>CP142132.1:10450000-15450000 GCA_036013995.1 Theobroma grandiflorum | reverse complement strand
AAGGTAGATCTTGAGCTAAATCATGAAATCTTACCTCAGATCATGTCGTTTTTCGATAATCCGATGAATTTCTCTTGAATTTTCTTCCTCAAGGGTATTTCTATTCTTTCTCCCTTTTTCTTTGGCTTGCACGGCAATGAGAGAGTGAAATGGGAAAGGTTTATGCTTGTCACGACCCGAAACTCCCATTGGGTCCATGACAACAGCCGTGATGTCCTGATAGGCACTCATTACTCGGAATGCCGACCAGAACCCCGCAAGGCTTGCGTATCGGTTTCTTACCTTCCCTGTGAGTAACCATTGCCAAACATCACATTTTAAAACTTTATTTATCATTTCTGGCTCAAAACAATCAAAAGAAAATTTTTAACTCACCGGGGTATTTTGGTCATTTTTACCAAAAATTTCAAATTCGGCTAAAAATGCCATATGTGAGTAAGAAACACCTATTTTATAATCAAATATAAATTTATAAGTTCACATCATTCATAAAACGTGAAATTTTTTTTTAACCATTTGAATAAAATAATGATATTCAATAAAATATTCTATTATCTATAAAATAATATTTATAAAAATATCCGTAAATAATCTTTTTCAGCTTAAAAGCAAAATAAATTCTTTCATACATTGATATAAATAATCAGAGTATAAAATCTCATTTACAGTGACACGTGAGGCCCAAATAATAAAATACTTAAAATAATGAACCTACTGTTTCTGGTGTAGTGAGGCCTACAGTAATCCTTATTGGTATCGGCTATCTACGAGCTACCCCGAGCCGAAAAGGGTTGGGAGGGAGGTTGGTGAGATTTTACAATCCCAGTGAGTAAACAAATATTACCATAAATATCTAAAGGCGAGTAAATGGAGACAATAAAAGAAACAATTATAATAAAATATTTCATAAGGTTCTAAATTCATTTCATATTCTATAAAATAATTTTAATTCATCAAAACATTTATTGAGGCTTATGATTTCCGTAAAATAACATTTGGCTCATGCCAAAACCATTACTCTCAGATACTTGATCAGAGTATCTTGTTGAGTTTGCCAAGGCTATCGAATATATTTTTATTTAATTAAAAACACAGTCGTTCATTGGCGTTGGCTGAGTCGCGCCTTCACGTGAGGGTTCGACCTGAAGTGGACTCTATCACTACCCCGGGAGTTACCTTCTTCGCCTTTACAACCGGAGTAAATATATCACCGGGTTTACGGTGCCTCTCTAATAGGCTAGTCCACGGAAACCTGCCATTGCAATGACTAAACCCACCATAACAATAAAAATCCAATCGCATGACATGACTCACATTTTATTATCCAGCCCTTAAGGCTAAACATACAGCTCTTATAGTCACAACAAAATCTTTAAATCCAGTCATTCATGCTCAAATTATCATAAGCCAATCAAGTAAAAATAAAATTTATAACATAATTAATACGGGTCTCCAATTAGTCATTTTTAAGTAAAATCTCGGATTTCAAAATAATTTACAAAAATATTTCCATTTTACCACACTTGTTTCCAAAACATCAAAATTTTCTCTTTTGATTCATTTTTTTTATAATATTCATAAAATAGCATTTAAAATAAACTTTAGATAATTTAAGATAATGATAAGTTTACTCACCTTATGATAGCGGGATTTTTTGTCGCTATAGACACTTAGCTAAATCATATTTTTCCTTTTCTACTGATCAATCGCTAATTTCCTCGGCATGTCATCACCACATCACACCGTATTTATTTCTCCTATGTACATACATTGTACTCACTAATATTTATGTGCATACAAACATATCTAGCTTACTTTATTTTATTCTAAATTATCCTTAGCACTTATTTAATCTATACTATTTTATTAAATACATACTATGTATTATTATACACTTTTAGACTTTTCTATCTTATATTAACTCTAATTCTATTTAATCATTTCTACTTTAATATTATTATATTTTATTCCATTTTGTCTTCTATTGCACCATTATTACATTTTATTATTTCATTTTAATCCACTTTACAATATTACAATATTGCCATTTATTTTGTTTTATTACATTTTCTCCTTTACCTTTTCTCTTTTTGTTTTTCCTCCCACCGTACATGCTTTTCTTTCTTCTTCACTACTGAGGCATCACCACTAGCCACGAACCGCTCCTTCTTCCTCCTACGTTGGCCAGCTGCTGCCACCACTTTAGTCCCTCTTTTTCACGCACAAACTAACAGCACTTTCACTAAATTTCTGCACAATTTTCCTGCACCCATATGAACAGTAAATAGCTCCACAAATCAGCAACAATTAGCACCAATTTTCAGTAGCCATGCTGCCCTTTTTCCACCTTAAAAACTGGCAACAACTAGCTAAAAATTCTGCACTCAAAACTGCACCTTATAGCCCACAAAAACAGCCACAAAAACTTGACAAATTCAGCCACAAAAGACCACAAAAATTCCAGCAATTAACCTTCAAAAAAATTAGCTTTCTTACCTTAATTTCCTTCATAAACTTGCTGAAAATTCTGCACTTTCTCCCTTCAATCAGCAGTCAAAATCGTGGCTTCCTTCCTTCCTCTCCATTTGTTTTTCTTATCTTTTATTTCTTCCTTCAGCCGACTCTTCTAGAGTCTCCTTCCATCTTCTTTTTATCTTTTTCTTTCCTCTCACTCTCCTTGACCAGCCCCCCCTTTTGACTTAGAAAAATTTTATCTTTTTAGTCTCACATTTTACACATGGGCTGCTACCCATGTGATCTTGTACATATATATATATATATTTATATATATACTTATTATATTTATAGCTTACAATTTTAACCAACTCTTACCCTCATTTCACCTTCTAAATATTCATTTAATCCTTTAATTAACCTAAGATTTAATTAGACTTAAAAGTGTACTAAGAGACTCAAAAAATTTAATTGTCAGTCCTTGAAATTTTCATTCCCAAGATATGACACCTCATCACTTTCTAACGAAATTTTCTCTATTGTAGAGACAGAACTGGGTGAAGTGATCTTCATCAAAGTTGTAGCTCAGTCTCTTAGCTTTCCAATGGTCTAAGAATTTATGCAATTGGAGTTCTGTAACTTGAGATATGACGAAAATACTCAAGCATGTACAAAAAATTTTTGAGTTCTTCAACACTTTGCTCTCCAAAAATTAAGTCCAATATTTTTAATTCCTATCCACACTTATTAAATTTTAATTTCCTTCACAATTATTCTTTATTTCTTCTCCCCCACTTGAATTAGTCATAGTCTCATTTTTTATGACTAATTTTGACCTTCAATAAAATATTAATATTTTAATATTATTTTATTAATAAAATATTATTTTATTCTAAAATTTTTCACTTGGTTTCTTTAGTCTCGAAATGTATTATTATGCATCAAATTACTTCAAATCATCCTTTAACTCACTAATTCGTCCCTGATAGAAACATTATTATTTAATTACCATTTTTACGCGTGCGAAATATTTTATTCTTGAACACTCCTTTCATCCTTTTATCATTCTTTATCACGTTACTTCTCATCGATCAGTCCTTAATCTTTCTGGGACGATTACGTTGACTACTATATAAAGGTACGGCGTATTACAATGCTGGTTTATAAAGGAAATTATAAAAGAATTAAAGCTTGACACGTGTCAACATGTGATTGGTCCATGGTTAAAACTTAACTATTAAGCATTTTCTTACCACCACATATAATTCCTTAATTATCTAAGGTATAAAATGATAATAGGTGAAATTAATGGGCTTGACAAGTGTCATGGTGGTGTAAAATTTTAAAAATTTTAATTACGTCCTCGTGGACACATGAAATGACCGTTTTGCCCTTATATTCGAAAAATGTCAGAATTAAAAATTTTCACTTCTCAAATTCAAATTATGTTTCAAATAGTCAAACTTGATCAAAATTTCATCCAACATTCCAATTTTGTCATCGGGTGGCAAAAAGACCATTTTGCCTCTACTTTATGAAAATTCCCGATTGGACTCCAAATCAATTTTCAAATTCCGAATCACCATATTAAGACATTCTAAGGTTCAATAACTCTCAAATACATCCTAAAATCTCTATTTGGACTAGTTTGAGGTTTTAATCGACTTAATTGTAGCACTAGGTACGATAGCAACTTTTAAAAATTTTTCAAGACATCCCATTATGCAAACATGCTATCGAGTACATGAATGACATGGCAAGTATATAATAGAGCTGGGCTTGATAGTCTTTGTGACTTATACATTGTTTTTCCCAAATGTTTTTTCATTTGCAGATAAGTTATAGCATTCAGCTCTTGTGTAAAACCCGACCCTATAAATACATGTCATGACATACATGCAATGAATAACGTGTTTGTATGTTAGGAAAGTCTCAAAGAATAGCTAAAACCCGGTATTGTACCAAATGGTACACTTAAGTTGATTTAATCTCGAACTAGTTCAAATAGGAATTTTAAGATGAAATTTAATATTTCACAGTCCAGGAATGACTTAAAATGACGTTTTGAAGTTCGAGGGTTAATTTGGAATGAATTTGAAAATTTTGATGTCCAGGGGTAAAATCGTCATTTTACCACCCAAGATAATAAATTGACCATGGAGTGAAATTTTTGATCAATATTGACTATTTGGAGTATAATTTGATGATAGGAAGTGAAAAATTTCAATTCCGGCAGTTTTCGGAATATAGGGGCAAAACGGTAATTTTATCACCTCGGGGGTAAAATCGTAATTTTCACCACTCAAAACTTGTCAAAATCTTAGGATTTATATATTTTTGGTATGAATAATCATGGTATTTCAAGTGGTGAAAATTTGAGGTTTAAAAGATGAAATTTTAAAAATGGGTCCCACGGAAAAGTGACATATGGCATTTTTAAATGAAATAATATTATTTTATTCAAATAAGCCCATTTAAGCTTCAGCTGATGAGGGGCACGACCCAAAGGAGAAAATAAGAGAGAAAATAGAGAAAAAAAGGAAGAAAGGAGAAAAACCAAAGAAAAGCTTGAAATTTGACGAAGAATTCGCGGATTTCACCGATTTTCGCGTCTAACGGTAAGATTTTTTGATTTTGGCTTGGTTTCTACCTCTCCCATGCTTTTGTTTTCATTTTCTATGCTTCAAGAGAGAGATCTCAGAATAGATCTGAGGGCTGGACCGAATTTAAGGGGGGAGATTTTGAATTTTTCAAGTTTCGATTCTTAGCTAAATCGATAGTTTCGGTTAGTTAGAGTTGTTTAGAAATTAAATTGGACTCGAAAGCAAGGAATTTTCACAATACCCACTCTAGGCTGAATCTTCAATGCTGTCCAATGGTGATGAATTGATTTTTATTCAAATGAATTGAAGGGAAAATGATGAAAAATGACTAATTGTGCTAGAAAAACAAAGTAGAAAATTTACCGGGTGAATGTCCCATTTTAACCGAATTTTTCAGGGAAGAAAGTGACCTGAATTTAGTGATTCCAAAGGTTTATAAGCAGGTATTTGATGGTTAAAAATGTTGGAGAGAGAATGGGACGATTTAGAGTAAAAATGGAGCGCGTTAGCAATTTATCGGGTAAAGTACCGAAAATAGGCTAGTACCGCGTTTAAGCCGTTTTAGGCCGTTGCATTTCATACCATGCATTAATATAGGATTTATATCAATTATATAGTGATTTAGCATAAATGTGTTGAATTGTATAATTTTTACAATGTGTCTAGGAGGAGAGCCTTCCGGTAAAGGCAAGGAAGTCGTGCCCGACGAACAGTAATCGGGACACCTAAAAAGCATTAAATTTGTGCAAACGGTGAGTAAACTTATTATTATTGTAAATTATCTAAAGTCTATTTTAATTGTTATTTGTGAATTTTATGCAAAAACGACTTTAAAAAGAAAAATTTTGCTGTATGCAGATAAATAGATTTAAATGTTAATATGTGATTTTAGTCAAAAAATTGAGTAGTTTGGAGGCCGTAAATTGTATTACAAATGATGTATTCATTCAATAGGCTTATGAGTATGTGTATATATGTGGCTATGTTTGAAATGTTATTGGGAATAAATGTAAGTTGGATTTTTACTATGCAGGCTGGGTAAATAAATAAAAGCCACGTTATACTGTCGAAATTTTATTAAATTGGTGGGTTTAGTCACTGCAGTGGCGGGTTTCTATGGACCGCCTATTAGAGGGGCACAGTAAACCCGGTTATATAGTTACTCCGGTTGTAGAGGCGAGGAGGGTAACTCCCGGGGTAGTGTTAGAGTTCACTTCACGTAGAACCCACACGTGAATGTGTATCTAGGCCAACGCCAAGGAACGGCTTGTTTTAAAAACTAAAACATGTTTAATGTGTAAATGTTTTGACAACCTTGGCGGACTCGGTTAGATGCCTCGGCCAAGGTTTCCCCGAGGACTAGTTTTGGCTTGAGCCATGATTTTAATAAAAGTCATAAGCCTTAACCATTGTTTTGATAAATTATAAATATTTCTTGACTTAAGAAATAAAATGAAACTTTATGAAATGGTTTGAAATAGCTATTTAAATTTGCCTCCATTTTACTTACCTTTAGATGTTTATGATAATGTTTGTTTACTCATTGGGATTGCAAAATCTCACCCACCTCTTTTCCAAACATTTCAGGCCTGTGGTAGCTCGTAGATACCAGATTTTGTCGAGGACTACCGTAGATCGTCTTCCCACGACAGATAGTAGGTGTACTACCATTGTCGTATTTGTATAGTTGTGGGCCCACTGGTCATTGTAATTATTATTGTACATTATGACTTTGTAACTTAATGTATGTACGAATTTATTTTACTTTCACGCTATAAAAATTACTTATACGCGTGTCTATAAAAATTATTTTATAAGAAGATGGAATATTTTTATCAATATTTTTGAATAGTAAATTTTGACTTTAAACCCTTGAAAAAGAAGGTTTCGGACTTCCGATTTCAAATCCGATTTCAGATTATATTTTCTAGATGCATAAACTATATTTTTACCAGCTTTTAATATTTTCATCGAAAAATGACCAAAATACCCCTGTGAGTCAAATTTTATATTTTGATTTATTTAAGCCAGAAATGAGTTGTAAACCCTCAAAAGGGGATGTTTGGAAAGAACTACTCACAGGGAAGGTTAGAAACTGGTACGTAAGCCTTATGGGATTTCGGTTGGCATTCCGGATAATGAGTGTCAATTGGGACGTCGTGGCGGTTGTCATGGGCCCGAGGGAAGTTCCGGGTCGTGACAATTCGATTGGTATCAGAGCTTTTGGTTTAAAAGCTTATGGTTTTGAAAGAAATTTTGATTTTAAGGTTTTTGGATTTAAAGTTATTTTAAAATAAATTACAATGTCAGTGTGGCCCAGTTAAGATTAGTTTGTTGCATATAGAATTTTAAGTTGTTTAAACCAATTCCGTTCTTTTTGTAGATCATTATGCCTCCTCGACGTGAGCTACCACCTATTCCAGACGTACCGGTAAGGGGAGAGGTCGCCCTAGACGAAATTTGCCGGATCCTGTGGAAGAGGAATCGGCTGCGTCTTCTTATAGAGTAGCATCTGCTACAGAGCAGCATGACAGTCCCCCACATCCTATACCTCCTCCACCACCTGTTGCTACTCCTGGTGTACCTGTCATGTCATCTGAGGCAGCCTAGGCACTAGCAGCATTTCTTACAGCGATGGCTGGTCAGGCTCAGGCTAGTCAGGTTCTACCGGTAGTGCCTCTAGTTGCTCCTACAGTTCAGCAGGCACAGGATGTGTCTATCTCCAAGAAACTGAAGGAGGCTAGGCAGCTTGGTTGCGTCTCGTTTACTGGTGAGTTGGATGCGACCACAGCTAGGGATTGGATTATTCAAGTATCGGAGACTTTGGTAGATATGGGATTAGATGATGAGATGAAGTTGAAGGTGGCTACACGGTTACTTGAGAAGCGAGCCCATACTTGGTGGAGTTCAGTGAAGTCTCGCTCTCCTACACCACTGACTTGGACGAATTTCCTCCGAGAGTTCGATGGTCAGTACTACACTTACTTTCATCAAAAAGAGAAAAAAAGAGAGTTTTTGAGTTTGAAACAGGGAAATATGACCATTGAGGAGTATGATACTCGTTTTAACGAGCCAATGTCTTATGTACCTGAGTTGGTGAGATTGAAACAAGACCAGGTAAACTACTTTGAGGTGGGACTCCGTAATGAGATACGGGAGCGTATGATAGTGACTGGTAAGGAGCCGTACAAGGAAGTTGTGCATATGGCTTTACGGGCTGAGAAGCTCGCCACTGAGAATAGACGGATTCGAGCTGAATTCGCAAAGAGAAGGAATCTGCCTACATTCCTGGGTCAGTCTTCAAAGAGAGGTAGAGATTCGACATCTACTACGGGAAGTACTACCTCAGCATCTGTGGCATTGACTAGACCTCTATCTCAGCAGTCACAGTCGAGATCTTCTAGATTTGGTCGACCGGTGATGAGTAGTCAGGGGAGGACTTCAGGAGGATTAGATAAGTGCCGTAATTGCGGAGGATTTCATGTTGGGTCTTGTAGAGAGGTTGTAAAGTGTTTTCAATGCGGTCAACAAGGGCATATGAGGAGAGATTGTCCTCAGTTGAGATGAGGTACGGTGACTACTTCTACTCCTTCGACTCGTCCTAGTATACCGCGGAGAGACGCTTCTGGATCACAGTCCAAACAGGGTCCGGTGATACGGTCAGGCATAGGGAGTAATACCTCAGAGTAGCCATCTTCTAGACCACAGCCTCAGATTTCAACCAGGGTCTTCGTAGTGACTGAAGATGAAGCCCGAGTTCGACCTAGCACTGTGACAGGTACCATGATTGTGTTTGATAGAGATGCACATGTTTTGATAGATTCGGGTTCTGATAGATCATATGTGAGTGTATCATTCGCATCATTCTCAGATAGGAACTTGTTACCACTAAAGGAGGAGATTGTAGTGCACACCCCTTTGGGAGAGCAGTTGGTTAGAAATATGTGTTATAGGGATTGTGGAGTTAGGATAGGTGAAGAAGAGTTTAGGGGTGACTTAATTCCTTTAGAGATCCGAGACTTTGATTTGATTTTGGGCATGGATTGGTTGAGTGCACACAAGGCGAACGTAGATTGTTTCCGAAAAGAAGTAGTGCTTCGGAATTCTGAGGGAGCAGAGGTGATATTTGTAGGGGAACGTCGAGTTTTACCGTTTTGTGTAATCTCGGCAATTAAAGCATTGAAAATGGTGCATAAAGGGTATCCAGCTTACTTGGCTTATGTGGTTGATGCTACAAGAGGGGAACCTAAGCTAGAAGATGTCCTTATAGTGAGTGAGTTCCTGGACGCGTTTCCTGATGAGTTACCGGGACTACCTCCAGATAGAGAGCTTGAGTTCCCTATTGACTTACTTCCGGGTACCGTACCTATTTCTATTCCCCCGCACAGAATGGCTCCGGTAGAACTAAAGGAGCTGAAAGTTCAGTTGCAAGACCTAGTAGATAAAGGTTTCATTCGTCCTAGTATTTCACCTTGGGGAGCACCGGTTTTATTTGTTAAGAAAAAAGATGGCACTTTTCGATTGTGTATCGACTATCGTCAGCTTAACCGAGTGACCATCAAGAACAAGTATCCTCTGCCTAGGATTGATGATTTATTTGATCAGTTGAGAGGTGCTATGGTGTTCTCCAAGATTGATTTGAGGTCTGGGTATTATCAGTTGAAGATTAAGGAGCAGGATGTACCTAAGACTGCATTTAGGACGAGATATGGGCATTATGAGTTTCTGGTGATGCCATTTGGTTTGACTAATGCCCTGGCAGCTTTTATGGATCTCATGAACAGGGTGTTCCATCCTTATTTGGACAAATTTGTTATTGTGTTCATTGATGATATCTTGATTTACTCGAGAGATAATGATGAGCATGCTGCCCACTTACGTACAGTATTATAGACTTTACAGGAAAAACAATTGTATGTAAAGTTTTCAAAGTGTGAGTTTTGGTTACAGGAAGTGGTATTCTTGGGACACGTAGTATCGGGTGCTGGAATTTATGTTGATCCCAAGAAAATATAGGCGATTGTGCAATGGGAGCAACCACGGACAGTGACGGAGATCCGTAGTTTCCTCGGATTAGCCGGTTACTATCGAAGGTTTGTTCAGGGATTTTCCTTGATAGCAGCTCTTTTGACCCGTTTGACTCGTAAGGGAGTTAAATTTGTGTGGGATGATCTCTGTGAGAGTCAGTTTCAGGAGTTGAAGAACTGGTTGACATCCACTCCCGTGTTGACACTTCCTGTGAGTGGTAAGGAATTTGTAGTATATAGTGATGCCTTTAAGATGGGATTAGGGTGTGTACTGATGCAAGATGAGAAGGTGATAGCCTATGCTTCCTGACAACTGAAAAAGCATGAGGTAAATTACCCTACTCATGATTTGGAGTTAGCAGCGGTAGTGTTCGCACTGAAAATTTGGAGGCATTACTTGTATGGTGAGCATTGTCGTATCTTTACAGATCACAAGAGTTTAAAATATTTGCTCACTCAGAAGGAGCTAAATTTGAGGCAAAGGCGATGGTTGGAATTGATAAAAGATTATGACTTGGTGATAGACTATCATCCAGGTAAGGCGAACGTTGTTGCTGATGCCTTAAGTCGTAAGTCTTCATCGTCTTTAGCTACACTTCAGAGTTGTTATTTTCCAGTTTTATTAGAGATGAAATCTCTCGGGGTCCAATTGGAAAATGGTGGGGATGGATCCTTACTGGCAAGCTTTATTGTACGACCTACATTGCTCAATCAGATCAAGGATATGCAGAGGTCTGATAATGAGTTAAGGAAGGAAGTGCAAAAATTGACAGATGGGGGTGTTAGTGATTTCAGACTCAGGGATGATGATATTTTGATGTTTAAAGACCGAGTCTGTGTTCCTGAGGGGAACCAGTTGAGACAGGCGATTATGGAAGAAGCCCATTCATCCGCCTATGCATTACATCCCGGAAGCACCAAGATGTATCGGACTATACGGGACAGTTATTGGTGGCCAGGTATGAAGCGAGACGTATCAGAATTTGTAGCAAAGTGTCTCGTATGTCAGCAAGTTAAGGCGGAGCATCAGGGGCCAGTAGGTACACTCCAGTCTTTACCTATTCCTGAGTGGAAATGGGAGCATGTAACTATGGACTTTGTTTTGGGACTGTCGCGGACACAGAGGGGAAAGGATGCAATCTAGGTGATCGTAGATCGGTTGACTAAGTCTGCTCACTTTTTAGCTGTCCATAGTACATACTCTATTGAGAAGCTAGTTCAGCTTTATATAGATGAGATCGTGAGGCTACATGGAGTTCCTGTTTCTATAGTGTCAGACCGAGATCTTCGATTTACTTCTTGATTCTGGCCTAAATTTCAAGAAGCTCTCGGAACCAGATTGAGATTCAGCACTGCTTTTCACCCACAGACGCATGGTTAGTCAGAGAGGACTATCCAGACTATGGAGGACATGTTGAGGGCTTGTGTCATGGATTTTCTTGGGAGTTGGGAGAGACACTTGCCATTAGTAGAATTTGCTTACAACAACAGCTTCCAGTCTAGCATCTTTATGGCACCGTACAAAGCTTTATATGGAAGGAAATGTCGTACTCCAATTTGTTGGGATGAAGTGGGTGAAAGAAAGTTAGTTAGTATGGAATTGATCGATCTAACTAATGACAAGGTTAAGGTTATACGAGAGTGACTGAAGGTAGCTCAGGATAGGCAGAAGAGCTATACGGATAAACGGAGAAAAGACTTGGAGTTTGAGATCAGTGATAGGGTTTTTCTTAAGATTTCTCCGTTGAAAGGTAATAATTTGAATACTTTAAAATATTAAGTTCTTCTTAATTATGCTATGATAATAAATTGTGGTATTTTAATGGATATTTAAAGGTGTGATTCGATTTGCCAAACGAGGGAAGCTTAACCCGAGGTATATTGGACCATTCCGAATCATTGAGAGAATTGGACTAGTGGCGTATCGGTTGGAACTACCTCCAGAGTTAGATCGGATCCACAACGTTTTCCATGTCTCCATGCTTAAGAAATATGTACCAGATCCTTCTCACATCCTCGAATCACCTCCGATCGAGTTGCATGACGACTTGAAGTTTGAAGTGCAACCTGTGAGTATTTTGGATCGAAAGGATCGTGTACTAAGGAACAAGAGCATTCCAATGGTCAAAGTGTTGTGGAAGAATGCTTGAATGGAGGAAATGACATGGGAGGTAGAACACCAAATGAGGAACCAATACCCGCATTTATTCGTCGAATCTGGTAAGTGAAATTTTGAGGTCAAAATTTTATTTTAAGGGGGGTGGAGTTGTAAAACTCGACCCTATAAATACATGTCATGACATACATGCAATGAATAACGTGTTTGTATGTTAGGAAAGTCTCAAAGAATAGCTAAAACCCGGTATTGTACTAAATGGTACACTTAAGTTGATTTAACCTCGAACTAGTTCAAATAGGAATTTTAAGATGAAATTTAATATTTCACAGTCCAGGAATGACTTAAAATGACGCTTTGAAGTTCGAGGGTTAATTTGGAATGAATTTGAAAATTTTGATGTCCAGGGGTAAAATCGTCATTTTACCACCCAAGATAATAAATTGACCATGGAGTGATATTTTTTATCAATATTGACTATTTGGAGTATAATTTGATGATAGGAAGTGAAAAATTTCAATTCCGGCAGTTTTCGGAACATAGGGGCAAAACGGTAATTTTATCGCCCCGGGGGTAAAACCGTAATTTTCACCACTCAAAACTTGTCAAAATCTTAGGATTTATACATTTTTGCTATGAATAATCATGGTATTTCAAGTGGTGAAAATTTGAAGTTTAAAAGATGAAATTTTAAAAATAGGTCCCACGGAAAAGTGACATGTGGCATTTTTAAATGAAATAATATTATTTTATTCAAATAAGCCCATTTAAGCTTCAGCTGATGAGGGGCATGACCCAAAGGAGAAAATAAGAGAGAAAATAGAGAAAAAAAGGAAGAAAGGAGAAAAACCAAAGAAAAGCTTGAAATTTGACGAAGAATTCGCGGTTTTCGTCGATTTTCGCGTCTAACGGTAAGATTTTTCGATTTTGGCTTGGTTTCTACCTTTCCCATGCTTTTGTTTTCATTTTCTATGCTTCAAGAGAGAGATCTCAGAATAGATCTGAGGGCTGGACCAAATTTAAGAGGGGAGATTTTGGATTTTTCAAGTTTCGATTCTTAGCTAAATCGGTAGTTTCGGTTAGTTAGAGTTGTTTAGAAATTAAATTGGACTCGAAAGCAAGGAATTTTCACAATACCCACTCTAGGCTGAATCTTCAATGCTGTCCAATGGTGATGAATTGATTTTTATTCAAATGAATTGAAGGGAAAATGATGAAAAATGACTAATTGTGCTAGAAAAACAAAGTAGAAAATTTACCGGGTGAATGTCCCATTTTAACCAAATTTTTCAGGGAAGAAAGTGACCTGAATTTAGTGATTCCAAAGGGTTATAAGCAGGTATTTGATGGTTAAAAATGTTGGAGAGAGAATGGGACGATTTAGAGCAAAAATGGAGGGCGTTAGCAATTTATCGGGTAAAATACCGAAAATAGGCTAGTACCGCGTTTAAGCCGTTTTAGGCCGTTGCATTTCATACCATGCATTAATATAGGATTTATATCAATTATATAGTGATTTAGCATAAATTTGTTGAATTGTGTAATTTTTACAATGTGTCTAGGAGGAGAGCCTTCCGGTAAATGCAAGGAAGTCGTACCCGACGAACAGTAATCGGGGCACCTAAAAAGCATTAAATTTGTGCAAACGGTGAGTAAACTTATTATTATTGTAAATTATCTAAAGTCTATTTTAATTGTTATTTGTGAATTTTATGCAAAAACGACTTTAAAAAGAAAAATTTTGCTGTATGCAAATAAATAGATTTAAATGTTAATATGTGATTTTAGTCAAAATATTGAGTAGTTTGGAGGCCGTAAATTGTATTACAAATGATGTATTCATTCAATAGGCTTATGAGTATGTGTATATATGTGGCTATGTTTGAAATGTTATTGGGAATAAATGTAAGTTGGATTTTTACTATGCAGGCTGGGTAAATAAATAAACGCCATGTTATACTGTCGAAATTTTATTAAATTGGTGGGTTTAGTCACTGCAGTGGCGGGTTTCTGTGGACCGCCTATTAGAGGGGCACAGTAAACTCGGTTATATAGTTACTCCAGTTGTAGAGGCGAGGAGGGTAACTCCCGGGGTAGTGTTAGAGTTCACTTCACGTAGAACCCACGTGAATGTGTATCTCGGCCAACGCCAAGGAACGGCTTGTTTTAAAAACTAAAACGCGTTTAATGTGTAAATGTTTTGACAACCTTGGCGGACTCGGTTAGATGCCTCGGCCAAGGTATCCCCGAGGACTAGTTTTGGCTTGAGCAATGATTTTAATAAAAGTCATAATCCTTAACCATTGTTTTGATAAATTATAAATATTTCTTGACTTAAGAAATAAAATGAAACTTTATGAAATGGTTTGAAATAGCTATTTAAATTTGCCTCCATTTTACTTACCTTTAGATGTTTATGATAATGTTTGTTTACTCATTGGGATTGCAAAATCTCACCCACCTCTTTTCTGAACATTTCAGGCCTGTGGTAGCTCGTAGATACCAGATTTTGTCGAGGACTACCGTAGATCGTCTTCCCATGACAGATAGTAGGTGTACTACCATTGTCGTATTTGTATAGTTGTGGGCCCACCGGTCATTGTAATTATTATTGTACATTATGACTTTGTAACTTAATGTATGTACGAATTTATTTTACTTTCACGCTATAAAAATTACTTATACGCGTGTCTATAAAAATTATTTTATAAGAAGATGGAATATTTTTATCAATATTTTTGAATAGTAAATTTTGACTTTAAACCCTTGAAAAAAAAGGTTTCGGACTTCCGATTTCAAATCCGATTTCAGATTATATTTTCTAGATGCATAAACTATATTTTTACCAGCTTTTAATATTTTCATTGAAAAATGACCAAAATACCCCTTTGAGTTAAATTTTATATTTTGATTTATTTAAGCCAGAAATGAGTTGTAAACCCTCAAAAGGGGATGTTTGGAAAGAACTACTCACAGGGAAGGTTAGAAACTGGTACGTAAGCCTTACGGGGTTCCGGTTGGCATTCCAGATAATGAGTGTCAATTGGGACGTCATGGCGGTTGTCATGGGCCCGAGGGAAGTCCCGGATCGTGACATCTTGAGTCATGGAGGCGTGATCTGTTCATCTTCCTTTGGTAGGTGTCTAGCAGCTTACTTGATGCCTAGAGAGTTAGGTCATGTTTCGTTGACGAGTCGGTTTCATGTTTATGTTTATGTTTATGGATATTGAACATGTTTACGATGATGTAACCAATGCTTGGTATATACTTATAAATGTTATGGATAAATGTACAACTGTGGCTCAAGAGCCTATATTGACACCCGAAGTTGTTGATAAATGATTATGGCATGATGTGTGAGTTGCTAACTCTGAGTTTATTATGAATGAATGCACTTGCACAATTTATGTTGAGAAGGCTTACTTAGACTTAACGGGCTATTTCTGCTTGGATTAATGTGCCAGTCATATGCCACCACAAAACAAGATGTGAGAGACATACTAATTTGATATGATAACATGATCATGTAACATTTTTCACCCTTACATCAAAGTAATGTAAGTGCAATGTGGATATAAAATGACAAATGGCATTTCAACTAGTGGCAATTAGTTATTTATTAGTCATAAGGGTTTATTTGATTTAAAATAAAAATACAGGAACTTGATTGAATGCAATAAAAGAATACAAGCTTATTTAAATTTTCTTAAATAGTTTAATAACCTTTTTGAGTATTATTCCAAGTTTTTCTTTTTTAAAAAAATGTAATTTATTCCTCCATTGCCAAGCATTATGTAAGATTAATTGTATATCTTGACCTATTTGAATCATAGTAATTAAAGAGAGAGAAGAAAGCTTTGGAAGTAGTTAATGAGGGTTTGTTGTCCCACCAAATGCTCGACTTTGCTTAAGGATGGCAATGGGTACCCTGTAGCAGGATACCTGCGAATATCTGACTTAATTATATTTGATTAGGGTACCCTATAATTAGATTTAGAATAAGCTCAAGTAGTAATTTCACTACTCGTGTTGAGTTCGGGTACCCGTTATCCAAAATTGATTATGTTTTTTTTTTTAATTTCATGTATTTAAAGACAAACACATATTGTTAATTAAATTAATTCATGAAAATAGGATTATTAATTAACTTGTAATGTGTTTTAATATATATATTGTGTTAATTAATTAGGAATATAATTACTATTATATACATACTTTTAATATTTATATTTTGAATATAAATATATTCACTCTCTATTTTGTGTTAACATTACAAAAATTATAACTTATAAAATTATTAATTATAATATATATGTTTATTTATATAAACTTATAATATATATACCCAAAGAGAAGTTGTGAGATTATAATACTTTTGGAACATAACTTTTTTTTTTAATTTCATGTAATTAAGGACAAACACATATTGTTAATTAAATTAATTAATGAAATTATAATTATTAATTAACTTGTAATGTCTTTTAATATATATACTTTAATTATATATTGTGTTAATTTATAAGGAATATAATTACTTTTATATATATATATACACTTTTAGTATATTTACTTTAAATATAAACATATTTACTTTCTATTTTGCGTTAACATTACAAAATTATAACTTATAAAATTATTAATTATAATATATATACTTTTGTTTATATAAAATTATAATATATATACTTGTCAGATTAGAATAATTTTGGAACCTAGTAATTTTTTTTTAATTTCATGTAATTAAGAACAAAGCTATTTAGTTAATTAAATGTGTAATGTTGTTGCCTTGTTGTAAACTTGTAATGTCGTTTAAGTTGTTGTTTGGATACATATTTTTAATTATTTAAGTTGATATTTAAGATATTTGTTTTTAATTATTTAAATTTAAATTTTATTGTTTGTGTGCTTTTATAAATTTAATTATTTAGTGAATTATATGAAATATGGATAAGAAATAATATTGTATATGGATATGAGTACGGATTCAGGTTTGGATTTTGGTAATTGGGTACCTATGAAGAGTATTTTAATAATTTTTTTACATAATTGAGTTTTTAAATAGGTTTTGAGAATTATCAGGTAGTGGGTATGTATTAGGATTCGAGTTAGGGTTGTAAATTTAAAAACTGTTTAGATAGTTGTAGTGTCACGACCCGGAACCACCCATTGGGCCCGTGACAACTGTCGCGACGTCTCGATAAGCACTCAATCCCCGAGTACTCTATCGAGACCTCGCAAGGCATCTCGTACCAGTTTTCCAT
Organism: Theobroma grandiflorum; assembly: GCA_036013995.1. Lineage (NCBI taxonomy): Eukaryota > Viridiplantae > Streptophyta > Magnoliopsida > Malvales > Malvaceae > Theobroma > Theobroma grandiflorum. The sequence continues at coordinate 15,432,539 of CP142132.1, read as the reverse complement.
CTACCCGTGGTTAATAATTTCTAATAAACATTTGCCAATGAATAAAGTTCGTATTTTGAATAAAAACAATCAAATCGCACCATTAACCACGCAAGGGTATTTTCGTCATTTTTCCTCCAAAAATTTCAAAATCGGTAAAAATATTACAATTTATTATAAAAAAATATTTTTATAAACACCAATAATCAAATTTGTGTGCATAAAAACAAAATAAGTTATTACATATTTTTATGCAATTAAACCGAGTGTGTACAAGAATTTCAATGACATGTGCGCCCAACTAAGCATAACTTTGTACCTTTGTATACTACTGACGCGGCTTCAATCAAGCCTTTATATGTACTTCGGGTGCTTACCCGTAACTTTGAGCCTGAAAGGGGAAAGAAATGGTGGTGAGTTTTACAACCCAGTGAGTTGGATAACTACCATCCACGACATCTAAAGTCGAGTAGATGGAGATAATATATAAACATGCAATATCACCATATAGTTCATAACATCGAATTTGGTGAAATCATGCCAAATAATTTCATTAATTCAAACACAAGGCTTATGATTTAATTCATAAAATTAGGCTTTGACCAAATTTTGTACTCGTGAACACTTGATCAGAGTGTCCCATCGAGTCTGCCAAGGCTGTTACAATTCATATCATACTTGGAAAATACAGCCGTTCCTTGGCGTTGGCCTAATTCACTCTCACGTGGGGTTAGACATGGAGTGAATTCTCTGGGTATATCGGGAGTTATCCTATGTGCCTCTCCAATCGAGATTATATAACTTTTGAGTTTATCGTGCTCCTCCTAAAGGCAGTCCACAGAAACCCGCCACTGCAGCGACTAATTAACCCACCATATCACTAAAATTTCGCAGCATAACAAGGAAATTTTTATACTAGCCAGCCTACACGGCAAACAACAATTCATTCCAATTTTAACACAATAAACCAGCCAAGCGTGCTCACCAAGATCATAAGCCATAATTTCAATTTTTAATACATAAACACAAATTCATGCCGGTCTCCACATACTCAGTATTAAAAATCTATTTTTCTCAATTAAAGAATCATTTAATAAATTCAATTTATTTTAAAAGTGCATAACCAGATAAAACTACTTCAGATATTGAAAACGGTAAATTATCCACTCACCTTGTCACAGGAGTGCACGATACTCCTGTTTTTAATTCCACTACACTGAAATTTTCCCGCGTCCGGGGGACCCACCACCTATGTGTAATTTTTGACACAATTCCAATCATTTATGTCAGACCACTGTAAATTATTTCAAGCTCTTCATGATGCATGAAATGTTATGCAACTGTTCGAATAACCGTCTAAACACGGTATTCGACTTAGTTCGCCTACACGCGTCTAAATTGCTAGAATCTCCATTTTTACTCCGATTTGACCCGTTTCAGTTTCTAATTGATTGATTACATTCCAATTACTCAATGGCATCAACTACAGGTCAATTTACCAGTCATAGATTGAAAATTACAATTTTACCCCTAACAGGTAAAAATTTTGATTTTTACTCTGAAAATTCTCATAATTTTTCTAGGCTCATAATTCATTAAATTACACTTAAAGTCTGCAAATTTGCATCAGAATCAGCAGCCAATTTCACCTTACAAAATTCAGCCTAAATGGATAAAATGAACAACATTTCATTTCTAGTTAAATTTTCCATTCCATTATTTTTCCTACTTGATTTCTACACCATAAATCACCATTTTTGCCATCCAATTCTCTTAAAATAAAGTCAACCTCATCCTCACACACTATTGGCTAGATTCGGCCTAGAGAAATTCATGGAGAAAATGAATATTTTTCTTATTGTTTTACTCATAAACATGCGAAACTAACACTAAACACTAATATAGTTCAAAATCAAATAATTTCATAAAATTTCTCTCTAAACCCATATGACCAGATCTGAAACCACCATAAAAACATGAAATCTAACCATGGAAACTAAGGAAAAATACATGAAAATGATAGCTCATAAGCTAAACTTGAAAAATCATACCTTTAAACACTTGAATCCTTGAAAAATCACACTTTTTCTTTGATTTTCTTCCACCTAGGGTTTTATTTTTGGTTTCTCTCTCTTCCTTGCTAGTTTGAACGAAATTTAGGGGAAGAAGGCTGAAAATTTAGCCTTTTTAAGCCATTAAATAAAATAATATTATTTTATTATATTTTTTAATTATTTATTAATTTTTTTTTCAATCCTTATCTTTTGACTTTATTTTCAGTCACCAAATTCCCTTCCGTTATTCTCAGCCTTCATGAAGTTTCTGGACAAATCCAAAAATCTTGGTGGTGTAATTTTGTAAAATTACACTTTTGCCCTCGAAAAGTAAAAAATTACATTTTTGCCTCAAAAATTGAAAAATTGCATATAGACATATTTTTCACTCCTCATACTCATACCATTCTCCAATTTATCAAATTTGATCAAAATTCTCTCGAAAAATTAAATTTGATCCCTCAGTGGTAAAATTACCATTTCGCCCCTATACTCCAAAATATACTGGAATTGCATTTCCTTTCCACTTTTCAATCTCAAATTACGTTTAAACTAGTCTAAATAATCAATATAAATCAAATGGGGTCAAAATCTTCTTTAAAAATTCTCGTTTTGACCTTTAGTGGCAAAATTACTATTTTACCCTTATGTCTTAAAAATATCGAGAATTACATTTTTTCACTGCTAAACTTTATTTTATGCTCCAATAATCATATTATATTTTATATAATTATTCTTGGTCATTTAAAATCAAAATCTTTATTAAAATCTCCATTTTGTCTTGAAATTGAAAAATGATCGTTTTGTCCCTAATCAGTCAATTTTCTCGATTAACTCCAAACTAAACCTCGAACTCCGAATCACTATTTTAAGTAATCCCTGAACTGTGAAATTGAAGATTTCACTCTTAAAATCCTTGTTTGAACTTGTTCGAGGTTTAATCGACTCAATGGTATTCTTAAGGATAATATAGTAATTTAACTTGTTTCCCGAGGTAATTCAATATACAACCATGCTATCCAATGCATGTGGATGATATATCACAGATAAATTAAGGTCGGGTATTACATGTAGGGTTTAGTTACCTCATTTATTAATCGAGTTCAAATTCAGATACTTTAAAATTAACAAATAACCTATTTGTTGACATCCTTAACTTTACTAATAAAGTGGGGATAAAACCTTTGGCATTGCAATAGTCAAGGATAAAACTTAAGCCCTGCAGAAGAACCCACCTAATTTTGGGGCATGAGCCACTAGGCCAAAGTTGTTGCTGACCTAACTATTTTTAAAGGCTTAAATATTTGGAATTATTTCCTTTCGGGTAAAATAGTCTCATATTCCTAACTTTTAATTGAAATTTTAAGTGGGTCTTTTAATATTTGAAATGGACACTTCATCCTAAAAGTGTAAACACCGTTAATAGATATTATAAAAAAACTAAAATACTTTTTTTTTATTAATTTAAAAAGTTATCATTATATTTTTTGTCACGCCCCGGAATCTCCCATCGAGCCCGTGACAACTGCCGCGATGTCCCAATCAGCACCCAATCCTCGAGAACTCTATCGAGACCTCGCAAGGCATCTCGTACCAGTTTTTCATTTCCCTCGTGGTTATGAACTTCCAAGAAACATTTTTCAGAGAATAAAATTTAAGTTTCGTATCGAAACTATCAAAATACACCATTTTCCACACAGGGGCATTTTCGTCTTTTGTTTTGTTCAAAAACTTCAGAATCCAATTTTCTGAACATAAAGGTAAAATAAAGTTATACATAATAACATGTACATATTCAAATATACCAATCAGTTTACAATGACACGTGGCCCTACTATGTACAACTATGTACCTTTGTATACAAAGACGCGGCTTCGATTAAGCCTCTATGTGCACTCCGACTGCTTATTCGTAGTCTCGAGCCTGAAAGGGGGGAAGAGAGAGTGGTGAGTTTTACAACCCAGTGAGTTAGATAATTACCATCTACGACATCTAAAGTCGAGTAGATGGAGACAATATAAATAAAACGCAATGCTATCATGTAGTTCATAGCACCAATTTAATACAATTGTATAAAGCAATCTTATTTAACAAAATACAAGGCTTATGTTCTATTTATACAAAATCAGGCTTAAGCCAAATCTCATACTCGTGGATTCTTGATTAGAGCGTCCAATTGAGTCCGCCAAGGCTGTGAGAATTTCATAATTTTTCAAATACAACCGATCCTTAACATTGGCTAAACTTATCTTCACGTGCTGGTTTAACGTGAAGTGAATTGTAACATTACCTTGGGAGTTACCCCACTCGCCTCTACGACCGAGGTAACAATTAATCGGGTTTTTTCGTGCTCCTCCTAAAGGCAGTCCACGGTAACCCTTACTGCAGTGTTTTATTAGACCACCCAATTTATAGAAAAATTCAACAGCATAACAAGGCCATTTTAATACTAGCTAGCCTACACGACAAACAACAATTGATGCAATTTTAACACATATACCAGCCAAGCATGCTCACCAAAATCATAAGCCATAATTTTAATTTTAATATATGAACACAAATTTAAACCGGTCTCCACATACTCAGTGTTATTAAATCGATTTTTCGATTTAAAAATCATTTATAAAATTCAATTTATTTTAAAAGCACATAACCAGATAAAACTACTTCAGATATTGAAAACGGTAAATTATCCACTCACTGGTTTTGGGAGTCTAGAATACTCCTAGTCTCTGTCGTCTGACATTATTTCTTTGCTTTTGTCGGATGGCTCACCACCTACGCGTTACGCATGGTACGAATTTCAATAAATCAAATCAATTAATCATAATTGATTTCAGGCTCTATAATTTCTATATGAATGCATGAAATGCAATGTAAGCTATCCGAATAACCATCTAAACACGATTTTCGGCATAATTCGCCTACACGCGATTAAATTGGCCTCAATCTCCAATATAATTCCGAATTCATTTTTTTCAATTTCTATATTCTAATTATACTTAATTTGCCTTAGTGACTATGAATGTGATGCTAATTTATAGTCCGAAACACTCAGTGCACTAGTCTGCTCTTTAGGTAAAAATTTCAATTTTTGCACCAAAATTTCCCATAATTTTTCTACACTCATAATTCATCAAAATTCATTTAATTTTCATGAAATCTCATCATTTTCAGTTGCAAATTCACTCTTGGAAAATTCGGCATCAATGGGTTTAATGGGGAAAAATCCTATTTCTTGCTTATTTTTGCCATTTTTCATTTCTATGTTTAACTAAACTTCCTAAACACCTTAATTCAAGCTAAAATTCAACCAAAATATTGCTCAAATCTGCCCATGGAGATTCGGTCAGCATAGTGTTCATTGGGCAAGCATGAATTTCATGCATGGAAAATGGAAAGAAAAGAACGGGTAAGCTAGATCACTAAGAAAATTAAAATTTTTTACCTTTTTCAAGTTTGATTACTTGAATCTTTGCACTTCCCCTTTGAAAAATCAGCCTAGGGTTCTTAGTTCTTCTCCTTTCTTTTTTTCCTTTGATGGCCAGCCAATTTGGGGTTCTTTGGCTGAATTTTATGGCTTTATATTACTTAAATAATTAAATAATCAATTTATTCACGTGTTAAACTACTTTTTTATTATTTTATTATTATTTGTTTTCCTTTTTGAATTTCTTTTTAGCCACAATATTCCAGTACTTATCCTTTAATTTCCTGAAGCTTCTAGAAAATTCTCAAAGATTTTTATAATGTTATTTTTACAAAATTACACTTTTGCCCCAAAAAAGTGCAAAATTACATTTTTACCCCAAAAATTGAAAAATTACCACAAGGCATATTTTTCACTCCTCAAACTCACACCACACTCCAATTTATCAAATTTGATCTAAATTCTCTTAAAAAATTAAATTTGGTCCTCCGATGGTAAAATTACTATTTTGCCCATATACTCCAAAATGTACCGGAATTGCATTTCTTTTCCACTTTTCAACCTCAAATTATGTTTTAACTAGTTTAAATAATCAATCTAAATCAAATAGGACCAAAATATTTTTTAAAAATTCTCATTTTGACCTTTAGTGGTAAAATTACTATTTTACCTATGTCCTAAAAATACCGAGAATTACACTTTTTCACTGCTAAACTTCATTTGATGCTCCAATAATCATATTATATTTCATATAATCATTCTTGGTCATTAAAAATCAAAATCTTTATTAAAAATCCCCATTTTGTCATGAAATTAAAAAATAACCGTTTTGTCCCTAATCGGTCAATTTTCCCGATTAACTCGAAACTGAACCTCAAACTCAGAATCATTATTTTGAGTAATCCCTGGACTGTGAAATTCTCAATTTCACCTTAAAATTCCTATTTGAACTAGTTCAAGGTATAATTGACTTATCAGTACCACTAAGGGCAATATTCTCATTTAACTAACTTTTCGGGGTAAATCAATATGCTAACTTGCTTTCCAATGCATGTGAATGACATGTTAAAGATAACACAGGGTCGGGCTTTACAGCACTATCCCCCGTAAAATAAAATTTTGACCTCAAAATTTCATTCATCATATTCCACAAGAATGGAGGTTTTGGGATTTTCATTTTATAGTTAATCTCACATGTTATCTCCTTTATAAGGAAACTCTGATTCGTTACCTCGATTTTCTTCAACTCAACTTACGTATTTCATGTATGTTTATCCTGATCTTTTAAAAATTTGATCATCAATAATTTCCTCAATAATGATTTCTTGCCTAGAGACAGGTTAAGTGTCTATATTCTTCTTATTAAATTTGAACCAAAATTTCTTTCCACTTATATCAATTTCAATCATTTCTTACACTTATATATATATATATATACACCAATCACCATCATCACTTGATCATTCCTCAACATCTTTTTAACATCCTTTCATTCATTTTCATCTTCAAACATTATTATGTTTCTTATAACATCCTTAGCATATCACATTCCTTTATGTAGGGGAAATTAATAGTCTCAATTATCCCCACATATCTCATGTTTATCTTATATTTATACAAACTTCAATTTTCTAATTTTTTCTTAATGTCAACGTTTAAATCCATCTCATGTGGATTCATATTGTAGATTCCATTTCCTTGACTATTTTTTTCTCAAAATTTCTTAAGTCCATAAAATTCTAATTCTTAATGAAAATTCTCATTATTGTGCTACTCACACAACTCATCGCACATCAATTTCAAACTTCGGACTTTTAGAGTTCATCCTTTACTTTAATTAGTCATATAATCATTTCCATGCATAAAAGTACGTGTCGAAAAACTCACAATGCTATCGAGTAGGAAAACATAACATAAACACGTGGGCCCATTTCCACGTAATAAAATTTGGGAACATCGTTTCCACCGGATTCCCATATAATGTCATGGCAATTTCAACGATGTTGGCCAACATCGGAGATATCAAGCGATCGCAATCGCGTAAATCATCTGTGGCCTTGCCACGTATATCACAGACCATGGCCCCAGCCATGTCTAACAGCCCGTCGACAACTCGACAATGTTTCTAGCTAGAGCTCACTCGTGCACGAGAGTCACACTTAACCGATGCGACATCCGGTATACCCTTGACGCTTTCGGTTTATATAAAAAAATAGAATGTTTTTCGGATCCATAATAAGCTTCTCAAGTCTATATATTCCAAACAATTTCTAAAGATATCTCACATCCATAATTATGTCAATCTTCTCATATCTAATTTGCATCTTATTCCAATATACTCCTTATGTACTCCATACTACTTCTGATCATATCTATATATGATTCCGCATCAATTACGTGTACTTATGCTCTTTCTTGGTACTTCCAAGTGTATGTTTAAATTTCTTTGATTGCATATATATTGTTGCATCATCATATCATTTTATCTGGCTGGTGCTTGCTATGCACCTACAGCTTCTAGTTCCAGTGATACTTTAAATTTTTCCCTTTAACACCATTCATTGTATTTCATGCAATATCATCAATTCCAGTATTACTTTATCGCACAAAACTTAAACTCGTTTAAATTTTGTGTACCTTAACCAACTTCAATTTCCAATCTCCACAACCCTTTAGAAGATTTTCATTCTCAAAGTGGTTTTTCTATCATCCCTTGCTCTACTCTGTCATATGAACATTACATGATTTTCTCTTAATCAATTTATCAATGGTAATTGAAATTAGCAAAACTTGAAATTGAGTTCTCCTCAAGTACCTCACAATATTAACATAAGTACCATTTTTGTCTTACCACTTTCTCTTTATAGCCATTTACTTTTATACTAATTTTCGCCTCATTAATAGCAATACTTCTCTTAAGTATTATCTTGGAAATCTCTATTTTACTTTTAGGTTTCTCACTATTTATGACCACTTAACTTATGGCTTCACTATTTAACTCCTTAGCCATTCTTAAGATCATACATCTTAGTCTTGTCATTTATAATCCATAATTTCTCCTTACATAGATTTAATCACTTCTGAAATATTTAATTACTTAATTGTTTTTCTATCCTCCAAACATATCCTTTACTTAGATGTATACATTTGCTCACCAAAATATTCAAATGCGCACTTGACTATTCATATTTCAATTTATCTTTAAGGATTTCTAACACATCACTTAAACAACCTTGCATTATTATCAATTCTTTGCATTCAACTGGATTAAAACAAAATTTGAAATTTTCCATAACATTACTTCACATCGTCACATTTATTATGCCACTATGGTAATCTTTCGTTCACAATATTATTATTTAGTATTGATATTCCTTATCAATATCTCATAATTTATTTAACTCCTCATTCACTTTTACTTAGCCATCCACAAAGTTTAACTCTTCATCTCTTTTGTTCCCCTATAATCAGACTTTAATCAACTGAGCATTGATCTTGATGCTTTACATAGCAGCTTATCTCAATATGTCCATTTCAAAAATTCTTAAATTCTCTTTTATCCGCGTATCTCTATATGTAGCAACATATAAATCTTTTAATTTATTCCTCATTTCTATTTTAACACTTTTTCCAGTGCACTTAAAATTCCAATTAATAAAACTCCTCATACTCCATACTTTATTGTAAAATATCCTTCATAATTCACATCAATGTTTTGTTATATCCGTGCACAGTCCCATGCCATTAGCATACTTATACTCTTCTCTTATCGTTTCACATCTTACACTTAGGTTTCATTCTCTCATATATCTTTACATTACAATATCATGAATACTTCAAATAATAAATCTTGATCATTCATGCCATAAATCGCACTTTAAACCAAATAAACTTTTAACTTGATCTTTCAAGTAACTTATGTATATTAATCTTAATTATATAACTCTATGGGGCATTTAGGCTAGATTTAACATTTATGAGTCACTTAATCTCAAGCTGTCACATCCACAGATGACATTCTTTTCAAAAGACTATCTCTCCAGGGTACCGTCATGTCTGGGTCCTCATCCCTTTAATACGGTCTTCCCTGCAGTCTGTAGCCCGTAGTTAGACACGGGGAGGTTTGAACCCAAAACCTTTCCTTCCCCTGAAAAGAACACTTTTAACCATCTCACCACATTTAGTCCTTTGATCTGTAACTCTCCATACTATGCATAGCAAAATTGAAGTTCATCTTTTGAATAAATTTATTCATTAACTTTTTACTTCGTGATCACACATCAATCATAATAATCCCTGACGTTCATTCTTAAATTGACTTATACACTTGTATCTTTAAACCTCAATTGATCCAACCGTTCTTGAAATTTCACAGTCATTAATTGAAATCAATGCCAGTTCCCTCTAAGCTACTATACATTTTCCTCACTTATTCACTCATAAAACTTTTCAAAATTCCAACACTATTTATATAGGAACATAACAACTCAATCAACATAGTGCATTTACCTCCATGCACGTAAATATTAATTTACTTGTGTTACTACTAATCCTTTCCTTCCAACCAAATCAAATCAATATTTAAAAAGTTCCATAATATGTAACAACTTCACCATATCGTATTACAACGTTATCTTTTGCCATTTCATTATCGTGCATGCTCCACTTTATCTTCCAAAGTTTCTAGTATACCTCATAATTGATCTGGTGTTGTCGTCAATCCTTTTCATTCAAATTATTCAAACCATCTATTATGGTATGCCAAATTCATCTTTTAATCCATTCATATCACTGTCAATTTCTAAATATTTGAATTGGGATTCAACCTTCGTTTACCTTTAACAAATACTTTACCATGGTAATTTCTCAATTAATCCAAAATTCATGAAGAAAATATACTTTATGATTTATGTTCTCATCAATAAATATCTTCGAAAACCCTCATACTTCATGTCCTATCTTAAGACACTCTTCTCAAAAGGTCACCTATCCTGTTATTACTCTTGCTCAAGCACGCTTAACTTCGAAGTGCTAATGGGATCCGGTGCATCAGTGCTGGTATGATCGCACCCCACCACTATTTTTATTATTCATAATTACTTATCCTTTCTGTCTTACATTTTCGATAATTTATTTACCTCTCGTACAAAATCACAGATCATTTCATCTCTCTGTACACTCAGACTTTCAATTCTTAGAAATCAAGAACTTATCTTTCTCAGATCTCATCATTTACCTTTAATAAACTTTATTCATGCTAGATTTTCTTCTTATAATATTAAAACTTCATTTTATAATTTCCTTTATACTTAAATTTCTCATTTTCTTCTTTTCTTCAACACATTTCCCAATTCCTTTCAAAAGAAAATTTCTCATATCTTGATTAACATCATTATTGTCTATACTTTTATTAGTCTCGCTATCACTAGGGCTCTTTTTTATCCTAACCTGCATTCCTAAATCTGATGGAGCCCAATCTATAGGAACCCTAGACGAATATCCCTCTGAATTATCAGGTTCAAGACACCATCGACTTTCAGTAGTGGAATCAGTTGATTCCTCACTAATGCTACAAGAGGTGTCAAGACTATCGTCTTTCCGAGACATTGTAAAGGGATACTCTGTGTACCACAAAGCCTATACAAAATCGATAGTGACGATTTAGACACTATACCTCACAAAGATACAAATAACTTTCTAAAATCTACGTGCAGACACGCACCCTCTATTCGACCTAACTTAACTCGACTCGGGCCACTCAGTGTTAATGCAAATCTTTAAATCAACTTTAAAAATCAAAAATTTTCATACTATTACAACCAGGAGCAACCAAATGCTCTGATACCAATAAGATTGTCATGCCCCAGAATCTCCCATCGAGCCCGTGACAACTGTCGCGATGTCCCGATAAGCACCCAATCCTTGGGTACTCTATCGAGACCTCGCAAGGCATCTCGTATCAGTTTTTCATTTTTCCCCGTGGTTATTAATTTCCAAGAAATATTTTTTAGAGAATAAAATTTAAGTTTCGTATTGAAACTATTAAAATACACCATTTTCCAAATAGGGGCATTTTCGTCTTTTGTTTTGTTCAAAAACTTCATAATCCAGTTTTCTAAATGTAAAGGTAAAATAAAGTTATACATAATAACATGTACATATTCAAATATACCAATCAGTTTACAATGACATGTGGCCCTACTATGTATAACTATGTACCTTTGTATACAAAGACGCGGCTTCGATTAAGCCTCTATGTGCACTCCGACTGCTTATTCGTAGTCTCGAGCCTAAAAAGGGGAAGGGAGGCTGGTGAGTTTTACAACCCAGTGAGTTAGATAATTACCATCTACGACATCTAAAGTCGAGTAGATGGAGACAATATAAATAAAACGCAATGCCATCATGTAGTTCATAGCACCAATTTAATACAGTTGTATAAAGCAATCTTATTTAACAAAATACAAGGCTTATGTTCTATTTATACAAAATCAGGCTTAAGCCAAATCTCATACTCGTGGACACTTGATCAGAGCGTCCAATCGAGTCTGCCAAGGCTGTGAGAATTTCATAATTTTTCAAATACAGCCGATCCTTGGCGTTGGCTAAACTCATCTTCACGCGGTGGTTTAACGTTAAGTGAATTGTAACATTACCTCGGGAGTTACCCTACTCGCCTCTACGACCGTGGTAACAATTAATCGGGTTTTTCTGTGCTCCTCCTAAAGGCAGTCCACGGCAACCCTCACTGCAGTGTTTTATTAGACCACCCAATTTATAGAAAAATTCAACAGTATAACAAGGCCATTTTAATACTAGCCAGCCTACACGACAAACAACAATTCATGTAATTTTAACACATATACCAGCCAAGCATGCTCACCAAAATCATAAGATATAATTTCAATTTTAATATATGAACACAAATTTAAACCGGTCTCCACATACTCAGTGTTATTAAATCGATTTTTTGATTTAAAAATCATTTATAAAATTCAATTTATTTTAAAAGCACATAACCAGATAAAACTACTTCAGATATTGAAAACGGTAAATTATCCACTCACTAGTTTTGGGAGTCTAGAATACTCCTAGTCTCTGTCGTCCGACACTATTTCTTTGCCTTTGTCGGATGGCTCACCACCTACGCGTTACGCATGGCACGAATTTCAATAAATTAAATCAATTAATCATAATTGATTTCAGGCTCTATAATTTTTATATGAATGCATGAAATGCAATGTAAGCTGTCCGAATAACCGTCTAAACATGGTTTTCGGCCTAATTCGCCTACACGCGATTAAATTGGCTACAGTCTCCAATTTAATTCTGAATTTATTTTTTTCAATTTTTATATTCTAATTATACTTAATTTGCCTTAGTGACTGTGAATGTGATGCCAATTTGCAATCTGAAACACTCAGTGCACCAGTCTGCACTTTAGCTAAAAATTTCAATTTTTGCTCCAAAATTTTCCATAATTTTTCTACACTCATAATTCATCAAAATTCATTTAATTTTCATGAAATCTCATCATTTTCAGTTGCAAATTCACTTCTGAAAAATTCGGCATCAATGGGTTTAATGGGGAAAAATCCTATTTCTTGCTTATTTTTGCCATTTTTCATTTCTATGTTTAACTAAACTTCATAAACACCTTAATTCAAGCTAAAATTCAACCAAAATATTGCTCAAATCTGCCCATGGAGATTCGATCAGCATAGTGTTCATTGGGCAAGCATGAATTTCATGCATGGAAAATGGAAAGAAAAGAATGGGTAAGCTAGATTATTAAGAAAATTAAAAATTTTTACTTTTTTCAAGTTTGATTACTTGAATCTTTGCACTTCCCCTTTGAAAAATCAGCCTAGGGTTCTTAGTACTTCTCCTTTTTTTTTTCCTTTGATGGCCGGCCAATTTGGGGTTCTTTGGCTGAATTTTTTGACTTTATATTACTTAAACAATTAAATAATCAATTTATTCACATGTTAAACTACTTTTTCATTATTTTATTATTATTTGTTTTCCTTTTTGAATTTCTTTTCAGCCACAATATTCCAGCACTTATCCTTTAACTTCCTGAAGCTTCTAGAAAATTTTCAAAGATTTTTATAGTGTAATTTTTACAAAATTACACTTTTATCCTCGAAAAAGTACAAAATTACATTTATACCCCAAAATTGAAAAATTACCACAAGGCATATTTTTCACTTCTCAAACTCATACCACACTCCAATTTATCAAATTTGATCAAAATTCTCATGAAAAATTAAATTTGGTCTTTCGGTGGTAAAATTACCATTTTACCCTACACTCCAAAATGTATCGGAATTGCATCTCCTTTCCACTTTTCAACCTCAAATTATATTTTAACTAGTCTAAATAATCAATCTAAATCAAATAGGACCAAAATCTTCTTTAAAAATTCTCTTTTTGACCTTTAGTGGTCAAATTACTATTTTGCCATTGTGTTCAAAAAATACCGAGAATTACACTTTTTCACTGCTAAACTTCATTTTATACTCCAATAATCATATTATATTTCATATAATATTATTGGTCATTAAAAATCAATATCTTTATTAAAAATCCCCATTTTGTCCTAAAATTGAAAAATGACCGTTTTGTCCCCAATCGGTTAATTTTCTCAATTAACTCCAAACTAAACCTCAAACTCAGAATCACTATTTTGAGTAATCCCTAGACTGTGAAATTCTCAATTTCACCTTAAAATTCCTATTTGAACTAGTTCGAGGCATAATTGACTTATTAGTACCACTAAGGGCAATATCGTCATTTAACTAACTTTTCGGGGCAATTCAATATGCTAACATGCTTTCCAATGCATGTGAATGCAATGTTAAAGATAACACAGGGTCGGGCTTTACATTTTTAGAAAAAATAATAAAAAGAGCATCGATCGGTGCTCTTCAACTCCCCAAGAAAAGGGAAGTGCTCCCAAGGGAGGGGAACACCTAGGAGTGAAGCATCGATCTCCCATTTTTTTCATTAATAAAAAATTAATAAAAATTATATAATAGTAATTTTTAAAATTAGTAAAGGATAAAATTATCATTTTAATATTATCATGTCATTAAATTAACAGAAATATTAACGGTTGATTAAATATTGGACTTATGTGTCCAACAAAAGAATTTTTTTTACGATTGAGTGTTTATTTCAAAAACTAATGGATTTACTTAGAATTTCGATTAACATGTAAGGAGGTGAAGCTATTTTACCCTTTCTTTTTGTATAATATGAAAATAAAAAAAAAGTGTTCAGTACTTGAAAGCATCCAACTCATTTTTCTTGCATTCATTTGCAACGATTTATGTGTGCGGTCTGCCGCTTGCCCTTTTGGGCTGCTTTTTGTGCTAGAGCTATTAGTCGTTTTTCTCCCGGTTGATTTTTTTGTTTCCTTTGTTATGTTGTGCCTTCTCTCATAAGCTTTTCCTTAGGTTGTCCTGTTCATGGTCATTTGTTCTCATTCGAGGTTGGGTTGTTTTACAGAGTGTCTTTGTATTTTGGACTTGTTCTTCATGTGGGACCTTGTCTTCTTATCTTTGGAAGAATGGCCTTGCATGCTTTTGTTTTCTATTCAATAATATTTTCTTATCTTTAAAAAAAAAAGTAAATGGAATGAAAGAAAAAGGAAACATTAATATTACAAATAAAATTATTCATAAAGTGTATCTTAGCAAACCCATTAAAAAAAGTGTTATGTAAATAATAAAAAATTAATAAAAATTTTGGGAGTCATTAAAAATATATATATATATATATATAAAATTTTAAAATTTTTGAGAGGCCATAAACAAAGGGACGTTACACCCCTAGTGCCAAACATGATCATATTTCATGGGCCATTCAGTTATTAATATTACTTTCTTGACATAATGCTAAGTTCCTCAAATATTCAAAAAAAATTAAAAAGGTCTTTATTCTTTTATTATGTTCAATCAAGTTTCTATACTTTTATTTTAAATTAAAAAAGTTTTTATAACTAATAATTGACTAATTGCTATTAGTCAAACTGTCACTTGTCATTTTATGCCACGCCTCGGAACTCCCCATCGGGCCTGTGACAACTACCGCGAAGTCTTGATAGGTATTCACACCTTGAATATCAACCGAAACCCCGCAAGGCATTCATATCAATTTCCGCACTTCCCCAGTGAGCAATAATCATTAAACATCATATTAAAAATTTTAAAAGTTATTTTCGATTCAAAAACGAAAATATGTTGTCTCTTGGCTCACAGGGGCATTTTCGTCATTTCTTCTCAAAAATTTCGAAACCGAGTAAAAATATAGAGGGCAAGTAGAAAACATATATTTTATAATTGAAAATAATTTTAGAAGCCTAATATGTTCATTTGAAAATAAAAATTGGACTATTTGAATAAAATAAAAATATTCAATAAAATAATAAATTTTCTTATAATATAATTTTTATAAAGACATCAGTAAATAATTTTCACAGCGTAAAAACTAAATATATTTTTTCATGCTAGTATACAGAAAATTAGAGTGTGAAACTTAAATTATAGTGACACGTGGGCCCATAACTAACCGAAATACATTGAAAGCTGAGAACCTACAGCTTTATTGGGAATGCAATCCAATTGCAGTCCTCGATGCAACCGGCTAACTACAGCTTATCCTGAGCTTGAAATGTGAATAGGAAGAGGGGTGAGATTATAAAATCCTAGTGAGTAAACAGATACTATCTAAATTATCTAAAGTCGAGTAAAAGGAGACAAAATTTCAAATTCTTTCTTTGTACTACCATTCGTCTTATCTCAACTCATTTCAATTGAGTAGAGACAAACAAAATAATCTATTGAGCAAAATAGAATTATTCTACTCGATTAAATTAATATTTAGTATGGCTTATGTATCTCTTAAAAACTTAACTTGGTTTATGCCAAAATCATTCTCGGGGATACCCCTGCAGAGGCATCTAACCGAGACCGCCAAGACTATTCAATGTCATATACACATGAATATATTTTTATATCTAAAAATATTATCTAGCCATGCCTTGGCATTGGCTGAGTCTCACTCTAACGCGGTGGTCCACGTGAAGTGCACTCAAACTTTACCTTCGGAGATGCCCCACACATGGCTCTCTGATTGAGGTAAGATAAGTCTGATTCTGTGCCCCCTTTCTTAGGCTGGCTCACAGAACCGGTGTCACTACAGTGATTATTTTATCTACCACCTTATTTATAAATTTTAACTAGCATGATATGACAATTTATCACAATCTAGCCTCTCAAGGCTGGATACACAGTATATATAATTTTTTGCACAAACCAATCTAGCCATTCATGCTCATAAATTGCTATAAGCCATATGATTTAAAACACAATTTATAACACAATCAAACAGTCTCCAATTACTCTAATTTCAAAACCAATTGTTCCATTTTTCAAATCAATTTATAAAAATTCAATTTATTTCATAAATCCAATTTATTTTATAAATTTCACAAGTTTCTCGTAAAATCAACAATTCACCCAATAAAATGATTTTTCATAAAATCATTAAATTTAATAAAATCTACTCTAGATAATTAAGATGATAAATTATCCACTCACAGTACTAGGAGTCGATATACTCCTAATCCAAATCTTCAAGTACAATTTCTATACTTCCACCAGTAGCCTGCTCACCATCTATTCACAATGTTCAGCAAACAATTCATTGAATTGGTGCTAAATTAATATAAAACCAAATCAGGCTCCTTACTAATGCATGTAATGAAATGCACAATGCTCGGTAACTATTTAAACTCAATATTCACTATAAATTCGATTTTTGTACTTCAATAATTCAATATTGGCTTAATTCGATCTACTACCTAATTAATTGGCCAATACATCCAATTTAATTTCAAATAATCCCATTTTTTTCTTCCAATATTCCAAATCATCAAACTCCATTTTAATTAACTTGAAATATGATCAAAATCACTCTCATATTTTCCAAGGAAAATTCGGTACATTGGGTGCACTAATATTATAATTTCTCAAGCTTAATTTTCTCACAATAAATCTTTAATTTCCCATTTAATGCACTTGAAATAAAATCAAGTTTATCATCAACACTCCATATATTAAATTTGGCCATTGAAGGGTTCACCAATAATCAAAATTTTCAAGCTTGATTCTCATATTCCAAACCATTTATTCTTAACCAAATAACACAAGATTTCACCCAAAAATGAAATCAATTCATCATCAAATTTTCACTGCTCATATTCGGCCACATAGGGTTCAATGGTGAACAATTCACTTTCTTGCTAAATTTTCATATCCAATTCTTCCAATTTAATTTCTAACACTAATAATCATCAAACACTATCTAAGTACCTTAAAATGTCACAAATTGGACATCAATTTCCTTGAATATTCGGCTAAAATGGATTTTCATAGAGTACATGATTTTCTTCCATAATTATCTTCCTAAACATGGCTAACTACCTCTAAACATCAACATAGTCCAAAATCAAGCCAATCCAACATCAATTTCTCTTTCGTACCCATTTTTCAGAATTGAATTCATCATGATAACTCAATATTCAACCATGGAAATAAAGAAATAATGCATGGGTAGGCTAAGTATCAAGCAAAACTAAAGAAATTTTACATTTGTTTTGCTTGATTATAGAAAAAACACTTGAAATCTCTTGATTTTTGGCTAGCTTTTTGCTTTCCTCCCTTTGTTTCCTTTCTTTTCTCTTCAATTCTGGTTCATGCCGATTTTGGTGAGAGAAAGTGAAGGTTATAAGCTGATTTTTATAGTTTTATATTAAAATATAATGGCTTGCCACAATGCATAAAGCCATTAGTCCATTTTTTAATTTTTTTTTACTTTTTCCACTTAATTTCCCACCACAAATATTTTCATATTTATCCATTCCATTGTTAAATAAAATCCTTGGTCTTGACAAGCATTGGGGTGAAAAATTTACCGATTTGCCCTCGGGGTAAAAAAATTACGATTTTACCCCTATACTCCGAAATGTACCGGAATTGCATTTTTTCCACTTTTCAACCTCAAATAACACTTCAATTGATTAATCTTAATCAAATAGGGTCAAAATATTTTTCTAAAAATTCTCGTTTTGTCCTCTAGCGTAAAAATTACCATTTTACCTTTGTGCTCCAAAAATACCAAGAATCACAATTTTTCACTGCTAAACTTCATTTTATGCTCCAAAATCATATTATATTTCATATAATTATTTTTAGTCAAATGTGATTAAATTCTTTTATAAAAATCTCCATTTTGTCCTTAAATGACAAAATGACCGTTTTATCCCTAATCGGTCAATTTTTCTGATTGACTCCAAACTGGACATTGAATTCTGAATTACTGTTTTGAGTAATCCCTAAACTGTGAAATTTTCAATTTCACTCTTAAAATCTTTATTTGAACTTATTCGAGGTTTAAATCATCTTAATTGTACTTCTAGTCATAATACCGACATTTTAAATATTTTTCCAATATACAGTCATTCTATCAGTCACATGTATAACTTGACAGATATTTTAAAGCTGGGCTTGACATTTTATATCCACATAACATTATACAAGATGTTGATGTGGATAGTAAAAAAATGTCACATGACCATGCTATTATGTCAATCTAACATGTCACGTTATAATCAATTATGATATATTAGCATACCACGTTAGCGTCACGTTATATAGAATGACAAATAACATTTTGAGTAAATAAATTATTAGTAATAAAAATTTATTTGACTTAAAATAAAAATATAAAAATTTATTTGACTTAAAAGAAAATATAAAGATTTGATTAAACGTAATAAAAATCTAAAGACTTATTTGAATTTTCTTCAATAATTTTTAAAATATTATGTCTACTTTTTCTCTTATGCATAGATATGATAGAAAAACCAAATAAGACATATTAAAATCTCAAAAAAAAAAAAAACTCTACTACATGTCGTAACGTACCAAGTTCGGGAACTTGACCGCTAAACGTGGGTGAAATTAAAAGAACTAGGAGTCGCCACCAATTGTTTTTTTCTAGGTGTGATTGGCCACCTATTTACTCGATTCTAATTAATGAAATCCTAAATTAAACTTAAGTCCATCGATAGAACAAGAACTGGTCTATGTTTTTTAGAGATGAGTTCGGGAGTACGGTTACACACGGAGAAGGGTTAGCACCTCCGTGGCGCCTATTCTACGAAGGGTACCATTTAATCTTAAGTTATCCTATTATGGCCTAATTTTGATTTTATTCCTATGTTTTCTTAATTCTCGCATATTAATTAATTCTTTATTATGTTAACTGATTAAATCTTTTATTCGGTTTTACGTATGCATGTGATGCAAGCGTAAAATGATGTCATGAATTGTTTATTTTAAATAATGGGGTCGGCAATCTTTTATTGGAAAATCATTTAAAGATTGTTCCAATACTTTGGTGAAGTCTCGAAGTTTTCCTCACCTAGAGATATCCCTAGAAGAACTCGTCTCTACAAGCTCCTCGGAGAAATCCCATCGTTGAAATTCCCGCCCCATTTATACGATAAATGTGGCATGCTATGACATGATAAAATGATGGAATCTACATGCACGCGTTTATTGACTTAGGTGGTTCGTAATTTATTCAATTATGTGTTTAATAATCTATCACCTTGTCTATGTGTTTATTATTATTTATTATTTATGCATTATTCATTTTTTTATTTTTATTATTTATCATTTTTTCCATTTTTTCTTTTTTTTATTTTTTTATCTTTTATTATTATTTTGTTATTATTTTACTATTTTTATTTTTTGTTTTCTATTTAAACCTATATTCTTTAATTAACATTATTAATTAATATTTTACTTAGTCACATGGATTACCAAACATTTAATTTTTGTTGGTTAAATTAACTTTATTTGGTAATATTTATTTAAATTAATTAACTAATTATATTAATTTAAGTTCTAATGTGACATTGTGTAAATTTATTTTTCTTTTAATGTATTATTTTCGATAATAACTATTTGAGTAATGAGTATTGGAGTATAGAATTCGGATTTATCCCGACACTTCGGTAAAAATCCGTCTCGAACTCCACACTTAAGAAATCCACCCAAAAGAGACAACTTTTTACCCATTTTTTAGGTGAAATTCTATCATCGGATACTCAAAATAATCATTTCATTTTTCTTATAATTTTTATATTTGTATCATGTCTTATATTATATATATATATACATAACTATTATTACTATTATTTTTTTATCTTTTATATTACCATTTAATTTTTTTTGTTTCCTTATTATTGTTTTATTTTTTTTATTTTTTGCATTTATTTTAAATTTTCTAACATTTAATTAGGCTTTCATATTATATATAAAATTTTCCTAACATGGTTTAAATCATAACAAAAAAACACTTTATTAAACAAATTGGGCTAGACCCAAAGTTAATTAAAATAAGCCCAAACAAAAAGAAAGATCATACATTTTCGGGCTCAGATTAGCCCCATTCAATGACCTACAAGAGGCCCAAAACTTCACCCGAAATTCGCTCAGCAGGCTCGCAATGCGGCCCTTCAAAACTCACTGTTTTGTGGCCTGTGACACTACTCTACACGACTTCATTTAAGCCTTGAACCTTTCAGATCCCCATTCCCCTGAAACGGCACCGTTTGGCTCACTTTTGTCCGCTATAAAATCTTCTTTTTTTCTTCTTTCTTTATTTGTTATCAAGCCTGACACTTCTACATGCATGTCATATCATTTCCATGCCTGACAGAATAGTTGCAAATTTAGGAAGCCCCGAGATGTAACACCTGATCCTAATTTATCTGTGACAGGTCATTCACATGCTTTGGACAGCATGTTTGTATATTGAACTGCCCCGAAAAACAAGATAAATGACAATATTGCCCCTAATGGTATGGTTAAGCTAAATAAGTCTTGGATCAGTTTAAACAGATAATGGAGAATGAATATGAGAAAACTGAAACCCATGGATTGACTTAAAACAATGATTCGGAGTTCGAGGTCTAATTTGGAGTCAATCGAAAAAATTGACTGATTAGGGACAAAATGGTCATTTTTCAATTCAAGGACAAAATGGAGATTTCTAGCAAAGATTTTGATCACATTTGCTCGGTATTTTTGGGACATAAGAGTAAAATAGTAATTTTGCCATTAAAGGACGAATTTGGAATTTTTGAAAAAGATTTTTTTATCCCATTTGATTGAGATTGATCATATTAATCAATTGAAGTGTTATTTGAGGTTGAAAAGTGGAAAAAGAAGAAATTCCGGTGATTTTTAGAGTGTAGGGGCAAAATCGTAATTTTACCATCGAAAGGCCAAATTTAATTTTTTGAGAGGATTTAGATCAAATTTGACAAATTGGAGTGTGGTATGAGTTTGAGGACTGAAAAATATGCCTTGTGGCAATTTTTCAACTTTTGGGGCAAAAATGTAATTTTGTACTTTTTCAGAGGTAAAAGTGTAATTTCACAAAATTACACTATAAAAATCATTGAAATTTCTTCTAGAAGCTTCAGGAAAAATCAGAGGATAAAGGCTGGAATTTTGGGCTGAAAAGAAATTCAAAAAGAAAAAATAAGTAAATAATAAAATAATAAAAAAGGTAATTACCATGTGTTAAATTAAATATTTAATCATTTAACTTATAAAAAGTCAAAATTCAGCCTACTTCTTCTTCTCCAAACCGTGTAAGTGAGGGGAAAAACTGAAAACTTGAAACCCTAGCTGAAAATTCAAAGAACAAGTGAGAGAAATCAAGGAAATTAGCTTGAAAAAGGTAAAATCACTTGATGTTCTTTGATTTTTTTCATTACCCATGCATTTTATTTCAATTTTCATGCAAAATTAGAAAGTGGGTATGAACATCCATGCTGGTTGAATCTTGATGAGAGGATTTGGGGTATGATTTGGTTGAATTTTAGCTTGATTAAATGTTTGTAGGAAGTTTGGTTAAGTGTAGAAATGAAAACTAGCAAAAATAAGCAAGAAAAATAGAATTTTTCATATTGCACCAAGCTTGATCGAATTTTTAGAGAGAGAAATGCTGCTGATTTTGAGTTTATTTTGAGGTGTGATGATGAATAATGGTGAATTATAAGCCTAGGAAAATTATGGGAATTTTTCGAGTAAAAATCATATTTTTTACCTACTAGGGGTATTTTCGTAATTTCAGTCCGAGACTGATAATTTGCATCACACTGAGGGACAATAAGTCCAATTGGATATAATTGAGGTATAGAAAGTGAAAAAAAAATCGATTCAGAATTAAAATGGGGATTTTAGCAATTTAGACGCGTGTAGGCGAGTCGGTCGGACACCGTAAGAAAACGACTGTCTAGACCATTTTTACCCATTTCATGCATCACATAGAGCTTGAAATTGATTATGGTTAATTGACACAATTTATTGAAATTGGTGTCACACGGAACACATAGGTGGTGAGTCCCCAGATACGAGAAAAAATGGCAATGTAATGGGAAATTGAAAACAGGAATATCGGGCACTCCTGTGACAAGGTGAGTGGATAAATTATCGTCTTTAATATCTAAAGTGGATTTATTATAGTTTATGCTTATTAAAGCATGGTGAAATTGGAATTTTCAAAATATTATGATTTTCGATTAAAATGTATTTCGATGAAATACTACTTTAAAATTAAATACCGATTTTATGGAAATTGAGTATGTGGAGACGTACACTGTGATTTGTGTTGTATATTCATGAATTGAAATTCTGGCTTATGGCATTGTGGTAGCATGATGGCTGAACTTTTGTGTTGGCATGAAATGTATAAATTGTTTATTTCCTTGACAAACTGGATTAAATTTTATTTGCCATATTATGCTACTGGAAATTTTATGGGTCTGGTGGTATATTAACGGTCACTGCAGTGGTGGGGGTTTCCATGGACTGCCTATGAGAGGGGCACGGTAACCTAATTATATACTTACCTCCGGGGGGAGATGGCGGGTGAAGTGTCTCCGGAGGTGAGATTTGAGTGCACCTCACGTTTGGGCCACCACGTGAAAGTGAGACTCAGCCAATGCCAAGGAACGACTGTGTGTGTCAGATGTGAAAAATATGTTTATGGGTATGGGACACTTAGCAGCCTTGGAGGTCTCGATCAGATACCCGGGTACAAGGTATCCCCGAGTATAGGTTTTGGCATCAGTAAAGTGTTTTTAAGAAATTCATAAACCTGGAAGTTTTAAATGAAAGGAAATTGTTTGGTATGGATTGGAATAAATTTTGGCTTTATAAATATTATTGAGACATAACGTTTTTATATTGTCTCCACCTACTTGGCTTTAGATACTTTTGATGGTAGTTATTTACTCACTAGGTTGTAAAACTCACCACCCTCTCTTCCACCCATTTCAAGCTCGAGAAAAGCACTAGATAGCTGTGGCATCAAGAAACTAGGCAGAATCGGAATCCAATACATTTAAGGTACATAGTTGTACATAGTGGGGCTCACATGTCATTGTAAAATTACAATACATACTATGGTTATTTGTGCTATAGTATGTATGAATTTATTTTGCTTTCACGTGCGAAAAATTATTTTCAGATATGTTGGTAAATATTGTTTTATAAGAAATTAAAATATTTTTATTTAATATTTTTAAATAGTGTTATTAATCTTAAAACCGCTTTTAAATTAATGTTTGAGATTTCTAAACTTATTTTAATTACGAGAAGTATAGCTTTCATCTATAAATTGTTTTTAGTTTAAAAAAAAAAGAGAGTGGAAAACTGGTACAAGAGCCTTGCGAGGTCTCGATTTGCATTCAGGGGATGAGTGCACACCGAGACATCGCGGCAATTGTCACAGGTTCAGTGGGAGTTCTGGGTCGTGACACGAGAAATCGTTAAAGGACGATATTGCCCCTAATGATACTGTTAAGTTGATTAAACTTCGAATTAGTCGAAAGAAAGATTTTAAAGATAAAATTGAAAATTTCACAATCCATGGATGACTTAAAATGAGGATTTGGAGTTCGAGGTCCGATTGTGAGTCGATTTGGAAATTTTACTATTTAGGGGTAAAATGGTAATTTGCCACCTAAGGACAAGTTGGGAATTTTCAGAAAAGATTTTTATACCACGTTTGATTAAGATTGATCACATTTAATTTATTGGAGTATAATTTGAGGGTTTGGCAGTGAAAAATTTTAATTTCGGTGATTTTTGGAGTATAAGGGCAAAATGGTAATTTTGTCACCCGTGGACAAAATTTGAAATTTCGAGAGGATTTAGATCAAATTTGATAAATTGGAGAATGATATGAGTTTGAGGAGTGAAAAAAATGCAGTTTGGTAACTTTTCAGTTTTTGAGGTAAAAATGTAATTTTTCACTTTTACGGGGGCAAAAGTGTAATTTTTAAAAATTTGTTCCATCAAGACTTTGGATAAGTCTAGAAATTTCATAGAAACTATGGATAAGTGAGAAAAATAAGTGGTGGAGAAGAAAGTCAAAAAGAAAAGATTTTACACATTAAATAATAAAAAATGCCATGTGTTAAAAAAATATTATTTTATTTACCTTATAAAAAGACTTAAATTTTCTACAAGCTTAGCCTTTCTTCCTCAAGTGGCCGGCCATTCAAAGTAAGAAGAAAAGAAAAAGAAAACATAAACCCTAGAAGAGAATTTCAAAGGGAAATTAGTAGATTTCAAGGATTCTAGCTAGAAAAGGTAAATTTTTTTTATTTTTCTTGTGATCTAGCTTACCCATGCTTTGTTTTATCAATTCCATGGTTTCTTAAGGGATTCTTGGCTGATCAAAATGGGTTTAGAGAGAGAATGATAATGGATTTGGTTGGTTTTGAATTTTGTTAGTGTTTTAGGTTAGTATAACATCTTAGTAAGCAAAATTAGCAAGAAATCAAAATTTTCTCCATTAAACCCAATTATGCCGAATTTTATAGAGGAATAATGGCTGCTGGTTTTGATGATATTTCTTGGTATTTAAGTGTATTTTGGTGAATTAAAGATATAGAAATTAAATGGAAATTTTCGATGCAAAAATATGAATTTTTACCTAATAGGGGTAATTTCGTAATTTGTGGCCTAGACTGATAATTTGCACCATATTTATGGACATTAAGTCAATTTGGATATAATTGAGGTATAGAAATTGATTCGAAGTTAAACTGAGGATTTTACCAAATTAGACGCGTATAGGCGAGTCGGTCAGACATCGTGATTAAACGACTGTCCAAATTGGTTTTTCCTTCAATTTCATGCATTGTATAGAGCCTGAAATAAATTATAGTGACTGGACACAAATAATTAAAATTGTGTCAAAAATTATGCATAGGTGGTAGGTCCCCTAGACACGGGAAAAGTCCAATATAGTAAGAATCGAAAACAGGACCTCTTGACGAGGTGAGTGGATAAATTACCATTTTCAATATCTAAAGTAATTTTACTTGTGTTTGTGCTTTTAAATAAATTAAATTTTTTAAATGATTTTTAATCTGAACAATTGATTTTATAACACTGAGTATGTGGAGACTGGTATTGCAATTATGTTTTATATGTTTAAATTGAAATATGTGGCTTATGACATGGGGAAGCATGTGGGCTGAATTTTATATTTTTATGAATGATATAAATTGTCTATTTGTTTTGATGACTGAATATAATTTGATTGGCCATGCTATGCTACTAGATTTTTATAAATTTGGTGGATTAATTATACACTGCAGTGATGGGTTGCCGTGGACTGCCTTTAGGAGAGGTACTGTAAACCTGACTAATTGTTATCTCGATTAGAGAGGCGGGTAGGATAACTCCCGAGGTGATGTTAAAATTCACTTCACGATGAACCACCATGTGAAGATGAATTCGATCAACGCCAAGGAGCGGCTGTATTTCTGAACGAAATATGATTATAACAGTCTTAGCGGATTCGGTTGAATGCCTTGGGCCAAGGCATTATTGAGTAAAGATTTTAGCTTAAGCCTGATTTTAAGAAAATCATAAGCCCTAATGATTTTATAATTTTGATGATCTTGATGACAATTAAAGTAATTAAAATATTTTAGTTGAATAAAAAGTAAGTTTGAGTTATGAACTGTGTTATTACGTGGTATTTTCTCTTGTCTCCATCCACTCGACTTTAGATGTCTTAAATGGTAATTATCTAACTCACTGGGTTGTAAAACTCACCACCTTTTCTTCCTCCTTTTAGGCTCGAGATCATTGATAGGCATTCAGATCGCATTGAGAAGCTAGATCGACATAGCGTTCTAGCTAACAAAGGTACATAGTAGTACACAGTAGGGCCCACGTGTCAATGTAATTGATTTATATACTTTGTTTATATTCGATACAGTATGTATAAAATTTATTTTACCTTCGTGTATTGAAAATCGATTTTCGATATTTCTAAAAATATTGTGCTATAATTAAAATGTAACATTTTATTTAATGCTTTTATTTTCTTCTATTATCTAAAAATTTAATTTTTATAAGGGTTTTAGGTATCAAATTTTATTTTAGTTTGCGAATTATGTTTATTCTACTTGTATACAATGATTTTATTGATTTTGAAAATTTTTGGATGAAAATGTCCCTGTGTGGTGAATTATGTGTTTTAATTATTTTAATCTAAAAATTGGGATTGTTATTTCTTGAAAAATGTTTTTGGAAACTAATACTCACGGGGGAGATGGAAAACTGGTACAAGAGCCTTGCGAGGTTTCGATTTGCTCTCGAGGGATGAGGGCCTATCGGGATATCACGGCAGTTGTCACGGACTCGATGGTAATTCCGGGTCGTGACATTTGTTCTCTTCCATTTTCTCTCTCTAACCCTAAATGTTCTCCCCTCTCTCTAGCCAATTGACTGCCTAAATGTCCAGATTTACCGATCGGTCTTCACCGTCGCTCAGACCCTTCCCCTCTCTCTTTAGCATTGGGTTTTTTCGTCTCTCTCTTCCCGTCGCTGGTCAGACCCTTTCCCCCTTTTCTCTTTCGTCACCGGCCCAAATCTTTTTTCTCCCTCACTCTTTTCGTCGCACCGCTCAGATCTTTCGTCTCCCTTCCCTCTTTCGTTGCCGGCCAACCCCAACTCTTCCTCTTTTTCTCTCTATTGTCAACCAAATCTCTAACTTTTAGATCTAGTTTTGTATTGTTTTGTTTTTTTTTTTTTTAGATTTCTTTGATTGTGGCTTTCAGTTGTTAGAAGAAAATAGGATCTTTTATTTGTTAGGTATCTTACCGATTGCTAGAGAAAATTAAGGATTTTTTAATTTTTGGTTGTTGTTCTTGTTTGTTGCAGGGATCTGATCTTTTTTAGATTGGGTTTTTCAAAAATCTTTGTTGTTTTTTAATCTTGATTTTTTTCCAAAACTCCCTCCCGCCGTGTAAAATTTTTTTTTTTGGGTTCTTATAGAACCCGGTTGTCCAAATTTTTGGACAATCTACCTTGTTCAGCATGAATCCCGAATGACAACCTTCAAGTCAACAGCATTGGTGTCGGAGCTGATCCTCAAATCTTTGGCCGTCGAATAAGCATTTAATGCTCCGTTTTTGTTGACAATGGAATTCGTTTGTGCCTCCAACTTTCTTCTTTTTTGATTGATTTTTTCTTTTTTTGTTTTGTTTTATTTATTTTAATTATTTATTATTTATTATTTTTTGGTAATTTTAAAATGCGTGTGTACACTACGCATATGACAAATTCAATTTTAAATTATACCTACTTTTCTGAAAAAATAATATCTAGATTAAATCATGGAAAACGTTTTTCCCTTTCTGAACAGTTTACAGAATGTGCTCTTTTCTTTTCCTTCTATATCCTCTTCAAATTAAACTCCTAAAAGAAACTGACAAAATGTAAACATGGAACTGGAATCACGTATCCAAAAGATAGACACAGCCCAACAAAATATTTATAAGGCCCCCACATCTCATCACATGTACGGAATAAACAAAAATATAAAAATTTATTTAAAATTTTTTGAATATATATAATTTGGACTTTGGAGGATTTTTAAATATTATATCAATATTTTTTAAGTTATTTTTAATTATTTTTTTATTTTTATTTTTTTAATCTATTAACAAGATATTTCGGATAAAATGAGATGTTTACAAGTCTCTTCCTTAATTTCTAGATTAAATCATGAAAAACGTTTTTAGCTCTATATATATACATCTACAAAACAAGCTCTTTTCATTCCTTCCTTGCTACCAAAGAAAATTCCTCTT
Organism: Theobroma grandiflorum; assembly: GCA_036013995.1. Lineage (NCBI taxonomy): Eukaryota > Viridiplantae > Streptophyta > Magnoliopsida > Malvales > Malvaceae > Theobroma > Theobroma grandiflorum. Next base: position 15,403,804 of record CP142132.1, on the reverse strand, counting down.
CATATGTGAGCTCAAGATTTTAAACATGGAACTAGAATCGACTATCCTTTGCTCATCTCTTTCTCTTATCCTTCTTCTTTTTTGCTTCAAGTTGTTGTTTCAAATCAAAACTTCCAAACAAAACCTTCCTCCAAGTCCACCTTCTCTTCCTTTTCTTGGCCACATTCACCTCATAAAAAGACCCATCCATCGCTTTTACCATAGTCTTTCCCAAAAATATGGCCCTATTTTCTCCCTTCGGTTCGGCTCCCGCCTTGTAGTTGTAGTATCGTCATCAACAACAGCCGAGGAATGCTTCACCAAAAACGATATCGTTCTAGCTAACCGCCCCAAGTTACTCATAGGCAAGTACCTTGGGTACAATTGGACCACGGTTGTTGGCTCACCCTACGGTGATCAGTGGCGCAACCTTCGTCGGATTAGTGCCATCGAAATCTTCTCATCCAGTCGCTTGAACGCCTTTCTAAGCATTAGAAAAGATGAAGTCAAGCGACTGTTGATGAAACTATCGAGTGATGATAATTCTGGACAAGAATTTACCAAGGTGGAGTTAAAATCTCTGTTCATCGACTTAACTTTCAATAATATTATGAGAATGGTAGCAGGGAAGAGGTACTATGGTGGGGACAGTGTGACGGAAGAAGGAGAGGCAAAGGAATTTAGGGAGCTAATGAAGGAGTCTTTTGTGAGTGGAGGAGTTGCCCATCCAGGGGATTTTTTGCCCATTTTGAATTGGATTGGTGGAAGGAGTTACCTGAAAAAATTGATGAACCTTGGAGAGAGGATGGATCGGTTCCTGCAAAAGTTGATTGATGAGGTTCGGGCTAAGAGGCAAGGGAATACCATGATTGATCATCTTCTTTCTTTGCAACAGACTGAGCCTGACTACTATACTGATCAACTTATCAAAGGCCTAATTCTGGTAAGACCCGGAGCACTACATTAAATTCTTATCTTTCTTTCTTTCTTTTTTTCTTTTTTTAAAAAAGAGGAGATTGGAATCTGATTTTTTTTGAGTAATTAACATATGCATCCATTATTGAATTAAATATTCAAAATCATTAAATTAAACACTCAAAAGTGTAATACTAATTTTTATGTTCAATAAGAAAAGGGTAATTGAATCTAGGGATAGGATACATGTGTAGTTTTGGCTTTAGAAAGAACATTTAGTTAATTCCTTCTTTTTCTCCTCTAGGTTGCCAACCTCTGCTCAAAAAATAAATCTAACCTTATTGTGATTTAGTAGAAAGCGATGGATTTTAGGATGTTGTTAGTGCTAAGAATATCTTGTAAAGTTGATTTTTTTTAAAAGGTAATTGTAAAGTTGATTCTCAATATGAACTTCAAGGTTTTTAGTGTGAATTATGATTAATTTATTTAATAAAATAATTTTTTATCAATTAGTACTCTGTGAAGTTTTCTTTCAATTGAAACATTTTGATTAACTTATGTTAATTTTATTCAATAAAATTATTAATATACTTTCAATTCAAGTAATCTATCTATTTATATTTAAAAATATTTATGTGATTTTACTAGTCAAAATTAATAACATAATTTCTTATACGAATAAAAATTATTCATAAAATATTTATTAAAAAATCATAAATATATTAGTAAAAATATTAAATCATAAGAAGTGTAGACGAAGTTCACTAAAAAGAATCAAAGTTGGAATTGAATTCAAATTTGATTGGTCGTGGAAGCGGACAACTGATCGTGAACGCAGATGGGCGTGGGCCCGTAGCAAACCTAACACCCAAAGGCCAAAAATGTAAAATATGTCAATGATACTGGACAACTGATCGTGAACGCAGATGGGCGTGGGCCCGTAGCAAGCCTAACACCCAAAGGCCAAAAATGTAAAATATGTCAATGATACTGGACAACTGATCGTGAACGCAGATGGGCGTGGGCCCGTAGCAAACCTAACACCCAAAGGCCAATAATGTAAAATATGTCAATGATACTAACTTTTCATCATGAGCAAACTAAATTTTTCTTCAGCTAGTTAATAAACTAGCTAATTTCTTATGTTTTAGTGTCTTGCTCATCATTCCATGGTTTTTATTTTATTTTTTGATGAAATTGAAAAGTTATATTAAAACAAAACAGGCATTAATAATTAATTAGTAGTTTGCAACAATTTTAGTTATACCCCATCTAATGAATTGTAGTTAATTAATTAGCTCAGCAAAATTTTAATGATGTTATCAATATGCCAAGTTTTTATTTAGTTTATGAAATTGCATGTGTGTGCAATTGTTTTGTTTTTTTAAAGCGAAATTATATTCATCCTTCACCCTTAGATGTCATGGCAAGTCTTTAACTTTGTTAGTCCAAGACTTTGATGGCATAGAAGCTGGTGTAGGAAAGGAACTATACAATTACAAAAAAGTCCTTCGTAACCCCCCCATCCCCTTAAACCTCCCTCATCAACCTCTCTGCCAAAAGTAGTTCCACGCAACACCCCAAACCAAAAACAAGCAACCCACCCTCACTTTCTTTGATTCCAACCAGATCATAAAACAGCTAATCAAAACCCGAAAACACCCTCACCTCCCTTCTGCAACGCCCCTCCAACAACAACGAACAAAAATACTAATTGCTCACCTCACTTTCTTTGATTCAATCACTTTTTTCTGACATGTGACGAAAAGTCGGAGCCATTTTAACAAGCAAGAGAAATCCCATGCCCATCAGGTTATCATGTTGTGAAAGGTCCTCCAATGTACCTCCTCCCCAGAAGTAGCCATCACCCCGGAACACACAAAAATACTAACTAGGACAAGGAAAAATTAGAGTGAAAATTTTGAAGCAATTCTAAATTCGAAAAACAAATGAAAAAGATCTCACTCCCTTACACTCTCTTCGAAACTCATTAGCCAGTACTAATTGCTCATCCATGGGAACTCTTCCCTTCTCTCTACACCTCCCTTCGCAAGATTGTCTGCCAAATCGTCGGCTGCTCTAGGCACTTTTAAAACCTTCCATAGCCCTACTTGCCTTTTCAGTCCTTCAATGCCTAGCACAATCTTCCTAATTCTCCAGGGGGATTTGTCAGGGTCCTTGATCCAAGTCACTGTATTACTGGAGTCGTTTTCAATTTCCATCAAGTGTCCATCCTTCCATTTAGAACTTACAAAGATCTTAAACGCCTCCTTTATAACAAGAACCTCTGCGGTATTTGCATAAGTCACCCCACCGCCTTAGAGAACATCACCTTTATTGCACTGTCAGAGTCCCTCAACAACCCTGCTAAACATAGTGACCCTCTTGCCGCACCATCAATATTGAATTTTAATACCCCTGTCCTAGGTGCTATCCAATTGGCCGTTTTTGTTGTTTTTTGATGCATCTTTTGGAGGAATACCATGTTAGGGTTCCTAACGATGTCCTCAAACTTCCCACTCTCCTCTGGCCATTTGGCTTTCTCCTACCATGCCACTCTTGTCCTTGCGAAATCCAGACATTAATTCCCATCCCATCTTTTTCCTTGAAACATCATCTCGATTCTCATCAACCAAATGGTCCAACTTATTGCAAAAAATGCTAATTTCCATATTCTTTTTTCATCCACTTGTATCAAATCGTTCCATTCCATGAAAAAGGGGATGGCTTTAGCTTGCAGTCCCCCTTGGATGCCTCACCCTTTACTGCATCCCATTCAGACTTTCCAATTCTCTTTATATTCAAAAAACAAGCGCACCACCGTTTCCACTTCATGGGTACAAGTGCAATTGTTAATATATACAGAATGGTTTCCTCACAGTCAAATAGCATTGTTATTTGCTAGTGAGGGATGAGTGATGGTTCAACAAGGCTCATGACATGCGTGGTCCAGGTCCATAGTCCATATATATGGACCACTTCGGAATCGATCCAAGTCAGAGTCAATCTATTTCACAAAATCCAAAATTTTGTGGACAGAGATTGTTTGAGTCAGTATTAATTGGTAGGATCCACGGCTGACGCCACTCGATGGCTTATCTACATAAATGTAATTAGCTACACAAGACATATCGGTGCTTTAACAAAAACATAGTGAGCTTATATTAATTAGTTTTGTGATACTTGTTGACTTTTCTCTTGCATTGTTTCTTTATTTGAAATATAGAATCCATTGAAGAAAATGTTTATTTTTAACTTGTGTTACGATAATTAATTTTTATGAGAATATAATTTACAGGTAGAAATTACATATTGTGCAGGTAATGTTGCTTGCCGGAACAGATACATCAGCAGTCACATTGGAATGGGCAATGTCCAATTTACTCAACAACCCAGATGTGTTGAAGAAAGCTAGAACTGAACTGGATAGTCAAATTGGCCAAGAAAATTTAATTGATGAACCCGATCTTTCCAAGCTTCAATACCTGCAAAGTATCATCCTTGAGACCCTTCGGTTGAACCCTGCGGCTCCTCTTCTACTCCCACACATGGCGTCGACTGATTGCAAGATATGTGAATACGATGTGCCACGTGACACGATCGTATTGATCAATGCATGGGCTATTCATAGAGACTCGACGTTATGGGAAGATCCAACAAGTTTTAAGCCTGAGAGGTATGGAAATGGAGAGAGGGAATCAAACAAGCTGATGCCTTTTGGATTAGGAAGGAGGGCATGTCCTGGAGCTGGCTTGGCTCAACGAGTTGTGGGCTTGACCTTGGGTTCATTGATCCAATGTTTTGAATGGGAAAGAGTTAGTGAAAAAGAAGTTGACATGGCTGAAGGTGAAGGAACCACCATGCCTAAAGTCGTGCCATTAGAAGCCATGTGTAAAGCTCGTCCCATTGTCAACAAGGTTCTCACTGGAACTAATTAACATGGTTTTATGTTTCTAAGCAGCTCCCCAATAAATACAATTTGTGCAATGTGTAATAATAAGGGTTATCTCTCGTTATGTGTGTATCTTAAGCTTCAACAGAGCCTTTCTATGTATAAAAAAATATATCTTTAATAAGATTTTACTATCTCCCCGTATGAATCCACCTTCAATAATTATTTGTAGAAGAATTCCTTTATTGAATCATATCATCGTCACATTTTCTTGCTGGTGATTTCACTAAACAAAGTTTGTCCACCACTAGTCAAGGAAAAAATTGCCTCAAATATAAGATGAAGGTCTTAGGTATATCTTAACTTTAAGATGATTATTTTAAGAGATATATATATATATATATATATATCTCTATAAAATTGAAAGTAAAAAGAGTTAAGAAATTAAGAAGCTTGCCCTATTGTGAATAAAGTTCTTCATAAAATTATTGATGATTATTAATTCATAAATTAACTTGAAAACAAATATTTATTTATAATTTTATCAAAGTATTTTGTGTTTTATATTTTAATTTTTTTTATTTAAAGTAAAAAACTAATAACAAACGCAACAACTAAAGAGAGATCGATAAATCATAAGAATATGTTTAGATCTTTGACTTTTTACACAATAAAATATGCATAAGCTGTATCAATTAAGTAATTTAGAATGAAACATGATTATTATAAAGATAATTATAATGTCAAAGTATACTCTTCTTGTACATAAACATTTAGTTGAATATTAAATATAGTACAATTTTTTAAAATAAATATAGTATGTATTATTTAAAAAAAAAAAAGAAGAAAGGTCATAAATGTTTCCTAAGAAGCATGTGAAGATGTGGTCAAAAAGTATGGAGAAGTGAGTTGATGGAATGAAGCATGAGAGAGAGGAAATTGACGGTTGATAAAGATGTAACAATCAAAGAGAGGAAGTTTCAATCATAGAGAGGTATCCGTCCTCTCTTATGCTAGAAGAGTATCATGTATGCGCTGACGCCTGGTTGAGCATGTTGTATAACATTAATTAATAGCCATCGTGATTGCCATTTCTTAATGGTTTTTTATTTTTTAAAAAAGCTACATGCATAAGATGTTTTTGAAAATAAGTCTCTACATAAATTTAATTGTTTTTAGTTAAAAAAAATAAAATTGGGATAAAATTATCCTTAATGAAACTGATCCATATGTTTGGCTTCGCGCCTTAACCTGAACCATATTAATGGGTCAAGTTTGTTTACAAGCTTTGTAACTTCTCAATTCTTATTGACAAGCCATACATCTCCTTACAAAGCATTCTCTCGAAAGCATTTCTCACTGGTTCAACTGTCTAGCATTTTGAGCAGTGATAGAAGCATTTTGGAGTGGTTTTTTGCATAAAGATAGTTCACATATTGAGTAGTGAGAGAAAGTTCACATTTCACAAAAAAAAGTAGGTATATTTATAATTTTTAATCATGTGGAGAAAGGTTTAAGGCTATTCTTATTCTTTATGTTATTCATTTATGGTTTTTGAGTATAAACATAAGCACATTGCTTGTTCATATTGATATTCTTGTTGTTTGAAATTATTGAATATAAATTTGAAATTGGTATTGTTGGTGTTTTTTGGGTCGAAAAGTGACAGTGCATGCATTACTAATTGATGGGAATTGACTTTAGGGTTTAGATATTGTGTGGTTGAGGACTTGTGTGAGTGGTTGACACCTTATGCATGATTGGATTTAGGCATGGTGTCACTCAGGGTGTGCATGATTGGGTTAGGCAATGCATTTAGGGGTTTGGCATTATGGGATTGATTGATAGGTCATTGTGTTACTGGTTGATAGGTTATTGCATGACTAGTTCAAAGGGTTAATAGAATATTGGATAGCCAATTTTGTTGAAGTTTCACAATGATTTTTCCTTTTAGCACCTTGGAAAAAACTCATCATCACGGGAAATTGATCATATTTGGTCATCACCAGATGTTGAAATGTTTTTGTATTAGTTTCCTCAAACACTTGAACCTTAACATGAGAAAATCATGCAAAACTTGAAAGAATATAAAGAATGTATCCTTGACCCTTATGAATGATCACAAAATCTTTAAGAATATGGTGAAATATCTCAAAAAGATCTTTCAAGGAAAATTTTTGTGAAACTTTCTATTAACAGAACTCACGGTAGAATCTTAAAAAATAAAAAACAAAAAACATGTCATTTCTGTAACAAGACATGCATGACTGGTTGATAGGCATGCGTGATTGGTTGATAGGAATTGGGTTTAGGGATTTAAGATTTAGGTGGCTAAGGTTTGCATGAGTGGTTGACATCTTATGCATAACTAGTTTTAGGTATAGCATCACTTAGGGTGTGTGTGATTGGTTAGGCATTATGTTTAGGGGTTTGGCATTGCATGAATAGTTGATAGGTCATTGCATAACTGGTTGATAAGTCATTGCTTTATTAGTTGATAGATCATTGCGTGACTAGTTCATAAGAGCAATAGAATATTAGATAACCAATTTTGATGAAGTTATGCAATGATTTTTCCTCTTAGCACCTTGAAAAGAACTCATCATCACTAGAAGTAGATCATATTTGGCTATCACCAGATGTTGAAATGTGTTTGGATTATTTTCCTTAAACACTTGAACCTTAACATGAGAAAATCATGCAAGCCTAAAAAGAATACAAAGAATGCATCCTTGACCCTTCTGAATGATCACAAATCTTTGGGAATATGGGGAAATCTTGTAGAAAAGATCTTTTAAGGAAAATTTCTATAAAAATATCTGTTAACAAAACTCACGGTAGAATTTCAATGAATAAATGTCATGACCCGGAACTCCCATCGAGCCTGTGACAACCGCCGTGAAGCCTCGACAGACACTCCTTCCTCGAATGTCAATGGATACCTAGCAAGGTTTTCGTATCAGTTCTTTTTTTTTTCCATCAAAATTTTTGAAATTAGTTAGGATTATAATTTGTGAATGAAAAACATATGTTTCAAAATCAAAACTAAGTTTTGATATCTAAAACTTTCATTTAAGGTGAAAATAAAAATATTTGAATATGATAAAAATATTTAAGGAAGTATTTTATTCCTTATAAAGTAATATTTATAGAGTTGATAGTAAATATATATTTTTTTACAATGTAAAAACAATATATATTTGTACGTGTAGTAATAAAGACAATCAGAGTACGTAATTCAAATTACAATGACACGTGGGACCCTAATTGATCGTAAAGGTTTGGAACTATGAACACTTACTTTCTAGCATGCAATTCCAAGATTAATTCTCGTCTTACTAGACTATCCACAAAATGATAGGAAGAAGGGTGAGATTATGAAATCTCAGTGAGTAAACAAATACCACCAAAACTATCTAAAGGCGAGTAAAAGAAGACAAATAAAATACCCATCCCAATACATATTTCATAACTTGAAAATTTATTCCAACCCACGTAAACAATTGTATTTCATTCAATTGCTCATAAAGCTTATGTTTATCGTAAAAATTTAGCCTCTGCCAAAATTGTTCTCGCCGACACCTTGATCAGAGGTGTCCACTCGAGACCGCCAAGGCTGTTAAGTGTCATATATATATGAACACTTTTTTCGTTTGGAAACAGCCGTTCCTTAGCGTTGGCTGAGTCTCACTTTCACATGGTGGCTGACGTGAAGTGTACTCGAAATTCTCATCTCAGGAGTTACCCTACGCGTCTCTCCAAATGAGGCAAGCATAATAATTGGGAATCGTGCCCCTCTAATAGGCTGGTCCACGGAACCCCCGTCACTGCAATGCCCACATTCTATATATATATATATATATATATATTTATATATATATATGTTATACACATATATATATTCCACCAGTCAATAAAATCTCACTAATATGACATGGCTCACAATACTTTATTTCACATAACAAGGTAAATCAAAGCAATTTACATATTTTCAACACATCATAAAAATAGCCAATCATACCCACAATGTCACAAGCCATTTCATTCAAATCACAATTTACAATAAATCACATGGTCTCCAATTACTCTAGTTTTAAATTCAACATTTGATTTTCAAATCACTTTATAAAAATTCAATTTATTTTATCAAATCATTTTTTTCTCATAAAACAAGAATTTCACCATTTTAAAATAATTTCCACAAAATCATCAAATTGAATAAAATTACTCTAGATAATTAAGGCGATAAATTGTCCACTCACAGTATTAGGAGTAGAAATACTCCTATTCTCGGTCCACGTGTGCAGTCTCCTACCCGTACCAAATGACTCACCACCTATCCATAGTACATGACACAGAATTCAATAATTTGTGTCAAACCATTATTAATTAATTCAGGCTCTACATTGATGCATGTAATGAGATGCATAATGCTTAATAATTATCTAAACTCGGTGTTTACTATAGATTTAATTATGTACCTCAATAAATCGGTATTGGCCTATTTTGATCCATTACCCGATTAATTGGCCAATACGCCCAATTTAACTCCAAATCGATTTCTTTCACTTCCTATACTCCAAATATATTTCTCATAGTCCCAGTGTCCTATAATGCACCAAAGTGCTCTAATGCACTTAACTTTCCCATTGAATTTTTCAATTTGCTTGTTAAAGACACTATGCTTAAAATTTACTATTTTTCGATTTCCATTGCCTATTTCAGTGTCCATTACCACAGTCCATTAAATTCTATCCATTTAGCATAAAACATCACAAAAATCTTTACCACTAATTTACTATAAAATTCGGCCATATATGGGTTCTTGAACAACATGAAATTTTTCCATAATAAACACTATCACTTTTGGTTTCTCCCACCACAAACAACTAAAATATCCAATTAGTTTCATTTCCTTTCTAATACTTCAAAATCAAACCAATTTCATCATCAATTTCTCTCCATTTCACTTGAAATGAAATCATTTCATTATCAACCCATTCTCCATAAAATTCGGTCATGGTGGGCATTAACCATAAAATTTTCCTATTTAATTTTCGCACCTAAATCATCATTTCCTTGACTAATTCACTTGAAACAAATCAAATCCATCATCTTCACACACCATGGAAGATTCGGCCTATGATGATTAATGGGGAAAATGAACTTTTTCTTGTTGTTTTGCTTCCTAAACATAATAAACTAACTAAAAATACTAACATAACTCAAAATCAAATCATTCCAACATATTTTCTCTCTCCATACCCATTTGACCAGGTTTGAATCCACCATAAAAACATGCAATCTAACCATGGAAAGTAAGGGAAAATGCATAGGTAAGGTAGAAGTCAAGCTAGAAATGAAAAACCTTACCTTTTTCACTTGATTTACTTGAAAATCACACTTTTTCCATTGATTTCTCCCACCTAGGGTTCTTATTTTTGTTTTTCCTCTCTTCCTCTTATGAAAACCGTCCATGATGAGAGAGAAATGAAGGCTTATGGCTGATTTTTATAAGATAAATAATAAAATATTTAAACTTGCCATGTGTCACATAATTATTAGCCCATAATTTTAATTATTTTTCTTTTAATTCCTTTAATTCTCCACCACAAAAATTTGTAATGTTTATCCATTCCATCCATAAATAAAATCCTTGGTTTGTGACAAGTGGTGGGGGTGAAATTACCGTTTTGCCTCCGGGATGGTAAAATTACAATTTTACCCATAGACTCCAAAAATACCAAGGTTACCATTTTATTCACTTCTTAACCTCAAATTATACTCCAAATAATTAATCTTAATCAAATAAAAATCAAAATCTTTTTCTAAAATTCCTATTTTATCCTCAAATGGCAAAATTACCATTTTACCCTTAGATAGTGAATTTTTCGATTTGACCCAAAATTGAACCTTGAACTCCGAATTACCATTTTAAGTCATCCCTGGACTATGAAATTCTTAATTTCATCTTTAAAACCTTTGTTTGAACTTGTTCGAGGTTTAATTCAGCTTAACTGTACCTCTAGGGGTAATACCGTCATTTGACAATTCTTTAGGGCTTTCCAAGTTTGCCATCATGTTATCCATCACATGTATGACATGGCTAATATTTTATAAGGTCAGGTTTGACAATAAAAAACAAAAAGCATGTCATATTTAACACAAGACATGCATGACTGGTTAACAAGCATGCATGACAAGTTGATAGGGAATTGGGTTTAGGGGTTTAGGTGACCAAAGGTTTGCGTGAGTGGTTGACACCTTATGCATGACTGATTTGGAACATGGCATCACTTAAAGGGTGCGTGATTAGTTAAACATTACATTTAGGGGTTTGGCATTGTGTGACTAGTTGATAGGTCATTGAGTGACTAGTTGAAAGGTCCTTGCGTGACTGGTTAATAGGTCACCGCGTGACTGGTTGATAGGTCATTACTTTACTGGTTGATAAGTTATTGCGTGACTAGTTTATAAGGTGAATAGAATATTGGATAGCCAATTTTGTTGAAGTTTTACAATGATTTTTCCTCTTAGCACCTTAGAAAGAACTCATCATCATAGGAACTAGATCATATTTGGCCATCACCATATGTTTAAATGTGTTTGGATTATTTTCCTTAAACACCAAAACCTTACCATGAGAAAATCATGCAAGCCTTGAAAGAATACAAGGAATGTATCCTTAACCCTTATGTATGATCACAAAATCTTTGGGAACATAGGGAAATCTCGCATAAAAGATCTTTCAAAGAAAATTTCTGCAAATATATCTGTTAATAGAACTCACGGTAGAATCTCAATGAATAAAAACAAAAAGCATGTTATATCTGTCACAAGACATGCATGATTAGTTGATAGGCATGCGTGACTGGTTGATATGAATTGCGTTTAAGGTTTAAGTGACTGCGGGTTTACGTGAGTGGTTGACACTTTATGCATGACTAGTTTTAGGCATGGTGTCACTTAGGGTGTGCGTGATTGGTTTAGGAGTTTTTGGCATTGCGTGACTTGTTAATAGATCATTGCGTGATTGAATGTAAGTAATTACGTGACTGTTATCTGTATAGAAGTGTGTGAGTGTTATAGGCACTGCATGAATTTTATTTGTATGGCATTGCATGACCGTCATTGCATTCATTCTATATTATTTTGGCTGAACTGTAATGCTTTAATATGTATATGTTGATTTACTCAATAATCCATACTTCACACGTGCATTAATTAATTCTATTTTAGGGTATGCAAAGATAGTAAGAACTAGTTATTGTTTTTTTAATCTTCATTGATTATATTTCCAAAAATGAAAATGTTATTTGTTTTATGTTGCAGATGGCCAAAACAAGAATAGAGCAAGAGATTGTGGAAGCTTTGCTTTGTGTAACAAGGGACTAATGGGGCTTTAACGATGGCACTAACATTCGTTGTAAGTGGGTGCATCTATATGTCATACGTGAGATGTTGCAGAAAGTAAATAAGTTGGAAGAAATAAAGAGAACATGCTTCAAGCATCTAATAGATGTCAAATCAGACAAGAGTTTATTCTACGTCAATCTTGTGCATAACCTAATGCTACACAGAATCAATCAACTTACCGCCATTGAAGGTGAGTTATGGTTTGCCATAGGCTATACAAAGGCTTGGTTTTTGAAGCATGAGTTCTGCCTGGTGATAAGATTGAAGTTTGGTACCTTGTCGGCGATTATTGTCAATCGCTATAGGGCCGTCCTTGGAGGAATTCACTAACTATAAGATACATTGGAGGGAAATATACATTACAGAACATCGAGATTACACCTAATGTTAACCCCATATTGGCAATAAATTTATTTATTTCTTAGTCATATTTTATCTTTTGTACATAGTTTACACACTTTACAAGCCAGAGTTAATGAGTATGCATATGCCAACAACGTGACTTTTGGACTGTGTGATTGGTTGATCAGGTATTGTGTGACATTTTGGTAGGGCAATGCATACTTTGTTGATGCTTTTGGCATCATAGGTTTATATGGCATTACATGAATGGGCTATAGTCATTGTGTGACTTCGACATTGCGTGAATGATGTGTAGTAATTGTTAGACTAGGTGATATGGTATTACATCGCTAGTTGGTGGGCCTCCCTTGATTCTTTTATTGCATGACTTGTTAGTTGAAGCAAGTGAATGCAATTACGATGAACATCAATATTATTGCGTGACTCACCTTCGATACGTGACTTGTCGAATAATAAAAGCAATTATGATGGTCAATATAAAACCATGATCTACAAACAATAACCATAAGAACATAATATCCAGTAGAATACCTAAACCTTAAACCAAAAGTATTCGAAAACACATTAAAGTTGATCCACAAATTACCATAAAAAACATAAACAAAAAATTGTTTAGCCAAAAAATGACACATCCCTAACCTAGTAAAAAAATTATTCATCCTTAAACTCTATGTTAATCTTCCTCTACTCTGCTTGACTCAGCCAGAACCAATGACAATTGCCTTGCCGTTTCTTTGAATTTCTTAGGGAAAAAACTCTTTTTTGCTATTTCTTTTGGCCTCGCTTTTGCTGCCCGATCAATTGTATTTGTTCTTTACACTAGAAGATTCTCAACATTCTGTAACCTTTCTTATAATTTTTTCATTCTATCAATATACTCAATGAGTTTTCCATAAATCTTGATAAACAAATTATACATCACATTATTTGAAATAGGATCTTGAATAACTTTAGCTGAAGGAGTGGAAGGAGTAGCATGGGCAGGAAAAACTTGGCTACCTTCGATAGAGTTGAATGACTCATTAACAACATTGTCAAATTTTTTTTTTCTAGAGCCATCCAATTGAAAGAGTATAAGCCCTATTATTGGTCCAATCAACTAGGCACGTATTGCTCTAGATCATTTTCTTCTTAACGAAAGCCAGTGTGATGTTTCCAATAGTAAATTCATCTTATTCCCTAAGGCGATCCCTCTTATTCTTTCAATCATATATTGTGTAACATTCACACCCAATTGGCATCAATGGATTCCATTATCCATAAATCCTCAACACTAACATATCTTAAACAATTGCTCCTTCCTCATACTGTGGAAGTCAAAAAATTATGGAAGAGCTTAACTTTTACATATTGCAAATGACGAGAAGAACATGTATTTGTGGGGAATTTTTTTGTTTTTCCTGTTACTACTGCCCACATGCAAGACAGTTCATGAAATGAGGGAAGCGTGTCTTGTCCAACTTTTTACTTTATTTTCAGGAGCTTTCCAAGTCATCTTTATTCCAGGCAATGTAAAGTAAAATTCCCTAATAAGGGTTTAGCTATAATCTCTATCTGGAAAGGTACTTAAACCTTTAAGTTTAGTCCTATCAAACAACCTATTTATTTCATGCTCAAGGATTCTGGTTTCATTAAAGCTTCCCTAATCTACTACTTTTCCATAAGATATAGTGGCATTTTCTATTATCTTATGCCTATCAGCATGTGCTTGGTTCCTAAATCATGAAAACGATGACAAAAGGTTACCTTGTTCGATGGAAAAATTGATTAATGTGGCAAGCAATTCAAGAGCCAGTTTCCATTTCTTCTTGGATTGTAGAGTAAAGTAATCCTCTAACATTGCTAGTGTGAGAAGATACAGCCATTGATTTCGATGATGTTGAAGGCTTCAAGATTCTCGACTGAACTTGCACCTAGAGAGAGGGTTGAAAGATTTTCGATGAATTCTAGGTTAAGGTTTTTTTGTATTGTGCATTTTGAATGTGATGCATTTTGATGTGTGATATGTTCACTTGTTAGCCCAAGATTTGAGTGGGTGGTTTTCTGTGAGACCTTGTTGACTTTGTTAAAAGACAGTATTGTACTGAGTAGTACAACTAAATTAAATCGAGCCTTGAACGAGTTTAAATAGAAATTCTAAGAGAAATTTCAAAATTCTGAGACTCACAGAATAGCTCAGAATAGTGATTCAGAGTTCAAGGTCCAGTTTGGAGTCAATCGGGAAAATTGACCGGTTAGGGACAAAACGGTCATTTTCTCATTTGTTGATTTATGGAGATTTTAGCCAAAATTTGATCACATTGGACAAAAAGATAATTATATGATATACAGTTATCATTATGGAATCATAAAATGATGTTTAGCAGTGTAAAAATTGTGATTTCCGGTGTTTTTGGAGCACAAGGGCAAAATGGTAATTTTGCCACCGGAGTGCGAAATGTGAAATTTTTTGAAAGGATTTTGCCCCAATTGGGTAATATTGATTTATATTAGTGTTATTTGAGGTTGGACAGTGAAAATAAAACAATTCCGGGACATTTCAGAGTATAGGGGCAAAACCGTAATTTTGCCATCCCGGGGGCAAAACGGTAATTTTCCACCACCAGAATAATTTTTTCCAGCCATGATCATCTATGGATCAGATTTTTTCTTGATTAATCAAGTGGTGGAGAAAGAATGGGAGAAAAAGTCAAAAAGTCAAAAAAACGGGCCAATCACATGGTGCCACGTGGCAAGCCTTTATATTTTATTATTTAAGCCATAAAAATCAGCCTTAGCCCTCATTTCTCTCTCCAAATTCTGGAAAAGAACCGATTGAAGGGAAGAAAAGAAGAACAAAGGAGAAAAACATAAAACCTAGGCCAAAATCCATGGATTTCAAGTGTTTTTCAAGATTCAAGTAAAACAAAGGTAACTTTTCTTTAGATTTACTCTAACCCTAGCTTACCTATGCTTTTGTTCTTGATTTCCATGCTTGAACATTGAGATATCATGAAGAGTTTAATTCTGAAAAATGGGTATGAGTATGGATTTGATGTTGGATTGGATTGAATTTAAACTATGTTGGTGTTTAATGGTAGTTAAGCATGATTATGGACAAAAATGGAAGAAAGAAATTGAATCTCATGGTGGTTCTTTGTTAGGCCGAATCTAGGGTGGAGAGTGCATGAGGAAAATTGGTTCATTTCAAATGAAATGGTTTCATTTGAAATGAAGGAAATTAGAAAATGACAAATGCAAGTGAAAAATGTAGTAGGAAAATTTTCAGTGCTAATGCACTGCATTGGCCGAATTTTTCCATAAAGAAATGGAAAAGGTTGGATGCTGAAATTGACATTAATTGAATGTTTTGTGGTGAATTAAAGTATTAGAAAAAAAAGAATGGGCCAATTCGGAATCAAATTGGACATAATAGCCGATTAATCGGGTAATCAGTCGAGAGTAGGCAATACCGCGTTAAAGTGATAATCGGACGCATTTTTGCCTTTGAGTATCATATGTGAGCAATTTCAATTGGTTTATATTAGTTGGGGACAATATAGTAAATTTTCTAATTTTATTCTGTGTCAAGGTGGTGAGAAGTCCGAGAAAGGCAAAGGAATCGTGATTGAGGACTGTTAATCCGAGTGCATCCGGAATCCGGATTTTTTCGACACCTGTGAGTGAAATTGCATTTCAAATTATTTGGGAAATGCATATTGTATTGATGTGGATAATTAAATGATTTATCCAAAGTTTTTAAAAATACGTGCCGGGAACAAGCCTTTGAGAAAAATGATTTTATGTGGTAGATATGTGTTATGCATGAAAGCATAAAAATATGTATTATGCATGAAAGCATAAAATTATGTGTTATGCATGAAGGCATAGAAAATATGTGTTATGCATGAAAGCATAAAATTATGTGTTATGCGTGAAGGCATAAAAAAAATTATGTGTTATGCTTGAAAGCATGAAATTATGTGGTATACATGAAGGCATGAAATATTATTTATTTGATGTGAAATTTGAGTGTGATAAATGTGTACATTGTGATGATGTTTACATGGATGGTTGAGAAGTGTTGTGAAAGTGTTACCACCGTGCACGTGTGAAGAAGGAATATGCATATGCCTGAATGGTATGCATAGTGGGGACGGCGATACGTAACGCCCACTATTTACTAAAAGAAATTCTGAAAGCTGAGCAAAGTGGGGACGGCGATACGTAACGCCCACGATTCCTGGCAATGTTCACGCATGAACTTTAGTGAAGCGCGATTTACTCTCCAGGAGCTTGGCAGCGACGCTGAGTGATACCGCTTGCCGAGTGCTCTGATACTCTAGCTATGTGCCCGATGTGGGGGTGCACATGAGCTGGTGAGTGCACATGGTGCACATGATGATGACTCTAGCTATGTGCCCGACGTGGGGGTGCACATGAGCTGGTGAGTGCACATGGTGCACATGATGATGATTCTAGCTATGTGCCCGATGTGGGGGTGCACATGAGCTGGTGAGTGCACATGGTGCACATGATGATGACTCTAGCTATGTGCTCGACGTGGGGGTGCACATGAGCTGGTGAGTGCACATGGTGCACATGATGATGACTCTAGCTATGTGCCCGACGTGGGGGTGCATATGAGCTGGTGAGTGCACATGGTGCACATGATGATTATGACTCCAGCTATGAGCTGGTGAGATTGAGTGATATTGTTAGTGCACGAGGTGCACATGAGCTGGTGAGATTGAGTGATATTGAGTAAAAGTGGGGACGGCGATACGTAACGCCCACTATTTACTAGAGATTGAGAGTTAAGTAAAAGTGGGGACGGCGATACGTAACGCCTGCAAGTGCTCAGATAAATGTGTTTGTGTATATATATGATTGATTATGTCCTTGAGTATATATGTGTGAAATTGAATATTATTTAATTATAAATTAAATTGAATTAAGGGGTAGGGTTCGATAATAAACTGGATCAAAATGATTGTGTTCCAAAATGTGTGCATATATGTATATATGTTGTGCATTGATAAATAATGTTGTGTAATGATTATAACCGTACGTGTGAATGATGATTTTGGGCTCATAGAGGATAGGATTGCTGTGTGATCTCCTATCCATGAGCGAATGATTTCTGTCTACTAATTTGGAAGGGATGCTGAGTGATACCCCTTACCAATTGATTTCTGTCTATGAACTTAGAATGGGATGCTGTGTGATCCCCATGCTTGTGTGTAGAATGGGATGCTGTGTGATCCCCATGACTGTGTGTAGAATGGGATGCTGTGTGATCCCCATGACTGTGTGTAGAACGGGATGCTGTGTGATCCCCATGCATGTGTGTAGAATGGGATGCTGTGTGATCCCCATGCTTGTGTGTAGAATGGAATGCAGAGCGATCCCCAAGCCTATGTGTGAAATGGAATGCTGAATGACCCCCATGTCTGAGTGATTAATGCTGAGTGATAACCCTTATCGAGTACTCCGATAGTTATTTCTTTATACTACCAAGGACAGCGAAGACTTGGCAGTGTATATAATTGCTTGTGTCTTTGTGTATATCTATATGATGCCTATATGTATTGTTGAGAAATTGTGTGAAATTGGGTGTGCTGAATCTGTGTACCCTTGTATTATGCTGATATGCATTATAAATAATTTATGGTGAAATTGATGCAACCGTGCATGTGCGGAGTGGGAAGTGCAATGCAGGTAATGATGTATGAGTTGAGAGTATAGTAGAGTGGAGGAAAAGATGGGACAATGAATGAGATAGATTAATTGGTGAATTAAATTGTACGTGGTACATATGCATATATAAATTGTACGGGTTGTGAAACCCTTATTATGTGACGGTTTGTAAACAACCGTCGATTTACTACTTTGATAGAATGATGAGTGTGAATTCAAGGATGTTTAATCCTTGAATGCATAACAAATTCCTGGGTAAGGGAAAAAGGGTTTGAAATATTAGTTAGTTGAAAATGGCCTTATTTTCAACCAGTGCATCATGATTGACAAATCTTCTGATGAGATTGCTTGTTCCCTTTCTAATACTCACTCACTGAGTTTTGTACTCACGTTTTCAAAAATTCATGTTTTCAGATTAAGAGACTGTTGGGCTCTAGATCGAGGAGTCCCCATAGTGCATCTACTGGGTACGTGTCTGGCATCCGATAGTGATTCCTTTTGTGGTAAATGTCTCCGCTGGAAGTCTTGGGTCCTTTGTATTGTAAATACAATTTAATTATGTGAATATGTATATGTAATGTAAATCATTAAATACATGACTGGTATAGTGCATGTATATTAATGTTGATAATGCCATTGTGATTTGGCTGTGTTCACACCCGGGAAAAGGTGTGTGTATGTATGGTTAGTTATGCCATTATTAATTGGCGCTGTATGCACTTTGGGTGCATTACGTGTGTATGCATCACACAGTAGTACGATAAGTAAAGTAAGAGAAAATAGGCTTGCTTGGGCTTAGTGAGCTATGCTCATTGGGTCCTTGCGCCGGTCATGGCCCGGGAATTGGGTCGTGACATTTTCCTGTCCCTCCCTGTTTCTAATAAGGTTTTCTTTTCCGAATTCCCCTTTATAATTTTAAACTAAATAACAATCATAACTTGAGATAGTGCATCGTGTGACTAGATTTCATACGAATCATGTGACGGAGGGATTGAATGATTTTTTTTCATTCGTTGTGTGAGTCATGCAATAACTTAATATTAGGCTTGTTAGTGACAATTACCCTATATTAGGCATGTGACTTGTTCGCATAGCGTGACCTCATATTAGGCATTGTGTGACTAGTTCTTATGTATAGCAATACTTCTTGAATATAGTGATAGGTTTTGAAAGAATTACAAATAGCGTGAAACCATGTCCTTAATTGCATTGAGTGATTTAGACCGAATCTTGTTGGCTTCTAGCTATGATTGGAAAACAAGATCAAAAATAGATTGCATAGTTGAATTTTACACAACTGAGCTAAGTATCTTGCTAACAACATCGTTCCATGTTTGAAGCCATAGTAAAAGGGTAATAGAAGAAATTGAAGTAGTATGATTTCCTTTTAGGGGGTATGCTATTTTAATTGATGGGTACGCAAAAATATACCCTTCGACCCATTGATTGGACTGGATACTTTAAATCTCTTTCTTACATTTAAGATGACAAAATTTCTAAATCAGGGAATTTATACTGTAAACATCAGTACCCAGTCAAGTCATTTCTCCTTTCAGTTTATTTTGATTTGTTAACCAACTTATCAATAGACCTTAATATTTATTTGCAAACTTGGAAATAAATATTACCCTGATGACTAAACTGAGCATGATAAAATGTATGTAAGTGATTAATTTGATCTCTTCAAGCTCGATAATCTTCATAATCAGGGTATGAAAAATGTATCTACACTTTCTGAACTATGTGAACTGTTAAAGAATTCATAAATATCAAAAGTTCACTTCCTTATTTACATATTGATCTGGCTTGTCTTTCCTAAACCCAATTTCCATTATAATTTTTGCCCTATGAAATCTCTTATGATTTTACTTTATTGGTACAATGATAAACAAATTATAAACATGTACAACGCATTTATGATCCCACAATATTATTTTGAGAGGCATACATCTTGATAGGGAAGTTGTCAAACATCAGAGTATCATCTTCAGACTAGGTCAAATTTCAGTTGAAATAATATTGTTCAATGTAAAACTCAAGGTTACTGTGGATACAATAGGCCATAAATGCTGATGAGCCACTGTCTTTGGCTACGACACCTCATATGTTCTCAGAGTTTCTCATTCGCATTTGATAGTTGTTTCGCGTGTGCCAGGTTTGCCTTCAAATTGAACAAGCCTTCAGTCACTGTCATCGTTGTCATCGTTTTGAGCTGCCAACTAAGTAGACAATGGTGCTGAATTTGTCGATGGACTTACAAACGACGTTGGGCAATTTTGTCTATTATGACCATAGCTCTTGAATTGTGCACATTTACGTCATCGATTGCTTTCCTCAGTTGATGGAATCATTTTCCTCTTAAGTTTTCTCACTAAAACTCACTAAGTTGGTGGAAAAATGACAATTTGTTGAACATCAGAGGAGATGTCCCACTTATTAGGATGCCCAACTGGTTGAATGAGAATTGCATGTCCTTCCACTAAAGACCAAGTCTTGTAATAGTCCAAGTAGAAATTGATGGTTGCACGTTTGCACTTACTACCAAGATAATGAAATCACAGTAGGGGAACTATTTAAAATTTCAATTCCTTACAAAGCAAATAAGAAAACATGTGTATTCATGCCTTATTACCGCCATGGCATGCATGTAAGGGAATAAATTGATTTAGAACTCACCACTTGAACATGTCTTGATAGACAGTTTGACGACTTTGTCCTTAGTTTGGGTTACAACTTGGAACTCCACTCAATAGGTTGCTTGTGTAGAAAAGTGACATGCTTCATTAAATAGTGTGTTCAATAAATTGGTAGCCCAAAGGTTGAGGGGTGTGGTCAAATTTAGAGCCTCATTCTGTCAATCGTGGAACATACGTTGAAACATTCCTTTGATGCACTCAATCAAGACGATTATTGGCTTTTTTCTTGCCTGCCTCATACACGAGTTAATACACTTCGCAATGTTGGATGTCATGAGCTTGTAGCTCCTTACTGATGATCATGCATGTGCCCATCTCTCAAGGCATAATATCATAAGGTGGTCATAAGCAGGTTTGCAAAATTGTTTTAACCGATTCATATGTCTGTTGAAATTGGCGAGCTTGTAGCAGTTGGTTGCAATGGTGAAAATTGTGGCAACATCTTTGCACTTGAACCTATTTTTAACATTTTTCCCTAAATGGTAATTGCATAGACCATGGTGTGCATCATGGTACACTTTCTCAATGGCATTCTTAATGCCAAGATGCTAATAAAAAATAAACAATGCATTTTCGGGATAACCATAGCATGAGGCAATTGGGTAAGAAACCACAACTATGACTCTTTGTCTTTTACATCGCCAATGCCAAATGCAACTAGATATATTTGCTCATTAGCATCTTTGCATACAACAACAAATAGAATACCTTTGAATCTATCTTTTAGATATGTGGCATTAATAGCAATTACAAGCTACGTTACAGTACTGAATCCCCAGAGACATGTATCCGTATTAACAGTTGTGATAGTACCGAGATTTTCACATTCCAACATATGAAAATACGAGGGGAAGAGTTGGAATGACTCATTTGGGGGATAAAAAAAAAGACTTTTCACATACTCCTTCGCTTGCTAGGCCTTACCATATAGGATTGTAATCCCCACTTGTAATTCATCTCTTCTATTATTTTCTTTAGTCTAAATGGTATTACATTATTTCCTTGCAGCCTAGGGGAGATAAGCTCACCAATTAACCTTGCATTCACGATTTGGAACCTACTTTACAAATAATCAATATTGCACAAGTGTACCTTGAAGAACGTCAGAACTTGCCAATAATCTCGCTCAGGCAACTTTGTTGCATGCAAAGCAAACTTGCATGCCATTTCCTTACAAGCAACCTCCAAACTAGTGTGACATGACTTTTTAACTCTAATATCAAAATGCTCTTTTAGTGCCAACATACTTAAAGCTCGTTTCAATTTGACCTTTAATGGAAACACTTTGCCACGATATAAGTGGTCATCGATTGATTTAGACTCCTCGATCACAATTGTTTGGAAAGATATCATATCTACTTCAGGAATAATCCGTTGATGAGATACCCCTACATTTACCTTTTCTTGATAACTGTTATTTAGTGAATGAATCCTATTCTTAATTTTGCTCTGTGACTCTCTGAAGTTCCTACTATGCCACTCCTTAATTAAAGGTTTCAATCTTCTTAGCTTTCCTTATATTCCTCTATTAGTGCACTTATTATTTTCGTCGTTGGCCTAGTACTCAATAGCTAAATCTTTAAAACTTTACTTTTCAAGCCAGTAATTAAAGATATAGAAAGGCTTAGGTCTCCAATTACGATCCATTTGCCCTAAAACGACTTGGTCATGGTAGGAAAGGGAATAAGGTAAACATCTTTGCATAAGGTTACTAAAAATGACAAGTAAACCTAAATTGATTAAAAAACAATCTAATCTGTTGAAAGCGACTTCATTCCCATTATTGCACTAGGTGAATTTGCCTCGAACAATAATAAATCTTGAAGCTTGACTTCATTAATAAATTCCTCATAGTGAGTTAAAGATCTGTCAATATTACTCCTATTGATCTTGTACTCTTTATTTTTGATTGCATTAAAGTCTTCACCCAAGCACCATTGCACATCAAACCTCCCTATTGCCTCAGCTAATTCCCCCAAACTTCATTTCTATTTCTTTCATTGTTAGGCGCATACAGGTTTCCAAAATCGCATTTGTTGTCCACCTCACTAACCCTACCCACAATTAACAGAAAATATTTATGCTCTACCATATCCTCCACTAAGAACTTATTCTCTTGCCATATAATCAAAAGCCCACTCGACCTCTTTTTCACTTTGATATGGCGACCCTCTACTTTATTTTGAGGTCAAAGCTTCTCAAACAACCTAACTTCCACATTTTGAATTTTAGTATCTTGGATAAGCACCACACAAGGCTTCACTTGTTTGATTATCAACCTAATTGCCTTTTTTTTTTCTCTTTTTCCCAAACCCTCAATATTCCAAGTAAGTAAGTTCATTGAAAAAACTAACACACATAACTTACCTTTATCGAAATCCTATCTTGGGTCATTTCACTTCTATAGCCTACATTTCTAAAGCTGCGAAAGCATTAACTGCCACCTTGTTTGATTCATTCAAGCTACTCCTAAACTCTTAATTACAGCCCATGACTGGACTGTCTTTTCATTGATTGCCATGTTTCGATTCACTATGTCTTCATTAAATAAGGAGGTAATGCTTATCTTTAACCTCTCATTCATTAAACTTTGTAACATTCAATGAATTGATTTTCTCAATCAACTTTTTTGTAAGAATGTTTCACCCATAATATTGATTAACTAATTACCTTCGACACATTGCTCCACCTTTTTAAATTTTCTCTATTTAAGCCTATCTGAGCTGGTCATAACAATTAGTTCATATATATTCCCTGATTTCCCATTATTTGCCTTTTTATTACGTCCGGAATGTTTCAATTTCTCCAACCTCATTCGAGAATCCAAACCCCTGCTTGTAGCTGAACTTTCACTTGGGCCTTTCATTAAACATTTAGCATGCCCCCTCAAGTCTTTTGTGTTTTTAATCTTAAGATTGCTTAAAACTTGTTCATTTCGCACCTCTTTGTTGCTCCCCAATCTCAATTTAGAAAGAATGCTCTTATGGCTTCTAAAACTTCTCAATCTTGTTGTCCCGACCTCTTTAGGAACTTTCTCTCTCTTTGCCTCTGTACAAACTTGAATAACCATTCCTAATGTTCGAATACGTGAGCTCCTTATCGCAACCACTTCTTCTACGTTTGCTATCTCAACCTTACCTAGAACCGCTTTACTTTCCTTATAGGGTTTACATTCATAATACACTTGTGAAAAAACATCGTCTTTGTTTTTTTAAATTTTTTTTTCCAAGACTTATGTTAAACTTTCCTTAGGACAAGCTATTAACCAAGTTAGCCTTTTTGTTTTATCCCCCACACTAGCATGGCCAAAAAGCCCAACTAAAGCATCACCCTAATAATCTAATAGATTTTGTATCCTTACATTCCCTACTTCCATATTCGGGTTTGAGTTCCTTTAGGGCTCACCTAAATCTTGGCTTGAATGAGATGACCATTTTTCAATAGACGCAGTTCTTTTAATCTCTTATGTCAAAGTACTTGCAAACACTTTTTTCCCTCTTAACTTCTTGTACCCGGTCTTCCTAATCATTTGTCATTACTAGGTCCTTTTCATAAACATGAAATCAATTAACATGTCTCCCTCCTGGCCTAAACCTTTGCTCTAAAGTCCCTACTTGTTTTATTTTTGGAGAATTCCTAACCATAGGATCTTTTTCCCATCGTTTGTCCTCGAGATCCACAATATCTTTCTCCTCCCACTAATGCCATTTTCCATTCTCCGATGATGATGAGTCGTTGATTAACACCTTTTTACCTTTTCTCGATAATTTTGATAGTTTCGAACAATCTTCTCAGTCGATCTCTACCACTGTTGCCTTTAGATAATAAAGTGTATCTTTGTCCATAATAGGGGTAATTGCCTTAATGCAACTCTTACTCTTCACTTCCATTGGGATTTGGGCAAAATCAAACCTTTCTCTTTCAACTGTACTATTATATAATCAAATGAATTTGCCTTAGCTATTGGCAATTTTCTCAAACACTTTCACATGCTAAACATGGATTGAAACCTCTTCGAGTTTAACCCACACCATATAACTTATGCAGTCATCCCTTTCTAAATAAGGAGTGATATATTCAAACCACATATTGAGTAAATTTTTGCATGCCTTAAGTAGCACTTTCATATCTTCTTGCCTTAAAAAACTAATGATGACGTTCTTTCCTCCAACTGGTTTCACTTGAATCGAAATACCGTCCAAAATAAAGGACTTTTCCACTGAACTACAACTGATGAAACTTCTCAACTTCCTCATGATGCAGCATTGCAACCATTCATTTTGTAGATTAAAGATTTCTAGTTTGATAATGTTCTTGTCAACCCTTTCACTCACAGTATCTCTCGTCGCCCCACTTTTTTCATCCACCTTGTTCTCGTATGGCGATGTCCTTTATTTACTATGACCATTGTTTAAGCACAAGATTTCTTTGAAAGATTTCGGTCTATGTTGGTTGTGCACCTTTTTATGGTTATCCTTATTTTTGCTTCTGAATCTAATAAGATCTACAATCTTCACTCTCATCTATCACCTTTCAACTAATAGCCCATTCCCTAAATATGCTACTCTTTTTAACTTATAATCAAACTTGTATTGGATAAAGGCAAATTGAGAGTTCCTTGGTTTGGTAGCCTTGCGAATAAAGATATCCATCACCACTCTAAACTGATAAAAAATTCTTGGTCCCAATTATATGTGCTAGAGGGGAGAATAATAGCATAAATCGGCTATTGACAAGATGGGGAACTAATTTAGAGAACAAGGAAAATAAAAATAAAGTAGACAAGGAACAAGAATTTATTGTGGTTCGGTTCTAGACCTACATCCACTACCTTGATTATCCAACCAAGGATTTTCCAACTAATCCACTATGAATCAATGAAATTCACAAGCTTTCACCAAGGTTTACAATGGCTTTTATCAAGTTTAGCCAAAACCTTTACACTAGTTTTTCATAGGCTCAACTAAAACCCAAACATCTAATTTTTCAAGGCTAAGTTAAAACCTTAACACATTCAAGCAATCCTAGCTTGAAACAACCTTTAGAGTGACTCTCTCACTCTATTATTACAAGAAAAGAAGTAAAAAGAAAGTACCTATGATCACAAGGTTGATTTAAATGGTACACGGTTGAGTGCAGATCAGAATTACAAAAGATTGGAGTTTAAGTGCAGCAAAGTGCAAAGAAGATTTTCTAGTTTTTCAGCTTTATGTGACTTGGAAGCCTTCAATTCTCTCAAAACATCTTGAAAAATTTATTTTTAATCATTGGAAGATCCTTTTATACTTGAAAAAACAACTCTGATGGCAGTTTGGCAGTTCATGACCATTGAAAATAGTTGAGAGTTGATTCTAGCCATTAATCTGTCTTTTGGTGTTTTGGTTCAAATTGCAGACAGAAAGCTTTTAGTCGACTAACTTCGATTTTGGTCAACTAAGTTGGTTCTGTCTTCTAGTCGCAGATTCTGGCAGAGAGCATTTAGTCAACTAACTTGTTTCTTGGTTGACTAAGTTGGTTCTATTTCTCAATACTCTTCAGTTCGCCATTTCTCCAATTTGAATTTTAGCTAACCAATATTTTTCATTATTCAACTAAAGAACTTTTTTCTTGTCCATCAATCATGTCTCCTTAATCATATGATTTTTGATGTCCTCTTTTAAAGGATTGATTTATTATTTGCATGCATATTTTTGTCCTGCACACTCAAGTACAAATATTAGACACAAATGAAATGAGAATGTTTTATTGTCATAAAAAACTAATAAAGCTAAAAATCTCTCTTTTTTTATGATAATAAAACATTCCTTGATTGAGAGCATAATGTATATTTGTTCATTTTAGTTCTGCAGACAATGAGGGATTTCTCCCCTTAAGTGTGTGCTCTCCTTTAGTGTGTGCTTAATTTGCATATCCATTTTAGCCGTTTTAAATTATGTTATATAGGTAATGACATTTTATATTTTATCCTTTGATAGAGAATGTTCATATATGCAAGCTTATAAAGTAAATAGCAAGAGATGACAAGTTGACAGAATGTTATCAATTTTCCAGTTAATTTTTTATCAACATCATATTGGTTCCAGATTTCATCAATACCATGAGTTTTCTAGCAAATACTTTATGGGCATCATCCTCATACATTCACAAACACATTCTATTCACAATATCATGACAGAAACCAGTTATTAGCATAATAACTCAATATCAACATAAAACAAGATTATTGACAATAGCAGTTAAAATGCCATAACTTACCAGACAAATGACATAATCATGTCAATATCCAATTTTTCATACCAAAAAAATAAACAACAAGATTAAATCCAAGTGTTCAGTTGTCTTGTAGGGCAGAATTAGCAAGAAAACAAAAAATAGTAGTTAATATTCCTAAATTGCCCCTGGTTAGTTCTACTTCATTTTTTTCCTAGATTCTGGTACCTCTACCTTAACATTGTTTTTGTTTGTTTTGTCGGTTCCTCATCTCTAACATTTTTTTTGTTTTATTATTTTTCCTCGTATCTTCTACTTCTCCCCCTTTTTGTCAACATCAAATGAAAAAGGCTTCATTCTTCTGAAGAAGCAAAGAGAGTGGATTCAGTGCCATAAAAAGGATTTAGAGGGAAAAGAGAGGGTTCACGTGGGTAAAGTTTAGGTGAGGATTGGTCAAAGACTTCAACTGGTTGCTGTGGTGAGGAGATGGTTGCTATTTTAGCTTTCTCTGCCAACCTGGAGGATTTTCTCTTTTTGAAAAACTTGGTTTTGGTGGCCATTGTCTTTTTCCTTTTGCTAAGGGGTTTAGAATTTGGTGGTAGAGCTGCAGTGGCCTTCTCTTGTCCTTTCCCAAGTTGCCCTTCTTCTGTAGGGGCTGGTGCATATTGAGTTTGTTGAGCTTTTGCCTTGGCTGCTTCTTTCTCAGCTTACTTCTCCTTAACCATTTGGTGGAAGAGTCCCATGATTGAAACATCATCAGAATGGGGAGGGAATGCTTGTTGGGGTGCTTGTTGAGGTTGGGGCTCAAGGGGTGGACTTCTATTAAGAGAACCAAGTACTTCAGTACCTTGGTTAGATGCATCCTTGGTTTGGGGTTTTGGTGAGGGGAATTTTTGTGGTTGATCAACCCCAAGCTCAAGGTCCTTTGTTCTTAGAGCAGGGCTAGCAGTTTGGTAAGTTGAGCCTTAAGCCTGAAGAACAGGATTTGCTTCATGAAAAACAATCCATTCTATTTGGAAAGCTGAACCCTTAACACCTTGTTCTACTAGTGCAATGCTTAGTGTTGCAGAAGTATCTGCAGTAATAGGTTCAGAGGGCATTGTTGATTTTTTTTTTCATTTTTCTTTCCATCTCAGTTAACTTTTCTTCAATTTTTTGGATTCTTGTTCTTTGATCAGTGAGCTTTCCATCCACTCTCATGAGCAAGTTGAAAATCATTTTACTGAAGAATTGGGAAAGGGTTGCTTTTGGTTATGCTGGGATTGTTGAGACCTTGGTGTCTTAACAAATGCTTTTCCTTCTAACTTATATCCTATTTTTGGTAGACTAAACAAGTACATAGCCTGGTCTCTGCTCTTCAATATGTCCATTTCATATCTTTTTGCCCATATTCCTTTATTTTTCACAAGGAAAGTAATGACATTCCCATAGGGCAAGTTTATCTTTTCCCCTTTGCAAAGATTTCTCATCCTTTCAATCATATACTGACCAACATTGAGTGGAGTGTCATTAAAGGCATGCTCCATCAACCATAAATATTGAAGATTGATATAACTTAAGCTGCCACTTCTGCCGTGAACATTAACAGCAACAAAGTAGTGCAATATTCTGATTTGAAGACTTGTAATTAGGCCATCACTACTCTTAGAAGAATATTTTTCTTTCTTCCTTGTGATAATTTCCCACAGGGATGAAGGGTCATATTGTTCAGGAAATTCAAATTCTCTTTCCCCACATTCAATCTTAAGGAGATTACCTAAATCTTTTGCTGATACAGTAAATTCCATACCATTCACAAATATATTCAGACCATGGTCAGTGAAATCAACAAAGTCCTCAAGTCTTTCCTTGTCAAGTGTTATACTGGAATAAAATTCTTTAACTAAACTAGCACTATATGATCGGTTTTTGAATGTACTAAACTCCTTCAACTTTAACTCATCAAAATAATCTAACAAACTAGTCTAGATTTCGGGCATCTTAGCAAAACTTTCCCAGTTAATGTATTTTCCATAAGTAATAGGTGCATTCTTTATTTTCCTAAATCTCTCTTCATGTACCTTATTTCTGAATTTAGATGATGAGGAAGTACTTTTCTTAGGCGATTTTTCCTTGTCTTTCTTCTTTTCAAATTTGTGGCTCTTTTCTTTTTATGGGTTTCTAGATTTTTTAATTCAAAACTGAGAAGAGTCTTCTTCTTCTTTTTCTTTTGGATTTCGGTCTGTGAGTTTTCTTCCACTGGTCACTTCCCTTTTGTTTTTTTTTCCAAAAGTTCTTTGGATTGTGCTGATTTAGCCATTTGGTTAAGAGGATTTTTGACTTAAGGTTTCAAAAATTCAAAGGGACTAGGTTATAGATTTTGTGGATCGATTTCAGGGAGAAGAAAATATGGAGAGACTGAGTTGAGAGCAATTTAATTTTCTTAAGAAACCATCCGCCTCTCTTTACTTAAATATGATTAGTAACTTTCATTTTTCAAAATTTGAAAATTTCCCTTTAAATTTTGATTATTCTCTTAGGCAGTTTTTCTTCTTTTTCTTATTACTCGGTAAACACATTCTTTTCATTATTTTATTCCTTCTTCATTTAATTGACTGAGTCTTATTATTTAAGATGACAAAACACTTTTGGTTGACTAAGATTCCCTTTAGTCGACTAAGTGCTTTCTGTTTTCTATGTATGAGCCAAAAAAATTTTACAATTCCTGTATATTAATCATTCCTAAATTCCTTCTAATCTCACAAAATCTATCTTCATTCAGAGGTTTGGTGAATATATCAGCTAATTGATACAAAGTATTTACAAATTCAATTTTAATATCACCTTTCACTACATGGTCTCTAACAAAATGGTGCCTAACCTTAATGTACTTAATTCTAGAATGCTGCACAGGATTTTTTGAAATATTAATTGCACTTGTATTATCACAATATATTGGTGTGTTATGCATTGATAACCCATAGTCCTTCAGTTGTTGTTTAATCCATACAATTTGGGCACAACAGCTACCTAGGGATACGTATTCTACTTATATTGTAGACAAAGCTACTGAATTTTTCTTTTTGCTAAACCATGAAACAAGCATACTACCTAGAAATTGGTAGGTTCCACTATTGTTTTTCCTATTTGTTTTGCTGCCAACAAAATCAGCATCCGAATATCCAACTAAGCTAAGGGTTGATTCTCTAGAATACCATATGCCTAATGCTTGAGTGTCTATGAGGTATCTAAAGATTCTTTTAATAGTAGTCAAGTGTGATACTTTAGGTTTAGATTGAAAACGAGCATAAAGACATACACTGAATTGAATGTCAGGCTTGCTGGCTATTAAATAGAGTAGTGAACTGATCATACCTCTATAGAGCTTTTGATCAACATCCTTTCCTTTTTCATCTAAATCAACCCTGGTGGATGGACTCATTGGTGTGCTGATTGGCTTTAGCTTCAGAATGTCAAACCTTTTGAGCATGTCTTGAAGGTATCTTTCTTGGCTGATAAAGATCCCTTTTTTTTATTTTGTTTGATTTGCAATCCAAGAAAGAATTTTAGTTCTCCCATCATGCTCATTTCAAACTCTCCTTGCATTTTTTCAGTAACTTTTTTGCACAAAGCTTCATTAGTTGCACCAAAAATAATATCATCCACATTTATTTGAACTACAATTAAATCATTCAAGTATCTTTTAATGAATAATGTTGTATCAATATTGCCCCTAACATAATCTTTTTCAACCAGAAATTTTGAAAACCTTTCATACCAAGCTCTAAGAGCTTGTTTCAATCCATGCAAGGCTTTGTGAAGTTTGAAAACATGGTTTAATTTTTCAAAGTCTTCAAAACCTATTGGTTGTTCTACATACACTTCCTTTTGAATGAATTCATTTAAAAATGCACTTTTTATATCCATTTGGTACAATTTACAATGAGAAAATTGTGAGGAATGCACTTTCTTGATAAAGAAATTTTAAAACTAATCATCAAAATAAATTTAACTGTTTTTAGCCATATTTAGTCATGACTTGACAAAAACACCCTTTAAACTATTTTAAATAAATTAAACCATTCATCATAATTTCTCCTCATTTGTGTTTCGGATTTCTCTCTCTCACCATCCCACTCGCTCAAATTTTATCGATTTCTCTCTTCGACATTCATCTGCTATACTTCTGATTTCTCTCTTCAGCATTCGTTTGCTATGCTTTTGATTTCTTTCTCCCGTATTTTCAGATTTTTTTTTCTTGCGCTTTCAAGACACCAAACAATGGTTTTGACGTGCTTGGGTGGGTGGGTATTTGAAAATTTTAATTTTTAGGTATTTTGGATAAAATTAAAATGGTAGAAAAAATCACAAATGTATGAAATATTTTTTAATTGAATCAATTCGAGACCTAGACACCAATAAACTCAAAATTTTGAAATTTATAAACCTAGGTTTTCAAAAGAATTTTTTTTTAATTTTTAGTCAAAGTAGATGTTTTAGATAAAAGAATTGTATTTTGATTTATGAAAACATGTTGAAAACACTTTAATCGATGCCAAATTGTCAAAAAAAAAAATTAAAAGAGTTGAGAGGATTTGAAGTTTTTGTTCGTAAGTAACAACAACATTTTAGACATTAAAATATAACAAAATGTTCTTGAATATGTTGTGTAACAATAATTTTTTTCAACATGGTGTGTAACAATAATATATTTTTTTTAACATGGCATGTAACAGCATTTTTTAACCATGGTGTGTAATATGTTTTTATACATGGCTTGTAATAATAGTATTTTTTTTCACCATGGTGTGTAATATGTTTTTATACATGGCTTGTAATAATAGTATTTTTTTTCAACATGTCGTGTAACAACCTAACCATGGCGTGTAACA
The DNA here is from genome assembly GCA_036013995.1 of Theobroma grandiflorum. Classification (NCBI taxonomy): domain Eukaryota; kingdom Viridiplantae; phylum Streptophyta; class Magnoliopsida; order Malvales; family Malvaceae; genus Theobroma; species Theobroma grandiflorum. Next base: position 15,371,783 of record CP142132.1, on the reverse strand, counting down.
ACAGTACTTTTTTTCAACATGGCGTGTAACAACTTAACCATGGCTTGTTACATGTTTTTGTACATGGCATGTAACAACCTGACCATGGCTTGTCACATGTTTTTGTATATAGCGTGTCACGGGTTTTTGTACATGGCGTGTCACATGTTTTTGTACATGGCGTGTCACAACCTAATCATGGCTTGTCACAGGTTTTTGTACATGGCATGTCACAACCTAACCATGGCTTGTCACAGGTTTTTGTACATAGCCTGTCACAAGTTTTTGTACATGGCATGTCACAAGTTTTTGTACATGGCGTGTCACAAGTTTTTGTACATGGTGTGTCACAACCTAACCATGGCTTGTCACAGGTTTTTGTACATAGCATGTCATAGGTTTTTGTACATGGCGTGTCACAACCTAACCGTGGCTTGTCACAAGTTTTTATACATGGCGTGTCACAACTTAACCCTGGCTTGTCACAAGTTTTTGTACATGGCGCGTCACATGTTTTTGTACATGGCGTGTCACAACCTAACCATGGCATGTCACAGGTGTTTATATATGGCGTGTCACAAGTTTTTACACATGGCGCGTCATAACCTAACCATGGCTTGTCACAGGTTTCTGAACATGATGTGTCATAGGTTTTTGTACATGGTGTGTCACAACCTAACCATAGCTTGTCACAAGTTTTTGTACATGGCGTGTCACACCTTAACCAAGGCTTGTCATAGGTTTTTGTACATGGTGTGTCACATGTTTTTGTACATAACGTGTCACATCATAGCGTGTAATTTCATTAAGGGTATTTTTGTCTAACTTAACTAAAAATAGTTAAAATTATAAAGAGGGTTATTTTTGAAAACGTCTTATCTTTAAAGGTTATTTTTTAAAATATCTCATTTACAATTCATAAAGCATGCAAAAGCTATTAAAAACCTTATGGCTTCAATCCTAGCAACGGGTGCAAAAGTTTCATCATAATTTATTCCTTTCTCTTGATTGTATCCTTGTGCAACCAACCTAGCTTTATTTCTAACTACATTCCCGTGCTCATCTACTTTATTCCTAAACACCCATTTTGTGCCAACAATGGGATGATTTGAAGGTCTAGGTACCAATGACCATACACAATTTCTCTTGAATTGGTCAAGTTCCTCCTGCATGGCCAAAATCTAGCTTTCCTCTTTTTCAGCTTCCTCAAAGTTTTTGGGTTCAATTTGAGATATGAAAGCTGAAAGCTCACAAGTCTTTCTAGTTGCTCTTCTAATCTTAACTCCTTGAGATATATCACCTATTATTTGTTCTTATGGATGATCTTTTGCATATCTTCAACTTCTTGGAAGATCACCATGATGAATTTCTGTTCTTTGCAAATCTTCTAGATATGGAGTTTCGGTTTCTCTTTTAGGTGAGCCTTCCTCATTGTTCTTATTATCTTTTAGGCTCATTTCATCCATGTGCTTTTCTAATTTTCCTATATCATCATCATCATCAAGAATTTCTTTTTCTAAGGTAATAGATTCATCAAAAACTACATGGACTGATTCTTCCACACTTAATGTGCTTTTGTTGAATACCCTATAAGCCTTAAAGTTCAATACATATCCTAAAAATATAGCTTCATCATTTTTTCCATCAAGCTTTCCAAATGAATATTTTCCATTGTTCAAAACAAATCATTTGCAACCAAAGCTCCTAAGGTGAGAAATGTTTGGTTTTCTAACCTTGTATAGTTCATAAAGAGTTTTTGATATCACGGCTCTAATTAATACTCTATTTAGGATATAAGCTGTTGTATTCACTGCTTTAGCCCAAAAATATTTTGGTAGGTTATTCTCACATAGCATAGTTGTAGCCATTTCTTTCAAGGTTTGGTTTTTCCTCTCTACAACTCCATTTTGTTGGGGTGTTCTAGGTGTAGAAAAATTATGATCCAACCCCTTTTCATTGTAATATTTTTCAAATTCATCACTTTCAAATTCTCCTCCATGATCACTCTAAATATTAACTATGGCTAGTCCTTTTTCATTCTCAACTCTCCTATAATGAGTTATGAAAGTTGAGAGTACATCACTCTTATGAGCAAGGAAGTATACCCAAGAATACTTAGAAAAATCATCAACTATTACAAAGCCATAAGATTTTTCACCTAGACTAGTTGTACTTATTAGACCAAATAAATCTATATGCAGCAATTCAAGTGGCCTAGATGTTGACACAATTTTCTTAGTTTTAAAGGATGTCCTAACTTGTTTTCTTAGTTGGCAAGCCTCACATATTCTATCATTCTCAAACTTTAGATTCGACAGTCCAACAACTAAGTTCTTTCTAATCAACTTTGACATGGTATGCAAGCTTACATGTCATAATCTCTTATGCCATAACCAGTTATCATTTTCAACATTTGTAACTAAACATATTTCATTATTCATTTCAAGATCCTCAAGAAATACAACATACATATTCTTTAATCTTTTTCCTATAAATGAGGCTTTGTTTATACCTATAGCTATTACTTCACATTTATTTGAATCAAAACATACTGTAAATCTTTTATCACATAATTGACTAATGCTCAATAAATTATGTTTCAAACCCTTAACTAACAACACATGATTGATTTGAGCTTGGGAGTTCTTACCAACTGTACCTATCCCATGAATTCTACCTTTTGAATCATCACCAAAGGATACGATACCTCTCTTTTTTTTGTTCTACTGAGCAAATAGCATTTCATCTCCTGTAATATGTCGTGAGCAACCACTGTCCATGTACTAAGACTGCTTCCTCTTGAGTTAAGCTCTTGAACATGTCTCCTTTAAGTGTATCCTCTCAAGGTCGCAACCAAACAAAAAATGGAAAAAGGGGCTGAAAGTCAATCCCTAAATGACACCGTAATGTTTTTTTTTTTCTATTTTTTTAATCTTTTTCCTTATCTCTTTTCTTTTCTTTTCTTTTTTCTTTTTCTCTCTCTTTTTTTCCTTTTTCTATTGTTCTTTTTTTCCTTTCTTGCTTTCATTTTTTTTTATTATTAGTTATTTTTTTTTCTATCTTTTTACTTTCTCTCTTGCAACTTTGTTTGTTTTTTAAATGATCAATGGTATGCACAAAAAACTCATGATCTGAGCAGGAACTATCAGGAACACTCTCAAGGAAAAAAACAGCCCAAGACATAGCAGTAAGAACTTGCGACAAAATAAACCTCACAGACCACAAAACCACAAAAGACAAAGCAAAACTCAAAACAAAAAAGAAGACAAGGGATTACACGCGACACATAAAGCCTTCCCCTGAAATCAAGATCTAGATGAACAAAAGCGAGAAACTCAAGCAAGAGCATAAAAGAACCACTCTCCTCAGGAAAGAAATCCTCTTAAACAATCTCAACAGAAACAAAGAGTTTCTTTAGCATAACCGCTACAAGAAACCAAACAGACATCACAGATTCCTTTTCTTTTTCCTTTTTTTCTTACTTTTCTTTGCCTGTAATTCCTTATTCAATCACTTTTTTCTTACATGTGACGAAAAGTCGAAACCCTTTTAATTTTAACAATCAAGAGAAATCCCATACCCATCAGGTGATCACGTTGTGAAAGGTCCTCCAATATACCTCATCCCTAGAAATAGCCATCACCCTGGAACACACAAAAATACTAACTAGGACATGGAAAAATTAGAGCGAAAATTTTGAAGCAATTCTAAAGTCAAAAAACAAATGCAAAAGATCTCACTCCCTTACATTCTCTTCCAAACTTATTAGCCAGTACTAATCGTTCATCCATAAGAACTCTTCCCTTCTTTCTACACCTTTCTTTGCAAGATTGTCTGCCAAATCGTTGGCTACTCTAAGCACTTTTAAAACCTTCCATGGCCCTACTTGCCTTTTCAGTCTTTCAATGCCTAGCACAATCTTCCTAATTCTCCAGGGTGATTTGTCAAGGTCCTTGATCCAAGTCACTGTATTACTGGAGTCGTTTTCAATTTCCATCAAGTGTCCATCCTCTCATTTAGAACTTACAAAGATCTTAAGCACCTCCTTTATAGCAAGAACCTTTGCGGTATTTGCATCAGTCACCCCCACCGCCTTAGAGAAGATCACCTTTATTGCACTGTCAGAATCCCTCAACATCCCTCAAATCCCTACTAAACATAGTGACCCTCTTGCCGCACCATCAATATTGAATTTTAATACCCCTGTCCTAAGTGCTATGCAATTAGCCGTCTTTGGGATTTTCTGATGCCTCTTTTAGAGGAACACCATGTTAGAGTTCCTAACAATGTCCTCAAACTTCCCACTTTCCTCTGGCCATTTGGCTTTCTCCCACCATGCCACTCTTGTCCTCGCTAAATCTAGACACTAATTCCCATCCCATCTTTTTCCTTGGAACATCATCTCGTTTCTCATCAACCAAATGGTCCAACTTATTGCAAAAATTACCGAACTCCATATTCTTTTTTCACCCATTTGTATCAAATCGTTCCATTCCATGAAAAAGGGGATGCCTTTAGCTTGCAGTCACCCTTACATGCCTCACCGTTTACTCCATCCCATCCAGAGTTTCCAATTCTCTTTATATTCAAACAACAAGCGCTCCACCGTTTACACTTCATGGGTACAAGTGCAACTGTAAATATATTCAGGATGGTTTCTGTAACGACCCATCCCCAGTCGCTACCGGCGTCCGAGACCTCTGGGAGATCCCGCCAAGTCCCGAACAAGCCCTTGTAAATAATTCTAAGACATTTATTAAATATGCTAACACGTATGTAAATAATTAATAATAATAATAATAATATCCTATTGGTATTCCATTTCCAGTAATAGTAATTAAATTTAAAATACAAAGTTTTCAACAATGCATAATTAGGAATTACCAATGCTAATAATATGTAGAAATTTCATGTCAATGAACTCTGGACAGCGGAGCGACTCGAAGCGGGCTAAGAGATGCCTTTACCTATTCGCAGTAGACTAAATACGCCAATAGTTACGCGCTAGGCCGATCCCTATCTGCAAAAGGAGAAATAAGAGGGGTGTGAGTCTCACAGACTCAGTGATCATCGGCTCAGCGAGTAGGGCGTAGATGGGAAACAAGCAAATAGCTGATCATTTGAATATCAAATTACCAGATGATAAAACAATTTATTTCAAACGGACATTTGTGCCTTATATATATATATATATATATCAAGAATTCGTTTATGATATAATCAAACCAAAGGTATATAGATAAATACGCGCCAAATCTAGTGTGAATAATAATTTCATGCAGAAATCATTTAGAATAATTTATTCAAATCAATTTCCTTAAATCAGGCAAGCTCTCGTAAAATCATATATTTGTCAAATATATATGTAAACCACAAATCGCCTCGTACTCGAGGAGTTAAAATTCATTTTTTTTCGTAAAATGGAGAGCTGCGAAAAAGCCATTTTAAATTCATTTTCACCATATACGAAATATGAGTCTGAAAACTCAGAAGAATCAACAAGTCACCTCTTGAATGAGGCGTTAAGTCAAATCATTTCGTAAACAGGGAGTTGTTCAAAACTTTTTAACTCTCACCATGCACAAAAAAATATAATTTGAAAATCCAAAGAGACTTTACTCTCGAGTAGGAAATAAGATAAAAACTCGTGGTCCTGCTACCACGTAATATCATCCGGGAGCATCGCTTCCACCAGATCCCCACATAATGCCATGGCAATCTCAACAACGTTGGCTGACATCGGAGATATCAAGCGGTCGTAACCGCGTAAATCATCTGTGGCCTTGCCACGTATATCACAGACCATGGCCCCAGCCATGTCTAACAGCCCGTCGGCGACCCGAAGATGTCTCTAGGTAAAGCTCACTCGTGCACAAGGGTCACACTTAACCGATGTGACATCCAGCCTACTCTCGAATCTCTCAATTTACGAAACCATCTTAAAATCATTTATTCTCTTGAAGTATCGTTCCAAATTTATTGTCAAACATTCAATATAAACGTAATAAAATTTTATCATTTTATTCATAAAATAAAGTTTGATGCATAGTTTATAAAATGTCAAGCATCGGGTAATTACTCATCATAATCATATATGCACATTACACAGATTTATAAGGCACAATTTAGAAGGTAAATCAAATTGAAAGGCTTGTTTCCCATTTTTAAAACACTTTACATATAATTATATATATATATTCAAAACAATTTTCACAAATAACTTACATTCACAATTTCCTAAAATTTTATCAACGCATGCTTTTCACAATTATGTGCATTTGATAAATCATGCGTAAATATATATTTATAGATAATATGGAAATTTCAAAATTGACACCCCCTACTCACCTCGAAATAGCGGGATATTACATCGCTATTTTCGTACGTGTATATATTTATTTCTATTTCTCGATCGTGTGTCTCGTTTAGTACGTCTTCTCGATAAATGTGTCATTGAGCCTTTTCCATCCCTCCTAGCTATTGGACCTTATCCAAGAACCTCTTCAATTTTCCTATTGGGCCAAGCCCAATTTGTTTTTCCACTTAGGCCTTGCCCAATTTCATCTTTCTATTGGGCCTTGCCCATTTAATTACCATTGGGCCATGCCCATTTATTTTTTTTCCCCTCTTTCACGGTTTCTTTTCTCCCTTTTTCTCTTCATTTTCTTTCCCTTTTTGTTCTTCTCTCTTTCGGGTTCTTCACCCTCTCCAGACCACTCTTGGTTTCTTTTTTTACAGTTTCCTTCTCTTTTTTTTTTTATTACTATTGTCTTCTTATTCCACTTGTCTTCACCTTTATATTTGTCTATCCGACCCCCCCCCCCCCATTCAACTCTTTCAAAGCCTTAGTCAAAGTTTCAATTGACCACATGGGCGACTGCCCATGTGGTCTTTCCCCTCTTTTTTTTTATTGTTATATATATATTTGTAAGTGGGGTGTTACAATCTCCCCCACTTAAAACAAATTCGTCCTCGAATTAAAATAAAGTGGGTTGGTAAAGCATACCTTAGTTGTGAAAAAGGTGTGGTTATTCCTTCCTCATCTTCTCTTCAGGTTCCCAAGTCGCCTCTTCCATCGAACGGTTTTGCCACAAGACTTTTACTAAGGCAATTTCCTTGGAGCGCAGTTGTTTTACTTGGCAATCCAATATTGCTACTATTTGTTCTTCAAAAGTTAATCCTTCATCCAATGGAATCAGATCATATCGTATAACATGGGTCAAGTCCTTAACGTACTTCCTTAACATAGACACATAAAATGTGGGATTTACTCGAGCTAATTCCACCTGTAAAGCTAGCCGATATGCTGTGGACCTAATTCACTCTAGAATTTAAAAAGGTCCAATGTATCTTGGGCTCAGCTTCCCTTTCTTCCCAAATCTTTTGCTTCGTTTCAAGGGAGACACCTTCAAAAATACAAAATCCCCCACTTGAAACTCTAAAGGACGACACCTATTATCGGCATATGATTTTGGTCTACTTTGGGCTATTCTTAGACGATCCCTTGCCAAACTCACCACATCTGTTGCTTGTTGAACCAAATCGAGACCCAATAATTTTCTTTCTTCCACTTCAAACCTTCTAGTAGGTGACCTGTACTTTCGTCTGTACAATGCTTCAAATGGAACCGTTCCGATACTAGCTTGGTAGATGTTATTATATGCGAATTCCACTAAAGATAATTGTTGATCCCACGTGGTTCCCAAATCCAATACAATTGACCTCAGCATATTTTCGAGCGTTTGTATCACACGCTCCGATTGACCATCCATTTGATGATGATATGTAATACTGAAGCCTAAATGAGTGCCTAACGCTCCATATAAACTTCTCCTAAACTTATTAGTAAACTGTGGCCCTCAATCAGACACTATGGTCACGGAAACTCCATGTAATCGTACAATACAATCAACATAGATCTTAGCATACTTAGTGACCCATAGCTAGTTTTTACTGGAATGAAGTGAGTCAACTTGGTCAATCGATCTACTATCACCCATATGGAATCATATCCTCCTCTTACACCGCGCAATCCTGTCATAAAATCCATAGCCACATGCTCCCATTTTCATTCGGGAATCAACAAAGGCTGTAGCAAACCTGGGGGTTTTCCGTGTTCAGCTTTAACTTGTTGACAAGTGAGGCACTTGGCTACATATTTCGCTACATCCTCCTTCATCCTTGGCCACCAATAGACCATCTTTAAATCGTGATACATTTTAGTGGTTCTTGGGTGTATGGTATAAGCGGTAATGTGAGCCTCTTTCAAAATTTCTTTTCTCAAGTTGTCTCGTTCTTATGAATTATATCAATTTCTAATCTTTATAGAAAACTCGACAATGTCATATTATGTTTAATTATAAGTAGCACACTTCTTAAATTAAATTAATATTATTCTTCCTCTTATAAAGAGAAATCAAATATATCATTAATCTTAGTCACACGTCCATCAAATTATTCTTAAATCGTTAATTATGCATATCTACATAGCCATCCACAATTCTTCTACCTTAATCTTTTATCAAGCCTCCCAACATTCGAATATTTATTTAACCATTAACTACCGGTCAACTTATCAAACCACCTTTATTTCGGTTTACTTACTTCCATATCATTTCCATTCAAGTACTTCATAATATGTAAAGATCACGACATTTTATTTCTTTCAGATATACTCAACATCATGAGTAATTCAAATCTAATAACCATTAATGACCACATTCTTAAAATTAAATCTCTGATATTTTCATGATCAAATGCCCACTAAATAATTTTCAACTTATACCTCAATGCATTTTGGTAATTAACGATATTCTTATATAAACATTTATAATCTTAATCAATTTCTTTAATCAATAGCTAATTAATTCATCATCAACTGCATACAACGTATCTAACTTAAAATTCCTCAAATTTACTCCAAATGGCGAATCTCATGGCCTCATTAATTTATCAATCTTCATATATGAAAACTACTATTGGATTTATATCCAATAATAATGCATTATTTTCTATTGCCCCTTAGGACATTAAATTCAAGGCATACGTCTTTATTTGTGTACTCCATAATAACCTGACAAATTTCTAGCATACAATTAAGCTAATTCATATGCCAAGTCTTTCGGGCTATATCCATATATATATTTCCAAAATTTTCAACTTCAAATAGTCTTATGCATAACCAGTTCAATAAACTATTTGTATTACTGAAACAATCATCAAATTGAGTTGAAAATTATCTCTTCTCACGTTTAGTATAATTATGTTCACCATCATGTGATAATTACATCAAGCCAATGCCGATGTTTTATTTCCATGCAAAAGTTAATTATCAATTGACGCCATCCTTAGATTCCACGTGTCATTAAATCAACTTTACTTAGCCAAAATTCATATTCTAATGTCATATCTATAAGTCATGGCTTATTACCAAAGTCTTTACTAGTATATGAATACCCGAAATCTCAAATCATTATCCTTTTTCCTAAATAAATCTTTATAATTCCCATAGCTTATTTTTATTCCTTTACCAAATCTAATATCATTTAATCAAACCATATTATCCTTGTTTTCAAAGTGTTTGAAGCGCAATTCATCCTTTGCTTATCCTTTTTAGGCACTTTGCCTTGATAATTAATTAAATAAATTGAAATTGATGGAGGAGATACATTTCATACTTTATGTCTTGTATCTACAAGTATATTAAGATAATAACTTCATCAGATCTTGATATCGACAAGGTAATCGTTGTCTCAACCAACATTCCAAACATCTTATATGTTTACAATACATCTTCATATTTATGTGACATATCAGTCGCAAATCTCAATTTAACTATATAACCATTTTCTCTTTGAGTCTTAATGTTCCTCATAGTGAAAAATTTCTCGAACCTTGTCGTCAAGGTGTTCGCAGAGTAGAAACAAGTTCATAATTTATAGTTCAATGCTTAAAGCAGTGAACACAATCTCCTCATTGAAGTTCTACTCTTACTTACTTATCATAACTCTTTTGCTCATTTATTTACAAGAAAAATCAATGCTCTTTACCTTACGCATTGTTTGGTTGCTCACAAACCACACATAAACATTCAAATTTGAACTCTCATGATTAATCAAACTAGTGCATCCTCACACTTTTCCATGCATTTCCACAACCACTTAAATATATATATATATATTTTTAATACAATTTTGTTGAGTATTAAAACAATTAAAGGCTGATCTCCAAAGCCTTTCATAACCTTAATATTTCGACGTATACTTATTAATATTTCAACTTATTGGTTCCAATTAACATTATCTTAAAATCCTCCCATTGTGCCCGTGTTCTTAGTCCGGACCATATAGAACCAACTTAATATAATTACATGAATTATCCTTAAACTTTTTAGGTGCGATGTAATAACATCTATATTTATTCCATCGCTCATCCAATCATAATATGGTATTCACATATACTTTATGATCTTATTGACCTTTAAGGTTTATCTTTACGAGATCACTGGAGTTGTGGGTTATAGGCCCACCACGCTTCCGCTGCGCCACTCTGATATTTATAAAAGTTAACATAAATTTTACTTAAATGTCCTTCGACATTGTCACCAATATTTAATTTCGATCTTGAGTTAATTCATACACTAATAATTACAACCCAGCATTATTCCATCAAACCTTGAGGTCTCATCATCACTTAATTGAATTCAAAATCAGCTTCATTTAAGCTATTATACACTTATTTAACACATATTCACATTTAAAATATTTCAAATGTTCAGCACTAATCATATACGGGTAAGGCAACTTAATTAATAGAGTACACTTACTTCAGTGCACGCAATTATCAATCTGTTTCTCCATAATACTTAAATTTATAATCCTTGAGTGGATCTCAAAGATCATTATTTATTTCAGTCAAATTATACCCCTTATTATCATTATCGAAGTTATCCTTTATATTAACCTCAAATATCGTCCATAGTCATCAAATTTCTTTCCATTGACAATCATGGGTTCAAATTTTAACTCCACCAATTGAATGAGTTATTATGGACTTATTAGTCCAATTTCACTTTCCTCCACTTTTGGTCGGAGGGTATATCACCGTATCAGCCTTTTATTAAAAATATCTGCTTAAAATATTTTCAACAATAGCTTGTGTCTCGGGTAGCATCTCAAACCCAGACATCGACAATCATTTCTCACTATTTAATTTTTTTTATAATTACACAAGGTGGTTTTCTAAGATATAAGAGTCTACGCAACCTCCTGCTTATAATCGGTGCTGCAGTCACTGACTATAAACAAGACTCTACATCGACCCCACTACTCCGCTGTTTGACACAAGAATATCCTAGGACACAACTAAACCTAGAGCTTTGATACCAACTTTGTCACTAGGGAGGGACGCACCACTCAACCCCTTCGCTACGGAGGCAACAAATGGTACTTATCAGAGCACTCGGCATGGGCCCAATCGCCCCCTGACCAAGCTCCTAGGCGGAGAGTCACGCTTCACCCCTGTTCACATGCGAGGGTTCCCAGGAATAGGGTTAAGCCCTTTGCTCTGATACCAACTTCGTAACGACCCATCCCAGGTCGCTACCGACGTCCGAGACCTCCGGGAGATCCCGCCAAGTCCCGAACAAGTCTTTGTAAATTTTTCTAAGACATTTATTAAATATGCTAACACGTATGTAAATAATTAATAATAATAATAATATCCTATTGGTATTCCATTTCCAGTAATAGTAATTAAATTTAAAATACAAAGTTTTCAACAATGCATAATTAGGAATTACCAATGCTAATAATATGTAGAAATTTCATGTGAATGAACTCTGGACAGCGGAGCGACTCGAAGCGAGCTAAAAGATGCCTTTACCTATTCGCAATAGACTAAATACGCCAATAGTTACGCGCTAGGCCGATCCCTATCTGCAAAAGGAGAAATAAGAGGGGTGTGAGTCTCACAAATTCAGTGATCATCGGCTCAGCGAGTAGGGCGTAGATGGGAAACGAGCAAATAGCTGATCATTTGAATATCAAATTACCAGATGATAAAACAATTTATTTCAAACGGACATTTGTGCCTTATATATATATATATATATCAAGAATTCGTTTATGATATAACCAAACCAAAGGTATATAGATAAATACGCGCCAAATCTAGTGTGAATAATAATTTCATCAGAAATCATTTAGAATAATTTATTCAAATCAATTTCCTTAAATCAGGCAAGCTCTCGTAAAATCATATATTTGTCAAATATATACGTAAACCACAAATCGCCTCGTACTCGAGGAGTTAAAATTCATTTTTTTTGTAAAAATGGAGAGCTGCGAAAAAGCCATTTTAAATTCATTTTCACCATATACGAAGTATGAGTCTGAAAACTCAGAAGAATCAACAAGTCACCTCTTGAATGAGGCGTTAAGTCAAATCATTTTGTAAATAGGGAGTTGTTGAAAACTTTTTAACTCTCACCATGCACGGAAAAATATAATTTGAAAATCCAAAGAGACTTTACTCTCAAGTAGGAAATAAGATAAAAACTCGTGGTCCCGCTACCACGTAATATCATCCGGGAGCATCGCTTCCACCGGATCCCCACATAATGCCATGGCAATCTCAACGATGTTGGCCGACATCGGAGATATCAAGCGGTCGTAACCGCGTAAATCATCTGTGGCCTTGCCACATATATCACAGACCATGGCCCCAACCATGTCTAACAGCCCGTCGGTGACCCGAAGATGTCTCTAGCTAGAGCTCACTCGTGCATGTGGGTCACACTTAACCGATGTGACATCCGACCTACTCTCGAATCTCTCAATTTACGAAACCATCTTAAAATCATTTATTCTCTTGAAGTATCGTTCCAAATTTATTGTCAAACATTCAATATAAACGTAATAAAATTTTATCATTTTATTCATAAAATAAAGTTTGACGCATAGTTTATAAAACGTCAAGCATCGGGTAATTACTCATCATAATCATATATGCACATTACACAGATATATAAGGCACAATTTAGAAGGTAAATCAAATTGAAAGGCTTGTTTCCCACTTTTAAAACACTTTACATATAATTATATATATATATTCAAAACAATTTCCAAAAATAACTTACATTCACAATTTCCTAAAATTTTATCAACGCATACTTTTCACAATTATGTGCATTTGATAAATCATGCGTAAATATATATTTATAGATAATATGGAAATTTTAAAATTGACACCCCCTACTCACCTCGAAATAGCGGGATATTACATCGCTATTTTCGTACGCGTATATATTTATTTCTATTTCTCGATCGTGTGTCTCGTTCAGTACGTTTTCTCGATAAACGTGTCATTGAGCCTTTTCCATCCCTCCTAGCTATTGGACCTTATCCAAGAACCTCTTCAATTTTCCTATTGGGCCAAGCTCAATTTGTTTTTCCACTTGGGCCTTGCCCAATTTCATCTTTCTATTGGGCCTTGCCCATTTAATTACCATTGGGCCATGCCCATTTATTTTTTTCTTATTGGGCCTTGCTCAATTTATTTCTCATTTGGCCTATTTTTATTTTCCTATTCTTGCATTTTTCATTTTCTATATATTTTTTTCCACATTTTTTTCTTTTTCTTTTTCTTTTTTTTTCCATGTTTTTCTTTCTTCTTGCTTCTCTCCTCCTTCCAACCCATGGCCTCCTCCTTTCTCCTTGGCAGCTCATCCTCTCCACCACCGCCGGTGGTGGCATCACCTTTCTCCTCCCTTTCTTCCTCCCAAAACCTGTCACCAATAGCTCAAAAATCAGCCATCAAAACCACACTTTTCAGCCTCCAAAACCATCAAATTTTCAGCTCATTTTCCACTCAAAATCCTACCAATTTTCAGCTCACAAATCAATCATGAAAAACCATAAAATTTTGGATAGCAAAAACCACAAAATTTCAGCAACTTACCAGAAAATTTTCAACAGCAAATCCCCTTGAAAAGTACAGCAAAATCATTCCAAAAAAAAAACATAATTTTTCTCTCTTTTCTTTCCCTCTTTCACGGTTTCTTCTCTCCCTTTTTCTCTTCATTTTTTTTCCCTTTTTGTTCTTCTCTCTCTTTCGGGTTCTTCACCCTCTCCAGACCACTCTTGGTTTCTTTTTTTATAATTTCCTTCTCTTTTTTTTTATCACTACTGTCTTCTTATTCCACTTGTCTTCACCTTTATATTTGTCTATCCGCCCCCCCCATTCAACTCTTTCAAAGCCTTAGTCAAAGTTTCAATTGATCACATGGGCGGCTGCCCATGTGGTCTTTCCCCTCTTTTTTTTATTGTTATATATATATATATATGTATGTAAATGGGGTGTTACAGTTTCCTCTTAGTCAAACAGCATTGTTATTTGCTAGTGAGGGATGAGTGATGGTTCAACAAGGCTCATGACATGCATGGTCCAAGTCAATAATCCATATATATGGACCATTTCGGAATCATTTCAAGTCAGAGTCAATCTATTTCATAAAATCTAAAATTTTATGGAGAGAGATTGTTTGAGTCAATATTAATTGGAAAGATCCACGGCTGACGCCACTCGATGGCGTTTCTACATAATGTAATTAGCTACAGGAGACATATCGGTGCTTTAACAAAAACATAGTGAGCTTATATTAATTAGTTTTGTGGCACTTGTTGACCTTTCTCTTGCATTGTTTCTTTATTTGATATATAGAATCCATTGAAGAAAGTATTTATTTTTAACTTATGTTACGATAATTAATTTTTATGAGAATATAATTTACATGTAGAAATTACATATTGTGCAGGTAATATTGCTTGCCGGAACTGATACATCAGCAGTCATATTGGAATGGGCAATGTCCAATTTACTCAACAACCCAGCTGTGTTGAAGAAAGCTAGAACTGAACTAGATAGTCAAATTGGCCAAGAAAATTTAATTGATGAACTTGATCTTTCCAAGCTTCAATACTTGCAAAGTATCATCTTTGAGACCCTTCGGTTGAACCTTGCAGCTCCTCTTCTACTCCCACACATGGCGTCGACTGATTACAAGATATGCGAATACGATGTGCCACGTGACACGATCGTATTGATCAATGCATAGGCTATTCATAGAGACTCGACGTTATGGGAAGATCCAACAAGTTTTAAGCCTGAGAGGTATGGAAATGGAGAGAGGGAATCAAACAAGCTAATGCCTCTTGGATTAGGAAGAAGGGCATGTCTTGGAGCTGGCTTGGCTCAACGAGTTGTGGGCTTGACCTTGGGTTCATTGATCTAATGTTTTGAATGGGAAAGAGTTAGTGAGAAAGAAGTTGACATGGCTGAAGGTGAAGGAACCACCATGCCTAAAATCGTGCCATTAGAAGCCATGTGTAAAGCTCGTTCCATTGTCAACAAGGTTCTCATCGGAACTATTTAACATGGTTTTATGTTTCTAAGTAGCTTTCCAATAAATACAATTTGTGCAATGTGTAATAATAAGGGTTATTTCTCGTTATGTGTGTGGCTTAAACTTCAACAAAGCCTTCATATGTATAAAATAATAAATCTTTAATAAGATTTATTATCTCCCCATATGAATCCACCTTCAATAATTGTCAAGCCTGACCCTAAATTATTTGACATGACATTTATACATATGTGACATCATGAATAGCCTAATAGAGTTGATAAAAAGCCAGTATTGCACTTAGAAGTACAAATAAGTTGATTTATGCTTCAAACTAATAAAATAGGGATTTTAAAGTGAAATAAGGAATTTCATAGTCCAGGGATTACTCAAAATAGAAATTCAGAGTTCGAGGGCAAATTTGGAGTCAATCGAAAAAATTGACCGATTAGGGACAAAATGGTTATCTTGTCATTTAAGGATAAAATGGAGATTTTTAATAAAGATTTTGATTACATTTGACCAAGAATAATTATATGAAATATAATATGATTATTGGAGCATAAAATGAAGTTAGTAGTGAAAAATTGTGATTATCGGTATTTTTGGAGCACAAGGACAAAATGGTAATTTTACCACTAGAGGACGAAACGAGAATTTTTAGAAAAGATTTTGACCCAATTTGATTAAGATTGATCAATTGAAGTGTTATTTGAGGTTCAAAAGTGGAAAAAAATGAAATTTTGGTACATTTTGGAGTATAAGGGTAAAATCGTAATTTTTTCGCCCAAGGGGCAAATCGGTAAATTTTTCACCCCAGCACTTGTCTAGACCAAGAGATTTTGTTTAACTATGGAATGGATAAATATGAAATTGATTTTGGTAGAAAATTGAAAAGAAAAAGTCAAAAAGTTAAAAAAATGGGCCAATGGCATTATGCCATGTGGCAAGCCATTTTAATTTATTATTAAACTAATAAAATTAGCCTATAACTCTCACATTCTCTCTCTAAATTTGGCACAAACCAGATTCAAAGGAAACGAAAGGAAACAAAAGGGGAAAAACCAAAAACTAGCCAAAAATCAAGAGATTTCAAGTTGTTTTTCAAGATTCAAACAAAACCAAGGTGAGATTTCTTTAGTTTAACTCTAACCCTAGCTTACCCATGCTTTAACTTTCATTTTTCATGGCTAAATGATGAGGAATCATGCTGAATTGAGGAAGGCCGAATGGGTGTGAGTGAGATTTAATAATGGGAATTGCTTGATTTTTAGTTATGTTGTTGTTTGATGATAGTTAAGCATAGTCATGAACAAAATTTTAAGAAAAGTAATCAATTTCTCTAGGGTTCTTTGCTAGCCGAATTATGTGGGTTGAATATCAAAGAAGAATTGTTTGAATTTCAAGGAAAATAGATTGGAAAAATAAAGGATTAAGTGAAAAATGTGACTGGGAAAAATTACGGTGTTAGTACACCATAATGTCTGAATTTTTATGTGAAGAAATTGGAGGATTTCAAAGCTGAAATTAAGTTAATTGATATGTGATTAGTGAATTAAGGTTTTAGAAGAGAAATGGATTAATTTGGAGGTGATTTGGGCACAATCGTCAATTAATCGGGCAATCAGTCGAAATTAGTCAATACCACATTTTAGCGATATTCGGACGCGTTTTGCATTTTCATGTCATGCATTAGTCATTTAAATTAGTTTATATCAATTTAGGGACAAATTAGTAAATTCCTCAACTTTATTATTTGTCAAGGTGGTGAGACGTACAAAAACGGAGAGGAGATTGCGCTTGAGGACCATTAGTCTGAGTGCACTCGGAATCCGGATTTCTCGACAACTGTGAGTGAACATAATATCACTTAAATTATCTGAAGTGATTTATATCTATTTTTGGTAAATTTTAGGGAAATTGGATTTCCCTGATAAATTTATATATTTTAAAAATAATAGATTTAAATAAAATTATTCCATAAATTGTATGAAAATCTACTGTGGTTTTGAAAAATAAAGTACTGGGAGACCACTATTTGTTACATGATAAATTATATTTTTAAATCAATTTGGCTTATGAAATATGGTATGATTGGCTGCTGGTTTATTGTGTTGAAATTTATGTGAATTGTTGTTTGCCGTGCAGGCTGGTTAGAAACAAAATAGCCTAGTCATGCTGCTAAAATTTTATTAATTTGTGGATTAATATCTGTTGCAGTAGATGAGTTTCTGTGGACCGGACTAATTAGAGGTGGCACTGTAAAACTCATATATACCGATATCTCAATTGTAAAGGCGTACAAGGTTATTTAATTTTCCTGAGATATGATAGAGTCACTTCACGCAAACCACCACGTGAAGGCAAACTCAGCCAACGCCAAGGATTGGCCATATTTTTGGTAAAATTATAAATTTGAATGACCTTGGCAGATTCGATCAAATACCTCGGCCAAGGTATCCCCGAGTATGTATTTATGGACGAGCTACGATTTTGATAAATCGTAAGCCTTATTATTATTATTATCGTATTTGTTATTGTGTGAGTAAATTAAAATTTCTCGCATTGGTTTAAATAAGGTTTCATGTTATGAAACCCTTTGATATAAAAAGATTTTCTTTGTTTCCTATTACTCGCCTTTAGATATTTTAGGAGATATTTGTTTACTCACTGAGTTGTGTAAACTCACCACTCCCCTTTCCAACATTTCAGGATCGGACTAGTTGTAGATAGCCGTGTTTGCTAAGAACGATAGTTGACCTTGCAACTTCATCTACAGTAGGTTTCTATCTTCTCTACTTATGCTCATTTTGGGCCCACGAGTCACTTTAAATATACTTACTTACTCTGCTTATTTGTATTTCAGCATGTAAAATTTTATTTTGTGCTTATGCTATAAAACTTATTTACTGAACACTCTGTAAATATTGTTTTATAAGAAATTACAGTATTTTATTAAATATTTTTATTATATTTATATCCGATGATTTCTATTTCATTTAAAATATATGCTTTCCATGTATTTGCGACGAAATTACTGAAATTTGAAATTTTTGATAAAATGACGAAAATGCCTCTGTGAGTCGAGAATCATTTTCTGGTCACTTTGGTTTGAAAGTGGCTAGTAATTATTTAAATTATGACTTTCGAAAATCGATGCTCACAGGAGGGGTAAGAAAACCGATAGATAGCCTTGCGGGGTTTCGGTCGGTATTCGAGGTATGAATACCTATCGAGACGTCGCGGAGGTTGTCACGGACCCGATGGGAGTTTTGGATCATGACAATTCGATTGGTATCAGAGCTCTTTGTTTCGAAATTTGATTTTAAAAAGTTGGTTTTAAAAATTCGATTTAAAGTTTACAGTGTCAGTGTGGCCTCGAGTTAGGTTAAGTCAAGTTAGGTTCACTTAGATGCATTTGCATATAGAACCTGAGGTCACTTAAATTTGCGTAAACTTTCATTATAGATCAATATGCCTCCTAGACACGAGCAACCGCCCATTACTCGATTGGTCGAGAGAGAAAGGGGCCGTTCCCAACCTTGGCTATTAGAGGCGATAGAGGAGGAGAGCAACTAGTTAGGAATAGTTGCTATAAAGATTGTGGAATAAGAGTCAGTAAGGAAAAATTTAGGGGTGATATGATCCCTTTGAAAATTCAAGATTTTGATATGATTTTGGGTATGGATTGGTTGAGTACTCATCGGGCGAATGTGGACTGCTTAGAAAAGAGGTTGTTCTTCGAAGTTCAGAGGGAGCAGAGATTGTATTTGTAGGGGAACACTGGATATTACCGTCTTGTGTAATTTCAGCCATCAAAGCTTGAAAATTGGTGCAAAAAAGATACCCAGCTTATGTGGCCCATGTGGTTGATACTTTAGTAGGGGAACCTAAGTTAGAGGATGTCCCAGTAGTGATTGAGTTTCCAGATGTATTTCTTGATGATTTACCAGGACTACCTCCAAATAGAGAGCTTAAGTTCCTTATTGATTTACTCTCGGGTACTGCGCCTATTTCTATTCCCCCATATCGAATGGCTCTTGTAGAATTGAAGGAACTGAAGGTTTAGTTTCAAGATTTAGTAGATAAGGGTTTTATTCGCCCTAGTATTTCTCCTTGGGGAGCACAAGTCCTATTTGTTAAGAAAAAGGATGGTACCTTTCGATTGTGTGTCAATTTTCGAC
Source organism: Theobroma grandiflorum (assembly GCA_036013995.1). Classification (NCBI taxonomy): domain Eukaryota; kingdom Viridiplantae; phylum Streptophyta; class Magnoliopsida; order Malvales; family Malvaceae; genus Theobroma; species Theobroma grandiflorum. Next base: position 15,352,217 of record CP142132.1, on the reverse strand, counting down.
AACTGAATAGAGTGACCATCAAGAATAAGTATCCTTTACCCCAGATAGATGATCTCTTTGATCAGTTGCGAGGTGCTAGGGTATTCTCTAAAATTGATTTGAGGTCTGGGTACTATCAGTTGAAGATTAAGGAACAAGATGTACCCAAGACTGCATTCAAGACTAGGTATGGGCATTATGAATTTCTGGTAATGCCGTTTGGATTGACTAATGCTCCAGCAGCGTTTATGGATCTCATGAACAGGGTGTTTCATCCGTATTTAGACAAGTTTATGATAGTCTTTATTGATGACATCCTGGTATATTCGAGGAGTAATGATGATCATGCTGCCCATTTACATATTGTGTTGCAGACTTTACATGAAAGACAGCTCTACGCTAAATTCTCTAAATGTAAGTTCTAGCTAAGGGAAGTGAATTTCTTGGGACATGTAGTGTCTGGAGTTGGAATTTATGTAGATCCCAAGAAAATTGAGGCAATATTACAATGGGAGCAACCGAGAACAGTCACAGAGATTCAGAGTTTTCTCGGATTAGCTAGTTATTATCGGAGGTTTGTGCTGGGATTTTCCCTAATAGCTGCTCCATTGACTCGCTTGACTCGTAAGGGAGTTAAGTTTGACTAAGATGATGTCTGTGAGAGTCGGTTTCATGAGCTAAAGAATAAATTAACCTCCGCTTCCGTTTTAACACTTCCGATGAATGGAAGAGAACTTGTGCTACATAGTGATGCTTCTAAATTGAGTTTGGGATGTGTACTGATGTAGGATGAAAAAGTAATAGCCTATGCTTCCCGACAGTTGAAGAAGCATGAGGTAAACTACCTTACCCATGATCTTGAATTAGCAGCAGTTGTGCTTGCATTAAAAATTTAGAGACATTATCTATATGATGAGCAGTGTCATATTTTTACTGATCATAAAAGTTTGAAGTATTTGCTCACCTAGAAGGAGCTTAATTTGAGACAGAGAAGATGGTTGAAGTTAATAAAGGATTATGACTTAGTAATTGACTATCATCCTGGGAAGGCGAATGTAGTAGTAGACGTCTTAAGTCGTAAATCTTCATCGTCGACAACAGCAGCATTTCAGAGTTCTTATCTCTCTATGCTAATTGAAATGAAGTCCTTAAGGATCCAACTGAATAATGGTGAAAATGGATATTTACTTGCCAAATTCTTGGCAAAGCCTTCATTGTTGAATCAGATCAAAGAGTTGCAACAGTCTGATGATGAGTTGAGACAAGTAGCTCAAAAGTTGCAAAATGGGGAAATTAATGAATTCAGATTCAGAGATGATGGTATGCTGATGTTTAGAGACTGAGTTTGTGTTCTAAGTGATGGACAATTAAGATAAGCTATTTTAGAATAAGCACATTCATCCGCCTACGCTATGCATCCTAGTAGCACCAAGATGTATCGGACTATTAAGGAAAACTATTGGTGGTCAGGCATGAAGAGAGACATAGTAGAATTTGTAGCAAAATGTCTCGTATGCCAACTAGTTAAGACGGAACATCAAAAGCCAGTAGATACTCTTCAGCCTTTGCTGATTCCCAAATGGTAGTGGGAACAAGTAACTATGGATTTTGTGTTGGGTTTGCCACAGATGCAGAGCAGGAAAGATGCCATCTGGGTGATTATTGACAGATTAACCAAATCCGTTCATTTTCTAACTATCCATAGTACATACTCTATTGAGAGGTTGGCCAAGCTTTATATAAATGAGGTAGTAAGACTACATGGAGTACCAATTTCCACTGTCTCAGATCGAGATCCTCGATTCACATCTCGATTCTAGCCAAAATTTCAGGAAGTTCTCGAAACGAATTTGAGATTTAGTACAGCCTTTCATCCGCAGACTAACGGATAGTCTGAGAGGACTATTCATACCTTAGAGGACATACGGGCATGTGTCATCGATTTTACGGGAAGTTGGGATAGACACTTGTCTATGGTGGAGTTTGCATATAATAATAGTTTTCATTCCAGTATTGGCATGGCGCCATACGAAGCTTTGTATGGAAGAAATTGTCGAACTCCACTATGTTGGGATGAAGTAGGTGAAAGGAAACTAGTTAATGTGGAATTCATTGATCTAATAAATGAAAAGATCAAAGTCATACGGGAGCGACTAAAGACAGCACAGGATAGGCATAAGAGCTATACTGACAGAAGGAGAAAAGATTTGGAATTCGAAGTGGATGATAAATTTTGTCTTAAGATTTCTCCTTGGAAAGGTGTGATTCGATTCACAAAGCGGGGAAAGCTCAACCCCAGATATATCGGACCCTTTCGAATCACTAAGAGGATAGGGCCAGTGGCTTACAGACTTGAGTTACCCCCAGAACTAGATCGAATTCATAATTTCTTCCACGTTTCGATGTTGAAGAAGTATGTACCTGATCCTTCTTATATTCTCGAGACACCTCCAATTGAACTGCATGAAGATTTAAAGTTCGAGGTGCAACCTGTTCAAATTCTAGATCAAAAGGATCGAGTACTGAGGAACAAGAGCATTCCCATGGTGAAAGTCTTGTGGAAAAATGCTCGTATGAAAGAAATGACGTGGGAAGTCGAACAACAGATGAGAAACCAATACCCACACTTATTCTTGGAATCGGGTAAGTTAAATTTTGAGGACAAAATTTTATTTTACGGGGGGTAGTGTTGTCAAGCCTGACCCTAAATTATTTGACATGACATTTATACATATGTGACATCATGCTTGCATATCTGAATAGTCCGATAGAGTTGATAAAAAGTCGATATTGTACTTAGAAGTACAAATAAGTTGATTTATGCCTCAAACTAAAAAAATAGGGATTTTAAAATGAAATAAGGAATTTCACAATCCAGGGATTACTCGAAATAGTAATTCGAAATTCGAGGGCAAATTTGGAGTCAATTAGGAAAACTGACCGATTATGGACAAAACGGTCATTTTGTCATTTAAGGACAAAATGGAGATTTTTAATAAAGATTTTGATTACATTTGACCAATAACAATTATATGAAATATAATATGATTATTGGAGCATAAAATGAATTTAGCAGTGAAAAATTGTTATTCTCGATATTTTTGGAGCACAAGGGCAAAATGGTAATTTTACCACTAAAGGACGAAACAAGAATTTTTAGAAAAGATTTTGACCCATTTGATTAAGATTGATCAATTGAAGTGTTATTTGAGGTCGAAAAGTGAAAAAAAAATGAAATTCCAGTACATTTCGAAATATAGAGGGCAAAATCGTAATTTTTCTACCTCGGGGGCAAATCGATAAATTTTTCGTCTCAACACTTGTCAAGACCAAGGGATTTTGTTTAACTATGGAATGGATAAATATGGAATTGATTTTGGTGGAAAATTGAAAAGAAAAAGTCAAAAAGTTAAAAAAAATGGGCCAATAGCATTATGCCATGTGGCAAGCCATTTTAATTTATTATTAAACTAAAAAAATCCGCCTATAACCCTCACATTCTCTCTCCAAATTCGGCACAAACCAAATTCAAAGGAAAAGAAAGGAAACAAAGGGGAAAAAACCAAAAACTAGCCAAAAATCAAGAGATTTCAAGTTGTTTTTCAAGATTCAAGCAAAACCAAGGTGAGATTTCTTTAGTTTTACTCTAACCCTAGCTTACCCATGCTTTAGCTTTCATTTTTCATGGTTGAATGATGAGGAATCATGCTGAATTGAGGGAGGTCGAATGGGTATGAGTGAGATTTAATAATGGGAATTGCTTGATTTTTAGTTGTGTTGTTGTTTGATGATAGTTAAGCATAGTTATGAACAAAATTTCAAGAAAAGTAATCAATTTCTCTAGGGTTCTTTGTTAGTCGAATTATGTGGGTTGAATATCAAGGAGGAATTGTTTGAATTTCAAAGAAAATGGATTGGAAAAATAAAGGATTAAGTGAAAAATGTGACTAGGAAAAATTACGGTGTTAGTACACCGTAATGTCTGAATTTTTATGTGAAGAAATTGGAGGATTTCAAAGCTGAAATTAAGTTAATTGATATGTGATTAGTGAATTAAGGTTTTAGAAGAGAAATGGATTAATTTGGAGGTGATTTGGACACAATCGTCAATTAATCGGGCAATCGGTCAAAATTAGTCAATACCGCGTTTTAGCGATATTCGAACGCATTTTGCATTTGCATGTCATGCATTAGTCATTTAAATTAGTTTATATCAATTTAGGGACAAATTAGTAAATTCCTCGACTTTATTATTTGTCAAGGTGGTGAGACGTCCAAAAAAGGAAAGGAGATTGCGCTTGAGAACCATTAGTCTGAGTACACTCGGAATCCGGATTTCTAGACAACTGTGAGTGAACATATTATCACTTAAATTTTCTAAAGTGATTTATGTCTGTTTTTGGTAAATTTTACGAAAATTGGATTTTCCTGATAAATTTATATATTTTAAAAATAATAGATTTAAATAAAATTATTTCATAAATTGTATGAAAATCTACTGTGGTTTTGAAAAATAGAGTACTGGGAGACCACTATTTGTTATATGATAAATTATATTTTTAAATCAATTTAGCGTATGAAATGTGGTATGATTGGCTGCTGGTTTATTGTGTTGATATCTATGTGAACTGTTGTTTGTCGTGCAGGCTGGTTAGAAATAAAATAGCCTAGTCATGCTGCTAAAATTTTATTAATTGGTAGATTAATATCTGCTGTAGTAGATGAGTTTCCATGGACCGGCATAATTAGAGGCGACACGGTAAAACCCATATATACCGATATCTCAGTTATAGAGGCGTACATGATTATTTAATTTTCCTGAGATATGATAAAGTCACTTCACGCAAACCACCACGTGAAGGCGAACTCAGCCAACGTCAAGGATTAGCCGTATTTTTGGTAAAATTATAAATTTGAATGACCTTGGCAGACTCAGTCAGATGCCTCGGCCAAGGTATCCCCGAGTATGTATTTATGGCACGAGCCACGATTTTGATAAATCATAAGCCTTATTATTATTATTATCGTATTTGTTATTGTGTAAGTAAATTAAAATTTCTTGCACTGGTTTAAATAAGGTTTCATGTTATGAAACCCTTTGATATAAAAAGATTTTCTTTGTCCCATATTACTCACCTTTAGATATTTTAGGAGATATTTGTTTACTCACTGAGTTGTGTAAACTCACCACTCTCCCTTCCAACATTTCAGGATCGGACTAGTTGTAAATAGTCGTGTTTGCTAAGAACGATAGTTGACCTTGCAACTTCATCTACAATAGGTTTCTGTCTTCTCTACTTATGTTCATTTTGGGCCAACGAGTCATTGTAAATATACTTACTTACTCTGCTTATTTGTATTTCAGCATGTAAAATTTTATTTTGTGCTTACGCTACAAAACTTATTTACTGAACACTCTGTAAATATTATTTTATAAGAAATTATAGTATTTTATTAAATATTTTTATTGTATTTATATCCGATGATTTCTATTTCATTTAAAATATATGTTTTTCATGTATTTGCGACAAAATTACAAAAATTTGAAATTTTTGATAAAATGACGAAAATGCCTCTGTGAGTTGAGAATCGGTTTTTGGTCACTTTGGTTTGAAAGTGGCTAGTAATTATTTAAATTATGACTTTCTGAAATCGACGCTCACAGGAGGGGTAAGAAAATTGATACGATAGCCTTGCGAAATTTCGATCAGTATTCAGGGTATGAATACCTATCGAGACGTCGCGACGGTTGTCGCGGGCTCGATAGGGGTTCCGAGTCGTGACAATAATTATTTGCAGAAGAATTCCTTTATTGAATCATATCATCGTCACATATGCTTGTTGGTGATTTCACTAAACCAAGTTTGTTGATGACTAGTCAAGGAAAAAATTGCCTCAAATATAAGATGGAAGTCCTAAATATATCTTAACTGTAACTTGATTATTTTAAGATATATATATATATATAATTGAGAGTAAAAAGAGTTAAGAAATTGAGAAGCTCGCCTTATTGTGAATAAAGTTCTTCATAAAATTATTGATAATGATTATTAATTCATAAATTAACTTGAAAACAAATATTTATTTACAATTTTATCAAAGTATTTTGTGTTTTATATTATAATTTTTTTTGTTTAAAGTGAAAAACTAATAACAAATGCAACAACTAAAGAGATATGATAAATCATAAAAATATGTTTAGATCTTTGACTTTTTACACAATAAAATATGCTTAAGATATATCAATTAAGTAATTTAGAATGAGACATGATTATTATAAAGATAATTATAATGTCAAAGTATACTTTTCTCGTACTTAAACATTTAATTAAATATTAAATATAGTACAATTTTTTCAAAAATATTAAATATAGTATGTATTGTTTCAAAATTAAAAAAAAAAGCCGTAAATGTTTCCTAAGAAGCATGTGAAAATGTGGTCAAAAAATATGGAGAAGAGAGTTGATGGAATGATGTATGAGAGAGAGGAAATTGACAGTTGATAAAGATGTAGCAATCAAAGAGAGGAAGTTTCAATCATTGAAAGGTATCTATCCTCTCATTTGCTAGAAGAGTATCATGTATGCGTGCCTAATTGAGCACGTTGTATAACATTAATTAACAGCCATGGCAGCCGCCATTTTTTAATGATTTTTTTAAAATAAACCTCATACATAAGGCATTTTTGAAAATAGGTCTCTTAATAATTTTAAATATTTTTAGTCAAGAAAAATAAAATTAGGACAAAATTATCCTTAATGAAACTGATACATATGTTTGGCTCTGCGTCTCAACACGAACCATATTAACGGGTTAAGTATATTTACAAGCTTTGTAACTTTTCAATTCTCATTGATAGATTGTACATTTGTGAGGCCTCGACCTCTATAGACCTATAGATAGAATGTTTGCATACTTGAAACACCTCGAAAAAATTTTCAAATGATCAGTATTGTACCTAGTGGTACAATCAAGTGGATTTAAACATCAAACTAGTTCCAATAGAGATTCTAAGATGAATTTGTGAATTCTAAAACCCACAGAATGATTTAAAAGGGTGATTCGGGGTTCGAGGTCTGATTTAGAGTCAATCAAGAATATTGACTACTTAGGGGCAAAATGGTCATTTTGCCACCCAAGGATAAAATGGGAATTTTTAGAAAAGATTTTGACCACATTTGATCAAGATTTGTCATTTGGAGTATAATATAAGGCTTAGTAATGAAAAAATTTTAATTCTCGTTATTTTTAAAGCATAGGGGCAAAACGATAATTTTATCACTTCGGGGGCAAAATCGTAATTTTCACCACCAACACTTGTCAAGACCAAAGGATTTTATTCATCATAGAAATGGATAAATATGAGAAATTATGTGGCGGAGAATTAAAGAATTAAAAGAATAAATAATTAAATTATAGACCAATGAGAAAATGCCACGTGGTAAACTTTATTATTTTATTTAGCCATAAAAAATCAGCCCATAAACCCTCATTTTTTCTCACCATATTCGGCCAAGCAAGGGGAAAAGGAAACCAAAGGAAGAACAAAACCCTATGAGGAGAAAATCAAAGGGAAAGTGTGAGAATTCAAAGATTCAAGCTAGAAAAGGGTAAAATTTCTTAATTTAGTTTGTGATCTATATTACCCATGCTTTATTTTCTTATTTCCATGGTAGAATAGCATGTTTTCATAATGGGTTTAATGCTGACTTAATGGGTATGGTGAAGAAATGATGTTGAAATTGGTTTGATTTTGAGGTATGTTAGTGTTTTTAGGTGATTAATGGTGTGTAGCATGAAAACAAGTGAAGAAAACCACAAAATCTTTGGTATCCTTCAATGGCCGAATGTCTCATGTTGTGTGTGCATGGTGGATTGATTTTGTTTCAAGAGAAATTGGTTAGAAAATGATGATTTATGGTGAGAAAATTAAATTGGCAAATTTTAGTGATAATGTACCATAATGGCCGAAATTTCCATGAAGGAATGTGAAGTTGATTAAGCTGAATTTTTGGGTTATTTGGTTAATTTTGAGTGATTTGAAGTATTAGGAAAATAATGGAGTCATTTGGAGCTAAATTGGACGCGTTGGCCATTTAATCGGGTGATAGGTCGAATTAGGTCAACATTGAGTTTAGACAATATACGAACAATTTGCATTTCATATTATGCAATTAGTATTCTAAATTAGTTTATTACTATTTAGTACCAATGTGGTGAATTTCTTGATTGTGCAATATGTCTAGGTGGTGAATCCTTGACAAAGGCAAGGAATTTGAACTCGAGAATTTGTAGTCGAAGTACTCGAATTCGACTCTCGAAAATTTGTGAGTGAATTTGCATTTCAAAATGGTTTTGGGAATATGAACGTAGTTGAATAAAATTTTTGAATGATTTTATTCAACTTTCTTTAAAAAAAATGGGTACCATGGGAACAAGCTTTTAGTGAAATATATTTTTACTATTGTGAAATTTGGTTATGCTGAATCTGTGTACCTTTATATTATGCTGATATGCATTATTAATCAACTTTGGTGAAATTGATGTCACCATACATGTACGGAGTGAGTAGTGCATATGTCTGTAATGGTGTGCAAAGTGGGAACGGCGAAACGTAACGTCCACGATTTCTGAAAACTCAGAGTTGAGCAAAGTGGGGATGGCGATACGTAACGCCCACGATTCTTGGAAACTCAGAATTGAGCAAAGCGGGGACGGCGATATGTAATGCCTGCAAGTGCTTTGATAGTTATCTTTTTACTACTAAGGATGGTAAAGACTAGGCGACGTATGTAATTGCAGGTGATTTTGCATGATATAATGTGCATGATGAAAAATTCATGGTTTGTGAAACCCTTGTTTGGTGACGGTTTGTGATAAACCGTCGATATTGCTTTCTTGCTAGAATGATTGGTGTAAATTCATGGTTGCCTTAACCTTGAATGTAGAATAAATTCCAGGTCAAGTGGGAAGGGTTTAAATATTAGTTAGATCAAAATTGTCTCGCTTCAAATCAATGCATCATGGCTATCAAAATTCCTGGCCAATATTACTTGTTCCCTTCTAATATTCGCTCACTGAGTTTCGTACTCACGATTTTAAAAATTCATGTTTTCAGATCAGGAGACCGTTGGATCCTAGATCGAGGAATCCCAGTAGTTCATCTCCTAAGTATGTGTCTAGCATTCAATAGCAACCCTTTTGTTGTAATTTCTCCGCTGGAGGTCACAAGTCCTTTTTTTGTTATGTGAATATGTTCATGTAATGTAATTACCAAGTTACATATCGTGAACATTGTATAAATATATGTTTTAATCGTTAATGCCATCGTGAATTGGCTATCTTTACACTATTTGAGAATACGTATGGCCGCATTAGTTAACAAAATCGTTAATTAAAACAAATAGTATAGGTTTGCTTGAGCTTAGTGAGCTACGTTCATTGGGCTCATGCGCCGGTCATGGCTCGAAAATTGGTTCGTGACAACATATCCCCACAAAACATTCTCTCGAAAGCATTTCTCGTCGGTTCAATTGTCAAGCATTTTGAGCAGTGATAGAAGCATTTTGGAATGGTTTTTCATATAAAGATAGTTCACTTATTGACTAGTGAGAAAAAGTTCACATTTCACAAAAAAAGATAGGTATATATATGTATATTTTTTTAACCATGTGGAGAAAGGTTTAAGGCTATTCTTATTCTTCATGTTATTCATTTATGGTTTTTGAGCATAAACATAGGCATATTGCTTGTTCATATTTATATTCTTGTTGTTTGAAATTATTGAATATAAATTTGAAATTGGTATTGTTGGTGTATTTTGGGTCAAAATGTGATAAGGCATGCATGACTGGTTGATAGGAATTGAGTTTAGGCTTTAAGTATTGTGTGATTGAGGGCTTGTGTGAGTGGTTGACACTTTATGGATGATTGGATTTAGGAATGGCATCACTTAGGATGTGCGTGATTAGGTTAGGCATTGCATTTAGGGGTTTGGCATTATGTGATTGGTTGATAGGTCATTGCATGATTGGTTCATAAGTCATTACGTGACTAGTTCAAAGGGTTAATAGAATATTGGATAGCCAATTATGTTGAAGTTTCACAATGATTTTTCCTTTTAGCACTTTGGAAAAAACTCATCATCACAAGAAGCAGATCATATTTGGCCATCACCAAATGTTGAAATGTCTTTAGATTATTTTCCTCAAACACTTGAACCTTAACATGAAAAAATCATGCAAAACTTGAAAGAATATAAAGAATGTATTCTTGACCCTTATGAATGATCATAAAATCTGTAGGAATATGGTGAAATATCGCAAAAAAGATCTTCCAAGGAAAATTTTTACAAAAATATCTATTAACAAAACTCACGGTAGAATCTTAATGAATAAAAAACAAAAAGCATGTCATTTTTGTAATAAGGCATGTATGACTAGTTGATAGGCATGCTTGATTGGTTGATAAGAATTGGGTTTAGGGATTTAGGATTTAGGTGGCTAAGGTTTGCATGAGTGGTTGACATCTTATGCATAATTGGTTTTAGGTATAACATTAGTTAGGGTGAGTGTGATTGGTTAGGCATTGCATTAAGGGGTTTGGCATTGCGTAACTAGTTGATAGGTCATTACATGACTAATTCATAAGAGCAATAAAATATTGGATTTCCAATTTTGATGAAGTTCTACAATGATTTTTCCTTTTAGCACCCTAAAAAGAACTCATCATCACAAAAAGCAAATCATATTTGGCCATCACCAGATGTTGAAATGTGTATGGATTATTTTCCTTAAACACCTGAACCTTAACATGAGAAAATCATGCAAGCCTTGAAAAAATACAAAGAACGTATCCCTTACACTTCTGAATGATCACAAAATCTTTAGGAATATAGGGAAATCTTGCAGAAAAGATCTTTCAAGGAAAATTTCTGTAAAAATATCTGTTAATAGAACTCACGGTAGAATTTCAATGAATAAAAAACAAAAAGCATGTCATATCTATCAGAAGACATGCATGATTGTTTGATAAACATGCATGACTAGTTGATAGGGAATTAGGTTTAGGGGTTTAGGTGACTAAAGGTTTGCATGAGTGGTTGACACCTTATGCATGACTGGTTTTAAACATGACGTCACTTAAGGCGTGCGTGATTGGTTAGGCATTGCATTTAGTAGTTTGGCATTGTGTGACTAGTTGATAGGTCATTGAGTGACTGATTGATAGGTCATTGCATTACTGATTAATAAGTCATTGCGTGACCAGTTGATAAGTCATTGCTTTATTGGTTGATAAGTTATTGCGTGACTGGTTCATAAAGTGAATAGAATATTGGATAGTCAATTTTGTTGAAGTTCTATAATGATTTTTCCTCTTTACACCTTGGAAAGAACTCATCATCATAAGAACTAGATCATATTTGGCCATAAGCAAATGTTGAAATGTGTTTGGATTATTTTCCTTAAACACGTGAACCTTACCGTGAGAAAATCATGCAAGCTTTGAAAGAATACAAGGAATGCATCCTTAACCCTTATGTATGATCACAAAATCTTTGGAAATATAGGGAAATCTCGCATAAAAGATCTTTCAAAGAAAATTTCTATAAATACATCTGTTAATAGAACTCACGGTAGAATCTCAATGAATAAAAAACAAAAAGCATGTCATATTTGTCACAAGACATGCATGACTAGTTGATAGGCATGTGTGACTAGTTGATAGGAATTGGGTTTAGGGTTTAGGTGACTGCGGTTTTGCGTGAGTGGTTGACACTTTATGCATGACTAGTTTTAGGCATGGCCTCACTTAGCTTAGGGTGTGTGTGATTGGTTTAGGAGTTTTTGGCATTATGTGACTTGTTGATAGATCATTACGTGATTGAATATACGTATTTGTGTGACTATTATCTGTTTGGAAGAACGTGAGTGTTATAGGTACTACATTGCATGAATTTTATCTATATGGCATTGCAAAACCGTCATTGCATTCATTCTGTATTATTTTGGCTCAACTGTAATGCTTTAATATGTATATGTTGATTTACTTAATAATCCATACTTCACACGTGCATTGATTATTTCTCGAGGGGAAGAGTTGGAAACTTGGAATAACTCCTCTAGGGAACCAAAAACAAGACTTTCCATATACTCCTTCGCTTGCCAGGCATTACCATACAAGTATTGCAATCCCTACTTGCGATTCATCTTTTCTATTATTTTCTTTGGTCTAAATGGTGTTATATTATTTCTTTGTAGCCTAGGGGAGATAAGCTCACCAATTAACCTCGCGCTCACCATTTGAAACCCACCTTGCAAACCATCAACAGTACATATGTGTACCTTGTGGAACATCCGAACTTGCCAATAATTTCCCTCAAGCGACTTTGTTGCATGCAAAGCAAACTTGCATGCCATTTCTTTACAAGCAACCTCCAAACTAGCGTGACATGACTTTTTAACTCTAATCTCAAAATGCTCTTTTAGTGTCAACATACTCAAAGCTCATTTCAATTTGACCTTCAATGGAAACACTTTACCACGATATAAGTGTTAATCGATTGATCTAGATTTCTCGATCGTAATTGTTTAGAAAGATATTACATCTAGCCCCAGAATAATCTATTGACAAGACACCCCTACATTTACCTTTTCTCGATAACTATCATCCAATGAACGAATCCCATTCTCATTAGTAATGGGGTTGTCATAAATAGGGTTATCACACTCAACATCTTCTAAAACAATAGTTGCGGCATGGTCATCGCACCGAACCTCTTTTAACATAATAGTTGTGGCATGTTCTATACTACCATTTGCATGATTGTAATCCAAAATGTCATTGTCCCCACCCTGTCATCTTCTGAACAATTTTCATGTCTGCCAATGTAATTATCTTCACAATCAATGTCCATCTCATCATTCCAATCAGCAATGTCATCCTCGTCACTATCATCGTCAATCTAATCAGATGCATCGTCATCACTCACGACTATCACAGTGTTGTTTGCGAATGGCAATGGACCCGTTGCATTCACAAACAATGGTTATACTTGTTGCCAAGAATGAAGCATTTCGTTCGATACACATTTCCATCAGAATTATGGAAACATCATTTACAGACACCTAATGTGTGTATCGAGCTACTCAAACTCATGTGCATGCGTCAATAGTGATTACTATTGTTGTTTGTTAGGAAATGCATGGTGTGGTATGTCTGAATCATTATAATTCTGTTGCAGGTGATTGTTATGTTGGACACCATGTTCATGTGGCATAACATTTGAATTTCATTCCTTAACTGCCACAAACACTAGAACTACCCTCTCATCTTACAAAATACTTGTTACTTTCTTCATCGTCCTTGATAACTATGCGTGAAACCCCTATGGCTTGACTGAGTAATGCATGTAGCTCGATTTCATGATTCTGTGAGTTGACCTCAACAACCTCTTCAACTAGCTTCATTAGGTTCGAAAATGACCAATCACTCTCAGCACCCCTCACTCGTGTCTCACCACCATTGTAAATGTCATTGACCTAATAACCACCGCATGTAATCATAAGCTTCATATTTGGCAGGATGTTGAAATTTAACAGAAAATAAGTATCACAATCAGTCAATTTATCAAAAAATGCCATTCAATGTAAATAATCAATCACGCAATGCCTAAGTCACGCAATAAAATAAAGTCATTATCACAATGCCTAATACACATTCATGTAATGCCTAAAATCTAGTCAAGAAATGTCTCAAAACAATAGATGCATTGCACAAGTCATGTAGCACTTAAAACCCAATCTCGCAATACTTAATAATAAGTCATGCAATGCCTAATATCCACTCACTTTATGCCAATTTAACCGATCATGCGTTGCCTTAAACCAGTCACGTAATGGCCCTACGTCATGCAATAAATAAAAATTAGTCACAGAATACTTAACAACCAGTCACGTAATGCCTAATATCCATTCACACGATGCCAAATATCCATTCACGTAATGCTTATAAACAAAATAATGTTCCAATTATTGTCACCATACCTTTGCTTCTCTTATATAAATAGAAAATTAAAAAATTTGGGTAAGTAAACAAGTTATTCAGCATAATAGAAATTAGTGGCATTTTTTCATTTATGGAAAATATGTAATAAATCAAGTTTTTTATTCATATAGCTAAAACTAAGTAGATGATCCATCATAATAACCATGTATTATGTGCCTTCCATGGTTCGTTTTTTCTTAATCTCATCTACTATTTCAAAATTTTCAGCTATAATCTTTTATTATGCAAAATTTCTATCTCCAGAACTTCTGTTCAAACTAGCACCTTGTCGATCAAAACACGCAAATCCTTTTCCATGTTCTCAATACCTTTATCAATTTTTCCATATATGTTGCAACATATTCAAGGATCTTTCTTATTAGAAGCAACACCCTTCTTGGTTGCACCTCTAAAATGTTTAGAAGCCATGAAAAATAGACAATCCTTTAAATGATTTTGATTGAAATGGACAATAGTTTCCTCCATTTATAGACATGAATGCTGACTCTTAGAAGGCTGCTTAGGTTTTAGGCTTGTTTCATGATGAATATGGTTAGTCCGTAAATCGATGCAATAAGTGCTTTAAAGAGAATTTCAAAGTTCTGTGTCAATTGAATTTGGATGGTTTTCTACACCAACATAAATGGAATTAAGGGGGCTGAATTGGTTATTATGCATTCCTAATTCTTTTCTAATTTTACAAAATTGGTTATTAAGGGAGCTAAATTAGTAGATATTCAGCTTTAGCAGTAAGTTGATAATGTGACGCAATGACTAAAAACCAGTCACGCAATACCTACAAACTAGTCAAGCAATTCCTAAAACCTTGTCAAGCAATCCACAAGTCATGTAATTCCTAAAATCTAGTCTCCTAATGCCTCATATCTAGTCCCACATTGTCTAATATTTAGTCACGTAATGCTAAATAAACAAGTTACGCAATTCCTAATAATCAATCATACAATGCTTAAGTCACGTAATAAATAACAACCAGTCATGCAATGCCTAATATCCAGTGATGCAATGCCTAAAAACTATTCGCGAATCGCCTAATAACTAATTGATTTCGCTACTCCTAACCAGTTTAAGTTGCCAAAGTTATATAATTTACCCATCAACTTTTGAGTTCTATGAATATAAAAAAATAAATTTAAGAACCCAAAACACATATCTTGATGTCATCTCTACTCTTTAGGATGCAGTAGGCAATTGAATGGTGATATAAACCTTGATGGCATTATAGAGCTGAATGACGAGATAGAGAAATCGAGATTTAATTTATAAATTTTTATCTAAACAGCGAGATAAAAGAAACCAGACCATTTAATATAGAGTAAATGGTTTAAAGGGCATTGTTATTAAGTCATGTCAAAAATTATCTAAAAACAGTTAAAATTATAATAAGGGTCATTTTTTAATTGAACTTATGATGAGAGTTATTTCTCACAATTTCCTCTTTCTTAATTTTAATTTTCCTATGAAAACAAAAGGTAAGCGACATTGAGATACTGACATATCTGTCTTTTGATTTTATAGTATAGACACTAACATATCTTAACCATTTTTAATTATAATTCAAATTTAAAGTATAAAGTTCAAGTCTCATTATATATAGATTTGGACTAATTTTACATTCAATCAGGTAAGGTATTCTTGAAAGGCATTTGTTAAGCAAACATACGATCAAAGGAGATAAAATTCAAAGAAAGAAATTAATACGAATTGATTTGGGCCAGCCTATAATAGTAATACTCGTTTGAAAAATGTATTTAACTAGTTATAAATGAATTTTTGTTTCAACATTGCTACACAACCGATCAAAGCTTTTAATTTTTCATTCCTCAACCACTAAGTGGGATAAACTTTGACTTGTTATTGAGAAAGGGTGTACAAGAAGTTTTGGGATTAATTTGGTAAAATATATATTGAGAGAGATTTTATTGTATTTTAATTTTTCAAATTAGTAGAATAAGGACGTTTCGTCTAGTAAATATAGACAAGAGGTTGAATAACGTAAATTGTTATGTAATTCTATTAGATTGATTTCTCTAAATTCTATTTTGTTGTTTCATGGACAATATTATAGCATGATTTTTATTTTAAAGTGTTGATTCTCAACATATTTTCAGATATCATTTGTCATTTTATAACTTGACATACTGAAATATCATAATATATAATGACAGGATATGTTGATATGGTATAATAATACAGTCATATAATATTTTTCATCATCACATTAACGTCACACGGATATAAAATGATAAGTAACATTTTAATTAATAGTTTGACTAATGGTAATGAGTTAATTATTAATTATAAAAATTATCTTCACCCAAATTAAGAGTACATGAACTTAACTAAATATAATAAAAAATAAAAAAATTTTAAATATTTTTAAATTATTTTGAATAATTCATTATTCTTTTCAAACATTATTCCTTTATTTTTCCCTGGTAAAAATCTGCCAAAACGTGCTAGTCCTGAAGAACACGACAGACGGGGAAAGGGGAAATAAGCCAAGAAAGATCCGTAATTATATAGGGTCCATGTTGAAAGTCTAACGAGGAAAAGTCCACCCGTACTTTATTCTACAATGGAAGAAACAAAATTCTTTACTCCGCTCTCTCTTATATTACTCCTCATTTCTTTAAACTTCTTCTTTCAATCCAAAAGATCCCACAAAAACCTTCCTCCAAGCCCACCTACACCTCCTAAAACCCCCCATCCATCGCTCCTACCATGCTCTTTCCCGAAAATACGGTCCTATCTTCTCCCTCCAGCTTGGTTCTCGGCTTCAGGTTGTAGTATCATCTTCAGCCGCAGCCGAGGAATGCTTCACCAAGAACGATATCATTTTGACTAATGGCCCCAAGTTAATATGGGGAAAGCACCTAGGCTGCAACTATACCACAGTTATAGCCTCGTCTTATAGTGACCATGGGCGTAACCTACGTCGAATCGGTGCCATTGAAATCTTCTCGTCAAGTCGCCTAAACACAACAATTAGTGTTCGAAGAGACGAAATCAGGCGCTTGTTGCTGTAACTGTCGCGTGATTCACGCCAAGACTTCACGAAAGTGGAGCTGAAATCTATGCTTTCTGAGTTGACGTTCAATAACATCATGAGTATGGTAG
Organism: Theobroma grandiflorum; assembly: GCA_036013995.1. Taxonomy (NCBI): domain Eukaryota; kingdom Viridiplantae; phylum Streptophyta; class Magnoliopsida; order Malvales; family Malvaceae; genus Theobroma; species Theobroma grandiflorum. The sequence goes on along the minus strand of CP142132.1, from coordinate 15,335,054 downwards.
CAGGGAAGCGGTACTATGGAGATGAAGTGACAAATGAAGCAGAAGCAAGAGAGTTTAGGGACTTAATGACGGACGTATCTAAGAATGTTGGAGCAGCAAACCCAGCAGATTTCTTTCCGATGTTGAACTAGTTCGGTCAATGGTATGAAGAAGCTTGGAAAGAGAATGAACGTGTTGTTTCAAAAGTTGATTGATGAGCACCGAAGTAATAGGCAGGAAAATAGTAGTATGATTGCTCACCTTCTTTCCCTGCAAGAATCTGAGCCTCATTACTACACTGACGACATTTTGAAAGGGCTCATATTGGTTAGTTGAACTTGAATCGTTATCTTTTGTCCTTTTCCCTTTCGCTGTTTGTACAGCTGGAAGTCCACTCAGCTTGAACTACGCAAACCCATCATTCCTTTCTGCATATTCAAACATGAAACCTCTTACACTTAATTCTAATTGTTCTATTGTATTGGCATGCATGTTTAACAAACATTATTGTGCAGGTGGTGATACTTGCAAGAACGGATACATCTGCAGTCACATTGGAGCAGGCAAATGTCTATTTTGCTTAACCACCCAGAAGTGTTGAAAAAAGCTAGAGTTGAGATAGACAGTCAAATTGGCCAAGAAAACTTGATTGATGAACCAGATGTTTCCAAACTACATCTATAACTATATTTAAAGGAAGCCCCCAAAGGGCTTCCTTGCTTGACACTAAGCCCCAAAAGTTATGAAATTACAAAATTACCTCATTATCAAGCAAAAATCTTTAATAAGTTACTAGTTTTAGCCAAATAAATGGCATTAATTATTTATACATATCACCTTACTTAAATTAATTATTATTCCAAACAAAAGTTATGATTCATTTTTTGTTTAAAAAGAAGCCATTTATGGTCCACTAATTAATTTAGACTTTGTGGTACTAAAAACACATGAAAAATATTATTTATCCTAACACTTTTTGTTTTATGTTATAATAATAACTTATTAGTTTGATTATAATTTAAATTCATCCAATACCACGTCAATGGATAAAAATATTTAGAACAAAAGTGATAAAGTAAATAGCATGACTCAAAAGTTATTTACATAGAAAAAACATTAAAACATTTTCCGTATCTTTTAACTAAAACATTATTGTAATTTAAGACTCTTTTCATGCCGTGTTTAATTATATCTCTTCCTCATGGACCAAATAGCAATCTCTAACTATAAACCCCTCTAGAGCTTCCTTGCTTGACACTTGGCAATGATATTGCCTGAAGGAGGAAATCAACTATAAAGCACAAATTCAAGAGTCAATTATTTTGTGAGAGGTTCACTTCTAGGTGAAATGACATTTATACTAGTTTAGCTATTTAACAAGATTAATTACTCGGTAATTCTCATTTCCTAAATTTATTAATAATATAAAAAGAAAATTCCTAACAACCAAATAAATAAAAATCAACTAAATTCAAAATATGAGTTTGCTTACTTACATGTCAATAATTTTTTTGATAATAGCCATATAAAGGTACACAAATCTCATAAAATTTTCAAAATACGTGTTTTCAAAGTTTTTTACTTCAGTCAACGATTAAAAAATATGTTTCCTCTTAAATACAAACAAAATTTGACATTACTAGAATACTCAATTTCAAGTCTATTTTATCATTTAAAATTTATGAGCATAAATAAGAGAAAAATTAAGAGAAAATAAGTAGTAAAAAGAAGTACAATAATTTGTACAGTTACACTTTTTGCTTCATCATCAGCAAAGTACATAACTGATTATACAACTCCAAATCGCCTAATCAACTTGACCATGAAAAAAAATAAAACACTTACATGCATTTTAGATCACTAAATCAACTTGACTATGAAAAGAAAAACACACTTACATGCATTTGGACGTCCTATTTAAGATAATAAATAATCTCATGTAAGCTTTTTACAGCAAATTAAGCGTTGAAAATTACAAATAACCAAAAAATGTTTGTTATATTTAAAGGAAGTGGCTTTTGGCTTGACACTTAACGAGGTTCTTGGTTTGACAAGTGATTGTTGGAACGTGGGCTTGAGGTATAATGTGATTGGTTTGTGATTGAGTTTTTAGGCATGAGCTTAGGGTTTAGGGTTGGGTTTGGGGCATGAGCTTGGGGTCTGGGTTGGGTTTGAATTAGATTTTTTTTTTCCCTTCATGGTTTATATGTGAGTATTTATAAAAAAATAATTTTTTATTCTATTTTTTATTACTTCTATATCATTTTTCAGTGTTAAATGTAACTAATGTAAAGGGATGTATATCATCTAGCTAAGAGATCGGACTTTGTGAGAGATTGAGTTACTACATATTTTATTTTTCAAGTGCTAAATGTAACTAATGTAAAGTTATGCATATCAGCTAGCTAAAGATAGAGTTTTGAAAGAGATTGAGTTATTACATATTCTATTTTTTAGTGTTAAATGTAACTAATAAAAAGTGATGCAAATCAATTAGCTAAAGATAGAATTTTAAAGGAGATTGAGTTACTACACATTCTACAAGTTTGGAGATTTTATTCAAGGTTTTGTTTTTTTTTTTTTATATAGAAGCACCATCATAAATATCAATAGCTACAATAACAACAGTTATATATTTTGTAAAATAATATTTTGTGCATCAACAATTAGATATGATAATATAATTACTATTGTATATCTATTTCATAATATATTCTCAACTCAATTGAAAAAAAAAATTTTGCCATTCCGAGCGCATCGCACGAGCAGCAAACTAGTATATCTTAAAATAATCATCTTGAAATTAAGATATACCTAAGACCTCCATCTTATATTTGAGGTAATTTTTTCCTTGACTAGTCATGGGCAACCTTTGTTTAGTGAAATCACCAGCAAGAATATGTGATGATGATATGATTCAATAAAGGAATTCTTCTACAAATAATTATTGAAGGTGAATTCATATCGAGAGATAATAAAATCTTATTAAAGATATATTTTTTTATTCATATGAAGGCTCTGTTGAAGCTTAAGGTACACACATAACGAGAGACAGGGGCAGAGGGTAAGCTAAGAATGGGAGGCCGTGGGCCTCTCAAAATTTTTAAAAATATTTATTTATTATATATATTTTATCAATGGCCCCCCCAAAATTTTTGAAAATTTTTATTTATTATATATTATTAATGGCCCACTCAAAATAAATTTTTATTTAATAATTAATATAAAAAAAATCAAACAACTTTACAAACCTACTTAACTTTATCTTAATTTAAGTTTCTCTACTCCTCTTTCTCTTTTTCTTTTTCTCTTCTCTTTTGCCTCTTTTTATTTTTATTTTTTTTTATAACTCACCACTAAAACATACCTTATTCTTCAAAAGAGATTTATGAGTTTATGAGTTTGGATAAAGAAAGACAGAGATCACTCATCACCATTGTGTAAAATTAAAAGGACGTAAAGTTTTCTTTTACCTTCTTCTTTCTATTTATATTATTTAACTATTATGTGAAATCCTGTATTTTGTATTTAATTATTTATATTTTATTCATTATAGTTTTATATTTTATTTTTTAAGTTTAAATATAAATAAATAAGAATATTGAATGTTAACTACATTGATTTTTTTTTCAAGTTTGATTAAAATATGAGTAAGTTGAAAACAATTGACAAATTTTTTAAAAGAAAAAACACTTTCTGCAGAAACAAAAAAGTCAAAGAATTACCACTTGATTGATAGATTAATTTGTCTTGTTTTGATTCTTCCGGTTTCTAAAGCAACTACAAAGAGAGCCTTTTTAGCAATGAAAATTATGAAGACAAAACTCCGAAACAAAATGGATGATGAGTTTTTTGTAGATAATTTAATTCTTTGTATTGAGAAAGATATTATTAGTCTTTTCAGTACTAAGTCAATAATTGATGAATTTGAATCTAAGAAACATCGTCGAGCACAATTTTTTTAGATAACTATTTTAAGTTTTTTTTTATTTTGTTATTTACATATTATATAAAATTATTATTTATTATGAATTTTTTGATCGTTGATTAAATTCAATATATTAATTTTAAAAATTTTTAACTTTTATTGTTTTTCGTTTTTGACCCGTCAAAAAAAATTCGCTAGCTTCTCCCTTGACGAGAGATAACCCTTATTATTACACATTGCACAAATTGTGTTTATTGGAGAGCCGCTTAGAAACATAAAACCATGTTAAATAGTTCCGGTGAGAACCCTGTTGACAATGGGACGAGCTTTACACATGGCTTCTAATGGCACGACTTTAGGCATGGTGGTTCCTTCACCTTCAGCCATGTCAACTTCTTTCTCACTGTCTCTTTCCCATTCAAAACATTGGATCAATGAACCCAAAGTCAAGCCCACAACTGGTTGAGCCAAGCCAGCTCCAGGACATGCCCTTCTTCCTAATCCAAAAGGCATCAGCTTGTATGATTCCCACTCTCCATTTCCATGCCTCTCAGGCTTAAACTTGTTGGATCATCCCATAACGTCGGGTCTCTATGAATAGCCCATGCATTGATCAATACAATCGTGTCACGTGGCACATCGTATCCGCATATCCTGCATTCAGTCGACGCCATGTGTGAGAGTAGGAGAGGAGCTGTAGGGTTCAACCGGAGGGTCTCAAACATGATACTTTGAAGGTATTGAAGCTTGGAAACATCGAGTTCATCAATTAAATTTTCTTGGCCAATTTGATTATCTAGTTCAGTTCTAACTTTCTTCAACACATCTGGGTTGTTGAGTAAATTGGACATTGCCCATTCCAATGTGACTGCTGATATATCAGTTCGGACAAGCAACATTACCTGCACAATATGTAATTTCTACCTATAAATTATATTCTCATAAAAATTAATTATCTGAGCGCAAGTTAAAAACAAACACTTCCTTCAATGGATTCTATATTTCAAATAAAGAAACAATGCAAGAGAAAGAAACAATGCAAGAGAAAGGTCATTAAGTACCACGAAACTAATTAATATAAGCTCATTTTGTTTTTGTTAAAGCACTTATACGTCTTCTGTAGCTAATTACATTTATGTAGATAAGCCATCGAGTGGTGTCAACCGTAAATCCTTCCAGTTAATACCGATTCAAACAATCTCTCTCCTCAAAATTTTGGATTTTATGAAACAGATCGGTTCCAACGTGGCCCTTATATATGAACCAGAGGCAGAGGGAAGGGGCAGCAGGGCCCCGTCTGCCTAAAATTTTAAAATTTAATTTTTGTCAAATATTATAATTTTACTCCTTATTTTTTTAAAAAAAATATAATTTCATTTTTACAAATATTGAATTTCTTATTTTTATCCTTTCAAACATAAAATTCTAATTCTCCCACTGATATGAAGCAATGACCTGGACCATATTTGTCATTAGCCTTGTTGAACCATCACTCATCCCTTACTAGCAAATAGCAATGCAATCTGACTGGGAGGAAACCATTCTGAATATATTAACAATTGCTCGCACATGCAATTTTGTAAACTAAATAAAAACTTGGCATATTGATAAGATCAATGAAATTTTACTGAGCCAATTAATTAGTTGCGATTCATAGACGGGGTATAACTAAAATTGTTGCAGACTACTAATTAATTATTAATGCCTGTTTTGTTTTAATATAACTTTTCAATTTCATCAAAAAATAAAATAAAATTCATGGAATGATGAGTAAGACACTGAAACATAAGCAATTAGCTAGTTTATTAACTAGTGAAGAAATTTAGTTTGCCCAAAACTATACATGTATCTTATCCCTAGATTCAATTACCTTTTTCTTATTGAACATAAAAATTAGTATAACACTTTTGAGTATTTAATTTAATGATTTTGAATGTTTAATTCAATAATGAATGCATATATTAATTGCCCAAAAAAAATCAGATTTCAATTTCCTCTTTAAAAAAAAAAAAGAAAGAAATATAAAAATTTAATGTAGTGCTCCGGGTCTTACCAGAATCTGGCCTTTGATAAGTTGATCAGCATGGTAGTCAGGCTCAGTTTGTTGCAAAGAAAGAAGATGATCAATCATAGTATTCCCTTGCCTCTTAGCTCGAATCTCATCAATCAACTTTTGCAGGAACCGATCCATCCTCTCTCCAAGATTCATCAATTTTTTTAAGTAACTCCTTGCACTAATCCAATTCAAAATGGGCATGAAATCCCCTGGGTGGGCAACTCCTCCACTCTCAAAAGACTCCATTTGCTCCCTAAATTCCTTTACCTCTCCTTCGTCCGTCACACTGTCCCCACCATGGTACCTCTTCCCTGCTACCATTCTCATATTATTATTGAAAGTTAAGTCCACAAACAGAGATTTTAACTCCACCTTGGTAAATTCTTGTCCAGAATTATCATCACTCGATAGTTTCATCAACAGTCGCTTGACTTCATCTTTTCTAATGCTTAGAAAGGCGTTCAGGCGACTGGATGAGACGATTTCGATGGCACCAATCCGACGAAGGTTGCGCCAATGATCACCGTAGGGTGAGCCAGCGACCGTGCTCCAATTGTAGCCGAGGTACTTGCCAATGAGTAACTTGGGGCGGTTAGCTAGAACGATATCGTTTTTGGTGAAGCATTCCTCGGCTGCTGTTGATGACGACACTACAACTACAAGGCGGGAGCCGAACCGAAGGGAGAAAACAGGGCCATATTTTTGGGAAAGACTAGGGTAAAAGCGATGGATGGGTCTTTTACAAGGTGGAGGTGGCCGAAAAAAGGAAGAGAAGGTGGACTTGGAGGAAGGTTTTGTTGGAAGTTTTGATTTGAAACAACAACTTGAAGCAAAAGAGAAGAAGGATAAGAGAAAGAGATGAGCAAAGGATAGTTGATTCTAGTTCCATGTTTACAATTTTGCTAGTTTCTTTCTTGAGCTCAATATGAATAGGAATTTTCTTTGGTAGTATGGAAGGAATGAAAAGAGCTTGTTTTGTAAATGTATACATATAGAGGTAAAAACGTTTTCCATGATTTAATCTCGATATTAACGAAGGGACATAAGATAGTTTTATGTATTTTATTTTGTTTGAAATGTCTTGTTAATAGATTCAAAAAATAATTAAAAATAAATTAAAAAATATTAGTGTAATATTTAAAAACCCTCCAAATTATATATAATCAGAAAATTTTAAACAAATTTGTATATTTTATTATGTTGAACCAATTTTTTATATTTTTACTTCATTCGGCATATATGTTGAGACGTGGGTGGATGAGGAGGAGGCCTTATAAATGTTTTGTTGGGCTGGGTCCATCTTTTGAACATGTTTTCTTTCCTTTTGGAATTATAACGGGTGGGTTCTATGTTGTAATGAGCACGCTGAGGAGGATTTTGTATAGGGTGCTGGACATGAGTTAAACTTTTGTTTACCTAGGGTGGGGTACCAATTAAAGCTAACCCCAATTTTAAAATTTAATAATTTTTTTATTTTTTTTAAATTTTATAGCTTTTCTCTCTATTCTTTTAAAAAATTTATAATTTTATTCCTACAAATATTGAATTTCTTCTTTTCATCATCTCAAACATGAAATTTTGACTCTGCCACTGCCCTTATTTATTAATGAAATATACCATGCTTATGAAAAAAACAAAAGAGTGTTTCCCAATCTTTCACTCTCCCTCTTTAATTACTATGATTCAAATAAGTCAAGTGATACAATTAATTTTTATAATATATCAAAGTGTTAAATTGAGTCTCCATACAATAATTAATAAAATCAAATCTTTATATTTTTCAAAATTAACAATGTCAATCCAATCGTTAATGATGTTAAAATTTTTTTCACTATATATACTGGCGTGGCATTTGACAGAGTTGACAAGATATTAAATATGATGACTTATAACTTTTGCAATCAACTTCTATTCGTCTTGCATTTGTTGTTAAGTAATTACATTTGTGTTCCTATATTGTATGTGTTTAGAAATTCGACATTATTAAGCTTGTAGTTGCTGTGTTAAAGACTAATTCTTCAATCAACATCATGTTATTATATTATACATGAAGATCTTGTGATCTCATTGAGTTCAATAATACTAAAATGTATATGTATTGTATAAATCATGTTTCTATTATGTAGAAAAATGGTTAGTCTTCAAAAAGAGGCAAGAAAATGGGTAATGCATGACCACATCTATTAGTATGAGCCCTACAAACTAATCTATGATTGTATCGAAATTACAATTTAAGATATTTATATACGACATTTTGTTATTTATAATAATATTGAGGTAGTTCTTTGTCGATGAGTTTGTAATTTAATTACTATTTATATTTATATAAATAAAAGCCCATTGACATATATATACTTTTTGAAAAAATTGTATTGAGATACAATTATAAGATCTTTATGTATCAAAGCATTGTTTTTAAAAGTTCCTGATTATTGCACTAAAAAAGGGTATCAATAATGCTTAAAAATCAAAAAATGTTATATTCTTTGCTTATAAAGTAAGCAATCGATCCCATAAGTTAAAGTTTAGAGATACTTAGAACTAACATGTGGATGCTAGCCTTGGGAAAGTAGGTTCCCTGAACATAACCAGACATAAAAAGTGTATTCGATATCTCAATTTATTGTCTACACAATACTTATAATGTGTCAATCAAGTAAATACTCTTTAGATTTGAGACACCAAGTTATTTTATATGTGGAGTGCTATGTTTTAATTTCATCCTTATAGGTCTTACGAAGAATGCCAAATCAGGATATTTTTGGATATAGTATGAAACATGTGAAAGCACATGAGTGGTCAAGATAGAAATCAACACCTCAAGTGATTTAAGGAGACATACTGTAATAGTTTTTGGTTGATATTAGCTTAGTCAAATCCTTGGCCAATGTGATTGAGAGATTATGAAATGAGTTTCATAAGTTTCTATAAAGCTAATGATGTAATTACAAGAACAAATATAGAGATAAATAAGGGTAGACATTGCACCATGCTCGTATCATTTTCAAGATATATGATGAGGGAATGAATTACACTGATAGACTATACACAAAAAAGTTATCAAAGAATCTTTTGACTTTTTTTAATAATTGGGCTACCCATGATGCATTGCTAAATACCAATATTGATCTATGGAATTGAATCAATTTAATATGAATATGAATCATTTAAATTAATTAATAAAGAATATGATTCAATTCTAGTACCAACATGTTAGGAACTTAATAGGTAACATATAAACTAGGTTTTTAACTATTAGGGACTTAATTAAAATGATTTAATTAAGTATTAGGTTAATATTATAAGGAGTTATAATATTAAGGACTTAGTTCAAAAATAAGTAAATTATGTAACCTATAGATAAAAGGTCGTTTTCTAACCACTCCTCACAAGAGACTTTTTGTTAAAAAAATTGAGAGTCCTTTTCTTGTGTCGCTACCCTTGTGAGAGCTCTTGGGAAGAGTTTCCTTTGTGTGGTTTGGCTGAAGATTCAGTAAAGAAGAGTAAAACATTCGGTTGTCCACTTTGCTAGCACATAGAGGTGGTTAGAAAGCTCTCTCCGTGTTGAAGTTTCCATTGAAGCTATATGTGCATCTATTGGAGGCTAAATAATTGAGTGGCTCGGATTATTTCCTCCTTTGTGCTGTTCATAGCTTGACTACTAAATGGGTGCCATCGTGATGACCACATCACTTAGCAAGGTAATCTGATTTTTCTGATTATTTCTCTCTTTCTCAAAGTCTTTGTTTGCATTAAAACACCAAGAAGATCTATGGTAGGTGTGACATGGTGTTTAGTTTAGTTTGTTTAGGCTTTTTTATATATATATTTTTCTTCCGTTGCCATGATCTCTTCCATGTCATTCCCAACAATACCAAGACCCTAAAACTAAAATTTTCAGACTTAGTGTAAGTAAAAAATTATGCTATCATACTTTATTTTTTCGATAGTTTATACCGATTTTACGTATCTTTTATTTCATTCAAAAACTATGAAAAGGCCTAATGATCAATTACTATAAATCAATTGCTCATAAAACTAGGATTCTTTTTGCTTACTTATGTACTTATCATTTTAAATTTCACATGTCATTACCATTTTTATATTGAGACACAAAGAAAGAAAAATGATTGATAGAAAAAATAAGGAAACAAATGTAGCCTCTTTACCAATCTCAATACAAATGTTGCAACTAGAATCAAGAAAGCGAAATATAAAGCTTGAACATGAGAATGTTATCACCAAATGCATTGATATTATTATGTTGTTTAATTTTTTGCGTTCCACTTTGAAAATTATAGATTTTTGTTTATTGTCATGAAGTTATTGGCCATTACCTTGGTTTTTGTTTTAATGGCCTCTAAAATTCAAACAATATTCTAAATTTTTTTTATATTTAAATGGTTTCCTATAGCTTGTGATATTATATGGTATCAAATTTAGATCATGTCATACATAATTTTGGTATAGATCAGTTCGGTATGTTTTATGGTGTTCAGCATTTGAGTATAATGTAATGTAACACTATATTTTGTGGGTAATGATATTTATATAGGGCTATATGCTTTGTATCAATCTCTTCTTGTGGCCATGTGCCTTGGCAGCTGATTTATCATTGTTCCATTGGCTTTTGGCCATCCCTTAGTTTTTCAGGGTGTTGTATCGTCTTTGATACTTAACAATAAATCATTCTTGATTGAGAAAAACAATGGGTTTCAATTGAAACTTGGGAATATAATCCTCTGTTTATTACTGCTATAGTTAAACTTTGATTACTTAGATTGCTATGAAGGATGCTATTAATGTAATAGTTATATTAATTTTTGTTAATTTGATTTTCATAATAATTGAATGATCTGTATAGTCAAACATCAGGAAAAACTTGATAACACCATTATTGTTATTAGATTCAATATAATGAGTCAAGAGAGAATTTTTCCTTAGTTCATCCCAACAAGTTTATTTCATCAATGTTGGCACTTAATGTATAACAATTATGTACAATTCAAATAATCCAAAATATAATAATAACAATAATAAAATTGTACAATGCACTAATGGTGTCTTACTACAAGAATATGCATTCTAGCTAAGAAATCAAAGCCTATTTTTGCAATATGTTCACCAAACTTATAACAAATAAACTAAACATTTTCCTTATACAATACCTTATTCACGATAGGGTGAGCTTTACACATAGCCTCAAATGGCTAAGTTTAGGCATGGTGCTTCCCGTTCCATCAGTCATGTTAGTTTCCTTTGCATCAACCTTTTCCCACTCAAAGCATTGAATTAATGATCCCAAAGTTAATCCCACCAAACACTAAGCTAGGCTTGCTCTTGGACATGCCCCCTTTCCTACACCAAATGGCATGACCTTGTGTGATTCCCCTTTCTCTTTTTCAAATCTCTCTGGCTTGAAACTTGTTGGATCATCCTATAGTTTTGGATCCTTATGAATAGCCTATACGTTGACCAATGCGATCATGTCACATGGCACGTTATATCCACCTATGCTACAATCATTGGATACCATGTGTGGAAGCAGGAGAAGAACTATAAGGTATAATCGAAGAGTCTCAGATACGACGCTTTAAAGGAAATTAGTCTGCTACCTATGCAATATGTCACGAACTACACTCTTTCGCCTAAGTATACGATAGTATGTATGGCATTTAAATGGACACTTCCATGCAAGTTAGCTAATACTCAGTTATATTTGATCAAACATCAATAATAACAAGAAATTAGACTAAGAGAATCCATATAAAAATCAAAAGGCATACCAAATGCCATATATGCAACCACTGAGCCATAATAAGGAAAAATGTTTTATTAATATGAAATTAATTATAAAAGGACCAAGACATGCCATCATCAGGCCACAGGGGCAACCCTAGATGATTCATTACAAATATATTTTTACCAGTGAGGTGGCTCAACAATCCGCTGACTGCTCACCCCTTATAAAGAGTTTACGAGTTTTCAGAAGTATTCTACTACTAGCCATTACAACGCTTGAAATGAGGACTTTCCTTTCTTAAAAGGTTTTTCCTCTTAAAGACTTAACAAGTATTTTTAGAGGTGTCACCATTAGCCATTACATTGTTTGAAAGAGGGACACTTCCCTTACAAATACAAAAAGACTAAATCTCATAGACAACTTTACTCTATCATGGTCCGATACAAGGTTAGCTTATGGCATCCTCCCTAATTTAATCTGTCGACATCCTTGTTAACTGGTTGACTTAGAATTCTTCAATCTTCTATTGGACGGTATGGAGGTTGACTTTTTTCTCTCAAGTGATCTCATTTGGCCCAAACTTTCTCATTTCACCAAGTACTCCTATGTCAGTCGTTGGTTGATTGTCGTCATCCTCCCTGCTAAAATCTCCTCCACTTGGCGTTGTGATGGTGCCTTGGTGCTGATGCTGACTCTTATGGCTTGGCTCTTGCTTGCATTTGCTAGATCTACATGGAACAACTTCAAATTGCTAACGTCAAACACCAAGTGTACCTTCATCTACTTGGGTAGATCAATCTTGTAGAAATTCCTCCTTACCTTGGCTATCACCAGTACAGGACCTTCACACTTTTATACTAGTCTTTGATCTCTATTTATGCATTCTTTCATCCAACTAGAGGCTTTTTCTAAATAATCTTTAGCAATTTTAGTGTTTTACGTCCACTCTTTAGCAAAGTTAAACGCTTGTGGACTCTTCCTGATATACAATTCCACTGAGGTATGAGGAAGTCTAGGTTGTTGTTTAGTGATGACCTCGAAAGGGGTTCTATTGGTGGTTAAGCTCTTTCGTGAGTTAAAAAATAGTTGAGCCATATTTAGTAGCTTAGGCTAATTCTTCTGGTTCCCCCGTATAAAGTGTCGCTGATTTTCTTCTAATAACCCATTAAAGCATTTTACCTGACCATTTGTTTACAGGTGATAACTAAAAGATATGTTGAGTTTTAACCTCAATAGCTTGAACAGCTCTTTTTAGAAAAAAGTTGGTAAATCTTGGATCTTTGGCACTAATTATGCTTTTCATAACACCCTAATATTTTATCACATGTTTAAAAACCATGTAAGCTATTTTTTCTATGGAGTTAAACTTCAGTATTACAATGAACATCGCATACTTGAGAAACCGATCCACCACTACCAAGATTGTTGTCATATCCCTTATTTTTGGAAGTCCTATAATAAAGTCTAAAGAAATACTTTCTCAGGGTTTGGTCGGCACTAGTAGAGATTCGAACATTCCCATCGATCTTTGTCTGTCTACTTTGTCTTGTTGGTAAATGAGGCACGTTTTCATATAATCCATCAAATCTTGTCGCATATGAGGCCAATAGTAACCGTATTTTAATAATGCGACAGTCCATTGCTAACCTAAATGTCCTACCTAAGGAGTGTCGTGACATTCCCGTGTTAATTTTTGCCTCAACTCTCCCGCTCTTGGAAAAAATATGCATGGTCCCTTTGTTAGTAGAAGTCCATTTTCCACCCAAAAATATTTTGACTTTTCGCTATCCACCAACTTTCTAATAAGATTACGAATATCTGTGGTCACTCTGCTAATTGTCATTGGCATGATCACTCTTAATGTTGCAAATTCGACTTTCCTACTGAGGGTGTCTACTACATGTTTGCTCTCCCAACTTTATGCTCAAAAAAGAAATCAAACTCGACTAGGAACTCTTGCCATCTCGCTTGTTTAATTGTAAGTTTTAACTATGTGAAGAAGTGACTTACGATTGTATTGTCAATCTTAACCACGAATTATGATTCTAGTAAGTAGTGTCGCTAAGCCTGTAAACAATGAATCACTGCAAGTAGTTCTTTTTCTTATGTCGTATATCTGCCCTTAACTTCATTCAAATTTCGACTTTAAAATGCAATCGAGTATCTTTCTTATAGCAACACATCTCTAAGGGCAATATCTAATGCATCCATCTGTACCTCTAAGGGCTTTTCAATATTGGGAAGTGATAACACAAGATCAGTCATCATCATGTTTTTCAAACCTTCAAAGGCTTTTTAGCACTGCAGCTTATAGCTCTACTTCGGTCTTTTTTTTTTTGTCAGTGCTACTGTCTTTTTTGAATATCCTTATACAAATCTCCAATAATAATGGATTAGCCTTAAGAAAAAACGAAGCTCAATTATATTCTTAGATGTCGCCCATTCTTTGATAGCCTTTACCTTTTGCATGTCCATTCAGATGTGCCTTTGTTCAATTATGTGGCCAAGAAACTAGATTTAGGTTTACGTGAATCCACATTTCTCCCTTTTTACATATAACTAGTGGTCGTGTAGCCTTTGGAAGACCTGCAGCAAGTGCTTTTGATGTTCTTTTAAGTTCATACTATACACCACAATATCGTCTAAGTAGATCATCAAGAACTTGTCCACATAATCATGAAACACTTAGTTCATCGGTGTGCAAAAGGAAATAGGAGCATTACTTAGTCCAAAAGGCATAGCAAGAAATTCAAATGCTTTATACCACGTTATACATGTAGTTTTTGGCTCATCTCCCTTAGCCACTCTTACTTAATGGTAATCTTATCTCAAATCTAGTTTGGAGAAGTACTTTGCACCACTTACTGATTAAAGAGATCTATTATAAAATGGATATGATATTTATTCTTACTTATGACTTGATTCAAAGCTTGAAAATCCAAGCACAATCGTAAACTCCCATCCTACTGGGGCTTCAAAAGGTACTTTTGATGGTAAGATGAATCTAGCTTGAATCAACTCGTTCAATTATTTTTTTGGCTTCGCTAACTTTAGGGGAGCTATCCTTATGGCCTTTTTGTAAGAGACTTAACTCTTAGAAGTAATTCTATGTGAAACCCTACTCTATAAAGTAATTTCAATGTCATTCACATGCTCGATAGAATGTCTACATATTGAGGAAGTCTTGAGAAATCGTTAAAAGATGATATTGCCCCTAGAAGTACGGTTAAGTCGATTAAATCTCGAACAAGAAAAAATTGAGATCTTAAAGATGAAATTGAGAATTTCACAGTCCAGGGATGACTCAAAATGGTAATTCGAAGTTCGAGGATTAATTTGGAGTCAATTAGGAAAATTAACCGATTGGGGGCAAAATGATCATTTTGTAATTTGAGGACAAAATGAAAATTTTTAGAAAAGATTTTCTTAGCCCCATTTGACATGTTTGAGTATGATATGAGTATTGAAGTACAATTGGAAGATTTAGTAGTGAAAAATATGAGTTTTCGGTATTTTTGGAGTATAGAGGCAAAATGGTAATTTTACCACCCGGACTCGAAAATTGAATTTTCGAAAGGATTTTGATCAAATTTAATTATTTGGAGTGTGATATGAGTATGAGGAGTGAAAATTATGCATTATGGCAAATTTTCAATTTTTGAGGCAAAAATGTAATTTTTGAAAAGTTCGGGGGTAAAAGTGTAATTTTAGAAATTTTACTCCACCAAAACTTTGGAAAAATCTGAAAATTTCATCTAAGACTTGAATAAGTCAAAGGGAATGCATGGTGGAAAAAGTAGGACAAGTGGATGGCTAGAAAAAATTAATTAATAAAATATTCAAAATGTGAATAAAATAATATTATTTCATTAAACTAATAAAAAGGCATAAAAAATTAGCCCATAACCCATTCTTCATCTTCAACATTGGGCCAAGCAAGAAGCAAGATAGAGAAAGGAGAAAATAAAACCCTAGCCAAGAAATTTAAAGGGGAAATTGTTGGAAATTCAAAAATCAAGTGGAAAAAAGGTAACATTTCTTAAATTTGTCTTGTGCTTTACCTTTCCCATGCATTTCTCATCATTTTTCATGGTTGAATCATGTGATTTGAGGATGATTCCATGGCTGGTCCAATGGGTTTAGAGAGAAAAAAAGTTGATGGAAATAATTGATTTTGATTTATGTTAGTGTTTTCAGCTAGTTTAGCATGTATCTAAGCAAAACTAGAAGAAATAAATTTATTTGCCATAGTAACCATCCATGGCTGAACCTAGTGTTATGTGTGTGGTGATGGAATTGATTTTATTTTGAGAAAATTGGATGGCAAAATGGTGATTTATGGTGTAGAAATCAAATAGGAAAAATTTTAGTGAAATTCCACCTAGTATAGTCGAAATTTTCATGAATAATTTTGAAGGTAATTAAGCTAAATTTTAGGTTATTTGGCATATATTTGGTGATATTTGATAAATTATGGAGTTAGAAAATTAAATGAGAATTTTTGGTGTAAAAATTAAAATTTTTACTCACTAGGGGTAAAAGTGTAATTTTTGTTCCGGATTGATAAATTGGACCAAATTCACAGTCAATGTGGTATTGTGGATATAATTGGATAATTGAAATTGAAATGGATGGAATTGGAGTTGAATTGGAGATTTTAGGAATTTACACCGTATATAGGCGAGTTAGGTCAGACACTGCAATTAAGCGATTGTCCAGACATTTCAAACCCTATTTGCATATGTATGGATAAGAGCCTGAAATAATTTATGATAAATTGACACAATTTATTAAATTTTGTGTCATGGATTATGGATAGGTGGTGAGTCAATTATTTCGGGTAAGAGACTGCACCTGAGGGCGGAGGATAGGAGTATTTCTACTTCTAATACAGTGAGTAAACTTACTATCATCTTAATTATCTAGAGTAGTTTTATTTAATTGTGTGATTTTATGAAAAATGGTTTAATTGGAAAATTATGGTGTTTTATGGGAAAAATATGATTTTATAAAATAATTTTATAAATTTCTAAAAATTGAATAATGATTTCAAAAATAGAGTAATTGGATACCCACATTGTTATTTGTGTTGTTTATCCATGATTTTAAATTTAATGGCTTATGATACATGTGAGCATGACTGGTTGTTTTTCTGATTTGAAGAATATGTGAACTGCTTTGATTTGCCTTGAATGTGTTATGTGCGCCATGTCATGCTATTGTGATTTTTATTGATTGGTGGATAATTAAAGTGGGCACTGCAGTGACGGGGGTTTTGTGGGCCGCCTATTGGAGGGACACGATTCTCATTTATTGAGCTTATCTCGATTAGAGAGGCGCGTAGGATAACTTCCAAGGTAGGATTTGAGTACACTTCACGCTAGCCACCACGTGAAAGTGAGACTCAGCCAACGTCAAGGAACGGCTGTGTTGTCAGAGGTAAAATATGTTTGTGTGTGTGTGTGACAATAAACAGCCTTGGCGATCTCGGTAAAGATATCCCCAAGAATGGATTTTGGCACAAGCCAAGTGGCAAGAACTTGGAAGAGGAATGCAGAGAGCCTTCGCAAGGCGAGGCAAGATGGACTTCTAGCCGAGTATTCTGATAAGCCAAGTGTTTGAAAAACACATAAGCCATATAGAGAAATTGATTTAAATACAATTGTTTATATGGGTTGGGATGAATTTTCAAGTTGTCAAATGTGATTTGCGAAAGGATATTTTTATTGTCTCATATTACTTCGGCTTTAGATTATTTTGATGATGTCTGTCTACTCACTGGGATTATATAATCTCACCCTTTCTTCCTATACATTTTTCAGGCTCAGAATAGGTAGTAGACTGTCAATTGCATCAAGAAGTAAATTTTAGAGTTGCATCCTAGAAAGCAAGGTTATAGACTTAAACCTTCTCAGTTATTTGGGGGCCCATGTGTCATTGTAATCTAAATTGCATACTCTAGTTTTCTATATTACAGTATGTATAAATTTATTTTATTTTTATGTGCAGAAAATTAATTTTTGATGTTTCAAATATATATATATTGTTTTACAGTAAAATAGATTATTTTAATTAATATTTTTATTTTATTTTATTATTAAAAAAAGAAGAGTGAAAAAACTAGTACAAAAGCCTTGCGAGGTCTCGAGGGGCATTCAGGGGAAGAATGTCTGTCGAGACTTCGCGGCGGTTGTCACGGGCTCGAGGAGGTACCAGGTCGTGACATTTTATTTCATGATCAATAGCTCGTGGAAGCGGTAAGACCCTTAGTAGTTGTTCTAGCATCATATCTTGAAACTCTCCAAAACTTGTTTCATTTCATCAAGTATTGGATTTCTGTTATCTTCGATTGTGCAAATGGGCATGGCCACGTAGAAGGCTTCACCTTTCTTGATCTGCTTCTTAAACTGTATAGTTGATATCATCTTCTTCCCACTCTTAGGTAGGATTGTAGTCGGTACCACACATGGTTGTTTTTCGAAAAACATTAAATAACTTGCAACAAGGAAAAAGATGGCTTGTGCTTTCGTCATAAAATCCAAGTCCAAGACAAAATCAAAGTCAGCTATAGTGGCTACAATCAAGTTTACCTTTTTTTCCCAAAAACCAAGCTTAATCTTCACGTCTTCAACATTTCCCATAATAGTTGAAGCTAGCGAGTTAACTACTTTTATTTGTCTAAAGTCTTTCTCAACTTTAAAACTGTACCTCTTTGCCACTCTCAGGTTGATGAAAATGTTTAAAACTCCCATGTCAAGTATGGCTTTGGTACTTTTCTCATTCAACAACACTACTACATACATTAAAGCTCGTTGAGGCTCGTTCTCCATCTTTTCTAATTGTGCTTGTAAGGCATTAAGGAAACAAATAGAACCCATTCGTGTTGGCTCTTCCATGGCCTTTTTGATTGTGGTGTGAGGTGGAGGTGTCTTAACATTAGTAGTGCATATTGCACTAAGAGCTGCTCGATGATGATAGTTTCTTGCATAGAAAACAAGATATCGGTGGTCATCGCTTGAAGTTTCATTGCTTGTTTGTTATCGGTTGGGGTGAGTCTCTAGCAAATAGTGTCCTATCGTCTTCCCTACTTGAGGGTTGCCTACTCTTAGAAATTTAGGTGCACTATTTGAGCTAAAGCTACTAGTCCTAAAGGTTTTTCCTTTTGTTGGAGTTTTCACTATAATCCGTACGGCGTTCAGCAGCCACCATGGCCAAAGTCACATCTTGTACCCTCTGCGCTCAGCAACCATCATGGCCGAAGTTACATCCTGCATCTTCTATCATTGTAACTCCGTCCTCATCCATGGTTTTAGACCCTTGAGGAAATAAAAAAGTCTATCTTTTTCAATCATATCCCTGATATCTAACATCAAAGTAGAGAAATTCCTCCCGAAGTCACAAACTGATCCCATTTATGACAACTCTCGTCACTTCTATCGTGCCATATACTCAACATTCTTGGGAAAAAATTGATTCTTCAATACCTACTTCATGTCCGTCTAAGTGTTGATACGGTGCTCATTATCGAGGAATTTGGAATGCCACCACAACTTTGTGTCCCGAGCAAAATACATTGAAGCCATCGTCACTTTGTCCTCTTCTAACTTTGTGCGTATAGCTTGAAAATATTGGTCCATATCAAAAAGGATGTTGTCCAACTCTTTAACATCTCTGACCTTTTTGTATCGCTTAGGTTCCAACACTTTGGTCCGTTTCCCTTGATCTCTTAAACTTCCATTGGCATTACCTGTAGTAATAACCAAAAGATTTACTTGAGCTTTCAATTTTCCAATCTCGCCTTAGAGAGTGCTCAGTGCATCCTTAGTCCTATCAATCAAGGTATTAATCATCTCGGACAGTTCTCGTTGTATTGTCTCAATTTTATCTATTCATTCACGTGGAACCATTTAAGCTTTTACTGTGACCACCGCGGCCTTTAGCTCATCAATCCTCTGATGGTTCTCTAATGCACTCCACCTGGTTACCATTTTTACACATTAGATAAGAACGTCTTGCTTGTGCTCTGATACCAACTGTCATGAACTACGCTTTTTCGCCTAAGTATGCAATAACCTGTGTGGCACTTGAGTAAGCGTTTCCACGCAAGTCAGCCAATACTCAATTATATTTTATCAAACATCAATAATAACAACAAATCAGACTAAGAGAATCAGTATAAAAATCAAAAAGGTATACCGAATGCCATATATGCAACCACCAAACCATAACAAGGAAAAATGTTTTATTAATATGAAATCATTTACAAAAGGACCAAAACACACTATCGTCGGGCCATAGGGGCAACCTTAGATGATTTGCTACAAATATACCTTTACCATTGAAGTAGCCCAACAATCCACCTATCGTTCACCTCCTATAAAAAGTTTAT
Organism: Theobroma grandiflorum; assembly: GCA_036013995.1. Classification (NCBI taxonomy): domain Eukaryota; kingdom Viridiplantae; phylum Streptophyta; class Magnoliopsida; order Malvales; family Malvaceae; genus Theobroma; species Theobroma grandiflorum. Next base: position 15,314,959 of record CP142132.1, on the reverse strand, counting down.
AAGTTTTTAGAAGTATTTTACCAATAACTATTACAACGCTTGAAATGAGGACTTTCTTTTCCTAAAAGGTCCTTCCCCCTAAAGACTTAATAAGTATTTTTCTAAGTGTCACCGCTAGCCATTATATTGTTTGAAAGAGGGACATTTCCCTTACAAGTACAAAAAGACTAAATTTCATAGACAACTCAACTCTTTCATGGTCCAATACAAGGTTGGCTCATGACACGATGCACTCGAGATGGTAAAAAAAAATTTTCCAATTGAATTGAGAATACATTGTGAAATAGATATGCAATAGTAATTATATTATCATATTTAATTGTTGTTGTACATTGACAAGTACAAAATATATAATTGTTGTTATTGTAGCCATCGATATTTGTTATAGTGCTTCTATACCAAAAACCAAAAATTTAAATAAAATCTCCAAGCTTACAGTAGAATGTGTAGTAACTTAATTTTCTTTAAAATTCTATCTTTAGATAGTTAATTTGTACAACTTTTCATTAGTTACATTTAACACTGAAAAATATAATATGTAGTAACTTAATCTCTTTCAAAACCCTATCTGTAACTAACCGATATGCACCACTTTACATTATTTACATTTAACACTTGAAAAATAAAATATGTAGCAACTCAATCACTCTCAAAGCTCTATCTCTTAGCTTGTTGATATGCACCCCTTTATATTAGTTACATTTAACACAAAAAAATTATATGGGAGTAATAAATAATGGAATAAAAGAATTGTTTTTTATAAATACTCATATATAAACCATGAGAGGCAAAAAATCTAATCCAAACCCAACCCTATTCCCTAAGCTCATGTCTAAAAACCAAACCACAAACCAATTGCATTATACCTCAAGCTCACGCCCCAAAAACCACATGTCAAACCAAGAACCTTGTCACGTGTCAAGCCAAAAACCCTTAAGACTTCTTTTAAATATAAAAACCCTTTTTGGTTATTTGTAATTTTCAACACTTAATCTACTATAAAAAGCTTACATGAGATTATTTATTAGCTTAAATAGGACGCCCACATGCATGTAAGTGTTTTTTTTTTTCATAGTCAAGTTGATTTATTGATCTAAAATGCATATAAGTGTTTTATTTATTTTTATAGTCAAGTTGATTTAGTGATATGAAGTTATATAATTAGTTATGTGCTTGTTTGCACATGATGAAGCAAAAAAGTGTAACTGTACAAATTATAGTACTACTTTTTACTACTTAGTTTTCTCTTAACTTTTTTCTTTTATTTATGCCCATAAATTTTAGATGATAAGATAGACTTAAAATGGGATATTCCAATAATGTCAATTTTTTTGTGTGTTTAAGAGAAAACATATTTTTTAGCTGTTGAATGAAGTAAAAAACTTTGAAAACACTCATTTTGAAAATTTTATGAGATTTTGTGTACCTTTATATGGCTATCATCAAAAAATTTATTAACATGTAAGTAAACAAACTCATGTTTTGGATTTAGTTGATTTTTATTTATTTGGTTGTTAAGAATTTTCTTTTTATATTATTAATAAATTTAGGAAATGAGAATGATCAAGTAATTAGCCTTGTCAAATAGTTAAATTAGTATAAATGTCATTTCACCTAGAAGTGAACCTCTCACAAAGTAATTGACTCTTGAATTTGGGCTTTATAGTTGATTTTCTCCTTCAGGCAATATTATTGCCAAGTATCAAGCAAGAAAGCCCCAAAGGGGTTTATAGTTATAGATTGCTATTTAGTCCATGAGGAAGAGATTTTATTAAGCATGATGTGAAGGGAGTCTTAAATTACAATACTGTTTAAGTTAAAAGATAAGGAAAATTTTTTAATGTTTTTTTCATATAAATAATTTTTGAGTCATGCTATTTACTTTATCACTTTTGTTCTAAATATTTTTATCCATTGACGTCGTATTGGATGAATTTAAATTATAATCAAACTAATAAGTTATTATTATATCATAAAACAAAAAGTTTTAGGAAAAATAATATTTTTCATTTTTTTAGTACGACAAATTCTAAATTAATTAATGGACCATATATGGTTTTTTTTTTAAAAGAAAAAGTGAATCATAACTTTTGTTTGGAATAATAATTAGTTTAAGTAAGGTGATATGTATAAATAATTAATGCCATTTATTTGGCTAAAAATAGTAACTTATTTAAAATTTTTGCTTGATAATGGAGTAATTTGGTAATTTCATAATTTTTGGGGCTTCTTTGATCATTGCCAAGTGTCAAGCAAGGAAGCCCTTTGGGGATTCTTTTAAATATAGTTATAAATATATAATTGAAAGTAAAAAGAGTTAAAAAATTAAGAAGCTCGACTTATTGTGAATAAAGTTCTTCATAAAATTATTGATAATGATTATTAATTCATAAAATAAATTGAAAACAGATATTTATTTACAATTTTATCAAAATATTTTTTGTTTTTATATTATAATTTTTTCTGTTTAAAGTAAAATACTAATGACAAAAGCAACAATTGAAGACAGATCGATAAATCATATGACCAGATCATTGACTTTTTACACAATAAAATATATTTAGGATGTATCAATTAAGTAAATCAAAAAGCAACGTGATTATTATGAAGATAAATATAATGTCAAAGTATAATCTTCTCGTACTTAAACATTTAGTTAAATATTAAATATAATACAATTTTCAAAAAGTATTAAATATAGGATATACTGTTTAAAAATTAAAAAGGAAAAAGAAAAGCTATACGTGTTCCCCAAGAAGCAAGGGCAAAGCATATATAAAAAATTTTTGAAATTTTTTATATATTATATTTTTTTAATGATTTTTTAAAATAGTTTTTATTGAATAATCAATATAATTAAAAAATAATAAAATGACCTTACAAGCCTCATTCAATTTTACTCCAATTCTTAAATTTTTTTAATTTTTTAAGTGTCTCCACCCATCTTTCCCTCTCTTCTTTTCTATCCTTGTATTGTGAAATTATAAAAAAGTAAAGTTTTATTTTAGTTTTTTATTTATATTTTTATTATTATTTATATTTATTTAATTTTTTCAATTCTATTCTATTTGCTTATATGTTTTAAGTTTCTATAAATTTTCTTTTTCAAATTTCTACGAATCATCAACCATTTTTTTTTTGTTATATAGGTTATATCTTCTACTTGTTATGGTTTTTTTTTCTGTTATATAGATTTTATTTTTAATGATTTTAATTTTTAAAAATTAAAAAATTATTATATATGTAATTCTCAAATATACATTTTAGCATTGTATTATTGGTTATTGTTTAAAATTTCATCAATATATTATTTTTTATTAATCCTAATTATATAAAAAAATTATCTTGAGTATATGTTTTTAATGTGCTTTATACTTTATATTTAATTGAAAGGAAATTATCTTAAGTATAAGAAGAAATTATTAATTTTGTATATTGTATCTAACTATTTATATTTTATGCATTATAATTTAATATTTAATATTATAAACTTAAATATAATAAAATAAAAATATTAGATGTTAGTTATATTAATTTTTTAGTCATTTATATTGAAAAATGTAAGATTCTAAAATCAAATTGATGATAAGTTTCTTATAAATAATTTAGTTGTTTATATTAAAAAAGATATTGTCATCATCAAACAAAATTTTTTTAAAACATTATTAGAAGTTTTTTTCTTTTTATTTTCTTAATTTACATGTTATATAAAATTATTATTTATTATAAAACTTTTAATTATTAATAATTAAATTTCATATATTAAATTTAAAAAATTTTAACTTTTCTTTTTTTTAATTTTTGACCCTCTCACTAAAAATGGACTAACGCCGGCCTGCCAATAAGCAGGAGAAGATGTGGTCAAAAAATATGGAGATGTGAGTAGATGGAATGAAGCATGAGACAGAGGAGATTGACGGTTGAAAAAAAACGTAACAATCAAAGAGAGGAAGTTTCAATCATAGAAAGGTATCCCTCCTGTCTTTTGCTAGAAGAGTATCACGTATGCGCTGACGCCTGGCTGAGGACGTTGTATAACATTAATCAATTACGACCACTTTTGCAAAGATAAGAGACGGTGAGATCGAGAGGGGGAAAGGGGTAATAAGCCAAGAGAGACCCGTAATTATATATGGTCCATGTTGACGTCTGGCATGGAAAAGTCCACCCACACTTTATTCTACAATTGAAAGACGGCTCTAGATTTTTGCAGTTATTTCTTGGAAAAGTCCACCCACACTCTCAATGCACACACTCTCTCTCTCTCTCTCTCTCTCTATATATATATATATATCTCTCTCTCTCTCTATATATATATATGTATATATATATATATATAAACAAAACCATTTCATTTCTTCACACCATATAAATTGAAGCCATCATCAAATTAAAGTCGAAGAGAGTTCGCAGAAACAAATTAAACATGGAAGAAACAACAATTCTTTACTCCTCCCTTTCTCTTATCTTTCTCCTCGTTTCTTTAAACTTCTTCTTTATATCCAAAAAATCCCACAAAAACCTCCCTCCGTGCCCACCTTCACTTCCCATCCTTGGCCACCTCCACCTCCTAAAACCCCCCATCCATCGCTCCTACCATGCTCTTTCCCAAAAATACGGTCCAATCTTCTCCCTTCAGCTTGGCTCTCGACTTCAGGTTGTAGTATCATCTTCAGCCGCAGCCGAGGAATGCTTCACCAAGAACGATATCATTTTGGCTAATCGCCACAAGTTAATCCGGGGGAAGCACCTAGGCTACAACTATACCACACTTATAGCCTCGCCTTATGGTGACCATTGGCGCAACTTACGTCGAATCGGTGCCATTGAAATCTTCTCATCAAGTCGCCTAAACACAACAATAAGTGTTCGAAGAGACGAAATCAGGCGCTTGTTGCTGAAACTGTCGCGTGATTCGCCCCAAGACTTCACGAAAGTGGAGCTGAAATCTATGCTTTCTGAGTTGACGTTCAATAACATCATGAGGATGGTAGCAGGGAAGCGATACTATGGAGATGAAGTGAAAAATGAAGCAGAAGTAAAAGAGTTTAGGGACTTGATAGTAGAGGTAGTTAAGAGTGGTGGGGCAGCAAACCCAGCGGATTTCTTCCCGATGTTGAACTGGTTTGGTCAATGGTATGAAAAGAAGGATAAGAAACTTGGAAAGAGAATGGACGTGTTCTTTCAAAAGTTGATTGATGAGCACCGAAGTTATAGGCAGGAAAATACTAGTATGATTGCTCACCTTCTTTCCTTGCAAGAATCTGAGCCTCATTACTACAGTGACGACATTTTGAAAGGGCTCATATTGGTTAGTTGAACTTGAATCTTTTTCTTTTGTCCTTTTCCTTTTCGTTGTTTGTACGGCTGAAAGTCCAATTGGCTTGAACTGCACAAACCCGTCATTCCTTTCCGACTATTCAAACGTGAAACCTGTTGCTCTTGGTTCTAATTGTTCTATCGTATTGGCATGCATGTTTAACAAACAAACATTATTGTACAGGTGATGATACTTGCAGGAACAGACACATCTGCAGTCACATTAGAATGGGCAATGTCCAATTTGCTTAACCACCCAGAAGTGTTGAAGAAAGCTAGAGCTGAAATAGACAGTCAAATTGGCCAAGAAAACTTGATTGAGGAGCCAGATGTTTCCAAACTACATTACCTTCAAAGCGTCATATCCGAGACTCTTCGTTTATACCCTGCAGCTCCTCTCCTGGTTCCACATATGGCATCCAGTGATTGCACCATAGGTGGATACAACGTGCCACGTGACGCGATCGTAGTGATCAACGCATGGGCTATTCATAGGGATCCAAAACTATGGGATGATCCAACAAGTTTCAAGCCAGAGAGATTTGAAAACGAGAAAGGAGAATCACACAAGCTCATGTCATTTGGGCTAGGAAGAAGGGCATGTCCAGGAGCAAGCCTTGCTCAGCGTTTGGTGGGATTAACTCTGGGATCATTGATTCAATGCTTTGAGTGGGAAAGGGTTGATGGCAAGGAAATTGACATGATTGAAGGACCGGCAAGCACCATGCATAAAGCTCAGCCATTGGAGGCTATGTGTAAAGCTCGCCCTATCGTGAATAAGGTATTGTACAAGGAAAATGTTTAGTTTATTTGTTATAAGTTTGGTGAACATATTGCAAAAATAGGCTTTGATTTCTTAGCTAGTATACATAATCTTGTAGCAGGCCACCATTAGTGCATTGTACAATTTTATTATTGTTATTATTATATTTTGGATGATTTGGATTGTATATAATTGTCATTTATTAAGTGCCAGCATCAATGAAATAAATTTGTTGGGATGAACTCAGGGAAAATCCTCTCTTGACTCATTAAATTGAATCTAATAGCAGCAATGGTGTTATCAAGTTTTTCCTGATGTTTGAACCTATTGATCATTCAATTTTTATGAAAATCAAATTAACAAAAGTTAATATAACTACTACAATAACAACATCCTTTACAGCAATCGAAGTAATCTAAGTTTAACTATAGCAATAATAAACAGAGGATTAGATTCCCAAGTTTCAATTGAAACCGATTTTTTTTCTCACCCAAGACTGATTTGTTATCCAGTATCAAAGACGATACAACACCCTGAAAAACCAGGGCATGACCAAAAGCCAATAGGACAATGATAAATCAGCTGCCAAGACACATGGCCACAGGGAGAAATTAATACAAAGCATATAGCCCAATATAAATACTGCTACCCACAAAAGATAGCATTACATTACGTTATACTCAGACGATAAACACCATAAAACATACCGGACTGATCCATACCAAACTTATGTATGACATGATCTAAATTTGATACCATAAAATATCCAAATCTATAGGAAACCATTTAAGTATAAACAAAAATCTATAATCTTGTTTGAACTTTAGAGGCCATTAATTAAAACAAAAATCTAGGCAATGGCCAATAGCTTCATGTACGTGATGACAATAAACAAAAATCTATAATTTTCAAAATCTGATGCAAAAAATTAAATCAAGGATGGCTCAATAACCTCAAGGGCCTAAAGTCAAATATTTAATTAAGGTTGTTTTTGAAATTAAGAATATGAAACCTTTTTTATTGCAATAGCTGAAGATCATTAAATACATATTATTGTTAGTTGATTGAGAATAAGAAAAACAGTTGAGAATAATATGATTGTGAAAATTAGAAAGTGATAAAAAATTGAGATTTATTAAGCACATAATTACGGAATTGAGAAAATATGTCATTTTATTAATTATTTCATTTTTACATATTTTTATAAGAAATTAGATAAATAGTTGAAAATTAAAACAAAAGTGAGAAGTGAGAGAAAATACATATTTATTAGGCATGAGAAAATAAGTAGATATTTTAATAATTATTTAAATTTTTATATATTTTTAATATATATTTATTATTTTATTATAAAATTATAAATCTATTAAAATTTGAGATCTAAAGGAAGGGCTTTGCTCGCATTACCCTAGGACCAATCCCAAATTAAACAATATAATAATATCAATGCATTTGATGATAACATTCTCATGTTCAAGCTTTATATTTCCCTTTCTTGGTTCTAGTTGCAACACTTACTTATGTTGAGATTGGTGAAGAGGCCACATTTTTTTCCTTATATTTTCTATCAATCATTTTTCTTTCTTTGTGTCTCATAGTAAAAATGGTAATGACATGCGAAATTTAAAACTATAAGAACATAAGTAAGCCAAAAGAATCCTAGTTGTTAGGGGCAATTGATTTATAGTAACAAAACATTAGGCCTTTCATAGTTTTTGAATGAAACAAAAGAAATGTAAAATTAGCATAGAATATTGAATGTACGATAGCATAATTATTTACTTACATTGAGTCTACATATTTCAGTTTTAGGATCTTGGTGTTGTTGGGAATAGCGTAGAAGAGATCATGACAGCAGAAGAAATATATATATAAAAAAAAAGATGACTTTTTTTTTATAGACCAAATGCATAAGATGTTTCTGAGAATGGACCTCTCCATAATTTTAAGTGTTTTTAGACACAAGAAGTCACCTTTGGACGAAAATGCCCTTAATGAAACCGATCCATCCTTTTGGGTCCGCGCCTCAACCCGAAACGTTTCAACGGGTAAAGTCTGTTTATATATGGTCCACCACTCAATTCTCAGAGACAGACCATACATCTCCTCCAAAGCAGTTTTGTCGATACTTAGTCGGCAGTTAAAGTTCAGAGCATTTTCGCAGTGGGACCATTTTAGAGTGGTTGTTATCAGCATAAAGGTGCTTCACATACTCAGCAGTGAGAGGAAGTTGACAATACGAGGAGAAAGGTATAATATTTATTCTATTTTAGTTAAGGAAAGTATTTATTTTTTAAAAAAATTTTGAACCGTGTGACGAAATGGTTATTCTTCATGTTGAAGGTTTTGGTTTTTGAGCATAAACCTATACATATTGGTTGTTCATATTGATATTGTTGTCGTTTGAAATGGTTGAATAGCGAGGTGAATGTGGTATTGTTGGTGTTGATGAGGTCGAAAGGTGACCGACGTCGCGTGACTGGTTCATATGTATACGTCTAGACACTTTGGTGGGAATTGGCATTTAGGGTGACTGATGGCTTACTTACCCGCTGTGTGTGACTGGATTTTGGCATGAGGTCACTAAGGGTGTGCGTGATTGCATTAGGGTTTAACATTGCGTGACATATTGATAGGTCATTACGTTACAGCACGAGTATATGGCATGGGGTCAAGGTTTGCGTGATTGCATTAGGGTTTAACTTTGCGTGACATATTGATAGGTCATTACGTGACAGCACGAGTGGATGGCATGGGGTCAGGGTTTGCGTGATTGCATTAGGCTTTAACTTTGCGTGACATACTGATAAGTCTGTGCGTGACAGCACGAGTAGATGGCATGGGGTCAGGGTGTGCGTGATTGTAATAGGGTTTACATCGCGTGAATGGTTGATGGGTTTATATCAGTGCGTCACTTGTGTATAGATGGTTGCATGATTAATGTTCGTAATTGCGTGACTAAATTAAAAGTCATTGCGTGACTTGTTTTATATTGAATTGCATAAGTGTCATAACTGCATGAAATTTATCCGTATGGCATTGCATGAAAGAAATTGGAACTGTTATGTATTATTATGGATCAACTGTAATGCTTTAATTTGTTTATGTTGATTTGCTTAACAATCCATGCACAGCACTTGCATTAATTATGCTGGTCCAAGGTTGGCTAAAAACAGTTAAAAGTATTGAGAGGGTTATTTTATGAGTTAACTTATGAGGAGGGCTATTTTTGAGAAATGCCTTTTGTTTTTTTGTTAATCTACAATGATGGTATTAATATGACTAAATGGAAGGTGATCTGTTGTATGTTGCAGATGGCTAGCATAGGAACAGAGCATGATAATATGGAATCTATGCTTTGTGTGCCGAGGCAGTAGTGGGGGTTCAACGCGGGCATTAACATCCACTGCAAGTGACCGCAGCTACATATGATACGGGAGATGATGTACAAAGTCAACGAGTTGGAGAGGTTGAAGGGAACATGCTTTGGGCACATGATGGACGTCGAAACTGATAAGAGTTTATTCTGCGTCAGTCTCGTGCACAACCTAATGCTACGCAGAATAAATGAACCAGACGCCATCGATGGCGAGCTATGGTTCACCATAGGGAGAACAAAGGCCCGGTTCTCAAAAAGGGAGTTCTGCCTCGTGATAGGGCTTAAGTTTGGTGCCCTATCAGGCCTTATTGTCAATCGATATGAGGCCGTCCCTAGAGGAATTCACCTGCGTTACTGGGGAGAGGGAAACGAGGTGAAGATTCAAAAAGTTATAAATACATTCAAGGGAGGCCAGTTTCAGCAGGAGGGAGATGCGATGAAGCTGGCCCTCGCCTTGATGGCCTAAAATGTTTTATTCGGTCAAGACTACAGGCGATCAGTGGTTCCATGGTTGCTGTCGCTTGTGGAGAACATTGAGGAGTGGAACGCGTTCTCGTGAGGCACTTATGTTTGGAGTTTGACCGTAGATTACATGACGAGGGGTTTCGAACCTCCTACTGTGGGAGTAGCGGAGAAAAGTCGCTACCACATCTACGGATTTATTTGGGCGTTTCAAGTAGTGTGCCATACAATGTTTATTATTATTCTTGTCACATAAGATTTTATGAGGTTAAATCTTTTCGCATAAGAATTTAGGAGGTGAGTAAAAAATGTTTTACGTTTGATGTGCAGTTTTGGGCATTAGAAGCAATTCCTGTAATCCGAAGCCTATTTGGAAGGCAACGCCAGTCGGGACAGGTTTGGCCAAGAATGCTAAAATGGCAATGTAACGAAAAGCTTGTAGGCTTCTACGCCAGCATTACAAATCTGGAGGAAGAAGGGAAGATGAGTAAATAAACCATATTTTTGTATTTAATAAAATTTAATTTTGATTGACATAGGCTAGCAAGGGTAATACCTAATGGCAATTCATGTTTTGGTGCAGTTGTGCGTGCTGAGGACGTTGGAGCCAACTGCAGAAGAGATGTTAATCGCGTACCGGGCCAACATTGAGGTCAACATCTCCGAAGGGCAGCAATACGTTCCATTATGGAAGTTGGAAGGTCGGCCAGAATTCGATCCCCAGCAAAGGAGGAGGATAATGGACCGTAAAGATAAAAGTAAGGTAGCACGAGGCGTTAAGCGGAGACGCCGCGTGGACGAGGAGGTCCCTCCCCATTTCGGTGCTGCCCATCATGCTGCACCTCCTCCTGCTTCTACTGCTTCCCCATTTGTTGAGGCGCGTAACCCATCGCTACGTTCGCAAAAGACTATGAGCATTAAGCGAGAGCTGCAATGGATGCGGACACAGTGGAAGAAAGACCTATAGTCCTTGAAGACCGATATGCATATGTAGATGCAGGCAATACAGTTGGAGATCCAGCAGGCAATGTAGTTGGAGATCCAGTCACTGCATCAGTAAATCGAGCAGTTAATGCAAGGGGCGGAGGATTGGATTGTTGGTCGGCTGATCGACCATTTTGAGGTATGCGCGTTTATGTTTTTCATTGCATGGGTTATAACATGTATGATGTATACAGTGTTCTAATGTGTTTGATTTTTTCAATCGTTCAGGCTCGATTTATGGGTGAAGATGATGGTGCGTGCGAGAAAGATGGCAGTGGGATTGGGGTTGATGTTGAGGATGCGGGTGTCATAAATCAGTCAATTGCATCCGCTCGAATGTCACATCCCGCTGGCCCAATCAAACATCAACCTGTGACTATCCCATCCCCAGTAAAGGCAGCCCAGCTTCTTCATGACATACCTTATCGTGCGATTAGTGGAGCCACAACTTCCCCGCGTCATGCTCTTGCTCCTGTCCCAACTCAACCAGAGGTCGCATAATTAGTGGTATGGCAAGGTGAGATCACACTTGTATTTACGGAGGCTCCGCCTCAACCTGAGCCCGAAGATGCACGAGTGACCTTAGCCAGCAAATACCTTCGAAGCTCGTATGTTAACCCACTATTGATCCAACGCAAATCGAAGGACGAATTGAAGGCTAGGTATGAGGCCTTCATGAAAAACGATCAAGCCAGGTAAACGATCAAGCCTTCTGTGTTTACGGTTCTAGTGTATTCATTTCATAGTCTTTTGACATTGGTGTTATTATGAAATAAATATACAGGGTTAACATTCTGGGCATCGAAAGACAGGAGGGCCTTGATTTTTTTCGACGATTGGAGACGCCGACAAAGTTGATGGACAGCCAACATATTGATGCATGCATCGGTGTGTTGTGTAAACGGGCACGGGAGCACCATCGACAATAGTACAAGAGGAGAATATGCATCGTTGACACCACATTCTATGTACGTATATCATATTTTAGTGAGTTGTAATTATTCAAATGTAAGGTCTTTGTATTAGTTAGTTTTATTTAACTATTGTGCGTAACGTAATTGTCAGCTTATTTTGCTCGGTCTGAGCAAAGAAATGGAGCTTTCCCCCAACGATAAGACATTCAACCTGAGTGAGGCGATAATGCCAGACCATTTGCTGGACTATGCAAGGGGTTTCAGTCCTCTATGGGCTTTGGCCTGGGATAAGGTTGACTCAATTCTCACACTGTGCTATTTTGACGGACACTGGGTGGTAGTGCACATCAACTTGCGAAGTTGGTCTATGATGTTAGTGGACGCATCGTACAATCGGGACGACGCATAGAAGTCTGGCTTGCGTGATAAGCAGATGAGTCCACTAACATCATTGTTTCCCATTATATGCCACCAGTTGGGGTACTTTATCAGATCGCGTCGTTAAACGAGACCTTTGACGCCAATGAGGCATAAATTAAAACCAAAGACCCCGGTACAGAAAGATTCAGTGAGTTACGGGGATTGGGTTATCGCCTCGTTGGAATGGTTCATCCAGTCGGATCCTCCAGCGTTGAAGACAAACGCGATAGAAGGCATTCGAAATAAGTTTGCCATAGAGATTTTTGCAAATAGCTCGAGTTGTTAAATTTTTTTATTTGTTTATTCTTTTTCAATCTGCAAATAACATTGTTCCGTATCATGTCCATATTATTCTTTGTTCTATCATTTACATATTATTCTCTGTATTCTTTATTGTTTCAATTAACAACAAGAATAGTTATGTATTCATTGCTGTTATACGCATACGGCTGCAATAAAAACAACATTGTCTCTTCTTTCCTTTGTTTCTTATTCGCATCGTAAAGTTTCTTAGTCTATTACAGTATTTACATGCCATCGTGATTGCCTCCACATGTGCCAACCCCCCCTTAGTTTACAGCATATATGACATGTTGAATTGCATTGCGTGACATAAGGTTGTAACCAGTTGATATTGAATTCCGTTACTCAACGCACTAACAATTGAGTCCCAAGTTTATATTGATTCGCGTTAGTATTTGAGAAACAGTAGTTATTTTGGAATCGAGTGAGTAATCGACTTGGATGTCGTGACTACTAAATATGGATGGCGAGAACCTTTAAGATTTAGCATCACGTCAGTAGTTGATATTGACTCGTGTGAGTGATATGGAGTGGCGTAACTTGTTGTGGGAATCGCGTGACTAGAAAACTGGAGTGGCATTAATGGTTGTTATGGAGTTGCGTGACTAGTTGATCCATAATCGCGTCAGTGATCTGGAGTCGCGTCACTTATCATGGAAATCGCATGACTGGAAAACTGGAGTTGCGTTAGTGGTTGTTATGGAGTTGCGTGACTTGTTGATCTATAATCGCGTCAGTGATCACTTGTCATTGGAACCGCGTCAGTGAATTTTTTCCTTATGTCTGCATTAGAGATGTAATGTATAATCTCGCGTGTGTGGTTAGTATGGAATCGTCAATTGCTATTATTAGTTGATATCGAGACCTTTGAGTTGTTGTTTGAAGTTTCAAATATCCTAACTTCGAAGATATCTAAGATGAGTCACAGAAGCAAATGCACAAAGGTGACTTTCAGCAGTGGTGAAGGCGACGCTGCTGATGCGGAAACATCGTCCAGATCGACTGTCAGTTCCTTTATACAAAATTTCACCTATTCGTCACACGTTGCGAAATTCAACGCCAAATTCGCCAAAAGAAAGGTAATGCCCGAGCGTATAATTGACTTTGATTATTTAAAGTCAATTGATTTCCCATACATTGTGAACTTTGAAAATTTAAGGTGGACACGATACTTACAACTGAAGAGGCCATACTACGAGAATTTGGTCAAAATTTTTTACTTCAATGCAAGACAAAAATATGCTGAGTCGGAAACATCTACTGCTGTGCACCATGACGATTCGTTTGTCACTCACGTCATGGGACAACGTATCGTTGTTACGCGCGAACTAATAAAACGCGTCTTTCACATGACTTCGATGCAATCAGATCTGTGCCGTGTCAGTGGAGATGTAAACCTTGTGTCCGCATTTATCCACCTTCCTTCAAGACAGAGTGAAAGTGCTAATTGGACAAGGATGTCTTTCTTTGATCAAGTGTTGCACCTCATCATCGCTCACACTATCCGTCCTCGCCAAGCGATGTATGTGAATGTCAGGACAGAGGGGCTCTAGTTCTTAAATAACATCAAATTGTCCCTCCGTATCGACCTTGCTAAATTCATAATGGATGACATACTCCTGACAATTGACGATCGCAACAAAAACCTGCATTACGGCATGTTGATCGGTGAGATAATAAACTACTTCAATGTCGACAGCCGTTGTGATCCCCTAATAAACCATGCTTTGTTCGATCACATCAATGAGCACAGTATTAAACAGCTAGGTTTTGAGTTTAGGAACAACACCTGGGTTAGGAATGGGCCAGTCGATGTTGATCCAGCATTCACTCGTCTCCTTTCATTTATGGAAACAATGGACGCAAGGTTGAATGCCCGACTAGAATTGTTGAAGAGGCAGAATCGTGAGTTGTTGCAACGCCAACAACAGTTGGAAGATCTAGTTCGCTCTCAATTCGCACCACCATGATGATATAATTCTGACTGCGTGCTCTATTGAACACGAACTATGTATGAGATTTTAGATGAAGTTAACAATATTTGTATAGAATTACTGTAAAATATGAATTGATGAAATGGAAATATTGACCTATTGTCGCTTGACATGCTTTTATTTGTGTTATTTTCAAACGAACGATGGACAAATCCTGAATGTTACAGACATTTCAGCAAATTACGATGGACAATCCTGAACCATAAACCAACCAAAAGCATCATTATATCAAAATATCATCTTCATCACTCTAAACCATCGAACATGAAAGTGAAAGCATATGTTCAGGTATTCTCAGGAATTCAGACATTGCCTATAATACCCTTATGTATATTGAATCTATTTGCTTTAACCAACACAACTATGAATGTATTGTCTTCACAATTCTCAAAATTTAGAGTTTTTGTTGATTTATGTATTCATATATGCATTCGAAAGATAACACAATTTACACTCCAACTGTGAAAGTAATGCACTGTGTGGCAAAAAAGTAATTGTTATTTGACTAGTTCTGTGAATAGTCAATGATATTATTATAAAATGTTTCATACTTCAAATTAGAAGCAGGAAGCCGAAATCAATAAGGCAAATATAATTATAATTATTATTGGTATATTTCAAATAAGAATTTTATTGTTTACAAAGAGACAAAAATTCGAAATAAATTATGACGGAGTACAAGGCATTTGATGATCCGACAGTATCATCTTATCACTGGCTCTAGGCAACAGTCAGAGTATCACCTCCAGACTCTGGCAAACTCAAATTCAAATATCATTATTCAATGGAAATGTCAATGGCCATTTCAAACCAGTTCAAACGAATCCCTAACAACTGAGGTGTGAAGTTCCACAATCTTCAGGTACGACACCTGTAATGTTATCACTGTTTGTTATCCGCAATGGACAGGTGTTTCGTGTGTGCCCGGGTTGTCTGCATATTGAACATGCCTTCTGTCGTCGTCGTCGTCCATCCGGAGGATGAGCAGATGATGTTTCCTCGGGTGTGGATGGACCTGTAAATGACGTCCAGCAATTTTGTCTATTATAACCATAGCTCTTGCATTGTGAACATCTACGTCGGCGAATGCCTTCCCCAATCGATGGAATTCTTTTCCTCCTAGGTCTCCCCACTTGACCTCGCCATGTTGGTGGCAGAACGATGATTTCTTTAACCTCATGGGGGACGTCCCATTCACTGAGATGGCCAACTGGGCGAATAGGAACTGAATATCCCTCCACCCAAGAGCTAGTCGTGTAATAGTGCGAGCAGAATTCAATGGGTGAACGATTGCACTTACTACGAAGGCAATGAAATCTCAGTTGGGGAACAATGTAAACATGTAAAAAATTCAATGAGCAATACCCTAAATAAGAAAACATGATTATTCACACCTTATTGCCGCCATTGCATGCGTACAGGGGAGTAGATCACTTTGAAACTCACCGCATGAACAAGTCTTCCTGTATAAGTTGACGACTACATCCGTATTCCTGCCTATAACTTGGAACTCCACCAGATTGATTGGTTGGATGGAAAAATGACATGCTACATTCAACTGTTTGTTCAACAGATCAGTAGCCCAAGGGCTGAGTGGCCTGGTCATATTCAATGCCTCGTTGTACCGGTCATGGAACCAACTTTGGAATATACCTCTGATGCACTCGATCAAGAGGGTTATTGGCATTTTCATTGCATGCCTAAGGCAGCAGTTAATACACTCTGTAATGTTGGATGTCATCAGCTTGTATCGCCTTGCCGGTGACCGTGCATGTGCCCATCTATCAGGTCCTATTCTTATCAGGCGGTCATAAGCAGGTTTGCAAATCTGTTCCAGCTCAGTCATGTATCTGGTAAAATCGGACAGCCTATAGCAATTTGCAGCCAATGTGAAAATGGTCGCAACATCTGTGTGCTTGAACAAGTTTTTAATGTTTTTCCCTAAGTGGTAACTGCATAGACCGTGATGCACGTCGTTGTACACATTCTCAACTGCCTTCTTAATCACAAGATGCTGGTCAAAAATTAACATATGGTTTTCGGGACAACCAATTGCACGACGTAATTGGTTAAGAAACCACGACCAAGACTCTTCGTCCTCAACGTCGCCAATGCCGAATGCAATTGGATATATCTGCTCGTTCGCATCTTTGCAAACCGCAACAAACAAAATACCCTTGAATCTGCCTTTTAGATGTGTGGCATCGATAGCAAGTATAGGCCGCATTACAGAACGAAACCTTAAGATACATGACCCGTACGCCCAGAAGCAATATTTGAATCGACGTTCCCGATCTGTAGCAACACTCATGAGCGTACCGGGGTTTTCATGTTCCAACATATGGAAATATGAAGGGATGAGTTGGAATGACTCTTCCGGGGGACCGAACACAAGATTTTCAGCATATTGCTTCGCTTGCCATCCCTTTTCATAAAAGCATTGCAATCCCCACATGCGATTCATCTCTTCCATTATTTCCTTAGGTCTCAACGGGGTAACATAATTTCCTTGCAGCCTGGTAGAGATAAGCTCACCAATAACCCTCGCGCTCGCAGTTCGGTATCCACATTGCAAAACATCAATAGTACACGTGTGTACCTTATGCAACGTCTGAATTTACCAGTAATCTCCCTCAGATAACTTCTTTGCATGCAAAACAAACTTGCATGCCTTCTCCTTACAACCCACCTCAAAACGAGTGTGGCATGACTTTTTAACTCTTACCTCAAAATGCTCTTTTATTGCCAACATGCTCAAAACACGTTTCAAATCGACCTTCGATTGAAACACTTGTCTGCGATATAAGTGGTCGACGTGTGATCCAGATTCCTTTGTCGCAACTGTTTGGAAAGATATCATATCTACCACGAGAATGACCCATTGACAAGATACCCTTGTATTTACCCTCTCTTCATCATTGTCCACTGGCGAACGAATGTCATTCCCAAGTGCGATGCCGTCGTCGTAAATAGGCTCGGCACCCTCAACATCTTCTAACGCAACAATTGTGGCATGGTTTTTGAACTGAACCCCTTCTAACGCAACAGTTGTGGCATGGTCTTTGAACTGCACATCTTCTAACACAACAGTTGTGGCATGTCCTGTGCTGCCATCTGCATGATTGAAAGTCGAGAGGTCAATGTGCTCACCCCTATCATCATCTGAACATGCATAATCTCCGGCTACATAATCATCTTCACAGTCATCTTGCAAGTCATCATGCGTATCCGCCGTGTCATCCTCTTCAACATCATCTTCAATCTCATCAGATGCATCAACATCGCTCACAACCATCACAGTGTCCTTTACGAACGGCGATTGACCAACTGAATTTCCATTTGATAGATTTGTTTGTTGCAGTGTACCATGAAATTCGTTCGATACACATTCTGATCGAAATTGTGCAGACATCATTTACAGACAACTCATGTGTGTCTCGGCCTACTCAAACTCTTGACGATACGTCAAACGTGATTGCCATGGTTGTATGTTAGGAAATGCATGATGTGATATGTCAAAATAATTACCACTCTGTTGTAGGCGATGACTATGTTGGATACCATGTTCATGTCGAATATCATTTCCCTTTCTTGCCTTAACTATCACAAACACAGCAACTGCCCTCTCATCTCGTAGAATACTTGCTACATATTCATCATCCCTGATAATTATGCGGGAAACCCCTACAGCATGTCTCAGCGATGCATGTAGATCAATTTCATTCTTCTGTGCGTCGACCCTAACAACTTCTTCAACCAGCTTCACTAGGCCTGATAATGACAAATCACTCCCAACAACCCTAACTCGTGTATCACCACCCTTGTAAATGTCATCGACCCACTGACCACCGTATGTAATCATAACCTTCACATTTAGCATGCTATTGAAATTTGTCAGAAAATAAGTGTCACAATCAGTCAATTTTTTTTAAACATAAGTTCCCAAGAATGCAAAAAAAAAAAAAACAACTTACGCAATGCCTAAGTCACATTTGGCCGGCGGATGAAATTTAACAGAATAAGTGTTGCAATGTATAATACACATTCATGCCACGCCTAAAAACCAGTTAACGTAAACCTCGTTACAAGATGTGCATTGCATAAGTCACGCATTACAACATGTCACGCTATATATAAAAACCAGTCACGAGATATATAAAAATCAATCACGCAATGCCCAAATACTCGTGACCAAAAGCATCAAAACGAGATAAATTGCACAAGTCAGTCACGCATTACAACATGTCACGCTATATACAAAAACCAGTCATGCTATATATAAAAACTAATCACGCAATGCCCAAATACTCGTGACCAAAAGCATCAAAACTAGATAAATTGCACAAGTCAGTCACGCTATATACAAAAACCAGTCACGCTATATATAAAAACCAATCACGCAATGCCCAAATACTCGTGACCAAAAGCATCAAAATGAGATAAATTGCACAAGTCAGTCACGCATTACAACATGTCACGTTATATACAAAAACCAGTCACGCTATATATAAACACCAATCACGCAATGCCCAAATACTTGTGACCAAAAGCATCAAAACAAGATAAATTACACAAGTCAGTCATGAACGGCAAGTCTCGCTGAACCCTAAGAATAAGTCAATCAATGGTATTGGGCAGTCACGTACAGCCTCAATGTCACGTAATTCTAAAAAACCAGTCACGCAAACCTTGAAAAGTAGTGAACAACATGCTCAATACAACAGGTGAATAACTTCAAGTTTAACAGCACCAGTCTCGCAATACCTAATACTAAGTCACTCAATGCGTGATATCCACTCACTCATGCCAACATAAAGAGTCACGTAATTGACTAATGTCACGTAATACTTAACAACATGTCACGAACTATGTCAAAACCAATGACGCAATATTTCAAAACCATCACCCGCAACACAATAGAAAAATTCTTAAATGTTTTTTCATTAATCAGAATGCGACAACGAAGATACTACAAAACAAAACAAAAAAATGAATCGTAGTTCATTTCTTCCTAAGTTCATCTACTTTTTCATTGATCTCAACGAACACCTTCTCGTTGAACAGGATGGAACACTCCAGGTCATGAGCCCTATCCATCAACCTGTCGAAGAGGACTCGCACCTCTTGCTCGAATGTCTCCAGCTTGTCCATCAAGGCCTTCACATCCTCCTTGGAGGCTGCCCGCCCGTGACCATTCTCTTCTGTAACTTCTCTGGATGCCATTTTCAATTATCTGAGAACGTTAAGATAATTGAATTTGACTCAAATGGTTACTGGTTCTCTTTATTTATAGGCATCAATGCTGACTCTTCGTTTGCCACACACATATCCCTGTATAAGTGCAATTATGGGGGGCTGCATTGGAGGGGCTGTACCTGTTCAGCCTGTTATGATGTTTGGCCTGGCTTTTGGTTTTAAGAAGTAGATACAGATGAGGAGATGAAACGCTAGGCCGAACAAGTGCCGCCCCCATTAATTGCACTTATATAGAGATATGGGTATACTAAACGAAGAGTCATCATTCATGCCTATAAATACAGGGAACCAGTAAGCATTTTAATCAATTATCTTAAACAATCTAAGATAATTTAGAAAGTCTAAAGGCTTCCGCGGATCTAACCTAGGATATTGGAGAAGGAGCAGCCTCCCAATAAGAGGAGGTGCCCCCCTGGGGATCAGCTGGAGATATTTTAGGAAGAAATTAACAACGATTTGGCAGGAAGATTCTCACCCAGATATATGACAGGAATAAATTAACAACGGTTCATTATATAATTATTTTTTTCCATCGTCTCGCTTCTCCTTCTTTTTCTTGTACTTCCTTTTCCTCCTCATGTACTCCCTCCGCCCTGCTCTTATACTCCCTCCTTCATCTTCTTGTACTCCCTCTTCCCCTTCCTAACTGTATTAAGTTAGTGTATTTGAGCATATAAGAAAATGTATGCCGGAATACACTAACTTAATACAGTTAGGGTGAGGAAGATGGAGTATAGGAAAAGAAAAAAGGGAGTACAGGAGGAGGGTGGAGGGAGTACAAAAGGAAGAAAAAGGAAATACAGTGAGAGGAAGGAGAAGGAGACGATGGAAAAAAATAAAGTGTTTTGCATCATTTCCTTTCTCTTATATTTCAGAGAATCTTAATATTAATGAAATTTTATGAAATTTTCTTTGAGCATATATTTTCTTATGGTTATGTCTTATATTCGTTTCAGTTATAGTATTATGCATAATAACTGCGTGAATGGATGTCAAGCATTGCGTGAAGTATTATAGCCATTGTGAGAATGGGTTATACGCGCTGCGTGAATTGTGCAATGCAAATCTTCATGCAAGACATTGCGTGAGTAGATTGTATGTATATGGTGACCTATTGTTATGTATTGCGAAACGTTAGGACAGTACGTGGATCGGTGGATGGTTATGTTGGCATAACGTAGGTGCATATTAGGCATCGAGTGACTTATTATTAGGTACTACGAGAGTGCCATTACGTGACTGCCTTCTGCAATTTATCTCTAATTTTGACTTTTGAGGCCTTTGGACACTAGTTTTTAAGGTTTCCGTGACTGGTGTATTCCATATAGCGTGACCTGTTGTTATGTATTAGGTGACTTCACTACGTGACTGGTTATGTTGACATATGGCATTAGGTGCCTGAATATAACGTGACTGAATATTTGTTGAGCATTGCGTGACTTGTTTGTAGCCATTACGTGACTGAGTATTACGTAATATCCAACCATGCATTATTCAGTCACGTAATGCGTACAGACAAGTCACGTAATGCTCAACAAATATTCAGTCACGTTATATTCAGGAACCTAATGCCAAATAAACAGGTTACAATTACTGATATCCAGAATCCAGTTATAAACCCTAATATCCAGTAACGCAATACATAACAACTATTCACGCATCGGCTATAAACTGATTGATTTCGCTACTCGGAGCTAGATTTAGGTTTCCAGACTCATATAATTTACCCATTAAACAGGTTAAGATTCCTAATATCCAATCACACACCCTAATATCCAGTGACACGATGCCTAACAAATATTCACACATCAGCTATAAACCGATTGATTTTCGCTACTCCTAGCCAGATTTCAGTTTCGAAACTCATACAATTTACCCATCAGTTATTGCGTTCTATGAATAACCATAAATAAAACCAAGAACCCATAACACATACTTTGATTCCATCTCCGCACCTTGGGATCCTCAGAAAGTTCGCTGGCGATATAGACTTCAATGGCCTTGGAGAGCTAGACGGAGGGATAGCTAAATCTAGATTTAATTTTGGAATTTTAATCTGAATGGTGGGAGAGGAGAAAGAGACCGAGACACCCCTCCTTCATTTGGATTAATTGGTTTAAAGGGTATTCTTATCAAGTGGATTCAAAAATTGTCTACAAACAGTTAAAATTATATGGAGGGTCATTTTTGAAGTACAGTTACTCTAGTGTCCATTTCTCACAATTTCCTCAAAAAAAAAAACTAAACAAACTAAACTAGGCACCATGTCGCACCAACCATGGAACTTCTTGGAGTTTTAATGCAAACAAAGACTTTAAGAAAGAGAGAAGTAATCAAAAAATCAAATTACCTTGCCAAGTAATGTGGTTATCACAATGGCACTCTTTTGGTAGTTAAATCATGAACACTACAAAGGAGAAAATAACCTAAGCCACTCAATTATTTGGCTTCCAACAAATGCACACACAGCGGCAATAGACACTTCAACGAAGAGAAAGCTTTCTAACCACGCTTATGTGCTAGCAAAGTGGACAGCCAATTGTCCTCCTCTTCCTTACTCAATTTCTATCCAAACCACACAAGAGAAACTCTTCCCAAGAGCTCTCACAAGGGTGGGGGCACAAGAAAAAGACTCTCAATTTTTCTGACAAAAATTCTCTAGTGAAGAGCGGTTAGAAAAAGACCTTTTATATCTAGGTTAAATAATTTACTTATTTTTTGAATAAGTCCTCAATATTATAACTCCTTAAAACATTGACCTAGTACTTAATTAAACCATTTTAATTAAGTCTCTAATAGTTAAAAACCTAGTTTATGATTTAAGTATAACTTAAATGGTACTCACAATTTAATCTATACTGCAAATTTTGTATGTGACCCATTAAGTTCTTAACATGTTGGTAATAGAATTGAATCATATTTTTTATTAATTAATTTAAAAGAATTATATTCATATTAAATTGATTCAATTTCATAGGTCAAGATTGACATTTAACAATGAATCATGGCCATCCAATTGTTAGGAGAATCAAAGGATTTTTTGACAATCTTTAAGTGTACAATCTATCAATTTAATTCGTTCCCTCATCATATATCCCGAAAACGATAAAAGCACGGTGCACTGTCTACTCTTATTGATCTCTATATTTGTTCTTGTAGTTAAATTATTAACTTTATAAAGACTTATGAAACTCATTTCCTAATCACCCAATCATATTGGCTAAGGATTTAACTAAGCTAATATCAACCAAAAATTATTAGGATATGTCCCCTTAAATTACTTGGGGTGATGATTCTTATCTTGAGCACTTATTTGCCTGCACATACTTCATACCATTTTCAAAAACATCCTAATTTGGCATCCCTAGTAAGACTCATAAAGATGAAATTAAAGCATAAAACTCCACATATAAGACTACGTGGTGTCTCAAGTCTACAGAGAATTTACATGACTGATACATTAGAAGTATTGTATATACACTAGAGTAAGATATTGCCAGTTAAAAATTCCACTACGCAAG
Source organism: Theobroma grandiflorum (assembly GCA_036013995.1). Classification (NCBI taxonomy): domain Eukaryota; kingdom Viridiplantae; phylum Streptophyta; class Magnoliopsida; order Malvales; family Malvaceae; genus Theobroma; species Theobroma grandiflorum. The sequence goes on along the minus strand of CP142132.1, from coordinate 15,291,644 downwards.
TATACATATCAAATAGATAGTATATTAGCAAGCAGAGTGTCGATCCCACAGGGAATTAATCTAAAACTTTGCTAGGTACTAAAATTAGAACAATTTAATCTTATCCAAACAATCCAAATTAAATAATTAATTAAACTAATTAACTAAAATTTAAACCAACAAGAAAAATCAAAATAATAATAACTTAAGAAATTATCAAATTAAACAAGCCTAAGATTACAATATCTCTCACACTTCATCTAAATTTTACCCATTTTCCTTAACTTATTTCAATGGGTTGAATTGCCAACCTAAAGTCCTAAATTATTTATAAGAGTCTCTCGACTCATCATATAAAAATATCTATTTTAACTAAAATACTATATCTCTATGTGAATTGAAATTAAAACAAACTCATTAAGTTCAGGCTCTAATCTAGCTACATATAGTCTATAGGTATATCCCTATCCTATACGCAAATCAATTACTTTGATCATATGCTATCCTAATTTTAGTCTACTCTAAACTCCATTTTTCAAGTTTGTTTAGGTTCCTAAATCAATTTAATTGGTGGCCAAGCAATTAAAAGCATTAAGAACAAATTGGAATAAACAATTCAAATCCCATTAAAAATAAGCAAGAAAGATATTAAAAATTCAGATTACATGTGAGTTCAATTGCATTCCTAGAAAAAGAAAATTAGCTAGTCGTAATTGCAAAAACAAATAATATTATCATAAATTCAACCATTGAGAGTAACAAGAAGAATAAAAGTCAAGGGAGAAAACAAAATAATAATTGTCGTCTTGATCTCCAAATTTCAGCCTCAATTTCTAACTTCTTGAATCTCCAAAGGTTGTCTCTAATGTTCTTCAAAATATCCTATTTATACTAATAGACTTAACCTAGAATTCCCTAACTTGACTTAGGGTTTAATTGGGCTTAAAAAAGCATAATGAGAAACCCAAAAAATAAATTGTCAATCTTTACAAATTGTTATTCTCAACACAGTACATCCAGCTGCCTTCCAATACAATTTTCTCTATCTTCAATGCAGAACTGGGCAAAGTGATCTTCATCAAAGTTGTAGCTCTATCTCTTAGCTTTCTAATGGTCTAAGAATCACAGAAATTGGAGTTCTATAGCTCGAGATATGACTAAAAAACTGAAGTATATAAAAGCAGACTTTTGGATCTTTCAGTACCTTACTTTCCAAAATTAAACCTCATTACTTTAGTTCCTACCAAAAATATAAAAACTAATAAATATCAATCAAATTAAAAGAAATAACATAAAATTAAAATAACTCACTTAAAAATAAACTAACTATAAAAACAACTAAAAAATTAAATAAATTATAATTGAAAACTGATGACTTAGCTAATATTTAATAACAAAATTGGAATAAAATAATTCTATAAAATAGAATTATCAGATATCAAATGCACTTCTTATGTTGAGTCATGTTTAGTGAACCTACTCTCCCAAGGCAAGCACCTACATGCTAGTTCTAACTATTTATATAGTTTAATTTGAGATCAATTGCTTACTTCACAAGTAAAGAACATAGTATGTGTCGATTTTTTAGCATTATTGATGCCATTTTCTCAATAATATAAGGATCAAGAACTTTGAAGAACAATGCTTTGATGCATAAGGTTCTTGTAATTGTATCTCAATACAATTCCTTTGCAAAGCATATATAGTTCCATAGGTTTTTAACTACATAAATATAAACAATAATTAAACTACAAATTCATAGATAAAGAACTACCTCAACATTATTATAAATAACAAAAGGTCACATATAAATATCTTAAATTGTAATTCCCATACAACCACATATTGATTTGTAGGGCCCATACTAACATGTGTGGTCATGCTTTGTCCATTTTCTTGCCTCTTTTTGAAGGCTAATCATTTTTTTACATAATAGAAACATGATTTATACAATACATATAAACTTTAGTATTACTGAACTCAATGAGATCACAAGATCTTCATGTATAATATAAAAACATGAAGTTGATTGAATAATTAGCCTTTAACACAATAACTGCAAGCTTAATGATGTCGAATTTCTAAACACATATAATATAGGAACACAAATGTAATTACTTAACAACATGCGCAAGACAAATAGAAGTTGATTGCAAAAAATTATAAATCATCATATTCAATATCTCGTTAGCTGGGTCAAATGCCACATTAGTATATATAATGAAAAAACTTTTAACATCATCAATGACTGAATTGACATTATTAATTTTGAAAAACATAAAAATTTGATTTTATTAATGACTATATAAAGACTAAATTTAACACTTTGATGTATTATAAGAATTAGTTGTATCACTTGACTTATTTGAATCATAGTAATTAAAGACGGAGAGTGAAAGATTTGAAAACACTTTTTTTTATATAAGCATGACATATTTCATTAAAAAATAAGAGTTACCTTTAATTCGTACTTCACTATAGGTAAACAAAAGTTTAACTCATGTTCAACACCCTATACAAAATCCTCCTTAGTCTGACCTTTACAACATATAACCCACCCTGTAAAATTCCAAAGGAAATAAAACATGCTCAAAAGATAGACATAGCCCAACAAAACATTTATAAGGCCTTCTCCTCATTGACCCACATCTCAACACACGTACGAAATAAAATAAAATTATAAAATTGTAATTGAATATAATAAAAATATAATTTATTTCAATTTTTTTAAATATATAGAATTTAATGGCTGTTTAAATATTGAAGAGTTTGAATACTCTCTTGAATGATTTATTCAATTAATATTCATCCGTTTATATACAAGTCATAGCATTAACATAAACAGAAAACAATCTGTACAATAAAGTGTAATGCTTAAATATTGGTTGTAACGTCTTATAATTAAGGAAATTAAGAGAATTAGATCAGGAAATTATATTACTAAGTCAATGAGCATATCTGTCATGATCCCCATTATCCTTCATTATGATATCTGTCATGTTTCCCTAATATCCTTCATTAGTCCCCCTTAAGTTGGAGCATGAAGATTAGTAATGCCCAACTTGGCCATTAAATCATGAAAACGATTCCATCCAAGAGCCTTGGTAAAAATGTCTGCCAACTGAAATTGTGATGAGATGGATCGTGGAACAAGGGTTTTGAACTGGATGTGTTGTCTGATAAAATGACAGTCTATCTCAATGTGCTTGGTATATTCATGAAAAACCGGATTCACAGCAATGTGAGGTGCAGCTTGATTGTCACAAAATAATGAAGCTGGTGATGGGTGTGAAATTCAAAGGTCAGCTAATAATCTAAGAAGTCATACAATCTCACTTATTGTCATGGCCATGGCCCTATACTTAGCTTCTATGGAGGAACGAGAAACAACTGACTGTTTTTTGGATCACCATGAGATAGGAGACGAACCAAGAAAGATGATGCATCTTGTGGTTGATCTATGTGTTGTTGGACAACCTACTCAATCTGCATCACAGTAAGTTTGAAAGTCAACTGACTATTAGAAAAAGCAACAAACCTTAGCTTGGGGACCTCTTCAGATATCTAAAAACACATAGAGCTACATCGAAATGAGGCTGACGTGGGCAATGCATAAACTAACTTAATGCATAAACAACAAAACTAATATCAGGCCTTGTGATGGTGAGATATAATGATCTTCCAATTAACCTTGTGTACTTCCTTGGCTTTGAACAAAGTGGTCTTTCATCAAGATCGAGCTTGACCTGTTGGTCCATAGGTGACGAAATGGGTTTGCAACCAATGAAGCTACTATCTGCCAATATATCAAGCACATATTTCCATTGGCTCAAGACAATGCTAGATGGAGAACGTTCCACCTCAATGCCTAAAAAATATTTTAGCTTGCCTAAATCTTTAATACAAAATTCACAATCCAAGTGAGCCTTTAGTTAGGAAATCTTGAGTGCATCAGTCCCTGTTACTATAACATCATCAACGTAGATTAATACTGCAACAAATGACTCCTTAGCAAAGTACATGAATAGAGAATGATCGACATGCGATTGAACAAATCCAATGGATAGTAAGGAATCCGTGAACTTTTGATACTAATTTCATGATGCTTGACGAAGTCTATATAGAGATTTCTTGAGTCGACAGACACGTTGTTCCCCCTTTCTAGTAAAGCACTAAGGTAGTTTCATGTAAACTTCTTCTAAATCCCCATGTAAAAGGGCATTGTTGACGTCCAATTGGTGTAACTTCTAATGACGTACTGCAGCTATAGCCAAAAGATAGCGTACTATGACCAATTTTGCAACCAAAGCAAAGGTTTCATGGAAATCCACCCTTTCAATTTGTGAATAGCCTTTGACGAATGAAGGATATTAGAGAATCATGATAGATATTATAATAAAGGATAATGGAGATCAGGACAAATATGCTGGAGTGAGTAAACATTCACCCCAAAATGTGATGGGAAGGTTGGCTTGAAATTGAAGTGCTCATGCTACTTCTAAAAAATGGTGATATTTGCGTTCCACCCCACCATTTTGCTAAGGTGTGTCTTTGCAACTGGTCTGTCTTTCCATGCCATGCTCAAAATAATGATCCACTAAATCTTCATGCTTAAATTCCAAACCATTGTCTATTCGTAATATCTTGATTTGTGCATTGAATTGTGTCCTGACCCACTACAAGAAATAAAGCAAGAGATTTCTAGTTTCTGATTTATGCTTCATAAGAAAAACCCATGTTACCCAGCTATAATCATCAACAATAATGAGAAAATAATGTGCTCCTGAAAAGGATGCAGTGTGATAGAGCCCCCAAATATCATTATGGATTAATCAAAGGCATGCAAACTTTTATTTCTGTGAATTGGGAGAGGCAATCTAGTTTGTTTCGCTCTACAACAAGCATCACAAAGAAAATTGTCCTTTCCAATACAAGTGACAGATAAATTTGGAACTATTGAAAGACGATCCAAAGGAATATGCCATAATTGTAGGTGCCACAGCAATGCATTATCTTTGCTTTTAGCTAAAAGAACCTTGCCTGCCCTCATCGGCTTCAAGTAGTAAATCCATTTTGCACTCTACCTACTCCAATCGGCTTCCTCAAGAGTAAGTCCTATATCACACAAAAATCAAGTCCAAAAATGAGTAGAAAGTTCAAGTCGCGAGTTATTTTGCTCACAGATAACAAATTAAAACAAAAATCAAACACGCCAAGAACTTTATCCATGGTTAAATTGGACCCAAGATTCACTTGGCCCACAACATGTACTGACACAGTATCACTATTTGAAATTTAGACAGGTGGGATATTGAAACTTTTAACCATGTTGAACAAACTGTCAATTTGATGAGTGATATGATCTATGGCCCCGTATCAACTATTCACGAGTTGCTCTTACCAGATGATTTACTAGAAAATTTTGTATTATGGACATTTAAGGCCATGTTGATTATTGGTCCAATATTAAAGTCGGACTCATTTGTCTACCAGCCCAATAAATCCATCAGTTGCTGGTATTGGGCCTGTGTGAGCCTAGGCACAGATGAATAAGGTCTGTGACCCCGTGTTTGCTTTTCCCTCAACTATAAACGCATGAGTCTACTTCTCAGCCACCATCGTTGGCGTTTTTGTCCGATCTCCCTTAGGTTTCTATCTCCGCTGCCAATCTGGTTGGTAGCCCACAATCTCATAGCAAGAATCACAAGTATGCTTAATTTTGTCACAGTGAGTGCAACAAGGACGATTTCCTTCCCTTCCACGATGGTCTCACCGATTACCTACCTTTTGCCCACTACCATGCCTTGCACCGTCGATTGTTCAATTTCTCGCCATCAAAGTAACTCCTTCGGGCACTGTAGATCATGATGCAGCCATTGCTAACTACTTTTCTTCTTATGCTGCAATCACATAAGCCCATCCAATAATCAACAAGGGCTCCAAGCTAAGAATTTGGGAGCACACAGTTCTATAGCTTTCATTCAATCCTATTAGAAAGTCAAATACCTTTTCTTCCTCGTGCATCTCTTGCATTTGTCTCGAGACACCACAAGTGTACTTTCCACAAGTGTAAACTGGTAAAGGTCAAAAGGTTTGTGCTTCATTTCATAAAGCTTTCAATTTTCCATAATAAGTAAAGATTGGGACCCTCTCATCTTGCAAAAGCATAATTGCTCGCTTGAGTTCATAAACTCTAGGTGCAATGCTATGACTGAATCGTTCTAAGAGATTTGCCCATATTTCACTTACATTTTCTGCATGTACATATTCTCCCTACAATTCCTTTGATAGAGCATTAATTAGCCAAGATAATACTATTGCATTACATGTACCTAACTTTGGAAATATGGGGAGTTGATTTCTGACTTCGTAATCAATCCATCCACAAACCCTCTTTGTTCTTGGATTGGAGAGCATTCAAGAAACTACGCCTCTAAGTGAAGTAATTATTCCCAGTTTCACTTAGTGGATATGTAACAAATATTAGGCCAAGATGATCTAAGGGATGTAGATAATAGGGCAATTTGTTACCAACCAAGGTATTTTTTAGTGTAGTCGTACCTATGGTGGATACCAAATTCTCATTACCCTTACTTACCCTTTCCTCACTCTTATTGGCCATTAGATAATTTTAGCTTAGGTTGTCTGCAACCTTGCTTTGATACCATGAAGAGTTTGAATACTCTCTTGAATGATTTATTCGATTAATATTCATCCGTTTATATACAAGTCATAGCATCAATATAAAAGGAAAACAATTTGTACAATAAAGTGTAATGTTTAAATAAATGTTGTAACGTCTTATAATTAAGGAAATTAAGGGAATTAGATCAAGAAATTATATCACTAAGTCAAGAAGCATATCTGTGATGATCCCCAGCATATCTGTCATGATCCCCATTATCCTTCATTATTATATCTGTCATAATTCCTTAATATCCTTTATTAAATATTATATCAATATTTTTTAATTTAATTTTAATTATAATTATTTTTTTTATTTTTTTAATCATTAATAAGACTACTCAAACAAAATGAGATGTCTACAACTATCTTATGTCCCTTCCTTAATTTCTAGAATAAATCATGAAAGACGATTTTAGCTCGATATATATACATGTACAAAACAAGCTCTTTCCATTTGCTTCCATACTACCAAAGAAATTCCTCTTCATATTGAGCTCAAGAAAGAAACTAGCAAAATTGTAAACATGGAACTAGAATCAACTATCCTTTACTCATCTCTTTCTCTTATCCTTCTTCTCTTTTTGTTCAAGTTGTTGTTTCATATCAAAACTTCCAAACAAAACCTTCCTCCAAGTCCACCTTCTCTCCCTTTTCTCGGCCATCTCCACCTTATAAAAAGACCAATCCATCGCTTTTACCATAGTCTTTCCCAAAAATATGGCCCTATTTTCTCCCTTCGGTTCGGCTCCCGCCTTCTAGTTGTAGTTTCCTCATCAACAGCAGCCGAGGAATGCTTCACCAAAAACGATATCGTTCTAGCTAACCGCCCCAAGTTACTCCTAGGCAAGTACCTTGGCTACAATTGGAGCACGGTCGTTGGCTCACCCTACGGTGATCATTGGCGCAACCTTCGTCGGATTGGTGCCATCGAAATCTTCTCATCCAGTCGCTTGAACGCCTTTCTAAGCATTAGAAAAGATGAAGTCAAGCGACTGTTGATGAAACTATCGAGTGATGATAATTCTGGACAAGAATTTACCAAGGTGGAGTTAAAATCTCTGTTTGTCGACTTAACTTTCAATAATATTATGAGAATGGTAGCAGGGAAGAGGTACCATGGTGGGGACAGTGTGACGGACAAAGGAGAGGCAAAGGAATTTAGGGAGCTAATGAAGGAGTCTTTTGCGAGTGGAGGAGTCGCCCATCCAGGGGATTTTTTGCCCATTTTGAATTGGATTGGCGGGAGGAGTTACTTGAAAAAATTGATGAATCTTGGAGAGAGGATGGATCGGTTCTTGCAAAAGTTGATTGACGAGGTTCGAGCTAAGAGGCAAGGGAATACTATGATTGATCATCTTCTTTCTTTGCAACAAACTGAGCCTGATTACTATACTGATCAACTTATCAAAGGCCTAATTCTTGTAAGTGCCCTGACCACTACCTTAAATTCTTATGTTTTTTATTTTAGAAAGAGGAGATTTCAATCCCAATTTTTGGCAAGTTATATATATATACTTATCACTGAAATCAAATACTCAAAAATGTTATATTAATTTTAATTTTTAATAAAAAAACAACCCATAGTAATTGGATTTAGGGATAAAATAAATATATAGTTTTGGCTTTACAAAGGACATTTAGTTAATCCCTTGTTTTCTTCCATTAGAATGTCAACCTCTAACCAGAAATTAAATTTAGCCTTCTCTAAGGAAAAAACAAATCAAACTAGTAATGGGATTTTCGTGATGTGAGCTCTATAAATAATATTTTCAATTGTTTGGTGAACGAACGAAGGACATTTTGATGCTTCTAATGAAACATTAGCTTTATTTGGTTTGAATTATTTTCAGTCCTGAGGCTAAGAATTCATTAAAACGGACAAGTGACTGTGAATGCAGATGGGCATAGGTAACATCCAAAAGCCAAAAATATAAAACATGTCCGACACGATTTCTACTGCTCAAGAATCTTCAATCTCACTAACTTTTTATCTTGGGCAAACTAATATTTTCAGCTAATCGCAACTAGCTAATAAGACTTATGTTTTAGTGTCTTACTCATGATTGCAAGGTTATTATTTTCTTTTTTTGGATGAAATTGAAAGTTTGTATTAAATCAAAACGGGTATCCAAAAAAAAACTAATAATTAATGGATGCCCAAACTATTTTTTTTTTATTTAGTAGTATAATTACCTCAGAATATTTTATTGATCTTATCGATTCGGAAAGTTTTTATTTGCTTTAGGAAATTGCAGTTGCATGCAATTATGAATATATTAAGAATGGTTTCCTCCCAGTCAAATAGCACTGGATTTTGCCAGTGACGGACTCGTGATAGGCATGGTCGAAGCTAGTGGTTTGTATATGTGGACCACTTTGGAACCGATCGAAGTCAATGATTCATAAAGTCCAAATTTTGTGGAAGAGATTGTTTGAGTCGATATTAATTAGAAGGTACCCCGGCTGACACCACACGATGGCTAATCTACAAAAAAAAAGTCGGTGCTCTGACAAAAATATAATTAACTTATATTAATTAGTTTTGTGGTACTTGTTGACCTTTCTCTTGCATTGTCTTCTTTAGAAGAAATATAGAATCCATTGAAGAAAGTGTTTTATTTTAACTTGTGTGTAGATATTAATCTTTATGAGAATATGATTTACAGGTAGAAATTTTTTATTGTGTAGGTAATGTTACTTGCTGGAACTGATACATCAGCAGTCACGTTGGAATGGGCAATGTCTAATTTACTCAACAACCCAGATGTATTGAAGAAAGCTAGAACCGAACTAGATAGTCAAATTGGTCAAGAAAATTTGATTGATGAACCTGATGTTTCCAAGCTACAGTACCTTCAAAGTATCATCTTTGAGACCCTTCGGTTGAACCCTTCAGCTCCTCTCCTACTCCCACACATGGCGTCGACTGATTGCAGGATATGCGGATACGATGTGCCACGTGACACGATCGTAGTGATCAATGCATGGGCTATTCATAGAGACCCGACGTTGTGGGATGATCCGACAAGTTTTAAGCCAGAGAGGTATGGAAATGGAGAGAGGGAATCAAACAAGCTGATGCCTTTTGGATTAGGAAGAAGGGCATGTCCCGGAGCTGGCTTGGCTCAACGAGTTGTTGGCTTGACCTTGGGTTCATTGATCCAATGTTTTGAATGGGAAAGAGTTAGTGAGAAAGAAGTTGACATGGCTGAAGGTGATGGAACCACCATGCCTAAAGTCGTGCCATTAGAAGCCATGTGTAAAGCTCGTCCCATTGTTAACAAGGTTCTCACTGGAACTATTTAATATGGTTTTATGTTTTTAAGGAGCTCTCCAATAAATACAAGTTATGCAATGTGTAATAATAAGGGTTATCTTTCGTTATGTGTATAGCTTAAGTTTCAATAGAGGCTTCATGTATATAAAAAAATATATCTTTACTATGATTTTAGTATCTCCCAATATGATTCAAGTATAATAATTAGAAATACACTTCGATCTTTATACACCTTAAATAATTATTTGTATAAAAATTGTTTTATTTAATTGTATCATCATCACATATCCTAGCAGTTTCTTTTACTAAACAAAATTTTTTCATAACTAGTTAATGATGTCACCCTTGACACTTCAAAAAAAAAAAGGTAAAATATTTTAAAAAATCTTATATCAGGCAGGTAGGGGAGTCCTGAGTAATTTAAAAGGTTAAAAGAGTTTAATAAAAACTTAAAAAGCTCATCCTATCGTGAATAAGATGTTTTATAAAATTATTTAATTAAATTTTTATTCTTATCTTCTTATATGATTTTAGTGATATTATAAAATATACTTGAATTTTCTACTTAATTTAAATATCTTCATGCAAAGCGGTACTTTTATTTAGCATATTGTACTATAATAAAGTCTAATATGACAATTCATAAAATAAAATTCCCAATCATAGGAATTCTAGATTCTGATCTTGAGACTGAAAGAGTAGGAATATATATTTATATATTTATATATATATATATATATAGTACCTGTTTGCCTCTTAATGTGTAACTAAAAATTACTTCTAGAAAAAACATTACAGCATTACTTTTCATTAGTGCATTGTGTAACCTCTTTTTGCCTTCACTAGCTACCTTGCATATTGCTTTGTTTATTTCTGTAAATCTGACTTGTGGAAGAATTTTTATAATGGCATAATATCCAAAGAAACTTTTAAAGTATTTTAAAAATTTTAAATAAACTTTTATTTGAATATTTATTTACAACTCTTTAAAATATGTTATAAAAAAATTTTTCTTAGCTTTAATGTTAAACACCAATTACAATAACATGTAAACAAAGGAGGTCAATGTTGATCAATAGTAGGAAAATGTTTAGATCCTCAACCCCTAACACAATAGAAACATATTATGTAATCGGAGAAAGGACATGATTCTCTGAATAATTATGATGTTAAATTATAAATGTTTGGTATTTAAATATTTAATTTAATATTAATATTTAAATATTTGATTCATTAATTAGTATATAATTTTTTTAAAAATAAAATTTTAATTTTTTTTAATTTAAAAAAAAACATTTAACTCATTATTAAATATAAGCATATCTTGTTTAAAAAGTATAAAAAAAAAAAAGCTATAAATGTGTCCCAAGAAGCACGTGAGGATGTGGTCAAAAAATATGGAGAGGTGTGTTGACGCAATGAAGCACGAGAGAGACGAAATTAATGGTTCCAGGAGTGGAAGATTCAATGTATCACGTATGCGCTGACGCCTGTTTGAGCACGCTGTATAACATTAATGAATAGCCACGGCGGCTGTCATGTCTTGGCACATTAATTACAACCACTTTTGCGAAGATAAGGGACAGGGCGATTGGGACACGCACATATCTGCCTTGACTTGATAGTGTAGACACTAACATATCTTGACCATTTTTAATTATAATTTAAATTTAAAATTTCAAGTTTAAGTCTCAATATCATATAGATTTCGTTTAATTTTATATTTGGTTTGTCAATCAAATAAGATATTGTTGAGAGAGAGTGTAAATGAAAATTTTTGAATTGGTTTGAAAAGATATTGGGAGAGATTTTATTTTATTTTAATTTTTTAATAACAAAAGAATTATTTCATTTGGTGAACATAGATAAAAAGTCAAATCAAGTAAATTATTATTTTATTTTATTCACTTGATTTTTTAAAATTTTAATTTTGTTATTCCTTAAACAATTTTCTTATAATGGTCTTCATTTTAAAGTGTTGATTCTTGACTTGTTTTCGGATATATGAATCTTTAGTTGTTGTTTTTGTTGTAATAATTTTTTATTTACATTTAAAATTAAATAAAAATAATGAAGTTAAAAAGGATATTTAACCTAATGGAAAAAAAAATTTTTTAGCCCTTAAAGATAAAGTATGTTTGAAAATAACCCTTCAGATAATTGTAATTGTTTTTAACCATTAAGATACATTTAGGGACCAAAATACCCTTAATTAGACATCTTGGTCGATGCTCACACTCAAACACTTAGAAAATTATGCAAAGAATTTTGTGAAAATATACTTTTGCACAAAACTTCTTTTTTTTTTTTTTGGGAGAAACTTGTGCAAAAGAAAATAAAATGTTGCATGAGATGGTTTTTTTGATATTTCAAACATGACATTCAGATAAACCGAAGGAGGAGCCAGTCGTGATGAATCGAAAGCTTCGAGAACGATATGAAACCACAAATCCCGATTACGGTGATGAATGAAAAAGAGAAAAAGGTGAATCCAAAGCACGAAATGGTCATGCTACAACAGTTGGGACACACCATGCAGGGTTTAAAGTTTGTGAAACGGCAAGTTGGGACACGCCATGCAGGGAAAATGTGACATGCCACGCATGGAAAATATGACACGCCATACAGAGCTGTGACACTGCAGGGTGCAGAGTTTGTGACACGCCATAAAGGGAATCAATGACACGACAGGTTTAGAGTATGCGACACGCCATGTAAGGAATCTGTGACACGCCATGGTGTGTATATGTGACACGCCACGGTGAGCGTATGTGACACGACAGGGTTCAGAGTTTGTGACACGCCATGGAGGAAATCAGTGACATGACAAGGTTCAAAGTTTATGACACGTCATGGAGGGAATCAGTGACACGGTAAGGTGCAGAGTTTGTGACACGCTATGGTGTGTATATGTGACACGCCACGGTGAGCATATGTGACAGGGCTGTGACACGTTAGGGTTCAGAATTTGTGACACGTCATGTAAGGAATCAGTGACACACCATGGTTGAGAGTTTGTGACAGGCCATGGCAGGAATCTGTGACACGCCATCAGTTAGAGTGTGTGACACGGCATTGCTTGAACAGTTGACATGTCATGGTTTAGAGTGTGTGACACAGCATTGCTTGAACAGTCGACAAGCCATGGTTTGAAATAGAAGGAAAAAAAATGGACCGTTAAGGAGGTAACCATTTGAACTTCCCTTTAATGAAATGAAAAAAATTAATGAATTTTAGACCTTATTTTTAACTTTAAACATTTATTTTGGATTTTCAGACTTTTTTAGAATTCGTAAATATTTATGTGAAGGAAGTAACCCGAGTTTGATTCATTTCTCATTCCCAAAGCTGCAAGAGTGTTCGACTTCATCGTGTGAAGGTTAACGACACCACAGCAATAGTAACAATGTCACCATCAATGAAGAGGTCAGTGAGCATGAAAAAAAAAAACTTGTTTCTGGTCTGTAATTTTAATTTTTTTTGCTGGGTTTGTTTAATAGATATGTTCGTGTTTTTTACAAATGTTATGTTTAAACTGTTTTCTTCATGGTTTGATGGTTTTTTATGTTAAGTGATGTTAGGTTTACTAGTCTTTGGGGTTTAGCGTGTGACATTGGGTGGTTGATATGCATAGAGTGTGACAACATTTTAATTATTTACACATGGAATGTAACAACATTTGACTTGATATGCATGGCGTGTAACAACATTTGACTTGATATGCATGGCGTTTAATAACATTTGACTTGATATGCATGGCATGTAACAACATTTTACTTTATATGCATGGCGTGTAACAACATTTAACTTTATATGCATGGCGTGTAACAATATTTGACTTGATATGCATGGCGTGCAATAACATTTTACTTGATATGCATGGCGTGTAACAACATTTATTTCTTTCTATGCATGGCATGTAACTGACTTGTGCATGTGTGCCATGTTTTGTAGATGCAACGTAGACAATATGAGGATCTTGACAGTTTTCTAATTGTGTCGAGGGAGAAATGGGCTTTCAATGTCGCAATTAACACCCACTGTAAATGGTCATAGCTCCATTACATCAATAAAACTCTCCAAAAGAAAGAAGAGTACGATGCAGTGAAGCGGACTTACTTCGGAATGCTCTTGGACGTTTATCAGCAAGGCTACTTTTGCGCTAGTCTCCTGCACAACATAATGATTCATCAAATCACTGAGAGGGAGGCAATAGAGCAAGAGATATGGTTTGCCATCGGCAAGAGCAAGGCGCAGATATCAAAGCAAAAGTTCTGCCTTATCACCAGGCTGAAGTTTGGTCCAATGCCCGATGAGTTCACTCATCTGTACGAGGTTGTTGCGAACGAAATTCATGCAAGATACTGGGACAACCAGGAGAGCATCAAGCTGCAGGCTTTACTTGATACGTTCTATGAAGGTAACTTTCAGCGAGAAGGGGACCCGACCAAGATGGCACTCATCTTGATCGCGAATAACATCTTGTTTGGTCAAGACTACCGTAGACGGGTGATGCCTTGGCTGCTGTCATTGGTGGAGGACATTGACGCTTGGAACGTCTTCTCGTGGGGACACTATGTATAGAGGCTGACCTTGGACTACTTGTTGAAAAGGTTCGAGGTGCCTACCTCAAACGCAGCAAAAGAAAGTTAGTTACGATACAACATTTACAGCTTTTTATGGATGATACAGGTATGGTCACATTTACGGCTTAAGTTTCCTTTTGACAAAATACTTTATGGTTGCACTGGTTTATCATTTACGTCTGATAATGGTTATATTTGATCTTGTAGTTCTGGGCATTGGAGGCAATTCCGACATTGTGAAAAATACTTACCCTCGTTGGTCCGAAGAACAACGTCTACCCACGAATATGCAAATAGCAATGCAATCAGAAGCCAAAAGGCTTGTACAAGGCAGTCTAGAAGTTAGAGTCATCTGAGCATGTGAGTGAACAACTACTAATTTTTGCTTCATATTTGTATAATAATTTTGCCTTAAACTTAATCACAGTATATTTTTTTTTATTTGTAGTTGTGGGTACTAGAGACTTTGGAGCCAACCCCGGAGGAGGCCAACTAAGACTATTTTGTGGACCTTGATGTCCCGTTATCGAAGGGACACTAGTACGTGCCAATAGAGCACATAGACGATCGGACGGAGTGGGGTATAGGTGCGAGGGAGAAGAGGAGAAGCTTGAAGGAGAAAAGATCTACCGCTGGCACGAAGCGAATGCGCACAGC
Source organism: Theobroma grandiflorum (assembly GCA_036013995.1). Classification (NCBI taxonomy): domain Eukaryota; kingdom Viridiplantae; phylum Streptophyta; class Magnoliopsida; order Malvales; family Malvaceae; genus Theobroma; species Theobroma grandiflorum. Next base: position 15,276,458 of record CP142132.1, on the reverse strand, counting down.
CGCTTCGTTAGTTGATGGAAGAAAAGGAGGACCATGGTCCAGGCAGTAAACAGCCGATAAGGACGGCTCTAATATATTTTTGTCCATCCATTTGATATGTGATTATCGAATAACATTTCTGTGTTTACAGTTGGACCAAGCGACAGCAACTCCACAACCACCCATCGGTCTTCCTCAGACAAATACTGGTAACGAGTCGTCGGTAAGTTTGGTTCTAACGATTTATGTTCAAAATTTTCACATATGTTTATCTAGTAACAGAGTAAGTTATGTTATTACAGTTCACAGAGGCGACATCAAGTCCTCAACCACCAACGGATCCGGCTCAACCGCATAATGGTAACGAGCCACCAATAAGGATATTAAAGTTGTAATGGTTAATGTTCAACAATTCTATAATGATTATTGAATAACACCACTAATATATATGTTATTGCAGTTGACCTAGTCGACAAGAGCCAATGACGACATAGTCACGAAACATCAGCTCCAACGAATCATGCGAAAGCATCAAAAAGACATTTTGAAGCTAAAGGCTTCAATTCAGTCATTAACTGTTGTGCTGCAAACGCTTGAGGACAGTATCGTTGCTCGAGTTCTAGACGGGCTTAAATCACAAGTACGTTATTCTATCTTTTCTCGGTTTATGGTATGTGGTATTCTATGTGCTAAAGCATTTTGGCATTTTTCTCGTTTTGTAAGGCAGTCTTTCATCCCACGGTGCTAGTGCGGAACATGATGATGCTGATGATGGGCAGCATGATGAACCTGGTGTGACCCTGGAATCAAATGTTGTTGAAGGAAACGAGGTTCTTGAGGTCGATTCAATTATCGACACATTCACCGGAGGGGAGGGGACCTTCAGTTAGTCGTGGCTAAAGTAGAGCATCTTTCTCAGTCCGATGCAATCGTCGCGATAGCAGCAGGATTGGAGCAGCTTCAAAACACTCCCGAAGCCACCAGGTCATGACTGTCGTCACTAGCCTCATCTGAGGTCTATCATCGTGCAGTAGAAATTACCGACCCAACTGAGCTGGCACGAGTGATCATCGCAAGCAAATACCTTGCAAGCCCGTACATCAACCCCTCACTGAGCCGTCGGAATATGAAAGACACAATGGTGGAAGCCTACGAAGCTTTCAAGAAAGACGAGTCCGCAAGGTAAGCTTATAAATATCAATTCATTGTTGTTTTTAAATGAAACATTCATCCACCAACGGTTATCAAATTCATTCTGTTACATATGTAGGCGTAACGTCAGAATCTTAGGAGATCAAGGTGCTGAATATTTCACAATATTAGAAGATCCCTAAGAAGAAATGACTAGTAACTAAATCGACGCATGCCTCATCGTTCTTTGTAAGCAGATGACAGGGCCGAAGTCGAAGATGTACACTACCCGTGCATGCGTGGTTGACACAATATTATTTGTAAGTTTATTTAAAAAATTTTCAATTCTTTCTAAGCTTTTGAGTGCATTAAGTGTAATCTAATATATTTTTTTTTACAAGACACCATCCATATGGTACACTTGGCATTTCCAACTGAAGATGCCCGATCCAGTATGAAAATTTCAAAAGAGTTGCGGGGGTATGTGGAGGGTGAAAGACTGACATACGGGAAAAAATAAGAAGATGTCGATTTCACCCTCGCTCCTGGCAATGCGGGTGGGCATTGAGTGGTTGCAAAGATCAACTTGGTCAGGTGGACGATCAAAGTAATGGACTTCGTAACAACTTCAGCCGCTAAGGATAATGGAGCGCGTGCGAAGCAGCTGAAGCCACTTACGATAATTTTTTCAATCATCTGCCACCAAGCCGGATATTTCAGCAAAACACGACGGAAGACACAAGATTTGACTCCAATGCCAATGAAAATTCATTTGCCCAAACCTAAAGTGCATCGGTAGAATGATAGTGTCAGCTGCGGCATGTTCATGGTAAGCTACATTGATGCAATTTTGCAATAGAAACCAATTAGAGTTAAGCAGAATATGATTGCTAAATTGCGTCTCCAATACTCGCACCAAATTTTTTTCAACAGCTGTGAGAGTGAACCATGAATATATCGACCCCTGTTTGTATATTATTTTCTTTTCTTTATTGTATACACAATTAAATTTATACATAATTTTTTTTGTATACACAATTGTTTTATTTTTTGTATACTCAATTCATTATTTTTATATAGAATACATTTTTATTGTATAGACAATTAATTTTATACACAATTTTGTTTGTATACACAATAGAAAATTTTTGTATACACAATTGTTTTATTTTTTGTATACTCAATACAGTTTTTTTATACAGAATACATTTTTGTTGTATACACAATAAATTTTATACAGAAATTTTTTTGTTACCCTAATTTTGTATTTTAATTTTGTTTGTATCATAATTTTGTATAGACAATAAATTTTAATTTTATTTTATACACAATTTCAAGAAGTTAGCGTGTAACGTCATAAATCTGGTTGTACTCGACATGTCACCTCACTAACCACTGTGCAATCGACGTGTAACCCCAGTTGGGGCGTGGCGTGTCACCCACCAAACTGCAACAAGTCAGCGTGTCATGCCATTAACCATTATGCGTGTCACCATACTTGGGGCGCAGCATGTCACCCACCCAATAGCAACAAGTTAGGGTGTCACTCCATTAACCACTCTGCTTGTCACCACAATTGAGGCGCAGCGTGTCACCCACCAAATGGCAACAAGTCACCGTGTCACGCCATTAGCCACTCAGCGTGTCACCATAGTTGGAGCGCAACGTGTCACCCACCAAGGTGCAACAAGTCACCGTGTCATGCCATCGACAATATGCACTCGACGTGTCACCCATCAAACTGCAACAAGTCAGCATGTCACGCCATCGACAATATGCACTAGGCGTGCCACCCACCAAACTGCAACAACTTAGCGTGTCACCAACCAAACTACAACAATTTAGCGTGTCACGCCTTAAACCACTTGACGTGTCATGCCATATTATATTATGATGAATTGGGAAATTGGATGATCCATATTTTTTTAAAAATTTCTTTGGTCAAATCATGTGTTTTAATTTGAAATTTCATGTGAAATGTTTTTAATTAGTTGAAAGTTTTCTCATTCTATAATTGCATCCCCTGAAGTAAACTCGTTGGTAATTACAACTGATTTTGTTAACCAATTTCCATCCATTTTTATTTTATTTTATTTTATTTTATTTTATTATTTCCATACCGAGCTATTAAATCGATAATTAAATTAAATACTAAATAAACATTGTAATTAATTAAATAATTACAAAAAGATGTCCCAATTGAATATTAGGATTTAGAAAGCTACTAAAGTTATATTAATTTATTTAATTTTATTCTAATAACATAAAAGGTTAAATCTATTTAAATAGAAAGGAATTGAATTAAATCATTAATTGTTTAACATAAGTGGTAATAAAATGTGAGAAAGAAGGTAACAGTATAGGGAAATCTACATCTCTATTCAGTGTTCAAACATACAGACAAAATGAAATGAATAATCAAACACAAAACTATGAATGAATGTAAGATACTGCAACAAGAAATTGTGAGAAATGTATTCCACATGGGTTACATTTAGTTACGCACAAAATTTGTCTTCATCCATAACACACCTTACGTTTTCAGACATTGTCCTTTGTATTGGACAGTTGTTCCGTGTGTGACCAGTTTCTCTACAACTTGAACATGCTTTCGGTTGGCGCACTCGTGGAGGCATCGATATACTTGGAGATGGTGTTGGATTTATGGATGGAATTGCAAAAGGGGATGGGCAATTCTGTCTGTTATGCCCGTACATCTTACATTGCGAACATCTTCGTGCTCGACTGCCTTCACTAGTCGATGGAATCCTTCTCTTCCTAAGTCTTCCCACTTGGCTTCACCAAGGTGGTGGCAAGACGATAATTTGTTTCAGATGAGGGGGGATGTCTCACTCACTAAGATGGCCTACTGGGCAAATGGACCCCGCATAACCCTCTATCAAAACGGTTGTCTTGTAGTAGTCAGCGCAGAATTCAATGGCTTCATGTTTGCATTTATTGAAAAATACAATGAACTCAATCTTCAAGCATAATGTAAATGTTATGTCAATTAGGGATCAAATAATAAATAAAGATATTCTAACCTTATTGCTGCAATGACATGGTTGCATGGCAATAAATCTGTTTGGAACTCACAGTATGAACACGTCTTCGTCGACAGGTTTACAAGTCCGTCCATCTTCCCGTCTTTAACTTCGAACTCCGCTCGATTGATAGGCTTAACTATAAAGCAATGTGCATCATTGAAGCATTTGCTCAACTACCTAGCAACCCAAGGGCTGAAGGGCGTCGTCACCTTAACTACCTCCTCGTACCGGTCATGGAACCAACACTGGAACATGTCTCTGATGAACTTGATCAAAACAGTGATTGGCATTTCTCTTGCTTGCTTCAAGCATGAGTTAACACGTTCTGCAATGTTCGAGGTCATCATTTGGTATCGCCTTGCTAGTGAACATGTATGTGCCCATCTCTCAGGGCCTATTCTCATAAGATCAGAGTGGGCTCCCGTATGAATCTGGTTGAGCCGGTTCATATGTCTGTTGAAATCGAAAACCTTATAGTAATCTAGAGCAAGGGTGAAAATCATGAAAACGTCATCGTTCTTGAACTTGTTTTTAAATTTTTTCTTCAAATGGTAACCACATAAACCGTGGTACACTTCTGGGAATGCATTTTGGATTGCTTTCTTAATGTCGAGATGCTGATCAGAAATAAACATAGTGTTTTCAAGACAACCAACTGCATCACGCAACTTGTTGAGAAACCACGTCCACGAGTCTTCATCCTCAACATGGTCGATGCCAAACGCAGCTAGATATACGCACTCGTTCGAATCTTTACATATAACGACAAACAAAACACCTTTGAATCTGCCTTTCAAATGTGTCTTATTAATTGCAACCGTAGGACGCATTACATCCCTAAACCCCCGAATACAAGCCTCGTATGACCAAAAACAATATTTGAATCTTTTAGCCTCATCAGTAGCCACTATAGTCACTGTGCCAGGATTTTCTTGTTCCAACATATAAAAATACGAGGGTAGTAGTTGAAATTACTCCTCCAAGGGACCAAAAACAAGCCTCCTTGCATACTCTTTTACTTGCCAAGCCTTACCATACAATCATTCCAATCCTCACTAAACCCTCATCTCGCCAATTGTGTCCTTAGGTCTTAATGTTATGCCATTAGCCCGAAGCTTGTCTGAGTTCACCAATTATCTTCACACTCGCAGTTGGAAATCACCCTTGTAAACCATAAACGGTACATATGTGTACTTTGTGGAAGGTTCAAACTTGCCAATACTCTCTTTCTCAACTAACTTCGTTTCACGCACACTGAATTGCATGCCTTGTCCTTGCAACCAACTTCATAATGACCTTTATATGACCTTTACATGACCTTTTTACTCTTATCCTGAACTGCTTTTAGAGCCAACATGTTTATAGCTCGTTTCAACTTGACCTTCAAAGAAAACATTCTTCATTTGTATAAGTGATCATCGGCACATGTCGACTCTTCAATGGTAATTGTTTGGAAGGAGAACCTTTCTGCACCTGTAATTCACCACGTACGAGATATCCCTGCATTTCTCCTTTCCTGATAACTATCATCATGCAATGTATCAACGGAATAAATCCCGTCCTCACTAGCGATGGGGTTATTGTATATGAGGTCATCACACTGAACATCTCCTACATCAACACCTCCACCAGGTTCCGTTTCACCTCCAATAGCTTTCGTTTCACCTCCAACAGCTTCTGTTTTGCCTTCAACATTATTGCAAATTGGAATGTCACTGTCATAAAGCCAGTCATCATCTGAAGTCTCATGATCCCATTCGTCAAGCCCATCATCTAAATTATCATCAATTCTATCTTCACCGGCAGCGAACAAATCCTTATTTGCCTTATCGGATGCAGTATTATCCTCCAACATCGCAGTGTTAACCTCTAACGTTACAGTGTTGTAAACAAGTGTTGTATTCTCATTTGAAATTGGTATTACACACTCTACAGTTTCACCCGATCATTGCATTTCTAGAACAGAAGCAAGTAATTGGTTTGATGCACATCCTGATTGGAATTGTGCACCCAACTGTTTTGTCAATGCCGTCTATTTACTGTGCTACACAAACTCCTCTGCATACCTCAATTGTAGGTTATGGACTGAATGCTCTAGTATATGTGAAGCATTGTAAATCTCATTTTGATTGACCTGAATACCATGTTGTTCAGCTTCTTCATGTGACACAACATTTGATTAGCGTCTCTTAATGCTGACATACAAAGTCGGAACATTCCTTTATTTTAGCAGAATTAATGCAATATCTTCATCGTCCTTGATAATTAGGCGTGATAGCTCTCCAAGTGTACTGATCAATGCATGTAACTCAATCTCGTCAATTTCTGAGTTTACCCTAACAACATCTTCAACTAGCTTCATCAAGCGCGTAAACAACAAATCACTCCTAACCCCCCGCATTCGTGACTCATCACCCTTGTAAATGCCATCCACCCATTTACCACCATGTCTTATCAGAAGTCGCATAATTGAAACCCCATTGAAATTTTGAAAACAAAAATAATTAATTTGTCAATCATTTTACACAATACATGCCGTGTTCAAAAATTTGCCAGTCATGTTGTTACACGCCATGTTTAGAATATGTGACACGGCATGTTTAGAATATGTTACACGCCATGCCCGTAAATGTTACACGCAAGTTCAAAATTTGTTACACGCCATTCCCGTAAATGTTACACCAAGTTCAAATTTTTTTACATGTCATGTTCACAACATGTTACACACAAGTTCAAATTTTGTTACACCCCGTGTTCACTACATGTTACACACTATGTTAAACAAAAAAGGTACACGCCATGTGCTAACACATGTTATTTCAGTATATCTATTTTTTACACGCCATCTACTTTATAGATGCATGACGTGTAACAACTCTATGCAATGTTTCTATTCCGTCGTCTAATTTACACAAAAAGTTTCACAAATTTATGTGTTGCAGCAATAAACCCAATAACATATCTTAATGTCATCTCCGTTATGGGGTCTGTTTTTCAACTACAATATGGCCAGATGGCGAGAGATAGACCACAACACGATGACGATGGTGCTCAACAGATATTTGACAGAGCTCATACAGTTCATAGAGCTCAGAGAGCTGATGATGATGGTGCTTAACAAAAATTTGACCGAGTTGATGTAGTTCAGAGAGCTGAGAGTGAAAAATGAGCCAGCTTAAACAGCTGAGCATTTATTTTTTTAATTTCTCTATGACGGGTGGCAGATATCGGGAGCTTAATTTGCCACAATGTTTTTAAAGGCATTTTTGTCTACTCATGCTTCTTTGTGGCTAGAAACAGAAAACTTTATCGGAGGTGGTTAATTTTGAAATCACCCTATGAGGAAGACTATTTCTCACAATTTCCTCTAACCTAATTGTGAAAATGACACGTTGAGTTATCTTTATTAGAAATGAATATGATATTTTTCGATTTTAGAAACAAAGAACTTGAATCCAAATTCGGATATATATAATTTACAAATTTAATCTGTTATTATTAAGAAAACACTTTTGACATTTTATTAATATGACTTCTTTTTTTTAGATTTAAAAAAATGTAATACTTTTTTAAAAAATATATGGGAATAAACACATAGTGAAATTATTACATCATTTTAAGCTAAGCAACATCTAAAATGTCCCTAAATAAAAAAGAATAGATACTAAATAGAGGAGAACTCAACCCATTGAATAATAGATGTAGATTTTCATTATGTGTGGCCATTCAATTGGCACACTAATTGCCTTCATAGTGAACATGAGAAATTGAACACTCCCAAAGCAACTGAATTTTCTCCTTTATATGCTTGATGAGATGAGCATTCAGGTCCAAAGAAATAAAATGCTTATTAGTTAACTTCTGAATGGCTAATAAAGAATTTGACTCAACTTGTATTCTTTAGCCTCTATTCCAATTTAAACACTAACTCCAATAAAGCGCCAAAATCTCTATTATTAAAGAATATGATATACCTATTTTATAGGTAAATCCAAGTAATCGATTACCAAGTGCATCTCAAATTACACCTCTAGCTATTGCCAAGCCTGGTTGTTGTCTCGCACTGCCAACAACATTAAGCTTAATGAAGGAACTCTTAGGCTTTTCCCAAGCAACAAAAATTCATGTTTTCTTACAATCTACTCTCTTTTAAAGTTGTCCCAAGCTTCCTTAGACTTGGTTTATATGTGTTGTCATGCATTATGAGGTCAGACAAAATCAACATCAAAAATTGATGAGTTTCGCCAAAACCATAAGAACCATAGTGTGTAGTGGTCTTGGGTTTGAACATGGGGAAGTAACATTCCCTCCAATTCAAGAGGGAATCACCTTCCCTACCACATTTGCAATTTGATATCCATGTAAAATTATATTCCCAACAAAATCACATTTCAAACGGTGCAAAGTGCTTCTCCTAAATTAAAATCTCTATAAAGTGATCCACTTTCCATGTACTAAATGCTTCCTTAATTAAAACGATTGGAGTGAATTACAAATCTAAATAGGGATTTTCAAATGAAATCTTAATTTTTTTTTGTATAAAAGTTTTTTTGTTTCTTCAATGTAGGCCTACTAAAGATGCTCACATGTCATTCATCTTATCAACTTGGTTCTAACTCTTTTTTATTGGGTTAATTGGCAACATCATATATAGCCACAACTCTATATTAGCTTATTATATTTTGGGTAAAATACACTGATTCCCTTAAGTTTTAATTGAAATTATGCGAAAGTCCATTAGTTTTTAAAATGGACAATCCGTACCAAAACTAAAAACATTGTTAACAAAAATAATGAAAAGGCTAAAATACTCTTTCTTTTTTTATTTATTTAAAAAATTATTATTATATTTTTAAAAAAAATAAAATAAATAAAGAGCACCGATCAACTCCCCAAGTAAGGGGAGCACCGACCGATGCTCCTAAAGGAGGGGAGCCCTATCGAGGCTCCCAAGGGAGCACCTGGTGCTCCCCCGGTGCTCCCTTTGGGGAACCCGATGCTCCCTTAAGGAGCCTCAATTGAGCTCCTTAGGGAGCTCCGATGCTCCCCAATGAAGAGCTTTTTTTAATTAATAAAAAAATATTAAATTATATAATTTAATTATAAAATTAATCAAGAATAAAATTATCCTTTTATCATTACCACATCAGCAAGTTGACGAAAATACTAACGGTTGACTAACAATTAGACCTATGTGTCCTACAAAAAATATTTTTTCGAAATGAAGTGTCCATTTCGAAAACTATTAGACTTCTGTGTAATTTCGATCAAAACTTAAAAAGTCAAGGTATTTTACTTAATACTTTTTAGATAAGCATCAACCTATCTTATTATATTAATTTTTATAAAATATTTCGATAGCCACTTTTTTTACAATTTTGAAAACGAAAAATTAGGTATAATTATAAATATTTGATTTAATAATAAATACATATATACGGAAATCTCTTATTTAAATATTAAAATTTTAATATTTATTTTCGTTTTAATGTCTAAAAGATTTTTAAACTATTTAGAAACTTTTAAATAAATATTTATTATTTTAAAATTTTATATTTTTATTTTAAACTAAATAAGTCATTATGACTAATAACTGATTAATTATTATTAGTTAAGATGTTACTTACATTCTAAGCAATTTATGTAACATGATAATATATTAGATAAATAATGACATGATAAGTTGATATAGCATAATGATATAATTATGTAATATTTTTTATTTTTTATGTGATAAGTATTATTTTAATTAATAATAATTAGTTAATAGTTAATTATAAAAATTAATTTAATTTAAATTAAAAATATGTGAATTTATTAAAAATAATAGAATAATAAAAATTTCTTTAAAATTTTTTTAGATAATTTTGTAATCTTTTCAAATACTATTTCTTTGTTCCTCCGAACAGAAGCTCGCAAAAATCTACCAAAAAGTGCTTGTCATGTAGAACACGAAAGAGAGTTGCGAGGGAGAATAAGCCCAGAAAGACCCGTAATGTTGAAAGTCTGACGAGGAAACGTCCACCCATACTTTATTCTACAATTGAAAGATGCTCCAGATATTTGCCGTTATTTCTTGGATAGCGCTCTCATTACACCCTCTCTCTCTCTCTCTCTCTCTCTCTCTCTCTCAACAAAACCATTTCATTTCTTCACACTGTACAAATTGAAGCCATCAACAAATTAAAGTCGAAGAGAGTTCGCATAGCCAAATTAGACATGGAAGAAACAACAATTCTTTACTCCTCTCTTTCTCTTGTCTTTCTCCTCATTTCTTTAAACTTCTTCTTTCAATCCAAAAAATTTCACAAAAATTAGAGAGGTAGGGACGTCAACGAGTAGGTATCTGTTAATTTTGAAATACCCGAACCCTAATTCTATTAAAAATCAAATATCCTAAATCTATTAACTATTCGAATAATTTAAAAATTATTACCTTAATACATTCTCACTATCCTATAATTACCTTAATCCGTTTAAATATCCGATTAAATGAAAAATTATTAAAATATTTTTCACGAGTATATATATTATAATGAATAATTTTATAAGTCATATTTTTTATAATATTAACACAAAATAGAAAGTAAATATATTTATATTAAAAGTGTATATATAACAGTAATTATATTCTTTTATAATATAATATAATATTCAAATTATTTAAACATAATTAACAATCTAATAATTTTTTAATTTAAATATATTAATGTCATCATATTAATAATTTAGGTAATCATACTTTTCATATATTTATTAATTTTTAACAAAAAAAATACTTGTAAAATTGATAAAAATTATAAATTTTTAATTTAATTATTAAAATAATAATAAAATATTTATAAATAATTATCTAATTCGAGTAATGGGTATCCAAAGGTGATACTCAAACCCTATCCTATTAAAATTCAAATGATAAAATTACTACCTTAATCTTACCTAAATATGTTTATGAAACACTCTAATCTGATGTAACAAATTTGAATATTCATGGCTACCCTATAATAAAGTACCCGTTTACATCCCAACCCCACCTTCACTTCCTTGGCCACCTCCACCTCCTAAAATCCCCCATCCATCGCTCCTACCAAACTCTTTCCCAAAAATACGGTCCTATCTTCTCCCTCCAGCTTGGCTTTCGACTTCAGGTTGTAGTATCATCTTCAGCCGCAGCCGAGGAATGCTTTACCAAGAACGATATCATTTTGGCTAATCGACCCAAGTTAATCCGGGCAAAGCACCTAGGCTACAACTATACCACAGTTTCAGCCTCGCCTTATGGTGAACATTGGCGCAACCTACGTCGAATCGGTGCCATTGAAATCTTCTCATCAAGTCGCCTAAACACAACAATAAGTGTTCGAAGAGACGAGATCAGGCGCTTGTTGCTGAAACTGTCGCGTGATTCGAGCCAACACTTCACGAAGTGGAGCTGAAATCTATGCTTTCTGAGTTGACCTTCAATAACATCATGAGGATGGTAGCAGGGAAGCGGTACTATGGAGATGAAGTGACAAATGAAGCAGAAGCAAAAGAGTTTAGGGATTTAATAGCAGAGGCATTTAAGAATGGTGGAGCAGCAAACCCAGCAGATTTCTTTCCGATGTTGAACTGGATCGGTCAATGGTATGAAAAGAAGGATAAGAAGCTTGGAACGAGAATGGACGTGTTTTTTCAGAAGTTGATTGATGAGCACCGAAGCAATAGGCAGGAAAATACTAGTATGATTGCTCACCTTCTTTCCTTGCAAGAGTCCGAGCCTCATTACTACAGTGACGACATTTTGAAAGGGCTCATATTGGTTAGTTGAACTTGAATCTTTTTCTTTTGTCCTTTTCCTTTTCGTTGTTTGTACGGCTGAAAGTCCATTAAGCTTGAACTACACAAACCCATCATTCCTTTCCGACTGTTCAAACGTGAAACCTCTAAGTTCTAATTGTTCTATTGTATTGGCATGCTTGTTTAACAAACAAACATTATTGTGCAGGTGATGATACTTGCAGGAACGGACACATCTGCAGTCACATTAGAGTGGGCAATGTCCAATTTACTTAACCACCCAGAAGTGTTGAAGAAAGCTAGAGCTGAAATAGACAGTCAAATTGGCCAAGAAAACTTGATTAATGAGTCAGGTGTCCCCAATCTACATTACCTTCAAAGCGTCATATCCGAGACTCTTCGATTATACCCTGCACTTCCTCTCCTGGTTCCACACATGGCATCCAGTGATTGCACCATAGGTGGATACGACGTACCACGTGACACGATCGTACTGGTCAACGCTTGGGCTATTCATAGGGATCCCAAACTATGGGATGATCCAACAAGTTTCAAGCAAGAGAGATTTGAAAACGAGAAAGGAGAATCGCACAAACTCAAGTCATTTGGATTAGGAAGGAGGGCATGTCCAGGAGGAAGCCTAGCTCAGCGTTTGGTGGGATTAGCTCTGGGGTCATTGATTCAATGCTTTGAGTGGGAAAGGGTTGATGGGAAGGAAATTGACATGACTGAAGGAACGGGAAGCACCGTGCCGAAAGCTCAGCCATTGGAGGCTATGTGTAAAGCTCGCCCTATCGTGGATAAAGTAGTTTACAAGGAAAATGTTTAGTTTAATAATCATAAGTTTGATGAACATATTGTAAAAATAGGCTTTGATTTCTTCTCTATTATACATATTCTTGTAGTAGGACACCGTCAGTGTTCACTGTAATTATTATAACAATTTTGTTTAGGTTTGTACTAATGAGAAACCCTACTGTAAGAGGATCTGCTTAATGCGGTTCTCGGTTTGATGCCTTTATAGCCTTCAATAAATTATGAATTTCTTCATTTGTTTGAATTTTTTTTTTCTTCAATATTTAGGTGCTAACTAATAATGTGATTCATTTGGTATGATCCTCTTTGTTAAGCGTCTAAGACATGCGAATGTGATCATGGGTTAGCTAATTGGTTAGCTTTGTTGGCGCACTAAGCTTATACAGACTGAAATTCAACCGACGGCGAAGTAATTAATATTTTGTCCAGAGATGGTTCCACTACTCATAAATGATAGGAAGTAATAAATAACAAATTTATGAATATTCAAACTGTCATAAAACTTTAATAATTCTCTTACTATAATTAATTATTCAAGATGCTTGCATTCAGCTCAGCATTGATTGAAAAGTTAAATTTATGAGCTAATTGAGATTTACCCAACGGGTATTTCCTTTGTTTTATTTGAGAGGAGGAGGAATTCAAGCCTTACTCATTAATCCATCTCACCTTCCATTCTGAGCTCCATTTCATTTACAGGTAAAATCCTTTGCTAAGCTGTTTTAGATTTAAGAATTTAATATGGAAACGAGATTCAGGTATGATTTTGAGTGAATGCTAAAAATTGCAGAAATTGGCCATCAAATTTTGTTATTCTTTGATAGACCAAAATGCAAAAAGTGAAAGAATCGTAAAAATAAAGAAATAAAACAATCTGACTTAATTCCACATATACTCATTCCACCCCATCCCTTTCCATTATGTATAGCTATTTCGCAATGTTCCACAATTTAACCCAAAAAGCAAAATAACCAAACCACTATAAATTAACCATTATTAAAAGTGTAACTTCTTCACACACCAAAAAACCAGATGAACAAACCTAACCAAATTTCGCCCGCCACTGTTCTCATTTTTCGTTTTAGTAAAAACCCGAAAGATTTAAAAAATTAAAGTGGGGAAAAAGCACTCGAGCCTCTGCCCAAATCTTCAACATGTGTCCTACGGTGAACATACTTAATCCTGTGGCTGCTCAACTCTGGTCAACATTAACCTCATGCCCACGATAAATTAAACATCGCAGACAACTTATCCAAGTCCAAAGATTGGATGTTCTGGGACACGACAGCAGCACCTGCGACTAGTGCGATAGACACAAATAACACACCTTTCAAGCATCCATGTCCTTTTGACAAGCATCCCAAAATCAGCTTGCAGTACTTGTCAGCCTCCCTCAATGATGATGCATGAGCATTGTCATCTGCTTTCTCATTCTATTTATAAACCAACGGACCAAGTTAGCTACAAATTTGGTCTCATTTCCACTTGTAATAAAAGCATACAAAAGTATAAAACAAAAATATAATGCATTGAATAAGGTTGATGGTTTCTTAAGGTCCCAATTGTACAGGAAATAAAATATGCATGATATCCACAAAAGTATAGGACAGTGAAGTAATTAAATCAATATAGTGGTCCCGGTTGCACAAAAACAAGTCATCAAGACTTCTGGGAAATGAACATGTAAAGACCTACATCCTTCCTTGCCCCCTTCAACCCCCACCTTTCCCCCTCTCCATATTCCCAGGAAAGGTGGGGGGAAGGAGGCTAGGAGAAAAGGTACCACCTCTTTGAAAATGTGCAAGCAATGTTTAGGATCATATATAGAGTCAAACAAAAAATCATAAACTAGGTTACACACATTAAGTGGTACGTTTGAATGCAGTTCGGGAGTTCTCACTGAACAAGAAAATGATTCTTAGCAGAGCTTACAATCATTAAATTAATCTAATATGTTGTCAAACAGATACGAGAATACATTACCTTCTGCCTGAAACTTTTTAAAGTTTCCCTCAAAGGATCAAGTGTTGAATGTTTAACAGAATGCTCTTTCCATTCATTTGCAAGCTTTCTTAAAACAGCAACACTTGCTTCAAGGTTATCAAGATAAAGAACATCCTGTTTCCAAAGACATGTGGAAAGAACCAACAGAAATTTAACAAAAGTCAAGATGAGTAAGTAAAGGAAAACAGAGTCAAAGATCAGGGAGGAAATGTTAAACCAAAAGAAGAAAATAAAGCACAACCGAAACATGTGGATGAAAAATCTTCAAATAGAAAAAAAATTGCTCACCCATTGCTTATAACAGTCAGGATTTCGAGTCAAACACCAAATAAAAATATCACTTGCTTCCCTTGATAGTTCAGGAACACCTGCAATACCATCAAAATCCAAATACTGCATAAATAGATAGAGCCAATTTATTGCACCACTTAAGTCGTGGGTTTAAGATGCCAATGGAAAGCATTCTTTAAGAATCTACTTTTTACCTTCTCCAGCAGCTTTTACAGCATAGTTCAGTATCTGTTGAGCAACTTGTTTCATTGCTTTGCTTCCAGGAGAACCAGCAAGGGCAACCTCCTTTAAGATGGGATAAATAGCTTCAAACCTCTCAGTTGCCTAAATAATTAATACATTAGAAATGAAGCAGATCAATTTTCTGGAAACCTTAGGACTGAGTCAGAAGAAATCATGCAAAAGATCCAGCACACAACCTACCTTAACTCGAGCTGAGGGTGCTGGAAATGTGATCCTCATCAAAATCTCAAGAGCAGAAGGTGGCACGAGCCGCTCTCCCTTTCTGACAGCACCATTTACTAAAATAGGATGAGCTTTTGGAGAGGAAATTATTCTGATCACAACAAATGAAACAAACTGGATCAGAAGGAGTGCGGGAGGAAAAAGAGAAGTGTAGGCATAAATCAGAAAACATATATAGACTTACAATTAGCAATAGGCATTTTCAAATCCCAATACCCTAAGATTTAAAAATGCAATAAACTTATCAAAAGCAAATGGCATCCAACCTCTCTGCCAGCTGTAAAATCAAGTCTCTAGACTGAGGATTACAACTTGACTTGCCACTCAGCATAGGCAACAGAACATGTACCCACATGTACAGCCCTACAGCTAAATCTCCTTGGATGGCCTGTGAAAACAAGATAAAATTCATGGTCAAAATTCATACCATAAAAATTGATTTGTACACATAGAAACTTTATCTTCTTCAAGTTGTCAATACCCACCTGGGCAATCATCCACACAGTAATAGGAAGTTTATCTTGTCCCTGGTATTTTGGATTTTCCCTCATTGTTGGCACCAAACTGATCAAGATATCAGGTTTTCTTCTCAGCGCCATTGCTAAAACCACAAATATAGCAACCTGCAATTCCAGATTAGTTTAATTAATCATGAATTACTCCTGACCAACTGCTAACATCAATCAGTAGTGAAATATTATAACAGTATGCGCACAAAGTTTGTTTAGCATTCAGGTGTAGACTTTTGAAATTTTAAATCAATTAGGTAGAACTTAAATGGAAACAATTTGAACAAAACCAAATCAGACATATTTGGAAGGAAATGGATCACTAATGGACATCAGGGGAGATTATTGGTCTTTAGACCACACCTCATATTCAAGAAGCTCGCAGACAACCCTATCAAAATAACCATCTAAATGAACAGAAATAAAATACCCAAAACTGTTTGAGCAAACTAAAAAGGATCATGTGCATCATACAGAAAAAAACAAAACATGGCTGAAAGGCTTTGGTTTGAATAGTAGAGCATGTTTAGAAAGCCAAGCTATAGCTTTATCCAAGCCAGCCAATGCTTTATATAGCTAGCGGATGGATAACTAGGCATCTCATCCCATCAAATTCATGAACATGGTCAGTCGCAAAATAGAAATGGCATCCACTAATCTTTAACCAAAAATTATTGTAATAAGCAAAAGAAATGTACACCACACGTATCTTAAGGAAGAAAATTATCTATCTATGAGATGAACCCCCGCATAATCCAAAGTCTTCCATCTACTTCAACAGTGATAGTCTAACTCAAACATGTACAAAGTTTCAGCCATAAAACAAATTAAATGCATGAAAGGAATAGCAGGAGAATGTATCTCAGTCTTAAATTGCTCTCTATCACACATTTGAACTACCAGTAGCCTTTGACCAACTATTGGCATGCAAGAAATGATACCCAAGTCTGGAAATTCTATGCTTGATACTCAATACACATGATCACTTCCATTCTTTTCCACTAAACGCATCTCCTTCCAGTTGATACCATTCTTTACAATTCAACACAAATATTTTCCAAGATTACACAAAGAAAAAAGATCAACAATTACTTGAGACTTCGAAGGTGCTTGCTGAGCTACTTTCTTTGATCCCTTTGCAACTCCTTGATGAATTGTAAGGTCAGTCAGAATGCTGTCCAATGACCACAACGCAAAAGATACTAACGCATCTAAAGATCGCCGGTTCAACCAATCAACCGATGTCCTATAAACATCTTCCGGAACATTCGAAAGCGGAATCTATTCAAAACAAAATAGTAATAAAAATAAAAATAAAAATAAAAATTCCGACATAAATTTAACAAAATTGCATCAATGCATGACCTAAACTGTACACAGAAGAATTAAACAAAATCATGAAATTTTTCGAACATACCAAAAACTTTAAAAATTCAAAGAGAAAACTTACATCAACCAACTTCGAAACCGTAGATTCTTTGAAAATCTTTAACCAAGGGAATTGCGCCGCACACACTGAAGCAAATGCTCTTCCAAAGTAATCTGCAAATCTCATTAATTGTATTTCTTGCTGCGTCTCATAAGAACTCTAAAAATTTGAAATTTTTTAATAATTAAAAAAAAGAAAATTAAAAATTAGAATCAGATCACTCAAAATTATAGCAAAAAAGAATGCAAACTAAGATTTTTTAAAAAATTTAAATCCTACTCACAGTTATATCAATAAGAAAAGCGCTAAGATCACCAGCGTCGATCTTCGAAGCAGCTTCCGCTACAGTTACCTTCGGCTTCTTCGGTTTCTTCGGCTTCACCTTCTTAATCTCCACCGCACCCGTCTCGGCAGCATCACCGGTATCACTATCATCTTCCTCGTCAGACTTCGATCCGTTGGCGACAGCGGTGGAAACCGCCGCCGATGCAGCCGCCGCAGCCTCAGCGGCGCGACGACGGCGATCCTCGGAATGTTTCTCGATCGAGCGGAAGACGTCGGAGGAGACGCCGCCATTGGGACGATCAACAGAAAAAGTCTCCGGCGGAGGAGGTTTCGAGGATTTCCGATTCCGTTTCGAATAGGAAACCGTTTGCCAGCCGTTAACGTCGTCGTTTTGGATGTTATTGTTTTCGACTTCTCTGAGAATTTGGTCAATCATAGCTGAATTTTCGTCCATCCTTATTTAAAACAAAATCAAAAGAAAAAAGTACAACACTTTTTTCTTCTTTTAGGTCGGTTAAAACGACGGAGTCTTGGCCTGAGAATACAGGGTTTTACGACGAGAGAGATCGTGGGTGAGAAATAAATGGGCGAGAAGGCGGGTTTGAAGGGAAGGAGGAGCAGACAAAGAGACGGACTGTGTATAAAAAACACGTGGATTTCTCTGTTTTGTTTTTTAAGTCCTATTTGACCTTCTTTAATTTATGATATTACAGATTTGCCATAATCCGATTGGGATCAGAGACTTTTTCTTTTTTTGGAGATTAGGTAAAAACATTATCTTAATTAGTTCATTAATGCGGAATTTATTTTTTTTTGCTCAGATGTGACCAATCATTAATGTGGAATTTACTAGCTCTTAACTTATAAATTTCGAATTTGAATATTAAAAGTAAATATAATTTACTTGATAAGATAATATCTCTGTTATTATATAATTGAAAATTATATAACATATGATATGTGAAACATAAACAAGTAAAAGGTGTTCATGGTATGAGGCAAAGTCTTGAATAGTATATATCTCTCTTACTCTTGCTCTTGATTAATTGTTTGTATTCTGTGAATGAGTATCTAAATAACATTTTTGTTTGTACCCCTCTTTTTAACTCTAATAAACATTTCGACACACACATATATGTTGGGCAGATGATGTCCTATGATATTATTTTCAAGTGCAAAATCACTTAATTTTGGTACTCGCTTATCCACTTGCAACTTCTTATTCTTAATTTGGCTTACTCATAATTTTTTTATTATTAAGTATTAGAATATTTAATTCAATAATTAGATTCAAAAAGCAAGAGTCCAAAATTTCGTTTCCCAAATAAATAAAAAAAATAACAATAAATTTTTAGATGTCATAATTAAGTATCATTCATATACTTAAACAGTATATGGTTATTAGGAGATCCTTAAAGATAAGTTGATGATCAGTTTAAAGATAAGAATAGATCCTAAGTTAGGTTCAAATATAAGTGTAGATATATGCTATCTTTTATATTTAAATTTTTGTAGTACATACATTACTTAACTTGACAAGTTTTTGATGAGTTTGGTATCCATCTTGTTTGAAAATAAGTAGGCATTCATTAAAACCTTTTGCTTTTGTATTGAGAAATCAAACTATCAACAGTATTGTAGCCCATTAGCCACAGTGATGCATGCCCATTCCCCGAGCTATCGCCCTGTCGCCTACTTTTTAGCTACACCCATGTGAGTTTTTCTCTATTAAAATAATGTTAAACTTTCAACGCTTCATTGCTTGCTATATTCCTAATTTTAGTCAAAGATTTAAATTCAATTTTTTTAAATAAAAAAGTTAAAAATCTCTAAAGTTGACAAACCAATTGTTTATATACTTGTAATTTGTAGTACGTGTGTCTCGAATTATTTAAAAATTTTTAAATAAATTTTTATTTTTTTATCATATTTAATTAAGTTTTTATACTTTTATTTTAAATCAAATAAATTTTTATAATTAATGATTTATTAATTTTTATTAATTTAAATGTCACTTATCATTTTATTTTATGTGACAATGATGTAGCGAGTAAAATTATCATATAATTATATCATCATACTAGATCAATATATTATATCATCATTCACTATGACATATTAATATATTGCATTAATATAGCATGATATAGAATAACAAGTAAAATTTTGATTAAAAATATATAATTAACTATTAATTATAAAAACTTATTTGATTTAAAATAAAAATATAAAAAATTGATTGAATAAAATAAAAGAATAAAATTTTTTTTGAATAATTAAAAAAAATTTTAATTAATATATCTTTGTGGATTAATTGTTGGATAGAATAATTTTATTTTTTTATAATAAGAAACAAATACCAAAATAATATTCTAGAAACCATTTGTAAGTAATAAATGCTAGGATAATTGTTATCACTATATATTGTTTATATACCATATGTGAGTAGTTGAATAATTGAAGCAAAATAGTATATTATTATTATTATTATTATTATTTTATATTTGGACTTTCTCTCCAATTAGTTTTTTTTTCTTTTTCTGACATGTGGTTTTGTATGGCAGATCAGCTACACGCCTTGCAGTCCATTTGACAATTGCAAGAGAAATATGGATCTCATAAAAGTCAAAGCCCTTTTCTTTTTCTTTTTCTTTTTTTGTTTTTTCTGAATTCCCATATTTTTCTTGCGTTGGCTTTGGGTATTTATGAAGGCCAAGCTCCACTATGTAACATTTTCCACCGCCTCGAGAGGATGCTGTCAAGTCAAAAGGCCACTGAGATTCATTGGAGTTACTTAATGAGATTTTTTGTTTTTAAATATATTTTGAGATATCTTTGGAAAAATAAAATTAAAATCTGGCAAAAAAAATTAAATTACCAATTATACAATATGATAACTCTCAAATTGGAAAGAGTGAGAGAGGTTTTCATTTTTGTTTTGGAATTTTAAATGCAAATTAACTTTTATTTATATAAATGATATGGATACTTGTGATTATGGAATCTATAGACAAAATAACGAAATATTTTCATATACAAAAAAATAATTTTATCCATAATTGCTTTGTCATTGAAAATTAATTAATAAATATCATATCCCATGAAATTTTGATTTTTTTTTATAGAGTATTCTATCAAGAAAAAAGTCTTGTTTTCTAATAGTGTCAAACAAACTCTCATTAAAAGTTTCGGTTTATAATTGAAAGTGCCGTAGAGGTGGACCGAGGGGACAGGTAGGGCATCTTGTTTCTCAAATTTTAAAATCTTATAATTTTCTAAAAAATTTTATAAATTTATTTTTTATTTTTTTAAAACTTTATAATTTCACCTCTAAAAATATTGAACTTTCAATTTTCGCCTTTAAATATGAAATTTTGGGTGGATAGTGGGATAAGAGTCTTATCTACCTCTGGGTAGCTTAACCTAAAGGAGTTTTCAACGGTAAAAAGAAAAAAAAAACTTAAAATTAGAAAACAATATTAAATCATAAATTTTGGCACATAAAGAGATTTCATTAAAGCATTTTACTAAAAATCCACAGAAGTTTTACCCAACACTTTATTTCTTTTTTTTTTTTTAATTTTTTAGTTTTACTTGTTTTGATGAATAGGTTACTCAAAATTACCCCACATCAGTTTTGAACTAAAATGGTGATTTAATTATTATTGTTAGTGTCATCATTGCCAAATGCAAAGTAAAGCAGTGGTCACAAATGGGAGGATGGAAAAAAAAGTAGTGCACTTATATGCTTTATCACAAAAAAGAAAAAGGCTGTCTCTCTACAATTACAAAATTGGGAATCAGTTTCTTCCATGCCTTAATGGTAAGATTGAAAGTTTGCAATGATCTCAACAAAATTAAGTGCTTTGGGTTTCTTCCATTGAAGTTTTACCGTCCCTACTTGTTGATGTTCAAATATATTAATGATGGTGTGCATAACATCTCCAAACATATCAGATTTTGACAAATGTAAAATTAATGGCCTTTGGAAAATTAATTTAGTATCAAGTAAGCAAAAAGAGAGAAACAAATGTAAATGCAAGGATATTAGCCTATTTCTCTTTCTCATTCTTGATAAAAAAAATTTTGTTTTTTCATATTTTGATATATAATCATAAAAAACTTTATAAATTAAATGTCCTTTTCACATTAATATACATATGCTAAAGTTACTCACTAAAAGCAATAGTGAATAATATTAAAAATTATTTAACTTATAAAATAAAAACATAAAAAATTACTATAATTGTTAAAAAGTAAGGGACTCAGTTAATTTAGTTTTTGTAACGGATTCTACATCGATAAAAGATGGGATAGATTTTGGGTATATAAACATGTACCTTCCACCATTTATCAAGCATATTTTTTTGGTTAAAAACGTGAGTCCATAATTTATAGACTTACTCAAACTTTATTTTCAGAGTTTAAGATCACATGAGGTTTAGCTTAAGTTTCAGCAAGTGACGTTTGTTATCAGAGCAGGTTTGGACCTTCACTGATGTGGGGCTTTCATGAGAAAAATAAGAGTCAAGGTAGACTTAAACTAATATAAGAGTTTCCCTTCTCTACGTGTAAAGAGTCAACGAGGTCGTTGCACATTTGGGTGGAATAAAATGTCACAGATCTCACATCAGTAAAAGATGAGATGAGTCTTGAATATATAAAAATAGGTATTCTACTACTTATCAAGTATATTTTTTGAGTTGAGAACATGAGCTCGTGATTTATATGCTTACTTAAACTTTATTTTTAAAGTTTAAGGCCACACAAAATTAATTTTAAGTTTTGACTCGTGACATTTGGTATTATAATAGATTCAGATCTTTAGTGATATGAGGTCCTCATGAAAGATATAAAGGTCAAAGTAACTAGTGTAAGAATCTCTCTCCTCTACTACTAAAGGGCCTAAATCTTACATCAATAAAAAAATAGAATGAATCTTAGATATATAAATATAAGTCTTTCACCATTTATATTTTCTGAGTTGCATGAGATTAAGCTTAAGTTTTGACCCGTGACATTTAGTATTATAATAGATTCGGATCTTTACTGATATGAAACTCCCATTATAGATATAAAGGTTAAAGTAACTAGTGTAAGAGTCTCTCCCCTCTACTAGTAAAGGGCTCAGATCTTGCATCAATAAAAAATAGAATGAATCTTAGATATATAAATATGAGCCTTTCACCATTTATGGTTTTTGAGTTGCACAAGATTAAGCTTAAGTTTTGACATGTGACATTTGATATTATAATAGATTCAAATCTTTACTAATATGAGTCCCCCATGAAAGATATAAAGGTCAAAGTAATTTATGTAAGAGTCTCTTTCCTCTACTAGTAAAGGGCCTAGATCTTACATCAATAAAAAATTAAAATGAGTTTTAGATATATAAATATGAGCCATTCACCATTTATGTTTTTTGAGTTGAGAATGTGAATTGATAATTTATAGATTTAAATTTTATTTTTAGTGTTTAAGATTGCATGGGGTTGGACTTAAGCTCCGAGCCTTCTGGTCGGCAACAATTTCTACGAGCTATTTTTTTTTTAATTTTCACGTTTTAATAATTTTTCATTAAGTTATGAAGAAAATATTAATAAATTCTTTAAGAAAATTCAACAATGGCTTATGTGTTATTATCCTTTTTCCAAAATTTAAGTTGTGATTTGGGGGCATCTGAAGGGCAAAACAGGAATATGAAAATATCCGATGTGATCGAGGTGACTGTCCTCTGTATGTGGGATCCACGTTGGCCCCACATGTGACATTATTTTAAGGTTGGCTAAAATTACGAAATTAATTAATAAATTTTTATTTTATAATAATTAATTTTAATTGAGTGATTAATCTTCTAAAAATCCTTTGATTCCCTCACTGAACACCCCATTAACTACGTGGGGCCCACAGAATTTTATCTGATTGCATAACCCAAACCTTTTGGGCGACCGTCCGATATTCCAAACAGGACGTCAGCTCTTATGATCAAGGCTTAATAAGTGGATATTGATTAACTTGTTAGATTATCGTGAAGGACATGGCATAACTTTCTCTCATTATTATCAAGGGAAGGCAGGTGGTTGGTGGAGGCGACCCGCACTAAATAAATAAAAGAAAAATAACATGAAAATAATTAAAGAATAATTTGAAAATATGCATGGAATAAAGGACGCTACATGAAACTTTATTAATTTTTGTAATCCAAAAAGAAACCATTTTTAATGTTTTTGGAAATTTATTTTTGGTTACATTTTGAAAAGATAATGTGAGCAATAATAGTGGCAGCAGCCAAAGGAGAGAAAGGTGGGAAAAGAAGACTTTTTATGTTAGAAAAAGGCAGTAAGATTTTGTATTTTGTTTATGTGGTAGCTGCTCGCATGTGATGGACGCTAGCTGGTGCTTTAGGGAGCAAAGAGAAGCTTTAGAGTTTCCAATGGAATTTTGGCAGGTTTAGTACTTGAACCCATGGGCAGTTGGGAAATGAACCCACTTCTTCTAAGTGCATGTGAAACGGGTTGCAACACAAGATTTGAAGTACATCTTCTCTTCCTAAACTTGCCAAGAATGAAAAAGGCAAAACACCCAATTGTCTTTTTTACGATAAGACAATAAAAAAATAAAAATAGTTTTTTTTTCTTTAAAAAAGAATTTGAAGGTGTAACAAAAATGTAAAAGAAACCAATTACCAACGTACTCCACTTTTGGAGGCAAAAACAATGGACAATACCCTCTTTGTTTGTGATATGTGCGGATGAATGTTCCATAATAACAAGAATCACTCTACATTTACTCAAATTCAAAGGTCAGTTTTCTTTTATATCGAGTCCAACTAATTTTGGGCTTCAAGACTTGGCGAATTTGAGCTTTTCCCTTCTTTCTAGCAAAGCTAAAATCTAGGGTTGTATGCTTGTATTAAATGGTCTCATATTCAAATATGATATATATATATATATATATACATGTAAAAAAAACAGCTATGAATGTAAATAATGCAAGCTTTAAGAACAATGGAGATATTTGGCCAATGTCTAATGCTCCACTAATTGCTGATAGTGGATAATGAATTGGGTAAGTCATAATGATTCATTTGTTAGGTTCTTTACTTCAAATATGATTACGAAATTGATGAATAATGGAGATATTTTGTGAAAGGTTTTTTACCCAATCGTATGATCTATTTGATTAGTAAGAAATGATGTTTTATTTAATAGCAAAGTCTTAGATTGTGAACAAATTTATGATAGTGTGAAACTTTGAATGGTAGGGTGGGTAAACACAAAATGACTTATAATGGACTTAGAAAGAATGTTGAATATTGCTGTTGTCCTCGCAAAAATCAGAACAGCAAAAAATGTTCGAGGCTTGGCAACCCCTTATTGTGGTTTTATTAAGTTTAATGTGGACGGGGCTTCGAAAGGTAACTCGAGAGAGACTAGGATTGGGGGAGTGCTAAGGGATGAGACTGACAAAATTTTAATTCAATTCTTCTTGTTGGTCTCTGTTGTGGATGCTAATATGGCCGAGATTATGGCTGTTGGAAAGACCCTACAGATTGTGGCGGCACTGAGATGGGCTAATAGATACAATGTTATTTTCTAGGGTGATTCAGATAATGGATGAAGTAGGCAAAGGAGCCATCAGCAGCTCCATGGAAAATGAGAACTACTATGATGCAAATGGAAGTGTTTAAATCTAGGTTGAGGGGTTGGAGCTTCAGGAAAATTTCAAGAGCTGCATACAAATTTGCCGACAGGCTGACCAAAACTGGTGTGAAAAGGAGGGATGAGCTAATTTGGTTGTAAATGATGATGATGATGATGATGATGATGATAAAGGACCGCAGGTGTTGGAATCCATTTAATTCATGGCTTTGTCGTGTGTGATTGAATGGATTGTGGCGGTGGTTGCTATGTTTTTTATGTGCAGGTATTCCAGTGCCGGCCCTTGGGTGAAGCCACCCAAGCAATGGCTTTAGGCCCCCAATTTGGAGAGGCCCCATTTTAGAAAAAATTTATAATTTTATAATAATTATAATATATTTAATTATATTAAAATATATAAAAATTAAAAAATATATAAAAATAAAAAATAATTATTAAAATTATTTTTTTATTTTTTTAATTATGTGGCTAATAATTTTAATTTTTTATTACTTCCTTCTTTATAGAATGTTATTTATTTTCAATTATATTCTCTTATTTTTAATAAACCAACAGTTATATATATTTACTCATCTCCAACAATTATTTTTTTCTCACTTGTTTTTCTTATTTCCAATCAATGCATTTAATGATTTTCAACAACTATTTTTTTATATATAAAACTAATTTTTTTTCAATATATAATATCTATTTTTGAAATATTTTTTTCTTATTTGCCATTTTTTCCTTTAACTTCAATTTTTTTTCAAAAAATACACAAAAAGTCTGTTCTTTTATTATCTTTATAAAACTGTGAATCTCATTTGCGGTTTGTAATAAGTATTTAACAATTAGGTACTATTGTTCTAATCTTTATAGATTTTTTTACTTTAATTTAGAGTTTATATTATATTGTTATATTATTTTTATTTCATGTGATAGTTGATTGGTTTGAATTAGAAATTTTGATTGTTAATTTTATATTAGCCATTTATAAAATATAAGATAATTATAATAGTTTAAAATATAAGATAAAAGTTTAATTAAAAATTTTAAATCTCAAAAAACTAAAAAAATAAAATTTTAATAAAATTTTTTTAATTTTAATAAAAAAAATCTCATTTAAATATTTTATTTTAAGTCTTTGAATTTGTTGAGCCGGCCTGAGGTATTCTATGGGTGCAACGATGCTTTTGAAGGCTGCACCAGAAAACAGGACGAATGAGTGGCCGAGATGTATCTGTCCTTCGGGTTTATAGTTTCTGCAGGCCTGTTTCTTGATGGAGGTTGAATGTCCTCGTAACTGGATGTATGTTTTTTACAAAGCTAATGAAGTGAAATGATAATCAGCTCTTAAATAAGAGAGAGAAAGAACAAATATTTTATATGTTTTATTCCAACTCTTTTTAATCTTTATCTTAATATGTGTTCCTAATGAATCATGTTTGTTGCCTTTGGGACCTGAGTTGTATTCCAATCTCTTCTACATTCATTGGAGCTTTGTGCCTCAGTTAACACAGCTAATAAAACAAAAAACCGAGCTTCAGTTAATTTAATGAAATAAAAATCGCTTTGTACTATTTAGTTTAATTAATGAATAAATCAATTTGAAAAGTTATAGATTGTTGTTAAGGAAGGGGACACAGTGTTGAGTTACATTGTTGTTACTACAAATAAAGGTTTTAATTGTTGTTGGTAATAATAGTATAAGTGCATGTTTGGCCTGACTTTTTTTCAGCTTATCTACTTCTTAAAAGCAAAAGTCAAGCCAAACATAAATTTTGAAAAGCTCTTAAAAAAAAAGTAACTTTTTTTTTAAGAGTAAAATTTTAAAAAAAAGAGCTTCAAAAAAAGCTCCTAGGAGGAGCTTTTTCTTCTCTTCTTTTAAAAATACAAAATAAATTTTATTTTTGTTTTAAAAATATCCTTATCTATTAAAAATAATTACAATATTATCCTTTTAAAAAAAAAAATACCCTCTAAGATAATTTCAACCAAAATTATAACATATATAAAAAAACTTATAAAAAAAATTTACCAAACAACTTTAGCTTAATTTTAAAAGCTATTATTTTTCAAAAGAGCTTCATAATAGCTTTTAAGCTAGAAAAAAACTAGGCCAAACATGCACTAAGTAAGAAAGATGACTATAAAGACTATTTTTATTTAATAATAAGTAAATTAATTGGAATAACTATATTCCAATTTTGGACCATTTTTCTTACTTAGTTTTTGAAAGACACATGCAAATTCTCTGTCAAATGCAAAATACCATTTGAGGAGATTCAATTAAGGCTTTTGAATTACACAATAACAGTAGCCGTTCTTTCTCACAGTTTGGGATAGATGAAACGAAGAATATGATGCATTGTTCAAACTTTCAACTCATAATTTTATTATGTTTGGTAGGAGGGAAAGAGGAAGAAAAGAAATGGAGTTGAAGGAAAATAATATTTCTTTATTTGGTAGGAGAGGGAGACAAAAAAGGAACGTATTTGTACTCCCTTTTCCTCTGTATCGCTTAATTCCGTTGCCACTATTTTTGTTCATTCCTACCAAACCTACTAGCAACGATAGCGAGGAGAGGCAGGGAAATAGAGTCGCCCATGATTTCTTAGAAACAAACCACATTGCTCGGCTGAACAAACATCTTAAAAGATATTCATCCGTTTTTTATACAAATCAAAGTCTCTTGGATCCCACACCACACACACACACACACACTCTCTCTCTCTCTCTCTCTCTCTATATATATATATATATATATATATAGTTAAACGGTTGGCGGTCACAATCATAAAACTTGAAAACCATGGGCACCATACCCCTTTTGCATTATTTATTAGAGACAGTGCAAGGGAGATGTCTCCACAAGTAAAAGATAATTCAAATCCTTCAAGTCATATATTAGCTCCTCAATGGTAAGAGTTGTTTCAGATTGTTATTCTATACAACTTTTTTATATATTAATTTGTACTCTATCACGTTACAGTTATAAATAATAAATTTTCAACTTCAATAGTCTACATGTTATCAAAACTAACATATGATTCGGAGGATTTGAATTGTACTTTGTTTGTGGAGTATGGATTGGATTTGAATATTCTACATATAGAGATGAGAACGAACTGAATTTTGGTACTCCCAACATTAATGGGTTTAAGAGTCTTCATATAGACTTCATTCTTCAATTATTCAACCCAAACCATGAATTGTGATTGCATAACTATACAATTAATCATAGATGAATAGAATCTGCTGAGAGTTGTGATAGTCTACTGTACTGATTTCGTCATTAATAAAAAATTAACATGACGAGAGGTGGGTGAAAAGGCCTCCAGCTACACTGTATTTTAAAACTTCTCTTTCTTACTGTTAATCCGATTCCTTGTTTACAACGAAGCATGAGGAGCACTTTCAAACACAAAGAGTTTAACTTTGCTTGCTTAGTTAGAAAAACCCCAGAAAAATACAGAGTTCTACAGTAAATGATAGATATTAACTGCACAATCATAAATATACCAAGAAAGCTCTAAATGCACCAATGTAGGAAAAGCAATTAATAAAGCAAGTGATTTGCCTGGGATGCAAGACAAGAAAGTCTTAAATGAACCAAGGTAGGCAAAGGTATAGAGCTAAA
The DNA here is from genome assembly GCA_036013995.1 of Theobroma grandiflorum. Classification (NCBI taxonomy): domain Eukaryota; kingdom Viridiplantae; phylum Streptophyta; class Magnoliopsida; order Malvales; family Malvaceae; genus Theobroma; species Theobroma grandiflorum. Next base: position 15,247,443 of record CP142132.1, on the reverse strand, counting down.
CCACAGGCTTATCAACAGATTCAAAGAGGCAGCTAGTTTGCAATCCTCAGCTTAGTGAACTTCATCAATCTTTTCTAATTATATTTATATCCTTGGTCAACTTCATGTATCATCTCTAATTATATTTCTATCTCTTGACCTCTATTCACCGCTCATAGCACCAGTTTCATTAGACTAGAGTGTAAGAAAGAAAACAATCTTTCCCTTCAATATGATTTAAAGTGACATAAGCTGCTAGCAGTTAATTCAGCAAGACATGAACAGTTCTCAGGATCCACTTCATCGAGTCAGAAATAAGTAAGCTCAAGTTCAAAGTTCAAACTAAGTATTTAGACATAAAGAGTTGTGGAAACAAGTTGAAAAGGCATCTTCACAATACATGGATTAGAAGGGACTTTTTTTTCTTTCCATTTATCTTCACAGAGTTAAGAGCTAATGCAATATATCTGCAAATAAGTATATCCATCATCACTCGGAAAAAAATGCAAGAAATCTTCAACTTACTTTCCAACCTCATGATCTCAATGGTGTTCCTCCAACATGCATGACAATTCCAATGGAATTTGATGTTATAATTTCAGAAGGTCGGAAAGTTGAGGAAGAGAAGAAGAGTATCAATTGCAAGGTTATGGTTGTAGAGATATCCTTAATCACTTAAGTTAGAGCAAATACTTATTGGGGGAGAAAGATATTGTTTTTAAAACTCAAAACCCAAAAGAGAAGAAGCTAGAGATAATGACTGATGAGCTAGTGCATGTTGGATGATTTGTCTAAAGAGTTGGACATTCAAAAACTAGGTTTTCAAGCACGGGAAGTTGAGGTTGTTTCAAAATCAAGTTCATGGCAAAGCAATCAAAGAATTTAGGGGCTGCATGCCTGTTCAAACTCCATTATTAGATTTTGTTAAATGTGATAAAGGATGAAGTGAAGACAGATCAATTGAGTTTGCTACAGTTTCAAATGAAATATGCTGTTGAAAAATGTTACTCAACAACGGTTTAATTAAAAGTCTCTTCTGCTTCAATACTGTAAACTCAGAGTTGAGTTTTCTTCAACAAAAGAAGAATGATAAGGGACAGAAAGAAACTAATTGAAGGATCAATTGAGTAAGATAGTATTTTATTGCTCGTATTTTTGTATTTAACTTATATTAATGTCAATTTGTCTTTTTTCTTATTTATCAAGTACTAGGATTGATAAACTAGTCTATAATTGCTTGTATTATTGTATTTATGTTATATTAATATCAATTTGTCTTTTTTCTTATTTATCAAGTACTAGGATTGATAACCTAGTCTATATGTACTTAAGTTATCTTAGTTTCTAGCAACTTTGAATTATTAAGATATTATGAATTGATTTTAAAACTTGAGTGTTATTTCTTCCCTAAATTCCCATATAAATTCCTATATATATTTCTTTCCTCAATTGATTTTTAAGATACACTCACACATATTATATCACTTTCCTCTATATTCTCTGATTTCACCCTCTTTCCCTCCATTTATCTGCCTCAGTTTTTAATTTAGACCAATCACCCTCCTCTCTCTGCTTGTTTATTAAAATTCTAATGAAGCAAGCTTCGAGAATGAACATCATAGTAGTTTATTTCTACCATGACATTTCAGTAGGGCAAAAATTTGCAATGCAATCAAGGTGTAAGACTACCAAGATTACAAGGTAAAATATAAAAGAGGTATGAGTGCAAATTCTGTACAACCAACAAAGTGTTCTTCAAGCATTTCATACTCTACACTTTATGTCATTGAGATCTTAAACACTTTCAAAAAGTACTGAATTTCACAGGAGCTTCAGGTTATTTTCAATTTTGGTAAAGCTAAAGTACAAGCTTTTCATAATTATTAGCGATTTTACTTCAGGGATGGGAGTTGGATCATAAGCTTCCTAGCATCAAATAAGCATTGTTAGTAAATCTAATGTACAAAAGGCTCCACATCAAAACATTGAAATTACAGTGGATTAAGTGAAACTTTTAGCTATTGGTACCAAACAATCTCTTCATACCACTTAATAAGTCATTCACAAGACGCCAGTTGTACTCACATAATAGTAAATATTGAATTCACAAGAAGCCAGTTGCACTCATGCACTCACATACAATTCATTAACATGTCAAGCATTCAAAATTCTAAAATCTATCATTCACAAGTATACCATTTAAAAATAAAAATTTTATTTACTTAGGACTCCCGTATGAAAACGCATTGAGATGTAAACCAACCTGAAAATTTATATACATTGGGCTGGAATATACAAACCTTTATATCAACGGATGTGCAACATTTCTCCATTTTTTTTAAAGAAATACTCATCGCCTAGTCAGAGAATTCTCGATAACCAACCTCAACCGCCTCCCCAGCACGTCCAACTCTGAAATCCTTTGCTCCTTCCACCTACTCTCCATTGTATCCAACCAAACCAAACCCTGCTTTGCGAATACCATCCCAACCTCTTTAAAACACTCATCAAACACATCCAGCACGCTTTTTGCCACGACCCCATCAATTTGCCCATCATTGACCACCTCATCTCTACCCCCACCAAAATCATAATTCACATTAACCTCATTCATCTTTAATTCCCCATCATTCTCAATCAGATCACAATCCTCAAAATCATTCCCATCAACAATGCCATTGTTCTCATGATCTAGTGAAAGCCCAAGATTAAAGCCGGAAGAGCTCTTACCAAAAGGGGAGGTGGAAGAAAATTCAGGACTCCAAAGCCGTTTAGAAAGATCAAACAAAGCTTGATCATGACGTGGGAGAGCAGATGGGTTGAGCCCGCGAGCGAGCCTGGAAGAAATGACCCGGAACTTCTTCCGGAGACGTCTTAGCTTTTCGGAGAGTTGGGACTTAGAGTAAGGTTGGGAGATGGTGTTGGAGAAGTTGGAGTAAAAAATGGGGAGGTCCTTGGGGAAACAGAGGCCATGGGGTTGGAGAAGGCCTTGGAGGAAGCTGATCTCGTCAGGCTCGGTCCAGATGCGGTGGAATTTGAAGGGAGGGGGTCTCGGTTTGGGGGTGGAGGAAGAGGGCGGGGAGTGATCAAGGGGAGAGAAGGCGAGGGGTTGGGGAATTGGGGCAAGGAATTGATCCTGGTGCTTGGGAAAAGGGGTCTTGCGTTTGATTGGGAGCTTGGAGGCAGAGGGTTTAAGGGGCTGGGGTTGGGGTTGGGGTTGGGGTTGGGGCTGGAGCGGGGTGGAGTCCATGGCTAGTTTTTCCTTTTTGGGTTAAGATTTAGGGCGGGCGTGGGAGTGCTGGTGCTGGTGCTGGCACTGGCGCTGGGTCAAGCTTCAGGGTGTGAATAAAAGAGGGAATCAGAAAAGGGATTAAGTTAAGTGGGTTTGATTTGGTTTCTGCCTTCTAACCGGTTGTTCGGTGAATTTGATGATTTAAGTCTGGCTAAACTTTCCACACATCTTCGTTTTTCTGCTTTTCTTAATTTTTTTTTAGTAATACACCATTTAAAATAAACCAAAGTGTCAGTTCTTTAGGTAATTATTCATAGATAAGGTTAGATTATGTTATAAATAATACTTTTTTTTAAAGGATGATTATGTCCTAAATACGATATTGAAACAATTTATGCTTTTATGAAAAAAAATAGACAGTTAATCTTATGTTATCTAATTCTCAAAATAACTAAAATAAAAAAAATAAAATATTTTGTATTTTAAATTTAATTAAAATTTTAAACGAATTTATTAATTTTCGAAATAAATTCTCTATCTCAAAAATATAAACACTATTAATAAAGATTATAAAAAAATTAAAATATTTTTTATTAATTTAAAAAATTATTATTATATTTCTTTTCAAAAAAAAATGATAAAACAGCATTTGATGGTGCTCCCTAGCTTCCAAAAAAGGGCGCATCGATCTTCCTTGAAGAGTACTTTTTTATTTAAATTAATAAAAAAATTAATAATAATTATATAATAATAATTTTATAAAAATAATATAATAATAATTTTAATCTAATAATTGATTAATAGTTAAACTTATGTGTTCAAGGAAAGATTATTTTTTTAAAATAAAATAAAAAATTAATGAATTTATTTAAAATTTTTATTAAAATTTTGATTAAAATTTAAAAAGTGAAAGTATTTTATAAAAATAAAATAAAAAGGAAAAACAAGTGAGATTGATTCACCCAAGGTTCTCTGTTGATGAATCTTTACCAGGTGGTTAATTAATTGTTGTTGTTTTAACTTTTAAGTCCTTTAGACTTTTGCACCAAGGTGATTATAAACAAGACCGCGTTGCATTTGCTTAGCTATTCTAACAACATCAGAGAGGAGGACAGCAACAAAAGCAATAATCTGGCAAAATTGTTGAAGCTCAATTGGTCTACACAATGGAACACCACAATGATACTGTCTGCAATTGCTGGAAAAAGACTTAAAATTTTGTTCAACCTACAAATTATTAACGCAAAAGCGGTAAGGAAGTAGAGGAAAGTGCATCAACCTAACCAAACACATGATCGGAGATAGATGAGGCATCAGCGTAGTCTCCTTGCTTCCCTCTCAGACTCAAGAAGGGTGAGAATGTCCCCAACCCGGACTGGTCCCTTCACATTCCTTGTGATCTCCCTGCTATCATTTATGAAACGCACTCTCACCTGGGTTACTTGCCCTCGTGACCCTGTCCTGCCTATCACCTTCGTCACTGTCGCATTCTTCACTCCAGATTCCATTCTCAACACCTCACGATCTAAATCAAAACACAAATTAACTTCAACAGTGAAAAACGTGTGCACATAACCAACAAAGAAACAGACACTCAAGTTATTAAGAATGATCAAGTATTAACAGAATTTTCTGCAGTAAAACAGATAACAGATTCATTAGGCAAATATGATCAAAGAAGAAAAACACAAGTACTAGCTTTGCATTCTAAATGAAAACTTCAGCCTGGTAATCATGCAGGCATTACCTTGGCACCCTAAACCTGACTGATTGAACATACACCTCCGAAATGACAGGTCCAAAAAAGGTTTTTTTTTAAAAAAAAACAAATACTTAGCACTATTCGTTAATAGGATAGAGAGATAATTACTGTTTCTGAAAATGTCTATAATACAAATGTAATCAAGTAAAGTAAATATACAAGACAAATAAACAAATAAATAGAGCACATATGTTTGAAGCAGGGCTTATTAAGTAACAAACAAATACACAAGAAAACCACTAATATCCAAGCAATGGCCACATTGAGCCTTTATACATCATGAAAAAGAAAAAAAAAAAAAGGAAAACATGACTATACATGGTAAATCTTGCTAATTAGCAACAAGTACTCTATTGATACTTGTTAAGATTTTTTTATAACTATATATATATATATATATATATATATTCATCTAATGCACACAGAAAACGATCAAATTCACGATAACTATTATATTGAATATAAAAATGATATTATTAATGTTTCTGCATATCTAATACATAAAAAAATCAAATGTACTATAATATTACAAAAAATATAAAGATAACTTTATAAGTATGAACTTACAAGCGCACAAACTTGTTATACAATATGGTATCAGCCAGTAAAACATCACTTAACACAAAACAAGTTGGTCAAATCCAAGTACAACATTAACACTATAATGGGTAAATGATTCACCTATAATCCAAAAGAATAGAGATGCATCCATTAGCAATCGAAGTTTAATTATTTATACTCTGTTGAATAGTAATTTTACTACTTTCTTTTATATTATTTACTTGTTTATTCCTTAAAAAGTTGATAAAAATAAAGCATAATGGATGCAACATGAAACAAATTGATTGAAACAAATGTAAAACCTTCAATTGGAAAAGCAAACAGTCATGCAAAAGTAAACTAATTCAACTGTGGGTTTTACAAATGCCCAGAAAAGATAAGAGTAATTAAATAAAAGGGTAACCACAATCACGATTACAATAAGAAATTGAAAAGGAGTAAAAGTAAAAAAGAAAATAAAGGCATAGATTGGAGAACAATAAAGCTGGTAGAGAAAACCATGAATTTTTTTTTTATTTATTTACCTTTTTGGTTTGGGATTGGCGTGGAAGGAGAGGAGGCACAAGAGACAAAAGTGGGGGCTTTTATAGCCGCCAGCCAAAATGCCCTAACATTAAGGTGACGTTTGGCACTTTACAGTGTAATGTGATTACAGGTAATGTGATTGCAGGGAAGATAACATTGCAGTGTTTGGTATATGAGTAATGTAATGATTAAAATGTAGGGAAGATAACATTGCAGTGTTTGTTTTACAAGTACTTTACAGGGAATGTAATGTTAATTTACAAAATTACCCCTATTTATTAAAATATAAATTTAATATACTTGCATTCTTTATTATTAATTTTTATATAATATTATCTCTTAAATATATTTTTAATGTCATATATTTTATTTTCATTTTTTATTATAATTTTGTATATTTTATTTCATTTATTTAATATAATTTTTATATTATATATTTTATTTTAATTTCTTTTGTCTATATTATATAAATTTTAATTTTTTATATTTTATTTTTTAATTTTTATTTCTTATATTATATATTTTATTTTAATATTTTTTACTTATATTATATAAATTTTTATTTTTTATATTTTATTTTTTAATTTTTATTTTTTATATTATATATTATATTTTAATTTCTTTTACCTATATTATATAAATTTTAATTTTTTATATTTTATTTTTTAATTTTTATTTCTTATATTATATATTTTATTTTAATATTTTTTACCTATATTATATAAATTTTAATTTTTTATATTTTATTTTTTTAATTTTTATTTCTTATATTATATATTATATTTTAATTTCTTTTACCTATATTATATAAATTTTAATTTTTTATATTTTATTTTTTAATTTTTAATTTTTATATTATATATTTTAGTTTAATATTTTTTTATTTTAATTATAATATTATAAAATATTTTTAATAAAATAATAAAGTTGAAGAGTAAAAATGTCTTTAATAACATTGCAAACATTGCAGCCTGCAATGTAATGTACATTGCATTGGTTTTGGATTGCAATCACATTGCAGCCAAAGGCTGCAATGTGATTACATTGCAATCTGACATTGCAATGGTCTATTACAAAACAAACGCTGCAATGTAATTTAATTAGGCACATTACAGGTAATGTCACTTTACAATCCCGCAAACAAACGCCACCTAATATTTTAACACCTTTTTTTTTCCTTTTGGTGAAGAAAATATTATTACTATTAATTTTTTTTTTTCACTAAACGGATAAAGTTAAAGCATTTCTATTTTTACTACTTATGTTTTGAAGATTATTATATAAAGTAATGCAATTAATTAAAATAAAAGGGAGAAATTTGATCTGATAAATAATAAACAAAAAGGAGAAACATGTAATTTAAATATAAAACACATTGAAGTAAAACCATGTTTTATTTTGAATACTTTTTTGCGTTCAACAGGAAAGAAAAACAACTCTCTTGCCTATATTGTTCAAGTTTTTACTTCATAAGAGAGAGGAAGCTGTGGATGTTCTTAATTACGCAACAAATAATTTTTCCAAATTGTTTGGCACTTTTCTTTTTTACTTTACCTTTAACTGTTAGATATATGGAAATTACCTGGATTATGATGTTGTACCACATACCCTATATGTTAATCATGAATCACTTTCAACATACTTTTGCTATAAGAATGAACTCAGTTTACTACAATCTTTCTGTCTCTTTGAAGATCGGTGGAAGTAAAAGTCAGATCTACTGCTTTTGATGTGTGACTTACCACAACAGAGTATTTTTATTGACTTCTATTCATGTCCAAAAATAATCTTTCGACAAATGATAAAATGATGTGTGATAACTCTATAATATAGAGTTATTTGAACTTAATTTTGATAACAATTTAGCTTAGTTCCTGTAGTCATACATAGGAATTAGTAGATTTTATTTAATTATTTTAAATTAGTTATTTTAAGTGAGTCAATCTAACCATAGTTAATTTTATACTTAATTTGGTGTTAATATGGTTAAAATAAGTTATTACTGATTTAATTGTACTTTTGTAGGTGTTTGATGAAAGAAGAATTTTAATAGAAAAATGAGAGCAATTTCAAAGTGTAAACTTTCACTATATATGCTTCGGTATTTTGGCCATAGCTTTCTCTACAGAGCTTCAAATAATACGATTCTTAAATCATTAGAAAGATAAGAGAAAACTCTACAACTTTCATGTTTATCACTTCACCCAGTTCGGCTTACAAGATAGTCAAAAATCATGTCAAAATTGACGCACTGTAACAGTCCTAGAGCAACTACAATTTTTATTAATTAATTGAGTAAGGCTGAAACTCACATAAGTCTGATTGGAATTGACTTATTTCTCCATCTAACTTGGCCTTATTTCAAAGCCTATAAAAACAACATTTCAGAGGACTTAAAAAAGAAAGGAACGGAATGGAAATAAAACACCAGATTAAAAGTTGAGAGTCAAGCCACAAAATCATTGAAGCTAAGAAGATTTTGAATGATTCAAGAAGACTTAGAAGATCAAGATTATAATTCTTGAGTTTATTCTGTTTGATTATTCTTTTATTTTCTTAGTTTGTTTTTATTGTTTGAATTTTATTTAGTGATGTTGTGTGACTTGATGGGAAGCTGAATTTTTATCTAAGATTATGATTGAACTCAATATATAAATCTAATTTATTTATGTCTCTATTGCTTATGTTTGATAGATTTAAGTTGTTTATTTTATTTTGTTCTTAATACTTCTAATTGCCTGATCACTAATTAGATTGAATTAGAAACCTAAGTTAAATCTTGACGAAGGAGATTTAGGTAGACCTTGAATAAAAATAGCATATGATTGAATGCACTTAGTTGATTAGGTGGTTTAATTTGCATATAGGGTAGACATACACCTCTAAGCCATACGTAGCCAAAATTAGAGCACAAACTTAATGAATCTTTTTTCAATTTAATTTGCATAGACATATAGTAAATTAATTGGGAGATGTATTTTTATAAAAAACTCGACAGAGACTTATAAATAATTTAGGACTCTAAGTTAGTAACTTAATCTATTAAACTGAGTTAAGAGAGAAAGACAATAATAAGATGAAGTATTGAGGGATATCATAATCTTAGGTCTGGTGGATTTTAGATTAATTTTAGTTTTAGTTTTTAGTTTATTAATTTAAATTTTCCTTTTTAATTTTAATTGTTTAGATAAAATTAAGGTGTATTAATTTTAGTAATTAACAATAGGAATTAAACAATTTTCTGTGAGAATGATACTGTACTTCGTTGCTATATTACTCGTTAACGATACATGCACTTGCGTGAGAAATCAACAAGAAGTTTTTGGCGTTGTTGCCGAGAAATTGATTTTTAATTCTTTCTTGTTAATATTAATACCAAGCATTCTTAATTTTAATTTAGACTTTTCTTTTCTTTAATTTTTTTTCTTTTTTATTTTTAGATACTTTTGATTGAGGTGATGAATTATTTATGGCCATCTGAACAATTTGTGCCTCGAAGAGTTGCTAGTGATTTTGCCTTGGATCTAATCAATGTTTTAGCCACCCAAGTTGATGTTTTGGCTTAGAAAATTAACGCTTGGTGTGATAATGCTTTTCAAAGTCGTTTTGTTACATGCGAATTTTGTAGAGATAAGCATTCAAGTGATTGTTGTCCAAATTACTATGAGACAATGCAATTTGATAGAAGCTTCAATTGGCAGCAAAACAATTCATACTCCAACAGTTACAACTCAAGGTGGAATTACCTAAATTTTTCATGGAGTAATGATCACGATCCTACATATTCATCACAGCCTATTTTCCATAATGATTTTCAATCACAAGTTCGAGCTCCTATGCTAGAGAAAAAGCCTTCAATAGAAGATATGTTCGTGCAATTCATGACAAAGACTGATGCCTTCATGATAAGGACTGATGCCGTCATTCAAAGTCAAGCAGAATCAATTCGAAATCTTGAGACACAAATGGATCAACTAGCTATTGCCATCAATAATAGACTTCAAGGTGATGGAGATATAGTAGATTAAGAAAATACTTCGAGCAATCAAGTTCAAAATGAAGAAATTAAGCAAGAAGAGGAAATATCTACATCACCACAAGTCAAGCTATATGTGCCTCCCGTTCTTTTTCTAGATGCAGTTAATGAGTTACTTAAGGAGGTTATAGCAAAAACGCATTATTCAAATAGAACTCAATTTGAAAAATTAGATAAAAGACAACTTATTCCATCACTTTGGGTTGAGCAAGTACCAAATCTTGAGTTAAAGTACTACAACCTCATCTTAGGAGGAGGCTACTTTCATACTTCAATTTTTTTCAGTACAAACTCAAACCTTAACTATAGTCAAGCGAGTGACTATAAAGAAACGCTTCTTGGGAGGCAACCCAAGCTCTCTAACTTTTTTTTTATTTATTTAATTATTAGATTATTAACACTTTCTTTTATTTGTGCGGGTGCATGTAAAAAAAAAATTTTTTTTTCTAAAAAAAATTCAAAAAAAAAAAAAAAACGTTTTCATGTCAAAAAAATATTTCAAGAATTTTTTTTTAAAACAAAATTGAAAAAAAAATTGAAAAAAAAACTAAAAAAAAAATTTTAAAAAATGAAGAAAGCCGCGGCTCCCACTATGGGAAGCCGCGGCTTCGCGGGGTAGCAATAACGTGAGCCGCGGCTCACTAGGCTCGGAGCCGCGGCTCAGAAAAAAAAAAAAGGAAGAAAGCCAAAACGGGCCCCCCTCTTTAGTGAGCTGCCAACATTGGGCAGCCCACTAACCCACTCCCCATAACCCTATCTTTCCCCCATTTTTTATGAGCTGCCAATAGCCCACTTACCCAATTACCCAGCAGCCCACCTACCAAACCCTCTTTTTTTTTTTTTACTTTTAGACTTCCATTGCCCATTACCCATTTATCCATTACCAAAAAAAAAAAAAAAAAAACCATTTTCTTCATTTATTTTATTTTCAGTTATTTTTATTTTATTTATTTATTTTCACATTAATCTTTATTTATTTATTTTTTTGTAAAAAAAAAAAATCCTCTTAAAAAGTGAGAATGATGATAAGGAGGAGGATTAAAGCTTTCTAAAAATTCACCCAATCATTAGGAGAGTATTCTTTACCTTTTCTTTATTTTTTTTAACATTGAGTATAATATTTAGTTTAAGTTTAGGAAGGTGAATTTATTTTTTTGATGATGAATATTTTATGGAAGTTTTAGATTTAATTTTATTTGCATGTTTATCTAGGTTTATAAATAATTTAAAGATTAGTTGGTAAAAGAATTTTTTTTTTGAATTTTAAGAATTTAGAGTAAAGTTGTGCTAATTTTTTCAATGATTTTTTTTATCCAATGATGATAACTAGTTGTCTTGAATTTTTAACCTTTGGTGAATGAGGTTTTTGTTTGGATTCATGCTAAATTCTATTGTTGAGTATTATTGTTAGGATGTGATTTTCACAATTTTGAGTACGATATCTTTTATTTTGAATTATTATGAATATCTAGAGAAAGTTTATATTTATGTAAATTTTTAATTATGTCATGAATTATAGAATTTGCTTGATTTTCTCTCGAGGTGAAATCTTAGGCAATACTTAGTTAGAGAGATGATTTAGGCTATCTTTGAACCGTTTGGCCCTAAAAAGTCAACATTGTTAAATCTTTATCCTTAGTATATCCCTTTTAAGCATAATTTCCCTTTTCTTTGTTTAACTACATGATATTAAGCCTAACCTTAAAATTAATTTTTCCAATTTTGTAACCCTTACTCCTAAATATATATATTGTTTTATGAAATATAAATTGAGCTAAATGTTAAAAAAATGTGGAAAGGTGATGATGATGTGAAAAAAAAAAGTTCAAAATATGAAAAATAACCTTACTACCTACAATACAAAGAAAATAAGTTTGGGGGTGTGAAATTGTAAAAAAAAAAGTGTGTTAAATGAAAGAAAAGTTTAAATGTGGAAGAAAATGTGTACTAGGAGAAAGAAAATAAAGCTCTATATATAGGTCCTGAAATAATTATGTGCTTAGGGTGATTTGAGCCACCTTAATATCCTTTATCATACTGTGACCCTAGCCATACATTACAAGCCTTATAAAGTCCTATTGATTTCTAGTTTTATATTGATCTACATTAGTGGAGAGAGAGATGAAAGGTAAATCTATGGAAATCTAGTACTAATTTGAAATTTGTGTTAGTATAAACTCATCTGGATATCATGATATTATTGGTAAAAGATTTTACACACACACAAAAATCCATTCGAGAATGTGCTTGCATTAGAATTGAAACATGAATTTGAATTAAGCCTATATTTTTCCTTAGATTAAAGATTGATAGACATACTTTTGAGGAAATTAAGAAAAATCATTGAGTTGGTATATTTTATCTTTAGTAGTAGTAGTAGTAGTAGTGATTACATTTATTTTATTTTTCATTGACTGAATTTGATTTTCGTAAGTTAGGTTTTTTTTCTATGTTTTGCTCGAGGATTAGAAAATCTTAAGTTTGAGGGTGTGATAACTCTATGATATAGAGTTATTTGAGTTTAATTTTGATAGCAATTTAGTTTAATTCTTGCAGTAATGCATAGGAATTAGTAGATTTTATTTAATTATTTTAAATTAGTTATTTTAAGTGAGTCAACCTAATCATGGTTAATTTTATACTTAATTTGGTGTTAATATAGTTAAGATAAGTTATTACTGATTTAATTGTGCTTTTGTAAGTGTTTGATGAAAGAAGAATTTTAATAGAAGAATGAGAACAATTTCAAGGTGTAAACTTTCACTATATATGCTTTGATATTTTGGCCATAACTTTCTCTACAGAGCTTCAAATGATGCGATTCTTAGACCATTAGAAAGATAAGAGAAAAATCTACAACTTTCATGTTTACCACTTCACCCAGTTTGGCTTGCAATATGGTCAAAAATCATGTCGAAATTGACACACTGTAACAATCCTAGAGCAACTACGATTTTTATTAATTAATTGGGCAAGGCTGGAACTCACATAAATCTAATTGGAATTGACTTCTTTCTCCACCCAACTTGACCTTACTTCAAAGCCTATAAAAACAATCTTTCAGAAGACTTAAAAAAGAGAAGAACGGAACAGAAAAAAAACACCAGATTGAAAGTTGAGAGTCAAGTCACAAAATCATTGAAGTTGAGAAGATTTTGAATGATTCAAGAAGATTTGGAAGATCAAGATTATAATTCTTAAGTTTATTCTGTTTGATTATTCTTTTATTTTCTTAATTTGTTTTTATTGTTTAGATTTTATTCAGTGATGTTGTGTTACTTGATAAGGAGCTGAATTTTTATCTAAAATTATAATTGAACTCAATATATAAATTTGATTTATTTATCTCTCTGTTGCTTATGTTTGATAAATTTGAATTGTTTATTTTATTCTGTTCTTAATACTTTTAATTGTCTGATCACCAATTAGATTAAATTGGAAACTTAAGTTAAACCTTGATAAGAGAGATTTAGGTAAGCCTTGAATAAAATAGCGTATAATTGAATGCACTTAGTTGATTATGTAATTTGATTTATATATAAGGTAAACATACACTTATAAATCATATGTAACCAAAATTAAAATACAAACTTAATAAACCTTTCTTTAATTTAATTTGAATAGACATATAGTAAATTAATTAAGAGATGTATTTTTATAAGAAACTCAACAAAAACTTATAAATAATTTAAGACTCTAGGTTAATAACTTAATCTATTAAACAGAATTAAAAGAGAAAGACAATAATCAGATAAAATATTGAAAAATATCATAATCTTAAGTCTGGTGGATTTTAAATTAATTTTAATTTTAGTTTTTAATTTATTAATTTAATTTTTTTTAATTTTAATTGTTTAAATAAAATTAAAATATCTTAATTTTAATAATTAACAATATAAATTAAACAATTCTATATGAGAACGATACTCTACTTCATTATTATATTACTTATTAACGATACGTACACTTGCGTGAAAAATTAACAACAATGTACCTGAATATATTGAACCCAATGATTGAATTCAAGTGTAATTCATCAGGAAATGTTTGAATGTAGAATTAAGCAGTTTTTCGACATGATAATTCGAGGGGGCAAAAACTCATGGCAGCAGGCAAAACTAAGACTTTATCAGTTGTAAAAATGCACATCTCAATTCATGGAGTGCTTCAACCTTTTAATCTGCAAACGTGAGAGGTGTGATTTGTGCACAACTTTTTGGCCCATGTCTATTGTGCAACCAGTCAGATTGTTGGTATGTAGCTTCCAGAAAAATGCTTTTCAAGAAGATTTGCCGATCAAAATGCAAAATCTGTTAAGCCTGAAAAGGCTGAATGTGCAGAAGCGGAGCTTGTTATGGCAAAAAACAGTGACAATCAATCCAGCAGAATGTATAGCTTCTGGGGACAAAGAAATGACCAAATCAGGGATGGAGCCTATTGTGAAACCAAAACAGTTGATTTGAGGAAATCCAAACGGTTTTTGGTCAAATTAATCTTCTCTTCTGCTTCTGCTGCTTTTTGCTGAACCCCACGGACAATATCCTCAGGAGCTTTCTCTATGAACTGCATAGAACACATTTTAAGCAGCTTATATGAAAATGCAGGCATAAATAAGAGTAGAAAGAGAACATGACACTCATTGGAGAAGAAACAGGTCATCAGCTGACACATCCAATCAAGAGCTGTGCTACTAAACTATCAACATCCATAGCAATTTTGAATGTGTTAAACTTCAACAGCTGGTTCTCAGGATACAGCTACAGGGCCAAATTAAAGTGTGGCAAACTTTTCCAGATGCTCTAGCACATATACTTTCCCAAATTTGACAAACCCCAAATTTGATTTGGAAAAGCTATTTCAAGGGATTTGAACTTCTCCCTAAAGTCAATGTTATCAAGTTTTTTGGGTAAGTGACCCCTACAAAATTTTGACATGTAATAAACAGATTGCCATAACAAACATATTTGTGTAGCTAGTTAGAATTCTTCTCCATGAAACTTTTGACTACTTCTACAAAGTGGTTTTATTTACAAGTTTACTACCCTGTTTTTGTCCTCAGTTTAATTCATATGTTAACCAAGGTTTGCAAAGCTTAGGCACGGTGGTCAATCTGTTGTAAGTCTTACTTGTAACTGGCCTAATAACCAAATGCATATTTATTCTATTACAAACGTTACATAACATTTGTGCTAAAATAATGCAGGATATATCATGCATCTACAACTGCAAGTAAATTAAGGTCATACTTTAGGGGACTTGAGACGAGCTTTAAGTCCCTCATACTCTGTTTGCATCTTTGATAGGCGCTTGGAAAGGCGTTGGACTTCAGCAGAAATATCAACCATATCAGCGAGGGGCAGATATGCCTCTAGTCCCTCACTTGCAACAAGGTGAACTGATTGTTTAGCATCCCCTGTAAGTATAAATGCATTTAGATGCCCAACATTTCGTATATCGAAGAGAAGTCAATAGATAAACAAGAAGTACTATTAGTGAAATGAACATGCATAACATTTCTTCATCCTAGGACCAAAGGATATATAGTTCTTAGTAAACATACCTGGAGGAGAATCAGTGAAATGGATATTGTCTAAATCTAGCCTGGATAAGAGAGCCAAAACCTCCTTCTCTTCCTGCATCAAGATGATAAAACCTATCAAATACATTTGCAAACATGTGCTAAGAGAACAGATACGCAAGACATCAGCATCATGCACTGAGCCTTTCCTTTGCCATCAAACTCTACAACAGCCAGAGGTAGTCTGTTTCCCAGTATACATCATGCAAATGGTTGAAGGATGCTCAATCAAGAACAAAGAACTTAAGATATTACATATATGGAATTATGAAGCAAGAATAATGAATAAAAAGATACCATTTTTTTTTACTAATAAGACAATCTGCAAAGAAATTAACTAAACTTACATATATATACTGAATGACTTCTTCACTGGCAACGATAGAAGCAGATATGTGCTTTGCTGGCTCAACAGAATACTCAGCTCTAGCATTCCGGATTGCTCGAGTCTAACACATAAATTAGCAGAGGTTAGTGATTCCCGTCCCTTAGTACTTATGGCTAGAAGATTATGTGATAGTGGAATGCAGGGAGGTGTAGAGGGAAAAAGAACACATCTATTAACTCACCAGAGCTTGTAAATTTTCAAATCTTTTTACCAAAGTAGTGTTCCTGGGAAGAGAAGTTTGTGGCCAAGTAGATATTATAAGAGCTTCTTTCCGATTGGGAAGACCCTGTAAATAAATAAAAACGAAAACAAAAGTCCACAGAAGCTTGTATCATGTTTCAAATGCATCTGCAGAAAACCTCAAATGAAAAATCTTAAAGAATGCCTAAAACAGTACACTAAGAAAAAATAAGGGCATTTCTTGTTTGCGGCAATAATCATGTATGCTAAACTGTGGACACCAAAAGTTATCCACATGAGTGCATGTGTGCTATCATCTGTTCAGGTGATGTAACCAGCACAAATCTTGTCTTCATGAAAATGCAATGCATGCGTTATCATAAGAATGCGGTCAAGGTTCATATGACCTACAATTGTTCGTCAATGGAAAGTGTATTCCAAAGGATTTTATCCAGACTTAATATGAACATGAATGACCACATTCAAGAAAACAGAAAACTGAATTAGTTTGCTTATTAACAAGAACATAATGAAACACTACAAACCCCTACCTGCCACAGCTCCTCAGTTACAAATGGCATGAATGGATGTAATAGTTTCAGTACATTCTCAAAAACATAAAGTAGAACTGCCTGTGCTACTAAAGCAACTGAATCATCTCCAGAGTGGTAAAGGCGAGCTTTACTCGCTTCAATATACCTATGAAAATGAGAAAAACATTAAACCCCAAGCATGGGGAATCTAAAAACTGGTCATGCTAAAAACACAGAACATAGCTATAGTTAACCCAAGTCAAAAATATTTTAGATACTGTTGCCAAAACATACCAGAACACAGCAAGTATTTCATGTATGCATCAGCATACACTGATACACTAAAAAGCAACTTACAATTAAATTCTTGTAATGGTACAAACAAATAATGCACACAATCCACCAAATGAGTTTATAACTTTAACCTAAGAAAAAAGTGAACTGTGTATATACCTAAAACATGAACTCACTTATTTTGACATCTAAACTCAGGGATCACATGCTAGTTTCAGTGACCTGTAAATGACATATAGTCTACAACTTAATGACATAAAACAATAGAATGTAGATCTGTTTGAAGAAAGCTGCTCACTCATAAATGCATTCAACATACCAGTCAGCAAAATCACCCCAAAAGAAATCATAAGTTTCTCTTCCAACTTCCCCAAAGAAAAACTTGTTATAACTCTCAGTGACTGCATCGATAAGCAAATGCAGTTTTGAGACCTGAAAAATGAAAAACAATATCCAAGTAACTTTTCCATGTTGCATTCAAAGAACGAATCATCACATATGATGAATTTACCTAACTTGGTTCAAGGATAGAAATAAAAAGTGGAAGCAAAGACTAAGCATAGCATTATTTTCTTACCACCCAACATTCTGAAAGCGGAAGCCTTAAAAGAGACTCCTCCATGTCAAACTGAAAAAGAAATAAATTGTTTCAGTTTACAGATTAGGACAATGCCCATCTTCTTAGGAACTGGACATTCTGATGATGTCAAAAGCATAAATAAGTTACATCCCATGCCATAATAATAGTTACATATGCAAGCACAACTCAGAACAATACTGTTGATAGTACAACCAACAAACACAATGAATGCTCCACCTCACCCATATACACCGGTAATAAATACTAATATCAACGTACTTGCTCCTTCCGATTTTCATAAGCAATAATATGATAGCAAATGCATAGAGTTGTCCCCATACAAGGTTACAATGGTGGTCTAACACTATCTCACCGATTTGAGAAAAGAGAAACAAACCTTATATGCCTGTATCGTCTGCCAACCAGAAGCATTATCCCGATCAGGAAGATTCTGCAGCACAAATTTGCCAGCATTCCACAATTTGTTTGTGAAGGCTTTGTTTGCTGTTAGCCTCTCAGTAGATAAATTAAGGTCCTAGAGTGGAATCAAGGGAAATTGGCTAATTAGATTTATCCTTGTATAAGCTATGAACCATCCACATGCAGAGGCAGTAAACATTCTACCACAAATTTTCATCATTGAATTATCAACTTATTGCTTATAGATTAGAAGACAAACCTGACCAGCAGTTCCTAAAGCAAGAGTGAATCGCAAGGCATCAGTGCCAAACTCCTTGATGGTATCAAGGGGATCAATAACATTCCCAAGAGTTTTAGACATTTTACGCCCCTGACAAAGTTAACATGTTAAGCAGATAATTCTTGGGCCTTGTGAGCAACAGAACTAACATGTGATCTTATTGATAACAAAAGTAGAGATGTTTAAATTCTTTTTCTCCTAGTTTTCTGCTGTCACCCCCCCCTCTTTTTAATTTTTTGGTTTCAGGTTGCATATACCAATCAGTCATATGAAGGTCATTAAATCTATTATATGCTCATCAACACACGTCAATTATAAAACCCAATGTCACAACATCTGTAACATTTACTAAAAAGAAAGGTAAGAAAAAAAAAGAAGGGGGTTGCGAAGGGGGGGGGGGGGGGGGGGGGGGGTGGTGGTGGTGCAGGTTGTGATATCAAATGTACAGGTATCAGAAGACAATTTCTTTCTCTTTGGAAAAATTGGTGCATGAATTATGAAAATATGACAGCTGAATTTTTTTTTTATAACAATTCAATATCAAAAGTTTTTCCTTTCTATAGAAAAACTTCCATGGACAACTTGAGAAATATAGAACAAAATTTGAGCACCACGATGTATGCAGATGAAAGGGAACACAACAACAAAAAGTTTAGGACGTCAAAAAAGATTGCAAGCAAGATGAGTTCCCAAATAGTAGCCTCATTCAGACATTCTACTTACTTGTGAGTCGCGGATAAGTCCATGAAGATATACATACGAAAATGGAACAGTTCCCGTGAATTCAATTCCCATCATAACCATTCTTGCGACCCAAAAGAACAATATATCATGCCTATCCAAAGTAAAAAGTATTAATGCAACAATCAAAACATAGCAATGTAGACTAATTGGAACTTCCTTAGACCTAGTATGCTATAAAGCCATATAATCAGTTATCAAATAATGTAAAAGAAGCATTCTCTTATACAAATGAATAGGGCACAGCATCTAAGCAATAGGAGATAACCAGAGGGGTTCATACCCAGTTTCAAGCATTGTTGTTGGATAAAACCTTTTAAAATCCCCTGCTGACACATCTGGCCACCCAAGAGTACTGAAAGGCCATAGTGCACTGAAAAGAGATGTAAATAGTTCGAGTATAGTCAAAATAAATGGCATTTATCACACAAACCAAGATTGATGTGTGCATGACAAGTTTCATGTCCAGATTATGGGAGAACCCTTATCCAAGCCGTCAAAAGATAGGTGAAGTAAAATTTAAAACCTTGAGCTGAACAATATGGCTGAAAAAATTGAAACCTATCCAAATTTCTATCTCATTGCATTGCTTAAAAAGCCCAGCAGGTGAATTCATATAGAGTGGCACAGAACTAAGTGATTTCAGACAATACACACAAACTAATTTCAAAAAATCAACTTAGTTACCATAATATTTTTACAACAAAGAATTAAGACATAAAAAATATTTGGACTCAAAACCTCGGAGCTCTCATACAACCTTTAGAACTTTCCTACTAGCTACTAATACTTCAGGATTTAGGTGAAATTTCCACTTAAAGATTGAAGGAACAAGAACTCCGATCACTACTAGAGAATTCAAGACTAATACAATTATGCAACAAAGTTCAGTGAGAATATGAATAAATAGCTTCATATGGATGAAAATTTCAGAAAACTAGTTTTCTTTAACTTGATCTGAGACATATTTCATCCTTTATTCAATTTGAGGAACTGCAAGCAGATCATTTAGCACAGTTTTTCACATCTAATCAAGAGTTCATTTCAGGAAGAAAACAAAATTGTCATGTACTCATTTGATTGATATTGAAAATAATGAATGCATCATCTAAGTACATACAGTGTTTAAATAATGCTCAAGATTATGCTTGAAACACCATCTCAGGTTTAATGGAATTGTTTATTTGAAGGTCCTTTATAGACTTGAAAAGGTGATAACAGAAATAAACACAACTTATAAGAAAGTAAAACCAAAGTGAAAGCAAATATAGAATTGACAAAGACTGGTTTTTGGACTATGAATTCATAATCTCGTGAGCTCTAGTTTTTAATATAATATTCCAATTAGAGTTTCTTAAGAACAAAAAAGTTTAAGAGGGAGAAAACTAAAATAAAAAACAGTTTTACATCGTAAAGAGAAGTATCACAGTTATGGAGTAAAAAGAATTGAACAATAAACCTTGAGAACCAAGTGTCAAGAACATCTGGATCCTGATATATTTCTACATCTTTTCCATATTTATCATGAGCGTTTATAAGCGCTTCCTCACCACTCCTAGCAACTATATATTCCTCTTCACAGTCTTTTCCAACAATGTACCAAACAGGTATGCGGTGTCCCCACCACAGCTGTCTGCTTATGCACCAATCCTTAATATTTGATAGCCAATGATTATAAATCTGTTATCAAAATAAAAACGATAAGCAAAGGAACATAGTACCCAACAGAAGTAACCTTAAAAGCAAAATAGAGATTAACAGGCAGATGGGTTCCAGATGACGGTGGCACGTGCCGAGGGGTATAGAAGAATAAAAATGACTAAATGAAGCCATCCTGTCAGTGGGGGAGAGAGATGTCACTAGGTGGAGAATACCTAAATGGTATCATCGTCGGACATAGTTATGTGTCCAACCTAAGTATGTCAATCTTTTCCTAAATTTTTCCTCATGCTTAGAGGACCAAACCTCGTACCCATGCCCACTTTGAGATGTTGAAATAAGCATCAAACACAGGTACTTTAGGAAAAATGAAAAGGTAGAGCAACATAGGTTTCAGGAAACTAATGATAGCTAAGTAGACTTGGAGTCAACATCAAGAATTATGCTTTCTATCATACCTTCTCAAATCTTTCAGGCATAATGGTCAGTTCTCCCTTTTCAACTGCACGAAGGGCCTTTTCAGCCAAGGGCTCCATTGTTACAAACCATTGCTTGCTTACTAATGGCTCTATTACCTAATAAAGGAAACAATATTAGAAAGAATTACCATAGAGGAAGTACCAACACCTCAACTTCCAAAACAAAAAGGATATAATTGAAAGACAATATGCACACCTCTCCTCCACGTTGGGATCTTGGTACTCGTGAAGTGTAAGGTTCCTTTTTCACAGCTAAGTCAGTCTCCTCAAGTTCGGACCACAATTTCTTCCGTGCCTCAAACCGATCAAGACCACTAAAAATTCAACAGCCACCACCATAAGTTAGGCCAAAGAGAAGGCACCTTTAATTTAGTATTCGTTCAGAAAGTCCTATACAAATGTTACCAGTACAGTCCGGCAACCTCATTTAGTGTTCCATCCTTGTTCATAACATTAAGAATTGGAAGACCAAGCTTTCTAGCTAGAAGATAATCATTATGATCATGGCCAGGGCTTATCTTCAGCACACCTGTCCCAAAGTCTTTATCAACAAACTGCCACCATTGACATGATCAACAAAGCAGAAGTGAGATCGTTAATCTGATATTTTTTGATTTAATGGATATAGTTGAAACATTTCCCACCGTCACCAACCCCACAAAGAGAGATAATCAAAGAAGGTAAGACTAAAAATAAATTGTTACCTATCAAACATATTGTACCTTTGATGTTTTACAAGGAAGTACAACCAGAAGGAGCGGGCATACCATCAACTTAAAAATTGGCTTAAATAGACTCCAAATTGCACCACACATTTGACGAACCAAATGATATTCTTTTATCATGCTATGCCAATTAAATTTCACATGTATGACTCCACTCTTTATTCTCAAATGTTTTTCTGTTGAATTATAATTTTTCATCTGTAGTTTCTCAATTACTAGAATTAAAACTTTTTATTCTTTAATAGCTTGAATCTCATCAATGTTTAAGCTTCTGTAAGACATACTTCACATCTATATGTTTCTTTTCATTAACAGAGTTCTTCTTTAGTTATAATTTACTATTCATTTCATTTTAATTGAAAACGAAAAATCAAAAGCCTTACACCTTGCCTTGCTTACACTTTTGCCATAGCAAAGCTTTGACAGACTGTAATGAGAACAAATGACAGAGAGATATTCAACAACGGGAAACAACCAAATGCATTTTCATGTATCTGGAAATCAGAATAGGCAGTGATGATGCGTGAAAGTACTTAAGCTTAAAGAAGACTTAAATCTAGGTTTGGAGGACCAGGTCATTAAATCATTGTCAATTAAGGTTCTACGAAGCAAGGTCCTAGAGGAATATAAATGACCCCCTACAGACAAAGTACTAAGTTTACAATACTTATGAAACTCTTTCAATGTTTTATATCCTCATTACTACTTCACGTGATTAGGATATATGTTTAGGTTATAAATAATGATGCAGATATATTCGAGGTTAAAATACTAAGATTAAGAGGGAATGCCTTGGGCTCCTTGCTTTATCAATCAACACTGACATACCTTCATTTAGGCACACCACAACCCCCGCCACACCTCCCCCCCCCCCCCCCCCCCCCAAAAAAAAAAAAAAACCAACTTAGAAAATTGCATTTAAATTCCTGCGTCACGTACATTCAAACCAATTTGATTCATGAAGATTAAGGGGAAATTATTACACTAATGCAACAATTGGAGAATGAAACAATATTAAGAAAAACAACAACAGGTTTTTACCTTATCAGAGATAATGGGAACATGACGACCATATGTCATAGGAACAATTGCCATTTGACCAACATACTTGGAATATCGCTCATCCTGCAGAAAAAATGAAAAGATATGGCATCAATGTAATGTGTCACTCATAAAAGGACAGAGTTGTGAGTTATCACTTAATGTGAAAGTTTTGTTAGCTACCCTATAGCCTTATGGCACGTCAATTCAAACAAAATTTGAAGGTAGTTTAAGTCCTGGGTTTGTTCCAAGAAAGACAGGATGAGTGGGTGAAAGGAATGGAAGAATACTTATGTAACCAATCATTGGGGCAAGAAAAAAAGACCACAATGTTTTTTACTTAAAATAAAGAGCTTTTTCCATGTTGCAATCAAAGATTATTCAGTTGATCCATTTTCAGCTATGTTGCTCAAGTTAACCACTATGTTTTTCTTTTTTTTTCTCTTTCCAGATAATTTATGTAGGTCATCTAGTTAAATTAAACACTAAACATTAAAAGAAAGAGCTTTTTCTAAGTTAACCGACCATTGGTGATTATCCAAGTTAACCCCTATGTTTATCATTAAAAGAAAGAGCTTTTTCCAAGTTAACCAATCATTGGTGCTTTCATCCATGTGACATCCTATATAATGTCCAAGGGAAAACTGAAAAGTAACGAGTGCCTGAAGAATTTTCTTACATCATACAAGCAGTGAAAAGCTTTTTCTATTTATTAAAACAACCGTAACTTTCTATTTATTCAATTAAAAGGCCTATCATATTAATAATTTCTCATACAAGATCCTTTGTTCAGCCCATTAGATAGCAGGCTCTACTTAATAGATACACCAAGTCATTGGATAAAGATAATTGTTAGGTACACTAAAAAATTTACTCAAAAAATAATGAAAATAAACTGGAAATATTAAATAAAAATTTTCTATAGGACTTATGACTATTGCAATGAAAATATATAATACAGGTCATGAACTTGCATTTCAGAAGGAATATAATAATTCAACAGCATCTAGTTTAATAATCTTAAAGTAAGATAATTATTAAATTAGATCATTTCACATATACGTGAGAAGGCATGTGTACAGAGTAAAATTTGAAGACCATGTCAATTACCAGAAGTAATTACCAAGCATCTGGCCATCCATCTCTTAACTATTACTTCAATAAAAATAAAGGTGCTATACCTGAGGATGCACAGCAATAGCTACATCACCAAACAAAGTTTCAGGCCGCGTCGTTGCTATTGTCAAGAAATCACTCCTATATAGAGAACATATATAAAGTATCAGTCATAATAAGTGGCAATTCCAAACAGAGGTGCATGTTGATCTAATTGAGGACATTTATGATTTATGTATATATGAATGAAGCATATGTAAACTTTATACCATACAATCTAAAATAAAAATCATACATGTTTAAGTACAATTAGATTCTCTACTTGCACATTTCAACAAGAATAAAAAATTTGGAGCTCGCAAGGTAACATCATATCCCTGCCTTCTCTTAGTACTGTATCTTTTAGTCTGGCAATTTTGAATCTAATTTTGCTGTCTTACTACATTTTCTCCTTTCAGTTACTCAAGTCCCTTCATGTTCCAGAAAAAGTAAAGCACACACATATCAAAGTACTTAATATAGTAAGTGACTATCTAGTAAATACCTTGAACCTCCAGCAACTCGATACTTAATATAATATAGGGTACCAGGCTCTTCAGAATATTCTACTTCCTAAGCAAAAAAACCAAAAGATAATGTTAAATGATAAAGAATGTAACTCAAATGCAGAACAATAAGCAATATCCCCATGAAATGATGAAACATTCATACCAAGTCTGAAACAGCAGTCTGTAACTTGGGAGACCAGTTAACCATGTAAGACCCTATAAGAAAAGATCAACTAGTTAAACACCAGCGGCAATTAATTAGGTTACTTAGACTAGAATTGTACAATAAACAATCATTTAAAATCAGAAAACTCTGAGCTGAGTTGTATAATTAAATAAGTAATAAAATTAACCAAAAAAACAAAGACTCCTACCACCAAGCATCAGAGAATCAATTTAATTGTCACCATGAAAAATAACTGTTCCCAAAAGGGAGCTTCTAAATTTAAAACTCCCTTCCCTTCTGTCTTTTTACTAAGCTATTTCCAGAGCAGAAATTCTACATGTGTTTTGAACAAAAATAGATGTACAGACATGTCTATCTACATCAATTCCATGTCAGCCAAGTGTTACCAGTCCATGTCTCAATGACTAATACTTGGAATAGAGGCCAAACAGAAGATAAGTACTCCTAAAATAATGCATTCCAAGGGGAAAAGATATAGAAAATCATTCTTAAATGCTAATATTAGTCTTTCTTTGTTCTTTTCCACTTGATTTTATAATTTCTTTTAGCTTTTGGTGAGGGGAAAGATGCAATCAAAATTTTCTTCTTTCTCCCTGTTATATTATAATGATCAAACATTAAAATAAGGTGAAAATAAACATACTAAAAGACTTTGTTCACATACTATTAATTTCAGTGAGCAAAATTCAAAGTGTTAGTTTTCAATGGAATTTAGGCATATACCTTGATAGATTAAACCTTTTTCATGAAGTTTAACAAACGCCTCAACAACAGCTCCTGCAATAGGAAGGCAAGGTTCAGAATACATAACCTAATAAATAAACCTAGCCTACTACTATTTGAACAAATGTAAGCGCTTTATATTATTGTTGTTATTATTATTTTACAACAACAACAACAACAACTACTACTACTACTACTACTACTACTACTACTACTACTACTACTACTACTACTACTACTCCTATATTCTCACCATACATGTGATGCAAAGATTACAAATTATGTAACAAATAATAGTAAACAGGTTGAGGATTGTTAACTTTACACATAATTTTAAAAGACTTTGTAGACTGGCTACATTCCACTTCTACTAGATAGAAAACTGGTCTTACGACTTAGCTGCTCATCAAGGGTGAACTTTTCTCTAGTCCAATCACAAGAAGCCCCAAGTCTTTTAATCTGATTTGTAATGGTCCCACCATACCTGGAAATACACAATCCAGTAATAACAAAAAAAGAGAAGAAAAAAATAAAAGACAGAACAAAGTAGTACCTAAACCAATGCAACCTTAATGGTCAAATGTGAAAAAGGCAACTGGCAAAAGCAAGAAAATTCCATAATTATCAGTGTTTGAAAAAAGAACTAGATTTGATTCAAGAGGTACAACTCCCCCCCCCCCCCCCCCCCCCCAAACCAAAAAAAGAAAGAAAATAACAAAAATAACATGAAAGATATGCACAAAGTAACAGCGTTCAACGTCAGCAAAAAACAGCAGAGAGAACCAAGTATGGAAGTAATTTAAGGGAAACCATACTTCTCTTTCCACTCCCAAACTCGTTTTGCAAATTCATCTCTGCCCAGTTCTACCCTTTTTATTCCGTCAGACGCCAACATTCTTTCCACAACCAACTGGGAAAAGAAAGGTAAAATAGCTTCAATAATTTTTTTTAATTCAACAGGATACAACTCATTTGCTACATGGAACATTATGTATATTGACGGCTGTGAATGCCAAGAATGTAAATACATATTAAAAATGAAAATAAAATTTTACAGAAAAGAAATTAAAAAAAATATGATCCTAATGATTGAATCACTCCCAGAAATACTACATAAGTAAAAAATGGTCAAATAAAAGAGCTTAATCCTCACAAGAGTTGATAAAATATTCTAAAATATGTCTCTGTTTTTTTTTTCTATTTTTGGAGATCACAAATGCAGAAAGCATGATCATCTAGAGACTAACCTGAGTTGCAATACCAGCATGATCAGTCCCAGGAAGCCAAAGTGTTGGTCTTCCCCTCATGCGATGGTACCTAACCATGATATCCTAAAAAGGACCACCAAAGAAGACAAATACAGAAAATAAAAATTAATACCAATAAAATATAAAATATTTGTAATGTCTAAAAAATACAGGTTAGAATCTGTTAGAATCAGAAGGATCCTTAGATCTTGATATCTCATCCTCCTCCAAAACTTCATCTCATTGCATCCTAAAGTCACTACCCCCATCCAATTAAGGGGAACATGATTCTTTTCACTAAGAAAACCATGTTCTGAAGATAAGAAATTACTTTGACCATCGTAGACTCAAATGCCACCATAAATTAAATCACAATTATTGAACATGTTATCTGAAACATCCTTCTGTGTGAGATGCAATGCTCAAATGTAATTATCTGCACTATTAAAGTTTATAAAAGATTCAGAAAACCAAAAACGTTGTATCAATATGCATCTTACATGTATGAAACCTCTAGTGAAACAAGTAACAAATGCTAATTAAGGTCCTTTTTGAAGCATCTTAGAATCATTTTCACAACCTCAAGAGTCACAAACATTGCATGTCCCATGTGCAGAGAGCCAGTAACATTAGGTGGTGGCATTGATATGACAAAAGGATCACTTCCCCGGTCAAATTTTGGCCTGAAATACCCTTGAGACTGCCACCTGACATCCAAGAATTACATAAAAACATCATCTCAATAGAAATATATGTTAACAAGGTCTGCTACAAGTAATGCACATAACCATATCTAAATGAGGTCATTCCCAAAGCATGTGTGCAGCAGTTTCACAAGAAACCTTTTAAACAGTTAGTTCAGAACCATACAACAGTAGCTCCAAAATGCATCTACAGACACATATCCCTTCACAATAAAAAAAATAAATAATACAATCCTTAGGGCTTAGAAACATACATAGATGCAGCAGTTGCACAAATGAAAGCTTGAACATCAATATTTGGCCAAAAATCTAACTCGAAAAGTGACCCAATGTCTTCAATTATGTTAACCTTTATGACACACAAAAAAAAAAAAAAACTGTAGTCACAAGTGAAT
This sequence comes from Theobroma grandiflorum, assembly GCA_036013995.1. Lineage (NCBI taxonomy): Eukaryota > Viridiplantae > Streptophyta > Magnoliopsida > Malvales > Malvaceae > Theobroma > Theobroma grandiflorum. The sequence goes on along the minus strand of CP142132.1, from coordinate 15,219,530 downwards.
AAGGGTTTTTCCTTATCATGAGATAGATTAGCAACCAAAAGTAAGACGTTAGACTAAGAGATACTATTATTAAAATAGCTTCCTCCCTTGATTACTATGAGACACATCCTATAATAGCCCCAAATGAACCTAAGTAAAGCTCATAAGTTGCATTCTATCACTTACATTTTAACTTCATTAAGATGAACATATTTATTGCATCAAAGATATGGACTAATCAACATAAAACCTAAAAAATTCAATTTTGAAAAATAGAATCCATAATAAAAAAGAGTCAAAATAAAAAAACAAATTATCTGATTCAAGAAAAAAATACCAATTGTATATCCGCTCCTCTGAAGTAAAATCAAAAGACTTTGCCAACTCCGGAGAAGTGAAAACGCCATTCTCTGATGCAACAACTGAAAAGGCAACAAGAAATTGAATACATAAGCGACTTAAAAAATTACCCTCCACAACGAATATACTAAAGATTTTAGAAACATTCATCTCCTAATTTCATCCACTAAGGCCATTTGATTATTACTTTTGCTAGCTTTTTCCTTGCTCAAAACTTACCAAAAAGTAAAAGAAAATAGCAAAATGCATAATTATATCATATTAAATGAAAAATGAGCATATGCAACACACATTCAGACATAATTTTTCCCTATAAAAGTAAAACAATGCATTTCCTTGCACAAAAAATTTTAACTATTTTTCTCATATTATAGGGTTTCTGCCCTCTGAATTCATCCAAATTTTCACGAAACTTGCCTTGTCAAGTTCATTTTTCTACTCTGAATTTGCTAAGGATACAAATAGAAACTAAGAAAAAAAAAAACGAAGAACAATTGCAGAAAATGCTACACTACTCGAGCTCATTTTCTTACGCTGAATTTTCCAAGGAAACAAACAGAAACTAACTGGAGAACATAGACTATTTAATTTAATCTAATTTTCCTTCACTTTCTCAGCAACGAAACGTAAAAGAGTGAGATAACAAAGTGAAGAATAACTTTTTTTTTACCGGCAAAGCTCCGACGCTTTATCGAACTGAAACGAGACTGAGAGAGAGGAGAGCAAAAACGGCGATGTTTGGCAAAGAGAAGAGGGTTGAGGGTGTAAACAGAACGAGAAGATAAAAGAAAAGGAGGAGAGATAGCCATTTGGTGGAGACTCATTTCTCAAAGAAGAGTGGTTTTCTTTCTTTTTAAAGAGCCTTTTAATATTTTTTTTTGTATCTCCTGGCGGGGTTTTAGTTTTCATTTGCTTCGAGTAAAGCCTTCTACTGATATGTAAGGATAATAGAAAAGTAGGGATAACGGAGATAGACAACTGGATATAGAAAGAAAATTTATGAAAAAAAAAAAGACATTTTTTTTAAAGAAAAAAAGAGTAAAAGTTTTTAAAACAAATATTTTAGTGAAATTGTTTTAATGTTGTGTATATTATTAATTAGTAAACAATATTTTTTATTAATAAATAAAGTATTATTTTCGTTTTAGAGTAGAACTTTTATGATAGACTAAATAAGAAAAATTTATTGGTTTTTTAGGGTTCAATTGTCTGATGGATATTATTAATAACAAATACAACAAATATAACGAAAACATTACACAATTGAGTGGTATAGAACGTTGAATTTTGTTTTAATAAGACATCTTATGGATGCTTAAATAAATACAAAGTTGTAGTCTTTAAAATTTTTAAAATATTTTATATATTATATATTTAAAACATTAATTTATATTATGAGAATACAATAAGAAAAGTATTAATACAATTTTTATGTTGTTCAAAGATTAGTGGAAACAAGAAAATTAAGAAATTATCACATAATTAATAGATTAATTCGTTTTGTTTTGACTTTTTCAGTTTTTATAGTAATTACAAAATGAGCACTTTTTAATGATAAAAATTATGAAAATAAGACTTCAAAATAAAATAAATGATGTGTTTCTTGTATATAATTTAATTATTTATATTGAGAAAAATCTTGTTAGCTTTTTCAACATAAAAACAATAATTGATAAATTTGAACTCAAGAAATATCATCAAGTACAATTTTCTTAAAAAATTATTGTAAGTCTTTTTTTTATTTCTTTTAATTTACATATTATATAAAATTATTATATATTATAAATCTTTTAATTGTTAGTTAAGTTGAATATATTAATTTTAAAAAATTTTAACTTTTATTTCTCTTTGTCTTTCACTCCCTCAACAAAAATTAATTAACTCCATCCCTGCATTTGATCGATCATAAGTTTGTTATGAAATTTATTTGTTAATTTTGATAATGATTCAATTTTTTTTAATTTTTCAAATATGTTTATGATAACATGATCATTAATTTAATTTGCTCTGTGTATTTTGAATCTTTAAATATTCAGTTTACTTGTAAATTACCTGTGAAATAAAATTTAAATAAAACTACTTGTTGATAATTTGAGTGACACAACTTAGGCAAACAGCAAATGGTTACATTCTAAAATAGTAAAATAGAACTTGGTAAAAAAACAACATATGTAAAATAAATTAAAGAAAAATAATTGTTACAGCTATAAAAGCTTCCCAATCATGGTATTAATTCATATTCTTTGTTTGAGGGAGGGAGCTATGGTCCACTTCCGGGCACATTCCTATCTCGTGACAGGAATATAATCTTTTTACTTACTTTGGGTTATTAAATTTAAATTTGAATATTTTATAATTAAAATAATATATATTTATTATTGAATCATATGTTAAGATATTCAAATACTGGATTAATCAATTATGATTTACTATAAGCAAGGGTTTTAAAATTAATTCGGTGGTATTTTATAGCTTTTTTCAATAAATGCAAAAGGCCAAAACGTATGGTAAGTTTTTCAAAAAAAAAAAAAAAAAGCAGTGCATAATAATTTGTACACTTATTACCATTTATTACAGCCATAAAAATATTCATCAATATATGGTAAGGTTGGCAAAAAAAAGGAAACTGACAATTGGAATTTGAATTCTTAAAAATTCGTAAAAAATATATATAGGTACAATTTCTCTTTTTAATTTTTGAAAAAATATTTGATGTACTAACAGTGTATCAAATATTAATTCTTACTTCCAACCTTTCATTGCTATCATTTACGTGTAAAAAATCTACTATCTATAATTGTGTCTCATAAATGTAAGTAGGGGATCAAATATATCTAATCAATTACAAGAATCTCGATCTAAAAAATTATTACACTACGTTATTACATGCATCATTAATCAAAATATATACAACACGTTATTAAAATATATCATTTCGACATACATTTGTTTACAATTTTCATTAATGCGAAGAATTTATGGTTATAAACATGTGCAAATAAGGCCAAGGAATAGGTGATTAATAATTTCTTAAACAAAATTATAGGCCAGATAAATAATCAGTGAAGACTAGGTAGGTCTAGTTGGTTCCAGCAAAGGTCATTAAATTGTTACTAAACCAGTGTAAATTGCCTTGTTTATCTTGCATCAGCAGCGTACATAAATAGTTGAACATCCTATTTGTAAATGACAAAATAACAAACACTAGCACTTGGATGAGGCTACAGGCCAATTTCACACCCTGAAGGAAGCCATAGGTATTCAAAGTAGCATCTAATTTCCATCATCTTCTTCAAAATAAGTACAGATAATCTTAGCAGCTGCCTTCATTAACACCAAAAACACAAAAGCATTTCACCAATCCAAATTCCAATGGCCTTCTCTGCAATTATCCCAAGTCATAAAACCTCTTCTGTCATCAAAATCTCCATTGAAGATCCCATGAAGCGTACCCCATTTTCGCAGATCAACCTTGTTCCCAGGAAAATTCAGGCTAGCCAGATTGCAAACTCATCTTTACCACAAGCGTTCGTTTCCATAGACGGGATGTCCAACTCGGACCCATTGCCTGCGTTTAACTTAGAAGAGTACATGGCGGACAAGGGACAACGAGTGAACAAAGCACTTATTAAGGCAGTCCCTTTGAAACATCCAATGCAAATTCATGAAGCAATGAGGTACTCCCTTCTAGCTGGTGGCAAGCGCGTCCGTCCTATTCTTTGTATTGCTGCATGTGAGTTAGTAGGAGGAGAAGAGACCCTGGCAATGCCAGTGGCTTGCGCGGTGGAGATGGTACATACAATGTCACTGATTCATGATGATCTTCCTTGTATGGACAACGATGATCTTCGTCGGGGAAAGCCTACCAACCACAAGGTTTTCGGGGAAGAAACTGCTATTCTCGCTGGTGATGCTCTTCTCTCCCTTGCCTTTGAACATGTAGCTTCAAAGACGACCAAGGATATTTCACCTGACCGAGTGGTTCGAGCCATTGCTGAGCTAGGGTCGGCAGTTGGATCAGAAGGGCTAGTGGGAGGCCAAATAGTGGATCTTGCGAGTGAAGGAAAAGAGATAAGTTTGAATGAGTTAGAGTATATCCATTTGCATAAAACAGCCAAGCTTTTAGAGGCATCCGTTGTTTGTGGTGCTATAATTGGAGGAGGAAATGATGGTGATGTTGTAAGGGTTAGGAATTATGCTAGATCCATAGGGTTGCTGTTTCAGGTTGTGGATGATATTTTGGATGTGACCAAGTCCTCGGAGGAGCTTGGGAAGACGGCAGGGAAGGATTTGGCCAGTAATAAGGCCACTTATCCGAAGCTGATAGGCCTTGACAAGGCCAAGAAGTTTGCAGGGGAGTTGATGACTCAAGCTGTTGAAGAGCTTGCCTGTTTTGATCCCGCAAGAGCTGCTCCATTGTATCATTTAGCCAAATTTATTTGTGATCGAGACAACTAGTTAAGGATTAACTAGTTTCAACTTTTATTGGAGTAACTTTTAGGAGCATGCTGGATAAATTTTACTTGTATTTAGTTTGCTTAGTTTCGAAATCAAAAGTCTGCATCCATATACAATCGGTGCATTAATCAAATAAGTATTTTATTAGAAAGAAGAAAGAAGAGGAGGTTTATGTGTTACTTTATATGATTTTTCAAAAATAAAATATCAAATGTTAAAACTTAAATATAAGATAATAGTTAGTCTTTTTCTATCAACTTGAACTTATGAGAAAAGAAGTTATCCAACTAAATACCATATCCGAACTCTCGAGTTAGAATTTAAAAAAAAATATATTTTTTATTATTTATTGACCCAATGTCTTGTTATTAGGTCATGCAATGCTTCTTGAATTATTTTCAGCTTACGTATTCTTTTGCATTTAGAATCATGACATGCAAACTCATTAATTACTCATCCTACTTACTTATGAAAGAATACGTTAAAATTTAAATATAATTAAGATAATAATTATGAATGTTTTAACTATCAATTTTAACTTATGTGATAATCGATCACCTAACTTATCATCAAAGTTGTGAGAAAATGCCTAATTAGCTAAAATGAAAATGTTTCATAATCTTTTTTTTTTTTGAAAAAATTAAATCAAGTGTCTCAACATGTAGTTAAAGGGATTGCTTAAAATCTCATAGGAATCTAAAATGTCGCACACTCATCTTATCGTTGAACAAAATTAAAGGGATTGTTCATAGTTATTTTGCTTTATTTGAGTGCTACTTTTCGTTATTAAGTTTTCTTGCGATACTTGAAAAAAAAAAAAAAAGAAAATGCATGTGAACAGTCCAAGTAATAATTAATTAAAAGTTGAAATCTTGGCATCCACACATTGAAACAAGAAATCACTTTCCTCGATTCAGGGGAAGGGATATATTTATATATATATAAAAATATATATATAAAATATGTATCTCATTTAAAATTCATGAAACAATGTATAAGTTGAGTTTTTTTTAAGCATCTTTTTAAACCTTAAAAAAAGGTTCAGGCAAGCGCAAGCTGGCAGGATAAACATTTCCAGAACAATAGCCCTAAACCATTAAGCAACACTTGCCAGGTTGGGTCGGTTTGTTGCATCTTGAATCAACTTCATTAGTTTAACCTCTGAGGCAAGAGATTAAAATAGCTATAAATAGCAGTTTATTCAGGCTACTAGGGGACTTCAATTCAAACTAGAAAGAACTAAGCATGGCTAGCGTATTATATACATAAGGCCAAAAAAATAAAGGTAGGTGTATTTCAATGGCTCTCTTCAACCCATACCCCAAGTCATTGCAATTCAACTAGTCTTGCATTATTACCTCGGAAATGATCATATGCCATTTTGGTTATGTAAAGCTTGTTCGTGGAGTGAATTCAGGCCATGAATTTCGCAAACTTATCCTTCGAACAACCTCTGCTGGCAGAAGACTTGCTCACCATTTCAGAAGACAAGCGGCCATTAGTTACATTCCAGTTTGAGGAATACTTGGTGATGAAGGGAAAACAAGTTAACAGCTCACTTAATGAGGCAGTACCCTTACGACACCCGATAAAGATTCATGAGGCAATGAGGTACTCTCTTCTTGCTGGCGGCAAGCGTGTCCGTCCTATTCTTTGTATTGCTTCATGTGAATTATTAGGAGGAGATGAGTCCTTGGCGATGCCAATGGCCTGCGCTCTTGAGATGATACATACTGCATCTTTGATCCATGATGACCTCCCATGCATGGACAGCGATGATCTCAGACGAGGCAAGCCTACAAACCACAAAGTTTTCGGCGAGGCAACTGCAGTTCTTGCTGGTGATGCTCCTCTCCCTTGCCATTGAACATATTGCTGCCAATACAAGAAATATTTCACCTGACCGAGTGGTTCGCGCTATTGCTGAGCTAAGCACAGCTATAGGGTCCCAAGGGCTTGTGGCAGGTCAAATGATGGATCTTGAGAGTGAGGGAAAAGAAGTGAGTTTGAATGAATTAGAGTACATTCATGTGCATAAAACCGCCAAGCTTTTAGAGGCATGTCTCGTTTGTGGTGCCATAATGGGAGGTGGAAATACTGCTGATATTGAAAGGGTTAGGAAGTATGCAAGGTGCATAGGGTTGTTGTTTCAGGTTGTGGATGATATTCTAGACGTGACTAGGTCCTCTGAGGAGCTTGGGAAGACTGCAGGGAAGGATTTGGTTAGCAATAAGGCAACATATCCCAAGCTGATGGGCATCGACAAGGCCAAGAAGTTTGCCTCTGAGTTGATGATGCAAGCTGTTGAAGAGCTTGCCTACTTTGATGCTGCCAGAGCTGCTCCATTGTATCATTTAGCAAACTATATTGCTAATCGAGAAAATTAGGGAAGAAAATTTAGCTGTATTAATTCATTTTATTTGTTGGAAAATAAAAAAGTTGTGTAGCACAAGTTGTCAAAAATATATAAGATATTTTAATTTCACAATTGTAACAAGTATTTTTGTTAATTTTCTGAAAGTAGAAAGAATAAATAAAATTTCCAAATCAGTTACAATGCCAAAACACAAAACCTAAAGTTTGGAAAGGGTCTCAGTTCTCAACCCTTTCTTAAACTCTGTTAATGAAACGGAACTGATAGAATTCATGTGACTTGAACACCAACACTTGCACAATCTAGCTCTTTTCAATCAATTCTTCAAAAGCAATTCTCCTCAGCACAAGCATGAGGGCATAGTTGACTAGATAACCTGATTTTTGCCATGCCATTTGAGAAACAAACAAACAAACCAACAAAATAAAGAGGTATACAGTGTACTAGATAGCTCATCTCAACCAGAAAATAGGTTTCATGGTGTGAGAGGGAATTTTGGAGTGAAACCAGGGAAGAGAACTCAAAGTTGACTCTAAACAAGGTGGTGGTAGGGATGGAGATAAGGAGTCTAGGCTCAGGGTTGACAAGTGCTAGCAGGTATGAACGCTGAGATTTTTAAATAAAGATGCAGAGTCTTTCAAACTCAATATGCTCTGCCGGCTAAAACTTATTAGGAGCTTTTTGATGCTCTACATATAACCAACTGATAACATTTATTTGATATAAGCTTTAGTTTTGATCAAAAAATTTCAAGCAAAAAGAATCTCCTAATACAAGCAACGGGAGAACCAAAATTGAAAAAGTTTCAAAATGGCAAGAGTTTTACATGCCCCCACCACCACCACCACCACCTCCACCTCCCCACACCACCCCCAACACCCCCCCCCCCCCCCCCCCCCCAAAAAAAAAAGAAAACAGGTGTTTATTGCATAACAATCCTCAATCTTGAAGAGAAAAAGTTTTATCCTCATGATTTTTATGCCACTGATGCATAGAAATTATAATTACGACTCATCGGCATCAGAAGGCATTCATTTCTTGAACAAGTTATAGCGTGCAACAAAAATATAAATTGCTTTACTTGGAAAAAGATATTAACACTAAGAAGGAGTTTTACATTTAACTATATCTGTAAATAAATGTGTACTCTCATCTGATAACAAGCATCACAAAATGAAGTCTTTGATCTCAGTTGCATGCCAAGAAGAGTAGCACATCTTGTAATATTTTACCTCATTACATCAAATTTTGGGATAGGGTACATACCTGATAACTTGTATAAAAATGATATACCCGTATAGTAGAAAGAATTAACCCATTACTTTAGGACGCCAACCAGCAATTACATCATCGGGGCTTGCGCGTGTTTTAACAAATGAATCCATCGAGCAAATTGTCTGTTTATGAGAAATTAAGCATGATCAGGAGCTTAGTTCAATATAGTTCTTGTGTTTTTTGAACTGAAGAACTAAAAATCATGCATCTGATGAATTGTGAATGTAAGAGCACATTACGATGTAAGAGGGGGAAAGAGAAAGAGCAAGAATTGTCATCAATTTTCCTATATCTGATTCTTCAAATACTGCAAGTGTCGGCCACAAAAGTAAAATAACAGATAAGTATTTCAAGCATAAACAACATACCTCCATGTAGGATTTCACATTGGGAAGTGTATCTGGAACAGACCATTTCTTATAATGCCCCAAAGCAATCTCAAGATGATATAACTTAGGTCCCAGAGACAAGTCAGTTGCAGAAATCTTCTCCCCATTGATAAAGGGACCCTTTAAAGGAAAAAATAAATAAATAAATAAATTATGCAGCAGGTGACTGGTTTCACCAACCAACTTAACAAAATAAGTTAGAAAAGTCATCAATGATTGTTATTCCATCACCATAAAAAGAACAGGAAGGCGCAAATCTTAACATGTTTAACAAACCAGATGAATCGGTTATTCACATTACTATTATATTGATAAAATAAAATCTATAAGCTGTTCTGCCTAACCAAAAGCAATTGTGAACCATCCTAAGTAAATCAAGAAAGAGTCCTCACATTTTCTTTAATATAATCATTGAATGAGCTTAGCTCATTAAGCAATGCCTGCTCTGTTCCATCAGCGGGGTCTTTGCTTTTAAGAAAACCAATAAATGTAGAGAAAATCTTCGAGCCACTACAAGAGAAAATCAAATGCTAGGCATAAATTCTCAGTTGATAATTCAAAATTGGTCTTTCAGAATGTTGTTAGAGATGAAGCTCAAAAATGAAAAGCAATTATGAGACAGTCATCCTAATATCAAATCATGACAATTTCTCTAGAAAATATGGAATTGCAGCCCTTCTTGATGATAAAATGAAGCCTCAACCATTCCAAAAAAAAAAAAAAACAGTTACAACTTTCAATTATTTCTTATAAATGCCAACTGATAGAAATTTATGCACTAATGGCTAAAATGAATCTGACCATGGTGAAAGTATTGTGCATTGTTTATTGATCATTTAGCTGAAAAATTCTCTGAATATAATGTTCTTAGTATTTACACACTAAGACCTGTTTAACACTGTCTTTTCAGGTCTTGAGAACGTGCACACAAATCACCAAAAGCATAAAATTTTAAATACCAAACAGCTGAAGGTCATGAAAATATCCAAATAAGCCATCCCAATAATTCACCAGACAACCAACATCAACAAAGTAATGAAGATTTTTTCCTTCACCCTGGCCTAAGAAATAAATCGAGGCTTATTCAAGATATTCTGCAGTCTGCTTCAAACTGATTTTTCGTCAACTTTAAAGTCTCCACAGATATATTTTGCTGATGCTAGTTTCATTATTGTTTCCATAACATTTTAAGCTAAAGAGGCAGGCAACTGAGTTACAGATTTTCTGGAACCGTGCTTCAGGGTCCTAGCTTGATTACCTTTTAGACGATTAATCCTTCATGATGCAGGAGTAACAGTTTAAAAAAATATATAGAAAACAGTACTATAGCAGGCACTGCAAACATCATTGTTCACACAACTGTTTGTTAAATAATGCATATGGCAGTGAGCAGAGAGTCCTACACTGATGCTTTCTCCGGCGGGGTTACCAATGGTGGATCAGGGTACTTTTCTTCCAGTGACTGTGTAATGACATCAGAGTCAGGAACCCACTTCTCATCAAGTTTTGCTACCGGAACATTCCCTTCTGGACTGATTTGTAAGAACCTGAATTTGACCAATTCAGTGGTTAAAATATATGATTCATTATAAAACTAACAAACTAAATATGATTTGGTGATAAAACAAATGCAGAGTTAAAGTATATGATTTTGTAGTAAAAATAATTATTACCATTCTGGCTTGTTTGCCAAATCTACCAACTTCATGTCATAAGGAAGATGCTTTTCCTCGAAAGTCAGCAATACCCTTTGGCAAAAGGGGCCTGAACCGCACAACCCCACAAACAGTTAACAATATTCCATGAACAACTCCCAAGCATATCATGTTACTCACTTCTAAAGAATTGAATTTTCCTATTTCCCGCTTTACAAACTTTATTCCCCATTCCTCTCACATACTTATTATACCCTAAGATTACCTCCTTTTATGAGCTAATTTTATCGCCAACCTATCACATTACTCTTCTTTTACCGTATCCAATTTAAGAAAGCACAGGGTTTCAATCTTTAGGTATTCTATTTCGTTGCGAATTTTACAAATTCAATAAAGCTAAAACTAAATATACATAAACTTTATTTCTTGTGCTTTCCAATATGTTCACACTCTTCTCCTTTCATATTTTCTTAAATATCAAAATATAGTAAAAATTAAAATTAAAAAGTAGCTCAACTCTATTACCAATTAATTTCAGCAAATGCAAGATTACAACAACCTAAAAAGGAAAACAAAAGAATTAAACTAAATTCAAAAAAATTTAACTTTTCTTTTCACTTCAAATTTTGCCAGCATTGCAAACAGAGGGACCAGTTGAATGTAAGTAGAGACCATACGTTCGAAAAACAAAAGAAAACCCAAAACAGAGAAAGGTATATTACAGTCGCCGAGTTTGTTGGGAGTGGTGACGGAAGCTTTGACGCAGACTTCGAGAGGAGTAGTGGAAGTGGCCGCCATTGTAACTGCGAAGCTGCGAGAAGTTGTGATTCTGGCTCCGTTAGGGCGGCATAGGGCGTGGTTCTGAGGGAAGCGGAGGCCAAAGGCTAAGTGGTGCTTGAGTGAACAAGACAGAACTGAGGCTGTCGACATCATTCTGCCGAGAAAATGGGTTGAAGCCAAAGCTTTGGGTTTGTTCTGGGTAAAATTGAGGTTGTTGTTTCGACATGAGGCTCAAAATGCTTATATGTTGTAGAGACTGGGCAAGTGTAAACGATTACTTGTTTAAAAAGAACAGAATTTTCTTTTCGGCTCAAATTGGGTGTGTTTGGGTTTAATTGGTATGGACATGGAAAGCTTTTTTTTTTTATAATAGCATATTTATATATTATTATTTAAAATTTTTTTAATATTGATCAATTTTAATATAAAATATTGAATAAGTACGTATTGTAGGATAAAAAAAAAAGAAAAATTATCCTATAAACTAAGATGAAGTTTTTAAGCTTCACAAATTGAATTAAAAGAAGTGTTCTATTAAGATATATTCATGAATATTATAAATTAATTAATAATTAAATCAATACGTGTCAACTCTTTAACTCTGTTTATGAAATTTAAAAACTTCACATCGTCGGTGTATAAATCATAATTAGTAACATAGTTTTGTGATAACCAATATATATGGTTTTTTATAGCATTGTTAATTTTCTTTTTTTTTTTTAATTTTTTTTACTTTGGCAATGGTTTATCTTAGAAGAAGAAGGATCATATTTTATGTCAAATTGTTGATAAAATGATCTCATTTCTTTATTTGTCTAGTATCTTTACTTCTTTAATTGCTTTTGCAAGATAAGAAATTTTCTCTAATATGGTTTCTTACGTTTTCTCCCGGTGACGTAGGAAGACCAACCAAGAGTTTTTCTTTTTAAAATGATTGATTGTTATCTGTTTTTTGCATGACTCTAGTCTTAAAAACATCTTTATACAATTTGATATCTACTAGTTTTTGCATATTATGTTTAATAATCATTGTGCATTTCTATTTTTAAGGTGTGAAAGATCACCTATGAGATGTTTTGGAAAAAAGAAGATTAATGATACAATTGCATCGTGAATTTCCCTATTTTGGTAATCTAACGTAGTATTTCCATTTTTATCTTTTTTTTAATAACTTTAAACATATGTTGTTGTTGATCTTGAATAAGACAATTATCCTACTATCCTTTCAATTGTTCAGAAAATTCTATTATTAAAGATTCTTTATTGCATTACAATAGGAGTTTGATTGTTTTATAAACACTCGAGACTATGATCATTTGTTAAAGAATATTAAGAATGTTATATTTAAACATCCATAAATGTTCCATTCATATATTGCATTTGCATTATATTTATTTTGAAACATACTGTATATCGGTTTTCTTCTAAGTTTATGTCTGAGCTAGTAGCTTTCAGGTAATATTATTTTTGTGATTCTTTCCATGTTAATTTTGTCAATTTGTCCAACTTTGCCTGATTTAACATAATTTGTTCATTTATCATGTTTATTAAGCCTTGATCTGGACTGTCTGGAGCAATCTTTTGGGATATTCTTGAAGAATTACCTTCTAAATTGTTTAGTCTGTTTTGGATTTCTCTTAAGAAATCCTTTTGCTATGCTTGATGATATCTTTTTGGAACGTCATGTGGTTTGAATATGGCTTCAGTATGGGCTTTCTTTCCTTCTTTTTTCTCCTTGTTTGATTTTTGGTTGATTTTCTATTAAATTTTTTATCTTATCAAGTTGTTTACCAATCCGGTCGAGATGTAAATTTGTATAATTGTTTTGTTCAACGATCACAGCTTTTGAAGAGATTTATTCTCCTAGTTCAAGATTCCTAACCCTTAAAAAGGATGCTCCTATTTCTACATTTTTGTCTTGCTACGCACGACTTAAGTTCTATGAAAAAAAAAGTTTTAAAAAACTAAAAATAAACAAGATGGTTCTGTTACCATGTTATAAGAGCATAAAGTTTTGAAATTTGTATTGTGCAAAGTTGAATAAGCTATATATTTAAACAAAGCTAATGGTATTATAATCTAATTAGCTAATAATATCGTAATTTAACCATATCATTGACAATATCATTATCTAATTACAAGATAAGTTAATAATATTTTAATTTAAAAGAATTACACTCATTTAGTCTATAATCTATATAATTACTATAATTATATTAATACAACCATTTCCTGGAGGCTTTTTTGCCAAAACATAATCTATTACATACATTTCCACCACAGGAAAGTTTCCTTGGACAAAAGGTAATCAAGGCTCTCCAAATCGGCCACATCAACCTCCTCATTTTCAAGACTACTACTACTCCAACGCCCAATTTTATCAGTCCTCTTCACCGGGTTCTCTGTATCCCATTCATCATTATCTTCTGTACAATCACTTCACACCTAAGCACGCTTCTTTCCTCAATACGTTATCTACTAATGAAGAACCTAAGTTTTTTGCTCAAGCGATAAAATTTCCAGAATGGCATGAAGCTGTGCAAGCTGAGATTAATGCTTTTGAGGTCAATAATACATGGAGTCTTGTCTCGCTTCCTCTAGGAAATTAAACAACCCATTGGCTGCAAATGTGTTTATAAAATTAAATGACATTGCGATAGGTCCATTGAAAGATATAAAGCCAACCTTTTTTGCCAAAGGATACACTCAGCTCAAAGGGATTGATTACCATGAAATATTTTTTGCTTTTGTGGCCAAACTTGTAACTGTTTGAGTACCGCTTGCTGTTGCAGCAACTATTCACTCGACCTTTTTATCAAATTGACGTGGATAATGCATTTCTTCATGATAATCTAAGGTAGATTATTCCATATTTTATTGTCATACATCCACTTACAACTTGCATGTTTTGGTCTACCTTAAGGATCTCGATTGCCTTTAATATTTCTTGGGGTTTGAAGTATGTTCTTGACATTCTTGCTGATGTGGGCTTATCTGTTGCAAAGCCCGCTGCTTCCCCCAAGAAGCAGCACCTCAAACTCATATACTTTAACGGGTGAACTCCTCTTAGATCCTTCATCCTGCAGGCACTTCGTTGGGCGTCTTACATATATATCTTACATCCCTCTCCTAGATATCGTTAACAGTGCTCTTATTCTTAGTCAATTTATGCATCAACATCGAAAGCCCCACACGGATTCTATGCTTCGTTTACTTGGCTACTTAAAAGGCACACCTGGACAAGGCATCTTATTATCGTCTTCTGGTCCACTTCATCTTACAACATATTGCGACTCTAATTGGGCGAGTTGCCCTGTGACCCGTTGATCAGCCAGCAGTTACTGCATATTTCTATTGGTGTCTAACTCATCATCTGGTGAGGCCGAAAATGCTGCCATGGCCTTGGTCACATGTGAAATCACTTGGCACACATAGCTCTCGTCTGATCTTGGCTAGTTACAAGCCTTTTTCGCCAGTTAGATTATATTGTGACAACCAAGTTGCCTTGCACATAGCTGCTCCAGTTTTTGAAGCTTTAGTTAGGCCTTATCTCTACTTCTTATGTCTCTAAAACTGAACAATTAGTAGATATTTTTACTAAAGCCCTAGGAGTCAACTAATTCGATTATTTGAAATCCAAGTTGGGCATTTGTAACTTATATGATCCATCTTGAGCCTTGAGGGGCGTTATATACAGTGGAAATTTAATCTCATATGCATATCCCATGTAGAAATTAAGCAGAAACACACCAATATCAGAACTTGTTAATTACAATTCCTACCTAATTGCTTAATTTGCTGGTTAAAGTGTTTTTATTTAGCTGTGTTATAGTGTAACTGCTGACTGTCTCCATACAAAATTAATATTACTAGTAAACATTTTTGGTAAATCGGAGGAAGGTAGAAAGAAGGAAAAAGGATTTATATCTTGAATGTCAACTCTTTTAATTAAAGACACATTTAAATTGTTATTTCTACACTTAGAATATGATTCAAATTTTGAAATGAACAGATAGAATTTAAGAGATGAAACACTATCTCTTTTTACTTGACTCAAAATTGTTACATATATATATAAAAAAGTGCATCAAATTACAAGTAAATAATAGCGTCACATTTTTTTCCCACAAAAATTTTAGACAAGAAATATTTTATTAAATAAGTTATATTTAATAATTATTATTATACCTATATCTTAGATATTTTTTTTCTCGCCTAAATAGAAAATTATATTAATGATAATAAGATGTATAAAAAATGGTTTATGCTCATGGGTGCTAGAGCACAATAAGCAGTACATAAGTCCCGGGTAGCCTAATTCAATCCGTTATTCATAGGGTTTGAGTTTGAATTTGGGTATTTTAAAATTAGCGGATATTCAATCTGTTAACATCCTTGCAAGGTTACATTTGTAAAATGAGAATCAAGGTAAAAAATTCACAAGTCCCAAGTAGCCTAATTCTAGTAAAATCTTATGATATTTACATTAAAATTTTGAATTTGACTCTAACATCAACATGGGGAATTTATGAGAAGAAAAATAATTATTTTGAGAATACATAATTAAAGTACACCAAAAAAAAAAAAAAGATCAAGATTATAATTCAACTCCTCTTACCATTCTCCAAATATGCCCAAAATGGGAGAGGCAACTCACTAGTCAACACCAAACATACTCTTTTTCTCCAATATTACCACAGTTATTTCTACTTAGATTTTTAATTTGATTAATCTTATAAATATGTTTGTGTTATTATTATAGTTTGGCAAGATTAAAAGGTTAAGAGATGTCTTAAAATTTTGCAAGGGAGATAATTAATTGAAATTTCTTTTATATGATGATTAGAAAATTATATAATATCAGAAAAGGGGCAGCTAAAAAAATATTTCATTACATAAAAATTATTCAAATAATTCTGATAGCTAAAATGATCTTTATGAGTTGGGCCTAGTTGCCAACATCAAGAGTAGTACACTGCAAAAATATTCCCCAAATATTTAGCCAGTGAATTTATATACATGTGGTCAACACGTTTTGTGGATATGTCAAAGAAAGTGACTCTTGTAATTATTTATCATTGTCATGTGCGGTTTTTTTCTCTTTTCTTTTCACCGGAGGTGTTTACGAGCGAGGTAGGCTGGGTCTGTCTAGCCTCGTATTTTAAAGTCAAGTTCGAATTTAGCCCAGTTCATTTATTTAATTATTATTTTATTATTAAAACATTATTTTTCATAATATTTTAAAAATGATTTAATATTCAAATAATATAATTAAGTTGAGTCGGGTTGAGTTCGGACTTAAAAATCTATTTCCAAACCCTTGGACACCTTTACTTTGTTTATTACGATGGCTGCTATTTTATCCTTAAAAAAATCTTAATTTGTTATATTTTATACAAGATGAATAAATTAGGTAATTTTTGAAATAAGCCTTTTATTATTGTTATTTTTTTGAGTACAATACAACTCACTTTCTCAAAAATAAAATTGCCAGCGGTTGCCCTTTGAACAATTACCACATACAACAAATTCAATTCCCACTTGATGCTATCCATGAATTTTTTTTTTTTTTTTATAAAAAGGAAATATATCAACTTAAATCAAAACTACATCATCCTTGGCCAAATAATGCCAAACATATCTCCAAATAAAATAGTAAGAATACTAGATGGGGGCTTATCAAAAACATGTAAGCCTAATGAAAGATTATCATGATGTGTTGCTATCCATGAATTTTAAACATCATTTATATTATATTTTTTAATTTTCAGTCCTATAATTATCATATGGAAGGTAGAGGATAAGCTTTACACCATTTTGGGACTCAACGAACTAGATAGAGACAAAAGGTTAAACAGCATTGTTATTTTGAGATCATTTCAAGGAAGAAAGTTCAAAGCAATTGCAGCATACTTCAGATATATAACTAATAGAATTGATTGCAATCCAACTTCTATGGGAATTTCACTCTTTCATGCATGCACTTGAATATCAACAAATATATTCATAGGCGGAGTTAAATGTAAAGTAAGCCCCACGGTGTTAGTAAACTTCATATAGGGGGACCAAGAGGAATAATACAAAGGAAAAAGAAAAAGGACCAAATGGCTAGGAAATATATAGTGGTTTTCCTTCTCAAGGAAATAGTCAACTATCTCAAAGTTAAAATTCACCTTTGGCCCATAGTACCATTAATTTATGTCCAATACAAGTACCTGGGACCCTAGTGCCCAAAATCCCATAGGAAAACATGTGGAGGCTGTTTGGGATAAGCAAGGAACTGCCCTTGCAAAAGAGATCTCTTTCCCTTTGCCCTAAAGAATAATCCTGCTTGAGACAACAGTAGCGTAATGTGAACGGCCCTCAACTGTATAGCAAGTAGGGACACCAGGGGACCTAAAACCATTATTGGTAGAAATAGAGATTCAAACTTAATTTTTTTTTTTGGAGTAGAAAGATATGCATTCATTTACAATGGAGTCAAATACGAACCTAAATTATTGATCAAAATAATAAGAGAAAAATGAATTTGAGATTTTATTTGATGTCTGTAGTGGGAGAAAGTATCTGAAGAAAACATGGTGCACATGGAGGAGATTATATGCAACGTCTCCTCTAGGGTCCTACCAAAAGCATTGTACAATAACACATATGGGACTACGAAATGTTTAGCAGTTGGATGACAAACTAATCCGTGTTTGGTATGGGTGACCTTAATGCAGGTGAGTGTAGATTGGAGAGAAACAAACATGTCTGTCGGGCTAGGCATGCAATGCAATTCACCCACTTTTTCCTAAACAATTACCTAGCAAATTTAATTTGGACTTGGAAGCTTTTTATTCGCTCTTTTCTATTAAGTTAATAGAGGGGATCCAAAGTCTCCTCTTCAAACAAGACAAATGATTATCGACTGCTTCCTTTGATACCACACCTGAAGAAAGTTACAAAAATGCCACTTATCTTTTCATTTTTATTTTTATCATTAATTAAACCAAAATTTTTAAACACAAACATATATCTTTTTTTTTTAATAATTGGGGGAGGAGAGATTTGAACTCTGCTCTTTAGATAGGGAGATAATGCACCAACCAATAAGTCAAATGCTCGGGTGCAACATACACACACACGCACGCACGCATGCACACGCACATGCACGCACGCGGGCACACACGCACACACACACATGCCGCATGCACACACACGCACGCACGCACACACACGCACGCACGCGCACACACACACACACAGAAATCATTGAAAAGCAAAATGAAGAAAACACTATACTAAAAACATGAAATGGGTGCATTGGATTCCCCCTAGTTATCGATATGAGATTCTATCTATATCTAAATATGTACAACCACAAATGCGATAAGTAATTGCCCAATCTTGGGGTTGTGCTTTGTGCAAAACAAACACAGCTAGCTCATCACATGCATGGCTGCCCCATGAAGAGGGAGGGGTCCTTGGTGTACGAGAGGACGGTGGTACTGATGTTAAACATGGGACCATCTTTGGCTATCCTTCAAAGTTCTCAACTCTTTTGTGAAAACCAGCTACTACTACTACGACTTCTTCCACTATATTGAGCAAGTGAGAAGAGTTGCAGCAAAATGGGGCTCTTTGATTTGACACCAAATTTGTCATCTCCCACTCACCCTCTCTCAACCAACCAATACTCCCTCCTCCTTAGCCCTTACTCAAAGCCTTAGTGATTCCACCACTTCATTTTCTTTTTGTCTTTGACAATGATCCAATTTTTCTTCTTTTATTTTACTAACTATTTTCACTTTTTTTTTTTAAATACAAACATTATGTAATTCCAACATACATGTCAATTCCACTTTTCAAAATGAATAGAGTTTATAAGATGAGAGAAAGTTACTTTTAATTCTTAAATCTGAAATTATTTATATAAAATAAATAAATAACTGTTGATTGAGAGTTTTGTATGATTTGAATTTGACAATAATTTTTACAGAGTTCAAGTTAGGGTGGCAACAAGAATGTAATTTCCTCATTGACTTGTAACATGATTTCAAAAGCATTTGTTATTGGAATTTGTTTATAAGTAATACAAATTATTAATTATTTAATAATGGATACTCTTTGTGATTTTTTTTTTTGGAAAAAGCTAATTTCATCTTTCTTTTAACCTTTTTTAGTAGAAAGCTTAAATAGTTCTAATTTATTTTGTGAAGTTTTATCCATATATATTAATCATGGTTAGCCACGGGCTTAAGTGGAATTTTGGATTAGTATCAATGTCACTTCTAAAAAAATGGGCAATGGGCTTGGGTACTTAATTGGTGGTAATTAGCTTAGGTGGAGTCAACTATTCAATACCTTATAAGCAAGTTTCAGTTCAGATAAGGCAAAAATTAGTGAATATCCTAACCCCCAAAAAATAAAAATAAAAAGCTATTATTCCTTTTCCTCTTATTTCATTTTTTGCATGTCCTCTCCCCCCCCCCCCCCCCCTCCCCTTTCCTTTTAAAGAAAAAATTTAAAAAGTACATATAAAAAATGAGGATAAAGTTCCTTACATAATTTTCTCAAGTAACTATAATGAATATAATTTGCATATTTATATCTATATTGACTTGACATTGGCCTCATATCAATTTTATCTTGATAAATCAACAATTTTTGAAAGCTTAACTTACTCTCATAGGAGAACCTAACGAAAATGATATGACAAACCTAGCTTGATCTTTACTTAAATTCTGTGGAAGAGCAAAAGCCCCAACCAGGGCAAGGCAAAGTAGAATTGAACTCTCTAGGTGCTATAAGTTTATTTAGTCCCATCTCTATCACCAGCTGTTCATCACAAACTCAGTGATTAATAAGTGGTAAAAAATGTTAGCAATAATCATTAAAATGTACAATAGATTGAACAAAAACAAAGCTAATTAAAGGGGAAAGGGTTGTGCTTTCTTTTCTCTCTTCTTTTGTTTTGCTTAGTAGCTAGGTAGACCAAAGCAAACCAGGATGCTATAATGCATGAATGCATGTGGAGTGTTCGGTTATTCAAGAAGCCTATGCTTTTCTCCTCTTTTAATTTTTTTTTGTGCTTTTGACTTTGTTTTTGTTGCCTTTTTTATCATTCAAATCTCTCGAGCTCTCCTTGCCTTTTTTTTTGTTTCCTTTTTTATATATTCCCTGTTGTTTATTGTTTTTGTTTGCTTGATTATGGTGGTGGTGTCCTGTTGGTCGGGGTAATCAAGCAGTTCTTTTATATACTTGGTTAGGATAATGGCAGGTTTTATGCTCTGTCTTGTTGGGTTGCAGGTTCCAGCCGTGTGAGTGAGTCTTGTAATAGGGTACACCAGGTGTGAAACTTGATAGGGAAGTAATTCTATAGCTTTCCCTTGCAATAAAATCATATCGCTTTTCAAAAAAAAAAATTTGATTATCTAATTCTAAAACTACTTCATTTTCCTTTGTCTCCATTTTTCATTCCTGGAGGATGAGGGTGACTCAGTTTTCCCTTTATTTTCAAAGTGATCTAATCGACTATGGCGATTTCTATATCATTTAACGAACAACTGGTATTAATCAAATAAGGCTTTGTTTTTAAATTTGATTATTTAATCCTTAATCAACTGTTTGTATGTACTTTGTTTGCATCGTTTATTGCCGGCATGAATACTTGGAAAAGCAATAATCTAAAGAATCATTAGTAATTACTTAATAATTAATCATATATAATAGTCACTCTAAGCACCGAGATTAACAATCAAATACAAAATTTATTTTTTAAAATAATTTGTGGGGTTTTACGCAATGAGACAACATGGTTTACAAGTAGGATCTTTAATTTACAATTAAGGAATCTTATTGACTTCTATTTGCACGAGGAATGCTTCGCATGAAGATGCAAATGACAAATGGCAAAAAATTTAGGGTATTACCATGTGAATGAAGGCAACCATGTGAGGCTTATATTGAATGAAGATGAACAGAAGATTTTGTGCTTGTTATAATTTGACCATCTCTTTTGAATTCTTCTTATTGTTTATTTTTTTAGTTCTCAACAAATTTTGGAGAAGAGTTCACTACTACTAATTTGTCTTAACATTTATAGTTTATAAACAATGACATAATTTATAAATAAAACACTTATCGTGTCTACTCCTATACAAAATTTGATAATATATGTCTTTCACTATGACATTCTCCTTTGAATCCGAATAAACTTCAGAGCTTTCAAGTGGACACATAAACCAGTTGATTCAGGGAAGAGAGAGATTCTCTTTGTGTATTTGAATTCAAATAAATTTTCACGTGATCAAAATTTATTATTATTTTTACACATAATGACGATCGATTTATCATTTAAAATTTATTTATTTAATTATAAAATGAGATGTAATTTTTTTTTAATTTTATATGTGATTATTATACTCACTTATATGTTTTAAATTTCAGATAAAGAATTCTTTTAATTTTTGGACAAAATTGACATCTTGTCTAGAAATTTTATAATATAAAGAATTTTTGAAGTTGGGAGTAGGTATTTATTACCTTTTTGTTTATCTTTCCCGAAAAATTCAGTAAGCTTCGTATCCACGTTAGTTTCATGGATTTCTAAAATCACCAACCTATGAGTGTTCGATTAAACATTCAAATTGCAAAGCTTTCCTTGGGAAGATAATCATTCAGTACTAACCCACCATTACCAAGACTAAATATGCAAGTAATTAAATTCTGTATAGCACCAATGATTTATCATCTATCATTGAGCAATTATTTTCTAGATTTGATACTCCTAAATTTTCTGATTTTCTTTTTTGGGATTTCTCGCTGTGTGTTGCTCATGGTTGCCAAAATTATTCTTTCTGCTTCTTTAATTTGCATGGTGGACAATATTTATATGACTCATGGAAGATGCACTGTCCTCTTCATATGGATTACTTTTCTTATTGCTAGATTCAATAGACATAAAACCTCAAAAAATCAGTATCTTTTTTTTTTAATTATTTTTACATATGATGAGATATAAGGAGCTGGTGCCTGGTGAACAGATTTGAACTTTGAACGTAAGGTCAAGTTTGAACCATTATCTCAAACGTACCATGAAGCTTTGCATGAAGAGAATAATATATAGTGCTCTTCGTACTTGGTAAAAAAAGATGCATAGTTTTATTGATATATAGATATATATAGTTTAGCACACATTTTCTTTTCATGAAATTACGTATATAAGAAGACATTGTAATTCTTTTTCCTTTTTTGTTAAGTCATAAAATTTATTATTAAAAATATATTACAAGCGGTACAAAAGTTAAAATAGTGGAACACTAATCTCCTTACATATATTTATTACCCTCTCCATTGCAAATTCAACACCACAATACTAATATTATAAAACACCATACACCACACCTAACATAACTGAATTTAAGATCCCTTCACTGCTACGCTCAAAATCACAAATAGAAACAATACAACACAAAAGTCAATACCACGCAATACACATATCATTCTTGTCCACCCCTTTTTCGGCAAAATAAAGTCTTCACGATGGTTAGCTTCTCTATATATATATTCCAGAAGAAGACACCTCTGATGACATTGCGCTTCATGTCAATATCATATGCCGAAGAAGTTTTCACAACTTCGAAGGTCTTTTGCAAGGATTATATATATATAGCAACCGTTGAGTTTGATTTAATTATTAAGATTTTCTTTTCTAGCCGAGATGAATCATTGAATATCTCTAGTGCAACTTTAATGGCATAAAACTTAGAATAACCAGAATTCGTCACACAACAGAGCTAGAGACAATAACAAGAAAATTACCTTTCAAATTTCTTAAAACATTGTCAGAACTTGAACGATCCGATCTATATTCACACACTATATATATGGCATAATTATTGAATTCAAAAGAAAGACAAAATAAAACTATGTTTGATTGATTTTTGTATTTTTTAATTATATTTTATTTTTTATTTATGTTTTCATTTTATGCAAAAAAAAAATACAAAAAGTAAAAATATCAACTAATTAAATGGAAACTAAATAAACCAACAAAATCAATATAAAATTAGACAAAACTCATAAATGTTTGGACTTGAACTTGAGAAGTAAAAGTTTCAGGAGTACTTTTTGTCATTGAGACAATGCCTCGTTGACTTGTACCAACTCACATTGGATTCCATATGTTTACATATAAATGTATGTGTCGATAAAAATAATGTGCACATAATTTTGAAAGTAGCATGTGCATGGTAAGAGCAATTAAAATCGCAATTGTTTTTAGACTTTTATTCATTGAATTCAATTGCAAAACATATATAATAGTTTTATATATGTTGGCAAAGAATTTGAGGGCTCATAGGATGGGGTGGATTTGAGTAAAAGGATAGCTTGGACTACCGTCAATTGTTTAAGCAAATTTAGTTTATAGTGGGGCTGGCCTGGCTAGGACTAGGGATGCAAGAAAAGATATAGCTAGGGCAGTAGATGGTTGTTTGATGTAACCAAAGTTAGACATGACAACTTTCTTGTGAGGGGATATATCATTAGTTGTGGTGGCCGAATTATGTCTAAAAGTCTTGCCATAGTTTGCGTACAGTTATCTCTTTATAACTTTAAGATTAAGATGTAGATGGATAACAATCTCTTGCTCTACTTCCTTGCTTGCTTTATGAGCAATATCTTTTCTCATGTTGGAGACATGTACATTCAAATTGGACATGTAATCTCCCTCTTCTTCTTTTCTTTTTTTTTAAGAAATTATTAGAAGTGAAAATTTTCAA
Source organism: Theobroma grandiflorum (assembly GCA_036013995.1). Classification (NCBI taxonomy): domain Eukaryota; kingdom Viridiplantae; phylum Streptophyta; class Magnoliopsida; order Malvales; family Malvaceae; genus Theobroma; species Theobroma grandiflorum. Next base: position 15,195,493 of record CP142132.1, on the reverse strand, counting down.
TAGAGTAGTAATTTAATTCTGAATAATGCTATTAATATCTCCTAGACTTTGCAAAAGCAATGCTAAAATGGATTAAAATAAACGATATGAGAGTGTTGTCTTGCTAAAATAAGTATTTATTTGATTTAGGGAAAATATTTATGGGAGCATTTCTGTACATCTTGAAGGAATGAATATACATAGTTTGCTTTAAAAAAAAATTGTGAGGAGTAGGCCTTCGTAGGAGCTTATTACACAAACCACATTGATATCTTTCTTTTTTAATTTCTTTCACATGAGAAAGTTGGAGGTGATAAAAATTTTATGTATAAATAAGATTATACTAATCTAGGATCTACCATAATAAGAATTTAAAATACAAAGCGTACCTGATTTCTTATCCATGATTTAACAATAGAAACAATATTGATCAAATTGACTAATAGTCTTTAATGTACTAGAATCTTCCTCTCCTTTTCTTTGTAACTCTCTAACGGGTGAGATCTTTATATTTTTGCTTAGACAGGAGAGGGGACCTAGCCTTTCTTTATATAGTGAATCTCTAGTCTCACCCATCATAGCATATAGTGCTCCTAAATAGGCCTACACATTAAGTCCACATTTATTAGATTCATGTATCATTACCACATACATGAATCAGTAGATTCATGTATCATTATTGATTGCAAACATGAATAAGTAGATCCAATACAGGATATAATTAATTGTCACTTTTTCAAGACTAAATAACCTTAGCTTATTTTATAAAAGACAAAATAAATATGAATAATATAAGTCCATAATTGAGAAAATCTAACAATCTCCCATTTGAACTACATTATTTAAATTTTTAAATTTTCAAAACACTTTTCTTGAAAATGACTCATATATAGGCTAAGACAACTTAAAACTTTATGAGCTCAATTTAAAAAATAATTGTTCTCGAGACATACTTCAATAATCCTTCTGTCCAATAAGATTTATGATATAGGAAAATAGTAGTAAGTACGTCTATTAAGATATAGCACTAACTATAATCACATATGTCACTGAATCTTATTGACATGAAGTAAATGTGGTAGTGTAGCAACAAATAAAAACACATTCTTAATTATCTATATTCATGTGTTGTATTCGTTTTTCAGTCACTTCATTCTCTTCTTTATGCAACTAATGCATGTAAAAGAAATACTTTATGTTTATTCAGTAAGCCTGTATGTCTGTTTTGCATATCTCGAGATTATGTTATGTGTCAAAGACATACTCTCAAGGTTGTAAATTTATGCCGCAACCTATGCTTAAAACTTACACATTTAAGTCTTAATACTTGCAAGTATGTATGTATACGAAAAATCTGTATAATTGAATATCATTGAAATAATCATTAAAATAAATTCAAATACATTATCAACATTATGTATGTGCCAAACAAAAGCCAATAAAATAATATCAAATCCTCCCACTAACTAAGTACATCAAAAGACTCCAAAACACTCATATCATGAGCATATTTCTTGAAAGTGATAGGGTGCAATCCTTTGATTAGTGGATCAGTGATCATGCATCAGTTTTAATATGCTCCACAACAATGTCACCATTTTTCATAAGTTCTTTAACTATCAAATATTTTATCTCTATATGTTTGGCCCTTGTGATATTTCTATTATTGTTAGTGAACATAAGAACTGCAGAATTATCACAGTATAATTGTATGGGTCTAGCAATAAAGTCAATTACTGATAATTCCTTGATAACATTTCTTAACCAAACTGTTTGTGTAGCTGTTCCATAACATGCCACAAATTCTGCTTGCATAATGGATTGGGTCACAAGTGTTTGTTTTACACTTTTCCAAGATATTGCACCACCTTCTAACATAAAAATGTATCATGATGTGGATTTTCTATCATTTGTATAGCCATCAAAGTCTGAATCCATATAACACACCAACTTAAGATCTTCAACCTTTTGATAAACTAGCATATAATCCTTGGTTCTAGAGATGTAAACGGGTAGGGTACTTGTTATTTTTGAGGTACCTGACCTCAAAACTGTTTAAATACTAAAGTACCCAAATCCTTTAAAAACCCAAATAAAATTAAAAAATACTACTCAAAATCGAATCCTAATAGAATAGCACTAATTGTTAATTATTCGAATCCGTTAATTACCTAATTATTCAAAGAAAATTTTTTGTATTCGAATACCTATTTAATAACCTGAACCCGAAACCTGAAATCCGAACAAAAAATGTTCTACATTAATTCATATATAATTAACTAACAATCAAAAATTATTCCACAATTAAAGTTAACAATACAATGAAATAGGGTATTTTTTTTGGACTTGAAATAGGGTATTATCTAGTCTTTTTTACATTATGTTATTTTATATCTATTTCTCGTGTTATCTTATATTATCTTAATGAAAAATTAAGAAATTAGATATAGTGTAAAATTTTTATATCTTATATGATTATCTAGTCTTTATTTATATATGGTAGAAAAGTAATATATGGGAAGAAAATAGATATAAGATACCAAATCAAATTAAATTAGTTGAAAAGATAACTATAGTTTAAGAAAAATTAAACATAAATTAAGGAAAAATATTATATGTTGCTTCCGAAAGGTTAAAGTGTTAATTAAACAAAATAATGATATGTTATTAATTTTACATACATCATAGTTCAAATAATATAAACTAATTTTACATTTGTTAGTTTATGAGTTCAACTAATATAAAAATTTTATATATTTAAGTTTGCATCATAGTTCAAGTAATATAAATTAATTTTACATTTTTTAGTTTATAAGTTTAACTAATATAAAAATTTTATATTTAAGTTTGGATCATGGTTCAAGTAATATAAATTAATTTTACATTTTTTTGTTTACAAGTTCAACTAATATAAAAATTTTATCTATTTAAGTTTGCATCATAGTTTAAGTAATATAAATTAATTTTACATTTATTTGTTTACAAATTCAACTAATATAAAAATTTTATATTTTTAAGATTGCATCATAGTTCAAGTAATATAAATTAATTTTACATTTGTTAGTTTACAAGTTCAACTAATATAAAAATTTTATATATTTAAGTTTGTATCATAGTTCAAGTAATATAAATTAATTTTACATTTGTTGGTTTAAAAGTTCAACTAATATAAAAATTTTATATATTTAAGTTTGCATTATAGTTCAAGTATTATAAATTAATTTTACATTTGTTAGTTTATAAGTTCAACTAATATAAAAATTTTATATATTTAAGTTTCCATCATAGTTCAAGTAATATAAATTAATTTTATTAATTTACAAGTTCAACTAATATAAAAATTTTATACATTTAAGTTTGCATCATAGTTTAAGTAATATAAATTAAGTTTACATTTATTGGTTTACAAGTTCAACTAATATAAAAATTTTATATATTTAAGTTTGCATTAAAAGTAATATAAATTAATTTTATATTTGTTAGTTTACAAATTCAACTAATATAAAAAATTTTATAAGTAATATAACTATAATCGGATTCTATATTGGTATTGGGGTACTTGAAACCCAAAATAAATATAATCGGGTTCGAGCTTTGGGTACCCTAAGAGTGATACTTGAACACGAGTTGGATACTAAAGTAATACCCAAAACCGCCTCATAACCGATTATGGAGTACCCGAACCTTATTTTATCGGATTGGATACCCACGGGTAGCCGGTTATTAACTACCCATTTAGATCCCTACTTGGTTCTCGTCAAATATCTCATCACTTTCTTTATAACTTTCCAATGATTTTTACTAGGATTAGACAAATATCTACCTAAAAGACTCACTGCAAAAGCAATGTTCAATCTTGTGTATACCTAAGCATACATCAAGCTTCCTACTGCATAAGTATATGGTATTGCTTTCGTTGATTCCCTCTCTACATCTTTTTTGGACATTGTACCAAGCTCAATTTATCACCTTTAACAATTGGCACAGCTTCATTTTTACAATCAAGCATAAACAATCTTTTTAATACTTGATCAATATATGCACTTTGAGAAAGTCCCAACAAGTGACAAGATTTATCCCTATGTATTTCAATTGCAAGAACATAAGAAGCTTCCTCAAGATCTTTCATGTCAAACTGCTTGATCAATAACTTCTTTGTTTCTTGCAACATCCTTAAATCATTACTTACGAGCAAGATATCATCAACATACAAGATAAGAGAGATAAACCTGCTCCCACTAATTTTGAAATATATGCATTTGTCTACCTTGTTCTCAACAGAACCCAAACAACACTTCATCAAATTTAAGATACCACTGACGAGAAACTTGTTTGAACTCATAAATAAATTTTTTGACTCTACATAAAAGGTGATCTTTTTGTTCTTCTTTAAACCCTTCAAGTTGCAACATATAGGCTTCTTCAACAAGATTCTCATTCAAAAAGACAATCTTAACATCCATTTGGTATAGCTCTAAATCATAATAAGCCACTAGTGCCATAATAATCCTAAAGGCATCCTTGGATGATACAAGAGAAAAAGTTTCATTGTAATCAATGCCTTCCTTTTATGTGAAACTTTTAACAACTAATTTGGCTTTAAACTCCTCAATCTTTCCTTTAGAATCTTTCTTGGTTTTGTATACCCATTTAGAAACTATGGGTTTATAACCTTTTGGTAGCTCAACAAGTTCCCATACATTATTACATGACATAGATTGTATCTCATCCCTCATTGCATCCCACCACAGATCTGATTAAGGACTAGAAATAGCTTTTAAAAAAATTTGTAGGATCAATTACATGGCCAATATCATAATCACCTTCTCTAAGATAGAATTCATATGTGTCTAAAGAAAGAGCAGGCCTCCTATTCCTAGTAAATCTTCTTTGTGGTCCTTTTACTAGATTTTGATTTTGGGGAACTTCATCAAGAACTAGTTGCATTGGTTTTTGTTCCCTTTTGTTTCCATAATAGTGTCTTTCTATATAGATGTAGGAATTCTTACTATCTAAATATGTTGTCCTTTATCTTTAATTTCAAAGCAACTAGTATCAACCATATTCAATTCTAGATACTTAGCTATTTTTGCCTCAACAATTTTACCACCTCCATTGGAGCAATAAAAGCTATAGCCCATGGAACGATCTAGGTACTCTATGAAATAACGAGTGGATCAATATTGTATCTTATTGTCAGTAGGGTCATAAAGGCACATTTCTGAAAGACATCTTTCTGAAAAACATCCCTAAACACATAAGTGGTTGAGACTTGGTTTTCGTCCTATCCACAACTCATAAGAGGATTTGGGCACAGACTTGGTAGGGACTCTATTTAAGATATACAAGGTTGTTTTAATTGCTTTCCCCCATAAAAACTTTGGTAAATGAACCCACGCATCATACTTCTCATCATATCTTTTAAGGTGCGATTTTGCCTTTCAACCATACCATTTTGTTTAGGACTATCAAGCATAATGTATTGGGGCACTATCCCACAACTTTTAAAAAATTTGGCAAATGGACCCTTTTGCTATTCTGATTTGTCATGTCTACCATAATATTCACCACTTTTATCAAATTTGAAAACCTTAATGATTTTTCCCAACTATTTCTCAATTTTAGTCTAAAAGATCTTAAATTTATCAAGAGCTTCAGACTTTTCTTTAATTAAGAACATATAACCATATTGAGAAAAATCGTCAATGAATGTCACAAAATATCTATGATTGAAAATAGTAAAGGTATATGATCCATTTATGTCAGTGTGAATAAGTTCTAATAAATAGAAACTTCTATTTGATGCTTTTCCTTTTATTTTGGTCATTTTGCCCTTGCAACTTGCAACAATCAACACATATCTCCAAGTCATTAGAAATAAGAGTAGGCAGGATGCTATCTTTTATCAACCTTTCTACTCTTTCTTTAGAAGTGTGGCCAAACCTTTTATGCCACAACATGGATGATGTTTCCTTTATGTGATGCCTTTTAGCAACTCTTTCAACAACATATATGGTGGCACAAATATTAGTAGGAGACAAACACAATCTATATAATCCCCGAGTTAAAGAACACATGCCAATATTATTTGAATCAAAACTTATTTTAACAATTGAATCCTTAATATCAAAAGCATAACCAGCAGTGTCTAAAATAGAAACAGAAACTAAATTTCATCTAAATGATGGTATTTAGAAAGTATTTTCTAACAAGAGTCTATTTTCATTACTTAAATTTAAGCAAACTGTTCCTACAAATTTAACTTTTGCCTCTTTATTGTTGCTAACCGTGACTTTGGACTCATATTGATTTGGCTTCCTTTTGTTTATGAACTCTTATAAGGTAAAAACTACATGGTTATTTGCACCACTGTCAAGCCACCAAGAACTAAAAGGGGCTTCAAGTAAATTAGATTCATAAACAACAAGAGACAATGAGTTACCTGCACATTCACGTTTCTTTGACCAAGCTTTATATTTAAGACAATTTTATTTCTTATGTCCCTTTTTCTTGCAAAAGAAGCACTTAAGTTCCTTCTTAATAATAGTTTTAGGACTTTTCATACTAACAAATTGACCATGTCCTATATTTTTATCTTAAACTTGTCTAGGAGTATTAGGATTTGGTTTCTTACTTTTCTTGTGATGAGCCTTAGTAACAAGAACAGTATTGCTGATTTTTTCGATTTTGATCTTTTCTTCCTTAGTAACACATCTTGTGATGAGATCATTAATGCTCAAAGCCTCATCTTGTGAGTTGCAAGCAATCATTATGTACCTAAATTCAAAAGGAAAGGTGTTCAAAGCTTGATGAATAGTACAAGTATCGATAATAAACATATCAAAGGCTTTCAGTTTTGTTTGATAATGGACTATTTTAATGATGTATTCCCTAACTCTTTCTATCCCATCATATTTCATGGAATACAATCCCTTTAGAAGAGTGCTAATTTTGGCATTTGATGACATTTGATATCTTTAGGCTACTGTAACAAAAAACTCTCTGGCATTGGTTGTATTAAGAAGTCCATTAAGTAGGTGTTCAAGAATTAACCTCTTAATGACAAGCAAACAAAACTTATTGGATTTTCCCCAGACTTTAAAAGCTTTCTTTTGCTCCATAGTGCTTTTAGTAGTAGGCTTTAGAGGCCTATCGTTATTCAATGCCAAATCTATATTTGCTAAATGAATGGTAAATTCAACATCTCTTTTCCAATTTTTAAAGTTTGACCTAGTCAAAATCTCAATAGTGGCTAAATTGTTATTGACAGAAAATGTGACTGAAAATTTAAACAATGCAACTTAATTAGAATAAATAGGGTAATCAAAACACTCTAAAATCATAAATAAGTATAACTAAAGAATCCAGGTACATTATTATATAAACACCTTTAGGCTGAATGCATGACATGTAATTAGGAACTTTTACACATAAAAACAGTCACGAGAATATAACACAGCTTTTGTAACTTACCACTTTTAGGTGAACATATTACTAAGATTAGCCAATCACCATACAAAAATGCTTTGTGTGCTACTTTCTATTTTTAATATAAAAACACCACTTTTTGGCGAATAAACTTATATTGAAATCAGAGACATCAACAAAACATATAAAAATGATAATTCCACGACACTAGCCAATTAGCTGCTTTGGTGACTACGAATTAACTAGTATAAATGAAACTTCTCTCATAACAGGATATTCTTTATATTACCCATATAATTTATGATATGATTTTATTGACTTTACCAAGACTTTAATAAGCATGGGGCATTACACTCTAAAAATCATATCTAAAATTATGACAAACCATATAAGATATTCAATTATTAAATCCTTCATCTATGTCACAAATAAAGTTGTTGCATTGAAAAATTTTAAAATATCACTTTATATAGTTTTAGTTATTTAATTTTGTACTCTATAACTTTATCTCGAGAACACATAAATGTCTAAAAAGAGTATATGATGTTTTCAACTTAAACATATGTATATTATTTTTCTGTCATATATATTCTAGAAATATCTCACCAAAATATCTAGAATAATCATTTATATGCACATACAAATAAATTCTAAAAGTGCATCAATTTCAGAAAAATAACACAAAATGTAGAGTTAGGAGAATGCATGTGAATAGCCAAAAATTTCAAGATATGAGCTTAAACATTTAAAATTTATGCTAAATCACATAAATTAATGTTTGGTTAGATCCTAAATTCAAACTATTGTAGGCTTTGATTCCAGTTGGTAAAAACTTTATGTATAAATAAGATTATACTAATCCATGATCTACCATAATAAGAATTTAGAACACAAAGCATACCTAATTTCTGATCCATGGTTTACCAGTTAAACAATATTGACCAAATTGATTGTTGGGTCTTCAATGCACTAGGATCTTCCTTTCATTTTCTTTGTAACTCTCTAATGAGTGAGATATTTATGTTTTTACTTAGACAAGAGAAGGGACCTAACATTTTTTTATATAGTGAATCCCTAGTCTCACCCACCATAGGATAAAGGGTTCCTAAATAGGCCTACACATTAAGTTTACATTTATTGTATTCATATATCATTACTGCGTATATGAATTAGTAGATTCATGTATCATTATTGCATTCATGAATCAATAGATTCACGTATCATTATTGATTACATACATGAATAAGTACATTTGATTATAGGATATAATTAATTGTTACTTTATCAAGACCAAATAATCCTCATTCCAAAAAAAAAGACCAAATAATCTTAGTCTATTTTATAAAAGATAAAATAAATATAAATAATATAAGTCCATAATTGAGAAAATCTAATAGGAGGAGGACAGAATTACTCTCCTAAAAAGGGTTACAATCTCTAAAACAAGCTTTAATTGTTGGTGAGAGACTTATCATAATCTATACCTAATTTTATCAAAATCTAACCATGTTAATAGCAAAAAAGGTCACAAGCTTGATAACTAATGGCAAAAGTAGAATCAAATATCACTCATACGGAGTAAGTTCAATTGGTAAGGAAAGAAAATACACCATAAAAATTCCTCTTGAGCAATCATGATAATACGAGAATATCATCTCATTTCACCCTTTATCCAAAACCAAGTAGAAGAGTTCAATACTGAAAAAAAAAAAAAGAAGATAAAATATAATTGTATAATTTCCCGTCAATGTAACTGCCTTTATTATCACCAATCAGCAGCTTATAATCAGAATGATTTCCAGTCTTTCTCCAATCATTCTAAAGAAAAAGAAAGAAAGAACAAACCATGTGACGACAACCAAGCATCCACTAATCATAGCCCAAAGCACTTCTGTTGCTTTATTTTCTTTAATCCCAATTTTATTTGACAGAAACTAAAATTTATAATGTGAAGACTAATAATAACTTGCAATAGCTTAGAATTGAATGAGGAGAAAGCAAGAACAACATTTCAACAGATCAAAGCTCTTGCAAAAACTTTTTTGCACATGAAAATCACTGTATCACAACTTATTAGTTAATTCCAACCCAAATTCCTATATGACTGCAACGTGGCAGAAGCATAGGGTGGTTGGACCAATATGAAACTTTGATGTGTCAATTTTGTGACTCTAAATTATTTATTTTCTACAAAAAAAGTTATCAATTTTTCTTTATAACTCAGTTAAAAAAAAAAAGGCCATATCTTCGAGTGGGCCCCACGTGTTCGATGTCCTAAAGTCGATGTTGACGTCTGAATCCCCTTGCCCTTTGATCTAATCTTTCTCCATTTTGATGGGGCCCACTGAGAAAACAATCACATCGATTCCGCAGTCGTGGAACCACGCGCGTAAATGATTCGCCATGTGGCTTTATAAGGAGAGTAAGCTTTCCTTGATTTTGGGACGTGGCGTACACTCGCGCTAGATGTATGTTTGAGCTAAAGTTGACTACATTTCCCCTCATGTGGCCGTGTAGGGAGTGAAAACGACTTGCTCACTCGACTGAAGGGAGCGTGTCAAACACTTGGCCGGCATTGTTAATTTATTGGTCCATGAACTGTTTTTTTTTTTTTTTTTTACTTTTTCGGATGAAAATTGGTACCAGCCAAGTAAGACCACGACTTGCTATTTTGATTCTCTTCAAACTTATTCTTTTTCAAAATTATTAAGATTTGACTCACTTTAAAGTTATGATAAGTAAGCCATTTTATTTGGTTGTTAGGATAAATATATTATCAGATTAGCAAATTTCAACCAAACTTTAGTTAAACCTTATATATGCCTTTGTTTATTGTGAAACGTTGCCAATGCTATTAGAATAGTGATAATAAAATTACATATCTATCGTTTTTAATAAGAGTTATTTCATTTACGGTTAATTAGTTTTATGTTAGATATTCATCTTAAAATTTTAATATGATATTAGAGTAGGTGTTGTTATCTATTATTATGTCATTCGTGATGAACCGTTATGTATTAGGTTCATTGTTTTTACACGCGAATGTGAGTATTAAAATGATAATACTAAAATCCATAGTTGTTACCTATTATAAAAACTATTCCACTTATTATCAATAAAAATTCAACATAATATCAAAGTATGTGTTGCTCATGTTATTGTGCACTAATAATGAATTATCATGTATAAGGTTTATTGTTTGTATACTTAAAAGGAGAGTGTTAGAATAGTGATAATAAAATCTCACATCTATTAGTTATAGTAAGGACTACTCTACCTATTACCATTGATTAGTTTTAAATTGGATGTTCATTTTAAAAATTCAATGACAACTACTTAAAACATATACATGAGTTGGATAGTTATTTTTTTGCATTATTCAGATGTTTAGAAAAATCAAAACTAATAATAGTATATTCATAAAAAACTTGAATAAATGAGTCAAGTACTTTAAAAGGTACTATAGACTAAAAAGTATGTCTTGAAATGGAGTAATAAATTAGATAAGGCCATAAAAGCTACGTGCAATTGACTTTTAAAATAAATTTCAAATGAAAAAAACAAATAAATTCAAGATGAATAGTAAAAGTTGATACTAATAATCAATCACAAAAAATTCAACAGTATTACTTGTTAAAGTTTCAAAGAATTTGCCGATCACATGCATGTATCTCTTTTATTTATTTATTTATTTATTTTTGTTGATAGAATGTCCCTTAGTCTTTTAATCATAAAGGATGTAAGCTTCGAAAAGGCGTACATGTTGTAAAGAACAAGTTGTATATTGTACCTTTTGAATTGAACACTTTTTCTTTTATTATTTTACTCTTCAAATCATTATTTAAAATAGAATATTTTGATTATACGATATTCAGGATAAATAGATTATTTTTCATTTTCAAATTAAAATAGATATTGGCTTGCATAGCAATAAATTAAATTAAAACAAGTGGCACATACCCTTTTCTTTTTGGTATCGTTGATGATGAAGAGCGTGTACGACACGAGCAAACGAAAGACGAAAGAAAAAGAATGGGAATAAGCAAGTGGAGCCCACAGACTGCAAAACCCAAATATATAAGTAATTGATCTAAGCGTACGAGCAGCGGATTATCAAATATGTATATAGACGATGGGGAGTTTAGTTCATTGCATTGGTGTACGCGAGCTGTACAGTGGACACTATTAAAATATCCCTTCAATTCAACCCATCCTTTTTAACATTGCGGTGCTGCTACGGCTCTTTTTTTTTTTTTTCCTCTGCTATTTCAATATTTTCATTGAAAATCCTTCTCCAAATTTATTATATTGAGTAAATATCTCTTTTTTAATATGTTAGAATTATCAATTATTGTATTTAATATAAGAGTATTATTTCTTAACTTTAAAGAAGGCCCTTAAAAACATTTGTTAGCAAAACCCATAATTATAAGTTAAAAATATTATTTTCAATTTTGCATTATTATTGTTACTAAATTCAAAATATCACATATAGTTTACAAAATCTTTTTTTATAAATATCTTCTTGTTAATTTATAGGGGAGAAAGTAATTCTTAACTAAGTTTGAGCTCAAAATCTTCAACTTTTAAAGGGGCAATTTTACTAATTAAATCGATATGCAATTTTTAATATGATTTATTTTTTTTTCTTTATCAAAAAATCCCTTTAAAACATAAAAAGTAAAAAAAAAATCCCATTATTATGGCCTCCGTTGTTCCTTATCTCTTCTTCTTCTAGTCCCCTCCTGTTTCCTCCATTAGACCTCCCACCCAGATCCCACTTCCGCCTTCTCTGTTTTCTCTTCAATCTTTTTTTAATCCAAAAAGTTGAGCTTCAAATACAAGAAAACAAAACCCAATTCACTGACATGAACAAATTCTAGCCTTGATTTTTTTTTTTTTTTTGGGTTCATTCCAAACTTTCCAAACAAATGAAGAGAGAACACCAGGAAATCTGTGGAGCCACTAGCTATGGCAGTGGGAGTGGCTCCAAAGTTGAGAGTTCAACCATTGGTAATCCAAACAAAGGAAAGTTATGGGAAGAAGAGCAAGATGCCGGCGGGATGGACGAGCTGTTGGCCGTTCTGGGTTACAAAGTTCGGTATTCAGACATGGCCGATGTTGCTCAGAAATTGGAACAGTTGGAGATGGTTATGGGAACTGCTCACGAAGATGGGATTTCACATCTTTCTTGTGACACTATTCATTACAATCCTTCCGATCTTTCTGGTTGGGTTCAAAGCATGTTGACTGAGTTAAACAATCCAGCAGCAGTAAATCTTGATCCTGTTTTGGCGAACTCGGATTCCAATTCTTCCATCCTTGGTCAGATTAATCACGATCCTTCAAAACCACAACGTCAACAACAACTTGTCAGCAGCAATCAATCTCAGGTTTATAATGATGATTCCGAATACGATCTCAGGGCAATTCCAGGGGTTGCTGCCAACCCGCCTCCAAAATCAGAATCAGATTCGGAAAGTACCCGGAAACGAATGAAAACTTCAATTGGTTCATCTGGATCCACTGGATATGGTTCATCTTCTTCATCACCACAAGGGATTGGAGTTTCTGGTGCAGTTACTGAGTCAACTCGCCCTGTTGTTTTGATTGACTCGCAGGAAACTGGGGTTCGACTGGTTCACACCTTGATGGCTTGCGCTGAAGCTGTTCAACAAGATAATCTCAAGCTGGCAGATGCTTTAGTCAAGCATATAGGCTTACTTGCCGCGTCTCAAGCTGGTGCTATGAGAAAAGTTGCTACCTATTTTGCTGAAGCCTTAGCTCGTAGAATCTACAGGATTTACCCACAAGACTCCCTAGACCCATCTTACACCGATATTCTGCAGATGCACTTCTACGAAACTTGCCCCTACTTGAAATTTGCTCATTTTACGGCCAATCAAGCTATCCTGGAAGCTTTTGCAACGGCGAACAGTGTTCATGTTATCGATTTCGGGTTAAAACAGGGGATGCAGTGGCCAGCCTTGATGCAAGCTCTTGCATTGAGGCCAGGCGGGCCACCAGCTTTTCGATTAACGGGAATTGGCCCGCCTCAGCGGGATAATAGTGATGCTTTGCAGCAGGTGGGCTGGAAGTTGGCTCAGTTGGCTAATACTATTGGTGTCGAATTTGAGTTCCGGGGATTCGTCGCCAATAGTTTGGCTGATCTTGAGCCTGAAATGCTCGAGATCCGCCCTCCCGAGGTGGAGGCAGTGGCGGTGAATTCTGTTTTCGAACTTCACCGCCTGCTAGCTCGACCTGGCGGGATCGAAAAAGTTCTTTCTTCGATCAAAGCAATGAAGCCCAAAATTCTTACGGTTGTGGAGCAAGAAGCTAATCACAACGGTCCGTTTTTCGTAGACCGGTTTACTGAAGCTCTACATTATTATTCCAGTCTTTTTGACTCATTAGAAGGCTACGGGGTGGCGCCGCCGAGTCAAGACCTGGTTATGTCCGAGTTATATTTGGGAAGGCAGATTTGTAATGTGGTTGCCTGTGAAGGGATGGACCGAATTGAGCGACACGAGACGCTGACTCAGTGGAGGACTCGGATGGAAACGGCTGGCTTCAGCCCGGTTCACTTGGGTTCAAACGCGTATAAGCAAGCGAGCATGTTGTTGGCTCTCTTTGCTGGCGGTGATGGGTATAGGGTGGAGGAGAATAATGGTTGTTTAATGCTTGGGTGGCATACAAGGCCGCTCATCGCTACCTCAGCTTGGCAACTCGCCACCACTGAGTCAGGATAGTGAGTTGACTCCCGAACTGAGTTGAAGAATCCCAATGAAAAATGACTGGGGATATATTTTAACTGAGTTGCGAGTGTATGATTGAATGAGAAACGAGGGTAAATGAAAACCAATCCAAGTGTGTAATTCTAGTTCTTTTTTCACTTTGTAGTCAAATCTTTTAGTCTTTTTCTTTGTTTTTTTTTTGTTTTTGTTAGGGTAGATTTTTTAAATGGGAGCCTTTGTAACTTTCAAGGTTGGATCAAATGATAAGGCATACCTTTTTTTGGCTTTTGAGTTTTTTCTGTGTGTTCTAGTTTTTCTAAATAAAAGGCTATGCATGATTCTCACCAAGAAAGAGTTATGTTGGCGTGGCATATTGTGCAATTGCTCCATCCCCCCTCTGGCCTGCAAAATTTGGACTTGTTTGGTGATGTTTTTGAGAAGAAAATTTAGGCATGATATAAGAAACAAACTTCCCACCATGTTCTCTTTTTGAGCCATTGGCTATCCAATGTTTTGGTACGTAGCTTCCTCTCCTCAAGGCGTTGATGAAACCCTTGTTCTCTTTCTCGAGTTTTTAATTTTCTTTTGCCTTGACAAGAGGAAGTCAATCTTAATTTCCTTTATCTACACTTGAGACTTCAAGTTGGAGGTTTTAAGGCTCCAATTATGGGATAAGTAAGTAGGATAAAACTAAAGCACTACTTTTATTTTACTCGATGTATAGGGTCTTCAATTTTTAGGTAAGGTGTGTTTATTGCCAATTAGTTCCCTTTCAAATTAATTGTCACGCTTTCAAATTTTTATTGTGGAAATGCACAATTTTTAATTGAATTTGGTTTTTGGCAACCTTCGTCTATCCAAAGCCTCTTGCTTTTCCTTTCTCTATACTCGGAAGTAATTTTACAATAAACATATCAATTGAACCAAGTTTAAGTGACTAACTTAATACCATGCATTCTTGGATAGCATTAGCCGCTATGGCACCAAATAAATGAATAGGGCACAACTGAAAATGTTTTGAGAGCAGAGGGTCTCCAATAACCAACCATTCAAGGTGGGAAGTTTAATTTGTTGGAAGGTTGGTCCCAAATTGTGGGTTTCAATCTTGTCCAACGAAACAGAACTGCCCTAGAGAAAAGAGGCAAAGGAAAACTTAGACTATCTACAATTCAATTCTGAAGATAGAGGTAAGGCATTAGGTTAGACTATCTACAATCCAATTCTGAAGATAGAGGTAGGGCATTAGGTTATAGTGTTAAGGTTATCTGTCATTCAATTATTCTGAAGATGGGGCAGTAACAGATAGAGTAAAACCAAAAAAAATAAAAAAGAAAGAAAGAGAAGATAAGGTTTATCCAGTGATGAAAGATAGGTAGGGAGTAGCTTTAGCCTTAGCCTGTAAGTTGGACTGTTTTGGAGGTGAGTCACTGTGCAAAGGGCTGAAAGTGATATTACTGCTTCTGAGTGTACCAAACATTTTGGGGTTTGAAAGTTTTTGGAACAGTAGGAATTGGAAACGACAACAATCAATGCACTAGACTACTGATACGGCAGCGGTCTTTTGTTGTGTATCCTCAAGAAAACAAAAAAACAATGACAAAGAAAGAAAACCCAAAAAAGTAAGAGAGAATGTTGCTACGGAAACTTAAAATGTTTCTTTTTTTGGTTAATTCTGCTGGATTAATTAATAATGATATCCAGCTGGAGCAATCCTCACGAGGGAAAAAAAAAAAACAAAGGGTTGCTGCAATATCAGAAAAACTTACTGGAAATGAACCAACGTCATTAAGAAAGCAACAACAATATATGCTACTATTTATTTAGGGTAAAATATCTTTATTTTTAAGTTTTAATCGAAATATAATAAAATTTATTAATTTTTTAAAATAGATATTTCATCTAAAAAAATATTTTTCGTTAGATACGTAAGTTTAGTCATTTCAATTATTAATATTTCTTCAAAAATTTATTGTCCAATTGCTTGCTAAATTAACAAAAACCTAATACTATTACTACTACAGTTGTTCTTTTTTTTTAATGAATTGATTTGATTTTAACATTTTGAATCGCATATGAACTTAAAGCGGATTTATTCTGTATTGATTTATTAGGTGATTGAAGATGACATGAATATCTTTTATGATAATTTTAATTAAAATTAGAACTTAGATAATTTATTTTGTCAAATAGCTTACCAAACAATGTTAACTTGAATTTAAAAATTATTATTTTTCATAAGAGTTTCATATAGCTTTTAAATTAAAAAAAAATTAAACCAAACATACTCTTAATCATTAATTTATTTTTTGGCCATTTGTTAGTAATTAACTAGAAGTGTAAATAAGCAACCCTAATTCATTAATTTTTATAATGATAGAATGAACTCAATTAATTCACATACTTAAATTGATCCTTACTTCTTGGTGATGTCAATGGCCTAAAAATAATGAAGCATTTGCCTTTACAGGACAAGGCAAAATTACGCCACATGCATAACTGTCAGCAAAACATAACAACTAGCACAACTGTCTATAGGCTTGGTTACCTATCTGCCATAATTAGTCAGCCTACTCAATATTGGATCCACTATACTTTCATAGACTACAGAACAAAATTAGATTTTGTCAGCAATCAACAAGAAAATTTAAAGATGGTTTAATTGTTTCAACAAAAACTTCAAATCAATTATAATTAAGTTGACAATGAGATAAATTTGCTTAAGTCTGTCAAATGAAATGATGATATGTATGAACACGATTCCAATTCTTACTCCTTTGGTTTCAACTACAAAAATTTGTGACTAGGATCCAAAGCTTTCATGAAAATAAACCAAGGAAAATGACAAAGTGAAGGATTAAAACCAATTTCATGCATTGTGAATATTAACAGTTGAAGGTCTTGATATTGTTAGTCGTCTTTAAGCTTAAAGGAAAATTGTAGAAAAAATGAGTATAGCCTTTAGGACTTGCTCACTTTAAATTTTGTCTCTTTCTGAAATTATAATTATAATAAAATAATTTTGGATATAAAATTAGAATAAAAATAGAATTAAGCCCTCACTTGATTGGATTTGAACGTAGAACTTAATAAATCTAAGAGCTTTTCTTGCCATGGAGACAAGACTTCATCAATGAGCAAACCCATTTCATATATATAGTAACCTGATAAACTTTTGGTTATCTATATTAAAGCTGTAGTCCTTCCCCTCCCACAAATCCAACCTCCTTACCAAAGATTTGAATCTCAATTGGAAGCGATAGATTGCCTCCACCAGGACCAGATCCACTACATTAATAACTTCTCCATCAGGATCTGAATCAACTTTAATCAACTGGACGGCTTCGGGGGGTTATTTTATTTTATTTTCTTTTACTGGACTGAATCCTTCTGTTGACCAGTGGAATCTAAATTCTAGTGCCTCCAGCCAACCCTTGGCCTGCATTATGGACATTTGCAGCCTCTTGTTGGTAAAATTAGTGCTGTAGGGAGCCGACAACCTTATAAGCTGTAATAGCATTTAACAGCTTTCGCCATGTAGCATGCCTCCTTAATATGATAGGATAGGTGATACTTTATTGCCATTGATCCAATAAACCTAAATGGAGCAAAGAGAAAATGATGGAGGTTGACCTGGCAAAGCAGATATAATCTAAACGCTAGACCATTCTAGTCTTAATCTACGCTTTCCAGCCCTTCTTTTTCTCTTCACCCATAATCTCAGATAACTAAAATTCATAAATTCATAAATGATATATATACATATATATATATATATATATTATAAGTAAAGTCAAATTCACACATGTCATAGTTTGACCGTTTTTTAATATACAGATGAATCTAATTAACCGTGTCTATAGATGGTGATTAATTATTAATTAAAATATTATTTTAAAAAATTTATACAATTTTTTTCTTCACAAATATTAACATTTCTCATAATAAAATTTTATTTTTTGTGTCATACATACTTTACCTGACAGAAATTATTATATAGTTAAGTTTTTAATGCAATAATCAATATTCTTTATGTGCGTACATGTATACAAATGCAGGTGTACGTATACAGAGCATATAAACAGATATACACCGAAGAGAAGAGTCCTTGTAAAAGATGTGAATGGAGCTGTCATTATTGGTTGATTACTCATAGCATTAAGAAGCCACCGAGTCAACAAAAGGAATGGCGATTTTGATAAACTTTTGCATCTGAAGCCTTTGGTTAATTAGCACCAAAAGATGATGATTGACTAGAGTTGGAGGTGTGATTGAGATTCAATGACAATTACCATTGGCTTCCAACAACACACTCTTTTTTGGGTTTTGTTTTTCTTGTATGTAATCTAATTCAACAGAGCAAGTAATACATTGGCTAGGGGGTCATTGTCTCCCTAATAATCTCAGCAAACAATTTTATGGTGTTGGGGTGTTGGAATTGACTGGTGGCTCCATTGATTTTGACGGCTTCCACCAAGAAGCACTCAACCCCTTTGCTTTTGAGGAACATTGGGGCCCCTCAATGCATGAAAGCTTCTTTACACTCCGCAAATTCAAGTGCTATGGCTTTTCAACAACTACTACTTAAAAATCTCCCTTTTCCATGAGTGTGAGTAGAACACTTTCCTCCACTAATTTCAAAACAAATCTCTTTTTTTTTTTTTAATTAAAAGGACATGGGTTTAGATAGCACCCCTTGAAGATCCTAAATCCTTTACTATTGGAAAGCTTATAATCATTGCAATTAAACATTTGTCGCTGACTAAAACCATGCCACATCAACACCTGTATCTCATATGTATATATATATATATATATATATATATATCTATCTTTGCATTCATACACTAACTAATTTTCTGCTAGTCACTATTTTACCTTGATTGGTGAACAATATTTTTAAAGAAAATAAAAACCATAATAAAACTTGAAACTTACTATGTCTTATTTGAATGACCAAAAAATTTAGATTAAAGTGGCCATCATTTTTTTTTTTATGTTGGTCCAGTTTCTTTTCTAATTTTTCTTTCAATTTTCTTAATTTTTGTCTCAAAAAACTACTTTAGATGGCCTAGGGTGCAATGAGTCTGCTTATATAAAAATAATCCAAATAACGAGAAATATAATAGAGAAATGCCTTTAGGCTGTCATCTCTTTTCTTTATAAGAAAAGGTCTAATTTATAAAGGAACTAATCTTCTAAGTCAAAAAAGAAATGAAAAGGTTGGAAGGAGAAATGGGACTGTCTTGCAAGGAAGTTGTTTGATTTTCTTCATTTTAGAATTGTGGAACAACTCAGCAATGTCTATGTTTGACTTAAGGTTCCGTCCAGCCGCTTAGTTACTCCATTGGAATTTTTTTATTCTAATCCCTTCATGATTCACGCACGAGAGCAGGACCAAACTAGGATTTGCATGAGATGAAATCATGAAATTAAAATCAATGCCCTCCCGAAAAGGAAGGGAAAACCACTTCAAAAAGATTGGATCAAATTAAAATGGCATAATTAAGGGTGGAGCTAGTCAACTTTTTTTTGGATCAAAGACGAGCAAAAATAAAAGTTAAAAATTTTTAAAATTAATACGTTAAATTTAACTAATAATCAAATGATTCACAATAAACAATAATTTTATATAACATGTAAATCAAAAATAATAAGAAAAAATTATTTAAAATAATCATTTAAGAAAGTTGTGCTGATTGATGTTTTCTATATTCAAATTCATCAATTGTTGACTCTATACTAAAAGGGCTAGCGATGTATTTCTTAATATAAACAACTAAATTATTTATAAAAAAACTCATCATCCTTTTTATTCTAAAGTCTTGTTTTCATAATTTTCATTGTTAAATAGGCTATCTCTGCAATTGCTATAGAAACTGAAATAGATAAAACAAAGCAAATTAATCTATTAATCAAGTGATAATTGTTGACTTTTATGTTTTTGCTAATCTTTGACACAATTCAAAAAGTGTCTAATTATCTTCTAAACCTTGGTGATGAGATATATCAAACTCATAATGCCTTAATTGTAACCTTAAAAGAAGCCTTTCTTGCTCTATGAAATCCTGAGAGTAAAAACTTTCTACTAACTTACACATATCATCAATGTTGAATAATTTGTAATTGTTATTAGGGTCTAAAATAATGCTTAAAGTTAAAAGTTCCACAATTTGTTCATTGAATCTAAAATTTAATTCTTGTAACTGTGAATCTCATAAGATTTTACAACAACATTATGAGGAGAATTTGGATTTTTCCTAACATGATTTGAAAGCGGACAAGTTTCTCCACTATTTATTTTCTTCTAACTTTTGAAACCTTTTTCAATAAATGCATTTGAACTTGGATGATTTGAGACCTTCTAACCAAAAGGTTGCATGGCAAACAAAATATAGCATCTTTGTTACAAGAAACTCCAACCATAAAGGATACAACATCTTTGTCACAAGCTCATAAATCTTTTTGAAGAATGAAGTGTGTTTCATAGTAAAAATTAAAAGACAAAAGAGAAGAGAAAGAGATAAAAAAAAAGGGAGAGAAATAGGTGGGGAGATACTTAAGAATTAAGGTAAAGTTAAGTAGAACTTGTAGAGTCATTTTATTATTTTTTATTTATATTAATTATTAGAGAAAAAATTATGTTGAGGAGGCCATTAAAAAATATATAATAAATAAAAAGTTTTAAAAATTTTAGAGTGCCATACTACTTTCTTCCCCTAATTAAAAAATATATATAATAAATAAAAATTTTAAAAATTTTTAGAGGCCACGTCCCTCATAAATGGTTTACCCTCCACTCCTGGGCATAATGAACTAAAAAAATTCTTAAATTATATAAGAAAAAGTCAAATAAGACTTTATTCTTTTATTGTATTCAATCAAGATCTTATATTTTTATTCTAAATTAAATAAGTCCTTATGAATAATGATTGATTAATTATCAGTAGTTAAAATGTCACTTGTCAATCTTATATCCATGTGGCATTGACATGGTATTAACGTGGAGGGTGAAAATTGCCATGTGGCTTGTCATTATGCTATGTTAGCATCCATTATAATATTGTTAGCATATGTCATGTTAGTACCACATGGAATAAAAATGACAATTGATGTTTTTTTTTTTTGAAAGGCAGAGTGATATTAAATATCATAGAGGATTACAAAAGTCTATCGATTTGGTAAAGTCATAGCTTATCACTAGTTACAAGGGTGTCTAGTGTGGCTATAATCTTTACATAGCCAGAAATCCATGTTGCTAAAGGGATCATACAAGTCTCACTCATTAGTAGCAACAACCCAAGTATCATCACAAAGCAACTAGGAAAAATGGCCTTATACAAAAGACAAAGAAAAATGTTGTAACAAGCAAAAATAGCTACATTCAAACCATGACTGTTAGATAGTTTGCAATATAAGAAGCCTTATTCAAATGTGACTATTCAAATTAAGTGATTATTCAGATTAAGACATGACTCTTAAATAAAGAGAAGTGTTTTCAAACTATTGAAATACGTTTATTAGTTATTTAATAGTTTCAACATACACATTTCTTGAAACTTAATAAGACATGTTTGCTCAAACAAATTAGACACAACCTTCCAGTGTCTATAAAAGGAACATACTTTCAATCCAGACTTCATTCATTCAAAGCATTCTGCAATATGCTTGTTGTATCTTGGAGAACCTTTGTCTGCAAATCTTCATAATAGGCAACAACTCTTAAAAAACAGTGTGTTATAACATACTGCAAGCCTTTCTCCTATTTTATTCTACTATTTTCTAACAATTTTTAAGAGTTGTTTTCCATGGAGTCTTATCCAAATTAAAGTTTTCAACTCATGAATCAAGAATTCATCAAACATGACCGGTTTGATGGAACCAATTTCAATCACTGGAGAAATAAGATGGTGTTTTTGCTCACAGCCTTGAAGGTTTATTATGTTTTGGATTCGAGTCTCATTGCACTTCCAGAATCGACTAATGAAGACTTTGATGCACAAAAGGTAGAACGAAAAAAACGTGAAGCAGATGAGTTGATATACTGTGGACATATCTTAAATACTTTAGCATATCGTTTATATGATCTCTACTTCAATCTAAAAACTGTAAAGGAAATTTGGGCAGCCTTGGAGACTACTCACAAGAACGAAAAACGACTTACAGACAAATTTCTATCCTTAAAATATTTTGAGTTTAAGATAAGTGACAATTAGCCTATCATGGATTAAGTACGTGAATTACAAGTTTTAGTTTCAAAACTAAAAGATTTTAAGGTTAAGGTTCCTAATGCATTACAAATAGGTGTAATGTTTTCTAAACTGCCTCAATCTTGGAATAATTATAGAAAAAAGGTTCTGCATTCTATGGAGTCTCTATCAATAGAACAATTCCTGACTCAAATGCAAATATAATGTGAAACACGTGCCCATGATGCACTATTTCAATCCTTTAATTCCAATGTGAATCTTGTAAGTAAGAATTCCAATAATTTTGGAAATAATTCTACAAAATCCATGTCATCTGCATTGAAAGTTTTAAGACAAGCCTTGAAATAAAAAGATAAAAAAAATATAAATTGTTTCCATTGTGGAAAGAAAGGCCATATGATTAGTGAGTGCAGATCGATGAAGGCATGAAAGAATTTTGGTTCTAAAAATCCTGAAAAAGCAAACATAGTAGAAGTGGCTGTCAGGGAATTAGTTGTCATGATTTCTACAATGAATATTGGAATGGTAACAGAATTGAATATGGCTGTTGATTACAATAAAAGTAAAGATTGGTGGCCAGATTCTAGTGCTACAATTCATGTATGCAATGACAAAAACTTGTTCAAGACTTACATGGAAGTTAATAAACTAGAAGATATTTTGAAGGCAAATTATGTTATAGCCAAAGTTGAAGGAAAAGGAACTATCAAGTTGAATTTCACTTCTAGACAGAAGCTGACATTACTCAATGTATTCCATGTTCTTGAAATTTAGAAGAATTTAGTTTCTGCTAG
Organism: Theobroma grandiflorum; assembly: GCA_036013995.1. Classification (NCBI taxonomy): domain Eukaryota; kingdom Viridiplantae; phylum Streptophyta; class Magnoliopsida; order Malvales; family Malvaceae; genus Theobroma; species Theobroma grandiflorum. Next base: position 15,172,351 of record CP142132.1, on the reverse strand, counting down.
TTTGCTTGCAAAGAAAGGATTTAAAATTGTAATAGAATCTGACAATGTAATAGTATCCAAGGGTGGCTTATTTGTATGAAAAGGATACTTTTGTAATGACATGTACAAAGTTCAACATTGATGAGATAAATATGATTTTTGCTTATATTGTTGAGTATAATTCTTTATTATGGCATGTTAGATTGGGACATTTAAATTTTGGTTCCATGAGATTTATATCTAAAAATGGTTATATTGCATGCAAACATTAACACTTAGAAAAATGTTAAATATGCGTATAAGTGAAAATAACAAAAAAACATTTTCGTAATGTAGAAAAATAACTCACAATTATTAGATATTATACATTCTGACATATGTGAATTAAATGAAAAATTAACTAGAGGAGGAAAAAGATATTTTATAACTTTTATGGATGATTATTCTTGGTTCACTTATGTTTATTTAATTAAAATAAAAGATGAAGCTTTCTAGAAATTTAAAGAATATAAATCTATTGTGGAAGTTCAAAAAGGTAGGAAAATCAAAATTCTAATAAATGATAGAGGAAGAGAATATTTTCTTACAGAATTTGATAATTTTTGTGAAGAAAATGGTTTGATATATCAAAAAAGCGCTCCTTACTCACCACAATAAAATGGATTGGCTAAAAAGAAAAATAAAACTTTGGTTGACATGACAAATGCTATGTTGTTAAATGCACATCTATTGCATTATTTATAAGGTGAGGCTTTATCAACAACATGTCATATACTAAATAGAGTTCCTTCCAAAAGTATTAAGGTTTCACTTTATGAACTTTGGAATAGAAAAAAACCAAACTTGAAATATTTTTAAGTGTAGGGGTGCTTAGCTTTTTATAAAGTTCTTGAATCACAGAGAACAAAGCTGAGACCTAGAGCAATGAAAAACATGTTGTTGGCTATGCCCAACGTTCTAAAGAATATAGAATTTAGATTTACAATCAAATGTTATAGTAGAGTCTATACATATTGAATTTATTAAAAATAAATTATGTATAACTCTAATAATAAATTTGATTGTGAACAAAATGTCTTAATTCCAAGTTGTGATTAAAGTGATGTGACTTCTCTTGATACATCCAATAAGAGGAAAAGATATGGTAGTAAACTTGAGTCAAGAAAAAGTTAAAGAGCCATAAAAAGAAAGCATTTAGATCCAGATTTTGTTGACTCGCAAGCATTAGCATTCATTGTGGAAGGAAGTAAAACCAAAACATATAAAAAGATACCTATTTTGTTAAACATTGAAAATGATCTAAAAACATTCAAAGAAGCTATGTCTTCAAAAGATGTAGCTTTTTGGAAAGAAGTAATAAATGATGAAATGGATTCAATCTTGTCAAACAAAACATGGGTTTTGGTTGATCTTCCTCTTAGATCAAAACCCATAGGTTGTAAATGGGTATTTAGAAGGAAATATGACATAGATGATTTAATGCAAACCTTTAAGGCTAGACTAGTTGCCAAAGGTTTCATGCAAAAGGAATGCATTGATTATTTTGATACTTATGCTCCAGTAGCAAGGATAATGTCCATAAGAATGCTTTTGGCTTTAGTGTCTATTCATAAATTACATATATATCAAATGGATGTTAAAATTACCTTTTTAAATGGAGATCTTAATGAAGAAATATATATAGAGCAACCTGAGCGTTTTATACTTCTTGGAAATGAGAGGAAGGTTTATAAGCTAATTAAATCTCTATATGGATTTAAACAAGCTCCAAAACAATGTCATGAAAAGTTAGATAATGCTATACTTTCAAACGGATTTGTACATAATAATGTAGATAAGAGCATTTACTTTAAATTTACAAAAGACTATAGTGTAATCATATGTCTTTATGTAGATGATTTGTTGATTTTTAGTACAAATATGCTTAGAATCGTTGAAACTAAGAAATATTTGACTTTAGTTTTCGGAATGAAAGATCTCAATGAAGTTGATACAATCTTTGGAATTAAAATTAAAAGAGATCAAAATGTCATTTTATTAAATCAATCACATTACATAGAGAAAATTCTTCACAAATATAGTTATTTGGAAATAAAAAAGTTTAATACTCCTTATGATTATAGTATAAAATTAACTAAGAATTGTGACACAATGAGAATATGCAAGTGTCATAGGTAGCATAATGTATGTTGCGCATTGTACCTGACTGAATATAACTTTTTCCGTTTGCAAACTTTCAAGGTTTACAAGTAAACCTAACAAAAATCATTGAAAGGCTATTACTAAAGTACTTGGATATTTAAAGAAAACCAAAAACTTAGAAATTTGTTGCAGTGGTTTTTCTAGTACTTTGTAAGGATTTTCTAATGCTAGTTGGATAATTAGTATTGATAACAATAAATCCACATCATAATGGATTTTTACCTTAGGAAGTAGTACCATTAGTTGGGCATCCAAGATGTAGACTTGTATTATGCAGTCCACAATGGAATTTGAATTTTTAGCAATAGTCGCTGTTGGAAAAGAAATGGAATGGCTAAGAAATTTGTTATTAGATATAAAGTTATGGCCACAACTGATGCTAACAATTTCTATATATTGTGATAGTGAGGTTACAATATGTGTAGCTCACAATAAGATTTATAATAGAAAGTCTAGACACATATGTCTTCGGCATGCCTACATAAGAAAATTAATCTTAAATGACATTGTAAGAATATTTTATATTAAATCTAGTAAGAATTTGGCTGATCCATTTACCAAAGCTTTGGCAATAGAGGTTATAAAATCAACTTCTAGTGGAATAAGGCTAATACCTTTGACTTAAAAGCACTAGTAATAGAAACCCAACTTTGAGTTAGCAAAACTAACAATAAAAGTTTAGTGGGTAATAACAAGTTATTACATGTTGTTATTATGCATTGAATTTTTATATTAAATAGCCTCATTCTAGAATTTTCAAATAACCTCATTCTAGAGTATTTAGTGCGATTGTTACGAGGAAAGGATCGGCAAAAAGCTCTTAATAGAAATGTCAAATGCTTCTAGTAATTAAGGCATAATTACAAATTTCCCCTATATGAATATTGGAGTAGTGCCACTTCAAACAGGAGATAAAAAGGTTTACTCTCGTAAATATTCATGGAACCAGAATTCACAAGGCCATATAAGTGCTAAACCAGTTAAGAGAATCTTAAAGCAATTAAATAATGCTATGTGTGTAATATTTTGAGTTATGACATAAGGAGTTGTGGTTCAATCCCTGTGATACCAATAACTTTGTCTTAACTTTAAAATTTCTATACTAGCACAAAGTTCAAATCTTCAAAATACTTTTTACTATGCATAGTATTATTGATATTACAAACTAATAGGAGATTATTAAATAGTTTGTAATATAAAAAGTCTTATTCAAATGTGACTATTCAAATTAAGTGATTATTAAATTAAGATATGACTCTTAAATAAAGAGAAGTGTTTTCAAATTACTAAAATACGTTTGTTAGTTATTCTATATTTTCAATAGACACATTTTTTGAAACTTAACAAGACACGTATTTTGAAAAAAATTAGATGCAACCTTTCAATGTTTATAAAAGGAATGTATTTTCAATCTAGATTTCATTCATTCAAAGCATTTTGCAATATGTTTGTTGTATCTTGAAAAATCTTTCTTTGCAAATTTCTATAGTAGGCAACAACTCTTAAAAGATAGTGTGTTATAATATGCCTCAAGCCTTTCTCTTTTTTTCTTCTACTATTTTCTAATGACGACAATATGTGCATAATAACGATGATACAAGGCAAGAGGCATACCATGAGGCGTGGTGTCATGAGCCAACCTTGTATCAAACTATGATAGGGTAGAGTTGTCTGGGAAAGTGAGTCTTTTGTATTTATAAGGGAAATATCCCTCTTTTAAACATTGTAATGACTCATGGTGACATCTCAAGAAATATTTTTGAAGTCTTTAGGGGGAAACACCCTTTAGGAAAAGAATGTCCTCATTTCAAGCATTGTAATGATTATTGGTAGAAGATTTATACAATATCATAAACTCTTTATAGGGGGTGAGTAGTCGGCGGATTGTTAGACTGCCTCACTAGTAAAGGTATATATGTAGTAAACCATTTAGAGCTACCCTTATGGCTTGACAATGGTGTGACTTGGTCCTTTTGTGCTTAGTTCCATATTAATAAAACAATTTTCTTTATATGGCTCAAGTGGTTGCATATATGGCATTCAATATGCCTTATTATTTTGATATGCATTGCCTTCATCTAATTTGTGGCTATTGTTGATGTTTGTTAAGATCTAGGCAAGTTATTGGTTGGCTTATATGGAAACGCCCACTCAAACGCCATATAGATTATTGTATACTTAAGTGAAAGAGCATAGTCCGTGATAGTTGGTATCAGAGCGTGGGTAAGATACGTTGAACTAAAAAGTAAACATGGTGACCACATAGAGTTCACCAAAGGACCATCAGAGGATTGATGAGCTAGAGACAACAGTGGCCACAGTAAAAGCTCAAATGGTCTCACGCAAGCGAATAGATGAAGTTGAGACAGTCCAACGAGAATTGTCCAAGATGATTAATACCTTAAGTGATGAGATCGAGGATGCGTTGGGCACTCTCCAAAATGAGATTGGAGAATTGAAAGCTCAAGTAAATCTTTTAGTTATTGCTGTAGGTAATGCTAGTGCAAACTTATGAGATCAAGGTAAAAAGGCTAAAGTCTTAGAGCCCAAGTGATACGAAGGGCCAAAAATGCTTAAGAGTTAGAGAACTTTTGTTTTGATATGGAGCAGTATTTTTGAGCTGTGAGCACAGAGTCAGAAGAGGACAAAGTGGAGATGGTTTCAATATATCTTGCTTGGGATGCAAAGTTATTGTGGTGATTCAAATTCATTGATGGTGAGTGTCGTATCAACACTTGGGCGAACCTCAAGCAAGAATTAAAAAACCAGTTTTTTCTTGAGAATATTGAGTATATGGCATGGTAGAAGTTACATGAGTTATAACAAATAGGATTAGTGTGGGAGTTTGTGAGAAACTTCTCTACTTTTTGCTAGATTTCAAGGATATGTTTGAAATGCATAGACTGTTCTATTTTCTCATGGTTTGAAACCATGGGTAATGATGGAGTTACAATGACAGAAAGTCCAAGGTGTGACTTCGATGATGGTGATTATTAAGCGCTTTACTAGTTATAGTAAAAACTCTAACAAAAGGAAAAACCTTCTGTCTAAGATGAGTAGCTCTAGCTCAAATAGTAGGGTAAAATTTTTGAGAGTTAGCAAACCCTCTAGTAAAAGAAGCGATAATAGACCACTTACTAGAGATTAACCCCAACCGAGAATAAACAAGCCACAACCTTCGATATCTTGTTTTCTATGAAAAAAACCACATCGAGCAACTGATTGTCCTCATTGAGCAACTCTCAATGCGATATGCATTGTGAATGTTGAGACACCATCACCGCACACTGTATTCGAGGAAGTCAAGGAAGAGCCTGTATGGATGGGTTCTATTCATTTCTTCAACGCCATACAAGTGCAATTAGAAATGATGGAGAAGGAGCCTTAACAAGGTCTAATGTATATAGAGGTGCTGTTGAATGAGAAAAGAACTAAAGCCATGCTCGACACTAAAGCTTCAAACACCTTCATCACCTTGAGAAAGGTAAAAAGATATGGTTTTAAAATTGAGAAAGACTTTAGACCGATGAAAGTAGTTAACTCGCCAACTTCAGCTATTATGGGGAACTCTAAAGACGTAAAGGTTAAGATTGGCTTTTGAAAAGGAAAGGTGAACATGACTGTAGCCACTATAGATGACTTTGATTTTGTCTTAGGCTTGGATTTTATGACAAAAGGACAAGCCATCTTTTTTTTTTGTTACGAGTTGTCTAATGTTTTTTGAAGAACGACCATGTGTGGTACTTCTACAATTGTACCCAAGAGTAGGAAGAGGATTATATCAACTATACAGTTTAAGAAGGGGATCAAGAAAGGTGAACCTTTATACGTGGCCATGCCCAGCTATGAAAGTGAAGATAACATGAATCCAATACTCGAAAAAGTAAAACTAGTTTTACAAGAATTCCAAAATATGATGCCAAAACAACTACCCAAGGTTTTACCACCTTGACGAGCTAGCGATTACAAGATATAATTACTCCTAATAGTCAAGCTACTTACAAAAGGGCCATATAGGATGATTGCCCCAAAATTGGTGAAGCTAAAGAAATAATTAGACTAGTTGATTCAAGTTGGATTTATTCGATCATCAAAGGCACATTTTGGGGCCTCAATACTTTCTTAAAAGAAACAAGATGGGAGTTTACAATTGTGTGTGGATTACTGGGCTTTGAACAAAGTCATAATTAAGAATAAATATCATATCCTCTAATAGCATATCTTTTTGACTAGCTGAGTGGTGTAAAGCATTTCTCCAAATTAGATTTGAGATTAGGATACCATCAAGTAAGAGTGACTTAGGGAGATGAACCGAAAACCACTTGCATAATGCCAGTATGGTGCATTTGAATTTCTTGTTATGCTTTTTGGATTAACCAATGCTCTTACTAGTTTTTGCACATTGATGAGTAAGGTGTTCCATGATTATATGGACAAGTTCATGGTAATCTACTTGGATAATATTGTGGCGTATAGTTCAACTTTAGAAGAGCATCAACGACACTTGCGATAGGTCTTTCAAAGGCTGCTTGACAACTAGTTTATATATTAAAAAGGAAAAATGTGCATTCAAACAAACCTGGATTTAGTTCGTTGGCCATATAATTGAATAAGGGTATATCTGGATGGATATGCAGAAAGTGAAGGCTATCAAAGAGTGAGTCACCCTTAAGAATATAACTGAGCTTCGTTTGTTCTTAAGGCTAGCCAATAATTATTGAAGATTTATGGAAGGATATTCAAGAAAGACAGTAGCATTGACAGAATTGCTAAAAAAAGAATAGAAGTGGAGTTGGACATCGCATTGCCAAGAAGCCTTCAAAGGTTTGAAAGACGTGATGATGACGGATCCCGTGTTATAACTCTTCGATATTATAAAGCCTTTGAGGTACAGATGAATGCTTCAAACTTTGCCTTTAGAGAAGAGTGTTGTTACAAGAAGGACACTTGATTGCATTCGAAAGTCAAAAGTTGAATGAAGTTAAGAAGAGATACAAGGCATTGGAGAAAGAACTTTTATTAGTGATTCACTGTTTATAGGCATAGCGACACTACTTGCTAAGATCATAATTGGTGGTTAAGACCGACAACACAATCGTAAGTCACTTCTTCACACAGCCAAAACTTACAACAAAATAAGTGATATGGCAATAATTCCTAACCGAGTTTGATTTCTCCTTCGAGCACAAAATTGAAAAAGCGAACCATGTGGCAAACGCCTTTAGTAGGAAGGTTGAATTTGCATCTCTAAGGGTGATCGCACCAATGATAGCCAGCAAAGTGACCATAAATATCCATAATCTTATTGAGAAAAACTTGCATAGAGATCCCCAAGCAATAACCATTATGAAGTTAGTAGAAAGTGGAAAGTCAAAATACTTTTAGGTGAAAAATGGACTCTTACTAACGAAAAGGTCTCACATATTTATTCCAAAAACATGAGAACTTAGGCAGAAACTAATGTGAGAATGTCACAACACTCTTTGGGCAGGACAACTAGGTTGGCAGCGGACTATTGCACTACTGAGACAGGATTACTATTGGCCTCATATGTGATATGATGTGATGGATTATACAAAGACATGCGTCATTTGCTAGTAGGACAAAGTAGATAGAGAGAGACCGATGAGAATGCTTAAACCTCTACTAGTGTCAACTAAACTATGGGAAAGTATTTCTTTGGACTTTGTCGTCGGACTTCTTAAAATGGGAGATATGATAACAATCTTGGTAGTGGTGGATCTTTTCTCCAACTACGTGACCTTCATTCTAGTGTAGAAGTTTGGCTCCGTAGAAGAAACGGTTCGTACGATTTTTAACATGTGGTAGAATATTGGGGTGTTCCTAAAAGTATTATCAACGACAAAAATCCAAGGTTTACATGCTTTTTCTGGAAAAAGCTTTTCAAGTTATTAGGGTCAGAACTCAACATATCTGGAAAAAGCTTTTCAAGTTATTAGGGTCAGAACTCAACATATCTTTTAATTATCACCCATAAAAAGATGGTTAGATAGAATGCTTCAATGGATTGTTAAAAGAATAACTGTGATACTTTGTACAAGCAAACTAGAAGAATTGGCCCAACCTACTACATATGGCTTAATTGTTTTTTAATTCACAAAAGAGCTCAACCACTAATATAACCCTTTTTTAGGTTGTCACCGGACAATAACCTAGACTTCTTCATACCTTAGTGGAATCATATAGTAGGAAAAGTCCCCAAGCGTTCAACTTTGCTAAAGAGTGGAGACAAAACATCAAAATTGCTAAATCTTATTTAGAGAAAGCCTTTAGCTGCATAAAGAAGTGGATAGATAAAGATCGAAGAGAGCAATACTTTAATGTGGAAGACTTGATGCTGGTGAAATTGGCACCTAAACAACTTCGATTCCTAAGGAAGAGAGATCGAAAACTAGTACAGAAGTATGAAGGTCCTATATCGATTGTAACAAAGGTGGGGAAGACTTCTTACAGGATTGATCCACTTAAGTGGATAAAAGTACACCCGATATTTCATGTCAGTAACCTGAAGTTGTTCTATGCAAATCTAGCATATGCAAGCAAGAGTCGAACCACAAGAGTTGCTATCAGCACCAAGCCACTATCATAGCATTGAGTGGAAGAGATTTTGGCATGGAGGACGACAATAATCAACCGACGATCAACACAGGAGTACTTGGTGAGATAGGAAGGTTTGGGGCCAAATGAGATCACTTGGGAAAAGAAAGCTGATCTCCGCACCTTCCAACAGAAGATTGAAGAATTCTAAGCCAACTAATCAACGTGGACGTTGATAGATTAAGTGGGGGAAGATGTCATGAGCCAACCTTGTATCGGACTAAGATAAGTTAGAGAAAGTGAGTTTTTGTACTTGTAAGGGAAATGTCTCCCTTTCAAACATTGTAACGACTCGTGGTGACATCTCTAGAAATATTTGTTAAGTCATTAGGGGAAAAAACCTTTTAGGAAAATAATATCCATATTTCAAGCATTGTAATGGCTAGTAGCAATATATTTGTAAAATCTCGTAAACTCTTTATAGGGGATGAGCAATTGGTTGATTGTTGGGCTACCTCACTGATAAAAGTATGTATGTAGTGAACTAGTTAGGGCTGCCTCTATGGCCCGATGATGGTGTGTCTTGGTCCCGTTGTACTTATTTCCATATTAATAAAATAGTTTTGTTTATATGGCTTTAGTGGTTGTATGTATGACATTCGGTATGCTCTATTATTTAGATGTGTGTTGCTTTAATCTAATTTATGGCAAATGTTGATGGTTGTTTAGATCTAGACAAGTTATTGGTTGGCTTGCGTGGAAGTGTCCACTCAAGCACCGCATGGATTATCACATAATTAAGCGAAAGAGCATAGTTCGTGACACATAGCCTACAGCAAAATCATCATGAATAAGAATGACTTTTCTCTCAACTGTATGGCTAGTAGTAGAACAAGCTTCCTCCTTAACATCATGGACCATTGATGGTCACAACTGACGATTTGACTGATCACAATTAGTCAACCTTGAGTCAAAGGGATCTATTCAACCCAAAAATAAAAATACGAAGATTTTTTTGTTTTTTGAAAGGGTAAAGGTTTAATTAAATATAATAAAAGTATATGGACTCTTTTAGATATTATGCCAATTAAAATTTTACGGTAGTACTATTGATCACCTTGACTACAATTTGAATAATATTAAATTCTTAACACAAGCCATTTGAATCCCTCAATAATATTATTCAAAAAAATTATATAATATTTCTATATATATCCTATTATTTATATTTATATTTATGTATTATTTTAGCTTTGATTAAATTGGAAATTGAATTACTTTTAGAACTAGGGATTCATATTGGTAAATAATTGAATTAAATTTAGCTCTTACATTTAAAAGTACACTAAACAAGATTAATTATTTTGGTGCTTAATAATTTCTGGAAGTATTTGTATTATATGAATGCAAAACATTAAGTAAAGAGATCACCTTGATATTTAAGTATATAATTAATGAATATGATTGTAAAATTTGATATTTTCTTGCTAATCTGAATATTAATTTAAAAGTAAAAGTAGTCTTTTGAAAAATAAAAAGCAATTAAATACAAGTGTATGGAGCCTGATCTTCTATTACAAGAAAATTAACTAGACCCAAATCTATTTAATTATCAACTCAAAGCCCATGGCTCTATGTAACCTAATCTACGTTTAATACAATTTGCCCAAGCCCACAATTTCAAAACACAACCCAAACCCGCGGTGAAGTAAAATATAATCAAACTTGTTCAATTTTATTCTTCCCCTAACAGATTATATTTATTAACATGAAAATGGAGATAAAATCCGCACCACTCCCACACACAACTCTTCCAAATTGATGAGATTCTTTTTCAATGGTTTTTTTCTTCCAACAATTTGTTTAATATAGAAAAAAAAATATATTGCACATATTTTCCATATCTAGAGACATCACCTTTTGAGTTTGAGTTATTACTCATTAAATTCAATAATATATTTAATAGGAGGAAATGTGAAGAAAAATTGAGAAAAATAGAATCATTTTCATCGTTTTGTATAATATACATATATGCTATGTGTCACCTAAAAAGAATTAACATGTTCCTTTCACACACATTTCTTTGCTTGTCAAAGGTTTGGAAATGATCCAAATATATGAGCTTGTAGTTTGTGTTTAAGATTAAAACTTTATTTATATTTAATGTAATTTATATATTTACTTATTTATATTTAGTGTAATTTATTTGTTTAGAACATGTTTTTATTATTCAATTTATGAATTTAATCATGAAATAATTTTATTAATAACGAGTTTGTTAAGTAAAATTATAAAAATGAATTTTTTTTAAAAAAATGGATTAGACTAGCCTAACCCAAAGGCTAGCAAGGGATAAGTTAGGTTAAAATTTTGATAATCTATATAAAAAATAGATTGACCTGACTCAACATATATTTTCTTAGCTCACAAGGGTTTGGACTAGGCTAAACCAAGCCAACCTATATTCACACCTCTATGCGCAATTAATTGTAAGAGTATAATCTTATTTTACATATCAACAAATTATAGTGTTATAATTAGATATTGTCTCAATATAAAAATCAATTAAGTTGGCTTATAAATTTATACGTGACTAACTAAATGACTTTCGAGTACCACAAACAAATATACTACAAAAACAACAATATTACAACACCACAATATCACCAAAACAACAATATATATTACAATAACATAATTATACCACAACAATAATACAAATTAAATAACAACAGCATTACAAAGTTAAATATTTTTTTTGACCTTATGAGTACCAATCGAGGAAGAAGAGGTGGCACAACCAAGAAAGAGAAGAGAGAAAAGAGAGGGAGGGGTCGATGACGGGGTGGTGGGTTTATTGATTAGGGCACAGGGAGGGCAAGGAAGGGGTCAGTGGCATAAAGGAAGGGGGGGGGGGGGGGGTGGGCGAAAGAAGAAAGGGGAGACAGAAAGGCAAGGAAGGCGGTCAGTGGCAGGGTTTGTTGTGGTGGCAATGGGGTGGTGGGTTTGCCGATCGACGATACAGGGAAAGATCAACGACATTGGGGATGGATGAGGGAGAAGAGAGGGAAAAGAAAGTGAAATAAGGAAGATAATAGGCCTTGTGGGGCCTCTTATTTTTTGAATTATAGATAAAAATTCAAAAGTCCATAAACACCCATTATCGATCTTATTTTCGGTCGGTAAAATGGTAATCGATCAACCAACGTTATTCAACCGGTAATTTTGTCGGTAAAGTAAATTACCGATGGAATCTTTAGTTGGTAATTTGCATCATTCCTATTTATTTGGGGCAAGTCATTGTCGACTACTCATTTTTTGTCATTAATTTTGTCGGTGTGTTTCGTCCATAGTCTCATAACCATTGAGTCATCTTTATTCGATCGGCAAACCATCGGCAACTATTGACAGATTTTCATCGATGTAATAAATTTCGTCAGTGATAGCGTGTTTTTTTGTAATGGATGGAAATAGATAAATATTTAAATTAACTAATATTTAATTTAATAAGAAAATTATCAATTTAGAAAAGTTTACTTTAGTAAAAATAAAATAATAGATTTATATTTAATGCATTAACAGCGTATATCTTCCTATAGATTGCCAAGCCACTAAAACGTGACACTTTATTAATGAAGTAAAATTAAAAATTATTAAAGAGGTAAAACAAAATATTAATAATTGTTTTTAAAAAATCTTTTGTTTCTCTCTCTAACTTCTTCTCAACTGTTCTTTTCTTGTTTTTTTTTTAATCTCTCTCCAAGTCAATTATCTTCTTTTCCTCTTCTTCTTCCATTAAGATTAAATTTGATAAAATTATGCAATTTCAAAAACGAGGATAATTAAAAGTTTTTTGATAATTAAAAGGTTTAACTTTCTCTCTAAACTCTCTTCCATGAGTTCTTTCCCTTTGCACTATTATCATCTCTACTTGTTCCTAGATTTAGATCTAGGGCGATTGCAGAAATAGTATAACATACATAACTTATGTCTAATACCATAGGAACTAATCAAAATAAAATCTTGCATGTCTCATGTTTTAAGGAGTCAAGATTGTTAAATCAATCCATGAGTATTCTTCAAAAAAAAAAATCAATCCGTGAGTTCTTTCATTATAAAACATATAAAAAGTAATATCCCGTTATGATCTTACGAAAATAGCTAATTAAATCGATAACTAGAATATAGACTAAAGACTCTCAATCTCAAATCTCACACTCTAAGTTGAAAATTTCATTGTCGATTTCAAATCTTAATTAATCACATGTAAAGTAAAGCTGAACTTGAATAAATTTTTGAGTGTTTAAAAAGAACAACAGAAAGGTTAGAGGGAAAGGTGGATTAGAGTTTAAAGAGAAAGTTACTATTCCCCTTTGCACTTTAAACTTGAAAGAATAAAACAACCTTAAACCAAAAAGAAGAAAAAAAATAAGATTCTAAAGATTTTTTAGAGAGGCATGGAAGATCTATAAAATTTTTGGATCAAAGGGTTAGAGAGAAACATGGAAGAGATTTTAAAGAGAGATTTTTTTTAAAAAATTTTTTACCTCATTAAATGTTAAAAACTTTTTAATATATAATTTTAGGTCCCTAATGAATTCTGATTTTGTCTTATTAATGAGGTGGCATATTTTGGTATCTTGACAATGTATAGCTTATACATACCGTCAGTGCATCAAATATAAATCTTAAAATAATTAATTTAACAAATTTCAAGAGTATATTTTTGGAGTTTGTGCATATATATAATATAATAATTTATTGACGACTTTTTTTTATAGGCCATATGCATAAGGCGTTTTTGACAATGGATCTCTTTATAATTTTAACTGTTTTTAGCCAAGAGAATTAAAATTTAGACAAAATTACCCTTAATGAAATCGACCCATTTATTTAGCTCCGCGTCTCAACCTGAAACCTATTAACATGTCAAGTATGTTTAGTTCTGTGCTTCAAACAAACTTATATTCTTTGAGCTTTTCTCGCCAGACTATTCATCTCTGGAGTATTGCGTGACTAGTTTTTAGATATTGCGTGACTAGTTTTTAGACATTGCGTGACTATTTTGTCAAGGGAAAGAAAGACGAGCCCAAGAGCATTACATCCCAGATTAACAAAGGGTAGGAGCAAGACTATCATCGAAGAAAACAACATCAGATACAGATTTCTCCCGCCACCAAGGTAGAGGCAGATCGTCACGTGGAAGGAATTTTTGACTCAAAAGTAAAGAAAAACACGTAAATCAATAACCGAAGACAAAAGAGTAGGGGAAGCCCTCAAAACTCACAACGGGAAATACAAGACACTAACACAAACAAGAACTCTGAAAGTTAAAAATATAGCCAAAAAAGAAGACTCCTAAGACCCAACCAGAAACCAAAGTCACGTAATGCCTTACTAACAACTCACGCAATGCTTATCCACTAGTTACGCAATGCTTTATTAAAAATTAATCATATAATGCTTAAACACTAGTCACGCAATGCCCAAAGTTAGTCACGCAAGGGTGACTGACTTTGAGTTGCGTGAGACATTAACACAAACAAGAACTTTGAGGGAACAAAACATAACCAGAAAAGAAGACTCCTAAGACCCAACCAGAAACCAAAATCACGCAATGCCTATCCACTAGTCACGCAATGCTTTACTAAAAATTAGTCATATAATGCTTAAACACTAGTCACGCAATACCCAAAGTTAGTCACGCTTGACTAGTGGATAGGCATTACGTGACTTGTTAGTAAGGCATTACGTGACTTGTTAATAAGGCTTAAACACTAGTCATGCAACCCAAAGTCAGTCACGCAATACCCAAACGATTATTTTTAAAATGCTCTTACTACGAAGGTTATTTCTCACAATTTTGTCTAATTTATTTCAATATGTTAATTTGATGCACCACTAAAAATATAAATTCTTTATAATATAATTGTAATATATATTGCTAGTTTATCAATAAATAAACTTTAAAGTTAAAATTTTGAGATCATATATATATATATATTTATAAGATTTTTTGAGATGAGGATAACTTTGTTAATTTTAGATAGATTTCTTAAATTTTAACTTTATCTATTAACAAGATGAGAGTGACATATCTTTAGTTGACAAGATGTTAAAGACTGATAATACATCAAAATTTATGCAAATCCTAAATGAATATGAATTTTGCTGACATGGTAATAATTCAGGTTCTCCCCCAGTAGAATCTGTTCAAAGAGACAGTACCAACCTATGAACATAAGCCTCTCAGTCTTTGACAAAGTATTATTCTTATTCTTTTAGCTTCCCAGATTCTTCAGCTAGTTATTTACTTTTCCTATTTTCATGTCCACACATTGATTAAGTTCCAAGATTTTCATCATACTCATCATCTATCCAACCATCACTTTCACAGGAAAGAACAACCAATACAGAAAAAAAAAGGAATAGTAAAAACAACTGGAATGTAAAAGCTAAAGAAGAAAAGAAAAGAGAAGAAAGAAAAATGCCATTCCTTTCCATAGTACAACATGGGGGCATATTATTATTTCAATTATTTACAAGGAGAACATATACCGATAGCTAAATACGTTTTCCACCTCAAAAGCATTAGAACTTACTATTACACTTCGTATCTGGCCAGATTATGGTTTTAACCATGGTATGACCCCCTTTTAGATAAAAAACAGAATTTTCTCACGAGTAAGATTATATTAATCTTAATGAGACAAAATCTTGAAACTGAAGGATTTGTAGAGCCAAGCCTTCCAACCACTTCCCTTTTGTGTTATGATCTCAGACCTTGCTTCAGTCATCTGTGGCTGCACCTGCTTCTTGCATAGCACAAAATTCCTTCCTCCTTGAGATCCTATCTTTTCCCACGGACTCAAAGCTAAAGAAAAGAAACCCAAAATTAAAATAAAAAAATGTTAAAAATGACCCACATAGAAACCATTATTAGATAAGAAGTTACAATTTCTTGACCAAAAGAGGGTACATTCTGATATCACCAAATACTATAAGAAAAAAAAAGGAAGAAGAAAAATACAAAGAAATACTGGAATAACACGATCATAACGAACAATTGTGGCCAAGCGATTGTTTTTATACCGTTCTTTAAAGAGAGTTGCGAATTAAAGTTTGATACGTTAAAAAAAATAAGAACGAACAAAAATCTAAAATAAGGGTATGTAAGCATATATACCATCTGACCCTGCATTTGCGCAGTAGAGAAGAAACTTGTTGGGGTCTAAACCTAGAACCGGCAGGCGGCCTTCGCGAGCATAAGATTTCAAGGAGACATCAATAACAGCTGCAACAAGATCATCCTCATTCACCAGGAACCTTAAAGGCCCTGCACTGCCAAGAACATTGATAGTAATCAAGAACCTGATGCTTTTCTTCACATTCTTGTTCTCATTTCCCTTCTTCTTATGCGTTTGTGGCATCATTTTCTCATGCACATTCCTCTTCATCATCTTTTTAATTAGTCTTCTTTTTCTTTTGAAAAAAGTATAGGAAGATAAAAGGTGAGGTTCTAATTCAGAGAAAAAGAAAAATAAATAAAAGAAAAGAGAGTATTTAGAGCGAGAGAGAGGAAAAAAAGAACGGGCTGGAGGGGGTTTAAGGGTCAAGGCCAAGGCAACGATAATACCAGGTGCCTTGTTCGGGAGGAACGAAGGAAGAAGGGGACAACGCGTGTAAGAAACACGCAGATTCCTTGCCAGAAAGAGAGGAAAAAATAAAAACTTGCATCAAAGATATATTGATGGTTTCTAACATACAAGAATATTATTTTGAAGAGTACCCAAGGAAGTGAAGAAGAGAAATTGGGGTTTTGGGGGACAGAAGGGAAGGGGTTTGGACAAAGAAGAAGAACACCAAGTACAAAAAGGAAATCTAAGGGTCAGTGTTTCTATATTTGCGTACAGAGATGAAAAAAAAAAAAAACCCAAAAACTCTTTTGACTTGGTTGGCTCCTATCATACGCTTCCAATTTTAATTTTGGTTCGGCGTGGCCCTTCTGCTCATCAATTTGACTCCTTTGAGTTGTATCATTAAATTTGTTTCTTAACCTTTTTTCTCCAATGATAGTATCGATAATAGTTTCTAGTAATAAATTAGGATGAATTATTATCTAGCTATGACATTAATAACGGATATTAAAAATTCTTAAACTTGTAAATTAACTCAATAATTCAATGCTTTCAAACACGTAAACTTACTTGTAAAATGTTTAATTTTTATCACTGGTGATTGACCAATCCAGTTTGTTCATTTTGACAAAAAAATATATGTGTACTTGTAATAAACATATTCTTTTAGCTCCATCTGGCTGGAAACAAATCAGGCTCCATCTGGCTGGGCATATTCTTTTAGCTCATAGGCCCCAAGGGTTTTTATACCCTTAGAATCGATGGCTCCATAAAAGAATAGGGAATCAGTTGGATTGGACATGATATTTTCAGTTATTTATTATGTATACGTATATATCTTTTAAATCAATTCAAGTTATTTGTTAGAATTATGTAACAAAGAAGGAAAAAAGTAAATTGTTAGCAATTCCGGTGGCCAGTAACACTGATTGTTCAGCATGGTTAACATTGAAGGGTTCAATTAAATCGAAGTGGTTCATGTTGAAGTTGGAGGCTTGATATGCAGCTCTATCTCTCTCTTTCTTCCTCCATGTAGTAATCAGTGCATCTTGTGTATATCAATCTATCTATCTATTTATCTATCTATCTATCTATCTATACATATATATATATATATATATAAGAAATTTTAAAGGGTAGAAAAGAAAGAATTCAGATATTAAATCTCAACTTTATTAATAAGAGGGAACAAGATTAGGTTAACGCATTTTGTACTTCTTTTGCATTCTTATATGTAATAATTTATGTGGACTATTTAGAATAAACAAATATGTTATATGACTCAAATTCAAACATGGCCCTTTGCTTAGCTAGTGATCTCTCTAACTATTCTTAGCTACACAATTAAGGGCCATATTTGAATTTGATTCATATAACATATTTGTCTACAACATAGAGTATACAAAAATTAACAGATATAAGAAGACAACTTAAGAAACAAGTACAAATAAAAATGAACTAGCCTAATCGTTGTTGCCTTTTATTAATAAAATTGAAATTTAAGATTCGAATTCTTTCTTCTCTACCCTTTAAAATTTCTTGTATGTATAAAAAAAATACGTACACAAAGTGCAATGATTACCACATAAAGGAAGAGGCATCATGAGATATTATAGCTAGGTTCTTACACGAACGAAATTTTTGGGGTTACCAAAATAGGTAGGATTTTGGCACTTCGAAGTTTCCAATCCCATGCTCTCTTGTCAAGAATTATATACCTAAAACCTATAAGTTGTCAAAAGTTGGGTGTTCCCCTTGGAACATTTTGGTGAAATGCTTATTATTAAATGTCAATTTTTGTCTGGCATGATCATAGACATACCTTGATCAAGAGAGCTTACTCGAAATTTGAAAATTTTCTACATGTTTGATCAGTTGATCTGTCTTGAGAAGTGAAATGACGGTTTGGAGGAAAACCAAGTGGAAGTGGAGTTGGCACAAAGTTAATTGAAGAGAAAATTTTCAACTGAAAAGTGATCAATTGACAAAGTTGAATTATTTGAAGGTGAGAATTTCTGTGGAGGATTTGATATCAATTTTTTCATCCAAGAGAGTAATGGAAACAAATAAGCATCAACCCTTGCCGTAGATTTGTTGTATTCAAATATTTTGGCTACATTTTGCATATAATCAATAACTCTATATAAAAGGAAACCCCAAAAAGACTTCCAAAATTGGTCATGTCTCCCAATAACTAAGATGCTGACATGTGGCCTCTTTTGTTTTTTTGTCACATGGCTTTCTCAGGGGTTATTTTGGAAGACAGCGGGTTTATTGTGTGGCGTTAGGGCTTGGTTTGCTTTTGACATGGGATCAACTTTGGTGGCCTGCATGCTTACATCATTTTTCACTTGCCTTAGGGTTTTTTGTTATCCGCCTCATGCTTTCCTTCCCATCCCTTGTTCCTTCTGTCTTTCCGCCTTAGGGTTTTTTGCTATGTGCTTCGTTCTTGCCTTCTTGTCCGTTGTACCTTCTATCTTTCCACAATCACATTAGAGTTTTGGGTATATGGGGATTTAGACATTCAATTTATTTTTTCCTGATTATTTGATTGACGATTTACATGCTTTTCATGTTTTCCCTGTTGTCATATTTCTCAGATTTTTTTTTAAAATTGTTTTCTTTGTTAAGGTTTAAGATTTTAATTTCTAATGGGTTTGAGCTTTCGTGGTTTGGTAGCTCTTCGTGTCTACCTATTTATGTTTCAGTTGTTTCATGGATGATTTGGACTTCGATTTGCTACTTGATTGAGTACCAAAAATGGCTTCAAATTGCTCTCTCTGTTTTCTCATTTGGAAATATAGTTTTCTTCTTAAAATATAATATGTGATTGTCTATAAACGTTTCTTGTAGAAAGACTAATGTATTAATGCAGGTTTTTTTTTTGTTTTACACTTATTATAAAGGATATATTAGTTTCTATGCTTTCATGCCTTTGTATATTAATTTCTTTCTCTTTTTTATTTTGTATAGGAAACTCTACTTTAGTTTATTGATTATGACGTTAGAGTTCATATTAATGCTTGAGTAGACTAAAGTTATGTGTTTAGTCATATTTATAAGCTTCTTTTCAATAAGAAGATCGAATGATGTTCTTTTAGATCAATTTTATTAGTAATTTGGTCTTTGATTTGTATTCTATACATTTACTCATCAGTTTTAGAACTATACTAACATGGTTTTTCTTATTGATTTCTTTTGTTATTTTCTTTTTGTTTTGTAGGGGTGTTGCATTTATTATTAAGTACTAAGCTCAAGTTATGTTTTACAGAATATTATCTTATGTATTTTTTTTATTTTACACTTATTATAAATGATATATTAATTTCTATGCTTTTATGGCTTTCTATATTAATTTTTTTCTCTTTTTTATTTTGTGTAGGAAACCTTACTTTAGTTTGTCTATTAGCACTTATAACAACAATAACTATTTTTCTTTATACTTTTTATATTTATTTCTTTGGAGTTGATTATGATGTTAGCGTTAATATTAATACTTGAGTAGACTGAAGTTATATGTTTAGTCATATTTATAGGCTTCTTTTCAATAATAAAAATGAATGATGTTCTTTTATATCGATTTTATTAGTAATTTGGTCTTTGATCTGTATTTTATACATTTTCTCGTGAGTTTTAGAACTATACTAACATTGTTTCTCTTATTGATTTCTTTTGTCATTTTTTTTTTGTGGGGGTGTTGTATTTATTGTTGAGTACTAAGCTCAGGTTATGTTTTACGCAATATTATAAATTTCAATCTTGCTAGCTTTAGATAATTTGGTTTAATGGTTTTTAGTTTGCCAAGTTCTATTCGGTTTTTTTTGAAATATTAGTATGCATTTATTGTGTCAAATTAATTCTATTCTTAATTTTTTCTCTAGATGTGGATGTGATTGGATATGCCTTTTCTCTTGATTTATATTTGCTTTATAATCATCTTTTTAACTCAAAATTTCAAATATTTATCATTCAAAAGCTCATTGAAACTAAGATTACACAAGTATTTATAACTAAACCAAAACTTTATAAAATGTAAAATATGGAATATAACCTTGACACCTAAATATTTGAAAATTAAATACAATATTAATTAATATAGTCTAAAACTAGCCTAAATAGATGTAAAAATTGAAACCAAACTCATTAATTTTAAAATAAAACTAACACGCTTCTATGCTTCATAAGCTTGGTTTGATGATGTAGAAGTACTTAAGTAGAATTTTTAAAATTTTAACATCTTCAAAAGAGAAATGTTTGTATTTAAAATACAAAATATGAAATGTATATTGGATATAAATTCAAATGGATTTGTAATTTGACCTTGATTGTTTAGCTTATCAAAATTTTCAATCATGTTGCTATAAGTTTAATTTCTAATTGAGATGTTTTCTTTGTACCATCCACATGATTACTTGGACAATTATCATGAAAGTATCAACTTTTGTTTCAGCTATTTCTTCTCAATGCCATGCGATCCTTTATAAGAATACTCTCAGATTCTTTCCACTTCATGTTTTTAAAATGAGATTTTGTACCATATAATTCAATTCTATTGCTAAAAATTCAAAACTCATTAATATTTTGTTGAACAAGTAAATGAGACATTTTTTTATTTATTTGTTCATTCCAAGATCATTGACTATATTTCCAAACTAGTACTTGATTTATGTTATTACTCTATGGTCATACAAACATGAGATTGAGCTATTGTTCTTTTCTGGAGCACCTGTAGTTATTTATGGCTTGGTGTTAAGGCAAACGGTTAGTATATCTACAAAGTGCCTTGAAATTTTTCACCTTTTTTATTCATCTATTTTCATTTTTGCCTTTCTTTCTTTTATTTGCATTGGTTTTTTTTTTTTGTTTTACTACCCTCTTTAATTATTTTTTATGCAATTTGTTATTATTTTCATGATGTTTCTTCTTTAGTAGCAATGAGTTTGTTGCAAACAAAAGACATACAACAAAATAAAATTATTTAAAGCTAAAAAATTTAACAATATAATTGAAAAAGGTAATTATTACTCATTTTAATAGATTTGACGAACTTGACCTATCAGAGGTAAATCATTTAAAAAATAAATAATTGTTTTGTTGCTTATTGTCATTAGCATCCTACATATATATATATATATATAATTGTTACTGTTAACCTATGTTTTTTATAATTTGTTAAGTTTACTAACAGTTTCTTTTATCAATGATGGTCTTTTTTCTACTGAAAAAAATCATACTTTTTTTATAAAGGAAGAATTAGTTGACAGACAAAGGCACAAAAAAATCAATCTCATGCTTGCAAGTAGATTCTCTATTTTAAAATTAGAAGATCTACAACAAACCATAATTCATCTTTTTTTTTAAAAATTAGAAAGTTCTCGTAGGGCCCAGTTACCTTGTAATTTTATTAATGATCATGAAAATAAAGTACAAAAGGGAAGGGGACATGGACCTAACCTCCAGAGTTACATGAGATCGAGAAGTGTCAAGAAGCATACCTAGGATGAGATGTTTCATTTTATGATCATGTTTTTTACTATTATCATAAATTGAAACAGCTCCATGTGACAAGATTCTATGAGATAGAAAAAATAAAAAGCACAAAAATAAATTAGGAGTACTACTCCTTTTGATGTAGCCGAAGGGTTTAGGGCAATTAAAACTCAACAATTAGGGCTAGAATAGGATTGATTGTGTTGGAACAATAGAAAGATAATTGGGTTTTCAAATAAACCTCTTGAATATATATTCAAAATAACAAAAGATAATAATAATCCTATATCTAGGGTCACCTATTTATAATAGCTAAGATAAATCCTAATCAAATTATAATTCTAATCCTAATCAAATAATAATTCTAATCCTAAATAAAGACTTAAAGTATTAAATCCTAATAAAGATAGGAAAAAGAATCTCAAACTAAATAAAATAAAGAAAATAAAATCCTAAGCTAAAGAAAATATTAAATAAAATAAAATTCCTAATGCGCCTGCATCAGTCCCCTCGGGTTAGAAAAACTCGGCTCCGACGAGTAGGCCTTGATATACTCCTCATAGATATTAGAATTCACTCATTTCAATTCTTCTTCTACCATCCAAGTGCTTTCACTAGCAGGTTTGCCAAGCCACTTTACTAAAAATCGTCTATATGGTTTCCCTCGTCTAGATCAAACCTCTTTCACATCCAGCACATCTTCAATAACTTCAGCCTTAGCAATTGGAAGGTGCTGAATTTGAGTGTCTATGGTAGATGCAGTCCCATCACATCCATCAAATGGATACAAATCCAAAACATTGAAAATAGGACTGATTTGTAACTCAGGCGGTAGCTCAATTAAGTAGGCATTTGAACTGATTTTCTTTAGCACCTTACAAGGTCCAAACTTTCTAGACTTGAGCTTGTGATAAGTACCTTGAGGAAATCTTTCTTGCCTCAAGTGCACAAGTACTTGATCACCTTCCTCAAATTCTTGCTTACGACGATGTTGATTTGCAGTAAAAGAATACTCTGCATTGCTGGCTTTTAAAGCAGCCCTTACCTCTTCATGAATTCTTCGAATATGATCAGCAAATAACTCTCCTTCATTACTCACTCTAGCTTCTTGTGGTAATGGTACTAAATCAAGCACATGTTGAGGTTTTAACCCATATGCAGCCTCAAATGGTGTCTTCTTTATGCTTCGATTGATAGAATTGTTGTAGGCAAATTCAGCTTGGGGTATGACTATATCCCAAGTCTTTGGGTTGTTCTGAACAAGACATCTTAACATATTACCCAAACTTCGATTCACAACTTCTGTTTGACCATCTGTTTGTGGATGGCAAGTACTAGAATACTTCAACTCTGTCCCAAATTTCCTCCACAAAGTTCTCCAAAAATGTCCCATAAACTTCACATCTCTATCAGAAACAATGGAAGTTGGAATTCCATGTAGTCTTACAACCTCACGAAAGAATAATTCAGCAATATGAGTTGCATCAGAAGTCCTAAAACATGGAATAAAATGTGCCATTTTTGAAAACCGATCCATCACCACAAAGATAGAATCAAACCTTTTTGCTGTCTTGGGAAGTCCCAAAACAAAATCCATACTCAAATGAATCCATGGTGCATCTGGCTCAGGTAAAGGAACATATAAACCAGTGTTTTGAGCACTGCCTTTACCAAATAAACAAGTTGGACATCTTTTCACTAACCTCTCCACATCTCGGTGCATTTTCGGCCAATAATAACGATCAGCCACCATTGCCAAAGTCTTGTCTCTGCCAAAATGTCCTCCCAAACCATTCCCATGAAGTTCTCTAATGATTTGCTCTCTCAAAGATCCTTCTGGAATGCACAACTGGTTACCTTTGAATAAATAGTCTTCATGGAGCCTATAAGGTAAATTTCCAACGTGTATTGAACCTCGCAAATCAGCTATTATCTTGCTGAAATAAGGGTCAGAACCATACTGATTTTTAAGTTCTTCAAATCCTATGACTTGAGTGCTCATAACTGATAATAGTACACATCGTCTACTCAAAGCATCAGCCACAGTATTAGACTGTCCAGATTTATATTTTAGAGAGAAATTAAATTCATCAAGAAAAGAACTCCACTTAGCATGCCGATCACTAAGCTTTTTCTGTGAATGCAAGTACTTTAAAGCTTGATGGTCAGAATAAACAACAAACTCACGATAAGCCAAGTAGTGCTGCCAATGACGAATGGCCCTTACCAAAGCATAAAACTCTAAGCCATAAGTTGAATAACGTCGTCTAGAGTTCGTCAACTTTTCACTAAAAAACTCTATAGGCCTTCCATTTTCTTCTTCCTCATTGATTGTTGTAGTCATCACTCTTTGTACCACCAAAGACTCACCTTGTACAAGATACATATCAATTTCCTCTATTTCCTCATCATATTTATCATAAATGGGTTCTAATTTTTCCCAATCCACATATTCCTGGGCATAAAATTTCTCATGAAAATCAGTTACTTCGATCTTGATTCCTCCACTATTTAAATCAAGAGCATGTAACAATTGGCCTTCCAATCCAACTCTTGTCGCTTGATTTGCGGGTCCATCTTCATGAAAGGGGTTCTCATTCTCAAAATCATCATCATCCTCAAGATCATGAATCTCAAGGGGGTTGTGGTCACCTTCCGGATTCTCCATTCGGGCTTCCACTGGTTCCTGACGCTGCAAGGCTTGCACAGCCCGGGTCAAGTCATCAATCATTCTCCGCATCTCTGCCAACTCAGTTTGTTGGGGCTGATTGCCTCTAATTCGTCCTCTGCCTCGGCCAACCATAGTATCCTAACTCAAATCCTTACCTTTGCTCTGATACCACTTGATGTAGCCGAAGGGTTTAGGGCAATTAAAACTCAACAATTAGGGCTAGAATAGGATTGATTGTGTTGGAACAATAGAAAGATAATTGGGTTTTCAAATAAACCTCTTGAATATATATTCAAAATAACAAAAGATAATAATAATCCTATATCTAGGGTCACCTATTTATAATAGCTAAGATAAATCCTAATCAAATTATAATTCTCATCCTAATCAAATAATAATTCTAATCCTAAATAAAGACTTAAAGTATTAAATCCTAATAAAGATAGGAAAAAGAATCTCAAACTAAATAAAATAAAAAAAATAAAATCCTAAGCTAAAGAAAATATTAAATAAAATAAAATTCCTAATGCGCCTGCATCACCTTTACATGCCTTTAAACCGAACATAAGGTAAACAAACTTTGTCTAATCTAAAAATACCTATAAGCTTACATTCTGCTTGTGAAAAGACTTGAAGGCTCTGATGTGTATGCCCTTGATTTGAGAGATGGTCAGCAGCTTGGTTGCCTTCGCAATGGATGTGGGAGATCCAAAAAGCTATCCCTCTCAAACATTTCTGAATGGAAGCCAACAAGTATCAGGTCCTTGTAGATCCCTAATGACCTTCTTGTAACATTTGTACCACTACTTTTGCATCCATTTCAATCCAAAGTCTAGTCACATTGTACTCGATACACAAAAGCAACCCTCTATGTAATGCCATCAATTCTGCTTGTAATAAGTTTTGGAGACCAAAATTTTTAGAGAACCCAAATAACATGGTACTTATGTGATCTCGGAGGAGTCCACCTCCCACAGCATTTTGAGGATTATGCTTAGAACTCCCATCAGCATTCAACTTAAGCTCACCCGTTAATGGTTTATGTGAAGAGAAGATTTTTGGTGGGCTCGAGGATGCCTGCTAAAATATAAGTCCCCATGTCTGCGTAATCTGTAAGTCGCCTCTCCATTGCCACTTATGAAATTGCCTCCCAAGAAATAATTGGTGGATGAGTTTTGATACTCTCCACACTACTTTGTTAGGATACATACCAAGGTCCCTATGTTTCGCATCATTCCTTTCAACCCATAAGAACCAAAGAATTAAAAAGAGGCATTAACGTGCGTATGTGTCCTTTTTTCGTGTAGTCACCAAAGTAGTACCATGTCCATAAAATATGATAAACAGTCTAGGGGTGAATGATGGTAATTTGGAAAAATTTCGCAAAGTGATTCCAAACTTGTGTAGCAATAGGGCATTCCCACATGACATGTAAAAAGGACTCCTCTAAGTTGCAGTGTTGGCACTTAGAGGCTAATTGAAAGCCCTTGGTTTTCAATCGCAAGTCAACAGGGATCCAGTCCTGTAACATCCTCCATAAAAAGAAAGAGATAGTTAAAGGAATACTTTTGTGCCAAATAAGATTGAACATAGGATTTACCAACTGGCGTTGTCGGGTTATCTCCTAAGCGGACTTAGTGGTAAATTGCCCATTAGGGGTAGGTATCCAAAATGGGCTATCATCAATGGAAGGTTCAATCGAAATTTTTAGAATTTCTCCCACAACATCCTTCGGCAGAACATTGTTCAACTTGTCCACATTCCACTCCCCATCATCATAGAAATAGGAGACTCGTGTTGTAGACAAAGTGAAGGAAGGGAACCTAATCACCAAGGGTTCTTCACCCATCCAACAGTCATGCCAAAAGAATAATTCCCCTTTACCAATTCACCACCTAGTGTGTTGTTTCGTAACTAAATAGCTAGCCAACATTCGTTTCCATGTTTGAGAGTCATGAAGTTTTGGTTCGACATACCTTGGAATTTTACCTGCACAATATTTAATTCGCATGAATCTCGTCCAAATACTGTTGCAGGACACAAACCCCCACCAAACTTTCATGCTAAAGGCCTCAAACACATCACCTAAGCCTCCGATATCCAATCTGCCCTCACTGCATGGGAATGTGGACTTGTGCCATGAGCTCTAATGGATATGTCTAGTACCTGTTGAATCTCCCCATAAAAACTTATTGAACATTAGGTCAATTTTTTCCACAACACTAATAGGGGGTTTAATGACCTGAAGAAGGAAGATAGGAAGAGAGGAAATAACACTTCGCAATAATGTTATTCGTCCACCTTGGGATAATATTTTGTTATCCCACCTTTCTATACGCTCTCGAATTTTTTTCACTAGCCCATCAAATAACATTACCTTTTTAGGTCCTTTGTAAAGTGGCACCCTTAAGTATGTGATAGGCAAGCACTTAGGAACAAAGTCAATAGTTTGAGAAATGATCTGTTTGCGAGAATTTGCCACATTTCGATGAGTGATAAAGCAGCTCTTGGAGTGGTTGATTCACTGCCTAGAGGCCCCCTCATATTCTTGTAAGAACAGTAGAATTTTCTATAAGGAGGATTTAGCACCATTTGTGAAAATAATAATGTCATCAGCAAAGGCCAAGTGGCTAATTGACATGGAGCAATCAGAGAAATAGTGCAAAGAAGGATACTGGGCAAACAATGCATTCAATCCTCGAGACAAGTATTTTCGCTGCAAGAATGAATAGGAAGGGGGAAATGGAATCTCCTTGTCTAAGTCTTTTTTCTGACTTGAAGTAGCCCACTGCCTCCCCATTTATCAACAATGAGAACTAGCAATTTGAAATACAACGATGCACTATTCTAATCCATTGGAGATTAAATCCAAACTATTGTAGCATTCTATACAGTAATTCCCATTCTAGTCGATCATATGCCTTCATCATGTCTAACTTGAAGGCTACATTTCCTTCTTTTGACTTCTGATCAATCTTCTTTATAAGTTCTTGGGCAAGAACGATGTTGTCACTGATTAATCTCCCATTAATGAAACCGCTCTGATTTTATGTGATAATGGAAGGAAGCACTTTTGCTAGACAGCTGGCCATGATTTTTGTAATGATTTTATTGAGAACATTACAAAGATTAATTCGCCTTGAGTCGCTCCATTTCAAGGCATTATTATTCTTGGGCAGCAACACTAATGTTGTTTATATAACCCCCCTAGGAATGTCAGCTCCATGAAAAAAGTCAACTACTGCATCCAATAAGTCAGCTGCCACCGTATCCCAACATTGTTGGTAGAAGTAAGAAGAGAAACCATCGGGTCCAACTACACTGTCCTTGTTGATGCTAAAGATTGCCTCTTTCAACTTTTCCATAGATGGCACTGCACATAAATTGAAATTATCATTATTTGATAAAACAGATGGGATCAAGGAGTCATTAACCTTGGTCATATCACATGGTTCCTTCCTCATAAGGGAGGAGAAGAAATCCACTGCAGAAGACTTTATTGCGTTTAGTTTTTCAATCCAGCTTCCATTCGGATTTTGTATCTTAAAGATATGGCTTTTAATTCGCTTCTTCTTAACCCTCATGTGAAAAAATTTGATATTTCGTTCTCCCTCTACAAACCATTTAATCCTAGATTTTTGCTTCCAAAATAGTTCTTCAACGTTGAGATAATGGTTCAATTGGGCGTAGGCTCTATTCATAGCAACTTGATTTTCCAAAGACTGTTCCTGCTGAAAAATAATTTCACAATCTGTAGCTCTTTTTTTGCCACCTTCAAGTTTTGGAAGATATCACCCAAAAACCTCCAAGTATTCATTATCTTTAGCAAATTGCAGGTCAACCTCTTCCTCCTTTAGCAACAAAAATGATTTCTTCCAGTCGAAATTTGGATTGTTTCTTGACACCACAACCGTTGTTAAAATGATACAATTGAAAGAAAATACAATATTAAGTAAAATAAATTTTATAATTGTTAATGTATTGATTGTCATGGTTATTGGTATAAAATTTGTTTCGTGCATAATAAATGCTCAAATCTTATTGAAAGTAGTTGTTTAGCAAATCAAAACGATACTTAACAGAGACATTGCTCTTAATGCTAAAGTACTAGAGATTAAATAATATTTTTGTTACCAAGTTGCTTTTACATTTTTGAGCATCGTATTTTGAAAAAAGAATGTTTAATCATTGTTACTGTTATGAAATAAATCTAAAAGAGCAAATAAAGATAATTTAAAAGAGTAATTAAAGAAAAAAAAAGTATTGAGGGGGATAAAGTGATCTTATTGAAATGTATATTTACAAATGAATTGAGAGGGTCTATTTATAGGCAAATAACCCCCTTATCCTGATAGAATTTACAAGATAAAGATAACACTTAGATTAGATGGGTTAAATCATAATCCAATCTAATTTACATCAAATCTAGATATAGATAGAATAAATGGATATTCACAAAAATATTCATAACACTCCCTCTTGAATATCCATTGTATTAAGAATATACCTCGTTAAAACCTTACAAGAAAAAAACCTCATGGGAAAAAAATCCAAGTGAAGGAAAAAGAGTACATAATTGTTTTCAAAAATATGTTTTTGAAATACTGCCTCATTAAAAACCTTATCAAGAAAAATCCAATAGGAAAAACCTTGATGAAAGAAAAGAGTACAATGTGTATTTTACTCCCCATGATGACTGCATGATAGAGATCTTTAAAACGATGCATTCCAACTTTTCAAATGTTGCAGTAAGATGGGCTTTAGTGAACAAATCTGCTAGATTGTTACTTGGCTAAATTTGTTGAACACTTACTCCAACATTTTCTTGAAAATCATGAGTGAAGAAGAATTTTTGGTGAACTATGTTATTTATTTTATCACCTTTAATGTTTCCTTCCTTTAGCTGTGCTATGCAAGTAGTATCATACTTATATAAACGTTGTTGGAATTTCTTTCTTGGTTGACAAACCATACTTTTCTTGAATATGTTGAGTTCCAGATCTTAACCAAACATTATTCACGATCTGCTAATAAGTTGCTCCATAAATGAACAAGTAGCTTGTTTGGGATCAAGCTTTGTGTGGATTAGATAAATATCCTGCATCTACGTAACCAATTAAATTTTATTTTGATGCATTTGAATAATATAAGCTTATATCCATTGTTCCTTAGAGATATCGAAGAATATTTTTAATTCCATTCCAATGTCTTTGAGTTGTAGAAGAACTATATCTTGTTGATAAATTCATCACAATTGATATATCAAGTCGTGTATTGCTAGCAAGATACATTAATGCTTCAATTGCACTAAGATATGGTACTTCAAGACCAATAAGTTCTTTTTTTTAAATCTCATAACCTTACAACAATTGATGAACTCAATGGATATGCTTTCTTCATATAAAATTATTTTAGTAGTTTTGTGGTATAATTTGAGTAATGGACAAAAATTCTATTTGCCAAGTGTTCAATCTAAAGACTCAAACAAAACTTTGTTATTCCAAGGTCTTGTATCTCAAATTCTCTCTTTAAATAATCCACGGCTTTTAATAACTTTTCAGGAGTTTCAGTATTGTTCAAATCATCAACATAGATAGTAATTATAATACATTCATATCTAAACCCTTTTATAACATACATGGGCATATAGAATTATTTCTATAGCCTTCTTTCAACAAATATGTACTAAGTTGATTATACCACATGTGTCTGGATTGCTTCAATCCATATAAAAATTTATTTAATTTGATTGAATAAATTTCTCGAGAATTTATAATTTTGTGTTTCAGACAATTTAAATCCTTCAAGGATTTTCATATAGATATCGTTATCAAGTAAGTCATATAAATAGGTTGTAGCTACACTCGTTAGACGCATTTTAATCTTCTCATATATTGCCAGACTAGTTAAAATAGAATTGTAATTATATCTACCACAAAGAATATATCTTTTCATATTTAATACTAAATCTTTGGGTAAAATATTGTGCGATAAGCCGTGCTTTATATCTCGTAATCTGATTTTGCTTATTTCATATTCGCACAAATACTCATTTATATCTCATTAGTTTTGCATCATTTAATGTACGAACTACACGTCCAAAAACTTTACATTTTGCAATTGAATTCAATTCTACTTTGATTGTATCTTTTCACATTGGCCAATCATTTATATGTCTACATTCTTCAATAGATATAGGTTCAAAATTCTCATTTTCTGTCATAATATTGAGCTTTTTATTATACACAAAATATCATCGACGTTTATTTATCGATTCTTTTTTTTCCCATCATGACATAATTTATTGAGATATCTTTATTTTCACTAATTTCAGGTACCTGAATTTCTTCTGGAATATTTATCAATTATGTCAGGGGTTTCTTTTAGAGTTTCTACTTCCTCTTTCTGACCATCTCAAATATTTGTTCTTTTTCTTTTTTTGAGAATTTTATATTTGGAACCGATTAGTCTCAACGCTTCTAGCGTGCCTTGTCCTACAAGGATATTAATGTTAATAGGAGCATTTGCAATTGGTAAATAAGATTTAGTTATTCTTTTAGGTTAGTAAAAACGTCTGGCAACTGATTTACTATGTTTTGCAAAAGAATTCTCTTTTGAACTTCAAGTTCATATTGATTTGTGCGAGGATCAAAACTAGATAATGATAATTTATTCTAAGGAATTTTCTTTTACAGTTGTTTATTTTTCTCCCCTTAATGTTGGAAAAATTGTTTCATCAATATGACAATTGACAAACTTTGTCATGAATAAATCTTCTGTTCATAAATCTAAATATACAATTACAAATGGAGATTTGTATCCAACAAATATTCCTAACTTCCTTTGAAGACCCATCTTTGTGCATTGTGGTGGAGCAATTGAAACATATATCGCACATCAAAAAAAAATTCTTAGATGGGAAATATTTGATTCCTGACTATAAACCAATTGTATAGGGAAATTTATAATAACTCGTTTGGCTTGATACATACAAATGTTGCTGCATCCAAAATGGCATGCCCCAACTAGTCATTGGGAGTTTGAATTTTATAAGTAGTGGCCTTGCAATTAGATGAAAGTGTTTAATAAATAATTCTGCTAGACCATTTTGTGTATAAACATAAGCAACAAGCTTTATTCCAACTAATATACAATATTAAAGGCTTGAGATGTAAATCCACCAGCATTGTCAAGACAAATAATCTTGATTAGCAAAATATGCCTGCAAATGAATGGTTGCAAATGCTAAGTTGCAAGTTGATAATAAGCACACATGTGACCATCTAATTGATGCATCGATTAAAACCATAAAATATCTAAATGGTTCACATGGTGGATGTATGAATCCACATATAACCTTGAATATTATTAAAAAATGTAGGAAATTCAATCTCGACTTTAGCTAGTGATAGCCTTATAATTTATTTGCCTTTAGAGCAAGTGGCACATAAAATTCATTAGATTGAAAAATCTTCTGGTTTTTCAATGAATGATCATATAAATTTTTAATTATTTTCTTGCATCATTATTGATCCGGGATGATCCAACCGGTCATGCCAAACATTAAAATCATTAGTAAACTTCTGGTTTACTATGAGTTTTAATTATTCTAATATTTGTATAGTTTAATTCTGAGAATTAAACGAGTAATTCTTTTCAACACACACTTTCTACTTGAGATAATAGATGTAATATAGAAGTATTAAGTGTCCATTTCATTCATTGTCTCAATATGATATCTATTCAAACGAATATCTTTAAAACTTAATAAACTTTTTTGAGACTTAATAGAAAATAATACATAATCTCTTACTTTATTTCTCAAGGTAGTAGAATATTAGCTCTCTAGAACCTTCAATTAATCTTGTATTATCAAATATTGAATTGACATTGATTTTTCTTTCGTTGTCAAGTAGGAAAAATATTTCTTGTCTTCAAATATAGTGTGTTGTAATAATGTCTGCTAGACATATATTTACATTATAGATCTTGGATCCAACAATATGAATATCTCATTTTTTTTCAATAAAGTAAGATATATACAATAAGATTGTAAATTAACATAAAAAAATATTAAATATAGAATTAAAACACATAATAAGAACGTATCATTTAAATATAATAAAAACATATTAAAACATCTTCATAATTTAGTTATACTAAAATATACCAATTACTATTAATTTCATTCTCTGATATTCCTATTACCAATCGAATGATCAATTCCTTTTTCAGGATAAAAAAAATCAACAATAGATATTTCCGTTAACAATCATATAATCAATTCTTCTTTCAGGGTAGACAAATATCTTGATGTGCTATATCAACTTGACCATGATTAAAATCATCACAAGATGTTTTAATTTTCAGTTATACTTCATAAAATTTATGACGTACAACAGGTACGTAATCAATGGTCTTTCATGCCACATCAATGATAACACGTTTTCTATATTCTTTTTATTCTTTTAATTATTTATCCACTTTTTGTGGGTTACAAGTCTTTAACCATTTTTGGTGGGTTAGTGGGTTAAGATATCTTTCTACTTTATTCATCTACTTGTGGTAGGTTACAAGTATACATCCACTTTTGGTGGGGGATCCACATATGATAGGTTATCCACTTTTGGTGGATTATCCATTTTTTTTAGTAGGTACAACATTCATCTACTTCTGGTGGTAAATTATCCATCCACTTCTGGAAGCAAAATTATCCTCAGATTCTGATAATAAAATTATCTATCTACTTCTGGTGCTAAAAGAAAAATTATTTATCCATGATCATAATTATTAAATGATGTGGCATTCACTTCAGGGAATAGATAAATTCATGACCATGACTATAATTATTAAATAATGTCACATTCACTTCAAGGAATGAACATTCATAATTTTTATTAATAACTCGTTCGTCACATTCACTTCAAGGAATAGACATTCATGACTTTTCATTAATAGCTATATTATAGCAAATTCATTTTCCAATCGAGGGACAAAATATATACTACATGATAGTAAAATTTATATTAAGGTTGATTTTAAGAGAATGAAAATATTAAAAAGATATTAAGTCACTTACCTGATTTTCTAAAATCAAAAATCAAAATGCAATCATTAAAATCCTTTTGAAGTTCGAAGATAATGAAAACATTATAATTTTAGAACTTGAGAGATCAGAGAATCGTGGTGATAATGTGTTATGAAACAAATCTAAAAGAGCAAATGAAGATAATTAAAAAGAGTAATTAAAGAAAAGAAAGAAAATATTGTGGGGAGAAAAGTAATCTTATTGAAGTTTATATTTACAAATGAATTGAGGGGGTCTATTTATAGGCAAATAACCCCTTTATCTTGCTAGAATTTATAAGATAAAGATAACACTTAGATTAGATGGATTAAATTTTAATCTAATCTAATTTACATTAAATATAGATATAGATAGAATAAATGAATATTCACAAAAATATTCATAACAGTTACATCTTAATTTGTCATTTTCTTATTAAAATCTATATTTACTATATATTTCTTTTATCATTTAAGAGTACGATCAACAATTTGATCAACTTTACACAACCAACTGTTGACTTCAGAGATTATGAAATTTCTATTAAGAATTGCTTTTATTCTCATTTTTTGAATTTTATATCATTCAAATCCTATGCATTAAACCATAATAAGAGATCATTGTTGACCTTAGTTAAAACAGGAAACCTCTATTGCTTTTGATCAACTTAGATTATTGCCAAGTTTTCTCTTCCCTAGATGAAATCATCTAAAAGGTTTTTTTTTTTCCTTTTTCAGTGAATTTGCATTCATTTTCTCTGCCTTTGAAATTATTTTTCTCTTTTCATGTTGTCTAAAACTGCTTATTGTATCAGTATAAATATAAAATGATTACAATATCATTTATTACTTTGCACTATAATTTTATACACAAAAACCTTTGTTGAAGATATCAACTTATTGTTGACAAATAACATTTTGTTATATATTATGCAACATTTTCTTTCTCATAGTGTAGTCCGTAAACATTGCAAAAATTTTTCTTTTTTTTTTTTGTTTTGTCACAACATGGTATTTTTTAATCATATAAGTCTAAAAAGACTACTGCAACATTCATTTTAGATTTTCTGATATATAACTCAGTCGATATTATAACACGACCTCTATCTATTATTAATTGTATCAATTACTATTTCAATTGTTTACCTTTATAAATAATTTTTCTATATCATTTCATCATATTTGTATATCATTTGAAAAAATTTAATACAAACCTCTTATATAAAAATACATTTATCTCTAACAAAATTTTTCATTAATAACTTAAAAAGTTTTACAAACCCCGTTACTAAGCTCAGGCTGCTTTCTAGTAAATGTAAAAGAAATGGGGTTTGGGCGATTTATTATATTACAATACTAAAAATATAAAAATATACAACTTTGCCGACACGTAAACATAATTGTCATTATTATTATATTATCAAATATTTATCACGAGCCACATGGCCACTGTAGCTGAGGGAGGGGCTGAGAAATGGACATCTGTTTTTATTGGGTTTTTTTTTTATTCCTGGTTGGGTCGTTTGCCGGTTCAGACTATATTTATTTATGAGTCCAAGGGACCTACACAGAATTTTAGATTTTTAAGGGTATTTTTAAGATTAGAAGGAAAGAAGAATGGAGAAAAAAAAAATAGACTTCGGGTTTTTTTATTATTATTATTGTTATTTTGGTAGTATATAATACCAACCATAAAACTGAACCTCAAATTAGATGACAAATTATGTCTTATTGTTTCAACTCCCCGACCACCTAATAATAATAATAATTATTATTATTATCCTTTTCCTATGTTTAGATTAATAATAATAAAATAAAACAAGAATCATCGTTCCTTTGGAAAGTAGGGATTTGAGGCATATAGTTTGAATTATATGCAAAGGAGAACATGTCCTCTAGTTGCTAAATAACAAAAGGTATTCTTGTTCGATCAATTATGGTGCTGCAACTGTGGGATCAGATATATAATTAATCAAACTGCTACATGATGGCCATAGGTGAGGTGAGACAAAACAAGTCGAATAGAATAATATCAATATGTTTCTCAGATCCTTTAAAACTTATTGTTAGAATTGTTTTCATATGTAGCTAATTTTTGATGACTGTAATATATCTGAAAGCAACACTCTTCAGTTAAACACAACATAATGTTAATGAGAGTACAATATGTTGAAACGTACTGCAGGATTTGTTGAGCCATGCCTTCCACCCACCCCCCTTTTCACTGATCATCTCGGATCTTGCAACTGCTTTTGCAGAATGGGGTCGAAGCCGAAAGCCTTGATGAGCATAAGATTTTAAGGCAACATGATCAATAACAGCAGCAACAAGATCGTCCTCATGGAAAAAGCATGGTGAATGATCATTCACCACCTGCGTGACCAACGACATTGTTATAGTAATCAAGAACCTGCTGTTCTTCACATTATTGTTTCCATTTCCTTCTTCTGCACATTCCTCTTCATCACCTTTTCTTTCCTCCTTTTTGGTCTTTTCTTGGAAAAAGCATAACAAGATATTGAAAGATGAGATTCAAAGCAATAAGGGGACAACGCATCAGATTCCCTGTGAGAAAAGAGAGGAAATGATATTAGTAACTGACATTCCAGTATGCTTTCAAGAGTGATGGCCGTGGCGAAGAGAAGTTGGATTTACATAAAGGAGAAGAACACCAAGTACAAAAACAAATTTAGTGGTCTCTATTTTGCAATAGAAGACAATTATTTCGTTTTTGCTAACTATTAATTTTAATTTATATGCTTGGTCCTAAATTTTGAGGTGTTTGGCTTTTTTGTACCTCTTTCAATTTTTAATTTCGTTGGCCTTTTAGCTCTCCAAATTAACTCAATTAATTGCGTCTTTTTTTATTTTATTTTCGCAAGGGTTTTCTTAATATTTATTTTTTTATTTATTAGTTTTTGATACTACTAAATAACTGAGAGTTAACTTTTGGTTTTTGCAGAATATTTGGAGAAGTCTATTAACTATTTTAAAAAATTCAAATAAATCTTTATTTTTCTATTACATTCAATCAAATTCTCTTTACTTTTTTTGAATTAAATAAACTTTTATAATTAATGATTTATAAATTGTTATTTGTGTAAAATGTTACCTGTCATTTCGTATTCATGTGACGTTGACGTGACGTTGATATAAAAAAATAAAAATGCCACGTAATCATTTCATCATATGAAATAAACATATTACATCATTATTTATTATGACATTTCAGCATTACATGGCATAGAATAACAAATTCTATTTTAACTAACAACATTTAGTTATAAAGTTTTATTTGACTTAAAATAAAAATACAAAAACTTTGATTAAACGTAATAGGAAAATAACAATATATTTGATTTTTTAAAAATAATTTAAGAGCTCTTTTAAATATCATGTTTTTAACTTTTAATATATTAACGCGTGTGTTAATTGTTAATGAACTATTTAAAAAAAAAATATACATGATATGATGATTTTGAATATGAAGAATTTTAAGTTCTTTCTTACTTCAGTTATATATTTTTAATTAACTTATGCGTAGCAGTTCTACTGAACTCTTAATTTTTTTTTCAGCATGGATAAAATTGAGTTAAATTAAAGCAAAGTCGGTGCAAGTAATTAAACTTGGAGGTTAATATATGTACAAAGCTTGTGCGAGCTCTTTGATACGGGTTTTTCCTTTAAAAAAAAAATGAAAATTGAGAACCATCCCTTAGCTAAACAAAGGGCCAGTCACAAACAAATTAATGTCCACGTTAAATTTTATGAGATTAATTACCTTTACAAATAAAAATAAAATTTAATACTTCATATTTAAAAGATTTGAATTAATACCCCTTCAACATTTCGCTTTCGTAAAATAGTAATACCGGCAAAAGGGACAATGGAGCAAGTAAACAAGGCGTTGCGCACTCCAGGTAGGAAAGAGGCATGAGAATTGTTTTTACACGTAGGAATATTTTTAGGCTACCAAATTGGAAAGCTTTGGCATATCTCCTTTGTATGTTCTTTGCGTTCCTTTTGAGGAGAGGAAAGGAGAAAATTTCACCAAATACATAAAATTAAAAGAAGAAAAAAAGGGAAAAAGTGGAGGAATGAGCTCCATATATATGGCTCGTAACCCAAATAAATTGTGCTTTTTCTAATAGGATGCTTTGTTTTGATATTCGAAGACAAAGGTCGCGTTAGGTCAATACTAGCAAGGGAGAACCAGAGCGGTTGAAAAAGGAGTGGAAGGAAAATAGTGTTTCTTTTCTTTTTTCTTTTATTCGGCAAGAGAGAAATATGAGAGCATATGAAAAATAAAAGAGTTTGACCTTTTCATTCCTGCTAATTTAATCCTTAAAACAATCATTTTTATTAAGCTGCTAGTTCAAAGCCATACAGTGGATACAAGTAGAAAGCTAGAAGAGATAAAAGAGTAAAAGAAAGAAGCTGGTACTGGAAGACAATGCAATTGTCAGTTCTCTATATCTAGCATGACTAGAAACTCTATGGACCCAACAACTGTAGCTACTCTACAATTAGCAAGTTGTTTTTCATTAATCCCTCACCAACAGTAGGGTATTCAGGTGACAGCTGCCATTCTCCATCCACCACGAACTTGATTTCATACCTTCACAATGTCAAACTAAAAGTTAGAAGAAGAAGTAACAGCGGTGCACTGAGTCCACAGAGTTTTACCTTCCAGGTCTGAGCAATAATGTGGTTGAGAACTTGGTAAAAGAACCAGTGTACTCTGGTGATAAGTGCTCCCCTTGACTCCACCCATCAAATGAGCCCATAACTTGTACACTCTACCAGCATTACAAACAAATAAAACTTTCTCAATAATTTATGCATCACTCATCAGAAAATGGGTTAAACATATAAAGTTTCATTAAAAAAGGCTTTTTTAAACATGATAAGCATAAAACATTAAAAAGTCTAAATTAATTTTGTTCACCAAGCACGTATGATTGGAACATCCATCTCATAAAGTTCATCTCAAGAAAAGAATAATAAAGGAGGCATTATAAATACAGGTAACAATCAATCAAAGCTAGGTGGCTGTCTTATTTACAAATATAATTCCATAAATATACCATTAAACCTTGAAGGATAGAGTTATATCTACGTCAATTCTTTTTCTTTGATCATTTTGGGTAAACTTCACCTACATTTCTTGTAGTTTCAACTTTTTTCACATGGTACACTCTGGTTTTTTTTCCTAATAAGCATCATGTGGACATCTTTATTCCCAATCAGTACCCTGTGAATAAATTCTGTTCCCACAAGAGGTAAGCTGTTAATTTTGCCCACTAAAATTACCAAAATGCTCTCAATTCAAAGCTAGTCTATTTCTTCATACTTAAGGGTATTTTTGTAATTTTCTGGGTAAAATTAACAGCCTAACCCCTTGCAAGAGCAGAAATTACCTAAAGGATGCCAAATTGAGAAAAAAGATATCCACAGGGTGCTAATGAGGAAAAAGAAAATCACAAGGTACCATATGAGAAAAGTTGAAACTACAAGGGGTATAGGTGGGGTGAATCCTATTATTTTTAAGCATAATATGCATTTCCTGATGCTAGGTTTTACTATTAGGCAGGACTATTGGACAAATCAATTCCCAGTGAATGTGAGTTGAAGGAGTGATCTAAATATGACTCTAGCCTTCGAAACTTCTGCATTAGGTAAACTATCAGGACTCAACTCAAACAACTGCACTTTACAACCTGAAACTTTGGTCATTTGAACAAACAGTAACCTCTCTGCATGATTAATTAAGGAAAGAGATCAATTTTTTTAATACAAATAGCTTTTGCTACATGACTATGAAAGGAACAGACTACTGAGTTTCTAAATGTTCCTAATTATTTAAGATAAGGTAAAAAAAAAAAAACTTGTTTAATATTAGTGTGTATGACAAAATAAGAACTCTAAACAACAATCTCAGAACTGTGGTTCCACTTGGAGTTATTCTTATAAGGTTTGGCATGCTAATAAGGCACTCTTATTTATGTAAGCCAGGGAGGCTCAGTTTTTTTGCA
Organism: Theobroma grandiflorum; assembly: GCA_036013995.1. Taxonomy (NCBI): domain Eukaryota; kingdom Viridiplantae; phylum Streptophyta; class Magnoliopsida; order Malvales; family Malvaceae; genus Theobroma; species Theobroma grandiflorum. The sequence goes on along the minus strand of CP142132.1, from coordinate 15,132,713 downwards.
ATGATGATATGCAAGAAAGAGCTTTTCTTTCTATACCCCAGCATAAGAACCCAGATACCAACCCTTTGCTGTGTTATGATTTCTCTTACTCTCTATTAGTTTCCTTTCTCTTTCTTACAGTTAAAGTTTGGGGTTTAATTTCTTTGCATGTTTCTCTTACTCTTTTGATGTCTTACTCTTTTCTAATAGCTTGTGGTTTTTGCAATAATATCCAAGCACAATACCAAAATGGATGACATTTCAAATTTTTATTTGTAAAGAAAAATTTCTGGTAAATGAAGGCACATTTTTTTCCACTTACCTCTGCCATGCCACACCAGAACAAGGGAATCTCCTTCGACCGTGCAGCATCTACATCTTTTATTTGTTCCTTCAATTTCTCATGTACAGCTATACACAAAAAAATAATAAGAGAACTAAAAGTCTTTAGGAAATAGGAATAATTCCATAGTGTCTCACAAACTTTAAAAAATTTACCAGCCAATTCTCTAATACAGCAATGAGGAAATTAAGTTTGTCTACTAACACAATGATACCCAACTTCAATTGCATCATTGCCAAATTTGTCTAATTCATTTTTTCGCCGGGGAACAAGGAGAACCATTACCTTCTAAGCGGGAATGAAGATGAGATTGAATGTATCTCCCATTGATTTTTCTTGAACCTTCTGGAATGCCAGCTTGAGATATTTCTTCTGCCAGTGAGACTAATGCCTGTGCATAAAAAACAATGAGCAATATTATTACAGAAGCTTTAACTTGATGTTTGGGTAGCATCCCAGCCCCCAAACAGGGGGCCTGAAAAGCTAATTTTACAAAACATAAAAGTTAGCTTCAGCTTCTCACCGAAAATATAGAAAAATAATTACAATCAGGCAAAGACAACACTGTTAACAGATAGGTCACCTTAATGTTGGAGCTGGTTCCAACAGGAGATTAGCAAGCATCAATAGAACGAACCATCTAAGAAGCCAAAATACCTTGGATTGATTTGGTTGGTTACTTCCCTTTCCTCCTCATGGTCAATGGTAAAAGCCTAATGTCAGACTAACAACAATGATTCACAAGATCGGTACCAACAAATGTCAAACATGCTACGATGCCATAGGCACTAAACAACAATCCACTGATATGCCAAAATTCATAAGGAATGTCTTAGATGTGATGGACTACTGCATAGACTATATCCCACCTAACAAGCTACACCAAGTATAGATTGAAAACTTGTTGCAATTCTAAATGTTATTTGAGGAAATGTCAAAAGTAGGACTCTAACAATATTGCTGACATCTTCCGTCATGTTGTGACAGAAAATTCAAACTTTTGTTTAAAGACTAAGGTTCATTTGCTTTATAAATTAATAGTTTAAAGAGAATACTTTGGGATGAATAGCATGCCCTTCTTCTCTGCCATCAATTTGATTTTCAGTTGAATAAACACGTAAACGAACAGGCAAACCAGTTACACCAGATTGTATCACACAAAACACATAAATGCCAGCTGAGCCAAACTGTCAAAAATGTTACAGGAGCCACATGAGAGGTGAGACATGTTGGTCACCTCAGTTATATTCAAAAAGGTGGTTTATCTCTTAATGCATAAAAATAAATCAAAGGAATCCAATTAAAAGGGGCAAAACAAAGGAAAAAGGGGCTGTTGGTCTACGGACAGATATATGAACCCCACTATCAGACACCAGAAGGACCAGAATTACACCTAAGAAACATGATGGATAACATGCAACCTTGCTTACCAAGAAAGGGAAAAAGCAAAAGGTGATTTTTAATTTTCAGAATAGTTATATTTAATTTTCTTATGCTTTTGATAAAGGGCGTGACAGCTGCTTAGGAGCAAGGATTAAGATTACAACCTAAAAGGAAAACAGTTGCACTATTTAAGAATGATATGTGTAGGGCTTTAGGTTCCCTCAGCTACAATAGGTTCATCAGAAAATCTTTAGATTTTTAATCAACAATAGATGTGCATCAGTATAGAACTTGACCTCATTGGCTGCATCATTGTCCCCAAGTGTAAAGATCCTTAGATTTTTTTTTTCAGCAAAGAAAAATCCTTAGATGACTTCATTGGTTTGAACAATTCAGTTATTAAATTGTTTCACACATCTAACAGATTCAACGTCTGAACTAGGTTTATAGCCTTTCAATTTTATTGAGAAGCCTTTAGGCCAAACAATTACAGACATAATAAATGAGCAAGTGTGCCTACATAAACACCAAAAATTTGACAACATTATGGCAGAGCCCAGGGCAATTTGTTCTCCAAATTACCAAAGCAGTTGTATGTAGAAATACAGCTCAATCTAAAGCATCAAAACTGCGGCAAAAGAAAACCTTTTGCATGGAAAATTTTACAAAGGGACAAATTTTCAAAGTCTGGCAAGCTTCATTTAGCTGGAAGTATACAAAAAACATTTCAGCCTCACCAGCACTAGCAAAAATGGCTCTTCTAAGGTCCAAAAGGAACCCTTTTAACACATATTTCTAGGACTACAATCATAGACAGATAAGAAAAATTACCAAGCTTGGAACCAAAAAAGTTTATCTTTTAGGACACTTGGATTAATAACAAGTAGCATTGATTTCCTCACACAAGGCATCATGAAAAGTCTCAACATTTTCTTTCGGTGAGTTTGCTTTAATCATTCCACAATATGACAAAAAGAAAAAGTTTTCATAATGGAGAAAGAAATTTTGATGATGCAACTGTAACTGAAGTGAATAGTAACCTGAATCTCCAGTTCCATGACTGCAAGTTCACTTTTGAAGTTGACTAGCGCATCCTCCTTGATATGTATCTGTAGACAGCATAGATAAGTCACCTTGTGAGTTAAAGAGATTTTAGTTTGGCTCTGTTTACTATGCAAATTGTTTTAAACTGGAAACCATTTTCATTGTAAAAGCAATATCATGTAAATTATGAAATTTCTTAGCATATTCTCTTAGTTTGGATAGACATAAACGTGCGTTGTAGAGTATGATAAACTCTATACACGAAGTACTTTGGGCATCAAATTTTCTTTGCAAAATTTTTTCAGAACATTCTGAACTCAATGCCTCCACATTTACATTCAAATGAATATAACTGTCTTCAAGCCAGCAACATAAAAATTTAAAAATTAAAAGAGAAAAAGATCTTCCACAAAGAACAAACAAGCGACATCCCCGGTTTCCGTACCAGTTTTTCCTCCAATCTGATGCCAACTTTGATACTTAACAATAGTTTCATCTCAGCTAACAGTTAATGTTTTCACCAAATAATGACATTGTTTCCAGCTTTGACAGTTTCTTATCTTCTCTTACTGGGGTTCATTTGGCCAAAAAGTAGGAAATATTACACATCATGTTTATTTGAATTTAAGTCTATCAGAACATAGAAAATACATAAATAAAATACATAAAAGATTGTTGAGGTATAGTCGTGCCATTATAAAGAATTTCTGGTCATTAGTCATTGCCACAGACATACAAGTAGACCAATTAAAGTATCTAAACTAAGAGACTTTATAAGTTTGGCAAAGGAAAAACATGCCTAAATATGAGCACATGCAAACCTGTCGTTTGAGGAACCGGTTTTGCTGGTTAGCTTCGCTTAATTTTTTGGTGAGCTTTGTCCTCTCAGAGTCAGCCAGAAGAGATTTCAACTGTTGTAGATGGCATATAAATTAGCTTTAAACATTTAAGTAAAAAATAAATAGGACTTTACATCCAAACAATTGATCATACACAAACAAAATTCAGTCATCATTGAACTGGTAGGAATTGCTCATAATTGTCATTGCCATAATGAGCTAAAGCTGCACATCCCAGTTAACAAAATAACTGCTTGTCATGGGACTAAATCCAGCCTATCTTCAATTAAAATAAAATTATAGACACATGCATGGTTAACAAAAGCCGATCATGTAATGTTTAAATGAAAATTTTCAGAAAAGCCAAAATATTTATACAACTCATGCTAACCAAAGTTCCCCCTTTTAATTGTTATCTTATTTAAAAAAGAAAGCAACCTGCAAATTTTGTTAATTAACCTAGATTAAAGAAGAGAAATCTTACAACTAAAGACAATCTATCCTTAAATAAAAGTTAGCCACAAGTTGATGTAGTGGTGACAGGTGTCCACAAAGGACATAGAACGAATTTGTTGAATTTTTAAGAATAGCCTTAACTTTTTGTGGGAAAGATTGGGAATTAAATTTTGGGCCCATTTTAGGATGTTGTACCGTATAATTATTAGAAATCTTTATACCAGAATGAGTTATTTGTAATATCTGAATATGCCATTCCCAGATATTACATACTAATAGTATTTTGGATACCCACATTGAATACCTCAAACCGAATACACGTCAAAAGTTTTCACAAAATCCTTATTAAGCTAAAATATCATCATAGGAACCGAAAGGAAATTAGATTTAACGCTACATGCAACCTGAAACCAGCTTTTCATTGACTCTTGCAGACTTCAATAGGCACTGGCAACAGCATTTCCAATCATATGCTTTGTGAAAATGGATATTTTCTTATATGCAAATTTCAATCAATACAAGTTCAAGTCTACACTATTCAAAAATGAAGGCATTCCTATTTTTTCATCACAAATAGGCCCATTTTTGGAATTTTTTAAAACCATTTCATTTACACCAAAGTTTAAGTTCAGGAGAGGTTTCCACTGGGAGGTGGACTGCCTCTGAATCAACAACAGCAGCATCTTATATTTTTCCTTGATTCCATTTTATTTTCTCCCCTCCTTTACGCTCAATAACTCTACCATCCAGAAAGCATGCTTTTTAAAATGGCTTCAATTTCAATAGTGTATTTTCTAATTATTATAAAACAAGAAAAAGTTAGCTCATGTAAGTTTACCTCGTCACTGCTGAGTGGTTTAGCAAAAAGCTGCTCTGGTGAATCCTCAGAAACAACCTCATCTTCATTTGAAGGATCTCCTGACTGTAGAGATGAGGATTCCTCCAAACCAACAGGCACAGAATGTGTCTTCCAGACAATACAGCTCTTATTTTGCTTTCTAGCAGAATCTAGAGTTAACCTTTGATGACTTGTCCTCAACTTCCAGCCAGTCAACATATAAGGAAGTCTGTGGGCATTTTCCGCATCTAACGCTCTGAGATGTGATGAAAACCATGATATTCGTTTGTCAAGACAACACCTGAGAAAATCACAACACAAAGCAAACATGACAATGAGAAGTGTCAATTGTAAAGATCAGGGGGAGAGAGACAGAGGAAGATGGAAAATAGTGATAATCTTCACCAGTTCAACAGACTATTACATTCTGGTTATTAAGCAGCAAGCACATAACACGTCTCATTAAAAAGAGTGGGGAAACAGGCCTTGGTTGGTTAGAAATCAAAGAAAATATGTAATTCCACTGGCTCAGACTCAAAAGCACAGCACCAAGTACACCACTACCAATTATAATTGAAAACATATCAGCTTAATTAGCAAAGTTACTTTCAGAGAAAACCTTTATCCTCAGTACTGATATAATCATCAGGTAAGCCTACCTTGTGGTAGCAATCTCCATGCCAAAGAATTGCCCTGAGAGAAAGTGACAATCATACAAAGCTTAGAAGTAGAGTTAATCACATAAAATGTCCTAAATTCTAACTAAAAGTAAGAATTATGGCCATAAGTAGAGCAGGCCTTTTGTTCACTAATATCTCTCAAAATAAGGCACCAAAAATAAGACTTATGCCAGATTGATAGCTCCCAAATGGCATAACTAAATTCATATTGCCTTCCCTTAAGTATAAGTATCCCATTTCAATAACATGAGATGACAGAACAGGATGTGAATAATAGTACCATTTCTTATTTTAGTTGCGCAATAGACATGAAACAATTGGGAACAGAAAAAATCAAGCATTGTTTTAATGACGGTGAATATGCATCAAAGAATTTCTTTATGTATCTATGAATGATTGCATGCACAATATTTGGAGGCTACTCGTATAGATAAACAAACGTGAAGTACAAGACCAAGTTTTGATCAATTGTTCTCGTAATCTATCACTCTCGGATTAGAGTTCACACTTGCTCACATCTTTCAGTTTCAAGTTCAATCCCTGTGCTCTGCCTAGACAATCCTCCTTCCCATGTACTTTTAAGACTAAAACTAATTCTCTCTGCCTTTGCTCTGCTTCCGAAAGGAAGCTACCTAGATGAATCATGCCTTTCGCCTTTGATCAATTTTAATTCCCTCTCTTTCATTCTCAAAGGAATAAAGAGGAAGACATGTTATTTTTTTTTTAAGTTATTACCTCTTCAATTTTCATTCCCTCTCCTTCATTCCCATAAAATATAGTCTTATCCTCCTACAACTGAACATTACACCCTCAATTTGGTTAAACAAATGGTAGAAACAAAATTATACTCATACCCACAGTCACCCTGCCGGCCTTCCCTTGTCTACCTCTATGTTACATTGACTCAGAATCTGGTGTCAGACGTGACTATGTCATATTTTTAGCATTTTTTAACATTAACTTTGAATCTTTGATAGAAATTTAAAGCGTCAAACAAAAACCGGACAAGAGTACCTTAAGGTATAATCTTACCAAATGGAGTCCTACCCATTAATCTCTATCTTTCATTTCCCTATTTTCCTTCAAAATAAAACATTGAAAAACAACAGCTCATTTAACAGTTTCTTATCCTCCAAATGGGCATTTCTTCAAACACGTATAAAAACAATCAAATTAATCAATTAATACCAAAATTAATGACTAAATTCAAATTATTAAAAGCACGTAAACAGTTATAGAAGGTTAACCTTGGAAAAAAAATTAACACAAAGTAAAGAAAGGGAAGAAATGAGATCTTACCAAGTAGATTTTGGAGTGGAAAATAGAAAATGGAATCTGCTTAGAGAGCGGGAGGATTATGTTCGTGGCAGGCAGACGATTTATGATTTTATGGAGCTGTTACACGTGTTAAAACGTGGACTTGGCACGTGGCATATCGAGTGAAAATGGAGAAGATGATTGTTATAGGGGAGACGAACGATTGGCAGCATCCGGCTTTTCTTTTCTTCTGTTTTTTTTTTTTTTTTACTATTATTCTATGCGATTGGGTACTTAGAAATTTTGAACAAAGCTTTTTATTTTTCAGTGAAAAATCCGAAGTTAAATCAATTGGGTCAAATCTATATAATTTGATTAATTTCAATTACCCTAATTTTTATTGTGCAATGTTTTTTCCATATTATATATAGGTATATTCATTTGAGCGTTACAAGTAGACAATGTTACAAGCCCAATACAACAATATCTGAGCAAAGAGGCCCAATTGCAAAATCCAAGTCAAGGGGAAAACGGAAGAAGACATCAGTTCTATTCGGCCCAAAATCCCACTTGTTTCTATTCAGTTTTATGTTTAATTAACTATGTAAAAAAATTTATATATATATATATATTGGGTGGATAGAATACCAAATTTTCTTATCCTCTCTTTTCAATGTTTGCTTCGGAAGTTATGGTATTTAGAGGACTGGTTTTTGTTGAAGATACTGGAATTTCTTATGTGATCATTGAGATTGATTGCTTTTGAGCATTATTGGGGCTCGAGGCAGAAAGTTCAAGTTGTTCTTTAATGATACATATCATCGTAGATATCAATTCAAAGGCTTGTAATGTTATGTGTTTGGTCTTTAGGTAAAGGGGAAGGAAACACCACAGCTCATTCTTTAGCTAGACATGCTTTATCTCTATCTCATGAAGTAGAGTGGTTAATTAGAAGACAATCCAACTCTTCTTGACCCTTTGCTTGATTTGAAAATGTTAATTTTACTTAATGAAGTCTTCTTGAACCTTTGCAAGATTTGGCTTTTCAATTTCCATTTTTTAATTATACCTAATACCAAATTTCTGTTCTTTATGCAAGCAGACAATATTTACAACGACATAATAGTAACAAAAGTAATAGATAATTGTAGATGCTCAACTTTCACTATTATTAATTTTCAAAAAAAAAAAAACTTCGACTATTAATATATTATCCATGTTATTGCATTATATGAAGTTTTTTCACAGAATCATATGATTCTATAAAGAGCAATGAACGAATTGTATGAAAGCAATGAAAGTAACCTAAGATTAGTGGCAAGGTTCACATGTTAATTTTTACTATTAGAATGTTTTAGATAGTTTTGTTTGGTGACTTAAATATAAAGGTCGATAAAACATCTTCCTTTTAACCTTTTCCTAAAATATAAGTGCTTTTCTCTTTTCCCATTTCCCTTATCTTCAAGAACAAATGATACGGCCACTACCCACTGCACATAATGGGGAAACATGTTCTTCCATTAAGTGCATATTACTATTAATAATGGCTCCTACTATGTGCATATTACTCTCAAGTAACTACTCTTTCTTGCTCTATTATTTAGATAGTCATAAATTCTAATTAGACTAGAATATTTTATTTGAATCTAGTTTGATTAAGATATTTTATTATAGTTAGATTAAGATACTGAATCCTAATTAAACTAAAATATATAAGACTCTTGTATTTGATCTTATAAAAAGATCATATGGGGTTAAAGAATATTATTAAAGTTAAAAGAAAGTTTGATGAGTGTTTAGATCTAAAAGGAGAGATCTAGATGTAAGTGGGATAACAATAGCAATTTTAAGGCTAATCTTGCATTATCTTGATTTTTCTCTTAATGAATCTTTTTCTATCGTTGCACCCATGGACGTAAGTCATCAAAAGACCAAATCATGTAAATTTCTTATCTTTTTATAAGTGTGTTGATCTCTTTCATTCATTCATTTTATTGATTGTGAAATATCTTGAGTGACTATTTGAGATTATTTTATTATTTTCATAACTAATTAGTATTAGAGCTTCAAGTCTTGAGTCAATTTGAATTTCGTGATGGTAGTTTCATCCACCAAGTACAAGATTGAACAGTTTCATGGAAAAAACAATTTCAACTTGTGATGTGTTAAGATGCATGCATTGTTAATGTAATAAGGGCTATAGAAGGCACTAAAAAAAAAGCATCTTCATTTGAATCTATCCAATGGTGAGAAAGATGACTTTATGGAAACATAAAAAATTACCATTTGGCCTTTTCATTTTTTTTTAACTTTTCTTTAACTCGGTCAAATCTCCCTTGTTGTAAAATACACTTATTTTGATTTTTTCTCTCCCTTCTTTCTTTCAAATAGACTTAAAAATTTTAAAATATAAGTTTTTCAAAGAATAAACTTCAAAAATATTTGGTTGAAAAATATTTACTAAAGTTCACCAAGAATTTACATTTTTACCTTTATAGAAAAATTAGGGATTCTACATGATATATTTTTTGTTAGCAAAGAGTAAAGTGATCACCATATTTTTGCAATGGAAGGCATATATTGATTGAGAAGTGTATTGGGAAAAAGATCAAATGACTCTGAATAGACAATGGTTTGGAATTGTACAAAAGTGAGTTCGATATGTTTTGCAAGAATTAAAAATTTGTTAAGCATTGCACTGTCCCCTAAACACCATAGCAAGAGAGTGTTGTAGAGCAAATGAAAATAATAATTTAAGAGAAAGCAAAATGCATGCTCTCTAATGTTGATCTACTTAAAGTATTTTGGATAAAAGTTGCCAACATGGTTTACTACTTGGTAAATTAGTTTCCATCAACTACAATTAAATTCAAGACTCTTGAGAAAGTTTGGTCAAATAAACACATTGATTAATCTATATAAAGTGTATTTGGTTTCTTTATTTATGCTCATGTGAGTGATGGTAAGCCTGAGCCAAGAGTGAAGGAATGCATATTCTTAAGCTATACATTTAAGATAAAGAGTTATCGATTATGGTGAATTGATCCAAAGTCTCCTAGGTTCATTGTGAGTTGGATGTTACCTTTGATGAGTCTGAACTACTTCATGGATAAAGTCCAAAATCACAATCACATTAGGCCAAAAGTGAATAAGTAGAGCTTGAAATTAAGCTGTGAGGACAATGCATGATGGTGGTGAAATCCAAAATGGATCACAAGAGGTACGAGAATTTGTACCTCACATACAAGAATGAAGCATTACAATAGACAAACCTAGTATGAATATAAGAACACCTCAAAAGTATGATGATTTCATTACAAGTGTTGATAGTGATTTTGATTTTTTTTGTTTTATTTGTAGTTGAAGAAATAGACACTAATGAACCTTATTCTTATCGTGAAACAATTACATGTGTCAAGTCTTTTCAATGGCTTGTTGTTATGGATGAAAATATTGAGTCTACATTAGAATCAAACATTGGAGCTTGTGAAACCACCTACATGCTAGAAGGTTATGGGATTTAAATGGGTTCTAAGAAAAAGGAAGGGATCATGGAGGTTGAAGGTGCTAGGTTCAAGGCACAACTTGTGGCAAAAGGCTATAAATAAAAAGAGATAACCAACTACAATGTGGTCAAGAATTTTCTTGATAGCCAAATTGAAAAAAAGAGCAAAGAGAGGAAAAGAGAATTGATTAACCGAGAAAAAAAGAATTTACCTGTCTTACAAAAAATTTAAGAGTAAAGAAACTTGAAAAGTTTTGTTGAGAAATGTAGTAAAAGAAGATAATGGATCCGAGATTGAGAGAAAGAGGTGTAAACTAAGAATGATTTTCCAAAAAGAAAAGAATTGAACATAAAATAATGGTTTTTTCCATACTGTTTCATGGGCTATGGTTTCTTTTATATTGTGGGCCTCTATCTTTTTAATCCCTTATATTTGGGGGGCTTATTTCTTCGCAATTTGTTTTAGTTTGTTTTATGTGATTATATTTTAAATAGTGTAACTAATATTTGAAGTGTTATATGATAAATTTAATTACATTAAAATAAATATAACTAAAATTATGCAGTAAAAGCTCAAAATTGTTGTAATGTGAGCGTGTTTGATATTTTTTCTTTATTTTATTAATTATGAAAAATCTTGGGTGACTATTTGAGATATTATTTCGTTATTTTCGATAACATCTATATATAAGGCACTGATAATTCATGAACATTGAAAACTCAACAAACTCCCCCTCTAAGCTCTTTCTGAAAATTCTCTCTTTCCCTCAACTCCTTTCACTTTATTCTCTGCCTTGCTATGTCGCTACACTTTCCTTACCTTCTCCTGCAATTTATCTATCACTACTTGTCACAACACTTAGCACCTCTTGGAATGCTCTAGTCTTCCTTTCCACTGCGTGCAGCGCATCCCACTTTACTTGATTGCAACTATATCTCTCTCCCCATCACATAAGAATTCCCTCTATAATAATAATTCATGTACATTAGTTGTTATAAGTAGCAAACTTTCGTGAAGCTTTGTTCTAGGTTTTTTTTTTTAATGTCTGTATTTGTTAGCTTGTTTTTTATCTTCTTAGTGAAGATATGATCATTTATTATCTCATGATAATTAATTAAAATTATTTTAATTGAGGAAAAAAGTAATAACTAACAAATTCATTCTCATTATTACTTGTTAGTAGCTACACAACAAGGCACTTCAACAATTTTATATATATGTGAGTTGTAAGTTACATTTCTCTCCTTTGAAGATTTGAAGTCATGATTAAATTAAAATTTCAAAATTGAACATCTGAAATTATTGTTCTATAGGAAAATACTTTAGCATTTCTCTTTCACAAAAACATTGCTCACAAAGGGAATCACACCATCCATACACCAAATGAAAACAAACGATGAATTCATCACAAAAAGTCACAAGAATAATGTAGCATGATTTTGCTAGTGAAATGACATGTTCCACCAAAGATGGTACAACGCGTGACATATGTTGCAGAACTTGAGAATTGCAGGAACCCACCATGGAGATCAAAGTGGACTACTCATTGGACTTCTCTTTGGCTTTTTTTTTTCTTCTTTATTATTTATTTTTCCATAATTCAAATGTGTCCAGTGGATAAGAGTTTTTAGTTTGTAGGACAAAATACAATAAATATATGCATAAGAATTCTCAAGCCACATTCTTATTGTTTATCCTCCCAGTTATGGACAAATACTTCCATTTATATATATATATATACACACACATATAATATATATATATATATATATACACACATAAATATGAAAAAAAAAATTTCATTATACAATTACTAATAAATACTTGGCTGGTTTTGCTCCCTTTCATTAAACTTTACGGGTCCATAATAAGTTTATGTTCAATACATATAAAACAGTGGTAATGAATTTATTGAAAACTAAAAAACAAAAATGTGATTGCGGATAACCGAAAGCATATTTGATACTAGCTATTACTTTCGCAAGTCTATACATTTTCTTTTAACCCACTTCAATTAATTTCCTTCCACACGAAAGTAAAATTTTACAACAATGGGCACTCTCTGACAAGAGTGGCATCATTAGTTTCTCGGATTAAAATTTGGGGCTTTGCAAGGTACAACTTGGGGCATAAAGAAACTGCAGGGGACAATTGCATGTTGCGTAATTGACCAGAATCCATCAGACTTTTAAATCACATCCAATCAAAATTATTACTAGGGACAACTTTAAATGGGACATATTTTATGGAAGCCAATCAAGCCATCACTTTTCCAAGCTAGTTGTTTGAATTAGCATTCAGTGGGTTCTTGTCAAATTCTATGGGTTAAATTGTTTAGATGGTAAATATTTTTGCAACTTACCTCTTCTTTTGTTTTTCCCCCCCTTTTTTTTATCATGCATGTAATTACAACTGTGTTTTACCCTCCTTTGTTTCTTTTACACTAGGCAACTGTGTTTTACCCTCCTTTGTTTCTTTTACACTAGGGCCTCTGCTCGAGAGTCATTACGAGGAAGCGCAGTATATACAAAAGGATGGATAGTACCGTTTTTTATGGTTCTTGCTCAACAAAACCCGCCCTTTGCTTTATCTTTTATTTTTAATTTAATAGCAGTACAATTTGATATCGTCATGTATTTATTAGTTCAATCTCCTATCCCTTTTATACCGCTTATAGTAGATTTGTCTAATGCTCATACCAAGACTTTACTTGCATCAATTCATTTTCTTAATAATTTGAAAACCGCCCTTTTTTGGTATACAGAAAGCTGGCAAAGAAAGTTATGTGCCCTGTTTAATGCCCCTCTTATAATTTGATGCCACGTGTATAATAAGTTTTTATTTGTTAACCTCAGCTGTTAGGTCATTTGGACTGTCCTTAGAAATATCTTCAATCTTAGTTAACAGCAACAGTACACAGCCTCTTTATTTCACACTTGTTTCATCAAAGTCAAGGAACATTTTACATAAATTTTATTTTATTTTTTTGCTCTTCATTTATACTCTGATGATGGTAATAAAAATTAAGGAAGGAAAAAGTAATTAAGAAGAAGAAGAAAATGAGGTGAAATTATTTTTTTCTTGCGGTACGTTTGTGTGCCTACCATGTTGGAGTTGGAGTTGTAAGGTCTTGTTTGTAACAGAATATTTTGTTATATAGTTGAGTCTAAAGATAGATTGTTTATACAAGATTTTTGTATATTAGATTAAACATAATCAATGCTGTGGTTAATCATTCCTTGACCAGAGTAATGCGGTTCTATGATCACTCGATAAATTCCATAATTTTTCAAGAAAAAAAACAGATTTTTATAGGCATCATAGGAAGAGCAAACATAAGTGTTCTTATTCATCGGAAGATTCTGACTCTGGCAAGCATGATTGGAAAAAAAAGAGTACCCGAAAGTCTTATACCTCAGATATGGATATTGATTGCAACAGGAGTATGAGAATGTTGATGGATGCTTATTCGTACTGGAGTATGAGAATGTTGATGGGCATGATAGGAAGAGTAAAGACGAACATTATGTCAAATAAGATTGAGGTTATTACCTAGCCGCTCCGGAAACAACAACAACTGAAGGCACCAACACTGATGTTAATAAACAAAAATCTATGGGACACGTGGCATCAAATTATAAAAAGGACACAAAATGGGGCATAAAATGGGGCAGACGATTTTCATTCCACAGCCAGCAACCGCATGAGCTACAGTTACGATTTAGTTGTGGGTTACGATCCAGAAAGTAAGACTTTACTGCTACGTGGGCAGGTGGGGTTTGAGTACAGAATCTACATTTAAGCCATAATTTTCTTGTGAAAGAGAAGAAAAGAATGGATATTGGTACTTTTTTTTTGGTTAAATTTGTCTTTGAGAATGATAAAATAATCCACACTCTGCCAATGAACTCTTGTCTCAATAATAAAGAGTAAGTTTTAAAGCTTTTAAATTGTCTAAATCTCGTCATGTGTGGATTTAATTTAATTTTATAATTATTGGTTTATTTATTAATTTTTTTCGTGAAAGTATTTTTTGACATATATAAAAAGTTATATAATTATAATTGTAATTTTACTTATAATAATACGTCTAACTTCATATAAAAGTCCAAACTGCACAATTTTGTACCTTTTTTCCCCCCTTTAAAATCCGAAAGTTCGTAAGAAATAGAGCGTAATTCTTGTCTAATTCATTGAAGGATTCAATAACAATTAAAACAAGTATCATAAATGAAGATTTTATTTGGAGGTTTGAATCACATATCTATCAATGATCACCCAACCTTTAAACCATGAACGCTAATGACAAATGCGACTCTTAGTAGTTTCCTCATGTCCCAATCTACCTGCGTTTTTGTAGGTCCCTTGCCAAGAGTGGCAGCGCTTCCGAAAGAGACTTGAGATTATTCAAAATAAGCTTCACTTATCTGAATCCTTCAAGACCAAAGCTGGGGGTAGAATTCAACTTGCCTCAGCCCATAAGGGAACAGTGAAATTGAAAAAGCAAAAGCTACTGTTCATCTTTGCATTTCTTTAAGATGAAGTTAATTTGTTCATTCTTCTCTTTTAACCCAAAAGGGAAAAGGTTCACCCTCCGATGGCTAAAGTTGTTGGCTTTGGAGGCACTAGCTAGGGGAGTAACGATTCTGTTAATTAAAGAACAAGTGATTGGGTTTGAAAGTCTATATTGTCAACTGTCAAGCAATCAAATGGCTTAATTAAGGTCGTTTGTATATCATTAATTAAAGCACAAAGTTTAATGATGTTTTCACCCCCAAAAAAAAAAGTCTTAATGTTTTATTATTTAATATTGCAAGTGCGCTGCTATATTACAGTTACACCTGCATTTCTTTGCACCCAAATTGCCATGACATGAGAGTCTAGATTTTGACTTGTTAAATCACTTATCTGACAATAATTTTATTTAAAAAAATTACAAGCTTTCATTACTAAACTTGAGTGTGAATACAGTCAGCAGTGACAATGCTAAGAATCCGAATAAAATTTAAAATATTGGCTAAATCAAATATCACGCGTGGCTAGAAAGCAAAAATTTTCATAACCATTGACCAAGTTTTTTAAATCCTAAATCTGAATTTCTTATATTGATAACACCTTTGTTTACGTTATCAAAGGGGCACCCTATCTACTAGAATTTAGAATTTCAACTTAGGGGTCTTGAATTATCTTAGGATGAGTTTGATAAAGTTTATGAAACGAAAGACAATTAGTTCTTTTTATGTAGTTCAAAACCTTATGCATTAAAAATAAAAAAATCACTTTTATTTCCTGTCAACTTCACCAATCAATTTTAATTGAAATTGCTTATGATATTATTTGTCATTTTTATAATTTTTCTTTTCTTTAGCAAAAAGAAGCATAAGATTAGGGATTTGATCTCAAATCCACAAGAAATCCTCTCTTGTAAAGCAAAGAGTAATAACCTAAGACTCAAGATATGTGGTAGATGTAAGTCTTTATAATTCTTATAATTGTAATAATTTGGAAACTATACATCCTGAAATTTTCTTTTTCTTTTTTTTTTAAATTAGGAAAGATCCATCATAATTAATTAACTTGAAGATTGGGAGACTCAATTTTAGACGTCCATGTAAAAAATAGGACAAAATGGAAAAAAAAAAAAGCAAGAAAAACAAAGTATCCCAAGGAAATATTCAAGGGAAAACTATGATTAATGGGACACGCGTACGTCTTAACTTGTCAATATGAACCTAACTTGGATTAGCCTTTCTTTTTCCTCTAGAAAGCTTATTTTATTTTTGGATTAAGTCTTCAAAGAAAAATTAATCGCAATTTGAGTTCATATCTTTCAATGAATAGACCGTATTGCATACTACCAAAAGAAAATTCATTAAAAAATTACAAGTGGGGAAGGCCAATTGTAGTCGTCAGTGAATGACCCTAGGTAGCTTCTAATAAAAAAATTTTAGTAATTAATTTCATAAAGCTCCTATATATGTCTCCAACAATTTTTGGACTTATTCACCTTTTTTGGCCTAGGATTATTTAAATTATTATAAATCTATTGTGAAGTAATAGAGAAGATTGATCGTAACAAATTTTGGACACATTATAAAGATGACTATATCTGACATAATTTAAGAATTAATTAATTTTTTGTATGAAATGTCTCCTCATCGCTACCAGCATTTATCTTAACGATAACATCTTAAGATAAAACTTAATTTATTGTTTATTTTTACTCGTTTTTTATATTAATTTAAATCTCAATAATTATAATTTAATCTGATACAATTTAATTTATTTTATTCCTAAAGATTTAAGTCAACAAGAAATTATTGAATTATTATATTTAAACTCTAAATACGTTTTAATCTTCTTAAGATAAATAAACGATTACGTCAAGTTTGAATTATTATTTTTGCTAAAATTTAAAATAATTTTTTAAATAAACTCTTTTTTTAATTCTCCTTTTTATTTTCTTTTGTTTGTTTTTTATTAAAAGGAGAAATAATGTCTCTGCCAATTCGGATAGTATTAGAATCCAAGATCTTTGCATGATTTTAAGGAAACCTTTGACCAAACATGTCTAGTAATAATTAGTTCTAGGTTTTTCCTTACCATGCTAACTAATATACGGGGCTCCAACTCTTTAATTTATTATTTTTTTTCAAGTATCCTTATCAAACACTTATTTGAGAGGTCAAAGTGGACGCCAAAATGAGGTCTCTTGACCTCTAAATGGGATCGAGAACTTAAAGCGAGAAAAACAAATATAGACCTGCCCGTCCCATTTGTCGGAGACATGCCTTCGTATAACACTCAGTATCGAATCCGAACGACACGGATGTTAGGAAGGAATCACAAACAGGAAGCTTAGACACTGCAACTTGACCAAACAATTGGGCAGCATTTTGGATTTCTAGAATTTGGGTTCCGGTCTTTGTCTGTTATCAACCCTAACGCCTGGTTCACAAGTAAACTCTCCTTTGAAGCCATTGAAAACGGTCCCAATGCCAGCAAGTGCAAGGAAATAGCCAATGCTTTGAAACGTCAACATGTGGGTGTCGTTTTCGATACGATACATAATTTGATGCATTTATTAGCTTTCACGCGATCAGGTCGAGATTTGTAGGCCGAATACAGTTGGACTACTAACAGTGACGCAGACTACAAAATATATAGTAAATAAACTAGCGATATTTTCTAATACTACTGTTCAGACAATTTTCACCTCAAAATGAATCTCGGATCGTTTGACTTGTGATTTTCTGCAACGGCCGATGGATGTCTCAAGATGCAATGCAAACAAGCATCACGCTAGTGTTTTCTATTCACACCAAACCATTAACACTGAGAAGGTTAGATAGCGATACTCTTTGGGCCTATAAACATTTCAAAGCATATTACCAAATTATTTGAGATAAGAGTCAATATAATGTATTAATAATATTTTTAATTATTTATTTTATGGGTAGGTAGGAAGAAGGGAATTAAAGTATATGATAACAAATGAAGGAATTGGAAAATGAGAATAGAGTAAACAATTTCTTTGTTCTGTCTCCCACCACTTAATTGGTTTCTTAGACTTTGTGTAAGACGAGATATGGGATCGAACCAACAGATCATACCTCATCTCATCTCAGTTGACTCATGGTAGTGGAAGTCACATGAAATAATTATGTTGGTGTGTACTCACTTGAAGCTTGCAACTGAAGCAATTGACTGGTTCAAAATGTATAGGTTCTCCCCTAGTCCTTCCGCTTCTTGTAAAGAAATGTTTATAATTGACAAATGTACATTATTAGTAATTATGTTATTTTTTATGTATATAAATAAATGATATCGCGGAATAGCATTTAAATATTGCCTTTTTGATTGTCTCACGTCCTGCCCCGTCTTTCACAACAGCTGACCCTATACCAATGGTAGCATCTAAAGCGTTAAAGGAAGAGGGTAAGGATCTGTAGGATGGACAATTTTTTCAATCTTACTTTTTTATAAATGTATTTAGGAAAATTTATTGTATTAATTTGATTTTTATCCAAAGTATAATTTGGAAGAAGGGAATTTTATCAATCCAACTTTTTCCGTTGAAAAATACATGGACCAACTTAAGTTCTAATCGCAAAGGAAATTTGTAATAATTTTTAGTTTGCCTCAACTTAAATGACAATTATAGATCATAAATTCAAATCTTGTTTTATCTTGTCTGTGTTAAATGTGTAGTGAAGCATAGCTGCATTCCTGTTCAGCATATTAATTAAAAGGATTTTTCAAAGTTTATCAAGAGAAAAAAAATTAAATTTTTAAACAAATAAAACTTTGAGTAAGAGGTGGTCACTAATAGGTGTAATTGAACCAAGCCATACTAAGCTTGAGCTTGGTGGAGTTTTAATTTTTTTGTGTTCGACCTTGACTTCAAAAGAATCTAGGTATTCGAGTTTGATTAAATTAGGCTTGATTATTGTTAATTCATATAAGAAGTTCGAAACTCAACTAAATCTTAAAATAAAAATACAAATAAAATTTGAAATATTAAATAAATATTATATTTTATTTATATATGTATATAATATTAAAATATTCAAAGACTTAATAAGATTGGTGAATCTCTCGAGTCGAGTATAACTCAAACTCGATCTCAACTTGATAATGAAAGAATCAAATTCGAATAGGACGAACATCTTAGCTCATTTATACCCCCCTAGTTATTGGTTAGTGCGTACCTTACCCAGGGGCGGAGCGTCCCTTTGTCATGGGGGGGCCATGGCTCCCCCAAAAATTTTGAAAATTTTTATATATTATATATTTTTTAATAATTTTTTAAAATAATTTTTATTAAATAATTAATATGGGGCCATGGCCCCCTAAAAATTTTTAAAATATTTTATATATTATATATTTTTTAGTAATTTTTATTAAATAATTAATATAATTAAAAAATAATAAAATAATTTTTCAAGTTTTATTTAATTTACTCAAATTCTTAACTTTTTTTTAATCTTTTAAGTTTCTTCACACATCTTTTCCTCTTTTCTTTTTTATCCTTGTATTGTGAAATTATAAAAAGGTAAAGTTTTTTATTTAATTTTTTTATTATATTTATTTATTTATTTTCAATTATATGCTATTTGCTCATATCTTTTAAGTTTCTATAAATTTTTTTTAAAATTTCTACGAATCATCAACCATATTCTTTTTTTTTATATAGGTTATATCTTCTACTTGTCATTTTTTTCTGTTATGTGGATTTTATTTTTAATGATTTTAACTTTTAAAAATTAAAAAATTATTATATAAGTAATTCTCAAATATAAATTCTAATGTTGCAGTATTGGTTGTTTAAAATTTTACTAATATATTATTTTTTATTGATCTAATTATATAAGGAAAAATTATCTTGAGTATATGTTTTTAATGTACTTTATGTTTTATATTTAGTTGAAAGGAAATTATCTTTGAGTATAAGAAGAAATTATTAATTCTGTATATTGTATTTAACTATTTATATTTTATTCATTATAGTTTAATATTTAGTATTATAAACTTAAATATAATAAAATAAAAATATTATATGTTGACTATATTAATTTTTTAATCATTTATATTGAGAAAGACAAGACTTCTAAACAAAATGAATAATAAATTTCTTACAAATAATTTACTTGTTTATATTAAAAAAGATATTGTTATTATCGAACAAAATTTTCTTAGAACACTATTATAAGTTGTTTTCTTTTTATTTATTTTAATTTACATGTTATATAAAATTATTATTTATTATAATTTTTTTAATTATTAATGATTAAGTATAATATGTTAATTTTAAAAATTCTTAATTTTTATTTTTCTTAACCCTTGGCCCCCCCAATAAAAATCGACTAGCTCCGCCCCTGACCTTACCTATTGTCAAGTTTAAGACTTATCCATAAATATACGGAAGAAGTCATCCTCTCAATAAAGTATTATTGTAATAAAAAACTTTAGTACGTATTATTGTAATAAAAAGCTTTAGTACTTTATATTCTTCTAACTAAGAAATGACATACCTTACATATATAATTATTTGACTTCTTATCAATGTACTCCACAAAATCTATTTTATATACTATCAAATAATCAATATTTTAATAAAAAAATCAACATACAATAATTCAGTTTTAGTGTTATACATAATTTACTACCATCATTTTTATACATATAATCTTTTAGATTATACAATAAAAAGAACTTTTTCTTTTCATTTCCTAAGTTATTCTGTGCTTATTCGAATAAGAATCTAAACTTGGTCCCTTTAAATTGAAATATTTAAATTTTACCTATTGAAATGTGAGGGCATTTATTGAAATGTGAGGGCATATATTATCACTTAAGATAAAATAGTTTTAGTTTTTAAGTTTTTATTAAAATTATTCAGAGATCTTTTTGTTTTCGAATAAACACTCCGTTTCAAAAAAATATTTTTCGTTGAACACGTAAATTGCTAACATTAGTCAATCGTGAATATTTCCATTAACTTGCTAACATGATAAAAAAAAATTTTACCTTTAATTAATTTTTATAATTACTATTATATTTTTTTATTAATTAAAAAAAAAACTCCCCACGTGGGAGCATCGAAGCTCCTCTAGAGAGCCCTGACTCTCTAGGAGAGCATCGGTGCTCCCCTTTCTTGGTGAGCTCATCGGTGCTCTTTATTTTTTATATTTTTTAAGAAATATAATAATAACTTTTTAAATCATAAAAAATATTTTAATTTTTTCATAATTTTTTGTTAATAGCATTTATATTCTTCAGATAGAATATTTATTTTAAAAATTACTGAATTTTTATATAATTTTGATTAAAATTTAAAAAATAAAATTATTTTAACCTATCACTTATTATGAAATAGGCAGGCTAAAAATTTAATGCCACGAGTTCTAGAAGGGCGTCAAAAAGATTCAGCCGCCACCAAGAATCGCCTCACAGTCAGTTAACAACGCGCCACGTTTCGTTTTCAAGCGGCATGGTCAAAATTGATGTCCTAACCCTACACCTCCTAATCAATCATCGTACCATGCTACCAGAAGCCCCGACCCGACCTAATTACCCCGCTTCATGTTCTTTAATTCTTCCCCACACCCAAAAGTCAAACGTCTCAATTTTCCTTTTTCTAATTTTTAATGTCCTCCTTAATTAATCCGACGAATTAGATTGAAAACTTCCGCACATAGCGCGTGATTAGTTGCCATTTTATAATAAAAACTAAGATTGATTTCTCAGTCCTTTCAATAATAATTTTTTATTTATGATCTAATTTAATATGACGCGGCTTGTTAAGTTTTGGCTTTGGCTCCTACATAAATACTAAGCATCGTGGTTAGGCCTTCACATCATAAGTTGGCCGGCAGCAGACAAGTACCCCTACTTCACCTGCATACAAAAACCGTACCAAAAAAAGAGAGTTGGCCTAAAATTTCTGCAAAGGATTGTGATCAGAGATGGAGGATTTGATGGGATTGTTGAGAATTCATGTGCAGAGAGGGGTGAATCTTGCTGTGAGAGATGTTGTAAGCAGTGACCCTTATGTTGTTGTCAGGATGGGAAAACAGGTAATTAAGCAATTTTTTTTTTTACTTTTTCAGTTTTTTAGTTTATCGGTTTCAGGAGTTTCACTTGTTTTTTGGAGCATTTTAGGTTATGGGTTTTGTCTGTTTTTGATGGATTTGGTCCCTTGTTTTTTGAGAGTTTCAGTTCAGTCAGCTGTCAGCAACAAAACTGGCATCCCTTTGTTCTGTGTTAGAACTTTGAAAGACAGAATTTTTCAACAAGAGAACATAAATATTACATAAATTCTTGGTTTTGTTTTTGGCTTCAACTGTCTTGGTCAGTTTGGTCGTTGGAGTTTCAGATTAGCCAGATACACAATTATTGCCATCATTTTGTTCTGTGTTAGAATGACAATCGATTCTTGCTTCTGTTTTTGGTTTCAACTGTTTCCTGTCCAGCGTTTTTAAAATCCTTTCTTCAAATTGTTAACTTGTTCCTCTTCTTTTCTCTACTACTTTCTCTTAAAACAGTGAATAAACATCTAGACCGGATCGGCAAGCCTCTTAACTTAAATCTAAATTCCTAGACTAGATGGTATTCTTCACCAAGGTTCCTGATTTATAAGACTATCTTTTCCCATGGATATCAAAGCTTCAATTAACAGTAACCTAGAAAAAAGGGTGTCTAGTTTTCGCTCTTTCGGCACAGCTTTCAAACTGGTTGTGCGTCTATTTCAGGCTTTGTGCAACCATTTAATGCGAGTCAAAATGGACAGCCTATTCACTTTAGGTCCCCCATGTCCAGAAAGGCATATAATTTGTCACTCAATCTTTTCCATTTAAGCTTTTAAGATACTGAACTCTTTTGGAATTCAATCTGAGCAGAAATTAAAGACTCGTGTCATAAAGAAGAATGTCAATCCAGAGTGGAATGATGATTTAACTCTTTCTATTGCAGACCCAAGTCTTCCAGTTAAGCTTGTAAGTTTTTTATCCATTGAAGGTTTTTTCCTATGAAAATTTTTTTTGTGATTGAAAGATTCTAGGTTACCAGACCTTTTTCCAAGACTAACTTCTGAAGAGATGAATTACTTTCAAACGTAATGGCAGGCAGTGTATGATAAAGACACATTCAGTTTAGATGATAAAATGGGGGATGCAGAATTTGAAATCGGTCCATTTATAGAAGCTGTAAAGATGCGCTTGGAAGGTCTCCCGAGTGGAACTGTAATCAAGAAAATACTGCCGAGCAGGCAAAACTGTCTATCCGAAGAGAGTTGCATTATTTGGAGCAATGGCAAAGTTGTTCAAAACATGTTCTTGAGGCTGAGAAATGTGGAGTGTGGTGAAGTTGAGCTTCAACTGCAATGGATCCATGTTCCTGGTTCCCGAGGACTTTAAATAATTACTTGATTAATTTCAGTTGTTTTGTATTTTCTTCCTTGTGCAAAGCCTTAGCCAGTGTGCATAGTAGATTTTGAGAGTGTCATAACGTGGCACCATATATGGGACAGTTTCTTCTCTGTTCATATATGCCAGAAACAGGGTGATATTTATATATATTTACGTATTTAGCTGAATTTATTGTCCCACTGTATTTTCTTATCTTTCATTTTGCTAGAGTTTAATGAATGATTATGCAAATTAAATTCAAAATTTACAAAACGAAGAAATAATTTCTCAAAAGAGAGAACTATATATTTCTGATTATTGTTTTGCTTAACATTCAAGTAGGGTGGCAGTGTAGTTAATTAGAAAGAATAGAACTGAGGTCTTAACTGAGAAAAGGAAAAAGCCAAAAGAAAAAAAATTCATGTTAACAGCAGAATAATGTTATAGTATAGAACAAGTAGTCACTGCAAAAAGTTTTAAAGTGTGGTTGAATTCCACGTACGAGTATTTCATTAGAACTTATTTTATTATTAAATTTATTTTAAATTGTATTTAAAATTTAATATAAAATATTTGATTTAATAATAAATATGGGTATACACTTCGGATCTCCCTTTGGCCATCAAAATAAATTTTTAATTTATAGTCACAGAAGTTTGTGTTTTTATTTTACGAGGAATTGTTTGATTTAGCAAACATGGCATTTAAGTCTTGACAAGGTAAGTACAGTTGAGAAAGTACACTTGTATGTAGGGGCACTAGCTAATTTTTGTTGGGGGACCAAGCATAGAAGAATGACAGTTAAAAATTTTAAAAATTAATATGTTAAATTTATTCAATAATTAAAAGATTGATAATAAAAATATAAAATTATAATGTACAAAACATAAATAATTAAATATGATATATAAGATTAATAATTTTTTTATATAATTAGGATTATTTAAAAATTAGATAATTTCATTACAATTAAATATAAAACGTAAAACACATAAAAAAATATATTCAAATCAATTTTTTCTTACATAATTAGGATTAATAAAAAAATAATGCATTGATGAAATTTTAAACAATAATGTAACATTGTAATTGATATTTAAAAA
The DNA here is from genome assembly GCA_036013995.1 of Theobroma grandiflorum. Taxonomy (NCBI): domain Eukaryota; kingdom Viridiplantae; phylum Streptophyta; class Magnoliopsida; order Malvales; family Malvaceae; genus Theobroma; species Theobroma grandiflorum. Next base: position 15,108,377 of record CP142132.1, on the reverse strand, counting down.
TTATATAATAATTTATTAATTTTTAAAGATTAAAATTATAAAAAATAAAATCTACGAATAGAAAAAAGAAAAATATGATAAGTAGAAGATAGATGCCACACATGACATAACAAAAAAGAAAAATAGTATAGTAGATGGTTTGTAGAAATTTAAGAAAGAAAATTTATAAAAATTTTTAACAAATGAATAAATAGAATAAAAATAAAAAATAAAACAAATAAAAATAAAAATAATTGAAAAAATAAAAAAAATTAAAATTAAGTGAAACATATGAAATCATTTTATTATTTTTATTTATATTAATTATTAAATAAAAAATTATTGTGAGAGGATCATTAAGAGAATATATAAAAAATTTTAGATATTATGAAAAAGATTTTAAAAATTGTAGAGAGACCATGCCCCGTCACTTAAGGGGGGTCCGCCCCTGCTTCTATGGTCTGGTTCCCTAGTTTATATGCTATTGACTATGGGGTGAATGAAAATGTCAGAAAGGATGGGTCTTAAGGAGGTGGGACATAGTCGGAAATTGAAACATAGATTTGAATTGGGCTAAGGCCCCGTTGCCTCTCTATGAAATTTGCTTTGCTCTGATTTGTGGATAAAGTCGATTATAGGTTTGCGGTAAAGATGGTTTGAGGACTTATCGGCTTTGGGTCCAAATCACTTGGTTTTAAGCACGTCACTGCGGATGTGACATCAATTCTTGTGGTTCGCATGGATTCGAAGACCCTGGATTACACCTGCAAAACAGAGTGAGGGTTGCTGGCACGGACTTTGGTTAACCTCCCTCTAAATGGCATTTCCAATCTCAAATCCTGTTGGATTGTAAGTTGAATGGACTTAGGTGAATTTTTTTCTCCCCTTTCGGTAGAAAACTTGCTTTACGAAACTTATTTCGTGCTCTAAAAGTATTTGCAACAGTCATATAATAATTTCTTTATTTTCGTTTAATTACACGTTTTAAAACCTTTAAAAATGAGAGAAGGTTTATCTTTTGTTTTGCTTTCTGATTTACAGAAAAATTGACTTCCTTGGTTGGAAAAAAATTTGTAGGCAAGTTTATTATAAAGAAAATTGTGAGAAATGATCTTTGTTGATAAAGATATTTTAAAAATAGATAATTTTTTTTATAGACCAAATGCATAAGGCGTTTATGAGAATGGACCTCTCTATAATTTTAAGTGTTTTTAGACACAAGAAGTCACTTTTGGACGAAAATGCCCTTAATGAAACCGACCCATCCTTTTGGGTCCGCACCTCAACCCGAAACGTTTTAACGGGTAAAGTCTATTTATATGTGGTCCATCACTCAGTTCTCAAAGACAGACCGTACATCTCCTCCAAAGCAGTTTTGTCGATACTTAGTCGGCAGTTAAAGTTCGGAGCATTTTCGCAGTGGGACCATTTTAGAGTGGTTGTTATCAGCATAAAGGTGCTTCACATACTCAGCAGTGAGAAGAAGTTGACAGTACGAGGAGAAAGGTATAATATTTATTTTATTTTAATTAAGGAAAGTATTTATTTTTTTTAAAATTTTGAACCGTGTTACTAAATAGTTATTCTTCATGTTGAGGGTTTTGGTTTTTGAGCATAAACCTATACATATTGGTTGTTCATATTGATATTGTTGTCGTTTGAAATGGTTGAATAGCGAGGTGAATGTGGTATTGTTGGTGTTGATGAGGTCGAAAGGTGACCGGCGTTGTGTGACTGGTTCATATGTATGCGTCCAGACATTTTGGTAGGAATTGGCATTTAGGGTGACTGATGGCTTACTTACTCGCTGCGCTTGACTGGATTTTGGCATGGGGTCACTAAGGGTGTGCGTGATTGCATTAGGGTTTAACATTGCGTGACATATTGATAGGTCATTACGTGACAGCACAAGTGGATGGCATGGGGTCAGGGTTTGCGTGATTGCATTAGGCTTTAACTTTGCGTGACATACTGATAGGTCAGTGCGTGACAGCACGAGTAGATGGCATGGGGTCAGGGTGTGCGTGATTGTAATAAGGTTTACATTGCGCGAATGGTTGATGGGTTTATATCAGTGCGTCACTTGTGTATAGATGGTTCCGTGATTAATGTTTGTAATTGCGTGACTAAATTAAAAGTCATTGTGTGACTTGTTTTATATTGAATTGCACAAGTGTCATAATTGCATGAAATTTATCCGTATGGCATTGCATGAAAGAAATTGGAACCGTTATGTATTATTATGGATCAACTGTAATGCTTTAATTTGTATATGTTGATTTGCTTAACAATCCATGCACGACACTTGCATTAATTATGCTGGTCTAGGGTTGTCTAAAAACAGTTAAAAGTATTGAGAGGGTTATTTTATGAGTTAACTTATTAAGAGGGCTATTTTTGAGAAATGCCTCTTGTTTTTTTGTTAATTTACAATGATGGTATTAACATGACTAAATGGAAGGTGATCTGTTGTATGTTGCAGATAGCTAGCACAGGAACAGAGCATGATAATGTAGAATCTATGCTTGGTGTGCCGAGGCAGCAGTGGGGGTTCAATGCGGGCATTAACATCCACTGCAAGTGGCCGCAGCTACATATGATACGGGAGATGATGTCCAAAGTCAACGAGTTGGAGAGGTTGAAGGGAACATGCTTTGGGCACATGATAGACGTCGAAGTTGATAAGAATTTATTCTGCTCCAGTCTCGTGCACAACCTAATGCTGCGCAGAATAAATGAACGGTCGTCATCGAGGGCGAGCTATGGTTCGCCATAGGGAGAACAAAGGCCCGGTTCTCAAAAAGGGAGTTCTGCCTCGTGACAAGGCTTAAGTTTGGTGCCTTACCAGGCCTTATTGTCAATCGATACGAGGTCATCCCTGGAGGAATTCACTTGCGTTACTAGGGAGAGGGGAACGAGGTGAAGATTCAAAAAGTTTTAGATACATTCAAGGGAGGCCAGTTTCAGCAGGAGGGAGATGCAACGAAGATGGCCCTCGTCTTGATTGCCCAAAATGTTTTATTCGGTCAAGACTACAGACGATCAGTGGTTCCATGGTTGCTGTCGCTTGTGGAGAACATCGAGGAGTGGAACGCGTTCCCATGAGGCACTTATGTTTGGAGTCTGACCGTAGATTACATGTGAGGGGCTTCGAACCTCCTACTGCGGGAGTAGAGGAGAAAAGTCGCTACCACATCTACGGATTTATTTAGGCGTTTCAGGTAGTGTGCCATACATTGTTTATCATTATTCTTGTCACATAAGATTTTATGAGGTTAAATCTTTTCGCATAAGAATTTAGGAGGTGAGTAAAAAATGTTTTACGTTTGATGTGCAGTTTTGGGCGTTGGAAGCAATTCCTGTAATCCGAAGCCTATTTGGAAGGCAGCGCCAGTCGGGACAAGTTTGGCCAAGAATGCTAAAATGGCAATGTGACGAAAGGCTTGTAGGCTTCCACGCCAGCATTACAAATCTGGAGGAAGAAGGGAAGGTGAGTAAATAAACCATATTTTTGTATTTAATAAAATTTAATTTTGATTGACATAGGCTAGCGAGGGTTATACCTAATGGCAATTCATGTTTTGGTGCAGTTGTGCGCGTTGAGGACGTTGGAGCCAACTGCAGAAGAGATGTTGACCGCGCATTGGGCTGACATTGAGGTCAACATCTCCGAGGGGCAGCAATACGTTCCATTATGAAAGTTGAAAGGTTAGCCAGAATTCGATCCCCAGCAAAGGAGGAGGATAATGGACCGCAAAGATAAAAGTAAGGTAGCACGAGACGTTAAGCGGAGACACCGCGTGGACGAGGAGGTCCCTCCCTATTTCGGTGCTGCTGAGGCCCTTGATTCTCTTCCTCCGTGTCTTCATGCTGCCCATCATGCTGCACCTCCTCCTGCTTCTGCTACTTCCCTATCTGTTGAGGCGCGCAACCCACTGTTGCGTTCACAAAAGACTATGAGCATTAAGCGAGAGTTGCAACGGATACGGACATAATGGAAGAAAGACCTACAGTCCTTGAAGACTGATATGCATATGCAGATGCAGGCAATACAGTTGGAGATCCAGTAGGCAATGCAGTTGGAGATCCAGCCACTGCATCAGCATATCGAGCAGTCAATGCAAGGGGCGGAGGATCGGATTGTTGATCGACCATTTTGAGGTATGCGCGTTTATGTTTTTCATTGCATGGGTTATAACATGTATGATGTATATAGTGTTCTAATGTGTTTGAGTTTTTCAATTGTTCAGGCTCGATTTATGGGTGAAGATGATGGTGCACGTGAGAAAGATGGTAGTGAGATTGGGGTTGATGTCGAGGATACGGGTGCCATAAATCAGTCAATTGCATCGGCTCGAATGTCACCTCCCGCTGGCCCAATCGAACATCAGCTTGTGGCTATCCATCCCCAGTAGAGGCAGCCCAACTTCCTCATGACATACCTTCTCTTGCGATTAGTGGAGCCACAACTTCCCCGCGTCATGCTCCTGCTCCTATCCCAACTCAACCAGAGGTCGCACAATTAGTGGTATGGCAAGGTGAGATCACACCTGTATTTACGAAGGCTCCATCTCAACTTGAGCCCGAAGATGCACGTGTGACCTTAACCAGCAAATACCTTCGAAGCCCGTACGTTAACCCACTATTGATCCAGCATAAATCAAAGGACAAATTGAAGGCCAGATATGAGGCCTTCATAAAAAACGATCAAGCTAGGTAAACGATTAAGCCTTCTGTGTTTACGGTTCTAGTGTATTCATTTCATAGTCTTTTGACATTGGTGTTATTATGAAATAAATATGCAGGGTTAACATTCTGGGCATCGAATGACATGAGGGCCCTGATTTTTTTCGGTGATTGGAGATGCCGACAGAGTTGATGGACAGCCAACATATTGATGCATGTATCGGTGTGTTGTGTAAGCGGGCGTGCGAGCACCGTTGACAACAGTACAAGAGGAGAATATGCATCGTTGACACCACATTCTATGTACGTATATCATATTTTAGTGAGTTGTAATTATTCAAATGTAAGGTCTGTGTATTAGTTAGTTTTATTTAACTATTATGCGTAACGTAATTGCCAGCTTATTTTGCTCGGTCTGAGCAAAGAAATGAAGCCTTCCCCCAACGATAAGACATTTAACCCGAGTAAGGCGGTAATGCCAGACCATTTGCTGGACTATGCAAGGGGTTTTAGTCCTCCATGGGGTTTGGCCTGGGATAAGGTTGACTCAATTCTCGCATCGTGCTATTTTGACGGACACTGGGTGGTAGTGCTCATCAACTTGCGAAGTTGGTCTATGGTGTTAGTGGACACATCGTACAGTCAGGACGACGCACAGAAGTCTAGCTTGCGTGATAAGTAGATGAGTCCACTAACATCATTGTTTCCCATTATATGCCACAAGTTGGGGTACTTTATTAGATCGCGTCGTCAAACGCGACCTTTGACGCCAATGAGGCATAAATTAAAACCAAATACCCTGGTACAGAAAGATTCAATGAGCTACGGGGATTAGGTTATCGCCTCGTTGGAGTGGTTCATCTAGTCGGATCCTCCAACGTTGAAGGCAAACGCGATAGAAGGCATTCGAAATAAGTTTACCATAGAGATTTTTGCAAACAGCTCGAGTTGTTAAATTTTTTTATTTGTTTATTCTTTTTCAATCTGCAAATAACATTGTTCCGTATCATGTCCATATTATTCTTTGTTCTATCATTTACATATTATTCTTTGTATTCTTTATTGTTTCAATTAACAACAAGAATAGTTATGTATTCATTGCTGTTATACGCATACGGCTGCAATAAGAACAACATTGTTTCTTCTTTCCTTTGTTTCTTATTCGCATCGTAAAGTCTCTTAGTCTATTACAGTATTTACATGCCATCGTGATTGCCTCCACATGTGCCAACCCCTCCTTAGTTTACAGCATATATGACATGTTGAATTGCATTACGTGACATAAGGTTGTAACCAGTTGATATTGAATTTCGTTACTCAACGCACTAACAATCGAGTCCCAAGTTTATATTGATTCGCGTTAGTATTTGAGAAATAGTAGTTATGATGGAATCGGGTGAGTAATCGACTTGGATGTCGTGACTATTAAATATGGATGGCGTGAACTTTTAAGATTTAGCATCGCGCCAGTAGTTGATATTGACTTGCAACATTTGATATGGAGTGGCGTAACTTGTTGTGGGAATCGCGTGACTAGAAAACTAGAGTGAGTTAATGGTTGTTATGGAGTTACGTGACTAGTTGATCCATAATCGTGTCAGTGATCTGGAGTCACGTCACTTGTCATGGGAATCGCGTGACTGGAAAACTGGAGTGGCGTTAGTGGTTGTTATGGAGTTGCGTGACTAGTTGATCCATAATCGCGTCAGTGATCTGGAGTCGGGTCACTTGTCATGGGAATCGCGTGACTGGAAAACTAGAGTTGCGTTAGTGGTTGTTATGGAGTTGCGTGACTTGTTGATCCATAATCGCGTCAGTGATCTGGAGTCGCGTCACTTGTATTGGGAATCGCGTGACTAGAAAACTAGAGTGGCGTTAGTGGTTGTTATGGAGTTGCGTGACTAGTTGATCCATAATCGCGTCAGTGATATGGAGTTGCATCACTTGTCATGGGAATCGCATGACTGGAAAACTGGAGTTGCGTTAGTGGTTGTTATGGAGTTGCGTGACTTGTTGATCCATAATCGCGTCAGTGATCTGGACTCGCGTCACTTGTATTGGGAATCGCGTGACTAGAAAACTAGAGTGGCGTTAGTGGTTGTTATGGAGTTGCGTGACTAGTTGATCCATAATCGCGTCAGTGATATGGAGTTGCATCACTTGTCATGGGAATCGCATGACTGGAAAACTGGAGTTGCGTTAGTGGTTGTTATGGAGTTGCGTGACTTGTTGATCCATAATCGCGTCAGTGATCTAGAGTCGCGTCACTTGTTGTGGGAATCGCGTGACTGGAAAACTGGAGTTGCGTTAGTGGTTGTTATGGAGTTGCGTGACTTGTTGATCCATAATTGCGTCAGTGATCACTTGTTATTGGAATCGCGTCAGTGAATTTTTTCCTTATATCCGCATTAGAGATGTAATGTATAATCTCGCGTGTGTGGTTAGTATGGAATCGTCAATTGCTATTATTAGTTGATATCGAGACCTTCGAGTTGTTGTTTCAAGTTCCAAATATCCTAACTTCGGAGATATCTAAGATGAGTCACAAAAGCAAACGCACAAAGGTGACTTCCAATAGTGGTGAAGGCGGCGCCGCTGATGCGAAAACATCGTCCGGATTGGCTGTCAGTTCCTTTATACAAAATTTCACCTATCTGTCACACGCTGCGAAATTCAACGCCAAATTTGCCAAAAGAAAGGTAATGCCTGGGCGTATAATTGACTTTGATTATTTAAAGTCAATTGATTTCCCATACATTGTGAACTTTGAAAATTTAGGGTGGACATGATACTTACAACTGAAGAGGCCATACTACGAGAATTTGGTCTAGATTTTTTACTTCAATGCAAGACAAAAATATACTGAGTCGGAAACATCTAGGGTTGTGTGGCATGACGATTCGTTTGTCACTCACGTCATGGGACAACGTATCATTGTTACGCGCGAACTGATAGAACGCGTCTTTCACCCGACTTCGATGCAATCAGATCTGTGCCGTGCCAGTGGCGATGGGAACCTTGTGTCCGTATTTATCTGCCCTCTTTCAAGACAGAGTGAAAGTGCTAATTGAATAAGGATGTCTTTCTTTGATCAAGTGTTGCACCTCATCATCGCTCACACTATCCGTCCTTGCCAAGCGATGTATGTGAATGTCAAGACAGAGGGCTCTGGTTCTTAAATCACCGTATCAACCTTGCTAAATTCATAATGGATGACATGCTCCTAACAATTGACGGTCGCAACAGAAACCTGGATTACGGGATGTTGATCAGTGAGATAATAGACTACTTCAATGTCGACAGTCGTTATGATCCGCCAATAAACCATGCTTTGTTTGATCACATCAATGAGCACAGTATTAAACAGCTAGGTTTTGAGTTCAGGAACAACACCTGGGTTAGGAACGGGCCAGTCGATGTTGATCCAGCATTCACTCATCTCCTTTCATTTATGGAAACAATGGACGCAAGGTTGAATGCCTGACTACAATTGTTGGAGGGGCAGAATCGTGAGCTATTGCAGCGCCAACAACAGTTGGAGGATCTAGTTCGCTCTCAATTCGCACAACCATCATGATATAATTATGACTGCATACTCTATTTCAAATATAATTATAATTATTATTGGTATATTTCAAATAAAAATTTTATTGTTTACAAAGAGACAGAAATTATCATCAATTATGACGGAGTACAAGGCATTTGATGATCCGACAGTATCTTCTTATCACTGGCTCTAGGTAGCAGTCAAAGTATCACCTCCAGACTCTGGCAAACTCAAATTCAAATATCATTATTCAATGGAAATGTCAATGGCCATTTCGAACCAGTTCGAACGAAATCCTAACAACTGAGGTGTGAAGTTCCATAATCTTCAGGTACGACACTTGTAATGTTATCACTGTTTGTTATCCGTAATGGACAGGTGTTTCGTGTGTGCCCGGGTTGTCTGCATATTGAACATGCCTTCCGTCGTCATCGTCGTCCATCCGGAGGATGAGCAGATGATGTTTCCCCAAGTGTGGATGGACCTGTAAACGACGTCCGGCAATTTTGTCTATTATGACCATGGCTCTTGCATTGTGAACATCTACGTCGGTGAATGCCTTCCCCAACCGATGAAATCCTTTTACTCTTAGGTTTCCCCGCTTGACCTCGCCATATTGGTGGCAGAACGACGATTTCTTTAACCTCATGGGGGACGTCTCATTCACTGGGATGGCCAACTGGGCGAATGAGAACTGAATATCCCTCCACCCAAAAGCTAGTCGTGTAATAGTGCGAGCAGAATTCAATGAGTGAATGATTACACTTACTGCGAAGGCAATGAAATCTCAGTTGGGGAACAATGTAAACATGTAAAAAATTCAATGAGCAATACCCTAAATAAGAAAACATGATTATTCACACCTTATTGCCGCTATTACATGCGTGCAAGGGAGTAGATCACTCTGGAACTCACCGCATGAACAAATCTTCCTACATAGGTTGACGACTGCATCCGTATTCCTGCCTATAACTTGGAACTCCATCAGATCGATTGGTTGGATGGAAAAATGACATGCTGCATTCAACCGTTTGTTCAATAGATCGGTAGCCCAAGGGCTGAGTGTCGTGGTCATATTCAATGCCTCGTTGTGCCGGTCATGGAACCAACGTTGGAACATGCCTCTGATGCACTTAATTAAGACGGTTATTGGCATTTTCCTTGCATGCCTGAGTCAACTATTCATACACTCTGTAATGTTGGATGTCATCAGCTTGTATCGCCTTGTCGGTGACCATGCACGTGCCCATCTATCAGGTCCTATTCTCATCAGGTGGTCATAAAGTAGGTTTGCAAATCTGTTCCAGCTCAGTCATGTGTCTGGTAAAATCGGACAGCCTATAGCAGTTTGCAGCCAATGTGAAAATGGTCGCAACATCTGTACGCTTGAACAGGTTTTTAATGTTTTTCCCTAAGTGGTAACTGCATAGATCGTGATGCGCGTCGTTGTACACATTCTCAACTGCCTTCTTAATAGCAAGATGCTGGTCAGAAATTAACATATGGTTTTCGGGACAACCAATTGCACGATGTAATTGGTTAAGAAACCACGACCAAGACTCTTCATCCTCGACATCGCCAATGCTAAATGCAACTGGATATATCTGCTCATTCGCATCTTTGCAAACCGCAACAAACAAAATATCCTTGAATCTACCTTTTAGATGTGTGGCATCGATAGCAAGTACAGGCCGCATTACAGAACGAAACCCCCGAATACATAACCCGTACACCCAGAAGCAATATTTGAATCGACGTTCCCGATCTGTAGCGACACTCGTGAGCGTACCGGAGTTTTCACGTTCCAACATGTGGAAATATGAAGGGATGAGTTGGAATGACTCTTCCGGGGGACTGAACACAAGATTTTCAGCATACTGCTTCGCTTGCCATGCCTTTCCATAAAGGCATTGCAATCTCCACCTGCGATTCATCTCTTCCATTATTTCCTTAGGTCTCAATGGGGTAACATAATTTCCTTACAGCCTGGTCGAGATAAGCTAACCAATAACCCTCGCACTCATAATTCGGTATCCATATTGCAAAACATCAACAGTACACGTGTGTACCTTATACAACGTCCGAATTTGCCAGTAATCTCCCTCAGGCAACTTCGTTGCATGCGAAGCAAACTTGCATGCCTTTTCCTTACAACCTACCTCAAAACGAGCGTGGCATGACTTTTTAACTCTAACCTCAAAATGCTCTTTTATTGCCAACATGCTCAAAACAAGTTTCAAATCGAACTTCGATCGAAACACTTGTCCTCGATATAAGTGGTCGACGTGTACTCCAGATTCCTTTGTCGCAACTGTTTGGAAAGATATCATATCTACCACGGGAATGACCCATTGACGAGATACCCCTATATTTACCCTCTCTTCATCACTGTCCACTGGCGAATGAATGTCGTTCCTAAGTGCGATGCCGTCTGGTAAAATAGGCTCGGCACCCTCAACATCTTCTAACGCAACAGTTGTGGCATGGTCTTCGAACTGAACCCCTTCTAATGCAACAGTTGTGGCATGGTCTTCGAATTGCACATCTTCTAACGCAACAGTTGTGGCATGTCCTGTGCTGCCATCTGCATGATTGAAAGCCAGGAGGTCAATGTGCTCACCCCCGTCATCATCTGAACATGCATAATCTCTGGCTACATAATCATCTTCACAGTCATCGTGCAAGTCATCATGCGTATCCGCCGTGTCATCCTCTTCAACATCATCTTCAATCTCATCAGATGCATCGACATCGCTCACAACCATCACAGTGTCCTTTACAAACGGCGATTGACCAACTGAATTTCCATTTGATAGATTTGTTTGTTGCAGTGTACCATGAAATTTGTTCGATGCACATTCTGATCGGAATTGTGCAGACATCATTTGCAGACACCTCATGTGTGTCCTGGCCTGCTCAAACTCTTGACAATACGTCAAACGTGATTGCCATGGTTGTATGTTAGGAAATGCATGCTGTGGTATGCCAGAATAATTACCACTCTGTTGTAGGCGATGAATATGTTGGATACCATGTTCATGTCGAATATCGTTTCCCTTTCCTGCCTTAACTATCACAAACACAGCAACTGCCTTCTCATCTCGCAGAATACTTGCTACATCTTCATCATCCTTGATAACTATGCAGGAAACCCCTGCAACATGTCTCAGTGATGCATGTAGATCAATTTCATTCTTCTGTGCGTCGACCCCAACAACTTCTTCAACCAGCTTCACTAGGCCTGATAATGACAAATCACTCCCAACAACCCTAACTCGTGTATCACCACCCTTGTAAATGTCATCAACCCACTGACCACCGTATGTAATCATAACCTTCACATTTGGCACGCTGCTGAAATTTGTCAAAAAATAAGTGTTACAATCAGTCAATTTTTTTAAACATAAGTTCCCAAGAATGCAAAAAAAAAAAAAAGCAACTTACGCAATGCCTAAGTCACATTTGGCCGGCGGATGAAATTTAATAGAATAAGTGTTGCAATGTATAATACACATTCATGCCACGCCTAAAAACCAGTTAACGTAAGCCTCGTTACAAGATGTGCATTGCATAAGTCACGCATTACAACATGTCACGCTATATATAAAAACAAGTCATGTTATATATTAAAAAAATCAATCACGCAATGCCCAAATACTCGTAACCAAAGCATCAAAACGAGATAAATTGCACAAGTCAGTCACGCAATACAACATGTCACGCTATATATAAAAACTAATCATGCTATATATAAAAAAACCAATCATGCAATGCCCAAATACTCGTGACCAAAAGCATCAAAACGAGATAAATTGCACAAGTCAGTCACACAATACAACATGTCACGCTATATATAAAAATCAGTCACGCTATATATAAAAAAACCAATCACACAATGCCCAAATACTCGTGACCAAAAGCATCAAAACGAGATAAATTGCACAAGTCAGTCACGCAATACAACATGTCATGCTATATATAAAAACCAGTCACGCTATATATAAAAAAACCAATCACGCAATGCCCAAATACTCGTGACCAAAAGCATCAAAACTAGATAAATTGCACAAGTCAGTCACGCAATACAACATGTCACACTATATATAAAAACTAGTCACGCTATATATAAAAAAACCAATCACGCAATGCCCAAATGCTCGTGACCAAAAGCATCAAAACTAGATAAATTGCATAAGTCAGTCACGCATTACAACATGTCACGCTATATATAAAAACCAGTCACGCTATATATAAAAAAACCAATCATGCAATGCCCAAATACTCGTGACCAAAAGCATCAAAACAAGATAAATTGCACAAGTCAGTCACGAACGGCAAGTCTCGCTGAACCCTAAGAATAAGTCAATCAATGGTATTGGGCAGTCACGTACAACCTCAATGTCATGCAATTCTAAAAGACCAGTCATGCAAACCCTGAAAAGTAGTGAACAACATGCTCAATACAACATGTGAATAACTTCAAGTCTAGCAGCACTAGTCTCGCAATACCTAATACTAAGTCACTCAATGCATGATATCCACTCACTCATGCCAACATAAAGAGTCACGTAATTGACTAATGTCACGCAATACTTAACAACATGTTATGAACTATGTCAAAACCAGTGACGTAATATTTCAAAACCAGCACCTGCAACACAATAAAAAAATTCTTAAATGTTTTTTCATTAATCAGAATGCGACAACGAAGATATGACAAAACAAAACAAGAAAAATGAACCGTAGTTCATTTCTTCCTAAGTTCATCTACTTTTTCATCGATCTCAACGAGCGCCTTCTCGTTGAACAGGATAGAACACTCCAGGTCATGAGCCCTATCCATCAACCTGTCGAAGAGCACTCGCACCTCCTGCTCGAATGTCTCCAGCTTGTCCACCAAGGCCCTCACATCTTCCTTGGAGGCTACCACCCCGTGACCATTCTCTTCTGTACCTTCTCTGGATGCCATTTTCAATTATCTGAGAATGTTAAGATAATTGAATTTGACTCAAATGGTTACTGGTTCCCTTTATTTATAGGCATCAATACTGACTCTTTGTTTGCCACACACATATCCCTGTATAAGTACAATTATTGGGGGCTGCATTGGGGGGGTTGTACCTGTTCGGCCTGTTATGATGTTTGGCCTAGTTTTTGGTTTTAAGAGGTAGATACAGATGAGGAGATGAAACGCCAGGCCGAACAGGTGCCGTCCCTATTAATTGCACTTATATGGGGATATAAGTGTATTAAACGAAGAGTCATCATTCATGCCTATAAATACAGGGAACCAGTAAGTATTTTAATCAATTATCTTAAGCAATCTAGGATAATTTAGAAAGTCTAAAGGCTTCTGCAGATCTAACCCATCATATTGGCGAAGGGGCAACCTCCCAGTAGGAGGAGGTGCCCCCCCGGGGATCAGTTGGAGATATTCTAGGAAGAAATTAACAACGATTTGACAGGAAGATTCTCACCCAGATATATGACAGGAAGAAATTAATAACGGTTCATTATATAATTATTTTTTTCCATCGTCTCGCTTCTCTTTCGTCTTCTTGTACTTCCTCTTCCTCCTCCTGTATTCCCTCCGCCCTGCTCATGTATTCCCTCCTTCCTCTTCCTGTACTCCCTCTTCCCCTTCCTAACTGTATTAAGTTAGTGTATTTGAACATATAAGAAAATGTATGCTGGAATACACTAACTTAATACAGTTAGGGTGAGGAAGATGGAGTACAGGAAGAAGAAGGAGGGAGTACAGGAGGAGGGCGGAGGGAGTACAAGAGGAAGAATGAGGAAATACAGTGAGAGGAAGGAGAAGGAGACGATGGAAAAAAATAAAGTGTTTTGCATCATTTCCTTTCTCTTGAATTTCGGAGAATCTTAATATTAATGAAATTTTATGAAATTTTCTTTGAGCATATATTTTCTTATGGTTATGTCTTATATTCGTTTAAGTTATAGTATTATGCACAATAACTGCGTGAATGGATGTTAGGCATTACGTGAAGTATTATTAGCCATTATGAGACTGAGTTATACGCGCTGCGTGAATTATGCAATGCAAATCTTCATGCAAAACATTGCGTGAGTAGATTGTATGTATATGGTGACCTGTTGTTATGTATTGCGGGACGTCGGGACAGTACGTGGATTGGTGGATGGTTATGTTGGCATAACGTGGGTGCATATTAGGCATCGAGTGACTTATTATTATGTACGGCGAGAGTGCCATTGCGTGACTGCCTTCTGCTATTTATCTCTAATTTTGACTTTTGAGTCTTTGGACACTAGTTTTTAGGGTTTCCGTGACTAGTGTATTCCATATAGTGTGACCTGTTGTTATGTATTGGGTGACTTCACTACGTGACTAGTTATGTTGACATATGGCATTAAGTGCCTGAATATAACGTGACTGAATATTTGTTGAGCATTGTGTGACTTGTTTGTAGCTATTACGTGATTGAGTATTACGTAATATCCAACCATGCATTATTCAGTCACGTAATGCGTACAGACAAGTCACACAATGCTCAACAAATATTTAGTCACGTTATATTCAAGCACCTAATGCCAAATAAACAGGTTACGATTACTGATATCTAGAATCCAGTCATAGACCCTAATATCCAATGACGCAATACATAACAACTATTCCCGCATCGGCTATAAACAGATTGATTTCGCTACTCGGAGCCAGATTTAGGTTTCCAGACTCATATAATTTACCCATTAAACAGGTTAAGATTCCTAATATCCAATCACACACCCTAATATCCAGTGACACGATGCCTAACAAATATTCACGCATCAGTTATAAACTGATTGATTTTCGCTACTCCTAGCCAGATTTCAGTTTCGAAACTCATACAATTTACCTATCAGCTATTGCGTTCTATGAATAACCATAAATAAAACCAAGAACCCATAACACATACCTTGATTCCATCTCCGCACTTTGAGATCCTCAGAAAGTTCGTTGGCAATATAGACCTCGATGGCGACAACTAGACGGCGAGATATATACCCCAATGGCCTTGGAGAGCTGGACGGAAGGATAGCTAAATCGAGATTTAATTTTGGAATTTTAATCTGAATGGCGGGAAAGGAGAAAGAAATCGAAACGCCCTTTCTTCATTTGGATTAATTGGTTTAAAGGGTATTCTTGTCAAGTCGATCCAAAAATTGTCTACAAACAGTTAAAATTATATAGAGGGTCATTTTTGAAGTGCGGTTACTCTAGTGTCCATTTCTCACAATTTTCTCTTCAAAATAACTATAAAAATAAATTTAACTGTTTTTAACCATATTTAGCCATGACTTGACAAAAATACCTTTTAAATTATTTTAAACAAATTAAACCATTCATCATAATTTTCTCCATTTGTGTTTTAGATTTCTCTCTCTCACCATCCCACTCTCTCAAATTTTATCGATTTATCTTTTCAGTATTTGTCTGTTATACTTCCAATTTTTCTCTTCGACATTCGTCTGCTATGCTTTCAATTTCTCTCTCTTGCGTTTTCAGATTTCTCTTTATTGTGCTTTCAAGACACCAAGCAATGGTTTTGACGTGCTTGGGTGGGGGGTATTTGAGAAATTCGATTTTTAGGTATTTTGGATAAAATTAAAATAGTAGAAATAATCACAGATGTATGAAATAATTTTTAATTGAATCAATTCGCGACCTAGATACCAATAAACTCAAAATTTTAAAATTTATAAACCTAAGTTATTAAAGAAATTTTTTTTAGTCAAAGTAGGTGTTTTAGATTAAAAAAAATTGTATATTGATTTATGAAAACATATTAGAAACACTTTAATCAATGCCAAATTGTCAAAAAACACAAAAAAAAATGAAAAGAGTTGAGAGGATTTGAAGTTTTTGTTCGTAAGTAACAACAACATTTTAGACATTAAAATGTAACAAAATGTTCTTAAATATATCGTGTAATAATAATTTTTTTCAACATGGTGTGTAATAACCTTTTTTAATCATGGCATGTAACATGTTTTTGTATATAGCGTGTAACAAAAGTATTTTTTTCAACATAGCATGTAAGAACCTAACCATTGCGTGTAACAACAATATTTTTTTTCAACATGGCGTGTAACAACCTAACCATGGTTTGTCACATGTTTTTGTATATGACGTGTAATAACCTAACTATGGTGTGTAACAACAGTATTTTTTTTTCAACATGGCGTGTAACAATCTAATCATGGCTTGTCACATGTTTTTGTACATGGCGTGTAACAACCTAACCATAACAGCTTGTCACATGTTTTTGTACATGGTGTGTAACAGCTTAACTATGGCGTGTAACAACAGTATTTTTTTTTTCAACATGGCGTGTAACAATCTAACCATGGCTTGTCACATGTTTTTGTACATGGTGTGTAACAACCTAACCATGGCAGCTTGTCATATGTTTTTGTACATGACGTGTACCAACCTAACCATGGCGTGTAACAACTCAACCATGGCGTATAACATGTTTTTGTACATGGCATGTAATATGTTTTTGTACATGACGTGTAACATCATAACGTATAATTTCATTAAGGGTAATTTTGTCCAACTTGGTTAAAAATAGTTAAAATTATAAAAAAGATTATTTTTGAAAACGTCTTATCTTTAAGGGCTATTTTTTAAAATGCACCTTTATTATATAAAGATAGAGAGATATGATATCTCACTATATCTTAATTGATTTGAGATTTTTATATAGATTATTACATAAATAATCCTCATTTAAATTTAAACAAATTAAACTTGGATTTATTATATTCTATCTCAATTATTAGAATAATAATTTAATATATTTCCTATTTATTTAATTAAAAAAATATCATAACAATATCTAAAATTAATTCAATTAAATAATTGTTAATTATTCATAAATAATTAACATAGTTGCATGCCATGTGGACAAATCATATCTAAATGCAACATCTCCCACTTGTACACATTAACATCAACGTGTACAACTCTCAATCTAACTCATCCTCCATCTATTGTCATAAAGAAAAATAGAATGTGTGACCAACAAGAAAAGGTGCCAGTAAGCTATGAGATATTAAATTACCATTTTACTAACAAAGCTTGAGTTCTCATTATACACCAAATTATCTTACTCACACAAGATTTTGCATTTTTGATCCTTTATACACATAAAAGTTATGTAAAATCTCTTTATTCATCTAACTCATGGTTATATAAAACAATTAATGTTTTATAACTACCTAAGGAATAAGTTACAGATCACGTATGTGTGTTATTCAATACTTTTTCCTTGGATACTCATGTGCCAATCCATTATGATCTAATTGCTTTTAGAGCCATGTCTCGTTGGATCACATGCTAAAGTAACAACACAAAATATCAATGTCATATCATAAATCCAAGTCTAAAAAGGTATGGGATTTAGACTACATAAGTCCTTAGGGCTCACATAGTGATAAAGTGAGGATTTATTCAATTACTCTTTTCCATTGGTTGACTAATAACACATATAATATGAAATGTATGCTATAGTGGATCTTCCACTTAGTATTTGATAGGGGATTTTTTTTTAACCATTAAAAATAAAGTATGTTTGGAAATAACCCTCTAGATAATTTTAACTATTTTTAGTCATAAAATTACATTTTTGAACAAAAATGCCCTTAATGAGACATCTTTGTTGATGGGCACTCTGAAACACGTAGACCGTAGAAAATTATGCAAAGAATTTAGCGAACATCTATTTTTTGTGCAAAATATCTTTTTTTTTATTGGAGAAGTTTGTGCAAAAGAAAATAATGTTGCATGAGATGGTTTTTCTGAATGTTCGGACATGGCATTCAGATAAATCGAACGAGGAAGGGGTCATGATGAATCGAAAACTTGGAGAACGATGTGAAA
The DNA here is from genome assembly GCA_036013995.1 of Theobroma grandiflorum. Classification (NCBI taxonomy): domain Eukaryota; kingdom Viridiplantae; phylum Streptophyta; class Magnoliopsida; order Malvales; family Malvaceae; genus Theobroma; species Theobroma grandiflorum. Next base: position 15,090,258 of record CP142132.1, on the reverse strand, counting down.
CTAGAAATCCCACTTACAGAGGTGAATCGAAAAGAGAAAGACGTGAATGCAAAGCACGAAATGGTCGTGCTATAGCAGTTGGAACAGGCCATTGCATTTAGAGTTTGTGAAAAGGAAAATGTGAGATGACAGGGTGCAGAGTTGGTGACACGCCATAGAGGGAAGCACTGATAGGCCAGGGTGCAAAGTTGGTGACACGCCGTGGAGGGAAGCAGTGAGATGGTAGGGCGCAGAGTTGGTGACATGCCATGGAGGGAAGCAATGAGACAGTAGGGTGTAGAGTTGGTGACACATCATGTAGGGAAGTAGTGAGACAGCAGGGTGTAGAGTTAGTGACACGCCATGGAGGGAAGCAGTGACATGACAGGGTGCAGAGTTGGTGACACACCATAGAGGGAAGCGATGACAGGCTAGGGCGTAGAGTTGGTGACACGCCATGGAGAAAAGTAGTGACACACCATGGTTTAGAGTTGGTGACACGCCATAGAGGGAAGTAGTGACACGCCATTGAGGGAAACAGTGACATGCCATGGTTTAGAGTTGGTGACATGCCATGGAGGGAAGCAGTGACACGACAGGTTGCAAAGTTGGTGACACATCATGGAGGGAAGCGGTGACACGGTAGGGTGCAGAGTTGGTGATAGGCCATGGAGGGAAGCAGTGACACGGCAAGGTGTAGAGTTGGTGTCACGCCATGGAGGGAAGCAATGACACAGCAAGGTGTAGAGTTGGTGACACGCCATGGAGGGAAGTAGTGACACGGTAGGGTGCAGAGTTGGTGGCACGCCATGAAGGGAAGCAGTGACATGCCATGGTTTAGAGTTGGTGATACGCCATGGAGGGAAGTAATGACACGCCATGGTGCAGAGTTGGTGACATGCCATGGAGGGAAGCAGCGACAGGCTAGGGCGCAGGGTTGGTGACATGCCATAGAGGGAAGCAGTGACATGACAGGGTGCAGAGTTGGTGACACGCTATGGAGGGAAGCAATGACACGGCAGGGTTCAAAGTTTGTGACATGCCATGGCGAGAATTTGTGACACGCCATGGCTTAGAGTGTGTGACACGACATTGCTTTAACATCTGACAAGCCATGTTTTGATTTGAAATATGTGACACAACATTGTTTGAAAAGCTAACACAATAAAAGAAAAAAAAAGGGGCATATGATGAGGTAACCGTTTGAACTTCCCTTATATTTTATGAATATTAATTTTTATTTATTCATTTTTCACAATAAACATTTCATTTTTCATTTTCCTCATTCGTAAACGTTTGTGTGAACCAATGGCTGTTCGATTCATTTCTCAATACGAAAGGTAGAAGAGAGTTCGACTTCGTTGTTTAGAAGGTTAACGACATCACTGCAATAGGAAGAAGAGTGTTGGTTATCAGCAAAGAGGTAAATGAGTCTGGAAAAAAAAACCACAAAACAAAAAAAAAAAAACTTCCTTGATTTTGGTAATTTTGAATTTTTTTTGCTAGGTTTAGGGTGATAGATATGTTCGTGTTTTTCGCAAATGTTAAGTTTAAACTGTTTTCTTCCTGGTTTGATGATTTTTGGTGTTAAGTGGTTTTGGGTTGACTAGTCTTTAGGGTTTAGCGTGTTAGGACATTAGGTGTCCTATTTGCATGGCGTGTGACAACATTTCACTTGATATGCAAGGCGTGTGACAACATTGCACTTGATATGTATGGCGTTTGACAACATTTTACTTAATATGCATGGCATGTCACAACAATTTTACGTTATGTGCATGGCATGTGCCAACATTTATTTGTTTATTTAGTATACCTTTTTTGCACATTATTGGTTAACTGACTTTTACACGTGTGCCATGTGATGCAGATGCAGCATAGAGAATATGAGGATCTTAACAGTTTTCTCATTGTGCCGAGGGAAAAGTGGGCGTTCAATGTTGCAATAAACACCCACTATAAGTAGTCCTAGCTCCATTACATCAACAAGACTCTCCAAGAGAATGGGGAGTTCGATGCAGTGAAGCGTACATGCTTCGGAATGCTCCTTGACGTCTATCCGTAAAGCTACTTTAGCGTTGGCCTCCTTCACAACATAATGATTTGTTGAATCAATGAGATGAAGGCAATGGAAGAGGAGCTATGGTTTGCTATCGGCAAGAGCAAAGTGCGGATATCAAAGCAGGAGTTTTGCCTTATAACTGGGCTGAAGTTTGGTCCAATGTTTAATGTGTTCACATGTCCGTACGAGGTGGTTGCGGATGAAATTCATGCGAGATACTGGGACGGTCAGGAGAGCATTAAGCTGCAGGTTTTACTTGATACGTTCCTCGGAGGCAACTTCCAGCGAGAAGGAGACGCTACCAAATGGCACTTGTTTTGATTACGAATAACATCCTATTTGGGCAAGACTACCGTAGATGAGTGACGCATTGGTTACTGTCATTGGTTGAGGACCTTGACGCTTGGAATGAATTTTCGTTGGGCCACTATATTTGGAGGCTCACCTTGGACTACCTATTGAAAGGGTTTGAGGTGCCTACCTAAAGCGCAACAAAGGAAAGCTGGTTGCGATACAACATCTACGGCTTCGTATAGGTGATACAGGTATGGTCACATTTACGGCTTCTGTATGGTTTTGAGAAAATAATTTATTGTTGCACTGCTTTATAATTTACGTCTGATAATGTTTACAATTGACTTGCAGGTCTGGGCATTGGAGGCAATTCCGGCCTAGTGAAAAATAGTAGCCCTTTCTGCTCCGAAGGAAAACGTTTACCCACGAATGTGCAGATGGCAATGCAATCAAAAGCCAAAAGAGTTACAAAAGGCAGTGGAAAAGTTAGAGTCATCTGAGCATGTGAGTGAATAGCTACAAATTTTTTCTTCATATTTGTATAAGAAATTTGCCTCAAATTTAATTATAACATAATTTTTTTTATTTGTAGTTGTGGGTACTGGAGAAGTTGGAGCGCACCTCGAAGGAGGCCAGTCGAGAGTATTTGGTGAAACTCTATATGCCGTTATCGAAGGGCCACCAGTGTGTGCCAATCGGGCGCATGGAGGATTGAACGGAGCAGATTGGTGTCATTGCCAGGGAGAAGAGGAGAAGCTTGAAGGAGAAAAGATCCACCGCTGCCACTAAGCGGATGTGCATTGCCTCTTCTGTTGTTGATGAGCCATCGGTCCTTGAGTTGATAGAACAAGGGGATGATGATGGTCCAGGCAATGAACAGTCGGTAATTACGGTTCTAACATATTTGTTTTCATCTATTTGATATGTGATTATCTACTAACATTTTTGTGTTTGCAGTTGGACTAAGCAACGATAGCTCCACAACCACCCACTGGTCCTCCTCAAACGTACATTCGTGACAAGCCGTCAGTAAGTTTAGTTCTAACAATTTATGTTCAAAGTTTCCACATATGTTTATCTAGTAACAAAGTAACTTATGTCATTGCAGTTCATGGAGGCGACGTCCGGTCCTCAACCAGTGATGGCTCCGGCTCTGGCTCTTGCTCAACTGCATATTGCCAATGAGCTACCGGTAAGGATATTAAAGTTGTTATCTTGGTTGTTCACACGTTTCGTATATGATTATTGAATAACACCACTAATATATATGTTATTATAATTGACCTAGTCGGCAAAAGTCAATGACGGCATAGTCACAAAACGTCAGCTCCAACGGATCATGCGGTAGTATCACAAAGACATGTTGAGCTGAAGACATCAATTCAGTCATTGACTGTTCCGCTGGAAAGGTTAGAGGATCGTATCGTTGCATGGGTTTTAGACGGGCTGAAATCACAAGTACATTCATCATTCTGCATTTGTATTTTACTATTTTAGGTCCTTAGTTTTATCAGGTTTAAGGTAATTTTTTTAATGAAATTTATGCTTTGTGGTTTTCTATTTGTTAACGAATTTTCACATTTGTCTCATTCTGTAAGCCGATCTTTCATCCGACAATGCTGGTACGGATCACGATGATCTTGATGATGGGCAGCTTGAGAAGCATGGTGTCAGCCTTCAATCAGATGATGCTGAAGGAGACGAGGTTGGTGAAGTGGATCCGATTGTGGATACTTTCGCTGGACGGGAGGGAGACCTTTGGTTAATTGTGTCGGTCGTAGAACATGTTCCTCAATCCGCCGCGATTGTCGCGCTTCCAGTAACAGGATCGGGCTAGCTCCCTCAGAGCATTCCCGAAGCCAACCAGTCACTACAACCGTCACCACTATCCTCCGATTACCATCATCTTGCAGCAGCAATTGCTGACACAACTGAGCGGGCACGGGTGATAATGGTGAGCAAATACCTTGCAAGCCCGTATGTCGACCCCTCATTGAGCCTTTGGGAGGTGAAGGACATGATGATGGAAGCCTACGAAGCTTTCAAGAAGAACCAGTCCACGAGGTAAGCTTGTAAATATCAATTCATTGTTGTTTTTTAATGAAACATTCATCCACCATCACTTATCAAATTCATTTTGTTACATATGCAAGCGTAATGTCGGAATCTTAGGGGATCAAGGTGCTAAATTCTTCACATTATTAGAAGATTCCGAGAAGAAATGACAAGTGAATATATCGACGCATGCCTCAGTGTTCTATGTAAGCGGTCGACAAGGCCGAATCGAAGTTGTACATTGCTCGTGTATGCATTGTTGACACAATATTCTTTGTAAAAATTTTCAATTCTTTCTAAGTTTTTCAGTGCATTAAGTGTAAACTAATGTAAAATTTTTTTTTCAGGACACTGTCCACATGCTACACTTGGCATATCAAACTGAAGATGCCCGTTCAAGCATGTAAATTTTGGATGAGTTACGGGGGTATGTGAAGGGTGAAAGTCCGACATACGGGAAAAAATAGGAAGAGGTCAATTTCATCTTCGCTCCTTGCAATGCGGGTGGGCATTGGGTGGTGGCAAAGATCGATTTGGGAAGGTGGAGGATCAAGGTGGTGGACTCCGCAACAACTTCGGCAGCTAAGGATAACGGAGTTCGTGCGAAGCAGCTGAAGCCACTTACGACAATTTTCCCAATCATTTGCCACAAAGTCGGGTATTTCAACAAAAGACGCCGGAAGACACGGGATTGGACGCTGATGCCAATGGAAATTATTTTTCCTAAACCTTCAGTGCATCGACAAGAAGTTAGTGTCAGCTGCGGCACGTTCATGGTAAGCTATATTGACGCAATTTTGCAATCGGCCCCAATAAGAGTTAAGCAGAATATGATTGCAAAATTATGTCTCTAATACGCGCACAAAATTTTTTCCAACAACTGCGCGAGCGAACCATGAACATATCGGCCCTTCGTTGTATAATTTTTTTATACAGAATTAAATTTAGAGATAAATTTTTTGTTGTATACACAATCATAGGAAATAGAAATTGTACAATAGAATTATTTTTTGTATACTCACTTCATTATATTTTTATACATAATATAATTTTTTTGTATAGACAATTAATTTTATACAGGAATGCATTATTTTTGTTAAGTAATTTTGTATAGACAATCTTTTTTTGTTTTATACATAGACTTATACACAAATCCGAGAAGTCATTGTGTCACGCCATCGATTTGCATGCACTTGGCGTGTCACCACCATGTCTGCATGCACTTGAAGTGTCACCACCAATATCTGCATGCACTTAGTGTGTCACCATCATGTCTGCATGCACTTGGCTTGTCATCACCAATATCTGCAAGCACTTGGCCTGTCATCACCAATATCTGCATGCACTTGACGTGTCACCACCAATATCTGCATGCACTTGGCGTGTCACCACCATGTCTGCATGCACTTGGCATGTCACCACCAGGTCTACGCCTCAACCCGAAACGTTTAAACTGGTAAAGTCGATTTATATTCCTCTACTATATATGGTCCACAATTCCTCAATTCTCATAGACAGACTATACATCTCTTCTAAAGCAGTTTTGTCGATGCTTCCTTGGTAGTTCTTCCAAGCATTTTCGTAGTGGTAGGACCATTTTGGAGTGGTTGATGCTTCCTCGGTAGTTCTTCCAAGCATTTTTGCAGTGGTAGGACCATTTTGGAGTGGTTGTTAACATCTCACCCTTGATATATTCAATTTTAGAATTCTTTACTAGTCTAATAATTAATCTGTTTCTCTTCACCTCCAACCTGTAAACAAATGTCCAACCTTGGCTATTTGAAATCTAGAATGTTTTCATAGATATTCATTATGCAAGAGCAAATTTCTATGAAGAGACTCCGGATTTCAAATAACCAAGGTTTGACAATTGCTTACAGGTTGGAGGTGAAGAGAAACAGATTAATTATTAGACTAGTGGAGAATTCTAAAGTTGAATATATCAATGGGGGGATGTTAACAACACATGCCTAAGCGGGATTTCTGGTTTGTAAATTGATATATCAAACCATGGCTTGTCAGATGTTAAAGCAATGTCATGTCACACACTCTAAACCATGACGTGTCACAAATTCCTGCCGTGGCTTGTCATAAACTCTGAACCCTACCGTGTCACTATTTCCCTCCATGGCGTGTCACTAACTTTACGCCATGGCATGTCACTGCTTCCCTCCATGGCATGTCACTGCTTTCCTCTATGGCGTGTCACCAACTCTAAACCATGGCGTGTCACCAACTCTACACCATGGTATGTCACTGCTTCCCTCTATGGTGTGTCACCAACTCTACACCCTGTTGTCTCACTGCTTCCCTCCATGGAGTGTCATCAACTCTACACCTTGGCCTGTCAGTGCTTCCCTCCATGGCGTGTCAACAACTCTGCACCTTGTCGTCTCACATTTTTTTCCTTTCACAAACTCTAAACCCAAGTGGACAATTGATATAGTATTGCAATGTCGTTTGTAAATTGACTAAAATTCCCTTATGTATATTGAAGCAATTTGCTTTAAGCAAAAATGCAATGAATGTATTGGCTTTACAATTGTCGAAATGTAGAGTAACATTGTTATTTTTTTATTTATATATGTTGTCCAAAGATTACACAATTTACATTCCATACTATATGACCATGCATGGTGTGGCTAAAGTCAATTATTGACTACTTCTATGCCTAGGCAATGCTATTATTATACACTGGTTTCTAACAAATATCATTATTCAATACAAATGTCAATGGCCAAGATCGAAACAGTTCGAAACAATTCCTAGCAAAACTAGAGATAAATTGCACAAGTCAGTCATGCACGACCACTCTCACTGAACCCTAAGAATAAGTCAATCAATGATATTGAGTCAGTCACATACTGGCCTAATGTCATGCAATGCATAAAAACTAGTCACGCAAACCTCAAAAATAGTGAACAAAAGTCGCAAAACAACAAGTAAATTGCAGAAGTCACGCAGCACCAGTCTCGCAATACCTAATAATAAGTCACTCAATGCGTAATATCCAGTCACTCATGCCAACATAACGAGTCACGTAATGGCCTAATGTCATGCACATGGGTTACACATTTAGTTAGGCTGACAATATGTCTTCATCTATAACACACCCTACGTTTTCAGACGTTGTCCTTCGGATTGGACAGTTGTTGCGTATGTGATCGGTTTCTCTGCAACTTGAACATGCTTTCGGTCCATGCACTTGTGGGGGCGCTGATTGACTTGGAGATGGTGTCAGATTTGTTGATGGATTTGCAAATAGAGATGGGCAATTCTATCTGTTATGCTTGTACATCTTGCATTGCGAACATCTCCATGCTCGACTACTTTCACCAGCTGATGGAATCCTTCTCCTCCTAGGTTTTTTTGCTTGGCCTGCCCAAGGTGGTGGTAAGATGACAATTTGTTTCACATGCGGGGGGATGTCCCACTCACTAGGATGCCTTACTAGGTGAATGGACCTCGCATAACCCTCTACCAAAACAATTGTCTTGTAGTAGTCGGCATAGAATTCAATGGCGTCACGTTTGCATTTACTGAAAAATACAATGAACCCAATAATTCAAGCAGAATCTAAATACTATGTCAATTAAGGATCAAATAAGAAATAAAGAAAAGATATTCTGACCTTATTGCTGCAATGGCATGGTTACATGGTAGCAAATCTATTTGGAACTCACAGCATGAACACGTCTTCGTGGATAGGTAAACAAGTCTGTCCATTTGCCCGTCTTTAACTTCAAACTCCACTCGATTGATAGATTTCACTACAAAGCGATATGCATCATTGAAGCGTTTGATCAATTGCTTGGCAACCTAAGGGCTGAGGGACGTGGTCACCTTGACGGCCTCCTTGTACCGATCATGGAACCAACGCTGGAACATGTCTAGTATGAACTCCATCAAAACAGTGATTGGCATTTGTTTTGTATGCTTTAAGCAAGAGTTAACACATTCAGCAATGTTCGAGGTCATCATTTGGTGTCGCCTTGCCGGTGAACATGCACGTGCCTATCTATCAGGGTCTATTCTCAAAAGATCAGCATGGGCTCCCGCATGAATCTGCTTGAACTGGTTCATATGTCTGTTGAAATCGAAAATCTAATAGTAATCTGAAGCAAGGGTGAAAATCATAGAAACGTCATTGCGCTTGAACTTGTTTTTAAAGTTTTTCTTCAAATGGTAACTGCATAAACCGTGGTGCGCTTTTGGGTATGCATTTTTGATTGCTTTCTTAATGTCAAGATGCTGATCAGAAATGAACATAGTATTTTCAAGACAACCAACCGCATCACGCAGCTTGCTGAGAAACCATTTCCACGAGTCTTCGTTCTCAACATGGCTAATACCAAACGCAACTAGATATACACACTCATTCGCGTCTTTGCATACATCGACAAACAGAACACCCTTGAACCTGCCTTTCAGATATGTCGCATCAATCGCAATAGTAGGACGCATTACATCCTTAAACCCCCGAATGCAAGCCTTGTATGACCAAAAATAATATTTGAATCTTTCAGCTTCATCAGTAGCCAGGGCAGTGACTGTGCCTGGATTTTCTTGTTCCAACATATAAAAATACGAGGGTAGTGGTTGAAATGACTCTTCCAGGGGATCGAAAACAAGCCTCTCCGCATACTCCTTTACTTGCCAAGCCTTACCATACAAGTATTCCAATCCTCACTGAACCCTCATTTCGCCAATTATGTTTTTAGTTCTCAATGTTACTCCATTAGCCTGAAGCTTGGGTGCCATAAGTTCACCAATTATCTTCACACTCGCAATTGGAAATCGCCCTTGCAAACCATCAACAGTACATGTGTGTACTTTGTGGAACATCCGAACTTGCCAATACTCTCCTCCGTCAGGTAACTTCGTTGAACGCACACTGAACTTGCATGCCTTGTTCTTGCAACCAACCTCGTAACGACCTTTACATGACCTTTTTACTCTTATCCTAAATTGCTCTTTTAGAGCCAACATGTTTAAAGCTCGTTTCAACTTCGCATTCAAGGAAAACATTCTTCCTTTGTATACGCAATCCTCTGCACAGGTCAACTCCTTAGTGGTAATTGTTTGGAAGGAGAACCCTTCTGCACCTGTAATTCACCACGTACAAGATCTCCCTACATTTCCCCTTTCCTGATAACTATCATCGAACAATGTATCAACGGAACGAATCCCATCTTCACCAGCAATGGGGTTATTGTATATGAGGTCATCACACTGAACATTTCCTACATCGAAACCTTCAACAAGTTCCGTTTCACCTCCAACATCTTTCGTTTTGCCTTTAACATTATTGCAAATTGGAATGTCACTGTCACAAAGGCAGTCATTTTCTGAACTATCATGATCCCAATCGTCAAGCCTATCATCTAAATTGTCATCAAATCTATCCCAAAGTGAAATTAGCATTACACACTTTACGGTTTCACCCGATCGTTGTATTTCTTTAACAGAAGTAACTAATTGGTTTGATCCACATCCTGATTGAAATTGTGCACCAAATTGTTCTATCAATGTCGTTTGTCTACTAGGATGCACAAACTCTTGTGCATACCTCAATTGCTGGTTATGGACCGAATGCTCAAGTATATGTGAAGCATTGTAAATCTTATTTTGATTGAGCTGATTACCATGTTGTTCAGCTTCTTTATGTGACATAACATTTGTTTGGCGTCTCTTAATGCTGACATACACAGCCAGAACATTCCTCTGTTCTAGCAGAATTAATGCAACATTCGCATCGTTCTTGATAATTGGCCGTGATAGCTCCCCGGTTGTACTGATCAATGCATGTAACTCAATCTCGTCAATTTCTAAGTTTACCCCAACAACACCTTCAACCAACTTCATCAAACTAGCAAACGACAAATCAATCCTAACCCCCCGCATTTGTGACTCACCACCCTTGTAAATGCCATCCACCCACTGACCACTATGTTTTATCAAAAGTTACAGAATTGAAACCCCACTAAAATTTTGAAAACAAAAAATAAAAATAATTATTTAATTTCTCAACCATTTTACACAATACAATGCCGTGTTCAAAAAATTTGTCAATCATGTTGTTACACGCCAAGTGCATATGGACATTGGTGGTGACATGCCAAGTGCATGTGGACACTGGTGGTGACACGCCAAGTGCATGCGAATACTGGTGGTGACACGTCAAGTGCATGCAAGCATGATGGTGACACGCCAAGTGCATGTGAACACTGGTCGTGACACGCCAAGTGCATGCAGACATGCTGGTGACATGTTAAGTGCATGCAGTCTTATGTGGTCACACGCTTAGTAGATGCATAGCGTGTAACAACTTTGTGCAATGTTTCTAATTTGTCTTCTAATTTACACTCTACACAAAAAGTTTCACAAATTTATGTGTTGCAGCAATAAACCCAAAAACATACCTTGATGTTATCTCCGCTATGGGGTCTATTTTTTGAGGACAATATGGCCAGATGGTGAGAGATAGACCACAACACGATGACGATGATGTTCGATAGAGAGTTGACAGAGCTCATACAGTTCAGAGAGCTGATGACGATGGTGCTTAACATAGAGTTGATACAGTTCACAGAGTTGAGACAGAAAGATGAGTGAGCTCAAACAGCTTAGCATTAATTTCTAATATTTCTCAATGGTGGGAGGCAGAAATCAATAACTTAATTTGTCACAATATTTTTTAAGGGCATTTTTGTCTATTCATGCTTCTTTGAGGCTAGAATAGATAACTTTATTTCGGTGGTTATTTTTGAAATCACCCTATGACGAGGGTTGTTTCTTACAATTTCCTCTATTTGATATGTTAAAAACCATTATACAAATCTCAACCCAATCTTTACAAAAAGTATTGACTGGAATCTCCTAAGATTCAAATTCGATTCTTATTAACTTCATGGATTATGGTTAATCTCCATGTTTGATTCCTATGAGTCTCATCTTGACTCTAAGTCAAGGTTACATTGCTAACATCGTTGTTCACAACTCATGTGACAAGGAGATTACAAATTGCTTGGCATCTTGTGATCGTTTAAGTCTCATCCCACACGTTGTCACAACGTTGAGGTGATTATCTTATGTGAGAGGGATAATCTATAAAGCCAAAAGACATTCTCAAATATGCGCTTTAATCAATTAACAACAATTAGTCGAATAAGTCAACATAAACTTAATTTATTAATTATTCAAAAAACAATAATTTAATAATATCAAATGTGTAGTAACCCCAAATCCCTAATATGTTTCTAAAAAGCATTTTTAGCTATAAGTTTAGTGAATGGGTTAGATAACATATTAGTCATCGAAACATACTTCAATACAACAAGACCTTGTGCAAAGATGTCACAAATGTAGTGATAATGAGTATCAACATGTTTAGTTTTTCCATGGTATTTAGATCCTTTGTATAAACCATGACAATTATGTTGTCACAATAAAGTAGAACAACTTCATGAACATGCTTAATAAAGTTCAAGCTTTACAAAAATCTCCTTAACCAAACTATCTCAACTACAACATAACATGATACATACTCTGCTCCTATATTATAAACAGTAGTATAGAACTGCTTTTGCTACTCTAAGAGACAGCTTCACCTTCAAGTATAAAAGTGAATCTTGAAGTGGACTTTCACTTATCTTTATCATTGGTCTAATCAACATCATTATATCCAACCAATTTTAATTTTTCACCTTGCTATCACAAAGCTAAATTAGTGGTTCCTCTTAGGTACCATAGTATCCTTTTGCCTACAACCCAATGGGTAATCCTAAGATTAGTTTGGTACTTATTGACTATATTAACCGCAAAGCATATGTCTTGTTGAGTACACATCACAATGTACATCAAACTTCTAATAGCATTTCCGTATAGTACTTTGCCATTTGTTTCTTTCCTTCTTTTGAATATTGAAACCGGGTGTCGCGACCTTGCTCCTTGAGGCGTTGTGGTGTCGTAGACTTGCTACAATGTATGGTGTTGTTTTTCTTCTAAGGCACTGCAGCCTTACTTCACTAGCTCTACGGCATTGTGCTCCTTGGTTTTTCTATGGGGCTTTGGGCATCAAGGGTGCAACAACTTCTTTTTCTCTAAGGACTTGACCTTCGTTTTCCATTGCTGCCTTGTGTAGAAACTGATGTACTCCACCTTCTTACAAAGCGATTTTCACCTTGTTCTTATTCAAACTGGGCAAAGTGGTAAACATTAAAGTTGTATCCCTATCTATTAGCTTTCCAATGACTCAAGAATAACATCAATTGGACTTTTAGATTGAAAGAAATACTTAAAATACTACAACATATATGAATGAAGCTATCACCATACTTGAACAGATTATCATCAAATAAGGTCTTTTCATCAAATTTTCTACAAAAACAATCAAATGGATCAACAATAACTAAACTTCAAGTAATTTAAAGTAATTTAAGATAAAATTAAACTAAAATAACTTAAACTAAAGTAATTAACATGCAATTGAACTTAACTAAGAAAAGTAATTGAATACTTACCCCTGCACCTAAAATCTCAATGACTTAGCTAGCTGAGTATCCAAAATGTAATAAAATAACTTTATATAATAAAGTTATAAAAAATAAAGGGGCTTGAGATATGAATTTAATACTATCGACATAATCACCAATGAAAATTCCATCAATGATTCTATTGGTATATTTATTAATCATTCCAATCATCTTCGTCAATGATTCTGTCTATATAGTTATTAATCATTCCAATTGTCTCCGTCGGTGATTCCATTGATGACATAAACACATCGTCGAGTAAATAATTTGTCGGTAGTTTGGTTGATAACTTTCATAGGTAATGTCGTCACTAACGAAAATATTCTGTTGGTAAACTTGGTGCCATCTTACAATATTGCCGTCATTGTATTGTTGATGAAATCTATTCCATCGATGTTCCATCAGTAATACTAAGCAGATAACTCTGTCGATCTTCTGTTGAATTACCTATGGATATTACCGATCTATTTTTTTATAGTGACAACCATTTATGAATGTTGACAATTAACTCTATGTCATTCATGGCTAATAGTATATCATCCACATATAATGAGAGAATGAAGAATTTATTCCATGATCTCTTTATATATACACAACGGTCCTCTTTAATTATCATAAAGCCTCTAAAATTGATGACTTGACGAAAATGAAGATATCATTGTTGGGATGATTGTTTCAAGTTAAAAATACTAGATAAAACATCTTAAGCAAAACACCTTGTGTTCTTTTTTTTTTTTGGCTTGAAAGCCAACTAGTTGATTCATATAAATCTTCTCATTGATTTCGACATTAAGAAATGTAGTTTTTACATCCATTTGTAAAAAATCCAAATTTAGAAGTGTCACTATAACTAGAATAAGGCGAACCGACGCAAATTTCACAATAGCAGAAAACGTCTTTTCATAATCCAAACCTTTTTTTTTTAGGTTTAACCCTTTATTACTAAACAAGCCTTATATTTATTAATTGATCCATTCACTTTGTGCTTTACCTTTAGAACCCATTTATTCCAATGGCCTTGTACCTAAACAGAAGGTCAATTAACTCTAATACTTGGTTTTTAGCCATGGATTTCATTTCATCTTCTATAGTAGTAAGCCACTTGTCTAATAATGGTGAGTTTAAAGCTTCCTCATATGAAGAATGTTCATCAACATCTATAGAAATGCTTTAGAAGGACTCTTTTCTCTCTTGAAGTGTTTATGGGGTATATTCCCATGTTCGTTTCTTTGTAATTGTGAATCTTGCTAGAGCCTAAGTGGTGCGCTCCCATTAACCTCAATAGTTTCTTGGATAGATATGTTTCCACATCCATTTCATCATGTTGGGAAGCACTTACTTAAGGCTCCTCTAACTCATAAAGCTTAAAGTTTTCTTTAACCTCACCAATACTTGGAAAGTCATCTTCTAGAAAGTGAACATCATAGGATTCTATCTAAATTAGTCGTTCATTCAAGTGTTCACCATGCATGACTTAGTCTTTAGAATGTTTTAAGTACCTAATGAATTCACATTTATTAGCTCTAGGGCCAAATTTTCCATACTTATGAAATGATTGATATATGTATCTTGTTAATCCTTAAGGATGTAAGCCTTTTAAATTGGACTTAGTCTCATTCCTTAACTTATATGGAGTTGTAGAAACAGATTTTGAGGACATATGATTAAAGTTGTGTGTAGCAGTCAAAAGGGTGTCCCTTAAAAACTTATTGGAAGGTTGGCATGTGCCATCATTGACCTAACTATGTTTAGTAGGGTATGATTCTTTCTTTTCGTAACATTGTTTTGTAATAGAGTTTTAGGTTTTGTTAACTATTTGCATATTCTATTTTCTTCACATAATTCTCTAAACTGATCAAATAGATATATGCAACCTTTATTAGTGTGAAAGACCTTAAGTTTCCTTTCTTTTTGATTCTTAACCTTTAGCATAAAGTGTTTGAAATAATTTAAAGCTTTAGAACAATGAGACAAGAGAAATATTGATCCATATCATGAGTAAACATTTATAAATGTAATGAAATAAAATGCACCATTGTGTTCTTTAACATTCATAGGCCCATAGATATCCAAATAGACAAGTTTTAGAAAATGTTTGGCTTTTTTAGCTTTCTCGAAAGGCTTCTTTCTAGAATTACCAGTAAAACATCGCTTACATGTAAGAAGGTTAACTATGACAAGTGGGCCCAATAGCCTTTACTTAGCCAATTTGCACATTCCATTTTACTCAATATGCCATTTCCCAGAATCATATATAAGATCAGAAGAAGAAGTTAAAGCAATAAAAACATTATTATTAGAATCCAAATCTAACATGATTAAACCATCTTTCAAAAAAACCACGACAAAAAAATATGTCCTAAAAAAAAAGATAAATCATTATTCTCGAAAGTAAAAATAAATCCTAAATCCATTAGCACTAAAACTGAAAGTAGATTAAATCGCAAAGAGGGCGCATGAAGCATATCATGTAGGAGCCATTTGCACCCATTACATAGTAATGTGATTTAGTAGGTTCCAAGTCCTAGGACCTTTTCCTATGCCTTATTCCTTATCATGACAAAGTGACTTCTCGCTAGTAACCAATGATAATATACATATCTTGCACACTTACAAGTCAAGTGCTTGATTGCTCCTATATTTACAATCCAACCAAGAGGAGAATGAGTTACAAACACATGAGAACATATAAAAGTTCTAAAAGGGTTAAAGGGGTAAACCTTTTTAGGCTCAGTCCACACTTAGGCAAAATGTCCATTTTTGCCAAAGTTAAAGCATTTCAACTTAGACTTACCCTTTGTCACGACTTAACTCGAGGGTTTGTGACCGACGCATGAGCCCAGTAGGCAAGCCTACTAGACCTAAGCAAGCCTTACAATCCAAAATCATATAACACGCAGCTAAAGGATTTAATAAACAAATATTCGTAATAAAACCAAATATAATACATTACCCTTGGCATATAATTCATATAAATGTTTATAAGGCCATATGTTGGTCATTTAAGGCAGGTTCGTACATAACAAACCTTACACATAAATTCATATAGCACAACATGCCTACATACATAACAAACTAAGTGTGAAGTGAAAGCTCGCGACTGATGCAGCGAAGTGACACAACGGATGGGAACTTATAGAATTTTAAAATCGGTCTGTCGTTAGATGAACTTTATCACATAGCTTTGTGGCCTATTTATCTACACATGGTATTCAGATGGGTGAGCAATATAATACTTAGTGAGTGGTGCAAATAAACAAAATCATATATATTAAACACATAGATAAAATATATGTAATGTCTGTGCATTTAGATGTTTTAGCAAACATTTCCAAATATAAGGCATATCATTATCCTTAAAGTCTTGGATGTAAGGGCATATCATCGTCCTCAATGTATCCAAAGATTATCACACATCATTAGGCTTACTCTCGAAGCCAACCAAAGTTATTCAAATCATTCTCCATGGCACACTCTAGTTATTAGAGCATCACATCAAGTTCATCTAATATTTATCTAACCCATTCCACCGCTATCTCATGTTATATACGAATCAAATGAATAAATGGTCCTCCCCTAGACAGAGTCAAATCACACTCGGTGATCAACCGATGGAGAATCAAATCACATTTAGGGCAAAACCACTAGTGTTGAAGCAACAAGCGGAGAATAAATCTCTCACAGTGTTGAAGCAGTTGGCGAAGAATCAAATTATTGACTAGAGTAATCTCTCGATGGTCAACATCACCTAGAGTAATCTTAACGAATGTCATCAAAGCACTACAGGCGAGAATCACATGCAAGATTAGTGCCACCATCCCTGCAGGCACAAATAGTCATTGGGGGATCGAAACTCCACTCAACCATAAATCAGATCAACGTTCGAAAATTATCCTTCGAACGAAAACACAAATCCACAAATAAGGCCATTATGCCTTTGTAATTCAAATTTTCCTTGTCGAACCTTAATTCACATTTATCGAGCTTCAATCGTCTTTAAGCTAGGTCAGGTTCTAAGTGCTTTTAAATCTTTAAGGCATCATTGGATCAAATTCTCTTAACATATCCTTTGGGTAGGGAAATATATTCTTAAGGTTCATTATAGCCTCTAAACATCCTAGTCTAGGGACACACAGCATAGGCACCTATGTGGCTTGCGTCATAGGATACAAAAACCCATTCCACAGTTTGGTTTTCTAGCCTAAGCAATCATATACATACAAATATATACATACACACATTTTAATACCATGGCAGCACCTTCATCAATAAGTCATGCGTCACATGAATCTTAATTCAAACCCACTTATAACAACAAATTGGAGGTAATCCCACCATCGAGCTCATTTTCAGCTTTCAATCGTCCTTTAGCTCATCAGCGCGTCTAATTACTTTGTTTCCTCCTTAGAACACGTCAAAACTTCTAATTGTTAATTAAATCATAGTTTTCAAAAATGCCAACTTTTCCATAATTAACCAAATCTTAGCAATCCAACTATTTAAGCTTAAATCCATCAATAATGAGCTAAAGCCATACCTTGTAAGCTAAATTGCACAAATCTTAGCTCCAAATTTCAGCCAAATTGAGGGGAGATTTACCAAAGTTGGAAAAATTGGATTTCTAAGAATTTAACCGATTAAATTGAAAAGTAATCTGTAAATACGTTTAACCTTATCTCTAGAGTTGTTTTTTGAGCTCAGATTAGCTTCAAATAGCTCCAAGAATATGTTTAAGGCTTAAGCTTTTTAGATGGTAGATAGTGTAAAAGTTTGGGGGTTTTATTTTAACTGGTTGAATGGCCTAGATTTCTTTTTTATTTTTACATTTTCTTAGTAATGAATCGGTACATTTAGCAATGTATTGATACATCTATTCTAATTTTGAATAATTGTATCGATACATTGAAGTAATGTATTGATACATTTTAGGCAAAATGCTCACTACCCAACCATGTATCAATACATAAGGGAAATATATCGATACTTTTTCCCTTGGGTGCTTGCTGCTTCAAATGTATCAATACATTTAAACAATGTATCGATACATTTTAAGTAGAATGCTCACTACCCAACCATGTATTGATACATAAGGGAAATGTATAGATACTTTTTCCCTTGGGTGCTCACTGTTTCAAATGTATCAATACATTTGGATAGTGTATCGATACATGTTCATTTGTGGCCAAATCTATCGATACATCCTTACATGTACTGATAAAATTCCCCCAAAACACCTTATGTTGTTTTTCATACCAAGAATGTATCAATACATGAAGGGGTGTATTTATACATCTTCCCCTGTAAATAGTTTTAAACTTCCAAAACTTTTAAAAATATAAGTTTAACACCCCAAAATCATTCCCTACAAATATCACACCTCAAATCATTCATTTAACTTAATCCCATACACATAAATTCATAAATATAACCTTAAACTTAGATCAAAACCTCAGGCTATGGGATTTATCACATATTTTCTCAAAATGTTGCCTAAGTGTCAATATTTGCACTTTTAAATACTTGGCATACATAGCATATCATCGAAATCCTCAAGACTTCACATATTTCGTAAATCATCTTCAGTTTACTCATTTTACATCAAAAATTGAGGGTGTTACATTCTCCCCTCCTTATAGGAAATTAGTTCCCGAATTTCGAATCATACGTCACAAGGTACAGCTATTAATCTTCAAACAGATGGAGATATTTCTCTTCCATTTCTTCCTCAAGTTCCCATATGGCTTCTTCAATCAAATGGCTTTGCAACAGTATGTTTACCATAGTAATATCCTTAGAGTGAAGTTGTTTCATTTGCTGATGCAATATGGCTACAAGCTGCTCCTCATAATTAAGTCCATCCTACAACAGGACTTTCTCATATCGTATCACATGCAAAGGATTCGAAATATACTTCTTAAGCATGGACATATGAAAGATCGGATGAACATTGGACAAGTTAGGAGATAATACCAAATGATAAGCAATTGTACCCACACGCCTTAATACCTCAAAAGGTTCAATGTACCTAGGGCTCAATTTCCCTTTCTTCCTAAATCTTTTACTCATTTGATTGGTGAGATTTTTAAAAATACATAATCGCCAATTTCAAATTCTAAAGGCTTCTGCTTATTGTCAGCATAGGACTTTTGGTGACTTTGAGCTACGAGCATCCTTTCTTGAATCACTTGGATACCTCGTTCTACTTCTTAGACCATTTCTAGTCCTAAAGCTTTCTTCTCCAACTTTAAACCAACCATTAGGCGACCTACATCTTCGCCCATACAAAACCTCATAAAGAGCCATACTGATTGTGGCTTGATAACTATTGTTGTAAGCAAATTCGACCAAAGGTAAAAAATGATTCCATAAGACCCCAAAGGCAAGCATAATCGCTCTTAGCATATCCTCGAGCATTTGAATAATGTGCTCGGATTGGCCATCTTTATGGGTGAAAAGCAGTACTAAAATATAATCTTATACCTTAGGCCTTTTGCAATTTCCTCTAAAATTAACTTGTGAACTACGGTCCTCTGTCAAATACGATTATTATCGGAATCCCATGTAGCCTTATAATCTCATTAACATACATTTAGGCATATCGAGTTGCTCTATACATAGTCTTGACCGTCAAGAAGTGAGCTAACTTAGGCAGCCAATCAATTATCACCCAAAAGGCATCATAGCCACATTTAGCTTGTGGTAAACCCATTATAAGGTCTATTGCTACATGTTCCCATTCTCACTTGGGTATCAGTAACAATTGTAGCAGTCTCAATGGTCTTTAATGCTCAGTTTTCACTTGCTAGCAAGTTAAACACTTAAAGACATATTTAACCACATCTCTTTTTAATCTTGGCCACTAATACATGTTGACTCCATTAGTTTTGATGATAATAAAACATTCTCATGTCATTTGTGTCTAATATTTCTAACAAAGTGTGTAGGGCAAATGTTCATTAATGAGAAACTATTTCAATCTTCTTATTGAACATCCAAAGATGTGATTTGAATAAAGAACAAGGAAGATCAGTATTGATGAAGTCCCTTGATATGTTAAGGAAAATCACTAGTTGAACTAAAGTCAAAGTGGAGAAGTAAAAGGGTGAAGCTTGGTGAAAAACAGAATCAAGTTAGTCGACCAAGATAATGGGGTTAGTCAACTAAGCGATCACTGGAATCTACATTTGAAACAGAACCAATTTAGTCGACCAAGGGAAAAATTTTAGCCGACTAAGTGCTCTCTATCTACTTCATCCGTCAGGCTACTACAAGACAAGAAAACGGCTAGAACCTTCCCCAAACTGTTTCTAACGGTCATAAACATTCCAACAGCCATCCGGCAAGCTTCTCCAACTATAAAAGGATCTTCAAATGCCAAGGAACCAACTTTTGACAAATCTTGACAACTTTGGCTTCACATAAAAAGGAATACCATCACATTCAAGCTAAGAAGAGTAGCAAAACCTGAATATCATTTGTACTCTTCATTGAACCTCAACGCATATTCTTTGTATCTATGTTTAGCACTTCAACTTGTACCATATAGATCAACCGTGTGATCACTAAGTACTCTCCTTTATCTATCTTTGTATTCTTAGAGTGAGTGTTTCACTCTAAGTGTTTGCATCAAGCAAGGTTTGCTTGGATGCTTGTAGGTTCCAACTTAACTTTGAAAAGTTAGGGTTGGGTTCTAGTTTAGCTCATGAAAAACTAGAGTTAAAGGTTGTGGTTGAGCCTTGAAAAACCACATTGAGTTTTAGTTTAGCCCGGGAAAAACTAGTGATAGGTTGTGGTTGAGCCTTGGAAAGCCACATTGGGTTTTAGTTGATCCCGTGAAAAACTAGTGTAAAGGTTGTGGCTAAGCGTTGGAAAAACCATTGTAAAAGCTTGGTGGAAGCTTGTGAATTCCACCGTCTTAATGTTTGATTTGAAAATCCTTGGTTGGATAATCAAGGTAGTGGATGTAGGTCTTGGACCGAACCACTATAAATACCTTGTCAATTGTTTTCATTGCCTTATCTTCCTTAGTTTGAGACCAAGTCTCAATCCCACTAAAAAGAGCCGAGACAGTGCTATTCACCCCCCTCTAGCACCTATATTCGGGACCAATAATTGGTATCAGTGCTAGCTCTCTGAATATAAGGTCTAACACCCTTAGAGAGGATCCAAATGGCTCAACATAAATCAGTAGTAGCTGAGGGACAATCAACAAACAGACCACCTCTGTTTGATGGCTCTAATTACCCTTATTGGAGCGCTAGAATGTCAATTTTCATTAGAGCCATAGATTTTGAAATGTGGGATGTCATCACTGATGGTCCTTTTACTCCCTCAACTATAAATGTTGTCACAAACGAGTTGATGCCTAAGCTAAGGTTTGAATGAACTGAGGCTGAAACTAAGAAAGTGCAGACCAATTTCAAGGCAATCAACACCCTGCATTGTGCCTTAACTCCCACCGAGTTCAACAAAGTCTCAAGCTGCATTACAGCTAAGCAAGTGTGGGACAAGTTAAGGATAATACATGAAGGGACTTCTCAAGGCAAGGAGTCCAAAATTGCCCTATTGACCCATAACTATGAGATGTTCAAAATGAAACCTGGTGAGGACATCACTAGCATGTTTGATAGGTTCACAAACATCACAAATAAACTTAACCAACTAAGAAAACCTATCTAGGAACATGAGCTTGTAAAAAGACTTCTTAGGAGTCTGTCTAAGTCTTAGAAGCCAAAAGTGACTGCCATCTAAGAAGCCAAAGACTTGAACATCATAACACTTGATGAAATTTACGGGTCACTCCTCACACATGAGCTGGAGCTTAAGGAAGAAGAAGAAAAGGATAAAAGAGAGGCAAAAGAAAAGAAGAATAACATAGCACTCAAAGCCAGCATCTTTGAAGATGAGATGGAAGAACTCTCATGCGATGGCAATGAAAAACTTGCACTTGTTGCAAGAAGATTGAGAAAACTGATGGGAAGAAAGAATAAAAAATTTGCAAGAAAATTCTTTAAAAGGGATGAAGGTCCTACATGGAAGAAAAACGAGAATAAAAGCAGTAACAAGGAAGAAGTAATCTGCTATGAATGCAAAAAATCAAGACACTACAAATCTAAATGTCCATTGCTGAAAGAAGAAACTTCAAAGAGAAACAGAAAATCAAAAAAGGCAATGGTTGCTGTAGCCTGGTCAGATAATGATTCAAGCACAGAATCCGATGAAGAAAGCTCAGAAGAAAGAGCAAACATCTGCCTGATGGCAAATGGTGATGAAACAAAGGTATGCTCATCAACTTGTGATATATCTATAAATGATTTGCAAGATGAGTATGATGAGTTATGTGATGAGTTTGAAAACCTGTTTTTAAAGTACAAAAATCTAAAGAAAAAGGTTACATCATTTAAAAAAGATTTGGAGAAAGTTAAACTTGATTTCAACTCTGTTTTTGAACAAAGAAATGTATTTCAAAATGAGCTGGAACATTCAAAAGCAGATTTTGAAATCATGAGAGTAGAGCTGAAAAATAAAACTGATGCTTTACAAAAAGCCCTTAATGAAAATAAAGCTCTTAAATGTTTAAACAATGATCTTTTAAAGAAAAATTCATATAGCAAGAAGAATCATCATAATACATCATCTAGATGCTATCGTTGTGGAACACATGGTCATCTATCATATGAGTGTGTCAAAAACTTTCATGTGTAGAAAACTAAGAAAATCTGGGTGCCAAAAGGCTACTTTATTGACACTAACACTTAAAGACCCATCAAAGGATGGGTACCTATAAAGAAGAACTGAACCATATTTTTGTAGGTTGAGCTGCACCTAAAGGAAACATGCTCAAAGGCTCAACACATAAAGAAACAGCCATGGTACATGGATAGTGGCTGCTCTCGACACATGACAAGAGATGAAATACTGTTTGCACAACTGGACAAGAAAAAGAGAGGCATCGTTTCCTTCGGAGACAATTCAAAAAGAAGAATTGAAGGTATAGGTACGGTTGGTAAGAACTCCTGCACACAAATTAGCCATGTGTTATTTGTTCAAGGTCTAAAGCATAATCTGTTAAGCATAAGTCAGCTGTGTGATAAAGGGTTTAAGGTTTGTTTTGATTCCAACAAATGTGAAGTAATAGACATAGGCACTAACAAGACTATTTCATAGGAACGGATTGAAAAATATGTATGTAATCTTCCTTGAGGATCTAGAAAAGGATAATGAAATGTGCCTAGTAGCCAAGGTTGAAAATAATAGTTGGTTGTGGCATATGAGACTAGGACATGTTAGTTTGAACACTATGTCTAAACTAATCAAGAAAGATCTAGTTATTGGACTACCCAGCATTAGGTTTGAAGGTGATAAAGTATGTGAAGCATGTCAGCTAGGAAAACAAGTCAAAACATCATTCAAAGCTAAGAATGTTGTGTCAACATCGAAACCTCTTGAAATACTCCACATGGATCTCTTTGGTCCAATTAGCACCACAAGTCTAGGTGATAAATCTTATGGTTTAGTGATTGTTGATGATTACTCAAGATTCACTTGGGTTTATTTCCTTGCTCACAAGAATGATGCATTGTCAGCTTTTGTAGGATATTGCAAGAAGGTTGAAAATGAAAAAGGTACATCCATTATTAGGATCAGGAGTGACCATGGAGGTGAGTTCGAGAATGATGAGTTCGAGAGATATTGCAATGAAAAGGGGTTGGAACACAACTTTTTAGCACCTAGAACACCCTAGCAAAATGAAGTTGTGGAAAGAAAGAATAGAACATTGAAAGAGATGGCAAGAACTATGCTTTGTGAGAACAACCTCCTTAAATATTTCTAGGCTAAAGTTGTCAATACAGCAGCTTATATACTTAATAGAGTTTCAATTAGAGCAATCATGTCAAAAACCCCATATGAGCTGTACAAAGGAAAAAACCAAATATCTCTCACCTTAGGAGCTTTGGCTGCAAATGTTTTGTTTTGAACAATGGAAAACAGCCATTAGGGAAGTTTGATGCTAAAAGTGATGAAGCAATATTCTTAGGATATGCCATGAATTCAAAAGCATATAGAGTTTTCAACAAAAAGACACTAACTGTTGAAGAATCTGTTCATATAGTTTTTGATGAATCAATCCATGTTGAAAAGGAAGTTCATGAGGATGATGAAGATTTTGAAAATCTAAGAAAACACATGGATGAAATGAGTATAAATGATAGCAAGAACAATGAGGAAGACTCATCAAGAGAAGAAACCGTAGCTCCACCTCTTGAAAATCTACAAGGACAAGAAATCCAGCATAGTGACTTACCTAGGAGCTGGAGATATGTGAGAGATCATCCACAAGATCAAATCATAGGAGACAAACCTCATAGAGTTAAGATTAGGAAAAGAACTAGAAAAACTTGTGAATTTTCAGTTTTCATTTCTCAAATTGAACCTAAAAGCTTTGAAGAAGCTGAAAAAGAGGAAAGCTAGATTTTAGCCATGCAAGAGGAGCTAAATCAATTTGAGAGAAATAATGTGTGGTCACTAGTGCCTAAGCCTTCAAATCACCCTATTGTTGGCACTAAATGGGTGTTTAGAAACAAAATAGATGAACAAGGAAATGTTGTGAGAAACAAAGCAAGATTGGTAGCAAAGGGGTATAATCAAGAAGAAGGAATAGATTATGAAGAAACCTTTGCTCCAGTAGCAAGAATAGAAGCCATAAGATTGCTAGTTGCCTTTGCTCGTCATATGCACTTCAAACTATACCAAATGGATGTGAAGAGTGCATTCCTAAATGAAATTATTTAAGAAGAAGTGTATGTTGAACAGCCTACTGGTTTTGAAGATTTTGAAAAACCAGATCATGTCCTTAAGCTTCATAAAGCCTTTTATGGATTGAAATAAGTTCTTAGAGCTTGGTATGAAAGGCTTTTAAAATTTTTAGTAGAAAAAGACTATGCTAGGGGCAACATTGACACCACATTGTTTATCAAGAGATACCTAAATGATTTAATCATAGTTCAAATCTATGTTGATGACATAATATTTGGTGCTACTAATGAATCTCTTTGCAAGAACTTTGCTAAGGAAATGCAGGGAGAATTCAAAATGAGCATGATGGGAGAATTGAAGTACATTCTTGGCCTTCAAATCAAGCAATGCAAAGGAGGAACCTTTGTCAGCCAAGACAGATACATTCAAGACATGCTCAAAAGGTATGACATGTTAAAATTGAAATCCATCAGGACACCAATGAGTACATATTCAAAGCTTGATACTGATGAGAAAGGCAAAGAAGTAGATCAAAAGCTCTATAGAGGTATGATTGGATCTCTTTTTTACTTAACTGCAAGTAGACCAGATATTCAGTTTAGTATGTGTTTGTGTGCTAGATTTCAGTCTCAACCTAAAGAAACACACTGCACTGCTGTAAAAAGAATATTTAGATATCTCATTGAAACCCAAGGCCTAGGATTATGGTATTCAAAAGAATCACCATTCAACCTTGTAGGATATTCAAATGCTGACTTTGCTGAAAGTAGAACTGATAGGAAGAGCACTAGTGGAACATGCCAGTTGCTAGGAAACATGCTTTTATGCTGGTCGAGCAAAAAGCAAAATTCTGTTGCCTTGTCCACTGCTGAAGCAGAATATGTGTCCCTAGGAAGTTGTTGTGCACAGGTTTTATGGATTAAGCAACAATTGAGAGATTACGGATTGTCCATGAATAACACACTCATATATTGTGAAAACACTAGTGCTATAAATATTTCAAAAAATCTTGTGCAACACTCAAGAACCAAGCACATTGAAATTAGACATCATTTTATTAGAGATTATGTAACTAAGCGAGAAATCAACATTAAATTCATAAGCACATTGCACCAATTAGCTGATATATTCACAAAGCCCCTTAGTGAGGATAGGTTCTGTGAAATCAGAAGGAATCTAGGAATGTGTTGTCTGGAAGAGTTGTAGAAAGAAGTCTGGAATAAATAGAGGAAAACAGAAGAGACTTAGTCAACTGAAGTATAAAACTTAGTCAACTAAGGATACTCTGTTCTATTAAATCAAGAGATTTATTGGTGTTTGATGTAGGGTTAAATTGATGAGATTGTATATCTACCGGGTGACAAAAAAAAAAGGGAAACCTTGTGCAGTAAAAAGTAAAAATATGAGAGGGAGTTTTTTGATAATTGGAAAATTACGGCATAGGTTAAAAGGGAGGCAGGCAGTTCCTTAAATCAGAAACCGCCATTCACTGAGAACTGACTCTCTCAATTCCATCAATTTTCTTTGCTTCTCTCAATCTTCTGAAATCAACCAAGAACCCTCTTCTGTCATTTCCTAGAAACCTAACTGAAAGACATCCTCAAAAACCACAATGGCAAAGTCGACCCTTCTCAAAGATTTGCTGGCAAAGAAAAAAGGGAAAAGACCAGCAGAAGAGAACCCCGAAGCTGAGCACCAAAGAAATAAGCAAAAAGGGGCATCCAGTTCTACAACAAAGAAGACTGGGAAAGAGCTCGAAATGAGGAAACAAAAAGAGAAAAAGAAAAAAGTCGAGAAACTAAGAAAGAAAAACAAAAGAGAAAAAGGTACTTCATCTGCCTCTTCTATGAAATTTAGAAACAAAATTCATGAAGAGAGATTTAAGAAAATCGAAAATGCTCTCATTACATATGGAAAGTTCATTGACTGGGAGAGTTTCAGTGAAACTCCTGAACTCCAAACAAGCTTGACAGATTATTTCAATGAACTAAGCATTAAGGATTATAGCTCCTTCAAAGACAGAACATATAGTGCTAGCTTAGTTAAAGAATTTTATGCTAGCATTGCATATAGTGAAAGGGAGCTTGATGATTTAGAAGACTATTCTGAAGATAATCTTAATGTTTTTCTGAATGGGAAGGAGTTCTTAGTTACAACCTCTGACTTGAGTGGCCTGCTAGGAATAGAAGGAGAACAAGGAGAGTATGACATGCCTAACAAGTATAATCCTGCTTTTGTGTGCGAAATTATTACTGGAAATAAAGAAAAATTCTCTTCAAAGAGTAATGCAGGACTGATTATTAGTCCACAATTTAGAATCCTGCATTACTTTGTTGCTGTGAACCTGCATGGTAGGAGTGGAAGCCTAAGCTACATTAGTCTTCAAGACCTTTGGCTGATGGAGCATGCATTCACTAGAGAAGTTCTGAACCTTGGACGGTTCATGATTGAAAGAATGAGGGCAGCCTGTAAATTAGAAAAGATTCATTTGCCCTATAGGAATGTGATCACATCCCTTGTCAATAAGAAAAGAGTGTGGGCAAAGAGGTACGATACAAATATGGTCAAAAGTAGAGACCAACCAATCTACTTGGGAAGTCTGATCAAAATAGGATACAAGATGTATGGAGACACCTTCAGCAAGACCTCTAAGATCACCTCAGTTCAAACTCAATCAGAGGCAGCCCCCACACAACCAGAAACAGCAGCCTCTCCATTCTCCAATGAAGTGATGTTTAATCTGTTAATGAGAATGGATGCCAAGCTTACTGATCAAGGAGATAAGCTTGTTAAAATCGAAGAAAAGATGAATGAAATTGAAGCTGGCTTAAAAGCCAGATCTGAAATGCCAACAGGACTTACAAATGCTGACTCTTCTGCTAGTGAGAGCATGGCACCAGAAGGACAAGGTGCTGAAGGATCAGCATTGCAGCCAGAAGGTTCTAAATTCCAATATGCAAGCCCTGAATTTCAAGCTGAAGGGTCAGCCTACCAGAGTGCAAGTCCTGGTCATCATGACCTTCAACCAGAACCTGAAGAACCACACCAAACCACCTCAACAAGAAAAGAAACCTCTGATCAAGGGACTGAGGTAGTTGGTTCACCACTTAGTTCTCCTAAGCACTAGCCTCCATCTCAGCCTGAACATGAAGCATCCCCTCTACATTCTGAAGAAGTATCTGTTATGGGACTTTTCTATGAAATGGTCAGAGAAAAGCAAGCAGAAAAAAAGGCAACAGCAGCTCAAGCTGCTCAAGCAATGACTTCAGGACAAGGAGCTGCAGAAAAAAGAAAGAAGAAAGAAAAAACAAAAACAAAAGACACAGTTCCTGCTTCTAAGACTTAACCACCTGCCATGAGACAGAAGAAGACAACAAGAAAACTAGTTCCTCCAACGACAAGGAAGTCTTCACGATTGACAGAAAAGGCAAATCACCTCCTGCAAGCACTCCTCAAGCCCCCATAGAAGTATCTGATCAGGGAACTCCAGAAAAGACTATAGAGACATTGTAATACCCAACATCCCACATCTGGTGTGAATGTGATTGTTAAGACCTATATAACAATCCAAGTCCATCACTACTAGCAACTTGAGCTTAAGCTTTTGAGGGCCACGTGGTTTAGGCCCAAAAAGCTGCTGGGCCAGTGGTTGGACTTGGGTCGTTATAAATGGTATCAGAGCTTGGGCCAGTCCGATGTGAGCTTTCACATTGTTCTGGTAAGATCTTGGTCCTGTGAATGTGATATGTGACCTTGATGAGGACATCAAGGATTTGAGTGGGTGGGATTGTAATACCCAACATCCCACATCTGGTGTGAATGTGATTGTTAAGACCTATATAACAATCCAAGTCCATCACTACTAGCAACTTGAGCTTAAGCTTTTGAGGGCCACGTGGTTTAGGCCCAAAAAGCTGCTGGGCCAGTGGTTGGACTTGGGTCGTTATAGACATCTCCTCAGCAGACTCCAGAAGTAACCTCTCAAGCCCCTCTAAGACCACCCTCTCTTTTCCCCTAAATCCTTGGTGGGAACAGACTATGTCCCCTGAATCAACACCATCTCCTTTTGAACACTGACACCTCAACCCCCTCCCTGATGATGACAAAAAGGGAGAATAGTATTTAGAAAAACAAAAATCTCAAGGTAGAGGTACTAGACTTCTAGGGCAGATAAGTAGCAAAAACAGGACTAGGGGTAATTCTGGAACAATTTTTCTGGTTATTGTCTTGTTGGAAATCAATGCCAAAATGGCATTCAAACAATGCTCTTAATTTCAGCTGACTTTATGAATATCATGAATATGCTTATTTATGATCGTTTGAAATGCTTGAATTGTAAAAATGACATCTATAGGATTTTAAAGCATGGCTGAAAATTTATCTGATGACACTATGCAAAACTGCTATAATTTTCTAATATTGTGCTGATATTGAGTTATTATGTTGTTAAATCATCTTTGAGACAATAATGCAAAGTAAAACATGTGCTTGAATACATATGAATGATGTTTCATAAGAGCTTTGCTGGAAAAATGATGGTGTGAATGAAATCTGGAGCTAACATGATGAAATACGAGCTTGCATGCTAATTGCCAGAAAATTACAGAAATAGAAAATCTAATGAAATCTGTCAACATATCATTTGCTCAAAAAATCTGCATATGTGAACAACTTCTAATAAAAGCAAGTATGTACAATGTCACTAGGAATATAACTAAGATAGAAACTTGCTGGAATAAGACGAAAGATATGCACACACTTAGGGGGAGCATGAACTTAGGGGGAGCAATCCTCATTCTCTGCAGGAACAAAAAAAAAAGAAAGAACTGAATAAACACCATGCTGTTAATCAAGGGATGTTTTGTCATCATAAAAAAGGGAGAGATTGTTGACTCCATTAGTTTTGATGATAATAAAATATTCCCATGTCATTTGTGTCTAATGCTTCTAACAAAGTGTGCAGGGTAAATGCTCATTAATGAGAAACTATTTCAATCTTCCTATTGAACATCCAAAGATGTGATTTGAATAAAGAACAAGGAAGATCAGTATTGATGAAGTCCCCTGATATGTTAAGGAAGATCACCGGTTGAACCAAAGTCAAAGTGGAGAAGTAAAAGGGTGAAGCTTGGTGAGAAACAAAATCAAGTTAGTCGACCAAGATAATGGGGTTAGTCGACTAAGCGATTGCTGGAATCTGCATCTGAAACAGAATCAACTTAGTCGACTAAGGAAAAAATTTTAGTCGACTAAGTACTCTCTGTCTACTTCATCTGCCAGGCCACTACAAGACAAGAAAACGGCTAGAACCTTCCCCAAACTATTTCTAACGGTCATAAACATTCCAACAGCCATCAGATAAGCTTCTCCAACTATAAAAGGATTTTCAAATGCCAAGGAACCAACTTTTGACAAATCTTGACAACTTTGGCTTTACACAAAAAGGAACACCATCACATTCAAGCTAAGAAGAGTAGCAAAACCTAAAAATCATTTGTACTCTTCATTGAACCTCAACGCCTACTCTTTGTATCTATGTTCAGCACTTCAACTTGTACCATATAGATCAACCGTGTGATCACTAGGTACTCTCCTTTATCTATCTTTGTATTCTTAGAGTGAGTGTTTCACTCTAAGTGTTTGCATCAAGCAATGTTTGCTTGGATGCTTGTAGGTTCCAACTTAGCCTTGAAAAGTTGAGGTTGGGTTCTAGTTTAGCCCGTGAAAAACTAGAGTTAAAGGTTGTGGTTGAGCCTTGGAAAATCACATTGGGTTTTAGTTTAGCCCGGGAAAAACTAGTGATAGGTTGTGGTTGAGCCTTGGAAAGCCACATTGGGTTTTAGTTGATCCCGTGAAAAACTAGTGTAAAGGTTGTGGCTAAGCCTTGGAAAAGCCATTGTAAAAGCTTGGTGGAAGCTTGTGAATTCCACCGTCTTAGTGTTTGATTTGAAAATCCTTATTTGGATAATCAAGGTAGTAGATGTAGGTCTTGGACCGAACCACTATAAATACCTTGTCAATTGTTTTCATTGCCTTATCTTCCTTAGTCTGAGACCAAGTCTCAATCCTACTAAAAAGAATCGAGATAGTGCTATTCACCCCCCTCTAGCACCTATATTCGGGACCAACAATAGAGAAACTTCAAATCATGATACATCTTGGTGCCTCCAAGGTGTATCGCGTAGGCTGCCACATGTGCCTTTCCCAAAATCTTATTCCCTAAGTTATCTATATTCGACACATAAATTCATGATCGATATCTCATTATACCATTTATGTTGTATATAAAGTCTCGAGCTTTATCTTCACTAATATCTTTAAATATCTTTGTCGTATATTCATCTTGATCCTATGCATTCTTAATCCAATCTAATATCATAGGTTGAACTTTAAAATGTGCCAACAAGGCGTTCAAGTGATTAATCTCCAAGTGCCTTCCTATTGCCCAAATCATACAAACTTCGCACTGAAGATTGTTGCTCCACATTTACATGTGCCAAACTCTCTATCAACTTCTAGCTTAGAGCATCTGCTACCACATTCGTTTTCCCGAGATGGTAGAGTGTGGTGTAATCATAATCTTTCAATAATCTTAACCACCTATGCTACCTTAAATTCAAATCCGTTTGTCGAAATATATATTTCAAGCTCTTATGGTTTGTATATATTTCACAGGTCTCTCCAAACAAATAATGTCTCTAAATTTTTATGAAAAATACGATCGCTACCATCTCTAGATTGTGCCTAGGGTAATTCTGTTCATGCTTCTTTAATTGTCAAGAGGCGAATGCTATGACTTTTTTGTGTTGCATTAACACGTAACCCAATCCAACTCGTGATGCGTTGCCTCTGAATCCACACGGCAAGCTTAACATAGGTGCAAAAGTTAGACAGGTTTTAACCCTTTAGAAATTGGCCTCACATGCATCAGACCAATCAAACTTAACTTTTTTTTTTGGCTCAATCTTATTAAAGGAGATGCAATATTAGAAAACTCTTGCACAAATCATCTGAAATATCCAGCTAAGCCAAGAAACTTTTGACTTTCGTTACAAACATTGGCCTCAGCCAATTCTCCACAGTTTCTACCTTGTTGGGATCCACTAGCACTTATTGTTCAAAGGCCACGTGTCCCAAGAAACTGATTTTATTCAACCAAAACTCGTATTTTGAAAATTTAGCATACAATTGATGCTCTCTTAAGGTCTGTAGCATACTTCTTAAATGTTATGCATGTTCCTCTGGGCTCTTAGAATAGACCAATATGTCATTTATAAACACAACCACAAATTTTTCTAAATACGCCCAAAAGACCTTGTTTATCAAATCCATAAATGCTACAGGTACATTGGTGAGTCCAAATGACATCACTAAAAATTCATAATGTCCATAACATGTGCGGAACACTGTCTTGGGTACATCACATTATCTTATTCTTAATTGGTGATATTCGAAGCATAAATCAATCTTAGAGAAACACACGGCACCCCACAACTAATCAAACAAGTCATTAATCATTAGGAGTGGATATTTATTCTTTATCGTCAGTTTCTTCAACTATTGGTAGGTTACCATCCTTTTTCTTCATGAATAGTATTGGAGCTCCCCAAAGCGAAATTCTAGGATGAATAAAACCCTTATTCAGTAAGTCTTTTAGTTGCCCCTTAAGCTCTTTTAATTCAATTAGTGCCATTCGATAAGAAGGTATTAAAATTGACTGTGTACTTGGAATCAATTCAATAGAAAATTCAATTTCCCTCTCGAGAGGCAAACTAGACAATTCATTTGAAAATACATCTGAATACTTATGTACTAACAGTACAAAATCCAAATTCCTTTCTTCTATCAAAACATCTCTCACCATCGTTAGGTACCTTTGGCTTTCCTACCTTGGCATCAGTTTGACAGCTAAATCTAACATAACTCTCATGGACATTGGGTTGCCATGCTTGTATATCACAAATGAGGTTTGCCCAGGAAACTTAAACTTCACCAATATGTGGTAGCAATCTCCCTTGGCAAAATAAGACATTAACCAGTCCATGCCCAAAATCACATAAAAATCTAAAGTTAGAAACAATACAAAATCTTTTAACATGTCCGTGTCCCTTATGCATACCACACAAGATTTATATACATACTCTATCATAAATATCTCCTTCAAGGGAGTAGTCACAATCAGAGATTCCTCTATGTTACTAAAATACCAATCGAATTTTAGCATAAAGTGTAGGGACATAAAAGAATGTGTTGATTCAAGATCAAATAGAGCTAATGCTTTGGTACCACATATAGGAAGTGTACCTGTGACCACTACATTGGAAGTTTGAGCATTTTGCGGTGTCAAAACAATTACATGTGCTTGACTTCCACTTTCATTACCTGGTTGTGTCAATCTACCACAAGACGATAAGGCTATTTTATTGCCTTTGTCACCTATCACATTCATCCTAGTGTGTGTCATTCTAGGCAGGGTAGTTGCCATATGTCTCACAAAACCATGGTCACCATACTGTTTGCCCCTACATTGGGCAGTCTCTCATCAAATGCCTAAAGTGACCATATCTAAAACACAATGCCGTTGCCCTATGACATGGTCTATCAAGTCCCTTATTACAATAATTACATAAAACACCCATTTGTCTAGGACCCAAATTAGATGCCTCGCTACACTATTCCCATCTAGATGGTGGCTAAACGAATCACTGTTTCTTGGTGACCTATGTGTTGGAGTAGTTCCCTTATGACGCTAATGATGTATGAATTTAGGACTCCTAGTCGTGCTAGAATCTCTTTAAACTTGATGGCTTTATGTTTGAGCTCTACAACCCCTACCTTCTTCCATGTCGTGCATTCATGGAGCCATGATGATAGTTGAACTTTGGTGATGGTTGGCTCCATCACAATCACCTAAATTCCAGACAACAACACCGCTATATCTACGCATTAGCGTGATGGAAGGGTGTTTCATGTTTTCACTAATCTCATGATGAAACCCCCATTTTAAGTGCTTCATTTGATGGTAGGGTGCATCTCGCTTCACTGACCTAATGATGAGACCATGTGTATCTAGTCTTTAATCTAGTGTAAAACAAATTCTATTCTATATTTTATTTGCTGCCATTTAAAAGACGCCACATGGTTCTAGACCATTGCACCCATTGCACTGGATTAGAGCTTGTTTCTTCCATTTTAGATTTCCATGATTTGATTTAACAAAAACAAATTCATGATCCAATTTTGGTGTTTAAATTTTTATAATATATGCATTGAAAAAACACATATAATATACTGTTGGAAAGCTAATATACCATAAAACATCTTTATTGAAAATTTATCCATAATAAATCATGTATTGGTAGTCGAAATTAAGCAAAATCATGTTGGGTCATCATCCAAAACATAATTTTAGAATCTTAAAACTCATCTTAGGATTCATCACATTATTCCAAACTTTATAAGCATATTCTAGGCATCCTAAGGAATATTTTGACATAGATTTTGTGGCACAAAATTTATGAATAGAAAATATACAATTGAAGACCCAC
This sequence comes from Theobroma grandiflorum, assembly GCA_036013995.1. Lineage (NCBI taxonomy): Eukaryota > Viridiplantae > Streptophyta > Magnoliopsida > Malvales > Malvaceae > Theobroma > Theobroma grandiflorum. Next base: position 15,056,029 of record CP142132.1, on the reverse strand, counting down.
CATGAACAATTAAGCATGCATTTACACATAGCAAAGCATATAAATATATAATTCATGAATTGGAAGGATGGAAAAAAGGCAAAACTGTTCTAATACCGCTACTGAGAATGGCCATATCTTTTTGGATGGATTTTTTTCTCCTTTTCTAATTGAAAACTTGCTTTATGAATCTTCCTTCATGTTCTAAACGTGCATCCAATAGTTACACAATAATCTCTTCATTCTGATCGTTTTTTAGCAGCTACCAAAGTCTTCCATGTTTAATTACATGTTCCAAAACCCTTAGACCTTGTTGACAATACCTCAAGAATGCAGAGAATGAGAGAAAGTGTATTTTTGTTTTGTTTTCTTACTTATAGAAAAGTTAAAATCCCTAGTTGGGAAAAATTTTGTATGTAATATTATTGTATAGAAATAATATCTCTATTGTATTAGGATATCTATCTGTATCTTAATTGACTTAGAACTTTATCCCTTATTATTAAGATATGGATTATTGCACAGATAATCCAGATTCAAATTTAAACAAATTAAATTTGAATTTATTCAATCTTGTCTCAATTATTAGAATAATAATCTAATAAATATATTTCCCAATTATACATAAAGTTTTTCAATTGGTATTAGAGCTACCATTGTTCGGATTTAGAACTATTAGAAATTTACATATTTATTACATAAACCATGACTACATGTTAAGGTCTTATATGGTTCTTCGAATTTATGTAATTAAATTTTTATAATGCATATTATCTCTATATAATACAACTAGATCCTGAGCATGTTTGATTGTTGATATATGATTGGCCATATGGTTGTTTAGTTGAATTATATCTATGTAATTAAATGAAATCATATTTGATAAATTGGGTTTTTCAAGGGCTATGAGTTTTTAACAATTTTAAGACGAGCAATTTAATTGTATGTAATTTTGTTAATTTACTTTGGGTTTATAGTTTCTTGATGAGTTAAAATCGTTATTGAGTCTATAAAGCTAGATTAAACTTATTGATTTTATCAAATTAGGCATTGCCTTGGGTTTTTGGATTTGACATAAATTTGTCATGTTAAGTTGAGATCCACATCGGTTTAGAAATTTAATTTTGGGTTATTGATTTTATTAATATATTTAGGGCTTTTGTTCCTTTTTAACACAAGAATTAAATCGGTATATAGATTGTAACTTGATTTGGCCTGTAGTGAGAGAAATTAAAGTTTAAAGTTTCAAGGCTCAAAATTGATACTTGTTGTTCAATTTTCTACTCACACAAGTGTACGTATCACAAAGATAATATAGAGATAAGTAGAGTGTCGATCCCATGGAGAATTAAATTAATCCTAAGTGTTAACTACTAAAATTAACATACCTTAATTTTGTCTAAACAATTAAAATTAAAAATTAAAATTAAAATTAATAAACTAATAACGAAAACTAGAACTTAATCTAAAATCTATTAGCAAATTTATTTTTTTAAATGTGAATGACTACCAGACTTAAGATTATGATATCTCTCAATATTTTATCTGATTATTGTGTCTTTCTCTTAACTCAGTTTAATAGATTAAGTTACTAACCTAGAGTCCTAAATTATTTACAAGTCTTTGTCGAGTTTCTTAGAAAAATACCTTTCCTAATTAATTTACTATTTGTCTATGCACATTATATTGAAGAAAGATTCATTAAGTTTGTGCTCTAATTTTGAATACGTATGGCTTATAGGTGTATGTCTACCTTATATGCAAATCAAACCACCTAATTAACCAAGTGTATTCGATCATACACTATTCTATTCAAGATCTACCTAAATCTCGTTCGTCTAGGTTTAACCTAGGTTTTCAATTCAATCTAATTGGTGATCAGGCAATTAGAAGCATTAAAAATAAAATAAAATAAACAACTTAAATCTATTAAAAGTAAGTAAAAGAGAGATAAATAATTTAGACTACATAATGAGTTCAATTATAATCTTAGATTAACAATTTAGTTCCCTATCAAATCACACATCATCATTGAATAAAATTTAAACATTAAGAACAAAACCAAGAAAATAAGAGAATGAAAGCAAATATAGAAAAACTCAAGAGTTGTATTCTTAATCTCCAAATGTCCTTGAATCCTTCAAATTCTTCTTAGCTTTAATGACTTTGTGGCTTGACTCTTAGTTGTTAATTTGATGTTTCTTTGTTCTTTCTTAAGTCCTTTAAAAGGTTCTTTTTATAAGCTTTGAAGTAAGGCCAAGTTGGGTGAAGAAAGAAGTCAATTCCAATCAAACTATGTGAGTTGTAGCCTTTCCTAATTAATTAACAGAAATCATAATTGCTCTAGAACTACTACAATATGTCAAATTTGAAAAGATTTTTGACCATCTTCCAAGTCGAACTGGATGAAGTGGTATACATAAAAGTTGTATATTTTTCTCTTATCATTCCAATGGTCAAAGAATTGCTTCATTTGGAACTCTGTAGAGAAAGTTATGCCCAAAATACCAAAATATATGCAGTGAAAGTCTGCACCTTGAAATTGCTCTCCTTCTTCCATTAAAATTCTTCTTTCAAACACCTAGAAAAGCACAAATAAATCAATAACAATCTATCTTAACCATATTAACACCAAATTAAGCATAAAATTAATCAAAATTAGATTAACTCACCTAAAATAACTAATTTAAAGTAATTAAATAAAACCTACTAATTTTTATGCATTACTACAAAAACTAAGCTAAATTACTATCAAAGTTAAGCCCAAATAACTCTATATTATAGAGTTATCAATACTCAATTCTTGATTTGATTAAAACCCTAAATTTTAGGTGTTTAAGTTCAATTTTATCTCTACAAGTCACTTGTTACATGTTATAAAGATGAATCATAAGTTTTGATTGCATAAAAATCGGGTATATTGGGTCAAATACTAAGAAAAATCGAAATAGGTCATAAATGGGTATGAGGCCAGAAAATTTACTTTAATTGATCTCGATTTAGGATGTTTTGATAAGTTTTAATGCATGGGTATTATAAAACAAAGTCTTGATTGAGATTTGGAAGGTTCAATTTCATAAAAAATACTTGAAAAGTCAATAATTGGAGAGAAATTGGCCTAAAAGACCCAATTAGGTTGAATTTGACCCAACTAGGTCGGATTTGACCTAGTTAGAGGTTAGGGAAAGAGGAACACTAGTTGGGTAGCGAAACCCACTCTTAGATGTGGCAAATGAGGTGCATGTAGGGGTGTGCAAATACAAACTGAACTGAACAACTAAACTGAATCGAAGTGAGTTTAGTTTTTTCAATTCAGATAATTCGGTTATTAAAATTAATTCAGTTCAGTTTCTGTTAGGTATTTTCCTAACCGAATTAACTGAATTAACCGAACTTAAGTTATTGTTCAAAACTATTTATTATTGTTTTTATCTATGTTTTTAATTATTTGTTGTTGTTTATATCAGTATCCATCTTATTTATTATAATTTTTTACTATTATTTTTGATATTTTTGTAGTATTAATTTATTAATAAAAATGCAACATAAATAAATATATACAAACAAAAAGAAATAAAAATTTCTCAAATTCAATTTTCAGAAATCGAACCGAACTAATGGAATTAGTTACGTTTCGGTTAGTTCGATTATTTGTAGAGTTCAATTCGATTTTGATTATTTTTAAATATGAGTTCGGTTAGTTCAATTATTAGATATCCAAAATTGAACTAACTGAAATAACCGTTTGCGCACCCCTAGGTGCGTTGGACCATTAGGCCGATGTTTTTTGAAATATTTTTTGGGAATTTACCTTTACTTGCCCAACTGTACATGTTGTGCTATTTTTTTGAATTTTTAATGCACATTTAATATTTATTTATTTTCATGTGCATTTAATTAAATATTCTTAATATTTTTAGTGAGATATTTTAGAATGCATGTGATAGAAAAATAATATGTATATGTTTGAGTTGAATAGTAGCATGTACTCTCCCCAGATATCTATGTGTTTTATATACACTTGGGATAAAGTTATAAAGTACAAATTGATAGCTAAAACCATATAAAATAGTTTTTTTTTTTAAATTTTCAATGCAACAAGGTTATTTTGTGGCATAAATGAGGTTTAATGACTAATTATCTCATAAGGATATATCACATGTGAAGGTATGATTTTAGAGTATAATGCCCCATACCCATTAAGTTTATGATAAAGTGAATAAAATCATACCGTGAAGTTTATATGGGTAATGTAAAATAATATTCTGTTATGGGAGAAGCTTTATTATGCTAGTTAATTTGTAGTCACAAAAGTGGCGAATTGGCTAATGTTGTGGAATTATCATTTTCATATATTTTAAGGATGTCTCTAGTATTGCTATAAATTTATTTCCCCCAGGTGGTGTTTGCATATTAAAATTAAAGGGTAGCATGCAAAAGCATGTGTGTGAGGATGGGCTAGCTCTAGTAGTTTATTTGTCCAAAGGTGGTAGGTTACAAAGTTATGTTATATTCTCATAACTGCTTTCATGTGAAAAGGTTGCTAATTATATGTCATGCATTCAGGCCATAGGTGTTTACATGATGATGTGCCTGGACCTGTTGAATATACTCATTTATAGTTTTGGAGTATTTTGATTACCTTATTTATTCTAATTAAGTTAATTTATTTAAATGTTTAAGTCACCTCCGAGAATGATAAGAAAGCTTTTGAGGCATGGGAGATTTCTAATAAATTTTGTCTGCATGTTGTTAAGAGTTTAATCCTTGTACACCTATTAAGTGAATTTCCTAATATTACTAAAATAAAGAAATTCTCAACTATAGTAGCACTAAGGTATAAGGTGTCATCAAATGTTGAAATTGACACTTTTTTTTTTTGGAATGAAGGACTTTATTCCATAAGTTATAATGGGATAGGAAGAGTTAAGATGTACATTATTAAAATGGTCCATTAAATTTGATACTCTTTAAAGGTTTAGGACAAAAGAAAGAATTTGGTCAATTTTTCAATAGAAGGGGTCTTAAAGTTGTCTTCAAGAAGGAACATAAATATTTCCTTTGCAAGAAAATAAACGTAAGAAACAAAATTGTTTGATATATAAGACTTGGCTAGAAAAGCATAAACTTCCATAAAGTGAGAGAAAGCCAAATAAAGATAAGTTTAGAGTCATGATTGGCAACAAAATAGAGGTGGAAATCGAGTTTGTAAGAATAGTTTGCTAAAATTTAGTTTCAATTTCTTTATTAGACATTACTGGTTGAATTTTGAAACAAAAGATTTTATTGTTAAGATAATTAATGATTCAAAAGGTATTGACTTGTGTTCTTTGATTAGTGGATTATATAGACTATATTTAGGTCAAATTAATATTTTTGTCACCTCATATTATGTTGAAAGAGTTGCAAAAGACCTTACATAAAGAAAACATTTTTCATGTTGTGGCATAAAAGTCTTGGCTACATCTTTGAGGAAAGGGTAGAAAGGTTGATAAAGGATAACATCTTGCCTACTTTTATTTCTAATGACTTGGAGATATATATTGATTGTTGTAGGGATAAGATGACCAAGATAAATGAAAGAGATCAAATAGAAATTTTTGATTTATTAAAACTCACATACATTGACATAAATGGACCATGTACCCCCACTATTTGCTATCATAGATATTTGTGACTTTTATTAATGATTTTTCTCATTATGATTATAATGTTTTAATTAAAAAAAAGTTTGAAACTCTTGATAAATTTAAGGTCTTTAAGATTAAAGTTGAGAAACAATTGAGAAAAATCATTAAAACTATTAAGTTGATTAGGGTGGTCAATATTATGGTAGACATGACACAAATAAATAACAAAATGTCAGTTTACCAAATATGTAAAAAATTGTGGAATAGTGTCCCAATACAATATCTCTACTAGTCTAGAACAAAATAGTGTGGTTGAAATATAAAATCACACCCTTAAGGATATGATGAGAAGTATGATTAGTGGGGCTGTTTATTAGAATTTTGTAAGGAGAAGTAATCAAAATAAATTTGCATATCTTGAATAGAATTCCTACCAAATCTATACCTAAAATCCCTTTTAAGTTTTGGACTTGATGACCTAGTATTAATCACCTATGTGTTTAGGGATGTCCTTCAAAAGTGTGCATATTGTCTCACTTATTGCTATTTTATTGCGAACTCATATCATTCTTAGGATTATAAATTTTACTGCTCAAAAAAAGTGGTAAAATTGTTAAAGGAAAAACAACTAAGTTTTTAGAGTTACATAGGGCTAATAGTAGTTGCTCTCATGATAAATATGGATGAAAGTATATGGAGACTTAGGTATTCCTAGACCTATATAGAAGGATAATATGACACATACACTAGTTGAGGAACAAGAATAAGTTCAACTAGTTCTTGATGAGGTCCTTCAACATTAGAATGTTGTATAATAATTGCCATAAAGAAGATCCACAAACACAAGGAAGTCTGCTCTTTCCTTAGACATATATGAGTTGTATCTTTAACAGGGTAATTATGATATTAGCCATATAATTTATCTAGTAACTTTTCTAGAAGTTGTTTTCAATCTTAAATTAGATCAATGGTGAGATGTAATGAGAAATAAGATACAAATCTATGTTATACATTAATTTATGAGAGCTTTAAGCTAAATAATGGTTGTCAACTCATTAGTTGTAAATAAGTATATAAGACAAAGAAAAATTCTAAAAAAAAGATTGAGAGGCTTAAAGTCAAGTTGGTTGCCAAAGATTTTAATTAAAATTAAACCTTTTTATTGTATCTTATTAGTATATTGTTTAGAGTATTTATGGCATTAGTAGCTCATTATTATTTACAACTATACTAAATAAATATTATGATTGCCTTTCTAATTGAGAATTTTATTGAAAAGGTCTATATGTTGTAACCAAAAGAATTTAAAGAGAATAATAAAGATCATCTTGTGTGTAGACCTAAAAGTCTATGTATGGGTTTAAACAAGTTGCTCGCTAGTGATACCTTGAAATTGATGAAGTAATAACCTTTTTGGATTTTCTTGAGAATAAGGTAGACTAATGCATAGATCTCAAGATTAGTGGGAGCAAGTTTATCTTTCTTATTTTGTATGTAATTGATATCTTGCTTGCTAGTTGTTTCTAAGGAATTTGGCATGAAATATCTTGGGAAAGCATCCTATGTCCTCAAGATTGAAATTCATAAAGATATATCTCATCTCTTGTTGAGACTTTCTCAACATGCATATGTTAATCTAGTTTTGAATATATTTTATATGCTTGATTGCAAGAGTGGAGATATGCCAATTGTTAATGGTGATAAATTGAGCTTGGCATAATATCTTAAAATGATGTTGAAAAGGAATATATGAAAGCAATGTCATATGTTAGTGCAATAAGGAACTTGATGTATGCTCAAGTATGCATGAGGCTTGACATTGCTTATGCAATGGGTTTTTTAGGAAGATATTTATTTAATTCTAATATAGATCATTAGGATTCTACAAAGAATGTGATGAGATGCTTGAGTAGGACTAAAGATTATATATTAGTTTATCAAAAGGTTGAAGATCTTAAGTTAGAAGGTCATATAGATTCTAACTTAACCAACTATTCAGATAATAAGAATTCCACATCAAGATATATTTTTATGTTGGTAGGTGGTGTACAATCTTAGAAAAGTATAAAGAAAACACTTGTGACCTTATTCATTATGCAAGCAAAATCTGTAACATGTTATGGAGTAGCTACACAAGCTTTCGAATTAAGAAATCTCATTAAAGAATTCTTGGTGGTTAACTTTATTGCTAGACCCATATAATTATATTTTGATAACACTGCAATGGTTTTGTTTACTAATAATAATAAAAGTATCACAAGGGCTAAGTATATAGAGATAAAATATTTGACAGTTAAAAAATTTATACAAAATGGTGACATTTCAATAAAGTATATTTGTACGGATGATATAATAGTTGATCCTTTGACTAAGGGATTGTGCCTTGTCAATATCAAAAAACATATTTTGACATGAGCATTGAAGAGTTTTTTGATGTACTTGGTTAATGGGAGGATTTGATTTATGCTTTATGCACAATTATTTGGAACACATCTTTAATGATGTATATGGATTTATTATAAATAATAATTATTTAATGATATTCAGTCATAAAGAATTTATATACGTACATACGTATTTGCATATATGAAGCCTTAAGACATGTGTCAGTCTTAAACATGGGTTAGGGCATAAATTTACAACCTTAGGAGTATGTCTTTGACACATAAAGTATATCTCGAGATATATAATGCAGATATACAGGTTTACTAAATAAACCATAAAGTATTTCTCTTGCAATTATGGGCTACATAAAGCAGAGAACAAAGTGACTGATCAAGAAATACAACACATGAAGTATATTATCAGGAAAGTGTTGTTAAGCACTGCTACACTACCACATTGAGTTCATGTTGATAAGATTGAGTGGTATATGTGATCATAGTTGGTGCTATATCTTTCTAGATGCAGTTAGTGCTATTTTTCTATATCACAAAATTTTATTGAACAGAACGGTACTTGGAGTGGTCTCAAGACCAATTTGTTTTCAAAATTAGGTGCATAAAGTTCTTGGTTGTCTTAGCATGTGAGTCAATTTTTTAATTTTGTCTTTTAAAATTTAAATTTAAATAATGCACTTAAATAATGTAGTCCAAGTACATTATTTAATTTTATATTTTGTTAAAATTAGGTTAAGATAATTTGGTCTTGATAAATGGACAATATTATAGTCCATAATATGATCTAATAAAGTAGGTTAGATTCCAATGTCATATGTGAGCTTACAAGTGTAGGCCTGTGTAGGATACCCTAAATTTGATAATGTGTGGGAGTAGAGATTCACTATATAAAGGTAAGGTTAGGTCCTCTCTCTTGTTGGTAATGACATAAAGATCTCACCCATGGGAGAATTATAGAGAAAACGAAATGAAGATCTTAGTACACTGAATACCAACAATTAAACTGGTTAGTATTATTTTTGTTGTTAAACTATGCATGTGGATCAAAAATCAAGTGCACTCTATGTTCTAAATTTCTACTATGTTAGATCTTTGACTAGTATAAATTATTTAAATATAAGGGTTTTTAAACTTCACAAGAAAGGTAGATGATCTAAAAAGGTGTATAACATTTAAGTTTGCACAAGTCTTTGAAATGTTAGATACATTTCAAAATAGCTGCCTGCCATATATATTGAAGTGTAATTATCTTATTTTTTATTTAGTATTATTATCCATCGTTAGATTACTAAATCTAATTTAAATTTGTGTGGCACTAACTTAGATGAATTAAAAAAGATTCTTCTTCTTTTTGTCAAAACCACAAACTTAAATAACAATCCATTTAAAACCATTCAAAGTACACAGATTAATACCGACGACATATTAACTCAAATAATAAGATCATTTGTCTCAACTTAAATGGCTTTAGTTTCAACCCTCATCTTAATTATAATGTTATTCAATGAAGGAGGTAATTTCTGATATCAGAATCCTGATTCGAAATTTGAAGTAATTTATCTGTCTAAATTTTATGTAAATTAAAAGTAAGAAGGGAGCCGAAAGCTTGATTTGCCACAGCCCATTTACTGAGTAATAACTTATCATAGGCCGTCTAGGTCTCTGTTGGTTTGATTGGCCCAGGACCTGTTCTAGGTTTTTTTAAAGAAACATTATACTGATAACTTTCGCAAAGAGATAAAATAATAGATCGTATCACAATTTTGTTGTTCAGGTCCTTTTCTTAATATATTTAATTTATTCAAAGGTGATTTTTAATTTCATGATACCTAAGCCTTATAATCTATACTAATTAAAAATTAGCTTTAGTAATGAGCTAACCTTAATTGATTAAAGTGTTTTCACTTGATTCTAAACTAAGTTAGAGGGTTAGAACCTATTGACTAAAATGATTAATGAGTTGAATTAAAATGAAAAAAAAATACTTTGACTAATAAATCTTATTTTATAGACTTAAATTAGGTTGGTCGTAACTTGCTTAAAAAAAAAAGGTTGGGTCAAGTGGGCTTTTAGTTGGATATATTTTGACTTTTCCGGGCTAGATCTTTTAGGCCATGAAACCTATTGACCGAAATTAATTACTTGGATTTAGTTTTGTAAAGTCCAAAATGTGAAGATGATGCAACCCAATGAGAATTGGATTCTTCAATGCATAGAATTCACATTATTGTTCTATTGCTATATCCTTTTGCTTTTGTTTCAGTATCTTAATTTTTCTAAAAGTTAACATATTGGATGTGGCAATGTCTATTTCTTTCTAAAAATTCTTATTCTTGCTTTCTCCCTTTTTCCTATTTTTAATAAAGAGAATCACATGGGGTTAGACGTAATTTTCATAATCACAAATCGTAAGATTTTTTTTTTATTTGAAAAATAATAGATTCAAAACTAACATTTTGAGTAAAGAGTTATATACCAATCAATGATTCAAATATTTAAAAATCAATAATGAGGTTAATTTTAATTATTCAAACCACAAAGTAAAAGAGTTAATATATCAAATTAACATAAAGAGAAATCAAGTTGAAATTTTGGTTGGCATTTATCGAATTAATCTTAGTTAAATTTTGTGGTTATTAGAATACCGAAAAAGAATTTCAAATAAAATTGATTACTTTCTTTTTTTAAAAATAATATTTAATTTCAAATCATTAACTAATAGAACGTGAAAAAATTGAACTCGACGTGATAACGTCTATGGCTTTTCCTCTCCGTACCATTTATGAAGACATCAAAATGTTGAACAAACGTTTCTTAAGTGCCCAACATTTAATATAATAATATATATTTCTATAAATTCTGCAAAACCTAAGTTTACATCTATACTATATAAAAAATCTATATATGAAAATATTTTACGACTCTTCATTTTTTTCTACTACTCTAATTAAATTCAATGACTAATAGAATATTAAAAGTTCTAAACATTTAATATTCATATTATATTAATTGTGCAAAAACTAACTTTACACATATATCATAAAATATTTATATATGAAAACATCTTATAAATTTTCAGTTTTCCTACTAAAATATGTGAAATCTTTATTCTTTGACTAAACTCCATATACACCTCTTGCAGTACAGTTTTTTCTCACTTAATATCTTGAGATATTATTTTTTTTATATAAAATCTTAATATTTTAATTCTATTTTTCAAAAGGAGAAGGATGTTAAAGTTGCAGTTAATTTTTGATATCTTCATCCAATCAGGGTACTGCTCTCGATCACACGGATAAGATACTTAATATACAAATTTGGTCCTCTCACCTGCATACAATTAATGAATTTCATCCAATCAATGAACTACATGGACAAGACACTTAATATACCATTTTGGTCCTCTCATCTGCATACAATAAATGAATTTGGTCCTCACTGCAAAGACAATAGTTTATGACGTGATTTGAAATATTAACCTACAGGTATAATGACTTAAGCATGCATTGCATTCAAGTATAAAATTATATTCATAATGGTAGAGAATAATACTCTATACTATGTAAAATTTTAAGATGAACTACAATTAAAAACAAATTAGAGATATCCTGCTTTTATTTAAGTGTTCATAGAAAATGCAAGATGACACAATTTTGAAATTCCTCAGAAAATATGAGAGATTAATTTCAATTTGGAACATGACTTTTCTTCTCACATGCATATTCACATGTTTGATTCCTTTAATGACAGCAACTAGTTTATAATTAAGGAATAAAGTTCAAATTTATCATACTATAGTGAGAGCAAATCATCATCAATCTTTGACTGAATAAAATTTTATCATGATATTTTTTTTTTCAAAAATTGTCAAAACCTAATAGTAAAAGAATATTTGTAAAGTATTTTGTAAAATATTCTTTTACTCTCCTACCAAATATTCCTTATATTGTTAAATTTTAATTATATTTTAATCAAATTAGGGTAATAATATTAAAATTACGCTTATTAAAATATAAATAGTATTTTTATTCATCACTTAAGTACTGACATACGAGATAGATTTGGATTTTATCTCATTAATTAAGTTAATAATAACATGAATAATGGAGTACGTAGTGTAATAATAATGTTAATTTGTGTTCAGTGGTTTCAGAAGGACTTTCAATCCGATCAAGGTATTGCTCACGATAACGAGGGTAAGAAATCTGTGCAACCGAGGAGAAATTGACTGGAAAATTGTACACCATTATGAGATGTCTCGCACATGTTTCGAACCTGCCGAAAGTGTCCATAAAATGTGCTAAAACTAGGAAGGCGTCCTTTGACTCGATAGTAAATCAATATCAATGCTTTGTCGGGAAAACGACAAAAGGCTGCCAAAAGTGGCAGAGAGCCATCTTGTCGCTGAGCTGTTTTGACGGTCGGGGTAAAATTTTTAGTATTATCGGGTCTGAGATGACTAGATACTTATTATAGCAATTTGGTCCTCTCACCTGCACAGACAATAAATTTGTTCCTCACTCGCAAAGACAATAAGTTTATCACTTCATTTGAATTTACCTTAAGGGACAATGACTTTAAGTTAACCATGCATTGCATTCGAGTATAAAATTAGGGTAAATTATCTTTTATCTCTTTATGTTTTGATTATAATTACATTTAAACCCCTTAGTATTGAAAATGGATAGTTTATCCTAATATAAATGTCATTAATGAATTTTATAAAATGACTAAAATACTCATTAAACAAATAACATCTGAAAGAAAAATCTTTTTTAACAAAAAGAAAAAAAGAAAAAAAAAACCCTTCTTACTCACCCACCAAAAACTCTCCCTTCTTTTTCCTCTCTTCTTTCTCTTCTTCAATCTCTATACTGTTAATAGTGATAAGCAACCTTTTAATTTCCTTTTAATTCCTTTGCACCATGGGCATTTTCTTTTTCTTGTTTGGATTTGTTTTTTAAAAGGAAAGAATGGGTCTAAACCATTTCAAGCTTTCGACCCATTAAGCAAGCCTCTTTAATCCTTCCTAAAGCTAGGTGACTTCAACTATATTTAGGTTGTTTGGAAGGTTCTTTCATTTACCTTATTCATAGTCGTGAATCAAGCCTAAATTTTTTTCTAGCTTGCCCACATGATTGAGATGCTTTAATCAGTTTTCTTTTAGAGAAAAAAAAAAAAGCAATTTTAGCAACATTGATTTGATTTTAGGCCAAATGTTGAACATTGGTTTTGTCTCTCTATGAAAGATGTTTTTCTAGAAGAATATTTCAATGATCCTCTTAAGGCATGTTTAGTTGCTAATTCTGATAAAGATGATGTTGAATTTATTAAATATTCAAATTTATTAAACGCTTACCCAAAACTTAGAACTAATCATCTATTTAAGCCTTTAGATGTTTTAGCTTCTTTGATGCTTGCTTCGAAGCCCTCCATTAAAGAACCACCTACTTTGGAACTCAAACTTTTGCCCACACAGTTAAGGTATGCTTTCTTGGAAAATCCTCTACTTTTCCAGTTATTATTTTTGTTTCTCTTACTAACATGCAACAAGACAAGTTATTGAGGACACTTAGAGAATTCAAGAAAGCAATAGGGTGGACCATAGTTGATATTAGGGAATTAGCCATTCTATTTGCATGAATTAAATTCTTTTTGAGGAAAATCATAAAGCCACAATTGCACATCAAAGAAGATTGAATCCCATCATGAAAAAAGTGGTCGAGAAAGAAATCATTAAGTGGCTGGATGTTAGATAAATTTTTCCCATTTTTGATAGCTGATGGGTAAGTCCAGTCCAATGTGTTATTAAGAAAGAGGGGATGACTGTAGTTTTCAATGACAATAGTGAGCTAATTCTAACAAGAATTATGACTAGATATAGAGTTTGCTTGGATTACTACAAGCTCAAAAAAGTTGCAGGGAAAGATCACTTCTTTCTTCCATTCATTAATCAAATGTTGGATCAATTGGTTGGTAAAGAATGTTATTGTTTTTTGGATGGTTATTCTAGTTATAACTAAATTGCTATTACCCTTGAAGATCAAGAAAAGACTACTTTTACATGTTCTTATTGCACCTCTTTTTTTAGAAGAATGTCATTTGGATTATGTAATGCACCTGCCATCTTTCAAAAATGCATAATGGCCATATTCACAGACATGGTGGAACAATGTTTGGAGGTATTTATGAATGACTTTTATGTTTTTGGAAATAATTTTGATGAGTATCTTATGAATCTTGCTAGGGCACTCAAGTGATGTGAAGAAAGAAATTTGATGCTAAATTGAGAAAAATGTCACTTTATGGTGCAAAAAGGTATTGCTCTTAGGCACAAGATCTTTAGTAGCAGCATTGAGGTAGACAAAGCAAAAATTGAAACAATTGAAAAGCTGCCACCTCTAATAAATGTCAAAGGTATTTGAAGTTTTATTGGTTATGTTGGTTTTTATAAAAGATTTATTAAGGACTTTTAAAAAAAATTTTAAAACACTTTGCAATTTGTTGGAAAAAGATGTGCCATTTAAACTTGATAATGTCTGTTTTATTACTTTTGATGAATTGAAGAAAAGATTAATTTTTGCACCTATCATGATTAGTCCTGCTTGGACTCTCTTCTTTGAACTAATGTGTGAGGCAAGTGCTTATGCAGTGGGAGCTATTTTGGGACAAAGGAAAGATAAAGTCTTTTATTTCATTTATTATGCTAGCAAGACTTTGAATGAGGCACACAAAAATTATACCACAACAAAAAAGAGTTTTTGGTTGTAGTTTTTGCTTTTGACAATTTTCGCTTTTATCTAGTTGGGACAGAGGTGATAGTGTACACTGACCATTCAACTATCAAATATTTGAATGCCAATAGGGATACTAAGCCAATATTGATAAGGTGGATTCTTTTTCTAAAAGAACTTGATTTAGAGATTCCTGATAAAAAAGGAACATAAAACAAGTGGCAGACTACTTATCAAGATTGGAGAATGAAGCTAAAAGTAGGTATTCAATCTTAATTAAGGAGACTTTCCTTGATAAACAAATCCTTCAAGTAGGTAAGAAATCATTTCCTTGGTATGCTAATTTTGTGAATTATCTGGTAAGCAATATTATTCCCCCAGATTTAACTTTCCATTAGAAAAAGAAATTTTTGCATGATGTTAACATTTTTTTTTTAGGATAAGCTTTTTTTCGTTTAAGCATTGTAGATACTAGATGTTTAAAAAATGTGTCCCAAAGGAAGAAGTCCAAAGTGTGTTTCAACGTCACCATTCTTTATATTATAAAAGACACTTTGGAGGAATAAGAATTGCTGCTAAAGTTCTTCAGTCAAGATTGTATTAGCCTGCATTATTTAAGGATGCTCGTAATTTTGTTTTGCACTGTGATAGATGCCAAAGAGTGGGAAATATATCAAAGAGACACGAGATGCCTCTCAATAACATCCTTAAAATAAAAATTTTTGATGTGTAGGGTATTGACTTTATAGGTTCATTCATACCTTCATTCAACAATAAATACATCTTACTTGATATTGATTATGTCTCTATGTAAGTTGAAGCTATAGCTTTTCCTCATAATGGCTCCAAGGTGGTGATGAATTTTGTCAAGAAAATATATTTTCACTTGATTCAATACTCCAAGGGCAATTATTAGTGAAGAGGGTAATCACTTTTGCAACAAATATTTTGATGCACTTTTTGCAGAATATGGAGTTAAACACAAGGTTCTAATGGCTTACCATCCTTATACTAATGGCTAAGTTAAAGTGTCTAATAGAGAAATCAAGAGTATTTTGGAGAAAATTGTTTGTCCCACAAGGAAAGATTGGGTAAAAAGAAGATTGGATGATGCATTTTAGGCATATCGAACTACTTACGAGACCCTAATTGGCATGTCTTCATATAAGTTAATATTTGGCAAAGCTTGTCACTTACCAGTGGAACTTGAGTATAATGCTTATTTGGCGGTGAAGAAATTAATTTTTGATTTGCAAGTAACTAGTGAGCAAAGGGTTTTGCAATTAAATGAACTTGATGAATTTCACCTTTGTGCTTATGAGAACGCCAAACTTTATAAAGAGAAAACAAAGCAATGGCATGATAAGAAGATAGTTGAATGTAGCTTTGAGCTTGGCTAATCTGTGTTGATTTATAATTCTCACTTGAAACTATTTCTTGGGAAACTTAAATCAAAATGGTCTAAGCCATTCATTGTCAATGAAGTATTTCCACATGGAGCAATCGAAGTGAGGGGGCCAAATGGTTGAAAATTTAAAGTCAATGAACAAAGATTAAAGCATTATTGGGGGAGGTGAAATTGATTGCCAAAAGTTCTCAATATATTTTCTTGACATTGCCTAAGTGTAAGTTAGTTTAGCCAAAGATTATAAATGAGGTGCTTTTTAGGAGGCAACTCAAGTTTCTAAACTTCACTTACTTTAATATTTACCTCATTTAGTTTTAATTACAATTTAATTTTGCTTGTCATTTGATGCTTTTTTTTATTATTATTATGCTAATTGCCTTTTTTTTTGTTTTGTTTCAACTTGCAGGTCTTTGAAAAAAAATCAAAAGAATAAATAATAAAAAATGAGAGCTGTGGCCCTCAAAGTAAGAGTTACGGCATTGAGAAAAAGAATTAAGTTGGCCTAAGTCAAAATGTTTGAGCGTCACGATGCTCAATCTTTAACGCCATGGCATTGTAACCTAAAATGTATTACTTTAAGTGAACACAAGTGAGGGTCACGGCGCTGGAGTTAGAAGTTGAAATAAGGGAGAAATAGAATGTTTGAGTACCATGGCATTAAAACCCAAAGAGTAATGATTTGGGTTCCTAGAGGTGAGAGTTGTGACCCTAAAAAAGGAAAGCCATGACGTTGGCCCTTACCCTGTTTAAGAACTTATGTTTGGTCAAATTTTTTCATCTTTTTTCTAAATGACCCACTCAAATCACCTTTCCTCCTTTCCCCCCCATAAAACTTCTTACATCCATATTCCACATGCATCTTTTTTTTTTTTAAATCTAAGTTTTTAACTTCATTCCATTCACATAACAAAAATCCTTTATCATTTTTCATCCTCCCACATATTCCATCAAGTAAGTGTTCTTTAACAATTTTTATTTGCTTTGATAATTTTGTTTAGTTGATCATTCTTGCCATTGTTAGAATCCATAGAATTTCCAAATTGAATGAGTACATTATATGTGATTGTTGATGGGTATGAATATTTTTTTATTAATCATGCTTTGGGTTAGGAAAATTTTTGTTTAATTGATGATAACTATAGTGAAATACTTGCTGATTAAGGGTTAGGTTGGTAGAATTTTTATGTGCTTGTTAATGCATTTGTTGATTGTCTTGTTGCTTTGGATGTGAGTTGGTGAAAATTTTCTTGTATGATGATGGGCCTACAACATTAGTTGCAAATTTGGTTTGAGAAATAATTAAACTTTGACATTCACACACTTGGTGATTGTGTAAATAATCTGTGTTAAAATAATTTAGTTGGGTTTCTTTTACATATTATATATTGCGCTCAACTTATTAGATTTTGGAATTAATTGAACTCTTGATTAGGTTGGCTTTTGTTTTGGTTGGTTTTTTATTTAAATTTTGGTAGTAATGGTACCTAAGCGCTTAAAACCAAGTTCAAGTGGTGCATTCGATTGAATGAAGTTTGTCTCTACTAATGCTTCAATGCGATATTACACTTCGTTGATTAACAAGGTGTTTATCCCTGAACGAGGTTTAAATATTCCTTTAATTCATCATTAAGAGATACATTAGATAATTGAAGAGTGACATTGGCAACACTTTTGCGAACCACCTGAAGCTGTGGTTGTGCCAGTGGTAAGGGAGTTCTATGCAAATGTATTTAAGCATGTTGATGGTGTTGCTTTTGTATGAGGCAAGCAGGTATCATTCCACAGTTGCACCATCAACTAATTCTTTAAGACCCAAACATTGACAATGATGAATATGAGCAATACTTAGGGATCATCAAGATTGTGATGTGATCATCTTGAAGCTTTGTGTTGTAACGGCACAATGGAAAACATCCCATGGCGAACCTGTCTCATTCAAGTGTAGTGCAATGAAGATAGAGCTAAAAGTGTGGTTGCATTTTGTGGCGATGAGATTGCTCCTATTGACTCATATCAGCAATGTGACAAATGATCATACAGTTCTTATTTATACCATTTTGACGTATAAATCTATTGATAATGGGAAGATTATCTTTCATGCTAAATTGCATACAGGTTGCACTAAACAAAATGGTATAGGATTTCCTTCGTTGATCATTGCCTTGTGTGAGAAAGCTAGTGTGCACTGGAATGATAGAGAGGAAATGCAACAAGTTAAAATCTCAATCACCATAAGCATTTTGAGGCGATTAGAAGAGTCTGCTCCTGTGGCTGGTAATTCCTCCCAAGTTTTTCCTCAACCTCCACCAACAGCTCCAACTTGCAATGTCATTCAATGGATGGAATGGATTAATCATTATCTGTGTCACGACTTGGAACTTCCTTCGGGCCTATGACAACCGCCGCGACGTCCTAATTGACACTCATTACCCGGAATGTCAACCAGAATCCCGCAAGGCTTACGCATCAGTTTCTTGCCATTCCTATGAGTAATTATTTCCAAACATTCCATTTTGAGGGTTTACAATTCATTTCTGGCTTAAATAAATCAAAACATAAAAATTGACTCATAGGGGTATTTTGGTCATTTTTCGACAAAAATATTAAAATTTGGTAAAGATGTAGTTTATGCATCAAGAATACACAATTCGAAATTGGATTTGAAATCGGAAGTCCGAAACCTTCTTTTTAAAGGATTTAAAGTCAAATTTTACTATTTAAAAATATTGATTAAAATATTCAATTTTCTTATAAAATAATATTTATAGACACGCATGTAAGTAATTTTTATAGCGTGAAAGTAAAATAAATTCATACATACATTAAGTTACAAAGTTATAATGTACAATAATAATTACAATGACCGGTGGGCCCATAACTATACAAATACGACAATGGCAGTAAACCTACTATCTATCGTGGTACGACGATCTACGGTAGTCCTCGACAAAATCTGGTATCTACAAGCTACCACAGGCCTAAAATGTTTGGAAAGGAGGTGGGTGAGATTTTGCAATCCCAATGAGTAAACAAACATTATCATAAACATCTAAAGGTAAGTAAAATGGAGGCAATTTAAATAGATATTACAAACCATTTCATAAAGTTTCATTTTATTTCTTAAATCATAAAATATTTATAATTTACCAAAACAATTGTTAAGGCTTATGACTTTTATTAAAATCATGGCTCAAGCCAAAACTAGTCCTCGGGGATACCTTGGACGAGGCATATAATCGAGTCCGTCATAGTTGTTAAGACATTTACACATTAACCACGTTTTAGTTTTGAAAACAAGTCGTTCATTGGCATTGGCCGAGTTACACCTTCAAGTGGGGGTTCGACGTGAGTGAACTCTAATACTACCTCGAGAGTTATCCTCCTCGCCTCTACAACCAGAGTAACTATATAACCGGGTTTACCGTGCCCCTCTAATAGGCGGTCCACGGAAACCCATCACTGCAGCTACTAAACCCACCAATTTTAATAAAATTTCGACAGTATAACATGGTTTTTATTTATTTACCCAACCTGCATAGTAAAAGACAACTTACATTTATTCCTAATACAGTTTTTAATACAGCCACATATACTCACAATCTCATAAGCCAATTTCATAAAAATATCATTTATAACATAAGTGAAGGCCTCCAAACTACTCAATTTTTTTTAACTAAAATCAAAATTCACATAATCCAAAAATATTTTCATTTAAATCTATTTATTTGCATACAGCAAAATTTCTCTTTTTGTAGTCATTTTCTTTGCATAAAATCCATAATTAACATTTAAAAATAACTCTAGATAATTTATAATAATAATAAGTTTACTCACAGTTTATATAAATCCAATTCTCTTAAAAAGGCATCCTGATCACGATTCCTCGGGTATGACCTCCTTACCTTTACCGGATGTCTCACCTCCTTGATAAATTACAAAAATCACATAATTCAATACATTAATGCTAAATCACTATATAATTGATTTAATCCTATACTAATGCATGGTATGAAATGCAACGGCTTAAAACGGCTTAAACGCGGTATTAGTCTATTTTCGGCACTTTACTCGATAAATTGCTAATGCGCTCCATTTTTGCTCTAAATCATCCCATTCTCTCTCCAACATTTATAACCATTAAATACCAGCCCATAATGATCTGAAATCACCAAAATCAGATCACTTTCTTCCTTGAAAAATTCGATCAAAATGGGACATTAACCCGGTAAATTTTCTACTTTGTTTTTCTATCACATTTAATCATTTTTCATCATTTTCTCTTCAATTCCATTTGAATAAAAATCAGTTCATCACCATGGTACAGCATTGAGCATTCGGCCTGGAGTGGGTAAGGTGAAAAATTCATGCTTTCGTGTCCAATTTAATTTCTAAACACATCTAACTAACCAAAACTATCGATTTAACTAAGAATCAAAACTTGAAAAATTCAAAATCTCCCCCCCTAAAATTCGGTCAGCCCTTAGATCCATTTTGTGATCTCTCTCTTGAAGCATGTTAAGTGGAAACAAGAATTTAGGAAGGGTAGAAATTGAGTTAAAGTCGAGAAATCTTACCGTTAGGTGCGAAAACAAGCGAAAACCGCGAATCCTTTTTCGAATTTCAAACTTTTCTTTTGTTTTTCTCTTTTCTTCCTTTTCTCTCTATTTTTTCCTTTTTTCTTCCCCTTATGGCCGAACCTCTCCTTGGCTGAAACTTAAATGGGCTGATTCATTAAAATAATATTATTTCATTTAAAAAGTGTCACGTGTCATTTTCCAGTGGGACTCATTTTTAAAATTTTGTTCTGAAAATTTTAAATTTTCATCACTTCAAACACCATGTTCATTCATACCAAAAATGAATAAATGCTTTGATTTTGACAAGTTTTGACTGGTAAAAATTACAGTTTTACCCCGGGTGACAAAATTACCGTTTTGCCCTTATGTTCCGAAAATTGTCGAAACTGAAATTTTTCACTTCCTATCATCAAATTATACTCCAAATAGTCAATATTGATCAAAAATTTCACTCCATGGTCAATTTATTATCTTAGGTGGCAAAATGACGATTTTGCCACTAGATATCAAAATTTCAAATTTACCCCAAATTAACCCTCGAACTCCAAAACATCATTTTAAGTCATTCATGGACTGTGAAATATTAAATTTCATCTTAAAATTCCTATTTGAACTAATTCGATGTTAAATCCACTTAAGTGTACCATTAGGTACAATATCGGGTTTTTAGCTATTCTTTGAGACTTTCCTAGCATACAAACATGTTGTTCATTGCATGTATGTCATGACATATATTTATAGGGTCGGGTTTTACAGTCTGGTTCGCCAAGAAATGTAGAATCTAGCAATTGAGCAAATGATGCACGTATATGTAGAACATATCAAAATAGAAATGGTTACTTTCCCTTCTTTGCTCACAAATTCAGATTTTGATGACAATTTTGGCGAGGAAGATAAGGATAACCAATAGACTACAGCTATGACATTCGAGGAGTATTATTTACTTTACCTTATTTTTTTATCACCTTGAGGATAATGTAATCTTTTAAGTTTGGGGGAGTTCTTTTTAGAATTTAGTTGGTTTGCACTTTTATTTGATTTTATTTATGTTTACGTTTATTTTCTTCCTTTTATGTCTTTTATAGTTAGTTTTTGCATGCTTTATTTGCGCTAATAAAAAAAATTTTTGGTTGAGATATTTTGCACTTAATCATGATTTTTCTTGAATCTAAGATGATATTTTGAAAATTTTGTGATTCTTAGCTTTTGGGAAACATATGGATATGATTGATCTAATGCGATATTCTTATGTTAACTTTATTTTAGAATGTGACTTCCAATAATTTGAGCACTATGTTCTTTTACTTAGAATTGTTATGTGATTTAGAGAAAGTTTATGTTAATAAAAGTATAGTTAAGTTAAGAATTCTAGAATTTGTTTTGTTTTCTCTAGAGATGAAATCCTAGATAACACTTAAGATAGAAAGTGATTTAGGCTATCTTTGGAACGTTTGAACCTTTTTAAGCCTACCTTGTAACATATTTATCCTTTGTCACCCCTTTTGAGCTTAATTTATCTTCTTTTTTTTTTGTAAATACACAATTATGTTAGCCTTAGCCTTTTTATTTAATTCCAACATTTTGAATCTCTCACTTTTTAAGTATTTTGATCTTTCTAGGAAGTGTCTTAAGCTTAAAATTAAATTAAGGGAGAGAGGTGGAGTGACAAACAAAGTAATTGGTGTTGACAAATTTATCCTTTGTTCATACTTGTAAAAAAAAAAAAGTTTTGGGGTACAAAAAAAGATGAAAGAAATAAAATGTGTTGTGCAAAAGAATTTTTCAGCTCAAATAGGTCATAGACTAATTAAGTGCTCGGGGTGAATTTAAGCTTAAATCTTTCTTTTATCACACTTTCACCCAAGCCTTACATTACAAGCCTAATAAAAATCTATTAATCCTTAAATAAGTGTTAGTCTACATTAGTGGAGAGAAAGATGAAAAACAAACTTATAAAATTCTAGTGCTAAACTGTACTTTGAATTAGCATAACTTAATTTGAATTGCATACTATTCTTTGTAAGATGTTATTCACACACACACAAAGAGTCCATTCGAAAAATTAGTTTTCATTTTAATTGATGCATGAATTCAAAGATTATCTATATTTTACCTTAAGTTGGAATTGGAGATAATTTCTAAGGAAAAAATTGAGAAAACATGATTTGGTAATTTTATCTCTTGAAAAAGTCTTTTTATTAGTTTTTTTTTGTGTTATTTTCTTTTGCTTGAGGACTAGCACAATCTCAAGTTTGGGAGTGTGATAAATTTATTTTATAGAATTATTTGAGTCTTATTTTGTTCTTAAACGATAGTTAAGTCCTTAATTTTTGTGATAACCTTTACTTTTACTTTTTTATGAGATCAAACGATAATCTTTACTCCGGTGTTTTACGAGATCAAGTGATACCCTTCACACTAACTTTTCAAAATTAAGTTTAGGTATAAGGCATTTGTTGTGCTTCAGGCATGGGGCGTGACAATTTCAATATAGTTCGATCAGAGGAGGAGAAAATAGGGAAAGTTGAGGTTGTAAATTTACTGAATTGTTTTAATGATTTTATTAATAATATTGGATTGATAGATCTTCCAATGGTAAAAGGAAGGTTTTCTTGGAACAAAGAGGAGGTTACTTTTTGTAGATTGGATAGATTTGTTGTGACAGTGAAATGGTTGGAATTCTAAAGTGATTTAGTGCAACCATTGCTCCTTAGGTCTATTTCATATCATAATTCAGTGGTTTTTGGTGGGAAAATAATGAATTGCGGTCCAAAGCCTTTTAAGGTGTTCAACAAACTTTCAGAAAGTTACTTGAGGAGAAATGGACAATAGCAACAATAGGAGATGAAAGGAGCCCGCACCTATGGGAGGGCCTTAAAAATATGTGACCCATCATTGGGAATTGGTAGAAAGATTACTTGGGTAATGTGCAGCGGAAATAGAAGCTTTGGAGTGTGAATTGCATGAGCTAGATTTGAAGTGGCAGATAACAGATGGTGATTTTCAGAAACGACAGGAGGCAACTCAAAAACAATCACAACTATGGTCGTTATACCACGTTGAGGAACGATCTTGGTAGCAAAAATGGCGCTCCAAATGGGTTACTGACATAGGAGATAAGAATACAAGATATTTTCATGCAATGGCCTCAACAAGGAGGGGATGTAATCAAATTGGTAGCTTACGGATTAATGAGGAGATAGTTGAAGATCCTAGCGGGACTAAAAGAGGTAGTGAAACATTTCACAGAACCTTTTACTAACAGAAGTTTTCAAACTTGATGACATAGTACATTTAAGGGAGATTCTGCTCAATGATCGGAGGCACAATCCCCAAAAAAAGGAAATATGGGAGACAATTCAATGACTATAAAACTCCAAGACCTGATTGTAATAATTTTAAGTTTTTCAAGATTCAATGGACCACGGTTGAATCACTAGTCTTGGACTTTGTGAGTGATTTTTTCAGAAAGGACGACTTGGTCATGGACTCTCAAGCCAGTGGAGCATTTCAGCATCCATATGGCCTACACAGCTTTTAGTTATGTCCTGGACAAGACTAAGACCCCAGTTGTCATCAATCTGCTTCGCCACAACGGCCCCCTGACCCAACACGATCTCCCTATTAGCTCCGAGCTCTCTTCTGGTCATCGTTATTAGTCTGTATTCTCAGACCTGTATCCTTGGTGTGTTGGGTGTTATGAAATACAGGGGTAGTGCCATGAAGGGGCGGAGGGTAAGCTAAGAAACCCCTAAAATTTTTAAAAATATTTGTTTAGTATATATATTTTATCAATGCCCCCTCAAAATTTTTGAAAAATTTTTTTTAAAGAAAAAAAAATTTTAATGGCCCACTCAAAATAAATTTTTTATTTAATAATTAATATAAAAAAATCAAATAACTTCACAAACTTACTTAACTTTATCCTAATTTAAGTTTCTTTACACCTCTATCTCTTTTTCTTTTTCTCTTCTCTTTTATCTTTTTTTATTTTTATTTCTCTTTTTTCGTAACTCATCACTGAAACACACCTTATTCTTCAAAAGAGATTTATGAGCTTGTGAGTTTGGACAAAGAAAGACAAAGATCACTCACCACCATTGTGTGAAATTAAGAGAAGGTAAAGTTTTCTTTTACTTTCTTCTTTCTATTTATATTATTTAACTATTTATGTGAAATCCTGTATTTCGTATTTAATTATTTATATTTTATTCATTATTGTTTTATATTTTATTTTTTAAGTTTAAATATAAATAAATAAAAATATTGAATGTTGACTACAGTCTGTTGTGGAAAGTATTATTAACGAATGGGCCAATTATTCACAAAGAGGTGATGCTTCTGCTGCTAGTAAAATATTAACATCATTTGAATTTATTTTCATATTACACTTGATGTATGAGTTCATGGGAATCACTAATGTTCTTTGCCAAGCATTACAATTACGGTCTCAAGATATTTTAAATGCAATTCATCTTGTTTTTATTACAAAATCACTCCTTCAGAAGTTGAGAGATGATGGGTGGCCTAATTTACTTGAGAATGTGAAAAAAATTTGTCAAAAACATGAGATAGAAATTCTTGACATGGGTGCACGATATATCTTGGGCAGAGGTCGATCTCGTCAACCAGATGTAACTGTGGAGCATCATTATCGAGTTGATATATTCTTAGTGACGATAGATACTCAATTACAAGAATTGAATTTGAAATTCAGTGAGCAATCTGCGGAACTTTTAACTTTAAGCACTGCTTTGGATCCTAGTAACAATTACAAGTCATTCAATATTGATAATATCTGCAAGTTAGCAAAGAATTTTTATTCTCAGGATTTCATAGAACAAGAAAGACTTATTTTGAGGTTACAATTGAGGCATTACGAGCTCGATATACCTCATCATCAAAGTTTTGAAGATGTTAAGACACTTTCTGAATTGTGCCAGAGATTGGCAGAAACAAAAAAGTCAAAGAATTACCACTTGATTGATAGATTAATTCGTCTTATTTTGACTCTTTCGGTTTTTACAACAACTACAGAGAAAACCTTTTCAGCAATAAAAATTGTGAAGACAAGACTCCGAAACAAAATAGATGATGAGTTTCTTGCAGATAATTTAGTTGTTTATATTGAGAAAGACATTACTAGTCTTTTCAATACTGAGTCAATAATTGATGAATTTGAATACAGAAAATATCGTTGAACACAACTTTCTTAAATAACTATTATAAGTTTTTTTTTATTTTGTTATTTACATATTATATAAAATTATTGTCTATTATGAATTTTTTTATCGTTGGTTAAATTCAACATATTAATTTTAAAAATTTTTAATTTTTATTTTTTTTCGTTTTTGACGCCCTTAATAAAAATTGACTAGCTCCGCCCCGGTGCCATGACACTGCTAGAAGCTTGGACGGGGGTTAAATCTTGCCACGTTGACACCGATACGGTAGTCCAACAGCCAAACTCCTTTCAGTTTTGAGGCGGTCGATATAGCTTTAGCCATGGACCCATATCTTAAAAATCCAAAGCATCTTCCCCTCTTGGACCTCTTGCGGGATATAAGAATCTCTAGGACTTTTCAAAAATTCTTCCCAATCCGTTACCGCCATTGCCCATTCACTCTAGAGTTTTGAGAAAAGGTTTTACTCGGTTTTTGGCTCACCTGACGTGCTCTGTTAGATTCCCCAGAGTCGCCCATGGCGTATTTATCATCTAACGTATTTATAGAAGGATTCGAATTTATATCAATATTCGATCATGGGATTGTTACTTTTGTCTATGAACTACGGAGGTTATATGGCTCTCTTGCTGTGTCTCTGTACCACCAACCTGAACATTGCTTACTCACCTGCGGAACTCCAACCCAGTCTTTTCTAGTCGTTATTTTCACCGTTCGGATCCATTTCACTACAAAATCACCTCCATTTATTACCAATTTGCTAGTGGAGCCTTTGCTATCTCCCCACCATTTTCTCAAAAAAAAAGTTTGGGGGTTGAAGCATGCAAGATTTGGCCCGACTTTGTTGTTAAGCAATTAGACGACGTTGAGGTTCCATATGGCAGCGTTAGCTTCTTGCGTAGATCGAAACGAACAAAACCAAAGGTTATTCCTCTCATCAATTTCTTCTGTGGAATGACAACATTAAGGATATCCCCAAAGTAAGTTTTTTTTTTCTTATAAGCCATGAAAGTATTTCATAAATGATAAGGGTTACTCAAATACCACAGCCCCATCAAAGTAAACAAAATTTCCCTCTCTTTTCTCCCATGTGCAAAGCATCATGCTTACGTATCAGTCCCCAATATAAGACATCCAAGACCACTCTCTACAAAAAACAACCTTCCCTGAACAAAATTCAAACTATCTTCTCCTCTGCTTTACAAGATCAATCACCCACCTTTGGTAATTCAAATACGTCCAAAGCCTAACTTAAAGCAAATCAAATCAAGATCTCAATTCTTAAGACATCCTAATGTTTTTGTTTTTCCTCCCAATCAACCCGTCAAACATGCTCATTTTCCAAGCACAGATGCTCAGAACCAACCAACACAACATACCACTTCCATGAAATCAATTTCGAACTATACATTCAGCCCTTCATACCAAGCATCATTCAATAACATACCATAGAGGTCTCATACCATACTTAGCCCATATCCCATAAGGTTTTCACAAGCCTAGGCCTCAGAAAACTAAAATAAATCCGTGTCACCTTATATCGGTTTGCCCATCTCATATATAGCCGACCCGCCAAAAGCTCCCTTTATTATATGTTGGTATCATGACGATCCAGATGTCAATAACCTTCTGCTAAATCCTCAAGAATAACAACAAATGCCAATTCATTGAGTGAGGGAGGTTGTGAATGGAAATTGAGACAAGGCTCCCCTGATTTCATCTTGTTGCCACATTTCTGTGCCAAAATCTCCCCTGATGAGGTCTTGCTTTATGATTTGTTCCCAGTTACTCATCTTCAAGAGGTCTATCCTATTAAGATCAAGTTACAAATAATAGTAATAATAATCATAATAATAATAAAGGGTAGCTTTTTTTCGATCCATAAATTTCATTTAACTTATCTCAAAATTTGAATTCAAGATTTTCAAATTAAAATTTTAAATTAGCCCCCCCCGCTCCCTCCCCCCCCCCCCCCCCCCCCCCCCCCCGCGGAAAAATACAACTTAGATAGCTGTAGATAAATTTGACTTTCCCTTTGTTTTAACATGATGAATTAAATGCCAACTCGGGATTCACTTTGCAATATTTTTTGCACCTCAACCAAGTTATAGTTGGTGGCTATTCATGGACAAAAGCCTTGAAGTGCCACCAAAGGCAAATTAACGTACTTTTGCCTTTTGCTATAGGGCATGCATTGATGAGAAAGGAAAATGTTGAATCCTGATTGGATTCGAATCCTAAGCAAGCTATAATTTCAAGCATTAACAAGAAGCTGCTGAATGCATATGGAGTTGGCCTTTCAAGGTAGCTATCAATGTTTTTTTTTTCCCTCCTTTATGTACGATTTCAAACCTGAGATATATAATGAGAAGTCTCAAGAATTCCAACAAATGAGATATCCCCTTGATGACGACTATCAACGGTTATACATAGAAGTGAATGGCTTTCGAGGATCAAAAGTATGATCTCAACTTCCTAACCTTAGGCTTCTAACAAAACATGGACCAGATTTCAAAGTGCAAAGTTGATGTTCATGCTGAAAATACATGAACAAAGAAAAAAAAGCTACAAAAAACTAAACAAAAGTTTATCTTGCTCAAAATACATGAACAAAGGGAATGCTGAAACTCCAAAAAAAAAAAGTTTATGACGAATTGGTTAAAACAAATCTATACTATAATTCATTAAAGCTTCAATTACTAAAAGAAAAAAAAAATCTTTTACCACTGTCCAATTTTGTTTTGCTCAATCAGAAGATGATTTATTAATATCAACAAGATACAAAGTCTGATCAAAAGATAAAGATCAGAAGATTCCAAGTGCCAGTCAAAGAGAGGTTAGATGCAGGGCGCTGCAAACATTAAGCATGACGGAGTACAGACAGATTCATAAATGATTAGCAGTACCGTGCACTTTTGAGCAAAAAAAAAAATTTACAGACACCATAATGCAAACCATAGTCAGCAGCGATCGACTGTCTGACCCATTTGGTATTAATGGTAAGAAAAAAAATAATGCAAACCATTTTACATTCTTGAGTTGTCACAAAATCTTTCTGTTTTTTCCTTTCTCGGTAGTCTTGTCCTTGTAGCTTAAAAAGAAAATGTTCTCACGCATAACCACACTGGATTCAAAACAAAGACCATGATTTAAGCAGGCATAGAAGAACAGTACCATATCGGTTGTTTTATCCAAACGAAATTATATATCAGCCAATCAAGAAAAAGTGGACTTGACGAGGATGATTTTTTTTTTTTTAATGCTAGAACTTCTCGTAGGGTCAGCTATCCTGTAATTATTTTATTAATAATCGGAAGTTGATGAAGATGATTCTTGGGACCATTTTTACACCGTTGTACGAGATTTTTGAGGTGTGTATTTTTTTCTATTATAATATTTCGGATTAGTCATAATTGTGCTTTTCTATTAAAAATAGTAGATGCAAAAGGAAATTAGAAAAGAAGTAGCTAGTATTAAAACAATAATAAGGAAAATCATAAGTTAATTAATTTGAGATATTTTAGACACATAAATATTATAAGGGTTTCTTCACTTATTATTTTAGTTTAATTTGGATATTCATCTTAAAATTTAATATGACATCAAAGTCAGCCTTTTTTTTTTTTTATAATTGGGGGAGGAGGGATTTGAACCCTACTCTTTAAACAAGGGGATTATACACTAACCAAGTTAGCTTTGCCCCACATCTATTACCCCTTCTATAATAGGTTGTTATCCTACATAAGAAGTTCATGAAGCCCGTACATACTACTTAAATGAATAATAAACATTAAATTCATGCAAATTAACTTACTGAAGGAAAAAAAACGAGTTTACCTAAACTACCGTCACATTCAATAATCAATATATGCTGAGTTGAAAGAAGAAATTTCTGTTTGAAAGTGGAATTAATGGGACTGGATTGTCACTGATTCAATCCAGAAAAGCTTGAATATATTTCAAAAGGCCAATGGATTTGCAGATGCTTTGGCCAAAAACTGTAAGGATAAAGAAAACATGCTTATAGGTTGGTGTTGGATTTTGCTGCTTAAAACTCAATGTTTATTGTAGCAGAAGTGGTTCGGTGTCAACAAAATGTATGGTATGTGCGTGGATATGTAGCGTGTCATGTTACTTAGATGACACATTGATATAGTAAAGACCTAGTGTCAAGTAAGGTGTCTTTATAGAATAATGGTGTTTGCTGTTTGGTACTTTACAATGCAATCACATTATAAGGAATGTGATTGTGGAGAATCTGATTATAAAGAATATGATTGTTGACAAAATAACATTACAACGTTTGGTCATGGATTTGCCAACCAGAAATTAACCATGAAGAAGATCTTCTTTATTCAAGAGAATCTATTGAAATGAGAGAAACATGGTGGAAAGGTGAATGACAATGGCTTAATAGTCTGTACTTGATTTTGCAAACAATATTAGCAAACAAGTGACATGGTCGGTGATGAAGGGAGCTTTCGAGGAATATAAGAGGGTTGTTGATGTCTTAATTTTAAGATATTAATAGCGTGAATATTAAGATATTAATAGCGTGAATATTTTAGCAGATTTACAAATGAATAATATTGTTTACGATTTTTGACTGGTTAGTAATTTGCAATAATTTGAAACCTCTACTAGTTTTATTAATAAAATATTTACGTATATATAGGTGAACTATTAATTTAAGTATTAATAATAATATTATGTTTTATAAAATAATTATAAAATATATACAAATGAATAGGTATATTTTTAGTTAGGTTATTAAAATATTATAAATTTAAACATAAATTTAAATATCTCAAAAGGTGAATATGATATTTTTAAAAATATTATGTAAATAATATTATAAGGGTAATAATATAATTATGTTAACAAAATATATGGTAAATTGTTAAATTAAAATATTTTAGTATAATAAAATATATTATATTAAAATAAATCGTAATATATTATAAATTACATTAATTAAAAATATAATTAAATTATATTAAGTTTAAAATAATATTATATTAAGTTTAATATATAAATATATAATTATTATATATAATATTTATTAATAATATTAATAATATGTATAATTTTTATAATATTATACCCACATACTATATAATAAAACAGTAATATATTAATTTATATGTATTATAAATTATAAATTATTAAAATGATAATAATATTATAATAAGAATTAAATAATATTAAATTATATATTATTATTATATAAAATATATGGTATAATTATGTAAATATTATAATACATTATAATAATTTAATATGTTATAATAATATTATTATATATTACTTTAAAATATAAACATAAATTAATTGTTAAAAATATTAATATAGTATAATTTATTAATACATATTATTAATAAATATTAAAACTTGTTTAAATATAATTATTTAATATATTTATATTAATATTATAAATTTCCTTGTATTTAATATATACTTCTCTTTATTATTATATATAAATATAGTCTTTAAATATATTAAAAATTATAAATCATATATTAATTATTAAAATAAATATTAGTTTATATTTATGAATTATTTAATATTTTAAAATATAATTAATAATCGTGTTTGTAGGGAATCCTTGCATCGCTCGTCTCGAGTCATAGGAGGAGAGCCCTCCAGCGCTGTTTTAAGAGCTTCAACTGGCTTATTCCTGAGGTAAGAACAAATCAATCCTTGCTCAATTAGGGTTTCTTCTTTAAAAAAGAAAGAGGGATTTGATCCGATTAGAAATTCTTACTGTTTAAGTAAGCTCTCGATCTTCCTAGATTTGTGCTCGATTCTTGTTATTATAGCCTCTGCATTATCAGCTTCCACAAATTTCTCTGCTCCTGCCATCGCTACTTCCCTCACTTTCTCTGATGCAAGACCTCTGCCAATCTAAAAATTTTCCGGGGAAAAATTTTTTTCCCTCCCAACGGTGTCGTTCCAGGCTTTTGACCCAGAAGGGCAAACCGTTTTTTAGGCTTTCCCACCAAAGGCGGAGCGACAGCGTGATGCATGTGGAAGGTCAATTCGGTCATTAAATTTAAATCTTATAATATAATAATGTATTAATACATTATATTAATAAATATTAATAATATAAAATTATAATTTATAATATATAATATATTAATACATTATATAATATTTTTATATTATATAAATATATTATTTAATATAATTTTATACTAACTATATAATAAAATTTTAAAAAATATATTATAATATTTATAATATTATATTAATAATATTAAATATATTATATTATAATGTAATATATTATATTATTTAAATATATTATGTTTATATTTTTATTTAAATATATTTAGTAGTAATATATTAAAATATATTAAGGTTTGATATATTATAAATTATTATTATATATTAAATACTATAATATTATAAATTTATAATTATTATAATTTAATAATATATTAAATTCTGAAAATATTAAAGAATAGACCACATATTTACCTTATATTTTTAGTTTTAACTAAAACTAATTAACCAATATTATAATTTAAATTATATAAAATATTTAACATAAAATCATTATAATAGTATATTTTATTAGAACTCAATTAATATCTGTTAATATTATTTAATATTTTTAATAATTTGTATAAATTTATTTTATAAACTCAATGGTAATATACAATGGTATATACAAATTATTTATTCTTCATAAGGTAAATTGATATATTTACAATAAGTTAATATAAGTGTTTATATTAACAATTAGTTTATTAATCAAATTTATTATATTTTCACTACTAAATCTCCTATATATTAATAATTCCTAATGAGTTATATTATTGTAAATAAATTTATACTTACAAATATAATAAATTTGATATAATCTAATTTTATTTACAAATTGTGCTGATAGGATTATAAAAAGGTGCATTTTAGGGGGAAAAGTTGAAAATGTGTTGAAACATTGTCACTCATTAGAATATAAGGGTCATTTTAACAATGATAGAACAACGGCCAAAGTTTTTCAATCAAGTTTGTATTGGCCAACATTATGCAAGGATGCTTATAACTTTATGTTGCATTATGACAGATGTCAAAGAGTGGGAAACATTTCCAGAAGACATGAGATGCCGCTTAACAATATTTTGGAAGTGGAGATTTTCAATGTATAAGGAATCGATTTCATAGGACCATTCATATCGTCATTCAACAATTGATACATCTTGGTGGCTGTCAACTATGTGTCAAAATAGGTAGAAGCCTCAGCCTTGCCTACAAACGAAACTAAGGTGATGATGAAATTTTTAAAGAAAAACATTTTCACTGGATTTGATACACCAAAAGCTATTGTGAGTGATAAAGGAAGTCATTTTTGTAATAAATATTTTACAGCATTGCTCACAAAGTATGAAGTGTCACACAAGGTAGCCATAGCTTATCACCCTTAGATAAGTAGACAAGCGGAAGTATCAAACCAAGAAATAAAAAGAATTCTTGAGAAAGTGGTATCACTATCATTGAAGGACTAGGCTAGTAGACTGGACGATGCACTGTGGACATATAGGACAACTTACAAAACTCCAATAGGTATGTCCCTATATCGATTAGTTTTTGGAAAAACATGTTACATTTCAGTTGAATTGAAGTATAGTGTTCCAAACTTACACCAAGGCCTCAAGCAATTTGATCCATAAGCCTATCTTTTTCTCACAGTTTGCATTAAGGACAAGGGTGATAACTTCGAATCAGGTTTTAAACACTCTTTGTAGCCCTCCAAGAAAACCTCCATCAATTCTTTTTCTTTGAAAGTCACTACCACATTAAGTCTGTCAAAAATAGCAACTTGAGCTTCGATCCCTTCACTAACCAATGCACTTTTATGGCCATGCATGAGACTTTTGCCTTGGGTTTTCCCATGGCACTGCTTATCACGCATAACACTTCCTTATCAAGGTTGGTTACCTTAACAAAGGTTGTTTTTCCTTTCCATCTTGCTATTTCTTCTCATTCCCCCTGTGTAATTCTTATCTTGGATGTTGTTCTCTTAATGTTCTTCAATTTTCCATTGTAATCAATCTCTCTCCCATCCTCATGCTTCATTTTCTCCACATAGACCACCTCTTTGAAAGATTGACCTTTCAATCTTTACTTGGCAATACCACTATTTGCCTTTTATTTCCATCATTGTGTTCACTTTCCCACTTTTTACTTCTCCTTTGACTAGTTCAACCCTGCTAACTATGATTCTTCTCCCATCTAACCACTGGTGGTTTCCTCACTTCAAAGCCCTTTCCATTTCATATTTCTCTCGATATCTGATGAAGGCAAAGTTAGCCTTTCTATCTCTGCCTTAAGAGTTCTTTCTTAAAATTAAGACATCAACGACCCTCTTATATTCCTCGAAAGCTCCCTTCATCACCGACCATGTCACTTGTTTGCTAATATTGTTTGCAAAATCAAGTACAGACTATTAAGCCACTGTCATTCACCTTTCCACCATGTTTCTCTCATTTCAATAGATTCTCTTGAATAAAGAAGATCTTCTTCATGTTATCTCTTGCTAGTTTGTGCAAACTAATAAGGAAGAGTCTATTGAATCTCGAAAAATAACCATTGCAGTCCTTTTGCACTAAGTTTCGTACTCTGAAAGGATAGAAATTATCATTAAGGATAATGAAATCATGCCTCAGACTTCTTTCTATATTCACTTGCTTTATTATTTTTTTTCATTTGTTTCTTAGATATTTCAACAATTTTAAAGATAATAGATTCCCACACTGATAATATCATTGCTTCTATTCATGCTACTGCCTCTACCCTAAATGCCACCACCACCGTTAATGGTTCCACCATGACTCCCATTCCTTTTACCGTTCCTCCTATGCCTTCAATCTCATTTGCCAAACCATTTCCAGATATTTCCAAAATTGAGGTTTTTAATAGAAGAAACTTCAAAAGATGGTAAGAAAGGATTCTTTTCAATCCTTGATGTTCATGGGGTGGCTTTTACGTTAACTGATTCCAAAATAATTAAATAAAATTTAGGGAATTTTAAGGTATTAACACAATTGTTTTAATTATAATAGGATTTAATTATAATTGATATAGATAAAACTATTATAAGGTTAAGTAGGTATTAAACTATACAAATTGATATATTTACAATGGTAAAATAATGTACAAATTCAATAATAACTATTTAATAAATTATTAAATATAATTTAAAAATATTTATAAACCTTTTATCATTATAACAGGATATAAATTAAATAACCTTATAATATTATTATAATATTTAATAATTAATTATAATTTTATTAAGTAATTATATTTTAATATTATAATTATAAAATATTATTATAAAAAAAATTTTAGTATATATTAACCAATATTATAACCAAATGTAATAAAATATATTAAATTATTATTAAATAATATTAATTATTATTTTGAATTTTTAAATTTAACATATATTAAATTACTATATTATATAATTTAAATTATATTAATTTAACTATATTTATAAATTATATATTATAATTAATTTTAATTATACATATTATATATGCCAAAATGGTATAATTTATAATATTATAATGTATTATTAATAATAATTTAATATATTTATAAAATTAAATTAAATGATAATATTATATAGTGTATAATTATCAAAATAAAATATATTATACATATTATTATTAAATATATTAAATTGTATTATAAAATTTAATAATATATTATATTAATATTATAATGTTATTAATAATATATATAATGTAATATTTTATTATAATAAGTATTAGAAAATATTTATAATTATATTATTAAATTAAATGAACAATATTTTATTTTAAAATTTTATGTTAATAAATATTAATTACTATAATATGTTAATATTATAATAGTATTATTAAACAATTTTATTAATTATGTGACTATATAATTAATATGATAATATATTATCTTAATATTTTAAAATAATATTATATTAACACATATAATAAATAAATTAATTAATATTATAAATATTATTGATTAAATATAATAACTTATTGTATATTACCAAAGATCCATAAAAATATAAAATTTAACATTCTAAAAAATTTGTTCTTCAATAAAATAAGTACCTTCATCTCCATCGTTGACCTTAACCATAACAATAAATATAACCAAAATGTCAATCAAAGAGAGTTTTAACGGAAGGAAACTTCATTTCCTTTCCATTTTGCGCAGTTACATAACTAGTTGATAATATCTGCACTTACATATCTGCATTATATATATAACCTAAAAAGGAAAACAAAGTTACACAAGGGTTCCGCCCTTCACATATTCAGTGAAGGCCAAAGCAACAAGTCCCAGCATGGAAAAGTCCATTTATAGTCACTTACGCCTTCAAAAGCATTATTTCTCACTTTAAATGGTTTTATAATCTCATAAATGATTTTGAGCTGAGTTTTTTTTACATTTTTGGCTGAAAACAAAATTGTAATTGAATGTTTACCTCGGGAAACGTGAGGCAAAAGCCATCCATTGACAAAAAAGTCCATTTATAGTCACTTACGCCTTCAAAAGCATTATTTCTCACTTTAAATGGTTTTATAATCTCATAAATGATTTTGAGTTGAGTTTTTTTACATATTTGGCTAAAAACAAGATTGTAATTAAATGTTTACCTCGAGAAACGTGAGGCAAAAGCAATCCATTGACAAGAAAACTCTATTTATAGTCAATCACGCTTTCGAAAGCCTTATTACTCACTTTAAATGTTTTTATAAACTCATAAATGATTTTTAGTTGATTTTTTTACATTTTTGGTTAAAACATATTGTAATTGAATGTTTACCTCAAGAAACGTGAGGCAAAAGCCATCCATTGACAAGAAAAGTCCATTTATAGTCACTTACGCCTTCAAAAGCATTATTTCTCACTTTAAATGGTTTTATAATCTCATAAATGATTTTAAACTGAGTTTTTTTACATATTTGGTTGAAACAAGATTGTAATTGAATGTTTACCTTGGGAAATGTGAGGCAAAAGCAATCCATTGACAAGAAAACTCTATTTATAGTCAGTCACGCTTTCGAAAGCCTTATTTCTCGCTTTAAATGGTTTTATAATCTCATAAATGATTTTTAGTTGATTTTTTTACATTTTTGGTTAAAACATATTGTAATTGAATGTTTACCTCAAGAATTTAGATAATTAAGATGATAACAATCAATAAGGGTAATAAATATCTAAATAATTGTGTTTAAATTAATATTTTATGATTAATTTATAATTAAAATTATAAAAATATTGATTTAGAATAAATATTAAAAATATTTTTTTAAATGTATATTATAATAAATATCTTAATTATAATTATTTTACCATTATAATTAAATAATATTTCCGTATAATTAATAATCATCTCATAAATATTATTTAATGAATATGAATAGGAATTATTATATTAATAAATAATTAATATTATATATATATGTATATATATTATAATTAAAATATATTATCCTTAAAAATATAATATTAATAGTAATTAGGTTTGTGTTAATACATTATAAAATGATAAAGTATTATACATAATATAGTCTAATATTTTAATTAAAAGATATTTTTAATAAATTAAAGATACGTATTATATTTAAATTATAATATTAATATATTATATGTTAATAATATTAATATAAATTAAATAATGTATTTAATAATATATGTTAATTTAATATTATAAAACCATATTTTTTAAATTTAATTAATATATTTTAATAAAAATATTATAATTTGATATATTATAATAATTTTGATATATTTTATCATAAGTTAAATATATTTAACTTAATAATATTATATTACAATTAATATATTATTTATTAAATTTAATATTATTTAATTCTTAATAAATATATATAATTATTTAATTTAATATTATTAGATAATTTAAATATCTTAATTATACACTTAGAAATTAATATTATTATTAATTAATAATATTTTTATTATTTATTAATCATTTGGTATACTATTTTCAATTATAATAGGTATATTAATTAAAAATAATCATATACAAATTAGATCACCCTTAAGAATGATATTAGCTGGGATTAAATTTATGGTCCGATCAATGAAAGTAATTTTTTTTTAAATCACTGGCTAGGTAATACATAGTGCTCCTTTCCGTTGGGAGCACCGATCTAGTGCTCCCCTCCCTTGGGGTGCACCTAGCAGTGCTCCCTTTTCTTGGGGAACACCAATCAATGCTTTTTTCTTTTTTTTTTTAATTTTTTAAAAATATAATAATAATTTTTTAAATTAATAAAAAATGAAAGGATATTTTAGTCTTTTACTAATCTTGGTTAACGGTATTTGTATTTTTGGAGCGAAGTATCCATTTCGAAAACTAATTAGCCCATTTGAAATTTTGACTAAAACTTAAGG
The DNA here is from genome assembly GCA_036013995.1 of Theobroma grandiflorum. NCBI lineage: Eukaryota > Viridiplantae > Streptophyta > Magnoliopsida > Malvales > Malvaceae > Theobroma > Theobroma grandiflorum. Next base: position 15,017,693 of record CP142132.1, on the reverse strand, counting down.
GTTGGGGTATTTTACCCTTTTTTATTTCGACCCTAATCCAGGTTACTTACTTGGAATTTGGATTACTCACACCAAGGCATTTAATTGCTTGAGAAAACTAAAACAAGAAAGAGATATATATTCAAAAGGACAATACGAACAACATGCATCGCTTGGAATTTATACATTCTTCATGTCCATGTGCATGTTAAAGATGAAACTTCGTATTAAAGATTTGAACATGTCGTGTAACTTTCAACAAATCTTCAATTATATATGGCACTCTTTTTTTCTTTAATTAAAGTGAGTTTTATTAAGAATCATTGAAGTGGTACAAAAAAATGCATCTTCCCTGAAGAAATCCGTAAGAAAAGAAGCTACTAGACATAAAAAAGTTGTAGCAAAATAAAAGTGCATGAATAGAAATATAAAAATAAACAAAACTAGAAAATATATTCTGATTATAGAGTAGCAAGAGAAACGAATCATTATCAAGTTGAAAACATTACTACTCTATCAACTGCAAATTTGGCAAAAGAGTTAGAAAAGGTGTTACCACCACATGGCATGTGGAGTGCTTTGACTATTTACACATAGCTAAGGTTTTTATTATTATGCGTTAATTGCTCAATAGAACTCTAAAAAATGCTTATTCAAATTATGTTTAAATAAATTGAGAAAACTAGGATAAAATTAAGATAAAGATTTTAAATGGGTTATAGTGCTCCCTTTTATATTAAAAAATTAACTTAAAAACAAGATAAAAGCAATTATATGTGTTGGTGCAAATGCGGTTTAGATAGAATTCAAATAACCAGCAAAATTGACTTCAATGAAAACCTTTCAATAAATGATATCTTTAAGACTTATTTCACCTCCACTACTCGGTATGCAAAAAGGAAATGATGTGAATAGCCTTAGAGATGCAATAAAGCCAATGTTTAATTTCGTCTTTGCACTTTATAAGAGTAGACAGTTAGATACACTTGAAGGTTTGCAAAGTTGTTTGGCCTTAGAGCCTACTTTTTGTTACAAGTCGATTATAAGAAATTTGGATTCCTTTGATAAATGATGGGAACTTAAGTGTTTATGTTTAATTTTAAAATGTAACATTGTTTTGCTCTTGATTATTTTGCTAATATCTTATTTGTTTTTTGTGTGTCAAAATGGTTGGTAGCAAGTCCTTTATATAAACTTGCAAACGTCTCTTCCCAAGGACATAACCCTTTCATTAAAGCACATCTTTGTCTTAAAGATGCCTTTGCATTTTGTAAGACACAATCCTTGAATAAAGGTATTATTTCAATAATCACCTTATGAAAGGATAATTATTCATTCCATAAAACATAATATTTGAGTTATAATATGAAAAGATAACTTTTCATATTTAAACTTTTCAACTGTGGTGTTTTTCAATTGTCTCATAACCTTTGGATTCAGAGAAAATTTTCTAATGTCACTTTACCAAGAAATGTAACTATTCACATGAAAAACCCACCTATAATTCAATAGTTACACTATGTCACTTTATGTGACATGACCTTTGAGTTAAGATAACTTTCCATTATGTTACATAATCTTTTTATTTTGAAAATATACCAACAATCCCCCACCATTTTCAAAATTTTCAAATATCAACAACTTTGGGAATCTTGTACATAAATGAAGGTATCCCTTAGATTTGAACCTTCACTTAGTGAGTATGGTTAGTTCTAGTTTGAATTGAATGGTTGACCAGGCATTGAACCATCGATTCTTTATTTGACTAGTCCAGCCACTAAACACGCACAAGCTTCCTTGCTCACTTTGTATCTAGTTTTTTCAACACGTTTTATGGTCTTATGTTTTGCATCCATTCATGAGTGTTTGTTAAAGTCAAGCCTTTAGCTTTTGAAAACGGCCACACTTTTACTCATATAGGTAACCCCTATCAAAAGTACCTCGTAATTATAGTACGTCAACATATATATGTTGTTGGTTTGTTAAAAACTTTTCTTCAGCTTTACCTTATACATTACAAAAACCAAGCACTATACACCTCGGGATAGAAATATAAATTAGTCCTTGATCACCATGTGGTAGAATGGTCAGTATACAAGACTTGCAAGTCAGCTGCAAGCGTTAAGGTGAGCTCACACCATTGAAGATTTAATTGACAAGTTTAAGGCCCATCCTTCTTAAGGTAAGAAAGCTACACAGACACCTCCTCAGCCTTCTCAGCAAGCTTTTGAAACATCCTTTCAACCACGTCCTCAATGACCACCCTCTCATGTTTCTTTGAATCCTTGGTGGGGGCAAACAATGTCTCCCTCATCCTCTGATACTTCAGATTTTTGATGCCTCAAGCCCCCTTTAATGATGACAAAAAGGGAGAGTAGGAAAATAACAAGAAAAATAAAAAATCTTGAGGGTAGACATACCAAACTTTAGGGAAAATGACAAGAAAAATAAAAAAAATCATAAGGGTAGAGGTACCATGTTTCTAGGATAGCTAGGAAAAAAAACTAGCTTAGGGGTATTTTTGAAGCAAATTTATGGTTGTTTAAATTGTTGGTTATTTGTGCCTTGATGGCATTCAAACACTGATATTTAACTTTTGCTACTATGTTTAACAATTGATGCTATGATTATGAACATATTTATCATTTGCTGCTATGGCTATTTGTGGAAAATGAATAATATGTGTTTACTGATAATATTATTATCTGTGAAATTTTGCTATTCATAATGTGTTGATGGAAAATTTATGTTGATGCTCTGATGATTGGAATGTATGCTGACAGCTAAAGATCTTGAGATGTTGTGAATAAATTTGAGAATGAGTATGAAACATACTAGATAAGTGATGAATGATGCAGACAAAAAATCAGATAAATGTGTTGTTGATAGATCTTACAAAAACTCTAATAAAAATTTGTCAAACATTCAACTGCTGAAAATAACTTAAATGTTATATATATATATATATATTCTAGATGCATGACAACATTTTCTGTATTACACAAATAAAATGTATGCTGAAACAAATAAGAAATATGCCCAAATTTAGGGGAAGCACACATTTAGGGAGAGCATTCCCCATTATGTGCAGAACTGAAAAATAATTAAAAGGCACTATGCAGTAAATCAAGGAATGTTTTGTCATCATCAAAAAGGAGGAGATTGTTGGCTCCATTAGTTTTTGATGATTATTAAACATTACCATCTTTGTGTATCTAATATCTCTACCTAAGTGTGCAGGATAAAAGTTTATAAAGAAGCATTAAATCAATCTTTCAAATGTGCACATAAGAGGTTGATATGGATAACGTATAAGATTGACAAACATAAAGGAAGCTCTCTGGTTAAATAATGAAGAACATTGGTTGGCCAAAAATTTAAAATGGAGAAGTGGCAGGCTGAAGCTTAGTGAGAAGCAGAATCAACTTAATAGACCAAAAAATGGGTTAGTCGACTAAGTGCTCTCGGTCAAAATCTACGACTGAGACAGAACCAACTTAGTCGACCAAGGGAAAAAGGTTAGTCGACTAAGAGCTCTTTGTCTACAACTTGCACTAGGCCATTACAAGACAGATTAACGGCTAGAACCTACCCCAAACTATTTTTAACGATCAAAAATGGTCCAACAGCCATCAGACTTGCTTCTCCATGTATAAAAGGATCTTCAAATGGCAAGAAACCAACTTTTGAAACTTTTCAAAGATTATTGAGAGATTTCAAGCTAAGAAAGAACAGAAAACTTATAAATTCTTTGTACTATTCACTGCACTCAAATGCCTATCTTTTGTATTTGCATTCAGCACTGAACTGTGTACTACTTAGATCAATTTGTGATCATAAGTACTTTCTTTTCTACTCATCTTTCTATTCTTAGAGTGATGGATTCACTCTAAGTGGTTGTTTCAAGCTAGGTTGCTTGAAAGAGTAAAGGTTCCAACTTAGCCTTGGAAAGTTAGGTGTATGGTTTTGGTTGAGCCCTTGAAAAACCATTGTGAAAGGTTGTGGTTGAGCCTTGGAAAACCACTTTGGGGTTTTAGTTGAGCCCGTGAAAAACTAGTGTAAAGGTTATGGCTAAGCTTTGTAAAAGCCATTGTAAAAGCTAGGTGAAAGCTTTTGAATTCCACTGTTTTTAGTGATTGTTTGAAAATCCTTGGTCGGATAATCAAGGTAACGGATGTAGGTCTTGGACCGAACCACTATAAATCATTTATCCACTGTCTTTCTTGTTTTACTTCCCTTGTTTCAAGATTAGTTCTCAATCTTGCTAAAAGAGCTGAATTAGTGCTATTCACCCCTCTCTCTAACACTCATATTTGGAACCAATAATATTTATTTTATGTTTTTATAGGAGTAGGATCAAAAAAAATTTCAATTTGTGAAGAAACGTGCGTAATGGACTGTTGCTCTATTTACATTTGTTTTTGTTTTTCAAGCATATCTCACACTACAGAAGTCTAAATGACATAAGTTTTAGATAATTAGAAAGCTAAGAGATAGTTATTATTAAAAATAACTTAATATATTAAAATTTAATTTTAATTATAATATTTTATAATTGCAATTAATAATATTTAATATTATATATTAAAAATATTACATTTAAAATTATAATTAAAATATTTATAATATTTTAAATTAATAAAAATATTTAATTAATTATAAATTATAGTAAGTTCTAAGTGTCATCATTTGTGTATATGTGGATGACATGTTAACCTTGGTACCAATTTTGGAACAAGTGGAAGACACAATAAGGTTCTTGTCAAAGAATTTTAACATGAAAGATATGGGTGTGATGGATGTTATTCTTGTTATAAGAATAATAAGAGATAATAATGGTCTAACATTGTCTTAATTTCATTGCATTCAAAAGATTGTAATGAACTATGGTAAGTCAGATTGTACGTCAATGCTTATGTCTTATGATTCTAATATAAGTTTAGTACCCAACAAAGAAAGGTCAATAACAAAAAATGAATATGAAAGCATGATTGGATGGCTAATGTATGCAGTGATGTGTACAAGGCTAGATATTGCATTTGTGGTTGGGATGCTAACACAGTTTACAAGTAATCCATGTAAAGAACATTCGTATGTTGTTCATAGAGTTTTAAGGTACTTAAAAAATACAATGAATTATGTCATTTGTTATTTAGGTTTTCTTTTAATTTTAAAACGGTATAAAGATGCTAGTTAGTACTTAAATAGAATATATCATACCTCTACGATTGGTTGGATTTAACAATTGGTAGGGGTGTTATTTCATTAGATTTTAAGAAACAATCTTATCAAGAGGACTCCACCATGACGGCTGAATTTATAGCCTTATCATCTGTCACTTAAAAAGCGGAATGGTTGCAGGATTTACTCTATGAAATTTTGTTATGGCCTAAAACAATGGCATCAATCTTGATACATTGTGATAGTAAAGAAACGATATCAAAGGCATATAATCAAGCATACGATGAAAAAAGTCAATATACTGGACTTTGACATATAGAGCATTGTAAGACAAAAAATTAGTGATGGTATAGTCACTATAACTTACGTGAGGTCTTGTGAAAATTTAGTGGATTTGTTTATCAAAGGTCTAAAAAAAGATTTGGTAATAAATACCTTAAGAAGGATGGGCCTTAAACTTGTCAATTAAATCTTCAATGGTGTGAGCTCAACTTAACGCTTGCGGCTGACTTGCAAGTCTTGTATACTGACCATTCTACCACATGGTGATCAAGGACTAATTTATATTTCCATCCCGAGGTGTATAGTGCTTGGTTTTTGTAATGTATAAGGTAAAGCTGAAGAAAAGTTTTTAACAAACCAACAACATATATATGTTGACGTACTATAATTACGAGGTACTTTTGATAGGGGTTACCTATATGAGTAAAAGTGTGGCCGTTTTCAAAAGCTAAAGGCTTGACTTTAACAAACACTCATGAATGGATGCAAAACATAAGACCATAAAACGTGTTGAAAAAACTAGATACAAAGTGAGCAAGGAAGCTTGTGCGTGTTTAGTGGCTGGACTAGTCAAATAAAGAATCGATGGTTCAATGCCTGGTCAACCATTCAATTCAAACTAGAACTAACCATACTCACTAAGTGAAGGTTCAAATCTAAGGGATACCTTCATTTATGTACAAGATTCCCAAAGTTGTTGATATTTGAAAATTTTGAAAATGGTGGGGGATTGTTGGTATATTTTCAAAATAAAAAGATTATGTAACATAATGGAAAGTTATCTTAACTCAAAGGTCATGTCACATAAAGTGACATAGTGTAACTATTGAATTATAGGTGGGTTTTTCATGTGAATAGTTACATTTCTTGGTAAAGTGACATTAGAAAATTTTCTCTGAATCCAAAGGTTATGAGACAATTGAAAAACACCACAGTTGAAAAGTTTAAATATGAAAAGTTATCTTTTCATATTATAACTCAAATATTATGTTTTATGGAATGAATAATTATCCTTTCATAAGGTGATTATTGAAATAATACCTTTATTCAAGGATTGTGTCTTACAAAATGCAAAGGCATCTTTAAGACAAAGATGTGCTTTAATGAAAGGGTTATGTCCTTGGGAAGAGACGTTTGCAAGTTTATATAAAGGACTTGCTACCAACCATTTTGACACACAAAAAACAAATAAGATATTAGCAAAATAATCAAGAGCAAAACAATGTTACATTTTAAAATTAAACATAAACACTTAAGTTCCCATCATTTATCAAAGGAATCCAAATTTCTTATAATCGACTTGTAACAAAAAGTAGGCTCTAAGGCCAAACAACTTTGCAAACCTTCAAGTGTATCTAACTGTCTACTCTTATAAAGTGCAAAGACGAAATTAAACATTGGCTTTATTGTATCTCTAAGGCTATTCACATCATTTCCTTTTTGCATACCGAGTAGTGGAGGTGAAATAAGTCTTAAAGATATCATTTATTGAAAGGTTTTCATTGAAGTCAATTTTGCTGGTTATTTGAATTCTATCTAAACCGCATTTGCACCAACACATATAATTGCTTTTATCTTGTTTTTAATTTAATTTTTTAATATAAAAGGGAGCACTATAACCCATTTAAAATCTTTATCTTAATTTTATCCTAGTTTTCTCAATTTATTTAAACATAATTTGAATAAGCATTTTTTAGAGTTCTATTGAGCAATTAACGCATAATAATAAAAACCTTAGCTATGTGTAAATAGTCAAAACACTCCACATGCCATGTGGTGGTAACACCTTTTCTAACTCTTTTGCCAAATTTGCAGTTGATAGAGTAGTAATGTTTTCAACTTGATAATGATTCGTTTCTCTTGCTACTCTATAATCAGAATATGTTTTCTAGTTTTGTTTATTTTTATATTTCTATTCATGCACTTTTATTTTGCTACAACTTTTTTATGTCTAGTAGCTTCTTTTCTTACGGATTTCTTCAGGGAAGATGCATTTTTTTGTACCACTTCAATGATTCTTAATAAAACTCACTTTAATTAAAGAAAAAAAGAGTGCCATATATAATTGAAGATTTGTTGAAAGTTATACGACATGTTCAAATCTTTAATACGAAGTTTCATCTTTAACATGCACATGGACATGAAGAATGTATAAATTCCAAGCGATGCATATTGTTCGTATTGTCCTTTTGAATATATATCTCTTTCTTGTTTTAGTTTTCTCAAGCAATTAAATGCCTTGGTGTGAGTAATCCAAATTCCAAGTAAGTAACCTGGATTAGGGTCGAAATAAAAAAGGGTAAAATACCCCAACCCTTAAGTTTTAGTCAAAATTTCAAATGGGTTAATTAGTTTTCGAAATGGATACTTCGCTCCAAAAATACAAATACCGTTAACCAAGATTAGTAAAAGACTAAAATATCCTTTCATTTTTTATTAATTTAAAAAATTATTATTATATTTTTAAAAAATTAAAAAAAAAAGAAAAAAGCATTGATTGGTGTTCCCCAAGAAAAGGGAGCATTGCTAGGTGCACCCCAAGGGAGGGGAGCACTAGATCGGTGCTCCCAACGGAAAGGAGCACTATGTATTACCTAGCCAGTGATTTAAAAAAAAATTACTTTCATTGATCGGACCATAAATTTAATCCCAGCTAATATCATTCTTAAGGGTGATCTAATTTGTATATGATTATTTTTAATTAATATACCTATTATAATTGAAAATAGTATACCAAATGATTAATAAATAATAAAAATATTATTAATTAATAATAATATTAATTTCTAAAATAATATTAATTTAAAAATATTAGTAAATATATATTTTTATTTTTAATAAAAATAATTAAAGATAATTAAACCGACTATTTTAATATCTAACGTTAACGTGGTAAATTTTAATAGTTACCCAAATATGATTATAACTTTCATGATTCTTGGCCTGACTAATAAAATGCAAATAAAAAGAGGTATACCTCATTCATAAGTTCAAGCATTTGAACATTTGGTTCATTAGTTAGTGCATGATCCCTTACCTACCTTTATCTAAAGAGAAAGATTCAAATCCCCCTTTCCTAACTAAATAAAAAAAAAAAAAACCCTTATTCACAAGTTCAACGCTTTTGACAATGGCATTATGAACATATTTGGCAATCGCCTGGAAAGAAGACTCGAATTCCAGGTCTTTACTAATCACTAAGGCACCATTAACCATCGAAAGGTGCTTTCCATGGTTGGTGATGCAAGAGCAACCATCTTCGAAACAAGCAAATAGAGATTTTCAGTACTCTTTGATCCCAGGAAGAAAAGCAGTTGCTCCAGGGTATCCCCTTTTGATCCAACTGCAACCAAGCTCAACAAAATATTCAATGAAAAAGGAGAGATCACACTATTTGAACCCTTTGACGCTTCTTTCTCCAAGAAATGGTTTGCCAAAAGCAAACAGAAATTAGAGTTGGAAGTAGTGCTTGGTTGATCTGCCAGTTTTGGAAGAGCCATAATTGTCTGTTTTGTTGCAGGCTTTTTAGCCCGGGGTGGATGAGTCTCACGCTTAAAACATTAGCATTTGGGTTTTGCAATCCCCTCAACATGAATTTTATTATTTAATATTGAAAAGAATTATTTGTATAACTATTTATAACAATTAAGAATATTAAATATTACTACTTAAAAATCTTGTTTTCCTTTTTAATCCATCTCTCCATATAAACGTGCTAAAAGGGATCAACTTAATTAAGTACTCTTATATAAAAAAATTAAATTAACAATTTTATCCTTTAATTTTTATATTTTATTTTATTATATTACTTCATTCTAATTTAAACCAACTCAAAACCCAAATTCCTTCTCAAACAAAATCATTACAAAACAATAGAAAAACAGACATATTTACACAGATTAGACGTTAGAAACAAATCTATTGAACATAGTCATCAAACTTGCCGCTCTTGTTTTTCAAATGTTCAACAAATACCCTTAAAAATACTACCTGCCAGATAGAGTATGCATCCACCACGTCCATAAATTGGCCAACGGACACACAAATCTTAATTATCAAAACCAAGTGGAATTAGGACAAGTGGAAACCGACTCACGCTACTCCTCTTTCAATATTATTAATATTAAAAAATATATATGGTAATTTAATTATAAATTAATTATAAAATATGTATATATAAATTTTATATATTATGTAAAATATTAATATATTATTATTATAATATATAATAAAATGGTTATCATATACAAATTATATTATTTAAAATAGTTTAAATATATTTAATATAATTATTAATAATATATAATTATTAAATTATATTTAAATGTTTTAAAAATATATTTAAAATATTTAATATTTTATATAATATTATATAAAATAATTATATATGTAATTATTATAATATATTAATTATAATAATATAATGTATTATATTAAATTTTATTATATTATTATTAATATAATTTGTATTTTAGTATCATTTAATAATATTATTATAATATATTAAAGTTGAAGGTCTATAAATATTATTAATAATTTATTATTAATTATTAATAAATTAATAATAGTATGTTATATTTTAATGTATACACATAATTATTATAATATTATATATTAAATTAATAATATATTATTATAATAAATTAATATATTTTATTAACTGTTTAATATTAATATATTATAATTAATTTTACATTATAAATTATATTGTTTAATATATTTAAATAATATTGTTCATTTTACTTAATATTTAATATATTAAAATATAATATTACTTAATTTAATATATTTTAATAAATATAATTCTTTAAACTATTATTTTAACTTAAATTATTGAATTAATTGAATATCTACGGATATTAAGTTATTAAATAATATTAAATTATAATATTAAGTTATTAATATTATGATATTAATATTAAACAATTTTTATAATCTAATTAATTGACATTTAAAGTATACAAATAATATTAACGTAATGTAATAATTTCTACCTATTACAATTAATCAATTTTCCACTTAATTAATTTTTGGTTTATAAAATAATAATATTTTATATAATACTTTGTAAAGCTGTATTTCTACTGACAGAGAAAACAAGGGGAAAAATTTCTGCTAACCATGAAAACTTCCCTCATTTTCTTTTGCTTTAAACTTTTTCATTCAACAAGAAACTTTTAACATTTCATCCCCGTCCCAACCAATCAATAACCGTATGAGCTTCTTTCTTTTCTTTTTCAAATTTTTGGCCACTCAACCTAATTTTACAAATTCTTACCCTCATTGCCTTATTAGCAAAACTGCAGGTGACATATGAGATTGCAATATTTCACCTAATAATAGTTCCAGCAAAGAGAATTAGAGGGTCTAGAAAGAATGAGACAGTCATTTCTTTTCTAGGACTTTTAACATGGATGACCCACATGACACAAGTTTCTTAGGGCTTCAGGCACTGCCTGCCCACATTGTTCAAGGATTTCAATCAATGGACCGGCATGCTGTGCATCATCTTCAGTTAAAAAGCTGTGCAATACACCATTGACCATTTGCCGCGCCATCCTTGAGAGAATTTGAACATAATCATCAATTGAGAGGACAAAATCGGGAAGTATTACAACACCATACTCTCCCAAATCTGTAGAACTGATGTGCTCAGTAGCAATAACGGAGACTGTACGTCTCCCTCTAATGCCAAAATGCAGACTGGGGAAGAAAAAGACAATATATCAGTTACAAATACAAACACTGGCAACAACTGGCAATTCCTGAAACAGAACAGTAACATCCATCAAATACCTTGGTTGCAAAGCCAAGTATCATGGACAAACATAGACAACACAACCTAAACGGTTAAAAGTCCAACATGTGAATAGCTTCTAAATTGAGTCTCCAACAAGCATTAAGCTTTTAAACTGATTCTTCATGCTATCTATTAAGGACATGAACAAAAAACTGATTCAGAATTTACCTGTTCTCGAACTCCATAATATTCAAGGAAGAGCTAATGGAGATGGAATATCCCTTTAATTTGACAGCTGATACTAATTTTTTAACATTATTGTCTTTTCCAACTATGTACAGCACCTTCAAAGGTTGTGGTATCATTTGATTGCAGTAAGCATCATCCAAAGCATGAATGCCCTGTAAAAATTCATTAACTACAAGCTTCAGAAACGAAATTATAAAACCAAAGGCAAAGTCTTAAGATCCAAAAGAAAGATCAATGCCCAGTGAAACTATTATCGTTGTTCAATTAGACCTCATAATGCTCCAAATGTTTATGAAATATATATATATATATATGACAGGGCAATCTTTTATTGTTTACAATAATAAATTTATCACAGAAATTGATATATTAGTTTTAAAGTCGATTTAAATTAAGATTATATAAGTTAGATATCAGGATTAATCAATAATTAAATATATTATGAAATATATATATTAATACATATTTTAATTAATATATATACCATTTGTATATTTAATAACCATTTTTTATTTGAGTTTATTAACATTTATACCATTTAATTAAAATATAAAATATACAAATGGTATATACTATTATAAAAGATAATTAAAGATAAACACTTAAATAATATGTAGTTGGATATATTTTGACTTTTCCGGGCTAGATCTTTTAGGCCATGAAACCTATTGAACGAAATTAATTACTTGGATTTAGTTTTGTAAAGTCCAAAATGTGAAGATGATGCAACCCAATGAGAATTGGATTCTTCAATGCATAGAATTCACATTATTGTTCTATTGCTATATCTTTTTGCTTTTGTTTCAGTATCTTAATTTTTCTAAAAGTTAACATATTGGATGTGGCAATGTCTATTTCTTTCTAAAAATTCTTATTCTTGCTTTCTCCCTTTTTCCTATTTTTAATAAAGAGAATCACATGGGGTTAGACGTAATTTTCATAATCACAAATCGTAAGGTTTTTTTTTTATTTGAAAAATAATAGATTCAAAACTAACATTTTGAGTAAAGAGTTATATACCAATCAATGATTCAAATATTTAAAAATCAATAATGAGGTTAATTTTAATTATTCAAACCACAAATTAAAAGAGTTAATATATCAAATTAACATAAAGAGAAATCAAGTTGAAATTTTGGTTGGCATTTATCGAATTAATCTTAGTTAAATTTTGTGGTTATTAGAATACCGAAAAAGAATTTCAAATAAAATTGATTACTTTCTTTTTTTAAAAATAATATTTAATTTCAAATCATTAACTAATAGAACGTGAAAAAATTGAACTCGACGTGATAACGTCTATGGCTTTTCCTCTCCGTACCATTTATGAAGACATCAAAATGTTGAACAAACGTTTCTTAAGTGCCCAACATTTAATATAATAATATATATTTCTATAAATTCTGCAAAACCTAAGTTTACATCTATACTATATAAAAAATCTATATATGAAAATATTTTACGACTCTTCATTTTTTTCTACTACTCTAATTAAATTCAATGACTAATAGAATATTAAAAGTTCTAAACATTTAATATTCATATTATATTAATTGTGCAAAAACTAACTTTACACATATATCATAAAATATTTATATATGAAAACATCTTATAAATTTTCAGTTTTCCTACTAAAATATGTGAAATCTTTATTCTTTGACTAAACTCCATATACACCTCTTGCAGTACAGTTTTTTCTCACTTAATATCTTGAGATATTATTATTTTTATATAAAATCTTAATATTTTAATTCTATTTTTCAAAAGGAGAAGGATGTTAAAGTTGCAGTTAATTTTTGATATCTTCATCCAATCAGGGTACTGCTCTCGATCACACGGATAAGATACTTAATATACAAATTTGGTCCTCTCACCCGCATACAATTAATGAATTTCATCCAATCAATGAACTACATGGACAAGACACTTAATATACCATTTTGGTCCTCTCATCTGCATACAATAAATGAATTTGGTCCTCACTGCAAAGACAATAGTTTATGACGTGATTTGAAATATTAACCTACAGATATAATGACTTAAGCATGCATTGCATTCAAGTATAAAATTATATTCATAATGGTAGAGAATAATACTCTATACTATGTAAAATTTTAAGATGAACTACAATTAAAAACAAATTAGAGATATCCTGCTTTTATTTAAGTGTTCATAGAAAATGCAAGATGACACAATTTTGAAATTCCTCAGAAAATATGAGAGATTAATTTCAATTTGGAACATGACTTTTCTTCTCACATGCATATTCACATGTTTGATTCCTTTAATGACAGCAACTAGTTTATAATTAAGGAATAAAGTTCAAATTTATCATACTATAGTGAGAGCAAATCATCATCAATCTTTGACTGAATAAAATTTTATCATGATATTTTTTTTTTCAAAAATTGTCAAAACCTAATAGTAAAAGAATATTTGTAAAGTATTTTGTAAAATATTCTTTTACTCTCCTACCAAATATTCCTTATATTGTTAAATTTTAATTATATTTTAATCAAATTAGGGTAATAATATTAAAATTACGCTTATTAAAATATAAATAGTATTTTTATTCATCACTTAAGTACTGACATACGAGATAGATTTGGATTTTATCTCATTAATTAAGTTAATAATAACATGAATAATGGAGTACGTAGTGTAATAATAATGTTAATTTGTGTTCAGTGGTTTCAGAAGGACTTTCAATCCGATCAAGGTATTGCTCACGATAACGAGGGTAAGAAATCTGTGCAACCGAGGAGAAATTGACTGGAAAATTGTACACCATTATGAGATGTCTCGCACATGTTTCGAACCTGCCGAAAGTGTCCATAAAATGTGCTAAAACTAGGAAGGCGTCCTTTGACTCGATAGTAAATCAATATCAATGCTTTGTCGGGAAAACGACAAAAGGCTGCCAAAAGTGGCAGAGAGCCATCTTGTCGCTGAGCTGTTTTGACGGTCGGGGTAAAATTTTTAGTATTATCGGGTCTGAGATGACTAGATACTTATTATAGCAATTTGGTCCTCTCACCTGCACAGACAATAAATTTGTTCCTCACTCGCAAAGACAATAAGTTTATCACTTCATTTGAATTTACCTTAAGGGACAATGACTTTAAGTTAACCATGCATTGCATTCGAGTATAAAATTAGGGTAAATTATCTTTTATCTCTTTATGTTTTGATTATAATTACATTTAAACCCCTTAGTATTGAAAATGGATAGTTTATCCTAATATAAATGTCATTAATGAATTTTATAAAATGACTAAAATACTCATTAAACAAATAACATCTGAAAGAAAAATCTTTTTTAACAAAAAGAAAAAAAGAAAAAAAAAACCCTTCTTACTCACCCACCAAAAACTCTCCCTTCTTTTTCCTCTCTTCTTTCTCTTCTTCAATCTCTATACTGTTAATAGTGATAAGCAACCTTTTAATTTCCTTTTAATTCCTTTGCACCATGGGCATTTTCTTTTTCTTGTTTGGATTTGTTTTTTAAAAGGAAAGAATGGGTCTAAACCATTTCAAGCTTTCGACCCATTAAGCAAGCCTCTTTAATCCTTCCTAAAGCTAGGTGACTTCAACTATATTTAGGTTGTTTGGAAGGTTCTTTCATTTACCTTATTCATAGTCGTGAATCAAGCCTAAATTTTTTTCTAGCTTGCCCACATGATTGAGATGCTTTAATCAGTTTTCTTTTAGAGAAAAAAAAAAAAAGCAATTTTAGCAACATTGATTTGATTTTAGGCCAAATGTTGAACATTGGTTTTGTCTCTCTATGAAAGATGTTTTTCTAGAAGAATATTTCAATGATCCTCTTAAGGCATGTTTAGTTGCTAATTCTGATAAAGATGATGTTGAATTTATTAAATATTCAAATTTATTAAACGCTTACCCAAAACTTAGAACTAATCATCTATTTAAGCCTTTAGATGTTTTAGCTTCTTTGATGCTTGCTTCGAAGCCCTCCATTAAAGAACCACCTACTTTGGAACTCAAACTTTTGCCCACACAGTTAAGGTATGCTTTCTTGGAAAATCCTCTACTTTTCCAGTTATTATTTTTGTTTCTCTTACTAACATGCAACAAGACAAGTTATTGAGGACACTTAGAGAATTCAAGAAAGCAATAGGGTGGACCATAGTTGATATTAGGGAATTAGCCATTCTATTTGCATGAATTAAATTCTTTTTGAGGAAAATCATAAAGCCACAATTGCACATCAAAGAAGATTGAATCCCATCATGAAAAAAGTGGTCGAGAAAGAAATCATTAAGTGGCTGGATGTTAGATAAATTTTTCCCATTTTTGATAGCTGATGGGTAAGTCCAGTCCAATGTGTTATTAAGAAAGAGGGGATGACTGTAGTTTTCAATGACAATAGTGAGCTAATTCTAACAAGAATTATGACTAGATATAGAGTTTGCTTGGATTACTACAAGCTCAAAAAAGTTGCAGGGAAAGATCACTTCTTTCTTCCATTCATTAATCAAATGTTGGATCAATTGGTTGGTAAAGAATGTTATTGTTTTTTGGATGGTTATTCTAGTTATAACTAAATTGCTATTACCCTTGAAGATCAAGAAAAGACTACTTTTACATGTTCTTATTGCACCTCTTTTTTTAGAAGAATGTCATTTGGATTATGTAATGCACCTGCCATCTTTCAAAAATGCATAATGGCCATATTCACAGACATGGTGGAACAATGTTTGGAGGTATTTATGAATGACTTTTATGTTTTTGGAAATAATTTTGATGAGTATCTTATGAATCTTGCTAGGGCACTCAAGTGATGTGAAGAAAGAAATTTGATGCTAAATTGAGAAAAATGTCACTTTATGGTGCAAAAAGGTATTGCTCTTAGGCACAAGATCTTTAGTAGCAGCATTGAGGTAGACAAAGCAAAAATTGAAACAATTGAAAAGCTGCCACCTCTAATAAATGTCAAAGGTATTTGAAGTTTTATTGGTTATGTTGGTTTTTATAAAAGATTTATTAAGGACTTTTAAAAAAAATTTTAAAACACTTTGCAATTTGTTGGAAAAAGATGTGCCATTTAAACTTGATAATGTCTGTTTTATTACTTTTGATGAATTGAAGAAAAGATTAATTTTTGCACCTATCATGATTAGTCCTGCTTGGACTCTCTTCTTTGAACTAATGTGTGAGGCAAGTGCTTATGCAGTGGGAGCTATTTTGGGACAAAGGAAAGATAAAGTCTTTTATTTCATTTATTATGCTAGCAAGACTTTGAATGAGGCACACAAAAATTATACCACAACAAAAAAGAGTTTTTGGTTGTAGTTTTTGCTTTTGACAATTTTCGCTTTTATCTAGTTGGGACAGAGGTGATAGTGTACACTGACCATTCAACTATCAAATATTTGAATGCCAATAGGGATACTAAGCCAATATTGATAAGGTGGATTCTTTTTCTAAAAGAACTTGATTTAGAGATTCCTGATAAAAAAGGAACATAAAACAAGTGGCAGACTACTTATCAAGATTGGAGAATGAAGCTAAAAGTAGGTATTCAATCTTAATTAAGGAGACTTTCCTTGATAAACAAATCCTTCAAGTAGGTAAGAAATCATTTCCTTGGTATGCTAATTTTGTGAATTATCTGGTAAGCAATATTATTCCCCCAGATTTAACTTTCCATTAGAAAAAGAAATTTTTGCATGATGTTAACATTTTTTTTTTAGGATAAGCTTTTTTTCGTTTAAGCATTGTAGATACTAGATGTTTAAAAAATGTGTCCCAAAGGAAGAAGTCCAAAGTGTGTTTCAACGTCACCATTCTTTATATTATAAAAGACACTTTGGAGGAATAAGAATTGCTGCTAAAGTTCTTCAGTCAAGATTGTATTAGCCTGCATTATTTAAGGATGCTCGTAATTTTGTTTTGCACTGTGATAGATGCCAAAGAGTGGGAAATATATCAAAGAGACACGAGATGCCTCTCAATAACATCCTTAAAATAAAAATTTTTGATGTGTAGGGTATTGACTTTATAGGTTCATTCATACCTTCATTCAACAATAAATACATCTTACTTGATATTGATTATGTCTCTATGTAAGTTGAAGCTATAGCTTTTCCTCATAATGGCTCCAAGGTGGTGATGAATTTTGTCAAGAAAATATATTTTCACTTGATTCAATACTCCAAGGGCAATTATTAGTGAAGAGGGTAATCACTTTTGCAACAAATATTTTGATGCACTTTTTGCAGAATATGGAGTTAAACACAAGGTTCTAATGGCTTACCATCCTTATACTAATGGCTAAGTTAAAGTGTCTAATAGAGAAATCAAGAGTATTTTGGAGAAAATTGTTTGTCCCACAAGGAAAGATTGGGTAAAAAGAAGATTGGATGATGCATTTTAGGCATATCGAACTACTTACGAGACCCTAATTGGCATGTCTTCATATAAGTTAATATTTGGCAAAGCTTGTCACTTACCAGTGGAACTTGAGTATAATGCTTATTTGGCGGTGAAGAAATTAATTTTTGATTTGCAAGTAACTAGTGAGCAAAGGGTTTTGCAATTAAATGAACTTGATGAATTTCACCTTTGTGCTTATGAGAACGCCAAACTTTATAAAGAGAAAACAAAGCAATGGCATGATAAGAAGATAGTTGAATGTAGCTTTGAGCTTGGCTAATCTGTGTTGATTTATAATTCTCACTTGAAACTATTTCTTGGGAAACTTAAATCAAAATGGTCTAAGCCATTCATTGTCAATGAAGTATTTCCACATGGAGCAATCGAAGTGAGGGGGCCAAATGGTTGAAAATTTAGAGTCAATGAACAAAGATTAAAGCATTATTGGGGGAGGTGAAATTGATTGCCAAAAGTTCTCAATATATTTTCTTGACATTGCCTAAGTGTAAGTTAGTTTAGCCAAAGATTATAAATGAGGTGCTTTTTAGGAGGCAACTCAAGTTTCTAAACTTCACTTACTTTAATATTTACCTCATTTAGTTTTAATTACAATTTAATTTTGCTTGTCATTTGATGCTTTTTTTTATTATTATTATGCTAATTGCCTTTTTTTTTGTTTTGTTTCAACTTGCAGGTCTTTGAAAAAAAATCAAAAGAATAAATAATAAAAAATGAGAGCTGTGGCCCTCAAAGTAAGAGTTACGGCATTGAGAAAAAGAATTAAGTTGGCCTAAGTCAAAATGTTTGAGCGTCACGATGCTCAATCTTTAACGCCATGGCATTGTAACCTAAAATGTATTACTTTAAGTGAACACAAGTGAGGGTCACGGCGCTGGAGTTAGAAGTTGAAATAAGGGAGAAATAGAATGTTTGAGTACCATGGCATTAAAACCCAAAGAGTAATGATTTGGGTTCCTAGAGGTGAGAGTTGTGACCCTAAAAAAGGAAAGCCATGACGTTGGCCCTTACCCTGTTTAAGAACTTATGTTTGGTCAAATTTTTTCATCTTTTTTCTAAATGACCCACTCAAATCACCTTTCCTCCTTTCCCCCCCATAAAACTTCTTACATCCATATTCCACATGCATCTTTTTTTTTTTTAAATCTAAGTTTTTAACTTCATTCCATTCACATAACAAAAATCCTTTATCATTTTTCATCCTCCCACATATTCCATCAAGTAAGTGTTCTTTAACAATTTTTATTTGCTTTGATAATTTTGTTTAGTTGATCATTCTTGCCATTGTTAGAATCCATAGAATTTCCAAATTGAATGAGTACATTATATGTGATTGTTGATGGGTATGAATATTTTTTTATTAATCATGCTTTGGGTTAGGAAAATTTTTGTTTAATTGATGATAACTATAGTGAAATACTTGCTGATTAAGGGTTAGGTTGGTAGAATTTTTATGTGCTTGTTAATGCATTTGTTGATTGTCTTGTTGCTTTGGATGTGAGTTGGTGAAAATTTTCTTGTATGATGATGGGCCTACAACATTAGTTGCAAATTTGGTTTGAGAAATAATTAAACTTTGACATTCACACACTTGGTGATTGTGTAAATAATCTGTGTTAAAATAATTTAGTTGGGTTTCTTTTACATATTATATATTGCGCTCAACTTATTAGATTTTGGAATTAATTGAACTCTTGATTAGGTTGGCTTTTGTTTTGGTTGGTTTTTTATTTAAATTTTGGTAGTAATGGTACCTAAGCGCTTAAAACCAAGTTCAAGTGGTGCATTCGATTGAATGAAGTTTGTCTCTACTAATGCTTCAATGCGATATTACACTTCGTTGATTAACAAGGTGTTTATCCCTGAACGAGGTTTAAATATTCCTTTAATTCATCATTAAGAGATACATTAGATAATTGAAGAGTGACATTGGCAACACTTTTGCGAACCACCTGAAGCTGTGGTTGTGCCAGTGGTAAGGGAGTTCTATGCAAATGTATTTAAGCATGTTGATGGTGTTGCTTTTGTATGAGGCAAGCAGGTATCATTCCACAGTTGCACCATCAACTAATTCTTTAAGACCCAAACATTGACAATGATGAATATGAGCAATACTTAGGGATCATCAAGATTGTGATGTGATCATCTTGAAGCTTTGTGTTGTAACGGCACAATGGAAAACATCCCATGGCGAACCTGTCTCATTCAAGTGTAGTGCAATGAAGATAGAGCTAAAAGTGTGGTTGCATTTTGTGGCGATGAGATTGCTCCTATTGACTCATATCAGCAATGTGACAAATGATCATACAGTTCTTATTTATACCATTTTGACGTATAAATCTATTGATAATGGGAAGATTATCTTTCATGCTAAATTGCATACAGGTTGCACTAAACAAAATGGTATAGGATTTCCTTCGTTGATCATTGCCTTGTGTGAGAAAGCTAGTGTGCACTGGAATGATAGAGAGGAAATGCAACAAGTTAAAATCTCAATCACCATAAGCATTTTGAGGCGATTAGAAGAGTCTGCTCCTGTGGCTGGTAATTCCTCCCAAGTTTTTCCTCAACCTCCACCAACAGCTCCAACTTGCAATGTCATTCAATGGATGGAATGGATTAATCATTATCTGTGTCACGACTTGGAACTTCCTTCGGGCCTATGACAACCGCCGCGACGTCCTAATTGACACTCATTACCCGGAATGTCAACCAGAATCCCGCAAGGCTTACGCATCAGTTTCTTGCCATTCCTATGAGTAATTATTTCCAAACATTCCATTTTGAGGGTTTACAATTCATTTCTGGCTTAAATAAATCAAAACATAAAAATTGACTCATAGGGGTATTTTGGTCATTTTTCGACAAAAATATTAAAATTTGGTAAAGATGTAGTTTATGCATCAAGAATACACAATTCGAAATTGGATTTGAAATCGGAAGTCCGAAACCTTCTTTTTAAAGGATTTAAAGTCAAATTTTACTATTTAAAAATATTGATTAAAATATTCAATTTTCTTATAAAATAATATTTATAGACACGCATGTAAGTAATTTTTATAGCGTGAAAGTAAAATAAATTCATACATACATTAAGTTACAAAGTTATAATGTACAATAATAATTACAATGACCGGTGGGCCCATAACTATACAAATACGACAATGGCAGTAAACCTACTATCTATCGTGGTACGACGATCTACGGTAGTCCTCGACAAAATCTGGTATCTACAAGCTACCACAGGCCTAAAATGTTTGGAAAGGAGGTGGGTGAGATTTTGCAATCCCAATGAGTAAACAAACATTATCATAAACATCTAAAGGTAAGTAAAATGGAGGCAATTTAAATAGATATTACAAACCATTTCATAAAGTTTCATTTTATTTCTTAAATCATAAAATATTTATAATTTACCAAAACAATTGTTAAGGCTTATGACTTTTATTAAAATCATGGCTCAAGCCAAAACTAGTCCTCGGGGATACCTTGGACGAGGCATATAATCGAGTCCGTCATAGTTGTTAAGACATTTACACATTAACCACGTTTTAGTTTTGAAAACAAGTCGTTCATTGGCATTGGCCGAGTTACACCTTCAAGTGGGGGTTCGACGTGAGTGAACTCTAATACTACCTCGAGAGTTATCCTCCTCGCCTCTACAACCAGAGTAACTATATAACCGGGTTTACCGTGCCCCTCTAATAGGCGGTCCACGGAAACCCATCACTGCAGCTACTAAACCCACCAATTTTAATAAAATTTCGACAGTATAACATGGTTTTTATTTATTTACCCAACCTGCATAGTAAAAGACAACTTACATTTATTCCTAATACAGTTTTTAATACAGCCACATATACTCACAATCTCATAAGCCAATTTCATAAAAATATCATTTATAACATAAGTGAAGGCCTCCAAACTACTCAATTTTTTTTAACTAAAATCAAAATTCACATAATCCAAAAATATTTTCATTTAAATCTATTTATTTGCATACAGCAAAATTTCTCTTTTTGTAGTCATTTTCTTTGCATAAAATCCATAATTAACATTTAAAAATAACTCTAGATAATTTATAATAATAATAAGTTTACTCACAGTTTATATAAATCCAATTCTCTTAAAAAGGCATCCTGATCACGATTCCTCGGGTATGACCTCCTTACCTTTACCGGATGTCTCACCTCCTTGATAAATTACAAAAATCACATAATTCAATACATTAATGCTAAATCACTATATAATTGATTTAATCCTATACTAATGCATGGTATGAAATGCAACGGCTTAAAACGGCTTAAACGCGGTATTAGTCTATTTTCGGCACTTTACTCGATAAATTGCTAATGCGCTCCATTTTTGCTCTAAATCATCCCATTCTCTCTCCAACATTTATAACCATTAAATACCAGCCCATAATGATCTGAAATCACCAAAATCAGATCACTTTCTTCCTTGAAAAATTCGATCAAAATGGGACATTAACCCGGTAAATTTTCTACTTTGTTTTTCTATCACATTTAATCATTTTTCATCATTTTCTCTTCAATTCCATTTGAATAAAAATCAGTTCATCACCATGGTACAGCATTGAGCATTCGGCCTGGAGTGGGTAAGGTGAAAAATTCATGCTTTCGTGTCCAATTTAATTTCTAAACACATCTAACTAACCAAAACTATCGATTTAACTAAGAATCAAAACTTGAAAAATTCAAAATCTCCCCCCCTAAAATTCGGTCAGCCCTTAGATCCATTTTGTGATCTCTCTCTTGAAGCATGTTAAGTGGAAACAAGAATTTAGGAAGGGTAGAAATTGAGTTAAAGTCGAGAAATCTTACCGTTAGGTGCGAAAACAAGCGAAAACCGCGAATCCTTTTTCGAATTTCAAACTTTTCTTTTGTTTTTCTCTTTTCTTCCTTTTCTCTCTATTTTTTCCTTTTTTCTTCCCCTTATGGCCGAACCTCTCCTTGGCTGAAACTTAAATGGGCTGATTCATTAAAATAATATTATTTCATTTAAAAAGTGTCACGTGTCATTTTCCAGTGGGACTCATTTTTAAAATTTTGTTCTGAAAATTTTAAATTTTCATCACTTCAAACACCATGTTCATTCATACCAAAAATGAATAAATGCTTTGATTTTGACAAGTTTTGACTGGTAAAAATTACAGTTTTACCCCGGGTGACAAAATTACCGTTTTGCCCTTATGTTCCGAAAATTGTCGAAACTGAAATTTTTCACTTCCTATCATCAAATTATACTCCAAATAGTCAATATTGATCAAAAATTTCACTCCATGGTCAATTTATTATCTTAGGTGGCAAAATGACGATTTTGCCACTAGATATCAAAATTTCAAATTTACCCCAAATTAACCCTCGAACTCCAAAACATCATTTTAAGTCATTCATGGACTGTGAAATATTAAATTTCATCTTAAAATTCCTATTTGAACTAATTCGATGTTAAATCCACTTAAGTGTACCATTAGGTACAATATCGGGTTTTTAGCTATTCTTTGAGACTTTCCTAGCATACAAACATGTTGTTCATTGCATGTATGTCATGACATATATTTATAGGGTCGGGTTTTACAGTCTGGTTCGCCAAGAAATGTAGAATCTAGCAATTGAGCAAATGATGCACGTATATGTAGAACATATCAAAATAGAAATGGTTACTTTCCCTTCTTTGCTCACAAATTCAGATTTTGATGACAATTTTGGCGAGGAAGATAAGGATAACCAATAGACTACAGCTATGACATTCGAGGAGTATTATTTACTTTACCTTATTTTTTTATCACCTTGAGGATAATGTAATCTTTTAAGTTTGGGGGAGTTCTTTTTAGAATTTAGTTGGTTTGCACTTTTATTTGATTTTATTTATGTTTACGTTTATTTTCTTCCTTTTATGTCTTTTATAGTTAGTTTTTGCATGCTTTATTTGCGCTAATAAAAAAAATTTTTGGTTGAGATATTTTGCACTTAATCATGATTTTTCTTGAATCTAAGATGATATTTTGAAAATTTTGTGATTCTTAGCTTTTGGGAAACATATGGATATGATTGATCTAATGCGATATTCTTATGTTAACTTTATTTTAGAATGTGACTTCCAATAATTTGAGCACTATGTTCTTTTACTTAGAATTGTTATGTGATTTAGAGAAAGTTTATGTTAATAAAAGTATAGTTAAGTTAAGAATTCTAGAATTTGTTTTGTTTTCTCTAGAGATGAAATCCTAGATAACACTTAAGATAGAAAGTGATTTAGGCTATCTTTGGAACGTTTGAACCTTTTTAAGCCTACCTTGTAACATATTTATCCTTTGTCACCCCTTTTGAGCTTAATTTATCTTCTTTTTTTTTTGTAAATACACAATTATGTTAGCCTTAGCCTTTTTATTTAATTCCAACATTTTGAATCTCTCACTTTTTAAGTATTTTGATCTTTCTAGGAAGTGTCTTAAGCTTAAAATTAAATTAAGGGAGAGAGGTGGAGTGACAAACAAAGTAATTGGTGTTGACAAATTTATCCTTTGTTCATACTTGTAAAAAAAAAAAAGTTTTGGGGTACAAAAAAAGATGAAAGAAATAAAATGTGTTGTGCAAAAGAATTTTTCAGCTCAAATAGGTCATAGACTAATTAAGTGCTCGGGGTGAATTTAAGCTTAAATCTTTCTTTTATCACACTTTCACCCAAGCCTTACATTACAAGCCTAATAAAAATCTATTAATCCTTAAATAAGTGTTAGTCTACATTAGTGGAGAGAAAGATGAAAAACAAACTTATAAAATTCTAGTGCTAAACTGTACTTTGAATTAGCATAACTTAATTTGAATTGCATACTATTCTTTGTAAGATGTTATTCACACACACACAAAGAGTCCATTCGAAAAATTAGTTTTCATTTTAATTGATGCATGAATTCAAAGATTATCTATATTTTACCTTAAGTTGGAATTGGAGATAATTTCTAAGGAAAAAATTGAGAAAACATGATTTGGTAATTTTATCTCTTGAAAAAGTCTTTTTATTAGTTTTTTTTTGTGTTATTTTCTTTTGCTTGAGGACTAGCACAATCTCAAGTTTGGGAGTGTGATAAATTTATTTTATAGAATTATTTGAGTCTTATTTTGTTCTTAAACGATAGTTAAGTCCTTAATTTTTGTGATAACCTTTACTTTTACTTTTTTATGAGATCAAACGATAATCTTTACTCCGGTGTTTTACGAGATCAAGTGATACCCTTCACACTAACTTTTCAAAATTAAGTTTAGGTATAAGGCATTTGTTGTGCTTCAGGCATGGGGCGTGACAATTTCAATATAGTTCGATCAGAGGAGGAGAAAATAGGGAAAGTTGAGGTTGTAAATTTACTGAATTGTTTTAATGATTTTATTAATAATATTGGATTGATAGATCTTCCAATGGTAAAAGGAAGGTTTTCTTGGAACAAAGAGGAGGTTACTTTTTGTAGATTGGATAGATTTGTTGTGACAGTGAAATGGTTGGAATTCTAAAGTGATTTAGTGCAACCATTGCTCCTTAGGTCTATTTCATATCATAATTCAGTGGTTTTTGGTGGGAAAATAATGAATTGCGGTCCAAAGCCTTTTAAGGTGTTCAACAAACTTTCAGAAAGTTACTTGAGGAGAAATGGACAATAGCAACAATAGGAGATGAAAGGAGCCCGCACCTATGGGAGGGCCTTAAAAATATGTGACCCATCATTGGGAATTGGTAGAAAGATTACTTGGGTAATGTGCAGCGGAAATAGAAGCTTTGGAGTGTGAATTGCATGAGCTAGATTTGAAGTGGCAGATAACAGATGGTGATTTTCAGAAACGACAGGAGGCAACTCAAAAACAATCACAACTATGGTCGTTATACCACGTTGAGGAACGATCTTGGTAGCAAAAATGGCGCTCCAAATGGGTTACTGACATAGGAGATAAGAATACAAGATATTTTCATGCAATGGCCTCAACAAGGAGGGGATGTAATCAAATTGGTAGCTTACGGATTAATGAGGAGATAGTTGAAGATCCTAGCGGGACTAAAAGAGGTAGTGAAACATTTCACAGAACCTTTTACTAACAGAAGTTTTCAAACTTGATGACATAGTACATTTAAGGGAGATTCTGCTCAATGATCGGAGGCACAATCCCCAAAAAAAGGAAATATGGGAGACAATTCAATGACTATAAAACTCCAAGACCTGATTGTAATAATTTTAAGTTTTTCAAGATTCAATGGACCACGGTTGAATCACTAGTCTTGGACTTTGTGAGTGATTTTTTCAGAAAGGACGACTTGGTCATGGACTCTCAAGCCAGTGGAGCATTTCAGCATCCATATGGCCTACACAGCTTTTAGTTATGTCCTGGACAAGACTAAGACCCCAGTTGTCATCAATCTGCTTCGCCACAACGGCCCCCTGACCCAACACGATCTCCCTATTAGCTCCGAGCTCTCTTCTGGTCATCGTTATTAGTCTGTATTCTCAGACCTGTATCCTTGGTGTGTTGGGTGTTATGAAATACAGGGGTAGTGCCATGAAGGGGCGGAGGGTAAGCTAAGAAACCCCTAAAATTTTTAAAAATATTTGTTTAGTATATATATTTTATCAATGCCCCCTCAAAATTTTTGAAAAATTTTTTTTAAAGAAAAAAAAATTTTAATGGCCCACTCAAAATAAATTTTTTATTTAATAATTAATATAAAAAAATCAAATAACTTCACAAACTTACTTAACTTTATCCTAATTTAAGTTTCTTTACACCTCTATCTCTTTTTCTTTTTCTCTTCTCTTTTATCTTTTTTTATTTTTATTTCTCTTTTTTCGTAACTCATCACTGAAACACACCTTATTCTTCAAAAGAGATTTATGAGCTTGTGAGTTTGGACAAAGAAAGACAAAGATCACTCACCACCATTGTGTGAAATTAAGAGAAGGTAAAGTTTTCTTTTACTTTCTTCTTTCTATTTATATTATTTAACTATTTATGTGAAATCCTGTATTTCGTATTTAATTATTTATATTTTATTCATTATTGTTTTATATTTTATTTTTTAAGTTTAAATATAAATAAATAAAAATATTGAATGTTGACTACAGTCTGTTGTGGAAAGTATTATTAACGAATGGGCCAATTATTCACAAAGAGGTGATGCTTCTGCTGCTAGTAAAATATTAACATCATTTGAATTTATTTTCATATTACACTTGATGTATGAGTTCATGGGAATCACTAATGTTCTTTGCCAAGCATTACAATTACGGTCTCAAGATATTTTAAATGCAATTCATCTTGTTTTTATTACAAAATCACTCCTTCAGAAGTTGAGAGATGATGGGTGGCCTAATTTACTTGAGAATGTGAAAAAAATTTGTCAAAAACATGAGATAGAAATTCTTGACATGGGTGCACGATATATCTTGGGCAGAGGTCGATCTCGTCAACCAGATGTAACTGTGGAGCATCATTATCGAGTTGATATATTCTTAGTGACGATAGATACTCAATTACAAGAATTGAATTTGAAATTCAGTGAGCAATCTGCGGAACTTTTAACTTTAAGCACTGCTTTGGATCCTAGTAACAATTACAAGTCATTCAATATTGATAATATCTGCAAGTTAGCAAAGAATTTTTATTCTCAGGATTTCATAGAACAAGAAAGACTTATTTTGAGGTTACAATTGAGGCATTACGAGCTCGATATACCTCATCATCAAAGTTTTGAAGATGTTAAGACACTTTCTGAATTGTGCCAGAGATTGGCAGAAACAAAAAAGTCAAAGAATTACCACTTGATTGATAGATTAATTCGTCTTATTTTGACTCTTTCGGTTTTTACAACAACTACAGAGAAAACCTTTTCAGCAATAAAAATTGTGAAGACAAGACTCCGAAACAAAATAGATGATGAGTTTCTTGCAGATAATTTAGTTGTTTATATTGAGAAAGACATTACTAGTCTTTTCAATACTGAGTCAATAATTGATGAATTTGAATACAGAAAATATCGTTGAACACAACTTTCTTAAATAACTATTATAAGTTTTTTTTTATTTTGTTATTTACATATTATATAAAATTATTGTCTATTATGAATTTTTTTATCGTTGGTTAAATTCAACATATTAATTTTAAAAATTTTTAATTTTTATTTTTTTTCGTTTTTGACGCCCTTAATAAAAATTGACTAGCTCCGCCCCGGTGCCATGACACTGCTAGAAGCTTGGACGGGGGTTAAATCTTGCCACGTTGACACCGATACGGTAGTCCAACAGCCAAACTCCTTTCAGTTTTGAGGCGGTCGATATAGCTTTAGCCATGGACCCATATCTTAAAAATCCAAAGCATCTTCCCCTCTTGGACCTCTTGCGGGATATAAGAATCTCTAGGACTTTTCAAAAATTCTTCCCAATCCGTTACCGCCATTGCCCATTCACTCTAGAGTTTTGAGAAAAGGTTTTACTCGGTTTTTGGCTCACCTGACGTGCTCTGTTAGATTCCCCAGAGTCGCCCATGGCGTATTTATCATCTAACGTATTTATAGAAGGATTCGAATTTATATCAATATTCGATCATGGGATTGTTACTTTTGTCTATGAACTACGGAGGTTATATGGCTCTCTTGCTGTGTCTCTGTACCACCAACCTGAACATTGCTTACTCACCTGCGGAACTCCAACCCAGTCTTTTCTAGTCGTTATTTTCACCGTTCGGATCCATTTCACTACAAAATCACCTCCATTTATTACCAATTTGCTAGTGGAGCCTTTGCTATCTCCCCACCATTTTCTCAAAAAAAAAGTTTGGGGGTTGAAGCATGCAAGATTTGGCCCGACTTTGTTGTTAAGCAATTAGACGACGTTGAGGTTCCATATGGCAGCGTTAGCTTCTTGCGTAGATCGAAACGAACAAAACCAAAGGTTATTCCTCTCATCAATTTCTTCTGTGGAATGACAACATTAAGGATATCCCCAAAGTAAGTTTTTTTTTTCTTATAAGCCATGAAAGTATTTCATAAATGATAAGGGTTACTCAAATACCACAGCCCCATCAAAGTAAACAAAATTTCCCTCTCTTTTCTCCCATGTGCAAAGCATCATGCTTACGTATCAGTCCCCAATATAAGACATCCAAGACCACTCTCTACAAAAAACAACCTTCCCTGAACAAAATTCAAACTATCTTCTCCTCTGCTTTACAAGATCAATCACCCACCTTTGGTAATTCAAATACGTCCAAAGCCTAACTTAAAGCAAATCAAATCAAGATCTCAATTCTTAAGACATCCTAATGTTTTTGTTTTTCCTCCCAATCAACCCGTCAAACATGCTCATTTTCCAAGCACAGATGCTCAGAACCAACCAACACAACATACCACTTCCATGAAATCAATTTCGAACTATACATTCAGCCCTTCATACCAAGCATCATTCAATAACATACCATAGAGGTCTCATACCATACTTAGCCCATATCCCATAAGGTTTTCACAAGCCTAGGCCTCAGAAAACTAAAATAAATCCGTGTCACCTTATATCGGTTTGCCCATCTCATATATAGCCGACCCGCCAAAAGCTCCCTTTATTATATGTTGGTATCATGACGATCCAGATGTCAATAACCTTCTGCTAAATCCTCAAGAATAACAACAAATGCCAATTCATTGAGTGAGGGAGGTTGTGAATGGAAATTGAGACAAGGCTCCCCTGATTTCATCTTGTTGCCACATTTCTGTGCCAAAATCTCCCCTGATGAGGTCTTGCTTTATGATTTGTTCCCAGTTACTCATCTTCAAGAGGTCTATCCTATTAAGATCAAGTTACAAATAATAGTAATAATAATCATAATAATAATAAAGGGTAGCTTTTTTTCGATCCATAAATTTCATTTAACTTATCTCAAAATTTGAATTCAAGATTTTCAAATTAAAATTTTAAATTAGCCCCCCCCGCTCCCTCCCCCCCCCCCCCGCGGAAAAATACAACTTAGATAGCTGTAGATAAATTTGACTTTCCCTTTGTTTTAACATGATGAATTAAATGCCAACTCGGGATTCACTTTGCAATATTTTTTGCACCTCAACCAAGTTATAGTTGGTGGCTATTCATGGACAAAAGCCTTGAAGTGCCACCAAAGGCAAATTAACGTACTTTTGCCTTTTGCTATAGGGCATGCATTGATGAGAAAGGAAAATGTTGAATCCTGATTGGATTCGAATCCTAAGCAAGCTATAATTTCAAGCATTAACAAGAAGCTGCTGAATGCATATGGAGTTGGCCTTTCAAGGTAGCTATCAATGTTTTTTTTTTCCCTCCTTTATGTACGATTTCAAACCTGAGATATATAATGAGAAGTCTCAAGAATTCCAACAAATGAGATATCCCCTTGATGACGACTATCAACGGTTATACATAGAAGTGAATGGCTTTCGAGGATCAAAAGTATGATCTCAACTTCCTAACCTTAGGCTTCTAACAAAACATGGACCAGATTTCAAAGTGCAAAGTTGATGTTCATGCTGAAAATACATGAACAAAGAAAAAAAAGCTACAAAAAACTAAACAAAAGTTTATCTTGCTCAAAATACATGAACAAAGGGAATGCTGAAACTCCAAAAAAAAAAAGTTTATGACGAATTGGTTAAAACAAATCTATACTATAATTCATTAAAGCTTCAATTACTAAAAGAAAAAAAAAATCTTTTACCACTGTCCAATTTTGTTTTGCTCAATCAGAAGATGATTTATTAATATCAACAAGATACAAAGTCTGATCAAAAGATAAAGATCAGAAGATTCCAAGTGCCAGTCAAAGAGAGGTTAGATGCAGGGCGCTGCAAACATTAAGCATGACGGAGTACAGACAGATTCATAAATGATTAGCAGTACCGTGCACTTTTGAGCAAAAAAAAAAATTTACAGACACCATAATGCAAACCATAGTCAGCAGCGATCGACTGTCTGACCCATTTGGTATTAATGGTAAGAAAAAAAATAATGCAAACCATTTTACATTCTTGAGTTGTCACAAAATCTTTCTGTTTTTTCCTTTCTCGGTAGTCTTGTCCTTGTAGCTTAAAAAGAAAATGTTCTCACGCATAACCACACTGGATTCAAAACAAAGACCATGATTTAAGCAGGCATAGAAGAACAGTACCATATCGGTTGTTTTATCCAAACGAAATTATATATCAGCCAATCAAGAAAAAGTGGACTTGACGAGGATGATTTTTTTTTTTTTAATGCTAGAACTTCTCGTAGGGTCAGCTATCCTGTAATTATTTTATTAATAATCGGAAGTTGATGAAGATGATTCTTGGGACCATTTTTACACCGTTGTACGAGATTTTTGAGGTGTGTATTTTTTTCTATTATAATATTTCGGATTAGTCATAATTGTGCTTTTCTATTAAAAATAGTAGATGCAAAAGGAAATTAGAAAAGAAGTAGCTAGTATTAAAACAATAATAAGGAAAATCATAAGTTAATTAATTTGAGATATTTTAGACACATAAATATTATAAGGGTTTCTTCACTTATTATTTTAGTTTAATTTGGATATTCATCTTAAAATTTAATATGACATCAAAGTCAGCCTTTTTTTTTTTTTATAATTGGGGGAGGAGGGATTTGAACCCTACTCTTTAAACAAGGGGATTATACACTAACCAAGTTAGCTTTGCCCCACATCTATTACCCCTTCTATAATAGGTTGTTATCCTACATAAGAAGTTCATGAAGCCCGTACATACTACTTAAATGAATAATAAACATTAAATTCATGCAAATTAACTTACTGAAGGAAAAAAAACGAGTTTACCTAAACTACCGTCACATTCAATAATCAATATATGCTGAGTTGAAAGAAGAAATTTCTGTTTGAAAGTGGAATTAATGGGACTGGATTGTCACTGATTCAATCCAGAAAAGCTTGAATATATTTCAAAAGGCCAATGGATTTGCAGATGCTTTGGCCAAAAACTGTAAGGATAAAGAAAACATGCTTATAGGTTGGTGTTGGATTTTGCTGCTTAAAACTCAATGTTTATTGTAGCAGAAGTGGTTCGGTGTCAACAAAATGTATGGTATGTGCGTGGATATGTAGCGTGTCATGTTACTTAGATGACACATTGATATAGTAAAGACCTAGTGTCAAGTAAGGTGTCTTTATAGAATAATGGTGTTTGTTGTTTGGTACTTTACAATGCAATCACATTATAAGGAATGTGATTGTGGAGAATCTGATTATAAAGAATATGATTGTTGACAAAATAACATTACAACGTTTGGTCATGGATTTGCCAACCAGAAATTAACCATGAAGAAGATCTTCTTTATTCAAGAGAATCTATTGAAATGAGAGAAACATGGTGGAAAGGTGAATGACAATGGCTTAATAGTCTGTACTTGATTTTGCAAACAA
This sequence comes from Theobroma grandiflorum, assembly GCA_036013995.1. Taxonomy (NCBI): domain Eukaryota; kingdom Viridiplantae; phylum Streptophyta; class Magnoliopsida; order Malvales; family Malvaceae; genus Theobroma; species Theobroma grandiflorum. The sequence goes on along the minus strand of CP142132.1, from coordinate 14,985,389 downwards.
TATTAGCAAACAAGTGACATGGTCGGTGATGAAGGGAGCTTTCGAGGAATATAAGAGGGTTGTTGATGTCTTAATTTTAAGATATTAATAGCGTGAATATTAAGATATTAATAGCGTGAATATTTTAGCAGATTTACAAATGAATAATATTGTTTACGATTTTTGACTGGTTAGTAATTTGCAATAATTTGAAACCTCTACTAGTTTTATTAATAAAATATTTACGTATATATAGGTGAACTATTAATTTAAGTATTAATAATAATATTATGTTTTATAAAATAATTATAAAATATATACAAATGAATAGGTATATTTTTAGTTAGGTTATTAAAATATTATAAATTTAAACATAAATTTAAATATCTCAAAAGGTGAATATGATATTTTTAAAAATATTATGTAAATAATATTATAAGGGTAATAATATAATTATGTTAACAAAATATATGGTAAATTGTTAAATTAAAATATTTTAGTATAATAAAATATATTATATTAAAATAAATCGTAATATATTATAAATTACATTAATTAAAAATATAATTAAATTATATTAAGTTTAAAATAATATTATATTAAGTTTAATATATAAATATATAATTATTATATATAATATTTATTAATAATATTAATAATATGTATAATTTTTATAATATTATACCCACATACTATATAATAAAACAGTAATATATTAATTTATATGTATTATAAATTATAAATTATTAAAATGATAATAATATTATAATAAGAATTAAATAATATTAAATTATATATTATTATTATATAAAATATATGGTATAATTATGTAAATATTATAATACATTATAATAATTTAATATGTTATAATAATATTATTATATATTACTTTAAAATATAAACATAAATTAATTGTTAAAAATATTAATATAGTATAATTTATTAATACATATTATTAATAAATATTAAAACTTGTTTAAATATAATTATTTAATATATTTATATTAATATTATAAATTTCCTTGTATTTAATATATACTTCTCTTTATTATTATATATAAATATAGTCTTTAAATATATTAAAAATTATAAATCATATATTAATTATTAAAATAAATATTAGTTTATATTTATGAATTATTTAATATTTTAAAATATAATTAATAATCGTGTTTGTAGGGAATCCTTGCATCGCTCGTCTCGAGTCATAGGAGGAGAGCCCTCCAGCGCTGTTTTAAGAGCTTCAACTGGCTTATTCCTGAGGTAAGAACAAATCAATCCTTGCTCAATTAGGGTTTCTTCTTTAAAAAAGAAAGAGGGATTTGATCCGATTAGAAATTCTTACTGTTTAAGTAAGCTCTCGATCTTCCTAGATTTGTGCTCGATTCTTGTTATTATAGCCTCTGCATTATCAGCTTCCACAAATTTCTCTGCTCCTGCCATCGCTACTTCCCTCACTTTCTCTGATGCAAGACCTCTGCCAATCTAAAAATTTTCCGGGGAAAAATTTTTTTCCCTCCCAACGGTGTCGTTCCAGGCTTTTGACCCAGAAGGGCAAACCGTTTTTTAGGCTTTCCCACCAAAGGCGGAGCGACAGCGTGATGCATGTGGAAGGTCAATTCGGTCATTAAATTTAAATCTTATAATATAATAATGTATTAATACATTATATTAATAAATATTAATAATATAAAATTATAATTTATAATATATAATATATTAATACATTATATAATATTTTTATATTATATAAATATATTATTTAATATAATTTTATACTAACTATATAATAAAATTTTAAAAAATATATTATAATATTTATAATATTATATTAATAATATTAAATATATTATATTATAATGTAATATATTATATTATTTAAATATATTATGTTTATATTTTTATTTAAATATATTTAGTAGTAATATATTAAAATATATTAAGGTTTGATATATTATAAATTATTATTATATATTAAATACTATAATATTATAAATTTATAATTATTATAATTTAATAATATATTAAATTCTGAAAATATTAAAGAATAGACCACATATTTACCTTATATTTTTAGTTTTAACTAAAACTAATTAACCAATATTATAATTTAAATTATATAAAATATTTAACATAAAATCATTATAATAGTATATTTTATTAGAACTCAATTAATATCTGTTAATATTATTTAATATTTTTAATAATTTGTATAAATTTATTTTATAAACTCAATGGTAATATACAATGGTATATACAAATTATTTATTCTTCATAAGGTAAATTGATATATTTACAATAAGTTAATATAAGTGTTTATATTAACAATTAGTTTATTAATCAAATTTATTATATTTTCACTACTAAATCTCCTATATATTAATAATTCCTAATGAGTTATATTATTGTAAATAAATTTATACTTACAAATATAATAAATTTGATATAATCTAATTTTATTTACAAATTGTGCTGATAGGATTATAAAAAGGTGCATTTTAGGGGGAAAAGTTGAAAATGTGTTGAAACATTGTCACTCATTAGAATATAAGGGTCATTTTAACAATGATAGAACAACGGCCAAAGTTTTTCAATCAAGTTTGTATTGGCCAACATTATGCAAGGATGCTTATAACTTTATGTTGCATTATGACAGATGTCAAAGAGTGGGAAACATTTCCAGAAGACATGAGATGCCGCTTAACAATATTTTGGAAGTGGAGATTTTCAATGTATAAGGAATCGATTTCATAGGACCATTCATATCGTCATTCAACAATTGATACATCTTGGTGGCTGTCAACTATGTGTCAAAATAGGTAGAAGCCTCAGCCTTGCCTACAAACGAAACTAAGGTGATGATGAAATTTTTAAAGAAAAACATTTTCACTGGATTTGATACACCAAAAGCTATTGTGAGTGATAAAGGAAGTCATTTTTGTAATAAATATTTTACAGCATTGCTCACAAAGTATGAAGTGTCACACAAGGTAGCCATAGCTTATCACCCTTAGATAAGTAGACAAGCGGAAGTATCAAACCAAGAAATAAAAAGAATTCTTGAGAAAGTGGTATCACTATCATTGAAGGACTAGGCTAGTAGACTGGACGATGCACTGTGGACATATAGGACAACTTACAAAACTCCAATAGGTATGTCCCTATATCGATTAGTTTTTGGAAAAACATGTTACATTTCAGTTGAATTGAAGTATAGTGTTCCAAACTTACACCAAGGCCTCAAGCAATTTGATCCATAAGCCTATCTTTTTCTCACAGTTTGCATTAAGGACAAGGGTGATAACTTCGAATCAGGTTTTAAACACTCTTTGTAGCCCTCCAAGAAAACCTCCATCAATTCTTTTTCTTTGAAAGTCACTACCACATTAAGTCTGTCAAAAATAGCAACTTGAGCTTCGATCCCTTCACTAACCAATGCACTTTTATGGCCATGCATGAGACTTTTGCCTTGGGTTTTCCCATGGCACTGCTTATCACGCATAACACTTCCTTATCAAGGTTGGTTACCTTAACAAAGGTTGTTTTTCCTTTCCATCTTGCTATTTCTTCTCATTCCCCCTGTGTAATTCTTATCTTGGATGTTGTTCTCTTAATGTTCTTCAATTTTCCATTGTAATCAATCTCTCTCCCATCCTCATGCTTCATTTTCTCCACATAGACCACCTCTTTGAAAGATTGACCTTTCAATCTTTACTTGGCAATACCACTATTTGCCTTTTATTTCCATCATTGTGTTCACTTTCCCACTTTTTACTTCTCCTTTGACTAGTTCAACCCTGCTAACTATGATTCTTCTCCCATCTAACCACTGGTGGTTTCCTCACTTCAAAGCCCTTTCCATTTCATATTTCTCTCGATATCTGATGAAGGCAAAGTTAGCCTTTCTATCTCTGCCTTAAGAGTTCTTTCTTAAAATTAAGACATCAACGACCCTCTTATATTCCTCGAAAGCTCCCTTCATCACCGACCATGTCACTTGTTTGCTAATATTGTTTGCAAAATCAAGTACAGACTATTAAGCCACTGTCATTCACCTTTCCACCATGTTTCTCTCATTTCAATAGATTCTCTTGAATAAAGAAGATCTTCTTCATGTTATCTCTTGCTAGTTTGTGCAAACTAATAAGGAAGAGTCTATTGAATCTCGAAAAATAACCATTGCAGTCCTTTTGCACTAAGTTTCGTACTCTGAAAGGATAGAAATTATCATTAAGGATAATGAAATCATGCCTCAGACTTCTTTCTATATTCACTTGCTTTATTATTTTTTTTCATTTGTTTCTTAGATATTTCAACAATTTTAAAGATAATAGATTCCCACACTGATAATATCATTGCTTCTATTCATGCTACTGCCTCTACCCTAAATGCCACCACCACCGTTAATGGTTCCACCATGACTCCCATTCCTTTTACCGTTCCTCCTATGCCTTCAATCTCATTTGCCAAACCATTTCCAGATATTTCCAAAATTGAGGTTTTTAATAGAAGAAACTTCAAAAGATGGTAAGAAAGGATTCTTTTCAATCCTTGATGTTCATGGGGTGGCTTTTACGTTAACTGATTCCAAAATAATTAAATAAAATTTAGGGAATTTTAAGGTATTAACACAATTGTTTTAATTATAATAGGATTTAATTATAATTGATATAGATAAAACTATTATAAGGTTAAGTAGGTATTAAACTATACAAATTGATATATTTACAATGGTAAAATAATGTACAAATTCAATAATAACTATTTAATAAATTATTAAATATAATTTAAAAATATTTATAAACCTTTTATCATTATAACAGGATATAAATTAAATAACCTTATAATATTATTATAATATTTAATAATTAATTATAATTTTATTAAGTAATTATATTTTAATATTATAATTATAAAATATTATTATAAAAAAAATTTTAGTATATATTAACCAATATTATAACCAAATGTAATAAAATATATTAAATTATTATTAAATAATATTAATTATTATTTTGAATTTTTAAATTTAACATATATTAAATTACTATATTATATAATTTAAATTATATTAATTTAACTATATTTATAAATTATATATTATAATTAATTTTAATTATACATATTATATATGCCAAAATGGTATAATTTATAATATTATAATGTATTATTAATAATAATTTAATATATTTATAAAATTAAATTAAATGATAATATTATATAGTGTATAATTATCAAAATAAAATATATTATACATATTATTATTAAATATATTAAATTGTATTATAAAATTTAATAATATATTATATTAATATTATAATGTTATTAATAATATATATAATGTAATATTTTATTATAATAAGTATTAGAAAATATTTATAATTATATTATTAAATTAAATGAACAATATTTTATTTTAAAATTTTATGTTAATAAATATTAATTACTATAATATGTTAATATTATAATAGTATTATTAAACAATTTTATTAATTATGTGACTATATAATTAATATGATAATATATTATCTTAATATTTTAAAATAATATTATATTAACACATATAATAAATAAATTAATTAATATTATAAATATTATTGATTAAATATAATAACTTATTGTATATTACCAAAGATCCATAAAAATATAAAATTTAACATTCTAAAAAATTTGTTCTTCAATAAAATAAGTACCTTCATCTCCATCGTTGACCTTAACCATAACAATAAATATAACCAAAATGTCAATCAAAGAGAGTTTTAACGGAAGGAAACTTCATTTCCTTTCCATTTTGCGCAGTTACATAACTAGTTGATAATATCTGCACTTACATATCTGCATTATATATATAACCTAAAAAGGAAAACAAAGTTACACAAGGGTTCCGCCCTTCACATATTCAGTGAAGGCCAAAGCAACAAGTCCCAGCATGGAAAAGTCCATTTATAGTCACTTACGCCTTCAAAAGCATTATTTCTCACTTTAAATGGTTTTATAATCTCATAAATGATTTTGAGCTGAGTTTTTTTTACATTTTTGGCTGAAAACAAAATTGTAATTGAATGTTTACCTCGGGAAACGTGAGGCAAAAGCCATCCATTGACAAAAAAGTCCATTTATAGTCACTTACGCCTTCAAAAGCATTATTTCTCACTTTAAATGGTTTTATAATCTCATAAATGATTTTGAGTTGAGTTTTTTTACATATTTGGCTAAAAACAAGATTGTAATTAAATGTTTACCTCGAGAAACGTGAGGCAAAAGCAATCCATTGACAAGAAAACTCTATTTATAGTCAATCACGCTTTCGAAAGCCTTATTACTCACTTTAAATGTTTTTATAAACTCATAAATGATTTTTAGTTGATTTTTTTACATTTTTGGTTAAAACATATTGTAATTGAATGTTTACCTCAAGAAACGTGAGGCAAAAGCCATCCATTGACAAGAAAAGTCCATTTATAGTCACTTACGCCTTCAAAAGCATTATTTCTCACTTTAAATGGTTTTATAATCTCATAAATGATTTTAAACTGAGTTTTTTTACATATTTGGTTGAAACAAGATTGTAATTGAATGTTTACCTTGGGAAATGTGAGGCAAAAGCAATCCATTGACAAGAAAACTCTATTTATAGTCAGTCACGCTTTCGAAAGCCTTATTTCTCGCTTTAAATGGTTTTATAATCTCATAAATGATTTTTAGTTGATTTTTTTACATTTTTGGTTAAAACATATTGTAATTGAATGTTTACCTCAAGAATTTAGATAATTAAGATGATAACAATCAATAAGGGTAATAAATATCTAAATAATTGTGTTTAAATTAATATTTTATGATTAATTTATAATTAAAATTATAAAAATATTGATTTAGAATAAATATTAAAAATATTTTTTTAAATGTATATTATAATAAATATCTTAATTATAATTATTTTACCATTATAATTAAATAATATTTCCGTATAATTAATAATCATCTCATAAATATTATTTAATGAATATGAATAGGAATTATTATATTAATAAATAATTAATATTATATATATATGTATATATATTATAATTAAAATATATTATCCTTAAAAATATAATATTAATAGTAATTAGGTTTGTGTTAATACATTATAAAATGATAAAGTATTATACATAATATAGTCTAATATTTTAATTAAAAGATATTTTTAATAAATTAAAGATACGTATTATATTTAAATTATAATATTAATATATTATATGTTAATAATATTAATATAAATTAAATAATGTATTTAATAATATATGTTAATTTAATATTATAAAACCATATTTTTTAAATTTAATTAATATATTTTAATAAAAATATTATAATTTGATATATTATAATAATTTTGATATATTTTATCATAAGTTAAATATATTTAACTTAATAATATTATATTACAATTAATATATTATTTATTAAATTTAATATTATTTAATTCTTAATAAATATATATAATTATTTAATTTAATATTATTAGATAATTTAAATATCTTAATTATACACTTAGAAATTAATATTATTATTAATTAATAATATTTTTATTATTTATTAATCATTTGGTATACTATTTTCAATTATAATAGGTATATTAATTAAAAATAATCATATACAAATTAGATCACCCTTAAGAATGATATTAGCTGGGATTAAATTTATGGTCCGATCAATGAAAGTAATTTTTTTTTAAATCACTGGCTAGGTAATACATAGTGCTCCTTTCCGTTGGGAGCACCGATCTAGTGCTCCCCTCCCTTGGGGTGCACCTAGCAGTGCTCCCTTTTCTTGGGGAACACCAATCAATGCTTTTTTCTTTTTTTTTTTAATTTTTTAAAAATATAATAATAATTTTTTAAATTAATAAAAAATGAAAGGATATTTTAGTCTTTTACTAATCTTGGTTAACGGTATTTGTATTTTTGGAGCGAAGTATCCATTTCGAAAACTAATTAGCCCATTTGAAATTTTGACTAAAACTTAAGGGTTGGGGTATTTTACCCTTTTTTATTTCGACCCTAATCCAGGTTACTTACTTGGAATTTGGATTACTCACACCAAGGCATTTAATTGCTTGAGAAAACTAAAACAAGAAAGAGATATATATTCAAAAGGACAATACGAACAACATGCATCGCTTGGAATTTATACATTCTTCATGTCCATGTGCATGTTAAAGATGAAACTTCGTATTAAAGATTTGAACATGTCGTGTAACTTTCAACAAATCTTCAATTATATATGGCACTCTTTTTTTCTTTAATTAAAGTGAGTTTTATTAAGAATCATTGAAGTGGTACAAAAAAATGCATCTTCCCTGAAGAAATCCGTAAGAAAAGAAGCTACTAGACATAAAAAAGTTGTAGCAAAATAAAAGTGCATGAATAGAAATATAAAAATAAACAAAACTAGAAAATATATTCTGATTATAGAGTAGCAAGAGAAACGAATCATTATCAAGTTGAAAACATTACTACTCTATCAACTGCAAATTTGGCAAAAGAGTTAGAAAAGGTGTTACCACCACATGGCATGTGGAGTGCTTTGACTATTTACACATAGCTAAGGTTTTTATTATTATGCGTTAATTGCTCAATAGAACTCTAAAAAATGCTTATTCAAATTATGTTTAAATAAATTGAGAAAACTAGGATAAAATTAAGATAAAGATTTTAAATGGGTTATAGTGCTCCCTTTTATATTAAAAAATTAACTTAAAAACAAGATAAAAGCAATTATATGTGTTGGTGCAAATGCGGTTTAGATAGAATTCAAATAACCAGCAAAATTGACTTCAATGAAAACCTTTCAATAAATGATATCTTTAAGACTTATTTCACCTCCACTACTCGGTATGCAAAAAGGAAATGATGTGAATAGCCTTAGAGATGCAATAAAGCCAATGTTTAATTTCGTCTTTGCACTTTATAAGAGTAGACAGTTAGATACACTTGAAGGTTTGCAAAGTTGTTTGGCCTTAGAGCCTACTTTTTGTTACAAGTCGATTATAAGAAATTTGGATTCCTTTGATAAATGATGGGAACTTAAGTGTTTATGTTTAATTTTAAAATGTAACATTGTTTTGCTCTTGATTATTTTGCTAATATCTTATTTGTTTTTTGTGTGTCAAAATGGTTGGTAGCAAGTCCTTTATATAAACTTGCAAACGTCTCTTCCCAAGGACATAACCCTTTCATTAAAGCACATCTTTGTCTTAAAGATGCCTTTGCATTTTGTAAGACACAATCCTTGAATAAAGGTATTATTTCAATAATCACCTTATGAAAGGATAATTATTCATTCCATAAAACATAATATTTGAGTTATAATATGAAAAGATAACTTTTCATATTTAAACTTTTCAACTGTGGTGTTTTTCAATTGTCTCATAACCTTTGGATTCAGAGAAAATTTTCTAATGTCACTTTACCAAGAAATGTAACTATTCACATGAAAAACCCACCTATAATTCAATAGTTACACTATGTCACTTTATGTGACATGACCTTTGAGTTAAGATAACTTTCCATTATGTTACATAATCTTTTTATTTTGAAAATATACCAACAATCCCCCACCATTTTCAAAATTTTCAAATATCAACAACTTTGGGAATCTTGTACATAAATGAAGGTATCCCTTAGATTTGAACCTTCACTTAGTGAGTATGGTTAGTTCTAGTTTGAATTGAATGGTTGACCAGGCATTGAACCATCGATTCTTTATTTGACTAGTCCAGCCACTAAACACGCACAAGCTTCCTTGCTCACTTTGTATCTAGTTTTTTCAACACGTTTTATGGTCTTATGTTTTGCATCCATTCATGAGTGTTTGTTAAAGTCAAGCCTTTAGCTTTTGAAAACGGCCACACTTTTACTCATATAGGTAACCCCTATCAAAAGTACCTCGTAATTATAGTACGTCAACATATATATGTTGTTGGTTTGTTAAAAACTTTTCTTCAGCTTTACCTTATACATTACAAAAACCAAGCACTATACACCTCGGGATAGAAATATAAATTAGTCCTTGATCACCATGTGGTAGAATGGTCAGTATACAAGACTTGCAAGTCAGCTGCAAGCGTTAAGGTGAGCTCACACCATTGAAGATTTAATTGACAAGTTTAAGGCCCATCCTTCTTAAGGTAAGAAAGCTACACAGACACCTCCTCAGCCTTCTCAGCAAGCTTTTGAAACATCCTTTCAACCACGTCCTCAATGACCACCCTCTCATGTTTCTTTGAATCCTTGGTGGGGGCAAACAATGTCTCCCTCATCCTCTGATACTTCAGATTTTTGATGCCTCAAGCCCCCTTTAATGATGACAAAAAGGGAGAGTAGGAAAATAACAAGAAAAATAAAAAATCTTGAGGGTAGACATACCAAACTTTAGGGAAAATGACAAGAAAAATAAAAAAAATCATAAGGGTAGAGGTACCATGTTTCTAGGATAGCTAGGAAAAAAAACTAGCTTAGGGGTATTTTTGAAGCAAATTTATGGTTGTTTAAATTGTTGGTTATTTGTGCCTTGATGGCATTCAAACACTGATATTTAACTTTTGCTACTATGTTTAACAATTGATGCTATGATTATGAACATATTTATCATTTGCTGCTATGGCTATTTGTGGAAAATGAATAATATGTGTTTACTGATAATATTATTATCTGTGAAATTTTGCTATTCATAATGTGTTGATGGAAAATTTATGTTGATGCTCTGATGATTGGAATGTATGCTGACAGCTAAAGATCTTGAGATGTTGTGAATAAATTTGAGAATGAGTATGAAACATACTAGATAAGTGATGAATGATGCAGACAAAAAATCAGATAAATGTGTTGTTGATAGATCTTACAAAAACTCTAATAAAAATTTGTCAAACATTCAACTGCTGAAAATAACTTAAATGTTATATATATATATATATATTCTAGATGCATGACAACATTTTCTGTATTACACAAATAAAATGTATGCTGAAACAAATAAGAAATATGCCCAAATTTAGGGGAAGCACACATTTAGGGAGAGCATTCCCCATTATGTGCAGAACTGAAAAATAATTAAAAGGCACTATGCAGTAAATCAAGGAATGTTTTGTCATCATCAAAAAGGAGGAGATTGTTGGCTCCATTAGTTTTTGATGATTATTAAACATTACCATCTTTGTGTATCTAATATCTCTACCTAAGTGTGCAGGATAAAAGTTTATAAAGAAGCATTAAATCAATCTTTCAAATGTGCACATAAGAGGTTGATATGGATAACGTATAAGATTGACAAACATAAAGGAAGCTCTCTGGTTAAATAATGAAGAACATTGGTTGGCCAAAAATTTAAAATGGAGAAGTGGCAGGCTGAAGCTTAGTGAGAAGCAGAATCAACTTAATAGACCAAAAAATGGGTTAGTCGACTAAGTGCTCTCGGTCAAAATCTACGACTGAGACAGAACCAACTTAGTCGACCAAGGGAAAAAGGTTAGTCGACTAAGAGCTCTTTGTCTACAACTTGCACTAGGCCATTACAAGACAGATTAACGGCTAGAACCTACCCCAAACTATTTTTAACGATCAAAAATGGTCCAACAGCCATCAGACTTGCTTCTCCATGTATAAAAGGATCTTCAAATGGCAAGAAACCAACTTTTGAAACTTTTCAAAGATTATTGAGAGATTTCAAGCTAAGAAAGAACAGAAAACTTATAAATTCTTTGTACTATTCACTGCACTCAAATGCCTATCTTTTGTATTTGCATTCAGCACTGAACTGTGTACTACTTAGATCAATTTGTGATCATAAGTACTTTCTTTTCTACTCATCTTTCTATTCTTAGAGTGATGGATTCACTCTAAGTGGTTGTTTCAAGCTAGGTTGCTTGAAAGAGTAAAGGTTCCAACTTAGCCTTGGAAAGTTAGGTGTATGGTTTTGGTTGAGCCCTTGAAAAACCATTGTGAAAGGTTGTGGTTGAGCCTTGGAAAACCACTTTGGGGTTTTAGTTGAGCCCGTGAAAAACTAGTGTAAAGGTTATGGCTAAGCTTTGTAAAAGCCATTGTAAAAGCTAGGTGAAAGCTTTTGAATTCCACTGTTTTTAGTGATTGTTTGAAAATCCTTGGTCGGATAATCAAGGTAACGGATGTAGGTCTTGGACCGAACCACTATAAATCATTTATCCACTGTCTTTCTTGTTTTACTTCCCTTGTTTCAAGATTAGTTCTCAATCTTGCTAAAAGAGCTGAATTAGTGCTATTCACCCCTCTCTCTAACACTCATATTTGGAACCAATAATATTTATTTTATGTTTTTATAGGAGTAGGATCAAAAAAAATTTCAATTTGTGAAGAAACGTGCGTAATGGACTGTTGCTCTATTTACATTTGTTTTTGTTTTTCAAGCATATCTCACACTACAGAAGTCTAAATGACATAAGTTTTAGATAATTAGAAAGCTAAGAGATAGTTATTATTAAAAATAACTTAATATATTAAAATTTAATTTTAATTATAATATTTTATAATTGCAATTAATAATATTTAATATTATATATTAAAAATATTACATTTAAAATTATAATTAAAATATTTATAATATTTTAAATTAATAAAAATATTTAATTAATTATAAATTATAGTAAGTTCTAAGTGTCATCATTTGTGTATATGTGGATGACATGTTAACCTTGGTACCAATTTTGGAACAAGTGGAAGACACAATAAGGTTCTTGTCAAAGAATTTTAACATGAAAGATATGGGTGTGATGGATGTTATTCTTGTTATAAGAATAATAAGAGATAATAATGGTCTAACATTGTCTTAATTTCATTGCATTCAAAAGATTGTAATGAACTATGGTAAGTCAGATTGTACGTCAATGCTTATGTCTTATGATTCTAATATAAGTTTAGTACCCAACAAAGAAAGGTCAATAACAAAAAATGAATATGAAAGCATGATTGGATGGCTAATGTATGCAGTGATGTGTACAAGGCTAGATATTGCATTTGTGGTTGGGATGCTAACACAGTTTACAAGTAATCCATGTAAAGAACATTCGTATGTTGTTCATAGAGTTTTAAGGTACTTAAAAAATACAATGAATTATGTCATTTGTTATTTAGGTTTTCTTTTAATTTTAAAACGGTATAAAGATGCTAGTTAGTACTTAAATAGAATATATCATACCTCTACGATTGGTTGGATTTAACAATTGGTAGGGGTGTTATTTCATTAGATTTTAAGAAACAATCTTATCAAGAGGACTCCACCATGACGGCTGAATTTATAGCCTTATCATCTGTCACTTAAAAAGCGGAATGGTTGCAGGATTTACTCTATGAAATTTTGTTATGGCCTAAAACAATGGCATCAATCTTGATACATTGTGATAGTAAAGAAACGATATCAAAGGCATATAATCAAGCATACGATGAAAAAAGTCAATATACTGGACTTTGACATATAGAGCATTGTAAGACAAAAAATTAGTGATGGTATAGTCACTATAACTTACGTGAGGTCTTGTGAAAATTTAGTGGATTTGTTTATCAAAGGTCTAAAAAAAGATTTGGTAATAAATACCTTAAGAAGGATGGGCCTTAAACTTGTCAATTAAATCTTCAATGGTGTGAGCTCAACTTAACGCTTGCGGCTGACTTGCAAGTCTTGTATACTGACCATTCTACCACATGGTGATCAAGGACTAATTTATATTTCCATCCCGAGGTGTATAGTGCTTGGTTTTTGTAATGTATAAGGTAAAGCTGAAGAAAAGTTTTTAACAAACCAACAACATATATATGTTGACGTACTATAATTACGAGGTACTTTTGATAGGGGTTACCTATATGAGTAAAAGTGTGGCCGTTTTCAAAAGCTAAAGGCTTGACTTTAACAAACACTCATGAATGGATGCAAAACATAAGACCATAAAACGTGTTGAAAAAACTAGATACAAAGTGAGCAAGGAAGCTTGTGCGTGTTTAGTGGCTGGACTAGTCAAATAAAGAATCGATGGTTCAATGCCTGGTCAACCATTCAATTCAAACTAGAACTAACCATACTCACTAAGTGAAGGTTCAAATCTAAGGGATACCTTCATTTATGTACAAGATTCCCAAAGTTGTTGATATTTGAAAATTTTGAAAATGGTGGGGGATTGTTGGTATATTTTCAAAATAAAAAGATTATGTAACATAATGGAAAGTTATCTTAACTCAAAGGTCATGTCACATAAAGTGACATAGTGTAACTATTGAATTATAGGTGGGTTTTTCATGTGAATAGTTACATTTCTTGGTAAAGTGACATTAGAAAATTTTCTCTGAATCCAAAGGTTATGAGACAATTGAAAAACACCACAGTTGAAAAGTTTAAATATGAAAAGTTATCTTTTCATATTATAACTCAAATATTATGTTTTATGGAATGAATAATTATCCTTTCATAAGGTGATTATTGAAATAATACCTTTATTCAAGGATTGTGTCTTACAAAATGCAAAGGCATCTTTAAGACAAAGATGTGCTTTAATGAAAGGGTTATGTCCTTGGGAAGAGACGTTTGCAAGTTTATATAAAGGACTTGCTACCAACCATTTTGACACACAAAAAACAAATAAGATATTAGCAAAATAATCAAGAGCAAAACAATGTTACATTTTAAAATTAAACATAAACACTTAAGTTCCCATCATTTATCAAAGGAATCCAAATTTCTTATAATCGACTTGTAACAAAAAGTAGGCTCTAAGGCCAAACAACTTTGCAAACCTTCAAGTGTATCTAACTGTCTACTCTTATAAAGTGCAAAGACGAAATTAAACATTGGCTTTATTGTATCTCTAAGGCTATTCACATCATTTCCTTTTTGCATACCGAGTAGTGGAGGTGAAATAAGTCTTAAAGATATCATTTATTGAAAGGTTTTCATTGAAGTCAATTTTGCTGGTTATTTGAATTCTATCTAAACCGCATTTGCACCAACACATATAATTGCTTTTATCTTGTTTTTAATTTAATTTTTTAATATAAAAGGGAGCACTATAACCCATTTAAAATCTTTATCTTAATTTTATCCTAGTTTTCTCAATTTATTTAAACATAATTTGAATAAGCATTTTTTAGAGTTCTATTGAGCAATTAACGCATAATAATAAAAACCTTAGCTATGTGTAAATAGTCAAAACACTCCACATGCCATGTGGTGGTAACACCTTTTCTAACTCTTTTGCCAAATTTGCAGTTGATAGAGTAGTAATGTTTTCAACTTGATAATGATTCGTTTCTCTTGCTACTCTATAATCAGAATATGTTTTCTAGTTTTGTTTATTTTTATATTTCTATTCATGCACTTTTATTTTGCTACAACTTTTTTATGTCTAGTAGCTTCTTTTCTTACGGATTTCTTCAGGGAAGATGCATTTTTTTGTACCACTTCAATGATTCTTAATAAAACTCACTTTAATTAAAGAAAAAAAGAGTGCCATATATAATTGAAGATTTGTTGAAAGTTATACGACATGTTCAAATCTTTAATACGAAGTTTCATCTTTAACATGCACATGGACATGAAGAATGTATAAATTCCAAGCGATGCATATTGTTCGTATTGTCCTTTTGAATATATATCTCTTTCTTGTTTTAGTTTTCTCAAGCAATTAAATGCCTTGGTGTGAGTAATCCAAATTCCAAGTAAGTAACCTGGATTAGGGTCAAAATAAAAAAGGGTAAAATACCCCAACCCTTAAGTTTTAGTCAAAATTTCAAATGGGTTAATTAGTTTTTGAAATGGATACTTCGCTCCAAAAATACAAATACCGTTAACCAAGATTAGTAAAAGACTAAAATATCCTTTCATTTTTTATTAATTTAAAAAATTATTATTATATTTTTAAAAAATTAAAAAAAAAAGAAAAAAGCATTGATTGGTGTTCCCCAAGAAAAGGGAGCACTGCTAGGTGCACCCCAAGGGAGGGGAGCACTAGATCGGTGCTCCCAACGGAAAGGAGCACTATGTATTACCTAGCCAGTGATTTAAAAAAAAATTACTTTCATTGATCGGACCATAAATTTAATCCCAGCTAATATCATTCTTAAGGGTGATCTAATTTGTATATGATTATTTTTAATTAATATACCTATTATAATTGAAAATAGTATACCAAATGATTAATAAATAATAAAAATATTATTAATTAATAATAATATTAATTTCTAAAATAATATTAATTTAAAAATATTAGTAAATATATATTTTTATTTTTAATAAAAATAATTAAAGATAATTAAACCGACTATTTTAATATCTAACGTTAACGTGGTAAATTTTAATAGTTACCCAAATATGATTATAACTTTCATGATTCTTGGCCTGACTAATAAAATGCAAATAAAAAGAGGTATACCTCATTCATAAGTTCAAGCACTTGAACATTTAGTTCATTAGTTAGTGCATGATCCCTTACCTACCCTTATCTAAAGAGAAAGATTCAAATCCCCCTTTCCTAACTAAATAAAAAAAAAAAAAACCCTTATTCACAAGTTCAACGCTTTTGACAATGGCATTATGAACATATTTGGCAATCGCCTGGAAAGAAGACTCGAATTCCAGGTCTTTACTAATCACTAAGGCACCATTAACCATCGAAAGGTGCTTTCCATGGTTGGTGATGCAAGAGCAACCATCTTCGAAACAAGCAAATAGAGATTTTCAGTACTCTTTGATCCCAGGAAGAAAAGCAGTTGCTCCAGGGTATCCCCTTTTGATCCAACTGCAACCAAGCTCAACAAAATATTCAATGAAAAAGGAGAGATAACACTATTTGAACCCTTTGACGCTTCTTTCTCCAAGAAATGGTTTGCCAAAAGCAAACAGAAATTAGAGTTGGAAGTAGTGCTTGGTTGATCTGCCAGTTTTGGAAGAGCCATAATTGTCTGTTTTGTTGCAGGCTTTTTAGCCCGGGGTGGATGAGTCTCACGCTTAAAACATTAGCATTTGGGTTTTGCAATCCCCTCAACATGAATTTTATTATTTAATATTGAAAAGAATTATTTGTATAACTATTTATAACAATTAAGAATATTAAATATTACTACTTAAAAATCTTGTTTTCCTTTTTAATCCATCTCTCCATATAAACGTGCTAAAAGGGATCAACTTAATTAAGTACTCTTATATAAAAAAATTAAATTAACAATTTTATCCTTTAATTTTTATATTTTATTTTATTATATTACTTCATTCTAATTTAAACCAACTCAAAACCCAAATTCCTTCTCAAACAAAATCATTACAAAACAATAGAAAAACAGACATATTTACACAGATTAGACGTTAGAAACAAATCTATTGAACATAGTCATCAAACTTGCCGCTCTTGTTTTTCAAATGTTCAACAAATACCCTTAAAAATACTACCTGCCAGATAGAGTATGCATCCACCACGTCCATAAATTGGCCAACGGACACACAAATCTTAATTATCAAAACCAAGTGGAATTAGGACAAGTGGAAACCGACTCACGCTACTCCTCCTTCAATATTATTAATATTAAAAAATATATATGGTAATTTAATTATAAATTAATTATAAAATATGTATATATAAATTTTATATATTATGTAAAATATTAATATATTATTATTATAATATATAATAAAATGGTTATCATATACAAATTATATTATTTAAAATATTTTAAATATATTTAATATAATTATTAATAATATATAATTATTAAATTATATTTAAATGTTTTAAAAATATATTTAAAATATTTAATATTTTATATAATATTATATAAAATAATTATATATGTAATTATTATAATATATTAATTATAATAATATAATGTATTATATTAAATTTTATTATATTATTATTAATATAATTTGTATTTTAGTATCATTTAATAATATTATTATAATATATTAAAGTTGAAGGTCTATAAATATTATTAATAATTTATTATTAATTATTAATAAATTAATAATAGTATGTTATATTTTAATGTATACACATAATTATTATAATATTATATATTAAATTAATAATATATTATTATAATAAATTAATATATTTTATTAACTGTTTAATATTAATATATTATAATTAATTTTACATTATAAATTATATTGTTTAATATATTTAAATAATATTGTTCATTTTACTTAATATTTAATATATTAAAATATAATATTACTTAATTTAATATATTTTAATAAATATAATTCTTTAAACTATTATTTTAACTTAAATTATTGAATTAATTGAATATCTACGGATATTAAGTTATTAAATAATATTAAATTATAATATTAAGTTATTAATATTATGATATTAATATTAAACAATTTTTATAATCTAATTAATTGACATTTAAAGTATACAAATAATATTAACGTAATGTAATAATTTCTACCTATTACAATTAATCAATTTTCCACTTAATTAATTTTTGGTTTATAAAATAATAATATTTTATATAATACTTTGTAAAGCTGTATTTCTACTGACAGAGAAAACAAGGGGAAAAATTTCTGCTAACCATGAAAACTTCCCTCATTTTCTTTTGCTTTAAACTTTTTCATTCAACAAGAAACTTTTAACATTTCATCCCCGTCCCAACCAATCAATAACCGTATGAGCTTCTTTCTTTTCTTTTTCAAATTTTTGGCCACTCAACCTAATTTTACAAATTCTTACCCTCATTGCCTTATTAGCAAAACTGCAGGTGACATATGAGATTGCAATATTTCACCTAATAATAGTTCCAGCAAAGAGAATTAGAGGGTCTAGAAAGAATGAGACAGTCATTTCTTTTCTAGGACTTTTAACATGGATGACCCACATGACACAAGTTTCTTAGGGCTTCAGGCACTGCCTGCCCACATTGTTCAAGGATTTCAATCAATGGACCGGCATGCTGTGCATCATCTTCAGTTAAAAAGCTGTGCAATACACCATTGACCATTTGCCGCGCCATCCTTGAGAGAATTTGAACATAATCATCAATTGAGAGGACAAAATCGGGAAGTATTACAACACCATACTCTCCCAAATCTGTAGAACTGATGTGCTCAGTAGCAATAACGGAGACTGTACGTCTCCCTCTAATGCCAAAATGCAGACTGGGGAAGAAAAAGACAATATATCAGTTACAAATACAAACACTGGCAACAACTGGCAATTCCTGAAACAGAACAGTAACATCCATCAAATACCTTGGTTGCAAAGCCAAGTATCATGGACAAACATAGACAACACAACCTAAACGGTTAAAAGTCCAACATGTGAATAGCTTCTAAATTGAGTCTCCAACAAGCATTAAGCTTTTAAACTGATTCTTCATGCTATCTATTAAGGACATGAACAAAAAACTGATTCAGAATTTACCTGTTCTCGAACTCCATAATATTCAAGGAAGAGCTAATGGAGATGGAATATCCCTTTAATTTGACAGCTGATACTAATTTTTTAACATTATTGTCTTTTCCAACTATGTACAGCACCTTCAAAGGTTGTGGTATCATTTGATTGCAGTAAGCATCATCCAAAGCATGAATGCCCTGTAAAATTTCATTAACTACAAGCTTCAGAAACGAAATTATAAAACCAAAGGCAAAGTCTTAAGATCCAAAAGAAAGATCAATGCCCAGTGAAACTATTATCGTTGTTCAATTAGACCTCATAATGCTCCAAATGTTTATGAAATATATATATATATATATATATATGACAGGGCAATCTTTTATTGTTTACAATAATAAATTTATCACAGAAATTGATATATTAGTTTTAAAGTCGATTTAAATTAAGATTATATAAGTTAGATATCAGGATTAATCAATAATTAAATATATTATGAAATATATATATTAATACATATTTTAATTAATATATATACCATTTGTATATTTAATAACCATTTTTTATTTGAGTTTATTAACATTTATACCATTTAATTAAAATATAAAATATACAAATGGTATATACTATTATAAAAGATAATTAAAGATAAACACTTAAATAATATGTAGTTGGATATATTTTGACTTTTCCGGGCTAGATCTTTTAGGCCATGAAACCTATTGAACGAAATTAATTACTTGGATTTAGTTTTGTAAAGTCCAAAATGTGAAGATGATGCAACCCAATGAGAATTGGATTCTTCAATGCATAGAATTCACATTATTGTTCTATTGCTATATCTTTTTGCTTTTGTTTCAGTATCTTAATTTTTCTAAAAGTTAACATATTGGATGTGGCAATGTCTATTTCTTTCTAAAAATTCTTATTCTTGCTTTCTCCCTTTTTCCTATTTTTAATAAAGAGAATCACATGGGGTTAGACGTAATTTTCATAATCACAAATCGTAAGGTTTTTTTTTTTATTTGAAAAATAATAGATTCAAAACTAACATTTTGAGTAAAGAGTTATATACCAATCAATGATTCAAATATTTAAAAATCAATAATGAGATTAATTTTAATTATTCAAACCACAAATTAAAAGAGTTAATATATCAAATTAACATAAAGAGAAATCAAGTTGAAATTTTGGTTGGCATTTATCGAATTAATCTTAGTTAAATTTTGTGGTTATTAGAATACCGAAAAAGAATTTCAAATAAAATTGATTACTTTCTTTTTTTAAAAATAATATTTAATTTCAAATCATTAACTAATAGAACGTGAAAAAATTGAACTCGACGTGATAACGTCTATGGCTTTTCCTCTCCGTACCATTTATGAAGACATCAAAATGTTGAACAAACGTTTCTTAAGTGCCCAACATTTAATATAATAATATATATTTCTATAAATTCTGCAAAACCTAAGTTTACATCTATACTATATAAAAAATCTATATATGAAAATATTTTACGACTCTTCATTTTTTTCTACTACTCTAATTAAATTCAATGACTAATAGAATATTAAAAGTTCTAAACATTTAATATTCATATTATATTAATTGTGCAAAAACTAACTTTACACATATATCATAAAATATTTATATATGAAAACATCTTATAAATTTTCAGTTTTCCTACTAAAATATGTGAAATCTTTATTCTTTGACTAAACTCCATATACACCTCTTGCAGTACAGTTTTTTCTCACTTAATATCTTGAGATATTATTATTTTTATATAAAATCTTAATATTTTAATTCTATTTTTCAAAAGGAGAAGGATGTTAAAGTTGCAGTTAATTTTTGATATCTTCATCCAATCAGGGTACTGCTCTCGATCACACGGATAAGATACTTAATATACAAATTTGGTCCTCTCACCTGCATACAATTAATGAATTTCATCCAATCAATGAACTACATGGACAAGACACTTAATATACCATTTTGGTCCTCTCATCTGCATACAATAAATGAATTTGGTCCTCACTGCAAAGACAATAGTTTATGACGTGATTTGAAATATTAACCTACAGGTATAATGACTTAAGCATGCATTGCATTCAAGTATAAAATTATATTCATAATGGTAGAGAATAATACTCTATACTATGTAAAATTTTAAGATGAACTACAATTAAAAACAAATTAGAGATATCCTGCTTTTATTTAAGTGTTCATAGAAAATGCAAGATGACACAATTTTGAAATTCCTCAGAAAATATGAGAGATTAATTTCAATTTGGAACATGACTTTTCTTCTCACATGCATATTCACATGTTTGATTCCTTTAATGACAGCAACTAGTTTATAATTAAGGAATAAAGTTCAAATTTATCATACTATAGTGAGAGCAAATCATCATCAATCTTTGACTGAATAAAATTTTATCATGATATTTTTTTTTTCAAAAATTGTCAAAACCTAATAGTAAAAGAATATTTGTAAAGTATTTTGTAAAATATTCTTTTACTCTCCTACCAAATATTCCTTATATTGTTAAATTTTAATTATATTTTAATCAAATTAGGGTAATAATATTAAAATTACGCTTATTAAAATATAAATAGTATTTTTATTCATCACTTAAGTACTGACATACGAGATAGATTTGGATTTTATCTCATTAATTAAGTTAATAATAACATGAATAATGGAGTACGTAGTGTAATAATAATGTTAATTTGTGTTCAGTGGTTTCAGAAGGACTTTCAATCCGATCAAGGTATTGCTCACGATAACGAGGGTAAGAAATCTGTGCAACCGAGGAGAAATTGACTGGAAAATTGTACACCATTATGAGATGTCTCGCACATGTTTCGAACCTGCCGAAAGTGTCCATAAAATGTGCTAAAACTAGGAAGGCGTCCTTTGACTCGATGGTAAATCAATATCAATGCTTTGTCGGGAAAACGACAAAAGGCTGCCAAAAGTGGCAGAGGAGCCAGCTTCTCGCTGAGCTGTTTTGACGGTCGGGGTAAAATTTTTAGCATTATCGGGTCTGAGATGACTAGATACTTATTATAGCAATTTGGTCCTCTCACCTGCACAGACAATAAATTTGTTCCTCACTCGCAAAGACAATAAGTTTATCACTTCATTTGAATTTACCTTAAGGGACAATGACTTTAAGTTAACCATGCATTGCATTCGAGTATAAAATTAGGGTAAATTATCTTTATCTCTTTATGTTTTGATTATAATTACATTTAAACCCCTTAGTATTGAAAATGGATAGTTTATCCTAATATAAATGTCATTAATGAATTTTATAAAATGACTAAAATACTCATTAAATAAATAACATCTGAAAGAAAAATCTTTTTTAACAAAAAAAAAAAAAGAAAAAAAAAACCTTCTTACTCACCCACCAAAAACTCTCCCTTCTTTTTCCTCTCTTCTTTCTCTTCTTCAATCTCTATACTGTTAATAGTGATAAGCAACCTTTTAATTTCCTTTTAATTCCTTTGCACCATGGGCATTTTCTTTTTCTTGTTTGGATTTGTTTTTTAAAAGGAAAGAATGGGTCTAAACCATTTCAAGCTTTCGACCCATTAAGCAAGCCTCTTTAATCCTTCCTAAAGCTAGGTGACTTCAACTATATTTAGGTTGTTTGGAAGGTTCTTTCATTTACCTTATTCATAGTCGTGAATCAAGCCTAAATTTTTTTCTAGCTTGCCCACATGATTGAGATGCTTTAATCAGTTTTCTTTTAGAGAAAAAAAAAAAAGCAATTTTAGCAACATTGATTTGATTTTAGGCCAAATGTTGAACATTGGTTTTGTCTCTCCATGAAAGATGTTTTTCTAGAAGAATATTTCAATGATCCTCTTAAGGCATGTTTAGTTGCTAATTCTGATAAAGATGATGTTGAATTTATTAAATATTCAAATTTATTAAACGCTTACCCAAAACTTAAAACTAATCATCTATTTAAGCCTTTAGATGTTTTAGCTTCTTTGATGCTTGCTTCGAAGCCCTCCATTAAAGAACCACCTACTTTGGAACTCAAATTTTTGCCCACACAGTTAAGGTATGCTTTCTTGGAAAATCCTCTACTTTTCCAGTTATTATTTTTGTTTCTCTTACTAACATGCAACAAGACAAGTTATTGAGGACACTTAGAGAATTCAAGAAAGCAATAGGGTGGACCATAGTTGATATTAGGGAATTAGCCATTCTATTTGCATGAATTAAATTCTTTTTGAGGAAAATCATAAAGCCACAATTGCACATCAAAGAAGATTGAATCCCATCATGAAAAAAGTGGTCGAGAAAGAAATCATTAAGTGGCTGGATGTTAGATAAATTTTTCCCATTTTTGATAGCTGATGGGTAAGTCCAGTCCAATGTGTTATTAAGAAAGAGGGGATGACTGTAGTTTTCAATGACAATAGTGAGCTAATTCTAACAAGAATTATGACTAGATATAGAGTTTGCTTGGATTACTACAAGCTCAAAAAAGTTGCAGGGAAAGATCACTTCTTTCTTCCATTCATTAATCAAATGTTGGATCAATTGGTTGGTAAAGAATGTTATTGTTTTTTGGATGGTTATTCTAGTTATAACTAACTTGCTATTACCCTTGAAGATCAAGAAAAGACTACTTTTACATGTTCTTATTGCACCTCTTTTTTTAGAAGAATGTCATTTGGA
Source organism: Theobroma grandiflorum (assembly GCA_036013995.1). Taxonomy (NCBI): domain Eukaryota; kingdom Viridiplantae; phylum Streptophyta; class Magnoliopsida; order Malvales; family Malvaceae; genus Theobroma; species Theobroma grandiflorum. The sequence continues at coordinate 14,961,315 of CP142132.1, read as the reverse complement.
TTATGTAATGCACCTGCCATCTTTCAAAAATGCATAATGGCCATATTCACAGACATGGTGGAACAATGTTTGGAGGTATTTATGAATGACTTTTATGTTTTTGGAAATAATTTTGATGAGTATCTTATGAATCTTGCTAGGGCACTCAAGTGATGTGAAGAAAGAAATTTGATGCTAAATTGAGAAAAATGTCACTTTATGGTGCAAAAAGGTATTGCTCTTAGGCACAAGATCTTTAGTAGCAGCATTGAGGTAGACAAAGCAAAAATTGAAACAATTGAAAAGCTGCCACCTCTAATAAATGTCAAAGGTATTTGAAGTTTTATTGGTTATGTTGGTTTTTATAAAAGATTTATTAAGGACTTTTAAAAAAATTTTTAAAACACTTTGCAATTTGTTGGAAAAAGATGTGCCATTTAAACTTGATAATGTCTGTTTTATTACTTTTGATGAATTGAAGAAAAGATTAATTTTTGCACCTATCATGATTAGTCCTGCTTGGACTCTCTTCTTTGAACTAATGTGTGAGGCAAGTGCTTATGCAGTGGGAGCTATTTTGGGACAAAGGAAAGATAAAGTCTTTTATTTCATTTATTATGCTAGCAAGACTTTGAATGAGGCGCACAAAAATTATACCACAACAAAAAAGAGTTTTTGGTTGTAGTTTTTGCTTTTGACAATTTTCGCTTTTATCTAGTTGGGACAGAGGTGATAGTGTACACTGACCATTCAACTATCAAATATTTGAATGCCAAGAGGGATACTAAGCCAATATTGATAAGGTGGATTCTTTTTCTAAAAGAACTTGATTTAGAGATTCCTGATAAAAAAGGAACATAAAACAAGTGGCAGACTACTTATCAAGATTGGAGAATGAAGCTAAAAGTAGGTATTCAATCTTAATTAAGGAGACTTTCCTTGATAAACAAATCCTTCAAGTAGGTAAGAAATCATTTCCTTGGTATGCTAATTTTGTGAATTATCTGGTAAGCAATATTATTCCCCCAGATTTAACTTTCCATTAGAAAAAGAAATTTTTGCATGATGCTAACATTTTTTTTTTAGGATAAGCTTTTTTTCGTTTAAGCATTGTAGATACTAGATGTTTAAAAAATGTGTCCCAAAGGAAGAAGTCCAAAGTGTGTTTCAACATCACCATTCTTTATATTATAAAAGACACTTTGGAGGAATAAGAATTGCTGCTAAAGTTCTTCAGTCAAGATTGTATTAGCCTGCATTATTTAAGGATGCTCGTAATTTTGTTTTGCACTGTGATAGATGCCAAAGAGTGGGAAATATATCAAAGAGACATGAGATGCCTCTCAATAACATCCTTAAAATAAAAATTTTTGATGTGTAGGGTATTGACTTTATAGGTCCATTCATAACTTCATACAACAATAAATACATCTTACTTGATATTGATTATGTCTCTATGTAGGTTGAAGCTATAGCTTTTCCTCATAATGGCTCCAAGGTGGTGACGAATTTTGTCAAGAAAATATATTTTCACTTGATTCAATACTCCAAGGGCAATTATTAGTGAAGAGGGTAATCACTTTTGCAACAAATATTTTGATGCACTTTTTGCAGAATATGGAGTTAAACACAAGGTTCTAATGGCTTACCATCCTTATACTAATGGCTAAGTTAAAGTGTCTAATAGAGAAATCAAGAGTATTTTGGAGAAAATTGTTTGTCCCACAAGGAAAGATTGGGTAAAAAGAAGATTGGATGATGCATTTTAGGCATATCGAACTACTTACGAGACCCTAATTGGCATGTCTTCATATAAGTTAATATTTGGCAAAGCTTGTCACTTACCAGTGGAACTTGAGTATAATGCTTATCTGGCGGTGAAGAAATTAATTTTTGATTTGCAAGTAACTAGTGAGCAAAGGGTTTTGCAATTAAATGAACTTGATGAATTTCACCTTTGTGCTTATGAGAACGCCAAACTTTATAAAGAGAAAACAAAGCAATGGCATGATAAGAAGATAGTTGAATGTAGCTTTGAGCTTGGCTAATCTGTGTTGATTTATAATTCTCACTTGAAACTATTTCTTGGGAAACTTAAATCAAAATGGCCTAAGCCATTCATTGTCAATGAAGTATTTCCACATGGAGCAATCGAAGTGAGGGGGCCAAATGGTTGAAAATTTAAAGTCAATGAACAAAGATTAAAGCATTATTGGGGGAGGTGAAATTGATTGCCAAAAGTTCTCAATATATTTTCTTGACATTGCCTTTGTGTAAGTTAGTTTAGCCAAAGATTATAAATGAGGTGCTTTTTAGGAGGCAACTCAAGTTTCTAAACTTCACTTACTTTAATATTTACCTCATTTAGTTTTAATTACAATTTAATTTTGCTTGTCATTTGATGCTTTTTTTTATTATTATTATGCTAATTGCCTTTTTTTTTTGTTTTGTTTCAACTTGCAGGTCTTTGAAAAAAAATCAAAAGAATAAATAATAAAAAATGAGAGCTGTGGCCCTCAAAGTAAGAGTTACGGCATTGAGAAAAAGAATTAAGTTGGCCTAAGTCAAAATGTTTGAGCGTCACGATGCTCAATCTTTAACGCCATGGCATTGTAACCTAAAATGTATTACTTTAAGTGAACACAAGTGAGGGTCACGGCGCTGGAGTTAGAAGTTGAAATAAGGGAGAAATAGAATGTTTGAGTACCATGGCATTAAAACCCAAAGGGTAATGATTTGGGTTCCTAGAGGTGAGAGTTGTGACTCTAAAAAAGGAAAGCCATGACGTTGGCCCTTACCCTGTTTAAGAACTTATGTTTGGTCAAATTTTTTCATCTTTTTTCTAAATGCCCCACTCAAATCACCTTTCCTCCTTTCCCCCCCATAAAACTTCTTACATCCATATTCCACATGCATCTTTTTTTTTTTTTAAATCTAAGTTTTTAACTTCATTCCATTCACATAACAAAAATCCTTTATCATTTTTCATCCTCCCACATATTCCATCAAGTAAGTGTTCTTTAACAATTTTTATTTGCTTTGATAATTTTGTTTAGTTGATCATTCTTGCCATTGTTAGAATCCATAGAATTTCCAAATTGAATGAGTACATTATATGTGATTGTTGATGGGTATGAATATTTTTTTATTAATCATGCTTTGGGTTAGGAAAATTTTTGTTTAATTGATGATAACTATAGTGAAACACTTGCTGATTAAGGGTTAGGTTGGTAGAATTTTTATGTGCTTGTTAATGCATTTGTTGATTGTCTTGTTGCTTTGGATGTGAGTTGGTGAAAATTTTCTTGTATGATGATGGGCCTACAACATTAGTTGCAAATTTGGTTTGAGAAATAATTAAACTTTGACATTCACACACTTGGTGATTGTGTAAATAATCTGTGTTAAAATAATTTAGTTGGGTTTCTTTTACATATTATATATTGCGCTCAACTTATTAGATTTTGGAATTAATTGAACTCTTGATTAGGTTGGCTTTTGTTTTGGTTGGTTTTTTATTTAAATTTTGGTAGTAATGGTACCTAAGCGCTTAAAACCAAGTTCAAGTGGTGCATTCGATTGAATGAAGTTTGTCTCTACTAATGCTTCAATGCGATATTACACTTCGTTGATTAACAAGGTGTTTATCCCTGAACGAGGTTTAAATATTCCTTTAATTCATCATTAAGAGATACATTAGATAATTGAAGAGTGACATTGGCAACACTTTTGCGAACCACCTGAAGCTGTGGTTGTGCTAGTGGTAAGGGAGTTCTATGCAAATGTATTTAAGCATGTTGATGGTGTTGCTTTTGTATGAGGCAAGCAGGTATCATTCCACAGTTGCACCATCAACTAATTCTTTAAGACCCAAACATTGACAATGATGAATATGAGCAATACTTAGGGATCATCAAGATTGTGATGTGATCATCTTGAAGCTTTGTGTTGTAAGGGCACAATGGAAAACATCCCATGGCGAACCTGTCTCATTCAAGTGTAGTGCAATGAAGATAGAGCTGAAAGTGTGGTTGCATTTTGTGGCGATGAGATTGCTCCTATTGACTCATATCAGCAATGTGACAAAGGATCATACAGTTCTTATTTATACCATTTTGACGTATAAATCTATTGATAATGGGAAGATTATCTTTCATGCTAAATTGCATACAGGTTGCACTAAACAAAATGGCATAGGATTTCCTTCGTTGATCATTGCCTTGTGTGAGAAAGCTAGTGTGCACTGGAATGATAGAGAGGAAATGCAACAAGTTAAAATCTCAATCACCATAAGCATTTTGAGGCGATTAGAAGAGTCTGCTACTGTGGCTGGTAATTCCTCCCAAGTTTCTCCTCAACCTCCACCAACAGCTCCAACTTGCAATGTCATTCAATGGATGGAATGGATTAATCATTATCTGTGTCACAACTTGGAACTTCCTTCGGGCTTATGACAACTGCCGCGACGTCCTAATTGACACTCATTACCCGGAATATCAACCAGAATCCCGCAAGGCTTACGCATCAGTTTCTTGCCATTCCTATGAGTAATTATTTCCAAACATTCCATTTTGAGGGTTTACAATTCATTTCTGACTTAAATAAATCAAAACATAAAAATTGACTCATAGGGGTATTTTGGTCATTTTTCGACGAAAATATTAAAATTTGGTAAAGATGTAGTTTATGCATCAAGAATACACAATTCGAAATTGGATTTGAAATCGGAAGTCCGAAACCTTCTTTTTAAAGGATTTAAAGTCAAATTTTACTATTTAAAAATATTGATTAAAATATTCAATTTTCTTATAAAATAATATTTATAGACACGCATGTAAGTAATTTTTATAGCGTGAAAGTAAAATAAATTCATACATACATTAAGTTACAAAGTTATAATGTACAATAATAATTACAATGACCGGTGGGCCCATAACTATACAAATATGACAATGGCAGTAAACCTACTATCTGTCGTGGTACGACGATCTACGGTAGTCCTCGACAAAATCTGGTATCTACAAGCTACCACAGGCCTAAAATGTTTGGAAAGGAGGTGGGTGAGATTTTGCAATCCCAATGAGTAAACAAACATTATCATAAACATCTAAAAGTAAGTACAATGGAGGCAATTTAAATAGATATTACAAACCATTTCATAAAGTTTCATTTTATTTCTTAAATCATAAAATATTTATAATTTACCAAAACAATTGTTAAGGCTTATGACTTTTATTAAAATCATGGCTCAAGCCAAAACTAGTCCTCGGGGATACCTTGGACGAGGCATATAATCGAGTCCGTCATAGTTGTTAAGACATTTACACATTAACCACGTTTTAGTTTTGAAAACAAGTCGTTCATTGGCATTGGCCGAGTTACACCTTCAAGTGGGGGTTCGACGTGAGTGAACTCTAATACTACCTCGGGAGTTACCCTCCTCGCCTCTACAACCAGAGTAACTATATAACCGGGTTTACCGTGCCCCTCTAATAGGCGGTCCACGGAAACCCATCACTGCAGCTACTAAACCCACCAATTTTAATAAAATTTCGACAGTATAACGTGGTTTTTATTTATTTACCCAACCTGCATAGTAAAAGATAGCTTACATTTATTCCTAATACAGTTTTTAATACAGTCACATATACTCACAATCTCATAAGCCAATTTCATAAAAATATCATTTATAACATAAATGAAGGCCTCCAAACTACTCAATTTTTTTTTAACTAAAATCAAAATTCACATAATCCAAAAATATTTTCATTTAAATCTATTTATTTGCATACAGCAAAATTTCTCTTTTTGTAGTCATTTTCTTTGCATAAAATCCATAATTAACATTTAAAAATAACTCTAGATAATTTATAATAATAATAAGTTTACTCACAGTTTATATAAATCCAATTCTCTTAAAAAGGCATCCTGATCACGATTCCTCGGGTATGACCTCCTTGCCTTTACCGGATGTCTCACCTCCTTGATAAATTACAAAAAACACATAATTCAATACATTAATGCTAAATCACTATATAATTGATTTAATCCTATACTAATGCATGGTATGAAATGCAACGGCTTAAAATGGCTTAAACGCGGTATTAGTCTATTTTCGGCACTTTACCCGATAAATTGCTAACGCGCTCCATTTTTGCTCTAAATCATCCCATTCTCTCTCCAACATTTATAACCATTAAATACCAGCCCATAACGATCTGAAATCACGAAAATCAGATCACTTTCTTCCTTGAAAAATTCGGTCAAAATGGGACATTAACCCGGTAAATTTTCTACTTTGTTTTTCTATCACATTTAATCATTTTTCATCATTTTCTCTTCAATTCCATTTGAATAAAAATCAGTTCATCACCATGGTACAGCATTGAGCATTCGACCTGGAGTGGGTAAGGTGAAAAATTCATGCTTTCGTGTCCAATTTAATTTCTAAACACATCTAACTAACCAAAACTATCGATTTAACTAAGAATCAAAACTTGAAAAATTCAAAATCTCCCCCCCTAAAATTCGGTCAGCCCTTAGATCCATTTTGTGATCTCTCTCTTGAAGCATGTTAAGTGGAAACAAGAATTTAGGAAGGGTAGAAATTGAGTTAAAGTCGAGAAATCTTACCGTTAGGTGCGAAAACAAGCGAAAACCGTGAATCCTTTTTCGAATTTCAAACTTTTCTTTTGTTTTTCTCTTTTCTTCCTTTTCTCTCTATTTTTTCCTTTGTTCTTCCCCTTATGGCCGAACCTCTCCTTGGCTGAAGCTTAAATGGGCTGATTCATTAAAATAATATTATTTCATTTAAAAAGTGTCACGTGTCATTTTCCAGTGGGACTCATTTTTAAAATTTTGTTCTGAAAATTTTAAATTTTCATCACTTCAAACACCATGTTCATTCATACCAAAAATGAATAAATGCTTTGATTTTGACAAGTTTTGACTGGTAAAAATTACAGTTTTACCCCGGGTGATAAAATTACTGTTTTGCCCCTATGTTCCGAAAATTGTCGAAACTGAAATTTTTCACTTCCTATCATCAAATTATACTCCAAATAGTCAATATTGATAAAAAATTTCACTCCATGGTCAATTTATTATCTTAGGTGGCAAAATGACGATTTTGCCACTAGATATCAAAATTTCAAATTTACCCCAAATTAACCCTCGAACTCCAAAACATCATTTTAAGTCATTCATGGACTGTGAAATATTAAATTTCATCTTAAAATTCCTATTTGAACTAATTCGATGTTAAATCCACTTAAGTGTACCATTAGGTACAATATCGGGTTTTTAGCTATTCTTGGAGACTTTCCTAGCATACAAACATGTTGTTCATTGCATGTATGTCATGACATATATTTATAGGGTCGGGTTTTACAGTCTGGATCGCCAAGAAATGTAGAATCTAGCAATTGAGCAAATGATGCACGTATATGTAGAACATATCAAAATAGAAATGGTTACTTTCCCTTCTTTGCTCACAAATTCAGATTTTGATGACAATTTTGGCGAGGAAGATAAGGATAACCAATAGACTACAGCTATGACATTCGAGGAGTATTATTTACTTTACCTTATTTTTTTATCACCTTGAGGATAATGTAATCTTTTAAGTTTGGGGGAGTTCTTTTTAGAATTTAGTTGGTTTGCACTTTTATTTGATTTTATTTATGTTTACGTTTATTTTCTTCCTTTTATGTCTTTTATAGTTAGTTTTTGCATGCTTTATTTGCGCTAATAAAAAAAATTTTTGGTTGAGATATTTTGCACTTAATCATGATTTTTCTTGAATCTAAGATGATATTTTGAAAATTTTGTGATTCTTAGGTTTTGGGAAACATATGGATATGATTGATCTAATGCGATATTCTTATGTTAACTTTATTTTAGAATATGACTTCCAATAATTTGAGCACTATATTCTTTTACTTAGAATTGTTATGTGATTTAGAGAAAGTTTATGTTAATAAAAGTATCGTGAAGTTAAGAATTCTAGAATTTGTTTTGTTTTCTCTAGAGATGAAATCCTAGATAACACTTAGGATAGAAAGTGATTTAGGCTATCTTTGGAACGTTTGAACCTTTTTAAGCCTACCTTGTAACATATTTATCCTTTGTCACCCCTTTTGAGCTTAATTTATCTTTTTTTTTTTTTGTAAATACACAATTATGTTAGCCTTAGCCTTTTTATTTAATTCCAACATTTTGAATCTCTCACTTTTTAAGTATTTTGATCTTTCTAGGAAGTGTCTTAAGCTTAAAATTAAATTAAGGGAGAGAGGTGGAGTGACAAACAAAGTAATTGGTGTTGACAAATTTATCCTTTGTTCATACTTGTAAAAAAAAAAAAGTTTTGGGGTACAAAAAAGGATGAAAGAAATAAAATGTGTTGTGCAAAAGAATTTTTCAGCTCAAATAGGTCATAGACTAATTAAGTGCTTGGGTTGAATTTAAGCTTAAATCTTTCTTTTATCACACTTTCACCCAAGCCTTACATTACAAGCCTAATAAAAATCTATTGATCCTTAAATAAGTATTAGTCTACATTAGTGGAGAGAAAGATGAAAAACAAACTTATAAAATTCTAGTGCTAAACTGTACTTTGAATTAGCATAACTTAATTTGAATTGCATACTATTCTTTGTAAGATGTTATTCACACACATACAAAGAGTCCATTCGAAAAATTAGTTTTCATTTTAATTGATGCATGAATTCAAAGATTATCTATATTTTACCTTAAGTTGGAATTGGAGATAATTTCTAAGGAAAAAATTGAGAAAACATGATTTGGGAATTCTATCTCTTGAAAAAGTCTTTTTATTAGTTTTTTTTTTGTGTTATTTTCTTTTGCTTGAGGACTAGCACAATCTCAAGTTTGGGAGTGTGATAAATTTATTTTATAGAATTATTTGAGTCTTATTTTGTTCTTAAACGATAGTTAAGTCCTTAATTTTTGTGATAACCTTTACTTTTACTTTTTTATGAGATCAAACGATAATCTTTACTCCGGTGTTTTACGAGATCAAGTGATAACCTTCACACTAACTTTTCAAAATTAAGTTTAGGTATAAGGCATTTGTTGTGCTTCAGGCATGGGGCGTGACAATTTCAATATAGTTCGATCAGAGGGGGAGAAAATAGGGAAAGTTGAGGTTGTAAATTTACTGAATTGTTTTAATGATTTTATTAATAATATTGGATTGATAGATCTTCCAATGGTAAAAGGAAGGTTTTCTTGGAACAAAGAGGAGGTTACTTTTTGTAGATTGGATAGATTTCTTTTGACAGTGAAATGGTTGGAATTCTAAAGTGATTTAGTGCAACCATTACTCCTTAGGTCTATTTCATATCATAATTCAGTGCTTTTTGGTGGGAAAATAATGAATTGCGGTCCAAAGCCTTTTAAGGTGTTCAACAAACTTTCAGAAAGTTACTTGAGGAGAAATGGACAATAGCAACAATAGGAGATGAAAGGAGCCCGCACCTATGGTAGGGCCTTAAAAATATGTGACCCATCATTGGGAATTGGTAGAAAGATTACTTGGGTAATGTGCAGCGGAAATAGAAACTTTGGAGTGTGAATTGCATGAGCTAGATTTGAAGTGGCAGATAACAGATGGTGATTTTCAGAAACGACAGGAGGCAACTCAAAAACAATCACAACTATGGTCGTTATACCACGTTGAGGAACGATCTTGGTAGCAAAAATGGCGCTCCAAATGGGTTACTGACATAGGAGATAAGAATACAAGATATTTTCATGCAATGGCCTCAACAAGGAGGGGATGTAATCAAATTGGTAGCTTACGGATTAATGAGGAGATAGTTGAAGATCCTAGCGGGACTAAAAGAGGTAGTGAAACATTTCACAGAACCTTTTACTAACAGAAGTTTTCAAACTTGATGACATAGTACATTTAAGGGAGATTCTGCTCAATGATCGGAGGCACAATCCCCAAAAAAAGGAAATATGGGAGACAATTCAATGACTATAAAACTCCAAGACCTGATTGTAATAATTTTAAGTTTTTCAAGATTCAATGGACCACGGTTGAATCATTAGTCTTGGACTTTGTGAGTGATTTTTTCAGAAAGGACGACTTGGTCATGGACTCTCAAGCCAGTGGAGCATTTCAGCATCCATATGGCCTACACAGCTTTTAGTTATGTCCTGGACAAGACTATGACCCCAGTTGTCATCAATCTGCTTCGCCACAACGGCCCCCTGACCCAACAAGATCTCCCTATTAGCTCCGAGCTCTCTTCTGGTCATCGTTATTAGTCTGTATTCTCAGACCTGTATCCTTGGTGTGTTGGGTGTTATGAAATACAGGGGTAGTGCCATGAAGGGGCGGAGGGTAAGCTAAGAAACCCCTAAAATTTTTAAAAATATTTGTTTAGTATATATATTTTATCAATGGCCCCTCAAAATTTTTGATAAATTTTTTTTAAAGAAAAAAAAATTTAATGGCCCACTCAAAATAAATTTTTTATTTAATAATTAATATAAAAAAATCAAATAACTTCACAAACTTACTTAACTTTATCCTAATTTAAGTTTCTTTACACCTCTATCTCTTTTTCTTTTTCTCTTCTCTTTTATCTTTTTTTATTTTTATTTTTCTTTTTTCGTAACTCATCACTGAAACACACCTTATTCTTCAAAAGAGATTTATGAGCTTGTGAGTTTGGACAAAGAAAGACAAAGATCACTCACCACCATTGTGTGAAATTAAGAGAAGGTAAAGTTTTCTTTTACTTTCTTCTTTCTATTTATATTATTTAACTATTTATGTGAAATCCTGTATTTCGTATTTAATTATTTATATTTTATTCATTATTGTTTTATATTTTATTTTTTAAGTTTAAATATAAATAAATAAAAATATTGAATGTTGACTACAGTCTGTTGTGGAAAGTATTATTAACGAATGGACCAATTATTCACAAAGAGGTGATGCTTCTGCTGCTAGTAAAATATTAACATCATTTGAATTTATTTTCATATTACACTTGATGTATGAGATCATGGGAATCACTAATGTTCTTTGCCAAGCATTACAATTACGGTCTCAAGATATTTTAAATGCAATTCATCTTGTTTTTATTACAAAATCACTCCTTCAGAAGTTGAGAGATGATGGGTGGCCTAATTTACTTGAGAATGTGAAAAAATTTTGTCAAAAACATGAGATAGAAATTCTTGACATGGGTGCACGATATATATTGGGCAGAGGTCGATCTTGTCAACCAGATGTAACTGTGGAGCATCATTATCGAGTTGATATATTCTTAGTGACGATAGATACTCAATTACAAGAATTGAATTTGAAATTCAGTGAGCAATCTGCGGAACTTTTAACTTTAAGCACTGCTTTGGATCCTAGTAACAATTACAAGTCATTCAATATTGATAATATCTGCAAGTTAGCAAAGAATTTTTATTCTCAGGATTTCATAGAACAAGAAAGACTTATTTTGAGGTTACAATTGAGGCATTACGAGCTCGATATACCTCATCATCAAAGTTTTGAAGATGTTAAGACACTTTCTGAATTGTGCCAGAGATTAGCAGAAACAAAAAAGTCAAAGAATTACCACTTGATTGATAGATTAATTCGTCTTATTTTGACTCTTTCGGTTTTTACAGCAACTACAGAGAAAGCCTTTTCAGCAATAAAAATTGTGAAGACAAGACTCCGAAACAAAATAGATGATGAGTTTCTTGCAGATAATTTAGTTGTTTATATTGAGAAAGACATTACTAGTCTTTTCAATACTGAGTCAATAATTGATGAATTTGAATACAGAAAATATCGTTGAACACAACTTTCTTAAATAACTATTATAAGTTTTTTTTATTTTGTTATTTACATATTATATAAAATTATTATCTATTATGAATTTTTTTATCGTTGGTTAAATTCAACATATTAATTTTAAAAATTTTTAATTTTTATTTTTTTTCGTTTTTGACGCCCTTAATAAAAATTGACTAGCTCCGCCCCGGTGCCATGACACTGCTAGAAGCTTGGACGGGGGTTAAATCTTGCCACGTTGACACCGATACGGTAGTCCAACAGCCAAACTCCTTTCAGTTTTGAGGCGGTCGATATAGCTTTAGCCATGGACCCATATCTTAAAAATCCAAAGCATCTTCCCCTCTTGGACCTCTTGCGGGATATAAGAATCTCTAGGACTTTTCAAAAATTCTTCCCAATCCGTTACCGCCATTGCCCATTCACTCTAGAGTTTTGAGAAAAGGTTTTACTCGGTTTTTGGCTCACCTGACGTGCTCTGTTAGATTCCCCAGAGTCGCCCATGGCGTATTTATCATCTAACGTATTTATAGAAGGATTCGAATTTATATCAATATTCGATCATGGGATTGTTACTTTTGTCTATGAACTACGGAGGTTATATGGCTCTCTTGCTGTGTCTCTGTACCACCAACCTGAACATTGCTTACTCACCTGCGGAACTCCAACCCAGTCTTTTCTAGTCGTTATTTTCACCGTTCGGATCCATTTCACTACAAAATCACCTCCATTTATTACCAATTTGCTAGTGGAGCCTTTGCTATCTCCCCACCATTTTCTCAAAAAAAAAAGTTTGGGGGTTGAAGCATGCAAGATTTGGCCCGACTTTGTTGTTAAGCAATTAGACGACGTTGAGGTTCCATATGGCAGCGTTAGCTTCTTGCGTAGATCGAAACGAACAAAACCAAAGGTTATTCCTCTCATCAATTTCTTCTGTGGAATGACAACATTAAGGATATCCCCAAAGTAAGTTTTTTTTTTCTTATAAGCCATGAAAGTATTTCATAAATGATAAGGGTTACTCAAATACCACAGCCCCATCAAAGTAAACAAAATTTCCCTCTCTTTTCTCCCATGTGCAAAGCATCATGCTTACGTATCAGTCCCCAATATAAGACATCCAAGACCACTCTCTACAAAAAACAACCTTCCCTGAACAAAATTCAAACTATCTTCTCCTCTGCTTTACAAGATCAATCACCCACCTTTGGTAATTCAAATACGTCCAAAGCCTAACTTAAAGCAAATCAAATCAAGATCTCAATTCTTAAGACATCCTAATGTTTTTGTTTTTCCTCCCAATCAACCCGTCAAACATGCTCATTTTCCAAGCACAGATGCTCAGAACCAACCAACACAACATACCACTTCCATGAAATCAATTTCGAACTATACATTCAGCCCTTCATACCAAGCATCATTCAATAACATACCATAGAGGTCTCATACCATACTTAGCCCATATCCCATAAGGTTTTCACAAGCCTAGGCCTCAGAAAACTAAAATAAATCCGTGTCACCTTATATCGGTTTGCCCATCTCATATATAGCCGACCCGCCAAAAGCTCCCTTTATTATATGTTGGTATCATGACGATCCAGATGTCAATAACCTTCTGCTAAATCCTCAAGAATAACAACAAATGCCAATTCATTGAGTGAGGGAGGTTGTGAATGGAAATTGAGACAAGGCTCCCCTGATTTCATCTTGTTGCCACATTTCTGTGCCAAAATCTCCCCTGATGAGGTCTTGCTTTATGATTTGTTCCCAGTTACTCATCTTCAAGAGGTCTATCCTATTAAGATCAAGTTACAAATAATAGTAATAATAATCATAATAATAATAAAGGGTAGCTTTTTTTCGATCCATAAATTTCATTTAACTTATCTCAAAATTTGAATTCAAGATTTTCAAATTAAAATTTTAAATTAGCCCCCCCCGCTCCCTCCCCCCCCCCCCCGCGGAAAAATACAACTTAGATAGCTGTAGATAAATTTGACTTTCCCTTTGTTTTAACATGATGAATTAAATGCCAACTCGGGATTCACTTTGCAATATTTTTTGCACCTCAACCAAGTTATAGTTGGTGGCTATTCATGGACAAAAGCCTTGAAGTGCCACCAAAGGCAAATTAACGTACTTTTGCCTTTTGCTATAGGGCATGCATTGATGAGAAAGGAAAATGTTGAATCCTGATTGGATTCGAATCCTAAGCAAGCTATAATTTCAAGCATTAACAAGAAGCTGCTGAATGCATATGGAGTTGGCCTTTCAAGGTAGCTATCAATGTTTTTTTTTTCCCTCCTTTATGTACGATTTCAAACCTGAGATATATAATGAGAAGTCTCAAGAATTCCAACAAATGAGATATCCCCTTGATGACGACTATCAACGGTTATACATAGAAGTGAATGGCTTTCGAGGATCAAAAGTATGATCTCAACTTCCTAACCTTAGGCTTCTAACAAAACATGGACCAGATTTCAAAGTGCAAAGTTGATGTTCATGCTGAAAATACATGAACAAAGAAAAAAAAGCTACAAAAAACTAAACAAAAGTTTATCTTGCTCAAAATACATGAACAAAGGGAATGCTGAAACTCCAAAAAAAAAAAGTTTATGACGAATTGGTTAAAACAAATCTATACTATAATTCATTAAAGCTTCAATTACTAAAAGAAAAAAAAAATCTTTTACCACTGTCCAATTTTGTTTTGCTCAATCAGAAGATGATTTATTAATATCAACAAGATACAAAGTCTGATCAAAAGATAAAGATCAGAAGATTCCAAGTGCCAGTCAAAGAGAGGTTAGATGCAGGGCGCTGCAAACATTAAGCATGACGGAGTACAGACAGATTCATAAATGATTAGCAGTACCGTGCACTTTTGAGCAAAAAAAAAAATTTACAGACACCATAATGCAAACCATAGTCAGCAGCGATCGACTGTCTGACCCATTTGGTATTAATGGTAAGAAAAAAAATAATGCAAACCATTTTACATTCTTGAGTTGTCACAAAATCTTTCTGTTTTTTCCTTTCTCGGTAGTCTTGTCCTTGTAGCTTAAAAAGAAAATGTTCTCACGCATAACCACACTGGATTCAAAACAAAGACCATGATTTAAGCAGGCATAGAAGAACAGTACCATATCGGTTGTTTTATCCAAACGAAATTATATATCAGCCAATCAAGAAAAAGTGGACTTGACGAGGATGATTTTTTTTTTTTTAATGCTAGAACTTCTCGTAGGGTCAGCTATCCTGTAATTATTTTATTAATAATCGGAAGTTGATGAAGATGATTCTTGGGACCATTTTTACACCGTTGTACGAGATTTTTGAGGTGTGTATTTTTTTCTATTATAATATTTCGGATTAGTCATAATTGTGCTTTTCTATTAAAAATAGTAGATGCAAAAGGAAATTAGAAAAGAAGTAGCTAGTATTAAAACAATAATAAGGAAAATCATAAGTTAATTAATTTGAGATATTTTAGACACATAAATATTATAAGGGTTTCTTCACTTATTATTTTAGTTTAATTTGGATATTCATCTTAAAATTTAATATGACATCAAAGTCAGCCTTTTTTTTTTTTTATAATTGGGGGAGGAGGGATTTGAACCCTACTCTTTAAACAAGGGGATTATACACTAACCAAGTTAGCTTTGCCCCACATCTATTACCCCTTCTATAATAGGTTGTTATCCTACATAAGAAGTTCATGAAGCCCGTACATACTACTTAAATGAATAATAAACATTAAATTCATGCAAATTAACTTACTGAAGGAAAAAAAACGAGTTTACCTAAACTACCGTCACATTCAATAATCAATATATGCTGAGTTGAAAGAAGAAATTTCTGTTTGAAAGTGGAATTAATGGGACTGGATTGTCACTGATTCAATCCAGAAAAGCTTGAATATATTTCAAAAGGCCAATGGATTTGCAGATGCTTTGGCCAAAAACTGTAAGGATAAAGAAAACATGCTTATAGGTTGGTGTTGGATTTTGCTGCTTAAAACTCAATGTTTATTGTAGCAGAAGTGGTTCGGTGTCAACAAAATGTATGGTATGTGCGTGGATATGTAGCGTGTCATGTTACTTAGATGACACATTGATATAGTAAAGACCTAGTGTCAAGTAAGGTGTCTTTATAGAATAATGGTGTTTGCTGTTTGGTACTTTACAATGCAATCACATTATAAGGAATGTGATTGTGGAGAATCTGATTATAAAGAATATGATTGTTGACAAAATAACATTACAACGTTTGGTCATGGATTTGCCAACCAGAAATTAACCATGAAGAAGATCTTCTTTATTCAAGAGAATCTATTGAAATGAGAGAAACATGGTGGAAAGGTGAATGACAATGGCTTAATAGTCTGTACTTGATTTTGCAAACAATATTAGCAAACAAGTGACATGGTCGGTGATGAAGGGAGCTTTCGAGGAATATAAGAGGGTTGTTGATGTCTTAATTTTAAGAAAGAACTCTTAAGGCAGAGATAGAGAGGCTAACTTTGCCTTCATCAGATATCGAGAGAAATATGAAATGGAAAGGGCTTTGAAGTGAGGAAACCACCAGTGGTTAGATGGGAGAAGAATCATAGTTAGGAGGGTTGAACTAGTCAAAGGAGAAGTAAAAAGTGGGAGAGTGAACACAATGATGGAAATAAAAGGCAAATAGTGGTATTGCCAAGTAAAGATTGAAAGGTCAATCCTTCAAAGAGGTGGTCTATGGGGAGAAAATGAAGCATGAGGATGGGAGAGAGATTGATTACAATGGAAAATTGAAGAACATTAAGAGAACAACATCCAAGATAAGAATTACACAGGGGGAATGAGAAGAAATAGCAAGATGGGAAAGGAAAAACAACCTTTGTTAAGGTAACCAACCTTGATAAGGAAGTGTTATGGGTGATAAGCAGTGCCATGGGAAAACCCAAGGCAAAAGTCTCATGCATGGCCATAAAAGTGCATTGGTTAGTGAAGGGATCGAAGCTCAAGTTGCTGTTTTTGACGGACTTAATGTGGTAGTGACTTTCAAAGAAAAAGAATTGATGGAGGTTTTCTTGGAGGGCTACAAAGAGTGTTTAAAACCTGATTCGAAGTTATCACCCTTGTCCTTAATGCAAACTGTGAGAAAAAGATAGGCTTATGGATCAAATTGCCTGAGGCCTTGGTGCAAGTTTGGAACACTATACTTCAATTCAACTGAAATGTAACATGTTTTTCCAAAAACTAATCGATATAGGGACATACCTATTGGAGTTTTGTAAGTTGTCCTATATGTCCACAGTGCATCGTCCAGTCTACTAGCCTAGTCCTTCAATGATAGTGATACCACTTTCTCAAGAATTCTTTTTATTTCTTGGTTTGATACTTCCGCTTGTCTACTTATCTAAGGGTGATAAGCTATGGCTACCTTGTGTGACACTTCATACTTTGTGAGCAATGCTGTAAAATATTTATTACAAAAATGACTTCTTTTATCACTCACAATAGCTTTTGGTGTATCAAATCCAGTGAAAATGTTTTTCTTTAAAAATTTCATCATCACCTTAGCTTCGTTTGTAGGCAAGGCTAAGGCTTCTACCTATTTTGACACATAGTTGACAGCCACCAAGATGTATCAATTGTTGAATGACGATATGAATGGTCCTATGAAATCGATTCCTTATACATTGAAAATCTCCACTTCCAAAATATTGTTAAGCGGCATCTCATGTCTTCTAGAAATGTTTCCCACTCTTTGACATCTGTCATAATGCAACATAAAGTTATAAGCATCCTTGAATAATGTTGGCCAATACAAACTTGATTGAAAAAATTTGGCCGTTGTTCTATCGTTGTTAAAATGACCCTTATATTCTAATTAGTGACAATGTTTCAACACATTTTCAACTTTTCCCCCTAAAATGCACCTTTTTATAATCCTATCAGCACAATGCTTATATAAAAATGGTTCATCTGACAAATAATGTAAAACCCGAATCAATAAAATACTTACCATGTCTTCTCTGTGCTACACAACATATTGGCATACTCGGGTATCTTGAAAAAATATTAAAAGTCGATATTATAACTAGAGGTACAATTAAGTTTATTTAAACCTCGAACTAATTGAAATAGGATTTTTAGGTGAAATTGGAAATTTCACAGTTCAGGGATGACTTAAAATGGTAATTCGGAGTTCGAGAGTTGATTTGGAGTCAATCAAAAATATTGATCGATTAGGGGCAAAATGGTCATTTTGCCACCTAAAGTTGAAATTTGGTTATTTAATGAAAATTTTGACCAAGATTAATTATTTGAAGAATAATATGAAGTATAATATAGGGTTTGGCAGTGAAAAATTTTTATTCTTAGTATTTTTGGAACACAAGAGCAAAATGATAATTTTACCGTCTGAGGACAAAATGGAAATTTTTAGAAAAGATTTTAATCTCATTTGACTAAGATTGATCAATTGGAGTGTAATTTGAGATTGGAAAGTGAAAAAAAAATGTAATTCTGGTACTTTTCAGAGTATATGGGCAAAATCGTAATTTTACTACCTTAGGGGTAAAACTGTAATTTTCACCCTCAACACTTATCAAGATCAAGGAATTTATTTATTATTAGTGTAGATAAATATGGCAGTTGTGTGGTGGAGAAATAAAGAGAAAAGGATAAGAATTTAAAATTTTGGACCAATTACATTATGCCATGTGTCAAACTTTTAATATTTTAATATTAACCTTATAAAAGGCATAAAAATTCAGCCCATTCCTCCCATAAGGGTCAGCTATTGCAAGGGAAAAGAGGGAAAGGAAGAACAAGCAAACCCTAGGTGGAAAATTGGAGAAAAAGTGTTGGAATTCAAGGATTTGATCAAGCAAAGGTAAAATTTCTTTGATTTTGCTAGTGATCTACCTTACCCATGCCTTTCTTTCCATTTTCCATACTTGGAACTTGAGATCTCATGCTGATCCCATGCTGGCCAAACATTCATGGAGGAGTTTTGAGTCTTGATTTTGCTAGATTTCAATGGAATTTGGTGTTTTTAGTTGATTAATAATGTTAAGTGTGAAAATCTAGCAAGAAAAATACTTATCCTTTATTTAACCCATTTTGGTCAAATTTTCTAGGGGGAGAATTGATACTGGAAATGATGATAATTCATGATATTTTGGTGATATTTGATGATTGGTGAGGCTACAAATTAAATGGGAATTTTTGGCATAAAAATCTGAATTTTCGCCTAATGTATAGATCGGTGTATTTTGTGGTTTGGACTAATAAATTGTATATCATTTGCAATCATTGAGGTATTTTGGGCATAATTGGAGCATTGAAAGTGAAATGGATTGAATTTGAGTTGAATTGAAGGTTTTAGCAATTTAAACCGTGTTTAGGCAAATTAGGTCGGACACCATAATTAAGCGATTGTCCAAACATTTCACACCCAATATCATGCATACTTATAGATAAAAGCCTGAAATAGTTTATAATAATTTGATACAAATTATTGAATTTTGTGTCATGTACTATGGATAGGAGGTGAGCCATTTGACACGGGTAGGAGACTGCACTCGTGGATCGAGAATAGGAATATTTCTACTTCTAATACAGTGAGTAAACTTACTATCACCTCAATTATCTAAAGAGGTTTTTATTTGTTTTGTGAATTCTATGGAAATGAATCTAAAAAGGAAAATTTTTATGTGTTAGAAATAAATGTGTTTAAAATGAAATTATTGTGTAAATTGTATTGAAATTGATAATGATTTAGAAAATAGAGTACTTGGAGACTACAAATTGTTGCTTGATAAATTGTATTTTGGTCTACATGGCTTATGATAGTTGAGCATCACTGGCTGATTGATTATTGTGTTGAGCATATATATGAAATGTTATTCACCGTGCAGGCTGGTTAGTATTAAAATTTCCCAATCATGCTGTTAAATATTTTACTGATTTGGTGGATAGCGATTAACATACTGTAGTGGGCGGGTTTCCGTGGACCAGACCTATTTAGAGAAGCATGGTAAATCCCGTATATTATACCTTTGATGAGAGGTGCAGAGGGTAACTCCTGAGGTATGACAGAGTTCAATGCATGCTAAACCACCACGTGGTAGTGAACTTCGCTAACTCCAATGAATGGCTGTATTTTGAGAAATTATGAAATTTTAATAACCTTGGCGAACTTGATTGGATACCTCTGATCCAGGTGTCACCGAGTATGATTTTGTTGGCATAAGCCAAGTTTTAAAGAAAACATAAACCATATTAACTTCTCGAACAAAACGAATTTATATTACCTAGTGAAAGGAACTGAAGTGTTATGAAACATTTTACGATGGTTTATTTAATCGTTTCTATTTACTCGCCTTTAGATAGTTTAGATGGTATCTATTTACTCACTGTGATTTTATAATCTCATCCCCTCATTTCCTCACATTTCAGGCTCGGAATAACCAGTAGTTAGCGGATTCGATCAAAGACCATCAGTTGGATTTGAATCTGAAAAAGTTGTAAACTCCCAGCTTTCGATGCATTTTGGTTAGTTGTGAGCCCACGTGTCACTGTAACTCTATTTTCATACTTTGGTTGCCTGTATACTAGTATGTAAGAATATATTTAGCTTTTACGCTGCGCAAATTATTTACTAATAGCTTTATAAAAATTGTTTCATAAGAAAATAGATTATTTTATCGAATATTTTTATTATATTCAAATAGTCAAATTTTTATTTCAAACGAACGTTTTAGATACTAAAATTTACTTTTAATCACTAAATATATGTTTTCTACTTACCTACAACGTTTTTAGCCAGCTTTGAGATTTTTGAAAAAAAAATGACGAAAACGCCTCTGTGAGCCAGAAAATAATATTTTAATGTTCTGATTTGGAAATGATTCGTAATCCCTTGAATTATGATATTTGATCACTATTACTCACCGGGGAAGTGCGAAAGTTGATGCTAAGCCTTTCGGGGTTCCGGTCGGCATTCCGAGTAATGAGTGCCTATTAAGACGTCACAGCGGTTGTGATAAGTTCGATGGGGAGTTTTGGGTCGTGACAAATAACATTTAACATCATGCAAAAATTTCTTCTTTTGTTCAAAGTTAAATTTAGAGGTAGTAGCTTACTCACAATGAAGTTGATAGAGTTAGTGTACTATGGTAATTTCTTATGACCAACATGCAACAATTGTTTATCAGGGAAAGTTTTATTGATGAAAATCATATCCTTACTGTAACACCCCATGCAGGGGTCGGTAGAAAAAGAAGAAAAAGGAGAAGAAAAGACAAAAGGGAAAGGAAGGAAGAAAGAAAAAGAAGAAGAAGAAAAATGGAAAGAGGCTCGGTCAACAAAGGGAGGAAGAAAAAGACAAAAGAAAGGAAGAAAAAGGAAGAAAGAGAAGAAAGAAAAAAAAGAGAAAAAGAAAAAGAAAGAGAAGAAAGAAAGTGAAAGAAAAAGAGAAGAAAAGAGAGAGAGAGAGAGAGAGAGAGAGAGAGAGAGAGAGAGAGAGAGAGAGAGAGAGAGAGCAACGTCGGGAGGGAAGAAAAAAAAAGAAAAAGAAGAAAACAAGAGAAAGAAAAAGAGAAGAAGAAGAAAAATGAGAGAGAGAGAAGCAGATCGGGAGAAAGGAAGAAAGAAAAAGAAAAGAAGGAAGAAAGGGAAAGAGAAGAAGAAGAAAAAGGAGAGAGAGAAGCAGATCGAAAGAAAAAAAGTCGGAACAAGAAAAAAGGAAGAAAAAGAAAGAGAAGAAGAAGAAAAAAAGGGAGCAAAGCAGATCGGGAGAAAGGAAGAAAAAAAGAAAGGAAAAGAAGGAAGAAAAAGGGAGAGGAAAGTGGAAGAGAAGGGAAAGGAAAGAAGAGAGAGAAAAAGCAGATCGAAAAAATGAAAGAAAGGGAACAAAGATAAAAAAAATAACTAGGTGCACGCGCGAACCAATAGCTAAGTAGCATCTTGCTATTTTGAGGTGATTGGGTGCTAAATTTCAAAAATATTATATTCCTATAATATTATATAAATTATGTTGATAGTTGATGAAATTATGGATGACATGAGCTGGTAGAAAATTTAAGTTGTTTGTGGATGTGACAGAGTTTTAAAAATCTGGGTTTTTGATACTATACATAGTACGTATATATATATATGATTTTTAAGTATGGGGAAAGAAATCTTTGATTGATTTTACTTCAAAATAATGCCTTGCAATTTGTGTACTGCCTAGGCCAATGGCCATTATACTACGTTTCAAGATATGATAATAAATTGATTATTTCTTTTAATATGTTGATTTGGCAGACACACTATGTTCTAAATGATTCATGTATAAAGTGCAATTCATGAGAGAAATATTTTTATTTTATTTTATCATGCTTGGTAAATGCCTTAAATTGGAATGACTTTTATTTGCACGTGATTGAGATACTTTGTGCACGAGTAAAAACTATTGTTTATTAATATTCGATTTTACGTAAAGGGGGACCTAAAGCCCCAATTTGTATTGGTGACGTGAGTAGTTCCCACGAGTAGGTAAAGGGGGACCTAAAGCCCCGATTTATATTGGTGACGTGGGCGGTTCTCATGAGTAGGAAAAAAGGAGACTTGAAACTCCGATTTATATTGGTAACGTGAGTGATTCCCATGAGTAGGCAAAAAGGGGGACTTGAAGCCTCGATTTATATTGGTGTCGTGGGCAATTCCCACGAGTAGATAATGACATCTGAGAATAAGCCTAAGGGCTGTACTAAATTTACCCGAGGACGAGATTTACTCGTTTATTGTCTTAGCATACATCGCGTGTCATTGACACGTAAATTTTTATTAATGATTGATAAATGAAATCTATATATATATATATTTACTTGAATTACACCGGTTTAGACTTGCAAGGCATAAAATATCTGTCTGTTTAATGAAATATTTTTCTACGCATACTCTCAGGTTTATAACTAATCCCTCCTTATGTTGTTTCC
The DNA here is from genome assembly GCA_036013995.1 of Theobroma grandiflorum. Classification (NCBI taxonomy): domain Eukaryota; kingdom Viridiplantae; phylum Streptophyta; class Magnoliopsida; order Malvales; family Malvaceae; genus Theobroma; species Theobroma grandiflorum. The sequence continues at coordinate 14,938,519 of CP142132.1, read as the reverse complement.
CCTTCTTGCCTGCTCACTGAGTCAATGATTATCACTGAGTCTATGAGACTCACACCCTCTTATTTTTTCTTTTTTTGCAGACAGGGACTAGTCTAACGTGAAACCTTCAGTGAGCACGATCTACCACAGATTGGGTAAAGACAATTCTTAACTTGTTTTCGAGTCACTCCCCTGATAGAGGTTGGGTTGTAATACTCTGGATTTGTATGTGGCAAACATTGATTTTTGAGATAATGGAAATTTGAGATTTCGAACTTAACGTAGTTTAATTGTAATAGCATGCCTTAAAGTAAAAAAAAAAAAAAGAAATGATTATGCTTGTTTTTGAATTCAAGTACACGTGTATATATATACTTGACTTAAAATTTATGCAGTTTATTACAAATGTACAGGGAATTGTTGAAAAGTCAAATGGGGCTTGTTCGGGACTTGGTGGGATACCTCAAAAGGCTCAAACGCTAGTAGCGATCTAGGAGGGGTCATTACACTTACTTTGGTTGTCATGCTCTAGCCTTCATAAATGGTTGGCTACTTGATTTTCTAGACATTTTCCCTCTAATTTCCAAATCTAATTCTTGAAGCATCAGAACCCATCTTATTAACCTTGGCTTGGCATCGTTTTTAGCAATCAAATACTTAATTGCAAAGTGGTCAGTATAAACAATAACTTTAGTGCTAATCAAATATGAACGAAATTTGTCAATACATACACAATAGCTAATAATTCTTTTTCAGTGGTAGTATAGTGCATTTGAGTTTCAATCAAGGTTTTACTTGCAAAATATATCGAATGAAAAATTTTATTCTTTCTTTATCCTAACACTGCACCTACAACATGATCACTAGCATCACACATAAGTTCAAATGGGAGTGACCAATCAGTAACTACAATAATGGGTGTAGTTGTCAACTTCTTTTTCGTTTTTACAAATGTAGCTTGACATGAATCATCAAATCTAAATGGGATGTCTTTTTCTAAAAGATTGCACAAAGATTTAGCAATTTTGGAAAAATCCTTAATAAATCACTGATAAAAACTGACATGTCTAAGGAAACTCTGAATACCTTTCATCGAGGTTATTGATGGAAGGATTTCGATGGTCTCAATCTTGGTTTGTCCACCTTCAATCCTTTGCTTGACACCTTGTGACTAAGAACAATGCCTTCTTGTACCATAAAATGGCATTTTTCTCAATTTAAAACCAGGTTTGTCTCCTCACATCTTTGCACTACCTTGTCAAGGTTGAGCAAACATTCATCAAATTATTACCAAAGACTGAGATATCATCCACAAATACCTTTATGGTTTTCTCCACCATATTTGAGAAGATAAACATCATGCACCATTGAAATGTGGCTAAAGCATTACATAATCCAAATAGCATTCATCTAAATGTGAAAGTACCATAGAAACATGTAAAAGTTGTTTTCTTTTGATCTTTTAGTGCTATGGCAATCAGATTATAGCTTGAGTATCTATCCAAGAAGCAATAATACTCTTTTCTAGCTAACCTATCCAACATTTATTTAATGAAAGGTGAAGGAAAATGATATTTCTTTATGGCTTTGTTTTGCCTTTTGTAGTCCATGCACACTTTCCATCCAGTGATTGTCCATGTAGGAATGAGCTCATTGTTTTTATTAGCCACCATTGTCATACCACCTTTCTTTGGTACACATTACACTAGGCTTATTCACTCACTATATGAAATAGGATAAATGATGCCCGCATCTAGCCACCTGATTATTTCTTTCTTGACTACTTTCTTCATAATTGAATTCAATCTCTTCTGATGCTTGATAGTGGCTCTATGATTATCCTCCAACAAAATTTTGTGCATGCTTATTGAAAGACTTATCCCCTTAATATCAGCTATTGACCACCCTAGTACCTTTTTATGCTCTCTCAAAACTTTAATTTTTTTCCTACTTATTGTTAAGATCAGATGCAACAATAAATGAAAGAGTATATGAGTTTCCAAGATATGCATACCTCAAATGTGTTGGAAATTGTTTGAGTTCTAACTTAGGAGGATCCTTAATTGAAGGTTTCATTAGTGAGCATGAAGATGAAGGCAAATTTAACAATTCAAATTGAGTTCCCAATACTCGAGACGGGGCATTCAATACATTGACACATTTTATAACTTCTTCATTGCTGAGCTCAGATTCAAAAATCAATGATGCTTCAAATGGGTCATTAGGATGATTTTCCATGAAGACTTCACTTGTGGCTCTGTATACCACACTAACTGCAAAACACTCATCATGATCATTAGTGAACTTTAAAGCACTTGAGGTATTAAATGTTACCTCTTGATCTTGTACTCGCAAGGTAAGTTCTCTCTTTTCAACATTAATGAGTACTCTAGCTGCGCGTAAGAAAAGTCTCCCAAGGATAATAGGAACTTCTTTATTGTCCTCTATATCAAGAACTATAAAATCAGTTAGGAATGAGAATTTATCCACTTTCACAAGCACATTTTCCACTATGCCTTTTGGATATGTGAGAGTTCTATCTACCACTTGAAGAGTTACAATGGTGGGCTTGATCTCCCCCAAAGCCAACTTGTTGTAGAATGACTATGCCATGAAATTAATACTCTTACCAAGATCACTCAAAGCCTTATCAAAGAATGAAGCACCAATTGTGTAAGGAATATTAAAATTGCTTGAGTCTTTAAGTTTTAGAGGAAGCTTATTCTAAATGATTACCTTGCATTCTTCAGTGAGTGCTATTGTCTCAAACTCACTTAATCTCAAAAAAATTGAAAGTAAAAAAGTAATATTTTTTATTTTTAAAAATTTATCAAATATTACAAAGAGGAAATAATTTTTATAATTTTAAGAACTTATGAGCACAAAAAGAATATTTTCTATTTTTTCAAAAAATATAAATATATTTTTTATTTCATGAAATTTTTAATCTTTGATAATTTCTTAAAAATAAAAAGTATTTTTATTTTTTATTGTTCTATAATGTTTTTAAAAATTAAAAATTATTTTTGGTTTTTTAATATTTTTTAGAATTTCTAAAAATTAAAAAAATTATTTTTATGTTTTTCAAAATTTATAGGGTTTTTTTTTTTCAAAAATGTAAAATATTTTTACCTTTTAAAATTATTTTAAAGTGATAAAAATTTAGTTTTAGAATTTTATTGATTGAAAAAGAGTAAAAATGCCAAATCAAGTTTGATAACATTGTTGAATAAGTTGCACCTTAGCATTTGCTCATTAGTTAGTGTATTATCCCTTGCCTAGAGAGAAGGGTTCGAATCCGCCTCCCTCAATTAAAAATAAAAAACATTGTAGAGTAAGTTGTAATATGAGATTGCATTGGTTTTTTATCGCAATCACATTACATCCATTGATTGTAATGCGATTGCATTGCATTCTTACATTGTCTTTCTTTATTTCAAAGCAAGCTTTATAATGTAATTTAATTAGATACATTACAAAAATGGAATTTTTTTTAGCCATTAAAAATAAAGTGTGTTTGGAAATAACCCTTCAGATAATTTTAACTGTTTTTAACCATTAAAGTATATTTTTGGACAAAAATGCCCTTAATGAGACATTTTTATTGATGGGCACTCTTAAACACGCATAAAATTATGCAAAGAATTTTGCGAACATCTACTTTGTGCTCAAAACATCCTTTTTTTTTATTGGAGAAGCTTGTGCAAAAGAAAATAATGTTGCATGAGATGGTTTTCTGATTGTTCGGACATGGCATTCAGATAAATCGAAAGAGGAGGAGGTCGTGATGAATCAAAAGCTTGAAAAACGATGTGAAACCAAAAATCTCGCTTACAGAGGTGAGTCGAAAGGAGAAAGACGTGAATGCAAAGCATGAAATGGTCGCACTACAGCAGTTGGGATAGGCCATGTAAGGTTTAGAGTCTGTGAAAGGGAAAATATGAAACGCTAGGGTGCAGAGTTGGTGACACGCCATGGAAAGAAGCAGTGATATAGAAGGTTCAGAGTTTGTGACATGCCATGTAGGGAATCTGTGACATGCCATGGTGTGTATATGTGACACACCATGATGAGCATATGTGACAGGGCTGTGATATGGCAAGGTTCAGAATTTGTGACACGCCATGTAGGGAATAAGTGATACGCCATGGTTTAAAGTTTATGATAGGCCATGGCAGGAATCTATAACATGCCATGGTTTAGAGTGTATGACATGGCATTACTTTAACATCTGACAGGCCATGGTTTGAAATATATGACACGATATTGGTTGAAAAGCTGACACACCATGGTTTGAAATAGAAGAAAAAAAACGGGCAGTTAAGGAGGTAACCATTTAGACTTCCCCTTAATGAAAAGAAAAAAAATGAATGAATATTATTTATTCATTTTTCACAGTAAACAGTTCATTTTTCCTTTTCAGAATTTGTAAACGTTTGTGTAAAGGAACCAATGACAGTTCGATTCATTTCTCATTGCCAAAGGTAGAAGACAATTCGAATTCGTTGTTTGAAACGTTAACGACACCACTGTAACAGCAAAAAGAATGTCGGTTATCAGTGAAGAGGTAAGTGAGCCTGAAAACAAAAAGCCTTTTTTTTGTTCGATAATTTTGAATTTTTTTTGCTTGGTTTGTTTGATAGATATGTTTATGTTTTTTGCAAATGTTAAGTTTAAACTGTTTTCTTCCTAGTTTGATGGTTTTTGGTGTTAAGTGGTGCTGAGTTTACTGGTCTTTGGGGTGTAGCGTGTCACGACATTGGGTGTCCTATTTGCATGTCGTGTGACAACATTTTACTTGATATGCATGGCTTGTAACAACATTTTACTTGATATGTATGATGCGTAACAACCTTTAACTTGATATGCATGGCGTGTAACAACATTTCACTTGATATGCATGGCGTGTAACAACATTTCACTTGATAAGCATGGCGTGTGACAACATTTCACTTGATATGCATAGTGTGTAACAACATTTTACTTGATATGCATGGTGTTTGACAATATTTTACTTGATATGCATGGCGTTTGACAATATTTTACTTGATATGCATGGTGTTATATGATATGCATGGCGTGTAACAACATTTTACTTAATATGCATGGCGTGTAACAACAATTTTACTTTATGTGCATGGCGTGTAACAACATTTATTTATTTCTTTAGTATACCTTGTTGCACATTATTGGTTAACTGACTTCTGCATGTGTGCCATGTTATGCAGATACAACGTAGACAATATGAGGATCTGGACAGTTTCCTCATTGTGCCGAGGGAGAAGTGGGCATTCAATGTCTCAATAAACACCCACTGTAAGTGGTCCCAACTCCATTACATCAACAAGACTTTCCAAGAGAGGGAGGGAGTATGATGCAGTGAAGCGTATTTGCTTCGGAATGCTCCTTGACGCTTATCTGTAAGGCTACTTTAGCGTTGGTCTCCTTCACAACATAATGATTCATCGAATCAGTGAGAGGGAGGCAATAGAGCATGAGCTATGGTTTGCTATTGACAAGAGCAAGCCGTGGATATCAAAGCAGGAGTTTTACCTTATAACCAGGCTGAAGTTTGGTCCAATGCCCGATGTGTTCACATGTCCGTACGAGGTTGTTGCAGATGAAATTCATGCGAGATACTAGGACGGTCAGGAGAGCATTAAGCTATAGGCTTTACTTGATACGTTCCGCGGAGGTAACTTCCAGCGAGAAAGAGATATGACCAAGATGCACTCGTCTTGATCGCAAATAACATCCTATTTGGGTAAGACTACCATAGACGAGTGATGTCTTGGTTGCTATCATTGGTAGACGACCTTGACGCTTTGGATAGATTCCCGTGGGGCCACTATGTTTGGAGGCTTACCTTGGACTACATATTGAAAGGGTTCGAGGTGCTTACCTTAAATGTTGCAAAGAAAAACCGGTTACGGTACAACATCTACAACTTCATATGGGTGATACAAGTATGGCCATATTTACGGCTTCAGTTTTGTTTTGACAAAATAATTTATTGTTGCATTGTTTTATAATTTACGTCTGATAATGGCTACAATTGACTTGCAATTCTGGGCATTGGAGGCAATTTCGGCCTTGGGAAAAATAATAACCCCCTACTCCGAAGGAAAACGTCTACCCACGAATGTGCATATGCCAATGCAATCAAAAGCCAAAAGACTTGTACAAGGCAGTGGAGAAGTTGGAGTCATCTAAGCATGTGAGTGAACGGTTTCAAATTTTTGCTTCATATTTGTATAAGAATTTTGCCTCAAATTTAATCAGAACATATTTTTTTTATTTGCAGTTGTGGGCATTGGAGAAGTTGGAGCCCACCCCGGAGGAAGCCAGACTAGAGTATTTGATGGACCTTGATGTGCCGTTATCGGAAGGCCACCATTACGTGCCAATAGGGCACTTGGAGGATCGGGCGGAATGGAACGTAGGTGCTAGGGAGAAGAGGAGAAGAGAAGAAGCTTGAAGGAGAAATGATCCATTGCTGCCATAAAGCTGAGGTGTACCGTCGCTTCTGTTGTTGATGAACTGTCGACCCCTAAGTTGACAGAACAAGGAGACGACCATGGTCCAAGCAGTGAACAGTCAGTAAGTACGGTTCTAATATATTTTTGTTCATCCATTTGATATGTGATTATCGACTAGCATTTCTGTGTTTGTAGTTGGACCAAGCGACGGCTCCTTCCCAACCACCCATCGATCTTCCTTAGATGCATAGTGGTAATGAGCCATCGATAAGTTTGGTTCTAACAATTTATGTTCAAAGTTTCCACATATGTTTATCTAGTAACACAATAAGTTATGTTATTGCAGTTCACGGAGGCGACGTCGGGTCCTCAACCACCGATGGCTCAAGCTCCAACTTAACTGCATAATGCTAACGAGCTGCCGGTAAGGATATTAAAGTTGTAATGGTTAATGGTCACACATTCCGTATATGATTATTAAATAACACCACTAATATATATGTTATTGTAGTTGACTTAGTTGACAAGAGTCAATGATGACATAGTCATGAAATGTCAGCTCCAACGGACCATGCGTAAGCATCAGAAAGACATGTTGGAGTTGAACGTTTCCATTCAGTCATTGATTGTTGCGCTGGAAATGCTAAAGGACCATATCGTTGCACGGGTTCTAGACGAGCTAAAATCACAAGTACGTTAATCTATCTTTGCTTGTATTTTGAGGGCTTAGGTCCTTAGGTTTATTAGGTGTACCCTAAATTTTTTTCTTGGTTTATGGTATGTGGTTTTCTATGCACTAACGAATTTTTCCATTTGTCTCATTCTATAGGGCGGTCCTTCATCCCACGATGCTGGTGCGGATTGCGATGATCCTGATGATGGGCAGCTTGATGAGCATGGTATGAGCCTTCAATCAGATGATGCTGAAGGAAACGAGATTAGTGAGGTCAATCCGATTATTGATACATTTGCCGGAGGGGAGGGTGACCTTCAGTTAGTCGTGTTAGCTGTAGAGCATTTTCCTCAGTCCAATGCGATCGTCGCGGCAATAGCAGGATCAGACCCGTTTCCTCAGAGCACTTTCGAAGCCACCGGGTCACGACTGCCGTCACCACAGTCATCTGATGTCCATCGTCGTGCAGTAGCAATTGCCGACCCAACTGAGCAGGCACGGGTGATAATGGAGAGCAAATACCTTGCAAGCCTGTATGTCGACCCCTCATTGAGTCGTGGGAGGTGAAGGACACAATAGTGGAAGCCTACGAAGCTTTCAAGAAAGACCAATCCACGAGGTAAGCTTGTAAATATCAATTCATTGTTGTTTTTTAATGAAACATTCATCCACCAACGCTTTTCAAATTCATTTTGTTACATATGTAGGTGTAATGTTGGAATCTTAAGGGATCAATGTGCTGAATTTTTCATAACATTAGAAGATCCCCAAGAAGAAATAACAAGTGAACAAATCGACGCATGCCTCAACGTTCTGTGTAAGCGGATGACAGGGCCGAAGTCGAAGCTGTACACTACCCGTGCATGCATGGTTGACACGATATTCTTTGTAAGTTTATTTAAAAAATTTTCAATTCTTTCAAAACTTTTCAGTGCATTAAATGTAATCTAATGTAAATTTTTTTTTACAGGACACCATCCATATGCTACACTTGGCATTTCCAACTGAAGATGCCCGGTCAAGTATGGAAATTCTTGATGACTTGCGGGGGTATGTGGAGGGTGAAAGGTCGACATATGGGAAAAAATGGGATCGGTATTTACCCTTAGTGGAGTTTGCTTGCAATAACAGTTTCTAAACTAGTATCCAAATGGCACCATTCGAAGCACTATATGGAAGAAGGTGCAGGTAACCCATTGGATGGCTAGAAACGGGGGAAAGGAAAATTAAGTCCTCGATATATAAGACCCTTCGACATCTTAGAAAGGGTCGGGGTAGTGGCATATCAATTGGCATTACCGCCAGACCTTTCGAATATTCACCTCGTGTTCTATGTGTAGATGTTGAGGAAGTATAATCCAGATCCTTCTCATGTGATACAATATGAGACCATTCAGTTGCAAGCTGATTTGACTTTTGAGGAGCAACCGGTAGCTATCCTTGATAGACAAGTCAAAAAGCGCCGATCAAAAGATGTGGCCTCAGTAAAAGTGTTGTGACTATACCTGTCAAAATGGGCTTGGCCTATCGAGCCAGCCTATTTTGTATTGAATATGGGGTGGGCTGGGTTGAGGTTTTAATGACCCATATTAAAACCGGGCCTAGATGGGCCAGCCCACCAAATCAATGGGTTGGAGTGGGCTGGGACGGGCCAGCCCATGGGTCAACAAAATTAATTATTTTAATTAATTTAATAGTTTTATATGTTTAATTATATAAAATTAATAATTTAATTACCAATAATATTACTTATATTATATATTTTAATATGTTTAATCTTGACTTATCAAATTAATAATTTTAATTTATGAATTAAATCATAAAATAATTTTATTAATATAAAATTTATTAAGTAAAAATTATAAAAATAATTTTTTTAAAAAAATGGGCTGGCCCAACCCAGCCCATGGGTTAGCAAGGGGTGGGCTGGGTTGAGGTTTTGATGGCCCATATAAAAAATGGGCTAGCTCGGCCCACCCCATATTTTGTCAACCCACAAGGGCTAGGGCCGGGCTGGCCCATATTGATAGGCCTAGTTGTGACGGAATCACACCAGTGAAGAGGTAACGTGGGAAGTTGAGAAAGAGATGTGGACAAAGTATCCACACCTCTTTGATACATAAAGGTAAGCTGTCTTACATTGAATTTAAATTCAAGGATCGAATTTTTGTTAGTGGGGGAGAGTGTGAGACCTAGTGTGAGACCTTGTCAAGCACGTTAAAAGACGATATTGTACCGAGTGGTACAACCAAGTTAATACGAGCCTCGAACTAGTTATAATAGAAATTCTAAGAGGAATTAGAGAATTTTAAAACCTACAGAATGATTTAAAATGGCAATTTGGAGTTTGAAGGCCGATTTGGAGTCAATCGAAAAAATTGACCGATTAGGGGTAAAATGGTCATTTTACCATTTAAGGACAAAATGGAAATTTTTAGAAAAGATTTTGACTACATTTGATCAAAATTGATTATATGGGGTATAATATGAGGTTTGGCAGTGAAAAATTTTTAATTTTTGATATTTTCGGAGTATAGGGGTAAAATCATAATTTTACCATATCGAGGACGAATCGGTAATTTTTTACCCTCAGCACTTGTCAAATTGATGGACTTTATTTGTGGTGGGAATGGATAAATATGAGAATTGTGTGGTTGAGAATTAAAGAATTAAAAGTCAAATATTTAAAAATTGAGCCAATAAAAAATGCCATGTTTCATGCCTTTAGTATTTTATTATTTCTTTATAAAAAGGCATAAAAATCAGCTATAAACCCCCATTCTCTCTCATGATATTCAGCCAAACCAGAAAAAAAGGAGAAACCAAGGAGGAACAAACCCTAGGTGGGGGAAAATCAAAGAAAAAGTGTGGAAAATCAAAGAAATTAATGGAAAAAGGTAAGATTTATCAAATTAAGCTTAAGATCTATGTTTCTCATGCATTTCTTTTCACTTTCTATGGTTGAGAAGCATGATTTCATAATGAATTCAATTCTGATCAAATGGGTTTAGTGAGAGAAATGATGTTGGAATTGTTTGATTTGGAGTTGTGTTAGTGTTTAGAGATAGTTTAACACGTCTGGAAGCAAAACAACAAGAAAAGAATCCATTTTCTCCATGAATCTTCATTGGTCGAACCTACCTTGATGTGTGTGGGTGATGGATTTGATTTGTTCCAATTGAATTGGTTAAGGAAATGATGAATTATGATGAGAAAATGGAAGAGGAAAATCTTTAGTGATAGTGCACTATAATGGTCGAATTTTCCATGAAGAAATTGGAAGGTAATTGTGCTGAATTTTTAGTAAATTGGCTTGAAATTGGTGTTATTTGAATGGTATTTGGTGCATTGAGGTATTAGAAAAAGAATGGAGCAATTTGGAATTAAATTGAACGCGTTGGCTAATTTACCAGGTAATCGGTTGAATTAGGTCAACACCGCGTTTAAGTGATTAATTGAGCATTTCCTTGCATTCATATAGAAATTAGGTTAATTTTATACCTAATTAGCACAATTGTAGTGATTTATTGATTGTGCAATTTGTCAAGGTGGTAAGCCCTCTGATAAAGGCAAGAAAATCGCACTCGAGGATTAACAGTCGAAGTGCCCGAATTCGACTCTCGAAAATTTATGAGTGAACTTGCATTTTAACTGTTTTGGGAATTCTAATTAAGTTGAAATGAAATGCTTGAGTGATTATATCTAATACTCATTTAACAATAAGTCTCAGGAACAAGCCTTTAGTGAAAATATTTCGGTGATGTTGAATATGATTGTGATGAATTTATGTATGTCTATATGATGCTTACCTGTATGGTTAAGAAATTATGTGAACTTGATGTAACCATACACATGTGGAGTGAATAATGCACAAGCTTGTAATGGTGTGCAAAGTGGATAATGCACATGCCTATAATGGTGTACAAAGTGGGGACGGCGAAACGTAACGCCCACGATTTCTAGAAACTCAAAGTTAAGCAAAGTGGGGACGGTGAAACGTAATGCCCATGATTTTTGAAAACTCAAATTTGAGCAAAGTGGGGACGACGAAACGTAACGCCCACGATTCCTAGAAATTCTCATGTGTGAACTATGGTGAAGCGTGATTCTTCGCCCAAAGGCTTGCAGGGATGGCGATACGTAACGCCTGCAAGTGCTCTCATAAATGTCTCTTTTTACCACCAAGGACAGTGAAGACTTGGCGGTGTATATATTGCTCATGATTTTATGTATATGTATGCGGATTGTTTTATATTGAGGAAAAAGGATTTAACATGAAACCCTTGTATGGTTGAGCGAAACCTTCATTCTGTGACAGGTTATGATTACGCTTCGCTGCAGCAGAAATTCATTCTTGCTGAATGCTTTCCTTCTGCAACGATAACTGTCGATTCTGCTATCTTGCTAGAATGATTGGTGAAATTTCATGATTGCCTTATCATTGAATGTTTAACAATTTAGGGTCAAGTGGAAGGGGTTTTAAACATTAGCTAGAGCAAAATTTGTCTCGTTTTCAACCAGTGCATCATTGTTATCAAATTTCTTGGCTAATATTGCTTATTCCCTTCTAATGTTCGCTCACTGAGTTTCGTACTCACAGTTTTGAAAATTCATGTTTTCAGATTAGGAGACCGTTGGACCTTAGATCGAGGAGTCCTGGTAGTTCGTCTCTTGGGTATATGTCTGGCATTCGATAGCAACCCTTTTGTTGTAAATTCTCCGCTCGAAGTCACAAGTCTTCTGTTCTGTGAATATGTGTATGCAATGTAAATTGCTAAAATACATGTCTTGAATAGGACATATATATTGTTGTTGATAATGCCATCGTGAATTGGCTATCTTTACATTGTTTGAGAATGCGTATGGCTGCATTAGTTGACAAATTGTTAATTAAAATAAATAATATAGGCTTGCCTGGGCCTAGTGAGCTACGTTCATTGGGCTCATGCGTCGGTCATGGCCCGAGAATTTGGGTTGTGACACCATTAAATCCCCATTTCTCTCTCCATATTCGACCAAAGGAAGAACAAAAAGGAAGGGAAAAACAAAGAGAAAATGAAAACCTAGGTGGAAAAATCAAAGAGAAGGTGTGATTTTTCAAGGAATCAAGCAAGATAAGGTATAATTTTTCAAATTTCGCTTGATCTCTACACTACCCATGTATTATTTCTTTATTTCCATGGATGAATAACATGTTTTCATGAGAAATTAAGGGCTGGCCAAATAGGTTTAATAAGGGAAATGATGTTGCATTAGCTTGATTTTGAGTTATGTTGATGTTTAGAGTTAGTTAATCATGTTTGTAATCAAAAGAACAAGAAAAATATTCACTTGCCTTAGAATCCTTCATTGGCCAAACCTATTATGATGTGTGTGTGTGGTGAATTGATTTTGATTCAAGAGAAATGGCTTAGAAAATGATCAATTATGGTGAGAAAAATTAGTAGGAAAAATTACGATGTTAGTGCACTGTAATGGCCGAATTTTCCAAGGAGAATTATGGAAATTGATGTGCTGAATTTTTGGTAAATTGACTTGTATTTGGTGAATTGAGGTATTAAAAAAGAAATAGAGCAATTTGGAGTTAAATCGGATGCATTAGCAATTTAATCAAGCAATAGGCTGAATTAGGTCACCGTAAAAATTAAGCGGTTAACTGAGCATTTTCTTGCATTCATATAGAAATTAGGTTAATTTTATACCTAATTAGCACAATTGTAGTGATTTATTGATTGTGCAATTTGTCAAGGTGGTGAGCCCTCTGAAAATGGTAAGAAAATCACACTCGAGGATTAGCAGTCGAAGCGCCCGAATTCGACTTCTGAAAACAGTGAGTGAATTTGCATTTCAAAATGGTTTTGGGAATATGAACGTACTTGAAAAAAATGCTTGAATGATTTTATTCAACTTTTTTTAAAAAGAATGGGTACCTGGAAACAAGCCTTTAGTGTAAAATATTTCTGTGATACTAAATATGATTGCGATGCATCTGTGTATATCTGTATAATGCCTACACCTATTGTTAAGAAATTTATGTGAAATTTGAGTACACTGAATCTATGTACTCTTATATTATACTGATATGCATTATTAATGAATTTTGATGAATTTGATATAACCTCACATGTGCGGCGTGGAAAGTGAAATGGTAATAATGATGTGCGAGTAGGGAGCGCACACATGGTCATATTGCTATGTATTAGTAGGGATTGTATACCTAATGACCAGCGGTTGTGCGAAAAGGTAACGCACACATGGTCGTATTGTTTGGTGTGAGTAGAGAGTGGATAATGCACATGCTTGTAATGGTGTGCAAATACGGAGTGGATAATGCACATGCCTATAATGGTGTGCAAAGAGGGATGCTAAGTGGTACCCCTTGTTGAGTAATTCTCCGCCCGAGAAATTGGAAGGGATGCTGAGTGATACCTTTTGCCAAGTGCTCTGATAAATACTTCTCGCTCGGGAACTTGAAAGAGATGCTAACTGATGCCCTTTACCAAGTGCTCGGATGGGTACCTCTATTTGCATGTGAATTGCCTGTAATTGCGAATGATTTTACCTATATATGCGTGATATAATGTGCATGACAGAAAACGTGATTGTATGGTATGTGAAACCCTTGTTCTGTGACGGTTTGTGATAAATCGTAAATTTTGCTATCTTGCTAGAATGAATGGCGTAAATTCATGGATATTTTATCCTTGAATACATAATAAATTTTGGGTTAAGGAAAAAAAAGGGGGTTTGATGAACATTAACTCGTTTTTAAATGAGTGCATCATGGTTCTTAACTCTTCTTGTTGTTAGTGCTTGTTCCCTTCTAATATTCACTCACTGAGTTTCGTACTCAAGTTTTTTTAAAAAAATTTATGATTTCAGATCAGGAGACTATTGGATCCTAGATCAAGGAGTCCTCGTGAGTTCGTCTCCTAGGTATGTGTCTGGCATTTGATAGTAATCCTTTTTCTTGTAAATGTCTTCGCTGGAAGTCATGGGTCCTTTTGTAGTGTGAATACACTCAAGAAATATGGATATGTGTATGTAATGTAAATTCCTAAATACATGACTGGAATAGTACATGTATATTATTCCTAATAATACCATTGTGAATTGGCTATGTTCACACCTGGGAAAGTGTGTGTGTATGCATGATTTGATAAATCTGTTAAGCAATGTAAATGGATAGGCTTGCTTGGGCTTGGTGAGCTACGCTTATTGGGCTCATGCGCCGGTCATGACCCGTGAAATTTGGGTCGTGACACTTAGAGTCCTAAATTATTTATAAGGGTCTCTCGACTCATCTTATAAAAATATATATTTTAACCAAAACACTATATCCCTATGTGATTTGAAATTAAAATAGACTCATTAAGTTTAGGCTATAATCTGGCTACATATGGCTTATAGATATATCTATATCCTATACGCAAATCAAGTAAATTGATCATATGCTATCCTAATTTTAGTCTACTCTAAACTTTCTTTCCCAAGTTTGTTTAGGTTCCTAAATCAATTTAATTGGTGGCTAGGCAATTAAAAGCATTAAGAACAAATTGGAATAAACAATTCAATTCCCATTGAAAACAAGTAAGAAAGGACTACATGTGAGTTCAATTGCAATCCTAGAAAAAGAAAATTAGCCACTCATAATTGCAAAATCAAATAACATTGTATATAATTTAACCATTGAAAATAACAAGAAGAATAAAAGCCAAGGAACAAAATAATGATTGTTGTTTTGATCTTCGGATTTCAACCTCAACTCTGACTCCATGAATCTCCAAAAGTTTTTTTTCTTAATGGTCTTAAAATATCCTATATATATATACTAACAAACTTAACCTAAACTTCTCAAGTTGACGTAGGGTTTAATTGGGCTTAAAAACATAATGAAAGGTCCAAAAAATCACTTGTCAATCTTTACAATTTTCCATTCCCAGCATAGTACATCTAGCAAATTTGTGACGAAATTTTCTCTATCTTCTAGGCAGAACTGGGCAAAGTAATTTTCATAAAAGTTGTAGCTCTATCTCTTAGCTTTCCAATGGTCTAAAAATTGCAAAAATTGAAGCTCTGTAACTCGAGATATGACCAAAACACTGAAGAATATGCAAGCAGACTTTCGGGTCTTTCAACACCTTACTTTCTAAAATTAAGCCCAATTACTTTAATTCCTATCAAAAATATAAAATCTAATAAATATTAACCAAATTAAAAGAAATAACATAAAATTAAAATAACTCACTTAAAAATAAACTAAATATAAAAACAACTAAAAATTAAGTAAATTATAATTAAAAATTGAGGACTTAGCTAATATTTAATAACAAAATTAGAATAAAACAATTCTATAAAATAGAATTATTAAACATATAAAAATATGAGGGCAGTAGTTGAAATGACTCCTCTGAGAGACTGAAAACAAGCCTCTCCGCATACTCCTTTGCTTGCCAAGCCGTACCATTCAAGCATCCAATCCCCACTGAACCCTCATCTCACTAATTATGTCCTTAGGTCTCAATGCTACTCCATTAGCCCAAAGCTTGTGTGACATAAGTTCACCAATTATCTTCACACTCGCAGTTGGATATCGCCATTGCAAACCATCAACAATACATGTGTGTACTTTGTGGAACGTCCGAACTTGCCAATACTCTTTTCCGTTAGCTAACTTCGTTGCATGCACACTGAACTTGCATGCCTTATCCTTGCAACCAACCTCATAACGACATTTGCATGACCTTTTTACTCTTATCTCAAACTGCTCTTTTAAAGCCAACATGTTCAAAGTTCGTTTCAACTTGGCCTTCGAGGAAAACATTCTTCCTTTGTATAAGTGATCATCAGCACATGTCGACTCCTAAGTGGTAATTGTTTGGAAGGAGAACCTTTCTACACCCGCAATTCACTACGTACGAGATATCCATACATTTCCCCTTTCCTGATAACTATCATTGAGCAATGTATCAATAGAACGAATCCCGTCCTCACCAACGATGGGGTTATTGTATATGGGGTTATCACATTGAACATTTCTTACATCGAATCCTTCAACAGGTTCCGTTTCACCTCCAACATCTTTTGTTTCACCTTCAACATTATTGCAAATTGGAATATCACTATCATAAAGGCAGTCATTGTCTGAACTGTCATGATCCCATTCGTCAAGCCCCTCATCTGAATTGTCATCAAATCTATCTTCACCGGCAGCGAACAAATCTCATTTCCCTCATCACATGCAGTATTATCCTCCAGTGTCGTAATGTTAACCTCCAACGTCACAATGTTATACTCAAGTGTCGTATTCTCATTTGAAATTGGCATTACACACTGTAAAGTTTCACCCGATCGTAATGCTCCTTTAACAGAAGCAACTAATTGGTTTGATGCACATCCTGATCGGAATTGTGCACCCAACTGTTCTATCAATGTCGTCTGTCTACTAGGTATCACAAACTCCTGTGCATACCTCAATTGCAAGTTAAGGATCGAATGTTTTGGTATATGTGAAGCATTGTAAATCTCATTTTGATTGAGTTGATTATGATGTTATTCAGCTTCTTCATGTGACATAACATTTATTTGACGTCTTTTAATGCTGACATACACAACTGGAACATTCCTCTGTTCTAGCAAAATTAATGCAACATCCTCATCGTCCTCGATAATTGGCCGTGATAGCTTATCGGGTGTACTGATCAATGCATGTAACTCAATCTAGTCAATTTCTGAGTTTACCCTAACAACATCTTCAACTAGCTTCATCAAGCCTGCAAACGACAAATCACTCTTAACCCCCTGCATTCGTGACTCACCACCCTTGTAAATGCCATCCACCCACTAACCACCGTGTCTTATCACAAGTCGCACAATTGGAACCCCACAGAAATTTTGAAAACAAAAATAATTATTTAATTTACTTAATTATTCAATTATTTACTTAATTATTTACTTAATTACTGGTGGTGACACGCCAAATGCATGCAGATACTGGTGGTGACACGTCAAGTGCATGTAGATATTGGTGGTGACACGTCAAGTGCACGCAAACATGGTGGTGACATGCCAAGTGCATGCGGACACTGGTGGTGACAAGCCAAGTGCATGCAAATACTGGTGGTGACATATCAAGCGAATGCAGACACTAGTGGTGACACGCCAAGTGCATGCCGTCTTATGTGGTCACACGCTGAGTAGATGCATGGCGTGTAACAACTCTGTGCAATGTTTCTAATCTATCTTTTAATTTGCACAAAAAGTTTCACAAATTTATGTGTTGCAGTAATAAACCCAATAACATACCTTGATGTCATCTTCGCTATGGGGTCTATTTTTCGAGGATAGTATGACCAGATGGGGAGAGATAGACCACAGCACGAATGACGATGGTGTTCAACAGAGAGTTGGCAAAGCTCATACAGTTTAGAGAGCTGAGAGAGCTAATGACGATGGTGCTTAACACAGAGTTGATAGAGTTGATACAGTTCATAGAGATGAGAGAGAAAGATGAGCGAGCTCAAACAGCTGAGCATTAATTTCTAATTTTTCTCAATAGCGGGAGGCATATATCGGCAGCTTAATTTGCCACAATGTTTTTTAAGGGTAATTTCGTCTACTCATGCTTCTTTGGGGCTAGAAATAGATAAGTTTATCATGGTTGTTATTTTTGAAATCACCCTATAAGGAGGGTTATTTTTCACAATTTCCTTTTACAAAAAATGTTGGTGCACATCCCTAATATCAAAGGCTGCCTAAGTTTAATGTTAAACTCTATGGTATTAAGGAGCAAAACCTCATTTTGCCAATGTAAAGCAGAGATGAAAGGATGGATACTATTGTAATTCAGAGAAAATAGAGAGAAATGGTCAACCTCATAAGTCCATTTTAGAAATAGCCTTTAATATAAAGTTAACTATTTTTACCCAATTTTAGCCATGAGATGACAAAAATGCCCTTGAGACCAATTCAAACATCTTAAGCTCCTAATTTCTTTCTCCGCCATCAACGCAAATTAAATACTCTGTCAGCTCTGTCTCGCCATCCAAGTATCTCAGCTTACTCAGCTCAATGATTTGTCAACTTTCTTTTGTCATCCAAAGCTCTTAGCTTTCTCTAATATTACCACCATCGCTATCATTCTTTGGCTCATCTGTCGTGATCTGAGCATATCGTCATCTATCTATAAACCAATGAGTAGAGATGACATCAAAGTAAGTTATTGGGTTTATTCGTTTACATGAAAAAACCCAACATTGATGGAAAACCCACTCCATTTAATCTTATTGTTTGTAAATTGGAACACTAGCCAGAGTTGTTACTATTACATTCAAGCCTATAACAGCTCTAATGCAATTGGTGTGTAAAAATTCTAATGAACATGGTATGGCATGTAAAAAAATGTTTTGGTACTTGCCTTGTAGTAAAATTGGTCTGTACATGGCATGTTGCATAAATGGTGTGTAGCAAAATGTTTGAACATGGCATGTAGGAAAATTTTTTTATGAAAATGGCGTGTAACAAACTATTGTTGAACGGGGTGAGCAGAATTTTCTTTTTTAACAGCGACGTGTACCAAATTGTTTTTAACTATGGTGTGTAACGAAATTTGGATGAACATGGTGTGTAATTTTTTTTCAACATGGCGTGTAACAATTTTTTTCAATATGGCGTGTAACAAAATTTGTGTGACTTGGCATGTAGCAAAAGTTGAGAACTTGATGGGTAGAAACTTGTTGATAAATTGATTTGATTTTGTAGATTATAGAGATTATAGAGAAAGATGTAAACCCATTATATGTAACATAAATTCTGTATGGTCACTTGCAAGTTGTTTGTAGTGAACTTGCTTTCATCATACAATACTTGGTAATGAGTGGGTTTGAAAACAACCCTTTTTGATATGTAAGGGAAAAGCAAGCCCATTCATTACCATGTCTTGTATGATGATGAAAAAACTAGTATCAAAAAGAAAAAGCATATGATAATATTAAAAGGCAAGCCTGGTTTACCTAGATTCCAACATGAGATAAAAATCAAATTTTGTTGGGTGGGAAATGGTAGTATCAACAACAAAATTGTAGATTTTTTTTTTAATATGGCATGTAAGAACAACATGTTTTTGAAATGGGGTGTAGGAAATTTAAGATCATGGCATGTAGTAACTTTTTAATAAATTGATTTTAACACTTAATTTTTTTAAAAAATTTCAACATCGTGCCAAATGTGCAACTTGTGATTAGACACAGTGGTCATTAGGTTGATGGCATTTACAAGGGTGGTGAGTCACGAATATGGAGGGTTAGAACTAATTTGTTGTTTACAACCTGATGAAGTTGGTTGAAGATGTTGTTGGGGTATACTCACAGAATCACACAATGAAGCTAAATGCATCGATTAGTATACCTAAAAAGCTATGACACCCAGTTATCAAGGATAATGAGGATGTTACGTTAATTTTGCTAGAGCAGAGGAAAGTTCTGGCAATGTATGTCGCCATTAAGGAATAACATACAAATGTTATGCCACATGATCAAGCTATCCAATATGGTAATCATGTCAATCAAATTCAGATTTACACTGCTTCACATATACTACATTATTCAGTCCCTAACCCACAACAATGGCAGTCGATGTATGCACATGAATTTGTGTAGTCTAGTACATAGACAACATTCACACAACAATTGGCTACACAATTCCTATCAGTAGGTGCATCGAACCAATTACTTACTTCTGTCCAACACGCCATGTATAATGACTAATTTGTTACACACCATTCATAAAATTCCAATGTTGTTACATGCCATGCTTAAAATTCATAACATGCTACACGCCATACATATAATCCTAAGATCATACACGCAATGCCTCAAATTCATTGGTTGCTACATGCCATATTCATGCATCTAGGGAAATTCCTAGAGTTGTTACACACCATGTCCATTTTCTCTCCACATGCTAACAACATTTGTTCCAAATGGTCATGGCGTGTAACATCTCTGGAGATTTCAACAACTTCAAACAACACCAAATGCCGTTTAACAACAAAACCCTAAACCATATTTTCAAGCAATATGGCATTCAAATCACTAAACTCACTAAAAAACACAACAAAAAATTCGACATTCATTGACTTACCGTTTGTTGCGAACTTTTTTGCTGTGATTGATTACTTTGCTCTGAACTTGTTCGAACACTTTTCTATCTTTGAGAATGAATCAAATGATCCTTTAATAAACATATCGTGTAGTATTCCTAGTGTTTGTGTTTACGTCAATGTTTGAAAAGTCAAAAAAATCATTTCCTGCAACGAGAGAATGTTTTTAACAAAATGTCGTGTAACAAATTCTGGACAAATTTATTTTCACCAATTTGTGGGTGTATGAGAGTGAGCGTGAATGAGGAGGTTTCATTAAGAATATTTTTATCCCAAAATCTTATCTCTTAACTAAAAATAGTTACAATTATAAATAAAATTATTTTAAAAAACATCTTACATTTGAGGACTAAAAAAAAAATTATCCTTGTAATTTATGCTCAGCTTGTTTTATATCTAGAGCCTTTTAATGAAATCATGGGTTAACAAAAAAAAAAAAAAAAGGTGTGTGGGATATGGTTGGACCGGTAGCTAAGATAAACTCTATGGCAGATGAGAACTGTCACCAACTTTCTGTGGATATGAAGTTATGCACGTCGCCGTATTTAGATATGTCACTTTTTTCCTCCGCTGAAGAGATTGGAAAGTATAAATAAATGGATTCGGCAGTTTGAGACAGCAGAATCCCACGTAAGCTCTCTAAGTTAATATATATACAACGTAACCCTATGGAAGGCTTATCGTTAGGAGTCAGGAAAGGTGCATGGACTGAAGAAGAGGACATTCTTCTCAAGAAATGCATTGAAAAATATGGAGAAGGAAAATGGCATCAAGTTCCTTCAAAAGCAGGTGATTTGATGCTTCCGTGATTATTATTATTTTTCTGAGGTTACAATTCTCATCTGCTAGAAAGGGTTACAATTTTTAAAACTTGGCTGATCAATTATCATCGTAACCAAGAGTTTCGTCCAATTTTGGTTGCATTTTTGCAGGCTTGAATCGATGCCGGAAAAGCTGTAGACTGAGGTGGTTGAATTATCTCAAGCCAAACATCAAGAGAGGAGATTTTGCAGCTGATGAAGTTGATCTCATCATACGTCTCCATAATCTCCTAGGTAACAGGTAAGTGAAGTTCAAAATGCTAAACAAAAGTATTTGATATTTACTAAATTAAGTAAATTAAGTACATACAAGTCTCTATAATTACTTTGCCTTTGTCAAGAGTTTTCTTCCTCTCAACACCTCTCTGTACCTCTTTTGTGAAAGAAAGAAAATACCATTCAACAAACCCCACGTCCCACTATCTCTTTCGCCAAGGAAGGAAATTTTCGTTTACAAATTTCCCAATTGAACGCTCACATGCACTTTTTGCATTTTGGGTCTTGCCAATTTTTAAGAATTTACTAAACAAAGTATGCCTCCCAAGTCTTGAACTGATTAGTCTAGCTTTATGCACTTTTCGGACGATCTTAAAAACACACTTTCTCACCTCATGCATTTAACATGAAGATTTGATCTGTATTCCAGCAATTGAAATTTTACATTCAGCCTGGTATATCACCCCAAAACTCCTTCAAAAGGCTCAAGCTCCCTCTATCCGGGACAAAAGAATAACCCCACCCTTCTCTATACAAACCAAAAAATACAGCTCCCAATCAGCGCCCTAACTTTACATGAAGCCCCCGGTACCCATATACTATACGCAACGCAATATCTTAGAGGTAAACAGCCAGATAATATACCTTCCAGATTAGCCATAAGGAAAACAATAGCACATATGCAACGACAAGACTATACAGAAACCTTGTAAAGGCAGTCCTCATTCAATAAAAAAGGGGCAGCACCCTGATCCGCACCGCCTTTCATCGACCAGTAGCACCTCCAGGCAATATCGAAAAAAAAAAAAAACAACAGACTCATTCTGGCCATCCAATTATAATCATACCAGCCAAGCAACCCATGGAAACACCATGTCCAACGCAACAGCCAATTTTCCAGTAACAAACCATTGAAACCAACACCCCAAGATAAGAATTTCATACAAAACAGCATCAGATGATAACAAAAGGAGTGAATCAATAAAGTCCGATTGTAAATGTCATAAAATTTCACTATAAGTTTGGTGATCTTACACTTTTAATTTGTTAATTCATTACTCTTCACGTTCTTTTTATTTCTTCCTCCATGATAGTTATCAATATTTCTTCCTTTCTTTTCCCTCAACCAATTAAGGAATAACTTAAAAGAAAGACATAAAGCAGAGGGCATCAAATTCTTCGGCGTATATAAAACTGAAGCATCTCAACTAGAGAAAAAAACAATGACAAAATCTAAGCGATGGACCTAACAGACACAACACCACAACTTGACATTCTGATTTTTTTTTTAATCACTTTTTTTTTTATAATTGAGGGAGGGGGGATTCGAATCTTGCCCTTTAGACAGGGAATATGCACTAATCAATGAGCCAAATACTCAAGTTCAACTTGACATTCTGATTAAAGACATTGAAAACAATCAAATTGATGCTCAGCCCCTATTTCATAAATGCCACTTTTGTAGGTGCCTTTGCCCTCTCTTTCTAATATTAGCTAAAACGTACGATTCATGCTACACAAGGGAAGGTAATACTTCTCTCTCCTTCTTCATAAATCTCATTCATTTTATCTTAAATACGAATTCCAAACCTCAAAGATGAACATCCCCTACTTACTACTCACTTTGTCTTAATGAATATTCACCTTTTCAAAATTGCTTTTCTTTCCTTTGAACATCTCAATTTTTTTTACATTTCTATATTTGATTTTAGATTTTCATATTTTAATTTTAGGTTTTAGGCATTAAAAAATCATTAGGTTTTGCTTGTTAGAGTGGAAACGTTAGAGCATGATAAAGGGTGGATGGAAAATTGGAAGAATAAAAATATTTTCATTAGTACTTGGTAAAAGTGAGAGAAAAGCAAGTAAGAGAATTTCATTTTCTCTTATTTTCTCACTAGTACTTGCTCTTGAGTCATTAGACCTCTCTTTTTTATTTTTTTTTTGTTTTAGGTGAATTGCACCATTTTAGTTTCCTTGAATTTGGTAAAGAATGTAGCAGTTTACCAATGAAGTGTAGTAATTTTTTCAATATAAAATTCAGAGGGTACTTTGTCTGAAGAGTACTATATTCCGCTTGTCTTTTTAAAGTAACCTTGTTATAATAACTGTAAAAAACCGAAAAAATAAAAAAATTCTAGTCAAATATGTGACCTTCAGTTCAAATGACAAATGCCATTATCCATATAAATCCTAAGGTTTATGAGGAAAATTTTTTTCATAACAGATCAGTTTGAAGCTTACACGATACATACCAAAAAATAAAAGAAAATCAATATTGATATCGAATAATGCCATAAAAGATAATTTTCTTTGGTATCATTAGTCCCACTTCATTCCGTCTAAAGTTTTAAGTACCGTCCGGGTCTCCCATTGTGGAAAAAAGACCTCACTCCCAATAAAACCATGAGAACATCCCATTGTCTCTCTATTTATAGATATTACCAGCCTTTTAGCGTTATCTAAAAGGATAAAAAGAAGCGGCATACATTGCAACAGTGAGCAAGTCGTTTTCTTGTGAGATTAATATGCATATTTTTCCATTTAATTAACCATTGCAGATGGTCACTAATTGCTGGTAGGCTCCCTGGAAGAACAGCAAACGATGTGAAAAACTACTGGAACACTCACTTGATGAAAAAGTGCAATCCTTCTAAACAAAAAGCACGTGATGATGATCAAAATCCATCAAACCTCAATAATGTTATTATAAAGCCTCGGCCTCGGACCTTATCAAAGAAAAGTTTCCCAGTGCAGTTGGAAGGAAGAAACATCAACGACAACAACAGCGAGGCAGCAACTGCAAGTCACAATTTGTTAGCTGACGCTGACAACAGTTACTATATCCCTGCTGACAATGATCAAATTTTATGGTGGGAAAATTTGCTAATAAATGACAACGACGCAGGTGACGTTCAGCATGCAGCAGCTTCCTTTTATAATAGCAACAACCAAAGTGGGACGGGAGACCAGACCGTCTTAAACAATATAGATAATTATGAAGAAATTGGGGAGAGAACCATGGTGGTTGAGGAAGGCAATAATTCTTGTTGGGATGAACTTTTTCGTGATGTGCAACTCTGGAATGCTTTCAATCCAGAGCCAGAAGATTATGTATAATTGCTCCGCACTACCCCTATCTTATGTTCCTTTGTTTATTAGTAGTCGCTTTGTTTTCTTTCAGTGGTAATAAGAAAAGAAAAGTTATGTTGGTTTTAAATGTAATCAATAAAAGTAATTATCATACAGTTTATTTTTCATTATACTTCTTGGTAATTAATATAGGCATGACAAAATTTTAAAATCTAAATCAATAGATTAGAAGATTTTATTACATAGATAAACTATACAAAATTCGAATAATATGAATTTTTTTAAAGTTTATATTTGATGCACTTTTCATGTTTAGTTCAACTCACCAAATGTTATCACATCGTTAATGAGGTAAAATAAAAAATTATTAAGGATTTAAAATTAAATATTAAAAGTTTTTAATGATTAATTAAAAAAAGAAAAATATTTTCATTCCTTCCAGGTTTTTAGGTTTCTTGTTCTTTATTGGGCAACCAAAATGAAATTTATAACTATCGTTGGTAGGTTGAAATTTGGTTCAGTTTAGTTTCTCACTTTCTCATCAACATCATCATCAACATTTTTCTCTTTTTTTCCATCAGTCAGGTCTCAGTAGCCAAATAGCGAATGAATAAATGTCGAGCAGTAACCATAAAACGCCAGCAAAGCACGTGCCATCACTGGGAAATGAGCATCGAATAGGAAGAGCCAGGACCACAGATGTGGACAGAGTCTCCAGTGGAGTTGGAAGAACCAAGACCACACAAACTACTATAATGTTACTGTAATGTTAGTTTCAACCGTTTAGTAGACCGTAAACTATAATGCTTATACTCAATTCAACGAAAAGGAGTAACCAAATTCAACTAAAAGTAAACCCTAATTATTTATTTGAAAAAAGAACAATTGATTATCACATGATAACCTAAATCAAATGTAAAAGTCACTTAAAAAATTATCACTAAATCAAAAGGAAAAACTAATCTTGATAATCTTTTATTATCCTATTAATTTTGAAATTGTATAATTTTGTCAAATTTAATTTTAGTAGAAGATAAAAAAGAGGAGAAGAAGATGGTGGAGTTCAAGAGAGATAGAGAGAGGACAATAAGAAAAGAACGATTATGAGGGGGTTAAAAAGAGAAAAAAAAAGTTTTTTTTATAAATTTTAAAAGAAATTATTAATATTTAATTTTAAGTTAGTTGGTGTATAAATGCTAATTTAAACTAACATTTATAAGTATCTTTGGTAGGTTGACATTTGGTTTAGTTTAGTTTCTCACTTCCTCATCAACATCATCACCAACATTTTCCTCTTTTTCCCATCAGTCAGGTCTCAGTAGCCAAATAGCGAATGAATAAATGTTTAGCAGTAACCATAAAACACCAGCAAAGCACATGCCATCATTGGGAAATGAGCATCGAATAGGAAGAGCCAGGACCACGGATGTCGATAGAGTATCTAGTGGAGTAGGAAGAACCGAGACCACGTAAACAATTATAATGTTACTATAATGTTAGTTTCAACCGTTTAGTAGACCGTAAACTATAATGCTTATGCTCAATTAAACGAAAAGGAGTAACCAAATTCAACTAAAAGTAAACCCTAATTATTTATTTGAAAAAAGAACAATTGATTATCACATGATAACCTAAATCAAATGTAAAAGTCACTTAAAAAATTATCACTAAATCAAAAGGAAAAACTAATCTTGATAATATTTTATTATCCTATTAATTTATGGTGGAGTCCAAGAGAGATAGAAAGAAGACAATAAGAAAAGAACGATTATGAGAGAGTTTTAAAGAGAAAAAAAAGAAGTTTTTTTTGTAAATTTTAAAAGAAATTATTAATATTTAATTTTAAGTTAGTTGGTGTACAAAATGCTAATTTAAACTAACATTTTACCTACTATTGATTTTCTAATTATATTCTTGTCACAATCCAATTCTGAGCCATGATTGGTACAAGGGTTTAGTAGGCAAAGCCCACTCAACTAAAGCAAGCCTTAGACATGAATAAACATAATAAGAAAACATAATATAATAACATAAGAATGCTTCTCAACATGTGTGTATGTGTGTGTGTGTATACTTAAACCAAACTAAAGTATTGTCTCACAAGATAGTTAGATATATCAGAATATGCACAAACATTCACATAGTAAATACTTATTTCCATATTCAAATAGTATATGTCATACAATGGCCAAGCATAAAATGAACCCAACATTGGTAAACACAAAATAAAAGTTTGACTCTAACAACGAAATAGACTAAAACATATGTAAGGTCGATTGGGATGCCATGGACGTACCATTACAACAAACGTTGACCTCGCCAATGGTAATGACCCAGCAACCTATGAATCTAAGAACCAAATAGAGCTTACATGTGTGAATTATAAAAATTCAGTGAGTAACTTGGGGAAGGGGAACCAGCTAACAAAAAAGTGTTTATACAAAAGCACATATTCAACAAATATGCATCCTTGAAACCATAATCATAATTTTACATACTTCATAGAGAAAAGAGGTTTTCAGTATCATTTAGAAAGATTCAGATGTAGACCAAACCTTTTAAAGGCTTAGGTTAACGTGGCATAGCCAAAATTGTCAAAAAATTCGTTGAAAAGTGTCAATTCTTCATAAATATACCATTGGTATCGATACCTTCTTCGGGGGCATCGATACTTGTTCATACAAAGTGCCTTCTAGGTGTTCTAGTTGTTAAGTATCGATACTTATTCCAAAAGTATCAATGCTTTCAACTTCGAATGATTCTTGGAGCATTTTGTTGACTAAGTATCTATACTGCATTCAAAAGGTATTGATACCTCTTTCATATTCTCTGGATTTCAAGCCAAAATCTCAGATTTTGACTTCTAATAAAAGTCCAACCATTTATCCTTCTAAATACTTAATCTTTAACACAAATTGGACAATTG
The DNA here is from genome assembly GCA_036013995.1 of Theobroma grandiflorum. NCBI lineage: Eukaryota > Viridiplantae > Streptophyta > Magnoliopsida > Malvales > Malvaceae > Theobroma > Theobroma grandiflorum. The sequence continues at coordinate 14,911,173 of CP142132.1, read as the reverse complement.
AACAAGTTCATATTCAAATTCATACAACTTATGATACATAATCAAACAAGGCTTGATTTGATGTCTAAAATCTAAATCAACAAAGTCCCCTCAAGGGCTCAATATCACCTTTATCAACTTACATTCTTATGGAGCCATTTTTAGAGCTCAAGTTAAACAAGGGTATAATAGCCTAAGGAGTATTGCTTAAGCCTTCACTACCTAGGTACATATATAAATTGTCAAACCCTGCCCTATAAAGTGATCACAATGTCATTTACATGCTCGATAGAATGTTTGTATATTGAAGAAGTCCGGAGAAATCGTTAAAAGACGATATTGCCCCTAGAAGTACAATTAAGTCGATTAAGCCTCGAACAAGATAAAATCGAGATTTTAAAGATGAAATTGAAAATTTCACAGTTCAGGGATGACTCAAAATAGTAATTCGGAGTTCGAGGTCCGATTTGGAGTCAATCCGAAAAATTGACCGGTTAGGGGCAAAATGGTCATTTTGTAATTTGAGGACAAAATGAGAATTTTTAGAAAAGATTTTCTTAGCCCCATTTAACATGTTTGAGTATGATATGAGTATTAAAGTACAAATGGAAGATTTAGCAGTGAAAAATATGAGTTTTCGATATTTTTAGAGTATAGGGGTAAAATGGTAATTTTGCCACCAAGAATCGAAAATTGAATTTTTGAAAGGATTTTGATCAAATTTAATTATTTAGAGTGTGATATCAGTATGCAGAGTGAAAATTATGTATTTTGGTAAATTTTTCAATTTTTGGGATAAAAATGTAATTTTTGAAAAGTTCAGGAGTAAAAGTGTAATTTTAGAAAATTTGCTCCACCAAAAATTTGGATGAGTCTAGAAATTTCATGGAAGACATGGATAAGTGAAGAGGATTGAGTGGTAGAAAAAGAACATAAAAAAGATGTATAGAAAAAAATAAAATAATAAAATATTCAAAAGGTAAATAAAATAATAATATTTTGTTAAGCCTATTAAAAGGCTTGAAAATTCCAGAATTCTTCATTGGGAGGGTCGGCCAAAACCAGTAGGAGAGAGAGAGAGAAATAAGAACAAACCCTAGAGTGAGAAAATTCAAAGAAAAAGTGTGATTTTTCAAGGAATCAAGTGTTTAAAGGTATGATTTTTCAAGCTTAGCTTAAGATCTATCATTTCCATGCATTTCTCCTTATTTTCCATGGTTAAATTATGTGTTTTATGATGGATTCAAATCTAATCATATGGGTTTAGAGAGAGAAAGTTGTTAGATTAATTTGATTTTGAACTATGTTAGTGTTTAGTGTTAGTTTAACATGTTTATGAGTAAAATAACAAGAAAAATATTCATTTTCTCCATGAATTTCTCTAGGCCGAATCTAGCCAATGGTGTGTGAAGATGAGGTTGACTTTATTTTAAGAGAATTGGATGGAAAATAAAATGATGAATTATGAGGTTGGAAATTAAATGGAAATTTTCGATGCAAAAATTAAAATTTTTACCCACTAGGGGTAAAAGCGTAATTTATAGTCCGAATTGATAAATTGGACCAAATTCACAGTCATTGAGGTATTGTGGATATAATTGGATAATTGAAATTGAAATGGATGGAATTGGAGTTGAATTGGGGATTTTAGGAATTTACACCGTGTATAGGCGAGTTAGGTCGGACACCGCAATTAAGCGATTGTCCAGACATTTCAAACCTTATCTAATGCATATGCATGGATAAGAGCCTGAAATAATTTATAATGATTTGACACAAATTATTGAATTTTTGTGTCATGTATTGTGGATAGGTGGTGAGCTATCTAATACGAGTAAAAGACTACACCAGAGGATCGAGAATAGGAGTATATCTACTCCTAGTACAGTGAGTACTCTTATATGCCTTAATTATCTATAGTAGTTTTATTCAATTATGTGATTTTATGAAAAATGGTTTCAATGCCAAATTGTTGTGTTTTATTGGAAAATGTGATTTTATAAAATGATTTTATAAATTTTCTGAAAAATTGAATAATGGTTTTAAAAATAAAGTAATCGTAGATTGTTATGTGTTGTGAAATAAATTGTATTTTTAATTTAAATGGCTTATGATATTTTGTTAGCATGAATGGCAGAATTGATATTTGTTATTATGTTAAATTTATATTTGAACTGTTTTGAGTAGCCTAAGAGAGGCAAGGTAGAAAAATAAATAGCCATATCATGCAGTTAAGAATTTTTATGAATTCGGTGGTAGATAAATTCCCTGCTACAGTGATAGGTTCCGTGGACCAGCTTATAAGAGTAGCATAGTTCCTAGATATATTCTTACCTCGATAAGGAGAGTCGTGTGTAGGGCATCTCCTGAGGTAAAGTTTGAGTGCACCTCACGCAGACCACCACGTGAATGTGAGACTCAGCCAACGCCAAGGAATGGCTAGATTTTCATATGAAAAATGAGTGTAAGAAATTTAACAGCCTTGGCGGTCTCGGTTAGATGCCTCTGGCTGGGGTATCCCCGAGAATAATTTTGGCATAAGCCAAGTTTTGTGAAATCCATAAGCCAAGTTAATCGTTTTGAGTACAATGAAAATTTATGTTTTTTAAAAAAAACATACTAAAAGGAACATTTTATTTATCTCCATTTACTCGACTGTAGATAGTTTAGAGGGTATATGTTTACTCACTGAGATTTGTGAAATCTCACCCTTCTTCTTATACATTTTTCAGGCTCAGAATAAGCAATAGACCAACGATTGCATTGAGAAGGAAATCTCGAAGTGGCATCTTAGAAAGTAAGGATTCACAGTCCTGTACCTTTGTGGTTAATTGAGGGCCCACGCATCACTGTAATTGAATTTTTATACTTTAGTTATTTTTATTATTGTATAAATAAATTTATTTTACTTTTATGCTACAAAAATGATTTTTGAAAGACTGTAAATATTGTGTTTTAAGAAAATAAAATACTTTATCGAATATTTTTGTTTTATTTAAATAGTTGAAATTTTTACTTTAAACAAATATTTTAGACCGCTAGAATTATTTTTAATTATGAAATATGCGTTCTCCGCTTGCATATTATATTTTAATCCATTTCGGAGTTTTTGAGAAAACTGGTACGCAAGCCTTGCGATGTTTCGGTCGGTATTCGAGGTATGAATGCTTATCGAAACGTCGCGGCGATTGTCACGGGCTCGAAGAGGAGTTTCGGGTCGTGACATAAAGGCACACATGCCAAATAGATTCAACATTTGTTTTACTTCACCTTACATACTAGTATTATTTAGACTCCTTACTAGCTAAGAGTTTGGACATTGTGCACAACCATTAGTGTTATTGTCACTATCAATGAATTTTGTAACTTAAAAGGCTTCATCAAATAACAGAAACAAAATTCATTAAGTGATGCATTCACCTATGCAAATAACAGAGTGGGACATGTGCACATACAATGTCAATAACTAAAATTCATGTATTACAGAAGGGCATAGATTAAGCTAGGTTGCTTGTAACGGAATCAAACAATAATACTTTCGAAGCACAATTCATTTTCATAAATCATTTTAGAGTCCACCCTTGGGTGACTCAATAACCATTCAAAACTCATATTTGAAGTTTAAAACAACTAACGTGTTTGTTCCCTATGCACCAAAACTAATTAAATTATATACATATTTACATAACTTAATAGCATTGAAATTCACATTTAAAATACAACATCCAAAAATCACGTATTTTCCTCAAAACGCATAATTAAGTAAACTTAGCAATTCATGTGATTCATCAAAAACATGCTTAACATATATTCATCAAAATAAGTTTAAAATGCCATGCCCACTCATAATACAAGGAGTGCTTTTCCACTAACTTCTCTAATCAACACAACTTGCTCATAATCGAATAATGTCTTTAGCAATACCTAAAACAGTTTACTATCATTAATATCCTCATTATTTCGTAATAGCCATGTTCTTCCAACCAAACTTTAACAACCTTTTTCTAAACCAAGAATCAACCTCTAATCTTCATCCTAATCATAAATCTGTAGTATAAATAGCCTAAGTTCAAAGTAATCTTACCTTTGTAAGCTTGTGGTAAACAAAACCAATTGAAAACCTAAATTTTAGAGAGACAAACCAGTTGGAAGTAAAACTAATGAAAGTTAAAAGCTAGAGAGTTGAAATCTTACCATTAAAATACTTAGTATCTAGAAACCAAGCTAAAATTTATGTTTGTTCAGAAAAAAAAATGTGGAAGAAAGATGAAAGAGAGTTGAGAGAAAAAAAAGGCAGAAAAAGAAGTGAGAGAGAAAAAAAGAGTAGGAGCTAGAAGTTGCTAGAAGAATAAAAGCCAGTTGAGTTAAAAGTCTTACAAAATTATTGTTTTACCCTTATATTTTGTAAAACATGACATAAGTATCGATAGTTGGGGTATAGGTATCAATACTTTCATACAGAATGCCTTTCCAGGGTATCTTGGGTACTATGTATTGATACCCACAAAATAGGTAACGATACTTGTTAAGTAGAATGTATTTTGAGTATCAAGCATAGATACCTCATTCAAAGGTATCGATACCTCTTGGTGTGTTGAAATTTCATTCAATAATCTATGTTTTTGGTTTTTTTTAAAAGCATAATCTAATTAATGTAAGTTCTATCAATTTATGATAAGTCAACTTATTTTTAAATTTCAATCTTTACAATTTAAGTAATAAAAATCTTACGTTAAGGACAAAAGTGTAGAGTGCAGAAACATTTTCCTTATCAAAGTGTTGTTTGTTTGTTGTTTTTTCCATCATATCTTCTTTCAATACTAAACCTTCTTTCTATTTGTGTATGAAAACAAACAATGCATACATTTTTAATACAACATATCTTTTTATGTAATAAAATCTGAAAAAATAGAATTATTTAAACTTTTGGTTGCATTTTTATCGTATTTAATAATAATGACAAAAGTGTAATCTTTTGTTAGGGCATACAATCTCTTTTTAAGTGTAATCTTTGTTAATGCATACAATCTTCTTTTAAGTCCAATATTGCTAAAAATTTGTATATATGGCAATCAAATTTACCAAAGTACTTTAAAAGCATACAAAAGAGACGATGTTTGAAAGAAGCCATTAATGAGCACACAAAAATGGACTCATATTATGAGATAAATTAATGAGAAAACAATAATGGATTTGTATTATGGGAAAAAAGATAAATGAAGAAATTGTTGAAATTCGCGATGCTTACTTGGTTCATGCTTACAAGTTGAAAACATTACACATATCGCTTATAGTCATTGAGTTAACAATTTGACTAAGGATTTAGTTTATATAAAAATGAAGTATGGTGATAAAATAAGATATTTCAACTATAAAGATGAAAATGATAATAACCTAAATTTTAAGGACATTGTTGGTCCCATTGGAGTGCTAGAGGGGGTGAATAGCACTAAAATTTTTTTATTCAGCCTTTTAGAGCTTGAAGAGCAGTTAATCAACTAAATAAATAGAAGGACTAAAACTTGTTAGAATTATAAGACACCAAGTAAGGAAGGGTAAAGAAAAGTGGACAATGCAAGAGTATTTATAGTAGTTTGGTCCCCTTGACTTACATCCACTACCTTGATTTCCCAATCAAGGATTTTCAACCCAATTTCATTAAACTAGTGGAATTAATAGCTTCCACCAAACTTTTACAAGGTGAGCTTCTAACCCAAGCTCTAATCCCTTACAACAATCTTTAAAGTGCTTCCTACACTCTAATTTCTCAAGAAAAAGAAGAAAAAGAAGTACAACTAAGTACCTTTACAAGTTTGGATAGATTATAATCAAGCTCAAACACTTTTTCTAGATTTGGAATTAAGAACAAGTATTTTTAGTAAAGAAATTTAGCTTGTTGCTCAAAATAACTTTTTTTCTCTACAAATCTACTTTCTTTGACCATTAGAGCTTCCTTTTATACTTGGGGAGTTAGATTTTTTATTGGAGATAATTTTTAGCCGTTAGAAACAACTCTGATGCACTTCTAGCTGTTATTTTATCTTCTAGTGTTTAAATTAAAAAAAAAAAAAGACAAACTTTGTGTTATCGGTTACAGGCAACTCTAACCGATTATAGCTTTTCTATCTTGCATTGTCCTATTGTTGTGTTCTATGCTTTAACTGATTACATAAGGCTCTAACCGATTAAGAGTTCTCTATTTTCAAACTTCTCTTTTTCAGCAGATTTCCTCTAATTGGTTATGACAGGCTTTAACTAATTACAAACATTTTGTTTTCACTTTTCCACACAACAGTTTTTCTCTAATTGGTTAGCTTTTCCCTTAACTCATTGAGGCTTTACTTCTTTCAGTCAAAATTGATTACGATCAGCTTTAATCAACTAGAAGATCTTCAAATTTTGAACTTTTCCATTTTGGCTTCTTTCAATAGTCAACTATATTTTCAAACTTATTTTTGGCACTTGAAGATAATAGGACCTTATGCTCCAATCGATTAACTAGACCTCTTAATTGATTAGCATATTGGTTTTGCTTCAACATATCACACAACCATGCCTTAGTTGATTAAGGTCTCTTGATAATCAGATACTATGGTTTTATTTTTGTTCATTATTTTCTCTTTCCTTATTGATTGATTAACTCTTAATTAAACTTAAAAAGCTCCTTGACTTGCTTTTAATTAACAGCTTTGTTAAGGGTATAAGATTAAATTTTACACACTTAAATAGTGAAGTTAAACATTAATGGATGAGAAATATTTTGTTATCATCAAAAACATATGAAGTCAACATTTTCCCCATTGTTTGATGATGACAATACACCTCTAGATTAAGAGTGCAATGTCTGTAAATGAAAAGAATATTTTGTACAGTTTTAAGGATTGCTCCCCTTGAGTATGTGCTCTTCCTAAATATATGCTCTAATACAATTATCCAACATAAAGCCATTCAAACACAGGAGCATATATATACACACATGTACGTATATATTCAATATTCAACCATTCAGTATAAGTTCAACATAAAAATATAAAAACTTAGCACAATTTTAGCCACATAACCTATATAAACATAGTTCAACACATAGCACCATCATCAAAAATATAAACCACACAACCATTGTTCAACATTGTTAATCACAAAACATATAACCCACACAACCATTGAAAGCAAAGACAATAAAAGCATAACTAAAGGATTGAGTTCATCGTTCCTATCAGCTCTACTTTTTAATCTTATTTTCCTTCCTTCCTATTTCTTTTCCCCTTTTTGGCATCATCTAAAAGGTTCTAATCTAAATCAGATGAAGGTGAGGATTCGTCAGTGCCAAAATGAGTATTGAGAATTTGGGAAAAAAGCAGAATAGAGAGTCTATGGAATAGACTACTACAAATTTAGAGGACTGTAAGGTCAAAGTCAATGCCAATCTGGTAAACTTTCTTCTTCTGAATGTTTTGGTCTAGGTGGCCATAGTTTTATTGTCTTTACCAGTAGTCTTCTTTGATATAGGATTAGTGTTAGTAGCTTTACCCTTGTTTGGATGTGCTTCTTCTATCGTTTGTTCTGTTTCTGGTAGAATTGATTGAGCTTCTTGATGCATCCTCGCTTGTTGGTGTGCTTGGTCAACTTAAGCTTCATAGATGATATCACTTATGAAGTCAGAAATAAAAATCTCTTCAGATTCTGTAAGGAGGCTCACAATATTCTTTTCAGCATATGAATGTTCTTTTTCAACTTGGGGTTCTTTCTTTTTCTCATCCTCTTCAGTGAGTAGTTGTTTTTCTTTTTTCGGTTCTTCTTATTTAGCATTCTTCTTTCTAGATTCCTTAATTCCAACTTGAGTCACATTTGGATTTTCAAGTATTTCCTTGTTACTTTCTTTGTCATGATTAGAAGTAGCACTTTTAAATTGATCTGTAGCAGTCCTCTCACTTGACTGACTAGTGGCAGAGACAAAAGTTTCAAGAACTTTGGTTTCCTTCACTGGATTTAACAGAGCTTCAACCCATTGAAGTTTTTCTTCAATCTTTACCATATTCTCAACTTGATCAGTTAATTTACCATATATTCTCATGAGCAGATTAAATATCATGTTATCTTTAAATGAGGTTTGATTTATCCAAGTAAAGGGTGTGGAAGAGCTTTCAATTGAAGGGGATAAAAGTGTACATTTTGTTACCTTGATACATTCATTTCTCTCAATTTTGTATCCCATTTTCAATATACTTCTAAGGAATATTTCCTGATCCTTGTTCTTCATGAGATCAGATTGAAATCTTTCACTCTAAATTTTCTTCTTTTTTCACTAAGGCTGTAAGGATATTACCATACAATAGATTTGCTTTGTCCCTTAGTGTAGTTGTTCTGATCCTTTCCATCATGTATCTTCCCACATTTAGTAAGATTTCATTGAAGATAGCCTCTATTAGCCACAAATCCTGTGCACTCACATAACAAAAGCTGCTATTTCTTCCATGGAGAGTAATTACTATGAAATAATGAAGAATTTTGAACTAAGCATTTTTTATCTCATCGACATAACTTTTAGAAGGAAACTTCTCCCTTTTTCCAGTGATAATTTCCCACAGATGGTTCGGTTCATATTTTTCAAGCATTTTATATTCTCTTACCTCAAATTTGGTCTTTAGAAATTCTCTTAGATCTTGAGCACTAATTTGAAAATCTTTACTATCTAAGAACACATTTAATCTATCCTTTGTAAATTCCTCTTCTTTTTCTAATTCAGTTTTATCAATAGCTATACTAGAATATAGTTCCTTAATTAGAGTTGGACTATACATTCTATCTCCAAATGTACTCATATATCTTAATTTCAGAGATTTAAAATATCCTTCTAAATTTTCTTTTTCTCCCGATGAATTATTAAAGCTATCCCAATCAAAAAATTTCCCACAAGAAATTATAGCATTCTCAATCTTCCTAAATCTATTAGCATGCAAGTCATTTCAAAATCGAGAAAAAGAACCAGTACTTTTCTTTATTGTAGCTCTTGCATCTATCGGTCTTTTCTCTTTCTCTGTCATTTTCCTTTTACTTTTCTTTTTCTTCTCTACTGAATGTCTTTCGATTTTTCTTTTTTTTTTTTTTTGAGGGAATATGATGAAGAATCATTAGTTTTCCTTTTACCTTTCCTTTTTTCAACTACTTTGTGGGTAAGAGATGTTTTTGCTATGGGATTTTCTTTCCTAGGGTTTCTCAGGTTATAGAGGAAAATAGGGAGAGGAAAATCTAAGATCTCTTAGGTATTTGATTTTCAGTGTAACTGATTCTATAAGTAGGTGAGGGGTCTTTTATTGGGAGTTATAACCGGTTACCCACGTTTTGAGTGGGGAAGTGTCTTGTACCACCTGCCTAGTTTTTTTTTTTTTTTGAAAAAAAATTCTCTCGCGATAGCTTTTTTCTTTCTCCGTTATTCTTTAATCAATTAGAGGAAGCCTTAATTGATTACTACGTTTCTGACTTGAAGCCCTTCAAGTACCAGACTTGTCTTAATCAATTAAGGGAATGGCTAACAAACTATTGCCTTACTGACTCAAGTTAACTCCCATAACACATAACTATTTTAATTGATTAAGGAAATCCTTAACTGATTAGAATGACTCTTATCTTCCATGCAGCGTCCTTAAACTAACCAAAAAAATTCACTAATCAATTACACCAGGTAATCATACAATATATATATCATCAAAAACACCATCACTTTAGCATAATTCAGATTTCACTAGCATTAATCATTCCTAAATCTATCCTAATTCTACAAAATTGTTCGTCATTCAATGATTTTGTGAAAATGTCAACTGGATGATGCAAGATGTCTACAAAATCTATCTCAATATCTTTTTGAGCACATAATCTCTAATGAAATGATGTCAAATTTCAATGTGCTTTGTCCTAGAATGTTGAACAGGATTTTTGGAGAAGTTAATGGCACTCATATTATCACAATAAATGAGAGTTTTGTGCATGGTCATTCCAAAGTCATTTAGTTGTTGCCTAATCCATAGAATTTGTGCACAATAACTACCTAGTGATATATACTCATCTTTAACAATTGATAGAGCAACAAGATTTTTTCTCTTGCAAGACCAAGACACAAGCATGTTTCAAAAAGTTGACAAGTACCACTAGTGCTTTTTCGATCAGTTTTACTACCAGCAAAATCAGCATCATAATAGCCAAAAAGATTAAAAGATGAACCTTTTAGATACCATAAGCCTAGCTTTGAGTATCCAAGAGATATCTAAAAATTCTTTCCACTGCAGTCAAATGTGATTTCTTAGGACATGATTGGAATCTAGCATATACGCATACACTAAATAATATATTACGTCTGCTTGTAGTAAGATAAAGAAGTGAACTAATCATACGTCTATAGAGCTTTTGGTCCACATATTTTCCTTTATCGTTTTTGTCAAGTTTTGTGGAAGGGCTCATAGGGGTTCCAATTGACTTTATATTCATCACACCGAACTTTTTAACATTTTTTTTGTATACTTTTCTTGGTTGATGAATATTCCATCTTCACATTGCTTGATTTGTAGACCAAGGAAGAACTTTACTTCTCCCATCATACTCATTTCAAATTCTCCTTGCATTTCTTTAGCAAAATTCTCATACAAACTTTCATTAGTAGCACCAAATACTATATCATCAACATAAATTTGAACAACAAACAAATCAGTTTCATTTTGCTTAATAAACAAAGTATTATCAACACTTCTCTTAAAATATCCTTTTTCAATCAAAAACTTAGAAAGTCTTTCATACTAGGCTCTAAGAGCTTGTTTTAATCCATAGAGAGTTTTATGTAATTTATATACATGATCAATTTTATCAAACACTTTAAAACTAGAAGGCTGTTCAACATATACCGCTTCTTGTATAAAGCCATTAAGAAATGCACTTTTGACATCCATTTGAAATAATTTAAAGTTCATGAAGCATACATAGGCAAGTAAAAGTCTAAAAACTTCTAATCTAGTTACATGAGCAAAAGTTTCATCATAATCAATACCTTTTTCTTGATTGTATCCTTGAGCTACCAACCTTGCCTTATTTCTTACCAAATTTCCTAACTCATCCATCTTGTTCTTAAAAAACCATTTTGTTCCAACAATTGGATGGTTAGTTAGCCTTGGAACGAAGGTCTAAACCTTATGTCAAGCCCAACCCTAAAATATCTGTCATGTCATGTATATATTTGACATCACACCTACAGACTAGAATATCTTAAAAAAATGGATAAAAGTTGATATTGTACTTAGAAGTACAAAGAAGTAAATTTATGTCTCGAACTAATTAAAATAAGAATTTTAAAGTGAAATTGGGAATTTCACAGTTCAGGGATGACTTAAAATGACGATTCGGAGTTCGAGGGCTGATTTGGAGTCAATCGAGAATATTGACCGATTAGGGGTAAAATGGTTATTTTGTCACCTAAAATTTAAATTTGGTTATTTGATGAAAATTTTGACTAGGATTAATCATTTGAAGTATAATATGTTCATTTGAAGCATAATATGAGGTTTAGCAATGAAAAATTTTAATTCTCGATATTTTTGGAGCATAGTGGCAAAATAATAATTTTACCCCTGAAGGACGAAACGGGGATTTTTAGAAAAGATTTTGATCCCATTTGACTAAGATTGATCAATTGGAGTGTAATTGGAGGTTGAAAAGTGGAAAAAAATGTAATTTCGGTACTTTTTAGAGTATAAGGGCAAAATCATAATTTTACCATATTAGGGGCAAATCGATATTTTTTCGCCTCCAACATTTGTCAAGACCAAGGGATTTTATTCATCATGAAATTGGATAAATATGAGAATTGTGTGGTGGAGAATTAATGGAATAAAAGTCAAATATTTAAAATTTGAACCAATTAGAAAATGCCATGTGTCATACTTTTAATATTTTATTATTTACTTAATAAAAAGCATAAAAAAAATCATCCCATTTAACCCCCATGGTCAGCCAAAACCATAACAAAGAGGTGAAAGGAGAAAACAAGAAAACCTAGGTGAAAAATTGAAAAAAGAGAGTTGGAAATCAAGGATTTGATCAAGCAAAGGTAAAATTTGTTTGATTTTGCTAGTGATCTAGCTTACCCATGCATTTCTTTCCATTTTCCATGCTTAGAACTTGAGATCTCATGTTGAACCCATGCTGGCTGAACCTTCAAGGAGGAGTTTAGGGTCTTTATTTTGCTAGATTTCAATGGATCTAAGTGTTTTTAGTTGATTAGTAATGTTAAGTGTGAAAATCTAGCAAGAAAAATACTTGTTCTTCTTTTAACCCATTTAGGTTGAATTTTCTAAGGGGAGAATTGATGCTGAAATTGATGATATTTCATGATATTTTGGTGATATTTGATGATTGGTGAGACTAGAAATTAAATGGGAATTTTTGGTATAAAAATATGAATTTTTGCCTAGTGTATAGACCGGTGTATTTTGTGACTTGAGAATGATAAATTTAATCTCATTCATAGTCATTGAGGTAATTTAAATATAATTGGAGTGTAGAAAGTGAAAAGAATTGATTTAGAATTAAATTGGAGATTTTAGCTGATTAGACCGAGTATAGTGCGACTTAGGTCGAAAATCATGTTTAAGCGATTAATCGGACATTTTGCATTCCATCGCTTACATTCATTTAGATTTAGAGAGCCTGAAATAATTTATGACAAATTGACACAAATTATTGAATTTTGTGTCATGTACTATGGATAGGTGGTGAGCCATTTGACACCGGTAGGAAACTACACCCGCGGACCGATAATAGGAGTATTTCTACTCCTAATACTGTGAGTAAACATATTATCATCTTAATTATCTAAAGTAGATTTTATTTAATTTGTTGGTTTTGTGAAAATTGTTTTAAATGGTGAATTTCGTATTTTATGAGAAAAATGTGTATTTATAAAATAAAAGGAATTTTTATAAATTGATTTGAAAATTGCGTAATTGGTTTTGAAATAGAGTATGTGGAGACCGGTGGTGTGGTATAATAAATTGTATTTTAAATTGATATGGCTTATGAAAATGTGGCATGATTGGCTGATTGATTATTATGTTGGAAAACATATGCAATGCTATTTGCCGTGCAAGCTGGTTTGTATTAAAATGACCTAGTCATGTTGCTAAAATTTTTGATTTAATTAGTAGATGATTATCTACTACAGTAGACGGGTTTTTGTGGATCGGCCTATTTAGAGATGACATGGTAAAACCCCTTATATATATATATATCTTTATCTCAATTGTAAAGGCGTACAGGGTTGGCCTGAGATATGATAGAGTTCACTTCACATCAAATCACCACGTGAAGGCGAACTCAGCTAACGCCAAGGTATGACTGAGTTTTGAATAATTTAATAGCTTTGGCGGGCTTGGTTGAACACCTCTGATCAAGGTATCACCGAGCATGATTTTCTTGGCATAAGCCAAGTTTTCATAAATTCATAAGCCACAAAGAATTTTAGAACAAACTGAATTTATTTTACTCAATGAAAAGAAGTGAAATGTTATGAACTACTTTATGAGGATTTAATTATTGTCTCCATTTACTTGCCTTTAGATAGTCTAGATGGTGTCTGTTTACTCACTAGGATTTTATAATCTCACCGCTTCATTTCCTCACATTACAGGCTCAGAGAAGTCCATAGTTAGCGGATTAGATCAATGACCACAGTGGACTTGAATCGACAAGAACTGTAGGTTCACAGTTTCCAATACATTTCGGTTAGTTGTGGGCTTACGTGTCATTGTAGTTTAAATTTCATACTTTGACTGTTTATATCATGGTATGTAAGAATATATTTAGTTTTTACGTTGCGAAAATTATTTACAAATAGCTTTATAAAAATTGTTTATAAGAAAATAATTTATTTTATTAAATATTTCTATTATATTCAAATAGTAAAATTTTTATTTCAAACAAACGTTTTAGACTCTTAAATTCATTTTTAATCATAAAACATGTGTTTTCTACTCTTCTACTACATTTTCGTCGGTTTTGAGATTTTTGACTAAAAATGACGAAAATGCCCTTATGAGCCAAAAGACAATATATTTTTGTTTTTGAATCGAAAATAACTTTTGATTTTTTTGAAATGTGATATTTAATAACTGTTGCTCACCAGAGAGATGTGGAAACTGATGTTAAGCCTTGCGGGGTTCCGGTCGACATTTTGGGTATGAGTGCCTATCGGGACGTCGCGACGATTGTCATGGGCCCGACGGGGAGTTCCAGGTCGTGACACCTTATGCCTTTCAAATTGGCCCAATTCTTCTTGCATCGCAATCATCAAATTTTCTTCCTTTTCAACTTCCTCAAAGTTCATTGGTTCCAGTTGTGATATGAACGTTAGATACTCACAAGGTTCTCATACTCTTTTTCTAATTTTGACACCTTTTAAGGGATCACCGATGATGAGTTCTTGAGAATGATTACTTACAACTTTCTAGCTCCTAGAAAGATCGTTGTGTTGTTCTTTAGCTCTTTGTATGTAATACCTGGTACCCTCGTTGGACTCCAATAAGATATTTTTGAACAAACAAGCGATTATTTGATGCTAATTAGCATGTTAAAGATCGACAAGGGATGATTCGGAAGTAAATCAAGTCATATTAACGAGTTTCGGGATCAAAGAAGACAATTGAAAATTTTTAAAATAAAATAATATTTTATTCAATAAAGTAATATTAAAATATTAATATTTTCTATGTTATCGAAATTAGTTATAAAAAATAGAATATGACTAATTTAAGTGGGGGAGAAGAAATAAAGAATAATTTTGAAGAAAAACGACGAAAAACGTACGACGTGATTTTTATCGAGTAAACGCGGTGAGTGAATATTTAATTATTATGGAGACACCGCATTGACATGCGATTTTAATATTTTGGTTATACACGTGTAAGAGAAGGAAGATAGATGAAAATTAGAATTTTTACACGTGTTAGAAGGGTTAATTTTAAAATATGAAAATTTAATGAAGGTAAGTTGAATAAAATGAAATTAAGGCGTAGAATGTAAATTTTATTAGTTTGAAGAAATAAAAAATCAAATAAAGATGAAATGGATAATAAAATAATGAAATAAAGGTGTTGAAAAGTCAAATAAATTTTCATGTGCATGAGTGGCATGACATGTAAAGTAAAAAGAATGAATGAAGGCAAATGCACATGACATGAGTGGCATGGCATGACATGAAATGAAGAAAGAAATGAAAGGAGAAGACAAAAGAGAGTCGGGGCCGACCAATGTACAAGAATGAAAGAAATAAAAGAAGAAATAAAAGAATAAAAAAGATAAATGAGAGAATGAGTGTGGTCGGTCAAATAAGGAGGCAAAGAAAGAAATAAAAAGAAGATGTAAGAAGTGCCTAGAAAGGTCGGCTAAAAAAGGTAAAAAAAACAAGAAAAAGATGGAAAGAAGAGAAAGGAAAGAAGCAGAGAAAAGTAGACCAAAAGAAAGGAGAAAAGCCAAAGAAAATAACCCAAGGAAAACCATGGAAAAGGAAGAAAAAAGGATGAAAATTTTTGCTTTTCATGGTGCGGTTTTGTTGAAAGTTTTTGAAGGAAGAGGGAGATGGAAATTTGTAGGATTTAGAGGTGGAAAATGAGCAGCTTGGCTGCTGAAAATTGGAGGAAAACAGAGCTAAGTTGAGGTTGGAAAATAAGGCTTAAAGGTACAGCTTAAGTGCAGAAAATTTGAGCTGCCATGGTTGATTTTTCTTTAGTGAAATAAGCAACGATAGCTGCTGATTTTGAAGACCAAAAAGGGTTGAATATTTGCTGCCCAAACGGTGAGAAAAAGAGGAGGAAAAGGTGATCGACGGTGGAGGAGGAAATGACCCACCATCGATGGAAGAGGAGGCCACGGTGAAGGAAGCCACGGGCTGGCTGGAAAAAGAAGGAAAAAGACGTGAAAGAGAAAAATAAGAAAAAAAGAAAAGAGAAAAAGAAAGAAAACAGAAAAATAAAATTGGGCATGGCCCAAATAGAAAATAAAATTGGGCAAAGCCCAATAAAAAAAAATGGGCAATACCCAATGGGAAGAAAATTTGAGAAACCATGGAAAGGCCCAAGGTCATAAAAAAATGGCAAAGGCCCAATGGTGGTGAGCAAACTACATTGGTAAAAGTACAGAGATTTTACTTGAAGACTGAGATTAGGAGTATATCAACTCCTAAGTACTTTGAGTAAATTTATTATCGTTTTAATTATCTAGAGTAGTTTTATTCAACTTTGTGATTTTATAGAAAAATGGTTTAAATGGTAAATTATTGTGTTTATGGGAAAATGTGATTTTATTAAAATGATTTTATAAATTTTCTAGAAAAAGGGAATAATTGTTTTAAAAATAGAGTAATTGGAGACTGCCTGCTTATGTTATAAATTTTTTATTTTTAAATTGGATGGCTTATGGTAACCTTCGCGTGAATGACTGGTTTTATAATATATTAAATATGTGAACTATTTGATTCGCCTTAATAGGTGGGGTACAATTATGTCAGCCATGTCATGCGGCTGAGATTTTATGATATGGTGGGGTTATTCTACACTGCAGTGGCGGGTTGCCATGGACTGCCTTTAGGAGGGGCACTGTAAACTCGATTGATTCTTACCTCGGTAGTAAAGGCGCGAAGGGTATCTCCTGAGGTGAGGTTAGAGTTCACTTCACACCTAACCACCACGTGAAAGTGAGACTCAGTCAACGCCAATGAATGGTTGTGGTTTCGAGAAGTAAAAATATGTTTTATGAGTACATGAATTTTCACAACCTTTGCAGACTCGAACGGATACCCCGGTACAAGGTATCCTCGAGTACAGGTTTTGGCATAAGCCAAGTGTTCTCAAGAATTTCATAAACCATGTTTAGTAATGTGATGAAATATAATTGTTTTTATGGGTTGAAACGAATTTTCATGTTATGCATCACATGTGGTGATGGGATATTTTTATTGTCTCCCTTTACTCGACTTTAGATACTTTAGATGGTATCTGTTTATTCACTGGGATTTTATAATCTCACCCCTTTTTCCACACCTTACAGGCTCGAAGTTGTCTGTAGATAGCAGATCTGGTAGAGAGTCACTTGTGGAGTTGCACTCATTGAGACCGTAAGTGCACTGCTTTCAATACATTTGGTTAGTCAGGGACCCACGTGTCATTGTAAAGTAATATTATGCTTTAGTTATCTACATTATAATATGTATGAATATATTTTACTTTACGTTTAAAAAAAATTTTTTAATGATATTTTTATAAAAATTATTTTATAAGAAATTAGAATATTTTCTTGAATATTTTTATTATATTCAAATAATTATAATTTTAATTTAAAAGAACGTTTTAGATATCTAAATTAAATTTTTAATACGACATATGCGTTTTCCACTCATTTGTTGAAATTTTGGTCAGATTCAAAAATTTTGAAGAAAAATGACCAAAATGCCCTTGTGAAGCGAAAATTTTTTTCCACTATTTTGAATTAGAAAAAAGTTTAAAATCCTTGAGAAAAGATGTTTGGTAATGATTGTTCACAGGGGAGGTAAAAAAACTGATACGAAAGCCTTGCAGGGTTTCGATCGGTATTCAGGGTTTGAATGCCTGTCGAAACGTCGCAGCGGTTGTCATGGGCCCGATGGGGAGTTCCGGATCGTGACATTGTAAGTCTTCTAATAGTGGTTCATCATCATCTTTTTCCTTTGAGTTATCTTTATCATTTTATTTGCTATCCAAGCTCATCTTTTTCATTTTCTTCTCAATGTCATCTGCATCGTCATCATTAAGCACTACCTTTATTTATGCAACATTAGTCTTATCAAAAACAATATGAATTGACTCTTTCTATCACTAAAGTTTTTTTGTTAAACGCTCTATATGCTTTAGAGTTCAAAGCATACCCTAAGAAGATTGCCTTATCACTCCTAGCATCAAAATTTCCCAAGGTGTGTTTTCCATTATTCAAAACAAAGCATTTACATCCAAAACTCCTTAAGTGAGAAATATTTGGTGTTCTTCCTTTGTAAAGCTCATAAGGGGTTTTAAAAATCATGGCTCTAATGGAAACTTTGTTCAAAATGTAAGCTGCAATATTCACTGCTTTAGCCCAAAAGTATTTTGGCAAGTTGTTTTCGCAAAACATTATCCTTGCCATTTCTTTCAAGGTTCTATTTTTTCTTTCAATAACTCCATTTTGTTATGGAGTTCTAAGAGCAGAAAAATTGTGATCAAAACCATTTTCATTACAAAAAATTTTCAAAATTATCACCTTCAAATTCATCACCATGATCACTCCTAAACTAACAACGATGAGGCCTTTTTCATTTTGAACTCTTCTATAGTGTTTAATAAAAATTGGTAATGCATCATCTTTATGAGCAAGAAAATACACCCATGTAAATTTAGAGTAGTCATCAACAATAACAAAGTCATATGACTTGCCTCCTCGACTAGCAACAATGATTGGTCTAAACAAGTCAATGTGTAGTAATTCAAGTGGCCTAGAAGTTGATATGACTTTCTTTGATTTGAAAGAACTTCTAACTTGTTTTTCAAATTAACATGCATCACAAACTTTGTCATTCTCAAATGATATCTTTGGAAGTCCAATGACTAAGTCTTTTTTCAAAAGCTTTGAAATAGGATGCATGCTAGCATATCCTAGTCTTCTATGCCACAACCAACTATCACATGCATCATTGGCAATAAAGAAAGATTCACGAGACTTAATTTCATCAAGAAAGCTAACATATATATTCTTAATTCTTTTCCCAATGAATGCTACTTTGTTAGTGTTAACATTAATTACTTGACATCCATGAGAATCAAAGCATACTCTAAAGCCTCTATCACAAAGTTAATTAATGCTTAGCAAGTTATGTTTTAGGCCTTTAACAAATAGAACATGTTTGATTGAGTTTGAGATATGTTACCAATGGTTTCAATTCTTTGGATAACACCCTTAGAGTCATCACCAAAGGAAACATTGCCATTTTTGTTTCTATCAAGCTTGGCAAACAAGTTCTCATTCCTAGTCATATGTCTTGAGCAACCGCTATTGAAGAATCAAGGCTACCTTTCTTCTGGTTGAGCTTCCAAACATTGATCTTTTTGTCTTTACTCAACTTACAAAATAGATTTTCAGTTTTCCTTTAAAGGTACCCATACTTTGATGGGTCTTTGGGGGTTAGCAATCACATGGGATCCTTTAAGAACCCAAACCAACTTGATTTTAGGACAAGTTCTATTTTAAAAGAAACAGTTATAAGACAAATGTCCTTTCCTGCCATATACATAATAATGACGTGAGATAGCATTCATTTTTTTTAAGATTTGTCTTCTTTTTAAATTCTTCTTCATCTTTTAATTTCATTTTTGACCTTTCCTTTCTATCAACTTTAAGTGTAGTATTTTGATCAACAACATCTTGTAACTTTAAGCATTTACTTTCTAATTCAAGCTTCAAACATTCAAAATCAGTTTTGGATTGTTCAAGTTCTATTGAAGTATGTTTCTTTGTTCAAAAACATAGTTGTATTCATGCTTAATTTTCTCTAATTCTTAATTCAATGCACCAATCTTTTACTTCTTAGTCTTATATTTCAAGGCAAGTTTCTCGAATTCAGCATATAAGCAGTCATATTCATCTTGTAAGTCATCATGGAAAATGTCAAATGAATTAGAAGTTACCTCAATTTCTTCATTTTTTACCATCAAGCAGAAATTGGCTCTTTTTTTTCAATTTTTCTTTTTCCTCTTTTGAGCTTAATGAATCACTATCAAACTATGTTACTGCCACCATTGCTTTTTTTGATTTCTTCATTTTCTTTGAGGTTTCTTTTTTTAAGTAATGGGCATTATGATTTGAAGTGTCTTGGTTTTTTGTATTTAAAACACACAATCTCATCCTTCTTGCTGAAATCACCTTTGTGCTTGTTTTTGCAAAAAGGACCTTGATCTTTCTTGTAATTTTTTCTTCCAAACTTTTTGCCTCTTTGTCCCATTGACTTTGAAAAATGTCTGGCCATCATGGCTTGTTCTTCATCATTATCACTTGATAGCTCTTTTAATTCCTCCTCAAGTAAACTAATCTTGAGTGCCAAAATTTTCTTTTTCTTTTTGACTTTTTTCTTTTTCTTCTTTCACTTAAGTTCATTTGTGAGGAGTAAGTCACAAATTTCATCAACTGTGACCACATTGAGATCTCTAGCCTCTAGAATAGTTGTGACTTTAGGTTTTCAGCTCTTGAGAAGACATCTAAGTAATGGTTTTACTAGCTCATGTTTAGGAATGGTTTTACCAAGTTGAATGAGCTTGTTTGTAATATTGGTAAACCTATCAAACATGGTAGTGACATTTTCACTCGGTTCCATTTTAAACATTTCATAATTATGGATGAGTAGGGCAATTTTGGACTCCTTTACTTGTGATGTTCCCTCATGAATGACTTTAAGTTTTTCCAAAATCTCTTTAGTTGTTGTAAACCTAGAGATTTTGTTAAATTCTAAAAGAGTAAATGCACAATGAAAGGTGTTGATGGCTTTAAAATTTGTTTAGACCTTTTTGACTTCAGCCTGAGTCCACTTAGCTCTAGGGTTTGGCATTTTCTCACTAGTGACAAAACTAGGTGAGGTAGGAACATATGGTCCTTTTGTAATAACATCCCACATTTCATAGTCAAAGGTTCTAATGTATATGCACATCTTAATACTCTAATATGCATAATTTGATCCATTAAATAGAGAAAGCCTATTTGTGGATTAACCCTCTATAATAACTGACTTTTGTAAAACCATGTGGATCTTCTCTATGGATGTTAAGCCTCGAAATTGAGGATATGGCTCTAGTACCACTTGTTGGTCCTATTGGAGTTCTAGAGGGAGGGTGAACAGCATTAAAAATTTTTTGTTCAGCCATTTAGAGCTTAAAGAGCACTTAATCAACTAGATGAAGGGAAAGACTAGAACTTGTTAGAATTACAAGACACCAAGTAAGGAAAGGTAAAAAGAAATGGATAATAACTTACATCCACTACCTTAATCCCTCAATTAAGGATTTTTAACCCAACTTCACTAAACTAGTGGAATTAATAGTTTCCACCGAGCTTTTACAATGTGAGCTTCTAACCTAAGCTCTAATCGCTTATAACAATCTTTAGAGTGCTTCCTATACTCAAATTTCCTAAGAAAGATAAGAAAAAGAAGTACAACTAAGTACTTTTACAAGTCTGGACAAATTATAATCAAGCTTAAACACCTTTTCTAGATTTGGAATGAAGAATAAGTTTTTTTAGTGAAGAATATTTAGCTTTTTGCTCAAAGGAGCTTTTTTCTCTGCAAATCTACTTTTTTTTTTACCATAGAAGCTTCCTTTTATATTTGGGGAGTCAGATTTTTCTATTGGAGATAATTTGTAGCCGTTGGAAACAACACTTCTTGCAGTTATTTTGTCATATAGTGTTTAAATTCAAAAAAGAGGACAAACTTCAGGTAACTGATTACAAGCAATTCTAACTGATTATAGCTTCTTTGTCTTGCATTGTCCTACTGTTGTGTTTTTTGCTTTAACTGGTTACATGAGACTCTAATTGATTAAGAGTTCTCTGTCTTTAGACTTCTTTTTTTCAGCAAACTTCCTCTAACTAGTTATGACAGGCTTCAACTGATTACAAACTTTCTATCTTTCACTTCTCAACATAGTAGTCTTTCTCTAATTGGTTAGCTCTTCCCTTAACTCATTGAGGCTTTACTTCCTTTGGCTAAAACTGATTAAGATCAGTTTCAATCGATTAAAAGATCTTCGAATTTTGAACTTCTCCATTTTGGCTCCTTTCAATAGTCAATTATATTTTCAAACTTGTTTTTGACAGTTGAAGATAGTAGGACCTTGTGCTGTAATTGATTAACCAGACCTCTTAATTGATTAACATATTTCTGTTTTGCTTTGACATATCACACAACCATGCCTTAGCTAATTAAGGTCCTTTGATAATCAGATACTAAGGTTATGTTTTTATTCATTATTTGCTCTTTTCTTCTTAACTGATTAATTCTTCATTAAACTTAGCAAACTCCTTGACTTGTTTTTAATTAACGGCTTTGTTAGCGGTATAAGATTAAATCCTACACACTTAAATAGTGAAGTAAGACATTAATGAATGAGAAATGTTTTATTATCATAAAAAAACATATGGAGTCAACAAGCCATTGGGGCAATTAACTTGCAAAAGATTATCATTCAATAGTGAAAGTTAAAGTCGGAGCTCACCTTAACGTTCTTATTTACATTTTTTTTATATTTTAATAATAAAATTATAATTTTTTATATTAATATTTTAATATTTTTAAATATATTTTGAAATTAAAATTAAATAAAAAGATCATTTATTGCTAAAATAATTTAATCAAGTCGGGTCAAGCTTGAAATAGAAAAACTACGTACAAAATCATCCTAATCGAGCTAAGTAAGTTTGTTATATAAACCAATAACTATACTCATAAACATCTTTGATTGTGAAAGATTAATTGAAATTTGACCAAAAAAAAAAAACACAGTTGGAGCATCGTGGTTTTAAAAGATTTCGATCGTAACATTGATATTGAAGTTGTAGAAGTTAAAAGATTCAGGTTTGAACTCAGCCTTCCCTTATGGGGGAATAAGGCTTCGCCACTGATCACACGTATTTTTCTTTTTTCACCAAACACGTTTGTTGCTGTTAATGTTTTGAGAGATTCGAAAACTGTGCATGTAAAGACCCAAGTCCAACCACTGGCCCAGCAGCTTTTTGGGCCTAAACCACGTGGCCCTTAAAAGCTTAAGCTCAAGTTACTAGTAGTGGTGGACTTGGATTGTTATATAGGTCTGAACAATCATATTCAAATCAGATGTGGGATGTTGGGTATCACAATCCCACCCACTCAAATCCTTGATGTCCCCATCAAGGCCACATATCATATCCACAGGACCAAGATCTCACCAGAGCAATGTGAAAGCTCACATCGGACTGGCCCAAGCTTTGATACCATTTGTAACGACCCAAGTCCAACCACTGGCCCAGCAGCTTTTTGGGCCTAAACCACGTGGCCCTTAAAAGCTTAAGCTCAAGTTACTAGTAGTGGTGGACTTGGATTGTTATATAGGTCTGAACAATCATATTCAAATCAGATGTGGGATGTTGGGTATCACAGTGCACATTTTTTTGAGTTGTGTAATCAACTTCAACAAGCGAATTATAGTCTAATTTTCGCACTTCGCATGATTTCCGTCTTATAATTTAAACAAAACTGAAACTAGCTGTATTCATGTCGAATGAAACAAGTGAACATGCGCCAATTATTTCTAAATTTGTTGTTGCGCATGATTTACGTGTTGTCATGACAGACACCCTCACGAATGAATTTGTGAGGTTGTCTACTTGCTTACGGCACTTGAAGTATATATGAACAGAATATTCTTCCAGCCTTGGAGAGTGAGAAATTAAATTATAATATCATATTAGTTATAAATTTAAGAAATTAAGATGGGGTATATAAATTGAAAATGATCAGGTAAACGTGTATGAATTGAAAGTTATCATTAATAAGATATGACAATATTGTTGTGAAGCTGTGGATGTATGTGTACTCACTTGATACTAATAAACTTTTAGCTACGTGATGTACTTGTACTTTAGTTTGTGGAGACTAATGTAGTAGAATGGGCTTATGCAATAAATTTTTCTCGAGAAAAAAACCTTTTTTTCCTTGTTCTAGTCTCTGTCTCTTGATCTCCCGATGGGATGTCAATGTAAACTCGTAAAATAGGGATTAGATAGTTTGATAATTATGTTATTTAGACTCCATGACTAAAATATTTTTTATTCGAATTTTTGAATTAAATAAATGTTATTTATGAAGAGTGCTTATCAATGAAAAGTTATGATTGAAAGTTATGAATAGTTACATTATTAGATTTATCTTTTTGAATAGTTGTATTATAAAAGGAAACAACTGTCTATATTAAAAGGCATATATGTTCGTTTGTTATATAAATATATACACTTTCATTTTCATAATTATGATAAGTGTGTTAAAAACTTTATTGCATTCTGAAGGTTAAAAAATACTTTAAGAAAAGTGTTTTATTCACGCCCTCAAAGTTGTATTCTTCTTCTTGTTGAAATAAATAAAAAATTTCAAACAATATATTTTTTTAAAACTCTTTTTTTCAATTATTTCATAATGGAGACTGGTCCGAATTCAAGTGTGAAGGTTTACTTCCAAAATTAGGAAATGATCAAATTGGATAGATTCGATGGAACAAATTTCACTAGATGGAGGCGACAAAATGGTGCTCCTATTAACCATATTAAAGATTTATTATGTTCTTAAGACAATCAACCATCAATTTCATAAGAGATCACATCAGCAAAAGGAACACGGATAACACTTTTTGGAAACATTGACGCAACCACAACAACCATAATTACTGCCGCAACCATTGTTGATGTTAGCATGGAGAAATAGAACATGACAAGTTTATATGTCGTGGATACATTCTCAATTCTTTCATTGGTTGATTGTATGATCTCTTAAGACATAATATTTCAACAAAAGAAATCTGCACTGCATTTGAGAAAACATACAAAAAGGAGAAAAAAGGTACGAATAAATTTTTGCTTTGAGATAGTTTGAGTTTACCATAATGGATTCCAAACTAATTACGGATCAAGTACATTAGTTACAAATTCTAGCCTTTAAATTAAGTGAACTGGAAAACAAATTTTTTGACTCACTTCAAGTGGGAGCAATTTTGCCCAAATTTCCACCTTCTCGGAATGGATATAGGAAGAAAATTTTGCATTCTCTAGAAAGTTTTACTATTGAAGAGTTCCAAATTCGTTTGCATATTGAGGTAGAAAATTGTGCTAGAGATGCACTCATTCTTGGATCAAATGTAAACGTCGTCAGTTGAAAGGAAAAGTGTTCTGGAAAAATGAAAAGAAATATAGTCCAAAAAAATGACTTCAAGAAGTCCAAGAAATTTAAGAGTGATAAAATGTGTTACTATTATGGAAAGAAAGGGCATTTTATTAAGGAGTAAAAGTTTAGAAACTTTGAAGATCTTGAAAACAAAATTGTTGCTTCAAGTTCTAGAAATAATGTTGTCACGACCCAAATTCTCGAACCATGACCGGTGCATGAGCCTAGTGAGCGTAGCTCACTAAGCCCAAGCAAGCCTATCTTAGTTATTTTACCAAGCGTTTTGTCAATCAATGCGGCCACACACATTCTCAATAGTATGAAAATAGCCAATCCATGATGGCATTATCAACAACAAAATACATGTACTATTCAAGATATGTATTTTAGCAATTTACATTGCATACACATATTCACAACAAAAGGACCCATGAATTTCCAGCGGAGACATTACAAGAAAAGATGTGCTATTGAATGCCAGACGCATACCCAGGAGACGAGACTACCGGGACTCTTCAATCTAGGATCCAACGGTCTCCTGATATGAAAACATGAATTTTGCAAAACTGTGAGTACGAAACTCAATGAGCGAACATTAGAAGGGAACAAGCAATATCAACCAGGAAATTTGATAATCATGATGTATCGGTTGAAAACGAGACAGTTTTTGATCTAGCTAATATTTAAACTCTTTCCACTTAACTCGAAATTTATTCTAGCTAGATAGTAAAATCGGTTGAAAACAAGAATGCCTTCCCGCTACAGCGAAGCGTAATCATAACCCGTCATGGAACAAGGGTTTCGCTCAACCATGCGAAGGTTTCGTGTTGAACCCTTTTTCCTCAATTTAAAACAATTCGCACACCATACAATCACACATATATACATAAAATCATGAGCAATTATATACACCACCAAGTCTTCACCGTCCTTGGTAGTAAAAAAGACATTTATTAGAGCACTTGCAAGCATTACGTATCGCCGTCCCCGCAAGCCCCTGGACAGAGAATCACGCTTCACCAAAGTTCATGCATGAGAATTTCCAGGAATCGTGGACGTTACGTGTCGCTGTCCCCACTTTGCTCACTCTAAATTTCTAAGAATCGTGGGCGTTACATGTCGTCGTCCTCATTTTGCACACCATTACATGCATGTGCATTATCCACTTTGCACACCATTACAGGCATGTGCATTATCCACTCCACACGTGCACGATTGCATCAAGTTCACATAATTTCTTAACAATACAAGTAAGCATAATATAGATGAGCATAATTTAGCACAATCAAATTTCACATCAATAAAAATAATATTTCACAAAAAGCTTGTTCCCATGGTACCCGTTCTTTTTAAAGAAGGTTGAATAAAATCATTCAAGCATTTTATTCAAATAGGTTCATATTTCCCAAAAAAACCATTTTGAAATGCAAGTTCACTCACAGGTTTTCGGGAGTCGAATGCGAGCACTTCGACTGCTAATCCTCGGGTGCGATTTTCTTACCTTTATTAGAGGGCTCACCACCTTGACAAATGGCACAATAATTTAATCACTATATTCATGTTAATTGGGTATAAAATTAACCTAATTTCTATATGGATGCATAGAATACTCGGTTAACCACTTAAACACGGTGTTGACCTAATTCGTTCAATTACCCGATAAATTATCCAACACGTCTGATTTGACTCTAAATTGCTCCATTCTTTTTCTAATACCTCAATTCACCAATTATCAGTCAATTGACACAAAATTTAGTTTAATTTCCTTTTCATTGCTTCATAGAAAAATTCAGCTATAATGGGGCATTATCACTAAAATTTTTCCTACATCAATTTCTCACCATAATTAATCAATTTCTAACCCATCTCACTTGAAATGAAATCATTTCATTTCACACACACTCCATAAGGCATTCGGTCATGGAAAATTGGTGGGGAAAATCAATTTTTTTCTTGTTGTTTTGCTTACTAACATGCTGAACTAACTAAATTCACTAACATAACTAAAAATCAAATCAATCTAACATCATTTCTCCCATCATACCCATTTGTTCATAATTGAATTCATCATAAAATCATGCTTCTCAACCATAGAAAATGAAAAGAAATACATGGGTATTGTAGATCTTAGGCAAAAGTGAAGAAATTCTACCTTTTTCACTTGATTTTCCTTGAAAATCACAATGTTTCTTGAATTTTTGGCTAAGTCTTTGGTTTTTCCTCTTTGTTTTCTTTTCTTCTTGCCTTGTTTCCCTTTTGGCTGAATATGGTGAGAGAAAATGGAGTTTATGGGATGATTTTTATGGTTTAATAATAAAATAATGTGACTTGCCACATGTCACATGCTTATTGGTCCAAAATTTTAATTATTTGACTTTTTACTTAAACTTTTCCACCACAATTATTCTCATAGTTATCCATTCCCTCTATGAATAAAATCCACAAATTTGACCAGTGCTGGGGGTGAAAATTTACCGTTTTGCCCCCAGATGGTAAAATTATCGTTTTGTCCCTATACCCCAAAAACACGAAGAATTTAAAATTTTTCACTGGTAAACCTCATATTATACTCCATATAATCAATCTTGATTAAATATGATCAAAATCTTTTCTAAAAATTCTCTTTTTGTCCTTAAATGGTAAAATAACTATTTTACCCATGATCGGTCAATTTTCTCGATTGACTCCAAATTAGACCTCGAACTCCGAGTCACCATTCTAAGTCATTCTATGGGTTTTAAAATTCTCAAATTTCTCTTAGAATTTCTATTTGAACTAGTTCGAGGCTCGATTTAACTTGGTTATACCACTCGGTATAATACCTTCTTTTAACGAGCTTGATAGGGTCTCACAAATATAAATCTTGTTAAACGTGATGTCAAAGCACTTGTTGGGATGGTGACTAAAATGCATTTTGAAACGGTTACTGAAAGAAAAATGTGAAGCCTCGACCTCTATAGACTCGTAAATAGAAGTTGTCAAGCCCAGACCTATAAAAATTTGCCATGTCATTCATGTGCTTGATAGAATGCTTGCATACTTGAAACACCTCAGAAAAAAATTATCAAAGGTCGGTATTGTACCAGGTGGTACGATTAAGTTGAATTAAGCCTCGAACTAGTCCAAATAGAGATTTTAAGATGAAATAGAGAATTTTAACCCAGAATGACTTAGTAAGGTGATTCGGAGTTTGAGAATCGATTTGGAGTCAAATTGGAATTTTCATTTCGTTGGGCAAAATGGTCATTTTGCCACCCGAGGTTAAAATTGGAATGTTGGATGAAATTTTTAATTAAGATTGATAATTTGGAATATAATTTGAGATTTGAAAGTGAAAAATCTTAATTTTGATATTTTTTCGAGCATGAAGGGCAAAATAGTAATTTTACCACCATAGGGGTAAAATAGTAATTTTGTAGCCCCAACACTTGTCAAGTCCATAAATTTCAGCCATTAGCATTTTTTTCATCATGGATAATTGAAGGATTTTATGCGGTGGAGAATGAAAGCTTAATTATTAAGTTCGAAAAAAAAATGGGCCAATGGTAAGGTGACAAGTGTCAAGCCTTGAATTCTTTATTATTTAACTTAAAAATCGACTCATATTTCCCCCATTTCACTTCCCATAGTCGGCCAAACAAGAGAAAAAGGAAACAAAGAAAGAACAAACCATAGCTAAGAGAAAATTCAAGAGAAATTGTGGAAATTCAAGGAATCAAGCAAGCTAAGGTAAGATTTTTCAATTTTTGCTTGAGATCTACCATACCCATGCATTCTTTTTCATTTTCCATGGTTGAGAAGCAAGTTTACATGTGGGTATCAATGAGGGCCGAATATAGGGGGATGAATTTTGATATTGAATTTGATTAGATCTTATGCAATTTAAGTGTTTTTAGTTAGATTGTCATGATTGGAAGGAAAAACAAGTGAGAACATCACATATTCTTTGGTAACCCTTCATGGTCGAACCTTACATGTGGAGTATTAATGGTGGATTGATTTTATTTCAAGTGAATTGGATGAGAATGAATGATTTGTGATGTAAAACTTTAGCTTGAAAAATTTTAGTGTTAGTAAGTCCACCATGGCTGAATATTTCAAAATGGAATGTGAAGGTAATTTTGCCACATTTTATGTTAATTGACTAGTATTTGATAAATTAGAAGTATTGGAAGAGAAACGGAGTTAATTGGAATTAAATTGGACGTATTGGCAAATTAATCGGGTGACGGATAGAATTAGGCCAATACCATATTTAGATAGTTACCCGAGGATTTTCATTCCATTTCATGCATTCATATAGAGTTTAAATTAGTTTTAATACGATTTAGCACAAATGTAGTAATTGTTTGATTGTGTAATATGTCTAGGTGGTGAATCTTCCGATAGGGGCAAAGAAATTGTACCCGAGGATTAGTAGTCGAAGTACCCGAATTCGACTCTCAAAAATTGTGAGTGAACTTGTATTTCAAAATTTTTTGGGAATGTGAATGTGTTTGAACAAATGTTTGAATGATTTTATTCAACTTTTCTTTAAAAAGAACGGGTACCATGGGAACAAGCCTTTAGTGAAATATTTTTGTGATGTGGAACGTGATTGTGATGAATCTATGTGCCTCTATATGATGTTGATATATATTGTTAAGAATTTTTGTGAAGTTGGTGTAACCGTGTACGTGCGGAGTGACCAGTGCACATGTCGGTTGAATGACAATGTTGTGATAATTATGACCGTGCATGTGCAGAGTGGGTAATGTAATGCTGGTAATAAGGTACGAGTACGGAGTGCACCAGAGTTGAGCAAAGTGGGGATGATGATATGTAACGCCCACGATTCCTGGGAATTCTCACTTGTGAACTGTGGTAAAGTGTGACTCTCTGCCCAGGGGCTTGCAGGGACGGCGATATGTAACGCCTGCGAGTGCACTGATAGGTATATCTTTTTACCACCAAGGACAGTGAAGACTTGGTAGTGTATGTAATTGCACGTGATTTTATATATATGCATGACATAGTGTACATGATGGAAAAATGTGATTGTATGGTATGCGAATTGTTTTAAATTGAGGAAAAAGGGTTCTGACATGAAACCCTCGTATGGTTGAGTGAAATCCTTGTTCCGTGACGGTTTATGATCAACTGTCGATTTTGCAATCTTGCTAGAATGATTGATCTAATTTCATAGTTGCTTTATCATTGAATGTTTAATAACTCCGGGTTAAGTGGAAGGGGTTTAATATTAACGTGATATAAATTATCTTGTTTCCAAATAAGTGCATCATGGTTCTCAACTTCCTGATTATTATTGCTTGTTCCCTTCTAACGTTCGCTCACTGAGTTTCGTATTTACAGTTTTAAAAATTCATGTTTTCAGATCAGGAGACTATCGGATCCTAGATCCAGGAGTCCCTGTAGTTCATCTCTTGGGTAGGTGCTTGGCATTCAATAGTTACCCTTTTTTCATAATTTCTCCCCTGGAAGTCACGGGTCTTTTTGCTCTGTGAATATGCTCATGCAATGTAAATTGCTAAGATACATGTCTTGAACAGTACATGTATATTGTTATCGATAACGCCATCGTGATTTGGCTATGTTCACACCTGATGAAATGTTTGTGGATACATTAGTTGATAAAAATGTTAAGTAATGTAAATGGATAGGCTTGCTTGGGCTTGGTGATCTATGCTCATTGGGTCCATGCACCGGTCATGGCCCGAAAGTTTAGGCTGTGACAAAAAATGACTACTGTGACAAAACATTCAGAATAGTGGCTAGATTCCTAGTCTATTGTTAATGTTTGCAATGATAAATGACAATTTAAAAGTTATGGAGAACTCAAGAGACCAAAAGAAATTCTAATGAGGAACCATAATCATGCTAAAGTGCTTGACAAAGGAACAATTGAGTTAAAATTTACCTCAAGATAGAAATTAACTTTACTTAACGTATTCCAAGTTCTTGAAATTAGAAAAAAAATCTTGTATCTGCACATCTATTGTGTTAAAATGGTTTTGAGATTGTACTAGAATCTGATAAAATTGTAGTATCGAAAAATGCTGTATTTGTTGGAAAAGGATATTCGTATGATAAAATGTTCAAACTCAATATCAATGAATTGAATAATTCTTTTGCTTATGTTGTTGAGTATTTTTCTCACTTATGGCATACTATGGACTAGGTCATTTAAATTTTCAATCTTTAAATTATATTTTAAACCATGGTTATATATCATGTCAAAAGGGTAGTTTTGAAAATTTTGAAATTTGTGTTGAGACAAAAATGACTAAGAAACCTTTTCCAAAAGTTGAAAGATAATCAAAATTATTAGAACTTGTACATTCTAATATTTGTGAACTAAATGGTTTACTAACAAAATGTTGGAAAAGGTTTTTTATAACATTCACTGATGATTATTCTCACTGCACTCATGTTTATTTAATGTAAACAAAAGATAAAACATTTGAAAATTTTAAGAAATTTAAAATTGTTGTTGAAAATCGAAAAGAAAAGAAGATTAAAATTCTACGAAGTGACAGAGGAAGAAAATATTTTCTAGATGCATTTTCTCAAATTTGTGACAAGAATGGAATAATTTATCAAAGAGCAGCTCCTTATTCACCTCAACATAGTGGATTAGCCAAAAAAAAAAAAAACAACTTTGTAAAATATGGTATATAGTATGTTGTTAAATGTAAAGGTTTCTTTTAATCTTTGGAGAAAAGCATTTTTGATAAAATGTCATATAAGTAATAGAGTTCTTTTGAAGTAATTACTTATGACACCATATGAATTATGGAATAATGGTAGAAAACCAAATTCGAATTATTTTAAAGTGTGGGGGTATATAGCTTATTATAAAGTTACGGATCCTCACAAAAAACTAGGACCTAAAGGCATTAAAAGTATTTTTGTTGGTTATGAACAAAATTCAAAAGCATATAGATTATTTGATTTAAATTTTAATGTTATAGTTGAATCTATACATGTTGATTTCTTAGAAAAAAATTTGTTTATAATTCTATTATTTTTGAAAATGGAAAACAAGTTGAAATAGCTCGAATAGCTGATGAAAATGGAAAAGAAATTAATGAATCTACTAAGCCAAGAAGAAGTCAAAGATTAAGAAAAAAAAACATTTAGATTCAACTGTTTTTCTAATTAAAGAAGGTAGAACCAATATGCTAAATAAAACAACACTTCTACTAAATGTAGATGAAGACCCCAAAACTTTTAGTGAAGCAATGTCTTCAAGAGATGTAGCTTTTTGGAAAAAAGCCGTAAATGATGAAATAGACTCAATAATGTCTAATAATACATGGGTCTTAGTTGATTTACCTTTAAGTTCTAAACCAATTGGATGTAAATGAATGTTTAGGAGAAAATATAATACTAATGGTTCTATACAATTATTTTAAGCAAGATTAGTTACTAAAGGTTTTAAACAAAAGGAAGGCATAGAGTATTTTGATACAAATGCTTCAGTGGCTAGAATAACATCTATTAGAATGCTTACAGTTTTAGCTTCGATTTGTAAGTTGCACATACATCAAATGGATGTTAAAATGGCTTTTTTAAATGGTGATTTAAAGGAAGAAGTATATATAAAACAACTAGTAGGTTTTATACTTCCCAAAAATGAGAGAAAAGTTTGTAAATTGATTAAATCACTTTATGGGCAAAAGCAAGCTCCTAAAGAATGGCATGAGAAATTTGACTCATCCATATTGTGTTCGGATTTTAAACATAATGGGGCTGACAAGAGCATTTGCTCAAAATTACCAAATATTATGGAGTAATAATGTGTCTTTATGTTGATGATATGCTAATATTTAGCAATAACTTTATTAGCATAAAAAAACTTTATTAGCATAAAACAAATAAATATTTAACCTCTATTTTAAAATGAAGGATTTAAATAAGGTTGATACGATTTTGGGTATTAAAGTTAAGAAACATAATAATGGTTATGTTATTAATCAAAGTCACAATATTGAGAAATTGATCAATAAATTTAAACCTCTCAATATAAAAGGACTTGATACTCCATATGACTTAAGTATGAAAATGAATGAGAATGATGACCAAGTCATTGCACAATTCGAATATGCTAGTGCTATTGGAAGCATTTTGTATGCTATACATTGCACTAGGTCAAATATTGCATTTGTAGTATGCAAATTATGAAGATATACAAGTAAAACTAGTAAAATTTATTGGAAAGCCATTATGAAAGTTCTTGGATATCTTAGAAAAACAAAAAATTATGGCTTACATTTTTTGAAACTATCCACGAGTGCTAAAAGGATACTATAATGCAAGTTGGATTACTAATGTAAGTGATAATAACTCCACTTCAGGATGGATATGTACACTAAGAGCTAATACCATTAGTTGGGCATCTAAGAAACAACTTGCATCTCACTTTCAACAATGGAGTCTGAGTTTATAGCTTTAATTGTAGCAGGAAAAGAAGTGGAATGGTTGATAAGTTTGCTATTAGATATAGAGCTATGGCCACAACCGATGCTAGCCCTTTTTTTATATTGTAATAATGTTGCTACAATGTCTAGAGCATATAGTGATGTCTATAATAGAAAATCTAGACATATTAGTTTAAGACATGATTATAATAGAGAATTAATTTCAAGTTGGGTAATTACCATAACATATGTTAAATTTGCAAGTAATTTGGCAAATCCTTTGACAAAAGGTTTACCATGTAATTTAATAAGTAGTACTGCAAAACGAATGGGCTTAAGACCCCTATTAGACATTAATAGTAGGAACCTAACTTTTAATTAGTAACCTTTAATTACAAAGTTCAATGGATAAAACAAGTTATTTTTATATGTTTGTGAAGCATTGATAGAATCCATTCCTCAAAATCTTGTTTAAAGATAATGTGGCCCATTGCATCTAGAGTTTGAGTTTATACTCTTAATGGAGTTTGAATATTATATTATGGAAAGAAAATGTATAGAGTAATAGGGACTTTAATGAAAACTTCACCTACATAAACATAAGGAGTGGTGCCATTTCAACAAGAAAAATTTGGGAGATTCTCTAATAAATGTTTATTATGAATATGATAAACACATGAACATTATGGTGCTAAAAGTGAATGACTATTTATAGAAATATAAACGAATATTATGTGTGGTGTATCTTCAATTCTAACACAAGGAGTCGAGGTTTATTTTGCGAACACCATCTATTTTGTTAGGGTTCTGAGATGTCTTTGCTAATTGACGGTTCAAATTGAGAGATAACTTCTTGTATGTGTAATATTCGTTTGTGAGAAAGGCATACATTAAAAATATATTTTATAGAAAAAACCAATATATCAAACAAGTAAGGGATTGTTAGATAGTTTGATAATGATGGTATTTGAACTCTTGGACTAAAACATTAATAAACAATTAATTTTTCATTATTTTAGTTTTCTAATTAAATAATAAATGCTATTTATGAAGAGTGCTCATTAATGAAAAGTCGTGATTGAAGAGTTATAAATAATTATCTTATTAAATATAACTTTTTGA
Source organism: Theobroma grandiflorum (assembly GCA_036013995.1). NCBI lineage: Eukaryota > Viridiplantae > Streptophyta > Magnoliopsida > Malvales > Malvaceae > Theobroma > Theobroma grandiflorum. Next base: position 14,876,658 of record CP142132.1, on the reverse strand, counting down.
ATAGTTATATTATGAAAGAAAACAACTGTCTTAGAGATAAAAAAGATACTTGAAGGAAAATGTTTGTTTATTATATAGACAATGTCATTACTCTGTCATTTTCACTATTCTAATAAGTGTGTTAACAACTTTGTTGTATCTTGGAGATTAAAAAGATACATAAAGGAAAATGTTTTATTCACGCCTTTAAAGTCATATTCTTTTTCTTCTTAAAATAAATAAAAAATTTTTAACATGTGTTGTGTGGCTATAAGCTGTTATTTAATACATTCTATTTTAGCATGCTTGTTGTTTGCATTGTACGTTTTGTGGCTACAAGTTGGGATGACATTTTGGCTATTGTAAATTGTTGGCTGTGAATGGCTCTTATTATTATGCATTATGTAGTGAGCCCAAGTGTCACGAACTACACTCATTCGCTTAAGTATGCTATAGTCCATGCAGTGCTTGAATAGACGTTTTTACACAAACTAGCCAATAACTCATATATATCTGAACAAACATCAATAATAGTCAAAAATTAGTTTAAAGCAATACAACATTGAAATCATAGGGCATAACGAATGCCATATACACAATCACTAGAGCCACATAGAGAAAATGTTTTATTAATATAAAAATAAGTACAAAAGGTCCTAGACGTCCCATCGTCGGGCCATAGAGGTAGCCCTAGATGGTCTCTACAAGCATACTTTACTATTGAGGTAACCCATCAATCTGCCAACTGCTCACCCCTTATAAAAAGTTTATGAGGTTTTATAAGTATTTCACTAAGAATCATTACAAGGCATGATATGAGGACAACCCTTTCCTAAAAGGTCTTTTGCCTAAGAACTTAACAAGCATTTCTAAAGATGCACCAAATGCCATTAAAATATTTAAAAGGGGTACATCTCCACTGAGGGTACAAAAGACTTAATCCCTTAGGTAATTATACCATATCATAGCCCCATACAAGGTTGGCTCATGACATCTTCCTCCATTCAAGCTGTCGACATCCTCACTGACTAGTTGACTTGGAACTCTTCAATCTTCTACATGAAGGCACAGAGATTAGCTTTCTTTTTCGAAGTGATTTCATCTGTCTCCATGTGTTCCCATTTTACTAAATAGTTTTATGTTGGTCATCAATTGGTTATGGTCACCATCTCTGTAAGATTCTCCTTTACTCAGTGTTTTGATGGTGGCTTGGTGGTGATGGTAGCTTTTGTGGCTTGACTCTTGCTTGCATTTATTGGATCTATATGGAATGGCTTCAAGTTGCTAACGTGAAACGCTGGATGAACCTTCATCTACTTAGGTGGATCAATCTCATAAAAGTTATTCCTCACTTTAGTGGTAATCTTTACAAGGCCTTCAAACTTTCACATTAGTCATCTATCTCTTTGTCTTAAGAATTTAAGTTGTTCAGTTACCAATTTCACTAGTATAAAGTCCCCCACCTTAAAATGTTACTCTCTTCAACCTTTGTCAACCCACCTTTTCATGTAACTGGAGGTTTTCTCTAGATAAGCTCGAGCGATCTCAATATTCTGTCTCTGTTCTTTAGCAAAGTTAAATGCTTGAGGGCTTTTTCTTGCTGTAAGATTCCACTAAAGTGTGGGGAAAGTCTAGGATGTTGCCCAGTCACAACCTCAAAAGGGGTTTCGTTTATGGTGAAACTTTTTTATGCATTGAAACATAATTGAGCCACATATAATAGATTAGGTTATTTCTTTTAATTTGCTTGTACTAAGTGTTGCAGATATTCCTCCAACAATTTGTTGAAGCATTCTATTTGACCATTTGTCTATGGATGATAATTGGAAACGATGTTAAGTTCTGACCCCAATAACTTGAAAAGCTCTTTCCAAAAGAAACTAGCAAATCGTGGATCTCTATAGCCTATAATGCTCTTAGGTGCATACTAGTATTTTACCACATGTTTGAAAACTGTACAAGCTATTTTTTTGGCAAAGTTAAACCTCTGTATTGGGATAAATGTAGCATCCTTTGAAAAATGATCCTATATTACGAGAACTGCTATCATATCACCCACTTTAAGGAGCCCTACTATGAAGTCAAGAGAAATGCTTTCCGAAGACCTACTCAGTAGTGGTAGTGGTTCAAGCATTCTTCCTACTTTTGTCACTCCACTTTGTCCTATTGACAAAAAAGACACGTTTTACTGCATATGGGCCCAATAATAACCTTGTTTCAACGATGCCACCGTGTGTTGCCAACTTGTATGTCCTACCTATAGAGTGTCATGAGATTCCTGCATCAATTTTTGTCTCAACTCTCCAACGCACGGAATTAATATTCATGGCCCTTTAATTAGTAGAAATCAATTTCCACCCAAAAATACTTGGACTTCCATTCTCCGTTAATTTCATGATGGCAATGGCTTAGGGGTTTCATTTTAAGTTTTCTTTAATAAGGTTATGAATATTCGTAGTTACTATGTTGGTTGTGATTGGAGCTATAACTCTTAGAGCTATAAATTCAGTTTTTTTGCTAAAGGCATTAATTGCTTGATTAGCCTTTCTAGACTTGTTTGGTTGTAAGTTTTGGTTAAGTGAGAAAGTGACTGACTGTAGTATTGTCTGTCTTAACCATAAACCAAGACCCTAATAAGTTGTGTCTCCATTCTCGTAAGTAATGAATCATCACTAAAATCTCATTTTCCTGTGTCGTGTATCTCTTTTTAGCTTTATTCATCTTTTGACTCTCAAATGCTATTAGATGTCCCTCTTGCAATCATACCCGTCAAAGAGCAAAGTCTAACATATCTCTTTGTACCTTGAAAGGTTTTTCAATATCTGAGAGTGCTAGGATAGTATTCATCATCATTACTTCTTTTAAATTTTTGAAAGCTTCTTGGCATTGAGGTGTTTAGTTTCATTTTTGTCTCTTTTTAAGCAACTTTGTAAATATCACTGTTCTTTTTGAATACCCCTCCATAAATCTTCAATAATAATTGGCTAGCCTTAAAAATGATCAAAGTTTAGTTGTATTCTTATAAGTTGCCCATTATTTGATAGTCGTCACCTTCTACATATCTATCTGGAGAGTTCCTTTATTTAATTATATGGCCAAGGAATTGAATTTAGGTTTATGCGAATGCTCATTTCTCTCTTTTCACATCCAATTGGTTATCTTGTAGCCTTTGGAAGACCTGCCGCAACTGGCTTTGATGCTTCTCTAAGGTTGAAAGCATCACGTAATTGGTTTTCGGTTCATCTCTATTGGTAACTTTTACTTGATAGTTGCTTGATCTTAGATCTAATTTAGAGAAGTACTTTGCACAACTTAGCTTATCAAAAAGATTGGCCATAAGGGGAATTGGATACTTATTCTTTATTGTGACTTTGTTCAAAGCTCAGCAATCCACACATAACCACTAACTCTTATCTTATTTTTTTTAGAAAAGTACTAAGGCCCCAGAAGGTGCATTTGAAGGTCAGATAAATCCTGCTTGGATAAACTCATTTAATTGTTTCCTTAACTTCACTAACTTTAGGAGACCTATTTTGTATGGCCTCTTTATAAGTGCCTTGGCGCCCGAGAGTAATTTTATCTCATGATCAATAGCTTGTCGAGGTAATAAGACCCTAAGTAGCTATTTTGGCATCATATACTAAAACTCTTCCAAAACCAACTTCACTTCATTAGGTATTAGATTTGTGTTATCTCTGCCTTTGTAGATGGGCATGGCCACATAGCAAAGCTCTCCTTTTTTCATCCTTTTCTTGAGCTAGATAGTTGATATAATCCTTTTCCCACTCTTGGGTAAAATTGTAGTTGGTACCACAGAAGGTTGTTCTTCGAAAAACATTAAGCATCTCGTAGCAATGGGATAGCTTGTGCTTTTGTCATAAAATCTAAGCCTAGAACAAAATCAAAATCATCTACAACAGCCATAGTCATGTTCACCTTCCCTTCCCAAGAACTGATCTTAATCTTTATATCTTGGAGTTCCCTATAATAGTTGAGGTTGGTGAGTTAATTGCTTTCATCAACTTGAAATCTTTCTTAACCTTGGATTCGCATTTCTTTACCTTTCTTGGGGTGATGAAGTTATTGGAGGCCCTTGTGTTGAGCATGACTTTGCTCCTTTTATCATTCAACAACACATTCACGCACATTAAGGCTCGTTCTTCATCTTTTCTAATTGTGCTTGTAAGGCACTAAGGAACAGAATTGAACCCATACACGTCGACTCCAGCTCAATGTCCTCAACTAGGGTTTGGACTTGAAGTGCTTCCACATTAACAGTACATATCGCATTAAAAGATGCTTGATTTAGGCAATCAGCTACCCAATGAGGTTTATTGCAGAGAAAACAAGATATTGGAGCTTGAAGTTTAAAGCCCCATAGCTTAGTTGTCCTTGGTTGAAGTGTGTCCCTAATGGGTGGTCTCCTTGCACTTCCCCTACTCGAGGGTCTGTTAATTGTTAGAAATTTCTCCCCATTAATAGAGCTCGAGCTACTATTTTGTCACGACCCAATTTCCCGGGCCATGACCGATGCATGGACCTAATGAGCATAACTCAGCAAGCCCAAGCAAGCCTATTTTCATTTACTTTACTCTACGTATGATCGTGTGAGGCATCCACACGCAATGCACCCAATGCACACAAAGCCAACTCATAATGGCATTATTAGCAACAATATACATGCACCATACCAGTCATGTATTTAGTAATTTACATTGCATACACATATTCACATAGTTAGATTGTATTCACAATACAAAATGACCCATGACTTCCAACGGAGACATTTACAATAAAAGAAATGGGATGTTACTGAATGCCTACCTTCTAACCAGGAGATGCACTACGGGGACTCCTTGATCTAGGGTCCAACAGTCTCATGATCTGAAAACATGAATTTTTAAAACAGTGAGTACAATACTCAGTGAGTGAATATTAGAAGGGAACAAGCAATATCAACCAGGAGATTTGATAATAATGATGCACTGGTTAAAAATGAGACAATTTTTGATCTATCTAATATTTAAACCCTTTCCACTTAGCCCAGAATTTATTCTAGCCAGACAACAAAATCGACGATTATCGCTACAGTGGGAAGGCATTCTTGCTGCAGTGAAGCGTAATCATAACCCATCGTTGAACTAAGGTTTCGCTCAACCGTACGAGGGTTTGGTGTTAACCCTTTTTTCCTCAATTTAAAGCAATCCGCATACCATACAATCACACATATATACACAAAGACATGAGCAACTATATACACCGCCAAGTTTTCACTGTCCTTGGTGGTACAAAGAAATAACTATAAGAGCAATTGGTAAAGGGTATCATTCAACATCCCTATCGGAGTACTTGGCAACCGATATCACTCAGCCTCGCTGCCAAGCTCCTGGGCAAAGACCTAACAGAGCACTTGGCAAAGGTTATCACTCAGCATCCTTTCCAAGCTATCTGGCAGAGAATCACTCAGCAAGGGGTGTCACTCAGCATCCCTCTTTGCACACCATTACAGACATGTACATTACCCACTCCACACATGCACGATTACATTAACTTCGCAGAAATATTTTAACAACACACGTAAGCATCATATAAAGATACACAAACTCAACACAATCAATTTCACATCAGTAAAAATAATATTTCACGAAAAGCTTGTTCTGAGGTTCCCTTTTCTTTTTATAGAGAGTTGAATAAAATCATTTAAGCATTTTATTCAAGCACGTTCATATTTCCCAAAACCAATTTGAAATGCAAATTCACTCACAGGTTTTTCGGGAGTCGAATTTGAGCGTTTCGACTGCTAATCCTCAAGTGCGATTTTTTTGCCTTTATCAGAAATCTCACCACATTGACAAATAGCACAATAATTAAATTACTATATTGGTGTTAATTTGGTATAAAATTAACCTAATTTCTATGCGAATGCATAGAATACTCGGTCAACCGCTTAAATGCGATGTTGACCTAATTCAGCCAATTACCGATAAATTGGCCAATGCGACCGATTTGATTCCAAATTGCACCATTCTTTTTCTAATACCTTAATTCACCACATACCATTTAAATAATGCCAATTTCAGCATTAAAACTTTTCCATCTCTTCATGGTAAAATTCAGCCATTACAGTGCATTAGCATTGTAATTTTTCCTACTTAACTTTTTTTCTCCTTAAATCGTCATTTTCCAATTCATTTCATTTCAAATGAAATCATCTCATTTTCCACACACAACCTAGGATATTCGGCCTTTGAAGATTTATGGGGAAAATCAAGTTTTTTCTTGTTGTTTTGCTTACTAACATGCTAAACTATCTCTAAACACTAACATAGTTTAAAATCAAGCCAATCCAACATTAAATCCTCATCCATACCCGTTTTTCAGATTTGAATTCATCATGATATCATGCCTCTCAACCATAGAAAATGGAAAGAAATGCATGGGTATTGTAGATTATAAGCAAAAGTGAAGAAATGTTACCTTTTTCACTTGATTTTCCTTGAAAATCACATTTTTTTCTTGAATTTTTGGCTAGGTTTTCTTGTTTTTCTCCTTGTTCTCTTTTTCTTTCCTTTGAATCTGGTTTCTGCCGAATTTAGAGGGAGAAAGTGGGTTTTAATAGCTGATTTTTAGGCTTTAATAAAAAAATAAAATAACTTGCCACATGGCAAAATGCCATTGGCCCATTTTTTTACTTTTTTGACTTTTTCTTCCAAAATTTTCCACCACATGATTAGTCAAAGTCAAGATGTGAATAAAAGATGATCATGGCTGGAAAAAAATGTTCTGGTGGTGGAAAATTACCGTTTTCGCCCCGGGATGGTAAAATTATGATTTTGCCCTTATACTCCAAAATGTACCGGAATCACATTATTTCTACTTTTCAACTTTAAATAACACTAATATTGAACAATATTAATCAAATTGGGTAAAAATCTTTTAAAACAATTCCCGTTTAATTCTCCAGTGGTCAAATTACCATTTGCCTTTGTGCTCCAAAAATACCGAGAATCACAATTTTTCACTACTAAACTTCATTTTATTCTCCAATAATCATAATTATATTTCATATAATTATTCTTGGTCCAATGTGATCAAATCTTGACTAAAAATCTCCATTTTATCATCAAATGGTAAAATGACCGTTTTATCCCTAACCGATCAATTTTCCCGATTGACTCCAAACTGGACCTTGAACTCCGAATCACTATTCTAAGTCATTCTGTGGGATTCAGAATTTTCAAATTCCTTTTAGAATTTCTATTTGAACTAGTTCAAGGTTCGATTTAACTTGGTCGTACCACTCGGTACAATACCTTCTTTTAATCAAGCTTGACAAGGTCTTACATTCTCCCCCACTAATAAAAATTCAGTCCTCGAATTTAAATTCAATGTAAAGTGGCTTACCTTTACATATCGAAGAGGTGTGGATGCTTTGTCCTCATCTCATCCTCAGCTTCCAATGTCACCTCCTTTAAATCCTGATACCAACATTGTCACTAGGGGTGGCTCCACTTTTCAGGGTAGCCTTTTCTCCCTTCCGCGACGAGCTACAAAGGGTACCTATCAAAGCACTCAGCTAGTGGTGTCACCAGCATCGTTGCCAAGCTCCTGGATGTACCACATAGGTTGCCATATGCGCCTCCTCCAATATCTCTCTCCTCAATTCATCATTATCCGGCACATAAAGTCTATTTCCATACCTCAACATTCCATCTGTGCCTTTAGTAAATATTTTTTCTTTCTTTCTATAAGGATCCTCCAACTGATCCTTAAGCTCCTTAAGGTGTCTAACACCACTAAATTCATTAAGGTGGTTTTATCTTTAATTCGAGCTACGCAAGATTTATTTTCTTATTTAGTCACAAATACCTCCTTTAAAGGAGTCGGTACCACCAAGTATTCTTCTCTCCTAACACGATTCTTACTCAATCGATGTGCAAAACATGTAGAAATAAGCAGATAGGTTAAAATAGGCTTAAACAACACCCAAGCATTCATATCACGGATAGGAAAAATACTTGAGACCACTGCATTAGAGGTCTAGGCCTCTTGGGGCGTTAATACGTACACTCTCGCTTGGGTCGCTCCCACTGAGCCCTAACGTCCAGACTCAGATGGTCTGCCTTTGAATCTGGTTTGTGCTGAATTTAGGGAGAGAAAATGGGTTTTAATGGCTGATTTTAGGCTTTAATAATAAAATAAAATAACTTGCCACATGGCAAAATGCCATTGGCCTATTTTTTTACTTTTTTGACTTGTTCTTCCAAATTTTTCCACCACATGATTAGTCAAAGTCAAGATGTGAATAAAAGATGATCATGGCTGGAAAAAAAATATTGTGGTGGTGGAAAATTACCGTTTTGCCCCTGAGATGGTAAAATTACGATTTTACCCCTATACTCCGAAATGTATCGGAATCACATTATTTCTACTTTTCAACATGAAATAACATTAATATTGATCAATATTAATCAAATGGGGCAAAATATTTTGAAAAAAATTCCCATTTAATTCTCTAGTGGTAAAATTACCATTTTGCCCTTGTGCTCCAAAAATATCGAGAATCACAATTTTTCACTGCTAAACTTCATTTATACTCAAATAATCATAATTATATTGCATATAATTATTCTTGGTCCAATGTGATCAAATCTTGGCTAAAAATCTCCATTTTATGATCAAATGGTAAAATGACCGTTTTGTCTCTAACTGGTTAATTTTCCCGATTGACTCCAAACTGGACCTTGAACTCCGAATCACTATTCTAAATCATTCTGTGGGTTTCAGAATTTTCAAATTTTTCTTAAAATTTCTATTTGAACTAGTTCAAGACTCGATTTAACTTGATTGTATCACTCGGTACAATACTGTCTTTTAATCGAGCTTAACAAAGTCTCACATATTTCTTGATGGAAGGTCATTCCATTTAATCATTATAATCAATACGACATTCAATAGCCACTATTGCTGAAGTCACATCTTGTACCTTTTGTTGCTATAACTCCATCCCTATGCATGGCTTTAGACCCTCTATAAAATAAAATAATTTATCTTTCTCGATCATATCCCTAATATCCTACATTAAGGTAGAGAAGTTTCTCACAAATTCTTGTACTTACTTGATTTATGTTAGCTCTTGTAACTTCTGTCGAGCCATGGACTCTACATTTTCAAGGAAAAACTAATTCTTCAGTTCTCAGTTAAGGTCTGCCCAAGTTTGGATGTGGCACTCGCAATCGACAAATTTAGAATGCCATCATAATTTGCACCCCATGTAAGATACATTGCCATGATTGCCACATTTTCTTCCTTCAACTTTGTACGCACAACTCGAAAGTACCAGTCAATATAAAAAAGGAAGTTCTCTATTTTCACATCTATGGCCCTTTCATTTTGCTTAGGCTTTAGCACATTAGCTGTAACATCCCATGCGGGAAAGAAAAAAAAAAAAGAAGAAAAAGGGAGGGAGGCTCGGTCAACAAAGGGAGGAAGGATAAAGACAAAAGAAAGAAAAAGACAAATGAAGGAAAGGAAGAAAAAGAGGGAAAAAGAAGAATAAGGAGAGAGAAGAAAGAGCAGCGTCGGGAGAAAGAGGGAAGAAAGAAGAAAGAAAGAGAAGAAAAAGAGGGAAGAAGCAGAAAAAGGGGAGAAAGAGCAGCGCCGGGAGGAAAGAAAGGAAGAAAAAAAAAAGAGAGAGAAAGAGAGAAGCAGATCGGGAGAAAGGAGGAAGGAAGAAGAAAGAAAAAGAAGAAAAATAGGGAAAAAGAAGAAAAAGTGGTGAAAGAGCAACGTCGGGAGGAAAGAAAGGAAAAAAAAAAGGGAGAGAGAGAGAGAGAGAAGCAGATAGGGAGAAAGGAAGAAGGAACGAAGAAGAAATGGAAGGAACGAAGAAGAAATGGAAGGAACGAAGCAGATCAAGAAAAAAAAAAGAGGAAAAAAAAATTAATTAAATTAAATTAGGTGCACGCACGAATCAATAGCGAAGAGCATCCCGCTATTTTAAGGTGAGTGGGTGTTAAATTTTAAAAATATTATATTTTTATAATATTGTATAAATTGTGTTGATAGTTGATGATATTGTGGATGGCATGAGCTGGTAGAAAAAAATTAGGTTGTTTGTGAATGTGAAAAATTTAAAAATCTGGATTTGTGATAAAATATGTAGTACCGTATATATATGATTTTTAAGTATGGGGAAACAAATCTTCGACTGATTTTACTTCAAATAATGCCTTGAAATTTGTGTACTGCTTAGGCCAGTGACCATTACATTGTTTTAGAGATACGGTAATAATTGATTATATTTTTTTATATACGTTGATTTAGTAGACATATTATGATTTAAATGATTGAAATATTTTATGCACGAGTAGGTAATAGGGGACCTGAAGCCCCGATTTATATTGGTGACGTGGGTAGTTCCCACGAGTAGATAAAAGGGGGGGCCTGAAGAGTTCCCACGAGTAGATAAAGGGGGACCTGAAGCCCCGATTTATTTTGGTGACGTGGGTAGTTCCCACGAGTAGATAAAGGGGGACCTGAAGCCCCGATTTAATTTGGTGACGTGGGTAGTTCCCACGAGTAGATAAAGGGGGACCTGAAGTCCCGATTTAATTTGGTGACGTGGGCAGCTCCTACGGGTAGATAACAACACCCGAGAACAAGCCTAAGGGCTGTACTAAGTTATTCGAGAACGAGATTCGCTCGTTTATTGTCTTAGCATACATCGCGTGTCGTTGGCACATAAATTTTTATTAATAATTGATAAGTGAGATATATATACATATTCTTGAGCTACACTGTTTTAGATTTGCAAGGCATACAATATCTCTCTATTTAATGAAATATTTTTCTATGCCTACTCTTGGATTTAGAACTGATCTATCCGTTTGTTGTTTCCCCTTCTCGCCTGCTCACTGAGTCGATGATTATCACTGAGTCTATGAGACTCACACCCTCTTATTTTCCCCTTTTGCAGACAGGGACTAGTCTAACGTGAAACTATCAGTGAGCACGGTCTACCACAGATTTGGGTAAAGATAATTTTCAACTCGTTTAAGAATCACTCCGCTGATAGAGGTCAAGTTGTAATACTCTGGAGTTGTAGGTGGCAATTATTGATTTTTGGATTAATGAAAGTGGAGATTTCGAACTCAACGTAGTTAATTGTAATATCATGTCTTAACGTAAAAGTGAATTGATTGTGCTTGATTTTAAATCCAAGTACACGTGTATATATGTGATTAACGTAAAATTTATGCAGTTTATTGCAAGTGTACAGGGAATGGTTGAAAAGTCATATGAGGCTTGTTCGGGACTTGGTGGGACACCTTGAAAGTCTCGAATGCCAGTAGCGATCTAGGGGGGGTCGTTACAGTGTTGGTATCAGAGCCCTAGGTTTAGTCGAGTCTTAGGGATTCTTGTGTTAATCAGCGGAGTTGTTGGAGCTAATGTAGAGTCTTGTTTATGGGTTGTGACTGCAGCACAAGTCATAAACAGGAGGCTATATAAACTCCTATTCTTAGTAACTTGCCTTCTATTAACGTTAAAAATAAAAGTTATGTGTAGCGCCGTAGTCTGGGTTTGAGATGTCACTCAAGACATAAGCTACTGTTGAAAAGATTTTAAGCAAATGCTCTTGATAAAAAGTTGATGTAATGATATATCCCTCCGACTAAAAGTGGAAGAAAGTGAAGTTGGACTAATAGGTTCGTAAACAACTCATTCAATTGGTAGAATTAAAATTTGAACCACGATTGTCAATGGAAAGAAATTGATGACTATGAGGTATTTTAGGTCAATATAAAGGAGTACATATGATAATGGTAATAAGAGGTATATTTGATTGGAATAAATAATGATTGTTGAGATTAACTCGAAGTTTATAAATTTAAGCATTAAGGGAGGAGTAACTGATACTTACGTGCACGAAAGTGAGTGCACGGTGTTAATTAACTTACCCTGCCCATATATGAATGGTGTCAAACTTCTGAAATAGATTATATATGGATATGTATTGAATATATGCACAACAACTTAGAGGGAGCTGGTTTGGATTTTAATTAAGTGACGGTGAAATCCCAATGTTTGATTCGGACTATTATGGTTTATAATTATAAGTATACAAATTAGCTTAAGGATAATCAATGTAAATACACTAAGCTAGTTGGTAGGGTCCGAATTGAGAACACGGACACCTTGGTAGATTTTAAAATAATGTCCAATGGGGTTAAGGAGCTAAAATGTTATTGAGCATGCGTTGAATTGTTAAAGTTATGAGTGGCTTCGGAGGTAAGCTTTTGATTGTTTAAGTCCTCAACTGAATTCCATCAAATGATGTGTTTGAGTGTTTTGGGAGGTACATTGAAAAGCATAAGAGAATATATTAGTTAAATTGCTATAAGGGGTCAAAATGGGATGACCGTGAGAGGCTCGTGAGTAACTAAGCCATGTATTGATGAAAGTGCAAGGGAGCTATGATTGGTAAATAAAAGTAGAACTTTAATGATTGGAAAGTATTCACTACTTTAGGCATTAAACTATAAGTTATGAGCTTGTATCCACTTCATGAACCTCTTTGTGAGAAAATTTGAAAGAGTTCTCATAATGTGAAAGCATTGAAGCTTAAAAGCAAATGGCTATACAGTCAAGTTCAGGCTCGTGACTGATAAATCACGTAGGTATAAAAATGTATTGCAATTATAAGGATGCTTGGAAATACCGGTTTAAAGCAATGATTATCTCACCATTATGTAAACCCGATAAGGTTGTGGTCTCGATATACTGATAGGTGCAAGGTATAAATTGTGAAACGAGTTACCCTCACCAGTTTTAATTTATTTTGAGTAATTACTCAGTAAAGTGCCTGATAAGAGTAGGCAAAGGTTGAATTATGTTACCGATACTTAGAGAACGAGGGTGATATGGTTTGATTAAATGTGAGAAGAAATGATCTTAAACTTAATTGGGTGGTTATTTCAGTATTATAAGTGGTTTATTGAACTGGTTATGCTTGAGATTACTTGAAGTTGAAAATTTTGAAAATATATACGGTTATAGACTAAGAGATATAAGCATAAAGTGGATAATCTAGGCATACCACAATAGGTGAAATGTGAAATAGATATGTCAAAATTGGAGAAAGTAAGAAGAGGTTCTACACATGGTAATAGAAACTGACAATTAAATGGATGTATTTATGTATATGTGGAGTTACTCATGTCTTCGGTGGAAATAAAGAATCATTCTTAGCAATTTGAACACAATGTGCTTGATAGGTTGCATAGATGGTGCTATAAAATACTAATGGACATAACATACATTATTGGAAATGATTATGAATATGAGGGAAGAAATTTTCAATAGTTGCACTGCCACAATGTCAATTATCTAGCACCACGGCAGTAGGAATGTCTCATGCGCTAGACACATGAGCAAGGTGTGGAAAGTATGAAGAATGAATATACAAAATAATTCAGGTCGTTGATCTTGGTATTGGACGTCGTTATATGGAGATTTAAATGATTAGAAGAACGATACATGAATTGAAAGTTTTCCTAATTTATTTATATATATCATGACATGTAAAAAAAAAAAAAGAGTTGGAAAGTTACTAAGATATTCTGCAATGTGATGAATTAAGAGGAGTATTGAGTGGACTAAATATGCGCTCAAAGATCTAAAGAAACACCAATACCAATAGAGGAATTGTGAATGAAGGAAATTGAGGTGGGCATAACAACAAAATGAGCTTATAGAATCGTTGGGAAGATCTATAATTTTATTATGATATAGTCGAAGAGAAAGATACTGGTGATAAGACAAGGTTAATTATGTGGTGTATTAAAATCTATGAACATAATCGGAAGTATGAACAGAAGTGAATACTATTAAATTTCTTGGAGGATGAATACATGTTCATAGACCAAATTGTTTAAAGGGCTAAGGAACAAATAAGTGCACAAATAATCGAAAATGCATAAAAGTTTTGAAAGTAAAATACCCAACTATATGTGCCAAGGACGATGACTGATATTACTTTGGTGTATTTTAAATGCACATTGATATAATGTAGTAGTGGTAACTTGCTACCAAACCTGATGATTAAATCATGGATTATGTAGTTACAAGAGGAAAGAAACAGGTTAGAAGTGGATAATTGTAGTGATGGTAAGAAGTACTTAGGTATATATCAAGAATAAAGTGTGGTAGGATGTAAGTGAATGATAACTTAAGGGTTCAAAAATAATTTGGAAGTTGATTATGATCTAATGTTCATGGACTAAATATGATCTATGGGAGTGAAATAGAAAGATAATTAAAAAATATCAGAAATAAGAAAGACAAAAAGGGAAACTCAGGTTTCGATATATTGGCCCGTTTGAAATATTGGGACGGGAAGGTATTGCTGCTTATCGGTTGGCATTACCATCGGATCTCGAAGGAGTCAATTCAGTGTTTCATGTATCCACGCTAAGAAAATATGTCCGAGACCTTTCGCATGTGATAAGACATGATATGGTATTGTTAGAACATGGGTTGGAATTCCAAGGGTAGCTTGTAGCTATATTAAATTGTCAAGTTAAATGGCTTCGCCATGAAGACATCACCTTAGTGAAAGTATTATGGCAAAAACTATCCAGTGAAAGAAGAAATTTGAGAACTAGAAAAAGAAATGCAAACAGGGTATCCACAACTGTTTGAGGATTGAATGTGTGGATAAGTGCTTCTTTGCTATTGAAATTCGAGGACGAATTTATTATAAGTGGGGGAGTTTGTAACATCCCATGCGGGAAAGAAAAAAAAAAGAAGAAAAAGGGAGGGAGGCTCGGTCAACAAAGGGAGGAAGGATAAAGACAAAAGAAAGAAAAAGACAAATGAAGGAAAGGAAGAAAAAGAGGGAAAAAGAAGAATAAGGAGAGAGAAGAAAGAGCAGCGTCGGGAGAAAGAGGGAAGAAAGAAGAAAGAAAGAGAAGAAAAAGAGGGAAGAAGCAGAAAAAGGGGAGAAAGAGCAGCGCCGGGAGGAAAGAAAGGAAGAAAAAAAAAAGAGAGAGAAAGAGAGAAGCAGATCGGGAGAAAGGAGGAAGGAAGAAGAAAGAAAAAGAAGAAAAATAGGGAAAAAGAAGAAAAAGTGGTGAAAGAGCAACGTCGGGAGGAAAGAAAGGAAAAAAAAAAGGGAGAGAGAGAGAGAGAGAAGCAGATAGGGAGAAAGGAAGAAGGAACGAAGAAGAAATGGAAGGAACGAAGAAGAAATGGAAGGAACGAAGCAGATCAAGAAAAAAAAAGAGGAAAAAAAAATTAATTAAATTAAATTAGGTGCACGCACGAATCAATAGCGAAGAGCATCCCGCTATTTTAAGGTGAGTGGGTGTTAAATTTTAAAAATATTATATTTTTATAATATTGTATAAATTGTGTTGATAGTTGATGATATTGTGGATGGCATGAGCTGGTAGAAAAAAATTAGGTTGTTTGTGAATGTGAAAAATTTAAAAATCTGGATTTGTGATAAAATATGTAGTACCGTATATATATGATTTTTAAGTATGGGGAAACAAATCTTCGACTGATTTTACTTCAAATAATGCCTTGAAATTTGTGTACTGCTTAGGCCAGTGACCATTACACTGTTTTAGAGATACGGTAATAATTGATTATATTTTTTTATATACGTTGATTTAGTAGACATATTATGATTTAAATGATTGAAATATTTTATGCACGAGTAGGTAATGGGGGACCTGAAGCCCCGATTTATATTGGTGACGTGGGTAGTTCCCACGAGTAGATAAAAGGGGGGGCCTGAAGAGTTCCCACGAGTAGATAAAGGGGGACCTGAAGCCCCGATTTATTTTGGTGACGTGGGTAGTTCCCACGAGTAGATAAAGGGGGACCTGAAGCCCCGATTTAATTTGGTGACGTGGGTAGTTCCCACGAGTAGATAAAGGGGGACCTGAAGCCCCGATTTAATTTGGTGACGTGGGCAGCTCCTACGGGTAGATAACAACACCCGAGAACAAGCCTAAGGGCTGTACTAAGTTATTCGAGAACGAGATTCGCTCGTTTATTGTCTTAGCATACATCGCGTGTCGTTGGCACATAAATTTTTATTAATAATTGATAAGTGAGATATATATACATATTCTTGAGCTACACTGTTTTAGATTTGCAAGGCATACAATATCTCTCTATTTAATGAAATATTTTTCTATGCCTACTCTTGGATTTAGAACTGATCTATCCGTTTGTTGTTTCCCCTTCTCGCCTGCTCACTGAGTCGATGATTATCACTGAGTCTATGAGACTCACACCCTCTTATTTTCCCCTTTTGCAGACAGGGACTAGTCTAACGTGAAACTATCAGTGAGCACGGTCTACCACAGATTTGGGTAAAGATAATTTCAACTCGTTTAAGAATCACTCCGCTGATAGAGGTCAAGTTGTAATACTCTGGAGTTGTAGGTGGCAATTATTGATTTTTGGATTAATGAAAGTGGAGATTTCGAACTCAACGTAGTTATTTGTAATATCATGTCTTAACGTAAAAGTGAATTGATTGTGCTTGATTTTAAATCCAAGTACACGTGTATATATGTGATTAACGTAAAATTTATGCAGTTTATTGCAAGTGTACAGGGAATGGTTGAAAAGTCATATGAGGCTTGTTCGGGACTTGGTGGGACACCTTGAAAGTCTCGAATGCCAGTAGCGATCTAGGGGGGGTCGTTACATTAGCCCTTTTCCCTTAATCTTATGAGTTTGTACTGGTATTGCCTACAGCAATAATCAAGAGATTTACTTGAGCTTTTAATTCTCCAAACTCGCCTTGGAGAGTGCTCAATGCATCCCTGATCTCATCACTCAAGGTATTTATCATTTTAGATAGTTCCTGTTAGACTATCTCAATTTCATTTATTTGTTCACGCAGGACCATTTGAGTTTTTATTGTGGCCGCCGCAGCCTCTAACTCATCAATTCTCTAGTGGTCCTCTAGTGCACTCCTCGTGGTCACCGTGTTTGCTTTTTCACTTAGCACATCTTGCTCATACTCTGATACCAACTGTCACAAACTATGCTTAATCGCTTAAATATACGATAGTCCATGTGACACTTAAATGTGCGCTTCCACACAAGCTAGCCAATAACTCGTTTATATTAGAACAAACATCAATAATAGCCGTAAATTAGTTTAAGGCAAATAACATTGAAATCATAAGGCATAACGAATTCTATATACACAACCACTAGAGCCACATAAAGAAAATGTATTATTAATATCGAAAAAAGTACAAAGGGTCCAAGACATGCCATTGTCGAGCCATAGGAACAACCCTAAATGGTTCACTACAAACGTATTTTTACCAGTGACGTTGCCCAACAATTCATCAACTACTCATCACCTATAAAGAGGTTACGAGCTTTTACAATTATTTCATCAAGAACTTTAAAAGTCATGAGATAGGGACATTCTTTCCCTAAAAGGTCTTCCCCTCAAAGACTTAACAAGCATTTATAAAGATACCACCAAGCGCCATTACAATGTTTAAAAGGAGAATATCTCTCCTGAAGGTACAAAAGACTTAATCTCTTAGGCAATTCTACCTTGTCATAGCCTTATAGTAGGTTGACTCATTGCATTAAGGGTTTGTTAAACTAGGCAATGAAATGCCTTGACGTGTCTTGTTTGTGCTTGTCACGACAACTGTATGCTTGTATCATTGAAATTTCATTAATAAAATTTCACCAATGACTTGACTTAAAAAAACTTATTCTTTACAAAAAGTAACTCTGCTAGTCATTTCTTTTTTAAGTGTCACAAAAACAACAGTTTTTCACATGACTTAATGAAATTTTCATTTGAATTTGCAACAACTCACTAGAAATCCAACCACTTGAGCAAACCCCTAAATATTTTAATTTAAATGCATACAGGTAATTTTTTTAAGTTCTCTTAACTTGACCCTCACAAAATATTGTGAAACTTATACTTACTAGCTAAGCCTAGCACATAAATTCTAACCCAATATGCTAAGCTTATTAAATTTTAAAAAATAAGGGTGAGTCTACTAACCCAATCCCACTAAGTCTATATGAATCTAAGTTTATCATAAGCCCAATATGTTAATTAGTGATTGAAAAAGCCCAATATGCCAATAGCAAATAAAATCCTTTCGAGAAAAGCTTCCACATGAAGCTACCTATTTTTGCAAAACAGACAAAGCCACCATTAACTCTTGTTTTCAAACAAAAGTTTCCTTTTACTGCTAATCTCTCCAAACGATTCAAAGCTGAAGCTATTCTGTCAAGCCCAGCCCTAAAATATCTATTATGTCATGTATATAATTGACATCATACCAGTATATTGGAATATCTCGAAAACATAGATAAAAATCGATATTGAGCCTAGAAATACAACTAAGTCGATTATGCCTCGAAGTAATTAAAATAGGGATTTTAAAGTGAAATTGGAAATTTTACAGTCAAAGAATAACTTAAAATGATGATTCAGAGTTCGAGGGCTGATTTGGAGTTAATCGAGAATACTAACCACTTAGGGGTAAAATGATCATTTTGCCACCCAAAATTTAAATTTGGTTATTTGATGAAATTTTAAACCAAGATTGATCATTTGGAGTATAATATGAGGGTTGGTAGTGAAAAAAATTTTAATTCTTGGTATCTTTGGAGTATAAGGGCAAAATGATAATTTTACCACCTAGGGGTAAAATGGTAATTTTTCACCCCCAACACTTGTCAAATTTATGGATTTTATTTATTGTGGGAATGGGTAAACATGGCATAAAATGTGGTGGAGAATTAAAGTTTAAAAGTTAGATATTTAAAGTATGGACCAATTAAAACATGCCATGTGTCAAGTTTTTAATATTTTATTATTTTCCTTATAAAAGCATAAAAATAAGCCCATTTAACCTCATAGGGGTTGGCCAAAGGAAGAACAAAAGGAAGAAAAGGGAAAACAAAGAGAAAATAAAAACCTAGTTAGGAAAAATCAAGAAAATTCAAGATAAATTATGGAAATCCAACTGATCAAGTGGAAAAAGGTAAAATTTTTCAAGTTTGGCGTAAGATCTACAATACCCATGCTTTATTTTCTCATTTCCATGGTTGAATTACCTATTTTCATGGTGGATCTAGGCTAGGCCGAATGGGTATGGTGAGAGAAATGATATTGGAATTGTTTGATTTTAAGTTATGTTAGTGTTTTTAGTTAGTTGAATATGTTTGGAAGCAAACCAACAAGAAAAGAATCCATTTTCCCCATGAATCTTCAATGGCCGAATCTTGTATGTTGAGTATTGATGATGGATTGGTTTTGATTCAAGTGAAATGGTTGAGAAATGATGAATTAGGGTGAGAAAATGAAGTAGGACAAATTTCAGTGTGAATGCACCCATAATAGTCGAAATTTTCAAGGAGAATTGTGAGGGTTGATAAGCTGAATTTTTGGTAAATTGGCTTGTATTTGGTGAATTGAAATATTGGAAATGAAATGGAGCAATTTGGAGCTAAATTGGACGCGTTGGCAATTTAATCGGGTGATAGGCCGAATTAGGTCAACACCACTTTTAAGCGGTTAACCGAGCATTCCATGCATTCATATAGAAATTAGGTTAATTTTATACCTAATTAGCACAAATATAGTGATTAAATTATCGTGCAATTTGTCAAGGTGGTGAGCCCTCTGATAAAGGTAAAAAAATCACACCCGAGGATTTATAATCGGAGTACCCGAATTCGGTTTCCAAAAACTGTGAGTATTCTTACTATCATCTTAATTATCTAAAGTAGGTTTTTATCCGATTTTATGATTTTATAGAAAATGAGTTTAAATGGAAAAATCATTTTATTTTATAAACAAAATGTAATTTAAAGAAATGAATTTTATGAATTTTTCAGAAATTAAATGATGATTTTGGAAAAATAGAGTAATTGGAGATTGTTTATTTGTTGTATTACAAATTGTCTTTAAATTTAATGGCTTATGATAATATATGAGCATGAATGGCTAAACTAATTTTCGTGTTAGAATTACAAGTACTGTGTATTCAGCCTTGAGAGGCTAGTTTGCAATAAATTACCATGTCATGCAGACAAAGAAATTTTATGAATCAGGTGGTAGATAAAATAATCTATAATCCCTACAGTGGAGGTCCAATGGACCAACCTATGAGAAAGGGCACAAGATCAGATATATATATACCTTACCTCGATCGGAGAGCCATGTGAAGGGTGTCTCTAGAGGTAAAAATTTGAGTGCACTTCACGTGGACCACCGTTTGAGAGTGAGACTCAGCTAACGCCACGGGATTGTGAGACCCTGTCTGATTGGTTGAAAAGCCGGTATTGTACCTAATGGTACAATTAAGTTAAATCGAGCTCCAACTAGTTTAATAAAAATTCTAAGAGGAATTTCAAAATTCTGAGACCCACAGAATAGGTCAGAATAGTGATTCAGAGTTCAAGGTCCAGTTTGGAGTCAATCGGGAAAATTGACCGGTTAAGGACAAAACGGTCATTTTCTCATTTGTTGATTTATAGAGATTTTTAACCAAGATTTGATTACAGTGGACTAAAAATAATTATGTGACATACAGTTATGATCCCCTAATCATAAAATGATGTTTAGCAGTGTAAAATGGTGATTTTTGATGTTTTTGGAGCACAAGGGCAAAATGGTAATTTTGCCACCGGAGTGCTAAATGTGAATTTTTTAAAAAAGGATTTTGCCCCAATTGGGTAATATTGATTTATATTAGTGATATTTGAGGTTGGACAGTGAAAATAATGAAATTCCGGGACATTTCGGAGTATAGGGGCAAAATCGTAATTTTGCCATCCCGGGGGTATTTCGGTAATTTTCCACTACCAGAATAAATTTTTCCAGCCATGGTCAACCTTGGATCAGATGTTGACTTGATGAATCAAGTGGTGGAGATCAAATGGGAGAAAAAGTCAAAAAGTCAAAAAAACGGGCCAATTACATGGTGACACGTGGCAACCTTGTTTATTTTATTATTTAAGCCATAAAAATCAGCATTTAACCCTCATTTCTCTCTCTAAATTCGGCACCCACCAGAATTGAAGCAAAAAAAAGAAGAACAAAGGAGAAACACACC
The DNA here is from genome assembly GCA_036013995.1 of Theobroma grandiflorum. Taxonomy (NCBI): domain Eukaryota; kingdom Viridiplantae; phylum Streptophyta; class Magnoliopsida; order Malvales; family Malvaceae; genus Theobroma; species Theobroma grandiflorum. The sequence goes on along the minus strand of CP142132.1, from coordinate 14,855,542 downwards.
AAAACCTAGGGGAAATTCAAGACAAGTGTGATTTCAAGGAGAATTCAAGTGAAAAAGGGTAATAAATCTCTACTTTGGCTTGTGATCTCTAATATCTATGCTTTTGTTCTTGAATTCTATGGTTTAATATGGAGATATCATGATGGGAAGAATTCTGAAAAATGGGTTTGAGTATGGATTTGATGTTGGATTGGATTGAGTTTAAACTATGTTGGTGTTTAGGAGTAGTTAAGCACGATTATGGAAAAAAATGGAAGAAGGAAATTGAATTTCATGGTTGTTCTTTGTTAGGCCGAACCTAGTGTGTAGAGAATGCATGAGGAATTGGTTCATTTCAAATGAAATGGTTTCATTTGAAATGAAAGAAAATAGAAAAATGACAATTTAAAGTGAGAAAATGTAGTAGAAAATTTTCAGTGCTAATGCACTGCATTGGCCGAATTTTCCATAAAAAAATGGAAAAGATTGGATGCTGAAATTGGCATTAATTGAATGATTTGTGGTGAATTAAGGTGTTAGAAAAAGAATGGACCAATTCGGAATTAAATTGGACATAATAGCCGATTAATCGGGTAATCGGTCGGAATTAGGCAATACCGCGTTAAAGCGATAATCGGACGCATTTTTGCCTTTGCGTATCATACGTTAGCAATTTAAATTAATTTGTATTAGTTTGGGGGCATTATAGTAATTTTCCAATTTTATTCTGTGTTAAGGTGGTGAGAAGTCCGGAAAAGGGCAAGGGAATCGTAATTGAGGACTTTTAATCCGAGAGCATCCGGAATCCGGATTTGTGAGATGGTGAGTGAACTTGCATTTCAAACTATTTGGGGAATGCACATTGTATTGAAATGAATGATTAAATGATTTATTCAAAGTTTTAAAAAAAATATATGTGCTGGGAACAAGCCTTTGATTAAAATGATTTTATGTGATGAATTATGTGTTATGCATGAAGGCATAAAATTATGTGTTATGCATGATGGCATAAAATTATATGTTATGCATGAAGGCATGAAATGTTATTTTATTGAGGTGAAATTTAATTGTGCTAAAAATGTACATTGCTATAATGTGTATATGTATTGTGGAGAAGTGTTGTGAAATTATTACCACCGTGCACGTGTGAAGAGGAAATTGCACAGGCCTGAAATGGTGTGCAAGGTGGGGACGGCGATACGTAACGTCCACTATTTCCTAGAGATTGAAAATTTAGTAAAGTGGGGACGGCGATACGTAACGCCCACTATTACTATAAATTTTGGAAATTGAGCAAAGTGGGGACGGCGATACGTAACACCCACGATTCCTGGAAACCATTACACGTGAACAGTGGTGAAGTGTGATTGGTTATCCAGGGGCTTGCAGGGACGGCGATACGTAACACCTGCGAGTGCTCAGATATGTGTGTTTGTGTACACATGTGATTGTTCATTTCTCCGAGTATATTTGTATGAAATCGATTATTCCTTCATTATAAATTAAATTGAAATGAGGGGAAGGGTTGGTAATAAATTGGATAAAAATGAACGTGTTTCAAATGTATGCATCATATTTTAACCCTTCCTGATATTATGGCTTATTCCTATCTTATGTTTGCTCACTGAGTTTCATACTCACCGTTTTCAAAAATTCATGTTTTCAGATCAGGAGATTGTAGATTCCTAGATCGCGGGATCACAGTAGTCCATCTCCTGGTAGGTGTCTGGCATTCACTAGTGACCGTTTTAATTGTAAATGTCTCCGCTGGAAGTCGTGGGTGTTTATTGTATTGTGAATACAATTTAATTATGTGTATATGTGTAAGCAATGTAAATTGCTAAATACATGACTGGTATAGTGCATGTATATTAATGTTGATAATGCCATTGTGGATTGGCTGTGTTCACACCCGAGAAAAGGTGTGTGTGTGTGTATGTGATTGGATGTGCCATGGTTAATTGGCATTGTATGCACACTGGGTGCATTTACGTGTGGATGCCTCACACGAGTATGTATGGAATAAAGTCAGTGGGAATAGGCTTGCTTGGGCTTAGTGAGCTATGCTCATTGGGTCCTCGCGCCGGTCATGGCCCGGGAATTGGGTCGTGACAAGGATGGCTACATTTTCCAATGTAAAAATATGTTCATGTGTATACTACACTGAACAGCCTTGGCAGTCTCGGTCAGATGCTTCGGTCGGGGTATCCCCGAGAATGATTTCGGCAAGAGCCAAGTTAGTTTTTAAGAGATTCATAAGCCATAGTAATTATTCGAGTGAAATAATTTTATTTTACTCGATTGGAATAATTTGAGATAAGATGAACTATAATACGAAGAATGAAATTGAATTTATCTCCATTTATTCGACTTTAGATATTTTTATGGTGTTTGTTTACTCACTGGGATTTTGTAATCTCACCACTCTCCTTTCCACCCTTTCAGGACTGGAATAGTTAGTAGATAGTTGAATTGGCTAAGGACTAAAGTTGGCTTGCAACCTCACCAACAGTAGGTGCACTGCTTCCATTGCATTTGGTCAGTCAAAGGCCCATGTGTCATTGTAAAAGTAATTTTATGCTTTGGTTATTTGCTTTATAGTATGTATGAATATATTTAACTTTTACACTACAAAAATTATTTTTCGATATTTCTATAAAAATTGTTTTATAAGAAATTAGAATATTTTCTTGAATATTTTTATTTTATTCAAATAGTCATAATTTTAATCAAAAAGGGTGTTTTAGTTACTTAAATTTATTTTCAATTATAACATATGTGTTTCCCACTCAACCACTTCATTTTTGGTCGAGTTCGAAAATTTTGAAGAAAAATTATCAAAATGCCCTATGAGGCGAAAACCATTTTTCTACCATTTTAAGTTGGAAGAAAGTTAAAATCATTTGAACATGACGTTCAATGTTGATTACTCACAGTGGAGACGAGCAAAATGGTACTAAAAGCCTTGCGGGGTTTCAGTTGGTATTCGGCGTATGAATAGCTATCGAGATGTCGCGACGGTTGTCACGGGCTCAATAGGGTTCTAGGTCGTGACATATTCGTTGTTCCAATCAAATTTTTTTCCATTTGTTATTGAGCCTTTCTTTTTGTTTTGGACTTTAAAATATATTTATAGTTTGAAAAATTGCCATGGCCCCCCTTTCCTCTTGGTATATTGTTTGCCAAGCAGCATGAATTCTTGAAATTGATGATCAATACTTTGTATAGGAACCTTTCGTAAACATCGTTGGGCATATGCCCTTAAAAATCAATTTTATTATTTATTTATTAGATAAATAAATTGCTACATTAATTATTGATTACATATATATTACATTTTAATACATATTTTATTTATGAAATATATGATATGATCATGAACTATTTAGTAACATTGTAGAAAAACTATGCTAATATTTGATGAACTATTAAGTAGGGAGTGATAGTTCTTTAATTCCTTGTTTGCCAAAAGTGTTTTACGCTAAATGTGACAAACTATTTAAAACCGACACTTGTTATGCCTCTATCAAAAAGGATACAATGTTTTAACTCTAGCACTGGGGTAGTGAACTTAAAGCAAACAAGTAGGCATAGTATATGAGATAAATACATTAAACAAGATCCAATAAAAAAGCTTCGTATAAGTCTACTGCTACCAATAATTAAAATGAGCTCTATTACAATTTATTATTTGTCTTTAGACTAGAGAGGTCAATTTATTATTTGTTATACCCTAGTACGTTGGGTTATGTACATGCCAAATAAATTATATTGGATGCTCAATAAAGGATTCGTCATTCTGTATGGAGAAATATATTCAACCTATTTTCATAAGATTGGTTGACTCAAGAAATTAGGTAGGTATGTTTTCTAAAAGGTGTTTTTAGAATTATATTATTTATATTAATATTATATATTAGTGTTTTAAAGAAACATATTTTTCAAAGTCCAACAAGAATTAAAATCATGAATTGGTATTACACGGGTTAGATGTGACAGCAAAAATTATTTATCCATAAAGCCCATAAGAATTATTGTATGGTGAAATGACTGATTAGTAAAGATTGTAATGAAAGGGACCTCATTGATAATTCTTTTCTCTATAGAGGTCATTTGCAATGTGTTGATGGACATTATTACAATTAATATTTAAATAAAGTTTCTTGATTAATTTAAGAAACTAAATGATAATATGCATCACCATAACTGCAACCTAAAATTATTAGCATTAAGACACCAACACCATATAGTGAATTTTCTAACAATAACTACAATAATTTAATAAATTTACAATATTTAACAAAAATAATAACTCAAACCTTATACTATTTCACCTTCAAATGCTTTAAATTTAAAAGTGAACTTAGAAGAGCTTGGTTGGTTAAAAAAATGAGAGAGAAAGAGAGAGAGAGAGAGAGAGAAAGAGATGAGAGTTTTTTTGTAGGTAAGCATAGAGGTAGAGGATCAGCCATGAGTAACAGTCAGCAAGGGTTTCAAGGCATAAGGTATCATAGGTAGTCTAAGTTGGCATGGTGGAAAAGGTTTCTATACTCTGTCTTTGTTGAGAATTTAGTAATGTCATGGGCTAACCTCAAATCAGTATATGATCAGTTTGGTGTTATGGTTGATGCATTTGTCCCAAGATCTATTAGAAGGAGAGGTAAGTTTGTTGCTTTTATGCATTACAGATTTGCTAGGGAGCAGTAAGCGGCAATTCATTAAGGTGATAGGATTATTATTTCTAATCATCGGATTACAGTGAAGAAGGCATAAGAAAGTAGACAACTTATACATGATATAACTAATAGTCGAGTAATAGAAAATTTTCCTTACCAATGTTCATTTAAAGATGTAGTAGTTAATGGAACACAAAACTATGGGAATGAAACATGTGCACAAACAAAAATGGTGGATGTCAAGCTTAAGGTTGAGAATAATAAGGGGATGAATACACAATTACAACCAAGGAATGTTGATGATAATCTAAGGCTATGGAAAAAACCAAGGAAAAGTTTAGTGCTAGTGCCTTTGTGCCAATATTGAATTATGCATGGTTGAAAAAGAGTGCTATGGGTTATGTTTGAGAATGTGTGTATTTAAACAAGGTATAACAAAAATTGGCAATGAAAGGTATGATGGTTCATATTCGAGAAACTGGGGACTTGGAGTGCTTGTCATGTTTTGCAATAAAGATAAGACCAAGGTCTTCCTTGCAAATTATATGGTGCTTTTGGTTTCGGCATAACTTATCTATTTTTAATGGAAAGTTTACTTGGCCTTACAATGCAAAGCAAATCATCTAGACAAAGACCAAAGAAGCTTGGAACAGTTTACATTGTGGCCAACAAAAAGTAAAATACGAGACAATGATTAGCTAGGTAAAACCTATGGGATCCTTTGTAAAGTTCAATATAGATGATAGTGCTGGAGGGCAACCAAGACTAATGGCAACAGGTGGACTTATTCGAGATAACTTTGGTGCATGGTTAATAGTGTTGGCTCCATTAGTTTTTGATGATAATAAAACATTCCCATGTCATTTGTGTTTTATATTTTTACCTAAATGTGTAGGGCAAATGTTCATAAAGAAACAATAAGTCAATCTTTCAAATGTACACCTAAGAAGTTGATATGGATAATGAATAAGATTAACCAACTTAAAGAAAGGCCTCTGGTTGAATAATGAAGATCAATGGTCAGCCAAAAATTCAAAATGGAGAAGTTTCAGGCTGAAGCATATTGAGAAACAAAACCAAGTTAGTCAACCAAGAAAATAGGTTAGTTGACTAAGTGTTCTCTGCCAAATCTACGTCTGAGACAGAATCAACTTAGTCTACCAAGAGAAAAATGTTAGTCAACTAAGTGCTCTCTATCTGCAACATACACCAGGCCACTACAAGATAGATTAACGGCTAGAACCTTCCCCAAACTATTTCTAACGGTCAAAAACATTCCAATAGCCATCAGACAAGCTTCTCCAACTATAACAAGATCTTCAAATGCCAAGGAATCAATTTTTGAGAACTTTTGATAACTTTTGGCAACCTTAAGAAAGATTTCATCATATTCAAGCCAAGAAAGAGCAAAAAGCTTAGAAATTCTCTTGTATTTCACTGAACCTAAATGCCTATCTTCTATTATTGTGTTTAACTCTGAACCGTGTACTACTTAGATCAATTTGTGATTATAGGTACTCTCTTTTCTTCTTATCTTTGTGTTCTTAGAGTTAAGGATTCACTCTAAGTGATTGATTCAAGCTAGGTTTGCTTGAATGCTTGAAAGTTCCAACTTAGCCTTGAAAAGTTGAGTGTTAGGTTTGGTTGAGCCCTTGAAAAATCATTGTAAAGGTTATGGTTGAGCCTTGGAAAACCATTTTGGGTTTTAGTTGAGCCAGGGAAAAACTAGTGTAAAGGTTGTGGTTGAGCTTTGGAAAATCAATTTGGGGTTTTAGTTGAGCCTGTGAAAAACTAGTGTAAAAGTTGTGGCTAAGCCTTGTAAAAGCCATTGTAAAAGCTTGGTGGAAGCTTGTGAATTTCACAGTTTTAGTATTTGGTTTGAAAATCCTTGGTTGGACAATCAAGGTATTGGATGTAGGTCTTGGATCGAACTACTATAAATCCTTTGTCTGTTGTCTTCATTATTTTACTTTCTTTGTTTTGAAATTAGATCTCTATCTTGCCGAAAGAGTCGAGTTAGTGCTATTCACCCCTCTCTAGCACTCACATTTGGGACCAACAATTGGTATTAGAGCTTGTGCCCTGTTCTTAAAGGTCTAACACCCTTAGGGAGGATCCTATGGCTCTTCAAAAGTCAGTTGTAGTTGAGGGACAATCTACAAACATACCACATCTGTTTGATGACTCGAATTATCCTTATTGGAGCACTAGAATGTCTATATACATTAGAGTTATAAATTATGAAATGTGGGATGTCATCACTGATGGTCCTTTTATTCCCTCAATGTAATGTAGTCACAAATGAGTTGATGCCTAAGCCTAGGAATGAATAGACCGAGGTTGAAGCCAAGAAAGTCCAAACTAACTTTAAGGCAATCAACACCTTGCATTGTGCCTTAACTCCCACTAAGTTTAATAAAGTCTCAAGCTATACCACAGCTAAGCAAGTGTAGGCTAAACTTAAGATCATTCATGAAGGGACTTCTCAAGTTAAGGAGTCCAAAATAGCTCTTCTAACACATAACTATGAGATGTTCAAAATGGAGCCTGGTGAAGACATCACCAGCATATTTGATAGGTTCACAAACATTACAAACAAACTTAGCCAATTAGGAAAGCTTATCCCTGAACATGAATTGGTAAAAAGACTTCTTAAAAGTTTATCTAAATCATGGAAGCCAAAAGTGACTGCCATTAGAGAAGTAAAAGATCTAAATATCATTACACTTGATGAAATATGCGAGTCTCTCCTTACTCATGAGCTGGAACTAAAGGAAAAAGAAGAGGAAGATAGGAGAAAAGTAAAAAAAAAAAAAAGAAGAAAAACATTACACTTAAGGCCAGCATCCTTGAAGAAGAGCTGAAAGAGCTCTCATGTGATGATGATGATGAGTTGGCATTGGTTGCAAGGAAATTTAGAAAACTGATGGGCAGAAGAAACAGGAGATTAACAAGAAAAGGCTTCAGAAAAGATCTAGGATTTTCATGGAAAAGAAACAAAAATGATTCAAATAAAAAGGAGGAGCTGATTTGCTATGAGTACAAGAAACCAGGTCACTTCAAGTCTGAATGTCCATTGCTGAAAGAAGAAACTCCAAAAAAAACCAGAAAATTGAAAAAGACAATGGTTGCTGTAGCCTGGTCTGATAGTGACTTAAGCACTGAAACTAATGAGGAAAGCTTAGAAGAAAGAGCAAACATTTGTCTAATGGCCAAAGATGATGAGATAAAGGTATGCTCATCATCTTGTGATATTTCAATGAATGATTTACTAGATAAGTATGACAGTTTATGTGATGAGTTTGAAAACTTGTTTTTTAAATACAAGAACTTGAAGAAAAAGGCTACATTACTTGAAAAAGATTTGGAGAAAATAAAACATGAATTCAACTCTATTTTTGAGCAAAGGAATTTTTTGCAAGTTGAGTTAGAACACTTAAAAACAGATTTTGAAATTATGAAAGTAGAGTTGGAAAATAAATCTGATGCTTTACAAAAATATTTAGATGAAAATGCAACTCTTAAGTGTTTGAACAATGATACATTAGAGAAAAACTCTTATGTTAAGAAGAATTATCACAATGCATCATCTATATGCTATTGTTGTGGAAAATATGGCCATTTATCCTATGGTTGCACAAGAAATACAAACATGTAGAAAACTAGAAAAATCTTGGTGCCAAAAGGTTCTTTTATTGCCACTAACACTCAAGGACCCATCAAAGTATTGGTACCTATCAAGAAGAACTGAATAACTGTTTTGTAGGTTGAGCTGCAACTAAAGGAAACATGTTCAAAGGCTCAACACAAGAAGAAACAGCTATGGTACATGGATAGTGGCTGTTCTCGACACATGACGGGAGATGAAATGTTGTTTGCTCAGCTGGACAAGAAAAAGGGAGGCACCATGTGCTTTGGAGATAATTCAAAAGGTAGAATCCAAGGAATAGGAACGGTTCGTAAGAACTCTCATACTCAAATCAGTCATGTGTTACTTGTTAAAAGCTTAGAGCATAATCTGTTAAGCATCAGTCAGTTGTGTGACAAAGGATTTAAGGTGTGTTTTGATTCAAATAAATGTGAAGTAATAGATATAGGCACCAACAGAATTACCTTCATAGGAAAAAGGTTGAAAAACATATATGTCATCTTTCTTGAAGATCTAGAAAAGAATAGTGAAATGTGCTTAGTAGCAAACACTGAAAATGACAGCTGGTTATGGCATAGAAGACTAGGACATGTAAGTTTAAACACCATGACAAAACTGATTAAGAAAAACTTAGTTGTTGGATTACCTAGCATTAAGTTTGAAAATGATAGAATATGTGAAGCTTGTCAATTAGGAAAGCAAGTCAGAACTTCTTTCAAAGCTAAAAATGTCGTGTCAACATCTAAACCTCTTGCAATGCTGCACATTGATTTATTTGATCCAATAAGCACCACAAGTTTAGGTGGAAAATCTTATGGCTTAGTAATAGTGGATGATTACTCTAGGTATACTTGGGTTTATTTCTTTCTTCATGAGAATGATGCATTATCAGCCTTTATAGGCTATTGTAAGAGAGTTCAGAATGAAAAAGGTACAACCATAGTTAGTATTAGGAGTAACCATGGAGGAGAATTTGAAAATGATGAATTTGAAAAGTTTTGCAATGAAAAGGTGTTGGAACACAACTTTTCAGCACCAAGAACAGCCCAGCAGAATGGAGTTGTAGAGAGAAAGAATCGAACATTAAAAGAGATGACTAGGATTATGTTTTGTGAAAACAGTCTTCCTAAGTACTTTTGGGCTGAAGCTGTAAACACAGTAGCTTATATTCTTAATAGGGTCTCAATTAGAGCTATAATCTTAAAGACACCTTATGAACTGTACAAAGGAAGAAAACCAAACATCTCTCACCTTAAGAGCTTTAGCTGCAAATGCTTTGTTCTAAATAATGGAAAACAACCATTAGGAAAGTTTGATGCAAAAAGTGATGAAACAATATTTTTAGGATATGCCATGAACTCCAAAGGTTATAGAGTTTTCAACAAAAAGACATTGAATGTTGAAGAATCTATCCATATAGTTTTTGATGAATCAATTTATTTAGAAAAAGAAATTGATGATGATGATGAAAACTTAGAAAACTTAGGAAAACACATGGATCAAATAAGGCTAAATGATAGCAAGAATAATGAAGAAGGCTCATCTATATAAGAAACCGTAGCTCCACCTCTTGAAAATCTGCAAAGACAATAAATCCAGCATAGTGACTTACCTAGAAGCTGGAGATATGTGAGAGATTACCCACAAGAACAAATCATAGGTGACATATCTCATGGAGTTAAAACTAGGAAAGGAACTAGAGAAACATGTGAACTTTCAACCTTCATTTCTCAAATTGAACCTAAAAGTTTTGAAAAAGCTAAAAAAGAGGAAAGTTGGATTTTAGCCATGCAAGAGGAGGTAGATCAATTCAAGAGAAACAATGTATGGTCACTAGTGCCTAAACCCTCTAACCATCCTATAGTTGAAACTAAATGGGCATTTAGAAATAAAGTTGATGAACAAGGAAATGTAGTTAGAAACAAAACAAGATTGGTAGCAAAGGGATATAATCAAGAGGAAGGCATAGACTATGAAGAAACCTTTGCTCCAGTAGCTAGAATAGAAGCCATAAGGTTATTAGTTGCCTTTGCTTGTTATATAAACTTCAAGCTATACCAAATGGATGTAAATAGTGCATTTCTTAATAGACTCATTCAAGAGGAAGTATATGTTGAACAACTTACTAGTTTTGAAGACTTTGAGGAATCAGGTTATGTTTTTAGACTTCATAAAGCCTTGTATGGATTGAAGCAAGCTCTTAGAGCTTGGTATGAAAGGCTGTTTAAATTTTTTGTAGAAAAAGACTATGCTAGGGGCAACATAGACACCACATTATTTATCAAAAGATGCTTAAATGATTTGATCATAGTTCAAATATATGTAGATGACATTATATTTGGTGGTACTAATGAATCTCTTTGTAAGAACTTTGCTAAGGAAATGCAGAAAGAATTCGAGATGAGCATGATGAGAGAATTGAAGTACTTTCTTGGCCTCCAAATCAAGCAATGCAAGGAAGGAATTTTTATTAGCCAAGATAGATACATTCAAGACATGCTCAAGAAGTTTGACATGCTAAAACTAATGCCCATCAACATACCAATAAGTCCATTTACAAAACTTGATGCTGATGAAAAAGGTAAAGATATAGATTAAAAGCTCTATAGAGGTATCATTGGATCTCGTCTTTACTTAACATCAAGTAGACCAGATATTGAGTTTGGTGTGTGTTTGTGTGCTAGATTTCAGTCTCAACCTAAAGAAACACACCTAACAGTTGTAAAAAGAATTTTTAGATATCTCTTAGGAACTCAAACCTTAGAAATTTGATATTCAAAAGAATCATCATTTAGTCTTGTAGGATATTCATTTGCTGACTTTGCTGGAAGTAGAACTGATAGGAAAAGCACTAGTGGAACATGTCAATTCCTAGGTAGCATGCTTGTGTCCTGGTCAAGTAAGAAGTAGAATTCTGTAGCATTGTCCATTGCTGAAGCTGAATATGTATCCTTAGGAAATTGTTGTGCACAAGTTTTATGGATCAAACAACAATTGAAAGACTATGGATTGTTAATGAATAACACTCCCATTTATTGTGACAACACCAGTGTTATAAATATTTCAAAGAATCCTGTACAACACTCAAGAACTAAACGCATTGAGGTTAAATGCCACTTCATTAGAGATTATGTAACTAAGGGTGAAATTAATATTAAATTTGTGAGCACTTTGCATCAGCTTGCTGACATATTTACCAAACCCCTTAGTGAAGATAGATTCTGTGAAATTAGAAGAAATCTAGGAATGAGTTGTTTGGAAGAGTTGTAGGGAGAAGTTTGGACTAAGTGGAGAAAAACAGAGGACACTTAGTCGACTAAAGTGTAAAACTTAGTCAACTAAGAGGATTCTGTTTCATTTGAACCAAAGAACCGCTGGCTGAATGATAAAGGATTAAAATAATGAAATTTTATGCTTATCGGGTAATAAAAGAAAAGAGGAAAACTTGATGCAGCAAATATTTAATATTTGAAAAGGAGTTTTGAAATTTCAAGAAATTGAGGCAATTGTTAAGAGGGAGGTAGACGGTTCCCAAATTAGAAACTGTCAATCACTTTTATTCTTCATCTTTTGATAATCGATTCTCTCAAAACCCAAGCAATTTCATCTGCATTCCCTCATCTAAAATCAACCAAGAACCCTTCTCCTCTCACAACTTGAAACCCTAAGTTTAAAACCATTCTCAGAACAATCAATGGCAAAATCAACCCTACTTAAAGAGCTTCTTGGGAAGAAAAAAGGGAAGAGACTAATGAAAGAAAGCCCCGAATCAGATCATCCACAAAAGAAGCAGAAAGGGGTATCGGGTTCTGAAAAGAAAAAGTCTAACAAAGGTTTTGAACAAAAGAAACAAACAAAAAAGAAGAAAAAATCTAGGAAAACAAAGAAGAAAGACAAGAATGAAATGTCTTCAAAAGGTACTTCATCCTCCTCATCACTTAAGTTTAGAAATAAATTTCATGAGGAGATATTCAAAAAGATAGAGAATGCACTTATAACCTGTAGGAAATTCATTGATTGGGATAGCTTCAATGAAACCCCAGAACTTCAGACCAGTTTAACCGATTACTTCAATAAAATGAGAATTAAGGATTATAGTTCTTTTAAGAATAGAGCACATAGTGCTAGTTTAGTGAAGAAATTCTATGCTAGCAGTGCCTTGAGTGATAAAGAACTAGATAATCCCGAAGATTTTTTAGAAGATAATTTGAATGTATTTTTGAATGGAAAAGAGTTTTTAGTTACTGCTTCTGATTTAAGTAGCCTATTGGAAATTGAAGGTGAATAAGGTGAATTTGAGATGCTAGAAAGATATGATCCCTTATCTGTGTGGGAAATTGTAACTGTAAAGAAAGAAAAATTTTCATCAAAAAGTAATGCAGGACTGATAATCAGTCCACAATTTAGAATCCTGCATTATTTTGTAGCTGTAAATCTGCATGGTAGAAGTGGTAGCTTAATCTACATCAACCTCTAAGATCTTTGGCTGATGGAGCATGCTTTTACAGGAAAAGTGTTGAACCTTGGAAAGTTCATGATTAAGAGAATGAAGGCAACATGTAAACTAGAAAAGATTCATTTGCCATATGGTAATGTAATTACATCCCTTGTCAAGAATAAGGGAATTTGGGCTAAAAGGTATGATATAGACATGGTGAAGAGTAGGGACCAGCCCATCTTCTTGGGAAGCTTGATTAAGATGGGATACAAAGTGTATGAGGACACTTTCAGCAAAACATCTAAGATCACCTCTGTGCAAACTCAGCCAGAAATAGCCCCTACACCACTAGAAATAGTAGCGCCTTCATTCTCCAATGAAGTCATTTTCAATATGTTAATGAGGATAGATGCTAAGCTCACTGATCAAGGAACAAGGCTTATGAAAATTGAGGAAAGGATGAATAAGATTGAGGCCAGCTTAGAAGAAAAATCTGCAATGCCATCTGAACCTGCTGAAGCTGATTTTTCTGCTACTCCAAGCATGGCACCGAAAGGACAAGGCGTTGAAGGATCAGCCTTGTAACCAGAAGGTTCTGAATTCCAAGATACAAGCCCTAAATTTCAAGCTGAAGGTTAAGCCTGCTAAAGTGCAAGCCCTGGTCACCAAGACCTTGAACTAGGATTTGAAGAACCTCACAAATCCACCTCAGCAGGAAAGGAAACATCTTATCAAGGAACTGAGGTAATTGGTTCACCTCCTAGTCCACCTAAGCCTCAACCTCAGCTTGAACAAGAAGCATCCCATCCTTACTCAAATGAAGTTGATATCATGGATGTTTTCTACCAAATGGTGAAAGAGGAACAAGTAGAGAAAAAAGTAGCAGCAGCTCAAGCTGCCCAGGTAGTGCCTCCAGAACTAGAAGCTGCAACAAAAGGAAAAGAAAAATCAAAAAAAGAAAAAGGCAAAACAAAAGAAATAGATCCTACAGCTAAGCCTCAACCAACTACAATGAGGAAGAAGAAAACAGCCAGAAAATCAATACCTCCAAGGACAAGAAAATCTTCAAGATTAGCAGAGAAGGCCAAATCTCCACCAGCAACCTCTCCTCAAGTACGGATAGAAGTCTCTGATCAAACCACTCCTCAGAGAACTTCACAGACACCTCATCAGCCTCCTTAGCAACCTCTTGAAGCTTCTACTCAACTATCTCTAAGACCACCCTCTCCTGTTCCTCTGAATCCTTGGTGGGAACAAACAATGTCCCTTGAATCCATACCATCTCTCTTTGAAAATTAATGCCTCAACCCCCCTCTGATGATGACAAAAAATGGGAGTGGTAAAATCACAAGAAAAATAAAAAAATTCGAGGGTAGAGGTACCAAACTCTTAAGAATGACACAAGAAAAACAAAAATCTGAGGGTAGAGGTACCAGGATTTTAGGACATCTAGGAAGAAAATTTAGTCCAGGGGTATTATTGAAACAAATTTGTGGTTGCTTAAATTATTGGTTATTTGTGTCTTGATGGCATTCAAACACTAATGTTTAACTTTTATTGCTATGTTTAACCCTTAATGGTATGATTAGGATCATGATTTCCTTTTGCTGCTATGAATATATGTGAAAAATGAATGTTGATATATGATTGCTGGTATATGTGAAATGCTGCTGTTAATTTTTGCTGATATTGCACTAATATGCTGATTTTAAGATATTGATGTGCTGAACAGCTTCTGACATGATATTGCAAAATTGAATATGCTTTAAAATATTTATGGATGATGATTCATAGAGAGTTTGCTAGAAAAATGATGGTTTGGATGAAATCTGGAATCAACATGTTGATTGACAGAAATTTGCAGAAATGAAAAACTAATGTTAATTTGTCAACTTGTCATTGGCTTTTAAATCTGAAAATATAAGCATTTTCTGACTTAGACAAGAATGCACAATATCACTATGAATATAACATGAATAAAAATATGCTGAAATGAAAAATATGCACACACTTAGGGGGAGCATGAACTTAAGGGGAGCAATCCTCATTTTTTGCAGACACTGAAAAAAGAATTAAAAAGACACCATGTTGTTAACCAATGGATGTTTTGTCATCATCGAAAAAGGGGAGATTGTTGGCTCTATTAGTTTTTGATGATGATAAAACATTTCCATGTCATTTGTGTTTTATATTTTTACCTAAGTGTGTAGGGCAAATGTTCATAAAGAAACAATAAGCCAATCTTTCAAATGTACACTTAAGAAGTTGATATGGATAAGGAATAAGATTAGCCAACTTAAAGAAAGGCCTCTAGTTGAATAATGAAAATCATTGGTTAGCCAAAAATTCAAGATGGAGAAGTTTCAGGCTAAAGCATATTGAAAAACAAAACTGAGTTAGTCGACCAAGAAAATGGGTTAATCGACTAAGTGTTCTCTGTCAAATATGCATCTAAGACAGAACCAACTTAATTGACCAAGAGAAAAATGTTAGTCGACTAAGTGCTCTCTGTCTGCAACATACACCAGGCCATTACAAGACAAATTAACAACTAGAACCTTCCCCAAACTGTTTTGAATGGTCAAAAATGTTTCAACAGTTATCAGACAAGCTTCTCCAACTATAAAAGGATCTTCAAATGCCAAGGAATCAACTTTTGAGAACTTTTGATAACTTTTGGCAACCTTGAGAAATATTTCATCATATTCAAGCCAAGAAAAGTTAGAAAGCTTAAAAATTCTCCTGTATTTCACTGAACCTAAGCATTTATCTTTTGTTATTATGTTTAGCTCTGAACCGTGTACCACTTAGATCAATTTGTGATCATATGTACTCTCTTGTCTTCTTATCTTTGTGTTCTTAGAGTGAGGGATTCACTATAAGTGATTGATTCAAGCTAGGTTTGCTTGAATGCTTGAAGGTTCCAACTTAGCCTTGAAAAGTTGAGTGTTGGGTTTTGGTTGAGCCCTTGAAAAACTATTGTAAAGGTTGTGGTTAAACCTTGAAAAACCGCTTTGGGTTTTAGTTGAGCTCGGAAAAAACTAGTGTAAAAGTTGTGGTTGAGCCTTGGAAAACCACTTTGGGGTTTTAGTTGAGCCTGTGAAAAACTAGTATAAAGGTTGTGGCCAAGCCTTGTAAAAGCCATTGTAAAAGCTTAGTGGAAACTTGTGAATTCCAGTGTTTTAGCATTTGGTTTGAAAATCCTTGGTTGGATAATCAAGGTAATGGATGTAGGTCTTGGACTGAACCACTATAAATCCTTTGTCTGTTGTCTTCATTATTTTGCTTTCTTTGTTTTGAGATTAGATCTCTATCTTGCCAAAAGAGCCGAGTTAGTGCTATTCACCCCCCTCTAGCACTCACATTTGGGACCAACAAATAGGATTCACTTATAAAATTGGTGTCTCATTTTCTCTAACTGCGAAACTCTAGTCAATCTATTATTGATTGGAGGTTTGTTAGTAAAAAGGCTATAGGAAAGTACAAGTGGAAACAAACTCACTATTGGCATTACAAAAAAACATAAAACCAAGATAATGCTTTAGAACCAAATATCAACTATTGCAATCAATTAGATAGTTACTTCATTGGGAATAGGAATGCCACTTCACTCACATACATCGCGAGGCCAATTAGTATGCTAATTAGATGGCCACTCATCATGATGATTGAAATTTTGGCTTCATGTTTATGATATCCCCCTATAAACATTGTTTTTTATTACTAGCTGATTTTTTAGGTGTCCAATGGCCGAGGATGTTATTTTAAACTAATTCAATTAAATTTCCCCTTTATACAAAAAGAAAATTTTGAAGTGAATGGTTATGATGCTGGTAGTGTCTTAATTAAACAAATTCTCCTCAAATTGAGAAAAAAATTGTCTAAGAAAGATTTGGAAAAAAAATTAAAAATTTTATAGAAGATAATTTGATTAAAGGTGATACGGTTAAAACTGGGACTTTAAGTTTGACTAGTAAGCATCAATTGGGTTGTGTTGCAATGTGCAATTCCCATGTATCCATCTTTACATGAAGTTAGTAATATTAATATGGAGTAGCGAGATAATAGGGTGAATTTAGACAACTTTAATATTAATTCGGACAATGGTGGAGTGGAAAATAATGGAGATAATCTTTATCTAGACATTGTAGTTAAGGAAGCTCAATATGACTTAATGCTAAAATTTTCATTGTATTTAGATGATTTTAAGTATCCTAATAGTAGCACACAAGAAATTCTTTTTATCGCTCTGTTTGCAATTGAAAATTGCCTGAGTATAATGAGAATTGCATCACAAAACTTTAGTTATGAGGGATTATTGTCTAATTGTTAGATACGTTAGCTCAATGACTAGGTAGAAAGAATATTCAAGAGGGGGTGAATTGGATGTTAAAAATTCAACAATATGAGAAACAAGAAGCTATAGTTTACTATAGTATTTCTACAGTAGATCCTAAACCCGTGGTTGGCTTTTGAAAAATGAAAGTGATGTTTCAGTCAACTATAAAGGAATACTAGTCAATCCTAGATTAGAAAACTTATTTTGAAAGCTTGTGGAAGAGGTTTCAAAGAGGGTTTTGATACATAAGTAAATTTTTAGCAAACCTACTAAACTAAATGAAAGCAAATGATCAATTTGAAATGCTTAAAACATTTTTCAAGTGAAATCAAACAAGATATATGCAAATGATGATGGTTGAAAAGATTTAGCCAAGAACCAAGCCAATATGTTAAATGCAAATTAAAGTACAAGAAATTTTGAAATGAGTTTTCTTAAAATTTAATGCTCCAAACCAAAGCAAAAAGAAAAATGACTACACAAAAATTTTAGAGTGGTTTGGCTTTCTTAAATGCATACATCCACTCCCTTGGCTCACAAAGGAATTTAAAATCCACTTAAAGAAAAGTGCTTTTTTAATGGGATCAAGTATTCGACACTTACAAATGCCTTTTCATGGGAGCAAACACAACCCTTACAAATGTCTTTTACCGGGAGCAAGCACAACTCAACTCACAAATATGCCTTTTAACGAAAGTAAGCACAACCCACAAATAGTTTTCCAAGGTTAATCTAGAACTGTTACAATGATGGGTACAATGAATAGCAAGGTTTGCCTCAAGATGTAGATTTTGTTAAGTGAGTACAATGTTGGAAGAGTGTGATGTGTACAAAGATATGTGTAAAGAAAAGAAATGAAAACACAAAGAATTTAGAGCTCAAGGATGGCTTAAAAGCAAAATGGAAGAATATGTTCTTTTTGCACTAGCTTGGCTTTTCTTTCTTTTTTCTTTTTTCTTCATAGGATTTGATGCTTGAGTATTTGATTTTTCTTTCCACTCTTCCAACCTCTGAAATATGTTGGAGATGTCCTTTTTATGCTTGAAAAAAGTTTGGAGCCGTTATAGATGACTTTAGTAAGAAACTAGCTATTTATCTTTTGAAATCTATGTGCAACAGTCATCTATCGTTGGGTAGTTGACTATCTCTCTCTCAAGGTTGACTATGGCTTCATAAAAACTTGATTTCATGTGCTCACTGCCTTAAGGTTGACTACGAGCTTTATGGGGTTGACTATGGTTGTATCATTTCAAGTTTTTGTGCCCATTCTTGGCTTTTTTGCCATGAGATCTACTTGTTTTGCACTATGATCGATGGGAGATTTGTTTTTTCAATATTTCTTGTGATTTTATCATGTAGCTTTAGCCATATCTTCCTTGTGATTAAATATTGAGTGAAGACTGGGTTTCTTAACTTGAAGCAAGCTTGGTGTTGTTATAGATTGATGATCTTTGAATGCTTTAAGATGAACTCCACCACTTGTGAACCTAACTCGCAATTTTGACATCTCAAAGATAAATGTTAGAAAGACCATAAGCACTCATGCAACTAAGTCATACAAGCTTATAGATATAGTTCAACAATTTCAAGACTCAAGCTTGCAATTATGTAAGAGCAAATGTATGAGAGCTAAATCATTTCAAGAATTTGTCAAGGATCACTTAAGTGATGTTCAAGCAAATTATGATATTTTATCATTATCAAAACTATAATCATTTTAAAACTAACATGAATGATATTAATTTTGAGTTACTGACTGGTTGGAGTTTGAGTATATGACTACCGTTTATGAACAAGGTAAATCTAATAAGGTAGTGAACAATATGGAGGATAAGAGTTATGAAACCAATATTCAATGGGATAGTGAAGAACCTGAAACTATGGTGAAGCAAGGGAAAACAATTCCTAGTAATAAAGGGAGAATTGTTGTTGATGGCATGGTATTGTAATGTAATGCTAGATCGGTTGAGGTAAATATTGCAAATCATGGGGAAAATAGTCGAGATAAGGTAGAAGCTACCTGGACAATTGGTGAGAAATTGGGTTGAGACCTTATTACGTCTAAAAGTGATATGGTGCATACAATTACTTAAATTAAGCAGGAGGAATGAGGAGTGATGAGTTAAAAAGATCGCTCGCTAATTTTATAATGGAGTAGTTTTAATTTTATGAATTTGTTAACTTGGAATGTCAAAGAATTGTGTAAAGAAGAAAAAAGAAAGGCAATTAAGCTATTGATTAATAAAGTAAGTCTAGTTGTTGTTTTCATATAAGAAACCAAAATAAAAAATCATTTGAGTAATTTTTATAAATCAATATGGAAGGACTTGATAAATGGCATTTGTGTGGATTTCAAAGATAAATCTGGAGAATTTATGTTAATATGGTCAAATGATTTTGTGAAATCCCACTTTGTGTAAAAGGATAAGTTAATAAATCCTTAGGTGAGCATATAGATTACATGTTTTGAATATCAAACTTAGTTTTAACCTTCAAGAGAATTCATTAACACTTTTGGTTGTTTGTCATTTTTGAAGCAGAAAATTTTCTAAGTCTGGAAAGGGTCAAAATATGTGATTTTTATAGAATAATCTTTTGAAAATAAAAAATGACAGTAATGATACCTTTGATTTTTAAATGACCAAAAGTGATTTTTTCATAATTTTAGGAGTACGTTTGCTATGAAAAATGAGAGCCGCAAATTTAATTTCAGTCGAACTTTTTCATTTTTGTTCTTGAAACCAAAATCTAGATTTTGATTTTTTTGGATTTTGATTTTTTTTTATTGTTATTGAATCCAAATGGGGGCGGTGTTTGCTTATTTACATTAAATATAATGTATCAATACAATTTTTCCAAAGCCAAAAGTATCGATACATGGGTTAAATGTCTTGATACATTTTATCAATTTCAGAAAAATAAAAAAGCTAAAAATGCATTTTCATACCTTAGCTTATAAATATACCACATTTTTCTTAGAGTGGGCAACCCTTAGTCGAATTTTCAAGGTAAAACCCTAACTCTTAAGTTCTTCTAACACATTTGTGCTCAACATCACCATTTTTGAAAGATTTAAGGTTGGTTTTGGGTTTTAGACGAAAAATGAGATTTTCCCACTCTTAAATCTTTAAATCTTGGATTTTTTTATTCTACAAGTATGGTTTATTATTCCAAAATTACTCATGTCTGCGAACTAGAGGATTTGGGTGGATTTTCTCATTTGTTATAGCTTACCTAAGGTAAGAACATTGATTTTATGGGTTTGTACAAATGGGTATTTTGATGAGAAGTAGATGTAGTTTAAAAAATCAGTTTAGGCAAACTTGAATAGTTCAAAATAGCATAAAATGATTATTATGTGATTCCTAGACTAAGTGTTAACTAAAATATTTATTTGAGAATTTAGGAACCGTTGAAACTCCAAAAATTTTTATGGAGTAGACTTTCGCTTACTTGGTAGAAATTAAGTTTCAAGGTGAGTGGACATACCATTTTCGAAACTATTTTAATATGTAAAGTTGAAAGCATGATTTGAATATTTAAGGTTTTATTGATTAGCATAATTTTCCAAAAATATTTATTTTAGAAAATGTATTTATAGATGTGGAAATGTTTTGGAAATTGGTTTTTGAAACTATATGTTTATGTAAATATGCTATTATGTATTAGTTTTCAACGAGAGGAGACAAGCCTTTTTGTGATTGCAGTCACTCAATTACTTTGGCCTTTCGAGCTAGTGCAAGTACGAGAATTATATATATGTGATTGAGAATGGTTTTGGATAATTAAAATGTTCTTAAATGTAAGTCTTATGACTATGGATTGAGAAAGTCTTCATTTTTCCTTGATTCATGTGTTTGACATGATTTGTTATTGATGCATGATATTAGTTTGATCTTTTATGAAGTTTCGATTGTGTTATGGTTGGCTCTAGTCTCGGTGTGGGAGTAAGAATACCACAAGGATGAGATTCACAAGTACACCATTCATTCCACTTATATATATTGGCTTTAGTCCCAATGTAGGGGTAAGAATACCATAAGGTTAAGCTTGGCCAACATTCACCTTTTCCGTTTTGTATGTTGATTCTAGTCTCAGTGTGGGGGTAAGAACACCATAGGGTTAAGTTAGGCATTGCACCACTTTTCCCCTTTTTATGAACCTCGGTGTAGGGGTAAGAATACCATAGGGATGAGTTGGGCAAAAATAGCCATTCTCCCCTTCAATTTGCACATGGTATGCATTTATGTGAATTTATTAAATGAATGGTTCATTCTCGATTGAATGTTTGATGTTGGACTTGAAGGTTCATGGATTACTTATCAATTCTCCTTGCAAACATTATGTATGTTGAGCTTTGATATGAGTACTATATTTTTTGCATCATGAGTTTCGAGTGCATTTATGGTTACATAATTGTGATAATTATTTTGCAACTATGGTTTATCGAAAAAACACTTATCCCTTAGCTTGTCCCCTTCCCCATATTCACTCATGGAATTTTTGTGACTTACACATTATTTTTCCCTATTTTGTTTCAGATTAGTAGCTTGCTTGGCAAGGCTACTTGGGAGTCATAACTTAACTCATATTTGGTAGGTGTGGTAGATCCCTTTTTCAGCCTTCCAATTTCATTACACTCCACAATGTGTGTCGAGTCAAGTCATTTTGTTACATTGCTGATATTGAACTTAGGATATGTAAAAAATGTTCATATACTTGTTTACATTTCCGCACATTATGTTGAGCCCTAGATATGGGTGCATGTCAATGATAAGACTATTGTGGATGAACGATAACAATGTAGGTATGGGATGATGCCAAACCACAATTGACATAATATTGTAAATATTACATGAGATGAAATAGAAATCACTATTTACATTGAAAAGTTCCATAAAGAGGTGACCTTGATGATTTATTGTGGATTTATTGTTGTGAATGGCAATGTATGTGAATGCGATGGATAACTAACCCATGCATATTTGAATTAAGCTTGCTTGAGCCTAGTGGGCTATACCTACATAGGTCCTTACACCAGTCACTATCCCTCCAGAAAATGGGATGTGACATTTTTTAGTTTTGAGGAGCAGTTGTTGAATGATAACTTTATTATATAGAGTTATTTAATCACATTTTGGATATTAAAATAGCTAAGTCCTTGTGTTTTAAGTCAATTTTAAAAAGTTTTTATGTTTTTAGTTAATTAGTTTTAAGGCATATTAACTTAGTTTAATTTGAGTAATTCTAGTTAATTTTCATTTTGAAAGTCCTATTTTAAGCCAATATTGATTTAGTCCTTGTGTTTGCAAGTTTCAAATGCATAAAGTTAAATGGTGATGAACTATGCAATGGAGATTAAGTGCAGATTTTCATTGAACATATTGTGGTAATTTGAACATAACTCGAGCTACAAAGATTCAATCTACATGATTCTTGAACTATTGGAAAGCTAAGAGGTAGAACTACAACTTTTATGTTTACTTCTTTTCGAAATCAACATTGAGCTAGGAGAAAATTGTGTTGAAAGTTGAGGAACTGTAGTAGTTCAACACCAAGGTAGCATAAGGAGCAACGTCATAGCCTTGCAAGACTTAAGGCTGTAGTGCCCAAGATAGCAGCAATGCTCCCATACAAACTCTTGAGAGGTCAATGCTGTAGTGCCTAAGGAAAAGGATCACGACAGCAGTTGAAAGATAATGAAAAAAAATTATAAGTCTAAAGCATCACGATGCCCATGGAGCAAGGCCGCAGCACTTTGACGTGGATTATGAAAATTCAGCCAATCGAGAATTGAGTTTTTTAGGGTTTTTGGAGGCCATAAATAGGTAATTTTCAACAACTAAAAGGAGTTGAGAAAGGCACCAAATAACAATTTTGGGGAGAAAAGAAAAGGCTTCTAATAAGAGAAACGAGAAAAAATCTAAGACAATCAAAAATCAAGAATCGAAAAAGGCTTTGATATTTCTTACTCTTCATTTCTTTCTTTTAATTTTGTTGTAGAAATGATCTTTTCTCTTGATTTAATTATGTTTGCTATAAAAAGAATGATGAACTAATGTTGTTTTCTAGGATTATGGGTTATTTCATTATGTAGTTTGCATATTTGATTTTTCCTCGCTTGATATTAATGGAAATTCCATGGTTTATTCAATTCTTCAGTTATTGCTTTTCACTGCTTGATCATCAATTGAAATGTATTAGGTCTTTAAATGAAACTCAATAAAAGGAGTTTAGAATAGACCATTGTTTTGGATAGCTTTTGTTAGATTCACTTTAGAGTTAGGTGATAGTTTCTTGTTTAGGATAGACATTGTCACGACCCAATTTTTGGGCCATGACCGGCGCATGGGCTTAATGGGCATAGCCCACTAAGCCCAAGCAAGCCTATTTATATAATCCTGCTAATCATTCTATCAACTATTCTTAAGGTCACATTTCATAATTCCAACCTATAAGTACTTTAATAATGTGTTATAGTAATCAAGTATTGCATTTATACTAATCCCAAAATAATGTTAACCATTGCCAACTCATGGTGGCATTACCAATCAAAATATTCATATATTGTCTAATACATATATCTTAGTACTTTACATCACATGAACTTATTCACAAGCAGAAATGACTCTTGACTTCCAACAGAGTGACCATATTGAAGGTGCTACTACTGAATGCCATGGATACCTACCGAAAAGATTAAACGGGGACACCTCTATCTAGGTTTCAACCAGCTCCGGATCCGAAAACATGAAGTTAAAAACAGTGAGTATAAACTCAGTGAGTGAACATAAGAAGGGAACAAGCAATAGATAAGGAGAACTTGGAAATCATGATGCAATTGTTTTAAAAATAATGCAATTGAGTTAATTTCTTACTAAAAACCCCTCATTTCAAACTTTAATTAATAGCTTCAAAGTGTTGACAAAAAACCCATGAGCAATCCAAGAAGTTAAATGGGTAAAAATATGTCAAAATCAAGCAAGGTAACAAGCATGACAGCAAGTTTCTCACTGCAGTGAGAAGCATTCCTAGTTTGCATATGTTTCAATTTTTCAAGCATATCTCATACTACAGAAGTCCAATTGACATGATTTTTGGGTCATTAGAAAGCTAAGAGGCTGGCTACAACTTTGATGTTGACTACTTCACCCAGTTCTAACTGGAAGATGGTTAAAATATTTGTCAAATTGAAAGCACTTTCTCGCTACAACGGAAAGGCATTCTTGGTTTGCATATGTTTCGGCTTTTCAAGCATATCTCACACTACAGAGGTCCAATTGACATGATTTTTGACCATTGGAAAGATAAGACGTTGGGCTAGAACTTTGGTGTTTACCACTTTACCTAGTTCCGATCGAAAAGTGGTCAAAATCATTGTCAAAGTAAAAGTAGTGCATAAGAATCTAGAACCACTTGAGAGTTTCTAGCTGCAGTGAGAATCCATTCTTGTTGTAGCAAGATTCAGGGCAGATGACAATTAAGGGGTTTTCACATGCCCCAAAATCCATCCGTACCATATTGCACATCAACGTAAACACATTGACAATAATCAAGTTATCAACATTCAAAATAATCACATATTATAATCATAAACTTGCTATCACATATACATATATAAACAAGTACACCACTCCACTTCATTCATCACCATGTGCACTCCTTACTCGCACATCATTACCGGCATGTGCACTACCCACTCCGCACATGCACGGTTGTAATTATCACAATATTGTCATTCAACCGACATGTGCACTGCTCATTCCGCACATGCATGGTTACATCAATTGCACAAAATTTCTTAACAATACATATTATATATTCTTATATACATATCAGCATCATATAGAGGTACATAGATTCATCACAATCATGTTCTGCATCACAAAAACATTTCACTAAAGGCTTGTTCCCACAGCGCCCGTTTTTAAAAGAAAAGTTGGATAAAATCATTCAAACGTTTTGTTCAAATACATTCACATTCCTAAAAAAATTTTGAAATGCAAGTTCACTCACCGGTCTTTATTGACATTTTGGTCGACCCTAGCTTCGACTAATGTTCTGGATGGGGATATAGAGCCTCGTTGGAACCTATCACATACAACAATATCCCACTCAACCCAAGTTGGCATTAATACCATTCCAAAAGCTATTTCTTAAACCAAGTTCTACATTCATTTCTAACTAGCTTCTAACTACTATTAAATGGCTATTGTTTGCACTACTCTAGTTACACTAAAATGAATAATCAATCTCAACAATAAAATACTCACAACTCTAATTATTAGATATCATCAACCACTAAAGAGATTAACCCTAACTCATACTCACCTTGGTGGTCTTTTTAATTGAATTCTCTTTAAAGATTCTTCAAGCTAGTAAAGGAAATCATTCTCTCTCTCTCTCTCTCTCTCTCTCTCTCTCTCTCTCTCTCTCCACACATTTAGCTAGTGAGAGAAAGTATGAAAGTAAGATTTTTTAACGGTTTTAAGGTGAGAGAGTAAAAAAGAACAAAAAGTTCTATGAAAAAATACAGAAAAGCATAAAAATTGGGATTAACTTGAGAAAATCTATGGAGGTTTCAAAGCAAGCTCCCATGGAAGGTGAGAAAACATAAGAAAGGAAAAAGAAGAAGAAGAAGTGCTGGAAATTTGAAGAAGTTATCAGAAACTTAGATAATTATGCCTTATGTTTATCCATTTTCTCATGTAATTACCAAAATGCCCTTAACAAAGTCATTTTGTCTACCCATTGCCTTTATACAATCTTTTTATTTCCTTGACACTAAGACAAGGTCCATAATAGTCTAGAAATGCTCAAGTTCACGAAAACTTAAAAATTTCCACTCGAGATGCAAAATGACCGTTTTGCCCCTATCATGAAAATGATCAATATTTCTATCTT
The DNA here is from genome assembly GCA_036013995.1 of Theobroma grandiflorum. NCBI lineage: Eukaryota > Viridiplantae > Streptophyta > Magnoliopsida > Malvales > Malvaceae > Theobroma > Theobroma grandiflorum. The sequence continues at coordinate 14,829,557 of CP142132.1, read as the reverse complement.
CTTCATTCGTTTTACCGTCATTCTTTATTCCTTAGGTCTATTTAGACCTTAATAACATTAGAAAGCTACTTCCTAGAGCTCACCATAAAAAATGACAAAATTACCCTGTTCTATGTTATCGTGTCTACTTCTAGTTACAAGTCCATAGAGATCAAGGTCTCACAGACATATACCTAAATACCTTAGGTAGCCAAATTAGAACATGAACATAATGAACTTTTTCTAATTAGTTTACATAGACATATGGGATTAATTCAAAAAGGTATGTGTGCATGATCTCGACAGAGATGTGTACATAATATGGATTCTATGTTAGCCATGTATTTCATTCAAAAAGGATATAATCAATTTAAAGCTCAAGTGAGAGGAAATAATTCTAAAGCTTGATGCAAATTTAAAGCTAGATGCCAATTGAGAAAACTTATAGCTTGATACCAATCATGCATTTCAACATTCAAGCTTAAGTGAGGAGCAATATAAAGCACAATATCAATTTTAGTGTTTAGAAAGATGTTGTTGATAGTGAAGAACACCAAATGTTGAATTCTCACCAAATCTTGCTGTTAAACATCTTAATAGCTCATGATATCAATGAGTTATGGGACAATGCTAACAAATAACTCCCTCTTAAGAATACATAAACTCAACATAAATTGTTAGGGATTTTTAATAGATCAAATATTAGGAGAAAAATTATGAACTTAGAATAAATAAGCATTTAAATAAATATTCATTATATTTTATTAATACTCAAGTATTCTTGGAACTAAATAAGTATGAGTATTTAAAAGGATTTTCAACATATGTATCTAATACTCATATTTTTCAATATATTTGCAAAGTAGTTCCTAAACATATCGAAGGCATCGCTAGTTATCAAATATCATTCTCAATCATTATCAAGCATCAATAAGCATTCTTCAATCTTTAACAAGCATAATCATTAAGCATCACCAAGTATTATTAACCAAGCAATATTAATCATTTCATAAGAATTCTCCGATTTATATAAAAATGATAATTCAAGGAGAATTTCTACAATCAAAGCATATCATCAAATATTAAGAGAATATCATCATTAAGCACTTTTAGCAAGCATTCTTCCAAAATATTTTCAATAAGCATTTTAAGAAATATTCTCCAAAATAAGGTATAAAACTATCAATTCAAGGAGGATATCCACATCAAGAGAAATTTCATTATCAATGAAGCATTACCAAAGCATTTAGTACATGTTGCAATCATATAAGGGAATATTATGACCAAGTAAGAGCAAGCATGATTGCAAGAAAAATATCTTCACTAATCATGATTCCAATTTAATCCATGAAATGCAAGCATGAATTCATTCTTCCAAGAATGTAGACATATATCAAATAAAAAAATGCATGCATTTGAAGTTCAAGATATATACTATTTCACAATAATCTTCATAAGTCATGAGTCATACCAAATGTTATGGAATGCTGAAAATAAAGCATTTAACTTATGAATATTTCTAAAGTAAGCATCCAAACATCAATGAATACCAATTGTCAAAATTCAAGAAATAAGCATTCAATTGGTAACTTATAAGCTCAAGTTGGAAGCATATAAAGTCTTTAGATCATGCAAATATTTAAGCTCATGGAAGACATAGTTCACATTTAAATGCATGTTCAAAAAATATTTCAACTATGTCATCACAATATATGTCATGATCAAACTTGACAATCAAATTCATATCAAATGCATAGCTCAAGTGAAGTTTTTGACTTTAAACATTAAGGTCAAGCAAAACTAAATGTCATGTAAGCATGTGACTTGACCAAATACAATGGATGAACTAAAATTATTTTTTATGAAGTTCAATGTGTTTATCATAACCAATTCTATATGCATAATCAAGGAATTAATTTTGAAATAATCAATTAAGCACAATCATAAAGCATATTTCAAAAATTGATTATAAATTAAGCATTTTAACATTTTAATTTCTCAAGAAATGATTTGATCAATATGACCATATGTAAAGCCCGACCCTGTGTTATCTTTAACATGCCATTTACATGCATTAGAAAGCATGTTAGCATATTGTATTGCCCGAAAAGTTAGTTAAATGACGATATTGTCCTAGAGGTACTAATAAGTCAATTAAGCCTCGAACTAGTTCAAATAGAAATTTTAGGATGAAATTGAGAATTTCACAGTCCAGGGATTACTTAAAACAGTGATTTGGAGTTTGAGATTCAATTTGGAGTTAATCGGGAAAATTAACCGATTAGGGACAAAACGGTCATTTTTCAATTTCAGGACAAAATGAGGATTTTAATAAAGATTTTGATTTTTAATGACCAAGAATGATTATACGAAATATAATATGATGTTTGGGAACATAAAATGAAGTTTAGCAGTGAAAGGTACAATTCTCGGTATTTTTGGGACACAAGGGCAAAATAGTAATTTTGCCATGAAAGGATGAATTTGGAATTTCTGAAAAAAGATTTTTTGATCCCATTTGATTGATATTGATCATATTAATCAATTGAAATGTTATTTGAGATTGAAAAGTGGAAAAAGAAGAAATTTCGGTGATTTCTGGAGTGTAGGGGCAAAATCGTAATTTTGTCACCGGAAGGCCAAATTTAATTTTTTGAGAGGATTTAGATCAAATTTGACAAATTGGAGTGTGGTATGAGTTTGAGGACTGAAAAATATGCCTTGTGGCAATTTTTCAAATTTTGGGGTAAAAATGTAATTTTGCACTTTTCGGGGGGCAAAAGTGTAATTTCATAAAATTACACTATAAAAATTATTAAAATTTCTTCTAGAAGCTCCTGGAAACTCAGAGGATAAGGGCTGGAATTTTTGGACTGAAAAGAATTCAAAAAGAAAATAAAAGAAATAATAAAATAAAGAATAGTAAATTAACATGTGGAAAAATGGAATATTTAATTATTAAGTGATTAAAGCCACAAAAAATCAGCCAAAAACCATAGTGAAGTTCGGCTAAGGGAAAGAAGAATAGAAAAAGGGGGAAAACTAAGAACCCTAAGTAGGAATCAAAGGGGAAGTGTAGAGATTCAAACAATTCACAAGGAAAAAGGTAAAATTTCTTTAAATTTCTTCTTGATCTACACTACCCGTATGTTCTTTTCTATTTTTCATGCATTAAACATGAGCTTGCACAATGAACCCTATGCTGGCTGAACCTAGGGGAGGGATTTTTGAGTTTGATTTGATTGGATTTTAGGTTAATTAGTTGTTGTTAGTTAGGTAGAAATGGAAAATGACAAAAACTAGTGAGAGAAATGATTTTTCTCCATTGAACCCGATTATACTGAAATTTCCAGGAGAGAAATCTGTGCTGAAAGTGATGAGATTTCATGGTATTTATAAGAATTATGATGAATTAATGGTGTAGAAAAATTATGAGAATTTTTAGAACAAAAACTGAAATTTTTACCCACTAGGGGTATTTTCGTAATTTCAGTCCGGGACTGAAATTTTGTATCACACTGAGGGACATTAAGTCCAATTGGATATAATTGAGGTATAGAAAGTGAAAAAAATTGATTCAGAATTAAAATGAGGATTTTAGCAATTTAATCGCGTGTAGGCGAATTAGGTCGAAAACCGTGTTTCAACGGTTATTCGGACAGCTTAAGGTGCATTTCATGCATTCATGTAGAAATTATAGAGCCTGAAATCAATTATAATTAATTGATTTGATTTATTGAAATTCGTGCCACGCGTAACGCGTAGGGGGTGAACCGTCCGAAAAAGGCAAAGAAGTAGCTACGGACGAGCGAGACTAGGGGTATTTGGGACTTCTGAAACCTGTGAGTGGATAATTTACCGTTTTCAATATCTGAAGTAAATTTATTTGGTTATATGCTATAAAAAAATAAATTGAATTTTACAAATAAATTTCAAATCGAAAAATCGATTTAATAACACTGAGTATGTGGAGACCGGTTTAGATTTGTGTTCTTCTATTAAAATTTAAATTATGGCTTATGATTTTGGTGAGCATGCTTGGCTGATTTATTGTGTTAAAAATTGGCATGAATTGCTGTTTGCTGTGTAGACTGGTTATTGTTAAAATGGCCTTGACATGCTGTTGAATTTTTCTATAAATTGGGTGGTCTAATAAAACACTGCAGTGAGGGTTACCGTGGACTGCCTTTAGGAGGAGCACGGAAAAACCCGATTAATTGTTACCTCGGTCGTAGAGGCGAGTAGGGTAACTCCCGAGGTAATGTTACAATTCACTTCACGCTAAACCACCACGTGAAGATGAGTTTAGCCAACGCCAAGGATCGGCTGTATTTGAAAAATTATGAAGTTCTAACAGCCTTGGCGGACTCGATTAGACACTCTGATCAAGTGTCCACGAGAATGAGATTTGGCTTAAACCTGATTTTGTATAAATAAAACATAAGCTTGGTATTTTGTTAAATAAGATTGGTTTATACACTTGTATTAAATTGATGCTATTAACTATATGATAGCATTGTGTTTATTTATATTGTCTCCATCTACTCGACTTTAGATGTCGTGGATGGTATTTATCTGACTCACTGGGTTGTAAAACTCACCCCTCAATTTCTCCATTTCAGGCTCACAGACAATTGTAGATAGAGGATTTGTCGAGGAAAAGGTTTAAAGAGATAACCTTCTGTGCACAGGTTCATCTCCTAGTCTATATTTCTCTATTTTGGGCCCACGTAGCATTGTAAATTAAATTTTATACTTCAGTTATCTGTATTACCATATATAATAATATATTTTGCTTTTACGCTGTAAAAATTATATTCGGATATCTATATAAAAATTGTTTTATAAGAAAATATTATATTTTATGAAATATTATTATTTTATTCCATTAAATGCAATTTCACTCAAATTTCGTGTTTTAGATATCCGATTTCAATTCCGACTGCAAATTATGAACTCTTTACGCGTAAGTAACATTTTTTCCAAATTTTGAAATTTTCGACGAAAAATGACCGAAATGCCCCTGTGTAGACATTTTCGACTTTTTCCCTATTTTGGTTCGAAAAGGGACGACATGTTCTAAAGCATGAGATTAATAAATAGAAACTCACAGGGGGGTGGGAAAGACTGGTACGAGAGCCTTGCGAGGTCTTGATATGGTACTCAGGGGATGAGTGCATGTCGGGACATCGCGGCGGTTGTCACGGACTCGAGGGTGGTTCCGGGTCGTGACACCATATGAACATTTCATTCTCAAGAAATAATATTATCTATGCAAGCACATGAGTAATAATAATATCAACAAATTCAAACATTTACTCATGTATTCATTTTCATCAAGAAAAAGTCATAATAGCATTTTCAACACAAGACACATTTATTCAAGTTTTGTATCATTAAAATTGTTCTAACCCTAAGAATGTCAAGCATTGAAGGAATGCTTGTTCCTTTGCTTGAAAAATGTCATCAATGCCAATTATAATGCCAAGATCATTGTCACGACCCAATTCCCGGGCCATGACCGGCGTAAGGACCCAATGAGCATAGCTCACTAAGCCCAAGCAAGCCTATTCACACTGACTTTATTCCATACATGCTCGTGTGGGACATCCACACGTAATGCACCCAGTGCGCATACAATGCCAATTAACGATGGCATATCCGATCATACATACACACACACACCCTTTCCGGGGGTGGACACAACCAAAGCACAATGGTATTTTTTTAATCACAATATACATGCACTATGCCAGTCATGTATTTAGCAATTTACATTGCTTACACATTTACATTCATACCAGTCAAATATAAACTCCGACAATGTACATTACATGTACATACCCATCATACAGAAACCCAAGACTACCAGCGGAGACATGTACAATAAAGCGGCAACCAGTGAATGCCAGACACCTACCAGGAGATGGACTACTGTGATCCCGCGATCTAGGAATCTACAATCTCCTGATCTGAAAACATGAATTTTTGAAAACGGTGAGTATAAAACTCAGTGAGCAAACATTAGATAGGAACAAGCCATAATATCAGGAAGGGTTACAATATGATGCATACCTTTGAAACACGTTCATTTTTATCCAATTTATTACCAACCCTTCCCCTCATTTCAATTTAATTTATAATGAAGAAATAATCAATTTCACACAAATATACTCGGAGAAATGAACAATCACAATGTACACAACCACATATATCTGAGCACTCGCAGGCGTTACTTATCGCCGTCCCTGCAAGCCCCTGGATAACCAATCACACTTCACCACTGTTCACGTGTAATGGTTTCCAGGAATCGTGGGCGTTACGTATCGCCGTCCCCACTTTGCTCAATTTCCAAAATTTATAGTAATAGTGGGCGTTACGTATCGCCGTCCCCACTTTACTAAATTTTCAATCTCTAGGAAATAGTGGGCGTTACGTATCGCCGTCCCCACTTTGCACACCATTTCAGGCCTGTGCAATTTCCTCTTCACACGTGCACGGTGGTAACAATTTCACAACACTTCTCAACAATGTACACAAACATCATAACAATGTACATATCCAGCACAATTAAAATTTCATCTCAATGAAATAATATTTCATGCCTTTATGCATAACACAAAGTTTTATGCCCTCATGCATAACATATAATTTTATGCTTTTATGCATAACTCATAATTTTATGCTTTCATGCATAACACATATTTTTATGCTTTCATGCATAACACATAATTCATCACATAAAATCATTTTAATCAAAGGCTTGTTCCCAGCACATATTTTTTTAAAAACTTTGAATAAATCATTTAATTATCCAAATCAATACAATGTGCATTTCCCCAAACAATTTTGAAATGCAAGTTCACTCACCGTCTCACAAATATCCGGATTCCGGATGCTCTCGGATTAAAAATCCTCAGTCACGATCCCTTTGCCTTTCTCGGTCTTCTCACCACCTTAACACAAAATAAAATCAAGAAATTTACTATAATGCCCCCAACTAGTATAAACTAATTTAAATTACTAGCGTGTGATACATAAGAGCAAAATCGCGTCCGATTATCGCATTTACGCGGTATTGCCTAATTTCGACCGTTCAGTCGATAAATTGACCATTAAGCCCGATTCAATTCCAAATTGATCCATTCTTTTTCTAATACCTTAATTCATCCCATACCATGTAATTGATGCCAATTTCAGCATCCTACCCTTTCCAATTTCTTATGGAAAAATTCGGCCAATGCAGTGCATTAGCACTGAAAATTTTTCTACTACATTTTTCACTTTAATTTATCATTTTCCAATTTCTTTCATTTCAAATGGAACCATTTCATTTGAAATGAGACAATTCCTCATGCATTCACTACACACTAGGTTCGGCCAAGGAAGAACAACCATGGAATTCAATTTCTTTCTTCCATATTTCTTCATAATCATGCTTAACTACCTCTAACTACTAACATAGTCTAAATTCAATCCAATCCAACAATCCTTCCTCATCCATACCCATTTTTCAGAATTAAACTCTTCATGATATTTCCATATTTAACCATTGAAATCAAGAACAAAAGCATTGGTAAGGTAAATCACAAGCCAAAGTAAAGATTTATTACCCTTTTTCACTTGAATCCTCCTTGAAATCACACTTGTCTTGAATTTTCCCCTAGGTTTTTGTGTGTTTCTCCTTTGTTCTTCTTTTTTTTGCTTAAATTCTGGTGGGTGCCGACTTTGAGAGAGAAATGAGGCTTAAATGCTGATTTTTATGGCTTAAATAATAAAATATAAAAGCTTGCCACGTGTCATCACGCCATTGGTCCATTTTTTTTGACTTTTTGACTTTTTCTCCCATTTGATCTCCACCACTTGATTCATCAAGTCAACATCTGATCCAAGGTTGACCATGGCTGGAAAAATTTATTCTGGTAGTGGAAAATTACCGAAATGCCCCCGGGATGGCAAAATTACGATTTTGCCCCTATACTCCGAAATGTCCCGAAATTTCATTATTTTCGCTGTCCAACCTCAAATAACACTAATATAAATCAATATTACCCAATTGGAACAAAATTGTTTCAAAAAAATTCACGTTTAGCAGTCCGGTGGCAAAATTACCATTTTGCCCTTGTACTCCAATAACACCGAAAATCACCATTTTACACTGCTAAACATCATTTTATACTCCAAAAATCATAACTGTATGTCACATAATTATATTTGGTCCAATATGATCAAATCTTAGCTAAAAATCTCCATAAATCAACAAATGAGAAAATGACCGTTTTGTCCCTAACCGGTCAATTTTCCCGATTGACTCCAAACTGGACCTTGAACTCCAAATCACCATTCTGACCTATTCTGTGGGTCTCAGAATTTTGAAATTCCCCTTAGAATTTCTATTAAACTAATTTGAAGCTCGATTTCACTTAATTGTACCAATAGGTACAATACCGGTTTTCTAACATCTTAGTCCGGGTCTCACAATCATGCTTAAGAAAATACTTTCAATCAATTTCACAAAACATGAGAAAATCACCAATGAATAAGGATTTTATATTCATGTATCAAAAACAATTTGTTCAACCAAACTATACCATCAAAATCAAGAATAAATCAAATTCATTCAAGTGAAATCAAGGAGATTTTCTAAGAAAATTATTTGACAAAAATTTAGTGTCTCTTTTTAAAAACTTTGTACTTGAGACATAAAAGATTTAAATTTGACATGCTTGGTGTAAAATCATGAGCTCAAAGTCATTCAATTTCATTCAGTTATGCTCTAAATGATTTACAAAATGCGTAATAAGCATAATGAATCATGTTTAAGCATGTCAAAGGTCAATTTCGATTATTCATCAATTATGTATCAAAAATGCCTTTATCAAATCTTTCATGCTCAAGATTATGTTCAAAAACCATTTTTCCACAAAAGAATTATATGAAATCAATTTCACTAAGCATGTGAAAATTTTATCAAAACAATTTTCAGAGTCAAGAAAAGTCAATGAGAAAAATAATTATATATTCAAGTTCAAATATAAGTGCATAGTTTTAGCCTCATAGCCTAATACTTTCTTCAAGATTATGCAATTTGCAACATTTTTATCATTTAAATCAATTTTCATAATCAAGATTTGTCAACAAAGCTCAAAGAAGAATTATGCACTCAATATTCAAGCAAGAATAGGCAACAAAGCATTTTCAATCAAAAATGGAAACAACTTTTAGAAACCAAGCTAAATCAATCAATCTCAATTAAAATTCTTAAATGTAAGGGCATAAAAAGAGTTTTCTAAAAAAAGTCACCCATTTTCATCTTTATGTGTCTAGAGATTATTCAATCTTTAAGTTATTCCTCATTCTAACACACTTGATTCCTCATCACTTTTCACATTTTGGAGCTAACAAGGATCTTTACTCAAAGGCGGTTAGACCTACAAAATTAAAACCATGCTCTAATACCAATTGTTGAAATATTAGCTCAATAAAAAAAAATCCAAGAAAAGGGTGAATTGGATTTTAAAAATTTTGGAAAGTGTAAAACACTCAGCTATAGTCGACTATTAAGAATCTCTAGTCGACTATGGTTGTGGTTCTTTTCACAAATCAACTCCAATGCCTTTCAAACAAAATTGCTGTCAACTATAAAGACCCAAAAATCATCCTAGATTAGAAAACTCATTCTGAAAACTTGCAAGAGGAATTTCAACAAAAACCTTGATGTATATGCAAGTTTTAATCAAAGCTACTTAATCAAACATAGACAAATGGTTACTTTGAAATGTTTAAACATTCTTCAAATGTAAATCAAATAAAAGCAACTTTGAGAACAACAATTCAAGAAATCTTTTCAACAAGGAATTGACAATTTGTGATGGTTGAAAAGGATTTAATAAAGAACCAAAGCAATATGTGAAGCGCATAAAACAAAGCAATAGGAAATTTATGAAGTGGGTTTTCTTGAAATAAAATGTAACAAATGAAAACAAAAATAAAAATGAAGATAAAAGAATTTTATAAAGGTTCAATTTTCTCAAATGCCTACATCTTTTACCTTAGCAAGCTAAAGAGTTCTCAATCCATTAAAGGAAAATGTGTTTTTTAACTGGATCAAGCATTAAACCCTTCCAATGGCTTTTAATGGGTTCAACCACAAACCCATGGTTTTAACAAGCTCACCACAAACCCATACTAACTTTTAAAGGCTAAGTTATAACCTTTACAAAGATAGCAATAGTGCCTCTAAAAGGTAAATTTTGCTAGTTTTGTACAATGGAGAAAGAATGCCTAACATTGGCTATGAAGATAGGATATAAAGATGGAAGTAAAATCACAAAGAAATTTTAGCTCAATAAGGCTTGGTTTCCCTCATTTTCTTTCAAACCTTTGATCCTCATGAGTTTGACATTTTTCTTTCTTCTTCCTCACTCTGAAATGCTTTTAGATGGTCTTTTTTATACCTAGAAAAGTCTTGGAGCTGTTAGAGATTATTAGAGCAAGAAACTAACTGTTTTCCTTTTAAATTTTGTGTCTAACGGTCACTTATAGTCGAGTATGGAACTTCTCTTAATCGATTCTTGTCCAAAAAGCTTGTATTTTTCTCATCATAGTTTGAAGGGTCGATTAGCACTATTCTAAGGTCAACTAAAGCTTCATTGGGGTTGACCATAGGCTTTATGGTGTCGACTATGGTTGTCTCCTTTCAAGTTTGCTTGTCTTTTCTTGTCTGTTCTTCTATAGGATTGACTTCCCTTTGTCTAGGACCGATTAGAGCTTTATTTCTTTAAGACTCCTTGACATTTTGACACTTAACTTTAGCTACTTCTTTCTTGATTCTTCCTTGTTATTAAGTGTTGAGTTGAGAATGAACTTCTTGGCTTGAGATAACCTTGGTGTTATGTAGATTTATTTTCTTTAAGTGCTTTGAGATTAACTCCATCACTTGTGAACCTATCTTGTAACTTCAACACCTCAAAGATAAATGTTAGAGGGATCATAAATAAAAATCATACAAGTAAGTTTATCACTCATACAATTTAGTCATTCAAGCTTGTAGACATTTGCAAAGTAAGTGTATGAAAGTTCAAGAGCTACAAGAATCCACACAACTAAAACACTCAAGTTTATAATCATGTGAGAACAAATGTATGAAAGTTAAATCATTTCAAGAATTTTTCAGGAATCAATCAAATAAAATTCATGCAAATTTAATCATTTTGTCATAATTAAAAATATAATCATTTTAAAGTTAACATTGTGGATTACTTAAGAAAAGAATTTGAGATGAAAGACCTTGGAGTAACAAAGTTTTGTTTGGGCCTTCAAATAAAACACTTGATAAATGAAATTTTTATCCATCAAACAAATTTTATAGCAAAATTGCAAAAACTGTTTTATATGGACAAAATACATCCATTGAGTTCACCAATTGTTGCAAGGTCATTAGAAATGCAAAAGACTTCTTTTAACCTTGTGAAGAGGATGAAGAACTTTTTGGTCTTGAAGTACCAAATCTTAGTACAATCAGAGTATTAATGTATCTTGCTAAGAATATATAATCCAATATAGCATTTACTGTAAATATTAGCAAGATATAGCTTTTCTTCAACTCAAAAACATTGGAATGGAATTAAACATATACTTCGATATCTCCAAGGAATAATGAACATGGGTTTACATTACTCAAATATATCAAAATTAAATTTAATTGAATATGCTGATGCAGAATAATTATCTAATCCATGCAGAGTTTAATCTTAAACAGGTTACTTATTCACATGTGAAGGTACGACTATTTCATAGTGTTCTATAAAACAAACTATATTTGCTACTTCTTCTAATCTTGTAGAAATTTCGACAATTCAAGAGGCAAGTCAGAATGTGTCTCAACATATTCGAGAAACATGTAACTCAATATATTCGAGAAACATGTGGCTCATCAACTAAAAAGGAAATGCTGACAACGTTATATGATGATAATATTGTTAGTGTAAGCCCTACAAGCCAATCGATTTTGTGCTTGTAAAATGCTACATTAAATGTCACGACCTGAAACTCCCATCGAGCTCGTGACAACCGCCGCGATGTCCTGACAGACATTCAATTCCTCGAATACCCCTCGAGCCCTCGCAAGCCTTTCGTATTAGTTTTTCATCTCCCTTGTGAGTAACCTTTAGTGAAATTTTCTTTTTTTTTAAATTTCGAACCCAATTAAAAATGTAACATGCAAACGGAAGACACATATTTCATAGTTAAAAATAAATCTAGAGGTCTAAAACATTTGTTTAAAGTAAAATTTCAACTATTTGAGTAAAACAAAAACATTCGATAAAGTATTTTATTTTCTTAAAACACAATATTCACAAAGTCTTTCAAAAATCATTTTTGTAGCGTAAAAATAAAATAAATTCATTCATACAATAATAAAGATAACTAAAGTATAAAATTTCAATTATAGTGACACGTTGGCCTCTAATTGACCAAGGAGATACAGGACTGTGAACTCTTACTTTCTAAGATGTAACTCCAAGATCGTCTCTCTACCAAATCAACTGTCTATAGGCTATCTCAAGCCTAAAAAATGTATAGGAAAAAAAGGTGAGATTATATAATCTCAGTGAGTAAACAAACACCATCTAAAATATCTAAAGCCGAGTAAAAAGGAGACAAATAAAATATTCAAATCCAATATATTTTTCACAGCATCAATACTCAATTTACTCAAGTAATTCACTTGGCTTATGCACAATCTTTAAAACTTGGGTTATGCCAAAACCTGTACCCGGGGATACCTTGTACGGGGGCATCTGCTCGAGTCCGCCAAGGTTGTATACTTTCATATTTCTCAAAATTCAGTCATTCCTTGACGTTGGCTGAGTTCACTACCATGAGGTGGTTAGGCGTGAAGTAAACTCAAATCCTACCTCAGGAGATACACTACGCGCCTCTCTACTAAGGTAAGCACAATAATTTGGGTTTCCGTGCCCTCCTATAGGTTGGTCCACGGAACCCACCACTGCAGCGACCACAATTATCCTACCAATTAAATAAAAATTATCATAGCATAACATGGCCCACAATCCTTATTTTGCCAATCAAGGCAAATCGAAGTAGTTCCCATATTTATCAATTCATAAAAATAGCCAGTCATGCCCATAATTTATCATAAGCCATACAATTCATACAGTAAATTGAAATACAAGTAAGCAGTCTCCCATTACTCTATTTTTGAAACATTATTCAATTTTTCAAAAATTTTATAAAATCATTTTATAAAATCACAATTTTTCTTAAAATATGGCAATTTATCATTTAAATCCATTTTCTATAAAATCACACAATTGAATAAAATCTACTCTAGATAATTAAGACGATAATAAGCTTACTCACTGTACTAGGAGTAGAAATACTCCTATCCTCCGTCCTCGAGTGCAGTCTCTTACCCGAATCAATTGGCTCACTACCTATCCATAATCCATGACACAAAATTCAATAAATTTTGTCAATTTATTATAAATTATTTCAGGCTCTACATGCAATGGAAATGAGACAAAAATTGTTCGAACAGTCATTTAATCACGGTGTCTGACCAATTTGCCTACACTCGGCCTAATTTACTAAAACCCTCGATTTAACTCCGATTTGACCCATTTCAATTTTTAACAATCCAATTACATCCGCATTACTCAATGACAGTGATCACGGGTCAATTTATCAGTCCTAGACTGTAAATTACGATTTTACCCTTATTAAGTAAAAATTCATATTTTTGCAATGAAAATTCCCATTTAATTCCCACCTTCATAATTCATCAAATATTATCAGAATGCCCTAAAATCTCATCAATTTCCTCAATTTCCAGAAGTCAATTTCTCTTCAAAAATTCGGCTAAAAATGGTGCACTAATACCGAAATTTTCCTATTTAATTTTTTTCTCTCCGTAATTGATCAATTTTAAAACCATCTCATTTGAAATGGAATCATTTCATTTTCAACATATTCCTCATGAAATTTGGCTATTGAAGAACCATAGGAAAACTCAAACTTTTTCTAGTTGTTTTACTTACAAACATGCTAAACTAACCTAAATCACTAACATAGTTCAAAATTAAATCATTCTAACATCTTTCTCTCTCTAAACTCATTTGACCAGCCCTTGATTCACCATGAAAACATGCATTTCAAGCATGAAAAAATAAGGAAAATTGCTTAGAACTAAAAGATCTCAAGCAAAAATGAAAAATCATACCTTTTTCCACTTGTTTTCCTTGAATTTTCTTACTTTTTCTTTGATTTTCTCACTCTAGGGTTTCATTTTTGGTTTCTCTCTCTCTCTTCTGGTTTGGCCGAATGTTGGGGAAGAAATGGCTGATTTTTATGGCTTTTTAAAAGTTAAATAAAATAATAATATTTTATTAACAATTTTTAATATTTTATTAATTTAATTTTTTATTAGTCTTCTTTTGACTTTTCTTTTCCACCATAAATTTTCCTTCTCTTATCCATGACTTGGATGAAATTTCTAGACTTTTCCAAAGTCTTGGTGGAGTAATTTTGTAAAGTTACACTATTACCCCCGTAAAAGTTAAAAATTACATTTTTACCCCAAAAACTGAAAAATTACCAAAATTCATATTTTTCACTCCTCATACTCATATCATACTCTAATAAATCAAATTTGATCCAATTCCTCTCAAAAATTCAATTTTTGTCCTAGAGTGGTAAAATTACGATTTTGCCCATATACTCCGAAAAGTACTAAAATTACATTATTTTCACTTTTCAACCTCAAATTACACTTCAATTGATCAATCTTAATCAAATGGGGCTAAAATATTTTTTAAAAATTCTCGTTTTGTCCTCTAGTGGTAAAATTACCATTTTGCCCTTATGTTTCAAAACTACCGAGAAATTAAATTTATCACTGCCAAACTTCATTTTATACTCCAATAATCATATTATACTTCAAATGATTAATCTTGGTCAAATGTGATCAAAATCTTTTATAAAAATCTCCATTTTATCCTTAAATGGTAAAATTACCGTTTTATCCCTAATCGGTCAATTTTCTCAATTGACTCCAAATCGGACCTCGAACTCTAAATCATTGTTTTGAGTAATCCCTGAACTGTGAAATCCTAAATTCTACTCTTAAAATCCTTATTTGAACTTATTCTCGATTTAATAAACTTAATGGTACCATTAAGGGCAATATCATCTTTTAACGATTTCTCGAAGTTCCCAAATATGCAAACATTTTATTGAGCATGTAAATGACATCGTAATTATTTTATAGAGCAACGTTTGACATTAAATGTCTTGTTTCATGTTAAATACATTATGGATATTTTATATAATGTGTGAGACATTTCTCTATCCATGAGCTTATTTATAAAGAGTTATGAAAGACATATGTAGATAAAGTTCTTAGAACATAATGGCCTTGCAAAGAAATTATAAAGGTTATAATTATGAGATTTTTATGCATCAAAGCCTTGTTCCTAAATATGTTCATGGTCATTGTATTGTCAAGAATAAAGGCATTGATAATGCTCAAAGGCTATTACATGCTAAGCTTCCTTACTTTAGAAGCAAGCATTTAATCTCATAGGTTGAAGTATGTGAGATACTTGGGGATAGTATGTGGGTGCTTGTTAAGAAACAAGTTCACTGAACATGACCTACTATGAGAGTTTCATTTGATATTTCACTCAAGGGTCTATGAAAATACTCTCATGTGTTAATAGTGTAAGTAATCCTTAGACTTATGATACAAGGTCATTTTGTCTATGAATTGTCATGCTTTGATTTCACTTCTATGGATCTAGAGATGACCAAATGCTTAAACAAAATGGTTTTAGTTATGGCATGAAGCATGCGAAGATGAATGAGTAGTCTAGAGAAGATTCATCACCTTAAGTGATTTGAATGGGACATATCTCATTCGCTCTTGGCTTATATTGATTAAAAGTCCTTAGCCAAGGTGATCTTGATAGGTCAATATAAAAGCTACAGGATTAATATGGATAAGTTCGAAAGTAAACACTGAGCCAGGCTTTCTATTTATCTGAGATATATGATGAAAAGATTAAATTACATTGAGATATTGTATGTTGAAAAGTTAGTCAAATCATATTGACTCTCTTGACATTTGGGTGATTATAATGTATTGCTAGATGTCACTCATGATCTATAAATATAAATATAAATTCTTAATTGAATTAATTTATATTTATTGCCAACATGTTAGAAACCTAATGGGTCACACACATAAGGTGAATTGTCGAAATTAATTTGAGTTTAATTGGATGTGATCTAATTGATTTTATAGAGGCTTAATCCAATTAAGTATTGGACTAAATTAAATATGATTTGATGGAATATTAAATAAAGGCCCAATTAGCCCAAGACATTTTATAATCCTTGTTGGATATAAAGTTAGTCAATTCACTCTATAAAAGAATCCCTTAGCCACCACTTGAATATACATAAGAGTTTTGTTTTTACTTTCTCACGTGTTGAGATAGGATCACAACTAAAAAGAAAAAAATTTAAAAGAGCTCAAAGTTAGTTTGCTAGCACAAACTTCGGCTTGGAAATTCACACACTCTTAGTGAAGAGATTTCGATAAATCACTATATGGATCACCATTAGAGTCAGGACAACTGTGCTACTATGGTTTGATAAGTCCTAGTTGGTGTACAAAGGTTAAAAAAGAGAAAAAAAAGCCAAGAAGGACTCCATCAAAGACAGCAGACTTTTAGTTATGTCAAAAGTTCTCTTGTGGTTTTTCTAGATTAGTTTCAATTAAAGTGATCCATAGTTTAGGGGATTAAAATTTTAATAATATTCCACCACGTATAAGTCGTCTTAGCATGATTTAAATCCCCAACAAATGTTGCTTGCCTAGTCTAGTTAAAGGAATGATACATTAAATGCGATTGACAAAACACTTTTCGTTAAAGTTCTTTTCACTCATGATCTCCAAGAAAATTGTGATGTTAGTGGTCAACAAATTTGTTTAAGTGACAATCTAACAATTTATTCACCAAAGCCCTTGTAATACCTGACCCTAAATTATCTATAAGATGTCATTCACATGCATTGGATAGCATGTCTGCCTATTGAATTGTCTCGAAAAATTAGTTAAATGACTATCTTGCCCCTAGTAATACCATTGAGTCGATTAAACCTCGAACAAGTTCAAACAAGGATTTTAAAAGTGAAATTGAGGATTTCACAGTCCAGGGATTACTCAAAACAGTGATTCGGAGTTCGAGGTCCAATTTGGAGTCAATCGAGAAAATTGATCGATTATGGACAAAACGGTCATTTTGTCATTTAAGGACAAAATGGAGATTTCTATAAAAGATTTTGGTCACATTTGACCAAGATTAATCATTTGAAGTATAATGTGATTATTGGAGCATAAAATTAAATTTGATAGTGATAAATTTAATTTCCCGATGTTTTGGAGTATAAGGGTAAAATAGTAATTTTGACACTAGACGACAAAACGGGAATACTTAGAAAATATTTTGGCCTCATTTGATTAAGATTGATCAATCTAAGTGTAATTTGAGATTAAAAAGTGAAAATAATGAAATTTCGGTACTTTTTGAAGTATAGGGGTAAAATGGTAATTTTACCACCAAAGGACCAAATTTAACTTTTCGAGAGAATTTAGATCAAATTTGACAAATTGGAGAATGGTATGAATATGAGGAGTGAAAAATATGCATTTTGGCAAATTTTCAATTTTTGGGACAAAAATGTAATTTTTTATTTTTTTGGGACCAAAGTGCAATTTTTGAAAATTTCTTTACCAAGATTTTTTTTTATGAGTGTAGAAACTTCTTTGGCTGAATGGATAAGTGAAGAAAGCTGATGGTGGATAAAAAAAGTCAAAATGGAAAAAGAAATAAAATAAAATAAATTAATAAAAAAATCAAAAAGTATAATAAAATAATATTATTTTATTTAAATTATAAAAAGGTAAAATTTTCAGCCAAGAGCATTGTGAGGGTTGGCCTAAGCAACCAGTAACAAGAACAAAGGAAGAAATAAGAAAACTTAGGTGGGAAATCAAAGAGAAAGTGTGAAAAATCAAGGAAACTAGTGTTTAAAGGTAAAATTTCTTAACTTTGCCTATTGATCTACAATACCCATGCTTTATTCCTTGTTTTCCATGGTTGAATATTGAGTTATCATGATAAATTCAATTTTGAAAAATGGGTATGGAAGAGAAATTGATGTTGGTTTGGCTTGATTTTGGACTATGTTGATGTTTAGAGGTAGTTTCCCATGTTTAGGAAGAAAATTTTGGAAGAAAATTATGTACTCTATGAAAATCCATTTATGTCAAATCTTAGAGAGAGAAATTACTACTGATTTTGATGTTTATTTGAGGTATTTTGATGAATTATGATGAATTATGGATATAGGAAAATTATAAGAATTTTTAGAGCAAAAATCAAAATTTTTGCCCTCTAAGGGTAAAATCGTAATTTTTAGTCTAGGACTGATACATTGACCCATACTCACTATAATTGAGTATTATGGACATATTGAACTATTAGAAACTAAAATGGGTCAAATCGAAATTTAATTGAGGATTTTAGCAATTTAGACGCGTGTAGGCGAATCGGTCGGACATCGTAATTTAACGACTGTCCAAACCATTTTTACCTAATTTCCAAGCATGTAGAGCCTAAAATAAATTATAATGGTTGGACACAAATAATGGAATTTTGTGTCGTGAATCGTGTATAGGTGGTGGGCTCCCGGACTCGGGAAAAATACGGTATAGTGGAAATTGAAAACAGGAGTATCGTGCACTCTTGACGAAGTGAGTGGATAATTTACTGTTTTCAATATCTGAAGTAGTTTTATCTGTTTCTGTGCTTTTAAAATAAATTGAATTTTATAAATGATTCTTTAATTGAGAAAAATGGATTTTTAACACTGAGTATGTGGAGACTTATGCTAATTTTTGTTTATGTATTAAAATTGAAATTTATGGCTTATGACCTTGGTGAGCATGCTTGGCTGGTTTATTGTGTTAAAATTTGCATGAATTGTTGTTTGTCGTGTAGGTTGGCTAGTATAAAAATTGTCTTGTTATGCTGTAAAATTTTTAGTGAAATGGTGGGTTAACTAGTCGCTGTAGTGGCGGGTTTCCGTGGACTACCTTTAGGAGGGGCACGGTAAACTCAAGATTTATATCACTTCGGTTGGAGAGGCGCGTAAGGTAACTCTCGAGGTAACCAGAGAATTCACTCCATGTCTAACCCCACATGAGAGTGAATTTGGCCAACGCCAACGAACAGCTATATTTTCCAATTATGATATGACTTGTAACAGCCTTGGTGGACTCGATGGGACGCTTTAATCAAGTGTTCACGAGTATGAGATTTGGCCTAAGCCTAGTTTTACGAAAGAAATCATAAGCTTGGTGTTTGATTCAATGAAATTATTTGATATGATTTTACTAAACTTGATGTTATGAACTATATTGTGATATTGCATTTTTTTATATCGTCTTCATCTACTCGACTTTAGATGTTGTAAATGGTAATTATCTAACTCACTGGGTTGTAAAACCCACCACCCTCTCTTTCCCCTATCAGGCTCGAGATCACTGGTAAGCACTCGGAGTGCATATAGAAGGTTGATTGAAATTGCGTCCTTAGCATACAAAGGTACATAATTGTACATAGTAGGGCCCACGTGTCATTGTAAACTGATTTTATATATTTTAGTTATTTACATGTTAATATGTATAAATTTATTCTACCTTTATGTTCAGAAAACTGGATTTTGATATTTCTAAAAATATTGTTTTAGAATAAAATGTAATATTTTATTTAATATTTCTCTTTTATTCTATTATCAAATAAATTTTATTTTTATAAGAATTTTAGGTATCAAAATTTATTTTCGATTATAAATTAAGTTTATTTTACCAGTAGATAACGTTTTTGCTGATTTTGAAATTTTTGGGCAAAAAAGATGAAAATACCCCCGTGTGGAAAAAAACTACTTATTTTGACAGTTTTGATACGAAACTTAAATTTTATTCTTTGAAAAATATTAATCGTAAACTAATAACCACGGAGGAAATAGAAAAATAGTACGAGAGCCTTGCGAGGTCTCAATAGGGTACCTGGAGGATGAGTACCTATTGGGACATTACGACGGTTGTCACGAGCTCGATGGGAGATTTCGAGTCGTGACAGCCCTTCCTACTACAAAATTGAAAAAGTTGATACAAAATATTAGAATGCATCATTTTAAAGATCTCAATAATGCAATCATCAATGGGAGTAAAATATACATTTTACTCTTTTCCTTCATCAAGGTTTTTCCCACTGAGTTTTTCTTGATAAGGTTTTTAATAAGGTGGTATTTTAAAAGAGTATTCTTGAAAAGAATTATTACTCTTTTTCCTTCACTCAAATTTTTTTTCCCGTAAGGTTGTTTCCTAATAAGGTTTTAATAAGACATATTCTTAATACAATGAATATTCAAGGAGAAGTGTTATGAATATTTTTGCGAATATTCATTTATATTATGTATATCTAGATTTGAATGTAGATTATATTAGATTAAGATTAAGATTTAATCCATCTATCTAATCGTTTAGTATTATCTTCATCTTATAAATTTTACCTAGATAAGAAGTTGTTAACTTATAAATAGGTCCCCTTACTTCATTTGTAAATAAGCACTTAAATGAAACTTCTTACTCCATGTAAATACTTTCTCTCCTTCTAAATACTTTCTCTATAATTATTGTTTCAAGCCATAATTCATAACAGTAATGCTATTTTGACTGCACACTTTTTTTTCTATTATATGTCTCTCTTGATGTAACAAAATTTCATTAGGTAATTTAAGAATGAAATTTGTTGATTAGTGGTAGATCAACTTAATTATTCATAAATACAATGTCTAAAATTAAATGAATGAAATTTTATTAGATCAAGAGAGACAAATAGTAAAGATAGAAGTGTACGGGAATAAGCATTTTTCATAAAATTTACAATATAATTTTATTGGTAAAGAGACGATGTTTGAAAGAAGTCGTTCATGAGAAAACAATAATGGACTTGTACTATGGGACAAAGGATATATGACAATAGTAGTATTAAGCCTCGGATCTATACATACTCGCTTAATGCTAAAATACTTTTACTTATGTGATATACTTTCATTTGTGGAGACTAACGTAGTAGCATGGGCCTATGCAATTCATTTTTGTGGACAAAAACATTTCTTTCATCGTTCTAATGATGAATTGTCAATTTAGGACTTGTGAAAAAGAAATGGAAAAGAAAATAATAAGTTGACATCCTACAACCTAGGGACCACTCGAATGATTGCGCTCAAATAGGTTGTTGAGATCTGATCCCAGACAATTGCTTTAAACGGGCTTATATACGGTGTAGGTGACCCTACTTCAAGGTACCGTCAGATGATATCATGCTTACTTCAAGAAAAATCAATTTAGATAGAAAGTGATACATCAAATTTGTCTTTTAGAGAGAAAATAGAAAGAAAGAGATACGTCAAAATTTTCTTGTTAAAGAAAAAATAGAGAGAGAGAGAGAGAGAGAGAGAAATTCTGTTCGGTACTTTTGTAAATTTGAAGATTCAAGTTAAAGATTCGTCACGACATTGTTAATAATGGAAAAAGAAATTACATTTTTCAAAAATTTTTTGAAAGATTTAATAGCCATTTATCTCTACAGTTTATTACATTCAAACTTTTTTTTAATTATTTTACAAAATCCTTACGTATATATAGACAGCACTTCATAGACTTTCTATTTTAAAAAAAGAAAAGTTAAAAGGTCTAAAATATAATTTAAAATATTATACAAATTAATTTTAAAAGTATGATGTCATTAAAAACATAACATAAATAATAATCATATAAAAACCAAAATCAGAATGTAGGTTCACATCATATTTATTAAGAGTTGCCTCCACGTACAACTATTAATCCAATAAACAATAATTGCTTATGACGTAATCAATAAATATTTGAGATTTACTTGTAATGAGTTTTCACATAAATATAATCACAATTTTCTTTTCTCCTTCAAACAGTTAAAACTTTTAATACTGCATTTTGGCAGCGTCGGCTAGTGGGTAAAACCATGAAAGCAAGGATTTTAGATTCTAAATTTGGAGAGGTCTATAATTTTATAATAATTAATTATATTAAAAATATATAAAAATTAAAATAATTAATAAAATATTTACTTATTGTTTTATACTTAATAAATATCTCTTTTCTCTCACTGTTACACTTTTATTAATTTTCAACTATTAATCTCAATTTTTATAAAAAATATGTAAAAGTCAAGATAATTAATAAAATGATATATGTTCTCAATTCCAACCTAATAAATCTCAATTTTTAATTACTTTCCAATTCTCACAATGTTGTTAATTCTCTCAATCAATGGATGCTATGTATTTAATTATCTCCAACACTTATTTGTTTCTTGTATATAAAACCATTTTCTTTTCAATTTATAATATCCCCTTATAAATTTTTTTTTCTCATTTATTCTTCCTTAACTTCAATTAAAAAGACATAACTTTCTTAATTTCAATAGAAGAAAAGGTCTCATTTGAATATCTAGCTTTAGGTGTTTGAGATTTTTTTTTTTTGAAAAGTAATATATAAATATATATATATATAATTTCGTTTCATTGGAAACCTGTTCATTTGAAAAAAAAAAAAAAGGCAAAACAGAGCAATTGACTGTACAAAAGGAAGGGCTAGCATAACCTTCCCCGTCCAAAATCCTAGTAAGTCCTACTACTCCCCTGTACACAGTCAAGAAACAGAACAAGAACAAACCACAGCAAAACAACTATCACACAAAAAACAGTGGCAAAGGCAGAGTGGTGGCGGGTGTTGCAGCCACGACCCCTTAGTTTTTAATTTTTTTTTTCATTTTTATGGATATAAAATCACAAATACATAAATTTTGCCACCCCTATTCAACTCAAATGATTGGGCTTGGCATATTGGTAAGATATTTAAGTTAAAATTTGAAAGCTTGGGTTTAATTACTTCTAGCCACAAATTTTTAAATTATTTTTCTTTTTTCCCTATAGAGTAAACCTAAATTTCCTTACAGAGTAAACAATGTATTGCTTAATTGTCTAAATTTGAAATTATTTTTCTTTTTTCTTTATAAACTTAAAAATGCGTTACTTAATTATCTAAAGAGTATAATTTTTTACTTTGATTTGTCTTACAATCTACTAATTCTATTTGAGCATTTATACAATATATACTTTTCCTAAAAGCCTTTCATTTTTTTTAGCATAACATTACTAGAATATTACGTATTATTGTATATAAAATGTTATGGTCCTATGGAGTAAAAGATGCATTGTTTAAGTGCTTAAAGAGTACAATTTTTTACTTTGATTTTTTCATACAATTTGTTGATTCGATTTGAGCACTTATGTAATATGTCATATGCTAATATGAAAAACTGAACAAGAATGTAATTAAAATATTTAAAAACTTTCAATAATCATATCTTACTTTTTCAAATTAAATAGGTAAAAAGTGATTGCTAGAACCATTGACACGGATTTAGTTATCGATGAATTTGAAAGAATGAAAGCACATTGAGCGCAACTCACAATGCCTAAAAAGAAAATCTAATATTAATTTTTCTTTTTGTTTTATATCTATTTATATTGATGAATTTAAAAATTTATATTCAAATTGGAAATAAAACTTTATGTTATAACTTAATTTTATTTTAAAAGTGATTAATTTTTTGCTTCAAATCAAATTATTGACCCAATTCATGACCTTGTATAATTGCTCTTTAGTCACCCCTCATACAAAATCCTGAATTCGCCACTATGCAAAAACAAGATAGAAATGTTGCACTTTACAAACAGCTAGAGAAACACAAAAAGTGAAAATTGATCAACATCATTCTAATCCTTAGAATCGCAATAGTGTAGAGAAACAAAACATACTCAATATCAACAAAATCAGTTGTCAACCATCAAAATCCATAAATCATAGTTCCATGTGATCAAATTCAATAGCAAGAATTTCAGGATGAATACCAATTACCTCAAGCTTTATCCATAACAAGCCTTGTGATTTGTTGACCCCCTGTCTAGCTAAATCATCGGCTGCCTCATTTGGAGACTTGGGAATATGCTTGAAGCTCTAGCATTGAACTTTGGCAAGGAGGTTTGACAGTTGAATTATAATTGGTCTCATTCTCCAAGGTGTCTTTATTGGGAAAAACGTCCACTGTACCACATTGTAAGAGTCGCATTCCATTAGGAGAGGATGTGTTAGTCTCCATCCAACTGCGCCATAGATTAATATTGCCTCCTTGAGTGCAGGAAGCTCGACCATGTTGGAATCTGAGTATCTAATTGACTTAGAGAAATAGGCAAGGGTGTCCCCATGCTCGTTGTGTAAGACACTACCTATTCCGTAGTCTTCAAGATTGCCTCTCAAAGCTCTATCTGTATTGAATTTCAAGGTCCCAACTTTTGACTTTTCCCATAGCACCCTACTCGTAATCTTTGTCTTACAACATAGATTGTTTCCCTCATTAGGAAATCTCGCAAGGTCACTTATTGAGAGATTAAGGTCCAACCACTTGGCGTTCATCCACCATGCCACTTTAACTATAGTGAGCTCAAAGATTTGAACTCCATCCCAATGTTTTCCATTGAAGACCACTTTGTTTCTAGCAATCCAAATTGCCCAGATGTTGACATACCACACCATTTTCCAGATTTGATCATTCTTCAATGTCTTAACAAATTCAAACCACGAGAGAAAGTAGGATAGGGGATCATGATGGGCCGCCCAATTGACATTCCATAATGCTCCCCAGTGCTGCCACAGAATCTACGTGAATTCGCAAGTGAAAAAAAAATTATTGGCATTTTCAATCTCCTTATTACGGAGAAGAAGGCCTTTGAGATTATTGAGATGTCCCTACATTATGGGGTAAATCTACCCATGATATAGTTGTTGGGATGAGCCCTACAAACCAATTGAGATTGGTTAAGGCTTGATTCCAATCATACAATAATATCATTCATGTTAAATAATTAGAGGTTTTCTTTCATCAATAAGACTTCAATTATAATGAGTTATGAGTCTAATTGGACGAAGTCCATGAGATTAATATACCTTGCAAGGGAATTGTAATAGGTTGCAATTATGAAATCCCTATGCATCAAAGCATAATATCAAAATGTTCTTGGTCAATGTATCATTAAGATTGGACATCAATGATGCTTAGAAACTAGTATGTTCTATGTTTTTTACTTTGGAGGTAAGCGATCGATCTCATAGATTGAAATATTGAGATACTAGGAGCTTGAATATAAGTATTTGCTTAGAATAACAAGTTCATTGAACTTGACCCGTCGTGAGAAGTGCATTTGGTATTTCACTCAAGTGTCTATGCAATACTTCTCATGTGTCAGTTGTGTATATACTCCTTACACTTGAGACACTAGGTTATCTTATGTGTAGAGTACTATGCTGTCAGACCCGATCCCAGGATATGCTTATTATGTCGTTTATGTACTTGACAGCACGTTCCCATATTGGAATGATTAAAGAAATCATTAAAGGTTGACATTTCACCTAGTGTTATGAGTAAGCTGACTTAAAATCTCAAACTAATTGAAAAAGGATTTTAAGAGTGCAACTGAAAATTTCACAGTCCATGAATTACTTAAAATGGTGATTCGGAGTTCGAGGTCCGATTAAGAGTCAATCAGAAAAATTGACCGATTAGGGGCAAAATGGTCATTTTGCCAACTAAAAATTTCATTTGGTTATTTGATGAAAATTTTGATCAAGATTAATCATTTGAAGTATAATATAATCATTTGGTGCATAATATGAGGTTTAGCGATGAAAAATGTTAATTTTCGGTATGTTTGGGACATAGGAGCAAAACGATAATTTTACCACTAAAGGACAAAATGGGAATTTTTATAAAAGATTTTGGCCCCATTTGATTAAGATTGATCAATTGGAGTGTTATTTGAGGTTGAAAAGTGGAAAAAATATAATTTCGGTACATTTCGGAGTATAGGGGCAAAATCGTAATTTTATCACTCCGGGGGTAAATCGGTAATTTTTCACCCTCGACATTTGTCAAGACCAAGAGATTTTATTCATCACGGGATTGGATAAATATAAGAATAATTGTGGTGGAGAAATAAAGAGAAAAAGTCAAATATTTAGAAAAATGGACCAATAAGGTTATGACACGTGGCAAGTTATATTATTTTAATATTAAAGCATAAAAAATAGCCCATAAAACCCATTTTCTCTCACCATATTTGGCCAAAGCAACCAGCAACAAGAAGAAAGGAAGAACAAAGGAAGAAACCTAAAACCTAGGTGGAAAATCAAAGGGAAAGTGAGAGAAATCAAGGAATCAAGCTAGGTAAGTAGAAATTTCTTTAATTTTCCTTGAAACCTAGCTTACCCATGCATTATTTCTTTATTTCCATGGATGAATGACATGTTTTCTTGAGGAATTAAGGTCTGACAGAATGGGTATGGAAGAGATTTGATTATGGAAATGACTTGATTTTGAGTTACGTTGATGTTTAGAGATAGTTAAGCATGTTAGTAAGCAAAACAACAAGAAAAAAATTGATTTTCCCTAGTGTTCTTCATAGGCCGAATTTCATAGTGAGTGTGTTGAGAATGAAATGATTTCATTTCAAGTGAAATGGGTTAAGCAAGGATGAATTATGGAGAAAGAAGTAAGCAATGTTAGTGTTTAATCGGTTAATGATAAATGGTGTGAAAATTGGCAAGAACATAATATGTTCTTCATTTAACCCATTTTAGCCGAATTTTTTAGGGAGAGAATTGATGCTGAAATTGATGATATTTCATGCTATTTTGGTGATAATTGATGTTTGGTGAGGTTAGAAATTAAATGAGAATTTTTGGTGCAAAGATACAAATTTTACCTAATAGGGGTAAAAGTATAATTTGTGGTCTAGGACTGATACACTAACCCACATTTACAGTAATTGAGTATTGTGGATATAATTGGACTATTACAAATTGAAATGGGTCAAATCGGAGTTAAATTGAGGATTTTAGCAATTTGAACAATGTGTAGGCGAGTCGATCGGACACCGAGATTAAACGACTGTCCGAACCATTTTTATCTCATTTTCATGCATCATGTAGAGCCTAAAACCATTCATTGTGGTTTGACACAAATAATTGAAAATGTGTCGAAAATTATGTATAGGTGGTGAGCCATTGGATACGAGTAAAGGATTGCACCCGCGGACTGAAAATAGGAGTATTTCTACTCCTAATACTGTAAGTACACTTATTATCGTCTTAATTATCTAGAGTAGTTTTTATTCAATTGTGTGATTTTATAGAAAATGGATTTAAATGATAAATTGCTACATTTTAAGAGAAATTATGATTTTATAAATTTTTTGAAAAATTGAATAATGGTTTCAAAAATAGAGTAATGGGAGACTGCTTAATTGTATTACAAATAATTGTTTGAATTGTATGGCTTATGATGATTATGCCCATGACTGGTTATTTTTATGATTTGATAAATACGTGAACTACTTTGATTTGCCTTGATAGGCAAGGTAAGGATTGTGGGCCATGTTATGCTATGATAATTTTTATTTAATTGGTGGGATAATTGTGGTCGCTGTAGTGGCGGGTTCCATGGACGTGCCTATAAGAGGGGCACGGAAACCCAATTATTGTGCTTACCTCGGTAGAGAGGCGTTAGGGTATCTCCTGAGGTAGGATTTGAGTTTACTTCACGTTTAACCACCTCGTGGTAGTGAACTCAGCCAACGCCAAGGAATGATTGAATTTTGAGAAATATGAAATTTTCACAGCCTTGGCGGACTCGAACGGATGCCCCCGTACAGGGTATCCCTGAGTACAGGTTTTGGCATAAGCCAAGTTTTAAAGATTGTGCATAAACCAAGTGAATTATTTGAGTAAACTGAGTATTGATGCTATGAAAAATATATTGGATTTGAATATTTTATTTGTCTCCTTTTTACTCGACTTTAGATACTTTGGATGGTATCTGTTTACTCACTGGGATTATGTAATCTCGCCCCTCTTCCTATTCATATTTCAAGCTCAGGATAGGTTGTAGATAACCGGTTGCATCGAGGACTGCAATTGGATTGCATTTCCAGAAAAACTGTAGGTTCACTACCTTCATCATAATTGGTCAGTCGAGGACCCACGTGTCACTGTAATTTAAATTTCATACTTTGGTCATTTGTATCTTAGTATGCATTAATATAATTATCTTTTACGCTGTAAAAAAATTAATTATCAATAGTGTTCTAAAAATTGTTTTATAAGAAAATAATTTGTTTTCTTGAATATTTTTATTATATTAAAACAGTTTAAAATTTTACTTCAAATGAACATTTTAGACTTCTAAAATTACTTTTAATTATAAAATATATGTTTTCTACTCATCTTCTATATTTTTGCTCGATTTTGGGGTTTTCAAGAGAAAATGACGAAAATGCCTCTGTAAGCTAGGAGACAATATAATTTTGTTTTTGAATCGAAAATAACTTTTGATTTTTGAAATGTGATATTTAATAACTGTTGCTCACCGGGGAGATGTGGAAGCTAATACAAAAGCCTTGCGAGGTTTCGATCGGTGTTCGGGGTATGAATACCTATCAAGATTTCACGACGGTTGTCACGGGCTCGATAGGGAGTTCCAGGTCATGACATATGCTTTGACTACATCCCTACGAGTGCCTAACCAAGGGTGCCAAAATAAGATGCTTTTAGGTATAGCATGAAGCATGTGAAGGCAAAATGAGTGGTTGAGATAGGAATCATCACCCCCAAGAAATTCAAGGGACATATCTTAACTGCTCTTGGCTGATATTAACTTATTGAAATCCTTGCCCGAGGCGACTTAAAGATTATGAAAGGAGTTTCATAAGTCTTTACAAAGCTGATGAGCAAACTTTAAGAATGAATATAGAGATCAATAAGAGTAGACACTACACCATGCTCTTTTCATTTTCGGGATATATGATGAGATAGTGAATTATACTGAAAGGCTGATCACTAAAAGGTTGAGTCAAACTATCTTGACTCTTCTAACGTTTGGGTGGCCATGATGGATTGTTAGATCACAATCTTGGTCTATGAACTCTAGGTAGTTGACTTGATTAATGATAAATTTAAAGTAGTTTAAATTTATCTAATTCTAAGTTTAACTTAAGAATTATATGTTGAGTTCATTACTAACATGTTAGAAGCCTAATGGGTTACACACCTAAAATGAGTGTTGAAAATAAAATGGCAGAAGTGATTAAGTTGGACTTAATCAAATTAGAAGTTATGAGCTTTCAAGTACTTGATTAAAATTGTTTAATTAAGTTGTGCCTAATTAATTAAATTGTTTAATTAAGTCATTAGATCTAATTGATTAAAATTGTTTAATTAAATTGTTGGGCTTAATTAATTAAATTGTTTAATTAAGTTATTAGGCCTAATTGATTAAATTAAACAATTAAGTTAATTGAGCTTCTTAAGGACTTAATTAAATTGTTTAATAAAATTATTAGATTAATTGAAAATTACAAAATAGCTTTGTAATTAGGGTTTAAAATTAATCCAAGGTATAAATACCTTGCTATAGCCTTTTAACAAAATGAGAGAGAACGGTTGAAAAATTAAAAGAATGGCATATTAGAAATTCCTTTTGCCTTGTCGCTCCTTATGTGAAGAAAAAATAGTTTTTTCATTCACTTTTTTTTTTTTGTGGGTTCAAGCCCAAATTTTGTGTGCAATATGAGTTTATGAAACTCATCTTTGCTAACACATTGTTAAGAAATAGCACTCCTAATCCTTAAAGAAAGATTTTCGAATTTATTGGCATGGATCACCATTAGAGGCTGCATAAGGACTCCTTGGACAGCTTTGGTTTGCAACAACCGGACTGAGGTGGTTGAGTTTTTTGAAGGCTGATTTAGTGGTTTAACAAAGGATTCATCAACCTTTGTTATTTAGGTAAACTTGATATGATCATATATTTTTTATTTTTAATTTAATTTTGTACTCAATTTGACATGAAAGAGGTCCTAAGATGGTGAGATGTAATTTAATTTTTTAAATTTATTTTTGTTACATTTTGTTTGTATTTGATGAATGATCAGTCCTCACCCAACAATAGCTACCCATCAAACTCGGGTTTTGCATAAGATAATATTATAATAATAAATTATTTTAATTTTAATATAAATATTTTATAAACATTTTAATAATAAAAATAATTTAAATAGATGAACAAAATCTATCTTTAAGTTTAAATTTTAAAAGTGTCAATTGGACCGACGTAACTCTACATGATCCATAAACACTTCTATCTTAGGGATTTTATTCAAATTTTGAGATAGGTATAAAGTCAATTTTTTAGAACACAAGAAAAGGTCACATCCCATTCGTGGTCCAAGATTTTACATATATAAACAAATAAATAGTAATAAATTATAAAAAAAAAGGGTCGTCCACATGCCCCTTCTTGTACAAAAAGCTTTGCATACATAAATCAATGAATGTGTCATTGTTGGCAATTGATATCTCAAGGCAAGAGATGTCAAAGTCATGGACCAATGACCATAGAAGCTATTTAGCCGAAAGGCCGAAATAAGTACTCAACTTTTCTGTCGAATGATTAAATCATGCATTAAGGCTAAATTAATAATTGATACCTATTTGAGTTTGATTTTTCACACAAAAGGTTTGAAATATATTACTTGTAAATGAGATATTCTAGTTGTTAAAAGTATGAAGATTTTATATAAAAAGTCTTGAATTCGAAATTTCAATGGAAGGATGAGATCTTATGATGAGAAATCTTTCACATTCTTTTTCTTGAAATATGCATTCTTTCCAATTCTAAAATAACAGACTATACAATCAAGCGTGCACGGGAACTGACAAAATATAGTGAGACATTTCATATGTCGGTTTCGTAGGGAAAATGATGTTGCTAGAAAACTAAATGCCTTGGGCATTATTAAAGAGCATGTACTAGGGAAGTTGAGTTATAATCCTTAAAAAGCTAGCCTTTTTTGGGCAGTCACAGCGAGTCCATTCAAATATCAGATGATTGATTCATCTGTCTAATTTTTTTTTTTATATAATTAGGAAATGAGAGATTCAAATCCTACTTTCTAGGCAAGGGATCATGTATCAACTAATGAATCAAATGCTCGAGTGCAATTCATCTGTCTAATTTAAACATATAGATAGTCGATATTGGTTAATACATATTCTTTGAAGAAATTATTTTACCGCATGATATCATATAAAGAATAATAAGAACAACCATTACAAGTGAAGTGCTACTTCATATAGAACAATTAGAACAAGTGAAGTTCTATTTCACACAGAACAACTAGAACAAGTGAAGCACTATTTTACGCGGAATAACTACTTCATACGAATAATAGTGAAAAGAACCCGCAATGAGTAATAGGGTTCAAGAGTTATTTTTAACTTAGGATATTTTAGAAAGTTTGGCTTACTGGTTTAGATATGGAAGTAGTTAAGAGGTCTTCTCTTAACCTTTTTGTGAAGCACAAGTGTTTCTCCTTCTTACCTTCTTCTCTTATTATACTTGTTCGCGTACACCTTTTTCCTTTAAATTGTTCTCATATAGCTTTTCCTGTATACCTCTTCCATTTACTCTCTATTCAATAATAAATCTCATTATGTTATTAAAGGTCATAAAATCCATTACTTAAATAAACACATAATGAGTTTCTAATCATTACTCAACATTAAAAACTCAATAACGATCACCCAATATTAAAGTCACTATTCATTACATGCATTAAAGCTTACTCTTGAGTAACCATCATTTCTGGCATATATATAAAGCCTTCACAATTCATTTAAGGGACTTTTTCAAAACTACTTTATTCTCACTTAGAGCTTCTCTCTGTAATTCTCTACTAATTCTCTTCTTATATTCTTCCTCCTTTCTGTCGTCTCCGATACATCCTTTACTTGTTCATAATATTTTCTCTTACTATCACAAGAACCCATTTTACAAAACACTATGAAACTAATGGGTGATTTTGGCTACAAATGGGATTTGATTTCAAGATTCACTTCAATATGGTCCCAAGGCTAACTTCCCGAAGTGATCAGAGAAACAACGCAATACCACATTCCTTTTTGGATTTTTTTTTCACAATCATATAAAATTTATTAAATTCAACATATTATTACAAACTTTCCACTACAAAAAATTTGCTTATTTCCAACGGAATTTTTTGTTGGAAATAGGCATTTTTTTCGTTGGAAATGTTTATTTCCAACGGATTTCCAACGAAAAATTCCGTTGAAAATTCCGTCGGCACAAGCCTTGTGGCTAATACTTTCCATTGGAAATCCGTTGTAAATTTCCAACAAAAGTTCCGTTGGAAATTTGTAAAATGCCAATTGTTTTTTAGCAATCCGTTGGAAATTTCCAACGAATTTCCAACGGAAATTCCGTTGGAAACAATTTCGTTGAAAATTTCCAACTGATTTTCCGTTGGCAAAGGCAATTCCAACAGATAATTCTGTTGGAAACACTATTTCCAACAAAAAAATGTGTTGGAAAATTTTCGTTGGAATTACCTTTTCCAATGGAAATTCCGTTGAAAATTTCCAACGGATTTTCTGTTGGCAATACTATTCCCAACGGAATTTCCGTTGGCAATACTATTCCCAACGGAATTTCCGTTGGCAATCCTATTTCCAACGGAAAAATCAATTAAAATTTTTCCCGTTGAAAAATGGAAAATTCCAACGAAAATTTTCGTTGGAAATTGTTGTTCCAACGGAAAAACCATTATCATTTCCAACGGAATTTTCCATCGGTAATATAATGACCTAATTTTTTTATAATAAATTTTTAAGAAAAATTTTCAGTTTTCATTTCGATACTAAATTTAATTCCGCATTCGAATTGTAAAATATATAAAAGAAATACGCATTACAAAAGTGCTTTTCAATTCTAAACACAATAATTACAAATTATCCTAAACACATAATATATAAAATAGTTGGATACATATGAATATTACACATAACTATATTAAAAAGTATCCAAGTGTTCAACTGAAAATTATACATCATATGAGGGAATTTTTTGTTCTTACTTGTCATGTCTTGAAGGTCCCGCATCGCCAAACGTTGAACGCGCATTACGCGTGAACATGGTTTCCATACGTGCCATAAATTTACTCATGCCTTCCGCCATTACATTTCTCATTTCTTCACATATTTCCACAAGAATTTCGTCACGTATCTTATTCAAGTTTTGTGCAAGATTTTCCACTTTTTCTTCCAATGCATTTACGGGACTATTAACGTTTGAGTTGATAAGATCACACGCAGACTTAGATGTTGATACACTGTGTTGTGTTCCAGTAAGTAACGTTGTAGCGGGGACACGAGTGCGAAACCCATACAGGTGAGTGCGTGTAGTCGCCTTCCCTCTAATAGCTTCAGTCCAAGCATTCGGATCAAATTCTAGTTGAGAAAATGAATTATCGCCATACTTCTGCGATAGTATAGAGTTATACATTTCCTACATAAAAACCATACTCAATGATTAATATTCAAGTATAAATCCATCAAAAAAATAGTAAAAATTAATCAATTTTTTCTTACACTCGTTGACTTGGACTTGTTATCAATAAAATCACCATGACCCCCAGAGCGCTTATGAGTACAGTTAAACACTTCCAAGAACGTAACATCTCGTTTCAGCTCAATTACGTGAATTTATTAACAATTATATATAGTTAATCATAATCGATATATATATCATGATATATATAACATGTAAAGCACAATCAACATCCAACTACTAAACTTACAATTTAAATGAAATTGATGGGAAAACATACTTATAAATTACATTGTAACAGTAATTCATACCATCCTTTTTGCATGAACCACAAATGGAATTGAACCGTCAGTGTGCTTTGGAATGCTTCCTTCTTTTGGCATTAAACGATTTTGCCTTGCTTTTCACGATTTGTTTTGCCACTCTTCTGTACCCCATACTGTATCGATCAGGGTGTCCCATATCTCATTTGTGATCCATTCCCTCAACATGCCTTTGCATTCTGTAATGTTGTTAGTTTTGGCTTCAATCATTGCTTTATGTCTTTCTTCTGAAAGCATGTCTCTTAATCGATCGGAACAAATTTTTTCCCATATGTGTCGAACTACAACGTCTTGATGTGAATACTAAACACATTTTTCCTACAACCTAATGTAATAGCGTAATTTAGCAAAGTTATACAAATTAATGGAAAAGAAAACGCTTAATAGAAAAATAAGTCATTGTACTTGAAATTTTTGGAACATTAAGTCTTTGATATCATCAGGGACTTTCCTCCATGTCACCCATGGACCATGAAAGTGATTTTCGATGATCCTTGTTGTTGTAGATGTGACCTTTCTCTAGAAAAACGTGCTTGTAAAATATCCCAAATAATTGTATATATTAAAATTTAAAAAATTAAAAATTTCAACAAAAATGTAACAAGTTTAACAAGATAGCATACCTATCCCCAATAGGAGTTATACGCAATCTGTCCAATGGATCTACAAGAGTCTGTAATCCTACACTGGGTCCCTTACCTCTTGATCTTGACGATGTGTCATTTGCATTTCCACCTAAATCATAGATGGGGATCTTGTAATATCATGTGTAGATGTCTCATTTTCTACGTGCTCTGCAAATGCATCGTACAAAGATTGTGTCTCAAATGGAGCATCATTGTTCTCCTGCTGGACTTGTCTTGGAATGGCTATATCATCACACGCTTGGGGACTTGGCGGCACATCTATACTGGCCGATGCATATGAAGACCTAGGTCTCGGTTTTGATTGCTTCCCTTTAACCATTGTTCTTGTAATATTGTTTTTAGCTAAATCCCATTAGCAATTTTTCGTAAATATATCTTAACTATAATTTAATAAAAAACAACAATTCACAGAAAATAATATTAATATAATTCATAATTATTAGAAGCAAAGCAACACTTATATATTAACTAATTTCATCATTTATCCCTAGATTTTAACTCAAACGTTATAATATTACAACATGTCAAAATACTTCAATATTATAAACATAAAGTTAAATAATTCCGTAAAAAGACAATATGCAACCAATATCATACGTGCCTACCGTCATCATTCACTTGCTGAATAATCGAACTCATTTTCTGCATTATTATCACTATCATCAACATAAGTTTCACAATCGTCATGCTCCACATGATCTTCATCTTCATCTTCATCTTCATCATCATCTTCATTATCTTTTCCTGCCATGTCATCTTCTTCATCTTCATCTTTATCGATATCATCTTTTTCATCCTCATTCGATAAATTAACCTCTTCGAAATCACCACTCGCTAACCCTGTTAAATCCACTTCTTCTGATTGTATACTAGTAATTGAATTAGACACATCTTCTTGGTATACTCCTTCATTCAACTCACTTTCATTTTTGGAATCACCTCTAATAGGAAATTTAAATCTACTCCTAGCTTTGTTTTAAACACTGCCCACCAATCACGTCGATCTCTTCGTCTTGATGAATAACTACTATAATAAACTTGGTGAGCTTGGGCAGCTAAAACAAATGGTTCATTACTGGCCAATATTGAGTTGTATTTCACATCAACAAGACCATGCACTCGATCAACCTGTATTCCTTTGTCAATATCAAACTAATGACACTTGAATAGAACAACTCTATTTCCTATACCAAAATACTCCAACTCAATTACATCCACTAAGATGCCATAAAAGTCCCGCGAATGATCATTGTAAAAACTCCCTTTGATGCAAACCCCACAATTCATTGTCTTTCGATTTTGGTCGTAATCTAAGGAGTGAAACTTGAAACCATTTACAAAATATCCATGGTAACATCTTATCATACGTCCGAGACCATAAGAGATTTCAATTATACGTGGGTCTATTTCATCATTATGCTTTGCAACCTACGAACATGAGACACAAGAGAATAAAATAATAAATTTCATAATTTATCTCGTCAATGAAATTAAAAGTTCACTTCTATGTTGAGGAAACTTACATAATTTTTAAACCATTTAACGAATCACGCATCACGTACTTTCTCCAATTCCTTTTTCGAAAAGTCCACAACATCTCCCTTCACAATTTCATCAAATTTCCTAACATCATATTCACGAGTACGGGATTAAGTTCAATCTTATTATAGGGTATTAAAAAGTTAAAAAAAAAAACTAATGGTACTTACTTTATATATGAGAGCATCTCTTCACAATTCATTAAAACATATAACTCAGCAGTATAAAACTCATCTTCATCTAAAAATTGAGATTTATCTAATGGACCAAAAGCTCACCCCAGGTGAGTGAAAATTGATAAACAACCCATAGAGTCTACCTCTTCCCTATCATCATTAAATGGCACTCTATTTTTACTCTTGTTCGCACTACAGGTTTAAAATACCATGAGCAGAATGACGATACTTCCTCGATAACATATGCCTCACATATAGATCCTTCAACAGAGGCACGATTTTTAACTTTCTTCTTCAACTGTTGCAAAAACCTATCGATAACAATATTTGTCAATCATGTGATGTACTTTAAACTCTTCAAATGAAATATATGAAAACAAATAACAATTATATTACCTCTCAAATGGATACATCCATCGATACTGGACGGGTCCACCAACCTTAGCCTTGTAAGGTAAATGAATCGGTAAATGCTCCATACAGTCAAAGAAACCCGGAGGAAATACTTTCTCAAGTATGCATATAGTTTCACATATTTTTCCTTGCAACGTTTCCATATTATCAACAGTTATTTCAGTTGCATACAAATCCCTAAAAAACTGAGATATCTCAGTTATTGCATCCCAAATTTGACGAGGTAGCATATCACGGAAGGCAATTAGGAGCAATCGTTGCATAAAAACATGACAATCATGGCTTTTCATCCCATAAAATTTTCCATCAACCTCATTAACAGACCGAGAAATGTTCGACGCAAAACCATCTGGTAATCTCAACTGTTTAACCCAAGCACAGACAGTTCTTATTTCCTCTTTATTTAATGTGTAAGCAACCTTAGGCTTGTACAGTTTTCCATTATGTTCCACCAATTCCAATTCTGGCCACTTTCAATACACTTTCAAATCTTGTCGTGCTTTTATGTTGTCCTTTGTCCTTCCTTTAACATCCATCACTGTGTTGAGTATATTCTCAAAAAAATTACGTTCAATATGCATAACGTCTAGATTGAGACGAATAAGAAGCATATGCCAATAAGGCAGAGCCCAAAATATACTCTTCTTCACCCAATTATGACAAACACTATATCCTGACGTCTTTTACTCACCACATTTTGTTCCGAATGGGAGATAAGGAATCGAATTCAAACTTGTCAATATTTCCTTGCCTGATAATTACCGAAACGGTAAGTCATGTTCAACTCTTTTTTTAATAAATTTGTATCTCTGCCTCCTAAAAGGATGATTAGCTCGCAAGAATTGTCGATGACAATAAAAGAAACAAGGTTTCCTACCATGTTCCAATATGAAAGAATTAGAATGTTCCATGCAACATGGACATGATAATCGTCCATGTGTACTCCACCCTGACAACATACCATAAGCAGGAAAATCATTAATTGTCCACAATAATGTTGCCCTCATATGAAAATTTTGTTTCCTATATGCATCATACATCACAACACCTTCTGTCCACAATAATGTCAACTCATCTTTCAAAGGCCTCAAGAAAACATCTATATTTTGACTTGGACTTTTCTTGCCCGGAATAACCATGTTAAGAAATATATATTGTTGTTTCATACATATCCATGGGGGTAAATTATACATACAAAGCATTTCTGGCCAAACAGAATACGGTTTGAGAGATGATCCAAAAGGGCTAAAATCGTCAGCACATAACCCGAGTCTTACATTTCGAGGTTCCATTGTAAAGAATTCATGTGTGCGATTGAAATGTTGCTAAGCCTCACCATCAACAGGGTGTCTAAGGAGTTCATCATCACTTTGGTGTTGCGCATGCCACGTTATATGTTCAGCCGTTTTACATGACATATAAAGCCTTTGAAGCCTCGGTATAAGTGGCATGTATCGCAAAATCTTGTAAGAAATTTTCTTCTGCCTTTTGACACTTGAATTCCTCTGTTTATACCAAAGATGTCCACATACCATACAAATCTCAAATGTAGCAGTTTCTTCATAAAATAACATGCAATTGTTCTTGCAAGCATGAATTTTGATATATCCCAAACCAAGCTTTGCTACCTTCCTCTTCACCCTATAAAAATCGATCGGTAAATTCTCATCAAATGGCAACATGTTCTTTATTATCTCCAACAGTCAATCAAAACATGATTCACTCAAATTGTACTCTGCCTTAACATTTAAAAGTTACGACACAATTGAAAGCGTTGTATGCTTTATGCAACCTACCCACAAAGGTTCCTCTGCATTGCTTAACAAAGAGTAAAAGGTTGATGCATTTGGATTGGGTTCTTCTTCGATAAAGCTCGACTCATTTGACATAGGGTGGTTGAAAGCAACTTTGGGACGCATGGCATCCCTAATCATTCTAGTATATGGGTTTTCTATTTCATCATCATATGTAGCTTCTCGAATAGCATCATCTCCCTCAAATATAAGGGATGGTTCAACTCTAGATCTACTTCATGATGATTCTCCAACATCAACTTCCCTATGTAAACTCCAAATTGTGTAAGCCCTAGTAAAACCTCGATTTAGGATGTGTTATGTGACTTGATCTTTATCTAAGAACTTGTTGTTACTATAACGTGTGCAAGGGCATCTAATTTTATTCTTCCAAAAGCATGTAGTCTTTGAACATGCAAAATTAATGAATTCAATAACTCCATTTACAAAATCAGATGTAATGAATCCATTCTGTGATCGACGGTACGTCCAAAAGCGATCTCCGACATTCTGTAATCCTAAGTGTCATACAAAATATTTTAAGGACATATTAATTATCCATTCAAACTTACACGTAATAGGTGACAAAAGTCTATAACATACAAACAAGTATGATATTTTGATATAAACTTTTATCGGAGTATTATTTTAGACATTTTCTGGATATGTTTTTAACCGTCACAAAATGTAAATATAAAACAATCATGTGTGATTTTTAATTAGCATATGAAGTTATTAGTATTTTCAAATATACTGTAATAGAATATGTGCTAATCTAAAAAATTTCTCGATTGTGCATATAATTATACTAATAATGTTTTTATAAAAAATTTTCTTTCTTATTATGTAACCTAAAGGAAAAAGTAGTTGTGTTGCAATTTACGCATAGATTATTGTCAAAGTTAATTATTTTAAAATTTGATAGAATGAAGAAAATATTTATGAGGGATATATAATTACATAAGAGGAAAATTTCACTTAACTCAATATTTTAAGTTAGTTGTAGAAGGTTTCTTTTTTTTAAATCTCTTATTATTTAAGTTAATTGGAGTAAACCACTTGAAGTAGAAGAAAGTGATATTATAAGTCTCATCTTAAGATTTTAGGTAAAAAAAATATAAAAGAGCCAATTGTCCCAATAACAGCTTAATTCAAGTAATTCAAGCATTTAGGCATTATATTATTTGTTTAGAATCTTATTTATTTATTTTTCTATTAACAATACATCCATGGGGTCAAATTCTTAAGTATTCATTTTTTCCTTACAGTAATATAATTAATTTTTTAAAAGTTTTCATTTTAAATTTGTTGAGTATGTAATTTCAATTTTTTTTTCATAATTGTATATACCATTGAACGTGTGTACAAATCAGCACATGCTAAATTATACAAATTGGAAGACAAACAAAATCCGTATTGGAGGTGGCTAAGTATTAGTGATCTCAGCTAACGATACATATATTGGATCAAACTGTTAATTTAATTCAATTATTCTCAAAACAATTATATACAAAGAAAGCATCTGAAATAGTAAAATCTAAACTTGTATATATATCATAAAATTTCCATATATTTGAACTGCAAAAAAATTAAATGCTTCGTATTTTTTTGCATTAACTATCAAATATTGGGTGATACATTCAAATTCTACAAATTAAAATCAGATTGAACAGCATGAGTTTTGTCTGTGGGAAAAAATGTATATACTATTATCTGTCGGTCTAATTCTAGTACCATTATTTATAAAATTGAATTAAAACACGGGTGCTTAGTTCTCAAATAGCAACATTTAATTGCTTGTGTGTTTGTGTTACTCACCTCCAAAATCATACCTAAACACAATTTCGTTTGGAAGCAGAGTGCACACTGCTTTGATGCTTACACAGCCTACCAATTGCCAATGATTGAAATTAAATCAATCAAACATTTAGCCTTGTAATAGCAAATCAAATAAGCCCAAACATAAGTAGTCAGTTCTCAAATACAAACAAGTAATTGATACAAGGTTTGTATTAGTCACCTGCAAATTTCAACATGAAGGCTAAATCTCATTTTGTAGCAGACACTAAACTTCCAGTTGATGCTTCCAGAGCCAATCTTCCACTTTGCTTGAAATACAATGAGCCGAAACGTTTAGGCTTCAAACCCTAAATCAAAAACCCTAAAACACAATATAAAATCGATAAATTAACCTAGGCCGCATCAATTGATAAACAAGTATTGATAAAAATAATATAAAGCACATATAAAAAATTAAACCTAGGGTTGGATTTTTGGAAAGGATCGGATGGCGAAGTTTGAAGGACCAGTAGGACTAAGGCGACGGGGACAGAAATTTTCGAAGCACTAAGCTTTAGGTCACAACGGGGAAGGATCAAACCAGGAGTAGTTGTAAGGAGGACGACGGGGCAAAAGGTGATGGAGAGACAATGAAAAAAGTTGAATAGGACAACACCGTGGAACGAAAATAGGCCACCGTCAAGGGGACAACACGGGGGATCTTTGATTCAGTCGAGCATAGGTAGAGATAGAGGGGAGAGAGAGAAAATGGCTAGGGAAAATTTAGTTTGGGAGGGAAAAGTTGGATTTTATACTTATGGTTTGGGGAGTCAAAACTACGTCGTTTTGACGCAAGGATAAAGGACACCAGACTTGTTGTGGAATGACAACGTTTTTGGTTAGGGAAATATATTCAATTTTGTTTAATAATAAATTAAGTTACGGTAGATAAATATAACCATCTAAATGAAATTTACTATATTAAACACTCAAATGATATATTAATATATATACAGACCCTTATTTAATATCTCTCATATATATACATATTAAGTTATAAAGTTATATCAAATAAAAAATATAACTTGAACTTTAATTTTAATACAATTATATATTGATTTTTTTCTTAAATCATACATGTTTATCTATATTTTTTTTTCTAAGGCTCTCCCTCAAATTAGCATAATACATAGATATAATAAAATTAACTTTTTTAAGCACAAATATTAATAAGTTTATTATAAAACTCCAATCTTAATTGTATATATTTGCTCATTAGAATTAAAACGTAAATAACGTAATATAATTTTTTTTGTATGATTTTTATATCTTATCATGGTTTTTAATAAAACCATGGTCAGACGTGTGACACGGCAGCTGGGTTATAATCTATGAATCGTTGAAGGTGAGAATGTGTGACACGACTGGGTTTAGAGTGTGTGACATGCCATGGTCAGAGGTGTGACACGACAGGGTTATAATATGTGAAACGGCACGGGAAAATGTGTGACACAGCTGGGTTTAGAGTGTGTGACACGCCATGTCGGACGTGTGACATGGCAAGGTTATAATCTATGGAACGGCACGGGAGAATGTGTGACACGGCTGTGACACGGCATGGTTTATAGTGTGTGACACGCCATGTTTAGACGTGTCACACGGTAGGGCTATAATGTGTAAAACGACAGGGTGAGAAAGTGTGACACGGCTGGGTTTAGAGTGTGTGACACGGCATGGTTATAATCTGTGTGACAGGTCATAGTCTGCACTTGTGACACGTCATGGGTTGAAGAGCTGACACGCCATAATTTGAAAGAAGGCAAGCAAATAACGAGGAGCAATAAGGACGAAACCTTTTGGACTTCCACCGAATTTATAAAATGAATATAAAAGGTCATTTAATTTTAAGTAAATATTTTTCTGAAATCGCAACCTCCTGTATAAAGAAAGTTAGAGATTTTGAATCGATCATCATATTATAAACATAGTAGAGAGTTCGACCTCGCTCTTGCCAAGCTCACCAGTATCACAGCAACAATGTCGAGTATCAGTGTACTGGTCAATGAGTCTAAAATACAAATTAAAACTTTCTTCTGTTCGTTGTTTTTTTCGATTAGGGTTGGTTTGATAAGTTGGTGTTTTTTTTTCCATTTGTTACGCATGGCGTAACTGTTATACTTGTGGTTTAGGGTTTAGGCAAAGTGTTGAAGAAGGGAGTCCGCGTCTGCAAATGGAGTCTTGTGGGTTTAATGGTTTTTTAGGTTTTTTGGCATTTCAGGGCTTAGGATAGGTTGTTGTGGGATAACTGGTTTTTTGGGTTTTTTAGCGTGTCACGACTTTAGGTGCATGGCACCATATGACACTTATCCGTGGTGTGTCACGACAATGTAATGCATGGCATGTCACGACACTTAAGCATGGGGTGTCACGACACTGACGCATAGCGTGTCACGACACTGACGCATAGCGTGTCACGACACTGACGCATAGCGTGTCACAACATTAACGCATGACGTGTCATGAAACTTATGCATGGCGTGTGACGACACTGACGCATGGCGTGTCACCACACTTACGCATGGCATGTCACGACACTTATGAATGGTGTGTCACATTATTTATTTTTTTTTTCAATTATCTTTCTTCATTGTACCTTGTTTTGACGTTATGGGCTAACTCATTTGTACATGTGTCCCTCTGTTTTACAAATGCAGTCCGGACAGCATAAGGACCTTGATAGGTTGCTACTTGTGCCGAGGTCAAAGTGGGCGTTCAATGTCGGCATCAACACCCACTGTAAGTGGTCGCAACTGCATTATATCAACAAGACTCTCCAAGAGAAAGGGGAGTACGATGCAGTGAAGAGTACGTGTTTCGGACAGCTTATGGATGTATATCCACAAGGCTACTTCAGCGTCGATCTCCTACATAACATCATGATTCGTTGAATCAAGGTGACAGAATCACTGGAGCACGAACTGTGGTTTGCCATTGGCAAGAACAAGGCTAGGATATGTAAGCAAGAGTTCTGCCTTATCACCGAACTGAAGTTTGGTCCAATACCCAACGTGTTCAAACGACCATACGAGATTGTTGCTGACGGAATTCATGCACGATAATGGAACAGGCAGCAGAGTATTAAGCTACAAGAGTTGCTGAATATATTCCGCGGAGGCAGCTTGCAGGGAGCAGGTGACGCGACCAAGATGGCGCGTGTCTTGATCGCGAATAACATTTTATTCGGTCAAGAATACCGTAGACTGGTGACGCCTTGGCTATCGTCATTGATGGAGGACATTGACTCTTGGAATACCTTCCCATGGGGTCATTATGTATGGAGGCTAACTGAGGACTACCTTTTGAAAGGGTTTGAAGTGCCTGCCTCAAACTTGCGTCCGGTAACCCGTTTACGCTACAACATTTACGGATTCGCATGGGTGATTCACGTACAAGCACTTAACATTGATAAGTTTCCTTTTGACTTAAAAATTTATTGTTGACCTCGTTTATCATTTACGAACTAACGATGTTATATATGACTTGTAGTTCTTGGCAATGGAGGCAATTCCAGCCTTCCGAAAACTAGTTGCCCCATCTGCTTCAAAGGACGTCTACCCACGTATGCTCAAATGGGAATG
This sequence comes from Theobroma grandiflorum, assembly GCA_036013995.1. NCBI lineage: Eukaryota > Viridiplantae > Streptophyta > Magnoliopsida > Malvales > Malvaceae > Theobroma > Theobroma grandiflorum. Next base: position 14,785,550 of record CP142132.1, on the reverse strand, counting down.
CAATCAAAAGCCAACAAATTTCTTCAAAGCAGTTGAGAAGTTAGAGCATCTCAGCAAGTGAGTGAACAGCAAATCACAATTTCTAATGTGCATTCCTATAATAATTATCTATAAAATTATATATCATCACAGTCCCTATTTTGTAGTTGTGGGCAGTCGAGACCTTGGAGCCCACATCGGATGAGGCTAGGCAAGATTACTTTGTGGACATTGATGTCCCACTTTCTGAGGGCCACCAATACGTGCCTATGGGGCACATGGAGGATCGTGCGGATTGGGGCTTAGGTACGAGGGAAAAAAGGAGGCACTAAAGGACAGAAGAGCCAATTATGCCATTAAGCGGAGGCGCACCACCGATGCTTTAGAGGATGAGGATGAGCAGTCAGTCCATGAGTTGGGGGAAAGGGGTGACCATGCTCAACCATACAAGACCGATAACAAGCCATTGGTAAAAATTTTAGAGTTCTAACAGTTAATGTTCAACAATTCCATATATGATTACACACTAATTTATAGCATATATGTTATTGCAGTTGAACGAATCCACAAGAGTCAATGACGGACTAGTCACGAATCGTCAGTTGAAGCGTCAGATGCGACGGTTAGAGAACCGACATAAAAAGGAGATGTCAGAGCTGAAGGCTTCAATCCAGTCATTGACTATGTCCCTATAGACATTTGAGGACCGCGTAGTCGCTCGGATTATAGAAGGACTGAAATCACAAGTACGATATTCAATCTTTGCGTATAATATTGGTTGTTTATGTATATTACGATAAGTTCTAATTTGAGGCATAGGTTTATGCTAACAATTTTGTCATTTGTCCCGTTCTATAAAGTGGTCCTTCATCTCACGATGCCGATGAGGACCACGAGGAAGCCGCTGATCCATTAGACCATGATGAACCTGGTGTTGGCATTGACGATGATGATGTTCTTGGTGCCGACGGAGATGATACTATCACAGCGGATGCTGATCCGGTGATCGATGCACCTGCGGGAGGGGATGGGAACCTTTCAATAGTCGTCTATGAAGGGGATCATCTTCTACGCAGCACTTTTGAACCCAGCAGCTTGCGATTGTCGACAACAGAGGCGTCTGATGTCCAAGATCGGGCAGCATTCATTTCAGACCCTACTGAGCGGGCACGGGTGAGAATGGCAAGTAAGTACATTGCAAGCTCGTACGTCGACCCCTCATTGATCCGTCGGGATCAAAAGAGCTCAATGGTGGAAGCGTACGATGCTTTCAAGAAAGACGAGTGCGCGAGGTCAGCAGCATAAATAACATTGCAAATCTTGTTGTTTAATTAAACATTTATCCACCAAGGTAAATTACTTAATTCATTATGTTACATATGCAGGCGTAACGTTGGGATCTTAGGGGACCAAGGTGCAAAATTTTTCATGTCATTAGAGGATCCCGAAGAAGAAATGACAAGTGAACATGTCAACGTATGCTTCAGCGTAATCTGTAAGCGGATGGCAGGTCCAAAGTGAAAGATGTACAATGCCCGTGCATGCGTAGTTGACACAATATTCTTCATAAGTTTATTTTTCATTATTTTCAATTATGAAAATAGTAAGTTATTAATTGCATTAATTGTAAGCTAATGTATACATGCTTCACGGGACACCCTCCATATGCTACACCAGGCGTTCCCCACTGAAGATGCCCGTGCCAGCATGGAAATTATAGATGAGTTACGGGAATACGTGCAAGGTGAGAGGCCGACATACTCGAAAAAATAGAAAGATGTCGATTTCATCCTCGCACCTTGCAATGTGGGTGGCCATTGGGTGGTCGCGAAGATCGACTTGGTGAGGTGGACGATCAAGGTGGTGGACTTCGCAATAACTTCAGCTGCTAAGGATAATGGAGTTCGTGCGGCTCAAATGACCCACCTGACGACATTGCTGCCAATCATCTGTCACCAAGCCGGTTATTTCAACAGAACACACCAGAAGAAACAGGGTCTAAGTCCGATGCCATTGAAAATTCATATGCCTAAAGCTACAGTGCATCGGCAAAACAATAGTGTCAGCTGCGGTATGTTCATGGTTGGGTGCATTGACAATCTTTTGCATTCGAAAAAAATCAGAGTTAAACAGAATATGATTGGAAATTTGCATCACCAATACACTCTAAAAATTTTTTCAAACAGTTGTGAGAGCGAACCTTGATTATAACAGCTTCGCTAATGTTTGTACTTGATTCTTTTTTTTGTATATACAATTCATTTTATTGATTTTAACTCATACAGTTTATACATTGCTTTCTCATTACTTTTGCATAAATTACATTACGTTTCTAAATTTTCTCATTGTTTTGATATAGTATGTAAATTTAATGTATAATTATTTTGTTCAATTATCAATACTGATATCTTTCGAAGATTATGTGGGTGACATGTTCGGAGAAATTGAATAACTATAATTTGTATAATTATATTATAAGTATGCATGGCGTGTCACCACAATTCTGCATCAAGTCAGCGTGTGGCCACAGAAGACTGCATGCACGTGCCATGTGACCAGCATGCCTGCCTGTAGTTGGCATGTCCCCAGCATGTCTGCATGAACTTGGCATGTCACGAGCCTATCTGCATACACTTTGCATGTCACCAGCATGACCATTATGCAATTGGCGTGTTACCAGCATGTCTGCATGCACTTGGCGTGTCACCACCATGTCTGAAAATGCTTGACGTGTCATCAGCATGTCTGCAATCATTTGGCGTGTCACCAGCATGTCTGAAAATGCTTGGCATGTCACCAGCATGTCTGCTACCACTTGATGTGTCACCAGCATGTCTGCATGCACTTGGCGTGTCACCAGCATGCCTACATGCAGTTGGAGTGTCACCAGCATGTCTGCATGCAGTTGGCGTGTCACCACCATTTCTGCAGCACTTGGCGTGTCTCCACCAGTATGCATGCACTTGGCGTGAAACCACCAGGTCCGCCCCGAAACCCGAAACGTTTAAATTGCTTGCGTCGGTTTATATTCCTCTACTATATATGGTCCACAACTCCTCAGTTCTCAACGACAGACCGTACATCTCCTCAAAAGCAGTTTTATTGATGCTTCCTCGGTAGTTCTTCCGAGCATGAGAATGTCGAACCCTAGCTATTTGAAATCCAGAGTCTTATTCATGGAAATTTGCTCTTGTGTAATGATATTTATCCCATGTTTTGTTGTAAATATTCATTACGCAAGAGCAAATTTCGATGAAGAAACTCTAGATTTCAAATAACCAGGGTTAGAGAATTCGAAAGTTGAATATATCAAAAGGGGAGAAAGTCCTCATTGTTAGTGGTTTTAAGTTTGTTTTGAGCTGTTAAAGCAACCCTAAACTCTCAACAACAGATCGAACATCTCCTCAAAAGCAATTTTGTTGAAGCTTCCTCAGCAGTTCTTCCAAGCATGAGAATGTCGAACCCTGGCTATTTGAAATCCAGAGTCTCATTCATAGAAATTTGCTCTTGCGTAATGATATTTATCCCATGTTTTGTTGTAAATATTCATTACACAAGAGCAAATTTCTATAAATGAGACTTTGGATTTCAAATAACCAGGGTTGGAGAATTCTTAAGTTGAATATATCAAGGGAGGAGAAAATCCTCACTGTTAGTGGTTTTAAGTTTGTTTTGAGCTGTTAAAGCAACAGAAAACTTTCTTCTGTTGGATATTGTTCGATCCCATTTCTTTTGTTCTTATGTATTCTAAAGTTGAATATGCCTGCACTTGGCATGTCACCAATATGTTTACATGCACTTGTCGTGTCACCAGCATGTATGCATGCACTTGGCATGTCACCAGCATGTCTACCTGCACTTGGCATGTCACCAGCACTTTTGCATGCATTTAGCATGTCACCAGCATGTCTGCCAGCACTTGGCGTGTCACCAGCACGTCTGCCAGCACTTGGCGTGTCATCAACATGTCTGCATGCACTTGGCCTTGTCATCAGCATGTCTGCATGCACTTGGCGTGTCACGACCATTTCTGCATGCGCTTGGCATGTCACCACCGTTTCTACTTGCACTTGGCGTGTCAAACCAGTGTCTACCTGCATTTGGCGTGTCACCAGCATGCCTGCATGCACTCGACGTGTCACCAGCATGTTTGCATGCACTTGGCGTGTCACCAGCATGTCATAATCAAACTTGGCATGTCAAATCAGTGTCTGCATGCACTTGGCATGTCACCACCATGTCTGCATGCACTTGGCGTGTCACCACCAGTGTCTTCCTGCACTTGGCCTGTGACCACCAATGTTTACCTGCACTTGGCCTGTCACTACAATGTCTGCATGCACTTGCCGTGTCACCAGCACGTAATGAAGTAAATAATTAAGTAAATTAAATAATTAATTTTGTTTTCAAAATTTAATCCTGAAATTTTCGTTGCAACCCAAAACTGCTTAAAAAATTCGGACGTAATCTTGACATTTCCAACGGAATTTCCAATGAAAAAATTTCATTGGAAAATTCCATTGGAAAGTTAATTAGAGTCAATAAAAGCATTGACTCTTTATATTTTCTTACGAAAAATTCCATTGGAAAATTCCTGTCACGACCCAATTCCCAGGCCATGACCGGCGCAAGAACCCAATGAGCATAGCTCACTAAGCTCAAGCAATCCTATTTTCATTTACTTTATTTGCTGTACGACTGTGTGATGCATACACCCGTAATGCACTCGATGTGCTCACAAAGCCAATTCCCAATGGCATCATAGAGAATAATGTACATGCACTATACCAGTCATGTATTTAGCAATTTACATTGCACACACAAATTTACATTCATACCTGTCAAACATAAATTTTGACAATGTACATTACATGTACATAACCACAATACAAAAGGCCCACAACTTCAAGCGAAGACATTTACAATAAAAACGGGCAACTATTGAATGCCGGACACCTACCAGGAGACGAACTATAGTGATCTCGCGATCTAGGATTCTACAATCTCTTGATCTGAAAACATGAATTTTTGAAAACTGAGTACAAAACTCAGTGAATGAACATTAGGTGGAAACAAGCAATAATATCCAAGAAGGATTTTAAACCATGATGCACATATTTGGAACAAAACATTTTTGATCCAATTTATTATCAAACCCCTTCCCTCAACTCAAATTAATTTACAATGAAAGAGTATTCAATTTCATACATATGCACTCAGATGAATACAATATCCCACTATCTCACCAGCTCATGTGCAACCCTCACATCGCTCTCATAGCTAGAGTCATCGTGTGCATCTCATGCACAAACAATATCACTCAATCTCACCAGCTCATGTGCATCCCCCACATCACGCACATAGCTGGAGTTATCGTGTGCACCTCGTGCACAAACAATATCACTCAATCTCACCAGCTCATGTGCAACCCCCACATCGCGCATATAGCTAGAGTTATCGTGTGCACCTCGTGCACAAACAATATCACTCAATCTCACCAGCTCATGTGCAATCCCCACATCGTGCACATAGCTAGAGTTATAGGGTGCACCTCGTGCACAAACAATATCACTCTCCATATCTCTGCACCCATCATCACCGACATGTACTCCCCACATTGTACACATGTACGGTTAGAATTATCACACAATATTATTGGTCAATACATATCACACATCAACACACATATATAGCAGCATATTATAGAGCACATGAATTCATGCTTTCATGCATATCACAATTCACACATCAAAACATTTTTATCAAAGGCTTGTTTCTAGGCACGCATTTTTAGAAATTTGGATAAAATCATTCAGATTATCCATTTCGATACACGTACATTTCCCAAAATAATTTGAAATGCAAATTCACTCACAGTGTCAAAAATCTGGATTCCGGGTGCACTCGGATTAATAGTCCTCAAGCGCAATTCCCTTGCCTTTTTCGGACGTCTTACCACCTTGACACAGAATAAATTAAGAAATTTACTATATTACCCTTAAGCTAATATAAACTAATTTAAATTGCTAACGCATGATAGGCAAATGAAATATGCGTCCGATTATCGCTTTAACGCGGTATTGCCTAATTTCAACCAATTACCCGATTAATTGGCCAATACGTCCGATTTGATTCCAAATTGCACCATTCTTTTTCTAATACCTTAATTCACCACATACCATTTCTAAATAACAATTTTTCAGCATTTAAACCCTTCAATTTCTTCAGATAAAAATTTGGTCATTACAGTGCATTAGCACTGTAATTTTTCCTACTAAACTTTTTCACTTTAATTTGTCATGTTCTAATTTATTTCATTTCAAATGAAATCATTTCATTTGAAATGGAACAATTCCTCATTGATTCTCAACACCCTAGGTTCGGCCTTGAATGATTCATGGGGAAATCTAGTTTTCTTTTTACGATTTTGCTTACTAACATGCTAACCTATCTCCAAACACTAACATAGTCTAGAATCAAGCCAATCCAACAATCATTCCTCATCCATACCCATTTTTCAGAATTGAACTCATCATGATATCTCAATATTCAACCATGGAAATTAAGAACAAAAGCATGGGTATTGTAGATCATAAGCCAAAGTGAAGAATTGTTACCTTTTTCAATTGATTTTCTTTGAAAATCTCACTTTTCCTTGGATTTCCACCTAGATTTTCTTGTTTTTCCCTTTGTTCTTCTTTCCTTTCCCTTAAATCTGGTGTGTGCCAAAATTAGAGAGAGAGTGGGTTGAAATGGCTGATTTTTTAAGCTTTAATAATAAAATAATCAAGCATGCCACGTGTCACCTGCTTATTTGCCCATTTTTCTAACTTTTTGACTTTTTCTTCCAATTCTTTTCCACCACATGATTATTCAAATCAAGATCTGATCAAAAGATGACCATGGCTGAAAAAATATATTCTGGTGGTGGAAAATTACGGTTTTGCCCCTGAGATGGTAAAATTACGATTTTGCCCCTATACTCCGAAATGCACCGGAATCACATTATTTCTACTTTTTAACCTCAAATAACACTAATATTGATTAATATTAGCCAATTGGGGCAAAAATCCTTTCAAAAAAATTCCCGTTTAGTCCTTTAGTGGCAAAATTACCATTTTGCCCTTATATTCCAAAAACACTGAGAATCACAATTTTACACTGCTAAACATCATTTTATAATCCAATAATCATAACTATATTTCATAAAATTATTTTTGATCCAATGTGGTCAAATCTTGGCTAAAAATCTCCATTTTATCATCAAATGGTAAAATGACTGTTTTGTCCCTGATCAGTCAATTTTTCCGATTGACTCTAAACTGGACCTTGAACTCCGAATCATTATTCTAAGGCATTCTGTGGGTTTTAGAATTTTCAAATTCCTCTTAGAATTTCTATTTGAACTAGTTCAAGGTTCGATTTAACTTAATCGTACCACTAGGTACAATACCGGCTTGTAACCAATCGGACTGGGTCTCACAATTCCATGGGAAAGTTAATTAGATTCAAGAAAGGATTGCCTCTTTAAATTTTCCAACGGAAAATTTCGTTGGAAAGTTAATTAGAGTCAATAAAATCTGATAGAAATCCATTGCAGATCTATTGGAAATTTCCAACGGAAAATTTTTTATAGTGTTCTAATCTCATAAATTCATATGAAAACGACATAAGTAGCTTAATGCAACTCATTAGAATCTGCAATCAAAACCTGCACCAAACAATAATCGCTCCCTTTTACTACGAGTGTAGAATTTTGGATCTATCAACATCTAACTTTGTTAAGGAATCCGTAAATGAATTTCCTTCTTTTTCATTGTGCATAAAAGTAACCTCCTTTATTATTAATTTTTTTTAATCTGTCAATTTTATTGACGATTCGTCACTTATCCCACAATTTTGAACCTTTTTTAAACACTGAAGATAATGCCACAATAGAGTCAATTTCCAATAAAGAGTCATTTTTGTTGCTAGCAATCAACATAATTCAAATCTTGTTCACTAAGAGGGCTTAAAAGGAAACTCTATTGAATCAAATGAGTCTCTGAATCGGAAAGGTTTAATTTGCCTCTGGTTGAACCATCAACATTAAAATTTAAATTGTCCACTTTGTATAAATCTAAGAAATTCCTTTTCGAAATTCACCCTTGTCACAAGCATAAGCAAAGATCAATAGATTTAATCAACGTCCCAGCTCAACAAATGCGTTATTCCCTTGAATAGTTTTGGTCCAGAACATAGATCTCATCTTATCAGGAAAAAAATTTCTTCTTTATTCCACCTTTTCGCCATTCAAAGTTAACTCATTCCCGACAATCCACAGAGACAAAAAAATGGAGCACCACATACTGCTAGCCATATTCTTTTTTAAAGCACTACAAAACAATAGTTGCTCACATGGCTTAATAAAGTTTCCGATTAAATTTGGGACAGCTCACTGAAAATCCAACCAGTTGAGGACACAACACCAAAAGACATTAAATAATTGCAAGAAAGGAGATAACCTTTTTAAGCACATATAGGAAAGGAGATCAACAAACAGCTAACTGTTCTTTCAATAAACTCCCAAAGATCACCTTTCTAAGCACATACAAATGAAAAATTAAAGAAAAACATAGTTTCAAATGCCAATGCCAAGAAAAAATATGCTTCAAAGTTTTTTGTGGCAAACTCGGATCATAATAATATATCAATAGTCATAGTTTAAAAACCAGCACACCGACGGTATTATAAACTGCTTGGCTATTTAACTTGGTAAAAGTTGTAGTTTAATCCGACATATTTTAGATGAAAGCGGAGTGGCCTTGTCTCCGTAGAAGTCTCAAATTAGGTTTTACAAAAGCAAGAAATTCTGGAATTGCCAAAAAATTAAGGGATAGTTAATGATGAATTGAAAATTTCTTGCCAAGCGCTCACTCTCTTGTAAATGGAAAATTAAGGGTAATGGAGTCCACCTTAGCTACTACTAAGTGCTAATTCTGGCAAGATCTTCTCACATCCCACAATTCCAACTTTCTCTTTCCAAAATTAAAATTTAAAACGTCTTAAATTTTAACTATTAAACTGTCTCGGGGATGTACGATAGTTGGATGGTGATGGATATTTGTATGCACTTTTCTTTCGAGCAGAATTAAATGTTAATTAATAGTGCATGTGGTTTTACGTGGAGGAGACTCCTTCGTAATTTAAGAAGAGATTTTTTGAGGTGCAGATGGCTGACGAGATTGTTGTTGGATGTTGTACTCTTTGTTCCCTTTGGTTTGTGTTGTGTCTCCAGCTACACAGTGCTTGTTTTCTTGCCCATGTGAGTCTTGTTTTCACCGTCCAGCCTTGTAATTTTCCTTTCACCACTAAATCCTTAAATTTTAGCTGAGGAAAAAAAGTGCTAAAAAAGCCACTTCTTTTTCAAAGGCATTATAATTTTATAAGAAATTTAAGGAGGAGCGAGGTTTAAGTTTTATAAGCAAAAGTTAAGAAGGAACAAAGAGAAAAAGAGATGCCCCTCATAGTAGAAGAGTTACAAAATAATATAAAAATCCCTACTATGAAAAATCCATAGTAATTTTGTCAACCCACCTACAATATTTGCCTCTCTAATTTAAATACTGTGAAAGTAACGGCTGATTTTGGCTACACATGGGATTCGATGTGAGGATTCACTCTAATGGTCCCAGGCCTAACTTCCCGAGGTGATTGAAGCAACACAATACCTCACATCTTTTTGGCTATTTCTTTTGTTTTTTTCTCAATCATATAAAATTTATTAAATTCAACATACTATTACAAAGTTTCTAATCTCCTAAATTGAGATGAAAACGAAATAAAGTTGCTCCAAATGCAACTCATTAGAATCTGCAATCACCCAAACAGCAATCACTCCCCCTTACCACCAACCTTAAAATTGCGGATCCATCAACATCCAACTCTACTAAAGAATCCATAAATGAATTTCCTTCTTTATAATTGTGCTCTAATTTTTTTTTATTTCATCAATTTCATTGAAGATCCGTCACTTGTCTCACGATCTTGAATCCTAATTAAACACTCAAAGGAATGCCACCATAGAGTCAATTTCCATTAAAGAGTATTTTTGTTCCTAATTAACAATCAACATAATTCGAATCTTGTTCACCAAGAAGACTAAAAATGAAACCTAATATCAAACCAAATGAATCTCTCCAAACGCCTCCACAATCACCAAGGCTTGATTTACCTCTGGTCAAACTATCGACATTATATTGGAATTCGTCTTCTTTTGAATAAATCTAAAATTCCTTTTCCGAAATTCAATCTTATCATAAGCATAAGCAAATATCCATGAATTTGACCAACATCCTAGCTCACCAATTGCATTATTCCCTTCAACAGTTTTGATCTAAAGCATACAAGGGTGGAGCCTCCTTATGAGATGGGCCTCCCAAAATTTTAAAAAACTTTTACATACTATATAAATTTTTTTTATTTTTTATAAATTTTCTTAATGTCTCCCTCTCCAAAGAATTTTTTATTTAATAATTAATATAAATAAAGAATATGTCACGACCCAGTACCCTCCTCGGGCCCTTGACAACCACCGCGACGTTCCAATGGGCATTCATCGCCCTGAATGCCAACCGGAACCTCGCAAGGCTTTCGCATCAGCTTTTTCACTTCTCATGTGAGCAACCATTACTGAAATCATGTTTTTAGAAAATTCTAACCTTTTTTTCCCGACTCAAAACCGTAGAAAATAATTTCACCTCACAGAGGCATTTTCGTCATTTTTTTTAAAATCTTAAAATTTACAAAAATCGTAGTAAGTGAGTAGAAAACACATATTTTAAAATCAAAATTAAGTTTTACTATCTAAAACCGGTATTTAAAACAAAAATATAACTATTTGTTTATAATAAAAATATTAAATAAAATATTCTATTATTTTATAAAATAATTTTTATAGAGAAGTCCATGAATAATTTTTGTAGTGTAAAATCAAAATAAATTCTTATAACTGTAATATAAATAACCAAAGTATAAGATTTCATTTACATTGACACGTGGGCCTCCCAATTGACCACGTAAGTGTAGAACTACGAACCCTTACTTTATCAGATGCCACTCCAAGATTTTCTTCTCGATGCAACTGATGGTCTATTACCTACTCTGAGCCTGAAAAATGTTTAGGAAGAAGGGATGAGATTATATAATCCCAGTGAGTAGATAGACATCATAAAAATAATCTAAAGTCGAGTAATAGGAGATAATAAAAATATCCATTCGCAAATCACATTTCACAACTTGAAAATTCATCCCAACCCATATAAACAATTATTTTTCAATTAATTTCTCAATATGGCTTATGCGTTTTTCAAACACTTGGCTTATCAAAATACTCGGCTAGAGGTGCATCTCGCCTCGCCTTGCGAAGGCTCTCTGCTTTCCTCTTCCAAGTTCCTGCCACTTGGCCCATGCCAAAATCCATTCCCAAGGATACCCCGCGAAGGCATCTTTACCTAGACCGCCAAAGCTGTTTATTGTCACACACACACAAACATATTTTACCTCTAACAACACAGTCGTTCCTTGGCGTTGGCTGAGTCTCACTTTCACGTGGTGGCTAGCGTGAAGTGTACTCAAATCCTATCTCGGGAGTTATCCTACGCGCTTCTCCAATCGAGGTAAGCTCAATCAATGAGAACCGTGCCCCTCCAATAGGATGCCCACGGAACCCCCGTCACTGCAGTGCCCACTTTAAATATCCACCAATCCATAAAAAATCACAATAGCATGACATGGCCCACATAACACATTCAAGGCAAATTAAAGCAGTTCACATATTCTTCAAATCATAAAAACAACCAGTCATGCTCACATTTATCATAAGCCATTAAATTTAAAATCATGGATAAACAACATAAATCCCAGTGTGGGTCTCCAATTACCCTATTTTTGAAATCATTATTCAATTTTCAAAATTGAATAAAATTATTTTATAAAATCATATTTTTCCCATAAAACACAACAATTTTCCAATTAAACCATTTTTCATAAAATCACGCAATTAAATAAAACTACTCTAGATAATTAAGACGATAGTAAGTTTACTCACTGTATTAGGAGTAGAAATACTCCTATCCTCCGTCTTCGGGTGCAGTCTCTTTCTCGAAACAATTGACTCACCACATATCCACAATCCATGACACAAAATTCAATAAATTGTGTCAATTTATCATAAATTATTTCAGGCTCTTATCCATGCGTATGCACTAGATAGGGTGTGAAATGTCTAGACAATTGCTTAATTGCGATGTCCGACCTAATTCGCCTATACACGGTATAAATTCTTAAAATCTCCAATTCAACTCCAATTCCATCCATTTCAGTTTCAATTAACCAATTATATCCACAATACCTCAATGACTGTGAATTTGGTCCAATTTATCAGTCCAGACTAAAAATTACGCTTTTACCCCTTGTGGGTAAAAATTCTAATTTTTACACCGAAAATTCCTATTTAATTTTCAACCTCATAATTCATCATTTTACCATCCAATTCTCTTAAAATAAAGTCAACCTCATCCTCACACACCATTGGCTAGATTCGGCCTAAAGAAATTCATGGAGAAAATGAATATTTTTCTTGTTGTTTTACTCATAAACGTGCTAAACTAACACTAAACACTAATATAGTTCAAAATCAAATTAATCTAACAACTTTCTCTCTCTAAACCCATATGATCAGATTTGAATCCATCATCAAAACACATAATTTAACCATGGAAAATAAGGAGAAATGCATGGAAATGATAGATCTTAAACTAAGCTTGAAAAATCATACCTTTAAACACTTGATTCCTTGAAAAAATCACACTTTTTCTTGATTTTCCTCACTCTAGGGTTTATTTTTGTTTCTCTCTCTCTCTTCTGGTCTTAGCCAAATTTTGGGGAAGATGGCTGATTTTTTTTAATGCCTTTTTAAGTCATTAAAATAATATTATTTTATTTTAACACATTTTAATTTTTATTAATTTTTTTATTCAATAGTCATCATTTTGACTTTCTTTCTCCACCATTCATTTCCCTTGACTTATCCAAGTCTTAGATGAAATTTCTAGATTTTTTTCTGAAGTTTTGGTGGAGTAAATTTTTCAAAATTATACTTTTGCCTCTGAACTTTTCAAAAATTACATTTTTACCCCAAAAATTGAAAATTTGCCATAATACATAATTTTCACTCCTCATACTCATATCACACTCCAAATAATTAAATTTGATTAAAATCCTTTCGAAAATTCAATTTTCGATTCTGGATGATAAAATTACTATTTTACCCCTATACTTCAAAAATATCGAAAACTCATATTTTTCACTGCAAAATCTTCCAATTGTACTTCAATACTCATATCATACTCAAACATGTCAAATGGGGCTAAGAAAATCTTTTTTAAAAATTCTCATTTTGTCCTCAAATTGCAAAATGACCATTTTACCCGTAACCGGTCAATTTTCCAGATTGACTCCAAATTGGATCTCGAACTCCGAATTACGATTTTGAGTCATCCCTGGACTGTGAAATCTTAAATTTCACCTTAAAATTCCTATTTTAACTTGTTCGAGGTTTAAATCGGTTTATTTATATCATAAGGGTAATATCGTCTTTTAATGATTTCTCAGGACTTTCTCAATATATAAACATTCTATCGAGCATGTAAATGACATTGCAATCACTTTATAGGGCAGGGTTTGACAGAATAACAAAATAATTTCATATGCTTTACTCAATTTTAAAGTTTGTTTAATTTTTCTTTCAATTTATATTATTTATTTCTATTTCATTTACTTATATGTTTTTAAAATCTCTATAGATTTTCTTTCACAAATTTCTACGAACCATCAATCATATTCTTTTTTTTTTCTTTTTTCATTATGTCATATGTGGATTCTATCTTCTACTTGTCATATTCTTCCTTTTTCAATCATGCAGATTTTATTTTCTATGATTGTAATTTTTAAAAATAAATAAATTATTATGTAATTATCAAATATAGGTTACATTGTTGCTTAGAATTTTATCAATACGTAATTTTTTATTCAGAATAACCAATGCAGTCTAACATGTATGTTGCAAATTTTAAATAACAAGGATAAACACACAAATTGATAATGTGAAATAATTGTATTTCTTTCAATATAATTTTATTTATTATATATATTTTTAATGGCTCTCAAAATAATTTTTTATTTAATAATTAGTTTTATTCTTCAAAATGTTTGATAAAATTAGAGTCATTATGATTAGCATATTACTAGTTAAGCCCGACAAATAAATTCTAAACTAATATGTTAAGCCTATCAAATTTAAAAAAAAGTTAAAAGTGAGTCTACTAATCCAAATCCATTAGGTTTTAATATAAATCTAAGCCTATCATAACGTATTATATCTTGATAGTTCAACTCAATAACCAAATATGTTAATTAGCAATTTAAGAGGTAAATAGAAAATAAAAAAATAGTTAGAATACACAAAGTAAAAAGGCAATTCATTTAAATTTGAAAAATTATTTTCTTTTTCACTCTTGCACGTAAAAAGTGAAAGAGACTCCTTTTATAGTTCTATTCAATCATATATATTTATATATATATATATATATAAATGATACTATCATTACTGTTAATATGTATTTTTTATATGTCTAACATCTTTTAAATTTTATTTAATATTTTATATTAATAATAATTAAATTATATATAAAATTCTCTTTAACTGTTTAATGTCTCTTTCTATTTGACTTCTTTTTAAAAATGCTCTAACGCCCTTGAAAATATAAATCTCATCTTGATTTAAAAAGCAGTTTCTTCTTTATCTTAACTTTTCCCATTGAAAATGAACTCATTCATTACTATCCATAAAGACCAAAAAGTAGCACTGCACACTATGAACCATTTCTTATTAAACCACCACAAAACAATAATTCCTCAAATGACTTAATAAAGTTTTCAAGAATTTGGGACAGCTCATTGAAAATCCAACCACTGGAGAACACCACACCTGTAGACACTGTTTATTTTCTTTTTTTTAATTAATATATAGGCCTTTATTTTATATTTTTACTTTATATTTCATTTTATATTTTTATATTTTTATATTTTATTTATTCTTTTATTATTTAAATCAAATGCAATGGTCAATGGGCTTTAGGAAACCCAGGTTTTGCTTTAGTTTTCATTCAAGAAGCAATGGACTTAAAGTTAAGCCCAAAGCCCAAGCCTGTTACTTAAAAAAGGTCTAATAGAATTAAGTTGGTAAACAATAAGATCAAACAGAATTAAGACTAGGTAATTAGGATTAAACAAGATTAATCTCAAGAACCATTGGAAAATACAAGGAAACGGAATAAAACAAAAAAAAGACAGCTAGCAAAAGGACTCAAAATTGTACGATGCAAAAGCACACACTGCCAGGTGCATGAAATTGCACCCGGCAAAGGCAAAAACAACAAAAGATCAACGGTTAACTAGGTGCCTAGGATGATATTCTCGACCTCTATTAAAAAAAAAAATTCAAAAGGAGGAAGAGACCAATTTTCACAAAAACCATAAAGCCAGATTTCAAAACCCTAAAAATTCTTATAGAGTAAAAACCTAGAATCAACCAAAAATTCTAACTTTCCTACCCTACCAACCGCAAACCACAACCAAAATCCAAAAAATGCTATAGAACAGAATATAAAAAAATATGCAAAGAAGAACTAAACTAGGAAGCAGTGAGGGTGAGGGAGAAAGTTGATGTTTTGGGGTTAGCGTTAGGCTTTGAAGTGAGGGTGAAAATCTAGAGAGAAGGGAGGTGATGGTCGAAGGGTGGAAACGGTAGCAACGACGGCACTGTGGTGAATGATTTTATTTTTAGAAACTAAAAATACCGATTTATGAAAAAAGATATGGAAAAATCTAAAATTTTTGTTTTGCAGTATAAGTTTTAGAGGTATGGGAAAGAAAATTACTGAAATAGGGAAATATAAAAATAGATAAGAATAAAATAAAATATTTAGTAATATAAAATAGATTTGAGTAGGTATATAGAAAAATAAAAGTATATATTCAGCTACATAGAAACAAGATAAAATTAGGTAAAAAAACATTTAATTACAAAAAAAATGGTTTAGGTAGATATTAAACATAGGAAAAGTAAATATTTAGTGGTAGAAATAGATTTATTTAGATTGAAAAAGAGATATATATATATATATATAGAGAGAGAGAGAGAGAGAGAGAGAAAAGAAATGTATATTTAGATATAGAATATGTCTAAGAAGAAATATAAAACGTGGGAAAAGGTGAAATGTTAGACATAATCACAAAATACTTAGTTATGTAAGGTTATATATATAGATATAAAATGGGAATGAAAATGACCTAGGAAAAATTAAAATTAAAATTAAAATTAAATGAAATAAAATATGATAGTATCAAATTGGTTGAAATAGATAGCTTTATTTAAAATAGGTATAGGTACAAAGAGGGAGAGAGAATGAAAATAGGACAAGATAAAAAACTTATTGATATAAATAGGATGATTATTTGGCTTAATATCGATGATGGAATATTCATACGGGACGCGAAAAGCTGCAATTCCAAATTAATTCTCTCAAGTGAGGGATTTTGATTAAGATTCCACCAGTATAATGGGAGGGATTTAATTTCAAATCTCAATATTATAATCCTAAATAAATATTAAAAATACATTAATAAAAAATGCTAATCAAATGAAAAAAACATAAGAACAAAAAAATAATAAAATAAAATAAATAATAATGATAATAAATACAAAAAATAAACTATTGGTGAAGTATATGTAACTTTAAAATAGTGTAGTGTTACTTTAAGAGAAAAATTAAAAAATTAAATAATAATAATAATAATTTAGGATAATTAAAAATGAGAATTAAAACCTTGTAAATGAAAAAGGTAGACAAAAAGAATAATAGTAAAATTATTTAGATAGACATAAAGAAAAATTAAAATAATAAGTAGGCAAATGGCTTTGTTCTTTTAAGAAAAAATATAAAATAATATACATATATATACATATATTAAAAAGGGATAAAAAATAATAAAAAATGCATAAGGTGAATAAAAAGAAAACTACAAAAATGATAAATTATAGTAATAGTAAATATATGGAATAAATCACGATTAATATTGAAATTTATAGGCACATCACCCATCATCATTACATTGTTTAAACGTCATGACATATCGATATGTTGTGTGCGCAAGTCAAGGCTCTGATGATGGGATTTTCGAGGGGGCTTGCGAAGGCAGGCTCCTTCCCAAAATTTCCTAAGTGAAAGGACACTTTCGATTTCCACCAACATGATCAAAAGGCTCAGAGAATGTCCTTGATAAAAAGCTTTCGCTCGTATTAGGGTTTCCATTCATGAAATAATATTTTTCACTTACTTACAAATAACTACCCCGATTATGGGATTTACTTGTTAAACTTGCAAATGCGAGTTTCCCGAGCATTTCCTTATGTGAGAGAGTATTCTCGGATTCCACTAATATGATTGTTTGGTATTATCCAGATTTTATGCCATGCATCTCATAATTACATCATGCACATGTCACACCGGTACACTGAATAAAATATACTTTTAATTTGCCAGTAGAATAAAAAAATAAAATGAATCAACGATGATTAAGGAAACAAAAGAACAAAATTGATAGCTAAGCTCAAAAAAGGATAATATATGATTAAATGGTACCGTTCATTGAACGGGCGTCATGAGGGTACTAATCCTTCTTCGTGCATAACTATACTCCCGAACATAACTGTAAAATTTGCAAACTAAACTATTATTCTTTAGACGAACCTAATATAAATTTTGGACTTCGTCGAATAGAATGAATTTAATAGGTGACCAATTGCACCTAGATAAAAAAAGATTGGTGACGACTTCCAACATTTCCTACATCTAGCGGACAGGTTCCCAAACCTACACATCACAACAACTTGGTGACTCCACTAGGGACGCTTTAAGGGTGGAGCCACTAATTAATTATAGGTTATCCTAAGCCTTAAATAATTTAGTGTTCCCTTTAATATCAAGTATTTATTTTAGGCATTTTTGTTTGATGCATTTAGTGTTTCGTTGTTGTTATTTTATTATTTGTGAATCATTGGGGGGAATTTAGGATAGAGGGATATGAGACTATCTATCATGACCCGGAACTCCCCATCAAGCCCATGACAACCGCCCCGACGTCCCGATAGACATTCGTCGCCCAGAATGTCCACCGAAACCCCGCAAGGCTTCAGTACCATTTTTCTCGTCTCCCCTGTGAGCAATCATCGCTAACCATCATGTTTTAAAGGATTTTAACTTTTTCCAACTTAAAATAGTAGGAAAATAATTTTCACCTCACAAGGGCATTTTGGTCATTTTTCCTCAAAAAATTCAAAACCGGCTAAAACGTAGTAGGTGAGTAGAAAACACATATTTCATGATTTAAAATAAATTTAGGTGTCTAAAACGTTTGTTTGAAGTAAAATTGTGACTTCTTGAATATAATAAAAATATTCAATAAAATAATCTATTTTCTTATAAAACAATCTTTATAGAAGTATCGGTAAATAATTTTTGTAGCGTAAAAGCAAAATAAATTGATACATACTATAATACCGAAAATCAAAGTGCGTAATTACATTTACAATAACACGTGGGCCCCCAAATAACCAAAAAGGTATAAGCCTATATACCTTTGCTTTCTAAGGATGCAACTCTCAGATTATTTCTCGACGCGATTGAATATCCACAGTTTATCCTGAGCTTGAAATGTGAGGAAAAGAGGGCGGTGAGATTAAAATCCCAGTGAGTAAACAGATACCATCTAAACTATCTAAAGTCCAGTAAATGGAGACAAATAAAATATTCCATTCCAATATATGTTTCATAACATGAATATTTGATTTACTGGAAGGTGTTTCACCACTTGAATGCTCATTTCATTCAAATAATTGACTTGGCTTATGAATTTCTAATAACTTGGCTCTTGCCAAAACCATTCTCGGGGGTGCCCCAACCGAGGCATCTGACCGAGACCGTCAAGGCTATTAAATGTCATGTACACATGAACATATTTTTACATCTGAAAATCTAGCCATTCCTTGGCGTTGGCTGAGTCTCACTTTCACGTGGTGGTCTGTGTGAAATGCACTCAAATCTTTACCTCCGAAGATACCATTCACACGGCTTTCCAATCGAGGTAAGATACATCTGATTTTGTGCCCCCTTTCTTAGGCTGGTCCACAGAACCTTATACTGTAGGGATTATTTTATCTACCACCAGATTCATAATATTTTAACTGTATGACATGGCAATTATTGATAGTTCTGAGTCCTCATCACTTGACTTACTGGACTTATTGATAACGTCATAGGTCCTGCAGAACCTTCTCGCCAAGTTTCAAATCTCAGTCCTTTTAAAACTTTTCCCGAAGGGAACACTTTTAACCATTTCAAATCCAGCCACTTAAGGCAAAATAAACAATGCACATATTTTCACACAATCACTAATCTAGCCATTCATGCTCACATATTGCCATAAGCTATTCAATTTAAACACAATTTATAGCATAATAAATAGACAATCCCCAATTACTCTATTTTCTAAAAATCATCATTTAATTTCAGGAAAATTCATAAAATTCATTTCTTTAAATCACATTTTGTTTATAAAACATAAAGATTTTTCCATATAAACTCATTTTCCATAAATTCATAAAATCGGATAAAACCTACTTTAGATAATTAAGATGATAGTAAGACTACTCACAGTACTAGGAGTTCGAAATACTCCTGTTCTCGGTTATTTGGGTATAATCTCGGTACTTTTTTTCCAGAATGCTCACCACCTATGCATATTGCATGACACAAAATTCAATAATTTGGGTTAAATCATTATAAACTATTTCAGGCTCTTATCCATATATATGCATGAGATATGATGTGAAAGGTTCAGGACAATCACTTAATTACGGTGTCCGACCTAACTTGCCTATACACGGTTTAAATTGCTAAAACCTTCAATTAAATTCCAATTCGATCCATTCCACTTTCAGTACTCTAATTATGTCCAAAATACCTCAATGATTGTGAATGTAATTTAATTTATCGATACTAAACCACAAAACACATATGTCTATACATTAGGTAAAAATTCAGATTTTCATACTAAATTTTCCCATTTAATTTTCAACATCACCAATTATCAAATTCCATCAAAATTCCATAAAATATCATAATTTCCAACCTCAATATTCTCCCTATAAAATTCAGCCTTGATGGGTTTCCAAAGAACATGTGTTTTTCATGCTTGATTTTTATACTACACTTCACTAAACACCTAAAAACACTTAGATCTATTGAAATCTAACCAAATTAACCATCATTCTCTCTCTCTACATGTTCGGCCAGCATGGGTTCATCATGCAAACATGAGTTCTAAGCATGGAAAATGAGAAATAGACCATAGAGAAAGTAGATCACAAGTAAAAACTAAGAAATTTTACCTTTACTTATTAAATCCCTTGAAATCCGACACTTTTTCTTCAATTTTTCCTCCTAGGGTCTCTTTTCTTTCTTTCCCTCTCTAGTTCTTGCTTTCGCCGAATATGATGAAGAGAATGGGATGGTGTGGGCTGATTTTTATAAGGAAAATATTAAAATAATCTTAACTTGCCACATGTCACTTTACCATTGGTCCACACTTTAAAAACTTATTTTTTTAATCTTTATTTCTCCACCACATAAAATCCTTCATTTATCCATGACCCAAAATGTTAATGGCTGAAATCCATGGGCATGACAAGTGTCGGGTGTGAAATTATAATTTTACCCTTGGGGTGACAAAATTATTGTTTTGCCCCTAGCTCCAAAAATACCGAGAATTGAAATTTTTCTCCACTAAACCTCATATTATACTCCAAATGATCAATCTTGGTCAAATGTAATCAAAATATTTTCTAAAAATTCCCATTTCATCCTCAGTTGGAAAAATTACGATTTTACCCCTAGATTTCAAAAATTCTATATTAACTCCAAATCAGCCCTCGAACTCTGAATCATCTTTTTAAGTTATTCCTGGACTATGAAATTCTCAATTTCACCTTAAAACCTCTATTTTAACTAGTTCGAGACATAAATCAACTTAATTGTACCTCTAGGTACAACACCGAATTTTATCTATTTTTTAGGGCTTTTCAAGTATGCAAACATGTTGTCCATCACATGTATGACATGGCAAGTATTTTAGGGCTGGGCTTGACATGGGATGAGCTTAGAATAATTCATGAAGGGACTTCTCAAGTCAAAGAGTCCAAAATAGCCCTCTTGACACACAACTATGAGATGTTCAAAATGAGGCCTGGTGAAAACATCACCAGCATGCTAGATAAATTCACAAACATTACAAACAAACTAAGTCAGCTAGGCAAACCAATACCCAAACATGAGATTGTCAAAAGACTTCTTAGAAGCCTAAAGTAACAACAATCCGAGAGGCCAAGGACCTAAATGTTATTACCCTAGATGTGATTTGTGGCTCACTCCATACTCATGAATTGGAGCTCAAAAAAGAAGATAGGAGGGAAGCAAAAGAAAAGAAAAAGAGCATTGCAGTTAAAGCCAGCATCATTTAAGAAGAGTTGGAAGAGCTTTCCTGTGATGATGATGAAGAACTTGCACTAGTTATAAGAAAATTCAGAAAGCTTACGGGTAGAAAATATCGAAGGCTAGCTAAAAGAGGATTCAAAAAAAATCAAGGTCATTCATGGAAAACTAGAAACAAAACTGACTCCAACAAAAGAAAGAGTTGATCTGCTTCGAATGCAAGAAGCTTGGCCATTTCAAGTCTGAATGCCCATTGTTGAAAGATGTGACTCAAAAGAAAAATAAGAAATCCAAGAAAGCAATGGTGGCAACTGCTTGGTCGGATAATGACTCCTCAAGCACTAAATCTGAAAATGAAAACTCTAAGGAGAAAGCAAACATTTGTTTGATGGCTCAAGATGATGAAACCGAGGTATGTTCATCACCTTATGATATTTCGATGGATGATTTACAAGATGAATATGACAACCTTTATGATGAATTTGAAAAACTGTTTTCAAAGTACGAAACTTTAAAGAAAAAGGCTGCATCTCTTGAAAAGGATTTGGAAAAGATAAAATGTGATTACAATTCTGTTTTTGAGCAAAGGAATTTCCTGCAAATCGAGTTAGAACACTCAAAAACAGATTTTGAAGTGTTAAAATTAATGTTGAACAATAAATTTAAAGCTTTGGAAAAAACACTTGATGAAAACACAGCTCTCAAATACTTCATCTAAATGTTATAATTGCAAAAAATATGGACATCTTTCTTATGATTGTTTTAAAATAAAGGCATGCAGAAAACTAGAAAAATTTGGGTTCCAAAGGGATCCTTTGTTGCAACTAACACTCAATGACCCATAAAGATATGGGTCCCTATAAAGAAAAACTGAAAATATGTTTTGTAGGTTGAGCTGCACTTAAAGGAAACATGTTCAAGATCTCAACTCAAGAGGAAGCAGCCATGGTACATGGATAGTGGCTCCTCACGGCACATGACAAAAGATGAAATGCTATTTGCTTAGCTTGACAAAAGAAAATGAGGTACCGTATCCTTAAGTGATGATTCAAAAGGTAGAATCCATGGGATAGGTACGGTTGGTAAGAACTCCCAAACTCAAATTAGTCATGTGTTGTTAGTTAAGGGTTTAAAACATAATTTATTGAGCATTAGTCAATTATGTGATAAGGGATTTAAAGTTTGCTTTGATTCTAATAAATGTGAAGTAATAGATATAAGCACAAACAAAGTCACATTCATAGGAAAGAGATTGAAGAATATATATGTTGTATTTCTTAAGGATCTTGAAATGAATAGTAAAATATGTGTAGTTGCAAATGTTGAAAATGACAGCTGGTTATGGCATAGGAGATTAGGACATGTAAGCTTGCATAGCATGTCAAAATTGATTAGAAAGAACTTAGTTGTTGGACTGCTTAATCTAAAGTTTGAGAATGATAAGATATGTGAAGCTTGCCAACTAGGAAAACAAGTTAGAACATCCTTTAAAACTAAGAAAATTGTATCAACACTAAACCTCTTGAATTACTGCACATTGATCCATTTGGTCCAATAAGTACAACTAGTCTATGTGGAAAATCCTATGGCTTTGTGATAGTTGATGATTTCTCTAGATACATTTGGGTTTATTTCCTTGCTCATAAAAATAATGCTTTATCAACATTCATAAGCCATTGTAGGAGACTTGAGAATGAAAAAAGACTAGCCATAGTTAGTATTAAGAGTAACCATAGAGGAGAATTTGAAAGTGATGAATTCGAAAAATTTTGTAAATGAAAAGGGTTAGATCATAACTTTTATGCACCTAGGACACTCCAACAAAATGGAGTTGTAAAGAGGAAAAATCGAACCTTGAAAGAAATGGCTAGAACTATGCTATTGAGAATAACCTTCCAAAATATTTTTGGGCTGAAACAGTAAACACAGCAGCTTATATTCTCAATAGAGTATCAATTAGAGCCATGATCTCAAAGACTCCTTATGAACTATACAAGGGTAGAAAACCAAACATTTCTCACCTTAAGAGCTTTAGCTGCAAATGTTTTGTTTTAAACAATGGCAAATAGCCACTAGAAAAGTTTGATGGTAAGAGTGATGAAGTTATATTTTAAGGATATGCCTTAAACTCTAAAACTTATAGAGTTTTTAACAAAAGGACATTGAGTGTTAAAGAATCAGGCCATGTAGTTTTTGATGAATCTATCACCTTAGAAAAGGAAGTTCATGATGATGATGATGATTTGGAAAACTTAGAGAAGCACATGGACGAAATGAGCCTTGATGACAATAAGAACAATGAGGAAGACTTATCTAGAAGAGAAACCGTAGCTCCACCTCTGGAAAACTTACAAAGACCAGAAATTCAGCATAATGATCTGCCTAGAAGCTGGAGATATGCAAAGGATCATCCACAAGAACAAATAATAGGTGACATATTTCAATGAGTTAAGACTAGGAGCAACTAGAGAGGCCTATGAATTTTTAGCCTACATATCTCAAATTGAACCTAAAAGTTTTGAGGAATCTGAAAAAGAAGAAAGCTGGATTTTGGCCATGCAAAAGGAGCTCAACCAATTCAAGAGAAATTATATATGGTCATTGGTACTTAGACCTTCAAATCACCCCATAGTTGGAACAAAATGGGTGTTTAGGAATAAGGTTGATGAACAAGGAAATGTAATTAGAAATAAAGCTAGATTGGTAACTAAAGGATACAACCAAGAGGAAGGTATAGATTATGATGAAACTTTTGCACCCGTAGCTAAGATTGAAGCCATAAGGTTATTAGTAGCCTTTGCATGCTTTATGAACTTTAAGTTGTACCAAATGGATGTAAAAAGTTCATTTTTAAATGGATTCATTCAAGAGGAAGTATATGTGGAACAACCAATGGGTTTTGAATACTTTGAAAAACCAGATCATATTCTTAGACTCCACAAAGCCTTGTATGGTTTGAAACAAGCTCCTAGAGCTTGGTATGAAAGGCTTTCAAAATTTTTGGTAGAAAAAGACTATGTTAGGGGTAGTATTGATACAACATTATTCATCAAAAGATACCTAAATGATTTAATTATACTTCAAATATATATGGATGACATTATATTTGGTGCAACTAATGAGACTCTATGCAAGAACTTTGCTAAAGAATTGCAGGGAGAGTTTGAAATGAGCATGATGGGAGAGTTAAAGTACTTTCTTGACCTTCAAATCAAACAATGCAAGAAAGGGATTTTCATAAACCAAGATAGATACATTCAAGATATGCTCAAGAAGTTTGATATGTTGAAGCTAAAGCCGGTTAGCACACCAATGAGTCCATCCACCAGACTTGATTTAGATGAAAAAGGAAAAGATGTTGATCAAAGACTCTATAGAGGTATGATCGGTCCATTGCTCTATTTAACAGCTAGTAGGCCTGACATTCATTTTAGTGTATGTCATTGTGCTCGTTTTCAATCTAAACCTAAAGAATCACACCTGATTGCTGTTAAAAGAATCTATAGATACCTCATTGACACTCAATCATTAAGAATATAGTACTCTAGATAATCAAATCTTAGTTTAGTTGGATATTTAGAAGCTGACTTTGCTGGCAGCAAAACAGATAGGAAAAGTACTAGTGGAACTTGCCAATTTCTATGAAGTATGCTTGTTTCATGTTCCAATAAAAAGTAAAATTTAGTAGCCTTATCTACAGCAGAAACAGAGTATGTGTCTTTAGGTAGCTGTTGTGCTCAAATTCTGTAGATTAAGCAACAACTTAAGGACTATGGGCTATCAATGCATAATACATTTATATATTGTGACAATACAAGTGCAATTAATATATCAAAAAATCTGGTGTAGCACTCTAGGACTAAGCACACTGAAATTAGTCACCATTTTGTTCGAGACCATGTAGCTAAAGGTGAGATTAAGATTGAATTTGTAAATACTTTACATCAACTAGCTGATATCTTTACCAAATCTCTGAGTGAAAATAGATTTTGTGAGATTAGAAGAAATTTAAGAATAATTTGCTTGCAAGATTTGTAAGGAAGAGTTTAGACCAAACACAAAAAAACAGAGGGCACTTAGTCGACTAAAGTGAAACTTAATCAACTAAAAGCATTCTGTTTCATTAAATAATAAGACTCAGTCAATTAAATGAAGAAAGAATAAAATATTGAAAAGAATGTGTTTACTAGGTGGAAAAAGAAAAGAAAAATTGCTTAAGTGAATAACCAAAATTTAAAGAGAGTTTTGAAATTTTGAAAAAATGAGGTAATATTTAAGGGGGAGACAGACGGTTTTTATTAAACCACTATCAGTGCAACTATCTCTCATCTTTCATCTATCATCCTCTCTCCTCTGAAACTGACCAAAAATCCCCCCTTTCCTTTACTATTCGAAACCTTAAGTGTTAAGATTCCTTTGAAAAACGAAATGGCCAAATCTTCTCTACTCCAGGAACTACTGGAGAAGAAAAAGGGTAAAAGACCATTAAAAGAGAGTTCAAAGGCTGAATATCAAAAGAAAAAGAAAAAGGCTCTGTCGGGCTCTAAAATGGAGAAATCTGGAAAATTACTAACCAAAAAAAAGCAAAAAACCAAGAAAAAAAAAGAGCAAGGATGTAACCCCAAAGAAAGGTACTACCTCATCCTCTTCTCTCAAGTTCATAAATAAGATACGTGAAGAGAGATATGGAAAGATGGAGAATGCCTCTATAACTTGTGGCAAATACGTTATTTAGGAAAGTTTTACTAAAATACCTGAAATTCAAACTAATCTATCAGATTATTTTGAAGACTTGAAACTGAAGGGGTATAGCACATTTAACAATAGATCCTACAATGTTA
This sequence comes from Theobroma grandiflorum, assembly GCA_036013995.1. Classification (NCBI taxonomy): domain Eukaryota; kingdom Viridiplantae; phylum Streptophyta; class Magnoliopsida; order Malvales; family Malvaceae; genus Theobroma; species Theobroma grandiflorum. The sequence goes on along the minus strand of CP142132.1, from coordinate 14,759,080 downwards.
GCTTAGTGAAAGAGTTTATGCTAGTATAGCACTAAGAGAGGGAGCATTGGATGATTCTGATGACTACGTAGATTATGGCCTAAATGTATTTTTGAATGGTAAAGAATTCATAGTTACCGTTGTTGATCTTGACAGTCTGTTGGAAATTGAATGTGAGGACAGAGAATTTGAATTTCCCAAAAGATATGATCCATCTTCCCTATTGGAGATCATTACAGGGAAGAAAGAAAAGTACTCCTCAAAAAGTGGTGCTGGTTTGATAACCAGTCCCCAAATAAGAATACTGCACTACTTTGTTCCAGCAAATGTTCATGGCATGAGTGGGAGTCTGAGTTATATTAGTCTCCAAGACCTTTGGTTAATGGAGTATGGTTTTAATGGCACTCCACTTAATGTTGGAAGGTTTATGATTGAAAAAATGAGAAATGCTTGCAAAAGAGATAAGGTAAATCTGCCCTATGGGAATGTGATTACTTCTCTAGTAAAGAAGAAGGGAATCTAGACAAAGAGATATGAACTGGACATGGTAAAGACTTGAGACCAGGCTATCTACCTAGGTAGTTTAACAAAAATGGGTTACAAGTTGTATGGAGAAACTTTCACTAAGATACCCAAGGTTTTTGAAATCCCAGCACAACCAGAAGGAACCTTTTCTTAATTCTCTAATTGAGTCATTTTTAACCTGCTCATGAGATTGGATGGTAAGCTCACTAATCAGGGTGAAAAGCTCCAGAAAATTGAAGAAAGGCTGGCTGAGATTGAAAACAGAGTGAAAAAAAAGTCAAAAATGCCCTCTGACTCGACTGTTGTTGATACTTCTACCACTCCAACTATTACACCAACAAGACAAGGGGTTGAGGATTCAACATTCCATGGTGAAGCACTTGTTTTTCATGCTACCAGCCTTGTTCTACAAGCAGAAGGGTCTACCTTTCATGATGCTAATCCTATGCTTCAGACTGAAGGTTCAGCCTATCAGACTACCAATTCTGCTCTTCAAGCAAAAAACCCTGAGCCAGAAGTTGATAAACCATATAAATCCCCTTCACCAGCAGCACAGACCAAAGAAACATCTGACTAGGGGACTAAGATACTTGGTTCTCCTATTAGAAGTTCACCCCCTAAGCCTCAACCTCAGCAAGAAGCTCAATAGCAAGTATCCCCTCCCCATTCTAGAGAAGTTTCAGTCATGGGACTCTTCTACCAAATGGTGAGAGAAGAGCAAACAAAAAAAGAAGCTACTAAAGCACAAGCTTCAAAGAAAATATCTTTTGAACTAGCCACTTTAGCCAAAGGAAAATTAGGAAAAGCAAAAGAAAAAGCCCCTGCAACCAAGTCCAAACCACCAGCCAAAGGAAAGAAGAAAATGGCTACAAAACCTGCACCTCTCAAAACAAGAAAGTCCTCTAAACTGGCTGAGAAAGCAAAACCAGCAACTGTTTCTTCTCCTCAACAGCCATTGAAAGTCTCTAACAAGTCCTTTCCTAAGCAACCTTCAAAAAAATCCCAAAAACCATCCTTATAAAGGTTCCTCCGTGAACCCTCTCCCTTTCCTCTCAATCCCTTTTATGGCAGTGAATCCACCCCCTCTCCACCCTCAGAAGAATGAACCTTCCCATCTTTTGATGATGACAAAAAAGGGGAGAAGTAAAAACCAGAAAAAAAATCGTTAAGATAGAGGTACTAGACATTAAGGGAGGAAATCAAGAAAAACAAAAAAAAAATTATTAGGGTAGAGGTACTAGACTTAGGGGAGAAAGGAAGATCTAAGGGAAAAAGGAAACAAAAACTAATCTAGGGGTAGTTTTGGAACAAATAGTTGACAGATTTGTGGATATTTGCTATTTATGCCATGATGGCATTTAAACACTTGAGTTTAATTTTTGTTGTTTATATAGTTGTATGGAAATTGGATGCTAATATATGTTTATGGTACTTGACTGCTGATAATGTTGCTATTTATGGAATGTTGTTGTCTTTTTTTTTTTTTTTTTGCTGATGTGGATAAAAATTGGCACTATACTGATATTGAGATTATATGCTAATGACTGACTTTTATTATGACAATGTGAGTAAACTGTGATTGTAAATACATAGAGATGCTAAGCAAAGTATAATTGTTGAATGGTGAACAGCATAGATTGAATCTGATAATAATATATAGATAGACACTGCTAAGATGTTGACAATAGTCTGTCATTATCCATCTATTATAAATCACCCCATAAATCTGCATATACATATATTCTCTGAATGTATGATGTCATTCTCTATATGACATAAATAAAATTTTGCTAAAACAAATAAGAAATATGCACACATTAAAGGGGAGCATACACTTAAGGGGAACAATCTTCACTATATACAAAATTAAAAAAGAATTAAAGGACACTATGCCGATTAACGAAGGGATGTTTTGTCATCATCAAAAAAGTGAGAGATTGTTGGCTCCATTAGTTTTTGATGATAATAAAACACTCTCGTTCATTTGTGTCTAATGCCTTTATTTAAGTGTGCAGGGCAAAAATTGTAGGTAAATAATAGACCAATTCTCCATATGTATGTACCAAAAATCAAATGAATATGGAGATAAGATTAATTAACAAGAAGGAAGCTCTTTAGCTGAATAATGGAGATTATTAGGTAGCTAAAATTCAAATTGAAAAAATGGCAAGCTGAAGAATATTGAGAAACAAAACCAACTTAGTCGACTAAAATGTAAGTTAGTTGGCTAAAAGGATATTGCTAAAATCTGGACTTTAAGACAAAACCAACTTAGTCTACCAAGAAATCGGTTAGTCGACTAAATGCTCTCTATTAAAATCTGCGATCAAAAGACAGAACTAACTTAGTCGACCAAAGAAGAATTTAGTCGACTAAGAGCTCTTTGTTTGAAATTTGAACCAAAGCACTAAAAGACATATTAACCGCTAGAACTAACTCTCAATTGCTTCCAACGGTCATAAATTGCCAAACAGCCATCAAACTTGTTTCTCCAAGTATAAAAAGGTCTTTAAGTGATTAAAAATTAGTTTTTAAGAGATTTCAATACTTCCAAGTCCAAAATAGCAAGAAAATAAGCAAAACTCTATGTTTTCTCACTGCACTCAACTCTCATCTTTGTAATTGTGAGCTGCACTTTAACTTGTACCAATTAGATCAACTTAGTGGTCACTAGGTACACTCTTTTACCTTCTTTACTTCTATTGTTAGAGTGAGAAAGTCACTCTAAAGGTTATTTCAAGCTAAGTTTGCTTGAAAGAGTTAAGGTTCTAACTTAGTCTTGAACAGTTAGGTGTTGGGTTTTGGTTGAGCCCTTGAAAAACCATTGTAAAGGTTGTGGCTAAGCCTAGTAAAAGCTATTGTAAAAGCTTTGTGGGAGCTTGGTAATTTCACTGTTTCTTAATGAATTTTGGTGAAAATCCTTAGTTGGATAATCAAGGTAGTGGATGTAGGTTTTGGATCGAACCACTCTAAATCCGTGTCCATTGTCTACTTTGTTTTGTTTTCTTTGTTATCTAGATTAGTTCCTCATCTTGTTTAAGAGCCGAATTGTGCTATTCACCCCCCTCTAGCTTATATAATTAGGACCAACAAGCGTAAGAAATATCAAGCCTAGTGAATGTTAAGTATAACAGTTTACCAACCAACTGTCTGTAACCTGTTGGATTGCTAACTTCTTTCCTATTTGAATTTTTGCTCAATTTGTGACTATAACCTATAGGAGTGGTTCGAGCTATGCACCAAGCATACCATACTCTTATAAAAGATCCAATGTATATTTTCTCTGTCAAATCGAAATTCCTTATGAATTTCTTACTATCTCAAGTCCAAGAAAATATTTCACTATTCCCAAATCCCTTAATTTAAATTGAGAATCACATACTTCTTAACTTGATCAGCTACTTGAGCTGTGGTGCTAGCAATAACCATGGCATCAAGATATACTAGTAGTGCAATAAATGCTTTACTAGCTATAGTCATAGTAAACAAAGAGTAATTTGCAAAAGACTGTGTGAAACCATAACTTAATAAAGATGCTGTGAACTTTGAGTTCCATTACCTTAAAGCCCATTCGAGGCCATAAAAAGACTTATGCAGCTTACAAACCATCTTGGAACCAAGTAGATACTCCCCCTACACAGAATAACCTTGAGGAAGGTCCATATAAATAGTTTCTTCTAAATATCCATTCGATAAGGCATTACTAATGTCTAACTATGACAAAAAGCAATCCCTTAGTAGTTGTTATTGCCAAAAACACTCTAATTGTACCTTGCTTAGCAACAAGACTAAATGTTTCTTAGTAATCAAATCCCCCTATTTGATTGTACCCTTTAGCCACCAATCTAGCTTTATACCTTTCCATTGTGCCATCTGCATTCATTTTTACTGTAAACACCCATTTGTAACCTATTGACTGAGAATTAAAAGGTAGAGGCATAACACTCCACGCAACATTATCTTCCAAAGCTTTTAATTCACAATGCATAACATCTTTCCAATGAGAGTAATTAACAACTTGATCATAGGCACTAGGCTCATAAATATGAGATAAGCTAGTGATAAAAGTCTTATGTGCAGATGATAATTGATAAAAAGATAGAAAATCAGCTATAGGATGAGATGTAATTGAATGGGAATTGGAAGGTAAATCAGTTTGATAAGTTTCCAAATATTTCGGTACATGTTTAAGTTTACTATTCTTCCTAGGAATGGTACAATATCAAAAGGAAGATTATTTTGTAAAGAAATAGAATCTATTGAATAGTTTTCAATGACAGGATTAGGTGAATTGTGTGCTATATCAATGAATTCGATAAAGAAGGAATATCAAATGATGGTACAGGTGAAAAAAAAGATGATTCAGCTATAGGACTAGAATTTGGTGTGAAATTCACTAAAATATCAAAATGAAAGTCATGTACAACAAGCGTTTGTAAAAATGAATACTGATTTATAGTGTGTTGCAATGACTAAAATGGAAAGTTATTTTCATAGAAAACAATATTCCTAGATATAATAAACTTCTTGGCACTAAAGTCAAACACTTTATACCCTTTGATGCCACTTGGATAACCTAAAAACACACATTTAACAACTCTTTTATCACATTTTCTCTATTTTGTGTCAATGTAGATACAAAACATAAGCATCTAAATACCTTATGATGATCATAGGAAGGAATTCTTGAATAAAGCAACTCATAAGGTGATTTATCAAGTAATACCTCTGTTGGTATTCTGTTAACAATGTGTGTTGCAGTAAAGACTGCTTCTCCCTAGAAAAAGATAGGTAAAGAATATTGGAACATTAAAGCTCTAGCTACTACAAGAATATATTGGTGTTTCTTCTCAACAACTCCATTTTACTTAGAGGCTTCTACACAAGACAATTGATGAAGAATACCGTGTTTCTCATAAAAATTAGTAAAATTAAACTCTCTTCCATGATTTGTTCTAAAACATTTGATTGAAGTGAAAATCGATTTTTTGCATACTTATAAAAAGAATGTAATATGGAGGACACATCTGACTTGTTTTTGATTAAAAATACACATGTAAAATGAGAGAAATCATCTACCAAAGTGAGAAAATAACATTGACCTTTTATGGTAGGAATAACATAAGGTCTTTATAATCAGCATGCACAAGCTCAAAAGGGAAAGTTGTATTCTTAATAAGAACAGGAAATAGTAACTTTTTCTTTTTTGCAGAATGACATGTGTCACAAATCAAATCTTGTGAACAATTAATGTCAGGACATTGTTTTTGAAAGACACTTATTTTGTTCAAAGGTATGTGGCCTAACCTAACATGCCATAAATCAAACTAAGTATACATTATTTTACAAGCATTAACAATATGTTGCAATGGAAAATGTACAATGTTGTCAAAACTAAATTTTGATAGGTAATGTTCATCTTGATGGTCTTGCAAAAAGTATAATCCTGAGGAAACTTTAGCAACCTCAATCATCTTCCATGAGAGGAGATCTTAGATAACACAAAGCTCATCAGTAAAGAGAGCTGAAGCTTTTTGACAAGAAATGAGTTTAGTTACTGACACAAGATTAAAATGAAATAAAGGAACACACAAAACATTTTCAAAGTCAATAAACAAGTCAATTTGACTGTTCCTATGTAAATGATAATGGCTTTCGCATCATTTGGCAAATGAACAAAACAATTTTCAATTGGTACAACACTAACAAAATAAGATAAAAATAATGATCTGTGATCAGTAACACTAATGTCTATTATCTAGGAATCTTGTCTAATTATGAACTTATTGGTGTTCTTGTATTTAGATGGAAGATTATTTGAGGTGTTAAAACAAGACTAACTAGAAATAATACCTACAAAGGCTGAGTTTTCCAAGGAAGGCTTTGCTTGGTGAGTGTTTAATGAGCTTTAAAGATAATCTTCATTATTTATACCACTCTCACTGAGACGAGTCATTAGTTTTTGAACTTGATGCTTAGTGACAAATATATGAGACATGGAGTTTGTACCAAAAACTTCTTCATCTTGATTATTTTGTAAAAAACTTCCTGTAGATACATTGTTTGTAGTAGTAACACTGTTTACTGTTGATTTCTTGAAATTTCTTATATTCTTTGTGAACTTAAAATTTTTAGGGAATCTTATTATCCTATAACACTTATCTTTTGTATGAACTTTATTTCCACAATGACTACAAGTTAAGTTTGCTTTGTTTTGCTTCCTGTTGTCAACAGTTGCCATCATAGGAATGATTCTATTGCTAGATTTGACTGAATTAGCAAACTCTTTTATGATTCTTCCTTTAAAACCATAATATATGCCTTGTCCAGCTTTGGAAGTGGTTCCATTGATATGATTTAAGACTTCAATGCAGAGAATGTCTTATTGAGTCTATTGATAAACCTAAAAAGCATATCCTTTTTGTATTGATTTAAATACTTATTGAAACAAGCTGGATTACACTTGCCACAATCACAATGTGGCAAAGGCCTAAAATTCCTTAACTCTTCCCAAATGCCCTTTAATTCTATGAAATATGAATCCACACTTCTAGTACCTTGATTCACATTGCCTAGAGTATATTGTAAATTGCACACATGAGTGTCATCAAGCTGTGCGAAGTTCTATTTAAAAGTACTCCAAATTTCTGCAGCATTTCCATGTAAAACATAGTCGAAGCAATTGGTAGTATAATAGAGTCTAAAAGCCAAGCCACTATCAAATTGTTGCATCTAATCCATGAACTATACAAACGATCTGTCATACAAGGTTCTGGGATAGTTCTATCAATGAAACTGACCTTGTTTCTTATAGATAAAGCTAGTAGAAAAGATCTACTTCATGTAATATAATTGCTAGAAGTCAACTTGGGATTAACCACTACTGATCCATGATTATCAGTGTGGTGCACATAATAGGGAGATTGAAGATCTTTCAAGTGTGAATTGCTAAACCTAGGGTTTGTAGAATTATTCACTCTTGTTTCTGAAAACTTCAGCCGTTAATCAAAACACTAAAAATTCAATATCAAAGCTATGATTCGTAGTTAACATATCAAGATTCCATAAGTAAATCTACCACAATACGAATTCTCGATTCACTTTTCAACAAATCAAGATCAATATGGAAATACAGATATGAGATCTTTAAAGTAACTGAAGAAATACCAAAAAATTCAATTGCAGAAAAAAAAATGGAAAAATCAAAACCTAATTGTAATCCTTAAGAAGGTTTGAAAAAGATCAACAATCAAGAATCCCAATCTTTAGCAAAGCTCTAATACCATGTGAAAAATTGCATAAACTAAAAAGAAGGAAAAAACATTATGGAAAGAATTTTATTTCTCATTAATTCCAAAATTACAAAGCAATCTTATTTATATACAACAAAGAAAAGAGTAAAGGTGAGGGAAAAAAACTTTAACTAAAAAGTTAGTTAAGGCCTAGCTACCTATCTACTAAAGTAAACAATAACAGTAAAAAGAAAATACACATAAGTTACTATACACGTGTTCTTTAGATGAGAGTTGATCATGTGATCCTCACGTGTCTTTCTTCTCAAACAGATTTCTTCTTCTTCTCATTACACTATGAACTGTAACTAATAAAACCATAGTGATTATTCTAGATTAATATGACCATTCCTTAAGACACCTGAATAGCCATTACCAAGAGGGATCTTGGTAATAGCTATTCCAAGGGTAAGGGAATAGGTCAAAAATTTTGTAAAACAAAATTAGGCTTAAATAAGGTTAAAAATTATCATCATATATAATATACATTTTCTTCATTTTTTTTACATTTTCTTTCTCTCTTTACCCATCTTGTACCTCTCTCCTTCTCTCTCTAAAATCCTTCAATGGAAGGCGGCAATAACATCGATGTCAACTACAAAAGGCACCGACTAACGTTCCTCACTGTATCCAATTATTGGAAGTGCCAATTAACTCTCTAGAAATTAGATTCAGCCACAAAAAGTGCCAGATCAACTCTCCATTACGTTAACCACATCTCTCAAGGTTGGCCAGTGAGAAGAAAGAAAAGAAAAGAATAAAAATACTAGAATGGAAAAGAATAAAAAACTAAAAATTGATAATTGATATTTTAAAATTAAATTAAAATTGTAATTATAAACTATAAAAAATTGATATTTAAAATTTTATTGTTAAATTTGCAGCTAGTTTGAATGCTGAATAAATGTCTATCACAGTTGGGGAAAAGACAACGGGGTACTGAATAAAAATAACTTGTAAAGAGAGAAAGAAAAGAAAAATAAAAAAATTAAAACTAAATATGTATTAATTCAATAATAAAAAAATAAACGTGTGTCAATTTAATTAAGTTAGTACTAAAATATTCCAGCAAAAAAAAGTTAGTAATAAAATAAAGGTCTTTGTAGAAAGAACAAAATGAGAAAGCTCTTACGTATAGTAATGGACTTGTGACCCAATAATCTGATCCTTACTAAAGCCTTATATAGTTGTGGTCTGTGACCTCGATCCTACAAAAATGACCGAGCTTCTTTAAAATGGTACATCATCACTTAATATTATTGACTAATAATCGCACAGTTACTATAACGTGTATCAATTATTCTTCTATATATGATTTTTGCAATATTTAATTGACATAAAGTTTAATTTAAATTTTTTAATCAAGAGAAATTATCATTTTTAATTAGTTATATTACCTATCCATAGCATGTTATCTTAATTATGACGTTTAGTTATATTTAAAAAAAATAAAGGATTTTTTTTGTTTCTATCTTAATTCTCAACATCAAATCGAAAGGTCAAGGAAAGAATGGCTTCCTACTAATTATCCCACATCTTTGGAAGGATTATTTTATTAATTAAGAAACTATAAAGTTTATTTTATAATAACATAATCTTATATTCAAAATTTAATCGAATTGAGAAAAGATACTTTAAAGTTCACATCCTTTTTTTAGAATTAAAATTTTATTAAATTCTAATCAAACGAAGAAAACATATTTCCAACATATCGTTCATATCGTTCATCAGAAAATTTCTAATATCACGTGGTTAAACATTATAGAACACATAATCATCAATTGTATCAAAACTCTTATTAGTCATGTAGTCAGCTAAGGCATTCCCTTCCCCAAATCACTTATTTTGTTTGGTAAAAAGATTTTCTGAGACAGTCTTTAAGTTCTTGATTTTCGTGGGCTTTGTTGCCCAAATTGCATTGTGGACAAAACTTCGGGCCTTCTAAACCTTTTCCCCTTTTGGGCCAACGGGGTTCAAACTTCAAACCTCCAGGTTGATCTCGTACCAAAGCCCAGATTATTTTCCCCTTCTATGACAGTAAATTTTGGTTATTTTGAAATTGACATAATATTTGAAAATTTTTTTGCATTATTTGAAAATTTTTAAATAAATATTTATTTTTATTTTAAATCAAATAATCTGTTATGACTATTGATTAATTAATTATTATTGATTAAAATATTATTTGTCATTTATATTCATATAAGACTAATAAAGAGGGTAAAAAAATTTTATTTGATTTAAAATAAAAATATAAAATTTTGATTATAATAATAAAAGAATAAAAATTTATTTAAATTTTTATTTATCAAATTTCAATGCATTGAAAAAAAAAATTCCTTCAACCAACCACTTAAACTTCCAATAACTTCCTATATAAACAAAGGCTAACAAGCACCGGAATTGGCACCGCCTCTTTTTACCGCCTCATTCCAAAAATAAAAGGAAACGATCTTAGAGAGAAACATCAAACCAAGGAAGAAGAAGGAATTAAGAAGAAGAACAAATTATTGAAAATCTCCTCTCCAAAATCCCACAACAGCTTTCTCAACATTCACCAAAACAATCATCTTCAAACATTCTCTTTTCGTTTAACATGCTGACTATTAAGAGGGTTGCAACGGTTCTTTCGAATTACCAAGAGGATGCTTATGAAAAACAAGAAGTTGGGTGCGGTAGGAATTGCCTTGGAAACTGTTGCATACCTGGTATACATCGATAAGCTCCTTGCTTTTTCTGCTTCTCGTTTGGTTTTTTCCATTATCCTTGCAATCTCCAACTCTTTCGATATTTGGTTTTCTTTATTCAGAAGAAAACAGACAGAAGCTTTTAAATATTTGTGTTGTTTCTTTAAAAATTGAATGGCGTAAAAAGCCTTGCTTGCATGAAGTCGCAGGATGCTTTTTGTATTGATTTTCTACAATATTATTTCCTTTCTGGTTTTTGTTTCTGTTGGAACACCGTCGGGTCAAGTTCATGCTTAAAGCATTAATTACTTTTGCTGTTCAAAATTTTGAATCCAATCTTCAAGATAGAACTTTTGATTCATAAACTTGGAGCACAAGGTTTGAGAATTATTGTGGCTGAAATTGATTTTTCTTTTTGTTGTTAAATTTGAATTGTTATGATCTAGTAGAAATAATTGTAACTATGGAATGTGTTTGCAATTATCGTAATTACCAGCTTGTATATATAAAACCAATTATACTATCAAAAAGTCAAATTTAGCAACTTATAAAAGTTGTCTCAATATATAGTCAGCTAAATGTCATATTCCTTGTGACGATTGTGGAATTCTTTAAATATTTCTGTTAGATTATTGGTTTTCCTTTGGTTTACCTATTAATCTTATTGATGGAGGTTGCAGCATCAACGCTACCTCTGTATGCATTCCAGAAAGAGCAAGACGATTCAGGGGAATATGGGGAGATATATCCATCCGAGGAACAACCTCAACCATCATTCCTGAATCTGTTGCTTGAACAATGGGGGGACCGAATGAGACGAGGTTTATTTCGCTATGATGTAACGAATTGCAAGACAAAGATCATCCCAGGGAAGTATGGTTTTATCGCGCAGCTCAATGAGGGGCGCCACCTCAAGAAACGGCCTACTGAGTTTCGGATAGATCAAGTCCTTCAGCCCTTTGATGATTCTAAGTTCAACTTCACAAAAGTTGGACAAGAAGAAGTTCTTTTCAGGTTTGAACAAAGCAATGACTGCAAGAGTCATTTCTTGGCTAGTGCACCTGTCACTGCAAAGCCCAACTACTCTCCTAATGTTATTGCAATCAATGTAAGCAACTGAAATTTCTTCAGTTATTGTTGTGCTAAAATGGTGTGTTGTAATATGGCTGTTTTTAGCTAGTTGGTTTGTGGATTTGGATCATCAGGTGAGCCCGATTGAATATGGGCATGTTCTGTTGATACCACATGTTCTTGACTGCTTGCCTCAGAGGATTGATCATGACAGCTTCTTGCTTGCTATTCACTTGGCCAAAGAAGCAGCAGATCCCTTCTTTAGAGTTGGTTATAACAGCCTGGGCGCTTTCGCCACTATTAATCACCTCCACTTCCAGGTTTTTTTTTTTTTTTTTTGTCCATTTAGCCTTAGTAATTCTTGGGATTTTCCTCTTAATCAGCAGATTAATGTACCGTTTAAGAAATGAGCTGCGCTAATAATATTGTAAATATTGCTAAATAATTTGCAGGCATATTATTTAGAAGTGCCCTTCCCAATTGAGAAAGCTCCAATCCAAAGAATATCCACAGAGAAAGGATTGCAAGATACGGGAGTTATTGTTTCACAGCTGTTGAACTATCCAGTTAGAGGCCTTGTTTTCGAGGGCGGGAAGTCAGGGCAGGATCTGTCTGATGTTGTTGCCAATGCCTGCATTTTCCTTCAGACTAACAACATCCCTTTCAATGTCCTCATCTCTGATTGCGGAAAAAGAGCCTTCCTCTTGCCTCAGGTAATGTTTCCGTTTCATCATATTGTATGGTTTTCTCTGTCTATCAGTCGTTTTTTCTAAGTAGTGAACTGCTTCAGCATTCTTTGTCATTTCTCGTTATGAAATTTTTTTGGAACTAGTATTTTCTAGCTTATTTATGTGAGCAGTGTTATGCGGAGAAACAAGCAATAGGAGAAGTTAGTCAGGAGCTGCTACATACTCAAGTAAACCCTGCTGTTTGGGAGATCGGTGGACATATGGTGCTGAAGAGGCTCGAGGATTATGATGATGCATCGGAGGCATATGCTTGGAGACTCCTAGCTGAGGTTTCTTTGTCAGAGGAGAGGTTCCAGGAGGTGAAAGCTTATATCCTGGAAGCAGCAGCATTGCAGCCAACCAACATGAAGGAAACTGAAGTAAATCAGGCGGAAGATAAGGTATATCAGAAAGACGATTCATTGTGCAAGCAGCGTGCAGCAAGCCAAGCCAACCAACGTTTACCATATGATTGCATGGTTTTGCAGTGAAGACAAGGATTTTTCCTAGGTAGTAAGCAATTAATGCCAAATTGAACTTGTGATTAATGATAGCAATGGGAACACTTGCGGTTTTTACTTTAAGCCAGAATCTGTTGCCACATATACATATTTGTATTTGTCGAGAAAAAGAGAAACATTTTCTGCTGGTTGTCTTAGGTATGCTGTCCCCATCATATTCATGTCCTCGTATTTTGACTTTGAAAGTATTGATGTATTGGAAGTGTTCTCATAGTTATTCTTTGCTATTCTTTTGATAAATGAGAACCATATTTTGTGAACAAGGATAACTATATTCTATGTTCAACAAAATAAAAAGGAACGAAAGAACGTAAAGTTCAATAAGCTAACGAAAGCAATGAAAACCTGCTTCTTCAGATTGCTCTCTCTTTTTACCTTTTTTTGGGTGAGAATCAAACTTTGGTTCGATGGGGCATAGATGCTCTCTCTTTGAGAAGATGGGCGGTTCTTAGTTTCTGCTCCATAAACCCGGATTGGCTTGCAATAAAAGAAACTGTTTCAAACTAGTGAAAGTTTGTACAACACCAAAATCCTTTATTTCTTTGCATCCAATCTCCTAGATTAACAGGATTAGGCATTAATTAATGCAAATGAGGGATGAGTAACAAGATACCCACTTTGCATCTATCATTCTTTTTGGTACATATGAAAGCTTATTAGGCTTGAGTTGAGGTGTACAAAGGGAGGTCTCTCTTTCCTATGATTTGAACTTGGGAGCACCTCCCTGCACCATTCAGAAGTTACTATTTGGACTTTTAATATGAGATCAAGTATATAGGACCTCCACATTCCCATTGAAAGAAGATCTTTCTTTCCATAGGCAGGAACAGTGCCTGCATAAAATCAAGGATTAGCAATAATATACAATAACAACAGAGCCTTGAATGTTGTTTAATAACATCCCTTACAAATGATTTTCTTCAGGTTTTTGGTTGAAGCATGAAAGCTTCTTGTTGACAATATAGATCATGTGCTAAATATATGAACCAAGCATCTAAGCAGTCCAGAGAATTCCTTACATTTTTATATTCCCATGCTTTCATATTAATAATTAGGTAAGGAATAAGAATGTCAATGGGTACCTTATTATAGCGTACTCGCGGGTACCCTATAAGCGGATTAGGAGCGGGTTCGGATAGTGATTTCACTACCCGACCAGGATTCGGATATTACATGCTGGATACCCGATACCCCTACCCGATTTTGTTTTAGCCGGGTTCTGCGAGTACCCGTTTACATTACCCGTTTATTTATTTTATTATTATTTAAATAGTTGAATGCTTTCATATTAATAATTAGGGAAAGAATAGGGATGTCAACAGATACCCTATAAGGGTATTAGAAGCAAGTTCGGATAGTGATTTCACTACCCGACTCGGGTTCGGGTAGCCCGTTTATTTATTTTATTATTATTTAAATTGTTGAATGCTTTCATATTAATAATTAGGAAAAAAATAGGGATGTCAACGGGTACCCTATAAAGATATTAGGAGCGAGTTCGGATAGTGATTTCACTACCCGACTCGGGTTCGGGTAGGGTTCAGATATTACATGCTAGATACCCGCTACTCGAACCCGATTATGTTTTAACCGGGTTCCGTAGATACCCGTTTATTTATTTTATTATTATTTAAATTGTTGAATAAAATTAATATAGGAAGACTCGAACCCAAGCCATGAAGAAGATACTCACCATCTCCACCATCTAGACTAGCTGTTCCATTTGTTATATATGGACAAAATAATATATTTAAAATATAGTTAGTTAAATAACTAATGTGATGATATAAATATATATAAATAAAAATATTATTAAATTATTAATTAGGTTTAATCAGGTAATTGAGAAGCAATGAAATAGAAATTAATAATTTTTAATCTAATCGGGTTTTTAAACGGATTAAGGTAATTATAGGGTAGTAAAAAAATAATAGGATTAGGGTTAGGGTAATAATTTTAAAATTATATGAGTAATTAATAGGGTTAGGGTAGTTGATTTTTAATAGGGTTAGGGTTCGGGTACTTCGAAATTATAAGATACCCGACCCGTTGACATCCCTAAGAAAGAAGATGAAAAAAAAATGCTAAATTGGGATGTAAGTATAAAATAATAGCTAATTATTCTCTGGCCAAAGAAAAAAAAATGCAATTTGCTATTAGGCTATATTTGGGAGTTTGTAGGGAAGAGAAAGAAAGCAATAATTGTTTAAGCTCCCTTTGGCAGATGATTTCCCTTTCTTTTTCTTTTACTTTTTTTATAAAAAAATAAAAATATTAATCAAACAACGCCTCTTATTAAGATTGTCATACTTAATATATTGAAAATTATTATAATTTAGAAAATTCACAAATTAATTGCTATCATAAATTTATTTTTCCTTCACTTGAAATAAAAATGTAAACAAGTTACATATAAACTCTGTAGATCCAATATGACAAAAACATCCAACCTACCCTAAGTTTCAAAAACAACTTTTTCTTTTCACTAACTCAAAAGCAACTGAGTACATTCTATTTTAAAATTTTAATTCGAAACAACATGAGAGAAAAAGGAAAAAAAAATCATATTTAAGCAGCCGTCTAGCTTACCAATTTTTTTTCTGGCTTTTCAAATGTTAAAACAGAAAGTTTCTCTTTCTTTTTATCTTGCTTGGAAAAGGTGAAGTGTCCCGTTCACTAAACTTCAAAAATAAAAATATATATTATATTTTATTTCACAAAAAATACGAAAATTGAAATTTGTTCGCTTCTCCTAGACACTACCAATTCCTTTCTTTTGCATGTGTATAAGCACCTTCACACTTCACACATTTTTCCTTTCCAGAATTAAAAAATTTTAATTTAATTCTTTGAATATAAAATATATATATTTATCATTAAATTAATAAATATTTAAATTTTACTAAATCCTACGGATGAAAAAAAAAGGCTAAAAATCATTTCAGAATGCCATAACTAACTCTGATTTGTGATTAATTTCTGAATTTACCAACAAAAGAATCCGGTTGGACCAACTGATCATTGGAAGTTGATGGAAATGCCAAACGTGGACCTTCCCTAAACAACAATTTTCTTTTTTTTTTTTGTTTATTCTTTTGACCAATTCATTACAAATTTTATCTTCTAATCTAAAGTCGTATTCAACACGCACAATTCCCTCAAAAATTGCTTTAAGCTCATCAATTAACAAGGAATCTATACCGAGTCAATTCAAGTTTAGGCTCCGTTGGATAAGATTGAAGCCTTCATATCTATTTGAAATGGGAAAAAGTTTTACAAATATTAAATAATTGGTAAAATTATGTAATTAATCTTTGTATTTTGTCAAAGTGGTAGATTTAATCTCATACAATGATTTCTAAAAATTTATAATTGATAAAATTATGCAATTAATCTCTATACTTTATCAAAGTATTAGATTTAATCCCTTGTAAAATGATTTGTATAAATTGAATTTTCGAAATTAATAATATCAATCCAATCATTAATAGTATTAAGATTTTTCCATTATCTATGGTGACATGCTATTTAACTGTATTGACATAGCATTGAATTTAATAATATGGCATCCAAGAATAATACAATATTTATTGTTTAAAGAATAATCACTGCATCATTTTTAGATGTCACATCATCAAGTTCAATGCTACATTATCAAATTCAACGTCACGTTAATACAGTTAAACATAATATCAACATAGATAATAGAAAAATGTTAACATTGTTAATGATTAGATTAATATTGTCAATTTTAAAAAGTATAAAAACTCAATTTTTACAGATCATCGTGTAAGAATTAAATCCATTACTTAGATAGAGATTAAGGAATAATCATATAATTTGACTTAAATATTTTACAGGATAACAGAAAAAATTATATTAATCAACATAAAATGTCTGACATCCAAGAAACCAATTTCATATCTTTGAGATCAATCTCATAAACCTTCAGATCAATCCCACTTAGAATATATTGTCCTCTCCTTATTGTGTAATTCATTTTCTATCTCTTCTCCTATCTTTCGAGATCAATCTCCCTTGAAATATATTGTCCTCTTATTCTTGTGAAATGGATCTTACAAAGCAATAAAGTAATAAAGTACCATTATTTTGCATTTTTTCAACTTTTTTTAAAAAAAAAAAGAACTTTTTTTTCATCTATTTATTTATTATTCTTTTTCTCAAGGCATGATTAACTATGCCACAGGAATCATATCACTATAATTACTTTTACTAAGATAATCTCTAATATAACACAAAATAATTAAAGTTAGTTAAAGAAAAAATTTATATGAAATAGGAAATAAGTTTTTTATATATATGAAAATCTCTCATTTTTTTAATTTCTAATTTATGATTTATTCACTCAACAAACTAATCAATATAAGAATAAGCTGAGCACTAAATAAATAAAAATGGTTCAATATTATAATATATATAATTTTTATAATTGTTGAAAAAATGTTTTGATTGTCTTGCATAATTGATAAATGTTGACATTTTTACGGTATAATTAATGAATGTTGACATTTTTATAGTGTTATGCTAAAAAATTTTGAAAGTGAATCATGATTGAAAATATTTTCTACACGATTGATCTCAAATGATAGAAAATATTTTTGGCAAAATACATTTGAGTTTCTTATAAAATATTTTACATGGAAAAAATTTAGCATAAGGCTCAAAAAACCCCTTAAACTATTTAAGAAATTTAAATAAGCCATTATCTTTTATTGCATTCAATCAAGTCACTATTTTTTTTGAGTCAAATAAACCCTTCTAATTAATGATTGACTAATTGTTATTAGTTAAAATATCACTTGTCATTTTATATTCACATGAAATTGATATAACATTGATATAGAGGGTGAAAAATATCATATAATCATATTATCATATCAAATCAATATGTCAAATTATCATCAATTATGATATATGAATATATCACATCATTATCAATTATAATATATTTACATGTGACATTAATGTTACACAACATAGAATGACAAATCACATTTTGATTAAATCAATCATTAGTTATAAAGGTCTATTTAATTTAAAATAAAAGTACAATAGCTTATTTGGCTCAAAATAAAGTATAAGGACATGATTGAACATAAAAAACAATATAAAGGCTTATTTGAATATTTTGTATATAGTTTAGGAACTCTTTTATATATTATGTCAAAAATTTTCTTTAACAAATTATTTTTCAATTACCAAAGATAGCCTTAATTTGATTTTCATCTTTATACTCTTTTAAAGAAAAATAATAGTAAAAATTTGACATAATACTAAAAAAAAACCCTAAATTATTCAAGAAAATTTAAATAAACTTTAATTTTTTTTTACACCAGAGCATTTGGCTCATTGATTGGTACATGATCCCTTATCTATTGAGAAAGATTCAAATCCACTTTCTCTCAATTAAAAAAAAAAAACTTTTTCACTTTTAGTTTAAGCATAATGCTCAAATAAGCCATAAACTATTCAAGAATATTCAAATAAGCTATTTTTTTTTTATTGTATTCAATCAAGTCTCATTACTTTTATTTTAGATCAAATAAACCCATATTACTCATGATTAACTAATTGTCATTGGTAAAAATATCATTTGTCATTTTATATCTACATGACATTGATATAGCATTGATGTGGAACAAGAAAAATGCCACAGGATCATATTATCATATCAAATTAACATATTATATCATTATCAATTATGATATATTTAATGATTGACTAATTATCATTAGTAAAAATACCACTAGTAATTTTATATTTACATGACACTAATATAGCATTGATGTGGAAAGTGAAAAATGCCATATGATCATAATATTATGTCAAATTAACATGTCATATCATCATTAATTATGATACATTAGTATGTCACATTATAATCAAGACAAAATTGTGAGAAATAACCTTCGTAGTAAGGGCATTTCAAAAATGACCGCCTTTATAATTTTAACTATTTTTAAACAATTTTTGACAGGATTTGACAAGAAAACCCTTTAAACAATTTCAAACAAATTAAAATAGTTTCAGTTTTCTCTATCTCGCCATCTAGACAAAATTTTCAAAATTAAATCTGGCTTTCTCTCTGCTCAAACACCATAAGGCACAGAAAAACAATTCCAAAAATGACCAGCTAAAACTCCCTGAATGATCAAGTAGAGAAGCCAAGCATAAAGGAATCCATACACCATAAACCAACGCAAAGAAGAAGAAAAACTCAATAATTTGACTCGTTGTCAAAGGAAAGAAAGATTAGTCCAAGAGCACCACATCCCAGATCAGTGAAGGGCAGAAGCAAGATCATCACCGAAGAAAACAACATCTGATACAAATTTATCCCACCATCAAGGTAGAGGCAGATCGTCACGTGGAAAGAATTTTCGACTCAGAAGTAAGGAAAAACACGTAAATCAGTAACCAAAGACAAAGGAGTAGGGGAAGCCCTCAAAACTTACAACGGGAAAAACAAGACATTAACACAAACAAGAACTCTGAGGGAACAAAACATAACCAGAAAAGAAAACTCCTAAGACCCAATCAGAAACCAAAGTCACGCAATGCCTATCCACTAGTCACGCAATGCCTATCCACTAGTCACGCAATGCTTTACTAAAAATTAGTCATATAATGCTTAAACACTAGTCACGCAATACCCAAAGTCAGTCATTTACTAAAAATTAGTCATATAATGCTTAAACACTAGTCACGCAATACCCAAAGTCAGTCACGCGTGACTGACTTTGGGTATTGCGTGACTAGTGTTTAAGCATTATATGACTAATTTTTAGTAAAGCATTGCGTGACTAGTGGATAGGCATTGCGTGACTTTGGTTTCTGATTGGATCTTAGGAGTTTTCTTTTCTAGTTATGTTTTATTCCCTCAGAGTTTTTGTTTGCGTTAATATCTCACGCAACCTGCGTGACTGACTTTGAGCATTGCGTGACTAGTGTTTAAGTATTATATGACTAATTTTTAGTAAAGTATTGCGTGACTAGTGGATAGGTATTGCGTGACTTGTTAATAAGGCATTGCGTGACTTGTTAGTAAGGCATTGCGTGACTTTGGTTTCTGGTTGGGTCTTAGGAGTCTTTTTTTTTTACTATGTTTTGTTCTTTCAGAGTTCTTGTTTGTGTTAGCGTCTTGCATTTCCCGTTGTGAGTTTTGAGGGCTTCCCCTACTCCTTTGTCTTCGGTTACTGATTTACGTGTTTGTCCTTATCTCTGAGTTAAAAATTTCTTCCATGTGACGATCTGCCTCTACCTTGATAGCGAGAGAAATCTGTATCTGATGTTGTTTTCTTTTATAATGGTTTTGCTCCTGCCCTTCGTCGATCTGGGATGTGATGCTCTTGGGCTCGTCTTTCTTTCCCTTGACAAAATAGTCATGCAATGTCCAAAAACTAATCACGCAATATCTAAAAACTAATCACGCAATACTCCAGAGATGAATAGTCTGGCGAGAAAAGCTCAAAGAATATAAGTTTGTTTGAAGCACAGAACTAAACATACTTGACCCGTTAATAGGTTTCGAGTTGAGACGCGGAGCTAAATAAATGGGTCGATTTCATTAAGGGTAATTTTGTCTAAATTTTAATTCTCTTAGCTAAAAACAGTTAAAATTATAAAAAGGTCTATTGTCAAAAACGCCTTATGCATATGGTCTATAAAAAAATAATCGTCTATAATCAATTATGATATTTTAACATATCATTTCAACATCATATGATATAGAATAACAAATGATATTTTAATTAAATCAATAATTATTCATAAAGGCTTATTTGACTCAAAATAAAAAATATAAAGACTTATTTAGCTTAAAATAAAAATATAAGAGTTTAGTTAATGCAATAAAAATATAAGAACTTATTTGAATTTTTTTAAATAGTTTAAGGGTTTTTCTTTTATATTATACCTTTATTTTAAGTTAAATAAGCCATTGTAATTTTTTTTAATTCAAACAAATTTTTATGATTAATGATTGATATAATCACATGATGTTGACGTGACATGCTAACATATCATAATTGATGATAATGTGATATAATAATATGACCATATGACATTTTTTACTAAAAAATATCAACATCATGTCAATGTAATATAGATTTTAATTAATTTATTTGACTTAAAATAAAATTTAATTGAATAAAATAAAAGAATAAAAATTTATTTAAATTTCCTTGAATATTGTAAAGACTTATTTGAGCATTATATTTAAAAATTTTAATTTTGATAACAATTTAAAAAGCATATTTTTCCTCCATATAAAATACATGGATGAGAATTATTAGTGTTAGTATTTTTTTTTGTTCAGTTACTCATTTTAATTAAATATGATGGTTTTATTTTAATTTGTATCTACTGAAGTAGTACTAGTAAAAATAATGACAAATTTAAACATTAGAAACAGAGGCAGAGCCCCCTTACGAGATGGAGGCCATGACCCCCCAAAATTTTAAAAGTTTTTTGCATACTAAATAATTTTTAAAAATTTTTTAATGCCTTCTAAAATAATTTTTTATTTAATAATTAATATAAATAAAAAATAATAAAATAATTTTATATGTTGGACTCAATTTTAAACTTTTTTTAATTTTTTCTTTCAATTTATATTATTTATATTTATTTATTTATTTATATTCTATTTACTTTGATATTTTTAAAATCTCTATAGATTTTCTTTCACAAATTTCTACTAATCATCAATCATATTCTTTTTTTTTATTATATCTTATGTTGATTCTATCTTCTACTTGTGATATTTTTTTTTATTATGTAAATTTTATTTTTTATAATTTTAATCTTTAAAAATAAATAAATTATTATATAATTTTTAAATATAAATTATATTATTGTACTGTTGTTTAAAATTTTATCAATATACTTATTTTTATTCAAAATAACTAATGCATTCTAACATGTATGTTGTAAATTTTATGTAAAAAGGATCTACATACAAATTAATAAAATAAAATTATTTTATTTCTTTCAATATAATTTTATTTATTATATATATTTTTAATAACTCTTAAAATAATTTTTTATTTAATAATTAGTTTTATTCTTCAAATTATTTGATAAAATTAAAATCATTATGATTAGATTAGCATACGACTAGTTAAGCCTAATAAATAAATTCTAAACTAATATATTAAGTCTATCAAATTTTCAAAAAAATAAAAGTGAGTTTACTAATCTAAACTCATTAAATTTTAATATAAATTTAAATTTATTATAACATATTATATCTTAATAGTCCAATCAAATAGTATATTATAACATATTATATTTCAATAGTTCAACTCAATAACCTAATATATTAATTAACAATTTAAAAAATAATTAAAAAATTAAAAAAAATTAAAATACAAAAAGTAAAAAGTAATTCATTTGAGTATGAAAATTTTTTTCTAAGACTAAAAGGAACTCTTTTTATGATTTTATTCACTTTTATATATATAAATAACATCATCATTATTGTTAATGTATATTTTTTATATATCTAATAATTTTTAAATTTTATTTAATTTTTTAAATAAATAATAATTAAATTATATATAAAATTCTTTCTAATTATTTAACTAACTACTTTTTAAAAATATTCTAACTCCGTTCCTATTAGAAAAAATCCCATTAAGATTAAATAAAAACCCCATCAAATGAAATATGTAGATAAAGTTGAAAACAACTCATTACCATAAATAAAAGAAAGTAAAAGAAAAGTACAAAAAGATTTTAATGGAAAAGCAAGTAAGCAACTAACCAATACCGTGTTGAGCTCAGCATCTGTCCCATCAGTTTTTCCGTGTCATTTACTCCACACGAATCACCATAGAGGAAAAAAAAAAGAAAAAAAACCCTAATTTATGTGGACCAAATCCAACGGTTTCCCATTAAATTGATATTCCCTAATTAATAAATCAAATTGTTTATTAAAGAAATTGAGTCAAACATATAAAGGAAAAGCGTTCAACTTTCACGTTTCATCGACCTAAAAAGGCTTCACTTGTTTTCATGAAGCAATTAAATCCTAATTTCTCAAATTTTTATATTCCTTCCAATATTTTTATCCCAGTTTTATCAATAATTTATTTATTAATTTTTAGTTTTTATGAAATATAAAAAGACAAATTAATAGTCTATGTAAACAAAAAATTCAGAAGAAAATAAAACTAGCTAGCATTGGCATTAAAAGACCATATAAAGTAGCAGTAATATCCACAATTAAAAGTTCCAAAATACAACTAAATCTGCTATTATTTCATTACGTTCCGAAACTAAAAAAAAGTTAGATAACCTAAAAGAAACCCTAACACTTAACCTGGTATTTCCCGAACTTTAATTCAAGCATTGGTCATCATCTTCTTAAACTCTTCGAAGTTAACGTTTCCATCGCCATCTTTATCAACTTGACTAATCATTCTTCGACAATCACTCAACGAACACTTCTCTCCCAACCTTTTCAACACGGCATGCAACTCGTTAGCCGAAATTAAGCCATTCTTGTCCAAATCGTACATGTCGAAGGCATCTTTCAGCTCTTTGTTCCCACACTGGCTGTCGTGGCCATTGCCGTTGATGTTCGTTCCATGGAAAGCAATGAACTCGTCTAGATCGACATAGCCATTGCCGTCTTTGTCCATCATCGACATTATCCGATCAACTTCGTCAGAAGAAGGCGGGGATCCTAAGGCACTTAGAATCGATTTCAGTTCGTCGCGGGAGATCTTTCCGTCGCCGTTTTTGTCGAATTTTTTGAACACTTCCTTCATCTCCTCCATCGAACCTAAAGGACTCGCCATTGGAGAAGGAAGAGAAAAACAATGAGGAAAAAATTTTTAGGGTTTTATGTAGTCTGTTTTATTGGAGGCGTACTTATAGGTGTAAACTGTAAGTACAAACGCGTTTTTTTCCGCGTGAAAGCTAAGAAGGAAAAGCTAGGACGTGGTTGGACGTAGGATAGTTCTGGGTGTGGGCACCACCAGGAAAATGACAAGTGTATATATAAAGCAGGAATTATTGCCAAAGGATGGGAAATTGTGTGACTTGAAGGGAAAGACCTTTCAGGACAAGTACTGGTTGCTGCTATGATTGTGACCCTTACCGGTTAACGCGTGTTCTTGGATTTCAATATTATTTCCAAGTTGACAAAATTAAATTTACTTTACATAATCAAACAAATAGATGGAGGAAAACAATTCTTATTTATTATAAAATTTGGAATGTGAGATATGCTACTAGGCTTATCCGTCGTCGGTCGTCACACTTAAACGTGTGATCATATTTCAGTCCTGCTTACGTTGGATAGAAAGCGCGTAGGCCAGAAAAGCAAAACAAAAGCAAACCCATTGAAATTGACGTGACTTGGTTCAACTTTCTAATTGTTAACTTGATGTTTTTGGGCTGCCTCTGATTTTAACTACCAACGAACTTTGGTTGTTTTTGGGTCAAAGGACAAATAGCGCATGCTTCCACCATGTGGGGGCAACCATTCTTTCGGGAGTTGACGGTATTCCTTCCAAAGGTTTTAGCACTTCATTTTGGGGACTCATTTGGTTTTTGAGTTGCACAACGAGAGAGAGGGACACACAGCACTCCGCTTTCTAGTTTTGTTCACTGCACCCGTACTTGACACTTCGCCAGCTTTAACTCTAATTTATTTTAACACTGTACAATATAAACATCTTAATACCATTACAATATATGTTCTGTGCATATTTAGTCATTCATTCTTATATATATATATATATATACACTTTATTTTCCAATCAATACAAAATAAAACAATGCAGCCCCAATTATATTTTCTTAATATAGTCTCGACTTGATAAGCTTACGGCTTTCTTTTTCCACCATCATAACCATCTCTTTCCCACTCTCACGACAGTCCCCAAGGATTCATCATCTATCAGTTCTTTCATAAACCTAATCTTTACCACTCTTGTTACAACCGAATCAATTTATGAGTAGTCGTCCTCCCCACATTTTTTTTATCAAATTATGAGTATTCCACCTTTGGTTAGTGACAATTATCCAAATTGGAGCTGTGCTCTTTGCATGACTCTTGAAGCCGATACAAATATCTCTAAATTTAATGAAAATTCTAATACTTTGTTTCGATGGAAGTGTTTTAACAGTATCATCACCTCTTGGTTACTTAACGTGATTTCCAAAGATATTGCTGCAAGCATTATTTACATGTCTTCTACAAATGAGATTTTGCTTGATCTATCATAATCATTTTTTTTAAAAGAATGGACCTCGAATCTTTAAGATTCATCAAAGTAATTCTCTTCATGATCAAAAAAATAATTATGTTGCTTCTTATTAGACGCTTAACATTCTTGAAGATTGTAGGGTTTTAAGTTTTAAAATTGTTGCATTTCCTATGAAACAAAACTTGAGACTTACTGATTTTTTTGGAGAGCAACTACAAGATTCTTCTTTATATCACACCTCATTGATTGATTAATTTATCTTACTATAACTTTACTTGATATATGCGTATTTAGTGCACATTTTGAGTTAATTCATGCATCTTCCACGTAAACCACATATGGATCCAACATATTATCTCCTCCGCTATTTGAAAATTGTCCCTAGCTAGGCCTTTTCTTTTCGGCTGATAATTCTCTTCATTTACATGCATTTTGTGATTATGATTGGCCACATGTCGTGTGACTCATCGTTCAATAACTAGCTATTGCCTATTGTATCTTTCTTGGTTTTAACTCATTTCTTGGCACAGTAAGAAATAAACTATTGGTTCTTGCTCTTCGACAGAAGCTGAGTATGGTGTTATGACAATGATTACTTGTGAAATTGTTTGGTTGAAATCTTTGTTGAAAGATCTTGATATTTTTTCCTATCCAATAAGTTATTTTGTTATGTGATAATCTACTATGAATGCACTAAACACGTTGAAGTTGATTGCCATGTCTTCCATGAGAAACTCCAAGCTGGCATCCTTCTTCCTTGTTTCATTTCCACCACAAACTAGCTTGTTGACTTATACACCAAGCCTGTTGACAAGAAACGTTTTCATCTTTTATGCCCCAAGTTAGGGGCATTCAAAATTTTCATGGTTTAACTTGAGGAGTTATATTAGAGTAATATTTTCTCTTTATTTATTTTTTTGAAAGTTCATATTTACTCTTTATTAGGTCTTCATATATCTTTACATTTATTTTAATATATTTTCTACATATTTAGTCAAATACTTTTTTATATATATTTTCTAATCAATAAAAAATAAAACCACTTTAGCTCAAATTATATTTTCATAACAGTTAGAAGGGAGTTACAAATTGGAAAACTTTAAAAAAGCTTACCTTTTTAAATCTCAATTTTATAATAATCAAATAAAAGTGAATTTTAACATTGATAGTCTCGCATGCTTTTTTATTCTTGAGTTTTGCTTAGAAATGTTCTAAGGGTTCAAATTGAAATTCAAAATATTTTATTAGGTGCCATTTCAAACTTTGTAAAATTTATTTTGGTAAGATAAGCGTTCAATTAAGATTTTTTTTTGGCCATTATATACCAAATACACAAAAGTTAACACCCTAACAATTTATTGTTAACGAAAAAAAATATAAGGTGTCGGTGTCAAAAATAAAATCACAAGGAAGATTTTGTCAAACCTAAAAACCGATGAGGCGAAAGTATAATCTACCCTTTTTTTATCGAGATCATATATTTATATATATATATATATATGTGTGTGTGTGTGTGTGTGTGTGGTCAAAAGACCCTTCTAGTCTCTATACTATTCAATTTTGTTCAATTTAGTCCTTATACTCAAAATCGAAGCAATTTAATCTTTTAATTTTGAAATTGTGTCAATTTAGTCCCTTTCTCTAACGACATCCAATTTTGTCGTTAAAAGATGACATCGGCGATAATGTCAGCACTAATGTGTCCCATTTTGATGACGTGGCATTTGAAATGATGACATGTCAATGCCACATGGCATTATACGATGCTGTGACACTACTAACATGTTAATGCCACAAGATAGATCAAAAAAATTTTCCAACAAAAAAATTCTACCACGTTATAGGGACTAAATTGAAGAAAAATATATAGTACATGGACTACATTGAACAAAATTAAGATGTTAAGGGACAAAATTGAAAAAAATGTTTGAAAAATATAAATCTTTAAATAGATCATTGATATGCTTATTAATAAGTCAAATATTTAAGTGTAAAAGATTTAAGATGTTAAAAAATATATATAAATATTTTCTTACTTGATTATTTTATTCTGGAATATGTAAATTATTTTATATTTTTTACAAAAATTAAATTTGAATAATCCTTCTATAAAAAAGATTTTGAAAAAAATTTTATACTTGAAGTCAAATTTAGATGAATAACTTATATTACGTTAACATAAAATAATATAAAATGACTAAATAATTTTTTTTCTTCTATTTATAATAGTATGAAAATTTGAAATTTATTTAACTTAGTTTTTAACTTTAACTAAAGTCAAATTACCAAAATATGTTGATTTAGTTTTTTCTTTTAAAAAAATGAAGAACGGAGATATAGAGTTAATGATAATTATAAAAATAATTCTTCACTTTGACTTGCTTAATTTGGACATAACAAACCTCTTATTATAACCATAGAATCTGAACTCCACTCTTTTAATTTTTTATTCATTTTTTATGTTTTTATTTTGTTTAATATTTCAAGTTATATTTTTTAAGTTGAAATTTCTTATATTAAAAACTGCATTTATGGTTGATAAAGTTAAATATAATTGTAAATATTTGTACCATTTAATTTTATTAACAAATTTTTTGTAGATCCAAATTAATAATTTAAATTTAAATTTAACAAAATTTGATAATGGTATTTAAATTTAAATAAAATCATTTTATAAGAAATTTTGAGTAAATTTAATAAAAAGGTAAATTGGATAAGAGTTGAATAATTGTAAAAGAATGTGTATCTGTAAATTGTGAAAATTGTAACTAAATCAACATATTTTGCTAATTTAAGTAAATTTAAATAAAAAGTAAATTGGGTAAAAGTTGAATAATTTCAAAAGAATATGTCCTTGTAAATTGTTAATGTTGTAATTAAATCAGCATATTTAGTCATTTTATATTATTTTATTTTAAAGTAATGCAAGTTATTCATCTAAATTTGTTTTTAGGTATGAAATTTTTTCAAAATTTTTTTAATAGAAGGAGAATTCAAATTTAATTTTTATAAAAAAAGTAAATTAATTTACATATTCTAGAATCAAATAATCAAATAAGAAAATATTTATATATATTTTTTAACACTTTAAATCTTTTATACTTAAATATTTGGTTTATGGGTAAGCATAACAATAATCTATTTAAAGATTTATACTTTTCAAATATTTTTTTCAATTTAATTCCTTAACATCTCCATTTTGTTTAATTTAGTTCTTGTTCTATATATTTTTATTCAATTAGTCCTTATGACATGACAAAATTTTTTTTTGAAAATTTTTTTAATCTGCCATGTGGCACTGACATGTCAGCATGTCAGTGCTACGTCAGCACTGTCATGGCATTGTATAGTACCACATGGCATGTTACGTCATCATTTCAAATGTTACGTCTTCAAAATATGACACGTTAACGCTGATGTCATTTTTTAACAGTAAAATTGGATATCGTTAATAGAAGGGGCTAAATTGATGTAATTTTTAAAATTAATAAACTAAATTACTTAATTTTAAGTAGAAAAAATAAATTGAACAAAATTGAAGAATATAGGGACTGCAAGGGTCTTTTGACCATATATATATATATTGAAAAGTATTATTGAGATTATATTGGATTAGCTTAGAGGTAAATTATATATGAGCAAATTAAGATTCTCATGGATTAATGGTATAATTGTCAATCTTTGATAATTTTACTTGGTAAAGTGGAAATTGGATTAGTAAAAAAGTGAAAAAAAAAAAAAAGATTTTCTCAATACTCGATAGATAAGAAAAGGGAGGGATAAATATGAGAGATTTTTATATTTTATCTTTATTTATAAAAACAAATCATTTCAAACTGAAAAGATTACAAGAGATAAAATGAGGGAGGAGAGAATTGAGTGTTAAATATTTACAAGATTATCTATTGTTTTTAAAAATTTTATTTGTTTATCTTAAATTACAAAAGTATAATGATAAAATAATATATTGTTCACTTTTTATCTTTTCATTTTTCAAGTCTACCACGTAATAAAGGAAAGAAAATTATTATTTTTTCATTAATTTTTTCATCTTTCCGAGCAAACATAGCAATAAAAAAGAAGAAATATGATTTCAATCTTTTCACTTCCTCCTTCAATTCTTCATACTTCCCTTTTTTCTATTCGCCCTACTAAGCACAGCAAAGTAGCATATGTAACTAGAGATCTCATTGAACATATATTTGGACTTAATTGTATATGCCTAAGTTGACAGTCCATCAAATGCCAATGATTGTTTCAATAAACTACGTGTATTATATATATGATTTCCGGATAAATCCCAAATTTGGGAAATGCTAAAGTATTTCAAATAATTCGTATCAAAATATTTTTTTTATTTTTAAAATTTATATTGTTTTCTTGTGTTAATATTATTTTTGTTTTTTTATATCTATATTTAACTGATTTTATAACTAATATGAGACAATCAAAACAAGCACGATTAAGTGTTACAAATCACATATCAATAAAAAATAAAATCTTGAAATTTATGAATTAAAACCTTGTTCTACTTATTATACAAAACTTTTAAATTGAAAATGTAATCCTTTGATAAGTGATATTAAAATAAATCTAAATCTTCATTTATAATTATAAAAAATAAATAAAAATTTTCTTTTATTTATTAATTTTTTTATTAAACATATGAATTCGTGACACATACATCAGCTTCTGCGTCAGGTAAAAATTTGATTAATGGTGCTGTCATGTGCGCCTGATGGTTCCAAGGTGGATTCGTGACACCTGCATCAGCTTCTGCGTCAAGTAAAGTTGGGCCCATGGTGCTGTCTCATATGCCGGGTATTGGCAAAGTTTGATTCCACGCTTTTCTGGTTCCTTTTTATCCCACCAAATCACTTTTCGGGAAAAAGATAAAAAAAACACACAATTAATTTTAATTGCTATCATTATTCTTTAATATATTTCATATATTTATGCATGGAATTATTGGACAAATTTAATTTCAATAATAATACAAAGGTTTTGGAATAACATATTAAAATTACATTTGAGTATTTAATTAATAAGAAGTAAACCTATTATTTATTAAAAAAATTGAGTAAAATATTCAAATCCTTTTAACTTTTGAGTATAGTTTTACATAAATCTATTAAATTTTAAAATGATTCGAAATGGATAATTAGATTTAAAAGTGCAAACATGATTAATAGGAAATATAAAAGAATTAAAATATCTTCTTTTTTTTTTTACTTTTTTCTCAAATAAGGAGGTCAAGAAAAAAAAGGTAAGGGAGAAAATTTTTTTTAATAAAAAAATGTAAAATTATTCAAAAAAATTACTATGTCAACTAGATAATGGAAACATTAACAAACACTAATCTTCTTATTTATGTGATCAGCCAAAATAATTTTTTGGATGGATTGTACATTTTCTATATTAATGAATTTGTGTGAAATTTTAATTAAAACTTAAAGAGTCTGAAATTTTGTCCAAAAATGTTGAATTTAAAATTTTCTAATTTATTTTAAATAATGGTTGCTTACTTTGATTTTGAAAATTTAAAAAAAAAAAAGAAAAAGCTAATGGAGTGGGAGGCATCACTGATTGAGAATTGGATTTTTTTCTCCGAAAGACAATCTGGGCTTTTAGTCCACATCAAGAGAGGAGCAGCAGCAAATCAAAACAAGAGCCGAAGGTATAAAATTACTAAAATCCCTCCTTTGCTATCTCCGTTACTCACTCTCGCTCTCACTGCCTCTGTTTATCTTTTTCCTCCAAACAACAAACCCATAGCCAAAAGAATCCCTTTTTTTGGCTTTTAGTTGAATCCAATGCCAGTTCCATTTCTCACCCACCCTTTATCCACCTCAATTCAATCATCTCCAATTTAAACTACCGCAAATTTACAATCAACTTTTTATAATAATTGAATTCTTCTTTTAATTCTTTTTTTGTGATAATTTTTTATGGCTGCTCTTTACACAACTTCCCTCTGCTTTTCTGGTGGTTTGGCTTCTTATCCACTGCATAATTCCGTAAAGTTCGGTCGTGTGACAGTTAGAGCTTCTGGGGTTTCTTCCCCTTCGCTTTTTCCGGGTCATAAGTTGCAAGTTCAAGGTACTTTAATTCTTCTTACATGTTTTACATTTTATTATTATTATGTAAGTTTCATCTAGTAGAAGTGAAATGCTGTCTTTTTTTTTTTTTTGGATTCAACTAGGTTTAAGACCACATGATTAGCTTTGATTTTGGTCTGTAATGCTTAGGGCAGTCTTGGTTAGTTTTGACTAATGGTGATATATTTTTATTATATTTATTGCAGTAATTTAGGGCGCATTTGGTTTTGGAAAATGTATCTTCCATTTTTTGCCTTCATTTTTATTCTAAATATGATCAATAAAATAAGGTAAATAGCTAAATTTGGAAAATTTAAAGACAAGGATTTCCAAACTTAGTTATATAGGAAGTTGGAAAATAAGGGTTTTTCAAGCATACTTGCTTGCCTTTTTCTAATGATCATATATCGAGTAAAAGTTGATTTAGAAAATGGACATGTGCACATATAGAAAAAAAATGTATAGAAGCAAAAGGAAGAAACTTTATCAAGAAAAGTGGCTACTGCCATTTGATTAATTGAATTAAGGATCAGTTTAAGTGATGCTAAGATATTTAGGAGTTTATTTAGTCTTTTTTAAATTTATGTAATCCTAAGTTATTAACATACTTAGCAATGCAAATCACCCAACTGACATACCCCATCTGTAAAGCAATGCGGCTAGGTTCAACATGCTTAGCATCAAGCTTCCACCAGAGAGCTATTTTTTAATCATTCAGCAACTTTTGAAGAACCAATCAAATAGTGTTCATAAAATCCCCACGCACGTATCATGTGTACACACAATTTGGTTGATGTCTTTTACCATTCAGTTCAAATTAGCAAAGGATTATGGTCTTTCACTGTTCTGGCTCATTTTGTGTAGTCAAATCTCTATCAGTTGGTAATGAAAATGCATGTATAGTCTCACGTTTCCTCCAACCTCTACTCTTTCAGCAACCCCATGATATCTTTAGAGTTAAAGTTTGGAAGCTACTTTTGATTCAATGTGAAACAAAAAATAATGTGACATTAAGCTATCATTGTGTGAACTGGAAAGGAAAATCAAATCAAGATGTTTGTAGTTTCAATTGGTGGTCCTTTTTATTAATAATAATGCTGGGAGGGGATTATGTTTGTATTCTCTGGATGCGTATTTTCTCAACAGCGAATCGTGCTTTTACTGGGGCATCTTGAGACTGGTTGAATACCACCGGGTGTGTTGAACCCTGAAGTTTGAGCTTGAACAAACTCTGAACTTAGTATTAAAGCTGGACTGATGATAATTGGTGAATGAACGTTATATGTCAATACAATCGTAGTCTTTCTTTTTGACCCTCAGTTCCAATTACCTCTCTGTATTTTGTTCTTTCTTACTTTCTACAACTAATCCTTTTGTTTGTCATATTTATTATTTTAGGTAAAGTGTTTCCTGGTGATGGATTACCTGAAACAAATGATTCATCCCTTGTGGTTTGTTTTGGGGAAATGCTGATAGATTTTGTCCCAACTATCAGTGGGCTTTCATTGGCAGATGCTCCTGCATTTAAGAAAGCCCCTGGAGGTGCACCTGCTAATGTAGCTGTTGGCATAGCTCGTCTTGGAGGCTCATCAGCTTTTATTGGGAAGGTACATTGCGGATGTACTGGTTCATTTTGTTTGTTATACATGGGTGTAAAATTTGTGATAGTGGCAATTGTATGTTTAGTTCAACTGCTGTAGTGTTGATTAGCCAATTTGGCTTGTTTTTCAGTTTGTTTTCTGAATAGCTATTTTCTGCCCTCTTTTAAAGAGTTTCTAGAAGTACTTTCTTGATTGAATGCTTTTATTTACCTGCTTCATATACTCAGTTAATTGTCAACACTTCAAAACCATGACTGTTACCTCATTTCTGTCTGTTGAATTTTTAGTTTTATAACATTCTTATTCTTTCTAGTGAATATTCATTGTAAAGAACCTTAGGAATTCCAATTTATATAATCAGTTTTATAGGATTCTGTTCAAAAACCTTTTGATGTTGGTCTTTGCATAAAATATCCCCTGATTAATAGATATATGGGTTGTTTTTGTTTATCAAGTATAATATCAACATATCAAGTTTATGCTTGCAATTGTCCTAGGTCAGTATCAAAATCTCTCCCCTGGAATGTTATCAGCTTATTAACATTACCTCTAATCCTATCAACTTTCGCTGCTCTATTCTGTTAACATCATGCTCCCTTATCAATTCTTTGATTCATCATTAAATTGGGCAGCATAGCCTTGGGAAAGATTAATTATAATTTTGAAATATATTTTTTTGTCAATTTCAATCATTTTTAAGGGAAGTTTGTTATACTAACCCCTTTTATACAGAGGTTTTAGTCTTTCACAAGATTACTTTCTTCCAACGTCATGCTCTTGTAGTTGACATCCACCAATTCTGATAAGAATGTAAACGTGTGAAGACTTGAGAGCAACTGTAGGTCATGCATGTAAAAGTTGCATGGTGCTCATCATAATAAATGATGACTAAGAGGATGACATTATCTCTATAAAGTTGAGGAAGGACTTACTTGTTTTTCTCTTTGGACATTAAAATTTCAATCAATTAGCAGGAACCAGCCTTGAACTTTGAAGTTATGATCAACAATTACTTATTCTTTTGCTTTAATGAATAACTACAGTCCTGCTATATACTCTTTTTGGCGCAAAACAATTGATTGTTTATGTGGATTCTAAATTTGACATTATTCATAAGTCATTTCGTATATTTTACCGTGTCTAATTTAGTATGGCTGTATGGGTACATTGAGATATGCTGTGGTGTATTTATCTAAACAGATGAAATAAAAAATGAAATTTGTTTTTCATTTATATTTTTACTTAGATTTGATGTATTATATCGTGTGGACAGGTCGGCGAAGATGAATTTGGATACATGCTTGCTGACATATTAAAGGAAAATAACGTCAACAAGGAAGGGATGCGCTTTGATCCCGGTGCACGAACTGCTTTGGCATTTGTAACACTAAGGAGTGATGGGGAACGTGAGTTCATGTTTTATCGTAATCCTAGTGCTGATATGTTGCTCCAAGAAAACGAACTTGACTTTGATTTAATTAGGAAGGTATGGCACCACTATGACTGTTAATCAAACAAAAGTAAAACACTTACACCCACAAGATATAAGAGAACAAATAGCAGCAAATATCTTCTAAATATAACAGTTATAGAGTGAGAAATTGCATGTATAATTGTATTTGGAGTCATGGGTGACTTCCATGCTGTTACATAGTTCAAGTACACAAACTTTTGAAGGAACACTTAGTTTTTAACCTTTTTATTATGTTAAATCAGTCAACATGTTTTATTCTGTGGAATATGTTTTCATTTCTAACAGTACATTGGTCATCAATACCATTGCACCTTCCTTTCATTTTCCTTATCATTTGTTTAACTTTAAAGTTCATTATCTAAGGCTCTTAATATTTCTCTTAGGCAATGGCAAGGTGTTAAATCCTGTTAAATTGTTGTATGGGTCCCATTCTTTATAGCAAATTGGTTTCTGTTTTCTTCTTTTCTCTTTTCAGAAATTCGCTGATTTATGTAATATTTGAATATGTATCTCCATCTTTTGGCAGGCAAAAATTTTTCATTATGGTTCTATAAGTCTTATTACAGAACCATGCAAGTCAGCTCACATCGCCGCGGCAAAAGCTGCAAAGGATGCAGGTGTTGTTCTGTCCTATGATCCCAACCTTAGGCTTCCATTGTGGCCTTCTGCAGAGAGTGCCAGGGAAGGAATTCTGAGCGTTTGGGATACTGCTGACATTATCAAGGTAGTGACCTTATCATAGCAGATGATTTAAGCAGAGGTAGAATGCAATACACAAAATAAAAGGCAGTACTGTATTGATGATCTCAATTAATAAGTGAATTTCAGATAAGTGAAGAAGAGATTTCTTTTCTAACACAAGGAGAAGATCCATACGATGATGCTGTCGTCCGTAAATTATTTCACTCAAATCTTAAATTGCTTCTTGTTACTGAAGGCCCAGATGGTTGTCGTTATTACACCAAGGTAAGCACTCTAAATAAGTTTTTATGACATTTATTTTCCCTTCCGCGTGAAAGTTATTTGGATGTCTGGACTCATCTGAACAGTGATGGCTGGAATCTTCTTATTAGATGAGGGATGACCATGGGCACCTTGATATGGTCACTATGAACCTGACCAACACCACACACTCCCCCCCGCACCACCACCCCCCCCCCCCCCCCCCCCCCTCCCCCAGCCATCCCCCAAGGTCAGGTTATCATTTTTCAAATCCATCCATGCCCTCTGAGAAAAGAATCTTGTGTCATCCTGATGTACTATTATTATTATTTATTTTAAAATTTTTCATGAAATCATTTATCCTTTAATAAAACTACATTTTATTGTTAAATAATCACATTAGTGTCAAATAACAAAATTATGTAATATAATAAATATATGTAAACAAAAACTAAAAAAAGTAATATCATTATATTTTTAAATATGCTTGTGGGGCAGGATACGCAACCTAAACACAACCTCACCCCAACCCTGATTTTTATTTTGAAAGCCATTCCTTACCGCACCTTGCCCCATTTTTCAAACAAAGCTCCAACTAGGGTGGGGTGGGGAAGAATTTGTCAGGGACATGCTTTTTGCCCATCTCTATTTTAGATTCTTTTTTTTTTTTTTTAAGAGGGTCAGCCAAGCGAGCCAACCCTATTACGGTTCCACAAATTATGTCAGCCATATGTCTTGATAGCCATACAGCAGCCACCAGACGAGGGTGAGCGTGGCATATTTAGCCAACCGACCCTTTTTTTCTCTATTTTAGATTCTTGCTTTTTGGAGTTGACAAAAATCAAGTAGATTGTTACTTTGATGTATAAGATGATTACTTCTAACATGCTAGGAGATATGCTTGGATATCTGATGATGCAGAGTCTTGGAGCTTTGAGCACCATGGAAAAGAGCTTGATGATCGCTAGTCTTCATTTGATAATTGAATCTCTTACAAAGAGATTTATTCATTTTGTTAAGCTCCAACAGTTATCTTGGACTTTAATATATGTGACAATATTTCTTATGATGCTTAACCATCATGAAATACTTGTTCCAACACTTTCCAGAATCTGGTATCAGAGGCTTAGAAAGGATTGACAGCTGTTAAAGAAACATTCTTCTGCATTAAACAGCTGTCAATTTGCATTTTGAGAATCCTTAACTACCTTCAATTTGTTAATGGGCTATCCTTAAAAAGCACCCAAAAAGTTAAAGGCAGTTTATCATGTTAACATTATTATCAGGTGTTTCTTTGGGTTTGGCTAATATAATTCCTCTACAAAGTGCAAGTTACGAGAACAAGCACTCTATTTTATTGGTGATTTGAAAATAAGAAAGAGATCATATTTTGCAGGAATTCAGTGGGAGAGTCAAGGGCTTGAAGGTAGAAGCCGTAGACACCACTGGTGCTGGGGATGCTTTTGTAGCTGGGATGTTAACTCAACTAGCGTCTGATCTTTCCTTGCTTCAGGTATCGCCCTTTCAAGTAGAAACACTTAAATTGAGTGATCACTACAATGTTATCAAATAATCTATAATAACCTGCTTATCCTAATGAAATATATACGTATTTTATGCTTTTCACTCAACCATTTGAACTTTGAATCTGCCCCCAGTACTACCAATTTACTTGTCTTAGGTGAAGTCCACAATTAATACAGGATTTTTGCAATTTGTTCCTCAAGCTCTATTTTGTGCAATAATATACTTGCTACTTTTATTCAATGTTTTCCTTCTCTTGGGGATATTAATAGCTGAGGCTGACATGGATTAAGGTCCCATTAGGAAATCAATACTGCAAACATATGTACTCCCTTCCTATCTGTATAGAACTTTTGCTATCCAGCATACCCATGGTGATGCGTGTCTGTGCTTGTGTTCTCTTTTCCCTCTCTTTTTTCATCCCCCCATTTTCTTTTTAAATTTTTCGTCAAAATATTTGTCTTCACTCAATCTACTTTGTCATATTATATGCCTGGACTTCTGTGATCTGCAGAAGCTGTTGTCCCCTCTCCTTCTTGTGTTGCAACAAAAAAAAAAAAAAACTTGTTAATATTTCAATGATTTCTGAATGTAAAGTTCATAAGCACCTGTTTGTTTGAAAGAATTTCAATAACAAAGAACTTCATGATTGCACCCTAGCATTTGGCTCATTGGTTGGTGCATGATCCCCTGCTTAGAGAGTAGGTTCGAATCCCCCCTTCCCCAATTATTAAAAAAAAAAACCTTCATGATTTCATGGTTCAAATGCAATTAAATACAAATTCCTAATGACTTTACAATAAGGACTCTGCTGTCAACAATGAGTCAATGGTAAATACTTAGAAAAATAAAGCATCCAAATACTTCTTCCTCTTTCAATTTTTTTTGGGCCAGAAATGCTTTTAATTACAGATGTAATTGAAACCCTATGAGATGCAAGTTGCCCAGTAGCTCAAATGGTAGTTGCTGTCATCTCATTTAGGATTAAGAACTACAACTACAAACATAAATATCAAATTTCTATTCAACAAATAAGTAATGGGGCTTTTGGGGGGAGAGGGGTTGTATAGGGAGAGGAAACGGAAGCATATTTCGTTTGAACTCAGTACCATGAAAAATAAAGTATGCATCAACTGTCAAGACTGCATGTAATTTGTTGAAGAACATGCTAAAACGCATATGTGCTTACTAGTGTGGACCTATAAGCTTGATTGCTGCTTGCTGTGTGTGTTATTCACTTCATGTTAGGTTGTTGAACATATACTCAGATCAGACTAAAAAGAGTGATTTAAAATTGTCAAATACGTAATTTAGATCATTTACCATGTCAAATACATGGTTCTGTTGTTGGACAATGGCAAAGAATTTAGGACTGCAAGATTATTGCCTGTCACTTTCTGATAGTTTTCAATTTATTACCATGCATAATGTTTCCTTGAATCCTGAGTCAGAGTGTAGACATTGTGATGAGAATTCTCTTGTTCTCTCCTCATTAACTGAAGAAATATGAGTCAAGTTGTAATGTTATCAGTTTAATCTTGTAGGATGAAGATCGATTGAGAGATGCTCTCAAGTTTGCTAATGTTTGCGGTGCATTGACTGTGACGGAAAGAGGTGCAATTCCAGCTTTGCCAACTAGAGACGCTGTTCTTGATGCGTTTCTCAAGTCTGTAGCATAGATTTTATTCCAAACTCCTGTAATTAGGTGACCTCCAAGTTCTGTGCCTTAATCACGTTTGGTGGCTAGGGCTCAAATTGGAATTGAGCTCATAGAATAATCTACATATGCCCTAGTAATATTCTTTCATCACTAATAACTTTATCTGTCAGCCTAAAGTTGCCCCAACCTTCCGTATTATGCAAGCTTCTTGGATGAGAGCATCAGTATCATTACTCAACAATTGGTGATTCTTGTATTCTCTTTGTCCAATTTTGTAGTATATATACAGTCTATTTGCCTAAAGCAGTATGAACTCTGAAGCATGTATAAGCTTAAATTGGTTCACTTAGTGAATGATGGAAGGCTTTTCTACCCTTCCCTTTGAAAGGATAGAGGTAAACTCATAAATCTCAAATTAAGGGTGTCAGTTAAGTCCACTCGTGAGTTATTCAGGCTCTATTCGAACAATAGCTGGATTCAACTCGTTCAGTGCTAAGTTTGAATGTTCACACTCAAGCTTGATTGACTAACTTAGTCAATGCTTTAGTATTGTGGTTATTTTTTCATTTATCCTTTCAGTTTAATTCGGGTCTGAAAAATTAAACTCGGTTGAGTTTGAGTCAATGTTTAAGGCGTTATGAGTTTCATAATCGAGTTGAGTTGAGCTTGAGTTGTTTTCACCATGTTGACTTGTCCTGAACTCTTGATTACAGTTCTCAAACCATGCTAAATTTTTCTGGGTTTTATATGCCAAGGTTTTGTCCAAATCCCAAATGGGAGTTGTGGCATTGGAGCATGCTCAGCATTTGCATATATAATCATCATTAGTGAAACTTATGATTTATTTTATTCTGTTTGACAAGAGAAGGCTTTTTATTGTGAAATTCTATTTGATCCAATTGATTGAAGCAGGTTGAGGAAGAATCCCCATGTCAAATCAGATAGCAATCTCATATTGCTTTCTATGCAAATCTTCTTTAAACACTCACCCTATCTCCAAATATTAATCCAACTTCATGTGGCTGCTAATTAGGCTACAAACACTCACCCTATCTTCAAATTTTTCTATGGAGGAATAAAATGCTAATTTTATAAAAAAAAATGAAAATGCATTTTGGACAAATTATAAAAAACCAAAGAGACAAAAGTAGAAGAAAAACGTAACATCGCAAGACAACATTACACTGTCTTGTCGTTAAATTGGAATGGTGACATTGGTGCTTGACTGATTCTATTGGTTAAAGTTTGTCCCTACACTTCCTTAGCTATGATCCAAGGCAGACAGGTGTTCTTTTTTCACCTTAATTTCAGTAAAGCAGTTTTAAGTCACCCGCATTTTACAGGTGATCCGTTCTTAATGCCATATCCCCTTTATCAAAGGACAACCTCAACTCGTACTACAACATGTCTTTAAAACCCAAAACTCTTCCTCTCCCCCTCGCTCTTGTCTCATTCAACAAAGACATAACCCAAAACCATTAACAACTTCACTCTCACCGCCACATACCACAGCAAAAAGGAAATGGCTGATGATGCAGAGAAGGCTGAGCGCGATCGCATTTTCAAACGCTTTGATGCCAATGGTGATGGCAAAATCTCTGCAGCCGAGCTCGGAGATGCATTGAAGACACTCGGCTCTGTCACGGGGGATGAAATTACACGGATGATGGCTGAGATCGATACCGATGGTGACGGCTACATTTCCTACCAGGAGTTCACTGATTTCGCCTCTGCCAACCGTGGCCTAATGAAAGATGTTGCAAAAATATTTTAAGTTTTCTAGCTATGCATGCTTGACATTCTTTTCCCATTTTGATAACTTATTTGTGTAACTTTAATCTCCATGATTATGAAAGGTTCAATCTTCATATGGGTCCAACCGGATTCTTTTTTCTTCTTTATTTTTTTTTTTCCTTTTTCATGATAGAACTTGTTGGTAGTTAAACTGTAACCTCCTGTCTTTCAAATTTTATCTGTTCAGTGTTTGGTTTCTAGCTTGTCAACTGTAAGAACAGGTAGGTTTTTTTATTGACCCAGAACATCTGATAATCCACAACCTTTTCTTTAACCTGGGTAGGCTTATCTAATGCATGAGCTGCAAACTTATTAATCTATTTTGTTCGACAAGATGATACAACCAAATCCATCCTCGTTGATTTAACATATAATAAAATGATCGTTGCCACATAAGCTCAAATTGCAAAGGAAATTGTTTGACAGACAGTAAGCGCATCGCATGCATATATATATATATATATACACGTATGTACGTACGTATGCACGCACGCACGCATAAACAAATATTTTTCAAGGTTTCATGCTTCCCATCACAGAATCTTCTCGCCAATCCATATCATAAAAAAAGTTGGCCACTGTCATGGTTGTGACAGAGTAGATGATTCCTTTCTGATTCAACAAACTTAACACTCAACCAAAGTTTATAAGCACTGCAAATCTATGAGTTAAGAAATATTGCAGTTGAACAAATTTACTCACAGTTAATGAAATTCACATTATCTGACAAGATACCTTAAAAGCAAACTCTTCCGGTCACCAAGGTATTAGAAGCCAAAACTTACCCTGTTCTTGTACAAGTAACAACTGAAATTATGCAGAAGTGCATAATTCCAAAACATTACTATCAACAATAAGGACAGTTCAACAATCTTAGAGCTCTGAATGCTATAACTTAACATGAAAATCAGTAACTTTCCAGGAGTATAGAGGCGGATATTCAGGGCATGTGCACACAACAGCTTTCATCAGACTCCCTTCCCTATTTACAATTCAATTTCTCTTTTTTCTTTTTCTTTTTTCCTGTTCTAATGCCTAAACTTTCTCGTCAAGCAAGCAACAAAGTAAAAAAGTGGGGTGATAAATCAGATGAATAGAAATACAGTGTGTTTCAACGAGAATAAAGGTGATCACCATCCTCAAACTCTGAAACTCCTAGCATTGCCAAAGCTAAGTGACCCTTCATCTCACTTTTTGAATGTTGTAATTGAGGGTAACAATCAATAATCCCAGAGAAATTGGACCTCTTCCTAATTGAGTAAAATGGTTCTTCTTCACCTCTCAATATAGCAATAATTTCATCAATGCCAGGTCTTCGTGATTCTTCATTGCTTATGCAGGCTGCTGCCGCTTGTATCATTCGTGCTATTTCAGTTAAATTTTTCAAGGTACATTTGAGTCTTGGGTCAAGCAATTCTTCAACAGCTGCCATTCCTCTGTGCAAAAGAGGTTTTGCCTGAAAAAGCAACTTCAAGATTACAATTTCAACTTTACAGCTAATATTAAGCTACCATCATTATAAGGTCTACGCTAAAAGCGAACAAGTAATTGGTTGCAAAGAGTTGCAATGTGCAAATCATATCAGAGCAACCTAACTACATAGGGCTGCTGGCCAAATCATGATTATGTTCGAAAGCA
The DNA here is from genome assembly GCA_036013995.1 of Theobroma grandiflorum. Classification (NCBI taxonomy): domain Eukaryota; kingdom Viridiplantae; phylum Streptophyta; class Magnoliopsida; order Malvales; family Malvaceae; genus Theobroma; species Theobroma grandiflorum. Next base: position 14,717,304 of record CP142132.1, on the reverse strand, counting down.
TTGATCCTTGAAGCACAAAATCTGACAACATCAATGAATTCTAATAAAACTAGAGTTGAGAAGCTATTGAAAAATTTAGAATACTAGTTCTGGATTGATAATAACATGCCACAAAATTTCCGAAAATTTCCATAAAGGAAAAAAATGAACAAAGATCCATGATAGAGCTGTCTCACCACAAAAGCACTTGTTTAAACCCCAAATATCTAATGATTTATGAGCAAGTAGTCATTTTACCTCTGCAGACCACTATCAGGAGAAATTTCATTATCAAGTGGTCATTATCAAGCGGTCATCATCTATAACTGGTTTAAGTAATTTCAGTACTGTCAATTTCCACATCTTCTCCACGCCCCCCCTCCCCCTCCATTCTTGAAGGGAAGCTATTAAGGGGGACCATTACAATTATCACAAAGTCAATGCAAAGCATGCTAAGTTTTATAAGAAATTAGCACAATAACCTACCCATAGGACCAAATTCTCTTCTCCTGAAGGCCTTCTTGCCTCAATTGGTTCCCGTCCAGTTATCAGCTCCAACAAGACGACCCCAAAAGCATAAACATCCGTTTTATCAGATACTTTTCCATGTTGGAAATACTCAGGTGCCAAATACCTGCAAACCAAATTTAATTTTACCAAAAATTAGGGGGCAAATTCATCTTTACTGAGCATTTCATGGAGGAAAATGGAAAAATGAATTCCTCTTGTTTCTTTAAAAAATTGTTCTTGATATCATACCCAAATGTTCCTTTAACAGTTTTGCAAAGGAATGGAATTGAGGGTGCAGAAGTCCAAGTTGCTAATCCAAAATCACACAACTGCAACCACCACAATCACAGAATCAGATGATCAATTGCAAAAAGACCAAACCAACTTCGATTCTGTTCCACTTAACAATTCAAACCGAGTTCCTCACCTTGGGTAATTTCTTGGAAGAAAGAAGAATGTTAGAGGGTTTAATGTCTCTATGAACAACACATCTTTCAGTTCCATTGTGTAAATATGCCACTGCCTCTGCAATTCCTAAGGCAACCTTATACCTAACAGACCAAGGAAGAGTTGAAGGACGTCCCTTTACTCCCTTCTTATCTGCAAATTACATCTCACAAATCATTCAAAATTCGTTATAAATCCAAACAAAATCCCCATAAGAAAACAGCTACAAACTTACCATGAAGATGGCGTTCTAAGCTTCCACCGGAAACAAACTTATAAACCAAAAACAGACCGTCCTCAGGATCGATACAAAATCCCAAAAGAGGAACAATATTTGGGTGATGCAAAGAACTAGCAATCATCAATTCTCTGCAAAAGGCCTTGGCAGACTCCTTATCTTCTTTATCCAACCTCTTAATAGCCACAGCTGTCTTCAATAGCCCAACTCTACCCCTGAAAACAAAGCTCAATGCCCCTCTCCCCAAAACTCTCCCTACCCCATTCCAATAAAAACCAATCAAAATCCCACAAAAAAACAATAAACCAAGCAGCAAGAAAAATTAAGAAAAAAAATTAAATATAAGAAACCAAATTCATTAAAAATCATACCTTTGGAAAAGTTCCTAGTAGCCGAAACAATTTCACCATAGCTGAATCTAATCAAAGAATTGGCGACAGGTGAAATACTTCTTTCCAAAGACTCAATCCTTCTCCATTTCAATTCCTTAGCTCTCTCCTCACTAACCCCATTATCCAAATTCACCATCAAAACAGTAGCTGAACTCAAAGAATTTGCATTCATAGCTTCAAGTTCAACTTGAGAACAAAAACTGAACCTGAACGATGAGTGAACTGATTGTGGTTCAGTACTTGTCAACTCAGCTCCTCCACCTGACTCAGCCAACAACCAAGCCTTGTTATGCTCCAAATTGCTGCCTTTCTTCTCACCATTGTTTTTCTGGTTCTTCCGTGAGCCTTTCCTTTGACTACCAGGAAGAATACAAGCAAAACCAAAATCCCAAATCATTTTTGTGAAAAGAAATTTGATTTTTGACTCATTGTAGTCACAACAGTGATCTGTAGGTGGAGTAGAGGTAGCAGCATATAGAGCTGTCAAGCCATTTTTTGTAGTTCTAGAGTTGGTGCAAGCTTCTTCATAAAAGCCCATTGCTTTGAAACAGATCTCAATGTAAGAAAAACAAGAGCACAGAAACCCAGAAACCAAAAGAGAGGAAAGAGAGAGAAACGAAAAAGAAAGGTTGTGTTTTTGAGAATAAAAAAGAAAAAAGGTGAAAGCTGCTTTGCTTGAAGAGTGGGGAGAGAATTTGCTCAGAAAAAGAGAGAAAAGAGAGAGAGAGGGAGAAAGAGTGGGGTGGGTACCTAATAAGGGGTATGGGGCATTGTAATATGTGAGGTAAACATAAACTATACACAAAAATTGGAACCTTTCCATGCAAAAATATTAGAGATTTATTAAGACTAAACTAATGGGAGAAGGTGAAAAATGAAAAGACAAGCCAAGGAAGAATGGAGGAGATATGGGATGGATTACAATTTTGATTTTTGTTGGGGGAAATTATGAGGAAAATTAAGATCCTCTTTATTATGTTTTATCTATAATTTAATATCTTCATGATTATTGTTTATATTAATAAGATTGAATTATTGATTTGTGGGGATCTTGTATTTATGAATGAGAATAATAACAATATTGAAAAGTAATGAACAAGAATCAAATTTAATTTGAATTTCCTTCTAAAATTATATTTTGATTTAAGAAAAAAAGAAGAAAAAAAAAGTTGAGATTCTTGTTCCTAAGACTAAAGTGGACAAAATGAACCCACGAGGTTAATGTTTTTGGATGCTGACAAATGTAGAACAAAGACACACCAATAAGGAAAAGGAGAAGCTTGTTAGATAATGAGGATTTTTTTTTCTTTTGTTTTCAGATTGGAAAATGGATTAAGAAATGATTAGTGGGGTGATGAGAGGAAGAGATGAGAAGAGAAGAAGAAGAGGAGGGAATTATTGTTGATTTTGTTAAAAAGGGAAAGAGGGGAAGATTGTGGGTTTGTGCATTAAAATGGAGTTTGAAGACACAGAATAATTGATCACTCACACAAATCATGTTTTACCAAAATTAAATGTAGTTTGGTGGCCATCCAAGACCACCCAATCTCTCCCCAACAACCACTCTTTTTTTTCTTGACAGCTCGGCTCTGCTCAGCTCTGTCTTGAGCTAAATTCTGAAAATTCATGCTCAAAACCATTATAATATACATAGGTTTATCTTAACTTTATTTTGAATTTTTCTTTAATTGTTCTTTAATTGGTTGATTATATCTTTATACTAATATTGATTTCTATATTTATATACTTTTCTTGAAAAAGTAGTATATGAACCCATAGCATTTATAAATGATAACAAATATATGAACCCATAGCATTTTATAAATAATAACAAGAGGGAAAACATTTCATCCCATTTACACAAAATATATATATATATATATTTCTTTCATATAGTTAGCACAGTGAAGGATAGTACAAATTTATTTATGAGTAAATTTAATGAGGTAGTAAATAGGAATTTTTAAAAAAAAAAGAGTTGGAAAGGTGAAAGTTGGATGATTTGCCTTACCAAGATTAAGGTAGGTGGTTTAAGGTGACTTAAAAGGTTGGATATCATTGTCATCATAATTGTAAAGCTAGTATTTGGAATTGGATTCAGCATGTCAGAGATTGATTAATTGCAAATGAACATGTTGTTGGACACGCATTGCTCATATTGTTAAATTATCATGAATTAATACATTTAATTTATATATATATATACAACCAGAAATATTAGATATTCTTTCTATGGATCTATAAAGGTACTTTCGAAACTACATTCAATTTATTTTCGGTTCAATCTTGGTTTTGGACAAACAACCTGATCCTTTTAGATTTTCACTTCATTTTGAATTATCTTGGTATTTATTTATTTTTTTTAACACATGAAAATTCATTAAACTTGAATGGCATAAAAGCTAGCTCTCAATATCTCATAACACCCCATTTCCAAGATCATTAAGAAGAAGCATCAAATTCTAACAGGTTTTTTTTTCAAGGAAAAACAAGAGCATAATATTTTTTAAAAAAATTTCTTAACTATTTATAAATATTTAAATAAATTTTTATTTTTTTATTACAGTCAATCAAGTCAATATACGTTATTTTGACTGAATAAGTCTTTATAATTAATAATTAACTAACAGTCATTGATCAAAATGTCTTTTATAACATTAACATGGTAGGTAAAAAATGCCATATGATTATATCAAAATATTATATTATTATCTACTATAACATGTCAATATATTACATCAATATTACATGATATAAAAATGACAAATGGTATTTTAATTAATAACAATTAGTCAATAATTGATGAATAACAATTAGTCAAATGGTATTTTGAGTGATAATTGTCTTTTGAAATTGTACATGTTTCTTTTGCCCAAACTAGGACCTTATGCCATGAAAAGTCTCCTACCAAATAAGTAAGAGACTAAATTGATTCTTGAGGTTAATAAATATGTTTTTTAAAAAATTATAAGAGTTTATTTGGTTCAAAATATATATATATAAAAAAAGCTTAGTTGAATGAAATAAAAAAATAAAAATTTATTTAAATTGTCCTAAATAATTGTAGGGTTTTTTTTAGATATTATGTTAAAAATAAACGAAAAAAATGGTTAAATCAAATGAGATTATAATTATGAAAGTAAACTAAAATAGTAAAAATAAAATAGCAAAACCTAACTATGAAACATAGTGTAAGATGAAAACATTATACTATCAAAGCATGTTGTTAATTATGAAAGCAAAAAATAGTAATGGTCCAAAGAAATATAAATATCTTAGGGCAAGCATCGACAATGCATGTTGAAAACATATCATTCTTATAAATAATGTACTCAAATAATAGAAAACTTTTACTACAAAAAAGAATAAACTTCTTGACAACATGATAACAAATAGAATCAAACCAAAGAAATCAGAACAAGAATGTCAACATTAAACTTTAGCATTGTTGTGTTTCTTATTCTTGTTTTCTTCCTTTTTTTTTTTTTTTGTTGGCTGTAGTTCAACACCTTAGTTCAAGCACTAGGATGATCAATAATTTTCAGTTGAAGAGACTAAATTATATTCATTTTAAGCACAGCAAAACTACTTTATCTTCTTAAAACTTGGTGGTGAAAGCTAAAGTTTCAGATTAATGATTTTGGTTTAATTTTACTAATTAAAAAAAGCAACTGGCATTTATAAAAATCAATGAGTTAAAATTTTACAAATTGATATAGATGAATTAACAACTAAAACTTAAAATTTAGATTCAAAGATTTTGAGTGTAAATTTTGATTTTGAGAGATGGTATATAAATATAAAGAAAGAAATTAGCACTAGGGATGTCCACGGTCAAGCCTGATTGACACGTTCGAAATCAAGTCCAAACCCAACCTAACTCTTAAAGTTTTTTTTTTTTTTATAATTGAGGGAGAGAGGATTCGAAATTCTATTCTTTAAACAAAAGAATTATGTACCAATCAATGAGCTAAATGCTCAGATGCAACCTGACCATTAAAGTTAAGTATATGATTTAAAATATAAAAATTATTTTATAGTTTAATATTTTCAAATATATGTTATATTTCAAATTTAATTAAAATATATTAATATATTAATACGATATTTTGCTCAAGCCAGATTGGGTTAGGTGGCTTAGGGCAAGTTGGGCTTGAGGATTAACCCGATTAAGAAACACCTCTAATTAACACTCATTGTATGTTTAACATTCTATGAGTCTATACATGTAATTAAAAATAATTTATTGATGTTATTAATGGTAAAGTTTATATTTATTATTCTAAAGTTAAAGTTTCTATATTAATCATTTTACATTGTAAAGTGTATAGTTGTTATGCTCAAACTTTATAGAAAAGCTCCATATAACTAGCATTCATGATTATATGTTTATTTATAGTTGATAGACACCCCTCCTAACACCAAATCTTAATCATTATTTTCTAAAAGAAAAAAATATAAAAAAAGGTAGCATGAGATGACCATAATCATATTTAAAAACTCAAAGCCAGGATAGGCTCCAAAAAACCTTTACCTAAATTATTTGCAACCGCAATTTCAATTTAATGACAAGAAGGGACCCTAGTTGGTTACCTCACTTTTAGGGTTGTGTTGAAGTGATGCCAATTGGGTCCAAAATATTGGGTTTCTGGTAAGGTTGGTCACTTTAAAAATTTTGATTTTGATTGGTCAAAGAAATAAAGCATGGAATTTGCATAATAATCATGAATTTGGTCTTCACACGTGTGCCAGACTGCCTGGAGTTGGTATCTAATTAGGGCCTACCAATTTGATAATTCTTCTCATTGCCATGCACCAATTGTTATCCTAACTATCTTTATGGTACTAAAATCAAGACGACTAAACTCATCACTTTAACAGCTAATACAATAGTAGATTTTGCTTTTGGGAAATAGGTTTTTCTTTCTTTTTTTGAATGGAAGTTTCAATTTATTGGACAACTAATACAATTTTACCTTTTTAGATGGTTCTTTTTTTCTTTGAGAAACATAATAGAAGGATAATTGGTAAGGAATGCTGAATAATTTATCTACTCTCGTACTCTTACAGTTTAATGTAAAAGAAAAAATATATTAAGATAAAGTTTGCACAAAGAACAATCTTGTTTTAAATTTCGAAAACACATCATTCCTATTGCTAAGGTTGTTCTAGTCATCTTTTTCTTCTTCATTATTGCAATTGAAATTGTGTTTTATAGATTACTTAGAGGGGGACTATATAGGCTTGGATAATCAAGGCCAGCTGGTTGAAGTTTATTGGAAGCAATGATTTGTTTCTACTTTTGACAAAATGAGAGGCCCACATTTTGATTAAACTTTTGATATACAAATTTTGTAGAAAACATGATGTTTCGTAGACAGCATCCGGTTTTAAACAAGAAACTTGTGCCAATTTTCCTTTTATTAAAAAAATAATGTTACTCTGGCTGTTCAAGGAATGATATTTGAATTGCAATGGACACTAAGAATATGCATGATGGAATTTTTTTTTTTTTACTTTGTGTAGAGATTTTCGTATGCAGAATGACAATTAATATCTGAATTATTTTAAATTGTGATTGAATGTGGTTCAATTTGAAGGTAAAATGTTTTTGATTTTTCTTTTGATCAAATAAACTAGAGATAATATTTTAAAAAGTTTTTAAACTATTCAAAAAAATTTAAATAAGTTTTTACTATTTTATTATATTCATCAAAACTTTTGTATTTTTATTTTGAGCCAAATATATAGATTCTTATAACTAATAGTTGACCAATTAATAGTCATTATTTAAATTATCACTCGTCATTTTATACCATTATGACATTAACTAAAAAAAAAATCATATGATTATGTCATCATACCATATCAACATGTTACGTCATCATCTATACTATAATATATCAATGTGTCACATTAACATCATATGACATATAATGATAAGTGATATTTTAACTAACAACATTAATCACTTATTATTAATAAAGGTTTATTTGATTCAAAATAAAAAAAACAATAACTTAATTTAACTCAATAAAAGAATAAGAACTTATTTAAAATTTTCTCAATATTTCAATGATATTTTAGATATTATACCTATAAATTAATATTATTCTAATTTGTTATCAATACCCTTATTCAAATCACTTTGGAGAGGAACTTCCTTATATATACAAGCATGGAAGAGTTAATATCATGAATAATCAACTTTGGGATATAGTGAAATTTGAAGTTAATTAATCACTGAATCAAGTTTTTAAAGTTAATTAGAGAGAACATGATAAAAATTAAGGTAGATCAATTCAACTAGGTGATATTAATATTACGTTATGTGTTATTGTATTAATTTTCATATAATTTTGTTAGGGACCAACAAATATCCTACTTAGATCCGTAATGCTTTCAATAAAACCATGAGAAATTAGGCCATATTAATCCTAAAAATTAAAAAAAAAATTAATGACAAAGTTCAAGGTCTCAATCTTTTATTAAAACAAAAGTCCAAGGTCTAAATATTTTTTTAATTAGTAGAGAAACAATAATTAGGTTAGGAACATAAAATTATAAATTTGTAAAATTTATAGAGAATTAACATTATTTATGTATAAATAAATAATTCTGCAGAATTCTGTCTCTTTAGAACAGGTATATCAAACCAATGTCCAATCATTTTGTTGATTGCTTTGCCACCGGCTGACATTGCAGCTGCCAAACAATTTACGTTCGCCAGTCCTTTTCTCTCCATTCTATTCAAAAAATATTTATGCTTTTCATATTCCATTATGTTTACGACATTGAATCCCACAATAAGTTTTTCTTTTAAATAAATATATATATATATATATATATATTCATCTAGGTTTCCCCTACGTGCATGTCTAGACCGGCCAAACTTCATAGCTTTTTAGATAAGGGATGTCCACATAGGGATGTTAACGGGTCGGATACTCTATAATTTCGAGATATTCGAACTCTAATTTTATAAAAAATTAATTACCTTAACCTTATTAACTATCCATTTAATTTTAAAATTACTACCCTAACCCTAATCCTAATACATTCTCACTACCCTATAATTACCTTAACCCGTTTAAATATCCGATTAAATAAAAAAATTATTAAAATTTTCTTCATGGGTACCCAATTACCCAATTAATTTTTCTAATCTCATAACTTACCTTTAGATTTATATGTTATATGTTTATATAAATAAACATATATATACTGTAATTAATAATTTTATAAGTTATAATTTTTATAATGTTAATATAAAATAAAAAATAAATATATTTATATTTAAAATATATAATATATACACACACGCATTCATAAAAGTATTAATGTTATCATTTTAATAATTAGAGTAACCATACTTAAACATAAATAACGATCTAATAATATTTTAATTTAAATATATTAATGTCATCATATTAATAATTAAAGTAACCATACTATTCGTATATTTGTTAGTTTTTAACAAAAAAATTTACTTGTAAAATTGGTAAAAATTATAAATTTTTAATTTAATTATTAAAATAATAATAAAATATTTATAAATAGTAATCGAGTTCGGGTAACAGGTAACGGGTACCCAAGGGGTGGTACCCTAATCCTATCCTATTAAAATTCGAGTAATGAAATTACTACCCTAACTCTACCCGAACCCATTTATGAGTACCCTAATCTTGTATAACCAGGTCGAATACCCGCGGGTATCCTATAACAAGGTACTCGTTAACATCCATATGTCCACAAGCATATGGAAGTACAAGTATATTAATTCTGAAGTACTGAAAGTTCACATTGTCCAATTCGCCATGTTTAAAATTAGGCTTCATTAGTTTTTTTTAGGTCAAAACATCTCTTTATTGTCATTTTCTTTTCCTTTTTTTTTTTACTTTTAAAAAAATTGTCATTTTCTTATATATAAAGAAAATGGCAACTAATAGTAGCTATTTTAGGATTATTTTCTTCACTGTAGCTATTCACATATCTACCAAGTAAAATGTATCTTAAAAACTTTTGTTTCATAAAATTATATGAACCCGTACAAAATTACACTCAAATTAAACGATTTGTAACATACATAACAGAACTATTACATTGAAAAAAAGAATTTAATCAATTAAATAAACTAAACAAACAATGAATTAGTCTATAAATGGAGAAAATCCAACATATATCTTTCTTACAACTAAGATAAAGTGTCATTTGCCTTACTTTGAGCCTTTTAAACTTTGAACAAAATCTGTTATTATCGTTATGCTTTTGCAGTAAGACAATAACTTGTGCTCACAAAACGTATAATATTTGTTTGTAATTAGATGGAGGGCGTAATGATCAGAGTAAATTCCCACAGGAAACCTCGTGAGGCTCAAGTCTGCTAAGTCAGTACATGGGATAAAAATAGGTAAAGGGAAAACAACAGATGGTGATAGAAACCTGGCAGGTTTCTTATCTCATACCTTTCCCATTTTAAAAAGAGGATTTCTTACCAACCAAGTAAAGCATCTTCGTTAGACGTATTTAGAGTCTATACTTACTGTGGGCCGTACGCATGGTAACCTAGCTTATTACGAAAGCCAAATTTGTCATTTTCTAGTTGTAATTTTGCACGTAAGAATTTGACCGCAAGAATGGAAAAACCTTGAAAAAATAGAATGGAAAACTACCTCTTCTATGGCTAACCAAAAGGAAGTATTCTGCCAAATTAGGCTAATGGTTTTAACTACTCGTACTTGATTAACTTAAATGAACAAACCAAAGGGAAAGAGCAGTTGGAAATAAAGTCATGTCAACTTTGCTTTACGAAGTTTGATTAACTTTTTGGAAACTTTGCTCATTCCAATTTCTTTTTAAACCTAAAGGCCCATAAACATTTCTTTAGCCCTTAAATGTATCTAATCCTCTTTAAAAAAACGGTCTGAATTTGTTAGCATTGAGAAAAATGACTGAACAAATATAATGACGATGTTTGAATTATATCAAATTTAAAAAATGTTTAATTTAGAATGATTTGAACACATTATCGTTAATTATTTTTAAACATATAAGTTTCGGATAAGTTATTTTAATCTCAAGCTAGAATGTAAATGTTGAGAATTACTTTTCTAAATAAATAGCATCAAGACAAGTCACACCATGTGGAGTAACAAGTTTGATTAATCCAACATGTGTAACAAAACCAATTGATTAGGTATGACATTTAGGACACAATTGTTTATATAACATGAGAACGACATTAGAGTTAGGTGATATTTGGGTTTAGGATTATTATGTTCGTGTATTAATCACATTGATACATTTAAGATATAACAATTATATGTCTTAAACGAGTTAAACACACTTAACTCGTTTGAAATTTGTTTAATGTATTTAATTAATCAGATTGTAGTATCAATTCATATAATTAGACTCATATAATTCGTTTATGAATTCATCTAATAAAAATTTAAATAGATTAATTGTGTTTAAATAAATTGTCAATCATATCATGTCGTATAAAATTTAATCTAATCTAATTAATAAACGTGTTAATCATATTACGTTGAATAACATGTTTAATAAATATATATGTGTACATACTTAAATCCTTTAATGTATCATTAATCATGTTGTATTATATTAATTTATCTATAAAATTATTAATATTTTATATTTATTTAAATAATACAATTAAAATACAAACAGGTAAACAACCTACAATTGATCCGGCGATTGATGTTAAGCAACCCGGGGGCCAATGGGCCCATTTCTTCCATTGTCGAGGCGGTAATTTTCTCGTTGCTTGCTTACTAGGTGGAGCATGTGTATTTCGTACAGAAGCAGCTGCTTACCAAATAGTAATTAAGTTCCTAAATAATAATTTTGAGGTCAAAGCACATGGAGTTGTTTGTTCTATGAATGGGTTTGATTTCTTAAAATAGTTGCTTGGCTCTATGTACAATCATCTGTTAATAATCGCCTGGATTGTGATTTTGGAGATGATTAGGTTTCCCAAAAAGTGGATCACAATCATGTTAGTTAGTTTTTGCTTATGAAGGTCCAACTTGGTTGGTTCTAAATAGTAGTGAATTGCAACTTACAATGCACGGCATTGATCGAAAGGTGATGCAGTTTTTATATATTTCAAATTCCCAAAACTTGTGAAATGGCACTAATAAAAATAGTATAGTTTTTGATAATTGTTTTATCGGAGTTGAGTGGTTAGGGCTACAATGCGTTTGGTTTGGTTTTAGAGAAACTTGGAAATACATTCCCCCACCTCAACACCTTATTTCCCCGTATGGAAGAGAGTTTCAGTGTCCAACAATACTTATTAAGCTACCCAAATGCTTCATGTCTAGTGTTTATTTGCCTTGAAAGGGGATATTACATCTATGTTTTGTTGCCAAATGCCCATGACTACTGTTACAGAAGACCCACTTTAAACGCTTAGGTGGCATATTAAGCGACTTAGGTATGGCCCGAGGCATGTTAGGGGGAGGGGGAGAATTAATTTAGATATTTTAAATTTGAGCTTTGAATTTTGATGCTTTCTTTTTGGTCTTCAGGGTATACTTGGAGTCTGTGCACTTGCATTTATTTTTAACTCCAACTAATTCAATCACTCAATTCAGTCAGATAGATACAAATCACTCTAATTTTTTTTCCAAAGAAATAAACCATATCTGATAAATAAATTATTATTTACCTCTGAATTTCCAATTTAATTTTCAACACGTATAAATTTCTTTCGCACTTCTCATCTCAAGATTTGAACTTAAAACTTTCAAAATCGGACTGTGAAATTCTAGAGGCAGTCCCCAGGACAAAAAGCACTGATCTTACTGCTAAGCCTGTTTATAATTAATAAACTGAAAAAAAAAAAAAAAGATAACTTATTTAATATGTTCTAGTATCGCATGGTTAAGTGGGCCTAGACCTAACGTGGGATGTGGTCCCTAAAACCTTATAAAAACCCTTTGGCTTTAATTAGTCATCAGAACTCAAGTGTTTAACTATAGGGGCATAGGGCATAAAAATGGTGTCCCACGTGACATGATGCGTTTCTTGGCATTTAGAGTCAGAATATTTAACCTCAACCTCACATTCTATAGTTTCATACCATAAAGAGATTTGGAGCATTTCCATTTCTCTTCTTTCATTAATTTGGGGCAGCGTCATATTCATGCCTCGTCACCTATTTAACATTTTTGGGACCGACTGATAAAGCTTAGACCCCAATCTGTGTTGATAACCAGAGATTTTCACTGTTCTCAATCAATAAATATGTTAAAATATCCGATAGTCTAACTAATCACAAAGGTTAGATACTCATAAATTTATTATTTACTACTCCTATACCATTAATTTGTGAACAATTAGGTAGTTGAAATGTTAGACAGAATAACATGACTCACTCCTATAAATTTATATTATCAATAGCTACATATACTATATGTAACATCAATATTAAAACTAATTTGTTAAACTTTCATAAACATAACTATTTTTTTTATTTAGTTTTATTTTGTAGCAAAAAATAAAATGGTAAAGGATAAAAAAAGAAAACTATGAGCAAAGCATAAACTTCATGGGACCATTTTGAAGCATTGGGCTTGGGCTTCTTTTAATCTTTTTGGGCCACCAAGCCCATTAAGCGGGTTGCTCAATACTCTTACCCCTATTCTACCCTGGTGCCGGTCCCAAATGAAATTGGGCATACTGCTCAGCATTTTTGCTGACCCAACTCTATAATTATTTGTCTACTTAGATCAATGCTAAGCATATGTGTTTCTTCACTCAAGAAATTAAGTTCAAATCTTCCTTTGTTTTTTCTCCTTAAACAGAAAAACGAAATCTCCATTATTTGTGCTTCCATTAAAAGGAAAAAAACTCTATAATTTCTACTCAATATGGGCTTGGAAACTTGCAAAACTTTGGTACACTGAAATACCATTCTTCAATGGCAAAAAAAAGAAATGGATTAGGACTCATCAATTGGCATTTCCATAAATTGTCTGTATAGCAAGAGGTCTTTCAAATCTTCTCTTAACTCATCTTTTTCATTTGCGTCATGATTGGAACAAAGATCAACATAGACAACAATACCTCTGCTAAAACCACAAGATTGATATTCAATATTCATGGAAACAAATTCAAAAGTACTTCTCTGCAAACTTTCTGGCAGTGTCGGCGGGAAGTTCATATCAGATCTGATATGATAATCTGTATGTTAACTGAGTTTAATCACTCATATCTATAAAACAATTATCTACGTAAAACTTGAATAAACCACCAGATTCATTGCCTCAAGATTAAGAGATACTTGAAGAGAGGATGTTCTAATCACAACTAAAATAGCCATGATTTTCAAATACCTTGCCATATGACAAACTTGGGCACAACAGCACACGCGTGAACACCATTAAGCATGTAGCAGTAAGTCATAAATCAAAACTTCAGATTGTCTAGAAATAAAAACTGTGGTGTTTAGGACCTTCAATGAGACTTTACTAAACCAGGAAGCTGAGTCCTGCCCCATAAAAATGGTTTAATATTAGGCAATGGCATTAAATGAGTTAACTTATTCATTAGTTATCCATAGAGCAAATTTATCTTATTTATCACATATACAAAAGAAAGATAATATATACTGAAATTTTTCTGTGACTAAAAAATTGTGCAGGCCACACAGGCAACGGGACACAATACAGAACATGATGAGGCACTGTTTCTAAGATAGATTTCAAGTAATTTCAACCTGCCTAACAGGATTTCCACTTTCTTAAAAGCTCTTCATATACCCCTTCTTTTCTTGCTTTGCTAAGACCCTGTTTCAATTTTGACAATGTGGAATACGTGACCTTGATTCCTTTCTCGATCATACCCTCAGCGTACTTAACTGCCTCAGGAAGCAGTTTTGCATCACGAAGCCCAACAACCAACAAATTTCCAGTCTCCTCCAAATCAGAATCATAATTGTCTATCATGAATTTCCAAACTTTTATAGCCACATAAGGGTCCCCAATGTCAATAAAAATCTTAACTGCTGCAGTACAATTTGCTTTACTTGGAAAACACTCATTTTTAACCATTTCATTGAACAACACTGAAGCATCCTTGAGCTTCCTATTCTTAATCAAGAAATGAAACAGCAAATTATATGATTGCAAATCTGGAAATGCCCCAGTATAAACCATCTCATCCAACATCTTCTTTGCAATATCCATATAATTCTTAGAAGCATACAAAGCAATCATCAAATTGTACATCTCTGTATCTGGCCTAAACCCAACCTTTCCCACCATTGCCTCCCAAATCAACTCAGCTCCTCTAACATCACCAACTTTCCGAAAACCCTCCAGTGCTTCCTTAAAGAACTTCATCCCCGGATAACACCTCCTCTCCTGCAGTACATCAACATACTTCAAAACCTCATTAATCCCATCCTCCCCCTTAATTAAAGTATTCAAAAACGAATCATAAGCCGGTACATTCCCAGGATCCCACCCTATTTCCATAATCATCTCTTCAAAAGTCTCTTTTGCAAGACTAACATTTGCTTCTTTCTCCCACCCTTCCAGCAGAATCGCGAAACTATCCAAATCCGGCCTAATCCTACTCTTAATAACTCTCAAAACCTCCAAGCCATCAATAGTTTTACCTTCCCTACAAATAGCACTAATCAAAGAATTCAAAGCGACAATATCCCTAACACAGCCATACTGTTCCATCACATCGAAAGTGAAAATAGCTTCCCTAACTTTATCAAAACTAACATAACTACTAAAAACAGAAGCAAAAGTAGCCAAAGAAACTATCCCTTCTTTTTTCATGGACTTAACGGCCTCCCACATTGCTTTAAAGAGACCGTTCTTACCCAACAAGTCGACGACGAGGTTCCAGGAGTAAGGAGAATGTTGGTCTTGTAGTTGGTATCCTGACCAACGGAAGAACTTGACGGCTTGGGTGGGGAAAGAGTAGGAGAGCTTGAGAACGTTTTCGACGTCGGGTTGCGTTACGCGGAGGCCCGCGCCTTCTAGCAGGGCTTCGACCGTGGACGAAGGCGTCGTGGAGATAATTTCACAGAGGAGTTTGACTTTGGGCTGGATGTTTGGGGTTGTATGGTAGGAAGGGAAAATCGGGTGTTTTGGGGGTGTGGGGTTCCGGGACGGCGGGGAAGGGGAGCGGTTAGAATGTGATCTTTTCTTGGTTTTGGCCATTTTCAAGGATTCGGTTGGTCTAGTTTTGGGTTTAAGGGGTGGAATTGAAGGGAGGTTTGTGGCGGAGCTGACAGGGTTGTGGGTTTGGAAGAAGGATGGAAAGAGGAAAGTTGAGAGCTTTGCTGCAAACCAGCCCGGCTACCCAAATTCAGCCCTACTTATATTCAAATTCGACTTTTGTAGAGTCCGGCTCAAACTCCCAAGTATGGGATTAAGACTTCTACTTGAGTTTAAGTTAAGGTCCTGTTTTTTAAAATAATTTTTTTATAATTTTAAATATTTTTAGTTAAAAAATTATTTTTAAATAAAATTATTTTTAATGAAATTGACTCACATATTTAGTTATGTGCTTTAAACTAATTTATATACTTAGAACTTATCTCGTAAGACTATTCATCTTTGAAATATTATCCATCAAAAAAGAAAAACTTTTAAATATTTTAAGCATTTTAAAGTTATATTTGATACACAATGAAAATTTTTGAGCGTTTTGACTATTTTAAAATAGTTTTTGATACATGAAGAAAAATTTTTAAACATTTTAAACATTCTTCACCAAGTAGGTATATTCATTGGTTATATTTTTAAATGAAATATAATGTGTTGTTTAAAGTTATTAATTTTGTTAAATGGAATTTGGTAGTTTTTGTGGGTTTTTAGGCATTACGTAATCGATTTTTAAGTATTGCTTGATTGGTTTTTAGGCATTGCGTTACAAAATTTTAAGCATTATGTGGCTAGTTGACAAGACATTGCGTGATTGATTTTTAAATATTACGTGACTGGTTGATAAGTATTGTATAACTTAGGCATTGTGTGATTGATTTTTAGTTATTACGTGACAAATTAGTAGGACATTTGTAAGACCCGACTCAATAAAGTACATGTCATGTTATCCATGTGCAGAAATGAAATGTTTATATCATTGAATGCCCCTAAAGGGTATTAAAAGTCGGTATTATAACTAGAGATATGATTAAGTTGATTTATATTTCGAACTAATTAAAATAGGAATTTTAAGGTGAAATTAGAAATTTTACAATCCAAGGATTACTCAAAACGGTAATTCGGAGTTTGAGGTCCGATTCGGAGTCAATCGAAAATATTGACCGATTAGGGATAAAATGGTCATTTTTACCATCTAAAATTCAAATTTGGTTATTTGATGAAAATTGTGATCAAGATCAATCATTCGAAGTATAATGTGATCATTGGAAGTATAATAAGAAGTTTAGTAGTGGAAAAATTTTAATTTTTGGTATCTTTAGAGTACAATGATTAAATAGTAATTTTACCATTTAAAGACAAAACGAAAATTTTTAAAAAAGGTTTTGACCCCATTTGATTAATAATGGTTAATTGAAGTACTATTTGAGGTTGAAAAGTGAAAAAAGATGTAATTCCAGTACATTTCGGAGTATATGGGCAAAATAGCAAAATAGTAATTTTACCATCCGAGGATAAATTTTGAAATTTCGAGAGGATTTGGATCAAATTTGATAAATTGAAGTATGATATGAGTATGAGGAGTGAAAAATATGCATTTTTGGCAAATTTTCAAATTTTGAGGTAAAAATGTAATTTTTCACTTTTACGGGGGTAAAAATGTAATTTTACAAAATTACTCTACCAAGATTTTTTTAGATGACTCTAGAAACATCTTTTAATGGATGGATAAGTGAAGAAATTGTGTGGTGGAAAAATAAAGTCAAATGAAAAAAAATAATAAATTAATAAAATATTAAAATATGTTTAAATTAAATAATATTTTATTTGGCTTATAAATAGTCAAAAATTTTAGCCAAAAACCCCTAGCATGGTCTGCTAAGCAAGGCAAAGAAAGGAAGAAAGGAAACCAAAAGCCTAAGCTGAAAATTCAAGAAAAAATAAAGAAAAAACAAGAAATCAAGTTAAAAAAGGTAAAATTCTTGAATTTTCTTAGTGTTCTTCATCACCCAATCTTTCTTTTTCATTTTTCATGCAAAATTGACATGTGGGTATAACCACCCTATGCTGGCTGAACATGGAGGAGAGAGAATTGAGCTTGAATCTAGTTAGATAATTAGTTAAGAAGTGTTTTCGGTTAGTTTGGTATTATGTAGAAATGAAATATAGCAAAAACAAGCAAGAAAAATTCAATTTCCATTTTTAAACCCATATAGCCGAATATTCTAGGGTGAGATTGGCTACTGAATTTGAGGATATTTCATGGTATTTAAGTGTATTTGGATGAATTAAGGATATAGAAATTAAATGGGAATTTTCAGTGCGAAAATACAAATTTTACCTAATAGGGGTAATTTCGTAATTTGTGATCTAAACTGATAATTTGCACCATATTTATGGACATTAAATTAGTTTGGGTATAATTGAGATATAGAAATTGAAAGAAATTGATTCAGAATTAAATTGAGGATTTTAGCAAATTAGACGCGAGTAGACGAGTCGGTCGGATATTATAATTTAACGATTATCCGAACCCTTTTTATCACATTTCATGCATTCATATAGAATCATGGAGCCTGAAATTAATTATAATTAATTGACACAATTTATTGAAATTCATGTCACGCGTGACATATAGGTGGTGAGTCCCCTAGACGCGGGAAAAATATAATACAGTGAAAATTGAAAACATGAGTATTGTGCACTCTTGATGAGGTGAGTGGATAAATTATTGTATGTAATATCTAGAGTGGTTTTATTTTATGAATTTTATGCTTTTTAAAGTATGATAAATTTAAAGTATAAAATATTACAATCTTTATTAAAATGTGTTTTGATGAAATTGATTAAATAAATGAATTTTATAAATTATTTTGAAAGGAAATATTGTTTTGAAATTAATTATTGATTTTATTAAAATAGAGTATGTGGAGACTTACGTAGTGAATTATGAGTTTTATGTGTTATTAAATCTATGGCTTATGATCTTGGTGAGCATGTTTGGCTGGTTTATTGTGTTGAAATTGCATGAATTGCTGTTTTTCCGTGTAGGCTGGCTAGTATAAAAATTGCCTTGTTATGCTGCAAAAATTTTTAGTGAAATGGTGGGTTAACTAGTCGCTGCAGTGGCGAGTTTCCGTGGACTGCCTTTAGGAGGGGCACGGTAAACTCAAGATTTATATCACCTTGGTTGTAGAGGCGCGTAAGGTAACTCCTGAGGTAAATATCGAATTCACTTCACGCCAAAACCACCACGTGAAGTTGAATTTAGCCAACGCCAAGGAACGACTGTATTTTTCAATTATGATATGATTTGTAACAGCCTTGACGCACTCGATGGGATACTCTGATCAAGTGTCCACGAGTATGAGATTTAGTCTAAGCCTAGTTTTTACGAAAAAATTCATAAGCTTGGTGTTTTGATAAAATGAAATTGTTTTGTATGATGTACTAAATTTGGTGTTATGAATTACTTTATGATATTGCGTTTTTATGTCGTCTTCATCTACTCGACTTTAGATGTCATAGATGGTAATTATCTAACTCACTGGGTTGTAAAACTTACCACCCTCTCTTCCCCTTTCAGGTTTGAGGTTATTGATAAATATTTGGATTGCACTAAGAGATTAGTTTGAAGTCGCATCCTAGCAACAAAGGTACATAATCGTACACAATCGGGCCCTCGTGTCATTGTAATTGATTTACATACTTTGTTCATATTCAATACAGTATGTATAAAATTTATTTTACCTTCGCGTACTGAAAATCGATTTTCGATATTTTTAAAAATATTGTGTTATAATTAAAATGTAATATTTTATTCAATGCTTTTATTTTATTCTATTATCTAAAAATTTAATTTTTATAAGGGTTTTAGGTATCAAATTTTATTTTAGTTTGCAAATTATGTTTATTCTACGTGCAAGCAACGATTTTACTATTTTGGAATTTTTGGACGAAAATACCCCTATGTGGTGAATTGTGCATTTTAATTATTTTAACCTAAAAATTTGGATTATTATTTCTTGAAAAATGTTTTTTGGAAACTAAAACCCACAAGGGAGTTGAAAAATTGGTACAAGATGCCTTGCGAGGTCTCGATTTGTTTTCGAGGGATGAAGGCTTATTGGGACATCGCGACAGTTGTCATGAACTCGATGGTAGTTTCGAATCGTGACAACATTGCATGATTGGTTTTTAGGTATTGTGTGACCTAGGTATTGTCTAAAAACTAGTCACGCAATACCTTCAACCTAGTCACGAAATGCTTAAAAACCATATATGCAATGTCTAAAAATTAATCTCGCAATGCTTAAAAACTAGTAATGTAATGCCTAACAAATAATTGATTTACCTACTCGCAGTTAGGTTTAAGTTGCCAAAGTCATACAATGTTCTAATTTACAAATATGTCTAATCAATTTCAACCCCTCAACTTTGGAATTTTATGAATATAAACTAATAAATCCAAAAACCTAAAACACATGCCTTGATGTCATCTCTACTCTTTGGGATAATGAGAAAAAGTTGGATGACAAGATAAATAGTATTTGGCAAGAGACAGAAATCAAGATTTAATTTTAGAATATTTATTTGGCTGACAAGATAGAAAAATCGAAACCATTTTAATATGTCTGAAATTATTTAAAGGGCATTATTGTCAAGTTATGACGAGATAGAGAAACCGAAACCATTTTAATTTATTTGAAATTGTTTAAAGGGCATTATTGTCAAATCATGCTAAACATTGATTAAAAATAGTTAAAATTATAATAAATGATATTTTTTAATTAGGCTTATGAGGAAGTTTATTTCTTACAATTTTCTCTTAAGTTTACGTAATACTTTGTTTGAGTGGGAACCTATAATTATAAAGTAATATTTATTTATATATTTTAATTTTTTTTGAATTTTTATTTTAAATTTGAATCTTAACTTAAGTTGAGTTAAGTTTCGAATTCTTTATCTAAATTAATAATATTTAAGTTTGATGAAGTTGAGTTTAAGTTACTCCCTTATTTTTCAAGTCATATATAAGTAATAAAAATAATACTCGATCAAGCTTGAGCATAAAAAACTACAGATTGACTAAGCTCAAGCTTAAAGTTTAATCAAGTTGAGTTCGAGTTACTCTCTTATTTTTCAAGTCGTATATAAGTATTAAAAATAATGCTCAATCAAGCTTAAGCATAAGAAACTTCAAATTGACCAAGCTCGAGCCTTGAGTTTTTTAATAGTGCCAAGCTTGAATGCACTATGTTGGCTCACTCAATTACACAGTTAATTATTAATTAGTTTACTTACGAGCTCACTTATTGTCGTAATGTGCGGGTCCAAGAAGTTGACCTCTAAACGTCAAAAAATATGTTAGGAGTCGCCATCAATCTTTTTTGTCTACGTGCGATTGGCCACCTGTTAAATTTGTTTTATTCAAAGGAATCCTAAATTGATTTTAAGTCTATCTAAAGAACAATAAACTGATCTGTGAATTTTTAAAGTTGAGTTCGGGAGTACGGCTATACATGAGAAAGGATTAGCACCACTGTAACGCTCGTTTCATAAATGGTACCATTTAAACACATATTATCTTATTATAGCCTAAACCATTGATTTTATTCTTATGTTTCCTTAATCCTTGTTTATTTATTTTATTGTTTATTAACTTAGTAGATTAAAGCTTTTTATTTAGTATTACCAATGCACATGATCCAGTTATAAAATGATGTCATGATTTACCAAATTTAAATAATGAGTAGCGAAAACCTTATATCGAAAAATCATTTGTAGACCATTGCAATGCTTTGGTGAAGTGTCGAAGTTTTCTTCACTTAGGGATATCTCAGGAAGAACTTGTCTGTATAAGTCCTTCGAGAAAATTCCATCATTGGGGTTCTTTTCCCATTAACAAAATAAATAATGCCATATGCTATGCCAAAATAAAATTATGAACGATGTCACATGTGTGGACTTATAATTTTGTTCAACAATATGTTAAATATTTTAATGTAATTTAACACCTCATTTAGTTTATCTTTTATATCCTTTTTTAGAAACATTCTATTTAAATCGATCACTTTTAATTAATATTATGAGTTAATATATTTTATTGAATCATACATTTTTTATTGAATAAAAAATTAATTTTTTTTATTTGCAACAAATGTTCAAATTAATAAATAATTATATCAATATTCATTTAGATAGAACATTATATGTATTTATTTTTTTTTTATGAATTTTAAGGTGGTTTCTTGAGTTAATTAGAATATCAGAATACAAAATTAGGATTTATTCCGACAATTTGAAAAAAACTCTAATTGAATCCCGTTCCTAAGAAAGTCATCCCGAAAATAGCAACTCTTTGCCTTTTTGGATGAAATTCTATCATTAGATTTAATCTAATCAACCACTCTATTTTGAATATTTACAATTTTATACTATATTATAGTCTTTTACATTCTATATACACCTATATATAAAAATTTGTATAGTTAAACATTTTATTTCTATTACATACCTAACTTATTTTTATTAGATATATTTTCTTTTATTTACTTAATTCATTTTTATGTGATTATCTATTTTATTATTATTTTCTTTTAGTTTTTTCTTAGTCTATTTTGCCTATGACTAACTATCTTATATGTTTTTACATACTCATATATTTTCCTTTAGCTAAATTAATTTTTCCTACCTAGATATTATGTTACTTACTTAGTTCTATATTTTTAATGCTAAATATTTAATTATTTCTCTCATTAACTTATATTTTAGCCTAGATCTACAATTGTTATTTATTACTATTTTTAGGTTGGGCATTCATTTTTTCCTTTATATATCTATATTCTATCTAACTAACCTATCATTTTATTATCAAATATTTATCTATAGATTTAGTTATAGTTTTCTATTTTTTTTTCAGTTGATTTTTTTTCCTTAACATTTGATAATTTTTCTATATATTTTTATCTTTTTATTTTAATTAATCACATACTAAAACTAACTTATTTTCCTAACTAAATATTGGGCTAAGTACAACACAACAAAACCAAAGTAGACTCATAAAAGCAAAAGAGTTTATCTTCCTTGGGCAAGTAATGGCCCAAGGCAACCGGCTTGCTCCACAGCCTGTTGTACCTTAGCCAAGGCGCGCCGTTTGGTGCCTTGCACAATGGCCCAAGGCAACCGGCTTGCTCCACAGCCTTTTGCACCTCCGCCAAGGCGCACCGTTTAGTGCCTTGCACAAGAGCTCCCAAGTCCTCCCAAAACTACATCGTTTGGACTAAAACTCTTCCCCCAAAATGACGTCGTTTAACAATCACTAAGTAAAAACTCTCTTTATTTCCAACCCTTCATTTTCCTTTCTTACTTTCTCTCCTTACCAACGATTTTTTCCCCTTTCTCTTTAAAAAAAATTTTTCTTTTTTCCCTCAAATGAAACCCTAGCCCCTCAAACTTTCAAGCTCTCTCCTCAATCTTCCAACCAGCGGCTCCCTCTCCCTCTAAACCCGAAACCTAATGAAGCTTCCTTTCCTAAAAATGATATCCCCAAAAGCATCAAAACTCCCTTCACTCAGCAGGCATTGCATCCCACCTGCTTTTTTTTTTGTTTTTTTTTTTTGTAGTTGTGGCATTGTTGGTTGATAGAATAGGAAAGTTGGGATTTTTGCTCTAGGTTTTTCTAAGGTTTTTAGGGCTTTTTGGCTAGGTTAGGGTTCTCAGTTGCCGCTAAGGATTTTTCTTAAATTGCTCTCCTAATGTTTCTTCGAAAATCGGCCTCCTTTGCGAATTTGGGGAAAAGAAGCTACCCTCTTTGACTGCTGGAGGTGCCACTTATGCTCCCCTAGCTTCGCGAGGCACTTGCCAGATGTGAAAAATTCACGTTCGGTATGGTAGCATTGTTCTTGCAGGATGCAAAATGTACCCTGCTGAGCCATGCCCAACTGGCATCTCTCTTCGCCCTTCTTTTTTTGAATTTTTGATTTTTTTGTTTTGTTTTCTTGTTCTTCTTAGTTTCCAAAATAGTTTGGGCTTAATTCATTGTAATCTTGATTTGTTGGTTTTAGTTCCATTTAACTCGTTTGATTCACTTTAATTCCGTAACAATCAGTTGGGTTTTGTATCCAGTAAAGTTCAAATTCATTGAAAACCATGGAAGCTCAATTTCAAATTTGGGCATGATACTAATTCATAATAAAAAAATAAATAAACAGATAAAAAAATAAAATTATCAATAATGGGAATAAAATAGTGTCTACATTTGTATCGGCTCACTCATTCACAACGGTAGCGTTTAGTATTTTACAATGTAACGTGGATGTTGAGAAAATAATATTATAGTGTTTGGTATATAAGTAATATAATAATTAAAATGTAGAAAAAATAATATTACAGGATTTGTTTTACAAGTATTTTATAAAAAATTGTAATGTTAATTTATAAAATTATTTTTATTTATTAAAATATAAATTAATATATTTATATTTTTTATTATTAATTTTTATATAATATTATTTTTTAAATATATTTTTAATGTAATATATTTTATTTTTATTTTTTATTATAATTTTGTATATTTATTTCATTTATTTAATATAATTTTTATATTATATATTTTATTTTTATTTTTTTGACTATATTATATAAATTTTAATTTTTTATATTTTATTTTTAATTTTTATTTCTTATATTATATATTTTATTTTAATATTTTTTACATATATTATATAAATTTTAATTTTTTATATTTTATTTTTTTAATTTTTATTTCTTATATTATATATTTTATTTTAATTTCTTTTACTTATATTATATACATTTTAATTTTTTATATTTTATTTTTTAATTTTTATTTCTTATATTATATATTTTATTTTAATTTTTTTATTTTAATTATAATATTATAAAATTTTTTAATAAAATAATAAAATTGAAAAGTAAAAATGTCTTTAATAATATTGCAGACATTGCAGCTTGTAATGTAATGTATATTGCAGCTTGTAATGTAATGTACATTGCAATCTGATATTGCAGTGGTCTGTTACAAAACAAACATTGCAATATAATTTAATTAGGCACATTGTAGATAATGTCACTTTACATCCCTGTAAATAAACGTCTCCTAATTGTTATTTAGTTTACTTACGAGTTGACTTATATCCAATGATCTATTCAAGATTTTATATGAAAAGTGATTAAAAAGTAATCATACAAGATTATACATCAAGTCAATAATTTGATTTGAAGTAAAAAATTAATCGCTTTTGGTAATGGCCATTTCAAGAGAAGCTTAAATGGCCATTATCAAGGTTTCCTTTGTTAATGATTATTTCAAATTATTGACAACAAAAAAAAGTTAATTAGTAAATATATTTTTTTATAATTTAAAAAATTACTTTATAAAGAAAATCCTAAACTTATTTTTTTTTTCTTTTTCTTCCTCACTCCTTCTCTCTTTAAAACACAGAAGATACAAAATTTTTTACTTTATTTTCAAAAAAAAAATATTTAAATATTATTTAACTATAATAAATATTATAAAGCATATTATTTAATATTATTATTTGAATAAAAAAAATGTAATAAAGAATATTATTTAGAATTATTTAAATTTAATGAAGAATATATTTTATCTTTTAATATTAAATATTATGTAATTATAATAAAAGGTTTAATTATCTTTTAATATAAAATATTATTAAATTATAATAAAAATATGTTTGTATTTTGGTAAAAATATTATTTAATTATAGTAAAAGTTATTTTGATTTTATTGCTTAGAATATTTTTATCTTTTAACAAAATAAATTCTTTACTCTTAATAAAGAGTTTTTTTTTCTCATCATAGTATTTTTGTTTTTAATTAAAAAATCTTTAAATTTTAATAAAAAATATTTTTATCATTTACCCATTCTTTTTTAACTATTCTTAAAATTATTCTTATCAACCAAATAATGGAATAAGTAATGATAACAATTTTTATCTTATTCCATTCCCATGAACTAATCTATATAATAGTTATTCTTTCTCTATTCTATTTTCTTAGAATGACTATTTTATTTTTATTTTATTCCTTTCGGTGAACTAAACATGCTATAAACTATTAGCTCATATTGGATAATGTAATACCCCGTACCCTCGTTAGACACAAATAAGATTTTATTGATCAAAAGAATGATCATTTGATGCGAATTAGCGTGCTAAGGAACGCTTAAGAATAAAATGTATTGCACGCGCAGAACTCACAATTAAATAATAATATTTTTATCAGAGACAAATTAGTGAGTTAAAGGATGATTCGGAGGTAAACCGACACATAATAATGTGTTTCGGGACCAAAGAAGACAAGTGAAAATTTTTGAAATAAAATAATATTTTATTAATAAAATAATATTAAAATATTAATATTTTATTGGAGATCGAAATTAGTCATGAAAAATGAAATATGACTAATTTAAGTGGGGGAGAAGAATTAAGAATGAATTTTTGGAAGGAAATGCCGTAAGTGAGACCGCGCGATTTTTATTCAATCGAGTTAACGCGGTAAGTAAATATTTAAATATTATGGTGACATCGCGTTGGAATGCAATCTCAATAATTTGATTTTATATATGTGAAGGAAGAATAATTTTGAAGGAAATTGAAATTTAATAAGTGTGGATAGGAATGAAAAATATTGGACTTAATTTTTAGAGAGCAAAGTGTTGAAAAACACAAAAATGTTCTTGTACATGCTTGAGTATTTTTGGCCATATCTCGAGTTACAAAACTTCAATTGAAGCAATTCTTAGACCATTGGAAAGCTAAGAGACAAAGCTACAATTTTGATGAGATCACTTCACCCAGTTCTGTCTCTAAGATAGAGAAAATCACATTGGAAAATGACGAGATGTCACATCTCGGGAATAAAAATTTCAAGGATTGATAATTAAATTTTTGGAGTCTCTTAGTATACTTTTAAGCTTAATTAAATTTTAGGATAATTAAAAGCTTAAATGAATATTTAGAAGGTGAAATGAGGGAATAAGATAAGCATGAAAAGAATAAAAGAAATAATAAAGAAAGGTGGTGGAAAAGTCAAAATAATTTTGGTGTGAATGCATGCTACTTAAGGACAAGGCAAACAAAACTTTTTAAGTGTGTAAGATGGGGCCGGTCACAACAAATGAAAAAGGGAACAAAGAAAAGTCAAAGAAAGAAACAAAAGAAGAAAAGAAGAGTCAAGCAATTTATAGGTGGGGGTCGGTCATTGAATTAAAGAGCAAAAGAAGAGAGAAGAGTCTAGAAGAAGGAAGAAATAAAGAAAGAAAGCAATGTTCGGTCAAGCAAAAAGAAAGGCAAGAAAAACAAAAGAAGGAAAGGAGAATAGGAAGGCAAGAAGCAAGAGAGGAAGAACCCGAACCAATGAGGAAAAGCTAGACAAAACCGAGAAGCTAAAAGAGAGGAGAAAGTGGCGGGAAAGAGGCAGACACAAGAGAGGAAAGAAGACCAATTTTCTGCTGGATTTAGAGGAGAGAAAAAGCTTATT
Source organism: Theobroma grandiflorum (assembly GCA_036013995.1). Classification (NCBI taxonomy): domain Eukaryota; kingdom Viridiplantae; phylum Streptophyta; class Magnoliopsida; order Malvales; family Malvaceae; genus Theobroma; species Theobroma grandiflorum. Next base: position 14,690,058 of record CP142132.1, on the reverse strand, counting down.
TTTTAAGGTAATTGCTGTCCGAATTTTGTGAATTTTATGACTGAAAAATGGGTGAAATTGCTGCTGAAAATTCTGCACTTTTAAAGCTAAATTGTTGTGGTTTTGATGGCTGACTTTGTGCAGAAAATTTGAGCCAGAAATTTGTGGTTTTTGAGAGCTGAAAGTTGTTGGAATTTTTGGGTGAAATGGGCAGCTTTTAGTTGCTGATTTTGATGATGAAAAAGGGTAGAATTTTGCTAACCAAATGGTGAAAAAAGAGGAGGAAATGGGCTGCCATGGTGGAGAGGATGGATGAGCCAACACTGGCGGAGGAGAGCTGTCACGGTGGTGAGTGGGTGACAGGTGAAGAAGAAAACTTGGCTGAAAAAAAAAAGGGGGAAGAAAAAGAAAAAGAAAAAGAAAAAGAAAAGAGAAAGGAAAAAAAAAGAATAAAAGTGGGCCAAATAGAAAAACAAAATTTGGCAAGGCCCAATGAAGAAAATAAAATTTGGGCAAAGCCCAATAAGAAAAAAAAATTTTAAATGGGCTTGGCCCAATAGGAAAATTTGAGAAACCTATGGACAAGGTCCAATAGCTAAGGGGAAAGAAAAGGCCCAATGACAAGGAAAAATAGAAAAACCCAATGACAGGGAAAAATAGAAAAGCTCAATGGAACATGTCGCGGAAGCGTGCTGAATGAGACACGCGACTGACAAATAGAAATAATCATACACGCGTACAAAAATAGTGATGTAATATCCCGCTATTTCGAGGTGAGTAGGGGGTGTCGATTTTAAATTATTCCTAATTATATATGTATGGATATATATATGATTTAATTTGCGCATAAATTGCGAGAAGTATGAATTGGTGAAAATTTATGAAATTATGAAGTACAAATTTATGAAAAGTATGCGTTGGTGAAATTTTAAGAAATTATGGGTGTAAGCTATTTTAGAAATAATTTGAAATATATATATGTATATTATACATAAAGATTTTTCAAACCGGGAAACAAGCTTTTCAAAATGATTCCTATCAAAGAAATTGTGCTTTGTATGTTTGTGTAATGTACATACGTGAAAATGAGATTTAAATTTCTCTATGCTCGATGTTTCATGAATCGTGCATTGAACTTTATTTTGTGAACAAATGTTATATTTTTATGATTTTTATATTGGACATTTAGCAATAAATTGGAAATAAGATTTCTAAATTTATTTCGAATATAAATGGCTTATGATTATGATAGCATGAATGGCTAGTCTAACGAGATGTTGAAATTATATGAACTGATAGTTTTGCCTGGATTAGCCCGGTAATAATTTGATTTTCATATCATGTTATTTAAACTTTATTGATTGGTGGGTTATAGGATAGTCACTGCAGTGGCGGGTGCCGTGGACTGCCTTTAGGAGGGGCACGGTTACCTGGTTATATTCATACCTCAGTAGTAGAGGCGCGGAGGGTATCTCCTGAGGTATGGTTAGAGTTCCCTTCGACCGACCCATCACGGGAAGGTGAACTCCGCTAACGCCCAGGAACGGCTGTGGTTTCTAAACAGAAAAATATATTTTATGAGTACATAAAATTTTTAACAGCCTTGGCGGATTCGGTTGGATGCCCTAGCGCAAGGTACCACCGAATATGAGTTTTTGGCACGAGCCAAGTTTTATTAAAATCATAAGCCTTATTGAACATTTTTTATAAAATGTAATTGTTTTACATGGATTGGAATAAGTTTTAATATTACGAATTATATTTCTCTGTATTGTGGGAATAGAATTAAAGAGATTTTTGCAGCTCCCTTATTTGTTTTCTATGAAACGGATTTGAAATTCCTCGCGTATAGGCGAGCTATGATTTGCATATGATTTTGAATAATATTTGGTTTCAAGGGAGCTGGCTTGATTTTATTGATTTGATGCGAAAAATGGTTATAAGGCACAAAATCTCTATTTGAAATAACTTGCTTTTATGATCCTGTGTTTTTATCTTCAACTGATCTGCCGTATGCTTGTTTCCTATCTACGCTCTACTCACTGAGTCAATGATATTCACTGAGTCTATGAGACTCACCTCCCAATTTATTTCTCTTTTTGCAAATAGGGATCGTTTTAGTGTGAAGTCATTGACGCGTTCGCGTGTAGTCTACCGTGAATTGGTAAAGGTATCTCCTAGCATACTATTATGAGTCGCTCCGCTGTGTCCTGTACCTGTTATGTTTGAAGTCAAGTCGTAGTATTCTACTTATTAAGTTGTAAATAAATTTTAAATTTGTATATAAACATTAGTTTGAAAATGATAGATTTTGACGTATATATAATTGTGGATAAATAAGGAAAAATTTATTATTGATTTTTATATTTATGAATTAATTTGATATATGAAATTATAAATATTATATGATTATTAAATGTGGTGAATCATCGAAAAATTTTGGTCAGGCTTGTTCGGGACTTGACGGGTCTTTCCCGAAAGTTTTGAACGCCGGTAGCGACCGGGGAGTGGTCGTTACAGATAATTTCACGTCTACACTTATAAGATCCATATTAGTGTTTGGTCATGCTATATCAACACTATTATTACATTATTTATGGAATGTCACATCATCATTATCATGTCATCAAATTTAATATTATATCAACAAAAAAATGTCACGTTAACATAATCAAATGTCATATCAATATAAATAAATAAAAATTTTAATATATTAGAGTAACATTGTCAAGTTTAGAAAATATAGAGATTTAATTTTTACAAATTATTATATAAAGACTAAATCTATTATTTTAATAAAGTATAAAAACTAATTACATAATTTGACCTTGATTTCATGCTGCTAAAAAATATGTGAATATCTAAAGTATAATGAATCCTACCTACATATGTCTTCTACATCTAACATTTGTCTTTGGTATTTTAATATGTTTGGAGGTTATTTTTGACTTTTTAGTTGTTTTCCTCTTTTTTTCCCCATCTCGTCCTTTCTGCTTATTGAAAAATCAAACCATAAAATGCCATTACCAGAAAAGCCAAGCATAGCTTGGTTTCAATTTCTCTCTAATCAAGAGCAAAAAGATATCAAATAAAAGTAGCGATGTTTTCAGGAATGTTCATATGCAAACTAGACAAGTGGTGGCCTTGAAGCAGCTGAAGGCACATTTGGCTATGTTGGCATCTGGGTAGCTCTGGTTCGTGTCACTCCTTACATTCTTTATTACCTCTCTCAAGAGCTTCGTCCCTTACTTCAATTTGATGTTGAAAGAAGGTATTTGGAGGTTGACAAATTAATCGTAAGGTAAATTTAAAGCTTTTTACTGATTGATTTTCAAATTGAACTGTTTATTCATGAGAAATTTAATGTTTCAGTTTAGTGGCTAGTGGTACTTGAATGTGGCTAGGGATTTGAGATTTGAAAGAGCGTAACTAACATCTAAGGTAAAATTTTCACTTAATGTTGAAGAATTTAAAGGATTTAAGCATTATATGTTGATTTGCCATAGATTGAGCTATTTTGATAAGGTTAGAAATAAGTTGAAAGCTAGAATTAGTTATGAAATAGAGAATTGAAGTATGAATATTGATGTTGAATGTTAGACTACATTGGGAGTACGAATGCTACCCAAACATCCATTATGTTCTAGAATAAAGGATTTAATAGTTGACTTTCATTAAAAAGGACATTCCAACTAAATCAACAATCATGGATTATTTATAGGACAAAGCAATATATTTTGATATATTGGAACAAATCGTATTCTTAGGTTTATATTTGTGATTCAAGGCTCTATCACTTTCACCACTGCATAGAGTTAAGTTGAAATTGTTTTTAAAAGTACATGCAAGATGGTCACTAAGGCATATGATCTACCATTTTGATTATGAAGGTATATGACACCATTGGAAGCAAAAAGGTTGAGGATGAGTAATTTTCCAAGTTATTTTTCATTATAGTTTCTTTCAAGTCTTAATTTTGTTTGTCCATCAAAAGAAAAATTAGTCTTACTTTTTTTTACTATAAAACCTACATGTCTTACAATTAGTGTCTACAGTTTCTTATGAATTTAGCAATTCTTTGATATATTAATCAATGAGTTCATCTTTCAACTTTAACATTTAACAACATCATTACAATTGTATAGCTTGGATTAAATATCATTGGTTAAGTATGGTGATCGGATATTCATGATTTATGTATAATATTGACATTTAGGATTTCAAGTAAAAGAATTTAATAATTAAATTATTTGATAAATGATCCTGTCCGATACAATAAATACATTCAAAATCAATTTAACTTTATGAAGAAATTATCGTGATTGAGGTGCTGAGATCGTTCTCTATATTTTGATTTTGACTTCTTCCCCACCTCTTTTTTTTTTTTAATAATTATGAGAGGGAGAATTCGAACTCTACTCTTTAAGTAGGGGATTATGTACCAACCAATGAGACAAATGCTCAGGTGCTTCTTTCCCTTTTTATCTATGCAGAGATGATGATTGGTCTATTGAAAAGAAGGGCAACATTCTTTCTTTCCCATCACGAACATAGGGTTATAACATTGATCAATTAGACTAGATGATCCACTTGTGAGTAATTTGGCTACATATGACTCAAAAGTTGTATCTAGGGCATTATTTCTTCATTTTAAGAAACATTTCCAAACCAAAATACATTATGTTGTTTTACAAGAAATGCTAAAGTTGAGACTTTGGGTGCCTTTTTCATTATGTCATGTAAAAAGTTTCATGTTACTTCATAATCAAATGGTTTTATCTGCAAAGATTACTTTGTTTTTTTCATAATAAAATATATTATCAAATTATTAACTATTCAAAGTAATCTACAAATAAAATATTCTTTTCAAATTATATGTCCATTAATAACTCCTGCAACGTAGTGAGAGTCGATAACTAGTGTTTATTAATCTTTGTACCATTTCATCAACCTATTTGTAACATCTATATATTATTTTGAAGTAACATGAAAATTTAATTTAAAAAAATCCTTTGTTAGCAATTGCCACCTTAGCATTTTTGTCATGTCAACAAGTGTCATGTCAGCATTTTTGCCATGTTAGCACATTGTAATCGCCACATCAATAAAAAAACACCACATTAACTTAATTAAAGTATCACGTTAACATACTTAATAATAAAAATTTAATAGTGTTAGAGTTAAAATTGAAATTAATAAATTGAAAAAGTACAAGCACTCAATTTACCCAAATTATTGTATATGGCTTAAATCTACATTTTTTATAAAGTACATAAACTAATTGCATAATTTAATCCAAAAACAAATAATCAATCAAACAAAACAATCGATGTATTTTAAAATTTAATAAAATACTCTTACTCTTAGGTTTTGACCATAATTCACTCTTTATCCATTAATATTGAAAATAAAAATTTCACTTAAATTTTTAAACGTGGTTGATAGATTTTAAAATGACTAAAATGCCTACATTATATAATTTGTTATCGTTACTTTTGCCTTCTTTCATTTTTGCCTTATACTTAACAAAATCTTTAACCACGTTATCCACCACGTGGTAACGACAACATGTTAATATGTTATGCCATTAACATATGGCATTATACTAGCAATCGCAACTTGATTAATTGCAATTAGTTAATATTTAGTGATAAAAACTTATTTAACGAAAAGTAAAAAAATAAATACTTGATTGAATATAATAACAAATAATTTATTATTTTTTCATTATTATATCTTAAAATATTAATATTTAAAAATTAATAAAATAAACATATTATTTATATTTAAATAGATTAATCATGTTTAAATAAATTAATCATGTGAGTTTTAAATAGATTAATTATGTTAATAATGTTATGCTTGAAACAGGTTAATTGTTCCACGTAGGCTGACCAAGTTAATATTTATTAACCGTGTTACATTGTACAACTTGTACAACCGGTTGTTAAAAGACAAAGTCGAAGCACTTTGACGTAAATACCCTTACTGAACGCAGTCGGCACTCGGCAGCCTCGGCAGCGTAAAAATAAGTTCGGCCTCCATTTTTAAGTGTGGAGAAAATCTGGTAGTGCCCTAACAGCAAAATAAAAAAAAATGGAGAATCCCATTTTAGCTTTTCTCGAATCCAAACTCTTCAATCAACCTTCGGCTCCGAATCCTCCTAGTAAGTATTACATTTGAACTTTTTGTGGGTTGTTTTCTCTAAAGATTTTGTTTTTTTTTTTTTTTTTGCGGGATGATGTCGATATTTTGCTTCATATTTTAAAGAGTTTGGGCTTTTTATCTTAGGTGTAACTAATTTCTCTTAATGCGTTTGAAAAATGTTTGGTTGATTAGATTTTTTTGTATTTTAATTTTTGCTGTTTTTGGGTTTTGGAATGGTGTTAATTCTGCTAGGGTTTTAATCTTTGATGGTATCTAGGGTTAATGATCATTTATTTTTAATTAATTACATTTAAATATTAGTTTAAATAGTTAGAACTATAAAAATCATGAATACTTAAAGTTTTCAATGTTATATTAAAACTTTGAGTAAATCTCAACTAAACTTAATGTTAATTTAAACCTATTTTAGCATTTTTGGGAAATTTAAAATGCCATTTTTTTGGCTGCTTAAAAAGGGGACTGCATTTTTGGAAGGTCTTCGCCTAATGCCTTGGCAAATGTGCTTTGTGCCCAGCAAGCCAAGAGTCGAGTAACTATGCCTATTAAGGGAGAATAAGCAAATAGGGAAAGGAGGTGAAATGGTAGATAACCATCTTTTTATTTGGATGTTATTATAGAAGTCTAGGAAGTGTAAGGTGTAAAACTAGCTACCATTCCAAGTTGGCAAAGAGTGAGGATATAAGGTCAATATTGAACACAAGAGGGAATCATAAGGGTAGAATTTGAAAAATAATCTGACAGTAAAGATAGGCTTCAGTAGTGCAAGCATATTGAAGAGTTTTCCTGTTTAGAAGTGAAAAAACTCTCCAAATCTCTTTCCCTTTTCCTTTTCAGAAGCTTCCAAACATTTCTCCAATACCGCCCCTCCCTTCCTGTGAACACAAACGACCTAAAAGTATCTTTTCTCCATTAGCTTCACCCAAGTGGGCTGTGAATTTTTGTGTATGAAACATTAAAATAGTCAATGTAGGCTGCTTTTAACTGTCCTTTTGGAATTGTGGTATTTTGGGTATTTCTCTCATTGAATTAAGTTTAAGTCGATTATGCTTGAAGATAGAGATACTTCATTCTTATTCAACTTACACTTAAAAGCTTTATGTTAAGCTCTATTATGCACCTTTGATAGACCGTATCGTGTTTTCATAATTTTTGTCTGAGATCGTTTTTTGGTTAAATTCATGTTAGATAGTTTAATTTACTTGGCTTGCTTATAAGCAATATTTTGATTGAGTCTTTTGCCTTTACTTATTTAAAAGTGGCACTCCTTACTAATTTGTGCATTGGTTATGTTTAGGGGCTCCAGAACCCTTGATGCATAAGAATCGTTTGCAGGAGTATACTCAAAGATCATCCATACCACTCCCAGTATATCAAACTACTAATGAAGGATCTTTGCATGCTCCAAGGTTTAGGTCAACTGTGTTAGTTGATGGAACAAGTTATACTTCTCTGGATACCTTTTCACATAGAAAAGCAGCTGAACAAGATGCTGCCAAAGTTGCACTAGAGTGTATAACGAAGAAGATAAAAGATGAAGGATGTCCTATCATTCGTGAGGTTTGTTGCATTATATTGGAATTTTTGGTCTTTTGGATACAAATTAGAACTACGTCTTTTTCTTTATTTAAATGTTTGTGGTTCATTAATAAGGGTTTGTTTGTCTTGCAACTTAGCTTGTCAAATTGGTACAACATTTGGTTCCTTTGTCTCATATCTTGTTCTATGTTAAAGAAAAGGACAAAGTTTAGGAAAGGTATTTTGATTTTTGACTTTGATGGCGTGAGATTTTTATCCCTAATTATATGATTTCTTTATCTTTAGTAATTGTTTACTATTTAGTAGGAAATATGATAGGAATTTTTACTGTTGAGTATATAAACTTTTTAAGTGAGACAACAATATGATATGTGCGAATAAGTAACGATATTTCCCAGCAGAAAGTTAACAAGGGAAAGAAAAAAAGTGAAGCCCGTTAGGTTTAAGAAACTTTTTTCCATTTTCCATCTCCATATTTCCATTATAATTGATCAGCAAAATAAGGATAACAACTAAGTTTGGAAACCTTTGTTTTCCAATTTCTAAGATATTGGAAAATTTGGTATAAATTATTTTCCAAAATTTTAAATACATTAAGGTCATTTCATAATGAATGACCCTTTTCTTGTTGTTCATACTTCGAATGTAAATATAAATAGAAAATGGAAAATGTTTTATAAAATTAAACAACCTCTACGTTCATTTTATTTGTTCTATAATGTTTTGCTAAATTCTTGGTGGTTGGTTTTCTAGGATACGGTATTCTGCAAGTCTATCTTGAATGAATTTGCGGTTAAGATGAATATGGAAATGCCATCCTATAATACCATTCAGTCAGAAGGATTGATTCCCCTTTTTGTATCCTCTTTAGTTTTTAATGATGTGACTTATAGTGGCAAAACTGGTAGGAATAAGAAAGAGGCTGAACAATTAGCGGCACGTTCTGCTCTCCTCTCTCTTCTTGGTATCTTTCTTTCTCTTCTTTTGAAAACCACAAACACACACATATACACACATATATTTACTCTGATTTCAGGTCACATATTAACTAGATGAGGCTTAATCTTTTTGTTGGACCAATAACGCAGATGATTCTAGGTATGGAACATTTCTTTCAGAGATTATCAAGTCCAAATCTAAATTGTATGTCGCTTTAAATAAAGTCAAGGATTCAAGCATTTCCCATATTGGCACTACACCTGCTGGAGCAAACACATCGGTTCATAAGAATGAAGAGATTGAAACTGCTGTTGTCACTAACAGTTTGCCAAATACTGTGATTCTGCCATCAAGCTCAGGGGCAAAACGTCCTCACCATGTATTTAAGGTTGAAAAATTGGAAGAAGGTTCTGAACATATTGATCTTCCAATTGTTTTTGTGCCTACAGCTGTTGCACAGTCTTTAGCTGTTGGTGAAAGCACTTCAAGAAAGCGACGCAGGAAAAAGAAAAGGGCTAAATTGCACACTGAAGCTCAATAAGTTTTGGTTTGTCTTTCTCTATGTTTTGACTAATGTTGTCTTTGTAAAAGATTTCACTGTATGTCAGTTGATTAGTTTTGGTGTATATAATTTAATTTGCATTATCACTTAGAGAATAATGCTATTATATATAACTTTGTTACACAAAGTTGCCATTTCATAATACCCCTTTCTTCCCTTTAAAGAATGATGTGTGGCTGTGCGAACGACCATGTATTGAAATTTCAGGTTCTTTGTTGCTGGTATTTCATTGAATCAAGCAGTACCATGTTCAGTGGCCTTATGAACGTTGCTAATGGCCTCCTTTATTTTGTAGTGATTACTTAGTTTAGTACAAACCTTGGTCTTGGTCTGTGTAATATAAGATGTATACCATTGTAGCATAGCATATGATTGACTGTATTTCTCTGTTCTATTTTCCGTTACCTTGAACCTCAGCCCTATGGGTCTTTTGAAACACCTGTGTTCTATCAAACCAGCTAAGAAGCTTTTATTAACTAGTTGCACAATTGTTTTGCTTACTGTCAGATGCTATTCTGGCTGAAGTGAGAAACAAATATAGCTTATTATTGCGGAATCAAGCTCCAAGTTTTTGTTACATTAGGTTGATCCACCTGGTTAAGCTATTGACTTGGCTCAAAGATGGAAATTCTGTTTCCTCAAGCCTGCCTTATGGTTGCTAATAAACTTTACTTTTTTGGGTTGGTTGATTATCTGACTTTGGAGTAACATTTGTCTTATCCAGATCTACGTGATAATTTTGTCTTCGGTAGAAGAGTACTAGTGGAAGTTGACTATTTCATTGTCATGAAATCATTTTTATTTTTTTGGTTGATGAAGGCTTCTCCATTCCATTTTCTTTTGCTTGCCTTGGAACATTCAAGTGATATTCTTGATTTCCTATTACTCATGTGCTTATGTTATTATTTATAATAATATATTTACATTAGGTGTTGATAGTTAATGTGGTAATTTTGGATTTTTTCGGTAAAAAAATTATAATTATATTATAATGACCTTAACAATAATTTTTAAGATAATTATTGATAAAACCCTTTTGAAAAACATCAAATTGGGCGGGCACGATGAAACCTCCTGCCACGATAGATTCCAAAACGAAGCCTGTTTCATCCCCAATGCATGTCTTTAATCTGAAGCTTCATCATTGTATTTGAAATGGGCATGGGAAATAAGCAGGATTTGCCAAAACTACGGAGCTTTTATTCCCGAAGAGGGCACAAACATTGGGAAGGTTTTGTTTAGAGTAAATTATTTTTTTTTCTTTTGAAAAAATCCAATTTATTATTTTAGTCAACATAAAGTGTTTTGTGAGAAATTCTTATCACAATAAGTGATTAAAATAATAAAAATTATAAATGTTGGCGATCAAATTTTACTTTTTAAAATTAAGTGCTTAAAACAAAAAATAAATTAAATTAATAATTAAAAAATAGTTTTCTCGTTTGAGTATCTTACGGGTTCTTCACATATCAACGCCTAGATTAAAAAGGTTATTTTATTTTATTTTATGCACATGCATTCTCTTTCTTGGCTGGCTTACTTCCTTAAATGTTGATTAAATATTTTAGTAACATTTATTATCCTTTTTTAATAATGACCAATATTTCAATCTTTTTCTTTATTTGTAGAATATTTTCAATCTTTGAACCCTTTCATAAGTAAGGCACCGCATAAACAGAAGCGAAAATTTCAATACAGGTACTTAAACTATATATTTGTGTTTATAAAATACAATTAACCAATTTAATTAAAGAATTTTTTAGAAAAATTTGAAAATCATCTCATCCAAAAAGTAAAAAGATAAAAATATTCAGAAGGTGTCTCACTGAATTCCTATTCCTTCTTAAAAAATCAATGAGGAGTAAGATTTTTTTACGACCATTGAGGTCTAATGAACCCTCGATAATTTGACTACTCACAAATAAAATAGAGATAATCAATGATAAATTCTTGAATATTTATATTTTTGTGAGTAATATTGAAACAATTATATTATCGAATATTTTAATGTTTTTCAAATTCAAATATGTTTCTTCCTTTTATAAAATCGTAATAACTTCAAGTCTAAAGCAGTAGCTTTTTTTTTTTTTTTTATGAAATTCCAAGTTATTATTTTTTATTTTTATGAAATTAAAAAATATACTAAAACCTCATTAAATGTTAACATGGTGATGCGTCACCATGATATTTTTGGAGTTAAGAGTTTCCACATTCATGGTATATGGACAGCAACAATTCCCTTAAATCATGGAAATGATCTTCTCTCGAAGCCAGATTTGCTTTCCTCCTTTCCTCTAGACCATGAAACTGAACTTGTGGATGATCTTCATCGGGTTCACAGAAACATATATGACACATTACATCTTATTAACTGCAATAAATGCAGAATATGTTTCCATTTATATACAATTAAATAATTTTTATTTTATGTTTTGAACAATTGTATGTGTATTTCCGAATAAAAACCAAGTATTTGAAATCAAGCCAACGATCTCATCTGCTTTACTATAATCCTTTGAGAGTTTTATACATATTCTCGTGTGTGTGTGTGTGTATAAATTAATAATTCATACCTTAAACTTATTTTAACAGTTACTCCTCATATTTAACCGGATTGAGATTTAAGATTCAAAATTTAAATTCTTAATTTCTTTTATCTCTACACATGTAACTCAAAGAAAAATTAAATATCTATTATAACATATATAGTTCTTTTGCTATTGTTGAATTTACTAACTGTAAATGGTCAGGGTTAAATTTAAATATTTTTATTACAATTATTTTATAGTAGTATATTTTTATTGATCACATATGTTGTCGATAGCCACACATTGAGGGAACAAACTAAACAGACAACATGTCGCAGTGACAAACCCATAAATGGCTGTAATGTGTGTGTATACACTTGCGAAAAATGAAAAATAATAACAATTTTCTTTTTTTTTTTTAATAAAGCACATATGGAGACCCATATTACACACTTTAAACCTCGCCGCTTTAATCTTAAAATTCAAACTCGAAACTCGGTTCTCTATGAGTGTGCTTCCATTATTCATATTGATTTGAAGTACATGAGAATAGATCAAAGTCACATTATGAGTTTTGTACCTAGTTTGTTTGCGCTTATGTTTGAGGGTAGTGTACCACAAAAGGTTCACACAGGGAGTAGTTGCCTCTTAAGTTCTTAATCCAAGACGATAAACTATGAAACAGTCCAGCCAAGAGGATTCCATGCTTACTACTATTTTTATTCATTAGTAATTGCATCTTACCTGCAATGTTATCTATAAACGCGTATTCCACCTCTTAGGGAAAAAAAAAAAAAAGAACCAAAGGCAAAGAACTTTCAATTAATATGCTACTTCACAGTTCACATATATAGCATACCAATATATCCTTATAAAACTTCTACCTCGAAGCTTTTTTTCTTATATTTCAAGGACTCTGATCAGTTCACCTTTTTGCTAATGAATAAAACAAATGTCCATATAAATCCATGATTTATGTTGTCTGAATTACTGCAAAAAATGTTAGTATTGGGGGGGGGGGGGGGGGGGGTGTTGAATTGGTACTTTTTGGACACTAAACTTTCTAACGACATTCATAATCTAATTATAATTAACTACCAAGTATAACTCTAATTAAACACTATGATATATTTTATTAAAAGCTTAATACATTTCTTTTTATCTTTACTCTTTGCTCTGCTACTAATTTGATGATCCAAGGCGTGGTGTTGGAGACTTGGAGTACTCTTTCTATTTTCTCTTTCTTTATATCTAAACAATTGTTGACATCGATATCAATTAAGTAATAAATCATCATTTATTCCTTTAAATATAATGAAGGAATTCCTTTTTGATATTGGATTTAGTACATCTCTTGAATAAAGGAAAGAGTTTATAGAAATGAACTAATTCATTTGGGATATTGATATTTGAAGTTGAACATCTCGTTAATGAAGAAAAAAGAGTTATCAATGTCACCATAGGCCTAATTGAGGTTGTAAGAATAAAAATTATCTACTAAAGATTTTCTGTTTGAGTCGTGCTGCTTTCTTTTATCGCTTAAAAAGAAAAAAAAAGAAAAACAATTGTATATAATTGTATATAATTTTGTATAGGTGATATGCAATATTGAACCTGATATATAATTATGTATTTATTATTTTTCAAATGTAAAATGCAATTTTCGAATTTCTTCTTAAAAGATGTTATATAAATTATACTAAAATTTAGAGAAATATTTATACTGCACGTAAACTAGATATGATAATCAATGATCATATAATTTTAATTAATTAGTTTCAAATTTAAATTAAGGCCTATAGTTTAGTAGATCCAATAATAAAGAGAAACCTTAATTCATGGACTCAAGTGATCTAATATTCTGTTCTGGTGACCAAATTATTGAGTTCAGATTCGAAAACTCTGGACTGGAAGTACAACAAAATCTTCAGCTATAGATATAGCCATAGCCTTTGCCAGATACATGAACCACTATGCTAATCAAAGAGCCTACTACTGCTAGAAAAGATGTGCATGGGTTCCTTCCATGATTAACTTACAAGCCAGCATGAACCATAAAATTGTAAAGAAAACAGTAGAAATCCACGTGCACAAGTGAAGTTGGAAGGAGTGAAGGAAGCAACCTCCATCAAAACTAGTTGCCAACTTCCTTGAAAGTGTGTGAAACTAAATAGCAAAATATGGGAATCTGATAGACGTGGGATGGAGAAAAAGCCGCCGAAGATTATGCTGCTTTGCATTCTTTTTCTTTCCTGTTTTCTTTTTAAATCTTCCAATCTATATTCACCTCTGCCAGCTAACAATCCCGATACAATCATATAATATATATACATAGTTTGCTAGCTCATTACATCTATGCAATGCTTAATACAGATTTCTTGTTCCGATAAGCATAAGTATTTTCAATCCAATATTTAATTACCCTTTCTAGTTTAAAAATGCAATAAAGCCCTTCATCTTTAATATTTAATCCATTACTTTGAACCTCTACATAAATAGGCCTTGTAGGGCTCTCGCCTTTCTGCATATGCCTACAGCTTGAACTAGTCCAAATAGTTCTAGTCTAGTTCTATTCACTCTCAATGGCACTTGCCAAGGACCCTATCTGCTCGGTTCAAACCTCTGCCTTTAGTGGAAACCTGTTGGGGGATGTTTCCTCCCCTGAGCCTTACAAATTTGAAGAAGGAGGTGGCTTGGAAAAGCCTGGTGGGGTTGTCAAGAATTTTTCCATGAGTAGTTCTACCTCATTTACTTCTCCAAGCAGTGTGAATTCTGATGGTTTGGCGTTCCGCGCTGTGAACTATCACCCTGAGGAAGCTCATTCTTTGATAAACTTCAAGGGCGCCGGGTATGATAACTTCATGCATGGGACTAATGGATCTCTGCTTAGCTTTGAGCAAAATGAGAGGGTTCTGCAAAACACTTACCTGAAAACTAGTAGTCACAAAGATGAGTACTCAATATGGGAGGGCAGTTTGAATCAGAATTACCAGTGGAATCAGGTGAATCTGAAGAGCAATACCGATCCTCGAGTGGTGGAAGATTTCAGCTGCTTTGAAACTGCTAGCAATTTTAATTCCATGACAAGTGCTACAAAAGAAAACCATAGGGATTGGTTATACTCAGAAGCAGCTGTAGTTGCTGATAGTATCCAGGAGTCAGGATCACCAGAAGCAGCTGGCCTCAAGCGTCCCCATTTGGTAATATTCTTCTTTTCCAATCAAACCAAGTAACAAATAGTCAGTTCATTTATGATAGCTTCTGATTTGCCGCTGACAAAATTGTTTATAGGGAGAGAGCAATCAAGCTTTGAAGAAACAATGCTCCAACGAAGCTAAGAAGGCAAAAACTAAGTCAGGACCATCAAAGGACCCTCAAAGTATTGCAGCCAAGGTTTCTTGCGATCTCAAGTAGACTTGGTTTTTCTTTTGAGAAAGTTTGATTGCAAATTAAGCAAAATTAAGAATGAATATTAACATTGAGAGAATGTCTGTTACCCAGAATCGACGTGAGAGGATCAGTGAGCGGCTGAAGATACTACAGGAACTGGTACCCAATGGCTCCAAGGTGAGGCATCGTTACCACTGATGTGATATTTCAAATTGCAATTTGTTTATAGTTAAAGTTGGAAATGATCTTTATCCTTGCCTTGCACAGGTTGATCTGGTCACCATGCTGGAGAAAGCCATTAGCTATGTCAAGTTTCTTCAGTTGCAAGTGAAGGTGTGATTTCAGCTTCTGATCATTGGTTTATTGATCTTTATCTATTAGCATCAGCCTGAATTAATCATAGAGAGTTGATAAGTGGGGCGATTTTAGTTAAAATTGTATTGTGATTTATGATGCAGGTGTTGGCAACAGATGAGTTTTGGCCTGTCCAAGGTGGGAAAGCTCCTGATATTTCTCAAGTAAGGGAAGCCATTGATGCTATACTCTTGTCTCAGAAGGACAGGAATTCAAGCTCGAAGTAATGGGTTATGGAGAAGAGACTTAAATTTAGAATAATGTAGCATAATTTAAGGACAACTTTCCAGGCAAAGAAAAGGTTTGTTTTGGAAGTTAGTGTTGCTGAATGAAAGAAAGATACAAAAAGGAGAATCTGAGTAGATAGTCTAATTTCTTAAGATCTTGTAATGGAAATTTTCATCCCTTTTTCTAATTTGAACTAAGATGTTCAACCTTATCTTAGTTTCATTTCACAGAGAATCTGTCTATTTTGTTTGTTCCCTTTTCTTTACATGTCAGGCTTGTACTATTCGTTAATTCTTAGATCTAAACAATCTGACAATATAGAGTATGGGTTTTCTGTTTTACATCTTTTAAAACATTGCCAATCCCATGTATCGGTTTTTCCTCTTTAATGGGCAAAATATATTCATGCAGGCCATCACCGGTTAATCACACTGATCTCAATAATAAAAACATTGTTAGAATAAAGAAAAGTCTAGCATAATTTCAAAACCTGCCGCCTACTTGAAATTGATCAGCCAACTGTACACAAATCGCAGAGCCAGTGGCAAGTGCTTGGCCAAATTAGCATTGTAAAAAGAGAAGTCAATAGCAGAATTGGAAAAGTTAGCCTGTGCATACCGTACAATGGACCCTGAAACAAAACTATATCATGCTTCTCTCATTTATTACTCTCCAAGACCACGTCAAGCATTGGTACACCATTAAACAGAAAATATCGTTTCTTACCCTGGAACTTTTTTAACACCAGTTTTTCAACACCTAGAAGGTTTTTGAAGCATTTTCCTACTACAATAACTGATGGCATTGCATGGCAGCAATGTTGGATGTGGAATATATAGTGCACAACTATTTGCTGCAGGAATTATTCCACTTCCTTTGGCCTCATTCTGATTCTGATATGAAAATTTTTGACCGAATAGCGAATTAAGTAATGTTCCAGACATTAAGTACTTAACAAGTTATTTACATGATTATCATTCCAAATGCCTTCATGCTGAGACATTATTTAGATTCCTTAAGAGTTTTCGTAGGCCCTGCATGAACATTTTTTAGCAACTAAATGGTTCTGCATCTAGATAATGTGCTAAATTAAATTGTTTGCAAATCAAACAGATCTTTACCCAGTTTTGGTTCAGTTTGTTGGGTTTGGCTTATCGGTTGTAATTACTCTTGAAGGGTTAAGGTTCAGGGTTCAAATCCTCTCCATCCTTTGACCTTGTTTCTTCAATTGTATCCATAAAAGGAAAACAATGTACATTCATCCTTGTATCGTGCATGAAAATCTGAAGAATCTCCACCAGATGTCTTAACTTTGTTAATTAACAGTGATGAGCTCTCAGGTAGTTTTCTCAAAGAAGGGGACCATCTGACTCGATGTGATATTTAACATGGATTAATCACATCCTGATCCCACTTAAAGTGGAGCATCAATATTCCACAACAGAGCTCTCTTGGTTTCCTTGTTGAATGGTTGGTTTTTTCACCTGTGCTGTTTTTTAGTAAAATAAGATTCACATTTGTACGTACTTTTGTTAAAACTAAGAGTAATATGTAAGCAAAAGCGAAAGAATTAACATAGTAAGCATCCAGTTTAACAGCTAGCTAGTCTGCATTAAACAAAAAAGTTTGAGATTTATTTGACAACTTTAGCTAGTAATGTAAACTAGTACCAAATTCTACAACTCAACAAAGGAGGCCTGGTTCTTGGTTGACATTCGAATTGGGGAAGGTTCTTCAATATTTCTGGACAATGGAGATTGAGATAACATTAAGTGTACCCTTTATCATAGAATTGAAAATTGAAGGTCATGTGAGGTTGAAGAATGGAAGGGTGGATTTTTGATATGGGACAATTTAATGACTCAAATAATTGGACTTAAATTATAAGGATCGCTGTTAGCAGCTTGCACGCGTTCCAGAAATCACACAGTTCTGAAATCTAAGTTGTAAGGAATGGAATTGAGTGGTTCAAGTTGAAGGCAGCCTGAGAATCAAAGAGATATTGCATGTTGACAACTTTGAAGACAAAGCTTACAATCAAAGCTGTTTTTTTATTATTATTTGTCTTTTGAAGCTTTTGGAACATGGAAAACAGACTAGTATGGGGAACTATTCAGTGTTTAATAATACTATATATGGTGTGATGTGGGAATTTGGACTGAACCTTTTAATGAATGAAATGATGTAATATAAGACCCAGAGTTTGAGTTTTGATCATTCAATTCCTCAACTAATCATCTGACTTCATAAATATACCCAATGTCAAAATTACAAGGTTTTGAAGGATCACATTGGTTAATATAGAATAGCCAGCAAGTTGCAAAGAATCAATAGACATTTAGGCATCAGAAGCTAAAGCTAGCACACACTCACGTTTTTGGCATCATCGAAAGACTTAAACCTGAAAATATCACAGCCAATGTTTCCTTTAATCACAAGCAACCTAAATTTTTTAGATAGTGACAACTTTTGATTGCAGATTAAGTGATCGAAAGAATGTTTGCCTTTCAGATGCATAACAAAGGAGTTTCAAGCGGCTTAAGGTACTGCAGGCACCAACCTACAAGCTTTATTGCTGGTGTGTTATTGTTTGTGGCACTTGCTTCTAAAAGGGACAAACCATTACTGTTCTTTCAATTGATAAAGTTAGTTAAACTCCTTATATGCTTTTGAGATTGTGTTTCTGATTGATTCATAATATACATAGAAGATCAATTGCACCACAGATCATAAAGGATAAAAGATTTATGAGAAAGAATAAAATTATGTATATGCATACCCTCTATTTTGCCTAGTTTTTGGAGCAATTATTTAACCTTAGAAAGAATAAGTTGGACAAAATGTGATATCAGAAAATATAGTATTTAGCTTCTACATTAGTTAAAAAATTTTCACGTACCAATTTTTCTTTTTCTTTTTTCTTTTTAAAAAAATATTTAACCTATATATATGCAAGCAGCAGCAGCACATATATCTGCTTTCAGTATATGAATAGTAGCTTTTTGTCCTTTTGGCAGCAGATGTGAACGTCCGTACAATTATGTTGCTCTTGCTTTGCTAAAATGATTAGGCAAAACATAACTTCAGAAAATCAACTTGTTAATTAAGTTTTCCATCGTTCTTGAGGAAGTGGCTTACTGGGGGACCATAACCAGCTGCTCTAGTGTTTAGCAAGAATCACGTGTCTAATCACATGCCCAATCCCATAAAACCCGGTATGCATTTTCCCATACAAACTCAGCCAACTGAAAATTGCTTTTAAATTGCATGCTTTTTTCCCAGTTAAGTTTTTGATTGAAGGGTAGTAGTGAGCTTCCACACTTGTTATTATTATGTTGATGTTGACCATCATAATGTCTTTCCTCTCACTTACTGCATGTGTTCATAAACTTTTCCTCATTTTATTCCATGTGTATCAATTTTCGATTATTCTGTTCATAAACTTCCGTTAAGGATAGCTCTTTGAAACTCCCAAAGATGTTTTAGTTAATTTTACCCTTTTATCATAAAATATGTTTTCATCATACACTTCCAGCTTATTCAATCTACATATACATAAAATATATACATATATATATATGTCATGTAAAATATTTGTCTTTTTTTAGATTTTATGAATAAAAAAGCATTGCTTATCTTGATTTTCATCTTCCAAATAATCAAACTGACCTCTTGATTTCTATTACCTTCCCTTGCATGTATCTGTCTTGGAATTCCATGCAATTATTTAAATTAAGGAAATAATGATATGTCTCTCCTACTTACACAGCCACAAAAGGATTCAAAATTCTTTTGTTTTCCCATTTGACCGATGCCAATGATTGATTTCTTGTCTCTCTGACCATAAAACATGATAAGATCTAGAATTATTCCCGGCTATCAAGTTGCACCCAAAAAGAAAAAAAAAAAGAAATGCAACCATAATTAATCAAATTAAATGCCGGTGTTTGATAATTTTTTAGTTTTTACAACTCAAATTCTGATTACATGATTGGCGATTTCCACCTATTTAACTTAATTTAATTTTATTTACTGTAAATTTAAGAGTTCATCTTAGAAGTTTCGGATGTAAATTCTAAGATAGATAAAGCAATATGATTTATAAAATAAGAAACAACAATATTTTTTTCCTCCGATGTGAATATCGTTATGGCCTGATCCATGAACATCAAAATAAGTAAATCAATCAAACAAGGAGACATTGGAATATTGCAGTCTCTTGTCGGCTTCGAATTGACAACAAGCGATTTCATTTATATATTTATATATATAATTTAATCTTTCTCATGCTACTTGATAATATGTACCCCTAAACCTGCATCATCATTTAGTTTTTCTAAGTTTGTTATATACAGAGCCGTGCATTAGACAGCCACAAAATTATTAATAATTACGTGGAAATTAATCTATTTATGATCTAAATGCTCCTTCAGCTTCTAATCAATTTTCTTGAGCATTAATTTTGTGAAAGTAATTTCCATAACTCATTGTTGGAAGAAAGCTTTATGTTAATATATTATAATTGGGATTTGGGAATTTAAAAGAAGCTGTTAATTAACGAAGTAATTTCCTTGTCATGCATAAGTTGCCCATGTGGGCTTAGCAAAAGGCAGGGTGGATGGACTTTTTTTTTGCCCTTTTTGTAGGTTTGATTGAACTTAATTGTATATAATTTTAATGAAATGGGATTAATTACTGGCATCCCACTTCGAAAATTGTTGAAAAATAAAACATTGTGAGCAGGCAGCTTGACCACGTGCAAGAATGATAGATGACGTTATACTTGATAGGGCTGCTCCAAATGGAATTGAAAAGTCAAGATTCTAATTATTGATGAATGAAAGATATATTCTTGACAAATAAAGAAACACAATTTCGTGTCAGAACTCAGAACTACTTGTTTCTTTCTAATTCTGCCAACATAATGGTACGGCGAATTATCTTAATCTTAGCAGAATATTTGGGTAATAATGATAGGGTGGTACAAAATTACAGTTTGAATTTATGGAATTATTTTTTCTAGAGTAATGCTACATATCCAGAATTATTGTTAAATGACGTACATACATACATATATCACATTTATCTACCTATACACAATTGTTACTATGTACCCATAAAAGTAAAATCATCAGCTTAATGAAAACATATTACACAATAAATAGTTATTAAGAGCCTGTTTAGCTTGACTTTTTTTAATTTAAAAGTTATTATGAAACTCTTATGAAAAATAATAGTTTTTAAAATTAAATTTGTTCGGTAAATTTACTTTTATAAGTTCTTTTTTATAAATAAGTTGTTTGATAAAATAATTTATATAAATTCTAATTTTGATTAAAATTACCGTAAAGGGTATCTAATAAATAATTTTCTATTAATTACAAAATTTTCTATTCATAATGAAAAAATGTTAATTTTATTTTTTTATTTATAAAAAGTATAAAAATTATTTTTATATAACATAAAATTTATAATTAATAATAAATCATATAAAAATGAAAATAGATAATGTTGGAATTTTTTTGATAGATGAGGATATTTTGAAATAAAAAGAAAAATTCTCTAAAAAATGAGACATGTTTTTAAAAAAAGAGGAGAAAAAGCTCATCTCTAGAGCTTTTTCTAAAGCTCTTTTTTTCAAAATTTTACTTTTTAAAAAAAGTTATTTATTTTTTTAAGAAAATTTCTAAATTCTTGTTTGGTTTGGTTTTTGCTTTTAAGAGGTAGATAAGTTGAAAAAAAGTCAAGACAAACAAGCACTAAATATATTATCTTAAAAAAATTTAGAATTATTCATAAAAATTTAAATAAATCTTTATTCTTTTATTACTTTTAATTAATTTTTTATACTTTTATCTTAAATTAAATAGATTTTATAATTAACGATTAATTAATTGTTATTAGATAACATATCACTTATCAATTTATGGTATATATTTTTAACATAACACATTAATATGTCATAATGAATGATGACTTGACATGTTCATGTGACATGATGTGACCACATGCTTTTCACTCTTCACGTAAGCATCATGTGGCATAAAATATAATAAATAATATTAGATTAATAATAATTAATCAATTGTTAGTTATTTAAGTTTATTTGATTCAAAATAAAAATATAAAAATTTTATTAAAACATAATAAAAAACATTTTATTTAATTTTTTTAAATAATTTAAAATTTTTTTAATGTATTATACCTAATTATTACTAGATGTAAACAAGAATAGAAATTAAAATATTATAATTAATATATACAAAAAAGAAAATGCGCCCCTTCCGCATGAAATAACCTTATAAAAGAATGGCAGTCGCAAATTATTACGTGATTCGTATTTGGGCCAAAACAAGACAACCTATTTGTCATGTATTCTCTAACCGTAAGACATTCAAAGCCCAACAATAATCCTAAATCCATACTTTCAAACCCAAAAATTACAATGAACTGTATGGCAAACATGCGTGGGGGTGTCCTTGTAATGACCAAATGCATGGATTTGAAGAAGTCGAAATTCAAAAATGTAATAATGTAAATTCCAATTTCCCCCACAAATGGAAAACATCCTGAACGAAATGTGAAAAACATTGCTTCTGCTTCATCATGTGAATGTGTCGGCATTCTTGGCAGGCGTTTCTTCATAACCAGACAAACACGCAGGGCAATTACTTGCATTTCATCAACTACACCATTTATGTTGAAGATTTCAATTCCTATCGTTCTTGAGGGCTTGAGCATGATTCAATCCTTTTTATTTTTGAAAATAACCCAACGATCTTGTCACTGTGATCATGCATCCTCTCCTGAAAATATACTTGAAAACAAAGAGTAACTTAATAAATTCATCATAGTTCTTGAAAAACACCACTTGCAACATATTAACATTCTAAAAAAAATGGAAAAATAAAAAAGAAATATAATTTTTTTATACATGTGATAAACTGAAAAAGAAATATGAAGTTCGAATCTTATAATACTTTAAAATAAATAAAAATTGTTATCTGAATTGAAAAATATATATAATGCGATGATCAATGCTTTAAATTAGTTCAAGCCACTTATGGATAATAGTGAAATTAAGATGTAAAAGACAAAATTTGATCTCAAGATCAATGTCTTTCTCACAAGATAAATATATGTCTGTTTCGCTCAATCAAGTACGATGGGGATTGACCATAAGGGTCACACCTTATGGGCCTTGGTGTATAGCCAACGATCAACTCTACCTATTTGTTCAACCCAATCGTGCCCTTTGCTACTATATATGAAATCATAAGTTCCATTTTTAGTAAGCACAAAGAGTTTTATGGAAAGACCTAAACGTCATCTTTATTTTATAACTCAAAGTAAAAAAAAAAAAGAAGATAAACCAACTAGAAGACAAAAAAAAAAAAAAAAACAAAACCTTTGCCTAGATACTTTTGCCCTTTATTTTCAAAACCTCTAACTCAGGTTTTGTAGTATTTTCATGTCATAATGCTTTACAAAACATTTAAATTATTTTTAAAAAAATTTAAATAAAATTTTATTTTTCTATTGTATTTAATCAAATTCATATATTTTTATTTTGAGTTAAATAAATATTTATAATTATTCGTTGATTAATTGTCATTAGTCAAAATATCATTTATCATTTTATGTTTTCGTTATATTAATGTAACTCTAATGTTAATGATGAAAATGTCACATATCCATATAAATATGTCATGACATAATCTATTATAATATATCAATATACTATGTAGTATAATTACAAATAACATTTTGATTAACTTTTTAATCAATCATTAATTATAAGAACTTATTTGGTTTAAAATAAAAGTATAAAAACTTGATTAAATATAATAAAAAATAAAGACTTATTTTAATCTTCTTGAATAGTTTATTGGTTTTTTTTACGTATTATGGTTATTTTCATTTATGGACCAAAAATTTATGAAATTATAGAAATAAAACTTCTGAAATTTCTGATTAGAAAGGTTAAAAGGTGAACAGTAATCAAAACACTTAAATTAATCACATTTAAAAGGTGAATAGTAATCTAAATAGTTAAATTTATATCGTTTAAAGGGTGACTGGTAATCCAACCACTTAAATTAATCGCATTCATTCAATTAATCATTCACGCAAAAGTTTCAATAAATTTAACAAGCTGATTTTTATATTTCATTTAAATAGGTTTCTATTTCAAATTTATGACATATTTTCATCCTTTAGTAATTATTGATTAAAATTTGTCTGCATATATCATTTTCAAATAATTCTTTGACGTATTATTCTTCTTTTTAAGTTCTATTGCAAATATTGATCGCCATTTTATTTTATTTTACCCTTTTAACTAAAAATTATAGGAATTCTGCCAAAAAAAAAAACTCTACCTAAATTCTTTCACCTTTTTTCCCTTTGTGTTTATGGTATAAGGTTACCTGGCAACGTATAACCACTGCCACTAAAACCTTTTTCTCCATCTAAACTAAAAATAATAGAGAATATTTAAAGTATATGACACATGGTCCAATGGTTTAATTAATCAAAAAAATTAATATTCATGAATTTATTATTTGTTATCTCAATATCATTTACGATTAATCTAACTGTGTGACTATCAAAAAAAATATTTTATCCAAAATAAAAAGAAAGAAAAATATCTAAAGGATAATTTTAGTAGTAAAAGGTGAACCTTGCAAAGAAATCACTTGTTCCCAAAGAAAAGAATTTGAAATGCTTTTTCTCTTTTGCCCCTTTTTGCCTTTTATATATATTTTATTTTTGAAATGACAAACTTTATATATGTGCGCAACTTAGACTCCAAGAACTCACATGTGGCTAAAGTACAATAAGAACGAATGACCCACTAACGACATAAAGGTGGCGTTTGGTACTTTACAGTGTAATGTGATTACAGGTAATATGATTGCAGGGAATGTGATTGCAGGTAATGTGATTGCAGGGAAGATAACATTGCAGTGTTTGGTATATAAGTAATGTAATGATTAAAATGCAGGGAAGATAACATTGCAGTGTTTGTTTTACAAGTACTTTACAGGGAATGTAATGTTAATTTACAAAATTACCTTTATTTATTAAAATGTAAATTTAATATACTTGCATTCTTTATTATTAATTTTTATATAATATTATCTCTTAAATATATTTTTAATGTCATATATTTTATTTTTATTTTTTATTATAATTTTGTATATTTTATTTCATTTATTTAATATAATTTTTATATTATATATTTTATTTTAATTTCTTTTGTCTATATTATATAAATTTTAATTTTTTATATTTTATTTTTTAATTTTTATTTCTTATATTATATATTTTATTTTAATATTTTTTACCTATATTATATAAATTTTAATTTTTTATATTTTATTTTTTAATTTTTATTTCTTATATTATATATTATATTTTAATTTCTTTTACCTATATTATATAAATTTTAATTTTTTATATTTTATTTTTTAATTTTTATTTCTTATATTATATATTTTATTTTAATATTTTTTACCTATATTATATAAATTTTAATTTTTTATATTTTATTTTTTTAATTTTTAATTTTTATATTATATATTATATTTTAATTTCTTTTACCTATATTATATAAATTTTAATTTTTTATATTTTATTTTTTTAATTTTTAATTTTTATATTATATATTTTAGTTTAATATTTTTTATTTTAATTATAATATTATAAAATATTTTTAATAAAATAATAAAGTTGAAAGGTAAAAATGTCTTTAATAACATTGCAAACATTGCAGCCTGCAATGTAATGTACATTGCATTGGTTTTGGGCTGCAATTACATTGCAGCCAAGGGCTGCAATGTGATTACATTGTAATCTGACATTGCAGTGGTCTATTACAAAACAAACGCTGCAATGTAATTTAATTAGGCACATTACAGGTAATGTCACTTTACAATCTCGCAAACAAACGCCACCAAAGTTGTAGCCAATCAGGTGGATTTCACGTTTACAGAATTAAAAACACACTCTTCAGGTGATGATTTAATCCACTGCCAGACATTACTACAAATCATTATTGTTGGATCTCGAATTTCTCAATTATCTGATTAAAAGCAATTAATGAAAGGGCCCAAATAGAGGGTGGTCCATGATGACATCTGGAAGATGGGGATTCGCCCAAAAGGGCAAAAGAGGTTGGAATGTAATTATTTATTTTAAATTATATTATTTTTTATTAGTTATAAAGGGCCTTTGGAAATTATGAACTTCACAATTAACTATCATATTTATGTAGATGAATATCTGGTTCATTTGGTACAGGGGTGGTATATACTGAGAGTCAATAATAATTAATTTTAGGATCTAGATAATTAATGGTTTTTATAGATATTTAATTGCAATTGTTAATATCAATTAAATTGTTATTTTACCAAAGGTCTTAGTAATGCGTGCTTGTAGACATTGATTAATAGTTAATATTATTTTAGAAAAAAATTTTACATTTAATGCACAATTTTCATCAAATTTAAAAGGAGACAATTCATAAGGCAAATAATTTTACATTTATGCATTTCTTTTATCTAATCCAAGAAAATAAATACTTTTAAGTACAAAATTATTTTCAATAAATATCACCTTAACTTGTGATTATATTCACCAATTAACAATAGGTGTATTGTATGTTAATTAAAAATAAATTGATCATACACTTGAATTTTTTTTTTTGAAGAAAGATGAATTTCATTAATCATCATGAGACAGTACATTTAGAGAATAACCAATTTAACAACATAAAACTTCTCCACCCATTAAACTTTGTTGCGACCCTAATATATGAATTTAGAGCTTCATTAAAAACCTTTTTAAGGAAAAACCCAATAGGAAAAAATCAAAGATAAGGAAAAGAGTACTCTCAAAACATGTATTTCTATAATCTCAAAGCTCTACAATTGGTCCCCATCTTCTGCTTCTTGTAACCTGCTTTAATATTGTCTTAAGACTCTTAGGATTTGTTTTGGCAAAGCCTCCAAATTTGTCCATATAAGCTAATCATTCTCTTGCTGCATCATCTTTCCCAATTTGGCAATTGAATAAGTTCAACAATTAGCTTCCCTTGCACAATATGATGCACCAGTGCACTTTAGTTACTCCATAAGTAGACAACAGTCCTTAACAATGTTCCCCACACTTTTTTTATAATTCTTCTCTCACTGCCAATCGACAACCACACTACTATCTAGCTTTACCTCCTTTACATCTAAGTTCTTTGGACAGTACACATATAAAGACCAAGCTAAGGCTTTCAATTTGACTTCAACCATATAGGATCCATGCTAGAATTTTTTAACCCTAACTAAATACATTGCCCTTGCTTCACTTCTAACAACGAAACCAACACTCACCATTTTTGTGCCATTCACTTCAAAAATTGCAGCATCTTAATTGATCTTCAAACCATTGGGATGGGTCCAAGAACAAATTCTTCTTCTTTGCAAACCATCACTCCTTGTTGAATAAGTGTTAGCTAATCGATATTGCTACACTATATCCATGCCCATCTCTACCACCATCGCTGGATCCAGCTTTTGTTGTTTAAATATAAGTGTGTTTCTAACCTTCCATGTAACCCATAAAATCCCCACAACCTCTTCAACATTTTCTTTATCTAATTGACCATAGACCATTTGATAAAATTCTATAATTGACCCACAATGGTAGCATAAATCACGAATAGTCCACTTTGACGATATCCAAACAGCCCGAGCAAATTGATAGGTACCAAGACAATGGAAAAGAGTTTCCAATTCCGTTCCACAAAATGCACAACAAGGTTTCACATTAATCCTTCTTTGTATGAGGGCTTCCTTTGTAGGCAAAGCTTCCTTCAATATTCTCCATGTAAACAACATTAATTTCCACAGAACAGCTAGCGTCCATAATTTTTCCAAATTCCTTGTATACCTGATGATGAGCTATCCACCCTTGGATTTCCCATAGAAAAGCTTAGCATATAATACCCTGATTTCAACGTATACTCACCAAATTTATTGCCAAACCAAATTTGGCTATCTTTTGGTCTTTTAAAGCTAAGCATTATGGATAATATAAGACTGCACTCATACGATGGAAAATACAAAGTCAATCTCTCTTCATTCCAAGTCATTGTATTCACATCAATTAATTCACCCACAACCATGTTATTGCTAACCTCATCACTACAGGCTAATGCATTCTTAGGAGTTTCATATGGTATCCATTTTTCAGCTCACACCCTGATATTATGGCCATCCCCTACTTGCCAAATTAATTCTTTTTGAAAGATAAATTGATTCTCTCTGATAATATGCCTTGTATAACTAGGATTGAATCTTATTAGGGCATCCATAAAATTAACATGAGAAAAACAACATGCCTTAAGAATTTTGTAAGCAAGGGTAGGTACCTTTTTCTATAATCGCCAACCTTGTTTTGCTAGTATAGCCAAATTGAATATCTTTGTATTTCGAAATTCCATACCACCATAGTGTTTTAAGATACACAAAGAATTCTAACTTTTCCAGTGATTTTTTGTTGCATTTTCTGTACCACGCCACCAAAATTTTGCAATTGCCAAATTACTACATAAAGAGTTAGGCAATTTGAAGCAACTCATCACATAGGTAGGAATCGCTTGAGCCACCGTTTTGATCAACACTTCATGCCCAGCAATGGAAAGCATCTTGTTCTTTCAATTTGAGATTTTCTTCAACACCTTTTCCTTCACATAACTAAAGATTTGTTGCTTAGAGCCCTCACAAACCAATGGCATGCCAAGATATGTCCCACCCCAATAACCATTATTGATTCCTAAGATTTAGTAAAATTTTGCCTTCTCAATGTCACCACTATTCGTACTGAACAACATAGAAGATTTCTTAGAGTTAATTTTTTGACTAGAAGCAGCTTCATATCTTTCAAAGATTTCTCTAAGAACTCGAGCTTTCTGGCCTTGAGCTTTTCCAAGAATCATTCTATCATTTGTGAAAAACAAATGGGTAAACAATTAGGCTTCTTTTGTAAACTTTGATTCTAGAGATACTTTTGCTAACTGTTGCATTCATTAATAAACTGGAGAGAGTTTTTGTTACTATAACAAATAAAAAAGGCGAAAGTGGATCACCTTATCTCAACCCCCTTAAAGGTGCAACCTTGTTCCTTGGTTTACCATCAATATGAATAGAATAAGTAACTGAAATAATGCATCTCATTATCATCTCAATAAACATATCTGAGAAACCTAGTTTTTCCAAGATGGCTTGTACAAAGACATATTCCATCTTATCATAAGCCTTATTCATATCAAGTTTTATAGCAAAATTACCAATCTTACCTAACTTCTTATTATGTAAATAATGTATTATTTTATGTGCAGCAATGACATTATTAGAGTTTAGTCTCTCAAGAATAAAAGCACTCTAATTATTAGAAATAATATTAAGAAAAATAGGTTTCAACTTATTGGTAATTACCTTTGATGCAATTTTATATATAACATTGCATAGGCTAATTGGGCAGCATTGACTTACTAATGGGTTGTGAGACCTTTAGTATAAGGGCTATGTATGTGTGGTTTATCACCTACACATCTAATCTTTGTTGAAAGCTTTGTAATTTCAGCTGGTGAAAAGGAAGGAAAAGTATCAGGAGCTAAAGTCAACCAGTTAGTGAAGGGAAGAAAAAAGTTCTTAATAGTTCTTGGTTTAATGAAACGTCTAGTATGCTGTCATTTTGGATTTTATTTTTTCTGTTTGATGGCTTAAATGCCTCTTGCCAGTGTCGTTTTGTTTTTGTTGGATGTTAGGTTGAAAAACCTCGTCTTTTCTTTATTGTCTGTTTTTCTTTCTTAGTTGTTCAAGGCTGTTGTAAGGTACAAAAACCCATTTTCTAGTGTTGTGCGTAGCTATTTTTCTGCTCTTGTTTCCTGTTTCAATGCTGAGTATTTCGGATGGGTTGTTAGTAATCTTATAAATACACATAAGAAAAGGATGAAAAGGTAATTTTTACTCTCTAATTTTTCTCATAAAAAACTTCTGCTCCCAACTCCTCAATTTTTGATTTTTTATGCTCTTTAATTAATTTTAACAAATTTTAACATGGTATCAGAGCTGTAACATGATCTTAAGGGACCATTTTTCTCAATCGATCATCACCTTGCTTGTAGGTTTCCTAGTTATCATTCTATTTTTTTGCTCATGGCTACTATTGGATTTAGCACCTCTGCTCCTTCAGTTTTCACTAGAGAAAATTATGTTTTCTAGTCGGTGAAGATGCAGTCTTATCTCAATGCCTTCAGTCTTTGGGAGATGGTGGAGATCGTGATTGAACCAGAGCAACGTTATGTTAATCCACCCTTAGCTCAGATAAGGCAATTTGAAGAAGACAAGGCACAAAAGTATAAGGCCCTTTCTTGCTTACAATTTGCAGTGTCAGATCTTTACTAGAATAATGCATCTAGATGATCCTAAGGAAGTTTGAGATCAATTAAAGGATGAGTTTCAAGGTAGTGATAGAACTAGGAAGATTCGGGCCTTTAATCTAACCAGACAATTTGAAATGTTAACCATGGATGAGAGTGAGACTATTAGGGAATTTTCTGAAAAGATGATGGGAATAGTTAATCAACTTAGGCTGCTAGGTAAGAAGATGATAGATGAGAGATTAGTCAGTAAGATGTTAGTGGGGTTACTTGAGAAATATGAATAAAAAATCTCCTCCTTTGAAGATTCAAGAGATATTGGTTAGATGACATTGAAGGAACTAGTCAATGCATTAGAAGGACTAGAGCAGAGAAGAGCTTTTAGGCAAAACAGACTCACAAAGAGTGCTTTGGTTGCCAAGGCTAAAAATCAGAAGGTGGGAAGCAACAACACAAGAAGGATTGATGTTGACAAAAAAGAGAAGGGAAAAAAATTGAGGAAAAGAAAAATGGGGATTAGAAAAAAGCCTATCCACCCTGCCCGTACTACAAAAAGACAAATCACACAGAGAAATATTACTGGTTTAGACCTCATGTGAAGTGCAGAAAGTGTCACCAGCAAAGACATGTAGAGAAAATGTGTAAGAACAAAGACAAGAGTGCTGATGAGAAAATAGCTATGGTTGAGGAGTATCAAGTAGATAATGAAGTACTTTTCATGATCAAAAAGGTGGATAGTGAAGAGAAAAACAATATTTGGTTGCTGGATAGTGGATGTTCAAACCACTTGACTAATTGCAAAGAGAATTTTATAAGTTTGAATTAGAATTTTAAAACTCAAATGGAAGTTGGTAATGGTGATATGTTGTTGACTTTTGGAATTGGAACAGTAGGAGTGAAGACACCAGGTGGCATCAAATCAATTGCAAACGTTTACTTTGCTCCTATGTGAGTCAGAACTTGCTAAGTGTAGGTCAGCTGGTGGTGAAGGCTTTGAATTAAATTTCAAAGACAAAGCTTGCATAGTGAAAGATTTAGTTGGTGTTGAACTATTTACAGTGAAAATGAGAAACAAATGCTTCCCATTAAACTGGATGACCTTAAAACCTATTGCTTTTAATTGCACTTTGTTTGATACTGAATTATGACACAGGAGGTTTGGACATGTGAACTATGGTTCATTAAGTTTAATGGCCTTAAATAGCTTGGTTGATGGGTTGCCTACCATGGCAAACTTGAACAAGATATGTGAAGTGTGTCAGTATGGTAAGTAGAGGAGAGTGTCATTTCCACAAAGCAAAACTTGGAAAGCAACTTGTAAGCTGCAGCTGCTGCATACAGATATTAGAGGGCCAATGCAAACGCCATCTTTGAATGGAAGCAGGTATTATTTGTTCTTTATTGATGATTACCCTAGGTTCTATTGGATTTATTTTTTAAAGTTGAAGTCTGATGCCTTAAGGGTATTTACTAAGTTCAAAGCCTTGGTGAAAATCAAATGAGCTTAACTATTAAGAAGTTCAGGAGTGATAATGGGGCTGAGTATATTGCTAATGAGTTTGAAGAATATTTAAACAAATTTGGCATTGTGCATCAATTAACTGTGCCTTACAGCCCTTAATAGAATGGTGTTTCAGAAAGAAAGAATAGGATTTTAATGGAAATGGCTAGGTGCTTGCTATTTGAGAAGAAGTTATCTAAATTTTTGTGGGCAGAAAGAGTTAATACTATAAACTATCTGTTAAATTTGTCTCTCACTAGAGCACTGGTAGGCAAAACTCCATATGAAGCCTGATATGACATAAAACCCTCAATTAAACATCTAAAAGTCTTTGGATGTATATGCTTTGCTAAGGTCCCAAATGCAAGAAAAGCCAAGCTGGACAGCAAGCCTATGTTAGCCATCCATCTTGGGTATAGTGAAGCTTCAAAAGGATACAGACTGCTGGATGTCAAAAGTATGAAGTTATTCATCAGCAGAGATGTAGTGTTTGATGAAGACAGATTGTGGAATTGGGAAACCAAGCTAGTTGAAGGATCAAATAGCCATGTTTCAATAGAAAATCAATTGGCAAAAAAGGATTTTAAGTTAAATTTTGATGATGTAGATGAGATACCAGTGAGAGGAACAAGAAGTCTGTCAGATGTTTGTGCTAGATGTCATGTAGCAATCTCAGAACCTAACTCATATGCTGAAGCTGCTTCTGCTGAACATTGGAAACAGGCCATGGAAGCTGAAATGAACATGATATGGAATAACAAAATATGGGTGCTGGTGGATAGGCCAACAAATCACAATGTTTTAGGTGTCAAATGGATTTACAGAACTAAGGTGAATCCGGATGGTTCAGTGAACAAGTATAAAGCAAGACTAGTAGTTAAGGATTTACTCAGATATATGGAGTTGACTACAAGGAGATATATGCTCTTGTGGCTAGACATGATACAATCAAATTGCCGGCAGCCTTGTCTGCAAGAGAAGGTTGGTTAATCTATCATCTGGATATAAAATCAGCTTTCTTGAATGGTTACTTGAAGGAAAATATATATGTTAAATAGCCTGATGGCTTTGTTGAGTAAGGTTTTGAAGCTAAGGTCTGTAAATTGTAGAAAGCTCTTTATGGTTTCAACGAGCACCAAGGGCTTAGTATGAGAGAATGGATGCTCTCTTGTTGAATCAAGGTTTTATTAGAAGTTCAATTGCAGCAACATTCTATATAAAGAAAGGTAGAGATGCTGTTAATCTGATAGTGGCAGTATATGTTGATGATCTACTTGTCACTGGTCCTAAGACAGATTGCCTAACTGAATTCAAGTCACAGATGCTAAAGGATTTTGAAATGATTGATCTAGGTCTAATGACCTATTTTTTTGGGATGGAATTTATTCAATCATCCAAATCTGTAGTTATTCATCAGTCAAAGTATGCTCATGACTTATTAAAAAATTTCATTTGGATCACTGCAAGGCTGTTAAAACTCCACTAATTGCAAGTACCAAATTTTGCAAGCAAGATGGGACATCTGATGCAAATGAAAAACTTTACAAGAGCATTATTGGATCTTTATTGTATCTTGCTGCAACCAAACCTGATCTAATGTTTGCAACAAGTATTTTGTCCAAGTATATGCAGGCTCCAACAACTACTCATTTTATTGCAGCTAAACACATTCTCAGTTATGTTGAGGTACAACAGATTACGATGTATAAGAGAGCTGAAAGTGATGAACTTCAAAGATTT
The DNA here is from genome assembly GCA_036013995.1 of Theobroma grandiflorum. NCBI lineage: Eukaryota > Viridiplantae > Streptophyta > Magnoliopsida > Malvales > Malvaceae > Theobroma > Theobroma grandiflorum. The sequence continues at coordinate 14,656,693 of CP142132.1, read as the reverse complement.
TTTGACAATGATTGGGCAGGCTCATTAGATGATTCTAAAAATACTGGTAGATGTTGTTTTTCATTTGGAAGTGGGGTCTTCTCTTAGAGTTCAAAAAAACAAGAAGTAATGGCTCAATCATCTACTGAAGCAGAATATATAGCAACTGCTACAACTGTAAACCAGGCACTCTGTTTAAGAAAGTTCTTAACTGAATTAGGGTTCTCACAGAACAAGGGAACGGTGCTACAAGTTGATAACCAATCTATTATTGCTATAGCTAAGAATCCAGTTCAACATGGGCGCACAAAGCATATCAGAGTTAAGTTTCATGCCTTAAGGGAAGCAGTAAAAGAAGGGGAAATTGAGTTGGAATATTATCCTACCAATGAACAACTAGCAGACATATTTACTAAATGTCTGAGTACAGAGCAGTTTGAATATTTGAGAGGCAAACTGGGAGTTTACTCATCTGGAATTAAGGAGGAGTGTTGAGAGCTCTATAATTCCAGCTGGTAAAAGTGAAGGAAAAATATCAAAAGCCAAAGTCAATCGGTAAATGAAAGGAAGAAAGAAGTTCTTAATAGTTATTGGTTTAATGAAACGTCTAATATGCTGTCGTTTTGAATTTTTATTTTTTCTGTTTGATGGCTTAAATGCCTCTTGCCAATGTTGTTTTGTTTTTGCTGGATGTTAGGCTGAAAAGCCACGTCTTTTTTTTTTGTTGTTTGTTTTTCTTTCTTAGCTGTTCAAGGTCGTTGTAAGGCACAAAAACCCATTTTCTAGTGCTATGCGTAATTGTTTTTCTATTTTTGTTTCTTATTTCAATGCCGAGTATTTCAAATAGGTTGTTAGTGATCTTATAAATACACACAAGAAAATGATGAAAAGGTAATTTTTACTCCCCAATTTTTCTCATCAAAAACTTCTGCTCCCAACTCCTCAATTCTTGATTTTTTATGCTCTTTAGTTAATTTTAACAAATTTTAACAATCTTCCCAACAAAAAATCAACCACCAACCTATGAACACTTTTACCAATTTTCTCCCAATATGTATGATAGAAGATTGCTGCCAATCATTTAGCCCTAGAACCTTCATAAGTGGCATTTCAAAAAAATCCACTCAAACCTTATCCAAAGAGATTTCAACTTCCAACGTCTCATTAAGTGCATCAATCATCCATGGCTCAATAACCATTAGAACATCATTAATCCGATTCAACCTTGAAGAATTGGACAAAGTAGAGTAAAATTTGCCAACCTTTTTTGTAATCTCTTCATGATCATTAATTCACTCTGCACAAGCTCTCTTCAAAGCGTAGATGGTATTTTTCCTTTTACGTTCCTTTGATTTGCTATGAAAAAACCTGGTATTCTTGTCACCCTTTCGAAGCCAATCTACTATAGATATTTATTTCCACATTATTTCCTCAGATCTGATTAAATTATTAATTTTATGTTGAAGCTGTTTAATTAGGTGAAATTGATTCATTGAATTTTGGGCCCTCTGTAGCTTCTTTCTCTTTTTCTTAATTTGTTCATGCACATCCTTTAATCGGATTAGACTTGAAAGAATTAAATTTACATTTAACCATTTCAAGCTTGTTCAAGAATTCTAATGTCAATAGGTGCTAATTGCCTATTACTTCCGATATAAGTTTTTCAAAATTTATATTATTCAGCCAAGCTACTTCCAAACAAAATCTTCGTTGCCATCTAATCTTTCTTTGACTAAACAAGTCAATTTTTAAAGGAAAATGGTCCAAAACTCTTAAAGCTTCAGTGTGAATTGCATACTGTGGATACATATTTCTCCAAGACATGGAAGCCAAAGCTCATCAAGTTTGCATCTGATTGTTTCATTGTCCTTTTTATTATTCCACCACATAAATAAAGGACCTTCGAACCTCAAATCCAGAAAACCACACTCACTATAAGCCTTCCTAAACTCCTTCATTCGTAATTCATTTCGATTCGTTCTTCTGTTTTTCTCATTGGCGAAGAAGATTCGGTTAAAATTGCCAAAGCACAACCATTGTAGTTGAGATTTCTCCTTAAGTCTTCCAAGTAGATCCCAACCAATATGTTTCTCTATTGTTTGTGGGTATCCATAAGAACCCGTTAACCTCCACTTCTGTCTTCTAAGAATTATTTATGCATCAATATCGTTAAGGGAAAAGTATTTAATTTCTAATAATATCTCATTTCTCCATAATAAAGCTAGATCACCACCCTTATCAAAACCCAATGTGTCAATAATCAAACAACAATCCATACTAAACAATACTCTTATATATTCCATTTCACCGGTATACTTTCTCATTTCCATTAAAAAAACTACCTTGGGATTTATTCTCCTCAAATATTTGAGAAGTTATTGAATTGTTGAAGGATTCTTGAGTCCTCAACAATTCCAACTCATAATCCTTATTTATCTGAATGGTGCTGGCCTCTAGGACTATTGCATACTATTGGCTTAACTTGGAATTCACCACAATTCTTATTCTTTTTCCCATTAACCCTTACTTTTATATTCTGATCCTTCAGTTTTCTCTTTAAATTTCTCTTCACAACTAGTTTACAAATTGGTCTATAACCATCTTGCACCTCAACATCAACCAACACACTTTTTTCACCATTTAAATCTGCATATTATTGTGGGTCCACTTAATTCATTATAAGAGGTTGTTAGGCTTTTATTGCGGGCAATTGTTCTCTATCTTCGACTGGCACCTATTCTTTACTTTAGGATGGCACTTGGCCACTTGTCTATGATATATTACCTCCTGCCATTAATTGTGAATCATCCATTGATACGTATTTTTTTTTTCGAAGGGTTGTATTTCTATTCATTTATCTCTGATATTGCAAAACAAAAAAAAAATCAATATGTTTTTGACATTTATTTGAGTCCAATCTGAGTAGTTTATTACATTCCACTGGTTTCGGTCCATAGCATGACTAGTAATAAATAATTTTGTCTTTTTTAATTTATATTTTTCTTTCTTTTAATTTGTAAGGAGAAATAAAAGATGACAAAAAAAAAGTTGAATTAACAATTACTTTGCTACCTATAATTAGTTGAAGTACAAGTCATGATCTCTTCTTACAACGACTTTTCACTTCTTTTATAAACCATAGACAACACAATTGTCGCTGTTATTTCAAAGTAAACCCCATCCAAACTAATTTCTACAAAAATTGCCAAAAATAAAACACATGCATCATGAAAATTTTGGCAATGAAGTTGCTACTCAGGAATTATTTGTTTGTAAAAAAAGAATTAAATAATTGAAAGCAACATTTTCCTGTCTATAAACTTAATATTTGATGATATAAAAGAATATAAATATAATTGCTTAATTAAGTTAAAAATTTGTAAAAAGAATAACAAAAATGACAATCAGACGAAGTACATAAGACTCCAAGCTTGAAATTCATATATCTCAATCTTGAACATGTTAAAGTGTCAACGTTTTGAAAGGAGATTTATTAATTGCAAAAGTGCATGTGGGCGGGCAACGTATTATCATCATTTTCATGTTGATTAATTTAATCAAGGAATAGTGTTATCATTGAAAAAGAAAAGGGAAGAGAATAATTCCATTCATATTTTTGTAATTTGTGCAAATGTTTTCACGTCGTGAGAAGTGACATTATTCAATAATTAAAATTTGCCAATGAATTATAATATTTTATTATTATTATTATTATTATTGATCAACAAGATCTGAAAACGAAACTTCATTGGGAATGAAAGTGGCAATGTCCCTCAAAAATAAACTAATATATTTAGAAAACGTGATACCTAGAGAACACCTCCCCCTTTCCCAATACCCAAAAAAGAAATTTGTTGTTTTCTTCAAATTTATTGGTAAAAATTGATGTGCTTTTTATAATTGCCTTTTGCATTTTTTTTTTCTTATGCAATTTGGCATCCAATTTTTATCGTCGTCGACACTTGGCCGGACTTTGGTCCGAGTTTTCCGTCATTGAGGTTGAATTCCAGCCGGTATTGGTAGAAATTGAAAGAAAAAAAGATACGAAAAAGAAATAAAATAGAAAATAGAAAAACAAGCTGCTAAATGTATATTTGTTTATCGACGTGGGCGTACATGAGATATGGTTTGATTGTGTCTTGGCCCGAACTCGAAATATTTGTTGTTGCTGAGTTTTTATAGAGTATAATTTTAAAGTTTTTTTAAAATTAAGTTAAAACTGTTTGATAAAATATTTGATAAAATAAATTATATAAATTTTAATTTTAGTTAAAGTTATTATAAATGATATTTATGTCATTTTTAATTATTTAATAAATTAAAAAGAAATAAATCTATTTCGAGTTTATATACAATTTTAGATGTTAAAATTAAAAAAATTCATAAAAAAATAAAATAACTTTAAAACTTATATAGTAATAATAGTATTAGATTTTTTAGTGAATAAGAGAGAAAACCTTTAAATGGTATATGAATACAATTTTGAATTTTGGGTTTTTTTTTTCGTAATCTTTGTAAAAACAAAAAAATCTTAGATTTTGCTATTTTGTTGTTGGGTCTTTTATTTTTATTTTTTTTTTAGTAGTCTTTTGTAAAGAGAGGTAGAGAAGAGGGAGATCGCAATTTTACATTAGAGAATGGTGATTTATGAAGGGAGGGAAAAGATAGGGAGATTGATTGACAGAGATATTTCTTAAAAAGCTGACATGTTTTTAAAAAAAAGAAAAAAAAAACTCCTCTTTAAACTTTTTTTTAATTTTATTTTAAAAAAAATTTTTAAGAAATTTTAAAAAAATCTTGTTTGATTTGACTTGTGTTTTTAAGAAGTAAATAAGTTGAAAAAAAAATCAAACCAAACAAGCACTAAACTAGTATTAATTAACTCACAGGTTAATTAGTTTCTTCATTATATTCTTGTTTGCAATTTTAGTAGACCAATTAGTACGACTTTTTGAGATGTAATTCTGCAAGACCCCTTATGCAAGGGAATGGTGTATGAAGTATGTTAGAAATTTGACTCAAATTTTAATTGAAAATTAAATTGGATTGTGATATGATTTTGTTAGTTTAGAATTACTTAATAATTAAGTTTGTTTAACAGATAAATATAGTTATAATGTATAGAAATTTTTGGTAATCAAGTAATAAGACTCTATAAGTACAATGTGAATCTCAGTCTTTAGAATAATGAAAGATGTAATCTATGTGATTTTTTTTATGAGAAATAGATTTTTTTGTAGAGTTTCAGAAGGTTGGATGAAGGCGAGGAAGACTAGTGAAAACACTGGTTACATGGATGTTAGGAAGAGTGTGGAAACATCAATTACGTGTGATCGTATAGGATATTCCACAAGTTTAAACATTAAGAAACAAGAAAAATGAGTTTGTTTCATAGTTCGGGTTTAGTTTTTATTTTTAGGTCTTTTGTACTCTTTATCATCTTTACGTTTGTAATAATTTTTTCCTTTTATCTATGAATATAAGCAATGGATGTCAAATCATATTAAATATAGATTGCCTATTATATGCGATTTATGTTTTGTGTTGATTTTAGTTTGCGTTATGTTTCTGCTAAAAATCTCAGCAAGATACAACAATCTTTTTTTTTTTTTTTTGTTTTAAGTTAATTAGGAGACGAAGTATATAAATTTTAAACTTTAAAAAAACTTTCAGAAAAACTATAACACAAGCTAAACCAGACTTGTTTTGTTGAAAAGTGTTAGCTGATTAGCTTATACAAATCTCATTGCCTAAATATGTTGGCATGCTCAATTCATTATATAAGGACCAAATATGGCATACTAATAAACACAAAGTAACCCAAATTAATTAGCAAGTGCCTAACTCAAACCCATTTCATATCGAAATCATGCAAACTCATAAGGGATAAGCTTTTAATAATAATATATTAACTATAATTAACAAGTGTGTTTGTTTTATAACGAATGGCCAAGCTAAGGATAATCATAGAGATATAATCTAATAATTCCTTGATTATCATTGATAATAAGGTTGTTTGAAGGTTGCTTGTGCTTATGCCTTACCAGGTGTAGTCTAATAATCCTTCCACTTGTGTTCCACTCATTCATTTTAGTAATTTATTACAGTTACTTCCATTATACCTCAACATTTGCTACATTTTTATAAGAAGGCAAGTCATTTTCCAATGGAAACTTAATTTTTTCATGATCATGTACATGACACAAAACTTTTTTGAATTATTAATAAGTAATGTTGTTTTAATTAAAAATATTTTGAATTTTTGCATCAATGAGGATTTATAAATAAAGTTCATTCCTCCTTTCTTTTTCTTTTCCTTTCAAATATTTTAAAAAATGAAAAACTATATTAATATATGATGAGAGGTGAATTTATTAGTTTCTTTCGCCTCATAAATTACTATATTATTGATGGAACATTAGGAAAAATTGGGTAAATTAATGACTAAAAGTGTAAAATTTCTATTTTGAAAAGAGTTTGGATTTACTCACAAGTCTTTATAAATCTAAATCCACAAGTCACAATCATCTTTCTAGTTTTCTCCATTTCTCAATCCACGTATGCTTTCTATTTTAGATAGTTTTGGAAAAGGAAAAGCACGCTTACCACTAGATTACAATTTCTTGACAAAGACAAACCCTTTTTAATCTACTTCTATATTTATCTCAGAAATTTAATTTTAATATGTATCCATTTACTTATGTAAGTGTTTAATTAACAAGTTATAGTGAAATATATAGTGAAGGACAAAATTGATTTCTACCAAATTAAGAAAGACCAGCTTTCAAATTTATGGAATAATCAAATGAAAAAAGTCCTACTAGTTTAGGAATATATTGCTCATTTAAGTATAAATTACAAATAATAATAATAATAATAAAGAGATTCATCTCTAGTGTTTTATCTCTATTCGTATTTTCTCTCCCACATCGCTTTCTCCTCTTAATTTTGACTTTTTTATTCCTTGTTTATAATTAAGGTAAAATACTCTCATTTCCTTGAGTTTTAATCGAAATTTTAAATGGGTTCATAAGTTTCAAAATAGACACTTTGTTTCAAAAGTCCAAACACTGTTAATAGAGGGTATGAGAAAAACTAAAATATTTTTTTTATTAATTTAAAAAATTATTATTATATTTTTTAAAAAAATAAAAAACACTGATCTCCCTAAGAAAAGGAAGGGAGCACCATATCAATGCTTCCAAGGGAAGGAAGCATCGATGCTCCCTTAGAGGACCCTATATCAGGCTCTCCAAGGGGAGCATTAGAACTCCCCAAATGGAGAGCCTTTTTTTTTTTTAATTACTAAAAAATTTATAAAATTATATAATAGTAATTTTAAAAATTAATTAAGGGTAAAGTTATATTTTTATCCTCGTCACAAAATCAAACTGATAAAAATAAACAGTTGATTAACGGCCAGACCTATGTGTCTATTGAAAAAATATTTTTTTGAGACGAAATGTCCATTTTTGATGAGGGTGATATTCTCTCCCATATTGTTGCCCCTCCTAATTTTGACCTTTTTATTCCTTGTTTATAATTACCAATTGTTTTAATGGACTCATCTTATATGATGATCAAAATTCAAAGCTATCTTAACATAAATTATTGGGTTATTTTGGGTAAAATACAAAAACACTTGAGGTTTGGTTGAAAATATAATTATTTTTTATTAATTTAAAAAAAATATTTTCTTACCTTTTTGAAATTTGATAAAAAATACACTTATTCCATGAGATTTTGTAATATTAATTTATATATTATTTAATACTATTAAAATTAAAATTTTTTTTTAATGAAAGTACATAAATTATATTAATATTTATAATAAAAGTATTTAAAATGGCAATATAAATTTTATTTGTAAATACTTGTGTGTCTACATATATGTAAAGTATGGATGTTGAAAAAATTCTTAATTAATGAAAACGAACATTTTTACTTATTATATTTTTAAATTTCTATTTTAAATAGTTTTATTATAATTATTAAAAATTTTATCCAATTTGTAAATAGAAAATTTAATTAAATCGAATGGCTTTTATTAAATTATTATTTATTATAAATATTAAGAAGACTTATTAGATTTGTAAATAAAAAGTTTAATTTCATTGAATGAATTTTATTAAAAATGTTTTTCTTAATTTTTATAGTATTGTTTAATTTGTAGATTAATATTACAGTCTAATTGTTTATACTTTAAACGTTATATTTTAGTATTAATTGTATTAATTAGAAATAATTAAAACAAATAAGTGATCACGTGACAATAGATATGATTATAAATTAAATAGGCACGTGAAAAATTGCAAATTTAAGGTTCAATCAACATAACCCAAAGAGAATTTTCTTCGCTGAATTATAAGGTCATTTTAGTCAATTGATATTCCGAAACCATATTTGTAAAAAAAAAAAATTACTGGGTGAAAGCTTTTACCGAACCAACAACGACAACAACCAACACCAACCGCCAGTTCCATGCTTCCATTATTAAAAACAACAAAAGAAAGAAAAAGCATTGCCTTATTTTTATGTTTATTTTTCCTATTATAAATACTTATTACATGTCTTTTAAACTGTTGCTTGACGCCACCTCTTCCAACCCCAAGCCCAAACCACCTTATAATTTCTCTCTCTCTCTCTCTCTCTCTCTCTCTCTTCTCTATGTACTTTCACTCAGATTTTTCTCTTTCCCTCTCTTAGCCACCACCCACCTACTCTTCCTTCTATGGACACCGCCGCAGACAACCACAGCGCTTCCTCCTCCTCCTCTTCTCCTTCTTCGGACGTCGATGGCACGCCGCGTGGAGCAACCTCGGCCGTCCGTCGAGCTCTACAGTTAATCCAATCCGACGACTCGGATTCCAAGCTGCAAGCCGCTAAGGAAATCCGGCGACTCACCAAAACTTCCCAGAGGTGTCGGCGGCTTCTTGCTGACGCTGTTATTCCACTCGTTTCTATGCTCCGAGTTGACTCACCTGAGTCCTACCACGAGTCCGCCCTCCTCGCCCTCCTTAACCTCGCCGTTAAAGACGAAAAGTACGCTAACCCTCTTTCTCTTTAATCGCAATTAATAAATATCGTAACGTGTATATTTGAAGTATTTTAGGGAAATATTTTTTAGTAATTCGAAGCTTTTTGCGAATTAGATTACTAATTTTTGGATTATTTTTATCGGCAACTGGAGTTTTAGTGGGTTGATTTTCACGTTGATTACTCTTTACTTTTTTTTTTTAAATATTTTATAATTTTCAGCATTTCGAGGAAAAAGATTCTAGTCTTGATCCTCTTTCTTTTTTTTTTTTTTATAATTAAATTTGAATTTTTTATTTTCTATATGTCTAACCGCTGATTGGTTGTAAAAAGAATATTCGGAGAATCAAAGAATAATTATTTAAAATTTCCAAATATTTTGGACGTACAATTATATACTAGTAGTAATTTCTAGAAAAAAAAATATTTTATTTATATATCCTTGTGTCACCGACTAAAGTTATAATTAGATAGGGTTGGGTGCTTGGGTTGTTGATTCACGTTAAAGTGAGGGTGAATTTTGGGATTATCCTTGTAACCTTCAAAAGGAATTGGATGCTTTCTTTTTTTATATAACTGAATTTTGATTAAAAGATGTGGTTGTTCTTTTATTTTCACATGTTTTCTACTTTCTTTCTTTCTTTTTCCTTTTTATTTTCAATTTTTTTTCTTTCTATTATCTTCTCTTTGAAGTTATTATTTTGTCATCATGAATTTGTTTGGTGATGTAGAAATATATGTACTTTCCCCAAATTAAAGAGGAACTGTTTTTTTAATCTTACCTTGTTTACCTTTTTGGGATTACTATTTTTTAATCTATGAAAGTGTATTTTGTTTCCTTTAAAATGAAGCAACCCAATGCGATTAACCCAAGAATTTTATATTAGTAATCCTAGATTAATTAAGACATTCATTGGTTAATTAGTTTAGTTAATTTTTTTTGCTTTGAAAACGATTGGTTTAGTAAATAATCCTAGATTAATTAAGACATTGCTCTTGATCTTTTGCTGCTGGCCTATAGAATTTACAACTTGTTCCGTACCACAAATTTTTTGTCTCTTAAATATTCTTTTGTTCCTTTTCAATCATGAAAAGAAATCATTAAACTTATCCATAAAACCTTTAGTCCAATAAGATAGAATTACTTTGAATTTGATTGCTAAATCAGATATAATTCGTAATAGGTGTTTTTTCTTTTATGTACTTCAAGTAATATTTGAGTTGCTTTACAGTGCCAACACTGTTAAATTTATGATCTTTGTACTTGTCATATTATTTGGTGTTTTAATGAAGAGAAAATCTCACTATTGTTATTTTGCAGGAATAAGATCAGCATTGTGGAAGCAGGTGCCTTAGAACCAGTTATTAGCTTCCTTGAAAATGAGAACTTAAACCTACAAGAGTATGCAACAGCAGCTTTGCTCACTCTCTCTGCTTCTGTCAACAACAAGCCCATTATAGGCGCATCGGGTGCCATTCCTCTGCTTGTGGATATCCTTAGACATGGAAGCACACAAGCTAAGTTTGACGCTGTAATGGCTCTTTCCAATCTCTCAACACACCCTGACAATCTTAAAATGATTCTTGAAACCAGTCCCATCCCTTCTATAGTCAGTTTACTGAAAACTTGTAGAAGGTCTTCAAAAACAGCTGAAAAATGCTGTTCTCTGATAGAATCCTTGGTGGGTTTTGATAAAGGAAGAACAGCTTTGACAGCTGAAGATGGTGGAGTATTAGCAGTTGTGGAAGTGCTTGAAAGTGGCACTCTCCAAGCTAGGGAGCACGCTGTTGGGGCACTACTGGCAATGTGTGAGAGTGACCGATGTAAATATAGGGAACCGATTCTTGGAGAAGGTGTAATTCCTGGGTTACTTGAGCTCACAGTGCAAGGAACACCCAAGTCTCAGACAAAAGCTCAAACCCTTTTGCGGTTACTGAGGGATACTCCATATCCCAGATCCGAGCTTCAACCTGACACACTGGAGAACATTGTTTGCAACATAATCTCTCAGATCGATGGCGATGATCAATCTAGTAAAGCAAAGAAAATGCTGGCTGAGATGGTCCAAGTTAGTATGGAGCAGAGCTTGAGACATTTACAGCAAAGGGCTCTGGTCTGCACCCCAACTGATTTGCCCATTAGTAGCAGTTGTACTTCTGAAGTTTCCTTGAAATGATTGCTTCTGTTTTTCGGCTTTTTTCTGTTTTGCATTCCCCCCCAACCCCCCCATTTACTTGTGGTGTTTGTTATATAAAATGTTCCTCTGTAGAAAAGATGAATAACGTATAGTGAAAAATGCCAGTCCAGGCCGTTTGTGGTGATATCGGTATCGGGTGACTGGTAAAAGTGTCAATAAACTGGAAATTATATGAAGTTGAAAGCATAAATAGTTTCCAGTTTGCTTGTAAAGAAACTGTTGTATGAAATGTTATACAGTCATTGGAGTTTTCCTTTCTCCTCTTCTCTCATGGCGTATGATTTGATTGTAGTAAACCTATTCAGAACACGAGGAAGAGAGTTTAAAGCCTGGCTCTGATATCATTGTCACCAAACAACATCAACATGCCTGGCTGTATGTTGACAGGAAATTTCAGTCCGGCATGCAAGACATGGATGGCTCAGAAATAATTACACATGTTTAATCTTTGACATGGTCTTCTTGAGGAAAACTATTTCAATCTTTACCATCATTTTTGAAAACATAAAAATTCCATTTTGCATTTGGAAGACGAATTATAGCATTGGTTAAAATAGATGAGGTAAAGTAGCAGGCTGACCATGAAATTGAAATTTATCAAGCCGAGTTTTCATTGGAGGATGGGGCGGCTTTCGATTGAAGAAAGATGGGCATCAAGTCAGCATCGATCCGGTGTTTGTTGAATTGATATTTGCGACCTTTGTGAGGGTCAATTATAACTCATTACTTGCTGAAATTTGTGTGAAAACTGTTGTTGTCTCATTCTTAATGGAGGACAAGTCAGTTTAAATGGTGGGAAAATTCCCATTCAAAGTGGAGGCAATTTTCCTGCTTTTGCAACTTGTCTTTTAGGTCCTTGCATTTTTTCTCTACAGTTTCAATGACAAAACTCACCGCCAAAACCGTAAATGCTTCAATCAATGGATTCAAAACAAGGATTATATTATCACCAACACATACGCTAAATCCAATTTCGGAAACTTCCTTGTAAAAGCAGAGGGTAAGTTCTCTTTGTACAAATTGTTTTATAAAAGAATAAAGGAAAAAATAATTCAAAGTATACACAATGCTACAGGATGAAATCACAATAATCAAAATATTACATTCTAATTTGAACAAAATAACAAATTAAATCTTATAATAATAAATTTAATAAATGTGAAATTTTAAAATAAACATTTAGCTTTTCTTTTTTTTTTAAATAAAAGTGTCATAGCCTCATAGGTACAAGAAAAAGAAGTCCCTTCTCTACTGCAAGGCAGGGACTCTCCCACATAGATAACAAGGCGACCCACCCTCCATCTAGCTAGTGTAATGAAGGTGTGTAGCTAGCTAGGCCATGTACCTTCCTAATCAAGCACCCATTTGACTCTCTACTTTGATCAATTAATTTGAGCATACCTTGAGCCGACCTAGCTTTAAAGGCTCTCCTACTTGGGTGACTTTGAGTGAGTGAAGGTTTCTAACCTTGGCGATCGGACCTTCCCAAGTCACCCATTTACTTTCAACGAACATAACCTGCAATATATTAGCTCTTTCTAAAAAACCTAATGCTTACCTTTTTCATTAATTATCCAATATAAGACGCCTTTCCTCGTCACAAAATGTGCTAGAAAGCACGTTGACTAGCATGCCCCTCACTTAAGTATATATATAACATGTACATAAAATATGGCATGATATGCTATTTCATGCAACAAGTCAAATAATTTGATTGTTCACAAATGACATCCAATAGGCGTTCAAGGCCCTAGCTTCCAGGTTTGATTAGATTAGATTGTTTTATTAATAAATAATATATTCTCATTTGATTTCAATTTTAAAATATTACAATATTAATATGAAAAGTAATATTTTTGTTATTTAAGTAATAAAAAACTAGTTAAAATAAATGTGTCAAGCCCAGCTCTTACTTGGTTTTTTAAAGGAGGCTTGATAGGCTTGGCTCACTCTATTTATGGGCATCTTTTTTTTTTTTTTTGGAAGAGATTTATGGGCATCTTTAATTCTTTATATCCAAGTAATAATAAATAGTAAATTCATGGGTTCTTTTTTTTTTTTAAATTTTTTGAAGTAGTTAGACACTTTAGTGTTTTCCGCATAATATACACAAAATTTATGAAATAGACTCACCTATTTGATTCTTTAGCCGGTAAGAAGGATGGAAATGGGGAGGGAAAAAGGATGGAAATGGAGAGGAAAAGAAAATTTCTTTAGCCTGATGATTAGGTTTTATAACTACTTTCCTTAATTCGTGGCTTAACCATTGGACTACAACATAGTGAAGGACTGTTGCTTAACTAGGCCATGGGCCAAGAAGGCCCACTGACTGCATTGCTATGCACTTCACATTTATGGTGCGTTTGTTTGCAGGGATGTAAAGTTACATTCCCTGCAAAGTGCTTAATTAAATTACATTGCAGCGTTTGTTTTGCAACAAACCGCTGCAATGTCATAATGCAATGTAATCACATTGCAGCCCTTGGCTGCAATGTGATTGCAGCCCAAAACCAATGCAATGTACATTACATTGCAGGCTGCAATGTTTGTAATGTTATTAAAGACATTTTTACCCTTCAACTTTATTATTTTATTAAAAATATTTTATAATATTATAAATAAAATAAAAAATATTAAACTAAAATATATAATATAAAATTTAAAAATTAAAATAATAAAATATAAAAAATTAAAATTTATATAATATAGATAAAAGAAATTAAAATATAATATATAATATAAGAAATAAAAATTAAAAAAATAAAATATAAAAAATTAAAATTTATATAATATAAGTAAAAAATATTAAAATAAAATATATAATATAAGAAATAAAAATTAAAAAATAAAATATAAAAAATTAAAATTTATATAATATAGGTAAAAGAAATTAAAATATAATATATAATATAAGAAATAAAAATTAAAAAATATATATAAAAAATTAAAATTTATATAATATAGGTAAAAAATATTAAAATAAAATATATAATATAAGAAATAAAAATTAAAAAATAAAATATAAAAAATTAAAATTTATATAATATAGACAAAAGAAATTAAAATAAAATATATAATATAAAAATTATATTAAATAAATGAAATAAAATATACAAAATTATAATAAAAAATGAAAATAAAATATATGACATTAAAAATATATTTAAGAGATAATATTATATAAAAATTAATAATAAAGAATACAAGTATATTAAATTTACATTTTAATAAATAAGGGTAATTTTGTAAATTAACATTACATTCCCTGTAAAGTACTTGTAAAACAAACACTGTAATGTTATCTTCCCTGCATTTTAATCATTACATTACTCATATACCAAACACTGCAATGTTATCTTCCCTGCAATCATATTACTTGTAATCACATTCCCTGCAATCACATTACCTGTAATCACATTGCATTGTAAAGTACCAAACGCCACCTTATAGCAAGCCATTGGCTCAAAGTATCGAACAGCTAATGTAGTTACCTGTTTCCCATCATCGGTTATTGACATATTTCGAGTTTGGGTTTTAATTTCCCCTTTATCAATGGCATCTAGATAAATTGTAAAGTTAAAAAGTGTTTGTCTTTCCATATCAACAAGAAGATATCATCACACTGTCTAGATCTTTTATTTCTTCTTTTGTTTTTTGGGGATATTGATAGCTTCTTTATGTTCCTATATATTGCCAACTCATGAATTCATCTTGACAAGAACATTCAATAAAAAGCACACCAGAAATGATTCTCAAGGTTGGCCTCATATATTCAAAATGCACTGTATATAGATTGCTAGATTCCAAAGACTTGATGTAATACACTTGAGAATTTAATTCAATTAATAAATATATATGTATGTAATATAAAAAATTTGATTTGAATCTTCTTTTTTAATTATATCTAAATGTTTATTTTTTCTAAAAAATATTGACATAAAAATTAAAGATTTGTATGTTAAAAAATTATCTTTTATTTATTACGTATTTTATTTCAAATGTAATTTTATTTAACTTTAACTATGTTCATTTTTTGAATTTGATATTGATGAACCTAATCCCCTTTTATTTGGTGAATTGAAATCAAAATTTGAAATTTATAACTACTTTCATATTATGATAGTGTGCATAAATAAGTTAAATTTTAACTAATAACTAGTGGAATAACTCAACTATGTCACCGATCAACCAAGTTAAAGTTTGAGTAATTTGAATATCTTGAATTTGATTTCTTTACCATTTAGCTAAGTTCAAATTTGACTGGTTCGAATATTTTAACTTTAAATATTTTATTGGTAAACTTAAGCCAATTACTAGCCTAATCAACTTTCCGATTGTTAATTGTTTCCTAATGCAATATATATATATTGATAATTTTCTTTACATAAAGTTATAAAATTTAGTTAAGCTACAATCTTATATTGGTTCCAACTTTAGGTCAAACCAAATTGATCATTCTACTTCAAATACCTTAATTTATTATTATTTTTGAACCAAATTTGAGTACACAACAAATAATATTCGAGCTTAATTTGCGCACTCTCATTCAAAGCGATCAAACATCCTACTTTTAAAGAAAAAAAATCTCTATCTCAAATATATCCTAAACAAATCCACTTTGTCATTATCTTAATTTAAAACCATTTTAGACCCTTTCAAAACCTTGATTATCCACTATCGCTTCTCCCAAAACTACCTGCTATTTTTTCTTTCATTGCTTACCTATGGCTACAAAGACTGACAATATTGAAGAAGAAGAAATATCAAAGATGGAACAAGGTCATCCCACTTCAAATAAATCTGAGACTGATCAATTATCCATTCTTTGTTCTTCAACTTCTGTAGTAACCACAGTGCAAAAGGTCAGTCATGAGCAACTTCGACATTTATAGTTTTATTTAATTTTGTTGCATAAAGATTATTGAATTGATATCTTTTGCGGGTTGTTTCTTTCAGTTGATTGCTGAGCTTATTGGTACTTACTTCATAATATTTGCCGGTTGCGGTTCTGTGGCTGTGAACAAAATCTACGGATCAGTCACATTTCCAGGCGTTTGTGTAACATGGGGTCTAATCGTGATGGTCATGATCTATTCAGTTGGCCATATTTCCGGGGCTCATTTCAATCCAGCTGTCACCATCACCTTTGCAATTTTTCGTAGAATCCCATTTAAGCAGGTAAATTATTATTTTTTTATTTTTAATACAATTTCGCGTGGATAAATTTTCAGTGATTAAGTCGTCTCGGTACTCTAAAACCCAAACGCTTGTTGAGTCTGGATTCAAAATATGTCATCAGAGGGACTGATTCATCAATTTCACTAAGACAAAGTTGATCCTAAAAACATTTTTTTCTTAATTTATGGAGTTAAATAGGCCCTACTTTGCCATTTATTTTGACAAATCTTTTTAGATTAGGCTACAATACACTTTTTTACTTATTGTCTTGATAAAGATAAGAATGTCATTGATTATATTGTAATCGAGTATCCTGTATCCTGTATTATTCGATTAAATAAAATTAAAATATTTATAATTTTTTTTGAAAAGGTTTTTCTTTTTTTAACTATTGAAAAGTGATTTTTATTCCCCCGTCACTCCGCTGATGCCATGACAAGCCTCTTTTGCAAAAGATTTTGATAGCATAAAGATTTTGATGTGAGAAATAGCTCTGCGCAATTACAACAAATAAGCTAGCTTCCCTACTGGCCACTGTCAACATGGATCAATGCAAAAGGTCCGTCAAAGGACATTAAAACCTAAGATCTTCCCGAAACCTCAAATGGGAAGAGAGGAGAAAGCCCAAGGAATCGAAGCTGCCAAGAAGAGATGCTCATTACTGAACAAGAAGAAAAAGATCAACCAAAACCAACAGAATGAAACCTGCAGGGCAAAGGGAGCCTTCAAAGCAATCACTAAAGCAAAAAAGCCGTCTTCGAAGATCTCCAACCATGACACAAGAAACAGTCGAAAATCCTGAAGAACATAGCTCGAGCCAAGAAGGAAATGAGCATGGAAAAGCAAACCATACCGCCTGAGCCATTCCCTCAACATAACACGTCCAGCGGCCACCAACAGACCCCTTAAAGACCCCCCTCCCCCTCAATCATTTGTACACCCTCCCAAGAAACCATGACAGCAAAAAACCATGCCAACGCAAAAGGTCAAACCCCAAGGCCACCAACCATCCAAACAGATCCTACCACACCAAGCCTCTTCCTCCCTCAGAGCGTTCCCTTTCATCTTACAGAATCAGAAGAATCGCATACCGAACCAGATAAAAAAATCATAATCAAAACAAGAACACCAACCATTATCCAATCCTTACAGAACCTTCAATTTCATAATCCTCCCTCCTCAACCCCTGAAGACCCTTACATACATGAGAACATTGAAAAATAGAGTCACCCACAAACAACTTGAACCCTAAGACCCTAAAGACCATCCCAAACAAAATTGCCTTCCCCAAACCCCCAAAGCCCATGAAAAAAATCTAGATTTCACAACCTTAAATCAAGAACAAGGCAATCCACCATCAATTCCCACCCCCAAAGAAAACCTCAAATAGAGCAAAAGGACCAAAACAGACCTTCCTCCCAGATTGGGAGACTAATGTCCTTTTGTTTCAAAATACACAAAAAATTTAAAAAAAGATTTATTTTCTTTTCTTTACTTTTTTTTTTCTTCTTTCATTCATTTTTTCTTTTTCTTCTATTTTTTTGTACAAAATTTTCCTTCAAAATTTTTTTTTCGAGCTCAAAATATAGTACAAAGTCCACAAGCAACCTTTAGAAACAAACAATCTATCAGCTTGAAAATAGAGGCAAAAGGAACGAGAAAAACAAAGTAAAACAAACACCAAAACAAAATCATAAGGGAAAGAGTCCCCCTCCTCTTATAAGGCCACCATTACGAAAAACGCCCTAAGATCTCACGACCACTCCCCACCAGTCGACACTTAAAGACAGTAACATAACCAAAAAACTCAAGAGCAGAGCCATTAACTAGGCCAAACTTAAAGAAGGAACTCCTCCCAACCAGAACATAAGGGCATCCCACTAACAAATGGCTTTTGATTCTTTACAATATAATTTAATTATAGATAATATGATTACAAATAACGTGATTACAATTAAAATGATTACAAAGAAAATAATATTACAGTATTTGATATATAAATAAAATAATGATAAAAATACATGATAAATAATATTATAATGTTTGATTTATAAGTAATTTATTGAGAATGTAAGATTAATTTTTAAAATTACCTCTATTTATTAAAATATAAGTTTAATATAATTATATTTTTTATTGTTAATTTTTATATAATATCATCTTTTAAATATATTTTTAATGTCATATACTTTTTTTTATTTTTTATTGTAATATTATATTTTTTTATTTTTTATTGTAATATTATATTTTTTTATTTTTTAATATAATTTTTATATTATATTATATTTTTATTTTTTACTTTTATTATATAAATTTTAATTTCTTATATATTTTTTTAATTTTTAATTTTTATATTATATATTTTATTTTAATATTATTTATTTTAATTATAATATTATAAAATATTTTTAACAAAATAATAAAATTGAAAGGTAAAAATATCTTTAATAATATTACAAAGTACATTGTAATGTAATTGTATTGATTTTAAACTGCAATCACATTACATCCATTGATTGTAATGTAATTACATTACAATCTTATATTGTAGTGATCTGTTACAAAATAAATATTATAATATAATTTAATTGAACACATTACAAAAAATATGCTCTCACTTCCCTAATACCAAACGTTACCTTAAGCACATGCCATAGGCCTTATGACTGTTTTTGAATTTCCTAGAATCCAACTCTAAGAATTCCTCTTCTTTTTCTCTTAGTGCTTGTTTGGCTTAATTTTTTTTCAGCTTATCTACCTCTTAAAAGCAGAAGTCAGACCAAATATAAATTTTGAAAAGCTCTTAAAAAAAAAGCTGCTTTTTTTTGAAGAGTAAAATTTTTAAAAAATGAGTTTAAAAAAAAGCTCCTATGAGAAACTTTTTCTTATTTTCTTTTAAAAATATAAGAAAATTTTTTATTTTTGTTTCAAAAATATCCTTATCTATTAAAGATAATTACAATATTACTCTTTTAAAAAAAAAATTACTCTCTACAATAATTTTAACTAAAATTATAACTTATATAAATAAAAAGTTATAAAAAAAATTTACCAAACAACTTTAGCTTAATTTTAAAAGCTATTATTTTTCATAAAAATTTCATAATAGTTTTTAAGTTAAAAAAAAGCTAAGCCAAACAGCCCCTTAGAAAGAACTTTTTCTTTCCTTTCTATTATCTTCTTCTTTTTTCTTTTACCTTTCTTCATTCTTCTTATTATTTGTTTCTCTCTTTTTTTTTCCTGGTTTCCTTTTGGACTCTCAAGAAGAGCACTTACCAGAAAAGATGATCTCAGTTTGACACTTTTACCTTCTCGGCTTTTCTCAAAGCAAAACATGGTCTTAAAAATTCAAAACATTAAACAGAGGGAAAGCCATCACAAAAACCAAAAGAATGGACATAAAAACAATCAGTGCACAAATCCAAAGTAGAAAAAAGCGTCAAAATTAATTAGCTACCCATAAAAAATCTTCACTCTTCTCCACCCTCCCCTTAGCAAGATCATCAACCATTTCATTAACTGATCTAGATACTTTTCTGACCTCCCATGCTCTTATCTGCCTTTCAACTCTTCAATACCTAATTTGATCTTCCTTAGTCTCCAAGGAGATTTATCAAGATTATCAAGCCAGGTCACTGCATTACTAGTCATTTTCGATTTCCAGCATGTTCATCTCCTCCCATTTTGAGGCTGAGAAAATCATAAACATCTCGTTCGTAGCAAGTAACTCCATGGTATTCGCATCCATGACCCCCCACCACTTTTGAGAACAAGACTTTGATTGCTCCATTAGGATCTCTCAGTGCCCTTCCTATCCTTGCTTGGTCCGGGGATCCTCTTAAAATGCCATCGACATTGAATTTAAGTGCAATTGGAGGTTCCTCTTATTTTCAGACTCCTTTTTTGGAATGTGACCATGGTGGGATTCCTTATAATATCTTCGAACTTCTCACACTTCTCTGACCATTTAGCCTTTGCCCACAAAGCAATTCTAGTTGTAGTTAAATTGAAACAGTGATTCCCATCCCA
This sequence comes from Theobroma grandiflorum, assembly GCA_036013995.1. Lineage (NCBI taxonomy): Eukaryota > Viridiplantae > Streptophyta > Magnoliopsida > Malvales > Malvaceae > Theobroma > Theobroma grandiflorum. The sequence goes on along the minus strand of CP142132.1, from coordinate 14,636,273 downwards.
AAATGTCCCCTAGAACACGATCTCGTTTCTCATCAGCTAAATAGTCTAGCTAATTGCAAAAAAGACCAATCTCCATAATCTTCTCTCACCTGCTTGAACCAAATCATTCCATTCCAAAAAAAAAGGGGGGATATCCTTTGCTTGCATTCCTCCGTGAATCCCCCACCATTTACACCACCCCATTCAAACCTTCCAACTCTCCTTACATTCCAAAAATAGATGATCCACTGATTCAACTTTTTCTGTACATAGCCAACACATTGCCGGCTCTGACCTCAATAGTCCTCTTTTCACCAATTTTGCTTTCACCGCCCTCTCCAGCAAAACAATTCGACCTTGATCGGTGCCATCCCCATCCACACAGACTTTCACATCGCCTCCACTCTGCCCGTTTGTCCTGTTGCAACTCTACAGAATGACCTAACTGAGTCAACACTATTAAGTATCCATTTCCAAATCAACTTATCCTCTAATTCAGATGCCACTAAGCATTCCTCTAAAACTTGCATTAATTGGTCCTATTGCTTCTTTTCCTACCTAAAAAGTTCACACCTCAATTTTATTTTCCACCTCCATTTTTCCCCGATACGTTTCCCATAATCCTTAGTCAACCCTTCCTTATTAAGAGCTAAGGCATACATCCTTGGGAACACCTGTCTTAACCTCACTCCTTCCATCCATTCGTCATCTTAGAAAGCTAACCTTTTCTTAGAGTATCTATAATCTGGTTCGAATAGTAAAAGTATTATCAATCACGGAATCGGGTAAAGTTTTGGTAACTGTGAATACTTATTGCTCGAATTTGATTATAAATAATGCTCTTTAATATTAAATTTTAGTTATATATATTATGTTTGCTATTCAAATATATTATGTTTTTTTAGAATTCTTTACAATTAGTGTAATACATACTAAAATTCATTAATTGTTCTAAATAGGATTTTAAATTTTAAGTTTCTATGAATTATCTTTAATTTATTAATTTATTTTTCATTAATATATACATAAAAATAATTTAAAAATTATTTAATGAAGTATTTAACAGATACAATAATATTTAGAATATTCGAGTACGAGTTTAGATAATAATTAAAAATTTTAATTTAGTATTTATAGGGTTTAGATTAAAATACTTAAAAAATAATAGGTATCAATTGTCCACATTAGTCAAATATTAAAATGGATAGTAGGAAAAATGTGTATTAACTTGTTCTTTGCAGTAAAAGTAATAAAAAAAAAAGTCATATTTGGTTGAATTAATGATGAATAATTTGTTATTACATTGCATGAAATTGTAGGTTCCAGTGTACGTTGCAGGTCAGCTAATGGGATCAATTCTGGCGAGTGCCACATTAGCCTTGGTGCTTGATGTAACTCCTTCGGCTTATTTTGGAACCGTACCAGTTGGCTCCAATGCCCAATCTTTTTCTATAGAAATCATCATCTCCTTCCTCTTGATGTTCGTGATTTCTGGCGCCACCACTGATAATAGAGCGGTTTGTAATTAATTTTTAGTTTTACATATATATTTCACTTACATGTTATTATTAATGCTCAAAATTGATCGAAACAAATCAACCTTTTGCAAAGATTCCAAGAGATTTTGCTTTTCCTTCGGAAAGGGGTTTTCTCCATAAATTTGCTGTGTGATATAATTAGATCATAATCAACGACTAACTTATTAATACCTTAGACATCAAGGCAAATAATTGATTTTCTAGCAGCATAAATTTACTCAAATTGTTATTAGTATGATATTGCTTACAGTGTCATAGAATTTATTAACAATGTAGGCCATATATACAAACATGACACTCAGTGTTTTTTCCCATTTTGACAGGTGGGAGAACTAGGAGGAATAGCTGTTGGAATGACTATTATGTTGAATGTCTTTGTGGCTGGGTAATCTTTCACTTTGAGCTTGTTAATTTCATTTCCTCATTTGTTATACTTCTACATTTCTTTCTTAAAATATTAATAGAAGTTAGCTATACTAAATTAAAGAAAATTATTAATGTGATGCAGGCCAATTTCTGGAGCTTCAATGAACCCTGCAAGGAGCATCGGGCCAGCACTTGTTAAGCATGTTTACAAGGGACTTTGGTTATACATATTTGGACCAATCATTGGAACTATAGCTGGAGCGTTCATCTATAACCTAATGAGATTTACAGACAAATCTCTTCGTGACTTAACCATTAGAAGCAACTAACTCTTTCTTCATCGGTATCCCAAATAATTAATAACTATTCTTTGTTTAGTTCATTTTTGTATCATTTACATTTATTTTATTCGCAAGTTTTCAACTGTTTTAACTTTGAAATTTTTATATATTTTCAAATTCTCAAATTCAAAACTTGAAAGAGAGCATTGAAATTTATAAGATGAAAGAAATTATTTTTCTTTATCCATCTTTAATTTTAATATAAATTTTGCACGTAATGAAAAAATTTTACTTATTCTAAAATGTTAATAAAAATTGGCTTTTGATGTATGTATGCTTCTGGTTTATCCTTGTTTTTATTAACTATTAACCAATTAAAAAACCTAAAAAATTTACCTATATCTATACTTATGTCTATGTAAATGAATTAAAAAATTATGTATTGGATAATTTAAGCATATACTTAAGTATGCCTAATTAATAAGTCTAATTAGCATATTCCTTAATATTTAGTAGTTTTATACTTTGAATTGATTATATATTTGATATTGGAATTGTTATAGAAATTATGATGTTGCCAATGCGTTGTTTTAAGCAAACTGGAAAAATTTGTCGGAGCTTGAAAAAGGTACATGCCTCGACTTCTTTCCCCTTATTCAAGCAGAGGGAAGGAAGGTGGTCAAGCCTCCACAGGCTGTTATTGATGAGGTTATCGATTCATGGAATTTTAGCTTGGTGGTGCAGTTTTTGGAGATTTTTGTTGGAACATTTTCAAATAAAATGTTTGTTGAAAAAATTGTATTTGAAAATTATATCTGTTGGAAATAAAAAAATAAAAAGAAATCACGTATGATGGAAAAATCAAAAGTTATGTTTATTTGAAATAAACAAATGTGACCGTTTGAAAGAGATGCAAACTGTGTCTATTAAGAATAGGTATCTAAGCTCATAAAAAAGACCATCCTTTAAATAACAGAACATACATAAGAAAACAATAATATTTTTCATTCTTTTCTCAAATATTCTCTTATTTTTCTATATTTTTTTCTTGTCGAAAAACATTATAAAAGTTTGATAATCTTATTATACTCCAGTGAGTACTCAATGGATTGATTTCGTTAGTACAAAGCGCTGTCAATCATGAGGTTTCAATGTATCTTTGAAGTTTATACACCGATAATTCTTTTGTACACTATAAGTGAGGTCGAATAAAACTTTAAAGATAATTACATTAATACACACCTTGAAGTTAATTTCTAAATTTTTCAATTTGATGTCCTAACAAATCCAACTAACAGTTGAAACATAAGCTAAAAGCTGCATACTTAATATGAGGGAAATCGGGTAGGATTAGATTAAACTTGTTGGAAGGTCAATGTTCATTTTTTTTTATTCCCTTCAAATGGCGCTTGTGAATAGATTATGGAATCAGGATTATGGCATTTGAATCACAAGCTAATAATAAATCATAGATGTCAACCTGGTACGGGTTTCGCGGCTTTAACCTCGACTAAAGTTGTGGAATGTTCCACTTAAACGTTACACTCAAACTGAGATCAACTACCTAGTTAGGAGTTAGTATGCCAGTATGTTTTCTTCGTGCCTGTTAAGGCTCTTTTGACTTTTGGATTTTGTTCTTTTTGCTTCTTTGTGTTTGGGGCTGCAGTTTCTTTTCTTGTATTGATTCATTGTGATTTTGGGATAGAGTCCACTCCTTTGTGACTCTATTTTCATTAATAAGTATACTAACATTCCAAAAAAAAAAAAAAAACCACTGCACAACAATAGCAACTGAAATTTGCTAATGCTAGTTTGATATGGGAGAATAGCTAAGCCTTTTTCCCTTTATTTCTTTATTTGGTTGGTTGCATTTTAGTATTGGGAATAGCCATTGGCTAGGCTTAGCTATTTCCCTTTCTCCCCACTATTCCCAAAAAAGGGGCTTAGCAATTTCTCTCTCTCCCCCATTATTCGCCATTCCATAATTGGTGAAATAGGGTAAAAATATCATTAGACGAAAATGTCCTTGTTTAATAGAAATAATTACAACCCTAGTATTAGAAAAGTTTTTTTTTCTCGTTCTCTTTCTTTCTTTTTCTTGTTCCTCCCACCCTTTGTCTGTCTAGGCAAGTTTACAACCGCCCTCCTCCACAACCACCGCCATCTTCTGTCGTCATCATCACCAAGTTCTCTATTGCTGACCAATGAAGAAACCGCAACGATGTTGGAGCGTCGATCCGGCAATGGTTGCGGCTAGATCTAGCCGTTGGAGCGACGATCTGGCCGTGGGAAACACCAAATCTGGTAATGCCATTGGCCAAATCGGCCTTTCAATGGCCAAAGCTGGTCGCGGTCAATGTTAGATCGACGTTCCAACGGTTAGATCTAGCCACGACCAGAACCAGATTGGCACTGCATGTCGCTGACGGTTGCTCCTATGGCCAGCAACAGACGAGAAAAGCAAAGAAACGAAGAAAAAGAGGAAAAAAGAAAAAAATGAAAATACAAAAAAAAAGAAATTAAAATAAAAATTATATTAGTTAATAAATTATTGGTATTTAATGAAAATAAAAATTAAAAGATTAAAAAATGAAAAAAATTGGTGAAAAATTATTCAAATAATTTAATAAAAAGTTATATAACTAATTTAATATAAATTATTTGATAATTTAATAATTAATAATAAATTATTGATGTTTAATGAAAATAGAAATTAAAAGATTAAGAAATGAAAAATAGAGAAAATAATTCAAATAATTAAAATTAAAAATAATGTAACTAATTTAATAATAAATTATTCAATAATTTAATAAAAAATTAAAAAAATAAAAATTTATATTAATAATTTAATAATAAATTACTGATGTTTAACGAAAATAGAAATTAATTTTGTTTTAGATGAAAATAAATTTTATTATAATAAAAGGTAATTTTATTATTTTATCATTTATTCTTTTATTATTCCAAAGTTATTCTTATTAATCAAACATTAGAAACAATCATAATAGAAATTTCTACCTTTTTTTATTCCATGAACTAAACTACATAACAATAATTTTATTCTATTCCTTCTTTATTCCATTCTCACAAAATAACTATTTTATTCTATTCCATAAATCAAACATGTCATAAGGTCTGTGTGGATATTGGATTTGGTGATAAAATTCCTAATATTATTGATATTGAATTGAGAAATGGTAATTTTGTTTTAACTTAGGTTGAAATACCTTGAAGTCCTAAAAAATGTCATTTGTGTAAGCTCTTTGGTCACACTACCAAAGATAGTGAGAAGCAGGAGTTTAAGCTGTCAAACCTTGCTTTATAAAATAATTATGATATCATTTACATGTTCAATGAAATGTTTGAATATTTGTGAAGTTCGAGAAAATGTTAAAAGACAATATTACCCTTAATAATACCATTAAGTCGATTAAACTTTGAACTGATCTAAACGGAGAACTGAGAATGAATTTGAGAAAACTAAAACCCACGGAATGACTCAAAACAATGATTTGGAGTTCGAGGTTCGATTTGGAGTCAATTGGAAAAATTGATTGATTAGGGACAAAACGGTCATTTTTCAATTTAAGGACAAAATGGGAATTTTTAATAAAGATTTTGATCTCAAATGACCAAGAATAATTGTATGAAATATAATATGATTATTGGAACATAAAATGAAGTTTAGCAGTGAAAAAGTGTAATTCTCGGTAGTTTTAGAACACAAGGGCAAAACAGTAATTTTACCACTAAAGGTCAAAACAGAAACTTTAGAGAAGATTTTAGCCCCATTTGAGTAAGATTGATTATTTAGACTAGTTAAAACATAATTTGAGGTTGAAAAGTGAAAAAAAGATGTAATTCTAGTACATTTTGGAGTATAGGGGTAAAATCGTAATTTTACCACCGGAAGACCAAATTTAATTTTTCGAGAGAATTTAGATCAAATTTGATAAATTGGAGTGTGGTATGAGTTTGAGGAGTGAAAAATATGCTTTTTCGTAATTTTTCAATTTTTGAGACAAAAATATAATTTTGTACTTTTTCGACGGCAAAGGTGTAATTTTATAAAATTACACCACAAAATTTTTGGAATGGTCCAGAAACTTCAGGAAAGCTGAATGGATAAGTGTGGAAGCTGATGGTGAAATTTGGGAATAAATGAATGGCTAGAATTTAAGGAATTAATAAAATATTAAAAAAATAAATAAAATAATATTATTTTAATTTTCCTTTAAAAAGGCTAAAAAAATTCATTAAATCAGTTTGTGAGAAACGGTTAGAACCAGGCAAGGAGAGGAAAGCTGAAACCAAGAACCCTAGCTGAAAATTTAAGGGGAAAACAAGGAAAATCCAAGAATCAAGCTAGAAAAAGGTAAATTTCATTAATTTTCCTTGTGATTTTCATTGCCCAAGCCTTATTTTTCCATTTTCATGCACAAATAAAATATGGGTATTGCTGCACCTTGTTGGCTGAATATTTTTGGGTGGATTTGATGCTTGAATATGGTGATTTTTAGGTTAAATGGATGTTATTAGTTAGGTAATAGTGATAGATTTCAAGAAAACACATTTTTACATGTTAGAAACCCAATTTAACGGAATTTTTGGAGACTTTTTGGTGGCTGGAAATGCAGCAAATGGATATGGCTGAATGACAATTTTGGTAAATTTGATGAATAATAAAAGTAAGAATTAATTAAGATTTTTTAGAATAAAATTTGGAATTTTTACCCACTCAGGGTAAAATCGTAATTTTACATTTTTAGACTGGTAAATTGACCCGTAGTTACTACCATTGGGTAATTGGAATATAATCGAACAATTAAAAACTGAAACGGGTCAAATCGGAGTTAAAATGGAGATTTTAGCAATTTAGACGTGTGTAGGCGATTAGGCTGAATACCGTATTTAGACGGTTATTCAGACAGTTTGTAGGGCATTTCATGCATTCAGAGCCTGAAATGATTTATGAAGAATTGACACAATTTATTGAATTTTGTGTCATGGATTGTGGATAGGTGGTGAGCTAATTGTTTTGGGTAAGAGACTGCACCCGAGGGCGGAGGATAAGAGTATTTCTACTCCTAATACAGTGAGTAAACTTACTATCATCTTAATTATCTAGAATAATTTTATTTAATTGCGTGGTTTATGAAAAATAGTTTAATTGGAAAATTATTGTGTTTTATGGGAAAAATATGATTTTATAAAATAATTTATAAATTTCTAAAAATTGAATAATTATTTCAAAAATAGAGTAATTGGAGATTCACACTGTGATTTGTGTTGTTTATCGATAATTTTAAATTAAATGGCTTATGATAAATGTGAGCATGACTGGTTGTTTTTATGATTTGAAAAATATGTTAACTGCTTTGATTTGCCTTGAATGTGTTATGTGCGCCATGTCATGCTATTGTGATTTTTATTGATTGGTGGATAATTAAAGTGGGCACTGCAGTGACGGGGGTTCTGTGGGCCAGCCTAATTAGAGAGGCACGGTTCCCAATTATTGAGCTTACCTCGATTGGAGAGGCGCGTAAGATAACTCCCGAGGTAGGATTTGAGTGCACTTCACGTCTAACATTTTGACGTAAAACATAAATAATGTAGATGATATTTTGCTTGCAACCAATGATATGGGATTGCTACATGAGGTAAAACAATTTCTCTCTTAACATTTTGACATGAAAGATATGGGCGAAGTGTCTTATGTCATTGGCATCAAGATTCATAGAAACATTTTTCAAGGTATCTTGGGTTTGTCTCGAAAAGCCTATATCAATAAGGTTTTAAAGAGATTTTGGATGACAAATTGTTCACCTAATGTTTCACCTATTGTGAAGGGTGGCAAGTTTAATTTGATCCAATGTCCCAAGAATGAACTTGAGAAGGAACAAATTAAAAACATTCCATATGTTTTAGCTATTTGAAGCTTAATGTATGCTTAAATCTATACTAAACTAGACATTGCATTTGTAGTCGAAATGTTGGGAAGATATCAATGTAATCTAGGCTTAGATCATTGGAAGGTTCCAAAAAAAGTCATGAGATACCTTCAAAGGACTAAAGATTTCATGTTGACATATAAACAAGCTGACATCTTGGAAGTTGTTGGATATTCGGATTCAAACTTTGCTGGCTGTGTTGATTCTCGAAAGTTAACATTTGGATATATCTTCATGCTTGCTGGAAGAGCTATATCTTGCAGAAGTACAAAGCAATCTTTGGTTGCTACTTCTACCATGGAAACTGAGTTTATTTCCTGTTTTGAGGCTCCATGACAGGGTATTTGGTTGAAGAGTTTCATCTCTGGGTTTCAAGTTGTTGAATCAATCTTTAAGCCATTGAAGTTGTATTGTGATAATTTTGATGTTGTTCTTTGCTAAGAATAAAAAGAGTGGAAGTCAAAGTAAACACATTGACATTAAGTACTTAGCTATCAAAAGCACATTAAAGCAAATGAAGTGCTTATTGAACACATTCATACTGAGTTAATGATTGCAGGTCCTTAAACAAAAGGCACGCCACCAAAGATGTTCAAGGATCATGTAGTGAAAATGGGATTGATTTCTGATCTGTCACTTACTATTTAAGTTAGATGCTAGCACATTTTTCTTTGCAATGAAACTCTGAATTTAAGTTTGTTTTCTTATATATGATTGTATACATTTATGTTTTAGAACAATAAATATTTAAGGACCCAAAATAAACATTTGAGGTTTGTTCATAAAGTAATATATCATATTATGAAGTTTGTTCAAAAAAGAAATTGCTTTGTAATACATGGAAGGTAATACTTATTTATAAAAGGACTTACTGCCATAATTCATGTAATTCTATTTTTCTATATAACCATATAGGGAATAAGCTTATTATGTTGCGGAAATAATTATGTAATAAAAGTGCGGATCAAGTGGGAAAATGTTAGAATTTTAATTTTAAAATTTAAATATCTCATTGTCTTTAATGATCTTAACTTTTAGATCCCATGATAAGTGATATGGTTTTAATGGAATTGTTATAACTACCCATTATTTGAATGGGATTATAATAATTACCTATTATTTTTGAAAATTTCCCTAGTTTTTAGGCAATAGTTATTACTTTGACGGGAGAGATTCTACTTATAAAAGAAAATATATGGATGCCCAATCCAAGTCACTTTATTAAAAAAAATACTGTATTATCATCAATGTGAATTGTTATTTGGATTGGAAGATCTTATAAGGAAGAGATTGAAGAACTCCAAAAAAAAAAGCTTGAAACTTGTGAAGGAAGAAATTTGATATTTGCTATGACTGGAGGTTAATGTCATGATCCTTACTGGATGATGGTAGGTTTATCTGCCAGCAAACAAAAGTGTGCTATTATTGTTAAATTATAGTTGATATTTGCTTATAATTATTTATTTCTGCTTTCTTTATTATTCATTATTTATATATATATGTATATTCATATGTTTATGAATATATTTAACATTTTGGTCATGGAAAAAAAAAAAACAACACTTTGACATCAATAGTACCACAGACATAATTAATACTGCAAACAACTTTGTTGTAATTGCTGATGATAATCTTGATGATACACAAATGGTAGTGCATACTGACAAAACTACTTTGGAGAAACAATCCTTGGCAGGGGGAGATGTGTGTCAGGAAGTCCAATTTGACAATAATTCCGAACTTGAACTTGATGCGGTTGAAACCTATGTTTGAAATTCTTAGTTTGGAATATCATGAGGTTTAATGTCTCTAGGGATTTTGATCTTTTTCAATTCCTTCATGCTGCACCTCATCACTTCACTCACCTATGTGAGAAAGGGGAAGGGAGGCGTGGCTCATGAGATTTTGTGAGGTTCTTCTTCTATGACGTGTTTAATGACCCATGAACTGCTTCATGTTGATAGGGGTGCCTAGAATGGTTACGAATTTTGTTCATGAACAGAGGTTCCTATGTTAAAAAATGAAAAAATAGAAAAGAATGTAAAAAAAAAAAACACGACCTTTTTCTATTTTCAATGTTAATTGATTAATTATCTCTCTCTTCTAGGTCTTCATTCATGTGATTTTTGGCTTGCCATTAACTCCTCTGGCTCTATGAAGGATCCTCTCCTTTGCTGTTTTTTAGGGAGTGGTTTGGCTAATGACATTGCTGGTTTTTTTGAGGTGGTGGATGTTCTCTTTTGATTAGGGTGGAGCGATGGGATGGCTATAGGCGGAGGGATGTCTCTCAAGATTGATGTTTGAGTAACAATTGGATGGAGAATTAATACCTGGGGGTTCAAGGGTTGTGCTACTGTGTTTCTTCGGAGGCTGTGCTTTGGGAGTTTGTGCTGATCAATCTCAAGGGTAGCGGCAAGGAGGGAAGGGGCGTGGGGGGGGGGGGGGGGCGTAGACTGGAAGATTGTTAAGGCAATGAGATGGCATGTTGCTTGAGGTTCTTTTTTTTCTTTTTTGGTTTTCAGAATGATTAAAATTTTTTTTTTGTGCATTAACTGCAGCTTCTTAATACTTCTTTGGATAGCTACACTAGAAATACCTCTCACGTTCCAAACAAGTGCACTAATCATGATTGGATTCTAGCTGCATAGCTCTTTGAGATGGAATCATCATCTGAGACTCCATCATTTTCCCCCATAGCAACTGCTTCTTCATAGGCTAAACTGAAAATTTTACCAATTGTAGCTGCAGTGTCTGAATGTCTTCTTTGTCGCTCTCGTGGGTGGACTTCCAATTCTGTAGAATGGACTCCTGAGACCAAGGGATCATCGCTTAGTTCTTTACTATATGCACTTACCTGAGGCAGACTCTTGGGTGGGAGGGTTGTCAAAATGGCTTGCTGTTCTTTCTTGCGGGCGTGCAGATGATAGAGCAGCTCGGTCATTTCCACCTAAGCTCTTGGTTTGACTTATTTCCTGTTCCCTCGTTGGGCTGCGTTCACCACTGCCTTCCGCAATATCCACTGACAGATTTTGGCCGCTTGACCCACTCACTGCCCTTGGCAGATGTTCCCCTTGTGAGATAGGTTCTGCCCGTTCTGAGGGTTTTGAAATATGATTTTTTGAATTTTCTCCTGTGTTCGTACTCATCTTTTTATGCGTCCACGTCCCATCTTCCTCTGCTGGCACTGTGAAATCCCTATTCCTCGTACCCGTGGGACTCATTGATTGGTCCCGCTGGTCAAACTCGGTGAGAGAAGGACGGGCAGTAGGTCTTTCCACTGCAACTGTCCTATCGGGCATTTGAAAAAGGCTTTTTTTATTTCTATTTTTTCTTTTGCCGCCTGCTTGATCTGGCATCCTCATTGACGGTTCTAGAAGATTGCTGCTTCCTGCTGGTGCGATCTCAGCCGCCCCTTGCTGGTCTGTCTCGCTCTCCTCGCCACGTGGGTCTCCATTTTTCTGTTGCAAGCTGTGCGTCCCCATCATTCATCCGGTCCCGCTGGCCTCGGTAGTCTCCATTTTTTCCTTCTTTGTTTATTCCAACAGTAGTCTCTCTCCTACGCTCCACCATGCAGACCTCGGTATTTTCATTATGTTCATGCCTTCCCATTTCGTGCAAACTCGCCTGTGCATTCCCGTTTCTCTCTCCCGTTTGCCTCTTTGAGGATATTTCTGCTCGCCTCGCTGTACCACCCCCTGCTGGTTCGAACGTGTCTGCTTGCTGTGTCCCTACGGGTTGATTTGTCACGTCCTTCTCGCCACGTGGGCATCCGTTTCTTGGTGGTTGCTGGACGTTCGCATGCAAGACTGGAACCTCCAGATGCTCCTTTCCTGTTTGTTCTTTCCTTTTATTCTCTCCCATGTTGTTTCTTTTTTTCCCATGCAGCCCATATCCGCGAAACCTCGTTTGCATATCTCCCTTTGCTTTCTGCACTTTTCCCGAATTTTCCGCTGCTGTTCCTGCACCCTCCGACGTGTCGTTGTCGAGCTGTCCCGTCATACCTTCCTTTGGCTCATCTGTGGCTTCCCGGAGTAAGCCGGTCAACGTTCCATCCTCCACCTGTTGTGGTCGTCCAGCTGCACCGTGGGCAAGAGCCACAAGCTCGCTAACTGCTGCGATTTCCTGTGCTGGCATAGCACCAATCCCATGTTCTGTTTGCCTTTGTTCTGCATGCATTACCGGTTCCCTAACCTCAACAATCTCAAGTGACCCAAAACGGTTTGAAAGTGGTACCGTGGATTTGCCATGGTTTTGAATCTCTACCAAAGCTCCGTCAACGACCTTCTCTGGCTCCTTTTCTCTACCCTGTCGGTCTTTAACTCCGCTGGGTCCAGCTCTACCCACCGGTTGCCATTGTTTTGCTGGTTCCTCGGGGCCCAGATTTTTTTTATTTTCCATATTTTTTCTTTTATCCAGTAAACCTGCAATGCCATCACCAATTCCCGTGGTCCTCCTCTGACCACCAACGTCGTCCGGTTGCTGCGATAACTCTTGCTTTCTTTTGGCATCCCATTTAGTCTTTGTTGCTCGGTTTCCCATGATTAAGCATTCCGACACATGATGGCCAACATGACAACAATGAGAGCGGTTGGCCATTCCCATTTAGTCTTAGTCTTAGTTGCTTGAGGTTGAAACTGTCGTGCTGCTGGACCCTTCTTTTCCTGGTAACATGGGGGATGACAAGGTGGTGTGATGTCATGTTGGGTATTGTTGCCAGGTTTGTTTATGGACAGGGGGAGGGGGATTTTGCTTGCAGGGGGTTTCTTCGAATTGATGGTTGTAAGGAAAGGTAAGAGGGACGACTGCTTTTTGAGGCTTCAAGGCGAGACTCTTCTGCCTTGTGCCTTTGAGGCCCTGTTCTGGTTTTGTATGGAATGTTACACCTGTTTGATTAGGAAGACCTTTTTGGTCTTTGGCGTTGTTTACGTTTTGTGTTTTTCTCTCTTGGATAGAGTTTGTCTCGAATTCATCTTTTGTTTCAGGGGCTTTATCCAGAACTCACTTTTGTTTTGGGGGCTATTCCTGTTGAGGATGCGGCCAATTGCTCTTTGAGCAGCTGATTCTTTTGTAATTGTGCAGAATAGGTTCTTCCCGAAGCTAGCTTCTATGCTAAAAGGAGTCTCTTACTATCATTAATAAAATTCCATCTTTCAAAGAAAGAAGAATATATTATGCAGCTATGATCATGCTCCTAATGGTAGAATATGGGTGATGTGGGGAGAACTTATACTAGTGAGACACGTTGCTTCTAATGATCAAGCTATTACCTGTAACATTTCCCATGCTTCTGAAGTTCTCTACTCCACCTTTATATATATGCAAGAAAAGTAGAAATAGAGAGAAGGCAACTATGAAGGCATATTGGTGCTATGTATAATACTTGTTCAGATGATCCTTGGGCTTTAGCAAGAGACTTCAATGTAATCAGAGACATAACTAGAAGCTTCAGTTTTGATGGTGGCCAAATTATTACTCCTGATCTTTGACTCTTCAAGACGAATAGAGATTGTCCGCCTCCTAAATGCGCCACACTTCTTGCCTCATTAATATGAGCTTGCCACGTAGCATTAAAAATCTTAAAAGCAGCAAACAAGAATAACTTAGCGAGAATTGGCACCATTACAATACGTTCAGATCAATTTGAATCCCAAGGAACCGTGACAAACCAATCTCCCTACCACTCTCCTAGCTGCATCACTGCTTGTAACATAGCTCACATACAAGAGGCCTGAAAGACAGAGCACTCAAAAGAATTTTCTGCCTAGGCAATGTATTTATTTTTCACATAAAAAATTGGAATGACTTCAGATTGACTACATTTTGTCACTAGATGGAAGCAACAGGCCTTTGGGCTGGGAAATTCGATAATTGAGAACTTGGTTCTTGGCCGAACATGTGTACTGAGCCAACAGCCTGTTAGTGTTGCTGGGATATAAGGTGTCAATGGATTTTGAGGAAACTACGGTTGCGATACATCACCAAGAAAGGTGGATGGCAACTAAGCAATAGGAAATGCGGTTAGTAATGAACTCATATCCAAGGACATATCACTTTGTTCTGGTTCCGAATTATAAGGAATTAAGATCAAATGGGTTGGTTGATTTACCATCAGCAACATATGATTGTTTCTCTCCCTAAAGTGGATTAACCGATGGAGCATATGGCGGTTAAAGTAACAGAAGGAAAACCAGCCTTTTATTATGCTATATGTCAAGCACAGGTGAGTGGGGAAGGAAGCGGGGGCACACAATAAATGAGAGAGAAAAAAATGGGGCATGAGGCACTTTATGAGAGAGAAAGGAAATAAATAAAAACCAAATATGTATTAATTAGTAATAAAAAAAAAAAAACATGTGACACTTTATGAGAGTGAGGCCCAGAATAGGATAAGAAATGGTGACAGAGGATTTGGATTCCATGTAAAACCACGCATGTAATATAATTTTGTTTTTCCTAGTCCTTCAAATTCTTTAAATTACTCATCATTATTTTTTGAGTATTGTGGAGACAACCTGGAATGTTAAAATTGATGGCAACCATTTAGCTATCTTCATTGAATATTGAAAATACTGAAAGTTGAGTTGAAGAAATTAAATTGAATTCATTTCGATCATATTTGAGAAAAATGGTTCAAGGGAAAAACACTTGAGCTACAAGAGATAAGGTCATCTATTCTAGGAGATAGTGAGAACGCTAAGTTTATTGAGAAAGAGCAGTAGTTGTCCTCACGTATATTACACTGTCAACAGTAGAAGAAACTCTACACAAGATACAAGTTCAGAATTCAGTGGTTGAAACTAAGTAACCAGAATGTTGGTTATTTCATAAGTTTGTTGCAGCCAAAAGAACATACTATGAAATTGAAACTCCCTAAAAATCACAAAGTCAAAAGTTAGAAAGCTTTGAAGAAATTCAGGAAGAGGCTATCCAGTCTTGTAAGTTACTCTTAGGAGCTCCAGATCCTGAGGTACACTGGTTCAGAGGCTGAATTACAGAAGATCTTGGAAAAACAAAAAGGTATTTCTGATCGACACAAAGTCATTCTTGATGCATACATTACTCTTGCTACTTTTCTCATCCACACAAAGTCATTTTAGAAAGAAATATCCTCTCTTTTTTTTTTACCTTATTCACTCATTCATTTTTTTTGATAAAATCAACTTGATTGGGATTCATTAAATTTATAATTTCTAATAAAATCAATTTAATTTAAATTCATTAAAAATGTTAAATCTCGATTCATAAAACAAATTTGAGTTCAAGAGTATAGTAATGTAAAACTTGCTTAAAAAATAATTCCAATTAATCATGTGTTAGATTATTTTTATGATTGCAAATAATCATAAAATGATTTTTTTTTTATTTTCAGGCAATCTTTTACTAATATCACATTAAAAAACATTCATTAAAATCATTTTCTATTTGATAATTATTTAAAATAAGTCAAGTGAAATTCTCATTATCAAATAATAATAATAAAACTTTTTCCTATCCTTAACTTAAAATTTAAGTTACCAATTCTCATCAAACGTAAAAAAAAAAACAAAAAAACAAAACAAAAAGAAAATATTTTCCCTAATTTCCCAGAATGTGGCGGCGATGGTTGCCGTTATTTTTCCTTTCGTTTCTGGAAGACAAGAAGGGCTGACAAAACCAGACATAGGAACTTGAGAACCCGACACCCGTAAAACTCCAGACCCAAAGACGCAAGAAACCCCAATAACCCAGTTGTGTGCTAGGTATAAAATTTGTGATCTTGCGTTTTAGTATTGAATTTCACTATTATAATTTGGAACTAAAGCTACTTGCTTTCCTTTCCAACAAGTAGAATTGTTCTTTATTTTACTTTATCTTATTTTTGATAATTGGAGATTTATTTGGTTTTAAATGTCATGGTTTTGTTTTTTTGTCAAAAATATTAGTTTTTGATAAAAATATGTGAGAAAATGTAATGTTTTGCGCTGATTTCTTATGCTTTGGTTTATGTATTATAAGTATTAGATTTGATGTGGGTTGCTCGCTCAATTTGAATGAATTGCTGCTTGTTGAATAAGTTGAATTGGTATTTTGGTTGACATTGAATTGCTACTATATATATATATATATATTTTTTTTTTTCTTTTATTTTTTTCATCATCGTGGATTCGGGTTTAAACGCAAATGCTTGTAACTAAAAGTTGATGAAATTGGCAAGTGTTTTGGTCAAATATTGATATGTTTTGAGGCTTTGGAAATGTTTCAAATAGCAAAAGCGGCAATCAGGCAGAGCCTTAGTTTGCTTGTCATGGACTCATGGTCCTTCTGGAAACTTGAATTTTAAGGGGATACTCTGCCGGATTTTCTAACTAATTCACTTTGCTTTGTGTTGGTTTATTTTATTTCAGTTTGAAAGTTCCAATTTTTGTTTCAACTTTATCTGATTGTGTCGGATTATGTTTCTTAGATCTAACTATTGTCAGTTTATACGATCTGAAGATGCTTCTATTTGTCATTTGTAATGTTTGCAAGGTGTTTGATTCAATGTCTTTTAGCAGGATCTATGTCAATGGCATTAAGGGGTTACTGGAGATCATACAGCTCAAAGGTCGACTTGAAGAAGCTGAGGCCGATGATACTCAAGAGAATAGAGAATCGAGCTAAGGACTATCCAGTGCCTGGAATGATTCCAGTGGCCAAAGAGGTCCTCATGGCCAGAGCACTCCTCTTCCAAGGAGTCTCCATCCTTCTCAAATTGTTGCCTGTCCTTGCCTGCAAGTAAGTCCCTCCCTCAATTTCTATATTCAAACAAACTTTAATCCAAGTTTGCATCATCTTTGCATGTATGTTCATTTGTGCTAGACTTAACTGTTATAATATCTGCATCAAAGACTTCTAGTTAAGTTGTCAAGTGAAACTTGTTTGGAAATTTCACTAGTCATTGATGAACTCAGATATCATGTTCTAGAAATACAACCCCAATATGTCTCTGGAAAGAGCCAAGATATAATATATAGAACTTTCAATTGGCTCAGACGAGTTTTTCAGTAGATTTGTGTTTAAATGCTAGCGTTGTCTCAAGATGGATTTTGACATTCCCCTTGCCAGTGTAGTGCTTTCCTCTGAGGGTGCAATCACAGCTACCGTGTTGCCCTCTGATTTGCTGAGAGTGAAATCATGCCATGTTTGCCCTAAGGTAATGGAAGAACAGCCTGTACTCCACCATGGACCTTGTAAAATGCCACTACCATTTTAAGGTACAATACTGTCAAGACAGCAGAATCTGACTGATACTGCCCCTAATGTTAGGCTTTCCTGTTTTGCTTGCACTTTATCTATATTATCTCCAAATGATTGCTGGAAGTATTTTACACAAATAGGCAGAGTTTTTTTTAGTGTTCAAAGCAACTCTTACAGCAATCAATTGTCCTAGAATTTGGACTGGATGCAAAATTTTAGTTGTGAGTCCCAGGATAAAATTTGTTTATTTTAGTCAGTGAATCCATTATAGATACAAGTTCAGTAATTGCTAATTAATTAAACATGGAGTAATGGTTTCATGGGAATATGGGGGATAACTGACTCTTCCTGAACTTAATTGCACTTGTAACATGCATGAGTATGAATCAAACTGTTGACCAATATTCCAGTTCCTTTGATTTCTATTCTATATTTATAAATGTTCTGCATCTCCTGCTGCAAAGGGCAGTCACTTCTCTCTTCTGTCACCTCTGTGACTTCGTAAGCAGACAAGAAGGGAAAATTGCAATGCTACTGTCATATATTGTTGCTTGTTGGTCCATAGATTTGTCTCCACAATGCTACCACTCGCATTTTAAGAATAATAGAACTCTCATTTAGAACAAAAAGTAAGCAACTTTAGTTTGCAGTCAACAAGGCAAATACCTCTCTCTCTCTCTCTCTCTCGCTCTCTTTCTCTCTCTCTCTCTCTTTCTCATTTGGGTTGAAATTTAAGATTTATATTTATGTTTGCATTTGGAAGAAGTCTATAACCTTTCATGATAGATGAGAATGGAGGGGAAACCTTTGTTTCCATAAAGAAATTTCTCTAGTTTTACCACATTACTCCAGCCTCTATTCAGCAAAATATTACCAAAAAGCCAAGGTGCAATTTGATTCATATAAATCTTTGCAGGTTCTGTCCAGAAGTATATATTGGTGAGAAAGGCCATTTAATCAAAACTTGCTGTGGATACAAGCGCATTGGAAAGAATCGCGTTCATGAATGGGTCAACGGGGGTTTGAATGATATACTTGTTTCTGTAGAAGCATTTCATCTGCACAACATGTTCCAAGGTGTTATCAAACACCAGCAAAGATTTGATTTTGAACGTGTTCCTGCAGTTGTGGAGCTATGCTGGCAAGCAGGGGCTGATCTAAATGATGAAAATTTGAACTCTGGTTCATTAGTTGCAGATGAATTTTCTGGTGGTGTCAGAGGGATTGAGTCTTTGTCACATGATGATTTGACTGTGATAGCAAATGGCACCTTGAGGGCATGGGAGGCACTTAGATCTGGCGTTCAGAAGCTTCTATTGGTCTATCCGGCAAAGGTTTGTAAATATTGTTCTGAAGTTCATGTGGGACCATCTGGCCATAGGGCTCGTCTTTGTGGAGTATTTAGATATGAAAGTTGGCGTGGAGCCCATTTTTGGAAGAAGGCAGGGGTTGATGACTTGGTTCCACCAAAGATTGTGTGGCGGCGAAGGCCTCAAGATCCATTAGTGCTTTTGGATGAAGGTCGGGATTACTATGGGCATGCACCAGCTGTGGTGGATCTGTGCTCACGGGCAGGAGCTATTGTTCCAACTAAGTATTCATGTATGATGAAAGTGAGCGGTTTACCTGCACCTCTTTGAGTTTAACCTTCCATCTTGCAAGCTAAACCTCAAGTGGAGTCGGTTTCAAGATACATCATTGAAGGCACCTTTAGGTCCAGAGCTCTTGTAGACCAAAATAGGCAAGATTCTCATCTCACATGATTAGAATTTTTCATTTATATCTTCATTTGGTCCTTTATATTTTCTTGCGTTAACAAAATTTTGTTGATGATCACAGTGAGTCGAACATAAATACGATAATATAAACATGAAATCCATTGTATGTGTATCTGTATGTATTAATAATCGATATACCATTCTGGGTTCTTTTTGCTTTTTGTTCAGCCTCAACCTCTCTTTTCCTCTCACACATACAGTTTATAGATAAGCGTGCATGTCCACTTGCATGTTTATATTGATAATCCTAGGGTACCTGTTCGCCTTATGATGCTTTGATTGTCAACTGTTTTCGGCATTTGCAATCAGCTTTAATTTATAGCGTAAATGATTTTATCTTTTGTTTTCTTTGTTCTCATTTCTTTAGTTGAGTGGAGGGATGGCTTGGGTAGGTGAGGTGGGGTGGGGTGGGCTTGTGAGCTCCATGTGTTGACCTGCTATAAGATTTATACTCTCAATAATAGCTTTCTCTCTTCCTCAATTAATTAGTGGCATTCGGCAGCAGGCAATTACACCTATCAAAAACCTGAACCTACGTTAGAATTTGAAGTTTAGGATAAGAGGGTGGACACCAATTCTAATAAACTTCTTCCATAATTAGTTTAAACCATTTGCGTCTGTAATAGTTCATTTTTATACTCTAAATTAAATGTCTTTGCTTTTAGTTTCAGGTTATCTTATTCATTATTCTTTCCAACATATTGCTTTTCTGAATTTTTGGTCATTCTTTTGACATTCCCAATTAATATTTAAAACTAATCATTCACTTTTATATTAAGAAAATTATAAAGTTCGATGTTAATCTGCATGCAAGACATGATTGTTCCAAATATTTTATATTATTAATTAAAGAACTAATTCAACCAATTGTATCGATAATCTTTATCTCATAACCTATATATAACTTGAAGAAAACTCACTATTCTGTAGGGTTTGCAAATTTAAACCATTAGCCATATTAATGTAGTCATAAATTAGCCTATTTAATCTACATTAGTAAGCAAGGTAAAGATTACAGAGGGTTGGCAAGCATACCGTTCCTATATTTGGGTTTCGACAAGATAAGGTACTACTCACATGTCACATCGTTTATTTTATTTGGCGTTTGGTAGAGTCAAAAAGGTGGATATGGAAATTATTTTCTCCCATAGTTGAGATATATGTATAAGGTAAAAGCTCCTCTCTCTCTTTTCTCCTTGCCATAGTCCCTCTGGTCAACATGGTTCAATCCTACCACAAGGTTTAAAAGAATAAATGAAATGCCATCAACTACTCTAGGAGAAAGAAGCTTCTTCTCTTATGGCATATTTGGTTTGTCGTGGAATGGAATAATAGTTCGTAAGACATCTAATTAAGTGACAGGTCTTAAGGTTTTCTATTGATGTTGCTTTATCCAAACTAATCACTAATCAAGGTCAATATTACAATTAAACTTATCAAGAGAAAATTCCATTACACATCAACCTGCATGAAATATCTTCACATTCATAAAACAAAAACTATTTTAAACAAAAACTATTTTAATATCAAACACATGAAAACACAAAATGATCAAACTCAAATACCTAAGCATAGCGATATATTTCTTTTAGTAGAAGAGCTAGTCCAAGAAAAGTTCGGGCAAGGTAAAAACATGATGATAAGGCGACTCATCCTCAAGGTGATTGAAGAAGAGATAGATGTGAGATCCATCTTGCACTCCACAATCAACTAGAGAGGCTGCATCTTCATCATTTATCGTCAGGTGACCTTGATTTTTGTCAACAACCAAGATCATACGTTGGCGTGGCAAATTTTCCTGGGCTTCAATCTCTTTCTTAAGATCACCAACCGTGGCATCATTGCCGACTTGAATGTAGAAGAGGTTTCCTGTCAATATCTCCACCACCACCTTCATTGTAAAAGAGTAAACACAACGGTTTCTTTGCAGTCCCTGTCTGGTCTCATTTATAGAAATAGTGGAGAAAGAAAAAATAAAGGAATAAGAGATTCAAAATAAATATGAGTTAATTGATAGCTGTTCACGTTAGCTGCATTCTCGCTTCGTTAGTTTTTAGCATGCTTATGATATGGAAAACTTATTTCTCCCATTCAAGTTCCAAGCTCACGTTAGCTGCATTTTCGTTTAGTTAGTTTTTGGCATGCTTATGATATGAAAAACTTATTTCTCCTTTTAGCAAAACAAATCTTGGGATTTTTGGGTTCTATTGGATGTGTAAATGCTAACTGTCAAAAATAAATATTGTGTAACACTTTTTCATGAAGGAGTATATAATATATTTTGATTTATAGATTTGTTAAGATAATTATATAAATTATTTAGTTAAGAGTTATTGTACGATATTATTATCCAATGGGACTGGAATATTGTTATAGGTTAGTTAGAGTTAAATTATGTATATATACTTTATTTATGTAGGTAATATACATAATTTAAAATTTTCAATATATAATTTAGATTTTTTGTATTTTGTACAGTTTTGTATTATACAATATTTTCTTGTTTTCTAAAATTATTTATTTCATGGACAATTATGACAAAGATCTCAAGTATTTGACTCGAACTATATATATATATATATATATATGAATTTTCTTTTTCTTTAAAATATTTAAATTAAAAAAATTATTAATATATCTACAAAAATTGAATTAGTGGAAACTTATATTCAGATTCAGACATTTGTTTTCAAAATTTAATAAAAAAAATGCACACATTGACGAAATGTCTTCGAAATTTGAGAAAAGAATAGAGATGCAATGATTGGCGAATTCATCTCAACCAATAGGAAGTATTTTGTTAAATTTGATAAAGTTGAAATAAATTTTGTTCCTAGATCAACTAATACAGTTGCAAATTGGGTGATTACCTAGATTAGTAAGGGATGTGCTTGTTAATATTCTGAAAAAGGATGTGCTTTGTGGTAAGCATTGGTTTTTTTGGATTGTTGTATGGCTTTTGCGATGTCATGGTAATTGTATATTTACTTAGGTGGTTTTCGTGATGATAATGGGTAAGTGTTTATTGATTCGATTAGACAGCAACACAGCCTTGAGGTCGATGTTAGAATGATCCACGTTACTGTTTGAATACTTCTTTTGTAAGTGTACTGTTTATTTCTGTCCAAAACGACGTTGTAATATAGGGAATATTTTACCATTGTTCCAATTGATAGCCCAAGTGTCATTCAATTAGACTACCGTGGAGAGTTTTTTTTTTTTCTTCTTCGGTTTTTCAACAAAAGCTATGTGATATATATAATTATATACTGGATTTACATAATTTACATTCACATCATCAACATTTTCCAACCATTTAAAAATAGGTCTTTCTACATTCTTCATTGAATGATTTCTATAAAATTTAAAGAAGCATCCCAGTAGTATTATTGATTGAATTCCAACAAATCTAATTCAATGCAAAATCATAACTATTTATGCAGATTTGAGTAGCCAAAATAACCAACAAAAGCTCGTATCATAAAACATCAAGATTACCAAGTTTTTTTTGCTGATAAAAGACTACCTTTATCGCATTTAATTTTTCACATTGTGTTAAATTTTCTTTTAATTTTGATTAAAAGTTTTTGAAAAACATTTTTTTAATATTTTTATTGTTGATAAATATAAAATAAAAGAGGTAAAAGTTTAAAAATTTTCACCAATATCAAAAAACTAAAATGTAACAAGTTTATTAGGACGAATGGATATGGTGTTATTAAGCAGGATTAAGCATGGTAAATTCATGAAGATTGGATTAAAGAATTTTTATATTAAACAAATCTTGAGAGAAGTACCAAAGCTGTAACATTCAAAGAAAGAAAAAAATTACATACCTCTTTCAATACCAAAGCAATTATAATTGAATTCTATATCCATGAAAACAAAAAAACCCATAAGTTAAGAGAATGCAGCCATGATTTGAGATAGCAATTATAATTGAATTCTATATCCATGAAAACAAAAAAACCCATAAGTTAAGAGAATGCAGCCATGATTTGAGATAAGAAGATGAAAAAGAGTAAAGATGATTACCAGCAACAAGAATTATCTTACAACATTTTGGTTTCTTGAGGAATTGAAGAGTAGTTATATATAAACCAGCAACTCTAGGTTGTAATCTCTCAAAACCCTAAAACAATTTTGAGAAATTTATTCAAGTAACAATTATAAAAGTCTCCAAAACGTTCCTTTTAATTATGGCATGACTCATCAAATGTTCTTTCCATTATTGTTTTACCCTTGGTTGCCAATTATACCTTTAACATTTAAATCTTTTCCTTTTAAAGAAGAACCACTACAACATAAATGGGTTTGAACAACACAATTTTAGCTGCACCTTCATTTAAAATTTGCATCTAAAGAATTTGTCATAGTATTTGGGCTTTAAGATTTAGATGCATTTTTTATTTTGCAGCTCATAAAAAATTTAATACCTTTTATATTTCTTTGTTTTAATTAAAAAATTAACACTCTTACATCTTACAATCTCTATTTCTTTCTAAATTAAAAGAATATCAATCATTTTTTTCTTTTTATTTTTCACATTTCATACTAAACACAAAGAATGAAAGATATCTTTCCTTCATTTTCGTTTTCTTTACTCACACAATTTTTTCATCTTTCGAATTTTTCTTTCTTGTTATCAAACATTTTTTGAAAATTAAATGTGCTAATTGGAGCAAAAACCTAACGTTCCAATTGTCTGTGCACAATTATAAGGTAATGTAATACTAGTAAATTGGAGCATTCATCTTCCTAATACCTATCATTTGGGAATGTAGCCTTTGATAGATTAATTTTTTGACCATATGAAAATTAATTTTTGAAAATTAATGAATAAAACAATTTTTTCTTCTCATCTGTCTCTCCTCCATTTTTTTGCACCTCTTTCTTTTCTTGCAAAATCTTGACCCTTTCGCTCCTTGCACTTCTCCTCTCTAAATTCCAAAACCTCTTTCTTTTCTTTTTTACTTCCTTCGTTCATTGCTTTCCCTAATTAAGCTAAGTTTGCTTGTAAAATTTCACCTTGTTAATCTCATCTTCTTTCCCTTAAGAAACTAGGGTTTTGTCAA
The DNA here is from genome assembly GCA_036013995.1 of Theobroma grandiflorum. Lineage (NCBI taxonomy): Eukaryota > Viridiplantae > Streptophyta > Magnoliopsida > Malvales > Malvaceae > Theobroma > Theobroma grandiflorum. The sequence continues at coordinate 14,612,089 of CP142132.1, read as the reverse complement.
ATGTTACCCTTTTTAGTACAAAACCGAGCCACCCGATTCTCAAATCTCTGTTATTTTTTTAATTATTATTACATGATTTAAGATTTCTTTTGTAGGACTTGATTGTTCATTGATTTGATTCTTGTCGGCGTGTTAATCCCTTCCCTTCCATGTGGAAACTAATGCTAGGAAGAAGAATTCTTTTATACTTAAATGCAATGTGCTTATTACATAGTATGCTTGGTTAACTCTTTTCAAAAACAATTTTGTCAATATATTGCAGTTTGCAGTCCTAGTCAAAATATTGTCATCTTAATTCATCTTATCAAGAATGTGCCTTTCAATCTCCAATGTTAAATTATGCATCATTTGAAACTCGTGCAGTACCATGCTAAAAGAAGGGTAGATATGAAAAAGGACAAATAATGGATCTTTTTATAGCGTTACCAGTTTTTTATGTTCTTTTTTTCCCCTTTTTTGCTTTGTTTTCAAATCAAGTCAAATCAAAGAGGATAAATCAATATTTGTTAGTTGGTCCGTGAGTACGCTTTGTCTCATATTACATTATGAACTACTTGCAAATTAATCTTTGCAGGTAAAGAAGTTTGGAAACTGCAATATTGGATGGTTTTACTAGGTTGGATAATGGACAAACAAATATGCATAAAGAGGAATTGGAGAGAATACGAGAGAAAGAGAAAGATTGTTAAAATTAGTTGATTATTCTTAACGAAACCCCATTTTGTACACATTGTAAAGGCCTTGGGGGTCGATGTTTCAAGTTGAAAATGGTTTTTGAGGCATTAGTTGCTGCAATTTGATTTTAGAGGCATTTTATGATTTGTGAGCATGTGTTTTTATCATAAAACTTGTTGCATATTATAAGGTTATATGTATCTCTATCTTATACCTTTTAATTGCACATTTTATATACTACCATATGATTTAAGATTTCAGTCATATAGTATACAGTTGCACTTTAATTTTGCTATTGAATCCCATAAACAAGTGCAACCATATTTTTTCATATATTGGCTAAGGCTACACTTTTTCTTAGTGCAACCTTAACCAATGGCTGCATATTTTTCACCTATAGCTGCAATTTTTTTTTTTTTGCAACCATAGGTGAAAAATATTGTAATGAACATAAACTTTGTCAACAACATGCATTCATATATACACCTATACATAACATAAAATGCATATATATATATATATATATATATGATTGTAGATGTGTTTGTACATGTAAATAGTTGTGTGTTGGTGTGCATGTATAAATAAATATTTATTTATCTGTAATTCTTTTATTTTATCTATAAAGACTATTTATTTTCGTTAGGAATAACTAATTAAGGTATTCCAATTTTATATTTTTATTGTTAAAAGGCACTAATTAAAAAAACCAATAAAGTTAGGTCATAAAATTTAATAATTTATTGAATAATTAATGTAGTAATTAAGTTTTATTGGTATAAAAATCCTTGAAAACAATAACAAAAATTCATCTTTAAAGTTTGATCTTAACATTTTTATTTTCCTCAAAATTTTAAAAAGTATTAATTTAGTTCTTAATGTGTTTAGCCCATATCAATTACATCATTTCATCAATCAAATTGTATATCCTAACTATCATTCTTTCAATAATAATAAATAAATAAAATTCAAACTCAAGCACCAATTAAGCTTCAAAACGTAAACCAGACCCATTTGTTAAACTCTTTAAAAAAATTTAAAGAATGTGTTGGTGTATAAGATGCATTGGTGAAAGCCATTTTTTCTTGGACCATAAGTTGGTTGGTATGTAGGGTGAAGTGCTCCTAGGCGAATGACTCAATTATTTTTCAATCTTTCATATGCCATTAGGGCACCAAAGTTAGCCTAGAAACCTTCATTCCCCTCTGTGGAAAGAATGAACTAAGAATATGCAACAAAAAGTAAATAAGAAAGGACAATAAGGAAAAAAGGAATTTTATTCACAAATATAAAACATCTCCACAAGAAAAACCCCTTAAAACCTCTAGCCATGATAAAGGGTAGGGATGAACCCTTTCATCCCACATGCTTATACCACCTAACTACCTTTGCTGAGGTGGGGTATCGCTTTTATAGGCCAAGGAAACCTCATTATGAAGCATTGACCCTTTGTAATGATTAGGAAAAGCTTTTATCATGTTTTCAAATCTATAACTTATTGGAAGACTATTCCTACCTATTGGAAGATTGAGTATACCATTGAAATAGTGAATAGATCATTCCAATAGTGTTAAGTATGCAGTCTGCATGTTAATGCAACTAGCTAGCACATAAGGCAGGTAGTTTGACTCACTTAATGCACAATTAATGTTGTTGTTGGCGTGTTTGACCCTTTTGGTAAGCTTAATGGTTCTTTGAACCTACACCTGCTCAGCCAGTGGCCATGATGGCTTGTTCTTGGTTCTCTCAAGGCACTTTTCCTTTAAGTTAGTCACACGAGTCGTGACATGCTCCTCTATTGAAGCTAGCAGTGCCTTCATTGTTGGAGGATTGTTGAGCTGTTAAGGACAGTATGATTAGAGCATCAACACAGTAGAATAACAAAAATTAAAACCATGCCTTCTATTTTTGGATCATCTTAGTAGTTTAATGCAAAGTTAAACACTATAGAAAATCAAAAAAAGGTTTTACCTTTCTAAATAATATTGAATCAAATGGATTCCTTTTGGTGTTGAAAAATGTGAATAGCTTCTTGTGTCAAAGCATCCCAACCACTCAAACACTTGGCCTCCAATGTTGTACACATAATTGTAACGGATTCTTTTGAAGGAAAGAACGTTATGCCATAGGCTTGTGCTAGCAACTGAACAACAATTTATCCTCTTTTCTTTTTTGATTTCCAACAAAGCGTCAATGGAGACATTTTCTTAAAAAAAAAAAAAACCTCTTAAAAGTGACAGCACCCAAGAGAAAAACTATTAGTTTTTTTTCTTTTGTTACCTCATAAAAGAGTGGCTATAATATGATATTTATATATAGATTTAATTTTATTATTAGAATTATTAAGATTTGCAAACTAAGTCCTTAATATTATAATAATTATAATATTTATCTAATGTCTAATTAAACTCTTTTAATTAGATCTTTTGTAGTTAAAACTTAAAATTTAATTTAAGTATAACTTAAATCATCATACTCTTAATTTAATCCAAATTGCAACCGTTGTGCGTGACTCATTCGGTTTCTAACATGTTGGCAATGGAATTGAATTATAATTTTATTAATTAATTAATTTAAATGAATCATATTCAATTTTAAATTAGCTAATTCAATTCTATAAATCAAAATTGGCATCTAGCAATATATCATGGTCACCAAATTGTTAGGAGAGTTAAAGGATTCTTTAACAATATTTCAATGTACAGTTTATTAGTATAATTCATTCCCACATCATATATCTCGAAAATGATAAGAGCTTGGTGCAATGCTTACTCTTGTTGACCTTCATATTTGTTCTTACAGCTAGATCATTAGCTTTATAAAGACTTATGAAACTCATTTCATAATCTCCTAATCACTTTGGCCAAGGATTTGATTAAACTAATGTCAACCAAAAACTAATGCGATATTTTCTATTGAATTGCTTGGGGTGATAATTCTTATCTTGATCACTCATTTGCCTTTATATGCTTCATACTCTACCCAAAAATATTCTCTTTTGGCATCCTTAGTTAGGCACCTGTAGGGATAAAATCAAAGCATAGTACTTCACAAACAAGACAACTTAGTGTCTCAAGTCTAGGGAGTAGTTACATAATTGACACATAAGAAGTATTGCATAAACGCTTGAATAAGGTACCAAATGCACTTTTCATGATAGGTTATGTTTAGTGAACTTACTTTCCCATGGCAAGCACCCACATGCTAGTTTCAAGTATTTATATACTTTAATCTATGAGAGCAGTTGCTTACTTCACACATAAAGAACATTGCATGTGTTGATCTTTGAGCATTATTGATGGCCTATCTCAATAATACAATGATCAATAACTTTTAAGAATAATGCTTTGATATATAAATATCTCATAATTATTTCCCAATACACTTTTTTTGCAAGGCGTATATAGTTTCATGGGCTTTGTCTACTTAAGTACAAAAAGTAAATAAATCACGAACTTATAAATAAAGAACTACCTTATAATTATTATAAAGTAATAAAATGTCATACATGAATAACTCAAAATGTAATTCCCATACGATCAAAGATTAGCTTGCAAGGTTTATACGGACAGTCTCCTATTAGCACTAAAGTCAATCGCCTATGTATTTAATGCCAATGTTCTTAACATGATGATTATACTTTTGCTAGGACAATGCTTTAGTGAGAAGATCAACAATATTATCCTAAGTGGGTGTACGCTTTATGCAAATGTCTCCTTTTCCAATGATCTCCCTGATCACATGGTAATGCCGCAATACATGTTTGGATTTCTTATGAGACCTTGATTCTTTTGCTTATGCAACGGCTCCATTGTTATCACAATGCAAAGGTATTGGATCAATAATGCTGGAAACCACATCTAGTTCAATAATGAACTTCTTAATCCAAACTACCTCTTTTGTTGCCTTACACATGAGATGTATTTGGCATTGGTTGTAGAATTAGCAATTGTCTCTTGTTTGGAACTCTTCCAACTCACTGCACCTCTATTGAATGTGAGCACATTCCACTTTACGACTTACTATCAATTTTGTCAATTTGAAAGTTTGCATCAGCATAACCCTTAACTTAGAGTTCGCCTTCTCCAAAGACTAGAAATACGCCCCTTGTTCTTCGTAAATATTTCAAGATGTTTTTCACAACTATCTAGTGACCCTCACCAGGATTAGCTTGGTACTTACTTGTGACCCTTAGAGCGTAAAATACATCTAGTCTAGTACAAAGCATTATATACAAGATAGATCCTATTGCTGAAGCATAAGCGATTTCTCTCATCTTGATTCTTTAGAAACATGTCCTTAGAGAGATTGATTTGTTATGTCATAGGCAAGTGTCCCCTCTTAGACTCCATCATGCTAAAACTTTTTAGCACCTTGTCTATGTGTGTGGATTGGGAAAGACTTAACAACCTTTTAGATCTATCCCTGTAGATCTTTATTCCTAGAATTTAGGTTACTTCTCCCAAATCCTTCATGGAAAATTGTTCGGATAACTAAATCTTCTTAGATTACAACAATGGTATATCATTTCTTATGAGCAATATGTCATCAACATAGAACATTAGGAAAATTATGGCACTTCCTCTAACCTTCTTATAGACACATGGTTCATTTTCATTCTTGATGAAGTCAAATCTTTTTATAGCTTCATCAAAATGGATGTTCCAACTCTAGGAAACTTAAGTCCATAAATGAACTTTGGAACCTTTCACACCTTAGTGGCATTAGTATTAGATGTAAAACCCTCAAGTTGTGTCATGTACACTTTCTCTCATAAGTTTACATTAAGGAATGCAATTTTTACATCTATTTGATATATTTCACAATCATGATATGTAGCAATTACAAGCAAAATTGCAATAGATTTAAGCATAGCTACTAGTGAAAAGGTTTCTTCAAAGTTAATTTCTTATCTTTGTTTGTAACATTTTGCTACCAGTCTAGCTTTAAATATTTGCACCTTGCCATCTACATTGGTCTTTCTTTCAAAAACCCACTTGCAATCAATGGGTTTTATCCCTTCAGGTGGATCCACCAATGTCCATACTTAGTTGGTATCCATGGCATCCATTTCAAATATCATGGCTTCTAGCCATTTCTCATAATAGATGTCTAACAACGCCTCCTCGTAAGTTGTAGGCTCATTATTTATAGGCAATACATCCCTTTTCAAGAGAAATCCAAATCTCTCTAGAGCTTGACGTATCTTATTAGACCTTTTAAGTGGTTGTGCCTCTTAAGATTGTGGTTGTACATCAAATGTCACAATCTCAAGCTCAAGTTCCAACGGGATGTCAATTTGTGGGTCTCGAACTTCTTCAAGTACAACTTTACTTCCACTAGCCTTTTCAATTAAGAATTTTTTCTTAAGGAAAACATCCTTTAAGACAAACATTTTTTTCTTAGTCAGATTATAGAAGTAATATCCATGTGTTTTTTTAGGATATTCCACAAATTTTACATTTGTTTGATCTCACTCCTAGCTTATCAAACATTGTACATTTCACATAAGTAGTACAGCCTAAATCCTAGTGTAAAACAAGTTAGGCTTTTTCTTACTCTATATCTCATATGGTGTCTCATCAACTAATTTGGTAAGAAATTGGTTCAGTATATGAGCAGCAATTTCTAAGGCATATCCCTAGAAAGATATAAAAAGATCTACACAACTCATCATGGATTAAACCATGTCCTATAATCTTCGATTCTTTCTCTTAAACACCCCATTATGTGTGAAATCCTTTGAAGAGTCCATTGTATGAGAATCTCATTCTTTCATAGATAATCCTAAAACTCTTGGTTAAGATATTCTCCTCATCAATCAAATCTAAGAGTAAGAATACTTTTCCCAATTGTTTTTCAACCTCCATTTTGCATTCTTGGAAGTTGTAAAAGGATTCAAATTTATATTTGATCAAATATACATAACCATAACAAGAATGGTCATTTGTGAAGGTGATGAAGTAGGAGTAACCTCATCTACCAATAGTATTCATAGGACCACATACATTTGAATGTATAAGTCCTAATAACACGCCGTCTCATTCACCCTTCTTGGTGAAAGGCAATTTGGTCATCTTACCAATGAGACGACACTCACATGTTCCATAAGATTCATAATCAAATGGATTGATATAACCTTGTTTGTGTGACTTGCTTAATTAAGTCTCATTGATGTGTCCAAACTTACAATGCTAGATGTAAGATAGTTTTGGATCATCTTTCTTTACTTTCTTGACTTCTGTATTAAGCATGGGTCTTTTAGGATCAAGAATATAAAGACTATTTGAATATGCCTCTACACCATGATGAATCTCTCATTTTGAGAAAGAACAATAATTGCCCTTAATGCTAAATTCAAAATCATCATATAGTGCTATGTATGACACATATATGATATTTTGAGATATAGAAGGAACATGTAGCAGTTTCTCAATTCTAAGATCAACCTTAAAGGTAAAGGTATAGTAATTGTCTTTACAACTAATGCAGCAACCTTTGCTCTATTTCCTACTCTTAGGACCACCTTTCCCTTCGTTAATCTTCTACTAGTTTCTAACACCTTCATGTCATTACATAAGTATAACTCACATCTAATATCTAATACCCATGATGACAAAACAATGGTAGACAGATTTAATTCAACTATATACATGGTCAAAGGTGAAGCTTCTACAAGTTTCTCATTTTTTAGCTTAGTCAAAAAGGTAAGGATATCTTCTTTAATGCCATCTATTTTTAATAGATATTTGAGAACATTTCTCAACTTGATATACCAGTCTAAACATTTTGGCCCTAATTTCATGATGGCAACAAGTATGCTGTGCAAAGTGATGTGTATTCGCATTCTAACAACCTAGACATTTCAAGAACGATTATGAATTATCATGTATTATAATTAATTAAGATGAGATAGTAATCTTAAATTAACTGCTCTTACTATTTTCTTCAAGAACATAACCCTTCATATCACCTCGAGAGATCTTTACAAGGATTCTCTTAGTAGGCTAGGATACTTATCCATTCTAATCATGACCTTAAGTGTTCTCAACAAATCATGAGAGGTGGATTAGGTAGGTAACTAACCTTACCAATTGTGTCTTTATACAACTCTTAAATCAACTAGGTGAGAACACATTACCTAAACATATCATATATGTTTCGTCTAGCCATTGCCTCTAGTTTCCATAATAATCAAGTTTTCAAGCATCTAGATTTTATGAAACTAGTTGAGTAAAACCCACTAATCACTTAAACATATTCATGTAAAAGTGTGACTTTGAGTGTGCTTAACAAGTTTTTAATTAAAAGAGCAGTAATATTATCTTACTATACGGTGGAACATAACTTAATCATGCGTGGCATGCAACTCAAAATTTACCCAAGGGATTTCTCTATTTGTTTTTATTAAAGTCTTACCTTTACATGCATAGCATTTATTAATTGCATAAATAAATCTATCTCAAGCATACTACTTTACATCATATAGAATTTATTAAATGGTATAAAATAAATCTATTGCATACATCCTACTTTAGATGATTATAGACTTTATCAATACTAGTTTCTTTGAGCCATTGAAGGAAATTAGCTTGGTCAAACCTAGGAGATAACATACAATATATTATAATCTTCCTTCTTGTATCTTCATGGTGCCTTTAGGTCTTCATATTTGAATTGTAAAATAACTCTTATAGCATGTTTGGTTGGGGGAACGGCTTTATTCTCAAGGAATTTTTGTTCCTTTATTTGGTTGAGAAATAGTCTTATGAATGGCTATTCTCTAAAATCTTCCAAAACTAAGGAATAGCTAATACCACTCTCCTCAATTGTATTAGCTATTCCACGATTGAAGAATAAACTTAAAAAATAATAAAGACCAAAATACCTCTTACAAGTTTGAAAAATTACAACTCTTTATATAAAATATTATTTTTCTCTCTCTCCTATTTTTCTCCCTTGATTCTAACTTTTAATAAAATATTAATATTTTAAAATATTCATATTAAATTATAAATAAAATATTAATAGTTTAAAATATTAAAAATTAAATTATAAATAAAATATTAATATTTAAATTATCACTTATTAACAAAATAAATTATAAATTATTACTATTTAAAAATAAAATAAATTAAAAATAAATAAGCGTAATATCATTTAAATTATATATAAAATCTTAATAATTAAATCATCAATTATTAATATTTTAAATAAATTAGTAATTATTAATATTTAAAAAATAAAATAAAATAAAAAATTAATACTAATAATATTTAAGTCAAATAAAATATTAATATTTTAAAATATTAATTATTAAATTATATATAAAATATTAATATTTAAATTATCTATTATTAATATTTTAAATAAATAATCAATTATTAATATTTTAAAATAAATAAAATAAAATAATTGATCATAATAATATTTCAATTAAATAAAATATTAATATTTAAATGGTCAATTATTAATATTTTAAATAAATTATCAATTATTAATATTTAAAAAATAAAATAAAATAAATATTAATTATAATAATATTCAAATTAAATAAAATATTAATTTTTTAAAATATTAATGATTAAATTATAAATAAAATATTAATATTTAAATTATTAATTATAAATATTTTAATGAAATTCTAAATTATTAATATTTAAAAAATTAATAAAAATAAATAGTCATATAAATAATAAAAGGTGTTTTTGTCTTTTTATTTTCTATTCCTTTCTTATTCCAAAGTTATTGTTACCAACCGAACACTACAATAAGTGATAATAATTATTCCTGTCCTATTCCATTCGTCGTACCAAACTAAGTAATAACTATTTTATTTTATTCCTATCTCATTCTATTTGTAAAGCCCGACCCTGTGTTATCTTTAACATGCCATTTACATGCATTAGAAAGCATGTTAGCATATTGTATTGCCCGAAAAGTTAGTTAAATGACGATATTGTCCTAGAGGTACTAATAAGTCAATTAAGCCTCGAACTAGTTCAAATAGAAATTTTAGGGTGAAATTGAGAATTTCACAGTCCAGGGATTACTTAAAACAGTGATTTGGAGTTTGAGGTTCAGTTTGAAGTTAATCGGAAAAATTGACCGATTAGGGACAAAACGGTCATTTTTCAATTTCAGGACAGAATGAGGATTTTAATAAAGATTTTGATTTTTAATGACCAAGAATGATTATACGAAATATAATATGATGTTTGGGAACATAAAATGAAGTTTAGCAGTGAAAAGTACAATTCTCGGTATTTTTGGGACACAAGGGCAAAATAGTAATTTTGCCATTAAAGGATGAATTTGGAATTTTTGAAAAAGATTTTTTGATTCCATTTGATTTAGATTGACCATATTAATCAATTGAAGTGTTATTTGAAGTTGAAAAGTGGAAAAAGAAGAAGTTTCGGTGATTTTTGGAATGTAGGGGTAAAATCGTAATTTTGCCATCGGAAGGCCAAATTTAATTTTTCGAGAGAATTTAGATCAAATTTGACAATTTGGAGTATGGTATGAGTTTGGGGACTGAAAAATATGCCTTGTGGCAATTTTTCAATTTTTGGGGCAAAAATATAATTTTGCACTTTTTCGGGGGTAAAAGTGTAATTTCATAAAATTACACTATAAAAATTATTAAAATATTTTCTAGAAGCTTCTGGAAACTCAGAGGATAAGGGCTGGAATTTTTGGGCTGAAAAGAATTCAAAAAAAAAAAATAATAATAAAATATTGAATAGTACCAAAACATGTGTAAAAATAGATTATTTTATTATTTAAGTAATAAAAGCCATAAAATATCAGCCAAAGCATTGTAAAATTCGGCTAAGGCAACAAGAATAGAGAAAGGAAGAAGAACTAAGAACCCTAAGTAGAAATCAAAGGGAAAGTGTAGAGATTCAAACAATTCACAAGGAAAAAGGTAAAATTTCTTTAAATTTCTTCTTGATCTACACTACCCATATGTTTTTTTTTATTTTCCATGCTTTAAATATGAGCTTGCACAATGAACCCTATGCTGGCTGAACCTAAGGGAGGGATTTTTGAGTTTGATTTAATTAGATTTTAAGTTAATTAGTTGTTGTTAGTTAGGTAGAAATGAAAAATGGTAAAAATAAGCAAGGAATAGGATTTTTTCCATTTAAAACCGATTATACTGAAATTTCCAGGAGAGAAATCTGTGCTGAAAGTGATGAGATTTCATGGTATTTATAAGAATTATGATGAATTAATGGTGTAGAAAAATTATGGGAATTTTAGGGTGAAAATCGAAATTTTTACCCACTAGGGGTATTTTCGTAATTTCAGTCCGGGACTGAAATTTTGTATCACACTGAAGGACATTAAGTCCAATTAGATATAATTGAGGTATAGAAAGTGAAAAAAAAAATCAATTCGGAATTAAAATGAAGATTTTAGCAATTTAATCGCGTGTAGGCGAATTATGTCGAAAACTGTGTTTAAACGGTTATTCGAACAGCTTAAGGTGCATTTCATGCATTCATGTAGAAATTATAGAGCCTGAAATCAATTATAATTAATTGATTTGATTTATTGAAATTCGTGCCACGCGTAACGCGTAGGGGGTGAATCGTCCGAAAAAGGCAAGGAAGTAGCTACGGACGAGCGAGACTAGGGATATTCGGGACTTCTGAAACCTGTGAGTGGATAAATTACCGTTTTCAATATCTGAAGTAGTTTTATTTGGTTATGTGTTATGAAAAATAAATTGAATTTCATAAATGATTTTTAAATCGAAAAATGGATTTTTAACACTGAGTATGTGGAGACCGGCATGAAATTTCGTTTATGTATTAAAAATTGAAATGTGGCTTATGATCTTGGTGAGCATGCTTGGCTGGTTTATTGTATTAAAATTTGCATGAATTGCTGTTTGCCGTGTAGGCTGGTTTGTATGAAAATTGCCTTGTTATGCCATGAATTATTATCGATTGGTGGGTTGATGAGTCGCTGCAGTGGCGGGTTTTCGTGGACTGCCTTTAGGAGGAGCACGGTAAACTCAAGAATCATATAATCTCGGTTAGAGAGGCGCGTAGGATAACTCCCGAGATACATAGAGAATTCATTCCATGTCTAACCCAACGTGAGAGTGAATTCGACCAACGCCAAGGAACGGCTATATTTTTCAATTACAATATAAATTGTAACAGCCTTGGCGTACTCGATGGAACACTCTGATCAAGTGTTCACGAGTATAAAATTTGGTCAAAGCCTGATTTTACAAATAAATCATAAGCCTTGTGTTTGAATTAATGCAATTATTTAGCATAATTTTACGAAACTGGGTATTATAAATTTCTTGGTGATATGGCCTTTTTATATATAAATTGTCTCCATCTACTCGACTTTAGATGTCGTGGATGGTATTTATCTGACTCACTGGGTTGTAAAACTCACCCCTCAATTTCCCCATTTCAGGCTCACAGACAGTTGTAGATAGAGGATTTTGTCGAGGAAAAGGTTTAAAGAGATAACCTTCTGTGCACAGGTTTATCTCCTAGTCTATATTTCTCTATTTTGGGCCCACGTAGCATTGTAAATTAAATTTTATACTTCAGTTATCTGTATTACCATATGTAATAATATATTTTGCTTTTACGCTGTAAAAATTATATTCGGATATCTATATAAAAATTGTTTTATAAGAAAATATTATATTTTATGAAATATTATTATTTTATTCCATTAAATACAATTTCACTCAAATTTCATGTTTTAGATATCCGATTTCAATTTCGACTGTGAATTATGAATTCTTTACGCGTAAGCAACATTTTTCCAAATTTTGAAATTTTCGACGAAAAATGACCGAAATGCCCCTGTGTAGACATTTTCGTCTTTTTCCCTATTTTGGTTCGAAAAGGGACGGTATGTTCTAAAGCGTGAAATTAATAAATAGAAACTCACAGGGGGGTTGGAAAGACTGGTACGAAAGCCTTGCGAGGTCTCGATATGGTACTCGGGGGATGAGTGCATATCGGGACATCGCGGCGGTTGTCACGGACTCGAGGGTGGTTCCGGGTCGTGACAATTCTATTGGTATCAGAGCTGTAGTTTCTTTTTTAAAGCTTTTGATTTAAAAGCTGGTGATTTTGGAAAAATTGTTTTAAAGGAAATTACAATGTTAGTGTGGCCCTAATTGAGATAAGTCAGTTGCATATAGTTGCATATAGAATCTTAAGTCACTTAGACTTGTTCAGTTTTTCTTGTAGAGAGGTATGCCTCCTCGACGTGGGCGTCCACCCCTCCCGAGAGTCGTAGGGAGAGGAAGAGGTCGTCCTAGACGTAATCAGCCAGATCCCGTAGAAGGGGAGTCGGCTGCATCCTCTTTCAGAGCAGCACCTGCTGCTGAGCAGGCTGATGTTCCTCCACCACCTACTGCTACTCCTGGTGTCCCGGCCATGTCTCCCGAGGCAGCCCAGGCACTAGCAGCTTTTCTTGCCGCTATTACGGGCCAAGCTCAAGCTGGTCCAGTCCCACCTGTTATTCCTCCGACAGCACCTCCAGTGCCACCACCACCACCACCTCCTGTTCCGACTCCAGTACCTGACGTTTCTATTTCTGAGAGACTCAGGGAAGCTAGGCAGTTGGGGTGTATTCCTTTTGCGGGTGACTTGGACCCAACCACTGCCAAGGATTGGATTGCTCAAGTATCGGAGACACTCACCGATATGCAGATAGATGATGGGATGAAATTAAAAGTGGCCACCCGATTACTCGAGAAGAGAGCTCGTATGTGGTGGGGTTTAGTGAAATCACATGCTATGGCACCATTGACTTGGACAGATTTCCTACGCGAATTCGATGGTCAGTATTATACACCCTTCCACCAGAAGGAGAAGAAAAGAGAATTCCTAAGTTTGAAACAAGGGAGTTCGACAGTAGAGGAGTACGAGGCTCGTTTTAGTGAGCTGACGACATATGTGCCTGAATTGGTGAGGACCAGGCAGGATCAGGCTACTTACTTTGAGGAAGGGCTCCGGAACGAAATTAAGGAGCGTATGCCTGTGACCGGCAATGAGTCGTACAAGGAGATGATACAGATGGCCCTACGAGCTGAGAAGCTCTCTACAGAGAATCGACGAATTCGAGCTGAGTTCGCCAAGAGAAGGAATCCACCTGCATTTTCTGGCCAGTCATCCAAGAGAGGCAAGGATTCAACATTTACTGCGGGGAGTACTACCTCTGCCTCAGTCGCATCCACTCGGCCCCCATCTCAGCAGTCACAATCAAGATCTTCCAGATTTAGTAGGCCAGCGACGAGTGCCCCGGGGAAGACTGTGGGAGGAGCTGATAGATGCCGCAATTGCGGAGGGTTCCATGTTGGACAGTGTAGAGAGCCCGCACGATGCTATCATTGCGGTCAACAAGGGCATATAAAGGCTTATTGCCCACAGTTGAGACGGACTGCAGTAGCTGCTTCTTCTCCTTCAGCTCGCCCTGATTTTCAAAGGAGAGATTCTTCTGGGTCCCAGCCTAGACAGGGTCCAGTGATACGGTCAGGAGTGGGGAGTAATACCCCAGTACATCCACCTACTAGACCACAGGCTCAGACTTCTACCCGTGTTTTTGCTGTGACAGAAGAAGATGCCCGAGTTCGACCTGGAGTAGTAACAGGTACTATGTTTCTATTCGATAAGGAAGCATATGTTTTAATAGATTTTGGCTCAGATAGATCATATGTGAGCATGACATTTGCATTATCCTCGGATAGGAACCTGTCATCATTAGAGGAAGAGATAGTAGTACACACTCCTCTAGGCGAACACCTAATTAGAAATACTTGCTATAGAGATTGTGGAATAAGAGTGGGTGAGGAAGAATTTAGAGGAGATTTAATTCCCTTAGAGATTCGAGATTTTGATTTAATCCTGGGTATGGATTGGTTATCTGTGCATCGGGCGAGGGTGGACTGTTTTAAGAAAGAAGTTATCCTTCAGAATTCCGAGGGAGCAGAGATTGTCTTTACGGGGGAACGTCGAGTATTACCGTCCTGTGTAATCTCGGCCCTCAAAGCTTTGAAATTGGTGCGAAAAGGGTACCCAGCTTACTTAGCTCACGTAATTGATACTTCGAAGGAGGAACCTAAGTTGGAAAATGTCTCAGTAGTAGATGAGTTTTCAGATGTGTTTCCTGATGAGTTACCGGGACTTCCTCCTGATCGTGAGTTCGAGTTTACTATTGATTTACTCCCGGGTACTGCACCTATTTCTATTCCTCCGTATAGAATGGCTCCAGTGGAATTAAAGGAGTTGAAAGTGCAGTTGCAAGAACTGGTAGATAAGGGTTTTATTCGCCCTAGTATTTCTCCGTGGGGAGCACCAGTTCTATTTGTGAAAAAAAAGGATGGTACTCTTCGGCTGTGTATAGACTACCGGCAGCTAAATAGAGTGACCATCAAGAATAAGTATCCGTTGCCACGGATTGATGATCTCTTTGATCAACTGCAGGGTGCTACAGTATTTTCTAAGATTGATTTGAGATCTGGGTATCATCAGTTGAGGATCAAGGAACAAGATGTACCCAAAACGGCTTTTAGGACTCGGTATAGGCATTACGAGTTCTTGGTCATGCCTTTCGGCTTGACAAATGCTCCGGCAGCGTTCATGGATCTTATGAACCGGGTATTTCATCCTTACTTGGATAAATTCGTTATCGTATTTATTGACGACATCTTGATTTATTCGAGAGATAATCAGGAGCATGCTATTCACTTGCGCATAGTGCTGCAGACTTTGCGTGAAAAGCAACTTTACGCTAAGTTTTCGAAATGTGAATTTTGGCTGAAGGAAGTGGTTTTCTTGGGACACGTGGTGTCTGGAGCTGGAATATATGTTGATCCTAAGAAGATTGAGGCAATTCTACAATGGGAGCAACCGAAGACAGTGACGGAGATTCGGAGTTTTCTCGGATTAGCCGGTTATTATTGGAGATTTGTTCAGGGATTTTCTTTGATAGCAGCTCCGTTGACTCGTCTAACTCGTAAGGGAGTTAAGTTCGATTGGGATGATGTGTGTGAGAATCGATTTCAGGAGCTGAAGAACCGGTTAACTACCGCTCCCGTGTTAACACTTCCTGTCAATGGTAAAGAGTTTGTAGTATATAGTGATGCCTCTAAGTTGGGGTTAGGGTGTGTACTGATGCAAGATGAGAAGGTTGTAGCTTATGCTTCTCGACAGCTGAAGAGGCATGAAGCAAATTACCCTACCCATGATTTGGAGCTAGCAGCTGTGGTGTTTGCATTGAAAATTTGGAGGCATTACTTGTATGGTGAGCATTGTCGAGTGTTTACAGATCATAAAAGTTTGAAGTATTTATTTACCCAGAAGGAGCTTAATTTAAGACAGAGACGGTGGTTGGAGTTGATAAAAGATTATGACTTGGTGATTGAATATCACCCGGGAAAGGCAAATGTGGTAGCTGATGCCTTAAGTCGTAAGTCTTTATCGTCTTTGGCTATGCTTCAAAGTTATTATTTTTCGATATTATTAGAGATGAAATCTCTAGGGGTCCAATTGAAGAATGGTGAGGACGGATCCATATTGGCTAGTTTCATTGTGAGACCCACGTTGCTCGATCAGATCAAAGAATCTCAGGGGTCTGATGATGAATTAAGAAAGGAAATCCTAAGGTTGCATGATGGAGGGATTAGCGAATTCAGATTCGGGGATGATCACATATTGATGCTTAGAAATCGGGTCTGTGTACCCAAAGAGAATCAGTTAAGGCAGGCTGTAATGGAAGAAGCTCATTCATCCGCTTACGCCTTACATCCCGGAAGCACCAAGATGTATAGGACCATCAAGGAGAATTATTGGTGGCCGGGTATGAAGCGCGACATAGCAGAGTTCGTAGCAAAATGTCTCGTGTGTCAACAGGTTAAAGCGGAGCATCAAAGGCCAGCAGGTACTCTTCAATCCTTACCTGTTCCTGAATGGAAATGGGAGCATGTAACTATGGATTTTGTGATGGGATTACCGCGGACGCAGAGTGGAAAAGATGCCATTTGGGTGATCGTGGATCGATTAACTAAGTCCGCACATTTCCTAGCAATTCATAGTACATATTCGATAGAGAAGTTGGCAAAACTCTATATCGATGAGATAGTGAGGCTACATGGAGTTCCAGTTTCCATAGTGTCAGATCGAGATCCTCGGTTCACTTCTCGATTCTGGCCGAAGTTCCAAGAAGCTCTCGGGACCAATTTGAGATTCAGTACTGCTTTTCACCCACAGACGGATGGTCAGTCAGAGAGGACCATTCAGACTTTAGAAGACATGTTACGGGCTTGTGTCCTGGATTTTATTGGGAGTTGGGATAGACACTTGCCATTAGCGGAGTTTGCCTACAACAACAGCTTTCAGGCTAGTATCGAGATGGCACCTTATGAAGCTTTGTATGGAAGGAAATGTCGTACTCCAATTTGCTGGGGTGAAGTAGGTGAGAGAAAACTGGTTAATGTGGAATTGATCGACTTGCTAAATGACAAAGTCAAGATTATACGAGAGCGATTGAAGGTAGCCCAAGATAGACAAAAGAGTTATGCTGATAAGCGTAGGAAGGACTTGGAGTTTGAAATTGGCGATAGAGTTTTTCTTAAAGTTTCTCCATGGAAAGGTAACAATTTAGTTGAATTAAGATATTAAATCGTATCGGATTTTATTATGATAGTAAATTGTGGTATTTTAAATGGATATTGAAAGGTGTGATCCGATTTGCGAAACGAGGAAAGCTTAATCCGAGGTACATTGGGCCGTTCCGTATCAGTGAGAGAATTGGTCCAGTGGCGTATAGATTGGAACTACCTCCAGAGTTAGATCGGATCCACAACGTATTTCATGTTTCAATGCTGAAGAAGTATGTACCTGATTCTTCTCACATTCTCGAAACACCTCCTATCGAGTTGCACGAAGATTTGAAGTTCGAAGTGCAACCAGTGCGTATTCTAGATCGGAAGAATCGAATGCTCAGGAATAAGAGCATTCCGATGGTCAAAGTGTTATGGAGCAATGCTCGGATGGAAGAGATGACATGGGAGGCTGAACATCAAATGAGGAAGCAATATCCCCACATTTTCTCGGAGACAAGTAAGTTAAATTTTGAGGTCAAAATTTTATTTTAAGGGGGGTAGTGCTGTAAAGCCCGACCCTGTGTTATCTTTAACATGCCATTTACATGCATTAGAAAGCATGTTAGCATATTGTATTGCCCGAAAAGTTAGTTAAATGACGATATTGTCTTAGAGGTACTAATAAGTCAATTAAGCCTCGAACTAGTTCAAATAGAAATTTTAGGGTGAAATTGAGAATTTCACAGTCCAGGGATTACTTAAAACAGTGATTTAGAGTTTGAGGTTCAGTTTGAAGTTAATCGGAAAAATTGACCGATTAGGGACAAAACGGTCATTTTTCAATTTCAGGACAGAATGAGGATTTTAATAAAGATTTTGATTTTTAATGACCAAGAATGATTATACGAAATATAATATGATGTTTGGGAACATAAAATGAAGTTTAGCAGTGAAAAGTACAATTCTCGGTATTTTTGGGACACAAGGGCAAAATAGTAATTTTGCCATTAAAGGATGAATTTGGAATTTTTGAAAAAGATTTTTTGATTCCATTTGATTTAGATTGACCATATTAATCAATTGAAGTGTTATTTGAAGTTGAAAAGTGGAAAAAGAAGAAGTTTCGGTGATTTTTGGAATGTAGGGGCAAAATCGTAATTTTACCATCGGAAGGTCAAATTTAATTTTTCGAGAGAATTTAGATCAAATTTGACAATTTGGAGTATGGTATGAGTTTGGGGACTGAAAAATATGCCTTGTGGCAATTTTTCAATTTTTGGGGCAAAAATATAATTTTGCACTTTTTCGGGGGCAAAAGTGTAATTTCATAAAATTACACTATAAAAATTATTAAAATATTTTCTAGAAGCTTCTGGAAACTCAGAGGATAAGGGCTGGAATTTTTGGGCTGAAAAGAATTCAAAAAAAAAAAATAATAATAAAATATTGAATAGTACCAAAACATGTGTAAAAATAGATTATTTTATTATTTAAGTAATAAAAGCCATAAAATATCAGCCAAAGCATTGTAAAATTCGGCTAAGGCAACAAGAATAGAGAAAGGAAGAAGAACTAAGAACCCTAAGTAGAAATCAAAGGGAAAGTGTAGAGATTCAAACAATTCACAAGGAAAAAGGTAAAATTTCTTTAAATTTCTTCTTGATCTACACTACCCATATGTTTTTTTTTATTTTCCATGCTTTAAATATGAGCTTGCACAATGAACCCTATGCTGGCTGAACCTAAGGGAGGGATTTTTGAGTTTGATTTAATTAGATTTTAAGTTAATTAGTTGTTGTTAGTTAGGTAGAAATGAAAAATGGTAAAAATAAGCAAGGAATAGGATTTTTTCCATTTAAAACCGATTATACTGAAATTTCCAGGAGAGAAATCTGTGCTGAAAGTGATGAGATTTCATGGTATTTATAAGAATTATGATGAATTAATGGTGTAGAAAAATTATGGGAATTTTAGGGTGAAAATCGAAATTTTTACCCACTAGGGGTATTTTCGTAATTTCAGTCCGGGACTGAAATTTTGTATCACACTGAAGGACATTAAGTCCAATTAGATATAAT
This sequence comes from Theobroma grandiflorum, assembly GCA_036013995.1. NCBI lineage: Eukaryota > Viridiplantae > Streptophyta > Magnoliopsida > Malvales > Malvaceae > Theobroma > Theobroma grandiflorum. The sequence continues at coordinate 14,592,736 of CP142132.1, read as the reverse complement.
TGAGGTATAGAAAGTGAAAAAAAAAAAATCAATTCGGAATTAAAATGAAGATTTTAGCAATTTAATCGCGTGTAGGCGAATTATGTCGAAAACTGTGTTTAAACGGTTATTCGAACAGCTTAAGGTGCATTTCATGCATTCATGTAGAAATTATAGAGCCTGAAATCAATTATAATTAATTGATTTGATTTATTGAAATTCGTGCCACGCGTAACGCGTAGGGGGTGAATCGTCCGAAAAAGGCAAGGAAGTAGCTACGGACGAGCGAGACTAGGGATATTCAGGACTTCTGAAACCTGTGAGTGGATAAATTACCGTTTTCAATATCTGAAGTAGTTTTATTTGGTTATGTGTTATGAAAAATAAATTGAATTTCATAAATGATTTTTAAATCGAGAAATAGATTTTTAACACTGAGTATGTGGAGACCGGCATGAAATTTCGTTTATGTATTAAAAATTGAAATGTGGCTTATGATCTTGGTGAGCATGCTTGGCTGGTTTATTGTATTAAAATTTGCATGAATTGCTGTTTGCCGTGTAGGCTGGTTTGTATGAAAATTGCCTTGTTATGCCATGAATTATTATCGATTGGTGGGTTGATGAGTCGCTGCAGTGGCGGGTTTCCGTGGACTGCCTTTAGGAGGAGCACGGTAAACTCAAGAATCATATAATCTCGGTTAGAGAGGCGCGTAGGATAACTCCCGAGATACATAGAGAATTCATTCCATGTCTAACCCAACGTGAGAGTGAATTCGACCAACGCCAAGGAACGGCTATATTTTTCAATTACAATATAAATTGTAACAGCCTTGGCGTACTCGATGGAACACTCTGATCAAGTGTTCACGAGTATAAAATTTGGTCAAAGCCTGATTTTACAAATAAATCATAAGCCTTGTGTTTGAATTAATGCAATTATTTAGCATAATTTTACGAAACTGGGTATTATAAATTTCTTGGTGATATGGCCTTTTTATATATAAATTGTCTCCATCTACTCGACTTTAGATGTCGTGGATGGTATTTATCTGACTCACTGAGTTGTAAAACTCACCCCTCAATTTCCCCATTTCAGGCTCACAAACAGTTGTAGATAGAGGATTTTGTCGAGGAAAAGGTTTAAAGAGATAACCTTCTGTGCACAGGTTTATCTCCTAGTCTATATTTCTCTATTTTGGGCCCACGTAGCATTGTAAATTAAATTTTATACTTCAGTTATCTGTATTACCATATGTAATAATATATTTTGCTTTTACGCTGTAAAAATTATATTCGGATATCTATATAAAAATTGTTTTATAAGAAAATATTATATTTTATGAAATATTATTATTTTATTCCATTAAATACAATTTCACTCAAATTTCATGTTTTAGATATCCGATTTCAATTTCGACTGTGAATTATGAATTCTTTACGCGTAAGCAACATTTTTCCAAATTTTGAAATTTTCGACGAAAAATGACCGAAATGCCCCTGTGTAGACATTTTCGTCTTTTTCCCTATTTTGGTTCGAAAAGGGACGGTATGTTCTAAAGCGTGAAATTAATAAATAGAAACTCACAGGGGGGTTGGAAAGACTGGTACGAAAGCCTTGCGAGGTCTCGATATGGTACTCGGGGGATGAGTGCATATCGGGACATCGCGGCGGTTGTCATGGACTCGAGGGTGGTTCCGGGTCGTGACACTATTCCTACATAATAATTATTCTGTTTTATTCTTATTTATTTCACCAACCAAATGTACTCTTAACTAATCCTAATTCTACAATTATATGTAACTAATTATATTTTAGTAAAGAAGCTTAGTAGTACATCCAATGGGAGTTAGGTGATGAGAGAATTTTACAATCCCTGAAAATCAAGAGAAAAACAAGGTGTGCAAACTCTATTTAATAAACAAATACCATGTTAAAATTGAACCATACATCCACAATTATGTTGGGCCTAGTCCATAATCATCTACATTCATCCATCCATATGAACATAAAATTAAAACTATGTCTTATTTTAATTATTAATCATATGAGGCATCTGAAATTATTGTGCAACTAATTTTGAGTTTATTTTTAATTCTATGTATGGAAACAGTTTTCCATATATGAAAAGTCTTTACTAATCAGTATTAGTAACTTATCCATTCTTAATCTTATTAGAATTAGAATTAAAAAATTATTACAAATTAAAACCTTTTTAATTCGTAATATTTAATCGTTTTAAGTAACTTTTACTAATCCTTTTAAATTAAAGATTATGTGTCTTCAATTATCTAATCTCATTAGTTAATTTAAATATAATATTTAAGATAATATTATCTTTAATTATATTGAAATTCCTATTCGAATTTCCCTTCTTAAAAGAAGGAAATTAGTTCATGATATTTATTTTGTTCATATTTGGAGGTATCAAATTCTTAAATTTATGGATGTGATTAATTAAATTCTGATATCCTTGTTTTAAGAAATCAAATTACCTAATATAAATATATCAAAATTTATCTTCTAGAAATTTTTCATAAAATATTTTTTAGTAAATTTGTAATACATCATACTTTTATATAGTAGTCAACGTAATCGTCCCAGAAGGATTAAGGATTGATCGATGAGAAGTAGCATGCTAAAGAATGATAAAAGGATAAAAAGAATGTTCAAAAATAAAATATTTCGCACCCGTAAAAATAGTAATTAAATAATAATATTTCTTTCGGAGCCGAATTAGTGAGTTAAAGGATGATTTGAAAGTAATTTGATGCATAATAATGCATTTCGAGACTAAAGAAGCCAAGTGAAAAATTTTAGAATAAAATAATATTTTATTGGAGGTCAAAATTAGTCATGAAAAATGAGACTATGACTAATTCAAGTGGGGAAGAAGAAATAAAGAATAATTTTGAAGGAAATTGAAATTTAATAAGTGTGGATAGGAATTAAAAATATTGAACTTAATTTTGGAGAGCAAAGTGTTGTAAAACTCAAAATTTTTTCGTACATGCTTGAGTATTTTGGTCATATCTCAAGCTACAGAACTCCAATTATAGAAATTATTGGACCATTGGAAAGCTAAGAGATAGAACTACAACTTTTATGAAGATCACTTCACCCAGTTCTATCTCTACAATAGAGAAAATTTTGTTAGAAAATGACGAGATGTCATATGTCGGGAATGAAAATTTCAAAGATTGATAATTAAATTTTTGGGTATCTTACTACACTTTTAAGCCTAGTTAAATCTTAGGATAATTAAAGGCTTAAATGAATATTTAGAAGATGAAATGAGATAATAAAATAATGAAACAAAGAGGTTGAAAAGTCAATCAAATATTTGTTTATGTGCATGGATGGTTACAATAAGACAAGAAAACAAAAGGCAATTTTTTTTAGTCAAGTGTGGGGGGGCCGGATGGACAAGAGGAAGAAAGGAAATAAAATTGAGTTGAAAGGTCAAAGGTTTCTTATGCGAATAGGCTGATGGGAAAGAAAGAGAGGAAAAGACAAGAGGATAAAGAAAGGAAGAAAGAAGAAAAATTTAGAAGAAAAGAAAGAGAAAGGGACGGTGTAAGAGAGAAAAAAAACTGCACATAGAGGAAACAAGGAGGCACGGTTTTGGCTGCTGATTGAAGGGAGAAAGAGCATATTTTTAGCCAATTTCTGGAGGAGAAAGAGGAGGGAACTTGGCTGTCCATTTTTGGAGGATAAAAGACAGTTTTGTGCAGCCAAAAATTCTGGTGCATAGCTACTGGAAATAAGGTAAGTTTGATGCTGAAAATTTATGTTTTTGGTTGCTGCAAATTGTGGTTTTTGTTGCAAAAATCTAAGCTGAAAATGGGGGCAGCTATGGTTACTGGTTGGGTGAGGAAAAGAGCAGCCTTATGCTGCCAAATTAGTCAAGGAAAAGAGCTAAAATTAAGCTACAAAAACAAGGATCTATTGCTGGAAATTCCAGCAGAGAAATGGGTGAGTGAGAGGGCTGATTTTGGAGCAGAAAAGTGGTGCTAAATGAGTGAGAAAGTGAGAGTGCTAGTGAACGGTTTGAGTGGGAGAAAAATAAAAGAAAAATGGGTGAAAGTGGTGGCCTTGGTGGCTGCCAACGGTAGAGAGAGAGGGAGGAGCAGCTTTGGGTGGTGAAAGACGGCAAGAAGAAGGAAAAAAAACCAAAAGGAGAAAAAGGTAAAAGAGAAAATGTAATAAAACAAAATAAATGGCAATATTGTAATATTGTGAAGTGGATTAAAATAAAATAATAAAATATAATAGAGTAAAAGAAAACAAAATGGAATAAAATATTATAATATTAAAGTAGGAATAATTAAATAGAATTAGAGTTAATATAAATTAAAAAAGTCTACAAGTGTATAATAATACATAGTATGTATTTAATAAAATAGTAAAAATTTAATAAGTGCTAAGGATAAATTAAAATAAAATAAAGTAAGCTAGATATATTTATATACACATGAATATTAGTGATCTCAATTTATAGATATGGGAAGAATAAATACAGTGACATATTGTGGTGGCAAGCCAAGGAATTAGCGCGATTGATCGGTAGAAAGGGGAAAATAGGATTTAACTAAGTGTCTATAGCGACGAAAAATCCCGCTATCATAAGGTGAGTAAACTTATCATTATCTTAAATGATCTAAAGTTTATTTTAAATACTATTTTATGAATATTATCAAAAATGAAAATATTTTGTAAATTGTTTTAAAATTCAAAATTTTGCTTAAATATGAGTAATTGGAGACCCGTATTAATTATGTTATAAATTGTATTTTTACTTGATTGACTTATGATAATTTGAGTATGAATGACTGAATTTAAAGATTTTATTGCTATTATATGAATTGTATGTGTAGCTTTAAAAGTTGTATAGTAAAATGTTAGTCATGTCATGCGACTGGATTTATTTTTATTGATATGGCGGGGTTTAGTCACTGCAGTGGCGGGTTTCTGTGAACTAGCCTATTAGAGGGGCACGGTAAACTCGGTGATATATTTACTCTGGTTGTAGAGGCGAAGAGGGTAACTCCCGGAGTAGTGATAGAGTCCACTTCACGTCGAACCCCCACGTGAAGGAGCGACTCAGCCAACGTCAAGGAACGGCTGTGTTTTTAATTAAATAAAAATATATTCGACAGCCTTGGTGGACTCAGTAGGATACTCTAATCAAGTATCCGAGAGTAATGGTTTTGGCATGAGCCAAATGATATTTTTACGAAAATCATAAGCCTCAATAAATGTTTTGATGAATTAAAACTATTTTATAGAATATGAAATGAATTTAGAACCTTATGAAATATTTTATTATGACTATTTCTTTTATTGTCTACATTTACTCGCCTTTAGATATTTATGATAATATTTATTTACTCACTGGGATTGTAAAATCTCACCAACCTTCCTCCCAACGCTTTTAGGTTCGGGGTAGCTCGTAGATAGCCGATACCGGCAGGGATTACTGTAGGCCTCACTACACTAGAAACAGTAGGTTCATTATTTTAAGTATTTTATTATTTGGGCCTCACGTGTCACTGTAAATGAGATTTTATACTCTGATTATTTATATCAATGTACGAAAGAATTTATTTTACTTTTACGCTGAAAAAGATAATTTACGGATATTTTTATAAATATCATTTTATAGATAATAGAATATTTTATTGAATATCATTATTTTATTCAAATGGTTAAAAAATTTCACATTTTATGAATGATGTGAACTTTTAAATTTATATTTGATTATAAAATAGGTGTTTCTTACTCACATATGGTATTTTTAGCCGAATTTGAAATTTTTGATAGAATTGACCAAAATACCCCTGTGAGGCAAAACTTTTCTTTTGATTGTTTTGAGCAGGAAATGATAAATATAGCTTTAAAATGTGATGTTTGGCAACAGTTACTCACAGGGAAGGTAAGAAAATTGATACATAAGCCTTGCGGGGTTCCTATCGGCATTTCGGGTAATGAGTGCCTATCGGGACGTCGCGGCGGTTGTCATGGACCCGAGAGGAGTTCCGGGTCGTGACAGTTCAGTTGGTATCAGAGCATGGTTTTAAAAGCTTTTGGTTTTAAAAAGACATCGAAGTTTTTGGTTTTAAAGAAATTTTAAAAGTTACAGTGTCCGTGTGGCCCTAATTCAAACTAAGCTAGATTAGACTGAATAAAACGTATATGTCTGCATATAGAAACCTGCCTATCCTTTGATGCATAGGAGATTAAGAAATTATTATTTGACTGCATATAGGTTTGAAGTATGTCAATCATTCACTATGTCTAAAAAATGTGATTATTCCAATACATCCTATAGTGTTAGTGAAGGGTCACTAGATTCCACGGCTAGGAGCCGATGGCACTTTGAACCCAGTAGCCCCAGAAATGACTCACCTAGGACTCCACCGAATTGGGGGAGATGACTTCGTAGGAAGGAAAGACCTAGCACTAGCCAAACCACAAAAATTAAAGCTAGTAATGATCTTGAAATCGGTGTAAGAAATTTTCTGTTGAAAGAGCTTGGGGAGGATGTTACCGAAAGTAGGGGAAGTGTAAGAGGACAACAAGCAAGGAATAAGGGGAAAGTAGATATGGTCAATTATCCTCTTAGGAAAGTAGTTGCGGTACAACATTTTCCTCTTGGGTGCAGAAGGAATGCTGCACCAGTGAATAATGAAGAATGTAGGAGAATCCAACAAGCTTGGATTGAAGAACAAAAGAGGAAGTCCCAAGAAATGGAAGAGAATTTGGAAGAGGACGATTAAAATGACATTCGATATGTTTGTTAGATTTTACACTGCTTCAATTCTGGCAGATGCAGTGTAAACAGAAATAGCCGTAGTTATTTGTATAAAAATTAATTAAAAGTCTATTTTGTTTGTATGACTTGTGTGGACTATAAGATAGTTGTTTAGATGGGTTGATCTATGTAGTAATTTTTGTTACGATAAAGTAGACTGGAAAAATTGTTATTACAAAGAATGTATATTTTAGCGGGATGGTTGATCACTTTATGTAATTGGGGTAAACTAATGAAGGAAGTCGATAATGAATTAAGTAACTATAAGGTACGACAATGAACTATTTATTTTATAGACGTAATTAGTTAAGAATTGATGAATAAGATTGAGTTTTTAGCAACATGTGGTATACAATCAGATGATTACACAGTTAAGAGTAATTTGGAAATCGGGATTTAACAAATTGCACCTAAAGTTGCAATAAAAATATATGAATGTCAGTAATGAAAAATATTTAAAGTGAGATATATGGAAGTTAAGGTTCTGATCGAAAATTAGTGATAGAAAGTTAACTTTACAAGTTGAGGTTTCATGATCATAACACGTATGGAGGTTGATAATATACGGTGAAAGCATAAGAGAATACTAAATGAATTGAAAAGCTTTCTTATGGACTTAAATATTAGGAGCGGCATGAAGATAAGATTTACGAGATGAAATATGGTCATTGGTTTGGATGTTAAGTTTTGTTGTTTGGAGTCTTAAGTGTATTGGCGAGGTATGTGAAACGTCATGATTTTATTGAATCACTTGGTAGTATAAATTGATTATATGACTACTGAGTAATTAATTGTGAAAGTATTGGAGTGGTTGGAGTTAATGTAGAGTCTTGTTTATGACATGTGACTACAGCACACGTCATAGACAGGAGGCTATATAAACTCCTATTCTTAGTAATCTACCTCGTTGCTAATATTATGCAAAGGTCATAAGTGATGTTGGGATCTTGAACTATTGTGTATGTGAATATGTGTTGAATATGTACAACAACTTAAATGGAGCTGGTTTAGAATTTAATTAAGAGATAATGAGATCTCAAGGTTTAATTGAACTATGTTAGGTTGTAATTATTAGTTTTTGAATAAGCTCAAGGTTGAAATTAGAAATTGACAATAATGTCGAGGGACATTTAAGTAAAAATTTATGTTAAGTTTTATAAATATCAGAGTGGCGCAGCAGAAGTGTAGTGGGCCCATAGCCCATAGATCCAGTGATTCTGTAAAGATGAATCTAAAGAATTAATAATATCATAAAGCTTAAGTGGATGGCAAATTGTGATTGGATAAGTGATGGAAGAAATATGGATGTTGTTACATCGCGCTTAAGAAGCTTAAGGATTATTAGTATAATCATATTAAGTTAATTATGTATGGTTCGAATGAAGAACACAGATACGTTTGAGAGAAGATTTTAGAATAATGTCCATTGGGAACCAATGAGTTAGGGTGTTAATAAGTATACATCGAAATATTAAAATTTCGAAAGGCTTTGAAAATCAGTCGTTGATCGTTTAAATCTTCCACGAAATTGTATTAAAGGAAGTGTTTCAGTGTTTCAGGAATATATGGAAAGGTGTGAGGATGCATTAGCTTAACTATTTGTAAAAATTTGAATTTGAATGGTTATGGATGGTTGACGAGTAACCAAGTAATGTGTAAGTAAAAGAGCAAAATGGCTATATATCCAAGTTGGGGCGTGTGATCGATATGTCACATAAGTATGAAGATGTATTGCCAACATCCTTATATGTTTGAAAATGGTGGTTTGAGGCAATGAGTATTTTACCGATATCTATATTTGATGAAGTTGTGGTTTTAACATGCTTATATATACAAAACATAAATTGGGAAATGTACCTCTTCCATCAGTTTCAATTTATTCGATTAATTATCAAGGCAAAGTATCTGATAAAGATAGACGAAGGTGGAATTGTGTTACAAATATCTGAAGAACGAGATTGATATGGTTTGATTAAATGATACTACCTATGGTGAAGGAATAGAAATAAGCTATGAGAATTTTAAAGATCTTAAAAAAAAAATAATGGTTGGAGATTTTGGATATTCATACATTAGTACAGACTTTAGTAATTAAACCATGAGATTTGATATTTGGAATAAATTTGAGGAATTTCGAATTTGATATGTTGTATGCAGCTAACGATGAACAAATTAGCTATGGATTAAGGAGATTGATTAAGATTATAAAGATATATACAAGAGTATCGTTAATTATTGAAATGCCTTGTGGTATAAGTTGAAATTATCTGGTGAACATTCGATCATGAAAGTAATGGAGTTTTGATTCTGGAAATATAATTACTGATGGTTATTAGATTTGAACTATCCATGATGTCAAATATATCTGAAATAAATAAAGTATGTCTTGATTGTTTTATATACTATGAGATACCAGAATGGAGATGGTATGGAAGTAGGTAAATCAAAATAAAGAAGGGTTGACAAGTTAAATATGTAATCCCTAGTGGAATAAGTGTTTGAGTGACGGAACGTTTGATAAGGGATCAAGGTAGAAGAATTGGGAGATGATTATGTGAATATATATAATTGATGATTTAAGAATAATATTGATTTAATTCAAGGAGTGCGGTACTTATAATTAAATGTAATATAGTATTGCTGAATTTTCTACAAGGATTGGAAATTTTCATAATTTATAAGATTGAGATTCTATATGGAAAATGTTCAATGAAAGCAACGTAAAAGAATTTTAAAATTTTGACTATTCATCGTACGTTGATTTGAAATTCGAGGACGAATTTTATTTAAGTGGGGGAGATTGTAATACGTCATACTTTTATATAGTAGTCAACGTAATCATCCTAGAAGGATTAAAGATTGATCGATGAGAAGTAGCGTGCTAAAGAATGATAAAAGGATAAAAGGAGTGTTTAAGAATAAAATATTTCGCACGCGCAAAAATGGTAATTGAATAATAATATTTCTATCGGAGATGAATTAGTGAGTTAAAGGATGATTTGGAAGTAATTTGATGCATAATAATGCATTTCGAAACTAAAGAAGCCAAGTGAAAAATTTTAAAATAAAATAATATTTTATTGGAGGTCAAAATTAGTCATGAAAAATGAGACTATGACTAATTCAAATGAGAAAGAAGAAATAAAGAATAATTTTGAAGGAAATTGAAATTTAATAAGTGTGGATAGGAATTAAAAATATTGAACTTAATTTTTGGAAAGCAAAGTGTTGAAAAACTCAGAAATTTTTTGTATATACTTGAGTATTTTGGCCATATCTCAAGCTACAAAACTCCAATTATAGAAATTCTTAGACCATTGGAAAGCTAAGAGACAGAGCTACAACTTTGATGAAGATCACTTCACCCAGTTATATCTCTACGATAGAGAAAATTTTGTTGAAAAGTGACAAGGTGTCATATGTCGAGAATGAAAATTTCAAAGATTGATAATTAAATTTTTGGGTCTCTTACTACACTTTTAAACCTAATTAAATCTTAGGATAATTAAAGGCTTAAATGAATATTTAGAAGATGAAATAAGATAATAAAATAATGAAGCAAAGAGGTTGAAAAGTCAATTAAATATTTGTTTATGTGCATGGATGGTTACAATAAGACAAGAAAACAAAAGGTAATTTTTTTTAGTCAAGTGTGGGGGGGCCGGATGGACAAGAGGAAGAAAGGAAATAAAATTGAGTTGAAAGGTCAAAGGTTTCTCATGTGAATAGGCTGATGGGAAAGAAAGAGAGGAAAAGACAAAAGGATAAAGAAAGGAAGAAAGAAGAAAAATCTAGAAGAAAATAAAGAGAAAGGGACGATGTAAGAAAGAAAAAAAAACTGCACATAGAGGAAAGAAGGAGGCACGGTTTTGGCTGCTGATTGAAGGGAGAAAGAGCATATTTTTAGCCAATTTCTAGAGGAGAAAGAGGAAAGAACTTGGCTGTCCATTTTTGGAGGATAAAAGACAGCTTTGTACAGCCAAAAATTCTGGTGCATAGCTACTGGAAATAAGGTAAGTTTGATGCTGAAAATTTGTGTTTTTGGTTGCTGCAAATTGTGGTTTTTGTTGCAAAAATCTAAGCTAAAAATGGGGGCAGCTATGGCTACTGGTTGGGTGAGGAAAAGAGCAGCCTTATGTTGCCAAATTAGTCAAGGAAAAAAGCTGAAATTAAGCTACAAAAACAAGGATCTATTGTTGGAAATTCCAGCAGAAAAATGGGTGAGTGAGAGGGCTGATTTTGGAGCAAAAAAGTGGTGCTAAATGAGTGAGAAAGTGAGAGTGCTAGTGAACGGTTTGAGTGGGAGAGAAATAAAAGAAAAATGGGTGAAAGTGGTGGCCTTGGTGGCTACCAACGGTGGAGAGAGAGGGAAGAGTAGCTTTGGGTGGTGAAGGACGGCAAGAAGAAGGGAAAAAAAACAAAAAGAGAAAAGGTAAAAGAGAAAATGTAATAAAACAAAATAAATGGCAATATTGTAATATTGTGAAGTGGATTAAAATAAAATAATAAAATATAATAGAGTAAAAGAAGACAAAATGGAATAAAATATAATTATATTAAAGTAGGAATAATTAAATAGAATTAGAGTTAATATAAATTAGAAAAGTCTACAAGTGTATAATAATACATAGTATGTATTTAATAAAATAGTAAAGATTAATTAAGTGCTAAGGATAAATTAAAATAAAATAAAGTAAGCTAGATATATTTATATACACATGAATATTAGCGATCTCAATTTATAGATATGGGAGGAATAAATATGATAACATATTGTGGTGGCAAGCCAAGGAATTAGCGATTGATCGGTAGAAAAGGGAAAATAGGATTTAGCTAAGTGTCTATAGCGACGAAAAATCCCGCTATCATAAGGTGAGTAAACTTATCATTATCTTAAATGATCTAAAGTTTATTTTAAATACTATTTTATGAATATTATGAAAAATGAAAATATTTTGTAAATTGTTTTGAAATTCAAAATTTTGCTTAAATATGAGTAATTGGAGACTCGTATTAATTATGTTATAAATTGTATTTTTACTTGATTGGCTTATGATAATTTGAGCATGAATGACTGAATTTAAAGATTTTATTGCTATTTTATGAATTGTATGTGTAGTTTTAAAAGTTGTATAGTAAAATGTTAGTCATGTCATGCGACTGGATTTATTTTTATTGATATGGCGGGGTTTAGTCACTGCAGTGGCGGGTTTCTGTGGACCAGCTGTCACGACCCAATTCCCGGGCCATGACCGGCGCAAGGACCCAATGAGCATAGCTCACTAAGCCCAAGCAAGCCTATTTTCTCTTACTTTACTTATCGTACTACTGTGTGATGCATACACACGTAATGCTCCCAAAGTGCATACAGCGCCAATTAATAATGGCATAACTAACCATACATACACACACCTTTTCCCGGGTGTGAACACAGCCAAATCACAATGGCATTATCAACATTAATATACATGCACTATACCAGTCATGTATTTAATGATTTACATTACATATACATATTCACATAATTAGATTGTATTTACAATACAAAGGACCCAAGACTTCCAGCAGAGACATTTACCACAAAAGGAATCACTATCGGATGCCAGACACATACCCAGGAGATGCACTATGGGGACTCCTCAATCTAGAGCCCAACAGTCTCTTGATCTGAAAACATGAATTTTTGAAAACGTGAGTACGAAACTCAGTGAGTGAATATTAGAAGGGAACAAGCAATCTCATCAGAAGATTTGTCAATCATGATGCACTGGTTGAAAATAAGGCCATTTTCAACTAACTAATATTTCAAACCCTTTTTCCCTTACCCAGGAATTTGTTATGCATTCAAGGATTAAACATCCTTGAATTCACACTCATCATTCTATCAAAGTAGTAAATCGACGGTTGTTTACAAACCGTCACATAATAAGGGTTTCACAACCCGTACAATTTATATATGCATATGTACCACGTACAATTTAATTCACCAATTATTCTATCTCATTCATTGTCCCATCTTTTCCTCCACTCTACTATACTCTCAACTCATACATCATTACCGGCATTGCACTTCCCACTCCGCACATGCACGGTAGTAATTATCACAACCTTTATCATTAGACCGGCATTGCACTTCCCACTCCGCACATGCACAGTCGTAATTATCACACTCTTTATCATTCAACCGGCATTGCACTTCCCACTCCGCACATGCACGGTCGTAATTATCACACTCTTTATCATTCAACTGGCATTGCACTTCCCACTCCGCACATGCACGGTCGTAATTATCACACTCTTTATCATTCAACCGGCATTGCACTTCCCACTCCGCACATGCACGGTTGCATCAATTTCACCATAATTTATTAATAATGCATATCAGCACAATACAAGGGTACACAGATTCAGTACACTCAATTTCACATAATTTCTCAATAATACATATAGGCATCATGTTGATATACACAGATGCATGACAATCATATTTAATGTCATTGAAATATTTTCATCTTCAATTTCAAACAATTCGCATACCCTACAATCACATATATACACAAATACATAAGCAATCATATACACTGCTAATATTCACTATCCTTAGTGGAAAAACATTTGTCAAGGAACTTGGCAAGCAGTATCACTCAGCTTTGCCGCCAAGTTCTTGGGCAAACATTATTTGGTAAAGGGTATCACTCAGCATCCCTTCCAAACTCATGGGCGGAAATCATTTGGTAAGGGGTATCACTCAGCATCCCTTCCAAATTAGTAGACAGAAATCAATTGGTAAGGGGTATCACTCAGCGTCCCTTCCAAGTTCATAAACAGAAATCAATTGGTAAGGGGTATCACTCAGCATCCCTTCCATCTATAAGTCCCTTATCATCATTCGCTCATGGATAGGAGATCACACAGCAATCCTATCCTCTATGAGCCCCAAATCATCATTCACACGTACGGTTATAATCATTACACAACATTATCTATCAATGCACAACATATATACATATATGCACACATTTTGGAACACAATCATTTTGATCCAATTTATTATCAAACCCTTCCCCTCATTTAATTTAATTATTAATTGAATTAACATTCAATTTCACACGAAATCACACAATTATCACCATTTTCTCACCAGCTCACATAGCTGGAGTCATCATGTGCACCTCGTGCACTAACAATATCACTCAATCTCACCAGCTCATGTGCATCCCCCCACATCGTGCACATAGCTGGAGTATCAGAGCACTCGGCAAGCGGTATCACTCAGCGTCGCTGCCAAGCTCCTGGACATCAAATCACGCTTTACCACAGTTCATGCGTGAACATTTCCAGGAATCGTGGGCGTTACGTCTCGCGGTCCCCACTTTGCTCAATTCAGAATTTCAAGGCATTAGTGGGCGTTACGTCTCGCGGTCCCCACTATGCTAAATTCCGAATTTCAAGGCATTAGTGGGCGTTACGTCTCGCGGTCCCCACTATGCTAAATTCTGAATTTCAAGGCATTAGTGGGCGTTACGTCTCGCGGTCCCCACTATGCTCAGCTTTCAGAATTTCTTTTAGTAAATAGTGGGCGTTACGTCTCGCGGTCCCCACTTTACTAAATTCTGAATTTCAAGGAATTAGTGGGCGTTACGTCTCGCGGTCCCCACTATGCATACCATTCAGGCATATGCATTTTCCTTCTTCACACGTGCACGGTGGTAACACTTTCACAAAACTTCTCAACCATCCATGTAAACATCATCACAATGTACACATTTATCACACTCAAATTTCACATCAATAAAATAATATTTCATGCCTTCATGCATACCACATAATTTCATGCTTTCAAGCATAACACATAATTTTTATGCCTTCACGCATAACACATAATTTTATGCTTTCAAGCATAACACATAATTTTTATGCCTTCACGCATAACACATATTTTTATGCTTTCATGCATAATACATATTTTCTATGCCTTCATGCATAACACATATTTTTATGCTTTCATGCATAACACATATTTACCACATAAAAATCATTTTTATCAAGGGCTTGTTCCCGGCACGTATTTTTAAAAATTTTGGATAAATCATTTAATTATCCACATCAATAAAATTTGCATTCCCCAAATAATTTGAAATGCAAGTTCACTCACCTTCTCACAAATCCGGATTCCGGATGCTCTCGGATTAAAAATCCTCAATCACGATTTCCTTGCCTTTCTCGGACTTCTCACCACCTTAACACAGAATAAAATTAGGAAATTTACTATAATGTCCCCAACTAATATAAACTAATTGAAATTGCTCACATATGATACTCAAAGGCAAAAATGCGTCCGATTATCACTTTAACGCGGTATTGCCTAATCTCGACCGATTACCCGATTAATCGGCTATTATGTCCAATTTGATTCCAAATTGCACCATTCTTTTTCTCATAGCTTAATTCACCCCACATCATATAATTGATGCCAATTTCAGCATTCAATATTTTCCATTTCTTTATAGAAAATTTTGGCCAATACAGTGCATTAGCACTGAAAATCTTTCTACTACATTTTTCACTTGCATTTGTCATTTTCTAATTTCCTTCATTTCAAATGAAACCATTTCATTTGAAATGAACCAATTTTCCTCATGCACTCTCTACACCCTAGGTTCGGCCTAATGAAGAATCACCATGACAATCAATTTCTTTCTTTCATTTTTGTCCATAGTCATGCTTAACTACCATTAAACACCAACATAGTTTAAATTCAATCCAATCCAACATCAAATCCATACTCATACCCATTTTTCAGAATTAAACTCTTCATGATATCTCAATGTTCAAGCATGGAAATCAAGAACAAAAGCATAGGTAAGCTAGGGTTAGAGTAAATCTAAAGAAAAGTTACCTTTGTTTGGCTTGAATCTTGAAAAACACTTGAAATCTATGGATTTTGGCCTAGGTTTTTATGGTTTTCCCTTTGTTCTTCTTTTCTTCCCTTCAATCGGTTCTTTTCCAGAATTTGGAGAGAGAAAATGATGGTTAAAGGCTGATTTTTAGGCTTAAATAATAAAATATACAAGCTTGCCACATGGCATCATGCCATTGGCCCATTTTTTGACTTTTTGACTTTTTTTTCCATTCTTTCTCCACCACTTGATTAATCAAGTAAAAATCTGATCCATAGATGATCATGGCTGGAAAAAATTATTCTGGTGGTGGAAAATTACCGTTTTGCCCCCGGGATGGCAAAATTACGGTTTTACCCCTATACTCCGAAATGTCCCGGAATTGTTTTATTTTCACTGTCCAACCTCAAATAACACTAATATAAATCAATATTACCCAATTGGGGCAAAATCCTTTCAAAAAAATTCACATTTCGCACTCCGATGGCAAAATTACCATTTTGCCCTTGTGCTCCAAAAACATCGAAAATCACAATTTTTACACTGCTAAACATCATTTTATGATTCCATAATGATAACTGTATATCATATAATTATCTTTTTGTCCAATGTGATCAAATTTTGGCTAAAATCTCCATAAATCAACAAATGAGAAAATGACCGTTTTGTCCCTAACCGGTCAATTTTCCCGATTGACTCCAGACTGGACCTTGAACTCTGAATAACTATTCTGAGCCATTCTATGGGTCTCAGAATTTTGAAATTCCTCTTAGAATTTCTATTTAAACTAGTTCAAGGCTCGATTTAATTTAGTTGTACTACTCAGTACAATACTGTCTTTTAACAAAGTCAACAGGGTCTCACACCAGCCTATTAGAGGAGCACGGTAAACCTGGTGATATATTTACTCTGGTTGTAGAGGCGAGGAGGGTAACTCCCGGAGTAGTGATAGAGTCCACTTCACGTCGAACCCCCACTTGAAGGCGCGACTTAGCCAACGCCAAGGAACGGCTGTGTTTTTAATTAAATAAAAATATATTCGACAGCCTTGGCGGACTCAGTAGGATGCTCTGATCAAGTATCCAAGAGTAATGGTTTTGGCATGAGCCAAATGATATTTTTACGAAAATCATAAGCCTCAATAAATGTTTTGATGAATTAAAATTATTTTATAGAATATGAAATGAATTTAGAACCTTATGAAATATTTTATTATGACTGTTTTTTTTATTGTCTCCATTTACTCGCATTTAGATATTTATGGTAATATTTGTTTACTCACTGGGATTGTAAAATCTCACCAACCTCCCTCCCAACCCTTTTAGGTTCGGGGTAGCTCGTTGATAGCAGATACCGACAAGGATTACTGTAGGCCTCATTACACCAGAAACAGTAGGTTCATTATTTTAAGTATTTTATTATTTAGGCCTCACGTGTCACTGTAAATGAGATTTTATACTCTGATTATTTATATCAATGTACGAAAGAATTTATTTTACTTTTACGCTGAAAAAGATAATTTACGGATATTTTTATAAATATCATTTTATAGATAATAGAATATTTTATTGAATATCATTATTTTATTCAAATGGTTAAAAAATTTCACGTTTTATGAATGATGTGAACTTTTAAATTTATATTTGATTATAAAATAGGTGTTTCTTACTCACAGATGGTATTTTTAGCCGAATTTGAAATTTTTGGTAGAATTGACCAAAATGCCCCTGTGAGGCAAAACTTTTCTTTTGATTGTTTTGAGTAGGAAATGATAAATAAAGCTTTAAAATGTGATGTTTGGCAACAGTTACTCACAGGGAAGGTAAGAAAATTGATACATAAGTCTTGCAGGGTTCTGATCGACATTTCGGATAATGAATGCCTATCGGGACGTCGCGACGGTTGTCATGGACCCGAGGGGAGTTCCGGGTCGTGACAAAATTAATGTTTTTAATTGCGCTAATTTAGACTGCAAATATAGACATTAAAATCTCAAAAACCATGACTTTACAAAATTCTAACAACATTGTACCAGTCACGATTTTGTAGCTTGATGTGGCACCGAATCAGGGAATTTAACTTCCACATTTTAACCACAAATAGCGAACGTATGGAAACTTTCTATAGTAAAATTTCATAATTTTTAGACTTGATTTAGCTAGCTAAAACCCAAAAAAAATCATAGCTTATGTATTCTGTACATTGCTACAATTTTTGGGTTGTATATGTGGCATTATGGTGGCATAAATTAATGGATTAAATCGTTTAATTTTAGTAATCTTTCCAAACATCTTTTGAACATATTCAAACTTCAAAATTTATTCCAAAAGATATAACAATTGTATAATTTGTGGACTCTTTAAAGATGACTTTCTCAGCCAAAATCCTGCCCAAAAACTACTTCTGGTAGTAATGGTTTCAACTACAATTTTGTGGCCTTTCCTTCACCTTTTGCAATTGGTAAGCAATCATATTGAAACACTTCCAATGTAAATTACTTTTAATTTTTTTTTTCAGAATTTTTAGAGGCTTTTAGGTGCTTATTAAAAACTAAAAATCTAACCATATGCAAATTTGGACAAAATCGAATTCTATCACCAAAACGCTTCTTGTTTCCCATGAATTTGATTCCTTTGCTTACCAAACTCTTTTGTGCGTCTCATGCACATATTGTTCTATACACTTGAGAAAAGTAAGATTAGTTATTGAAACAAATAAGTATTAAAAATAAAAAATTGAATTTGTGATAAACTACTTTAAAACATAATAAAAATTTAACACTTACTTGATCTCTCCCAAACACCTCACACCCATTCAGAATTGGAATTAAACAATAACAAAATATCAATTCACATTAAAAAAAGCCAAGGGAGGCTCTAATTCCACTACTAGGAATGGCATGTTTAAAGCATCAATGTAACAGAATAATAAAATACGAAACCATGCCTCCTTTAGATCACCTTGGTAGTTTAATGAAAAGTTAAACACCATAAAAAATCAAAAAATGGTTTTTATCTTTTCAAATGATATTGTAATCAAATGGATTCCTTTTGGTGCTAAAAAAAGTGAACACTTTCTTGTGTGAAAAAATCCTAGCCACTTAAACACTTAGCCTCCAATATTGCACACACAATTGCAATGGATCCTTATTAAGGAAAGAGCTTTATGCCACGAGCTTGTGCTAGCAAGTGGACAACGATTTGTCCTCTTTTTCTTTTTTGATTTCCAACAAAGAATCAATGGAGAAGTTTTCTAAAAAGAAACCCTCTCAAAAGTGACACACTCAAAAGAAAAACTATTAGTTTTTTTTTTTCTTTTGTTGCCCTCGAAAAGAATAGCTATAATCTGATGTTTATATCTAAGTTTAATTTTAAGGTAAAATACCCCCACCCTATAAGTTTTAATCAAAATTCCAAGCGACTCTATTAGTTTTCAAAATGTACACTCCACCCCAATAGTGCAAACATCATTAACAGAGATTGTGAAAGGACTAAAATGCCATTTCGTTATTTATTAATTTAAAAATTATTATTATATTTTAAAAAATAAAAGGCACTAATCGGTGCTCCCCAGCTCTCTAAGAAAGAGAAGCACCAAAAAGGGGAGCATCGGTGCTCCCTTAACGAGCTTGATCGAGGCTCCTCAAGGTAGACTTGACAATTTGTGTTTTCATGTCTTAAATGTGTCAGATATGATTAAATACAAAACATGTTAAAGTTAAACACGAACACAACACAAATAATATTCGTATCTTAAATTTAAAACACATACACATGTACATTTAATAACTATGTAATATGATATGACACAATTAACACATTTGTTAAATGTGTCAATATATGGTAAGACACGATTAATAACATGTTTAACACGATTAAATAAAAATATTAACAATTAAATATAATTTTATTATTTAAATTTAAAATCAATAATTATAAAAATAATTATAACAAAATAAAGTAATTGTTGGTCCCAAATATAAGTGCTAGAAGGGGGTGAATAGCACTATCTCGACTCTTTTGGTGAGATTGAGACTTGATCTCAAAACAAAGAAAGTATAACAATGAAAGCAATGCACAAAGGATTTATAGTGGTTCGGTCGAAGACCTACATCCACTATCTTGATTATCCAACCAAGGATTTTCAAACCAAACACTAAATGGGGGAATTCACAAGCTCCTACCAAGCTTTTACAATGGCTTTTCCAAGGCTTAGCCATAACTTTTACACTAGTTTTTAATGGGATCAACTAAAACCAAAACCCAATGTGGTTTTCAAGGCTCAACCACAACCTATCACTAGTTTTTCCCGAGCTAAACTAAAACCCCAATGTGGTTTTCCAAGACTCAACCACAACCTTTACTCTAGTTTTTCACGGCCTAAACTAGAACCCCAATGTGGTTTTTCAAGGCTCGACCACAACTTATCTCTAGTTTTTCACGGGCTGAACTAGAACCCACAAGCATCCAAGCACACCTTGCTTGATGCAAATACTTAAAGTGAAACACTCACTCTAAGAATACAAAGATGAAAAGAAGAAAGTACCTAGTGATCACACGGTTGATCTATGTGGTACAAGTTTAAATGCTAAACACAAATACAAAGAATAGGCATTGAGGTTCAGTGAAGAGTACAAAGGATTTTCAGGTTTTGCTACTCTTTTGGGCTTGAATATGATGGTGTCTTTGAGTATGAAGCCAAAGTGTACTCAAAATTCTCTTGAGTTGTCAAAAGTTGTCAAAGGTTGGTTCCTTGACATTTTAAGATCTTTTCTATTTGGAGAAACTTGTCTGATGGTTGTTGGGAAGTTTATGATCATTAAAAATAGTTTGAGGAAGATTCTAACCATTTTCTTGTCTTGTAATGGGCTGACGGATATAGTAGACAGAGAGCACTTAGTCGACTAAAATTTTTCCTTTGATCGACTAAGTTGGTTCTGTTTCAAACGCAGATTCCAGTGAACGCTTAGTCGACTAACCCCATTTCTTAGTCGACTAACTCGATTCTATTTCTCACCAAGCTTCACCATTTCACTTCTCCACTTTGACCTTTGTTTAACCAATGATCTTCCTTGTCATATCAGGGGACTTCCTTTATAATAATCATCCTTGTTCTTTATCCAAATCATATCTTTAAGTGCTCATTAGGAAGATTGAAATATTATTTCTTTGTGGTTATTTCCCCTGCATACTTAGTTAGAAATGTTAGGCACAAATGACATGGGAATGTTTTATTATCATAAAAAACTAATGGAGTCAACAGTAATAATAACATCAAATATAACAAAACAAAAGTTCAAAATTAGGGTTTGGGCATGGCATAATTACATTATTATCTTTATAAAATTTAAAAAACTTATTAAAATAATTATTTAAAATTAATTAAGTAAGATTCAAATAGTCTTTGACTATTAATTTTTAACAAGTTGATAAACATGTCATATATACACGTTTAAACACAATAATACGATTAAATGTGTTTATATGTTTAAACAAGATAACACGATTAACACAATTAATTAAATGCGTTTAAACATGTTACTTCTATCTAATATGTTAAGACATAAAAATTTTCTTATTTTAAATAGGTTAGGCACGATTAGACATGAAACACGTTAAGGTTAAATTCAAACTTATTCAACCCTGTATCTTCTTGTGTCGTGTCTAAAATTGATAGGTCTACCATAGGGGAGATTCTGTGTTCCCCAAATGAGGAGCTTTTTTAATTAATAAAAATTAATAAAATTATATACTACAATTTTAAAAATCAATCAAGGATAAAATTATCTTTTTACCATTGCCACATCATTAAATTGACAGAAATACTAATGATTGACTAACGATTAAATCTACGTGTCCAACAAAAACTATTTTTTTGAAGTGGAGTGTCTATTTTGAAAACTAATAGACCTTCATGTAATTTCAATCAAAACTGAAAGGAATGAGAATATTTTACCCTTAATTTTATTATGAGACTTATTAAAATTCATAAAATAAGTCCTTAATATTATAACAATTATAATATTTAACTAATGCCTAATTAAACTCTTTTAATTAGGTCCTTAATAGTTAAAACTTAAAATTTAATTTAAGTTTAACTTAAATTATCACACTCTCAATTTAATCCAAACTGCAACCTTTGTGTGTGACCCATTAGGTTCCTAACATGTTGGCAATGAAATTGAATTATAATTTTATTAATTAATTAATTTAAGTGAATCATATTCAATTTTAAATTAGCTAATTTAATTCCATAGACCAAGATTGGTATCTAGTAATGCATCATGGCCACCCAATTGTTAAGAGAGTAAGAGGATTCTTTAACAACCTTTCAATATACAATTTATCAGTGCAATTCATTTTCTCATCATATATTTCTATGATGATAAGAGCTTAGTACTATGCTTTCTCTTATTAACCTCCATATTTGTTCTTGTAGTTAGATCATTAGCTTTATAGAGACTTATAAACCTCGTTTCATAATCTCCTAAACACTTTGACCAAGGATTTGATTAAGCTAATGTCAACTAAGAACTAATGAGATATTTCCCATTAAATCGTTTGGGAAGATGATTCCTATCTTGATCACTCATTTGCGTTCATATGCTTCATACTATACCTAAAAATATCTTGTTTTGGCATCCTTGGTTAAACACCCGTAGGGATTAAATCAAACCATAATACTCCATATACAAGACAACTTAGTGTCTCAAGTCTAAAGAGTAGTTATATAACTGACACATGAGAAGTATTGCATAGACATTTAAGTGAAATACCAAATGCATTTCTCATGGTGAGTCATGTTTAGTGAACTCGCTCTCCTATGGCAAACACCCACATGCTAGTTCCAAGTATCTTTATATTTCAACCTATAAGAGCGGTTGCTTACTTCACCAGTAAGGAACATTACATGTGTTGATCTTATAGCATTATTGATGCCTCATTTGAATAATACAATAATGCGAAATTTTTAAGAACAATGCTTTAATGTATAAAGATTTCATAATTGTATCCCAAAACAATTCCTTTGTAAGGCATATACAATTCTATAAGCTTTATCTACATAAGTACAAAAAGTTATTAAATCACAAACTTATAGATAAAAGAACTACCTCATAATTATTATAAATTAATAAAATGTCATACATAAATAACTCAAAATGTCTTTCCTATACGACTAGAGATTGGCTTGCAAGGCTTATACTAACATGAACCTATCTTGTTCTTTCATGTCTCGGGTGCTTTCTCACTCAGCATATGTAGTCTCGCCATACACATAGCTTTAACAACTCATTTCTTATGTGTTTCGTCATCCAATGTATGCGATCTTGTCGCACACACAACTTTAGCATTTCACTAACTCATGTGTTATCTCATCATACGCCATTGTCTCGAGCCCTTCTAGCCTTGTGCAGTGCAGTTCCATGCAATGTTACCTTACATGTTCTTGCTTGGCATGTTGTCCTGTCACATGTTGCTTTCTTGGGCATCACAACCTTGTACTTTTGCTTCGCTGAGCCATATTAAGGTTGCAAACTTTCATTTTTTTTACCTTAACCTAATGAGAAAGCATTTTGTTGATCTCTACACCATTTTCTTAAGTTACCTTGCCTAACGTGTTCATTCTACGTGACTTTGATCTTGAGTACTCTCGCTCGACATGCACTGTTCTATCATGCATGTCACTTCATAAAACACATTTTCCTTAAACTCTCATTGCTCAAATCACTTGCTCTATGTATGTTGCCTTTGCAATTGGCTCTTTTACCTTACACAAGCTTGCCCTATACCAATTGAGGCTACGAACTTACATCCTTTTACGTCAATCTCTTTGTTAAGAAGGCATTTTGCTTGTCTTCATACCATTCCTTTGAGCTCCCTTGCCTAATTGGCTTACTTTGTGTGAATTGCATCTCGGGAGCTCTCATGCAACATGCACTGTCCATTATGTATGTTGTTTCATTGAGCTTTTACGCATTGGCATGCTCTTTCCAGACACACGCAGCCCATTATATACATTGCTTCATTAGGCATCTTTACCTAGACACCGTTGGTTTAGCCTTTTTTAGGCTTATTTAGGCACAGCTCCTTAGACCTTGGGCTCTTGTTGCAGTTCTTTTACATCCTTACCTTTTGACTCTACCACAAACACCACCATGGTTGTGATACCATTTGTCATATGTAAAGACTTTAACTCGACTCTTGTGTGGCTTTAAACTCCTTTCATACACCCCTAGGGTACTTAATGTTGGGCATATAATGGTATTTCATAATGTTTGAATATCCACATTGTCAAGATAAAAAAAAGTGAGTACTTTAAATAAGCAAACCTATTATGGGCTTGTTGTAAGGAAGAAAAAAAAAGGAATGTACTCGCGCACATAAGAGATCAGGCCAAGCCTTAAGAAAATATAAATTTCTCCTTTGCGTGCGAGTATACACATAGCCTAGGCCCAAGTGAAATTTGTACCTTAGTTTTATTATTTTTTACCTCAGCCTTTGACTCGTTTCTTTTTTACTAAAGCAATAGAAATAGTCTCAAACATCACCTTATAATTGAGTTTTATAACTGCTAACATAATATAAAATTTTAACGTTGAATTTTGACTAAGTTTTATAACGTATCTAATTTTAACGTTGACTTCCTTGATTTTGTGCAATGTTAACTTCAATTCTCAACATATAAATACCAATCTCTATTTCAGTTCACAACATATATCTCAGTTCCTTATTTTTTTCTTTTTTACATTTCTTACCGTCTTCTTTTTTGTCAGGTTACTTCTTAGTTTTAATTTCTTAGTATCCCTAATAGTGTGTGCAAACTAATCAAGAAGAGTTTGTTAAATCTTAAGGGATAATCGTTATAGTCATTTTACATCGAGTTTAACATTTTGAAGGGGCGAAATTTATCCTTCAAGATAGTGTTTCATGCCTTAGACTTTCTTGAATTGTTTCTATGCTTCGTTAATTTTCCAACAACTTAAGATAACGGATTCTTACATTGATAATGTTGTTGTCGTTGTCCCTGCTGCCGCCACCACCGTTAATGGTTCTACCCTAACTCCCATTGCCCATGTCTATTCCTGTAATGTCGTCAGTGTCTTATGCAAAATCATTTCCTGACATATCAAAAATTAAGTTATTTGATGGCAATAATTTCAAAAGATGGCAAGAAAGGATATTTTTCATCCTTGATGTTCATGGAGTGGTTTTGGCACTATCTGATTTCAAGCCAAACAATGTCAAAATGCTAGAACAATGGACACATGTAAATAAGATATGTAGGCGTACGATTATTAGTATGCTTTCTAATAAGCTATTTGATGTTTATAGTCCTTAAGAAGAAGCAAAGGAAATGCGAGATTCAATGGTTGCCAAATATACTGCCAAAGATATTGGGAAATAAAAGTTTGTGACTAAAAAATTTTATCGTTCAGAGATAACAGATGACAAGGATATCAAGAGTTAAATTAATGAATATCACAAGTTAGTAGATGATTTGAAGGCAAAAAATATCGACTTGAAAAAAGAGTTCATTGCTTGATTATTGATTGAGAAGCTACTAAAATCTTGAGAATGGCTACATGCAATAAATGAAGCATAAGGAAAAGCAATTGTCACTTGTAGACCTCATTATACACATCATCATAAAAGATACAACCTGGAAGAAGATTAAAGCCTCCAAAGCTAAGGAAGTTACAATTAAAGCCAATTTGGAATAAGGTAGAATCTAGCATCATCAACAAAGGTACACTGATAAACCTAATTATAAACCCAATGCTCCTTATCCCACCTTCAAAAAGAAGGGTAGTTGTTTTATTTATGGGAAGCTAGGGTATCATGCAGCATAGTGTAATAAGAAAGCAAAGGGAAATGACAAACCTACAAGTCCAAGAGTCAACTTGGTTAAAGCAAATGAATCCAATGATATAACTGCTACAATAATTTCTCAAGCAAATATGGTGGCCAATGTGAAAGAATGAGTGGTAGAATCAAGTTCTACCAAAAATATTTGTGCAAACAAAAATTCCTTTACCTTCTATACTCCAGTTGAGGAAGGGTAAGAGACAATATATCTTGGTGATTCACAAACTACTCAAGTTTTTAGTAAAGGAAAATTCCTTCTCCAGGTCACATCTAGCAAGACTTTAATTTTAAATGGTGTTATACATGTTCTTAATATAAGGGCAAACTTAGTTTCCATGGCTTTATTGGGCAAGGTTAGGGTGAGTGTGTCATTCGAATCTGACAAAATCTTAATGATAAAAAATAATGTGTTTATGGGTAAGAGATATTATAATCAAGGACTTTTTGTACTTAACATTGCAAATATCATGAATGAAAATGCTAGTTCTTCTACTTACATGATTGACTCAATTGATTTATGGCATGATAGTTTATGACATGTTAGCATTCCTTATATTAAGAAAATGCAATCTTTAGGTTTAATTTCTAGTATTAAAATACATGCTTTAGTAAATGTGTAACATGTGCCAAAACAAAATTGACTAAGCAAATTGTATTTCAATAAATAGAGAATCTGAATTGTTAAGCTTAATTCATACTAATTTGAGAGATTTGAAACAAACCATGACTAAAGGTGGTAAGCAATATTATATTACATTTATTGATGATTACTCTAGATTTGCTAAAGTTTATTTACTTAGGCATAAAGATGAAGCTTTTGACATTTTTCTTAAATATAAAATTGAGGCAGAAAATCAATTGAATAAAATGATAAAAAGAGTTAGATCAAATAGAGGGGATGAATATATCGATTAATGATATTTGTGAAAAAGAAGGAATAATTCATGAAAAAACTCTTCCATATTTCTCTTAATCAAATAGTGTAGTTGAAAGAAAAGATAGAACATTAATAGAAATGATTAATTACATGTTTGTTAGTTCTAATGCACATGAAATTTTGTGAGGTGAAGCTTTGTTATTTGCATGTCATATTCAAAATAGAATTCCTTATAAGAAACCTAGTAAGACATCTTATGAATTTTGAAAAGGTTATTCTCTTCACTTAAAATATTTAAAAGTTTTGGGGTGTTTTGCTATGGTTATGCTTCTTGATTTTAAGAAAAGAAAAATTGGCTCAAAGACATCTGATTGCATGTTTGTTGGTTATGTCGAACATAGTATTGCATATAGATTTCTTAAATTAAAAAATGACGTTTTTTTATAATAATACAATTATTGAAATAAAAAATGTTGATTTTTTTAATATATTTTTCTATTGAGAACTGATACAATATCTTATACACTTTTTAGTAAAAATGATTTTGAAATATAAAATGATGATTTTAGATGGAGTAAAATGATGATTTTGTAGAAAATAACTCTTTGACTTATGATGATGTAATTTTTTTTAAAGAAAGTCCATTTTGGAAAGAAACTATAAAAAATGAGAGTGATTCTATTTTACAAAACAAACCTAGGAATTAATTAATTTACCACATGGACCTAATTAATTGGTTGTAAATGAATTTTTAAAAGAAAATTTAATCTTGATGGTTTTATTGATAAGTACAAAGCTAAATTAGTTGTTAAGGGTTTTACTCAAAAACAAAATATTGATTATTTTGATACTTTTACTCCAGTAACAAGAATTTCATCTATTCTTGTTTTATTTACCTTAGCTTCAATTTGCAAACTATTTGTTTATCAAATGGATATTAAAACAGCTTTTCTAAGTAGTGGTTTAGAAGAAGAAATTTATATGACACAACCCAAGGGATGTGTTCTTCCTAGTTAAGAAAACAAAGTTTGTAAATTTTTATTTGGCTTAAAACAAGCACCAAAACAATAATTTAAGAAATTTGATCAAATTTTTGTTAGTAATAGATGTTCTACTGTTCGAGTTAATAAATGTGTATATATAAAAACTATTGATAGTGAATATGTGATTATTAGCTTGTATGTTGATGATATGCTTATTTTTAATATATGCATTGATTTGGTAAATAAAACAAAATGTTTTTTAACTTTTAAATTTGATATGAAAGATTTAGGAAAAACTAATGTTATTTTAAGTGTTAAAATCTTAAGATGTGACAGTGGCCTAATGCTAACACAAAAACATTATGTTGTGAGACTACTTAAAAGGTTTAGATATTTTAATGTCACACTTGTGAATACTCCTTATGATGCTAATACCCAATTAAAAAAAACAGAGATGATAATATAACTCAGTTTGAGTATGCTCAGATTATTGAGAGTTTCATGCATTTGATGAATTATACTTAGCTTGATATAGCTTATGCTATATGTAAACTGAGCATATATATACAATGTCCCAATCAAGATCATTAGACTGCCTTGAGTAGAGTAATGAAATATTTGAGAGGTATCGTATATTATGGTATTTTATATAATTGATTTCTCGTTGTATTAGAAATGTATAATGATGCTAATTGGATCTCAGATTTAGATGAGATAAAATCTACAAGTAATTATGTATTCATCCTTGATGGGGATGTTGTAACTTGGAAATCAGTCAAACAAACAATAATTGCTAAATTTACAATATAATCAAAATTTGTAGCTTTAGAGTTGGCTAGCAATGTTGAGTGGTTAAGAAACCTTTTAGCAGATATTTCATTAAGAATGAAACCAACACATTTTGTGTCTATGCATTGTGATTGCCAAGTAGCAATAGCTATTGCAAAAAATAAAACTTTTAATGTACTAATGGACACATTCACTTAAGACATGATGTGGTAAAGCAACCGCTTAGAGATGAAATTATGTCTATTAATTATATGAAGTCAAAACTGAATTTGGCTGATTTTGTGACTAAGCTTTTGGGAAAAAAATTAATTAATCATACATCAAGGGAAATGGGACTTAAGCCAATTAAGAAAAATCAACAAAATGGCAATCCGACCCATATGAGTGGTGATCCCATGAATTATGTTTATATGGGTAATAACAAGTTATTTGTTAATAAATTGTTGCACTATTAAAATTATTGTCCCTCTTATGGTGTGTGATTAATGCAAGATTGCAATGCAAGAAAAGTTAAATTAAACTCTTAATAAATTCCATATACCTTATGGGTAGTGTATTAAAGTACAGTATGCACTTGATGGAATAACTTATATAAGTGTGAAGTGGGGCCATTCTTATAAGAATGGTGGCAAATTCTCTTGAGCATTTATGAATAACTAGGCACGCATATGGCTTATTCATGTAAACTCATGTTGAACAGTAGAAATTATGGGGGTGTAATGTGATTAATGAAAGTTATATTTCACATAAAGAATTTTTGGATCATATAAGTTATAAACTTCACCAAAATTCTTTTATATTTCATTCTTTCTAAGCTTGGTTCGTAGCTTAAAAGCACCAATCTCAATGCATTACACTCAAGTGAGATTAAACCCAACAAAAACTTTCTATTATAAAACCTTATGAAATATGTGACGAATTGTTGGACATATAGTGGTAGTTCATAATGTTTCTGTTAGCTTTAAAATAATTATATAATTTTGATTATGAAAAAGTGATCTTAATTTGCTTGAATATTATTTGAATGATTCTTGAAAAGTTCTTGAAATGATTTAATTCTCATACACTTGTTCTTACATGATGACAAGCTTATTTATCTTAGTTATGCAAATTCATAAAGTCATTGAATTTTCACTTGCTTAACGAACATCTACAAGCTTGAATGACTTAATTGTATGAGTGTTAAATTTACTTGAAAATTTTCTATTTATGATCCCTCTAACATTCATCTTTGAGATGTTGAAGTTGCAAGATAGGTTCACAAGTGTTGAAGCTTATCTCAAAGTATTCAATGATGGTTGATCTTCACAACACCAAGCTTGTTTTCAAGCCATGAGTTTACTCTCAACTCAACATTTGATCACAAGGAAGATATGGCCAAAGCTATATGCTAAAATGTTAAGGAATCTTGAAGAAATAAAGCTCTAATCAATTCTAGAGTAAAGCAAGTCAATCCTATGGAAGAATGGTCAAGAACGGACAAAGAAACTTAAAATGAGACAACCATAATTGACCTCATAAAGCCTATAGTCCACCTTAGTACAGTGACTATAGTTAACCTTGGAATAGTGCCAGTTAACTAGAAACATAAAAGCTTTTTGAAAAAGGATCGACTAGAGAACTTCTATAGTCGACTACAAGTGATTGTTAGACACAAAATTAAAAAAAAATGACTAGTTTCTTGCTCTAATAATCTCAAACGACTCCAAGAGCTCTCGAACTATAAATGTCACGACCTGGAACTCTCGTCAGGCCCGCTACAACTGCCGCGACATCTTGATAGGTATTCATACCCTGAATATCGACCGAAACCCCGCAAGGCTATCGTATCAATTTTCTTGTCTCCCTTGTGAACGACAATCATTGAACACCTTGCTTTAACAAATTTTCATTTTAAATGTAATAGAAATCATTGAAATATAAATATAATAAAGATATTTAACAAAATACTACAATTTCTTATAAAACAATATTTACAGAGTGTTCAGTAACTAAGTTTTATAGCGTAAGCACGAAATAAAATTTTACATGCTGAAATACAAATAAGTAAAGTATGCAGTAATTTACAGCGACTCATGGGCCTATAGATATACAAAAGAAAGTAGGACAGAAACCTACTATGGAATGAGGTTGCAAAAACCAACTATCGTCCTTCGCAAAGACGGCTATCTACAACTAATTTGGTCCTGAAATGTTGGAAGGGAGAGTGGTGAGTTTACACAACTCAGTGAGTAAATAAATATCTCCTAAAATATCTAAAGGGGAGTAATAGGAGACAAAGAAAATCTTTTTATATCAAAGGGTTTTCATAACATGAAACCTTATTTAAACTAGTGTGAGTAATTTTAATTTACTCACATAATAACAAATATGATAATAATAAGGCTTATGATTTATCAAAATCGTGGTTTGTGCCATGAAATACATACTCGGGGATACCTTGGCCGAGGCATCTAACCGAGTCCATCAAAGCTGTTAAAAATTCTCAAAATTATTCAAAATCAGCCATCTCTTGGCATTAGCTGAGTTCACCTTCACGTGGTGGTCTAGCGTGAAGTAACTCTATTATATCTCAAGACAATTACATAACCATGCACACCTCTACAACTGAGATATCAATATATAAGGGTTTTACCGTGCCACCTCTAAATAGGCCGGTCCACAGAAACCCATCTATTGCAGCAGATATCAATCCACCAATTAACAAAAATTTATCAGTATGACTAGGCTATTTTATTACTAACCAGCTTGCACGGCAAACAGCAATTCATATAGATTTCAACACAATAAACCAGCAACCAGTCATACCACATTTTCATAAGCCATAATAATTTAAGAAATACCATTTATCAGGCAATAAACAACATGGTCTCCAATTACTCAATTCTTCAAATAATTCATAAAATCTTCAATTCAATTTATAAAAATCAAACTTATTGTAAAAATTCAATTTATTTAGAAAATTCACATTTTTCTCATAAAATAGGCATTTCACTAATTCAATTAATTTTCATCATAAAATCATCGAATTTAATAAAATTACTTTAGATAAATAAGGTGATAAATAATTTATTCACCGTTTTTGAAAATCTGAATTTTCGGATGCACTCGCACTAATGGTCCTCAAGCGCAATCTCCTTGTCTTTTTCGGACGTCTCACCACCTTGACAATTAATAAAGTCGAGGAATTTACTAATTTATCCCTAAATTGATCTAAACTAATTTAAATTACTAATGCATGAAATGCAAATGAAAAATTCGTCCAAATGTCGCCTAAACGCGTTATCGACTAAATTTGACCGATCACCCGATTAATTGACAATTGTGTCCAAATCACTTCCAAATCATTCCATTTCTTTTCTAATACCTTAATTCACCAAATATCATTCCAATAATACCAAATTTAGCATTTGAACTCTCACATTCCCTTATAGAAAAATTCGATCACTTGGTGCACTAGCACCGAAATTTTTCCTACTTAACCTTTTCACCTTAATTCATCATTTTCTAAACCTTATCTCTTGAAATTCAAACATTCCCTCATTGATACTCAACATACCAGGTTCGGCTAATGAAGAACACTTAATAAATTAAATATTTTTCTTGCAATTTTGTTCATAATCATGCTTAACTATGACTAAACCTTAACATAGTTTAAATTCAAGCAATTCCAACATCAAATCATCATCCATACCCATTCGGCCTCAAGGTTTTCAGCATGATAACTCATTATTCAATCATGAAAAATAAGAAATAAAGCATGGATAAGCTAGGGTTAGGATAAAATTAAAGAAATCTTACCTTGGTTTTGCTTGAATCTTGAAAAACAATTTGAAATCTCTTAGTTTTTGGCTAGTTTTTGGTTTTTCTCCCTTTATTTCCTTTCCTTTCCTTTGAATCTGGTTTGTGCCGAATTTGGAGAGAAAAAGTGAGGGTTTTAAGCTGATTTTATTAGTTTAATATTATTATATTATTTTATTATACTTTTTAATTTTTTTATTAATTTATTGTTTTTTCATTTGACTTTTTTTATCCACCCTAAGCTTTCTTCACTTATCCACTCATCAAAAGAAATTTCTAGACTTTTCCAAAGTCTTGGTAGAGTAATTTTATAAAATTACATTTTTACCCCCGTAAAAGTGAAAAATTACATTTTTGCCCCAAAAATTGAAAATTTGTCAAAATACATATTTTTCAGTCCTCATACTCATACCATCATCCAATTTGTCAAATTTGATCCAAATCCTCAAAAAATTAAATTTAGTCCTCTAGTGGTAAAATTACCATTTTGCTCCTATACTTCAAAAAGTACCGAAATTTTATTATTTTCACTTTTCAATCTCAAATTACACTTCAATTGATCAATCTTAATTAAATGGGGTGAAAATATTTCCTAAAAATTCTCGTTTTGTCCTCTAGTGGTAAAATTACTATTTTACCCTTATGTTCCAAAAATACTAAAAATCACAGTTTTTCACTACTAAACTTTATTTTATACTCCAATAATCAAATTATATTTCATATAATTATTCTTGGTCATTTGTGATCAAAATCTTTATAAAAATATCCATTTTATCCTTAAATTGAAAAATGACCGTTTTGTCATAATCGGTCAATTTTCCCGATTGACTTTAAATTGGTCCTCGAACTCCGAATTATTGTTTCGAGTAATCCCTGGACTATGAAATTTCCTATTTCACTTTAAAATCTCTATTTTATTAGTTCGAGGCATAAATCAACTTATTTGTACTTCTAAGTACAATACCGACTTTTGTCAACTCTACCAGACTGTTCAGATATGCAGGCATGATGTCACACATATATAAATATTATGTCAGATAATTTAGGGTTGGGCTTGACAATAAAAATACCATTTGGGAGCATTTCAAAGTAAGAAAGAAGAAAGAAAAAGGCCAAACTCTTGAGGATCAAGGTCTTGAAAGATAATGAAAGAAAACCAAGCCTTTTTGAGCTAAAATTTTTTTATGCTTTCACTTTCATCTTTATATCCTATCTTCATATCCAATGTTAGGCATTCTTCCTCCATTGTACCAAACTAGCAAAATCCACCTTTAGAGGCATTATTGCTATTTTTGTAAAGGTTTTAACTTAGTATTAAAAAGTTAATATGGATTTGTGGTGATCTTGATAAAAACAATGGGTTTGTGGTGAACTTGTTAAAACCATGGGTTTGTAGTTGAACCCGTTAAAAGCCATCATAAGGGTTATTGCTTTTCGTTAAAAAGCAAAAATCCTTTTAATGGATTGAAAATTCCTTATTGAACTAAGGAAGTGGGTGTAGGCACTTGAAAAGTCGAACCACTATAAATCTTTTTGTCTTGATTTACTTTTATGCTTTGTGATTTATTGTTGAAACTTTATTTTAGCAAAATCATTTGCTTTGATTCTATCACATATAGAGAATCCATTTTGAAGAAGTTTTGATTTTTACCTAGTGTCTTCATTTTATCATTGTTTTGTTTTGCTATATTTGTAAAACCCAATCCTATAAATACATGACATGACATACACGTGGTAAATAGTATGTTAATACGCTAGGAAAGCTTTTAAGAATAGACGAAACTTGATATTGTACCTAATGGTACACTTAGGTGGATTTAACCTCGAATTAGTTCAAATAAGAATTTTAAGATAAAATTTAATATTTCACAGTCCAGGAATGACTTAAAATGATGTTTTGGAGTTCAAGGGTTAATTTGGGGTAAATTTGAAAATTTTGATGTTCAGGGGCAAAATCGTTATTTTGCCACCCAAGATAATAAATTGACCATGGAGTGAAATTTTTGATCAATATTGACTATTTGGGGTATAATTTAATGATAGGAATTGAAAATTTTCAGTTCCAGCAATTTTCGGAACATAAGGGCAAAACGGTAATTTTGTCATCCTTGGGGTAAAACCGTAATTTTCACTAGTCAAAACTTGTCAAAATCAAAGGATTTATTCATTTTGGTATGAATAGACATGGTATTTGAAGTGGTGAAAATTTAAAATTTTCAGAATGAAATTTTAAAAACGGATCCCACGGGAAAATGACACGTGGCACTTTTTAAATGAAATAATATTATTTTAATGAAATCAGCTCATTTAAGCTTCAGCCAAAGAGAGGTTTGGCCATAAAGGGAAGAACAAAGGGAAAAATAGAGAGAAAAGGAAGAAAAGAGAAAAACAAAAGAAAACTTTGAAATTCGAAGAAGGATTCGCAGTTTTCGCCTGTTTTCGTGCCTAATGGTAAGATTTCTCGACTTTAACTCTATTTCTACCCTTTCTAAGTTCTTGTTTCCACTTAACATGCTTCAAGAGAGAGATCACAAAATGGATCTAGGGGTTGACCGAATTTTAAGGGGGGAGATTTTGAATTTTTCAAGTTTTGATTCTCAGTTAAATCAATAGTTTTGGTTAGTTAAATGTGTTTAGAAATTAAATTGGACATGAAAGCATGAATTTTTCACCTTACCCACTCAAGGTCGAAAGATCAATGCTGTACCATGGTGATGAACATATTTTTATTCAAATGGAATTGAAGAGAAAATGGTGAAAAATGGTTAAATGTGATAGAAAAACAAAGTAAAAAATTTACCGGGTGAATGTCTCATTTTTAACCGAATTTTTCAAGGAAGAAAGTGATCTGATTTTGGTGATTTCAAAGGGTTATTAGCTGATATTTAATGGTTAGAAATGTTGGAGAGAGAATGGGATAATTTAGAGCAAAAATGGAGCGCGTTAGCAATTTATCGGGTAAAGTGTCGAAAATAGAGTAATACCGTGTTTAAGCCGTTTTAGGCCGCTACATTTCATATCATGCATTAATATAAGATTTAAATCAATTATATAGTGATTTAGCATTAATGTATTGAATTGTGTGATTTTTGCAATTTGTCAATGAGGTAAAACATCCG
The DNA here is from genome assembly GCA_036013995.1 of Theobroma grandiflorum. Taxonomy (NCBI): domain Eukaryota; kingdom Viridiplantae; phylum Streptophyta; class Magnoliopsida; order Malvales; family Malvaceae; genus Theobroma; species Theobroma grandiflorum. Next base: position 14,557,608 of record CP142132.1, on the reverse strand, counting down.
ATAAAAGCAATGAGGTCATATCTGAGCAACCGTGATCGGGACGCTTTTTAAGAGAATTTGATTTATACAAACAGTGAGTAAACCTACTATTATTGTAAACTATCTAGAGTTTATTTTTAAATGTTAATTATGGATTTTAAGCAAAGAAAATGACTATAAAAAGAGAAGTTTTGGCGGTATGCAAATAAATAGATTTAAATGAAAATATTTTTGGATTATGTGAATATTTGATTGTCGTAAAAAAAAATTGAGTAGCTTAGAGGCCGTTACTTATGTTACAAATGATACTTTTATGAAATTGGCTTATGAGATTGTGAGTATATGTGGCTGTATTAAAAACTGTATTAGGAATAAATGTAAGCTGTATTTTTACTATGCGGGCTGGGTAAACAAATAATAACCACGTTGTGCTGTCGAAATTTTAGTAAATTGGTGGGTTTGGTCACTACAGTGACGGGTTTCCGTGGACCGCCTATTAAAGGGGCATGGTAAACCCGATTATATAGTTACTTCGGTTGTAGATGCGAGGAGAGTAACTTCCGGGGTAGTGTTAAAGTTCACTTCACATCAAACCCCCACGTGAATGTGTAACTCGGCCAATACCAAGGAACGACTTGTTTTCAAAACTAAAATGTGTTTAACATATAAATGTTTTAATCACCTTGGCAGACTCGATTAGATGCCTCGGTCAAGGTATTCCCAAGGACTAGTTTTGGCTTGAGTCATGATTTTAATAAAAGTCATAAGCCTTAACAACTGTTTTGGTAAATTACAAATATTTCATGGTATAAGAAATAAAATGAAAACTTTATAAAATGATTTGTAATATCTATTTAAATTTGCCTCCATTCTACTTACCTTTAGATGTTTATGATAATGTTTGTTTACTCATTGGGATTGCAAAATCTCACCCACCTCCTTTCCAAATATTTCAGGCCTGTGGTAGCTTGTAGATACCAGATTTTGTCGAGGACTACCGTAGATCGTTATACCACGACAGATAGTAGGTTTACCACCATCGTCGTTTCTGTATAGTTATGGGCCCACTTGTCATTGTAATTATTATTGTATATTATAACTTTATAAATTAATGTATGTATGAATTTATTTTACTTTCACGTTACAAAAATTATTTACACGCGTATCTACAAATATTATTTTGGAAGAAAATGGAATATTTTAATCAATATTTTTGAATAGTAAAATTTGACTTTAAATCTTTTAAAAAGAAGGTTTCAGACTTCCTGTTTTAAATTCGATTTCGAATTATGTATTCTCGAAGCATAAACTACATTTTTACCAAATTTTAATATTTTCGTTGAAAAATGACCAAAATACCCCTTTGAGTCAAATTTTATGTTTTGATTTATTTAAGCCGGAAATGAGTTGTAAACCCTCAAAATGGAATATTTGGAAATAATTACTCACAGGAATGTCAAGAAAGTGATACGTAAGCCTTGTAGGGTTTTGGTTGGCATTCCGGATAATGAGTGTCAATTGGGACGTCGCGGCGGTTGTCATGGGCCCGATGGAAGTTCCGGGTCGTGACAATATTTCATTTCAAGAGAACCTATTTCATAAAGTGCTTGTAGTTTGATTCATATTTTTAACATCTTAGTTTTGATTCTTTATTGAGTCTTTCTTTATCATCAATACACATTGACTTTTGAAATAATTTTCTTGTGTTACACTTATTTGATTTGTACTTTAAAAACATTTAAAACATTTCAAAAACAATAATTTTCTTGCATTTGATTGAGTAGTTTTGTAAAAGATTTATATATGCGTCATGACTCTTTTTGAAACTTTTTTTACATCTTTTGAAAATGAATTTACTAGTTAAGGGTCAACTATAAAACCGGTAGAGTCGACTACAAGGTTTTCAAATTGCTTTAAATCAAGTTCTTCACGAGCCTAGTCTACTAGAAACTTTTTGTAGCTGGTCACTAGGGTGTCTTCCAATTTCTCAAGTTCAAAACATTTTTTAAAATTCAATTTACCCCATTTTGGATATTTTCATTGAGCTAACTTTTCTAACATTTTCAATATCCCACATTGCCAAGATACAAAAAGAAGTAAGTACTTTAAATAAGTAAACCCATTATGAGCCTATTGCAAGGAAGAAAAAGAAAGTGGATTTGTGCATGCATGAGATCTGCCAAACCTTGAGAAAATGCAAATTGTTTCCCTTAGCATGAAAATATATATGTGGGTTGGGCCCAAGAGAAATTTTATACCTTGGTTTTATTTATTTTTTACATATGGATTAGGCTCAAGTGAAATTTTGTACCTTAGTTTTATTTACTTTTTACCTTAACCTTTGACTCATTGCTTTAGTTTCTTTTTTTATTAAAGCAGTTGAAACAGTTTTAAACACGACCTTCTGAATGAGTTTTATAACTCTAGTTGAAACAGTTTCAAACACTGCCTTCTAACTGAGTTTTGTAACTGCTAACTTAATTTGAGATTTTAACATTGAATTTGGATTGAGTTTTATAATGTATCTAATTTTAACGTTGAATTCCTGATTTTGTGTAACTTTAACTTCAATTCTCAATTTATAAATACCAGCTTCTACCTCAGTTTACAACACACCTTTTAGTTTCTCTCTCTTTTTTTTTTTACTTCTTACCTTCTTTTTCTCTTAGTTTTATTTTCAGTTCTCTTTTTCTCTTTTATCTTAGTTTTAATTTTTTATTGTTCTTGGTATTCTTGATGGTTTGTAAAAACTAATTTGGAAGAATTTGTTGAACCTTAGGTGATAACCGCTACCGTCCTAAGTCAGTCTAGGACAGGGGCGACCCAACAAATTCAAAGGCCAAAAGCAAAATATTCAAATGAGGCTTTTTTTTATTAAAATTAAAAAAATTTATTAAAATTTTATTCTTCTAGCTTTTTGAGATTTAAAATTTTTAATTAAATTTTTATCTTATATTTTAAACTATTATAATTATCTTATATTTTCTAAATGGCTAATATAAAATTAACAATCAAAATTTCTAATTCAAACAAATCAACTATCACATGAAATAAAAATAATATAATAATATAATATAAACTTTAAATTAAAGTAAAAAAATCTGTAAAGATTAGAACAATAGTACCTAATTGTTGAATGCTTATTACAAACCGCAAATGAAGCTTACAGTTTTATAAAGATAATAAAAGAACAGACTTTTTGTGTATTTTTTGAAGAAAAATTGAAGTTAAAGGAAGAAAGGGCAAATAAGAAAGGAAGATTTCAAAAGTAGATATTATACATTGAAAAAAATTAGTTTTATATATAGAAAAAAAATAGCTGTTGAAAATCATTAAATGCATTGATTGGAAATAAGAAAAACAAGTGAGAAAAAAATAACTCTTGAAAATGAGTAAATATATATGACTGTTGGTTTATTGAAAATAAGAGAATATAGTTGAGAATTAATAGTATTCTATAAAGAAGGAAGTAATAGAAAATTAAAATTATTAGCCACATAATTAAAAAAGTGAAAAAATAATTTTAATAATTATTTTTTATTTATATATATTTTTTAATTTTTATATATTTTAATATAATTAAATATATTATAATTATTGTAAAATTATAAATTTTTTCTAAAGTGGGGGCCTCTCCAAATTGGAGGCCTAAAGCCATTGCTTGGGTGGCTTCACCCAAGGGCCGGCACTGGTCTAGGAACTCCTATTCCTTTCTAAGAAAGGAATGAACTAACTATATGTAATGAAAAGCAAACAAAAACGAAAGTGAGGAAAAGGATTTTATGCTCACAAAGATACAATATCTACGCAAGAAAAACCTCTAAAAAACCTTTGCCATGACATGAGATGGGGATAAGCCCTCTCACTTCACACATTCACACCACCTAGCTACTCTTTGCTAGGGTGGGGATCCCTTTTATAAACCAAAGGAACCACTTTACGAAGCCTTCCCTTTTTCTAATGGTTAGGAAGATCCTCTTTCATATTTTCAAACTTCTCGCTTGTTGAAAGACTATTTTTGACACAACGAGTAAACCATCAGAGCAATGTTAGGTGCACTGCCTGCTTGTTGGCTTGTAGCTTGGCTCGTGTGGCGCACAAGCAGTGTTGTTGTCGGCTTGCCTAACCTCCTAGTAAACTTGATGGCCCCTTTCAACCTATGTCTGCTCGGCAAATGGCCATAATGGTTGGTTCGTGATGCTCCGAGGCACCCCTCCTCTAAGCTGGTCATGTGGGGTGTGACACTTAGAGGTGCATTTGGTTAGCATTGCTAAGGGAGAGAAAAAGAAAAAGAAAAGAAAAATACACAAAAAAAGAAAAATTAAACTTTAATCATGCTATGTGATGAAAGATTGCATCTTAAAATTTACTCAAACAACCAACACTTAACTTTTTTTAAAAAAACAAGACAGTAGATATTGTTCTAAACCAATCAAAATAAGACCCTAGATTCTATGTTAAATGGGATATTTTTTGCCAACTCACATATCATACCGTAAAAATTATAAGTAGAATTAAATAATTTATTAAATTAGGACTTGTAAAAAAAAAAAAAGAGGGAAAAATGGAAGTATACCAAACTAAGCAAAGCCGGAAAGAAAGGCCCAAACTCCAACGTAGATATTGGACCACTTGGGCATCTTTTATTGAAAACAATTTTCTCTCACGTGCTTTGGATTTACCCTGTGGCGACTAGCAAGCACCTTGCACCCCCAATCGAAGAAAAAACAAAAACAATAGCTTCCACTGCACGAACTAACCAAGTAAAGACGAAAAAAGAAGTGCCAAATAAAATCAGCTTTCATTCCTCCAATAATTTGGACTTAACAAAGACTTAAAAAAAAAAAACCCGAAAAAGAAACTTTCATTTTCCCCTGAATTTCGAAACCCTAACTTGAATGGGGGATCCGTTGGAGAGTTTAGGATCGGAGACAGCGATGGGATTAGAATCGACGATCAAGGAGGAGCTTTGTATGGAGATCGACCCTCCGTTCAAGGAAAACGTCGCAACTGCCGAGGATTGGCGGAAGGCTCTTAATAAAGTTGTTCCGGCCGTCGTCGTCCTCCGTACCACAGCTTGCCGTGCTTTTGATACGGAGCCTGCCGGTGCTAGTTATGCTACTGGCTTTGTTGTTGATAAGCGAAGAGGAATTATTCTCACTAATCGGCATGTAGTCAAACCAGGTTGACTTCGTGAAGAATTTATTAGTATCATCTTCGAGTTATTGTCTTTTTTTTTTTTGGTTTGGTTTTGCTTATTTGCTAGTTACTTTTTCTTTCTCGAAACGTAGTTATAAAAGTTGATTAAAATTAAAAATTTAACTGTTTTGAGTAACAAAATAGATGAGTTTACTATTATATGGATCAGTTATGCTTGAATCTGCGTTGCATTACCTATATGCTCATTTTTAATTGGACCTGATTTTGTTTTTTCTATTTTGTTTCTTTTTTACTGTTACTTTTACTTTTGCGCAACTTTTGAAGGAGCAGAAAACTGATAGTACTAGGAAAAAGCAAGGAAAAGAGAGTGTTGTTTACTTTTGTTGTTTGAGCCTCATAAAATTTTGGAACATTCATCTGTGAATTAATTACTGTCTTGTCTGCTTGTAGGACCTGTTGTTGCCGAAGCAATGTTTGTAAATCGAGAAGAAATTAGTGTGCATCCTATATATAGAGATCCGGTGAGTGAACTCTTCTTCATTTTACTCTATTTATGCTTGGTGATTTATCTTATTCTGAGTGTAATTTTGTTCATTATTCCGCACTAGGATTTTCGGGCATGACTTTTGAAATATACCATTGGCAATGTGCTTGGTTTTGGTTGTTCTCCTAGGAAGACTGATTTATGGGTTCACACTGCTTGAGACTACTTGGTTAGGTTGTATTAGATCATCTGCCACATGATATGCTTTGCATTCAAGTTGATATTTCTACTTGCTCTTGTGACAGTGGCTATTATATTGTGGGTTCTTCTATGTATATTTGGCACTAACTGACTAACATCATGTTGTTCTTTTCAGGTTCATGATTTTGGCTTCTTTCGTTACAATCCTGATGCCATTCAATTTTTAGACTATGAGGAGATTCTGCTTGCCCCAGAGGCTGCTTGTGTTGGATTAGAAATCAGGGTTGTTGGTAATGATAGTGGAGAGAAGGTAATAGAATTCGAATCACATTAGTAGTCTTTGTATTACTTCTCTTCATTTCTTACTTCTATTTTATTAACATTATGTTTAGTTTTATGTTGAATTCCAATTAATGAAGGGATTGTCAGAAAAAAAAAAAAAGAAAAGAAAAGAAAAGAAAATCACTTAATGAAGGAGTCCTTTTACATCGGTTTGGAGAAATTCATGGTTTTTCTGATTAGATACCAGTTATTTTTCATGAGTGATGTCTCGCTATGTCATGCTAGTTGAGAACATGAAAACCAGGTACCTAACAGTTATTCTGCTGATTTGAATCAAAATTTGTAGGTTTCCATATTGGCTGGTACTCTTGCTCGTTTGGATAGAGATGCTCCTCACTATAAAAAGTATGTGGTAGTTTTATTAATTTTTTTCTTTTGAATCATCTACTTTAAGAATGTTATACCATCAATATTATTTTAACAAACATTAGCTATCTTTGATGATCTCATGCTTTTGTCCTATTAAACTGGTTTTTCTTGTACCATTATTGATTTTGGCATTGTGTCTCATACTCTTGATTTCATTGTGTAATAGTTTGACATATTTTCATCAGCATTACTGAATTTTGTGGTTGCAAACTTTATCATGGCAACTCTGTGTTGATTGAATTTTGCCTTTGAGTTACTGTTTGTATTACCTTCTGTATGGTGCAATGTTTCAAATACAGTTGTCACTAAATTTGACTGAGATTGATTTTATGTTTGATTTCGTTCATATCTTCATTTGGCATCTTCTACCAAATCAAGGCATAGTTCCACTCTACTTTGACTTCTGCAAACATTGTGCTAATGCTTTATACCTGGTGGTGTGTGCCATATTGGAGTTACATGTACACTGCATGCACCACTTTCCGTTGTAGGTGATCATCATGAGGTTTCACTGTTGTCTAGTTGGCATAACTTTATATTCGATTTTACCTTACCGTTACCTTTGCTGGTATTATATCGTGAGGAATGCTTGAGTTCAGTTTCTTCAGTTTTAGTCATGACTTCTGGTCAATAATTGATCTATGCTTTCTAGCTATGATTTCTAGAAATATCTGTTATGTTTGTTGACATGCTTATTTGTTGCAGGGATGGCTATAATGATTTCAACACTTTCTACATGCAAGTATGTAGCTTATTCTTTATACCACCTATTGGATGTTTGGGGGGTTGATTAACCTTTTCTGGTTTAATTTGTAATTTATTTCATCTGATGTTCTTTGAATATAATCAAAAACATGGTTTTATCCAGGAGTGTATAAAAATATATCTCATGCAACGCATGTTTAGTAAAATATATGCACCCACATTTCCACATTGAATGCCCATTTTTGACTTGCACATCATTTAAGAAAAGAGGTTCTTACTTTAAATTTCTTAAAAAATTCCAATTCTTTTTAAATATTGATGTTTAATGGTTTTTAATGCCGAAAAGAAAAAAATGTAATGTGGAATATAAAAAAGCTGCAGTTTGTGTTTGAAAAAGAAAGATCTGTACCAAACAGAGGTGGGGGGTGGGGGGGGGGGGGGGGGGAGGAGGGGGAGCACATAATTTCAAGCTTCCTAAAAATGAAAAGTAAACATTCAAGTTGGAGAAGAGGGACTGTGTAATTGCATTCATCTCTGGAAGAAGTTCATGATAAGTCATTGGAAAGCTCTATAGTTTCTTTGTATAAGTTTAAAGTAAACAGTGATCTTTGGGATGATAGAATGCAATCATGTGGATATGATTTTTAACAAGGATCAGAATAAGTGAAAAATTGTGGATGGTATTAAATGCTTTAAACCTGAATAGCGTTATGATGGATCTGCAGCATTATGAAAAGTATTATGTATAATGTTTTCAATTGGTGTGGCGTGTTATGATGTTCAATGACATTATTATTTTTGATAGTTTTGTCGGACATGTTTTTGTCAAGGAGACAACCTTCTTGGTTCTGCCACTATCTGAGTTTTGCATGTATGCTTGTCTGTGCTTGATTGTATCATTTACACTTGTGCTTAACTTTCAGGCAGCATCCGGGACTAAAGGTGGTTCAAGTGGTTCCCCAGTGATTGATTGGCAAGGCAGGGCAGTGGCCTTGAATGCTGGTAGCAAGTCATCCAGTGCATCAGCCTTTTTTCTACCTCTAGAACGTGTGAGTAGTACTTTAATTGCTTGACCCTTTATACCATGCTTCTGGTATTATCTGAGATTCCACTCCATTTTTCTCTTGAGGACTGAAGATTGTGTAAGCCGAATTTGGAGATTTGGGCTACAATATTTAATGGTTCATCTAACTCAAGCTTTGTATGATTCCCTTAGAAATTGTAAAAAAGGGAGTGTGTAACTAAAAGACCCGAATCTATGCACTTGAAACCTTTTGTCAGGTTGCTCCTGGAAAGGCCTAATCCTTGGTAAAATTGTATTATTTATTATTTATTATTTTTGGTTGAATGTCTTGTAAGTATTATTGGGGCTTGCTTTTGCTTAGGATTACCCTCAACAGATCTGGGGCTTAGAAAAGTCAGTCCCAGTCTGGTTATGCCTCTATGGGTTGAATTTTGAACCTTATAGCTTATAGATATGTGTTTACTTGGTGCATAAGTTAAATTGCTGTTTCTTGATACTAATGTTTTTAAAATAGAGAATGTTTCTGGATTGCAAGAATAGGATTCTCAAAGTTAGTCCAGCCAGTTAATTGTTGACTAGATGAGAACCTCTGAAGCCTTATATACCATATTGACCTGCTTATGGATTGTTGTTGTGTACGTTATTTGTTGACATGCCATGTTCCTCCACCTGTATTTGGCACTTGTATTATTGGGTCAGGATTCTGCAGAACAAGTTTATTTTACCTTATCGGATATATTATTAAACTTTTAATATTTTCTAGTATTCTACTATCCAAAGTACTTTTAACTTACACACACATGCTTCTAAAAATTGGCCGCAAAAAATTGGCCCATGTAATCTTTTTAGAACTCCAACTCCTTTTTGGATGTTATGTCCATAGTTTTTATTTGCACTGAAAATGGGCTTTGCCCTGGATTTCTGAACAAACAGAACCTCATTTTTAGTTCTCTCTGATTTCTATGAAAAATCAGACATTGAAACATTAGTTATTTGATTTTCAGGTAGTAAGGGCATTAAAATTTCTCCAGAAAGGAGGAGATTCGTACGTGAGTAAGTGGGAAGCAGTTTCTATACCTCGTGGTACGCTTCAGGTTTGTTGTTGATGTTATCCTTGTAGAGCTTTACTTCTGTTTTCCCCCCTTTGTTTCGTAGAATACGTAAGGTTCAGTATTGGATTAGGTGATTGGAAAATATGGTGATGTTCATGTCTAGATGTTCAAGCAATCATATGAAACTGAAAAATAGAACAACCTGTTTTTTTTTTTTTTTTTTTTTTTTTTCTGGTATGTTATTAGAATTAAGATGCTATGATGTCCTGCTGGATCTTGGTTTTTTTGATTTTTATGGTAAACCCTAAAAGTAAAATGACTTGGCATGCTTGCACCTCTCCTTCCGTTAACAAACCCTGAGAATATTAACTTACAGATAGAACAGTAAACGCTCCCTGATCCCTCCTTTTGATGTGGCATGGGCTGGACAAAAGAATGAGAAATCGGTGGTGAGGGGAGTGAAAGAGAGGAGAGAGAAACAGTCAGAAAAGAGAGAGAATTGAGGCTCATAGGGAATAAGAGGTGAAGACAGAGGAAGAATGAGAGACATAGTGAGGAAGAGTGGAGTGAATATCCAATTCCAATGATTAAATATATTGATAAACCATAATCTGAAAGTTCTCTAGGAAATTGCAAACCTAACTATATATAGCTTACTATTAATAAATCCTAACATAAAATTGCTGACCTTCCTTTAACTAAGGCTTAATTAAACATCCTTGAATGGGCCATAACCACTCAAGCGCTACAACCTAAGTGCTATTGCTGGTCATCACCATCATACACAGCATAGTTTATCAATGGCTGCACTATGTAGATTGTTTTCTTGATGTTTTTATGCTCTTTGGCATTTCTGTTAATATTTGAGAATTTGTTTTTAGATGATTTTAATGTAGGATTTATATTTTGTATAGGCTACATTTCTCCATAAGGGGTTTGACGAGATACGTCGGCTTGGTCTTCAAAGTGAAACAGAGCAGGTTCCTGTTTCTTTGTTGTCATTTTTTTTTCTAGCTTTCCCATGGCTCATTTTGGAAAAGTGATTCCTCATTTTATATTCTTTTTCCAAATTTAGATGGCACGGCGTGCATCTGCACAAGGTGAAACTGGAATGCTTGTTGTTGACTCTGTGGTGAGTAAAGTTGAGTTTTCTTTATCCAAATTGTTCTTTTCCCCCCATTTTTTTAGTTTATTTCATTGTCCTCTGAATCTGAACCTACTTTTAGGTGCCAGGTGGCCCTGCTCATAACCACTTGGAGCCAGGTGATGTGCTTGTTCGGGTGAATGGGGAGGTAAATTTATGCAGACAGTCATGAAGAAACAAGTTTTGATTCTGTATTGTAATTTATGGATTTGGTCTTTTGTCGTACTCTTATATGATTGAAATTTTAAAGGAAGCTCAGCTTTCTCTCTGCTTGGCAAAATTTTGATATTGGTTATTGACATTATGTATAAATTTAAGTATGAAATTCTTCATGAATAGTCATGAATAGATTTTAGGGCATCGTCCTAATTTTTGTGATAAAGTATCTTCCTAATGACTCACCTCCCCTTGTTTGATGAGAATTTATTGTTAACATGTATGGTCTATAAGGAACTCTGGAAGATATTCTACCTGGCTTCGATAAGTGATATCTATTGTGCTTTAGGTGCTTTCAATGAATTTTTGGTGGACGTTTATTTGTGGATGCCTACATACCATTTTTTAATACTTGTCCAAGTAGGAATTTCTACAATGACCATAGATGAAAGACTTTTTTTTTCTTTTTTTATTTTTTGTAAAATAAACTGACTGCGGCAGCTATTCATTTCCCCTGATAGAATTTGCTTAATTATTGCAATTTGAAATTCCAAGACACTACTTATGTTTTTTGCCTTTAATATGTTATTGAAACCTATTGCAGGTAATTACTCAATTTCTGAAATTGGAAACTTTACTTGATGACAGTGTTGAGCAGAAGATAGAGTTACAAATTGAAAGAGGTGGCACACCGTTGACTGTGCAATTACTGGTAAGACTTATTCCTTCTCATTTATGTCTATATAGCTCATGATCTTTTGATGCCTTGAGGTTCAAATTAGATCTCATCTTATATAGTTTGTGATTAATTTTGACTTTGATCCTGGTGGCTAATATGAAGGGTTTATTTGTAACTGTGGCAATGTGGCCCATGCACCATTCCTAATTATCTTGGTCTCAGGAAGAACAATTGTTATTAGTGATCTGCATGTTGATGTATATTATGATAATTGAGTTATTTTTTATCTTTATAATTGGCTAGCCTAGTTCCCACTGTACCTGAAGTAGATAATAATAAAAAGGAGGGCCACCGGTTAAACTTTATATGAATTTTCATTTTAAATGCTCATTGAAGTAGCAAAAAGTGTATATGGTATGTTACTAACCAGTGAATTATATGTTCTAGTAAATGATAAACTTCATATCATTTAGTAAATTTGACTGTCAATTTCTTTTTTTGGATTTTGATGCATATGCCAATTGTGGTGTTGAACTTGTTGACAAATTTACTGTTTGTTAACTCTAAACAAAAAGATGTTATAGTAGATTAACTGTTTTCTAAATTGCTCTCATTGTCATTAAAATATGGTTCTTACATGGTCTTTTGCTTCTTGAGGAAAGGATTTGGCACTTTGATTGCACCGTGTGCCTAGATTCCTTAATTTTTATGCCCTTCTTGTACTGAGTATATTGGGAGGAAATTAATGCATTTTTTGGACAATGGTTCAGAATTTAGTATTAGCTGGTTTAAAGCCGTTGCATATGTTTTTAAAATTGCTTTGGTTTATGCATCCTAAATATTATTTTATTATTTTGGTACATATATGTTATTCAAACTGTGAAATTTCTTGAAAAATTTTTTTTGGACATTAGTTGGTAAAATTCTTCCCTGCATTTCCATCCCACCCAACTCACCAGAACAGATATCAGGGGCACCCTTCTCTTAGATCGTTGACACTGATACTAATCATTGTGGGATTCAATCTCAGTTTGTTTGCATGATACTAATGACGATGATGTCTTGAAATAAGTTAGTATAATGTGCTGCAGAACTTCTTTTGAGAAGTAGCTACTGACTGAATTTCCAGAGGCTTGTTCTTGTAGTTTGTCATCTTACTTTATGTTGAGAATGAATGCAAAAGCTAATGTGTTTCCCTTTTTCTGCTTCAGGTTCAGGATTTACACTCAATAACTCCTGCTCACTTCTTAGAAGTAAGTGGTGCAGTAATACACCCCCTGTCTTACCAACAGGTAGGATGCAGTTTCTGCTTAACACTTCGGACCCCTCTGCCCCTTCTCACTCTGATTTTCCATACATTGTTCCCTGAATAGGATTATTTATTTGCTTTTACCCTTATTCTGTGTGAGGATGGTACTGCTGTTGCTGACAGATAATTCGACATATTTTGTTGTTACTTGAAACAGGCAAGAAATTTCCGTTTCCAATGTGGTCTTGTATATGTCTCAGAACCTGGGTTAGTCTACTTGAATCTATTTATGAAAATTGTCATATCTATTTATTCAAAATGTGTCCTCAAAAGAGAAAAAAATATACTTAATGTATGCATATGTTTGTGTGCCTAAATTCTTTATGCTAATTTATCTAATAAGTAAGGCATGGTGTTTGGTCATAATCCACGATATAAGTTCTGAGTTACCTTTTATCATTTAATGAACTCTTTTTCCTTCCTACGCATGGCATCAAGGATTGCTTCATCACTTTTGGAGGTTGAAAGACTAATTTATGCTTAATATTATTTTCAACAATATATAGTGTTTCTTAGCAAGCATCTTTAATTGCTTATCCTTACACCAAAGTGGGAAATACTGGATTTATGCATGACACAATTAGATTTACTCTAATCTGTAACAATACTGAGGTTGCTCTTTATTGCTTTGGGCTTTCTTCAGTTGGTTAAAGGGTTTGATTTTCATCGGTTGCAGATATATGCTATTTAGAGCTGGAGTTCCTCGACATGCCATCATTAAGAAGTTTGCTGGTGAGGCAATATCAAAACTTGAGGATCTAATTTCTGTTCTATCTAAGCTGTCTCGGGGTGCTCGGGTGCCTTTAGAATATATAAGCTACTTGGATCGTCATCGAAGAAAGGTATTTTATCGTGGACTATGCAGTTTCACCTGATGCTTATGTTTCTGCAAACTTCAGTTGTTGAACATTGTGCATATAGGCTATTGATGAATTTTGCATTTCCTGGAAAATTGAATGGGTGAGTTTTACGTTTATGCCATAAATATTTCTAACTTTGAATGGAGTATATGATGATTTGAGGTTGAAGGAGGCACCATCAATGTAGAAAAGAGTTCTGACCTTGCCTGGTATTAGGCTGTACTGTACATGGTTTTTTGTCCCAGTATCACTAGGCTTGTTATGGAGCTTTGAGCTTTGGTAAGCCTTGTGTTTTGGTGGGCTTATTACCTTGTTGTAGGATACCCATCTTGACCCAACATTTGCATGGTTTGTTTCTGTTCAAAAATACCGTGCAAAAGTGCAGGGGCTTCTTTCTCTGTTCAAGGAAAACAAGAGGCATGTAAATTAAAGGAAAAGACCAGCTGGTAACCTTTTAGTCGAGTCTGCTTTGGAGTTGGGTTGGTTCCTAAAGGTCTCTGAGAAGTATTTCCAGTGTTTTACTCTATTGTTGAGAGAAATTAGGGGTAAAAACAAACCAGTTTACTAGTTGAACAGCTTAAAATGAATTTATTTGTGTTTGTTTATTACGTTAATCAAGTTTGAATGAAGATTTAAAGCTTTTTGAATAAATGAGCCAAATCTGAACAGAGGTAAGTTTGACTCATTTATGTTGATGGAGGCTTGATCAAATGGTATCTGAACATGATTGATAAAAGGAAACAAAGTCTGCATAAATTTGACTCCTTAGGCATTGACCTGAGTATTAATGTGATGGGGTTGGATGGTGGTAAATTTAGGCTCAAACTGACTCATAAAAAAAACAAACCTTCAATATGTTATTATGATTTTAGTTCTTTTATTTTCGTCAGAGCAACCCATGATTTTTAGTTACTAGTGTGTGGATTGTTAAAATAGGTATCATCCTCTATTTTTTTTCCAAAAATTTCATTTGTCAATTAGAAAGAGCCTGGAGATAGGATTTGGTTATGCAAACGTTAGAGGTATGATTTTTAGGCTCTTGACTGGTCTTATGATCCTAGTTTGATTAAAGATGCAAGGTGTGCTATCACTTGAGCATCAAGCACAAAAAGGTGCTTAATTTAGTGAAGCAAGGGGCTTATTATAAAAAGATTCATAAATATTTACCAAAAAGAAAAAACTTGTTATCTATTGTTATACCCAACGAATGTAAAATAATATATTCTTTGATAATTTGACTGAATTCCTTGTCTAATGTGTTAAAGTTTTACAAAAAGTCACCATTAGATTCTGGCTCTAAGTATCTTTTATTTCCAACAAGTAGTTATAATGGGCAAGACCACTTTTTCTTGTTCTTGATAGCACACGTGCATTCTCCTTTTCTGTCAATTGAAAATGTTATGCATAAGAAAAAAAGGTATTGAAGAAGACTAAAGGGAACTTAACTGAGGCATGCCTTTTTTGTGAAGGTGCTTCTTCTGGGGGGTTGGAAGACTCTTTTACTAGATTGTTGCTCCTTAGACCCTAGGTGCACCTGGGTGTATTCCTTGACTACACTGAATGATTCTAAATTTCTATGACTTGAAACCTATGTGCTCCAACATCAATTTCTGTTTAGAATTTTAAAAGGAAGGATCATGGTAGGGTTTTGATCTGGATCATTGGATCTGGTCAAACCTCAATTCACTTTCAATCCTACCTATTCGAATATTGTAAGAATTTGAGCTACTCTGATATTAAGTTTTGAAAAACTCACTAGCATTGCAGGTTAGTTTGAATGGTTAAGTTTTAAGTATTTAGAACTGAAAATGTTGTGAGGATAGTAGTTGCAGTTATTTATTGTGAATTTGTTTTTATTAGTTTTAGGAATTGATTTTTTCCTATCTTTTCAAGTGTATAGTGGAACTTACAATTCATCATTTCTCTGAATTGCTTCCATGTTATTCCTTCTATTCCTTCTTTGCATGCTCTCTTCCCTCCTTCCTCTGGTTGCCAGCGTTCTCTCTGTGTCCTATTTGTTTGCTTTGCGGACATGTTCTGTTTTTGCTTCAATTAAGATTATCCATGCTATTTGTGATCTCTGTGATTCTGTTGATGGTTGCAGTCTGTATTGGTCACGGTTGATCGCCATGAATGGTATGCACCTCCACGGATATACACTCGTGATGACAGCTCAGGTTTATGGACAGCCAAGCCAGCCTTTGAGTCCATGCTGCCATCATCTGGTGTTAATGGTGAGGCAACTCATATGGAACACATACATCAAGATAATCACCAAGAGTTGACTGATGGTGTTACTAGTATGGAAACTAGTTGTGAGCATGCTCCTGCAGAATTGCATTCTCAGGATGAAACAGGTATTGGATCAAAAAAAAGACGAGTTGAAGAGGATATGTCTTTTGATGGAGTTGTTGCTGACTGTTCCGTAAATGAAACTGGTGAAGTTAAGTTGGAGGACACAACTACCACGGAAAATGCTGTTTTAAGGGACTATCAAGGTGCAACAGCTACAGCAGCTAATGCTTCAATTGCTGAACGAG
This sequence comes from Theobroma grandiflorum, assembly GCA_036013995.1. Lineage (NCBI taxonomy): Eukaryota > Viridiplantae > Streptophyta > Magnoliopsida > Malvales > Malvaceae > Theobroma > Theobroma grandiflorum. The sequence goes on along the minus strand of CP142132.1, from coordinate 14,541,604 downwards.
TAATAGAGCCTACCCTTGTAATGTTTGAGGTAACAAATTTCTGTTGCTTGCATAGTTCTTTTCTTGTGAACTATACAGTTCAGCCTTTTTCTTTCCTTTTGTTATATCCTTCTGTTAATTATTTTTGTCAACATAACTTTGATGGTAGATGATGATGTTTCCATTCTCTTTATGTCTTTAGCCATTCTTCTATGATCATTATACCGTATGAGTTCATATTGCTTTCATGACTGTTGTTGAGATTGTTAGTATTGGCAATTTATTGTCTTTCGTTTTTCTCAATAGAACAATCTAGTTGATTTTCATGCTTACAGGTTCATGTGCCACCATCATGCATGCTTGATGGTGTTCATTCACAACATTTTTTTGGGACTGGTGTCATTATATATCATTCTCATAGTATGGGTTTGGTTGCTGTTGACAAGAATACAGTTGCAATTTCTGCATCCGATGTGATGCTGTCCTTTGCTGCTTATCCAATTGAAATTCCTGGAGAGGTATGCTATTTTAGTGAAATTTAGTGAAACAACATTGAAAAATCATAGCATATTTCGCTGAGTTTTCTGTTTTCAACTGCAGGTTGTTTTTCTTCACCCTGTTCACAATTATGCACTAGTTGCATATGATCCCTCGGCTCTAGGGCCTGTCGGTGCTTCCGTGGTTTGTGCTGCGGAACTACTTCCTGGTAGGTTTTACTTTTGCAATTACTCTACAGTTTGGTCATTAGATGTATTCTTACTTGCTCATGTTTCTCCCATGCAACCGGTTTTACACTTTTTTGTTGTTATTATACTCTAAGCTTCATCTTGTCCAGAAAATTTGGTTGGGAAATTGATTTGACAAAAGGATAAAATGATTTTATTCTTATGTTCTTTGAAGTCCATTTTGGTAAAAGGAAGTCTGTTCTCAGTTCTGCAGTGAAAGAGGAGCTGGGGGATGGAAAGTTAATGTTGATTTCTGTAGTGTGTCTTTTCTGTTAATTTAAAACACTATAAGACTACTTTTTACAAGGATTGACATTTTGTTCTGTTTGAGACAGAGCCTGCATTACGTCGTGGGGATTCAGTCTATCTTGTGGGTTTAAGTAGAAGCTTACAAGCGACATCAAGGAAATCAGTTGTGACCAATCCATGTGCTGCTCTGAACATTGGCTCTGCTGACTGTCCACGGTACAGAGCAACAAATATGGAAGTTATTGAGCTTGATACTGGTATGTTTGTTGCCATTACTTGAAGGTGGAATCTAAATTTACCCACATGTTGATTTCAAAATGTTCGAAATGGATCTTGTATGCTTTTGCAGATTTTGGTAGTACATTTTCGGGTGTGCTAACAGATGAGCATGGAAGGGTTCAAGCAGTTTGGGGAAGCTTTTCGACACAGGTTTCCACTCTGACCAAAAAATATAAAAAGAAAAAAAAAACAAAGGTTTCCTCTATTTATTAACCTTCTTGGATAAACTCCATTATGGCCATATAATCTGATGCTTCCCATCATTGATTTCAGCTGAAATTTGGTTGCAATACATCAGAGGATCATCAATTTGTCAGAGGTGTCCCAGTTTATGCAATAAGCCAAGTTCTTGACAAGATCATATCTGGTGCTAATGGACTGCCTCTTCTCATAAATGGTGTCAAAAGGCCGATGCCACTTGTTAGGATCTTAGAGGTTGAACTTTATCCTACGTTGCTTTCAAAGGCCAGAAGCTTTGGATTAAGTGATGACTGGATCCAAGTATGTTTTGTTTCTTTATTTTATCTATTTGTGTAGCAAATTTTTGAATCAAGATCTTCACAATATGTTAACAGAGATGCTGGGAGAATGTCTTTTACACTCTCTTTAAGTCCTTTTGTCAGTTTCATATCTCATCAAATTATCACATTAATTGTTCTTTTCTGTAGGCTCTAGTCAAGAAAGACCCAGTGCGACGTCAAGTTTTACGTGTAAAAGGTTGTTTGGCAGGATCAAAAGCTGAAAATTTATTAGAACAAGGTGACATGGTTTTATCAATAAATAAAGAGCCAGTTACTTGCTTTCGGGACATAGAAGATGTTTGTCAAGCATTGGACAATGGTGACAATGGAGGGAACCTTAACATGACCCTTTTTCGGCAGGTAAGCAAATTGATACAGGTGGAAAGATTATCTATGTCTTTCTCCACTTTGTAATTATTCCTATTATTAATTTGACTGAAAGAATTTTCATAAGCTCTATGTTCTATCTAATGTATTGTGTTTTTTATAAGTTTTATTAATGCTAATATGCAACTGTAGAAATGATTTGCCTCATTATGTTTTTAATTGTATGGTATGCCAGGGACGAGAAATTGATCTACTTGTGGGGACAGATGTTAGGGATGGGAATGGCACAACACGAGTGATTAATTGGTGTGGGTGTATTGTTCAGGATCCTCATCCAGCCGTGCGTGCTCTTGGATTTCTTCCTGAAGAAGGTCATGGTGTTTATGTGGCACGGTAAGGGTTTTTCTCTTAGTAAAAAGTTTTCATATTCATTTTTGTTGGACAATAATGATGAGAACGTAGAAGGTGGCAGTAAGGCAGTGGAACCATTTTAGCCTCAACATATTTGAAAGCATTAGAACACTGCTACACTACTAATTGAATTCCTTAACTAGAAAACTCATGAACATACCTGAAGGTAGTGAAATGCTTGCAAGTTTGATTGCTTGTGGCTGCAATCGGCATCTAATAAAAAAAACACGATATCAACCTAATTTAACTTGTACGTTTGAAGGCAGTTAAAAATCATAGTTTTCATGAATTGATTGCTTAAGGATCTGGCATATATTAAGAGATTGCTGTCCTTTATTGCCTGAGGACAAGGGAGTGACAATCAGACACCTTTTAGAATTAGTTAAACCTCTTTTTGACTGATTCACAGAAGGATTTTGATGTTTAAATATAGCTGCATTTGAAAAATAATTAGTTTAGTATTTTTCAAACTTTTCTGAAAGGAGCTTCAATAAGTGAAAGTTCACTTAAGATAGCTGCTGTAAAAGAAATATTTGCACCAATATCAACCAAATATTAAAGATCATTCTATGATATTTAAATTATATTCTCAATTAGGGTGAGCTTATTTCGATGCATGTTTAAGTTTCTTCAACCCAAATTTTGGCTATCATGTGAGTAAACAGGTGAGACCCACATGTCAATAAATATGGCTGATTTGAATATGAAAAAGTGTACTTGGAAATAGGGCCATCCTTTCAATTATTAGAAAGAAACAAAATGAGAGGTATATTTACAACCCCAAACCAATTAAAATTTGGTGCAAGGACATTTTAGGCGTAATACCCTAGCCCAAGTATCATTTGTGTTTAAGTATTGTAAAAGCCTTTCTTAGTATTTGATAATTAATGTGGATATTTGTTGCAATAATTTTATAAGCAAGGGACTTCCCTGCAAAATTAGGGCCGTCCTTACAATTTTTGAATGTTTGGAGATCAGTAGCCGTAATTGTATCCCTTTTTAACATGTGTAAAAACTCTCTTATATATAGGAAAACTTTTATTGACTTGTTAGGGATTTAGGATTAAAATTTGTTAGAAAACTTCAAAATTTATGTGATTCTGATTTGCTGTTGTATAATCTAATTTAATTGGATAACTAGGAATTATTCTGGTTATTCAAAAAAGATACAAGGATGAATTTTTTATGGGATTAAGAGCTGGAATGTGGAAGAATTAGGGTTCACAAGGAGTATTACAAAACCACTAAAATCCTAACATGTAAGTTTCTGTATTGCAATAACAAAATTTCTGTATAAACTTCAAGTTTTATGATCCGAATTTTGTGTGCTTGGAGTGCTATCAAACAGAATTGAATTTGGGGTTTTTTACTTTGAGATTTGCCACTTTTCTTTGTAGGGTGCAAATGTTGTTAGGCAATAGCATCCAGGAACAATTTCAGGATGCAAATTCTCTAAGTTGAGTTATGGTTAGAGCTTTATATGACTTTTAAAGCTATTGAGTCTTGTGTCTAACCAGGAGCCTTGTATGACTGAAAAGCCTATTTAGTCTTGTTTCTAATTCAACAACCCATAATTCAACCTAGAGTACACAAAGCAATCTTGAGATTGCCCCTTGGTGTTGCTGCCTGACAGCATATACACCCTACAAAGATAATGGCTTAACTGAACTTAGACAACTCCAAATTCATTTTCCTTGATCTGTTAAAAGCTAGACTTAAATAGCTTGACCACATAAAATTTTGGTTGGTCAAACTTCATGGATTAATACAAGAATATTATCTAAACTTAAGTGTTGTTAGGATTTCAGTTAATATAATGGCAGATCTTGTGATGTTCCTTATAATTCCTTTCATGCTCAAGCCTTAATCCCATAATAATTTAATGGCATAATGCTTGAAAAAGCTCCTAAACTATTCAAAAAAGAAAAATTTAAATAGATCCTTATTTTTTTTTTGCGTTCAATCAAGTCCTTGTATTTTTATTTTGGATCAAATAAGTTCCTATGACTAACAATTGACTAATTGTTATTAGTCAAAATACCATTTTTCATTTTATACTCATGTGGTGTTGACTTGGTGCTGATGTGGAGGGTGAAATACCACAATTAGTATGACATGTTAGCATGTTACATCAATGCCATGTGATAGAGAATGACAAATGGCATTTTGACTAACATCAGTTAGTTAAATATCAGTCATAAAGGTTTATTTGGCTTAAAATAAAAGTACAAGGGCTTAATTGAAAGCAATAAAAGAATAAAGGTTTATTTGAATTTTTTTGAATAGCTCAGGAGCCTTTTTAGGTATTATGCCTAATTTTAATCATTTTAACTTCTTTGAATGATTTGAATAATATCTAGTACTCGATTTAATTAGTCTATACAAGAAGAAATGTAAATCACAGAACTTTTATAGCTTTTTAACAAATTTTAATCCTGAATCCCTAACAGCCCGAAGAAAATTTTACTGTCAATAAGTTGGTTTTTACTCTTGAAAAGAGAAATCCAACTATGATTTCTGATCTTTCAATCTTCAAGCTTGATCTTGCACAATCTCCAACCCTACAGAAAAGACATTTATAATGTATCCTTTTTTCGTTTTTACATTGGTTAATTTGGCTACTAAGTTAACTATTGTCAACCCTAATTTTGCCTCTAAGTCTCTTGTTTATGAAATTATTTAATAAAACTCCACATGCTAATTATTAGAAATTAAGGGACCCCATGCCATGCTAAGGGCCTTTTACAATACTCTATTCCAAGTGTTATTTGAGCTAAACTGCTGAGTATTGCATTAAGAGTGCAATGGATGGTGTTTTGTGTTGGAAAATAATGCTTTGCGCAGATATGTGTGTGTGTGTGGGTGTTGGGGGGGGGGGGGGGGGGGGGTGTGGGGTGGTGTGTGGGGTGGGCGGCAGGTTATGTATTTATTGTGAATAACTGACTTTACACTGGAAAAAGAAACATCTACAGTTATTTTAAGAATGATAATTTTTTATCAACAGAAGTTTATACTAGTAATATTCAATTTGTTGGTATTTGTCATGACAATTTGTTCTTTTCTCAGGTGGTGTCATGGTAGTCCTGTTCATAGATATGGGTTATATGCTCTGCAATGGATTGTTGAGGTTAATGGAAAAGCAACTCCTGATTTAGATGCTTTTGTTAATGTGACAAAGGTAAGCCTAGTTGCTTCCTTTTTCTCTCTTTATATATTGTGCTTCATACATAAAAGTTCAGTTATATGATTGTATGGTGTGCTGTTGGAAGTTAAAATCTTTTCCTTTGCTTCATCACGTTTTAGATTTTGAATGTTTAATGGTTGTTTTGAAGGTTTTCAACTACACAGCAGCAAATAGCCTCTTGCATTCCATAAGTTTAAACTGACTTCCTAAGATTTTAACTTAAGACTTTAACTTGAGTTTCCTGAGTTTTTACTGTTGAGACAAGCATTTGTTGTATTTATTTATACTGTACGAGATGAACAAAGCTCTTACATGACAGATTGGAGATTATATACAGAACATGTAGGAGTTAAGAACTGCTTGCAGTATTTGTATAGGTGTCGTTCATTGGTGTCGCACATACTAGGATAAATCCTATTGTTGAGTGCCTTGAGGGCAATAGCAGTAGATTGTTCTTAAGCTGCTAAGTAGGCACCTTTAAGCAATGTGAAGATTTAGTTGGCCCTAATTACTGAGTGTCAATTTTTTTGGGGGGCAGGGGCGGGGGGTCAATGAGTGGGAGGAGGGTAGAGGAGACTAGATTGGAGGGAGTAAAGGTTGGACCATTCTCTGTTGAAGTGGTTTTCATATAGCGGCTTTGAGGTTGATTAAAACTTTCAAACTTTGTCGAAATGTCACCTTTTAAAGTTCTTTTGGATCAGGAGATTTGGAAGAAGAGGGGTTTGGTTAATGGTTTCTTCTTATGGTCACTCTCTTTGCAAAATACTACTAAAATTTAATTTAGTCTAACTGGATTATTACTGAAATAGCAGTAAACCCTTCTTATCTCCTCTATTTCCTGCACAAGGTGAACAGGAAATTCTTCCACTCCACTACTCTCCATCCTCCTGCCCATTTATCCTATTTTTATATCTCTTGAAACTTGCAAACGCATTATTATTTTTTGCAAATACTTGTATTGGATATTGTTTATCTGTCATTGCTAGTACTGTAACATTGAAATTTTTTCAAATCAATTGGGTTTGATAGAGTGCATAATAAGAGTGTTTTTGCTTTTGATAGGAAGCATATTTTACATTAGTTAAATTTTTACTTTTTCTTGTTTCGCATCTTTTTTCTCACCTACATATTGCAATTTTGGACTTAAATAGACTTAGGCCATGTTTGAATTATTATTTGTTCTTTGATCAACAGTCTTAGTTGAGTTGGGTTTTAATGTTTTAAGCATAATGGTTTTCCAACACATTACTGGAATTGTTAGTTTGGTTTGTGTGCAATGACACAAGAAACAAAGCCTTTGTTTCATACTCGTGTTACTGTGTATTTCAAATTGTGCAAGATTTAAGCTATAAGAAAACTGTAAGACAGTTAATCCACTCAGACTGAATGGTTAATTAGTTGTTTTTTGTGTTTCATTGCTATTTTTTGTGTTTTGTTGAATTTCTTCTCTAGTCAGTTTACTTGAGTAATATTTTTGTGGTCTTTCTATATTAACAGGAATTGGAACATGGGGAGTTTGTTCGTGTGAGGACAGTCCATTTGAACGGAAAGCCTCGAGTTTTAACGTTGAAGCAGGATCTGCACTACTGGCCTACATGGGAGCTGAGATTTGATCCAGAAACTGCAATTTGGCGTCGAAAGGTGATCAAGACCTTGGATTGTTGTAACTCATGAATGGGAATTTCTTCTTGTTGGTGGGGCAGCAGCTGTATAAGGGAATCAGATACTTTCTTGATATGGCCTGCGGGCAGTTGTCAATTTGGGCAGAGGGTTGGTGCAGGAATGACTTTTACAGTTGGTTCGATTATATAGAGAATTGGTGCCATCATCTTGGGAGCTATAAGTTTCAGCCAGCGTAAGTTTATGACAATCTGGTGAGGGCTAAAGCATTTATTTAGCACGAAATCTGTCAGCAAATAATATATTGTATTGAAAGATAATTATATTGTGTAAAATCAATTATAGACATAGGTAAATGGTTGGACAAAAATAAAAGAATAAAATTTCTGTAGTGTAGCCCATTTGGGTTTCATGTATTGTGGCAGAGAAGTTAATAGCTTCCATTTCGAGTTCTCATTCACTTGTCCCAATCTCTGGATTTGAAGCAAAATGACTTGATGATATTGACATGGTTTTCCACTTTTCCTTGAATTCCCTCTTGCCAGATGCACATTCCTTCGTTCTTTGTTTTCTTCCTATTTCTCTCCTCTAGACTTTCTCATATGTAATCAAACAAAATCATACGAAACATAGGAAATGAAGAAGCTAAAGCTGTGTTGCCAATATGGAGGAGATTTGTTAATGGCAGTAGTATATTATAGTTATACAGTCATCATAATAAGTAATCATACAGTACATAAACCATTGCAATGATGCACAATGAAACAATGCATTTGCTCAAACAATGTTGGACCACCGATCACTGCATTAATACAGATATCTGTCTATCTATGCTAGACAGTTTTTGTTACCAAATCCATGTTGCCCATCCTCCTGCAGGTTCCTTGTGATCTCCCAGAATCATTCTGGAAAGTTCATGTGCCCACTTACAGGCTCAGAAAACATATTTACACGAAACATATGTACATTATCCTCTTAAGAAGCATATTATCCAGTTTGATTGGTCAGAGACTCGAGATTAGGTGGGCCATACATACTAAACTCCACAAGAAGTGCGTGATTTTGCAACAATCCATTGTCGAGCTAGGAAGATCACGAATGCAAAGAGATGTAAGATACGTCGCTAATCTAATTGGCTAAATATTGCTTCTCCGAATCTTTTATTGTTTTGGCAATTGGACCAACTTTGGGCAGTTCCTGAGATACAAGCCATGAAGGCAAGGAAACATTTCTCTTCCATTTACTGTTTGTCCATTTCTCCAAATTAGACATGGAAAGAACACTGAGGCTCTCCAATGATGGGAAGGAGCTAGTTAATCCCATTTCCATTTAATTCCCCGTTGACTACAATGTTTCATTGCATCCATGTCCTCTATAATACAAGATGGTTGAGCAGTGGTAGTTTTCCTAGAGGTGGAAGATGACAACATGTTACTAGTGAGACCAAATTTGGCACATCAAACACAACGAGGAAAGTGTAAACCTTAATAACTTGTTATCTCTAAATGATTAGATAGGAATGGTTGAAGACCACTAACAACCTCTTCCACTTTTCCTGGAATGTTGATGCTGTCCTTGTTTGCTTGCCTGCCAAATTAGTAGCTTGCTTATTGTTCCCATACTTTGACTTCCAGAATAATCAAATTCTCTCAAAAAAACTCATGCCCTTCTCATGCACTAGTCATGCAAATTCCATACCATCATGGACATCTGGCCACATTGGATCAAGTGACTAAATTCAGAACTGAATGTGCACTAAACAAATTATTCTATCTCTGAGATTACCACTCTCGGATTAAAAGTTCGCAATAAGTTTGAGTCACGTTGTACACCAACTTTTGCAAGATAGTCTGCATCCATATTTACCTCTCTAAAAATATGTGAGATCTTCCAATCCACCACTTGAGCTTTGAGTTGCTCTAAATGTAAAAGCCATTTCCTCAATCAACATGGACCTCTAGTAGATTTTGTTGGTTCATGGCACAATATTTGTAGAGTCACTTTCAATCATTAGCATAAAAAAGTTATTCCATTTTGATGCAGCAAAGATTATAAATACTTCTCTAATGGCAAGAATTTCTGCTAAATTGGAATAACCTATCTCAATAGATTTGAAGAATATAACTTTAATCCTACCATTGTTGTCTCTCAATAGCCTATCAATGTCTTTTCTACTTATATCACCGAATGCCGCACCATCTACATTAAATTTCAATTATCGTTTTGAAAATGGTTGCTATATACATTGACCATGATTCTTTGATCTTTTAAGAAACTAGCACATTAATTGGATTATAAAATAAATCAGCAGTGCAATCATTCCCCTCAGGTCACCTTGCTTTTGCCTATGCTGCAACTCGCAGCTTTACTAACTCGAACACCTACTATGCATCCCAATGGTAAAGTACACCATTTTCCATGCCTATTAAGTTCTTTGTTGTAGTTGCACTGCATTTCGGGATAGCAGAGAGGATTTAGGTTCATTGCGTCCAACCCAAGTGAGCCCTATTCTTGGCACCAAAAGTTTCAAAATTTTCAAGACTCGTAAATAAAAGGTGATTAACTGTTTCCTGCTCAAGTTTACACAATAAACAAATGTACTGGTTATCTCAGACAAGACTTCTTTTGGCAAGTTCACTCTTAATTGCAACCTTTCCTAGCATTAATTACCATGAAAACACTTATACTCTATGTAATGCGTACCTCCTCAAATGTGTTTCCGAATTTCACTCTTTTCACTCTCACTTTCAAGGACCATCCTACAAAACGATTTTGATGAATAGCATTCACTCGTTATTCTTTTCCAAATTACACTATCAGTAAAATTTTTTTTCCAAAATCTGATCCTTTAATCTATCCCATAAAGAAGACCATTAACATGTTTCTCATTCAAATAATCATCTTTTAAGTTCGATTTTCCATTGCGAACTCTCCTTTACCCATGACTCAAAACCAATAAGTTTACCATTCATATTCAAAGGTAAAGCAAAAATTATTGAATAATCTAATTTAAAAACTGTACTTTCGATCCACTCATCATGTCAAAATCGTATGCTCTTGCCATTATCAACTACTACAATAAAATTGAATAAAACATGTAAAAAAAATATTTGTTAATAGAAAATAATGGAGGAACTATATTTTTCCACACATTTGAGTATTTTTGGATAACTATAGCTTCTGGCAGCGAAACATCAAGTTCAATTCCATTCTTGGCAATAAGGAAATCTCTCTAGAATCTCTCTCTTTCATTTTCATGCGTCCATAACCAGGGGTGGAGCGTCCCTTTGTAATGGCCTTCAAAATTTTTGAAAATTTTTATATATTATATATTTTCAATGACTTCTCAAAATAATTTTTTATTAAATAATTAATATAATTAAAAAAAAATAAAATGATCTTATAAATCTCATTCAATTTTATTCAAATTTTTAATTTTTTTAAATTTTTTACGTTTCTCCACCCATCTTTCTCTCTCTTCTTTTCTGTTATTGTATTGTGAAATTATAAATAAGTAAAGTTTTTATTGAATTTTTTCTATTTTCTATTTATTTATTTTTTCAATTCTATTCTATTTGCTCATATGTTTTAAGTTTATATAGATTTTCTTTTCTAAATTTCTATAAATCATCAACTATATATATTTTTGTTATGTAGGTTTTATCTTTTACTTTTCATGTTTTTTTTTTCTATTATGTGGATTTTACTTTTAATGATTTTAATTTTTGAAAATTAAAATATTATTGTATATATAATTCTCAAATATAAATTCTACCATTGCATTATTGGTTATTTTTAAATTTCAAAAATATATTATTTTTTATTAATCCTAATTATATAAGAAAAAAATATCTTAAGTATATATTTTTAATATGTTTTACGTTTTATATTTAGTTGAAAGGAAATTATCTTGAGTCTAAGAAGAAATTATTAGTTATGTATATCATATTTAACTATTTATATTTTATGCACTATAGTTTAATATTTAGTATTATAAGCTTAAATATAATAAAATAAGAATATTGAATGTTGACTACATTAATTTTTTAGTTATTTATATTGAGAAAGATAAGACTCAAAAACAAAATGGATGATAAGTTTTTTATAGATAATTTAATTGTTTATATTAATAAAGATATTACCATCGTTAAACAAAATTTTCTTAGAACACTATTACAAGATTCTTTTATTTCTTTTGATTTTCAGGTTATATAAAATTATTTTTTATTATAAATATTTTGATTATTAATAATTAAGTTCAATATATTAGTTTTCAAAATTTTTAACTTTTATTCTTCTTAGGTTTTAGCCCCAAAAAAATTTAGCTAGCTCTACCCTTGTCCATAACCATTTTTTAGTAAAGCAAGATCTTTAATCTCCAAATCCACTATGCCCAAACTTCCAAACTCCTTATAATTATATGCATTATGCTAATTCACACAGTGGCTTTTATTTTTATTTACCACCCCATTCCATAAGAACCTCTTTTATATATAATCTAGTTTTTTTTTTTAACTCCTATGAGTATTTTGAACATTGACATAAAGAAGATTGACAACTTGCTTAGCACAGATGTTAAGAGTGTAATCCGACCACCAATGGATAATAATTTTGACTTCCATCCGACTAATTTTTCCTCAAGTCTCTCCACCACCAACCTCCATATTCTTAGGGAGGTGCGTATGTCATGCCCATTTTGTTTCGCTAGGCATGTTGGCTCCATGGAGGGCGGCATGGCCGGCAAATGGGGCGAATCTCCCGCCACAACCAATGCTTGGGCGCGCAGATGGTTGTGGGAGACAATTTTGGCGCGTAGGAGGACCAGACAGTGGGGCACATAGGGCGTGCAGCATTGGCGTTCAGAGTAGGGCGCGTAGGCACAGAAACCCCTCTGGTGCGCAGGCGGGTAGAGTTGGCGTGCAGGTAGGCAGAATTGGCGCGCAGGCAGACAGCGCGGGGTGGGCAGGAAAGGACGCAGACTGTGCGGGAAGGACTTGCCAGTTCGACAGGCGGGCAAGCCATTGCCCAACGGCCCAGGGGCGTGTCAGGAAGGCCAGACATGCTCCAAATGACACCAGAATCGTTGGGAACCCCTTGGGACTGCTATGGGAGGTTTCCCACTATAAAAGGGGACCTTGGGGGACCTTGCCAAGGTTAGCTGGTGAGAGCTGCAGATTGAGAGCTGAATGGCCAGATGGGGTGCTGTGATAGTGAGTTGTGTTGAGAACCTAGGCACTGAAAGGCTGGGCACTTGGGGGCCATTGTGGGGCTAGAGTGAGTGTCAGCCAAGGCTGCTGGGTTGAGGTGCTACGGCACATTGTATAGCTGGCTTAGGCCACCCTTGTACATTTGTATTCTTGAGTGTAAATACAAATAAGCCTTTTTCCTACTTGCTTCATTATTGCATTGTGCTTTTCTTATTGAGTGCTGATTGCCTCAAGAGTGAGCGTGAGGGCCGAATACGTTGTCTGAGAGTAGCGCGCGGCCAGATGAGGGGTTGCTAGAGGGTGTGCTCTCCGAGCAAGGGCTCGATACGCGATCGTCCCAAGTGTGCAAATCAGGGGCTTAGCGAGCGGGGCTAAGCTGATTGAACGTTCTGGTGTCTGAGATTTTGCTTCCATATCAGTAATCTTGTCAAGGGAAACCACCTTTGATCGGGTAAGGCTGGCTTAGCCATCGAAACGACCTTGGAAAAGGCGTGGCTGTGCGCCGCATTGGTGCAGAGAGAAAACCCCCGTGACACGTACCACTAGCTCTTAAAGAAGGACCAAGATAGGATGTAGGTAGGCCCCCCACCTGGCAAGCTATTTGATTTTACCATTCCTGTAACCTCGAGTATTCAACATCTACACTTATTAAATTGCTTTTTTTAAAATTAATTTTTAATCTAGAAATCAATTAGAAACACTTCAATATACGCTTCATATTCATCAAATTATTGATGTTAGGCTCGCAAAATAGTAGCATATCATCAGCATATGTAGGTGTGATAATTGTAGGCCACCATTGCCACTTGGGATATGCCTTAGCAAATTTGCTCAATTCCTCTTTTCATCATAAGACAACTGAATGCTTTAGCAACTATATTAAAAAGGAAAAGAGATAGAAGGTAACCTTGACGAAAACCTCTCTTTATTTTGATTTGTTTCATTGAGGTATCATTAATGAGTACATAAATTGAGGCTGCAGTAAAGGCACATTCCATAATCCATTCACACCATTTCATACCAAATTTAATCTTCTCCATAATTAAATTTAAAAACTTTTAGTTCACATAATCATATGCCTTTTCAAAATTCATCTTTAAAAAAAGACCCTTTTTCATCATTCTTTTTGAAGTAGTCAATCATCTCATTAATAATCAAAGAACAATCTAATAATTATCTTCCTTTTACAAAAGTAAACTGATGAGTTCCAATAATATCTCCCACCACTTTCTTTAATATGTTAGCAAGAATTTTGTAAATACTACTCACCAAACTAATAGGTCTACACTCAACAATTGTCGCAAGATTGACCACCTTAGGAATCAAAGTAACAAAAGTTTCATTCTCTTCTAAAAAACTCATCCAGAAATTCCATTACCACTGTTTTCACAATGGACCATTGGCTTTTAAAGAATAAAAATTGTAGCCATTAGGTCATGGGACTTTATTTCCATCACAATCACCAATTGTCTCCCAAACATCTTTTTCTGTGAAAGGTGCCTCCAATTCTTGAGCAGAATATTTTTTTTAACTTTCCAAAGTCGCTCTATATATAATCAAGTTTTAGAACTTCCCTGTTGCTGAAAAGTTTTGTGAAGCGTTTTGCCACTTCCTTTTTAATTCTGCTGGGATGATCCACCAACTCTTCATTTATCTTCAAGCCGTCAATTAGGTTAGATCTTCTTCTAGTCGAGACTCTGACATGGAAATATCTTGTGTTTTTATCACCGTCTGTAACCCACTTGATCTTGACTTTTACTTTTATGGTCGCTCCTCAATACGATATAATAATCATAATTGTGAATGTTTATGAGCTACCTTCTGTCATTTTTTGAAGTCACCATCAACTGCCATTCCAAGTCTAAATCATGTAGTTTCCCCTCCAAAGCCTCTATTTTCTACTACATATCTCCAAAATGATCCCTCTGCCAATTGCGACTAATGGGTCACATATTTTTTAGCCCCACCAAAGCCTTGGACTTGTACTATTACCTATAGTATTTATTTCTAAATTATGGTAATTAATTTAAAAATAAGTTGGATTACTCATAAGCGAATTTTGATTGATCAAACTGCATGTATTTATCTTAAATTAATAAAAAAATTAATTATTTTATAATTAATTATATGGTTAACTTAAATGATGTCAGAAAATCTGCATGATGATGCATAATTTATCTTTAAAAAGTTTACTAATTATAATAAATTTCAAAAGACATGTGGCATCTTGTAAATGGATCAAATTTTCTCTTTCTACATTATGCTAACACTCTCTTCTTTTTAAATAAAATTTTCAAGTTTCACTTGTTACAAAAATTATAAATAAATAAATAATTTTGACTCCAAGATATTTAATTTTAAAATTTTAATTTTTTATAGTATTTCTAGGTGTGATATTTTTTGACAAAAAAATTAAAAAAGTAATGAAAATTAAGAAGTACATTAAGTGTATAAACAAAGAAAAAGAGAATGTAATATTTAAAACATTAAAAAAGGAAAAAGATGGATATCAAATTCAAAATGGAAAAGGTATTAAAATTTGTGTACTTTACCTTTTTAAACATATAATGCATTTGCAGCTGCTTCACTAAAATAAGATGAACAATCATAAAACCCTAAATAAAACCCTAAGAACTATTAATATAAATCCCTGCTGCCTAATCCCTATATATGTATATACATAACCATAAAATTGAAGCCAAGGTCTCTTGTTATTATCTCGCGTCTCAAGCAAAGCTTTAGCAGCGGCACCACCATGGCAAAGATGTTAAGCCAAGCATATTGTATCCTAGTTTGGGTCATTGTTTTGCTGAGTTTTGCTTCCACCTCCATGCCCCAAACCATGCATTCTGACCATGATCAGCCTTTATCTCGATTTCAACAAGCATCATCTTCACAGCCCATGAATATGGTCAGCAGAAACAGCAGGCAACCTACACCAACATCTTCACCTCTCGCAGAGTCTCAGCAGCTCTCTTCGGAAAACGAAAAAGAAAGGAAGGAGGAGGAGAAAGAGAGAAAGAAGGAGGAAAAGAAGAAGAAGAAAGAGGAGAAAAAGAGGGAGAAGAAGAAGAAGAAGAACTGTTCATCTGCCATAAGTGTCAAGCAATCAAACATAGGAGTTTTTTTATACATGTTTTCTTTAGTATTATTCTTCCATTTTTAGGCCTTAGCCGTTGGGGATCTCAAGTAAGAATATTTTAGAGATTTTTGCATTTAACTTTTTTTCTAACAAAAGAAGTAATAAAGGGTAATTTTAGATTACTTTATGTAATTTAATTTTTTTTTCTGCTATAATATTGTAGTCGTGTTTTCAAGCCTTCTGCTTGTTAATTAATATAAAAATTTACTTTTTATGGAAATTTTCTTATATTATTTTTTTATTTCTTACTCTAAACTTAGATGATCTATATAGAAATTCGTGTTATATTGTACTCAATTCAAGACCATCACAATTCTTTGGAAAACAAGTGTAAGAGAAAGTGAACAAGAAATTTATTTAAACTTTTCCACTAAATTAATTATTGATTAAATCAAATTGCACTCTAAACCCTTAATATTAGTGGTCGATGCCATCAAATTATGATGAGCATTTAACTTGAAATTCTACAATTATTGGTACTAGCTTAAAAAAAAAACTTAAAAATCAATTTAATAACAAACTTATCATAAACGGGCCAAGAAACAAAAAAAAGGGAGACGACCTACTCTATCCTATCAAAGCTTCTAAAAAGTAGTGATAATTCAACCTAAAACCATAACAAATGAAGTTTTGAATGGGATTTCACTCTTAAAAGGTGCGTGTGTGTGTGTATATATATATATATATGTGTGTGTATATATTTATAAAGAGAGAGAGAGAGAGAGAGAGAGAGAGAGAGAGCAGCTGCTTCTGCTGATAGTGTTGGCCTCTAGGAAGAAGCCAATAACAAACGAGGCTGTTAATATAGCTATGCTTATATATATATATATATATATATATATATATAGCTGAGCAATTACCCCGCTGTTAGGAAAGGGTCCAACTTTAAAATTTAATTTTAAGAAGCGCTTTTATGCGTGAGCCCAATGAGTCACAGGTTTATATTTCACATAAGACCCAATGAAGGCATTGGTTGAAGAATTAGTTTGAAATATATAAATACTAAGCTAATAATACTAATGAATCATGATCATGTGTAATAATAGAGTACAAATTTTGAAATGAAATTTATGCAAAGATGAAATTACGATCACATGTGTCTAAGGATGTCAACGGGTATATAATAATTGGATATTTATGAAATTTGAACTAATTATATAAAGTTTATGTTTTATGTTTGAGATAAGTTCGAGTAGAAATTTTACTACTCATCTTGAGTTCGAGTAAGATTCGAGTATCAACCTTTACATACTTGATATCCGAACTCGTTTATATATATATATATATATATGCCTCTGAGAGAATTAGAGAGATGAAACCGAGGTAATGCTCTTGGACAACCAAGAGCCTTTCCAATATAACCAAATTCCCACATAACTAAAGAAATATATGTTATTTTTTTTTCTCTAACCCTAACATAACCACACCAGTCTACCTTTCTTTTTTTGCTACCTCCCTTTTCTTCTCCTTCCTTTTTTTTTCTTTCCATCCTCAATCATCTTCTTTTTCTTTTCAATCCTAGTTCAGCTTCTCTCTCCACTTTCTGTAAAATCTTTTCTTCTTCTTCTTTTTCCTTTTTCTTTCTTTCTCTCTTATTCTCGACAAAGTATCACCACCAATTTAACCCCTTAAAAATTCCTCTCTCCTTTTTACTTCTTAATTTTCACTTAAACATATACACAAAAAACTTAGAGTTTAAAATTTAATTTTTAATTGAAATTATGGTTGATTGTTGGCTACAATTATTTGTAAGTTTGGGTAGTGAGTGTTATTTTTTGGTTGTGGATTTTGTGGATATTTGAGTATGCTTTCACAAAGGAGAGGAGAAAGAGGTTGAGAGTTGAGAAAAAAAAAAAAGAATCTAGAAACAATTAAATAAATATTTGTTATGAAATAAATCTAAAAAAACAATTATAAGAGAAATTATTTAGAGGGAAAAAAGTACTTAGAGGGAGTAAGAAGATCTTATTCAGGTATGTATTTACAAATGAAATGAAGGGGCCTATTTATAAGCTAACGAATATTTGAATCATAGTCATAATCTAATTCTATCTAAACGTTCAAATCATATTACATTTCTTGTATCTTACCTTTTAGGCTATTTGACTTGGTCTGTACTTCATGGATCATAATATAATGGACACTTACATATTTATTCATAATAATATTTAACTTGTTGGAGTATTTAACAACTAATTTTAAAATATTATGATATGTATTTAAGTGATATTTTTAAAACTTAATTAAATATTCATAAAATTTAAATATCTTATAAATCAATAAAATTCAAGATAAATTATGTAAAAAAATAACCAACACCTTGTTAATTGACATCCTTACACTATCATGATAAAAAAAGGAGAGATTTTTTTTAGTTATTGTTAATAAAGTGTGTTTGGAAATAACCCTCCAGATAATTTTAACTGTTTCTAACCATAAAAATATATTTTCGGACAAAAATGCCCTTAATGAGACATCTTTGTTGATGGGCACTTTCAAACACCCGAAACGTAGAAAATTATGCAAAGAATTTTGCGAACATTTACTTTGTGCGCAAAACATCTTTTTTTTTTATTGGAGAAGCTTGTGCAAAAGAAAATAATGTTGCATGAGATGGTTTTGCTGATTGGTCGGACATGGCATTCAAATAAACCGAACGAGGAGGCGGTCCTAATGAATTGAAAGTTTGGAGAACGATGTGAAACCATAAATCTTGCTTACGGGGGTGAATTGAAAGAAGAAAGATGTGAATGCAAAGCACAAAATGGTCGTGCTACAATAGTCGGGAGACGCCATTGGGTTTAGAGTTTGTGAAAGGGAAAATGTGAGACGGTAGAGTGCAAAGTTGGTGACACGCCATGGAGGAAAACAGTGAGATGGTAGGGTGCAGAGTTTGTGACACGCCATGGAGGGAAGCAGTTACAGGCCAGGGTGCAGAGTTTGTGACACGCCATTGAGGGAAACAATGAGACGACAGGGTGCAGAGTTGGTGACAAGCCATGGAAGGAAGCAGTGACAAGCCATGGTGCAGAGTTGGTGACATGCCATGAAGGGAAATAGTGACACACCGTGGTTCAGAGTTTGTGATAGGCCATGGTGGGAATCTGTGACACGTCATGGTTTAGAGTGTGTGACACGACATTGCTTGAACATCTGACAGGCCATGGTTTGATTTGAAATATATGACACGACATTGGTTGAAAAGCTGACATGTCGTGGATTGAAATAAAAGAAAAAAAAACGGACAGTTAATGAGGTAATCGTTTGGACTTCCCCTTAATGAAAACAAAGAAAAAAAATAATAGAAAAATAATATTTATTCATTTATCACAGTAAACAGTTCATTTTCCTTTCCTTTTCCTCATTCGTGAACGCTTGTGTGAAGGAACCAAGGGCAGTTCAATTCATTTCTCATTGCGAAAGGTAGAAGAGAGTTCGACTTCGTTGTTTAAAAGGTTAATGACACCACTGCAACAGGAAGAAAAATGTTGGTTATTAGTGAAGAGGTAAGTGAGCCTGAAAAAAAAACTAAAAAAAAAAAACTTTCTTGATTTCGATAATTTTAAAAATTTTTTTCTTGGGTTTGTTTGATAGATATGTTCGTGTTTTTTGCAAATGTTAAGTTTAAACTGTTTTCTTCCTAGTTTGATGGTTTTTGGTGTTAAGTGGTGCTTGGTTTACTGGTCTTTGGGGTTTAGCATGTCATGACATTGGGTGTTTGATATACATGGCGTGTGACAACATTTTACTTGATATGCATGGCGTGTGATAAAATTTAACTTGATATGCATGGTGTGTGACAACATTTTACTTGATTTGCATGGCGTGTGACAACATTTTACTTGATATGCATGGCGTGTGATAACATTTTACTTGATATGCATGGTGAGTGACAACAATTTTACTTTATATGTATGGCATGTGACAATATTTATTTATTTATTTAGTATACCTTGTTGCACATTATTGGTTAACTGACTTCTGCATGTGTGCCATATTATGCAGATGCAGCATAGACAATATGAGGATCTTGATAGTTTCCTTATTATGCCGAGGGAGAAGTGGGCGTTCAATGTCGTAATAAACACCTACTGTAAGTGATCCTAGCTCCATTACATAAACAAGACTCTCCAAGAGAAGGAGGAGTACGATGCAGTGAAGCGTACTTACTTCGGAATGCTCCTTGACGTCTATCCGCAAGGCTACTTTAGTGCTGGTCTCATTCACAGCATAATGATTCGTTAAATCAATGAGAGAGAGGCAATGGAAGATGAGCTATGGTTTGCTATCGATAAGAGCAAGGTGCGGATATCAAAACAAGAGTTCTGCCTTATAATTGGGCTGAAGTTTGATCCAATGTCTGATGTGTTCGCACTTCCGTACGAGGTGGTTGCAGATGAAATTCATTCAAGATACTGGGAAGGCCAAGAGAGCATTAAAGCTGCAAGCTTTACTTGGTACGTTCTGCGGAGGCAACTTCCAGCGAGAAGGAGACGTGACCAAGATGGCACTCGTCTTGATCGTGAATAACATCCTATTTGGGAAAGACTACCGTAGATGAGTAATGCCTTGGTTGCTATCATTGGTAGAGGACCTTGACGCTTGGAACAGATTTCCATGAGGCCACTATGTTTGGAGGCTCACCTTGGATTACCTATTGAAAGGGTTTAATGTGCCTACCTCAAACGCAGCAAAAGAAAGTCGGTTACGATACAACATCTACGACTTCGTATGGGTGATATAGGTATGGTCACATTTACTGCCATGCATGCGTGGTTGACACGATATTCTTTGTAACTTTATTTCAAAAATTTTTAATTCTTTCTAAGCTTTTCAGTGCATTAAGTGTAAACTAATGTAATGTTTTTTTTTTACAGGACATCATTCATATGCTACACTTGGCATATGAAAATGAATATGCCCGGTCGAGCATTGAAATTTCGGATGACTTGCGGGGGTATGTGGAGGGTGAAAGGCTGACATACGGAAAAAAATGAGAAGATGTCAATTTCATCCTCACTCTTTGCAATGCGGGTAGGCATTGGGTGGTGGCAAAGATTGACTTGGTGAGGTGGACGATCAAGGTGGTGGACTCCGCAACAACTTCGGCTGCTAAGGATAACGAAGTTCGTGCGGAGCAGTTGAAGCCACTGTTGACAATTTTTCCAATCATCTGCCACCAAGCATGTTATTTTAGCAGAATACGACAGAAGACACGGAATTTGAGGCCAATGCTAATGGAAATTGTCCTTCCCAAACTTAAAGTGCATCGGTGGAATGATAATGTCAGCTGCGACATGTTTATGGTAAGCTACATTGACGTAATTTTACAATCGAAATCGATAAGAGTTTTGTAGAATATGATTGCAAAATTGCATCTCCAATACGCACACGAAATATTTTCCAACAGCTATGCGAGCGAACCATGAACATATCAGCCCTTCTTTGTACAAAATTTATTTTTTATACAGAATTCAATTTAGAGACAATTCTTTTGTATACACATTAGAAATTGTATGTGTACCACAGTTTTATTTTTGGTATACTCACTTCATTATTTTTATATAGAATACAATTTTTTGTATAGACAGTTAATTTTACACAGAAATACATTATTTTTGTTACCTAATTTTGTATCCTAATATTTTTTGTATCGTAATTTTGTATAGACAATTTTCTTTTATTTTTATACACAAATCCAATAAGTCAGCGTGTCACGGCATCGAACTGGAAGTACTTGGCATGTCATGCCATTAGTAATGTGCAATTGACGTGTGACCAAAGTTGGGCCGTCGCATGTCACCCGCCAAAGTGGACGTTGTTAGCCTGTCACGCCATTAACCACTCTGTGCGTCATGACAGTTGGGGCGCAATGTGTTGGAGTAATTGAGCTGTTGCTTGTCACGCCATCAAACTGGAAGCAATCAGCTTGTGACGCCATCAACAATATGCACTCGGCATGTCACGATAGTTTTGCATTAGCCTGTCACGAATTAAACCACCAAGCGTGTCAGCACCAGAATCCGCATGCACCTGGCATGTCACGACAGTGTCTGCATGCACTTGATGTCTCACTACTAGTATCCACATGCACTTGGCGGGTCACCACCAGTGTCCGCATGCACTTAACGTGTCACCACAGTGTCCACATGCACTTGGCGTGTCACCACCAGTGCCCGCATGCACTTGGTGTGTCACCACCATGTCTGCATGGAAGTAGCATGTCAGAACCAGTGTCTGCATGCACTTGGCGTGTCACCACCATGTTTGCATGCATTTTGCGAGTCACCACCAGTGTTCACATGCACTTGACGTGTCACTATAGTGTCCGCATGTACTTGGCATGTCACCACCAGTGTCCGTATGCACTTGGCTTGTCATCACCAGTGTCTGCATGCACTTACCGTGTCACCACCATGTCTACATGCACTTGGCTTGTCACCACGAGTATCTGCATGCACTTGGCATGTCAGCACTAGTATTCGCATGCACTTGGCGTGTCAGCACCAGTATTTGCATGTACTTGGCGTGTCACCACAATATCTGCATGCACTTGGCATATCACCACATGTTTGCATGCACATGGTGTGTCACCACAGTGTCCGCATGCACTTGGCGTGTCAGTACTAGTATCCGCATGCACTTGACGTGTTACCACAATGTCTGCATGAAGTGGGCATGTCACCACAGTGTTTGCATGCACTCAGCGTCTCATCAGGCGTGTCATTGACATGTACAATTATAGCATAATCTCAACCCCCACACTAGATGATTCCATGATCAAAACTGCCACTTGGCATTTTTTTATTAGCTTAGCGTAATATATTTATATTTTGTTCCTTATATTTCAATTTTGTTTTAAAAATAAAACACTATATTCAATTTAATAAGACCATTATTATTTGATTTGATATTGATTTTATCTATAAATTATTTTAATCTCATAGTAATAAATACAATTCAATGATTCATATATGAATTTTAGTTGGATGATTTATGGGTTTTCTAAACATAATTGGTGATAATAATTTGATTTTATTTTTAAAATATAAAAATTTAATTAAAAATAATTATGATGATTCAGAGATGAAATTTGATTGGATGATCCATAATTCTTTAAATTTGTCTGATCAAATCATGCGTTTTAATCAAAAACCTCATGTGATATGTTTTTAATTGGTCGAAATTTTTCTCTTCCTACACTTGCATCTTATGCAGTAAACTCCTTGCTACAATATTATTTCTTTATATTTTTTTTATTTTATTAAGTGATTTGCTTAAAGATTTATATGAAGGTATTAATAAGATTAATTATTAAATTAAACGTTGTTATTAAAAATTGACAAAATTAAATTGACTTTAGGATTTATAAAGCTACTAAAGTTAGATGAAATTTAAATAAAATTAATAAAGAAGACTCATTTACAATAGGAAACTAACAAACAGAAACCAAATATGAATGAATGTAAGATACTGCAAGTGGGAATTGTGAGAAAGGTATTGCACATGTGTTACACATTTAGTTAGGCCGACAATCTGTCTTCATCTACAACACACCCTATGTTTTCAGACATTATCCTTCGGATTGGACAGTTGTTACGTGTGTGATCGGTTTCTCTACAACTTGAACATGCTTTCGGTCGGCGCACTCATGGGGGCGTTGATTGACTTGGATATGGTGTAGGATTTGTTGATGGATTTGCAAATGGAGATGGGCAATTCTGCCTGTTATGCTTGTACCTCTTACATTGCAAACATCTCTGTGCTTGACTGCCTTTACCAATTGATGGAATCCTTCTCGTCTTAGGTCTTCCTGCTTGGCCTTGCTAAGGTGGTGGTAAGACGACAATTTGTTTCATATACGGGGGATGTCCCACTCACTAAGATGCCTTACTGGGTGAATGGACCCCGCATAACCTTCCACTAAACGGTTGTCTTGTAGTAGTCGACACAGAATTCAATGGCTTTACGTTTGCATTTACTGAAAAATACAATGAACCTAATCTTCAAGCAGAATGTAAATGTTATGTCAATTAAGGATCAAATATCAAATAAAGAAAAGATATTCTGACCTTATTGCTGCAATGGCATGGCTGCATGATAGTAAATCTGTTTGGAACTCATAGCATGAACACGCCTTTGTGGACAGGTTAAAAGTCCATCCATCTTCCCATTTTTAACTTTAAACTCCACTTGATTGGTAAGCTTAACTACAAAGCGATGTGCATTATTGAAGTGTTTGCTTAATTGCTTGGCAACCTAAGGGTTGAGGGGCGCGGTCACCTTGACGGACCCCTCGTATCGGTCATGGAACCAATGCTGGAACATGTCTTTTATGAACTCAATCAAAATAGTGATTGGCATTTGTCTTGCATGCTTCAAGTAAGAGTTAACACATTCCGCAATGTTCGAGGTCATCATTTGGTATCGCCTTATCGGTGAACATGCATGTGCCCATCTCTCAAGGCTTATTCTCAAAAGATCAGCATGGGCTCCTGCATGAATCTGCTTGAACTGGTTCATATGTCTGTTGAAATCGAAAAGCTTATATCAATCTCATGCAAGGGTGAAAATCAACGAAACATCATCGCGCTTGAACTTGTTTTTAAAGTTTTTCTTCAAATGGTAACCACATAAACCGTGGTGCGCTTCTGGGTATGCATTTTGGATTGATTTCTTAATGTTGAGATGCTGATCAAAAATGAACATAGTGTTTTCAAGATAAACAACCGCATCGCGTAGTTTGCTAAGAAGCCACGTCCACGAGTCTTCGTCCTTAACATGGCCGATGCTAAACGCAACTTGATATACACACTCGTTTACGTCTTTGCATACAGCGACAAACAGAACACCTTTGAACCTGCCTTTCAGATGTGTCGCATCAATTGCAACCGTAGGACGCATTACATCCTTAAACCCCCGAATACAAGCCCCGTATGACCAAAAACAATATTTGAATCTTTCAGCCTCATCAGTAGCCACTGTAGTGACTGTGCCAGGATTTTCTTATTCTAACATATAAAAATACGAGGGTAGTAGTTGAATTGACTCCTTCGGGGGATCGAAAACAAGCCTCTTCGCATACTCATTTGCTTACCAAGCCTTACCATACAAGCATTCGAATCCCCATTAAACCCTCATCTCACCAATTATGTCTTTAGGTCTTAATACTACTCTATTAGCCCGAAACTTGTGTGCCATAAGTTCATCGATAATCTTCGCACTCGCAGTTGAAATCGCCCTTGCAAACCATCAACAGTACATGTGTGTACTTTGTGGAACGTCCAAACTTGCCAATACTCTTCTCCGTCAAGTAACTTTGTTGAACGCACACTGAACTTGCATGCCTTGTCCTTGCAACCAATCTCATAACAACCTTTATATAACCTTTTTACTCTTATCCCAAACTGCTCTTTTAGAGTCAACATGTTCAGAGCTCGTTTCAACTTGGCCTTTGAGGAAAACATTCTTCCTTTGTATAAGCAATCATCAACACATGGCGACTTGTGACATCCCCTTCGGGGGCAACACATCCAAGGTATTGTTCTATCCGGGTCCCCATCACTTGGCTACCACCATCACGCCACCGCCCTGCAGGGCCTCACCAAGTTTCAAACCCAAGACCTTTTGTTTCCCCCAAAGGGAACGCCTTTCACCATGTGAGCTGCAGCTCAAATGCTGAAAGGCGTTCCCTTTGGGGGAAACAAAATGTCTTGGGTTCGAAACTTGGTAAGGCCTTGCAAGGCCGTGGCGTGATGGTGGTAGCCAAGTGATGGGGACCCGGATAGAACAATACCTTGGATGTGTTGCCCCTGGAAGGGATGTCACAAAAAATGTGCCTTTTTTATAGCATCCCCTCCGGGGTCACTCAAGGTATTGTTCTATCTGGGTCGGGTCATAGCTCCAGTCCGCTGCAGCGGCCCCTCAGCACCTTGACCTTGCGTTCGAGTCTCGCGGGGATCGAACGCAAGGTCAAGGTGCTGAGGGGCCACTACAGTGGACTGGAGCTATGACTTGACCCGGATAGAATAATACTTTGGATGTGTTGCCCCCGAAGGGGATGTCACACGACTCCTTAGTGGTAATTGTTTAGAAAGAGAACCTTTTTGCACTAGTAATTTGCCACGTACAAGATATTCCTACATTTCTCCTTTCTTGATAACTATTATCGAGCAATGTATCAATAGAACCAATCACGTCCTCACCAACGATGGAGTTATTGTATATGGGGTCATCACACTAAACATTTCCTACATCAAAACCTTCGACAGGTTTTGTTTCGCCTCCAACATCTTTTGTTTCGCCTTCAACATTATTACAAATTGAAATGTCACTGTCATAAAGCCAATCATTATCTGAACTGTCATGATCCCATTCATCAAGCACATCATCTGAATTGTCATCAAATCTATCTTCACCAATAGTGAACAAATCCTCATTTCCCTTATCACATGCAGTATTATCCTCTAGTGTCGCTGTGTTAACCTCAAACGTCATAGTGTTGTACTCATGTGTCATATTCTCATTTGAAATTGACATTACACACTTTACGATTTCACCTGATCGTTGCATTCCTTTAACAGAAGCAACTAATTGGTTTGATCCACATCTTGATAGGAAGTGTGCACCCAACTGTTCTATCAATGTCGTCTGTCTACTGGGTTGCACAAACTCTTGTGCATACCTCAATTACAGGTTACGGACTGAATGCTCTGGTATATGTGAAGCATTGTAAATCTCATTTTGATTGAGCTGATTACCGTTTTGTTCAACTTCTTCATGTGACATGACATTTGCTTGGCATCTCTTAATACTGACATGCATAGCCGGAACATTCTTCTATTCTAGTAGAATTAATGCAACATTCTCATCGTCCTTGATAATTGGCCGTGGTAGCTCCCTGAGTGTACTGATCAATGCATGTAAATCAATCTCGGCAATTTCTAAGTTTACCCCAACAACATCTTTAACCAGCTTCATCAAGCCCGCAAATGACAAATCACTCCTAACCCCCCGCATTCGTGACTCGTGACCCTTGTAAATGCCATCCACCCACTAACCATCGTGTCTTATCACAAGTCGCAAAATTAGAACCCCATTGAAATTTTGAAAACAAAAATAAATAATTAATTAATTTATCAACCATTTTACACAATACAATGCCGTGTTCAAAAATTAGACAATCATGTTGTTACACGCCATGTTTAGAAAATGTTACATGCCATGGCCGTAAATGTTACAGGCAAGTTCAAATTTTGTTATACGCCAAGTGCATGCGGACACTGGTGGTGACACGCTAAGTTCATGCAAACACTGTGGTGACACGCCAAGTGCATGCGGATACTGGTGTTGACATGTTAAGTGCATACGGACACTGTGGTGACACACCAAGTGCATGCAGACACTGTGGTGATACGCCAAGTGCATGTAGATACTAATGTGGACACGTTAAGTACATGCAGATACTGGTAGTGACACGTCAAATGCATGCAGACATGTTGGTGACACATCAAATGCATGCAGACATGGTGGTGACACGCCAAGTGCATGCCGTCTTATGTGGTCATATGTTGAGTAGATGCATGGCGTGTAACAACTCTGTACAATATTTTTAATCCGTCTTCTAATTTACACAAAAAGTTTCACAAATTTATGTGTTGCAGCAATAAACCCAATAACATACTTTGATGTCATCTCCGCTATGGGGTCTATTTTTCGACGACAATATGGCCAGATGGTGAGAGATAAACCACAGCACGATGACAATGATGCTCAACAGAGAGTTGACAGAGATCATACAGTTCAGAGAGCTGAGAAAGCTGATGATGATGGTACTTAATACAGAGTTGACAGAGTTGATACAATGTATACAGCTCAAAGAGCTGAGAGAGAAAGATGAGCGAGCTCAAACAGCTGAGTATTAATTTTTAATTTTTTGAAATGGTGGGAGACAGATATCAGCAGCTTAATTTACCACAATGCTTTTTAAAGGCAATTTCGTTTACTCATGCTTCTTTGTGGTTAGAAACAGATAAATTTATTCTAATAGTTATTTTTAAAATCACCTTATCAGCAGAGTTATTTCTCACAATTTTCTCTAAAAAAAAGTGTGATAAATAAGGTTCGTGGCACATTGCTGCAATTGGTAACATTCCCAAAACAAGAGAATCTTTCGGTGACCACTGCCTTTTGGCAGTATCAGCGTTGAGTTGCAGAATATGGCAAAAAGGGGCAAATGTATATTTTCCAAAACTACAAATCTGAAACCAAAACGTTTGACTGCGACTTGGCACGATGCAATTGGTTACTATTAGAGATGCCATGATCTTCAACACGTGGTGGGAGACAAAATCATTCCTTTTCGTTTTTTCCATCTAATAAAAATATATCAAAAAGCAAGAAATTAATCCAATGTGCACGATCTTTAATGTAGATACGACCTGCTAAAAGTATGGAAAAGCATAAAATTCTTCCAATTGATAGTCAAAGTTACAAAAAATCAGAAGAAAATGTACTTTCAAATAACCACCCAATTAGAAGAAGAAAGAGAATAATATTGCTAGGAAAACCATGCATGGAGCCATAACCAAAGAGAGTATTTCAACACGCCTCGCTGATGAAAAGTCTGGTGGTGGCGGAGGATTCTTGAAGTACCACGGGAAGAAAGGCCAAATGGGGTTAGGAGGTGGAGGTGCATACTTTGACCATGGTCTTGGTGGAGGTGGAAATGGAAATGGCGGCATTGGCGGGACTGGAAATGGTGGTGGCAGCGGTGGCCCTGGCGGTAGTGGTGGTCCTGGTGGCAATGGTGGTGGCTGTGGTGGCCCTGGCGGTAATGGTGGTGGCAATGGTGGTGGCTGTGGTGGCCCTGGCGGTAATGGTGGTGGTGGGCAGTTAACGGGTATAGGTGGAGGTAGACAAGGGTCGGCGCATTCAATTGTTTTGCTGCGGTCAGAAATTTCAGGTTCTGAAAAGGTTGAGGCTGGTGAATTGAGTAAGAAAATGACCAAGATTGAGGCAAAGATTTCTTGATTGAATTTTTGGGCCATGATTTGATGATTATGGCCTTGGAAAAATGAGAGGGAGAGAAGAGGCTGAGTGGGGGTGTGATTTGTGTGGTGATCTGTTGAAATTGCTCTGGCTTTAAAGGAAAATGAATAATTGAAGTATCACAAGAAATTATGAAAGCAACCTCTAGGAGCTTAATTATTGCTATAAAAAAATTGATAAAAGAAGATTTATAGGGTGTAAAAATGGGTCACTATTTGCCTTTTGAGAGAGTGTTAATTATAAATTAAGGGAAATGCATGTGAAGAAGGACTAGGGAGGGTGTATTTGGCTCACTTGAGGTGATTAATTAGTGATGATGGTTGAATTATTAATTAAACCTATTGAATAAGTATTTAAGGTATTGCATAAATCTCTCTTTGAGATACAAATTGAGTTGCAGAACTTTACCCTACATGAATCTGCTAAAAATGCTTTCAAGCCGTCAACTTAAGTACTTGTTTTAATTGCCGATAAAGAGGGTGTATATATATATATATATATATATATATATGTACTTTTATAATCTATAAAACTTAGATAAATATAGATAGAAATAGAAGTGATAATTTTTCCTTTCTCTGCTCATGATAATATATGTAGTAGTGATAGTTAAGAATATATTTAATTTTGTTGTCGCAGTTAAGTTTAATCGTTATCATTAAATTTAATTTTATAAAAAAATTAAATAAAATAAAAATTATGATTATATATTTCAATTGTGATAAATTTACCCCCATTTGTAATTTTTATTTTTATTTTTATAAAAATGTCATCACGAGGCAGTGATGAAGGGGTAGCTAAGTTGTAAGGGTCGTGGTCCTTTCAAAATTCTTAAAATATTTTATCCATTATATAATTTTTAATTAAGGGGTGAAAGATAGTATATTTATTGGGGTTGTGGAGCTTCAAAATTTTTAATGTTTAATTATTATATATTTTTTAATTCCCTTCAAAATAATTTTTTATATAATAATTAATACAAATTAAAAATAATAAAATGACATCATAAGTCCTATTCAACTTGATTTCTCTACACCTCTTTCTTTCTCTTCTTTTTTTTTTTCACTTCTCTTTGATCTTTTTAATTTTTATTTTTTTAAAAACATTCGATGAAATTTCATTCTTTAATAGATGCGTACAAAAGCTACCTCATTTTGATAGTATTGCAACAAAAACATATAAGACATGCCCTTAATATGAAATAAGCTGCATATAATGAAATACAATGCACATAAACCCTAGCAACCTACCAACAGGAACAACTAAAGTTCAAAGCCATTTCCTTTGGAAACACATGGCTTTTACACAATCTTCAAACAGAGCTCTTTGGTTTGCAAAAAATCTCAACAAGCATTGGGTGTCGTCCTTGCTAGACAGATATCACTTTAATTATACATCAATATCGAAAGGAAAATCAATTCATTTCTCTAATCTTGATTTACCGACTAGCACAGAGAATCTCTATCAATTTTCAACCAACAACATAATGCATAAATACTAAACTTGGTAATTTTAGACACAACACGTTAACACGACACGAGAAGACACGAATTAAACAAGTTTTGGGTTTAGTTTTAACGTGTTTCGTGTCTAATCGTGTCTGACACGTTAAGACACGAAAATTTTTGTGTCTTAACGTGTCAGACACGATAGATACGTTTACTTAATCGTGTTTAAACGTGTTATCGTATTTAAACGTGTATACATAACACGTTTACTTAATCGTATTATCATGTTTAAACGTATATATGTGATACGTTTATTAACCTATTAGAAATTAATAATTAAAGACTATGTTAACGTTATATAAATAATTTTAAATAATTATTTTAATAAGTTTTTTTAATTTTATAAAAGTAATAATATAATTATTACGATTGAAAATTATGAATGATTTTTTATATTATTAGTGTTTGAAGGTTAGATCACTACAAAAATTTTGCCTATTTCCAACGGAATTTTCCGTTGGAAATAGGCAAAATTCCGTTGGAAATAAACATTTCCAACGGATTTCCAACGGAAATTTCCGTTGAAAATTCCGTCGGTACAAGCCTTGTGGGTAATACTTTCCATTGGAAATCCGTTGGAAATCCGTTGGAAATTTCCAACGGAAATTCCGTTGGAAATCCGTTGCAAATATAAACAGTTTTTCCAAGTTTTTGCAATTCCGTTGGAAATTTCCAACGGATTTCCAACGGAAATTCTGTTGGAAATAATTCCGTTGGAAAACATAATTAAATAGGAAAAATCATTTAAAACAATTTTTCGTTGGAAAAATGATTTCCGACGGAATTTCCGTTGGAAATTTCCAACAGAAATTCTGTTGGAAAAGATTTTTCCAACGGAAAATTTAGTTGGAATTTTTCCGTTGGAAATAGGATTTTCCAACGGAAATTCCGTTGGAAATGTTTGTTAGAAGTTTAGGGTTTTCCAACAGAATTTCCGTTGGAAATCCTATTTCCAACGGAACAATAATGAATATTTCCAACGGAAATTTCCGTTGGAAATAGTGTAACCTTATTTTTATAAAAATATTTTTTAAAAATTTTTTAGAAAAAATTTTCAATTTTTAAAAAGTGCTTAATTTAATTTGGCATTCAAACTGTAACATATATAGAAAAAATACACATTAAAAAATTGAGATCAAAGTATAAACATCTAATTATAAATTATCCTTAACAAACAATATATAAAATATAAGGATACATATAAGAACTCATAACATAATTAAAATAAACAGTATCCAAGTGTTTGCAACAAATATGAAACATCAATTGAGGGAACTTTTTATCCTTACTTGTCACGTCTTGAAGGGCCCGCATCGCCAACGGTTGAACGTGTATTACTCATGAACATGGTTTCCATACGTGCCATAAATTCACTCATGCCTTCTGCCATCACATTTCTCATTTTTTCACGTACTTCCCCACGTATTTCTTCACGTATCTTCTGCAAGTTTTGTGCAAGATTTTTCACCTTTTCTTCCAATGCAGTTGCGGGACTGTTGAAGTTTGAGTTGATTGGGCCACACGCAGACTCAGATGTTGCTACATTGGATTGTGTTCCAGTAAGTAAAGCTGTAGTGGGGACACGAGAGCCAAACCCATACACGTGAGTGCGTGTAGTCTCCTTCCCTCCAATTGCTTCAGTCCAAGCATGCGGATCGAATTCAGGCTGAGAAGATGACTCATCGCCATACTTCTGCGAGAGTACAGAATTATACATTTCCTACAGAAAAAAAAAATTATTGTAAATTTTGAAGTAGACCATTAACTTAGAATAAATAGTAAAAATTAATGAAATTGTTCTTACACTCGTAGACTTGGACTTGTTATCAATAAAATCACCATGACCCCCTGAACGCTTATGAGTACGATTAAACACTTCCAAGAATGTAACATCTCGTTTCAGTTCAATTCCCTGAATTTTACCGACACTTATTTTTAGTCAACCATAATCGATATATATATATATATCTTGATATATATAACATGTATATGAAAACCGAGATCCAACTACTAAACTTACGTATTTAAATGAAATTCATGGAAAAATAATTTTATAAATATTATGAATAGCATTAATTCATACCAGCCTCTTTGCATGAACCACAAATGGAACTGAACCTCCAATGTGCTTTGGAATGCATCCATCTTTTGGCGTTAAACGATTTTGCTTTGCTTTGCGTGATTTGTTTTGCCACTCTTCTGTACCCCATACTGTATCGATCAGGGTGTCCCATATGTCGTTGGTGATCCATTCCCTCGACATGCCTCTGCATTCTGTAATGTTGTTAGTTTTGGCTTCAGTCATTGCTTTATGCCTTTCTTCTGAAAGCATGTCTTTTAATCGATCGGAACAAATTTTTTCCCATATGCGTCGAACAACAACATCTTCATGTGCAGACCAAACACATTTTTCCTAAACACAATGTAATACAATAATTTAACAAAGTTATACAAATCAATTGAAACAATATATTATTAATAAATATATCTTGTAACATAGTACTTGAAATTTTCGAAACATTAAATTTTTGATATCACTTGGGACTTTCCTCCATGTCGACCATGGACCATGAAAGTGATTTTTGATGATCCTTGTTATTGTTGATGTCACCCCTCTCTCGAAAAAAGAGCTATATGATTTATATGCACAAATAATTGTATATATTAGCAATTAAGAAAATTGCTAATTGTTGCAAAATATAACAAGTATAAACAAGATAACATACCTATCCCCGATAGGAGTAATACGTAATCTATCCGATGGATCTACAGGAGTCTGTAATCCTACACTAGGTCCCCTACCTCTTGATCTTGACGCTGTCTCATTTGCATTTCCACCTAAATCAATAGATGGGGATCTTGTAATATCATGTGTAGCTGCATCATTTTCGACGTGCTCTGCAAATGCATCGTACAAAGACTGTGTCTCAAGTGACGCATCTATATTATCCTCCTGTACCTGTTGTGGATCGAATATAGCATCACATGCTTGGGAACTTGTCTGCATAGCCATACTTGCGGATGCATATGAAGACCTGGGTCTCGGCTTTGATTGCTATAGCCTATTGTTAACATCCCATTATCAATTGTTATTAATATTATTATTATTAATATTCGATTAAATTACAGCAAATGACAACGGAATTACATATATAAATCTTAGCTATACGAGGTAACACAGCAATTATATACTAATTTTTTGCAACATTTATATGTTGATTTAAACTCAAGCCTTATATTTAATAATAACGTCAAAATAATCCGGCTTAAAAAAATTTAAAGTTAAACAATAACGTTAAACCGTAAATATTAAAGCAATATCGAACGTGCATTATGTGATCATTCACTTCCTGAATAATGAAACTCATGTTCCGCATTATTATCACTGTCATCATTATAATTGTCGCAGTCGTCATGCTCCACATGATCTTCATCTTCATCTTCATCTTCATTATCTTCTCCATCCGTGTCATCGTCTGCATCTTCATCTTTATCGAAATCATATTCTTCATCCTCAATCGAAATTCCGACAGCTTCATATTCACCACTAGCTAACTCAGCTAAATCAACTGCTTCTGTTTGAGTTCTACTGAATGAATTGGACACATCTTCTTGGTATACTCCTTCATTCAAATCACTTTCATTTTCTTTTTCACCACTACTTGGAATTTGAAATCTACTCCTAGCCTTTGTTTTAAATACTGCCCACCAATCACGTCGATCTCTCCTTGTAGAAGGATAACTACTATAATAAACTTGGTTAGCTTGGGCAGCTAAAACAAATGGTTCATTAGTGGCTAGTATTGACTTGGAATTAACATCAACAAGACCATGCAATCGATCAACTTTTATTCCTTTTTCCGTATCAAACCAATGACACTTGAATAGAACTACTCTGTTTCCTATTCCAAAATACTCCAACTCGATTATATCCACTAAGATGCCATAAAAGTCACGCTCATGATCATTGTAAAAACTCCCTTTTATGCATACCCCACTGTTCATTGTCTTACGATTATTGTCGTAATCTATTGTGTGAAACTTGAAACCATTTACAAAATAGCCGCTGTAAGACCTTACCATACGTCCGGGACCATAAGAGATATCAATTATGCGTTGGTCAATTTCCTCATTATGCTTTGCAACCTATGAACATTCAATACAATAAAATAAAATAATTGATATCATAACATAGTCGCCAATGCATTTTTGTAAGTTAACGTGTATGTTTATGGTACTTACATAATTTTTAAACCATTTAACGAATCTCGAATCACGTACTTTCTCCAATTCATCTTCCGAAATGTATTCAACATCTCCCCTCACCATGTCATCAAATATCCTATCATAATATCCATAACTACGTTACAAATAATAATTCTAATTATACTGTATTAGCAAAAGAAAACAACAAATTGTACTTACTTTATATATGGGAGCATCTCATCGCAATTCATTAAAATATATAACTCAGCCGCATAAAACTCATCCTCATCCAAAAATCGAGACTTATCTGATGGACCGAAAGCTCGTCCCGGGTGAGTGAAAATTGAGAGACGACCCATAGCGTCTACCTCTCCCCCATCATCATTACGTGGCACTCTATTTACTCTTGTTCGCACAGTATGTTCAAAATACAATGAACAGAATGAGGAAACTTCCTCGATAACATAAGCCTCGCATATGGAGCCTTCAACAGAGGCACGATTTTTAACTTTCTTCTTCAACTGTTGCAAAAACCTATAAGCCACAAAATGCATCCATCTTATGAAAACCTTCAAGCTTTTCAAAAGAATTTTATTCAAACAAATAACCATTATTTTACCTCTCAAATGGATACATCCATCGATATTGTACAGGTCCACCAGCCTTCGCCTCGTAAGGCAAATGAATCGGCAAATGCTCCATTGAGTCAAAGAAAGCCGGAGGGAATATCTTCTCCAGTTTGCATATAGTTTCACATATTTTTCCTTGCAACGTTTCCATATGATCACCATTGAGTTCAGTTGCACACAAATCGCAAAAAAATTACGATATCTCTGTAAGTGCCGCCCAAATTGTAGGATGCAGCATATCACGGAATACAATTGGGAGTAACCGTTGCATAAAAACATGACAATCATGACTTTTCATCCCATAAAATTTTTCCCCATCATCATTAACACACCGAGAAATGTTCGACGCGAAACCATCTGGTAATCTCAATTGTTTAACCCAATCACAAACACTTCTGATTTCCTCCTTATGTAATGTGTACGCAGCCTTTGGCTTATATAATTTTCCATTATATTCCACCAACTCCAACTCTGGCCGCTTACAATACACCTTCAAATCTTGTCGTGCCTTTATGTTGTCCTTTGTCCTTCCTTTAACATCCATCACTGTGTTCACAATATTCTCAAAAAAATTTTGTTCAATATGCATAACATCTAAATTGTGACGAATAAGAAGCGTATGCCAATAAGGCAGAGACCAAAAAATGCTCTTCTTCACCCAATTATGACAAACACCATATCTTGAACTTTTTCGCTCACCACATTTTGTTCCGAATGGGAGCTGAGACAGTGAATTCAAATGTGTTAATATTTCTTCGCCTGATAATCGAGAAAATGGTATGTCATGTTCAACTCTTTTTTTAATAAATTTGTCTCTCTGCCTCCTAAAAGGATGATTAGTTGGCAAGAATTGCCGATGACAATCAAAGAAACAAGGTTTCCTACCATGCTCCAATATGAAAGATTTGGACTTTTCCATGCAATACGGACATGATAACCGTCCATGTGTACTCCACCCTGACAACATACCATAAGCAGGAAAATCATTAATTGTCCACAATAATGCTGCCCTCATTTGGAAATTTTGTTTTCTAAATGCATCATAGGTGAGAACACCGTCTCCCCACAATAAATTCAACTCATCTATCAAAGGCTTCAAGAAAACATCTATATTTTGACTTGGACTTTTCTTGCCTGGAATAACCATGTTCAGAAAAATATATGGTTGTTTCATACACATCCATGGCGGTAAATTATACACACAAAGCATTACTGGCCAAACAGAGTATGGGTTGCCAGTTGATCCAAAAGGGTTGAAACCGTCAGCACATAACCCGAGTCTAACATTTCGAGGTTCCATTGCAAAGAATTCATGTGTGCGGTTGAAGTGTTGCCAAGCTTCACCATCAACTGGGTGTCTAAGGTGTCCGTCATCACTTTGGTGTTGCGCATGCCACGTCATATGTTCAGCAGTTTTAGATGACATATAAAGCCTTTGAAGCCTCGGTATAAGTGGCAAGTAACGCAAAATTTTGTAAGGAATTTTTTTCTGCATTCGCACACTTGAATTCTTCTGTTTATACCGAGGATGTCCACATACCTGGCAATGCTCAAATGTAGCAAACTGCTCATAAAATAACATGCAGTTGTTCTTGCAAGCATCAATTTTGATATATCCCAACCCAAGCTTTGCTACCTTTTTTTTCATCCTATAAAAGTCTGTAGGTAAATTCTCGTCAAATGGCAACATATTCTTTATTATCTCTAACAATCGATCAAAGCATGATTCACTCAAATTGTACTCCGCCTTAACATTTAAAAGTTGCGACACAGCTGAAAGCGTCGTGTGCTTTGTGCAACCTACCCACAAAGGTTCCTCTGCATTGCTTAACAAAGAGTAAAAAGTAAATGCATTTGGATTGAGATCTTCTTCCACGAAGCTTGACTCATGAGTATTGTCCATGCCATGGTTCATTCCAACTTCGGGATGCATCACGTCCATAACCATTCGACTGTATGGATTTTCTATTTCATCCTCATATGTAGGTTCTTGAAAAACAGCATCTCCTTCAAATCCAAGAGATGGTTCAACTCTAGATTGCCTTCTTGATGATTGTCCAACATCAATTTCCCCATGTAAACTCCAAATTGTGTAAGCACCAGTAAATCCCCGATTTAGGATGTGTTCTGTGACTTTATCTTTGTCTAAGAACTTATTGTTACTACATCGCGTGCAAGGGCATCTAATTCTATTATTCCACATACTTGTAGTATTCGAATATGCGAAATTAATGAATTCAGTGACTCCATTTACAAATTCAGCTGTAATGTACCCATTCTGTAAACGACGGTACATCCAAGACCGATCTCCCGACATTCTGCAATACTAAGTATCATAGAATATCATTATGCATTTAAAATTTATATTGTTTGTAACAAACCTACACCCTAAACACTACATTCGAATATGTATTTCATATATATCCATATATATTCAAAATTACTTTGTAAGATGTTCAGTATGGGATTAGTATAAATTATTGCATACATTAATTATCAAACAATCAACATCAGATGGATTAAGTATGTAATTTTTCATACTTGTTTTAATTATAGACCATAAACATTGAAGTGTAGTTTGATGCCTGTACATGAAGTTTGAACGGATTATATATATACCTAATGTCTACCCTCTACTATAATTGTCAAAATACTGAAAATTTCAAATTTATTGTAAATTTTAAATAACATATGCCAATTTGTTTGCATTCGTTCATATGGGTATGATTATCTAATTTTACCGCTTTAAATATTAATATGAATTGAAGCTCGTAATTTTAAGATGTAATAAATTAAATTATAATAAAGGCTATAGGAAAGATTTGAGATTAAGCTCAAATATTTTAATTGCTTTTGATCTATATCGAGTAAACAGATTGCATAAGATAGTCGGAGAGAATTACAAATTGTATAACTCATATAAATGTACGTGTACATGAAGTATGTTTTGTAATTAGTCGTCTTCTGTTTGAGTCATTTTTTCCAAGTAAATTAAATTACATTAACGTATTGTGCCTTAACATATAATATAAGAATATAATATTTTATATATGTGTAATACAATAAAATTATTTAAATTTAAAAATTAAAATAAACTTCTATTCAAATGTTATGTGTATGTACTATAATATATCAACGTTATTACGTTAAAGGGCAAAGAGAATTGATTTTCACATAAATGATATTTACTGAAAAGTATTTTGTAAAATGTAATTTCATTTAAAATAAATAATATAAATGATTAATTGGAGATAAAAAATGTTCAAATTAGTAATTGATTAATTTGATATTTCGAATTTTAATTCCAACCAGATTGCATAAGATATCAATAGACGAGCATATGTTGTAAGATTTTATTCATCCGTTCAAATTCACCAATATTGTTTAATTATTTCGTATGTATAATCGGAATCGTTCATTGTAATAAAAAAAGGTATTTTGATTCGATCGTTATACGATGGTCTTACTCCTAAAAAAAAAAACTACATTCCCGACGTAAAATTTCCAAACCGTGATTGAAAGCAACGTATCATATAAAATCGATTATAATAAGAGATATCTAAACAACATAATTAGCAATAAATTGTTCATAATGCATCAAACTTGAAATTTTTAATCACTGCCCAAAAAACAATATACCGCGTAATTAATATGATTTAATTATGAAATCATAGGTTATACATTAAATTTCGTCCAAGCATAAAATCATATTGAAAAATAAATATTTGTCGACGGGCCACAATATATGAAATTCCTTGTGTGTTTTTCTTACTCACCTGCAAAATTATAACCGTCAGCGAAGCAGACTGGTGATTTCAAGCGGCAAGATCGGACCGTTGCCTTTGGGCAAATCTGGGAACTGAAACCTTGAACCTTGTAGATAGCAAATTGTAGGATGCAGTCAACACCAAATTAACAATAAACCATACTAACAGTAATTCAAAGAGCATCAACACCAAATTAACAGTAAACCATACTAACAATAATTAAGGACTAAAACTCCAAATTAACAATAAACCATACTAACAGTAATTCAAAGAGCATCAACACCAAATTAACAGTAAACCATACTAACACTAATTATATGCAGTCAACACCAAATTAACAATAAACCATACTAACAGTAATTATATGCAGTCAACACCAAATTAACAATAAACCATACTAACAGTAATTCAAAGAGCATCAACCCCAAATTAACAGTAAACCATACAACCAATAATTATATGCAATCAACACAAAGCATATATGAACCGAATAACACAAACCGAAGCTAATTGATAGAGCATCAAACCGAAGCTAATATGCACACAATCATATATGAACCGAATAACACAAAGCATGACTAGGCCCAACCAAATTCGGAAGCCACTCTGGATCGGAGCCTCAGGACGAGCACGGGCAGGCGACTGAGAGGGGCGACATCCCGGATGGGGTGACCACGCCGGAACCGGTAGGGGTCACTGGCAGCAGGAGGGCACCAGGACTCACCGTGGAACAGGGCTGCCACGGAATCAGGGTTCAACTCGGGTCGGGTCTGGAGCAGCAGGACGTGCAGGCGACTGAGAGGGGTGACAATGCCGAACCGGTAGGGGTCACCGGCAGCAGGAGGGCACCAGGACTCACCGTGGAACAGGGCTGCCACGGAATACAATAAAAGTCGGGTCGGGTCTGGAGCAGCAGGACGGGCAGGCGACTGAGAGGGGTGACAACGCCGAACCGGTAGGGGTCACCGGCAGCAGGAGGGCACCAGGACTCACCGTGGAACAGGGCTGCCACGGAATACAATAAAAGTCGGGTCGGGTCTAGAGCAGCAGGACGGGCAGGCGACTGAGAGGGGTGACAACGCCGAACCGGTAGGGGTCACCGGCAGCAGGAGGGCACCAGGACTCACCGTGGAACAGGGCTGCCACGGATTCAGCAACAACTCGGGTCTGGTCTAGAGCAGCAGGACGGGTAGGCGACTCAGAGGGCCGACATGAAAGGTGCGGTTACAACGCCGGAACCGGTACAGGTCACCGGCAGCAGGAGGGCACTAGGACCACCGTCGAATAGGGCTGCGTCGGGCTTAAAGAGAAGGGAGTGCGCCGCTGGTAGAGAGAGAATACGGGAGACCAAAAGTGGGGATGGGGAAGATGAAAGGGTATATATAGTTAGGGTTTAGAGGGCCAAAACGACATCGTTTTGGCCCTCTATACAAGGCAGATATAGAGGGCCAAAACGACGTCGTTTTGGCCCTCTAATACAGGGCAGATACAGAGGGCCAAAACGACGTCGTTTTGGCCCTCTATACAGGGAAGATATTAAAGCAAAACGACGTCGTTTTGGCCCTCTATACAGGGCAGATAAAGAGGGCCAAAAACGACGTCGTTTTGGCCCTCTATACAGGGCAGATACAGAGGGCCAAAACGACGTCGTTTTGGCCCTCTATATAGGGCAAATATAGACGGCCAAAACTACGTCGTTTTTGGCCCTGTATACAGGGCCAAAATCCATGTTCAAAAACGGCGCCGTATACTATGATACATAAACAAATCAAAAGGTTTTGCAACTTATTGTTATTAAATTATAATAATATATAGTTATATACCATACAAAGTATAACTTGTAATTTAATGTTATTAAATTATAAATTGATTATTTTCTTAAATCATATTTCTTTGACTATATATATATTTATATATTTGTTCTATAGCTCTAGGTCAGAGCTATATGAAGATATAAATATAATAAAATTATACTTTTTAAGCACAAATATAATGAGTACATTACAAGACTTCAATCATAATAAGCTAATTAACTACCTACATTTAAAACATAAATATATACCTACTAATATATCTTATTTATATTATATTTATATATAATCATGGATTCTTAAACCATACTTGTCTAACTATATATATATATATATATATTTTCTATAGCTCTCGGTCAAAGAAATATGAGTACATAAATATAATAAAATTATACTTTTTAAGCACAAATATAATAACTAAATTATAAGCCTATCCTCATACGTAGCTAATTAGCTAATTACATTTACAACATGAATATATATCTACTAATATATATTTTTTAGATTATATTTCTATCTAATAATGGGTTTTTACAAAATATAAAATTAAACGTTGTTATTTTTTACAAATTTGGAATAATATAACATTATCAAAATTTGGTATCATAATGCCAATATTAAACCCTAACATCAAAGTTAAAAAAATTATACAGATAATTATTAACTGCTTGTATTTACTTTTAGTAATATTTT
The DNA here is from genome assembly GCA_036013995.1 of Theobroma grandiflorum. Lineage (NCBI taxonomy): Eukaryota > Viridiplantae > Streptophyta > Magnoliopsida > Malvales > Malvaceae > Theobroma > Theobroma grandiflorum. The sequence continues at coordinate 14,500,296 of CP142132.1, read as the reverse complement.
ATTTTTAAAAAAATTAAAAAATTTAAAAAAAATTAAAAAAATTTAAAAAAATTTTAAAAAAATTTAGATTTGACAAGAGGAAATTTCATAATTATTTCCAACTGACTTGTCCTACGGAAATTCCGTCAGAAAGTTTAAAAAATAAAACAAAGTGTGGTAAATTAAATGTTTTGGTTCCAACGGAAATTCCGTTGGAAATCCGTTGGAAAATCTAAAGAACAAATTGATTTGGCTTAAATTTCCAACGGAAATTTCCGTTGGAAATCCGTTGGAACCAAAATGTTGGATGTTATGATGCTCAGTCCCAACGGATTTCCAACGAAAATTCCGTTGGAAATCCGTTGGAAAGTGTAAAGGAAAATTTTTTTAGCTTAAGGTTCCAACGGAATTTTCCGTTGGAAATCCGTTGGAACCAAAGTGGCATGTTCTGATGCTTAGTTCCAACGGAAAATTCCGTTGGAAATTTCCAACGGAAATTCCGTTGGAAATCCGTTGGAAAATGTAAAGGAAAATTTTTTTAGCTTAAGGTTCCAACGGAATTTTCCGTTGGAAATCCATTGGAACCAAAATGTTTTATGTTCTGGTGCATTTTTCCAACGGATTTCCAACGGAAAATTCCGTTGGAACTTTCCAACGGAAATTCCGTTGGAAATCCGTTGGAAAATGTAAAGGTAAATTTTTTTAGCTTAAGGTTCCAACGGAATTTTCCGTTGGAAATCCGTTGGAACCAAAATGTTATATGTTCTGGTGCATTTTTCCAACAGATTTCCAACGGAAATTCCGTTGGAAATCCGTTGGAAATAGTTCATATAAATTGGCAAGTCAATTTCCAACGGATTTTCCAACGGAATTTTCCGTTGGAAATTTCCGTTGCAAATCCGTTGGAAATCCGTTGCAACAATTATCTGTCAATTATAATTAAATTCCGTTGGAAATCCGTTGAAATTCCGTTGCAATTCCGTTGCAATTTTCCAACGGAAAAAATTCCGTAGGAAAAAGATGATTTTTTTGTAGTGGATGTTAATAATGTTATTTAGGGATATTATATGATAATGAATTTTATGTATGTTATTTATATTAAATTTTATTATATTTGATGTTATTATTATTTTTGTTTTGTTATAATTATTTTTATAATTATAAATTATAAATTTAAATAATAAAATTATATATAATTGTAAATATTTTTATTTAATCGTGTTAAGCGTGTTAATCGTGTCGTGTCGTGTTACACGTTTATTAAACGTGTACATGTACGTGTTTTAAATTTAAGACACGAATATTAAACATGTCGTGTTCGGGTTTAGCCTTAACGTGTTTCGTGTCTAATCGTGTCTGACACGTTTAAAACACGAAAACACGTTTTGTCAAGTCTAATAAATACGGTGAGTACAACTTTTCTAAAAGATTATTGTAATTTTTTTAATCATTTTGATTTACATGTTATAAAAAAGTATTATCTATTATGAATTATTTTATTATTAATTAAATTTATTATATTAATTTTTAAAATTTTTAATTCTTATTTTTCTTCGTCTTTTACCTTCTAATAAAAGTTCACTAACTCTACCCTTCTCATAAGGTCAAAAAGGATGTAAATGTACTTAAAAAAAGGGGTAATTTAGAACTCACGTAGGGAGGCTGCATTGGTCCAACAGAATTCCATGAAAATGACTCGTATGTCTTAATCTTCGTCCTTGAGGAAAGACCTGAACCCAGATGAAAGCTTGTGGTAGGCTATCCGAAATTTATGTACAGAGGATGGGAGTTGGAGATGAACTGGGCTTTGGCCTTTTTTGAAATTTGAGCTACGGTGCAACAGTCCCCATTTCAGAAGGGACTGCTTTTATATGGACCCAAGCTGCAAGCCCACAATGCATTAATTGGTATTTGGGTTTTACTGCTATTCAGGCCCATTTTGTACTAAAAATACGTTGTCAATTCATAGCCTAACACTAACATGTTATACCAATTTATAAAAAATCCAAAACAAAAATTGTGGAAAAAGTTGAAATGATATGTATAGCCAGGAAGAATTTTGACAGTATTTAAAAATAGATTAATTAAATAATGATGTAAGTATCTTTTTAAAAAATATAGCTCTGGGATTCGACAATCTCACAAGCAAGTTCATATTTTAATAATCCTGACAAGCCCTTCTACCAATTCAAAACTAGCAAAAGGCTATCAAATTTTGTTTAGTGCACATGTTGGTAGTTGGTCAATTGAACCCTATAATCTAATGTGGTACGAACGCTAGCTTTATAATTTCTAGTAGGTGCATGTTTGGATTGAGGGCCTTAAAAAGAGTTACTGAACAACTACAAAGTGCAACAAAAGTTGTTGAAATTATAAATGCACAATTCAGTTTCTTAAGCTATAGGTATCAAAAATCTATCAAGTAAGTCATCACCAGCATATATAATTGAGCCCAAAAATTAACTGTGAAAAGGATGTGGCTGTTTCTCCAGAACTTCCCTCATTCAATGCATGCTGACCAGGGACCTCTTAACTTTAGTAGAATGGATCCATTATCACAAAAATTTCACTCACTTAGACATTGCACATCTAGCTAATAATTGATCCCTTGCTTTACATGTGGCATGAAATGTTCCTCAAAAGAGGTCAGCACAGAAATTTAAAGTTCAGAGGCTGATCAAGCCAAGCAGGAGGGGAAGGTGAAATGGATGGTGCGCGCACCTACCTTAATATTCTATTTGTAACTGATGAAGGTTACACTTCTGAGTTTGCAGTGGCTTCATCAGTAATGGCAGCCCAGAGCACCAACTTTGGACAGAAATTTTCTGAAGATGAAAAGGATACTTGTCTTGCTATGAAACTTTAATGGTTAGAGCTGCTGGCCATGTCGATTTGGTTCCAGTGTTTCTTGGAGCAGGCACTGACGCCCAATTACTGATCTGCACAATAGACACATGCCTAGCTAGCAGCAGGCCCGAGTTGAATTTCCCTAGGATGATTTCACATGAAATTTTGCGGCTCTATAATTAACCTCTAGAACCAACATTTCTGGCCCTATCTGTCTGTTTTGTTTTTTCTGGAAAGCAATGAGATTTCATTCCATAGAGAATTACAAAAATTGCCCTTAGTTTGGTAGTATTGCAGACGTATGTCAAGGAGTAAGCTACCCCTCTGCCACTACTCTACGTATACAAGAACATAATTACAAAGCACACTTCTAGCTTTTTAATTTATTTACATATGAGAAAGTCTTATAAGAGAGAAAGAATTCTGAATTTTAAATCTTAGCTCTCTTTCAAAACAATAACGACTATTAAGTCAAATTCAAATTGTTTTGTTGCAACCCACATCAATGCATCCAATATGTAGCATGTCCATATGGTAGTAGAGTTTTGTGTATATATGCTATTTTTGTTCAGTGTGAAACTTAGATGTCTGCAAGCACTGACTCTGGATTAGTATCAAAATCAAGTCGAGTCAAGTTTGAAATATTCTCCTTCATTATTTTTTTTAACTAATACCTTTCAGTATATGATTCATCATTGTTTATATTTATATGAGAACCAGTTATTAACTGTCCATTCCGCTCATCTCAATGATATTACTACAGAGTTATCCAGACCAATAGGCAGATTAATTTGGGTTAAGCAAGGGTTTGAGCTCCAATCCTTTACATTTTTAATCTATACTTTGTAATATATCAATCATCAACTATTTAATATTTTAAATTGGCCCTAACTATTAAATTTGAATTTCACACACTTAAGCTGTGATATTTGTCGTATTTAAGATTATTATATTAATAGTAAAAAAGTATAGAAGAGAGCCAAAGCCGTCAAGCATCTAGAATATTGATGCCCATCTCCTTATTGGAGGTGATCAAGGACTTTCATTAATATTCAAATGAGTGAATATTCTTTTTCTTAAAAGAGATTTAAACAACGATTTAGTCTCTCCTTTTAACTAATCTCATGACATAATTTTTTTTTTCTTTTCAGAATAGCATCTTAGTTGGTTCATTGTTAGGGCTAAGGAGACATGATTGAAGGTTGTTTGTATAGTAATGGCATATCATCTCCAAATGATGCATTAATCAAATTAATTCACTTTTTTACTATCAAAAGAAAGAAAACTATTGTTAGAAAAACCCTTTTACCAATTGGCTTGGAATTTAATATATGCAGTTGGCCTATGTGCAAAATAAAAGCACTTTTAAATGTTTTTGGGTCTGCCTCATGGTTCCAATATATGAAGGAAGCATCCAAATTAACCTTTCTGCAATGCATTACTTTAGTGACAACTGACATGATTATCTCTCCTCTCAACAACCGAAATTCTCTTTTCCTGACAATTGTATGAAAACAAAATAAAAACCGCGCAAGATTATTATTGAAGAATATAAACATAAATATATTCACGTCCAATCAATTTGGTCAAGAAAATTAAATATAAACACATAATAAATAGATTCTGATTCTTGGTAGAACATTTAAAGTAATTAAACCAAGAACAAACCTAAAACAATATCTTCCAATATAGAGAAATGCTGCTCCGTTTATAGATGTCTACCAGATTGTCAAGAGGCCCAACAACTCAAATCCAAAGGAAAGCAACAAAATCCCAACAACATTCCGTCCAGCACTAGAGAAAAATGTCCATCTATCATCTGCATCAGCTGTGGACAACTGACCGGGCACACCAGTAACGTAATAGAATCTTGGGGGTGGCGGAGTCATCGGAACTGGATTACAATAGTTGCACCTTGGCGGAGGAGGAGGAGATGGTGGTGGTGGTGGTGATGGTGGAGGCGGTGGCTGTGACTGCTGGCCGCATGGATTCACACAAGGACATGTTCCACACTTAATTTCAGTAGTTGGTGCTTGGGGCACTACTACTGGTAATATTTCTTCAAGCTTCTTAGTTGATGCATTGATTGGAATTGGAAATGAAATTGAAAGAATTAGGAAGATTATAAGCAGTGATTGATGAGGATTCTTTTGATGTGTATGGGGCACCATGTTTTTGCTGAGAGAAAGGGAGAGAGACGAATAGAATGCAATATAAAGTTATATATATAAAGAAGAGAGAAGTTGGGACTTAGGTTGATTATGAATTGGCGTACTGTCTCATGTTAATTGAGCAAAGAGGTGATCCTGTTAGTAATTTTAGTTTTTTTTTTCTTTTATTTTGGGTTGGTGGGGGGAGAAGCATGAGGGAGTGGGTGAGAAAGAGTTTTAATTATGAGACTTCAATGAGTTTTTAATGGTTATGAAAGCGAATGGCATGTGGATGTTGTAAATGTAAGTGACCCTACGGCAACCTTTTTTCATTTGGGGTAGGCATGCAAGAGGTGAAGTTGCTCCATACAAGCCCCTTTTTTTTAAAAAAAAAACAAATTCCTTCTTTTCTCTTTAATACGAAAAGCATCACTTGGATTGATACAAAATGATATTAATCTGACGTAATTATCTCTTAACTCCAGAGTTGGAGCAAATGTAAAATATGAAAAATGATTAAGAATCTCATGAAAAGTATTCTCACTTAGCATATTATAGCCAGGATGTTAAACTTAGAGAAGAATACTTTCTATTCAAGTTTGTCGATGATCACTACCATATGATACTTTAGGAGCCAACTAATTAAGAATCGATTCCATTTTTTGTCTATCCTAGTTCGCAAGTAAACTTTGTATGCAAGTTTGTAGACCACTCTTTACAAACAAAACAGTGCTCAAGTCAACTTGCTGGTCTAGGCAAGACTCCAATTCTTTTCTATTTTCCCCCTTTTTCTTCAAAAGATGGACAGTAATATTCTCTATTTTTTTGTCATCTATGGTGAACTATTTTCTATTTCCTTCTTTTTCTTTGTTGATTAAAAAAATCTTTACATTTAATTTAATTAACCCCGTTAAAAATTAAAAAATAATTAAAAGAAGCAAATGAATATAATCCGAAAGTAGTCAAAACTAATATGCTTTACGGACTGGGTTGCTGAGAGAAGAGAAATTTATTAGTTAATGTAACTCACTGGAAGAGACATTTAAAATTAATTAGTTACAATTGTTTGGTTCCATGGTTCTAAGAAGCTATTTGTTTAATTCCAAGTAAAGCTTTGCAAGCATATATGTATTCCAACTTTACAAAAAGTGCAAGCCTGGCATTATTCTTCAGCTCTGATTTGGCTTTCAATTAATAAATCTTGCTAAATAATCCGAAATTCATAAAAAGGGATAAAAAAAACGACAGTGTGTAAAAATAATGTCAATATTAGCATTTCGGTTAAGTTTTTAATTTTTTTCTATCAATTGATTGATTTTCTTTATTTAAGACATCAGTGTTGTATCAATTTTTTATATTAATAATTTTTTTGAATTAAGGAATAAAATAATATCAAAATTTGTGTCTCAATCAGATTGTTTGAATCATTATATATTATTATTTTAAATGTATGTATTAATAATTTTTTAACAAACACTTATGTCATTAAGAAATAATTACAAAATTTCTCATCTTTGGACTGATTGATGATTTTAAAAAAACTATTCAAGAATTATGACTGCCTCTTCAATGGTTAAAAATTAGATTGAGTTGGATTTCAAAGCATGCATATTTGAGGAGAAGCTTTCTTGTGAAGAGTTTACAATCATAAAGGGAATCGTATACCCTCTGGAAAGATCATGAAGGCATGGAATACCCCTCTTTTACCTTTTTCTTGAAAGCAGTGCACCATCCTTTAGAAATTCTTGGCATCCTTCGGGCGTTGCACTCCCCTTCGCTAGCCATACTACCAAGAAAATTATCCTGTCTCACCTTTTCAATAATATTGCAAATTAAAGCCCTCACACAACTAGCATTAAGCATGACCATGTTTAGCTATCAATCCAAAGAAAGTAACTATTAATCTTAATATACATATTTAACAAGTGCTTTCGACTTAAGTAGTTGATTTAATGTTAAGTGTATATATCTCCTGTGTAAAAAATTGAATTCAAATCTTCATTTTAATAAAGAACCCTTTAAAATATTCATTTTGAAAAAATCTTGTATAAAGATATGCTCTCTTTTCATTTAATAGTTAACAAAAATAAAAAAAGCCGTGAAAATAAATTGCATCAGCTACCATGAAATGAAGGAGAGAAGGTACATAAGGAGCACTTGAAGGATTGGCATAAAATGACAAAAAGTTAGGAATCGCGAGTCCGCCTCTTTGATGAGCATCACCCCATTCCTTAAATCATTGTCTCAATTAGCTTCTTCGGCTACCATCTACTCATTGCCCTTTCAGCTCTTCCTATCACATTCACGCAGACAATAACAGGGTTGGGCTCAGATCCAACTAAGGTCCAATATAGTCGACGTATCTACACTGCATATTCTAAGTCCTAACCTCGATCCAAATGCGTTTATTGGCCGAAGATTGTTTTTATTCCGAACTGTTCGAATTAACCTTGCACACTAGTATTGAAATTTTAATGCAACAGAGAAAAAAGGGAAACTTTATTTTCTTGACCAAATTCAAATGTATATCAGCACTTAAACAATGAAACTTTATTATTGTTATTAGTTATATATAAGTATTTAGTTTATTGATTAGTGTATAATATCTCTGTTTAAAAGATAAAATTTAAATTTTCTTTCTTCAATTATTGAAAAAAAAACAATAAAACCCAAACACCTGTTTAAACCCCTTACAGCATAGCAACAAGTGTGTTCTCCAAACGTTCCATAAAATGACACGTGCTACAAGATCCCAGCTCCAAAAACATGAATCCTATGCAAACTTAAAGCCATACAACACAGTCATATCCATTCGTTGGCTAGTATTATCACTGAGCGTCGACTCTCATCTTTGCTTTCACTGTTCGTGCATTCTTGAACCATACAAGTAGAAAGAAGCCCGACCTTAAACTACACAGTCAAGATGAAAATGAACCAGCAAAATTGAGAGAAAAACATGCCACAATTGCCTTCAATCACAAGGCAATAAAGGAAAGTGCCTTAAACTTTGCCACTGCCCAAAAACTCAAACAACTCAGACAAATGTACTCCTAGCTAACAGAGGAGGTTGCAAACTCATTCATCTGTTATCCCTAGCCATCCATAAAGCAAAAATTCATATCTTGGTTTTACACATGGTCGAAGAATCATCCTCTTAAAGTCTGCCTTTCTAGCACCAAATTCCAGTACTTCGAAAAAGCACACATGATGCTCCCAGTCATAAAATCAAAAGCACCCTTAGCGGCAACATGAATCGAATCCCTTTAGTATTCCTTCTCCTCCCATTTGCAACACCTTGTAGCTCCTCCTAGCACTTTCTTCTCCCAACACAATCCCTCCCCTCCCCCCCCCCCCCCCCCCCCCCCATACTTCTTGCCAAAACCTATAAAGAGCAGCCACAATTCTCCGCTTTTCTTGGGAAGCCGATCGACCTAAAAAAGAACCTGTCCCCTGGCCCTCTCCCTACCCTCCTTCACCCCACCCTTAAATGAGAATCCTATCACATTCCTTACACAAGGATAGAAACTAGTTTGGTAAAACGAATCCCCCCTTTTCTCACTTGAGCCCACCCCAAAGTGAGAAGCCTATCTCTTTTTTCTTTACACAAGGATTGAACCCAGCACAAAAAGTTGAATCCCCCCTTCCTCTCTTCAAACTTCAACCCTTTTATTTGAAGAATGGCTCACTAATGCACATGCACAATATTCCTTGGCTTTTTTTATAATTGTATTAATATTTTTTTTATTATTTATTGTATTTTTTTATCTCTTTTTTTTTTTGTCTTCCTTTTTTCTCACTTTCTATATCTCTTTCTTTTTTTTTTCTTTCTTTCTTCATTTTCTATCAACATGATGAAAACAACATGCAGTGAGAGTTAAACTCCCAAGCAATAACGAACAATTTGACTGCTACTACCAAGTCTCCCACTCGACCATTCTTTATCCCTCTTGTTTTATTGTTATAATTTTATTTTTTGTAACCTCTCTCTCATGATTTAGCTCACTTTGCTGAAGTTCTTGAAGCTCCCTCACAACAAAGATGCAAAATCCTCTTCAATCACACCAATAGGAAGACATCACAGCAACCCATATCTCTTAATTGAACTTAAAATCAAAATCCCCTAGTCCAACAGCCATCTTGCCCCCATTTTTCCTACCCTCCCCCCATCAATCCCTTGTCGTTTTTCCTCCTCAACTAGGTCTTAATTTTTTCAACCAAAGCTCCCATCCTTCGTAACAATCACTACACACAGTCCCTATTACCATTTTCCTTTGAAAATGCTTTGTTTCCTTTCTCTTCCTCTCTTTTTTTTTTTTTTTTTGCATATTTTCATTTTTTCCTCATCATTCATTTTTTACCTTTTTTTTTTCAAAACGAAAATAACAACTACAGAAATGCTAAAATTAGACATATCTACATGAAAAAGTCAACCTCTTGCTTATAATCTACGAGAAACACAAAATAGATTAAACTCTTTTCAAAAATTCTTATCAAAGAAGTGTCTTCCTTCCCATGACTGAGGACCTTGCTCAAAACAAAAAAATCATAAAACCAAACAGTTACTAAAAAAAACACCCTATCCCCAGATGAAAAAAGTAAAAAATCACCAATCCAATAGTAACCTCCTTAGCCTTACCACACTTGTTATTCCATTATTATTAAAAGGTCTTCCTTTCTCATAATCCTTGACTTATCTAGTTCATCTGTCATTTCATTAGCTATTCTAGGGACATGTCTCACACTACATTAATATACTTTCCTCTTAGCTTCTTTGATAGTTAAGATTACCTTCCTCAATTTTCTTGGAGCGCTCTCTAGGTTCATTAACCATCCCATGACATTCATGGAGGCATTTTCAATTTTCAATGAGTGTGACCCTAGCCACTTAGAAGCTCCGAAGATTTTTAAAACTTCTTTGATTGATACTAACTCTATCATATTAGCTTTTTTCTTCCCTATGTACCTAGAGAACATAATCTTAACTGTTCCCTCGCTATCTGTAAAAATCCCCTTATCACTGCTTTCCCTGGATTACCCTTGGCTATCTCGTCAACATTGAACTTAAGCTTTCTTCTCAATGACTTCTCTCCTTAACTTTAGTGCTCCTAGTTAGGCTTAAGGTTGGCACCTAATCATATCATTTACTGACCCATTATCTTTTGGCCATTTTGCATTAGGCCACCATGCCAATCTAGCCTTAATTAGGTCAAAACATTGATCCCCATCCCATAACTTACCTTGAAAAACCATTTCATTTTTTGTAAGCCAAATTGTCCAGATGTTGGTAAAGAAAGATAAATGTCAAATCCTTTTATTGCCTGCTCTAGCTAATTCATTCCATTCCATAAAGAAACAACGACCTTTTTATGTAGGACCCATTTAATTCCCCAAATATTGTATGACTTTGCCTAAACCTTCAAACCCTCCATACACTCAAAAAACAAATAGTCAACTGTTTCTAAACACCCACTACATAAGACATATACAACTGATTCTAGCCTTAATAGCCCTCTCTTAACCAATTTTTGCTTTAACTGCTACCCTCATTCTTGAATCGTCAAACAAAAAATTTCTACTTTCATCGGAGCTCCCCATCTCCACAATTTCTTCCAATGATCACTCTTCTTCCCATCTCTATTTGCCCTCTCCCTACAGAAAGAACTTATTGAGTAACTTTCGCTGGGTGTCCATTTCCACACTATTTTATCTGAGAGCCCTTCTATTATTGGGTTGTCCTTGATAGTGGTCATCAAATAATCCCATTGTTGCTTTTCCCACCCAATAGTTCTCTTCTTAACTTAATCTTCCATTTTCACTCATCCTCAACCCATTCCCCATATTTTTTCCCCAAGCATCTTTGTTAGTTGCTATAGTGTAAATTCTTGCGAAGTCATGCTTTAATTAAATTCCCTCAAACTATTTGTCGGTCCAGAATACAAGCCTATTCTTGTTCCCTAGAACATATCTTGATCCCTCTTCTACCACCTCATGCTCTCTCCCTTTGTGTTCCTTTGTATTCACAATGTTCTTCCAAATAAATGATTTCCTGTTGCCTTTATTAAAGCTTGGGATTACCTTGCTCGGATCAAAAATCCCTTTTTCCACTAAAGTTCTCCTCTACAGGCTTTCACGCTCATGTCCAAACCTCTAAATTCGTTTGTTGAGTAAGGTAGTGTTTTTAACTAGAAAATCTTCCCAATCCAATCCCCCATACTCTTTATAAGTGCATATAGACCCCTAATCAACAAAATGGACTTTCTTTTCCATTACAAGCTCACTCCACAAGAATCTCCTTTAAATCTTTTCTAATTCTTGTCTATCCTTTATTGGAATCTTGAATAAGGACATGAAGAAAATTGGTAGACTAGAAAGCACTACCTTAATCATAGGCACCCTACCCTCTGTAGATAGCATTTTTCCTTTCCAACTTCTTAATCTTCCTTCAAATTTTTCCACCATCGATCTTTACATCTCTTTTGAATTTGTTTTCACCCTAAATGGTAAACTAACGTATTTCAAAGGAAATTTCTCAAACTTGCACCCAATCCACTCTACCCACCTCAGTTTATTTTTTATTATTATATTAATCCATATTCTTTCTCTCATATTTTTCCTTCTTTTTCATTCTCCTATTATTGTCAAAAGTTGAACACAAAGACAAGACTAACATTTGCCCAAAGATATGCTTTCATTACAACATCGATTAGGAATATAGTTTATATCCCACAATTTCGAGCAACAAGATTGCAAATGCATTAACAATAATGAATGTTGTTAGCCAAGGAGTCACATCCATAATTATCAGAACCTAGAATAACTGAAGCTTGAGGATCAGAAAGTTGCTTACTTTAGTATCAACCAAGCTAATCAAGGACTTAGAGATTCACATTTTGTTTAGCTAAAATATTGGAGATGTTTTACAAATTCCTCCTTCATTGGCTCAAGTTTTTTTGGAACAAAAGTTGGCTTTGCATTTGCAATCAACTTCTTCTTACACTGAAGTATGAGAGAGATAAAAGAGAAAAAAAATGAGAAAGGAAGAAGGAAACAAATCATAACCAAACAAGTATTAAATTCAATAATAAAAAATAGATATGTGACTTTGTAGAAATGAAATTGAAATGAGGATAGAGGATTTAGATTCATGCATGGTCTAATTCCAAGTATCATGTCATATCATATAATTTGTAATAAAGATGTAAATATATGGCACTATTTGAGGGATGTTTTTGTATTTGTATATTGTAAATATACATACTTACCTTTTATATTATAATCATTCTATTAATATTTATTATAATATTTTATTTGTACATCGAGAAGAATAAATGTGACTTTCATATATTTCTCGTCTTTTTATCAATGAAGGTCATTCTAATTTCATACATAGTTTGAAAAAAAAGAAATAGAATCTACTAATGTAGATTTGGATGATGTAGCAAAAAGAAAGAAATAATGATTTTGTTGCTTCTTGTTTTCTATACTTTCATCACTTCAAGCTTATTCTTCCATTTTAAGTTTTGATCTTTTTTCTTGTGTCTGTTGGGTGGTCTTTCAATTTTGTTTTGATTCAAAAGTTATTTTGTTTTTTTTAATACTCCATTGGCTAGATCTTTGTTGCCTTTTTTTGTTAGTTTTATAAATAAATTATTTTGATTCAGAAAAAATCTTGAAAAGAATTCAATATATCTCATGGCTTTTGCTAATCCTGTACTTGTTATCTAAGAATTCAGAGTATCTCAACTTTGTATCTGTTATGACAATTGCAGAATAATCTCAAAAAAGTTGCCCATAATCTTATCCAATCAATAGAGTTGCCTTTTTTAATACCTTCCACAACTTCTACGCTAAGCATTGCCCATCGAATTAGCCACACCAACACTTTCCAAGATTAACTGCACTAGCATTGTTTCCACGGCCTTTGTGACCTCTGCACTAAGCATTGCCCCGACGATTACTATTATTGTTGCTTTGAGTAGTAGTTTTATCCCCCACACTAGCATTGTCTCCAGGATTAGTCGCACTAACATTGTTTCTAAGATTAGTCGGATGACGTTCACATTCCTATTCTTGTAAATGCATTGTAAAAAAGCCTAAAAATGAACAACAACAGTGTAGAAAAGAGCCTAGTTTGACAACACATTAGCCAACTTTTTTTATAGCAACATATGATATTGAAGTTTTTAAAAAAGCTTGCACACATATGATATTGAAGTTGTTAGAAGAGGTGGTGGCATATCATAATGGTCAGTTTGATGAATCTAGAAAAATTCTCACAAGTTACTTCAATTTGTCCAAAGTAATTAACTCTTTTCAAATATCTAGCACCAATTATTCCATCTTTCTTCTACTTTAAAGAAAAAGGGAATTTTATCACTTATTTTCCTAAGTTGATCTGGTCAATCTTAAGGGACCACTACTGCTTCTCTTTCTTAATAACCTCTAGATACCCTTATCAATATAGGACAATATCTCTTGAACACAAGTTTAAGTTTGGCTTCAATGGGATAATAAAATGGAGCATGTTAAAAACTAAAACTACCTTGGGTACTTTTTGGCTCTATAAGTCTAGGAAACTTTTTGGAGTATATAGTGTACGGAGGATGGATGGCTACATAGAGATTGGCCTCTGTTTCATGTTATCTATAGCATTTAGAAGTATAGAGCATCAAGGCTCCTCTTTTGTAATGATTTTTACTTGCCTTAAATTTAAATTCCAAAGTGTAATGCTTTTTGAATTATTCCTTTTGTCAATCATTAGATTGAAGTTATTGACTTTTTAATTATCATGTATATATATGTGTCAAAAGTTGAAGAAGATGCAACCACTACATTTATTGCTCTACAAAAAAAAAAAAAGATAGATAGAAATCAAGTACGCCCATTAGAACACAAAAATTTACGTGATTTGGTCTTTTGATGACCTATGTCCATTGACACATCAATAAAGAATGATCCATAAAAAGAAAAATCAAGAAATTACAAGAATAATATTAAACTCACAACCCTTATCCCACGTACATGCAAATCACTCTCTCTAATTCTAAGTATTCACTATTCTTTATAAGATCCTTTTATAAGGCCAAGTACAATAATCTTATCCTAATATAATTAGAATATGTTATCCTAGTCTAGTTAGATTTAAAGACTTGTTCAATAAGGTATACTAGTTTAACTAGAATTAAACTATCCTAGTCAAACCACAATTCGGGACTATCATAACAAAATCTCAATCTTAAGCTTGAATTCACCAAGCTCCAACTTATAAACCAATCTCTGTCGTCACCGCTAATGCCCCAAAAGGCCTCAAGCAAGAACATCGATCAAGTCCAATCAATCCTAAAACTTTATCCCAAAAACTAACTTAGTCAAAATATTTATCGAATTTTCAACTGTAGTTATTTTTTTAACTCTAATCTCACATCTAAAAACAATTTCTCAAACAAAGTTATATTTGGCTAAGATGTGTTTGGTTTTTTCATAAAACATTTGATTTTTGTTCAAGTGTATGGTACTTTAACTATAAAAAAGTACAGTATATATGCTTGTCCAAAACGAAGATCACTAACTAAGCCTTAAAGCCATAAAGCCTCATTCACTACCTTAATCATAGTCATGTATTTAGCTTCAATTGTAGACAAAATAATTATTGATTGAAGAACTAATTTCCAACTAATTCCAAACCTTGAAGGAGTGAACACATGCCTTATTTGAGATCTTCTACTATTTAGATCATCACCAAAATCTGAATTAGAGAAACTAACCATATCACAACTAGTGTTTACACCTCTTTCACACATTGAGCCAACATCAATAGCACTTTGAGGTGGTTTCACAAACTTCCATGTTTGTTCCAAGTGTAAAAACTCAATCTCCTTAGAAGACTCAACACATGTAATTGTATCATGACAAAAGTAAAGCTCATCAATCTCTACTTCCATAGATAAAACATAAGAACCAAAATTACCATTGACACAAGTAATGCTTTGTTGATATATATGAGATATTGATTCTTGTACCTCTTGCGATTCGTTTTGGATTTCATTACCATTCCACACTGTCCTAAAAGCATTGATTTCAAGCTCTGCTGCTTGCTAACTCCTTGGTTTGATGTGATTACAATTCTAGACTTTATCCCACAAAGTAATGCAAACTTGTTAAAGGTAACATTCTGACTCACCAAAAACTTAAGGGACTTATGATCAGTACACCACAACTGATAACCTTTCGTCTTAAATGCATAGCCTAGGAATATGCACTCTGTTACCCTCGCATTAAGTTTACCATGTTTGATGTGATTGTAATTCTAAACTTTATCTCACAAAATATTACAAACTTGTCAAAGGTAACATTCCGACTCACTAAAGTATAAGGGACTTACAATCAGTACACCCAACCGATAACCTTTCACCTTAAATGCATAGCCTAGGAATATGCATTTCGTTACCCTCGTAGTAAGTTTACCATCACCTATATGAGTATAAGTAAGACAACCAAATACTCTTAATATAGAGTAATCAATAGGCTTACCAAACCAAACTTCCTCAAGAGTTTTAAATTCAATTGCAGTTGATGGAGATCGATTTACTAAGTAGTAAGCCATGTTGATAGCTTTTGTGTAGAATATTTTGGGTAGGACAACATTAGAGAGCATGCATTTTGCTCTTTCCAGAGTGTTCTCTTCATCTGCTAAGCAAGAATGTTTCTTTATGGTGTTTTAACTACAGTGCGATGTCTAACGATTTCCTCATTCTTATAGAACAGACTAAACTCACCTTTACAAAATTTCAAACCATTGTATGTTTGAAAGCTTTCAATCTTTTTCCCAATCTACCTTTCTATTAATACCTTCTAATGCAGAAAAGTGGTAAACACATCACTTTTAGCCTTCTGAAAATACATCCACACTTTCTTGAAAAAACATCAATAAAGGTCCATATGCATAATGATCTACCTTATGATGCCATCAGAGAAAGACCCTACAAATTTGAATGGATGTAGTTTACTATACTCTTGGTTCAATGAGTGGTAGTGCTCAATTTCACTTTATATTGTTTGCCATAAATGTAATGTTCACAGAAATCTAGCTTCTTAGTTTTTTTGACTACACAATAAACCACATTTACTCAATTTTGTGATGCTTCGTTTGTTCATATGACCGAATCTCATATGCCATAAACATGTAACATCATCATCAAGATCATTAGATGAGACTACAAAAATAGTTTCAATGATTGTGTTTCCTATTAGACGATAAAGGTCATCGGATAACTTGCCCTTCATGATAATTAAGGCTCCTTTAGATACCTTTAAGACAACATCTTGGCCACCTTATTTGTAGTCCTTTTTATCTAACAAACTCAAGGATACCAAATTCTTTTTCATGTTAGGGACATGTTTCACCTCAAGTGTCTTTACCATACCATTAGATATCTTGATCCAAATTATGCCAATACCAATAACTAAGAGAGGGAAATCATTCCTTAATTGTACGATGCCTATATAAACAAATTGATAAGTTGTAAACTAATCACGCTTGGGACATATGTGGAAGCAACAAGTTGAATACAACGTCCATGTATCCAATAGGTTACTGTTGGTAATTGCAAGAACACTATTAGCTTCCTTAAAGGTATCAAAGTTATCTTTAACCACATTTACAATATTCTCAAACATGTTGATCTTTTCATCACCCTTGTGTCGTAACGTGTGGATCCGGGAACCCGACCGCTAGACGTGGGTGAAAATAAAAGAACTTAGGAGTCATCACTAATCGTCTTTTATAAGTGCAATTGGTCACCTATTAACTCGATTCTAATCGAGGAAGTCCTAAATTAGTTTTAGGTCTATCGAAAGAACGAGAACTGGTTTACGTTTTTTTTAGAGATGGGTTCGGAAGTGCGTTTACGCACGGAGAAGGATTAGCACTTTCATGACGCCCGTTCCACAAACAATATTATTTAATCTTAAGTTATTCTATTACAGCCTGATTTTGATTTTATTGTTATATTTCCTTAATCTTTGCTTATTAACTAAGTTTTATTAAGTTGGTTGATTGAGTATTTTATTTGGTTTTACGTATGCACATGATGTAAGCATAAAATGATGTCATGATTTATTTATTTTAAATAATGCGATCGGTAATCTTTTATTGGAAAATCATTCGAAGACCATCCCAACGCTTTGGTGAAGTCTCGACATTTTCCTCACCTAGAGATATCCCCGAAAGAACTCATCTCTACAACCTCCCAGGAGAAATCCCATCATCAGAATTCCCGCTTCATTTACATGATAAATGTGACATGCTATGACAAGATAAAATGATCATATTTACATGCACGCGTTTATTGACTTAAATGGCTTGTAATTTATTCAATTATATGTTTGTTATTTTTTTTCATGAATTATTTATTTATTTTTAATTTTTTAATTTTTATTTTTTTATGTTTTATTTTTTATTTTCTATTTAAAGCCATATTCTTTAATTAACGTTATTGATTAATATTTTACTTAATTACATAGTTAACCAATCAAACAATTAAAATTTTTTATGCTTAATTTAACTTTATTTGGTAATATTATTTAAACTAATTAACTAATTATATTAATTTAAGTTTAAATGCAACATTACGAAAATTTGTTATTATTTTTTTTAATGTATATTTTCAGTAATGACTATTTGAGTAATGAATTTTGGAGTATAGAGTTCGAATTTATCCCGACGCTTTGGTAAAAATCCACCTCGAGTTTCGCACCGAAGAATTTCATCCGAAAAAGGTAACTCTTTACCCTTTTTAAGTGAAATTCTATCATCGGATTACTCAAAATAATCATTTTATTATTTTTTATTATAATTATTTTTACATCATGTATATATATATTTTATTTCTATATTTACAAGTATCTAAATGTATTTACAATGTAAATATTTCTTCCTTTTCTTTTTTTTCTTTTCTTCTCATTCATTTATTATTGTTATTACTTTTTGGTTGATTTTTGTTTATCTTGATTTTCTAATACTAAAATAGACTTGCATATCTAAATATGTAATCTTCCCCTAAAATGGTCTAAAATTAAACCACAATTACATTTTAACTAGGTAAAATGGGCTAGACCCAAAATCCACTAAAACAAGCCCAAATTAAAGAGAAAGGTTATACCTTTTTGGGCTAAAATTGGCTTGGCTCGAAGACCCACATAAAGCTCAAATCTGTTGCACAAGATCTGCCTTTCGAAGCCCACACTACTACTATCAAAACGTACCATTTTGACGCATGAATAGCCACTTATGAACCTCCATACGACCTAATTTTGGAGACTCTGAACCTAACTATATAAACCCTTCCTTTTTTATTTTCTCTTATTTTCACCTTTCATTTTCTCTCTCTAGCTTTCAGACCCTCTACTTTCTCTTTAACCACCGATCCGACTTCCTCTTCCCAGTACCGATCCAAACAGCCTCTCCCTCTCTCTTTCTCTCACCCGCGACCTCTCCTCTCTTCTCTTCCTCAGCATCGGTGTCGTCTACCCAAAACCGAATCCCCTACCCTCAGCCCAAATCGGGCTTCACCTCCTCAGCCTCCCACCACCGACCTCCAACCCCAATCCGTGCCCCCTTTACTTTTTTTGTTTTGATTTCTTTGATTGTGGCCTTCAGTTGCTAGAGGGTTTAGGATTTTTTATTTATTTATTGGGTATCTTACCGGTTGCTAGAGGAAATTAGAGATTTTTTTGTTGTTTTTTGGGTTGTTTTTTTTTTTGTGTTTTTTGCATGGTTTGATTTTGGCTTGAATTTGGACTCTGGTTGCTGGGTTTTCTTTGAAAAAAATGGTTTTTTTTTGTTGCCTTTTTTTTTTTGCTCTGATTTTTATTGCCCGATCTTCTTTTTTGAAACGTTTTTCTCCCTTTTAAAAGTTGGATTGTCCAAAATTTTGGACAATCCAGGTTAAATCTTGTCATTAGGTTTTGGTAAAGGAAGGGGAGCTAGTTGCCGGAAATGGTTATTTTCCCCTAAAACCTGGTACTTTGCAGGGGCATTCAATGCTCGATCATGATGAATCAAAGAAGAAGACTGAGCATAGGCTCAGTCCTTTCCCCGTTTTCTCTTTTTTTTATTTTTTAATATTATTTGAATTTTTTTTATTTTTAAAAATTAAGTGTCTATAGTTGCCCTTATTTGTACATTCTTGAGAATCAAGAATATTGCAAAGACATAGACACTGCATTCGATTCATTTTGAGGCGAATTTGATTTCAACAATTTGATTTAAGTCTGACCTATCTCAAAACAGATCCGATTGAAATTCCCAAACTTGATCTAGGCTCAACCTACCTCCGAATAGGTTCGATTTTTTTTTTAAAGAAAATGAAATTCCTAAACTTGATCTAGGCTTGACCTATCTCCGAAAAGGTTCAATTTTTTTTTAAATGAAATTCCTAGACTTGATCTAGGCTCAACCTATCTTCAAACATGTTTGATTTTTTTTTAAATGAAATTCTTAGACTTGATCTAAGCTCGACCTACCTCCAAACAGGTTCGATTTAAAAAATTGAAATTCCTAGACTTGATCTAGGCTGACCTAAACAGGTTCAATTTAAAAATTGAAATTCTTAGACTTGATCCAAGCTTGACCTACCTCCCAAACAGGTTCGATTTGAAAATTGAGATTCCTAGACTTGATCTAGGCTTGACCTAAACAGGTTCGATTTAAAAAATTGAAATTCCTAGACTTGATCTAGGCTTGACCTAAATAGGTTCGTTTTAAAAAATTGAAATTCCTAGACTTGATCTAGGCTTGACCTAAACAGGTTCGTTTTAAAAAATTGAAATTCCTAGACTTGATCCAAGCTCGACCTACCTCCCAAACAAGTTCGATTTAAAAATTGAAATTCCTAGACTTGATCTAGGCTTGACCTAAACTGGTTCGATTTAAAAAATTAAAATTCCTAGACTTGATCTAGGATTGACCTAAACAGGTTCGATTTAAAGATTTAAAAAATTAAAATTCCTAGACTTGATCTAGGCTCGACCTAAATAGGTTCGATTTAAAAAATTGAAATTCCTATTTAATTGGGTTAACATGACAATGAAAGACTCAAATCTTTCCCCGAAAGTCTCACCACCTCAACACCTTAAGCTGGGTGAATTTCTACTTTTGAAACTCGGAACATGAATTACTTTTGGTTCTTGTTTTGAATATGGTCATGTGCATGGTTAGGCATGTATGCATGATTGAAATGATAGAATGCTTTCATGTTTATGAATCACTAAGGTTCCTTGACCCTCCTCTTGCTTCATCCAATTCTTTGTTGCAACTCTCAATCATCTTTGTCTGTGCTTTTCTTTGACATTTTTAACTTTCCTTAGGCACATCTTCCTTCGACACTTGACTGCCTTTTTCTTTTCGTTTTTCATGTTAAGGCCCCTTTTTCTTTTTACCCCATCTTTAAGTTTTTCTTTAAACAACGAATGTAATTTATTGCTTAACTAGTTCATTTCTTTACCAATCATCATTCATTTCCATGACAAATATCATTTTGGATTATGCAATGATGGAAAGCAAGGCTTGAAGAATAAAAGTAAAAGAGAATTTCATTTATTTAAAAATGTAAAAAGGATCAAAGAAAAAGAAATTTACAAAGCAATGATTAGACCATCCAAATAATGAACACTCAAACTATTTAGAGTAGACAATCTAATCCTCTGATTCTGAAAATTATCTTTCATTGACGTCCTAGGCAAATTTGAAGATTTTAAATTCCATGATTTCTCCTAGTTTTGCAAGGTCGATGGACTCCGCTTTCAGTATACATTCCAGTTTATACTTTATTTGAGCCAACAGTTTTAGATCCCCATTCCAAAATTTCCCTATTGGTCCCAAGTCACCCTTTGTGGGTTTTCAACATAAGCCACCTCCTTTGGGTTCGAGTCGTCCTTTTCGGATTTTCAACATGAACCACTTCCTTTGGATTCAAGCCGTCCTTTTCGGATTTTCAACACGAATCCCTTTTATTCTTTTATTATTTTTTTTATTTTTTTTGTTTTTTTTAAGGCATAGTATTTCTTTACCACATCTGCATTTATCGGATTGGGCATGTCTCTTCCATCCATGTTGGTTAAAATTAAGGCTCCTTCCGAAAAAACCTTTTTCACTACATATGGCCCTTCCCAATTTGGTGACCATTTTCCACGAGAATCATTTTGGCTGGAGAGTATTCTTTTGAGGACCAATTCCTCTTCTCGGAAAAGCCTAGGATGAACTTTTTTTCTCGTATGCTCATATCATCCTTTGTTGGTACATTTGGCCATGACAAAGAACTGCGAGCCTTTTTTCCTCAATCAGATTCAACTATTCATAGAGTGAGCGAACCCATTCGACGTCTTCCAATTTTGTCTCCATTAGCACTCTCAGGGATGGAATTTCCACTTCAATGGGTAACATCGCCTCCATTTCATATACTAATGAATATGGGGTCGGCCCCGTGGAGGTACGCACGGAAGTTCGATACGCATGTAAGGCAAAAAAGAGCTTCTCATGCAAATCTTTATAAACTTCAGTCATCTTTTCAAGGATCCTTTTCATATTTTTGTTGGCTGCCTCTACCGCTCCATTCATTTTCGGACGGTAAGTTGTCGAGTTATGATGCTTGATCTTGAACTTAGCACAAACCTCCTTTACCATTGTGCCATTCAAATTACTTAAATTGTCGGTGATGATCCTTTCTGGAAGTCCATATCGACATATTATTTCCTTTTTGATGAACTTACACACGACTTTCTGTGTTACATTGGCATAGGAAGCAGCTTTTACCCATTTTGTGAAATAATCAATGGCCACTAATATGAATCTATGTCCGTTAGAGGCCTTTGGAGTAATAAGCCCAATCACATCCATTCCTCACATTGAAAATGGCCAAGGTGCCGTAAAAACATGCAATGGGGCTGGTGGAGCGTGGATTCTATTTGCAAAAATCTGACACTTGTGGCATCTTCGAGCAAAATTGATGCAGTCTGATTCTAATGTCAACCAATAATATCCTACTCTCATGATTTGTCTAGCCAACATATGTCCATTAGCATGGGCTCTACAAGTTCCTTCATGGACTTCTTCCATTATTCTGTTGGCTTTAGCAGCATCCACACACCTCAAAAGCACTTGGTCCCGACTTCTTTTGTAAAGCACATATCCACTGAGGAAGAAGCACATTGCTAACTTCTTTAGAATTTGTTTGTCATTTTCTGTGGCATTCTCAGGATAAGCTTGGTGTTTGATGTATTGCATGATATCATGATACCATGGTCTACCATCGGCTTCTTCTTCAATATTTAGGCAATGCACGGGAACTTCACGAATTTCCAAATTGAAAGGGCGTACATCAGCTACTTCATTTATCTTGAACATGGCTCCAAAGGTGGCCAAAGCATCAGCAGTTTGGTTCTCCTCTCGAGGCAAATGATTAAAGCTAATTTTCTTGAACTGTTTACCGAATTCTACAATCAGCTTTTGATAGAGAATCAACTTGGAATCTCTAGTTTCTCATTCACCTCGTATTTGACATATTACCAAAGTTGAATCTTCGTAAACATCTATTGTGTCGGCCTTCATGTCGATTGTTGTTTGTAACCCCAATACCAATGCCTCGTACTCCGCCATATTATTAGTACAGTTGAAATTCAACCTCGCCATGGCTAGGTAATGCTTTCCTTCTGGAAAAATTAATATTGCTCCAATTCCATGTCCTAAAGCATGTGAGGCTCCATCAAAGAATAGCTTTCAATTCCCATTTTCTTCATACTCCTCTTTGCTTGTTTGGCATACTGACATCAAGTCTTCATCTGAGAACTCAAACTTCATTGGTTTATAATCATTCTCCACCCTTTCTGCTAAGAAGTCAGCAATTGCACTTCCTTTAATAGCCTTTCGAGACACATATACAATATCATATTCAGAAAGCAACACTTGTCATCTTACCACTCTCTCTGATAAGGATGGTTTCTCGAAGATGTACTTAATGGGATCTAACTTTGCTATAAACCAAGTGGTATGATATAGTATGTACTGCCTAAGTCGACGTGCTGTCCAGGCTAATGCACAATACATATTTTCCAATGAAGAATACTTAGACTTGTAATCTGTGAACTTTTTGCTCAAATAATAGACAGCTCTTTCTTTCCTGCCAGTTTCATCATGTTGTCCCAACACACATCCTTTGGACCTTTCATTTATTATCAGATACAAAAGGAGAGGCTTTCCAACTACAAATGGCACAAATACCGATGGGCTTAGAAGATAATCCTTAATTTTGTCAAAAATAATTTGGCATTCTTCATTCCATGCCCCCGGGTTATGCTTATGAAGGAGCTTGAAAATTGGGTCACATTTAGAGGTGAGTTGGGATATAAATCGAGCGATATAATTCAACCTCCTTAAAAATCCCCTCACTTTTTTTTTTTGTGTTTTGGGAGGTGACAATTCTTGAATGGCTCGTATTTTATCTGGGTTCACCTCAATTCCTTTTTCACTTACCCCGAACCCTAACAATTTCTCAAAAGTAATACCGAAGGTACATTTTACAAGATTTAACTTGAGCTAAAACCTCCGCAATCTCTCGAATAAGTTCTTGAGGTTAACAGTGTGGTCCTCCTTCGTACGAGATTTTGCGATCATATCATCCACATACACTTCTATTTCTTTGTGCATCATATCATGAAATAAAATCACCATGGCCCTTTGATAAGTGGCGCATGTATTTTTCAATCCAAATGGCATCACTTTGTAACAAAACGTTCCCCACATGGTTACAAACGTTATTTTCTCCATGTCTTCGGATGCCATTTTAATTTGATTATACCTTGAAAAGCCATCCATAAATGAGAATAAAGCATGTTTTGCTGTGTTGTCCACCAAAGTGTCGATATGTGGCAAAGGAAAGCTATCCTTTAGGCTTACTCTGTTCAAATCCCTGTAATCCACACACATTCGAACTTTTTCATCCTTTTTAGGAACTAGGACTACATTAGCTACCTATTCAGGATACTTGGCCACCTTCAAGAACCCAACATCGAATTGTTTTTTTACTTCTTTTTTAATCCTCAACATCTCTGGCTTCATCTTCTTTAACTTTTGTTTAATCGGCTTGCAATCTGGCTTCAAAGGTAACTTGTGGACAACAATGTCAGTATTGAGACATGGCATGTCTTGATATGACCAAGCAAACACATCCACATATTCACGAAGCAACCCTTCTAGCTTCTGTCGTTCGTGAGATGATAATGAGGTACCAATCTTCACCTCTTTCTTTTCTTCCTCATTTCCCAAATTAATCGTCTTTGTGAGCTCTTGATGAGGCAAAATCTCATTTTTCTCCTATTCTAGCAACCTTGACAATTTCGAGGGTAGATCATAGTTATCCAATTCTTCTTCATTTTTCAGTTCATCAATGTTTGGTATTTTTTCAAAATCAACAATCTGATTGCGCTCAAAATTTTCTTCGTGTTCATTATTTAAAGACATGCAAATAGGTGTAATTGGACATATATACATGCAATTATTTATTGGTTTAAAGGAAAAATACGAAAATGATATGTGCAAGAAAAAATGGTAACGAATGAGATAAAAACATCATGCTTGTCATTTATTTGAAAGATTAAAGTAAAAGAAAGCCTATTAAACAAGAAATTGACCCTAATATCTTTGGGCATAGGCATTTAGGTGAAATTGTCCATTACATTTTCACAGACTTAAAGATGATTGGTAGCTCCGTGGCTATCCAATTGGTAAACTCTTCTCCGGGCAATACTGGATACACCATTAGGACCTTTTCATTAACTCCCCCATCCTTAATCATATGGATTGACAACTCTTCAAACTTATGCAGAACTTGATTGACTCTTGTTGATGTCTCAAGATGAATGTAACCTGCAAAGCAAAAAGTCTTGTACAAGTATGGAATTTCCCTTTTCTCCCATTCTTCTTCTTTTCTTTTCAATTGAGTCTTTCTCTTGATTCTCTTGTAGGCTGCCAATTTTCTTTTCTCTTCTTTGGTAGGTCTGTACCCCAAACTAAACCTGTCCTCATTTTTAATCGAAATCAAAGGGCATTAATCCCTTGTAAATTTCTCCCTAAACCTAGACCAGCACGACATCCTCTTCCTACTGTCTATTTAACCTCCATTTGACTCACTACAGACAAACAAGGAGTTGGTATCACTAACCCCTCTCGTACATAATTAGCATTAACGAACTCAAATGATCTAAATGAGCATTTAGGGACTTCTTCTGCCACTTCTACATAAAGAGCATATAAGGGTTGGATGGCTAGTATGTCTTTTTCTACTGATATGCTTATTAATTGGCCTTCAATTATGAATTTTACCTTTTGGTTCAGAAAAAATGGTACAGCTCCAGCCATATGGATCCACGGTCGCCCCAACAGACAGTTATAAGATGGGGAAATGTCTATCACTTGGAATTGGACATCAAACGTGCAAAGACCAATTTTCAGTGATATTTTTATATCACCTACCACTTCTCGTTTGGTCTCATCAAATGCTTTCACTATCATGCAATTGGCTTCATATGAGTCATATCAACCGATATCCTTGTTAATGTGGAAAGGGGCATGACATTCAATGTAGAACCATTATCGGCCAACACCCTGGGTATGGCATGGTCTTTACATCTGATAGTTATATGGAGAGCTTTGTTATTTCTTCGACCCCCTGATGGGATTTCTTCATCATTAAAGGTAATAAAATTCCCCACTGTGATGTTCCATATAATATGATCTAGCTTTTCCACTGATATGTCATGGGCCACATAAGCCTGATTCAAGACTTTAAGTAGTGCATTCCTATGTGCCTTTGAATTCAACAGCAAGGACAACAGCGAGATGCAAGCAGGCATTCTTGTTAATTGCTCTACTACACTATACTCACTATGCTTGATAAATTTGAGAAATTCGATTGCTTTCTTATCTGTGATAGGTTTTTTTACCTCGTTGTTTAGAGCATTTATGGGTTTGGTAATCTGATCCTTTGGAGAGATGCTTGCTTCTTTCAGATCTTCTACTCCCTGTTTGGATTTTTCATTTTCAACCCTTTCTACTATCTCAAGAGAATAACATCTCCCACTCCACGTTATACCCCCTACACTAGTCAGGTCTGCAAAATATACTTGGAAAGAAAAATGGGCTATACCCAAGATATTACACTCATAATTCCAAGGCATAGCCTTGTCGCTTTTGTATGGGAATGGGCTGGGAACTTCGATGGTGATACCACTTCCAACAATGGTAGAAGATGCATCCTTCATTGGACTCTTTTACTTTTTGTAAAAGATAGTGAAAGGTTTAGGTTTGCCCATACTAGCTAAACTTGATACGGCTTCAAGTAAGGGATCTTCGTTTATAGTCCTAACCAGACCCTCATCGTCATCCACATAGAACTCCACTATTGACAAATCCATCAACTCTTACAGCTTTTGCCGAAAGCCATCACAATTTTAGATAGAATGTCCAATAGCCTCAATATGGAACCTGCAAGAACAAGCGAGATCATGCCCTGATTCTTTCATGTCCATTGGTTCTAGAGTGATGGCCTTTATTTTGAACAACGCCTCAAACACTTTATCCATTAGAGTCCGAACCTCATCGACACTTCTTTTCACTTTTTGAGTTATCTCCTCGTGGATGATGTTCACTACTAGTCTTTCGTGATCAGGCAAGGGATCCCCACTAACATTTACGTTATCTCTTTTGGCAAAGTTTAAAAGTCCTACCTTAATGAGTGCTTGGACTTTATGCTTAAGTGCAATGCAGTTTTCTGTGGAATGCCCTTGGATCCCAAAATGATAATAACAATGTGCATTTTGGTCATACCATTTTGGAAAAATGGGGTTTGAGGGGTTCTATAGGGGTATAGGTTAACAGTCGATTTTCAATCAGCTATGGTAACAAGGGGGTGTAATAAATTGGGATAGGATAGAATTGAGGTTTTTCTTGAGTAGTCATAGATCCTCTTTGAGCATTTTCGGAGTTATTGGTTGAAGATGTGGGCCTTGGTGTTGGTGACTGTGGGAAGGTATTGGGTCGAAATACTGGTTATTGGGTAGGCTAACATATATAAGGGTTCTGGGTAATGTTGCTTATATCAAGATTGAAAGGTGGATATGGGTGATATGGATGGTAAGGGTTGAGATTATGGCTTTGAGGGCTAGTATAAGCGACTACTTGCACATCTCTCTCTTTTTTCTTAAGTGGGGCCCTATTTCTAGAGCTAGTAGTTTCATTCGCCTCAATTTTTCCATTCTTTATTACCCCTTCAATTATTACCTTGAAAATACCAAATCTGTAAAGTTTTTGGTGGCATTGCCGATCAGCAGTTCATAGAAAGAAGCCTTGAGCGTATTTATAAACAATATTATCATCTCTTTATCTGTTAGGGATGGTTGCACCTGTGCTGCTATATCTCACCATCTTTGAGCATATTCTTTGAAACTCTCACTAGCCTTTTTTTATCATGGTCTGAAGTGATAGCGATCAGGGGCTAAGTCGGCAACATGCTTGTATTGTGCTATAAAGGCTCTAGCCAAATCTTTCCAAGTTTTGATATGACTTCGGTCAAGCTGCACGTACCATCTAGCTGTTGATCCAATTAGGATGTCCTGGAAGAAGTGAATCAACAATTTACCATCGTGTGATTGGGTAGCCATCTTTCGGCAATACATGGTACTGTGTGCCATCGGGCATTTTGTCCCGTCATATTTCTCAAATTCTCGCACCTTAAATTTTGAAAGGATCACTACATTGGGAACCAAACATAACTCAATTGCATATATAGTCTCGAACCTATCGACTCTTTCGATAGCACGAAGGTGCTCTTCCAACAAATCATACATTTTCTCAACTTTTTCGTTTTCCCCTATTTGAGATATATTCTTCCTTAATTTCTCTTGCTCTTTAGGATTATCTAAATCCGGAACATGTATTGGTTCTGCGGGATTTGTTTTGAAATTTGACCCTAATTGTCCATGGATCTATTGATGACTTGTTGGGGATGTCACATTGTAATAAACAAAAGGTGCCATTTACGGGTGAGCCCTTTCGAAAGTTAAGGCTTGGGGTGGGGTGAATCCTGAGGGATAAGGTGGATTATCTCTTGGGTTGCTAATGTCTTGTGTTGGTGGGTTTTCTGGCGGAGCTGACTCTTCAACCACTCTTTTCCCTTTGCTTAAACTCATTATCAATTCCATCATCTTTGCTAACTGTTCTCTCATTTCTTCCTAAACTCTTTCTCTTCTATCCATTCGTTCCTTTTGTTCCTCTTCCATGATCCTTGCTCGTCGACGAGTATTATGAACACGTTGGTCACCGACTTTGGGTTGTGGAGCTATCTTGGAATCCTTATTTTTTAAATCATAAACATGAATTAGATGCAATTTTGGCGCATAAATGAAAATGAACACATTATTTTTATTTTCAGATGAAAAAACTTATTGCCATGAAATGCATGTATGAATGATGTACTAAGAGTATTTGTCACATAACACCCATCAACAAAATAATCCATTGCAATAGATATTGGCTTTCATTACAATCCAGGAGCCATCTTTTACATTTAGAAGTATTCACCAATTTTATTATAATGGCTATACACTTCATCATAATATTTAACCAATTGTTGTTCTTGTTTCCCAATCGGAAAGACTTGGCTCTTTAGTATGTCCGTCTTCCTAGCCATGCTTATCGCCTTGTAAGCTACCTCCCTCATTTGCCTTACTAAGTAATCCATCTGATCATGTTTCTTCACGTAGGCTTGTTTGTAGGACTCACCCCATTCTCAAATTTGGAGGCTCTCTTGCTTGAGGCATTCATATTCTTGTTGATAAGTCCCCAAAACCCCTTCGAGCTCTTCATACTCTTGTCATAGCAATTTGATGGACTCTTGTTGGAATCGCACTTGATTTCTTAGTCCATCGTTGTATGCTTGAAGCTCATTACCTCGATTTTCCCTTGCTTGTATTTCTCTTTAGAGTTCACTGGTCTTGGTAGAAAACTCACTATTCAAGGCTTCGTACTTCTTTTCCCAATCATTTTCTATTTTTCGGGCTTTCATTTTTTGTTCAACTACTTCCTTTTTTACCTTTCACATTCTCTTTGGAGCTTTTCATATCGTTTCTTCCAATTGGCACTTTTAGCTTCAGATTTTTTTCTACCCACCTCACTTTCGAGCAAGGCATCATGGGATTTCAGATCAATTGGGCCTTTAAGTCCATCCTCCTTCGGGTACACAACATCCTTAACTTGTTTGTCATGCCATGTTTCATACCCAGCAATAATTTCATCTGTGTACCTCCATTGGTCTACTCAGTTTGTTTTCTTCCAAGCTCATGCAATCTCTTCAATCTTTTTCAAAAAACCCGACTCTCCATAAGCAAACTCCAAAGTATTGAGTTCGTGCATCATCGACACAAATTGCTCTGACCTGAGCTGTCTTCTCACCATAATTGGGGCGTAACTGATCGCTCCCTATGGCCCTATTAATGGTACCCATGGTTTATCTCCGCAACTGTACATGACCGGACAACGAGGTATCCACGGAGCTCTCTATGTTACTTCCACGCTTATAAGTTTCTGAAGCCTAGAGATCCACTGCCTCTTAGTCTTACTTTTCGGCCATTCACTTTCACAAAATTCTCTAATAGAAGCACTTTACGGATGAAATGTCTTCCTGAATCTCATGACCTAGCATTCAAAGTGGCTTACTATCCAAATGGAAAGAAGCTGTGCACATCCCATAAAACGTTCTTCCCTTTTTCTTCGACAATAATTCAGTGATTTGAGAGTTTCTGCTAAGATCGAAGGTGAAGGATTGGCCTTATTGACAACTTGCTCAAAGAAATCTATAATTCCAACCTCTACATGCCTTAGGACCTTGGGAAAAATCACTAGCCCATAAATTCCTAAAGCCATCACAAGCTGTCCTTGCTCGGTATTTTGATGTTTCATGATATAATTGCGTAAAAAGCTCCATGGGATACACTCATTGTCCCTTTTTTTTCTTTAAGTTTTGGTTGACTTCACCCGGGGTGATACCCATCATCTTGGCTAGCTTCCGCTTGTGCCCGGTCTTTTGTCCCCTCTAATATATTTTGTCCGGATTATCAAGATCATTTTGTAGGAGAGTTGAGTATTCTTCGATTGTGGGAACCATATCCACCTTATTGAACACAAAACACCTATACGATGGATCCTAGAACTGCATGATGGCTTTCAACAACTGTCCATTAATCTAGACCTTAAGGAGTCGAGCTATGTGGCCATACTTTTTATCGAAATTTGCTCGAGTTATACCCCCCCCCTTTCCCATATGTCAAGCAAGTCAGCAAGGTCATTCTGCGTGAGATCAAGGTGGACCTTTTTAGGCAATGATGGTACGTGATCTTTAAGCAAACAATCCTTTTCGCTTTGTTGGACGTTCGCCATGTGTTGGGTCACCTCATATATTCCGTCATAGCTTGAGAGCGGCCATGATGACTCCATGAATGTAATCGGATCTACTCTGTCGATGGTTGTCAAGTGGCAAATACTCTTCCTATATGCAAAATTATGATGCAAATGTGCATATGCAAGATAAAAATGACAAAAAGGTTCAAATTAGTACCAAAAAAAATATTTAAGAGTAATTCTCATTAAAAGAAAAGAATGAAAATGATTAATAACATGAGTATGCATGATACCTTCATTATTTTGCTAGGAGAATTTAGAGTAGAGGGAGCATGAAAAATTCCTTCATGTGTACTTAGTCAAAGGTATATTCTCACGGGTAAAGTTCTACCTAGGCAAAGGTGACTCTCGGTATTCTACATGCTGAGTTCGGGTCGAAAATAGAGCTAAAGGTTCTCAAATCGTTCCTTGTTGTCGTCCACACGGACTAGCAAGGCACCCCAATCCTCGCCCATTATAGGCTTCAAACGGACTAGGTTCGATTTGAGTAGGAGTGTTCACTAGCCCATGTGGAGGTTATCACCTCACGAGAGTGTAGCTACTTAACCCCCTCCTAATTAAGGACAAAGCTTGGGTAGAAGGCTTATGCATGAATGCAAAATGTGTCGTGTGTGTGAAGGAATATATCGACTTTCGACCAATAATCTCACATCCCTCTATCCTAAATTCCCCACAATTAATGGCAATAACAAGAATTAAAACAATAAATGCAACAAATAGTAGTAAAAACAAATTCCCAAGATTAAGGAAAACATTAAATTATTTAAGGCCTAGAATAACTTATGATTACTTAATGGCTTGACTCTTTTTATTCTTCTCCAGTGGAGTCGCCAAGCTATCGTAACGTGCGGGTCCGAGAACTCGACAGCTAGACATGGGCGAAAATAAAAGAACTTAGGAGTTGCCACCAATCGTCTTTTATAGGTGCGATTGGTCACCTATTAACTCGATTCTAATCGAAGAAGTCTTAAATTAGTTTTAGGTTTATCGAAAGAATGAGAATTGGTCTAATTTTTTTTAGAGATGGGTTCGGGAGTGTGGTTACGCACGGAGAAGGATTAGTACCTAGGTGGCGCCCATTCCACGAACGGTACCATTTAATCTTAAGTTATTCTATTACGGCTTGATTTTGATTTTATTATTATATTTCCTTAATCTTCGCTTATTAACTAAGTTTTATTAAGTTGGCTGATTGAGTCTTTTATTTGGTTTTACATATGCACATGATGCAAGCATAAAATGATGTCATGATTTATTTATTTTAAATAATGGGGTCGGTAATTTTTTATTGGAAAATCATTCAAAGACCATCCCAACGCTTTGGTGAAGTCTCGACGTTTTCCTCACCTAGAGATGTCCCCAAAAGAACTCATCTCTACAAGCTCTTCGGAGAAATCCCATCATCGGAATTCCCGCCTTATTTACATGAAAAATGTGGCATACTATGACAAGATAAAATGATGATATTTACATGCACGCGTTTATTGACTTAAATGCCTTGTAATTTATTCAATTATGTGTTTGTTATTTTTTTCTATGAATTATTTATTTTTTTTAATTTTTAATTTTTTATTATTTTTTATGTTTTTTTTGTTTTCTATTTAAAGCCATATTCTTTAATTAACGTTATTGATTAATATTTTACGTAATTACATAGTCAACCAATCAAACAATTAAAATTTTCTATGGTTAAATTAACTTTATTTGGTAATATTTATTTAAACTAATTAACTAATTATATTAAGTTAAGTTTAAATGCAACATTACGAAAAATTGTTATTATTTTTTTTAGTGTATATTTTCAGTAATGACTATTTGAGTAATGAATATTGGAGTACATAGTTCGGATTTATCCCGACGCTTCGGTGAAAATCCGCCTCGAGTTCTGCACCTAAGAATTCCACCTGAAAAAGATAACTTTTACCCTTTTTAAGTGAAATTCTATCATCGGATTACTCAAAATAATCATTTTATTATTTTTTATTATAATGATTTTTACATCATGTATATATATATTTTATATATTTTATTTCTATATTTACGAGTATCTAAATGTATTTACAATGTAAATATTTCTTCTTTTTCTTCTTTTTCTTTTCTTCTCATTCATTTATTATTGTTATTACTTTTTGGCTTATTTTTGTTTATCTTGATTTTCTAATACTAAAATAGACTTACATATCTAAATATGTAATCTTCCCCTAAAATGGTCTAAACTTAAACCAAAATTACATTTTAACTAGGTAAAATGGGCTAGACCCAAAATCAACTAAAACAAGCCTAAATTAAAAAGAAAGGTTAAACCTTTTTGGGCTAAAATTGGCCCAGCTCGAAGACCCACAAAAAGCCCAAATCTACTGCACCGGATCTGCCTCTCGAAGCCCACACTGCTACTCTCAAAACGCACCGTTTTGGCGCATGAATAGCCATTTATGAACCTCCATACGGCGTCGTTTCGGAGACTCTAAACCTAACTATATAAACCCTCTTTTTTTTTATTTTCTCTTATTTTCACCTTTCATTTTCTCTCTCTAGCTTCCAGACCTTCTACCTTCTCTCTAACCAACGATCCAACCTCCTCTTCCCGATACCGATCCAAACAGCCTCTCTCTCTCTCTCTCTCTCTCTTTCTCTCTTTCTTTCACCCGCGGCCTCTCCTTTCTCTCTTTCCTCAACATCGGTGCCGTCTACCCAAAACCGAATCCCCTACCCTCCACCCAAATCGGGCTTCACCTCCTCAGCCTCTCACCGCCAACCTCCAACCCCAATCCATGCCCCCTTTACTTTTATTTGTTTTGATTTCTTTGATTGTGGCCTTCAGTTGCTAGAGGGTTTAGGATTATTTATTTATTTATTGGGTATCTTATCAGTTACTAGAGAAAATTGGGGATTTTTTTTTTGTTTTTTGGGTTGCTTTTTTTGTGTTTTTTGCTTGGTTTGATTTTGACTTGAATCTGGACTCTGGTTGTTAGGTTTTCTTTGAAGAAGATGGTTTTTTTTTTGTTGCCTTTTTTTCTTTTTGCTTTGATTTCTGTTGCCCGATCCTCTTTTTTGAAACGTTTTTCTCCTTTTTAAAAGCTGGATTGTCCAAAATTTTGGACAATCCAGGTTAAATCTTGTCACTAGGTTCTGGCAAAGGAAGGGGGGCTGGCTGTCGAAAATAGTTGTTTTCCTTTAAAACCCGGTACTTGGCAAGGGCATTCAATGCCCGATCATGATGAATCGGGGAAGAAGACTGAGCATAGGCTCAGTCTTTTTCCCGTTTTCTCTCTTTTTTATTTTTTAATATTATTTCAAATTCATTTTTTTTATTTTTAAAAATTAGGTGTTTACACCTTGAATTTAATACAGTCTTAATGGAAGTGTTTTTACCACAATTTCAACAAGTTTTCCCTTTTGCTCTAGATTTACCTTTTCTGTCTAAGCCCTTTTCTCTATTTTTTACTCTATTCACAATCAAGCCTTCTACTTGATTTTCATTCCAAATACCACTAATTTTCTTTTTCAATTCCTTAGAATTTAAAAATACCCTTATATCTTTAGAAGTGACTATCTCTCAGTCATATGACATAATATCCACAAAATTTTCATTCAATGGAGGCAAAGAATATAAAAGAATCAAGGCAAGGTCTTCATCATCAATTTTAACATTGATATTCTTTAAATCAAGAATAAATCTATTAAATTTATCAATATGGGTATTAACGAATATACCTTTACACATCTTGAAAGTATGCAATCGTTACTTCATAGAAAGTAGATTCATTAGAGATTTAATTATATAATTACTCTTAAGTTTAAGCCACACTATAGCAGTAGATTCTTCATTCTTGACTTCTTTTAACACCTCATCAGACAAAACTAAAAAAATAGCACTATGTGCTTTCTCCATAAGATTATCTTTCTCACTATCAGATAGATTCAAGAAAAGATGGTATTTTCTCTTTAGTGCCTTCAACAGTTCTTGTTGCATTAGGAATGCGCGCATCTTAACACGCCACTGACTAGAATCATTTCTTCCATTAAACGTTTCAATTTCATACTTGGTCGACAAAGTTACTATTGCAAGATTTAGATTGACTCAAGACCTTAAAGCTCTAATATCAGTTTGTTGTGAAAATTGCAAAATAATCTCAAAAGAGTTGTCCAAAATCTTACCCAATAAATAGAATAAAGAAAGATAGAAATCAAGTGCACCCACAAGATCACAAGAATTTACATGGTTTGATCTTTTAATGAACTACGTCATGGGCACAGCAACAGAGAACAATTTATTAAGAGAAAAATCAAAAGATTATAAGAACAATCTTAAACTCATAACCCTTATCCCACGAACACCCAAATTACTCTCTCTAAATTTAGGTGTTCACTATTCTTTAACCCCAGAAAATCCTTTTATAAGGTCAAGTAAATAACCTTATCTTAATATAATTAAGATATGTTATCCTAGTCTAGTTAGATTTAAAGATTTGCTCAACAAAGTATACTAGTTTAACTAGAATTAGACTATCTTAGTCAAACCACAATTCAAGACTATCATAACAGTATCTCTTTAACTTATAACTACTTGTACAAACATCATTAAAACTTGATTACAAGCTTTTCCTTTTCGTTAGAGTATTGAAATGCTAAAAAAAGAGAAAAAAAAAGTAGAGAATATGCAAGCTACATAGAAACTAAAACAAAATAGATTTTTATAGAAAAACAACTTAGAATATTATCTTCTGTTTAAAGGGATTTAAGTAAAGGTTCGAACGCTCATTCCCTCTTATACCTCATTTTATACGGTCTCATTATGCTCAGGGATTAGTTCAATGCTGGTATATTTGTGTAATGCTTAATTAAACAAAGGTTTTGAAAACGTTTCTAACTAAAGCAGCAAGCTTTGTGAATGTGTATATAGTTTTAGCTTTGGGAATACGTATTTAAAATATCTTGTTGATATTTACAAAATGAGTAAATTATGCATTTTGATGCTCGAATTATTGTGAAATATAGAAATATATTATAAATAATGCATTTTGTTGCTCGAATTATTGTGAAATGTTCAAATTGGTACATTATAAATAATGTACAATTTGCACCCCAAACTATTAAATATTATATAATGTTAACTCAAATTCTAATACTTTGTCTACGTGACATTTAACCAATATAATCATGCCATGGATGTGTATGTCATGTGTCAAATAAAAATGGTAAATATTTTGTGTATTCTATATAGATGCCATGTGGATGTCACGTGGTATCTATCAATTGGCCGATTTTGGGGATCTTTTTGTCTATATAAAAGGAAATTCATTCTTTTTAATTAACATTGAAAAAGATATTGATAATTTCATGTATTATATATATGTTGTGATAATATTGGCAAGACGCCACATATATAAGCTGGTTGGGTTAATAGTATTAGAATTTGGGTTAACATAGTAGATGATTCGATGAATTGAAAATTTAAGGTGCATATTATACATATTTTCCTTCAAATATCAATCTATATTATTTATTAAAATTCAGTTACCAAATGTGTAATTAACTCTTACAAAAACATCACTCTTGTTAACAATGAAATAGCTAGTAACATTATTTTTATGTCCAATCAATTAATTTATTTACTCAATATATGCTATTTCTTACCATGTACTTTCTTCCTTCACATCTGTTGTATAAAGAACATGGGCGATATTGAAAGTAATTAGCAAATTTAAAACTAAAATAGGATCATACTTACTAGAAGTTCCATATTTCCTTTTCTTCCCACTAATTACGCGTTAAAGAAAGTTGAGTTGATATCTTACTTAGTCTATTATAATAGTCTACTTGCTATGGTTGAAAAAGATGAACAATAAATAGTATTATATACTAAGAATTGTAATAGCGACAAGCTGCCTAGACTTCTATGTTTTTGCTCAGCACAAGCTGCAAGGACTTGGTCCAACCTCAAAGCAAGTCCATTCCCCACCCATTATAACTAGACATCCTCGCCTACCTAAAGTCAGGTACAGAACCAAGTTCCCACTACTGTTAAATTTTACTATTAAATACATAGCAGATTTTGCTCTCCGCCTACCACTACTGATCTTTGCTTAGAAGCCTCTCCATTTTCTTTCTTCGTATTCAAACCAAGCAAAGGTGAAGCCTAGATCATAAATTTTCACCATATGAGATTTTTTTGAACGAATTAAGTTAGGGACAATTAAGTTATTTAAATTTTCATTTTAAAATAATTGTAATGTTAAAAATGAATTATTTATAAGATTAAGATCCAACATCACTTATTTGTCAAGATAGAAACTAGTCAATTAAGTTAATCTCTGGGTAGTCAAAATAAGAGGTTTTTCCGCTCAGCAAAAAAAACCAAAGTCTAATTTTCCAATCGGTAGCCAGCATTCAACCTTCCTCGTCCAGAGCTTTTGACCTCCAAAGACGACCCAAGTCAATAGGTCAAGTCAATGTCACCGTGCAAAGCACGACGGTCTCCATTTTCACCACCATCCAACCACACAATGACGCGTCAGCATCTGTGGAGCATCAGTACCACATCATGTCGCGGTTGATGACCAGAGCCAGAAAATAGCATTCCCCTACTGTAATACATACCATCAATTTATTGTCGAAGCCATGCTTAAATTCAGCAACTAAACCACTCAATTTAGGCTCGTTCCTTTCCCAACTATTCCTTTCCATGGCGAGGCCTCCTCTAATCGTAAGCCTCGCCCTGCAGAACCCTTCATTTTCACCTGTACCAGTCAACTTCCTCTTCGCTATTTTATCTGTTTTCTCTGTATTTTCGATCACGGTATTCCTTTGTGCTTCACACAAAAACAGGGGATTTCAAAGGCAGAAAAATAATGAAGAAAGCATGTCAAGTGAAAGGAAGCTGCTGTCCAAGATAAACAGCAACCTTGGAAGTAAAGCTCAGCTGATGGTGAAGATGATTTCTTGGAGAAAAGGGCAGGTAGAGGAGGAAGAAGATTATGACGGAAGTGATGAAGCTGTTTGGAGGAAGACAATTATCATGGGAGAACGTTGTCGTCCATTGGATTTTTCAGGGAAGATTTTGTATGATTCTCAAGGAAATCTTCTACCAGCTGATTCTACTCAAGGAGATAACGAAGTTCAAGTTATTCCTTCGGGAAAATGTTAGAGTTTCTTGAGATTTATAACAACATTTTATCCACCATCGGCGTATAGCTATCTTATATTACTGACTCTGTAAATACTGTCTTGTGGCAGATGCGGTTCATACAGGGTGTTGTTATGTTGTGTTATATTGCGCTGTTCTATTTTGTAAATCATACTGTGCTGGCCATACTGAGTGGATTGTGTCTAGTGGGAGGGCTTAAGGCAACCGCATGATGCATTGCCATTTGTGATTTAGGTAGGCCGTTGTTGGTTGCTTTGTATTCTGGAGGTTATGCGCAGGTCTTTTTGGTGTTTTCTACATCAGATTATCAATATAGTCTGGTACCAAAATGGGCAGCAAGTGTGCAGCTATATTTAGTAATGAAATCTTGCTTCTTTTTTTTTTAAAGGTGCACTTGTTAATGCTATCATATTAAATCATATTTCACTAAACTAGCAAATACATTAATAATCGATTATTTCATTTATTTTTTTAAAAAAATATATAGTACCTTGCTAAATACTTTTAAATCACTCGTTAACCAAAATAAGTAAAAAAAAAAAAAAAGAAAACGAAATTCAAACTTTGATTAGATTAACCCGTACGAAGGTTACAATAGTTAATTCAAATTGTAGATGGTCAATTTTCAATTTTACGGCATCCCCTCTGAGTCCCTTGATGCTCAACCCACATTAATGTCCTGCGTGTGGGTGTATTTATAAAGGGCTAAAGCCTTAGTTAGAATCATGTTTAAAAAAATGTGTAATTTTTAATTTTATTTTATTTTGATAAGAAAGAGATAACAACTTTGGTTACTTGAGTGTAGAAGATACATGTAATCACATTGACATTGCATGCACACGAGATCAAGTCAAGTTTTGAGAAAATACAAATATTTTCTTTGTGTGTAAGTATATACATGGATTAGGTTCAAGTAATATTTTTTGCCTGGATTTTATGTCAATTTCATGATACTTACTAAAAAAATTTTCATTTGATTGAAAAAAAATCACATTGAGATTGAACCAAATGCTCAAAAAATCCAAATTCTTTTTCTTATTTATTAAATAATATAATTTAGTAGAATGAGAAATACATTGTGCACATGCTTAAAAACTATCTACCCATATATTTTTTTATTAAATTGAATCTCTTAGCATTGGTTAAAAGGTAAATGAAAAACAACCTTTACATTATATTTAAATTTGCACTTCCAAGGAGGCTTGAATTAATTTAAAAGTTTTGGCTTCTTGGATTTGAATCTTGGCGTAGAAGGGGTGCGAACTTTTGGGATTGGTTACTCCTTATTGCATAGTGTAAAATCCGATTAACCTCCATATGTCATGTTGTTGAAATATATTATTCATGGGATGAAATTTGTCACTTGATAAAACAGATAAAGAGAATAAGTTGAAAGAATAGCGCGTCAAATTTGATATTTAAGTATATATTAGGAATACTTAAAGAAAAACTTAGAAAAAATTAAAAAAGATAGTCTGCTTGCAAGGTTAGCAAGCATGCTTATCAAGATGCTTTGATCTTGTAAGCTACCTAGATGTTTATGATCTCAATTGCTTAAGAGAAAAGGAATTATCTCTTATTAGTTAACCCATTAATTAAGTATATTTATTGATGCTTTAAACAAAAAAATTGTAAAAATGTCAAACATTAGTACATATATTACTATATTATTACCATAGCAGTACTAAACAACAGTCGAAGTGTTTGACACAATTCTGTTCTCGTATCCACATGAACACAATCCTTTTTGGGTTAATAGTTTGAAGACTTTTTGAGTTCTTTGGCTTTTATTTTCTTTTTGCCCTTTTGGAATTTTCTTCTGCCAACCCTTCTGGTCTTTAATTTGAAGACCTTTTAGGCCCTTTTCGGAGTATAATATTGTGGTTTCTATCTTTTTATTGGAGTCACATCTATTGGTGTTTTTTTAAGCATCATAGTTTGTTTTGAATGATCTCTATATATCACTTTTTAGTTTATAAATTTTATCTTTGGTCCTCATTTGCTTTAAAGTATCATTTCCTTTTTTGCAAAGTTCTTTTTGTTTTCTAAACTTTCCAAATGGCTCAACTCCCCATTGGGAGTTGAACTCACGAAGATATATTTCCTTTTCCGTTTTATACATGCATCATTCAACTAAAGATTCAAATGTAGCACTTTTCCTATCCATTTCTTGACCTTTGTATGTCTTTATAGATTCATGATAACGACTCTAAATTCTTCCATTATTCAAAATTTCATATTGGCTTAAATGTTATTATTTGAGTGCTTTAAAATCATTTTAAACAATGAGATCAATTTTCAGCAAGTAACAATAATTTTTGCGAACCATTTAAGATTTTATTCTGAGTGACATAGAAATTAAAGTGCCATGCCATGTCACAAAAACTACACAGAAAGACCAAGTACAACTTCTAACCTCACATACTTGAATATATTACATTGGACACAGTTATTTTTTATACTACAGATAGCACGGTGATTAGAATTGTACGATAGCAGAAGCATGATATAGTTGGAGAGCTACATCGAACAAGGTACACTTAGATGGTAGCAACAGGTATAGAGGATTCAATCCAAACACCATGACCTTCAGAAAAAGCATGGCAAACAGGGATTCCAGGCTTGGTACCAAGCAAGCTAAATGCAGTATGTTTAGGGCTCCAAGCTGAAGTATCCATGTGGCAAACAATGAGAGCATCCACTTTATCTCCATTGTCACCAACTAGCCGGACTTTGAAAATCTTGGTCTCTCTGGCATCGTAATGGCACATGTAAATTGCGTAAAGGTATTGCAAGGGATGACATGCCACTTTCTTTGGAGACTCAATCTCTCGAGGAGGTTCCAAAATTGTGTAACTCTGCAATGTTGGGGTTGTCATCGTCGGGTGGCTTGTGCTTATTAACTTGAAATCAGCCTCCCCGAAAGCATTCTTCAAAAATTCAAGCATGGATTCTGAAGAGGTAGCGCAGATTTTGGTCTCCCCTTTGGCTGGTTTAATTTCACATCTTCTAAGTGTATCTTTAATGGCTTTGCCTTTGGGTGACTCAGGAGAGACTGAGAAGAATTGGAGAATTTTGGAGGTTTCTGATGATGAAAAAGGGATAGAATCAGCCATTTCTCTAGGTATGAAACCAGGATAAAGAGAAGGGTTTCTGATGGAAAAGAAGGTGCTTAGTTTCCTCCCTACATGGAAAGCACGTACGTCATCTATGGTGAACACGCCTACCTCTTCACTTCCAATGTCATCATCCCCGTGATTTTCCATGCTGTGATGCTCCATCATCTTGGAAGATGGTTGAGACAAACTCTTTTCCTCAGCTTCATCGTCTACAACATAACCAGATTTATATTTGCTTTCGAGGCGTGCAATCTTTTCATCAGCTTCATCTACATCATAAGCAGGTTTATATTTGCTTTCGAGGTGAGCAATGTAAGCTGATGGAGAAGAACTCTTTCCTTCAGCTTCATCCACTCCATAATCTGGTTTATATTTGCTTTCGAGGCGTGCAATCTTTTCATCAGCTTCATCTACAACATAACTAGGTTTATATTTGCTTTCGAGGTGAGAAATGTAAGATGATGGAGAAGAACTCTTTCCTTCAGTTTCATCTACTTCATAACTTGGTTTGTATTTGCTTTCGAGGCGTGCAATCTTTTCATCAGTTTCATATACAACATAACCAGGTTTACATTTGCTTTCGAGGTGCGTGATATAAGACGACCAAGAAGAAGTCTCCCCCTCCTCTTCATCGCAATTCTTGTGAAAGTTAGCGTTGGAATGTTTTCTTTTCAGATCCTTGACTGCATCGCCACGGTCACACTATATATATATATATATATATATATATATATATATAGGAATTTCAAAGCACGCATAGAGTTAGTTAAAATCAAAAGACCAATAAACTTCAGCAAATAGTAAAAACTTTTAGTTTTCTTAGAAATATGCTTAAGCAGAAACTAAAAATTACCGTTAAAAGCAGAAGACACAATAGAAGGACTGAATAAATGAACCGAAGAACCATCTCTTTTTCTTCTTTTCTCTAACAAGAACCTTCTATTAGTGATTTTGAGGGTGAGGGGTGAACTACTTCAAGTCTAGAAAGCCTTTTATAAGCAATTAAGCATGGTAGTAGAGGCTCTCGTTTTTTATTTTTATTTTTGCTCAGTCAAATCAAGTGAATTCATTAAAAATTAAGAAGAAATTACTATGGAAAGAGTTCTCCCAGGAGAAGACCTAGGAGCAAAAAAAGCCAACTGTTGTGGCTGAAACAAAAAAAGAAGAAAGACATAGCAGCTGGAAATAACACCACATAGCAGGGGAAAAGGAAAAAACTCATTTTTTATCTGCCGATGTCAATCTTTTTACA
The DNA here is from genome assembly GCA_036013995.1 of Theobroma grandiflorum. NCBI lineage: Eukaryota > Viridiplantae > Streptophyta > Magnoliopsida > Malvales > Malvaceae > Theobroma > Theobroma grandiflorum. The sequence continues at coordinate 14,458,298 of CP142132.1, read as the reverse complement.
TCCCTATCTACAGCTCATTCATTTAAAATTTTGGGTGAAACTTGCACGCCATGTACTGTACATGACGCGTGCCATGGCTTTCAATTTTCTTTTTCTTATATAAAAATATAGCCACTAGGCTATTAAATTGTATAATTATATAAGTAGCTCTATACTAATATTATATTAATTAAATTATATAAAATTTAAATAAAATAATAATAATAATATATTTTTTTATTTCTAAGAAGTAGTTAGATTTTTTTTCCTTTGTATAAAATAGATAAATTGTTTCGTATTTTAATAAAATTAGCATCAAAACTCAAAGGTATCATCTTATACAGGTCGTGCATCCAAGATAAACGCCAATCCTAAAAATTAACTAATGTGAGAAATTTATCAATTGGCTAAATACACAAATAAGCGTTCGATCTATACTAAAAAAAATTAATTTAGTCTCTATTTTTTTTTTACGTTCAAATATGTCTTTAAATTATTATTTTGAGTCAAATAAACCTCTTATATTAATTGTTGACTAACGAAAGCTAGTCAATGCTACATCATCTTTAACGTAGCATGTTAGCGTATCATCTTGATATCATTAATGTCACGTGATAGATGATGTGGCATAAAAATTTATTGATTGGGAATTGGATTTTTTTTCTTTTTACTCATCCAAACGTCCAAAAATTATTGACATCATTTTTTAATTGATTACTATCTTCTCAATTGAAGCCATCTTTCCTAACAAAAAAAAACCTTCACTTTTTCCAACATGCCCTAAACCCAACGTACCTTATAGTCAGAATATCCTCTTCTAAAATTTGTTCTTGGAGTAGTCTTGAACTAATTTTCAAATATTGTGAAAGACGTAGGGAGAGAATTTATTTTTGTTAGTAAATAAAATTCAACACTATCACATTTTGCTTACAGATTTTAAAAAAGACAAGAGTATCGGATTTCTATCATAGATTCTAAGGAAGACAAGAGAACGATTTGACTTTCTTTTAGAGATTCTAGGAAAGAGAAGGGCATATTTCCTTACAAATTTTAAGAAAGAGAAAAGAAGGATTTGACTTTCTTTTATTGTGGGACAGCATTTTGCGTCTCTATTAGTTTCAGTATTATAAAAATATTGTGTCTCCTCTTTTTACTCTTCCTCTTCTCAAATTTGTTTTTGGGTATTCTTGGATTTCTTTACACCAACTTTCAGTGAAGCAACAATGACTTCAATCAAACTAGAAAGTTGGATTCAGTTTTTTTTTTTGTTAGGAAGGATGACTTTAATTAAGAAGATGGTAATCAATATGAAACAATTAGATTTTTTTTAATTGTCTATTTTAAATCTCTAATAAAAATTTTTTAGATATTTAGAAACCCAATTCCAAGTCAATAATTTTTTATATCACGTCATTTGTCATGTGGTATTAACATCCTCAAAATGATATGTTAACATGCTACGTGGCAGATAATGTGGTATCAAAAATTTGTGACTGTATTGTTGACTAATGAAAGTTAGTTAACAATTAGTGAGAGGAACTTATTTGACCTAAAATAAAAATTTAGAAATTTATTTGAACGCAATAAAAAGTAAGAATTAAATTGACTTTTTTTATATAATTCAAGGACTTATTTGAGTATTTAACTTTATCCAATTCAGTGAAAATAACCTCTGGCGGTAGCTATAGCTTAAGTTATATGTGAATTGATGGTGAGAGTTTGAAGGAGAAAGTGGAAAAGTATGCACCGCTGTTGTATGAAATATGAGTGAAGCCGACGTTTGTTAATTTTGTGCTCTATCAATTGTTTTATGCATTAAGCTTTTGCTTCTTTCTTTCCTTTTTGCTCCCTTTTAGGTTGTGTTTTCTTACTTTGTTTCGCTTTTTAATCTTTTGAAAGACGATGAGCCAAGAATTTTAGCTTTGTGAATGAAAAGAATGTAAAACTTTGAAGTTGGGGTCTAAAATTACGTTAAGACCAAAAATACTAGCTTTTTGTATTTGAAATATTTATAGATCTGTTATTGTATAAAGTTAGTCTATGTTGGTTCAATTGCCTCCCAACTTGAAATAAAAAATGACGAAGAAAATATGAGTAACCATTAGAATTATGACTTATTATTTGATTTTAGTCACTTAACCTTAAAATATAACATTTTGATCTTCAATATATATAAATGTTATTGTTGTAATTACTCAACCATTAAAAGATAACAAAATTTTCAGATGACATTTTATATCACCATTCACACCAATGTATTGTTCTACTAGTAATCACGTTCACATGGTAAGAATTTTTTTCAAAGAAAAATTTATTCCTTTTTTAAAAATCTTTTCTTATGAAAAAAAATCTCGAAATATTATTTTTAACATTAATGATCAAAATGTTATCTTTCAAAATTAAATAATCAAAATATTAAAATATTAAAAAATTAAGTGATAAAAAAATTGACTCTTATTCTATGCCCTATTATTGTAAGATATCCATAGCAATAGCAAGTTGCAAGACATAGACTTGAAAAGTCTTTGTTTATATGCTTTGAGTGAATCTATTTAAATGGATGCCAATCGCAGGATCCAAGGTTTTTGGGTGAGGTTATTAATAATCATATAAGGTCATGCTTATTCTCTTTCCCTTTCCAACTCGATCACAAAATATATTCTCTCCCTTTCATAAACGTTTGATTCAATATTCCCCATATAATTTATAAAATCATACTAATGGTTATCGTTATCCTATCCTTTTCTACTTTATTTGTTTTTGCTATGTACTGACGTTATATCTGGTTTTGTATATTCTGACACTTTTGTATCGTGTAGGGAAGACTATGATCTATTTTGTAGCAAAATTTTGTATGTATAATTAAATATTAATTATTTATAATTATAATTTCTTTCAAATATTCCATATATAACACAAAGAAAATCACTCTTGGACAATATTCTCATAGTTTTCATATCGGGCGTTAGTAATACGCTTATCAATACTAATTATACAAGGCTATTTAATTGTTAATAATTGTGACATGTAGTGATTATAAGCATATTAAGAAAAATAGAATAAGTGCTGAATGTAAAGTCAAACCTGATTCTTATTCCATTATTAGTGTATGAGTGTGCTTATTTGTGTGTGTATATATTATGAAAAATTTTCATTAAAATTGTACCATGCATTAGCTTTTAAAATTAGCCTATCTATATATGTTAATTGGAAGACTGCCTAAGAAACGATTAATGGTCACATCACACTATACTATAATAAGATGACCCCATTATTTGCAAGTAGTATGAGATGAAAAAGTCTTCGTTTATTTATTTTTGATTAAAAAAGAGTATTTATTTATTTATTTTTTAAAAAGTCTATTTATGCTTACGTATAACACTAAACACTTCATACAAAATTAAATTCAAATTAATGCTAATCACAGAATTCAATGATTTTCTTTTTCTGCTTCTTTATTTGCTCTAGGTTGGATGAAATCTTACGGCTTAATTGATCTATTACTTCTTAGGTTTATGTAGGTTTGCAATTCTTTTGTTCTTTGGATCTGCCTCCCATGAGCGCTCAAGGGAGAAAATTAAAGAAAATCAATATCAATGAACATGATAATTAGAAATGCCTTCGGGTCATGATGAGTCGGCCAAATTCAATTGATACGTCTAAAAATTAGATTCTAGTTTAGACTTGACTCACTCATATCTATCCATTTAAATTTGCTTAATTAAATTTTATTATTAAAATATTTTAAAATATTCTATATTAATATTTAATATTTTAATAAATATTAATATAATAATATTTCAAATCGAATCAAATTAAATCCAAATATCAAATTTCTTGTCCATAGATGGACTCAATCAGGTCAAGCCCATGGACTTGGCTAGCCATCCGAACCATGGATAGCTCTAATGATAATGATATGAATACAATTAAATTTAAAGAATTGCAACTGCAATAGCTAACAAATGAAAAGACCTTATAAGAATGATGACTGAGTAATGTATTATTTTATTGATCAAATGGATGTGATCTTCAATTATTATTTTTTTTTAGAAAAGCATGATCTTCAATTATTTCTTGGTTTATTAGGAACCTGTCTAGTATAAATCTTTTTTCCCTTGGTAAAGTAATGTTAGGTGATAGAATGGAATAAAATATAATACGTATTTTATAGCAATAAAAAAAAGTAAAAATAAAATGAAAATATTATTATATAATTTTATTGACAGAATAGAATAAAATAAGAATTACTATTATTATTTATTGTAATGTTTGATCGGTAAAAATAATTTTAAAATAACAACAGAATAAGTGATAAAAAGACAAAAATACATTTTATTATAATATATGATAATTTATTTTTATTTTATTTTATTTTTTAAATATTTACAATTTATTTGAAATATTAATAATAAATAATTTAAATATTAACATTTCTAAATATTAATATTTCATTTATAATTTAATCATTAACATTTTAATATAGCAATATTTTATTTATAATTTAAATATTATTATGATTAAAATATTAATAATTTTAATTAATTTTCAAATTTAAAATATTAATTTTTATAATAATAATCGAAATCTTAAACTTTTTATTATAATAAGATTTATTTTTTAAAAAAATACTCTTTATATGATTTAGTAAAATTTACACCAAAAGACAAAAATAAGCAATTCTTTTCTATTTTAATCATTTCATTTTTTCCGTTAAAATTTTGAATTTTATTATTAAATTATTTGTATAATTTGTTATTTTTTCTCTATTTTCTTTTTCTTTTTTTAATTTATATTTTTAGTAAAATTTAATATATTAAGAATTTAATAAGTTAAACATTAATATTTTTAAAATATTAATATTTTATTTGTAATCTGAATATTATTATCATTAAACAATTAAAATATTAATAATTTTAAAAATTTATAAATAAATTTTAAACTTTTATTTTCAATTTTTTTTTCTTTCTTCTTTTTTGTTGGCCAGTCGCCAAAAATGTGGCTACACGTAATGAAACACAGATCTAGCATACCATGTGGCCAAATTTGGCCACTAGGGCACCAGAAAGACACTTCCTCGCAATTAGATTTTGTAGTGAAGTGCCAAATCTGGCCACAGGGATATAGTCGTGAAGCGTCAAATCCGACGTTTCTTGTGGCCAGATCAAGTTATGGATCCTAGATCTGACAGCTCGTTAGTCAAATCTTGCCAGAGAGCAATAGATCGACACTTTTTGACCATATTTGGCCTTGGAACCACCGTCACCTTCGTTGCCTCTAATGGTAAGTGGAGGTTAGAGGAAGAAAAAAGAGGCAAGAACGTGAGAAGAGAGAAAAAAAAGGAAAAAGAAAAAGAAAGTATTTTTATGTCTGAGGTTGTAATTTTTTAGATTTATAAGGAATATTTTAGTCTTCTCAATTTTAAAGGCTATTCCCCCAACCATGGAATATCAAATACCACGGGGTGGGGTGTCATATCCCATTTTATGGTGGAACATGATTGGCCCATGAACCCAAACGGGTATAACCCGCTAGGCTTGAGCAAGTCTCTTTAACATTCATCAATGCAGAAGTATATTTAAACATCCATAGGCATACAATATCAACTCATGCATACCATCATATGCAACATTACACATATATGGAAGTTCTCGACATATTAGTGTAAGTGTAAACATTTCATATATCATCAGAATGTCACGTTCTCAGTGCACCATATCATTTACATGTCTTAACACCTTCAAGTGTCCATATGGGCTTTTAAGCCACTTTATACATTTAACATAACATTCATAATGTAGTACACCCTAACATTTGGCTACATTATCATAACATAATGATAATCTATTAAAACATATTCATAGTCTGTAAACATAAACATAACATAAACTGACTTGTCAGTAGAATATGACTTAACTCGTTAGGCATCAAGAGATTGTTAAACACCTACCAATGATGAATGAACGAATCAAATTTCCATGACATTGGCTATTAATAAAAGAGTGCTATCACAAATCTGCAACAAAATAGTGAGAGAAAATAACGTGTAAGTCGAAAAGACTTTATAAATAGATACAAGGAAGAGAACAAACCAAGGGAAAGAGTTAATCGTAACCATGCAATTGTAAATACATATGATGCATAAATCCAACATCATTACCATATTGATAAAATAACATAGCATTTTAAACATCCTTTAATAACATTGCATAGAAAACAACTTTGCTTAAAATATTAGAATTCATTTATCCTTGAAAACCTTTTAAAACCACTTAAAAATCCTTTTCTGCAACAATTCTATTGATACATTCTGGAATATATTAATGCATTCAAGGAATTTATCGATACTTTTGACATTGTATCAATACATTTCACATAAAACACCTCTTATAGCATTCTATGAAAAATGTATCAATACATGCTCCACATGTATTGATATTTTTGCCATATAATCTATTTTTTAGGCAATATTCTAAATTTAAACCAGTCATAAGTTTTTCAATATTGAGATATCATTCCCTAAGCTAAAGTTCTATCTAGCCAAGCCAATATCACCACATTACAGTATGAATAACATTATCGATAATCATTCAATCATAAAATAAGCATTTAAACGTAAAGCATGAAACAATACTCATTCAATCATTCTTAAATTTCTTTAAACTCATTTACTATAACATTTCATTTGTGAATGGGTCTACCCCATTTCGACAAATAATGATTTAACCCTTACTATTTTGGGTTTCTAGTGTGCTCTAATGAATGGCACATCAACCTCATCCACGATCTATCGAGTAGTCCCACCTCACCTAGGCGAGTAGTGGACAAAGTCTTTATTACTATTTAGTTCGCCTAGTGTGAACAATCATCGTAGTTGTGTGAGTGGCATTTCGGCTTCACCCACAATTATCATAAGATCTCTTAAACTTAGGATCATTCTCATCTTTAGCTTGTATCATGCACATTTAACATTTCCACAAATCATCATCATGCTTAGCCGATAGTGTATATGACTATCTCAACACATACATCTCATATCATATACCTCATAACCTCATAAATTACTCACATCCTTAGCCCATAGAGTATATGACTATCTCAACACATATATCTCACGACATACATTTCATAACTTCATAAATCACTCACATGCCTAGCCCATAGTGGATATGACTATCTCAACACATACATGTCATGGCATTCATTTCATAACCTCATAAATCACTCACATGCTTAACCTATAGTGTACATGATATGCTTAATGCATACATCTCATGGCATACATGTTACAATCTCATAAATCGAACTCACGAGTTCAACATTCTTATCAAGCTACATGATATCTAACATGTGCATAATAATATTCGTACATTAACCATAGAAATATCTTATACCCACACTAACCCGAAGGCTGAAGTAATCAAGTGGACTACAAACATGAAAGGGCTTATCCTCCCTTGTTGAAAACTAATACATAGTAGCACATTTACATACATAGTAAATTCATAAACAATTTGAAAATAATTGTGTTACACATATCACAATCATTATCAAATCAAGTCATTTAAACATCTCCTTGAAAACTTCATAAAACCTTATAGTTCAAATCTTTTAATAAAACATTTATGGAAATAATTTTTTATCATGTTTAAACAACCATTTCCATAAAAATCATGCTAACTTTACATATTAAAATACTTGAAAAAGCATATCCACTCACTTAATTGATGAGTCGATTCTTCAATTCATTTTTTACATTATGTCCAAGGTAATGAGTATGAATTTTATCATCTTTAATGCATTGAATATGTTCTTGCATCATTAGATGAAATTCTACAATAATTTCAATTAGACTTAAAAAATTTCCATTACTTTCTTGATAGATCTTTTCATTTTTCCCACAAAAGGCATATAATTTTTACCAAGAGTTTTTACTACAGCAAGAACTCTTGTTAATACTTTTTTCCAGTGTTCTTCATCTCTTTTATTTGTTCTTGAACACATTTATCAATTGTTTTATTTTTCAATAATCTCATTTCTAAACCAATTCAAGAACTCATATTAATAATATGCTCATTACTCATATTCATGGCTCTTAAGCTTAGCACTAAAGTTTCTTTAATCTCTGGTGCCAACATTAGCTAGCTTACTTGTGCTAGAGACAAATTAAACAAATTTGCAACAAAAACAAAATACTTTATCTAAGTCTTTTGAATAAACTAGCCATCTTCTTTCATGCGTCTACTTATTTGCCAACTTTTGAATATCGTATGTAATAGAAAAATGTCTTCAAAATTCATCTTTAGAAAAATCCAAATCATTAACTTTAATTAGACCTTTTTCTCCTAATAAATCTCTTAGATTTGTATCAATATTTATCCATTGACTTGGATCATAAATATTTTTAAGAATGCAATCATTTAAATTAATAAGTTGATTCTCTTCATCATGATTTCTATGATCATTTTGAATCTCTTTATTAACTTCTTGTTCTAGTATTTCATCATCATCTAATTCTCTAAGATTATTAATTTGTTCGTTTAAGGGAAATTCATGAATAATTTTTTATTTATTATTTTTTTACTTGTAAAAAACTTATCAAGTACTCTTTTTTGATATTGTATTAAACTTTGGATTCTTCTTTTTTTTTCAAGCTTTGAATAACCAAATTCATATTTTTGATTTGACATATTCAAATATTTATTATGAAGTACAAAAATATTTAGCATTTATATTATCTTATATTTTTAAATGGCTAATAAAAAATCAACAATCAAAATTTCTAATTCAAATAAATCAACTATAACATGAAATAAAGACAATATAACAATATAATATAAACTCAAAATTAAAGTAAAAAAAGCCTGTAAAGATTAGAATAATAGTACCTAATTGTTGAATGCTTATAGCAAACCACAAATGAGGCTTATAGTTTTATGAAGATAATAACATAATAGACTTTCTAAGCATTTTTTGGAGGAAAATAGAAGTCAAAAGGAAGAAAGAGCAAATGAGGAAAGAAGAATTCAAAAGTAGATATTATACATTGAAAAAAAATAATTAGTTTTATATATAGGAAAAAATGGCTATTGGAATTCATTAAATATGTGTTAGCCTTAGTTGAATGGAAATAGAAGAAATAAATGAGAAAAAATAATTATTGGAGATGGTTAAATACATAGGATTGTTAGTTGATTGGAAATAAGAGAAATAGTTGAGAATTAATAGCATTTTTAGAAATTAAGAAGTGATAAAAATTGAGATTTATTAGGCACATAATTAAGAAAGTGAGAGAATATGTAATTTTATTAATTATCTTCGACTTTTATTTTTTCAATTTTTATATATTTTTAATATAATTAATTATATTACAATTATTATAAAATTATGGGGCTTCTCCAAATTGAGGGTCTAAAACCCTTGCTTGGGTGGCTTTACCTAAAGGTAGGCCCTGGTGTAATCTGTCCAAAGTTAATTGGAACATTGTTTGCAAGCCTAAAAGCTTTAGTGGGTTAGGGATCTCTAGCCTTTCTCACAAGAATATTACTTTTCTCGCCAAATGGTGGTGGTATTATGGGATGGACAAGGAAGCTTTCTGTAGACGTTTGATTATTGAGAAATAAGGGAATGATGATACCCATTGGACTCCCTTTAAATCAAACACTACGGGAATGTCATCAGTATGGAAAAGCATTGTCAAGCTTCCAACCAACGAGGGTGTTCAAAATCTAATTGATTACCATGCTTGCCAATAGGTAGTGGGCAATGGTGCTACTATATTCTTATGGCTCGATAAATGGATTGAGGATATGTCCCTATCCTCCAAATATCGCCATCTTTTTTTTTTGGCGATAGACAAAGACATGCGAGTCATTGATGCCAAGCCTAACAAGACATGGCTTGTTTGCTTCAAATAGGCGCTTTACTCTTGGGAAAGGTCAAATTATGAGGAAATTTTATGCAAACTCTCTTCAGTTGTTCTTGTGCAAGGTAGGGAGGATAAATTAGTATGGAAGCATAATCCTCATGAGACTTTCTTCGTGAAAACTTTCTACTCAATGTTGGATGCTTGCGATGATAATCATGAAGTTTGGTTTTTGCTTAATTTATTGAGATCTCTTCATTTTCAATGGTTTTTGGTACCTATATTTCTTCTAAAATTTTATCAATTATGTTAAGGGTCTCTTCTGGAGTTTTTGTTTCTTTTTTTCGACCATCTTGTATATTTGCTCCTTTTCTTTTTTGAGGATTTTATTTTTGGAACCAATTGGTTTCCCATACTTTTGACATGTCTTATCTTATAGGGACATTAATTCTAATAGTTGCTTTTGCAACTAGTAAATAAGGTTTAGTTACGTTTTAGATTAGTAAATATATTTGGCAACTGATTTGTTATATTTTGCAAATGAATTATCTTTTGAAATTTAAGTTCATATTGATTCGTGTGAGGATCAAAACTAGATAATGATAATGCATTCCAAGAAATTTCTTTTTTCAATTGTTTATTTTCTTCCTTTAAAGTTGGAAAAATTGTTTCATCAAAATGATCATCGGTAGCACCTGAGCATTTGTCTCATTGGTTGGTGCATTATCCCCTTGTCTAAAGTGTAGGGTTCAAATCCCCCTTCCCCTAATTATAAAAAAAAAAAAGTTAAAAAAAATGATCATCGGTAAACCTTGCCTTGAATAAATCTCCTATTAATGGTTCTAGATATTTAATTATAAATGAAGATTCATATCCAACATATATTCATAACCTCTTTCAAAGACTCATCTTTGTGCATTGTGGTGGAGTAGCTGAGATATATACCATATACCCAAAAATTCTTAGATGGGAATATTTGGTTCTTGACCATAAACCAATTATATAAGGGAGAATTTATTATAATTCGTTGGCTTGATGTGTACAAGTGTTGCTATATGCAAAATGGCATGCCACCAAGCAAAAATGGGGAGTTTAGTTTTCATAAACAATGACCGTGCAATTAGTTGGAAGTATTTAATAAATGATTCTACTAGACCGTTGTATGTATGAATATAAGCAACATGACATTTAACAGTTATTCTAACCAACATGCAATATTCATTAAAAGTTTGAGATGTAAACTCACCAACATTGTCAAGACGAATAGTCTTCATTGTATAATCAAGAAAATGTAATCGCAAACGAATGATTTGAATAAGTAATCTTGCAAATGTCAAATTGTAAGTTGATAAAAAGTACACATGTGACCATCAAGTCAATGCATCAGTTAAAACTATAAAATATCTAAATGGTTCACATGATGGATGTATGGATCCATATATACCACCTTGAATATGTTTAGAAAATTTAGGGGATTCAATCCCAACTTTAGCTAGTGATGGCCTTATAATTAATTTGATTTTAGAGTAAGCAGCACATAAGAATTTATCAAATTGAAAAATCTTTTGGTTTTTTAATGGATGACCATATGGATTTTTATTAATTGTTTGCATCATTATTGATCTGGGATGGCTTAACCAGTCATGCCAAATATTAAAATAATTAATAAACTTCTGGTTTATTATAGTATGAGTTTTGATCATTCTAATATTTATGTAATGCAATCCAAAGAATAAAGTGGGTAATTTTTTCAATTTACACTTCTTAATTGAGATAATAATTGTAATATAAAAGTATTAATTATCTTTTTCATTCATTATCTCAATATGATATCCATTTAAACTAATATCTTTAAAACTTAATAAATTTCTTTGAGACTTAGTTGAAAATAATGCATCCTCTATTATAAACTTTGTTCCTTTGGTAGTATAATATTGGTTCTTTAATTAATCTTGTACTACTATATATTACATTAACGTTAGCTTTTCCTATTGTCAAGTGAGAAAAATATTTCTTATCTTTAAATATAATGTGTATTGTAGCACTGTTTTCTAAATATATATATGCATCATTGATCTTGGATTCAACTTGATGAATATCCATATTTTTAAAATAAGATATCTAGTAGAAAACTTGCAAGTTAATATAAGCAAACATTAAATATAGAATTTATTATTTAAACACATAAGAAAACATATCATTTAAATATAATGAGAACATATAAAAACATATTCTATATAAAGTTATATTAGAACATAACAACAAACTATTAAAAATTTTTATTTTTGGATATTTACATCATCAATCAGATGATCAATTCCTCTTTCAACGTGAACAAAAAAATCAGTAACATCTAGATGGCTTATATCAACTTGGTCATGGTTAAAATCATTTTAAACAAAATTTGTTTCAATATATGTTTTTTCTTTTTAGGGTTCAATGATACTTGATAAAAGTTCAACAAGATGTTTTAACATACAATAGGTACGTAACCAATGGCCTTTCAAAACACATCAATGATAGACACTTTTTATATTCCTTTTATTTTGACATTTTTTTTCTTTTGCTTGTATCCTTTCACTATTCATCAACTTTTGGTGGATTTTCTGGTGGGTTCTAGTATTCATCCACACTTAGTGGGTAATGGGTTAAAAATGGTCATCCACTCCTGGTGGGTGATGGGTTAAAAGTGTTTATCTACTTATGGTGGGTTACAAGTATTCATCAATTCCTAGTGGTTAAATATATTTATCCACTTTTTATGGTTAAATGTATTAATGCATTTTTTGTGGTTAAATGCATTCGTACTATTAGAATAGTGATTAGTGTAACCACCATGATTGCAATTATTATTATGACCTCGTCCACGTCTATAACCATAATTATTAAATGATGTTGCATTTACTTCAAGGGATAGACAAGGTTTATGATTTTTCATTAATAGCTCGTTATCTTGTTAAATCACAAAAATAGATGAAATTCAAAACAAAATGTATTTTCAGATTACCCAAAGTATTGTATTTTTCACTTGTTATTAAATAGATATCACAAAAGCCAATTTCATATGTTCAATTTAAAAATGTCTTATGCAAAATTTGATAATATCAAAGATAAATTATAAAGCTCGACCCTGTGTTATTTTTAATATGTCATTCACATGCATTGGAAAGCATGTTTGCATATTGAATTGCCCCGAAAAGTTAGCTAAATGACGATGTTGCCCTTAGTGGTACTGATAAGTCAATTAAACCTCGAACTAGTTCAAATAAGAATTTTAAGGTGAAATTGAGAATTTCACAATCTAGAGATTACTTAAAACAGTGATTCGGAGTTCGAGGTTCAGTTTGGAGTTAATCGGGAAAATTGACCGATTAGGGATAAAACGGTCATTTTTCAATTTCAGGACAAAATGGGAATTTTAATAAAGATTTTGATTTTAAATGACCAAGAATAATTATATGAAATATAATATGATTATTGGAGCATAAAATGAAGTTTAGCAGTGAAAAAGTGTAATTCTCGATATTTTTGAGACACAAGGGCAAAATAGTAATTCTGCCACTAAAAGTCAAAACGAGAATTTTAAAAGAAGATTTTGGCCCCATTTGATTTAGATTCATTATTTAGACTTGTTAAAATATAATTTGAGGTTGAAAAGTGGGAAGGACATGTAATTTCGGTACATTTTGAAAAATATGGGTAAAATGGTAATTTTACCACTGGAGGATCAAATTAAATTTTTCGAGAGAATTTAAATCAAATTTGATAAATTGGAGTGTGGTATGAGTTTTAGGAGTGAAAAATATACCTTGTGGCAATTTTTCATTTTTTGGGGTAAAAAATGTAATTTTGCACTTTTCGAGGGTAAAAGTGTAATTTTGTAAAAAGTACACTGTAAAAATCTTTGAGAATTGTCTAGAAGCTTCATGAAATCAAATGATAAGTGCTGAAATTTTGTGGTGGAGAAAAGAAATTCAAAAAGAAAATAAATAATAATAAAATAAAAAAAAGTAAATAAACATATGTATAAATTGAATATTTAATTATTTAAGTTGAATAAAGCCATAAAAATCAGCCAAAGAACCCCAAATTGGCCGGCCATCAAAGGAAGAAAGGAAAGGAGAAGAACCAAGAACCCTAGGCTGATTTTTAAAGGGGAAGTGAAAGGATTCAAGTAATCAAACTTGAAAAAGGTAAAAACTTTTAATTTTCTTAGTGATCTAGCTTACCCATTATTTTCTTTCCATTTTCCATGCATGAAATTCATGCTTGTCCAATGAACACTATGCTGACCGAATCTACATGGGCAGATTTGAGCAAATTTTTGGTTGAATTTTAGCTTGAATTAAGGTGTTTGGGAAGTTTAGTTAAGTGTAGAAATGAAAAATGGCAAAAATAAGCAAGAAAATAGAATTTTTTCCCATTTAAACCTATTATGCCGAATTTTTCAGGGGAATATTGGCTGCTTATTTTGATGCTAATTTGTGGTATTTAAGTGTAAATTGATGAATTTTGAGTGTAGAAAAATTATGGAAAATTTTGGTGCGAAAATTGAAATTTTTTACCTAAAGTGCAGATGGTGCACTGGGTGTTTCAGACTGCAAATTGGCATCATATTCGCAGTCACTAAGGTCAATTAAGTGTAATTAGAACATAGAAATTGAAAGAAATCAATTTGGAATTAAATTGGAGACTGTAGCCAATTTAATCGTGTGTAGGCGAATTAGACCAAATATCGTATTTGGACGGTTATTCGGACAGCTTATATTGCATTTCATGCATTCAAATAGAAATTATAGAGCCTGAAATCAATTATAATTAATTGATTTGATTTGTTGAAATTTGTGCTACGTGTAACGCGTAGGTGGTGAACTGTCCGATAAAGGCAAGAAAATAGCTACTGACGAGCGAGACTAGGGGTATTCAGGACTTTTGAAACCAGTGAGTGGATAATTTACCGTTTTCAATATCTAGAGTAGTTTTATCTGCTTCTGTGATTTAAAAATAAATTGAATTTATAAATGATTTTTAAATAAAAAAAATATTGATTTATTTACACTGAGTATGTGGAGACCGGGTTAAATTTGTGTTTATATATTAAAATTGAAATTATGGCTTATGATTTTGGTGATCATGCTTGACTGGTTTATTATGTTAAAATTTGCATAAATTGTTGTTTGCAGTGTAGGCTGGCTAGTATTAAAGTAGCATTGTTATGCTGTTGGATTTTTCTATAAATTTGGTGGTCTAATAAAACACTGCAATGAGGGTTGCCGTGGTTTGCCTTTAGGAGGGGCACGGTTAACCTTATTAATTGTTACCTCAGTCGGAGAGGCGAGTAGGGTAACTCCTAAGGTAATGTTATGATTCACTTCACGTTATACCACCACGTGAAGATGAGTTTAGCCAACGCCAAGGATCAGTTGTATTTGAAAAATTATGAAATTCTCACAGCCTTGGCAGACTCAATTGGACGCTCTGATCAAGTGTCCACGAGTATGAGATTTGGCTTAAGCCTGATTTTTATAAATAAAACATAAGCCTTGGATTTTGTTAAATAAGATTGCTTTGTACAAGTGTATTAAATTGGTGCTATGAATTACATGATAGCATTGTGTTTTATTTATATTGTCTCCATCTACTCGACTTTAAATATCGTGGATGGTAGTTATCTAACTCACTAGATTGTAAAACTCACCCCCTCAATTTCTGTCACGACCCGGAACTCCCCATCGGGCCCATGACAACCGTCGTGAAGTCTCAATAGGTATTCACACTCCAAATACCGACTGAAACCCCGCAAGGCTTTCGTATAAGTTTCCACACTCCCCCGGTGAGCTACGATTACAAAAT
Organism: Theobroma grandiflorum; assembly: GCA_036013995.1. Classification (NCBI taxonomy): domain Eukaryota; kingdom Viridiplantae; phylum Streptophyta; class Magnoliopsida; order Malvales; family Malvaceae; genus Theobroma; species Theobroma grandiflorum. The sequence continues at coordinate 14,442,601 of CP142132.1, read as the reverse complement.
GTCACATTTTAAATACCACTAGCCATTTTCAATTTAAAAATACTAAAATAGTTCCATCCAGCTCACATGGGCATTTTCATCGTTTTTCATCGAAAATTTGAAATTTTTTAAAAATGTAGTAAATACGTATAAAACACATTTATCATGATAAAAATAAATTTAAGTATCTAAAATATATATTTGGAAATAAAATTTAATTATTTGAATATAATAAAATAATATAATTTCTCATAAAACAAATTTTATTAAACTATTGATAAATAATTTTCACAGCGTAAAAATTAATTATATTTTTACATACTTTAATACAAAAGACTATAAAATTACAGTGATACGTGAGCCCCAAAACTAACCAGAATGTATCGAGAACTGTGAACCTACAGTTCTCGTCGATTCAAGTCCACTATGGTTCTTGATCGAATCAGCTAACTATGAATGCTTTGAGCTTGTAAGGTGTGGAAAAAAAAGGGGTGAGATTATAAAATCCCAGTGAGTAAACAGACACCATCTAAAGTATCTAAAACTGAGTAAAAATAAATAAATAAAATATTCAAATCCAATATATTTTTCACAACATCAATACTCAATTTTATTCCAATAATTCACTTGGCTTATGCACAATCTTTAAAAACTTGGCTTATGCCAAAACCTGTACTCGGGGATACCTTGTACGGGGGCATCCACTCGAGTCCGCCAAGGCTGTAAAATTTCATATTTCTCGAAATTTAGTCATTCCTTGGTGTTGGCTGAGTTCACTATCACGAGGTGGTTAGGCGTGAAGTAAACTCAAATCCTACCTCAAGAAATACCCTACGCGCCTCTCTACCGAGGTAAGCATAATAAATTTTTGAGTTTCTGTGCCCCTCCTAAAGGTTGGTCCACGGAACCCGCCACTGCAACGACCACAATTATTCCACCAATTAAATAAAATTATCATAGTATAACATGGCCCACAATTCTTATTTTACTAATTAAGGCAAATCAAAGTAGTTCATGTATTTATCAATTCATAAAATAGCTAGTCATGCTCACAATTTATCATAAGCCATACAATTCAAACAATAATTTGCAATATAAGCAAACAGTCTCCCATTACTCTATTTTTGAAACCACTATTCAATTTTCCATAAAATTTGTAAAATCATTTTATAAAATCACAATTTTTCTTAAAACATGGCAATTTACTATTTAAACTCATTTTCTATAAAACACACAATTGAATAAAACTACTATAGATAATTAAGACAATAATAAGTTTACTCACTGTTCTAAGAGTAGAAATACTCCTATCTTCAGTCCTCGGGTGCAACCTCTTACTCGAACCAATTTACTCACCACCTATCCATAATCCATGACACAAAATTCAATAAATTGTGTCAATTCATCATAAATTATTTCAGGCTCTAAATGAATGGAATGTCCTACAAAATGTCCGAATAACCGTCTAAACACGGTTCTTGACTTAATTCGCCTACATACGTCTAAATTGCTAAAATCTCCATTTTAACTCCGATTTGACCCGTTTAAATTTCTAATTGTTCGATTATATTCCAATTTCTCAATGGCAGTATCTACTGGTCAATTTACCAGTCCTAGATTAAAAATTATGATTTTACCCCTAGCGGGTAAAAATTTTGATTTTTACTCTGAAAATTCCCAAAATTTTCCTCTAACCATAATTCAACATAATTCACTTAAATACCACAAATAAACATCATTTCAGAAACCAATTTGTCTCTCTAAAATTCTACATAAATGGGTTTCAATATGAAAAAAATTCTATTTCTTACTATTTCTCATTTTTACACTTACTAAACTCACTAAAAACATTAAATCAAGTTAAAATTCAACCAAATCAAGACCCAAAATCACTCCAAGAAATTCGGCCAGCATGTGGGGAGCATACCCACTTTCTAAATTTGCTTGGAAATTAAAGTAAAATGGGTGGGTAATGAAGAAATCAAAAGAAATTAAAAAAATTTTACCTTTTTCTTGATAAATTTTTGATTTCTACACTTTTCCCCTTTGATTTTCTCCTAGGGTTCTTGATTTCCTTCTTTCCCTCTTTTGCCTGGTTCTACCCGACCCTCCTAAGGGTCATTGGCTGAAAAATCAGCCTATTTAAAGGTATAATAAAATAATATTTTTTATTCATTTTTTTAATGTTTTATTAATCCATTAATTTCTAGCCATTCATTTTATTTCAAATTTTCACCATACACTTGTCTCACATATCCATGGCTTTCCTGAATTTTCTGGACCATTCCAAAAATTTTGATGGTGTAATTTTATAAAATTACACTTTTACCCCCGAAAAAGTACAAAATTACATTTTTACCTCAAAAATTGAAAAATTTTCACGAGGTATATTTTTCACTCCTCAAACTCATACCACACTCCAATTTATCAAATTTGATCTAAATTCTCTCAAAAAATTAAATTTGGTCCCTCGATGGCAAAATTACCATTTTGCCCCTATACTCCAAAATGTATTGGAAATTGAAACTTTTCACTGCTAAATCCTCAAATTATGTTCTAAATAATCTAAATAATTAATCTTGATCAATTTTTGTCAAAATATTTTTCAAAAATTCCCGTTTTGTCCTTTAATGGTAAAATTATTATTTTACCCTTGTGCTTCAAAACTACCGAGAAATTAAATTTATCACTATCAAACTTCATATTATACTCCAATAATTATATTATACTTCAAATAATTGATCTTGGTCGAATGTGATTAAAATATTTTATGAAAATCTCCATTTTGTCCTTAAATGACAAAATGACCATTTCGTCCCTAATCGATCAATTTTCCTGATTGACTCCAAACCGGACCTCGAACTCTAAATCACTGTTTTGAGTAATCCCTGGACTGTGGAATTCTCAATTTCACTCTTAAAATCCGTATTTGAGCTTATTCGAGGTTTAAATCATCTCAGTCATATTTCTAGTTATAATACTACCTTTTAAATATTTTTCCAACTGTTCAAATATACTATCACTCTATCAGTTACATGTATAATATGGCAAATATTTTAGAGCCAGGTTTGACAATTTTCTCATTTCAAGCTCACAGACAGTTGTAGATAGAGGATTTTGTTGAGGAAAAGGTTTAGAGTGATAACCTTCAGTGCACAAGTTCATCTCTTAGACTGTATTTTTCTATTATGGGCCCACTTAGCATCGTAAATTAAATCTTATACTTCAGTTAACTGTGTTACTGTATGTAATAATATATTTTGTTTTTACGCTGTAAAAATTATATCCGGATATCTATATAAAAATTATTTTATATAAAAATTATTTTATAGGAAAATAGTTTATTTTATGAAATATTATTATTTTATTGCATTAGATGTAATTTTACTCAAATTTCATGTTTTAGATATCCGATTTCAATTTCGACTGCAAATTATGATATCTTTATGCGTAAGTAACATTTTTTCCAAATTTTAAAATTTTTGACGAAAAATGACCAAAACGCCCCTGTGTAGTAAATTTCGTCTTTTTTCTCGGTTTGAATCAAAAATTGGATGAAATGTTTTAAAGTCTGAAATTAATAAATAGAAACTCACAAGGGAGTTGGAAAGACTGGTATGAGAGCCTTACGAGGTCTCGATATGGTACTCAGGGGATGAGTGCATATCGAGACATTGCGGCGGTTGTCACAGACTCGAGGGTGGTTCCGGATCGTGACATAAATTTACATATGTTGAGTAAAATCATAGTCGAAATTCAACAAATAAATCATATAAATTATATATATATATATATGCATAACTTGGTTTAATAAATCAATGAATAAAATATGATAAATACTACATGATAGCAACATTCACATGAAAGTTGACTTTTAGGAAATGAAAACACTAAAAAGATATGATATTAAGTTACTTACTTGATTTATTAAAATAAAATATCAAAGACCAACCATTGAAATTTTTTTGGAAGTTTAAAGATGAAGTTCGAATCATGCTGATTACATGTTATGAAATATAACTTAAAAAAACAACTATGAGAAAAAACATTTAGAAGGAGTAAGAAGATCTTATTTGAGAGTGTATTTAGAAATGAAGTGAGAAGCCTATTTATAGACTAACAGCCTCTTATATCTAGATTGAATTTATAAGATAAAGATAATACTAAAAGATTTGATTTGGTTGGATTAAATCTTAATATTAACCTAATCTAATCCATATTCAAATCTAGATATACGTAATCAAATATAAAAGTTAAAATTAGATTACCCTCTTATATCTGGCCTTTTGAGTTATTTGGTTTATTTGGGTTGCCTTGTCTACTTTGAAATCTTGAATTGTGATATAATGGATATTCACGTATATATCTATAATATTGATATTTTAATATTTCTAATTATATTTTAAAATTAAAATTAAATAAAAATATTAAAATATTAATATAGTAATATTTCAAATCAAATTAAATCAGATCCAAATCTCAAATTTCTTGTCCATAGATCGACTGAATCAGGTTAAGTCCATGAACTTGGCTAGCCATCCAAATCATGGGTAGGTCTAATCATAATGGTATGATTACAATATAATTTAAAGAATTGCAAGTGCAACAGCCAACACGTGAAAAGTCCTTACTAGAATGAGGACTAAGTAAAATTTATTGATCAAATGGATGTGATCATCAATTATTTCTTGGTTTATTAGGAACCTGTCTTGTATAAAGCTTTCTTCCTTTGGTAAAGAAAGTGATGTTAAGGTGATAATTCTATGAAATAGAATTATTTTTATTTTAAATTGTTTTTAAAAGGTTATTTAATTTTTTAAATTTAGATTATAATTTAGTTATTGTTGATTTTTTTATTTAGTTTATTATTATTATTATTAAGTTATTTTAATTTTATATATATTTATCTTAGTTTAGTCAATATTTATTAATTTTCATGCTTTTGTAGGATTTAAGAAAATAAGATTTAGTTTTGAAAAATAAGATGTTTGAAGGACTCAAAATTTTGCTTGTATATGTTTTAGTTTTTTACCCATAACTCTCTCTACAGAGCTCCAAATGATATGATTTTTAGATTATTGGAAAGCTGGGAGACAGAACTACAACTTTTGAGAAGATCACTTTGTCTAGCTCTGCCTCAAAGATAGAGAAAATTATGTCAAAATATGACAAGGCGTACTATTGCAAGAATAGAAATTTTGAAAGATGATATTTGATTTTAGGCCACTCATAACACTTTTAAGCCCAATTAGAATTAGTAGATTAACTTAGGAGATTTTAGGTTAAGATTGTTAGTATAAATAGGATATTTTTATGAGACATTAAGGGAGACAACCTTAAGAGATTTAACAAGCTAGAAGTTGAGGTTGAAACTTAGAGAATAAGGTTGCAAATATTTGTTTTGTTTTCTTCCTTAGCTTTTATTTTTCTTGTTACTTTTAACGATTAAACTTCCCATATTTTTCTTTATCTTTGCAATTATGAGTAGCTGATTTTATTTTCCTAGGATTGCAATTGAACTCACACGTAATCTAAATTTTTAACCCCTTTCTTGCTTATTTTCAATGGAACTAAATTGTTTATTTCAATTTATTCTTAAAGCTTTTAATTGCTTGATCACCAATTAAATTGATTAGAAACTTAAACAAATTTGGGAAAGGGAATTTAGTGTAAACTAAAATTGAAATAGCATATGATCATATTAATTGATTTGCCTAAAAGATAAAGATATACCTATAGGCTATATGTAGTCAAATTAGACCATGAATTTAATGAGTCTATTTTAATTTTAATTCATATAAGGATATAGTGTTTTGATTAAAATAGATATTTTTATAAGATAAGTTGAGAGACCCTTATAAATAATTGAAGACTCTAGATTAACAATTCAACCCATTGAAATAAATTGAGGAAGAGAGTTAAAATTTAACCTATTGTAATAAGTTAAGGAAGAGAGTTAAGATTTAAATGAAGTGTGAAGTATATTGTAATCTTAGGCTTGTTTGATTTGATATTTACCTAAGTTAGTATTATTTGATTTTTCTTTTTCAGTTTAAATTTTGATTAATTAGTTTTAGTTAATTAATTAATTTTGATTGTTTGGATTAAATTAAATTGTTATAATTTTGGTACTTAGTAAAATTTAAATTAATTTTCTGTGGAATCGATACTTTACTTACCGTTATACTATTTTTTCGATACTTGCGTAAATAGAAATTTAACTGACATAAGCTTCAAGCTGCAATTAGGTTGTCTAGTCAGTATTTTAGTGAAGAAGATAATTCCTAACATTTGTACACAAATTGAAAATTTGAAAAAATGATCTATTTCTGATCCTATGTGTCACGCCCCGGAACCACCCATCGGGCTCGTGACAACTGCCGCGACGTTCCGATAGACACTCCTTCCCCGAGTGTAAATCGAAACCCCGCAAGGCATCTCGTACCAGTTTTTCATCTACCCCGTGGTTAATAAATTTCAATAAATATTTTTCAACGAATAAAATTTGTGTTTTGAACCAAAACAATTAAATTACACTATTAACCACACAGGGGCATTTTCGTCATTTTCCCTCAAAATTTCAAAATCGGTAAAATATTACAATTTACTATAAAATAATATTTTTATAAACAACAATAACCAAATTTGTATGCATAGAAACAAAATATGTCATTACATATTTTTATGCGATTAAATCGAGTGTGTACATGAATTACAATGACATGTGGGCCCAACTATGCATAACTATGTACCTTGGAGTATGCTACAAACACGGCTTCAATCAAGCCTCTATGTGCACTCCGAGTGCTACCAACAATCTCGAGCCTGAAAGGAGGAGAGAGGGTGGTGAGTTTTACAACCCAGTGAGTTGGATAATTACCATCTATGACATCTACAGTCGAGTAGATGGAGACAAAAGAAAACCTTACACAGCAATACGGTTCTTAACACAGAACTAAATTTTTATTCAGATAGCATATTTTATTTTCATCAATTTCAATCAAAATCAACAAAATCATAGAAATCATTTGGCTTATGATTTCCTTTAAAACCAGGCTTATGCCAAAATCTTTACTCGGTGATGCCTTGGCCCGAGGCACCATAACCGAGTCCGCCAAGGCTGTTATAATTTCATTTCATTTAGAAATATAGCCGTTCCTTGGCGTTGGCCTAATTCACTTTCACGTGGGGTTAGACGTGGAGTGAATTCTCTGGGTATCTCGGGAGTTATCCTACGTGCCTCTCCAACCGAGATTATATAACTCTTGAGTTTACCGTGCTCCTCCTAAAGGCAGTCCACGGAAACCCGCCACTGCAGCGACTCATCAACCCACCAATCGATAATAAATCATTTAACATGATTTAGCAATTTTTATTGCTAAACAATTTATCAAAACAAAGCAGTCAATTCACATTTTCCAATACAATAAACAATTTAGCCAATCATGCCGTCATGCTTCTAAATTTCATAAGCCACAAGTTTCATTTGTTTCATAAATAACACAATTCACTAATTTGGTCTCCATGTACTCTATTTCATAAAATTGACATTTAATTTCAAAACAGTATTTCATCAAATACATTTTAATCAAAAATCATAATATTTTTATTTTCAATTTCATCATGCTTTCAAAAGCATACAGCCATAATAAAATCACTACAGATATTATAGATGATAATTAATCCACTCACCTTGTCACAGGAGTGCCCGATACTCCCGTTTTTAATTTCACTACACCGTTTTTCTCCGGTGTCTGGGGGACCCACCACCTAGGCGATACGTGTGACACAAATTTCAATAAATTGTGTCAATTTCTCATAATCAATTTCAGGCTCTATGTGATGCATGAACTGAGCTAAAAATGGTTCGGACAGTCGTTAATTCACGGTGTCCGACCAACTCGCCTACACGCAATTAAATTGCTAAAATCTTCATTTTACTTCCGATTGGACCCGTTTCAATTTCTAATAGTCAAATTTTGTTCACATTATCCACTAACAGTGTACACGAGTCTAATTATCAGTCTTGGACTGATAATTACGATTTTACCCCTAATGGGTAAAAATTTCGATTTTTGCTCTGAAAATTCCCAAAATTTTTCTCTATCCATAATTCATCATAATTCATCAAAATACCTCAAATAAACATCATTTCAGCAGCAAATTCACTCCTGGAAAATTCAGCATAATCGGGTTCAATGGAGAAAAATCATTTCTCTCACTAGTTTTTGTCATTTTCCATTTCTACCTAACTAACAACAGCTAATTAACGTAAAATCCAATCAAATCAAACTCAAAAATCCCTCCCCTAGGTTCAGCCAGCATAGGGTTCATTGTGCAAGCTCATGTTTAATGCATGGAAAATAGAAAAGAACATATGGGTAGTGTAGATCAAGAAGAAATTTAAAGAAATTTTACCTTTTACTTGTTGGATTTTTGATTTCTTCTCTTTTCTCCTTAGATTTTCCTCTAGGGTTCTTGGTTTTCTTCTTTCCCCCTTTTCTCCTGGTTCTACCCGACCCTCCTAAGGGTTATTGGCTGAAAATTCAGCCTATTTAAAGGCAACATAAAATATTATTATTTTATTCATTTTTTTAATGTTTTATTATTTCTTTACTTTCTAGCCATTAATTTATTCTAAAATTTCTTCCAGGTGTTTATCTCTCTTATCCACAGCTCAGAAAAATTTTTCAGACTTATCCAAAGTCTTGGTGATGCAATTTTTGAAAATTACATTTTTGCCCCCGTAAAAGTCAAAAATTACAGTTTTGCCCCAAAAATTGAAAAATTGCCACAAGGCATATTTTTCACTCCTCAAACTCATACCATACTCCAATTTGTCAAATTTGATCTAAATCCTCTCGAAAAATTAAATTTGACATTCCGATGGTAAAATTACGATTTTACCCCTACACTCTAGAAATCACCAGAATTTCTTCTTTTTCCACTTTTCAATCTCAAATAACATTTCAATTGATTAATATGATCAATCTCAATCAAATGGGATCAAAAAATCTTTTTCAAAAATTTCAAATTCGTCCTTTAATGGTAAAATTACTATTTTGCCCTTGTGTCCCAAAAATACCGAGAATTGTACTTTTTCACTGCTAAACTTCACTTCATGTTCCAAACATCTTTTTATATTCCATATAATCATTCTTGGTCATAAAAATCAAAATCTTTATTAAAAATTCCCATTTTGTCCTGAAATTGAAAAATGACCGTTTTGTCCCTAATCGGTCAATTTTCCTGATTAACCCCAAATTGAACCTCGAACTCCGAATCACTGTTTTAAATCAGTCCGTGGGTTTTAGTTTTCTCAAATTCATCCTCAATTCTCTGTTTAAACTGGTTCAAGACTTATTTAACTTAATCATACTCTTAGGGGCAATATTGTCATTTATCTTGTTTCTCGGGGCAATTCGATATACAAACATGCTATCCATTGCATGTGAATGACATATCACAGATAAATTAGGGTTAGGTGTTACACTATGTACCAAAAAAAAAAGAAGAAAAACTCATTTCATCTTGCGTAGCCTTATAAAAATGGCTAAAAGATTCTTTTTAGTTATCCAAATTCCGAACCAAAAGCCTAAGTTTCTAATCCTATTATATAAATTTTATCTATAAACTACAATAATGTATACTTAAAATAAAATTTTATGAATATAGTAAGGAATTACGTCCCATTCCAAAAAATGTTTTATGCATATATGGTTTTTGGATAATCGCCTTTTACTTACAAATTTGAAATTTTAATAAAGATAACAAATGAACTTTATTTGTTCTAAACAAAAAAGTCTATCCAAAGATATTTAGTAATGTTATTTGACCATACACTTGTGTCCCTACATTATGTCTCTCTTAATGCTGCAAAGTTTAATTAGATAATTTACAGGTGTTTTTGTTGAGAGTCATACATGTCAAAGACTAGATCTAGTAATTCGTCTTTTTCTGTCTTAAATGTGTCAGACACGAAACATGTCATGCCCCGGAACCACCCATCGAGCCCGTGACAATTGCCGCGATGTCCCAATAGGCACTCATTTTCCCCAAGTACAAACCGAGACCTTGCAAGGCATCTCATACCAATTTTTCCATCTTCCCATGTGGTTAATGATTTTCTAATAAACATTTTTTAGTGAATACAATTCATGTTTTGAATCAAAATAATTAAATCGCACCATTAACCACGTAGGGACATTTTCGTCATTTTTGTTAAAAACATTATATATTCGTAGAATATGCAAAATTCGCAATCAAAAATAATTTTTGATGTCTAAAACCCTTATAAAAATAAAGTTTTCAGATAATAAAATAAAATAATAACTATTAACAAAATATTACATTTTATTGTAAAGCAATATTTTCAGAAACACCGATAGTCAATTTTCCGTTCGTAAAAGCAAAATAAATTTGTATGTATATCAATATAGATAACCAATATACAGAATTTAAATTACAATGATATGTGGGCCCACTATGCATAACTGTGTACGTTTGTATACAAAGACGCGGCTTCGATTAAGCCTCTAATGGTACTCCGAATGCTTACTTGTAGTCTCGAGCCTTAAAGGGGGAGAAGAGGGTGGTGAGTTTTACAACCCAGTGAGTTAGACAATTACCATCTATGATATCTAAAGTCGAGTAGATGGAGACAAATGCAAATATTGAGTAATAACACATTTTATAGCACACACTTGAATTTTATTCAAGTAATTTATTTCAAGTTCATGAATTATCATCAAAATTATAAAATCATTAGGGCTTATGATTTTCTTAGAATCGGGCTTAAGCCAAAATCCTTACTCGGTGATGCCTTGGCCTGAGGCACCCTAACCGAGTCCACCAAGGCTATTATAAATATATTTCATTTAGAGATACAGTCGTTCCTTGGCATTGACCGAATTCATCTTCACGTGATGGTTTAGCATGAAGAGAATTTTAACATTACCTCGGGAGTTCCCCTACGCGCCTCTCTGACCGAGGTAACAATTTATCAGCTTTTACCGTGCCCCTCCTAAAGGCAGTCCACGGCAAACCCTCACTGCAGTATTTTATTATTTGTAATTCACCAAATTTGTAAATATCAAACAGCATAGCATGGCCAATAAATTATGTCCAATCATCAAAATAAATGGACAATTTATATCATTCATAAAAATATAGAATTCAGCCAGCATGCTTTCTAATGTCATAAGCCATAGATTTTAATTCATGTATACATAATACAATTCATCAAATAGGTCTCCATATACTCAATTTCATAAAATTGACATTTAATTTCAAAAACAGTATTTCATCGAAATACATTTTCATTGAAAATCGTAATATTTTATACTTTCAAATTCATCATGCTTTAAAAAGCATAAATTCATAATAAATCCACTCTAGATATTACAGACGATAATTTATCCACTCACCTCGTCACAGGAGTGCATGATACTCTTGTTTTAATTCCACTACACCTTAATCTTTCCCGCGTCCGGGGGACCCACCACCTATGCACGATTCACGACACAAAATTTCATTATTTGTGTCCAACATAATAATTTATTTCAGGCTTTTCATAATGCATGAAATGCCATAGATCCTGTCCGAATTACCATCTAAACACAGTATTCGACCTAGTTCACCTACACGCGTCGAATTGGCTAAAATCTCCATTTTAACTCCGATTGAACTTGTTTCAATTTCTAATAGTCCAATTTTATTCACATTATCCACTAACAGTGTACACATGTCAATTTATCAGTCCTAGACTAAATATTACGATTTTACCCCTAACGAGTAAAAATTTTGATTTTTATTCCAAAAATTCCCTTCAATTTTCTATATCCATAATTCATCATAATTCCTCAAAATACCATGAAATCTCAGCAAAATCAGCAGCCAATATTCCCCTAGAAAATTCGGCATAATGGGTTTCAATGGGCGAAAATTATTTTTCTAGCTTATTTTTGCTATATTTCAATATAACCTAACTAAAATCACTTAATTCTATTAAAATCAACCAAAACTCAAGCTCAAAACTCATCCATGGAGGTTTGGCCAGCATGGGTGTCCATACCCACTTCCTAATTTTGCATGGAAATGAGAAAAAAATGCATGGGTAGTGAAAATCACAAGGAAAATCAATGAAATTTACCTTTTTAATGCTTGATTTCTTGATTTCTCTTGATTTTCCCCAAAATTTTCAGCTAGGGTTCTTTTTTCTTTTCTCCCTTTTTTCTCCTGGTTTGGACGGCTTGAAAAAGATGAGAATTCTGGAAATTTTGACTTTTTTAAAGGCTAAAATAAAATAATATTATTTTATTCATTTTTTAATATTTTATTAATTCCTTAAATTCTAGCTATCCATTTGTTTCCAAATTTTCACCAGACACTTGTCTCACATATCCATAGCTTAGATAAAATTTTTAGACTTATCCAAAGTCTTGGTGTAGTAATTTTTTAGAATTTACACTTTTACCCTTGTAAAAGTCAAAAATTACATTTTTACCCAAAAAACTGAAAAATTGCCCATAGACATATTTTTCACCCCTCATACTCATATCATTCTCCAACTTGTCAAATTTGATCAAAATCCTTTCAAAAATCAAATTTTCGATTTCGAGTGGTAAAATTACGATTTTGCCCCTGCACCCCAAAAATCACCGGAATTAAACTTTTTCACTGCCAAACCCTCAAATTATACTCCAATAAGTCTAATATAATCAATCTTAATCAAACGGGATTAAAATTTTTTTTCAAAAATTGCAAATTCGTCCTCAGGTGGTAAATTACCATTTTGCCCCTAGAACACTTAAAATCCGGATTGACTCCAATCGAATCTCAAACTCCGAATCCTCATTTTAAATCAATCCATGGGTCTTAATTTTCTCAAATTCATCCTCAATTCTCTGTTTAGATCAGTTTAAAACTTATTTAATCTTGACAATACCATTAGGGGCAATATAGTCGTTTAACTAGTTTTACAGGGCAATTCAATATACAAACATGCTATCCAAAGCATGTGAATGATATATCACAGATAATTTAGGGTCAAGTGTTACAAAAAACATTAAGGTTACACACAAACTGTCACGCCCCGGAACCACCCATCGGGCCCGTGACAACTGCCGCGACGTCCCGATAGACACTCCTTCCCCGAGTGTAAATCGAAACCCCGCAAGGCATCTCGTACCAGTTTTTCATCTACCCCGTGGTTAATAATTTCCAATAAATATTTTTCAATGAATAAAATTTGTGTTTTGAACCAAAACAATTAAATTACACTATTAACCACAAAGGGGCATTTTCGTCATTTTCCCTCAAAAATTTCAAAATCGGTAAAATATTACAATTTACTATAAAATAATATTTTTATAAACAACAATAACCAAATTTGTATGCATAGAAACAAAATATGTCATTACATATTTCTATGCGATTAAATCGAGTGTGTACATGAATTACAATGACATGTGGGCCCAATTATGCATAACTATGTACCTTGGAGTATGCTACAAACGCGGCTTCAATCAAGCCTCTATGTGCACTCGGAGTGCTACCAACAATCCCGAGCCTGAAAGGGGGAGGAGAGGGTGGTGAGTTTTACAACCCAGTGAGTTAGATAATTACCATCTATGATATCTACAGTCGAGTAGATGGAGACAAAAGAAAACCTTATACAGCAATACGGTTCTTAACACATAACCAAATTTTTATTCAGATAGCATATTTTATTTTCATCAATTTCAATCAAAATCAACAAAATCATAGAAATCATTTGGCTTATGATTTCCTTTAAAACCAGGCTTATGCCAAAATCCTTACTCGGAGATGCCTTGGCCCGAGGCACCCTAACCGAGTCCGCCAAGGCTGTTATAATTTCATTTCATTTAGAAATACAGCCGTTCCTTGGCGTTGGCCTAATCCACTTTCACGTGGGGTTAGACGTTGAGTGAATTCTCTGGGTATCTCGGGAGTTATCCTACGCGCCTCTCCAACCAAGATTATATAACTCTTGAGTTTACCGTGCTCCTCCTAAAGGCAGTCCACGGAAACCCGCCACTGCAGCGACTCATCAACCCACCAAGCGATAATAAATCATTTAACATGATTTAGCAATTTTTATTGCTAAACAATTTATCAAAACAAAGCAGTCAATTCACATTTTCCAATACAATAAACAATTTAGCCAATCATGCCGTCATGCTTCTAAATTTCATAAGCCACAAGTTTCATTTGTTTCATAAATAACACAATTCACTAATTTGGTCTCCATGTACTCTATTTCATAAAATTGACATTTAATTTCAAAACAGTATTTCATCAAATACGTTTTAATCAAAAATCATAATATTTTTATTTTCAATTTCATCATGCTTTCAAAAGCATACAGCCATAATAAAATCACTACAGATATTACAGATGATAATTAATCCACTCACCTCGTCACAGGAGTGCCCGATACTCCCGTTTTTAATTCCACTACACCGTTTTTCTCCGGTGTCCGGGGAACCCAACACCTAGGCGATACGTGTGACACAAATTTCAATAAATTGTGTCAATTTCTCATAATCAATTTCAGGCTCTATGTGATGCATGAACTGAGCTAAAAATGGTTCGGACAGTCGTTAATTCACGGTGTCCGACTGACTCGCCTACACGCGATTAATTTGCTAAAATCTTCATTTTAATTCCGATTGGACCCGTTTCAATTTCTAATAGTCAAATTTTGTTCACATTATCCACTAACAGTGTACACGGGTCTAATTATCAGTCTTGGACTGATAATTACGATTTTACCCCTAATGGGTAAAAATTCTGATTTTTGCTCCGAAAATTCCCATAATTTTCCTCTAGCCATAATTCACCATAATTCATCAAAATACCTCAATTATATCCAATTGGACTTAATGTCCCTCAGTGTGATACAAAATTTGAGTCCCGGACTGAAATTACGAAAATACCCCTAGTGGGTAAAATTTTCGATTTTTATTCTAAAAATTTCTAATTAATTCCTACTTTTACTATTCATCAAATTTACATAAAATGCCATTCAACCATATCAACTTGCTGTATTTCCAGCAGCCAAAAAGTCTCCAAAATTTTGGCTAAATTGGTTTTCTAACATGAATAAATGTGATTTCTTGAAATCTATCACTATAATTCACTATTACCTAACTAATAACACCTATTTAACTTAAAACCACCAAATTCAAGCATCAAATCCACCCCAAAAATCCAGCCATCAAGGTGCAGCAATACCCATATTTTGTTTGTGCATGAAAATGGAAAAAGAAAGCTAAGGAAATGAAAATCACTAGGAAAAATCAAGAAATTCACCTTTTTCAAGCTTGTTTCCTTAATTTCTCTTAATTTTTCCTTCAAAATCAGCAAGGTTTCATGGCTTTTCTCCTTGTTCTGGTTCTAACCGAAATTCCCTATGCCTTGGCTGATTTTTTATGGCTTTTATCACATAAATAATAAAATAATCCATTTTTACACATGTTTTGGTACTATTCCTTATTTTATTATTTCTTTATTTTTCTTTTTGAATTCTTTTCAGCCCAAAAATTTCAGTATTTATCCTCTGAGTTTCCAGGAGCTTCTAGAAGAAATTTTAATAATTTTTATAGTGTAATTTTATGAAATTACACTTTTACCCCCGAAAAGTGTAAAATTACATTTTTACCCCAAAAATTGAAAAATTGCCACAAGGCATATTTTTCAGTCCTCAAACTCATACCACACTCCAATTTGTCAAATTTGATCTAAATCCTCTCGAAAAATTAAATTTGGCCTTCCGGTGGCAAAATTACGATTTTGCCCTTACACTCCAGAAATCACCGAAATTTCTTCTTTTCCCACTTTTCAACCTCAAATAACATTTCAATTGATTAATATGATCAATCTCAATCAAATGGAATCAAAAATATTTTTTTAGAAATTCCAAATTCGTCCTTTAATGGCAAAATTACTATTTTGCCATTGTGTCTCAAAAATACCGAGAATTGCACTTTTTCACTGCTAAACTTCACTTTATGTTCCAAACATCATTTTATATTCCATATAATCATTCTTGGTCATTAAAATCAAAATCTTTATTAAAAATTCCCATTTGGTCCTGAAATTGAAAAATGACCGTTTTGTCCTTAATCGGTCAATTTTTCCGATTAACTTCAAACTGAACCTCGAACTCCAAATCACTGTTTTAAATAACTCCGTGGGTTTTAGTTTTCTCAAATTCATCCTCAATTCTTTGTTTAAACTAGTTCAAGACTTATTTAACTTAATCATACCCTTAGGGGCAATATTGTCATTTAACTTGTTTCCCGGGGCAGTTCAATATACAAACATGCTATCCATTGCATGTGAATGACATATCACAGATAAATTAGGGTCGGGTATTACACAAACACAACATAAATAATATTCGTATATTAAATCTAAAACACGTATACGTTTACATTTAATAACCGTGTAACACAACACGATACGATTAACACGTTTATTAAATATGTCAATATACGACACAACACGATTAATAACACGATTAACACGTTTAACACAATTAAATAAAAATATTTACAATTAAATATAATTTTATTATTTCAATTTAAAATCAATAATTATAAAAATAATTATAACAAAACAAAATAATAATAACATTAAATATAACAAAATAAAAGTTCCAAATTAGGGTTTGGACTTGGTATAATTACATTATTATCTTTATAAAATTTAAAAAACTTATTAAAATAATTGTTTAAAATTATTTAAATAAGGCTAAAATAGTCTTTGATTATTAATTTTTAACAAGTTGATAAACTTGTCATATATACATGTTTAACCACGATAATACGGTTAAATACGTTTATACGTTTCAACACGATAACACGATTAACACAATTAATTAAATATGTTTAAACGCGTTACTCATGTCTAACATGTTGAAACACGAAAATTTTCACGTCTTAAACATGTCATATACAATTAGATATGAAACACATTAAAACTAAACGCAAACTTGTTTAACCACATGTCTTCTTGTGTCATGTTAACGTATTATGTTTAAAATTATCAAGTTTACCAAAGACAAAGAGTTGTGATTGTTTTTGCACCCCTGTGAATGAATGAATGAAAATTCTTACTTTTTTTTTTAAAAAAAAGAAATTTACAAGTAAAATCTACTTACTTATAGAAACAAAATTTATTCATAAATATAATATTTAAAATCGAATCAATAAATTTATGCCATATCAAGATGGACAAATAATAAAAATAAAAGTCATAGAGTGAAAAAAGATTTTTCACAAAGATTGTACCAATATTTCGTGCTTTTATTTATCCTCACACGCCATTAAATATGTATTATTTATACATTTTTAAGTATAGTTTAGAAGTATCAAAAAGTGATTAGCTTTCAAGTTTTTAAGTGATTTAATAATATTAAGATATAACATACTAATTGTCAAGACCCGGAACTACCATCGAGTCCATGACAACTGCCGCGATGTCCCGATAAGCCCTCATCCCCCGATAACAAATCGAGACCTCGCAAGGCATCTTGCACTAGTTTTTCATCTTCCCCGTGGGTATTAGTTTCCAAAAAATATTTTTTTCAATAAATAATAATCCCGATTTCTAGATTTAAAATAATTAAAACTTACAATTCACCACACAAGGCCATTTTCGTCCTTTTTATCCAAAAATTTCACGATTTGTAAAATCGTTGCAAATTAGTAGAATACACAAAATTCACAATCGTTAATAGCTTTTGATACCGAAAACCCTTATAAAAATAAGAATTTTTAAGGAATAGAATAAAATAAAATATTAAGCAAAATATTACATTTTATTTCAAAAAATATTTTTAGAAAGATTGAAAATCAATTTTCAGCAATTGAAAATAAAATAAATTTATACATACAATATTATATATAAAAAAAGTACATAAATTAATTACATTGACACGTGGGCCCTACTATGTACTACTATGTACCTTTGTATGCTAAGGGCGTTGCTTCAATCAAGCCTCTATACGCACTCTGAGTGCTTACCAGTGATCTCGAGCCTGAAATGAGGGAGAGAGGATGGTGAGTTTTACAACCCAGTGAGTTAGATAATTACCATCTACGACATCTAAAGTCGAGTAGATGGAGACAAGTGCAAATATTGAGTAATAACACATTTCACAGCATATACTTGAATTCTATTCAAGTAATTTATTTCAATTTCATGAATTACTATCAAAATTATCAAAATCATCAAAATTATAAAATCATTAGGGCTTATGATTTTCTTAGAATCGGGCTTAAGCCAAAATCCTTACTTGGTGATGCCTTGGCCCGAGACACCCTAACCGAGTCCGCCAAAGCTGTTATAAACATATTTCATTTAAAGATACAGCCGTTTCTTGGCGTTGACCGAATTCATCTTCACGTGGTGGTTTTCCGTGAAGTGAATTTTAACATCACCTCGGGAGTTACCCTACGCCCCTTTCCAACCGAGATAACAATTAATTAGTTTACCGTGCCCCTCCTAAAGGCAGTCCACGGCAACCCTCACTGCAGTGTTTTATTACTCGTAATCCACCAAATTTATAAAAGTCTAGTAGCATAGCATGGTCAATATAATTATATCCAGTCATCAAAATCAATAGACAATTTATATCATTCGCAATAATATAGAATTCAGCCAGCATGCTTCCCAATGTCATAAGCCACAGATTTAATTCATATATAAATAGTACAATTCACCAAATAGGTCTCCATATACTCAATTTTATAAAATCGACTTTTAATTTCAAAAACAGTATTTCATCGAAGTACATTTCCATTGTAAATCGTAATATTTTATATTTTTAAATTCATCATGTTTTAAAAAGCATAAATTCATAATTAAACCCCTCTAGATATTGCAGACGATAATTAATCCATTTACCTCACCGAGAGTGCACGATACTCTTGTTTTCAATTTCCACTACACCGTATTTTTTCCGCGTCCAGGAGCCCACCACCTATACACGATTCACGACACAAAATTCCATTATTTGTGTCCAACCATTATAATTTATTTCAGGCTCTACATGCTTGAAAATTGAGTAAAAATGGTTCGAACAGTCGTTAAATTATGGTGTCTGACCGACTCACCTACACGCGTCTAAATTGTTAAAATCCTCAATTAAATTTTGATTTGACCCATTTCAGTTAATAGTTCAATTATATCCATAATGCTCAATTACAGTGAATATGGGTCAATGTATCAATCTTAGACTATAAATTACGATTTTACCCTTAGTGGGTAAAAATTCTAATTTTCGCTCTAAAAATTTCAATAATTTTTCCAACTCCATAATTCATCATAATTCATCTAAATACCATGAAATCTCATCACTTTCAGCAGCAATTTCTCTCCTAGAAATTTCGGTGTAATTGGGTTCAATGGAGAAAAATTATTTTTCTCACTAGTTTTTGTTATTTTCCATTTCCACCTAACTAAAAACATTAAATTACCTTAAAATCTACCAATAAAATGAATCAAAACCCACCCAACGATGTTCGGTCAGCAAAGGATCATCATACCCATATGTCAAATTTGCATGAAAATGAAAAAAGAATGGATAGGTAATGAAAATCACTAAGAAAATCCAAGAATTTTACCTTTTTTCAAGCTTGAATCTTGTTTTTTTTCTTGATTTCTCTTTACAATTTCAGCATAGGGTTCTTGGTGTTCTTTCCCCCCTTTCTCTCCTTGCTTAGCCGACCCTCACCTTGTTCTTGGCTGAAAATTTGGCCTTTTTAAAGGCTAAATAAAATAATATTATTTTATTCATTTTCTTGAATATTTTATTAGTTTGTTGTTTTCTAGCCATCCAATTAATTTTCATTCTCCACCATATATTTGTCTCACTTATCCACAGCTTAGATAAAATTTTTAGACTTATCCAAGGTCTTGGTGGAATAAATTTTTAAAATTTACACTTTTACCCCCGTAAAAGTCAAAAATTACATTTTTACTTCAAAAATTGAAAAATTACCAAAAGGTATATTTTTCACTCCTCAAACTCATACCACACTCCAATTTATAATATTTGATCTAAATTCTATCGAAAAATTAAATTTGGTTCGCGGGTGGTAAAATTACTATTTTGCCCTTATACTCCAAAAAGTACCGAAATTTCATTATTTTCACTTTTCAACCTCAAATTACACTTAAATTGATCAATTTTTATCAAATGGGGTCAAAATCTTTTCTAAAAATTCTCGTTTGTCCTCTAGTGGCAAAATTACCATTTTACCCTTATGCTCCAAAACTATTGAAAAATTAAATTTATCGCTGTCAAACTTCATTTTATGCTCCAATAATCATATTATACTTCAAATGATTAATCTTGATCGAATGTGACCAAAATCTTTTATAAAAATTTCCATTTTGTTCTTAAATGGCAAAATGACCGTTTTGTTCCTAATCAGTCAATTTTCTCGATTGACTCCAAACTGGACCTCAAATTCTGAATCACTGTTTTGAGTAATCCCTAGACTATGAAATCCTCAATTTCACTCTTAAAATCCTTGTTTGAACTTGTTTGAGGTTTAATCGACTCAATGGTATTACTAGGGGCAATATAGTCATTTAACTAGTTTTCTAGGGCAATTCAATAGGCAAACATGCTATCCAATACATGTGAATGACATGTCACAGACAATTTAGGGTCAGGTGTTGCACTAATATGTATAGAATGGAATAAAAAAATAAAAAATAATGAGAGCTTACTTCTTATAAGTATAAAGATTAAGGATTTATATTTGATGTATTAACAATTATAAGGGGGGGGGGGGGGGGGGACTAGTTGCAGCCTCACCTCCTCCACAATTTTAAATTTTTTTATAAATTATCTTTATTTTTTAAAAATATTATAATTTCACCTTTTCAAATTTTTTAAAATTTGTCTAACATATTTTTATTTCTTTAAAATTTTATAATTTTGTCCTTACAATAATTTTTTATTTGGTGAGATGTCCACAACACTTAGTTAATAATTAATTTTAATAAGACTAAAATAAACCTATTGCAATAGAATTATTCCTAAACCTTACTTTTTCAAAACTTCACAACCACCACCTCTTGTTCTCATTCTCTTTTTACCAAATATTATAGAAACAAAAAAAATCTTCTTTTTTTCACTTTTTTGCTTGCTAGTCTTCCCTGTACAGAAAACCTCTAGTCAATAACTCAATTTTCATGTCATGATAATTGATAAGTTTGGTTTATTTACTTATTTTGTTTTTAATATTTTTAACTTTAACTTTTTTATTTATTTAATAATTTTTAATTGGTGATTTTGATTTACGATTTACTATCTTAGTCATTTGTTGTTTAAAGCAACAAAACAAGGATTTGATTAAGCACACAAGGTTAGTTATTGCTTGATTACTTTCCTACAAATTCTTTGTGATTTTTTTTTTTTGCTTAGATTCTTGTGAACCATTAAATTTTTTTATTTGAGATTGTTTCTTCATTGAATTGTTTATTGATAGTTCTTAATATTTTTTTAGGAGATTACTTCCCATTGAGATTTTTGTTATTATATTTATTAATTTTTGTTTGTTGTTAAGTTTATCTAGAAATTGGGATTATTATCATTATTAAATTACTTATGATTATACTAGTTAATTTTTTTAAGTAAATTATTAAGAGTCATTTATTTAAATAATTTTTAGAATTTATTTGTATAATTTTCATATGAATTTTTTCATCTAAGTTGCTTTATATTTTTGTTAAATATTGAACTTTTAGTAGTAATGTTTTATAGATATTATCATTTACTCTTCACCCCCCCTTAAACACAAAATCTTGAATTCGCCACTGCATGACAGTGTATAACTTCTATATATTGTTAGGACACCAAATCTTGAAACCTCATTAATAAAGTCAAAAAAAATAAAGTTCACCTTTTATTTGCTTCTAAATAATAAGGTTGCAATACAACCAACTTTTATTTCCTTCAAAAAAGTACTTCATTAATGAAGTATTAGGATTTGATAGTCTAATAGTATATAGAAGTTATACGCTATTAATACATCAAATATTTTCTCTAAATATAATATGAAAAGTCTTAGCAATAGTAGTATGATATATACCTGGTAACTACCGTCATTCCCAACTTCTCTCAATTATTTTTCATCGTTTGTCCAATTTTTGTATGAACACATTTTTAGCCTAGCAACGAGAAAGATTGCCTGTTTAACTAACCCAACGATCACCGCACTTATTCAGTTATTCTTTGTGAACCAATGAAACCTGCGAAAGGTGGCAATGAAATATAGGCCGAAAAGAACCCTTTTGACAAAATTATGCTAAACTCAAACACAAGAAAATTCAATCCCAATAAGTGCGATTAGTAGTACAAATTTTTTAATCTTAAAACTGTACATTATTTACATGATATGCCATTGTTTCTTTTGTTTTCCTACTAAAACTTTTCTTTTGGACCCTTTAGCTTTGTCCGAAATAAATTATAGCTTCCTCTTAAGATTTTGGTACAAATAATTTCCTGTCGAGATATCACTGTGATGACATTTTTCTGAAGGTATAGATGCATCAATCCAAAGATTATGTATTTTCTTTGATTTTTCGACGAAGATCAAGGACATGTAGAAACTAGAAAGATAGAGAATTAATTATCACTTTATAATTAACTCTCCTTGTGGTTAGCGGTTTTATTATTTACTTTTTATTTTCGAAATCAAAAAAATTAAAATCGTGTCTTGATGCAATAGTAAATAGATTTTTTTGAATCATTATACATAAAATATTTAATTTTTATAATGACAAAATGTATGATTCTACTTTTTATAGATTAATTATGTTATAATTGATATTATCTTTTGATTATTTGTTTATTGTAAATCAATTATGATATTACTTTTACTTTATTTATAACAATCTTTCAAAAAACAAGAAGTAAGAAACAAAAGAATCAAGCAAACAGAACCTAAGAAACCTTAAATTGATCGAACACCAAACTTTGATGGTATGGTACAGGTATTAAACAGCTTAAGCTTAAGGGAGGATGGACGGAAGTAAATCTGGGACTTGTTTTTGAGCGAATTAAGTCTTGGACCTTCGTTCTTCCCGAAAAGGATCACGACCCCAAATCAACTCTGCCAAGTGGGCCTGACCTGCTAAATAATTTCTTGAAAAAAATACTGAAAATGTTTTTTATTTAATTAGTTTAATTTTTTAAATTACTCTACGGTTTTGGATTTTAGTTTTTAATTTTCGTATCAAATGTAAGAAAATTTTGAATTACATCATAAGTATTATGAAATTGAAATTATTTGACAAAATTCAATTCTCTAAAAATTTTCAGAAATTGCTTTTAATTTTTTTTATTTTTTGTTCCTATTTTTCGGATTATAATGAATAAGAATAACATTATGAATTTCAAAATTAAAGGATAAAAACATCAAATAAATACACCTCAAAGGAAGATTTTTCAAAAAAGTAAATTTCTTTTTTCCTTTACTTGTTTGGGCCTCCTTCCTTGAATCTCTTTAGTTTGGGCTTGCGTTGAATGATTGGATCAAAAATAACAAAAATGAGTAATTGGGCCAAAATAATTGGCCCATCACAAACAACCTACTCCTTGTTTTTTTTTTATTTCCTTTTCCTTTAAACTGCATAAGTTTGAGTTAAATCTCTTTTAATTACGTGATTATCCGTCTGTTAGCGCATCACAGTAAGGTTAAATTTTATCAAATTAATTTAAAATATGTTTTTTATTTATTTTTAAAAATGTTATACTTTTTTTCATGCATTAATATATGTTCATTTTTGTTATTTTTATAAATTGGGATTTTTTAATATTTGATACTTTTGTACAAATTATTTTAAATTAAAATCATTCTTGTTATTTTAAGTTTTTAATATTTGATAGCTTCAACATTGAGCAGCAAGTCCACTTTTGCTTTAGTCAGATTTCACAAGCCTGAAAAGATGAGGAAGGCTATGGCCCTCGCGAAAGGAAAAGTCATTGATGGTAGAAGAATTGTAGTCAACCGAGCTATTTCAAGGAAAATGGAAGGAAGGTCTGAAAAAGGTCAAAAATAGAAAGGAATGAAAATAAAAATTTCAAGAAGTCATCTAAAAAGGCACTCACCCAATCCCCTATATAGCAAAAAAACTCACATTCACCCCTTCTAAACTTTTACTCAAGTGAAAAGGTTAACTAAAGTTATAAGTCTCAATGTGGATATCCTCCACAAAGAGATTGAGTGGATGGAGCATAGTGCTATAGCCGTTTTGAAGGAGGACCACCAAGCCAGATTTATTCAGTCTCGACTGCTGCAAGAAGGCATCTTGGTCATCTTATGTTCTCTGGGGAATTTCAATATGCTTACCACATTTAGAGACACCTCTTAAATGATTTTTATCTTTGATAAGTTCCATAAGGTTTTCAATTATTGGTTTCACTTAGTTATTCCTTATCCTTGAGTCATGGAGAAAAGGCTATGTCCAATTTGGCTCTCTATTACCAACCTTTCCTTTCACTTGTGGAGTGAGGCCACATTTTATAAAATTAGGAGTTTATGGCGCAGAGTTATTAAGTCAACTGGGCTACATTATCCTTGTAAAAGTTAGAGCATGCCAGAGTTTTGATTTTACTCAAAAATGGAAGGGCCATCTTATAGTGGAAAGCAATGGTGATTAACAAAAATCAAGTGGTTCTTCAATTGTCCACGAATAATTAAGACCCTGATCACCATAAAGGTTGGTCCACGTCTTTTTCTAATAGTGTAAGTCCTGTAGTAGTGGTTTTGGTAGCTATGCGTGGGTAGGATGAAACAAACGACCGCACCATAGCCAAATCACTAATAGCGGGGTAAACGATTGGACAAGAACTTTCAAATTTCAAAATTCACAATGTTGAAAAGGCTACAGTTAGGCCTAAAGCTCTTAATGAACCCAGATTGACTAAGCCCACTTCTTGCTATAAGCCTAGTTAAAGTTTGTCCCCTTCTTTCAAAATCTTGTCTAAATAACTTAGCCTTGACAACCAGGCGACCCAAATCCAAGATGGGTCAATTGAACTCATGAGGGCAAACTTGGCTGAGGAAGGCGTCAAAGCTTTTGAAAATGATAAGCTCATCTAGAGATGCATGATGGTCACCAAGCTAGTCATCCTGACACCAAGGGAAGGGAAATGTCGATGTCACTATTGAATATGCTTCTGACAACCTCATTGAAAGCCTCAACCATCGGCCAAGGGAAGACATATCTCCTTCTCAATCTTCGATAGGTTTTGACTTTGTCATGGAACCACAAAATCTGATGAATGTAGAAATAGGGAAAGATATTAATCAAGTGGGACCATCTGAAAATCAGATAGGGAAAATAGAAAATTGTGATATACCTCAAGTGGAACAAAATGCTAAGTGTCTTAAACCTTGTGTTGTAGGTCGATAAGGTAAGGGAAGAAGATGAGGGCGATGCGCTGTAAGGGGTTATCCTAATAAACGTGTTCTTCTACCGGAGGTGGAGAATGGTTATGTTTCTGATAGTGGCATTGTTAGACGAAATAAGGCAATTATAAAAGAAGTAGAAGAAACACTTAAAATGGGTAAAGTGTTGGTATGGTATTCGAGCACAATGACAGTGAATTAGTCAATATCTTTGTGGAAATGGTGAATGATGATTGTATTTAATTTGAGGTATGTTGTTATTTTTCTTTTTACTTTGTTCTGGTTTTTCCTTTCCATTTATGGCAGCAATATCTTGGAACGTTAACGGGTTGGGTAAGCTTGAAAAAAGACAAGCAGTCAAGCATTTAACCTCCAGTGCTGCCCAAAATTCTTATTTTTACAAGAAACTAAGTTGTAGTTTGTTTTGTATAGAGTTGTTAATCATTTATGGGGTAGTGATAATTGAAAGTGGCTAGCTGCTAATTCTGATGGTGCATCAAGGGGATTAATCTCCATAAGGTGCTCAAATTTCCTGTAAATGGATAATTTTATGATTGATCGACAATTTATTCTTATGATAGGAAAAATCCAAGGTTTTATGTTATTGTGGGTTTTGTTAATATTTATGCTCCTAATGATTTAAATGAAATAACAGAATTCTGGAATGGTTTGCTTCAAGTCTTGAGGGCCAAGGAAGCCATATGGTGTCTAGGGGGTGACTTTAATATGGTAAAAAATTCTTCTGAGTGCTTTGGATGTGATTCCTTTGATACCTCAATGGCTCAATTTGTGAAGTTCATTAAGGAAGTGGGCTTTATGGATCTTCCCATGTCTGAAGGCAATTATATTTGGTGTAATTTTCGTAAGAATGTCATTTTCAGCTAACTGGATTGATTCTTTTTGGCCGTGGAATTTTGGAATGCTATCGGAATTTGATTCAGAGGTGCTTACTAGTCTCGATATCTGACCATAATCCTATCATAATCAGTTTAGAAATGGATAATTGGGGCCCCAGGCCATTTTGATTCTGTAACCACTTGTTGGATGATTGCGTCTTTAATGACATGTTTATTTCTGCTTGGAAAGAATTCGAGAATCTTAATGGTGGCAGGTCAGCCATTTGGTTTTGGCTTAGAAACACCAAAACTCATATCCAAAAGAGGCAACGAGATACTTTTTCAAATTTGACAAACAAGATAAACAGCCTTGAATATGAAATCCAACATTGCTCAAATGAGTTATAGTAAGCCGATAATAATGAGCAAGTAATGGGTAACTTTAAAAGACTCAAAACTCAATTATCATAGCTTTTTAGAATTGAAAAGAGAGCTTGGCATAAAAAATCAAGTATAATATGGTTTTTCAAGGCAACCACAACACTTGATATTTTCACAACATGGCTTCCACCGGGTGGAGAGCCAATTTTATCAGGAAAATAACAACCCAAGGTTATGTGGTATAGGATACATGGGAAATCAAAGAAAAAATTACCTTGCATTTTGAAAATATCTATGGTGCGAGGGTTGTTTCTAAACTTAAAGAATTAAATTGTGACATTCCTAAGCTTAATGGACAAGTGGCCCCAAGCTTGGAATCATTGTTCTTTGAAGCTGAAATTTGATAGGTCGTTAATAGTTATGACAGGAACAAGGCATTGAGGCTAAATGGTTTTAACTTCTATTTCCTCAAAAGGCAGTTAGGGGTCATAAAAAATGAGGTTATGAAGTTCGTCACTGATTTCCAAAACAACGGCTTTCTTGACAAAGCGATTAACTCCTCCCATTACTCTCTTCTCGAAATGTAGCATGCCTAACTCGTTACATGACTATTGGTCAATCAGTTTAATAGGTTGCCTATATAAAATTATCTCTAAGGCTTTCTCCTTATGGCTCCGGAAAGTGATTGATGATATTGTTATTGTCAACTAGTTTGCTTTCAATCATGGCAAGCAGTTGGTGGATTGCACCTTTATTGCCAACGAGATAATGGATCTCATGAGAAAAAATAGGCAAAGTGGGCTCATTTTCAAGGTTGACCAATGTCTCTTAAGAGTTTTTATAGTACTTTATGAAGTTTCTGGGATTCAGTTCCAAATGGTGTTCATGGATTATAAGTTGTATTTCGACTACCTCCGTTTTTGTCTTAATTAATGGCACGTCGTCAAGGGAATTTCAAAAAAAAAGAGGTCTTCGTCAAAACTATCCTTTATCTCCACTCCTCTTTAATCTTGTTGTGGAATCCTTCAATGCGTTTATGTATAAGGCTCTAAATCAATAGCTATTTATGGGTATTACGATTGGTGACACTAGCCTTTATGTCTAGCATCTTTAATATGCAAATGAAACGGTTATTTTCAGTGAGCCCAACCTTCTTTTCTTTTTGAATATTAAATGGTTGTTGAGATGTTTTAGATGGTTTTAAGCTTAAAGATCAACCACAGTAAATGCTACCTTTATGGTGTCGACATTGATAATTCTCTTATGGTCCTTGGGCAGATATGATTAAATGAAAGGTGGGTTCCCTTCCCTCCACCTATCTTGAACTTCTTCTGGGTGCAACCTTAAGCTCTACCAGCATCTGGCAATCGATAATCAAGAAAATGGAAGCAAGATTATCTTCTTGAAGGACCAAAATACTTTCCATGGGGGTTGACTCAACTTATTTCGGTCTGTTTTTAGCAGCCTTCTTATCTTTCACATGTCATTATTCCATATACCAATCAAAATTCATTCATCCATTGAGAAAATCCTGCAACGATTCCTTTGGGGTGGCCCTAACCTTGTATGTAAGCTTTATGATGTCTCATAGAAGTCCATATGTAACTTTCGTGATTTTAGTGGCCTTGGTTTGGTGGATATTGGTCTCAAAAACAGAACCCTCCTGAACAAATGGCTTCAAAGATATAGTAATGAGCCAGTGAATTTATAGAGGAGGGTAGTGGTGGAGAAAATAGGAATCACTAACAATGGGGTGTTACCAAGCTTGGGGAATCTGTTAAGAGCCTTTGGTATTCCGAAAGACATTACTAGACCACTTTCAGATTATAGTTTTAGCACTTTTGTTATTGAAGGAATGGATTTATTAGTTGGCTGTGGCAACATAATTAGTTTTTGGAACGACATTTGGTCTAGAAAATTCCCCCTGTAGGTTGCCTTCCCAAAGATCTTTATCTTGGTAACTAACAAGTCAGGTTGCATTAGTGACTTTATGTCATGTTTGGTTGGGGGAATGGCTATGGCATTCCCCCTCTATTCCCAAGGAATTTTAGTTCCTTCGTTTGGTTGAGCAATGGTACAAGGAATAGCCATTCCATAGGAATGGCTATTCTCCAAAATCCTCCAAAACCAAGGAATAGCCATTACTACCTTCCCCCATGGTATTAACTATTTCATGGTTGAGGAATAAACTCAAAAAATTATAAAGACCAAAATACCCTTAACAAATTTAAAAAATTACAATTCTATTTATATAAAATATTATTTTCTCTCTCCTCATTCTCTCCCTTAATTCAAATTTTTAATAAAATATTAATATTAAATTATAAATAAAATATTAATAATTTAAAATATTAAAAATAAATTATAAATAAAATATTAATATTTAAATTATCAATTATTAATAAAATAAAGTATAATTATTCCTATTCAAAAACAAAATAAATTAAAAATAAAAAGGCATAATATCATTTAAATTATATCAAAAATATTAATAATTAAATCATTAATTATTAATATTTTAAATAAATTAAAAATTATTCATATTTAAAAAATAAAATAAAAAAATTAATCATAATAATATTTAATTTAAATAAAATATTAATGATTAAATTATAAATAAAATATTAATATTTAAATTATCTATTATTAATATTTTAAATAAATAATCAATTATTAATATTTAAAAATAAAATAATTGGTCATAATAATATTTAAATTAATAAATTATTAATATTTTAAATATTAATGATTAAATTATAAATAAAATATTAATATTTAAATTTTCAATTATTAATATTGAAAAATAAAATAAAATAAAATAAAATAATTGAGTATAATAATATTTAAATTAAATAAAATATTAATATTTAAATTATCAATTATTAATATTTTAACAAATAAAATAAAATAAAAATTAATCATAATAATATTTAAATAAAATAAAATATTAATATTTTAATTAAATTCTAGATTATTAATATTTAAAAAATCTAATAAAAATAAATAGTCATATAAATAATAATTTTTTTTGGTCTTTTTATTTTTTATTTCTTTCTTATTCTAAAGTTATTGTTACCAACTAAACACTACAATAACTCATAATAATTGGGTAAATGTATTTTTGTCTTTTTATCACCTATTCTTTTTTTATTCCAATCTTATTTCTACCAACCAAACACTGTATTAAGTAGTAATAGCAATCCTACTCGATTCCATTCACTATACCAAACAAAGTAATAATTATTCTTTTTTATTCTTACCTTATTCTATTCCCACAGAATACCTATTCTATTCTATTCCTGTCTATTCCGTGAACCAAACGTGCTATTAGTGCCTAGAATGGTAGCGACTGGCAGTGAGACATTGCTTTTAACAGAAATATCTTTGATTGGGAGAAAGACCAATAGGAAAACTTCAAGCATGTCATCGATGATGAAGTGATCAACAGAGATTAGTAAGAAAAGATGATTTAAAAAGGTAACTCTAGCGACAACTACTTGCCTTAATTTTTTTACAAGTGACTGATGCTTGATATTGCTTCTCTTTCTAAGCACTAGAGTTTTGTCTGGTCAAGTTTCACTTTTCTCAAAATAAAGATTCTTTGCTGGCAAATCTTAAGGGCAAGATTGGTTGTAAAGGAGACGCTGGTGAACAAAGGTATCATCAGTAACGATGCAACCACTTGAATTATCTATAATGATGGCTAAGAGATAGTTAGCCACTTATTCTTTGGCTATCCCAAATCTTGGATTTGTGGCAACAATGGTGTGGTATGTGGAATATACACTAAATGGTCCATAAGGACCCTCTGATCTGTTTTCTCTCATAGGTTGACCTTGCAACTTCTCTTAACAATGG
This sequence comes from Theobroma grandiflorum, assembly GCA_036013995.1. Taxonomy (NCBI): domain Eukaryota; kingdom Viridiplantae; phylum Streptophyta; class Magnoliopsida; order Malvales; family Malvaceae; genus Theobroma; species Theobroma grandiflorum. Next base: position 14,412,087 of record CP142132.1, on the reverse strand, counting down.
TTTGTTGTGGAAAATGGCAAGGTTTGCTATTTGTTGGGCTATTTGGACTTTTAGGAATGACATGATTTTTAATAGTAAAATTTGGGATGGAAAACAAATCTTCGAGCTTTCAAAAGTGAAAATGGCTTGTTAGATGCATGCGAAATGGCTTGGACACTTCGCTCTGATCATTAACCTCGCACGATTTCTTCATGAGAGTAACTTACCAATCTTGCAAAGGAAAATTAAAAGTACTGTGTCTTGGTCTAAGCCTAATGAAGAGAGTTTTAAATTTAATACTGATGGATCCTCTAGAGGTTGTCTAAGCGATTCGAGAATCGGTGGTATGCTAAGAAATGGCCCCAGTGAGGTGCTTATGCTTTTTTTAAGTCAGTTGGTATTATTGACTCTAACAAAGCCGAACTCCTCGCGGTTAGAGAGGCTACCATTATTTTCGTTGCTTCCAGATGGTGCTCTCCACACTTTCTCATCTTAGAATGTGATAATTGTAATGTGGTAAAGTGGCTATCAAATCCCAACGACGTGCCTTGGAGACTTAGAGTTATTGTATTTCAAACCAATGCTTTTCATGCTAAAATTGACATGTGGACTATCAAACACATTCCAAGATCCGTTAATGAAATAGCAAATTCCTTGGCAAAGGAAAGGGTGCACAAGCTAGTTAATTTCATTTGGATTCATGAAGGCTACTCTTGACCTCCTTATGTCTTTGTGATGATCGTTAGCTCTACCTTTTGCTTCCCAAGATTTTCCGCAACATCAATACTTGTTGATTATGTTAAAGCTCTCCTTTATAGCTCTTATTATAGTGGCACTTATCCCCTTTGTTTTACAGCCCAGATAAAATTGGTCTGGTTTTCTGTAAAAATTGTATGGATGATCACGACAACTATTTTTTGAGTTGGTTGCTGTGCGTTTGCTTTTTGAGGGGTTTCTCCTTGCTGTAAGAGTCCTTACCTCTGTTCCTCTTAACTTTTGGGTGCCTTTCTGTTGCTCTATTTTTTGTCAATGCAACCATGTACAAAAGAGGCCATGCCTAACCTTTATATTTACTTTCCAATCAATGAAAATCTCCTCAGCTTTTCAAAAAAATAAAAAATAAAAAGTGGGCAATGCTATTATTTTTTTATTTAACGAATTGACTTAATTGCGCACCTTTTTTTTTATTTTTTATACTATGCTTGTGAAATCTGAATTAATTTAAGTAAAACAATGTGAAAATTCAATATGAAAATGTATTCATCAACCTTTTTTTTTTTTTTGAAGGAAAAAATTTAATTGTAGAAAACAAGGAAATGGCATCCTTGAAAATACAACTTGAAAAAGAAAATGGTTGTTGAAGCAAAAGATAACTTTTGTAAAATGTTTTTGTTCTTGGGTCTTTGAAGTTTGAATATCTATTAACACCAAATCGGTTCTTGGTCTTTGATTGGTTGTTTATTATATTTTGGATAGGTCTTAAATTTTCAAATAATAATTATTTTGCGTTCTTACAAGGATTGGAGTTAGATTAAGTGGGGTTAAACTTGAATTAATGGATAACAATCACAAATTTGAAGGGATAAAGACAATGCCATGCATTTTTTTTTCTTGAAATTAAATGCTTTAATTAGTTGGTAAATTGAAACTGAACCTTCCTATTAATTTTTAAAAGATTGTGTGGTTTACAGAAGTGTTATCATTTTTTTAAAAGGTAAGTAATTTTATTGCCAGTTACCATAGTCAAAATAAACTATGAGCTTTTATGAGTACCACATGAAAATAAAACATAAAAATTAAAATCCCAAGGCATATGGAACCAATTTAGGGATATTGGGTACAAAGTAAACCTATGAACCAAACTTCTCCCTAAACCCACCTAACTAGACAAGCAAAAATTCATGTTCATGCTCAATGGAAACTCTTAACTCACTAGCTGTCTCTACATATTCAATCCTCAATTAAATTCCTCTTAGCTTATCTTAATAATAGGCTTTTAAGTCAACTCAAAACATGGCCCCACCTCCATTGGATATGTGTCCAATCCCTTAAAACCACTCTTAGTTGCTATCTGAGAAACAAACCATTATTCGCATCCTGCATACCAATTAATTGGTGTCCACATATAACCTTGCTCGAATAAATCAAGAAAAAATAGTTGTTCATCCTACGAACTCTATCCCTACACCAACCTAATCTCCATAAAACTCCCACTTGAGTCCATGTTTATTTAAATAGAGTGTCATCCTTGCTATATTAAGTTTTTTTTTTTTTTTGAGAAGCAATGAATTATGATTATATACCTTAACAAAAGAGGGGGACGAGTATATCCCAGTACAAAAACTCATGTGCAGCCAACAAAAAAAAGGCTGCAATAGATCATCCTACTTCAACATCATTATATATAAACTCTAGACAACCCATAACCTCGAAATCTTATCACTTAACAAAAAACAATAAACCATAAAGACTATAAAAAGAAAGAGCAGCAAGCGTCAGGGGGGACAAACTGTAAAAAGTAACCATTAGCATTGAAGAAGAGAAAAGGAATTAGAAAACTTGAAGCAAAACAAGTTCAAGCTTCTGTGTGGTTAACTTAAAAAAGATCACAAGTTCTGAGAACCCATCTTTTGCAAATGAATCAACTTTTTCATTGGATAAACAGGAAATATGCTTAATGTTCCACCTATTGATTTTGTCAAGGATAGCACAAGTTTGCATGATGAATTTTCACAGCCTCTAAAGAACCTTTTGAGGGTAGGAAATCCATTTAACGACATTATAGTTATCACATTCAAGGATAAGGGAGTGAGAAACCCACTTGGACACTACAAAGATGGTCGTAGCTTCTTTGGTAGTGTCGCAACGTGCGGGTCCGTGGGACCCGTCCGCCAGACACGAACGAAAATAAAAATATTGGGAATTAGGAGTCGCCACCAATCGTTCTTTGTAGGCGCGATTGGTCACCTATTGACTCGGTTCTAATCGATGGAATCCTAAATTAATTTCAGGTCCATCGAAAGAACAAAAAACTGGTCTACATTTTTCAAAATTGGGTTCGGGAGTGCGGTTACGCACGGAGAAGGATTAGCACCTCCGTGACGCCCGTTCCATGAACGGTACCATTTAATCTTAACTCATTCTTTTTTTACGGCCTGATTTATTTTATGTTTCCTCAATCTTTGCTTATTGAAAAAAAAAAAATTTATTGAATTGATCTTTTATTCGATTTTACGTATGCACATGATGCAAACATAAAATGATGTCATGATTTACTTATTTTAAAATGATGAGGTCGAAAATCTTTTATTGGAAAATCATTCGAAGACCATCCCAACACTTTGGTGAAGTCTCGATGTTTTCCTCACCTAGAGATATCTCTAAAGAAACTCGTCTCTACAAGCTCTTCGGAGAAATCCCATCATCGGAATTCCCGTCTCATTTACAAGATAAATGTCGCATGCTATGACAGGAAAGAATGATGATGCCTATATGCACGCGTTTATTAACTTAGAGGGTTTGTAATTCACCCGATTATATGGTTGATGATTCGAGGTGATTTATCACATTATTTGCCTTTGTTATCATCTGTTACCTCTTTTTTGAATTATTTTTATCATTATTTTTTATCTCTTTATTTTCATTCATTTTTTCCATTCATTCATTTTCATTTTTTCATCATTTTTTTTACTATTTATGTTATTCTTATTTTTATTTTTATTTTGTGATATTAACCTAATTAATTAATTATATTAACTCCTTTTTTTTGTAAATTATGCAAATTTATTTTCTTATTTGTTTTTATGTATATATTTTTCGTAATGACCATTTGAGTAATAAATATTGGAGTATAGAATTCGGATTTATCCCGACGCTTCGGTGAAAATTCGTCTCAAACTCCTCACCTAGAAAATCGATCCAAAAGAAATAACTCTTTACCTCTTTTTGAATCGAATTCCATCATCGGATTATTCAAAATAGTCATTTTATTATTATTTTATATTCTATAAATACTTTTACTATATATTTATTCATTATTATTATTATTATTTTATATTGTTTTTTATTTTTTTTATTTTTTGTCTTTTTATATTTTATTTATTTTTTTTTTGTGTCTATTGCTAAATTAGATACTCCTATGACATATATATATATTTTTATTTTTTTTTAAATTTAAACTAAATTAAAACGTACTAAAAATAACATAAAAAGAAATAAAACAAAGGGGGCCAAGGAGACATACCTATCTGGGCTTGGACTGGCCCAGATCCGCGGTCCAACAGGAAGCCCAAACTGCAGTTGGTCTGGATCGGCTCGGCAGGCCCGCAGGGTGCCTCCCAAAACTCACCGTTTTTGGCCCTGATATGCTCTTCAAAACGGCGTCGTTTCGCTTCAGGCCCTTCAGCTCCTCCCCAGCTCCAAAACGGCGTCGTTTGGCTATTTTTTTGGATGGATATAAAACCCCCCTTTTTTTTTTACTTTTAGCCTTCCCCTCTCTCTCTAAACCCCCGATTCTCTCTGCCTTCTCTCTAGAATGCAGCCCCCCACCGGTGCCGTGCCTCCTCCGACGATCTCCCTCTCTCCGGCGTCGTTTCCTTTCCCTCTCACGCTCGAATCATCGGACTCACACCCGAACAGCCCTCCTTCCTCTCCGATCTGCCTCACTCTCCCACCGGTGCCTACTTCCCAACAGGAGCCGTCCGTCAACCCCCTTTCTCTCCCTCACCGATCCCTCACCGGCGACTCTCTCTCCTTTTTTTTGGGTTTGGTTGTTTTTGCTTGTTTTTTTTTTTGTTATTGTGGCATTTGATCGGCTGTTAGAGCTTAGGTTTTTTTTGTTTTTTTTTTGCTCTCTGTGTTTTCTTTCGGTTTCAGAACTGAGATGAAAAATTTTTTTGATTTTTTTTCTGGTTTCCAAACTGCTCTCCAAAAATTTTTTTTCGTTTTTGGTCTCCCCTTTGCCCGAATGCCCCCTCTTTCCTTTTAGCACTCGGATTGTCCAAAATTTTGGACAATCCGGAATGGGGCTCTGACAATCAAAAAGGGGGGCTGGCTGCTTGGGGGTCAATCACTGGATTTGGGGCAATCCCCCAAAATCCGGTGATTGCAGGGATGATGATTGCTTCTCCCTTTTTCTTTGATTTTTTTTAATTAATTAATTTATTTTTTCATTTTAGGTGTCTACAGGTAGCAAGCAACTCAACCATGTTAGAGTCAGAGGCTTTAATAAACTTGGAAAAGATAATGAAAATGTCTCCACATTAATTTCTTAGAATCCCCCTATGCCCGAATCTCTTAGGCAACCTCTGGATGCCGTGTTAGTATTAAACTTTGAGGTCCTTCGAGCTGGCTTGAGCCACATTTTTTTCTTCTTAGATGCTAGAGATTTTTGAGGGATAGGTCCTTTGTTTAGCTATCTAGTAGGATCACCAATTGTGACACTAATCTCTAGCCACTTTCCTTTTATCCAGCAAGCTACTTTAATTTTTGTGAGTTTCAGAATTTGCTCACTATCCCATTGTTTACCGTTAAAGACAACCTTATTTCTTCCCATCCAAATGGTCTATATGATGGCATACCATGCCACTTTCAAAACCATGCGATTTTTAAGTGTATCAGCCACATTCAACCAAGAAAAAAAACAAACTAAGGGGTCATCATGCACTATTAAGTGATAGTTCCACATCGTACTACATTGTTTCCATAAAATCCAAGTCTTAACACAGGTAAAAACTAGGTGACGTATCGTTTCCATTTCCTGCCTATAAAAGAGGCATGTAGCCACATTATCACTAATAATGCCTTTGCTCATAAGAATATGTTTCATGGTCAATCTGCCATAAAGGATTTGCCAGCATAAAGCTTCGATTTTCAACAGGGCAAGATAGATCCATATAAGTTTCTAGTGACAATTATCATGAGAGTAAGAAGGAAGCATATTTTGGTAGACAAATTTGGGTGTATAGTCATCTCTAGGACTTCTTTTCCAAACAAACTTATCATAAAAGTCATTATGAAGGAATTGATTATTGAGAAGATTATTAAACCTCCCCCACTGCTGAGATTCCTAATTGAACATATTTCTTCGAAATTGGATCTTCTAGGACCAATGACTGTCGACCTATTACTTGAAAACGGTGATATAGCCCTCATTTTTGGTAGTCAGAGCATAGATTCTAGGAAAGGAACTTTTGAGGATAACGCCTTCCACCCATTCATCCTTCTAAAAGCTTATGCGTGTGTTGTTCCTTAGTGATATCCTCATGCCCTCAGTCACATAGGAACTAAAGTCACATGTCCCCAAGAGTGGTCAAGTAATATGTCTCCATATTTTAAAGGTTTTAAGAAGGTTACCAAGCCTTATAGTAAGAATGTTTTGGTCAAGACTAGATTTGGCATCCACAATTTATCTCCAAAGACTATTTAACTCATTCCCTTACAATCACAACCACTTATTTAAAAGGGCTTTATTTTTCAAACCAAGTTCCACCATTCCCAAGCCATCAAGATCACGAGGTAGCATATTATAGACTAACTAATATAGTGTAATCTGTGCATTAGATTAAGGCTGCTTTATAAGAATCTCCATTGTATCTTCTTAATGGATTGCTTGACCTTAGTTGGTATTTGGAACAAAGACATATAGAAAAGCAGCATACTACTCAAAACTAACTTTAAAAGAGTGATACAATTCTTCATGGATATAGATCTTGCTTTTTATGAAAAAATTTACTTTCTAATTTTTTGAGGATTGGCTGCCAAATACTTACTAATCTCGAGGTTGCTCAAAAGAGGAGCTCCAAGTAAGTGGAAGGTAATTTATTAACCTTGTAGTGGATTAGATCAGCCCATGAATTTTGACTTCATATGTTTTTGATGATAACAAAACATTCTTCATCATTAATGTCTAGTCTCATTATTTAAGTATGCAAGATTTAATTTAATAACCCTAACAAAGTTGTCCATTAAAGGCAAGTCAAAAAGCTTGCTAAACTTAAAATGAAGTTAATCAGGCAATGAGGGAAAGAGCAAGTAGTAAACAACAACAGAACTTTAGTAACTGATTAGCAAGAAACTTTAATCAATTAAGACATGGCTATGTGATAAGCTGAAGCAAAATAAAAATTTGCTAATCAATTAAGAAGTCTGGTTAATCAGTTAGAGCACAAGGTTCTAGTATATTCACGTGCCACAGACAAGTTTGAAAATATAGTTAACTATTGAAAGAAGCCAAAATGGAGAAGTTCAAAATTTGAAGCTTTTCTAGTTGAATAAAGCTGATTTTAATTGATTATGGTTGAAAGAAGTTAAGCTTCGATCAATTAAGAGAAGAACTAACCAATTAAAGGAACATTATTGTGTAAAGAAAATTGAAAACAAAAAGTTTGTAATCGGTTAAAGCTTGTTGTAACTAGTTAAAGAAAGTTTGCTAAAGAAGAGAAGCGTGAAGATAAAGAACTATTAATTGGTTAGAGTTGCTTGTAACTGGTTAACCGAAGTCTATCTTTTTTTTTTTTAATTTAAACATCAGAGGAGAAAATAATGACTAGAAGTGCATCAAAGTTATTTCTAATGGCTAGAAACTGTCTCCAACAGAAAAATCTAACTTTTCAGGTATAAAAGGAAGCCTCAATAGTAAAAAAAAAAGTAAATTTGAAGAAAGAAAAGCTATTTTGAACAAAAAATAAAATATTCTTCACCAAAAACACTTATTCCTCATTCCAAATTTGAAAAAAGTGTTTGAGTTTAACTGTAATCTGTCCAGACTTATAAAGGTACTTAGCTGTACTTCCTTTTCTTCTTTTTCTTGAGAAAATAGAATGTGGGAAGTACTCTAAAGCTTATTGTAAGGGATTAGAGCTTGGGTTGAAAGCTCACCTTGTAAAAACTTGGTGGAAGCTATTAATTCCATTGGTATAGTGAAGTTAGGTTGAAAATCCTTGATTGGAAGAACAAGTAGTGGATGTAGGTCAAGAAGACCGAACCACTATAAAAAGTCTTGCATTGTCCACTTTTCGTTACCCTTTCTTACTTGGTGTCCTTCAACCATTACAAGATGTACATTCATTTTCCTTTAATCGTTAAAAGCTCTATCATTTAAAAAAGACTGAGCTTAAAATTTATAATACTATTCACCCCTTTCTAACACTTCATTAGGACCAATAATGAATTCGCCAAGTTCTGATCAATGCCAACACCAAATAGTGGACTTTTCTGGAAGTTGATTTTTAAGCCCGAGGCAACCTAGATGCAACGCAACAGGCTTTCAGTATTTAAAAGAGATTGAGGATTGGGCTCACATAAGATTTCATATCGTTGGCGTAATGGAGATGAGAAACAATAATATTTGAAGTGCCAATTGCAATCCCCTTCACAAGTTGTTTGCCTATTGCCTTCTACATCAAAGCACTGAAGGTTTCAACAACTAGGTTAAACAAAGGCGAAGAAAGAACACCCTTGTCTAAGCCCTCGGTGCATTCTAATTTCCTTGGTAAGAGAGTCGTTAATCAAGTTAAAGACAGTGGCCTTTGAGATACAGCCCATAATCCATGAACTCCACTTGTTCTAAGAATTCCCAAGAGACACTGTCGAAGGTTTTTTCAAAATCAACTTTAAGGAAACGCCCACCACTTTTGCTTTTTCACGTCAAATCAACAATTTCACTGATATAAAGACACATTCTAAAAGCTACCTACCTTAGATGAAAACAAATTGGTTAATACCCACAACTTCAATGATAATAATCCATAATCGTAAAGGAAAAACTTTGGCGATGATTTTATAAAGACAACCCACCAAGCTGATGGGTCGATAGTTTGTAGGAGAAATAGAGGAATCACATCTAGGGACAAGTGTAATGAAGTAAATGTTGACCCTTTTTCTCTAAAGATCCAATGTTTTGAAATTCACAATCAAACTTCATGATCTCATCTTTGATAGCACTTCACTGCTGTTTAAGGAAGGAGAAATTAAAGCTATCAAGCTCCGGTGCCTTATTTCCATCACAACTATGCACCATATCCAAAATTTCCCACTCGAAAAACGAGAGTTCAAGAGTTACAGCCAACTAATCAGCAAGTTTCCTAAGCCTATAATCCAAATCCTTAACTAGTAAATCGATTTTACCCCTATAAATGCCCTCAAAGTACTTAAGCACCATTTCTTTACTCTTTTCAGGATTATTCGTTTCATTTCCAAGGTAAGAAAGTTTACTTATGTAGCTAGCTCTTTGCCTTGTTAAGGCAATGCAATGAAAAAAACAAGTATTATGGTCACCATCTAGGAACCATTTAACTCATAACTTTTGGTGCCAAGCACGTTCCTCCACTCTAAGTAATTTCTATAGCTCACCTTTAAGATGTCTCAACGCTTTTCTTCTTATCATCAAAGTTGCTTATTTGGCTTTTATTAGTTAGAGATCGAATGTCCTGCTCCAATTTACTTATCTTATAGTCAATGTCGCCCATAACAGCTTGTTGCCACTTTTAATACAAGGCTTAATACCTTGAAGATGATGCCATATGGTTGTCTTTCTATTGTTGAGATCTTTTATTTTTTTCCAAGCCATCACAAATATAGCATTAAAATTATTTTCCTCCAACTAGTGATTATAGAACCGGAAGGGTTTATGCCCAAATTGGAGTCTTTTAGGTTGACCATGACTGGATTGCGATCCGATATAAAGATAGTGAGGCATTTTTGAATAAGATTAGGGAAGAGCTTAAAGATCTTAACTGCCACTAAAAAACGATCTAATCTGTTGAAGGTCGCGTCTTTCTGATTGCTACACTAGGTGAAATTCCCCCTGTTATGGAGATGTCAATCAAACCAACCTTTCCAATAAAATCACGGAAGCAAATCGTCGAATTGTCAATGCTATAGTAGCTAGTTCTTTTTTCCTTAATCCTAATGGCATTAAAATCCCCGTCAATACACTAAATAACGTCCCAGGCTCTCAAATGTTTAAGCAATTCTTCCCAAAAAGCTACCTTTTCCCCCTCATCATTGGGCATATAGATATTTTCAATGCCATACATTCCATTAAGCCTCTAAATCCTACCCACAATGAGGACAAAATGCCTGTTGGTGATTGAATGCATGACCATGTAATGATTCTAACACCAAATAGTGATCAAATCCCTAAACAAACCAAAAAAATCAAAAAAAAGCCACTTACAATTACTTATCCCCTAAAGTCCCCTAACAATGTTATCGCTAATATTCTACAACATAGTTTCTTGCAACATAATGAATTTCGGCTTATGTCCAATTGAGAGACGTTTTATAGCTCACCTTTTCTCAAGTCTCCCAAAACCATGAATATTCCAAGTGAAGGTAGACATTACAAATAAACAATAAACAGGGGAAATAAGAAAAACTAAGAAAACTTCATACATAGTTAGGAATTTGATAATTCTATTTTGTAGAATTATTTTATTCCAATTTTGTTATTAAATCTTAGCTAAGTCCTCAGTTTTTAATTATAATTTACTTAATTTTTAGTTATTTTTATATTTAGTTTATTTTTAAGTAAGTTATTTAATTTTATGTTATTTCTTTTAATTTGGTTAATATTTATTAGTTTTTATATTTTTGGTAGGACCTAAAGTAATTGGACCTAATTTTGGAAAGTAAGGTGCTAAAAGATCCAAAAATCTGCTTGCATATGCTTCAGTGTTTTGGTCATATCTCGAGCTACAGAACTCTAATTGCTGCAATTCTTAGACCATTGGAAAGCTAAGAGACAGAGCTACAACTTTCATGAGATCACTTTGCCCAGTTCTGCCTCGAAGATAGAGAAAATTAAGTCAGAAAATAGCTGGACGTCCTGTACCGGGAATAGAATTTTGTAAAGACTGTTAAGTGATTTTTTTGGGCTTCTCATTATGTTTTAAGCCCAATTAAACCCTAAGTCAACTTGGAGAAATTTAGGTTAAGTTTGTTAGTATATATAGAATATTTTAAGACTTGAGAAAAAAAACTTTAGGAGATTCAAGAAGTCAGAAGCTAAGGCTGAAACCCGAAGATCAAAACAACAATCATTATTTTGTTCCTTGGCTTTTATTCTTCTTGTTATTTTCAATGGTTGAACTTTATACAATGTTATTTGATTTTGCAATTATGAGTAGCTAATTTTCTTTTTCTAGGATTGCAATTGAACTGATATGTAGTCTAAGTTTTTAATCTTTTTCTTACTTATTTTCAATGGGAATTGAATTGTTTATTCCAATTTGTTTTTAATACTTTTAATTGTTTGATCACCAATTAAATTGATTTAGGAACCTAAACAAATTTGGGAGAGGGAGTTTAGAGTAGACTAAAATTGAGATAGCATATGATCAATTTAATTGATTTGCGTATAGGATAGGGATATACCTATAGGTCATATATAGCCAGATTAGAGCTTGAACTTAATGAGTCTGTTTTAATTTCAATTCACATAGGGATATAGTGTTTTGGTTAAAATAGATGTTTTTATAGGACGAGTTGGGAGACCCTTATAAATAATTTAGGACTCTAGGTTAGCAATTCAACCCATTGAAGTAAATTAAGGATGAGAGGTAAAATTTAGATGAAGTGTGAGGGATATTGTAATCCTAGGCTTGTTTAATCTGATATTTTCTCCAGTTGTTATTATTTTGATTTTTCTTGTTATTTTAAATTCTAGTTTATTAATTTTAATTAATTAATTAATTTGAATTATTTAGATAAAATTAAATTATTTTAATTTTAGTAATTAATAAAGTTTTAAAATCAATTTTTCGTGGAAACGATACTCTACTTGCTAATATGCTGTCTATTCGATACATATTCTTGCATAATGAATTTTTAACTGACAGAATTTCAAATGTTGAAACCATCTTAGGTCCCTTTTTCTAGACCCACAACAACACTAATCAGATTGTTGTCGCTTTGGTTAAAGACCAACCCAAACTCCTTCCCCATGACTAAGGTGTCTTCCGCCTCTTTGATGATCGTGGTATTGTGCCTGACAATGTCCCTATCCGAAAAGGGGTTCGTTATCCACTTCTAGAGTGACAGTTGGATTCTTGCATGGTGTAATAGCCTACTTCTTGGTCGTTTGCCGGCCAAATGCCAATACTGTGCCTTGGCATCCTTCTTCTGACATGCTTGACCGAGGGTATTCACCCTCACCACTATCTACAGTCTAACTGGATTTTGGAACTACAGTACCTGCTACTTGCTCAATCTTTGCTTCTTTGGCCTTACAGCCCACGGCCTCCTTGTTCTTGTGGTAGACCTCATTCTTGGACACATAACCTTCTTGAAGGACTTCAAAACCTGTAGAATAAAAGTAGCTTGATGGTCTCCATTACCCATGCGGTTTAAGCTTTCAATAAGGTAATCCTTAACTTTCCATCACTATGTTACCCTTCCCGTGCTCATCCTTGTTTCTTCCCCAATTTCTCTAATTTGCTCAAATAACACGAGCCTTAAACTGTCTCTATCCTCTTCATTATGGGCTTCAAGAAAATCAGTTTAGCTTAAGTGGTTCAAGTTGCACTGAATTACATCCAGCGAGCCATCAATAACTCTTTAAGAATAGGCATTAGCAACTGGCCTTATTTCAAGCCCGAGTGATAATTCGAGTAGCTCGTGGGAGCCATTATGGTGATAGGTGCCAAGCGAGCAACTCCTGATGGCTCAACTTCTTTAATAGTGGTTTAAGGCCCGATCCATCATAATGTGGCCCATCGCGCCATTCCTGAATTCAAATTTTGAAATCTTTTGCACCATTAGATCCATCGTTACCGAAGCCGTAGTATCTTCATCGACGTTGCCTAGAAAAGTGGGCACAAAAGCAATTTGACCCGATGAAGTCGCAGGAGCCCCATTAGCTAGTGGGTCCACAACTTGGGTGTCAACCTTGAGCCTCAACTATTCAACATCCATTAATGGAGAAAGCCTTCCAGTTAGGGATGTGTCTTCCCTCCTCAACTAAAATCAACACTCTTGCACTGTCAAACCGTTGCCACATTGTACTATCGACTTTAATAACTCGACCCTAAATTCTTTCAATTTTATGAAAAGTGGCTTCACTCCAGAGATGCAACGGGAGATTTTAAAAAATCAACCAAACAGGTTTCAATCCTCTCTTTTCCACAACGTGGTAAGGAATAATGTACTCAAACTAATGAGCAAAAAGGTCTGGAAAATCTTTTAGAATATTCTTCATTTCTTACGCATCTTTGAAAATGACCAGTGCCTTAATGACCCTGAAGTGCTGAATGGTGACAGGGATTCCCTTTTGATAGAGCTTGGTTTAAATGTTTTTGAAGGGGTAGGTATCCTTCAACCTAGCAATGGAAATCCTTCTTAACCATTTAGCATCAGATGTCGGAATGTCAACATTCATGTCCACTACCTCAACCGGCGGCTTGACTGTTCTAGTGTTAACAACACCACCTTTCCCCTGAATCAAGATATCCTTGTATGACCGTTTGTTTTTAGCCTCTATTTGGTTGAATTAGATCATTCAGTTGGCATGGCTGGAATGGCCCCATTCACCACAATCTTAAGGCCATCAAGGAGCTTCCCAGAACCAAACAAAATGGCCTTCCTCATTTCATCAACTGAACAATATCTGACAAACTCGAAAACCGGCCTACTATGCCGACTGCGGAGTGTGGTTCCTAGATCAAAGTGTCAACCACAACCCCGAATTCTTGAAAATCATTAATAAGTTGCCTCCAAGTGACTCGGGGACTTAGGTTGCCAATGTAAACTGAGAAAAGCCTGTTCTTCCATTGCCTATCAAGATACCAATTGCTTTGCCTGGTCGTCCGTCGTCCATAACTCAGTTCACTTACTCTTACCTTCGTTGTCCGTACAGTTCGCCTCATTTTTCAATTCCTTGCTATAATAAGTTTTACTATTTAGTCTAAAAATAATAATTTAAAGTGATTCAACACTTATAATGATAACATGCGTAAAAAGTGATGAATTTCAAAATTAATTTCTCATTTTTTTTGTCCAAAAAACTTTTAGACCAGACAAATTGGCTTCTTACTAATTTACATTATTGTTAAAAACCAAACATTATACCACAAAATGAAAATATTAGATGCAATTTGCAGCGACATCATGTACATTAGACCCAATAAATTTTTCATATATATAGTCTGAGTGATTACAGGTTTCTCTTTAGGAAGACCACTAACATCTACCAACAAAAATATTTTCAAATAAATACATGGCAGATTTACATGGGTTACAGGGGCACCAACAAAAAGTGATAGCTAGTCTTGGTGCTGAACTGCCTCTGGGTTGCTTGACCTGATGCTTACTCCAATTCTGGTACTACAATTGGTTGGCTAAACGAATTTCTCCCTCTTCTTGTGGAATAAAACTCACTCGCTTCTGCAAATTTGAAATAAAATCGAAAATAGAACTTTAAAATAAATGTAATTAAGGCTGTGCATAGTGAGAATAAAATTTCAAATTGGAAGTTAATTATACATTACATAGGAGTTATTATTAGGAAATTTCCATTGTTTAGAAAAGTTCAAATCTGCAGACTATTATTAAGCCCTTCCACATTTTTAATCTTGAACATCCTGTTCCTTTTTTGGGGATCAACGTTGAGAAATCATTGGATAAGGCAAAAGCCAAAAAAAAAAGTCAAAATTATATACTATTCCTTTTCTTGTGTTGCAAACCATTTAATTTCAATCCATAGTTAATTTCTATGTACACAGGCAATAAAAAAAATCAAGAATCGTAAATAATTGAACTGGTGTCTTTGAATGTCATTACGAAATGTTGGAGACTAAGCTCACGAGCAAGGCCAAGGCCTAGAAGTTATGATGGAAAATTCAAAAGAAATAGCGAAGAAAAAGTATGCATGAGCGTCTCTTTTATCTCTTGAAAAACAGGAAAAGAATAAAAAAGAAGAAGAATAGTGGAATGATTCAGCCTGACCAAAACATGATACACTCCTGAAAAGGCACTGGTGCTAAAATTTGACCGGATGTTGTAAGTACCACTCTAGGCATGAAAAGATTGACTTAAGAAAATGGAGATTAGGAATATAATATAAAATAGATTTAAAAGTCAAATTTGGGTTCTTTCTAATTTGCTCCCTATGGCTGATGCTGAGTTAGGAACCGCATCAACATTGTATTTTTGATTAGCATGGACACCAAGTCTAAGTCTAGAATTCATGACCATAACTGTCTTTATCTACTCTTATCTACTTAGAGAACCATAAAATCTATATAAATATAAATTATTGCCGCAAATCACGGCGAATAGAATTATTCTCTTTCTATTAAACATCAAAGACCGCTTTTACTATAAATTTGCTTTTTTAAAAAAAAATACTATTTTCGTTTTATATTGTTCATTCATGTATGCAGTTAAATCAAATTAACTTTGATTATATCATATGAAATTAAAATTTAAAAAATAAGTTTTTGAAAATTTCTAACTTCTATATATACTTACGTTTTCAATCTGAAATTTTAATTCTTCATGATATTATATGGAAAAATAATGATAAAAAAAAAAGTAAGCTCTATTTGATCCAAAAAGGTCAAATATGAAGAAGCAATTAACTTAAAACACTCAAAACCTTCAAATATGTATAACAAGGGGGGAAAATACAAGTAAATGGTGACAGTTTTCAGGGACAAATTGTGACCTTGTGAGTTAGTGATGTATACTTTATGATGATGGAAGACAATGGTTTTGGTTAATGCTTATACATCAAACAATAAGAACTGTCAGATTAGTTAATTCTCCAATTGTTCCTTGTTGCCTAAAGAATAATATTCTGGACTTTGGTGAAGTGACACTATCTGAATTGGAGAGTAATAAATCACACATTTGAAGCTATTCATATTTTGCAGATCCCAAAAGTTGACCAATCTTGTGGCAAACAAAAAAAAAAGTTGCTTGATCGCAGGCATTGCACCAAACAAGTTAATTAAGTTATTTTAAGGAATGATTTTCCTGCAATTAAGCCCACCAAAATATAAATTTTGCCTTTCAAATCAGCAACATGTAGGGCCAGAAAAACATCCAAATTCAGGGGTTTAGTATACTTTACATAAGCACTACTTAACATTTTCGTGCAGAACAGTTTACCTAATTTTCCAGGATCTTCTTCGTTCTTTCAAATTACTTGAATTAATTATGATAAATTAAAAAAATGATCAATTTTAAAGGAAATTAACATACCTCCCGTTTGGCCTTAAAATTTTCTCCAATGCTACCGAGGCCAGGTTTCCACGGTGCTTCCAGGTGCATTTGATTATCGGTGTCGCCGCCGCCGGCGTTTTCCACGTAAAGATCAAGAATCTTTTCAGCCACCTCTACACCATCTCTGCTTTCCTCCACCAACTTTGCCATTTGAGACTTTGGCAGCCTCATTTTCACTGTCATCCCCCCTGAACTCCGACCAAGCCCATCGGACCCAAGACTCGATGATGGTCTAACCATGGAAAGGTCAGAAACCGATCTCCTTGACAACATCAAGCACTCTAACCTGTCCTTAGCACTCATATGAATGCCTCCTGACCGTACCCTCCTAGGTGCCTTTTCTTCTGGAAACTTTGGCAACTCTACCAGGAAATAAATTTTCTTAGGCTTCAGGTCCTGTTGTGGTTCTAATGGCTTAGCACGAATTCCAAAATGCTTTACAGCCTCGGAATCCAATAAAACATGCCCTGGATAGTCCTTAACTACATCCCAAGCTCGAACTGGAGTCTTTAACTTGAGCGTTTCCCCATCAATTTTCATCACCTTTGCCTTCTTTCTTCCTCCCATGCTGTTCCCCATTTCTTTGCACCAGACCTATAGAGATTCTTTTTTTTTCGTTGGTGGTTTCCCCCCTAAAGCTGCCGTGGAGTTATTTTTTTAAGGCATGGAATTTATATATAGATAAAGCAGTCTTAATGCTACTTGGTATTGTTTAATTACTGTGTGATGGAGGGGAGGCGATGGTGTGAAATTGGGGAAATTCTATAAAGATTCCAAAATATAATTTCATGATGACTTTTGTGAAATTAAGTGGGAAAACTCAACTCTGTTACGACAAATGTCTGTCCAGTTGAGACCCAAAAAAAAAAAAGGAATTGATTTTGCCAAACCAACGTTGAAATCATTACGAACTTTTTTTTATTTGGATGTTAAATATAGCCATTAAGCTAAAGCAGTGGGTCGGTTTCATATTAACGTCACATCATTTCCATGAAAAATAAGAGCTTGTGGGTCTTAGGATTGGGTGTGCGCGGTTGGATAACCTTTGAAGTAAGGATAAGAATGAACTGAAAAGGCTAAAAACTAAAGGAAAATCTGATGGCAATTTCACTCTTTCTCCACTAGTGATACGGGTTATCATCATATGAACTTGAACCGATCCTTGCTCTGTTTAATTATTCCACTGATATTTTCACTATCATAGACATATCTTCATGGGTAGAACTTGATCCTCTAATTTGGAAGTATTAATTTTGAATTTTGAAATAAAATTTATACATATAAAAAAAGAGGCAATCGCTATGAAAGACCGAGCTAGGGACTAGGAGGGGCCATGGTCGCCGATAAATTTCATGAGTCTTTTGTAATATTGTTACTTGACTTCCCTTGTTCACTTATCTTCATTTTTATAGTCTTTTTTCCTTTGCCTTATGATTCAATGGTTGCCTTCAATTCTATTCTCTGTTTTTCTCTACAATCGATTTCTTACGTAAAAAATTCTTACCTTTAATTTTTCTTTCTTTTTATTTTCCTAAATTTCTTTTTTTTTCTACAATTATTTCTAATATTTTACTTATAGAAGACATTATAACAACATTTAATACAATAAATACATTGAGTTCAAAGGCAATAATAGAACAGTTTTTTGTTTTAAAAAGATTAAAAAAAATAGATAACATAAAGGGTAAATTATAAAAGAATACCCTATGGTTTGAAATAGAATAAATTTGCTTCGTAAGATTCAAAATCTGAAACTTAATTACCCGATATTTACTTCCTTTACTTTCTACTTTACACCATTGACTTTGTACAAAAAGATAAAAGCAGTAACACCGGATTTGCTGTAGGTTGCTTCATCATTAGAGTGGTTTAAATTTAATGTGGATAGAACAACTACTGCAAAAGCAAATGAGGCCGGAATAAGAGGAATATTACAAGGTAATGATGGGTTAATTAAAGTTGTGTTCTCAAAGACGATTGGTTTAAGGAATTCTAATTTAGCAAACAAATTGGCTGACTAGAGAAGCTTTTCTAATTTTCACAAATTGTACATGGTGTCAATCATTGAATTTGTGAATAAAAAGTTATTCAAAAAATACTGTAACATAGACAAACAATTCGAAAGAGGTCCCTTGGCGAATGAGTAAATGACTATTACATATGAAGAGTTTGAAAAATACAATCAAAATACCTCAATAGTTCCACGTGGTATGTCAAGGAGAACACCATGTGTCAAACTCTCCTTCAACACACATCCATGTCATGCCACATGGTATGTCAGGAAGGCAAGTAAAAATTTTGAACCCAAAATCTCATGTAAGCACAAGAAGCTCTTTGCCACCAACTCCAGACTTTTATATTTGATTTTATATTGTTTTTGTTTTTTTTTTCTTCTTTTTCTTTCTTATTTTTTTTCTTTCTTTTTCTATTTTTTCCTCTCTCCTATCACCTTCTTCCTTCAGAATTGGCTGCTAGTCACTGGACATTGCCACCGCCCACCGATCGCTGATGACGGTCGCCAAAAGCAGGTTGCTAGTCATCGATCTTTAAGGGAGAAGGTACGAGGAGAAAGAAAAAAAAACAATAATATGAGGGAAGAAAAGAAAAAAAAAAACAAGAGCTACATATAATCAAAAGTAAAGACTTAGAATTTGTGGCAAGGAGCTTGTTATACTTGCATGAGGGAATTTCAGCAAGTTCACAATAATTTTGAAAAAAACAAATTAAGAGATTAAACTGTTACAATTTTGAATAGAGAGACTAAATTTCATAATAATTTTAAACTGTTACAATTTTGAATAAAAAGATTAAATTTCACAATAATTTTGGAGAAAACGATGAGGACAAAATTGAAGTAACTAATAAATCAAGAGATTAAACTGTTGCGATTTTGAATAGAAGAAAAAACAAATCAAGAGATTAAACTGTTGCGATTGTGAATAGAGGAATGTTGTGTAATGTAAATTATCTTTTGTTTGTGCAATATGGGATCTGTTTAAAATTGAATGCAAGATACAAGTAAAGATTACGCGCAAGTGGACGCGATCGCAACAAGTAGTAAAGTGGTAAGTTGAGTTATCAATCATCGAGGAGTTGATCTAATAACTGTTGCTAATTACTGAAATTAACACAAGTTAATTTTATCCAAATACCAAATTTTGAATGATGATTAAAATGTAACCTAATTAACTAACTCTAATCTACGTGATGCAAATAATAAATTGAGGTGGAAACAATGATCTGATAATCTAGAATTATGATATCCTTTAATATTTCACTTGGAATTTGATTGGCTTAATTACTTATTCTCAATGAAAGTTGGTGTTAGTTTAGAATCTAAAAATATGTGTAATTTTCTGTCGAGATATTACACATTTGCTTAACCTAATTGAATCACTATATGTTTATTGGAGACATCTAGCTTAAATTCTTTAAGCCAAGGTTCTACAAATTGACTATGTGTGGCAATTAAATGTATGTCTACTCTAATTGCACATCAAAACACTGAAATTACTTTATAAGTGTATTGAACACACATTACCCAAATTAAGGTCTAATTTAGACTAACTCTTTCAAGTGTCATCTAAATATCTATACACATTTAGATGGTGATCAAGCAAATAATTGGGCAATAATTTCCACTTTGAGTAAACATCAATATTTTCATTGAAAATGAGCAATAAACCAACACAATATCCAAGCTACATATTAAAATCAACCAAAATTTTAGGTTAATAATTTTAGCTCAACATGTCAAAGAGGAGAATACACATTTCAACAAATAAAAGCATTGTTTTACAAAATGAGATGGAGAGAGAGAATCAAATCTTGAAAAAGAAGATGTTCTATTGCAACTTTTTAATCCCCTGCACTTGATTCCTTTTCCTTTTTCCCTATTTTTTCTTGCCTTTGCTTGCCTAAAATAGTCTTTTTGAATCCTTCTATTTCTCAGTGCAAAACTTTCTATTTATACCCATTCTTCTTTCAGCTTGACTTGGAATTCCGTGTCAAATATTCATTATCTGACGTGTTTTTGTTACAGTGAGAATGGATTTTCACTGTAACGAGAAACTTTCTAACTTGGCATTGTAAACAGCATCATTTTTTGCTACAGTGAGAATGAGCGAAAATCCTTTTAACTCATGTGCCCTGTTTCTTGCTGCAGCCAATTTGTATTCTCGCTGCAACAAGAAACTTCCTTACTTACTGTGTGCAATCTGTTGCAATCCTCACTTTTTGGATTCATGATTGGTCATGATCCCTTTTGATCTGGGCGAAGTGTTGAACACCAAAGTTACAACTCATCATCTTGGCTTTCCATCAATTCAAGCTTCACCTTGATTGGACTTTCGTAGCTCGATTTATGCCTTAAATATTTCAGCATGTTCAGTGTTCATTTAAGCCTACTTGCACCATCCTTTGCAATTATGCTCCAAGTCCTTGCATTTCCTTCAACATTAAAGGATTAAATAATCAGAGATTGAAATGAGAGATTTTGACAAGAGATTAAGCTAAAATTGCATAAATTGAAATTGATATTATATAAGTTAACTACTACTAAAAAGTATAGAAATTTCTTAAGGATTATATAAAAATCTAATAGACTTAGCAAAATTCATGCCTCAAAATTGCATATGATAACTCTATATAATAGAGTTATTAAGGGATTGGAGAAAACAAATCAAGAAATTAAATTGTTACGATTTTGAATAGAGAGACTAAATTTCACAATAATTTTGGAAGAGACTAAATTTCATAATAATTTTGGAGAAAACAATGAGGATAAAATTGAAGTAATTCTTAAAATTAAGAGATTAAATTGCTACCATATTGAATAGAGAAGACAAATTAAAAGATTAAACTGTTGTGATTTTGAATAGAAAGATTAAATTTTACAATAATTTTGAAGAAAACAACAAGGACAAATTTGGCATAATTCTTAAAATTAAAAGATTAAACTATTAGGATTTTGAATAGAGGAGAAAACAAATTAAGAGATTAAATTATTACGATTTTGAATAAAAAAAATTAAAATTTATAATAATTTTAAGAAAATAATAAAAATAAAATTAAATAATTTTTAAAATTAATAGATTAAACTGTTTCAATTTTAAATAAAAAGACCACATTAAAAAAAGTACACGAATATAGAACTGCTGAAATATTTTGACCGAAAATACAATTCACGGCAATGAAAAATAACCCATATCCCATGTGAAGCTAATAGTGACGACGACACGCTTGCAAACGAAAGTGAACCAAGAACAGTAGAGCTTCTAGAAGTGTTCCCATAAAATGCCAAGTGATGGGACAACACGTCTCTGCTGGCTGTAAATTGGTGTGTACATGTTGATGTTTTTGTCTACGATGGCTAGGCGTCTCTGAGTCTAGATTTTCTTAGGTGTTATGGGGTTGTATATTTCCACTTATGTTCCTTACGTAATTAATAAGCCAATAAGCTTTAATTTAAATTAAGGCTTCTTGCAATAATAAAAACTAAATTCTTAAAAAAAAATTTTAAGTTTTTTTAGTTTTTATTATATTATTATTATTATTAATTTAATAAATTAGAGATATTCTAGTTATAATTTTTTTTCTAATGGTACCAAAAAAATTTTAAGAAAAATATACAAGATAGTTATGCTGTCAGATTTTAAATCTCATGGGACATATTTATTATGCCTTAAACAACATGGTACCTTTTTATTATTCATCCTAACACAAAAATAAAATTTTAGTATAATTTTTTTATGGAAAATTGTAGCATGATTTGCCCCCCACTGACAAAAATGGCTCCATCAATGACTGCTATTATGTAATATAAATTATTAAATATATCAAAAACAAGTTATATGAAAATAAAGAGAAAAGGTGAAAATAAAATCAAGCTAGAACTATAAACTCTTTGAATAGCTTTCCTATCTATGGTTTATATACTGTATAAAAAGACGCTACAAGTATGTTTATGTAATTTTAATTTGTAATAAAAAGTAAATATAAATATGAAAGTATCATATTTACTTAAATGAATATATGATAAAAATATTAATTAAATTTGTATTCAAACTTTACCATTGTTGTAAAGAAAAAATAAATAATTCTAACCTTTTGTCCTAGAACTAATCACGACATTGAATTAGTGCAAAACAATAAATGAAATATCACTTGCTGGATCATATATCCCTTTTCTTTTAAATTATAAATTAACTTTAATTAATGAAACAAAGATGTATGACCCTAATAGGGATCTGTTTCCAAGCTGGTAGGTATAAATTTGAAAAATTTTACACTATAAACAAGTTATGCATGAACACGATAAAGGACAATGAAAATATATATATATATATATATTATTCTGTTATCTTAAGATGTTTCACACATTAAACTAGATTAGTTTTGGATCCCTTTATAGTCTTGCAATGAGAATATGTGTCGGTAGGTACATTTCAATTACAACTTACCTTAATTAGAATGAGTTTTCATCTTAATTAGAAAATATGAGTTTATAAATCATTGCTAATTAGTTTGCATGCTTGAACAATCAAACCCATGATTAGATTCCATTCCTTTGAATATTGTACGGATTGTTAACGATCTAGTCCAAGCAATTCTTTCAGGACAATATTGACCAACCTCTTTTCATGCCAATTCTTTTGCTTTGATTGAAGACTTGTGTAACCCAGATTTTAAGCTCCTTCACATTGCTGCTTACGGCTTGATTTGACTACTTGTTGGAGGGAGAGAGAGCCACCACAAAATGCCTCCTAGCGATAGACCAAATCGCCTCGATATTGCTCAATAAAAAGCTTCAGTGGGAATTCTAGCAAGCCATAATACTTGTCAATACGAATCTTTAGTTTAGAATTATAAATAAAAATGCTAAAAAAACTGAATTCTTGGGATATTCACAAACAAAATATATTTATAAAATCATTATTTACTATACACGTATCATATAGACAATGAGAAATAAATCTAACAAAATAGTACTGTCAGACAAAGAGAGAAAGAGCATGTCTTACCCATATATGCCTTAGCTTAATTTTCATTTTGTTATGTTATGAAACTCAAAATCGGTTAGAACCCAAGAATCATATTATTCAGTTAGTTTAAAAAAGAAAATTATATCATATTAAATGCCAATTCCCATATTATCATCATTTTTTTGGTCATTTGAAAAAGCAATCTCATCATTGGGTTTGAACTATCATAAACCTGATTGGATTCCGTGAAGTGTTGGGCGTCATATCGCTCTAACATTCTACGGTTATGGTTCACGTGGACCAAGCAACTTTTAGGACTCTTGACCAACCCCGTTCCCACTCACATGCACGAGTTGAAAACTTAGCATGACCTAGTTTTAAGAAAGTTTCAAGCATAACACGATTATAAGTGAGTTTCAATCATAAAATTATGAATCTCGTAGATGAA
Source organism: Theobroma grandiflorum (assembly GCA_036013995.1). Lineage (NCBI taxonomy): Eukaryota > Viridiplantae > Streptophyta > Magnoliopsida > Malvales > Malvaceae > Theobroma > Theobroma grandiflorum. The sequence continues at coordinate 14,388,453 of CP142132.1, read as the reverse complement.
AATGATAGTTAAACATGTATTAAAAAAAAATAATGGAGAGAAACTAGATCGGTTGTTTTATATATATGTAGTTAAGCATTGCTGTGGGCTTGATTTGACTACTTCAATCACTCGATGTGTATGGTATCCCAATCTAGAGTCTCAACTTTGCTCAGAAACAAGTTGCTTTCACATTTATGTGAGTGCCACTTCCACGCTCCAATCCTTACGCTAATCCATACGCCGATTGTTGAGATTTGAAACTGTGAACAAACTTGGAACGTCCTTGTGTTAGAAGTTTTGGAATTACGTTACGTTAATGATCAAAATGAAGAAGAAGCATTTATTTCAAACGTACATATAGATTCACGCCGCAGTCCCTTCACGACTCACGTCGTGATTCTTAGCTTATAGCTGGCTTGCATCATTCCATTAAATTTGAACGCAACATGCATTGAATTGGACGTAGTAAGCAAATTGGTGTTGTCGAGTCTTTGGATCCATTTGGGCAAAGCACTTTTTCCGCATGGCCCAGCTGAGAGAGAAACTAAAACTGGTTTTTGTAATAGATGGATGAGCGCTCCACTTTTTACTTTCTCTCTCTCCCTTTTACGACATGTACGTTTTTCATGCCTTTATCAGTTAAGCATTCTTATTGTCCTAATCTAAGGGTTTAGGGTTTTTATATTTTATGCTGAATTTATTTCTTTTTTCCTAAATTAAAAAATAATTAAAATTTATAATTTTTTCTTTATCTTTTTCCTCTTTTGTCTCCTAATTTTGTTTTTATTCATTTTCTAATTTCACTGTCCATGCCTTTTTCTGGTAGTCAGCAACATGCTAATAGAGCAGTCTTTCTAATATTTAGGGTTTGTTTTATCTCTTTCATTAAATTTTCTATTATTATTTATTATGAGTTTGTTTTCTACTGAGGACCAAAACTGGTAAGGCCCATTAACTCGAACGTGAAGAGAAGCAACAACTAAAGAGCCCAATATGATCCCTCAATGCCGGCCGCCCACGTAAATTGCCAAACCAAATATGGCACTGTTATACTTTTTGATTCATTACAAATTCGATTTCAATTTTTTGAATCATTGTTATATGCACTTACTATTAAGTTGAATGTGTTTTTTATTTTAATTGCTTATGCTCTAATTATTTCCTTTTATCACTATCTTAATTATTTGATTGAACGAATCTCTAAATTGTTTTGAATTTGTTAGGTCCAAGTCCCAAAATATTCACAATTTTGAATTTATCAGTTAGAATTTTAGAAAAGAAAAAAAACATAAAAGCTGCCACAAGTGTAATACTTATATATCTTGTTGCTCATAATCGAGTAGCAAAAAGATAAAAGACTAAAAACAAAAAACAATAGTTTTGCAAATTGCATAATATGTAAGTTAATTATCTTTTTATTTAATAACTTAACTGTTAAAAATAAGTGATGCGCTAAATGATTTGAATTTAAATTAAGCGAAGAAACAAAAATTAAAATATAGTGGACTTGAGCATTTGGTTTATTAGTTGATACATGATCTCTCAATTTTAAAAATAAAGTTCCAATTCATTTTTTTTGTATTTAACTCTTTTGCACATTTCATATAATAAATATAAAATATTAAATTTAAATAAAAATAAGCTTTCATGTTTGTCTTTATCCTATCCATAGCAATCTTTTAAAGAAAACAAAAACATTCATGTTTGTCTTAAAAACAAGTAGCAATGACCCCTGGACCATCTCCTCTGAAAGTTAGGAAAAGTTAGCTAACGATCAACAACGGAAATCCTCTACTCCAAGCATACCCCCGCTCTCTGCTGCTCGAAAATAATTGATTTTAATGATAAAGAATGTCTTATAGGTAAAATTCTCATTATCTACAGTTCCATGCAAGACAAAGGCAAATGCTTAAGTTCTGGACAAATTTTGATTGCTTTGAATGTGATTTATCATCTACCAAAACAACAATGGTATTTTGATCAAAATGAAACTAAAATATGAACAACGGCTGACAATGACATGAAGAAAAATCCGTTTATGAAGGGTTCCTATCAACTATGCATTTAAGGAAATAGAAAAGAACGACAAAGAGAAAGAAAATTTTATGATTTTTAATTGAAAATGTTGTTGAAAATCAGATTTTGACTGTTAGTTGTTTGTTAGATCAAGATAGATGAGGCTTTTTGTTGTTTGTAATTGAGAGAAAATGATTCGAATCTTACTCTGTAAATATAGATCATGCATTAATTAATAAATCAAATATTCATTTGATTAAGATAAATGAGGTTATTGCCTCCAGCTTCAAAATCAATTCCATGGACAATAGATTTCAGTTCCAAATTGTACCCAGCAATACCATATTTAATGCGTTCAAAAGGGAGATAAACAAGGAAAGTTGTTGAGTCCAAAGGTCCACATATCTAACAGTCCTTGTTGAATTGTTCAAACCATCCCCAGAAGTAAAATAGCGAGGATTAACGTCTTGTTGCAGTCACACTCAACACGCAATTATGAGTTCAGTTTCAAGCGAAGAGCGTGCATAACGGGCACACCTACAAACACAGGTGAAGTTAAAGCATTTTTAAGAGGGGTTAAATGGAAAAATACAAACAGTTAAAAGAGAACTTTATATATAATTCAATTATCATTCATTTAAAAGATATTAGACATATAAAAAAATACATATTAATAATAACAACAAGTTATTTATATATATGATTGAATGGAATTATAAAAGAAATCTTTGAAAGAGAAACTAATTTTTCAAACTTAAATGAGTTACCTCTTATTTTGTGTATTTTAGTTTTTTTCTTATTTTCTTTTTACCTCTTAAATTACTAATTAACATATTGGGTTATTGGATTAAACTATTAAGATATAATATGTTAAAATAGGCTATTAGGTTGGACTGTTAAGATATAATATGTTATGAAAGGCTTAAATTTATATTAAAACTTAATGGCTTTAGATTAGTAAACTTATTTTTATTTTTTTTAAAAATTTGATAAGCTTAACATATTAGTTTAGAATTTATTTGTTGGACTTAACTAATAATATGCTAACCATAATAACTCTAATTTTATCAAATAGTTTGAGAAATAAAAATAATTATTAAATTAAAAATTATTTGAAGAACCATTAAAAATATATATAATAAATAAAATTGAATTGAAAAAAATATAATTGTTTCATTCTATCAATTTGTATGTATAACTTTGTTACTTAGAGTTTGCATCTACATGGTAGAATGCATTAGTTATTCTGAATAAAAAATAATATGTTGATAAAATTCTAATTAATAATGTAACACTGTAACTTATATTTGAGAATTACATAATAATTTATTTATTTTTAAAGATTAAAATCATATAAAATAAAAACTACATAATAGAAAAAGAAAAATATGACAAGTAGAAAATAAAATCCACATACAACATAATAAAAAAGAAAAAAAAGACTATGATTGATAGTTTGTAGAAATTTATAAAAGAAAATCTATAAAAATTTAAAACATATGAGTAAATAGAATGAAGATAAATAAATAAATAAATAAAAATAATAAAAATAAAAAAATAAAAAATTTTAAAATTGAATCAAATATATGAAATTATTTTATTATTTTTTATTGTATTGATTACTAAATAAAAAAATTATTTTAAAGGATTTATTAAAAAATTTATAAAAATAATTAAAAAAAACTTATACAAAATTTTGGGGGTGCCGAGGAGGCTCCACCCCTGCCTACAAAAGGTGAGGAAGCATGGAGACATGAGGCATATTGTTAGTCATGACCTCCACATAGTTCAGTCTTGTACATCAAAAGGGCCAAAAAATATGCTTGCAACATATCCCCTCGAACCCCTAACGACACAACCAAAATCAGTTGGGCCGGATTTGCCCATTGTTGAGCCATCAAACTTTGAATTCCCTTCCACTCGAGGATTGTCAAGTGACATTAATGCGGGCATGAAGGGGGGCCCGCATGATACTAGCATTCCAAGGGTCAGTCCACCAGCCAAATTCATCCACAAAGTCCATACTATCATATGCTTGAATCCAGAAGATTAAGCACGTACGGATAAAGTACAAAACCTCCATGCCATCCCTACTTTTGTTGTTGAAGACATTTATTCCTGGCTAAAGTGATAAATAAAAAGTATAGGGTTTAAATCTCACTTTCCTCAAATATATATTAAAAAAAGTGATAAATAAAGTAATAAGCAAATTCGTTCATCTGTTCTTTTCTCACATCCCTCGCAAGCCAGAATGACCAAAGGGTCGAACGGCAGATAATCATCTATTGTTTCCTAGATAAGCCTAAAGACAATATGCCCATCGTGATTAATGGGTGAGCCCTGCAGGGGTTGATTAACGGTAATAACGTGGGAGCTGAATTGTTCAATGTAATCACCATAAGCTTTAACAATTGGACCAACACAATCAATTAGCCTTAGTACTTCAGTAAGCAGTCCCAATTAACACTTTCATCCAATGAGTGCAGCAATAGATAAGATAATCGTCATTCAAAAAAAATAGATAAGATAATAGCCAGACATAACCCATATATAGAAATAATCAAAGTCAAAGCATCACCAACAAAAGTCATAACCCATGATCGTAGCTACAAACCTGTACTCATCTAATGTATATTCAAAAGTCATATTTATGTGAATACCATAACGTATAATATGAGTATAAGAGTTGTAAAAGCAAAACCTTATGTACTCGTGGAGATACCGCAAGAGGCATGTGATTAAGGCACCCCACAAGATATAAGCCCGACCTTTACTTTAGGTGGGCTACCGAGTAGTCAATTAAGATCATTGCCTTCTTGTCTTAGGTTTCGCCATTTTCTGAATCTTGTTCAAGATTTACTCTTTTGGACTACTCGAATGAACCTAAGATGTAAGGCCATGCTCCACACGACATTTGCTTCTTTCTTAAGTACTTTCCTCTAGTGGATTATATCATTGTTAGAGAGAGAGGCATCAGTTGCTAGACTTATGGGATTTGGAGGAGAAGCCTTCTGACTAAGGCCTTTAATTTTTTTTCCTTCGCAATGTTTTGAACCTTCTTGCAGCTTTAGCAACAACCTTTTTGTTATTAGATCAACTAAGGAAAACTCATCTTGGAGGACCTTAGCATTGTCGTTCTCCTCTGGTTCCGAAACTTCAATTTGCTTTTAAGCATTTGATAGATGATTGTAATGGTCAAGGACATCTTGTGGGCAAGTTGGTGGGGTGTAGGCTTGTACTACGGGGTTGATTGTGGTTATGGCATTGAGTGAGCTAGTGACAAGTTAATGTTGATATATGCCCTGGAGTCAATTGGATTGATCGAGGGATATATTGTCATTTAATGCATACTTAATCGCATAACAATATGTGATAAAAGTTTTCTTTTATGTTAGTGTAATAATAATGAGTTATTAAATATTAATTGGATGAAGCCTATGGAACATAAAGGCCTTGTAAGAGAATTATAGAGTTGTTACAATTATAAGATTACTATGCATTAAAGTTGTGTTCCTAAAATTGTCCCTAGTCATTGTATCGTCAAGACAGGACATTGACAATGCTCAAAGACTGGTACATCTTAAGCTTCCTTCCTTAAGAAGCAAGCAATTGATCTCATAGATTGAAATATATAGGATACTTGAAGATAACTTGTGGGTGCTTGTTAAAGAACAAGTTCACTGAACATAACCTACTATGAGAACTCTATTTGATATTTTACTCAAGTGTCTATGGAATATGTTCCATATGATAGTCGTGTAACAAACTTGAGCACTAAGTCATCTTGTATGGGGAATGACATACTTTGATTTCACTTTTACGGGTCTAGAGGCGACCAAATGCTTAAACAGGGTGTTTTTGGGTATGCCATGAAGCACGTGAAGGTGAATGAGTGGTCAAAAGAGTATTCATCACTCTAAGTGATATGAGGGGATGTATCTCACTTATTTTCAATTCTTAATTAACTTGTGTAAAGTCTTTGACCAAATCATGATGAATTAAAGGAAAGTTAGTTTCCTAAATCCATAAAGTTAGTCATGAATTATGAGAACTAATAGTAAATGTTATAAGTAGACACTGAGTCATGCTTTATGACATATCCGGGATATTCGATGAAAAGACCGTATTACATTGAGAAGCTTATCACTGAAAGGCTTTGTCAAATTCTGTAATTGACTCTTTAACATTTTGATGGTCATGATATATTGGTAGATGCCACTCATGATCTATAAATATAAATCAATTATCAAATTGATATTTGATTATAACTTATATTTATTGCCAACATGTTAGAAGCCTAATAGGTTACACATATTAAATGACATGATTGAGAGTAAATATGAATAATCAATTAACTTAGACTTAATTGGAATAGACCAAAATAAAGTGAGAAATTAATTAAGTTCACAAGAACTTAATTGAATTAAAATACAATTATTGTATGTAGGGTTACAACTTAGTTTGGATGTATAAATATGTTATATTAGCAAACTAAAACTCTAAGCCTTTAGTTGTTTCATAAAAATAAAAAAAGAAAATTAGTTTTCTTTGTTTGACAGAAACAAGATTCGGTAAGAATTTTTGGTCTTTTTGTTTTAGAAACAAAACTTGCTACCACAAGTAAAATCTTACCTTTGAGAAGGTCTTATTCGGTCACTGTGTGGATTACTGTTAGAGATCAAACACTTGGGTGGCTTAAGATTTGACAAATCTTAAAGGTGAATAAGCAAAGATTTTGATTGCAAGATTTAAGACCATCTTATTTTCTTTTTGGATTACGTGGTTCATCACAAGCCTTTTGAATTTAATTGGTTCTTGGTTACCATATCTAGAGTAAGGTATGTAACTCTTAAAATTATAAATATTCATAATTTATTTGAAACTTACATGAAAAACACAAACATTGATCATGTAGGATTCGGTTGTTTCTCTGATTAAATACATATTTTATTTTTTCACTGTGTTATATTTTTTAATTTCATGACTGTAATTTCATGTTTGAGCATGACATTGAATCTCAGTAATTAAGTGGGTTTGCAGACGTAGACTCAACGTTTGGCTCTTTTTCGAGCATTTCCTTATGAATTGGGTCAATTGTCAACGAGTTCTAGGCATTTGTATATGGGCTTTCCATAACTAAGCTAGCCACTTGTTAGTTTAGGACACTTGGGCTAGCGGCATACAGACTTGATTCTGTAGATACCATTTTGTCGTAAATTAATTTTTTTCTTTTATTTATTTATTTTATTTTATTGATCTTTCCTTATTTTTATTATTTCATTTTGATCTTTAGGGCTTTGCTTGGGTTTATCAAATTTTTGGGCCGTTGGTAATCTCAAACCCAATGTGCAATTGGTTATTACATGTCCAACCAGCTTTAAGATTAGGCTTAGTACTTGATTGTATGGCCTAGAAACAAATCCATAAGTTGAGATTAGAAGAAAAATGGATTAAACATGATTAAAACGGATAAAATGATACTAAGGCAAAATTAACTAAAGAACTTTCCAAAGAATACAAGAAAACAGAATGAAAAGAATACAGCTAACAAAATGGGCTAAAAAATCATACAACATAAGAGCGCACATTGTTAAGTGCATGAAATCGCACTTGGCAAAGGTAGATACAAGAATAATCAACGGTTAATCTAGTGCCTAGGATGGTACTCGTGACTCTTATATAAAGAAAAAGAATTTTCAAAAAAAGATAGGTCGATTTCAAAGAAACTCTAGTGGATAGAAATTTGAAAAAAAACCTAGCAGCCAATTTCACCACAAAAGCCTTAGGCAACCAATTTCAAAAAAAAAAAAAAAGAAAAATCCCTAGCAACTAATCGAAATCTTACAAACCTTTGCTAAAAAACCTTAAAATCCCTACAAAAGAAAAAACCTAGTTTTCTACTAGCAACCAAAAAACCATAATCAAAAGATTTAAAAGAAAAACACAAAAAAAAAAGAGTAAAATGTAGCCTACAAAGCCTTGAAAATTCAAAAACTAGAAGGACCAGAGGGTTTTTTTTTTCTTTTTTTTTTTTTGGGATCTTCACAAGGATTGGGTAGTTAGGGGTTTGGTGGTTTCCTATTGGATTGAGAGAAAGAGGAAGATGATATCGAAGTTTTAGGGCTAAGGTTTTATTTGAGAGAGAAATGAGAGATTTTTGACTAGAGAGAAATGAGTGTTGGTCCCAATTATATGTGCTAGAGAAGGGGTGAATAGCATAATTCAACTCTTGACAAGATGAGGAACTAATTTAGAGAACAAAGAAAATAAAACAAAGTAGATAAGGAACAAGACTTTATAGTGGTTCAGTCCAAGACTTACATCCACTACCCTGATTATTCAACCAAGGATTTTCAACCAAATTCATTAAGAATTAGTAGAATTCCCAAGCTCCCACCAAGCTTTTACAATGGCTTTTACTAGGCTCAGCCACAACCTTTACAATGGTTTTTCAATTGCTCGACTAAAACCTAACACTTAACTTTTTAAGGCTAAGTTAGAACCTTAATATATTCAAACAATCCTAGCTTGAAACAATCACTTAGAGTAAATCCCTCACTCTAAGAATATAAGAAGAGAAGGAAAAATGAGAGTATCTATGATCACACAATTAATCTAAATGGTATAAGGTTACGTGCAGAATACAATTAAAAAGGATAGGCATTTGAGTACAGTGAGGTGCAAAGAAGATTTTTTAAGTTTTAAGCTCTATGTGACATGGAATCATTCAAATCTCTCTCAAAACTTCTTCTCAAGCCTTTGGAAGACTTTTTTATACTTGGAGAAACAAGTCTGATGGTAGTTTGGTAGTTTATGATCGTTGAAAACAATTAAGAGTTGGTTCTGGCCGTTAATCTATCTTGTAGTGCTCTGGTTCAAATTGCAGACAAAGAGCTCTTAGTCGACTAACTTCTTTCTTGGTAGACTAAGTTGGTTCTATCTTCTGGTCGTAGATTCTGGCAGTAGCTTTTTAGTCGACTGACTCTTATCTTGGTTGACTAAGTTGGTTTTATTTCTCAATATTCTTCAGCCTGGTATTTTTTTAATTTGAATTTTAGTCAACCAATATTCTTCATTATTCAACTAAAGAGCTCATTTCTTATTAATCAATCTTGTCTCCATATTCATTTGATTTTTGGTACATACTTATGGAGAATTGATTTATTATTTACCTACAATCTTAGTCCTGCACACTTAGATAAAAGTATTAGACACAAATGAATGGAAATGTTTTATGATCATCAAAAACTAATAGAGCCAACAATCTCCCCCTTTTTGATGATAACAAAACTTTCCTTGATTAGTAGCACAATGTCTTTTTATTGTTTTTGATTTTTGCAAAAAATGAGGACTGTTCCCCCTAAGTAAGTACTCCCCTTTAGTATGTGCCTATTTTGCTTATCCCTTTTTGGAAAATTTTATGCATGTCATGTAGAAAATGACACCATACATTCAGAGTATATATGTATATGCAGATTTATAAGGTGATTTGCAACAGGTGAATATTGACAGATTGCCATCAATATCTCAGCAATGTCTGTCAATATATTGTTACCAGATTTAGTCTATGTTGTTCACCATTCAACAATTATACTCCACTTAGCATCCTTATGTATTCACAATCACAATTTACTCACAATGTCATAATAAAAATTAATCATTTGCATAATATATCAGTATAGCATCAGATTATTTATAGTAGCAAAAACTTAAATGACAGATATTCAATAATAGCTTTAAGCATTTAGCCATCAACATGTCAATATCCAAAAACATAATTTGCATCCCATTTTTTACACATAAACATAAACAACAAAGTTAACTCCAAATGTTCAATTGTCTGTAAAGCCAAAAATAGCAAGGAAACAAAAGTAACATTCAATATTCCTAAAATGCCCCTGGTTCATTTCTACTTCATTTCTCCTCTAGATTCTGGTACCTCTATCCTAACATTTTTTTTTGTTTTTCTTGTTTTCATCTCTAAATGCCTGGTACCTCTACCCTAACATTTGTTTTTTGTTTTTCTTGTTTTCTTCCCTAAATGTCTGGTACCTCTACTTTAACATTTTTTTGTTTTTATTATTTTTACTTCTCCCCCTTTTGTCATCATCATAGGAGGGGGGGCTTCATTCATCTGAGGAGGGAGAGGGAGTGGATTCACTACCATAAAAAAGATTCAGTGGAAAGGGAGAAGGTTCACGTGGGGCTTGCTGTGGTGAGGATGGTGGTGGTGATTTTTGTGGAGAAGGTTCAGGTGAAGATTGGTCAAGAATTTCAACAGGGTTTTCAAGAGAAGAAATAATTCCTGGCTTGGTCTTTTCTGCCAATCTGGAGGACTTCTTTCTTTTGAAAAATACTGTTTTTGTGGCCATTATCTTTTTGCCCTTGGTAGGTGGTTTGTACTTTATCTGTGGGGCTATAGGAACTTTTTCCTTTGCTTTACTAGATTTTTTTGTTGTTGTAGCTGTTAGTTCAGAAGACACTGTCTTTGAAGCTTGTGCTTTGACAACTTCCTTTTATGCTTGCTCTTTTTTCATTATTCAATGGAAGAGTCCCATGACTGAAACATCTTCAGAATAGGGAAGGAATGCCTATTGCTGAGGTTCTTGCTAAGGTTGGAGCTCAAGGGGTGAACTTCCAATAAGAGAACCAAGTATCTCAATCCCTTGGTCAAATGCCTCTTTGGTCTGGGGTTTTGGTGAAGGGGATTTCTGTGGCTGGTCAACCCATGGTTCAGGGTCCTTTATTGGTGAGCAGGGCTAGTAGTTTGGTAAGCTGATCTTTCACCTTGAAACATTGGATTTGCATCATGAAAATTAGCAGATTCCACTTGTGCTTTTCTTGTCTATTTTGCTGCCAGTAAAGTCAGCATCTGAATATCCAACTAAGCTAAGATTTAATTCTTTAGAATACAATATGCCTAATGCTTAAGTGTCTATGAAGTATCTAAATATTCTTTTGACAGCTATCAGGTGTGATTCTTTAGGTTTAGATTGAAAACGAGCACAAAGACATACACTGAAACGAATGTTAGGCCTACTAGCTGTTAAATGAAGCAGTGAACCGATCATACCTCTATAGAGCCTTTGATCAACATCCTTTCCTTTTTCATCTAAATCAAGCTTGGTGGATAGACTAATTGGTGTGCTGATTGGCTTTAGCTTCAGCATGTCAAACCTTTTAAGCATATCTTGAAAGTATCTTTCTTGGCTGATGAAGATCCTTTCTTTATTTTGTTTGATTTGCAGTCCAAGAAAGAATTTAAGTTCTCCCATCATGCTCATTTCAAACTCTCCTTACATTTCTTTAGCAAATTTCTTGCACAAAGTTTCGTTAGTTACCCCAAAGATAATATCATCCACATATATTTGAACTACAATTAAAACTTTTAAATATATTTTAATGAATAATGTTGTATCAATACTGCCCCTCGCATAATCTTTTTCAATAAAAAATTTTGAAAGCCTTTTATATGAAGCTCTAAGAGCTTGTTTCAATCCATATAAGGCTTTGTGAAGTTTGAAAATATGGTCTGATTTTTCAAAGTCTTCAAAACCTATTGGTTGTTCTACATACACTTCTTATTGAATAAATCCATTTAAAAATGCACTTTTTACATCTATTTGGTATAATTTAAAATTCATATGGCATGCAAAAGCTACCAACAACCTTATGGCTTTAATCGTAGCTACGGGTGCAAATGTTTTAGCATAATCTATCCCTTTTTCTTGGTTGTACCTTTGTGCAACCAACCTAGCTTTATTTCTAACTACATTTCCTTATTCATCTACCTTATTCCTAAATACCTATTTTATTCCAATAATGGGGTAATTTGAAGGTCTAGGTACCAATGACCATACACAATTTTTCTTGAATTGGTCAAGTTCCTCTTGTATGGCCAAGATCCAAATTTTCTTTTTTTTTTACTTAAAGTTTTTAGGTTCAATTTGAGATAGGAAAGCTGTAAACTCACAAGTCTCTTTAGTTGCTTTCTTAGTCTTAACTCCTTGAGATATGTCACCTATTATTTGTTCTTGTGGATGATCTTTTGCATATCTCTAACTTTTTGGAAGATGAACATGTTGAATTTCTGTTCTTTGCAAATTTTCTATAGATGGAGCTTCATTTTCTCTTCTAAGTAAGCTTTCTCCATCATTCTTATTGTTCTTTAAACTCATTTCTTCTATTTGCTTTTCTAAGTTCTCTACATCATCATCATCATCATCATGAATTTCCTTTTGCATGGTCATGGATTCATAAAAAACTACATGGACTAATTTTTCAACACTCAATGTCCGTTTGTTAAAAACTTTATAAGTCTTGGAGTTCAATGCATATCCTAAAAATATAGTTTCATCACTTTTTGCATCGAACTTTCCTAATGAATATTTTTCATTATTCAAAACAAAGCATTTGCAACCAAAACTCCTAAGATGAGAAATGTTTGGTTTTCTACCCTTGTATAGTTCTTAAGAAGTCTTTGATATTATGGCTCTAACTGATACTCTATTGAGAATATAAGATGTTGTATTCACTGCCTCAGCCCAAAAATATTTTGGAAGGTTATTCTTACATAGCATAGTTCTAACCATTTCTTTTAAGGTTCGATTTTTCCTTTCTACAACTCCATTTTGTTGTGGTGTCCTAAGTGCAGAAAAGTTATGATCCAACCCCTTTTCATTGTAAAATTTTTCAAATTCATCATTTTTAAATTCTTCTCCATGGTCACTTCTAATATTAACTATGGCTAGTAATTTTTCATTCTCAACTATTCTACAATGGCTTATGAATGCTGGTAGAGCATCATTCTTATGAGCAAGAAAATAAACCCAAGTCTATCTAGAAAAATCATCAACTATCACAAAGCCATAAGATTTTCCACTTAGACTAGTTGTACTTATTGGACCAAATAGATCTATATGCAGTAACTCAAGTGGCCTAGATGTTGACACAATTTTCTTAGTTTTAAGGATGTTCTAACTTATTTTCCTAGTTGGCAGGCCTCACATACTATGTCATTTTCAAACTTTAGATTTGGCAATCCAACAACTAAGTTCTTTCTAACCAACTTTGACGTGGTATGCAAGCTTACATGTCCTAATCTCCTATGCCATAATCAGCTATCATTTTCAGCATTTGCAATTAAACATGTTTCACAATTCATTTCAATATCCTCAAGAAATACAACAGACATATTCTTCAATCTCTTTCTTATGAATGAGGCTTTATTTGTGCTTATATCTATTACTTCACATTTATTAGAATCAAAACAAACTTTAAATCCTTTGTCACATAATTGACTAATACTTAATAAGTTATGTTTCAAGCCTTTAACTAACAACACATGACTAATTTGAGTTTAGGAGTTCTTACCAACCATACATATCCCATGAATTATATTTTTTGAATCATCACCGAAAGATACGGTATCTCCCTTTTTCTTGTCCAGCTGAGCAAATAGCATTTCATCTCCTGTCATGTTTCGTGAGTAGCCACTGTCCATGTACCAGGGCTGCTTCCTCTTAAGTTGAGCTCTTGAACATGTCTCCTTTAAATGCAGCTCAACCTACAAAATATATTTTCAGTTTTTTTTATAGGTACCCATACCTTGATGGGTCCTTGAGTGTTAGTTGTAACACAAGAACATTTTGGAACTTAAATTTTTTTAATTTTCTGCATGCCTCTATTTCTAAAACAATCATAAGATAGATGTCCATATTTTCCTTAACTATAACATTTAGATGAAGCATTAGAATTTTTCTTGAAATATATACTCCTTATTGATTTTTCTTTTTCTAAACATTTAAGAGCTGTGTTTTCATCAAGTGTTTTTTGCAAAGCTTCAAATTTATTGTCCAACTCTAATTACAATTGATTAAAAAAGAAGCAAATAGACTCATTTTTATTTCTTTGCCAGATTTAAGTGATAAGCTAAACTGGATTCAATATGAGCATAATCTATTAAAAAATTGTGGTGGGACTAGTTTGATTAGTTTAGGATTTGATTTGTTTATTTTAGGTTGATGTTGAACTTTAAACTACTTTCTTTTTAAATTTGTGTTACTTGTTATGTTTAATTAAATTGGTGTTTGAAAGAATTTGTCATTATCCATATTTTATTTATTTGAATTGTTATTTGTACTATTTGATTTGTTTCAAATTTTAATTGATATACTTGGATTTCTACTTATGTATTTTGATATTGTTAAACATGTGTCTTCTAATGAAGTCAAAGCATTAATACAAGTTGTAAAGAGAAGAAAATGTGCATGGTTTTATCAAAACATGTATGAAGGAGCTGCTATTGCAATTGTATATCACATAAAATACTTACGAAATAAGGAAACAGATTCAATTATTCTGATGGATGGAATTGGATACATGAAACTTTACAAACTCCAGGTGAAAGTTATAGAATGTTTAGGATGGAATCACATGCTGTATTGCAACTTACAAATACATTGATAAATAAAGGATGGTTACATTCATCTAAAGACATGACATAATTTGGAGGTGGTTGCTATGTTTCTTTGGACTTGTACACAGCGAAACAAATCATAATGTCCAAAATAAATTTGAAAATCGGAAGAAACTGTAAGCAGGAAGTTCAGTGAAGTGTTAAATAGTTTATTTTTATTGACCAATGAAATTGTCAAGGTTTCAAATTTTCAATTTGCAGAAGTTTCATCTAAAATTAAAAAAGGATCATAGATATTGGTCTTATTTTCAAGGGTGCATTGGTGCTATAGATGGATCACATGTTCCTGCTATTCCTCCTGTAAATGATCAAATTCGTTTATTAGTCGAAAGGGATATCCAACACACAATGTCATGTTGGTGTGTAATTTTGACATGTTATTCACTTTTGTGGTTGTTGGTTGGCCTAGCACTACACATGACACTCGTATCTTTTCAACTGTACTTGAAAAAATGAAAAACGTGTTCCCTCACCCTCCAAAAGGTACATCTTATAATTTTTATTATATAAAGTTTGACATTCGATATATTTATCTCTTGAATTTTTATAATGAACTAATACTTAAAGCTTTGACGTTTTTCTTAGGTAAATATTATGTATTGGATGATAGTTATCCTAATATGAAAAGGTATTTGACACCTTATAAAGATGAAAGATATCACATTCCTAATTTTAGATGTTGCAGTCAGCCAGAAGGTGTAGAAGAAACATTTAATCATGCACATTTTTCTTTAAGAAATGGCATTGAATGAACAATTGGAGTTTGGAAGAATAGGTGGCATATTCTATGTGATATGAAGCCATTTCCGTTGATAAAACAGGACAAGATTATTGTTGCAACAACAGTGCTTCAAAACTACATTATACAATGTGGTGTTATAGATGAAGAGTTTGACAAATGTGATCATAATCCTAACTATATCCTTGAGAGTCAAGAAAAAAAAAGTAATGATGAAGAAATGGGTTCATATACTTCTAGAAGAACATTGGATGATTGTTAAATGGGTAAAGTTTGCAACCAAATAGCTACTGTATTGATGGAAAATAAAAATCGTTAATTTATGAGTTATTTATGAATTATGTGTTACCTATGAATTACTTGTAAAACTCTTTTTTTATAATTTATTATTAATTATAAACTTTATGTTATATAAAAATGCTATTTATATTTTCAAAAATTTATTTTAAATAGATAAAAAAATAAAGTTATTTTTTTCTATTTTGAACAAAGAAATTTGTGATTAATAGAAAGTTATTTATTAAATACCCTTTATGGTAATTTTAACCGAAATTAAAGTTTATATAAGTTATTTTGCCAAATAGCTTATTTGTAAAAAAGAGCTTATAAAAAGTAAACTTACCAAACAATTTTAACTTAATTTTAAAAGTTATTATTTTTTATAAGAGCTTTATAATAGCTTTTAAGCTAAAAAAAAAACCAGGTCAAATATGCTCTAAAGCTAGATCTTCCTCTTCGCACTTTTCTATTGTTTGTGGCAGCTCTTAATGGGCATAGAAGACCTAGCCGTGTCTATATAAAATAAACAAAACCCTAATATAAGCCTCCCCATTAAAAGAGTACTAGGCCAAGGTCTACACAACCACCAAACCACACTAACCCCATTAGACGGGTAAAACTCATTATTTACTGATCACTTTAATATTAATTGAGTTCTCATGCTTTGTCTCACAATTGGACTAAACTATCAGTTTATTTTATTAAACAAAAATTATCAATTTATAGAAGCCCACGTAATAGAAAACTTTAACATTTTCTACTTGGAGTGGGAATTCTCGAAGTCCTTCTAAGGGGCTTGCAATGTCGCATGAGGTTTTGGTCGGTGAGTTATGGCTTTCTGGGGGTTGATGAGCCTCATTTTTGTTTCATCATAGATGCTGTTTCGGCTTCTATCGATGATTTGAGTTGCTGGTAGTCATGCTAGGGATGGAATGTGTTTGATGATGCTCCAAGAGACCTCAGGGAGTTTGCTCACTACTCTTCGCCCTACTGCTATAAGGCTTTAGTGAGTTTAGTCTCAAGGAGGATGGTTTTTGGTTTTTGCTGATTGACATGTTCGAGGGGTTTCGATTGTCAGGATGATGCAGCCATGGACTAGGCGCTTGTGTTAATCTAGCAGATCGTTGATGTTCTTATGGTTTAGGTTTGTCAAGGCGCACTAATTTCCTTTGTCGCTATTCTGGAATTCTTCTTGGATTTAAAGCTCCTAGTTTTTGTTTTCGGATCTCATTGTTTTGATGCCTAGGGTTTTGATTTGTTTGTTTAGAGATGTTCTATTTGGGGTATAGTCTTAGCCCTCTTTGGGTTGATGATTTCCATTTTTCCTGCTGCCAATTCTTTATTGCTCAGTCTCTTTTGCCAAACAGGTCTCCATGCCAATGAAAGTCTCTAGCAGTTTCAACTTAAGGCTAACATTGACATATCGGTCGTATGGTTAATAAAATCCACTTTTCAAAAAAAAGATTAATAGAATTGAAGAAGGGTACAATACTTTGAGTTTTATTTAATCATATCTAGAATCAAGTGAAATCCAAGATAAAGTGCTCCTCATCCTGCTATAATACTTTTTTGATACATTTGATCTTATCTTGAGTTATGTAATTAGAAAAAGTTATTTGTTATTCTATGCATAAATCTGATATGTTTCATCTCATTATTTGAATTTAAAAGTTTTAAATTCAAATCTCAAATTTTAATTGTTTGAACATTCTCTCCTCTATGTCGTCCTATTACATAATTTACTATACGTGACTAACTATAGTTAGGCAAGAGGACTATAGTTAGGCAAGAGGTCAATAGATTGACATCCCATCACAAATTCACTGTTGACGCATTGACTGCTAGGAAGTGGTTGTTAACTTTCGGTTTTACAGGTTTTAGTTGTACTTATTGCTCTTTGAATTTAGAACCAATTAATTAAATACCAATGGTAGACCAATCTCCAGCAGTTATCACGTGGCAAAACACTTTATACGGTGCAGATCACGATCTTTAGCCAACGTCACAGCCACGATGAAAAAAGGCTGCCATAACTAGTCTTGAAGTGAATCATTGTTCCTTGCCCATTTCACATTGAATCTTTAACTAATTAAAAACAATATGCTCCACCAGATCAGTTAAAAACTTGAATTTGGACATACAATCACACAATACTTTTATAATAACTTAGATAATTTAATAAGGACTAACAAATTATACTTTGGTTGAAATAGTCTTTCGGACAGCCCTACCCATTATTTGGAATATTATAATGTTATTTCTAAGTTATTAATTAAGTTGAATATTACAGTAAGTCTAACCTTATTGTAAGATTAATAATTAATTGGTGAAATTGATTTATAAGTTTTTTTATTAATTTTAAATCAATGGTTATAATTTAATTTCTTAAATAGTTTGAATTAATTATAAACTTATTTACCAGCATTAGAGTATAGAGTTTAATTATCATGTGTAGATGTGTCATAGGGCCTGGCTACTTATCCTGATGCACAAGCACGATCTGATTTCAAGTTGAATTTGGGCACAAATTTTTAGACTTAAATCTAATCCGATCCAATTAAATTATTTTATTAATAAGTAATATGTTTTTATTTCATTTTAATTTTAAAATAGTGAAATTTAATAACATAATAAAATTTTATTATTTTAATAACAAAATAATTATTTTCGAGCTTGAATTTGGGTTTTAAAAAAAGGAGGCTCGGTAAATGTTCGACCAGGTCTAACTTGACCCACGGTACCTTAGTAATGTTCTTATTTTTAATATTGCTTGATTAAGATGAAATTTTCTTAATGCTTTTAGTGAATTTTGCTTCTTGTTCCAAATATATGTACATATAAAAGTATTTCAAATTACTATCATAACTATGTTTTTGGGGCATGACATCTCAATGAATTTAGAATCCCATGTGAATTTAACCCTTTTAATTTCAAATAATAATGTTCTCTTAAAAACTTTTAGAAATAATTAGACTTTATTTGGTTTGTACTTTTTCTTATTTTTTTTATTATTTAAGCTTTGTTATAAGGTAAAAGAAAATGGTGAAAATAATATTATAATTTTTTGTTTTGAAAGATAGATTTTGTCGGCCGTACTACCGACATGCCAAAGAAATCTTGAAATTGCCTAGGACTCCCCTTTGCATGAAAATCGGATTGGCAAAAGGAAAGCAAGAAAATACATAGTTCAACTGCACAAGAAGAATGGCAGCATCAAAACGAGGAACAACAGCTTAACAAGAACTCAAGCCAGCCGTAAGCCGAAGCTGGTAGCAAAGAAGCAAGGACCCAACGGACAAGATCACCCAAAAGAGTAAAACAATCGGACGTTTAAGACAGCAGGATCATGGCAGCCAACGCAGAAACAACCGAAGGAAAGAGATCAATTATAACATAATTAGTCCATATAAAAATAAAATCATTCATTTTTTCTTCTTAAAATTTACATATTTTTTCTTATGTACTCCTTCATAAATTTATATACTTTCGCATCCAAACAGATTTTTTACTACTTCCAAAAATAAAAGGAAAATAAAGAAATTAAATCAAAGCCAAACCAAATTAATAACCAATTGGCCGAGCTTAGCAAGAATAATAATAATAATAATAATAACAAATAAACAAAACAATTGGCCTAGCATGACTCAAATTAACGCATTAGTTTTTAAAGTTAACTTTAGAATATCTACAATAGGGTTAATATTACCTTACATGGTGCAATTTTAGTGGAGTGGTTTGACAATGGAAGTTACTCACCTCTTCTTCAGTGGAATGAGATGAAATGCCCCTTTCCATTCTCCATTGTTGGTAAGAAAGCTGAAAGTCCACTTTCCAAAGATTGTATGAGTAATTAAATTTTCTGGAACCAAATTTAAAAAATTCCAACATACATGAAAGAGACACATTAGCAGCCGGCCAACACAGGCTATTTCTAGTTATAGCCTATTCATGGCAAAACATGCATCTTCCCTATTTTTTGGAGAAAAATATAATCACTTTTCATCGAATTCTAGCAAAGCATGCATAACCAAATGAAATTAACATTCAATAATCATATAGACCTTAATCTTATTAGTTGAATTGCAGCTTTCTATAAAAAAAATTCACATTGACCTTAATCCCTTGATCTCTTTCTTAAATGAAAATAAATCTCTGTTTAATGTAAATTTCGGTTTCAAGTTCTTGATACAATGACACCCAATGTTTTTAATAGCTAAGTTAGTCTGATCAGAGCTGGAGAGAATAGTACAGATATTTCCTCAAATGATGGGGGGTTGTTTTTGCTGCTGAAAATCCTCACCCATGTGGGACTTTTCACAGCATTTTTGTACTGCTTTCAATTTAATTGAATGACCTTTGCGTTTCCCCAAAAAAAATGATATTTCCTCAAATGTCAGGTCCAGTTTCTTTGGCTATCAATCAAACGTTTTGATAGTTAATGACTTGATGTGTCATGTAAAAGAAAAATTGTACAACGAATTGAAGTCTCCATGGCATCTGGTCATTAGCTTTATGATCATATCATTCATTACTATTTACTACAACATACAGGATAACACAAAAATCATAGATCTGCCCTCATCCTACTACATTAGGTTGAAGGATCGAAAATAAGATGATGTAGAAGCTCCATTCTAGGCAGCATTTTCGAAAAGTGATCCGAAGTTTCTACATTCTATCTGTCGGTTAATTGGTGTTATCCTCCTAGAGTTGAAATATAATTTGCTTCTACCAAATTATATACAATCGATAATACAATTCAACAGATCAAATCTAAATTGTAGAGCCTTCAACCCTTTGTTCAGAGAGAATTGTTCAGCTCATCTTCCTTCTCCAATTGTACAAAAATCAGATATATATGATTCTATCCATCATCCTTCATTTCCAAAAAATATTTGATATGTTTCCTTCTTAAATTGTTCTTTTGCTTGTCCCAGCCCTCAGCCCCGGCCCGCTGGGGTCTTTGCAAGAATCTCCATATATATCAGGCTCTTTCTGATCATCTAAAAAGAAGAAGGGTAGGAGCTGTATAATTTTCTTCTTCACTTGTCATTATGGATGCTGTATTCTGCTGCTTCTCTTCAATATGATTGGTTGGAGTAGGCGGAAATGCAATTGTAAGATCAAGATCCAATTTAGAAACACGACCAGATCTTTCACCTTCGAGGCAACTTGCTGCATCTGAGACCCTATCTTTGTCGGCCGAATACCTTCTAGGCTTACGGGCCACATTCAAGGATGCGGGAGAACCAGGGGAAACATGTTGCGGTTGAGGACGAAGAGGATATTGGTTCAACTTATGGTTATTAGGATCAATTCCCAATTTGATTAGCTTTCTCTTTATATGAGAATTCCAATAGTTCTTCACCTCATTATCGGTTCTTCCAGGCAATCTACCAGCTATCAATGACCACCTAACACCCAATACCATAAAAAATTAACTATTTTAGCAAATTGTATTATATATAGACACACGCGCGTACACACATATACATACATACATATATATATATATAAATATATTCTTATGCATATATGTATGAAATGCATGTTAAAAATTAATCATACCGGTTACCAAGGAGGGCATGGAGCTTGATAATTAGGTCCTCTTCATCTTGAGCAAAGTTGCCGCGTTTGATATCCGGTCTTAAGTAATTTATCCATCTTAGCCTACAACTTTTGCCACAACGGTGCAAGCCTGGTGATCAATTTACATGGGTGAAAAAGTTAGTGTAAAACAACGGGACTTAAAATTAAGTTAATTGCTTCTGTTTAATTTATAGAGGCAAAACCTGCAGCCTTGGGGAGGGAACGCCAACAGCCCTCACCATGAGTACGTATATAATCAATGAGCTTTTGATCTTCTTGCTTGGACCAGGCTCCCTTGTTTGTGCCTTGTTTGTCACAGCAAGGCTTCCTCATTGGCCTTTATCTCTCTGTCTCTCTTTCTATCCAAAAACTCCCAAGAGATGAGCTCAGAAACTTGGCGCAGAGATCGAGATAGAGATAGAGATAGAGAGAGAACGCCACCAGAAATCACAATGGGAGCATAGATATAGGGGAGGATTTGGGGTGGGAAGGGGAAAGGGTTGACTTGGACTGGTGGTTTTGGGAATTTAGGTGGGTCACAATGTACTAAGTATGAATATGAATTGCAAGAGGATAAGGGTCTTTGTTTTTCAGCCTGAAGCTGTTTACCGTTAAGTATGCGTCTCTTTCCTCACCTACGCAAAGTTTGTGATATTTCATTGCTTCGTTTTGTCATATTGGGAGATCCAATTCTTTTTTTTTTTTTTTCTAAATTCGAGTATCTATAGTAGTGATCAACATTGCTAATTAGTCTCCAATGATTAAGTTATGCTTAATGCATAATCTTCAGATTACTAATCAATCACAAGCAATTAAGCCCAGATTATTCTTGCTAAAAATTTTTATTCTACTTGCGATGATTTTAGTTTAAATCAAGTGGCCTAAAGGAGAGTGAAGCTTGAGCAGAAATTAATATATCATATTGCTTTTTTGTTTTTTTCAAAGTACATGCATTTGATTTTTTTTTTTTTAAAAGAGCGTAGATTTGATTTTAGGAAACACAATGAGAGGTAACCCTCTACTATTTATCCATAAGTAATCTCCCTTTAATTCAGGACTCAAATCTGAAATCTTTAAGATGGAGTCTAAGTTCTAACTGTGAGAGTACCCTGAGAACATCTCATATTTAAGTTATGGCACCCCTCTTTTAAATGTAGAATTATTTTGTCTAACAACTTGAACGATTTCAAAGACTTTGGAATGTATTTTACTGAACAGCTTGAAACCATATCATTGACCTATATATAGTTACCATCAAGCCACCCCCAAAGGTTTCCAGATGTGCATGCTCGCAGTAGTTTTCCAGGGATGAAACTTCACTCTCATGGCGAAAACATTCCGTGTTTCCTATTGAAGTTGTCCCCCTTAAGCTTACTAACATATCCATTTTCCAGCCGATGAAACTTCATTCTCATGGAAAAGACATTTTCATGTTAACTTGTATAATTGCAATTGATATTTAACATACCAGAATGTATCAAGACTTGACCAAGTTCCTACAGAATACATATATAAATAAAACGCAAATGTGTTCAGTTATGTTTGGGCTAATTTGGGCCCTTTTAAAACTGAAGTCTTTGTGTGGCAACTTCTTCAAGGCAGAGTGGGAGTAAAACACGAGTTGCTAATACGTGGTTTGATGAATGATAGTGCAGCTTTCTGCCTATTATGCAATCAGGTACGTGAATCAATAAACCATCTCTTTATGAACTGTGTTCAAACTTGGAATATTTGGATGAGATGGTGCAATGATTGGAATTTTGTGTGGGTGATGCCGAATGATTTGGTTACCTTGTTTAAATCATGGACCGGGGTTATGATGAAAGGAGTCGAGATCAGATTATGGAAAATGGCTTTTTATGCTTTGGTGTGGTCTTTATGGCTATTCAGAAATGATATTGTGTTCTGTGAGAAAGTGTGGGATCCCAATCAACTCTACGAATTGGCTAAACTCCGTGTGGCTACATGGGCTAACGCAAAATGGCCACAAGAGTATGGCAGTATATTGGACACTTTTAGAGCACCCCAACTAGGAGCTATTCTCGAAAAGCAAAGGAAGAACAGACCAATAGTTCAATGGGAAAGACCTCATGAAGGAACTATGAAGTTTAATGTTGATGGCGCTGCGAGGGGCTGTCCAGGTGAAGCAGGGATTGGGGGGATACTAAGGAACTCGAACGGGGAGATAAGAATGATTTTTTCCAAATCGATAGGGATTGCTGACTCCAATCTCGCCGAAATGTTAGCTACAAGGGAAGCTTTCCTGATGTTTTCAGCATCGCAATGGTGTAATACTCATACTCTAGTTGTTGAGATCGATTCTCGGAACGTAGTTAAATGGGTCCAGACACCAGAATCTGTTCCATGGAGTTTAAGGAAATGGACCCTTCATATCGAAATGCTAAAGAATCGATTTAGAAGGTGGGAGAGTAGGCATATACTAAGGGCGGCTAATCAACGAGCTGATAATTTGGCTAAAACAAGAATAGGCTTATAGGCAGAGAGGTGGACCTAGTGATCGTCTGGGAGGACAATCCAAGTAGGAGAAGTGAGGTGGGGGCAGGAGCGAGTAAATGATGAGCGAGATGTTTTGTGGAATTTTTTTGTGATGGTTTTGGTGCATCTCTGTGTGACTGGATGCTTCTCTTGCTTGTTTTAGTGTTGGCCTGTTTGCATGAAATCCTTCTTGCCTGATTATTGTTTTCAGTATTGACTGGTAGGCGGACGGCTTGTTTGGTTTGTTGTTGGAGATAGTCTAGGACAGATGTTTCTGATGCTCCATTGGCTCTTGAGGTAGGGAGAGGTGGTGAATGGGGTTGCCTGATGCTGCTGTGCTCTGATTGAAAGGCTGAGATTAAAGACAACATTTAAGGAGTGGGAATTGTGAATTTATTGTTTAAGAAAATCTATGTTAGTGGCCTTAGCTTTGCCCAATTATGTAATTTTGAGGGTTCTGCCATCACTGGGACTGCCTATAGGTCTTAAAATTGCATCTCTTTTCTGTACCTTTGATTGGAGTTTAACCATTGGTTACTGCCTTTAATGAATTATTCTAACTTTCAAAAAAAAAAAAAATTCAATCTGCCATAAGATGTCTAGCCAATTAATTTAAAAACATGTTACAAGATAAAATATAATTTCTAACAAAAATATATGATTGTAGGTTCTCAATGCTTCCTTTCTCTATATAAGAGGAGGGAAAAGTGGTCGCATTGTGAGCCTCCTAAAGCATCTGGTATGGTAGAAAATAAAAACTGACCTAATAGTTTTTGAGTTACACAGCATATAATTATGTCATAAAACAATATTATGTCATTTCACTCTCTTCTTATAGCGTTATTCAAGAGATTTGGATCCACCCAGTAGCAGTGCTTTTCTTAATAGATGAATCACAAAATATTTATGTTAATCACTTTTCCTCCTATATCATTAATCATGGGATTTTGTGTCAGTAGTAGTGTTTTTCTTAATGAATGAATCATAACATATTTGCGTCATGCATATTTCTGAGAATGCTTGAGCTGCGGTGCTGGATGTTGGATTTAGTGGTTTTGGATTTTAACGAGGATCTGAAAGATTGTTGATTTGCTGATTTTGTTGAGTCCTCTCTTAATAGCTATTTCTACCTTGTTTGCTTGAATCATGCTATATTGTATGGCTCGTTTTTTTTCTTTTGTATTTTTCAGATGTTGTACAGGGGTCTTTGTTAAGACTGAAATTACACTCTGGCTTTCTGGAAAAGGTGGTGGTGTAAACCTTCTGTTTGGAGTCTTGCCAGGGTGTTTTTCTGTTTCTAAAGACAATGTTTTTGTTCTGCCTGTTTCATATTTTACGGTTTAAGCAATGGTAATGAAATAAATATCTACAGGACTTTCAAAAAATATATGTATATTTGTGTCATAGAAACTTATATTATACTTAGCAAAATTTTGCTCTATTCTTTTGTAATTTTCAATTACCCTAAAGCATTAGATTAAATTATACCCATGATCCCTAAAATAGTATAATTTAAAATACAAGCTATTTTAATTCTTATATTTTAAAAAAGTAATCTGTTAAATTCCTATATTTCTAACGAGAAAGAGAGAAGAAAGAGGGAAAAAATAGAAAAATGAGAGATAAAATAAAAACAATAAAGAACCAAAGAAAAAACTTTTAGATACTTTTTTTTTTAATTTTTCAAATATATTTCATTAAATATTATAATTAAAAATAAATAATTCCTTTTTTTTCTAATTTTAATATAATCTAAATTTTTAAAATTCAGATCAAGTAAAAAATTTTCAAATAAATATCTTATATAGAAGTTAGTTGACACATGTTCGAGCGTGGCTGCCAACTAACACTTAACACCAAACGCAATGGAATTATTGATAAAAAGATTATTTTGTTATAAAGTTAATTAGAAGTATAAGAACTAATAATAAGTTACTTTTTAAATAGTAAAGAACAAAACGATATGTGTCCCAAATTTTAAAGATTAAAAATGGGTAATTTACTAAAAGAATTAACTTTTGTTTAACCTTTCTGAACAATTTAAACGGATTCTTAACATTTCATTTTCAACGACTCCAAGTATCATTACTGCATCTTACAGAGAATTAGTGCTTGTTTTTTTTTTTTACAGAGAATTAATGCTTAAACCTGTAAAACTGTTCCCAACATGACACCAAAATTATAGATTCACAAGCTTAATCCTCAGGAGAAAACTTTGTCCTCAGATAATTCAGCGACCAAAAGCGACAATCAGTAAGCTCCTCAATCCAACAAAACAAGTTCTTGTGTACATAAACAATCATAGATGAATAACTTGAAAAACTTGTGGTAGTTGTAATCTTGTACTGCAGTGACGTAAGTGGTATTGAGTTAACATACGAGGGAAACTGACAGTTCTGAGGCTTTGGCTAACATGCCCTCACTACCATAAAGTAAGACATAACATTGCTATAAGCTTACTGTAGATGTGAAGCATTTACTGGAAAATTTAGTGCTCCATTAGGCGGAGTTGCTGTATCATATAATAATATGTTCGTCTCCAGGCAAAGGGTACTAACTACCAGCTTTTAATTTGTTTCACCAAATTGGAAAAAAAAAAGAGAATACAAATAGTTAAACATAATGATGTGTACAAACACTAAATCATACAAAAGGAAACGTCAATCCTCAAATCAAGTCAATAGCCAATGAACCTTAGGAGATGAACACTCATATAGTATGTAATGTTTATAATTATCTGATAAAAAAAAAGTTTATTTTGAAACACCATGCATGTTATATGGTGGTTCTAGATTTACTTTTCAAAAAAAAAAATATGGTGGTTCTAGATTTAAAATTACATTTTGGATGGTCAAAATTTCTTTGCTAGATATCAAATTTGAAAAAATATATTAATTCACAACCACCAGCAATAACAAGCAATAGCCTCAACAACTTATATTACCACGTTAGTTATATAAAATATGCACAGCGCAATGTGCAATTGTCTTGATCAATTTGGAGGGGAAAACAATGTAAAGCTTCACAATACAGTTTTTCATTTCCTTTGATGCAAATTTAATGGCCAGTAATGAACTTACATAGCCATGGAAGTGAGGAGGGCAAGGGTCAAACGAGCAGAATCAATAGCTTCCCAATGCGGAATGTCATTGTGGAATCTCTGCAAAACCAAAATGGAACATGCAATAATGCAATGACGGGAGGGTGAGTAGTATGAGCTGTAAACGTTCTTATATTTGACCCAGGATGTGGAAGCCATAAAGGAAAAGCTGCAAATGAAGAAGGTTCATTAATGAAACCTAGGGAATACAAACGCCTTTAAAAAAAGTAGTTCAAGGAAGCTCACCCAGCAAGTAAAAATTGAATGATGAATCTGGTGCTACCAATGAACAGCTACTGCACACCCTGAACTGCCCTTACCTACTGGCATAGGAAAAAAGAAAAAAGGACGTCTCTGACGAATACAGCAGGATAATTGTAAATTGTCACATACCAACAACAATAGTCTCCAGGAAGATTAAACAATTTTGAAAACATCTCAAGTTTGGGTGTACGATTCCATTTAAGAAGTTGGAAAAAAAAAAAATCTTTTCTTCCTTCAGTCAATTCTTGCTCTTTCACTTTTTGTTTTCACCCCGTCGGTTGTTCACCAATTCAGTGGTTGACAAACATGGCCCGTTTGGAACCTCTGACTCAGTTTTATGTGGACTGGTTGGTTTAGGGGACTTCTACCATATCTAACAGTCATGCAATTCAGCATCAGCAGCTGGTGATTCCAATTAGTTTTTTCAGATTATTTAGCAAACAGTCCTTAGCACATTCAATGTTCAAAGTTCACCAGTCACAGTGGTAAAATGAATTAGATTAATACCAGTAACAGTTTTTTTAGCTAAATAGCTATGATCATGAAACGTATCAAAATTTTGTTTTTATTCATTGGCTAGTTTTACATAGCGGGAGGTAAATCTCTTTACACACCTTACTGGCATATAGGATTCAACTTTGATCGCAAACTACAGCTATGTCATTCATAGGAAGTATATAAGATACGGCTATATGCCCCCTAAATTTCTCATTTACAATTGAACTACCATCAGTTTGACTAACAGGTAAGAGCCAACCAGTCCTGAGAAACTTCACTTTGCTTCTCATTTCAACCATGAAGTAAAGTATATGCACAATTCAAAACAATTAAAAATTCAAAATCCCTAAATCCAGATTAACATGAGTTTCAAACATCATTAAAATATCACAAACTTCTTGTGATATGCTATGAAGATGACTACTTGAATATTGTCGTAACATGCAGGTCCGGGAACCCGACTGTTAGACGTGGATGACTTAGGGAGTTGCAACTAATCTTTTTTACTTAGTTGCGATTGGCTACCTATTAAATTTGTTCTATCCTGTGAAATCCTAAATTGATTTTAGGTCCGTCAAAATAATAATAAACTGGTCTACGTATTTTATTCAGAGTTAGGTTCGGAAGTATAGTTACGTATAGGGAAAAATTAGCATCCCTATGACGTCCATTCCACAAACAGTACCATTTAATCATATGTTATCCTAACCTATTGATTTTGTTCTTATGTTTCCTTAATTATTATTTATTTATTTCATCTTTTATTCTATCAACAAATTAAAGTATTTTATTTGGTTTTATAGATTTGACGTACACGTGATGCAATTGTGAAATGTATGACATAAAATTGAGATAATGTCAAACGAAAACTTTTTATTAAGTGTACTTTTCGAATCTGTCCATTATGCTGGTGAGATCTGAGAGTACTCTCTCACCTAGAGAAATATCCGAAAAACTCACATTTACAAATTTACTAAGTAAATCTCAAAATCGAGATAGTCGTTTCTAAGTAAAAACAGTATTTTCGTGAATGCAAATCCTAATACGGGCAAAAGTCTTTTATTAAAGATATTTCTCCAAACCGTCTCATCATACTAGTGGGACTCAGAGGTATCTTTTCACCTAGGAAATTTTTCAAAGAAACTCACCTTCGCAAATTTACTCGAAAAGTCTCATCATCGGGGTTTATACTTATATACAGAATATATCTACATGCAATGACATTTAACAACGTAATAGAGCTATGTAATGCACCCATAAATTATAATATTTGCTTCTTATCTTTTTTAAAAATTTACTATTTTTCTTTGTGTGCATATTTATCGTGAACAAATATTTTATATTTATTTATTGTTTTTTTAGAACCAATTCTATCTCATCATGTATTTTTACCATGTAAGAACTTATTTATTTTACTATATGAAAGTCTCCAAAATCATATTTTTAGACCAAGTATTTTTTATTTCATAATTATTATGTATATATGTATTTTATCCATTCCTTTTTGTATTATTATTACGATTACCAAATTTATTGTTACCATTAATTCCTCATCTCTTACGTTTTTTATATTTTTGACTAATTGGTAATTGAGTATATATAATTTTTTTATTCATTTAAAATTAAGAACATTGAAATTTCGAATTAAAACCATCTCATCATACTAGTGGGGTCTTAATCAATATCTTTAACGTAAGGAAATTCAGTCGGAATTGCAACTTCTTGCTTTCCAAATGGACATCCCATCATCGATATTGATTCCAAATCAAACATTATATTTTATACTTAATAACGTCATACTTGGTGTTATTCTTTTATTTTTATTTATTCATTTATTGATTTTTTAAGACCAACCCTAGAATATTTTCTAATTATAAATATTGATCCAAAATATATATTTTATTATTATTGTTGTCCTTTCCTACATATATTATTATTATACTTTTTTCTTCTTTTTTTTTAAAGAAAAACTAAATCTTCCTTTATAAAAATATTTTTATTTTTTATTTATTTTTATTATTTATCTAAATTTATGTTCTTTATAACTATGCATTTTTACTATTTTTGTTATTATTATTATTATTATTTTGATTGATTTTTTGTTTGTTTTGATTTTCTAACACTAAAATGGACCTACATGTTTAAATATATAATCTTGTCCTAGAATGCTTTTAAAATTAAACTAAAAATACATTTTATTTAAGCAAAATAAGCTAGACCCAAAATCAACCAAAAACAAACTCAAATAAATGAGGGGAATTATACCTTACTAGGCTAAGATTGGCCCAGTTTCACATGCCCATGGAAGGCCCAAACCCACTGCACCAAGCCCATTCCCTTCGGTCCATAATGCTACACTAAACACACCGTTTTGGTGCTTGAATGGCGAGCTATTCTTTCTCTTCGTCTTTCTCTTTCTTTTTCTTTCTTTCTTTCTTTCTCTTTCTTTCCTTTCTTTCTCTTTTTCTCTTCTTCTCATTTTTCCCTTGTCGCTGGCTTCTTTTTTATCTTTTTCTCTCTTTTTTTTTCTTTTCTTCTTTCCTTTTCCTTTTCTTCCTCTCCTTTCTCCCCTTGCTGTCGACTTCTTCTCTTTCTCTCCTTTCTCCCCTTGTCATCGACTTTTTCTCTCACTTCTTCTCTTTTTTCTTTTCTTTCCTTCCTTCTCTTTCTCTTTCTATCATTTCTTTCTCTGTTTCTCTTCTTCTCCTTTTTCCCGCACCACCGACTTTTTCTCTCTCTTTCTCTTTTCCACCGATCGACCTTCCATCTCTCCCTATTTCCTAGCCGAATCTCCCTTTTTACTCCCTCAATATTCTACCCACAAAACCCATTTCTCAATTTTTTTTCTTGTCAAGGTTGTCTCTCAGTTTTAAGAGGTTTTAAGAGTTTTTTTTTTTGGTATTTTTGGTTTCTTTTTTAGTTGTGATTTTTTTCTTTGATTGTGGCTAAGGTAGTCTTTGAGAAGTTTAGGGTTTTTTTTTGGTTCTTGGTTTTTTGGTTTGGAAGATATGTGTTTTTTTGTTGTTTAAATTGGCTTTTTTTTTTGTTTGAAAAATCCTCTCTAGTTTTTTTTTTGAACTAGAGTTTTAGGGTTCTTATAGAACCCGATTGTCCAAATCTTTGGACAATCACCAAAGGCAATCATGCTCTTCTGAGCACGAATTCCAAATGGGTGGCCTTCAAGTCAAAGAATATCATAAGGAGATAACCCTCAAATCAACCGACTCAAAGAGCATTGAATGCTTTAAAGGCGGTTTGACTATGGAGGCCATGCCTCTCAATTTTTCTTTCTTTCTCTTTTTTTTTTTTATGTTTTTGATTTATTTATTTTATTCATTATTATTTTTTAAAAAATAAATAATAAATAAATAAAGAATAGGTGTCTACAAATATATACAACTGTTTTTTCCACATTTCAAAGCCAAAGGAAAAACTTTGGTTGGATTATTTTGATCCCAAATTGTAACAGCTAAACTATAAATAATTTGAATGTTGAACCGTTATTATCTTATTGATTTTTAAACATACAATTGAAAATATCCTATGGTTTGGCTATACATCGGACAAAATCCTATATCATATCAACTAAACTATTTTTTTGTATTGCTAAGCACTAGAAATAATTTCAATATTTAAACTCGGTTATCTACTAGATATTAACTTATTTGCATGTTTTGTTAAACTTTATATATAATTAATTTTTATATAATTACATATATCACTCAATCCTATCACCATGAACTCAATGTTGTAGTGTAGTAATGAGCAATAACACTTTCTTGATGATTTATTTCATGTGTTGTTTTCATTTGTCAATCACTTTATTCAATACTTTATGTAGCCTAAGCTTGCAAGAGAAACACTTTATAGTTTATTCAATAAACTTGTATGTTTGTCTTATATATCTTGAGATATACTTTATGTGTCAAAAACATACCCTCAAGGTTATCAATTTATGCCTTTGCTTGTACTTAAGACAGACACACATCTTAAGTCTTCACATATGCAAAAAATGTATATATACACACACATAAACGCTTTATGAATAAAAATCATTGAATAATCATTATTCATAATAAATTCAAAAGCATCATCAAGGATGTGTTCTAAACAAATTATGCACAAAGCTTAAAATAATATTAGATCCTCCCATTAATCAAGTACATCAAAAGCTTTTCCAAAAAAAAATCAAGTACATCAAAAGACTTCGTAATAATCATGTTAAAATATATTTCTTGAAATTTGCAAGGCACAATCCCTTTGTCAAATGATCAGCTATGATATCTTCAGCTCTAATATGCTTTACTGAAATGTACCCTTTTTCACAACTTCTTTAATTGTCAAATTCTTTTATCTTTATATGCTTTGCCCCATGTGACACCTCTATTGTTGTCGGTGAATAAAACCATTGTAGCATTATCATAGTAAAATTGTATGGGTTTAATAATAGAGCCAACCACTAATGATTCTTTAATGAGATTTCTTAACTAAGCAGCCTGTGTAACTGTTCCATAGCATTCAACAAATTCTATTTGCATGTTACAAGTTTCACTTTACACTTTTCGAAGATATTACACCATTTGCCAACATAAAAAATGTATCATAATATAGACTTCCTATCATTTGAACAATTGGCAAAGTTAGAATTTGTATAACCTTTTAGCTTAAGGTTTTCAACATTTTGATAGACTATTGTATAATCATTTATTCTATTCAAATATCCTATCACTTTCTTTATAGCTTCATTATGATCTTTATTAGGATTTCATAAATATCGTTCCCAAAAAACCCATTGCATAAGTAATATCAAGCCTCTTACACTCTTGAGCATATATTAGGCTCCATATTGCATTAACATATGTCACGACCTGGAACCACCCTCAAGTCCGTGATAACCGTCGCAATGTCGCGATATGCACTCATCCCCCGAGTATCATATCAAGACCTCGCAAGGCTCTTGTACCAGTCTTTCCAACTCCCCTGTGAGTTTCTATGTACAAACCTCATGTTTCTAAGCATTTCGTTCAATTTTAGACCAAAACAGGAAAAAAGACGAAATTTACTACTTTGGGGCGTTTTGGTCATTTTTCGTTAAAAATTTCAAAATTTGAAAAACATGTTACTTACGCGTAAAGATTTCATAATTCGCAGTCGAAATTGAAATCGGATATCTAAAACATGAAATTTGAGTAAAATTACATTTAATGGAATAAAATAATAATATTCCATAAAATAAAATATTTTCTTATAAAACAATTTTTGTATAGATATCCAGATATAATTTTTACAACATAAAAAAAAATATATTATTACATACAGTAACACAATTAACTGAAGTATAAAATTTAATTTACAATGTTAAGTGGGCCCAAAATAGAGAAATACAGTCTAAGGGATGAACCTGTGCACTGAAGATTATTACTCTAAACCTTCTTCTCAATAAAATCCTCTATCTACAACTGTCTGTGAGCCTGAAATGGGCAAATTGAGGGGGTGAGTTTTACAACCCAGTGAATTAGATAACTACCATCCACTACATCTAAAGTCAAGTAGATGGAGACAATATAAATAAAATACAATGCTATCATGTAGTTTATAGCACCAATTTAATACAATTGTACAAATCAATCTTATTTAACAAAATCCAAGACTTATGTTTTATTTATACAAATCAGGCTTAAGCTAAATCTCATACTCGTGGACACTTGATCAGAACGTCCAATCGAATCCACCAATGCTGTGAGAATTTCATAATTTTTTTCAAATACAGCCTATCCTTGGCGTTGGCTAAACTCATCTTCACGCGGTGATTTAATATGAAGTGAATTGTAACATTACCTCAGGAGTTACCCTACTCGCCTCTACGACCAAGGTAACAATTAATCGGGTTTTTCCGTGCTCCTCCTAAAGGCAGTCCACGGCAACCCTCACTGCAGTGTTTTATTAGACCATCTAATTTATAGAAAAATTCAACAGCATAACAAGGCCATTTTAATATTAGCCAACCTACACGGCAAACAACAATTTATGCAATTTTAACACATATACTAGCCAAGCATGCTCATCAAAATCATAAACCATAAATTTTAATTTTTATATATGAGCACAAACTTAAACCGGTCTCCACATACTCAGTGTTATCAAATCAATTTTTCGATTTAAAAATTATTTATAAAATTTAATTTATTTTAATAGCATATAACCAGATAAAACCACTTCAGATATTGAAAACGGTAAATTATCCACTCACTGGTTTCAGAAGTCCCGAATACCCCTAGTCTCGCTCGTCCGTAGCTAATTCTTTGCCTTTATCGGACGGTTCACCACCTATGCGTTACGCGTAGCACAAATTTCAACAAATCAAATCAATTAATTATAATTGATTTCAGGCTCTATAATTTCTATATGAATGCATGAAATGCAATGTAAGCTGTCCGAATAACTGTCTAAACACGGTATCCGATCTAATTCGCCTACACGCGATTAAATTGGCTACAGTCTCCAATTTAATTCCGAATTGATTTCTTTCAATTTCTTTATCCTAATTACACTTAATTGACCTTAGTGACTGTGAATATGATGTCAATTTACAGTCCGAAACACCCAATGCACCAGTCTGCACTTTAGGTAAAAATTTCAGTTTTTGCACCAAATTTTCCCATAATTTTTCTACACTCATAATTCATCAATTTACACTTAAATACCACCAATTTGCATCAAATTAAGCAGCCAATATTCTCCTGAAAAATTCAGCATAATGGGTTTAAATGGGAGAAAATCATTTTTCTAGCTAGGTTTTGATATATTTGATTATAACCTAACTAAATAACATTAAATCAACCTAAAAATTGTTCAAATCTCCCCCTTGAATTTTCAGCTAGCATGAGTGATCCATACCCATAAGTGATTCATGCATCAAATGGGAAAATAGAGCTTGGGTAGTAGAAATCTTAAGGAAAATAAAAAATTTTTACTTTTTTTCAAGCTTGATTACTTTATTTCCCTTGTTTTCTCTTTGATTTTTTGCTAGAGTTTTAGGTTTTCTTCTTTTTCTTCTTGCTGCTGGTTGAAGCCGAACCTCCCAAGGTGTTTGGCTGATTTTTGTAACTTTTTATTACTTAAATAATTAAATATTCAAATTATTCACATGTTTATTTACTTTTTTATTATTTTATTATTATTTATTTTCTTTTTGAATTTTTTTTGAGCCACAAAAATTTCCAGCACTTATCCTTTGATTTCATGAAGCTTCTAGACAAATCCCAAAGATTTTTATAGTGTATTTTTTACAAAATTACACTTTTACCCCTGAAAAGTGTAAAATTGCATTTTTACCCCAAAAATTGAAAAATTGCCACAAGGCATATTTTTCACTCCTCAAACTCATACCACACTCTAATTTATCAAATTTGATCTAAATTCTCTTGAAAAATTAAATTTGATCTTCCGATGGTAAAATTACCATTTTACCCCTATTCTCCAAAATGTATTGGAATTGTATTTCCTTGCCACTTTTTCAACCTCAAATTATGTTTTAACTAGTCTAAATAATCAATCTAAATCAAATGGGGCCAAAATCCTTTTTAAAAATTCTCGTTTTGACCTTTAGTGGTAAAATTACTATTTTACCCTTGTGTCCCAAAAATATCGAGAATTACACTTTTTCACTGCTAAACTTCATTTTATACTCCAATAATCATATTGTATTTCATATAATTATTCTTGGTCATAAAAATCAAAATCTTTATTAAAAATCCCTATTTTATCCTGAAATTGAAAAATGATCGTTTTGTCCATAATCGGTCAATTTTCTCGATTAACTCCAAACTGAACCTCGAACTCTGAATCACTGTTTTAAGTCAATCCATGGGTTTTAGTTTTTTCAAATTCATTCTCCATTCTCTGTTTAAACTGATCCAAGACTTATTTAACTTAACCGTACTATTAGGGGTAATATTGTCATTTAACTTGTTTCCCAGGGCAATTCAATATGCAAACATGCTACCCAATGCATGTGAATGACCTGTCACAGATAAATTAGGGTCGGGTATTACAGCACTACCCCCCTTAAAATAAATTGTGACCTCAAAATTTCATTCATCATATTCCACAAAAATGGAGGTTTTAGATTTTCATTTCATATTTAATCTCACATGTTATCTCCTTTATAAGGAAACTCTGATTTGTTACTTCGATTTCCTTCAACTCGACTTACGTATTTCACGTATTTTTATCCTGATCATTTAAAAATTTGATCATCAATAATTTCCTCAATAATGATTTCTTGCCTAGAGACATGCTAAGTGTCTCTATTCTTCTTATTAAATTTGAACCAAAATTTCTTTCCACTTATATCAATTTCAATAATTTATTACACTTATGTATATATATATACCAATCACCATTATCACTAGATCCTTTATTAAACCCTTTGGTATCCATTCATTCATTCTTATCCTTAAACATTATTATGTATCTTATAGCATCATTAGCATATTACATTCCTTCCGTACACATCCTTTATGTAGGAAAATTAATAGTCTTTATGATCCCCACGTACCTCACATTGACTTTACATTCGTACAACTTAGATTTTTCCTTAATCCTCTTAACGTCAACATTTAAATCCATCTCATATGGATTCATACTATAAATTTCATTTTCTTGACTATTTTTCTCCAAAATTTCTGAAGTCCATAAAATTCTAATTCTCGATAAAAATTCTCATTGTTGTGATACTCATACAATTCATCGCACATTAATTTCAAATTGTGGACTTTTACAGTTCATCCTTACTTTAATTGGTCATATAATCATTTCCATGCATAAAAGTACGCGACAACAACTCACAATGCTCTCGAGTAAGAAAACAAAACGTGAACACGTGGACCCACTTCAACGTAATAACATCCGGGAGCATCGTTTCCTTCGGATTTCCATATAATATGCTATGGCAATCTCAACAATGTTGGCCGACGTCAAAGATATCAAGCAATCACAATCGCGTAAATCATCTATGGCCTTGCCACGTATATCATAGACCATGGCCCAACCATGTCCAACAGCCCGTCGGCAACCCAAAAATGTTTCTAGCTAGAGCTCACTCGTACACAAGGGTCACACTTAACCGATGTGACATCCGGTATACCCTCGACGCTTTCGATTTATATAAAAAATAGAATGTTTTTCGGGTCCATAATAAGCTTCTCAATTCTATTTATTCAAAACAATTTCTAATTTTCATAACCCACTAGATGATTTCCATTATCAAGATTATTTTCTATCACTCCTTATGTAATCCATACCGCTTCTGATCATATCTATATATGATTCCGCATCAATCACATGTACTTATGCTCTTTCTTGGTACTTTCAAGTGTATGTTTAAATTTATTTATATTGCATATGTATATTGTTGCATCATCATATCATTTTATCCGGCTGGTGCCTGCTATGCACCTACAATTTCTAATTCCAATGATACTTTAAATTTTTATTTTGACACAATTCATTGTATCTCACGCAATATCATTAGTTTCACTACTGATTCATCATTCAAGATTTATACCAATTTGAACTTTATATGTCTCAAACAATTTTAGATCACTGTCTCCATAACTATTTAAAAGATTTTCATTATCGAGGTTCTCTTTCATTACCTCTTGTTTCACTCTTTCTCATAAACATATCATACTTTGCTCTTAATTATTTTCTCTTGCTCAAGCACGCTTAACTTCGGAGTGCTGATGCAATCCGATGCATCAATACTGGTATAATCGCACCCCACTACTATTTTCATTATTCACATTTAATTATCCTTCATATCATATATCTCCAATAATTTATTCGCTTCTAGTACAAAGAAATCACAAGACAATTTGTCCTTCTCAAATTCTTTCATTGACGATTATGGCTTAAAATTTTAGATTGAGAGTCTACACAATTCCCTGTGTATAATCGTGCTGCAGTCACTGACTATAAACAAGACACTATGTTGACTCCATTACTCCAATGTTTGACTCCAAAATTCCTTCATTTAATCGATAAATAGTTCATTTATATTCCAAATATACCATTTTTCTAAAGGCGTATACTTGCCCATCAAAGTATTTAAACACGTACTCAACTTATCTTCCATGGATCCATATTTGGGTCAAATCATTATCTTATAATGCCATGATATCATCTCCTCATTTCCACCATACTCAAATTTACAATTCTTATCTTAATTCCACTAATGATGACCAAATATGCCACTACTGCAAATATTTATTCTCAATACTTACATTGCCAATCCATTTCTTTTATACCAAAAAATGTTCATATATATACATATATATATATATATTAAGTCGGTCAAACAACTATGCTACAATCCGTTCATATTTTACAAAACAAAAGTTGACTCTCAATTCCTTTATACAATTATCTATGGCTATTTCCGCTTACATTATTTTTATCAAAATTTGGAATGATGTGAGAAATCTAGCTAATACCCTAGGTATCACTAGAGTCGTCCTCATTTGTATCTTCCTCCACCCATTGGGATTTCCCTTTCTGTTTATCCATCCAAGCTTGTCGGATCCTGTCATACTCCTCATCACTCAATGGTGCAGTATTCCTTCCACCCTCAGAAGGAAATCTCGTATCACTAGTGGCTTTTGGGAAAAAGGCTTAATCACGGACATTCTGGGTTTACCTTTCCCTTGTCGACCCTTTATTCTTGGTCCACTACCAAAAGGAAATGGTCTAACTACCAATGGGGGAGATCTCCTAGTTGCAAAAGTCTCTTCTTGAATTATTTTATATTCTTCATCACTTACAAGTGTGGCACGCCATCCACAACTGGGAGGATAATCTCGAATCGCAAACACTTTTCTAGGAGGATAATTTGTCACAGTCACTTTCTCCTTATTCCATTCGTGTTGTCCTCTTATACTTTCCCTACTTTCTATAACATCTTCCCCGAATTCTTTCAATAGAGAATTCCTTATACTTATTTCGCGGTCATTACTATCCTCACTTTCAGTGGTCTCACTAGTATCAGGGCTTTTCTTTTTGTTGAGCCACATTCCCCAATCTAGTGGAGTCCTAGGCGAATCACTTCTCGGACTACTTGGTTCCGAATTCCACCGACTCCTAGCTGTGGATTCCAACGGTCTCTCACTAGACATAGTGATCTATAAGAAAGAACGGAACAAGTCCAAGTGACTTAAGATTCTATATGCAACTACATGCAACTGACTTATCTCGACCAAGGCCACACTAACATTGTAATTTCCTTTAAAACCACTTTCAAAACCACAAGATTTAAAATCAAAAGCTTTAATACCTAAAGCTCTGTAAAAACACAAACTTTTAAACCAAAAGCTTTTTTAAAACAACTTGCTCTGATACCAATCGAATTGTCACGACCCGGAACCACCATCGAGTCTGTCACAATCGCCGCGACGTCCCGATATGTACTCATCCCCCGAGTACCATATCAAGACCTCGCAAGGCTCTCATACCAATCTTTCCAACTCCCCTGTGAGTTTCTATGTACCAACCTCATGTTTCTAAGCATTTCGTTCAATTTCAGACCAAAACAGGAAAAAAGATAAAATTTACTACACATGGACGTTTCGGTCATTTTTCGTCAAAAATTTTGAAATTTGGAAAAAATGTTACGTACACGTAAAGATTTCATAATTCGTAGTCGGAATTGAAATCGGATATCTAAAACATGAAATTTGAGTAAAATTACATTTAATGAAATAAAATAATAATATTTCA
This sequence comes from Theobroma grandiflorum, assembly GCA_036013995.1. Lineage (NCBI taxonomy): Eukaryota > Viridiplantae > Streptophyta > Magnoliopsida > Malvales > Malvaceae > Theobroma > Theobroma grandiflorum. The sequence continues at coordinate 14,349,237 of CP142132.1, read as the reverse complement.
TAAAATAAAATATTTTCGTATAAAATAATTTTTATATAGATATCTAGATATAATTTTTACAACGTAAAAATAAAATATATTATTACATATAGTAACACAGTTAACTGAAGTATAAAATTTAATTTACAATGTTAAGTGGGCCCAAAATAGAGAAATACAGTCTAAGGGATGAACCTGTGCACTGAAGGTTATCACTTTAAACCTTCTCCTCAACAAAATCCTCTATCTACAACTATCTGTGAGCCTGAAATTGGGAAATTGAGGGGGTGAGTTTTACAACCCAGTGAGTTAGATAACTACCATCCACGACATCTAAAGTCGAGTAGATAGAGACAATATAAATAAAACACAATGCTATCATGTAGTTTATAGCACCAATTTAATACAATTGTACAAATCAATTTTATTTAACAAAATCCAAGGCTTATGTTTTATTTATACAAATCAGGCTTAAGCCAAATCTTATACTCGTCGACACTTGATCAGAGCGTCCAATCGAGTCCGTCAAGACTGTGAGAATTTCATAATTTTTTTCAAATACAGCCGATCCTTGGTGTTGGCTAAACTCATCTTCACGCGGTGGTTTAACGTGAAGTAAATTGTAACATTACCTCGAGAGTTACCCTACTCGGCTCTACGACCGAGATAACAATTAATCGAGTTTTTTCGTGCTTCTCCTAAAAGCAGTTCACGGTAACCCTCACTGTAGTGTTTTATTAGATCACCCAATTTATAGAAAAATTCAACAGCATAACAAGGCCATTTTAATACTAGCCAGCCTACACGGCAAATAGCAATTTATGCAATTTTAACACATATACTAGCCAAGCATGCTCACCAAAATCATAAGCCATAAATTTCAATTTTTATATATGAGCACAAACTTCAACCGATCTCCACATACTCAGTGTTATTAAATTGATTTTTCGATTTAAAAATTATTTATAAAATTCAATTTATTTTAATAGCATATAACCAGATAAAACTACTTCAGATATTGAAAACGGTAAATTATCCACTCACTGGTTTCAGAAGTCCTGAATACCCCTAGTCTCGCTCGTCCGTAGCTAATTATTTGTCTTTATCGGACGGTTCACCACCTACGTGTTACGCATAGCACAAATTTCAACAAATCAAATCAATTAATTATAATTGATTTCAGACTCTATAATTTCTATATGAATGCATGAAATGCAATGTAAGCTGTCCGAATAACTGTCTAAGCACGATATTCGGTCTAATTTGCCTACACGCGATTAAATTGGCTGCAACTCCAATTTAATTCTGAATTGATTTCTTTCAATTTTTATATTATAATTACAGTTAATTGACCTTAGTGACTGTGAATATAATGCCAATTTGCAACCTGAAACACCCAGTGCACCAGTCTGCACTTTAGGCAAAAATTTCAATTTTTGCATCAAAATGTTTCATAATTTTTCTACACTCATAATTCATCAATTTACACTTAAATATCACCAATTTGCATCAAATTAAGCAGCCAATATTCTCCTGAAAAATTCGGCATAATGGGTTTAAATGGGAGAAAATCATTTTTCTAGCTAAGTTTTGATATATTTGATTATAACCTAACTAAATAACATTAAATCAACCTAAAATCAACCTAAAAATTGCTCAAATCTCCCCCTTGAATATTCAGCCAGCATGAGTGATCTATACCCATAAGTCATTCATGCATCAAATGGGAAAATAAAGCTTAGGTAGCAGAAATCTTAAGGAAAATAAAAATTTTTTACCTTTTTTCAAGCTTGATTACTTGATTTTCCTTGTTTTCTCTTTAATTTTTTGCTAGAGTTTTAGGTTTTCTTCTTTTTCTTCTTGCTGCTAGTTGAGACCGAACCTCCCAAGGTGTTTGGCTGATTTTTGTAGCTTTTTATTACTTAAATAATTAAATATTCAAATTATTCACATGTTTATTTACTTTTTCATTATTTTATTATTATTTATTTTCTTTTTGAATTTTTTTTCAGCCACAAAATTTTCCAGCACTTATCCTTTGATTTCATGAAGCTTCTAGATAAATCCCAAAGATTTTTATAGTGTATTTTTTACAAAATTACACTTGTACCCCCGAAAAGTGTAAAGTTACATTTTTACCCCAAAAATTAAAAAATTACCACAAGGCATATTTTCACTCCTCAAACTCATACCATACTCTAATTTATCAAATTTGATCTAAATTCTCTCGAAAAATTAAATTTGATCCTCCGGTGGTAAAATTACCATTTTACCCCTATTCTCCAAAATGTACCGGAACTGCATTTCCTTTCCACTTTTTCAACCTCAAATTATGTTTTAACTAGTCTAAATAATCAATCTAAATCAAATGGGGCCAAAATCCTCTTTAAAAATTTTCATTTTGACCTTTAGTGGTAAAATTACTATTTTGCCCTTGCGTCCCAAAAATACCGAGAATTATATTTTTTTACTAGTAAACTTCATTTTATACTCCAATAATTATATTGTCTTTCATATAATTATTCTTGGTCATAAAAATCAAAATCTTTATTAAAAATCTCCATTTTGTCCTGAAATTGAAAAATGACTGTTTTGTCCCTATCGGTCAATTTTTTCGATTAACTCCAAATTAAACCTCGAACTCCGAATCACTGTTTTAAGTCAATCCATGGGTTTTAGTTTTCTCAAATTCATTCTTCATTCTCTGTTTAAACTGATCCAAGACTTATTTAACTTAACCATACCATTAGGGGCAATATTGTCATTTAACTTGTTTCCCGGGACAATTCAATATACAAACATGCTATCTAAAGCATGTGAATGACCTGTCACAGATAAATTAGGGTCGGGTATTACATCATATGGCATCGCTTTCATAGATTCCTTCTCAAACATCATTTTAGGATTTCATGCGAAGTTCAATTTATCACCTTTAAAAACTAGCACATCTTCAACTTTAGAATTAAGCATAGAAGATATATTCAACATTTGATGAATCTATGGATTCTAAGAAAGTCTCAACACGTGATGAGATCTATCTTTATGAATTTCAATCCAAGAACATAGGATGCTTCTCTAAGATTTTTCACGCCAAACTGCTTAAACACAAATAGCAAGATATCATCAACATACAAAATAAGAATGATAAACTTGCTTCTATTAAACTTCAAATATACTAATTGATCTACATTATTCTAAAAAAAATCAAAATAAGTGATTAATTTATTAAATTTAAGATGGCATTGGCAAAAAGCTTATTTAAACCCAAAAATAGACTTTTGAGTTTGCCACAACATGATCTTTACCATCCTCTTTAAATCCTCTAGGCTGTAATGTATAAACTTTTCCAACTAGATTCCTATTTAAAAGGCAGTCCATACTTCCATTTAATAATCTACTAGTGCCATAATTACATTAAACAACATCCTTGTAGGATACAATGAAAAGAGTTTTATTATAAACAGTACCCTCTCTTTATGCAAAACCTTTGGCAATCAATCTAAATTTTAAACCTCTTAATCTTCTTTTCGAAATCTTTATTTGTCTTTGTACACTTATGTATAACCAATGGGTTTGCAACCCTTAATTAGCTCAACAAGCTCCATATACCATTGTGTTACAAAGATTGCATCTTATCTCTCATTATATCTCACCATACATCTAATTCAAGACTAGAAAAATATTTGAAAAAAAGTTACTAGATCAACTATATGGCCAATATCATAGCCACCCTTTCCAATATAGAACTCATAAAGGTTTGAGGAAAAAGTAGCCTTCTTTACCCTTGTGGATCTTTTTGTATAAGTATGGGAATGCTTAAGCTTATAGTGGAGGATTAGCCTGACTTTTAGGAGAGACAAAATTTTAGCCTTTGTGATGGGAAAACTTTATTGACTTAAAATGGAATGAGATATCATTCAACATATTCAAAGAAGTTGTATTTGCAACACTGTTAAGCTTAAAAATAAAAACACTGGTGCATATAAACCATTACCCATTCCTAAAGCTCCTTAGGTAAATGTGAGTATGAATTTTGTTTTGGAGTTTCTAAGAACCCAAAGGTAAAAGGACTCTGTAATGGTAGTTATCGATAGATTTTCCAAAATCACTCATTTTTTGTCATGTCATAAAGCAGATGATGTTTCTAGCATAACTAATTTGTATTTTTTAAGAAATTATGCGTCTTCATGGAATTCTAAAAACCATCACATCATATCAATATGTGAAGTTTAAGAGTCATTTCTGATGAACATGCTAGAGGAAAATGAGAATCCATTTGTAGTTTAGTTCAACAAGTCACCCTGACACAGATGGTCAAACAAAATTAGTCCACAAAAGTCTAGGAAACGTATTGCGATGCTTTATTGGCAAACATATTCACCAATGGGATCTTGTGTTAGCACAAGAAAAATTATCTTACAAAATTCTTTGAGCCAAACCACTAGAAGGTGTCCATTTAAAGTAGTGTATGAAAAACGTCCTTTTAATCCTTTAGACTTTCCTCCATTACCAATTACTCGTGAGTTTAATGATAATGCTAATGAACATGCGAAGCAAAACAAAAAGCTCCATGAAAAAGTCCAAGAAAAGATTATTCATCAAACTACCAAATACCAAAAGCAAGCCAATAAGCACAAAAATCTAACTAGTTTTAAGGAAGAAGACTCAGTGTGAATTCACTTAAGAAAGGAATGTTTCTTAAGTCTCATGCAAAATTATTTCCTTGAGTTAATGGACCATTCTAAGTCTCAGAACGTATTAATGAGAATGCTTACAAGATTAAGCTTCTTGGAGATTATGAAGTTTTTTCTTGTTGTAATGAGCACTATAGCCAATAAGATTGGTCAAAGCTTAAATCTAATCATACAATCATATCATTCATACCAAATGATTAGAGGTTTTGCTTCATCAATAAGATTATACTCATAAGTCTAATAGATGAAGTTTATGAGGTTAACATGTCTTGCAAGGGAATTGTCATGTGTTACAATTATGAGATTTTTATGCATCAAAGCATAATCTCTAAATTATTCTTAGTCGATGTATCTTTGAGACTAGACAGTAATGATGCTTAAAGACTACTATATTTTATGTTCTCTACTTCAAAAGTAAGCAACCGATCTCATAAGTTGAAGTATAAGGATACTTAAAACTAAAATATAGGTGCTTGTTCTAAGAACAAGTTTACTAAACATAACCCGGCATGAGGCTTCCATATAGTATTTTACTTTAGTGTTAATGGAATATATCCTCATCTGACAGTTATGCAAGTTTTCTTACACAAGGATTGCTATGCTTTAATTTCATCACAATGGCTTTTACCAAAAATGCCTAAATAGGATGTTGTTGGGTATAACATAAGATACATTAAGGCAAATGCGTGATCAAGATAGGATTCACCACTTCGAGTGATTAAGGAGATGTATCTCAATTATTCATACCTTGAGTTAGCCTATGTAAAGACACTAGCCAAAGCATAATGGATTTTAAGAAATGAATTTCTATAATCCATGATAGCTAATCAATGCAATGACTGACATAGAAGGTTTTGGAGTTGACACTACAACATTCTCTTAAGCTTTTTGAGATACATGGTGAAAAGATTGAATTGCACTAAGAGATTGGTCACTAAAAGGTTAAGTCAAACCATCTTGACTCTTTAAACATTTGGGTGGCTATGATGGATTGCTAGATCTTGCCCATAGTTTATGATCATAAAGTCATTAATATGATCAATGATAAATTCAAAGTAGTTTTAATTTATGTAATCTTAAATTTAATTCATAGATTACATTTTAAGGTCATTGCCAACATATTAAAAACCTAACGAATCACATATAAAATGTGAATATTGAGATTAAATTGGGAAAGGTGATTAAGTTCAACTTAATCAAAACTAAAGTTATAAACTTCTATTGTACTTTATTAAATAGTTTAACTAAGTGCAAGGACCAATTAGCAATTACGTAAAAAGTAATGTAATAAACCTAATTAGGTCTGAAATTGGTCCAAGATATCATTAACTTGTTTAAGCTGCTCATCCAAAAGAACCTAGCCATCATTCTTTACAAGTGAGTAGTGTTGACAACTCTTATAAGTGTGAGAGAAAAATCTATTTTTCTCTTGTACTATTTTGCTAGGGTCAAAAAGAAGGGAAAAGTGTTCAGAACACATCCTTGCTAGTACATTAAAGATTTGAAAATCCCACCCTTTTGAAGGAATTTCTCCATTCACTGTGTGGACTTTCATTAGAGGTTGCATAAGAACTTCTTGGATAGTTTTGGTTTACGACAACTAAACTTGGTATGAAGTCTCTCAAAGGGATTGTTTGGTAAAGTTTGAATAAGGAATCAAACTTTCATTTATCTCCAAAGTAATGACCAGGTCATATATATTTTTTATTGTATTGCACATCATCCAAAAACCATGAAACTGATCTTGGGTGGAAAAGCCAGTTTTGATTGTTTATTTCCATTACGTTTACATTTTGTTTTTTTGGTTTCTTTTTTCATTATGATGCATGGTTGGCCCTCTCCCATCAGTGATATCAAAGCCATCTTTCAAGGATTTGGATGATTATTACATGTTTTACAATCATGATTAGCACCTAGAATGTTTTGTATTTTGATTTGAAGTGCTTTTGTGCAAAATTAATTTCAAAAAGGTGTTATTTTAATGTTTCATTTTGCTCCAATTTTTATGAAGTCCAGACTTGGTTTAATTATGTTTAAACTCTCTTTAATCATGTTTAAGGATTGTTTAGAGTGTGGATGAGTCTTGCATGCAATGCTCAACTAAATGGAGCACAATTGCATACGATTTTTGATGTTGTCTTAAGACAGCATTCTTGATTTTCATTTTGTTTATTATTGTGCTTCTGTCCAAACATGAAATCAACCTTTTAAGTGCATTTTTAGTCACTTTAAATCATGATTCCAAGTCCTTAAGAGCTTGGAATGAATGCTACATGAAATATGCTTTCAAAGGAAGCAAAATTTTGATTCGGTTCTAATGTTGTCTTGGGTAACACATCTGTTTTCTTTTTAATTTTAAGATCTGATTTTGAAATTGCCTAGCCTTCATTCTTGAAATGATTTTTTGTTTTTTTTGGTCAATTATAAAAATTAATAACCTACCTAAAATCAATTAAATGATGCATAAGATGCATATTTAAACAATTACGAAAACAAGTTTGGTTAAGAAGGAATTTGAATGGTGTAATCCTTGTGCTAGTTTTGTTCAAATATTCGCTTGATTTTTAGCAAGCTAAGGTTGTTGAATTGTTCCGCACTTATTTTTGGATTGGTAGACAACTTGATCATGAAGTGTTCATGATCAAATAAGATGAAATTGAGCAATGAATTAGAGTCAAAACTGAAATCTATCTAGCATACAATTTTAGCATGTTTTTAAGTTTTGGATAGCAACAGTCTTACAAATTTGATTATGAAAATTTCAAAATTGAATCTTAATTTGAAATGTTCGTTTAAGGATTAATTCTGAGCTTGAATTGATGTATGAAGGGCTGAACATTTAGAAAAATGGAAGCAATATCCTTAATAAGACAAACAGCAACCTATGACAAAAGCTGTCTGAGGAGTTGCCACACAAGGTTGCCACAACTTCCCATTGGCATGGCGACCACCGCATTTTGGTAGTAGGTGGCAAGTTGAATAAAGCATGAGCCAATGGTTCGCAAGGATTATTTCATTGGCTAATCATTGACTCCCAAATTGTTGGGGATGCATGCCTAAAATCAAGGAAATTACATCCTTATTGGAATAAATCAATTTTAATTGATTGATATCAAATATCCAAGTTGATTATCAGTTCAATGAAATTGAAAATCAACTTATTAAGGGAATGGAATTGATTGACCAATCATAATCTAATAAAAATTAGATTATCCTAATTAAGTTTATTGCTCAATCTTAGAAAGATGGCCACCTAATCGAATTAGGCAAATTTTAATTAAGAAAAGTCTTACTAAATTCTTAGAGATTCTAGTAAAGATTAGTAATTTAAAATTAATAAAAGCATTAACACAAGATTATAAAATGGATAAGGCTAATTCCTTATATGTTTAGGATCCATGATCAAATTTAAAAAGTTTCCTAATTTGATTAGGACCAAACATGGAAAGTTTCCTAAAATGTTAGGACAAATTTGGTAAGTTTTCTAAAATGTTTAGGATGTCTAAAATGATCATAAAACCTTCCTAAAATGCTTAGGATAGACTTCTAAGTTAGTAAAGTTTCTTAAATGGTTTAGAATTCTAATTAAACAAATTCAATTCGAATGAACTTACTAATCTAAATAAATCCAAATGAGAATTGAATTAACTAAAGTTTTTAATAAGATTAATCTCTTTAGTAAGTGATTTTGAAGATGAGTTTTTCAAATTATAATTTCTACAGAAGGACATCAAATTATTCGAACTTTGATCTTCAAATGTTGAATGACGTTCTTTTGAATGAAATGCAAGATCGTCATCATACAAAACATGTTGACTCGTGTATATTCGTAATTAGATTATGGATGTATGAGGATGCTTAAGAACTATAGACCCAATGTGATTGTGGATGTTTTGTTGAATTGCTATTTATAGAATTTTTTGAAATAAGGTTTACGTACCCTATCTTATCTATTGCTTTTTGGATTTGTAAATTATCTCCTCATCTTACTCTCCTTATTTACTCCCTTCAAATTCAACTCGAGGTTTCTACATTCATTTAGTAATAGGATTAGATTAGGAAAGGAATTTTGTAAATCCAAAGATAAAGATCCAAAGTGCCATGAAGATTAAAAAAAGATGCAGGCTAAGGCTTGTAACGCATAATATATGTTATCACCAAGGATTCGACCAACTAGTTTCTTTTGATTGCTCAAGGAAACTAAAGTTGAAAAAATCCATAATCATCCTAATAGAATAACATGTGATAAATTTACTTTATGTAATAATTTAAATGCCATACATGCTACATTAATGAGACCCAATAAGAAATACTAAAATCCCTTATAAAATATTAAGTTACAGGCTGTGCATGATTAAAATGCCTTCCAAATCCATAGTATATGAGATCTTCATATTGGAGGCTTGTTGAGTAACTCAATGTCAAACTTTATCAAGAGTATGTTTTTGCTATGAAGATTGGTTCTTCTTAACTAAAATTGTATGGTTCGAATGTGTCACACTTGACCATGCAAATTTAAAAGCAATAGTTAGATTAAGTATGTATAGTATACTTAAGCAATGAGTTGTCACCTAATTGAATTTAAAAGTCACATAAGAGATGTGATCAATAAACTAAGTTATCTACCTAATTAGGTATATATGTTAATGATTGGCCATGTAAGTTAAACAAAATACACAAAAAAAATTAAATATTTATCAATCACAAAAATTGAGGATCACTTAGAGTTCAATGATTTAGTGTAAAAACAAGAATCTTAAAACTTTTTTGATAGAGATGTGATTACCTTTGGCCCTTGGATGTATGAATCCATAAAGGGTAGCAACTCTTAGACCTTAAAATCATGCACATTGGGCTTGGTTGTTGCAAACCAATAGCCATCCAATTGTCTTAGCCTTCAATGGTATCCACACAACACCAAAACTAAAAAGCCTTCTCTAAGGTTGGGATAATTATGGCTGCAAACCCTATGCTAGTAAAGAGGATTTCAAAAATCCCTTCTTCACCGTTTATTTCCTTACTGGCCGAACCTATGGAGAAGAAACTATTTTCTCACCATTACCAAGGAGGCAGTTAGGAATACAAAGTGGCACTAACTCTTTTAGATTGGTGAAGTTGCCTACAACTTAGTATGTATACTTAGGTTATATTTTCAATTCATACTAAAGTTAACTCTTAACCTTTTAGTATTTGTAAAAATAACCCCAAGCTCAATTAAATATTTTAATTAATCCCTTTAATTGTTCTTAATTAAGTCCCACTTAAAACAGCTCTCATGTTACGTTCTGTTTTGTCATTTATTGTGTGTAACCCATTAGGTTCATAGTATATTGGCAATAAACATGAATTATAATCCAACTCTAACTAGGATTAAATCATATTCATTATTAACCTTAGGTTGATTAACTTAAGTTTATGGACCAAAATTGGTAGGTAGTAATGCATTATGGCCACCTAAATGTTAAGAAAGTCAAAATAGTTTGACTAACCTTTCAGTGTGCAATTTACTAGGATAATTCATTCCTTTCATCATATATCTTAGAAAGACTAAAAGCATGGCATGATGTCTACTCTTAAAGTCTTTCCATATTAGCCTTTGCAATTGACTTATTAACTTCTAGGAAATTTAAAAAACTCTTTTTTTGAATATTCATATTACCTATCATAACATGCAAGTTCGGGAACTCGACTACTAAACGTGGAATGAAATCGCCACCAATCTTTTTTCATAAGGTGCAATTGGTCATCTATTAAATTCATTCTATTCGACGAAATCTTATATTGATTTTAGATCTGTCTAAAGAACAATACTTTGGTCTATATACTTTGAAGTTAGGTTCGAGAGTACGGTTATGCACAGGGAAGGATTAGCACCCTTGTGACGTCTATTCAAACAACAGTACCAATTAGTCACATGTTATCTTTACTGAGCCTTAATTCTTGATTTTTATCCTATTTCCTTTAATCATAATTTATTATTATTTTTTGTTAATTTTAGTTATGACCTAAAGTGCATTATTTGATATTATTAATGTGACATGCACATGATGTAATTATGGAATGCACGATATAAATCACGATATATGTCAAATGAAAACCTTTTATTCAAAATGTTTCTCGAATCGACCCATCATACTGATGGGATCTGAAGACACTTTCTCATCTAAGAAATTACTCAAAAAACTTGCATTCACAAACTTATCAAGCAAACCCCATCATCGGAGATAATCATTTATGAATAAAGACAATATTTTCATGTAATGCAAACCCTAATACAAGTAAAGACTTTTTATCAAGAACATTTTTTGAGCCTTCTCATCATACCAATAGGACCTAAAGATATTCTTTCACTTAGAGAATTTTTCGAGAGAACTTCATTCGCATGCTTTATCAAAAAATCTCATCATCGAAGCCTTGACTTATGTACAAAATATGTCAAGATACTATGATATCTAAACAGTGTAATGATGGTGTGTGGCGGGCTATAAATTTAAATATTAATCATTATTCATACTCTATGCTCATTATTATTATTATTATTATTATTTATTTTATTATTTCTCTTTTTTAATTTCATTTTTATTTTATGCATTTTCTATGTTATTAATGTTCCCTTTTTATTAACATTTCAAAAAAATATATTTATTTGGATTTGAATATTGAGACTTAAGATTAAAACCCTTCCACTATACTGACAAAGTTTAAATCAAATCTTTCACTTAAGCAAGTTTACTCAGGATTGTGGCTTTTCACTTTTTGGATAAACATTCTGTCATAGGCATAATCCAAGCAACCATCTTATATAATATTTTATTTCGTAATCATTCAATCTATATTTTCACGCTTTAAACTACTAGCATTCCATTTTATTTTTTATTTTATTTTTACTTTTTTTATTTTTGTCATGCATCTATATATATATATATCTTAAAAAAGAAACATAAATTAAACTAAAAAAAACTAATGCATATTATGTAAATGTAAAGACTTAATATCAACTAAACAATAGAGTATATGGCCCAACATCATGTAGCAAATACCACAGCCCAAATAAAGTCCAAACCACATAAACATGGTATAAATTAAACTACAAAGTCCAAGGTCCATACCTAGTTTACACTTAGAATAGCCCAAGTTGTTGGATAATGATATGCGGGTCCGTTTAAAACCCCTTCAAGCCTTTTTTTTTTTTCTCTTTTCTTATAGTTTGGAATACACCATTTGGTGCTAAATGGTAATCAACGGCAACTTCAAACAGATTCCTCCTTGGTTCTTTTTCTTTTCCCTTCCTATTCTTGAAATGCAGCCTCATTTTTATCTTTTAAAAGAGAAACTCTTCTCTTTTATCGTTTAGCCTAGGGTTTTTTTCTTTTTCCCCAATAGCTAAAAAACACTCTTTTCTCATTTTTTTTTCACTTTTTCAACAATAAAAAAAAACCCTTCTCCTATTGATGCTATTTTTAGGATATTTATAGGTATTTTCTTATAATCTTCCATTTAATTGCAAATCTCTTCAAATTAGTTTTATTTTATTTTATTTTATTTTGTTAGATATCAATTTCAAGAATTTTATGGAGGAATTTTAGAAATTTGGCAAAGGGAGGAAAAATTGACTACCATGATAGTCAGACTTTCTTTTTTTTAATTAATTATTTAATTAATTAATTTTTCATAGAAGTTGGGCTTATAACCTAGTTGATAAATTGAGTCGTAGACCCATTAAATCTTTAAGCCCTACTAAAAATAAATAAGCATATACATAAAGAAACAAAAATAAAATGAAAACAAAATAAAAATAATAAATTAGATAAATTAAGAAATCAAGCCCAGACAAAATGAAATAGGTACATTTCCTTGGCCAAGGATTTTCATGAGTTAATACTAGGTGCTAAGAAACAAATAAGATATGTCCCTTAATAATTTACATAGGGTGATGAACTCTCTCTAGACCACTCATTTGCTTTCAAATTTTTCATATTATATCCAATAACATCTTGTTTGGGCATCTTTGGTAAGACCCGTAAGGATGAAATACAATTATGGCATTGTACATATAAGAAAACCTAGTGTCACAAGTCAAGGGAGTACTTACACGGCTGACACGTGAGAAGTATTCCACAAACACTCAATGAGATACAAAATGGATTTCTCATGGAGGGTCATGTTTAGTGCACTTGCTCTCTTAGGCAAGCACCCACATGTCAGTTATAAGTGTCCTTAGACTTCAACTTATAAGATCAATTACTTACTTCACAATTAAGGAACATAACATGTGTTGGTCTTTGAGCATTATTAATGCTCTGTCTCGATAATACAATGATCAAGAACTATTTAGGAATAATGCTTTGATGTATAATGATCTCATGATTGTAACCTCTTACAATTCCTTTGCAAAGCATATTTAATTCCTAAAGCTTTATCTAATAAGTACATGATAACTCCTTATCATTGAACTTATTGATGACGAAAACCTTTAGTATTTGGATTTAACCTAATAATTATGCATAAATAACAATGTATCCCTTAACCAATTCAATTAACTATAAGGCATATACAAACAATATCACAGCTTGTTGAGTAACTTAAGGTCATGGTAGGTTGAACTGGGTCTTAACTCACTAGAAATATCCCAATGGAGACTTTTTGAAATGACTTTGAGGATTGTCATTTCGAATAAAAAATAGTCAGAAAGATATTTAAAATATTAAAACCTTATTTTAAATAGCCTATGCATAATATTTATAAATTGCTTATTTATTCAAATTTGATTATATGCATTGTTATAGCTAACAACTTGTCACTTTGGAGCATTTTGGATGTAAACAATCGTTGGCCCAAACTTCTTGGATTGGTTTCAAACCTTCAAGATTGTCTTGAAACATGAGAAGAAATCATATGTCTTATACATTTATCTTCCACCACTCTTTGTTGATAGTGCTAGTGTTGAGGATAGAAATACACATCAACATCATAAGGGTGATGAAGAACAAGCAGCATATGTGATGCTAACTAGCATGTCTCTAAAGCTTCAAAAGCAACATGAGCACATGGATCTCCAAACCATGATTTTTCACCTTAAAGAGCTATTTGATAAGGAAAGGCTCACTAAGAGATACGAGATCTCTAAGAAATTGTTCTGCTGTAATGTCACGACCCACATTCAGGGCCATGACCGGCGCATGGGCCCAATGAGCATAGCTCACCAATCCCAAGCAAGCCTATTCATTTATATTGCTTAACGTTTTTATCAACTAATGCATCCACACACATTTTACCAAGTGTGAACATAGCCAAATCATGATGGCATTATCAATAACAATATACATGTATTGTTCAAGATATGTATCTTAGCAATTTACATTGCATGCACTCATTCACAACAAAAAGACCCGTAACTTCCAGCGGAGAAATTATGGTAACAAGGTAGCTATTGAATGCCAAACACCTACCTAAGAGACGAACTACGAGGACTCCTCGATCTAGGATCCAACAGTCTCCTGATCTAAAAACATGAATTTTTAAAACTGTGAGTACGAAACTCAGTGAGCGAACATTATAAGGGAACAAGCAATAATAGCTAGGAAATTTGATAACTATGATACACTAATTGGAAACAAGACAATTTTTTTTTATCCAATTAATACTAAAACCCCTTCCACTTAACCCGGAGTTGTTTAACATTCAATAATAAAGCAACTATGAAATTACATAAATTATTCTAGCAAGATAGCAAAATATACGGTTTATCACAAACAGTCACAGAACAAGGGTTTCACATACCATACAATCACATGTTTCCATCATGCACACTATATCACGCATATATATAAAATCATGTGCAATTACATACACCACACTATTTTTTCTCTATTCTAGTGCACTCCCTACTCACACATCATTACCGGCATTGCACTACCTACTCCGCACGTGCACGGTCGTAATTATCACAACATTATCATTCAACCGACATGTACACTGCCTACTCCGCACATGCACGGTGGTAATTATTATACAATATTGTCATTTAACCGGCATGTGCATTGCCCACTCCATACATGCACAATTACACCAATTTCACAAAATTTTCTTAACAATACACATCAGCATCATATAGAGGTACATAGATTCAGCACAATCAAATTCCACATCACCAAAAATATTTCACTAAAAGCTTGTTCCCCTAGTACCCGTTCTTTTTAGAGAAAAGTTGAATAAAATTATTCAAATGTCTGTTCAAATATATTCACATTCCTAAAACAAATTTGAAATGCAAGTTCACTCACAAATTTTTGAGAGTCGAATTCGGGTACTTTGACTACAAATCCTTGGGTACAATTTCTTTGCTCCTATCGAAGGATTCACCACCAAGACATATTGCACAATCAAACATTTACTACATTTGTACTAAATCGTATTAAAACTAATTTAAATTCTATATGAATGCATGAATCGGGATAAAAATCCTCAGGTAACTATCTAAATACAGTATTGACCTAATTCGATCCGTCACCCAATTAATTGGTCAATACGTCCAATCTAATTCCAATTAACTCCATTTCTCTTCCAATACTTCTAATTCATCAAATACTAGTCAATTAACATGAAATGTGGCAAAATTACCTTCATATTCCATTTTGAAATATTCGGCCATGGTGGACTTACTAACACTAAAATTTTTCAAGCTAAATTTTTTTTTACATCACAATTCATTCGTTCTCATCCAATTCACTTGAAATAAAATCAATCCACCATCAATACTTCACATGTAAGGTTAGACTATGAAGGGTTACCAAAGAATATGTGATTTTCTCACTTGTTTTTCCTTCCAATCATGACAATCTAACTAAAAACACTTAAATTGCATAAGATCTAATCAAATTCAAGATCAAAATTCATCCCCCTATATTCGGCCCTCATTGAGACCCACATGCAAACTTGCTTCTCAACCATGGACAATAAAAAAGAATGCATGGGTATGGTAGATCTCAAGCAAAAATTGAAAAATCTTACCTTAGCTTGCTTGATTCCTTGAATTTCCACAATTTCTCTTGAATTTTCTCTTAGCTAGGGTTTGTTCTTTCTTTGTTTCCTTTTCCTCTTATTTGGCCGACAATGGGAAGTAAAATTGGGGAATTATGAGCTGATTTTTAAGTTAAATAATAAAGAATTCAAGGCTTGACACTTGTCACCTTACCTTTGGCTCATTTTTTTTCAAACTTAATAATTAAGTTTTCATTCTCCACCACATAAAATCCTTCAATTATCCATGATGAAAAATGCTAATGGCTGAAATTTATGGATTTGACAAGTGTTGGGGTGTAAAATTATAATTTTGCCTTTAGGGTGATAAAATGACTATTTTACCTCTTATACTCGAAAAAATATCAAAATTAAGATGTTTCACTTCTAAATCTCAAATCATACTCCAAATGATTAATCTTAATCAAAAATTTCATCCAACATTTAGATTTTGACCTCGAGCGACAAAATGACCATTTTGCCCCTACGAAGTGAAAATTTTGATTTGACTCCAAATTGATCCTTGAACTTCGAATCACCATATTGAGTCATTCTAGAGTTTTACAATTCTCAATTTCATCTTAAAATCTTTATTTGGACTAGTTCGAGGCTTAATTCAACTTAATTGTTCCACTTGGTACAATGCCGACCTTTAACAATTTTTTCAAGGTGTTTCAAGTATGCAAGCATTCTATCAAGCACATGAATGACATAACAAATATTTTATAGGGCTAGGCTTGACAACTTCTATTTGCAGGTCTATAAAGGTCAAGGCCTCACATGTAAATTAGCAAAAGGTAATTTTATCAAAACCCACGTGCTAAAAATAATTAGGCTCGTCAAAAGGCTTGGAAAATTGGGACTGATGATGGACCATGAGCTAAGTATTGTCTTAGTTTTTTAGTCTCTTCCTAATAGCTTTATTGAGTTTGTGTTGAACTTTCATATGAATTGTTTGAAAGCTACTTTTCCCAAACTTCTGAATATGCTAGACACAATAGAGAAGTCCATCAAGAAGGACAAGGGAGCTTTACTTCTTATTTCGTTTTTCAAAACACACAAAAAACCCAAAAATAAGAAAGCCTCCAAAGCAAAAAAGGTAAAATCCTAAAACGAGAAAGCATTAAAGCCTAAGGTTGGTGTGCACAAGGATAATGAGAAGAGGACTTGCCATTATTGTGACAAACTAAGGCATCGAAAAAGTAATTGCTCGAAGTACTCAACTACCATGAGCAAGAAGAAATAGGTTGGTGAAGCTTCAAGTTCAAGTATTATTTGCTAAGTAATTCTACTTTACTTTAAAGGTATATTATACCTTGAAATTGGTTTTCCTATGTATGACATGTAGTAAAAACCATGGAAAAGAGTGTGTAGAATCTTGGCTAAGGAGGGGACCCATGGATGAACAAGATGGAGCATTAGATGTTGCATTGGGTGGTTGCACTCTTATTAGATATGATATGTTGGATAATTTAATGAGGTGTTTTGAAACATTTTGATATCGCGGCTATTTCCATATGGTTGGCTAAGGAAATATTTGTTTTTTAACATTGGATGTTTAAACTTTTATGTTTCATTTTGAATAATTAATTAGAATAATTGTATTAGTTTATTATCCACAATTCATATTTTTCCTTACAATTATATTTGATCAATTATGAATTGCAAGATCAAACTATTTAAATATTTTGAAATAAGCTTGATTAAGAATTCATATTGACTACTAAGTCAAGTAACTTTACTTAGATGAGATCTTAGTGAAAGATTACATGAACTTATAGTTGATTATTCAAAAATGAATATAGATTCATATTAAATGGAACTTTCTTATGAATAGAACCTAAAGATGTTCATTTAAAGAAGAAAGCGAATTCACATAGTGATATGATTTGGTCCATACCTCTCTAATACATAAAGCCCATTGTAACATTCCAACCCAATAGGATTCTAAGCATACATTGAGATGTATACATATAGCTTTATGGAATATTCAAACTTTTTTTAATATTACTCTCACTAGGGATCTTGGATTTAGTGGGAGCATAATGATACCTAGAAAGAAGTTTCTTAAGTATCACTTGGTTACAAAGGAATTTAACATGTAAAATTTTACATAAAGATGTATAATCTATATGCCTTTGATGTATAAAAGCTCTATGATTTAGTAGGACACATTAAAGATGTATTATTCATATTAGATGAATTTACTAAATATGACTTTGTCATTGGAGTTATATATTTAGTTTTGTTATTAGAATTCAAAAAGTTGGATTCAAAGAATGAACAAGTATTTTTGTCTCATACACGTTATGAGGTTAATCGGAGTGAACCTAATATTTGTGTTATACAATTGTGTGAGATGCAATAAATATGTACATGTATATAGATATTAGATCATTAGCTCACGGAACAAATAAAGAGTTCTAAATATTGTTAGTGTAAAAATAGAGCCATATAAATAGAATATGGGTCTCATTAGGTCTAAATATAGTAATATAACAAGGTGCTCAAACATCAATTAGATGGATAAAAGCGATTGGCCACATTAAATGGCATAAACGCGTCTCCACAAGGGCACAATTGTTAAATAGATTGGATCCACATACGATAAGTTAGTGATTGGCTTTATGCTAGTGGGAGACGTTGTAATGAGCATTGTAGCCAATCGGATTGGTCAAAGCTTGGATCTAATCATTCAATCATATTATTCATATTGAATGATTAGAAGTTTTCCTTCATCAATAAAGTTATGCTCATAAGTCTATTAGATGAAATCCATGAGATTAACCTACTTTTCAAGGAAATTGTAAAGTATTTCAATTTTGAAATCCCTATGCATCAAAGTATAATCTCTAAGTTATTCTTAGTCAATGTATCATTAAGATTGGACATCAATGATGCTTAAAAACTAGTACATTTTATGTTCCTTGTTACAAAAGTAAACAGCCCATCTCAAAGGTTAAAGTATAAGGATACTTGAAACTAAAATATAGGTGTTTTGTTCTAAGAACAAGTTCACTAAACAGGACCCGACATTAGGATTCCATTTGGTATTTCACTCATGTGACAGTTGTGCAAGTGATCCTCAAACTTGAGACATTAATTTCATTCTTATGGATCGTACCAAGGATGCATAAAGAAGATGTTATTGGGAATTACATGAGACGTATCAAGGCAAATAAATAGTCAAGATAGGATTCACCACTCTAAGTGATTAAAAAGATGTATCTTGATTATTCATACCCTAAGTTAGCCTATGTAAAGACTTTGGCCAAAGCACAATGGACTTTAAAAAATGAGTTTCGTATAATCCATTATAGCTAGTCAATGCCATGACTGACATGGAAAGTTTAGGAGTTGACATTATACCATGCTTTTAAGCTTTCTGAGATACATGGTGAAATAATTGAATTGTACAAAAAGACTGATCACTAAAGTTAAGTCAAGCCATCTTAACTCTTCTAACATTTGGGCAGTCATGATGAATATTGCTAGAGCTTAGTCTTAGTCTATGATCATAAAATGATTGATATGATCAATGATAATCTAATATCTAATCTTAAATTTAATTCATGGATTACATTTAAGGTCATTGTTGACATGTTAGAAATCTAATAGGTCACACACAAAAAGTGTATATTGAGATTAAATCAGGAAAGGTGATTAAGTTAAACTTAATCAAAATTAGAAGTTATGAACTACTATTAAACTTAATTAAATAGTTTAACTAAATGCAAGGACCAATTAGCAATTTTATGAAAAGTCATGTAATAACGTAATTAAGGATGAAATTGGTCCAAGATATAAATACCTTGCTTAAGCTACTTATCCAAAGTAACTTAGCCATCACTCTTCACTAATGAGTTGTGTTGCCATCCCTTGTGAGTGTGAGAAAAATAAATATGTTTTTCTCTTGTGCTATTTGGCTAGGGTGAAAGGGAAGGGAAAAGTATTTAAAACACATCCTTGTTAGCACATTGAAGGCTTGGCAATCCCACCTTCTTGTAAGGATTTCTCTATTCACTATGACGACTTTCATTAGAGGTTGCACAAGAATCTTTTGGACAGCTTTAGTTTGCAACAATTAGGCTTGATGTGAATTATCTCTAATAGGCTATTTGGTGGAGTTTAAACAAGGAATAAAACTTTCCTTTGTCCCTAAGGTAATGACCAAATCACATATATGTTTTTTTGCATTACACATCATCCAAAAACCATGACAGTGATCTTAGGTGAAAAAGTCGATTTTGATTCTTTATTTCCACTATATTTATATTTTATTTTTTATTTTTTGTTTTGCATTGTAAGGCATAGCCAGCCCTTTCCCGTTACTTCTACAATCAATATAACTGTTCCTTCTCCTTACTATGGGGAACACAAAGAAGACATGGATCTCGAACTCGATTTTTCTCCAATCTAAGGATAATGATACAAGAGTACGTTATTAGTTTATTAATATTTACGTCCCACATGGGAATTGTATGATAAACTAATAGTTTTAGTTTTATTTGCGATCTTGCATTGGAAAAATAATAAGGCTTTTTTCTTAAGGAATGGTTATATAAACCCCTAGTGAGTTGATTGTTTGACATTAGTTGGAATAAAAGAAAGAATATTTTCTTGAATAAACAGTGCTTATTCCCTCTAAACTCTTTTCAAAAGAGTTTAAAGGTTCTAGTTATCCTTAGTTTGGCCAACCAATGTGGTAGTGTGGTCATTTTTCCACCTTAGTAGGGTTTCTAACCTCACTAAGATTAGTCCCCTCACAATGTCTCGATGTTATGTAAATTTGCTATTTCATCTTCAAGATCATCATTAGATATGTCACTATCACTCCATATGACTATCACAGCCTTCTTCTTAAGTTTCTTTGTGTTGTATTTCTTTCATGTTGGGCATTCAAACTTTGTCTATCCAAATTTCTTAAATTCATAACAAATGATGTGATCTTTGCTTGGTTATCCTCATGTTGTCTCTATCTTTCATGGCCTTCTTCCTTTGTTGTACTTTTTCATCCTCGTGAAATTGTTGAACTTTTTGGCAAACATGGTCATTTCTTCATCTTCATCACTTTCCTCTTCAATCATATTTTGTTCTACTTGAATAATGGACTTCAATGCAAAGCGCTTCCCTTTTTAAAGTTCCCTTTTCACTTCAATGCTTTTGCTTTATCTCAAAAATTAAAAGAAAGCCAACTTATCCAATAAAAGTATTTAGGTTCTTTGCTTCTTTAATAGTCATCATTTTTGGTTCCCATAATTTTGCTGGGCTATGTAGCATCTTCCTTAGCAATTTCACATTTGAATAACTTTTGCCAAGAAGGGATAAATTGAATTTCAAAAAATTTTCTTGATAATATAAATATGTTCTTTCCACCTTAGTTTTTCGTAACAAATATGTTCTTTCCACCTTAGTTACATATTTTGACTTTTAGTAGTAAAGAAAAAAATATATAGTTAGCACTTGCCTTAGTCCTCAAGAAACAACCATTTGTGTCTGTTATAACCCTTACAACCTTTTTCTTTATGGAAACTTGTTGGTGACACATCTCGCTTATGTCTAAATTAACTTGATCACGAAATTCTATCACATTCCAAAATGAAGTCCATATTTTTATTTCCTTTTTGTTGAATAGAAAAACAATTTTGGAAACGTAAAAACATGCTCGTCTCCTAGTTCCTATCCTTCATACGCGGATTATGTCTTTTGGTTTTTTCATACCTAAATTTTGATTGTTCTATAAATAATAGCTAACCTTTCAGTACAGGACATAACAGAAAAAAGAAACAAGGAAAAAAACTTATGGGAATTAACAAATACCAACTGCGATTCAAGAGTCTGATGCGATTCAAGACTGTTTCCAAACATTGGCAGTCCAAGATAGAATATATCTATATTTCATCAAATCTCATCTCCAACAAGCCACAACTTGTTGAATATTGGTGGTATTTAATCTGCAATCAAGCTGTCATATAGAGTTGTCCACAAAGTTATTTTAAATCATTATTTTAAGTTGTTATTTTTACTATTTACTGCTAAAGTCTATACAGTGTTTGTTTGGCCTTGACTAAAACTACACCGTTTAGGGAGTTGTTAATATTTTGTGCTAGGGAACATTCTAGAGATACCAGCACTCCTTGTTTTTTTCTTTGGAATTCTAGATGATTCCTTCTGACATATTGTCCTTTTTCTTATCTTTCTCTCTCATCCAACTATTTTGTACAAAATATCATTTCTCTAGCTAATGAAAAACCGTGGCTAGACCATTTTGTTTTTGATGGCTAATATTTTCTCTCTCTCACTCTGTTTAATTTTTTCTTTCCCAGTTCTTCAACGAAAACCAGTGTCATATTTTTCTAAATTTTTAAAGCAAATTTTGACATGGTATCAGAGCTAAAAACTGGTCTTAAGGGATTGTTTCTTTGATATTTCCCTTCTTAACTCCCACTATGTTTTGCTCATCTTTCCTTGTTAGCTCATTGATGGCTTCATCTGGGTTTAATACTTCAGCTCCACCAGTGTTTATTGGTGAAAATTATGCTATATAGTCTATGAAAATGAGGGCTTACCTCAAGGCTTTTAGTCTCTAGAAAACAATGGAGACTACAGAAAAATCAGTATAGAGGCATGCCAACCCCACTTTGGCACAGATTCGACAGTTTGAAGAAGACAAAGCTAAAAGGTATAAAGTTTTATCTTGTTTACAATCTACTATTTTTGATGAAATTTTTGCTAGGGTTATGCACTTAGATAATCCAAAGGATGTATGGGACCATTTGAAAGATGAGTTTTTTGGAAGTGATAAAACTAGGCAGATTCAAACTTTGAACTTGTTTAGACAATTTGAAATGTTAAGAATAGAAGATGATGAATCCATTAGGCAGTTTTCTAGAAGAATGATAGCTTTGGTAAATCAGTTGAGGTTGTTGGGGAAGGTCATGACAGAGGAAAGATGAATGTATAAAATGCTAGTAAGTTTACCTGAAAAGTATGAGTTTAAAGTTTCTTCATTAAAAGATTCTAAGGACATGGGACAAATCACCTTTAAAAAGCTGGTGAATACCTTGGAGGGTCTTGAACAGATAAGGGCTTATAGATAAAAAGGTTTAGTTGATAGTGCACTGGTAGCCAAAACCAAGAATCTGAAGCTTGCTGGAAATAGTTCTAAGAAGAGTGATTCTGAGAGGAAAGAAAAAGGGAAGAAAACAGTGGATGACAAGGAAGGAAAGCAAAAAACCCAGTATCCTCCCTGCACTCATTGTAAAAAGACTACACACACTGTCAAATTCTATTGGTATAGACCAAATGTAAAGTGCCGATCATGTAACCAGTTAGGATATGTTGGAAAGTGTGCAAAAACAAGGCTAAGAATTCATATGAAAAGGTTGTTATAGCAGAGCATTCTGAATAGACAAATGAGGTGTTGTTCATGGCTCAAGAGGCTAAAAGATCAACAAGGAAAGGGATTTGGCTGTTAAATAATGGTTGCTCTAACCATATGACTGGAGATGAAACTCAATTCACCACAATTGACAAGAGTTTTAGGGCAAGAGTGGAGATTGAAAATGGAGTTTTTTTAAAAATACTTGGAACAGGAACAGTTGCTATTAAAACACAAGCCGGCACCAAGTTCATCACTAATGTTCATTATGTCCCAGAAGCTAACTAAAACTTGCTTAGTGAAGGTTAGCTTGTTGAGAACCATTATGCCCTCTTTTTCAAGGATACCTATTGTACTATCTTTAATCCTTGAGGTGCAAAAGTTTAAACTGTAGAAATGAAGAACAAATGTTACCTTGTGGATTGGAAAACCACTAGGCATAAAGCTTTATTTGGTTCAGTTATTGACTCTGAGTTGTGGCACAATCGTATGGGGCATGTCAACTATGAATCATTACAGAAGATGTTTTCTCAAAACATTGTTGATGGTCTACCTAAGATTGTGAAACCTGATCATGTCTGTAAAATCTATCAGTTTGGTAAACAAAGTAAGCTTCCATTTCCAAAAACCAGGAGGTGGAAAGCAATTGAGAAGTTACAACTGATCCACACTTATTTGGCAGGACCAATGAAGACACAGTCACTAAAAGGAAGTAGCTATTATCTCCTCTTTATTAATGATGTTACCAGGTATTGTTGGATTTTCTTTTTGAAATTCAAGTCGAAAGCCTTTAAGTATTTTGTGAAGTTTAAAAGTTCTACAGAAAACCAAGCCAATACCACAACCAAGATTCTCAAGAGTGATAATGGCAAGGAATTTACTTCTGTAGAGTTTGAGAAATTTCTCTCACAGCTTGGTATCAATCATCAATTGACTGTCACATATTGCCCTCAACATAATGGAGTTTTTAAAAGAAAGAATATGACACTCATGGAAATGAGTAGATGTTTGTTGTTTCAAAAAGGACTTCCTAAGACTTTTTGAGCAGAAGCTGTGAGCACAGCTATTTACTTACTGAATCTGACACAAACCAAGGTTCTTAAAGGTAAAACACCATTTGAATGCTGGTTTGGTTACAAACCGTCAGTTGATCATTTGAAGGTCTTTGGGTGCATTAGTTATATGAAAGTGCTAGATGAAAAAAGGACAAAACTAGATGCAAAAAGTCAAGTAACCATTCACATTCGCTATAATGAGCAATCAAAAGGTTATAAGATGCTTAGTGTTGATTCAAACAAAATTTTTGTCAGCAGAGATATTAGATTTGATGAAAGGTCAAGTTAGAATTGGGATAAGTCTGCTGTTGAAACATCTAAAGTTTTAACTCTAGATGATGATTCTACTGCTATTGAAGATAATCAAGATGTTGACATTGAGGATGAAAGTCTTGTAGTGAGAGGTACCAGATCACTGTAAGACATATATGCAAGATGTAATGTTGCCATTTGTGAAACAGCTACTTACAGTGAAGCTGCTAAGGATGACAGATGGATACAAGCTATGAATGAAGAAATGGAGATGATGTTAAAGAATGGAACTTGGGTTCTGGTGCAAAAGCCTGCTGATCAACACGTTATAGGTGTCAAGTGGATCTATAAGATCAAGTTAAATACAGATGGCTCGGCTAACAGATTTAAAGCCAGACTTGTGGTGAAGGGATATGCCCAAATTCATGGAGTTGACTATTGGGAAACATTTGCCCCAATAGCAAGACACGACACAATCAAATTACTCACAACATTGGCTGCCAAAGAAGGCTGGAATATATGGCATCTTGATGTTAAATCTACTTTTCTGAATGGATATCTGAATGAAGACATTTATGTTCAACAACCAGAAAGCTATGTCTCACCAGGAGATGAAGGGAAGGTCTGCAAACTTATAAAAGCCTATATGGGTTGAAATAGGCACTTAGAGCCAGGTATGAAAGGATTGACACTTATCTAATATCAAAAGGGTTTTTAAGGAGCGTGAACGAACCAACCTTATATGTAGGTATTTCTAATGATTCACATAAACTTATAATTTCTTTATATGTGGATGATATGCTTATTACTGGTTCAAGTGAATCCTTGTTGAAGGATTTTAAAGCTGAGCTTATGAGTGAATTTGAAATGTCAAACTTAGGACAAATGAAGTATTTTCTTGGTTTGCAATTTGTTCAAACTGATGATCATATTTACCTTCATCAGAGTAAGTATGCACATAAGATATTGAAGAAATTCCACATGGAAGGGTGTAAATCAGTTAAAATCCCTTTAGCTGCAAACTGTAAATTAATAAAGGAAGACGATTCTTCAAATGTTTCAAGCTCAATATACAGGAGTATTATTGGAAGTCTACTTTATTTGACTTCGTCCAGACTTGATATCATGTTTTCTGCTAGTCTGCTTTCAAGGTTTATGTAGAATCCTACTCAAACTCATTTTGCAGCTACCAAACGAGTGTTAAGGTACATCAGGGGAACTGTTGAATATGGTTTGAAGTTTACTAGGAAGGATTGTCATGATCTAGTTGGCTATAGTGACAGTGATTGGGCAGGGGACACTAATGATTCCAAAAGTACTAGGGGTTACTGTTTTTCATTTGGTAGTGGCATATTTTCTTGGAATTCAAAGAAACAAGAGGTTGTTGCTCAATCCTCAGCAGAAGCTGAGTATATTGCAGCAGCAGCTGCTACAAACCTTGCCATTTGGCTTAGGAAAATGTTACAGGATTTAGGATTTGAGCAAGTGAAGGGTACTATACTTTTTATTGATAACAAGTTAGCTATATCTATTGCTAAGAATCCTATTCAGTATGGTAGGACTAAACATATCAAAGTGAAATACCATGCCATTAGAGATGCTATTAAAGATGAAGAAATTGAAGTCAAGCACTATGGTACAGATATTCAACTTGCAGATATATTTACAAAAAGTTTGGGCAAAGATCAATTTATGTTTCTGAGATCTGAATTGGGAATTTGCAGCTTAAACACCAAAGAGGTGTGTTGAATATTGGTGGCATTTAATCTACAATCAAGCTGTCATAAAGAGTTGTCCACAAAGTTGTTTTCAATCATTATTTTAAGTTGTTATTGTTACTATTTACTGCTGAAGTTTGTAAGGTGTTTGTTTGGTCTTTACTAAAACTACAACGTTTAGCGAGTTGTTAATATTTTGTGCTAGGGAACATTCCAGAGATACCAGCACTCCTTGTTTTTTTCTTTGAAATTCCAGATGGTTTCTTCTAGCATATTGTCCTTTTCTTATCTTTTTCTCTCATCCAATTATTTTGTACAGAATATCATTTCTCCAACTAATAAAAACCGTGGCCATACCATTTTGTTTTTGGTGGCTAATATTTTCTGTATCTCACTCTGTTCAATTTTTTCTTTCCTTGTTCTTCAAGGAAAACCAATGTCATATTTTTCCAGATTTTTAGAGCAAATTTTGACAGGGCGATTGATTTCAACTTCCTTCTTGCTAGGGAAAGCGAAAGGAACATCGAACGCTTGGTGAACTTGGATACGTTTCAAGATATTGTTGAATACAAGTTCCATTCTGATATCATCCTAGTAGGCTCTCTGCAATGGCTTGACTTGCTTGGTGGATATTCCTAAAGCTGATGTATTCCTATGGAACTTGGCTGTCAAAGATAGCCAACATATACCAGACGAGACTATTTTCAAAGCCATTTACGGATTCGGGTTTGACTCAACCAATGATGATTACAAGGTGCTGAAAATTGTTCAAGTTGAAAAAATATGTTATACAGCAGTTTATAATCTGAAAAGAAAAGCAAGGCATGAAAACGAGTTGAAAATAGCCCTCATTGTGTATGGAACAAAAAGGAAACTGGGGTTCATATGCCGGGTGCTCTCCATTGGCTGGCAGTTCGAACTCAACCAAGCCAAAAAGTCATTCTTGGTTTTGATATTCGGACCAAGACGTACCATGAGTTACCATTGCCTGATCATAAGACCTAGGAACTGATGAACATCGCCTTAAAGTCCTTGAAGGGTGCCTGTGTTTGACAGAAAGAAAGAATTCTCTCGAATTCGATACATGGATGATGAAGGAACATTCATGAACTAAAATGTTTTCTTTTCCATTATACCGAAACTCGCCGCTGGCAAGACTTCTATATTATTCAAAAAAGGTGATGAAAGTCTCTTGCAATGCAAGAGTAATAGGATTTCCAAACAATGATTAAGGATACATTTAACCAACATCAATGATTAGGCAAGCCTCACAACCACATCTGTTTTAGAGTTATCGAACACTTTCGGAACCTGGTTTCATGATTGCAAATTTCTAAGCTTTCTATTATAACGGATAAAAGAACCTATTAAAACTTTTAAGCAAATAAGACAAAATCAATTTGCTCAATATTAGGCAAAATTTGTCTAAGGTATGGAGTAAATTGAAGACTTCGCTTTGAACTGAAAACGAATGAATTTATAGAGAGAAATAACTTTTTTTTCACTATAACAATTTTGACTTAAAGCCACACTTTTTTAATATGTGCTTTTAAAAATAATTTTAGTAACATTTTTTGCATGCTTTTTACAAGATTTTTTTAGATTTGAGTACATTATAAAAATTTTCAGTAGCATTATAAATAAAATACAGTTATAAAGAATATATACACTAGCAAAAAATTACACTTTTAATATTACTATTAAATGTTGAATAAATGTAACTAAAAATTTAAATGTCCAACAAGAAGTCTAAGTAATTACACTTTTTTAAGATTTCACTATATAACAAGGTAAAAAATATGTTATCTAAAAAATTGTACTTAAAGTAAAACATTTGTTGTAGAGTTTGCTGTTCAAAAAATTTCACTGCTCTGTCTTTCTGTTCCTTTTTTAAGTAATACATTTCTTCTCAATTTTTTAAGTAATATTTAATCGAGCTTCATCCGATTTTACTTTAAATTTTAATTTTGTTATATTTACGGCGAATTTTGGGTTTTGTTTATACCGACTTTTAGCATCTTTTTGATCAGTGGTTTTGGAGTGATTAGAATTTAGATTGTCAGATCGTTTTTGTAATATTATTACATTTTTTTATTTTTTAGTGAAAAGATTTTATTGTTTTTTAGTGAAACTTATAAGTATTTGTTTTTTTAATAAAAATTTAATGAACAGTAATAAAGTATAAAATTTTATTTAAAAAATTTTTAAATATTATATAAAAAATGTCATATCACAAATATTCCATGCGCAGTTTACCTTTTTTTAAAACAGCCTTAGAACTTATTCTAATGGGTATTCATTGAAGGGAGTGTGAAACAAACCAACAGCAACAGTAATGTCAAAAGAAGAGATACGACTTAAGGTGGTTGAGGTAGAATCAAAAGAAAAATAATTTAGGGTCTAATGGTGGATTTTATTTGAAGCTAGTGATAAATATTTAAGGGTATGTATTTGCTTTATCGGTAGAAATCCAGTTGCGGCCTAATAAAAAGTCAGAATAAACAACCTTTTCTTGTAATCTAATAATTGTAATGTTGTTTTTATAAGTGCAATGGATTTCTTTCTTGTGTTAATGAAAATGTATTTCTTAATAATTAACCAGTTATTTGGATTTTTAAAAAATATACTATAATAAGTGTGGTTACAAATGAGAGCACGTCTTTTATATAGGGAGAAGCCCGGACAGTGTGTGGCTGACTACCTCTTATTATGGTTATAGGACAGTCCAATACTAGAGCTTTCCTTAGGGCGGCCTTCTAGAATCTAGATGTTTAGAGATGTCCTAACACTCTACAAGATATTTACAAGTGGGTTCATTGCCTTGGTCCTGGACCAATAAAAATTAACACACTAGAATTGTATTTACACTGACGAGGCGACTCTTAAGCAACTTTACTTTGACTAGGGATGACAAGAAACTCGTGCCGGTAATTTTTTCATGACGAGCAATGCAGCTAGCAAGATAAAATGACCACACCCAATTAGTTAGCTGAGGAGATCACTATCGGAAAATAACTCTCTCGTTGACTCTTTTTAAGTCTACAAGTCATGCATTACTTTAACCAAATAGTTACACTGATTTTGTTTTGAGAAGTTATTGGTTTACTGATACTTATTTGGTTTCAAATTACTTGTGAGTTTTCAAAAAAACAAAAAACAAAAGAGGGGGTTCCAAACTTTTTCTTTCAAATATATTTCAAATTGTGGTATTTGCTCTCATTTTGAAAGAACAAAACGAGGATGATGATGGGGTGTGTGGAGTATTGTACTTCAATGGTGGGGATTACTATGGTGCATTTCTGACATTGTGGCTTTCTTTATCCAAATAAGGTCGGATTGTCCTTTTACGGGCACTATTAGAAAATGTTGGATGATTGTGTGTGAAGTAATCTTTTGGGCCTTTTGGTTGACATGGAATGACATCATCTTTAATAATAAGGTATGGGATGAAAATGAAATTCGATTTCTCATTCGTACATGTTTCATGTTTTGGATTTGTGCTTGTGAAAGTGTTGATGCCATTGATGACTTGGGTTGGTGGCAAAAGCTATGTAATTCCTTCTTGAGAGGAGCCCCCTTCATCACCATCTTCGGATTTCATAAGAGCCACCACCTTTAGGGGAATTCAAATTCAATGTTGATGATTTAGTTATAGGCAAACCAGACCCTGCAGGATGTGGCGGAGTTCTTATTGACTGTAACGGCTTTATGGTGGGGGTTTTCTTCAGCTCTCTTGGTGTTCAAGACTCTAATTATGCGGAGTTCATGGCCATTCTCTATGCTTTGAGATTATTCTCGGCCTTCTCTTATGTCGGATCCCCTTTGTCCATTGAATCTAACTCGAAGATTGCACTTACATGGGTTGAACAAGTGGACCAAAGACTGCTGAATAAATGGCACATCTTTAACGAGATTGACTTGCTGCATCTCTCCGTCATCTCTCCCTTGCAACGATTTCCTTTCAACATGTTTCAAGGGAGGGGAACTCGTTCGCTGATTCTCTTGCAAAGTACGGTGTTGACAGATCATCCCTCTCTTCGGCTTGGTGGTGAACCGAGGTATTGGCTTCCTCTTGTGATCTTGCTTACCGGTCCATTACTGATATGGTCCTCCCCCTGCTGCTGTTTTTTCCTTTGCTCCTATGTCACCTCAAGGCATTGTGTACCAATCGACCAGTTGTTGCTTATCATCATGTTCATTGTACTGTTAACCCTTTACGTAGTGCTTTCTTTTATGGTTGTAAGCAGCAGTCTGCCCAGCCTTTGATTGAACTCACTGTATAGTATTTTCATTGATATAATAATAATAATACAAATCTTTTATTAACTGAGAAAAAAAATGAAGATGACTCTACCTGATCATGATTAAAATAATTACAGGTATGGTACTTCTACATGTTTCGATGAGTCGTGCTTTTGTCTCTTTTCTGCATCTTGATTCAGAAGATACAAGCTTATGTTAGAGATTTGAAGCATTATCAAATTGATATACGTATATCGTCGGTGTCAAAACTCGACTAAATGTATTAAAATATTTTCCTAAAATTTAAAATATGGTACCTCAACAATTTTAACGACTTTATGAAATAAGCTACAGAAAAGCAATATGGATAAATCACAAATTTATATTAATCATATACATAAAGTTTAAATGGAAAAAAATAAAAATTAATTTAGAATTTCCACTGCTAGGAAACAATTACAGGAAAAAGATTAGACAAAGTGAATTTGACAGTTATCCTATCGCGCTGGTGCAATAATTTCAAATGGACAAAGTTACTCGTACAGAAGATTAAAAGGGACGGATCAAAATTTTGTAATCCAATGATTAAATTTCACAACTGGAGATTAAATTTTTTAAACCTAAGGACCGAGCTATCTGCCTTAGGTTTGTAGGTTCTCAGCTCCATCCAAGTCGAGTTTAGGCATAAATTTTTAGGTTTGAGGAGCAGTTCGATTAAATTCTTTTATTAATAACAATAATATATGATTTTAAATTCAAAATATTTAAGAATATTAAAATATCAATAGAATATCATTATTTTATAATATAATATGAAAATAGACGGATTAGGATGACCCAAACTTGACTTTTAAAAAAGGACGCCTGACAAGCGCAGCTCAAACCAGACCAATAGATACCTCTTTTCAGAACTGCATTTGCCATTTTGCGTCTTAACTTTTATTGTACTTTATTGCACATCTTCATTTCATGAACTTGTTGAACTTTTGGGTAAGTATTGCCATTTCTTCATCTTCGTCACTTTCCTCTTCAATTATCTTTTCTTCTTGTATTGGGCATCAATGCGAAGCTCTTCCTTTCGAAAGTTCACTTTAACTTTCATGCTTTTGCTTCATCTCATAAGTTACAAGAAAGTTAATTAGCTCATCCAATCGAAGAATATAGAGGTTCTTCGCTTCTTCAATGGTTGTCACCTTTAGTTTTCATGGTTTTATAGCATCTTCTACACTAATTCAACTTTTAGGTAGATTTTGCCAAGTGCCTTTAAACCATTGAGAATATTGGTGAATCTATCACAGATTTCCTAGATAGATTCATCATCTTTCACATGGAAAAGCTCATAATCGAAAGTGAACAACTCAATCTTGGATTCCTTCACTTGATTAGTTCTTTTATGTGTAACTTCTAATTTATTGTGATACCCCACATCCCACATCTGATATGAATATAATTGTTAAAACTTATATAACAATCAAAGTCTAATACTACTAGCAAATTAAGCTTGGCCTTTTAAGGTCACATGATTTAAACTTGAAAAGTTGTTGGGTCGATACTTGGATTTGGATCATTACAAATGTTATCAAAGCTTGCGCTAGTCCAATGTGGGCTTCCACATTGCTTTGGTAAGCAATTAGAGCTTAAACTTCTTCATTAAGGATTTGAATGGATGAGATTGTGATACTTCACATCCCACATCTAATATGAATGTGATTGTTAAGACTATATAATAATCCAAGTCCATTACTACTACTAGCAACTTGAGCTTAAATTTTTAAGAGACACCTAGTTTAGGCCTAATATGAATGTAATTGTTAAGACTAATCCAAGTCCATTACTACTACTAGCAACTTGAGCTTAAATTTTTAAGAGACACCTAGTTTAGGCCTAATATGAATGTGATTGTTAAGATTATATAACAATCCAAGTCCATTACTACTACTAGCAACTTGAGCTTAAATTTTTAAGGGACGCCTTGTTTAGGCCTACAAAGTTGCTGAGTCGATAATTGAACTTTAGTCGTTTCATTTATCTCACACTTCTTTGATATTTCACAAACTGAAACTCTATTGTACTCACTTTCCTCCTTAATTACTCTTCTTCCATCTATTGTCTTCACTAGTTTATAAGGGCCATTGACAATCACCGTCCAAGCTTCATAGTCATTTGCTTAGACAAATAGCTTCATCATATTCTTCCAATAATTATAGTTTTCTTGAACAAAGAGTGCAAGCCTTATGATCGATTATCCTACACCAAAAGGGATTTATTGAATCCCTTTTTCCATAGGAATTTTTAGCTCAGTTTGATCATCTAAAATGGTTAAACTTACAAAAA
Organism: Theobroma grandiflorum; assembly: GCA_036013995.1. NCBI lineage: Eukaryota > Viridiplantae > Streptophyta > Magnoliopsida > Malvales > Malvaceae > Theobroma > Theobroma grandiflorum. Next base: position 14,316,563 of record CP142132.1, on the reverse strand, counting down.
TAAAGTCCAATCTCTAATATAAATTGTTCACTCAATTTTATAAAATAATGAAAGAGGGGGTGAATTTGATTTTCAAAATTGTTCTTCACAATATAGACTTCCAAATATATAAAGTATGAAAAACAAATGAAATAAAAATAAAAATAAAAGATAGAGAGATTTGCAAACATGACTTATGAAGGTTAAACCCTTTCTCTTGGTGCCGACGTCTTCTAGCTTAGGTTGCTAAGGAGTTTGAATCCATTATGTAATTCACCAATACAAATAACTTTTAAAGGTTAAGGTATAAACTCTCTATCTTCTAAAGGCTAAAATAGAACCTTTAACTAGCTTTTGAAGACTAGATAACCTCACTTACTCTTAAGAATTGAGTGTTTAACAAACTAATTAAGCAAGAAAAACCTCTAGTGAGTAGGTGTTGCTTAGTGAGTACAAGATAATATTAAGATGATTACAAATGAAGGTTTAAAAACAATGAAAACTAATGAAAGAAGATAAAGGTTTGATCTCAATGTATTTCTTTGTTCCTACTCTTATTCCTCTAAAAAAACAAAACCAAAGTTGGTTTATTTTTAACCCTGCAATCACCATTTGACCTGCTCATAGAATTAATCAAAAAGAAAGCCACCACCTTGTTGATTTTCTACCTTCATTGCCACCAAAGGATAGCTTGCATGGGATCGATCCTTGCATTAAAAATTCAAAATTATGTGAGTGGGGGATCGATCACTGAAATGGTGGAATAGATCCCTAGTAGGCAATAAGGGATTTAATCACTACTATCTCAATATGGATCGATCCTTATAGCTTTGGGTGAGTTTCTTTTTCCTTTTATCACAAAAGGATATATCCTCTAACCTTAGAAATCAATCCTTGTAGTTATTGTATTCAAAAACATTTTAATTTAAGCATTAAATTTCTTCTTTAAGTATTTTAAGGTTTTTAAATGTTTCTTATGCTTTTAAAAAATCATGAATTAGAATTAGAAACTTATTATTTCAATTTTGATCATTTTGCTTTTGTTTTTTCAAAGTAAGAATCAATTTGAAGCTAACATTTCTAATGAATCCCATTCATCAAAATCCTTTAAAGCTAAATAAATCAAGATTAATTGCCTAATGAATTTAGACTTCATACCCATTCTTAACGAGTTTTGGCTTTCTCGAAATTCATTTCTTTCAAATCATATATTTTATGCAATCAAAACTTACGTTTTATCTCTATAACTTAAAAAAACTGATTTAAAAAGATAAATTCTAACTAAAACAAGAAAATATCTAGTTTTAATTGATTCATGAATTTTTTTTTTCATAGTCAAATGGAAAGATTTTATTAATGATAATAAGACATACAAAATATGGTCTCCACTCATGGGTGCTAAAGCCCAATTAGCAGTACATAACCACAATATAATGTGAAAGAAGAAATACAACGGAAACAAAAAAGATAGCCCTTGATTGGCAACCGCTGGAAGAAGAGAAAGGCTTATTGCAAAAAGATAGAGTAATAGCCGGAAAAAAGGCGTGGAGTTATAGAAACAAAACATACAAGTGGAAACTCAACATAACCGCAAATGGAAAAGCAGAACAATAAGGAGCAAAAAACTGATATGGGGTGAGGCAAGGGCAGAGCTGAAAAAAGCACCAAGCATAAAGACAAAATGGATAATGCAAAGCATAACTCCCATCTAAAACAACAGAATACCCATCAATAAATACAAAGCAGAGTAAAGGTTCGAGCAACATAGCAGTAAAACCATAACAAATGGTAGGAAACGCAATAGAATGCCCAGCAGAAAACACAGAAGGAAACATAGGGTAGAAAAGAGTAGAACAACAATGGTGCATAGCAGCAAAAACACAATAAGCAACAAGAAACGTAGCAAAAAACACAACAAGAAACACAGGGCAAAAGATAGTAGAACAACAATGGTGAAGAAGCATCATGAGGAGGCACAAAAATACAAAGGCAAAAAACAAAGGCACAACGAGTTCATATGAGAAACGAACAAAACAATCCAAATAATCCTACAAAAGAGGCAAGCGTACTTTGGTAAAAAAAAACACTCATAACAAACACAATGGACAACACCACTAGCTAGAGAACAATGCCATACTTTAAAGCATAGAAAATGTCAAAGGAAGTGGGAGAGAAACAACCATGTAGCTGAAAACATGAAATATTTGTCAACCCCAAACTTTTCCAAAGAGTCTGCAAAAGAATTGCCTTATCTTAAAGCATGTGCAAACGATATCCCTTCATTTAATGGTGAATAAATTTCATTCAAGATTAACCATAGTTTCCAAAGTTTTTAGGCAACATTGTTTACCCATAAGAGGGTTACTTTGGAGTCAGATTCACTGATCACCTTTGCACTCATATAGAGAAAAGATGGGAGAAGAATGCATGAAGGATTGCCATAGTTTCTGTATAATTTGAGTCTTGATAGCCAAACAAACCAAAGAATATTCCAAGCAGAATACCCTTGAAATTCCCTAATGCCATGCCACATCCAGAAGGACCCAGTTTGCCCTTAGCGAAGCCGTCAACATTAAAGTTTAATTCCTCGACAATTAGAGGATGCCAAGAAATGCCAATATGAGGGTAAAGGGGACCTTGCCTATGAGTTGAAGAATGCTGTTCTGGCCACCAATCAATATCATTAATTGAACTATCCCCTTGGCTTGCAAGAATCCAAAGCAAGGACCTACAAACCATGCTAGTTTTAAGGGAACATCTAAGGCCACGAACATTCCATGATAAAAAACGCATGGCAGCTTGGGATGAAATCACTTCTGAACAAAGGTATTTTCAATAACCAGGAGATTATCAATCAGTAATTGTTCCAAACAGTGGGGTTGAGGAGCAAGACCCAACTATTTGCCTAACTCTTAAGTCGATTTCGCTTTGCCTACATCTGCATTGAAGGTGAAAAGGGTTGATTTTCGAGCGAGGTTTTTGATACCTTTTTTTCCTCAACTTCTTAGTGTTTTTCACACCCTTCTCATTGACTTTGATCAATTCAAGAAAACCATTAGCAAAAGGCACTTTTTACCATTGAGTGAGGAGCAAAAATCATCATCATGTTCAGAGTTGACATCAGACTTTTGAATAGAAGAAACGTGGTTTGAGACTTGCAAAGTGGCACAGAAGGTTAAGGCTACTTGGAAGTAAGATTGACCAGGAGATAAGTTCGAGAGAGAAGCCGGAGCGTGGGTCAACTTACATAGGCTGCCATCCAAATCAAACACAAGTCTTAAACCTTTAGGTTCAATAACTGAAAGAGTAAAATGTGTTTGGGTTACAATTGGCCTAGTTTGCTTTGGATTGTCTAATGAAGCATTAGACTTAATGGAAGGATCCAAATCATGGTTTACTTGCTGAAGGGGCCTTGGCAAAACAGGATTAATATTATCATCAAAACTAATAAGCCCAAGAAAGGATGGCTCAACAGATTTAAAAGGGGAAGCCTCATAATTAGGCCTGCCTTGAACACAATGTTGGGTTTGAACAGACGTACGATTTAGAGGCAAAAAGGGGCTTTCAAATGGTGTTGGATTTATGCAATTTGGGGTTAAGTTTAAGTGAGCCTAAAGCCATGGGATGCATTAATGACTCGACAAGGGATCTACAACCATTGGCAGCGTCACAATGGATTCGTGAATTAGGTTTTAAATTTAGACCCAAAACTTTAAACTTTGGTTTCCCTCTCTACAAACCGGACCAAGTTAGAAATTTTATACTGATTTAACCCTTATATTAAAAGGAATGGAATCCATATGTTAGTTCAAATTAAAACACATCAATTTGGGAATTTTTTAGACAAATTCAAATCAAACCCTAAAACTCATTCTCGCACTATAATATCAATAATGGTAGCTCCTAATTTGATGAATTTGACCTATTTAACCTAGTTTTATGGCTTCAATAACAATTTTAACTCATCAAGAAACAATAATTAAGTCCAAAGTTATTTAACAAAAATTACACAAAATAAAGTTGGTCTTGGCTTAAAATTATTCCAGCCCACAACCTTTAAAAACCCAATTTCTCAAACATGATTTCAATCAATGACATGGATATAATTCGACCTAGTAAACATATGATTGATAATATATCATTAATTAAGTATGCCCATGATTTAACTACACAATTCATAAGGGCATTACGAATTTTAATGGAGTAATTACACAAATTCAAAATCACACAATCCCTTAACATGCAATCATGATTTATGTAATCAATATATAATTCTTTAAGTTTCTAATTCTTAATCATGGTGGCTCTAATACCAATTGTTAAACTTTACAAATAATTAATTTATAGTAATTCAAAATCTACTATAGCAGGAATTAAAAGCACAAAAAGAACATACTCAATTCTTAATCTGTGATTTGACAACATAAATAATATTGACTAGATTAATTGATGAGATACAATACACTATCTTCCTCCTCCTTGATCTATTAGGTTTCCAATAGGTGGGAATCTAAATATTTTGTGTAGACAATAAAGGAGACTTAGCGTTACTTTTATGTAGTGAATCCTTAATCTTACCCATTATAGGATTTAAAAGACCTACGCTCTTAAACCCACATATAATATTGGAGTCTAACCCATTTTATTAGATTATATTATACGGACCGTAATATTATCTCTTTATCAAAACCAAGTTTAACTTAAGTTGATTTTGATAAAATACAAAAAGAAATCAAATAAGTCTATTCTTTGATTTTACAAGAAAATCTAACAAGTTTAACCTTGGATATTTATTTGCATATTTGAAGAATGGATGTTCGTTATTTCAAGTCAAATGGAGCATATATACAAGAAATTGGAACCAAAATATGTGATTTGCCATCAATAAAAGTTCAGTCTTTCCTTGTTCTCCTAGAAAATTAGATGTCAATCTTATAATATATTAAGTCCAGAATAAAAAAAAGAGCGATATTATCTGATTAACCAGGCTTACTATGCAAAACATTCAGTGGTAAAGCAAGTTATGAGGTAGCCAGTACATGTATCATTGTAAATTTAGCTACAAAATTGACAAAAACAATTTGTACAATATGTTTCATAAAAAAGAAATATCTATATATTTAGCAATAAAAAGAGTTCTTGAATTAAACAACATGAGATCATTTACTTCGTTTTTACAACAACATCAACTTTAGTTGTAAGTTTACGTGGTGAGAACTAATATTCTGAATGAAACAAGAACTTGATTAAGTTCAGTCAAAATTTGCTTTTGCAAAGGCTAAAAGATTGAGTACTGGATTTAGACTATCTAAATCGAGATATTAACTAAAGTGGTTAGGCATACTCCACAACAAGCGTGCTTGTCAATGGTGGTGTTGGTGTTTGTAGGAAACATCCCAACAAGAGGATAGTGGCTAAGTAAGATATTCAATCACTTTGTGCGTGCCCTTGACGTGGTGAACAAAAGATCAAGGCAAGGAAGACGATATGGGTTGGTTAGGTAGTACCTACTCTGAAGCAAGCTTGGCATGTAGCGAAATGAATAGAGCTTGGCTGCTCAGTCAAAGGCTTGAGGTGAATGTGGCCAGTTATGGTGGAAGAGATAATTTTTTTTTTTTTTTGAAGAGCGGAAGAGATAAATTTTGGAGAAGACAAAACAATGTAGAACAACAAAAAAGACAAGGATGAGAAGCAAGGAGAACTCAAGTTGAAGGCTCAAATATACAGCACCAAACAAACAACATTAGTCTCTTTTATGCTCAAGTGGTGAAGGGGAAAAAAGGAGAGGAAAAACCAACAACAACAGGTCAAGTATCAAGTTAAGAATCGAGGAAACAATGCACCAGGGTCATAAGGGAGGAGAATATGCATTGGTTGGAACGAATAGTAGTAGCAACTACAAATTATCATGTCTAATTAGCAACCCTTGGAGAACACTTCATGGTAGAAATCAACTCAAAGGTGTTGGTGAGAAAGCTGGCCCCTAAACACTTCCGAGTCATGCTTTCAAGCCGAGAAGAAATGGGAGAAATGCAACGGTAGGATTAGGATTGGTTAAAACATTGTTTCATGTCAATTCAACCATGGATTGATGACAAGGAATAAAAGAAAATTTAAAAACTCTGATGGCTTGTGGACTTCCTGTGCATGCATGGGAGTATAACACTTTCGTGAAGATAGCATCACAATGGGTACAGTTTGTTTCTTTGGATGAAGACACCCAAAAATGTAAAGACTTAAGTTCTAGAAAAATGATAATCACCACCGAGCACAAAAGCATACGGTACAATAAGATTATTTATTTATCTTTTCAAGATTCCTATAATTATTTCGAATCAAGTTTAGATTGATGGTAAATAAAGAACAAATTCTTATCCTTTACACGATTATAGTTAATTTAAACTCCAAAAGCGATCATATACCTTATTAGGTTATATTTAAAAATAATAATAATAATAATAATAAATTTATATAATAATTAGATAAACAAGGGATAAAATTTTAATTTTGTGTGTAAAATTAAAACACATTATCACTGACATATGAAATAATAATCCAAAAAACTTTTCAATGTACCAAAAATATTCAAATCCTATATTTAGTGATTAATCATTATAGTTAGTCATGGCAATTACTTAAGTTAATTTGGTTATGCAACGTCTGAAAGTGTTCATTGCTTTTTGTGTTAACCAGCTGGAACCCTTTTTATTATGTGAGAATATATTCTAACTAAAAGTGGTCACTAATTTAATAAATTCGGATTGCTGTTTAAGAAATTATGAAGAGTATCATATTCCCTCTCTTTTTATATACAAGAGTGTCAAGTCAATGTGATAGGCAGAGAGACGAGGTGCATGCCAAAGTTTGTTTCTGGTTTAGGTGCATGCAAAAGATTTGGGTGTGAATATAATATATGCCATTTAAACTTTACAAAAGCAATTAAATTAATTCCATCAATAAAGCATATATAAATATGATTAAAAAATCTTTCGGGGCCTGCAAAATCTAGGGTTCAATATATTTAAATTTTGTGTAATTATAGATTTTAATGCTTGGTATAATATTTTAAAAAAAATTGTGAATTATTTAAAAAGTTTAAATAAATTTTTATTTTTTATTATATTCAATCATATCTTTATACTTTTATTTTAATTCAAATAAGCTTCTATAATTAATTGTTGATTAACTTTTACTAATCACAATAGCACTAGCTATTTTATGTGATATAAAGTTGAAGAGATATTGTTTTTGAATTTTAAGCTTGGGGCTTTGAATTTGTATTTGTATTGCTTGTCAAAATTAAAAATTGTCAATTGCTTACCTCTTTGACATAAGCTCTTACAAATCAATTTTATTATTTATGTATTAGACAAATAAATTACTACATCAATTATTGTTTTCACATAAATTTTAATGGATATTTTATTTATTTATGAGATATATGATATGATCATAAATTATTTGGTAACATTGTAAAAAAACTATGCTATTAGTTTATGAACTATTAAACATGGAGTTATAGTTTTTTAGTTCCTTATTTGTCAAAATTATTCTAGGTTAAATGTAGCAAAATGTTTAAAACCTACCCTTGTTATGCCTCTATAAAATATATAGAATATTTAACTTCACTATTAATGTAGTGACCTTAAAGCAAACAAGTGGATATACTGTATAAGCTACATACATTGAACATTATTTAATTAAAGAGTACCATATAATCTTGTCACTATCAATAATTAAAAGGAACTCTATTACAATTTATTAATTGTCTTTAGACTTGAGAGGTCAATAGTGCTTGTTTGGCTTGACTTTTTTTCAGTTTATCTATCTCTTAAAAGCAAAAATCAAGCCAAACAAGAATTTGAAGAAGCTCTTAAAAAAATAAGCAGCTTTTTTTTAAAGAATAAAATTATGAAAAAAAAAACTTTAAAAAAAACTCTAGAGAAGAGTTTTCTTTTTTCTTTTTTTAAAAACACACTTATTTTTTAGGAAAACTTTTCTTTTTGTTTAAAAAATATCCTCATCTATTAAAAAAATTTCAACATTATCTATTTTCATTTTTATATGATTTATTATTAATTATAAATTTTATGTTATATAAAAATAATTTTTATATTTTTATAAATAAAGAAATAAAATTAACATTTTTTCATTATGAACAAAAGAATTTATGATTAATAGAAAATTATTTATTAAATACCTTTTATGGTAATTTTAATCAAAGTTAGAACTTATATAAATTATTTTGTCAAACAATTTATTTATAAAAAAGAACTTATAAAAGTAAATTTACCAAACAGATTTAGCTTAATTTTAAAAGCTATTATTTTTCATAAGAACTTCATAATACTTTTTAAGCTAAAAAAAAGGCAAGCCAAACACTTTAACGTTGTCCATATGTGATACTGAATTTAAAGGTTATACCCTGGTACATTGAGTTATATATATGGTAAGTAAATTATATTGAATGCTTAATAGAAGATTCACTATTTTTTATTGAGAAAGATATTCAAGAGATTTTTAAAAAATTGTCAGACTAAAGAAATCCTACCAGTATATTTTCTTAAAAGTGTTTTAAAATTATATTATTAATATTATATATAACTATTTGTTTAGAAAAATACTTTTCAAAATCTAACAATAATGAAAATCATGAATTAGTATTATATAGGTTGAATGTGATAATGAAGATTGTAATGAAAAGAGCTTCATTGATAATTCTTTTTGTCAGTTGCCACGTGTTGATAGACATCTTTACAATTATTGAGTAATTAAGGTTTCTTAATTAATTTAAGAAATGACATGGACTTGGACCTTGTAGAGTGATCTTAAGGATCCAACACATATTTTGCTACGGGTTTTACATATAAGTTATGTTGCTAATAGATCCAAGTCCATTAAAATATCTATATAAGTAAAGATTGTTATTTAGTTCGAGAATTAATTAAAGTAATTTTTCAAAAACCCCAAAAAGGGAAAAAATCTGAATATCTTTGGAAGTGAAATATTGAAATAGCTTTTGAGATATTTTTATGTGTTATCTACCATCTTTTTGTGATAAATACTTATACGGTGCTTGATTATTAACAACTCTCAAGTATCTTTTTTTTTTGGTCAAGCATTAAGCAAGGTTATTTTTTTTTTTTTTGCTAAGCATCGAGCAAGTATCTACATATATTAAAAGTTATCTCTAAATAGGTTAATTGGTTGATACTTGTATAATGTAATTGTTTGACACGTGATGATTTAATTTGGGTTGAATTAAGATTGATGGGGAGCTTTGGGTTAATTTTAAACTTTTTGGATATATGTTCTTTAATACTTGAACCTTCATTGTTTTTGGACGACCTTTGTATCTTTGGACTTTTCTTCGCTTTACGCTAGTTAGGCCTCGCAGTATTGTGCTGGCCTTTCTGTAGTTTGCTTAATAATCCAGTTCAAGTTTTCTTCCTTTCCTTATCGTATCTTCTCTCGTTATAAATTCAATTTTCGATTAATCAAATGAATCTATTGAAATATTTCGATTTTTTATTTGTGTTTGATATTTTAGGTTAATTCTACTTGAAGGCTAACCTTACTGTAAGGTTATTAAAAATGATTTTAAAAAAAAAAATAAAAACTTACTTAACAAGTTAACAGGTAAATAACATAAATAATTTTTAAACTTATCCATTTTCTATTTGCAATATAGATAATTCTTAAATTAATTTAATTTATTTTAAATATTATATAATATTTTTACTTTAAAATATAAAATTATTTTTTTATATTAATATTATATCTAACTAATTTAATTCAATTAAAATTATTATTAAGACTTGTTATATTGAATCTCACACATTTACGATAATATTTTGAAAATATTTATCCATTTTTATAACACCTTTATAATGTTTTACGGTAATTCTTTCCATTTTCGTCAAGCCTTTTTAAATAAGTAATACCCCGTATTCTCGTTAGACACAAATAAGACTTTATTGATCAAATGAATGATTATTTGATGTGAATTAGCGTGCTAAGAAACGCTTAAGAATAAAATGTATCGTATGCGCAGAACTCATAATTAAATAATAATATTTTTATCGGAGATAAATTAGTGAGTTAAAGGATGATTCAAAGGTAAATTGACACATAATAATGTGTTTCGAGACCAAAGAAGGCAAGTGAAAATTTTTAGAATAAAATAATATTTTATTAATAAAATAATATTAAAATATTAATATTTTATTAGAGGTCAGAATTAGTCATAAAAAATGGAATATGACTAATTTAAGTGGGGGAGAAAAATTAAGAATGAATTTTTGGAAGGAAATGCCGTAAGTGAGATCGCGCAATTTTTATTAAATCGAGTTAACGCGGTACGTAAATATTTAAATATTATGGAGATACCGCGTTGGAATCCAATCTCAATAATTTGATTTTATATATGTGAAGGAAGAATAATTTTGAAGGAAATTGAAATTTAATAAGTGTGGATAGGAATGAAAAATATTGAACTTAATTTTTAGAGAGCAAAGTGTTGAAGAACACAAAAATGTTCTTGTATATGCTTGAGTATTTTAGCCATATCTCAAGCTACAGAACTCCAATTGAAGCAATTCTTGGACTATTGAAAAGCTAAGAGACAAAGCTATAACTTTGGTGAAGATCACTTCACCTTGTTCTGTCTCTAAAATAGAGAAAATCACGTTGGAAAATGACAAGGTGTCATATCTCGAGAATAAAAATTTCAATGATTGATAATTAAATTTTTGGAGTCTCTTAGTACAATTTTGAGCCTAATTAAATCCTAGATTAATTAAAAGCTTAAATGAATATTTAGAAGGTGAAATGAGGGTAAGAGTTGGTTAAAATTTTAAGTTATAAATATAATAAGTATATATATAAATATATATATGTACAAGGTCACATGGGTAGCAGCCCATGTGTAAAATGTGAGACTTTTCTAAGTCAAAAGAAAGAAGCTAGTCAAGGAGAGTGAAAGGAAAGAAAAAGATAAAAAAAGAAGATGGTAGGAGGCTCTAGAAGAGTCGGCTGAAGTAAGAAACAAAAGACAAGAAAAACAAAATGGAGAGCAAAGAAAGAAACGGTGAAATAGATAGAAGAAAGCGGCGTGAAAGGGGGGAGAAAGAAGTCAGAAAATTTTGACAATTTTGTGGGAGGTAGAAGCTGATCCTTGCGGCACTTTTGGAGAAGAAAAAGGTTGGTTTCAAGTGCAGAAAATTGACAGCAAAAGAGGAGAGAAAAGAGAAGAAAATTCGGTTCTTGAGAGAGGTATGAAATCTGAAAATTCTACACTTTGTTTGGGGGCTGTTTTGATGCCTTTTGAGGGGGTTTTAGGTGCTGAAAATTCCAGGTTATTGATGTTAAAAATTGAGCTTTAAGTTGCTGAAATTTTGAGAGTTTTGGTGGCTAAAAATGGTGATGTTTGGCTGCTGCAAATTGGAGTTAAAGAAGACAGCATAGTTGCTGGAAATTTTCAGGTTTCATGCCATGGAAAAGTTAAGCTAGTGGTGACCAATTTTGAGAGGAAAGAAAGGAGGAGGCCACGGTGGTGAAGGGAGGAGACCACGGTGGTGAAGGGAGGAGGAAGAAGAAAGAGAAATGGGCTGGAAAAAGATGGAAGAAAGCAATGTAGAAGAGAAGAAGAAAAAAAAAAGAGAAAAAGAAAAAGAAAAAAAATGGGTGGGCATGACCCATGAAAAAATTAACATGGGCATGGCCTAATGACAATTAAATGGGCTTGGCCCAATAGAAAAATTTGAGAAACCCATAGACAAGGTCCAATAGCTTGGGGGAAAGAAAAGGCCCAATGACAAGGAAAAATAGAAAAGCCCAATGGAACATGTCGCGGAGGCGTGCTGAATGAGACACGCGACTGACAAATAGAAATAATCATACACACGTACAAAAATAGCGATGTAATATCCCGCTATTTCGAGGTGAGTAGGAGGTGTCAATTTCTAAATATTTCGTATATAGATATGCTTTTACGTGTATTTTACGTGCAATGCAATTTTTACAAAAAGCATGTGTTGAATAAATTTTAAAGAATTGTGAGTGCAAACTATTTTAGAAATCATTTGAAAATATATATATATATATATTATACGTAAAGTATTTTAAACCGGGAAACAAGCGTTTTGAAATGATTTGCATCAAAAAGAAAAATGTGCCTTAATGTTTATGTGATGTGCATTTCATGAAATATTTAAATATTCATCATACTAGTTTGATAGAAAATATCATGCAAATGTTTACAACGAACATTTCGTAAAACGAGAATTTCAACGTGACACGAGGATTGATAATTTGAAAAAAAAATTTAAAATATCCCCTTAAAAATCATTTTGAAATCGAATGATGATTTTAAAAAAATTGAATAATTTGAGAATACATATTTGTGTTATAGAAATTATGCTTTGAAACTTATGGCTTATGACGGTGTGATGGCATGATTGGTTGATTGGCATTTATATTAAAATTTTTTTTAACTGATTGTTTTGCCTGGATTGGCCCGGTAATACTTTGATTGCCATATCATGCTATTTAAATTTTATTGATTGGTGGGTTATAGGATAGTCACTGCAGTGGCGGGTGCCGTGGACTGCCTTTAGGAGGGGCACGGTTATCCGGTTATATTCATACCTCGGTAGTAGAGGCGCGGAGAGTATCTCCTGAGGTATGGTAGAGTTCCCTTCGATCGACCCATCACGGGAAGGTGAACTCCGCTAACGCCAAGGAACAGCTGTGGTTTCTAAACAGAAAAATACGTTTTATGAGTACATAAAATTTTTAACAGCCTTGGCGGATTCGGTTGGGTGCCCTCGCGCAAGGTATCACCGAATATGAGTTTTTGGCACGAGCCAAGTTTTATTAAAATCATAAGCCTTACTAATTATTTTTGATAAAATGCAATTATTTTACATGGATTGAAATAAGTTTTAATATTATAAGTTGTATTTCCTTGCATTGTGAAATTTGATTTAAACGGATTTTTACAGCTCCTTTATTTGTTTTTCCATGAAATGGATTTGAAATTCCTCGCGTAAAAGCGAGTTATGATTAGTGAATGACTTTAAACAATGTTGATCTCGCAGGAGCTAGCTTGATTTTATCAATTTGGTTCGAAATTTGTTATCAACATATTTTGATGAGAAAATATTATTATTTCAATTGATTATACTTTCAAAAATTCTCGAATTTCGATATAAGGCACAAAACCCCTGTTTGAGACAAATTATTTTTATGATTCTGTATTTTATATTCAACTAATCTTCCGCTTACTTGTTTCCCATCTACACCCTACTCACTGGGTCAATGACTTCACACTAAAACGATCTTTGTCTGCAAAAAGGGAAATAAAATAGGGGGTGAGTCTCATAGACTCAGTGAATATCATTGACCCAGTGAGTAGGGTGTAGATGGGAAACAAGCAAGCGGAAGATCAGTTGAATGTAAAATACAGAATCATAAAAATAATTTGTCTCAAACAGGGGTTTTGTGCCTTATATCGAAATTCGAGAATTTTTGAAAGTATAATCAATTGAAATAATAATATTTTCTCATCAAAATATGTTGATAACAAATTTCGAATCAAATTGATAAAATCAAGCTAGCTCCCGCGAGACCAACATTGTTTAAAGTCATGCACTAATCATAACTCGCCTTTACATGAGGAATTTCAAATCCATTTCATGGAAAAACAAATAAAGGAGCTGTAAAAATCTGTTTAAATCAAATTTCACCATGCAAGGAAATACAACTCATAATATTAAAACTTATTTCAATCCATCTAAAATAATTACATTTTATCAAAAATAATTAGTAAGGCTTATGATTTTAATAAAACTTGGCTCGTGCCAAAAACTCATATTCGGTGATACCTTGCGCGAGGGCATCCAACCGAATCAGCCAAGGCTGTTAAAAATTTTATGTACTCATAAAACATATTTTTCTGTTTAGAAACCACAGCCGTTCTTTGGCGTTAGCGAAGTTCACCTTCCCGTGATGGGTCGATCGAAGGGAACTCTACCATACCTCAGGAGATACCCTCCGCGCCTCTACTACCGAGGTATGAATATAACCGGATAACCGTGCCCCTCCTAAAGGCAGTCCACGGCACCCGCCACTGCAGTGACTATCCTATAACCCACCAATCAATAAAATTTAAATACCATGATATGGCAATCAAAGTATTACCGGGCCAATCCAGGCAAAACAATCAATTAAAAAAAATTTTAATATAAATGCCAATCAACCAATCATGCCATCACACCGTCATAAGCCATAAGTTTCAAAGCATAATTTCTATAACACAAATATGTATTCTCAAATTATTCAATTTTTTTAAAATCATCATTCGATTTCAAAATGATTTTTAAGGGGATATTTTAAATTTTTTTTTTCAAATTATCAATCCTCGTGTCACGTTGAAATTCTCTTTTTACGAAATGTTCGTTGTAAACATTTGCATGATATTTTCTATCAAACTAGTATGATGAATATTTAAATATTTCATGAAATGCATATCACACAAACATTAAGGCACATTTTTCTTTTTGATGCAAATCATTTCAAAACGCTTGTTTCCCGGTTTAAAATACTTTACGTATAATATATATATATATATATATTTTCAAATGATTTCTAAAATAGTTTGCACTCACAATTCTTTAAAATTTATTCAACACATGCTTTTTGTAAAAATTGCATTGCACGTAAAATACACGTAGAAGCATATCTATATACGAAATATTTAGAAATTGACACCCTCTACTCACCTCGAAATAGTAGGATATTACATCGCTATTTTTGTACGCGTGTATGATTATTTCTATTTGTCAGTCGCGTGTCTCATTCAGCACGCCTCCGCGATATGTTCCATTGGGCTTTTCTATTTTTCCTTGTCATTGGGCTTTTCTATTTTTCCTTGTCATTGGGCCTTTTCTTTCCCCCAAGCTATTGGACCTTGTCCATGGGTTTCTCAAATTTTTCTATTGGGCCAAGCCCATTTAATTGTCATTGGGCCATGCCCATGTTAATTTTTTCATGGGTCATGCCCACCCATTTTTTTTCTTTTTCTTTTTCTCTTTTTTTTTTCTTCTTCTCTTCTACGTTGCTTTCTTCCATCTTTTTCCAGCCCATTTCTCTTTCTTCTTCCTCCTCCCTTCACCATCGTGGTCTCCTCCCTTCACCATCGTGGCCTCTTCCTTTCTTTCCTCTCAAAATTGGTCACCACTAGCTCAACTTTTCCATGGCATGAAACCTGAAAATTTCCAGCAACTATGTTGTCTTCTTTAACTCCAATTTGCAGCAGCCAAACATCACCACTTTTAGCCACCAAAACTCTAAAATTTCAGCAACTTAAAGCTCAATTTCTAACATCAATAACTTGGAATTTTCAGCACCTAAAACCCCCTCAAAAGGCATCAAAACAGCCCTCAAACAAAGTGCAGAATTTTCAGATTTCATACCTCTCTCAAGAACTGAATTTTCTTCTCTTTTCTCTCCTCTTTTGCTGCTAATTTTCTGCACTTGAAACTAACCCTTTTCTTCTCCAAAAGTGCAGCAAGGATCAGCTTCTACCTCCCACAAAATTGTCAAATTTTTCTGGCTTCTTTCTCCCCCTTTTCACGCCACTTTCTTCTCTCTATTTCACCGTTTCTTTCTTTGCTCTCCATTTTGTTTTTATTGTCTTTTGTTTCTTACTTCAGCCGACTTTTCTAGAGCCTTCTACCATCTTCTTTTTTTATCTTGTTCTTTCCTCTCACTCTCCTTGACCAGCTCCTTTCTTTTGACTTAGAAAAGTCTCACATTTTACACATGGGCTGCTACCCATGTGACCTTCTACATATATATATTTATATATATACTTATTATATTTAAAACTTAAAATTTTAACCAACTCTTACCCTAATTTCACCTTCTAAATATTCATTTGAGCCTTTAATTAATCTAAGATTTAATTAGGCTCAAAATTGTACTAAGAGACTCCAAAAATTTAATTATCAATCATTGAAATTTTTATTCTCGAGATATGACACCTCGTAATTTTCCAACATAATTTTCTCTATTTTAGAGACAGAACTGGATGAAGTGATCTCATCAAAGTTGTAACTTTGTCTCTTAGCTTTCCAATGGTCTAAGAATTGATTCAATTTGAGTTCTGTAGCTCGAGATATGACCAAAATACTCAAGCATATACAAGAACATTTTTGTGTTCTTCAACACTTTGCTCTCTAAAAATTAAGTTCAATATTTTTCATTCCTATCCACACTTATTAAATTTCAATTTCCTTCAAAATTATTCTTCCTTCACATATATAAAATCAAATTATTGAAATTGCATTCCAACGCGGTATCTCCATAATATTTAAATATTTACTTACCGCGTTAACTCGATTTAATAAAAATCGCGCGATCTCACTTACGGCATTTCCTTCCAAAAATTCATTATTAATTCTTCTCCCCCACTTAAATTAGTCATATTCCATTTTTCATGACTAATTCTGACCTCCAATAAAATATTAATATTTTAATATTATTTTATTCTAAAAATTTTCACTTGCCTTTTTTGGTCTCGAAACACATTATTATGTGTCAATTTACCTCCGAATCATCCTTTAACTCACTAATTTATCTCCGATAAAAATATTATTATTTAATTATGAGTTCTGCGCATACGATACATTTTATTCTTAAGCGTTCATTAGCACGCTAATTCACATCAAATAATCATTCATTTGATCAATAAAGTCTTATTTGTGTCTAACGAGGATACGTGGTATTACAATCTCCCCCACTTAAAAATAAATTCGTCCTCGAATTCAAACCGACGTATCGTGAATAATTAAAATTCTAAAATTCATCTACAATGCTTCCGTTGAACATTCTCCACATAAGATCTTGATCTTATAAATTATATCTATTTCTAATCCTTTTAGAAAACTCGACAATGTCCAATCACATTTAATTGTAAACACCACACTTCTTAAATTAAATCAGTATCATTCTTCCTCTTATAAAGAGAAATTAATTATGTCATTAATCCTATCGCATCTCCATCAAATCATCCTTAAATTATCAATTATACATATTTACATAGCCATCCACAATTCTTCTACCTTGATCTTTTATCAAGCCTCCCAATATTCGAATATTTATTCTACTATTGACTACCGGTCTATTTATCAAACCACATTTATTTCGGTTTACTTACTTCCATATCATTTCCATTCAAGTACTTCATAATACGTAAAGATCATCACATATTTTATTTCTTTTAGATATACTCAACATCATGAGTAATTCAAATCTAATAACCATTAGTGACCATATTCTCAAAATTAAATCTCTGATATTTTCATGATCAAATGCCCACTAAATAATTTTCAACTTATACCACCACAAAGCATTTTAATAATTAACAATAGTCTTCTACATATATATATATATATATATATCTTTGAAATCTTAATCCATCTCTTTAATCCATAACCAATTTATTCATCATCAACTGCATATAACGTATCTAACTTAAAATTCCTCAAATTTACTTTAAATGCCAAATCTTATGGTCTCATTATCAAAGTCTTTACTAGTATATGAATTCTCGAAATTTCAAATCATCATCTCATTCTAAATAAATTTTTATAATTCCCATAGTGTATTTATATTTCTTCGCCAAGGTAATATTATTTAATCAAATCACATCACTCTTGTTCTTTAAATATTCATAACCCAATTCAACTTTCATCTATCCTTATCAGACACTTTGCCTTGATAATTAATTAAATAAATTGAAACTGATGGAGGAAGGTACATTTCACAACTTATATCGTGTATCTACCAGTATATCGAGACCACACTTCATTAGATCTTGATATCGGCAAAATATTCATTTCCTCAAACCATCATTGCCAAACATATAAGGATGTTTGCAATATATCTTCATTTTTATGTGACATATCAGTCACGAACCCCAACTTGACTATATAGCCTTTTGCTCTTTTCTTTTTTGTGTTTCTCATAATGAACAATCTCTCGAACCTTTTCGTCGAGTGTTCACAAAGTAGAAACAAGTCCATAATTTATAGTTCAATGCCTAAAGCAGTGAATACAATCTCATTGTCAAAATTCTACTTTCACTTACTTGCCAATCATAACTCTCTGTTCATTCACTTACACATTGTTTGGTTGCTCACCAACCATTCATATTTGAATTCTCATAATTAATCAAACTAGTGCATCCTTACACTTTTTCCATACATTTCCAAACCACTTTAATATTTCTTTAATACAATTTTGTTGAGGATTTAAACAATTAAAGGCTGATCTCCAAAGCCTGTCATAACCTTAACCTTTCGATATATATATATATATATATATATATTTGGTAACATTCCAACTTATTGGTTTCCAATGGACATTATCTTAAAATCCCTCAAAATGTTCGTATTCTTACTCCAGACCATTTAAAAACTAACTTAGGATAATTACATTAATTATCCTTAAACTTCTTAGATGTGATGTAATAACATCCATATTTATTCCATTACTCATCCAATCACAATTTGGCATCCACATATGCTTTATAATCTTATTGATCCTTTAGGTTCATTTTGCAAGATTTCTAGATCTGGGGGTCATGGGCCCATCACGCTTCCACTGCGCCACTCTGATATTTCTAAAACTTAACATAGATTTTACTCAATTGTCCCTTGACATTATCACCAATGTTTAATTTCGATCTTAAGTTAATTCATACACTAATAATTACAACCAAGTATAGTTCCATCAAACCTTGAAACCTCATTGTTGCTTAATTAAATTCAAAACTAGCTCCACTTTAGCTACTATACATCTATTCACCACCTATTCGCATTTAAAATATTTCAAAATTCAACACCATTCATATCTGAGTAGGGCGATTTAATTAATACAGTGCACTTACTTTAGTGCATGCAAGTATCAATCTATATCTCCGCAATACTTTAAATTTATAAACCTCGAGTAGATCTTAAAGATCATTACTTATTTCTGCCAAAATAAACCTCTTATTATAATTATCGTAGGTTTTCCTCTATATTGTCCTCAAATACAATCCATAATCACTAATTTCTTCTCATCAACAATCATGATTCACATTTTTAACTTCATCAATTAAATAAATTATTACGGACTTATTAGTCCGATTTCACTTTCCTTCACTTTCAATCGAAAGAGTATGTCATCATATCGGCCTTTCATTAAAGGCATCTACTTAAAATATTTCCATCAGTTGCTCATGTCTTAGGTGGCATCTCAAACCCAGACATTGGCAATCAATTCTCGTCATTTAATTGTCATTTATAATTATACAAAGTGGCTTTTTAAGAAAAGAGTTTACGCAGCCTCCTGTCTATAATCGGTGTTGCAGTCATTAATCATAAACAAGACTCTACGTTGACTCCACTACTCCGCTGTTTGACACAAGAATTCTTAGGACTCACTAAACCTACAGCTCTGATACCAATACTGTAACGACCACTCCCCGATCGCTACCGGTGTCCGAAACTTCCGGGAAAAACCTGCTAAGTCTCGAACAAGCCTGACCAAAATTGCTCGTTAATCCATTACATTCACTCATCAAATAGTAGTATTACTTTCATATACTGAATTAAATCATAAATATAAAAATCACTATAAACTTCTTCCTTATTTATCCACAATTACATATACGCCAAAATCTATAATTTTTCAAACTAATGTTTATATACAAATTTAAAATTTATTTACAACTTAATAAGTAGAATACTACGACTTGACTTCAAACATAACAGGTACAGGACACAGCGGAGCGACTCATAATAGTGTGCTAGGAGATGCCTTTACCTATTCACGGTAGACCACACGCGAACGCGTCAATGACTTCACACTAAAATGATCCTTGTCTACAAAAAGGGAAATAAAATGGGGGGTGAGTCTCATAGACTCAGTGAATACCATTGACCCAGTGAGTAGGGTGTAGATGGGAAACAAACAAGCGGAAGATCAGTTGAATGTAAAATACAGAATCATAAAAATAATTTGTCTCAAACAGGGGTTTTGTGCCTTATATCGAAATTCGAGAATTTTTGAAAGTATAATCAATTGAAATAATAATATTTTCTCATCAAAATATGTTGATAACAAATTTCGAACCAAATTGATAAAATCAAGCTAGCTCCCGCGAGACCAACGTTGTTTAAAGTCATGCACTAATCATAACTCGCCTTTACGCGAGGAATTTCAAATCCATTTCATGGAAAAACAAATAAAGGAGCTGTAAAAATCCGTTTAAATCAAATTTCACCATGCAAGGAAATACAACTCATAATATTAAAACTTATTTCAATCCATGTAAAATAATTACATTTTATCAAAAATAATTAGTAAGGCTTATGATTTTAATAAAACTTGGCTCGTGCCAAAAACTCATATTCGGTGATACCTTGCGCGAGGGCACCCAACCGAATCCGCCAAGGCTGTTAAAAATTTTATGTACTCATAAAACACATTCTTCTGTTTAGAAACCACAGCCGTTCCTTGGCGTTAACGGAGTTCACCTTCCCGTGATGGGTCGGTCAAAGGGAACTCTAATCATACCTCAGGAGATACCCTCCGCGCTTCTACTACCGAGGTATGAATATAACCGGGTAACCGTGCCCCTCCTAAAAGCAGTCCACGGCACCCGCCACTGTAGTGACTGTCCTATAACCCATCAATCAATAAAATTTAAATAGCATGATATAGCAATCAAAGTATTACCGGGCCAATCCAAGCAAAACAATCAGTTAAAAAAAATTTTAATATAAATGCCAATCAACCAATCATGCCATCACACCGTCATAAGCCATAAATTTCAAAGCATAATTTCTATAACACAAATATGTATTCTCAAATTATTCAATTTTTCTAAAATCATTATTCGATTTCAAAATGACTTTTAAGGGGATATTTTAAATCTTTTTTTTTCAAATTATCAATCCCCGTGTCACGTTGAAATTCTCGTTTTACGAAATGTTCGTTGTAAATATTTGCATGATATTTTCTATCAAACTAGTATGATGAATATTTAAATATTTCATGAAATGCACATCACACAAACATTAAGGCACATTTTTCTTTTTGATGCAAATCATTTCAAAACGCTTGTTTCCCGGTTTAAAATACTTTACGTATAATATATATATATATATATTTTCAAATGATTTCTAAAATAGTTTGCACTCACAATTCTTTAAAATTTATTCAACACATGCTTTTCGTAAAAATTACATTGCACGTAAAATACACGTAGAAGCATATCTATATACGAAATATTTAGAAATTGACACCCCTTACTCACCTCGAAATAGCGGGATATTACATCGCTATTTTTGTACGCGTGTATGATTATTTCTATTTGTTAGTTGCGTGTCTCATTCAGCACGCCTCGGCGACATGTTCCATTGGGCTTTTCTATTTTTCCTTGTCATTGGGCTTTTTCTTTCCCCCAAGCTATTGGACCTTGTCTATGGGTTTCTCAAATTTTTCTATTGGGCCAAGCCCATTTAATTGTCATTGGGCCATGCCAATGTTAATTTTTTCATGGGTCATGCCCACCCATTTTTTTTCTTTTTCTCTTCTACGTTGCTTTCTTCTATCTTTTTCCAGCCCATCTCTCTTTCTTCTTCCTCCTCCTTTCACCACCGTGGTCTCCTCCCTTCACCACCGTGGCCTCCTCCTTTCTTTCCTCTCAAAATTGGTCACACTAGCTCAACTTTTCCATGGCATGAAACCTGAAAATTTCCAACAACTATGCTGTCTTCTTTAACTCCAATTTGCAGCAGCCAAACATTACCATTTTTAGCCACCAAAACTCTCAAAATATCAGCAACTTAAAGCTCAATTTCTAACATCAATAACCTGAAATTTTCAGCACCTAAAACCCCCTCAAAAGGCATCAAAACAGCCCCCAAACAAAGTGCAGAATTTTCAGATTTCATGCCTCTCTCAAGAACCGAATTTTCTTCTCTTTTCTCTCCTCTTTTGCTACCAATTTTTTGCACTTGAAACCAAGCTTTTTCTTCTCCAAAAGTGCAGCAAGGATCAGCTTCTACCTCCCACAAAATTGTCAAATTTTTCTAGCTTCTTTCTCCCCCCTTTCACGCCACTTTCTTCTCTCTATTTCACTGTTTCTTTCTTTACTCTCCATTTTGTTTTTCTCGTCTTTTGTTTCTTACTTCAGCCGACTCTTCTAGAGCCTCCTACCATCTTCTTTTTTTTATCTTTCTCTTTCCTCTCACTCTCCTTGACCAGCTCCCTTCTTTTGACTTAGAAAAGTCTCACATTTTACACATGGGCTGCTACCCATGTGCCCTTCTACATATATATATTTATATATATACTTATTATATTTATAACTTAAAATTTTAACCAACTCTTACCCTCATTTCACCTTCTAAATATTCATTTAAGCCTTTAATTAATCTAGGATTTAATTAGGCTCAAAATTGTACTAAGAGACTCCAAAAATTTAATTATCAATCATTGAAATTTTTATTCTCGAGATATGACGCCTCATCATTTTTTAACGTAATTTTCTCTATTTTAGAGACAGAACTGGATGAAGTGATCTCTTCAAAGTTATAGCTTTGTCTCTTAGCTTTCCAATGGTTTAAGAATTGATTCAATTGGAGTTCTGTAGCTCGAGATATGGCCAAAATACTCAAGCATATACAAGAACATTTTTGTGTTCTTCAACACTTTGCTCTCTAAAAATTAAGTTCAATATTTTTTATTCCTATCCACACTTATTAAATTTCAATTTCCTTCAAAATTATTCTTCCTTCACATATATAAAATTAAATTATTGAAATTGCATTCCAACGCGGTATCTCCATAATATTTAAATATTTACTTACCGCATTAACTCGATTTAATAAAAATCGCGCGATCTCACTTACGGCATTTCCTTCCAAAAATTCATTCTTAATTCTTCTCTCCCACTTAAATTAGTCATATTCCATTTTTCATGACTAATTCTGACCTCCAATAAAATATTAATATTTTAATATTATTTTATTAATAAAATATTATTTTATTTTAAAAATTTTCACTTACCTTCTTTGGTCTCGAAACACGTTTTAGTGTGAAGTCATTGACGCGTTCGCGTGTGGTCTACCGTGAATAGGTAAAGGCATCTCCTAGCACACTATTATGAGTCGCTCCGCTGTGTCCTGTACCTGTTATGTTTGAAGTCAAGTCGTAGTATTCTACTTATTAAGTTGTAAATAAATTTTAAATTTGTATATAAACATTAGTTTGAAAAATTATAGATTTTGACGTATATGTAATTGTGGATAAATAAGGAAAAAGTTTATAGTGATTTTTATATTTATGATTTAATTCAGTATATGAAAGTAATACTACTATTTGATGAGTGAATGTAATGGATTAACGAGCAATTTTGGTAAGGCTTGTTCGGGACTTAGCGGGTTTTTCTAGCAAGTTTCGGACGCTGGTAGCGACCGGGGAGTGGTCGTTACAAACTATTAATTATCAACATAATTCTTTTTATCCTCACTATTATTCATGCATATATTAAAATTTTGTAAATCGTAAAATACTTTAAACTCAAAAATAACAATTTAAATGTTTAATTTCTCCAAAATTATATTTAGTAGACATAATTGTCTTGTTAAATTGAATCTCATACATTTACGTCAATATTTTAAAAATGTTTGGTTCACATTTACAATATTTTACGTTAATTTTTACTGTTTTACGTCATAACTTTTCAACTAATAACTTTCATCATAATTATTTTTATCTTTACTATTATTCACGTATAGATTAAAAATTGTAAGTCGTAAAACATTTTAAATTTCAAGAAATAACAATTTAAATATTTAATTTCTCTAAAAATTATGTTTATTAAACATAATTGACTTATTACGTTAAATCTTACACATTTACATCAATATTTTGAAAATGCTTCTCCCACCTTCATATTGTTTTATGTTAATTCTTACCGTTTTACGTAAAGATTTTTTAAATATTAATTTTCACTATAATTCTTTTTATGCTTATTATTATTTAAGCATAAATTAAAATTTATAAGCTGTAAAACACTTTAAGCTCGAGAATAACAATTTAAATGTTTAATTTTTTAAAAATTATGTTTATTAGACATATTTGACTTGTTACATTAAATCTCATACATTTACGTTCATATTTTTAAAATGCTTGCTTTACCTTTATAATGGTTTACATTAATTCTTACCGCTTTAAGTCAAGCCTTTTTAACTACTAATTTTTACCACAATTCTTTTTATTCTTCCTATTATTCATGTATAATTTAAAATTTGTAAGCCTTAAAATACTTTAAACTTGAGAATAACAATTTAAATGTTAATTTTCTCAAAAATTATATTTATTTGACATAATTAACCTTTTATGTTAAATCTCACACATTTACATTAATACTTTAAAAATACTTGTTTCACCTTTATAATGTTTTACGCTAATTTTACTGCTTTATGTCATAACTTTTCAACTAATAATTTTTATCATAATTTTTTTTATCCTTATTATTATTCATGCATAGATTAAAATTTATAAGCCTTAAAACACTTTAAACAAGAGAATAAAAGTTCAAATGTTTAATTTTTTCAAAAATTATATTTATTTAACATAATTGACTTGTTACGATAAATCTCATATATTTACGTCAATATTTTGAAAATGCTTATTCTACATTTATAATATTTTACGTTAATTCTTACCACTGTACGTCAAAGCTTTTTAAATATTAATTTTCATCATAATTTTTTTTATCTTTATTATTATTCACGTATATATTAAAAATTTTAAGTCCTAAAACACTTTAAACACGAGAAGAAAAAGTTAAATGTTTAATTGTCACGAAAATTATGTTTATTTGATATAATTGACTTGTTATGTTAAATATCACAAATTTATGTCAATATTTTAAAAATGTGTATTCCATCTTTGCAATGTTTATGTTAATTTTTACCGATTTACGCCAATACTTTTGAAATACTAATTTTCACCGTAATTCTTTTTATCTTTACTATTATTCACGTATAGATTAAATTTTATAAGCCATAAAATACTTTAAACTCAAAAATAATAATTTAAATGTTTAATTTCTCCAAAAATTATGTTTATTAGATATAATTAGTTTTTTATGTTAAATCTCACACATTTATATCAATATTTTGAAAATACTTGTTTTACCTTTTTAATGTTTTATGTTAATTCTTATCGCTTTACATCATGAGTTTTCTACTAATAATTTTCATCATAATTCTTTTTCTTTTTACTATTATTCATGCATAGGTTAAAATTTGTAAGTTGCAAAACACTTTAAATATGAGAATAAAAGATTAAATGTTTATTTTTTCGAATATTATGTTTATTTAATATAATTGACTTGTTACGTTAAATCTTACATATTTATATTAATATTTTGAAAATGCTTGTTCCACTTTTATAATGTTTTACATTAATTCTTACCGTTTTGTGTCAAAGCTTTTTAAATACAAATTTTTATTGTAATTTTTTTTATCCTTACTATTATTCATGTATAGATTAAAATTTGTAAGTTGTAAAACATTTTAAACTTGAGAATAACAATTTAAATGTTTAATTTTTTAAAAAATTATGTTTATTAGACATAATTGACTTGTTATATTAAATCTTACACATTGACGTCAATACTTTTGAAATGCTTGTTCCACATTTATAATGTTTTATATTAATTTTTACTGCTTTACGTCAAAACTTTTTAAATATTAATTTTGATCGTAATTCTTTTTATCTTTACTATTATTCACACATAAATTAAAATTTGTAAGCAGTAAAACACTTTAAACTCAAGAATAATAATTTAAATGTTTAATTTTTCAAAAAATTATGTTTATTAGATATAATTGACTTATTCCGTTGAATCTCACAAATTTATGTTAATATTTTTAAAATGCTTTTTCTCATTTATAATGTTTTATGTTAATTCTTACCGTTTTATGTCAAAGCTTTTTAAATATTAAATTTCACTGTAATTCTTTTTATTTTCACTGTAATTCCTTTTATCTTTATTATTATTCACGTATAGATTAAAATTTGTAAGTTGTAAAACACTTTAAACTCGAGAATACCAATTTAAATGTTTAATTTCTCTAAAAATTATGTTTCGTAGATATAATTGACTTATTACATTAAATCTTACATATTTACGTTGATATTTTTAAAATACTTGTTCCACTTTTATAATATTTTACATTAATTGTTATTGGTTTATGTAAATGCTTTTTAAAAATAAATTTTTATCATAATTCTTTTTATACTTACTATTTTTTATGTATAGATTAAAATTTGTAAGCCATAAAACACTTTAAACATTTAGCTTTTTTATTTTTGTGTTTAAAGTGTTTTACGGTTTACAAATTTTAATATATGCGTGAATAATAGTAAAGATAAAAAGAATTATGATGACAATCATAATGTAAAGCCGTAAGAATTAACGTAAAATATTATAAAGGTGGAACAATGATTGTCAAAGTATTAACGTAAATGTGTGAGATTTAATGTAACAAGTCAATTATGTCAAACAAACATAATTTTTGAAAAAATTAAACGTTTAACTTTTTTATTCTCATGTTTAAAGTGTTTTACGGTTTACAAATTTTAATTTGTACGAGAATAATAATAAAGATAAAATGAATTATGATAAAAATTATTATTTGAAAAGTAATGACGTAAAACGGTAAAAATAAACTTAAAATACTATAAAGGTAGAATAAGTATTTTCAAAATATTGATTTAAATGTGTGAGATTTAACGTAATAAGTCAATTAAATCTAATAAACATAATTTTCTGATAAATTAAATATTTAAATTGTTATTCTTGAGTTTAAAGTGTTTTACAGTTTACAAATTTTAATCTATGTGACTAATCATCAAGATAAAAAGAATTATGCTGAGAATTTTAGTTAAAAAACTTTGATGAAATGGTATAAGAATTAACGTAAAACATTATAAAAGTGGAATAAGGATTGTCAAAATATTGACATAAATGTGTGAAATTTAATATTACAAGTCAATTATGTTAAAGAAACATAATTTTTAAGAAAATTAAACATTTAAATGTTTATTTTCGAGTTTAAAGTGTTTTATAGTTAAGAAATTTTAGTGTATGTGTGAATAATAGTAAAGATAAAAAGCATTATGATGAAAATTATTAGTTAAAAAGTCATGACATAAAGCCATAAGAATTAACATAAAATATTATAAACATTATAAAGGTAGAAAAAGTATTATCAAAATATTGACGTAAATGTGTGTGATTTAATGTAATAAGTCAATTATATCAAAATAAATTTATTTTTTGTTAAAATTAAACATTAAATTTTTTATTAATGAGTTAACAACATTTAATGGCTTAAAAATTTTAACTTATAAAAGAGTAATAACAAAAATAAAAATAATTTTAATTAAAATATTGATTTATTAAACTAAATTTTCAATATTTATTTTTTTACTCGAGAATATAATTATAAATGATTAATTTTCATAAAATTTTGTTATTATCTTTGTTAGTTATTTCATTTTAATTAATTTTTTTGGTTAATTATTTCCTTAAAAATTTTGTTATTCTCTTTGTTATTTTTTTGCTTTAATTAATATTTTTTGCTTAATTATTTCCTTTTAATTATCATTTCTAATTTATTTGTTTTAGGTTATTTAAGTTTTTATTTAACCTCTTTGTCAGGTAAACGGATTGCAAGTTTTTTATTGATCAAAGGTTGGAAATGAACCCTTTAAATCTAATGGCTTTTATTCGTAACCTTACATTAAGGTTAACCTTACTGTAATATTTACCCAACGTTTTATATAATTCAGTCAATTTGATTTGCTTTTTAAATTAAGTTAATTTTTTTAACTTTCGAAAATTTTAAATCCGACCAAAGACTTGAAGTTTTGATCAACATTCAACACCTGCTCTTTAGATTCGGACCCACCTCAAATACGAAAATTACAAATTACCCTCGATGGTCCCACCGACCACCACACCAAAAGCAATGGTATTTTCCGTAATTTAACATTAATCGCACGTGACCATAATTTTCATTATAAAAATTCTTCGCCCCAAAAAACTCATACATCTTTCAGTTCAACCTTCTTTTATGCCGCTTTGCTCTTCACTCAGCGGCCGTTCTTCGCAATCGGGCATTTTCCGAGATAAAACTATTAGTTCTTTTTCCCGGTAAAATTTTAAAGATTTTCCCATAAATTTCCCGTATAATTTAAATTCTTTTTTAAAAATTTTGTTTTTGTTTCTTTCTTTGTTGGTTACTATGGTGATGAATTGGTTTTGGAATTTATTGAAGTTCTCGAAGTTCGAGGAACTCGGAAATGGCGTCACCTCCGATCTTATCCTTGGCTCTTCCTTCGGATACTGGTCGAGTTCTCAGCATTCAGTCTCACACAGTTCAGGTTTTATTTCTCCTTTGTTTTCTCTTTTAACTGTTCTTTTTCCTTTCTCTTCTGTTTGGTCGCTGAGAAAGTTGAGCGAAGAAGAAAATGATGATGAAGATTAATCTTTACTTAATAAAAAATTATTCTTCTTTTGTCTTTTTTATAATTAGTATTTTTTTTCACTTTTTTTGAACGTAATTCACATGATGTATTAAAAGTCAAACATTGTGAAAAGCGGGGTTTGACTTTCTACAAATTAATAAATATAATTTAGTAAAAAGAAGAATAGAATTTTTTGTTGGGAAATGCTATTTGCCTCATCTTAGGTGATAATAATTATTGGCCAACTCTGATAAGTAGACTTACTCATGAATTGGTCGATCCCACCTTTAACTTCGCCATATAACTATATCAGAGTACGGGTGGTGGAGATGTAAGTGGTGGGACAAGTAGCATTACATATTTTTAGTTTTTTTTTTTTTTTGGGGCATCTCTGTATTTTTTTTGTTTAGACTTGTTGTCTTTGTTCATGTAATCCATATGTTATATATGTTCTTAGTTGTACTATTTTGGTACTGGATAGAGAGAGACATTAATGACGAACTAAGCAAAAAATGAAACTTTGAATGATGTATAATCTGCTTCTTTGAGGGATAATGTGAAGCAATATATATGATAGGAAATTTATGTGAAATAGTGTAGTTGACGGCAAATAATAAGAATTTAAAGCTTATTCCTGAGCTGTGTAATTTTTCCTTATATTTTCCCCCTAAAACTTATTGATATAATAAAGAGAATCTTACCTTTTTCTAGTCTTACCTTATTATCTCATTCTAGTAAACATTGAGTGGAAAAAACCCATCACTGTCTTTGGTCTAATATATGCAATTTGTAACTTATGCGAGTAATGTTTTACTTTCCATAGTAAGAAGTAGAATGGACCTTTATTCTTGTGCACTAGATGTGTAAATGTGGAGGCCTACTGCAGATCTACTTAAATGGGCATGGTGGTACTCTGATATGGGAAAATCCCCAATTTAGTGGGCATTCTTCCCTCGGAAAGATAAAGAAGTCAGAAGGTCAAATTATACAAGATACTAGAAATATGGAATTATTCTGCTTTTAATACATATATAAAACTTGTATTGGTTCCAAACATTTTTATTTCTTGCTTTTTGTCGTGATTATTTGCATTGTGTGGTTTGTACTTTGGGGGAGGGGGAGGGTGACTGTCAACTTATGTCTTGTGCCGAATTCCAGCGAAGTGGGAGATGCTTGTTAAGTAACCTCAGTTATTTGACAAGTGAAATTATGTCATATTATCCATATAGAGAAGTTAATATTGAAGTTCTGTACTTTTCCTGCTTGTTGTGATCTTTGAATTTAGGCTGTCTTGCTATTTTGGATTGGATATGCGGCCTGTTTGCTGATGTAATTACAACTGGATACTTTTTGTCTATACTCGATACCTTTGTGAAAATGCTAATGAAATACAAATTACTCACCTATGTGGTCTATCCTCATTTAATATTACTTTTGTCTTTTGATATGCAATACCCTTTCTGTTGGGACTTTATATAATTGAATAGTTTCCTATGTTGATGGTAGTAAAAAACGGTGATTAGAAAAGGTATTCTTGGTGATAAATTAAGAACCCTCTGAGATAGTAATTCTCAAGGCAATTCATATGCTTTAAGCTAAAATTCTACGCAATTTTAGACATATCCTTTTCCTATAATTTTCCTGGGATACGAAAAATAAAAGTGACTTAATATTGAGTTTTAAAGCAGCTTGTTCATCTTTATTATGCTTTCAATATGCTTTTTCTTTTCATCTATGCATTGTGTCGACTTCTGTGTATTAAGAATATTGCATTTGCTTCTTAGATTTGTAATATAAATAAAAGATGGTCTAGCTTTGATCACCGTCTTTATGTCTTGTTAGTGTACTTCTTATTGGCTACAGAATCACCATTTCATGTTATCACAAACGGGGAACTGATTTTGTGAATATGTTAGGGTTTTGGTAATTACCTCACTGAATTGTTTTTATCTGTTTTTTGAAAAACATTTGGCATAAGTTCTTAGTTTTCTCCTACAAGCAGGTAAAGGAACATTCACTGTATACGATTGAACTATTTATATGTAGTATGGTTGATGTTACTTTCATCTAATTTCTTTATCTGGCAAGAATGTTTCTTATATATAGAAATTTTCTGATATATTCTATTCCAATTGTAACTTAATTTTCCTTTCTTTTTGTCCTCAGGGATATGTTGGTAATAAGTCAGCAGTCTTTCCTCTCCAACTACTTGGCTATGATGTGGACCCAATCAATTCAGTGCAGTTTTCAAATCACACAGGCAAGCTGCTTATACTACTACTCAAAAGTCTCAGAAATCTGAGGCCTGATATACGGTGCGATGCCAGCTGTCAATCTGTATAAGTTCAGGCTTGGTGTTCTGACCAAAATACATTACATAGCATAGTTTAATCTATCTGAGAACTGTGCAGGATACCCAACATTTAAGGGTCACGTTTTGAATGGACAACAATTGTGGGATTTAATAGAAGGCCTTGAAGCAAATGATTTATTATACTATACTCATTTATTAACAGGTATCTTAATTCTGGTAGCTGCTTTGATGATGGAAGCTGTTTCATGCTATAATTCTCTATAGATTGTTATACAATATTTTCTTCATTTATGAAAAAGAAAAAAAAGAAAAAAAGATCATTATACAATATTTAAAAGGAAAGGAACATATAACATTATTTGAAAAGAAGAGAATTTCTCTGCTATGTTTTGGGGCAGTTCTCTGGAATTTTCCACCCACCATACAGAAAGGAAACAAAGTAACACATCCTATGGTTGCATATTTTAACAACTTGTGTACCAGAAAGTGTTAACATTGGATGCTTTTGTACTGGATTTCAGTTATTTTATTTATTCTTATTTGTAATGTAGGTTGTCATTTGGAGAAATTGGGGGTTGGGGGGGTTGGGGGTGCAGAAGGAGAAGGGAGGTAGCGTTTAAAGTAGTAGTTTCTTAGCAATGAATGCGTGAATGGTATAAAAATTGTGTCATTTAGGTCAAGATCTGCATTAAACTAATCTCTTAATTTGTTAATTTGTTTAGGTTCCATTTAGTTGTTAATATGAAGTAAAAGGAAATGGTGAAAGGTAAAATTATAATTGTTTAAAAATAAACAAATAGCTAAAGTGTAACATCAACTCGATACTCCTTCCGTTTCATTTTCTTTGTCCATATTCATTTGTCTTTATATCCTAAAACTATGTCCTCTTTTCATTTTGTAACATTTAATACTCTTATTTTTTCTATATTCGTTATTTTTTTTTCATATATTTTTTTTAACTTTTGGCATCAAAAAGCATAGAATATCCATTTTCTGAATTTCTTTTTTAAAATTTTAACATAAAATACATTAAAGTCTATGCTTTTTCTTATACTTCATGAAAGTCAAAGAGGGACAACGAAAATGGGATGGAGGGAGTATTGTGTTTTGATTGATTAACTCATTTGAATGAGTGGCTAATTCTTCACTGCTTTGAGATATTAGGCTTTTATATACTAGGTAGTTGTATTGGTATATTTGACACCATTAGTCAGACATGTAAATGATATTCTTTATTTATGCCATTAGAATAGCTGTGCAACATCATTTGTTTCTGTTCATTTTCTATTTCTCTGTTTCAGCAATCATCAAGTGGATTTACTTTTGTTGCTGAAAATGAATTTGTCTTTTCCTATTTGGAGAATTGAAGTATTTATACTGATGTTTAATCATTAGGATCGAACTTTTACTCTTGAGATTAATAGATGAGCTGTAATCACATTTGCTTTCCAACTGTCCAGGATTATCTGTTTTAATATTTATTGCTTCGATTTTTTTCCTGGTGATTTGCAGGTTATATTGGTTCTGTTTCTTTTTTGAACAAAGTATTGGAGGTTGTACATAAGCTTCGCTGTGTAAATCCAAATCTTACTTATGGTAAGTAGACTACTCAAATTTCATGAAGAAATTGGACCTTATGTTAAGCATTGCTTGATTGTGTTTTGTCCTTTTTGTAATTAATTTAACCTTTGAATATACATATTGATTTGTTTGAACTCCTCATTTATTGATATAAGTGATTAATATTTTGCATTCTTTTTCTGTTGCTGGCATAATGGGAAATTACGAATTTGAGACAAAAATTTAGGTTTAAGAAAGAACTAATACTGAAAAGGCAATAAAATGAAAAATTTTTGACTGATGGAAGTAGAGATTGCAATGCAGCACTAGCTTTACTTTTAACTGGAAGCTTGGAAACTTTCCACTTCCTTTCTTCTGTTAACAATGTGATACTCAATAAAAATGTTTTTGTACTTAGAACCTTTTCTGGTCTTTAGTTATGCGTGATGTGCTCTGTATCTTTGTTAGTGTCTACCTCTGGTGTAATCATGAAAGTCATACACTGCCCAACCCCATCCTCCCTCCTCCCCTTCTGTCTTTCCCAAACGTACAGCAAGACAGTGGCCCATTTTGCTAATGTCCGGATCTCTTGTCTAGTTTGTGATCCTGTGATGGGTGACGAAGGAAAGCTCTATGTCCCTGAAGATCTGGTATCAGTATATCGTGAAAAGGTGAGCAATCCAATTATTATCTGCAAGCTTCCAAGTGTTCCATTTCTATATCCTTTGTCCACATCTTCAATTTTTGTAATGTGGTTGTTTCATTCACAGTAAACCCATTGGTAACTGCACTTTCGATGTGTGAATTGATAAGAGTTTTTAAATTGGGAGCTTAAATAGCAATCATTTGTGTATTCATCTTGGAGCAAATCTGCTTTTATTATCTTGATACTAAACCAGCTGTTTAAATTATAGTCGCTAATTTGTTGTACATGTTAGTAACAGTCCTTGTGGTTAGGTTGTCCCAGTGGCTTCAATGTTGACTCCTAACCAGTTTGAAGCAGAGATGTTGACTAAATTAAGGTACTCTCTGACACTATATAATAAAAACTGTGGAAGATTATTTTCTTCATTGTAAACTTTGATTTTCTGTATACCACAATGTTGTTTCCTTTTTGTTGTATATGTTTTGTTGGAACTCTTATGGGACTTAAGTAACAGCATGTTAAAGGCAGAGGGGTTCATATCTTATAGATATTTTATCTACAAAAGGATTTTCAAAATTTGAATTCTCAATATTTTTGAGTTCCTGGTTTGCATCTTTTTTTTCTTTAAAAAAAAACCTTTTTTTTTTCTGTGTGTTTATGCTAAATGCAAAACCTTGGTTATGATTTCTAGGAGCATTGCTTGGTTTTTCTTCTCTTCACACTGTGCAATGGACAAATCGATACCACTTAGGAAGTCATATGACTGTTTCTGCCTAGAATTAGAGGTTTGAGTCACTGATTATGGTTCATTGGGATGTGCACTTAGGTGTTTCTAGAGTTTTTGATAGGCTAATTTACAAATTGAGCTTTCGAAAGGAGAATTCATCTTTAACCGAGACATGTAGTCAAGCTTTCTGACAAGTTGCTTTTCTTTTGCCAAAAAAAAAAAAAGAAGAGAGGAGTGGACCTTCAAATTTCAGGCTTGGACATAATCATAGAAATAAATGAAATTCAAAAGCAAGCAGTTGTTCTATTTCATGTATGCTTGATAGTAACCTTTCAGTAATAAGTTGTGCCATTAATATTAGTATACATCTTTTGCCAGTTTGCTAATTGTCCAAGCAAAGTCGCCTTGTTCAAAGATGAATCAGTGTAAGTAAATGCAAATAACTCTAATAAATAGGCTGATACTGGGGAAAAAGGAACATAATTAGATTCATAGAGTCATGCTGCTATGCCCCCTTTAGACAAAATTGGATTTTATTTACCCTATATTTGGGGTGAATATGCTATATAACGCACAAACTGGCCTGCTAGGTGGTTGACATTTTGGCCCTTGGCTCAAAGAGGAGCTTATTTCTTCAAGCAATGCTGTCCAACTTGACTTGGTTCTAAGGAGAGGTTTGCTGGTTTATTTTGTTTTCCACTTGTATTGCTTTACTTGCCTGCCTTTGAAAGGTTGGCACAAACAGATTCTCTTGCTATCTCTCTTTCTCTTCACCGAGTGTTTTGTATATGTTATACTAGGATTTGAACCGTGTAACCATTTTTTAACAACTACATTTTGCTTGGGTTGCAATTTGCATCAGAATGGAGTTAGTATTTGAGACCTCTGTCTTTCCAAGTATTAATAGCAGTGGGCATTCTTTTTGCTGCATCTTCTGCCTTCTGTTGCCGTTTCTTAGAATATTTAGTTTACTGCAGGATTGGTTCAGAAACAGATGGTCGGGAAGCTTGTAACATTCTTCATGCTGCTGGGCCTTCAAAGGTTCATTATTTTCTGCATCTTGGCTTAGAACTTTGAACATGAAAGCTCATTACCTTTGTCTTATTTTCTTTATTTCTTTTGCCTTGTCAATCTGCATCTAGTGGAAAGCTAAGTTGTTGCTTTCTTTTCCATCATTATAATCTTACAAAAAAGACATATCTTTAAAGATAGGGCAGATTTTTGGTGCATTTACCTTCACATATGATTTGGAGCATTAACTCCAAAGTAATTCTGGCAACCTTGATATAATTACAGACAGATTAAAAAACTAAGCACAAGTTAAGTTGAGATAGTATGTAAATCTGCTTTGAGGCTCCTATCCGAAAGTCTGCACTCAACAGAAAGAAATGAATTTTGCCTAGTCCTAAGATGTACGTAGAGACACAAAGATACAGACCTAGATACTCACTTGGAAAACATAATATCAGTCCATTAATCTCATATACTTTTGCAAATTACATACAATGAAGATAGAATGGGTTCTGTGGCTCATGTTATGGTTGATGGAAAATTACTTCTATGTGCTTTTATGGCCTCTTTCAATCCATTTTTGTTCTGAGGTTAGAAGAAAAACTAGTAGAAAAAAAAAATCATCCTTCAGCTCTTTAGCTCCTCCATTCAAAAACCTTATCTATAACTGCATGTAAATGTGACTTTACCTTAATTAATGATTTATATTACAGTCTGCAAATTTTGATCAATCTCAGGTTGTGATTACTAGCATCAATATAGAAGGCAATCTTCTTCTCATTGGTAGTCATCAGAAAGATAAGGTAGGGTCTGCTGAATATGACACCGCGCTCTTGACTTTATATTTCAGTTGCAGGTTCATTTAATTTATTTTATTATTAAAATCTGGTGCAGTTGTTGTGATTGTATGTTCTTCCACTTGCTGCTTTTTGTTATAACAGTAATTTGTTCATACTGGCATTTCTGGATAATACATCAAGAAATAGATTTTTTAGCTCTAAGAAGGTCTAAACACATTATTTATATGATATGTAGGCTTCTTGTTTGTCTTATCTTTTGTTATAGATAATTTTATGTGGCAAAAGGACTGCATCTTGATTTTCAAGTGTGTCTTCACTGTGCTCGACTTTATATTTCAGTTGCAGGTTCATTTAACTTAATCTAGCATTAAAATCTGGTGCAGTTAGTTGTTGTGATTGTATATTCTTACACTTGCTGCTTTTTGTAATAGCAGTAATTTGTTCATACTGGCATTTCTGCATAATACATCAGGAAAGAGCCTTTTTAGCACTAAGAAGGTCCAAACACACATTATTTACATGACATTTAGGCTTCTTGTTTGTCTTATCTTTTGTTATGAATAATTTTCTACAGTAAAAGGACTGCATCTTGATTTTCAAGTGTGTCTTCTCTGTTGATTTGAAGATTAAAAGGAGGGACTGAATATTCTTCCTTCTATTGGCCTAGGAGTAAAACTATAAAAGTAGAAGGGTACATGTTTCTGATATTTTGGATGCATTCAAAGAGTATCAGGGTTAGTATCCTGCACTCAGATAGGGCTGGCTTCTAATACTGTCTGTGCTACTTAAGGGTGACCAATGTGGGTTCATTGTAATAACATGTTTAAGGAGACCAATATAAAACCCTTAGCTAGCATGACTTAAGTCGGTGTTCGAAATTTCACATCTATACATCATACCAAGAACAAAAAATAGATAAGGCATCCACTTCATATTGAATTTTCGTCCCACTGAATTTGGATGTTTCAGAGTAGTGACCACTTTCCCGAATGCAGATAAAATTTTCCAATATTAACCAAGAGGTAAAAAATCATTTCTTTTCAAATGAAGTGCAATATTTTAGGTGGGCCAGCCTCTAGCCTTTAGGGAACTTAGAGGGTAAATTGGAGAGTAAGGGAGTACCTGATGTACAAAGCTTTGTGCCATTTAGAAAGGGGACATTCAATTTATCGAGGGAGATTTTAATTAATGTTGTTGAAATGCTATGCATGAAGTTGGCTGATTGACAGTGACTTGGTGAATAGTCACTATTCTCTGTGATCCTTTTTGAAAGAGGGGGGGTGGGGAATTAACTGTTGCATTGAATGAAAGTGATTTCATCATTTTATTCTCTTTGATCCTTTATGGAACTTGGTAATGCTGGACTCCAATATGATGTCCTGATAAACAATAATGGCTACTGTGCATTTTATCCTTATGGCCAGACTGATACGCTCTTTTGGTTGGTAGTTTTAATATATCATATTCATAACTGTTCAAGATGCTGATAAGCTTCTCTCTGTTTTTTGTGGTATTGAATTTGACAGGAACACCCTCCTGAGCAATTCAAGATTGTGATACCCAAAATTCCTGCATATTTTACGGTATGCTAAATTTCCTCATGAATTCCTTTTGCTGGAAATTTGAAAATGGTTTTGTAGTGCTAATAATTGTTTGCTAGTGAAAATCATTTATTGACATAAACCTTTTCGTTCAATGATAATGTCATCCCCTTTTTGGTGCACTATTTCTTTTATGGTTGTTGTTTGTGTTGATAGCTGGGGATTGTTAGAAACTTAATGTGCCTATATTGCAGAGGTTTTGACCTCTAACTTGGCCTTAGAACTGCTTTTAGCAAGTTAGCAGGGACCAACCAAGCTAGGTTTCCTTTTGTGGCATTATTCCATATATGTTTTTAAAACTGTTTATCCAGTGATATAGATATATAAGCACTTACTGTTACTTTTAATTTTTACTTTGATACCCATTTTTGTTAAAAGTTGCAACTAGAAGACAACAAAAATCAACACCTTATATAAAGTGAAGTAAAATTGTTCAATTAAATGTATTATTTAATACGTTTCTTAAATTTTCTTCAATTTCGGAGCAAACCAAAATATTTGCAGAGAAGAGGTACTAGCTTTCTTTTGCATATGGAAACCCACTGGGCTTTGGCCTAAAGAAGGGGTAGTCTTCGCCCATCCTATAAACATTGCCCCCTTCCCTAGGTTGGAACTTAAGAGCTTTTAGTTGAAAGTCCTGAAATCCAATCTGTAGGCTGCTTGAGGTCAAAGTTTAGCTATTAGTTATATGTATAAAGCAAAATGATTTACTTTTATGCTGTTGCAAGGAAAATGAATGCTGATGAGATTCGACAGATTCAGGGATGTCTGTCTACTCAGGCTTTTCTTTGGTTTGGGGTAATAGATAATGGTGTTTAGGATTAGTAATTGAATTACTATTTTCCTCCATTACTGGTTACAGTTAAAGAACAATAGAGTGGCATGAATTGATGAATTTATTTGATGTGACTTGTGAGTGGCAGCAAAGTAGAATAGAGCAGGTTTACAGGTGCTCTTACGTGCTGTGACAGTAACTTGATCTGGTATAAATGCAGATAATGAAATGAGTGAAAAATACGAGTTCTTATAGATGCAGAAATATAAGAACAGCAAAAAAGAATGAGAGAAGCCATTTAATCATTCAATCACAGATTGTCCCTGGATAATCCAAATCTACATTCTCCACAAGAGGAAATATAAATAGGCAAACACCAAACTTATGCTGTGCGTAAAATCAACAGATTTTGGAATGAGACCCAGTTTAAAGCTAAAGATCTATGATAATTCTAATACACAGAAGTTGAAACACCCCTGACAACGCTATTCAATCAAACTAGTATAATTAGGACCTATTAAAGGACAAGTGGAGCTTGTTCCACTGAGCCAAGATGACTTCGTTCTTGTTGAAGAACCCATGGGTTTGGTCTCTGGCATCTGAAGAGGATAACTTTTATTCAATCAAGCTATTGATGCAGTATTGAATAAATGAGTTTAGAAAGGTTCATTTAATGCCAAATCTATGTTGAATATATTTAGCATTGGCCTCTTGAATATGAAAAGATTGCTATATGGAAGGGCAAGTATTTGATCAAGCATACTGGTTGAATTGATCTTCAGAAGATCTAACAAAATTAACCGCCCTACAAATTTTGATGACTGTGTATCCATCCCTTGAGGTGTCATGAGTCTGTTAATTATTTATAATAGAAGTAATTAAATGCCTAAATCAAGTTTTTAACAACAATTTTTACTGGAGTAAAAAACGAGACTGTTATCAATCACATACTTAATTCTTCTTGGCCAAGCATGCAACTCTAATATCACCTTAAACATATTTTCAGCTAGTAACATGCTTAATGTGAGGGAACAATGTTAGGAGAGGAGAACATGATTATATTAGTTCCTCTATTACTACAGATGTGAGTCTCGGCTTTTGTAGCTGGAAGGTATAACCTGGGAAGAGCCATGTACTGTTGGGTCATATCATAATAGATTTGGACCTAGTAGCATGATTATGGATCTCTGCTTATTATATGTTCCCTTGATAGATTATATTATTGCTGGAGCTTCTGAAAAATTTGATAATTCAATCACTAGCCGTCGATATCTTAGACAGTGTAAGTGCTGAAGTCCATGTGGAAAATCTTTGGAACCTCTGCTATTGAAAATAGCAAACTAAGGCTTCCCTGACCTTTAATTAGTTATGGAATTAATCCTGCAAGAAAATTTAGTCGTACACTTTAAAGAATTACTTAGAAGGAAACCAATAGCTTTTCAGTTGTGCTTCCCCTTTCTTGCACGTGTCTTGCAGATGATGAAGTTTCAAACATTTTGTTTGCTCAAGGTCAGGTTTTAGCTTTATTTGCAACTATAGGACATTGTTGTTGTGTTCCCTTTTATTGTGCTTCATTCTTGGCATACTAACTATGGAGTTTAGGAAATGATTATGCTGATGAGAATCCATTTTTCTGTAGGGAACAGGAGATCTAATGACTGCACTTCTACTTGGGTGGAGTAACGTAATTCTTCTTGCTTTTTTTCTAGCCTTAATCCATTATGAAGAATTTCATTTCTTACATGTATGCCCCTTGTTCTACTCAGAAATATCCCAACAACCTTGACAAGGCAGCAGAGCTAGCAGTATCAAGTTTGCAGGTATTTGTTCTTTTGATCTTTAGGTTCTATCTTGTACCTTTAGTTAACATCATGTATTTCTAGAGAGATAAAAAGCCCTTCTTCTATCTGCATCTTTAAATAGCAGTGATTGATCTATATATTTCAAGTTTACATACACTTTCTGAGGCATTTCGAGTTATGAATTATTGTAGGAAATATTAATACTAATGTGTTAATAATACTTTGTGACAAAGCACACAACCTGCCTCATTGTTAAGAAGAAAAATGCCGAGTTGATTCTAAAGAGAGGGTTGATGATTATCCTTTTAATCTTGGAATCTAGAAAGGATTTCTAACATTGTGTTCCAATGGGGACTTGAGTGTGACTTATTTTGAGACCATGAACCAGAACTGGGATGGAGGAAGACTTTGCTTTCGCTTTCAAAATTCTTCATGTAAAGGGATTATAATTGGATGCCATTTGATTGGCGAATTCTAAGCTTTGGTACTTACAGGACATAATATGTTGAAATAAGAATGTTAAAAATTTTGGCCTTCAATCAGATTGTGGGGACATTACGCAGGGAAAAGTTAAATATTCAAATGTTCTGACTGACATTTACATTATCATGAATTTTCGTAGGTGAATATATGTTCAGTATTTTGATTTATGAGTCAACATTGTGGCTATTGACATCATGCTGCATGATATATAATACACAACACTTACACACACAGGCCTTGTGGAAGCCTTGTCTGGTAGATTCCCCTCTTTCTTGTTATGGCTGTTTAGTGGGGATCTATGGTGTTTATACCCCTTCTTGTGGTAGGCGCGGGTTGGATATTTGTTTGCATCTTGTCTTTATGCCCGAGTAGGATCTTAGGCCGATCTGTGGCAACCATAGGCATTTATATGTGGGCAAAACTACTTTTGATCTTGTGCACTTAATATTTTAGATCAAATCCTCATTGGTGTCTGTATGTAATCTACAATTTCATGCAGTTTTAATCTATGAGTGAATTCTTAATCTTGAAAACATATTTCATTCATGGTTACTTCTATGCAGGCACTT
This sequence comes from Theobroma grandiflorum, assembly GCA_036013995.1. Classification (NCBI taxonomy): domain Eukaryota; kingdom Viridiplantae; phylum Streptophyta; class Magnoliopsida; order Malvales; family Malvaceae; genus Theobroma; species Theobroma grandiflorum. The sequence goes on along the minus strand of CP142132.1, from coordinate 14,275,688 downwards.
TTGCAGAGGACGCTGAGTGACTATAGGAGAGCTGGATTTGATTCTCAATCAAGCAGTTTAGAGATCCGGCTGATTCAGAGCCAGGACGACATCCGCAACCCGAAATTGACATTCAAAGCTGACAAATACACCTGAATGCCAATGCCTTATATGTATTAAATTATAATAATCCTCCTGTTCTCCCATAAAGGTCCATTGCTATACAAAATTTATAGCATTGTGCCAGAACAAATAAAGAGAAATACCAAAAAGAAAATAGATGAAGACTCTTGGAACTCCTCAAGGTCATTAGAATGTATTTCTTTCAATGGCTATAGATACAGACACTCGAAGAAGCTGAACTCGTGAATCTTCATGCTTCACCTTAAAGAAAAATTTTGGGGACATCCTTTGGATATGATAGTCATTTTGTTTTTAAATGTTAGATAACATGTTCCTATTGTGCATTTACTTGATCTATTTCCAGTTTAATCCTTGCTGTATATCCTGTTATATGTTCAACTATTTGTTCTGCCTGGCTGCTCATTTTGACATGTAAACATGTTACGGTCCTGATGGAAGGCAAGCAAAGCACTCGGGAGGTAACGTTGAACATGAATGTTTCTCCAATTCTCTATTTCCTTTTCTTCTTATTATTCTTATTTATTTATTTACTGCCTAAAGAAAATACAAGCCTACTGAAGTTGGCCTGTCTCTATGTTTACTGTTATATGATCAGTTTTGTTTATCAAGTTCAAGCTTGGCCTGTCTACATTGTCTAGCTTCTTTATTATATAATAAATGTATTATTTTATTTCAAATTTCATTAAAAGTAAATTTAAAAATATTATTTTATTATTAATATAAAAATGATTTTCATTATTTTATTAGTGAAAAAAAGCAACGCACCAATGAGTTTTTCAAGGCATCTAGACACTTAAATATTGTAGTCGAAGTAATTTTTGCCCGTAAAAAGAGCAAATTATATTCGACATGAATTCATGACTTCAATTCAATAAAATACCTGTGAGATAAAAAAAGATTTTTATTTATAAATTTAAAATTCATCTCTTATTTATTTTTCTTGATTTTTTAAATTTTTTTAAAATTTTGATCTTTATATCTCATGATCTCTAAGAGATTTTAATTCAACTGAAAAGTTAAATAAATTCTGATACTATTTATCTTATTTTAAATTTAAAAAATATACTAATTAAGTAAAGAAAAACTCTTATTAATAATCTCTAAACCGACCGCTTATTGAAATGATATACATGACATACTAACTAACTCAACCCGCTTTTTGAAATGATATCCATGACATACTAACTAACTCAACCCAAACCCAATCTTGAAAGTCCAGAACTTGACCCGAAAAAGCCCAAACCTGGCCCTAAAAACTGCCACGTCAGCCTCTAGCCCTCCTTCAACCTTCCTTTCAAGAGGGTTCTGGATTTTTCAGAGAAAAAAAAAAAAATAGTCCAAAACCTTTCCTTCTTCGCTTACTTGCTTTAATCCAAAATAATAATAGAAAAGAAGTCGAAAGAAGAAGAGCGGAAATAATGGAACCAGAAAAGGCATTGGAGGCAGTGAAGAGCGGAGCAACACTTCTCCTTTTAGACGTTCCTCAATACACTCTTATCGGTATCGACACTCAGGTACGTTACAAATTGCCAAACTCTGTTTGTTTCTCGAGAAACTGTGAGAAAGAATGGAAATAGAAAATCAAATTTTAAGTAATTCGGTTTAAAATTCTATTTTTTTTCTCGTTTGCAGGCGTTCTACGTGGGGCCCGCTTTTAAAGGAATTAAAATGATTCCTCCTGGAGTTCATTTCGTCTTTTACAGCTCTTCTACAAGGTTAAAAAGTTCATTGAATGATGCTTTGTTGTACTCTTGGTTTGAGCTCAAATATAAGAAAACATTAAGTTGATAATTAAAGCTAGTATTTGCAATAGTGTTAGTGAGTACTTTTAGTATCTTGGCTCTATTATCCGGATTGTGCAGGATTCATGAAATAACAAGTGTTTTGGGTTCTAGTGTTATCAATATTATTTCTTTTTATTAATTGATATGCAGAGATGGCAAAGACTTCTCACCAATTATAGGCTTTTTTATGGATGCTGGCCGCTCTCAGGTTTGAACTTCTTTATTCATTTGTGCTAAAAATTTTCATTGCGTAGTTGCATTATTATAGTATTATATTAAAATGGAAGTTGCCAATCATTAAAACTACTAATGTTTCTAATATTTAAAGGGATTACCAGCAAAGAAGTGGTGGGCATGATAGTGCTTGTATTGCAATACAAAAAATTGACAAAAAGAAAAGTTTTTATATATTAGATGTATAATGCCTATATGTTTATTGATTTATGATATGGATTGTATGCTGCTGTGGTATTGTTTGGAATAATTGTCATCATTTATTTATCCTAATGGTGATGTTTATGGGTACTTATATTATCTAAATTATAAGAGTTGAATTTTAGGGCATTGTTCTGTATTAGCTTTGCTGAGTAAAAAAGTGCATTGGTTAGAGTTTTAGTTTGGGCATTTGCTTGTTCCTCGTGGAATCTAGCAAGTCCATGAACTCAAGTAGACAGTAATATCTTGTTGATTCATCTCAAAGACTGGGAGTAAGACTAGAGTTGAATGAATATATTGTATTATTGGCAGGTGGTTGTTCATAGGTGGAATCCACAAGAGGAATGTTTACTTACAGTATCGGAAGAAGAGGTTTGAATTCTTATTAAGTGTGTTTCTTATATCATTGTTGATGATGCATGTGCAAATTAATATCATAGTAGACTGATGATTAAAGTATTCTATGATATGGAAATTGAAGCCTTAAAAATATGAGGGAATGTTTGTCATTCTCATATGGCACCTGTTTCACAAACTGCTAACCTGCTAAATACTTCAGGACAAATGCATGTTAGAAACAAAACAAACTGATTTTTCAACTGTTCTATAAGTTTGTTCTCGTATTCTCTTTGCTCTGCTTTAAGTTCCTCAGGTTCTGCCTGTTCTTGTATTCTGAAAATTAAGCAAAAATGTTGTTGGTCGATGCACACTTCAAGCACATATGCGCATAATCTGAGACATTCCATTTAGTGGATCTAGGAGTTTTGCTGGAACTTAAATAAACAATCTGATCCTTTTTCTTAATTGCTAGATTCTTGTCCCTTATTTCTTTAGCTTTTTGAATTTGAAAACTGGACTTGAGATTTGGAAAATTGATTTCTGCAATCCTATGTTAGTGCTGTGAGATATTCTAAGGTCAATGCTTGTCTTGAAAATTTGACCAAGTTTTGAGTTTTTGCTGGGCACCTTGAGGAATATGGTCTTATATGGGGCGCAATGGCACAATATGATCCAGATAGTTTGCCCCATGTAGTGGGAAGACGCTTTGTTTGTTGTTGTTGTGGTGCTGGTGCTGATGCTGATGTTTTTAGTCCTTACTAGTTTAAATATTTGCTTATGATTTGCTTAGGTATTCGTAGACTTGGCAAATCGTGTTTCCGTGTCGTAAACGTGTCAGACACGATTAAACACGAAACACGTTAAGGATATACAAGAATACGACACGTTTAATAAACGTGTTTTAAGTATAAAACACATACACGAACACGTTTAATAAACGTGTAACACGACACGATACGATTAACACGTTTATTAAATGTGTTAATATACGACACGACACGATTAATAACACGTTAACACGATTAACACATTTATTAAACATGTTAACATACGACACGACTTGATTAAAAACACGTTTAACACGTTTACACGATTAACACGTTTAAATAAAAATATTTACAATTAAATATAATTTTATTTTTTAAATTTAAAATCTATAAATAAAAAAATAATTATAACAAAACGAAAATAATAATAACATCAAATATAATAAAAATTACATCATTGCTAACAAATTTCAGGAAAATGTTTCCATCCCAATACTAGAAGGAATTAAAAGGAACTGATAATTAAGATCAGTCTTCAGATAACAATTTTTTTTTTCACAATAATTGTGAACAACTGTATTTTATATGAAAGAAATTTCTACAAATAGCACCTTAACAAATACGCTTAAGGCTGTTGATAACAAGTGCACCAAACATTTTATAGAACCTGATATTTGTCTAGCATGAAACACAAAGTATTTACTACAAACAAGGTAGACTAAACTAAGATACATTCCAAATAAAACCAAGAGCCATCAGTGCTGCAAGTCCATAAGTAAGAACTTCACAAACCCAAATCTATTTCAAGAGTTATTTCACCATACAACCATATAGATTGATAATACTTTGCTCAACAATGTTGCCAGTAAATTGGGCACTTCCCATCAACCAAAAGAATGTATGGATCAAATTTGTGGGGAAAGAGAAACAAATTGCATGTCACAACCAACATTTTAGATGTACTGAAGCCAAAGATACCAGCGCAGGGGTAGAAAATACCAAAAATAAATATGAAGACATGAAACAGAACTTACAAAAAAGGGAAGTCAGGTATTTAAACGACACATATCTAAGGAACATAACATGGTAGAGCAAGATATTTTGCAATAAAAACTAAGAGCCCACAAAAGTATAGACTTTACATCCTTGCAGTAAAGACCAGTCAGAAACCAGAAACATGGACAAAACTACATATAGTAATTTGATATAAGAGAACCCAAAGCCATAGTAAAATGAGAGAGTAAAGTTGCTTAATTTTCACAGGGAAATTAGTTGTGTATAAGAAACAAGCAATGGCATAATCTTTGGCAATCTAAAGTGACTCAATTTTTCACGACATTCAAAAATGCATAAAACAGATCTTGGTCCAGTTTCAACATTGATAGAAGAAGACAGAAAGCAGCAGTAAATGCATCTATTTCATTGTCATAACTTTTAGAAACGAAGGATCATGGTAACCTCAGCAACTTCATTCAAATGACCATATCTATGTAGGAACCAAGAAGAACAAATGCACAGTAAAATAAAACTAATTGAAACAAGATGAAAAAAGCATTTTACAGGAGTGAAGACAACACGATCTGGAGACTGGTGAGTGGCGGTCTGGTGAAGCCTGAAGGGGTGCGGTGCAGTGATAGGCGACTGAGCGACTGAAGTGTTAATCCTGAAGGGGTAAATCGGTGAAGATGACACAATCTGGAGACTGGTGAGTGGCGGTCCGGTGAAGCCTGAAGGGGTGCGGTGCAGTGATGGGCGACTGAAGCGTGAAGCCTGAAGGGGTGAATCGATGAAGACGACACGATCTGGAGACTGGTGAGTGGCGGTCCGGTGAAGCCTGAAGGGGTGCGGTGCAGTGATGGGTGATTGAAGGGCCGAAGGGGTGAAGAAAGATCTGGAGAGTGGAGAGTGGCGGTCCGTGCGGTGCAGGCGTGCAGGTGCAGCAGTGCGCCGTGAGCTATCAATCCCAAATTCCCAATTTCTAAACCCTAAAATCTGAATTTTGAATGTTAAAAATTATTAGGGTATTTATTTATAATTACGTTAATACCCTTTATAAAATTAAAAAAAATAATTTAAAATAATTATTTAAAATTATTTATATAAGGTTAAAATAGTCTTTAACTAGTAATGTTTAATAGGTTAATAAACGCGTCACGTGTACACGTTTAAACACGATAACACGTTTAAGTAAACGTGTTTAAACGTGTTTTAAATGTGTCTGACACGTTAAGACACGAAAATTTTCATGTCTTAACGTGTTAGACACGTTAAGACACAAAACACGTTAAGGGTAAATCCATAACCTGTTTAACTTGTGTCTTCTCGTGTCGTGTTAATGTGTCGTGTCCAAAATTGCCAGGTCTAGGTATTCTTTTGTTTGAAATACTTCTCTGCAAATAAATGCTTATGATTTCTGAGGATTTGAATTGAGATGATCTTTATGTAAAATGTTAAGAGCAACTTGTTGCTTTTCCTTTTATAATGAATATAATTATTTTATCTTTATTTCTTTTTTTAGGAAGAGAGATACAGTCAAGCGGTTAGAAATTTGGAGTTTGACAAGCATCTTGGCCCTTATGATCTAAGTCATTATGCAGATTGGAAGAGATTGTCTAATTACATCACAAAAAGCACCATTGAACGATTAGGTTTCTTCTATTTAGATACAGCCTTTGGTTTACCAAATGTTTGGCACTGATGCTAAGATGTTTCTACCCTTGCTTGTGTATAAAAGTTCATGCTTTTAACACCTTCCTGGGTAGCTTAAATTTCTGTGATAATTTCTATCATTTTTCTTGGTTTAAACTAAGGCATATAGAGTGTGTATATAGATTAAATTTGGAAACATGTGCACTATTAGACAGCTCATTTAAAACAAAATTTTCAATGGGAAGATTATTCAATTTCTAGCAGTGTGCAAAATAGTTCTTAAGAGTACAATTAACATTTTTTAATAAAGTGATAGAGACTAGAACCTAGTATGCCAGCTTGTTATTCTTGCACTAAAAAATGGCTCCTCAAAGGAAAATTCTTGTGGTTTATGAAATTTCTTGATTAAGTGTCATTGAAACGGGGTGTTTGACTTGTAACTGCCTAAGAGTTCAGTATCTATCTGATTGGGGTGTTTGACTTGTAGCTGCTTAAGAGTTCAGTATTTATCTGATTCTGGTCTGTGTTATGAGTTCCATGTTACATTGTTGATTTTCAGTGATTTAAGGACTTTTGATGGGTTTAGGAATATAATTTATGCTTTGATGATAGTGAGCTTAGCATGATCCAATGTGATACATCCAATGTGCAGAACCTATTGGAGGAGAAATTACAGTCACATATGAATCTGGGATGCTGAAAAATACTCCTAAGAATGCCATAGAGAGAGCTTTCGATGAGCATTTGAGGAATAGTAAGTTCTCCACACCTGGTGAGAAATCTCAGACAAAAGGATGCTACTACACACCAATTCCACATATAGTAAAGCGCAAAGGAATTGAAAGTGGCCAACTTACTTCTTTGAATCTTGACAAGGCAAGTATGGCTCAATATTATGTTTTAAAAAGGCTTCAAAACATAATAACATGTAGATATAAATGTTTGCTTCTCAATTCAGACAGAACTGTTAGAAACCTTACTGGTGAAGGATTATGGCGGCTCTGAAGACTCACTTCTTGGGGAGCTGCAATTTGCATTTATAGCATTTTTGGTATGAACTGAATAACAAGACATTTTCACTTAAGATTTGTCATTGTTTGATTCTTTTAACATATAAAAATCATGCAGATGGGGCAATCACTTGAAGCTTTCATTCAATGGAAATCTTTGGTCAGCCTTCTGTTTGGCTGTACTGAGGCTGTAAGTAGCTTTTTATCTGCCAATTTTGCTTCATTTCTGAACTCTTGTATTTCAAAATGTGGTTTTTTACTGTTATATTGATTTTTTAATTGACCCTTTATTAATGGTTGACCTATACCCTATTGGTGTGGCATTCTATCACTAAGCCCCCTGATTATATCTTGAAGAGCCACTAACCCCCCTCTTGTTTCAAAATGTCTCTTTACCCCCTTTGACTTCTAACTCTGTTAGTCAGACCATTATCTATTTCATACCCCACAGCTACATCATCTAAAAAATGCCAGGTAACATTTGCTGACAAAAGTGTCTTTCTTTACTCTCGTTTCCTCTCACTTGCTGTTGCTCCATAGTCTTTGATGGCTTTGTATGCCGGCCATCCTCTTTTCTCCTCATGTTTTTTCTTTCTCCTGTTTTTTCCCAATATCGAGCTCTCCTTCTCTCTTTTTCCTCCTCTTCCCCTTCCTTTCTTCTTTGTTTCAGAATGAGCTGTCATTCTCTTTTTCTTTCTCAGAAAATGTAAGGCATGGGGCTGTTTTAAATTAGTGCTTAGCGGACTCCATTACTGGTACTTCACTTAGTCTCTCATTTCCCTTGCCGTTATTCCCTTCTTTCCTTTTAATTTATTTTTAAAAAAATACATTTAAAATGTTTATTATCTTTTTTAAATTCTTCATGAATTGTTGGTGAAGATGATTGAGTTAAAATTTGATTTAGAGATTTGATTTTTGTGGGTTGAGTTCATTGTATGTATTGCAAGGAATGATGGTTGGGTGGTTGATAGGGGCTTCATTTCACTGAGTTAAATTTTAATTTTCTTGGAATTGATTTTTGTAGATTGATATTGGAGGCCTTGTATTTGAAAATCAAAATCTATGTTGGAGCATCAAATGTGTTTGATGTCTTGAAACTCCAGATGCTACTTTTGTTTTTTTGTTGTTTGCTTAATTAAATCAAGTTCTCCTCTCAGTTAAGGATTCCATTAAAGATTTGATACCAGTTTGACTCCATTGCTAGAGATTGAAAGCTATCTGGAAAGAATCAAAGAAGCAGTACAGAAGGAAAAGAAAACAAAAATTAAAAGGAAAAAGATCGAAACAATGGCTTAGGGAAGAAAATGGACATTTTTGTCAAAAAACTATAGACCTGGCATTTATGGATGATGTTGTTGTGGAGTCTACAAAAGGTAACAATTTGACTAACTGGGAAGGCCAAGGGGGGTAAAGGGGTGTTTTGAAATAAGAGGGGGGCTAGTGGCTTTTCAAGATATAGGCAGTGGTGTTTTTGTAATTCACCCATCTATCACCTAAAAGGGGTAGGGGGGAAAAGTGCAAAATGTTGTTAGTTGCTTCTTGTTTGTCTTTTCTCTTTTCTTCCCTATATAACTATGTCATCTTCATCCATCTAATTATTACTATCATTAATGATTGATAGTGATGGTTTTCTTGTTTTTTGATTAGGCGGAAAGTATTTTGATGCTTCCTAGATGTGCTAGTATCACTCTTCTTGTCAAAGTTGTCATACAACTGATTGCAAACCTGAAGAGTTGAATGCATTACAGTGTTAAAGCATAATAGTGAAAAAGGGACTTAAATACGTTTGGATATTAAGGCTTTAATCCTCGCATACTCTGGTGTAATATAAATTTTTATCTCATCATGGTTAGAGTTTCTTCAATTTAGCCTCTGCATATGACCTGACTTTAAAAAAATGCTACTTGTTGCAATGGGATGAGTAAAATCTGAGATACTGTAGAATAATGAAGAATAAGTCACTTGCTGTCTATGAAGAGTAAGTTACTCATGTAATGACATCTAACATCAAAGGTTCAGTTAATTGAACTTCTATCGACAATGGGGAGATTTACTGAATAAGAAGTAAACTGACTAATCACGGCTTCTTAGTTTATCATCCTGATTGATTGAACTTTTAGCATTCTGAATAGACAGCCAATGCCTGATAAGGAGTGGAGTTAACCACACTTCCAACATATCTGGGACAGTCGATGCCCTGACATGAAGCTGCAACATAAAGGAAGCACTAATTTGAACAAGAAACTATAGTAATATTTGACGCTTGATCTTGAACAATTTTTTTTTTTAAGGTATCCTAGGTGTGTTCTTGGACATCCAAATAAATCCATGCTAATCACTAATTATGATTTGTCCCCTGCATAAATGTTTTATCGGCTCCATTTTTCAAAAGGCTTGCATTTTCCTGCATGTATATCCAACTTTTGTTGTCAATGTTAAATTATTTAATGTGAGTTTGTAGCCAACACATTTGTTATTTTTTGCTTTGTCCTTCACTTTGCCATTTTATATTTTTTGCAGCCTTTCCGAACAAGGAGTCAGCTGTTTACAAAGGTAATTTTCTTGAATTGATTGTCTCTTTGTTTGGGGTCCTTCTCTGGGGCAAATTTGTCCTAACAAGTGTAGTTCTGTCCATTATGGTAATACTGTAGTGAAGAAAATTTGCTATTCCATGCAATTATATGCCTACAGATTTGGAGCTATATTTTTCTCTCTTTCAGTTTGTGTCAAATGTCTGTCAAAAAACGCATTTTGGGTTTTTCCTGTGTTGATGTTTATATTTTAATGTTAATATCTGACATGAGAATGGCTCATGACAGTTCATTAAGGTCATTTACTATCAACTGAAATATGGACTTCAGAAAGATCGCAGTATTGCAGAGGCAGGGGCATCAGCATTATTAGATGATTCATGGTTTTCTTCTGATAGCTTTCTGCACCACTTTTGCAAGGTAGTTTACATGATTTGTAGGTGTATGGTTGTGCTGACTGATTAATAGCATGATTATGTTGCCATGAGATAATTGAAACCTGCATCTGTCGGTCAAGTTCTGGCATTACTTTTAGCAATTGGAGCACGTGACTTTTCTGTTCTATTTTGACCTTGTATCACTCAAAGATTAAAGCAACCATTGTTCAGCAACATTAGCCTGCTCTTAACAAAGCAAACTGATTTGTGGTTGGATGATGGAATTGCAGGATTTCTTTTCATTGGTGCAAGATGCTTCAGTTATTGATGGAGATCTTCTCTCATGGGTATGTGTACCATGCTTGGCTCTTTTCATGCAGTTTTTCACTGGTAAAGGAGAAAAGATTTCCGTATTTTTTGATCTGATATTGCCAAAACATGTTAAAGCTAGCAAAGAGTTCTTCACTTTACCCATGTCTTCCACACACTCTCCCTTCTCTTGACAAATTGTGAGTAATTACCAATAAAGATAATCTGTATTACTAACTAGTGTGTATTGGAGTATGAGTATTGTCAATTCTTGTCCATTCCCCTGCATTTCCTTGTTTGAATTTCAGCCGTAGTAAGTTAGGCGAGGTGGAAATCCTGACTTGAGTGTTTGACCGCTTGCAGACAAGGAAATTACAAGAGCTGCTTGGGAACAGGTTAGGATGGGAGTTCCAGCGGAAAGGTGCAGTTGATGGAATCTATTTTGAAGAGGATGATGAGGTCGGTGTATTTAAGTGATTTGCATAAGATCCAAACCCTCTCTTACTCTCTTCGTCTCTCACCATTCTTTCACTTGTGCAGTATGCTCCCGTGGTTGAGATGTTGGATGAGCCAAGCGAGTCTTAGAGGGTAGCACCATGATTCTCTTTGTTAAGGTGTTGGATAAACTCATTTTTATGGCACCTGAATCACCCTTCAACATCACTTTTGACTTGGTCAAATGTACCCTTAAGTTTTATTAGTTTATTTGTAGGGTTGGCCAGGTGTATATGGCGCTCGTAAAGAACCATAGAAATTTTGTATGTTAATTCATCATGTATAGAAACAAATTCCTAGCTCGTTTCGTATTACTGCCAAACTTAGCTCTTTATATAGCATTCTTAATGCAGGATTATATAAAGTTATTAAGTTATATCTTAATAAATATGTGATCAATTTCTGCATTCGTTTGTGACATTTAACGCTTTCTAGTCCTTGGATAAAGGTTATTACTTACTGGACCGACTCTTACAAATCATTTTAACACCCCAAGCTATCATTGCACCGGTAACATTGTCTTGGGCTTAAACTGTTGGGTTAATATTCCTAGTCAAGGTTAATAGATAAACTTAATTTTACAGATAGTTGTAATACCGCAGGCTTTCATTGCACTTTTTTAGTCAATTTTCTTAGTTTTTGTTTGACCGATATTTTTAATATTTATTTGTGGATAGGTTCCTCGTCACTTAAACTTTTGAGTTTATGCTTTGGTCACTTACTCATAAACATTTATGGAAGTTAACGTTTTGATCACTTAGCTATTGGAAACTAGACTTTCTAACACATCAATTAATGTCAATTGACCTCGTACACATATTCATGTCAATTCATCTATCATGTAACATTATACATGTCAATTAACCTTGATATGTGGTAGATGAATTGACATGGATAGACCACATGGTCAAAGCCAATTGATTTGTAATATACACAATAATTTAAAACGTTAATTTTGAAAATATGTTAATGATAAAAACATGATTTTTCAAAGTTGAGTAACCAAGACAAAATTTTTTTAAAAATTAGTGATCAACTGGGTATTTTCCTATTTAATTTTTATTTTTAATTTTTTGTTTCCAATTCACTTTTTTTAATTCATTATATATGTATATATATATATATATATAAATATATAATATCAATTAAACAGAAACAAAATTTATGTAATCAAGAAAGTTTTTCTTTTTTTCTTTTTTAACTTTTAAATAATTCAATCCATAATTTTGAGATGTTTTACAACTACTCTAGGTTGCAGTGGTAGAAATACATATTTTATTTGGGTGTCTTTCGCATTTTAACTTGGTTCTAATTTTAATTTACTCTTGAATTTGGTTTGTTTTTATTTTAGGATAAATGGCTTCATAGAATTAGAGAATTGATTGCATGAGTTCATCATTTGAACATTAAATTAGAATGATGCATATCCTTTATCTATCATAAATCTTATAATTTTTATTTATATTCTGCTTCTCCAAATATCAAAAGTGGAAAATAATCAATGATAATTTAATTTTTTTTATTTTTGATCCAGGATCATTTACATTGTATAAAATTATGTAGCTTCCCTTTATTTCTAGTGGGGATATGCTTGTGATACTTTACTCTCTTGAATACCATTTTTCCTTTTATGCTTTGAGAATGTTATATTTTCATAAATAATTTGTGATACTTCTTAAAGATCGATGAATACTACTTGATATTTGCAGTGTAATAAGAGAAATCGAATATTTTCATATATTTTTTATTTAAAGAAAATAGATTTGAATCTTATTATGCAAGAATTAATTTAAAAAATTCAAATGTTGATTTACATATAAAATAAAATATTTACACATAAAATAAAATGTTATGCAAGAGTGGATGTGCATGGAGCCTCGTAGCTCGATCCTCAATGTTATCTTTCACAATTTTTAGGGAGGATGAGTTCCCTTGAACATTGGCAAAGCTCATCGATCGATGACAATTAATGCCTATGCAATCATTTCTTCTGAATCTTCCATGTACCTAACATTCTTTGGGTGACCAATGTCAATTCAGAGATTATGATTTCAGGAGTATGATATCATATTTTCTTCTCTTGGGTTAGCAGATTTTCTATTATCATGCATGCTCATTATCAACGAGGCCTTCTTTCAAAGGCAATAAGAAGGCTTCATAAGAGCCACCATTGTACAGTGCCTTGAGTTTTATCCACGAATGCATGAGTGAGAATTTTCATAGGCAGCATTGCACAAACTTAGAACTTGGCTCACAAAATAATATTATTGCAGAAACTCTAAAACACAGTAATCATTTTAGATAAAGGATAGAAAAGATGAAAACACGATCATGGAAAAGACCTGAAAAACCTAACAAGTTAAACTGATCCTACTGCTGCTTTCTCTCAAGCATTTGTTTGAACCAATAAGCTGACATCTTCGGGTACCTCTTGAGAGTTTCGAAATCAACGTAAACCATGCCAAATCTAGAGCTATAACCCAAAAGCCATTCAAAGTTGTCAAGCAATGACCAAGCAAAGTAGCCAGTCACATTGGCTCCATCATCCATAGCTCTCTTCAATTCCATCAAGTAGCTTCTATAGTAATTTACTCTTTCTCTATCGAACAATGCTTCAGGAAATGTGACATTGCCAGGGTTATCCATTCCTGCCATTAATACAACAAATTAAATTGAGATTTAAACCTTGGTTAATTTACAAAGGTCAGGAAGTGTTTTTTTCTGCCTTACCATTTTCTGCGAGAATTACATTGGGGTTTCCATAACGCTCTTTTACGTATGTGACAGCTTTGTATATACCCCATGGAACTTGGTACAGCCATCCAGAGTGAGCCTGCAATTTTCTTGGTGCATTAATAGTAACACTACTCTGCTAGGATTTGCCTCAACAATTTGATTGAACATTGCAAGTCAAATATTAAAGAATTTTTTTTCCCAATTTTTGATTAGTTTTGGCAAAGTCAATGATGCTAAAAGATTACCCGACGACCAATTGGCTCTCCCCTACGTTCAACTGTTCATTGCAAACACAAACAGGTGAGTTCCATATTTTTGGTCAAAGAGATAGGAAGACATGATCAGAGGACTTACAAGCAAACCCAACATTCCAATCCTGTTGGTAACCAGTCACATTGGGCTTAGGCTGATGCGGGTCATACATGTAGAAAGAGGTATAGTGGTTGACACCAATAAAATCAAAGGAGTTTTTCACGGTCTCGACATCACTTTTGCTGAACTTCGGAAGCCTTTCTCCTACAATATTTTGCATTGTTTTTGGATATTCTCCATATACAAGGGGGTGCAAGAACCTGCAAAATAGATTTCACAAGCATGCCCTCCTTAGATTAGTAGGCAGATCTGTTGTGGGGCTCTGGCTGTCTTAATGTTTCATTCATTTTACTTTATGATGACTCCTGTTTGAATCTTCACAAGACAAGAAGAACATATAGACAGTTGCATTTCTTAGTAAGTGTTCAGGAATTTTACCATCCAATATGGAAGTCTCTTGCTCTCTGTGCTGCATAGTTGTCAGCCTTTCCTCTTGTCAGAGGTTCATACCAAACAAAGTCCAAGAGGATTCCAATTCTTCCCTTCTGTTTAGTCTGAAAGAAGCAAATCAAAATCATTCAAATAAGTATTAAATTATCAAAGAAAAAATAGATTCAACAACCAATTAATTGAGAACTTCAGAATGATCACTACTTGATATTTTTCGCGGTATCTTTTAGCAGCTTCAGCATGACTTAAAATCAAATTATGTGCTGCAATATAAGGCTCGGTTGCAGAGTCTCCAGCAGTACAATTTCCAAATGGCTTTGAACATCTACTAGGAGGATTGATGCCATTGTCAAATCCAAGAGCAGCAATCACCCTTGGTTCATTGAATGTCATCCAATTCTTTACTTTATCACCAAATGCCTTGAAACAGAAATCTGCGTAATCAGCAAAATCTTTCCTGCAAGATTGAAACAGCTTTACAAATCAATGTAAATTTATTTTACAGTTTAGATAATTTTCTAAAGTGATAGCCTCTTTCACATAACAAAAAGAGGTTGTCTCTGTACTTACACAACTTGGTCACCCAGCAAACCTCCATATTTCTCCTGAAGTGCAAGTGGGAGATCGTAGTGGTACAAATTCGCATATGGGGTAATTCCTACATAGATAGATATTTCATCCAGTTTACAAAAGTATAGCTAGAATACTGCTACCATTTTCGATTCAAATTTTTGGTATCTTCATTAGCCATCAAAATCCTTAGTCTAAGGTAGTGGTAGACACATAGATTTCTGTTATGCCCAACCAATAGTCTATAGTATTGAAATAAATACCTTTCTCAAGCAAGGAGTTGATCAATCTATTGTAGTAGGCAACTCCCTTCCAGTTAACCTTTCCTGTCCCATCTACATAAACCGATAAATATGAGCAACAATTAGTCAAAAATTGGAATGTGTATACAAAATGTTATCAATTCAATGGAAGGTTGATATAGACATGGTAGATGGTGTATGTACTTGGAAAAATTCTGGGCCATGAGATCGAAAACCGGTAGGCATCAAAGTTCAACATATGCATCAGATCAACATCTTCCTGCAAGCAGCAGAAACAGTGGAAAATGGTATTAGAATCTTTGAGTAGTCCCAACTCTCACATATGATGCAGAGATGAGGCTGATATAACATGGTGATCGTCCATACACCTACCTAGATCTGATTGCTTGGAATACAAGCCTTTGAATTAATAGAAAAAAGGGTTGCTTTTCTAACAAGGTAAGGTAAAATAAAGTGCTAGCTAGCATTGGTAAAAGGAAAAAGCCATACCTTGTAATGGTGATACTGATCCACAGAAACTTCACCCGTAGCATTATCTACAATATTTCCTGTTGCATATATCACATCTCTTCTTTTAGCATTAGCATTTAAAGTGTTATTCAAAAAGACCCAAAATCATTCCATTTAACCTGGAATATTGACAAAGACATCCCATATGCTACGTCCTCTACCCTCCTTGCTAGCCATTCCTTCAACTTGATATGCCGATGTGGCCGTCCCGAACACAAAGCCCTCAGGAAAACTCTCTCTGCTCAAGCCTCCGGTGTCCAACCGCTGTGTCTTAAGATCAGACAATGCATTGGCCTTTGCATGCCAAGCAGTGCTAAGCAAAGTGAGTGACTGCAGCAACAAAATTACTAAGGTCTTCATGGTGACAAGGCTTTTGGGATAAAAAAACCTATCAACCTGTATTTATAGCGGTGGATAAGGATTTTTTTTTGATACGTGAATAACAAAAAACCCATTTTAATAGATTAATAATTGAATTAGAACTTGATTTTGGAGTGGTTTTATGCTCAATTTTTTAAGAGTCAAGGGACTTTAAATAAAATCAGGTAATGTAATCTATTATAATCTAATCCAAGTAAAATCAGTTACAATTAGTTTCGACACTTTATATAATCGTTGCCATATTTTATTCCCTCAAAATCTATTTGTTAGGTTGTTTTCTTCTTCGTATCTCCACTTTTATCAAGAATCCTTGAGAAATCGACTTGAGTAAACATAAAAATCTCTTTTCAGATATGAGTAAATAAACACCAAAAGGATCATATTCCAAGTTGAAACCAACAAATGCAGCTAACAGAATGAGATTGGCTTTGGTCAGAGGTCTAACCGTATGATTTGGTTTCAACTTTTCATTGTCATGCATTTCACGAAAATCAGCCAAAAGGTTCTGCATGCAATTCTTGATTATTTTGTCAGATTTTAGAAGTACCATAACCTTATAATTGAATAAAAATCTAAGCCAAAAGCTTGCTCGGACCCTATTTTACAATGCTTTTTGTAGTCAGTTTTGGTTAGCAGCAGGTGGCTAGTGTCTGAACAAGATTCCTTTAATACCCAGTACAAAGCATTGAACATTGTCACTGAAATATAGGAGCACACCATGAAACCAAGAAACAACTCAAATGCATTCTAAACATATATGGCAGCTGGCTAGCCCTGAACCAGGCCAAAACTCACGAGAAAATGGTGCACATGGACTCTGCCTGCGGCTGTCAAAAGGTGTCAATTCTGTGAGCCAAGTCAAATCACACTTTTTCAGTCCGAACCACTCTTTCTCTGCTATGGACCATGCTCCGTCACACTATTTGCTGTGGGAATCATGTCTTTATAAGCAAATAAACCTTCACAAGTTTGGTGCTGAAAAGGGAAACAGAATACCTCAGAAATAGAAAACAAGAGTAGACAAAATTAGCATTCTCCTTTGGTAGGAACACTGTCGAGAATGTTAAGAACTGGTTTGGAGCTCAAAAGCATTGAGGTTTCTTCTCTTTCCACTTTTTTCCTCCTTTTCTTTCTTTATTATTGCCTTCTGATGGCCATTCACTAAAGCTTTTACCTTCCTTTTTTTTAACAGACATATGTGCTCAAAGTAAACATTAACTGTGAAGGGTGCAAACAAAGGGTGAAGAAACTCCTCCGGAAAATTGAAGGTGCTTATTACACATTATCTGACTTTATCTTTATGTTATTCATTCTGTTCTAACTGCTGCATAGCTTCTTTTTTTTTTTTTTCATTTTTTCATTATTGTCATTGATTGATTGTTGTTATTTCTATGCTTTTTTGCTATAGAAATCACTGTTTCACTGGTTAGCTGAGATGTCTTTTGGTTCTTGTTTTGGATTCAGGGGTTTTTTCGGTTCATATAGATGAGGAAGACCAAGTGGTCAAAGTAACAGGAAAAGTTGATCCAACTACATTGATCAAGAAGTTGGTCAAATCTGGTAAACATGCAGAGTTTTGGTCCCCACGTAGCCACCTCAAATTCATAAAAGATGACAAGAACAAAAACCAAATGCAATATCTAAGGGATGGTATCATCGACTCCAAACTTGAGCATGAAAGTACCTTTGGCTATGAAGTTGAAGATGATCTTGGAAACTATCCCAACTACAACATTAGTGAAAACTCCATGACAGTTGAGGTTGGTCAGAATTTGATAGAAAAAACAAATTTGCACAGAATGGACATGGGACGAGAGGTTGAAGACACGTTTGCCAACAATGGATATATGATACCCATGATGGATCCTGCAGGTTTTGGAGGCAATCGTGCTGGTTTTGTTGGCTTACGAGGACAAGAATTTGGAATGTTTCATGAAGTTCCATCCAGGTTGCCAACTTATGAATATAATCATCTACCATCCATGATCAAAACCAACTTGCAGCGTGGGTACCACCACAATAATCCATCTGCACATATGAACACTTACATGCAGGACGGGCACAACAATAGCAATATGATAGCCAATTATGACAACATATACATGCACCAACATGATATGACGAGTTATCTGTCTCCCCTGACTCCTCCATTTACTGGTTATGGCATTAGTTCTTTGCCACATTATTAAGGACCAAATACATGTGCGCAAGAGAGAAACAGTGACTATGAGGCAGCAAAAGAAAAAAAAAGAGTAATAGAGAGAACTATTTGGTGATTGAAAAGAATTTAAAGCCTGTAATGTGCTAATATGGGAGAAGGGTCATCTTCATATCTTCAACCATCTTCCATAGTTTAAAGGGAATAGACAATTGGCTTGTATCCACTTCCTTCATATGCTGTAGATGGTGTTTGAAAATGGGAAAACAGAAGAGTGACGGTAGAATTGAAGAACTATTTAGAAACTCAAAATAAATGCAAAAAGTTTACCAGGACATTCAAACCAGAGCAAACTTTGCCTGTGCTCAACTCAAATTTGTTTTACTTTGACTTTTAATCAATTCAGAAGAACAAGACTTTGCTCAAAAGGTTATATAAGTTGTATACAGAAAGAAACATGAGATAGATAAAGATACAAACTAGAGACTGCTTCAGAAGATGCAAAATCACAATAACTGAAAGTTTTGCATGATTCAGAATCTAACGCAGTATCCAAATTTAATCGAAAGTCCCTTGCATTTGCAGTTTCTTGTTAAGTGGTCTTCAAAAGCATGATAATACCAATAATTTGACAGCTAAACCCAGCGAGGTCCCCTCTAATACGGCAAAATCATCACATCAATTCTGAGCATTATAATTTTTGTACCTTTCGTGTGCTTGTGTATCCTTGAAAAACTAAACATTTCAATTTCATAAGTTACGCTGTTGAAAGAGGACTTGCATTGAAAACCACATCAATTCATGCTGTTAACCTTAAGATTATGTGTGACTATTTTGTATGAGGACAGCTAGCTTACTGTCAAATTATGATAGCTATGCATCTAGTGAATGACTTATGTGATGATTAGCATGTAAAATTGTGCCTAGCTACTATTTTGAACTTGCTTAGCAAGTTTGTAAAAATATATCAGAGTGAATGACGCTGAAATAAAAAACAGAGTTTTTGCATAACTTTTTTTTGTTTTTCCCGTTTCCATTCCTTGCACCATTCATACTAAATGTTTTGTATTTATAGTATGTCATAAAGACTTACAAAATACAACATGGTATTAGAGCTTTCATAGTTTTAAAGGCATGTTAGCAAACCTTTAGAACCTAAACAAGAAAACTAAGCAGCCCTCACTTCATTAGAACATGGCTTCAAGTGGCAGCACTTCATCCTTTTCATCACCATTTTTTAATGAGGAAAATTATGCTATTTGGGTAGTTAAAACGAAAGCCTTCCTTAGAGCTTTCGACCTTTGGGAAGTATTTGAATAAGGAAGAAAGTCTCTTGAACTAAGAGCCAACACCACCGTAAATAAAATGAGATAGCATAGTGAAGAAGTGGCCAAAAGATGTAAGGCCTTGTCATATATTCACGTTAATGTGACAGATACAAAATTTACAAAAATCATACCTTGTGAAATAACTACGGAAGTTTGGAAGAAGCTCAAGGAGGAATTCCAAAGATCAAATAGAACTAGAAAGATGCAAGTTTTGAACTTAATTAGTCAATTTGAAGTGTTGAAGATGGAGGATGAAATAGTGAAGGATTATGTGGATGAGCTCGTGAAGATTGTCAACCAAGTGAGGCTCATAGGAGCTGAGCTTTCAGATGCCAAGATAATGGAAAATGTGTTCATTAGTATTCTTGAGAGATTTGCGTAAAAAATTGAAGCTCTTGAGGAATCAAAAGACCTCACCATGATGACCTTGTAGGAATTGGTTAATGCTCTTAAAACTTCTAAAGCAAGAAGGCATATCAAACTTGAAAAGAGCACAATAGTATTGCAAGCAAGGTTTAAAGAGAGAAATGTTCTCCATAACTCCAATAAAAAGTCTCCAAGTGAAAAGAAAGACAAAGAGAATGCTGCTACTTCAAATCAGAGGCAACAAGGTAAGAAAATCATAAATGTAGTGTGTTTTTACTACAAAAAAACTAACTATGTTGAAAAATATTGTTGGCTTAAGTCAAATGTTAAGTGTAGGAAGTGTAATTAGTTTGTTTATGTGGAAAAAGTACGCAAGAACAAGGAAAATGGGCAAAATCATTAAGCTCAAGTCTCAATAAAAGTTAAACTTGCTGAGGAGCTACTTTTTATTGCTTTAAAAGGCAATATGACAAAGTCTAGTGAAATTTGGTTAATTGATAGTGCATGCTCTAGTCATATAACTACAAATGCATCCTTGTTCACTTTTATTGATATGAACAAGAGTGCAAATATTGAAATTGGAGATGGAAAGCACCTACAGGTAGTAGGTAAAGGTATTATTTTTGTCACTACACCAAATAAGGCAAATATGTTCAAAATGTGTTCTTAGTGCCTTAAGCATGTCAAAAATTACTTTGTGTTGGCCAAATTCTTGAGAATAATTATATCTTGTTGTTCAAGAACAAAACATGTACTATATTTGAGCCTTATGGCAGACAACTTATGACAATTAGCATGAGAAACAAATGTTTTGCATTGAATTGTTAACATGTGAGTTCGAGTGCAGTTGAGAAAGTAGGCTATAATGTGTCTGAGCTATGGCGTAGAAGGTTTGAACACTATAGCTACTCAATAATGATATTGTTAAATTTTGAAAATTTAGTGACAAAAATGCCCCTCATACACATTCATTCAAAATTTGTGAAGCTTGTCAATGGAGGAAACAAACAAGGTTCCCGTTTCCTTTGAAAAGCACCAAGAGAACATTAGAAAAGCTTGAACTTGTGCATTCTAATGGTTGTGGTCCAATGGATGTTGAATCATTCAATGGTAATAAGTATTTTGTATTGTTCATTGATGACTACACTAGGATGACTTGGATTTATTTCATCAAGCTTAAATCTAATGTGTTTTCAGTATTTAAGAAGTTCAATGCTTATGATGAGCTTCAATCAGGGTGTAAAATTAAGAATCTTAGAAAAGATAATGGTGGAGAGTATTCCTTTATTGAGTTTAATGAATTTTTAATTATTACAAGCATCAAGCATTAGTTTACTATTACCTATTCTCCCCAACGAAATGGAACTTGTGAAAGGGAGAATAAGATAGTGCTAAACATGGCTATGTGCTTGTCATTTGAAAAATCAGTGCCTAAGTATTTTTAGGCAAAAGCTGTCAATACTACAGTTTATCTGTAAGACATACTTCCAACAAAGGCATTGAACAAAATGACACTTTATGAAGTTTGGCATCATGTCAAACCAATAGTGGAACATCTCAAAATATTTGATAGCATCTGCTACATCCATGTGCCTGAGGCAAAAAGGTCTAAGTTGAAACCAAGGGTTGAGGTAGGAGTGTTCTTGGGATACATTTTATAAGCAAAAAGATACAGAGTATTTAATTTGAAGTCCAAGAAAGTTCAAATGGCCAAAGACATAAAGTTTGACTTGCATGCATAATGGAATTGGAAATCTAAAGTTATTGAGGCTACTAATGACAAGTTGTTTGGTCCAAGGACATTACCAGAAGTGATTCAAAAACCTAATGAAGATCCTGAAGATATTGAAGTTGCTGTCAAAGGTACCAAGACACTAGAAAGCATGTATAACAAATGCAATATGGCCATTACAAACCCTACAACTTTTGCTGAAGTTAAGAATCCACCACATTGGCTTACTGCAATGAAAGAGGAGCTAAGTGTGATTAATAAGAACAAAACTTGGTCCTTGGTTGTACGAATAGATTCTATGAATGTCATTGGAACCAAATGGATTTTTAGAACCAAGTTCAATGCTAATGGTTCAATCAACAAGCATAAGACCAGGTTCATTGTGAAAGGTTATGCTCAACAACTAGGGATTGATTTTACTAATACATTTGCACTAGTGGCAAGATTTGAGACAGTTAGACTTGCAATAATTGGTTCATCATCTTGATATCAAGTTAGTATTCTTGAATGGCGTTCTACAAGAAGATATTTATGTTGAATTACTTGAAAGGTTGAAAGTCAATGATAAGGTCAACAAGGCGTACAAGTTGCATAAGGCCTTGTACGGTCTTAAACAAGCCTCCAAAGCTTGGTATAGCAAGATGGACAGTTATTTGGAGTCAAAAGGGTTTGTAGGAGTGTGAATGAACCTACACTTAGATGGCATTTAGTACTTTATAATGTAATATGATTACAAGTAATATAATTACAAACAATGTGATTGGAGGGAAAATAATATTACAGTATTTGGTATAAAAACAAAGTAATGATCAAAATGCAAGGTAGATAATATTGCAAAGTTTGATTTACAAGTATTTTGCTAGGAATATAATGTCAATTTCTAAGATTACCCCAATTTATTAAAATGCAAGTTTAATATACTTGCATTTTTTATCGTTAATTTTATTTAATATCATCTTTTAAATATATTTTTAATGTTATATATTTTATTTTCATTTTTATTATAATTTTGTATATTTTATTTTCAGTTCTTAATATAATTTTCTATATTATATATTTTATTTTAATTTTTTCCTTTAAAAGATAATAAAAACTTTATTGACAATCACCATGACTATTGAAAATAATAAAAAAACATCTCTCTGAATCTATATATAAAAAAACAAATTATAACATTGCAAAATGTTTTTAACAAAGTAACAAAGTTGAAGAGTAAAAATGTCATTAACAACATTACAAATTGCAATGCAATCTAATTGCATTGGTTTTGAACTACAATCACATTACATCCATTAGTTGTAATGTGATTGCAATGCAATCCTATATTGCAGTGATTTGTTGTAAAATAAATACAGTAATGTAATTTAATTGAACACAATACAGGGAATATGTTCTCACTTCCCTCATACCAAACCTTTATGTCTTGAAGGTATCAAGTAAAGTTGATGATTTTCTTATATGTAGATGACCAATTTGTTACAGGTCCTGAAAGAAAACTCATAACTCAGTTCAAGGTTGCCATGAAGATTGAGTTTGAGATGACTAATTTGGGAAGAAAAAGGTACTACTTGGGATTATAAATTGATTAGTATGACTAGGGCATCTACCTTTATCAGAAAAACTATATTATTGAAGTTTTGAAAATGTTCAATATGGAGAAGTGCAAATAAGTTGGAACTCCAATGGTTATAAATAATAAATTCAATGATGCTAACTCTCTTAAACTCATTGATCCTTTTATCTACAGAAGCTTAATTGGTAGTCTACTTTATGCATGTGGATCAAAGCCTGACATAATGTTCTTTATGAGTTATCTCTTAAGATTTATGCAAAGTCCTACTGCTCAGCACCTTTCAACTGCTAAGGGGATTCTGAGATACTTGTAAGGCACTTTTGACTTCGACTTACACTTCAAACACTTGAATGAAGTGAGATTATACAGTTACAGTGAGAGTGATTATTCTAGAGATGTTAGAGATTTTAAGAGTATCTTTGTTTATATGTTCTTCTTAAGAGGTGTTGCATTTAGCTGGAATACTAGAAAGCAAGAAGTGATAGCTGTTGGGACTCGATCTCATACTCAAATATGAAAATAATCAATAAATTAAAATTCTAACGCAGCGAAATAATAAACTAGTATTAAATAAGAGAAACAGTCGAATCCTATAGGATCAATGTTTATATTTTTCATGTAACTTTCTAATTAATTATGAATATTTACAAGTTTAAGAATTACATACCTTGCTTTGGATATCATAATCAAGAGTAAGTTAAATCAAAATCTTTACTTCTTTACCTTTAGGATTTGTCAAATCTTTAGCCACTCAAATGTTTAACCTCTAACAGTAATCTACACAGTGACTGAATAAGACTTTTTCAAAGGTACGATTTTTACTTGTGCTACCAAATTTTGTTTTAAAAACAAAAAGACCAAAACTTCTTGTCGAATCTTATTTTTGTCAAACAAAGAAAGCTATTTTTCCTTGTTTTATGAAACGGTTGAGAAGTGTTTTTAGGCTTAGAGTTTTAGTTTGTTAATATAACATATTTATATAGCCAAACTAAGTTATAATCCTAAATACAACAATTGTATTTTAATTTAATTAAGTCTCTAAGAACTTAATTAATTTTTGACTTTATTTTGGTCTCTTTTAATTAAGTCTAACTTAATTAATTATCTTTTTTTAATCCCAATCATACCACTTAATATGTGTGACCTATAGGCTTCTAACATGTTGGCAATAAATATAAATCATAATCAAATATCAATTTGATAACTAATTTATATTGATAGATCAGGAATGGCATCTAGCAATACATCATGATCATCAAAATGTTAGAGAGTCAATTAAAGAATTTAACAAAGCCCTTCAGTGATAAGCCTCTTAGAGCAATATTGCCTTTCATCAAATATACTAGATATACCATTAAGCATGGCTCGGTGTCTACTTATGACATTCCATATTAGTTCTCATAATTCATGACTAATCTTATGAATTTAGGAAACTAACTTTCCTCAAATTCATCATGCTTTGACCAAAGACTTTATACAAGTTAATCAAGAATTGAGAACAAGTGAGATACATCCCCCCATATCACTTAGGGTGATGAATCCTTTCTTGACCACTCATTCACATTCGCATGCTTTATGGCATACCCAAAAACACTTTATTTAGGCATCTAGTTGCTTCCAAATTCGTATGGGTGAATCGAAGTATGCCATTCCCCATACAAGATTACATGGTGTCTCAAGTCTAGGGACTAGTTGTACGACTATCACATGAGAATATTTTCCATAGACACTTGAGTGAAATGTCAAATGGAGTTCTCATAGCGAGTCATGTTCAGTGAACTCGTTCTTTAACAAGCACCTACACATGACCCTCAAGTATCCCATATACTTCAATTTGTGAGATCGATTATGTCACAGCCCAAATCCCGGACCATGACTAGCGCTTGGGCTCAAATGGGCATAGCCCATTAAGCCCGAGCAAGCCTATTTATGTGATCTTGTTCATCGTTCTATCCATCATTTCTAAGGTCACATTCCGTATTTCTTAACTATAAAAATATTCAATGATACATTATGGTAATCAAATACTCACATTTGTATTATACCAAAATAATGCCACCCATTTGCCAATTCATAGTGGTATCATTAATCTAATACACACATTTTTATTTATAATGTGAATCATAATGATTACATTACATGTACATGTACCCTGACAAAGACTTTGACCATCAACAGAGTAACCTTGGGTGAAGGTACAACTATTGAGATGCCGTAGTACCTACCAAAAGACGAGCATGCATGGACGACATGGTCCAGGTCCCAACTACCTGTAAATCTAAAAACATGAAGTTTAAAAAAAAATGTGAGTATAAAGCTCAATGAGTGAACATAAGAAGGGAACAAGTAATCGATAAGGAAAACTTGGAAATCATGGTGCACTTGTTTCAAAAACAATGCAATTAAGTTAATTTCTTACTAAAAACCCCATATTTCAAACTTTAATTAATAACTTCAAAGTGTTGAAAAACCCATGAGCAATCCATGAAGTTAAATGGGTAAAAAACATGTCAAAATCAAGCAAGGTAATAAGCATGACAACAAGTTTCTCGCTGCAGCGAGAAACATTCTTAGTTTGTATGTTTTGGTTTTTCAAGCATATCTCTCACTATAGAAGTCCATTTGACATGATTTTTGAGTTATTAGAAATCTAAGAAGTTGGGATACAACTTTGTCGTTGACCACTTTGCCTAGTTCTAATTGGAAGGTGGTTAAAATATTTGTCAAAATGTAATCACTTTCTCACTATAGCTGAAAGACATTTTAGGTTTGCATATGTTTTGGTTTTTGGAGCATATCTCACGCTACAGGGTCCAATTGATATGGTTTTTGGACCATTAGAAAGCTAAGAGGTTGGGTTACAATTTTGATGTTTACCACTTTGTCCAGTTCTGATCGAAAAGTGGTCAAAATCATTGTCAAAGTGAAGGCACTACACTACCACTTGAGAGTTTCTGGTTGCAGCGAGAATCCATTCTCGCTGCAGCCAAAATCCTCGCTATAAGGAGAATCCATTGTTGCTGCAGAGAGAAACAATGTTGCAGCTAACCTCTAATGTCCGAAAGTTTCTGACTGCAGCTAGAAACATTCTCGTTGTAGCCAGAAACAAAAAATCAAAAAAAGAAGTTTTTGTTATACACAAGGAAGCCATTTTTTGCTGCAATAAACTCAAATTGAAATACTTAGCAATTCTCAAGGTACAACATGCATGATTCACATATATTACAACTATAAACCATGTTCATAAACTTTATATTATGTAAGAATATATACACATGTATAAACACAAGTACCGCCACCGCCTCACCTAGCTCATGTGCAACCTCCACATCGCTCACAACAATGTCATCCTCCACACTCCCACATACTATCATCATCGGCATGTGCATCCCCCCACATCGTGCACATGCATGGTTATATTCAATCATCACCCGCATGTGCATCCCCCCACATCGTGCACACGCACGATTATATTCATTACACAATATTATCAACCAAGGTACAATATATATATCAATATAGAAAGGGATTTTGCAAATTCATTAAATCACATTTTACAACGCAAAAATGTTTCAATTAAAGCTTGTTCCCATGCACATTTTGAAGATAAGACCATTAAATATTTTCAAGTGACAAATCAAACATACATGCATTTATTTCTAAAGCAATTTTAATGCAAGTTCACTCATCATTCTTGTTGATTCCTTGAATCGATTCTAACTTCAAGTAATGTTCCAAATGGACATGTGAGGCCTTGTTGGAACCTATCACACACACAACATCACAACCAACCCAAATTGGCATTAATATACTCTCAAAAGCTATTTTTTTAATTCAAGTTCAGCTAGTTATTCCTAACTAGCTCCCAATTACCATTAAGTGGCTATTTGTTTACTCTATTCTAGTCACTCTAAAAATGAAAAACAATCTCAACAATAGATCAACTCATGACTCTAATGATCAACCATTATCAACAGCTTAAAAATTAAACCTAATTCATTACTCACCTTGGTGGTTTTTGTAGTTGGATTCTTTTTCAAAAGCTTTCAAGCTATTGTGGACAATCTCCTTCTCTCTCTCCACTCGTCCAACTAGTGAGAAATATATCATGGGAAGACCTTTAAGGGCTTTTGTCAAACCCTGCACTATAAAGTGATTGCAATGTCATTGACATGCTCGATATAATGTTTATACATTGAGAAAGTCCTGAGAAATCATTAAAAGATGATATTGCCCTTATGGTACAAATAAGCCGATTTAAACCTCGAACAAGTTAAAATAGAAATTTTAAGGTGAAATTTAAGATTTCACAGTCTAGGGATGACTCAAAATGATAATTTGGAGTTCGAGGTCTGATTTGGAGTCAATCTGAAAAATTGACCGGTTAAGGGCAAAATGGTCATTTTGCAATTTGAAGACAAAATGGAAATTTTTAAAAAAGATTTTCTTAGCCCCATTTGATATGTTTGAGTATGATATGGGTATTGAAGTACAATTGAAAGATTTAGTAGTGAAAAATATGAGTTTTCGGTATTTTTGGAGTATAGGGGCAAAATGGTAATTTTACCACCCAGAACTGAAAATTGAATTTTCGAAAAGATTTTGATCAAATTTAATTATTTGGAGTGTGGTATGAGTTTGAGGAGTGAAAAATATGCTTTGTGGTAATTTTTCAATTTTTGAGGTAAAAATGTAATTTTGTACTTTTTCGGGGGTAAAAGTGTAATTTTACAAAATTATGCCATAAAAATCTTTGAGATTTGTCCAGAACCTTCTTGAAGGCTAAGGATAAGGGAAGGAAAATTGGTGGCTGAAAATAAAGTCAAAAGATAAAGAAAAAATAATAATAAATTAATAAAAAATTTAAAAAATATAATAAAATAATATTATTTTATTTAATGGCTTAAAAAGGCCAAATTTCAGCCTTCTTTCCCAAAAGTTTCGTTCTAACCTGAAGGAAGAGAGAGAAAACACAAAAATAAACCCTAGGTGGAAGAAAATCAAAGAAAAAGTGTGATTTTTCAAGGATTCAAGTGTTTAAAGGTATGATTTTTCAAGTTTAGCTTATGATCTATCATTTTTATGTATTTTTCATTATTTTTCATGGTTAAATTGCATATTTTCATGGTGATTTCATAGCTGGTCCAATGGGTTTAGAGAGAGAAAGTTGATGGAATTATTTGATTTTTAACTATGTTAGTGTTTGTAGTTAGTTAGTCATGTGTAGGAAGAAAATTAAGTGAGAAAATCACCTATTCCATGGGAATTCATTTAGGCTGAATTTCACAGTGAGTTTATTGAAATGAAATGATATCATTTCAAGTGAATTTGTTGAGAATTGATGAATTTTGGGATGAAAATCAAATAGAAAAAATTTTAGTGAAATTCCACCTAATATAGCCGAAATTCCCATAAATAATTTTGAAGGTAATTAAGCTGAATTTTAGGTTATTTGGCATGTATTTGGTGATATTTGATGAATTATGGAGTTAGAAAATTAAATGAGAATTTTCTGTGCAAAAATTAAAATTTTTACCCACTAGGGGTAAAAGCGTAATTTTTTATCCAGACTGATAAATTAGACCATATTCACAGTCATTGAGGTATTGTGGATATAATTTTATAATTGAAATTGAAATGGATGGAATTGGAGTTGAATTGGGGATTTTAGGAATTTACACCGTGTATAGACGAGTTAGGTCGGACACCGCAATTAAGCGATTGTCCAAACATTTCAAACCATATCTAGTGCATACGCATGGATAAGAGTCTGAAATAATTTTTGATAAATTGACGCAATTTATTGAATTTTGTGTTATAGATTGTGGATAGGTGGTGAGTAAATTGTTTTGGGTAAGAGACTGCACCCGAAGACGGAGGATAGGAGTATTTCTACTCCTAATACTGTGAGTATTTATATATCGTCTTAATTATCTAGAGTAGATTTATTAAACTCTGTGATTTTATGAAAAATGATTTAATTGAAAAATTATTGTGTTTTATGGGAAAAAATATGATTTTATAAATTTCTGAAAATTGAATAATGATTTCAAAAATAAAGTAATTGGAGACCCACACTGAGATTTGTGTTGTTTATCCATGATTTTAAATTTAATGGCTTATGATACATGTGAGCATGACTGGTTGTTTTTATGATTTAAAGAATATGTGAACTGCTTTGATTTGCCTTGAATGTGTTATGCGCACCATGTCATGCTATTGTGATTTTTGTTGATTGGTGGATAATTAAAGCGGGCACTGCAATGACGGGGGTTCCGTGGGCCGCCTATTGGAAGGGCACGGTTCCCATTTATTGAGCTTACCCCGATTGGAGAGGAACGTAGGATAACTCCCGAGGTAGGATTTGAGTACACTTCACGCTAGCCACCACGTGAAAGTGAGACTCAGCCAACGCCAAGGAATGGCTGTGTTTTCAAAGGTAAAATATGTTTGTGTGTGTGTGTGACAATAAACAACCTTGGCGGTCTCGGTAAAGATGCCTCCGCGGGGTATCCCCGAGAATGGATTTTTGGCATAGGCCAAGTGGCAGGAGCTTGGAAGAGGGTAGGCAGAGAGCCTTTAGTTGAGGTTTCTTGGTACGCCTCTTACCAAGTACTTTGATAAACCAAGTGTTTGAAAAGCGCATAAGCCATATTGAGAAATTAATTGAAAAATAATTATTTATATGGGTTGGGATGAATTTCCAAGTTGTGAAATGTGATTTGCGAAGGGATATTTTTATTGTCTTCTATTACTCGGCTTTAGATTATTTTGATGATGTCTGTCTACTCACTGGGATTATATAATCTCACCCCTTCTTCCTAAACATTTTTCAGGCTCAGAGTAGGTAATCGACCATCAGTTGCATCGAGAAGAAAATCTTGGAGTGGCATTTGAGAAAGTAAGGGTTCGTATACTTTCGTAGTCAATTGAGGGGGCCACGTGTCAATGTAAATGAAATCTTATACTTTGGTTATTTATATTACAGTTTATAAGAATTTATTTTGATTTTACACTACAAAAATTATTTATGGACTTCTCTATAAAAATTGTTTATTAAAATAATAGAATATTTTATTCAATATTTTTATTATAAACAAATAGTTACATTTTTGTTTTAAATACCGGTTTTAGATAGTAAAACTTATTTTTTATTTGGAAATATGTGTTTTTTACTCACTTACTATGATTTTTGCAAATTTTGAAATTTTTGATAAAAATGACGAAAATGCCCCTATGAGGTGAAATTTATTTTCTACAGTTTTGAGTTAAAAAAAAAGGTTAGAATTTTCTAAAATATGATTTCAGTAATAGTTGCTCATAGGGGAAGTGAAAAAGCTGATGCAAAAGCCTTGCGGGGTTCCAGTTGGCATTTGGGGCGATGAATGCCCATCGGAACGTCGCGGCGGTTGTCACGAGCTCGAAGAGGGTACTGGGTCGTGATAGCTTTTTAGGTGTAGAAGAGAAAAAGCATGAAAAACCCTATGAAAAGGTGTAGAAAAACACAAGGTTTAAGGTTACCATGGGAGGCTTCCATGGAAATGAAGAAAATGTGAAATGGAGAGAAGAGAGAGGAGGAAGAAGAAGAGTTGCTTGAAGCTGTTGGAAATTGCTGGAGCTTTAGTTATTTATATCTAAAGTTGATCTAATTCTCATATAAATTACCAAAATGCCCTCAACATGGTAACTTTGTCTTCTTCCTATCCTTT
This sequence comes from Theobroma grandiflorum, assembly GCA_036013995.1. Classification (NCBI taxonomy): domain Eukaryota; kingdom Viridiplantae; phylum Streptophyta; class Magnoliopsida; order Malvales; family Malvaceae; genus Theobroma; species Theobroma grandiflorum. Next base: position 14,244,781 of record CP142132.1, on the reverse strand, counting down.
GTCCAATCTTTTTACTCTTTTGACATTGGGACAAGGTCCATAAGAATCTAAAAGTACTCAAGTTCACAAAAACAAAAAAATTTAGACTCGAGATGCAAAATGATCATTTTACCCCTGTCGTGAAAATTATCATTATTTTTATCTTCTTCATTTATTTTACCATCATAAACATCATCCATTCTTTCCTTATGCCTATTTAGACCTTAATAGCATCACAAAACCCACTCGTATGAGCTCTCCAAGAGAAATTATGAAATTACCCTTGGTCTGCATTATCATGTCTACTTCTGGTTACGTGTCTATGAAGGTTGAGATTTCACAGATTCACTTCTGAATTACCCTTTTTAACTTAGTAATTAACCTCAATTGGCATCTGTAAACTTTATTAGCCACTTTATCAAAATACGAGGTACCACAAATTACTTACTTCCCAAGTAAGGAGGCTTAACATGTACTAGTCTTTGAGTATTGTCAATGCCCTATCTTGACAATACAATGACCAGGAACAATTTTAGGAATATGGCTTTGATGCATAGTGATCTCATAATTGTAACAACTTTACAATTCTCTTGCAAGGCCTTTATGTTCCATAGGCTTCATCCAATTAGTACTTAATAACTCCTTATTATTTTACTAACATGAAGGAAAACTTCTATCACATATAATTATACGATTATATATGCATTAAATGACAATATATATTTCTTAATTAATCCAATTGGCTCAAGGGCATATACCAACAATAGCTCAATTCACCGCTAAAGCAAAATATGTTATTGTTGTAGTTGCAGTAACCCAAATTGTTTGGCTTAGAAAATTGCTTCTAGATTTAAGGTTTGATCAACAAGAAGCAACTAAATTGTTCTTAGATAGCAAATCAGCAATTACTATTGTCAAGAATCTTGTATATCATGGTAGAACCAAGCACATTAATGTAAAGTTTCATATCGTTCAAGAAGCAGAAAAAATGAATGAAGTCAAATTCAGCTACTGCAATTCAAATAAGCAAGTAGCAGACATCTTCACCAAGGTATTACCAAAAGAGAGGTTTGAAGACCTTAAATTGATGCCAAGGGTTTGCAAAGCAAGTCCTAAGGAGAAGTTTTGAAATAGGATATGCATTAAAAACCACATCAGTTCATGCTATTAACCTTAGGACTATGTGTGACTATTCTATATTAAGGATAGCTAGCTTATTGTCAAATTATATAGCTATGCATCTAATGAATGACTTATGTGATGATTAACATGTAATCCTGTGCCTCGCTACTGTTCTGAGCTTGCTTAGCAAATTTGTAAAAATATATTAATAAGTAAATGAAGCTGGGAAAAAAAAAACTAGAGTTTGCTGCAGAACTTTTCTGGTTTTTCTCCTTTCCATTCCTTGCAGCATTCATACTAAATGTTTGTATTTAGAGTATGTCGTTAAGACTCACAAAATAAAACATCCCCCTATCATTGGCGCTTTCTTTTTTTTTTTAATATGAGAAAAGGAGGATTTGAACTCAGCTTTTGAGTAAGGGATAGATGTTTTTACCGTTAAGGCAGCAATCCTCTCGTAAGCTTGTAGTTTAAATAGAACAAATAGCAAACATTACAAATATTGTTGAAGAACTCTAATATCATTCCAACTCTCCAGGCAATCGTAACAGACTGATTTTGTGTTGGATTCAAAGAAGTAAAATGCTTCCAAGTTTAGTCCATCATTCTCTTTCTTTTGTGGCCAGTTTGCATCATGCTCAATAATTAAAGTTTGTAGGTGCTTTTATACTGTTATACATATTCACTTAAAACAATAATCAAAAGTCAAAACACTCAAAAAGGATAAAAAAAAAAAAGTTTTTCTCTATTGTGTTATATTATGTTAGACACTTTACCATTTACATATCCTAATGACAGACGTGCAATCTGATGCTTCCCTCCAGATCTCAGTAGAAACCCCATGTACTTCTTAAGAGAACTCTAGTATTTTTCCTTTTTTTAACTCATCAGAAGCCTCAGTATGAACAACATTTGAAAAATGGTCGGTTGCAAACAATGAGTTAATGTCTTCTGTGAGTACTTTGTAAACTGCATTCACTAGTTTAGACAACCCTTTTTTTTTATTTTGAAAAGCGTTTAGACAACCCATTAATGGCTGACATATGTTGAAAGTCATAAATTTCTTCAAATTGCAATAAGAAATGACAATTATGACATTTTACTTGTATATATAATGTTTATGCTAATAAGGAAGAAGAAATTGGAATCTAAACTTTGAAAGTTTGGGCCAAAATAGACAACAATATGAGCTGTGGTAGTGCCAAGCACTGAAGCAGAAGGAGAATCTGGCCAACCAAGCAAAGATGCCAAAAGGAGAGGAGAAAGTGGGAACACTGGGGTAATTCTTTGACTTTTGATCAAAATCTTGCATCAGGAACAAGGAATTATAATATTAAATAAAAAAATTAAGAAGTTATAATGAAAATTATAAACATGAATGTGAGAATTGGTTCTTCTTGGACACTTTGAAGTTGCCTGAAAAAACTATGGTAACAATTTCGGTATGTTGCCAATTAAGGAAGGTTTGTAACCAATTAAAGCCAACTGGTGACATTTTTCCATATCTATAATTTTTGGTTCAATGTATTTGCCCTTTATTTCATTGTGGTTATCTGATCATCTCCTTTTGATTCCCATTTGATCATACAATAGACTTTCCCCTTTTTGATTCCAATAGCAACATACAGCAAGTTTTTCTTGCAGCAGCTCCTGCTTTTGACTTGGTGGTTTTGACACTTCTTTAATAGGAAATAAAGTTCAAAATTCAAATTCCTTTTCTCTTTAGACTTCCTTGTTTGTACAACAAAAAATTCTTGCCAAATATACAACTTTATTACTTTTAAAAAAATAGGAAATGAAACAAAATTTATATATAAATCTATAATCTAGAATGTACATTTGCAATACCTCCCCAATCATAAACCAACAAAATAAAAAAAGAAAAGAAAAAAAATGATGTATAAAATAGTAAGAGGAAGGGAAAAGAATAAATGGAACATTATATCAGACTTCCCACTCTTACCAGAACTTGAACAATGTGAATCTAGGAAGTTTGGACTTTTTCACTTCCCCAATACAAGAAAAGCTAAAGAAAATAGTAAAAAAAAAAAAGTAGTTTTCTCCTTTTTAACAAAAGCATGTTGAATCAAAGCCATTATTAGTTGTCACATGAGAGAGCTGCTGTCACTGAATTCACCTTGTACATCTCTGCTAATGTATGGTGGAGTCCATCCCGATGAGATAGGAGTGATATCAGCGGTATTAGTCATGCTGCTAGAGGTGATGCTGAAACTGGTAGGTGGTGGCATAGATGGCCAAACAAAAGCAGGCTTGAAAGGAGGAACATGGGGCACAGCCATGGACCCCGATATAATCTGAAGGATTGCCTGTGTTTTAGGCCTTTCACTAGCAATAGGATGTGAACATGCCAGACCAAGTAACAACAATCTCTCAGCCTCTTCAACTACATAGTCATCACCTAGCCTTTCATCCACAGCCTCAAGTATCCTCCTCTCTCTATGTAGCCACCAAACCCAATCTACCAACAGTTGGAATCCACCTATTTTAGTCCATGGACGCTGCCCACAAACCACTTCTAGCAACACTGCCCCAAAGCCATAAACATCAGACTCCCTGGTGGCCTTGGCAGTGTGGAAGCACTCAGGGGCAATGTAACCCATAGTGCCGGGCACTCCTTCCAGCTCTGCATAAGAAGTCTTCTCATTTTCCAAGGCCCGAGCCAATCCGAAATCACCTAACCGGGCATTGAAGTCGGAATCCAACATGATATTGCTAGCCTTAAGGTCCCGGTGAACTACTTTTTGGTCATATTCATTGTGAAGATAGTGAAGAGCTGATGCTACCCCCGATATGATTTTGTACCTCAAATTCCAACTAAGTGTTGTCTTCTCCGGCCCACAAAATAGATGAGTATCTAAGCTCCCATTTGGCATGAAATCGTATACTAAAAGCAACATACCATTCTTGTGACACCATCCTGGTAAATTTAAATTGCAAGAGCACACGTGATGAAGCAGCTATAAGAAACTTTACACACTGATTGAAGATAACTGTCATGAATATAATATGCCTTCGGATTCTTAGAACTGCAGCTACCTAACTTTTGCTCGTTGGCATGTGAAGTTTCATCGGACAAGACCAATAAAATAGTTTCAACACACTGGCATTTTCAATGTTTGTAAAGAAGAGCTGTTTTTTGAGTTACAGCCTAAACCAAACCTGATCATCTTAAGTTCTTATTTCGCTTAGTAACCCCCCAAAACATACTTTATGTGCTATCGACCATCAAGTGCTGCAGACATTTTAGTATTTTACTCAAATGGGTAATTTAAAATCGGAATATGAAATTCAATTATAATTTGTTATTGTAAATAAAAAATGAACTTCACAATTTAATATAGATATGGTCGATTTTTAATTTTATTTAAAGAACTATCTCTCTTTCCTCTCATTGTTAAATATGACACGTACTGACATACACTGCAAAATTAGATACCTTGTATTTCCGTAAAACAGACTGAGAAAGATTTCAAGAAAGAGGGGTTGGTGGAAGAAAAGCAATGGCTAGAAACTAATTATGAATTACTATAAAGTACTACGTTTTTCAAATCTGTAAGTAAACTCTTTTTTCTAAGTTTGATGGGATCGCCTAATTTGTTTAGGAAAGAAAGTGAATTTGGCAATTAGCAGATAAATGTCAATGTCTAAATCTTAATGATAGCATGAGAGAAGAGTGGAAGTATAGTTACCGAGCAAGCGGACAAGATGCTTGTGGCGCAACCGGTTGATGATAGTTAGCTCAGCCAAGAAATCATCTTTGCCCTTAATGTCCCTGGAAAACTTCTTGACAGCAATTTCCAGATTCTCCTTCTGCAGCAACCCTCTATAGACCACCCCAAATCCGCCCTGACCCAACTTATGTTTATCATCAAAATTGTTGGTAGCCTTTTTCAGATCTCTAAACCGGAATTCCCTGGGAGTTCCTGGAAGACTCTTGAGTGCTCCCAATATGTTCGGATCAGATCTGGCCCTCCGTTTCTTGTACCAATAATAAGTCAACCCTCCAATTCCAAGCAGTAAAAGTACCACTAATGGAACTCCAATGGCCAATCCAATCTTGAGCGAATGTTTTCCTTCGTTCCCATCAGGAAGCACCTCTATTGTCAAGTTCCATCTAAGCACACAGTTAAGCTGAACATTGCTCCCTGTTGATGCTGAAAACCCCAAATAGGATTTTTGTTTGACAAGACTGCTGAGATCGAGATCAGCACTCAGGACTGGCTTCGAGGGCCTGGAAGGTGTCGGGGAAGTCTGCTCCTCCTGCTCTGCCATGTAAACCTGTATCGACTTGTTTTTACCATCATATTGGATCCATACCACGTAAAACTTGGTACCATTTGGAGCAATTTGGATGTCAAATTCGGACAAAGACACAGTCTTATTAGACCGAACGCTGTTGATGTTTAGACCAATATGGTTGTCATCTGGATCAAAATCTTGTTTAAAAGTGTCGAGTTCAATAGCTACAAGTTGGTTGGAGGAGAGGCCATCGGTGGATTTGTTTGTCAATCCTAGATATTGACCAGAACTACCAGGAGGAAGGATGAGGTCAGGGGCAATCAAGAAAGTAACACCTTCTCCAGGAACAGAGTTATCGACTCGAAAAACATTGATAAGAAAGGACGTATTAAATGAAGCCACAGTAGAAATCGCAATTTTCTTGGAATCTCCATCCCAGAGCTTGAAAGCTTGATTCAAGAAAATTCTACCAGACCTGTTGCTGAGACTGAAATTACCAATGGAATCAGGGGTAACTTGAAGGGCATCATTGCTGATTGTAGCTGGCTGTAAAACTGCGAAAATGTTGTAGTAGGAACTGTCAAATGGCCCAAAGTGGAAGTCTGATGTTTTCAGCATCTGGGAATCTGCCATAGCCACCATCAAATGGAAGATGATGACCCCAATAAGCCATACCACTTGACCCCTCATTTTCACAAACTACAGAGGCTGACCAGCCAAACCCAATACAATGAAGAAGGAAGATGCTGCAAACATCAACCAAAATTCTTTTGACTACGCTTCTTCCGGTCCCTGTCTCACTATTTCGTTTTTTCTTTTCTTATATATATAGATATATAATATAAAATGTCCCATCCAAGAGAGAGAGATGATTTGAATAGGCTTTTGGAACTTTCCAATAAAAAATTCTCAATGGAATTGTTTAATTACTATCTACGCGTTGCTCAGAATTTGTCCTTTTATGCCTTTCAATTTCAATGCTTTGCTTTTTTAAGAAAAACTTTACTTTCCTTCGCTTGTTCATGTTACGTCCAGCTGCAACTTTCTTGGTTTTCTTTTTTTAATCTCTTTCCTGACAAGCACGATCTTGGTTTTCTCTTTTTTTAAAATCCTTCCTCCCTGTGAGCTGTAATCATTTCTCTACAAAGGTTTGTGAAATTTTTTTTCTTTTTCTAGCCTTTGCATAGACAATAAATAATTTGGCAAATTTCAGATAAAAATTGATTTGGTAAGTTATTGTATTTCGGATAATTATGGATATTAATCTTTGCTTTCAAACTTATATGGATAAATTTAGTCACATCAGTATTAATAACTTGTGAACGACAGCCAGCCAGACAGATTTTTATTTCAAACTTACCGTTTGTGTTTTTGCCTGGCAATTGGACGGAAGAAGCCCATAATCAACCGTATTCAAATTTGTGCCCAAGCCTATTTTCCAGTTTCCATCAAGGTACAGGGGACATGATCATCGAGTAAAAGCTGGCATAGTCACGTATAGTCGCATCAATCTTATCAACTAGATCACTAAAAAGAATTGAATATTTTTTATAAATAAAATATTTTTATTTTTTAATTTGATAAAAAAATACATAAAATTTTATTAATTTTCAAAATAATATTTTATTTTAAAAAATTATGTTTTATTAAACATGTAAGTCCATCCGTTAACTAATTATTAATATTTTCGTCAATTTGTTAATATTATAAAAATTATAAAATAATTTTATTTTTAATTAATTTTTAAAATTATTATTATATTTTTTTATTAATTAAAAAAACTCTCAAAATGATAAGCACCAGATTTAGTGCTCCCTAAGGAAAGCTTGACCAAGACTCTCTGATTGGACTTCCCTCCATTGTAGAATATCGATCAATAATTTTTAAAATTTTTTTTAAATTAATAAAAAATATATTTTAATTTATTAATTTTTATTAATAATATTTATATTTTTAAAATTAAGTATTTATTTCAAAAATTAATAAATCTGTTTAAAATCTCTATTAAAAATGAAAAGCGTTGAAATATTTTACTTTTTCATATATAAATACATATGAAAAAGTTTAAATGGAATTTTGTTGGATGCATAAAAAATAATTTTTTCATACTTTTTAATGATATGGAAAAGTGACTTTTTATAAAGAGCTCTACATTTTACTCAATTTTCTTACTCTCTTATCTCTCTCTACTTTCTCTTATTACTCTTTCTTTCGGTACTGATTCGATTATCTCATAGTCAAATTGTGGTCAAGTTGTAGCTTTTTCTCATTAATTTTTGTCTTGCAAATTCCTAGCTAAAAAATTGATAAATGTCCTCTGACATCAATTCTTTTAGAAATTTTACTGGTCACACAGTTATGAGTAGCATTAGGCATCAGGAAATTGGCAGCATGATCACTCCAAGCCATTCTTGGTTCTAATCCAACCATGGCACTGATAAAATAATACTATGCTAATCCTCTTCTTTATGATAGACCATATCTTTAATCTTTACAGATACTTTTCTTTTTATGAATAATCTTTACAGATAATTAATGAAATTCTTAAAGTGGATTCGACGGTCGCTTAGAAAAGCAGAGCTGTGTGTATAAACCTAATGATCAACATTTGTTTATTAAAGCGCCAAAACATGTATATATTAATTGCATTATAGTCAAACCTTCTAGTGCCGAGTGAAATGCTTTAACAAAGTCAAGTCAGATTTGCGGTGATCAATATACAGGTATGGGTTTTAGGATTAATTACATAATCAGTATTCGAATTATATTGTAATTTTCAATTTGGTACTTTAAGAAAAAAAAAATTCACAATTAGCTATTCAAATTTTTATTTTTTAAAACTTAAAAATAAAAAAAAAATGGGATGAGTTTTTTTAGACACAAGCAGATGTTTTTTGGATGCATCTCTTTGTTAGTGAAGGTATAAATTGATAGAGAGAATCATTTTCCAAGTACTTTACTTGTGATTTTTTGTTTCCAAGGTACAAATTGACAATTTCATCATTATTTAAGTACAAAATATGTTATCAATTCTAAGTTTTGGAAATTTCTTTGTGATTTTTTTTTCCTACTCTTGCATTGACTGTTAGGATATGAGACAATAATTTGGAAATTTCCAATTTGAAATTTAGGACAAGACGAGATTTATGAAATGGGAGAAAACAAATTCTTATTTTATAAGTCTAAAATCATATGCACAAAAAACTGAATTTCAACTTTAAACTAGTTTTTTAAAGATATATGGTATATATGTTGTGGGAGGGGGCTTACTAAAATAATACTAAAGTCATTTCATATTTTTAATTCTGAATACCAAGTACATGCCACTGATATGGTGTGCAAATTAAAAAATATAAATTATGCTCTATTTGATGTATTGTTAATATAATTCATACGTCGTCAATGTTTTAGTTTTTAATCATAAAATCAACAATTCTAATATGAATTTTGTAAATTTTTAAGATTATTTACTCATAACTTCAATAACAAATAAACACACACGCGTGAAGGAGATCAAATTAAAACAATACAACAGTTACTAATTGTTATATTATAACTTTATATAAGTTCCTTCATATGGTTTTTTTTTTTTTTCTTTTCAGTATTCTAAAAGCAAGGGCACCTTGTTGAGGTTATTACAATAACTGCTGACCAGAACATGTCTAAAATAAGACCCTAACCACTAATTTTAGAGTAGTAGTATAAAACCCTATACATTTCAAATGGTTTGACAGGGTGGAATATAGACTTGCTTGGCTAGTGGAACAAATTTACAGAGAATGCAGCCAAGGCAATGCAAGCGGCAGCGTCTTTGACCGGATTGGTGGTACCCCAACTAAGAATGATGTTGTTCAAGTCCTCTTTCATTGGAAAACACCGAATCAATAAGATTTCTGGGCAACCTCCCAAGTCCCAAACCTTATAATGCCAACAGGAGACAGCCTAGAATGGGCCTCGTAGGGTATATGTATTTAAATGAAAGAGGCCTAGCATTATTAGAATGTGTTCATTTATTGGTTAGCCTTTTGCGGCCCAATTTATGGCATTGTGAATTTTGAAATTAAACTAATACCGGTCTGAGTTTTACCCTATGATATGAAGTAAACAATTATTATATTTTCATTCCAATGGAAAACAAGACATCTTTTGAAGTTTCAATTTCACTTATATTTTTATTCCAATGTTTAAATTTTTTTTCTCTCCCTTTATTCTGTTTTAAAATCCTAAACATGGGCTATAAAAATCTCATTAAAATATATTTTATAAAAATTAATTAATATTTAAATAAAGGTTCCTTTTTGTTTTTTTTCTCCAAAAGTGAGGCTAACCAACTTCTTTTTAGGGATGTCAACGGGTACCCTATTATAGGGTACCCGCGGGTATCCGATCCGATTATACAGGATTAGGGTACTCATAAACAGGTTCGGGTAGGGTTAGGGTAGTGATTTCACTATCCGAATATCAATAGGGTAGGGTTAGGGTACCACCTATTGGGTACCGGGTACCCGTTACCCGAACCCGATTACTATTTATAAATATTTTATTATTATTTTAATAATTAAATTAAAAATTTATAATTTTTACCAACTTTACAAGTAAATTTTTTTGTTAAAAACTAACAAATATATAAAAAGTATAGTTACTTTCATTATTAATATGTTGACATTATTATATTTAAATTAAAAAATTATTAAATTGTTATTTATGTTTAAGTATAATTACTCTAATTATTAATATAATGATATTAACACTTTTATGAATACGTGTGTGTATATATTATGTATTTTAAATATAAATATATTTACTTTTTATTTTGTATTAACATTATAAAATTTATAATTCATAAAATTATTAATTATAGTATATATATGTTTATTTATGAGGTTAGAAAAGTTAATTAGGTAATTAGATTCCCATGAAGAAAATTTTAATAATTTTTTTATTTAATCGGGTATTTAAACAGGTTAAGATAATTATAGGGTAGTGAAAATGTATTAGGGTTAGGGTTAGGGTTAGGGTTAGGGTAATAATTTTAAAATTAAACGAGTTGTTAATAGGGTTAAGATAATTGATTTTTTTATAGGATTAGAGTTCGAGTACCTCGAAATTATAGGTACCCGACCCGTTGACATCTCAGTCCTTTTCCCAAGTCTCAAACAGCCAAAGGCAGGGGGGGGCAAATGTGTAAAATAGCCTCCATTCTGGAAGATAGAACATCTGCAAAATACGGATTCAGGAATGGACAAGGATTTGCGGTTTCCCAAGTCAAATCTTTCCCCTTTCTTTTTCCCCGTTAAAAGGTAATCCTCGATTCTTAAACATACCTAATTACTCTCCATTGAATTAAAACCTAGCTCGAAAAGTTCCTGGCTTGTCAACCCAAACTTAGTTTGCAATATTCCCAGGTAAAGTTTCTCTCGTCAATTATCTCCGTTTGATGAATTCCCATGTTCAGTTAATTGCTTGTTTATGGTGAAAACCGTAGTCAAATTCTTGGGTTTTTTCAACTTATCTCCAGTGTTTTATGCTGTTGTATCTGAGAATTCAGTGAATAATTATCTTTTCTTAGTCTTTTTTAGGAGATTAATTTTTTGTATTAGCAACTCAATTTTGGCATAATGTTCGTAAACTGTTGGTATTAAGGAACGTGGTGTTGTTTAATTTATCAGAAATTAAGCGTGGGCTGTTTTGTTCTAAAAGATTCTGGGTAATGAAAAACGGATGGTTAAGTTTTATTCCATGCAATGGAGGGAGTTTAGGAATCGGGATTTGCAGGCGTATTTTTGGGATGGTTAGTGTGTTGCAAGGTTCTTTATGTAATACATTTCTGGGCTTTTTGCGTGTTATTTGGGTATAGGGATGAATCAAGGAATATTTCCTTAAGAATTTGTAGTATATGTGAAAGTTGGTTGCGTTTTTCCTTCTGCGATTCCATCAACTCCAACTAGTTTACCCTGTATTTGAGCCTGAGACTTATAAATTGTAAGTTTCTAGGTCTAACTGTTGACATGCCCCATTGGGACAAAAATATAAGTTTGAATCCATCAACACTATTGATTCTTTCTCATGCTTCAAAGGTGTGGGCTCATTTAGGAGGCGGATGGGATAATGTAACTTTAGGTGCATTATGTATTCTGTGTATGTGGATATAGGGCATGATATGGCAGCTTTTCATCCCGGGTTAAAGATGAAATGGAATTTAGAGATGAGTAGAATTATCATACAATGCAGCATAAACTGATATGATCTCTAGTAAGCTTTTAGATTAGAGGGTTTGATACTACGTTAACCAAATGTTGCCTATGTGCATGTTATGTCCTGTGTCAGATTGAAATGGAATTTAGAGATGAGTGGGATTATCTTAGAACACAGCATAAACTGATATTATCTCTAGGAAGCTTTTAGATTAGAGGGTTTAATACTACATTAACCAGTTGTTGCCTATGTGAATGTTATGTCCTGTGTCTATCTGATACATCTCTTATGCATGCCAAAGCCATGTTTTTCTATATGTATATATGATTCTAGCCTAGATTTGTTTTCAATTTATTCATCCCAAAGCCATTTGTGTATCAGTGAGCATCTTTTAAGTTCTCTTCTGCAAATGTTCCTCCTTAGTTATAAGTAAAAACTATATGCTCTTGTTTCTAACTATTCTGCTGTTTTCAGCAGTGAGAAATGCAAGATCCAAGGATGCCACCATCAGAGGAAGATATGAATCCTAAGCTATGGAAAAAGAAAAGCTCAACTAACAAAGCACCCTCTTTTCCGTTAGAGAGGAGTGATATTAAAGGGGCTCAGCAGGTACTGGGATCTCTACCACTAAGAACAGGGCCAAAGACATCCAAAAGGAACCTGAAGAAAGAAATCTCTCCGATATTTCAGCAACCTGAGAGATCGAATTCAGATTCAATACCAGACTCTTCTACATCTGGAAATGAGTACAGGGCACTGAGGCGGAAGTATTTGCTGCTGGAGGAAGAAAGCTTTGCACTGGGTAAAGAGTTGAAAGACGTTGTAGATGAGGTAAAGGCACTTGAAGATGAGAAGTTTGCCCTGCTGGATCAACTTGTTGTATTAGAAGGTCTGGTAGATCCTTCAGAAATGCAATCTCAGGGAGTATAGATCTATTAAGTTACTTTTTTTTTCCTTCATTGCTGATCCCCAATAATTTGCATGCTTGTATATTGCTATGGAATTTAAATGCTTAAGTAATCAACTGAAGATGAAGTTGATGAATCCCTGTTCAGTATTCTTGTAGGCGTTCTTAGAAAGGCTTTTAACTGAAAATGGTGCCAACATACTTGCAAATACTATGATGTGCCTTGCCCTTAGTAGACGAGCTCCTAAAGAGAATTATTGGATATATTGTGCTGCTGGAACTTGTAGGCCTTACATTTCATTAATTAAAGTTTGTGTGACCCAACGCTGATATTCTCCAGCATGGGACATTTATGAAAGTAGAATTTCCAGCTGCTTGTCCGTTAGAATGCTATTCCTTGAAGTAAGCGCACTTCGCATGCAGAGTCAGCCTCACAGCTTAGGAGGAGTTGATAGGGAAGCAGTCGGTGTCAAGAAGGAAATTTATGTACATCAATAGCCTAGGTCAATGCAATGACGCATAAGTTTTCAAAAGAGAGTATTAAAAAAAAAGAGTGCAATTAAATCAATGAAAAGCTATTCACGTCTATCTTTAATCAAAATGCTGAATAAAATATGAAAATGATTAGAAATCGTGTGCCAAAAAAACAAAGCGAGTTGAATGAAAAATAATGTCTAAAGATGAAATAATCTAAGAAAGATAAATATTGGAAAAAGAAATGATGTAGCACATGTTAATTAAAGGCTTCAGATCATCTACATTACCTCTTTTTTTTGTTTATAATTTTTTTGGGATAATTATTTGATGGCGATTTTTCTATTTTTTAATTAGATAAATATTGGGAGGTATAGATACCTTTTAAAGTGACTAGAATCTGTCCCGTGCGCTGCGTACGGGTAAAAAAAAAATTGTTGGAAGATATGATTACAGGAATTTTGAGTGCAAAGTGGAAGAACATATTATAGTTGTGCATAATTGTATTCATGTATCTGTACTCAATCAAGAAAAGCATTCATTTCTATTTAACAAAGTTGAGTGGATAGTAACAGAAGTAACATTCATTGTTGCCCAGTTAATGAGTTAAATGCCCATGAGCAAAATTAAGATCAAGATTTAATATTCTGTTCTTGCATATCTTTCTATATGAACAAAAGTTGCCATTATAGCAGTGAATGCATCTTGGTGCCTGTTAACAAAAGCTATAAGGCAATTTTGGGCATAACTGGGACTTACATTCTAGACTTTATTGGTATTAAGGGGCAGGCAAAGATTGTTCAGCAAAGTTGGCTTTTGATGATTGGGTTGTTTTAGAAGTGCCTCTGCATGGGGAGAAAACAAATGCAAGTTAGGTTTTAGGTTTTGTGAAGAATTGAAGTAGTAACAAATGAATGTTATTATATTGCTGTGAATTAACAAATAAAATTCAAATATTTAAGTTAGCAGTTTGGGGTTGAGACATATTATCAAACATGTTAAATTTCTTTGTCTACTCTTTTTTTAGTAAGTAAACAATATTGTATTTTAAAAAAATTGAAAGCAACAAAGAAAAAAGTACAAGAATTTTCACTAAGCAAAAGAAATAACATCACATCAAGCCTAATTGCCAAAATTGTAAGTTGGTTGATTGTTGAAATGATGGAAGCAAACATTTTTCAAACAAAAGTTTCAGTTTTGGGTGTCAATCTACCAAAACAACTCTAAAGAGTTAAATTTCTCCCTATAAGCTAAAATGGTATTTTGCTTGAATGTAGTAATGTATGGAAAACATAAATGGAAAAAAAATGAATTAAATATTGTCTCTATCTCCTAGAAAGCAAGAGTGTTTGTTCTTAGCAAAAAATTAACAAATCTAAATTCAGAGAGGAACAAAACAATTGACAATGCTTGAACTTCAAATAAAAAGATAACACTATCATGTAGAAAATAACAGAGGCAGGGGACTTAGTTGGGAAATGAATTCTCAAAAATTTGACTCAAAATAAAAATGCACACAAGACCTGTAGATGATGTATGCATGAAATTTGCAGAAATGACAAAATGGAATTTGAGTTGTACCTGGCCTTGTATTTCTTGGTTGGTGATTCTTCTCCTTTGGTGGTGGTGGGTTCTTTCTGTGGTGTGTAGTCAGTGAAAAGTTCTTTAACCACTTGGTTGCTGACTGGTGATTGCAGAATTTGTTCTTATGGTTGTTTTATTCTTGCTGGAGGTGTTGTTGATCTTGAAGTACCAGCAGAACTTGGAGTGCAAAATTCTTGGTTTTGCACCTCATCACAGTCAAACATCTTGTAGTTTGCAATTCCCGATTTTATTCCTCTGGTAGTTAAGCCTATTGTAAAAATCCTTTCTTGATTGATCAATGCTTTCAAAGGTCCAGGGAGGGTCATGTGATTTATAGCTTGTAATGCTGCAAGCTTTGTAATTGTTGCACCAACTAACTTTTCTACTAGTCTACCAAAAGCCACCAAGTCCATTTGTGCAGTATGATCCGCCACAATAAGTTGTATGGAGTACCTTAAATAAAAAAGACATAATGTATGATTTTTGTTGAATATTAAATGTTGTAAACAACTATTTGATAAAAGAAGTAAAATATTTGAGTCTATGTTGGACTAAGCAATGAAATATCAAATTTGCTTAGACTTGAACTAATAAGTATATTATAATTTGCATCATTTATTTCATTAATTACTTATTTAAATTCAAGGTAGGACAAAATGTTAGGAACACAACTATTAACATTAGAATTTTAGAATATGACTTATGGAAGACCATCATTTATAGAACAATATTTCTATAATTACATCATTTTCAAAAATCTTGCCTCCAAGTAAACAAATGGAAGAAACAATTTGAATTATGAGATGCAATACTTGATCAAAGAAAGACATCCTTGTCCAATTATGACTTTCACTGTGTCTTGAAGGAGGGCGGATAAATGCGGACACAAGGTTCCCACCGCCACTGACACGGCACAGATCTGATTGCATCGAAGTCAGGTGAAAGACGTGTTCTATCAATTCGCGCGTAACAACGATACGTTGTCCCATGACGTGAGTGACAAATGAATCGTCATGGTGCACAGCCCTAGATGTTTCCGACTCAGCATATTTTTGTCTTGCATTGAAGTAAAAAATCCGTACTAAATTCTCGTAGTATGGCCTCTTCAGTTGTAAGTATCGTGTCCATCCTAAATTTTCAAAGTTCACAAGGTATGGGAAATCGATTGACCTTAAATAATCAAAGTCAATTATACGCCAGGGCATTACCTTTCTTTTGGTCCATTTGGCGTTGAATTTCGCAGCATGCGACGGATGGGTGAAATTTTGTAAAAAGGAACTGACAGTCGATCCGGACGATGTTTCCGCTTCAGCGACGCCGCCTTCACCACCGCTTGAAGTCACCTTTGTGCGTTTGCTTCTGTGACTCATCTTAGATATCTCCGAAGTTAGGATATTTGGAACTTGAAACAACAACTCTAATGTGGTTCCAATAACCGAACAACTCGATATCAACTTATAATATCAATTGACGATTCCATACTAACCACACACGCGATATTATACATTACTGACGCGATATGGATCAGCTGGTCACGAAGCTCCATAACAACCACTAACGAACCTCTAGTTTTCCAGTCACGCGATTCCCATGACAAGTGACGCGACCGCAGATCACTGACGCGATATGGATCAGCTAGTCACGCAGCTCCATAACAACCACTAACGCACCTCCAGTTTTCCAGTCACGTGATTCCCATGACAAGTGACGCGACCGCAGATCACTGACGCGATATGAATCAGCTAGTCACTCAGCTCCATAACAACCACTAACGCACCTCCAATTTTCCAGTCACGCGATTCTCATGACAAGTGACGCGACCGCAGATCACTGACGCGATATGGATCAGCTAGTCACGCAGCTCCATAACAACCACTAACGCACCTCCAGTTTTCCAGTCACGCGATTCCCATGACAAGTGACGCAACCGCAGATCACTGACGCGATATGGATCAGCTAGTCACGCAGCTCCATAACAACCACTAACGCACCTCCAGTTTTTCTAGTCACGCGATTCCCACAACAAGTTACGCCATTCCATATCAGATGTTACCAGTCAATATCAACAACTGACGCGATGCTAAATCTTAAAAGTTCACGCCATCCATATTTAGTAGTCACGACAGTCAAGTCAATAACTCACCCGATTCCATAATAACTACTGTTTCTCAAATACTAACGCGAATTAATATAAACTTGGGACTCGATTGTATGTGCGTTGAGTAACCCAGTTCAATATCAACTGGTTACAACCTTTAGTCACGCAATGCAATTCAACATGTCATATATGCTGTAAACTAAGAGGGGGTTGGCACATGCGGAGGCAATCACGATGCCATGTAAATATTGTAATAGACTAAGACTAAGAGACTTTACGATGCGAATAAGAAACAAAGGAAAGAAGAAACAATGTTGTTCTTAGTGCAGCCGTATGCGTATAACAGCTATGAATACATAACTATTCTTGTTGTTAATTGAAACAATAAAGAATACAAAGAATAATATGTAAATGATAGAACAAAGAATAATATGGATATGATACGGAACAATATTTTTTGCAGATTGAAAAAGAATAAACAAATAAAAAAATTTAACAACTCGAGCTGTTTGCAAAAATCTCTATGGCAAACTTATTTCGAATGCCTTCTATGACGTTTGCCTTCAGGGCTGGAGGATCCGACTGGATGAACCACTCCAACAAGGCGATAACCCAATCCCCGCAGCTCACTGAATCTTTCTGTACCGGGGTCTTTGCTCTTAAATTATACCTCATTGGCGTCAAAGGTCGCGTTTGACGACGCGTTCTGGTAAAGTACCCCGACTGGTGGCATATAATGGGAAACAATGATGTTAGTGGACTCATCTGCTTATCACGCAAGCCAGACTTATGTGTGTCGTCTCGACCGTACGATGTGTCCACTAACGTCATAGACCAACTTCGCAAGTTGATGTGCACTACCACCTAGTGTCCGTCAAAATAGCACGGTGCGAGAATTGAGTCAACCTTATCCCAGGCCAAACCCCATGGAGGACTGAAACCCCTTGCATAGTCCAGCAGATGGTCTGGAATTACCGCCTCACTCGGGTTGAATGCCTCATCGTTGGGGGAAGGCTCCATTTCTTTGCTCAGCCCTAGCAAAATAAGCTGGCAATTACGTTACGCACAATAGTTAAATAAATAAAACTAACTAATACACAGACCTTACATTTCAATAATTACAACTCACTAAAATATGATATACGTACATAGAATGTGGTGTCAACGATGCATATTCTACTCTTGTAGTGTTGTCGATGGTGCTCGCGCGCCCGCTTACACAACACACCGATGCATGCATCAATATGTTGGCTGTCCATCAACTCTGACGGCGTCTCCAATCGTCGAAAAAAATCAGGACTCTCCTGTCCTTCGATGCCCAGAATGTTAACCCTGCATATTTATTTCATAATAACACCAATGTCAAAAGACTATGAAATGAATACACTAGAACCATAAAGACAGAAGGCTTGATCGTTTACCTGGCTTGATCGTTTTTCATGAAGGCCTCATATCTGGCCTTCAATTCGTCCTTCGATTTACGCTGGATCAACAGTGGCTTAACGTACGGGCTTCGAAGGTATTTGCTGGCTAAGGTCACACGTGCATCTTCGGGCTCAGGTTGAGGTTGAGCCTCCGTAAATACAGGTGTGATCTCACCTTGCCATACCACTAATTCTGTGGCATCTGGTTGAGTTGGGACAGGAGCAGGAGGTTGACGCGGGGAAGTTGTGGCTCCACTAATTGCACGAGAAGGTATGTCATGAGGAAGCTGGGCTGCCTCTGCTGGGGATGGGATAGCCACAGGCTGATGTTCGATTGGGCCAGCGGGAGGTGACGTTCGAGCTGATGCAATTGACTGATTTATGGCACCCGCATCCTCGACATCAACCCCCATCCCACTGCCATCTTTCTCGCGGGCACCATCATATTCACCCATAAATCGAGCCTGAACGATTCAAAAAATCAAACACAATAGAACACTGTATACGTCATACATGTTATAACCCATGCAATGAAAAACATAAACGCGCATACCTCAAAATGGTCGATCAGCCGACCAACAATCCGATCTTCCGCCCCTTGCATTGACTTCTCGATATGCTGATGTAGTGGTTGGATCTCCAACTGCATTGCCTGCTGGATTTGCAACTGTATTGCCTGTATCTGCATATGCATATCGGTCTTCAAGGACTGAAGGTCTTTCTTCTACTATGTCCGCATCCGTTGCAGCTCTCGCTTAATGCTCATAGTCTTTTGCGGACGCAGCGGTGGGTTACGCGCATCAACAGATGGGGAAGCAACAGAAGCAGGAGGAGGTGCAGCATGATGGGCAGCATGAAGACACGGAGGAGGAGAATCAGGGGCCTCAGCAGCACCAAAATGGGGAGGGACAGCCTCGTCCACACGGCGTCTCCGCTTAACGCCTCGTGCTGCCTTACTTTTATCTTTGTGGTCCATTATCCTCCTCCTTTGCTGGGGATCGAATTCTGGCTGACCTTTCAACTTTCATAATGGAACGTATTGCTGCCCCTCGGAGATGTTGACCTCAATGTCGGCCCAGTACGCGAACAACATCTCTTCTGCAGTTGCCTCCAACGTCTTCAGCGCGCACAACTGCACCAAAACATGAATTACCATTAGGTATAACCCTCGCTAGCTTATGTCAATCAAAATTAAATTTTATTAAATACAAAAATATGGTTTATTTACTCACCTTCCCTTCTTCCTCCAGATTTGCATTGTTGGCGTGGAAGCCTACAAGCCTTTCGTCACATTGCCATTTTAGCATTCTTGGCCAAACCTGTCTCGACTGGCGCTGCCTTCCAAATAGGCTTCGGATTACAGGAATTGCTTCCAACGCCCAAAACTGCACATCAAACGTAAAACATTTTTTACTCACCTCCTAAATTCTTATACGAAAAGATTTAACCTCATTAAATCTTATGTGACAAGAATAATGATAAACATTGTATGGCACACTACCTGAAACGCCCAAATAAATCCGTAGATGTGGTAGCGACTTTTCTCCGCTACTCCTGCAGTAGGAGGTTCGAAGCCCCTCGTCATGTAATCTACGGTCAGACTCCAAACATAAGTGCCCCATGGGAATGCGTTCTACTCCTCGATGTTCTCCACAAGCGACAGCAATCATGGAACCACTGATCGTCTGTAGTCTTGACCGAATAAAACATTTTGGGCAATCAAGACGAGGGCCATCTTCGTCGCATCTCTCTCCTGCTGAAACTAGCCTCCCTTGAATGTATCTAAAACTTTTTGAATCTTCACCTCGTTCCCCTCTCCCCAGTAACGCAGGTGAATTCCTCTAGGGACGGCCTCGTATCGATTGACAATAAGGCCCGGTATGGCACCAAACTTAAGCTCTGTCACGAGGCAGAACTCCCTTTTTGAGAACCGGGCCTTTGTTCTCCCTATGGCGAACCATAGCTCGCCCTCGATGGTGGCCGGTTCATTTATTCTGCGCAGCATTAGGTTGTGCACGAGACTGACGCAGAATAAATTCTTATCAGCTTCGACGTCCATCATGTGCCCAAAGCATGTTCCCTTCAACCTCTCCAACTCATTCACTTTGGACATCATCTCCCGTATCATATGTAGCTGCGGTCACTTGCAGTGGACATTAATGCCCGCGTTGAACCCCCACTGCTGCCTCGGCACACAAAGCATAGATTCTACATTATCATGCTCTGTTCCTGTGCTGGCCATCTGCAACATACAACAGATCACCTTCTATTTAGTCATGTTAATACCATCATTGTAGATTAAAGTAAAAACAATAGGCATTTCTCAAAAATAGCCCTCTTCATAAGTTAACTCATAAAATAACCCTATCCATACTTGTAACTGTTTTTAGACAGCCCTGGACCAGCATAATTAATGCAAGTGCCGTGCATGGATTGTTAAGCAAATCAACATATACAAATTAAAGCATTACAGTTGATCCATAATAATACATAACGGTTCCAATTTCTTTCATGCAGTGCCATACGGATAAATTTCATGCAGTTATGACACTTGTGCCATTCAATATAAAACAAGTCACGCTACGACTTTTAATTTAGTCACGCAATTACGAACATTAATCACGCAACCATCTATACACAAGCGACGCACCGATATAAACCCATCGACCATTTGCGCAATGTAAACCTTATTACAATCACGCACACCCTGACCCCATGCCATCTACTCGTGCTGTCACGCACTGACCTATCAGTATGTCACGCAAAGTTAAAGCTTAATGCAATCACGCAAACCCTGAACCCATGCCATCCACTCATGCTGTCACGCAATGTTAAACCCTAATGCAATCACGCACACCCTTAGTGACCCCATGCCAAAATCCAGTCACGCAAAGCGGGTACGTAAGCCATCAGTCACCCTAAATGCCAATTCCTACCAAAGTGTCTGGACGCATACATGTGAACCAGTCATGCGACGCCGGTCACATTTCGACCCTATCAACACCAACAATACCACATTCACCTCGCTATTCAACCATTTCAAACGACAACCAATATCAATATGAACAACTAATATGTGTATAGGTTTATGCTCAAAAACCAAAACCCTCAACATGAAGAATAACCATTTCGTCACACCGTTCAAAATTTAAAAAAAAATTACTTTCCTTAACTAAAAATAAATAAATAAATAAATATTATACCTTTCTCCTCGTACTGTCAACTTCCTCTCACTGCTGAATATGTGAAGCACCTTTATGCTGATAGCAACCACTCTAAAATGGTCCCACTGCAAAAATGCTCTGAACTTTGACTGCCGACTAAGTATTGATAAAATTGCTTTGGAGGAGATGTACGGTCTGTCTCTGAGAACTGAGTGGTGGACCACATATAAACAGACTTTACCCGTTGCAACGTTTCGGGTCGAGGCGCGGACCCAAAAGGATGCGACGGTTTCATTAAGGATATTGTCGTCCAAAGGTGACTTCTTGTGTCTAAAAACACTTAAAATCATGGAGATGTCCATTCTCAGAAACGCCTTATGGATTTCGCCCTAAAAAAAAAAAGCTCTCAAGTAAGATTGTTTCTACTTAAGTGTTAAGTTTTCAATATTTTGATTTATATTTTGTTTACCTGTATTTTTGTCGGATCAGCAACGTTAATGTCTGCTATTGTTGATTCTTTGATTTCATTGATCTTTGTTGTTGACTAATGGGGTATCATCTGCATATCAATAATCTGGACACTAAAAGGTTCCTTTTCATACCTGCATGTTAATTTATGATTATATAGTGCTTTGTTTGGTTGTAATATAAAGGTTTTGGGAATAAATGTCACCTTTGTTTGAAGGTAGCAGTTTCTGGTATGTCAAGATCAACATATACTTTAGTGGCTGAACAGGAAGCAAGATAAAGTGTGTCTACACAAAAAGGCTGAAATTAATATAATTTTGAATAGGATGAATGAATTTATGTCATAATGCATACAATATACATACTAATGTATTTCTTCACAGTTGCTGCAGCCACTACTATAATTGGACTAATTACATAATCAAGGGGTTAGTCTTGATTGATTGTTTCAGTTTTGTCTCCATACATAACAACTTTTAAGTTGTTGCCACTGTGAATCAAATCAACAATTAGTAAGACATGGTGTTATTTTCAGTAACTTAATTTTGAATGATTTAATTATTGAAAATATGTTATGCTTTTTTCATACCTAAGGTCTTCAATATACATGTCACATTTATGACTTCATTTGTCCGATTCTGTAGACAAACTTTTTCGATGGTGGTCATCGATTTAAGAGCTCCAATAAAATCTAGGAGGAAGAAGAGCATATTAAAAAAGGAAAATCAATAATGGATTGAGTTATCAATTAAGGAATAAGAGTGGTAAGGAATAAGAGTGGTCACTATCAGTAGAAAAAGGATCAAAGATTTAAAAAATGTGGCAAGCATATATAATTGCTAGTTACCTGTCAAAACTACATCATTGCGAATTCGAGGATTAAGCTGGTCAATTGATGGAAAAATTAAAGTAATATGCAGGGTATGGATGCAAATCTTCTTAGGTTGGGTGAATGACAGTGTTTTTCATAAACATTCCCATGATATTTGAAGGGATATGATTGAAAGACATTTTCTTATTATTGATTTGGAATCTGCTGATCCGATAAAGGCATCTTTCTTGAAGTTGAGGTCAAAATTGTGATGCATTTGAACTCCTGATCATAAAATGCAGTGCATCTTTCTATACAATGATAACATATGTGGCAATAATGTTAATTACGTACACAGCGAAATGGTTTAATGTACACAATATTATCAAAAGACAGAGTGAGCATATTAAATTTCATAAAAACGCAGACGTTTTTTTAACAATGTCAAACAATGAATTTTAGATTAAAAATCAATATATCATAAGCAAAATAATATTGACATAAGCAAGATTGGCAACAAACTATTTAAGTTAATTTGTACATATTTGTGATAAGTATTATAACTATTAATATATTTTTCAATGGTTGATTTTATGTGTGAGTAATAAAATCGATGTACCTGAGTATCAATAGCTAGGAAATCAAGGCTAAGTAGTGTGTCTAGTCGAGAAGGGTCAATGGACTCCCATATACGCATTATCCTCACCTTGACTAAAATAACTTGTTGAAAAGGGTGTAAATTGCGGAGAAACAGGTTTGACATTGCTAACTTGCATTCAAAAATAAGCAATATTAACTGGTTTGGAAGATGAGCATGTGATAAGCATTAAAAAGAAAAGACAACATATAATAGAATTTAATGTTGAGAGTAAGTGTTGTATATTAAATTGAAATAAAACATTTGAAAAAATAAATGAATATTTGGTTGTAAATAAGTGTTGAGACAAACTTTAAATCAAATTACGAAGTATTTCTTGAAAAACGATGTTTTTGGTATAAGTCGTAGCCAAGCCATTTTGATCTGTCACTAAAATTTGTAATCCATTTCGAGACGTTACTCTTGAAAGAGCAACATATAATTGACCATGCGTGAATACAGGTTTAGGTAGATATATGTCTATTTTGTCGAGTGTTTGTCCTTAACTGTTATCAATAGTCATACCATAAGATAACTTAATGGGAAATTGTTTTCTTGTGAAGACGAATGGCCATTTACGATGTTTTGCTGTTAAAAGTATTTGTGGTATGAAACATTTATTATTTGTTTCAGGGGTAGAAATGATTTTTCCTTCAATGATATTAGGGGCTAATTGCGTGATAATGAGCCTTGTTCCATTGCACAATCTTGAACTTTGGTTTATATTTCTTAATAATATGACAACAACACCTACTTTTAAATGCAAGGCATGATCTGGTAAACTAGGGAATTTTAATGAGTTTAGGAATTTAGTTGGGTATAATAATTGATGATCTGATATTTGATCTGTTGCTTGGGATATTGAGTCATAGCTAAAATACGTTTTTGCATTTCCTGGTATCAAACCAAGTACATGTGTATTTATAGAGTCAATTGTTTCATTATAAGGTGTGACTATAGCTTTTGCCCTAAGGTATTCAACATCCACATAGTATTTTCCAAATCCATCATAAACTGCAGACATGATATCTTTGATTGGGTCATCAATTAGAGGTATTAATATGTCATTTGGTAATGGAATGGAATAAGACTCATCATCATTTTGTTCTGTTATTGATGAGTTTAAGTTTCCATCACCGATATCTAATAACCATTGTGCAAATGTTTCAATTTGTTTTTTTGATTCTTCAGTTAAGTCTGGTCTTAATAATCTCATGTTAGTTTTGAGTGTAAAAACTTTGACATTTTGACCATATTGTTGACTGATTTATTATAGCATTGATGATGTCTACTTTGTTGCCAAATTCTACAACATGCAATATTTGCCTAAAATCTCCTCTTAATAAAATGGTTTTCCCCCTAAAAGGTTTGTCAATGATATTGCTACAATTATCACTAAGTATATCTCTTAAAGTTTTATCTAAAGCTTCAAAGCAATATTTGTGGACCATAGGTGTTTCATCTCATACTACCAAACTACATGCTTGAATTAACCTTGCTAGTTGTGTTCCTTTTTTTATTTGACACATTGAGTATTCATTGATGTCAAGAGGTATTTTAAATCTTGAATGAGTGGTTTGACCTCCAGGTAATAACAAAGAAGCAATACCAGAGGAGGCAACTGCTAAAACAATTTTGCCTCTTGATCTTATGCCTGATATGATTGTATTCCACAAATAAGTTTTCCCTATACCTCCATGTCCATACACAAATATCATTTGACCTTCATTATTATCAATTGATTGGTTAACAACATGATAAATTTGTTTTTGTTCAAGATTCAAGTTTGCAATTAATTTAAGGTGCAGTTGTTGTAGTTCAAATAAATTGTAATTCATTTCTTCATGTATGAGTCTATCTTGATCATAAATTATACTTCCTTGATTTGGCATAGGCAGTCTAAATTCGGATAAAGAATTACAATTCTTATTGAAGAGGTCTTCTAAAGCAACTAAAACATAGTTTTTCAAATCAGTTTCTAGAATTCTGTAATCCATGGTTCCTAAAGCATATTTTATTCTATATTCAATATCTTCTGAAACAATCTCCAGTTATTATCCCAAAAGGTAATTAGATTTGCTACTTTACAAAACATTATAATTGTCATGAATAATTGCCTTAATTGATGGCTAGAGGCCCATTGAGAGGCTTAAAGTAATGCATCATTCTATTCTTGGTCATATCCTAACAATCCTAATACTTGGCATGCTTCTTGGTAAGTTTGGTAAGTAATTCCATCAATTGTCTTAATATGTTGAAATCTAGTAACCCATTTAACTACATTTAATAACATACATAACTAATATAATTCTCCTAATGTTGGGTGAACATAATTTATTCTATCTATAGACTTTCCTTATTTTCTTTTTTTTTTCCATTTAGATTCTTGTTGGTGCCAAACATATTCAGTGGGAAAATCAATATATAGTAAGTGCCTACCAGTTTCATCAATTTGGTTGCAAACCATCCATTCAGTAAAGGTAGTTTTGTTAATATCTGGTCTATGAATCACTCTTGATATGTTCTCATTATCGTGAAAATAAATGTTTTGCTCTTCTGGTAAGTGGATAATTAACCTTTGGATAACCGGCTCTCTAAGGTGTATTAGAAAAGCGAAAAGCCTCAAACATGCTTCATATGTTTATAAGTATCTATAGTCAAGATAGGTTTTGATTACATCTATTTGAATAGGTCTTTGTTGTTGATTTTCATATGTTTCTGAATTTCTGTTTTGTAGGTTATTGTGGCTATTTGACTGTGTGTTTTCTAGGATAACTCGAGCTTTGTCAAGTCCTTTATTGATATACTTAAATAAGTATTTTATAGCCTTAGATTGGCTACAAATTTCAACATTAATGTGTGCTTGATATTTGACAACCAAATCAACATTATGAGGTATAACATATCTATTATCTAATTCAATATTGTTTTTGGTTGTTATATTGTGTGGAATGTCTCTTCTTCGGTATATTTGGAATCCATCTTCATTTATTATAGTTCTTGTTTGGAAGCCTTCTGGGTAGTATTTTGAACAATATCCCTTAACCATACATGGAGAATTTGGACGTGCAACACCACATCGTCCATGAAGTATGAATTCTACAATTGCTTGGTGTGCAATAGGGTCTAAATGCTTGTAAGGTAATTCAGCTGATATGATTCTATCAATATCTTCAAGTGATGAGTATTTGTGATCACGATGGAGCCAACAGAGAATATGCACATGTGGTAAACCTTGCTTTTGGAATTCAATGGTATAAGTAACTAAAGGATGCAAAATTAAGAATTATTCATAAGTATGAAAACTTTAAAACCGAAAAATTTATTGCCAATTGTTTTAGTTAATTTAAAATTTCAAATAAAAATTAAATAAAATTGCCTTAACAACTGTAGCAAGACCAAAGTGTTTGCTCTTCATCAAATCTTCCATTAAATAACGAAGTTTCAATATGAAAACTCTTGATGTTATGTCAGGCCTATCTTTTGGTTTTGATTTGGAATTAAGCTTAATGCAACTTGAATTTCTTTCCATTTAGTATTGCATGTAAAGGTGATAAAAAGATCAGGACAACCATAATGTTTACAAATTGCTATGGAGTCTTAGTAGTTTTGTAATAAATACTTAGGGCCCCCAATAAAGTTGGCAGGTAATATTCTACGTTTTCCTACAGTGTTTGCATTATTATCACTTCTCGCAAAAGCATATTTTAAACCCTTATACAATTCGGATCTTAAAGCTTTTTGATTATTTCTTATGTCTAGCAACCTTTCTTATTCTATAATTGCATATGCATCAACTATAAATTGTTGGAGTAACCTACCACCCCTTAATAA
This sequence comes from Theobroma grandiflorum, assembly GCA_036013995.1. Lineage (NCBI taxonomy): Eukaryota > Viridiplantae > Streptophyta > Magnoliopsida > Malvales > Malvaceae > Theobroma > Theobroma grandiflorum. The sequence continues at coordinate 14,217,824 of CP142132.1, read as the reverse complement.
TGTATTTTTATTAGTTGTTCGTTGTTGAATTATATATGAATAGTATTCTCGTATTGTGACATGTTTTCTTTTGAGTTTTTTCCTTGCTGGTAAATGTACATAAGTTATATTAAGTGTGTAACCATCTTCCCCATAAGGGAAAAGAATAGGATATTGCATGGCCATAAAGGAATGATGGAGTTCATTTATTCGTTTAATACCTTTAGTACAATGATCGACTATAATGTCTCTATGGCCATCATATTATTCTAAATCACCTACTATTAGAGCTATTATTTCAGAAGTTGTTGGTGGTCTATAGTTGAGTTGTGAATCTTCTCGAGATGCTATAAGTCTTAGTCGAAGGGGTACAAAATTGGTAATTGCTAATCTATCCCTAACCATTCTAAAGACTTTAACAATTTGATTATTATCGTCCAACATTTTCATTAAACCTTCAATAATTGATTCATTAGCAGTGTTATCATTATTATCATTGCGAAAATTTTCTAATCTATTTGTAATTTATTTTCAGTATCATATATGTATAATTGTGCAAACTTGGGCTTGTTTCCTATTATAAGTAGTAGAGAACCAATCCTCTGGTGAATTTGACCATTGATTTTGAATATGTAAGGTCATGGTCTATGATTGATTGACTTATCGATTTGAGCTCCTAAGGAAGTAAATTGAAATATACTATTATACATCCTTATGTTATCTTTGAACTTTATTCCTCTATGATTTGTATTATCATTAAATAAGTCATCTAAAAAGGTAGGTGTTTGTCTAAAAGCAGGTATTTACACTATACCTTCCTGACAATAAAGAGTAAATGTTAGATTTCTATTTTCTTTGGAAATATCATATTTTTCCTCATACCACATGTAAGCCAAGCAAAAAGGGCATGTATAATTAGGTCCTCCAAAGCAAAAAGCGCTCGAGTAAGTTCCTATTATATCCATCATGGAGAAAAAGAAAACATTTGTTAATGATGATATTCATAAAAAATCTTAGGATGATGTTATATATGTAATTTTTTATATAAACTTACTTACGTAATTGCATTGTATTACTTCGCTCAAGTGGGTTGTGAGTTTGGGAGACACAATTATCAGATTGATAAGCATGATCTTCCATGTAACCTTCATAAATTTATGTAAAGAGAATCTTAATTCAATATTAATTATATTTATTTTTTATTATTTAATTAAAAGATAAATAAATAAAACATAACATATTATCTATAATTTATGGGAGAAAAACTTTACCAATAATATTGCCATCGAAAGCATTGGTTGATCCAGCTTGAGAAAATGAAAAATTAGTATATTGATGATTCCAAGATAGATCATCAGTCAAGGACCCAACATCACCTGTAACATAATTACTGGAACTGGTTCTATGCAAAGTTGTAAAGTTGACTTGTCTTGTGTTACAAACAACATTTGGTGAATCAAAACCAATATTGGTGGTAATTGGTTCAACGAAAGTTGTTTACAATTCACCCTCAGCATTCACAGTTGAATGAACCATGACATGCCCGCCAACAGGCACATCAATAACATTGTATGCACAATTATATTGTTGGACATAACCAGGTGATTGAGAGTTTTTAATCGTCATAATATTTATGTTGTTCGATTGAAGTGAACAATGATCACCTTGTTTGAAAAATGGAGTGTTGTTATCAGATATAATTGTGAAGGAATTCATAGGATTTTTAACTCTAGGTTTTTTTTTTTGCTCTCATCAATTTCAATCTTTTATGTCTATTTTCTTTTGCTTGATTGAGTTTATCCATGATTAGATTTCAACTCAGAATTTAAAAAGGGAAAACGGTAAATAGTGTAAGCAAGATCTATATATAAGAAATCAAGCAAAATGTATTTTAAATAAAGAGAAATTCATCCTAAAATTTAAAGTAACTGTAATTAAGCAATATTTATTTGAAAGAAGCAACGTGAGAAATAAAAAGAACAAACAACAAAATAATATGCTAAAAGTTAAAAGAAAGGTGAATGAAAATACTTGACAATATGCACTGGTAGCTTCAACAAATGTTGTGCTTTAAATTAACGAACAAGCTGTAAAAAATATAGAAAAACCACTTCACAGTAACATCAATATAAGAATATGTGGGTTTAAGCAAATAGAGGGAAAAAATTGTAAGGAGCAAAAAAGAAAGTTCAAATAATAGTTGAATGGTAAACAAAATAGTATGAAGAGTTATCGAAGTTACAAATGGCAATCATAAAAAAGGAATAAAATAACAAATACCAATAATATTAATTGATTAAAAAATTATCTCTTAAATTTAAAAAAATTAATCAATAATGTCAACAAAGCAATCACAAAATAGAAAACATAAAATGAGACAGAAACTATGAACAAATTATAAAGCATTACATTTTGTGTAGTAGTGAACGAAGTAGAGATCGAATTGAAAAGAAAAATTACTAAAAATAGTTGACAATGTAAGCTGAAGAATAAATGTAGAATCATATTTTAGAAACACAGGGAATATAATTTATCCAAGATGTTATATTTCTAAGCAGAACACTAAATCAGAACAGCAATAAAAGCAAACATTATAAATGTCATCTTAGTGAACAACTAACTTTAAACCTTGATGCATTCATCTAAGAATCAGATTCTATTGAATAACAAAGTTAGGCTATTCATATATACAGAATATTATAAAAAGATAAAGTCAACATTTGAAATTTTATAAAAACACAAACATTTTTTGAATACTATAAAGCAGTTAATGTAAGCTTAAAAATCAAAATATCATAAGAATAATAATGTAGACATAAATGAAGTTAAAAACAAATGATGTGTTTCTATCTCATTCCAGAATAATATGTAAAAAAAATTTCATATGAAAAGAACAATGATATTTTACACATAAAAAAAAAGTAAGCAAAAAGAAATATCTTAAAAAAAAAGGAAAGAATTAATTTTAAAAGTTGAGCAGCCTTACTTTGTAAAGTAGAATAATCAAATTCAAAGACAATTTGTTCGCCTACCAGAGCCCACCTCACACGAATAATCAATCACTTGATCCAAGTTCGCTACAAAAGGGAAATTACGAAGTAAATATAAGTAATATAAGACAATAAGAAAATAAACAAAATGTATTCTAAAGAGCAAAATACGAATAAAAAAGGTGGAAAAAAACCCTATAAAAATATTATTCTACTGGCTGCTTGGTTACTGTCAATCATGTTTGCTTTATCAATTATAAAGTGGAGATAAATAGGATGCTGCTAGAAATAGGAGAGTGAAGGATCAAATATGGTGTACTTGATCTCAAATTTCGAGATTTAATACTATAAGTTATATACCTGGACCAACAATGAAATATCAAATTTACGTAGATTTCAACTAATAAGTATATTATAATCTGCATCATTTATTTCATTAATTATTTATTTAAATTCTAGGCAGGACAAAACGTTAGGAACCTAATGTATTAACATAAGAATTTTTAGAATATGACTTATGCAACGTCATCATTTATAGAACAATATTTTTATAATTACATGACTTCTAGAATCTTGTCTCCAAGAAAACAAATGGAAGAAACAATTTAAATTTCACTAAAAAAAATTATCTTTTCTTTTTTTGTTACCTATATCAATTAATCTCAATTTAGCTATAAATAAAACAATACATTCATAACTACAACCATATTTACCTGTAAAGCTATAGTTTTCTATATAAAAAAAAATTCTTTTTTTAAGATTTTATATCATAAAATTTTAAACAAAAGAATAAGATCAAAAGACTTGTTTTCTGCACATACAGGCATTTTCTATCAAAGAAGATTTTTTTTTTCATTTTTTGCAGCATAAAAGGTCTGAACTTATAAATTACATTACCTAAATTAAATTTGTATATCACATAACTAAATTGAACTATAAATAATATATATGTTTTCATGCTTAATGTCTGCTTTGTCCAAAGAATAAGAACAAAAAAACAAACAATTAACAAATAAAATCTATTTTAACATAGAAAATAAAGAAATTTCATTCAAATAGCGTCCCTTGAATCCTCTGGTTGAGAGAAACAAAAAAAATAAATAATAGCTATAACTAATAACAAAGCAACTCAAGCAATAAATGGTGTCAAACCTCAAAACGTGAAACAGATGCAGTCAACAGAAAAACACATAAAAGCATAAATAGAAAAAGGAGAAGAATATAGATAGAAGGAAGAAGAAACCGATAAAGCAAAAATAACACAATAAACTTCTTGAACCCCAAAATAGCCTCAGTAAGGACAATTGAAGAGTCCAGTAAGGATAGTTGAAGAGCGACGATTGATATTAAGAAGACAGGGCCAAAAGACCCGAACACGGCATCAAATTCAAGCAAGCCACGTTCATATGCCCTACAAATCGAAGTCGTTGGTCAAAATTTCCATAAACAAAAAATTCTAACATCACTGTAGAAGAACATAATACATTATCACATCACTGTAGATAAACAGGAGAAACATAAGGGAGAAGAAAAGAATGAGGCGGCAAGGAAAAATCTATGGCAATTGGCAAGAGTAAAATAACATGGGCAGACGGGCCCTTCAAATTAAGCCCATGGCAAAGGCAAACCAAACTACTGAAAGACTTTTTCAAATGGCCAGCAAAGCAAACAGTCAAAATACTTTTCAAATGGCCAGGAGTAATGCTGAACACAATCTTGAAAATCATTTTAAGAGAGCCATGTGTCCAACTTTAAAGACACCACTTGTCGACTTATGAGAAACCCTATGGGGCTTACTTTAACTTATAGTTATAGATGTGTTTTTTAATAAATTTACATAATTAAAAGTATTTATGGATCATGTTTAGGCCTGTCAATATGGGCCAGTCCGACCTAGCCTGAACCCAACCCTTGTGGGTTGATAAAATATGGGGTGGGTCGGGCTAGCTCATTTTTTATATGTGCCATCAAAACCTCAACCCAGCCCATCCCTTATTAACCTATGGATTGGGTTGGGTCAGCTCATTTTTTTAAAAAAATTATTTTTATAATTTTTACTTAATAAATTTTATATTAATAATATCATTTTATGATTTAATTCATAAATTAAAATTATTAATTTGATAAGTCAAGATTAAACATATTAAAATATATAATATAAGTAATATTATTGGTAATTAAATTATTAATTTTATATAATTAAATATATAAAATTATTAAATTAATTAAAATAATTAATTTTATTGGCCCATGGGCTAACCCGTCCCAACCCATCCCAACCCACTGATTTGGTGGGCTGACCCATCTAAATCCGATTTTAATATGAACTATTAGAACCTCAACCCAATCCATCCCATATTCAATACAAAATGGACTGACCCGATGGGCCAAGCCCATTTTGACAGTATAATCATGTTAGGTCAAGTCGAGCTTAATTAAAACTTTTAAAATCTTGTCCAAGATTCGAACTGACTAGCTTGTTCATTTAATTTAAATTCATTATTAACATATAAAAATTATTTTTATACTAATATTTAATATTATAAATATATTATAAAATTAAATTAAAAAATTTTATTAATATAATATACTCTCGGTTCAAGCTCGGGCCTTACAAACCTTTTCCAAAACTCAATCTAAATTGGACAAGGCCATTGATCTTTCAAATATTTCTGAAACTCATGAACAAATTTACTAACGCTAGATATTTCAAAAATGGATAACGTTAAAATAATATGCGTAATGTTAAATTTATAAAACATATTATTTTATTTTGGTTAAATTATGTAATTAGTTTTCATATTCTATAAAAAAATATAAATATAATCTTTATATAATAATTTGTGTAAGTTAGATGTTTGTATTTTATCATTTTGTTAATTTTAATTCTTGACTTTAAATTAAATTTCATTATTAAATATGTTAACGTGATATGTTTATCAAACTGATTGGTATTAATTGAGGTGAGGTGACGTTGACTATGTGAAGTGGTATTGATTGTGCTGATAAGGCTATGCTGGAATGCAATTGATACCGACACGTAAGACGACATGCCTTACAATCTTCAACTGGTATTGCAAACCGATTAGGACTCTGGCTCAAGACTGTAAATTGGGCTATGAGCAACACTCCTACTAAAGCATTAATCATCCATAGGCTTTTTTTAAAAAATAAAAAATAAAAAATGGATATATTCCTTTTTTTTATCAAAGATTTGTCACTAGTTTTATGATCTAGCACTGCAAACATATTGTTAGTACATTTAAATCTTCTTAAGCCAACAAAGACGTCAAAGTATACAACAGATATCAAATGAACTTATTCAATATGTTTTTGATGGAAAAATAGCATCTAAGAGTGGTAAAGTGATCACTGTATTATATAGAGTTATCTTGTCATATTTTGAGTGATAAAATAACTAAGTCTTTGAGTTTAGACAAAGTTGTAAGTAATTTTTTTTATTTATTTTTAATTAATTAACTCATGATTGAGCTAGATTATTTCAAGTTATTTTAGTTCTTTTGTATGATAAAAATACCTGCTTTTAGCTATGGCTGATTTAGTTTTTATGTTTTCAATGTTCTTAAAAGAGAAGGGGTCAAGTGGCAAGAAATTGCACAAGTTGACTAAGTGCAGACTTTATCGAACATGCAGTGGTATTTCAAACCTAACTCAAGCTACAGAAGTCCAATCAATGTGATTATTAGACTATTGGAAAGCTAAGAGGAAGGGCTACAATTTTCATGTTTATCACTTTGCCCAGTTCTAAATTGAGCATGGTCAAAATCACATTAAAATTAGCTTGACTATAGCAGCTCTACACTAGGCAGCTTCAAGGGAAAACAGCAGGAAACAACAAGCATAGCACTGCAGCGCTGTCCCCCCTCACCAAACAGAACTTACAGCGTTATGGCACCAAGCTCTCAATGCTGCAGCGTTGTCCAGTACCATTCCTACAAGGTGATAGCATCAACGCTGCAGCCCCAAGTCTGTAACGTTGCAGCGTTGTCCTCAGCATCTCAAACCCTCCACTAAGCAGTATGCTTGGCAATACAGCGCCACACTCTTAGCGCTGTCTAGTGAAGCAACACTACCTTTGGCAGTGAAGTCAGCGCTGCAGTGCCAGAAACTCAACACTGCAGCACTAACTTAAATGAAGAAGTTTGGACCCTCCGATCTTTTAGATCAGAAAGCCATGTAGAGTGCTGTAAAAAAAAAAGCCTTTTTAGGGTTAAAAGAGAGGTGCCAGAAACTCAACACTGCAGTGCTAACTTAAATGAAGAAGTTTGGACCCTTCGATCTTTTAGATCAAAAAGCCATGTAGAGTGCTATAAAAAAAAGTCTTTTTAGGGTTAAAAGAGAGAGGATCTGGAAAGAGCAACTTTTTAGAAAAATAAAAAAAAGTAAGGGATTTTGTCCACATAAAAGAGGAAAAGGGAGAAAAGTAGTGAAGGATTTTCTTGGGAGATGTATCATCCACATTAGCCTAACTTTCTCACTAGTTTCATCTCTCTCTCTCTTTCTCTCTTCTTTATTGTAAAAATGAATATTTTTCTGAACATATTAGGTTTTGTATTAAAAATGTTAAACTAGAATTTTTTATCTAGGATTATAGTGGATTTTAATATGTAGCTTGGATAGTGTGTTGGTCTATTGCTTCTTTTCTATGGAAATATTGATGTTTACTCAAATATGTTAAATTCAAATTTTTGATCACCATTGAAATGCGTCTAAGTATTTAGATGACACTTGAGAGAGTTAATCTAAATTAGACCTTGATATGGGTAATGTGTGTTCAATACACTTAGAAAGGAATTTTAGTGTTTTGATATGCAATTAGAGTAGACATACATTTAATTGCCACACATAGTCAATTTTAAAACCTTGGCTTAAATAACTTAATTTAGTTGTTTCTTATAGACATATAGTGATTCAATTAAGTTAAGCAAGTGTGTAATATCTAGACGGAGAATTACACATACTTTAAGATTCTATACTAACATCAATTTTCATTGAGATTAAGTAATTAAGCAAACACAACTTCAAGTGAAATATTAAAGGATACCATAATCCTATTAAACCATTACTTCCACCTCAATTTGTTATTTGCATTGTTTAGATTAGAGTTAGTTATTTAGATTACATTTTAATCATTGTTCAAATTTTGGTACTTGAATAAAATTAGCTTGTTTTAATTTTAGCAATTAGCAACAACAATTAGATTAACTCCTCGAGGGATCAACAAACTCAACTTATCCATATATTACTTATTGCGATCGTGTACACTTGCACGTAGTCTTTACTTATATTTTGCATTTAATTTAGAGCACATCTCATATCACTCAAGCAAAAGATATTTACACAGCATGAAAGCATTCAATCTGTTAGTCAAGTTAAGCAAAATTTTAATTACAAGATATCAAATATTTCAGACGACTTTCTTTTGGACTTCTATTTCCCATAAGCCTCATGCCTTCATTGCTCACAAGTATGTACACAAGGAAGATCAACTCAGTAAAAATAAGAGCTGAACCATAATTTCTCATTGTTGGTATATCTGATTCCTTCTAATAGGAGCCAAGTTCACAAGACCAAGCATGAAACAAGGTAGGCATATTAAATTCTAGTAAAATTTTGTTCATTGTGCTACTTCTTCATCATTGTCAGTCCCTTGCACAGGGGCGAAAAGTAGTGTTTTTATGGTTAAAATTATTTATATATTGATTTATTGATTTATTATTATTATTATTATTATTATTATTATTAAACAAGGATGGAGGGTAGTATATTTATGAGGCCATGACTTTCCAAAATTTTTAAAATTTTTTATTTATTATATATTTTTTAATAACTCCTCAAAATAATTTTTTATTTAATAATTAACACAACTAAAAAATAATAAAATGACACTATAAGTCCTATCCAACTTTACCTTAATTTGTAAGTTTCTACACACCTTTTTCTCTTTCTCTTTCTCTTTTTATTTTTGCTATACTCTTTTCTTTGTAACTCACCACTGAAATACAATTCATTTTTCAAAAAATATTTATTAGCTTGTGAGCATAGAGAAGGGAGGACAAAGACCATTCATTATAATTGTGTAAATTGTACAATAACTACAAAGGGAGTTTTTCTAACAATGAAAATTATGAAAATAAAACTTTAGAATAAACTAAATGATGAGTTTCTTGTAAATAATTTTATTGTTTATTTTGAGAAAGACATTGCTAGTCTTTTTAGTACAAAGTCAATAATTGATGAATTTGAATTCAAGAAATATCATCAAATAGAACTTTCCTAAAAAACTATTGTAAATTTGTTTCTTATTTTTTTTATTTACATGTTATATAAAATTATTGTCTATTATGAATCTTTTTATTATTGGTTAAGTTCAACGTATTTATTTTAAAAAATTTTAGCCCTTATTCCTCTTCATCTTTGGCCCCCTTAATAAAAGTTGGCTAGCTCTACCTCAGTCTCTGCCTTTTCATCATCTAAAAACTCTTCTTTCTTATTCTCTTCTTCCTCAACACTCGATTTCATCATCTTATTTTTTTTCTCCTTTTGTTTCTTTTTTTGGCTTTTTAGGCACTTTTTTGTTGTCCATTCCTCAACAGCTTTCATTTTTTCTTCCCTCCTCATCTTAAACTCAACTATTTCCTTCCTTTTTTGGTAGTTAGCATCCATTCTCGCAAGCCTATCTTGCTCTTTCCTTTTCATCAGTCGATATTAATGGAAATCACTAGACCCAAAACTAGTAGAACTTTTGAAAGTGTTGTTGACAGATAGAGACATTCTCTATAATCTGGTAGAGCTTCACCTTTAAGTTCCCTTCATCCTCCTTGAATACCGATTTCTTGTACTTTACAATCGTTGTCAACAAAAGTTGTAGCTGGAGTCCTACCTTCTACTTTACTGGCGCTTACTAAGTGTTGTTGTCTTTTAGCTTACCGGTAGACATTTCGTGGCAAAACCCTAAGAATGTTGGAATTTTGGGTTTCTTGATAGATTTCCTTTTTTCTTTTTTGTTTTTTGTTTTTTGTCTACATGGTTTCTTTACTGTGTGGTTTAGTTAAATTTGAAATGAAAGAGAAATTTTGAAAGAAAAAAAAATTAATGTTTCAATGTAGAATAATGGTTATAAGGTTTCTCTTAATATTTTTTAATTCATTATTTGCCACATTAGCATTTGCCATGTCAGTATTTTCTCCACACTAGTATGATTATGTCACATCAATACTTTAACAACATCACATCAATAAGAAATGACATGCCCACTTAGTCAAAATGTTATGTCAATATATTTAATGGTGAAATTCAATGGTATTAGAATTAAGGATTGAAATTAACAAAATAACAAAGTACAAAGATCCAATTTTGACAAAGTATTGTATAAAGACTAAATTCACATTTTTTGTAAAATATAAAGACTAATTACATAATTTAACTTTTCGTTTTTAATCATTTTCTATTGAACATTTCTAGTAAAAAAATATCAATAATTTAATTCTTAACATTACTAAGCCATGTCCTCAAATTTCCTTACTGCAAAACAAAGTAACTTATTGGTTATCAATTAATGGTTTGATGATGCAAAGATAAAAAGATATGTTAGAAATGAAAATGAGAAGCAAAAGAGAAACAATGAGAAGAGAGAGATCAATTTGAAGAGATTTTCATATTGTTTTTTCTAATTGCACTTGAGGTGTTTCTTGTAGCCTTTGACTATCATGAGGATTTCTATAGCGACTGCCCTCCGATCGCTACCAGCGTCCGAGACTTCCGGGAGATCCTGTCAAGTCCTGAACAAGCCTTTTTACAATTTCTCGTCAAATCACTACATTTAATCACCGCATGATATCGCTATTTTCATATTCTAAATTAAATCGTGAATATAAAAATCAATACAAGCTTTTTACATTTTATTTGTAATTTAAAATACTCTAAAATCTATAATCTCCAAATTAGTGCTTATATAAAATTTAGAATATGTTTATAACTTAATAAATACAACACACGACTTCACCTCTAACAGAACAGATACAGCGGAGCGACTCAGGGTAATACGCTAGGAGATGCTTTTACCTATTCACAGGAGACCAACACGTCGATGACTTCACGCCAAATCGATCTCTATCTGCAAAAAAGGGAATAAAATGGGGTGTGAGTCTCATAGACTCAGTGAATATCATCAATCCAGTGAGTAGGGCGTAGATAGGAAACAAACATACGGCAGATCAGTTGAAGATAAATAACAGGAATATAAAAATAATTTGTCTCAAATAAGGGTTTTGTGCCTTATTTTAAAAAGTCAAGTATTTCTTATAAAGCATCAACAATTGAGGAAATAAAATTTTTCTTATCGAAATACGTTATTAGTTATTTTCGAATCAAATCAATAAAATTGAGCAAGCTCTCGGGAAATCAAATATTATTTAAAATCATGTACAAATCTTAATTCATCTCATATGCGAAGAATTACAAATTCATTTCACAGAGAAACAAGTAGAGGAGCTGCACAAAGCCATCAAATTCCATTTCTCACAATGCAAAGAAATGTAATTCGAAATATTAAAATTCGTTTCAATCCATATAAAACAATTGCATTTTATCACAAATAATCAATAAGGCTTATGACATCCTTAAAAACTTGGCTCGTGCCAAAAACTCATATTCGGTGATACCTTGAGCCGGGGTATCCAACCGAATACGCCAAGGCTGTTAAAAATTCATATATGCATAAAACATATTTTTACATTTGAAAACGCAGTCGTTCCTTGGTGTTAGCAGAGTTCACCTTCCTATGATGGGTCGGTCGAAGGGAACTTTAACCATACTTCAGGAGATACCCTTCGCGCCTCTACTACTGAGGTATGAAACAAATAGGTTTACGGTGCCCCTCCTAAAGGCAGTCCACAGAAACCCCCATCACTGTAGTGACTATCCTATAACCCACCAATTTATAAAAACTTAACAGCATGATATGACAATCATATTTCTATCCCGCCTATCAAGGCGAATTAAATAATTTGTATATTCAACAAGTCATAAAACCAGCCATTCATGCTCTCGATATCATAAGCCATTCAACTTCCAAATAAATTAGAAATCTCATTTTATTTATAAAAATTACCTTAAAAATCATTTATACCCTTGAAGTCTCATTCTAAAATTTATTGCTAAATATCCAATATAAAAGTCATAAAAATTTATCATATGTTCATAAAAATGAAATTTAACACATGATTCATAAATTACCGTACATAGAGAATTTAAATCTCTAAATCACATATGCACATTACACAATTATATAAGGCACAATTTCGAGACTAAATCAAATTGAAAAGCTTGTTTCCTATTTTTTTTAAATGCTTTACATATATATCTTATATATATTTTTCAAACGATTTCTAAAAACAATTTACATTCACAATTTTATAAATTTCTACTAATTCATGCTCTTCACAATTCATAGGCAAATTAAATCATATATATTCATACATATATATAATTATGAATATTTTAAAATCGACACCCCTTACTCAACTCTAAAGAGCGAGATTTTACATCGTTATTTTCGTACGTATATATACTTTTTTCTATTTCTTGATCACGTGTCTCGTTCAGCCCGCCTCCGCGATAACGTTCCATTTGGGCTTAGGCCTTTTTTTTTCTCCTAACTATTGGACCTTGTCCATGAGCCTCTCTACTTTTTCCTATTGGGCTAAGCCTAATTTTATTTTTCACTTGGGCCTTGCCCAATTTCATTTCTCTTTTGGGCATTGCCCAATTTTATTCTCTACTTGGCCCATTTTTATTTTTCCTATTCTTGCATTTTCATTTTCTATTTTTTTTCTTTTTTCTCTTTTCTTTTTCTTTCTTTTTCTTTCACGTCTTTTTCTCTCTTCTTCTTCCAGCCCGTGGCCTCCTTCTTTCTCCGTGGCAACCCATCCTCTCCACCACCGCCGGTGGTGGCTCCTACGTTCCTCTCTCCTCCACTCACCAAATGGTCACCTTTTTCCTCCTCTCTTTCCACTCACAATCCACTTCAATTTCCTTCTATTTTCAGCAGCCAAGCTGCTCATTTTCCACCTTCAAATCCTGTAAATTTCCAACTCAAAAATCAGCCATCAAAACTCAACAATTTCAACCACCAATTCAACAAATTTCCAACAAAATTTTTTGCTCATTTTCTGTACCTTTTTCAGCACTATTTTCTACATCATTTTTTGCACTTTTCAGCATCATTTTCTGCACATTTCAACACCATTTTCTGCACATTTTCTGCACAAAAAAAATCAACAGCAAGTCTTCAATTTTTCAGCCTCAAAGTTTATCAAAAATGCAAAATTTTTTTCACTCTTTTCCCTTCCTTTTTCTCGACTTTTCCTCTATTTTTCTCGTCCTCATCTTTCTCCCCTTTTCTCAGCTTTTCTCCTCTATTTTTTGTCCTGTCTTTCTTCTCTTCCTCACGGTTTTTCTTTCCTTCTTTTCTCTTCTTTCTTTTTGCTTCTTTGACCGGTCACTCATTCTAGATATTTCTTCTATCTTCTTTCTCCTTCTTATCTCTTCTTTCTTTTATTTTTTTCTCTTTTCTCAATTGTATTCTCTTTCTTTCTTTGACCGAACCTTCTAGGCACTTCTCCCATCTTCTTTTTATTATTTTATTTCTTGTTTCCTTTCATGTGTAACCGGCCCCCACTGCCTTTCATTTCTTTGTCCTTCATTTCTTTTGATTTCTTTGACCAAGCACATCACCATTTTGTCTTCTTCCTTTGTCCATTCTTTCTTACCTCTTTCTCGTGTCTTCCTTTGCTTTTTTTTTTCACTTTTATTTTCCTTCTTTAATTGATTCCTCTCTTGACTTCTCTTCTTGTCTCCTTATTTCCTTTTTCATTTGTTGTGGTCGGACCCATCTTGCACACTTAAAAGAAATTTGTTTGCCATGTCTTTATGTGAGCATGCATCACACCACAATTATTTTTATTTTTATTTCTTCAAACTAATAAAATTTACATACCATGTCTTAACTTCATTTAATTTAATACACTACCATCCAATTTTTCATAATTTAAAATTAGTCATTTCAACACGTGTAAAAATTTCAATTTTCATCTGTCTTCCTTCTCTTACACGTGTATAACCAAAATATTAAAATCGTATGTCAACGCGATGTCACCGTAATATTTAAACATTTACTTACCGCGTTAACTCGATAAAAATCACGTCTCACATTTTTTACCGTTTTCCTTCAAAATTATTCTTTATTTCTTCTCCCTCACTTAAATTAGTCATATTTCCTTTTTCATGACTAATTTTCGACATTATATAAAACATTAATATTTTAATATTATTTTATCAAATAAAATATTATTTTATTCCAAAAATTTTCACTTACCCTTTTTGGTCCGAAACACATTATTATGTGTCGATTTACCTCTGAATCATCCGTTAACTCACTAATTCATCTCTGATGAAATATTATTATTTAATTATCGTTTTTACGCATGCGAAACAATTTATTCTTAAGCGTTCCTTAGCACGTCGATTCGCATCAATTGATCATTTGTTCAATCAATAAAGTCTTATTTGTGTCTAACAAAACTACATGGTGTTACAATTTCGAGGAAGTTGAGCTAATCATACATAGGAAGGAAAGGGACAAGGATAAAAACTAAGAAAAAAAGTGTGAGGGGACTCTTTGTGGCATTTTCCATATACGTAAAGGCGGAATGGAAAAAGGGCTAGTAAAAGCCCTTTATCACGGGTTCGAATTTTAGCCAAGATCTGTAAGGCGTTTAGGATTTGGGATTGAAAGACTAAACAAGCTTTAACTCAAAATATTGCACAATTATGCAGAAGCGAAACTCACTAAACTAGAAGAAAAAACTTAGGGAAAGATAATTGTATTTTTCTTAAGAAAAAACAAATACTTAAAATTTTAGGCTAACACTTGAATATTAGAATATGACTACTTTGGTAATTTAACTCTATTGTCTTTCCCTAATGCTTAAGTAGCTATGTATAATGTGATAGCACCATTTCCTAATCAGACTCTACTTTAAATTGTCTAATACAATTAGAGTATGTAACAAGAGATTTAAATAAAATAAATGTTCTATACCTAAGTAGAACACCACTAGCATAAAGCTCTAGTGTAAGTAAAATAAATAAAAGAGAATTCTAGCTTTATTAAAACTACCCTATACGAGCAATCCTACTCGAACTTGGACTCTTCATGTGAACTCCCTGTGTAGTTGGGCATTTGGAAACCCCTAATTTATGGTGGCCCAATGCTAGTTGTCAATAGGCCTCCAAGTGATGTCGCTTCAAGCCCAATTTGTGTCCGTAGGCATTGTACAACAATAATGTGTGCTACTAGTCTGAGCCATCCATCAAGCTAGACTAGTCACGGGATCGCGGAGACTGCCCTCATTGTTTTGTGGTCTTTTTCTATAACAAGTTTTCAACGGGTTCCCCATAATTGGTGTGGGCTCGATTGAGGCAACCCCTATTGGCTATCTCTAAAACATTTCCAAGTTTGGATATGTTTCGCCATGTGGATGTTTGGCTCGTGGTTGGCTTGTGATGTCTAAATACATGGCTCTCATGTGTACGATGTCTTCATTTGCGGCGTACATAGGATATAAGGGTTTGAACTTGACACTTGGGTCATCAATCCGATGCTAAAGTTTTGTTGTTCAAATTGCTTAGTCTGGAAGTCATGTTATGCGACTTTTTAGTATTTGTTAGCTATATTTGCAACTTTGTATTAGAGACCTTTGACAACATCTGTCAATTGCCATTGTTGCTGTTACATAACTACCATCAATTCATCTAGCCACACATCTCGGCAAATTAAGTTGTTCATCGTGTTGTGCCATTCTTTGTGAAGCTCATCATTATTGGATTTCAGTTGATCGATGATGTCTTCAACACATTCGAAGTTGTTCCACACCTCGTGATTGATAATTATCTTAAGGCGAGATATGCGATTATCTAATGCTTACAAAATGTTCTCAAACTCGTAATGCTCTAAGGCACATGTGTATGCAGTTTCATGTTTGCAACGCCCACACTATCTTGAACAAAAGTGTTAAAGCATGATGTGGCCTGGTCACCAATTGATGTAATTTCTTTTTAAAAATCTTCTTTCTTTTCACTAATTTTCTTAAGGTTTGTTAACCCTAACTCTCCTATTGGATTTTTCGTTGGCTCTGATATCACCTGTCCCTAAGAAATATAGGGCTCGTCTTACTTAACTTAACTTTGATACCACTTGTAATAGGTTTGAAACTTTAGCCAAGATCTGTGTTGTGCTTAAGGCTTGGGGATTGAAAGCCTAAGCAAGCCTTAACTCAAAATATTGCATAATTATGAGGAAGCGAAAGTCACTAAACTTGAAGAAAAGACTTTGGAAAAAATTATATTATTCCCAAGAGAAAACAAATACCTAATATTATAAGCAAACACTTGAATATGACTACTTTGATAATTTGACTCTATTGCCTTTCCTTAATCTCTAAGTAGCAATTTATAATGTGATAACATCATTTCCTAATCAAACTCTACTTCTAGTTGTCTAATACAATTAGAATAGATAACAAAAGATTTAAATAAAATAAATGCTCTATTCCAAAGTAGAACACCATTAGCCTATAGTCTAAATACAAGTAAAATAAATAAAAGAGAATTCTAGCTTAAAACTACCTTATGCAAGTAGTCCTGCTCAAACTTGAGCTTTTCATGCAAACTGCTTATGTAGTAGGGTGTTTGGAAACCCCTCATCAATGGTGCTCAATGCTAGTTGTCGATGGGCCCCAAACTGATGTCGCCTTAAGCCCAATTTGTGCCTTTAGGTATTGTGCAGCATAAGTGTGCGTTGTTCGTCTAAGCCCTCCATCGAGGTGGACTAGTCATGGGATCGTGGATTGTGACACCTTCACTGTCACGCCCCGGAACCACCCATCGAACCCGTGACAATTGTCGCAACATCCCGATAGACACTCATTCCCCAAGTGTAAATTGAAACCCCGCAAGGCATCTCGTACCAGTTTTCCATCTACCCCGTGTTTAATAATTTCCAATAAACATTTTTCAATGAATAAAATTTATGTTTTGAACCAAAACAATTAAATTGCACTATTAACCACGCAGGGGCATTTTCGTCATTTTTCCTTTAAAAATTTCAAAATCGGTAAAATATTACAATTTATTATAAAACAATATTTTTATAAACACTAATAACCAAATTTGTACGCATAACAGCAAAATATGTCATTACATATTGTTATGCAATTAAACCGAGTGTGTACAAGAATTTCAATGACATGTGGGCCCAACTAACCATGACTTTGTACATTTGTATACTAGTGATGCGGCTTCAATCGAGCCTCTATATGCACTTCGAGTGCCACCAAAATCTCGAGCCTAAAAGGGGAAGGAGAGGGTGGTGAGTTTTACAACTTAGTGAGTTAAATAACCACCATCCACGACATCTAAAGTCAAGTAGATGGAGACAATATAAATAAAACACAAAGCTATCATGTAGTTGATAGCATCAATTTAATACAATTGTACAAATCAACATTATTTATCAAAATCCAAGGCTTATGTTTTATTTATACAAAATCAGGCTTAAGCCAAATCTCATACTCATGGACACTTGATCAGAGTGTCTAATCGAGTCCGCCAAGGCTGTGAGAATTTCATAAATTTTTTCAAATACAGCCGATCCTTGGCATTGGCTAAACTCATCTTCACGCGGTGGTTTAACGTGAAGTGAATCGGAACATTACCTCGGGAGTTACCCTACTCGCATCTACGATCGAGGTAATCGATAATCAGGTTTTTTCGTGCTCCTCCTAAAGGCAGTCCACGGTAACCCTCACTGCAGTGTTTTATTACTCGTAATCCACCAAATTTCATATATAAAATTTCTCGAGTAACGTAGCATGGTAAATTTTTATTTCAATCCGGTCTATCAAGACCACCAATAATTCACAAATATTTTTCATAGAAGCATTAAAATCATGCCATCATGCTACTATAATATCATAAGCCCCAAGTTCAATTTATTTCATAAATAGCACAATTCAATAATTAGGTCTTCATATACTTAGTGTAAATAAATCAATTTTTTTATTTAAAAATAATTTATAAATTTAATTTATTTTTAAATCACATAAGCAGATAAAACTACTTCAAATATTGAAAACGATAAATTATCCACTCACATCGTCACAGGAGTGCACGATACTCCTGTTTTAATTTCCACTACACCGAAATTTTCAAGCTTTTTCACCTTTTTCAAGCTTGTTTCCTTAATTTCTCTTAATTTCTCCTTCAAAATCAGTAAGGTTTCATGGCTTTTCTCCTTTCCCCTTTTGTTTTGCTTGGCCGGCCATACTAGGATTCATTGGCTGAAAAATCAGCCTATTTAAAGGCTTAATAAAATATATTATTTTAATACCACATGTCACAATTTCATTGATTCATTTTTAAATTCTTATCTTTTTGACTTTCTTTCAGCCAAAATTCCAGCCCTTATCCTCTGATTTTCCTGTAGCTTCTAGAAAAAAATTTTAATGATTTTTATAGTGTAATTTTGTGAAATTACACTTTTACCCCCAAAAAAAGTAAAATTACATTTTTACCTCAAAAATTGAAAAATTGCCACAAGGCATATTTTTCAGTCCTCAAACTCATACCACACTCCAATTTGTCAAATTTGATCTAAATTCTCTCGATAAATTAAATTTGGTCTTTTGATGGTAAAATTACGATTTTGCCCCTATACTCCAAAAATCACCAGAATTAAACTTTTTCACTGCCAAACCTTCAAATTACACTCTAATAAGTTTAATATGATCAATCTTAATCAAATGGGATCAAAAATTTTTTTAAAAAAATTTCAAATTCGTCCTTTAATGGTAAAATTACTATTTTGCCCTTGTATCCCAAAAATATCGAGAATTGTACTTTTTCACTGCTAAACTTCATTTTATGTTCCAAAAATCATATTATATTTCATATAATCATTCTTGGTCATTAAAATCAAAATCTTTATTAAAAATCCTCATTTTGTCTTGAAATTGAAAAATGATCGTTTTGTCCCTAATCGGTTAATTTTCTCGATTAACTCCAAACTGAACCTCGAACTCCAAATCCTCATTTTAAACCAATCCATGGGTTTTAGTTTTCTCAAATTCATTCTTCATTCTCTGTTTAAACTGATTCAAGACTTATTTAATCATACCCTTAGGGGCAATATTGTCATTTATCTTGTTTTCCGGGACAATTCAATATACCAACATGTTGTTCAATGCATGTGAATGACATATCACAGATAAATTAGGATCAGGTATTACATTCACCTCCTAAAAATTTTAAAATTATATAACATCTTTTTTTTAACATTTTATAATTTTCCTCTATATTAAGTTTATAACATACCTTTATTTTTTAAAAATTTTATAATTTTGTCTTTACAATAATTTTATAAGTTTGCCCTTTATTTTACAATTTTTATATCATACCAATATGTTGTTTGAATTGGTGTTTATCTTGCATTTTATGAGGGAGTTGTTAGAGAAAACAAATGACCTTTCCAAAGCTTTATAACTTAAGTCTTAAGACATACTAAATGCAATTTATTTAGTATTGCTTATTAAAAAACGTCTCCAACAATTGAAAAAGATGAATAAGAACCTTTGCTTGTGTTAGTGAAAAAGTTTTGTAAGAAATGTGAAATTGTGATTCCTGACATGAAGGCTAGGTATAAATTAGGTAAATGTTGTCTTCAAAAGAATCATGCCACAATTAAGCAGCATTGTTGAGTTGATTTGTTTTTTGCTGATATTGACTCACTCTTGTAAAAATTAGATTCTAGATTTAATGAGAATGTGGTGGAGTTGCTCACTTTTGGCACATCTTTGGATTCTTAGAATGATTTCAAATCGTTTGATGTTGAAAGTATTTGCAACCTTGCAAATACATGTTACCCTGATGACTTTACAAAGTATGATAAAATGCATCTAAGCTATCAATTGGATTTATTTAAGTTTGACATTTTTCATAATCAGACTTTAAAAAATGAATCCACACTTTTTAAACTATGTCAAGTGTTAAAGAAGTCAAAAGTTTACTTCTTTGTTGAATTTGTTGTAAAATCTAATAAACAAATGAAAAAATAATAAAGCAGGTAAAAATTGACAAAAGTCTAAAGCATGATTTTACTGTCCTTAAAGATAATTTTCGCTTTTTCAGAGTACAAAACTCAATGCAAAAGGACTATAGAGATTATCCTTTAAGATTCAATAAACCCTTTTTGATTAGTTTGCACAAACTAGTAAGGGCTAATAGCAACAACAGAAAAACTTTTCTAAAGAAAAAAAAATCTAGCAAGAAAATAGAGAAAATATGTAGAAAAGCTTTAGAGGAGGTGAGAGAACTGTTGGTGTGTGTTGTGATTGAGGTAGAAAGGTTGTATTTATAGGCTAAGAATAAAGTGAACATTGCAGTAAATCAAAGGAGGTAAAAAAAACTTAATAAGAATGTAGGTAGAGTTTGAAACTAATTCAACTGGAATGAGTCAAAGGCCGAGAAAGCTAAGAAAAAATAAAACCAAGCTACAAAAAGCTCACTTGGGACTAGCCCACGTGTATACTCGTGTGCAGCGAGGAAGGGGGATTTGAATTTTCTCAAGGTTTAGCCCAATCTCGTGTGTGCGCGAGCCCACTTTTTTTTCTTCCTTGCAACAAGCCTATAATGGGTTTGCTTATTTAAAGCACTCACCTATTTTTGTACCTTAACAGTGTGAGATGTTGAAATTTTATATAACACACTATTTTTTCAACAATATCCCACATTCAAATGAAGTTTTTGTTGGGTCAAACTTCATTTGCATGTAATGCGTCATAATTAGTGCTTTTAAGCTATGAATCAACCCTCGAGAAAATGAAACATACATCATAGAATTTTGGTGAATTTTATGACTTAAATAATCCAAAAATTCTTTATGTGAAATATGATTTTCATCAATCACATTACATCCCCATAATTTCTACTGTTCAATGCGATTTGTATGAATAAGCCATACGCGTGCCTAATTATTCATAAGTGCTCTAAAGAATTTGCCACAATTCTTATAGAAGCAGCCCCACACCACTTTTATACAGGTGACTCCATCAAGTATATATTGTAGTTTATTACATTACCCATAAAGGATATGGAATTCACTTAGAGTTTTACTTAACCTCTCTTGTATTGTAGTTTTGCATTATTCACACACCATAAAAAAGATAATAATTTTAATAATGCATCAATTTATCAACAAATAATTTGTTATTACCCATATAAAGCTAATTTATGGGATTTTCAATCACATAGATTGGATTAGCATTATTTGTTGATTTCCTCAATTGGCTTAAGTCATATTCCCCTTGATGTATCAATAACCAATTTTCTTCCCAAGGGTTTAGTTAGATGATCGACCAATTTTAGCTCTGACTTCACATAATTAATGGGCATAATTCTATCTCTATGCAGCTGTTTTATTACATCATGTCTAAAACAAATGTTTCTATTCTTACCATTGAAAGTTTTATTCTTTGTAATGATTATTGCTGCTTGGCAATTACAATGCATAGACATAGAAGGTGTTGGTTTCATTCCCAACAGAATATCAACTAAGAGGTTTAACCATTCCCCCTCATTGCCAACCAACTCTAAAGTTACAAATTCTGATTTTATTATAGATTTAGCAATTATAGTTTGTTTGGCATATTTCCAAGTTATAAGACCTTTACCAAGGGTAAATACATAACCACTTGTGGATTTTGTCTCATCTAAATATGAGATCTAGTTAGCATCATTCTACCCTTCTAATACAACAAGAAATCCATTGTATAAAATACCATAGTTTATAGTACCTCTCAAGTATTTTATTAGTCTGCTTAAGGCAGTCCAATAATCTTGATTAGGACTTTGTATATATCTACTCAGTCTATACATAGCATAAGTTATATCAAGTCAAGTATAATTCATCAAATACATCAAACTCCCAATAATCTGAGCATACTCAGACTGTGCCATACTATCACTTGTATTTTTCTTTAATTGGATATTACTGTAAAAAAGAATACTCACAAGTGTGACATCAAAATGTCTAATCTTTTTAAGTAGCATCTTATGATTTTAATATCCAAAATAACATTGGTTTCTTTTATATCCTTCACATTAAATTTAGAAGAAAAGAAACATTTTGTTTTATTGACCACATTAGTGCATGTAAAAAAAATAAGCATATCATCAACATATAAACTATCAATAGTTTTTGTGTACAAACATTTATCAACTCCAACAGTAGAAAATCCATTACTAACAAGAACTTGATCAAATTTTTCATGCCATTGTTTTGGTGCTTGTTTCAAATCATATAAAGATTTAATCATTTTATAAACTTTATTTTCTTAACCGAGAAGAACATATCCTTCAAGTTGTGCCATATCAATTTTTTCTTCTAAATTACCATTTAGAAAAGCAGTTCTAACATCCATTTAATGAACAACAAGCTTGTAAATCGAAACTAAGGCAAATAAAATATGAATATATGAAATTCTTATTACTGGAGCACAAGTATCAAAATAGTCAATAATTTGTTTTTGAATAAAACCCTTTGAACTAATTCCATTTGCAACCAATTAATTTGGCTCCAAGTGACAAATCAACTAATTCCCATGTTTGATTTTGTAAAATCGAATCAATCTCATTTTGTATACCTTCTTTCCAAAATGGACTTTTTTTAGAAGAAATTGCATCAACATAAGTTAAAGGATCACTATGTACAAGATAAGTATAAAAATCATTACCAAAAGAAATTTCTTTCCTTGGTCATTTACTCATTCTCAAATTATTTTTTGTATTTTAAAATCATTTTTACTAAAAGGTGCATGAGAACTTGTATTATCTCACAATAGAAAATTAATCTAAAAAAATTTAGCATTTTTTGTTTCAACAATAGTATTATTATTAAGACATCACTTTTTAATACAAGAAATCTATATGCATTACTACGTTTGGCATAATCAATAAATATGCAATCAGACATCTTAGAGTCAATTTTTCTTTTCTTAAAATCAAGAAACATAACCTTAGCCAGATACCTTCACGTTTTTAAATATTTTAAGTTAAGAGAATAACCTTTCCATAATTCATAAGGTGTCTTACCAGTTTTGTCAAGCTCGACCCTAAATTATCTAACATGACATTTATACATATGTGACATCAGGCTTGCATATCTAAATAGCCCGATTGAGTTGATAAAAAAGCCGGTATTGTACTTAGAAGTACAAATAAGTTGATTTATGCCTCGAATTAATAAAATAGGGATTTTAAAGTGAAATAAGGAATTTCATAGTCCAAGGATTACTCGAAATAGTAATTCGAAGTTCGAGGGAAAATTTAGAGTCAATCGGGGAAATTGACCGACTAGGGACAAAACAGTCATTTTTCAATTTTAGGACAAAATAGGAATTTTTAATAAAGATTTTTATTTCAAATGATCAAGAATAATTATATGAAATATAATATGATTATTGGAGCATAGAATGAATTTTAGTAGTGAAAAATTGTGATTCTCGGTATCTTTAGGACACAAGGGCAAAATGATAATTTTACCATTAAAGGACGAAATGAGAATTTTTAGAAAATATTTTGGGCCCATATGATTAAGATTGATCAATTAAAGTGTTATTTGAGGTTGAAAAGTTGAAATAATGTAATTCTGGTACATTTCAAAGTATAAGGGTAAAATCGTAATTTTTTCATCTTGGGGGTAAATCGGTAAATCTTTCACCCCGACACTTGTCAATACCAAGGGATTTTGTTTAACTAGGGAAATGGATAAATATGGAATTTATTTTGGTGGAAAATTGAAAAGAAAAAGTCAAAAAGTTAAAAAAATGGGCCAATGGCATTATGCCATGTGGCAACCCATTATAATATTTTATTAAACTAATAAAATCAGCCTATAACCCTCACATTCTCTCTCCAAACTCGGTACAAACCAGATTCAAAGGAAAACAAAAGAGAAAAAGGAGAAAAACAAGAAAAACAAGCCAAAAATAAGGAAATTCAAGTTTTTTTCAAGATTCAAGCAAAACCGAGGTGAGATTTCCTTAGATTTACTCTAAACCTAGCTTACCCATGCTTTAGCTTTCATTTTTCATGACTAAATGATGAGTTATCAAGCTGAATTTCTTGAGGCCGAATGGGTATGAGTGAGATTTAGTAATGAGAATTGCTTGAATTTGAACTATGTTAAGGTTTAGTGATAGTTAAGCATAGTTATGAACAAAAATATAAGAAAAACATTTAATTCCTCTAGGGTTCTTTGTTAGCAGAATTGTGTATGATGAATGTCAAGGAGGATGTGTTTGAATTACAAGGAAAATGGCTTGGAAAAATGAGAAATTAAATGAAAAATCTGACTAGGAAAAATTACGATGTTAGTACACCGTAATGTCTAAATTTTCACCTAAAGAAATTGAAGGAATTTAAGGCTGAAATTTAGTTATTTGAAATGTGATTGGTGAATTAAGGTTTTAAAAGAGAAATGGATCAATTTGGAAGTGATTTGGACATAATTGTCAATTAATCGGGCGATTGGTCGAAATTAGTCAATACTGCGTTTTAGTGAACTTCGAACGCGTTTTGCATTTCCATATCATGCATTAGTCATTTAAATTAGTTTATATCAATTTAGGGACAAATTAGTAAATTCTTTGACTTTATTATTTGTCAAGGTGGTGAGATGTCTGGAAAATGCAAGGAGATTGCGCTTGAGGACCATTAGTCTGAGTGCATCCGGAATCCAGATTTTTGAAAGCAGTGAGTGAACATACTATCACTTAAATTATCTAAAGTGATTTATGTCTATTTTTGGTGAATTTTATGAAAATTGGATTTTTCCTAATAAAATTATATATTTTAAAAATAATAGATTTAAATAAAATTATTTCATAAATTGTATGAAAATCTATTGTGATTTTGAAAAATAGAGTACTGGGAGACCACTATTTGTTACATGATAAATTATATTTTTAAATCAATTTGGCTTATGAAATGTGGTATGACTAACTGATGGTTTATTGTGTTGAAATTTATATGAACTGTTGTTTGCCGTGTAGGCTGGTTAGTAATAAAATAGCCTAGTCATACTGCTAAAATTTATTTAATTGGTGGATTAATATCTGCTACAGTAAATGGGTTTTCGTGGATCGGCCTATTTAGAGGTGGCACGGTAAAATCCCTATATATTGATATCTTAGTTGTAGAGACGTGCAGGGTTATGTAATTGTCCTGAGATATGACAGAGTCACTTCACGCTAAGCCACCACGTGAAGGAGAACTCAGCCAACACCAAAGAAAGGCTTGTTTTGAGAAATTACGAGAACTTTAAAAACCTTGGCGAACTCAGTTAAATGCCTCGGCCAAGGTATCCTCAAGTATGATTTCATGGCATGAGCCACGATTTTGATAAATCATAGGCCTTATTATAATTATTATCATATTTATTACTATGTGAGTAAATCAAAATTACTCACATTGGTTTAAATAAGGTTTCATGTTATGAAACCGTTTGATGTAAAAAGATTTTCTTTGTCTCCTATTACTCACCTTTAGATATTTTAGGAGATATTTGTTTACTCACTGAGTTGTGTAAACTCACCACTCTCCCTTCCAACATTTCAGGACCGGACTAGTTGTAGATAGTTGTATTTGCGAAGGACCAAAGTTGGTTTTTGCAACCTCATTCCGCAGTAGGTTTCTGACCATCTTACTTATGTTTATTGTGGGCCCACAAGTCACTGTAAATACACTGACATACTATGTTTATTTGTATTTCAATATGTATGACTTTCTTTAATGTTTACGCTATAAAATTTGTTTACCGAACACTCTGTAAATATTGTTTTATAAAAAATTACAATATTTTGGTAAATATTTATATTATGTTTATATTTCAATGATTTCTATTTCATTAAAAATGAAAATTTGTTAAAATGGGGTGTTCAATAATTGTCGTTCACAAATGAGGAAGAAAATTGATATGATAGCCTTGTGGGGTTTCGATCGGTATTCGGGATATGAATACCTATTGAGACGTTGTGGCGATTGTCGCGGTCCCGATGGGAGTTTCGGGTCGTGACAAGTTTTCTTATAATAAATTCTATTTTGAATATGACATGCAGATAATAAAGCTTCACTCTATAAATTTTTATGTGCATTAAAACTAACAAGCCTAGAGTTCATCTTTTCTTTTAATATTCTATTTTTCCTTTTAGATACACCATTTGATATAAGGGAATATGAAGGAGTAATTTCATGAAGTATTCTTTCTTTTTCACAAACATAATTAATTTATATATATTCACCCCTTCTATTTAATCTAACTTTTTTTTATCTTTTTTATTTAGTTGATTTTCTACCTCAGCTTTATACTTAAGAAACATGTCAAAAGCTTCATATTTATGCCTAAGTAAACAAACTTTAGTAAATCTAGAGTAGTCATCAATAAATGTAACATAATATTGCTTACCACCTCTAGTCATAGTTTGTTTCAAATCTCCCAAATCAGCATGAAGTAAACTTAACAATTCATATTCTCTATTTACTAAAATACAAGTTTTCTTTATTGATTTTATTTCAACATATATTTCACTTTTGCTAAAGCATCCATTTTTAATACTAGAAATTAAACCTAATTATTGCATTTTCTTAATATAGGGAATGCTAACATGTCTTAGTCAACTATGTAAAACCCGACCCTATAAATACATGTCATGATATACATGCAATGAACAACATGTTTGTATGCTAGCAAAGTCTCAAAGAATAGTTAAATGCCGGTATTGTACCTAATGGTACACTTAAGTTGATTTAACCTCGAACTAGTTCAAATAGGAATTTCAAGATGAAATTTAATATTTTACAGTCCAAGAATGACTTAAAATGATGTTTTGGAGTTCGGGGGTTAATTTGGAGTAAATTTGAAATTTTGATGTATAGGGGCAAAATCATCATTTTGCCACTTAAGATAATAAATTGACCATGGAGTAAAATTTTTGATCAATATTGACTATTTGGAGTATAATTAAATGATAGGAAGTGAAAATTTTCAGTTCCGACAATTTTTGGAACATAGGGGCAAAACGGTAATTTTGTCACTCTCGGGGTAAAACCGTGATTTTCACCAATCAAAACTTGTCAAAATCATAGGATTTATTCATTTTTGGTATGAATAAATATGGTATTTGAAGTGGTGAAAATTTGAAATTTTCAGAATGAAATTTTAAAAATGGGTCCCACGAAAGATAACACGTGACACTTTTAAAATGAAATAATATTATTTTAATGAAATCAGCTCATTTAAGCTTCAGCCAAAGAGAGGTTCGGCCATAAGGGGAAGAACAAAGGGAAAAATAGGTAGAAAAGGAAGAAAAGAGAAAAACAAAAGAAAAGTTTGAAATTCAAAGAAAGATTCGCGGTTTTCGCCCGTTTTTGCACCTAACGGTAAGATTTCTCGACTTTAACTCGATTTCTACCCTTCCTAAGTCCTTGTTTCCACTTAACATGCTTCAAGAGAGAGATCACAAAATGGATCTAAGGACTGATCGAATTTTAGGGGGGAAGATTTTTGAATTTTTAAGTTTTGATTCTTAGTTTAATTGATAGTTCTAGTTAGTTAAATGTGTTTAGAAATTAAATTGGACATAAAAGCATGAATTTTTCACCTTACCCACTCAAGGCCGAATGCTCAATGCTGTACTATAGTGATGAACTGATTTTATTCAAATGGAATTGAAGAGAAAATGATGAAAAATGATTAAATGTGATAGAAAAATAAAATAGAAAATTTACCGGGTGAATGTCTCAATTTTAACCGAATTTTTCAAGGAGGAAAGTGATCTGATTTTGGTGATTTCATAGGGTTATTGGCTGGTATTTAATGGTTAGAAATGTTGGAGAGAGAATGGGATAATTTAGAGCAAAAATGGAGCGCGTTAGCAATTTATCGAGTAAAGTGTCAAAAATAGACTAATACCACGTTTAAGCCGTTTTAGGCCACTACATTTTACACCATGCATTAGAATAGGATTTAAATCAATTATATAGTGATTTAGCATTAATGTATTGAGTTGTGTGATTTTTGCAATTTGTCAAGGAGGTGAGACATCCGGTAAAGGCAAGGAAGTCATATTCGAGGAACTGTGATCGAGACGCTTTTTAAGAGAATTTGATTTATACAAACAGTGAGTAAATTTATTATTATTGTAAATTATCTAGAGTTATTTTTAAATGTTAATTATGGATTTTATGCAAAGAAAATGACTATAAAAAGATAAATTTTGTTGTATGCAAATAAATAAATTTAAATGAAAGTATTTTGTAGGTTATGTAAATATTTTATCCTTATTAAAAATTGAGTAATTTGGAGGTTGTAAATTGTATTATAAATGATGTTTTCATTCGATTGGCTTATGGTATATGAGTATATGTGGCTGTATTTTATAAATGCCTTGGAAATTTATGTAAGTTGGATTTTTACTATGTAAGCTGGATTTTTACTATACAAGCTGGGTAAATAAATAAAAGCCACGTTATACTGTCGAAATTTTATTAAATTGGTGGGTTTAGTCGCTGCAGTGACGGGTGTCCGTGGACCGCCTATTAGAGGGGCACGGTAAACCCTGTTATATAATTACTCCGGTTGTAGAGCCGATGAGGGTAACTCCTAAGGTAGTGTTAGAGTTCACTTCACGTCGAACCCCTATGTAAATGTGTAACTCGGCCAACGTCAAGGAACAACTTGTTTTCAAAACTGAAATATATTTAACATATAAATGTCGTAACAGCCTTGGCGGACTCGGTAGGATATTCTGATCAAATATCCGAGAGAACTAGTTTTGGCATGAGCTATGTTTTTAATAAAAGTCATAAGCCTTAACAACTATTTTGGTAAATTATAAATATTTCATGGTTTAAGAAATAAAATGAAAACCTTATGAAATGGTTTGTAATATCTATTTAAATTTGCCTCTATTTTACTTACCTTTAGATGTTTTTGATAATGTTTGTTTACTCATTGGGATTACAAAATCTCACCCACCTCATTTCCAAACATTTCAGGCTTGTGGTAGCTTGTAGATACCAGATTTTGTCGAGGATTACCATAGATAGTTGTACCACGACAGATAGTAGGTTTACCACCATTACCGTTTTTGTATAATTATGGGCCCACCGGTCATTGTAATTATTATTGTACATTATAACTTTGTAACTTAATGTATATATGAATTTATTTTACTTTCACGTTATAAAAATTACTTACACGCGTGTCTATAAATATTATTTTATAAGAAAATGAAATATTTTAATTAATATTTTTGAATAGTAAAATTTGACTTTAAATCCTTTGAAAAACAAGTTTCAGACTTCTGATTTCAAATTTGATTTCGAATTATATATTCTTGACGTATAAACTACATTTTTACCAAATTTTAATATTTTCGTCGAAAAATGACCAAAATACCCCTGTGAGTCAAATTTTATGTTTTGATTTATTTAAGCCGGAAATGAGTTGTATACCATCAAAATGGAATGTTTGGAAATAATTACTCACGGGAATGGCAAGAAACTGATACGTAAGCCTTGCCGGGTTCTGGTTGGCATTGCGGGTAATGAGTGTCAATCGAGACGTCACGGCGGTTGTCATGGGCTCGAGGGAAGTTCCGATTCGTGACAAACTATGCCATAAATCAATTGAGTCAATCATGTAAGCAGAAGAACTAACAGTTTCATTCATAACATTTGCAATGTTAAGTACAAAAACTTCTTGATTACAATATCCTTGACCTACAAACACATTATTTTTTGTCATTATGATCTTGTCAGATTCAAATGATACTTTTACACAAACCTTACCTAATAAGGCCACAAAAACCAAGTTTGCCTTTATATTGGGAACATGTAAAACATCATTCAGAGGTTGGGTCTTGCTAGTTATGAGCTTGAAAATGACTTTCTCTTTGCAAAGAACTTAAGTAGTTTGAGAATCACCAAGATATATTATCTTTTCTTTTTTTCTTAATAGGGTATAAGAGGTAAAAGTACTTCTGTTTGCACAAACATGTCCGGTAGCACTAAAGTCTATCACTCATTCCTTCACACTGGCCACCATATTGGCTTGAGAAATGGTTATCACAATTATATCATCAGATTCATTTGCTTTGACTGTCACGACCCGAAACTCCCATCGGGTCCATGACAACCACCGCAACGTCCCGATAGGCAGTCATTACTCGAAATGCCGATCGGAACCCCGCAAAGCTTACGTATCAGTTTTCTTACCTTTCTTGTGAATAACCGTTGCCAAACATCACATTTTAAAACTTTGTATGTCATTTCCGACTCAAAACAATCAGAAGGAATTTTTTTTTTTACCTCACAGGGGTATTTTGGTCATTTTCACTAAAAATTTCAAATTCGGCTAAAAATTCCATATGTAAGCAAGAAACACCTATTTTATAATCAAATATAAATTTAAAAGTTCACATCATTCATAAAATGTGAAATTTTTTTAACCATTTGAATAAAATAATTATATTCAATAAAATATTATATTATCTATAAAATAATATTTATAAAAATATCCGTAAATAATCTTTTTCAGCGTAAAAGTAAAATAAATTCTTTCGTACATTGATATAAATAATCAGAGTATAAAATCTCATTTACAATGACACGTGAGGCCCAAATAATAAAATACTTAAAATAATGAACCTATTGTTTCTGGTGTAGTGAGACCTACAGTAATCCCTGTCGGTATTGGCTATCTACGAGCTACCTCGAACCTGAAAGGGTTGGGAGGGAGGTTGGTGAGATTTTACAATCCCAGTGAGTAAACAAATATTATCATAAATATCTAAAGGCGAGTAAATGGAGACAATAAAAGAAACAGTCATAATAAAATATTTCATAGGGTTTTAAATTCATTTCATATTCTATAAAATAATTTTAATTCATCAAAACATTTATTAAGGCTTATGATTTTTGTAAAAATATCATTTGGCTCATGCAAAAACCATTACTCTCGGATACTTGATCAGAGTATCCTACTGAGTCTGCCAAGGCTGTCGAATATATTTTTATTTAATTAAAAACACAGTCGTTCCTTAGCGTTGGCTGAGTCGCGCCTTCACGTAGGGGTTCGATGTGAAGTGGACTCTATCACTACTCCGAGAGTTACCTTCCTCACCTCTACAACTGGAGTAAATATATCACCGGGTTTACTGTGCCCCTCTAATAGGCTGGTCCATGGAAACCCGTCACTGCAGTGACTTAACCCCGCCATATCAATAAAAAAATCTAGTCGCATGACATGACTAACATTTTACTATACAGGTTTTAAAGCTATACATACAATTCATATAATAACAATAAAATTTTTAAATTCAGTCATTCATGCTCAAATTATCATAAGCCAATCAAGCAAAAATACAATTTATAACATAATTAATACGGGTCTCCAATTACTCATTTTTAAGTAAAATCTCGGATTTCAAAATAATCTACAAAAATATTTCCATTTTACCACACTTGTTTCCAAAACATCAAAATTTCCTCTTTTGATTCATTTTTCATAATATTCATAAAATAGTATTTAAAATAAACTTTAAATAATTTAAGATAATGATAAGTTTACTCACCTTATGATAGAGGGCTTTTTTGTCGCCATAGACTCCTAGCTATATCCTATTTTCCCTTTTCTACCAATTAATCGCTAATTCCTCGACCTGCCACCACAATATATCACCGTATTTATTCCTCCCATATCTATAAATTGAGATCACTAATATTCATGTGTATATAAACATATCTAGCTTACTTTATTTTATTTTAATTTATCCTTAGCACTTATTAAATCTTTACTATTTTATTAAATACATACTATGTATTATTATACACTTGTAGACTTTTCTAATTTATATTAACTCTAATTCTATTTAATTATTCCTACTTTAATATTATTATATTTTATTCCATTTTGTCTTCTTTTACTCTATTATATTTTATTATTTTATTTTAATCCACTTTACAATATTACAATATTACCATTTATTTTGTTTTATTACATTTTCTCTTTTACCTTTTTCTCCTTTTGTTTTTCCTTCTTCTTGCCGTCCTTCACCACCCAAAGCTACTCCTCCTTCTCTCTCCACCGTTGGCAGCCACCAAGGCCACCACTTTCACCCATCTTTCTTTTATTTCTCTCCCACTCAAAACTGTTCACTAGCACTCTCACTTTCTCACTCATTTAGCACCACTTTTCTGCTCCAAAATCAACTCTCTCACTCACCCATTTTTCTGCTGGAATTTCCAGCAATGGATCCTTGTTTTTGTAGCTTAATTTCAGCTCTTTTCCTTGACTAATTTCACAGGATAAAGCTGCTCTTTTCCTCACCCAACCAGCAGCTATAGCTGCCCCCATTTTCAGCTTAGATTTTTGCAACAAAAACCATAATTTGCAGCAACCAAAAACACAAATTTTCAGCATCAAACTTACCTTATTTCCAGCAGCTATGCACCAGAATGTTTGGCTGCACAAAGCTGTCTTTTATCCTCCAAAAATGGACAGCCAAGTTCCCTCCTCTTTCTCCTCCAAAAATTGGCTAAAAATCTACTCTTTCTCCCTTTAATCAGCAGCCAAAATCGTGCCTCCTTCTTTCCTCTATGTGCAGTTTTTTTTCTCTCTTTTTCTCTTCTCTTCCACGGTTTTCTTCTCTCTTGCACCGTCCCTTTCTCTTTCTTTTCTTCTAGATTTTTCTTCTTTCTTCCTTTCTTTATCCTCTTGTCTTTTCCTCTCTTTCTTTCCCCTCCTTGATTGACTTTCCCTTTTCTTTCTTATCCTTTCTTTTCTTCTTTTATTTGCTTAGTTTTTGGTCTTCATGTTGGACCACATGGCTGCCTTCTTTTTCTTCCCACGGTTTGACCAGCCCATGTGATCTTTCTTACTTTCTTTTTATTTCTTTTTATTCTTTCCCATCAGCCTATTCACATGAGAAACCTTTGACCTTTCAACTCAATTTTATTTCCTTTCTTCCTCTTGTCCATCCGGCCCCCCACACTTGACTAAAAAAAAATTTACTTTTTGTTTTCTTGTCTTCTTGTAACCATTCATGCACATAAACAAATATTTAATTGACTTTTCAACCTCTTTGTTTTATTATTTTATTATCTCATTTCATCTTTTAAATATTCATTTAAGCCTTTAATTATCCTAAGATTTAATTAGGCTTAAAAGTGTACTAAGAGACTCCAAAAATTTAATTATCAATTTTTGAAATTTTTATTCCTGAGATATGACGCCTCATCATTTTCCAATGAAATTTTCTCTATTTTAAAGATAGAACTGGGTAAAGTGATCTTCATTAAAGTTTTAGCTCTGTCTCTTAGCTTTCCAATGGTCTAAGAATTGATTCAATTGGAGTTCTGTATCTCGAGATATGACCAAAATACTCAAGCATGTACAAGAAAATTTTTGAGTTCTTCAACACTTTGTTCTTCAAAATTTAAGTCCAATATTTTTAATTCCTATCCACACTTATTAAATTTCAATTTTCTTCAAAATTATTCTTTATTTCTTCTTCCCCACTTGAATTAGTCATAGTCTCATTTTTCATGACTAATTTTGACCTCTAATAAAATATTAATATTTTAATAGTATTTTATTAATAAAATATTATTTTATTCTAAAATTATTCACTTGGCTTCTTTAGTCTCGAAATGCATTATTATGCAGCAAATTACTTTCAAATCATCCTTTAACTTACTA
Organism: Theobroma grandiflorum; assembly: GCA_036013995.1. Classification (NCBI taxonomy): domain Eukaryota; kingdom Viridiplantae; phylum Streptophyta; class Magnoliopsida; order Malvales; family Malvaceae; genus Theobroma; species Theobroma grandiflorum. The sequence continues at coordinate 14,183,957 of CP142132.1, read as the reverse complement.
ATTCATCCTCGATAGAAATATTATTATTTAATTACCATTTTTACGCGTGCGAAATATTTTGTTCTTGAACACTTATTTCATCCTTTTATCATTCTTTAGCACGCTACTTCTCATCGATCAATCCTTAATCCTTCTGGGACGATTACGTTGACTACTATATAAAAGTACAGCGTATTACATTGACTAAATTGACTCTTGCATTAGCAAGTTTGACAGTTTCCTTTACTCTCTTCCTATATTGTGCTATATGATGCTCAAGTTTTCTACAAACAAAACAATTACCCTTCTTTTTGAAAGTGGGATGAGGAGTTTTGGGTTTATAATTAGGTTTATGAGTGTACCTCTGTTGACGATGCTAGGTTTTACCTTGTACTAGATTAGCTTTAGTTGTAACTTTTTTAGCTTTGGAAGCTTTAATCTCCTTTCGAGTTGTGTCTTCAATGATGATGTGTGCAATCAAGTCTGCTAGTAACAATTTCTTTTCCTTATGCTTGAGTTGTTGCTTGTAGCCATTCCAAAATTCGAGCAGCCTCTTAATTAGCAACCCAACAATGAATTCTTCTTACAAGTTGATTTTTCAACCTTCAAATCATCCACCGGCTTACAGTATTCATTTATCTGACTCTTGATGTCCCTGTCATCTTTCATCTTCCAATGATAGAAGTTGCCAATCATGAATTTTTGTTTACAAGCATCTTTAGTAGTGTATTTGGCAATCATTGACTCTTATATTTGTTTTGCTTCTTTGTAAGGACTATATGCATCAAACAACTCATTAGAAAGCATGATAATGATCGTATGTCTGCATACCTTATTCACATGCATCCATGGTTCTAGCATTTTGACATCGTCTAGCTTGGAATCAGTTAGCGCAAAAGCCACCCCATGAACATTAATGATTGGAAAAATTCTTTCTTGCCATCTTTTGAAGTTTCTACCATCAAAAACCTCAATTTTGAAAATATCTAAAAATGGTTTGGCATATAAAACCGAAGGCATAGAAGAAACGGTCAAAGGAATGGGAGTCACAGTGGAACCATTGACGGTGGTGGTGGTAGTAAGGATAGAGGTGGCAACATTATCGACCTGGGAATCCATTATCCTTAAGATTATTGTAAAATTAGATAAACAAATGAAAAAATAATAGAGCAAGTGAAAATTGAAAGAAGTTTGAGGCTTGATTTTAGTGTCTTTAAGAATAATTTTCCCCTCTTTGGAGTAAAAAATCGATGCAAAAAGACTATAGTAGTTATCCTCTAAGATTCAACAGACCTTTTTTTATTAGTTTGTACAAACTAGTATGAAATAGTAAGAACAACAAAAAGACTTTTCTAGAAAAAAAAAAAGAACCTAACGGGAAAGTAAGAAAAACAAAGAAAATATGTAGAGAAGTTTTAGAGGAGATAAAGAACTGTTGGTGTGTGTTGTGACTAAGGTAGAAAAGTTGTATTTATGGGCTGAGAATGAAGTGAACGTTGCACCAAAGCAAGAGCTTCAACGTTAAGTTGAAGTGAACATTGCAGTAAATCAGGAAAGTTAAAAAAATTCAGTCAACATGCAAGTAGAGTTTGAGACTAATTCAATTGGAATGAGTCAAAGTTTGAGAAAGCTGAGAAAAAATAAAATCAAGGTACAAAAAGTTCACTTAGGCCTAGCCCACATGTATAGTTGAGTGCAAGGGGAAATTTAAATTTTCTCAAGGCTTGGCTCAATCTGCGTGTGCTAGAACCCATTCTTTTTTCTTTCCTTACAACAAGCACATAATAGGTTTGCTTATTTAAAGTACTCGCCTCTTTTTGTACCTTAACAATGTGGGATGTTAAAACCTTATGAAATAAACTATTTTTCCAACAACATATTGATCCAACTTGTCTTGACTCTTATAATTTCTACAACAACATCAAAGCATGCATTTTTTACTATGAAACTTGTTAAGAATGAGACTCATAATAGAATGTCATATGATTTTTTTAGAAATCCGTTGACCATAATCATTTAAAAGAAAATCATTGAGGCTTTGACATTTATTTAGTAATAAATGCCTTCAACTCTATAAATGATCATCGAGCTCAATTAAAGATGTCCAATCTTAACATACAATAGTTGTTAAAAAATATTTTTATTTTATACTTGACACATAGTTGGAGTTATTTGTGTAATTTTTACATGAACTTTTTCCATTTATATTAGTTTATGTTTTTCTCAAACATTTAACTTCTAATATAACTATTTTATAGACACTATCTTCTCCCCTCAAACTCAAAATCTTCGTTCCGCCACTACATATAGGTATTCGCTGTGCTTCTTTTCTTTAGTGTATGATAGTAATGATAGGCAACTCCAAAAGCCTTGATCTGCCAGCACACTCTTTCTTTTATTTTTATACATTTCTTATATTTATTAAAAAAATCAATAGAAGAAAAAAACAGAAAAAGGGAGAATTTAACATATCATCTTTTGGTTTCTTACTTTCTAATTTTCTATCTCTCAAAACTATTTGCACGATAAGAGATTTTTATGTTCTTAAATCTAGGAATTTTTGCTATAGCAATTCTACAATTTTCTCTTGTTCCTTTAATTTGCCATGTTTTATCACTTTGGAGTTGCCTGTATTTGAGTTTTTTATATACAGAGGATAATGTTCCCCTATCACAAGACTGAGCAGTACTCATCAGAAGGAAGTTATCCTGCAGCAAATCAATTCTCGTATGTAGTCCTGTGGTAAATTATTGTCACCTGAAAGAAGACATAAAGGCAATCGAGGCAATAGATGGTAATGAAGAGCACCGTGGGCAAGAGGCATGACGAGACATAAGGGCAAGAAATGGATGACACTCAAACATGGGGAATGAAAACCCACAGTTTGTAACTTGCAGGGAGATGATCCCCCATGGTTTTTGGTATTCAAGTATCTACTGAGTGGCCATTGATTAATGGGTGACAAGGAAATGTTTTTGTTTTTGTTCAACGAGTGGATCAGTGGGGTTGACGTGGGGTTTTTACAAAGGCATATTGTCAAGGTGTCACGTAACGGGACACTGTAAGGCTGAATATAAGTCTCCGACAGCCTAAATTAAGAGACTTATTTCAACATCATGTGTTCCGATGGTTAGTTGTATCAATTCACATATTTCATGCTTTATTATCAGTTAATGGTTTGATGCAGTTTTACATTTATGAACAATGGGAGAAGAATAAATATTAGTCAAAAAACCTATCTAATCTCTTTTTTTTTTATTTTGTCCAATTTAATCTATGTACTCAAAATCAAAGCAATTTAATTTCTTGATTTTGAAAATTTCTTTAATTTAGTCCTTTTCTTAACGACATCCACATTTGCTATTAAAAGGGATGACATTAGCGATGATGTCAACATTGATGTGACATATTTTAATGACGTGACGTTGAGATGATGACGTGGTATATCACGTGGCACTAATACGATGACGTGGCATTGACATGTCGACATGTCAGTACCACGTGGTAGATCAAAAAAATTTTCATAATAAAAAATTTTTTCACATCATAAGGATTAAATTGAACAAAAATATATAGTATATGGATTAAATTGAACAAAATTGATATGTTAAAAGATTAAATTGGAAAATATAAATCTTTAAATAGATTATTGATATACTTATTAATAAGCCAACTATTTAAGTGTAAAAAATTTATGATGTTAAAAATATATAAATATTTTCTTACTTGATTATTTGATTTTAGAATATGTACATTAATTTATCTTTTTTACAAAAATTAAATTTGAATTCTCCTTCTATAAAATAAATTTTAAAAAAATTTCACACATAAAGTCAAATTTAGATGAATAACTTGTATTATGTTATAATAAAATAATATAAAATCACTAAATAAATTCTTTTTTCCTCCATTTATAATAATATAAAAATTTAAAATTTATTTAACTTAGTTTTTAACTTGAGCTAAACCCAAATTAGCAAAATATGTTGATTTAGTTTTTTCTATTAAAAAAATGAAGAACGGAGATATGAAGTTAGCGATAATTATAAAAATTTTTAATTTACTTAATTTTGACATAACAAATCTCTTATTACAACCATAAAATTTGAGCTCCATCTTTCAATTTTTTATTTATTTTTATGTTTTTATTTTGTTTAATATTTGAAGTTATATTTTTTAAGTTGAAATTTCCTAAATTAAAAATTACATTTATGGTTGATAAAATTAAATATAACTGTAAATATTTGTACCATTTTATTTTATTAATAAATTTTTATAGATCTAAATTAATAATTTAAATTTAAATTTAACAGAATTTGATTGTGGTATTTGAATTTAAATAAAATCGTTTTATAAGAAATTTTGAATAAATTTAAATAAAAGTTAAATTTGGTAAGAGTTGAATAATTTCAAAAGAATGGGTATTTGAAAAACGTAAAAGCTGTAAGTAAATCAATCTATTTTACTAATTTGAGTTCAGCTCAAGTAAAAAACTAAATTAAATAAATTTCAAATATTTATACTATTATAAATAAAAGAAAAAAATTTATTTAGTCATTTTATATTGTTTTATTATAACGTAATGCAAATTATTCATCTAAATTTGATTTTAGATTTAAATTTTTTTCAAAATTTTTTTTATCGAAGGAGAATTCAAACTTAATTTTTGTCAAAAAAATTAATTTACATATTCTAGAACCAAATAATCAAGTAAATATATATATATATATATTAAGGTTATAAATCTTTTACACTTAAATATTTAGCTTATTAGTAAATATATCAATAATCTACTTAAAGATGTTTTATTTTTTTTTAATTTAATCCATCAACATTTTAATTTTGTTCAATTTAATCCCTACACTATATAGTTTTATTTAATTTAATTCTTATAACATGGTAAAATTTTTTATTTTAAAAATTTTTTTGATCTGTCATGTGATACTACCACATCAGCATATCAATGTCACATCAACATTATCATGTCATCATATTAGTGTCACATGATATTGTCATGTCATCATATCGGTACCACGTGATATGCCACATTATCAACTCAATATCACCTCATCCAAATGTGTCATTTTAACTTTGACGTCATCGCAAACGTTATTCTTTTTAATGATAAAATTAAATACCATTAGAGAAAGAGATTAAATTGAAGAAATTTTCATAATCAAGATATTAAATTATTTTAATTTTAAATATAGATATTAAATTAAACAAAATAAAAGTGTATAAGAACTGAATAAGTGTTTTAAACAATAAATATTCATTCCGTGAAGAGTTTTATTACATGAAGAATAAACAATCACATAATTGTGCTTGCCCACAATCACAGCCGACAAGTCATGATCGTCTACGGTACTGTATATCTTCTCCATGATTTTGTACCTTATAATATAATATAATATATATGATCTGGTTGGGTGATAAAAAATTCGGCCAGACAAGACCCCATAACAGAAGGAATAACACATGTTATATCACATATAAATCCAGCACACATTAATTCTTTTTAATTATTTAATTGCAGTCAAATCTCATATTTTAGACCTCATCAGTATATCTGGGCTTCTTTTCATTTAACAGATCACTATCCTTGAATCGGTTCTTGATAACTTGAGAACGTATATTTTAGTGATCAAATCTGATATTCTTAGGGATTAAGTGATAATGCGAATATAAAAAGATATGCCTGAAACGAAAGGGCGAAGCAAAGCTAAACGGAAGTCTTTAACAAATAGCTTAGAGACTTCGAATGACATATTAATTCTAACGCTAATAAAACTGCTTTAAAAAAAAAAAAAAAGGGGGAAGAAGCAAAGCAGATAAATGGTGAGAGGATAGAGAAGAGAGATTAGTCTGAAGAGATTTTCAGATAGACAGCTACAGTTGGCTCAGCACTTATCAGCAGTCAGCGCATTGTCACCCCATTAAGTGAATAGTTTAAGCTGTTGTGGTAGACCGTTCTTCAATCTTTGCCATTGAACCAAACTCTAATGTTTGCTAATTAAACTTGGATAATTATCTGACTTTTTGATAATAAAAGAAAGACCAATCAGTAATTTTCTTAAGCTAATTAAATCAACAACATAAAGCAATAAGTTTATCTTAACCCCCAAAAAAAAAAGGGTTCCAGTTGATCTACCTCACCTAACACTTGCCATTCCAAAGTTCATACAATGGCATGCCAGTCATTTCAACCATGTAAGTTGGGTCCCCCACACGGATGATTCCAAAATAATCCTATCTATAAATGCCCGTCTCTTTATCTCCACATGCTTCTACTAGTATTGTTCATCACGCTCTAGCTAACCATGATGAAAGCTCCGTTTCTTGTATGCTGTGCTTTTACTGTTATTCTCTGCATTGCAAATGCAGCTGATCAGCACAATGAGGCTACGGTAGCCACGGCCAAAGCCGCCGACCTTGACACCGGAGGACTCAGCAGAGAGAGCTTTCCGAAGGGGTTTGTGTTCGGAACTGCCACTTCTGCATATCAAGTTGAAGGAATGGCGAATAAGGACGGTAGAGGGCCCAGCATTTGGGATGCTTACGTCAAAGTACCAGGTTACTCTGATAATGATTTTATCCACACTTATTAATCTTGTTTAATCCTTTCATCATTCTCAGTGGCAAAACTATAGTCCAAATTTAATTTTGATTTGAGGTCCATTAACAGTCTATCTTTAAAAAATTAATAATTATTACTATAAAAGAAAATTGCCAAAAGTAGGAATATGAATCTAGTCGGAATATCACCCTTCCCGGTACCCAAGAGGTTTGTCTGCGTGATGTCTAGTGTCGGTAATTTATTTCCTTGAATAATTTATTATTTCTTCCAAAAATTGATTACTTTATTTTGCTTATTTGTTAAAATGTGTCCTTATGTGAGTACTGTAACTTTTTTTTTTGGAATAGGCCACATTGCCAACAATGATACTGCTGACGTGGCTGTTGATCAGTATCACCATTACAAGGTATGGTAACAGTATAATGTAGTAAATACTATATATAATGTAAAATATACTATGATCTAGTTGATATAATATTGTTGCTTCGCTTAATAACTGTGTCCCCTTATTTCCGCAGGAAGATATAGATTTAATGGCAAAGTTCAACTTTGATGCATACAGGTTTTCTATTTCATGGTCAAGGATCTTTCCTGGTATTGCAGCCATGGCTCATTTGTTTTAAATCTTTCTGCACTGTCATTAATGATTCAGTTGATATTTACTATTGTTTAAATTAATCCTCTGAATTTTTTGTAGAGGGAACTGGAAGAGTAAATTGGAAAGGAGTTGCTTATTACAATAGGTTGATTGACTACTTGATTAAAAAAGGTAAATAAAATTAATGCATGGCCATTGCTGCTATACTGTTATATCTGCAAGGCATCACATTTTCCTTTCTTCTGCTATAATTGGTACAATCCTGACATGACCTCGTCATAATTGCCACTTCAAATGGAAGTCTCGTTCAGAGTTGTTTTCCCCTGCCTTCTCCAAAAAGACAAAAAGAAGAAACTGATAACTAGTAAGAAATTTAGGCAATGCCATCAAAGGGGAATGGTTGCAAATCAAAAGGAAATGTTGGGTTTTTCTTCCAACCTCAAATATTAAAAATCAGTTACGATTTTGGTTTGCATTGAAATGACAATGAGATGTGTTGATTAATGCCTTTATGTGATGTTATTATTTACAGTAAAAAGCTTCATATCATAACAGTTAATGGTTTGTAATTTCTACTTTTCAAAAAAAAAATATATAGTTTGTAATTGCTACAGAAATGCATTTCTGTATGAAATGAAGATCTCTGATTCACACTGCTCCATTTCTTTTATAGGCATTACTCCCTATGGCAACTTATACCACTATGATCTCCCTCTGGCTCTTCAGGAGAAGTACAATGGGTGGTTGAACCGCCAAGCTGTGTAAGTAGAGCAACAATGTTTTCTTTTCTGGAGGTTCTTATAAACTAGGGGTTACTTCCATGGACTTCCGTTTTCCCTAAAAAATGTGAAATCTTTCTAAGTTGCCATGGCAATCTATTCACAGAAAGCTGAGATGAATCCAACTGGAATGTTTCTAGTCATAACAACACTAGTAGTTATCACATTTAGATAAAATAAATTTTATTATGTTAATGAAATTTAAGTAACCTTTTGATAATTTATTGTATAATGATCTTTTTCAGAATGACTGAAAAGGTTGTTCGTAATCCTGAAAATTTTCACAAAGCTATTAACATATAATTTATGATTCAAATTTTATTTTCAGGGAGGATTATGCCAATTATGCAGACTTCTGCTTCAAAACATTTGGTGATCGAGTCAAGAACTGGTTTACATTTAATGAACCAAGGATTGTGGCTGCTCTTGGCTTTGACAATGGCATCAATCCTCCTTCAAGGTGTTCCAAGGAATTTGGAAATTGCACAGCTGGAAACTCTGCAACTGAGCCTTATATTGTTGCCCATAATTTGATCTTATCCCATGCTACAGCAGTGAAAAGATATCGTGAGAAATACCAGGTTTGTTCGTCTCTCCCCCTGTTTAGACTGATAAAATAATCTGAGGATTATGTTCTGATAGGAACTTGGATGTAAATTCAGGACAAACAAAAAGGCAGGATTGGAATTCTATTGGATTTTAATTGGTATGAACCTCTTACAAGATCAAAGGCTGATGAATATGCAGCTCAAAGAGCAAGGGATTTTCACGTTGGCTGGTAAGTTTCAAGCTTATGTTAAAGCCACAAATTTATTAGGTTCTAGTGCGATTAAAACTTATAAGTGTATGATTGTGTTCTATGACCTTTCAGTTGCCTTGATCCACAAAACTCTGTCTCTGCATCCAAGGCAAATAGATTTCAACTAGAACGGAAATGCATGTATCGTCATTGACATATGCTAAAGCCTAACACTGAATATTTTTTTTTTTTCACTTTTATTTTCATAGGTTTCTGCATCCTATTAGATATGGTGAGTATCCAAGAACAATGCAAGAAATTGTTGGAGAAAGGCTGCCAAAGTTTACTAAGGATGAGATTAAGATGGTGAATGGCTCAATGGATTATGTGGGCATCAACCAATATACTACTAGCTACATCTATGATCCAAAACAGCCTAAACCAAACGTCACAGGCTACCAGGCAGATTGGAATGCAGGTTTCGCCAGTAAGTCCTCCTATAAAACTTGTGAACATGTTTTATTTAATGCTTTATGATGTGTTTTTTTTTCCTTTCTTCTGGAGCCAGTTGTTTAACTTTGTGTTCACACTTTGCAGATGCAAAAAATGGAGTGCAAATTGGTCCAAAGGTAATTTCAATCTGATTAGAAGTCACAAGTGTGTCTGCAGTTCAGTATTTAATTAGCAAACCTGCAAAATTGGTTTTTATATATCCTTGTCTTCAAAAGTTAACCAAAACAGCTTTCCTAGTCTGCATTTTCTGTTGTCTTTTCAACGCCTATGTTAGAAATTGTGACTCCAATCTCAAAAGATTTAGATTAGATTTTTGGATTGGTTATAAGATATTTTTTGGTAGTAAGATTTTTTCCAGGATAAGAGGACTTATTAAACAATTATATTAAGAGAAAAAGGATTCTTGGTGGACAAATTAGTTGGGTTATAAATATAAGGAGCCTTGAGGTATGAGAGAGTATTCATGGACTTAAATGTTTGATATTGATTAAGGTTCGTTGAAGCTGAGTGAGAGTGCTCATATGTGTTAGATTGGATTGAGTTTTCTTTATTGTTGATTGTTGATCTTGATATGATTGTAATTCTCCAAAACTAGAACCGTAGATGTAGGCAAGTTGAGTGCTAATCTACATTAATTTTTTAGTCTTTTATTGTGTAAAATTTAATGTTCGATTATGCTTCTGCTTGTTTGGTTAAGGTTTATTGAGATCGAGTACGACTGGTCACGTATGTGAGTTTGGGTTGGGATTATTTTGTGTGTATTTTACTTGTGTTTGTATTGTCAGTTGAGTGTTTGAGTGCGGGTTGTTGATGGTGATATTATTGTAGTTCTTTATTAACCAGCGAATCATTTTGTTCATCCATGGATGTTAGAGAGTTGACTGTCAATTTATGTTAAGTTTTGTCTGTTGATCTGTATAATTTATCATTCAATTATGTTTCCATCTGCTTGGATATTAATTGAGATGGATTATGCTTCTATTTGTTTAGATAATTAATTGTTCGATTGTGTGTGAGTGTTTGATTGTTTTGTATTGACGTGAATATGATTGTAATTCTTTAAATCGAAGGATCATTTCACTCAGTGAATATTAACAAATTAAATTTTTATCTCTTGTTTTGTATGATTTATAATTCAATTATGCTTCTCATCGAGTTAATGAAAATTATAATCTTTCTTGTGAAAGAAAATATGCACATATTTGATTCTTTTGGAGTTGTTTTCTTTATATCAGAGTTTAAAGTTAAAATCAAGGATTACTCTATTCATAAGGCCAGAAGGGGTAGCTAGGTTATGCCCCTTCTTATTTCAGAAGTAACTTAAGGCTCAGTCCACCAGTCTTTACTCCCTAATATGCTTATAGCTTCTCGAATCTGTAATATATTTTGATACTTATATATATGTATTAATGTGAAATTCATCGTTAAAAATCATGTTGTATTTAAAATAACTATATATGTCTAAAAAATTGCAGGCAAATTCTTGGTGGCTCTACATTGTACCTTGGGGGATGTACAAAGCTGTGACTTATGTAAAAGAGCGCTACGGGAACCTGAACATTATTATTTCAGAAAATGGTAAGTACATATATTTGGGAATATAGCAAGTTAATTAGAGTAGTTTCTCTCTATTTGCATCTGTTTGCTTAATGTATTTCAAAACGAGGTAATCATTGGTGATATACAGGCATGGATGATCCAGGAAATGGTACTCTTCCAAATGCATTGAATGACACCACAAGGATAAATTTTTTCAAGGATTACATGACTCAGTTGAAGAAAGCCATTGATGATGGAGCAAATGTGACAGGCTATTTTGCTTGGTCATTGCTGGATAACTTCGAATGGTTATCAGGATACACTTCGAGGTTTGGCATTGTCTATGTTGACTACACCACCCTCCGCAGGTACCCCAAGATGTCTGCCAACTGGTTCCAAAAAATACTTGAAAAGAAGAAATGAGTTGAAAACCAACTCATAGATCCCAAGGTTGGCAGATACAAGGCTCCATACATATTGAGTGGTTTAAAATAGAAAATGAAAACAAATAAAGTGGGAGAGGTTACATTGAAAAAAACAAAAAAAAAAAAAAGTTGGTAGGGTATTGCAGATTTTACCTTTATTTTGAGGTTATTACTTTGTAATATGGATTTGGTTTAATGCCATTTTCGTGATTAGATTAGAAATTCCTTACAACACTGTTGTGCCTTTCTTAATTCAACTGTGCACCACCTTTTGGTAAGATTTCAAAACGTTGAATTCAGCTCATTTTTTCAAATTATTTTCAAATTTATATTTTTTAAAAAATTATTTTAATTTTGTATGTTTTAAGTAATAATCAAATATTGAGTTCATTCGACAAATATAGAATACCTATTAAAAGAAGTAGCTCTCTCTTATCTAGAAGTATCCAATGGTCAGACTATTCATCCATACCCGTAACTACAAATAGATAATTCCTAACTTGGGATAAGATTTTTTAGTTTGAGTTTGATTAGTCCTATAAAAGTATATTATTATTTTATTAAAAAATATATAATTTTATTTAATTTTAATATTAAATATTTTTAAAAATATTAATATTAAACCAATATGTAAAATGGGCTAGTCGGTTAGGGTGGGGCTCGGCTTTCAAAATGGCCAACCTGATATGCTCAGCCCGGGCCTGGCCCATGCACACCTGTATGTTAATTATGGTAAGTGCAGACATCTTCGCATGTGGTTGTTGTTGGCATATAAAAATGTTCACATCTTAGGGAGATAGCCTTAATAAAAATGTTCCTTACCTTTATTTCTCTATGCTTCTACATCTCTTCCAATTACTAATTCTGTAGCATGTCCTATCAGAGTTTGGTACAGATCGAGTGGTAATACCTCATTGTACGACTGTATCTTTTGTTTGCAAATTCAGAATTCCACAGAAAGTCGGTTTTCCGAACCTCAGTAAATAAAAATGGCTAAACTGCTCGTGATTTTCACATCAAACAATGGTTAAATTGTTCGCAATACTATGAAACTTTAAAGGGTAGATTAATCTGCCTCTGACATTGCCAATATAATCGAGGTCTTGAAACTTTAGCTTCAGTTTTGTTATAACAGGCAGAATTCAACAAATCCAACTATATATTTTGAAGTTTCCCAGAAGACGGTGTTCTATTGGGAGCAAAGTTTTGCCAGAAGGAACATGGATTGTGCACATCAGTGAAATGATAACAGGAGAAAAAGGACCTGGAATCCTGTTACTTTAAGAAACACTGAATGCTAGTTTACTTTGTTTAATGCTACCATTTCCTTTGCCTGTATGAATAGAACTGTCTGCTAAAGATGGTTTAAGAGAAACAAAACAGTTGGCACGGTAGGTGCTTGGGGTGGGATCTTGAATTAGGTACACGTAATTTTTCAAAAGAAAAGTTAAGAGCATTCTCTTCCATTAGGTTACGTTCATATAAATTTCTTAAAGTAAATATTAGCTGGATGTAACCAACTCTCCCCTCTATACTACTTTTCCATCAGAATACATAATTTAAAGAAAGGCAATAATTACTTCCTTTCCATGATTATGCTTCATTTCGAATTTGGCTAGGGAACCACATTTCTTGCCACTTTCAAAGCCCCCAAAGTGGAACATACACTGACGAAAAATTAGAAAGGAATATATCTATATATATATATATATATATATATATATATATATATATATATAGGCCCAGAGCATTTAAAAGGCTGTGGCTTTTGAGTACTCAAAAACTTGAATGTCAAGGAACAAGCTCAAATCTGTACCAATAAAAGAAGCCGGCTGAATTTTGCTTTCATTACAGTAATTTGAATATGACACCAATCAAAGTTTGGCCCAACTTTCTGCTTAAGCATTCAAGGCAGTTCAACACTTTAAAGGGTCTAACTTTGATATTAATGATAAAGAAATAGTTAGTTTAAACATGTCTCAATATGATTTTTAACATAAATAGTAGGAGTGTTAAAATTTAAACTTTAAAGCACCAGTTCAAGTATTGTAAATTTTGCTGGTAACTTTTATAACATGATAGACAGAATATTTGAAATTATTTTAAAAATATTCAATTGATTTTGTTTTTGAGTCGAAACTAATATTATGTCTAACATATAATAATCTCAATTTGCATGGGGCAAAAAGATATAGGATAAAAGCTATATATGCTTTATGATCCAAATCAATCCCACTAATGATCTAATCCCCTCTTTCAAAAACAAAAAATGATCTAATCCTACATATATATCATCTTTCCTTATATTCTTCATCATCTATTGAGAACATTTTAAGGATAAAGCTTGGTCTGAATAAACGTCTCTGGAGAAGATGAGAAGTAAATGATCAAGGCATTATACTTGGATTACAATTCTTTGCCGTTGATTTGATGTAGATAGATCTGTTTCTTTTATTTGTTTTTTTTTTTACAGTACTATCCTCAATAACGAATTTAAAATTTAAAATGAAAGGTGACTAAAAAATAATTATAAAAATAATATTATTATATATATAATTTTATCCTTATAATAATAAAAAATTTTAAAAATTAAAAGGTAACGGCGGCCGCCACAGGTCACCCCCTTTGCTCCACCCCTGCCTATTCTACTTAGTGTTGTAGCAAGGCAACTAACTGTTGCTTCCTTGTTGGATGAACATTGAAGATTACTCAATTACAATAGCCAAAAGAAAAGCATGTTAAAAAGTGTTTTACTTTTTCTTTTTTGTGGGGAAAAGTCGTGTGAGTAGCTTTGTGAGGATGTTTTTAAGAATACTGTCTTCATAAGATATCAAATTTAGATTAAAATTATAGTATATATTAAAGATTATTATCCTATATATGAAGTTTTTCAACTCCACAATCCGTGACAAAGTTTTCAGATGGAAAAAAGGAAAAGGTTAAATCTTTCACATTATGATATGGAACATCGAATGTTGGAATTTTGTGAATTTGCGAATTTTGTGAATTTGCTCAGGGTCTATTAATAGCATTGGTGGAAGATCTTTTCGTTGACATATAAGGGGCAAAAGATGCTAATTAACCTTAATAGGACCCTGCAAAAACAATTTCACGTTAGCATTCTACTTTACAAAGTATACTAACCCTTTTCCAATAATATATTTAGTCGACCCTACCGTCCCAACTTTGCTTTGTGAAGTTTGTAATACAGCCATGGGAATCAACTTTTTGACCTTGTTGTTCACGGGCTAAGATTTTTGCTGATTGTTTGCATTTTTATATTTTGTGTTCTCTTGTTTTGTTTGTCTTTCCTCGTCCTACTTATGTGCTTTGCTTTATATTTTCTTCTATCGTTTTCTGCTTTTTGGCAAGGCGAAGGAGCAAGGTGCTGGAATTATGGATGTAGTCATGAGCCAATCTAGTGCTTTGGGTCATGATCGGTAAAATTATTTAGGAGATTAAGTCTTTCGTACTCTTAAAGGAAGTGTTCCTTTTTAAACATTATAATAACACTTAGTGGAGTATTTAAAAATGCTTATTAAGGTTTTAAGGGAAAGACCCTTTTAAAAAAAAATCTCATTTCATGCCTTGTAACGACACTTGCTAGGATAGTTGAAAATGCTTGTTAAGTTAGGGAAGACCCTTTAGGGAATGAATGTCTCATTTTGTACCTTGTAACGATTTTTGGTTATATACTTGTAAAAACTCGTTAACTCTTTATAAGAGTGAGCAGTCGATGGATTGTTGAGCTGCTTGATCACTGGTAAAGGTATTTTTATAACTAATCATTTAAAGCTGCACTTATGACCCAACGATAGCACATTAGTACTCTTAGTCCTTTGTACTTACTTTCGATAATAATAAAATATTTTTTTATGTGGCTCCAATGGTTGTATATATGATATTCACTATGTCTTATGATTTTGATATTACGTTTCCTTAAATTAATTTATAGCTATTATTGATGTTTGCTCAAATATAATCGAGTTATTGATTAATTTGGATGAAAAAATGTTTACTCAAACATCGCACGAACTATGATGTTCAAAAAGGATAAAAAAAATGAAAAACAACTAAGTGAAATTAAATATATTTAAGATAGGCCACATAAAACAAGATTATTAACTAGAACAACTTATCTAGCTTATGAACTCAATTATAATGTACAATATGATATTGCAATTGCCAAATAAAAATTGTGATTGATCACAATCGTAAAAGCAAATCCTTATCTACTTTTATTAATGAATTCACCATAATTGAGATTTTTGGATCATAAATTTATTTTCTTTGATAATATGTTTGCAATCAAATTAAGCTATTATATTATTTGCCCTCAATGGAATATTAGAGAGAAATTGAGAGATCAGCTTGAAAGTTTCCAGAGAAAAATGAAATTTATAAGATAAGAGAGATGGCTATTTTTTTTTTCTGAAAACAAGAGATACGGTTACTTAATATGATATAAATTAAAATATTACATAGTATAAAAAAAAAAAAGAAAAGCTTGAACTTAAATTTTAAAAAATTTGTTAAATGAGTAATTATTTTCACTAGAAGTATGAATTTGGAAAAGGATAATATATCAATGGTTTTGTGTACAAGTAAGCCAAACATTTCGAAAAAGATAAAGTATTTCAATTTCACATCGAATAAGTAAAGAGATCTTAAAAAGTTTAAATGTAAGTGTTGCACATCTTATCAAGTTAATTTTTTTAAAAAAATGTAATGATCTCGTGATAAAGTGATATTAAAATGGACCTTAACTTAAACTTGATTCACGTCAAGCACTTCCAAAGAGAAGACAAGTAAGGTGGCCACCGACGACAAAGACATCATCGGATTAGACGGATGAGAATATTGCGTTAAAAGTTTCAAAAAAAAAATAGATAAAGTGTTTTAATTTCACATCTAGTAAGGGAGGCAATTTTGAAAAGTTTATATAAGCGTTGAAGGCAACACAATCTATCAGGTTAGCCACCAAATGACAAAGAAGTGATCCAGGTTGAATCAATGTGTATCCCTTGATACAAGATAATAAAATCAATTGAATTGGGAGAAAAAAGAAAAGAAAAATTTTCTAATAGTGCGGCTTCTGTTCAATACAGGATCTTCAAATCAGTTGACTTTTTGTCAAAGGGGAATCATTTGTTCTTGACTAATCCAACGCTCATGGTGCAGCCACCACTCTTTTCCATCCCATTTGCTGCAAAAATATAAACAAAGTTCTTATCAATCTTTTCCCAGTAGAATCCCAAGGAAAACATTTGTTTAATCGATATGCAGCAATTAATTATTGGGAGTTCCATTAGTGGATTCATTCTTTTCTTAAGTAAACTATTGAAACAGTGTCAAAAAAGTCTTTAACAAAAGGTTACCGGCCCTTTAATAGAAGCTTCACCAAATATGATTCCAATCTAAAAGAATGTGATGGTGCTCCCAATAATCATTAATCTCACTCTTTCAATTTAATTTTGAATAAATTATATATCTGTCATTTCATTATAATTAATTCTATAATGATTCTCTAATCACATACCAAAAAACTTGACGGCAAAAGTAATGATGGTTAACATGATAATACATAATTAATTAAAAGATCGCCAAAAAATCTATGATGGCCACTATTATAAGATTATAATGAAGATAAAAAAGTTTGTATTTTGTTGTCTCTTTGCATTTAGTGTATATACAATTAATAAGAATTATTCAGATAAGATCGTACCCATTTTGGTGTTGCTATATATGTGAAAATGATAACTACCACTGTTTGATAAATTAATATTGTAAATACGTCAGGCCATTAAATTTAAAAGCCACAATTTAGGGATATGTCGTTGAAATTGTGAAGACTATGCTTGCCATTAGGGCAGCCAAATTAAAAATTGTTCATTTTTTTATTACTTTTTCGTTGAAACTGAATTTCGTTGAAGCTGACGACATTATTTTTTTTTATTATAAAGTTTTTGTAGCTAGGTTATTTTTTTGATGCTGAAGATATATTTGTATATAACACATGATCATCCTAACTTGATACAAGATTTAGATCCTCATGAAACATTGAAAAATGAAATTCAAATATGAGATCTTATTTTCTTAGATAAAGTTTTAATTAATATCATTATGCTATTAATTACTAATTGTATGTTCTTCTTTTTTTAAAAAAAATTGCAATAAGATTACATTTATAACTAGAAAATTAATGAAATTTTATCCTTAATTCGTGGTGATGAATCTCAATATTTAGCTTTTTATGTAAGCAAAGCAAACTTGCGAATGATTTGGTTAATGTTGAGGAAGGTATTATCTAATGGAATAGATGATCATCTGATTTGAGGGAATTTACTTGTTCTTTTCCTTTACAATGAAAAAGGCAGATGTATTCACCAAGGAAAGTAGAAGATAAGGAGGAAGGCAAAAGGTGGAATGGATGCCTCAATGGATATATACACATATACCTACTACTACTATTATTATTATTATTATAAATGCTATTGGTGTATTTATCTGAAAGCACTAGCTTCATGTCCCCACCATACTTCTTTTCTGGGATTTATAACTCACTGATTCATAATCAAGCAACCAAAAAACTGGGAGATGTGGGGACCTTACATTTGATATAAATAAATAAATTGAAATATTCCTATTAAAATTTGAGAATCTAAATTGGAAAGTCTCATATTTGAATCTTGAGACAAGAACAACGAGATTTATAAGAGGAGATAGGATTATCTTTCATTATATTGTGCATGTTTGGCTTAGTTTTTTTTCAACTTATCCACTTCTTAAAAGCAAAGGCCAAACAAGAATTTGAAGAAATTTTTAAAAAAATAAGTAGTTTTTTTCTTAAAAATAAAATTTTGAAAAAAAAAAGTTTTAGAAAAAGCTCTAGAGAGGAGCTTTCTCTCATTTTTTTTAAAAAATACGCTTCTTTTTTTAAAAAAACTTTTCTTTTTGTTTCAAAAATATCTTTATCTATTAAAAATAATTACAACATTATCTGTTTTCATTTTTATATGATTTTATAATTATAAAATTTATGTTATATAAAAATAATTTTTGTACTTTTATAAATAAAGTAATAAAATTAACACATTTTCATAATAAATAAAAGAATTTATGATTAATAGAAAATTATTTATTAAATACCCTTTTTGGTAATTTAATCAAAATTAGAACTTATATAAATTATTTTGTCAAATAGCTTATTTATAAAAAATAACTTATAAAAGTGTGTTTACCAAATAAATTTACTTAATTTTAAAAATTAGTATTTTTCATAAAAGCTTTATAATAACTTTGAAGTTAAAAAAAAGTCGGGCCAAACGGGTTCATAGTCTAAAATTATATATTAAAAAAGGGGATATATATCATCTCTCTCTCTCTCTCTCATACTTATATTCCTTTAAATTGAAAGGGTAACTTTTCTTCTATGATGCCAGTCTTTTTCAAATTAAACGCCCTCTTCTTTTGGTTTTGAAATGTTCCATTACAATGGGCATCCCCTTTTCTGTTTTATTACCTTTTTTGCAATTTCTTTCTTATATTTTACCATACAAACACTTTAAGGTGTTATTTGCCTGGTAAAGAATTTAAGAAATTAAATAAAATTGACAGAAAAGTTCAATTAAAAACAAATAATGCACAAGCTTTACTTTTAGAGAAAATTATCAAAATTCGTATTGTTAACAATTTTATAAAGTAAAATTTTTTTTTAAAATTATGTGACAAAGTCAAACAGAATATTCAACTTTAAATTCTTACTTTTACTTTGGGTGCGTTTAAGCAAGGCCAAGAGGAATGAAGAATTCAAACTTTAAAAGATAATCATTCAATTAATCAAATCTCTAGATTAATATATAATTTAATTAATTTAAAATAATTATTTTGCACAATAATTAATAATGATTTTTTTTAATTTCTTCATGCTTCAAACAAAAATGATATATATTTTGAGCGTATAATTCTATTTAATTACTTAAGTTAAATGAACATCTTTCTAAAGGATTGTGGAAATATGTCTTAGATTTTCTCCAAAACAGTACATCACAACCATATGCATTGCCTTATTAATTTCCATCGTCTGTGGTGGGAAGCAAGAATCCTATTCTTCACTCCAAAAACTCTCCAATCTTGAAATCTGTCCCTTGCTTTGAATATTTTCTCAATAATCAATCATAATTAATGTAGCCTTTCAAAAAAAAAAATCCTCTCCCCTTTCTACATTCATTATTAATCTCAAGAAAGAAAAATAACTTCATGTTTTAATATTAATTTAACATCTAAAATCGTTATATATATATATATATATGTACATAAATATATAAACATATGTGTATATATATATATGTATGTAATGATAGTAAAATTGTATGATATATATTTATAACATATGGGGGTGGAAGTGGGCAAACTTTTAACTTTGTCTTTCCCCGGCTTTCACCTCCCTCTTTCACGCTTCTCCATCTTTCTATATGCTTTCCTCAAAAGATTCTCTTTACCCTTCTTTATTACTTATAAACAATTGTCTACTTCATTCCCTTTAGTTTGGAATCAATCCTTTGTCTTTTCACCTTTCAATCTAACATTGGATCTCTCACTAAGGTTAAACCTAAGAAATTTGTTTATGCATTTCGCCCCGTGATGAGGTAAAAGCTTAAACATTTGATATACCAAACTAAACAATATCCAAGTTATAATCTAACAACTTAGATTATCTGTTTCAATTTCTTATTAAAAATACCTAAATATTTAATAATAGTCGGTGCATGTATCTCCTACTCAAAATTGTAAAGTTAAAATACTCTTCTCCCAAATTAAAACAAAATAAAAAGTCAAAATTTGAATTTAATTCCTCTATTATCTCAATTTTACAATCTTAGTCTCCATCTCGATTTTAATGAATTTATTTTTTTTACTAAAAATAATCGATAACAGTGTGAAAATTCTTCAATTAAATTCGGACACATCACTTCGTTTTTTTTATAATGCAGCATGCCAACCTAAACAATTTTTTACAACCTAGCTTCAGGTTTACATGTTTATGATTTTTCCCTAGATAGGATTATTACATATTTATTTACAGTCTGTCTAGGCATAATTTAATCTAAAACAATTTAAGTTGTTTTGTTTTGTCCCAAATATGTAAAAATAAAATAAAAGTTTATGGTTTTTTATAGTACAGTGTTCCACATAATGAAAAAAATTAATCTAAGCAAATTTTTAACACTATCATCAATTGTTTTTGAATCGAGTCATTTTAATAGAAGCCTATAATTAAATTTATTAAAATTGAAGTGGATGACTAACCCAAAAATTAAAATCCTTAAAAAAGGCTAAATATATATTAATATATAAAGGAGGGAATTTTTTTTTGAAGAAAAAGGAGGGTCAATTTTTAAAACATAAAGTTTAGTGAATCTAATAATAATAATAATAATAATAATAAGATAGTCATCATTTCCCTTTCTTACCAGTTCTCACCTGGGGTAATCCAAGCAACTGGCAAATCCTACCAAAACCGTAAAAATAAAGTAGTACATACTCAAAATATTCACCATCTAATTCTTCTTACATTATTGAACATGCATGAACATTATCATCGCTGAAGAACGATACGAAATTCTCTTCGGGTGCATTCGCGGAAGAAGCTGCTGGAAAAGCTTGCACAACGTTTCGAACAAAGCCGGAGGGTGCCCTTTTGTCGTACGCACCAGAAACGTAAGGATAATAGACAAGATGTTGAGGGATGTAAGGCCAGAACTCTGCTCTCTTGCCAGTGCTCTTCACCCTTTTCAGCACCTTGTTCGGATCAACGTAGCCGCTTACCGTTACCCGGCTTTGTTTTCGGTTTACTTCCACTGTTTTTACACCTGCGTGGAGTCATGGATTCAGAGAAAGATCGATGGTATAACAAACATAAACTACTGTTTAGTAAATGAACATTCATGTTATATACGAATAATGCTTGTAATTTTATATGAAATGACAAATTTAGTAATTGTAACGGTGGGTGACCTCCTTCTTCATATGTAACTCAAGTTACATGTGTCAAAGACTAGAATCTTATTTATTCGGTCTCATTTGACTATGGCGTGGGGCGGGACTAGTAGAACAAGAAAAGCAGTTTGTACAAACTTCTTAAAAAATAAAATAATAAAAGAAATTGTAAAGTAAAGACAATTGAGCATAGCTCACAAGTCGGAATGAATTGAAGTCAAACCAGAAAACCTGGAACCAATGATTCAAAATTTGTCTTGGGGTTGGTTTTTTTTACTTTTCCCTCTCATGCCATGTAACCATGACAGTAGAAATTCTTAAGTTACATCACTCCAAAAGCTGTCTTCCATTGAATTATTAGCTATTTTTTGATAATTACAGACCATTATAATTCAATTGAAAGGTCTTGTCTTTTCATCAGAGGATAGCTAATAATGGAAAAGATGGCAGCTCTTGTCAAGTTAAAATCTTATAAGATATTGAGCTTAATTATGGGTAATTTAGTATGGCTCAAAGTTTAATGAGGTTTGAGCTCCAATGAAGAAAACATTTATGAAACTATAGAGAAAAAGGGAGAGACTAAGAGCTTCATTATAGAACCTTTCATGGAGGTAACAGCATTTTTCACTCTTCTTTCACAGCCATCACAGTCCATTTTAACCTTGATTTCAACGGTCTGAGAGCAATGAAAAAGCATACCATCTTTAGCATTAAGGTCATAAAAAATGCAAAAACATTAGAAAAGAGAAATAAGGTTGCAATATCTTCAGTTATATCTCTAGGTAATTTCTCGCTTTGTTCTTTGGAAAGCAGAAGATAAAGTAATTAAAGAAGGGAATAGAGAAAGTACAGAGAGAAGTTCTTTCTGTCTCTATATATGCCGCTAATGAACGCCTACCTGCATTGGTTTGCGTTTGCTTCTTGTGCTGGTGACAGTGCAAAAGTTGGAAAGATAATCAAGAGCCCCCATTTCCCTTCTTTCTTAGTAGAAAGCTAACAGTTCACAGAAATGAACAGAGAAAAAGACACAGAAAGGGAGAGAGAGAAGGAATGTACATATGATATAGACTATGAGACTTGGTATTTATACAGATAGGTAATTCTTTCTTTTTCTATTTTTAATATAACGAAATTAGATATGTATAATTCATCCTTTCACACCATTACCTTTTTTCAGAAAGAAGTATCAAGTTATATCGGTATAAAATTACTTAATATTTTAAAAATTTATAGTAAAATTTACAATTTGTTCATACTCGTCCTGCATGTAAAATTTTAAATTAATTCAATATTTATATCAAATCATTCAAGAAAATTGTCTTTTTAATATATATTGACGGTTGAAATTTTATTTTTATTCAAAAAATAATTAAATATTTTCATTAACTTGAAATATGACATCTCTGATCTATGTAAAATTGCACTTGAAATCCAAGAGTTTAATTAACAAAACATAAATCCTATAAAATGATACCAAAGAATATAAAACTTAATTAGTAGTAATTATACCGGTGTAAGTGATTTCTTCATCTTCTTTTTGATAAATTGCTATTTATTGTCACATGCATTACACATAAATATTTATTTTTATTTATTTTTAAATAATAATAATTCTTATATATAAAAAATACAAATCTTTCTATAATATACAGTTAATTGTCTATATATAAATAAAAGACAATTATATAAAAAGGTAGTTAATGTTTCAATTATATATAATTGAATTTTGTAATATTAATTCATAACTTATTAAAAAATATTATAAGTAAAAAAATTATGAAAGTCATTCAATACGGTTAGAATTCTTATTTACAAAATGGATAAATTTTATTAATATTTATAATAAAAAGATATTTTTAATGAAAATCAATCAATGCAATTGGAATTCTTATTTACACATAAGATAAATCTTATTTATATTTATAATGAAATATAATTTTAGTAAAAGACATTCAATGCAATTAGAATATTTATTTATAAATCGAAAATTTTTTATTAATATTTATAATAAAAGTCATTTTATGTAATTAGAGTTCTTGTTTATTTACACATCAAATAAATATTATTAATTTTATTAATAAAAAATTATTTAAAATGACAATTTAGAACTATAATGAACAAATATGATAATTTTCACTAATCAAAAAGTTTTTCAATATCTGTACTTTTACTTATAATGCCTATATTTATATGGATTATACATTTGATTGGCACATATGATTTTGGATTGAACAATGAAAAGTAATCATCTCTTATTTTATAAATCTCATTCCATCAATTCTAAAATTCAAAATCCAAAATTTCAATTATATATTATGTATCACAAAATGAGTGAGAAAGAAAAAGTTTGAGATAAACAGTTGCCTGTTGGATAGGAGAAGATATATGAAGAGGTAGGGTCTAGAAAGCAATGCTAGTTACCATAAAAATTAAATTAGAAAAAAGAAGATAAGGCATGCCCACAGACAATGCTAATGTGCCCAAAATCATGAGGGGTGGACAAGACTGCTTTTCCCAACACTTGATTGTTTATTTGAGTGAGACCCCATGGAGGGATTAAATTATAAACTACTTTTTATGTTCACTTTGAATTTTGATCAATCAGTGTGGCTTTGCTTTCCAATTATTTATTACTAAAATTAGTCACAATAATGGCTTCTATTGGTTGATTCTATCCCCTATTTCATTGAAATTTCTCAAGCAATTCTTCCATCTCCCTTTTGGGTTCTATTCCTTCTATGATTGTCCTCCATCATTTGTGTTAATTCCACCAATAACAAATCAACACTTCGTATGAGAGTTAAAATTATGTGTGCATTTCAAAAGAATTTATGTCATTTACTGGACATTCATAATTAACCATAAAGAGTTATTAGTGTAAATCTCAAATCCAAAATCACTTATTATTTATATAGATAATTTATTGTCGAAGTCAACCTCTTGTTAATCTTTATTACATTGTTCAAATGCTTGCTAATATAGTTGTCATTGATCTTATATCGTTAAGAAATGAAATAAGACTTTTTTTAATCTAATAGACATATCTTTTGAGTTAAAAACATCAACTTGTGATGAAGTGATATCAAAGTTTATCAAACTCTTTATTGACGAG
The DNA here is from genome assembly GCA_036013995.1 of Theobroma grandiflorum. Lineage (NCBI taxonomy): Eukaryota > Viridiplantae > Streptophyta > Magnoliopsida > Malvales > Malvaceae > Theobroma > Theobroma grandiflorum. The sequence goes on along the minus strand of CP142132.1, from coordinate 14,159,697 downwards.
AGATATCATGATCGAAATAAACTCAAACTAAGATTGATCTCTTTTTCTCTATGAGTCAAAAAACCAATGTGATAAAATTGAACTTTCTTCCATCTAACAGATATGTTTTTAATATTAAAAACGTGGGTCCGTAACATAGCTGTATGCAAAATTCCAAACACATTCCTGGTAGTCAAAATTCGAAAAGAATAAGCAATTTGGTGACAATAATCGCGTAAACCATTTTGCTTGTATTCCAATAATTTGATTATGGCCAAAAAGTGAAAAAAGAAGCAGCTCTTTCTCAGATGCCCAGCCTAACTCCAGCAATAGAGAATCATGGACTGCCGTCCAAATTTCAAACTCTCTTTCTTCACCGTGGAGTGCAACGCGCCTTTTTGGTCGTCCATCAAAATTTGTTTCTCTTCTTTTCCAGTTGCGTTGAGAAATGAGCATTTTTATGTGCGCTCACAAGGTTATCATGTGGTCCTCACTGTATGCATTGCATATTCCTTGCTTTCATATCTTCATTGTGAGCTTGATAAAGCTATGAACTTTATGCACTTACCATAGCTCGGTGGCAGGTGGCAAATGCTTTAATTTGGCCTAGATGTAACCTTTCATGTTTTGATAAGTCTTACCCAACGATTGTTTTCTTTACTACATATCAAATTTGATATTGTCTTGAATAGTTTGTACGTATGATAGAGACCTGCATACTGAACATTAGAGCTGTCAGATACAACATTCTCCAATAGCTTAAATGTAATGCAATAACAACATTCCTTTGGTTCAAGTCTCGCAAACTGAAGATGATAATCTGTCCTCTTAGGCAATGCAATTAGCTGCCCCCAGAGTGAACAATTGACCAACAGCTACATTGTTAAGGACACCTTATTCTTTGTCAAATAGTATCATGCCCTAAACAGATCAAATCCTTTATGATGTACAATGATATATGCTAGAATATTGACAGTTAAGTCACTTCATTCTCACAGATGAACACCCGAAATAAAATCCCAAGCAATTAATCTCATGTAGTTATCACCTAATGTGCTCTTCATCATCCTTTAAGGGTGATGAATATATGCTCCAAGCTCAGGCACTTTGTTCCTCAATTAATAGTCACAGCTTATAACCAAAAAAATAATCACTTTATTGAAAAACTAGATTCTGAATTTGCTTAAAACAACCATTTTTATGTATGAATCAAATGACAACAAAAATTTTAGTAAAACAAGGAGAGACTGTTTACCACTTTTTGCTCTTTGTGCTGACCATGGCAATAGGTTGCGCAACTACAGAAATACAATTTAGAGGTTAACAATTCAATGTTGCACAGGTCCGTTCAAAAGAAAAGGAGGGCATTATAAGACACAAATAAATTTGACGTATGTCTGAAACAATAAAGAATAACAGGAACAAATATTAAAAAGTTTAGAATCCAAATCTCAATAGAAATTTTACACTGCCGCTCTATGTAAAATGCCTCCTCTGTTATAACGTCTTTAGCTTTTGACCACGTAAACCATTCCAAAAGGCAGCTGCAGTTATTACCTTCTTACCAGGAAGTTGAACCTCCAATACCTGCTTTAATCAACAAAGTTTCAGGATCAGCAAATCAGGGAAGGCAAAAAAATAGAAATGGGACTTTGGATGTAGGAATAGCAGATTAGAAAATTATATTTGGCCACCTTATCATTAACAGCTTTAGCATGAAAATAAAGGTTTCTTGGTAAACACAATATAGGAGAACTGGACATGTCCGATGGATATTGTACAAATTGCAACTTCTTACAACAGCAATAAATCCCATAAAACATTCATTGGAAAACCAAAAAACTATAAATTATCATGCACCTCAAGAGCCGTGCATCCTCCACATGGAAATACCAGTGCACCCTTGACGAAAGCAATGTCATTTATGTCATTACCCTGAATATTATCATCAGGCCCTACTCTTGTGGTGATGATTTTAAGTTCCAGGATATTATGGCTGCTACTTTTGTCATTAACAACTAAAATTTTTGCTCGGGTTCCTGGCCAGCCTGCAAATGCACGAACCTGAAGAAGTTGCACATCATGGCTGCATACTCAGATTCACAGCAAAAGGAAGAGAAACCAACCTTATTATGCAGGACTAAAGCTTCATCATCAAAGGATAGCCATGATTCTTCAGGAGTTATCTGCTTAAATCAGAAAAAGGTTAAATTAGGCAACATAATGGACCGATTAGAGGTCACTGGCAGAGCTACCATATATACAATTTGAACATATTGTTTCACCTTGTTTGCTACTTTACTCATATAACTGACATTTATAGTTTGCATGTGAACTATAAAACAAGAAGCTAAACCAATTAAACTTTGACATAGCAAACCTTAGGCCAGATCATGCAAGACTTTAGGCATGATACTGTACCACAATATTGAGCTCATCTACCAAGCAAGATATATGAATGAGAACACAACCAGATGCATATCTATGCATGATCAATCTGCCTAAAATCAATGAAAAAGGTGCATTTTCTAGTAGAGAGAACAAGTATATCACAGTCAAGGGATGCATGTTCAATAAAGCAAAAATGGGAACAAGTAAACGAGGGAGAAATGCGGAGCTTGATTTCTTTGCAATTGCCATGCAGTAACTCTTATGGAGGATCACAAGAAGCACATTTTGATAAAATTTTAGACAAACAGTTCTTTCATTGGAAATGATGCTATTACCTTTACAGGTGCTCATACATTTTAAACGCTGTAGATTCTTACAGAGCAAGTTGCAAAGTTCTATAGTTTTTAAAGCCTGAGCAATCTATCACTTCCATCAGCTCTTTTCAATTGACTCTGAGTTGAGCCTAAAGTAGGCCATCATATGAAAAGTAAACATTTCACCAGCTGACAAATTCGTAGTATTCCACTAAACATCAGGAAGAGGCAAAAGAGATTCCAAGTTTATTTTTACATGAAAATACTGAATAAATACGCAAAAAATGTGACAAATAGTATGTAAATATTTAAAAGTATACCAACATATTTTTATTCATACTATACACCAACACTGATAAACATTGAGAAACGACATATGCCATTAGTGAGTAATTTTGTGGATATATAAGAACATAGATGCAACCAAGAGGCAAAACAGAGTTCAAATAATTCCTATGAATGATACTTCAAAAAGCAAATAAATAAATAAAATTCATTAAAGCCTTGCCTTAGGAGCCAAGGTAGCTTTAGAATCATCTTGAGGTTCAGCATGCACCTTAGCTGATCCGTCGAATATGGAAGGAAGTTTTCTAATAAGAAGTTTAGACCCTGCATAATTTAAAATGAAACCAATCACCCAAAAGATGAAATTAAAACTAAAAACAAGATAAATGAAGGTAACTGAACCAAATAATATTGCATTGACATGTATAACTGCACAACATAAATCCACATAAATCTAGACAGCAGATGATGTTATACATGAGAAATATGACTCAATAACCAGAAAACAGGTCTTACAGTTCTATTATTTAGGCAAATGAAAGCAGTCTATGCCAATGATTTACAACAACGGTACAAGAATTATATTGAAATAGCCAAAAATAGGCTAAATGCTTATGTTAGGGTTTAGTATCATAGTTTGGTTTTCTATAAGGAGTCTTCAGTATTTTCTTTAAAGTCTAACTTGAATAGGATTTCTAGTTCTGTTAAGATTAGGGTTGAAAGCAGGCTTGTAGCCCATATAAATATTGATGTACCCTTTCTTTTAAAGACAGATTAAGAGATTATGAGAATATTTTAGCATTGTTGCTATTGTGATTTTGTGATGCAATCAACCTTAGGTGTGATGCTGAGGTTATCTTTCCTTTCCTGTTTCTCTTTTCTTTATTCATTTTCCCTATTTTTATAGGAATTTCAGATTATTATTATCATAAGCCCTAGCACCCCAAGCTGTTCTACATCAGTCCAATGTTGCAAATACATCTATGCAAGCATGAATAATGAAACAAGATCGCTTTATGATATCTATAGCAGTACCTGACTAATGTGCAGCAACAGGCAATATCAACAACTGATAAGTTTCATGCAAGTTGTAACATACGGATATAAAGAATAAAGTACATAAACTGCAAGAGTGTTGCAGTATGAAACAGAACAAAATATGAGAAGTATCAAGAAGATAATAGGAGCACCTTCAGAAAATAGTAATGCCAGCAAATCTGGTGCCTGCATGCAAATCATATTAGTACTTGTCAATATAATTAATTTATGAGGTTAGAGATTATAAACTAATGCAGCATCCAGAAGATCAATTTAGAAAGCTAAAATTGAACTTATAGTGACTGTGGTGTGGATGTGGTGTATGCACAACCACATCTGTGCTTATGTGCATGCATACGAGTGTCAGAAAACATACATGGCATATAATGGAAGAGGCAACACAAGGAAAACATAAAGGAAAAAAGGCAAATAATTAGCTAACTATCAACATTTTATATTGTGCATATGATGTAAAGTTAATAGATGAAAGAAAAGTCCATTTATCACTAAAACACTTGCCTAGTGTTCTCACTAATGGTGCAGGGCAAACATCTTTTGGACTTGCAAATGTGAATATTGGTTAACTTAAACCCTTTGACCATAGACAATATCAGCCATTATTCATTTTTCAGGCAACAATTATCCTTACCTTAATTTGGTCATCAACTTCCAGTCTTTCCCGGGCAATGACAGGTCCAGCATCTAATGCACGTACAGTAAACGCTAACGAGACTCCCGTTTCTTTGACACCATCCTAATGAATAGACTGAATGATTGTACATCATGGGATAATCATAAAAGCATTCATATAATTACAATGAAATCTTTAGAGAGGATGAACCTGAAGTGCTCTTTGAACAGGAGCAGCACCTCGGTACAATGGCAGTAGACTTGGGTGTATATTTACTGTTCCTGACAAAAAAGATGCATACTTTGAGACTTTTAAAAGATAATTTATCGTTTATCCTTAAGAAGACATCATTGTTCTTAATACCCAAACCCTGAAATTTTGCAAATGTACAAATTATTCATTCTATTTCTTCTAATGGATAATCATGCATGATTTGAAGCCCTAGTTTGATTTTTTTGCCATACAGGAAACTAATTCATTATAACATGAGGAATCTCATAAAAACACATTACATACAAATTCTACAAAAGGTGCACTATTAACCTATAGTTATGTTGATTGTTGATTGAAGATTTGAGGTGCGTTAGGGATAAGAAAAGAAAGATTTGAAATGCTTTAGGGTATTACTCCTTAGCTATTTAACAATCTAACCACATATACCAAGTACGATGACCAAGCTCTCTTCCAAGCAGTATATGCTTTACAAGCTCAAGTCAACAAAACAAGCAATCATCTTTCAGTACAGAAACCAGCACCTGACAGAAGGCTGAATCAGTAAAGATCACATTTCTATTATATATTTAAAAGAAATCTGGTTGCTGGGTTTGTTTACTTGAGAACAAACATTAGATAAGCACAAACAGTATATGGGCAGAAGATAAACAAAACTCGAAATTTGTTAACAAAAATACCATTGACTAACCTAATGATGGAATATTCAGAAATTTAGTGGGTAAAATATTCCCATATGCTGCTGTAATGCAAAGTTCAGGCTGCAAAGTTGTCAAACTGGACAAGAAGGCCTCCTGCATAAAGTAGAAAGAAAATGAATTGTTTTCAAGCAAATAACCCCTTACAAGCAGGTTAGGAAAGTTTAATGGCTTTTATATGAGTAACAAAGTAGACATATAATAAAGGCTGCTAGAATTATTTTGTTGCTTCAAAAGTGTTTAAATTAAAAGTATACTTAAAAAAAAAAAAAGTGGCACTTGTTCTTCCACCCGACTGATGAATACCAATCAAGGAAAACTAATTAAAAAACCTAATTTCATCATTTCCAAACATAACTTAAAAATTAGCTCATCCAAGATAAGCCAAAAGAACCAGACAGATACATACATGTTCACATTAAAGAGAAAATTTTAGAAGAGATCATTATTCAGTCAAGACTTTTACATAGACTTGAATTAACACAACATAGTAATACACACACACTCACATTAACACTCCACTCAGCAATTCAATAAGGCCTTTCTAGAATATTGCAACTGAAAAGTAATTAGTTCACATGCATCTCAGACAACAAATTAGCCTATATATCAAGTTCACAAAATAGACCATTTGAGAGAAAGCAATCATTATCTTAATCAATTTGAAGGCTTATGAAGAAAACTGCTATAAGGTTTAACACTCATTCTACTTAGCCTCCTGAGTCCTCACCCTCCGCCCCCTGCCCCCTCCTTTCTTCTATACAAAGATCAGTTGTAAACAAGATTCCTAGTTTCTAACTAGACCAAAATCACTTCAAAGATTATTTGAACAAGATAGCAGTAAAATTGGACCAAAATTTGAAGATTAGATTTATACCAATTCAAAGCAGCACATTATTAATGCAGATTTAGATTTTCCATAAGAAAATGATTATGCTTCCAAGCTGTACTAAATTAAAATAGTGAAAGGAAAATTACCTCTCCAGCACGTTCTGGTGTGAAGATGAGGTCAGAAGGAAAGCCTCTGTCAAGAGCATACTGTGCCATTGGTGAAGGCATCACCTTTCTGCCCCTATCTCTTCTAGAAGGCGGCTGAGTAACAATTGCTGCAACCTAAATATTACCAAATTAGCAATGATTATCAAACGAAAACTATCAAAAATATCCCACACAGCAAACATTTTGTAATCTCTTTTCTCAGCAAAACAAGGCATGTGCTGATTGATTCAAGGTGCAAATACCAAGAATAACAGTAAAGTTTCAAATTCACACAATTCGGGCTTTAACCTTTTGGATATCAAAATAGATTTCCCAAAAACTACTTAAAAGTGGGGATACCAACTGATAAGCTGAAATCTATTTACGTTTTAGCATTCTTATTTTCAAATCAATTTCTCAAGTAATTGAACTGTTGCTTTCAAAATACTAGATCCTAAAATCATCAAATTTTTTAATAATTACCAATAACATTATCTCTTAAGAAGAGCCTATTTTCCAAAACTAACAAGAACCCATCATCAAACAGACCAAATTATGGTAAAAGAAAAGAATTATAAACGCAAACTTGAAAACTTTCAATCAAAATTTCAAATGTTTTTCTGTTCAGTACCTCAAAAGAGGAACTTGGTGCAGCAGAGGCATTGAAGAGAGCATCAAGAACTGTTGCAGAGACCTGAAAAGAAAAAAAAACACCCATGTTATTAAAGAAATAAACAAAGAGCAATAAGATATACATTTATGCATATAAATTTAGTATATCAAAATAGGCTTCTTTTATTTTTTTCAAAGTATTTTAAAGTACCTGAGGGGAACCTAAGAAGACAAGTGACTTTTTCTTGGAAGTAGAAGAAGAAGAAGAAACGGCTGCTACTGATGATGATGATGCTGCATTGAAGCAGAAGAAACGACGTTGCATTAAGGATGACCACATTCCTCCCTTGCTCTTTTGTTTTTCTGCTTTCTTCAACGGCTAAATTGTATTGGTGTCTTTTGCTCCTTTCTCTTTGGCTGCGTTTTCTGCTGCTGTCAACCAGTTTCACGTTTCTGTTCGTTTATCTGTGACAATTTACTTTGGGCCACGGGTCGGGAAAATGGATTCGTCTTTAACACCATTCCAAACCCAGCCCAATCTTCTTTGTGGTTTTGTTAATATAAAAGAGTCATTTCCCGCATCTTACCCCATTTAATCTAATTTAATTGTCCCTTAAAAATTGAGTTTAGATTTTTTGAACAAGTTCACAAGTCATACAAACTTGGCAGGCATCAACATATACTTATCATGAAACAGTGAATTTTCACTTCTTTTGTACTTTCTTTGCTCCATTTCATCCCATTTTTGTCTTCTTAATCAAAGGTTTCTCCTCACATTTCCATGGTGTGACTACATTGAAGCAATGCTGCAGCCATTTCTAACCTGTAAATATTAAAAGCATCACAATTTCCTAGTATGGCTAGGCTGGTAAGTAAGTTCAATCTTTTAGACTTGGAACATCAAATTTGTTTTTGGTTTGATATTTATTGGAAAATCAAATTTCGAATGTGGGAACAAGATAAAATGAAGATTGGGAAAAATGAAGGAATTGCAAAGAGGAAGTGGAAAGAAAATAATCATTACTGCAAAACCAACAGCTCAAGTTTTCACTCCTATGAAGTTTAACAGAGAAAGATGTGAAAGAGTTAAAGAGCTGGGAAAAGCTTGTTGAGGCTGCAGGGTAGTGCATAGAATTCATCATTCCTAACATCTGATTTGTATAAGCTAAATTTCTCCCACCACTTCAAGCCACTGTCTTTTCTTGTTTCATCATTTTCTCTGCACAGTGTAACATCCAAGAACAATGCAATCAAAGCAGCAACTGTTGTATGAGACATGAACATCACTGTCACTATGTCATTGACCTGCAATTCATTCAAAAATGTTAAGAAGCTAAAAACATGAAATATTTAAGATTCATTTATTTAAGTTTACAAGTTTAGTCCTGAGATGTTACCCATCCAGGATTATGAGCTGATCTCCAACCACCATGGTAATATTCTCTGAAGTACTGTGGAACAGATATTCCCATGAAGAATGAGAAGCCTAATATGAATTTTGTTCTGAAACTGTTCAGGTTACAGAATTGGAGAAAGCCGAGACCAGCAGAAGAGACACAGCCAAAGAGAACACAACTTAAAGCTGCTACAATTGGTAGTGGCACAGAAGCAAAAAATGCTCCAAATTTTCCTTGTAAAGTACACAACATAGCCAAAGATCAGTAATTATCAAAAGAAAGATATTAGAGTGCAGCAGCAGTGGAGATGAAACGGGGAATGAAAGAGTACTCCTGGAGCTTTTTTAACTTATTGAGGTTGATGATAGATTATACTAGAAGAAATCTAAAACCTGCCATTATATTTACAGTTGCATGGATGGCCTACCAAATATAGAGAAGAAAATCATAAAGCCAGCTGATATTTGTATCACTCTGCGGCTTCCAACCCTTGTCAATGCCAAAAGCCCGGTGTTTTCACTGTGAAGAGCAAAGAATAAGTATAGGTGGTGCAAGTAATCATTCATCTAATGTTCTAAATCACATTAATGTTCAAGAACTAAAGTTTAAGTTCATTACACTGATGCAGTAGTGCCAGTAACAGAACCAAGCAAGCCATTGAGCAAAACCCCAATACCCTGGAAAAGCAAAGGCATTGTGCAAGAAGGGATAAAGTCTAGAATTGAGAGTAAGGTGAAAGTATTGTTCGTTACTTCATTGACAGTTCTGAGAAACAAATATTACCAGCCATCCAGCCCCACGGCTGATAACAGAAGGAGGCACTGGAGTAGCACTTCCATATCTTGCTGCTGCAAAGAATGTGCCAGTTGACTGCAGATAACCAGGAGATCGTTACTGAAAGTTAAACATTTCAGTCTTTTCACTAGTAGCTGTTATGTCTGTGATATGAAAAGTCTAAACAAATTTTTTTATTCAATTATTCAATATGTATGGTTCTGCTCCTAAATGAGTGAAATTGAATTGTATTAAGCAAGCTCATAATGCAGACTTTTGCATAAGAAATTATACTTGTAGATCGATGGTATAGCATCAGGTGATGTTTCTGTTATCCACCATCTCATGGCTCCAAAAGTATGAGAAATTGATGGCATAATAGATAGCTAAGAACCTAGGAACACTACAAAGCTCTGTCAAGGATCATACCTCAAAGAGAGATACAAAAGAAGCAGCCATCACTGCAAAAGCTTCTCCAGGATTAAAAGTGGGGCTTCCCCATTGAAAGGGATAAGGAATATATATCCTGCAGCCAAGGACATGATATGAAGTAATAAGACCTTATGTTGTCAAAATAATACCATTTATAAATATTTTAAACAAAAGTGTCTTCAATAATTTGGCTGGTTTAAAAATTGGCACTAATAATTTTTCAGTGTCTCACCAAGGAGCTGAGCTAATAAGTCCAACACGATCAGTCCGGCAACTAATCTGAGTGTTCTCAGGTTTGTGTTTATACACAGAAGCTGAAGTTAGAAGCTGAGCAAATAACCATGTAATTGCAACTGAAAATAGGACTGCAAACCGGTCATATATGGGCCGCTTTGATTCTATATAACGAGGAAGAAACTGCAAAAGCATTGAACAGGTGACAATATTAAGGGAAAGGAACTCATCCATAATGACACAGTATAAACTGTATGACATCTTAGATAGTCTGGTCAACTGAGAAGCTGTAAGATACATAACTCTTTTATAACTGAAAACAGTTATCTGTGTTCGCTCTAAACAGAAAAATTGTTGCTTGAGAAGATGGCATTCCCGGTTAAAACTCTACTTTCTAGGGTACTCTTGAGAAATTGCTAGCTCGGAAAGGAATTGATACTTAACCTGTGAAATGAAAACCATCACTATAATGGCTGGAAGACCAATTTCAACACACTTTGCCACCTAAAAGGAGAAGAAAGAAAAATGGTCTAAGCTTTTAGTGCAAGAAAGACAAGCAGCACTGCAATTATCAACAATAATTGAAAGCAAGGGATGAAGGATTGAACTCTTTACCATGGGGAAGCCAAGATGATAAAGTCCAAGCCCGGAAAAAGTCACATATGGAACAACAGAAAGAGGACTAAGGAACCTGAAGAAAGGATAAAGTACTCAGAATACCCAACCATCCAATAAATCTGAACACGTTTGCTAGAACTTACCTCACAGCATTTCTCCACAAGCCTAAAAATCCCATTACAGTTTGGAAACATGCAGCAATAATCAGTGCACCTTGGATCCCTCTCATAGTCCATACAAACCTCTATAAATTCACAGACAGGGTTACTGAAGTGAGGAAATATAACAAACGAAAGTGAAAAATGATACAATCTAAAAGAATTATTTCAAGTATAAAACATGCAATCAACCTCATAAGGATCTAAGTAGGACTTGTATCTTGTCGCTTGGATAATAGAAGTCATGGGGATTAAATATGCATAAGAACCAGCTACCACGATAGGCAGTCGGGTACCAAAGAATGATTGAAGAAGTGTGCTTAATCCTGAAACGAAGAGTAAGGTCTGAATCACTGTAGCCTTCTCAGCCTGAATTGACACGAGAAAAAGACTTAGCTTAGTTACTATATAGAGGATAATATGTCAAGAAAACAGAAGAATTGTCATGATAAATATCAAGTTAAATCCTTACATTCCCACCACCCATTTGAGGAACGATCATGCTTGGAATCAAAACAGTGATGCCAAGAGTCAATAGATAATGTTGGAACCCCAATACAAGTGCTTCAGCTGCAATGTGATCAATTTAGTACCATCAGACTGGTAAAAAAATCTTTCACAATTTAACTAAATATTGAAATATAAACCATCCATATCTTATATTACAGACCAGAAAGAAGACAATGACGCCATTAAAAAGTGAAGAAGCAAGATGAAATAAATAAGTAAGATGTTCAAACTACATTTAAATGAAAACAGAATTGACTCCTAATGCAGAACGAAAGAATGGTAAAGAATAGAATCTATAAACAGCAGTATGTATGGGATTAGTGTACAAACGCCAAGGAGGTGGACTGTTTATGCAATATTGAATTCCGGGTAGCTGCTCTTTCACAGGGTGAGCTTGCGGCTCCTCAACCTTTTTATTAGCACCGCCTCCGCCGCAGCCACTGCAGCCACCACCTCCACCTCCATTATTACCACCACCACTATTTTGGGCCATAAATGTGTCAGGAATATACTAGCAAAAGGAGTAAAGAAGCAACAACTGAGGCAAGTTTTATGAAGAATGGAAAGCTAAAAGAGATTGTAATGGCATTCTACCATGCATGTTTTATTTATATATTTATAAATATTAGTCATTTACTTTGCTTGAAGGGTTACAAGAAAGGATAATCACAAAGTTCAGTATGGGTTTGGTTGTGCAAAATTTGAAAAGATACATAATATCAAACAGTAAGGAGCCCAGGGCTGGCAGTTACTAAACTTAAACCATCAGCTCTTAACACCAGTGTAAAATCATATTAGAATTTATTTGATTTGAATGGGAAATTTTTAACTGATCAATAAGGATTAAAAATGGGACGGTTACTAAACTTAAAATCATTCATCTTAAAAGCAGTGCAATAATTTGGTATATATATGTATTAATTGGGGAAATTTTTTGAATAAAAATGGGGATAAGACACTTGACTATAAAGGGCTCCAAATCTCCCTAATCCTCCATATTTTCCCAAATCCTTCAATATCCCAAAAATCTACTCTTAAATGGAGGAGATTTTTAAGATTTCTGGAAGTTGGTTGTCCTCCAGCTAATATTCTTTAATTTGTACTTAATTGTGAAGTACAATCTGTGCTATCTTTACACAAATATGTTACAACGATTTTAATTTTTTTTAAAAAAATAAAATAAACCTTTTTAAATGATTACATTAGATGTTCAAGAAGTCTGAACTTCTTTCTAAAATCAAGACAGTAAAATGTCGTTACTCTGCTTTGAGGTAAAATGTCATTACTCAAAAACTGTTTCAGCCAGCATAAGTACAGAGCATTCCTCCATAAATAAATGAAAAGATGTTTTGCTAATAACATTTACAAGGAGCAGTTATTTGGCACTTGTATTCCAATTGGATAAGGTTCCATTTCCCCTCCTAAATATCCCTCACACTTACTACACAATATGAACTCTTCCGATAGAAATAAACCAGAAGGTCAAGAATCAAGGAATCACTTTCAAGATGGCCTCTTCTTCTACACCAATGTCTAGTCTAATTTACAGCACATTACGAATAGTTCTAACCTCCTCCCACTGAGTGCAGTCAGTTACTGGACCATTTTCCACAGTAAAGGCTTACATGAACCTTTCACAAGCCATGACTTGCTTTGGTTTCGAAGGTGTAACATATCCACATAGCCATCGGGTTAGAAAGCACCAAGTTGGTCACATAAAATAATTTCACAAGCTTTCATAAATTATCCTTTAATCAACAAAGTGTAACGTATCCACCCAAACTGCCTTAATCAACTTGGAAGTTGAACCTCCAATGCCTGCTTTAATCAACAAAGTTTCAGGATCAGCAAATCAGGGAAACCAGAAAAATAGAAATGAGACTTTGGACGTAGGAATAATGGATTGGAAAATTATATTTGGCCACCTTATCATTAACAGCTTTAGCATAAAAATAAAGGTTTCCTGGTAAACACAATATAGGAGAACTGGATGTGTCCGATGGATATTGTACAAACTGCAACTTCTAACAACACAAATAAATCCCATAAAACATTCATTGGAAAACCAAAAACTATAAATTATCACACACCTCAAGAGCCGTGCATCCTGCACATGGAAATACCAGTGCACCCTTGACGAAAGCAATGTCATTTACATCATTACCCTGAATATTATCATCAGGCCCTACTCTTGTGGTGATGATTTTAAGTTCCAGGATATTATGGCTGCTTTAACAACTACAATTTTTGCTAGGGTTCCTGGCCAGCCTGCAAATGCACGAACCTGAAGAAGTTGCACGTCATGACTGCATACTCAGATTCACAGCAAAAGGACGAGGAACCAAACTTATTATGTAGAACTAAAGCTTCATCATCAAAGGATAGCCATGATTCTTCAGCAGTTATCTGCTTAAATCAGAAAAAGGTTAAATTAGGCAGCATAATCTACCGATTAGAGGTCAGTGGCAGAGCTACCATATGTACAATTTGAGCATATTGTTTCACCTTGTTTGCTCCTTTACTCATATAACTAACATCTATAGTTTGCGTGTGAACTATAAAACAAGAAGCTAAACCAATTAAACTTTGACATAACAAACCTTAGGCCAGATCACGCAAGACTTTAGGCATGATACGGTACCACAATATTGAGCTCATCTATCAAGCAAGATATATGGATGTGAACAAGAGCAGATGCATATCCATGCATGATCAATATGCCTAAAATCAATGAAAGAGGTGCATTTTCTAGTAGAGAGAACAAGTATATCAGAGTTAAGGGATGCATGTTCAATAAAGCAAAAATGGCAACAAGTTAACGAGGGAGAAATGCGGAGCTTGATTTCTTTGTAATTGCCATGCGGTAACTTTTATGGAGGATCATGAGAAGCACATTTTGATAAAATTTTAAACAAACAGTGCTTTCATCGGAAGTGATGCTACTACTATTACAGGTGCTCATACATTTTAAACGCTGCAAATTCTTACAGTAGCAAGTTGCAAAGTTCTACAGTTTTTAAAGCCTGAGCAATCTATCACTTCCATCAGCTCTTTTCAATTGACTCTGAGTTGAGCCTAAAGTAGGCCATCATATGAAAAGTAAATATTTCACCAGCTGTCAAATACGTAGCATTCCACTAAACATCAGGAAGAGGCAAAAGAGATTCAAAGTTTATTTTTACATGAAAATACTGAATAAACACGCAAAAAATGTGACAAATAGTATGTAAATATTTGGAAGTATACCAACATATTTTTATTGATTATATACCAACATTGATAAACATTCAGAAACAATACATGCCATTAGCGAGTAATTTTGTGGATATATAAGAACATAGATGCAACCAGGAGGCAAAACAGCGTTCAAGTAATTCCTATGAATGATACTTTGAAAAGCAAATAAACAAATAAAATTAATTGAAGCCTTGCCTTAGGAGCCAAGGTAGCTTTAGAATCATCTTGAGGTTCTGCATTCACCTTAGCTGATCCATTGAATATGGAAGGAAGTTTGCTAATAAGAAGTTTAGACCCTGCATAATTTAAAACCAATCACCCAAAGGTGAAATTAAAACTAAAAACAAGATAAAGGAAGGTAACTGAACCAAATAATATTGCATTGACACGTATGATTGCACAACATAAATCCACATAAATCTAAGCAGCAGATGATGTTATACATGAGAAATATGACTCAGTAACCAGAAAACAGGTCTTACAGTCCTACTATTTAGGCAAATGAAAGCAGTCTATGCTAATGATTTACAACAACAGTACAAGAATTATATGGAAATAGCCAACATAGGCTAAATGCTCATGTTAGGGTTTAGTATCTTAGTTTGGTTTTCTATAAGGAGTCTTCAGTATTTTCTTTAAAGTCTAACTTGAATAGGATTTCTAGTTCTGTTAAGATTAGGGTTGACAGCAGGCTTGTAGCCTATATAAATATTGATGTACTCTTTCTTTTAAAGACGGATTAAGAGATTATGAGAATGTTTTAGCATTGTTGCTATTGTGATTTTGTGATGCTATCAACCTTAGGTGTGATGCTTAGGTTATATTTTCTTTACTCATTTTCCCTATTTTAATAGGAATTTCAGATTATTATTATCATAAGCCCTAGCACCCCAAGCTGTTCTACATCGGTCTGATGTTGCAAATACATCTATGCAAGCATGCATGAATGAAACAAGATCATTTTACGATATCTAAAGTAGTGACTGACTAATGTGCAGCAACAGGCAATATCAACAGCTGATTAGTTTCATGCAAGTTGTAGATACGGATATAAAGAACAAAGTAGATAAACTGCAAGAGTGTTGCAGTATGAACAGAACAAGATATGAGAAGTATCAAGAAGATAATAGAAGCACCTTCAGAAAATAGTAATGCTAGCAAATCTGGTGCCTGCATGCAAATCATATTAGTATTTGTCAATATAATTAATTTATGAGGTTAGAGATTATAAAATAATGCAGCATCCAGAAGATCAATTTAGAAAGCTAAAATTGAACTTATAGTGATTGTTCTGTGGATGTGTATGCACAACCACATCTGTGCTTATGTGCATGCATACGAGTGTCAGAAAACATACATGGTATCTAATGGAAGGACAACAAAAGGAAAACATAAAGAAACAAAAGGCAAATAATTAGCTAACTACCAACATTTTATATTGCCCGTATGTTGTAAAGTTTATAGATGAAAGAAAAGTCTATTTATCACTAAAACACTTGCCTATTGTTCTCACTAATTGGTGCAGGGCAAACATCTTTTGGACTTGCAAAGGTAAATATTGGTTAACTTAAACCCTTTGATCATAGACAATATCAGCCATTATTGATTTAGGTATAACTTCAGGCCACAATTATCCTTACCTTAATTTGGTCATCAACTTCCAGTCTTTCATGGCAATGACAGGTCCAGCGTCTAATGCACATACAGTAAATGCTAGCGAGACTCCCGATTCTTTGACACTATCCTTATGTAGAGACTGAATGATTGTCCATCATGGAAGAATCATAAAAACATTCAAATAATTGCAATGAAATCTTTAGAGAGAATGTACCTGAAGTGCTCTTTGAACAGGAGCAGCACCGTGGTACAATGGCAGTCGACTTGGGTGTATATTTACGGTTCCTGAGAAAAAAGACGCATACTTTGAGACTTTTCCTTTATCCTTAAGAAGACATCATTGTTCTTGAGACCCAAACCCTGAAATTTTGCAAATGTACAAATTATTCATTCTATTTCTTCTAATGGATAATCATGCACAATTCGAACCCTAGTTTGATTTTTATGCCATACAGGAAACTAATTCATTACAACATGAGGAATCTTATAAAAACACATTACATACAAAGTCTACAAACGATGCACTATTAGCCTATAGTTATGTTGATTGTTGATTGAAGATTTGAGGTGCATTATGGATAAGAAAAGAAAGATTTGAAATGCTTTAGGGGTATTACTTCTTAGCTATTTAACAATCTAACCACATATACCAAGTACGATGACCAAGCTCTCTTCCAAGTAGTATATGCTTTACAAGCTCAAGTCAACAAAACAAGCAATCATCTTTCAGTACAGAAACCAGCACCTGACAGAAGGCTGAATCAGTAAAGATCACATTTCTATTATATATTTAAAAGAAATCTGGTTGCTGGGTTTGTTTACTTGAGAACAAACATTACATAAGCACAAACAGTACACGGGCAGAAGATAAACAAAACTCCAATTTTGTTAACAAAAATACCATTGACTAACCTAATGATGGAATATTCAGAAATTTGGTGGGTAAAATATTCCCGTATGCTGCTGTAATGCAAAGTTCAGGCTGCAAAGTTGTCAAACTGGACAAGAAGGCCTCCTGCATAAAGTAGAAAGAAAATGAATTGTTTTCAAGCAAATAACCCTTATAAGCAGTTAGGAAAGTTTAATGGCTTTTTATATGAGTAACAAAGTAGACATATAAGAAAGACTGCTAGAATTATTTTGTTGCTTCAAAAGTGTTTAAATTAAAAGTATACTTAAAAAAAAAAAAAGTGGCACTTGTTCTTCCAACCGACTGATGAATACCAACCAAGGAAAACTAATTAAAAAACCTAATTTCATCATTTCCAAACATAACTTAAAAATTAGCTCATCCAAGATAAGCCAAAAGAACCAGATAGATACATACATGTTCACGTTAAAGAGAAAATTTTAAAAAGATCATTATTCAGTAAAGACTTTTACACAGACTTGAATTAACACAGTATAGTAATAGACACACACTCACGTTAACACTCCACTCCGCAATTCAATAAGGCCTTTCTAGAATATTGCAACTGAAAAGTAATTAGTTCACATGCATCTCAGACAACAAATTAGCCTATATATCAAGTTCACAAAATAGACCATTTGAGAGAAAGCAATCATTATTTTAATCAATTTGAAGGCTATGAAGAAAACTGCTATAAGGTTTAAGGCTCATTCTACTTAGCCTCCTGAGTCCTCACCCTCCACCCCCTGCCCCCTCCTTTCTTTCTTCCATACAAATATCAGTTGTAAACAAGATTCCGAGTTTCTAACTGGACCAAAATCACTTCAAAGATTAATTGAACAAGATAGCAGTAAAATTGGACCAAAATTTGAAGATTAGATTTATACCAATTCAAAGCAGCACATTATTAATGCAGATTTAGATTTTCCATAAGAAAATGATTATGCTTCCAAACTGTACTAAACTAAAATAGTGAAAGGAAAATTACCTCTCCAGCACGTTCTGGTGTGAAGATGAGGTCAGAAGGAAAGCCTCTGTCAAGAGCATACTGTGCCACGGGTGAGGGCATCACCTTTCTGCCCCTATCTCTTCTAGAAGGCGGCTGAGTAACAATTGCTGCAACCTAAATATTACTAAATTAGCAATGATTATCGAACGAAAACTATCAAAAATATCCCACACAGCAAACATTTTGTAATCTCTTTTCTCAGCAAAACAAGGCATGTGCTGATTGATTCAAGGTGCAAATACCAAGAATAACAGTAAAGTTTCAAATTCACACAATTCGGGCTTTAACCTTTTGGATATCAAAATAGATTTCCCAAAAACTACTTAAAAGTGGGGATACCAACTGATAAGCTGAAATCTATTTACGTTTTAGCATTCTTATTTTCAAATCAATTTCTCAAGTAATTGAACTGTTGCTTTCAAAATACTAGATCCTAAAATCATCAAATTTTTTAATAATTACCAATAACATTATCTCTTAAGAAGAGCCTATTTTCCAAAACTAACAAGAACCCATCATCAAACAGACCAAATTATGGTAAAAGAAAAGAATTATAAACGCAAACTTGAAAACTTTCAATCAAAATTTCAAATGTTTTTCTGTTCAGTACCTCAAAAGAGGAACTTGGTGCAGCAGAGGCATTGAAGAGAGCATCAAGAACTGTTGCAGAGACCTGAAAAGAAAAAAAAACACCCATGTTATTAAAGAAATAAACAAAGAGCAATAAGATATACATTTATGCATATAAATTTAGTATATCAAAATAGGCTTCTTTTATTTTTTTCAAAGTATTTTAAAGTACCTGAGGGGAACCTAAGAAGACAAGTGACTTTTTCTTGGAAGTAGAAGAAGAAGAAGAAACGGCTGCTACTGATGATGATGATGCTGCATTGAAGCAGAAGAAACGACGTTGCATTAAGGATGACCACATTCCTCCCTTGCTCTTTTGTTTTTCTGCTTTCTTCAACGGCTAAATTGTATTGGTGTCTTTTGCTCCTTTCTCTTTGGCTGCGTTTTCTGCTGCTGTCAACCAGTTTCACGTTTCTGTTCGTTTATCTGTGACAATTTACTTTGGGCCACGGGTCGGGAAAATGGATTCGTCTTTAACACCATTCCAAACCCAGCCCAATCTTCTTTGTGGTTTTGTTAATATAAAAGAGTCATTTCCCGCATCTTACCCCATTTAATCTAATTTAATTGTCCCTTAAAAATTGAGTTTAGATTTTTTGAACAAGTTCACAAGTCATACAAACTTGGCAGGCATCAACATATACTTATCATGAAACAGTGAATTTTCACTTCTTTTGTACTTTCTTTGCTCCATTTCATCCCATTTTTGTCTTCTTAATCAAAGGTTTCTCCTCACATTTCCATGGTGTGACTACATTGAAGCAATGCTGCAGCCATTTCTAACCTGTAAATATTAAAAGCATCACAATTTCCTAGTATGGCTAGGCTGGTAAGTAAGTTCAATCTTTTAGACTTGGAACATCAAATTTGTTTTTGGTTTGATATTTATTGGAAAATCAAATTTCGAATGTGGGAACAAGATAAAATGAAGATTGGGAAAAATGAAGGAATTGCAAAGAGGAAGTGGAAAGAAAATAATCATTACTGCAAAACCAACAGCTCAAGTTTTCACTCCTATGAAGTTTAACAGAGAAAGATGTGAAAGAGTTAAAGAGCTGGGAAAAGCTTGTTGAGGCTGCAGGGTAGTGCATAGAATTCATCATTCCTAACATCTGATTTGTATAAGCTAAATTTCTCCCACCACTTCAAGCCACTGTCTTTTCTTGTTTCATCATTTTCTCTGCACAGTGTAACATCCAAGAACAATGCAATCAAAGCAGCAACTGTTGTATGAGACATGAACATCACTGTCACTATGTCATTGACCTGCAATTCATTCAAAAATGTTAAGAAGCTAAAAACATGAAATATTTAAGATTCATTTATTTAAGTTTACAAGTTTAGTCCTGAGATGTTACCCATCCAGGATTATGAGCTGATCTCCAACCACCATGGTAATATTCTCTGAAGTACTGTGGAACAGATATTCCCATGAAGAATGAGAAGCCTAATATGAATTTTGTTCTGAAACTGTTCAGGTTACAGAATTGGAGAAAGCCGAGACCAGCAGAAGAGACACAGCCAAAGAGAACACAACTTAAAGCTGCTACAATTGGTAGTGGCACAGAAGCAAAAAATGCTCCAAATTTTCCTTGTAAAGTACACAACATAGCCAAAGATCAGTAATTATCAAAAGAAAGATATTAGAGTGCAGCAGCAGTGGAGATGAAACGGGGAATGAAAGAGTACTCCTGGAGCTTTTTTAACTTATTGAGGTTGATGATAGATTATACTAGAAGAAATCTAAAACCTGCCATTATATTTACAGTTGCATGGATGGCCTACCAAATATAGAGAAGAAAATCATAAAGCCAGCTGATATTTGTATCACTCTGCGGCTTCCAACCCTTGTCAATGCCAAAAGCCCGGTGTTTTCACTGTGAAGAGCAAAGAATAAGTATAGGTGGTGCAAGTAATCATTCATCTAATGTTCTAAATCACATTAATGTTCAAGAACTAAAGTTTAAGTTCATTACACTGATGCAGTAGTGCCAGTAACAGAACCAAGCAAGCCATTGAGCAAAACCCCAATACCCTGGAAAAGCAAAGGCATTGTGCAAGAAGGGATAAAGTCTAGAATTGAGAGTAAGGTGAAAGTATTGTTCGTTACTTCATTGACAGTTCTGAGAAACAAATATTACCAGCCATCCAGCCCCACGGCTGATAACAGAAGGAGGCACTGGAGTAGCACTTCCATATCTTGCTGCTGCAAAGAATGTGCCAGTTGACTGCAGATAACCAGGAGATCGTTACTGAAAGTTAAACATTTCAGTCTTTTCACTAGTAGCTGTTATGTCTGTGATATGAAAAGTCTAAACAAATTTTTTTATTCAATTATTCAATATGTATGGTTCTGCTCCTAAATGAGTGAAATTGAATTGTATTAAGCAAGCTCATAATGCAGACTTTTGCATAAGAAATTATACTTGTAGATCGATGGTATAGCATCAGGTGATGTTTCTGTTATCCACCATCTCATGGCTCCAAAAGTATGAGAAATTGATGGCATAATAGATAGCTAAGAACCTAGGAACACTACAAAGCTCTGTCAAGGATCATACCTCAAAGAGAGATACAAAAGAAGCAGCCATCACTGCAAAAGCTTCTCCAGGATTAAAAGTGGGGCTTCCCCATTGAAAGGGATAAGGAATATATATCCTGCAGCCAAGGACATGATATGAAGTAATAAGACCTTATGTTGTCAAAATAATACCATTTATAAATATTTTAAACAAAAGTGTCTTCAATAATTTGGCTGGTTTAAAAATTGGCACTAATAATTTTTCAGTGTCTCACCAAGGAGCTGAGCTAATAAGTCCAACACGATCAGTCCGGCAACTAATCTGAGTGTTCTCAGGTTTGTGTTTATACACAGAAGCTGAAGTTAGAAGCTGAGCAAATAACCATGTAATTGCAACTGAAAATAGGACTGCAAACCGGTCATATATGGGCCGCTTTGATTCTATATAACGAGGAAGAAACTGCAAAAGCATTGAACAGGTGACAATATTAAGGGAAAGGAACTCATCCATAATGACACAGTATAAACTGTATGACATCTTAGATAGTCTGGTCAACTGAGAAGCTGTAAGATACATAACTCTTTTATAACTGAAAACAGTTATCTGTGTTCGCTCTAAACAGAAAAATTGTTGCTTGAGAAGATGGCATTCCCGGTTAAAACTCTACTTTCTAGGGTACTCTTGAGAAATTGCTAGCTCGGAAAGGAATTGATACTTAACCTGTGAAATGAAAACCATCACTATAATGGCTGGAAGACCAATTTCAACACACTTTGCCACCTAAAAGGAGAAGAAAGAAAAATGGTCTAAGCTTTTAGTGCAAGAAAGACAAGCAGCACTGCAATTATCAACAATAATTGAAAGCAAGGGATGAAGGATTGAACTCTTTACCATGGGGAAGCCAAGATGATAAAGTCCAAGCCCGGAAAAAGTCACATATGGAACAACAGAAAGAGGACTAAGGAACCTGAAGAAAGGATAAAGTACTCAGAATACCCAACCATCCAATAAATCTGAACACGTTTGCTAGAACTTACCTCACAGCATTTCTCCACAAGCCTAAAAATCCCATTACAGTTTGGAAACATGCAGCAATAATCAGTGCACCTTGGATCCCTCTCATAGTCCATACAAACCTCTATAAATTCACAGACAGGGTTACTGAAGTGAGGAAATATAACAAACGAAAGTGAAAAATGATACAATCTAAAAGAATTATTTCAAGTATAAAACATGCAATCAACCTCATAAGGATCTAAGTAGGACTTGTATCTTGTCGCTTGGATAATAGAAGTCATGGGGATTAAATATGCATAAGAACCAGCTACCACGATAGGCAGTCGGGTACCAAAGAATGATTGAAGAAGTGTGCTTAATCCTGAAACGAAGAGTAAGGTCTGAATCACTGTAGCCTTCTCAGCCTGAATTGACACGAGAAAAAGACTTAGCTTAGTTACTATATAGAGGATAATATGTCAAGAAAACAGAAGAATTGTCATGATAAATATCAAGTTAAATCCTTACATTCCCACCACCCATTTGAGGAACGATCATGCTTGGAATCAAAACAGTGATGCCAAGAGTCAATAGATAATGTTGGAACCCCAATACAAGTGCTTCAGCTGCAATGTGATCAATTTAGTACCATCAGACTGGTAAAAAAATCTTTCACAATTTAACTAAATATTGAAATATAAACCATCCATATCTTATATTACAGACCAGAAAGAAGACAATGACGCCATTAAAAAGTGAAGAAGCAAGATGAAATAAATAAGTAAGATGTTCAAACTACATTTAAATGAAAACAGAATTGACTCCTAATGCAGAACGAAAGAATGGTAAAGAATAGAATCTATAAACAGCAGTATGTATGGGATTAGTGTACAAACGCCAAGGAGGTGGACTGTTTATGCAATATTGAATTCCGGGTAGCTGCTCTTTCACAGGGTGAGCTTGCGGCTCCTCAACCTTTTTATTAGCACCGCCTCCGCCGCAGCCACTGCAGCCACCACCTCCACCTCCATTATTACCACCACCACTATTTTGGGCCATAAATGTGTCAGGAATATACTAGCAAAAGGAGTAAAGAAGCAACAACTGAGGCAAGTTTTATGAAGAATGGAAAGCTAAAAGAGATTGTAATGGCATTCTACCATGCATGTTTTATTTATATATTTATAAATATTAGTCATTTACTTTGCTTGAAGGGTTACAAGAAAGGATAATCACAAAGTTCAGTATGGGTTTGGTTGTGCAAAATTTGAAAAGATACATAATATCAAACAGTAAGGAGCCCAGGGCTGGCAGTTACTAAACTTAAACCATCAGCTCTTAACACCAGTGTAAAATCATATTAGAATTTATTTGATTTGAATGGGAAATTTTTAACTGATCAATAAGGATTAAAAATGGGACGGTTACTAAACTTAAAATCATTCATCTTAAAAGCAGTGCAATAATTTGGTATATATATGTATTAATTGGGGAAATTTTTTGAATAAAAATGGGGATAAGACACTTGACTATAAAGGGCTCCAAATCTCCCTAATCCTCCATATTTTCCCAAATCCTTCAATATCCCAAAAATCTACTCTTAAATGGAGGAGATTTTTAAGATTTCTGGAAGTTGGTTGTCCTCCAGCTAATATTCTTTAATTTGTACTTAATTGTGAAGTACAATCTGTGCTATCTTTACACAAATATGTTACAACGATTTTAATTTTTTTTAAAAAAATAAAATAAACCTTTTTAAATGATTACATTAGATGTTCAAGAAGTCTGAACTTCTTTCTAAAATCAAGACAGTAAAATGTCGTTACTCTGCTTTGAGGTAAAATGTCATTACTCAAAAACTGTTTCAGCCAGCATAAGTACAGAGCATTCCTCCATAAATAAATGAAAAGATGTTTTGCTAATAACATTTACAAGGAGCAGTTATTTGGCACTTGTATTCCAATTGGATAAGGTTCCATTTCCCCTCCTAAATATCCCTCACACTTACTACACAATATGAACTCTTCCGATAGAAATAAACCAGAAGGTCAAGAATCAAGGAATCACTTTCAAGATGGCCTCTTCTTCTACACCAATGTCTAGTCTAATTTACAGCACATTACGAATAGTTCTAACCTCCTCCCACTGAGTGCAGTCAGTTACTGGACCATTTTCCACAGTAAAGGCTTACATGAACCTTTCACAAGCCATGACTTGCTTTGGTTTCGAAGGTGTAACATATCCACATAGCCATCGGGTTAGAAAGCACCAAGTTGGTCACATAAAATAATTTCACAAGCTTTCATAAATTATCCTTTAATCAACAAAGTGTAACGTATCCACCCAAACTGCCTTAATCAACTTGGAAGTTGAACCTCCAATGCCTGCTTTAATCAACAAAGTTTCAGGATCAGCAAATCAGGGAAACCAGAAAAATAGAAATGAGACTTTGGACGTAGGAATAATGGATTGGAAAATTATATTTGGCCACCTTATCATTAACAGCTTTAGCATAAAAATAAAGGTTTCCTGGTAAACACAATATAGGAGAACTGGATGTGTCCGATGGATATTGTACAAACTGCAACTTCTAACAACACAAATAAATCCCATAAAACATTCATTGGAAAACCAAAAACTATAAATTATCACACACCTCAAGAGCCGTGCATCCTGCACATGGAAATACCAGTGCACCCTTGACGAAAGCAATGTCATTTACATCATTACCCTGAATATTATCATCAGGCCCTACTCTTGTGGTGATGATTTTAAGTTCCAGGATATTATGGCTGCTTTAACAACTACAATTTTTGCTAGGGTTCCTGGCCAGCCTGCAAATGCACGAACCTGAAGAAGTTGCACGTCATGACTGCATACTCAGATTCACAGCAAAAGGACGAGGAACCAAACTTATTATGTAGAACTAAAGCTTCATCATCAAAGGATAGCCATGATTCTTCAGCAGTTATCTGCTTAAATCAGAAAAAGGTTAAATTAGGCAGCATAATCTACCGATTAGAGGTCAGTGGCAGAGCTACCATATGTACAATTTGAGCATATTGTTTCACCTTGTTTGCTCCTTTACTCATATAACTAACATCTATAGTTTGCGTGTGAACTATAAAACAAGAAGCTAAACCAATTAAACTTTGACATAACAAACCTTAGGCCAGATCACGCAAGACTTTAGGCATGATACGGTACCACAATATTGAGCTCATCTATCAAGCAAGATATATGGATGTGAACAAGAGCAGATGCATATCCATGCATGATCAATATGCCTAAAATCAATGAAAGAGGTGCATTTTCTAGTAGAGAGAACAAGTATATCAGAGTTAAGGGATGCATGTTCAATAAAGCAAAAATGGCAACAAGTTAACGAGGGAGAAATGCGGAGCTTGATTTCTTTGTAATTGCCATGCGGTAACTTTTATGGAGGATCATGAGAAGCACATTGTCAGTTAAAATTTCACTACGCAAGTATACGTATCGAATAGACAGTATATTAGCAAGTAGAGTATCGTTCCCACGGAGAATTGATCTAAAACTTCACTAATTACTAAAATTAAAACAATTTAATTTTATCCAAATAATCCAAATTAATTAATTAATTAATTAAAATTAATAAACTAGAAATTAAAATAATAAGAAAAATCAAAATAATAAAAACTGGAGAAAATATCAGATTAAACAAGCCTAGGATTACAATATCCCTCACACTTCATCTAAATTTTACCTCTCCTCCTTAACTTATTTCAATGGGTTGAATTGCTAACCTAGAGTCCTAAATTATTTATAAGGGTCTCCCGACTCGTCCTATAAAAATATCTATTTTAACCAAAACACTATATCCCTATGTGATTTGAAATTAAAACAGACTCATTAAGTTCAGGCTCTAATCTGGCTACATATGGCCTATAGGTATATCCCTATCCTATACGCAAATCATTTAACATGATCATATGCTATCCCAATTTTAGTCTACTCTAAACTCCCTTTCCCAAGTTTGTTTAGGTTCCTAAATCAATTTAATTGGTGACCAGGCAATTAAAAGCATTAAGAACAAATTGAAATAAACAATTCAACTCCCATTGAAAATAAGTAAGAAAAAGAGTAAAAACTTAGACTACATGTGAGTTCAATTGCAATCCTAGAAAAAGAAAATTAGCTACTCATAATTGTAAAATCAAATAACATTGTATAAAGTTCAACCATTGAAAATAACAAGAAGAATAAAAGCTAAAGAAGAAAACAAAATAATTGCAGCTCTGATCTCCGGGTTTCTGCTTCAACTTCTAGCTTCTTGAATCTCCAAAGGTTCTCTCAGTTCTTCCCCCCTTTTAAGTTCTTCCAAAACATCCTATTTATACTACAAACTTAACCTAAATTTCTCCAAGTTGACCTAGGGTTTAATTGGGCTTAAAACATAATGAGAGGCCCAAAAATCACTTAACAGTCTTTACAAATTTCCATTCCCGGCACAGTACGTCCAGCAACTTTGCGATGCGATTTTCTCCATCTTCGAGGCAGAACTGGGCAAAGTGATCTTCATGAAAGTTGTAGCTCTGTCTCTTAGCTTTCCAATGGTCTAAGAATCGCAATAATTGGTGTTCTGTAGCTCGAGATATAGCTAAAATAATGAAGCATATGCAAGCAGATTTCTGGATCTTTCAGCACCTTACTTTCCAAAATTAAACCCAATGACTTTAGGTCCTACCAAAAATATAAAAACTAATAAATATTAACCAAATTAAAGAAAATAACATAAAATTAATTAACTTACTTAAAAATAAACTAAATATAAAAATAACTAAAAATTAAGTAAATTACAATTAAAAACTAAGGACTTAGCTAAAATTTAATAACAAAATTGGAATAAAATAATTCTATAAAATAGAATTATCACACCCCCAAACTTAAGATTTTGCTAGTCCTCGAGCAAAAGAAAAAAAACACAAAAAGAAAACTACACAAGAAAAATCCTTAAACGAGAGATAGAAGTACCAAATCATGATTTCTCAATTTTTCCTCAGAAATTAACTCAAATTCTAGCTTAAGGTAACATACAACTAATCCTTAAATTCATGCATCAATTCAAGTGAAACTTTATTTTTCGAATGGACTTCCGTGTGTGTGTGAATGCTCTTTTACAAAGAATATCATGCAATTCAAATTAGTTCATGCCAAATCTAAGTATAGATTAGTACTTGGATCCCATAAGTTTGCTTTTCATCTCTCTCTCCACTAATGTAGATTAACACTTATTCAAGAATCAATAGGTCTTTATCAAGCTTGTAATGTAAGGCTAGGGTCAAGGTATGATAAAGGATATATTTAGGCTCAAATTCACCATAAGCACTTAATCAATCTAGGACACATAAAGAGCTCAATTTTTTTTTTATAACACCCCCAAACTTGAAGTAAACTTTCCTTTGTCACACACATTTTATTTCTCTTCTTTTTTTTTTTTTTTAACCCCCAAACTTATTTTTGACAATTATAACAAGGGGTAATTTTTCCAACAACCTTCATTTTTTTTTTTTTCACCTTTCTCCTCAATTTATTCTTTAAGCTTAAATCATTCCTTAGAAAGATTAAAATACTTAAAAGGTGAAAGGTTCAAATTATTGGATTTAAACAGAAAGGCCAAGGCTACATAATTAGGTAATTACAAAGAAAAGGTAAATTAAGCTCAAAAAGGGTGACTAAGGATAAATATAACAAGGTAGGCTCAAAAAGGCTCAAACGGTCCAAAGATGGCCTAAATCACTTCCTATCCTAAGTGTTATCTAAGATTTAAGCTTAAATCATTCCTTAGAAAGATTAAAATACTTAAAAGGTGAAAGGTTCAAATTATTGGATTTAAACAGAAAGGCCAAGGCTACATAATTAGGTAATTACAAAGAAAAGGTAAATTAAGCTCAAAAAGGGTGACTAAGGATAAATATAACAAGGTAGGCTCAAAAAGGCTCAAACGATCCAAAGATGGCCTAAATCACTTCCTATCCTAAGTGTTATCTAAGATTTCGCCTCGAGAGAGAATCAAACAAATTCTAGAATTCATGACTTCACTATACTTTTTCATCACATAAATTTTCTCTGAATCACATAAAAATTCTAAGTAAAATAGTATAGTGCTCAAATTATTGGAAGTCACATTCTAAAATAAAATTAACACAAGAATATCACATAAAATTAAATCATAACTATATGCTTCCCAAAAGCTAAGAATCAAAAGATAATTAACATATCATCCTAGGATTGGAACAATCATGAATAAGGTGCAACTATCTCAAAAGTTTTTTTTTTTTTTTTTACTCATAAATGAAACATGCAAAATATAAATAAACATGCAAAACAAATTCTAAACCAAAGCTAACTAAACATAAAAAAATTAAATCAATAAAATTCAAAACCACTGAATTGTAAACCACTCCCCCAAACTTAAATTGCACATTGTCCTCAATGTGATAAAAGAAAATAAAGAAAAAAGACAAGAATACTCCCCTAACTCCGGAATGGAAGACTATGAATTCTCTGCATCGTCACCACGAAAATCATCCTCAGTGTCGGAATCCATAAGCAACGAAGGAAAAGTGGACATCCATCCCATTCTTTAAGATGCAGCCTAAATACTCTTGAGGGAAGAGTGAATGTGGTGAGTGAAAAAATGAAATAAAATAAAATAAAATAAAATAAAATTAATGTGAAAAATCCCCGGCAACGGCGCCAAAAACTTGTCAGTTAAAAATCCACTACGCAAGTATACGTATCGAATAGACAGTATATCAGCAAGTAGAGTATCGATCCCACGGAGAATTGATCTAAAACTTTACTAATTACTAAAATTAAAACAATTTAATTTTATCCAAATGATCCAAATTAATTAATTAATTAAAACTAATAAACTAGAATTTAAACTAACAAAAAATCAAAATAATAATAACTGGAGAAAATATTAAATTAAACAAGCCTAGGATTACAATATCCCTCACACTTCATCTAAATTTTACCTCTCCTCCTTGACTTATTTCAATGGGTTGAATTGCTAACCTAGAGTCCTAAATTATTTATAAGGGTCTCCCGACTCGTCCTATAAAAATATCTATTTTAACCAAAACATCATATCCCTTTCTTTAAGATGCAGCCTAAATACTCTTGAGGGAAGAGTGAATGTGGTGAGTGAAAAAATGAAATAAAATAAAATAAAATAAAATAAAATTAATGTGAAAAAATTGAAAAGGAAAAGAGAGAAACAAAAATTTCAAGAGGAAGAAGTTGTAGAAGAAGAAAAGAAATAATAAAAAAAAATAATAAGAATGATGGTGTGGTTGAAGGAAGATAAAAGTAAAAAAAAAAATAATAATAATAATAAAAAAAATGTGTGGCTGAAGACAAGAGAAAGAAGCAAAATAAAAAATGAAAAAAATGAAATTGTGCTGCTGAAAAAAAAATAAATAAAAAAAATAAAAAATAAAAGGGTTAGGGCTGGGCCCTACTGCACTGTTTTTACAGTATTTTTATACTGTTTCTACAGTGTTACCGCACTGTGCACTGTTTTGGCACTGTTCGGCACTGTTTCGGCACTGTTCACGGCACTGTTCGGCACTGTTTCGGCACTGTTTTGGTACTGTTTGGTACTGTTTCGGCACTGTTTCTACAGTACCCGTACTGCTTTTACAGCCTCATCCAGCGCCGCGGCTCTCATTTGAGGGCCGCGGCGCTCAAACGTTCTGTTTGTGCTGCTTTGGCAGCACATTTGAGGGGCGCGGCTATGTTTTTTTTTTTTTTTTTTTTTTTTTTGAAAACCAATTATCTGCAAAAGGAGATAAAAAATTAGAATAAATAATAAAAATAACTACTAAATAAATAAGTAGTAAAATAAAATAAAATAAAAACTCATGAAAAAAAATAATGAAAATAATTAAAGTTAAGGAACTTGGGTTGCCTCCCAAGAAGCGCTCGTTTACAGTCACTAGCTTGACTATAGCACCCCATTTTTCAGTTCTTCATCTTCGAAATATGGTCTAAGGCTCAACCCATTAACCATGAATGTGCCCGTATCCTCACCATCAATCTCAATTATTCCACACGGATAAGCCTTGACCACTTTGAAAGGACCCCACCATTTTTCTTTGCGTTTCCATGGAAAAAGCTTGAAGTATGATCGAGAAAGCATCATTACTTGTTGTCCAATCTCGAAAGGACAATTAAGTGGTGGTGGAGGATGGTCAGGTGCTAATTGCTTGGGTCTCACAGGCGAAGGTAGTGGAATAGGCTTACCTTTACCTTTATTCACTGAATCCACTTTATAACAACTATCTGTATAGGGATACTGAGTTGAATTGAACAAATTAAATACCACTTCCTCTTCGCCAACATTGAAAGTTATTTTGCCATTCTTCACATCAATTATTGCTCCAGCTGTAGCTAAGAATGGTCTTCCCAAAATAAGAGGAATTTCAACATCATCTTCAATCTCAAGCACAATGAAGTCCACTGGAATGTATAAATGCCCAACTTTAAGCAAAACATCCTCTATAATCCCAACTGGGTGCCTAATTGTTCTGTCTGCTAATTGCAAGGTAACTGTAGTAGGTTGTATCTCTTGAAATCCAAGTTTCCTAGCAATAGAAAAAGGCATTATTGAAACACTAGCACCTAAATCACATAAAGCTTTAGAAATTTTAAAACTACCAATAGTGCAAGGAATAGAAAAACTCCCTGGATCTTTAAGCTTTGGTGGCAGCTTATTCTGGATTATAGCACTACACTCTTCAGTAAGTGCAACTGTCTCAAACTCTTCCAATTTCCTCTTCTTGGTCAGGATGTCTTTCAAGAATTTAAGGTAACTTGGCATTTGTTCTAAAGCTTCAGCAAAAGGAATATTTATGTGTAATTTCTTGAAGACATCGATGAATTTTTGAAACTGCTTTTCAAGCTTTTGCTTTCGGAGCCTTTGTGGAAAAGGCGGTGGAGGGTGAATGACTTGCGAGGTTCTTTCATCTTCAACCTTTACATCTTCTCGCTGTTCACTTAACTTCTCACTCTCACATAATCTTTCTTTCTCAACAAGTTCATGTTCAGGTTCTACTGCTTTTTCACTCACCCTTTCAATCTCTTTTCCACTCCTTAAAGTGATTGCTTGGCATTGTTCCTTACCTTTGGGGTTGATTTGTGTATCACTTGGTAAGGCACCTTGGGGTCTATTGTTGATGGAATTCGCAAGCTGCCCCAATTGGATCTCAAAATTTCTCAAGGAGGCTCCTTGACTTTGAATCAAAGCTCCTTGACTTTGAATTAAAGCATCATTCTTGGACATATATTGCAAGAGAAGTTCTTCCAAGTGGGATTTCTTTTCAGGAACTGGTGGTCTGACTTGTTGTTGGAAACCAGGAGGCATGATGGGTTTTGGATTGGAAGGCCCTGCATTGTTATTCCATGAAAAGTTAGGGTGGTTTCTCCAACCCGGATTATAGGTATTGGAGTAAGGATTATTCTGCTGTCTATTGAAGTTCCCCACAAACTGGACTGATTCAGAATTATATGGACATTGATCATGTGAATGGCCATCTCCACACATCTCGCAAACCACTGCTGAATTTTGAACTGCATGGACTCCCAGTGTGTCAATCTTTTTGGTCAATGCATCTACTTGTGAAGCTAATTGAGCAGTTAAGTTGCCAAGTGCATCAATTTCATAGGCTCCAACCACTTTTCTCGATCCCGACCTTTCTGAGGGCCATTGATAATTATTGGAAGCCATCTCTTCCAACAAGTTATAGGCATCTGCAGCATTCTTACTCATTAATGCCCCACCAGCAGCAGCATCAATTGTAGTTTTAATTGACCCAACCAGCCCATTGTAGAATGTCTGAACTTGCAACCAATCAGGAATCCCATGATGTGGACATCTTCTCAATAATTCCTTAAACCTTTCCCAAGCTTCATACAAGGACTCACTATCAAATTGTGTGAATGAGGTAATATCGTTCCTCATCTTTGCCGTCTTTGCAGGGGGGAAGAATTTTGCAAGAAACTTTTGAGCCAAGTCTTCCCATGTGGTGATAGACCCATTAGGTAGTGAATTAAGCCAGCTTTTTGCTTTATCCCTCAGAGAAAACGGAAACAGTCTCAATCTGATAGCATCGTCAGTTACTCCATTATATTTAAAAGTGTCGCAAATCTCCAAGAAATTTACCAAATGAGAATTAGGATCATCACTGGGTAACCCACCAAACTGGACTGAAGACTGAATCATCTGAATGTAAGCTGGTTTAATTTCAAAATTGTTGGCATTAATGGACGGTCTCCTAATACTTTGGTGCAAACCTTGCAATAGAGGAACAGCATAATCTCTCAGTGCTCTATTTGCTTCAGGAACCAGATTAATGGCATTATTGCCATCGTTATTATTATCCTCAGCCATTGTCTGATTTAAAGCTGCAACTTGTGAATTCTCCCTTCGACGCCTTCTGAAAGTTCTTTCTATCTCAAGATCAAAAGGAACAAGATTCAAGTTGTTTCTTCTTTGCATACAATGACCAACGATAACTGCAAGCAAACAAAAACAAATATTAAAAACAAGAAAAATAAAATTTGAAATAAGACTAAATTTCTTGGTATTAGTATTAATAAAAATTCTAGAAACAATTCCCCGGCAACGGCGCCAAAAACTTGTCAGTTAAAATTCCACTACGCAAGTATACGTATCGAATAGACAGTATATTAGCAAGTAGAGTATCGTTCCCACGGAGAATTGATCTAAAACTTCACTAATTACTAAAATTAAAACAATTTAATTTTATCCAAATAATCCAAATTAATTAATTAATTAATTAAAATTAATAAACTAGAAATTAAAATAATAAGAAAAATCAAAATAATAAAAACTGGAGAAAATATCAGATTAAACAAGCCTAGGATTACAATATCCCTCACACTTCATCTAAATTTTACCTCTCCTCCTTAACTTATTTCAATGGGTTGAATTGCTAACCTAGAGTCCTAAATTATTTATAAGGGTCTCCCGACTCGTCCTATAAAAATATCTATTTTAACCAAAACACTATATCCCTATGTGATTTGAAATTAAAACAGACTCATTAAGTTCAGGCTCTAATCTGGCTACATATGGCCTATAGGTATATCCCTATCCTATACGCAAATCATTTAACATGATCATATGCTATCCCAATTTTAGTCTACTCTAAACTCCCTTTCCCAAGTTTGTTTAGGTTCCTAAATCAATTTAATTGGTGACCAGGCAATTAAAAGCATTAAGAACAAATTGAAATAAACAATTCAACTCCCATTGAAAATAAGTAAGAAAAAGAGTAAAAACTTAGACTACATGTGAGTTCAATTGCAATCCTAGAAAAAGAAAATTAGCTACTCATAATTGTAAAATCAAATAACATTGTATAAAGTTCAACCATTGAAAATAACAAGAAGAATAAAAGCTAAAGAAGAAAACAAAATAATTGCAGCTCTGATCTCCGGGTTTCTGCTTCAACTTCTAGCTTCTTGAATCTCCAAAGGTTCTCTCAGTTCTTCCCCCCTTTTAAGTTCTTCCAAAACATCCTATTTATACTACAAACTTAACCTAAATTTCTCCAAGTTGACCTAGGGTTTAATTGGGCTTAAAACATAATGAGAGGCCCAAAAATCACTTAACAGTCTTTACAAATTTCCATTCCCGGCACAGTACGTCCAGCAACTTTGCGATGCGATTTTCTCCATCTTCGAGGCAGAACTGGGCAAAGTGATCTTCATGAAAGTTGTAGCTCTGTCTCTTAGCTTTCCAATGGTCTAAGAATCGCAATAATTGGTGTTCTGTAGCTCGAGATATAGCTAAAATAATGAAGCATATGCAAGCAGATTTCTGGATCTTTCAGCACCTTACTTTCCAAAATTAAACCCAATGACTTTAGGTCCTACCAAAAATATAAAAACTAATAAATATTAACCAAATTAAAGAAAATAACATAAAATTAATTAACTTACTTAAAAATAAACTAAATATAAAAATAACTAAAAATTAAGTAAATTACAATTAAAAACTAAGGACTTAGCTAAAATTTAATAACAAAATTGGAATAAAATAATTCTATAAAATAGAATTATCACACATTTTGATAAAATTTTAAACAAACAGTGCTTTCATCGGAAGTGATGCTACTACTATTACAGGTGCTCATACATTTTAAACGCTGCAAATTCTTACAGTAGCAAGTTGCAAAGTTCTACAGTTTTTAAAGCCTGAGCAATCTATCACTTCCATCAGCTCTTTTCAATTGACTCTGAGTTGAGCCTAAAGTAGGCCATCATATGAAAAGTAAATATTTCACCAGCTGTCAAATACGTAGTATTCCACTAAACATCAGGAAGAGGCAAAAGAGATTCAAAGTTTATTTTTACATGAAAATACTGAATAAACATGCAAAAAATGTGACAAATAGTATGTAAATATTTGGAAGTATACCAACATATTTTTATTGATTATATACCAACATTGATAAACATTCAGAAACAATACATGCCATTAGCGAGTAATTTTGTGGATATATAAGAACATAGATGCAACCAGGAGGCAAAACAGCGTTCAAAAAATTCCTATGAATGATACTTTGAAAAGCAAATAAACAAATAAAATTAATTGAAGCCTTGCCTTAGGAGCCAAGGTAGCTTTAGAATCATCTTTAGGTTCTGCATTCACCTTAGCTGATCCATTGAATATGGAAGGAAGTTTGCTAATAAGAAGTTTAGACCCTGCATAATTTAAAACCAATCACCCAAAGGTGAAATTAAAACTAAAAACAAGATAAAGGAAGGTAACTGAACCAAATAATATTGCATTGACACGTATGATTGCACAACATAAATCCACATAAATCTAAGCAGCAGATGATGTTATACATGAGAAATATGACTCAGTAACCAGAAAACAGGTCTTACAGTCCTACTATTTAGGCAAATGAAAGCAGTCTATGCTAATGATTTACAACAACAGTACAAGAATTATATGGAAATAGCCAACATAGGCTAAATGCTCATGTTAGGGTTTAGTATCTTAGTTTGGTTTTCTATAAGGAGTCTTCAGTATTTTCTTTAAAGTCTAACTTGAATAGGATTTCTAGTTCTGTTAAGATTAGGGTTGACAGCAGGCTTGTAGCCTATATAAATATTGATGTACTCTTTCTTTTAAAGACGGATTAAGAGATTATGAGAATGTTTTAGCATTGTTGCTATTGTGATTTTGTGATGCTATCAACCTTAGGTGTGATGCTTAGGTTATATTTTCTTTACTCATTTTCCCTATTTTAATAGGAATTTCAGATTATTATTATCATAAGCCCTAGCACCCCAAGCTGTTCTACATCGGTCTGATGTTGCAAATACATCTATGCAAGCATGCATGAATGAAACAAGATCATTTTACGATATCTAAAGTAGTGACTGACTAATGTGCAGCAACAGGCAATATCAACAGCTGATTAGTTTCATGCAAGTTGTAGATACGGATATAAAGAACAAAGTAGATAAACTGCAAGAGTGTTGCAGTATGAACAGAACAAGATATGAGAAGTATCAAGAAGATAATAGAAGCACCTTCAGAAAATAGTAATGCTAGCAAATCTGGTGCCTGCATGCAAATCATATTAGTATTTGTCAATATAATTAATTTATGAGGTTAGAGATTATAAAATAATGCAGCATCCAGAAGATCAATTTAGAAAGCTAAAATTGAACTTATAGTGATTGTTCTGTGGATGTGTATGCACAACCACATCTGTGCTTATGTGCATGCATACGAGTGTCAGAAAACATACATGGTATCTAATGGAAGGACAACAAAAGGAAAACATAAAGAAACAAAAGGCAAATAATTAGCTAACTACCAACATTTTATATTGCCCGTATGTTGTAAAGTTTATAGATGAAAGAAAAGTCTATTTATCACTAAAACACTTGCCTATTGTTCTCACTAATTGGTGCAGGGCAAACATCTTTTGGACTTGCAAAGGTAAATATTGGTTAACTTAAACCCTTTGATCATAGACAATATCAGCCATTATTGATTTAGGTATAACTTCAGGCCACAATTATCCTTACCTTAATTTGGTCATCAACTTCCAGTCTTTCATGGCAATGACAGGTCCAGCGTCTAATGCACATACAGTAAATGCTAGCGAGACTCCCGATTCTTTGACACTATCCTTATGTAGAGACTGAATGATTGTCCATCATGGAAGAATCATAAAAACATTCAAATAATTGCAATGAAATCTTTAGAGAGAATGTACCTGAAGTGCTCTTTGAACAGGAGCAGCACCGTGGTACAATGGCAGTCGACTTGGGTGTATATTTACGGTTCCTGAGAAAAAAGACGCATACTTTGAGACTTTTCCTTTATCCTTAAGAAGACATCATTGTTCTTGAGACCCAAACCCTGAAATTTTGCAAATGTACAAATTATTCATTCTATTTCTTCTAATGGATAATCATGCACAATTCGAACCCTAGTTTGATTTTTATGCCATACAGGAAACTAATTCATTACAACATGAGGAATCTTATAAAAACACATTACATACAAAGTCTACAAACGATGCACTATTAGCCTATAGTTATGTTGATTGTTGATTGAAGATTTGAGGTGCATTATGGATAAGAAAAGAAAGATTTGAAATGCTTTAGGGGTATTACTTCTTAGCTATTTAACAATCTAACCACATATACCAAGTACGATGACCAAGCTCTCTTCCAAGTAGTATATGCTTTACAAGCTCAAGTCAACAAAACAAGCAATCATCTTTCAGTACAGAAACCAGCACCTGACAGAAGGCTGAATCAGTAAAGATCACATTTCTATTATATATTTAAAAGAAATCTGGTTGCTGGGTTTGTTTACTTGAGAACAAACATTACATAAGCACAAACAGTACACGGGCAGAAGATAAACAAAACTCCAATTTTGTTAACAAAAATACCATTGACTAACCTAATGATGGAATATTCAGAAATTTGGTGGGTAAAATATTCCCGTATGCTGCTGTAATGCAAAGTTCAGGCTGCAAAGTTGTCAAACTGGACAAGAAGGCCTCCTGCATAAAGTAGAAAGAAAATGAATTGTTTTCAAGCAAATAACCCTTATAAGCAGTTAGGAAAGTTTAATGGCTTTTTATATGAGTAACAAAGTAGACATATAAGAAAGACTGCTAGAATTATTTTGTTGCTTCAAAAGTGTTTAAATTAAAAGTATACTTAAAAAAAAAAAAAGTGGCACTTGTTCTTCCAACCGACTGATGAATACCAACCAAGGAAAACTAATTAAAAAACCTAATTTCATCATTTCCAAACATAACTTAAAAATTAGCTCATCCAAGATAAGCCAAAAGAACCAGATAGATACATACATGTTCACGTTAAAGAGAAAATTTTAAAAAGATCATTATTCAGTAAAGACTTTTACACAGACTTGAATTAACACAGTATAGTAATAGACACACACTCACGTTAACACTCCACTCCGCAATTCAATAAGGCCTTTCTAGAATATTGCAACTGAAAAGTAATTAGTTCACATGCATCTCAGACAACAAATTAGCCTATATATCAAGTTCACAAAATAGACCATTTGAGAGAAAGCAATCATTATTTTAATCAATTTGAAGGCTATGAAGAAAACTGCTATAAGGTTTAAGGCTCATTCTACTTAGCCTCCTGAGTCCTCACCCTCCACCCCCTGCCCCCTCCTTTCTTTCTTCCATACAAATATCAGTTGTAAACAAGATTCCGAGTTTCTAACTGGACCAAAATCACTTCAAAGATTAATTGAACAAGATAGCAGTAAAATTGGACCAAAATTTGAAGATTAGATTTATACCAATTCAAAGCAGCACATTATTAATGCAGATTTAGATTTTCCATAAGAAAATGATTATGCTTCCAAACTGTACTAAACTAAAATAGTGAAAGGAAAATTACCTCTCCAGCACGTTCTGGTGTGAAGATGAGGTCAGAAGGAAAGCCTCTGTCAAGAGCATACTGTGCCACGGGTGAGGGCATCACCTTTCTGCCCCTATCTCTTCTAGAAGGCGGCTGAGTAACAATTGCTGCAACCTAAATATTACTAAATTAGCAATGATTATCGAACGAAAACTATCAAAAATATCCCACACAGCAAACATTTTGTAATCTCTTTTCTCAGCAAAACAAGGCATGTGCTGATTGATTCAAGGTGCAAATACCAAGAATAACAGTAAAGTTTCAAATTCACACAATTCGGGCTTTAACCTTTTGGATATCAAAATAGATTTCCCAAAAACTACTTAAAAGTGGGGATACCAACTGATAAGCTGAAATCTATTTACGTTTTAGCATTCTTATTTTCAAATCAATTTCTCAAGTAATTGAACTGTTGCTTTCAAAATACTAGATCCTAAAATCATCAAATTTTTTAATAATTACCAATAACATTATCTCTTAAGAAGAGCCTATTTTCCAAAACTAACAAGAACCCATCATCAAACAGACCAAATTATGGTAAAAGAAAAGAATTATAAACGCAAACTTGAAAACTTTCAATCAAATGTTTTTCTCTTCAGTACCGCAAAAGAGGAACTTGGTGCAGCAGAGGCATCAAGAACCGTTGCAGAGACCTGAAAAGAAAAAAAAACACGTATGTTATTAAACAAATAAACAAAGACAAATAAGATATACATTTATGCATATAAATTTAGTATATCAAAATGGGCTTCTTTTTTTTTTAAGTTCTTTAAAGTACCTGAGGGGAACCAAAGAAGACAAGTGACTTTTTCTTGGAAGTAGAAGAAGAAGAAGAAGAAGAAGAAGAAACGGCAACTACTGATGATGATGATGCCGCATTGAAGCAGAAGAAACGACGTTGCATTAAGGATGACCACATTCCTCTCTTGCTCTTTTGTTTTTCCGCTTTCTTCGACGGCTAAATTGTATTGGTGTCTTTTGCTCCTTTCTTTTTGGCTGCGTTTTCCGCTGCTGCCTATCAGTTTCACGTTTCTGTTCGTTTATCTGTGACAATTTACTTTGGGTCGGGAAAAAAGATTCGGCTTTAACACCATTCCAAACCCAGGGCAATCTTCTTTGTGGTTTTGTTAATATAAAAGACAGTCATTTCCCGCATCTTCCCCCATCTAAATCTATTTAATTGTCCCATAAAAACTAGAGTTTAGATTTTATGAACAAGTTCATAAGTCTTATTTCTTGACAGGCATCAACATATACTTATCATGAAACAGTGAATTTTCACTTCTTTTATACTTTCTTTTCTCCATTTTCATCGCTTTTTTTGTCTTCTTAATCAAAGGTTTCTTCTCACATTTCCATGGTGTGACTACATTGAAGCAATGCCTCAGCCATTTCTAACCTGTAAAAATTAAAAGCATCACAATATTCTAGTATGGCTAGGCTGGTAAGTAAGTTCAATCTTTTAGACGTGGAACATCAAATTTGTTTTTGGTTCGATATTTTTTGGAAAATCAAATTTCGAATGTGGGAACAGGATAGAATGAAGATCGGGATAAATGGAAGGAATTACAAAAAGGAAGTGGAAAGAAAATAATCATTACTGCAAAACCAACGGCTCAAATTTTCACTCCTATGAAGTTTAACAGAGCAAGATGTGAAAGAGTTAAAGAGATGGGAAAAGCTTGTTGAGGCAGCAGGGTAGCGCATAGAATTCATCATTCCTAACATCTGAATTGTGTAACCTAAATTTCTCCCACCACTTCAAGCCACTGTCTTTTCTTGTTTCATCATTTTCTCTGCACAGTGTAACATCCAAGAACAATGCAACCAAAGCAGCAACTGTTGTATGAGACATGAACATCACCGTCACTATGTCATTGAGCTGCAATTCATTCAAAAATATTAAGTAGATAAAAACATGAAATTTTTAAGATTCGTTTATTTAATTTTGTAAGTTTAGTCCTGAGATGTTACCCATCCAGGATTATGAGCTGATCTCCAACCACCATGGTAATATTCTCTGAAGTACTGTGGAACAGATATTCTCATGTAGAAAGAGAAGCCTAATATGAATTTTGTTTTGATACTGTTCAGGTTACAGAATTGGAGAAAGCCGGGACCAGCAGAAGAGGTACAGCCAAAGATAACACAACTTAAAGCTGCTACAATTGGTAGTGGTACAGAAGCAAAAAATGCTCCAAACTTTCCTTGTAAAGTACACAACATAGCCAAAGATAAAATAATTTCACAAGTTTTCATAAATTATAGTAGAAAGCATATCAAAGCCTGATACAATATAATATAATATATATATATATATATATATATTCAAGTCACCAGTTTCTGCACCAAAATTTACATGACTTATACACCACTGGGTCTTTGGAAGATAAAGGGATATTCAACATGATGCCACAGACGGAGATCCAGCTTGAGCTTCCCAGAATTGCAAGAGAACTGACTCGGAACCAGAAGAAACGCCAATGAAGGTGGGTTATCGACCTGTTTTGGAGTGCTCTTCGTGAAGGATTGTAATCTAACAGTACTTGCCTCTGTCAGAGCTTTTGCCGTAAGTTCATAGAAGAAAACTCTCTCTTCCAAGGGCCCAATCCGACTCAAAGTGACTACATTTCCCAAAGTTTCAACCTTATTGTTATTGTTGAGAATAAATAAAGAACCGTCTCGCTCCTCTTGAAGAATACGGAACGTTTCGTCAATTCCTAAGGTAATGGATATTGTGCGATCATACTGAAAACGTGTTGCAGAATACTTGTGTTTATCCCTGAAGTGTTCATATAACTCTTTTGATGAACCCTCAAAGTTGCAATCAGCAAGGGGGCATGAACATGGTGCATAAGGACATATCTTCTCATGTTTCTGCTTTATGCTATACCTGAATGCTTCTCTACACCCATACTTTGTGTTTTGGCATGACACTTTGACTGATTCCAGAACCTTCTCAATAGCCCTGCAGCGACTATTACCAATAGGGGTAGCGCAGGATGGACATTTATTCCTAATTTTGACGCAACAGATCGAGCAAGCTATATGCCCATTCTCACACTGAATTGCCAATCAAGCACACAAAATATTATCAGGCTGCATTAGATATATAGAGAAAAAATGAATAATATACTTGCAAAAATATGAAAACTTATCAGACTCCATGAACTTCATGCAAGCCATGAATGATATGCTTGACAGGACACACAGCCCACACCATCCACCAAAACACCCTCAAGTTCAAAAGGAAAAATGAACATGTACTTTCGATCTAATTTTGCATAAGAAACTATGACAAACTTATAAAATTACAGCCATTACAAAATTCCTAGATTCACCATTAAGAGATTTACATGAAGAGCTAATTATTAAACATTTAAAAGTCATGATTTTTCTTCATCCTCATAAATTCCAGACTAATCTGGCATAAATATATCATGGTGATGCATTAAAGAGGTTTCTTTAATTTGGCATAAATATATCATGGTGCCGTATTAAAGAGTTTTTTTTAAGTCTATACATATATGTCCAAGTATGACCATCATCTTAAAAGTTAGAACCCAGACGCCTCACCCTCTCTCTTTCTAGTGCATGTCAAAGTATGAGAAACGCTTCTAGAAACACTTTTGCAGGAGCCAGAATGTGATAGTTACACGGTTAAAAATAGATAGGTATACCTATTCTTCCATTCTTGCTTATACTTGCCTCTTTCTAGAAACTTAAAAATCTAACCCTTCTCAAACATAAAACTAAGATCTCACAATTGGTTTAAACTTTGCAAGTCATCATCGTTAGAAAAAGGTTTCCAAGTAACCTTCCGAACGTCGGGGAGATAAAATTCCATGTTGACTTGGAATTGCAAATAACCTTTATCCTTATGGATCTTCATGTTTCTCTTTTCAGTAGGTACCACATACAGGCTTACGAAGTATTATCTTTTCGCAGTCCTAATAAGCCCCATCTAACACAAGATGATTGCTGCATGATTAAAGAAATGGGAAAAAGGAAAATCTATGTTCAAAAAGCACTTTATTGCTAAAGACATACAACTATCTATGAAATTTCCTACACTGAGGCTTATATTAGTATCTTAACAAATCTGGACCGGTTAATCTAGCATCATCCAAAAACACTATAATGTGTTATCTGTATAGATGATGAATCTCAAAAAAGCAATTACATTTGACTTGCAATTAATCATTTCATAATCTCACCTTACAAATTCATATGGGGAACAAGAAGTCCACATATTCCACATCATTCTCATCATTACATCTATCAACTTAAAACTCATCCTCCACCACCGAAGCTAATAGTCACTGCATGCTTCTTCAACATCCATATACTTCCTTACAGTAGTCTATAAATGAGAACAGACCAAAAACTCTAAATTCTAGTACCCATTTATAGAATCTAAGCGCATTGGCTAAATTAAAGAAACTTAACCTCTTCCCAAAAGTATCAAATCAATAAGTCGTACAAACTAATAACCCCAGAAGTCCAACAATTTAAGCCAGTTTCTCCAACAATAAGCACAAATCAAAATTCAAAGCTTTTCATCAATAACTACTCTTAATGGATTCATCGCATAAACCTAGATCACACTAAGTACACAAGTTTCAGAGATATAACTGTAAAGAAAAGACAAGTTGAATAACAACCCAAATTGAAAATTAAGAAATCAAGAAATATAATAAAATTTGAAAAACTTTCCCCAAAAAACAAAAATCCATGTGCAAAAATCAAGAAATTAAACAAAATTGGGAAGCTTTTCGTCAGCAAACAAAAACCCAGGTGCAAAATGGTTTTTTTTATAAAAAAAAAAAAGACAACAACAAAAACCAAATCAAAATTCTAAGCGTTTCACTTATCAAATCAATGATGAAAAAAATATTTTCACCAAAAACTGAAAACTCATATCCAAATCACAAAACCAAATCAAAATCCAAATCCTTTCACCAATAAAATCAACAAAAGAACCAAAATTTCAAAGCTTTTCACCTAACAAACAAAAAAACCATATCCATAATCAACAACCCAAATCAGAATCCAAAGCCATTAGCGGAAAACGAATACAAAAAAAAAATGGAACCTGAAAAACTGGAATGGTCAAGGCCTCATAGCAGATAGAACAATCA
The DNA here is from genome assembly GCA_036013995.1 of Theobroma grandiflorum. NCBI lineage: Eukaryota > Viridiplantae > Streptophyta > Magnoliopsida > Malvales > Malvaceae > Theobroma > Theobroma grandiflorum. The sequence goes on along the minus strand of CP142132.1, from coordinate 14,116,338 downwards.
AGAACTTCAGGGTCAGTTAGGGTAATAGAAATAGACCCATCTCTATTAGTCTCAAGGCTCATGGCTCCTTGCTCAGCCCCACTTTCCTCTTCTTCTTCGTCGTAGTATTCGTCTTCTTCTTCTTCTTCTTCTTCCTCCTCTTCTTCCTCTTCCCCTTCCTCTTCTTCTTCTTCTTCTCTTTCGTCCTCTTGCTCTGCGTCTTCTTGAACAGGGCAGACTAAATCGGAAACGCGAACCCTTTGACGCTTAGGGACTCGGTTGCTTGGCCCTTCCCCATCTTCTTCGATCCGTAGGGAGAACTTTGCCATTCTCTTTTTTTCATTTCTCCTCCCTATAGTTTTTCTTTTTTTTCATCTTCTGTTTATTTGTCTTCTCCTTTTTTCCCTTTTTCTCTCGCGTAAAACAAAAATTTTAAATAGTATCTAAATTTAATGTAAATTGGTTGGAATTTCAATTTGAATGTCTATTACTATTAATTTTGAAGTTCTTAAACTTTGCAAGTGTATTTAGATGAAAATCATATATTTATTTGACAATTTTTTAATTTATCTTTTTAAAAATATAATTGATTAATTTTTTTGTACCTGAACATTTAATTTATTAGTTGATGTATTATTCCTGCCTAAATAACAAGATTCAAATTTTTCCTCTCTCAATTATTAAAAAAATAATTAATTAATTTTTTAGTAATTTTTACAAGTATAGTTTATACATACCTTTTATGTAAAATATACCATTAAAATTTATTGATGTTAAAATTTACTACACTATTTAAGAATTTTTTTAATATTAAAATAACATTACTTTTTTATAGGAAAATTTTAAGATAACTTGATTATTAACTATTTAAGGCTTTTTTTTTTGGAGATGCAACTATTTAAATTTTGGCATAATGATTAAATAAGCTTTTAAACTATAAAAAATTCAAATAAATTTTATACTTTTATTATATTTAATCAAGTCTTTATATTTTTATCTTAAGTCAAATAAGTTTTTATGACTAATTATTGATTAATTATCATTAATCAAAATGTTACTTATTATTTTATATCCATATGACACTAACAAAAGATTTATGTAAAAAGTGAAAAATGCCACATTATCATGTTATTATGTCAAATTAGCATGTTACGTCATCCTTAATTATGATATATCAACATGTCATATCATCATTAATTATAATATGTTAACATACCAGTTCAACGCTACATTATATAAAATGATAAATGACATTTTGACTAAGTCAATTATTGATTATAAAAACTTATTTGATTCAAAATAAAAATATAAAAACTTATTTGATTCAACATAAAAATATAAAAACTTATTTGATTCAACATAAAAATATAAGACTTTGATTGAAAGTGATAAAGATATAAGAGTTTATTTAAATTTTTTTAAATAGTTTAGAGAATTTTTTATATATTATGTCTTAATTTTTTTCACTGATAATAAGTTAATTTATTTTTTTGTCAAATCTTAGAGCATCTCTTTTACCTATTAATTTTAAGGTTGTTTCTATATGTTTCCCTTTCTTTTTGCTTCTACTTTCTAATACTGATTCAGTTTTGGTTCAATCTTTTCTTGATCTATGCATAGATATAAAATATAGACATACACAATGCATTTTTAATCTAAAAGTGTTTTGTTATCATAAAAAATAAGAAAGATAATATTGAATCCATATATTTTTAATGATAAAAAAATTTCTCATTCATTGGTATCTAATTATTTTATTTAAGTGTGCAAAAAAAAGTTTAAATTCTTTAATTTATTTATTGCTTAAAAGCAAGTCAATAAACTTGCTCAATTACAAGATTAGTTAATCAATTAAATAGGCAAAGAAGATAGAGCTCAATGGAGACAAATTAATTTTAATTGATTAACAAAAAGCCTTAATCAGTAAAGGCAACACTAGTGCTACATCAAAGCTAAACAAAAAAATTTGAATCAATTGGTACAAGGCTTAAACTGATTAAGAGTGTCACGACCCAGAACTCCCCATCGGGCCCATGACAATCGTCGCAAAGTCTTGATAGGTATTCACACCCCAAATACCGATCGAAACCCTGCAAGACTTTCGTATCAGTTTCTGCACTTCCCCAGTGAACAAAAATCATTAAACATCATATTTCAAAAATTTCAATTCGTTTCCCAATAAAAATATTAAAATATTATTTTCTGGCTCACACGGGCACTTTCGTCATCTTTCTTGAAAATCTCAAAACCAGGCCAAAAACATAATAAATATGTAGAAGACACAAATTCCATAGTTTGAAAATAAATTTAAACATCTAAAACATTAGTTTGAAACAAAATTTTGAATATATGAATCTAATAAAAATATTTAATAAAATAACTACTTTTGTTTTTATAAAACAATATTTATAGAAACATCGGTAAATAATTTTTATAACGTAAAAGTTAAATATATTCATACATACTAAAATACAGATAACCAAAGTATAAAATTTCAATTACAATGATACGCGAGCCCCCAATTGACCAAGGAGATACAGGACTGTGAACTCTTACTTTTTAGGATGTAACTCCAAGATCGTCTCTCGACCAAATCAATTGTTTATAAACTATCTCAAGCTTGAAAAATGTATAGGAAGAGGGGTGAGATTATAAAATCTCAATGAGTAAACAGACACCATCTAAAGTATCTAAAGTCGAGTAAAATGAGACAAATTAAAAACATTTTTGGTATTACAATTCATCTTATCTAAACTCATTTTAACTGAGTAAAATAAAATTATTTTACTCGAATAATTACTAAGGCTTATGTTCGAATAAATAATATGGCTTATGAATTTCTCAAAATCTTGACTTGGCTTCTGCCAAAATCCTTCTCGAGGATACCTCGGGCTAGGCATCTAACCGAGACCGCCAAGGCTGTTCAGTGTAATATACACATGAACATATTTTTATATTAAAAATAGTATCTAGCCATTCCTTGGTGTTGGCTGAGTCTCACTCTCACGCGGTGGTCCATGTGAAGTGCACTCAAACTTTACCTCCGGATATGCCCTTCATACGACTCTCCGATTGAGATAAGGTAAATCTGATTCTGTGCCCCGTCTCTTAGGTTGGCCCACAGAACCTCCACTGCAGGGATTATGAATTATTTTATCTACCACCTTATTTATAAAATCCTAACTAGTATGATATGACAATTTATCACAGTCTAGACTCTCAAGGTTGAATACACAATATAAATAATTTCAATACAAACCAGTTTAACTATTCATGCTCACATGCTGGTATAAGTCATATAATTTAAAACATAATTTATAATACAATTAGGCAGTCTCCAATTACTTTAATTTCAAAACCAATTGTTAATTTTTCAAATTAGTTTATAAAAATTCAATTTATTTCATAAACCCAATTTATTTTATAAATTTCACAATTTTCTCATAAAATCAACAATTCACCCAATAAAACGATTTTTCATAAAATCATTAAATTTAATAAAATCTACTCTAGATAATTAAGACGATAATAAGTTTACTCACTGTATTAGGAGTAGAAATACTCTTATCTTCCGTCCCCGGGTGCAGTCTCTTACCCGAATCAATTGGCTCACTACCTATCCATAATCCATGACACAAAATTCAATAAATTGTGTCAATTTATCATAAATTATTTCAGGCTCTACATGCAGTGGAAATGAGACGAAAATTGTTCGGACAATCGTTTAATCACAGTGTCCGACCAATTTGCCTACGCCCGGCCTAATTTGCTAAAACTCTCGATTTAACTCCGATTTGACCCATTTCAATTTCTAACAATCCAATTATATCCACATTACTCAATGACAGTGATTACGGGTCAATTTATCAGTCTTAGACTACAAATTACATTTTTACCCCTATTAGGTAAAAATTTATATTTTTGCACCAAAAATTCTCATTTAATTCCTACCTTCATAATTTGTCAAAAATTACCAAAATGCCCTAAAATCTCATCAATTTTCTCAATTTTCAGCAGTCAATTTCTCTCCAAAAATTTGACTAAAAATGGTGCACAAATATCGAAAATTTCCTATTAATTTTTCTCTCCATAATTGATCAATTTCAAAACCATTTCATTTGAAATGGAATCATTTCATTTTCAACATATTCCTCATGAAATTCGGCTATTGAAGAACCATAGAAAAAATCAATTTTTTTCTAGTTGTTTTACTTACAAACATGCTAAACTAACCTAAATCACTAACATAGTTCAAAATTAAATCATTCTAACATCTTTCTCTCTCTAAACCCATTTGACCAGCCCTTGATTCACCATGAAAACATGCATTTCAAGATGAGCAGGTACAGGTCGTATACTTTGGAAGGAGTTAATAGCATGTCATGCAATTCACATGTATTTTGCATCACAAAGCACTGTCTTTGTCAAAATTTGAGCAATATCTTGATAACATCTCATTCCTGAACTTGTTAAATCTTTTAATATAGTAGGAATCATTATTTAGTATTACAATTTACAAGAAATGATATGATTGGAATTTTTCTTTGTCTTTTTTTTTTTACCCCAAAGATAAATTTGAGTGCAAGATACCGTGCAGACCGCCTTTGCAAGACATTGCCTCTTTGTATATGCTGTTTTGCATCTTTGAATCTTTGCTGATGTCTCAACATCTTTAAGAAAATCCATCAACACTTCAATCTAGCTTTATGTTTTTGGCATGCAGTGTGATTTTCAAGCAATATATGCCAGTGGTATAAAAGGAAAGGCAGGACTATCTCCTGACAATTTGGCAGAAGATCTCGAGCCTCTCTTTGAGTCTATAGTCAGATGCATACTTGGTCCACGTATTGACAAAGATGGTGCACTGCAAATGCTTGTAAGTGGTTATTCCTTCTATTTCTTTGTTGACCCTTTCATGGGTCTCTATTTATCTACTATTTGCCTGGTTAATTTTGTCATACTACCTAAAAGTATGCTATAATTGCTTGCTTTCAAATCACAGCTAAGGCTAAAATGTTATTATGTGGATGTTTAATTGCATTTTATGCTTAAAGTTATTGACTCTGCTTTTGTGTTTTTCCCTCACAAATTTTTTTTGCCAAGTAGATTAATATGTGGACTTTTGACAAGAATGGTAACCACTACTACATGTCCATTTGACTGAAAAAAGTCAAATATGAGTGGATATAATTGACAGATATAACATTTGCTGGTATCAATATGTTAGATTTAGTATTCAAATGAAATGGTGCACAAATATCGAAAATTTCCTATTAATTTTTCTCTCCATAATTGATCAATTTCAAAACCATTTCATTTGAAATAGAATCATTTCATTTTCAACATATTCCTCATGAAATTCGGCTATTGAAGAACCATAGAAAAAATTAATTTTTTTCTAGTTGTTTTACTTACAAACATGCTAAACTAACCTAAATCACTAACATAGTTCAAAATTAAATCATTCTAACATCTTTCTCTCTCTAAACCCATTTGACCAGCCCTTGATTCACCATGAAAACATGCATTTCAAGTATGAAAAAGTAAGGGAAATTACTTAGAAATAAAAAATCTCAAGCAAAAATGAAAAATCATACCTTTTTCCACTTATTTTCCTTGAATTTCCTTATGTTTTCTTTCATTTTCTCACTCTAGGGTTTCATTTTTTGTTTCTCTCTCTTTTTTCTGGTTTGGCCTAATATTGAAGAAGAAATGGCTGATTTTTATGGCTTTTTATAAGTCAAATAAAATAATATTATTTTATTAACACTTTTTAATATTTTATTAATTTATTTTTTTATTAGTCTTCCTTTGACTTTCTTTTTTCACTATAAATTTTCCTTCTCTAATCCATCACTTGGATGAAATTTCTAGGCTTTTCCAAAGTCTTGGTAGAGTAATTTTCAAAAATTACACTTTTACCTCCGTAAAAGTGAAAAATTATATTTTTACCTTAAAAAGTGAAAAATTATCAAAATACATATTTTTCACTCCTCATACTCATATCATACTCCAATAAATCAAATTTGATCCAAATCCTCCCAAAAATTTAAATTTTGTCCTCGGGTGATAAAATTACGATTTTACCCCTATATTTCGAAAAGTACCAAAATTACATTATTTTCACTTTTCAACCTCAAATTACACTTCAATTGATCAAAATCTTAATAAAATGGAGTCAAAATTTTTTCTAAAAATTCTCGTTTTGTCCTTTAGTGGTAAAATTACCATTTTATCCTTGTGCTTCAAAACTACTGAAAAATTAAATTTATAACTGCCAAACTTCATTTTATGCTCAAATAATCATATTATACTTCAAATGATGTAATCTTGGTTGAATGTGATCAAAATCTTTTATAGAAATCTCCATTTTGTCCTTAAATGGTAAAATGATTGTTTTGTCCCTAATCGGTCAATTTTCCCGACTGACTCCAAACCGGATCTCGAACTCTGAATCACTGTTTTGAGTAATCCTGGACTATGAAATCCTAAATTTCACTTTTAAAATCTTTATTTGAACTTGTTCGAGGTTTAATCAACTTAATGATATCATTAGGGGCAATATCGTCTTTTAACAATTTCTTGAACTTCCCAAATATGCAAACATTTTATTGAGCATGTAAATGACATCCTAATTATTTTATAGAGCAGGGTTTGATAAAGAGAGTGCTGGATTCAAAAATAGAAGCATGTTAACTAGCTAATCAATGAAGTTAATTGGTTAAAGTTCAGACTTAAAGTACTAAGAAGTGACAAAATTCAAATTTAAAGTGATGTTGACCGTTAAAAGACGTCAAATAAAGAGTTTCAAGTTCGAAGAATTTTTAATTGATTAAAGCTCGTTTTAATTAGTTGTGGATTAAAAAGAGAGAAGTTTCCATCAATTAAAGGGAGGATTAATCAATTGGAAGAAGGCTAGTGGAAATAGGTACTTAAAGAAGTTTAAAAACAAAAAGTTCTTAATTAGTTAAAGTCACCTTTAACTGGTTAACACAAGAAAGCAAACTACAAGTCAGAAAAGGCTTAATTGATTAAAGCCATTTTTAACTGGTTAAACGGTCACTACTAGCACATTTGAATTTTACTGCTAAAAGACAAAATAACTGTTAGTATGCTAGAAATAATCTCTAACAACTAGAAATTATCCTTTAAGTATTTGAAAAGTTTCAATCAGTCATAAATGAGGACAGGACCATCCAAAAGCAAGATTAAAGCTTAAAAGTGTTAAAAAGTTCTTTTTTTAAGTGCTCTTCACTCCTATATTTGTAAAAAAATTTTGAACTTAACTTTGTATATCTTAGATCAATTAGGTGATCAATTGTACTTCATCTTTTCTCTATTTTTTATTTACTTAAAATATGTGAGACACTCTAAGAGGCAGACTAAGCTTAAGAAAGCTTAAGGAAGCTTAAGGATCATTGTAAGGGTTTAAAGTTTAAGTTAAAAGCCCATCTTGTAAAAACTTGGTGGAAGTTATTAATTTCACTGATTTTAGTGAAGTTAGATTAAAAATCTTTAATTGAGAAGATTAAAGTAGTTGATGTAGGTCAAGTAGACCAAACCACTATAAATATTGTATTTTATCCAATTCTCTTAACCTTCTTTTTACTTAATGCCTTTTGACCTTAGCAAATTTTAAACTTTCCATTTCAAAATCATTCAAAAAGTTTTTTAAGCTTAAGAATTTCTTTCAGAATATTTTTTAAGTGATATTCACCCTCCTCTAGCACTGCTTTTGAAACTAACAATGGGACATTGTTTTTAAAGTTATAAAGCCCCAAATGAAGAGTTATTTAACCAAGTTGAGTATGTGTACTAACAAGGAGAAATTGTTTTTAAAGTTATAAAGCCTCAAATGAAGAGTTATTTAACCAAGTTGAGTATGTGTCTATGTCTTTGCACTATCCTTGGTCTCAAGAACGTGCAAAGAGGAGCAGTCGAAGACATATTTTTTCATAAATAATTAATATTTACATTTATATTTTATTTTTTCTATTTTACTTCTACTTACTTCCACTTTTATTTTTATCAATATATCTTTTCTATTTTAAACCCACATTTGAGATTGGGCCTTTTAAGACTTTTTGGCCTTTGATGATGTAAGCCTCGCTTAAGGTCATTTTGTTCAAGAGTCTTGTAGACCTTGAAGTCCGAGACCAAAACAGATTTAGCAAAACCAATAAGGATTAAAACAAATCAAACACAACATTAAAACTAGATTAAATAAATAAACATGATTAAAGTGAAACTAAATCAAGAACATTCTGAAATGCCGACTGGCCAAAAATCACAAAAGGCAAAAACGAAGAAGGGTGAAAATCGTACAAGCCTTTTACTAGGAGTGTCTTTATAGCCTAATAAGAGCGTCTTTGCAACCTAGTAGAGGCCACCTAGATCCTCAAATAACTATGGAATGCATCCAATGATATGCCAAGCACGGTCCATTCTACTTGTATAAAATTAAAAAAACCACACAAAAGAAAAGAGGAGGTTTTCGGAAAAAAAAACATGGTAGGAAAAACCCTTGATAATTCTATTTTATAGAATTATTTTATTTCAATTTTGTTATTAAATATTAGCTAAGTCCTCAGTTTTCAATTATAATTTACTTATTTTTAGTTGTTTTTATAGTTAGTTTTATTTTTAAGTGAGTTATTTTAATTTTATGTTATTTTTTTTAATTTAGTTAATATTTATTAGTTTTTATATTTTTGGCAGGAACTAAAGTACTGGAACTTAATTTTGGAAAGTAAAGTGCTGAAAGGTTCAAAAATCTACTTGCATATATTTTAGTTTTTTTGTCATATCTCGAGTTACAAAACTCTAATTGCTACGATTCTTAGACCATTGGAAAGCTAAGAGATAGAGCTACAACTTTGATGAAAATCACTTTACCCAATTCTGTCTGGAAGACAGCGAAAATTATGTTGAAAAGTAGCTAGATGTACTGTACAGGGAATGAAAATTTGTAAAGACTGACAAGTGATTATTTTAGGCCTCTCATTATGTTTTTAAGCCCAATTAAACCCTAAGTCAACTTAAGGGAATTCTAGGTTAAGTCTATTAGTATAAATAGGATATTTTAAAACTATTAGAGGACAACTCTAGGGAGACTCAAGAAGTTAGAAGTTGAGGCTGAAACTTGAAGATCAAGATGGCAATTATTGTTTTGTTTTCTTCCTCAGCTTTTATTCTTCTTATTACTTTCAATGGTTGAATTTTATATAATGTTATTTGTTTTTGCAATTATGAGTAGCTAATTTTCTTTTTCTAGGATTGCAATTGAACTCACATGTAATCTGAATTTTTAATCTCTTTCTTGTTTATTTTCAATGGGATTTGAATTATTTATTCCAATTTGTTCTTAATGCTTTTAATTGCTTGACCACTAATTAAATCGATTTAGGAACCTAAACAAACTTGAAAAAGGGAGTTTAGAATATACTAAAATTGGGATAGTGTATGACCATATTAATTGATTTGCGTATAGGATAGGGATATACCTATAGGTTATATGTAGCTAGATTAGATTATGAACTTAATGAGTCTATGTTAATTTTAATTTACATAGAGATATAGTGTTTTGGTTAAAATAGATATTTTTATAAGATGAGTCGAGAGACTCTTATAAATAATTTAGAACTCTAGGTTAGCAATTCAATCTATTGAAATAATTTAAAAAAGAGAGATAAAATTTAGATAAAGTGTGAGGGATATTGTAATCTTAATTTTGTTTAATTTTATATTTTTTTAAGTTATTATTATTTTGATTTTTCTTATTAGTTTAAATTTTAGTTTATTAGTTTTAGTTAATTACTTAATTTGGATTGTTTGGATAAAATTAAATTGTTCTAATTTTAGTAATTAGTAAAGTTTTCAGATCAATTCTGTGTAGGATCGATACTCTGCTTGCTAATATACTATCTATTCGATATGTATACTTGCGTAATAAAATTTTAACTGACAATCCTAAGAATAGAAACCCTAAGGATTGAAAAAACACTTAAGAATTTTTTTTTTCTTTTTTCCTCTAACAATTGATCACCGTAGAAAAAATGATAGCAAAAGTTTAGAAACCCTAGATCCTATAATTTACCAACCTTAAAAAACCACAAGAGTAAAAAATATATAGAAAAATAAATATATAAAAAAAAAGCACTAACAATTGTAGATTCGTAATTTTTCTAAAGAGGTTCAGGTTCAGTTTAAAGGTTTTGGGGTCAAATGAAACTTGGATTTAAGCCGATCTAGGAAGAAAGTAAGCCTTTTAGGATCTCCGGTGGTACGAAAAAATAGCCCTTTTATAGTTAGGGTGTTGACTAAAAGAAAAAGGTTAAACGGTGTCGTTTTGGTGAAACTATCAAGGCCTCACATCAACCTTTGAAACGTCGTTTGGAGCTAAAAGTGAAGGCTTGAGGCTGATCCTTGGCAAGACAAGCTTGGATAGTGAGTTGGGCGAAGAAGAAAAGGTGTAAACCCATTTCTGCAATCCAAACTTTTTAAGACATTGTTGAGTTTGAGCAGGCTTGCCAATCAGGCTTTATTTGTTGAGATTATTGGGTTATGGCTTTGGGTTTTAGTTGCTAAAATTATAAGGTTTTTGTTTGCATGTTATTTGGGTTAATACATTTTTAGAAAAAATATAAACATAAAGCTTTATGTTTAACAAAAATATGAAAACATAAAATCCAAAAAAAAAAAACTTTTTTTTATATTATAGATGCTATGGAGATATAAGCAATAAATTATGAAAAAGGTAACAAAAAAAGAAAATATAATATAATAAGATAAAAATATTTAGTTACATAAGATACACATAGTAGACATAAATATAAAATAAAAATAAGATATTTGGTTAGATGAAAAATTCTTGGGTAGATATAGAAAAATAGAAAAAATATTTAGTTATATAATATATAGGTGAAAAAAAGAAAATAATAATAAAAATAATATTTAGCTATATGAAATATACATAGGTAGATGTAAAAATATATGTATATAAAATAAAAATAAAATAATTAGTTACATAAAATATAGGCAAGTATACAAAAAAGAGAGAAAAAAGAGTGGGAAAGAAGATTGAATAAAATAAAAAAAATTAATAGTCAACATAAAAATAGAATGGTTATTTTGAGTTAATTCAATAATGTAATTTCACTTGAGAAGACGAAGAGTTATGTTTTTGGGACGATTTTCTTAAATACGGAATTTGATTAGGGTTTTCATTGAAGTGTCTGGATAAACCTTAGTTTTATATTCTAATACTCCGTTAATTCAAATAATTATTCTAATGGGAAAAATAATTTAAATGAATTAATTTATTAAATATTTTATTAAAATTAATATAGTAATCAACAAATAATTGAAGTAATTATTCTAAATAAGAGACTTTTGAAATTAATTTCATTTAACATCATTCATGATTTTTGGCATTGCATGTAAATTGATTATTTTGCCCATGAGTACAAAAACCCCAATAATGGGATTTTCACGAGAGGCCTATAGATACGAGTTATCTCGAGAACTTCCCTAAGTGAGGAAAAACTTCATCAAAACGTTGGATAATTTATTAATGATTTTTTTATACAAGGTTTTTGCTTCCCATTATTTTAAAATTGAAAAATATGTCATCATTTCATTATTACATCATATGCATTAATAAGAAATTTGGTTCGTGAGTGACAACCTCCAACGATGGAATTTTCTTGGGGAACTTGTGGAAACGAGTTTTCTCGAAAGTTTGCTAATTGAGAAGAAATTCTTAGACTTCACCCAAGAGTTAAGATAGTCTTAGAACATTTCTCTGAGATAAAGATTTCATTCTTGTATCGATAATAATAATAACAAATAAAATAAATAAATAATGAAAAATCAATTAAAAAAGAAGGAAGGAAGGATAAGAAAAAATAAGATATATAAAATCAAGTATAAAATAATGAATAATGATTAAGAAAATATAAGAATCAAGGTAAAAATTAAGATTAAAACAAGATAACGTATGATTAAATGATACTGTTTGTAGAATGGGTATGATGGGGTGCTAATTTTTTTCAAAACATAATCGTACACTTGAACCTAACTTTGAAATTTGTAGATCAAGTTTTTTTTATATGAACTTAAAATCAATTTAGGACTTCGTCAAATAGAACGAATTTAATAAGTAGCCAATCACACTTAAATAAAAAAATTTGGTGGTGACTCTCAAAATTTTTCACGTCACATGTAGCGACGATGACCAACAAATATGACTAATGGAAACAGTTCAAAAAGACACAAGAGAAACATCAAACTCTAACCTCTAGATACTTTTTAGTACAAAAAAATCATTTAAAAGTTTGGTAGTTATGCATGATAGATGGATGCAAGACAAATTTGGATCTTTTTTGATAACACTTGCCACGAGCCTATATTTTCAACTTTAAAGGTATATCTGATAAGAAGAAGAATGCCTTTATTTATAAACCCAAGATCCACCCAATCTCTTATTGATGTGGATCCATGATGCTTGGCATTTGGCAAGCAAGTGCCTATACAACCAATAATTTTAACTAAAATAAATAGTCATGTCTATTGAAAAACCAATAGTTATGACCCTCAAACATGATTATTGGAAACAGACATCTATTAGGAACAGTTCAAAAAAACACATAGAAACAACAAACTACAATATTTTACTTCTTTCTCAATATTCTATAGATTTCTTCCATATCATTTGACTACAAAAAAATGATATAGAAGTTTGGTAGTCTTGCCATACACTGATGAGTACTCAGTTGAGTGATTTTGTCAATATAAAATGTAGTCAATCACTATGCTTCATTATATCCTCGAGGTTATCACCTATAATCTTTTTGCATATTATTAGTGAAGGTGAATAAAACTTTAAGGACAATGATATTTATTCATGCCTTGAAGCCATTTCATTATTTTTAGTTTTGTGTCCTAACACTTACAGGAATTTGTAGAGGAAGACAGTTATACTAGTTCCTATGTATCCTAGATGTTAAAAGAAGAAACAATTACGAATGTTTTGCTTCAATGTGAAGTGGTGAAAGTTGAGTGGTTTGGTATTGACTTAGGATACAAAGTGGATTAATTGACCATCACAACCTTTGACAAATGGTTAAGGAAGATTCTTGACATGAACCAATTGAGTGATGAAGACACAGTAAGGTTGCCAATAATTATAGCCTTTACCTATATGAAAATTGAAAAACTAAGTGTAAGGCTTGTATAAACGGGAAAGCTTAGATGTGATGCTAATAATAGTGAGAATAAGAAGGGTTACAATTGAATATGGGGCTCAATAATGTAGCAAAGAAAAGAGTTGAATGCTAAGCATAAATTAGAATTACAAAATAAATGGGAAAGATTTAGAAAAAGGAAGGGTTGAAGTGAAGGCTAATGGAGGCTTTAGTGATAATCCCCATATGACTACAGTCGGAATACTCATTAAAGATAATATGAAACAAGTTTTATGTGGGACTTGGAAACAAGTAATTGCAAACTCAAGCATAGAAGCTGATGTAGTGGCAATGAGAGATGGGCTTAAGTTAGTTGAGGAGGCCAACTTTTAGAAGATTATATTGTAAATAAAATTTGAAGTGCTGCACAAGAATTTGAAGACAAGATGAACTTACTCTAATTGGAAAGCCCACCCTTAGTGATAGATATTAAGACATGGTTTAAACAGTTTGAAAGTGTGAAGTTGAGTCATATTCAATGAAAGGCCAATTCAGTAGCTACTTAATCAAACAAGGGGATGTGCCTTATTGACTCGATCAATGTGCCCCATTCCCCTTGATGCATATGTTATTGATTCCGTATCAATAAGAAATGGAGTGGATCTTGGTTCTTTCACTTATCAAACATGTTTTTGAATTAGAAAAGTGGATTCGTTACAAGTGATATTAGAACAAACCTATATCTTCACTAATGTGGAACTCCATAAAAAATACCAAGGTGGAAGTAAACCCAAACCACGATACGATCTTTCTCCTCTATCAATAAAAAATGGAGCGGATCTTGGTTTTTCCACTTATCAGATATGTTTTTGAGTTAGAAAAGTGGATTCCTTACAAGTAATATTAGAACAAATATATATCTTCACTAATGTGGAACCCTATAAAAAATACCAAGGTAGAAGTAAACCCAGACCATGGTACGATCCCCCTCCTCTATACAAAGGTATTACATGATTAGGTGTAGTAAAATGTCTGGGATTCTAGATCTTTAAAAAAGGACATTCTTCTACCTATTAAACATGTTTTTTAGATTAAAAACGTAAGTTAGGAATTTAGGTTACATAGAGGGGGTAAACCTTCTCAATTTGTCCTCGGAGAATATTAGGGTCATCTTTATGTGGCCAAAAATGCTTTTTTTCATTTGCAACAAATCAATACAATTGAATTTTTTTTTTTAATAACGAAAGTTTACAACTTTTATTGCTCATATCCAAAAAGCTTAGACCTAATTTTTAATTTGCTATTATGTTTAATCCAAAGATAATTGCTAGAACCTATAAGTTAAATCCATTTTTATTAAAAAAAAAAAAAGCCCAAAAAACATGCCTATTATTTATTGTCAAGAAAAACAATCCAACTATACTAAATAGCAAATAGGCAGTTTACCAAATTCAAAACGACACCGCTTTTAATATCCTAAGCATCCTCCCCAGCTCCCCAATTATCCAAACCTGTTATTGTCTCTCTTCCTTTTCGACTACTTTTCCAGCAAAACAGACGACAGACAGAAACCAAAGACAAAAACAAAGAAAAAGAATCCCAACATTCGTAAAAAAACCATGGAGATGAGTTTAACCCACATAGCCAAACCACCTCCATCTCTTGTTAACAAACTGTTTCTGTTTCCAAATAAAAGAAGAGAAAAAACCATATGTGTTAAGGCTTTGAAGAGTTCATATCGGAAAACAGCAACTTTATCCAGCAACTGGGATGTCTCTGATTTATCTGTTCTTACTTCAGCTTCAGCTCCAGCTTCGTTTCCTAGATTTGAAGAGTTTGATACTACCAACATGCTTCTTCGTCAAAGGATTATCTTTTTGGGTTCTCAGGTTTTACTCTCTCTCTCTCTCTCTCTCTCTCTCTCTCTCTCTCTCTTTCTTGTTTTCTATTGCGTTATTAATTTAATTTGGAAAGTGGGTTTCTTTTGTTTTCTTACGAGTACTTGATTTTGTTTTTAGCTTTATATTTCAATTGGGAAAGTGGGTTTTTGGTTTTAAAGGATTAGGATTGTCAATTGTGTTTGTCGTCTCGGTTCTTCAGTTTCACTCTCTTTTTATGCTGTAGAATTACTTGCTTTTTGCCTTTATAATTCACTTTGGAAAGTGGTTTGTTTATTAGTGTCTATTTGCGTAGTATTCTTTTATGGAAGATATAGGAAGTGGGTTTACTTCTTTTCCGCAGTACTGTAGGTTAAAGGTTGAATTTTCTGAGATGGGTTTTGCTTGTAAGTTTAGAGGATTTTTCCGTTTTATAGTTTTGCATTTGAAGGTCTTGGTGATTGTTTTGGCTGAGTTTTGAAATTTCTGAGGTTTGAATCAATTTGTTCTTTCATTGATGTTGAGCAGGTGGATGACATGACAGCAGATTTGATCATTAGTCAGCTGTTACTTCTGGATGCTGAAGACTCTAAGAAAGACATTAAATTATTCATCAATTCTCCTGGTGGCTCTGTGACTGCTGGTATGTCTATTGGATTTCTTCCATATGCTTGAATCCCTGTTTCCCTCCTCTTGGTCTTGCCTTATTCATAAGCATCAGAGTAAGCTTTTGAATTGAACAAAATGCTTCTAAATATTTTGAGTGTGGGCTGTTAGAATATTCTTCATAATATACTACAAGGCAAGCTCCTAAAATTCGTAGCTTGATTGGCTTCAGGGTAGTCTTATGAGTTGTAAATGGTCCTGAAAGGTATTAGTTGAAAAAGAAAATGTCTAAACTCTAAAGGATCAAGTATAGCATAAGAAACGTTGCTTCCTGGATTTTATTTAGAAGCTGAGTTTTAAATGTTGGGTTGAGTTCATTTAAATGATCCTTAGGTTTTCCAATAAGAAAAATTTCCCTTGCAATTTGTTTACCCCTATATTTTCTTTCTTTCATGCATTATTAATGGTTCAAGTGATGGATGAATAAAATATTTTAAAAATGGTTTTCATGGAACTTAGCTGATATTTTTAGTGGATAAGCATAGACACAGTTTACAAAGACCATTTGCAAAATTTGAGCTTCATTTCCTCACCTTCATATTATTTAGATGTCTTGTTAAATTGAAAACTTCATCAATTGGGTAATTGTCATTATATGCCTATTGGCATCTGATTCAGTTAATCATAAGTACCTTAAGGGCTTGTAGAACTATCTGAAATGTTGGAGGGGCAGTGCAGCAGAATCTATTTCTGGTTGTTTAAGATGGAATTGAAAAGGTAAAAAAGAGTTTCATGAACTGGAAGTGTGGTGGCGTTGTGTTCATGTTAAGTTTCTATAATGTTATTATGCACTCGGCTGCATGGGTCTTTTTGTGTAGCATTTAGGAACTTCATTTTAGTAGTTACAATTTACTCAAAAGCCAAAAAAAGAAAAATGCTGTGGTATATAATTCTATGGAGCTTTATCAGTTCCAAGTTGTGAGAATTGGGTTTGTGTTAGTTAGCTGTGAATGCAAAATGCAAAATAATCTGGGAGGTGGCCTCTTTAAATTTGCAACTTTGTGGTTAGAATATAGTAGTCCGAGAAAATAAAGGTGCTAGAATTACTTAATCAGCTGCAATAAAGGATTCACGTAGATGATGCAAATATTTAAGATGTTTGTGTGAGTTGAGTATATCTAAGCAGCTTGTGGTCTCCCTTCTGATTGTGTCAACCTTCCCTTGTTGATTGATGCATTCAGGAATGGGAATATATGATGCTATGAAGATGTGCAAAGCAGATGTTTCAACTATTTGCCTAGGGCTTGCTGCATCAATGGGTGCATTTCTCCTTGCTTCTGGTACAAAAGGAAAGAGGCTTTGCATGCCCAATTCAAGAGTGATGATTCATCAGCCACTTGGAACTGCTGGGGGGAAAGTAAGTGTTTGATCCTCTGTGTAATTTTGTAAACATTGATAGGAATTATACATCTTCATTTCAGGCGCCTTTTGGCTCTATTTACTTTTTTGTTGTTTTCATTAATAATTATGACATGCTTGTCTTCAGATTTCAACTGGAAAATTTGTAGTAATTATTGTTTGTTTTCATATGACATGCTTGTATTCTGATTTGGACCCGCAAATTTTCTTTGGTTGATCTTCTATTATCAAGACTAAAATTTGAATCATCATTAGTGTGGGTATTGAAATGTGCTTCAGGTCTGAATTCTTATTCACTTTGCTTCCAGAGAACATATTAGTACATGAAGGGGAGAGATGTAAAAATGGAAGGAAAGGGGCTGCGGCTTAAATCTATTAGAGATTTGATTGCATTATTTTTATAGAGTTGATCGAGCTTATACGGCCAATTTGAATGCTTTCACATTTTGTCAATATGGATCTTTTCTGCTGATTCTGTGTTGTTTAATTTACATGCTAATATGGCAAAGAGGAATGATATATGGTGATTGGAAACGGTGATTAGTTGGTGCGTGTTTCTGACATATTTTAATGTCAGTGGATATATTTTAATGTGTGCATAGCAAATATTTGAAAGGAACTTTTTCTTTTGTTTGATTTACATGCAAATATGCTGAAGGAGAATGCTAAATGTAGATTGCTTTCCTTAATGTGTTGGCAAATTATTTGGATGTGACTTTTTCTTGTTGTTCAAGAGTAACTTTCTTGCAAGATGTAATTACATTAACCGTTGGAAAAATGTAGTTTTAAGTGGCAAAAGCTGGAGCTCAGTTGAAAAATTCTACTCAATAGAACAAGTCTAACTTGAACTCAGCTAGTAATTTGTCTGGCACATTATAAGATGAATGTTGATTTAGAAGGGTATGATCGTCTGTAGCTAGTTAATTTCTGGTGGTTTCTATTAGTCACACTAGACTGTTGCATGTGATTCCAGGCAACAGAGATGAGCATACGAATAAGAGAAATGGTGTACCACAAGGTTAAGCTAAACAAGATTTTATCGAGAGTTACAGGAAAGCCTGAACAACAGGTTGGGCATTTATTGATATACCTTCCAACATTCTTCTATTTTCTTGCACTTCATCCTATGTTTTTCTTTTCAAATTTTATTATCTTCTCTATCGCTGATTTTGCAGATTGAAATAGATACAGACCGGGATAATTTCATGAATCCTTGGGAAGCTAAGGAATATGGGTTAGTAGATGGAGTTATAGATGAAGGCAAGCCAGGGTTAGTTGCACCAATTGCAGATGCAACTGCGCCACCAAAAACTCGAGTATGGGATTTGTGGAAAGTTGAAGGGAGCAAGAAAGCCAAGAAGAATTTGCCTACGGAACATAAAATTTTACAGAATGGAAATACAGGAGGTCAAGGAAGTGATGGCGGAAGAGACTCGGAGCAGGAGAAGAGAGAGCCTGCTCCTTTATGAGATTTGAGAGATATCTCAACTAGTTTGTGTGCCTATAGGTCATCCTGTGTTATTTCTCACAATATGCTTTTGACAATGTAAGATTGTAACAAATTTTTCAAAACTCAAAAGGTAACACAAATTTACTCATATTTTTTATTGACCTCAGCGTGCCTCTAAATCTGCTTGCTATCTGCTTAATAGCTTAGGTTTACAGTGTCAGTGACTTAAATTTAGTAAACATCAAAGACATCAGATTATGGTTGCATATGGACATGATTGTAGCATTAGCATATTGTGACTATTGAGATCATCTCTCTGCTGATGCTTAATGATGAAATACTCCTTTTGTGTAATGTTATAGGATTTGAGTTTGAAACAGCTATCACCAATCACCATCAACATCATTGTATCTACCAACGGAGTTAGAAAAGAAAGATTTCATACAGAAACCTCAAAATCTCCGACCACTGTTCTATTTTGCTAATACAATCTGGTTGCATCAAATAACCATATCTTGCGTGGATTTGTCATAACAAAAATCCTTGTCTGCGTAGAAACTTGGGGCACAATATAGAATATTTTCTTCTTTAAAATCTCTTGTTCTTTTTATTGGGTGTTTATCAAAGGTATGCTGCAAGTATCATTACAACAACCTGTATATTCGTTTCTGTATATTGATAGTTTTAGCTGTTGCAAAAAAGGGCAAGAGTTGGTGACTGACTGAACTTGCCCAGAACAAAACTTTAAACACAAAGGATAATTGGGTAGCTTTATTTTTAAAACTATGTCCAACAACTTTATTTATATTTCCTGTCATCATATTTTACAACAATGATACTTGGCCATTTCACAAAAGAAGACTAAGAGGTAAGAATTGAGTTACATTAACTACACCAAACAGTGAAGGATGCTTGATATGCACACTGGTTAATGCAATAGACTAAACACTGCCGGCCAACATCTGCATGTTGCTCCTAAGATCAGCTTGTTAAGCCCCGTTTGGCTTCGAGGGGCAACCTGCTTTTGGGCTAAAAGCAGCTTTTCAACAACACCACCTCAATGCCAAACAAGCAAAGAAATTTGGCTTTGAACTACTAAAGCTGGTTTTAAACCAATTTCTCACAAAATTACTAGTATATCTCTGTACAACTCAGCTTCTCATTATTTCATTAATGTCTTTTGGAACATTTTAATTCATTACAACAAATTTTCACAGCAATGCTAAACACTCAAAAATCTCAAACACTTTCCCATGCAATTTTTCACAACAAATTTTAAACCTCAGTTTTCCAACCAATTAGGCCATTCAAAATGGCTACTAGTCTGTTGCTGTAAGTCTCGAAGTAAATTTGCATGATTGTTATCACTTAAATAGAGATGACTGAGTCACCATCACTGCTTTCACTATCACTACTACTGCTCCCACTCCCGCTCCCACTTCCACTCCCACTCCCGCTACTCTCACTTCCACTGCTACTGCTTGAGCTTGAAGTCTGTTCTTCTTTCCCTTCTGCATTCACCTGAGCTCTAAGAGCTTCTGCTGCATTACGTCCCACCTTATGTTCTTCATCATCACTTACATCTACATCAGCAATCTCATCATCTGTGTCACCATGATGTGGTAAGTTAATATCAATACCAATACCAGTGTATGGAACCTTTTCAGAGGCATTTTCTTGCTTAGCTGTCCCTAAACCGTCATTATCATCGTCATCATTGACTATATCCACCTGTTCTTCTGATTCATAATTTTTGGGGTCAGGTGATGCAGTTGGTTGATTAGGAAGTGAAGATGGGTACTGCACATTGTTCTCCTTTCTAGATTCTGCAATAGGGACTTGGAAGAATGAGTTTTCCATAGTACGCAAATTGACTCAAAACAACAATTTCTCATAAGACAAAGTGGTTAAAGTATCAACAACAGCTTAGCCACCTGGATTCTGACTAATGAAGCAAAGATATTGTCTTTAATTTCAAGTTCAAAGTCAAATTTAAATAAACCAGTAACATCATGATGATAAAGTCCTAACTTAACTATATTAGCATATAGTAAACAAAGTTAATCTTACCTCCACTCTCAAAGTCACCAGTGTCAATGTGTTCCACCTGAAGCTGTACAATCACATAGAAACATGACAAAAAGAAAAATTAATATAATTGTAGATCTTATTAACAACAGTAATGTCTAATTTCTTCAAATAAAACAGCAGTTCTATAACATGCTTTCAAAATATGAAAGTTTCAACAATAATCATAAATCAAAAGTAGTCCTTGCTTTTTCTTATAGAAAAAGATGGAAAAGATTCCAAGAGTCAAGTAAACTTACTGACAATGGCTGAACTGGGCCTTTGTTCAAAGACTCATGCTTTGCTCCTTTAGCAAGTGGAGGTGAATAAGAATCTGCAGAAGGGCCGACTGAAGGAGCCATGGCTGTGGTAGCTGCAGCTGTGGACTCACCAGGCTGCCGTACATGCCTCAACCGCTTCACTGCTCGGTGTAACCGCTCCATTCGAAAAGTCTCACCATCAAAGAATAACACCGCATCATTGTCCTTGTAATCTTCACTGACACCCTCAAACGTCACCTTGGGCTTTCCATGTTGGTTGTTTTCAAATTCTACCTTAACCCGGTTATCCTTAGCCTTGTGGAATAATCCTGGTTGGTTCTTATCAATTGATGCAGGCTTAAATTCATCTGGACCCGAACAAACAAAAGATCTAAAACTTAAAACTCTTCACGTTCAAATATTTAAGGCACTGATAGAAATGAATATATCAATCCAATTCAGATTAATTTATAGCAAACCCCTCCGCTATATTGCTAATCAAACATTATAGATAAAAAAGGCAACTAAACGGGTGCTACTTCGTAGCTAAAAGTAATTTTCACTTCCTTTCCAACCTTTACTCTCTATCTCTTTTGCTTAAAAACCTTCCAGCCATTTTTTACTCTTATTTCTTTGCAAGCTAAACTGTAACAATCTCTTCGATTCAACTCTTCTTTCTTTCTTTTCGTTTGTTTCAAAATTAAACTCGAATAATATTATTATTTTGGATATTCGATTAAAGAATTCCTACTTTTTTCTTCTCATAATAGTTTGATATGCTAAGAGATCAAATTAAATAAAAAAACACCATGACATACAGATTCAAGAGAAAGTATTTTGTTTCCAAATCCTTATTTGCTTGGAAAGCAAACAGAACCCAGAAAAACTGAAAGGGGTAACTTTGTAGGAGATAGTGTCTTCTTGGAAACCAAACAGAACCCAGAAAAATTAAGTGGAATAGTGAGTACTTACAGCGTAAAGTGCAGAATTTGAGTGAAGGCTGGTGTTGGTCCTTGAAAGAAGACCCTAAACTTATATTGTACCAGCGATTAGGCTTTGGAGCAGTGCTTGGTTCTTCTTTATTGGTGTTGTTTGCCATTTTTGAAACCCTAGAAGAATTTTTGACAAAGAAAGAAAGAGAAGAGAGAGAATTGGGTTCCAAGAGGATATTTTGGTCTTTTTGATTTATTACTAAAAGGTTGCTAATTTAACTTTCGCGGGCAGGGTTGCACATTTTATAAAGTCGCCATAGGTTTCCCTCGGAAACCTCTCCTTTTTCGCTCTGATGGCTGCATTTCCTATCAGGTACTTAAATCTCTTCCAGTTTCTTTTTCTGGGTTTTCATTATCCCTGATAAATGCTTGTTCCTTAATTTCATGTAAAATTTTTCTTAAGCTATATTTCTTTTTGAGAATGAGATCAAGTCTTAATATTGGGATTTTTTTCCATTGTTTTATTATGATTTTGATTAAGCTATAAAGGTGGATTTGGGTTAAGAGTTTGAATTTCAAAATAAATTAGTATTAGTAGCATGGTCAATAGTATCTAACTTTTTTCTTAACTCAATATTTTAATATATTAAAAAAGGATGGATACCGTAATTTCTCTCCAGATTGAGCTTTGCTGAGACATGTGAAATAAGTCATTAAATTGAAAGATAATGGTGCTTTTGGACGATGGATGACAAATCAGGGAAAGGAGAGAGTTTGAGAGAGAAAGAGAGGGAGGAGGAAGTGGGAGGGGAATTAAACATACAGAACTAAAAGAACAAAGAATTGCAAAAAGATTAAAAAAAAAAAAGCTTAGTTTCTGCTTCAGGCATGGTATGTAGCGTGCTTTTTCTTGTTTGGGTTTGTTTATATGTTCTTTCTTATTTACTTATTGTGGAACCGTTTTTAATCTGAAGTAGAAGGACAACATATATTGCACTTTGTATTTTTACTTTGAAAGTTCAAACTTTTAAATTCAGTTGCTTAATTCTTGGATCTGTTTTTTTTTAATCTTAATTGCAGTTTGTCGCATTAATAGGGACATGACACATGCCTGCTCTTTTACAGTTTCTAAGGCTTTGTAAGTACTTTTTCTGTTATGTTTTCTAGCTCCTGTGGTCCATTTTGGTCCACAAAAGTTTATTTTTGGGTGTTTGAGTTGGAAGTTTAATTTTCTCAGATACCAAATAATGCAAAACTCATAACTGGAAAAATTTTCTTTTATCACTTTTCCATAAGTGAAATACTAAGTAAAGACATCTGTTAAACTATTACCTGAAACTTTCTTGTGTTTGAGATTGTTTTATCTCATTAATTGTTGTTGGATTCCAGAAATTTTGGAGCTTGTGCTGTGAGGAGGTCATTGAATTTGGGATTGAATTTTTCCTGCAAGTGTTCAGTTAGGTCAATTAGAATAATGGAAAATGGTAACAATAGTAGTCTGATGGGTGCAGACAATGAATCTAGAGGTGCCTTGGTAGTTTTTGAAGGATTGGATCGTAGTGGGAAAACTTCACAATGTGGGAGGCTGGTTTCATATTTGGAGGGACTGGGGCATTCAGTTGAATTATGGCGATTCCCGGACAGAACGACAAGTGTTGGGCAGATGATATCTGCATATCTTACATATAATTCACAGTTGGATGACCGCACTATCCATCTCCTTTTCAGTGCAAACCGGTGGGAGAAGAGGTTTGTTTTGGCACTTAAGCATTGCATTATATTCTGCCCTACAACAGTGTTTGCTGATAGGAAATTACATGTGCTATTTGTTCTAGTGATTGTTTTCTAGCAAAATAATAATTTCTTGGTTAGATATGTGGTGACTTCATTTCTCTACAAGTTTCACAATCTTTGAGGTGTTTTAGTGTTCAGTTTTATTCTTTTTACTAGAACTTTTGTCAGCCATATTGGTGAAAGGAAAATCCTTTTAGCTACATTGCCCCAATGCTCCTTCTTTCTTCTCAGATTTGCAATGCTGCATTGGTCAACAAGTTTTGTAATCTTTGAAGTTTTTTTTTGTCTGATTTAATTTCTTTTTAGTATAACTCATATTCTTTGCCATCATTTGTGAAAGGAAAATTCTTTTAGCTGTACTGCCATGCTGCACCATATGTGTGTTTCTCGGATATGGCATTTGCACTCATTTCACTTCAAGTAAATTAAATGGCCAAGTATCATTGTGGTTGGAATGGTGATACTCCTCTATCTTGGACCTTAAGTATGCATTTGTAGCATAATTAAGTTGACGTTGTGCTTAAAGTAAGCATTTTTTGAGTTGGAGAGTGAGTATGAATAACTTCACCAAAATATGGCTTTAGACAATCCATTGACTGTGTTCACGTGTTTTTGAGTGGTGGCATGGCAACAAAGGATAAGTGGGGCCATCTTGGCATTAGTTGACAGAGTAACACTATTGGAACAAAATAGCCTGAATGAGCTGATGTTCTGTGAATATATATCAGATGAAATTATGAAAAGTTGTTTGCTTTTAAGGAAGTTAGAAAATTCTCATGACATATTTTAGTGATAGATACTATGAACTTGATGCACAGCATTACTGTTTTGACAAATGTATTTGTCTGTCTGTGATTCTTGTGTTTAATTCATGGTGTGTGCTTTGCATATGGACCACTAGGATAATCCATTCACTCATTTTAGAATAACATTAAATGAATCAGATATCTGCATAAGCACACTTCTGATAGTAGTTTGCAGTATATTATGAAGTAGTTAATCTGCCTTTTGTTTGCAGATCATTGATGGAAACCAAACTGAAAGCTGGAACCACTCTTATCGTAGACCGTTATTCTTATTCAGGGGTTGCTTTCTCATCTGCTAAAGGACTTGATTTTGAATGGTGTAAGGTGCATGCTGCCAAAAAAGATTAACTGCTAAAAGTATTAAGTAATTTTCTAGCATGATCATAATGAAATAAGGTCCTTTCTTACAGGCTCCAGAGATTGGGTTAATAGCTCCAGATCTGGTAGTGTACCTTGACATAGTACCAGAGGTTAGTCGTGCCCACAACTTATTTTGTTATGTTAAAATTAGTGAAGTGGATTGGCTACATTTTTTGGTCTTAATTATTATGGTGTTGATAGTTCCCTCCTACTCACTCCCTAAAGTTTGTTTAAGAAAGAGACTTGTCTTTCCGATTTGCCATTTTTTCAAGCCCAGGAATATTTCACTGCTCAATTATGCAAGTCTTTTTTGTGGCACACACTGCCACCTCAAAATAAGCTGATTTCAATTGAATTAAGCTGACAACCTGCATTTAGGGTACTCCCATCTTTCCCCACCTAAGCAAAAAAGGATTTTTCATTGCCTTCTACCCAAGGAATTCATGGTCTAAAATAAAATGCCATTGTAAATTTCGGTCTTTAATTCATTACCAAAGGGTCATTTAAAGACAAATTTCTGTGTGTGAGGATGACTGTATAGGCGGGTGCAAATGGACATGGTAAAGTTCAATAAAAGTTTAAAAAACAGTCAATGCAGTTAGTTTTATATAGACAGACTGCTTGTGTTAATAAGCCAATGCACTTGAATTCGGTTATCCTAGTTTCAAATTGTGCAGATCA
The DNA here is from genome assembly GCA_036013995.1 of Theobroma grandiflorum. NCBI lineage: Eukaryota > Viridiplantae > Streptophyta > Magnoliopsida > Malvales > Malvaceae > Theobroma > Theobroma grandiflorum. Next base: position 14,090,923 of record CP142132.1, on the reverse strand, counting down.
GTTAAACAAAAATGGAAAAAGAAAAAATAACTGAGATTTGCTTTGCATATTATTCTTCTGGAAAAAAAATATTAGATGCAATTTAGTTCAATTTGGTTAGCATAGACTTTGACATTGTAATGAACATTTAATTTCATGCTTAGTATAATAATTTGTGCTTGTTTTGGTTTTGCCACTTTATCATAACATAGCTATATAACTAAAATATTGTTTCATATTAACAGAAAGCTGCAGAAAGAGGAGGCTACGGAGGTGAGAGATATGAGCAGCTCGAGTTTCAGAGGAAAGTTGCCCAACGCTATAAGCTCCTTGAAGATTCTTCCTGGAAGGTAAAAGTTGTTTCATCTTATGCTTTTTAGCAATACCAAGATGCATGGCCTGCATCATGGTCGTGACTTTGATGGGCTGTAATCTAGGTGTGAAGAATGCTACTGCTACTTATTGCATGGTTTAGAACCTTTCTTCTGAGGCAAACTTTGTTTGTGGTCGCTCTAAAAGTAAATTTCTGGTCTTGCTTCAAAGACACCGGGAAAAATATTACACCTAGTACTCGATGACGGTACACATGTAGAAAAGCTAGACTTTTCATAATCTAACAACTTCCATCCATTTTATTGCTGCCTTTTTGTGATTTTTACTGTTTGCTCCATTCATTTTTCTGCAATTTTCATTTTATTGCTAAAACTTTTGGTCTTAGATGATAAGATCTATATTATCTTAGTTTGTTGCATGTATATAATGGTCATTATTCTCCGTCCTCTTGTGTAATCAAGTCACTCATCACGGTAGTATCCTAGAATTTTAGACCCCTCTGCTATCTCGGTCAATAAAAAAGTTTGTTCTTCAGTTTTATTTGTCTGGTTATGGTCATGGATGAAGACATTGCCCTTGCTGAAAGTTTCCCGTGTCGATTGCAGATTGTAGATGCTTGCCAACCCTTGGAAGATGTGGAAAAGCAGGTGAAGGAGATTGTATTGGAACATGTCATGAAATGCCAGAAAGGGAAACCTGTTTCATCCCTCTGGTCAAGCTAGTTTATCTATTATCCCTTTTGCTTTCATCCTAGGGATGCAACACTCAATTGGGTTTGACAGCTTGGCTGAGAGTTTCCTACTGTAAAATGTTGAATAGTTTTGGCGTTGTGGACTTGAATTCAGTATGTTCTTCCAAACTAGAAAAGGTATACTGGAATTTTACAATATTGCTTCGGAACTATACAAATAAAAAAAATTTAAAAGTTAAAATCTAAAATGAAACCCAAATAAAAGATTAATGATTATAAACAAAATTTACTCGAAATAAATATTTATAAAACTATTATTTATTAGATTCAATTAATAAATGCTTATAGCACTTATTAACATTCATAGTGTCATTAATTGCAATTTTTTTTTTTGAAAAAAAACAATATCACGTAACGAATATCTACGGCTATTCTTTTTCTCAACGGAAAACGTTAAATCAAAACCCAAATCGGGGGACGGCGAACCCTCAAGACTCAAGAGTCAAGCCTGAAGATCAAGAAGAGGATTGCTATCAAATGGCTCGAACGATCTCTCTCTTTCCTTCTCCTTACACTCACAGAAACCCACCAGTCTTTCGCCAGGAATTGCATGTGTACCCATGTCCTATAAAAACCAGCCAAAGACTCTCCAAATTGGGTCCAACGCCAATCCTGTGCACAGCAAAACCCAGCAGCAAAAACCTGAAAACATGCAAGAATTGCAAAACTCAATTCGACCCTTTGCTCAATCATCCTCGGGCTTGCCGTTTCCACACTGCCCATTTTGGAGGTAACCTTTTTACATTCATTCTTTTGCTTGTATGTGTAAATTAGAGCTTTCTATGCATAAAATCAGCTAGCTATGAATTTTTTTTTTTTGGGGGTTGGTCATTAGTGTACCGGACTCTATTTGGAAATCTAACTATGACTTTTTGGCTTTGATAACTGAAACATGCTTTAGTTAATTAGGAGAAAACAGTTTCTCAGGTGAAGTTAACCGTGATATTGGTGGGCGTTAGTGAGATAGAACTTGAAAAGTGGTTTCTCGACTGTTTAATCTACTAAGAGAAGTTATTTTGTAAAATGGATATCAAAGGTTTCTGCTCTGGCTGATGCGGATGCATGAAAAGAGCAAGTCGAACTGCTGATTATGAGGAATTAGATATTCTGGTACGTGTTACTATCAGAGTGAGGTTAAAGAAAGTGGAAATTTTCATTTCTTGGGATAACTATTTTCCTGCTAATGGACAGATGTTGAGAAAAATTGTTAAGGTTGTGTAACTTAAGCATCGAAGTAGCCAGATTGTGTAGGATTTTGTGAATGCTGCTGTTTGCTACTTTATGTGGTTCTTATTTCTCTGTTGCTGTTCTCTGTGATAACTAATATATGCTATTCCAATCTAATAGTACTGCTGGCTGAATATTGTTATGGATTTTTCATCGACAATTTTAGGTGTCTGTGTTTGAGATGAAGGGAACAAGATAACTGAAATGGTGAAGGATGTAAACAGTACAAGTTCCAGACAAATGAGCCTGGTGAAATTCTTGTGACCATTTTGCAAAATTAGTTGTTGAATAACAGAGATAAATTGTAATGATAAGCACAGAACCTAGTGAAGATCTTACCACAATTGGGTCCCTTGGAGACATAATTGGGATAGAGTTTTACCCTTTGGCAATTTGTACTGAGTCAGAGCTCTCATGAACCTGCTCCTCTGGCATTTGTCAGTCTAAAACATAAGAGTTTTGCAGCTCCCTAAACTAGTTGCATCTATTCTTAGAGATTATGAAATTTTTTAGTGCACAAAAGATGGAATATGAGCATGTTTGAAATATTTGTAACTGTCTTGGGCCTCCAATTTTCTTGACGGATCACTTTGAAATTGTCCTTTTTCTCTTTTTAAAGTTTCTCAATCTCTCAAGGTCAGATTTTAAGAATATTCTGTTTTTCTAGAAGCAACTGCAGTTTGTTCCTTACCTCTAACTACATGTTACCAGGAGAAACGAAGAGGAAATTTGAGAGCGTGTACACTGGTGGCACCATGAATACTCCTGAGTCTGGCAAAGTTTTTCAATATTGGCATTGTTGTGGATCTGAAGATCCTTTTGATCCTGGATGTACTGCTTCTCCTCATGCCTCCTATGATGACTAATATGGTTGACCATCTTCCATTACCAACGCCAGGTTGGCTTCTTTTTTATATATTAACTTTGTGAATATGAACAATTGGAAGAACATTTCATTCAAATTTTGTAGAAAAAAAATATGATAATGCATCTTTTTCTTACTTTTTATTTGAACTCATTTGGCCTTGTAAATAATTTAAGTGAAGATCCAGCATTGAATCTTAAGTACATTTGTTTATAAGGAGTCTATGTTGCCTGTTGCATGCTATGTTAACTGTTTCATGTAGGATAGGAACATTAATGGCTCCAACAGAAATTACCTAAAAGCGTTTCTCTAAGCTCTCTTGGAGCAAAATCATCCATATTCTTAGTATTGTTTGCCAATGCTCCTCTGCCAGTACTTTGGTTTGATATTTTTATGGGGAGTTCATAATTCTGATTTATATGTTTCTAGGGGTTGTGTTCCTTTTGGCCTCTGAAATCTGGGCTCGTCAGCATCCCACGGAACCCTTTGCAAGAAGAAGACCTGATTAGTGATTGATTGGTCATTGAAGTAGGAGTGAAGATTTGGTCGGTTTGGTTTTAAAAAATGAAAAATCAAACTAAAGGTGATCCAGATGAAATATGTTTTAAGGTCTGTTTTTGAAGAAAGATGCAAACAACAGATATACTATACTTAAAGCTTTCTTAGATTTTGATTTGGGAGGGGATTCAGATGGTTAAAACCAGCACCATTGCTTATTTATTTCACACTAATGGAAATCCAATCTCCTAGTGTTCTGAAAGGTAGAGAATTGTAGCAAGATCTTTTACTTGGGCTGAATTACAGGCTATAGCAACTAACCACAGAAGAGTCTCTTAAATTTCTGCAAGATAATTTTGGAAGAAATAAATAAATATATAGTGATTGGAGTGGCTAAATAATTGTTTGACCAATTAGATTCTGATGCAATCAAATGAACCTACCACTCAGTTCAAGTTTGATAAACGAACACATAATTGATGTAGAAAACTATTGCAACAGCAAGATTAATCAACAAATCAAGCCTTTTTTTATTAGTTTCTTGCCGACCTTCATTGCCAAACCATCTTCCTAGAGGCAGAGACTATAAACGTGAAGCCGACAAACAGAATTTTAGGTATAAATCTAGCAATATTCTATTTGAAACTAGGTGCTAGGCCATGTGTTCACTCTCTTATCGGCATTTGAGCTTTAACGTTATGGAGATTCAAGGCTATAAATACATAGTATAATGCATAACCAGAAATCCATCTTCCCATCTATCCTTCAACGTCACAAATTCAGCAATGGAAGCAACTTTTCTAAGCTCCTCCTCCTCTTCCCTACATTCCCGGAAAATGTTACTCCGGGAAGATAAAAGGCGTAGAGGCCGCCTGGTTTTTGCAGCAGGGAGAGACTCTCAGCAATGGAATTACAGTGGACAACTGGTGAATGAAAGCCTGACCGTGTTACGAAAACGGATTCATGATTTGAAGATCATAGAGAGAAACTATGAGCCTCCAGCGGATTGGATGGAGTGGGAGAAGCAGTATCATACATATTATAACGAGTTCATTTGTAAAATTGTGGGGTTATTGCAATCACATTTGATGAAAACAAAGCCTAGCTTGGCTCTTGGGGTGTTGGCATTGGTTACAATGAGTTTGCAAGTATCCATGATCATGGTTTTAGTGTACTTGATGCAGGTTGCCAATGAAGTCTTGTCTACCATCCATTTCTATTGACCTTTTCGATCTTATCAATGTCTTCTATTCTAATGTAATTGTATAGAAGATAGGTTAAGGACATTTTTACATATAAGCTTTTGTAAGTCTGGTTAATCATTTAAATGAAAAATGACAGTCTAAGGATTACACTTTTGCATACAAGTAATACAAGTTGCATTAATCATTTCAATTTCTTTCAATAATTCATTATGATATTTCAAAAGTTTATACAATTTGGTCAATTTGGATTAATATATTGCACCAAAAATGACTTATAATTCTCGTGTATTTCTTATAATTGACAATGGCATCCATGCTGAAAGAAACCCAACTAGATGCCTAAAATGGGCCAAGAAAAGTAAAGAGAGTTTGATAGGCCCAAATGTAACAATAATGTAAAAGCCCACAAAAGGCAAGAGAGAAAGAAAGAGTTCTGTCAGTCAAAATTACAATATATTAATATCATAATTATAAAAATAATAAGTTCGTAGATTATGCATCATGACCATAAAATTCCAATTAGTTAACATTTCAAATATAAGATAATAAATTAAGTACATGTTAGTAAAATAAGATGTATTTTCATGAAAAATTTTATGCTTAAAATAAAATTTTATTTATAAAAATAATATACTATAATCAATTCAATTTTAATTATTTAATGTTGAGATTATAAAAATAAAATAGAAAGAAACAAATTAATATGACATATATCCTTTCAACTAGACTTGTCAATATGGGCTGACTTAGCCCTGACCCTTGTGAGTTGAAGAAATATGAGATGGGTTGGGTCAGCTCATTTTTTAAATAAGTTGTCATAATCCCAACTCAGCCCACCCTTTATCAACTCATGGGTTGGGCTTGGCCAACCCACTTTTTATCCAAAAAAATTATTTTTACATATTTTTAAGATCAAGGGTCAAAATTTTCAAGGATCATGGGCTAGTCGACAAAATTATCAAGGATCAAAGGCCAAGCTTGGGTTGCATCATAATTTTCAACATATGGAAAACTAATCTGCTAGCAAGGATTCAAATTACTATTGATGCCTTAGATTGCTTGAGTGGAAAAACAAAGACAAACTAATACTTTTACATCAAAAATCATACATAGTTCAATTTTATCAATGCAATATAAAATTGAATGTCAAAACATAGATACTTATTATCATAAACATGCTTTTTTTTTTCAGGTCAAAAGTAATAAAAGGATGAAAGCAGCCACCGCAGCTGTCTTTCTTCACCACTCGGCATCAAAACGGAGGGAGGGCTATCGACTACTACACATCCCATCAAAATTAATCCATCGTCATCCTTGCAATTATTTGTAGTACTTCCTTTCCTTGTCGGTATGCCAACCAAACCAAGCAATTAAACTATGTAAACTCTGCCTCACTCCTCTGTTTCCATCTTGAAAGCACTTGTACAACAGAACAAACTTGGGTTGGTGCAAAAGAAAAAACCAAGGGCAACAGAGAACTAGTTATTAATTTATTCACAAAACATCTTCCATTTGGAATGTTATTTTATAGCTTTATACACACTATTTTAGTCGTCTCAATCAAAATTCAAGGAGAAAACAACCCAGACACCTCAAGGCTTTTGTCTTAGCCAGAGACAACCTTATACCTTACAGTCGAAAATTTTCCACTAAAGATCAATGTAAAAGCCCTGAATTTCCAACTACTAAGCAAACCACTTTAAGAAACATAGATACTTATTATCATAAACATGCTTGAAACTGATTACTGACATTCTTGAAAACCCTGAATTATTATGAGAGCCAAATAGAAAAAGAGTAAGTTTAACTCATCAAAGTTTAAAGAATGCAACTAAAAGTCAATACAAAATTGATAAAATCAGCTGAAAAGAAGAACTGGGTATCTCAGAATATGCATTAAAAGGAGGAAAAAAATAAAGTAATCCAACATATAAAACCCTGAGATAGGGGAAGGTTCGGAAATTACCTTGTACAAATGATGCTTGGCTCAGCGAAAATTATTCATTTGATAAGTTTCAACTCTGAACTTCGATTTATCGGCGACTACAAATAACGACCTTGTTTGGTTAACTTCAGTTTAGACGGTAGTGACTTGCAGGTTGCAACAGCCCGCACTTGGAAGAAGAAAAGGTAGAGAATAGGACGGTCGGTAGGGTAAAGTGAAGAAAGAAAGGAAAATGAGTGTTGACAGGTTGAGTAGGAAAAAGAAAGTGTTGGAGTGGGCCAGCTGGACCAATAAAAAATAACAATTAACACTTTTTTTTCTTTTGACCCTGTGGGCTAGCCCGGCCCAACTCGAAATAACCCACATTTATAGGAGCTGACCCATCTAGGCTCGATTTAAATATGAGTTGAAAAATTATAAACCGAACTCACCTCATTTTTAATAGAAAATAAGCTGGCCCAATGGGTCAGGCCCATTTTGATAGGTTTACTTTAAACAGTTAATAGTTGCTCAATTAGTTATATATTTAAAAAAAAATTATATATGTCAAAAATATATTCATTCAAATTAAGACATGCACCATCAATTGATTATTAAAAGGTTATAAAATTTCAAACCTAATTTTCTAGCCATGAAGATAAAAAAATTGTTATGCAAAAGCACACTGTAAAAAAGTTTACAAACCATTTATAAGAAAAAAAAAATCAAATTTATTTCAATGTAGTGTTATATATTCAAACACAATTAATTGTAATTGGTAGAATGTTTTTTTATTTCTCAAAAAAATTATAATATTATAAGTCATTTGCCTCAGTGTAATAATTAATCAAGTTTATTTACATATTTAGAAGTGATTTACTAAATAATCTTTAAGTGCCAAAATCTTGACTGCATGAAAGACCACAAAATACACAAATTCTATTTATAACTTACAAAAATATCATATAATAAGAGTGTTTTGGATGAAATTAATTACGTTACCCTTCAAAGAATAGGATAGAACTACAAAAGGTAAATGTGAAAGAAAAAATCCATAAAACAATTTACGCAATGTAAAAAGGGTTCTTATGATAAGAAGAGAAAGTATTGCAAACAAGTAAGAGATACACTAGAGGTAGCAGAGAGAAAGATTGAAGCAGTTCTTGAAATACTTAGTGTCATGATAGATATAGGGGAACAACTAAAGGATAGGTGTTTTGAGTGACAATAGCATAAAGAGAGAAGCTCTTAGTGAGAGTCAAATAGTTCTCAAAGTAAAAGATCTTCTTTGAATTGTGAAAGCTTTATATATAGTGCAAAAAGTAACAGTTACAAGAAATGGCTTTAATACTTGTAATGAATGATATTATTAAGGAGAGTTTGTTAGGTAATCGTTACTAAAAATTAATGCCGAGTAATGGTTAGAAGCTCATTATGTGACTGTTGAAGTAATTATATGTAATAAGACTTGTTCTAGAGTAAGACCTAATAAAAAAGAATTGTATGTGAATATGTATAAAAGAAGAATTTGTACATGAATAGGTACAAGAGAAAAAGCTGTACATAAATAGATACAAGAGAAGAAGCTATATATGAACAGGTATAAGAGAACAAGGTAAAAGTAGGAAACACTTGTACTTTAGAAAAAGGTTAAGAAAGAGACCTCTTACCTACCTCCATATTTGAGTCATCGAGCCAAACTCTCAAGAACATCCTAATATGAAAGTAACCCATGAACCTTATCATTTATTTCGGATTACTTTCACTGTCATTTGTGTGAAGTTGTTATTCTGTGCGAAGTAATTGTTCAATTTATATTAATTATTCCACATGCAATAATGCTCCACTTATTCTAATTGTTCCATGTGAAGTAGTAATTCACTTTTTTTAATTGTTCTGTGTGAAGTAGTACTTCGCTTGTAATTGTTGTTCTTATTCCTCTCTATATAATGTTATGCTATAAAATAATTCTTTAAAGAACATATATTAACCAAAATTGATTATCAACACCTTATAATATATAATTAAATACGATATTTACATATTATATAAAAAAATTTAATTATTGCAACCGAACACTTGATTCAGTAGTAGATGTGTATGTTTCGTGACTTTAAAAGAGTTCAAATCTCCTTCCCTCAAATCAAAAAAGGAAAAGAAAAAGTTATTATTAACGTTTTCAATTTCAATATAAATAAAATAAAATTAATGAATAATAGCAAAACAACATTGTCTCAAAATATTAACGGTGAAAGTGTAATTTTCGAAATAAAGTTTTATTAATGGTGAAAATAGTAAAGAGCTCTTCACTAAAGAGTAGAAAGAAAATATCAAATTCAAATATGATATAATAATTAATCGTATAAATCTATATGTATTTGAAACATTGTAATAATTCATACTGCTTATATGAGAAAGTGGGCGGTGGCTGACAATATTGAGATTCGAAAGCTTGCGTGTCTTGAATTTTAGGGGTGTCCAATATTATACCTCTATTTTAACGGTGTAATTCAGCTCCGACCATCCCCTAGAGTGTAACAATTTATATTAGACTAATTTTAGATTATTCAAAAGTTAATTTCAATTTGTAGTATTTCCCTTTAATGTGTATATGAATGTGATTCACATTATAGATTTTAGCTCTAATAGATTCAATGAACTATCTCTAATTTCAAAAATGAGAAAGGTGCTAATTGAATTGATGATTCATGTGAAAGGACAAAACTTGTTTTAACTCTTATGGTTCTGGATGTTAATTTTAAAGATGTTGATTTTGTTAATGTCAAATGTTATGATTTAATTTAGATATGTTTACTTGGGGTTTTTTTTTTTAAGTTATGTTGGTTTTTACTTTTATTAATTTATTTATATTTAAATTATATTTATATTTTATAATTATAAATACAATTTATAAATTTAATATTGTAATTTATAAAAAATAAAAAAATGATAAAATTTTGATTTTTTTATTTATAATCGAATCGATCGAATCAATTAAATCTTTGAACGATTTTATTTTCACTTTAAATTTTATTGGTTTGATTGGTTTTTTAAAAACATTTGACCAATTCTATCTTCTATTATGACAAATTGAACAATTGTTCACCTCTGATATAACGAATATTTATTGATGGTTGATGTCTAGACCCATCCACTAGCCGAGCAATCGATCTTGCCTAGTCCGAGTTAGATTTTGCATGCTGGTCAAGGTAAGCATGTGATAAGGAATGAGCAACGACTTAGGTCGTGAAAACAATGAATCCGTCCTCCTTTCGTCATTCATAAATCTTACTGTTCCATGAAAGCATGATACCACCAAAATTTTGTCTAGGAAATGGTTACTTATTTTAGAATAAAAAAAAAATGAACTGTTATAGGAAGTTCCAGTTCATAGCCAAGTGCATGCATTCATCATTGAAACTATTTGAACACATTTTTAGAGGCTCCACACATCGCACTAATTCCCACCCATCTTTGAAAGGAAAAACTTTTTCACCTTACCTAAGTGTGATCAATAAATGAAATCTTAAATTTCTTTCTAGATCATACGCGTGTGCATACGGATATATATTAAAAAAGAATATATAATTGAACAAGAACAAGAATAAAATAAACACCTTATTAAATAAAGAATTTAAGTTATATTAGGATCATCTTAAAGTTGATTTTTAAGCATCTAATGATACAGTGCCATTTCATAATTTTCTACGAACACACGATTATCTTTATATATTCACCCAAACGAAAATTTTCATTTGAAAAAAATTAGATTTTTGTAGTTAACCTAATTAATATATTTACAACTAATGTTTAACCTAAGGAAAGACAAATAAAAAATAAACCGTAAAAACATAAAGTTAACAAAAATTAATGGGAAAAAAGAACGCAGAAAAAAGGAAGAAGACCTATAACTATTAAACTTGGTTGAGACATTTTGTTTTCTCCTCTCTCTTGTTAGTACGTGTATATGATAATAAGATTCTTTAAAAATGATATTTGAAAATTTAGGAGATTGTGAACATCAGTAGGTAAAGGAGAGAGATAATAATATATATAACAAAAAAGTTGGGTCTATATATTTTGATCTTTATGAAGAGGAAAGAGAGGAGCATAGCTAAAGGGATATACATGGATGTTGGCATGCAGTGGCAATACTACCAAAACAAATTAAAAAAGAACATAGTATAACATAATTATTCCATGCAATGGCATGCAATGGAATTTAAATGAACGTTTGCATTCAAGCTTTTATACGGAAAAAAAATTAAAATTTTCAAATGACATTACAAAATGTTGACAAATTAAAAATGAAATTTACTTTATTTTTGGAGTATAATAGGTTGAAATAAGGTATAACACCACAACTAGTCATAGTTAAATGAAGTAATTGGATCATTTGGACTGTCGAACGCTTGATTAGTCTATTAAAGATATAAGCATGCTTTGGTAAAAATGAAAAAATGTAGTGTAGATTTGAATATTTAAAGTCCGATGGATGGTTGTTACATATATATGCACTTAAAATGGGTAAAGTACATGAGCACCTAATGCTTTGGTTTTCTGTTAATTGACCGGTGTGTACAATTAAAAAGGCAAAGCTTTCTGTTGATTGCAGCAGCGAAGCATTCCATTAAGACTTGACTTCCTTGCTTGGATACTATTATTAAACTGTTATAGGAGTTTCAACAACATGACTAAGTGCATGCATGCGTACAATGTATTCATCAACGAAATACATACTTGCTTTTCAAAAATAAATAAATAAATTAATGGAATACATACTTTGAACGCATTTTTCAAGTCCACTCCTAGATTTATTGGGGTTGATCAGCACATTTTCAAAGAATTCCCCCCAAACAAAAACTGTCATACCTTGCTATTTTTCCATTTAAATTTGTTTGAAAGAAGGCTGCATTAGTTTAATGCTTTGCATAATCTCTTCCTCCTTATTATTAAAAATTTAGAAACTTAAGCGATTATAAAGGAGAGAGATGATAATATTAAAACTCTTCATTTAGGTGTATTCTGATCTTTTTGAAGAGGAAGGAGAGGAGCATCTAAATGGAATTAAATGGACGTAGAATGCAGTGGCAGCAATATAGCAAGAAAAAGAAAAAGAACATACAAAATAATTAATTAGGTGCCCCTCTTCTGAATTAATTTATTCAAATTTGTCCACTTCATGTCCTTAATTCCCAACCAATTGAAAGGTATAAATTACAAATGCTGTATTAAATAATTGAAAGTTGCGTATAAAATACAATTACTTTGTATTAAATAAAAAATATTAAAAGGAAAAGCAAGTCTAAAAATATATTAAAAACCTTAAAGTTTTGTGCATACACGGCTGCAAGAAGGAGCTGCATTGCTCCCTGGGATTGTTGTCAAATTAGGAAGATGGTTTCTACTTGTAGTCTGATTTTGTAGGTGTTCTGATAGGTTTGCAGTTGTTTTCTTTTTGACATACGCAGCACAAATAATGTTGAGGAACATGTCCCTCATGTTTTGGCTGCATCACTGCCACTCATACCTAGTTTTTGTATACAAGTTTAAAGAAATGAAATCATTTTTAATGTTGTGGAACATGTCCCTCAAGTTTTGGCTGCATCACTACCACTCATACCTAGTTTTTGTATACAGTTTTAAAGAAATGAAATCATTTTTAATGTCTTTAAGAAAAAAAGTTATGTCCAAACGCCGGCATGAGTTTTCGAGGTTTCATTCATTTGGATTTTCTAGTCGCCTTCACCCCATCGTGAGAATGAATAGGAATGATATTTTTTCTTTTCAATTTTCTATGTTTTAAATTTTTAATGCTAGAATATTAATTGGATATAAAACGTCACGATTTTTTGTCTTGTTGTAGACTAAATAAACAATTTTTTTCTCAGTCAAAAATAAGTTAGGATTAATGGTGAGAGATGTACGAAAATAGTTTCAGCACAAGAGTGCTAGAGCACAATAAGCATTACAGGAAGGGCAACTGAAAAAAAAAAACCAAAGCCTTTGAGTGGCTTAGGCATAACAAACAAAAACACCAAGCTTAACATCTAAGGGGGTTGCACAATGAATAGCTACCATCTGAAGTAACAACAAAACCAGCATAAATCGCAAGCAGAAAGCGGGCTTAAGCAGCTTAGCAGAAATTAAACACAGTGTGCAGAAGGAAGAAAGAGACCAAAGCAGTAGTGGTGCAAGCAGCAATGAACACAGTGGAAGCACAGCAGCAAGAGCGTAGCTAATCAATTTTTGTTGAAGGGGTCAAAGACAAAAAAAAAAAAAAAAAAATTAAAAATTTTTACAATTAATATATTGAACTTAACCAACAATCAAAATATTTATAATAGATAATAATTTTATATAACATGTAAATACAAAAATCAAGAAAAAAAGACTTATAATAGTTATGTAAGAAAATTGTACTCGACCATGTTTCCTATATTCATATTCATCAATTATTGATTCTGTGTTGAAAAGACTGCAATGTCTTTCTCAATATGAACAATTAAATTATCTGTAAGAAGCTGATCATTTATTTTGTCACGGACTTGTTTTCACAATTTTTATTACTAAAAATGCTCTCTTTATAGTTGCTGTAGAAACCGAAAAAATCAAAACAAGATGAATTAATCTATCAATTAAGTGGTAATTTTTTGACTTTTCTATTTTTGTTAATCTTTAGCACAATTCAGAAAATATCTTAATTTCTTCAAAACTTTGATGATGAGGCACATCAAGCTCGTAATGCCTCAATTGTATCCTCAAAATAAGCTTTTCTTATTTTGTGAAATCATGAGAATAAAAGCTCTCTTCTAACTTGCAGATATTATCAATATTGAATGATTTGTAATCGTTATTAAGATCCAAAATAATGCTTAAAGTTAAAAGCTTCATAGTTTGCTCATTGAATCTCAAATTCAATTTTTGTAACTGGAAATCTATCATCATTAAGAATATATTAACTCGATAATGATGTTTCACAATTACATCTGGTTGACGAGATCGACCTCTACCTAAGATATATTGTGCACTCATGTCAGGAATTTCTATCTCATGTTTTTGACAAAATTTGTTTACATTTTCAAATAAATTAGACCACCCATAATCTCTCAACTTCTGTAGGAGTGATTTTGTAGTAAAAATAAAATGAATTGCATTTAAAATATCTTGAGAGCATAATTGTAATGCTTGACATAAAACATTAATGATTCTTATGATCTCATACATCAAGTGTAATATGAAAATAAATTCAAATGATGCTAATATTTTAGTAGCAGTAGAAGCATTACCTCTTTGTGAATAATAGGATTTCACATAATAGTTAAATAATATAAATAGAAAGAAGAAGGTATTATAAAACTTTATTTTTTCTTAATTTTACATAATGGTGATGAGTGATCCCTATCTTTTCTTATCCAAGCTCACAAGTTCATAGATCTTTTTTGAAGAATAAGGTATATTTCAGTGGTGAGTTAGCAAAAAAACAAATAAAAAGATAAAAAAAAAGAGAAAAAGAAAAAGTTTGGTTTCGACTGTTAAAGTTGTGGCTTAGCTTAAACAGTATTCAACTCAACTGAGATCCACACGGTGAATCCACAGTATTTCACACGGTTTTCATGACAAGATCCTTGTAATCTTGCTAAGTTTTCAGCATAGGCTTCTCTTCTTCTTATAGCCCTATAAATATGTTATCCTATCACTGCTCTCAAACCAATTAGCAAATACTTAAAACTTTCACTTGAGCTCCTTTCTGTCTCTTCGCCCATGGAAGCAACCAGTGTTTCATCATTTGGGCTTATCTACCGAAAAAGGCCTCTCCGGCTTGATCCTAAGTACGGGAAAAAGTCCCCTTGCTTCATCGTGGCTTCATGTAGAGGGAGCGATGGACCGGATTATGTGGGTAAACTCGTTGACGAAAGCATGATTGTTCTACGAATGCGGATCAAGGAGATGAAGATTTCTGAGAGCAGTGTTGAGCTGCCTTCGGATTGGATGGAGTGGGAGAAGCAATACTTTCTACACTATAACGAAGATGTTTGTGAAGCAATGGGGCTTTTGCAAAACTTTTTGATGGATATGAGGCCAAGTTTAGCTGTTGGAATGGTGGCACTTGTTTTGTTAAGTGTGACAATATCCTCTGGTTTGATCTTGTTTCACGCTTTGCAAATAGCTCAGGGATTCATATCTAGGTTCAATCCAAGTTGATAAGTAATTTGTATTTGTTAGCACATATTATTCAAAATGCTTCATATCTAGCTAGGTAGGCAAATCACATGGCTGAGGTATTTTCTTGCTGTAACCCCTTTATAGTTTCATCTTATGAACTTGGAAAGCTGGAAGATCAACCTTTCTGTCTCTTTTGTCTGCTTGTTCTTGAATTCTAGCACTCACTCTTTTATCAATAAAATTATCTACACTAATATATCTTGCATCTAGTAAAGTAAAGTGAAAAGTAGAAGAAAGGAATAAAATTTTTAATTATTTTCAGTTTGGTTTTTTTTTTAAAATTTTTAATAAACTATTATATCCATATAAGAAAATCAACGAGATAAACCAAACAAACAAGTATAGTTGGATAAAATCTATCATAAAATTGGAACAATTCCACGAATGGTGAGACTACAGTACGTCAATAGCATTTACAAAATTACTTTAATCTAATAAAAATGTAAGGCTCTTTTAATAATGAAATTTCCGTTAATATGGCAATAAAAGCCAAAGGATAATCAAAAGTCACTTATATGATGAATTTTGAGTTAAGCATAAATGAATTACACATAAAGTTTAACATATATTTTACAACAAAAATGTAAATGTGAATTAATATGGAATTTTATATTTCTTTATATATTGATTGATTTAGGTGTACAGTTAAAAGAAAAGCTTTACTTTATTTAAATGCAGCAGCAGCAGCAAATTAATCATTCATCATGACCTTTTTTTTTTGTTGTATTAGCTGTTACAAGAAGTTCCACTTCATGCCCAAGTGCATGCATGGACACCCAATTCATCTTTGACAATTTTATTTTTGAAAAGCTTCATTTGTATTCAACATCAAAATTACTTCAACGCAATTTTAAGATTCCATGGTTCGCATTAATTTCAACTCATCATTGAAAAGATTAATATTTTGATATTAACTAGGTTTGATTAAAAAAAGAAATTTTAAGTGTTTTTTCTAGATCATATGCGTGCGTGTGTATAGATGTATATTTATAAATTTCAAAAGAAATATTTAATTAAGAGCAAGAACAATAAAAAAGGAAGAAGACCTAAAAACTATTAAACTTTGTTGAGGGGTTTTTTTTTCCTCCTCTTTCTTGTTAGTTTTGCTCATATTTCAAGTTTAGCTTTTCTCTTATTGATCATCTCCTATGGTGAATTTTTCACTGCTCTGCATCTCTCTCTTTATAGAGTGTATCTTAATTTCTCTCTTTGATAATTCCTGCTTTACCTTTCAATAAGAAAAAACCAACATGACTTGGACAGGGAGATAAAAATCACTATTCCACAGCCTCTCTGATGAATTTAACTTTGTCGGTATCCAAGTCTCTTTTTCATCTCAATTATACTTATCAAGTGTAGGGTAATATTATTCGAAGTAATATAGCCCATGGAGGAGTAGGACATCGAGAAGTGAAAAGGACGTGGCATGCAATATAGCACAAAAAAAAAAAAGAAAATACAAAATAATTAATTAGGTGCTCCTCCTCCTGATTAAGTTATGCAATCATTTAGGTCCACGTCGTGATCCGTACTCCCTACCAATCCTAATATAAACTATAAATGATGAATATCCGGCTAAGATAATAGTTTTCTGGTGAAAACTTTTACTTGTCAAAGATAAGATGGTTGACTTGCTTTTAGAAATCTATATGTATTATCCCGTCTGTTATAGTAAATCAACACTCAAACTTAAACCTAATTCTTGTAATCTAATAACTGTTCCTATATAGGGTGATATGGTAAAAGAGATAGTAATTGAGTAAAAAAAAAATTGATATGGTAATGATCTATAGTGAAACACCTATACTAATGTCAATCGATAAATTTCTTTAGATCAAATTTTATTATTAAAATTTAAGATTTTCTTATGAATATTATCGTCACAAATTTTTGATTTGATAATTCAGATATATAATTTTCTAAGATGTTAAAAAGATACATATACAATAACGTCAAGATACATGTGCAACAATAGATTCAACATTATAATTAATATCGGCACGACAAAAACTATTTAACATACCACTATAAATCTGACATTAAAGAAACATATTCCTATGTGAGAAGAAATAAATACTAATTATTAACATTTTTAAGATTTGAAACATGTGCATATATATATATATATATATAAATATATGTATATATATAACGTGCAACTTATTTTCTTTGCTAGATAAAACTGGACATGGAATTTTCGTGTTTCATTATATATATATATATATATATATATTTATATTTATATTGGGTAAGAAAGGTATACTTGTCTCATAAATTTGTTTCTTTTTTTTTAAATATTCAAATTTAAAATTTTTTAATAAAAAATATCAAAATTTATTCATTAAATTTCCCTTGCAAAGTTAGAGATCAGCATTTTATTGAGCTAAACTGTTATTTTTGTTAAAACAGGAATTAATGCAATTTTTTTTAGAAGTTCATAAATTCATTAAAAATAGAGGAAACAATTGTTCCACCTCTGAAATAAGAGAGCAGCGAATTTTGTCCTGTTAGACTTCCAGTCAAGTACAACATACCAAAATCTACTCAAAAATCATAACACTTCCCCTTAGGGATGTCAACGGGTACCCTATTATAGGGTACCCGTGGGTATCCGATCCGATTATACAGGGTTAGGGTACTCATAAACGGGTTCGGGTAGGGTTAGGGTAGTGATTTTACTATCCGAATATTAATAGGGTAGGGTTAGGGTACCACCTATTGGGTACCGGGTACTCGTTACCCGAACCCGATTACTATTTATAAATATTTTATTATTATTTTAATAATTAAATTAAAAATTTATAATTTTTACCAACTTTACAAGTAAATTTTTTTGTTAAAAACTAACAAATATATAAAAAGTATGGTTACTTTTATTATTAATATGTTGATATTATTATATTTAAATTAAAAAATTATTAGATTGTTATTTATGTTTAAGTATAATTACTCTAATTATTAATATGATGACATTAACACTTTTATGAATGCGTGTGTGTATATATTATGTATTTTAAATATAAATATATTTACTTTTTATTTTGTATTAACATTATAAAAATTATAATTCATAAAATTATTAATTACAGTATATATATGTTTATTTATGAGATTAGAAAAGTTAATTGGGTAATTGGGTTCCCATGAAGAAAATTTTAATAATTTTTTTATTTAATCGGGTATTTAAATGGGTTAGGGTAATTATAGGGTAGTGGGAATGTATTAGGATTAGGGTTAGGGTAGTAATTTTAAAATTAAACGAGTAGTTAATAGGATTAGGGTAATTGATTTTTTATAGGGTTAGGGTTCGGGTACCTCAAAATTATAGGGTACCCGACCCGTTGACATCCCTACTTCCCCTATAAACATTTCAGCACTCATCATTTCCCTAATCAGCTAAGTCAAAAACCAATAGAGCCTCAGAACACAAGAGGCCATGGCAAAAAAACAAAAAACTAAGAGTCAGTATCGGCCCAGCTATACATTAATCACAGCCCTTCCCTGTACATCCATCATCCAACAGCCCTTCCCTGTACATCCAACATCCAATATGACAAAAACATCGCATGCTCCACAATCTAGAATCATTCACAGCCATCAGCATATCAAAGGAATTAATGCAATGTCGAATAGAAATCCTCTGTCCCCTCTCGTGGCCCACTTTCTTGACCCGTTAATATAATCTCGCCATGTGTCCTATCATGTCTTATAATTTTTAGCTGCGTTTGAAGGGTTTCTTAATCAAAAGGCTAAGTAACAGGTAAGTGAGAACGTAGCCATGAATGAAGCTGGCCCGCGTGGTCCAAACTCAAAAGGTTGACCATATTCAAGATTTGTCTTGATGTTCAACTTAACTTAACGCGGGAGCAGAAGCAGGAACCAATGATATCATAAAGTATTCTATATTCATCGCTTCTGCCTAGAACATGTCAAATCATCATAGTAATTAAAGAAGAATAAAAGCGAACTTAAGCCCTGTACGAAGTAATATCGAAGTGCTATATTCGCCGTCTGTGGCCCCAACGTCAACTCCCGTTTCAAGTTGAAGGTCTCCAGATTATCCCTTACGACAAAAAAAGTTGCTTTGATGGGGTACTTCTTGGCCTCTTCCGTTCTATTTTTTATCTGTCAGATATTTCAAGTTTGTCCGGAAGTTTCAAATTTTCGAATTTTGGCAAATTATAATGAGGATTTTATTTTATACATCATCCAATTAAATTTAAAACGACATAAAATTATATATAAAATTTTGCAAAAAGGAAAATTATATAAAATGAAAGCGATGTATCCTTAATAAATAGGGAAAAGGAAAGGAATGCCAAATAGTAAAAATCAGTACACTCACCCTTTCGACAGTAATGGGGTCTAAGGTCTTTTCACCACGTATAGTGCGCACACTTTTTCTGTTTTAGAGTCTTCCAAGTTTAAAGCACTAAATTATCGTACGCTTTGATATTCTTGTCTCGTTCCAGACAACTTTAATTTTTAAAGTAAAGTTTGTGGCCCAAATAAGGAAAAAAGAGGTAGCTTTCTCTTGAAGGGAAATTTCGTCTCAAGGACTAAAGACACGGCAAGGCCGCATGAATTCACACGGTATTGGAACTTGCCTTGGTTGCTAAGACTTTACTATATATTTGCTTATATCATCAACCTTCCTTTGCATATTATCACTATCTTCAGTATTTCAAGAGCGAGCTGATCATTTTTGCTTGAGCTCCTCACTCTCTTCACTACTAATCATGGAAACAACTGCCAATTTTTCATCTCGTACGCTGAACCCTTGTCGGATTCTCCCTGCCTTGCCGACATGCCGAAAAACGGCCGTTAGAAAAATCATGGCTTCGACTAGAGGGACGAATAATGGAGGAGATCATTACCAAGGTAAGCTTGTAGATGAAAGCATGATTCAGCTACGAATGCGCATTAAAGAGATGAAGGTATTAGAGAAAAGTGATGAACTGCCTTCAAATTGGATGGAGTGGGAGAAGCAATACTTTTTCCACTATAATGAAGATATTTGTAAAGCAATTGGGTTGCTGCAAAATTACTTGATGAATGTTAGACCAAGTTTAGCACTAGGGATGATAGCGCTCCTTATGCTTAGTGTGCCTATATCCACTGCGGTTCTTTTGTTCCAAGGTTTAGAGATAGCTAAGGGAATATTATCTCGATTCTAGTTTTAGCTAATTTCTGTTGTTTTCATAGATATATTTGGGAAGGGTAAAATACTTTAAAAGCTTATGAACTATGTCAAAAAGAAAAACTAAATAAGCTTTTAGGCTTTTATGACACTAAATTAAGCCCTTGAAATATTATTTTATCCCATAGAAGCTCCCCTTGTGGATGGATACTGGTCTCATGAGTCATCTGACGAAAACATCCGTTATCTCCAAGAACAGCATCTCACAAATTGGACAGTTGCTCATAGATCGGGAAAGCATAGAAGCTTGGCAGGTTTTGTCTCTTCAATTTTGAACGCCCAATGAAGAAGTGCTGATCCAAGAAATTTGTACCCCCAAAGAAAGGAGTTTCTGTATTTTGAAACTCGTTCCGAGTTTCTGTATTTTGAACTTGTTTGTCTTTACAGTAAAACACTCTTAGTCTCTTCATTCTTAGGCTAAGATTCTTTTATCAAGAAAAGTGTGGTTACTACTTGATTTCATAGCAGTTTTCTGGGTTTCACTTTAGATTTTTGAAAAGCAATAAGCTCGTAAGTCATTCAAAAGTAACTTTATATTATTCTTCAAAAGGTAAAAGCTCAGTTTGTAGTATAGAGTTTTTGTGCACAAGTTTATTGATCAAATTTCTCGTGCCATTAATTTGATACTTATTTGAAGTCATATAGAGATTTCATCAATTTACAATTTTTTTTTTATCAGGAAGAACACATCCATTGGATTGTGTCATATAAATTTTATCTTTTAAATCACCATTTAAAAAAGTTATTTTAACATTTATTTGATGAACGATAAGTTTGTAAATTGAAACTAAGACAAATAAAACGCGAATAAATGAAATTCTTATCACTAGAGCAAAAGTATCAAAATAATCAATATTTTGTTTTTGAGTAAAACTCTTAACAATTAATCTAACTTTGTATTTATCAATATTAAATTTTTTTAAAAAAAATCTATTTACAACCAATTGGTTTAGCTTTAGGTGATAAATCAACTAATTCTCAAGTTTGATTTTGTAAAATGGAATTAATCTCAGTTTGTGTAACTTCTTTTCAAAATGTACTTTTTTTAAAAGAAATTACATCAACATAAGTTAAAGATCACTATTTACAAGATAAATGTAAAAATCATTATCAAAAGAAATTTCTTCCATTGGTTTTTTACTTCTTCTCAAATCATCATTTTGTATTTCAAAATCTTTTTTTTTTAAATGTGCATGAGAAATTGTATCAATTATCAATGGAAAAATATGTTCAAAAAATTCAACATTTCAACAATTATATTTTTATCAAGAACATCACTTTTTAATACAAAAAATCTATATGCAATACTATATTTGGCATAACCAATAAACATGCAATCAAATGTCTTAGAGTCCATTTTTCTTTTCTCAAAATTAGGAAGCATAACCTTAGCAACACACTGTAGACACCCATTTCAAAATTAACAAAATAATAAATAATTAAAATAAATAAAAACAAAATAAAAAATAATAATAAAAACAAAAAAAAAGAGAGAACTGGAGGCACAGTCGGTCTCCATTGTCAACAAAAACGGAGCATTCAATGCTCCTTCGACGGCCAAAGATTTGAAGATCAGCTCCGACACCAGTGCTGTTGACTTGGGTTGCCATTTGGGATTCATGCTGCCAAAAGAGGATTTGCCTTCTCTGATTGTCCAAAAATTTGGACAAAAGGGTTCTATAAGAACCCCAAAAATTTCACACTGAGGAGGGCATTCAGAAATCGAACAGAGAGCATTCGAAAACAAAAAAAACACAGAGCAAAAAACAAAAAGCCTAGTGCCTCTAACAGTTGAAAATATACCCAAAAATCACAAAAAAATACATTCAAAAAAATAGCAATCGAAACCAAAAAAAAAAAAAGAGAAGGCAGAAAAGGAGGGGTTTGATCGGGTTGATTCGGAAGAGGGGGTGTTTGGGGTTGTGTTTGGGTGAAGAGGGAAGGAGATCGGAGTAGGCACCGGTGGAGAGAGAGGGAGATCTGTGACGGGGAAAGGCTGATCTGAGTGGCGATCGGTGCGAAGGAGGGTTGAACGACGAGGAAATGAAGGGTCGTCGGCGAGAGGAAGAGAAATGTCACCGGTGGGGGCTGCGATTTTAGAGAGAGGGGAGAGCTTTTAGGAGTTTAGAGAGAGAAGGCAGCAGGGAAAAATAAGAAAAAAAGAAAAAAAAAAGAAGCTTTTATAGTAGAAGGGCAAGGGACCAAAACGACATCGTTTAAAGGGGCAGGAAGAAGCTAAAACGTTTCGCCCAAAACGACGCCTTTTTGAGTAGTTCCACGGGCCAAAAATGGTGCGTTTTGAACTGCTACATTGCGGGCCTGCTAAGCGGACCACCTGTGGCAAATTTGGGCCCCCTACGGGCAGTTGAGCTGGGCCGATCCAAGCCCAGATAGGTATACCCCTTGGGCCTTTCTTTTTTATTTTATTTTTTTTATTTTTAATGTATTTTAATTTAGATTAAATTTTATAGAAAAATATATATATATATATATATATATAAAATATGAGTAGCTATTTTAGCAATAAACACAAAAAAATAAAAAATAAAAAATAAAAAATAAAAAATAAAAAAATAAAAAATAAAATAAAATAAAAAAAATATTTTCATGTAAGAAAGCTTAGTTTATTTCATTAAAAAAAATATATGTAGTAATAATATATATAGAAATCAATACTAATAATATCAAAATTTATATTTTAAATGTTATAGCTAACAAAGATTTCAAATCTAGCAAAAATAAAATAAAAAAATAAAATAAAAAAATAATTATAAAGAATCTAATAAATAAATAATAAAAATAATAATAATAAATGAATAAAATTAAAATGTGCATAAACATGTATAATAATAATTTTGAGTATCCGATGATGGAATTCGATCTAAAAAGAGGTAAAGAGTTACTTTTTTCGGGTCGATTTTCTAGGCGAGGAATACGAGACGGATTTTCACCGAAGCGTCGGGATAAATCCGAACTTTATACCCCAATATTCATTACTCAAATAAGTCATTATTGAAAATATACATAAAAAATAAAGAAATAAATTTTCATAGTTTACATAAAAAACTCAAATTAATATAATTAGTTAATTAGTTTAATATCATCGAATAAAGTTAATTTCACCATAAAAAAAATAAAAAAAAAACTTTGATTGTTTATTCAAGAGACTATATAATTAGATAAATTACTAATCAATGGTGTTAATTAAAGAATAAAGATTTGAATAGAAAATGAAGGAAAAAGTAATAAAAAAATAAAAGAAATGAGAATAAAAATAACAAAAAAATAAAAAAATATAATAAATTCAAAAACATAACAAATAATGTGATCTTAAACCATTAACCATATAATCGAATGAATTATAAATCACCTAAGTTAATAAACGCGTGCATATAGACATCATTATTCTTTCTTGTCATAGCATGCGACATTTATCCTGTAAATGAGGCGAGAATTCCAAGGATGGGATTTCTCCGAAGAGCTTGTAGAGACAAGTTTCTTCGGGGATATCTCTAGGTGAGGAAAACGTCGAGACTTCACCAAAGCGTTGGGATAGTCTTCGAATGATTTTCCAATAAAAGATTTTCGACCTCATCATTTAAAATAAATAAATCATAACATCATTTTACGCTTGCATCATGTGTATACGTAAAAACCGAATAAAGGATCAACTCAATAAAAAATTAGTCAATAAGCAAAGATTAAGGAAATACAACAATAAAATCAAAATCGAGTCATAAAAGAATGACTTAAGATTAAATGGTACCGTTCATGGAACGGGCGCTACGGAGGTGCTAATCCTTCTCCGTGCGTAACCGCACTCCCGAACCCAATTTTGAAAAAATGTAAACCAGTTTTTGTTCTTTCGATGGACCTAAAATTGATTTAGGACTTTATCGATTAGAACCGAGTCAATAGGTGACCAATCGCACCTATAAGGAACGATTGGTGGCGACTCCCCAATTTTCTTTTATATTCGCCCGCGTCCGGCGGACGGGTTCCACGGACCCGCACGTTACGACAGCTTGGCGACTCTACTGGGGAAGAAAGAGAGTCAAGCCATTAAATAATCGTAAGTCATTCAAGGCCTTAAATAATTTAATGTTTCCTTTAATTTTGTGCATCTGTTTTTACTGCTTTTGTTGCATTTATTGTTTTAATTCTTATTTAATTGTGGGAAATTTAGGATAGAGGGATGTGAGATTGTTGGTCGAAAGTTGGTATATTCCTTCACACACACGACACATTTTGCATTCATGCATAAGCCTTATACCCGGGCTTTGTCCTTAATTAGGAGGGGGTTAAGTAGCTACGCTCTCGTGAGGTGATAACCTCCGCATGGGCTAGTGAAGACCCCCACTCAAATCGAACCTAGTCCGATTGAAGCCTGTAATGGGCGAGGACCGGGGTGCCTTACTAGTCCATATGGACGACAGTGAAGAACGATTTGGGAACCTTTAGCTCCACTTTTAACCCGAACTCAGCATGTAGAATACTGAGAGTCACCTCTGCCTAGGCAGAACTTTACTCTTGAGAATATACCTCTGACTAGGTACACATGAAAGAACTTTTCACATTCTCTTTACTTTAAATTCTCCAAGCAAAATGAAGAAGGTATCATGCATACCCATGTTATCCATCATTTGCATCATTTTAATAAGAAATTGCTCTTAAATAGTTTTTGGTACTAATTTGAACCTTTTTGTCATTTTTATTTTGCATATGCACGTTTGCATCATAATTTTGCATATAGGAATAGTATGTCACTTGACAGCCATTGACGGAGTAGATGTAAAAGACGACTCTTGAAATTTCAGTTAAAGACAATATCTTATGCAATAGATCAATTTGTTGATGGGTGTTATGTGACAAATACTCTTAGTACATCATTCATACATGCATTTCACTCGCAATAAATTTTTTCATCTGAAAATAAAAAAAGAAAAAAAAATGTGTTCATTCATGTGTCAAAAATTGCATCTAATTCGTGTTTATAATTTAAAAAATAAGGATTCCAAGATAGCTCCACAACCCAAAGTCGATGACCAACGTGTTCACAACACTCGTCGACGGGTGAGGATCATGGAAGAGAAAAAAAGAGAACGAATGGAAAGAATGGAGAAAGCGTAAGAAGAAATGAGGGAGCAATTAGCAAATATGATGGAATTGGTGGTTACTTTAAGTAAAGGGAAAATAGTGGCAGAAGAGCCAGCTCTACCAGAAAACCCACCAACCCAAGGCACAAGCGACCTAAGGGATGATCCGCCTTATCCCCCAGGATTCATTCCTCCCCATGCATTTGAAAGAGTTCACCCGCAAGTGGCGTCGCCAGTTTATTATAATGTGCCACCCCCAACCGGTCATCAATCGGTCCATGGACAATTAGGGTCCAGTCTCGGAGCAAATCCTGCGAACCAATACATGTTCCGGATTTAGATGACTCAAGAGAACAGGAGAAACTAAGGAAGAGTTCATCTCAAATGGGGGAGAACGAAAAAACTGAGAAAAGATATGATTTGCTGGAAGAACTCCTTTGTGCTATTGAAGGAATTGATAGATTTGGGACTATGGATGTAGCTGAGTTATGTTTTGTTCCCGATGTGGTTATCCCTCTGAAATTTAAGGTGCCAGATTTTGAAAAGTATGACGGGACAAAATGCCCGATGGCACACATCACCATGTATTGCCGAAAGATGGCCGCCTAATCACATGATGACAAACTGTTAATCCACTTCTTTCAGGACAGCCTAACTGGATCTGCAGCTAGATGGTACGTGCAGCTTGACCAAAGTCATATCAAAACTTGGAAGGATTTGGCTAGAGCTTTTATCGCACAATACAAGCATGTTGCTGATTTGGCCCCTGATCGTCTATCTCTTCAGACCATGGAAAAAAGGGTTAGCGAGAGCTTCAAAGAGTATGCTCAAAGGTGGAGAGATACAGCAGCACAGGTGCAGCCGCCGCTAACAGATAAGGAGATGACAATATTATTCATAAATACACTCAAGGCTCTTTTTTATGAACGACTGATCAGCAATGTCACCAAAAACTTTGCAGATTTAGTCCTTTCAGGGGAAATAATCGAAGGGGCAATAAAAAATGGTAAAATTGAGACAAATGAGGCCACTTGCTCTAGAAAGGGGACCCAATTTAAGAAAAAAGATGGAGACGTGCAGGCAGTCACTTATACTAGCCCTCAAAACCATAACCTCAACCCTTACCACCCATATCCACCATTCTATCCCGGTGTGGGTCACATCACCCAAAACCCTTATACATGTCCGCCTACCCAACAACCAGTGTTCCGACCCAATACCTTCCCACCATCACCAACACCAAGACCCACATCCTCAACCAATAACCCCAGAAATACTCAAAGAGGATCGAGGACTGCTCAAGAAAGACCCCAATTCGATCCTATCCCGATCTCTTACACTGCCTTATTATCTCAGCTAATTGAAAATCAACTGTTAGCCCACACCCCTTTAGAACCACTCAAACCCCCTTTTCCAAAATGGTATGACCAGAATGCACATTGTGATTACCATTTTGGGATCCAGGGACATTCCACCGAGAACTGCATCGCACTTAAACACAAAGTTCAAGCACTCGTTATGGCAGGACTCTTAAACTTTGCCAAACGAGACGACTCAAGTGTAAGCGGGGATCTTTTGCCTGATCACAGAAAACCAGCAGTAAACGTCATCCATGAAGAGATGGCTCGGAAAGTGA
The DNA here is from genome assembly GCA_036013995.1 of Theobroma grandiflorum. Lineage (NCBI taxonomy): Eukaryota > Viridiplantae > Streptophyta > Magnoliopsida > Malvales > Malvaceae > Theobroma > Theobroma grandiflorum. The sequence goes on along the minus strand of CP142132.1, from coordinate 14,063,983 downwards.
AAAGGAGTGTTGATGAGATTCGGACACCAATGGATAAAGTGTTCGAGGCGCTATTCAAAGTAAATGCCATCGTTCCACAGTCAATGGATAGGAAAGAATCGGGGCATGACTTTACTTGTTCTTGCAAGTTTCATATGGGGGTTATTGGACATTTTATCCAAGATTGTGGTGGCTTTCGACGTAAGTTACAAGAGTTGATGGACTTATCAGTGATCGAATCTTACGTCAAAAAGGAAGAATTAGAGGATAAAATAATTCTTTTTCTGCATGAAACACCGAACAAGGTTGTCGGGACTCTTCAAGAGGCGTTTAAGGAGCTGTCGATCCACATGATCAGAGAAGAGGGAGGTAATGAAAAGGTCCCCGAAGTGTATCCAGTGTTACCTGGAGAAGAGCTGACAAATTGGACAGTCACGGAACTACCGAGCATCTTTGGGTCTTTGCAAATGTAATGAACAACTTCCCCTAAATGCCTATGCCCAAAGGCATTAGGATTAATTTCTTGTTTAAATAGGGCTTTCTTCTACTTTGATCTTTCAAATAAATGACAAGCATAATGTTTTATCATCTCATTCGTTATCATATTTTCTTACATATACCATTTTCATATTTCTCGCTTTAAACCAATAAATGATTGCCTATGCCCTTGTCCAATTGCACCTATTCGCAGGTCTCTAAATAATGAACACGAAGAAAATTTAGAAAGCGATCAGATCGTTAATTTTGAAAAAATGTCGAACGTTGATGAATTGGAAAATGAAGAAGAGTTTGATAACTATGACCTATCCTCGAAATTGTCAAGGTTGCTGGAACAGGAGGAAAAGGAGATTTTGCCTCATCAAGAGCTCACAGAGACAATTAATTTGGGAGATGAAAAAGAAAAAAAAGAGGTTAAGATTGGTACCTTATTATCCTCACACGAATGACAGAAGCTAGAAGAGTTACTCCGTGAATATGTGGATGTGTTTGCTTGGTCAAATCAAGACATGCCAGGTCTCAATACTGACATCATTGTCCATAAATTGCCTTTGAGGTCGGATTGCAAGCCGGTTAAACAAAAGTTAAGGAGGATGAAGCCGGAGATGTTGCTGAAGATTAAAGAAGAGGTAAAAAAGCAGTTCGATGCTGGATTCTTGGAGGTGGCCAAGTATCCCGAATGGGTAGCTAATGTAGTCCTAGTTCCTAAAAAGGATGAAAAAGTTCGAATGTGTGTGGATTATAGGGATTTGAACAGAGCAAGCCCGAAGGATAGCTTTCCTTTGCCGCATATCGACACTCTAGTGGACAATACAGCACAGAACGCCTTGTTCTCATTTATGGATGGTTTTTCGGGGTATAATCAGATTAAAATGACACCCGAGGACATGGAGAAAACAACGTTCGTGACCATGTGGGGCACATTTTGTTACAAAGTGATGTCATTTGGGCTGAAAAACGCAAGCGCCACGTATCAAAGGGCCATGGTGACCTTATTTCATGATATGATGCATAAGGAAATAGAAGTGTATGTGGATGATATGATTGCAAAATCTCGTATGAAGGAGGACCACACTGTTAACCTCAAGAAGTTATTCGAGAGATTGCGAAGGTTTCAACTCAAGTTGAATTCGGCAAAGTGCATCTTCGGTGTTACTTTTGGGAAATTGTTGGGGTTCGTGGTAAGTGAAAAAGGAATTGAGGTGGACCCAGAAAAAATACTAGCCATTTATGAACTGTCACCTTCCAAAACACAAAAAGAAGTGAGGGGATTTTTAGGGAGGTTGAATTATATTGCTCGATTCATATCGCAACTCACCTTTACATGTGACCCAATTTTTAAGCTCCTCCGTAAACATGACCTGGGGGCATGGAATGAGGAATGCCAGATTGCCTTCGACAAAGTTAAGGATTACCTTCTAAGCCCACCAGTATTGGTACCACCTGTAGCTGGAAGGCCTCTTCTTTTGTATCTGACAGTAAATGAAAGGTCCATGGGATGTGTGTTGGGACAACATGATGAAACCGGCATGAAAGAAAGAGCTGTCTATTATTTCAGCAAAAAATTTACAGATTAGGAGTCTAAGTATTCCTCACTGGAAAAGATGTGTTGCGCATTAGCTTGGACAACACATCAACTTAGGCAGTACATGCTGTATCATACCACTTGGCTCATTTCAAAGTTAGATCCCCTTAAGTATATCTTCGAAAAACCATCCTTATCAGGGAGAGTGGCAAGATGACAAGTGTTGTTTTCTAAATATGATATTATATATGTGTCTCGAAAAGCCATTAAAGGAAGTGCAATTGCTTATTTCTTGGCAGAAAGGGTGGAGGACGATTATGAACCAATGAAGTTTGAATTCTCAGATGAAGACTTGATGTCAGTATGCTAGACAAGTAAGGAAGAATCTGAAAGGGCTGGGAATTGGAAGCTATTCTTTGATGGAGCTTCAAATGCTTTGGGGCATGGAATCGGAGCAGTATTGATTTCTCTGGAAGGAAAGCATTACCCAGCCACAACGAGGTTGAATTTCAATTGTACTAACAATATGGCAGAATATTAGGCATTGGTATTGGGGTTGCAAACAACAATCGACATGAAAGTTGACACAATAGATGTCTATGGAGATTCGGCTTTGGTAATATGTCAAATGCGAGGTGAATGGGAAACTAGAGATTCCAAGCTGATCCCTTATCAAAAGCTGATTGTAGAGTTGGGTAAACAGTTTAAGAAAATTAGCTTCAATCACTTGCCTCGAGAGGAGAATCAAATTGCTGATGTTTTGGCCACATTGGGAGCAATGTTCAGAATAAACGAAGCAGTCAATGTACGCCCTTTTAATTTGGGAATTCATGAAGTCCCCATGCATTGCCTGAATGTTGAAGAAGAGGTCGATGGTGAACCATGGTATCACGATATCGTGCAATACATCAAACACCAGGCATATCCTGAGAGTGCCACAGAAAATGACAAACGAATTCTTAGGAAGTTAGCAATGGGTTTTTTCCTCAGTGGAGACGTGCTTTACAAAAAAAGTAGGGACCAAGTGCTCTTGAGGTGCGTGGATGCTGCTGAAGCCAACAGAATAATGAAAGAAGTCCATGAAGGGACTTGTGGAGCTCATGCTAATGGACATATGTTGGCTAGACAAATCATGAGAGCAGGATATTATTGGTCGACATTAGAATCAGACTGCATAAACTTTGCTCGAAGATGCCACAAGTGTCAGATTTATGCAGATAGAATCCACGCTCTACCAGCCCTATTACATGTTTTTACGGCACCTTGGCCGTTTTCAATGTGGGGAATGGATGTGATTGGGCTGATTACTCCAAAGGCGTCTAATGGACATCGATTCATATTGGTGGCCATTGATTATTTCACAAAATGGGTTGAAGCGGCCTCTTATGCCAACGTAACACAGAAAGTTGTGTGTAAGTTCATCAAGAAGGAAATAATGTGTCGATATGGACTCCCAGAAAGGATCAATACCGATAATGCAAGCAATTTGAATGGCACAATGGTAAAGGATGTCTGTGCTAAGTTCAAGATCAAGCATCATAACTCGACAACTTACCGTCCAAAAATGAATGAAGCGGTAGAAGTAGCCAACAAAAACGTCAAAAGGATCCTGGAGAAGATGACTAAAGTTTATAAAGACTGGCATGAGAAGCTCGCTTTTGCCTTGCACGTGTATCGAACTTCCGTGCGTACTTCTACGGGAGCAACCCTATATTCATTAGTATATGGAATGGAGGCGGTGTTACCCATTGAAGTGGAAATTCCATCCTTGAGAGTGTTAATTGAGACACAATTGGAAGAGGCTGAGTGGGTTCACTTTCGCTATGAGCAATTGAATCTGATTGAGGAGAAGAGGCTTGCAGCTATTTGTCACGGCCAAATATACCAACGAAGGATGATGTGAGCATACGAGAAGAAATTTCGTCCTAGACTTTTTCAAGAATGGGAATTGGTGCTCAAAAGAATACTCCCCAACCAGAATGATTCTCGTGAAAAATGGGCACCAAATTGGGAAAGCCCATATGTGGTGAAGAAGGCTTTTTTCGGAAGAGCTTTAATGTTAACCAACATGGATGGAAGAGTCCTTCCTAATCCGATAAATGCGGATGCAGTAAAGAAATAATATGCTTAAAAAAAAAAGAAGAACAAAAAAAAAAAGAAAGAAGAACAAAAAAAAAAAGAAATGAAAAAAAAAAATAGATAAGGATTCGTGTTGAAAATCCGAAAAGGATGGCTCGAATCCAAAAGGGGTGGTTCATGTTGAAAATTCGAAAAGGACGGCTCGAACCTAAAAGAGGTGGCTCATGTTGAAAACCCACAAAGGGCGACTTGAGACTAAAAGGGGAAACTTGGGTTGAGAATCCAAAACTGTTGGCTCAAACGAAGCACAAACTAGAATGTACGCTGAAAAAAAAGAGTCCGTCAACCTTGCAAAACCAAGAGAAGTCATGGAATTCAAAATCTTCAGATTTGCCTAAGACGTCAATGAAAGATAATTTTCAGAATCTGAGGATCAGATTGTTTACTCTGAATAGTCTGAGTGTTCATTATTTGGACGATCTAATCTTTGCTTTGTAAATTTCCTTTTCTTATAAATGAAATTCTCTTTCACTTCTTTATTTCAAGCCTTGCTTTCCATCATTGCATAATCCAACATGATGTTTGTCATGGAAATGAATGATGACGGGTAAAGAAATGAACTAGCTAAGTAAGAAATTACATTAGTTGTTCAAAAAAGAGACTTAAAAATGAGGTAAAAAGGAGAAAAGGGACCTTAACATGAAAAGCGGAAAGAAAAGGCAGTCGAGTGTCGAGGGAAGATGTGCCTAAGGAAAGAAAAACACAGACAAAGATGATTGAGAGCTGCAGCGAAGAACTGGATGAAGCAAGAAAATGGTCAAGGAACCTTAATAAATCATAAACATGAAAGCATTTTATCATTTCAATCATGCATACATGCCTAACCATGCATATGATCATGTTCAGAACAAGAACCAGAAAGGATTCATGTTCTAAGTTTCGAGAGTAGAAGTTCACCCAACCTAAGATAGGAATTTCAATTTCAAATCAAACCTGTTTAGGTCGAGCCTAGATTAAGTCTAGGAATTTCAATTTCAAATCGAACCTGTTTAGGTCGAGCCTAGATCAAGTCTAAGAATTTTAATTTTGTCAAATCGAACCTGTCTGGAGATAGGTCGAGCCTGGATTAAGTTTAGGAATTTCAATTTCAAATCGAACCTATTTAGGTCGAGCCTAGATCAAGTCTAGGAACTTTAATTTTGTCAAATCGAACCTGTCTGGAGATAGGTCGAGCTTGGATTAAGTCTAGGAATTTCAATTTCAAATCGAACCTGTTTAGGTCGAGCCCAGAGTAAGTCTAGGAATTTTAATTTTGTCAAATCGAACCTGTCTGGAGATAGGTCGAGCCTGGATTAAGTCTAGGAATTTCAATTTCAAATCGAACCTGTTTAGGTTGAGCCTAGATTAAGTCTAGGAATTGTAATTTTGAATCGAACCTATTTAGGTCGAGCCTAGATTAAGTCTAGGAATTTCAATATTAAATCGAACCTGTTTAGGTCGAGCCTAGATCAAGTCTAAGAATTTTACTTTTGTCAAATCGAACATGTTTGGAGATAGGTCGAGCCTAGATTAAGTATAGGAATTTCAATTTTAAATCGAACATGTTTAGGTCGAGCCTAGATCAAGTCTAGGAATTTTAATTTTGTCAAATCGAATCTATTTAGAGATAGTTCGAGCCTAGATAAAGTCTAGGAGTTTCACTTTTTTAAGTCGAACTTGTTTTCAGATAAGGTCGAGCCTAGATCAAGTCTAGGAGTCATTTTAAAATCAAATCTGTTTTGAGAAGGCTCAAGCCTAAATCAGATCGAGTAAATCAACTACTTTTGAGATAAATCAAATGCGGTGTCTACGTCTTTGTACTATTCTTGATGCTCAAGAATATACAAAGAGGGGCAACTGTAGACACCCACTTCAAAATTAACAAAATAATAAATAATTAAAATAAATAAAAATAAAATAAAAAATAATAATAAAAACAAAAAAAAAAAAGAGAACTGGAGGCACAGTCGGCGTCCATTGTCAACAAAAACGGAGCATTCAATACTCCTCCGGCGGCCAAAGATTTGAAGATCAGCTCCGACACCAGTGCTGTTGACTTGGGTTGCCATCCGGGATTCATGCTGCCAAAAGAGGATTTGCCTTCTCTGATCGTCCAAAAATTTGGACAAAAAGGTTCTATAAGAACCCCAAAAATTTCACACTGAGGAGGGCATTCAGAAATCGAACAGAGAGCATTCGAAAACAAAAAAAACACAGAGCGAAAAACAAAAAGCCTAGTGCCTCTAACAGCCAAAAATATACCCAAAAATCACAAAAAAATACATTCAAAAAAATAGCAATCGAAACCAAAAAAAAAGAGAGAAGGCAGAAAATAGGGGGTCTGATCGGGTTGATTCGGAAAAGGGGGTGTTTGGGGTTGTGTTTGGGTGAAGAGGGAAGGAGATCGGAGTAGGCACCGATGGAGAGAGAGAGAGATCTGTGATGGGAAAAGGCTGATCTGAGCGACGATCGGTGAAAAGGAGGGCTAAACGACGGGGAAAGGAAGGGTCGTCGGCTAGGGGAAGAGAGAGGTCACCGGTGGGGGCTGCGATTTTAGAGAGAGGGGAGAGCTTTTAGGAGTTTAGAGAGAGAAAAGGCAGTAGGGAAAAATAAGAAAAAAAGAAAAAAAAAGAAGCTTTTATAGTAGAAGGGCAAGGGACCAAAACGACACCGATTAAAAGGGCAGGAAGAAGCTGAAACGTTTCGCCCAAAACGGCGCCGTTTCGAGTAGTTCCACGGGCCAAAAACGGTGCGTTTTGGACTGCTACATTGTGAGCCTGCTAAGCGAACCACCTGCGACGAAGTTGGGCCCCCTATGGGCCGTTGAGTTGGGCCGATCCAAGCCCAGATAGGTTACCCTTTAGGCCTTTTTATTTTATTTTATTTTATTTTATTTCTAATGTATTTGAATTTAGATTAAATTTTATAGAAAACAAAAAATATATATATAATATGAGTAGCTATTTTAGCAATAAACACAAAAAATAAAAAAATAAAAAATAAAATAAAATAAAATAAAATTTTCACGCAAGAAAGCTTAGTTTATTTCATTAAAAAAAATATATGTAGTAATAATATATATAGAAATCAATACTAATAATATCAAAATTTATATTTTAAATGTTATAGCTAACAAAGATTTCAAATCTAGCAAAAATAAAATAAAAAAATAATTATAAAGAATCTAATAAATAAATAATAATAAAAAATAATAAATGAATAAAATTAAAATGTGCATAAACATATATAATAATAATTTTGAGTATCCGATGATGGAATTCGATCTAAAAAGAAGTAAAGAGTTACTTCTTTCGGGTCGATTTTCTAGGTGAGGAATACGAGACGGATTTTCACCTAAGCGTCGGGATAAATCCGAACTCTATACCCCAATATTCATTACTCAAATAAGTCATTATTGAAAATATATATAAAAAATAAAGAAATAAATTTTCATAGTTTACATAAAAAACTCAAATTAATATAATTAGTTAATTAGTTTAATATCACCGAATAAAGTTAATTTCACCATAAAAAAAAACAAAAAAAAACTTTGATTGTTTATTCAAGAGACTATATAATTAGATAAATTACTAATCAATGGTGTTAATTAAAGAATAAAGATTTGAGTAGAAAATGAAAGAAAAAATAATAAAAAAATAAAAGAAATAAGAATAAAAATAACAAAAAAATAAAAAAATATAATAAATTCAAAAACATAACAAATAATGTGATCTTAAACCATTAACCATATAATCGAATGAATTATAAATCACCTAAGTTAATAAACACGTGCATATAGACATCATTATTCTTTCCTGTCATAACATGCGACATTTATCCTGTAAATGAGGCGAGAATTCCGAGGATGGGATTTCTCCGAAGAGCTTATAGAGACGAGTTTCTTCGGGGATATCTCTAGGTGAGGAAAACGTCGAGACTTCACCAAAGCGTTGGGATGGTCTTCGAATGATTTTCCAATAAAAGATATTCGACCTCATCATTTAAAATAAATAAATCATAACATCATTTTACGCTTGCATCATGTGCATACATAAAAACTGAATAAAGGATCAACTCAATAAAAAATTAGTCAATAAGCAAAGATTAAGGAAATACAACAATAAAATCAAAATCGGGCCGTAAAAGAATGACTTAAGATTAAATGGTACCGTTCATGGAACGGGCGCTACGGAGGTGCTAATCCTTCTCCGTGCGTAACCGCACTCCCGAACCCAATTTTAAAATGTAGACCAGTTTTTGTTCTTTCGATGGACCTAAAATTGATTTAGGACTTCATCGATTAGAACCGAGTCAATAGGTGATCAATCGCACCTATAAGGAACGATTGGTGGCGACTCCCTAATTTTTATTTATTTTTCGCCCGCGTCTGGCGGACGGGTTCTCAGACCCGCACGTTGCGACACACACCTCCACACTTTTAAATATTTTAAGTAAGTAGAATAGCCTTTCTATAATTCATAAAGTGTTTTATTAGTTTTCTTATAGGAAATTCTATTTTGAATATGACATACAGATAATATGGTTTCAACCCACAAATTTTTATGTGCATTAAAATTATCAAGTATAGAGTTCATCATTTCTTTTAATGTTTTATTTTTCTTTCAGCTACACCATTTGATTCAAAGGAATATGGAGGAGTAATTTTATGAATTATTCATTCGTTTTTACAGATATCATTAATCAGTATATGTTCACCCCCTGTATCTAATTTAAATTTTTTTATATTTTTATTCAATTAATTTTCTAATTTACCTTTATACTTAAGAAACATATAAAAAGCTTCATCTTTTTACCTAAGTAAATAAATTTTAGTAAATCTAGAGTAGTCGTCAATAAATGTAACATACTATTACTTACCACCTCTAATCATAATTTGTTTCAAATCTCCCTAATCAATATGAATTAAACTTAACAATTCAGATTCTTTATTTACTGAAGTGCAAGTTTTCTTAGTTAATTTTGTTTCAACACATGTTATACATTCACTAAAGCATGTATTTTTTAATAACAAAAATTAAACATAGGGATTGCATTTTCTTAATATAAAGAAATTAAATATAGTAATTAGCATAAATCAATAGAGTCAATCATGTAAGCAAAGCATTTTCATTTGTAGCATTTGCAATATCAAGTACAAAAGGCCCCTGATCATTATAATATCTCTTACTCATAAATACTTTTTTTTTCGTCACTATGATCTTATCATATTTGAATGACACTTTCACCCCAACCTTACCCAATAAAGCCATACAAACAAGGTTCACCTTTATATTAGGAATGTGTAGAACATCATTCAAAGCTATGGTCTTGCCAAATGTGAGCTTGAAAAGGATTTTCCCTTTACCAAGAACTTGAGCAATTAGAGAATCACCCAGATATATTATCTCTTATCATTCCCCTATTGGAGAATAAGAGATAAATGTATTTTTTTTTACACAAATATGCCTAGTAGCACTTGAGTCTACCACTCATTTTTTCATACTAGCCACAATATTGGCTTGAGAAATGATCGTATCAATTATATCATTGGATTCATCTGTTTTAACCAAGTTGACTCTTGGATTAATAGGTTTGTCATTTCCCATTACTCTCTTCCTGTATTGTGATGCATGATGTCTTGGCTTTCTTAAAACATGTATCTTTCTTTTTGAAAGTGAGATGAGTAGTTTTGGATTTATAATCAAGTTTTTTATTATCGTACCTTTGTTGATGATAATGGATTCTGTCTTGCACTAGATTGACAGCATTTACAACAGTGGTAGCGATAGTGGTAGTAGTGACAGTGGTGACAACATTATCGACGTGGGAAACCATTATCCTTAAGATTGTTGAAAAAAAAAAGCACAAGAATAATTCAAGAAAGTATGAGACGTGGAATATTGTCTTTAAGGATAATTTATGCCCCTTCGAAGTATTAAATTCAATGCAAAAAGACTGTAGTGGTTATCTCTTAGGATTCAACAAACTCTTCCTAATTAGTTTGCATAAACTATTAAAGATACTAAGAGCAATAAAAAATATAAATGAGAAAAGACCCAGGAAGACCAAGCATGAATAGCATAGAAAATGAAGGTAGATGAAGCAGAAAACAGAGAAAAGGAAGAGTTAGGAAGTGTGTTGTGAACTGAGGCAAAGGTTGATATTTATAGGTTGAGAATTGAAGTTAACTGTAATACCCCGTATCCTCGTTAGACACAAATAAGACTTTATTGATCAAAGGAATGATTATTTGATGTGAATTAGCATGCTAAGGAACGCTTAAGAATAAAATGTATCGCATGCGCATAACTCATAATTAAATAATAATATTTTTATTGGAGATAAATTAGTGAGTTAAAAGATGATTCGAAGGTAAACCGACACATAATAATGTGTTTCAAGACCAAAGAAGGCAAGTGAAAATTTTTAAAATAAAATAATATTTTATTGGAGGTCAAAATTAGTCATGTAAAATGGAATATGACTAATTTAAGTGGGGGAGAAGAATTAAGAATGAATTTTTGGAAGGAAATGCCGTAAGTGAGATCGCGCGATTTTTATTAAATCGAGTTAATGCGGTAAGTAAATATTTAAATATTATGGAGATACCGCGTTGGACTGCAATCTCAATAATTTGATTTTATATATGTGAAGGAAGAATAATTTTAAAGGAAATTGAAATTTAATAAGTGTGGATATGAATTAAAAATATTGGACTTAATTTTTGGAGAGCAAAGTGTTGAAGAACACAGAAATTTTTTTTGTACATGCTTGAGTATTTTGGCCATATCTCAAGTTACAGAACTCCAATTGAAGCAATTCTTTAACCATTGGAAAGCTAAGAGACAGAGCTACAACTTTGGTGAGATCACTTCACCTAGTTTTGTCTCTAAAATAGAGAAAATCATGTTAAAAAATGACAAGGCGTCATATTTCGGGAATAAAAATTTCAAGGATTGATAATTAAATTTTTGGAGTCTCTTAGCACAATTTTGAGCCTAATTAAATCCTAGGTTAATTAAAGGCTTAAATGAATATTTAGAAGGTGAAATAAGGGTAAGAGTTGGTTAAAATTTTAAGTTATAAATATAATAAGTATATATATAAATATATATATGTACAAGGTCACATGGGTAGTAGCCCATGTGTAAAATGTGAGACTTTTCTAAGTCAAAAGAAAGGGGCTGGTCAAGGAGAGTGAGAGGAAAGAAAAAGATAAAAAAAGAAGATGGAAAGAGGCTCTGGAAGAGTCGGCTGAAGTAAGAAACAAAAGACAAGAAAAACAAAATGGAGAGCAAAGAAAGAAACGATGAACTAGAGAGAAGAAAACCAAAGAATAAAAGGGAGAGAGGGCAGACACAAGAGAGGAAAGAAGCCGAGCAACAAGCAAGAAAAAAGAAAGGGAAAAAGTGCCGTGAGGTAAGGAAGGAGAGAACCGAAATTCAGCCAACTTTGAAAGGCTAAAAGACCGAAATTTTCTACATTTTCTTGGAGTGGTTTTGTTGCAATTTCTAGAGGTAGGAAGCTGAATTTTTTTCTACACTTTGAGAAGGAAAATTCTGCGTTTTTATGGTTGATTTTGATTGTTGAAAATTGATGAAAAATCTGTTGATTTTAGATGCAAATTGGTGCTGAAAATTTAAGGCTTATGCTGTCCGAATTTTGTGAGTTTCGTGGCTAGAAATTTGTGATTTTTGTGCTGAAAAATCTGTTGGTTATGGAGGCTTGAAGGTGTGGTTTGACAGCTGATTTTGAGCAAAAAGATGGCAGAATTTTGGGTTGTTGTTTGCTGATTTTGGGGCAAAAATGGAGCTGGAAATTAAGCTAGAAACCAGCTGGTTTGGGGCTGAAAAGTGTTGCTCAAATGGTGACAAAAAGAGGAGGAAAAGGGTGGCCAACGGTGGCGGAGAGGAAGAGCAACCACCGGTGGAGAAGGGCTGCCACGGTGGTGAAGGAAAGCTTGGCTGGAAGAAAGGAAGAAGAAAGAGAAAGAAAAAAAAAAGAAGAAAGAAAAAAAAGAGTTAAAAATATCCCCTTAAAAATCATTTTGAAATCGAATGATGATTTTAGAAAATTTGAATAATTTGAGAATACATATTTGTGTTATATAAATTATGCTTTGAAATTTATGGCTTATTACGGTGTGATTGGCATTTGTATTAAAATTTCTTGAACTGATTGTTTTGCTTGGATTGGCCCGATAATAATTTGATTTCCATATGTATTCTCAAGATGATGAGATATTGCAGGTACCCTTTAAAATTTCCCAAGATGATGTTGCATACTGGACACTTACATCAAATGGAGATTTCTCTACTCGGAGCGCTTGGGAGACAGTAAGGCAGAGACAAGCACCACACGCCATAGGATCTCTCATTTGGCACAGGAGCATCCCTCTATCAGTTTCCTTTTTCTTATGGAGGGTCTTACACAACTGGATACCAGTTGAGCTACGGATGAAGGAAAAAGGTTTTCAATTAGCTTCGAGATGTTTATGTTGCTCCTCAGAGGAATCTCTAATACATGTCCTATGGGAGAGTCCGGTAGCAAAACAGGTTTGGGAATTCTTTGCAAAAGTCTTTCAAATCCATGTCTTGAATCCCAAACAGGTTTCTCAAATTTTATGGGCATGGAATTATTCTGGGGACTTTGTCAAAAAAGGTCATATCCGTATATTGCTTCCAATATTTATTTGCTGGTTCCTATGGTTAGAAAGAAATGATGCAAAGCACAGGCAATCTGGTCTGTATCCTGCTCGAGTTATATGGCGAATTATGAAGCCATTGAGACAACTTTATGATGGTTCCCTTTTACAACAATGGCAATGGAAAGGAGACACAGACATAGCAACCATGTGGGGTCAGCATTTTCAACCGAAGCGACGAGCAGCTCCTCATATTTTTTTCTGGAAAAAGCCTTCCATAGGTGAATACAAGTTGAATGTGGATGGCAGTTCACGGAACAGTCAACAAGCAGCTAGTGGTGGAGTGCTTCGAGATCACACAGGTAACCTTATTTTTGGTTTTTCTGAGAATATTGGTTCTTGTAATTCTTTGCAGGCAGAATTGAGGGCTTTACTTCGAGGACTTCTTTTGTGCAAAGAACGCCACGTTGAAAAGCTGTGGATCGAAATGGATGCATTGGTGGCGATCCAACTAATCCAGAAGTCCCAAAAAGGATCTCATGACATAAGATATTTGCTAGAGTCCATAAGGCAATGTTTGAGCAACTTTTCCTACCGCATTTCACACATCTTTCGAGAAAGCAACCAAGCAGTAGATTTCCTATCAAATGAAGGACACAATCATTCAAACCTTTGTGTGTTCAACGAAACACAAGGTGAGTTGTATGGAATGCTCAAGTTAGACAGATTGAATTTACCTTATGTCCGTTTTTGATAACTGTAAAGGAGTAGTACTCCTCGTTTACATTTGCTGTTATAAAATCCAAATTTGCTTAGTATCTCAATGTAATAGTAAGGAATATCCATCCTTCTGTAGCACCAAAAGTTATGCACTTAGGATGGCTATCCTTACTCTAGGTGCTTTTACGACTTTGCATTTTAGGCATGTAATGTTGGAGGTACGGTTTATGTCCCCCTCCTTTGTCCTTTGACCTTATAATTAATAAAATTTAACAGGGTAGCTGGGCCCTGCGGAAAATTCCAGTATTAAATTAAAAAAAAATAATTTGATTTCCATATCATGCTATTTAAATTTTTTTGATTGGTGGGTTATAGGATAGTCACTGCAGTGGCGGGTGCCGTGGACTGCTTTTAGGAGGGGCACGGTTACCCAATTATATTCATACCTCGGTAGTAGAGGCACGGAGGGTATTTCCTGAGGAATGGTTAGAGTTCCCTTCGGCCGACCCATCACGGGAAGGTGAACTCCGCTAATGCCAAGGAATGGCTGTGTTTTCTGAAATAAAAGTATGTTTTACATGTAAATGAGATTTTAACAGCCTTGACGGATTCGGTTGGATACCCCAGCGCAAGGTATCGCCGAATATGAGTTTTTATGGCACTAGCCATGTTTTAAGAATATCATAAGCCTTACTAATTATTTTTTATAAAATGTAATTATTTTACATGGATTGAAATAAGTTTTAATGTTATGAGTTGTATTTCCTTGCATGGCGAAATTTGATTTAAACGGATTTTTACAGTTCCTTTATTTGTTTTTCCATGAAATGGATTTGAAATTCCTCGCGTAAAGGCGAGCTATGATTAGTGCATGACTTTAAACAATGTTGGTCTCGCGGGAGCTAGCTTGATTTTATCAATTTGGTTCGAAATTTGTTATCAACATATTTTGATGAGAAAATATTATTATTTCAATTGATTATACTTTCAAAAATTCTCGAATTCCGATATAAGGCACAAAACCCCTGTTTGAGACAAATTATTTTTATGATTCTATATTTTACATTCAACTAATCTTCCGTTTGCTTGTTTCCCATCTACGCCCTACTCACTAGGTCGATGATATTCACTGAGTCTATGAGACTCACCTCCCATTTTATTTCCTTTTTGCAGACAGGGATCGATTTGGCGTGAAGTCATTGACATGGTCTACCGTGAATAGGTAAAGGCATCTCCTAGTGTACTACCTTGAGTCGCTCCGCTGTATCTGTTTCTGTTAAAGGTCGAGTCATAATATTTTATTTGTTAAATTGTAAACAAGTTCAAGTTTCTTTTTATATACAACATGAAAAAAAAATTAAAAAAATTATATTTTCATGTATATGTTTGTGAACAAATAAAAAGGAAAAATTTATAGTTAATTTTTATATTTATAATTTAATTTAGCATATGAAAGTGTAAACATTACATGGAAATTGAATAAAGTGGATGAACAAAAAATTTTGGTCAGGCTTGTTCGGGACTTGACAGGACTTTCCCGAAAGTTTTAGACATCGGTATCGACCGAGGAGCGGTCGTTGCATTAATGTTGCACAAAATCGGGGCATTCGATGTTAAAATCAAATAGTTATAAAACCTAGTTAGCATGTAACGTTAAAGAGTTTGAGACTGTTTCAACTACTTTAGTAAAAAAAATGAGTCAAAGCCTAAGGTAAAAAATAAATAAAACCAAGGTACATAAGTTCACTTAGGCCTAGCACCGAAATCTGTATTTTCTCAAGGCCTAGCCTGATCTTGTGTGTGCATGAGTCCACTCTTTTCTCTTCCTTGCAACAAACCCATAGTGAGTTTGTTTATTAAAATACTAACCTTTTCTAAAACCTTGACAATATGAGATATTGAAACATTATGAAATATCATTACATATCCAACAGAAAATGGACTCCATATCACCACAAGTTTTACCATTGCCAGACTACTAGTATAAGGTAATTCGACATGAGGTAAAAACAACCAGAAAATATCACAGCGCATAATAGGTAGAATTTCTACAAGAAAACCTAACAAAAATTTTACATAAAGTAAT
This sequence comes from Theobroma grandiflorum, assembly GCA_036013995.1. Classification (NCBI taxonomy): domain Eukaryota; kingdom Viridiplantae; phylum Streptophyta; class Magnoliopsida; order Malvales; family Malvaceae; genus Theobroma; species Theobroma grandiflorum. The sequence continues at coordinate 14,048,413 of CP142132.1, read as the reverse complement.
CATTGACCATGACAAAACATATCCAGATTTAAAAATTCTACTAGTATCAATTCAATTATAGTTCATATTAATTCATAATCAATTTCAAATTTTTTGAAATTTTAGTTTTATTACTAAGTAGAAGAAAAAATATAGCTCTGATACTACATGATAAACCATACTCGGATATGTTTAAATAAACAAATCACGTAGCAGTGAAAATAAATATGAATTGATACTAACCTCCAACCACAGCAATACTAAAATAATAAACTCTTTCTATGAGACCTTCTGACCCAACGTAATTCTCAATGATGGATATAGGGCTAATGAATTATTGTGTTAGAGAACTCGTAGAATATCTATTTATAAACTTTCTCCGATTAGGGAAATCTCAAATCTACCAAAATTTAATGAAAATTTTTATCTAGAATTTGAAATAGATTTTATCTATACCATTTAAACTAATGTTATCGCATACTTAAATATAGGTGATAAATATTTAGTAGATAATAACAAATACATGATAATAACCACAATTGAATTTTAAATTTAAATTAATCTAAACTTTCAATATTATGGTCTACTCTCTGTCCCCATATGTTGAGTTTCCTCTTATGAGTAGTGTCTTGTTAAGTCTATCATTGTTTTATGATTTAAGCAAAGCGAGAATAGCTGGGATCTCAACTAAATTTTGGTGGAGTTGATCCAGTAATGTGCCACTTAAGAATAAGGTCACATTGAGTTAGCTATTCTATCATGTTATTTGATCGAGACTATGACCAAATATAGGACAAAAGGAATTGTAAACAGCTGGGTCTCATATTAATGCTAGTTTTTTTCTTTTTTGAGCTAATTGCTTCAATGCGTTACTTGAAAACGAGGATCTAGTGTTCTGAGTGTTTGTTTTCAAATGACTTTTGTGTAGGGTTATCAACGGATAGGGTATCCATTAATTTTGAGATATCTGAACCCTAACCCTATAAGAAATAAAATACCGGAACCTTATTAACTACCCAAATATTTTTTCAAATTACTACTTTAACTTTAATATATCCCCACTATCCTATAATTACTCTAACTTATTTAAAAACCCGATTATATAAAAAAATTATTAAAATGCTATTAATGGGTATACAATTACTCAAATCCGAATCTATATCCGTATCCATATACGATAATATTTCTTCTACATATTTCATATAGTTTACTAATAATTAAATTAATAAAAATACACAAATAATAAAATTTAAATTTAAATAATCAAAAACAAATATTTCAAACATAATCAATAGCTTTATAAGTTATAATTTTTATAATGTTAACACAAAATAGAAAGGAAATATGTTTATAGGTAAAGCGTATATATGCTAAAAGTATTTTAGTACATATATAATAGTAATTATATTTCTTATAAATGAACCCAATGTATATAAAGTTTATATATTAAAAGAAATTATAAGTTAATAATCATAGTTTCATTAATTAATTTAATTAACTATATGGGTTTGTCCTTAATTACATGAAATTAAAAAAAATAACTAGGTTTCAATTCTCACAACTTTCCTTTAGATTTATATATTATAAGTTTATATAAATAAAGGTATATATATTGTAATTAATAACTTTATAAGTTATAATTTTTATAATGTTGACTTAAAATAAAAAGTAAATATGTTTATATTTAAAGTACATATATATATGCTAAAAGTATTTTAACATATATAATAATAATTATATTCTTTATAAATGAACCGATATATATAAAGTATATATATTAAAAGACATTACAAGGTAATTAATAATTGTAGTTTCATAAATTAGTTTAATTAACTATATAGGTTTGTCCTTAATTACATGAAATTAAACAAAATAACTAGGTTTCAAAACTATTTTAATCTCATAACTTCTCTTTAAGTTTATATAAAAAATGGTATATATATTATATTTAATAATTTTATAAGTTATAATTTTTGTAATGTTAACACAAAATAAAAAATAAATATATTTATATTTAAAGTATATATATACTAAAAATATTTTAGTATATATATAATTGTAATTATATTTCTTATAAATTAACACAATATATAAACTATATATATTAAAAGACATTACAAGTTAATTAATAAGGGTAAAATACCCCCACCCCTTAACTTTTAATCAAAATTTCAAGTGGGTTTATTAGTTTTTGAAATGAACATTCCGTGCTAAAAGTACAAACACCGTTAACAGAGATTATAAAAGACTAAAATACCTTTTCTGTCACGCCCCGGAACCACCCATCGGGCCCGTGACAACTGCCGCGATGTCTCGATAAGCACTCAATCCCCGAGTACTCTATCGAGACCTCGCAAGGCATCTCGTACCAGTTTTTTTTCATATCCCCCGTGGTTATTAGATTCCAAGAACATTTTTCACAGAATAAAATTTTTGATTTCGAATTAAAGTAATTAAATCACACAATTTACCAACCGGGGGTATTTTTCGTCTTTCATTATCCAAAAATTTCACGATTTATAAAATCGTTACATACGAGTATAATAAACAAAATATTAAACGAAATATTAAGTTTTATTTCAAATCAATATTTTTAGAAAGATAGAAAATCATTTTTCAGTAATTGAAAGTAAAATAAATTCTTACAAAGTATATTACAAATAAACGAAATGTATAAATATTTTACAATGACACGTGGGCCCTACTAATTACAACTGTGTACCTTTGTGTGCTAAGGACGCGGCTTCAATCAAGCCTCTATATGCACTCCGAGTACATACCAGTGATCTCGAGCCTGAAAGGGGGAGGAGAGGGTGGTGAGTTTTACAACCCAGTGAGTTAGATAAATACCATCCACGACATCTAAAGTCAAGTAGATGGAGACAATATAAATAAAACACAATACTATCATGTAGTTGATAGCATCAATTTAACACGATTGTACAAATCAATATTATTTATTAAAATCCAAGGCTTATGTTTTATTTATACAAAATCAGGCCTAAGCCAAATCTCATACTCGTGGACACTTGATCAGAGTGTCTAATCGAGTCCGCCAAGGCTATTAAAATTTTATAATTTTTTTTCTTTTCAAAATACAGCCGATCCTTGGCGTTGGCTAAACTCACTTTCACGCGGTGGTTTAACGTGAAGTGAATCGTTTCATTACCTCGGGAGTTACCCTACTCGCCTCTACGACCGAGGTAACCGATCATAGGGTTTCCCGTGCTCCTCCTAAAGGCAGTCCACGGCAACCCTCACTGCAGTGTTTCATTACTCGTAATCCACCAAATTTCATATATAAAAGTTCTCGAGTAACGTAGTATGGCAAAAGTTCATTTCAATCCGGTCTATCAAGACCACCAATAATTCATAAATATTATTCATAAAAGCAGTAAAATCATGCCATCATGCTACTATAATATCATAAGCCCCAAGTTCAATTTATTGCATAAATAGCACAATTCAATAATTAGGTCTCCATATACTCAATATAAATAAATCGATTTTTCAATTTAAAAATCATTTATGAAATTCAATTTATTTTAAAAGCACATAATCAGGTAAAATTACTTCAGATATTGAAAACGGTAATTTATCCACTCACCTTGTCACAGGAGTGCCCGATACTCCCGTTTTTAATTCCACTACACCAAAATTTTCCCGCGTGTCCGGGAGCCCACCACCTATGTGTTCCGTGTGACACCAATTTCAATAAATTGTGTCAATTAACCATAATCAATTTCAGGCTCTACGTGATGCATGAACTGAGCTAAAAATGGTTCGGACAGTCGTTTATTCACGTTGTCCGACCGACTCGCCTACACGCGTCTAAATTGCTAAAATCCTTATTTTAATTCCGATTTGACCCGTTTTAGTTTCTAATCGTTCGATTACATTCCAATTACTCAATGACAGCAACTACGGGTCAATTTACCAGTCCTAGACTGAAAATTACGATTTTACCCTTAACGGGTAAAAATTTAATTTTTGCTCCGAAAATTCCCATTAAATTTCTATATTTTTAATTCACCAAAATACACTTAAATACCATAAAATATCCTCAAACCAGCAGCCATTATTCCCCTAGAAAATTCAGCATTAAAATCCTTCAATTTATTCATGGAAAAATTCGGTCATTACGGTGCACTTACAACGTAATTTTTCCTAGTCAATTTTCTCACTCTAATTCATCATTTTCCAAGCCATTTCTCTTGAAATTCAAACAATCTTTCATTGATACCCAACATACCAGGTTCAGCCAATGAAGAACACTATAGAGAATCAAATTTTTTCTTGTGGTTTTGCTTATAAACATGCTTAACTATCTCTAAACATCAACATAGTCCAAAATCAAGCAATTCCAACATCAAATCATCATCCATACCCATTTTTCAGAATTTAATTCACCATGATAACTCATCATTCAATCATGGAAAACAAGAACTAAAGCATGGGTAAGCTAGGGTTAGGGTAAAACTAAAGAATTCTCACCTTGGTTTGGCTTGAATCTTGAAAAACCTTGAAAACTCTTGATTTTTTTATCAAATTTCTTGTTTTTCTCCTTTGTTTCCTTTTTCTTCTTCTTCTCCCCTCTTTGCTGTGTTTAAACCGTCCCTCACAAGGTTAATGGCTGAAAATTTTGGCTATTTTATAGCCAAATAAAATATTATTATTTTATTTTACTTTTTGATTTTTTTATTAATTTATTTCTTTATTAATTTTTCTTTTGACTTTCTTTTCAGCCAAATAAATTCAGACCTTATCCTTTTATTGTCCTGGAACTTCTAAAAATTTTCCAACACTTTTATAGTGTAATTTTGCAAAATTACACATTTGCCCCCGAAAAAGTAAAAAATTACATTTTTGCCCCAAAAATCGAAAAATTGCCACAAGACATATTTTTCAGTCCTCAAACTCATACCACACTCCAATTTGTCAAATTTGATCTAAATCCTCTCGAAAAATTAAATTTGGCCTTCCGGTGGTAAAATTACAATTTTACCCCTGCACTCTAAAAATCACCAGAATTTCTTCTTTTTCCACTTTTCAATATCAAATAACATTTCAATTGATTAATATGATCAATCTCAATGAAATGGGATCAAAAAATCTTTTTCAGAAATTCCAAATTCGTCCTTTAATGGCAAAATTACTATTTTGCCCTTGTGTCTCAAAAATACCGAGAATTGCACTTTTTCACTGCTAAACTTCATTTTATGTTCCAAACATCATTTTATATTCCATATAATCACTCTTGGTCATTAAAATCAAAATCTTTATCAAAAATTCTCATTTTGTCCTGAAATTGAAAAATGACCGTTTTGTCCCTAATCGGTCAATTTTCCCGATTAACTCCAAATTGAACCTCGAACTCCAAATTCTCATTTTAAACCAATCCATGGGTTTTAGTTTTCTCAAATTCATCCTCAATTCTCTGTTTAAACTGGTTCAAAACTTATTTAACTTAACCATACCCTTAGGGGCAATATTGTCATTTAACTTGTTTCCCGGGGCAATTCAATATACAAACATGCTATCCATTGTATGTGAATGATATATCACAGATAAATTAGGGTCGGGTATTACAACACTACCCCCCTTAAAATAAAATTTTGACCTCAAAATTTCATTCATCCTATTCCTCGAGAATAGAGTAATCGATTCTTCGTCTTATATTTAACTTTCTCATTTATCTCTTTTGTAAGGAAATTTCTGATTCATTATCTCGATTTCCTTCAACTCAACTTACGTATTTCACGTATAGTTATCCTGATCCTTTAGAATTTGATCATCAATAATTTTCTCAATCACAATTCCTTGCCTAGAGGCATGCTCAGTGTCTCTATTCCTCTTATCAAGTTTGAACTAAAATTTTGTTCCATTTGTATCAATTTCAATCTTTTCTCATACTTGTGTATATATATATCAATCACCATTATCACTTGATCATTCCTCAACATCTTTTTAACATCCATTCATTCATTCCCATCCTCAAACATGATTATGTATCTTATAACATCATTTGCATATCACCTTCTTTCCGTATACATCGTTTATGTAGGGGAAATTAATAGTCTTTATGATCCCCACATACCTCATTTTGACTTTACATTTATACAACTTAGATTTTTCCTTAATCCTCTTAATATCAACATTTAAATCCATCTCACATGGATTCATACTATAGATTTCATTTTCTTGACTATTTTTCTCAACAATTCCTTAAATCCATAAAACTTAAACTTCCAATAAAAATTTTCATTATTGTGTTACTCACACAACTCATCGCACATCAATTTCAAACTTCGAACTTTTAAAGTTCATTCTTCACTTTAATTGATCATATAATCATTTCCATGCATAAAAGTACGCGTCGAAAAACTCACAATGCTCTCGAGTAGGAAAACATCACATCAACACGTGGACCCACTTCCACGTAATAACATCCGGAAGCATCGCTTCCACCAGATTACCATATAATACCATGGTAATCTCAATGATATTGGCCGACATCGAAGCTATCAAGAGATCACAATCGCATAAATCATCTGTGGCCTTGCCACGTATATCACAGACCATGGCCTCAGCCATGTCTAACAGTCCGTCGGCCATCCGAAAATGTCTCTAGCTAGAGCTCACTCATGCAAGAAGGTCACACTTAACCGATGTGATATCAGGCCTACTCTCGACGCTTTTGATTTATCAAAAATAGAATATTTTTCCAATCCATAATAAACTTCTCGTATCTAATTTACATCATATTCTTATATACTCCCCATGTACTCCATACCATTTTTATTCACTTGTTGTCTACTATGCACATACATTTTCTAATTCCATTGATACTTAAAGTTTTCACTTTGACTTGATTCATTGTATCTCACACAATATCACCAGTTTCACAATTGATTCGTTATTCAAGATTTAAACCAATTTGAACCTTATATATATATATCTCAAACAATTCCATATTACTGTCTCAAGTAATTTCAGATCACTATCTCCATAACTATTTAATTGATTTCCATTATTGGGGTTCTCTTCCATTACCCCTTATTTCACTCTTTCTCATACACATATCGTACTTTTCTCTTAATCAATTTATCAATTGTACTTGAAGTTGGCAAAATTCGAAACTAAGTTTTTCTTCTGTACTTTACAATGCCAACATAAGTATTATTTTTTTTTTTAACTTATCATTGCCTCTTCATCACCACTTGGTTCTAGGCTTATTTTTGTCACATTCATAGCAAAACTCCTCTTAAATATATTCTCTTTAGAAATATCTATCTAGGTCTTATTTCTCACAACCAGTGATTACCCAATTCATAATTTAGCCATTTGGCTCTTTAGCCAGTTTCCAAACCACACTTATTATACTCGTCACATATGCTTTGAAATTTTCTCTTGAAGGATTTAAACATCCTTGAGAATACTTAACCCTTTGTTTATTTCTCCATACTCCAAACATATTCTTTCTATAATGACATATATGTGCTTACCAGAATATTCAAATATGCACTTAGCTATTCATATTTCAATTTATCTTCAAGGATTTCTAGTACATCACTTAAACAACCTTGTGTTGTTATCATTTCTTTTCATTCAATAGAATTAAAACAAAATTTGTAATTTTCCATAACATCACTTCACCTCATCACATCGATTATGCCACCTTGGTAATCTTTCGTTCACAATGTTGTTATTTAGTATTGCTATTCCTCATCAATATCTCATAATTTATTTGACTCCCTATTCACTTTTATTTAGCCGTCCACAAAGTTTAACTCTCCATTTTTTTTTCTTCTGAAATCGGACTTTAATCAACTCAGCATTAATCTTGATGCTTTACATATTAGCTTATATCAATATGACCATTTCAAAAACTCTTAATTTCTCTTTTATCCATGTATCTCTATATATAACAACATATAAATCTTTTAATTTATTCTTCATTTCTATTTTAACACCTTTTTGAAGCACTTAAAATTTCAACTAATAAAATTCCTCATACTCCATACTTTATTGTAAGATATCCTTCATAATTCATATCAATGTTTTGTCATATCCGTGCATAGTCCCGTACCATTAGCATACTCATACTCTTTTCTTATCGTTTCAAATCTTACACTTAGGTTTCATTCTCTCATACGTTTTTGTATTATAATATCATGAATACTTCAAATAAGTACCTTGACTTGATCATTCGTGCCATAAATCGTACTTTGAACTAAATAAACTTTTAACTTGATCTTTCAAGTAACTCATGTATATCTATCTCAATTATATAACTCTATGTGGCATTTAGACTAGATTTGACATTTTTTTTTTGAGTCACTTAATCTCAAGCTGCCACATCCACTGATGACATTCCTTTCAAAAGACTATCTTTCCAGGGTACTGTCATGTCTGGGTCTTCATCCCTCTAACACGGTCTTCCTTGCAGTCTGCAGCCCGTAGTTGGACACGAAGAGGTTCGAACCCGAAACCTTTCCTTCCCCTGAAAAGAACGCCTTTGACCATCTTACCACATTTAGTCCTTTTATTTTGTAACCCTCCATACTATGCACAGCAAAATTCAAGTTCACCATTTGAATAAATTTATTCATTAACTTTTTACTTCGTGATCACACGTCAATCATAATAATCCCTGATGTTCATTCTTAAATTGACTTATACACTTGTATCTTTAAACCTCAATAGATCTAACCGTTCTTAAAATTTCACAGCCATTTAATCAACATCAACGTCAGTTCCCTCTAAACTGCTATATAATTTCCTCACTTATTTACTCGTAAAACCATTCAAAATTCCAACACTATTTATATAGGAACATATCAATTCAATCAACATAGTGCATTTACCTTCAAGCACATAAGTATTAATTTACTTGTGTTACTACTAATCCTTTTTTTATTCAAATTATTCATACCATCTATTATGGTATGCCAAATTCATCTTTTAATCCACTCATATCACTCTCAATTTGTAAATATTTGAATCGTGATTCAACCTTCATTTACCTTTAACAAATACTTTACCATGGTAATTTTTTTCAAAAATCTGAAATTCATGAAGAAAACATACTTTACAATTTATGTTCTCATCAATAAATATCTTCAAAAACCCTCATACTTCATCTCTTATCTTAAGACACTTTTCCCAGAAGGTCACCCATCCTGTTATTACGCTTGCTCAAGCACGCTTAACTTCGAAGCGCTAATGGGATCCGGTGGTTCAGTACTGGTATGATCGCACCCCACTACTAATTTTATTATTCATAATCACTTATCCTTTCTGTCTTATGTTTCCCGACAATTTATTTACCTCTCATACAAAATCAAGAACATTTCATCTCTCTGTACACTCAGATTTTCAATTCTTAGAAATCAAAAACTTATCCTTCTCAAATCCCATCATTCACCTTTAATAAATTTTATTCATGCCAAATTCTCTTCTTATAATATTGAAACTTCATTTCATAATTTTCTCTATACTTAAATTTCTCATTTTCTTCTTTTCTTCAACATATTTTCCCAATTCTTTTCAAAAGGAAATTTCTCATACCTTAATTAACATCATTCTATCCATACTCTCGGCAGTCTCGCTATCACTAGGGTTTTCCTTTATCCTAACATGCGCTCCCAAATATGATGGAGTCCAATCTATAGGAACCCTAGACGAATATCCTTCTAATTTATCAAGTTCAGGACACCATCGAGGTGTCAAAACTGTCGTCCTTCCGAGACATTGTAAAGGGATACTTTGTGTACCACAAGGTCTATACAAAATCGACAGTGACAATTTAGTCACTATACCCCACAAAGGTACAAATAACTTTCTAAAATCTACGTGCAGACACGCACACTTTATTCGACCTAACTTAACTCGACTCGGGCCACGCAGTGTCAATGCAGATTTTTAAAACAACTTTAAAAATAAAAACTTTTCACACTTTTACAACCAGAAGCAACCAAATGCTCTGATACCAATAAGATTGTCACGCCCCGGAACCACCCATCGGGCCCGTGACAACTGCCGCGATGTCTCGATAAGCACTCAATCCCCGAGTACTCTATCAAGACCTCGCAAGGCATCTCGTACCAGTTTTTTTTCATATCCCCCGTGGTTATTAGATTCCAAGAACATTTTTCATAGAATAAAATTTTTGATTTCGAATTAAAGTAATTAAATCACACAATTTACCAACCGGGGGTATTTTTCGTCTTTCATTATCCAAAAATTTCACGATTTATAAAATCGTTACATACGAGTATAATAAACAAAATATTAAACGAAATATTAAGTTTTATTTCAAATCAATATTTTTAGAAAGATAGAAAATCATTTTTCAGTAATTGAAAGTAAAATAAATTCTTACAAAGTATATTACAAATAAACGAAATGTATAAATATTTTACAATGACACGTGGGCCCTACTAATTACAACTGTGTACCTTTGTGTGCTAAGGACGCGGCTTCAATCAAGCCTCTATATGCACTCCGAGTACATACCAGTGATCTCGAGCCTGAAAGGGGGAGGAGAGGGTGGTGAGTTTTACAACCCAGTGAGTTAGATAAATACCATCCACGACATCTAAAGTCAAGTAGATGGAGACAATATAAATAAAACACAATACTATCATGTAGTTGATAGCATCAATTTAACACGATTGTACAAATCAATATTATTTATTAAAATCCAAGGCTTATGTTTTATTTATACAAAATCAGGCCTAAGCCAAATCTCATACTCGTGGACACTTGATCAGAGTGTCTAATCGAGTCCGCCAAGGCTATTAAAATTTTATAATTTTTTTTCTTTTCAAAATACAGCCGATCCTTGGCGTTGGCTAAACTCACTTTCACGCGGTGGTTTAACGTGAAGTGAATCGTTTCATTACCTCGGGAGTTACCCTACTCGCCTCTACGACCGAGGTAACCGATCATAGGGTTTCCCGTGCTCCTCCTAAAGGCAGTCCACGGCAACCCTCACTGCAGTGTTTCATTACTCGTAATCCACCAAATTTCATATATAAAAGTTCTCGAGTAACGTAGTATGGCAAAAGTTCATTTCAATCCGGTCTATCAAGACCACCAATAATTCATAAATATTATTCATAAAAGCAGTAAAATCATGCCATCATGCTACTATAATATCATAAGCCCCAAGTTCAATTTATTGCATAAATAGCACAATTCAATAATTAGGTCTCCATATACTCAATATAAATAAATCGATTTTTCAATTTAAAAATCATTTATGAAATTCAATTTATTTTAAAAGCACATAATCAGGTAAAATTACTTCAGATATTGAAAACGGTAATTTATCCACTCACCTTGTCACAGGAGTGCCCGATACTCCCGTTTTTAATTCCACTACACCAAAATTTTCCCGCGTGTCCGGGAGCCCACCACCTATGTGTTCCGTGTGACACCAATTTCAATAAATTGTGTCAATTAACCATAATCAATTTCAGGCTCTACGTGATGCATGAACTGAGCTAAAAATGGTTCGGACAGTCGTTTATTCACGTTGTCCGACCGACTCGCCTACACGCGTCTAAATTGCTAAAATCCTTATTTTAATTCCGATTTGACCCGTTTTAGTTTCTAATCGTTCGATTACATTCCAATTACTCAATGACAGCAACTACGGGTCAATTTACCAGTCCTAGACTGAAAATTACGATTTTACCCTTAACGGGTAAAAATTTAATTTTTGCTCCGAAAATTCCCATTAAATTTCTATATTTTTAATTCACCAAAATACACTTAAATACCATAAAATATCCTCAAACCAGCAGCCATTATTCCCCTAGAAAATTCAGCATTAAAATCCTTCAATTTATTCATGGAAAAATTCGGTCATTACGGTGCACTTACAACGTAATTTTTCCTAGTCAATTTTCTCACTCTAATTCATCATTTTCCAAGCCATTTCTCTTGAAATTCAAACAATCTTTCATTGATACCCAACATACCAGGTTCAGCCAATGAAGAACACTATAGAGAATCAAATTTTTTCTTGTGGTTTTGCTTATAAACATGCTTAACTATCTCTAAACATCAACATAGTCCAAAATCAAGCAATTCCAACATCAAATCATCATCCATACCCATTTTTCAGAATTTAATTCACCATGATAACTCATCATTCAATCATGGAAAACAAGAACTAAAGCATGGGTAAGCTAGGGTTAGGGTAAAACTAAAGAATTCTCACCTTGGTTTGGCTTGAATCTTGAAAAACCTTGAAAACTCTTGATTTTTTTATCAAATTTCTTGTTTTTCTCCTTTGTTTCCTTTTTCTTCTTCTTCTCCCCTCTTTGCTGTGTTTAAACCGTCCCTCACAAGGTTAATGGCTGAAAATTTTGGCTATTTTATAGCCAAATAAAATATTATTATTTTATTTTACTTTTTGATTTTTTTATTAATTTATTTCTTTATTAATTTTTCTTTTGATTTTCTTTTCAGCCAAATAAATTCAGACCTTATCCTTTTATTGTCCTGGAACTTCTAGAAATTTTCCAACACTTTTATAGTGTAATTTTACAAAATTACACATTTGCCCCCGAAAAAGTGAAAAATTACATTTTTGCCCCAAAAATCGAAAAATTGCCACAAGACATATTTTTCAGTCCTCAAACTCATACCACACTCCAATTTGTCAAATTTGATCTAAATCCTCTCGAAAAATTAAATTTGGCCTTCCGATGGTAAAATTACAATTTTACCCCTGCACTCTAAAAATCACCAGAATTTCTTCTTTTTCCACTTTTCAATATCAAATAACATTTCAATTGATTAATATGATCAATCTCAATGAAATGGGATCAAAAAATCTTTTTCAGAAATTCCAAATTCGTCCTTTAATGGCAAAATTACTATTTTGCCCTTGTGTCTCAAAAATACCGAGAATTGCACTTTTTCACTGCTAAACTTCATTTTATGTTCCAAACATCATTTTATATTCCATATAATCACTCTTGGTCATTAAAATCAAAATCTTTATCAAAAATTCCCATTTTGTCCTGAAATTGAAAAATGACCGTTTTGTCCCTAATCGGTCAATTTTCCCGATTAACTCCAAATTGAATCTCGAACTCCAAATTCTCATTTTAAACCAATCCATGGGTTTTAGTTTTCTCAAATTCATCCTCAATTCTCTGTTTAAACTGGTTCAAAACTTATTTAACTTAACCATACCCTTAGGGGCAATATTGTCATTTAACTTGTTTCCCGGGGCAATTCAATATACAAACATGCTATCCATTGCATGTGAATGATATATCACAGATAAATTAGGGTCGGGTATTACATTTTCTTTCTTTATTAATTTAAAAAATTGTTATTATATTCTTAAAAAAGAATAAAAAAGTGGGGTGTTGCCCAAGAAAAGGGAGCATTGGTCGGTGCTCCCAAGGGAAAGAAGCCCTAATTAGGCTCCCTATATGGAGCTTTTTTAAAAAATTAACAAAAAAAATAAAAAATTACTAAAATTATATAATAATTTTAAAAATTAATCAAATGTAAAATTATCTTTTCACCCTTACCACGTCATCAAGTTGACAGAAACACTAATGTTTGAACCTAAGTGTTTAGCAAAAAATATTTTTTTAAAGTGAAGTGTCTATTTTGAAAACTAATAGATCTACATGTAATTTCTATTAAAACTTAGGAGTTAAGGGTATTTTACCATAATTAACAATCATAGTTTCATGAATTAACTTAATTAACTATATGAATTTATCCTTAATTTCATGAAATTAAAAAAAAAGTCAGGTTCTAAAACTATTTTAATATCAAAAGTTCTCTTTAGGTATATATATATTACAAATTTATATAAACAAAGGTATATATATTATAGTTAATAATTTTATAAGTTATAGTTTTAGTAATATTAACACAAAATAGAAAGTAAACATATTTATATTAAAAGTATATGTATATAATAGTAATTATATTCCATTATAATATGGTATGATATTCATATTATGTAAACATAATTAATAATCTAATAATATTTTAATTTAAATATATTAATGTCATCACATTAATAATTAGAGTAACCATACTTTTTATATATTTGTTAATTTTTAACAAAAATAATTACTTGTAAAGTTAGTAAAAATTGTATAATTATTAAAATAATAATAAAATATTTATAAATAATAATCGAGTTCGGGTAATGGGTACCCAAGGAGTGGTACTTAAACCCTACTCAAACTCGATAAGGGTAATGAAATCACTACCTAAATTTGTCTCAAACTCGATTATAAAATACCTTAATCCTACATAATTAAATCGAGTATCTACGAGTATCCTATAACAAGATACCCATTACCAACCCTATTTTTATATCATCACTTTGTGGTTCCCTCTAGTTATTGTGGTTTCGAGAGATGTATTGGCCATTGCCTTTATGATGGCAACGAAGGAAAATGGTTTTGTCTTTTCGCAAAGGTTCAAAGTATAGAGGTGTTGCATTTTTTTTTTTGTAAAGAGCACCTTTAACAATTGTATTGCAAACTACTATTTTAATCAGGTTTATTGTCGTCAGAAGTCTTTTACCATTTCTACGGGAAACTTTGAATTGCACAACAGTTATGATTTTTCTTAACGAATTATTATAAGCTTTTCAAAAAACCAAAAGATTGTAGTACAGTAAATTATGTCACAATTTTTTTATTCGTAGGTTTTTCTCACAATATATTATATTTCTTGATTAAATTTGAATTAAGTTAGTGTAATTATCCACTTTTCACATGTTAGTAATTATTCTAGCATATTTATGTAATTTAAGATAATTTTATATCAAACATTTCAAGATTTTACATTTTTAATATATTTCATTTTTACTTATATTCACTTGTATATAAAGAAGTTTTCAGTTTTCTCCCACCTTTGTCGAAGTAGTTGTTAGACATTATTCTTATGTTGGTGATTCAAATAAGAGTTTGAAGTATGAAGAAACACAAACCAAATAAAGAAAGTGAGTATATCGAGCTATAAAAAGAAAGGGAAAATATGGATCAAAACTCACTATTTAAATAAAGGAAGAAGACTAATATGCAACGTTTTTGTTTTGTTTTATAAATTTCAGTTAGGAGGCAATCGTTAGTTAGTTAGCTGATGTTTAACTTTTCTTTTCCTCACTAATTGTATACATGTACATTTAAATACTATAATGTAATACCCTGATTCCTCAAAGAGAGAACACTAATACATTTTCTCAGCCACATGCGCCGTCTCTTCCTTGTCCTCCGTCACTATTGCTTCTGACATGGTATCAGAGCAGGGAGACAAAGTTACCGCATATGGAATAGCAACTGTTAACCATGGTATTTGTCTCTACTCTGTTTGACTCATTTCCTGTAAAGTAAAATTTCTAAACCCTTTTTCACCTTGTGTTTGCTGGGTAGTGCTTGTTTTTTAACCTCATCATACCTATAGCACTTGCATCATCCCTTCATTAATCCTAATCGAGCTTGAGTCATGTCTATGTCTACTGATTCCAACCAGTCAAGGTCCCAAGGATCTGAAACTTTCCCCCAAATTTCAGCAATAGCAGACCCTATGTCTCCCTATTACCTTCATCATGCTGATCACCCAAGATCAATCATTATCAACCCAAAACTCACCACAAGCAATTATGTGGCATGGAACAGATCATTTCTTCTAGCCCTTTCCATCATAAACAAGCTAGGTTTCAGTAATAGAACCATTCCAAAACCTGAAATCACAGATGCATTATACCCCTCTTGGATTAGATGTAACAATCTTATAGTAACATGGCTACTCGATTCCATCAGCCCTCCTATAAAATCAACTGTGTTTTATATGGAGTCTGCAATAGAGATCTAGAATACTCTGAAACAAAGCTTTTCTCAGCCAAATGATACAAGGGTTTGTAATATGTTATGCACACTTGGAAATATTAGTCAGGGAACACATTCAGTGAATACTTACTTTGTTGAACTTAAAGGTATTTGGGAAGAGTTGAGAAACTACAGACCTCTACCACACTATGAATGTGGGAGGTGCAACCCAGAATGTTTCGAGAAATACACAGACCAATATCAAAAGGATATGGTTTTCAGATTTTTAAATGGATTAAATGACTCTTTCTCAACTATAAGGTCACAAATCATATTGATGGACCTCATACCAGCACTTGACATGGTATATAGTCTGATATTGAGGGAGGAGGCATAAAGAAATATGCTATCTCAAACCCAACCAATGCTTGAAACTTCAGCAATGCTCACTACAGCCGATACAAGGAATAAGTTTAAGAAAGAGCTGATTTGTAGTCATTGTGTGAAGAAGGGGCACAACAAAGAAAAGTGCTACAGGATCATCGGTTTCCCTGAGAACTTTAAATTCACTAAAGGGAGGAATAATATGTAGAAGGGAAAAAGAGCTATGAACAGTGTTTCAACAGGAAATGATCTGTCAGTTGATGAAATTCAAATAGAACAAGAGAAAGGTCTTAGTGGAACAAGCACCATGTCCTAGATGTCTAACCTGCAGCATCAAGTCAACAAGTTAATGGAAATCTTGAGTGAGAATGGATTGACCAATAGTGAAGGTAAGAACACCTCTACAAATAACCAACAAACAAAGCATTCACTAGCTAATTCAGCCTTTGCAAGTATTACCTCTGGCCACCTATGTTTCAATACCCCAAATAATATGCCTCATAAGTTTAGAAATGTGAATCCTTTCATGTTAAAACACAGTTGTTGGATAATGGACTCGGGTGCAACAGATCATGTCATACTCTTTAGAATGTTTCACTTATGCAAGACCAGTCACTAATTGCTTTGTACAACTACCAAACAATAGAAAAGCTGTGGTGACTAATATAAGAACTGTTAGGCTCACCCCATTGTTAACCTTGAATAATGTGCTTTGTGTACCAAGCTTTAGATTTAACCTTATATGTACTGGTCAACTAACTAGCACCAAATCAACATGTGTTCTATTTACTAACATGTATTGTGTTGTCTAGGACATTCCCTCATGGACTGTGATTGGGGTAGCTAAAGCCTCTTCAGGACTATATTTGATAGAAGATAGAAAAGAATAGCAAGATTTGTTTAGCTACTGTTTTGATAAAGTTGCCAAGTTTCCTTTTACTTCACCAGTTAGAGCTAATAATGCAGGGCATAGGACTTTTGATTTATGGCATTTCAGACTTGGACATGCTCATTTGGAAAGGATTAGTGTAATAAGTAAACAATTTCCAAATATTAAATGTTCAAATGACCTCATTTGTGAAATCTGCCCTTTGGCAAAACAGAAAAAAGTTACCTTTTTCCCATTCATATTTAGAACATAGAAAATCTTTTGAATTAATTCTTATTGACATCTGGGGACCCTATGAGGTACCTACCTTGTTCAATCAGAGGTATTTTCTTACCATTGTAGACGATTATAGTCATTTTACATGGATATTTCTCATGAAAGTAAAACAGATGTTTCCTGTATAATACCTGCATTCAATGCTTTTGTTCAAAGACAATTTGATCTGAAAATCAAGTGCATAAGAACAGACAATGGTCAAGAGTTTAGGCTGACAGATTTTTTTCCTAAATTAGGCATAATCCATCAATTATCTTGTGTAGAGGACCATCAGCAAAATGGAACTGTTGAAAGGAAACATCAGCACATATTGATGGTTGCAAGGAGTCTGATGTTTCATTCAAAAGTTCCAATCAGTTTTTGGGGGGATGCAATCCTAACTGCAGTACATGTAATCAATAGAATGCCTACGAAAATCCTCAAAAATAAATCACCTTATGAATTGCTCTATAAAAAACCACCATCCTATGCACATTTTAGAGTTTTTGGATGCCTTTGTTTTGTATCAACCTTGACTCGAAACAAAAAGAAATTAGATGAAAGGGCCAGTAAATGTGTGTTCCTAGGGTACCCAAACAAAGTTAAAGGGTTTAGAGTATATGATCTGAATGCACAAAGAGTCCTAGTTTCAAGAAATGTGGTTTTCCATGAGGAGATTTTTCCTTTCCAAACTTTCCAGCATAATATGCAAGAACAGACATTTCATCAAACACCTCAAATACAAAATAGATACTTTGATCCTTTTGAGCAAAATTCACAAAATTTTCAACACCAAAACCCTCAACTAGTTGAATTACACTTAACTAAATGTGTTTCACCCATTGACCAACCTTCAACATCATCTATGAATGATTTGGACCAAAATGCCCCTGGTGAGGTCAGTGAGTCTGCTGGTGCTTCTGCAATTGGCAGCACTAATGAACCTGAAACTATCATAATTGGTGACATTCAAACATAAGTTAGAAGAAGCTCTAGACCAAAGCATATCCCAAAGTACCTTGAAACCTACCAATTAGATTTACCTTCTCAAACCAACAGTGTTACTGCACATCCAATCACCAAACATCTATCCTGTCACCAATTATCACCTGCTCACAAGTCATTTACCACTTCCCTATCAGTAATCTTTGAACCAAATTCTTACCAACAGGCAGTCAAACATTTTCACTAGAAAGATGCAATGACAGTTGAATTGAAGGCTTTGGAAGATAATGGTACATGGAACATTGTTCCACTACCTCCAAACTGTCATGCAGTAGGCTGCAAGTGGGTATACAAGGTAAAATTGAATGCTGATGGTAATGTAGAGGGGTATAAGGCACGTTTGGTGGCAAAGGGCTATAATCAATTTGAAGGCTTTGACTACCAAGACACCTTCAGCCCAATAGCTAGACAAACAACCGTAAGAGTATTTTTTGCATTAGTAGCTGCACATAATTGGCATTTATCACAACTTGATGTGAATAATGCTTTTTTGAATGGTGAACTAACAGAGGATATATATATGGAACTGCCACAGGGTTACACTATCAAAAGGGAGTGTCCTAGTCATTCAAGGTTAGTTTGTAAGTTACATAAATCCTTCAATAGACTCAAGCAAGCATCAAGAGCCTGGAATTCCAAACTTACTACATTACTTCAAAAATTTGGCTTCAAACAGTCAACCTCAGACTACTCACTCTTTACCATGAAAACATACAATGGAGATTTTATAGCCCTCTTAATGTATGTTAATGATATATTAATTGCAAGCAATTCTATCAAGGCAAAGTCTGATGTCAAGGAGTTTCTAAGATTAGAATTTAAACTCAAGGTCCTGGGCAAAGTAAATTATTTCCTAGGACTTGAGATTGCCAAATCACCATAAGGCATATCAATATGCCAAAGAAAATATGCTTTGGACCTTTTGGAAGAACAAGGATTACTTGGAGCTAAACTTGTGAGTACACCAATGGACTACAATCACAAATTAGCAAAAACCAATGGTGAGGACAAGTTGACAGAACTTACAAGCTACAGACAACTGGTTGGAAAATTACTATACTTGACATTTAGCAGACCTGACATCACATATGCAATTCAGGTACTTTCACAATTCATGGAAAAGCCGGTAGTTCATCACCTTGCAATAGCTCACAGGGTCCTGAAGTATATCAAAAAGGCACCAGGACAAGGGATATTAATGAAGTCAAAGTGCAATTTAAGAATATCTAGGTACTCAGACAGTGATTGGGCAAGGTGTCCTGACACCAGAAAATCAGTTACAGGCTACTGCATTTTAATTGGCGACTCCTTAGTGAGTTGGAAATCAAAGAAACAGTCTGTAGTGGCAAGAAGTTCAGCAGAAGCAGTGTAAAACCTGACCCTATAAATACATGTCATGACATACATGCAATGAATAACGTGTTTGTATGTTAGGAAAGTCTCAAAGAATAGTTAAAACCCGAAATTGTACCAAATGGTACACTTAAACTTATTTAACCTCGAACTAGTTCAAATAGGAATTTTAAGATGAAATTTAATATTTCACAGTCCAGGAATGACTTAAAATGATGTTTTGGAGTTCGAGGGTTAATTTGGGATGAAACTGAAAACTTTGATGTCTAGGGGCAAAATCGTCATTTTACCACCCAAGATTATAAATTGACCATGGAGTGAAATTTTTGATCAATATTGACTATTTGGAGTATAATTTGATGATAGGAAGTGAAAAATTTCAATTCCGGTAGTTTTCGGAACATAGGGGCAAAACGGTAATTTTGCCGTCCCAAGGGTAAAATCGTAATTTTCACCAATCAAAACTTGTCAAAATTTAATGATTTATTCATTTTTGGAATGTATGGATATGGTGTTTGAAGTGGTGAAAATTTAAAATTTTCAGAACGAAATTTTAAAAACGGGTCCCACGGGAAAGTGACACGTGGCATAGTTTTAATGAACTAATAATATTTTAATCCAAAACAGCCCATTTAAGCTCCAGCTCAAGGGGGGTTCGGCCATAAGGAGAAAAAGGAAGAAAAAAATAGGGAGAAAAGGAGGAAAGGAGAAAAAACCAAGGAAAAGCTTGAAATTTGACGGAAGATTCGCGGTTTTCGCCCGTTTTCGCGTCTAACAGTAAGATTTTTCGACTTTGGCTTGGTTTCTACCTTTCCCATGCTTTTGTTTTCATTTTCTATGCTTCAAGAGAGAGATCTCAGAATAGATCTAAGTGCTGGACCGAATTTAAGGGGGGAGATTTTGGATTTTTCAAGTTTCGATTCTTAGCTAAATCGGTAGTTTCGGTTAGTTAGAGTTGTTTAGAAATTAAATTGGACTCGAAAGCAAGGAATTTTCACAATACCCACTCTAGGCTGAATCTTCAATGCTGTCCAATGGTGATGAATTGATTTTTATTCAAATGAATTGAAGGGAAAATGATGAAAAATGACTAATTGTGCTAGAATAACAAAGTAGAAAATTTACCGGGTGAATATCCCATTTTAACCGAATTTTTCAAGGAAGAAAGTGACCTAAATTTAGTGATTCCAGAGGGTTATAAGTTGGTATTTGATGGTTAAAAATGTTGGAGAGAGAATGGGACGATTTAGAGTAAAAATGGAGCGCGTTAGCAATTTATCGGGTAAAGTATCGAAAATAGGCTAGTACCGCGTTTAAACCGTTTTAGGCCGTTGCATTTCATGCCATGCATTAATATAGGATTTATATCAATTATATAGTGATTTAGTATAAATGTGTTGAATTGTGTAATTTTTACAATGTGTCTAGGAGGAGAGCCTTCTGGTAAAGGCAAGGAAGTTGTGCCCGACGAACAGTAATCGGAACACCTAAAAAGCATTAAATTTGTGCAAACGGTGAGTAAACTTATTATTATTGTAAATTATCTAAAGTCTATTTTAATTGTTATTTGTGAATTTTATGCAAAAATGACTTTAAAAAGAAAAATTTTGTTGTATGCAAATAAATAGATTTAAATGTTAATATGTGATTTTAGTCAAAACTTGAGTAGTTTGGAGGCTGTAAATTGTATTACAAATGATGTATTCATTCAATAGGCTTATGAGTATGTGTATATATGTGGCTATGTTTGAAATGTTATTGGGAATAAATGTAAGTTGGATTTTTATTATGTAGGCTGGGTAAATAAATAAAAGCCACGTTATACTGTCGAAATTTTATTAAATTGGTGGGTTTAGTCACTGCAGTGGCGGGTTTCTGTGGACCGCCTATTAGAGGGGCACAGTAAACCCGGTTATATAGTTACTCCGGTTTTAGAGGCGAGAAGGGTAACTCCCGGGGTAGTGTTAGAGTTCACTTCACGTAGAACCCACACGTGAATGTGTATCTCAGCCAACGCCAAGGAATGGCTTGTTTTAAAAACTAAAACGTGTTTAATGTGTAACTGTTTTGACAACCTTGGCGGACTCGATTAGATGCCTCGGCCAAGGTATCCCCGAGGACTAGTTTTGGCTTGAGCCATGATTTTAATAAAAGTCATAAGCCTTAACAATTGTTTTGATAAATCATAAATATTTCTTGATTTAAGAAATAAAATGAAACTTTATGAAATGGTTTGAAATAGCTATTTAAATTTACCTCCATTTTACTTACCTTTAGATGTTTATGATAATGTTTGTTTACTCATTGGGATTGCAAAATCTCACCCACCTCCTGTCCAAACATTTCAGGCCTGTGGTAGCTCGTAGATATCAGATTTTGTCGAGGACTACCGTAGATCGTCTTCCCACGACAGATAGTAGGTGCACTACCATTGTCGTATTTGTATAGTTATGGGTCCACCGGTCATTGTAATTATTATTGTACATTATGACTTTGTATCTTAATGTATGTATGAATTTATTTTACTTTCACACTATAAAAATTACTTATACGCGTGTCTATAAAAATTATTTTATAAGAAAATGGAATATTTTTATCAATATTTTTGAATAGTAAATTATGACTTTAAACCCTTGAAAAAGAAGGTTTCGGACTTCCGATTTCAAATCCGATTTCAGATTATGTTTTCTGGATGCATAAACTATATTTTTACCAGATTTTAATATTTTCGTCGAAAAATGACCAAAATACCCCTGTGAGTCAGATTTTATATTTTGATTTATTTAAGCCAGAAATGAGTGGTAAACCCTCAAAAGGGGATGTTTGGAAAGAATTACTCACAGGGAAAGCTAGAAACTGGTACGTAAGCCTTACGGGGTTCCAGTTGGCATTCCGGATAATGAGTGTTAATTGGGACGTCGTGGCGGTTGTCATGGGCCCGAGGGAAGTTCCGGGTCGTGACAAGCAGAGTATAGATCGATGGTTGCAACTTGTTACGAAATCATTTGGCTAAGGCCTTTGATGACTGATTTTGGAATTGATCATTCTGAAGCTGTGAACCTATACTTAGACAGTCGATCAGCAATACTGATAAGCAAAAATCCTGTACTTCATGAGAGGACAAAACATATAGAAATCGATTGTCATTTTATTAGAGAAAAGGTATTAACTGGATTAATTAACCCCTTGCATATTTCAACACAATCGCAGCTATCAGACATCTTCACCAAGGCACTTCAACCAAAGCAGTTTTACAGTCTTCTAAGCAAGATGAATGTTCATGACATTCACAGTTCATATTAAGGGGGAGTGTTCGACATTATTCTTATGTTGGTGATTCAAATAAGAGTTTGAAGTATGAAAAAACACAAACCAAATAAAAAAAGTGAGTATATTGGGCTGCAAGAAGAAAGGGAAAAGAGGGATCAAAACTCATCGTTTAAATAAAGGAAGAAGACCAATACGCAACGTTTTTGTTTTGTTTTTTAAATTTCAGTTAAGAAGCAATCATTAGTTAGTTAGCTGATGTTTAACTTTACTTTTCCTCACTAATTATATACCTGTACATATAAATACTATCATGTAATACCCTAATTCCCCAAAGAGAGAATACCAATACATTTTTTTAGCCACATCCGCCGTCTCTTCCTTGTCCTCCATCACTGTTGCTTCTGACAGTAGTTGAAGTAGATCATGACGAGCTAGCTAAGGCAATTCACTTTTGGTTAGTTAATGTCACGATAAGAGAACAAAAGGTGGAGGCACGTCCTCTCGTAAGCTATCTCATTAGGTAAATTGTGTTGCTAGAGAAGGAATTGTTGTCCTCAGTAAGAACCTGAAAACATGGTTCCAAGACTATGGACTGAGAATCATATACTGGGGGAAAGACTTAGTTAGAGGGCTACTTTCCAGGCTGACCATTGTTCGGAGGAAATGACCATATAAGTTCTTGTGGCATTCAACTACTAAGGAGGCGAATTAGAGACGAAATTCCTGAAATAAACTTTGCAAAATACTTTTTGAGGGGTAAATTACTTGAGTTTAAGAAATCTTTTTCAAAGTTGGTAGCACCTAGTAATTAATTAGTTGTGAGACAACAACAAAGCAAATTAATAATGCATGTGGAAATATGTACGGCTTGTATTTATGGGATCACACTTCTCTATTATATCTACAGATCCTTTAATGATGATCCTTTTTTATTACAATGAAATATTTACTTTATTTTTAAATAAAAAGGATTAATATTTACACACTTGATATCTAAATCATAATAATTAAAATTATTGACTTGATACATAAAATTTAAAAATTCATAATAAGATGCTCTAACTTTGCTTTTATTAAATAGTTTACATCTTCAGATTGGTGACATAGCAAAAAAAAGAAAAAATCAATGAAATGTGTCACATGTCTTCAAAATGACACCTCATCTATTTTTTTTACTTTTTTTTGTTCTAATTGTTTTATTTTTAAAATTTAAAAATAATTCTAAAAATTTAAAAAATAATTTAAAAATCTGGGAAATGAACGTAAAACCAAAAAAAAAATAAAAGGAAAAAAATAGAAAAACTCAAAGTGAAAGTTCAGTAAAAGCTCAGAAAGCTGACTCTCGAATTGAATCCTAAAACACAAAAAAAAAAAAGAAAGAAAAAAAAGTCTAAAGTCAACAAATTGAAGGAAATCAGAAAACTCAGGCCAAATCTTGATATAGAAATGGGGAATGGTCTTGGCCTGGGCCGACCCAACAGGCTCTTGGATGACACCCATCAAATGCGTCGGATTCCTTTGTTACGTGTCAGGCTAAGCCTGAACAATGATAATGGGTCTTTTAAAAAAATATTTCTTAAATATTTTAATAGTAGATCTTGTTTAAATCAACGGATCAAATCATAATGATTAATTTAAAACTGTCTCAAATTAAGTCAGTTTCTTGGACATTTCTTTGTACAAAACGGGGTTCAACTATTGGACCACTTTCCATTTTGCCCAAGTGGTCAACATTTTTTTTGCCATATATGCCAAACAATTCAGTGTCATAATTTATTATGTTCTGTCTTATCATAAGAATTTTCTTGTATTTGCAAGCCACGTGCTCCATGCTGGATCAGTAGATCTCAAACTTGGTCAGTGATTTATTACAACGGTGTTTACGACTAAGATTAATTAATTAATTAATTAATTAAAAAGAATGATCCGTACATAATTAGATGTAAAAGATCTGATGCAAGACCAAAACATTGTTGAAAAAAGTCCAACAAATGATCCTGAGGATCACCACGATGGATGCATATATATGTAATATTATTTTGTATCTTTTTACGATTTGTTAATAGAAAATTTTGCATCAAAATACATAAATTTTGACGGGTTCTACGTGAAAGGAACATGCGCGGCATGCTACATCTGAGCTGCCATTCTCCAAACGCGGTATATGAGATTCAGCCTGCCCATCAATTTTGTTTATTTACTTACCTGCTCCATCATATAATTAGAATTGTACAATTAATTACCCACAAAAAAACTAATTCAAAGACTAATTAACTATTTTAGGGATTTAATTTCTGTTATAATGAGTAGAGTACTATAATTGTTTTTGAAAAGCAAAAATAAGAATTTCATTGCAATTCAGGTTAAAACCAGTGCTTACAAAGGCAAAAAATCGCACGAAGGCAATAAAAACTATGGTGAAGGGACTTTTTCCTTTTTTTTTTTTCATTGCAGATCATAGTAGAGTGCGTACTATAATCACTAATTATTCAAAAATGTAAAAATTCGTATGATATCTGAGAATCTTTTTTTTTTTTTTTTGTGGTGTGTGGATAAACACTAGTTGTGGAATACATGAAGAAAAATATAAGTTGTTTCTCATTCTCTAATTAAATTTGTGTCCCATCCCATTGAGGACTCTGGCACTGCTACTTATTGTTCCTTTTCAATAGATTGAACTGGATTTAGTAGGATGGGAATGTATAAGAGGAATATGCTTATAACTTACAAGCCCAAAAGCATTTCCAGCTCAAAACGCAAGTCATGTGAATGGTCTCATTGTCACCTTCAAATGGGGTAACCTCGAACCTTCCATGATAACTGAATAACACAGTGTCACCACATTTCCTAGAAGATGTGATTTGAAATTTGCGACTCTCAAAAAAGGCCACATGTCTAAGAGCACTGGAAGTGATCCTCCACAAACATAAAGCTTCTTTTGTTAGTATGAATGGCAACTGCAAGCTTTAATGGATATGGGAAGAGGAGAAACAACTCTTCGCTTTGCCAAAGGAAAGTTTAACAAGAATCACGATATACATGAGATAAAGCCAATTGTCCTTTGACAGACAGAATTTAAGGTAAGGAAGGCCAAACCACAAAGGATATGAAAGGGGCAGCATTCATGGCTCCACAAGCAATTGTCATTGGAAGAATGGTAGGTGACACTTAAGGAATATTTAGTGTCACAGCAATCTGCGAATGGAGACAGTGACAGACAAACCAGAACCGTCCAAAGTACCAAACCAATTTACTTGGATGTGCTGGTAGGTACTGGTTATTCTCAACCTTTTCTACAGTACTTTTAAAATGGACACCCGATATCCAGCCTAGCCCGTAAGACCAGTAGCTATAAAATATGATGCCAACAGCTATGAATATCAACCCTTTTCTTTCACTGTGAAATAATTAAATCATTTTTGTAAGGAACTCATCAACCTGAACATGCCACACATTCTTGTTATAGCCACTTTGCAATGTTTTCGTTTTCCTTTCTGTGTAGCCTCTAAGCTACCGTGTCCAACTTCTCAACTCTTAAGCCAAGTTTGTTCCCATCTCTTCAATCAACGTTTCACCATTCTTTCAACTCTTTTCTGGTTTAAATCATCATTTTTATCTGATAAACCCCATTTTCTTTCATGTTAATCGAAACATTTGGAACTTCATTGGCATAATTTGGTGGGCTTTGTGGGATCTAATTGAAGGTTCTTGGCAGTTTCCATCTTGCTGACTGGCTCTCTATCTAGATCATTTCCGATCTTTTCCGTCTTTTATAAGAAATTATAGCTGATTGGTATGGCTCACCATTTTGCTTTTCCTTATGTTTATCTGCATAGAGTTCTGAGATTTGAGTTTCAGTTTTGGAGTACTCTGCATTTGGATTTACCGGTGAGACAGTGAACTTTGAGAGAGCTGTCCTCCCATGATCCAATTAAGACAAAAGACTAAACAAACGATGTTTTAAATAGTTGTTCATGCTTAACTGATTGATATCTATAAGTTGAACCGTATTTTTTTGCCCTCTCTCACTGTCTTTCTTTTCATTGTGAAACTCAATCCTTGATTGTTTTTGCATTTGCAATAGAGCTTAATTGCACTATCTTACAGTAAACGATGGAGCCTCTACTTGCCATTTTGAATAGGGACTTGAAATCAACAGAATGTGTAGTTGAAGCAGTTTTGCCTGTATTGAAACTCCTTTCTATAGCTCTAATTGGGCTACTTCTTTCCCACCCAAGAATCCAAATGATTCCAAGACCTACTCTTAAGCTTCTTAGCAAGCTTATTTTTGTTCTATTCTGGCCTTGTTTGATATTCACTCACCTTGGTCCAGTCATTAGTGTGAAGAAATTCATTCAATGGTGGTTTATTCCAGTGAATGTTGTCATTAGTACAGCCATTGGTTGCATACTGGGGTTATTAGTGGCATTAATATGCAGGCCGCCTCCTGCATTCTTTCGTTTCACGGTGATCATGACAGCTTTTGGAAACACGGGAAATATTCCTCTTGCTGTTGTTTCATCAGTGTGCCACAATGAAGATAACCCTTTTGGCGATACATGCTATGATGGAATTGCATATGCATCATTCTCCCAATGGGTTTCCGTTGTTCTTGTTTACACTTTTGTTTATCACATGATGGAGCCACCGATGGAGTTCTCTGCGGTTGTCGAGGAAGGGAGTACTGAGATTGAGGAATTGCCAAGAAATGATATCAGTACTCCACTTCTTATTGAAGCTGAGTGGGCTGGAGTTCAGGACAGAGAAACCGAACACTGCAAAACACCCTTCATAGCAAGGCTTTTTAATAGCCACTCTGGTGTATCTCAGTCTGATATTCCGGATGTTGAAACGACACAAGAGGAAAGTCCAAGTAGTACCAAGTCAAATAGATGTTTGGCTGAGCCTAAGGTAGTTAAAAAGATTAGAATTGTTGCGGAAGGTACGCCGATCCATGGTGTTCTTCAGCCTCCTTTGGTTGCCACTGTATTAGCTATTCTTCTTGGGATCATTCCACAAGTAAAACACATAGTTTTTGGTTCTGATGCTCCTCTAGACTTCATCACAGACAGCGTGGCCATGATTTCTGAGGCAATGGTACCTGCAGTTATGCTTGTTCTTGGAGGAATGCTCAGGGAAGGACCAAATGAATCTAGACTTGGGATTCGAACTACCATTGGCATCATTATTGCAAGGCTTTTGATACTTCCGTTGGCTGGGATTGGAGTAATCTATTTGGCTGACAGATGGAATTTTTTGATCTCTGACAATTCATTATACAGATTTGTGCTTTTTCTGCAATACACAACACCGAGTGCCATATTGTTAGGAGCAATGGCGAGCTTGAGAGGTTATGCAGTTAGGGAGGCTTCTGCTCTTCTGTTTTGGCAGCATGTGTTTGCTCTGCTCTCTCTTTCATTGTATATATATGTCTACCTGAAGTTTCTGGTTTCTTTCCTCTAAGGTTCGTTCAAACATTTTTTATTTCAGGTTTTCTTTTTTTGACATATGATTGGCACCAATTGACTTGCCCTTTTCAGATTCAGATTGCCCCATCATCTAATTGCTGTTCACAAATCGATCACTTTTCTCTGTCATGTAGATAAAATGTTCTGTTAACCAGTTGAAATTTATATTCTTTTGATCCTTCTCCTTAATTCTCAGGCCAAACATCAAACTTTAAACCACGATTAAGTTAGTGGAAATCTGAACTTGAACTGAAAGTGAGAACTGATCAGGGAAGTTTTCAGCATTTGATAAGCTGCAGTAAACTGTAAAGTCTAGGTGCATCTATGTAACAAGAAACAGAAAATACTGTTTAAGATGAACTGAGGGATTTGTGATACGGATTTTAGTCACGTTTGCCACATATGCAAGGAGTTAAGATGAACTGTAAACTGCACATGAGGCAAGTTTGTTTTTCTGCAAACTATTCCTAATGGATTCTTAACTTTCACTTAACAAGATAGGCAATGCTGTTTTACCATATCTAACAGTCTGTTCTCTTTTATTCAGCAAGCTGAAGATTGTTTTGCCATACAGATCCATTGCACGCTAGATTTTAATGATTCAGCAATGAGATCCTGAGGTAGAAACGATGTTACAGCTGCAAAAATTCTTTGGCACGGGTGATCTCTACTATAGCCTTATCAGCATCAACCGGCAGATGAAGTTTTTGTGTCAAAAATCTACAAAAGAATGATTATTTTTAAAACTTCTTGTGGGATTCATATTCTTTCAAATTCATTCCAATATGTTCCTCCTTGCATAATCTCCCAAACATCTGTTCTTGAATGGCAGATATATACATGAGAGTAGGATGTTGTGTACTTTATACAATCTGTAGAATGAAATGTCAATAATCCTTGTGGCATCTGCAGCATTCTATTTATCTACTGTCTGTTCATTTTTAAACTCTATTTGGTACATTTTTTTCCAATTTAAATTGTAATGCATGCATCAAAAAAACATGTAAAGTAATACAATATTAATCATTTCTATCACTTGAATATATGAAAAATAAATTTCAATAACAATTAAAAGAATGTAATCAACTTCATGTTCCCCCGAACCATTGTGCCCGGCAGATATACGAACCAGAATGGGCCCTGTGATACCACAAGGCCTAAAGGCTCGCAAGGCATGGATGGGGCATGTAGATGGGCTCGCACTTGGCCTGTTTAGAGAAATGACGTGCCAACTTGACCCAACACTTTTTTCCATGTTATTCTTTTTATCTTAAAAACAAGGAGAAACCTTAACTTTTGTCCAGATATTTTTTTGTAAAATTGAGGAAGAGAATTCGAACTCTACTCTCAATTAAATTTTTTAATATGAAGTACTTGTGATTGGCCTTTGTTAATTGATACTTATTAATTATAGGGATAATTCTGATTCTTTCATTAAAGGAAGAGTTAGGAATACACATTTATATTTGTTTTGTCATTTTTGCTTTCTCTTGATTATGTAACATCAGCTTAATACTTCGGAGAAATCCAAGCTAATCATTGAATTTCTAATTATATCAGGATTAATTACATTAAACGTTTATACCTGATCCTATATGGCTAAATTTTCTTTGATTACTTAGTGCAGTCTTTTTTTTTTATCCCTCTTCTCCACTTATTCAAATTATTTTCTTGTGGACCTAAGTACAAGTTGGCCCTCTATTTGTGTAAAGCAAATTAAAAAATTACAACAGTATATGTAACTTAAACTATATAAAAGAAGGAATGTAACTTTTTCATATTACATAGTTCCATTCTCTCATTTTTCAAATTTAGAATTTTAATTTTTTTTATTTGAAAAAAAAGTCTCATATTCTTACGATAATTATTCTACGTATCATACATCAAGTAGCATATAAAACTCAAGTGTTCCCACGTGGTTTAAGTGTCAGATGTAAATGTAATTGTTAAAATTTATAGAAAAATTAAAATCAATTACATTAATAACTTGAGTTTAAGTTTTTCAGTTCAAATGATTTAGATTTGAAAATTAAATTATTGGATTAGTGGTATTTGAACTCGAATTATTGCATTTATACGATGAAATTCATCATTTCCATTTGTGAATAACAAAATAAATTTTTTTATATAAAAAACATAATAACTAAGGTTTAAAGATAATATATCAAATTTCAAAAGAACAAAAAGCACATCCATTGGAAAGTAGAATAATTATAATGAAATTATAGGTCATGAATTTTGAAATCATCTGGAGTAATTAACAAAAAGTTACGGCAACTATAAAATAAAAAAATATTTTTTATTTATTAGAAAGTAGAATAATAATAATGAAATTATAGTTTCTAGAGTTAATGAACTTTTTAAATCACTTGGAGCAATTTACGGAAAAAAAAATCAACATGGCAATCAAATAAAAACATATTTTTTATAAATGAAAAACAAAGTTAAATACAAGAAAATACAGTAAAATCTCTATAAATTAATATCTTTGAAATCATGAAAATTTATTAATTAATTGAGATATTATTTAATCAATAAATAATAATTTATTAATTTATATATTAATTAATAAAAATTAATTTATCAATGTATGTTTTATTTTTTTCTAAAACATTGAATTTAATAAATGTATTATGTATTGTAATTATACGAATATTACCTAATTATTAAATTATGAATTATGATTATTTGTTACAAGTAAATTATTGAGAATGTCATGGGAAATGACAAAAAAAAAAAGTTGAAGACGATAGTTCTGTACTGGAGCCTATCTCGTGCAAAGGTGCATTCAAAGCAACAATCACATTGTATAATTTTCTCTTGCAATATGAGAACATTACATGAAACTTCTTAATGTACTAAGAAAAGATAAAGATGAGATTTAAAGAGATATCAATTTCAAGAAGAAACAAGTAACATTATAGTCATATTTTACAAAGGCTTTTTAAGTGAGTCATATATATATATATATATATATATAATTTTGATGTACAAGAAAATTATTAATTTATATATTAAGTGGGACTTATGTATTTTTTTTAAATGTATTATCTTATAAATTTGATGAATTATTAATTTACTAGGTTGGTTTCAAGTTGAGACTTGTCAAAAATATTATTTAATCAAAATTATTAATTTATTAAGTATTAATTTATAGAGATTTTACTGTACCATGAAACAAATGAGATGTAATTCATTTCATAAAAGATTAATTACACAAGAAGTTTTGTCTACTGGGTAAGCCTTAATTGTACGTATGATTAATTAAAGAAGAAATCGTGAGAAATAACTCTGTTCATAGGGTGATTTAAAAAATAACCACCCAAATAAAGTTATCTGTTTCTAGCCACCAAGAAGCATGAGTAGACGAAAATGCCCTTTAAAAACGTTGTGGCAAATAAAACTGTCGATATCTACCTCCCGTCATTGAGAAAAATTAAAAATTAATGCTCAGCTATTTGAGCTCGCTCATATTTCTCTCTCAGCTTTCTGAACTGTATCAACTATGTGTTAAACATCATCGTCATCAGCTCTCTCAACTCTCTGAACTGTATGAGCTCTGTCAACTCTTTGTTGAGCACCATCGTCATCGTACTGTGGTCTATCTCTCGCCATTTAGCCATATTGTCCTTGAAAAATATACCTCATAACGGAGATGACATCAAGGTATGTTTTTGGGTTTATTGTTGCAACACATAAATTTGTGAAACTTTTTGTGTAAATTAAAAGACTGATTAGAAACATTGCATAAAGTTGTTACACGCCCTGCATCTACTCAGCGTGTGACCACATAAGACGGCATGCACTTGGCGCGTCGCCACCAATGTTCGCATGCACTTAGCATGTCACCAGCATGTCTGCATGCACTTGGCGTGTCACCACCAGTGTTCGCATGCACTTGGCGTGCCACCACCATGTCTGCATGCACTTGGCGTGTCACCACCAGTATCCGCATGCACTTGACGTGTCATCACCAGTGTCCGCATGCACTTGGCGTGTAACAACATGACTGACAAATTTTTTGAACACGGCATTGTATTGTGTAAAATGGTTGAGAAATTAAATAATTATTTTTCTTTTCAAAATTTCGGTGGGGTTCTAATTCTGCGACTTGTGATAAGACACGGTGGTCAGTGGGTGGATGGCATTTACAATGGTGGTGAGTCATGAATGCGGGGGGTTGGGAGTGATTTGTCATTTGCGGGCTTGATGAAGCTGGTTGAAGATGTTGTTAGAATAAACTCAGAAATTGACGAGATTGAGTTACATGCCTTGATCAGTACAACCGGGGAGTTATCACGGTCAATTATCAAGGACGATGAGGATGTTGCATTAATTCTGCTAGAACAGAGGAATGTTCCAGCTATGTATGTCAGCATTAAGAGACGCCAAAGAAATGTTATGTCACATAAAGAAGCTGAACAACATGGTAATCAGCTCAATCAAAATGAGATATACAATGCTTCACATATACTAGAGCATTTGGTCCGTTACTCACAATTGAGGTATGCACAAGAGTTTGTGTGCAGCCTGATAGACAGATGACATTGATAGAACAATTGGGTGCATAATTTCGATCAAGATGTGGATCAAACCAATTAGTTGATTCTATTAAAGAAATGCAACAATCAGGTGAAACCGTAAAGTGTGTAATGCCAATTTCAAATGAGAATACGACACTTGAGTATAACATTGTGACATTGAAGGTTAACACTATGACGCTAGAAGATAATACTGCATGTGATGAGGGAAATGAGGATTTGTTCGCTGCCGGTGAAGATAGATTTGATGACAATTCAGATGATGGGCTTGACGAATGGGATCATGACAGTTTAGACAATGATTGCCTTTATGATAGTGACATTCCAATTTGCAATAATGTTGAAGGTGAAACGAAAGACGTTAGAGGTGAAACGGAACCTGTTGAAGGTTTTGATGTAGGAAATGTTCAATGTGATGACCCCATATACGATAAACCCATCGCTGGTGAGAACGGGATTCGTTCCGTTGATACATTGCTCAATGATAGTTATCAAGAAATGAGAAATGCATGGATATCTTGTATGTGGCGAATTACAAGTGCAGAAAGGTTCTCCTTCCAAAAAATTACTACTAAAGAGTCGACATGTGCCGATGATCGCTTATACAAAGGAAGAATTTTTTTCTCGAAGGCGGAGTTGAAACGAGCTCTGAACATGTTGGCTCTAAAAGAGCAGTTTGGGATAAGAGTAAAAAGGTCATGTAAAGGTCGTTATGAGATTGGTTGCAAGGTAAGGCATGCAAGTTCAGTGTGCATTCAACGAAGTTACTTGATGGAGGAGAGTATTGGCAACTTCGGACATTCCACAAAGTACACACATGTACTGTTGATGGTTTACAAGGGCAATTTCCAACTGCGAGTCCGAAGATAATTGATGAACTTATAGCACCCAAGCCTCGGGCTAATGGAGTAGCATTGAGACCTAAGGACATAATTGGTGAGATGAGGGTTTAGTGGGGATTGGAATGCTTGTATGGTAAGGATTGGCAAGCAAAGGAGTATGCGGAGAGGCTTGTTTCGATCCCTTGGAGGAGTCATTTCAACTACTACCCTCGTACTTTTATATGTTGGAACAAGAAAATCTTGGCACAGTCACTACAATGGCTACTAATGAAGTTGAAAGATTTAAATATTGTTTCTGGTCATACGGGGTTTGTATTCGGGGGTTTAGGGATGTAATGCATCTTACGGCTGTAATTGTTGCGACACATCTGAAAGATAGGTTCAAGGGTGTTCCGTTTGTCAATGTTTGCAAATATGCGAATGAGTGTGTATATCCAGTTGTGTTTGGCATCGGCCATGTTGAAGACGAAGACTCATGGACGTGGTTTCTCAACAAACTGCGTGATACGGTTGGTTGTCCTGAAAACACTATGTTCATTTCTTATCAGCATCTCGGCATTAAGAAAGTAATCTAAAATGTATACCCAGAAGTACACCACAGTTTATGCAATTACCATTTGAAGAAAAATTTAAAAAACAAGTTCAAGCGTGATGACATTTCTATGATTTTCACCCTTGCTCGAGATTGCTATAAGGTTTTCGATTTCAACAAATGTATGAACCAGTTCAAGCAGATTCATGCGAGAGCCCATGCTGATCTTTTGAGAATAGGCCCTAAGAGATAGGCACATGCATGTTCACCAGCAAAGCGATACCAAATGATGACCATGAACATTGCAGAATGTGTTAACTCATGCTTGAAGCATGCAAGACAAATGCCAATCACTGTTTTGATCGATTTCATTAAAGACCTGTTCCAGCATTGGTTCCATGACCAGTACGAGGAAGTCGTCAAGGTGACCACGCCCCTCAGCCCATGGGTTGCCAAGCAGTTGAGCAAATGCTTCAATGATGCACATCGCTTTGTAGTTAAGCCTATCAATCGAGTGGAGTTCAAAGTTAAATATGGGAAGATGGATGAACTTGTTAACCTATCCACGAAGACGTGTTCATGCTGTGAGTTCCAAATAGATTTACTGCCATGCAGCCATGCCATCATAGCAATAAGGTCAGAATATCTTTCTTTATTTCTTATTTGATCCCTCATTGACATAGCATTTACATTGTGCTTGAAGATTAAGTTCATTGTATCTTTCAATAAATGCAAACGTGAAGCCATTGAATTTTACACCCACTACTATAAGACAACCATTTTGGTGGAGGGTTATGCGAGGTTCATTCGCCCAATAGGGCATCCTAATGAGTGGGACATCCCCTTGCATGTGAAACAAATTGTCATCTTGCCACCACCTTGGCGAGACCAAGCAAGAATACCTAGGAGGAGAAGGATTTCATCGACTGGTGAAGGCAGTCGAGCACGGAGATGTTCCCAATGCAAAAGGGTCGGGCATAACAGACAGAATTGCCAATCTCCATTTGCAATTCCATCAACAAATCCTGCACCATCTCCAAGTCAATAGTGCCCCCACGAGTGTGTCGATCGAAAGCATGCTCAAGTTGTAGAGAAATCGATCACACACGCAACAATTGTCCAATCCGAAGGACAATGTTTGAAAACGTAGGGTGTGTTGTTTATGAAGGCAGATTATCGACCTAACTAAATGTGTAACCCATGTGCAATACCTTTCTCACAATTCCCACTTACAGTATCTTGCATTCATTCATATTTGCTTTCTGTTTGTTAGTTTCCTCTTGTAGATGAGTATTTTTTTTATTAATTTTGTAAAAATTTAAGTGTCATCCAATCAAATTTCATCTATGAATCATCATAATTATTTTTAATTAAATTTATACATTTTATAAATAAATTCAAATTATTATCACCAATTATGTTTAAAAAACTCATCAATCATCCAACTTAAATTCATATATGAATCCTTGCATTACATTTATTACTATTAGATTAAAATAATAATTTATAGTAAAATCAAATAATGCTGGTCTTATTAAATTGAATATAGTGTTTTATTTTTATAATAAAATTGAAATATAAGGAATAAAATGAATGAAAAAATATAAATATATTTTGCTAACCTAATAAAAGAAATGTGATGTGGCAATTTTGATCATGGACTCCTATGGTGTGTGGGTTGAGATTAAGTTGTAATTGTAGATGTCAATGGCACGCTTGGTGAGACCCTAAGTGCATGTGAACACTATGGTGATACGTCAAGTGCATGCAGACTTGTTGGTGACACACCAAGTGCATGCAGGTACTGTGGTGACACGCCAAGTGCATGCGAACATTGTGGTGATAAGCCAAGTGCATGTAGACATGCTGGTGACACGTCAAGTGCACGCAGGTACTGTGGTGACACGTCAAGTGCATGCAGACATGCTAGTGACACACCAAGTGCATACAGGTATTGTGGTGACATGTCGAGTGCATGCAGGTACTGTGGTGACACGCCAAGTGCATGCAAACACTGTGGTGACACATCTAGTGCATGCAGGTACTGTGGTGACACGCCAAGTGCATGTCGTCTCTGTGGTCACACGCTAAGTAGATGTAGAATTGTGGGGTGACACGCCATGCATACTTCTGTGGTGACACGCCAAGTGCATGCCGTATTTTGTGGTCACACGCTGAGTAGATGTAGAATTGTGGTGACATGCTAGATGGTTGCAGTATTAATTTAAAAAGTTCCCCAAAATTAAATCTATTAATCTTGAACATTTTATGCATTACATTTAAATTCCTTTTGTGGATACTTAATTAAAACAAAAGAAAAAGGAATACTTATTCAAAATCAATACGAAAATCAATACTTAACAAATCTACAAGCAGCAAACAATTCCTTAAATATTCCACAACCTGTCTACGACAGACAACAAAATAGTCCAACCAATTCTCCTAACATGTCACCCACATATTCTTCAAAAGATATGAAAATGATCATTGAACAAAATAATTATACAAATTTAAATTTACATACTATATCCAAACAATTAGAAAATATAGAAATGTAATGTGATTTTTACACAAGTAATAGGAAAGTAATGTATAAACTATATGAATATTATTAAAATTAATAAAATGAATTGTATATACAAAAAAAATTATGTACAGACATGGGCTGATGATATGTTAAAGGTTCGCTCTCACAACTATTGGAAAAAATTTCGAGAATGTATTAGCGACGCATATTTGTAATCATATTTTGCTTAACTCTAATTGATTTCGATTGGAAAATATCATCAATGTAAGCAACCATGAACATGCCGCAGTTGACACTATTGTTCTGCTGATACACTTTAGTTTTGGGCAAATGAATTTTCAATGGCATCGGCATCACATCCCGTGTCTTCCGGCGTGTTCTGTTGAAATAACCAGCTTGGTGGTAGATGATTAGCAGCAATGTCATAAGAGGGGTTATTTGAGCCGCACGAACTCCGTTATCCTTAGCATCTGAAGTTCTTGCGGAGTCCACCACCTTGATCGTCCACCTTACCAAGTCGATCTTCGCCACCACCCAATGGCCACCCATATTGCAAGGTGCGAGGATGAAATCGACATCTTCTCATTTTTTCGCATATGTCGGCCTCTCACCCTGCACGTACCCCCACAACTCATCTGTAATTTCCATGCTAGCCTGGGCATCTTCAATGGGGAATGCGAGGTGTTGCATATGGATGATGTCCTATGAAGCATGTATACATTAGCTTACACTTAATGCAATAAATAACTTACTATTTTCGTATTTAAAAATAATGAAAAATAAACTTACGAAGAATATCGTGTCAACCATGCATGCATGAGCATTGTACAGCTTTCACTTCGGCCCTATCATCCACTTACGAAGTACACTGAGGCATGCATCAATATGTTCACTTGTCATTTCTTCTTTGGGATCCTCTAATGTTATGAAAAATTTTGCACCTTGATCCCCTAAGATCGCGACGTTACACCTACATATGTAACATAGTGAATGAATTAATTTAGTCTTGGTGGATAGATGTTTAATTAAAAAACAAGATTTGCAATGTTATTTATGAGCTAACCTCGCACACTCGTCTTTCTTGAAAGCATTGTACGCTTCCACCATTAAGCTCTTTTGATCCCGACGGCTCAATGAGGGGTCAACGTATGAGCTTGCAATGTACTTACTTGCCATTTTCACCCGTGCCCGCTCAGTAGGCTTTGAAATTAATGCTGCCCAATTTTGGACATCAGACGCCTCTGGTGGCAACAAACCCGAGCAGCTGGGTTCAGGAGTGCTGTGCGAAAAATGGTCCCCATCATACACGACTATTGCAAGGTTCCTATCCCATCCCGCATGTACATCGATAACTGGATTAGTATCCGCTATGACAGTATCATCTCTGTCGGCACCAACAACATCATCATCGTCAATGTTAACACCAGGTTCATCATGGTCTAATGGATCTGCAGCATCTTCGTGGTCCTCACCAACATCATGAGATGAAGGACTGCTCTACAGAATCAGACAAATGAGAAAATTGTTACCATAAACCGATACGAAGAATTAGAACTAACCATACTAAACATAAACAACCAATATTATACGCAAAGATTGAATATCGTACTTGTGATTTCAAGCTCTAGAATCCGAGTGACGACATGGTCCTCAAACGTTTGCAAGGCCAAAGTCAAGACTGGATTGAAACCTTCAGCTTCGACATCTCCTTTTTATGTCGATGCATGAACCATCGCAGTTGACGCTTCGTCACTAGTCTGTCATTGACTCTTATAGATTTGGTCAATTGCAATAACATATATTACTATGTTAGTGTGTAATCATATATGGAATTATTGAACATTAACCATTAGAACTCTAAAATCCTTACCGGTGGCTCGTTACCAGTGTGTGGTTGAGCATAACCGATCGGTGCTTGAGGTGCTTGGGTCACCTCCCTTAACTGGAATGACAAAAATTACTGTGTTAATCAAAAAACATATGCAAAAATGTTTAACACAAATCGTTACAACCGATCTTACCAACTGCTCGTTATCACTGTGCGTATGAGGAAGAGCTATTAGTGGTTGAGGAGCTGTTGTAGCATGGTCCAACTGCAAACACAGATATGTTAGTCAATAATCACATATGGAATTAGCTTACATAAACAGTTAAAACTATCATTACTAGCTGTTCACTACTATGCATATGGTCACCCATTTCCTCCAACTCAAGGCCTGATTACAATTCCTCATCTTCTAAAGCAGCGGCGGTGCGCTTCCGCTTAATGCCACCACTAGTTCTTTTGTCCTTTAATTGCCTCATCTTTTCCCTCGTACCTAAGCCTTAGTCCACCCGATCCTTCATGTGCCCTACAAGCATGTACTGGTGACCCTCAGATAATGAGACATCAATGTCCACGAAGTTATCCCGGTTGACCTCATCCGGGGTGGGCTTCAAGGTCTCGATTGCCCACAATTACAAAATAGGGACTGTGATTAAATATAATTTTATGGAAAATTATTATAGAAATGCACATAAGAAATTAGCCAAGCTGTTCACTCACTTGTTGAGATGACTCTAACTTCTCAACTGCTTTGTAGAAGTCTTTTGGCCTCTGATTGCATTGCCATTTCAGCATACGTGGGTAGATGTCCTTTGGAGCAGAGGGGGTAACTAGTTTTCGGAAGGTTGGAATTGCCTCAATTGCCCATAACTACAAGTCACAAATAACATTATTAGACCGTAAATGATAAATGAGTGCAACAATAAATTTTTAAGTTAAAAAAAACTCATCAATGTTAAGTGCCAATACCTGAATCAGCCACGTAAATCTATAAATGTTATAGCGTAAACGGGTTACCGGCTGCAAGTTTGAGGCAGGCACTTCAAACCCCTTCAAAAGGTAGTCCTCGGTCAGCCTTCATACATAATGACCCCATGGGAAGGCATTCCAAGAGTCGATGTCCTCCACTAATGAAAATAGCCAAGGCGTCACCCGTCTACGGTAGTCTTGACCAAATAAAATGTTATTGGTGATCAAGACAAGCGCCATTTTGATCGCGTCACCTACTCGCTGTAAACTGCCTCCGTGAAATGTATTCAGAAACTCTTGCAACTTAACGCTCTACTTCCGTTCCAGTATCGCGCATGAATTTCGTCCGTAACAACCTCGTACGGTCGTGTGAATACATCAGAATTCAACCAAACTTCAGTCCGGTGATAAGGTAGAACTCCTGCTTTGATATTCACCCTTTGCTCTTGCCAATGTAAACCATAGCTCATGCTCCACTGATTCTGTCGTCTTGATTTGATGAATCATGATGTTATGCAAGAGACTGGCACTGAAGTAGCCTTGTGGATATACGTTTAGCAGCATGTCGAAACACGTACTTTTCACTACATCGTACTCCCTTTTCTCTTGGAAAGTCTTGTTGATATAATACAACTGCAACCACTTACAGTGGGTGTTGATGCCGACATTGAACGCCCACTTCTCCCTCGGCATAAGCAACAAGCTATCAAGATCATCATGTTGTCCGGACTGCATCTGTAAAACATGGGACAGATGCACAATTAGGTTAGCCCATAACATGGAAACAAGGTACAATGAAGAAAGAAAAAGAAAGAAAGAAAGAAAGAAATGTGGTGACACGCCATGCATAAGTGTCGTGACACTCCATGCATTTCAATGTTGTGACACGCCATGCATCATTATCGTGACATACCATGCACTACAACTACTGACTCCTGTACACGAAAAGCCATGACACGTTAAAAACCCAAAAAACCAATTAGCCCACAACACGTTACCCTAAGCCTTGACACATTAAAAATCCAAAAAACCAGTTAGCCCACAACATGCTACCCTAAGCCGTGACACGCTAAAAACCCAAAAAACCAGTAAACCCACAACATGCCATATGTAGACGCGGACCCCCTTCAACACTTTGGTTCGACTGAAACCAAGAAGAAAACAGTTTATGCCATGTATAACAATTAGAAAAAAAACACCAACTTATCAAACCAACCCTAATTGCAAAAAAATAATGAACAGAAGAAAGTTTTAATTTTAGACTGACTGACCTGTTCACTGATAACCGACATTGTTGCTGTGATACTGGTGAGCTTGGCAAGAACGAAGTCCAACTCTCTGCTACATTTAAGGATGATCAATTCAAAATCTCTTACTTCCTTCACACAGACTTTTGCGATTTCAAAAAAATATTTACTTAAAATTAAATGGCCTTTTATATTCATTTCATAAATTCGGTGGAAGTCAAAATGGTTTCCTCATTATTGTGCCTCATTACTTGCCCATCTTCTTTCAAATTATGGCGTGTCACATATTCAACCCATGTCGTATCACGTGTTCAAGCCATGCCGTGTCACACGTGGAGACCATGGCCTGTCACACACATTATAACCCTACCGTGTCACACGTCTAACAATAGCATGTCATACACTCTAAACCTGTCGTGTCACACATTCTCATCGTGCCATTTCACACATTATAACCCTGTCGTGTCACACGTCTAACCATAGCGTGTCACGCACTCTAAACCTGCCGTGTCACAGTCATGTCACACATTATCATCGGGCCGTTGATACATTATAACCCTACCATGTCACACTTCTAACCATGACGTGTCACACACTCTAAACCCTGCTGTGTCATAGCCGTGTCACACATTCTCACCGTGCCGTTTCACACATTATAACCTTGTCGTGTCACACACTCTAAACCCTGTCGTGTCACAACCGTGTCATACATTCTCACCGAGCCATTTCACACATTCCCTCTGTGCCATTTCACGAACGCGATATGGCCTATTGTAGCACGACCATTTCCTATTTCGGATTCACATTTTTCTCATTTCGATTCACCACCGTATCAAGGATTATTGGTTTTACATCATTTTCGAAGCTTTCGATTCATCACGACCGGTTCCTCATTCGATTTAATATCACCATTCTAGTATTATCTGAATGCCATGTCCGAAATATTCATCACAAACCCTCTCATGCAATGTTATTTTGCACAAGCTTCTGGGGAAAAAATGGATGTTTTGCACAAAATTAGATGTTCGGGAATTCGAAATTCTTCGCATATTTATTTTCCCATTTTTCGCCTGTTTGGGAGTGCGCATCACCCAAGTTGTCTCACTAAGGGCATTTTTGTCCCAAAACCTCTTCTGATGG
Source organism: Theobroma grandiflorum (assembly GCA_036013995.1). NCBI lineage: Eukaryota > Viridiplantae > Streptophyta > Magnoliopsida > Malvales > Malvaceae > Theobroma > Theobroma grandiflorum. The sequence goes on along the minus strand of CP142132.1, from coordinate 14,006,360 downwards.
CTAAAAACAGTTAAATTTATCTGGAAGGTTATTTCAAAAAACACATTGTTTTCAAGGGCAAAAAAAAAATTCCCCTTAATTAAAATATTATACTTAATTAATAAAAGAGAACTATTAATCAGTGTCTAGAAGTACCAATAAAGGTAACATTTATTAAAAAATTATATTTAATGTATTGTTTCTCTTGAATTTGATAAAATTAATTTATTACATGAAAAAAAAATTCTAGAAAGATAATTGGTTAAATATCCAAATAAATCTCTAAATTATACTAAAAATGTCAATTAAGTTCCTATACTTTTATATCATTCAATTAAATCTTTGAACTTTTATTTTTTGAGTCAAATAAGTCATTCACACTAACTATTGATTAACTTCCATAAGTCAATAACATAATTGGTACTTTTATGCCATGTTATCTGTTACATGGCATCTTGACGTGTCATTTTAATGATATCAATATCACTTGGCAGATGACATGACAATAACATTTATCATTTAGGATTGGACTAAATGCTCAATTTGAGACCAAAACTTTTGAATTTTTGTAATCTAAGGCTAAACGTTTCAATTGTAACAATCCAGGGTTAAATCAATTCCTTACAATTAAGAGCTAAGGTGAAAGGTGTCTGGTGTGTGTAAGACAAGCGCATGACGTGAACGCAAACTTGGAAGGGTAAAATATGGAATAATAGTTTTATCATCTTTTCTGTCAAGCAAAAATAGTTCAAATTATAACATGGCGTGTAACAACTTTTTTATCATGATGTATAACAATTAAATTTTTCAATATAACGTGTAACAACTAAATTTTCAACATAATGTGTAACAATTACTTTTTTCAATGTGGTATATAACAACTAAATCTTCAACATGGCATGTAACACTTAAATTTTCAACATGACATATAATAATTATATCTTTTAACATGACGTGTAACAATTAAATTTTTAACATGATGTGTAACAACTATATTTTCAATGTGATTTTTTATTGTGTGTGAAACACGCTCTATCCACTTGTCAACTTAGTCCTCAATTGTAAAGAATCGAAACGTTTGACCTTTGAATGTTACAATTAAAATGTTTGACCCTTAATTGAAAAAAGTGTCTAAATGTTTAGTCTCGATTTGAGCATTTAGCCTTTAGAAATTGGATTATTACTTTTCTTTTCACCATACCACCTATCCAAAAATAATTGAATGAAGAATTTTAAAAAAAATAAAACAAAAATCAAACCAAGTCTTCATTATCATCTTATTCGGTCCTTAACCTTAGTTTAGGATTTTTGTTAAAAATTTAGTAAATTATCAGGAAGACAAAAACGCAAATCTCTAACACTGTGGTTACTTTGCTGCAATTTTTTTTGACTCTTCAATATTAGTTTAACAGATAAAGAGAAGGAAAATAACATGTTAGACAATAACCTAGAAGAGACTTATTAACAAAAAAACACATTAACATAGACCCCCTAACAAAGAAATTTTAATTAAATGGAATGTATTCAATAATTAGTAGTAACAACTTGGAAAGAACAAAGGAGAAAAAATGTAATACTAAAAATAAAATCCACCAAACCCAATTAAGAAAAAGACTAAACTAATAAATGATGAAGGGCCTACGTCTGTTTATGGAGAAACTCCCTTCATATATCAAGCAATAAACCTTTCACTTTCCAAAACTCAAATGGGGTGAATGTTACAGTAAGTCTAACCTTACTGTAAGATCAATAATTAACTAGTTAAATTGATTTACAAATTTTTTTTATCAGTTTTAAATCAATTGTTACAATTTAATTTCTTCAATTAAACGATGTTTATTACTTGAACTTATAGTAAGGTAAAAAATAATGACCTTATTACAGAATTTGCCCCAAAATGGAAATGGAAAAGAAGTGTGAAATTGAAAAACTTTGGGTTGGTTTAAAGTCACATAAAGAATACAATCCAACCCACCACCAAGAGTTAAAAAAAATAACTTTTTAATGAAGAAGATAAGAGAAAAAACAAACCTTGAGGAGGGATTGCTGAAATTTTTTACATTAATTGTCATTAATTTTGTAGTAATCATCCCACTTAACTAGCAGTTAATTTCTTCATATATAATACGAGAGTCTTCTGAAAAAGGAAAGTGACAGCACATGCATTAATTATGCGTATTAAGTACGTATTAACTCCACTTTAATGACAGAACCAAAGTTATCCCTATAAATAAGTTCCAAGTAGCAAAGGCCAAGCACAAAGAGCTCCTAGGAATATAACAATCAATTAAGCATCTCTCTCTCTTATTCTCTTGCCGCAAGAATCACCAAAAGAAAATATGGAGAAGAAAGTCATGGGGTTTCCTTGGTCTATTGGTCTTGGGGTTGTGGGTTTAGTGATTTTGGTTGCAACTGCATACGCGGTGGATGCAATGACATGCCAGCAGGCCATAACCACATTGATGCCTTGCAAGCCTTTCTTGACGGGCGCAGCAACCGCGCCCATTGTTTCTTGCTGCTTAGCTGTGAGTAATGTGAACACTGCGGCCACCACAACTCAAGCACGCAGGGACCTGTGTGAATGTTTCAAGAAGGCTGGCCCAACTTTCGGGGTTAAGCCTGAGAAAGCTAAGCAGCTTCCCCAGTTGTGTGGCGTTACCGTCCCCGTGCCCATTGACCCCACCATCAACTGCAACGAGTAATTCATATTCCATCTTTGCTTAGTTTCATTAAATTCTCTATGAATTTAATTATATCCCTTTGATTTGAATATAGCCTGGCTGATCACTTTCTTTCTTTGCCAAGCAGCATCCAGTAAGCTATGGAATGGAATTATGCCGCTGCCAGCAAGAATAAAAGCATGAAGAGCAGCAAGAATAAAAGCATGAAGTGCACCAAGAATAAAAGCATGAAGAGCAGCAAAATACCTTCAAAAGAAAACAATCTCTTATGTAGTAGAAGAATTTAATTATCCTTTAGTATGTTTGAAGAAGAGATTTATGAATAGAAATGTTTCATCCTTTCTTCAAAATTTCATCATATCTCTTTTTTGGGATCAGCTGTACTAAAAATTTCATTGCTGATCCAGGCAGGGTTACAAAAGCGCAGCTTACATGGTCCAAAAGGCCGCAGACAAACCAATAAAAGGTGGCTGCGGGAAGAAGACCACAACACCACTTAATTGGTGGTAGCGTGATGGCCGTGTAGTTAAAAGCAACAAGAAGGAAAGGATTCCTTGTACAAAAATTCTATACAATAGCTACACACTATACATGAAAGCTAACCATATTCAACAACAACTAAAAAATGCACTATCCACATCAGAGAGGCCACAATAATTACCGGTAGAGAAAAGACCCAAAGAAGCAACACGGACTGGTTATCAAGTCAAGAAAGGTTCAAGCATGAAACCAGCCATGACAGACCAGATAAACCAAATTAAGAAACATCCCTGCATAAGAGATAGCGAACACAGCCATCACCATCAATCAACCAGAACCCACGTTACCGTTTATAGGAGCACCACCACCAAGATGAGCTAATTTTCACATATATATTCACTAATTTTGTTTTATTTATTTTATCATATCTCTAATCATTATATACTTCAGGGCGGAGGGTACAATATTTACGGGGAGGTCATTGCCCCTCAAAATTTATAAAATTTTTTATATTTTTTTACTGTATACTTGCTACATTGATAAGAGTATCCTTTAACTTTTTATAAATTAATTCATCTTTGATCATCCTCCTTATTAGTTCTCATTTAAGGAATCAAATGATATATAGTTGAATAAATTATTTTTAACTTAGTGGATATAATATATAATTTGATCATGAAATCCTATATAATGGTGTTTCTATAGTTATTATGCATTATACTTATCATGTAAGCGGTGTTGATGTTAGTACTTTCTCAATGTTATATGGTATTTGTTTATATAAAATTTTCTGTGTCTTTAACCCTCCAACAAAAATTAATTAATTTTGCCCCTAATATAATTCTTTATATAATTTTATTAACAAAGAACATAAGCTTGAAGGCCCGGACACAATAATGTCTAATTTCGTATATAGGTTTTCAATGTTGTTCTTAAACAAAGAAAACTTGCTAATACAAATTAAATTTTTCCTTAAAAAACTAATAAAATGTTTTCCTATCTCTAATTATCATAAATCTTATAAATTTTTTGTCTTGAAAATATATTTTCTTCTCTCTTTTTTTCCCTGTATTTCTACTATCGTAATAACATGTAAACTTCAATTGACCCGAACAATAACTTGCTTACAATACAATACTCTTATCACAATTGATTAATTTAGAATAAAATTTAGATAGGATTTTTTAAATAATATTTCTCAGATTTCTCAATATTGTTGACTTATCTACTTTATTTTTTTAAGATAACGATTTTAAAGCAATTATTTTATTTTCATTAGAGAATTTAAAGAAAAAGATGTAAACAAAAATCTAATTAATTGCACCCAATTTACCTGATTAATAAGCCTAATAAGTGTTGAAATAAATCGAACTGAATTAGTCAACCAGATTGGTTGAATTGGAAACTGGTGGTCTATTCGGTCCAATTTAGGGTATCCTACCTTTGGAAAGTTGAATTGATCACGAAATGGTCAACTTTTTAATTGAACCGATTTTTGACTCATTTTTAAACTAATTAAATCGATTTTTATTGTTAAAGGTTTTGTTTTTATTTTTAAAACTTCTTTTGTAAATGATAAAATTTGAAACCTAATTACCTCGTAATTGTTAATTGAAGTTCTAACTATTTAATCAAGTTAATATCTTCTTTTAATGCCTTTTTACCGATATGTACTTGGTATTTATTTAATGTTAAATTTTTATTTTAAAATAAATAAAAGGGTTGAGATTGAACCGTTAAATTAAATCAAATTAAATTGATTAAATAAAAAAGACTAACACCACCGGTTCCAATTTTCTAATCGAGTCTAATTAGTAGGCTCCTTAAGAAATTTAGAGCCTTAGGCTTGGAACGGGTTTTAGTGGTTAGGCCCTACATGTGTCTCCCAAGTCACGTAAGAATGTCATATTGGTCTCCAAGAGTTGGGCAGCAATGAAGGTTTTCCGGCCTGTTGGAACATTAATAACATATATAAAATTAAATAAATGTTAAAATCTGAATTTGATCTTTTTACTATCTCAATTCAATGGATACAATCCGTCTATCCTCAATTTAATGAATTTACACTACAAAAAAACTTAGTTTTTTCAACGAATTTCTAATGAATTTTCAACGAAAATTGTTTGAATATTCAACTGATTTTTCCGACGGATTTTCAACGGAAATTTTTTAACAGAAAAATTTCATTGGAAATTCGTTAGAAACACTCACAAAAAAAATTTATCACCATTTCTAAAGGAATTTCCAACAGAAAAATTTTCATTGAAAAATTGAAAGAAAAAAAAATTTAGAAAGTCCAAAAAAGTTTTCAACGGAAATTTCTATTGGAAACTTTTTTTTGCAACGGAAATTTCCAACGGAACTTTTCTATTGGAAATAAAAATTGTTAATTTTTTCTAACAATATTTTAAATTTTTTATAAAATTTAAACCTATTTTTTAAAAAATAGATATTAATAAAAGCAAGTACATACATATTGAAGTTTATGTCAATTTTAAAGTTGAAGTATGTTTTGCTTGAATTAATTATGAACATTTTTTTAAATTTTATTAATTCATACATTATAAATTAATAATGCCAAATTAGTTAATTTTATACCATTAAAAAATTAATAAAAATAAGAAAATAAAACCATTTTAATTTTATAAAAATACATGATAAGATATAATAATCAATTAAACAAAAAAATAATAATACTTTATATACATTTGTTTTGTAATTAGTTACTATATTTAAAATTATAATTAGTTACTGTATGTACGTTTTAAGTAATAAGATAGATATTTATAATAAACTTCTTAATATAATAGATTTAAAATATTTTAAATTATTATATATATCCATACAAATTATATTGATAGGTATAGAATATATGTAGATAAACCTCCATTATTAAAACAAAAATCTATATATGTGACCTATTGTATTAAACTGAAAGTAGAAGTTATATGTTTTAATTGATATAACTTTATAAGTTAGTGTATTTATGTATGTATATGAGATATATGTTATATCCTACATATATATATATATTAATATGTTTTAAACAAAAGGTTATAGTAAATTTCATTTAGATGATTAGGGTTATTAATTTTATTAGTTTTTTATCATACTTTTTATAAAATTATATTGATAACTAATTATATAAATTTTGTATAATTGTTAAAATATAACATATAATTTGTGTCATAAATATATATATGTATACAATAAATTTACTAATATAACATAATGTTTTATATTAAGTATTATAAAAAATATAATTTATTAATAAAAAATAATAAAGTCCCTTTTGTGTTTGGGTCAAGACTTAAACCTTTTACCTGATTGGATCAGACTGACCCAAAGTTAATTTGTTGGCCCATGATCTGCCTCCCAATAATGCATTGTTCAAATCTATAGGCCAAAACGACGCCGTTTGAAAATTAGGAAGGGATATTAGGGTTCATCCAAAACGACATAGTTTTGAGCCTACAAACCCTAAGTACAAAACCTAATTTTTCTCCCATATTTCCCTCTTTCATTTTCTCTCTCTACCTATCCGACTCTCTCCCTTTTCTTTAAAACCTTCCAACTTCCGTTGGATCTCTTCCTTGTCGTTGGCGATCCCTACTTTTCTCTACGTTTTTCTTTCCGTTCAACCTGTTTTCCTCACCTTCCTAGCTGAGCATCGACAGATCTTACCACCGTCGACAGATCTTGCCTTCTTCTCCCAACTTGAATCTATCCTTCTCTTGTTCATGGGTTTTTTTTTTTTGGAAGTTGATTTTGTTCTGTACCAGTTCGGTGCTCTCCACTTTCTCCGTTGGGAAGTTGTTTTTGTTTTGTTTTATCCATTTTCTAGTCCTGTCTTCTCTCCCTGCTTCGTGGTCTGTCAACATTTTCCAGTGCATTTTGAGACGGAATTTGAATATTTTATTGTAGTAATTATATTTCTCGATTAAGTAAAGTTGAGTGTGATTTTGTCCAATTTCTGGCTACTTTTCTTTTATCTAAAGTTCCTAACATAGTCTTCCATTTTGTTGTAGAAATTTAGGTTTCTCGGTTAAAGGGTTTGATTCAGTTAATCAAGGCAGCTTTCGAGTTAAAATCCACCTGATTTGAGGTAAGCTTCAATTAAAAAGATTTGATATGTTGATTGGGATGGATGGATCGGCTGAATGAAATTTTGTTAATGCTTGTCAACCGGTTGGATCTTTTGCGGATTTAGGTTTGTTTCGTTGTCTGTTCATCCTAAAATGTGAAACAAGTTAGGACATATCATTTAAATTGTATATGAAATTAATAGGCACTTATCGTAATATATGTCAGTCTACCAGAATATCAGGGAGATTCTCATAATTAACTTCTTCAATAACCATCTTAATCTAGATAAAAGGGCATTTGTTGGCTGTTTTTGCTTTGATTCTTGATATCATGATATTTTTAGGCATAATGTCATGGTGATTTCCGTATGTGCTTCAATTATGTAAGTCTTTATATTTAAATATGTTGGTTTCTTGTAAAACGTTTCATTACTGCCAGCTTTGTCTACAAACTGGGTAGTTTCCATGGACATTAAGAAGTAGCTACAGGATATTTATTGAAATTAAATAAGAATTTCTCAAAAAAATTTTTGTTAACATGTTGGAAATTGTGTGTTTGCTTTGGTTTGTGGGAATCAGAATATATATAGTAATAGTAGTCATAACATTATATTTCTAAGGAAAATAGACACGACGAGAAATTAGTTTCGTACATCTATAGCATTTTCAATTCCAACTTGGTTTTCCCACGACTAATTCCCTTGTATTTAATGTTTTCATTAAGGTTTTTTATAAATATTCAACAATTGTGGGAATCTGTAAAACTTTTTACTCATCAAATTTGGTTTTTGGCATCTGAGCATCAAAGCTTCGGGCACCTCTCTTTTCAACGTTAAAGTCGATTTTTGTATTCCATTTAATTCTTTCAAGATAAGAGTGAAGAAAATTCTTATTTTCATATTGATGTTTTTTGTTATTTACGTTAAAGTATAGATAGTCAATTATATGCCACCAATGACCGAAAATTAAAATTTTCCAACATTGCTTAAGCGATGAATGACGTTCATTAAGAAGGATGGTTACTTAATTTCAAGCTCTCCACTGTCAAATAACCATTGTTTGTAAAATTGGGTCATACAGAGAGCCTTTGCTTATTCCCCCTGTACAAAATTGATTTATGTGTTACTTCCCCTTATACATCCCACCATGTAGTAAAATATGATTTTTACATTCCCAGTAATCAAAACTTGTCAATATTTTACAGTTTTGGATTGATATATTATTGGAAATTATTATTTATCAAAAAAATTAAAAATTTAAAAAAATTTTAGTCAATAATTCCATTAAGCAAATAATGTTTGGTTCATTGTTATTTGAATTTTAAAATGTACAATAAAAAAAAGATTATATTTTATTTATTTAAAGGGTATTGCACTTTCAACCAAAACCCAAGAATGAAAGAATATTATATTTCATATGTGTAAAGGTTCATAAATAATTTAAGTTAATTTGTAATCAAATTAATCTAATTCCAAATATGAATATATCTAATATTTGTCTAGTTTAAGAAACTTGTATCATTATGCTATTAATTGTTAAAGCTTGGAATATACCTAAAATTTTTTTAATTTTTTTGGACTAATCTAAAGTAAAAGCATGAGATAGATTTGACACTAAACATTTGGGGTCCAATCCTGAACATTATAATGTTGGAATTGTGATTACTTTTAAGGTAAAAAAAGGGTTCATGAGTTCATGTAGAATTCATAGTGCTTAATTTGAGTCCAAAATTACAAGCCAAATAGTTTTTGTTATTTGTCATTCACATTACTTTATATGAATTTTGGAATCATATAATACATAGATAAGCTCATGAATATGAATTTATCTAATCGTTTATAAAGTTACATTTATTTACCATCTTGTTCTTTTTTTTTTCATTCTTGTATGGAAGCATAGATACTATCTTCAGTTGTTATTAATTTTTAAGATATATATTTTAAATATATATCTTAAAAAGTGTCGTTGTTAACAAATTTTATTGTTAACAACAGTGAAAATTACTCTTGACTGTTATATTCTATGACACTTAGGATTATAAAATGATGGGAGATTGCTCTTGGATGAACTGTCGCTTAACTTCTAATGGATACATTATAGAAGAATTTGTAAATGGAGTTGAATAATTCATTCATTTTGCACGTTCTAATCCTACATTTATGTGGGGGAATAAAATTAGATGCCTTTGCAAAAGATGTAGTAACAACAAGTTTCTAGATTCTGATCAGGTAACAGAGCACATCATTAATAGGGGTTTTACTGGTGCTTACACAATTTGGAGTTTACATAGGGAACATGATGTTGGACAATCATCAAGAAGTAGAGATAGACTTGAACCCAATGCTAGTAATGACGAACATGATGAATATAGAGAACCTACATATGACAATGAAATAGAAAATCCATATACTAGAATGGTTAGGGATGTTATGGGTCCGAAAGTTGCTTTCAACCATGGTTATAAAAATGAGTCAACTTTTATGGAAGAAGATCCAAATCAAAATGCATCTACCTTTTACTCTTTGTTAAGCAATGCGGAAGAACCTTTGTGGTCAGGTTGCACAAAGCACACAACACTTTCAGCTGTGTCCCAACTTTTAAATGTTAAGTCAGAGTACAGTTTGAGTGAATCATGTTTTGATAGATTGTTGGAGATAATCAAGAATATGTTGCCATCAAATGAAAATTTACCAACCGACTTTTATAGAATGAAAAGAAAGGTAGCAAAACTTGGATTGGGATATATCAAAATTCATGCTTGCAAAAATAATTGCATGTTATTTTATGAGGAAACTGCTAATTTGGAGTATTGTATAGTATGTAGGCATCCTAGGTATAAATTGAGGAATTCAAGTGTGAGTAAGCTGAAGAAGAAACTTTACAAGATTTTACGTTACTTGCCACTTATACCCAGGCTTCAACGACTTTATAGTCATGCAAAACTGCTGAACATATGACGTGGCATGTGCACAACCAAAGTCATGATGGATTCGTTAGACACCCTATTGATGGTGAGGCTTGGCAACACTTCAAACGGACACATGAGTTATTTGCAATGGAACATAGAAATGTCAAACTAGGGTTATGTGCTGACGGTTTCAATCCATTTGGATCAAATGTGAATCCTTATTTTATTTGGCAAGTAATGATTTGTGTGTACAATTTGCCTCCATGGATATGTATAAAACAACAATATATTTTTCTTAATATGGTTATTCCAGGGAAGAAAAATCCAAGTCAAAATATTGATGTTTTCTTGAGGCCTTTGATAGATGAGTTGATAATACTGTGGACCTCGGGTGTTGTCACGTATGATGCATATAGGAAACAAAATTTTTATATGAGGGTAGCATTATTATGGACAATTAATGTTTTTCTTACTTACGGTATATTGTCAAGGTGGAGTACTCATGGACGATTATTATGTCCATATTGCATGGAACATTCTAAAGCTTTCATCTTGGATCATGGTAGGAAACCTTGTTTTTTTTATTGTCATTAGCAATTCTTGCGAGCTAATCATCCTTTTAGGAGGCAGAGAGACAAATTTATGAAAAAAAGAGTAGAAAATGACTTACCATTTTCTCGTTTATCAAGTGAGGAAATTTTGTTACGTTTGAATTCGTTTCCTCATCTCCCATTTGGAACAAAATGTGGTGCGTAGAAGATTTTAGGTTATAGTGTAAGTCATAATTAGGTGAAGAAGAGTATATTTTGGGAACTGCCATATTGGCATACGCTTCTTATTCGTCATAATTTAGATGTGATGCATATTGAACGTAATGTTTTCGAGAATATATTCAACACAATGATGGATGTTAAGGGAAAGACAAAAGACAACTTAAAGACACGACAAGATTTGAAGGTGTACTGCAACTGGCCAGAGTTGGAATTTGTGGAACATAATGAAAAAATTTACAAGCCTAAGGCTGCATACACGCTAAATAAGGACGAAATAAGAAATGTTTGTGCTTGGGCTAAACAATTGAGATTACTTGATGGGTTTGCTTTGAACATTTCTCGGTGTGTTAATGAAATTGATTGCAAATTTTATGGGGTGAAAAGTCATGACTGTCATGTATTTTTTCAAAGATTGCTCCTAATTGTCTTCTGTGATATGGTGCCTCACTCAATTTGGGAAGCAATTACTGAGATTTTTCACTTTTTTAGGGATTTGTGCGCAACTGAAATACCTGTAGATCATATGGACACATTGCAAGGAAAAATATGTGAAACTATATGCAAACTAGAAAAGATATTTCCTCTTGGTTTTTTTAGCTCTATGGAGCATTTACCGATACATTTATCTTACGAGGCGAAGGTTGGTGGACCTGTCCAGTATCGCTTGATGTATCCATTTGAGAGGTACTAGAATTATTATTTGTTTTCATATAGTTAATTATAAGAGCTAAAGGTACTGTATAAGTTTGATGAATATTGTGATTTTTAGGTTTTTACAACATTTGAAGAAGAAAGTCAAAAATCGAGCCTCTGTTGAAAGATTTATCTATGAGGCTTATATTATCGAGGAAATATCCTCATTTTGCTCATGGTATTTTGAACCTGCTGTGCGAACAAGAGTAAATAAAGTGTCACGCAATGATGATGGAGGAGAGGTGGATTCTCAAGGTCATCTTTCAATTTTCACTCACCTCGGACTAGCTTTTAATCCATTAGATAAATCTCAATTTTTAGATGAGGATAAGTTTTATGCTTCTGATTTATATATTTTATTGAATTGTGAGGAGATGCTCCCATATATAAAGTAAGTTCCACTATGCATAATTAGTAATGATTGATAATAAGCATGAAAGTAATCACAAAGTTATGGATATGATGATAGGCTATTTGACGAAACTGTCAAAGGAGATTTTGTGGATATATCGAAAGAAGAATTGGAGAAAGTACGTGATGCACGATTCATGAAATAGTTTAAAAATTTTGTAAGTGCAACTGAGTTAGAACCCAAATTTTAATAACATTGAGGTATTAAGTATGTAATTATGAATTTAACGAATTGTATGTAATGTTCGCAGGTTACACAATGTAAAGATGAAATTGACCCACGTATAATTGAAATCTCTCATGGTCCAGGACGTATGATAAGATGTTACAAAGGATACTTTCTTAATGGGTTCAAGTTTCATACCTTAGATTACGGCCAAAATTGTAAGACAATGAATAGTCGGGTTTGCATAAAAGGAATTTTTTATAATGATCATGAGCGTGACTTTTATGGTCTTTTAGTGGACATAATCGAGTTGGAGTATTTTGGTATTGGAAACAGAGTTGTGCTATTTAGGTGTTATTGGTTTGACACTGAAAAAGGGATTAAGGTTGATCTAGTGCATGGTCTTGTTGAAATAAAATACAATTCAATACTTGCCACTAATAAATCATTTGTTTTAGCTGCACAAGCTCACGAAGTTTATTATAGTAGTTATCCATCTAACAAAAGAGATCGCTATGATTGGTGGGTAGTATTTAAAACAAAAACTAGGAGTAGATTCCACATTCCTAGTAGTGGTGATAGAGAAAATGAAAGTGATTTGAATGAAGGAGTATACCAAGAAGATGTGTCTACTTCAATTATCAGTACGGGAGAAAAAGAAGTTGATAATTTTATAAGTTTATCACGTGGTGATTATGAAGAAGTTGATGTTTTGATTGAGGATGAAAAGGATGATATGCAAAGAGATGAGGATGAAGAAGATGACATGGAAGGAGATGAAAATGAAGATGAAGATCAACTTGAAGACGACGATTGTGAAACTTTTAATAATGATGCTGATAATAATGAAAAAAATGAATTTGCTTATTCTGACAGTGATTGATGATTGTAGGCATATAAGATAATGGTTTCATATGTTTTTTTAAAATTGTTTTTTAACTTTAATGTTATAATATTAAAGGATTTGGACATGATATACAATTGAGCTGAAAGTACTTTTTTCTAAATGTTAAAATTAAACCTATATAATCACAGGTTTGATTGTATGTGAATTGATGATTTCAATACGTATATTCAATTGTATATTAATAAATTCTGTTGGGATTTTAACAAAAAAATATTATAGGAACGATGGTGAAAGGGAAGCATTTAAAACCAAGACCTAGGTCAACAGATGCCTCTTGAAGTATGTCTTTACCTACAAGTGCAATTACCTTTGCTCATCTATCCATTCAACAACAAATGCAGTAGGAGTATCATGATGTGCCATATGAGACACCAACATTGTTAGGGGCATTCGCACAGCAAGTAGAAAATGAGACTTTTACTCATGATTCGCGAAGATCCCCATCTATTGATTTAAGTGCAAGTTTAGATGATACATCTGCAAGGTCAAGAGGTTAGGGGTCTAGTGTAGGATTACATACTCTTGTAAACACAGTAGATAGATTGCGTATAACTTCTATTGGGGAGAGGTATGTTATATTGTTATATTTGTTAGTGTTGTTAATGAAATTGTTATATTTGTGATAAATTTTAATATATGTCATTTTTTTTAAACATCTTCTACAAGTACTTTTTTCGAGCGAAGGGTCACAGCTATAATAACAAGGATCATAAAAAATCACTTTAATGGTCCATGGTCGACATGGAGGAAAGTCTCTAATGATATAAAAGAGTTAATGTTTCATAAATTTCAGGTACTATGTTTCTTATTCAATTAAATTATAAGTTTTTTGTTTTCAATAAATTTGTATAAATTTTTTTAATTACGCTATTATTTTGTTGAAGGAAAAATGTGTTTGGTTTGCAAATCAAAATTTTTTGGTTCGATGCATATGAGAAAAAATTTGTGCCGATCGATTAAAAGACATGCTTTCAAAAAAAAGGCATAAAGCAATGATAGAAACCAAAACAAACAACATTAGGGATTGCAAAGGCATGTCAAGGGAATGGATCACAAATGAAATATGGGATACCCCGATCGATACGGTATGGGGTACAGAAGAGTGGCAAAACAAATCGAGAAAAGTAAGGGAAAATTGTTTAACGCCAAAAGAAAGAAGCATCCCAAAGCACACAGTCGGTTCAGTTCCATTTGTGGTTCATGCAAAAAGGATGGTATGAATTAATCTTACTTCAAATTTATATGCTTGGTTTCCCATCTCTCCCATTTAAATTGTATGTTTAGTGCATTCACTTTGGTGTTTTGTTACATGAAATTTGATATATATATATATATATTGATTATGATTGACTATATAAAACGTTGTAAATATATACAGGCAAATGAGATGAAATGAGATGTTAGCTTATTGGAAGTGTTCAACTGCACTCATAAGCGCTCAGGGGGATATGGTGATTTTATAGATAACAAGTCCAAGTCTACAAGTGTAAAGAAAAAACTTATTAATTGTTATGTTTACTTTAAAGTTGATAATCTAGATTCATATTAATGGTATTTATATTTTTTTAAGTAAGAACTGTATCATTCTGTACTATCGCAGAAGTATGGTGAAGATTCATCTTCTCAACCAGAATTCGATCCGCATGCATGGACTGAAGCAATTGGAAGGATGAAGACTACACGCACTCACGATTATGGGTTTGGTACTTGAGTGCCAGCTACAACTTTACTTATTGGAACACATAGCAATGTATCAACATCTGAGTCTGCGTGTAGCCCTATCAACTCAAATGTTAGCAGTCCTGCAATTGCATTGGAAGAAAAAGTGAAAAATCTTTTAGAAAATTTGGGTAAGATACCTGAGGAATTACGTGGGGAAATACGCGAAGAAATTAAAAATGCAATGGCGGAAAGCATAAGTCAATTTATGGCACGTATGGAAACCATGTTCATGAGTAATGCGCGTTCAACACAAGGAGATGCGGGACCTTCGAGATAAAAAATTGACAAGTAAGAACACAAAATTCCATGAACTTGATGTATATTTTTTCTAGTGTTACACTTGGATACTTTTTAGTATATTTATGTTTTATATTCATGTGTATTTCACTTTTTTTATATATTGAGTGTTTAGGGTAATTATTAATTAGATGCACTAAGTAATAAATATCTATTTTTAAGATGTGTTTATTTCATATATTTTGATACTGAAATGCGGATGGGAATTGGTAATTTATCATTGAAATGAATACAGGTTATATTGGTTGAAAAATTATAAGCAATAGAACAGGTAATTAAATTTCCAACGAAAATTTTCGTTGGAAATATAATCATATTTTATGTTGAAAAATTATTTCCAATGGAATTTTTCGTTGGAAATTTCCAATGGAATTCCGTTGGAAATAATGTTCCAACGGAATTTTAATCACCAAAATTTTTCGTTGGAAAATTATTTCCAACAGAATTTTAACCACCCGATAATTCCGTTGGAAAATTATTTTCAATGAAATTTTTCGTTGAAAATTTCCAACAGAATTATTTCCACAAGAAATTTCCAATGGAATGTTTCCCATTAGTCTTTTCCAACAGATTTTTTGTTGGAAATCCATCGAAAATTTCTAACAGAATTGTAATTAGATTTTCACATATTTCACAATTTTCCAACGGATTTTTCTATTGAAAATTTTCAACGGATTTTCAACGGAAAGTATTACCTACGAGGTTTTTTCCTACAGATTTTTCAATGAAATTTTTCATTGGAAATTCATTTGAAATACTAATTTCCAACAAAAAAAAGCCTATTTCCAAAGGAAAATTCCGTTGGAAATAAGTTTTTTTTTTAGTGTTAATCTTTAAATTTTCATTAAAAATTTAAACTAAGGACAATTGATAACAACGTCAAAATTTTGCCTTTAATTTGAATGACATCATATTTTGATGATGACTTGATATGTTGAGATGAATTAATTTTTTTAATTATGCAAGATATATTAATCTTAAAAATAAAATTTTTTTAATTAAATAATGATTAATATATTTATTAAATTCTAATAAAAAATTTTTATTACATTTTTCATTAAAAATAAAATTATTTTGTATTAACATCTATCATATGTCAAAGAAAATTTAAGTTGACATGTCATGTCATTGATAAAAAAGTCATGTAAGCGATTGAACTTAGCATTACTATCAATTGTTCTTAAATCAATTTTTTATAAAAAAAAAAGTTAAAATATGAAATTCATTAAAATTAAGGTAAAAAGACTAAAATTGTCAAATTTAAATTAGTAAAGGAACCAAATTCATATTTTGACCAATTCAAATCCAAACTTTCAAGTATGAATGGATGGTGCATAAATGATATTCAATATAAATTCGTACTAGCATTTTATTGAGGTAAAGGCATTTAAAAAGGGATTGTAAGCTTCTTATTCCTTAAACATTAAAGTGTTTACCATTGAGGAGGTATCCACTTACATTGGTGTAAAACTAAATTACTTTTAAACACTTTCATTATTTTTCATATTAGTTATATTTGATTTTTTTTAATTATTAGATTTCATGCTTTATTCATGTAGATCTGCATATTAAATTTCAAATTAATAAAAAATGTCTAATTATTTGTTTAATAATAATAATAATAATTTTGACTATTAAAATATATATTAGAAACAAACACTTTTCTCAATTAATTAATATTATAACAATATTGGATTGATTTGAAACTTTACGTGCATGATGAGTATAATAAATTATTAAATTTAATGATTGATTTATTAAAATATTAATTATATATGAAATTATAGAATGGTGTAAAATTAATTAGTTTTTGAGACTGTGTAACTTGATCTTTCCCCTTACAACTAATTTAAATGTAAATTTTTCATATTTTTTTGTTTGTTACTGATGATGAAAAATGATTTTAGTAGTAGTTATAGGGCCATTAAATGTAATGTTTCAAATAAGAATGACAAGAATGTTGATAGACTCCTTTATAAAGGAAAAAAAGTATATTGCTAGACTCTCCATCTGCTACCTAGCTTCAAAATTTGCACAGTCGTTAGAGGTGTTTGAGTTAATTCAGAGCAGTTCATTCCATTTCCATATCGAGGATCTATGATATATATGTATGCAGAGAATTGCATCTATACCATGCAAAAATTCTTTTGTAGTTAAGTCCAAATCTCCACACAAACACCTCTAGAAATGAGATTCTCAACCAATTAAAGTGTTACACAGTGAGAGAGAGAGAGAGAGAGAGAGAGAGAAGCTTGTAGAATGGTTAAAAGGGAGAGATTTTACTGAATGAATATGATCTGTTAGTTAGGTTTCAGTTATCATCCAAACAGATATCAAACTATGTATGGGTCAGGGCTTGTCAACCGAAACTTTAACATGCTAACAAATCTGCATGCACTCCCATGAGATTTTCATTGCAATGGTTTTGTACGGCTTTTAGCACTTGGATAGTGCCCATTAAATATATGCCACACATAAGTTCATGCATATGCATGATTTGATCTGCCCAGTGCCGACGCTTGCTGCAAAAACAAAGCATTAGTGTAGATTTTTTGCGTGGCGTTTTTTGCTAGAATTTAAGGGTTTTAAAGCCAAATTAATTTAATTTTATGTAACTCTATCATGAAATTTGTAGTAAAATGCTAAAGGTTTAATGCTGTTAATTAGCCAAGAAACCAATCCCATTTCTAGTTTTGTTTTGTTTTGTTTTTTTTGTTTTGTATGATTGATCAGCTCTTAAAGAAAAAGTTGATTTTGTTAATGAAATAGCGAGTGTTTAAAGAACACTTATTAAGATTATTATTATAAGCAACATGTATCCATTCAAAATATTGAAATTATCATGGTTACGCCATGATTTCATTAGAATACTATAAACCCTACAAGAAGTTGGACTAGTACAGACTCGTCAAGCAACCATGGGTTTACATCGTCACCATTTAAAACAGTGGAACAAACTTGTTCAAAACGTATTACACCAAAACAATAGCACCGGGCAGTACGATTTGACCCTAGCTTAATATCTTACTGCAAATACCATCACCAACAAAACCCCTCTTCACATAAATTTATGTCGACCTGTTTCGTACAATATTCTTCCAACACCTTGCTACGTACAAGTATTTATTTCTGTTCAAACTCATTTTTGCAAGATAATGAGCACAATGATTAGCTTCTTTTAAGATATTCCAAAAAAAAAAAAAAAACACAACCAATAACAATACGAAACATATTAATTTCTTGAAATAATTTTCACAATTTTCATGATTTTTTGCAAAATTTAAGAATCCAAGAAACAGCTCCCTAATTAAAATCTGCTTTAACATTATCATGTTACGTATCAACTATTGTATTTAATATATCAAAATGTTTATTATAAATATATAATCTTTTAACAGGTAGGTTTAGAGCACTGGCCAACAAAACCTCTAAAATGTACATTTCCCTAACAACTACTCCAACTCTGCTTAGGGTTGTTGCTTAACGCAATGGAAGAAAAGATTTGATAAAGATGTAGTGGTGATTTGTAATGTTTTATATTTCTGAGGCTTCATAATAAAAATCTATTGATTAACAAAATCACTTGTGGATCTATTATGAATTTTATGTCTGCGCTTGATTAATTAATTATTCAATGAGCTTACGCAAAGTTTATGGGGTAATCATTCAACAATTAGACTAATCAAGATAACATATCAAAACCAAACAAAAGATCAGCATTGCAAGCTTCAGAAAGGGGCTTATCATAATACAATTAAGAGTTTCTTGTGAATCAGGGAATTTAAGCACTTTAGTGGGTAGATGAAGGAGAGGTGTGTTAAGACAACTTATCAAAGAATAAATAAATGAAAAGAGAAGAAAAGATCAACTTTATGTAAACAAGGAAAATTCCGCTAAAACCGGATATGAAATTCAAGAATTGTACTGGGACCTAACAATCATATTCTAAATCTTGTGGGGTTCATGTTAACTTCATCATCAGTGGTAAGAAATGTGCTTGTGTATGACTAACGTCTGGCTCTTCCTGATTTGTGTGGTGATGGCACCGAGAGGCTTTGTGCAGCCTCGTTTTAGGATTTCTTTTGGATTGTCCCAGTTTCTGGTTTTCTCTGTCACTGTTTCTGGGTGCTTGGCTTGTTGATTGTTTGGGGAGGGACCAGGTCTGTACCCGCTATGGCCCTATGTGTAGCTGTTTTCTTCTGCAAAGATATGCTGAGCGGGATGCCTTGTGACGAATTTTGGGAATCACGATCCAACCCCTCCTTGTTTTCTCCTGAGGATCTAGGCTTGTATTTTGCTGTAACAAGTCTGGCCATTGAAAAAGGCCAAAGCCTTGCCACAACACTTTGTAACTCTGGTTGATGAATTATACAAATACATTGCCTTTCAAAAAAACTGCATGATCAGTGATCTTCTCGTCTCCAGAGCAATTAATGTAAATTATCAATAACAGCCATTTCATAAAACACCAAATTTAAATATCAGCTGTTCACAAAGTATTGCATCCATAAACCTCACATTTCTCTCTTCAACTTTTTAATGGTGTGATTTTTTTTTTTTCTTTTTGGGTTTTACTACATCAAATCCAAAAACAATATTTAACTAAGCTATTCAAAATCTCTTGATTTGAGCCCCAAGGTTTAAGGTGCAAACATCTACAAATTTCTAGCAGTTTTGAGCGTTAATAAAGGTTTAGATAGTTACCCTATTGCATGCATGGTACAAGCATTCATGAAGAATTATGGACTGTTATGTCTCTCCTTAAGATTTCGAAATGAATCAAGACTTAACAATGAAACAATGGCCTGTATGGATCCCCACAAAATTGCTTTTAAATATTTAAACCAAAAATCCTTTGAAAAGGACCAAGGGAATTATATATGTGAATATCCTCCAGTACTGTGGTCCCCGACTCCTAAGATGGCAAAGTTTCAACTAACCTCCAAAATTAAAGGGTCTAGAACAACATTACTTCTTCTAAGCCAAGGTTCTATTTGAGTACCTGAACACAAAAAATTATTGCCTCGATCTGACATCTATTAATTTACAAATTATGTCATTATATTGATTCGAACGCAACGACAGATGATAAATATAACATAAATTAATAATATTTATTAAATATAGTCCATTTTATTTGTAAAATGGAGGTTTCTTTTTTTGGCTTCCTGCCCTATTATTCAAACTCCCGCACAGAATATAGCATAGGCAGGGCGAATGCATCCATAGATTTTCTATCTTAGTTCCATAAAAGTATATTAATGGCCTAATTCTTTCCTGCTTTATTTAATTAATTAATTATTTACCAAAAGAGTAGGTAAAATTTTTTGTGTTTGATTGGTACCCAAAAAATATATACTGTGTATATTTTAAGATGTTGATGCTACATAAATTATGCTGGAAACAGTAACACCACATCAAACTGTGTAGGTCTAGAATATGTCTAGTGAAGCTAATAAATGGGACAACCCATTCTCTGAATTTAATGTAGGATTGAAGAACTGTTGAGAAAGGGAGCTGATGACAATAATTGATAACCACAACTCTTCTACGAACCAAGACGTCAGAGTTTTTCTGATTTTAGAAAAAAAAAGACATCAAAAGATAGAAATAGTTCAAAATATTTGTATTTATATAATCTTTTGCACAAAAAAAAATATGAGCATTTAATTCAACAATATAAAAACAGTAAAGTTCAAAATTTCTCTTTTTAAAATTAAAAATATATATTTTATATAAATTAATGAACTCTTTGTTTGGTGGGTGGGGGTTTTGTGACTGGATACATCAATGTTAAGCATGCACTACATAAGACTAGGTAGAGAATAAAGTTTTAGGGTACAATATTAACAAGTAAATTAGAGTGCTGTATGATGCTGACCCCACTATCTCCCTCTCTATGCTGCCAACATTCATTATATTCATGAAACAGAGTGCTTGGGAATAAGATTAGGGTTACACAATGACTGAAGTAATTAAATATAAAGGGCATCATGTATTTGGCAGAAATAGTGGTGCTTAGTTACAATTATGATGTCTAATATGAAATCTATTTATCATGTTTAAGTCTGCAATAGGATCTAGTGGACAGGTAATTTAACTTATTAAATTTACTTTTAATTGAAGTATTAAGTAGATTAATTAAGGAGTTAACAAGTAGGTTGCACTTGCAATGGCATCTTAAATTGAGAGAACTTGTATTCTTAATTTCTTTCTTATTTTTTATTGAAGGTTGTGTGTGTGTGTTTTTTTTTTTTCTTGATGATAAAGGTATAAGTTTGTTTCACCTTTTGTCATTATTAAAGTGAATATTAAAGTGAAAAGGCAAGAAGAACTATGATTATTTTGTAAATTAATGAGCAAAATGGACTAAGGATCTTGGAGAGTCATAGTCATAGTCATAGCAGCCAGAACTACTATTTCTTTTAGGAAAACAAGGGTAGTTTTCCAAAAAGAAAAAATAAAAATGGATTCTCTCCTAACCCACTCTATCTCCTAACTCATTAAATTTACTTATGCTTCTCTCACCCAAACATTGAAGGAGGAAAATATATTAAGCTAGAGAGTGAGAGATGCATTCTAGGCTTTTAGGTTTTGGACATAGAGTAAAAGGCAAAGAAAGAAATTGTGAATTTTTGGGGAAGAACAAAAGAAGAATAAAGTAAATAGTAAATAGGGATTTATTAAAGTTAAACCCCCATCGTAATTTTAAATCACTAATATTATATGATTCATTTATAATCCAAAACACAACATATTTGACATCCAATCTCAGGAAATTGCTAAAATGGTTGAACAACTTGAGATAAAAAAATCTTTGATGCAATTGGTCTCTGCATTTTGTTGAAAGTAGTGATTAATTTTCTCCATGTACAATAATTTGTAAATATTAGATTCTTATACTTTTCCAAATTGATAATGTCAATTCAATTTTTTAAGTCAACAATATAATAGTGTCACATAAACAATTTAATTATCACTTAAAAATTATATTTGTATTTGGTAAACATCATGTTAACATAATTATTACATTATTTTAGATGTCATGTTATCAAATTCAATATCATATAAATAAGAATATATCAAGATAATACAATTAAATATCATGTCAATATAGATAACATGAAAAGTTTAACGTTGTTAATGATTGAATTAACATTATCAATTTTGAAAAGTACATGAATTTATTTTTTACAAATTATTATATAAAAATTAAATTTATCAATTTAATTGAATACGGAGATTGATTACCTAATTTGGTCTAAAAAACTAAATATTATTTACCCACAACATTATACTTTTTGCCTCTTTACTTTTAAATTCAAATAATTAACAACTTAAATTGAAGTATTCACAATCTGGAATCATTTAACACACCCCTTTGTGCGAGTAATCAATTAGCTCCATTTTTATCTCTTGTTTTTTTCTTTTAATTTTAACATTGATTTTGCAAAACAAAGGACCCCACGAAAATGTGGTCCACGACAAAGAACATCAGCGGCTGATTTACGGCGATGATCACTCCTCCAAGGCCCCAAAGTGGCCCCAACTTCCACACAGATGTAGGCCCCAAACCCACCTGACAAAATCAGCAGATTCAGCACACCTGGCGTCACTGCAGAATCTCACTACAAGTTAACGTGGTCCCACGAGATAACTCTATCAATAAATTATAATGGTTAAACAAAAAAAAGAGAAAACTAGCCACTAGAAAGACCTGTTCGGTAAGAGGAATCAAGACAAGCAATCGTGTTGGCCTTTTTGCCGTTAGAATCTCGTGTTTTGCTTTGTTTTTGGGTTGACAATTGAAATGAAAATGGAGTTGTGGTGGTGGTGGTGGTGGTGGTAATGGTGATAACGACCACACTCAATCTCTTGCTTCATTCGAAGAAACAACCACCCAGGAAGGAAAACAAAAAGGAAAAAAGAACAAGATCGTTGCTTTCTTGTTCAATAGAAAATCCCATTTCCTTACTTGTAAGCCTCTCTCTCTCTTTTCCTTTCCTTTCCATTGCATTAATACCTTTTTTCCATGTTAATCATACTATATTTGTTTCCACTTCAAAGGAGTCTTATTCATTTATCAAGTTGATACCTTTTTGAAACATGGGTCTCTTTCTCTTTCTCTCTCTCTCTCACTCTTTCCATATGGTCAAATTCTTTTGCTTTTTGGTTTTCGCCTTTTTGTTCTTCTCTTAGTTTGGTTTCTGGATTTTCCTTGTTCATCTCATTTCTTGTAGCTTTTCCTGTCCTGTTTTTATTCAATCTTATTTTTCCTTTGATTTTGCTTTATTGGGATATTTTCAGCTTTTGTAGCATATCTTTGATATCTTTCTGTTTCTAGTTAAAGGCTCCTTTTCCTTTAATTTTTTTTCCTTATTTATTTTTTCATTGTTGTGCCTAATACATCTAAAAATCCTTATGTTTGATGTGGTTTAAAGATTATTCTTTTGACTGTTGGTTTGTAGCCAACTTTTATTTTGGCTTCGACCACTTTTATTTACTCTATTTGTTCCTAAGGAGTGCTGCATTTTCTTATTATACATTTTGTTCCCAAGAAAACCAAGGCAGATCTTTATGCTTTATGTTGTTTTCGGATTCCAGGTTATGAAAATTTGTTATCAAGTAAGCGAAAAATTATTTGATAAAAAGGTCTTGATTAACACATTGGTAGAAACTTTTATTAGTCATACTTTTAAATTGAAAGTTTTTTTCACTTTTCCATTTATATTTTATCTGCATTTTCAGTCCTATAAGATCCCATTTTTATGACTTCTCTGTTCATGAAATGAAAAGGGGTTTGTTTCCATTGCAGATTCAGTTTTTAATTTAAACTGTTCTAGAGGTACTTCCACCACGCCCATTCCTCTTTTTTTTGCAGTTGTATGGAGTTCAATTATATTGCACGTGATTTAGAATGCATTTTAACTTCTCCCAGTTTCTGCAAATTTTATCTTTTTTTTTTTGGTATTGATTGAAGGATGGGAGATCATTTTGTGTTGCTTGTCGATCGGCTACTAACGGAATCCACTCTTGAAGCTGCTGTTGAGAGTAAAAACCAATCACAGCAAGGCATGTCCTCAGCAAGCAAAGATGATATGATTGACTTTTCATCTCATAGGATGGATGACAATGTTGGTTCATCTCCAAGTAAATTGGTGGAATGTAGGATATGCCACGATGAGGATGAAGATTTGAACATGGAGATACCCTGTTCTTGCCGCGGCAGCTTGAAGGTCAGTTGCAGATCAAATGGTTCTTTTTCCTTAAAATTTTAATGTCAGTACTCAAAATCTATGCGTAGATCAAATGCGCTTTTGTATCATTTTAATTTGCCATAATGCTTCTAAATTAAGACCTGAATTATTCTAATGCAGTTAAGTTGGAAAAATGTTTGCATGTATTGCTAAATGCTAATTGGTTCTTAAGCATCAGTAGTTTCATAGAACTGTCGCCTGTGTTTTTAGCTTCTCTGAAAATGTTTATTACTTTTCTCAAAAGCATTACTTATCATCTTAAAGTTGTTTATTGGCCAGATCCATATTTTAGCGTCATCTGGTGTCATACATTCGGCTTTGGAAGTTACTTTGGGAGACTGTAAAACCAATGTCTTATGTCTAGATCAATTAAATCATTAGCCTCTGTATTCCTAAAATCCAATGTCGACTTGCATGTAGGCTGGTATTTTCCCTTTTTTAGTGAAGATGATCAAATGACTTGAAAACAATATGTGAGCCATTAAAGTAATGAAATTATAAAGTGTTCTTGAGAAGCTCTGTTACAATTTTAGAGGTTGCATAGTTTCCTTTTGGCATAAATATTGGAAATGTGCATCTCAAGAAAAATGCACAGGACATGTTTACGATGCTTTACATGTATGATATATTCGTATATCAACTGGTTATAGTGTAGTAGCATGCAAAGCTCTTAAGTGCAGTCCCAGCATGCGCTGAGAGCATTCTCCTTCTTCCATTGGCTTTTCAAACTTTGCGACTTGTTTTGGGTAGTTGCAAGTGAGATAACTTGTTTTCCTGAGCTACTTTTTCCTTGCTTGTTGCAGCATGCCCACCGGAAATGTGTTCAAAGGTGGTGCAATGAGAAGGGTGACACCATCTGTGAGATTTGCCACCAGGTCCAACCATTGTTTTATTTGTCAGTTCATTATCTGCAAATCTTTTTCCATGAATAATTTGAAAGACACTGATTGTTACGCTCTCTTTCGGAATATGCAGCAATTTAGGCCTGGTTATACAGCACCCCCTCCTTTATTTCATTATGGAGGTGTTCCTATGAACTTCAGGTATATCTGGATCTCTCTATCTAAAGTCTAGCCTTCTTTATATGATATGATTGCTTTCCTTCACTCATTAAAACATCATTATAATAATCTCAGAGGAAATTGGGAAATTTCCAGGAGAGACCTGCCAGCTCCTCATTTTATAACAATGGTTACGACTGATCGTGATTTTATGGAATCAGATTTTGATGATTATTCGGCTCCCAGTTCTCGAAGCTTGATTTGTTGCCGTGTCATTGCTATAATTGTACCTCTCTCTCTCTCTCTCTCTCTCTCTCTCTCTCTCTCTTGGGTGTAGTTTCAATTAAAGTTCATCTCTTTCACCTGTTCAGAAGGAGAGGGGGGGCTTGAAATTAATTTTAAGAAATATATAACTCATGTAAATATGGTACACATTGAAAATTTCTTTAAAATAAGTTCCTCTCGAAACAAGGCGATTACGCAATTAATTAAAAAGAAAAAGCAACTTGCAGAAAAGATACAGGAAAGATGGTTGATTGCCAGATGGTTTGCCAGCTGCAGAGGGGGTAAGGTGGCTGGACAATGGGCCCTGTTGTGCCCTTGCTATGTAGCCAGTCCTTTCATATTGGTGGTGAAAATGTTTGGTTATGATGTCTGAGTTATAATCATATAGTTTAGCTTTTACTTGACAGTTACAGTGATTATTCTGTTGGTAGTAGAGAATTAGATTATCGAACTGTTGTCATGCAAGATTTGCTAATCAATGCTAATGTGCAGTTTATGGTTCTTCTGGTTTTGCGCCACACTCTTCCAATCATAATCAGTGGAGCTGGGGACTACTCTTTGACATTGTTCACTGTGAGGGCACATGAAACTAGTTATTTAGGTAGAGTGTTGCAGCAAATGAGTGTCCTTTTAACTTTCTGCTGTGTGTTGCAGTTACTAATGTTGAGAACCGTTGGGATTCTGTTGCCTATATATATCATGGTTAAGGCATTCACGGCTATCCAACGT
This sequence comes from Theobroma grandiflorum, assembly GCA_036013995.1. NCBI lineage: Eukaryota > Viridiplantae > Streptophyta > Magnoliopsida > Malvales > Malvaceae > Theobroma > Theobroma grandiflorum. The sequence continues at coordinate 13,979,986 of CP142132.1, read as the reverse complement.
CGTCGACACCATCAGGTTGGGAATACATTCACTGCTATCAGCTTCTGCTACTCAAGAATTGCTTGTTAGTTTGTTCGCAGCTAATTGCATATGATAATTTTACTATGTTGAAGGATCCTCGCTTTTCCCTAGCTGCGTCAGATGAAGAAAGTGAATTACCACAACTGCAGCAGCAGCCACACTCACGTTTTATACGTATGCATTAAACGCAATGCGGCAGCTTCCTCGCTTTCTTTAGGAATCTACTGGTAGTGCTAGAGGAAGAAGAAAACAAATAAAGGGGATATGCAAAGGTGATGTCATCTTTAACATAGCGGTGCACATGCGCCAGGATCATAAGATGAATTCAGCAGAGGATTCATGCTTGGTCAGAATGAATGCATATTCTACTACTACCGTGTACAGTTACAAAAACATTCAAATGGGTATATATATAAATTTAGCATACAAAGATTGCTAGGTTCAAAGACCATCTTCGTTACTTGTGAAGAAAATGAGAGTGTGTCTGGCAACCAACAGCAGATTGGCAACAAAATGCTCCTCATTCTCTCTCTCTCTCTCTCTCTCTCATTTCTACTAAAGGCTGCAAAAACCTTGTATATTACTCCTATGCTGTGAATTCATATAATCTCACACCCTAAGCCACTAAATTGTACTTGCACAAAAGCATCCAAAAAAGAGCAAACTAAAATAGATTTTGTTTTCAATTCTGCCAAAATGAAAGGAAAAGAAAATATATTTTCAACCTACTTTGAGTCAAGCATTGCACCGCTTGATAATGAAATAGATTTATGTAACGCATAATATGTTTCCTAGGGGATTTCAGTTGAAGTAAAATTCAATAAATCCCAGGTAAAGGATCAGGTCGTCAAAACCAGCATACCCCAAAATGGTAATCTGCTTTGGTAAATCATAACCACCAGGAAATTGAACATAACAAACTAATATATGATTTGAAGAGCGGAAATTCACTTGAACAAATGAACTTCGGATAATGTCATTCAACTGTCCACGCTCAGATCAACATTATGGCAGAAACCCAAATACTAGACACTGAAACACAAAATGACACTTCATGAAACAACTAAAGCAAACTTCAAGGCAGGCTCACTGGCAACTCTTTATTAATAACACAAAACACCTTAAAAAATGCAAAAACACAACCACTGGTGGCAACCACCCACAAGAAAGCGGTACCATGTCATTCCTCCTCAGATTCTGACTCTGCACTCTGGAGCCAATCAATAAAAGGCTTTGCATTCTTCCATATCTGAGAGTCCTTGTTCTCCCCCTTTAGACCTTCTTGATACCATTGTAGCATGTACTCCTCCTCCAACACATCAGCATCATACAGTGCTTTCAAAACTAAAGCAACTTCCTTCAACGCACTTGAGCTGACCTTTCCACAAAAGGACTCTACCGCTTTAAGTAGAAGAAGCTGTGATCCCTCATCTTGAGCAACAGCAGCAACAAGGTAGTTTTTCCTCTTAACCACCTCCTTCGCCAAACCTTTCTCAATTCCATCAAAGAGTGCCTCTAACAAAGCATTAATCTTTTCCTGACCAGAACCAGAAAGAGATCCCAAAAGGGACTTCAATTGATTTGCAGAAACACCTTTCTTCAAATTTGCTTTCAACTCCTCAACAAGGGTCTCATGAAGGTTTGAGTTGCCATTCTCAGCCTTGTGGTTGTCTTTCTGTGGTGAAGACGTACCATTTAAATTGTTGCTTGCCTTAGTAGTCACCTTCGCCTGCTTCTCTGATTCATTAGTAGACAACATGACCATATCAGCCGTCACAGCACTTAGTTGCTCTTGGATACGCTGCCGAGCTGCCTCAAGTGATGTATCAGTTTGCCACTGGACATCATCATCGCCCTCCTCCTCATCAACCTCTTCCTTTTCATCAACTTGACTGTGAGATGGTGAAATGTGATCATCATCAGAGCCACCAGCTTTCTTCTTTGTAGAGCCAGCTTTAGCGGTACCTTCCTTAGAAGAGGACCCTTTCTTCTTTCCATCTTTCTTCAATTTTTTCTGCTCCTCATCTGCAGCCTCACCTTCCTTCAGTCGCTCCTTTTCAGCCCTCCTCAACGCCTTCTTGTCTTTTGATCCCTTCTTTTGTTCAGGTGGGTTTTTCAAGATGAAAGTTGTCAACTTATCTCTCATATCGACATCTGAAACAAAACCACATGCAGCACATTTCAATTGGATCATCTGATTCTTAGTTATCAATATCTCAGTCTCAGGGTTTCCACAGCCATAACACTGCACATATTTCTTGATGAAGTTCTCAAGAAGACCAGCAAGCTTAGCAGTATCATGGGATCCATTAACAAGAGAAGTCCCAGTTTTTTCATCAAATTTAGACTGAGCACCAAGCTCACAACCAAAATACTTGGTTGTGTAAGAGGCCGGCCTTGCCAATGCCTTTGCAATGTCAACCATGTTGACTACATTTGTTTTGATGCCATTTCCTCGGCCCTCAATCTTGGTGATCATTTTGGGCATCTTATACCTGTAGAAGGCATCATCACTATTTCCAGCACCTATGTTCTGCAAAGCCATCTTGAAATGCAATTCAAAACAAAATATCTTAATGTCACAGGCAGCAAATGCTAGAACTCAAAGTGTTCGCAGCAGTAAAGTCTTCAAAAATTTTGTAAGGTATGAGAGCAGACTGATCTTCTGCAATCACGAAAGGTTGCAACCAGCTGCAACCATGAAAATCTGGGTGTTCTTGGAATGGTCCAAGATGCATACAGCCAAATTTGTCCGACAAAGGTCTGATCTTTTTTCTAACTGAAGGACAATACTCTCCAAGCAACCCAATTGATCCCAAATAGGGAATGGCCTGTATGGACATAAAAGAAACTTCGAACGTTGACACACTTCAACTTGAAACTCTGCTGATTGCAGCAGCACCTGCAAGCTTCCTCAACAAACAACATCAACATAAGTCAAGACAAATAGGTATAAGCATAATTCATAATAAAAATTCATGTTGAATTTGAAAAGGCATGAGGAAGCTGCTTAATGATATTAGAGACAGGAACATGCTCACTAAAAACTTAAAAAAAATTGTTATACAAAGAAAACATAATTCATTCCAACACTTAAATAAAACATGCTAGTTATCAACTGGAACTTCCAAAATTAACATGTTAACTAATAATATATTAATCTTCAATAGAATAGAAGCATAATTTCATATCACTTACACTGCTAAATCTTAGTTACAATAATTTTTATAAGAAAAATTCAAAGTAAAAGCTTATAAAGACTTTACGTGCAATTGCATCATTTGCTAAAAATATGAGTACATTTTAAGACAAAAAAAAAAAAAGAAAACTTTTGAATTTTTTTTCTTTGAAAATTTTCATTACTACTTACTAATATATTATGTCACTAAGTTGGTTTTACATCTAAATCAACTTTTAAATTTTCAAATGAACTAGCTATTTATTCATTTTCAATTTCTTTTTCCCTTTTTTTTCCTAACCTTAAAGATTCCAACCTTTTTTACTGACTTTCCTCATAAAATTATTTAAACAATATACCCATCTCCGTTCTTTAATATTTAAGAACATGAGAAATAAATCAACCAAAAAAACAAATAGATCTCAAAGAATAAGACGACAGAGATTCAACTAAAAGTCAGTTTTTATAGAATTTAATTCATCCATTCTTTCCTACAATAAATCCCGATTAAAAAGATCAAAGATCTCAAACCAATAAACAGATTAAAATATATAGAAAACTAAACGAAAATGATCGTCGAAAAAAATCAAAAGCTTTCAGATTCTTTACCTGAAATCGAAGAATAAAAAAAATAGATATTTCTCTTTTTTTTTCCCTTTAAAGTAAGAGAAATAAATAAGAGAGGGTAGGGTTTTGGGGGAAACTGGTTTTTCTTTGGATGCTTGGTTTTGAGCTTGAGACTGTTTATATAGGGGTTGGAGATGAGGCAAGGAATTTTGGTTGCGTAAGGCAGGACCACTTTAGGTTCCATGCTTTTGCGTACTGTTTTGACGTGGATCTCCTTTGGATTTGTCCACTTTAAATTTAATTTAAAATCTAATAAAAGCAAAGCTGAAAATGACATACCTTTATTTCCCAAAAAGCCCTTCCCATTTTCTTTTGTTTCTTTTATAGGGGATAATAATAAAATAAAATTACTAATATATGTGTAAACCAAATAAGCAAAAATGAAGAATCACAACAAAATTAAGGATATTCAATTATTTTTTTCTCAATTAGGTTCATGCTCTTAAAAAACAAAGTTAATTAGGTTCATGACTCTATGCATTTTGGGGTTTGAATGCTAGAAGATGAGAAGTTGGATGTTTTAGTGACAATAATTAAAAATTACAGAAACAATTGCATTCACCCTTTTTAATTATGCGGTTTTAATTAATTTTATAATATTTTATTTTCCATGCGTATATCAATGCAATGGGGATTCATAAATCTTATTTGTTTAAATTTTATAAATATTTTTTTATTTGAAAAAATAAAACATTTAAACTTATCTTATTAAAGAGAAAATACATACATCTGTTATTAAAATCAAATATTGCACGTACCAAAATATTTTCTTGCTTTCTTTGTTAACCAATAATTACTGATATAAGATCGAAGGGGTGATATCTTGACTTACATTGTATTAGGATCTTGAATAAGGAAAGCAAGATGGGCGCCTATTCTATTAAAGTTCACCCCCACCTACCCCAATTAAGGTAAAAGCCTGTTATGTTAGGTTGGGCTTCTTTTCTAAAGAGAAATTAGGGTTGGCCATGGATATGTTTCGCTTCGATTTATTTACAAAAGTAAAATTCATGTCCCACAAAATTAGTTTATTTTTTTTATTTTTTTTCTAAAATTTATCCCTTTTTCCAGGATTAAAAATTCATTTAATCAAAAATAAATTAAGATTGGATATTGATTTGGTATTCATATATTCTTTTATTGCATTCGTTTATTGTATTTTAATTTCTTTACTTTTCCATTTTCTGTTAAAATATGTATGTATATAAATATGCATTTTTTATTTTAAATATCGTATAACTATTAATTTATTACTTCTTCAATGAATACAATCTCTGATATATGCATGTATACATGTTTGTAATTTTTTTTTGAAAGTAGAATTTATTAATTAATCAAACGTGGAATACAAACTCCCATCATATCAGACAGGAGTAAAGAGAAAACCTTTTCTGGTGGGTGGTCATACAGAATACTATCAGAGCTTAACTCAAACCCAAGATTAGCCATAAAGTCAGCTATTCTGTTCCCTTCCCTTCCTTATATATATGACTTATACTAACCTCCCAATGCCTACTTAACAAGGCTTTAATTGCTCTAATTAGGTCAAGATTAGAGCAAGGATGAGCAAAAGAGAAGCTGATCGCCTAGACCACTGCTTTATTGTCTGTTTGTAGTTTAACTTTGCGAAAACCTCGCTTCCACGCCAGCTGGAGACCTCTGTAGACCCCCCACAACTCCGCACGGTAGGCTAAGCTTGTTTTTAACTTACAAGCGTAGCCCACAATCCAAGTACCATGTGTGTCTCTCAGCACTCCTCCAGCAAAAGCAGACCTTGCTACATTCTTGTACGCCCCATCTGAATTCACTGCTATCCATTCTTCTGGTGGAGGTGTCCATCCCACTAGGATTTCCTCTTGTCGCTTTATACTCCCACTTATCAAAAGAAGAGTTGTTCGCGTTTTATAAGTATCCACAACCATGATTTTGATTACGTTCAGCTTACCTTCAATAGAGAGTATGCGACCTTCAAATATAAACAAGTTTCGCCATTTCCAAATATACCAGCAAGCTATACCAAACACGATATTCCAGGGAACCTCGTAGTTGTAGGAATTTTTAATACTGAGGTTTGTAGATAGCCAATCAATCAATGGTGCTTGGAATAATTGATTAACACCATTTTGAGGCAATATACGCCTCCAAAGAGTCTCTGCTATAGGACAATCTCTAAGTACATGCAGACATGTTTCCTCTACTCCTTGACAATAGGGACATGATACATTTGATGAAATCTTGCATCTAGCTCTTTCTGCATTTGTCAAGATGTGTTTGTGCAAGTAAAGGTATAAGAAAAGACAAATTCTATGGGGACCTTTCCAATCCTAGGCCAAGTGCCATAATTTTTTATTCTCTTCTGGACTAGAATCAGCAGAACTCCCTAGTTGCTCATATGTTGAAGAGATTGTGAAATACCCAGACGGGGAAAGAGCCCAGTAAGGCATGTCAGGTGAGGCTGTTAGAGTGGGAGGGATAATGTAAAGGATTTGATTCACTACTTCAGTTGGTATGATAGCTGATAACCTCTCTTTATCCCAGTCTCCATTAGACATGATATAGTCCCTTACTCGTGCCCTTGAATTGAACATGAATCCCATATCTGTAACAACATTAATTAAAGGCTCTTCTTGTCACGACCTGGTACTACAATCGCCGCACGCCCCAATAGACATCCATTTCTCGGGATACCAATTGAGACCCTGCAAGGCTTACGTATTAGTTTTTCTACTTTCCCTGTGAGTATTAGTTACTAAAATCATGTTTTAAAGAAGTATGAACCATTTCTGATTCGAAAACAGTCAAAAAGAAATTTTTACCACACAGGGGTATTTTAGTCATTTTTCAATAAAAATTTCAAAATCAATTAGAAATGTAATATATATGTAGAAAACACATATTCCATGATCAAAAATAAAATTCGGTGTCTAAAACATTCGTTTGAAGGAAAATTACAACTATTTGAATAAAATAAAAATATTCGTTAAAATATTCTATTTTCTTGTAAAACAATTTTTATAAGAATATCCATAGACAATTTTTACAACGAAAAAGCAAAATAAATTACTTCATACATTGTTATAGATAACCAGGATATAAACTTTCATTTATAGCGACATGTGGGCCCTCAAATAACAAAAGTGCGTAAAGGCAGTGAACCTACGGGTTTCTGACGTAGTAAGGCCAACTGTAATCCTCGACGATTTTCGACTATCTACAAGCTACTCTGAGCCTGAAATGGATAGAAAAAGAGGGTGAGATTATATATAATCCCAGTGAGTAAACAAACATTACCTAAAATATCTAAAGTCGAGTAGTTAGAGACATTTAAAATAGATTATTGTACCATGGTTCACAACATTTCAACCAAATGAAATAAATCCATTTCACTCAAATAATTAGGATGGCTCATGAATCTCATACAACTAGGCTTGTGCCATAAACCCATTCTCGGGGATACCTTGGCCGAGGCATCCTACCAAGACCGCCAAGGCTGTTTAAAAATTGTATAAGTATAAAATAGGTTTTCGTTTTGAAAACGCAGCCGTTCCTTGGCGTTAGCGGAGTTCACCCTCACGTGGTGGTTGGGCGTGATGTGAACTCTAACCATACCTCGGGAGTTACCCTCCGCGCCTCTCATACCGAGGTACAATATAACAGGGTTACCGTACCCTTCTAATAGGTTGGTCCACGGAACCCGCCCACTGCAGTAAGCTAATTAACCCACCATAATTAATAAAATTTCAGCATAACATGGCTTAAACAATATTATCCGGCCTGCATGGGTAACTAAAGCAGTTTGTATATTTCTCAACAACATAATTATCAATCAACCATTTATGCCAACAATTCCATGAGCCATTTGATTTCAAGTCACAGTTTACAATACAAATATAGCAAGTAATAGTCTCCAAGTACTCTATTTAAAAATCGTTGTTTATTTTCCAAACAATTTATAAAATTATATCATTTATGCATATTTGTTTACAAAACATAAAATGTACCTTTCAAGACCCATTTTCCATAGAATTCATTAAATCAGATAAAACTACCTTAGATAATTAAGGTAATGATAAGCTTACTCACAATGTCCAAAGTTTGGATTTTTGAAGCACACAGTCTAATGATCCTCTGGTGCTATCTCCTTGCCTTTATGGGATGCCTCTCCACCTTGACATAGTACCAAAAATCGAGAAATTTACTACATTGATGCTAGGTCGAAATAAACTAATTTAGACCCTATTCTAATGCATGATATGGAATGCAAAATACGCGAATATTGTCTAAATGCGGTATTGATTTAATTTGACCCATAACTCGATAAATCGGCCAATGCGTCCGATTTAACTCTAAATCGTCCCATTTCTTTTCTAACATTCCAAACCATTATACATAAGCCAATTTTTATAAAAATTAGCAAAACTACCTTCACATTTCACTTGGGGAGGTTCGGCCATAATGGGTGCATTATTGCTAGAATTTTTCCTACTCTATTTTTCTTTCCTTAATACATTAATTTCCATATCAAAAACCATGATTTCATAATCAAACACCTAAAATAACATCACTTTCTTCTTCACCATTGACTTGAAGATTCGGCTATGGCTAGATAATGGGGAAAATGAATGTTTTTCTACATGTTTTGTTTACTAACATGTTAAACTAACATTAAACATTAACATATATTAAAATCAATTAAGTCCAAAAATTTTCTCTCTCTAAACCCATTGAACCAGCCAAGAATTAATCATGATTTGATGCATTTCAAGCATGGAAAAACATGGAGAAATACCTAAGAATAAGAGAACTCAAGCTTAATAGAAAAAATCTTACCTTTTTCACTTAATTCTCATGAAATTTTCACACTTTTTCTTAGGTTTTTTTTTGCACTTAGGGTTTTGTCTTAAGTTTCTCTCTCTATTTTCTGGTTATGGCCGAATAATGGGATGGATATGGAGGAGAATGGGCAGATTTTATAAGGAAATATTAAAATATTTAAAGCTTGCCAGGTGTCACTAGCTTATTTGTCCATTTTTTCTTTTTATGCTTTAAAAATTGACTTTTATTCTCCACCACTAGATTAGTCAAAAGTCAAAATATTGATAAGGGAAGACCATGGCTGGCAAAGTGTCTTGGTGGTGGAAAATTACCATTTTGCCCCTGAAGTGGTAAAATTACGATTTTACCCCGATGTTTCAAAAAATTTAGAAAAAATGTCAGAATTTAAAATTTTCACTTCTAAACCTCAAATTATGCTCCAAATAATAATTCTTGGTCAAAAATTTCATCAAATATCCAAATTAAATTTTTAGGTGGCAAAATGACCATTTTACCCCTAAAGAGTAAAAATTTCGGTTTGACTTCAAATTGATCCTCGAACTCCAAATCATCATTTTAACTCATTCTTGGACTGTAAAATTCTCAATTTCATCTTAGATTTCCTATTTGAACTAGTTCGCGGCTTAAATTGGCTTAGTTATACCATAAGGGCAATATTGTTTTTTAGAGATTTTCAAGGCTTTCTAAATATGCAGATATATTACTATGCACATGAATGACGTGATAAACATATTATAAGATAGGGCTTGACACTTCCCCTACCCAAATATCTGTCCAGAAATTAACTAGGGTACCATCCCCAATTGACCACCTTACGTGTTTAGTAAATTCACCCCACAGCCTACTCATTGATCTCCATAGATTTGAACACCCGCACCGACTAGGATCTTTTGAATAATCTGCTCTGCTGAAATTATATTTGTTTACAAGGATCCTTACCTATAGTGCATCAGGCTTAGAAAGCAGTCCCTAACATAACTTAAGAATAAAAGCGTTGTTCATCAAGGATAACCTTCGAATGCCCATCCCTCGTAATTTAGGTTTGCAAAGTGTGTTCAACATCAACAAGTTTACCTTCCTGTCTTGGCTTTCACCATGCCACAGAAAATTTCTACACAAGCGCTCTATCTTTTTACAAATTTCCAATGGAATAGAAATTGTTTGCATTGTGTATAATGGAATACTTGAAAATACTGCTTTGACAAGGGTTAAACGGCTTGCATAAGAAAGGGAAGATGCCTTCCATCCACTCAGTCTACTTTTAACTTTATCAACAAGATACTTATAGATGCTGACACATTTCATGCCTTTCAATAAAGGTACTCCAAGATAGTTGCCCAAATTTTTAGCATAAGAAAAACCAGAGGAAGTCATCAATTGATTAATTACCTCTCTAGAAACATTATGTGAACAAAAGAAAGTTGATTTTGTAATACTCACCTTGGCTCCTGAACAGGCACAGAAATCATCCAATATGTCTTTTATTACTTCCATCTGAACTTCAGAGGCCCTTGAGAAAAGTATGAGATCATCAGCAAAAAATAAATGAGATAAGGAGGGCCCATGTCTACTCAAATGAATCGGTTTCCACATTTTATGATCGACAGCTTGTCTGATACCATGAGCAAGTCGTTCTATACACAACACAAACAGATAAGGGGCTAATGGGTTTCCCTGCCTCGCTCTTCTCGAGATGAAAAATTTGTCCAAGTGCCTCCCATTCCATAATATTTGAGTACTGCTGCTGCTCCAACTTTTAATGAGAAATAATGGTATTTGGGATTCCAGCTTCCACGAGTGAGTCATGGATGAATTCCCACCTCAGTCTGTCGTAAGCCTTTTCTAAATCAATCTTAACCATCATTCAACTCCTTCGTCTTTTTTTTTTCTGAAAAGTGTGTACTGCTTCCTGAGCAATAATTATATTATCAACGATATGTCTCCCAGAAATAAAACTGGCTTGCATTTCTTCTATCAGTAGGCTCATATACGGTTTTAATCTGTTGGCTATCACTTTCATCAAAACTTTAAAAGCGACTAGCAATAAATTGATGGGTCTGAATTGTGAAATATGTTCAAGAGCCTCGGTTTTGGGTATCAAAACAATCAAGGAATTACACATACTGTGACCAATCTCATCACCATTAAACACATCCTGTATATACTCCATTAATTTTTATCCCACCACATTCCACTATGATTGAAAGAATAAGGCGGGAAAACCATCCAAGCCTGGTGCTTTAAGGGGTTTCATCTCGAACAACGCTTCTCTGACTTCCCCAGTTTGTAATTTTAAATACTGTATAATTAATTCTTTTACATGAAACCAACTCTATTTATTCCTTAATGTAATATTCCCTGCTCTTGCTTCGTAATTTTAAGTTAGTGCCTTTATAAAAATTAAGGCTTTGCCAAATTTTTTTCATGGTTTTCAACTTTTCTTCGTTAGCGTAATTATGCACATTCCCAATTTCTTGTTTTCTTTCAACTGTCATGTTTTGGTAGTTAGCATAACTAGATGTCCACATAGTGGATACTATTAACTTTGAATTATTTTATACTTTAACAGAAAAATTGGATTAATTTATTTTTTAAAATTTAAAATTTAATATTGATTGTTTAATCGAATTTTCAATTTTTTAAATCAATTTTCTTTAGTAGAAGAAAAAGAAGATCTGAAAAAGTTTTGGATCCAAATCAGCTACCTTCGAGATCTCCTTCTTGTAGGGTTTTTCTTTACTTTCGTGTGGGTTCGGGTTTATTTAAAAATAAATAATCCCTAGCTATATTTCAATATCTATACTATATATACTAAATTTGATTGAAATTTATATCAACAATCAATAGAGCCAGTGGCTTTCAACTTTTGTATACGTTTCATTTTATTTAGGATGTTTTGTTAAAAAATATATAAAAAAAAACAAAAATGGTACTTTTGGGATATGCTCGGAGGGAAGAGGTTAAAAAAAAAAGAGGTAGAGAGAGAAAGAGGGATCAAAAAATAAGAAGTTGCCTTTTAGTGTTTAGTTTTTATTGCACGTTTATTTTGGAACATAATAGATAGTTATTTTGTGAGAAAAAAATAAAGCAGAAATGGATGGTTTTTGGAATGAAACAAAGTGATAATTGTTATTAGGTAGATTTAATAATTTATGTTTTTGTGTCTTAAACGTGTCAAATACAATTAAACATGAAACATGTTAAGGTTCAATACGAACATAACACGAATACTATTTGTGTCTTAAATCTGAAATATGTGCACATACACATATAAATTTAATAATCGTGTTATACGACACAACACGTTTAACACGTTTGTTAAACGTGTCAAAATATGATACGATACGATTAATAACACAATTAAATAAAAATATTTATAATTAAATATAATTTTATTATTTAAATTTAAAATCAATAATTATAAAAATAATTATAACAAATCAAAACAATACATCAAATATAAACAAAAAAAATTAAAATTAGCGTTTGAGCATGACATAATTACATTATTATCTTTATAAAATTTAAAAATCTTATTAAAATAATTATTTAAATTATTTAAGTAAGGCTAAAACAGTCTTTAATTATTAATTTTTAACAAGATGGTAAACGTGTTATGTATACATGTTTAAATACGATAATAGGATTAAATGCATTTATACATTTAAATATGATTAACACGATTAATTAAACATGTTTAAACATGTTATTCATATTTGATACGTTAAGACACAAAAATTTTCGTGTCTTAAATATGTCATACATGATTAGGTACGAAATACGTTAAAGTTAAATTCAAACCTGTTTAATCTTTGTTGTATTAACATGTTATGTCTAAAATTGCTAGATCTAGTATTAAGACTTATTTTATTATTTGGTTGGTAAGAATAGGTTTAGAATAATCAATGAATAAATAATAAATTATAACATTTTATTTTTCATTAAAATATATTTTTTATAATTAAAAAAATTTAATATGATTATTTATCTTAAATTTTTTATTTTTAAAAAAATTATTATATATAATTTATTTAAATATTAATAATATATAATTTAAATATTAATATGATTATTTTATTTAATTTTTAGACGTTAATATTTTATTATAATTTAAACATTATTATGAAAAATATATCATTTAAATATTAACATTTTAAAATATTATAGTTTTATTTATAATTTAAATATTAACATTGTTAAAATATCAAATATTTTATTTATAATTTAAACATTATTATAATTAAAATATTAAAATTTTATAATAAAACTATATAGAGTTTAGAGAAAATAAAAAAGTGGAATTTAGAAAGAAGAGGAAAGAGACAAGAATGGGAAGAGAGAGAAAGAAAGGAGGAAAAATGAGAAGAAAAGAAAAGATTTGAAAGTCTAATTTTGTAATTTTTAATAAATAGGTAGGGGCATTTTAGTCTTATAAATTTTAAAGGCTATTCCTTCGGTCATGGAATAGCCAATGCCATGGGAGAGTTGGGTTTGGTTAAACCAAGATTTTTCCAAACCAAAGAATAAAAAAGTGGAAGTAGAATAAGGGGGGAATAGCTACCAAACATGCTTGGGGTGAAGGTTGGAAGGAGTTTGGGGTGGGGGAGAAAAAAAAGAAAAAAAAAAGGGAACGGTCCAAACCAAGCCCAACAGATTTGGGTCTCATTTGATTTGGGTTTTAAACTCATCTAAGGATGTCTTTGACATATTTTTTTTGTTATTTAATTTGATTTTTTTAATATTTTTTCTTTGTTTTTATTTTCATTTTAATTATTTTATTTATTTATTTTCTTTCTTTCGTGCACATATCTAAACTTGAAAAGATTATAAAAAAAGTTATGAATAACAAAAATATAAAAAAATAAATTTTTAATCATTTCTTCATTTCTTTCTTTATTTTTTATGTGCCTATTTAAACCCATGGAATTATTTCAAAAAATGTAAATTAGGAAATGAAAGTTAAAAAAATTTAATTAAATAAAAAAATATAATTATTTAGAATAAAATTTTTAAAAAATAGAATTTTAAGGATAGTGGTAACTTTCTTAAATTTTTCAAAATGACAATAATTATGAAAACTTGCCAAAAGTGTTGGAGGTTAGCTCAAAAAATTATTTTTATTAAAAGTTTTATTTTTAAGTAATTATTAAAATATAAAAATATATAATTTGTTAAATATATTAGATCAATAATAATGCGGAAATATTTAAGGGAATGATTGAATTGTGTTGGCTCCATTAGTTTTTAATGATAATAAAACATTCTCATGTCATTTGTGTCTAATACTTCTAACCAAGTGTGTAGGGCAAATGATCACAAATAAAACAATATGACAATCTTCCTATTGAACATCTAAAGATGTGACTTGGATAAAGAACAAGGAAGATCAGTATTGATGAAATTCCCTAGTGAACCGAAGAAGGTCATTGGTCGAATAAAAGTTGAAATGGAGAAAGTGTAAAGGTAAAGCTTGGGGAGAAACAGAATCAAGTTAGTCGACCAAGATAATGGGGTTAGTTGACTAAGTGATCACTGGAATCTGCATCTGAAATAGAACCAACTTAGTCGACCAAGGGAAAAATCTTAGTTGACTAAGTGCTCTCTGTTTGCTTAATCCGCCAGGCCACTACAAGACAAGAAAACAGCTAGAACCTTCCTCAAACTGTTTCTAACGGTCATAAACGCCCTAACAGCCATCAGACCAACTTCTCCAACTATAAAAGGATCTTCAAATGCCAAAGATAAAAACTTTTGGCTTCATACAAAAAGATACCATCATATTCAAGCCAAAGAGAGTAGAAAACCTAAAAATCCTTTGTACTCTTCATTGAACCTCAACGCCTATTCTTTGTATCTATGTTCAGCACTTCAACTTGTACCATATAGATCAACCGTGTGATCACTAGGTACTTTTCTTCTTCTATATTTGTATTCTTAGAGTGAGTGTTTCACTCTAAGTGTTTGCATCAAGCAAGGTTTGCTTGGATGCTTGTAGGTTTCAACTTAGCCTTGAAAAGTTGGGGTTGGGTTCTAGTTTAACCCGTGAAAAACTAGAGTTAAAGGTTATGGTTGAGCCTTGGAAAACCACATTGGGTTTTAGTTTAGCCTAGGAAAAACTAGTGATAGGTTATGGTTGAGCCTTGGAAAGCCACATTGGGTTTTAGTTGATCCCATGAAAAACTAGTGTAAAGGTTATGGCTAAGCCTTGGAAAAGCCATTGTAAAAGCTTGGTGGAAGCTTGTGAATTCCACCGTCTTAGTGTTTGATTTGAAAATCCTTGGTTGGATAATCAAGGTAGTGGATGTAGGTCTTGGACCGAACCACTATAAATACCTTATCAATTGTTTTCATTGCCTTATCTTCCTTAGTTTGAGACCAAGTCTCAATCCCACCAAAAAGAGCCGAGATAGTGCTATTCACCCCCCTCTAGCACCTATATTTGGGATCAACAATTGGTATCAAAGCTAGCTCTTTGAATATAAGGTCTATCACCCTTAGAGAGGATCCAAATGGCTCAACATAAATCAGTTGTAGCTGAGGGACAATCAACAAACAGACCACCTCTGTTTGATGGCTCTAATTATCCTTATTGGAGCACTAGAATGTCAATTTTTATTAGGACTATAGATTATAAAATGTGGGATGTCATCACTAATGGTCCCTTTACTCCCTCAACTGTGAATATTGTCACAAATGAGTTGATGCCTAAACCAAGGTCTGAATGGACTGAGGCTGAAACTAAAAAAGTGCAAACAAATTTCAAGGCAATCAACACCTTGCATTGTGCCTTAACTCCCACTAAGTTCAATAAAGTCTCAAGTTGTACAACAACTAAGCAAGTGTGGGATAAGATAAGAATAATTCATGAAAGGATTTCCCAAGTTAAGGAGTCCAAGATAGCCCTCTTGACCCACAACTTTGAGATGTTCAAAATGGAATCTGGTGAGGACATCACCAGCATGTTTGATAGGTTCACAAACATTACAAATAAACTTAACCAGCTAGGAAAACCTATCCCTGAACATGAGCTTGTAAAAAGACTTCTTAGAAATCTACCTAAGTCTTAGAAGCCAAAGGTGACTGCCATCCGAGAAGCCAAAGATTTGAACATCATCACGCTTGATGAAATCTGCGGGTCACTCCTCACACATGAGTTGGAGCTCAAGGAAGAAGAAGAAGAGGATAAAAGAGAGGCAAAGGAAAAAAAGAAAAACATAGCACTCAAAGCCAACATCCTTGAAGAAGAGTTGGAAGAACTCTCATGTGATGACAACGATGAACTTGCACTTGTTGCAAGAAGATTGAGAAAACTAATGGGAAGAAAGAATCGAAAAATTGCAAGAAAATTCTTTAAAAGGGATCAAGGTCCTTCATAGAAGAAAAACAAGAATGAAAGTAGTAACAAGGAAGAAGTGATCTGCTACGAATGCAAAAAATCAAGACACTACAAATCTGAATGTCCATTGCTGAAAGATAAACTCCAAGGAAAAACAGAAAATCAAAAAAGGCAATGGTTGTTGCAGCTTGGTCAGACAGTGATTCAAGTACAGAATCTGATAGAGGAAGCTCAAAAGAAAGAGCGAACATTTGCTTGATGGCAAAGGATGATGAAACAAAGGTATGCTCATCGACTTGTGATATATCTATGAATGATTTGCAAGATGAATATGATGAGTTATGTGATGAGTTTGAAAGCCTATTTTTAAAGTACAAAAATCTGAAGAAAAAGGCTGCATCATTTGAAAAAGATTTCGAGAAAATTAAACTTGATTTCAACTCTGTTTTTGAACAAATAAATTTACTTCAAGCTGAACTGGAACACTCAAAAGTAGATTTTGAAATCATGAGAGTAGAGCTGGAAAATAAAACTGATGCTTTGCAAAAAGTTCTTAATGAAAATGTAGCTCTTAAATGTTTAAACAATGATCTTTTAAAGAAAAATTCATATAGCAAGAAGAATCATCATAATGCATCATCTAGATGCTATCGTTGTGGAAAATATGGTCATCTATCATATTAGTGTGTCAAAAACATTTATGTGCAAAAAGCCAGAAAAATCTGGGTGCCAAAAGGTTATTTTATTGACACTAACACTCAAGGACCCATCAAAGTATGGGTACCTATCAAGAAGAACTGAACCATATTTTTGTAGGTTGAGCTGACCTAAAGGAAACATGCTTAAAGGATCAACACATAAAGAAACAGCCATGGCACATGGATAGTGGTTGCTCTCAACACATGATAAGAGATGAAATACTGTTTGCACAGCTGGACAAGAAAAAGAGAGGCACCGTATCCTTTGGAGACAATTCAAAAGGAAGAATTCAAGGTATAGGCACGGTTGGTAAGAACTCTTGTACATAAATCAGTCATGTGTTATTTGTTCAAGGATTAAAGCATAATCTGCTAAGCATAAGTCAGCTATGTGACAAAGGGTTTAAGGTTTGTTTTGATTCCAATAAATGTGAAGTGATAGACATAGGCACTAACAAGACTACCTTCATAGGAAATAGATTGAAAAACATGTATGTCATCTTCCTTAAAGATCTAGAGAAGGATAGTGAAGTGTGCCTAGTAGCCAAGGCTGAAAACAACAGCTGGTTGTGGCATAGGAGACTAGGACATGTTAGCTTGAACACCATGTTAAAACTAATTAAGAAAGATCTAGTTATTAGACTACCTAGCATTATGTTTGAGGATGATAGACTATGTGAAGCATGTCAGCTAGGAAAACAAGTTAGAACATCATTCAAAGCTAAGAATGTTGTGTCAACATCGAAACCTTTTGAAATGCTCCACATGGATCTCTTTGGTGAAATCAGCACCATAAGTCTAAGTGGTAAATCTTATGGTTTAGTGATTGTTGATGATTACTCAAGATTTACTTGGGTTTATTTCCTTGCTCACAAGAATGATGCATTATCAACTTTCATAGGATATTGCAAGAAAGTTGAGAATGAAAGAGGTACATCCATTATTAGGATTAAGAATGACCATGGAGGTGAATTTGAGAATGATGAGTTCGAGAGATATTGCAATGAAAAGGGGTTGGAACACAACTTTTCAGCACCTAGAACACTCCAGCAAAATGGAGTTATGGAAAAAAAGAATAGAACATTGAAAGAGATGGTAAGAACTATGCTTTGTGAGAACAACCTCCCTAAATATTTCAGGGCTGAAGCTGTCAATACAGCAGTTTATATACTTAATAGAGTTTCAATTAGAGCAATCATGTCAAAAACCCCATATGAGCTGTATAAAGGAAGAAAACCAAACATCTCTCACCTTAGGAGCTTTGGCTGCAAATGCTTTGTGTTGAACAATGGAAAACAGCCGTTAGGGAAGTTTGATGCTAAAAGTGATGAAGCAATATTCTTGGGATATGCCATAAACTCAAAAGCATATAGAGTTTTCAACAAAAGGACACTGACTGTTGAAGAATCTGTCCATATAGTTTTTGATGAATCAATCCATGTTGAAAAGGAAGTTCATGAGGATGATGAAGATTTTGAAAATCTAGGAAAACACATGGATGAAATGAGTCTAAATGATAACAAGAACAATGAGGAAGACTCATCAAGAGAAGAAACCGTAGCTCCACCTCTTGAAAATTTACAAAGACAAGAAATCCAGCATAGTGACTTACCTAAGAGCTGGAGATATATGAAAGATTATCCACAAGATCAAATCATAAGTGACATATCTCATGGAGTTAAAACTAGGAAAGGAACTAGAGAAACTTGTGAATTTTCAGCTTTCATTTATCAAATTGAACCTAAAAGTTTTGAAGAAGCTGAAAAAGAGGAAAGCTGGATTTTAGCCATGCAAGAGCAGCTGAATCAATTTGAGAGAAATAATGTATGGTCACTAGTGCCTAAGCCTTCAAATCACCCTATTGTTGGCACTAAATGGGTGTTTAGAAAGAAGATTGATGAACAAGAAAATGTTATGAGAAACAAAACAAGATTGGTAGCAAAGAGGTATAATCAAGAGGAATGAATAGATTATGAAGAAACCTTTGCTCCAGTAGCAAGAATAGAAGCCATAAGATTTCTAGTTGCCTTTGTTTGTCATATGAACTTCAAATTATACCAAATGGATGTGAAGAGTGCATTCCTAAATGGAATTATTCAAGAAGAGGTATATGTTGAACAACCTACTGGTTTTGAAGATTTCGAAAAACCAGATCATGTCCTTAAGCTTCATAAAGCCTTATATGGTTTGAAACAAGCTCCTAGAGCTTGGTATGAAAGGCTTTCAAAATTCCTAGTGGAAAAAGACTATGCTAGGGGCAGCATTGACACCACACTGTTTATCAAGAGATACCTAAATGATCTAATCATAGTTCAAATCTATGTTGATGACATAATATTTGGTGCTACTAATGAATCTCTTTGCAAGAACTTTGCTAAGGAAATGCAGAGAGAATTCGAAATGAGCATGATGGGAGAATTGAAGTACTTTCTTAGCCTTCAAATCAAGCAATGCAAAGGAGGAACCTTTGTCAACCAAGACAGATACATTCAAGACATGCTCAAAAAGTATGACATGCTGAAATTGAAATCCATCAGCACACCAATGAGTACATCTACAAAGCTTGATGCTGATGAGAAAGGTAAAGATTTTGATCAAAAGCTCAATAGAGTTATGATTGGATCTCTTCTTTACTTAACTGCAAGTAGACCAAATATTCAATTTAGTGTGTGTTTGTGTGCTAGATTTCAGTCTCAACCTAAAGAAACACACCTCACTGCTGTAAAAAGAATATTTAGATATCTCATTGAAACTCAAGGCCTAAGATTATGGTATTCAAAAGAATCACCATTCAACTTTGTAGGATATTCAGATGCTGACTTTGTTGGAAGTAGAACTGATAGGAAGAGCACAAGTGGAACATGTCAGCTGCTAGAAAGCATGCTTGTACGCTGGTCAAGCAAGAAGCAAAATTCTATAGCCTTATCCACTGCTGAAGTAGAATATGTGTCCCTAGGAAGTTGTTGTGCACAGGTTTTATGGATTAAGCAACAATTGAGAGACTACGGGTTGTCCATGAATAACACACCCATATATTGTGACAACACCAGTGCTATAAATATTTCAAAGAATCCCGTGCAACACTCAAGAACTAAGCACATAGAAATTAGACATCATTTTATTAGAGATTATGTAACTAAGGGAGAAATCAATATTGAATTTGTGAGCACATTGCACCAACTCGCTAACATATTTACAAAACCCCTTAGTAAGGATAGATTCTGTGAAATTAGAAGGAATCTAGGAATGTGTTGTTTGGAAGATTTATAGGAAGAAGTCTGAACCAAATAGAAGAAAACAGAAGAAACTTAGTCGACTAATGTATGAAACTCAGTCAACTAAGAGCATTCTGTTTTATTGGATCAAAAGAACAGATAGCTGAGTAATGTAGGATTAAACTAAGGAAATTTTGTGCCTACCAGGTGACAAAATGAAAGGGGGAAAGTTGATGCAGTAAATAGTAAAAATATGAGAGAGAGTTTTGAAATTTAGGAAAATGAGGCATTAGTTAAGGGGGAGACAGACGGTTCCCTAAGTTAGAAACTATCATTCACTTTCTAATCCTTTGAAAACCAACTCTTTCATCTCTATCAGTCTTAGTTGCTTCTCTGTATCTTCTGAAATCAACTGAGAACCCTATTTCTGACACCTCTTGGAACCCTAAGTGAAAAACATCTTCAGAAATTACAATGGCCAAGTCAACCTTTCTAAAGGATTTACTAGCCAAAAAAAAGGAGAAAAGACCAGCAGAAGAAAACCTTGAAACTGAGCACCCAAGAAAGAAACAAAAAGGGGCATCGAGTTTTGCAACAAAGAAGACTAAGAAAGGGTCCGAGAAGAATAAACAAAAAGAAAAGAAGAAGAAGACTGAGAAACTGGAAAAGAAGAGCAAAGAAGAAAAAGGTACTTCATCTGCTTCTTCCCTAAAATATAGGAACAAAATTCATTAAGAGAGATTTAAGAAAATTGAAAATACCCACATTACATGTGGGAAGTATATTGACTGGGAGAGTTTCATTGAAACTCCTAAACTGCAAATGAGCTTGACAGATTATTTTAATGAACTAAGTATGAAGGAGTTTAGCTCTTTCAAGAACATAGCATATAGTACTAGTTTAGTTAAAGAATTCTATTCTAGCATTGCATTTAATGAAAGATAGCTTGATGATTCAGATGAGTACTCTGAAGAAAATCTGAATGTCTTTCTTAATGGAAAAGAATTCCTAGTTACTGCCTCAGACTTAAGTAACCTATTAGGAATTGAAGGTGAGAATGGAGAATATGAAATGCTTGACAAGTATAATCCTGATTCTGTGTGGGAAATTGTCACCGAGAAGAAGGAAAAATTCTCTTCCAAGAGTAATGCAGGACCGATCATTAGTCCACAGTTTAGAATCCTACATTACTTTGTTGCTGCAAATCTGCTTGGGAGAAGTGGTACTTAAGCTACATCAGCCTTCAAGACCTTTGGCTGATGGAGCATGCATTTACTGGTGAAGTTCTGGACCTTGGACGGTTCATGATTGAAAGAATGAGGGCAGCATGCAAACTGGAAAAGATTCATTTACCCTATGGGAATGTGATCACATCCCTTGTCAAAAAGAAAGGAGTATGGGCAAAGAGGTATGATATGGATATGGTTAAGAGTAGAGACCAACCAATCTACTTGGGAAGTCCGATCAAAATGGGATACAAAATGTATGGGGACACCTTCAGCAAGACCTCAAAGATCACTTCAGTTCAAACTCAACCAGAATCAACCCCCACACAACCAAAAACAGAAGCCCCTCCATTCTCTAATGAAATAATGTTCAACCTGTTGATGAGAATGGATGCCAAGCTCACTAATCAGGGAGCTAGGCTTGTTAAAATTGAAAAAAAAATGAATGAAATTGAAGCCAGCTTGAAAGCCAGATTTAAAATGCCAACGGGACCTGCTAATGCTGACTCCTCTACTACTGAGAGCATGGCACCAGAAGGACAAGGTGCTGAAGGATCAGCATTGCAACCAGAAGATTCTGAATTCCAAGATGCAAGCCCTAAATTTCAAGCTGAAGGATCAGCCTATCATAGTGCAAGTCCTGGTCATCATGATTTTGAACCAGAACCTGAAGAACCACACCAAACCACCTCAGCAAGAAAGGAAACATCTGATCAAGGGACTGAGGTAGTTGGTTCACCACTTGGTTCTCTTGAGCACCAGCCTCCATCTCAGCCTGAACATGAAGCATCCCTTCCACATTCTGAAGAAGTATCTGTCATGGGATTTTTCTATGAAATGGTCAAAGAAGAGAAAGCAGAAAAAGAGGCAGCAGCAGCTCAAGCTGCTCAAGCAATGACCTCAGAACAAGGAGCTGCAGAAAAAAAGAAGAAAAAAGAAAAAACAAAAGCAAAAGACACAGCTCCTGCATTTAAAAATCAACCACCTGCCATGAGACAAAAAAAGACAGCAAGAAAATCAGTTCCTTTAAGAACAAGGAAGTCTTCAAGATTGGCAGAAAAAGCAAAATCACCTCTTGCAAGCACTCCTCAAGCTCTAATAGAAGTCTTTGATCAAGCAATTCTAGAAAAAGCTATAGGAACATCTCCTCAACAGACTCCAGAAGCAACTTCTCAACCCCCTCTGAAACCACCCTTTCCTTTTCTCCTAAATCTTTGGTGGGAACAAACTATGTCCCCTGAATCCACACCATCTCCTTTTGAGAACTGATACCTCAGCCCTCTTCTTGATGATGACAAAAAAAGGGAGTAGTATTTACAAGAAAAACAAAAAATCTGAGGGTAGAGGTACGGGACCTTTAGGGAGAATATCAAGGAAAACAAAAAATCCTGAGGGTAGAGGTACCATAATTCTAGGGCAGATAGGTAGCAAAAACAAGACTAGGGGTATTTCTGGAATAATTTTTCTAGTTACTGTTTTGTTAGATATGAATGCCAAAATGGCATTCAAACAATGCTTTTAATTTTAGCTGACTTTATGAATGTCTTGAATATGCTTGCTGATAGTTGTTTAAAGTGCTTGAACTCTAAAAATGATGTTTATGGCAATATGAAGCATGGCTGGAAACTTATCTGCTAACACTGTGCAAAACTGTTATAATTTTCTGATATTATGCTAATATTGAGCTATTAGATTGATAAATCATTTCTGAGACAATTATGCAAAGTAAAACATATGCTAGAATACATATGAATGATGATTCATGAGATTTTGCTGGATAAATCATGGTGTGAATGAAATCTAAACCTGCATGCCAATTGACAGAAAATTGAAAGCTGATAACAATCTGTCAACATGCCATTGACTCTTAAAATCTGCATATATAAACATTGTCCACCCAAAGCAAGAATATACAATGTCACTAAGAATATAACTTGGAAAAAAACTTGCTGGAATGGATGAAAGATATGCACACATTTAAGGAGAGCATGAACTTAGAGGGAACAATCCTCATTCTCTGCAGAAACTGAAAAAGGAACTTAATAGACACCATGCTGTTAATCAAGAAATGTTTTGTCATCATCAAAAAGGGAGAGATTGTTGGCTCCATTAGTTTTTAATGATAATAAAACATCCCCATGTCATTTGTGTCTAATGCTTCTAACCAGGTGTGTAGGGCAAATGATCACAAATAAGACAATATGACAATCTTCCTATTGAACATCTAAATATGTGACTTGGATAAAGAACAAGGAAGATCAGTATTGATGAAACTCCCTGGTGAACCGAGGAAGGTCATTGGTCGAATAAAAGTTGAAATGGAGAAAGTGTAAGGGTAAAACTTGGGGAGAAACAGAATCAAGTTAGTCGACCAAGATATTGGAGTTAGTCGACGAAGCGATCACTGGAATTTGCATCTGAAACAGAACCAACTTAGTCAACCAAGGGAAAAATCTTAGTCGACTAAGTGCTCTTTGTCTGCTTCATCCGCCAGGCCACTACAAGATAAGAAAACAGCTAGAACCTTCCCCAAACTGTTTCTAACGGTCATAAACGCCCCAACAGCCATCAGACCAGCTTCTCCAACTATAAAAGGATCTTCAAATGCCAAAGATAAAAACTTTTGGCTTCATACAAAAAGATACCATCATATTCAAGCCAAAGAGAGTAGAAAACCTAAAAATCCTTTGTACTCTTCATTGAACCTCAACGCCTATTCTTTGTATCTATGTTTAGCACTTCAACTTGTACCATATAGATCAACCGTGTGATCACTAGGTACTTTCCTTCTTCTATCTTTGTATTCTTAGAGTGAGTGTTTCATTCTAAGTGTTTGCATCAAGCAAGGTTTGCTTGGATGCTTGTAGGTTCCAACTTAGCCTTAAAAAGTTGGGGTTGGGTTCTAGTTTAGGCCGTGAAAAACTAGAGTTAAAGGTTGTGGTTGAGCCTTGGAAAACCACATTGGGTTTTAGTTTAGCCGGGAAAAACTAGTGATAGGTTGTGGTTGAGCCTTGGAAAGCCACATTGGGTTTTAGTTGATCCCGTGAAAAACTAGTGTAAAGGTTGTGGCTAAGCCTTGGAAAAGCCATTGTAAAAGCTTGGTGGAAGCTTGTGAATTCCACCGTCTTAGTGTTTGATTTGAAAATCCTTGGTTGGATAATCAAGGTAGTGGATGTAGGTCTTGGACTGAACCACTATAAATACATTATCAATTGTTTTCATTGCCTTATCTTCCTTAGTTTGAGACCAAGTCTCAATCCCACCAAAAAGAGCCGAGATAGTGCTATTCACCCCCCTCTAGCACCTATATTTGGGACCAACAAATTGAAGTTCTAAAAATTCTTTTTAACAAAATCAAATTTTTAATGAAAGTAAACTTGAGGACAAATTTCTCAAATTTGTTTTTACTTTAAAACATGCCAAAAATAACTTGATAAAGAAATCAATGAAAAAGCAAGTTAAAAACAAGATTTTCTAACTCTAAAAAGTAAAATACACAAGTGTAAATAGTGAAGAGTAAAAAGAAATATTACACAAATGATTTATTATAGAGGTTAGGCCCTCTCTTTAGGTGCTTACATTCTCTCCTTTGACAAGTTAAAGAGTTTAAATCCACTATTGAATAAATCAATATAATGCTTTTTAAAGGTTCAAGTACGACCTTGCCTTTTTAAGGGCAGGACACAATCTCCTTAACTTTTCAAAGTTAAATTAGAACTTCTATGTTATTCAACATCAGGCACAACCTTGCCTTTACAAGAATATTTGGCACAACCTTTACATACTACCTCTTAAAGGTTAAGTTTAGAACTTCTTTTTCCTCTTTTTTATAAGAAAAAGCAAAGATACCTCGGTGAGTTTTACTAAGTAAAATGTTGAAAAAATATAATTGGTACAAAGATGTATATAAAGAATAAAAATGAAAGTACAAGAATTTGAAGTTCAAAAATAACTTAAAAACTAAGTGAAAGAATGTAATTTGCTTACTCTAACTTGGTTTCTCTTTCTCTTTCTTTTTTTCTTCTTCTTTGTATTTTTTTTAAGATTTGATTCTTGATGATTTGATTTTTCTTTCTTCTTTTTTTATATTCGAAAATAATTTGGTGAAGAAACCAATCGTTAAATTTTCCTTCGAATTTTGTGTTTAACAACTAGTTCTGGAGCCTAAGGATGGATCCTTGCACTGTAGCAAGGACTTGGGCATTCTTTGAATGGTAGATTGATCTTATAGCTTATTTTTTATAAATACCTTGTTTTAAATCATTTTTCACGTGAAAATATTTAAACAACTTTAAAAATCATTCAAATAACTTCAAAAATCACTCAAGCAATTTTGATAATTCTTATCGTTTCAAAACTATAATCATTTTAAGACTAACAAAGTTAATATTTGTGTAATTAGAAATCACATTATGATATTTATGTGCTTGCATCATAAGTGTTTAATTTAAATTAAATAAATATATGAAAATCTTGCAACGATGAAATTTCAAGAAAGTGTTGGAAGATATTTCTATGTGAGGAAGTTTTCTAAACTTTTACCAAAAATGTTGTAAAGTTTAGAAATATTTCTAATATAAAGTATTTGCATTTTTTAAAAAAATAATATAAAACAATAAAAAACTAAAGAAAGAAAAATATAAAAAATAGAAATAAACAAAAATCCCCAATGATGGAATTTTAAGAAAAGTTGTAAGTGATAATTTCCTTCGAAATTCCTAAGTAAGAGATTTTTTCTTGAATTCTGTCAAAAGTGTTGGAGTATTAAAAAAACCATTTCAATGTAAAAGGATTTTATATAATAATAATAATCATAATCATAATTCTTAGTTTTCTCCAAAGTGGTGGGAACACTCAAGAAAAGTTTCCAAAAAAAAAACAATAAGAAAACTTTTAATTTTCGCCAAATTGGTGGAAAAACTTAAGAGAAGTTTCTAATAAATAATAAAAACTCTTAGTTATTGCCAAAGTGGTGGAAAAACCTAAGAAAAGTTTTAAACAACAACGAAATCTCTTAATTTTCATCAAAGTGTTGGAAAAACTCAAAAAAAGTTTCCAACAAAAAAATTAATAATTAAAATTCTTAGTTTTCACTTGACTAGTAAAAAAATTTAAGAAAAGTTTTTAATATAAAAATAATAATAAAACAAAAACAAAAGATAGCTGAGTAACATAAAATTAAACTTGAAATTAAAGCTTATTTATCAAGATTAAAGTTAAGAGAATACATGATTAGTTGGTACCATTTTTTGAATGAAAGTTATGGATGCTAATACCTTCCTTACCCATAATCATATTTCCAAACCTAAATTTGTTTTATAAATCGAAATCCTATCCTTTTTAATGAACTTAAATAAAAAATAAGGTCTCATTAAAGATTGATTCAATTAGACGGCCAATCACCCCTAAACAATAAAATTGATGGCGACTCTTCATGTCAAATGGTTAGGTTTTCAAGCTCAAAAGTTATGACAACTCTTATACCATGAAAATTAGAAATAAGGAGATTGATTATCACATATGGAGTGTCTACATGTGTACATATGTGAAGTACATAGGGTTGGCTTCTAAATCAAAATTTTAATATATATATATATATATATGTTAATACTTTCCTCACGCATAATCATATTAATCATATATTTGAATCTAAATCTACTTTATAGATCAGAATCTAGCTTTTTTAATATACCTAAATTAAGTATATGATCTCATTAAAAAAGATAAATTTAATTAGACGATCAATCATACCTAAATAAAAAAAAATTAATGACAACTTCTCTAATCAAATGATTGAGTTTTCTGACTGTTCGGATGCCATAAAAATTAAGAATATAAAGATTACCAATCACATATGGAATGTGTAAATGTGTGCACATATAAAGTACATTTGGTCAATTCCTTAATTAAAATTTCACTCTTATATATATATATTAGATTATATAATATCAAAATATAATTTTTTAACTTTTTATTTATGCATAATTTGAAGTCAAGCTGGGCTCTACGTTACTTTTAAGTTCCATCTTCTTTGAGCTTGACTGAATTTGGACAAAAAAACATCATTAATGCTGTATTAATTCTCACTTAGGCCGTGCAAATGTCATTAAAGCTTAGTACTATATATATATATATATATTGTCACGCCCCAGAACCACCCATCGAGCCAGTGACAACTGCCGCGATGCCCTAATAAACACTCATTTTCCAAGTACTCTATCGAGACCCCGCAAGGCATCTCGTACCAATTTTTCATCTTTCCCTTGAGTATTAATTTCCAAGAACATTTATTTAGGAATGAAAATTTCGATTTTCAAATTTAAAATGATTAAAACACACGTTTTACCACCCAAGGGTATTTTCGTCTTTTTCGTCGAACGATCCCAAAATCAATAAAATATTGCACGTAAGTAGAATAAACACAATTCACAATCCCTGATAAGTTTTGATACTTAAAACCCTTATAAAAATTAAGTTTTTAGATAATAGATTAAAATAAACACATTAAATAAAATATTACAATTTATTATAAAAAAATATTTTTATAAATGTCAATAATCAAATTTGTGCGTGTAAAAGCAAAGTAAATTTAGACATACGATAATGCAGATAAACAAAGTATATATATATATATATATATGTATTATAATGACATGTGAGCCCACTATGCATACCCATGTACCTTTGTATACAAAAGACGCGGCTTCGATTAAGCCTCTAATGGTACTCCGAGTGCTTACTCCTAATCTCGAGCCTGAAAGGGGGAGGAGAGAGTGGTGAGTTTTACAACCCAGTGAGTTAGATAATTACCATCTATGACATCTAAAGTCGAGTAAATGGAGACAAGTACAAATATTGAGTAATAACACATTTCATAGCACATATTGAATTCTATTCAAGAATTTATTTCAAGTTCATGAATTATCGTCAAAATTATCAAAATCATCACAATTATAAAATCATTAGGGCTTATGATTTTCCTTAAAACCTGGCTTATGCCAAATCTTTACTCGGTGATGCCTTGGCCTGAGGCACCCTAACCGAGTCTGTCAAGACTGTTATAAACATATTTCATTTAGAAATATAGTCGTTCCTTGGCGTTGACCGAATTCATCTTCACGTGGTGGTTTAGCGTGAAGAGAATTTTAACATTACCTCGGGAGTTCCCCTACGCGCCTCTCCGACCGAGGTAACAATTTATCGGGTTAACCGTGCCCCTCCTAAAGGCAGTCCATGGCAACCCTCACTATAGTGTTTTATTACTCGTAATCCACCAAACTTCATACAAATTTAACAGCATAGCATGGCCAATAAAATTATATTCAATCGTTAATCAATAGACAATTTATATTACTCACAAAAATATACAATTCAGCCAGCATGCTTTCCAATGTCATAAGCCACAGATTTCAAGTCATGTATACATAATACAATTCATCAAGTAGGTCTCCATATACTCAATTTCATAAAATTGACATTTAATTTTCAAAAATAGATTTTTATCGAAATACATTTTCAATGAAAATCTTAATATTTTATACTTTCAAATTCGTCATGCTTTAAAAAGCATAAATTCATCATTAAACCCCTCTAGATATTACAGACGATAATTAATTCACTCACCTTGTCACAAGAGTGCCCGATACTCCTGTTTTCAATTTCCCACTACACTGTCTTTTTCTCGTGTTCGAGGACCCACCACCTATGTGCTCCGTGTGACACCAATTTCAATAAATTGTGTCAATTAACCATAATCAATTTCAGGCTCTATGTGATACATGAAATGAGATAAAATGGTCCGAACAGTTGTTTTCTCACGATGTCCAACCGACTCGCCTACACGCGTCTAAATTGCTAAAATCCTCATTTTAACTCCAAATTAATTTTTTTCAGTTTCTATACCTCAATTGCATCCAATTTGACTTAATGTCCCTCAGTGTGATACAAATTATCAGTCTCAATCACAAATTACGAAAATACCCCTAGTGGGTAAACATTTTGATTTTTCTCTAAAAATTCCCATAATTTTCCTTTAGCCATAATTCACCATTATTCATCATAATTCATCAAATAAACATCAAAATCAGCAGTATTTCTCTCTGTAGAAATCTGGCCAAGCTTGGTACAATATGGAAAAATTCTATTTTCTTGCTTATTTTTGCTATTTTTCATTTCTACACTTAACTAAACTTCCTAAAAACATTTAATCAAGTTAAAATTCAACCAAATCACACCCAAAATCCTCTCATCAAGATTCGTCCAGCATGGGTGTTCATACCTACTTTCTAATTTTGCATGAAAATTAAAGAAAAATGGATGGGTAATGAAGAAATCAAAGAAAATTAAGTAATTTTACCTTTTTCAAGCTAATTTTCTTGATTTCTCTTGTTTTTCCCCAAAATTTTCAGCTAGGGTTTGGGGTTTTTCTTTTTCTCCTCTTTCCCTTGCTTGCACGGCTTGAAGAAGAAGATAAATGCTGAAAATTTGACTTTTTAAAGCCTTAATAAAAAAATATTATTTTATTTATTTTTTAAATATTTTATTAATTTTTTTTCTAGCCATCCATTTTATTTCAAATTTCCACCATATGTTTGTCTTACTTATCCATAGCTTGGATAAAATTTTTAGACTTATCCAAAGTCTTGGTGGAGTAATTTTTCTAAAATTACACTTTTACCCCCGAACTTTTCAAAAATTACATTTTTACCTCAAAATATGAAAATTTTGCCATAATGCATAATTTTCACTCATCATACTCATACTATTTTCCAATTTGTCAAATTTGATCTAAATCCTCTCAAAATTTCAATTTTCGATTTCGGGTGGTAAAATTACGATTTCGCCCCTACACTTTAGAAATCATCGGAGTTAAACTTTTTCACTGTCAAACCCTCAAATTATACTCCAATAAGTCTAATATAATCAATCTTAATCAAACGAGATTAAAAAATCTTTTTCAAAAATTTCAAATTCGTCCTCAGGTGGCAAATTATCATTTTACCCCTAGAACACTTAAAATCCGGATTGACTCCAAGTTGAACCTCAAGCTCCGAATCCTCATTTTAAATCAATCCATGGGTTTTAGTTTTCTCAAATTCCTTTTAAATTCTTCGTTTGAACTAGTTCGAAATGTAATTCAACTTCGTAGCATCTCTAGGGGCAATACAATTATTGAACTTGTTTCTCGGGGCAATTCAATATACAAACATGCTATCCA
Source organism: Theobroma grandiflorum (assembly GCA_036013995.1). Taxonomy (NCBI): domain Eukaryota; kingdom Viridiplantae; phylum Streptophyta; class Magnoliopsida; order Malvales; family Malvaceae; genus Theobroma; species Theobroma grandiflorum. The sequence goes on along the minus strand of CP142132.1, from coordinate 13,949,632 downwards.
ATGCATGTGAATGACATATCACAGATAATTTAGGGTAAGATATTACATGTCACGACCCGAAACTTCCCTCGGGCCCATGACAACCGCCACAATATCCCAATTGACACTCATTATCCAAAATACCAACCGGAACCCCGTAAAGCTTACGTACCAGTTTTTTAGCCTTCCCTGTGAGTAATTCTTTCCAAACATCTCATTTCGAGGGTTTACAACTCATTTCTGGCTTAAATAAATCAAAATAAAATTTGACTCACAGGGGTATTTTGGTCATTTTTAGAGAAAATATTAAAATCTGGTAAAAATATAGTTTATGCATCCAGAATACATAATCTGAAATCGGATTTGAAATCGGAAGTTCGAAACCTTTTTTTTCAAGGGTTTAAAGTCGCATTTTACTATTCAAAAATATTGATAAAAATATTTTATTTTCTTATAAAATAATTTTTATAAATACGCGTATAAGTAATTTTTATAGCATGAAAGTAAAATAAATTCATACATACATTAAGTTACAAAGTCATAATATACAATAATAATTACAATGACCGGTGGGCCCATAACTATACAAATACGACAATGACAGTAAACCTACTATCTGTCGTGAGAAGACGATCTACGGTAGTCCTCGACAAAATCTGGTATCTACAAGCTACCACATGCCTGAAATGTTTAGACAGGAGGTGGGTGAGATTTTGCAATCCCAATGAGTAAACAAACATTATCATAAACATCTAAAGGTAAGTAAAATGGAGGCAAATTTAAATAGTTATTACAAACCATTTCATAAAGTTTCATTTTATTTCTTAAATCAAGAAATATTTATAATTTATCAAAACAATTGTTAAGGCTTATGACTTTTATTAAAATCATGGCTCAAGCCAAAACTAGTCCTCGAGGATACCTTGGCCAAGGCATCTAACCGAGTCCGCCAAGGTTGTCAAGACATTTACATATTAAACACGTTTTAGTTTTGAAAACAAGCCGTTCCTTGGCGTTGGCCGAGTTACACATTCACGTGGGGGTTCGACATGAAGTGAACTCTAACACTACCCCAGGAGTTACTCTCATCGCCTCTACAATCGGAGTAACTATATAACCAGGTTTACCGTGCCCTTCTAATAGGCGGTCCATAGAAACCCGCCACTGCAGTGACTAAACCCACTAATTTTAATAAAATTTCGACAATATAACGTGGCTTTTATTTACTTACCCAGCCTGCATAGTAAAAACAGCTTACATTTATTCTCAATGCAGTTTATAATACAGCCACATATACTCACAATCTCATAAGCCAATTTCATCAAATTGTCATTTATAACATAAGTGAAGGCCTCCAAACTACTCAATTTTTCTAAAAATCAAGTATTCACATAATCCAAAAATATTTGCATTTAAATCTATTTATTTGCATATAGCCAAAACTTCTCTTTTTATAATCATGTTCTTTGTATAAAATCCATAATTAACATTTAAAAATAACTCTAGATAGTTTACAATAATAGTAGGTTTACTCACAGGTCATATAAATCCAATTCTCTTAAAGAAAAAACGTTCCGATCACGTTTCCTCGGGTATGACCTCCTTGCCTTTTCCGGATGTCTGACCTCCTTAATAAATTACAAAAATCACACAATTCAATACATTTATACTAAATCACTATATAATTGATTTAAATCCTATATTAATGCATGGTATGAAATGCAATGGCCTAAAACGGCTTAAACGTGGTATTAGCCTATTTTCGGTACTCTACCCTATAAATTGCTAACGCGCTCCATTTTTGCTCTAAATCATCCCATTCTCTCTCCAATATTTTTAACCATCAAATACCAGCTCACAACCCTCTGAAATCACTAAAATCATGTCACTTTCTTCCTTGAAAAATTCGGTTAAAATGGGACATTCACCAGGTAAATTTTTTATTTTGTTTTTCTAGCCCATTTAATCATTTTTCATCATTTTCTCTTCAATTCCATTTGAATAAAAATCAGTTCATCACATGGCACAGCATTGAGCATTCAGCCTTGAGTGGGTAAGGTGAAAAATCCATGCTTTCATGTCCAATTTCATTTCTAAACGCATCTAACTATCTAAAACTACCGATTTAACTAAGAATCGAAACTTGAAAAATTAAAAATCTCCCCCCTTGGATTTCGTCCAGCCCTTAGATCTATTTTGTGATCTCTCTCTTGAAGCATGGAAAATGAAAACAAAAGCATGGGAAAGGTAGAAACCAAGCCAAAATCGAAAAATCTTACCGTTAGATGCGAAAACGGGCGAAAATCGCGAATTTCCCTTTGAATTTTCAACTTTTCTTTTGGTTTTACTGTTTTCTTCCTTTCCTCTCTATTTTCTCTCTTATTTTCTCCTTAGGGTCGTGCTTCACCTGATGAGGGGTTTAAATTGGCTGATTTTTCATTAAAATAATATTAAATCATTAAAAGTGCCACGTGTCACTTTTCCGTTGGCCCGTTTTTAAAATTTTGTCTTTTAAACTTCAATTTTTCACCACTTAAAATACCATGATTATTCATACCAAAAATGTATAAATCCTAAGATTTTGACAAGTTTTGAGTGGCGAAAATTACGATTTTACCCCTAGGACGGTAAAATTACCGTTTTACCCCTATGTTCCGAAAACTGCCGGAATTGAAATTTTTCACTTACTATCATCAAATTATACTCCAAATAGTCAATATTGATCAAAAATTTCACTCCATGGTCAATTTATTATCTTGGGTGGCAAAATGACGATTTTACCCCTAGACATCAAAATTTTTAAATTCATCCCAAATTAACCATTGAACTCCAAAACATCATTTTAAGTCATTCTTGGACTGTGAAATATTAAATTTCATCTTAAAATTCCTATTGAACTAGTTCGAGGTTAAATCAACTTAAGTGTACCATTTGGTACAATACCGAGTTTTAGCTATTCTTTGAGACTTTCCTAACATACAAACACGTTGTTCATTGCATGTATGTCATGACATGTATTTATAGGGTCGAGTTTTACATTACATATATTTTTTTCAATTTGAGAAGAAACGCATTTGAGAGAGAAAATTTAAATTCAACTTGGGTTTTTTTCAAAAGTTGTTTAAATTAAAATTTTTATTATAAATATTTACTTATTTATTGTAATTGAATGGATGCTTGACAAGTAAATTAACCTTCTTGTGGAGTTCTGGAATTCCAATGCCATATACATACTATCAGTTAGGAAAAAACATATATTCAGAATTCAAATTACAATGAAGATATGGATGCCCATCAATATTACAATAGAGTTTATAAATACTACGTTTAAAACCCAAATTCCTCTATAAATTTCATATACGTTTTAATATTGCTTCAAAATTCTAGCGGCTAAATTCCCCTGTTGTTTGCCAAATACTAAATCCACCCCTAGCTAGCGGCAGCTGTTCAGCTTTATTAATGAATCCAAGAAAGTAGCTCCAAATTTTACCATGAAGCCATTTGTTATTACTTAATTATGGCAGATTTGCCCAATTGATATGTATATAATATTGTAAGAAATATTGCTAAATAATTCGACTCATCAAAAGAAGAGAGACAGAAATAATAATATTATTTATAAATAGTACAACTTCCAATAATAAATATTTAATTTGAATTTACATTTTTTGGGAGGGTTGACTTGTATAAGATTTAAGAAGAAAGTTTAACTTTGGTATATTTTATATTAAAATTTTAAATTTTATGATAAAAGTGATGTTTCATGTTTTCTATTGGAAAAAATAAAATAAATCATGAAAAATATATGTAAAAAATAAAAGTATGAAGTGTTCAACAGAAGAAAGAATAGTTTTAGAATATCTAAAAAAGAAAAGAGGTGTGGGGTGAAAAATGTCATTAACAAAATATACATGTTTTCCTCTTAATTCACCCATATTTCTCACCATTAACTCATGCAAATTTTTTATTATATTTTGTCCCGAACTAATCTATAGGTGAGAACTTGTGCCTGACAGCTTGAATCTTCATTAGGTCCAACAAAGTCACTACAAAATTCTCATCAATTTGTTTATACTAGGATTGGACCCCCTTTAAAGCAAGTAGATTAATTAAAATAACGATCAATGTCTAATATATCATTCAATTTAATCACACATTTTTTTAAATTTTGTCATGAATTAACTATATATAGAAACTACTTATCATGACAGTCATATGTTTCTCATATAAAGGTATCCTTTTACTTTTAGCCAAGCTGCCAAACCACGCAGGCTCACCTTCTTTTCAACACGACTTAAATGGAAATTGAAAGCCTAACTCAATAATGCTTTTGGTATAACATTATGCTTCGTGAATTTTCTCTGTTACCTTGGTTCAAATTTGTTGCGGATGATTGAAAATGAAGAGTATAGTGGAAAGCAAAATGGCTTCTTTTTTACCTTTTTATGCCACAATAAGACCATCTTTCAAGCACTATGCTGGACCTCAGGCATTGCAGGTGAGAGCTGAAAGCCGAAGAGATGAAGGTATTGACTTGTTCATAACAAAGTAGAGATTTTAAGGTAATTCACCTTTCATGTTACTTAGATTTTAGAGGAAATTATGAATGATAACCTTCCTTATAAGCTCAATTCAAAATTATTATTTTTATAATTTTAACTATTTTTAATCAATTTTTGACATGACTTGACAATAATACCCTTTAAACAATTTCAGACAAATTAAAATGGTTTCAGTTTTCTCTATCCCGCCATCTAGATAAAAATTTTAAAATTAAATCTCAATTTCTCTCTCTGATTAAATATTATCTATTTTACTATCCAAAAAGTAAAGATGACATTAAGCTCTTTTTTATTTTGTTTTATTTTTTAAATGGTAGATCTTAGGGTTCTCAAAGGTAATGAATAACGATTTTGCTCTTCTATGGTGATTGCAGGCAGCATGATGAATGTGATAACTGAATGCTTTTTGGTGATGACTTGCTTCGAAATGTGTGCTGCAATGGAGATGCCTATGTTCATGAGTTGGATCAAATTGGTTAAAATGATGGGCTCAGGGAGAAGGAACATCTAAAGTATGTTTGATGGGTCTTATGGTGGTTCATGGTTTTGTTGTGTCTAGGATTGGGATGATTGTTAAGCATGTTCGTTAGATATTTTGATTTTTTTTATGAGATTTTGAGTTGAAATTTTTTAGAGAATATTTTGTAAATAAAATATATTTTGTTTTTGCATAAGGGGGGTGAGCAAGGCCCTTCCAATAAGGAGATATTTTGTTTTGCTTTTGAGGGTTATAGAGTTTTGTAACCTATCTTTTATGAAATGCACAATTTCATGGCTTAGCTAAATATATATATATATATATATATGTTTTAGGTTCTTAAGTTTATTGGTTTATTCATAGAACCTCAAAGTTGAGGAGTTGAAATTAATTAGACTAGTTTTTAGGTATTACAAGATTGGTTTTTAAGCACTGCGTGATTTAATTATAGCGTGACTGGTTTTTAGGCATTACGCGATTGGTTTTAGGCATTGCGTGATTGATTTTTAAGTAATTCCTAAGTCACACAATGCTTTACTAACTAGTCATGCAATGCTTTACTAACTAGTTACGCAATGCCTTACTAATAAGTCACGCAATGCATATCAACTAGTCACGCAATGCATTATTAAAAATTAGTCATACAATACTTAAAAACTAGTCACGTAATGCCCAAAGTCAGTCACACAATGTCCAAAGTCAGTCACGCAATGCCCAAAAACCATCAAAACTATTGAATTCCATTTAACAAAATCAATAACTTCAAATGATACACCATATTCTATTTAACAACATAATTAATGAATATACTTACTTGACAAAAAATGCTTAAAATATTCAAAGTTTTTTTTTCATATATCAAAAATCACTAAAAAATGTTTAAAAATGCTCAAAACACTCAAAGGTTTTCTTCGTGTATTAAAAACTATTCCAAAATACTCAAAATGCTTAAATGTTTTTCTTTCTAGTAAGGTGTCACGCCCCGGAACTTCCCGCCGGGCCCTTGACAACCGTCGCGACGCCTCGATAGGCATTCATACCCCGAATACCGACCGAAACATCGCAAGGCTTTCGTACCAGTTTTCTTATCTCCCCTGTGAGTACTCATTACCAAACATCGTATTTTAAAAGATTTGAAATTTTTTTATTCAAAAAAATAAAAAAGTGATTTTAACCTCACAAGGGTATTTTGGTCATTTACTCTCGAAAATTTCGAGACAGGCGAAAAATACAACGTGTGGGTAGAAACCGCATATTTTGTAACCAGAAATAAATTTAGAAGTCTAAAACATTTATTTGAAGTAAAATTGCAACTATTTGAATGTATATAAAAACATTCAATAAAATATTCTAATTTCTTATAAAACAATATTTTCAGAAATATCTAAAATAATTTTTTTACAGCGTAAAAACAAAGTAAATTCACATATACTATCATACCGTGAACCAGGGTATGAACTTTAAATTCCAGTGACACGTGGGCCCCCAACTGACCAAGAAGGTGTAGTGCTATGAACCCTTCCTTTCTAGAATGCAACTCTGAGATTAATTCTCATCTTAATCGGCTATCAACAAATTGTCTTGAGCTTGAAAAATGTATAGAAAGAGAGGTGAGATCATAAAATCTCAGTGAGTAAACAAATACCAGCTAAATTATCTAAAGTCGAGTAAAAGGAGACAAAATTTTAAATTTCTTTCTTCGTACCACCATTCGTCTTATCTCAACTTATTTCAATTGAGTAGAGACAAATAAAATATTCTATCGAGCAAAGTAGAATTATTTTACTCGATTAAATTAATATTTAGTATGGCTTATGTATTTCTCAAAATCTCAACTTGGCTCTTGCCAAAAATCATTCTCAGGGATACCCTTGCAGAGGCATCTGATCGAGACTACCAAGGTTATTTAGTGTCATATACACATGAATATATTTTTATATCTGAAAATAGTATCTAGCCATACCTTGGCGTTGGCTGAGTCTCACTTTCACGTGGTGGTAAGGCGTGAAGTGGACTCAAACCCCTCCCCAGGAGATACCCTACGCGCCTTTCCCACAAAGGTAAAATAAATCAATCGAGTTTACTGTGCCCCTATAATAGGCTGGTTCAGGGAAACTAGCCACTGCAGTGTAGATCAGCCCCACCATAATCATAAAATAATATCAGCCGCATGACATGACTTCACGATATTCCCTTGCCTATTAAGGCGAGTCAAACAATTTACAGATTTAACAGATTATAAAACCAGCCATTCATGCGAAGGTTACCATAAGCCACTCAAATTAACAATACATTTTAATTCACAATATATAACCGTCTCCGATTACTATATTTTAAAACCATTATTCAATTTTTCAGAAATTTTATAAAATCATTTTATGAAATCACCTTCTCCTATAAAATATAATAATTTTCCATTTAACCATTTTTCATAAAATCACAAAGTTTAATAAATCTACTCTAGATAATTAAGACGATATAAGAGTACTCACTGTACTAGGAGTAGATATACTCCTATTCTCGGTCCTCGGGTGTAATCTTTTACCCGTATCAGATAGCTCACCACTTATCAACAATACATGACACAAAAATTCAATAATTTGTGTCAAATCATTATAAATTATTTCATGCTCTTATCTATGCGTATCCACTAGATAGAGTTTGAAATGTCTGGACAATCGCTTAATTGCGGTGTCCAACCTAACTCGCCTATACACGGTGTAAATTCTTAAAATCTCCAATTCAACTCCAATTTCATCCATTTCAATTTCAATTATCCAATTATATCCACAATACCTCAATGACTATGAATTTGGTCAAATTTATCAGTCCAGACTATAAATTATGCTTTTACCCATAGTGGGTAAAAATTTCAATTTTTACACCGAAAATTCCTATTTAATTTCCATCCTCATAATTCCTCATTTTTTTCCATCCAATTTTCTTAAAATAAAGTCAACCTCATCCTCACACACCATTGGGTAGATTCGGCCTAGAGAAATTCATGGAGAAAATGAATATTTTTCTTGTTGTTTTTCTCATAAACATGCTAAACTAACACTAAACACTAACATAGTTCAAAATCAAATTAATCTAACAACTTTCTCTCTCTAAACCCATATGATCATATTTGAATCCATCATCAAAACACATAATTTAACCATGAAAAATGAGGAGAAATGCATGGAAATGATAGATCATAAGCTAAACTTGAAAAATCATACCTTTAAACACTTGAATCCTTGAAAAATCACACTTTTTCTTTGATTTTCTTCCACCTAGGGTTTTATTTTTGGTTTCTCTCTCTTCCTTGCTGGTTTGGACGAATTTTAGGGGAAGAATGCTGAAAATTTAGCCTTTTTATCATTTAAATAAAATAATATTATTTTATTATACTTTTTAATTTTTTATTTTTTTTCTTTCTTTGACTTTTATTCACCATCCATTCTTCACTTATCCACTCATTGTAAGAAGTTTCTAGACTCTTCAAAAAAAATCTTGATTGAGTAATTTTTGAAAATTACACTTTTACTCCTGAAAAGTCAAAAATTACATTTTTACCCCAAAAATTGAAAAAATACCAAAAGGTATATTTTTCACTCCTTGAACTCATACCACACTCCAATTTATCAAATTTGATCTAAATTCTCTCGAAAAATTAAATTTGGTCCTCCGGTGGTAAAATTATCATTTTGCCCCTATACTCCAAAATGTACCAGAATTGCATTTCCTTTTCACTTTTCAACTTCAAATTATGTTTTAACTAGTCTTAATAATCAATCTAAATCAAATGGGGCCAAAATCTTTTTAAAAATTCTCATTTTGACCTTTAGTGGTAAAATTACTATTTTGCCCTTGTGTCCCAAAATACCGAGATTTACTCTTTTTCACTACTAAACTTTATTTTATGCTCCAATAATCATAGTATATTTCATATAATTATTCTTGGTCATTTGAGATCAAAATCTTTATTAAAAATCATAAATTTGTCTTGAAATTGAAAATTGATAATTTTGTCCCTAATCGGTCAATTTTTTTGATTAACTCCAAATCGGATTTCGAACTCCAAATCACTGTTTTAAGTAATCCCTGGACTGTGAAATTCTCGATTTCACTCTTAAAATCCTTATTTGAACTCATTCGAGGCTTAATCGACTTAATGGTACCATAAGGGACAATATCGTCTTTTAACGATTTTCTCGAACTTCCCAAATATGCAAACATTCTACTGAGCATCTAAATGACATCATAATTATTTTATAAATCAGGGTTTGACATAAGGAATACTCCAAAGATGAATAGTTTGGTGAGAAAAGTTCAAAGAATATGAGTCGGTTTGAAACGCATACCTAAACATACTTGACCCGTTAATAGGTTTCGGATTGAGGCGTGGAGCCAAATAAATGAGTCAATTTCATTAAGGATAATTTTATCAAAATTTTAATTCTCTTAACTAAAAACAGTTAAAATTAGGAAAATGTCTATTATTAAAAATGCCTTATACATGGGATCCATTTAAAAAAAGAATCCTAGATTTTATGCTTTTGTAATGGCAGGTAGATCAAGCAACAATGTCGATGCGAATCTGGGTGTCCTTAGAGAAAGGATAGAGCAGGTTAAGATCAAGGAGAAACCAGAGAGACGTTGCAGATGCAAGTATGGTTGGAATTATACACCAGGGTATAAGGATAAACTCAAGAGAGGCCTGGAGATATCAGAATTCTTTGGGCTTCCAAGTTTGGTGGCGGCAACTCTTGGCTTCACCTTCTTTAGTGGTACACTTTTACTTTGCCTTGTTTCTTTTTTTGTTCATTTGAATCAAGGGTTTTAACCTAAATCAAAAAGTTATAAATAATGACGTATCTGAAATAAAGGAAAGGCATGTAGTTTATCAAATTAAATTGTTGTTTGAAATAATGGTTTTCTTCCCCACTAGAGCTCATGATAGTGTTGATGGTTCAATCGCTTCGGTTTCTGAAAGGGTTAGATGCATGGCTCCTCAAAGGTCAAGGCCAGGCTGAGGAACTTTACCGGTTTATATTTACAGTTTAAATGGTGGATTAAGAAAATTTTAATTTCTTTCCATTGAACTTGTCAAAATTTTCCATTTTACTTACTAAATGATGGGATCTGAACGCAATGATACACTTAAAAATTAAATGCAATCTAAAAATTTGGTGAAATTTTTATTTTTAAATATTTATATTTGAGTATTTGATTGAAAGATGAATATTCGAATTCATTACTTAAAGAGTAGATTTCAATTTTTTTTAATTTGAAATAACAAAAAACATTAAAAAAATTTATTTAGATCACTCAAATTTTAAGATACTTAATATTTAAATTTTCAAGTTACTTTTTTAATTAAAATTAAAATTTAATTAAAAAATTTAAATTTTTACTAATAATTTAAATTTTTTAAAATATTATACCATATATAAATAAACTTGCATTTATAATTAAAAAAATCTCATATAAAATTAGAGTAAACCTACCTATGCTGAAACTTAAACTTATAACCTCTATCTTACAATTGGGTACATGTAAAAGACTAAAAATATGTAATTTTAATTGCTTTTCCTTGTGCACATGAATCAGGCCTTCCCATTAAAAGTCAAGCTCCATTCCGCTTGGCTTGCTCATTCATTATTATTTGATTACTTCATAATATTAATAATATTTACTTTAATATTTTAATATTTTAAATATATTTGAAATTGAAATTAAATAAAAAATATATTATTTATTAATAAAATAATTCAATACTAATAGAATGAAAAAAACACTTTTTTAATAAAAAACATTCAAAACAATTAGAATTCTTATGTATAAATTAGATAAATTTTATTACTAATATTTATAATACATAAAATATTTAAACCAAATATTTAAAATTATAATAAGTAAATATTTTCATTTGCATCAATAAAAAAATTTTACTTACATTTTGTCATAAGGTATGGGTCCAAGAATCTAACCACTAGATGTGAAATGGAGTCATCATCAATCCTTTTTGTTGACGTATGATTGGTTACCTATTCAAATCTATTTTTTTAAAATGTTATCATGAGCTTAACTTAAATTCATTTTAACAAAATAGGCTTCAGACTATGAAATAGTTTTTGAATTCAGGAGTTTGGTTACGTGTAAGGAAGGTATAAATACCCCACGACACTCGTTCAAAGAACAGTACCAAATAATCATGTTTTGTCCTTATGTTAGCAGTAATTCTTGACTCTTAATTTAAATTCTACTACCCTTAATTATTATTTGCTTGTTATATTTCATTTCTTATTTGTTTGGTGTTGGAGATTTTTCTTAGACCCTTTCAACACTTTGGTAGGAATTTCGAAATCCTCCTCACCTTAAAAGTATTTAAGAAGACATGCGTATCCCCTCAAAGAGACTCCATCATTTTCCTAGATACCTCAACGCTTTAGTGAAGTCTAAGAATTTCTTCTCATCTAAGAAATTTCTTGAAAAAACTCATCCCTACAAATCTCTCAAAAAGGTCCCATCTTCAGAGATTATCATTCATGTTCGTTTTAATATTTTTTTAAAAAAATTAGTAGTTATTGCTTAATTAATTGAAGGAAGCTAACCTTAATTACATCATTCAGAAGTAAGCTAATAGCACCATCAGGTGGTCGAGGGTGAGTTACAAAGTTCTCATTAATCAACATCCCCATATTAGCCATGAAATCTGCAACTATATTGCCCTCTCCAAAGACATGACGAATTTGCACCTTTCAATTTCTCTTATACAAATGGTGTATGGCTTATTTTAAATCTGAATTTGAACAAAGATGATTATTCGTGGACGATAGCGCATCAACCACTAATTTGCTATCAACTTAAACATCAATTTTCTTGAAACCTTGTTCCCATGCATATGTGAGTCCTTTATAAACACCTCAAAGTTTTGTGTGGTATGCTGTAGGTTTTTGGAGCTTCATCACAAAGCCTTATTTCTAGTGCCCATTTGAGTCTTGCAAAACTCCTCTTGCTGTAACCTATTTAGTTGTTTTTCGACGAGCACCATAAGAGTTAAGAGACATCCATTCAGATTGAGGTACTGTCTAGCCAATTAAAACTTCTTCGCAAGGTTTAATTGAGTTTCTTCCATCAACCTCATTCATTTCTTGTGCATTGTTTAAAGACAAAACCATGCTATGTATTGCATTTAGTCTCCCTACAATTGTAATGGCTTTGATTTCAAAAATCTAGATATTTCTCCACTTCCACAATAGCCAACACATCACTCGAAACAAAATGCTCCACCTATCTCCATGTTCATCTGCTTTTGTCTTGTTCAAATTATAATTGAACCAATCATTAGTTACCAGATTAAAAAAGGTAGAATAATCACCTATAGGTAAAACCCGAACCTAAATAGTCACGGCATTAAGACAATCATGAAGAACATGTATAATTGATTCATCCTCTAATCCACATTGCATACATGCAACATTGGTCGCAAGATGTCTGCAATATCATTCTCTGATCATTAGTAACCTATTATGAAGATATTGTAAAAGGAAAATACGTATCCTTTTTAGACCATCCTAATTCCATTCTAGCCTCCATACACCCGAATTGTGATTTATATTAAAGATCTAAAAGTTCCTCAAAAACTCATATGCCGAAGCAACTATGAAATGACACGAATATGATAATGCCCAATAAGGTTTATTTGGGAAAGAAGAGGATAATGATGGAATAATTGTCTTCGAAAGCATGCAAAGTTATTTCCTCCATAAAAAGGTAGGTTGACAAGCTATTAAAATCCCATTCATCATTTTGTCTCACAAAGTCTTGAACTTTATTGTGATCTTCAAGTTAATTCCTTTCAATCTTGCAACTTCAACTAAAGATATTTCCATAATCCATGTATCCATCCAAAAATTGGTGTTGAGACCATTATCAATTGCCTAATGAATGTTGGTATGGAAAATTCCCCACAAGCGATAAATAACTAACCCAATGAAAAAGAATTTGAACTTTGTAATTTATCCAGGCATGCATATCTGCCAAAATCATATTTAGCACGAACTATACATACCAATTATGCATGCGATTTAGAAGTGATATTCCAGCAAGCTTTAAATAAAAAAGCTTTATTCATTGTTACTAGATGCCGAATACCTAAGCCCTTTTATCCTTCGGTTTACACACCTTGTTCCATCTCATCAATGCAATTTCCATGAACTTCTATCACCTCCCCATAGAAATCCACGACAAAGATATTCAATGTTCTTGCAAACTTTTGGAGGAATTGCAATTGTCTATATCATATAATATGGGATTCTTGATAGAACAAACTTTATCAAAGTAAGCCTACCAGCAACAAAAAGTGTTGAGGCTTTCCAATTTGCTAACTTGTTGCATATTTTTTCTTCTAAGTATTTAAACTGGTTCTTTCTTTTATGTCCATGTAAAAACGGCACCTCCAAATATTTACTCATATCCATTAAATGTTTAAAGCCAGAATTGTTTGCTAATGCATCAACATGATTTCAATCAACATTACTTGAACAATAAGCACCCGAGCATTTGGCTCATTAGTTAATGCATGATCTCTTTTTTAAAAAAGAAAGGTTTGAATCTTTTCTCCCCCAATTATAAAAAAAAAAAAAACATTACTTGAATAACAAAAGGATGATTTTTCACATTAATCTTTTCACTAGAACAAATACAAAAGTCATCAAGCACTTCTTTAATCACTTCCAACTGTGATATTGAAGCCTCCGTAAATAATATTAAATCATTTGTGAAAAGTAGGTGAGTCAGTGGGGGTCTGTTTTTGCTTAATTTAACTAGTTTCCATAGCCTTTGCATTATGGCCTTCTTTATGTCATGTGCTAATCTCTCCATACATAACACAAAGATGTAAAAAGATAATGGATCCCCTTGTCGAACCCCTTTAGTTGGGTGAAAGCTTTCCGACAATGTTCAATTTCAAAGTATTTGAGAGCTACAACCATGCCAGCTTGAAACTAAAACATTAATTAGGCATTTCGAAATCTTTGCATCCACCAGAGTATCATAAATAAATTCTTACTTTAAATGATCATAAGTCTTTTCAAGATCTATTTTTATCATCATCTATGCTGACTTTTGTTGTTTCCTTCAAAAAGAGTGTAAAGTTTCCTGAGCAATAATTACATTATCTATGATATGTCTATCAAGAATAAAACTGGATTGGGTTTCATCAATAAGAAGACTCATATATGGTTTGAATATTACAGGCAACAAACTGATTGGCCTAAATGGTGAAATAAATTTTGGAGCTTTTGATTTAGGAATCAATGTAATGATAGACTTACACAGTTCATTATTAATCTTTGCCCCTCCAAAAACTGCTTGAATACAACTGACAATATCTTTACCAACTATATCCCATTGTGATTGAAAAAACATTGCTAGGAACCCATCAACACTTGGTGCTTTGAGAGGTTTCATATCAAATAAAGTTAAGCAAACTTTTGATTCTTCCATTGGTTTCTATAAGGATTCCACTACCAAACTATCAAATTCTGTTGTTTTAATATTGTTGATACACATGATGCAATCATGGATTGAATTATGCAAATTCTAATTTTATTAAATGAAAAATGAGAGCCTTTTATTGAAAACATCTCCCAAGCCCTCCCATTATACTAGTGGAACTCAAGAATACTTTCTCATCTAGGGAGTCTCTCGGAAAAACTTATCTTCACAAGTTTCCTAGGGAAGTCCAATCATGTGAATTTTAATCGTTTGCAAAAATATACATCCAAAACAAATGCAATTCATAAATAAATGTTGATGATGCATAATGAGCAAAATATTTATTCATTGTTATTTTTATGTATTCATTTTTATTTTAAAAATTATTATTTTATTTACTTTTAATAATTCTACATGTTTTATCTTCTTTTAAATTGTCAATTTTTTATTTTAGAAAAATTTATTTAGTTACAGTACAAGAATATTAAAACATAAAATTAAGACTCTCTCATCATTTTGATGAAATTCTAATCAAATTTCTCACATAGGAAAATTAACTCAAAATTGTGACTCTTCACATTCCAAGTGAAAAATTCCATGATTGACTTAATTCAAGTAAATACATTTTATTCATTAATTTCATACTAACTATTTTAATGAAACATTATAAAATAAAATGCACTAAAAATAAAAGAAAAGAGCCCCAAAAAACTCACTTTTGGTAGCTTAGGCAAGAATTTTACAATTTTTCATCATTATTGGACCTCCACAAGTTTGGGCCCTTCTCCACTTCCTTTTTCTTTTTTTTTTTTTGCTGGACCTCTTTCATTTTCTTCTTTTTCATTGGGCTTTTTCCTCTTGGCTATCGCATTCTTTACCTTTCTACTTGGGCTTCACCTTAGGACAGCCCACCTTCCGTTCTCTCTTTTTTTCTTCTTTCCTTCTTCTCTCTTCTATCCAAAAAAGTCAGCCACCCTCACCATCCCAGATACCGACGAGTGGCAGCCGTCTCCACCATCGATGGAAGCCACTTAGCGGTGCCGGAAAATTTCTCTAAAATAAAAAAAATCCCTCTCAATCTCTTTTATCTTTTGATTGGATTACTTTTTAAAAAAAACTTTTTGTTTACTCCTTGATCTTAAAAAAGGAGATTAAAAAAAAAAAGTATAGATCTACTGTCGACCGCTTTACACTCGAGTGAATCCGACTCACTTTTTGTTTTAATCCATAAAACGATAATACTGTTTCAACTCAGAGTAAAAAAAAAAACAAATGAAGTAACGTTTTTTATGCATATGTTTTATTTATCTGTTGCGCAATGGTACGCGAATTAAGACCCCCAAACAAATTATTGCTGCACCCTTGGATCCTGCAGCATTTGTAGAGGCAGTGATCTAGATCTATTTGGATAATGTTGGTGATCGAGCATGTATCACAATGCTCCATCTTTTCATCTAGATTTAAACTTAAGCATAAGCAATTTCTTTTCTTGTTTTTATATCTAATATAGAATATAATTATACTATTTTTATAACTAATTCTATCTAATTGTAAAAAACAGAAGGAATGAAAAGATAGAGAGAGAGAGGCTTTCTTCAAAATTATAATAATAAATAAAAGAAGTGGCATGATTAGAAATATATGGGACTCTTGAGTTCAATCTTTTCGATTCCCCATTGGTTAGAGGACCTAACGTAAATCTTGTCCTTTTAAACCATTTTAATTATAAGTCCTACCATGGACTCTCACTTATTGAATCCCTAATTCCTTACGGTGACATGATCAAATCTAGAAGTAACTTTGCATCGTCCTTTTATATATGTTATAGATATCTTTGATTTTATCCAAAGTAGAAATTTTGTCTTAAAGAACAATATAAAAGTAATAAAAATATATAAGATTGTAACTGTTTTGATTTATGGTTGAGAAAGAGAAATATACGCACTAACTTATTAAATCCTGAAAAACAAATGGGATGGCGTAACCCCTCCCCTCCTCTTCCTATCACATTTAATTTCAGTAAAAGAAAACACCAAGCAGTCCACATGGTTACATTGATTGCGAACGCAATTGTTGACATTGAAAGTAATTTAAAGATAAAGGGCTAATAATGCATGTAAGAGTCAAAAGTGTCAAGCCAGTCTGATTTGAATTTGGATCCAGACATTGTGATATTTTTTAGGTGATTCCCAGCACAATTTTTTTTGAAAGGTATTGATTTTATCAGTTTTTTGTCTTTATGCCATCATCAAGTCTCTAATAAAAGATTTTTCATGACATAAAGAAGAAATGGTAAAGGTTTTGAGAATAAGTACAATTACAAAAATTGACTATCACTCAAAATTATCTCCAACAACCTAATGTATGCACCAACGATCAAGAAAGTAAAAAAAGAAAACTGGATTTATAAGCGAAGAATTCCACCTAAAGCCAACCATGATGATCTTACAGCAAATTCAAGAAAGGCAAAAAACAATCTTGGTACAATCCATCAATCATTCCTTATTCTCAAAACCTTCTTAGTAGTAATTATTTACTTCTTTACTTCAATTCTCTTGTAATAATAAGTCTAGAGTCTTTCCTTGACAATCAACGCACTACAAAAAAACATAGTATTTTTAACGGATTTTCAATGAAATCGAAAAAAATTTCTAAATACTTGTACAGACGGATTTTCAACAGATTTCTAACGAAAAATTCCATTGAAAATCCGTTGGAAATTATTAGAGAAAACCCCATCTATTATAAAAAAATAAATATTTGAACGGAATTTTTCATTGAAAATTAGTAGAGAAACGCCCATCTACTGTCAAAAATAAATTTTCCAACGGATTTTCAACAGAATTTTCCATTGAAAATTCCGTTGGAAATTAGTAGAGAAAACCCCATCTATTGTCAAAAATAAATTTTTCAACGGATTTCTAACGGATTTCCAACGGAATTTTTCGTTAGAAATTTCCCACAAAAAAATCCGTTGGAAATTATTAGAGAAAACCCCATCTATTGTAAAAAATAAATATTTGAACGGATTTAGGAAGGAATTTTTCGTTGGAAAATTATTAGAGTAAACCATATTTGTTGTGAAAATAAATTTTCCCAACTGAATTTCCAACGAAATTTTCCATTGAAAAATTTAAAGAGTAAACCCCATCTGTTATGGAAATTAAATTTTTCAACGGAATTTTTCGTTAAAAATCCGTTGAAAAATTTAAAAATAGAATCAGTGTGTTGTGTTTGTATACTTTCTAATGAAATTTTCCGTTGTAGTAATTTCAAATTTTTCCCTAATGAAATTTTAAACTTTTTATATGTTTTATTAATCTTTTTAAAAAATTTTGATATTAATAAAAGCAAATACATACTTTTGAAGTTTTTAATATTAAAAAGTTTAAATATGTTTTCCTTTGATTAATTTTGTATAATTTTTTTAACTTTAATGAATCATACAATATTGATTAACAATACCAAATTAGGGTAATTTTATATCTTTCCAAAATTTATACAAATAACAAAACATGACCATCTTTAATTTGAATTAAAAACCATGATAAGATATACAATTCAAATAAACAGATTGTATCTATTACTTTATTTATGTTTTAATTGTAATTAGGGTATATATCTAAATTAATAAGAAAGATTTATAATAAATTTATTAATATCTGTGCTTTAAAAATATCATTTTTATTATATTTATGTATACATGCAAATTTGCCTCATACCTTTTACTAAAAAAAATATATAAATATATATATAAACCTGTATCATTTAAGAAAAAAATCAATATATAATTGTATTAAAATGAAAGCATAAGTTATATTTTTTAATTGATATAACTGTATAAGTGAATATATATATATATATATGTATATGTATGAGATATTAAATAAGGGTCCACATATATATATATAGATATTAATATATGTTGCAGGGTAAGATTATAGTAAATTTCATTTAGATGATTATATTTATTAATGTAATAGAATCCAAATAATACATTTTGTAATATATCATGATATAACCTATAAGTTGTGATCATTAATTATGTATATTAAAATTTTAGTCATATAACATTTTTGTTTATATTGAGTAATATTAAAAAAGAAATATTTGTACCAAAATTAAAAATATGTTCAAGTTATGTTGTTGTCAAGACTTGAACCTTTGATTACATGTTAAAGGAGATAACATGTTAACCATTTCTTCCACCAACCCAAATTGAAATGAAATCTCCCTAACTTAATTTAATCTTAAAGCAGAGTAAATTTGTTTGTGAAAAAGCCGAAACGTCGCCGTTCCCATATTGCATATAGGGTTTATTCCTAGGCCAAAATGGTGTAGTTTTGGATGGCCCAAACCCTAACTATAAATTCACATTTTTCTTCTTGGACCCTCGACTTCTGAAATCCCATTTTCTCTCTCTAGGTTCGACGCTCTCCCCTCTCTCTAAAACCTCTGCCAGATTGAAGCTAGGTTAGGTTTGGTATTGTGCATTCCCGATGGCCTGACTTGTAGTTTTGTCGTTGTGCTATTTTAACAAGACTCAATCTTTCTCCGTCTCGATTTGACCTCGTCATCCTGCTTCCATATTGTTCGGTGTCTTTCTTCCGCGTGGTGAGCCATTCATTTCGTTTTGAATCTCTCCCTAACGCCTTATTCCCCCTGTTGCTGCCTTAGTCGCCGGCCAATCCATTTGACAAAACCACACATTCTCGGTCTTGTCTTTTAGCCGGGCATCTGAACCCCTTGGAAAAAATCAACGATTTGAGTTAATTTGGGTATAATCGCATGAGTAAATATTTACAAAAATTGTTAAAAATTTATTTGTATTTGGTGTTTTATTGATTGGTTTATTTTGTCATTTTTGTTTAGGGTGCTGGCTTTGCTGCTATGTTCTCCAATTAGTTGAAGGTGTGCAAATGGTCCATGCATAAACGAATTTGATCTTCACTATTGGCTGAGGGTGAGTTTGTGCTTGGCTTTGCATGTTACAATGTAATTTTAAAAATTTAAATATAAACCATATTGTATTATAATTGCAGACAGGCTGCTTATGGTTGATAGTTTGATGGGGAAAAAATAGTTTGATGGTGATCTTTATTAATTAGATAATCCCAGTGACAGCATAAAATAGGAAAGCATAATCGATGAATTAGCAACATTAGAAGATTAGTTTATCCTTAGAAACAGAAGGGTGAGGAAGATTAAGTGCTGCTTTTTACCTTTAATTCAGAAAGACAAGTGTCATTGGCGTCTGCTTTTATTTTAGTTTTTTGGGTCGAAAATGGTTGCCAGCCTTTTCCACTAATGTTGGAGATTCCACCACAATCTATAGAAAAGAATGTCGGTTGCTTCAAAGTTTTTTCTTCTTATATAAAGCAGGTTAAATGTTCCACATTCAAGGTCGATTTTTAATTAATATGAATTTCAAGGTTTTTATATAAAATTAATAAAATTATTATTACTTTATTAAAATAATCAACAAAATAAAGATAAAAGTATTTAAAATTACTTTATTAAAACTAAAGTAAGTAATTTTGGTTAAAATTGAATAGATTTGATTAATACTATTTAATTAATTTAAAAATGAGTGTAAGTTAAATTGAGTAATATAATGTCTTTCGATTTCGATAAAGGGAGTATATTTTATATTTGTGTATTTTTTATTCCAAATGTTTTTAATCATATTTGTTCAAATATTTTAATGTTAGTAAAGTTTACTTTGTTGTTGAACAAAATTGAATAATTGAATTTTGGTTATTTTATATTTAAAAAAATAAAAGTAAAAAAATTGAATTAAATTAATTAAGATTAAAATCTCAAAATTTCATTAAATAAATTAAGAATCTCCACTTGATTGGTATTATGACTTTAAGCATTAAGGAAAAATGACTTTTAAATTTTAGGTTAAATTGACATGTAAAAAGCATTTTGTTTAATCTATATCTATTAACAACATTTAATTCTGAATATGCATTCATGGTTTTAGCCTTTGGAAATGATTTAGATTAAATAGAATGAACATTGTAGGATTTTGTTTGAGATAAAAAAAATTTTGAGAAGTTCTTCTATATAAATGTATACATTAATTATTAAAAAAATGTTTAGATGCATAATAATCGGCATTTAAATAAGTTCTAATTCTAACAATGTCTAACAATTTGTGTCCTAATTCATGAAAGAAAAGAGTGAGTTTAATTCAAGTGTGTGTGTGTGTGTGTGTGTGTGTGTATATATATATATATATATATATATATAAAATAAGATTTTTTGGATCAAATTTGCCTCTTATGTAATTCTTTTACTTAAATATAAACAACATTATATCCAATTTTTATATAATTATCTTTAACAATAATGTAGAGGTAAAATTCAACACTACTACTTTTTCTTATATGTATCCCAATAAGACTAGAAAAATTATCCAAATACATTATTAGTAGAATTTGTCAGATAAATTTTTTTTTACATGTTGGAAATTGTGTGGTTGCTTTGGCTTGTATGAATCGGAATATATATATAGTAATAGTAGTAATAATAGTATATTTATTTGGGAAAGATACATGACGAGAAATTATGTCCATAAATCTGTAGCATTTTCAATTCCATCTTGGTTTTCCAACAATTAATTCCTTTGTATTTTATGTTTTCATTAAGGTTCTTTATAAATATTCAACAATTGCAGGAATCAGTAAAAGTTTTTACTCATAAAAGTTGGTTTCGACATCTGAGCATCAAAGCTTTGGGCATCTCGCTTTTCATCGTTAAAGTCGATTTACATTTATTCTTCCATTTAATTCTTTCAAGATAAGAGTGAAGAAAATTCTTATTTTCATTTTGATGTTTTTTGTTATTTACGTTAAAGTACAAATAGTCAACTATATGCCACCAATGAACAAAAATTATATTTTCCCAACTGTTGCTTAAGCGATGAATGACGTTCATTTACAAGGACGGTTAATTAATTTCAACCTCGCCACTGCCAGATAACCATTATTTCTGAAATTTTTTCATACAGAGAGCCTTTACCAAAAATTAGGTTTACAAAATTGATTGTTATATTCTATGATACTTAGGAATATAAAATGACTAGAGATCACTCTTGGATGAATCGTCGCTTAACTTCTAATGGATACATTACAGAAGAATTTGTAAATGGAGTTGAAGAATTCATTCATTTTGCACGTTCTAATCCAACCTTTATGTGGGGGAATAAAATTAGATGCCCTTGCAAAAGATGTAGTAACAACACGTTTCTAGAATCCGATCAGGTAACAAAGCACATCCTAAA
Source organism: Theobroma grandiflorum (assembly GCA_036013995.1). NCBI lineage: Eukaryota > Viridiplantae > Streptophyta > Magnoliopsida > Malvales > Malvaceae > Theobroma > Theobroma grandiflorum. The sequence continues at coordinate 13,927,833 of CP142132.1, read as the reverse complement.
CAGGGGTTTCACTGGTGCTTACACAATTTGGAGTTTACATGGGGAACATGATTTTGGACAATCATCAAGAAGTATAGATACAGTTGAACCCAGTGTTAGTAATGCCGAACATGATAAATATGGAAAACCTACATATGACAATGAAATAGAAAATCCATATACTAGAATGGTTAAGGATGCTATGGGTTTGGAAGTTGCTTTCAACCATGGTTATGCAAATGAGTCAGCTTTTGTGGAAGAAGATTCGAATAGGGATGCATCTACCTTTTACTCTTTGTTAAGCAATGCGGAGGAACCTTTGTGGTCAAGTTGCACAAAGCACACAACGCTTTCAGTTGTGTTGCAACTTTAAATGTTAAGTCAGAGTACAATTTGAGTGAATCCTGGTTTGATAGACTGTTGGAGATAATCAAGAATATGTTGCCATCATATGAAAATTTACCAATCGACTTTTATAAAATGAAGAGAAAGGTAGCAAAACTTGGATTGGGATATATCAAAATTCATGCTTGCAAAAACAATTGCATGTTATTTTATGAGGAAACTACTAATTTGGAGTATTATATGGTATGTGGGCATCCAAGGTATAAACTGAGGAAATCAACTATGAGTAGGCAGAAGAAGAAACCTTACAAGATCTTACGCTACTTGCCACTTATACCTAGGCTTCAGAGTCTTTATATGTCATGCAAAACTACTGAACATATGACATGGCATGCACACAACCAAAGTCATGATGGATTCATTAGACACCCTATTGACGGTGAGGCTTGGCAACACTTCAACTGGACACATAAGTTATTTGCAACGGAACATAGAAATGTCAGACTTGGGTTATGTGCTGACGGTTTCAATCCATTTGTTTCGAATGCGAATCCTTATTCTGTTTGGCCAGTAATGATTTGTGTGTATAATTTACCCCCATGGATGTGTATGAAACAACAATATATTTTTCTTAATATGGTTATTCCAGGGAAGAAAAGTCCAAATCAAAATATTGATGTTTTCTTGAGGCCTTTGATAGATAAGTTGAAAATACTGTGGACCCAGGGTGTTTTGACGTATGATGCATATAGGAAACAAAATTTTAATCTGAGGGTAGCATTATTATGGACAATTAATGATTTTCCTGCTAACGGGATGTTGTCAAGGTGGAGTACTCATGGACGATTATCATGTCCATATTGCATGGAACAGCCTAAATCTTTCATCTTAGAGCACGGTAGGAAACCTTGTTTCTTTGATTGTCATCAGTAATTTTTACGCGCTAATCATCTTTTTAGGAGGCAGAGAGACAAATTTATGAAAAAAAAAGGTTGAACATGAATTAGCATTTGCTCGTTTATCAAGAGAGGAAATTTTGTCACGTTTGAATTCGCTTCCTCATCTTCCATTCAGAACAAAATGTGATGCGCAGAAGATTTCTGGTTATGGTGTAAGTCATAATTGGGTGAAGAAGAGTATATTTTGGGAATTGCCATATTGGCATATGCTTCTTATTCGTCATAATTTAGATGTTATGCATATTGAACGTAATGTTTTCGAGAATATATTCAACACAATGATGGATGTTAAGAGAAAGACAAAAGACAACATAAAGGCACGGCAAGATTTGAAGATGTATTGCAAGCAGCCAGAGTTGGAATTGGTGGAACATAATGGAAAATTTTACAAGCTTAAGGCAGCGTACACGTTAAATAAGGATGAAATAAGAAATGTGTGTGCTTGAGTGAAATAGTTGAGATTACCTTATGGGTTTGCGTCGAACATTTCTCGATGTGTTAATGAGATTGATTGTAAATTTTATGGGATGAAAAGTCATGACTGTCATGTATTTATCCAAAGATTGCTCCTAATTGTGTTCCATGATATGGTGCCACATTCAATTTAGGAAGCGATTATTGAGATTTCTCACTTTTTTAGGGATTTGTGTGCAAATGAAATACCTGTAGATCATATGAACACATTGCAAGGAAAAATTTGTGAAACTATATGTAAACTAGAAAAGATATTTCCTCCTGGTTTTTTTGACTCTATGGAGCATTTACCGATACATTTATCTTATGAGGCGAAGGTTGGTGGACCTGTCCAGTATCGCTAGATGTATCCATTTGAGAGGTACTATAATAATTATTTTTTTTCACATAGTTAATTATAAGAGTTATAGGTACTGTATAAGTTTGACGAAAGTTGTAATTTTTAGATTTCTGCAACATTTGAAGAAAAAGGTCAAAAACCCAGCCTCTGTTGAAGGATCTATCTGTGAGGTGTATATTTTCGAGGAAGTCTCATTGTTTTGCTCATGGTATTTTGAACCTGCTGTGCGTACAAGATTAAATAGAATGCCATGTAATGATGATGGGGGAGAGGTGGATTCTGGTGGTCGGCTTTCAATTTTCACTCACCCTGGGTGAGGTTTTGGTCCATTAGATAAATCTCGTTTTTTAGATAAGGATGAGTTTTATACTGCTGAGTTATATGTTTTACTGAATTGTGAAAAGATGCTCCCATATATAAAGTAAGTTCCATAACTTATACGATGTAATGATTGATCATACGCATGGAAGTAATCAAAAATATGTTGATATGATTATAGGATATTTGACGAAACTGTCAAGGGAGATTTTATGGATATATCGGAAGAAGAATTAGAGAAATTACGTGATGCACAATTCATCAAATGGTTTAAAAATTTTGTAAGTGCAACGGAATTTAATTCCCATGTTAATAACATTGAGGCATTAAGTATGATATTATTAATTATACGACTTGTTTGTAATGTTCGCAGGTTGCACAAAGAAAAAATGAGATTGATCCACGTATCATTCAAATCTCTCATGGTCCACGACGTATGATAAGTTGTTACAAAGGATACTTTGTTAATGGGTTCAAGTTTCACACCTTAGATTATGGCCATAATCGTAAGACAATGAATAGTGGGGTTTACATAAAAGGGAGTGTTTATAATGATCATGAGCATGACTTTTATGGTCTTTTAGTGGACATAATCGAGTTGGAGCATTTTGGTCTTGGAAACAGAGTTGTGCTATTTAAGTGTCATTGGTTTGACACTGAAAAAGGGATTAAGGTTGATCCAGTGCATGGTTTTGTTGAAATTAAATACAACTCAATACTTGCCACTAATGAACCTTTCATTTTAGCTGCATAAGCTCACCAAGTTTATTATAGTAGTTATCCATCAAACAAAAGAGATCGTCGTGATTGGTGGGCAGTATTTAAAATAAAAGCTAGGAGTAGATATCACATTCCTAGTAATGGTGACATAGAAAATGAAAGTGATTTTTTTTTTTTTAAGCTGGAAGTTCGCGCAGGGCCCAGCTACCCTGTTAAATTTTATTAATTAGAAAATAAAAAGACAAAGGAGGGGGACATAAACCGTACCTCCAACATTACATATCTAAAATGCAAAATCGTAAAAGCACCTAGATTAAGGGTAGCCATCCTAAATGCATAACTTTTGATGCTACAGAAGGATGGATATTCCTTACTATTACATTGAGATACTAAGCAAATTTGGATTTTATAACAGCAAATGTAAACGAAGAGTACTACTCCTTTACAGTGATCAAAAACGGACATAAGGTAAATTCGATCTGTCTAACTTGAGCATTCCATATAACTTACCTTGTGTTTCGTTGAACACACAAAGGTTTGAGTGGTTGTGTCCTTCATTTGACAGGAAATTTATTGCTTGGTTGCCTTCTCGAAAGATGTGTGAAATGCGGTAGGAGAAGTTGCTCAAACATTGCCTTATGGACTCTAACAAATATCTTATGTCATGAGATCCTTTTTGAGACTTCTGGATTAGTTGAATCGCTACCAATGCATCCATTTCGATCCATAGCTTTTCAACATGGCGTTCTTTGCACAATAGGAGTCCTCGAAGTAAAGCCCTCAATTCTACCTGCAAAGAATTACAAAAACCAATATTCTCAGAAAAACCAAAAATAAGGTTACCTGTGTGATCTCGAAGCACTCCACCACTAGCTGCTTGTTGACTGTTCCGTGAACTGCCATCCACATTCAGCTTGTATTCACCTATGGAAGGCTTTTTCCAGAAAAAAATATGAGGAGCTGATCGTTGCTTCGGGGGAAAATTGTGACCCCACATGGTTGCTATGTCTGTGTCTCCTTTCCATTGCCATTGTTGTAAAAGGGAACCATCATGAAGTTGTCTCAACAGCTTCATAATTCACCATATAACTCGATCAGGATATAGACTAGATTGCCTGTGCTTAGCATAATTTCTTTCTAACCATAGGAACCAGCAAATAAATATTGGGAGCAATATGCGGATATGACCTTTTTTGACAAAGTCCCCAGAATAATTCCATGCCTATAAAATTTGAGAAACCTGCCTGGGATTCAAGACGTAGATTTGAAAGGGTTTAGCAAAGAAATCCCAAACCTGTTTTGCTACCGGACTCTCCCATAGGACATGTATTAGAGATTCCTCTGGGGTGCAACATAAACATCTCGAAGCTAGTTGAAACCCTTTTTCCTTCATCCGTAGCTCAACTGGTATCCAGTTGTGTAAGACCCTCCAAAAGAAAAAAGAGACTGATAAAAGGATGCTCTTGTGCCAAATAAGAGATCCTAAGGCATGTGGTGTTTGTCTCTGCCTAACTGTCTCCCAAGCGCTCCGAGTAAAGAAGTCCCCATTTGATGTAAGTGTCCAGTATGCTACATCATCTTGAGAAATTTTAAAAGGTACCTGCAATATCTCATCAACCAGTTCCATAGGGAGAAGAGATTGTAATTTACCTACATCCCAGTTATCACCATTATAGAAGCTCTTAACATACGTCATGTCGTTCTGGTACATAGGAAAGGAATTGACTAGGGGCTTGTCTCCCATCCAACAGTCGTGCCAGAAAAAAAATTTCCCTTTCCCTATCTTCCATCGAATGTTCTGCAGTGCCACGTCGCGGCCTCGAATCATCCGTTTCCAAATTTGGGAGTCATGAAACTTTGGTGGGACATAGTGTGGAAGTTTGCCAAGACAATATTTGGTTTTCAGAAATTGTGTCCAAAGGCTGTTACTTGTTTGGAATCTCCACCATAATTTCAATGAAAATGCCTCACAAACATCTTCCAATTTACGAATTCCAAGTCCCCCCTCCGAGCATGGGAATGTGGATTTAGTCCATTTCGCCTAGTGCATTTTCTTGTTTCCAGTTGAGTCGCCCCATATGAAGCTGTTAAACAATCTATCAATTTTCTCAATCACTGCCACTGGTGGTTTAAGGACTTGCAGTAAGTACATAGGAAGAGAAGATAGAACACTTCTCAGTAGAGTAATACGGCCCCCTGATGACAATATCTTATTCTCCCACCCTGAAATACGATCTCGGATCTTTGTAATTAAGGAATCAAAAAGGATCACCTTTTTTGGTCCTTTATATAATGGAGCGCCGAGATAAGTAACAGGAAGTGATTTGTGCTGAAAGCCAGTGGTGTGAGCTATGATCTGCCTTCTTGATGGTGGGCAGCTTGAAGCTGTGATAGAACAACTTTTCTGAGGATTGACATGCTGTCCAGATACCTGCTCATATTCTTGTAAAAAATTTAAAATTTTCTGCAAGGCTGAGCGGCATCCATTAGTGAAAATCATAATATCATCAGCAAAAGCAAGGTGACTAATGGGCATTAAGCAGCCAGATAAGTAATGCAATGAAATATAGCGGCTGAAAAGGTTATTAATCCCCCTAGAAAGATATTTTGCAGATAAAATAAAGAGAAGGGGAGAGATAGAGTCACCTTGTCTTAAGCCCCTCTCTGACTTAAAGTATCCCACCATGGACCCATTGAACAGCAGGGAGAACCAACAATTAGAAATGCAAGCCTTGATCATACTTATCCAGTGAGAGTTGAAACCAAATTGCTCCATCATCAAGAAAAGGAATTCCCAACTTACACGATCATAAGCTTTAGCCATATCCAATTTTAAGACCACATTACCTCCCCTTGGTTTGGCATCAATCTTGCCCATTAGCTCTTGTGCTAGTAAGATATTGTTGCTGATAAGTCGACCATTGACAAATCCACTCTGATTTTTTGAAATGATAGTTGGGAGAATTTGGGACAACCGGTTTGCCAAGAGTTTAGTTACTATCTTATTTAAGACAGTACATAAACTAATGGGATGAAAATCACTCCATTGGCAAGCATTTGGCTTTTTTGGCAAGAGGACAAGAGTAGTAGAAGTAATGCCACGTGGAAACGGGGACCCCCTAAAAAAATCCAACACTGCATCCAGAAGATCTTGCTTGATTATATCCCAGCAATGTTGGTAAAATAGGGAAGAGAAACCATCCGGGCCTGCCACACTATCCTTGTTGATGTTAAACACTGCATCCTTAACCTCCTGGAGTTTGAACGAAGGAGTATACCAAAAAGATGTGTCAACTTCAACTATCGGTACAACAGAAGAATATGTTGATAATTTTACAAGTTTATCACGCGGTGATTATGAAGAGGTTGATGTTTTGATTGAGGATGAAGATGATGACATGGAAAGCGATGATGATGATGAAGAGGACATGGAAGGATATGAGGATGAAGATGCAGATGAAGATGAAGATCAACGTGAAGATGACAATTGTAGCACTTTTAATACTGATACTGATAATAATGACAAAAATGGATTTGCTTATTCTGACAGTGATTGATGATGTTAGACATATAAAAAAATGGTTTATTATACTTTTTTAACATTGTTGTTTAACTTTAATGCTATAATATTAAATGAGTTTCAAATTTCTTGTAATTGAGCTTTATAGTTAATATATCAAATTGTTTGTGAAATTAAACCTATATAATCACAGCTCTGATTGTACGTGAATTGATATTTTCAATACGGATATTCAATTGTGGTTATAAATTTTGTTAGGATATTAATACGTCGAAAAATATTGCAGGAACAATGGTGAAAGGGAAGCATTCAAAACCAAGACCTAGGTCAACAGATGCATCTAGAAATATGTCTTTGCCTACAAATGCAGCTACCTTAGCTCATCTATCCAATCAACAACAGATGCAACAGGAGTATCATGATGTGCCATATGAGACACCAACATTGTTGGGGCCATCCGCACAGTAAGATGAAAATGAGACATCTACTCATGATTCACGAAAATCCCTATCTATTGATTTAAGTGCAAGTTTAGATGATACATCCGCAAGGTCAAGAGGTAGGGGGCCAAGTGTAGGATTACAGACTCCTGTAGACCCAACAGACAGATTGCGTATAACTCCTATTGGAGAGAGGTATGTTATATTGTTATATTTGGTAACGTTGTTAATTATATTTTTATATTTGTGATAAATTTTAATATATGTTAATTTTTTTTAACATCTTCAACAAGTACTTTTTTCGAACGAGGGGTTACCGCTACAATAACGAGGATCATAAAAAATCACTTCAATGGTCCATGGTCGACATGGAGGAAAGTCCCTAATGACATAAAGGAGTTAATGTTTCAAAAATTTCAGGTACTATCTTAGTTAATCAATTAAATTATAAGCTTTTTGTTTTCAATCAATTTGTATAAATAGTTTACATTACGCTATTATTTTGTTGAAGGTAAAATGCGTTTGGTCTACAAATCAAAATGGTTTGGTTCGACGTATATGAGAAAAAATTTTTGCCGATCGGTTAAAAGACATGCTTTCAGAAGAACGGCATAAAGCAATGACAGAAGCCAAAACAAACAACATTAAGGATTGCAAAGGCATGTCGAGGGAATGGATCACAAACGAAATATGGGATACCCTTATCGATACGGTATGGGGTACAGAAGAGTGGCAAAACAAATCAAGAAAAGCATGGGAAAATCGTTTAACGCCAAAAGAAGGAGGCATCCCAAAGCACACAGCCGGTTCAGTTCCATTTGTGATTCATGTAAAAAGGATGGTATGAATTAATCTTACTTCGAATTTATATGCTTGGTTTCCCATCTCTCCTATTTAAATTGTTTGTTTAGTATAATCACTTAAGTTTTTTGTTACGTTAAATTTAAGATATATATTGATTATGATTGACTATATAAAACGTTGTAAATAAGTGCAGGCAAGTGAGATGAAACGAGATGTTACCTTCTTGGAAGTGCTTAACCGCACTCATAAGCGTTCAGCGGGTCATGGTGATTTTGTAGATAACAAGTCCAAGTCTACAAGTGTAAGAAAAAAACTTATTAATTGCTATAATTTATAAATTTGATGATCTAGTTTCATATTAATGGTATATATAATTTTTTATGTAGGAAATATATCATTCTGTACTATCGCAGAAGTATGGTGATGACTCATCTTCTCAATCTGAATTTGATCCGTATGCATGGACTGAAGCAATTGGAGGGATGAAGAATACACGCACTCACGTCTATGGGTTTGGTACTCGGGTGCCAGCTACAACTTTACTTAACAGAACTCACAACAATGTATCAACATCTGAGTCTGCGTGTGGACCTATCAACTCAAATGTTAGCAGTCCTGCAATTGCATTAGAAGAAAAAGTAGAAAATCTTACATCAAATTTGGGTCAGATACGTGAGGAAATACGCGAAGAAATTAAGAATGCAATGGTGGAAACCATAGGTGAATTTATGGCACGTATAGAAAGCATGTTCTTAAGTCATGCGCGTTCAACAAAAGGAGATGCATGACCTTCAAGATAAACCATTGACAAGTAAGAAACCAAAATTCCATGAACTTGATGTATATTTTCCACTGCTACACTTGGATTGTTGTTAGTATGCGTATGTTTTATATTTATGTGTATTTCACTTTTTTATATATTGTGTGTTTTGGTTAATTATTAATTAGATGTACTAAGTGATGAACAACGGAAGTTTTGAAGATGCGTTTATTTTATATAATTTGATATTGCAATGCGGATGGAAATTGCTAATTTATCATTGAAATGAATATAGGTAATACTGGTTGAAAAATTATAAGCAATAAAACAGGTTATTCAATTTCCAATGGAACATTTCCAACGGAAATTTCCGTTGGAAATATTAAAAAAATTCCGTTGGAAGATGATTTCCAACGGAACTTCTGTTAGTGATAAAATTTCCATTGGAAAATAATTTCTAACGGAATTTCCGTTAGAATTCCGTTAGAATTTTTCAACGGAATTTTTGCTGTTATTAAAATTCCGTCGGAAATAATTTTCCTACAAAATTTTGTCTATAATAATTTTTCGTTGGAAAAAATTTTCCAACGGAATGTTCCCCATTAGTATTTTTCCAATGGAAATTCCGTTGGAAATTTTCAACGGAATTTCAACAATATTTTCATACATTTCACAATTTTTCAATGGATTTTTCCAACAGATTTTCAACGGATTTGTATTACCTACGAGGTTTTTTTCTACAAATTTTCTAACGGAATTTTCTGTTAGAAATCCGTTGAAAACGTTGATTTTTAACGGAAAAAAGGTTATTTTCAACGAAAAATTCTGTTGGAAATAACTTTTTTTTTTTATACTGCCGATAAGATAATTTAAACCAAAAATTCAAAAGTGTGGGTAAACATTGAACAAATAATTCTTAGTTCGACCTCTGTTCACTAAGAGTTTCATTTCAAGGTGGTTTTTTTGTCTTTATCAAGAGTCTTGCCCTTCCTGGTAGAAAAAGAGTCAAATCAGAAATGCTATAATTAATGTCACAGCACTGCTGGTTTCAAACCTATTTCTTTATTTTAATTGGAAAAGATTTTTGTTTGCTTACTAAAAAAATATTCACCTCTTAAGAAAAGTCTTGGATTTGCATATATAATTCCGCCTTCATCAATCGGAATATTCAAAGACTTGTGATGACGGATCTAACAAGTAATTACAATTCAGAGAGAGAGATATCTTTGTCTTTCTTTCCAGGGGGGGGGGGGGGGGGGGGAATGCAGAGGCGTTTCTTCGGTTTTCCTTGAGCATCATGGAGCTTCAATTTCCCTCTTTCACCACCCTACTCGTTACCTTTCTTTTTGTGTTCATGCTAGTAAAAGTTCTGAAAGGATCGAAAGCTAAAAATCCCGAAGCAAGGCTTCCTCCAGGACCACGAAAACTTCCTCTCATAGGTAACATGCATCAGCTCATTGGCTCTCTGCCCCATCACACCCTCAGAGATTTGGCCAAGAAACATGGGCCTTTGATGCATCTACAACTTGGTGAAGTTCCCACCATTGTAATATCTTCTCCGGAAATTGCAAAAGAGGTTTTGAAAGACCACGCAACCATCTTTGCTCAAAGGCCTTATCTTCTTGCTTCTCAGATAATGACATATAATTCTACAAACATTGTGTTTTCACCCTATGGAAACTATTGGAGACAGTTGAGGAAAATCAGCACGATGGAGCTTTTGAGTCCAAGTCGCGTTCAGTCATTTCGATTCATCAGGGAAGAAGAAGTTTCTGCTCTCATCAAAACCATATCTTTGATTGAAGGATCCCCAGTTAATCTCAGTGAGAAAATTTTCTCAATGACATATGGGATAACATCAAGGGCAGCCTTTGGCAAGAAAAGCAAAGGCCAAGAAGAATTCATAAGGATTATGACCGAAACCATAAAGCTCTCAGGTGGTTTCTGCTTAGCTGATATGTATCCTTCTAATGAGCTGCTTAAACTGATCAGTGGAGTGAGGTTTAAACTTGAGAAGCTGCAACGGGCTTCTGATCGGATACTTGAAGACATAGTTAACGAGCACAAAGAGAAAACAAACAGGACATCAGAAACGGGCAATCAACAAGGAGAGGAAGATCTTCTTGATGTTCTTCTTAAACTTCAACAGAGTTCTGATCTTGAAATTCCTCTGACGAATGACAAAATAAAAGCAATTCTCTTGGTTAGTATCATTTTCTCTCATGTATTTATACTGATCAACTTTATCATAACTTCTTCAGTTGCCATAAGCTATCAAGGAACAACCCCTTTTTTGTTTTTGAAAAGCTATCTAAGAACAAACTTGATCACTTGAAATGTTTATTTATTTTTGTTGAATTATCTTTTATAGTCCATAAATTAATGGTGATGCACCACTCAGAACAATTGCCTATATGGATTGAAGTAAAATCATCTTTTCAATTGTACGCACAATGAGCTTGACATGTTTTTGGAATGGCTCTGAGCTGATGGGTGCGGCTGTATATGGGCTTGGATAGGGTTATGGCGTTTGTTTTTGTGAAGGAAGAATATAGGTTAATAGTGCAGGGTCCAAGGTGATCCGGGTGATCTGTACAGGTTTGTAAGGTGACATGTAAACTTTTGAAGGGTTACGAAGTTAAAGTAACCCATCTTTAATGAAATACTTTTGGCTTATCAAAAATTGTATGCACAATGAAGTGAAGTTGACAATCTGTCTATTCGAACTCAAATTAAGTTTCTATCAGAAAATTGCAATGTGTTTATATAAAATCCGTGATAACATAAACATCAAAAAAAGCTAATGATAATGTATCATCTTGCAGGACATTCTGACGGCTGGGAGTGACACGTCATCAACAACAATGGAGTGGGCAATGTCAGAAATGCTAAGAAATCCAAGGGTGATGAAACAAGCACAAGCCGAGGTGAGACAGGTTTTTGATAGAAAAGGTAACGTGGATGAAGCTGGTATTCATGAATTGAAATTCTTGAGATCAATAGTTAAAGAAACTTTGAGGTTACATCCTGCTGCACCTCTTCTAGTGCCAAGAGAGTGTGATGAAAAGTGTGTAATTAGTGGATATGATATACTTGCAAAGAGTAAAGTCATAGTTAATGCATGGGCCATAGGAAGAGATTCTAGGTATTGGAAAGATGCTGAAAAATTTAACCCAGAGAGGTTCTTGGACAGTCCTATTGATTTTAGGGGAACAAATTTCGAATATATTCCATTTGGTGCTGGAAGGAGGATATGTCCAGGCATAGCATTTGCACTCCCCAACATTGAGCTACCCCTTGCACAATTGCTATACCATTTTGATTGGAAGCTCCCAAATGGAAGCAAGTGTGAAGACTTGGACATGACTGAATGTTTTGGCATAACTGTAAGAAGAAAGAATGATCTCTTCCTAATTCCCATTCCTTACCATCCTTTGCCTAGCGAGTAAACTTTGTTAAAAGAAATTCTAGTTACCTTTTATCTTTTACTCTTAGTTATAGAAATAAGCAAGTTTAATGCCATGTATTGTATACGCAAGGCTAAGAAATGAAGCTGTAAGTCCGAGCGAGACTTTTTACTAAGCTATATGTTGCAAAAGTTTTCAATTTAAATTATACTATTAAGTTTGCACAAATATTTAGTATTACAACTATGTTATGAAGGTAATTGCCATAACGTGCGAGTTTGATAACCCAACTTTTAGATGTGGATGGTTTAGGGAGTCGTTATCAATTTTTTTTTACTTAGGTGCGATTGGTTACCTACTAAATTTCTTCTATTTGACAAAGTTCTAAATCAATTTTAGGTCTGTCTAAAGAACAACAAACTGGTCTATATATTTTATTTAAAGTTGGGTTCGGGAGTACGATTATGTACAGTAAATGATTAGCACCCTTATGACACTCTTTCCATGAACGACACCATTTAACCATATATTATCCTAACCCATTAATTTTATTCATATGTTTCCTTAATTACTATTTATTTACTTTATCTTTTATTCTATTAACAAATTAAAATATTCTATTTGGTTTTTCGAGTGTGACATGCACATAATGCGATTATGAAATGCTTGGCAAAAACTCGAGTAATACCAAACGAAACCTTTTATTAAGTATTTTTCTTGAATCTGTCCATCATACTGGTGGGATCCGAGAATATCCTCTCACTTAGGGAATTACCAAGGAAACTCGCCTTCGCAAGTTTAACTAGTAAATCTTATCATTGGAGTAGTCGTTTTGAAGTAAAAATAATATTTTTTATGAGTGTAAACCTATTACGTGCGGAGGCATTTTATTTATTATATTCTCTGAGTCCTCCCATCATACTGATGGGATTTTAAGGTATTTTTTCACTTAGGAAATTTTTTTGAAGAAACACACATTCGCAAGCTCTCTTGGAAAGTCTCATCATCGGAGCTTATATTAGTATATAGAATATGTCTATATGCCATGATATTTAATAATTCAATAATAGTACGTGATGTACTTATAAATTTCAATGATTCATTTCTTAAATTTCCCATAACCTATTTTGTTATTTCTTTTACCGCTATTCATTTTTGCATGAAATAGTATTTTATTTTTATCTAACTTATTCTTTATTTTATTATTATATATTTTTTATATTTAGGTGTTTATCTCTTTTTGTGACATAAATCCTCTTCTTACCTAAATGCTATCAAATGTTTTATTTCAAAATTATTATTATCTATATATATTTTCATGACTCAATTTCTCTCTTAAAAAAAAGTTTGCAACCTATCCTATTTTTGGTGACCAACTATTCCATTATTTTATCTTCTCTGATAAATCCATCTTTTATAGCTAAGCATTTGCTTTTTATATCTTAGTTATAATCATTATTATTAATTCACCATTATTGAAAGTTTTATCATTTTTATTATTTCTTTATTTATTGTCATGAAATTCTTTATTCTTCACAACAATACCTTTTGAAACTATAAGTATATGTATGCCGCTTATTCTCTTGTACTTATAATTATAATTGTATTTATTATTTCATTATTTCATTAATTCCTTTGTTTTTATATTTTATTTGATTAGTAATTAAGTTAATATATATTTTATTTATCTAGAATTAGAGATATCAGGATTTACAATTAAAACCCTCCCATCGTGTTTATGAGATCTTAGTTGAAATCTTTAACTTAGGGAAATTTATTCGAAATTGTGACTTCTCACGTTTCAAATAGACGTCCCATCATCATATTAAGTTGAATAATTATCAATAAAATTTTTTATTATATCCTGTTTTGTTCTCTCCTTATTTTGTGGAAAAAAAAACTATCTATTCCATACAACTTGGTAATATCATAATTTATTTAATTATATTTTAAATCTAACCTTTCCTAATACATCTTCGTTCCACACTTTATTTCTGTATAAATTCATGTCTTAAGTATTTTATGATTATATCTAACATTTCACCATGCATTTCTCACATTTTATATTTCCCTTTTTTTTTTTTTACATATTCTAATCTAAGTAGGCATTCCTTGTCTATATATATTCATGCTAAATAAATCTATTTCTATCACTAAATATTCTACTTTTATTTAATGTCCATCCACGTCTATTTTTGCAATTAAATACTTATTCATTTATCTATTTCTCTTCCTTACACCTAAATCTATTATTACCATTATCTTTATATTTAGGCATTCACTTATTTTCGTATACATGCTTTCTATCTAAATCTATGCTTCCCTTTTTTTTACTAAATATTTATTTACTCTTATTTATTTATTTACACTTTTCTGCTTTTCCCTTTTTTAAATCCCTACCATAAAACATTATCTATATATTTATTATAATATTTTCACTTCACCTTATTTTAATTAGTTTCATGTTTTGACTAGTATATTTTCCAAACAAATAAATTGGGCTAACCAAAACAAATACATGTAGCAAGGAGAGGATTTCACCTTGATTGGGCTAGAAACGACTCAAGCTGATCGGCTCGTGGCAGGGGGGCCCAAATCAGCTTACTCAACCCGCCTGGACCTCTTCAAAACCCAATGCTGGGGGTGCAAAGATCTTCCCTAAACGGTGTTGTTTCAGCCTTTAGACTCCGAAGCCAAGAGCTCTAGCCAAATGGTGCTGTTTTGGCTATTTTCTTCTTCACAAACCCTCTTAATATTTTAGCTAAATTTTCTGCCCCTCCACCACATTTCTCTTCCTCCATTTCTCTCTCTACCGACACTTTCTCTAATTTCTCTCTTATTTCTCTCTCTTTCTTCCTTAGTCGGTGTTACTTCTTTCTCTTGCTATTTCCTTCTCCGTCGGCAACTCTCCCCTCTCTCTCTCTCTTCGAAGCCGCCGGCCGACCCTCCCTTCTCTCTTTCTTCCAAATTCTTTTCTTCATCTTCTCTCTCTCTCCTCTCTTTCTTAACCGGCCACCCTTCTTTCTCTCTCTATTTTTTTCTCCGTAGGTGACTCTCTTTCACTGCCAGCCTACCTTCGCCGATCTCGTCTTCTCACACTACCCGAGCCCCCCTTTCACTCTCAAAATTTATAACGCATTTTTCACATCTTTCTTTTTCTTAAGACTGGCTTTTTTTTATGTTTTTTTTTTGTTTTGATTTTTGATTTTTTTATTGTGGTTAGGGTAGTCAGCTGATAGAACTTAGGATTTTCTTTGGTTACTGGTTTTTTGTTTGAAAAATAAGATTTTTTTTTGTTGCTGTTGAATCCCTTCGCTCATAAGTTTCAAAAATTTTATAGTGCTGGGTTGTCCAAATTTTGGACAATCTCAAGAGTGAAATCATGCTCTTCTGAGTATAATTTCACAAGACTCCTAGCAACAGGAGGCTTAGGGTGGCAACCAAAGGTGACCACTCCTCCCCCAAACTCGGTTGCCCCAAGGGGCATTAAAGGCCCTACAATGGGTGATGATTAGAAGGGCTGGTAGGATGGCCATAAGCCTGAAATGAGTTGACTGGAGTAGGAGGCCGAGCATACACTCAGTCTTTTCCCTTCTCTGTTCTTTCTTTTGTTTTAATTATTATTATTATATTATATTATTTTTTATTTATTTTGGGTTAATTTTTTTAATATATTTTTATTTGGAAGATAGGTGTCCATAGGAATGTATCAAAGCACCAGCATCAAACAGCACTAACAACAGCCAAAAGCCAACAGGGGAGCTACAGGATCAATCCCCAGAAGATAAGAGATCGATTCATATTGGACAAAAATAATAGAGGAACATAAAATTAAATATGAAACTAAAGCTTATTTATCAAGATTAAAAATAAGAGAATATATGATAAGTTGGTTTTTTTGAATGGAAGTTGTGGGCTGTTAATACCTTCTTTAGATGTAATCGTATTTCCAAATCTAAATTTGTTTTGTAGATAAAAAACCTATCCTTTTCAATGAACCTAAATCAAGAATAAGATCTCATTAGAAAAGATTGACTTAATTAGACAACTAATCACCGTTAAACAACAAAGATTGATAGCATTTCCTCACATCAAATGGTTGGGTTTTCAAGCTCAAAAGTTATGCGAGCTCTTATACCTCGAAAATTAGGAATATGGAGATTGATTATCACATATGGAATGTCTACATGTGTACACATGTGAAATACATTGGATCAGCTCCTAAATTAAAATTCTACTCTATACTAGAAAACCTATATAAATTAATATCCTTGAAATCATGAAATTTATTAATTAATTGAGATATTATTTAATCAATAAATTAATAATTTATTAATTTATACATTAATTAATTCAAACTTAATTTATTAAGGTATTTTTATTTTTTTTCTTTAAAACATTTAACTTAGTACGTGTATTTTATATTGTAATTATACGAATATTACCCAATTACCGAATTACGAATTATCATTATACTATATATTTGTTTAACCAAAACAAGTTCATGAATGTAATTAGTTTTATTAAAAATCATGAATTTATCCATTTTTGCAATAAAGTAAAATTATACTCGATGAATACTTTACTAATATACTTCATGAACATTAAGTCAAGTAAAAACATCTATAAAAAGAACATATAGTATCACAAATGGTGAAATTAAATATAATGATTCTCATCTCAAAGGTGTAAAGAAATCAATAATGATGGACAAAAGTTAATGCACTAAAAAAGGTTAGAGATAAGATCCAAAGAGACATTAATTTAAAAAAAAAACAAATAACATTAGAGTCATATTTTATATAAGCTTCTTAATTGAGTCATGTATATATATAATTTTGGTGTATAAAGAGATTATTAATTTATATATCAAATGGGACCTATGTGTTTCTTTTAAATGTATTATCTTATAAATTTAGTAAATTATTAATTTACTAAGTTGGTCTTAAGTTGGAACCGATCAAAAATATTATTTAATCAAGATTATTAATTTATCAAATGCTAATACTTTTCTCACACATAATCGTATTTTCAAATCAAAATCTATTTTATAGATCAGAATCTATCCTTTTTAATGTACCTAAATCAAGTATAAAATCTCATTAGAAAAGATAAATTTAATTAGAGGACCAATCACACCTAAATAAAAGAAATCAATGAAAACTCCTTTAATCAAATGGTTGAATTTTTGACTACTCTGATGCCATGAAAATTAAGAATATAGAGATTGCCTATCACATATGGAATGTATACATGTGTACACATATGAAGTACATTTGGTCAATTCTTAAATTAAAATTTTTCTTATATATGTATCTTAGATTATATAATATGAAAATATAAGTTCTATTAATTTTTTATTTATGCATAATTTGAAGTCAAGCTGGGCTCTAACTTACTTCTTGCTAAACATAGTGGTTACACATTTATCAATTTACACATGTTTAGTTTGTAAATAGACAAAGTATTTATCTTTTGGTAATAAGTCTTTTTTTATTTTTATACATTACAATGGGTTTTAAGCATTGTATAAGTACATGTAACTGTTTCTCAATTAATCTGAGAATTCAGTTCTCATGTTACTCCTTTTTTGGTTCTTTTTTTATTCTTCTATAGAATTCTTCCTTTCTAGCTTACTATTTTAGATAAACAAACATGGTATCAAAGCCATATCATAGCTAGAATTGAGGTTCACATCATCGAGATTTCAATTTCTTGATTAGTTCATTTTGTGTTCCTCATTTCTTTTATTTTCTTTCACAATTTGTGCTTTATCTGTTGTTTCTTTTCTTGTTTAATTGAAACCTTAGAATGGCAGATTCATCAACAAAATCTCAGGTTTCATCTGTAGAAAATGCTCTCTCACCATACTATATTCATCACTCTGATCTTCATGGACTGATGGTGATAAATCCTAACTCATTGTTGCTAATTACATGTCATGGAGTCGAGCTTTCTTGCTTGCATTCTCAATTAGCAAGAAGAGGGGATTTACAGATGGAACAATCAAAAAACTAAATGAGGCAGATTCATTATTTAAACACTGGTCCAGATGCAATAGTTTGATAGTCACTTGGTTGCTTAAATCATTAACACCTAAAATTATATCAAATGTCCTTTACATGGACTCAATTAAAGGAATTTGGGAGACATTGAAGAACTGATTTTTTTAGCCAGACGAGACCAAGATTTGTAATCTTCAATTTCAATTGGGAAATATCTTGCTAGGAACGAGGTTAGTGAATGCTTATTTTACAGAATTGAATTCAATTTGGCAAGAATTAAAGAACTTTAAGCCTTTGCCCCAATGTGATTGTGGAGGTTGCAAAAATAATTGTTATCAAAAGTATGTTGATCAACAGAATAAAGATGTTGTATTTCTTTTTTTGAATAGTTTAATGATAACTCTATGAGATAGAGTTATTTGGGCTTAATTTTAATAGTAATTTAGCTTAGTTTTTATAGTAATGCATAGAAATTAGTAAGTTTTATTTAATTATTTCAAATTAATTATTTCAGGAGAGTCAATCTAATCATGGTTAATTTTATACTTAATTTGGTGTAGATGTGGTTAAGATAGGTTGTTATTGATTTATTTGTGGTATTTTGTTTTTTGAATAGTTTAATGATAACTCTATGATATAGAGTTATTTGGGCTTAATTTTGATAGTAATTTAACTTAGTTTTTGTAGTAATGCATAGAAATTAGTAAGTTTTGTTTAATTATTTTAAATTAGTTATTTCAGGTGAATCAATCTAATCATGGTTAATTTTATGCTTGATTTGGTGTAGATGTGGTTAAGATAGGTTGTTATTGATTTATTTGTGTTTTTGTAAGTGTTTGATGAAAGAAGAATTTTAATAGAAGAAGGAAAGCAATTTCAATGTGCAAACTTTCATTGCATATGTCTTGGTATTTTAGCCATAACTTTTTCTATAGAGCTGTAAATGATGCGATTCTTGACCATTGGAAAGATAAGAGGAAAATATACAATTTTTATGTTTACCACTTCACCTAGTTCGGTCTGGAAGATAGTCAAAAATCTTATCGAAGTTGATGCACTAGAGCAGTCCTAGAGCAGTTACGAGTTCATATAGTTTGATTGGAATTGACTTCTTTCTCCACCCAACTTGGCCTAACTTCAAAGCCTATAAAAACAACATTTCAGAAAACTTGAAAAAGGAACAAAAAAATACTAGATTAACAGCTGAGAGTCAACCTACAGAGTCATTGAAGCTAAGAAGAATTTGAAGGAATTAAGGAGATTTGGAGATCAAGAATACAATTCTTGAGTTTTTCTATATTTTCTTTTATTCTCTTATTTTCTTGGTTTTGTTCTTATTGTTTAAATTTTATTCAATAATAATGTCTGACTTGATGGGGAACTAAATTTTTTATCTAAGATTATAATTGAACTCAATATATAGTCTGATTTATTTATCTTTCTTTTACTTATGTTTGATAGATTTAAGTTATTTATTTTATTCTGTTCTTAATACTTCTAAATGCCTAATCACCAATTAGATTGAATTGAAAACCTAGGTTAAATATTAACAAAGGAGATTTAGGTAGACCTTGAATAAAATAGCGTATGATTGAATGCTCTTAGTTGATTATATGGTTTAATTTGCATATAAGGTAGACATACACTTTTAAGCCATACGTAGCTAAAATTAGAACACAAACTTAATGAATCTTTCTTCATTATAATTTGCATAGATATATAGTAAATTAATTGAGAAAGGTATTTTTATAAGAAACTTGACAAAGACTTATAAATAACTTTGGACTCTAGGTTAGCAACTTAATCTATTAAACTGAGTTAAGAAAGAGAGAGAAAATAATCAAATAAAGTATTGAGAAATATCATAATCTTAGGTCTGGTAGTCACTCAAATTTAATAAAGTAAAATCACTAATAGATTTTGATTAATTTTAGTTTTAGTTCTTAGTTTATTAATTTAAATTTTCCTTTTTAATTTTGATTGTTTAGATAAAATTAAGGTGTGTTAATTTTAGTTGTTAACAATAAGGATTAATCCAATTCTCTGTGGGATCGACACTCTACTTATCTCTATATTATCTTTGCGATACGTACACTTACATGAGTAGAAAATTGAACAACATTTAAATAACTCATTCTTGAGTCTCAGATCACATATTTTAAGGCTTAAACCATTTCCTAGTATTGACCAAGCTTATAGTTTAGTGATTCGGGAAAACTCCCAAAGGTTTTTGGTTTTACAATCTCTTATTGAAAACTCAATTATGGTAGTTGTTGTAATTGAGGGAAAAAAGAAAAATACTAATCCTGTATGCTCACATTGCGATAAGAAAGGACACTCAAAAGAAAAATGCTATCGCATTATAGGATTTCTAGAGAACTTTAAGTTCACAAAGTCAAAATGGAATATTAGGAAGGGAGGTTCATCAGTTAATAGTGCAGTTGGCAATTCTGAGCAAAATGAATATGATGAAACAGCAACCAATTCGATTTCACAACTGTCCTTGACTAAAGCACAGCTTCAAAAGCTTATGACAATGATATCTAAACGAAGTGATACAATAGATGCAAAAGAAAATCACTCAGTGACAAATCTTCAATAGAACAAGCCTTCTTTTGTAAATTCTGCACTTTGGGGTATGATTTCATTACCTAATCCTTTAGTAAATTTTGTTGTACATATGTTGCCTACATTGAATCATAACACTTGGATTTTAGACACAGAGGCTATAAATCACATTGCATGTTCCTTACATCATTTCAGTTTCTCTAGACTTGTTCATAACATGTTTGTTGAGTTACAAAATAAAGTTAAAGCTATTGTGACACATTTAGGAATAGTTCAACTTTCTCAAAACTTAACACTAGAAAATGTTCTTCTAGTTCCTTCATTTAGAATCAATTTAGTTTTGATCAGTAAGCTTACCAAAGATAAAAGCAAATGCTTATTTTTTGCTGACAATCATTATCTCATTCAAGATTTTTTTACATGGACAATGATTGGGCATGCTAGAGTCATTACTGGACTCTATATCATACAAAGATAGTTGAATGCACAGTTTCTGGAATTGATTTCTCTTAATAATGGTTCTATTTCTATTTCTCCTAAATCTAGTATTCATAGTGTTCAGTTTGCTAATACAGAGTCTGTTAAGTCAAATTTGGTACAAGATGATTGTGAAAGTTTGTTTGTAATTTTTTGAGTCATGATATTGATCTGTGGCACTATAGGCTAGGTCATGTGTCACCACAAAGAATAAAACAGATTCATAGGTGTTGCTCAGATGTGATTTGTAAAGATGACTTTCAATGCAATATATGTCCTTTAGCTAAATAACACAAATTGCCCTTTTCCTTTACATACATAATCAACTACAAAACCTTTTGAATTAATTCATGCAGACATATTAGGGCCTTACCATATACCATCTTTATCATGACATCATTATTTTTTAATAATTGTTGATGACTATTCTCGATTTACTTAGTTGTACTTGATGAGAGTCAAGTCTGATGTCAGTGTTATAATTCCTACATTTGGTCAATGATAGACACCCTATTTCATACATTAGTCCCAGTTTTAAGAACAGATAATGCAACAAAGTTTGGATTGGTGGAATCTTATTCTGAAATTGGAATTTTGCATCATATGTCTTATGTGGAAATTGTAACGACCCCTCATTGGTCGCTACAGGTGTCCGAGACCTCCGAGGGATCCCGTCAAGTCCCGAACAAGCCTTAACGGACATTCTCGATAATTTACTACACACAACCACCATCCATGTTAATTCTTAATCACATGTATTCTCGCATCATGATTTGAATTATAGACATAATGAAACAACGTAATTTTTTAAATCATGTAGTCATAAATATATAAATACAATGGAGTCTAAGTTTTCCAAGTTGTCATTTATATCAAAACCAATATCTATTACACCTTAAATAACATGGTGCTACAACACGGCCTCTAACAGTGGAGTGACTCGAGATAAAATGCTAAGATATGCTTTTACCTAATATGCGGTGGACCGTATGCACCGATGATTACACGCTAGGTCAATCCCTATCTACAAAAGGAGAAATAAAGGGGGTGAGTCTCATAGAGTCAATGATCTCGGCTCTGTGAGTAGAACATAGATGGGAAACAAGCAAACAATAGATAATTTTAAATATTAAAATGTATGATTATCAAGATTAAATTTAATTGAAAGGGAAGTTTGTACCTTACAGAAATGATGCTGTAAAATCACAGTGTAATATTTAATTTGACAAAACGATGCTGAAAACAAGTGTAACAACTCAGTGTTAAATCAGCGAAAATATGATGCAAAACGCATCAAAATACGGATAACAATATAAATGTATGCATTCTCCTAAAACACATGGCATGTAAAGAAATCAACGTGATCAACCACATAAACCATCTCGTAATCATAGAGTAAGAATTTAAAAGCTTTTGTTAAAAACAAAGCGAACTGCAGAGAAATCTTGAGTCTCCACCGACAAAAGAGTCACGTCGAAAAACTCTTAAAGCTTTCGAGTAGGAAAGTATAATATCAACACGTGGACCCACTTCCACGTACTAACAATCCGGGAGCATCGCTTTCACCGAATTTCCACATGCCATAACAGTCTCAACGATGTTGACCAACATCAGAGAATCAAGTGGTTGCAACCGCGTGTATCACTTATGGCCTAGCCACATGTACAACCTGTGGCTTTGCCACGTATATCATAGATCATGGCCCCAACCATGTCTAATAGCTCGTTGGTGATCCAAAAATTCTCTAGCTAGAGCTCACTCGTGCACGAGGGTCACACTTAACTTATGTGACATTCGGCCTACTTTCAGCACTTTCGATTTGTCAATAATGCTTTTCAAAACTACATTGAGTTTCTCGAGACTTTTTCTTAAATTGTTTGAAATCAAAGTTTGATAACCCGAGATATTGTTTTTCACATTAATTGTCATGGTGTAAATACTTGTATAGAAATTGGACTAAAATCAGCTCTCGAAAACTTACATATAAATCATTTAGCAAATGCATTTAACTATGCATATCACACAAAAATACAAGGCACAGATTTTTTATGCAAAATAGTGTGAAAGGCTTGTTTCTCGGTTTTCAAAACACTTTACATATAAAATTTTATACATAAATATTTAAAACGCATCCAAACATCATAGAAATCACAAAATTTCCTAAAATTCTACCAAAACATGTTTTCCAAAATTTTTAAGCTTAAAATAAATCATATGTATATATATGTATATTTAGCTTCGAAAATTTTAAAATTAACACCCCTTAGTCACCTCACAACAGTGGGATACTACGTCGCTATTTCTACTTGTCAATGGCTCGTTATTTCTTTTGCCATTCCCGTACAACTCACTCCTTTTACCTTTGCATTTTCTTTGCTTCCTTGTTTTTCTCTCTTTTTTCTTGCTTTCAGGTAAAATGTTTCAAGGCTTCCTTTCTTTTCTTTTTCATTCTTCTCCTTGGGTTTCTAACTCTTTTTAAGACCTCTCTCTTCTTTTTCCTTCCTCAAATGGCCGGCCCTTGACTCTTACTATAGCCTATTTCTCATGTTTCTTTTACTTTTAAATTTCTTTATTTCATTGCCACTTATGTAACCCAATCACATCTCATGTATTATTTTTTTCTTACTTCTCTTTTCTTTCTTTCTCCAGTCGCTGTTCACCTCTTTCTTTCTAACTCTACAACTGTGATCTTTTTTCTTCTTTCACCAAATCTCTTTCTCACCATGTTGGCAGCCTCCATTCTTCCTCAACTCTCCCACAAACCAGCCGCACGGCCTCTCTTTCCTCTCTAAAAAACTTGTAGCACAACATTTCTTTGTTCTCTAAAAAACTGACAGCACAAAACCTTTCTTTCGTCTCTTAAAAACCGGTAGCACAACCTCTCTTTCTTCCCTTAAAAACTAATAGCACAACCTCTCTTTTCTTTCACAAAACCGGCAGTAGCTATCTTGTCTTTTTCACTCTCCAGCTACCATTTTTTTGCTCTCTCACCAACTATTTCTCTTTTTTTTTCTTTGCCTTGTACACGGCTGATGCAAGGAAATAAAAAGACAATTAAAATTTTATTTTATGTGCTATAATTTGGGGAAAAGCCAGACATGACAAGCTTGCTTGTCATGTCCTAATCTTTTTTTTATTTCTTTTCTCCCTTTAATGTTTTGGTCGACCCCTACCTCATAACTTAAAAAAAAAAAAAATTGTTTGACTCCCTTTATTGTTTTGGCAGGCACCTACCATTCCTTTCCTTCTTCTTCTTTTATTATATTTTTGTTTACTTGGCCGGCCCTTACCTCACATAATGCAACAAAGGTTAAAGATAAAAAAGATTTTTAACTTGCACACCTTACACATGGGTGGCTGCCCAACCCCCCTTATTATATATAGATATTTTGTTTTGTTTTATTTTTTAACTTCAATTACCAAATTTTGCATATAATCCTCAACTTCATTTTATTTACTACATAACCCTCCAATTTTCATATTTTAAAATTTGATCCTTTTGACACATTTAAAAATTCTAATTTCCTTCTATCTTCCCTCATTTACTCGTATACAACTGAAATATCAAAGTTACATTTCAATGCGGTATCACCATAATATTTAAATATTTACTTACCAGCGCTAGCTTTATTTAATAAAATTACGCGAGTACAATTATCATCGTTTTTCTCTAAAATTCTTTCTTACTCATCTCCCCCACTTGAGTTAGTCATATATCCTTCTTCCAAACTAATTCTTGTAATTAATAAAATATTAATATTTTATTATTATTTTATTCAAAAAATAATATTTTATTTCAAAATATTCTTATCACCCATAACTGCTCTTCGACACTTAAATTTACATCAAATGACCGTTCGTCTTATCGATAGGGTCTTATTGACTACTAAACAAGGTTATGGGGTGTTACAGAAACTGCATAGCAAAATGGCATTGTAGAGAGAAAACATCAGCATTTGTTGAATGTTGCTAGGGTTTTTCTTTCTCAAGCTTTTTTCCTTATTAAATTTTTGGGAGCTTCTATTCTTAGCCACACATACTATCAATCAAATTCCTTATCCACTACTTCACAATAAAACCCCTTTAGAAATGTTATATCACAAATCTCCATCATATTCTCATTTCAAGGTCTTTGATTCTTTATGTTTTGCTAGTACTCTACAAAGAAACAGAACTAAATTTAATGCTCAAGCTAAACCATGCATTTTCTCCATCATATTCATTTGGTGTCGAGGGTTACTAGCTATATGATCTAAAAAGTCACGAGTGTTTGATTTCTAGGAATGTTGTGTTTCATGAGTCTATTTTTCGTTTCAAACATTCAAGCAACAAAGATTTTTCTTCCCATATTCCTTTGCCTTCATCATATTCTTTTGATGATCCAATTTTTTCTCCTACATCTCTTGATTCTGATGCTCAACCAAATTCTTTTGTTTCACCTTTAAATATTAATTCACAACCAGATTCTTCTTTTCCTATTCTTTCAAATTCTTCGTCTAATTTTGATGCTTACCTAGATTTTATTTCCTCACAACCAGAAATTTCTTTCATTCTTAGGAAAAGTAGTTGCATCAGATCATTACCTAAATACCTAGAGTCTTATCATTGTGATTTACCTTCACTAGCATCTAATGTTACAATATACCTTATTAGTAATTACTTGTCAACTAGCCGATTTTCTCCCACACACAAGGCTTTCACTACTAGTTTATCTTCCATTCCTAAGCTTACCACATATGCACAAGCTGTTTATCATGTTCAGTGGAGAAATGTTATACAAGATGAATTGAATGCTTTAGTTGAGAATAAAACTTGGGCAGTAGTTGTTATTTTTTTTGATTTTCTAGTAATTGGCTGCAAGTCAGTATACAAACTTAAACTCCTTACTGATGGCAGTATTGACAAGTTCAAGGCTAGGTTAGTAGCTAAAGGCTACAACTAATAAAAAGTTTTGATTATCAGGACACTTTTAGCTATGTTGCTAAGCAAACAACCGTAAGGACTTTTCTTGCTTTAGTTGCTATTCATAATTGGTTTTTATCCTAATTATATATTAATAACGCTTTTCTTAAAGGAGACCTTGTTGAGGATGCGTATATGGAGTTGCCTTAGGGATTTGTCATTCAGGGGAATGTCCACCAGGGGCTAAGTTTGTTTATAAACTCCAAAAATTATTATATGGTCGTAAACAAGCCTCAAGATAGTGGAATGCCAAATTTACACAAGCCCCTTGAGATAGCGGAATGCCAAATTTACAAAGACTTTAATTTAGTATGGGTTTGTGCAATAGAAAGCTGATCATTCTCTGTTTACAAAAAAGTATGATAATGGTGAGTTTGTGGCTTTGCTTGTATATGTAGATGATATTTTAATAGTTAGTTCTAGTACACAAGTTGAAACTGAAGTGAAATAGTATTTGAGGTCTAAATTCAAGTTGAAGGATCTTGGTTCATCTAAGTATTTCTTAGGTATTGAGATAACTAGATCTTCTAAGGGAATTATATTATGTTAAAGAAAGTATGCACTAGATTTTATTACTGAACATGGTCTGCTAAGTTCTAAGCCAGCTTTAACCCCAATGGAATATAATCATAAGACAGCTGTTATTGATAAAAATGATTTGCTAGCTGATGGTGCTGTGTATAGGCAACTCATTGGTAAACTAATGTATTTTACTTTTATTAGGCTAGATATTGTGAATGGGGTACAAGTTCTTGCATAGTTTATGGATAAACCAGGGAAATGTACATTTGCAGGTAGCTTTCAGAATTCTTAAATACTTGAAAGGTTCTCATGGTTAAGGAATTCTAATGTATGCTTATTCATAATTGAAACTGAGGGCTTATTGTGATAGTGATTGGGCTGGTTGTTTGACTACAAGAAAATCAGTGACTAGTTATGCTATTTTTGTTGGTGACTTTTTGATAAGTTGGAAGTCAAAGAAACAAAGTGTTGTAGCTAAAAGTTTGACTGGAGCAGAATATAAGTCAATGTCTGTAACAAAAAGTGAGATTGTTTGGTTGCTATTCTTGTTGACAGATGTTGGAATTGGTCATTCAAGAGTAGTGAAATTGCACTGTGACAATAAATCTACCTTGAGCATATGCAAGAATCCTGTCTTTCATGAGAGAACAAAGTATATAGAAGTTTATTGTCATTTTGTACGAGAAAAGGTGATTTCAGGACTAATCAAACCAAGTTATATACAAACTTCTCATCACTTAGTAGACTTGTTTACTAAATCTGTAATACCTAACTCTAATTTATCTGTGATATATCATTCACATGCATTGGATAGCATGTTTGTATATTGAATTGCCCTTGGAAACAAGTTAAATGACAATATTGCCCCTAATGGTATGGTTAAGTTAAATAAGTCTAGAATCAGTTTAAACAGAGAATTGAGAATGAATTTGAGAAAACTAAAACCCATGGATTGATTTAAAACAGTGATTCGGAGTTCGAGGTCCAGTTTGGAGTCAATCGAAAAAATTGACCGATTAGGGATAAAATGGTAATTTTGTCATTTAAGGACAAAATGGAGATTTCATAAAAGATTTTGATCACAATTGATCAAGACTTATTATTTGAAAAATAATATGATTATTGGAGCATAAAATGAAGTTTAACAGTGAAAAAGTGTAACTCTCGGTATTTTTGGGACACAAGGGTAAAATAGTAATTTTACCACTAAATGTCAAAACGAGAATTTTTAAAGAAGATTTTGGCCTCATTTGATTTAGATTGATTATTTAGACTAGTTAAAACATAATTTGAGGTTGAAAAGTGGAAAAGAAATGCAATTTCGGTACATTTTGGAGTGTAGGGGCAAAATGGTAATTTTACTACCGAAGGATCAAATTTAATTTTTTGAGAGAATTTTGATCAAATTTGATAAATTGGAGAATGGTATGAGTATGGGGGGTGAAAAATATTTCTATGGGTAATTTTTTAATTTTTAGGGTAAAAATATAATTTTGTAATTTTTTAGGGGTAAAAGTGTAATTTTATAAAAAGTACACTATAAAAATCTTTGAGAATTGTCTAGAAGCTTCATGAAATCAAAGGATAAGTGCTGAAATTTTGTGGTGGAGAAAAGAAATTCAAAAAGAAAATAAATAATAATAAAATAAAAAAAAAGTAAATAAACATGTGTATAAATTGAATATTTAATTATTTAAGTTGAATAAAGCCATAAAAATCAGCCAAAGAACTCCAAATTGGCCGGCCATCAAAGGAAAAAAGGAAAGGAGAATAACCAAGAACCCTAGGCTGATTTTTAAAGGGGAAGTGCAAGGATTCAAGTAATCAAACTTGAAAAAGGTAAAAACTTTTAATTTTCTTAGTGATCTAGCTTACCCATTCTTTTCTTTCCATTTTCCATGCATGAAATTCATGCTTGCCCGATGAACACTATGCTGACAGAATCTACATGGGCAGATTTGAGCAAATTTTTGGTTGAATTTTAGCTTGAATTAAGGTGTTTATGAAGTTTAGTTAAGTGTAGAAATGAAAAATGGCAAAAATAAGCAAGAAAATAGAATTTTCCCCATTAAACCCATTATTGCCGAATATTCTAGAGAGAGAAAGGCTACTAATTCTGATGCAAATTTGTGGTGTTTAAGTGTAATTTGATGAATTATGAGCCTAGAAAAATAATGGGAATTTTTGGAGTAAAATTTTAAATTTTTACCCACTAGGGGTATTTTCGTAATTTGTGATCGAGACTGATAATTTGCATCACACTGAAGGACAGTAAGTCAAATTGGATATAATTGAGGTATAGAAAGTGAAAAAAAATCGATTCAGAATTAAAATGAGAATTTTAGCAATTTAGACTCGTGTAGGCGAGTCGGTCGGACACCGTAAGAAAACGATTGTCCGGACCATTTTACCCCATTTTCATGCATCACATAGAGCCTGAAATTGATTATGGTTAATTGACACAGTTTATTGAAATTGGTGTCACATGAAACACATAGGTGGTGGGTCCCCGGACACAAGAAAAAAGATAGTGTAGGGGGAAATTAAAAACAGTAGTATCGGGCACTCCTGTGACGAGGCGAGTGGATAATTTACCGTTTTCAATATCTAGAGCGATTTTATCTGCTTCTATGATTTAAAAATAAATTGAATTTATAAATGATTTATAAATCTAAAAAAAATTGATTTATTTACACTGAGTATATGGAGACCGGCATTAATTTGTGTTTACGAATTAAAATTGAAATTATGGCTTATGATCTTGGTGAGCATGCTTGGCTGGTTTATTGTGTTAAAATTGGCATAAATTGTTGTTTGCCGTGTAGGTTGGCTAGTATTAAAATGGCCTTGTTATGCTGCTGTAAATTTTATAAAGTTGGTGGATCATAATTAATAAAACACTACAGTGAGGGTTGCCGTGGACTACCTTTAGGAGGAGCACAAAAAAATCCGACTAATTGTTACCTTGGTCGGGGAGGCGAGTAAGGTAACTCTCGAGGTAATGTTACGATTCACTTCATATTAAACCACCACGTGAAGATGAGTTTAGCCAACGCCAAGGATCGGCTATATCTGAAAAATTATGAAATTCTAACAGCCTTGGCGGACTCAATTGGATGCTCTGATCAAGTGTCCGTGAGCATGAGATTTGGCTTAAGCCTGATTTTTATAAATAATTTATAAGCCGTGTGTTTTGCTAAAATATGATTGCTTTGTATAATTGAATTAAATTTGGTGTAATTGATGCTATAAATTACATGATAGCATTGCGTTTTTATATTGTCTCCATCTACTCGACTTTAGATGTCGTAGATGGTAATTATCAAACTCACTGGGTTGTAAAACTCACCACCCTCTCTTCCCCTTTCAGGCTCGAGATTTTGGTAGCACTCGGTGTGCACATAGAGGCTTGATTGAAGCCGAGTTCTTAGCATACACAAAGGTACAAAGTTATATATAGTTGGGCTCACATGTCATTGTAATTCATGTACATACTTTGTTTAATTGTATAACAGTATGTAATAACTTATTTTGCTTTTACGCACACAAATTTGATTATTGGTGTTTATAAAAATATTATTTTATAATAAATTGTAATATTTTACCGATTTTGAAATTTTTGGAGGAAAAATGACGAAAATGCCCATGCGTGGTTAATGGTACGATTTAATTGTTTTGGTTCAAAACATGAATTTTATTCATTGAAAAATGTTTATTGGAAATTATTAATCACAGGGTAGATGAAAAATTGGTATGAGATGTCTTACGGGGTCTCGGTTTGCATTCGGGGAATGAGTACTTATCGAGACGTCGCGACAGTTGTCACGGGCCCGATAGGTGGTTCCGGGGCATGACAAAATCACTTTTACCAAGATAATTTCAAGTTTTACTTAGCAAGATGAGTATTTTGAACATTCATGCTCATAAAACTCATCTTGAGGGGGAGTGTTAAACATAGTGGTTACACGTGTATCAGCTTACACATGTTTAGTTTGCAAATAGACAAAGTATTTATTCTCTTGTAATAAGTCTTCTTTTATTTATATACATTACAGTGGGTCTTAAGCATTGTATGAATACATGTAATTGATTCTCAATTAATCCAAGAATTCAATTCTCATTTTTGTCTCTTTCTAGTACTTTCTTTCTTCTATAGAATTCTTCCTTTCTAACTTACTACTTCAGGTAAACGAATACTTCTAATTTCTATCTTCTTCGAGCTTGACTGAATTTGGATAAAAACATCATTAATGCTATATTAATTCTCACGTGGCCCATGCAAATGTCATTAACACTCCGTATTATATAGTTTTTCAATTTGAGAAAAATGTATTTGAAAGAGAAAATTTAAATTCGATTTATTAGATTTATCAGAAGTTGTTTAAATTAAAATTTTTATTAATGGATATATATATAATTATCATATATATTATAAATATTTATTGTAATTGAATGGATGCTTGACAATTACATTAACCCTCTGGTGGAGTTCTTGAATTCCAATGCCATATACAGACTATCAGTTAGGAAAAAAAATACATTCAAAATTTAAATTACAATGAAGATATGGATACCCATCAATATTACAATAGAGTTTATAAATACTACGTTCAAAACCCAAATTCCTCTATAATTCATATATGCTTTAATATTGCTTCAAAATTCTAGTGGCTAAATTCCCCTGATGTTTGCCAAATACTAAATCCACCCTGGCTAGTGACAGCTGTTCAGCTTTATCAATGAATCCAAGGAAGTAGCACCAAATTTTACCATGAAGCCATTTGTTATTACTTAATTATGGCAGATTTGCCCAACTGATATTTATATAATGTTGTAAGAAATATTGTTAAATAATTCGACTCATCAGAAGAAGAGAGACAGGAATAATAATATTATTTATAAATAGTACAAATTTCAATAATAAATATTTAATTCGAATTTACATTTTTTGGGAGGGTTGACTTGTCTAAGATTTAAAAAAAAAGTTTAACTTTGGTATTTTATATTAAAATTTTAAATTTTCTGATAAAAGTGATGTTTCATGCTTTCTATTGGAAAAAATAAAATAAATCATGAAAAATATATGTAAAAAATAAAAGTATGAAGTTTTTAACAGAAGAAAGAATAGTTTTAGAATATCTAAAAAAGAAAAGAGGTGTGGGGTGAAAAATGTCATTAACAAAATATACATGTTTTCCTCTTAATTCACCCATATTTCTCACCATTAACTCATTCAAATTTTTTATTATATTTTGTCCAGAACTAATCTATAGGTGAGAACTTGTGCCTGACGGCTTGAATCTTCATTAGGTCCAACAAAGTCACTACAAAATTCTCATCAATTTGTTTATACTAGGATTGGACCCCCTTTAAAGCAAGTAGATTAATTAAAATAACGATCAATCTCTAATTTACCATTCAATTTAATCACACATTTTTTTAAATTTTGTCATGAATTAACTATATATAGAAACTACTTATCATGAGAGTCATCTGTTTCTCATATAAAGGTATCCTTTTACTTTTAGCCAAGCTGCCAAACCACGCAGGCTCACCTTCTTTTCAACACGAATTAATGGAAATTGAAACCCTAACTCAATAATGCTTTTGGTATAACATTCTGCTTCGTGAATTTTCTCTGTTACCTTGGTTCAAATTTGTTGCAGATGATTGAAAATGAAGAGTATTGTGGAAAGCAAAATGGCTTTTTTTTACCTTCTTATGCTATAATAAGACCATCTTTCAAGCACTATACTGGACCTCAAGCATTGCAGGTCAGAGCTGAAAACCGTTGAGATGTAGGTACTGACTTGTTCATACCAAAGCAGAGATTTTAAGGTAATTCACCTTTCATGTTACTTAGATTTTATGCTTCTGTAATGGCAGGTAGATCAAGCAACAGTGTCGATGCGAATCTGGGTGTCCTTAGAGAAAGGATAGAGCAGGTTAAGATCAAGGAGAAACTAAAGAGATGTTGCAGATGCAAGTATGGTTGGAATTATACACCAGGGTATAAGTATAGACTCAAGAGAGGCTTGGAGATACCAGAATTCTTTAGTGGCACATTTTTCCTTTGTCTTGTTTCTTTTTTTGTTCATTTGAATCAAGGGTTTTAACCTAAATCAAAATGGCATAAATAATGACTCATCTGAAATAAAGGAAAGTCATTTAGTTTATCCAAGTAAATTGCTGTTTGAAATAATAGTTTTCTTCCCCACTAGAGCTCATGTTAGTGTTGATGGTTCAATTGCTTCGGTTTCTGAAAGGGTTAGATGCATGGTTTCTCAAAGGTCAAGGCCAGGCTGAGGAACTTTATCAGTATATATTTACAGTTTAAATGGTGGATTAAGAAAATTTTAATTTTTTTCCACTGAACTTGTCACAATTATCCATTTTACTTAATGATGAGATCTGAATGCAATGGTACACTTAAAAATTAAATACAATCTAAAAATTTGGTGAAATTTTTATTTTTGAATATTTACATTTGAGAATTCAATTGAAAGATGAATATACGAATTCATTACTTAAAGAGTAGATTCTAATATTTTTTATTTGAAATAACAAAAAATATTAAAAAATTTATTTAGATCACTTAAATTTTAAGATACTTAATATTTAAATTTTTGCGTTACTTTTTTAATGAAAATTAAAATTTAATTAAAAATTTAAATTTTTATTAATAATTAATTTTTTTTAAATATTATACCATATATAAATAAACTTGCATTTATAATTAAAAAAAAATCCCAAATAAAATTAGAGTAAACCTACCTATGCTAAAACTTACACTTATAACCTCTATCTTACAACTGGGATACGTGTATTTGCGTAGCAAGAAAAGACTAAACATATGTGATTTTAATTACTTTTCCTTGTGTCTACGAATCAGGCCTCCCCGTTAAAAGTCAAGCTCCACTTCCCTTGGCTTGCTCATTCATTATTATTTTATTACTTCATAATATTAATAATATTTACATTAATATTTTAATATTTTAAATAAATTTGAAATTAAAATTAAATAAAAAATATATTATTTATTAATAAAATAATTCGATACTAATAGAATTGAAAAAAAACACTTTTTTAATAAAAATCATTTAATACAATTAGAATTCTTATGTATAAATTACATAAATTTTATTACTAATATTTATAATAAATAAAATATTTAAACCAAATATTTAAAATTATAATAAATAAATATTTTAATTTTCATCAAAAAAAAAAATTTTACTTACATTCTATCATAAGGTATGGGTCCAAGAATCCAACCGCTAGACATGAAATGGAGTCATCATTAATCCTTTTTGTGGAGGTGTGATTGGCCACCTATTTAAGTTTATTTTTTTAAACTATTATCATAAGCTTAACCTAATTTCATTTTAACAAAATAGGCTTTGGTCTACGAAATAGTTTTCGAATTCAGGAGTATGGTTATGTGAAAAGAAGGTATAAGTACCCTACGATGCCCGTTTGAAGAACTGTACCAAATAATCATGTTTTGTCCTTATGTTAGTCGTAATTCTTGACTTTTAATTTAATTTCTATTTCCCTTAATTATTATTTGCTTGTTATAGTTCATTTCTTATTTGTTTGGTGTTGGAGATTTCTCTTTGACCCCTTCAACGCTTTGGTAGGAGTTTTCAAAATCCTTCTCACTTTAAAAGTATTTAAGAAGACACGTTTATCCTCTCAAAGACACTCCGTCATCTTTCTAGATACCTCAATGCTTTGGTGAAGTCTAGGGATTTCTCAAAAAAACTCATCTCTGCAAATCTCTCAAAAAGGTCCCATCTTCGGGGATTATCATTCATATTCGTTTTGATATTTTTTTTGAGATATTAATATTTATTGCCTAATTACTCGAGGGAAGCTAACCTCAATTACATCATTCAGAAGTAAGCTAATAACGCCATCAGGTGGTCTAAGGTGAGTTACAAAGTTCTCATCAATCAACATCCCCATATTAGCCATGAAATATGCAACTATATTGCCCTCTCTGAAGACATGACAAATTTGCACCTCCTAATTTCTCTTAAACAAATTATGTATGGCTTATTTTAAATATGAATTTGAGCAAGGATGATTGTTCATGGACGATAACGCATCAACCACTAATTTGCTATCAACTTAAACATCAATTTTCTTGAAACCTTTTTCCCATGCATATGCAAGTCCTTTATAAGCACCCCAAAGTTCTATGTGATATGTAGTACATTTTTGGAGCTTCATCACAAAGCCTCATTTCCAATGCCCATTTGAGTCTTGCAAAACTCCTCCTGTTGCAACCTGTTGAGTTGTTTTTCAATAAGCACCGTCAAAGTTAAGAGAAATCCAATCAGATGCAGGTGTTGTCTAACCAATTAAAACTTCTTTCCAAGGTTTAATTGAGTTTCTTCCATCAACCTCATTCATTTCTTGTGCATTTTTTAAAGACAAAACCATGCTATATATTGCATTTAGTCTCCTTACAATTGTCATGGCTTTGCTTTCAAAAATCTAGATATTTCTCCACTTCCACAATAGCCAACACATCACTCCAAACAAAATGCTCCACCTAACTCCATTTTCATCTGCTTTTGTCTTGTTCAAATTATAACTAAACCAATCATTAGCTACCAGATTAAGAAACGTAGAATAATCACCTGTAGGTAAGACTTGAAGCTAAATAGTCACGGCATTAAGACAATCATAAGAGCATGTATAATTGATTCATCCTCTAATCCACATTGCTTACATCCAACATTGGTTGAAAGATGTCTATGGTATCGCTCATTGTTCATTAGTTACCTATTATGAAGAAATTGTAAAAAGAAAACACGTACCCTCTCTAAACCATCTTAATTCCATGTTATCCTCTATACTCTTGAATTATGATTTATATCAAAGGTCTAAAAGTTCCTCAAAAACTCATATGCTGAAGCAACTGTGAAATGACACGAAGATGATAATGCCTAATAAGGTTTATCTAGGAAAGATGAGGATAATAATGGAGTAATTGTCTCCGAAAGCAAAGTTATTTCCTCCATAAGAAAGTAGGTTGACAAGCTATCAAAATCCCATTCACCATTTTGTCTCACAAATTCTTGAACTTTATTCTGATCTTCAAGTTAATACCCTTCGATCTTGTAACTTCAATTAAAGGTATTTCCCTAATCCATGTATCCATCCAAAAACTAGTACTGAAACCATTATCAATTGCCCAACGAATGTTGGTATGGAAAATTCCCCACAAGTGACAAATAAATAACTAGAATGAAGAAAAATTCGAACTTTGTAATATTCCCGAGCATGCATATCTGCCAAAATCATATTTAGCATGAACTACACATACCAATATTGTATGCGGTTTAGAAATGATATTCCTGCAAGCTTTAAAAAAAAAAGCTTTATCCATTGTTACTAGATGCCGAACACCCAAGCCCTTTTATCCTTTGGTTTACACTCCTCGTTCCATCCCATCAAATGCAGTTTCCATGAACTTCTATCACATCCCCATAGAAATCTATGGCAAAGGGATTCAATGTTCTTGTAGACTTTTAAAGGAATTGCAATTGTCTACATCGTATAATATGGAATTGTTGATAGAATAGACTTTATCAAAGTAAGCCTGCCAGCAATGGAAAGTGTTAAAGCTTTCTAATTTGCTAACTTGTTGTGTACTTTTTCTTCTAAGTATTTAAATTGGTTCTTTCTTTTATGTCCATGTAAAAGCAGTACCTCCAAATATTTACTCATATCCATTAAATGTTTAAAGCCAAAAATGTTTGCTAATGCATCAATAAGATTTCAATCAACATTACTTGAACAATAAACACCCAAGCATTTGGCTCATTGGTTGGTGCATAATCTCCTTGTCAAAAAACAGGGTTCAAACCTCCCCCTTCCAATTATAAAAAAAAAAATTACTTGAACAACAAAAGGATGATTTTTCACATTAATCTTTTTACCAGAGCAAATACAGAAGTCATCAAGCACTCCTTTAATCACTTTTAACTACGATATCGGAGCCTTCGTAAATAATATTAAATCATATGCGAAAAATAGGTGAGTCAATGGGGGTCCATTTTTGCTTAATTTAACTGGTTTCCATAGCCCTTGCATTACAGCCTTCTTTTATGTCGTGCTAATCTCTCCATACATAACACAAAAATGTAAAAAAATAATGGATCCCTTTGTCAAACCTTTTTAGTTAGGTGAAAGCTCTCTGACAATGTTCAATTCCAAAGTATTTGTGAGCTACAACCATGTCAGCTTGAAACTAAAACATTAATTAGGCATTTTGGAATCTTTGTATCCACTAGAGTATCATAAATGAATTTTTACTTTAAACAATCATAAGTCTTTTCATATCTATTTTGATCATCATCTATGCCAACTTTCGTTGTTTCCTTCAAAAGGAGTGTAAAGTTTCCTGAGCAATAATTACATTATCTGTGATATGTCTATCAGGAATGAAACTGGATTGGGCTTCATTAATAAGAAGACTCATATATGGTTTGAATATTACAAGCAACAAACTGATTGGCCTAAATTGTGAAATAAATTCTGGAGCTTTTGATTTAGGAATTAGTGTAATGATAGACTTACACAATTCATTATTTATCTCTGCCCCTGCAAAAACTGCTTGAATATAGCTGACAATATTGCCATCTATATCCCATTGTGATTGAAAAAACATTGCTAGGAACCCATCAACACTTGGTGCTTTGAGAGGTTTCATATCAAATAAAGCTAAGCGAACTTTTGATTCTTCCATTGGTTTTTGTAAAGATTCCACTGCCAAACTATCAAATTCTGTTGTTTTAATATTTTTGATGCACATGATGTAATAATGGAATGGATTATGCAAATCCCAATTTTATTTAAATGACAAATGAGAGCCTTTTATTGAAAACATTTCCCAAGCCCTCCCATCATACTAATGGAACTTGAGAATACTTTTTCATCTGGGGAGTTCCTCGAGACAACTTTTCTTCACAAGTTTACTAGGGAAGTCCAATCATCTGAATTTTAATTGTTTGTAAAAATATACATCCAAAACGAATGCAATTAATAAATAAATGTTGCATAATGAGAAAAATATTTATTCATTGTTATTTTTATGTGTTCATTTTTATTTTTTAAAATTATTATTTTATTTATTTTTAATAATTCTACATGTTTTATCTTTTTTTAAATAGTCATTTTTATTTTTGAAAAATTTATTTAGTTAAAGTACAAGAATATTGAAACATAAAATTAAGACCCACTCATCATTCTTATGGAGTTCTAATCAAATTTCTCGTTTAAAAAAATTAACTCGAAATTGTGACTCTTCACATTCCAAATGAAAAATTCAATGATTGACTTAATTCAAGTAAATACATTTAATTCATTAATTTCATACTAACTATTTTAATGAAACATTATAAAATAAAATGCACTAAAAATAAAAAGAAGAGAGTCCCATGAAATTCACTTTTAGTAGACTAGGCAAGAATTTACAATTTTTCATTATTATTGGACCTCCACAAGTTTGTTAATTCACATGAAATTCACATTCCAAATACTGCCTTTTTTCTTTTTCTGCTGGACCTCTTTCATTTTCTTCTTTTTCATTGGGCTTTTCCACTCGGCTGTCCCATTCTTTTCCTTTCTACTTAGGCTTCACCTTTGGGCAGCCCACCTTCCTTTCCCTCTTTTTTTTTTTTTTTTCTTCTTTCATTCTTCTCTCTTCTTTCCAAAAAAATCAGCCAGACTCACCATCCCAGATTCCGGCCAGTGGCCAACGTATCCGCCGTCGCCGGGTGCCGCTCACCGGTGCCGGAAAATTCTCTTAAAATCAGTAAATATCCCTCTCGATCATTTTATCTTTTGATGAGATTACTTTTTTTAAAAAACTTTTTATTTTCTCCTAGATCTAAAAAAAGGAGATTGAAAAAAAGTCTAGATCTACGGCCGACCGCTTCTCCTTTTCACTCAAAAAACCATTTTTCATTTTTCTCTCCACCTCCTCTTCCCTTTCACCGATTGAAATATAACTTGAACAAAGCAATTGATATGGATATGTAACTTGAACAAAGTTGATGATGTGGATTATCAAGTGAAAGCTAGGTTTGTTATCTTTTAACAGTTGAGTAACGAAATGGTTTATAAATATTTATAAACAAAATGATATTTTTAAAATTGAATGATGAAAATAAAAATTTTGAAAAATCAAATGACGAAAAAGATTATGTACTTGTTTTTTTATTAAAAAAAAACTTTATTGATAATGGAAAATTAAGAAGCTACTCTTATTAGTATTACCATTCTAACATGAAATGGCACGTAGTCTACATCACAAACGTTCTTGTCCAACGTGTACGCTGCAAGGTTGGTTATATTTGAAATCTTTGTTGTTTCCATGAAATTGACGCCAATATAGTGCTTGTACATGAAAAGTTAGATTGTAAATAAATATATATTAAACTCAATCTATAACTAGGGATGTCAACAGGGAAGATATCAGTTAATTTTGAAGTACTCGAATCTTAATCTTATAAAAAATCAAATAGTTGATACTTAAAAAAAGTTAGTTGGTACCCGTAGAACCCGAATATAAAATAATCGAGTTCGGGTAATTGGTACTTAAAAAGTTATACTCAAACCCAATTCAGGTACTAAAATAACTATCCAAATTTGTTCCGAACTTGTTTATTGAGTACTCTAATCCGGTATAACCGAGTAGGATACCTACGAGTACCTTATAATAAGATACCCGTTACTATCTTTATTTATAACAAATTTATTAAAAATTTACTAAAATATCAAATATTTTGATAATTATATAATTCTACAAAGAGTAAATGATATAATAAACATAATAAATAAATACTTAAAAACTAAATATTATATCCACCATATAGCTATAAATAAAAAATGATATCCACATATATATTATACTAGTTGTACAAAAATTTTTTTTTTCAGTTCAGATACCAACTATGTAATAACTACATTGAGATAAGAGTATTCCAAGACAAGAGTCAGACGTCAAGCGTAAGGATGGAAAAAGGCATTTACTTATTTGAATTGCTAACATTCTTTCATTATTGTCATTATTGCAATTGTAGTTGCACATCTCAATCACGTAAATGAATTTTCCACTCAATATCCAAAGCAGAAATTTTTTCTTAAAGGGGTAATAATGCATGTAAGAGTCAAAAGTGTCAAGCGACTCTGATTTTGTTCAGCTGTTCAATTAGACTGGAGTCTGTGCCTTTGAATTCCAATGGTGGTTATATTATATCATGCTCAGGGTTTGTTTACAGCATTGATGCTGATCGTTCTGGAACGTTTTGACAAGCTCAGGCATGTGTATTGAGCTGCGCAATTTTTCTGAAGCCTTATTTTGACCTGATTTCATGGGACAATTAAAAGGCCAGCACATGATTTGAATTTGGATCCAGACATGTGACATTTTTTAGGCGATTACCAGCACAAATTTTTTGAAAGGTATTGATTTTATCAGTTTATTGTCCTTATGGCATCATCAAGTCTCTAATAAAAGATTTTTCATGACATAAAGAAGAAATGGTAAAGGCTTTGAGAATAAGTACAATTACAAAAATTGACTATTACTCAAAATTATCTTGAACAACCTAATGTATGCACCAACGATCAAGAAAGTAAAAAAACTAGATTTGTAAGCGAAGAATTCCACCAAAATCCACCAATGATGATCTGACAACAAATTCGAGAAAGTAAAAAAACAATCTTGGTACAATCCATCAATCATTCCT
Source organism: Theobroma grandiflorum (assembly GCA_036013995.1). Lineage (NCBI taxonomy): Eukaryota > Viridiplantae > Streptophyta > Magnoliopsida > Malvales > Malvaceae > Theobroma > Theobroma grandiflorum. The sequence continues at coordinate 13,887,464 of CP142132.1, read as the reverse complement.
TATTCTCAAAACCTTCTTAGTAGTAATTATTTATTTCTTTACTTCAATTCTCTTGTAATAGTAAGTCTAAAGTTTTTCCTTGACAATCAACAATAAAATTACCTAAGTTAAACCAAAAATTAAAAAATGTGGGTATACATTGAACAATTAATTCTTAGTTCGACGTCTGTTCACTAAGAGTTTCATTTCAATGTGGTTTTTTTGTCTTTATCAAGAGACTTGCCCTTCCTGGTAGAAGAAGAGTCAAATCAGAAATGCAATAATTCATAGCACTGCTTTAATTCAAACCTATTTCTTTATTTTAATTGGAAAAGATTTTTGTTCGCTTACTAAAAAAATTTCACCTCTTAAGAAAAGTCTTGATTTGCATATATAATTCCGCCTTCATCAATCGGAATATTCAAAGACTCGTAATGACGGATCTCTAACAGGTAATTACAATTCAGACAGAGATACTTAGGTGGCGTTTGGTACTTTACAGTGTAATGTGATTACAGGTAATGTGATTGCAGGGAATGTGATTGCAGGTAATGTGATTACAGGGAAGATAACATTGCAGTGTTTGGTATATGAGTAATGTAATGATTAAAATGCAGGGAAGATAACATTGCAGTGTTTGTTTTACAAGTACTTTACAGGGAATGTAATGTTAATTTACAAAATTACCCTTATTTATTAAAATGTAAATTTAATATACTTGCATTCTTTATTATTAATTTTTATATAATATTATCTCTTAAATATATTTTTAATGTCATATATTTTATTTTCATTTTTTATTATAATTTTGTATATTTTATTTCATTTATTTAATATAATTTTTATATTATATATTTTATTTTAATTTCTTTTGTCTATATTATATAAATTTTAATTTTTTATATTTTATTTTTTAATTTTTATTTCTTATATTATATATTTTATTTTAATATTTTTTACCTATATTATATAAATTTTAATTTTTTATATTTTATTTTTTAATTTTTATTTCTTATATTATATATTATATTTTAATTTCTTTTACCTATATTATATAAATTTTAATTTTTTATATTTTATTTTTTAATTTTTATTTCTTATATTATATATTTTATTTTAATATTTTTTACCTATATTATATAAATTTTAATTTTTTATATTTTATTTTTTTAATTTTTATTTCTTATATTATATATTATATTTTAATTTCTTTTACCTATATTATATAAATTTTAATTTTTTATATTTTATTTTTTAATTTTTAATTTTTATATTATATATTTTAGTTTAATATTTTTTATTTTAATTATAATATTATAAAATATTTTTAATAAAATAATAAAGTTGAAGGGTAAAAATGTCTTTAATAACATTGCAAACATTGCAGCCTGCAATGTAATGTACATTGCAGTGGTTTTGGACTGCAATCACATTGCAGCCTATGGCTGCAATGTGATTACATTGCATTATGACATTGTAGTGGTTTGTTATAAAACAAACGCTGCAATGTAATTTAATTAAGCACTATGCAGAGAATGTAACTTTACATCCCTGCAAACAAACGCACCCTTATATCTTTGTCTTTCTTTCCAAGGGGTGGGAAAAGAAGCAGTGGCATTTCTTCTGTTTTCCTTGAGCATCATGGAGCTTCAATTTCCCTCTTTCACCACCCTACTCCTTACCTTTCTTTTCGTTTTCATGCTAGTAAAAGTTCTGAAAGGATCGAAAGCTAAAACCCCCGAAGCAAGGCTTCCTCCAGGACCACGAAAACTTCCTCTCATAGGTAACATGCATCAGCTCATTGGCTCTCTGCCCCATCACACCCTCAGAGATTTGGCCAAGAAACATGGGCCTTTGATGCATCTACAACTTGGTGAAGTTCCCACCGTTGTAATATCTTCTCCGGAAATTGCAAAAGAGGTTTTGAAAGACCACGCAACCATCTTTGCTCAAAGGCCTTATCTTCTTGCTTCTCGGATAATGTCATATAATTCTACAAACATTGTGTTTTCACCCTATGGAAACTATTGGAGACAGTTGAGGAAAATCAGCACGATGGAGCTTTTGAGTCCAAGTCGCGTTCAGTCATTTCGATTCATCAGGGAAGAAGAAGTTTCTGCTCTCATCAAAACCATATCTTTGATTGAAGGATCCCCAGTTAATCTCAGTGAGAAAATTTTCTCAATGACATATGGGATAACATCAAGGGCAGCCTTTGGCAAGAAAAGCAAAGGCCAAGAAGAATTCATAAGGATTATGACCGAAACCATAAAGCTCTCAGGTGGTTTCTGCTTAGCTGATATGTATCCTTCTAATGAGCTGCTTAAACTGATCAGTGGAGTGAGGCTTAAACTTGAGAAGCTGCAACGGGCTTCTGATCGGATACTTGAAGACATAGTAAACGAGCACAAACAGAAAACAAACAGGACATCAGAAACGGGCAATCAACAAAGAGAGGAAGATCTTCTTGATGTTCTTCTTAAACTTCAACAGAGTTCTGATCTTGAAATTCCTCTGACGAATGACAAAATAAAAGCAATTATCTTGGTCAGTATCATTTTCTCTCATGTATTTATACTGATCAACTTTTATCATAACTTCTTTAGTAGCCATAAGCTATTAAAGAACAACCCCTTTTTTCTTTTTTGAAAAGCTATCTGAGAACAAACCTGATCACTTGAAATGTTTATTTATTTTTGTTGAATTATCTTTTAAAGTCTATAAATTAATGGTGATGCACCACTCAGAACAATTGCCTATATGGATTGAAGTAAAATCATCTTTTCAATTGTACGCACAATGAGCTTAACATATTTTTGGAATGGCTCTGAGCTGATGGGTGGGGCTGTATATGGGTTTGAATAGGGTTATGGCGTTTGTTTTTGTGAAGGAAGAATATAGGTTAATAGTGCAGGGTCCGAGGTGATCAGGGCGATCTGTACACGTTTGTAAGGTGACATGTAAACTTTTGAAGGGTTACGAAGTTAAGGTAACCCATCTTTAATGAAATACTTTTGGCTTATCAAAAATTGTATGCACAACGAAGTGAAGTTGACAATCTGTCTATTCTAACTCAAATTAAGTTTCTATCAGAAAATTACAATGTGTTTATATAAAATTCGTGATAACATAAACATCAAAAAAAGCTAATGATAATGTATCATCTTGCAGGACATTCTGGGGGCTGGGAGTGAGACGTCATCATCAACAGTGGAGTGGGCAATGTCAGAAATGCTAAGAAATCCAAGGGTGATGAAACAAGCACAAGCCGAGGTGAGACAGGTTTTTGATAGAAAAGGTAACGTGGATGAAGCTGGTATTCATGAATTGAAATTCTTAAGATCAATAGTTAAAGAAACTTTGAGGTTACATCCTGCTGCACCTCTTCTAGTGCCTAGAGAGTGTGATGAAAAGTGTGTAATTAGTGGATATGATATACTTGCAAAGAGTAAAGTCATAGTTAATGCATGGGCCATAGGAAGAGATTCTAGGTATTGGAAAGATGCTGAAGAATTTAACCCAGAGAGGTTCTTGGACAGTCCTATTGATTTTAGGGGAACACATTTCGAATATATTCCATTTGGTGCTGGAAGGAGGATATGTCCAGGCATAGCATTTGCACTCCCCAACATTGAGCTACCCCTTGCACAATTGCTATACCATTTTGATTGGAAGCTCCCAAATGGAAGCAAGTGTGAAGACTTGGACATGACTGAATGTTTTGGCATAACTGTAAGAAGAAAGAATGATCTCTTCTTAATTCCCATTCCTTACCATCCTTTGCCTAGCGAGTAAACTGTGTTAAAGAAATTCTAGTTACCTTTTATCTTTTACTATTAGTTATAGAAATAAGCAAGTTCAATGCCATGTATTGTATACGCAAGACTAAGAAGTGAAGCTGTAAGTCCAAGCGAGACTTTTTAATAAGCTGTATGTTGCAACAATTTTCAATTTAAATTATACTATTAAGTTTGTGCAAATATTTAGTATTACATCTACGTTATGAAGGAAATTGTCGTAACGTGCAGGTATGAGAACCCGACCGCTAAACGTGGATGGTTTAAGAAGTCGCCACTAATCTTTTTTTTTACCTAGGTGTGATTAGCCATTTATTAAATTTATTTTATTCGACGGAGTTCTAAATCGACTTTAGGTCCGTCTAAAAAACAACAAATTGATCTACATATTTTATTTAGAGTTGGGTTCGAAAGTATGGTTATGCACAGGGAAGGATTAGCATCCTTACGACGCCCGTTCCATGAACGACACCAGTTAATCATATATTATCCTAACCCATTAATTTTATTCTTATGTTTCCTTAATTACTATTTATTTAATTTATCTTTTATTTTATTAACAAATTAAAATATTCTATTTGATTTTACGAGTGTGACATGCACATGATGTGATTATGAAATGCATGGCAAAAAACCGAGTAATGTCAAACGAAACTTTTTATTAAGTATATTTCTCGAATTCGCCCATCATATTGGTAAGATTCGAAAATATCCTCTCATATAAGGAATTACTAGAGAAACTCGCGTTAACAAATTTAACCAGTAAATCCCATCATTGAGGTAGTCATTTGCAAGTAAAAATAATATTTTTTGTGAAGGTAAACCTATTACGAGTGAAGGCCTTTTATTAACCATATTCTCTAGCCCTCTTATCATACTGGTAGGACTTTTAGGTATTTTTTCACTTAGGAAATTTTTTGAAGAAACTCGCCTTCGCAAGCTCCTTTGGAAAGTTCCATCATCGGAGCTTATACTCGTATATATAATATGTTTATATGCCATGACATTTAATAATGCAACAATGGTACGTGATGTACTTATAAATTTTAATGATTCATTTCTTAAATTTCCCATAACCCATTTTGTTATTTCTTTAACAGCTATTTGTTTTTGTAGAAAATAGTATTTTATTTTTATCTAACTTATTCTTTATTTTATTATATATATATATTTTATATTTAGGGGTTTATCTCTTTTTGTGACATAAATCCTCTTCTTACCTAAATGCTATCAAATGTTTTATTTCAGAATTATTATTATCTATATATATTTTCATGACTCAATTTCTCTTTTTTAAAAAAAATTATAATCTATCCTGTTTTTTGTGACCAACTATTCCATTATTTTATCTTCTCATAAATCTATTTTTTATAGCTAAGCATTTGCTTTTTATATCTTAGTTATATTCATTATTATTTATTCACCATTATTGAAAGTTTTATCATTTTTATTATTTTTTTATTTATTGTCATGAAATTCTTTATTCTTCACAACAATACCTTTTGAAACTATATGTATATGTATACCGCTTATTCTCTTGTACTTATTATTATAATTTTATTTATTATTTCATTATTTCATTTCTTCTTTTTGTTGTTATATTTTGTTTGATTAGTAATTAAGTTAATATATATACTTTATTTATCTGAGATTAGAGATATCTGGATTTATAATTAAGATCCTCTCATCGTGTTGGTGAGATTTTAGTCGAAGTTCTTAACCTAGGAAAATTCATTCGAAATTACGATTTCTTGCATTTCGAACAGACGTCCCATCATCAGTATTAAGTTGAATAATTATCAATAAAATTTTTTATTATATCCTATTTTGTTCTCTCCTTATTTTGTAGAAGAAAAAAAAACTATCTATTCCATGCAACTTAGTAATATCATAGTTTATTTCATTATATTTTAAATCTAAGCTTTCCTTATACATCTTCATTCCACACTTTATTTCTATATAAATTCACATCTTAAGTATTTTATGATTATGTCTAACATTTCACCATTTCTCATATTTTATATTTCCCTTTTTGTTTTGACATATTCTAATCTAAGCAAGCATTCCTTGTCTATATATGTTCAAGCTAAATAAATCTATTTCTATCACTAAATATTCTACTTTTATTTAATGTCCATCCACATCTATTTTTACAATTAAATACTTATTCATTTATCTATTTCTTTTCCTTACACCTAAATCTATTATTACCATTATCTTTATATTTAAGCATTCATTTATTTTCGTATACATGCTTTACCATCTAAATCTATGCTTCCCTTTTTTTAACTAAATATTTATTTACTCTTATTTATTTGTTTATAGTTTTCTGCTTTTGCTTTTTTTATATCCCTACCATAAAACGTTATCTATATATTTATTCTAATATTTTCACTTCACCTTATTTTAATTAGTTTCATGTTTTGACAAGTATATTTTCCAAACAAGTAAATTGGGCTAACCCAAACAAATACATGCAGCGAGGAAAGGATTTCACCTTGATTGGGCTGGAAACGACTCAAGCTGATTGGCTCGTGGCAGGGGGAACCAAATCAGCTTACTCAACCCACCTGGTCCTCTTCAAAACGCAACGCTTGGGATGCAAAGATCTTCCCTAAACGGCGCTGTTTTAGACTTTTGACTCCAAAGCCAAGAGCTCTAGCCAAATGGTGCCGTTTTGGCTATTTTCTTCTGCACAAACCCTCAGTATTTAAACTAAACTTTCTCCCCCCCACCACAATTCTCTTCCTCCATTTCTCTCTCTACCTACACTTTCTCTAACTTCTCTCTAGGTTTTTTTTCTCTCTTTCTTTTCGACAGCTCTCTTGTCTCTCTTTCTTTCTTCCTTAGCCGGCGTTACTTCTTTCTCTCTCTAATTCCTTCTTCGTCGACGACTCTCCCCTTTCTCTCTCTTTCTTGGAAGCCATCGATCGACCCTTCCTTCTCTCTCTCTTCCAGATTCATTTCTTCCACTTCTCTCTCTATCTCTCTTCTCTTTCTTAGCTGACCACCCTTCTTTCTCTCTCTATTTCTTTCTTTGCCGGCGACTCTCTTTTACTGCTGGCCTACCTTCGTTGGTCTCCCCTTTCGATTTTTGCCCTACCCACACAAAAATCAACTTTTTTTCCTTCACACACTCCCCGAACCCCCATTTCACTCCCCAAATCTTTTCTCGCTATAACCCATTTTTCAGATTTTTCTTTTTGTCGAGATTGGCTTTTTTATTATGCTTTTTTGTTGTGATTTTTGATCTTTTTTTTATTGTCGTTAGGATAGTCCACTAATAAAACTTAGGATTTGCTTTGGTTACTAGTTTTTGTTTGAAAAATAGGATTTTTTTTGTTGCTGTTGAATCCCTTCCCTCGTAAGTTTCAAAATTTTTATAGTGTCAGGTTATTCAAATTTTGGAAAATCTTAAGAGTGAAATCATACACTTCTGAGCATAATTTTACAAGACTCCTGGCAATAGGAGGCTTGGGGTGGCAACCGAAGGTGACCCCTCCTCCCTTAAACCCAGTTACCCTAAGGGGCATTAAATGCCTTGCAATGCATGATGATTATAAGGGCTGCTAGGATGGCCATAGGCTTGAAATGAGCTGATTGGAGAGGGAGGTTGAGCATACACTAAGTCTTTTCCCTTCTCTGTTCTCTTTTTTTTTTAAATTATTACTATTATATTATATTATTTTTTATTTATTTTTAAGTTAATTTTTATTATATATATTTTTATTTGGGAGATAGGTGTCTACAGGGATGTATCAAAGCACCAACATCAAACACCACCAACAACAGCCAAAAGCCAATAGGGGAGCTATAGGATCAATCCCCAAAAGATAAGAGATCGATCCATATTGGACAAAAATAATTAAGGAACATAAAATTAAATATGAAACTAAAGCTTATTTATCAAAATTAAAAATAAAAGAATACATGATAAGTTGGTACCATTTTTTGAATGGAAGTTGTGGGGTGTTAATATTTTCTTTACACGTAATCGAATTCTTGAATCTAAATTTGTTTTGTAGATAAAAAATTTATATTTTTCAATGAACTTAAATAAAAAATAAGATCTCATTAGAGAATATTGACTTAATTAGACAACTAAACAACAAAGATTGATGACATCTCTTCACATCAAATGGTTGGGTTTTCAAGCTCAAAAGTTATGCGAGTACTTATACCACGAAAATTAGCAATATGGAAATTGATTATCACATATGGAATGTCTACATGTGTACACATGTGAAATACATTGGGTCAGTTCCTAAATTAAAATTTTACTCTATATTAGAAAACTTATATAAATTAATATCTTTGAAATCTTGAAATTTATTAATTAATTGAGATATTATTTAATTAATAAATTAATAATTTATTAATTTATACATTAATTAATTAAAACTTAATTTATCAAGGTATTTTTATTTTTTTTCCTCAAAACATTTAACTTAGTATATGTATTTTGTATTGTGATTATACGAATATTACCCAATTACCGAATTACGAATTATCATTATATTATATATTTTTTTAACCAAAACAACTTCATGAATGTAACACCTGACCCTAATTTATCTGTGACAGGTCATTCACATTCTTTGAACAGCATGTTTGTATATTGAACTGCCCCGGAAAACAAAGTAAATGACAATATTGCCTCTAATGGTATTGTTAAGCTAAATAAGTCTTGGATCAGTTTAAACAGAGAATGGAGAATGAATTTGAGAAGACTGAAACCCATGGATTGACTTCAAACAGTGATTCGGAGTTCGAGGTCCAATTTGGAGTCAATCGAAAAAATTGACTGATTATGGACAAAACGGTCATTTTGTCATTTAAGGACAAAATGGAGATTTTCATAAAAGATTTTGATCACATTTGACTAAGATCAATTATTGTGAGTATAATGTGATTTATTGGAGTACAAAATGAAATTGGCAGTGATAAATTTAATTTCTCGGTAGTTTTGGAGCATAAGGGCAAAATAGTAATTTTGCCATTAAAGGACAAAACGAAAGTTTTTGGAAAATATTTTGACAACAAATGACCAAGATGAATTATTTAGATTATTTAGAACATAATTTGAGGGTCTGGCAGTTAAAAAGTTTAGTTCCGGTGATTTTTGGAGTGCAGGGGTAAAATCGTAATTTTGCCACCGGATGACCAAATTTAAATTTTTGAGAGAATTTTGATCAAATTTGATAAATTGGAGAATGGTATGAGTATGAGGGGTGAAAAATATGTCTATGGAAAAATTTTCAATTTTTGAGATAAAAATGTAATTTTTTACTTTTTCGGGGGTAAAAGTGTAATTTTGTAAAATTACACCACCAAAATTTTGAAATGGTCCAGAAATTTCTGGAGAGCTATGGATAAGTGATAAGAATGCATGGTGGAAAAAGTAGGACAAGTGGATGGTTAGAAAAAAAAAATGAATTAATAAAATATTCAAAATGTGAATAAAATAATATTATTTCATTAAACTAATCAAAAGGCATAAAAATCAGCCCATAACCCATTCTTCTTCTTCAACATTCGGCCAAGCAAGAAACAAGAGAGAGAAAGGAGAAAATAAAACCCTAGCCAAGAAATTTAAAGGGAAAATAGGTGGAAATTCAAAAATCAAGTGGAGAAAGGTAACATTTCTTAAATTTGTCTTGTGCTTTACCTTTCCCATGCATTTTCCATCAATTTCCATGGTTGAATCATGTGATTTGAGGATGATTTCAATTCTGGTCTTATGGGTTTAGAGAGAGAAAGTTGATGGAAATAAATGATTTTGATATATGTTAGTGTTTTCAGCTAGTTTAACATGTATATAAGCAAAACTAGAAGAAATAAATTTGTTTGGCATAGTAACCATCCATGGCCAAACCTAGTGTTGTGTGTGGTGATGGAATTGATTTTATTTTGAGACAATTGGATGGCAAAATGGTGATTTATGGTGTAGAAATCAAGTAGGAAAAAAATATCGGAATGGAAAATTTAACTAGAAATGAAATGTTCTTCATTTTATCTATTTAGGTCAAATTTTCTAGGAGGAATTTAAATGCTGGAAATTGAGCAAATTTTTAATATTTGGTGGCATTTTGGTAATATTTGATGAATTATGGGTGTAGGAATTAATTAAGAAATTTTGGTGCAAAAATTGAAATTTTTACCCACTAAGGGTAAAATCGTAATTTACATTCTCAAATTGGTAAATTGACCCGTAGTTGCTACCATTGGGTAATTGGAATATAATCGAACAATTAGAAACTGAAACGGGTCAAATCGGAGTTAAAATGAGGATTTTAGCCAATTCGAGGTGTGTAGGTGAACTAGGTCGAATACCGTGTTTAGAGGGTAATTCGGACTGGATGCATGGCATTTCATGATTATGAAGAGCCTGAAATAAATTATTATGTTGGACACAAATAATGAGATTTTGTGTCGTGAATCGTGCATAGGTGGTGGGTTCCTCGGACGCGGGAAAGATTAAAGTATAGTGGAAGTTAAAACAGGAGTATCGTGCACTCTTATGACGAGGTGAGTGGATAAATTATCGTCTTTAATATCTAGAGTGGATTTATTATAGTTTATGCTTATTAAAGCATGGTGAAATTGGAATTTTCAAAATATTATGATTTTCGATTAAAATATATTTCGATGAAATACTGCTTTAAAATTAAATATCGATTTTATGGAAATTGAGTATGTGGAGACGTACACTGTGATTTGTGTTGTATATTCATGAATTGAAATTCTGGCTTATGGCATTGTGGTAGCATGATGGCTGAACTTTTGTGTTGGCATGAAATGTATAAATTGTTTATTTCCTTGACAAGTTGGATTAAATTTTATTTGCCATATTATGCTACTAGAAATTTTATGGGTCTAGTGGTATATTAAATGGTCACTGCAGTGGTGGGGGTTTCCATGGACTGCCTATGAGAGGGGCACGGTAACCCAATTATATACTTACCTCCGGGCGGAGATGGCGGGTGAAGTGTCTCCTGAGGTGGGATTTGAGTGCACCTCACGTCTGGGCCACCACTTGAGAGTGAGACTCAGCCAACGCCAAGGAACGGCTGTGTGTGTCAGATGTGAAAAATATGTTTGTGGGTATGGGACACTTAACACCCTTGGCGGTCTCGATCAGACACCCGGGTACAAGGTATCCCCGAGTATAGGTTTTGGCATCAGCCAAGTGTTTTTAAGAAATTCATAAACCTGGAAGTTTTAAATGAAAGGAAATTATTTGGTATGGATTGGAATAAATTTTGGCTTTATAAATATTATTGAGACATAGCGTTTTTATATTGTCTCCACCTACTTGGTTTTAGATACTTTGGATGGTAATTATTTACTCACTGGGTTGTAAAACTCATCACCCTCTCTTCCACCCATTTCAGGCTCGAGAAAAGTACTAGATAGCTGTGGCATCAAGAAACTAGGCGGAATCAGAATCCAAGACATTTAAGGTACATAGTTGTACATAGTGGGGCCCACATGTCATTGTAAAATTACAATACATACTATAGTTATTTGTACTACAATATGTATGAATTTATTTTGCTTTCACGTGCGAAAAATTATTTTTAGATATGTTGGTAAATATTGTTTTATAAAAAATTAAAATATTTTTATTTAATATTTTTAAATAGTGTTATTAATCTTAAAATCGCTTTTAAATTAATGTTTGAGATTTCTAAACTTATTTTTAGTTACGAGAAGTATAGCTTTCGTTTGTAAATTGTTTTTAGTTAAAAAAAAAAAGGAGAGTGGAAAACTGGTACAAGAGCCTTGCGAGGTCTCGATTTGCATTCGGGGGATGAGTGCACACTGAGACATTACGGCAGTTGTCACGGGCTCAGTGGGAGTTCCGGGTCGTGACAATGAATGTAATTAGTTTTATTAAAGGTCATGAATTTATTTATTTTTGCAACAAAGTAAAATTATATTCAATGAATACTTCACTAATATACTTCATGAACATTAAGTCAAGTAAAAACATCTATAAAAAGAACATACAATATCACAAAGGGTAAAATTAAATATAATGATTCTCATTTCAAAGGTGTAAAGAAATCAATAATGACGTACAAAAGTTAATGCACTAAAAAAAGTTATAGATAAGATCTAAAGAGACATCAATTTTAAGAAGAAACAAGTAACATTGGAGTCATATTTTACAGAAGCCTCTTAATTGAGTCATGTATATATATAATTTTACTGTATAAAGAGATTATTAATTTATATATTAAATGGGACCTATGTGTTTCTTTTAAATGTATAATCTTATAAATTTAGCAAATTATTAATTTACCAAGTTGGTCTCAAGTTGGAACCGATCAAAAATATTATTTAATCGAGATTATTAATTTATCAAATGCTAATAATTTCCTCACACATAATCATATTTTCAAATCAAAATCTATTTTATAGATCAGAATCTATCCTTTTTAATGTACCTCAATCAAGTATAAAATCTCATTAGGAAAGATAAATTTAATTAGAGGACCAATCACACCTAAATAAAAGAAATCAATGGCAACTCTTCAAATCAAATTGTTGAATTTTTGACTACTCAGATGCCATGAAAATTAAGAATATAGAGATTGGCTATCACATATGGAATGTATACATGAATAAACATATGGAGTACATTTGGTCAATTCTTAAATTAAAATTTTACTCATATATATATATATATCTTAGATTATATAATATGAAAATATAAGTTTTATTAACTTTTTATTTATGTATAATTTGAAGTCAAGCTAGGCTTTAACTTACTTCTTGTTAAATATAGTGGTTACACATTTATTAATTTACTTGTGTTTAGTTTGTAAATAGACAGAGTGTTTATCCTTTTGTAATAAGTCTTTTTTTTTATTTTTATACATTACAATGGGTTTTAAGCATTGCATAAGTACATGTAACTGATTCTCGATTAATCCAAGAATTCAATTCTCATGTTACTCCTTTTTAGGTTCTTTCTTTGTTCTTTTATAGAATTCTTACTTTCTAGTTTACTATTTTAGATAAATGAACATGGTATCAAAGCCATATCATAGCTAGAATTGAGGTTCACATCATCGAGATTTCAATTTCTTGATTAGTTTGTTTGGTGTTCCTTATTTCTTTAATTTTCTTTCGCAATTTGTGCTTCATCTACTGTTTTTTTTTCTTGTTTAATTGAAACCCTAAAATGGCGGATTCATCAATAAAATCTCAAATTTCATTTACAGAAAATCCTCTTTCACCATACTATATTCATCACTTCGATCTTCATGGACCGGTGGTGATAAATCCTAAACTCACTGCTACTAATTACATGTCATGGAGTCGAGCTTTCTTGCTTGCACTCTCAATTTGCAAGAAGATGGGACTTATAGATGGAATAATCAAATAACCAAATAAGGCATATTCATTGTTTGAACATTGGTATAGATGAAATAGTCTGATAGTCACCTAGTTGCTTAAATCATTAACACCTAAAATTATATCAAATGTCCTTTAAATGGACTTAACTAGAGAAATCTAGGAGACATTGAAGAATTGATTTTCTCAGCCAAACGAGACCAGGATCTACAATCTTTAATTTCAATTAGGAAATATCTTGCTAGAAACGAGGTTAGTGGATGCTTATTTTACAAAACTAAACTCAATTTGGCAAGAATTAAAGAACTTTAGCCTTTGTCTTAATGTGATTATGGAGGTTGCAAAAATAATTGTTATTAAAAGTATGTTGATCAACAGAATAAAGATGTTGTATTTCATTTTTTAAATAGTTTAAATGACTCATTCTCAAGTCTGAGATCACATATTGTAATGCTTAAACAGTTTCCTAGTATTGACCAAGCTTATAGTTTAGTGATTCGAGAAAACTCACTAGGGTCTTTGGTTTTACAATCTCTTGTTGAAAACTCAATTATGGTAGTTATTGTAACTAAGGGAAAAAAGAAGAATACTAATATGGTATACTCACATTGTGATAAGAAAAGACACTCAAAAGGAAAACGCTATCGCATTATAAGATTTCCAAAGAACTTTAAGTTCACAAAGTCAAATTGGAGCATTAGGAAGAGAGGTTCATCAGTTAATAGTGTAGTTGGCAATTCTGAGCAAAATGAATATGATGAAACAACAACTAATTCGATTTCACAACTGTCCTTGACTAAAGCACAGATTCAAAAGCTTATGACACTGATCTCTGAACGAAGTGATACAACAAATGCAAAGGAAAATCACTCAGTGACAAATCTTCAACAAAACAAGCCTTCTTTTATAAATTCTACACTTGGGGGTATGATTTCATCACCTAATCCTTTAGTAAATTCTATTCTACATATGTTGCCTGCATTGAACCATAACACTTGGATTTTAGACACAACGGCTACAAATCACATTGCATGCCCTTACATCATTTAAGTTTCTCTAGACTTATTCATAACAAGTTTGTTGAGTTACCAAATAAAGTTAAAGCTATTGTGACACATTTAGGAATAGTTCAACTTTCTCAAAACTTAACACTAGAAAATGTTCTTCTAATTCCTTCATTTAGATTCAACTTAGTTTCAATTAGTAAGCTTACCAAATATAATGGCAAATGTTTATTTTTTGCTGACAATTATTATCTCATTCAAAAATTTTTTACATGGACAGTGATTGGGCATGCTAGGGTCATTACTTAACTCTATATCATACAAAGATAGTTAAATGCACAGTTCTTGGAATTGATTTCTTTTAATAATGGTTATGTTTCTATTCTTCTATATCTAGTATTCATAGTGTTTAGTTTGCTAATATAGAGTTTGTTAAGTCAAATTTGGTACAAGATGATTGTTCAAAGTTTGTTTGTAATTCTTTGAATCATGATATTGATATGTGGCATTATAGGATAGGTCATGTGTCACCACAAAGAATAAAACAGATTCATAAGTGTTGTTCAGATGTGATTTGTAAAGATGATTTTCAATGGAATATATGTCTTTTAGCTAAATAACACAAATTGCCTTTTCCTTTACATACACAATCAACTACAAAACCTTTTCATGTAGACATATTGGGGCCTTACCGTACACGATCTTTATCATGACATCGTTTCTGCCGTTGCCGGGAGCCATTCACCGGTGTTAGAAAATTCCCCTAAAATCAACAAAAATCCCTCTCGATCTCTTTTATCTTGGATTACTCTTTTAAAAAAATTTTACATTTTCTTCTAGATCTAAAAAAAGGAGGTTAAAAAAAAGTTTAGATCTATTGTCGACCGCTTCTCCCTTTCACCCAAAAAACCAGTTTTCATTTTTCTCTCCACCTCCTCTTCCCTTTCATCGATTGAAATATAACTTGAACAAAGCAATTGATATGGATATATAACTTGAACAAAGTTGATGTGGATTATCAAAGTGAAAGCTAAAGCTAAGCTTGTTATCTTTAAATAGTTGAGTAATGAAACGGTTTATAAATATTTATAATCAAAATCATATTTTTAAAACTGAAAGATGAAAATAAAAATTTTGAAAAATCAAATAACGAAAAAGATAATGCACTTGTTTTTTTCTTAAAAAAATAAACTTTATTGATAATGGAAAATTAAGAAGCTACTCTTATTAGTTTTACCATTTTAACATGAAATGGTACGTAGTCTACGTCACAAACGTTTTTGTCCAACTTGTACGCTGCAAGTTTGGTTATATATTTGAAATTTTTGTTGTTTCCATGAAATTGACGTCGATATAGTGCTTGTATATGAAAAGTTAGATTGAAAATAAACATATATTAAACTCAATCTATAACAAATTTATTAAAAATTTACTAAAATATCAAATATTTAAATAATTATATAATTCTACAAAGAGTAAATGATATAATGAACATAATAAATAAATACTTAAAAACTAAATATTATATCCACGATGTAGCTATGAATATAAAATGATATCCACATATATATTATACTAGTTGTACAACAATTTTTTTTTTTCAGTTCAGATACCAATTATGTAATAATTACATTGAGATTAGAGTATTCCAAGAAAAGAGTCAAATGTCATGTGTAAGGATGGAAAAAGGCATTTACTTGTTTGAATTGCTAACATCTTTCGTTATTGTCGTTATTACATTTGCAGTTGCACATCTCAATCACGTAAATGAATTTTCCACTTAATATAATATCTTTGATTTTATCCAAAGCAGAAATTTTATCTTAAAGGACAATATAGAAGTAATAAAAATAGGATTTTAACTGCTTTGATTTATAGTTGAGAAAGAGAAATATACGTACTAACTTATAGAATCCTGAAAAACAAATGGGATGCCATAACCCTCCACTCCTCTCCTTATCATTAGAGATGTTAATGGATACTCTATTATAGGGTACCAACGGATACTCGATCCGATTATATCATATTAGGCATTATAAAAATTTTGCCTATTTCTAACGAAATTTTCCGTTGGAAATAGGGCTTTTTCCGTTGAAAATAAACATTTTCAACGGATTTCCAATGGAAATTTCCGTTGGAAATTCCGTCGGTACAAGCCTTGTGGATAATACTTTCTGTTGGAAATCTGTTGCAAATATAAAAATTTTTCCAAGTTTTTTCAATTCCGTTAGAAATTTCCAACGGATTTCCAACGGAAATTCTTTTGAAAATAATTCCGTTGTAAGACATATTTTTAATAAGAAAAATAGTTTGAAACAATTTCCGTTGGAAAAATAATTTCCGACAGAATTTTCGTTGGAAATTTCCAACGGATTTTCTGTTGGAAATCCTATTTCCAACGGAAAAACATTGAGTATTTCCAACGGAAATTTCCGTTGGAAATATTTTAACCTATTATTTTTATAATAAATTTTAAAAAAAATTATTAATTTTTAAAAGGTGCTTAATTTAATTCCGCATTCAAACTGTAAAATATATAGAAGAAATACACATTAAAAAATTGAGATCAAAAGTGTAAACATCTAATTAGAAATTATCCTTAACACACAATATATAAAATAATTTGATACATATAAGAACTTATAACATAACTAAAATAAACAGTATCCAAGTGTTTGCAACGAAAATGATACATCATGTGAGGGAAATTTTTTTCCTTACTTGTCACGTCTTGAAGGGCCCGCATCACCAAGGGTTGAACGTGTATTACTCATGAACATGGTTTCCATACGTGCCATAAATTCACTCATGCCTTCTGCCATCACATTTCTCATTTCTTCACGTATTTCCCCACGTATTTCCTCACGTATCTTAATCAAGTTTTGTGCAAGATTTTTCACTTTTTCTTCCAATGCATTTGCGGGACTGTTGAAGTTTGAGTTGATTGGGCCACACGCAGACTCAGATGTTGCTACATTGGATTGTGTTCCAGTAAGAAAAGCTGTAGCGGGGACTCGAGAGCCAAACCCATACACATGAGTGCGTGTAGTCTCCTTTCCCTCCAATTGCTTTAGTCCAAGCATGCGGATCGAATTCTGGCTGAGGAGATGACTCATCGCCATACTTCTGCGATAGTACAGAATTATACATTTCCTACAGAAAAGTCATAATTAATGATTAATATTGAAATAGAACATTAACTTAGAAGAAATAGTAAAAATTAATGAAATTGTTCTTACACTCGTAGACTTGGACTTGTTATCAATAAAATCACCATGACCCCATGAACGCTTATGAGTACGATTGAACACTTCCAAGAATGTAACATCTCATTTTAGCTCAATTGCCTAAATTTATTAACATTTATTTTTAGTCAACCATAATCGATATATATATCCTGATATATATAACATGTATACGAGAACCGACATCCAACTACTAAACTTACGTATTTAAATGAAATTGATGGAAGAACAGTTTTATAAAAATTATGAGTACCATTAATTCATACCATCCTTTTTGCATGAACCACAAATGGAACTAAACCTCCAGTGTGCTTTGGAATGCATCCATCTTTTGGCGTTAAACGATTTTGCCTTGCTTTGCGTGATTTGTTTTGCCACTATTCTGTACCTCATACTGTATCGATCAGGGTGTCCCATATGTCATTGGTGATCCATTCCCTCGACATGCCTCTGCATTTTGTAATGTTGTTAGTTTTGGCTTCAGTCATTGCTTTATGCCTTTCTTCTGAAAGCATGTCTCTTAATCGATCGGAACAAATTATTTCCCATATGCGTCGAACTACAACATCTTGATGTGCAGACCAAACACATTTTTCCTACAAACATAATGTAATACAATTATTTAACAAAGTTATACAAATTAATTGAAACAATAACGATTAATAAATAAATAACAAACATAGTACCTGAAATTTTTGAAACATTAAGTTTTTGATATCATTAGGGACTTTCCTCCATGTCGACCATGAACCATGAAAGTGATTTTTAATGATCCTTGTTATTGTTGATGTGACCTCTTTCTCAAAAAAAGAGCTTGTAAAATATTTCAAATAATTGTATATATTAAAATTAAGAAAATTATTAATTTCGTTGAAAAATATAACAAGTTTAACAAGATAACATACCTATCCCCAATAGGAGTAATACGCAATCTATCCGATGGATCTACAGGAGTCTGTAATCCTACACTGGGTCCCCTACCTCTTGATCTTGACGATGTCTCATTTGCATTTCCACCTAAATCAATAGATGGGGATCTTGTAATATCATGTGTAGCTGCATCATTTTCGACGTGCTCTGCAAATGCATCATACAAAGACTATGTCTCAAATGGCGCATCTATATTATCCTGCTATACCTATTGTGGAGCGGATATATCATCACATGCTTGGGAACTTGTCTGCATAGCCATATTTGCTGATGCATATGAAGACCTAGGTCTCGGTTTTGATTGCTTCCCTTTAACCATCGTTATTGCAATATCCTATTGTTAACATCCCATTAGCAATTATTATTAATATGATTATTAATAAAATCGAATAAATAACATCAAATCACAACAATGACATATATAATTCTTAGCTATATGAGGCAACACAGCAATTATATACTAACTAATTGCAACATTTATATAATGATTTAAACTCAAACCTTATATTTGGACATCATGTCAAAATACTTTAATATAAAAAAATTAAAGTTAAACAATAACGTAAAAAGAAAATATTAACGCAATATCGTACGTGTATTCCGTGATCATTCACTTCTTGAATAATGAAACTCATGTTCCGCATTATTATCACTGTCATCATTATAAGTTTCGCAATCGTCATGCTCCACATGATCTTCATCTTCATCTTCATTATCTTCTCCATCCATGTCATCTTCTATATCTTCATCTTTATTGGAATCATATTCTTCATCCTCAATCGAAAAATTAACAGCTTCATATTCACCACTGGCTAACTCAGCTAAATCAACTTCTTCTGATTGAGTTCTAGTAATTGAATTGGACACATCTTCTTGGTATACTCCTTTATTCAAATCACTTTCATTTTCTTTTTCACCACTAATTGGAATTTGAAATCTACTACTAGCCTTTGTTTTAAATACTACCCACCAATCACATCGATCTCTCCTTCTTGATGGATAACTACTATAATAAACTTGGTTAGCTTGGGCAGCTAAAACAAATGGTTCATTAGTGGCTAGTATTGACTTGGAATTAACATCAACAAGACCATGCAATCGATCACCTTTTATTCCTTTTTCCGTATCAAACCAATGACACTTGAATAGAACTACTCTGTTTCCTATACCAAAATACTCCAACTCAATTATATCCACTAAGATGCCATAAAAGTCACGCTCATGATCATTGTAAAAACTCCCTTTTATGCATACCCCACTATTCATTGTCTTACGATTATTTCCGTAATCTATTGTGTGAAACTTGAAACCATTTACAAAATATCCGCTGTAAGACCTTATCATACATCTGGGACCATAAGAGATATCAATTATGCGTTGGTCTATTTCCTCATTATGCTTTGCAACCTATGAACATTAGATACAATATAATAAAATAATAAATTACATAACATATTCGTCAATGAATTTTTGTAAGTTAACTTGTATGTTTATGGTACTTACATAATTTTTAAACCATTTAACGAATCTCGAATCACGTACTTTCTCCAATTCATCTTCCAAAATTGAGACAACATCTTCCTTCACCATGTCATCAAATATCCTATCATAATATCCACAACTACGTGATGTTCGAAAAATCTTATTATAGTGTATTAGCAAGAGTAAAAAAGTAATGGTACTTACTTTATATATGGGAGCATCTCATCTCAATTCATTAAAACATATAACTCAACAGCATAAAACTCATCCTCATCCAAAAATCGAGACTTATCCGATAGACCAAAAGCTCGTCCCGGGTGAGTGAAAATTGAGAGACAACTTATAGAGTCCATCTCTCCCCCATCATCATTACGTGGCACTCTATTTACTCTTGTTCGCACAGTATGTTCAAAATACAATGAACAAAACGAGGAAACTTCCTCAATAACATAAGCCTCGCATATGGATCCTTCAATAGAGGCACGATTTTTTACTTTCTTCTTCAACTGTTGCAAAAACCTATCAACCACAATATGCATCAATCTTATGAAAACCTTCAAACTCTTCAAAAGAATTTTATGAAAACAAATAACCATTATTTTACCTCTCAAATGGATACATCCATCGATACTGTACAGGTCCACTAACCTTCGCCTCGTAAGGTAAATGAATCGGTAAATGCTCCATTGAGTCAAAGAAAGCCGGAGGAAATATCTTCTCCAGTTTGCATATAGTTTCACATATTTTTCCTTGCAACGTTTCCATATGATCACCTGTTATTTCAGTTGCACACAAATCGCTAAAAAATTGAGATATCTCAGTAAGTGCCGCCCAAATTGTTGGATGCAACATATCACGGAATACAATTGGGAGTAACCGTTGCATAAAAACATGACAATCATGACTTTTCATCCCATAAAATTTTTCCCCATCATCATTAACACACCGAGAAATGTTCGACGCGAAACCATCTGGTAATCTCAATTGTTTAACCCAAGCAAAAACACTTTTGATTTCCTCCTTATTTAATGTGTACGCAGCCTTTGGCTTATACAATTTTTCATTATTTTCCACCAACTCCAATTCTGGCAGCTTACAATACACCTTCAAATCTTGTCGTGCATTTATGTTGTCCTTTGTCCTTCCTTTAACATCTATCACTGTGTTGACTATATTCTCAAAAAAATTACATTCAAT
Organism: Theobroma grandiflorum; assembly: GCA_036013995.1. Classification (NCBI taxonomy): domain Eukaryota; kingdom Viridiplantae; phylum Streptophyta; class Magnoliopsida; order Malvales; family Malvaceae; genus Theobroma; species Theobroma grandiflorum. Next base: position 13,866,464 of record CP142132.1, on the reverse strand, counting down.
ATGCATAACATCTAAATTGTGACGAATAAGAAGCGTATGCCAATAAGGCAGAGTCCAAAATATACTCTTCTTCACCCAATTATGACAAACACCATATCCTGAACTTTTTCGCTTACCACATTTTGTTCCGAATGGGAGCTAAGGTAGTGAATTCAAACGTGTTAATATTACTTCGCCTGATAATCGAGAAAATGGTATGTCATGCTCAACTCTTTTTTTAATAAATTTATCTCTCTGGCTCCTAAAAGGATGATTAGTTGGCAAGAATTGCCGATGACAATAAAAAAAATAAGATTTCCTACCATGTTCCAATATGAAAGATTTGAAATTTTCCATGCAATACGGACATGATAACCGTCCATGTGTACTCCACCCTGACAACATACCATAAGCAGGAAAATCATTAATTGTCCACAATAATGCTGCCCTCATATGGAAATTTTGTTTCCTAAATGCATCATAGGTCAGAACACCGTCTCCCCACAATAAATTCAACTCATCTATCAAAGGCTTCAAGAAAACATTTATATTTTGACTTGGACTTTTCTTACTCGGAATAACCATGTTTAGAAAAATATATGGTTGTTTCATACACATTTATGGGGGTAAATTATACACACAAAGCATTACTGGCCAAACAGAATATGGGTTGCCAGTCGATCCAAAAGGGTTGAAACCGTCAGCACATAACCCGAGTCTAACATTTTGAGGTTCCATTGCAAAGAATTCATGTGTGCGGTTGAAGTGCTGCCAAGCCTCACCATCAACTGGGTGTCTAAGGCGTCCGTCATCACTTTGGTGTTGCGCATGCCACGTCATATGTTCAGTAGTTTTAGATGACATATAAAGCCTTTGAAGCCTCGATATAAGTGGCAATTAACGTAAAATATTGTAAGGAATTTTCTTCTGCCTTCTCACACTTGAATTCTTCTGTTTATACCGAGGATGTCCACATACCTGACAATGCTCAAATGTAGCAAATTGCTCATAAAATAACATGCAATTGTTCTTGCAAGCATCAATTTTGATATATCCCAACCCAAGCTTTGCTACCTTCTTTTTCGTCCTATAAAAGTCTGTAGGTAAATTCTCATCAGATGGCAACATATTCTTTATTATCTCCAACAATCGATCAAAACTTGATTCACTCAAATTGTACTCCGCCTTAACATTTAAAAGTTGCGACACAGCTGAAAGCGTTGTGTGCTTTGTGCAACCTACCTACAAAGGTTCATCCGCATTGCTCAACAAAGAGTAAAAAGTAGATGCATTTGGATTGGGATCTTCTTCCACAAAGCTCGACTCATGAGTATTGTCCATGCCATGGTTGAAAACAACTTCGGGACGCATAACATCCATAACCATTCTATTGTATGGATTTTCTATTTCATCTTCATATGTAGGTTCTCGAAAAACAGCATCTCCCTCAAATCTAAGGGATGGTTCAACTCTAGATCGACTTCTTGATGATTGTCCAACATCATTTTCCCCATGTAAACTCCAAATTGTGTAAGCACCAGTAAAACCCCGGTTTAGGATGTGTTCTGTGACTTTATCTTTATCTAAGAACTTGTTGTTACTACATCGCGTGCAAGGGCATCTAATTCTATTATTCCACATAAATGTAGTATTCGAATATGCGAAATTAATGAATTTAGTAACTCCATTTACAAATTCAGCTGTAATGAATCCATTCTGTAAGCGACGGTACATCCAAGACCGATCTCCCGACATTCTGTAATCCTAAGTGTCATAGAATATCATTATCAAGACTAATTTGTATTGTTTGTAACAAACCTAAACCCTAAACACTACATTCCAATATGTATTGTAAATATATATATATATATATATGTTCAAAATCACATTGTAAAATGCAAAGTGGCCGTTATAGTATAAATTATTGCATACATAAATTATCCAAAAACCTAAGAAGATGGATTAAGTATGTAATTTCAAATAATTGCTTTAATTAGAAACCCTAAACATTGAAGTTAAATTTGATGCCTGTACATTAAGTTTGAATATCAATTATATATACATGATGTCTAGCCTTTCTTTTAAATATCATAAATACATGTAATTTCCAATTTATTGCAAATTTTAAAAAACGTATGCCAATTTGTCTATTATTTCATATGGGTATGACTATCTAATTTTGAAATTTAAAATTGACCTATGAATTGAAGCTCATAATTATAAGACGTAATAATTGAAATTATAATGAGGGCTATATGAAAGATTTGCGATTAAGGTCAAATATTTTAATTGCTTTTGATCCATATCGACTAATAAGATTTTAGGGTAGTCGGATAGATAATTCAAATTGTATAAAAATATAAAAGTACGTCATATGTAATTATGTTTTTTAAATGGTCGTCAAATGTTTGACTCATTTTTAAATATTAAATTAAGTTACATTAACGTATTGTGCCTTAACATATAATATAACAATATTATATTATTTTATTATTAATATAATAAAATTATTTAAGTTTAAAAATTAAAATAAATGGATGTTCAAATGTCATGTGTATGAATATAATATATCAACGTTATTACGTTACCCGGCAAAGATAATTGATTTTTATTTAATGATAATTACTGAAAGGTATTTTGTAAAAACTAATTTCATTTAAAAAGATAATATAAATGATTAATTAAAGATAAGAATAGTACAAATTATTAATTGATTAACTTGATATTTCGATTTTTAATTCCAACCAGTGCATATTAAGTCAATAGACGAGCTTATGTTGTAAGATTTTATTCATCCCAAAAAATCACCAATATTGTTTAATTATTTCTTTTATAAACAAAGATCATTTATCGTAACCAAAAAAGGTATTTTGTTTCGATCGTTATACGATGGTCTTACCCTAAAATAAAAACTACATTCCCGGGGTCAAATTTCAAAACCATGATTGAAAGCAACGTCTCTTTTGAAATCGAGCACATAAGAGATATCAAAACACCATATATTAAATAAAATTGATAGACCATCAGAATGTCATTTGGCAGTGGTTGTGTATTAATGCTATCAACTAGCTATACATTAAGTAATACAAACTGATAATTTGATTAGACTACTCTCAAAATCCCATATAAACCAGGAAAGCATATGAAATAATTAAATATAAAATTGTTCAGAATGCATCGAACTTTCAATTTTTAGTCACTGCCCAAAAAATAATATGCTGCGTAATTAATATGATTTAAGTATGAAATCATGGGTTATACATTAAATTTCTTCCAAGCATAAAATCAGATTGAAAAGCTAAGGGTTTGTCGACGGGGCAAAATATATGTAATTCCTTGTGTGTTTTTCTTACTCACCTGCAAAATTATACCTAGACACAATTTGATTTTGAAGCAGAGTGCACAAAGGTTCAATCCTTACACAACCAACCAGTAAATATGTCTGAAATTGTGCATGTGAAACGTTTAGGATTGTATTAGCAAATCATTCATTCAAAACAGGGGTGGTCAATACCCTAAACACCAACATTAACAAGTAAAACCAATATCTGTATAGCTTAGTCACCTGCAATCGATGCCCAAAACCTAATTTTGTTTGAAGCAAACCGAACGCTGATTTCAGGCTTCAAGATCGGACCGTTGCCTTTGGGCAGATCTGTGCACTGAAACCTTGAAGCTTTTAACCCTAAATCAAATACAGTCAACACCAAATTAACAATATTAACAGTACATATGGCGCATCAAACCGAAGCTAATAACCGAACATCATCTATAAACAGTATATACACAAAGCATGACTACCCCCAAAAATTTTGAAAGCCTAATGGATCGGACGGCGACTCATGAAACAGTGGTTGAAGAGCTGCGACGGGGATAAATTCAGTCTAATAGTCATTGGGTCACGACGGGAAAGGACCAAAATCGTAGAAAATTGAAGCAGTAGTGTCAAGCCCTATCTTAAAATATGTTTGCCACGTCATTCATGTGCATAGTAATATATCTACATATTTAGAAAGCCTCGAGAAATCGTTAAAAGATAATATTGCCCTTATGGTATAACTAAATCGATTTAAGCCTTGAACTAGTTCAAATAGGAAATCTAAGACGAAATTGAGAATTTTACAGTCCTGGAATGAGTTAAAATGATGATTTGGAATTCGAGGATCAATTTGGAGTCAAACCGAAATTTTCGCTTTCTAGGGGCAAAATGGTCATTTTGCCACCTAAAAATTTAATTTGGATATTTGATGAAATTTTTGACCAAGAATGATTATTTGGAGCATAATTTGAGGTTTAGAAGTGAAAATTTTAAATTCTGACATTTTTTTGGTATTTTACGGAACATAGGGGCAAAATCGTAATTTTGCCACTTCAGGGGCAAAATGGTAATTTTTCACCACCAAGACACTTTTCCAGCCATGGTCTTCCCTTATCAATATGTTGACTTTTGACTAATCTAATGGTGGAGGATAAAAGTCAATTTTCAAAGCATTAAAAGAAAAATGGGCAAATAAGATTTTGACACATGGCAACCCATTTTATTTTATTATTAAACTACCAAAATCAGCCTTTAACCCTAACATTTCTTCTCAAAATCGGCACACACCTGCAGCAAAGGAGAAACAAAGAGAAAAAAAAAGAAAAACAAGAAAAACAAGCCAAAAATTCAAGAAAATCAAGTTTTTTCAAGATTCAAGCCAAACCAAGGTACTATTTCTTTAGATTTACTCTAACCCTAGCTTACCTATGGTTTAGTTCTTGCTTTCCATGGTTAAATGATGAGTTTTCATGCTGAATTTCTTAAGGTCAAATGGGTATGGATGAGGATTTTATATGGGAATTGTTTGAAATTGAACTATGTTGTTGTTTGATGATGGTTAAGCATAGTTATGAACAAAGTTTTAGGAAAAACATTTAATTTCCCTAGGGTTCTTTGTTGGCTGAACCATGTGGGTTGAATATCAAGGGGAATTGTTTGAATTACAAGGAAAATGGATTGGAAAAATAAAGAGTTAAGTGAAAAATGTGACTAGGAAAAATTACGGTGTTAGTACACCGTAATGTCCAAATTTTTATGTGAAGGATTTCAAGGCTGAAATTTTAATTATTTAGAAGTGTGTGTGATGAATTAAGGTTTAAAAGAGAAACGGATCAATTTGGAAGTGATTTGGACATAATTGTCAATTAATCGGGTAATCGGTCGAAATTAGTCAATACCGCGTTTTAGCGAAATTCGGACGCGTTTTGCATTTGCATATCATGCATTAAGTATAGAATATAGGTTAGTTTATTATGGTCTAGTACCAATGTGGTCAATTCCTTGATTTTACTCTATGTCTAGGTGGAGGGACATCCGATAAAGGCAAGGAGATAGCACCAGAGGATCGTTAGACTGTGAGCTTTAAAGAAATCCAAACTTTGGACATAGTGAGTAAGCTTATCATTACCTTAATTATCTAAGGTAGTTTTATCTGATTTAATGAATTCTATGAAAAATGGGTCTTGAAAGGTACATTTTATGTTTTATAAACAAATATGCATAAATGATGTAATTTTATAAATTGTTTGGAAAATAAACAACGATTTTTAAATAGAGTACTTGGAGACTATTATTTACTATATTTGTATTGTAAACTGTGACTTGAAATCGAATGGCTCATGAAATTGCTGGCATAAATGGCTGATTGATAATTGTGTTGTTGAGAAATATACAAATTGTTTTGGTTACCCATGCAGGCTAGATAATATTGTTTAAGCCATGTTATGCTGACGGAATTTTATTAATTATGGTGGGTTAATTAGCTTACTGCAGTGGGCGGGTTTCGTGGACCAGCCTATTAGAGGGGCACGGTAACCCCGTTATATTATACCTCGGTATGAGAGGCGCGGAGGGTAACTCCTGAGGTATGGTTAGAGTTCACATCACGCCCAACCACCACGTGAGGGTGAACTCCGCTAACGCCAAGGAACGGCTGCGTTTTCAAAACGAAAACCTGTTTTATACTTATATACAATTTTTTAAACAGCCTTGGCGGTCTTGGTAGGATGCCTCGGCCAAGGTATCCCCGAGAATGGGTTTTATGGCACGAGCCTAGTTTTATGAGATTCATGAGCCATGCTAATTATTTGAGTGAAATGGATTTATTTTATTTGGTTGAAATGTTGTGAACCATGGTACAATAATTTATTTTAAATGTCTCCAATTACTCGACTTTAGATATTTTAGGTAATGTTTGTTTACTCACTGGGATTATATATAATCTCACCCTCTCTTCCTATCCATTTCAGGCTCAGCGTAGCTTGTAGATAGTCGAAAATCGTCGAGGATTACAGTTGGCCATACTACTTCAAAAACCCGTAGGTTCACTGCCTTTGCATACTTTTGTCATTTGGGGGTCCACGTGTAGCTGTAAATGAAAGTTTATATCCTGGTTATCTATAACAATGTATGAAATAATTTATTTTGCTTTTACGCTGTAAAAATTGTCTATGGATATTCTTATAAAAATTGTTTTACAAGAAAATAGAATATTTTAACGAATATTTTTATTTTATTCAGATAGTTGTAATTTCCCTTCAAACGAACGTTTTAGACACCAAATTTTATTTTTGATCATGGAATATGTGTTTTCTAAATATATATTACATTTCTAATTGATTTTAAAATTTTTACTGAAAAATGACCAAAATACCCCTGTGTGGTAAAAATTTCTTTTTGACTATTTTCGAATTAGAAATGGTTCATACTTTTTTAAAACATGATTTTAGTGACTAATACTCACAGGGGAAGTAGAAAAACTGATACATAAGCCTTGCGGGGTCTCAATTGGTATCTCAAGAAATGGATGTCTATTGGGGCGTCGCGGCGATTGTCACGGGCTCGAAGTTAGTACCGGGTCGTGACAAGTAGGACGGGCCAACCGGCGACTGAAAGGGGCAAAAATTCGTATGGGGTGACAACGCCGGAACCGAATACAGGTCACCGACAGTAGGAGCGCACCGAGAACGCGGTGGAACAAGGTTAGTCGGGTTTAGAGAGAAGGGAGAGCGCCGCTGGTAGAGAGAGAAAATGGGAGACCAAAAGTCAGGTTTGGGGGAGAAAAATGGGTATTTATACTTAGGGTTTAGTATATCAAAACTACGTCGTTTTGACCCTGTATTCAGGGCACCTATAGATCACAAAACGGCGCCATTTTGTATGATTCAAAGATATTCAATTTGCTTTAATAATAAATTCAGTTGGGGAGCATTTTAGTCAAGTTAGGGTTAGTGGAAGAAATGGTTAAGACCTTAAATCTGTTAATATGTGGGCAAAGGTTCGAGTCTCAATAATAATATTATTTATAATTATTTTTTTTCGTACAAAAAGTTTTTTTAAAATTTCAGTCAACATAAATCGTAATGCGATATTACATAAATTTTATATACATATATAATGATCACAACTTATAGGTTATACATTGATATATATTACAAAATTAGTATAATTATTCATCAATATGATTTTTATAAAATGTATGTAATGGACCCTATTACATTAATAAATATAATAATCTAAATGAAATTTATTATAATCTTTAATAAATTATATATTAATATATATATGTTCACCCTTATGTAATATATGTCATATATATATATTTCATTATAATAATATATAGTTATATACCATAAAAAATATAACTTGTACTTTAATGTTACTAAATTATAAATTGATTTTTTTCTTAAATCATACTTGTTTGACTATATATATATATATATATATATTTTCTATAGCTCTCGTTCAGAGCTATAAGAATACATAAATATAATAAAATGATACTTTTTAAGCACAAATATAATAAGTAAATTATAAGACTTCAATCATAAGTAGCTAATTAGCTAATTACATTTAAAACATAAATATATATCTACTAATATATATTTTTTAGATGATATTTATATCTAATCATGGGTTTTTATAAAATATAAAATTTTACGTTGTTATTTTTTTCAAATTTGGAATAATATAACATTATCCTAATTTGGTATTATAATGCCAATATTGTATGATTTATTAAAGTTAAAAAATTATACAACTAATTATTAAGTGCTTGTATTTACATTTAGTAATATTTTATTTTTTAAAAAAAATTAAAAAAATTTCAAACAAATTTAGATTTGCTAAGGGAAATTTCATAATTATTTCCAACGGACTTTTCCTATAAAAATTCCGTCGGAAAGTTTCACAAATAACACAAACATCGGTATATTAAAAGATAATTTTCCAACGGATTTCCAACAAAATTTCCGTTGGAAATTTCCAACGGAATTTCCATTGGAAATCCGTTGATAAATCTAAAGACCAAATTGGAATAGCTTAAGGTTTCAACGGAATTTCCGTTGGAAATCCATTAGAACTAAAAAGTGGCATGTTGTGATAGTTTTTTCCAACGGATTTCCAACGGAATTGACTTAGCTTAAAGTTCCAACGGAATTTTCCGTTGGAAATCTGTTGGAACTAAAACATTTTATGTTGTGATGCATTTTTCCAACGGATTTCCAACGAAAAATTCCGTTGGAAATCCATTGGAAAATCTAAAGACCAAATTAGAATAGCTTAAGGTTCCAACGGAATTTCCGTTGGAAATCCGTTGGAACTAAAACGTTTTATGTTGTGATGCATTTTTCCAACGGATTTCCAACGGAATTTTTGTTGGAAATCCGTTGGAAAATCTAAAAACTAAATTGGCTTAACTTAAAGTTCCAACGGAATTTTCCGTTGGAAATCCGTTGAAACTAAAACTTGGCTTGTTGTGATGCATATTTCCAACGGAATTTCCGTTGGAAATCCGTTGGAAAATCTAAAGACCAAATTGGAAACGTTTAAGGTTCCAACGGAATTTTCCATTGGAAATCCGTTGGAACTAAACGTGGCTTGCTGTGTTGCATTTTTCCAACGGATTTCTAACGGAAAATTCCATTGGAAATAGTACATATAAATTGTCAAAGTCAATTTCCAACGAAAATTTCTGTTGGAAAATCCGTTGAAAAATTAAGTTTCCAATGGATTTTCCAACAGAATTGTCCGTTGGAAATTTCCGTTGCAAAACCGTTGGAAATCCGTTGCAAGCATCATCTACCAATTTTAATTAAATTCCGTTGGAAATCCGTTGCAATTCCGTTGGAATTTTCCAACGGAATTTTCCTACAAAATTTTTTCTGTAGGAAAAACAAGAATTTTTTGTAGTGAGGGTACTCCATAAATGGGTTCGAGTGGGGTTTGGGTAATAATTTTGTTATTCGAATTTTAATATAGTAGGGTTCGAGTACCACTAATTGAGTACACGTTACTTGAATTCAATTATTATTTATAAATATTTTATTATTATTTTAATAATTAAATTAAAAATTTATAATTTTTACCAACTTTACAAGTAATTTTTTTGTTAAAAACTAATAAATATATGAAAAGTATGATTACTCTAATTATTAATACGATGATATTAATATATTTAAATTAAAAAAATTAGATTGTTAATTATGTTAAATAATTTAAATATTATAACATATTATAAAGGAATATAATTACTATTATATATATACTTTTAATATAAATATATTTACTTTCTATTTTGTGTTAACATTATAAAAATTATGACTTATAAAATTATTAATTATAATATATATACCTTTTTTTATATAATCTCATAACATATACACTTAAATAAAGCTTTTGAGATTAGAATAGTTTTGGAGCCTAAATATTTTTTTAATTTCATGAAATTAAGAACAAATCTTTATAATTAATTAAATTAATTCATGAAACTATTATTATTAATTAACTTGTAATGTCTTTTAATATATATAGTTTATATACTGTGTTAATTTATAAAGAATATAATTACTATTTTATATATTAAAATATTTTTTATGAATGTGCGTGTGTATATATATGTACTTTAAATGTAAATATATTTACTTTTTATTTTATATTAATATTGTAAAAATTATAACTCATAAAATTATTAATTACAGTACTTTGTTTATATAAACTTATAATATATAAATTTAAAGGGAAGTTATGAGATTAGAAAAGTTAATTGGGTAATTGAGTACCCATGAAAAAAATTTTAATAATTTTTTTATTTAATTAAGTATTTAAACGGGTTAAAATAATTATAGGGTAGTAAAAATGTATTAGGGTTAGGGTTAGGGTAGTAAATTTTAAATTATTCAAATAATTAATAAGATTAAGATATTTAATTTTTAATAAAATTAAAATTTGAATATCTCGAAATTAACTGATATCTTATCCGTTGAAATCCCTGTCTATCACATTTAATTTCATTAAAAGAAAACACCAAGCAGTCCACATGGTTAAATTGATTGCGAACGAAATTGTTGACATTGAAATTAATTTAAAGATAAAAAGGGTAAGAATACATGTAAGAGTCAAAAGTGTTAAGCGAGTATGATTTTGTTCAGATGTTCAATTAGACTGGAATCGGTGCCTTTGAATTCCAATGGTGGTTAAATTATATCATGCTAAGGGTTTGTTTGCAGCATTGATGCTATTCATTCTGGAACATTTTGAAAAGCTCAAGCATGTATATTAAGCTGTGTAATTTTTCTCAAGCTTTTTTTTGACCTGATTTCATGGGACAATTAAAAGGCCAGTTGTAAGACATGACCCTAAATTATCTGTGACAGGTCATTCACATGCATTGGACAGCATGTTTGTATATTGAATTACCCTGAAAAACTAATTAAATGACTATATTGCCCTTAGTATTACCGTTGAGTCAATTAAACTTCGAACAAGTTCAAACAAGGATTTTAAGAGTGAAATCCTCAATTTCACAGTCCAGGGATTACTTAAAATAGTGATTCGGAGTTCGAGGTTCAGTTTAGAGTTAATCGGGAAAATTGACTGATTAGGGATAAAACGGTCATTTTGTCATTTAAGGACAAAATGGAGATTTTCATAAAAGATTTTGATCACAATTGATCAAGACTTATTATTTGAAGCATAAAATGATTATTGGAGCATAAAATGAGGTTTGATAGTGATAAATGTAATTTCTCGGTATTTTTGGAGCACAAGAGTAAAATAGTAATTTTACAATTTGAGGACAAAATGAAAATTTTTAGAAAAGATTTTCTTAGCCCCATTTGATATGTTTGAGTATGATATGAGTATTGAAGTACAATTGGAAGATTTAGCAGTGAAAAATATGAGTTTTCGGTATTTTTGGAATATATGGTCAAAATGGTAATTTTACCACCCGGAACCGAAAATTGAATTTTCAAAAAGATTTTGATCAAATTTAATTATTTGAAGTGTGATATAAGTATGAGGAGTGAAAACTATGCCTTATGACAAATTTTCAATTTTTGGGCAAAAATGTAATTTTTGAAAAGTTCGAGGGCAAAAGTGTAATTTTCAAAAATTACTCAACCAAGATTTTTTTTGAAGAGTCTAGAAACTTCTTACAATGAGTGGATAAGTGAAGAATGGATGGTGGATAAAAGTCAAAGAAAGAAAAAAATAATAAAAATAAATTAATAAAAAAATTAAAAAGTATAATAAAATAATATTATTTTATTTAATGGCTTAAAAAGGTCAAATTTTCAGCCTTCTCCTCCTAAAATTTGTCCAAACCAGCAAGGAAGAGAGAGAAACCAAAAATAAAACCCTAGGTGGAAGAAAATCAAAGAAAAAGATTGATTTTTCAAGGATTCAAGTATTTAAAGGTATGATTTTTCAAGGTTAGCTTCAAATCTACCATTTTCATGCATTTCTCCTTATTTTCCATGGTTAAATTATGTGTTTTGATAATGGATTCAAATCTGATTATATAGGTTTAGAGAGAGAAAGTTGTTAGATTAATTTGATTTTGAACTATGTTAGTGTTTAGTGTTAGTTTAGCATGTTTATGAGTAAAACAACAAGAAAAATATTCATTTTCTCCATGAATTTCTCTAGGCCGAATCTAGCCAATGGTGTGTGAAGATGAGGTTGACTTTATTTTAAGAGAATTGGATGGAAAAATGATGAATTATGGGTGTAGGAATTAATTGAGAAATTTCGGTACAAAAATTAAAATTTTTACCGTTAGGGGTAAAATCATAATTTTCAGTCTAGGATTGGTAAATTGACCCGTAGTTGCTGCCATTAAGTAATTGGAATGTAATCGAACAATTAGAAACTGAAACGGGTCAAATCGGAGTTAAAATGAAGATTTTAGCAATTTAGACGCGTGTAAGCGAATCGGTCGGACACTGTAAGAAAACAATTGTCCGGACCATTTTACCCCATTTTCATGCATCACATAGAGCTTGAAATCAATTATGGTTAATTGACACAATTCATTGAAATTGGTGTCATACGGAAGACATAAGTGGTGGGTCTCCCGGAATCAGGAAAGATTAAGGTGTAGTGGAAATTAAAACAGGAGTATCATGCACTCCTGTGACGAGATGGGTGGATAATTTACCGTTTTCAATATCTGAAGTAGTTTTATCTAGTTGTGTGCTTTTAAAAATAAATTAAATTTTATAAATGATTCTTTAATTGAGAAAAATGGATTTTTAACACTGAGTATGTGGAGATCGGCATGAATTTATGTTTAAGTATTAAAGTTGAAATTATGGCTTATGATCTTGGTGAGCATACTTGGCTGGTTTATTGTGTTAAAATTGCATAAATTGTTGTTTGTCGTGTAGGCTGGTTAGTAGTAAAATGGCCTTGTTATGCTGCTGAAAATTTTATAAAGTTGGTGGATCATGATTAATAAAACACTGCAGTAAGGGTTACCGTAGACTGCCTTTAAGAGGGGCACGGTTAACCTGATTAATTGTTACCTCGGTCGGAGAGGCGAGTAGGGTAACTCCCGAGGTAATGTTACAATTCACTTCACGTTGAACCACCGCGTGAAGATGAGTTTAGCCAACACCAAGGATCGGCTGTATCTGAAAAATTATGAAATTCTAACAGTCTTAGTGGACTCAATTGGATGCTCTGATCAAGTGTCTACGAGTATGAGATTTGGCTTAAGCCTGATTTTTATAAATAAATCATAAGCCTTATTTTTTACTAAATTAAAATTGCTTTGTACAATTGAAGTAAATTTGGTATAATTGGTGCTATGTATTATATGATAGCATTGCGTTCTTATATTGTCTCAATTTACTCGACTTTAGATGTCGTAGATGGTAATTATCCAACTCACTAGATTGTAAAACTCACCACCCTCTCCTTCCCCTTTCAGGCTCGAGATTATGAGTAAGCACTGGGAGTGCATATAGAGGCTCGATTGAAGCTGTGACTCTAGTATACAAAGGTACAAAGTTAAACGTAGTAGGGCCCACGTGTCTTTGTAATTTGCATACATACTTTATTTGTCTGTTTTACAGTACGTATGAATTTATTATACTTTTATATTCTGAAAATGGGTTTTCGGTATTTCTCAAAATATTGTTCTACAATAAAATGAAATATTTTGTTAAATATTATTATTTTATTCTATTATCTGAAAACTTTATTTTTATAAGGGTTTTAGACATCAAAAATTATTTTCGATTGCGAATTATGCACATTCTACATGTATACTACATTTTTACCGATTCTGAAATTTTTGAGAGGAAAAATGACAAAAATGTCCCTGCGTGGTTAATGGTGCGATTTGATTGTTTTGATTCAAAACGCGAACTTTATTCATTGACAAATGTTTATTAGAAATTATTAACCACCGGATAAATGGAAAACTGGTACAAGATGCCTTGCGGGGTCTTAGTTTACACTCGGGGAATGAGTACCTATCGGGACATCGTAGCAGTTGTCACGGGCCCGATGGGTGGTTTCGGTGCGTGACACCAGCACACGATTTGAATTTGGATCCAGACATGTGATATTTTTTAGGCGATTCCCAGTACAAATTTGTTTGGAATTAGGTATTGATTTTATCAGTTTTTTTGTCTTTATGCCATCATCAAGTCTCTAATAAAAGATTTTTCATGACATAAAGAAGAAATGGTAAAGGTTTTGAGAATAAGTACAATTTAAAAAATTGACTATCACTGAAAATTATCTTCAACAACCTAATGCATGCACCAACGATCAAGAAAGTCAAAAAACTGGATTTATAAGCGAAGAATTCCACCTAAAGCCACCCATGATGATCTTACGGCAAATTCAAGAAAGTCAAAAAACAATCTTGGTACAATCCATCAATCATTCCTTATTCTCAAAACCTTCTTAGTAGTAATTATTTATTTCTTTACTTCAATTCTCTTTTAATAATAAGTCTAAAGTTTTCCTTGACAATCAACGATAAGATTACGTAATTTAAACAAAAAATTCAAAAGTATGGGTAAACATTGAACAAATAATTCTTAGTTCGACGTTTGTTCACTAAGAGTTTCATTTCAAGGTGGTTTTTTGGTCTTTATCAAGAGTCTTGCCCTTCCTGCCAGAAAAAGAGTCAAATCAGAAATGCAATAATGTCATAGCACTGCTTTAATTGTTAGAGTTTCAAACCTATTTCTTTATTTTAATTGGAAAAGATTTTTGTTTGCTTACTAAAAAAAAATTCACCTCGTAAGAAAAGTCTTGGATTTGCATATATAATTCCTCCTTCATCAATCGGAATATTCAAAGACTTGTAATGACGGATCTCTAACAAGTAATTACAATTCAGAGAAAGAGAAACTTATATCTTTGTCTTTCTTTCCAAGGGGGGTAAAAGAAGCCGAGGCGTTTCTTCTGTTTTCCTTGAGCATCATGGAGCTTCAATTTCCCTCCACCACCCTACTCCTCACCTTTCTTTTTGTGTTCATGGTAGTAAAAGCTCTAAAAGGATCGAAAGCCAAAAACCCCGAAGCAAGGCTTCCTCCAGGACCCCGAAAGCTTCCTCTCATAGGCAACATGCATCAGCTCATTAGCTCTCTGCCCCATCACACCCTCAGAGATTTGGCCAAGAAACATGGGCCTTTGATGCATCTACAACTTGGTGAAGTTCCCACCTTTGTAATATCTTCTCCGGAAATTGCAAAAGAGGTTTTGAAAGACCACGCAACCATCTTTGCTCAAAGGCCTTATCTTCTTGCTTCTAAGATAATGTCATATGATTCTACAAACATTGCGTTTTCACCTTATGGAAACTATTGGAGACAGTTGAGGAAAATCAGCACGATGGAGCTTTTGAGTCCAAGTCGCGTTCAGTCATTTCGATTCATCAGGGAAGAAGAAGTTTCTGCTCTCATCAAAACCATATCTTTGATTGAAGGATCCCCAGTTAATCTCAGTGAGAAAATTTTCTCAATGACATATGGGATAACATCAAGGGCAGCCTTTGGCAAGAAAAGCAAAGGCCAAGAAGAATTCATAAGGATTATGACCGAAACCATAAAGCTCTCAGGTGGTTTCTGCTTAGCTGATATGTATCCTTCTAATAAGCTGCTTAAACTGATCAGTGGAGTGAGGCTTAAGCTTGAGAAGCTGCAACGGGCTTCTGATCGGATACTTGAAGACATAGTTAACGAGCACAAAGAGAAAACAAACAGGACATCAGAAACGGGCAATCAACAAAGAGAGGAAGATCTTCTTGATGTTCTTCTTAAACTTCAACAGAGTTCTGATCTTGAAATTCCTCTGACGAATGACAAAATAAAAGCAATTATCTTGGTTAGTATTATTTTCTCTCATGTATTTATACAGATCAACTTTTATCATAACTTCTTTAGTAGCCATAAGCTATCTAAGAAAAACCCCTTTCTCGTTTTTTGAAAAGCTATTTAAGAACAAACTTGATCACTTGAAATGTTTATTTATTTTTGTTGAATTATCTTTTATGGTCTATAAACTAATGGTGATGCACCACTCAGAACAATTAACTCTATGGATTGAAGTAAAATAATTTTGTCAACTGTACGCACAATGAGCTTAACATCTATTTGGAATGGCTCTGAGCTGATGGCCGCGGCTGTGTATGGGCTTGAGCAAGGTTTTGGCGTTTGTTTTTTGTGAAGGAAGAATATAGGTTTATAGTGCAGGGTCCAAGGTGATCAGGGTGATCTCTACAGGTTTATAGGGTGACATGTAAGCTTTTGAAGGGTTACGAAGTTAAAGTAACCCATCTTTAATGAAATACTTTTGGCTTATCAAAAATTGTATGCACCATGAAGTGAAGTTGACAATCTGACTATTCAAACTCAAATTAAGTTTCTCTCAGAAAATTACAATATGTTTATATAAAATTCGTGATAACATAAACATTAAAAAAAAAAAAAAGTTAATGATAATGTATCATCTTGCAGGACATTCTGGGGGGTGGGGGTGAGACTTCAGCAACAACAATGGAGTGGGCAATGTCAGAAATGCTAAAAAATCCAAGGGTGATGAAACAAGCACAAGCCGAGGTGAGACAGGTTTTTGATAGAAAACGTAACGTGTAT
Source organism: Theobroma grandiflorum (assembly GCA_036013995.1). Classification (NCBI taxonomy): domain Eukaryota; kingdom Viridiplantae; phylum Streptophyta; class Magnoliopsida; order Malvales; family Malvaceae; genus Theobroma; species Theobroma grandiflorum. The sequence continues at coordinate 13,850,048 of CP142132.1, read as the reverse complement.
GAAGCTGGTATTCATGAATTGAAATTCTTGAGATCAATAGTTAAAGAAACTTTGAGGTTACATCCTGCTGCACCTCTTCTAGTACCAAGAGAGTGTGATGAAAATTGTGTAATTAGTGGATATGATATACTTGCAAAGAGTAAAGTCATAGTTAATGCATGGGCCATAGGGAGAGATTCTAGGTATTGGAAAGATGCTGAAAAATTTATCCCAGAGAGGTTCTTGGACAGTCCTATTCATTTTAGGGGAACACATTTCGAATATATTCCATTTGGTGCTGGAAGGAGGATATGTCCAGGCATATCATTTGCACTCCCCAACATTGAGCTACCTCTTGCACAATTGCTATACCATTTTGATTGGAAGCTCCCAAACGGAAGCAATAGTGAAGACTTGGACATGACTGAATGTTTTGGCATAACTGTAAGAAGAAAGAATGATCTCTTCTTAATTCCCATTCCTTACCATCCTTTGCCTAGCGAGTAAACTGTGCTAAACAAATTCTAGCTACCTTTTATCTTTTACTCTTAGTTATAGAAATAAGCAAGTTCAATGCCATGTATTGTATACGCAAGGCTAAGAAAAGAAGCTGTAAGTCCAAGCGAGACTTTTTACTAGGCTATATGTTGCAACAATTTTCAATTTAAATCATACTATTAAGTTTGCTCAAATATTTAGCATTACAACTACGTTATGAAAGGAATGTATCAAAGCAACAGCATCAAACAGCACCAACAACAGCCAAAAGCTAGTAGGGGAGCCACAGGATCAATCCCGAAAGATAAGAGATCGATCCATATTGGACAAAAATAATTGAGGAACATAAAATTAAATATGAAATTAAAGCTTATTGATCAAGATTAAAAATAAGAGAATACATTATTTGTTGGTACCATTTTTTGAATAGAAGTTATAGAGTGCTAATACCTTCCTCACACGTAATCGTATTCCTTAATTTAAATTTGTTTTGTAAATAAAAAACCTATCCTTTTCAATGAACCTAAATCAAGAATAAGATCTCATTAGAGAAGATTGATCCAATTAGATATCTAATCACCCCTAAACAACAAAGATTGACAACGTCTCCTCACATCAAATGGTTGGGTTTTCAAACTCAAAAGTTATGCAAGCTCTTATAACATGAAAATTAGGAATATGGAGATTGATTATCATATTAGGAATGTCTACATGTGTACACATGTGAAATACATTGGGTCAGCTCCTAAATTAAAATTTTACTCTATACTAGAAAACCTCTATAAAATAATATCCTTGAAATCATGAAATTTATTAATTAATTGAGATATTATTTAATCCATAAATTGTTAATTTATTAATTTATACATTAATTAATTAAAAATTAATTCATCAAGGTATTTTTATTTTTTTCGTCAAAACATTTAACTTGGTACATGTATTATGTAATGTGATTATACGAATATTAACTAATTATCGGATTACGAATTATCATTATACTATGTATTTGTTTAACCAAAACAAGTTCATGAATGTAATTAGTTTTATAAAAAATCATGAATTTATCTATTTTTGCAACAAAGTAAAATTATATTCAATGAATACTTCACTAATATACTTCATGAACATTAAGTCAAGTAAAAACATCTATGAAAAGAACATACAGTATCACAAACGGTAAAATTAAATATTATGATTCTCATCTCAAAGGTGTAAAGAAATCGATAATGATGGATAAAAGTTAATGCACTAAAAAAAGTTAGAGATAAGATCCAAAGAGACATAAATTTTAAAAAGAAACAAGTAACATTGAAGTCATATTTGACAGAAGCCTCATAATTGAGTCATGTATATGTATAATTTTGATGTATAAAGGGATTATTAATTTATATATCAAATGGGACCTATGTGTTTCTTTTAAATGTATTATCTTATAAATTTAGCAAATTATTAATTTGCCAAGTTGGTCCAAGTTAGAACCGATCAAAAATATTATTTAATCGAAATTATTAATTTATCAAATGCTAATACTTTCCTCACACATAATTGTATTTTCGAATCTAAATCTGTTTTATAAATCAGAATCTATACTTTTTAATGTACCTAGATCAAGTAGGAAAGATAAATTTAATTAGAGGACCAATCACACCTAAATAAAAGAAATCAATGACAACTCCTCAAATCAAATGGTTGAGTTTTCGACTACTTTGATGCCATAAAAATTAAGAAAATAGAGATTGCCTATCACATATGGAATGTATACATATGCGAAGTACATTTGGTCAATTCCTAAATTAAAATTTTACTCTTATATATATATATATATATATCTTAGATTATATAATATGAAAATATAATTTTTATTAACTTTTTATTTTTTCATAATTTGAAGTCAAGCCGGGCTCTAACTTACTTCTTGTTAAACATAGTGGCTACACGTGTTTAGTTGTAAATAGACAGAGTAATTATCCTTTTGTAATAAGTTTTCTTTTATTTTTATACATTACAATGCGTTTTAAGCATTGTATAAATACATGTAACTGATTCTTAATTAATCCATGAATTCAGTTCTCATTTTACTAGGTTTTTGGTATTTTCTTTATTCTTTTATAGAATTCTTCCTTTCTAGCTTACTAGCTTAGATAAATGAACATGGCATCAGAGCCATTTCATAACTAGAATCAAAGTTCACGTCATCGATATTTCAATTTCTTGATTAGTTCATTTGGTGTGCCTCATTTCATTAATTTTCTTTCACAATTTGTGCTTCATCTACTGTTTTTTTTCTTGTTTAATCGAAACCTTAAAATAACATATTCATCAACAAAATCTCAGATTTCACTTACAAAAAATCCTCTCTCACCATACTATATTCATCACTTGATCTTCATGGACCGATAGTGATAAATTCTAAACTCACTACTACTAATTACATGTCATGGAGTCAAGCTTTCTTTCTTACACTCTTAATTTGCAAGAAGAGGGGATTTATAGATGGAACAATCAAAGAACAAAATGAGGCAAATTCATTGTTTGAACACTAGTCCAGATGCAATAGTCTGATAGTCACGTGGTTGCTTTAGTCATTAACATATGAAATTATATCAAATGTCCTTTACGTGGACTCCACTAGAGAAATCTAAGAAACATTGAAAAACCAATTTTCTTAGCTAGACGAGACCAGGATCTGCAATCTTCAATTTCAATTAGAAAATATCTTGCTAGGAACGAGGTTAGTGAATGCTTATTTTACAGAACTGAACTCAATTTGGCAAGAATTAAAGAACTTTAGGCCTTTGCCCTAATGTGATTGTGAAGCTTGCAAAAATAATTGTTATCAAAAGTATATTGATCAAAAGAACAAAGATGTTGTATTTCATTTTTTGAATGGTTTAAATGACTTATTCTGAAGTCTGAAATCACATATTTTAATGCTTAAACCATTTCTTAGTATTGATCAAGCTTATAGTTTAGTGATTCGAGAAAAGTCACAAAGGTCTTTGGTTTTACAATCTCCTGTTGAAAACTCAACTATGGCAGTTGTTGTAACTGAGGGAAAAAAGAAAAATGCTAATCTGGTATGCTCACATTTTGATAAGAAAGGGCATTCAAAAGAAAAATGTTATCGCATTATAGTATTTCCCGAGAACTTTAAGTTCACAAAGTAAAAATGGAACATTAGGAAGGGAGGTTCATTTGTTAATAATGCAATTGGTAGTTTTGAGCAAGATGAATATGATAAAATAGTAACCAATTCGATTTCACAACTGTCCTTTACTAAAGCACAAATTCAAAAGCTTATGACATTGATCTCTAAACAAATTGATATAACAAGTGCAAAAGAAAATCACTCGGTGACAAGCCTTTAATAAAACAAGCCTTCTTTTGTAAATTCTGTACTAGCAAGTATGACATTGGTTAGTAAGCTTACCAAAGATAAAAGCAAATGCTTATTTTTTGCTGACAATCACTGTCTCATTTAGAATTTTTTTACATGGACAGTGATTAGCAATGCTAGAGTCATTGTTGGAATTTATATCATAAAAAGACAGTTGAATGCACAGTTCCTAAAATTGATTTCTCTTAATAATGGTTCTGTTTCTGTTTCTCCTAAATCTAGTATTTATAGTGTTCAGTTTGTTAATACAGAGTCTGTTAAGTTAGATTTGGTACAGGATGATTGTTCAAAGTTTGTTTGTAATTCTTTGAGTCATGGTATTGATATGTGGCACTATTGGTTAGGTCATGTGCCACCACAAAGAATAAAATAGATTCATAAGTGTTGCTCATATGTGATTTGTAAAGATGATTTTCAATGCAAAATATGTCCTTTAAGTAAATAACACAAATTGCCCTTTCCCTTACATACACAGTCAACTACAAAACCTTTTGAATTAATCATGCAAACATTTAGGGGCTTTATCGTACACCATCTTTATCAGGACATCATTATTTTTGAACAATTGTTGATGACTATTCTCTATTTACTTGGTTGTACTTGATGAAAGTCAAGTCTGATGCCAGTGTCATAATTCCTACATTTGGTCAAATGATAGACACCCAATTTTATATATCAATCCAAGTTTTAAGAACAGATAATACACTGGAGTTTGGATTAGTGGAGTTTTATTCTAAAACTGAAATTTTGCATCATATCTCTTGTGTGGAAACTCCAAAGCAAAATGGCATTATAAAGAGAAAACATCAATATTTGTTGAATTTTGCTAAGGTTCTTCTTTCTCAAGCTTCCTTCCCTATTAAATTTTGGGGAGATTCTGTTCTTAGCCACACATATTATCAATCGAATACCTTTTCCACTGCTTCACAACAAAACCCCTTTAGAAATGTTATATCACAAATCTCCATCATATTCTCATTTCAAGGTCTTTGATTCTTTATGTTTTGCTAGTACTATATAAAGAAACAAAACTAAATTTGATCTTAAAGCTAAACCATGCATTTTCATTGGTTATTCATTTGGTGTCAAGGATTACTCGCTATATGATCTAAAAAGTCATGAGTGTTTGATTTCCAAGAATGTTGTGTTTCATGAGTTTATTTTTCCTTTCAAACATTCAAGTAACAAAGATTTTTCTTCCCATATTCTTTTGCCTTCATCATATTCCTTTGATGATCCAATTTACTCTCACACATCTATTAATTCTAATGCTCAACCAAATTCTTTTGTTTCACCTTCAAATATTACTTCACAACCAGATTCTTCTTCTCTTATTCTTTCAAATTCTTCATCTAATTTTGATGCTCAGCTAGATTTTATTTCCTCACAACCAGAAACTTCTTTCATTCCTAGGAAAAGTAGTCGCATCAAATCATTACCCAAAAACCTAAAGTCTTATCATTGTGATTTACCTTCATTAACATCTAATGTAACAACATACCTTATTGGTAATTACTTCTCAACTAGCCAACTTTCTCCCACACACAAGGCTTTCACTATTAATTTATCTTCTATTCTTGAGCCTACCACATATGCACAAGCTGTTTATCATGTTTAGTGGAGAAATGCTATAAAAGATGAATTGAACACTTTAGCTAAGAAAAAAACTTAGGAAATAGTTGTTGTTCTTTTTGATTTTTCAGTAATTGGTTGCAAATCGATATACAAACTTAAACTCCTTGTTGATGGTAGTATTGACAAGTTCAAGGCAAGGTTAGTAGCCAACGGCTACAACCAACAAGAAAATTTTGATTATCAAGACACTTTTAGCTTTATTGCTAAGCAAACAACCATAAGGATTTTTCTTACTTTAGATGCTATTCATAATTGTTTTTTTATCTTAATTAGATATTAATAACACTTTTCTTAAAGGTGACCTTGTTAAGGATGTGTATATGGAGTTACCTCAAGGATTTGTCATTCAGGGGGAGTGTCCACTAGGGGCTAAGGTTGTTTGTAAACTCCAAAAATCGTTATATGGTCTTAAACAAGCCTCAAGATAGTGGAATGCCAAATTTATAAAAACTTTAATTCAATATGGGTTTGTGCAATCGAAGGCTAATTATTATTTGTTTACAAAGAAGCATGATAATGGTGAGTTTGTTGCTGTGCTTGTATATGTATATGTATATGATATTTTAATTGCTAATTCTAGTACACAAGTTGAAACTAAAGTGAAACAATATTTGAGGTCTAAATTCAAGTTGAAGGATCTTAGTTCATGTTGTTAAATTTTTTACCTACGCAAGTATACATATTGAAAAGATAATATAATGATGAGTAAAGTATCATTCTCACAAAGAATTGTTTTAACTCCTTTTGTTAAGTACTAAAATTGCGCAATCTAATCTTATCCAAACAATTAAAAATATAATTAAAACTAATATACTAATAAACTAAACATAAAACTAATTTAAAATCTATTAACAAAATTACTTTATTTAATTGGAGTGATTACCAAACTTAAGATTATGATATCACTCAATACTTCATCTGAATATTCTCTCTCTCTCTCTCTCTCTCTCTCTCTCTCTCTCTCTCTTTTAACTCAATTTAATGAATTAAGTAGCTAACCTAGATTCTTAAATTATTTACAAGTCTCTGTCGAGTTTCTCATAAAAATACCTTTCTCAATTAATTTACCATATGTCTATACAAATTATATTGAAGAAATATTCATTAAGTTTGTGCTCTAATTTTGACTACGTATAGATTATAGGTGTCTGTCTACCCTATATGTAAATCAAATCACCTAATCAACTAAGTGTATTTGATCATATGCTATTTTATTCAAGGTCTACCTAAATCTCCTTCATCAAGGTTTAACCTAGGTTTTCAATTCAATCTAATTGGTAGCTAGTCAACTAGAAGCATTAAGAACAAAATAAAATAAACAACTTAAATCTATCAAATAAAATCAAAAGAGAGATAAATAACTCAGACTATATATTGAGTTCAATCATAATCTTAGATTAACAATTTAGTTCCCCATCAAATCACACATAATCATTGAATAAAGTTTAAACATTCAAATCAAACTAAGAAGAATAAGAAAATAACAACAGGATAGAAAAATCCAAGAATTGCATTCTTGATCTCTAAATCTCTTTGAATCCTTCAAATTCTTCTTAGTTTTCAATAACTTGGGGCTTGACTCTCAGCTGTCAATTTGGTATTTCGCTCTTTCCTCTCTTTTTTCTTTTTTCGAAAGGTTGTTTTTATAAGCTTTGAAGCTACGCCAAGTTTGATGGAGAAAGAAGTCAATTTCAGTTGGGATTTCCTCATCAGACTATGTGGGTGGCAGCTTTGCCTAATTGATTAACATAAATCATAATTGCTCTAGGATTGCTACAGTATGTTAACTTTGACAAGCTTTTTGATTACCTTTCAAGATGAACTAGGCAAAGTGATAAACATAAAAGTTGTAGCTTTTTCTCTTATCTTTCCAATGGTCTAAGAATTGATTCATTTGGAACTCTGTAGAGAAAGTTAAGGCTGAAATACCGAAATATGTTCTATGAAAGTCTACGTTCAAAATTGCTCTCTTTTTTTCACTAAAATTCATCTTTTATCAAATACCTACAAAAGCACAAATAAATCAATAATAACCTATCTTAATCATATTAACACCAAATTAAGCATAAAATTAACTATGATTAGATTGACTCACCTAAATTAACTAATTTAAAAGAATTAAATAAATCTTACTAATTTTTATGCATTACTATAAGAACAAAGCTAAATTATTATCAAAATTAAGTCCAAATAACTCTACATTATAGAGTTATCAGTTCATCTAAGTATTTCTTAGGTATTGAGATAGTTAATCTCTTAAGGGAATTCTATTATGTCAAAGAAAGTATGCACTGGATCTTATTACTAAACATGGTTTGCTAGGTTCTAAGCCAACTTCAACCCTAATGGAAAATAATCATAAGATAGCTACTACGAATAAAAATGATTTGCTAGTTGATGGTACTGTGTATAGGCAACTCATTAGTAAACTAATGTATCTGACTTTTACTCGACTAGATATTGTGTACAGGGTACAAGTTCTAGCACAGTTTATGGATAAACTAAGGAATGAACATTTGTAGGCAACTTTCAGAATTCTTAGATACTTGAAAGGTTCTCTTGGTCAAGGAATTCTAATGTATGCTTTTTCACGATTGAAACTGAAGGCTTATTGTGATTGTGATTAGGCTGGTTGTTTGACTACAAGAAAATCAGTGATTGTTTATGCTATTTTCATTGGTGACTCTTTGATAAGTTGGAAGTCAAAGAAACAGAGTGTTGTAGCTAAAAGTTCTACTGAAGCAGAGTATAAGTCAATGTCTGTAACAAGCAATGAGATTGTTTGGCTGCTATTCTTATTGACAGATATTGGAATTGGTCATTTAGGAGCAGTGGAATTGTACTGTGACAATCAATTTGCCTTGAGCATATGCAAGAATCCTGTCTTTCATGAGATAACAAAGCATATAGAAGTTGATTGTCATTTTGTAAGACAAAAAGTGATTTCAGGACTATCAAATTAAGTTATATACAAACTTCTCATTAGCTAGCAGACTTGTTTACTAAATCGCTCTTATCAAGATAATTTCAGTTTTTACTCAACAAGATGAGTATTTTGAACATTCATGCTCATAATACTCATCTTGAGGGGGAGTGTTAAACATAGTGGTTACACGTGTATCTGCTTACACGTGTTTAGTTTGTAAATAGACAAAGTATTTATCCTCTTGTAATAAGTTTTCTTTTATTTATATACATTACGGTGGGTTTTAAGCATTGTATAAATACATGTAGCTGATTCTCAATTAATCCAAGAATTTAGTTCTCATTTTACTCCCTTTCTTGTACTTTCTTTGTTCTTCTATAGAATTCTTCCTTTGTAGCTTACTATTTTAGATAAACGAATACTTCTAAGTTCCATCTTTTTCGAGCTTGACTGAATTTGGATAAAAAAACATCGTTAATGCTGTATTAATTCTCACTTGGCCAATGCAAATGTCATTAAAGTTCAGTATTATATATTTTTTCCAATTTGAGAAAAAATGCATTTGAGGGAGAAAATTTAAATTCGATTTGTTAGATTTATCAGAAGTTGTTGAAATTAAAATTTTTATTAATGGATATATATATATATAATTATCATATGTATTATAAATATTTATTGTAGTTGAATGGATGCCTGACAATTACATTAACCTTCTGGTGGAGTTCTTGAATTCCAATGCCATACATAGACTATCAGTTACGAAAAAAAATACATTCAAAATTCAAATTACAACGAAGATATGGATACCCATCAATATTACAAAAGAGTTTATAAATATTACATTTAAAACCCAAATTCCTCTATAAATTTCATATACGTTTTAATATTGCTTCAAAATTCTAATGGCTAAATTCTCGTATAGTTTGCCAAATACTAAATCCACCTCTGACTAGCGGCAACTGTTCAGCTCTATCAATGAATCCAAGGAAGTAGCTCCAATTTTTACCATGAAGCCTTTGTTATTACTTAACTATGGTAGATCTGCCCAACTAATATGTATATAATATTGTAAGAAATATTGTTAAATAATTTGACTCATCAAAAGAAGAGAGACAATAATAATAATAGTATATATAAATAGTGCAAATTCCAATAATAAGTATTTAATTTGAATTTACATTTTTTGGGAGGGTTGACTTGTATAAGAGTTAAGAAGAAAGTTTAATTTTGGTATATTTTATATTAAAATTTTAAATTTTCTAATAAAAGTGATGTTTCATGTTTTCTAATGGAAAAAATAAAATAAATCATGAAAAATATGTCTATAAAAAATAAAAGTATCAAGTGTTCAATAGAAGAAAGAACAATTTTATAATATCTAAAAATGAAAAAAGTTGTGGGATGAAAAATCTCATTGACAAAATATACATGTTTTCCTTTTAATTCACCCATATTTCTCACCATTAACTCATGCAAATTTTATATTATATTTTGTACAGAAATAATCTATAGGTGAGAACTTGTGCCTGACAACTTGAATCTTTATTAAATCCAACAAAGTCATTCCAAAATTCTCATCAATTTGTTTATGCTAGAATTGGACCCCCTTTAAGCAACTAAATTAATTAAAATAACGATCAATCTCTAATTTACCATTCAATGTAATCACACATTTTTTTTAATTTTGTCATGAATTAACTATTTATAGAAACTATTTATCATGACAATCATCTTTGTGATAGCTTGTTAAGGTTTCAAGCCTATTTCTTTATTTTAATTGGAAAATATTTTTGTTCGCTTACTAAAAAACATATTCCCCTCTTAAGAAAAGTCTTGATTTGCATAATTCCACCTTCATCAATTGCAATATTCAAAGACTTGTAATGACTGATCTCTGTCTTTCTTTCTAAAGTGGGGAAAAGAAACAATGGCCTTTATTCTGTTTTCCTTGAGCACCATAAATCTTCAATTTCCCTCATTCACCACCCTTCTCCTCACCTTTCTTTTGGTGTTCATGGTAGTAAAGGTTCTGAAAGGATATAAAACCAAAAACCCCGAAGCAAGGCTTCTTCCAAGAACACGAAAACTTCCTCTCATACATAACATGCATCAGCTCATTAGCTTTTTGCCCTATCACACCTTCAGAGATTTGGCCAAGAAACATGGACCTTTGATGCATCTACAACTTGATGAAGTTCCCACTATTGTAATATCTTCTCCGAAAATTGCAAAATAGGTTTTGAAAGACCACGCAACCATCTTTGCTCAAAAGCCTTATCTTTTTGCTTCTGAGATAATGTCATATGTTTCTACAAACATTGTGTTTTCACCCTATGGAAACTATTGGAGACAGTTGAGGAAAATCAACATGATGGAGCTTTTGAGTCCAAGTCACATTCAGTCATTTCGATTCATCAAGGAAGAAAAAGTTTCTGCTTTCATTAAAACCATATCTTTGATTGAAGGATCCCCAGTTAATCTCAGTGAGAAAATTTTCTCAATGACATATGGGATAACATCAAGGGTAGTTTTTGGCAAGAAAAACAAAGGCCAAGAAAAATTCATAAAGATTATGACCGAAGCCATAAAGCTCGCAAGTGGTTTAGCTGATATGTATCCTTCTAATGAGCTGCTTAAACTGATCAGTGAAGTGAGGCTTAAACTTGATAAGCTACATCAAGCTTCTGATCAGATACTTGAAGACATAGTTAATGAGCACAAAGAGAAAACAAATAAGGCATCAGAAACGAGCAATCAACAAAGAGAGGAAGATCTTCTAGATGTTCTTCTGAAACTTCAATAAAGTTCTAATCTTGAAATTCCTTTAACGAATGACAAAATAAAAGCAATTATCTTGGTTAATATCATTTTCTCTCATATATTTATAATGATCAACTTTTATCATAACTTATTTAGTAGCCGTAAGCTATCAAAGAATTGTTCGAAGAGCTAAAGAGAAAGATGAAGAATAATTTCTGTGGAAAGGAAAATTGATTTTATTTTAAAATGAATGTTACTTTTACCAACTACAAAGGTCTATTTATACAAGAGAAGAGTAACTCAGCCTTTAAAGGAGGGAAAAGAAAAATAACAGAAAAACAATTAACTCTAATTAACTGTAACTGTAAAAGTAAATACATAAGTTACTAAAGCACATGTTCTCCAAATATGTTGAGCATGTGAGTTTCTCATCCCTTGTCTTGCATACATTTGTTGACTAATCATTCAATCAATTCTTCAGATTAATACTCCCCCTCAAGATAAATATTCATGGCGGAGCATGAATGTCATGAATATTCATCTTGCTCAACAGTTAATGATACTGCTTAGGTTGTAGTGCCTTAGTTAATATGTCAGCAACCTGCAATTTTGTAGATATATGAATTGGCTCAATCAATCTTTCAATCACTTTTTCTCTAATAAAATGGCAATCATCTCTACGTGGTTTGTTCTCTCATGAAAAACAAGATTACAAAAAATATGATTTGCAGAAAGATTGTCACAATAAAGTTTGGTTGTTGATTCTGGTTTAATACCAAAATCTGATAATAAGTAATTCAACCACATAATCTCACAGCAAACAAAGGCCATTGACCTATTCTCAGCCTCTATGGAACTTCGAGCTACCACAGTTTGCTTTTTGGACTTCCAACTAACTAAAGAATCTCCAAAAACACATAATATCTTGTGACTGATCTTCGAGTATCAATGCATGATGCCCAATCACTATCTGAATAGGCAGATATAACTAACTTTGAATCTAATTTCATGAGTATTCCTTGACTAGGAGCTGACTTAAGATACTTTAATACCCTACATGCTACTGATAAGTGATCATGCTTTAGTTTTTCCATGAATTGTGATAGCACTTGAACAGCATAAGAGATATCAAGCCTAGTGAATATTAGGTATAAGAGTTTACCTACTAATTGCCTGTAGCTTGTTGAATCAACAACTTCTTTACGGTCAAAATACTTGTTTAACTTGTGACTGTAGTCAATAGGAGTAGTTACAAGCCTTACACCAAGCATACCATATTCTTCCAATAAGTCCAATGTATACTTCCTCTAACAAATTGAAAATCCTTCTGAACTCCTTGCTATCTCACGTCCAAGAAAGTACTTCACCGCTCCTAAATCTCTCAATTTAAATTGAGAACTTAGGTATTTCTTGACTCAATCAATTGCTTGAGTTGTGTTGCTAGCTATGACAATGTCATCCATATAAACTAGCAGCGCAATAAATTCTTTGTTAGCTATAACCATAATGAAGAGAGAATAGTCTACAAAAGACTGTGTAAAGCCATAGCTCAATAAAGATGCTGTAAACTTTGAGTTCCATTGTCTTGAAGCTTGTTTGAGACCATAGATGGACTTGTGCAATTTAGACACCAACTTGGAACCAAGTGGATACTCCCCCTACATTGAATAACCTTGAAGCAGGTCCATATAAACAATTTCTTCCAAGTCTCCATTTAGAAAAGCATTACTAATGTCTAGTTGTGACAAAAATAATCCTTTTGCTACTGCAATTGCTAGAAATACTCTCACTGTAATTTGTTTAGCAACTGGGCTAAAAGTCTTTTGATAATCAAAACCTTCTACTTGATTATACCCTTTGGCTACCAATCTAGCTTTATACCTTTCCATAGTTCCATCTGCATTCATTTTGACCTTAAACACTCATTTGCAGCCTATTGAGTGTGAATCAGAAGGTAATGGCACAACACTCCATGTAGCGTTATCCTCTAAAGCCTTTAGTTCACATTGCATCACTTCTTTCTAGTGAGAGTAATTAAGAGCCTGATTATATGTGTTAGGTTTATGAATTTGTGATAATTTGGTAGTAAAAGTCTTACGGGTAAAGGATAATTGATGATAGGACAAAAAATTGGCAATAGGATGTGAGGTAACTAAGTGTGAAGTAAAAGGCAAATTGGTATGATAGACATCCAGATATTTTGGTACATGTTTAAGTCTGCTACTCTTCCTAGGTGAAGGGACGTGAGGCATTTTGGCTAGGAAGATTAACTTGGACAATAACAGGTTCTATTGAGTTTTCAATAGCAAAGTTAGGTGAAAATTAAGTATCAAGTGATGGTTCAAGAATAGAATAGGGTAATTCAACTGCAGATATCAGATTTGGTGGAAAATTAACAATGTCAGGTATGAAAATATCAAACTGAAACTCATGCATAGCAAGTGTTTGTGAAAATGAATACTAGTCTATAGATTGCTGCAATGACTTAAATGGAAAAATATGTTCAGGAAAAACAATGTTCCTGAATATAATAAACTTCCTAACACCAATATCAAAGACTTTATACCCTTTTATACCATTGGGATACCCTAGAAATACACACTTAATTGTTTTTTTGTCAAACTTTTTCCTATTTTGTGTTAATGTGGACACAAAACACAATGATCCAAATTCCCTAAGATGTTCATAAGAAGGAATTTTGGAATACAACAACTCGTAAGGTGATTTATCAGGTAACACTTTGGTTGGTATTTTGTTAAGAATATGAGTAGCAATCAAAATGGCTTCTCCCCAAAAAGACAAAAGTAATGAAGATTGAAACATCAAGGCTCTAGCTACTACAAGGATATGTTGGTGTTTCCTCTCAACCATTCCATTTTGTTGAAAGGCTTCTACATAAGACATTTGATAAACAATCCCATATTTTTCATAAAAACCAATGAGATTAAATTCTCCTCCATGGTTTGTTCTAAAACACTTAATGAAAGTTGAAAATTGATTTTTAGCATACTTGTAAAATGATTGCATTATGCAAGACACATCTGATTTGTTTCTCAGCAAGAATGTCCATGTAAAACGTGAATAATCATCCACCAAAGTTACGAATTATCATTGTCCTTTAATGGTAGGAACAACATAAGGTCTTTATCAATTAGCATGCATAGGTTCAAAAGGAAATGTTGTAATTTTAGTATGAATAGGAAAAGGTAACTTTTTCATTTTTGCAGAAGGACATACATCACAAATCAAGTCTTGTGAACAACTAATGTCAGGAAATTGCTTATGAATGACATTTATTTTATTCAAAGGTATGTGGCCTAACCTAAAATGCCACAAATCAAACTCTTTATGCATCGTTTTACAAGCATTTACAGCATGCTGTAATGAAAAATGTACAAGTTTGTCAAAACTGAATTTTGAAAAGTAATGTTCATCTTGATGATCTTGTAAGAAGTATAACCCAAAAGATACTTCAGCAACTCCAATCACTTTCCATGAGTGGAGATCCTGAATAACACAAATCTTATCAATAAACAAAATTGAAGATTTTTGACATGAGGTGAGCTTGGTTACTAAAACTAGATTAAAATAGAATGACAGTACAAACAAAACATCGTTTAGAGTCAACAAAGGATTCAATTTGATTGTTCTTATGTGAGTAATTATGGCTCTAGCCTTATTTGGCAGATTAACAAAGCAATCTTTAACCGGTACAACAAAAACAAAATTAAACAAAGAACATGATATGTGATCAGTAGCACTAGTGTCTATTATCCAAGAATCTTGTTTAAACATGAACCTATTTACATTTTTATATTTGAGTGGAAGGTTATTTGAAGTATTGAAACAAGATAAGCCAGAAATGATACTTGTAAAATCTGAATTTACTAAAAAAGGCTTTCTCGATTAAGTATTTGATAAACTTGCAATACAATCTTTACTATTTATACCACTCTCACTAAGAAGAGTCATCAACTTTTGAACTTGATGCTTGATGAGAGATATTTGTGACATTGAATTTGAACCAGCAACTTCCTCATCTTAGTCCTTTTCATGGCTTGCAGCAGTTACACTGTTTACTAATTTTTTGAAATTTTCCTTATTTTTTGTAAACTTGAAATTATTAGGGAATCTTATGATTCTATAGAACTTGTTTTTTGTATGACACTTCTTGTTAGAGTGACTGCAAACTAAATCTCCATTTCCCTTCTTTTTGTTATCAGTAATAGTCATCATGACTAAAGATTCAATCGTAGGATTGGACTAAATTAACAACCATCTTTGTGATTTTTCCCTTAAATCCATGTTATATGCTCTGTCCAGCTTTGGAAGTGGCTCCATTGATATGATTTGAGACCTCAATGTAGAGAATGACTCATTGAGTCCATTTAGAAACCTAAACACCATATCTTTTTGGTATTGGTTTGAGCTCCTAGCAAAGCATGCTGGATTACATTTGCCACATTCACAATGTGATAGTGGCCTAAAGTTTCTAAGTTCTTCCCAAATCCCTTTCAATACAACAAAGTAAGAGTCCACATTCCTAGTACCTTGATTCACATTCCCTAATATGTACTGTAGATTACATACACATGCATCATCAAGAGTTGAAAAATTCTGCTTGAGAGTGTTCTAAATCTCTAGAGCATTATCCATGTAAAATACCGTTGATGTTATAGGTGGGGAAATAGAGTCCAAGAGCCAGTCAACTATCAAATTATTGCATCTAACCCATGAGCCATATAAAGGATCAGTCATACTTGGTTCAGGAAAGGTTCCATCAAGAAATCCAATCTTATTTCTTATGGACAAGGCTAGAAGAAAAGATATACTCCATGCATTGTAATTGCTAGAAGTTAGTTTGGGGTTAACCACTACTGATGCATGATTTTCTGAGTGATGTATATAGTAGGGAGATTGAATATCTTCTAATTGTGAATTGTTAATTCTAGGGTTTCCAGATTTGTTCACCATTGTTTCCTTAGTTCCAGCCATTAATCAAAAATGCTAACAACTCAATATCAAGAAACTCAAAAACTAAGGATTAACAAATCAAGATTCTTGAAACAAAATGAATTGACCACAATTAAATCCTCTTTCTCAACAAATCAAAAAAGAATCGATGCAAAAATCCCCAGTAAAACGGATCAACATGAAATCTTCTAAATGATTGAAGAACTACCAGTAGAATGAATCAGAACCTGATTGTATCCCAACAATCAACAATCCTTTTCTCGAACTCGTTTTGATACCATGTTAGAAGAGCCGAAGAGAAAAATGAAGAATAATCTTTGCGGAAAGAAAAACTGATTTTATTCTAAAAAGATCATTACTTTACCAACTAACTACAAAGGTCTATTTATACAAGAGAAAAGTAACTCAGCCCTTAAAGGAGGGAAAAGAAAAATAACAGAAAAACAATTAACTTTAACTAACTGTAACTGTAAAAGTAAATACATAAGTTACTGAAGCACATGTTCTCCAAATATGCTGAGCATGTGAGTTTCTCGTGTCTTGTCTTGCATGCACTTGTTGACTAATCACTCAATCAATTCTTCAGATTAATAAAAACAACCCTTTTTTGTTTTTTGAAAAGCTATCTAAGAACAAACTTGATCACTTGAAATGTTTATTTATTTTTGTTGAATTATCTTTTATAGTCTATAAATTAATGTTGATGCACCACTCAGAACAATTGCCTATATGGATTGAAGTAAAATCATCTTTTCAATTTTACGCACAATGAGCTTAACATGTTTTTGGAATGGCTCTGACCTGATGGGTGCGGCTGCATATGGGCTTGAATAATTTTATGGCGTTTGTTTTTGTGAAGGAAGAATATCGGTTAGTAGTGCAGGGTCCAAGGTGATCAGGGTGATCTGTACAGGTTTGTAAGGTGACATGTAAACTTTTGAAGGGTTACGAAATTAAAGTAACCCATCTTTAATGAAATACTTTTGGCTTATCAAAAATTGTATGCACAATGAAGTGAAGTTGGCAATCTGTCTATTCGAACTCAAATTAAGTTTCAATCAGAAAATTACAATGTGTTTATATAAAATTCGTGATAACTTAAACATCAAAAAAAGCTAATGATAATGTATCATCTTGCAGGACATTCTGACGGCTGGGAGTGACACGTCATCAACAACAATAGAGTGCGCAATGTCAGAAATGCTAAGAAATCCAAGGGCGATGAAACAAGCACAAGCCGAGGTGAGACAGGTTTTTGATAGAGAAGGTAACGTGGATGAAGCTGGTATTCATGAATTGAAATTCTTGAGATCAATAGTTAAAGAAACCTTGAGGCTACATCCTGCTGCACCTCTTCTAGTACCAAGAGAGTGTGATGAAAAGTGTGTAATTAGTGGATATGATATACTTGCAAAGAGTAAAGTCATAGTTAATGCATGGGCCATAGGAAGAGATTCTAGGTATTGGAAGGATGCTGAAAAATTTAACCCAGAGAGGTTCTTGGACAGTCCTATTCATTTTAGGGGAACACATTTCGAATATATTCCATTTGGTGCTGGAAGGAGGATATGTCCAGCATAGCATTTGCACTCCCCAACATTGAGCTACCCCTTGCACAATTGCTATACCATTTTGATTGGAAGCTCCCAAATGGAAGCAAGCGCGAAGACTTGGACATGACTGAATGTTTTGGCTTAACTGTAAGAAGAAAGAATAATCTCTTCTCAGTTCCCATTCCTTACCATTCTTTGCCTAGCGAGTAAACCGTGTTAAACAAATTCTAGTTACCTTTTATCTTTTATTCTTAGTTATAGAAATAAGCAAGTTCAATGCCGTGTATTGTATACGCAAGGCTAAGAAGTGAAGCTGTAAGTCCAAGTGAGACTTTTTACTAAGCTATATGTTGCAACAGTTTTCAATTTAAATCATACTATTAAGTTTGTGCAAATATTTAGGATTACAACTACGTTATGAAAGGAATGTATCAAAGCACCAGCATCATACAGCACCAACAACAGCCAAAACCCAGTAGGGGAGCTACAGGATCAATCCCAAAAGATAGGAGATCGATCCATACTGGACAGAAATCAAGAGATCATTCTCTGCTAACACAAAAGAATCCTTTTCATTAATTAGAAATGATTTTTTTTTTTTTTTGAGAAACTAATATTCATTCTATTCAAAGCTCCTCTCTCTAACCTTATTTTCTCATATGCACTTGCACCAATCTCTTATCAAGGAGCACCTCTTTTCTACTATCTTTTTTCTTCCTTGAAAGATAGATTTCTCTGTTAATGGGTAGAAATGATACAGAAG
This sequence comes from Theobroma grandiflorum, assembly GCA_036013995.1. Taxonomy (NCBI): domain Eukaryota; kingdom Viridiplantae; phylum Streptophyta; class Magnoliopsida; order Malvales; family Malvaceae; genus Theobroma; species Theobroma grandiflorum. The sequence goes on along the minus strand of CP142132.1, from coordinate 13,831,563 downwards.
AAGAAGGATGTTAAATACTCACCCAAGACCCTCCCTATCCCTTGCATGCGAGGCCTACCCAGACCCACATATACAGACTCTATGCTTGTCAAAGCCAGTAGCTAAGACCGCCAAGAAAACATCATAAGGCAAATCATAGAAAGATAACGACATATAACAACTTAAGGTATCACAGTTCTAGTATATCACTACTTAACCACGTCATAAAGCACAGCTGTCCACATATCAGAATCGCAACCGAACACCTGCATTTCTCAGCACCTACATTTTTTCTGTCTTCTTTTGAAACAAGAGTTAAAAAATATGGTTCGATTAGGCCCAGCTGGAACCCGGGCTGACACAAATTATAGACACTAGCTAATTAATTAGACTTTAATTAAAATTAAAATAATTATCAATTGAACATGCGTCAGTTATATATAATAATAATATTTTTTGGTTTTTTTTTTAACTGCACCATTGGATTATTGTGGGTTAGTTCCTTTTTCATGTGAGTGCAGGGGCATGACTGACTTTTGGAAGTTATGGCTGGATTAGTTGAGATGATGAAGCAGGCAGGTGCAGAGGCTGCAACAAGTGTCCACATGTTGTTTATTTCCAACGGGATAGACAAGGTAGAGTATTATTGGTATGAGCCAACTGGTATGCTCTGATAATTACCGAGTTCTGCTGCCGATGGACTGCTGATTGTTAGGATGAGTTGTGAGTAGATAATGGCTGTAAATAACTACACTTTAGGGAAGTTTGTTGCTGAGTAATGCTGGGTTTCTCTTACTGATTTCTGAAGCAATGGCTCCCAATTTTTGGAGAGGTAATGCATATATCACCAGCACTTGAGTTGATTTATGGCCACTGTAAAGAAGTGATGTATGGCCTGCAAGAGCTGATTCTCAAGAGCATCTGGGACGGTAGAAACTTACACTCTGCTGCATTGTTTTTGATTGTTGCAGGTGTGGATTTTGTACAGTTTTTAGGCCATATTGGTTGCAGTGGGATGATTTTGGGGTGCCTGTATACCTTTTTTGATCTTAGATGCAACCCACGTTCGGGCATTCTTGTACTAAAACCACTCTCTAGCCAAGGTAGGGACGGCTATGTCCCCAAGTGCAGATTCTGCGTACTTTTCAAATAGGAGTAGCTTTTGTAATTTTCCAGAAATGCAATATAAAATATCACTTTTCAAAAATAAAAATAATAAAATTCTACATACTATAGACATAATAAGCTTACAAAAGCTGTACATTAGAGTTTTGTTAGGCAAATTCCGCGTACATGCCTGACCTTTCGGAAGGCATAATTGGCTTAAACCGCATGTGTAATCTATATGTGCGGTTGAGGGCTCTGACCAACTGTTTGTTAGAGGGTAATTAAAACCATTTGGGGAAATTCTTTTCCAATCTTCATAAAGGAAACCGAAATCTTAGAGCTGACAGCTTGACTTCAATTGATCCAAATGAGTAATTCCAAAGTGCCCGTCAATTTTTTTAATCTAAGATTTGACCCTTAATCAACTTGAATTAAAATAGTGGTCAAATTTTCATCAAAGCTGCACCTGACCGTCGGATGTTTAAATCTTGTACTTATTCAGATACTTTCCATTCCAATCACATTCATTCCTTGTATTTTCCAATATATAAAGGAGCTCAATTTTGTCAGAACTAATTATATTTGTTGCAGCACTGGCCATCAGAGCAAGCAAGCAGAAATATTTTCTTTCCAAACTTAACTTCAAAGGCAAAGAATTAAAGAAACCCACCTCCAGAAATCACTGCAGCTGACTTTTTTAGCGATAGCCTGTTCAAAATATTGCAACATGGCTTCTTCTTTGCCTTCTTCTTATGCCATAGTTACACCATCTTTCAAGCATTGTAATCGTCAAGCCTTGCAGGTCAGAGCCCAGAGCTGTAGGGATGGAGGTAATTAACTACTTGGAACTCAGCTGTCCGATAGTCATTGTTCCTCTTTCTTTTCTTTCTTAATTTTCATCTTAAATTTATGGCATTTATAACACCATTTCTATGTTTGTTTTTTTTTTTTTTTTTCTGCTGGCAGGTAGATCAAGTGACCGCGTTGACTCGAATTTAAGTGTTCTAAAGGAGAGGATAGAGCAGGTGAAGATCAAGGAGAAGCTGGAGAGATGTTGCAGATGCGACTATGGTTGGAACTATGCAGCTGGCTATAATTATAAGGCGAAAAGAGATGGGGAGATATCAGAATTCTTTGAGCTTGTGCGTTTGGTTGGAATAACGCTTGGCTTCACCTGCCTTACCGGCACTGGTTTCCTTTGCCTTGTTTCTTTATTTGTTCATTTGAATCAATGATTTCATCAATTCCTGCTACATATACATTTATATATATATACATATATATAATACTATGTAAATGATAAGAACGCACTCTATTTCACTGGGACGTTTTTTGCTCCCAGAAATTAGGATTCAAATTCTTTTATTTATATGTTCAAGCAAATCTCCGTTTGGTTATATTTCGTGTTTAATAATAAGCATTTGATTGATCCTTGTGAAAGTTTATCCTTTTGTATGGAGCTTGTTTGGTCATCTACGCTCTGTTATTACTTTAAATTTATTTATTTTTAATAAAAGAAATTCAATTTCAAATCAACTGATAATAGTATGAATGAATTCGGATTGAATGAATACCATATGTCGTTCACAAATTATAACGTTTACAAGTACGACAGAGTAATGATTAAAAATGTTGAAATTAACCTATCTGTCTCCAAGTGTAAGTCGTACCTTTCTTTCCGCGACAGATAAGTACAAAAAACTTTACACGTTCAGGACCATCCCTTAGGAAAATGTCATTATTCAAACTAGAGACTATCGATGACATTTTGGCTGTTATTATGCTAAAAAACTCAACTTTAAAAAAAGAAAGAAGGATCGGTCAACACATGCAAGCTTTTCGCAACGTTTGAGAACATATTAAACAAATCTTTCTGGCTTTCTTAGGTTATCGCAATGGTTTCTGAAATAGCTAGGTAGCTAACAACGTTTATGGTTCTTTTGGGTTATAGGGTTCTGGTAACCTTATCATACACGCTATAATAATTTTTTAAATTAACACAGAGCATATATTTAACCAAATAGTTGGTGTATATATCCACAGATTTTCATACCAAAATCGTTAAATTAATTGTTAACAAAATTAATATATCTATTAGATAAGTAAAATGAAATCTTTTGAGACTTTCTCCTCTAACCGCGTGGAGGTCATAGAAAAAAAGAAAAAAAGTATTAAACAAGAAACAAGATAGGTAGAAAGAAAAAAAAAACGAAAAAAAAAAAAAGTCATGTGCAACGTACAAGTCATAATCTAATTTATATATAAAAACTATCAAAAGGGCAGAACATAAAGAATAGAAGGAAAGAAAAGAGATGGACTTGGTTTCTATTAATACAATCGGTACGGCCTTGCAATTTCTTTTACTATAATCATGAGTAGGTAAATAAATACAAGTATTAGTTAGCCTTTATCCCTTGCTCGAGGGAGTGTTCAGCTGTCCACATCCTTTGATTAAAGGATTTCTTTTCTTTTTCTGGTATAAACAAATAATTTAAATAGTTAATCCAGGATATCTTTGGTTCATCAATCCTATATCAATGCCTTATATTATATAAAGGTACAATTTTTTTATTATATTCAATTAAGCATTTATATTTTTATTTTGAATTAAATAAATTCTTATAACTAATAGTTAATTAATGACTAATAGTTGATTAATTGTCTTTAATCAAACACCACATGTCACTTTTATACCCATATGATACTAATGTGGAGAGTGAAAATGTCACATGGCATGACTATTCATTATGACATATCAACAAGATATAAAATGACAAATGGTATTTTGACAACCAATAGTTAATCAACTATTAGTCATATGAGTTTATTTTACTTAAAATAATAATATAAGGGCTAATTAATCGAAAGAGAAAAATAATTGTTTATTTAAAATTTTTTGAATAGTTAAAGAGTTTTTTAAAGTATTATGCCTTATATAAATATAAAATTATGAGCATATGTATAGCCTTGGTAATTAATACTTATACATCTCTATCAGATTCATATTTTCAATTTAAAAGAAATGCTTGATAGGTGGAGGAAAACCCTTATTTGGGATGCTTAACATTCTACCCCACTCAATTGTGCAACAATTGGCTTTTTAACTAAAAAGAAGAAACTGGTCCAAGTCTATCTCAATTTTGATATCTCTCATGAAGAGTTGCATGTTAGTTAAAAGTTGGGTCGGATTTGATACCACTTATCAAAGATTCACATTTTCAACTTAAAATACAAGCATAATAAATAGAAGAATGTCCTTAATTATGAATCCAATATCTACTCCATCTCTTACTGATATGAAATCTATTATATATAATATATAAATAATAAGCATACCTCAATTTAAGGTGAAGTAATAAATAGTTAATTAACCCTTATTTTGAGAATTACGAGGGGGGAAGGAAAGTGATGGAGGGAAATTTATATTACTACTAAAACCGTAAGAAGAAAATGAATGGAAGGGGTATATCATCAACCTTGTTTGACTAAGAGTGAAAAGGAAAGAAAGGATGACTTCTCATATTCTTTTATAACCATATATTCTCTATGTTAGTTGATAAAAAGATACATTCAAATTCTTCTACACAACTGTCAAAAAATTATAATGAGAAATCATTTTTCTTGTTCAATTATTCTAATTTGTAGGATTACAAAAAAATTGACATTTAAAATTTTTATAGAGAATATAGGATATTCATTTTTTTAATCAAATTTTATCTAAATAAAAAAAGAAAATTATTTTTTTATTTTCGATATATATGATATTGAGTTATACAATAAAATAATTCTCTCTCTAACTTATAAATTTATCATCTCAATTTAATTAAAATTAAAATTTGAAAATTACAATTGTTGTCCCTTAGAGTTGATAACATGCTCTTTCTCCTAAAGCTTCAATTCTCAAATGCAACGCAATCACAATCACAATCATAATCGTAGAAATCATGCAGTATATACAATATTTCTACCCAACTAATAATTTTTATTTACATTTGAGCAATAGTTCGATTATTGCAAAGTACTTACACAGGCTCCGGCGAATCTCTGGTTATGGAAATGCAGGGGCTACTGTCATAACCATGTCAACCTCCAATTTGATCATAACAAAGCTGATTTGACCTCGTCGGCATAATTAACCAGAAATTCTTGATGTGATTTCTTCATAATCAAAATTTTAACTCTAATGATAATGTATTTATCAAAACATATAAGATTAAAATGTCACTTGTTGGGTATAGGAACATCTCAATATTCTGATGAAATTACGCCACATTGATATGGTAAATTTTAAGACATCAAATTAAACTCGTGAGATCATTACTTGAAATACTAAAATTATTTCATGTTCACTAGTGAATTGATGTTAAAATTTTTAAACTCTAATAATCGATTTATGTATTGTTAAATTATAATTAAAATAATTAATAAATTGATAAAATTATTTAAAAAAACATGTGTCAATCATACAATTAAAAGTTTGCGAATTTCAAACAAAAAATACGATGAGAAGTTTGTGTAACTATTTTATTAATTTGCAGTGGGTTAGGTTAGGTTAGTTTGTGATGGAAAATGAAGTGAGAAAATAAAATGTGTAATTCATTATCATGGGATAGTGAATACCAAGCATAAACTTGACACAGTCATTTCCTACTAAAGAAACTTCACATGAATTGAAACCGACTACTTACTTAACCTTATCATCCAAAGCCTTATTAAACACATTGTGACGTCTCGTTGCACTCAAGTCCCAATTATTTGACTGACTTTTTTTTGGTTTAGCTTGCATATATAATATAACAAAAATTGAGAAGACATGATATAACCTGAAAGGAAATGTAGTTATGTTCTTAATTATAGTTTAGAAAGATGTCTATTCTTTTCCAATTTTGCAATGTGTTGTTTAATACCAAACCCAATCTTTAATCCTCTTTATTTTTTGTTTGCATCTCTAAATTATCTTTATTATTGTTGTATAATGACTTTTGAAAAGACATTTATTCTTGTCTTATGTTATGGCATTAATATTTGACAAAATCTTACCTGTCATCATTAGAAGATTTCAACTTGAACCTTTTGTTTGATAGATGATTCTCATCTAAAGACATAAAATGCACATTCATTACTCTCATAATTTAAAATATATATATATATATATATATGTTGGATAGAATTGTATAGGCATATTGTTTAAAAAATCTCTAAATTATTTATAAAAATTACAATAAATTTTTATTTTTTATTATATTCAATTAAGTTTTTATATTTTTATATTTGATTCATTGGACTAACGGTTGACAAATTGTCATTGGTTAAATCACAATTTATTATTATTTTATATCATATGATACTAACATGATATATTAACATATTATAGTGAATGGTAATATTACATTTTTATGTTATATAATAGTCAAATAACATATTTATTTTTCACATCACTACTGTCACGTCAACATCAAGTAAATATAAAAAATGAAAATTGATATTTTGGTTAATAGTAATTAATCAATAGTTAATTATCTGTTAATAATAAGAGTTTATTTGATTCAAAATAAAAATATAAGAGATTGATTGAACGTAAATAAAAAGTAAAAATTTATTTAAATTTTATTGAATAATTCAAGGATTTTTTCATTTTACCGATTGTCTATCTTAAGCTTAGGATGAAAAAAGAGGATGGGTTATCAATGTTTGAAACTGAATGATCATCTCATAATAAAGAGATGGAAAATGGGGAGATAAACAACTAGGATAAGACACGTTAAATAGTGTACCCAAGAGGATAAAAAGAGAATAAACAAATTATCAGGCACAACAAGAGTGGTATCCTTCCTTTTATTATTTTTTTTTCTTTTCCTTGTATTTTATAGGGAGATATACACTTTATGAGAAGATATCCAGATTTTTGACTAATAAAAAAATATTAAAATTATACTAAAATATTTTATTTATTAATTAATGTATAATTTTTTTATTTAAAAAAACAGAGGTCAAAGCCTGTGGGAAGTAGCAAAACAGTGCCTGGAGAAGGATGGAAAGGACCCTGCCTGAAGATTTCTATATCCACTTGCATCCATGTATGATTAAATTTTATATATTTTTACATTTTTTATATAATTAATATTTTATTAATTTAATAATTGAATATTGTGTCGTTTGTGTAGAGGTAGTAAATGGATAATTTTAAATCAAAGTTATTTTGAATTCAAATAATTTCAAATTTTGTTTGAGTTAGGGTTTTCAATTACAATGAAACTAATAATTAACTTATATCATTTTACTATTAAATTTAAATCGTTTCAAATTCAAATAGTTTCGTTTCAAGTTCAAGTTTAACTTCTTCTGAATTTTTTATCTATAGATATAGATTACAGGCAAAACTATAAGTTAACTAAACAATGTCTAAGAATTGTTTTGACACCGATCTTATTTCAATCCCAATGTTAAAAGGGTACATACATAAAAAATTAGATTGAGTCGAGAGTTTACATTTACGCGTATGAGTATAAAATTTAGATTAACTCAAAACGTCACAGTTACATTGCTCAAAAGGAGAAACAGTTGGTCAAAATTAACACAATCAAAGATTGGATTCAGAAAGGTATGAGCCGGCCGGCCATTTGTTTTGTCAAACGGTTGACCAATGATAATTGGGATCTTGTTTACAATTGGTCAGTCAACCGGGAAATCTATGCTCAAGTTTACTAGTTCAGTCCACGATTTGTGCCGGCCGAGCACTATGTAAACGAAATGAATCCATGCCCTCCAAGGGAGAAGCATCCATTCACTACATAGTGAGGGCGTTCAGGTTGCAACAACAGCAATGACTAATTTCAGGATTCAAATCTGACAAGACAGGGTAAACAGGTAAAAAATGAAAACACCTAAAATTTCGCAATAAAATGCAGTGTCAAATTTTCTATTTCAATGTTAAACCCAACACAAGCACATGGTGCCCAAACCAGACCCTCATCCACTGAACCAACTAGCAACCACTACAAGAACTCAGACAACATTAACTTAAAGTATTTGTACTGAGTTGCCAAGGGTAATCTCGCCAGCAGCTACACCGGTATCTTTGATGGAAAAAACATAAAAGAACATCCTATCTTAGAGGAAGAATCCGACAAATGAGTTTCAAATGTCAATACCTCTCCAGCAATTCTGTATGCACGCAGCTAACAGTTTCAACCACAACAAAGCACAAGTGTGACCCCTTCATGACAACAAGATAAGCTCATTCAAATTTCATTCCTAAAATTTAATTCCGTAGGAATGCAACAGTGGCAACGCGTGATCCCACAGACCCACCAAACATAAATGTTGGATAAGTCCGAACATGGTTCAGATATTGGAATGGGGGAAGATCTCTGTGTGTTTCTTGGTCCTCGATTGTATTTGGCTCTTGAGGCATTTCAATATTTCTTTGATTGAAATTTTCCACCTCTTGCACCAATTCATCTTTTGTATGGTTACAAGATGTAATCACCTACAAGCAGCATTTCATCCAAAAAAAAAAGATAGCGTGGAAGTTATTAAATCTTTCTTTTAAAGAAAATTCTCACACAGCTTACAGGCATGCTGGGATACAGAGTCTGAGCCTTTTCCAAGCTACACTCAGAATATTGACTTGAAGAATATTTAAACTTGACACTGTTGTGGGCTTTCATTTCAGACAGACATACACATTATTCAAAATATATAAAAAAATATAAACATAAATGAGCCTGTGTAAGACACTTACTAGTACTCCGCCAGGGGCTACCAACTTTGAAACTGAATCCCAATACATCATCCTTAAAAGGAAAAAGTCAAAAGAATTGTTAGAAGGTAATCAAATGGAAACTCATTTTGACTTTCACAAGTTAAGAACTACTGAAATATTAAAAAGCAACAAAATAAACTACAGATCTAATTATATATAAGTGCAAATTGTACAATTTAACTTATGAGATTCTGTCAGCATGGACAAGAACTTCCTGATAACCAGTTATTTGTTAATATAAATTGGTGTACAAAGGAAGACACAGAGGGCAAAGAAAGAAATTAATATAGTAGATTGCAGTAAAGGTTGTGTAACTATTACCTTTTGATAGGCCCATCAGGATGCAAACCAATGGCATCTAGGGTCCCCTTATCCACGACAAGTTTAAACCGTCTTTCCAACTTTGTCTCAAGAATATCATCAACCTAAAGACCAAATAAAATTGTCAATGGTCAAGGTAATTTGAGAATGATCAAGCCATCAAGAGAAAAATCAACTATGCAGGAATTCAACTTTCAACAAGCATAGTTTTCTGCTCTATTATTCTGCATAGGAAACCTACAGCTCCACCTTTATCTTTTACGTGGGTGTTTGAAGGCTTAATATCCAATTTCCTTCACAAATGGATCTCAAATTTTGTTGTTTGGACTGCATACTGCACTAACCTCCCCAATCCATTAAATTTTGGTTTATAGAGCCCCTTTTGAGGTTGAGGAAGTTGCAAAGAATGAAGGAATAACCAAAAAACTAAGAATGGTTGAGAAGTGCAAAGATTAAACAAATATCGAAAAATAAGACCCAGGAAACGTCTACTGGTACAATGGTTTGTCAACAACAAATACAACAAAATCAAACTAGGTTTTCTTAACCAAGACGAGAGATGAGGAAGTTGTAAAGATTAAACAAATATCACAAAGTAAGATCCAATCAATGCCAATATGACAGTATGTATAACATTAATAAATACATAAACAGAGAGAGAACAAACCAATGCAGGCATAAGGGAACCATAGACATGGAAGGCAAGCACTCCAAATTAAAGAGCATGGTAGATTACAAAAGAATACATAAATATTTCTTCTAATAGTATGGATTAATGAAAAAAAGAAAGCCTGTAATTAGATTCAGTAAGAATTCTCAGAATTCAATCCACACCAGAAACTTGATGTTTAAAAATCCATCTCGATCAGCAAGGCTTCGAGCAAGGTCAATAGCCCCTTCACTATAATCAGTTCCAGTTAAATCTGTGAACCTGAATTGAAAATGCAAAACATTCACTTGACCATAGCCATAAATGCAATAATATAAGAGAAAACTATAGTTTCTTGACCCATAAATTTATCAGAAGTTGACCGAAGGCCTACACATATCTTACACCACAATTAATGTAACAAAAATTAAATAGAATAAATCAACACTGACATGACGCATAATAGAGCAATAGAAACAATCTATTCTCCGCTTTTTTCCTTTTAATTTCTTTGCTCTATTAACCCTATCACTTGGCCGTATACCACGTGATAATCAGCTTTAGAAAAGTCATGCCAAAGATTCCTGGTAGATAGCATATTCAAACAAGTTGCACATGATATTTCTCCTTGCATTTTTCTTCCCCTAATTGGACAAACTGCAGCATATAATGAACAATTTTGTTCTCATATTATTTCTCCAAAAGAATGACTATCCTGTGTGATCTGCAGAATAGACTCATCAGAGAGTTGGACCTAACCAATTTGAAATGTTAGCCACACTAGACTAAGATATAAAATATTCAGAATAAATAACTTCACTATTTTGTGCCAAAATGCTAGCGCTTTACTTATCCAAAAAAGAAAACTTAAAGTAAAATAGTAGATCGCTTTTATTTTTATTCATTTACTTATGTTGCCAAGGAATAAAGCAAATCCTAAAAGCCCAAGAACTTGATTGTACAGGACTCGTCCAAATGCTGATTAATAACCCTTTGGATTGTCCAGGCAGGGAAGCTTAATGAGGATCAGTTCACTTAACAAACAGATCTTGAAGATATAAACTTATGCTGCATCCAGAAAATTGCTTGCAGAACATGGTTGGAGTGATAGTAAATTTTTGAAGCATAAGTTCTTTGACAAAGGCCTTACCAGCAGCTTATTAAGGATAAAATTTGCAAGATGTAGTTTCTGCAAGAGTGATGCAAACACTTGGAAACTGTTACTTGCTGGGTACTAGTTTTGATACTCATTAAAGGGGTTTTGGTGTTTGGGGTTTTTTATAGGACTTTCTTCCTTGCTGTTCCTCATGTTTTAGATTTCTCACTACTCATTTTTTGCATCCTATAAAATTTGTGTTAAAAAAAAAAATCCCGAGTGAGCTAGCTAGCTAGCAAATGAAAGCCACAATTCTAGGTTCCATAAATGAGGTTACATCCTGTTTTACTACAGTATACCCTCTCTGATAAAAGTAAGGAAAAAAGGTAGATTACTGAAATCAGATACGATACCAGAGCAAATAAAAAATATATAAAGAATTGAACAGTTCACAGAGCGTTCGATGCACATCCAAAATAAAATTATATATACATCCATACACAAATGACACAAATGTTCACCAGAATTCAAGTGAAATTGTTCCTTTCTAAAGTAATACTGCAAGCATGGTTATATTGCCAGATTCAAATACTTCCAGAGTTTGTGTAAATATCTCAATTGTTTTACTCCACATTAACATGTATTCTCCCCAGTTCATAATTGATACATACAAATATATACGAAACTGTTTCCATCTTTCAGTAAAGTCCCATCCTTTTCTTCAAACAATGTGTTCAAGTTTATCAAACTCTCAATATGTTGGCCAACTTAAACCAAAGACCATAATTGACTAAGAGCACCTCTTATCTACTGATGTCATGAAAGAATCCAAAAGAGACAGCAAAATTATATATTATAATATTCCAGTCAACCAATAGCACGAACAATATCCAAGCCAACTTATTTTTGCACTGCAGACTATGAATTAATTTTATCTTGAATTAGTTTTAACAGCATATAATACCACAACTACAGGCAAAATCTCAGAGTGTACCCCTGCTTAGCAAGTTCCTGAAGGAGCAGACCATTGCCAGTGCCAATGTCAAGTACACTCCAGCAAGACAAATATTTATCACCATGTTCAACAGGCTCAGGTTTGGCCTCCTCAACATGATTTGGCATGTGACCTTGAGAAATATCAATACACAAGCTTTTGGTCCATGAAGTAACAGTATCCATGACGTCAGCTCCAAACCTATAGAGAAAGAGGTAAAATGGCGAAGAGATAAACTATTTAAAGGAACTTGGATGAAATTAGCATAAACAAAAGTGCTTAGAATCCTTTAATTATGAGAGAGTTATTAAACTTGGCCCAAATAGCAACTCAACGAAGGTATCAAGTCACTAGGTCATTGGGGCAACCTTTGAAAGGCATATTAAATTAAACTTCACTAATATGTTTATAAACATAATTACAAAATTGTGTGTTTAGTAATACAAATTTTGGCTAGTAGTACAAAGATCATGCTTAACTTGATGGTTATAAATGCTTATTTCTTCTTAAGGCCAATGTTCAAATCCTATTATGGACATTTATGTGATAAACAAAAACAAGGTAGGTCCTACTGACAAATTGAAGGACGACAGGTAGGTCCTAATGACAAATTGAAGGATGACACCAACTATGAAGTATAACTAAGAAAATTCTTTAACAAGCACATCTCCATATTTTATGGCTTCTCTTAATTCCATTGTATTAAAAACAAATTGCTTCACTCTTCCTGAAAGCATTCCTCCAGGGTGTTTATTGGCCAATCAATAAAATATAACAATGAGGCATTATTAATGATAGTTTTACATGCTGGGAAAGATGTGTTTGATCAAATGCTGACTGCCCGATTTTTTACTAATAATTGAAGCATATATTGCAAAACATACATAAAAAGACCATAGAGTAAAGCCACAACCTATCTAGTTTGAACTTTATCATTGAGCATGGAATAAATAACTGTGAAACATGAAGATAATTCAAGAAATATGATAGCAAAATTACATAGTTAAGGTAATTCTAACCAAATTTCACCAGTGTGGCCATGTTCACGAAAATTTGCCAGCTCACTGGCATATGCAGCATCCCAATGACTCTGAAGACCAAGCATTGATGTCATTCCATCGGCATCTGGTTCATCCTTGTCAGAACTGCAGGCCAACAAAAACCATAGAAATTCATGTGAATCATATCAGCAATAATAAATATACGTAATTCAACTTTATCTAGCAATGGGTTATAATACAATATTACCCTCCTACGATTCCAAAAATACAGAGAAAGCCTTGAGTTGAACCCTTAAAAACCAAATTCCAAAAATTTAACTAATAAGCGTCCATTTGATTGTTACTTTTCCTTCTTGGCTAGAGAAAAGTATAAAGTGTTTTCGGAAATAAAAGCAAATAATAATATTGAAGAATTAAAAGAAAAAATTACATAGACAACAAAATGCATAATTTCATATTATCCAATATGATTTTGTTTTACACTATTTGTTGCTATTACTTTATAAGCAACAAAATAGAAGCAAAGAACTTGCTTGAAGATTTGCATTAAGTCATTCCAATAAATAATTATATGCTAAAATGTATATCTTATTATGTTGCTATGAAGAATTAAAAATCCTACAATTGATCATCTCAACATATTTTCTTTACATTTCAGTCGCATTTCATCCCTAAATCAAAAAAGTCAAACTATGACAGCTAAATGTCAATTTCACCTTCTACCAAAGCAAAGCTTCCTATCCGATTGTGAGCAGATCAAATATCTAGCTTAAAATTCACAACCAAAAATACATAAATAAATGAATAAAACTTGAAGTTAAGCAATTAAGCTCTGATTTCACTTTTCACAACTCGATAGTAACTCCATTAAAAATCTCCAAAACATAGTCAAATATTCAATTTAAAAATAAGGCAAAAATGAAAGAAAAATGGAATAGATAAATGAAAACCTATAATCGGAGGCAGCACGGAAGTTGGCAGCGGAGGATAGGGCTTCGGCGGCATCAGCGTGGCGCTGCTCATCGTCAAGGGTGCTTCCGTAATCGCTCTTTATAGACCAGGAATCGGCAGCCACAGACCGCTCGTCGTCGGACGCCACTTCTCGACCGGTCTGCAGCTGTTGCTGCTGCGGCGGCGGATGTTGCTGAGTCAGGTCCGGTGACTCTTCCGGCGCCAATCGGATTCCCGCCATGGATTCCACGGTACTTATCTTTTAAAAAAAAAAAAAGAAAAAGCAAATGATTTATTTGTGAGTGAAGAAATTAGAAAGAGGGAGAGTTGATTTGTTTACGACTTTCGGGTTTGAAGGGAGAAGAAGAGGAGATTTTGGGAGATATCTTTCTTCAGGCTTCTTTAGTAATTCTCTCAATTCATTGATGAGGGCTGAAGAGATCATCACCGTTAATTATGCCACGTGTACAAGAATTTTAAATTGTAGGATTTGACAAGTTTAACCTAATATAGAAGAATATTTCTCTCGTAGCCACCGTTTAAGGCAAAGTTTACATTTACAACCTTCCCTTCCCTTCACCGGCTGGGCTAGGCTAGTATTCTTCCTCGATCATCTCTCACAACTAGGCCAACCATTTCATCTATTTTTTATTCCAAACCAAACCCCTTTCACCCATTCACATTGTTGCACAAGGGGCACATTATAAATTTATGGGCCATTCCATTCCTAATCTTCCTTCTCCATAGCTACAGTATTTGAACATGCTCTCCATAGAAAGTTTCAGATACCGGGGAGAGTATAGATATCTGTCACTAATAACATATTAATCATTTATATGAAAGAAAATTGCCTTCCATGTTATAACCTGATCTCGATGAGTTAATAACATAACACAAGTGAAGTAATAAGACGAAAAGCAATGAAAATGAAGAGATGATATATATGTGTGTGTGTGTATATATATAGACGACTTTTTTTTTATAGGTCAAATGCATAAGGCGTTTTTGAGAATGGACCTCTCCATAATTTTAAGTGTTTTTAGACATAAGAAGTTATCTTTGGACGAAAATGCCCTTAATGAAACCGACCCATCCTTTTGGGTTCGCGTCTCAACCCAAAACGTTTCAACGGGTAAAATCTATTTATATGTGGTCCACCACTCCTCAATTCTTAGAGACAGACCGTACATCTCCTCAAAAGCAGTTTTGTCGATACTTAGTCGGTAGTTAAAGTTCGGAGCATTTTCGCAGTGGGACCATTTTAGAGTGATTGTTATCAACATAAATGTGCTTCACATACTCAGCAGTGAGAGGAAGTTGACAGTACAAGGAGAAAGGTATAATATTTATTTTATTTTAGTTAAGGAAAGTATTTATTTTTTAAAAAAATTTTGAACCGTGTGATGAAATGGTTATTCTTCATGTTGAGGGTTTTGGTTTTTGAGCATAAACCTATACATATTGGTTGTTCATATTGATATTGTTGTCGTTTGAAATGGTTGAATAGCGAGGTGAAGGTGATATTGTTGGTGTTGATAGGGTCGAAAGGTGATCGGCTTCACGTGACTAGTTCATATGTATGCGTCCAGATACTTTGGTAGGAATTGGCATTTAGGGTGACTAATGGCTTACTTACCCACTGTGCGTGACTGGATTTTGGCATGGGGTCACTAAGAGTGTGCGTGATTGCATTAGGGTTTAACATTGCGTGACATATTGATAGATCATTGTGTGACATATTGATAGGTCATTGCGTGACATATTGATATGTCATTGCGTAACAGCATGAGTGGATGGCATGGGGTCAGGGTTTGCATGATTGCATTAAGGTTTAACTTTGCGTGACATATTGATAGGTCATTGCGTGACAGCACGAGTGGATGGCATAGGGTCAGGGTTTTCGTGATTGCATTAGGCTTTAACTTTGTGTGACATACTGATAGGTTAGTGTGTGACAGCACAAGTAGATGGCATGGGGTCAGGGTGTGTGTGATTGTAATAAGGTTTACATTGCGCGAATGGTTGATGGGTTTATATCAGTGCGTCACTTGTGTATAGATGGTTGCGTGATTAATGTTCATAATTGCGTGACTAAATTAAAAGTCATTGCGTGACTTGTTTTATATTGAATTGCACAAGTGTCATAACTGCATGAAATTTATCCGTATGGAATTGCGTGAAAGAAATTAGGTTCGTTATGTATTATTATGGCTCAACTGTAATGCTTTAATTTGTATATGTTGATTTGCTTAACAATCCATGCACTACACTTACATTAATTATGCTAGTCTAGGACTGTCTAAAAACAGTTAAAAGTATTGAGAGGGTTATTTTATGAGTTAACTTATGAGGAGGGCTATTTTTGAGAAATTCCTCTTGTTTTTTTATTAATCTACAATGATGGTATTAACATGACTAAATGAAAGGTGATCTGTTGTATGTTGCAGATGGCTAGCAAAGGAACAGAGCATGATAATGTAGAATCTATGCTTTGTTTGCCGAGGCAGCAGTGGGGGTTCAACGCGGGCATTAACATCCACTGCAAGTGGCCGCAGCTATATATGATACGGGAGATGATGTCCAAAGTCAACAAGTTGGAGAAGTTGAAGGGAACATGCTTTAGGCACATGATGGACGTCGAAGCTGATAAGAGTTTATTCTGCGCCAATCTCGTGCACAACCTAATGCTGCACAGAATAAATGAATCGGACGCCATCGAGGGCGAGTTATGATTCGCCATAGGGAGAACAAAGGCCCGGTTCTCAAAAAGGGAATTCTGCCTCGTGACAGGGCTTAAGTTTGGTGCCCTACCGGGCCCTATTGTTAATCGATACGAGGCCGTCCCTAGAGGAATTCACCTGAGTTACTGGGGAGAGGGGAACGAGGTGAATATTCAAAAAGTTTTAGATACATTCAAGAGAGGCCAGTTTCAGCAGGAGGGAGATGCGACGAAGATGACCCTCGTCTTGATGGTCTAAAATGTTTTATTCGGTCAAAACTACAGAGGATCAGTGGTTCCATGGTTGTCGTAGCTTGTGGAGAACATCGAGGAGTGGAACGCGTTCCCATGGGGCATTTATGTTTGGAGTATGACCGTAGATTACATGACGAGGGGCTTCGAACCTCCTACTACGAGAGTAGCGGAGAAAAGTCGCTACCACATTTACAGATTTATTTAGGCGTTTCAGGTATTGTGCCATACACTGTTTATCATTATTCTTGTCACATAAGATTTTATGAGGTCAAATTTTTTCGCATAAGAATTTAGGAGGTGAGTAAAAAATGTTTTATGTTTGATGTGCAGTTTTGGGCATTGGAAGCAATTCCTGTAATCCGAAACCTATTTGGAAGGCAGCGCCAGTCGGGACAGGTTTGGCCAAGAATGCTAAAATGGCAATGTGATGAAAGGCCTGTAGGCTTCCATGCCAGCATTGCAAATCTGAAGGAAGAAGGGAAGGTGAGTAAATAAACCATATTTTTGTATTTAATAAAATTTAATTTTGATTGACATAGGCTAGCGAGGGTTATACCTAATGGCAATGCATGTTTTGGTGCAGTTGTGCGCGCTGAGGACGTTAGAGCCAACTGCTAAAGAGATGTTGACTGCGTACTGGGCCGACATTGAGGTCAACATCTCCGAGGGGTAGTAATACGTTCTATTATGGAAGTTGGAAGGTTGGTCAGAATTCGGTTCCCAGCAAAGGAGGAGGATAATGGACCGTAAAGATAAAAGTAAGGCAGCATGAGGCGTTAAGCAGAGACGTCGCATGGACGAGGAGGTCTATCCCCATTTCAGTGTTGTTGAGGCTCCTGATTCTCCTCTTCCGTGTCTTCATGTTGCCCATCATGTTGCATCTCCTCCTGCTTCTGCTACTTCCTCATCTGTTGAGGTGCGCAACCACCGCTGCGTCCGCAAAAGACTATGAGCATTAAGCGAGAGCTGCAACGGATGCGGACACAGTGGAAGAAAACCTACAGTCCTTGCAGATTGATATGCATATGCAAATGCAGGCAATACAGTTGGAGATCCAGTAGGCAATGCAGTTGGAGATCCAGTCACTGTATCAGCATATCGAGCAATCAATGCAAGGGGTGGAGGATCGGATTGTTGGTCGGCTGATCGACCATTTTGAGGTATGCGCGTTTATGTTTTTCATTGCATGGGTTATAACATGTATGATGTATACAGTGTTCTAATGTGTTTGAACTTTTCAATCGTTCAAGCTTAATTTATGGGTGAAGATGATGGTGCGCACGAGAAAGATGGTAGTGGGATTGGGGTTGATGTCGAGGATGCGGGTCGCATAAATCAGTCAATTGCATCGGCTCGAATGTCGCCTCTCGCTGGCCCAATCGAATATCAACCTGCGGTTATCCCATCCCCAACAGAGGTAGCCCAGCTTCCTCATGACATACCTTCTCGTGCGATTAGTGGAGCCACAACTTCCTCGTGTCCTGCTCCTGCTCCTGTCCCAACTCAACCATAGGTCGCACTATAACGACCACTCCCCGGTTGCTACCGGCGTTCGAAACTTTCAAGAAAGACCCGCCAAGTCTCGAACAAGCCTAACCAAAATTGCTCGTTAATCCATTACATTCACTCATCAAATAGTATTATTACTTCCATATACTGAATTAAATCATAAATATAAAAATCACTATAAACTTTTTCCTTTTTATTTGTTCACAAACATATACACGAAAAATATAAAATTTTCAAATTCATGCTATATATAAAAAGAAATTTAAACTCATTTACAACTTAACAAATAAAATATTACGACTCGACCTCTAACATAACAAGTACAGTGGAGCGACTCAGGGTAGTATGCTAGGAGATGCCTTTACCTATTCACGGTAGACCAACATGTTGATAACTTCACGCCAAATCGATCCCTGTCTGCAAAAAGGGAAATAAAATGAGGGGTGAGTCTCATAGACTCAGTGAATATCATCGACCCAGTGAGTAGGGCATAGATAGGAAACAAGCATACGGCAGATCAGTTGAAGATAAAAACACAAGATCATAAAAGCAAGTTATTTCAAACAGGGGTTTTGTGCCTTATAACCATTTTTCGCATCAAATCAATAAAATCAAGCCAGCTCTTGTAAAACCAAATATTATTCAAAATCATATGCAAATCATAGCTCGCCTATACGCGAGGAATTTCAAATCCGTTTCATAGAAAACAAATAAGGGAGCTGCAAAAATCCGTTTAACTCTATTCTCATAATACAGAGAAATATAGTTCGTAATATTAAAACTTATTTCAATCCATGTAAATCAATTACATTTTATCAAAAATATTCAATAAGGCTTATGATTTTAATAAAACTTGGCTCATGCCAAAAACTCATATTCGGTGGTACCTTGCGCCGGGGCACCCAACCGAATTTGCCAAGGCTGTTAAAAATCTCATATACTCATAAAACGTATTTTCATTTTGAAAAGCAGCCATTCCTTGGAGTTAGCAGAGTTCACCATCACGTGGTAGTTCGGCGTGATGTGAACTCTAACCATACCTCAGGAGTTACCCTCTGCGCCTCTCATACCGAGGTATAATATAACGGGGTTACCGTGCCCCTCAATAGGCTGGTCCACGGAACCCGCCACTGTAGTGACTATCCTATAACCCACCAATTTATAAAAACTTAACAACATGATATGGCAATTATATTTCTATCCCACCTATCGAGGCAAAACAACAATTCTTGTAGTTTCAATACAAATATTAATTCAGCCATCCATGCTAATATCGCTATAAGCCATTCAAGTTCAAAACAACTTTAAGAATCTCGTTTTCTTTATGAAAGCTATTTTAAAACTCATTTATTTCTTAAAGTATTGTCCAAATTTACTTGTCAAACGTTCATTATGAAAGTCATAAAAATTTATCATATATTCACAAAATGAAATTTAACACATGATTCATAAAATACCATACATAGAGAAATTTAAATCTCTAAATTATGTATGCACATTACACAAATATATAAGGCACAATTTATGAACTAAATCAAGTTGAAGAGCTTGTTTCCCATTTTTAAAACACTTTACATATAAGGTATACACACACTCACATATATATTAAAACAATTTCAGAAAATGTCTTGCATTCACAATTTCATCAATTTCTATCGATTCATACTTTTCGTAATTTATAAGCAAATTAAATCATATATATGTATCCATGCATATTTAATTAGGAATAATTTAAAACCGACACCCCCTACTCACCTCGTGATAGTGGGATTTTTCCTCACTGTTATTCGTTCGCGTATCAATAATTGTTCCTATTTATCGATCACGTACTTCGCTCGGTACGCCTTCACGACAATTTTCCTAACATCAAATTTAAATTCAACATACTTAATCGCACATTTATATGGGTAATAACTTAATTAAATTTCCTTAATCAATTTACATATTTTTTTTATCTAAAATACGCACAATATTAATAAACTATCCAAAATCTTAAAATTTTACATTTACTTACCAATGGACTTTTGCCATTTCTTTGTGACCTTGGGCTTCTCCATGGCTTCTCCATTTTCTTTCCATTGGGCTAAGCCCATTCACTTTTCTCCTATTGGGCCATGCCCAAGTTTAGTTCTTATTGGGCTTTGTCCAATTAATTTTTCTATTGGGCCTTGCTTATCTAATTACCATTGGGCCATGCCCATTTTATTTTTTCCTTTCTTTTTTTTTCTTTTCTTTTTTTTTCTTTTCTTTCTTCTTCCTCCTCCAACCGTCTCTCTCTTCTCGACCATGGCAGCACAAATCCTGCTCTTTTTAGCTTCAATTTCCAGTAGCAAAATCACAAATTTCCAACTGCAAAAACCTTCAAATTTCAGCACCAAACAATTTCAATTTTCTGCTCTTTTCTGCACCATTTTCTGCACTTTCCAGCACTATTTTCTGCACTTTCCAGCACTACTTTCTGCTCCATTTTCTACACATTTCAGCAGCATAACTACTCAATTTTCTACACCCAAAACTGTACTTTATAGCCCTCAAAAATAGCAGTAAACTCATCACTTTTTCAGCACCAAAATCAATCATAAAAACCTCAATAATTTACAGCAACAAAGTTGCTCATTTTCCACCCAAAATCCTTCCCATTTCCAGCTCACAAATCAGCCATATAACCACAAAAATTTCAGCTCTCTTACCTCCTTTAAAGTGTAGAAAAATAAGCTCTTTTGTGCCTCTCTAAGTTGCCAAATTTCGGCCTCTCTTCTCTCTTTGTGTCTCACGGTTCTTGGCTCTCTCTTCAGCCGAGCCTTGCCTTTCTTATTTCCTCTCTTCTTTGTTCTTTCATTCTCCTTTTTCTTTCTTTATTTCTCTTTCTTCCTTGACTTCCCTTGACCGAACCTTTCACATCTTTCTACACTCTTCTTTTATCATTTCTTTCCTTCCTTTATTTGCTCTCATGACCGGCCCCCCACTTCATTTCATTTCTCTTTTTCCTTAATTTTGACTTTTCTTTGTTTTCTTTCCCTTATTTATTTGTCTGGTTGTCACATGTACATAAACAAATATTGCTTGACTTTTCAATATCTTTTTTTTTCCTCTTTTCACCCTCTTAAATATTCATTTAAGCCTTTAATTAATCTCGTATTTAATTAGGCTTAAAAGTATAATAAGAGACTCCAAAAATTTAATTGTCAATCCTTGAAATTTTTATTCTCGAGATATGACACCTTGTCACTTTTCAAAGAAATTTTCTCTATTGTAGAGACAGAACTGGGTGAAGTGATCTTCATCAAAGTTGTAACTCTGTCTCTTAGCTTTCCAATGGTCTAAGAATTGCTTCAATTGGAGTTCTTTAGCTTGAGATATGACCAAAATACT
This sequence comes from Theobroma grandiflorum, assembly GCA_036013995.1. Lineage (NCBI taxonomy): Eukaryota > Viridiplantae > Streptophyta > Magnoliopsida > Malvales > Malvaceae > Theobroma > Theobroma grandiflorum. The sequence goes on along the minus strand of CP142132.1, from coordinate 13,809,845 downwards.
CAAGTATATACAAGAAAATTTCTGAGTTCTTCAACACTTTGCTCTCCAAAAATTAAGTCCAATATTTTTAATTCCTATCCACACTTATTAAATTTCAATTTCCTTCAAAATTATTCTTCCTTCACATATATAAAATCAAATTATTGAGATTGCATTCCAATGCGGTGTCTCCATAATATTTAAATATTTACTTACCGCGTTAACTCGATTTAATAAAAATCGCGCGATCTCACTTACGACATTTCTTTCCAAAAATTCATTCTTAATTCTTTTCCCCCACTTAAATTAGTCATATTTTATTTTTCATGACTAATTTTGACAACATATAAAATATTAATATTTTAATATTATTTTATTAAATAAAATATTATTTTATTCTAAAAATTTTCACTTACCTTTTTTGGTCCCGAAACACATTATTATGTATCGGTTTACCTCCGAATCATCCTTTAACTCACTAATTTGTCTCCAACAAAAATATTATTATTTAATTGTGAGTTTTGTGCGTGTGATACATTTTATTCTTAAGCGTTCATTAGCACGCTAATTCGCATCAAATGATCATTCCTTTGATCAATAAAGTCTTATTTGTGTCTATCGAGGGTACGGGGTATTACACACACAATTAGTGGTATGGCAAGGTGAGATCACACCTGTATTTACGGAAGCTCCACCTCGACCTAAGCCTGAAGATGCACGTGTGACCTTAGCCAGCAAATACCTTCGAAACCCGTACGTTAACCCACTGTTGAGCCAACGCAAATCGAAGGATGAATTGAAGGCCAGATATGAGGTCTTCATGAAAAACGATCAAGCCTTCTGTGTTTACGGTTCTAGTGTATTTATTTCATAGTCTTTTGACATTAGTGTTATTATGAAATAAATATGCAGGGTTAACATTCTGGGCATCGAAGGACAAGAGGGCTCTGATTTTTTTCTACGATTGGAGACCCCGACAGAGTTGATGGACAGCCAACATATTGATGCGTGCATCAGTGTGTTGTGTAAGCGGGCGCGCGAGCACCGTCGACAACAGTACAAGAGGAGAATATGCATCGTTGACACCACATTCGATGTACGTATGTCATATTTTAGCGAGTTGTAATTATTCAAATGTAAGGTCTGTGTATTAGTTAGTTTTATTTAACTATTGTGCGTAACGTAATTTCCAGCTTATTTTGCTCAGTCTGAGCAAAGAAATGGAGCCTTTCCCCAAAGATAAGACATTCAACCCGAGTGAGGCGCTAATGCCAGACCATCTGCTGGACTATGCAAAGGGTTTCAATCCTCCGTGGGGTTTGGCCTGGGATAAGGTTGACTCAATTCTCGCACCGTGCTATTTTGACGAACACTGAGTGGTAGTGCACATCAACTTGCGAAGTTGGTCTATGATGTTAGTGGACTCATCGTACAGTCGGAACGACGCACAGAAGTCTGGCTTGCGTGATAAGCAAATGAGTCCACTAACATCATTGTTTCCCATTATATGCCCACCAATCGGGGTACTTTATCAAATCGCGTCGTCAAACGCGACCTTTGATGCCAATGAGGTATAAATTAAAACCAAAGACCCCGGTACAGAAAGATTCAGTGAGTTACGGGGATTGGGTTATCGCCTCGTTGGAGTGGTCCATCCAATCGGATCCTCCAGCGCTGAAGGCAAATGCGATAGAAGGCATTCGAAATAAGTTTGCCATTGAGATTTTTACAAACAGCTCAAATGGTTAAATTTTTTTTGTTTATTCTTTTTCAATCTGCAAATAACATTGTTCTATATCATGTCCATATTATTCTTTATTCTATCATTTATATATTATTCTTTGTATTTTTTGTTGTTTCAATTAACAACAAGAACAATTATGTATTCATTGCTGTTATATGCATATGGCTGCAATAAGAACAACATTGTTTCTTCTTTCCTTGTTTGTTTCTTATTCGCATCTTAAAGTCTCTTAGTCTATTACAATATTTACATGCCATCGTGATTGCCTCCGCATGTGCTAACCCCCCCTTAGTTTACAGCATATATGACATGTTGAATTGCATTGTGTGACATAAGGTTGTAACAAGTTGATATTGAATTCCGTTACTCAACGCACTAACAATCGAGTCTCAAGTTTATATTGATTCGCGTTAGTATTTGAGAAACAATAGTTATTATGAAATCGGGTGAGTAATCGACTTGGATGTTGTGACTACTAAATATGGATGGCGTGAACCTTTAAGATTTAGCATCGCATCAGTAGTTGATATTGACTCGCGTGAGTTATAAATATTGAATTGTGTGAGTTGATATTATTGAATTGTGTGAGTTGACACTATTGAAGCGCGTCACTAGTTTCTGTCGAATTGCGTGAGTAGTTGACACTCTCAGTCCCGTTCCTAATTATGGAATGGCGTTAACATTTATAGTAAAATCGCGTGACTAGAAAATGGAGTAGCGTTAGTGGTTATTATGGAGTTTAGGGTGACTAGCTCACTTCGAATCGCGTGAGTGATATGGAGTGGCATAACTTGTTATGGGAATTACGTGACTAGAAAACTGGAGTGGCGTTAATGGTTATTATGGAGTTACGTGACTAGTTGATCCATAATCGCTTCAGTGATCTGGAGTCGCATCACTTGTCATGGGAATCGCGTGACTGGAAAACTAGAGTTGCGTTAGTGGTTGTTATGGAGTTGCATGACTTGTTGATCCATAATCGCGTGAGTGATATGAAGTCGCGTCACTTGTTATTAGAACCGCGTCAGTGAATTTTTTCCTTATGACCGCATTAGAGATGTAATGTATAATCTCGCGTGTGTGGTTAGTATGGAATCGTCAATTGCTATTATTAGTTGATATCGAAACCTTTGAGTTGTTGTTTCAAGTTCTTTATAAAACCCCTTCTAACGTAAAAGTGTTAGCTAAAATATCCTAACTTCGGAGATATCTAAGATGAGTCACAGAAGCAAACGCACAAAGGTGACTTCTAACAGTGGTGAAAGCAACTTCACTGATGCGGAAACATCGTCAGGATCGGCTGTCAGTTTCTTTATACAAAATTTCACCTATCCGTCGCATGCTGCGAAATTCAACACCAAATTCACCAAAAGAAAGGTAATGCTCGGGCGTATAATTGACTTTGATTATTTAAAGTCAATTGATTTCCCATACATTGCGAACTTTGAAAATTTAGGGTGGACACGATACTTACAACTGAAGAGGCCATACTACGAGAATTTGGTCCGGATTTTTTACTTCAATGTAAGACAAAAATATGCTAATTCGGAAACATCTAGGGCTGTGCACCATGACGATTCGTTTGTCACTCAAATCATGGGACAACGTATCGTTGTTACGTGCGAACTGATAGAACGCGTCTTTCACCTGACTTCGATGTAATCAGATCTGTGCCGTGTCAGTGGTGATGGGAACCTTGTGTCCGCATTTATCGGCCCTCCTTCAAGAGAGAGTGAAAGTGCTAATTGGACAAGGATGTCTTTCTTTGATCAAGTGTTGCACCTCATCATTGCTCACAGTATCCGTCCTCATCAAGCGATGTATGTGAATGTCAAGACAGAGGGGCTCTGGTTATTAAATAACATCAAATTGTCTCGCCGTATCGACCTTGCTAAATTCATAATGGATGACATGCTCCTGACCATTGACGGTTACAACAGAAGCCTGCATTACGACATGTTGATAAGTGAGATAATAGACTACTTCCATGTCGACAGCCGTTGTGATCTGCTAATAAACCATGCTTTGTTCGATCACATTAATGAGCATAGTATTAAACAGCTAGGTTTTGAGTTCAGGAACAACACCTGGGTTAGGAAGGGGCCAGTCGATATTGATCCAGCATTCACTCGTCTCTTTTCATTTATGGAAACAATGGACACAAGGTTGAATGCTCGACTAGAATTGTTGGAGGGGCAGAATCGTGAGCTGTTGCAGCGCCAACAACAGTTGGAGGATCTATTTCGCTCTCAATTCGCACCACCATCATGATATAATTCTGACTGCATGCTCTATTGAACACGAACTGTACATGAGATTTTGGATGAAGTTAAAGATATTTGTATGGAATTACTATAAAATATGAATTGATGAAATGGAAACATTGACCTATTGCCGCTTGACATGCTTTTATTTGTGTTATTTTCAAACAAACGATTGTCTTTTGGTTATATAATGCCCTTTATTGTGTGCCATACTATATGCAGACATTTCAGCAAATTACGATGGACAATCCTGAACCATAAACCAACCAAAAGTACCATTATATCAAAATATCATCTTCATCACTCTAAACAATCGAACATGAAAGTGAAAGCACATGTTCAGGTATTCTCAGGAATTCAGAAATTGCCTATAATACCGTTATGTATATTGAATCTATTTGCTTTAACCAACACGACTATAAATGTATTGTCTTCACAATTCTCAAAATTTAGAGTTTTTGTTGATTTATGTATTCATATATGCATTCGAAAGATAACACAATTTACATTCCAACTGTGAAAGTAATGCATTGTGTGGCAAAAAATAATTGTTATTTGACTAGTTCTGTGAGTAGTCAATGATATTATTATAAAATGTTTCATACTTCAAATACGAAGCAGGAGGTCGAAATCAATAAGGTAAATATAATTATAATTATTATTGGTATATTTCAAATAAGAATTTTATTGTTTACAAAGAGACAGAAATTATCATCAATTATGACGGAGTACAAGGCATTTGATGATCTGACAGTATCATCTTATCACTGGCTCTAGGCAGCAGTCAGAGTATCACTTCCAGACTCTGGAAAACTCAAATTCAAATGTCATTATTCAATGGAAATGTCAATGGCTATTTCGAAACAGTTCGAACGAATCCCTAACAACTGAGGTGTGAAGTTCCACAAGCTTCAGGTACAACACTTGTAATGTTATCACTGTTTATTATCCGCAATGGACAGGTGTTTCGTGTGTGAACGAGTTGTCTACATATTGAACATGCCTTCCGTCATCGTCGTCGTCCATCCGGAGGATGAGAAGATGATGTTTCCCCGAGTGTGGATGGATTTGTAAATGATGTCCGGCAATTTTGTCTATTATGACCATAGCTCTTGCATTGTGAACATCTACATCGGCGAATGCCTTCCCCAGCCGATGGAATCCTTTTCCTCCTAGGTCTTCCCACTTGACCTCGCCATGTTGGTGGTAGAATGACGATTTCTTTAACTTCATGGGGGACATCCCATTCACTAGGATGGCCAACTGGGCGAATGGGAACTAAATATCCCTTCACCCAAGAGCTAGTCGTGTAATAGTGCGAGCAAAATTCAATGGGTGAACGGTTGCACTTATTGCGAAGGCAATGAAATCTCAGTTGGGGAACAACGTAAACATGTAAAAAATTCAATGAACAATACCTTAAATAAGAAAACATGATTATTCACACCTTATTACCGCCATTGCATCCGTGCAAGGGAGTAGATCACTCTGGAACTCACCGCATGAACAAGTCTTCCTGCATAGGTTGACGACTACATTCGTATTCCCGCCTATAACTTGGAACTCCACCAGATCGATTAGTTGGATGGAAAATGACATGCTGCATTCAACCGTTTGTTCAATAGATCGGTAGCCCAAGGGTTGAGTACCGTGGTCATATTCAATGCCTCATTATGCCGATCATGGAACCAACGTTGGAACATGCCTCTGATGCACTCAATCAAGACAGTTATTGGCATTTTCCTTGCATGCCTGAGGCAGCAGTTAATACACTCCGCAATGTTGGATGTCATCAACTTGTATCGCCTTGCCGGTGACCGTGCACGTGCCCATCTATAAAGGCCTATTCTCATCAGGCGGTCATAAGCAAGTTTGCAAATATGTTCCAGCTCAGTCATGTGTCTGGTAAAATCGGACAACCTATAGTAGTTTGTAGCCAATGTGAAAATGGCCGCAACATCTGTGCGCTTGAATAGGTTTTTAATGTTTTTCCCTAAGTGGTAACTGCATAGACCGTGACGCGCGTCGTTGTACACATTCTCAACTGCTTTCTTAATCGCAAGATGCTAGTCAAAAATTAACATATGGTTTTCGGGACAACCAATTGCACGACGCAATTGGTTAAGAAACCACGACCAAGACTCTTCGTCCTCGACGTCACCAATGCCGAATGCAACTGGATATATCTGCTCGTTCGCATCTTTGTAAACCGCAACAAACAAAATACCTTTGAATTTGCCTTTTAGATGTGTGGCATCGATAGCAAGTACATGCCGCATTATAGAACGAAACCCCTGAATACATGACCCGTACGCCCAAAAGCAATATTTGAATTGGCGTTCCCGATCTGTAACAACACTCGTGAGTGTATCGGGGTTTTCACGTTCCAACATGTGGAAATATGAAAGGATGAGTTGGAATGACTTTTCCGGGGGACCGAACACAAGATTTTCAGCATATTGCTTCACTTGCCATGCCTTTCAATAAAGGCATTGCAATCCCCACGTGTGATTCATCTCTTCCATTATTTCCTTATGTCTCAATGGGGTAACATAATTTCCTTGCAGCCTGATCGAGATAAGCTCACCAATAACCCTCGTGCTCGCAGTTCGGTATCCACATTGCAAAACATCACAGTACACGTGTGTACCTTATGCGACGTCCGAATTTGCCAGTAATCTCCCTCAGGCAACTTCGTTGCATGCAAAGCAAACTTGCATGCCTTCTCCTTACAACCCACTTCAAAACGAGCGCGGCATGACTTTTTAACTCTTACTTCAAAATGCTCTTTTATTGCCAACATGTTCAAAACACGTTTCAAATCGGCCTTCAATCGAAACACTTGTCCGCGATATAAGTGGTCGACGTGTGATCCAGATTCCTCTGTCGCAACTGTTTGGAAGGATATCATATCTACCACGGGAATGACCCATTGACGAGATACCCTTGTATTTACCCTCTCTTCATCACTGTCCACTGGTGAATGAATGCCATTCCCAAGTGCGATGCCGTCGTCGTAAATAGGCTCGGCACCCTCAACATCTTCTAATGTAACAGTTGTGGCATGGTTTTCGAACTGAACCCCTTCTAATGCAATAGTTATGGCATGGTCTTCGAACTGCACATCTTCTAACGCAACAGTTATGGCATGTCCTGTGCTGCCATCTGCATGATTGAAAGTTGGAAGGTCAATGTGCTTACCCCTATCATCATCTGAACATGCATAATCTCCAGCTACATAATCATCTTCACAGTCATCGTGCCAGTCATCATGCGTATCCGTCTTGTCACCCTCTTCAACATCATCTTCAATCTCATCAGATGCATCGACATCGCTCACAACCATCACAGTGTCCTTTACGAACGGTGGTTGACCAATTGAATTTCCATTTGACAGATTTGTTTGTTGCAATGTACCATGAAATTCGTTTGATGCACATTCTGATCGAAATTGTGCAGACATCATTTGCAGACACCTCATGTGTGATTGCCATGGTTGTATATTAGGAAATGCATGTTGTGGTATGTCAGAATAATTACCACTCTGTTGTAGGCGATGACTATGTTGCATACCATGTTCATGTCGAATATCGTTTCCCTTTCCTGCCTTAACTGTCACAAACACAGCAACTGCCATATCATCTCGTAGAATACTTGCTATATCTTCATCATCCCTAATAACTATGTGGGAAATCCCTACAGCATGTCTCAGCGATGCATGTAGATCAATTTCATTCTTTTGTGTGTCGATCCCAACAACTTCTTCAACCAGCTTCACTAGGCCTGATAATGACAAATCACTCCCAACAACCCTAACTCGTGTGTCACCACCCTTGTAAATGTCATCGATCCACTGACCACCGTATGTAATCATAACCTTCACATTTGGCACGCTACTGAAATTTGTCAGAAAATAAGTGTCACAATCAGTCAATTTTTTTTAAACATAATTTCCCAAGAATGCAAAAAAAAAAAAAAAACTTACGCAATGCCTAAGTCACATTTGGCCGGCGAATGAAATTTAACAGAATAAGTGTTGCAATGTATAATACATATTCATGCCACGCCTAAAAACCAGTTAACATAAGCCTCATTACAAGATGTGCATTGCATAAGTCACACATTACATATATAAAAACAAGTCACGTTATATATAAAAAAACCAGTCACGCAATGCCCAAATACTCGTGACCAAAAGCATCAAAACGAGATAAATTGCACAAGTCAGTCACGCATTACAACATGTCACGCTATATATAAAAACCAGTCACGCTATATGTAAAAACCAATCACACAATGCCCAAATACTCGTGACCAAAAGCATCAAAACGAGATAAATTGCACAAGTCAGTCACGCATTACAACATGTCACACTATATATAAAAACTAGTCACGATATATATAAAAACCAGTCATGCAATGTCCAAATACTAGTGACTAAAAGCATCAAAACAAGATAAATTGCACAAGTCAGTCACGAATGGCAAGTCTCGCTAAACCCTAAGAATAAGTCAATCAATGGTATTGGGCAGTCACGTACGGGCTCAATGTCACGTAATTCTAAAAAGTCAGTCACGCAAACCCTGAAAAGTAATGAACAAAATGCTCAATACAACAGGTGAATAACTTCCAAGTCTAGCAGCACCAGTCTCGCAATACCTAATACTAAGTCACTCAATGCGTGATATCCACTCACTCATGCCAACATAAAAAGTCACGTAATTGACTAATGTCACGCAATACTTAACAACATGTCACGAACTATGTCAAAACCAGTGACGCAATATTTCAAAACCAGCACCCGCAACACAATAGAAAAATTCTTAAATGTTTTTTCATTAATCATAATGCGACAACAAAGATATTACAAAACAAAACAAAAAAATGAACCGTAGTTCATTTCTTCCTAAGTTTATCTACTTTTTCATCGATCTCAACGAGCGCTTTCTCGTTGAACAGGATGGAACACTCCAGGTCATGAGCCCTATCCATCAACCTGTCGAAGAGGACTCGGACCTCCTGCTCGAATGTCTCCAGCTTGTCCATCAGGGCCCTCACATCCTCTTTAGAGGCTGCCCTCCCGTGACCATTCTCTTCTGTACTTTCTCTGGACGCCATTTTCAATTATCTCATAATGTTAAGATAATTGAATTTGACTCAAATGGTTACTGGTTCCCTTTATTTATAGGCATCAATGCTGACTCTTCGTTTGCCACACATATATCCCCGTATAAGTGCAATTATGGGGGGCTGTACTTGTTCGACCTATTATGATGTTTGGCTTGGCTTTTGGTTTTAAGAGGTAGATACAAATGAGAAGATGAAACGTCAGGCCGAACAGGTGCTGCCCCCATTAATTGCACTTATATGGGGATATGGGTGTACTAAACGAAGAGTCATCATTCATGCCTATAAATACAAGGAACCAATAAGCATTTTAATCAATTATCTTAAACAATCTAGGATAATTTAGAAAGTCTAAAGGCTTTCGCGGATCTAACCCAAGATATTGGCGAAGGGGTAACCTCCCAATAGGAGGAGGTGCCCCCCCTCGGGGATCAGCTGGAGATATTCTAGGAAGAAATTAACAACGATTTGATAGGAAGATTCTCACCCAGATATATGACAGGAAGAAATTAACAACAGTTCATTATATAATTATTTTTTTCCATCGTCTCGCTTCTCCTTCCTCTTCTTGTACTTCCTCTTCCTCCTGTACTCCCTCCGCCCTCCTCTTGTACTCCCTCTTTCCTCTTCCTGTACTCTCTCTTCCCTTCCTAACTATATTAAGTTAGTATATTTTAGCATATAAAAAAATGTATGCTGGAATACACTAACTTAATACAATTAGGGTGAGGAAGATGGAGTACAGGAAGAGGAATGAGGGAGTACATGATGAGGGCGGAAAAGGTACAAGAGGAAGAAAGAGGAAATACAGTGAGAGGAAGGAGAAGGAGACGATGGAAAAAAATAAAATGTTTTGCATCATTTCCTTTCTCTTGTATTTTAGAAAATCTTAATATTAATGAAATTTTATGAAATTTTCTTTGAGCATATATTTTCTTATGGTTATGTCTTATATTCGTTTAAGTTATAGTATTATGCATAATAACTGCGTGAGTGGATGTTAGGCATTACGTGAAGTATTATTAGCCATTGTGAGACTGGGTTATACGTGCTGCGTGAATTGTGCAATGCAAATCTTCATGCAAGACATTGCGTGAGTAGATTGTATGTATATGGTGACCTGTTGTTATGTATTACGGGATGTTGGGACAGTACGTGGATCGGTGGATGGTTATGTTGGTATAACGTGGGTGCATATTAGGCATCGAGTGACTCATTATTAGGTACTGCGAGAGTGCCATTGCGTGACTGCCTTCTGTAATTTATCTCTAATTTTGACTTTTGAGGCTTTTGGACACTAGTTTTTAGGGTTTCTGTGACTGGTGTATTCCATATAGCGTGACCTATTGTTATGTATTGGGTGACTTCACTACGTGACTGGTTATGTTGACATATGGCATTAGGTGCCTGAATATAACGTGACTGAATATTTGTTGAGCATTGCGTGACTTGTTTGTAGCCATTACGTGACTGAGTATTACGTAATATCCAATCATGCATTATTCAGTCACGTAATGCGTACAGACAAGTCACGCAATGCTCAACAAATATTCAGTCACGTTATATTCAAGCACCTAATGCCAAATAAACAGGTTACGATTACTGATATCCAGAATCCAGTCATAGACCCTAATATCCAGTGACACAATACATAACAACTATTCACGCATCGGCTATAAACTGATTGATTTCGCTACTCGGAGCCAAATTTAGGTTTCCAAGCTCATATAATTTACCCATTAAACAGGTTAAGATTCATAATATCCAATCACATACCCTAATATCCAGTGACACGATGCCTAACAAATATTCACGCATCGGCTATAAACTGATTGATTTTCACTACTCCCAACCAGATTTCAGTTTCGAAACTCATACAATTTACCCATCAACTATTGCGTTCTATGAATAACCATAAATAAAACCAAGAACCCATAACACATACCTTGATTCCATCTCCGCACTTTGGGATCCTCAGAAAGTTCACTGGCGATATAAACCTCGATGGCGACAGCTAGACGGCGAGATATATACCCCAATGGCCTTGGAGAGCTGAATGGAAGGATAGCTAAATCGAGATTTAATTTTAGAATTTTAATATGAATGGTAGGAGAGGAGAAAGAAACCGAGACGCCCCTCCTTCATTTGGATTAATTGATTTAAAGGGTATTCTTGTCAAATAGACTCAAAAATTGTCTACAAACAGTTAAAATTATATGGAGGGCCATTTTTGAAGTGCGGTTACTCTGGTGTCCATTTTTCACAATTTCTTCATATATATATATATATATATATTAGTATACACAATAATGATGTTTCACACTGAAGACTAATTATTCTAAGCAACAACGCCAAGTCAAAGAAAAGATGGTGCATACATAAGTGCTTGTGAATGGAACGACTTAATTTGTTAGCTCTTTTTAAGGCTCATTCATTCATTTGCGTCGCAGAATCATGAATATTAAGGTATTGTCACAAGCATTGTCTGTAAAGACGAAGCCAGTCTCTACATGTTTCGCGGTGTAGCTTTGGAAGAACTCCTCCGCAATCTCCTTCCCAAAATGATGTGTGATCAATCCTTCCATTCCAGCTCTTATTTGCGATATGTAGATTTGGGCATCAGGCAAGGGATGCACATGCTTCAACTTTTCTATTATCTCATCGCTACGCTCGATGCTAAAATCCCCATTTCTCCATATGATTGCCTTCAACTCCTTTGTGGATGGAAAGTATGAAGGCAAATTGAAAGACTTCACCTTTTCTTCACTGACCAATCCCTGCAATATTAACAAAGTATTGAGTTTAACTCCACTTGAAATGAGAACATTTCCAAAACATGTTCATATGGTTTAAGTTAAATGATGGCTTTAAAATTTGAAACCAAACATTACTTTCTTAGCCAAATTGAGGAGGCAAGAACCGAAAAAATCATAAAATTTTCAGATCGAAGTCTGACATAGAGAGATCCCATCCGGAATTCCACCCATAAAGAGTACCATCAACCCTCCACTTGCAAGCTCTTCAGCTCTAGCATTCAAAAAGGTTTCCATATCATTCTCAAACTGAGCTGCAAAAGCTTTAGCAACTTCTTTTTCTGTTCCAGTGCAATAAATGCTTCCTTTATTCCAGGTCGGGGAACTGCTATCAACAACTTCTTCTGGAACTTTGGAGAGCCATTGCAATGCACTAGAGGAATGCCTAATATGGAAATCGGATTTTGGGAATAAGCACCCTTAAAATGAACCAGGCACCCCAGCAGAGAAGTATGGCCACGAGGGAAGGAGAGATGAGAATTGTGTGTTGAAATCATTGTTGGTGTGATCATTGAAAAAAACTTGGAATTCCAGATCAATTGTTGCAGAGCTCCCATGCTTGGCATGGCACTTTTGCTCCACAGCTTCTATGATGTTTTGCATGGCGTAAAACGTATTCAGTCCATTGGAGCAATCGAAATCTGTAATTTGGAATGTTTTGGAAGATTCAGAGCAGAGCTTGTCGATGTCAAACGTGTTTGCGATTGCTTGAATAATCATTTCTTTCGTAGCATCAATAGCTCCTTTCTGTAAATACAAAAGTTATATTTAAGATGCAGTAAATAGCCTCAAACGCTTTGCATGCAGTTAAAATTATATGTTCTTGGTCTTATATATACTCTCTTTAAAAATATAATAACAATTATAATAATAATTGGCATTTGTTTGATAAACACTGTTAATTCCAAGTTCCTAAACTTGACATAAAAAGCTTAGCTTTAGCTGATGGGAATGTGTTTACCTGAAGGCTGGAGTTTCGGGCATAGCTGAGAGGGCCATCCCCGCCTTTCATGGTGAAGGATCGAGATAGTGTTTTTGTTTATTCACTGGCCATTTCCATTTTCTCAAAGAAAAAAAAAAGATACTGTATTAATAATTCGAGCAATTTTGTTTGTTGGCTGTGCTTTAAGTTCAATGCATGTTGTTGAGATTTATAGCTCGAAATCTAGCATTCAATACTGAAATAATCCTCAGTTTGTTTACTCCCTTAATTACCTCATCCTGAAGTAGTCATATCTTCTAAATATCTGAGTTTTAAAGACTATGGGTTAAGTCAACAAAAACAAATCACTTAACATTAATCTGTATAGGTGAACAGAGACAAATGACACATGCCCAGATTTTCTTTTGATAATCATTTTAAGCTTCTTCCTTCCTTCCTTCTTTCCTTTTATTGTTCGCTGTGAAATAAATTTGTTGATGTTAAGTTGAAAAATAAACAAAATCATACTTTGTCAATGAGTTAAATGTGTTATAAGGAATTGGGAAATAAATGAAAATAAAATAAAGTAAGTAAGAACACAAGGAAGTCTTAGGCGTGGTATCACTGTCCTTGAAGATAATTTCTGCCTCTTCAGAGTGTAAAACTCAGTGTAAAAGGACTGTAACGGTTATCCTCCAGGATTTAACAGACCTTTCCTTATAGTTTGCACAAACTAATAATAGTAAGGGATGGCAAGAACAACAGAAAGAACCCAACAAGAAAGAGAAAGGAAGTAGAGAAAATAAGCAGAGAAGACTTAAAAGATGAGAAGCTTTGGTGTGTTGTGAATGAGGGTGTGAAACTGTATTTATAGGCAGAGAATGAAGTGAACGTTGCACCAGATTAGGGAGTTGAGAAAAAGCTTCAGAGAGTTCAAGAAAAACCTGGTCAGCATGTATATTGAGTCAGGCATACGTTGTAGCCAATCATATAGACATTGGAGCAAAACCAAGAGAGCTAGGTAAGCATGGTAGAGTTTAAGTCTAATTCAATCAAAAGTTGAAAAAGCTTTAAAAAAAATTAAAGCCAAGGTACTTGGAGCAAAACTAGGAGAGCTAGGTAAGCATGGTAGAGTTTAAGAATGAAGTGAACGCTACACCAGATCAGAGAGTTGAGAAAAAGCTTCAAAGAGTTCGAGAAAAACCTGAACAACATGTATATTGAGTCAGGCATACGTTGTAGCCAATTAGATAGACATTGGAGCAAAACCAGGAGAGCTAGGTAAGCATTACGTTACAGCCAATTAGATAGACATTGGAGTAAAACCAGGAGAATTAGGTAGGAATGGTAGAGTTTAAGTCTAATTCAATCAAAGGCTGAAAAAGCTTTAAACAAATTAAAGCCAAGGTACTTGGAGCAAAACCAAGAGAGCTAGGTAAGCATGGTAGAGTTTAAGTCTAATTCAATCAAATACTGAAAAAGCTTTAAAAAAATTAAAGCCAAGGTACAAAAATTCACTTGAACACAGCCCAAGTGTATATTCGCGCACATGGGGAATTTGAAATTTCTCAAGGTCTAATCCAATCTTGTGTGCTCGCAAACTCATTCTGTTTTCCTTACTTGCAACAAGCCCATAGTGGGTTTTCATATATAAGGCATTCACTTTTCTTGTATCTTGACAATGTGGGATGTTTGAAACGTTATAAAATACATTATTTTTCAACAATCCCCCGTATATTTTGTAAGGTTTTATAGGAAGTTTTGCTGGGTCAAATTTCATTTGAGTGTAATGCATCGTGACTGGTGCGTTTTAAGCTATAAACCATCCTTACAAAGAATGAAACATAAGTCACAGAATTTTTGTGAAGTTTGTAACTTATATGAACCAAAATTTTTTATGTGAAATATAGCTTTCATCAATCACATTACACCCTTTACAATTTTTGCTGTTCAATATGATTTTTGGGCAAATAGGCCATGCATATGCCTAGTTATTCATAAATGCTGTATAGAATTTACCACAATTCTCATAAGAGCAGCCCTACTCCACACTTATATAAATTGATTCCATCAAGTGCATACTACAATATAACACACTACTTATAAGGGATATGGAATTCATTAATAGTTTAACCCAACCTCTCTTGCACTACAGTTTTGCACTACTCACACACCATAGAAGGGACAATAATTTTAATAGTGTATTAATTTATCAACAAATAACTTGTTATTACCCATATGAACCTAATTCATTGGATCTCTAATCACATAAGTTGGGTTACTATTATTTGTCGATTTTCTCAATTGGCTTAAGTCTCATCCCTCTCGATGTAGCATTAATTAATTTTCTTCCCAGGGGTTTAGTTAGAAGACCAGCCAAATTCAACTCTGACTTCACATAATAAATGGATATAATTCCATCTCTAAGCAGCTGCTTTACTACATCATGTCTCAAATAAATGTGTCTATTTTGACCATTGAAAGTTTTATTTTTTGTAATGGCTATTGCCGCTTGGCAATTAGAATGCATAGACACATAAGGTGTTGGCTTCATTCCCAATGGAATATCTGCTAAGAGGTTTTTCAACCACTCAGCCTGATTGCCAGTCAACTCTAAAACTACAAATTCTGACTCCATTGTAGATTTAGCAATTATTGTTTGTTTGGCTGATTTCCAAGTTGTAGCACCCCCACCAAAAGTGAATACATAATCACTTGTGGATTTCGTCTCATCTGAATCTAAGATCCAATTAGCATCACTATATCTTTCTAATACAACAGGAAATCCATTATATAAAATACTATACTTTATGGTACCTTTCAAATATTCCATCACCTTGCTTAAGACAGTCCAATGATCTTGATTAGGACTTTGTGTATATATGCTCAATATACACATAGCATAAGCTATATTTGGTCGAGTATAATTTATTAAATGCATCAGACTCCCAATAATCTGTGCATACTCAGATTGAGTTACACTATCACATTTATTTTTCTTTAATTGAATATTGCTATCATAAGGAATACTTACAGATGTGACATCAAAATACTTAAACCTTTTAAGTAACATTTCAACATAATGCTTTTGTGTTAGCATTAGGCCACTATCACATCTTATAATTTTAATACCCAAAATAACATTAGCTTCTCCTAGATCTTTCATATCAAATTTAAAAGCTACGAAAGATTTTGTTTTATTAATCATATCAATGCATGTACCAAATATAAGCATATCATCAACATATAAGTTAATAACCACACATTCACTATCAACAGTTTTTGTGTACACACATTTATCAACTCCAACAATTGAAAATCCATTACTAACAAAAACTTGATCAAATTTCTCATGCCATTGTTTTGGTGCTTGTTTCAAGCCATATAATGATTTAATCAATTTACAAACTTTGTTTTTTTGACCAAGAAGAATACATCCCTCGAGTTGTGCCATATAAATTTCTTCTTCTAAATCACCATTTAAAAAAGTGGTTTTTACATCCATTTGATGAACAACAAGTTTGTAAATTGAAGCTAAGACAAAACAAATACAAATTTATGCAATTCTTGTTACTAAAGCAAAAGTATCAAAATAGTCAATATTTTGTTTTTGAGTAAAATCTTTTGCAACCAATCTAGCTTTTCATTTATCAATAGAACCATCAGAATTAAATTTTCTTTTAAAAATCCATTTGCAACCAATTGGCTTGGCTCTAGTTGGTAAGTCAACTAATTTCTAAGTTTGATTTTATAAAATCGAATCAATCTCATTTTCTATAGCTTCTTTCCAAAATGAACTTTCTTTAGAAGAAATTGCATCATTACAAGTTAAAGGATCATTATCTACAAGATAAGTATAAAAATCATTACCAAAAGAAATTTCTTTCCTTAACCTCTTACTCCTTCTCAAATCATCATTTTGTATTTCAAAATTATTTTTACTAAAGGTGCATGAGAAATTGTATCAGTTCTAAATGGAAAAATATGACCAAAAAATTCAACATTCTTTGTTTCAACAATTATATTTTAATCAAGAACATCACTTTTTAATACAAGAAATCTATATGCAGCACTATGTTCAGCATAACCAATAAATATGCAATCAGATGTCTTAGAACTAATTTTTCTTTTCTTAAATTCAAGAAGCATTACCTTAGCAAGACACCCCCACACTTTCAAATATTTTAAGTTAAGAGAATAACCTTTACATAATTCATAAGATGTCTTACCAGTTTTCTTATAAAGAATTCTATTTTGAATATAACATGCAAATAATAAAGCTTCACCTCACAAATTTTCATATGTATTAAAACTAATAAGCATAGAGTTCATCATTTCTTTTAATATTTTATTTTTTCTTTTAGCTACACCATTTGATTTAGGAGAATATGGAGGAATGATTTCATGAATTATTCCTTCTTCTTCACAAATATCATTGATCAATATATTTTCACCCTCTTTATCTAATCTAACTCTTTTTATCTTTTTATTCAGTTGATTTTCTATCTTAACTTTATATTTAATAAACATGTCAAAAACTTCATCTTTATGCCTAAGTAAAGAAACTTTAGTAAATCTAGAATAATCGTCAATATATGTAACATAGTATTGCTTACCACCTCTAGTCATAGTTTGTCTTAAATCTCCTGAATCAGTATGAATTAAACTTAATAATTCAGATTCTCTATTTATTGAAATACAAGTTTTTAGTTGATTTTGTTTCAGCACATATCTCGCACTTATTAAAGCATCCATTTTTAATACTAGAAATTAAACCAAGTGATTGCATTTTTTTAATGTAGGGAATGCTAACATATCCTAGTCTACCATGCCATAAATTAGTAAAGTCAATCATGTAAGCAGAAGAACTGGCATTTTCATTCAGAACATTAGAAATGTTAAATACAAAGAGTCCCTAATTGCAATAACCCTTACCCACAAACACATTATTTTTTATCATCATGATTTTGTCAAATTCGAATGACATTTTCATCCCAACCTTGCCTAATAAGGCCACAGATACTAGGTTTGCCCTTATATTGGGAACATGAAGAACATTATTTAGAGCTAAGGTTTTGCTAGATGTGAGCTTAAGAATGACTTTTCCTTTACTAAGAACTTGAGCAGTGTCACAACTTGAAACTCCCCTTGGGTCCGTGACAACAGCCGCAACGTCCCAATAGGTACTCATTACCCGAAATGCCGAACAAAAACCTGCAAGGCTTACGTATCAGTTTTCTTACCTTCCCTATGAGTAACCGTTGCCAAACATCACATTTTAAAGCTTTATTTATCATTTTCGGCTCAAAACAATCAGAAGAAAATTTTTACCTCACAGCGGCATTTTGGTCATTTTCACAAAAATTTTCAAATTCGGCTAAAATGCCATATGTGAGTAAGAAACACCTATTTTATAATCAAACATAAATTTAGAAATTCACATCATTCATAAAACGTGAAATTTTTAACCATTTGAATAAAATAATGATATTCAATAAAATATTCTATTATCTATAAAATAATATTTATAAAAATATCCATAAATAATCTTTTTCAGCGTAAAAGCAAAATAAATTCTTTCGTACATTGATATAAATAATCAAAATATAAAATCTCATTTACAGTGACACGTGAGGCCTAAATAATAAAATACTTAAAATAATGAACCTACTGTTTCTAATGTAGTGAGGCCTACAATAATCCCTGCCGGTATCGGCTATCTACGAGCTACTCCAAGCCTAAAAGGGTTGGAAGCGAGGTTGGTGAGATTTTACAATCCCAGTGAGTAAACAAATATTACCATAAATATCTAAAGGCGAGTAAATGGAGACAATAAAAAAAACAGTCATAATAAAATATTTCATAAGGTTCTAAATTCATTTCATATTCTATAAAATAATTTTAATTCATCAAAACATTTATTGAGGCTTATGATTTTCGTAAAAATATCATTTGGCTCATGCCAAAACCATTACTCTCGGATACTTGATCAAAGTATCCTACTAAGTCCGCCAAGGCTGTCGAATATATTTTTATTTAATTAAAAACACAACTGTTCTTTTGGCGTTGGATAAATTGCGCCTTCACGTAAGGGTTCGACGTGAAGTGGATTCTATCACTATCCCGGAAGTTACCCTCATCGCCTCTACAACTGGAGTAAATATATCACCGGGTTTACCTTGCCCCTCTAATAGGCTGGTCCACGGAAACCCACTACTGCAGTGACTAAACCCACCATAACAATAAAAATCCAGTCACATGACATGACTCACACTTTATTATCCAGCCCTTAAGGCTAAACATATAGTTCTTATAATCACAACAAAATCTTTAAATTCAATCATTCATGCTCAAATTATCATAAGCTAATCAAGTAAAAATACAATTTATAACATAATTAATACGGGTCTCCAATTACTCATTTTTAAGTAAAATCTCAGATTTCAAAATAATCTACAAAAATATTTCCATTTTACCACACTTGTTTCTAAAGCATCAAAATTTCCTCTTTTGATTCATTTTTCATAATATTCATAAAATAGCATTTAAAATAAACTTTAGATAATTTAAGATAATGATAAATTTACTCACCTTATGATAGCAGGATTTTTTGTCACTATAAACACTTAGCTAAATCTTATTTTTCCTTTTCTACCGATCAATCGCTAATTCCTCGGCCTGCCACCACAATATGTCACCGGATTTATTCCTCCCATATCTATAAATTGGGATCACTAATATTTATAAGTATACAAATATATCTAACTTACTTTATTTTTATTTCAATTTATTCCTATAATTTCTTTCATCTTTATTATTTTATTAAATCTACATACATATATACATACCATTAAATTTTTATACACTTTATGTCTTTCTATTTTGTCTAACACTATTTTACTTTTTTACTATTTTTACTTTTCTATTTTTATTTTATTCTATTTTCTTTTTCTTTTTCTCTTCCACTGTCTCATTCTTTTTTTTCTTCCTTTGTTTTCTTCTTCATGCTATCCTTCACCACCCAAAGCTGCTCCTTCCTCTCACTCCACCGTTGGCAGCCACTAAGGCCACCACTTTCACCCACTCTTTTTCCCTCAAATTGGTCTCTTTTTTTCTTTTTTCTTTCACCAAAAATAACTCAAAATCAACCCCCTCACACATGAATTTTTTTTCTGTTGGAATTTCCAGCAAACAACTCCTTCCTTTTACACTTCAATTTTAACTCTTTTTTTTAAAAAAAATTTAGCAACATAAAGCTGCTCTTTTCCTCACCAAATCAGCAGCTATAGCAGCCCCCATTTTTAGCTTAAATTTTCAGCAAAACAAATCATAAATTTTAGCTCTAAAATCACAAGGTTTTTGTTCAAGGAAACTACCTCTTTTTCCTCCAAAAGCTTGCTGAAAATCTGCACTTTTTCTTCTTGATCAGCAGCCAAAAACCGTGCCTCATTCAGCTCTCTTTCTTCCTCAGTTTTTCTTCTCTCTTTCTTTTCTTTTTCTTCTCGATTTTTCTTCTTTCTTTTTGCTCTCTCTTCAGACGAGCCTTTTTTTCTTTCCTTTCTCCTTTTTCTTTCTTTTTTTTCTCTCTTCTTGCACGTCTCTTTCTCTTTCCTTCTTTTCAGATTTTTCTTCTTTCTTTTTCACCGTCCATTTCTTTCCTTCTTATCTTTTCTTTTCTTCTTTATTTGGCTGCACCCTTTTTTCCACGATTTGACCATTCTTTGGTCTCTTGGCTAGTAACTGGGCCCCCACTTCTCCTTTCTGCCATTTCTTTTCTTATTTTTCTTTTGCTTCTTTGACTTTCTTTGCCTTATATTCCCTTCTTTAATCGATTCTTCTCTTGACTTTTCTTTTTGTCTTTTGTTTTGTCTCCATTCTCTCTTTCAATTCTCATGGCCGACCCCTTGCTTCTTTCATTTCTTTGTCCTTCATTTGTTTTGCTTGACTATTCTTCTGTTTATTTGTCTTGCACCTTTCCCTTCCACATATACACATATACACTTTCCTTTGTTTGACTTGTCTTGTTTCTATTTTTTTGTCTCATGTCCAAGTGCATTTGCCTTCTTTGTTTTTCTTTTGCTTTTTATTGTCCCATTTCATATTCTAAATATTAATTTAAGCCTTTAATTATCATAAGATTAAATTAGGCTTAAAAGTGTACTAAGAGACCCCAAAAATTTAATTTTCAATCCTTGAAATTTTCATTCCCGACATATAACATATTGTCACTTTCCAATATAACTTTCTCTATTGTAGAGACAGAACTGGGTAGAGTGATCTCATCAAAGTTGTAGCTCTATCTTTTAACTTTCCAATGGTCTAAGAATTTCTGCAATTGGAGTTCTGTAGCTTGAGATATGGCCAAATTACTCGAGCATGTACAAAAAAATTCTGAGTTCTTCAACACTTTGCTCTCTAAAAATTAAGTTTAATATTTTTAATTCCTATCCACACTTATTAAATTTCAATTTCCTTCAAAATTATTCTTTATTTCTTCTCCCCCACTTGAATTAGTCATAGTCTCATTTTTCATGACTAATTTTGACCTTCAATAAAATATTAATATTTTAATATTATTTTATTAATAAAATATTATTTTATTTTAAAATTTTTCACTTGTCTTCTTTAGTCTCGAAATGCATTATTATGCATCGATTTGCTTCCGAATCATCCTTTTATCATTCTTTAACACGTCAATTCTCATTGATCAATCATTCATCTTTTCGAGACAATTACGCTGACTACTATATAAAAGTACGACGTATTACAAGCAGTTCGAGAATCACCAAGGTATATTGTCTTTTCTCCTTCCTCTATTGGAGTGTAGGAGGTAAAGGCATTTTTGTTTGCACAAAAATGTCTGGTAGCACTTGAGTCTACCACACATTCCTTCACACTGGCCACCATATTTGCTTATGAAATGACTGCAGCAATTACATCATCAGATTCATTTACGTTGACCAAGTTGACTCTTGGATTAGCAGGCTTGTTATTTCGTTTTACTCTTGTCTTGCATTATACTGCATGATGCCCTGACTTTCCACAAATAAAACAACTACCCTTCTTTTTGAAAATGGGATGAGGAGATTTGGGTTTATGATTAGGTTTGTGAGGGTACCTTTGTTGACACTGGGTTCTGCCTTGTACCAGATTGGCTTTAGTTGTAACTTCCTTAGCTTTAGAGGCCTTAATCTCCCTTCGAGTTGTGTCTTCAATGATGATGTGCACAATCAAGTTTGCAAGTGACAACTATTTTTTCTTGTGCTTCTATTGTTGCTTGTATCCATTCCAAGATTTTAGTGGCTTCTCAATCAACAACCCAGCAATGAACTCTTCTTGCAAGTTGATTTTTTCAGCCTTTAAATCATTCACCAACTTGTGGTATTCATTGATCTAACTTTTGACGTCCTTGTCATCTATTATATTCCAACGATAGAAGTTGCCAATCACGAACTTTTGTTTCCTAACATATTCAGTAATGTATTTGGCTATCATTGACTCCCATATTTGTTTTGCTTCTTTGTAGGGACTGTATACATCAAACAACTCATTATAAAATGTGCTAATGATCATATACCCGCATACCTTATTTGCGTGCATCCATGGTTCTAGCATCTTGACATCACCTAACTTGGAATCAATTAGCTCAAAAGTCATCCCATGAACATCAAGGATTGAAAAAATCCTATCTTGCCATCTTTTGAAGTTTCCTCCATCAAAGACTTCTATTTTGGAAATATCTAGAAATGATTTGGCATATGAAACCGAAGGCATAAGAGGAACGGTCAACGGAGTGGGAGCTATAATGGAACCATTAACAATGGTGGTGGCAGTAAGGACAGAAGTAGTAGTAGGAACAGTGGCAGCAGCATTATCAACATAAGAATCCATTATCCTTAAGATTGTTATAAGGAATTGGGAATAAATGAAAATAAAATAAAGCAAGTAAGCACACAAGGAAGTTTGAGGTATGGTATAACTGTCCTTAAAGATAATTTTTACCCCTTCGAAGTGTAAAACTCGATGAAAAAAGACTACAAAAGTTATCCTCTAGGATTCAATAAACCCTTCCTTACAATTTGCACAAACCAATAAGGGATTGTAAGAACAGCAAAAAGAAAGAACCTAGCAAGAAAAGAAAATAAGTAGAAAACATAAGCAGAGAAGACTTAAAAGATGAGAAACTTTGGTATGTGTTGTGAGTGAGGGTGTGAGGCTGTATTTATAGGTAAGGAATAAAGTGAAAGTTACACTAGATTAGGGAGTTGAGAAAAAGCCTCAAAGAGTTAGAGAAAAACTTGATCAGCATGTATATTGAGTCAGGCATACGTTGTAGCCTGTCAAATAGATGTTGGAGCAAAACCAGGAGAGTTAAGTAAGTATGGTAGAGTTTAAGTCTAATCCAATCAAAGGTTGAAAAAGCTTTAAAAAATTAAAGCCAAGGTATAAAAATTCACTTGAGCACAGCCCACGGGTATATTCGTGCAAAGGGGAAAACTTTGAAATTTCTCGAGGTTTGGTCCAATCTTGTGTGCGCACAAGCCCATTCCATTTTTCTTGCTTGCAACAAGCCCATAGTGGGTTTTCATACATAAAGCATTCACCTTTCTTATATCTTGGTAATGTGGGATGTTTGAACCTTATGAAATACATTATTTTTCAACAAAATGTTATAATTGAAGAAGAGTTTTGCATGGAAAAATGAGTGTATATTCTTATTTTTCACTTGTTTGTCTATCAATGTCATCACCACTCTATATATATAAATAGGCAAACATGCAACTACTTCTAAAAGATAAAAGGTAAAATTTCATTAGTAAATTTGGCATTAGAATAAATTATGAAGGGTCTCTATACTCCCAACATTGCAATATCAACTAATTAATTAGAGATACCTTTGTTTATGGGTGGTCTTATTTTGTCCAATAATCCGATAATCCAATTAACTCATAAATGGTACAAGAATAAACAAATAATAAAGCTATTGATTTTTTTTTAAAAAAAATATGAACATTCGGAATATTTAAAAACTCACAAGATGTTAGACAGTTGGATTTTTAAATACTAAAAATTTTTCTCAACTTTTGTTCTCTTATTTTTTACATTGATTAGATAAAAATTTCAAGTAGAACAGCTAACTTTTTCTTTTCTTTTTTCTATCATAACAGAACAGTTGATTTGCGCATAAAAAATATGACAGAACAGTTGATTTAATAGCTTGGATTAATTTATAATGTTTAGCTTTACTTGGTCTTAATTAATCAAGATTTATTCTTACCAATCTCAAAATATAAAAACAAGAAGAAAATACTGTAAATAAGGAATAGATATAATTAGGCATAATATCTGAAAAAAAATTTAAACTATTTAAGAAAATTTAAATAAGACTTTATAATTTTATCACTTTTAATCAAGCTTATGTAATTTTATTATAAGCCAAAAAAGTCTTTATATTGTTATTTTGAGTCAAATAAGTCATTGTAATTAATGATTGACTTAGTCAAAATACCATTTGTTGTTTTATGTGTGGTAATACTAACGTGATATGTTAACATGTCATAATTGATAATGATGTAACATGCTTATTTAGCATAATAACATGACCATATGATGTTTTTCACCATCCATATCAACATCATGTAGATATAAAAATGACAAATAATATTTTGATTAGTGGTAATTAAATAATTATTAGTTATAAGGGTTTATTTAACTTAAAATAAAATATATAAAGACTTAATTAAACATAATAACAAAATAAAAACTTATTTAAATTTTTTTAAATAATATAAAAATTTATTTGAGCATTATACCAATCGATTCTTTGAAGGCAACCCTATTTCTTTTGATAAGATAGAAGTCTGCACTTTTTCCAATTTAATTGATTTCAAACACCCAATCAAAAACTGTTCTCTTTGGCTACAAGTTTTTAAATCCTAGCAATCTCATTCCATTGAACAACAACAGCCTTTCTCATCTATCTCTCAGTGAATTATTTAACTAATTAATTTAGCTTTCGTGGCGTTTGTGACTTTGAAGAATAATAATGTGCCAGGATTTTAGCATTATTATCAATTCAGGGATGTTAACTACCTCACTTTGCAGAAAAAATGATTTTATTTTTTCCTTTCTTGGCTGGACAAGATGAAGAGTAATTTTTTGAAGTCATAATTCTAGAAAGCCAGTATTCTTAATTTAGAATTTTTAATACTTTAATTCTTTGATTGTTTAGAACTAAGCCTACCTTGGAGATATCAAGTCTTAAAATATTCAAACTTTTCTTTCTTGTTGTATTGGAACTTTTGAAACTTGTTCTTTCAAGTCTTATCCTTTGAATCTTGTGTGCGTGCTGAAATTGACTTCAACAGCACTGTTTTGGTATTGCTAAGGGAGAGAGTTTTGTAATAATTTAATTTTTAAAATTATTATAATTTAATTAAAAATAAATTTGACAAAATTACCAATAAATTATTATAATTTAATTAAAAATAAATTGGCAACATTGTAATTTGCTGAATATTTATACTTCTATATATGTATATAATAACAATAATACATGCATTTAACAAAAATACGATTATCACATTGATCAATATAAGATAAGGTTAAATTAAAAATCTTAAAAATTTGAAAGTAAATTAATCTACAGCGTGGGCGGATGGTGATATGTTAATAGAGGGCTGCGGGTCTCCAAAATTTTTGCACTTATTTATTTATTATATATAGTTTTAATAATTTCTTCAAAATAATTTTTTATTCAATAATTAATACAAATAAATAATAATAAAATGATCCTATCATCCCATTAAACTTTACCCTACACCATTTTATCTCTTTTTCTCTTCTCTTTTGCCTTTTTATTTTTACTTTACTTTTTTTTTAACTCACAACCGAAATACATTTTAT
The DNA here is from genome assembly GCA_036013995.1 of Theobroma grandiflorum. NCBI lineage: Eukaryota > Viridiplantae > Streptophyta > Magnoliopsida > Malvales > Malvaceae > Theobroma > Theobroma grandiflorum. Next base: position 13,784,090 of record CP142132.1, on the reverse strand, counting down.
TTTTCAAAAAAGATTTATAAATGTGCTAATTTGGACAAAGAAGAACAGACCACTTACCACCATTATGTCAAATTAAGAGGCAATAAAATTTTCTTTTATCTTTTTTTATTTATATTATTTAACTAATTATAAATTAACTATTGTGTGAAATCTTATATTTTATGTATTATAGTTTTATATTTAGTATTTTAAGTTAAATAGAAATAAATAAGATATTTTTTTAGATATCACTTATTTGGAAGCCATCAAATAAATTAATCACCCTAACAACATGATCTTTGTAACCATGCCGAGTCATTTTTTTGCTAAGTCAAGATCATTTTATTTAATAATCAGAAGATTATAGATTAAGCTGACATCAACAAAGAAGAAAATTTCTACCGCTATGCCAGCCATAAGGACAAGATGAAACACAAAATCCGCACATAATAACCTGTAACCTGCAGTCATCCCGCTCTATATAAAAAATCATACAACAAAACATCAACGCAGACAACGGTTAACGGAAATTCAACCACAGCTAACATCAGTTGCCAACAACCCGAGTCGTTATTATGAACTATATTGGCCAAGTACGTTAATAAGCTTGTTTCCTAAGCTTCCAAACAAAAAAGAGTGGGAGTGGACCTGGACCTTTTCAGCTGTTAATTTCTGGGAGTTATTTGCGCTTGAGAATCATAAATATTAGAGTATTGTCAGCCCCATTTTCTGTGAAGATGAAGCGAGTCTCTACGTGTTTTTTGGCATAGCAATCGAAGAAATCTTCCACGATCTCGTTCCCGAAGTGAAGTTTGATCAATCCTTCCATTCCAGCTCTTATGTGCGATATATGGTTTTGGGTATTAGGCAAGGCAAGCGCACGCTTCACCTGTTCTACTATCTCATCCATGCTCTCGATGCTAAAACGCCCATTCCTCTCAATCAATGTCTTCAACTCCTTGGCGGATGGAAAGTATAGGGGCAAATTGAAAGAGCTGGCCTTTTCTTCACTGATTAATCCCTGTAATAAGGATCAAATTAAGGACCAAATCAACAAGAGAGTGAGCTAATTAATTGCGTGATATATCAGTCAAGGCATAGTTGTCATGAAGCCATTTGTTTTTTTTTTTTTTTTGGGTCCACATAAGGGAGTCTGAGGGGAGAGAGGATGTGAATTTTGGAACTTAACCCTCCTGAACAAAGGTTAACGGCAGGTTAAGGTTAAGGTAAGACTAATTAACTTACCTTTTATCTGCAAGTTCTAGTCTTAATGGTAAGATACAGGCCCTAGAACTTTCAGATTCCAAATTTACGTCTTACCATGTGTAGGGAATCTAATATATGTTAAATTTTTATTAAATTGTTTTAAGTTTATTGATTGGTATCTTATAGAAGATGTCTTAACCATATTATTTGTACAGAAGATTATTAGTTGATTATAATTGTAATTAATTTTACTTATAAACTTGTAATCTAATAATGATAAAGCTTACCTTCTTTGTCAAATCCACGAGGCAAGATCCAAAAAAATCATAAAATTTTCCGATCGAAGTCTGAGATAGAGAGATTCCGTCTGGAACTCCACCCGTAAGGATTACCATCAATCCTCCACCCACAAGCTCTTCAGCTCTAGCATTCAGGAAAGTCTCCATATCATTCTCAAACTGAGCCGAAAAAGCTTTAGCAACTTCTTTTTCTGTTCCAGTGCAATATATGCTTCCTTTATTCCAGGCTGGGGAACTGCTATCAACAACTTCTTGCGGAACTTTGGAGAGCCATTGCAGTGCACTAGAGGAATGTCCTATATGGATAGAGGATTTTGGGAATAAGCGCCCATAAAATGAACCAGGTACTCCAGCAGCGAAGTACGGTCTCGAAGGAGGGAGAGCTTGGAAAAGTGTGTTGAAATCGTTGCTCAAGTGATCATTGAAGAAGACTTGAAACTCCAGAGTAGTTGCAGAGTTTCCATGATTGGTGTGGTGCCTTTGCTCCACAGCTTCTATAATGTTTTGCATGGAGAAAAATGTGTTTGGTCCGATGGAACAACCAAAATCTGCTATTTGAAATGTCTTGTAAGAGTCGGTGCACAGCTTCTCTATGTCAAGCTTGTTTGCAATTGCTTGAATGATCATTCCTTTTGTAGCGTCGACAACACCTTTCTGCAACAAAATGTAATTGTTGCTACAGACCAGTGATTCTCACAAAACTTTGCAGTCAAATTATCATCGTATAATTAATATCATGCTTTCTGTAATCCCTATTCTTAACCCTAGTTATATGGTAAAACTCAAGGTTATCATTTTAAGAAGAATTCTTGGATTAATGCATCTAATTATCTTTTAGTATAAAAGTTTCAAAAAGACATCTCAACACAGTTAATTAAAATTTAGAACTTTCAAGTTAAAGACGTCAAGTTTAAACATGGTATATGTCTCTCTTATAGTAGTTAAAGACGTCAAGTTTAAACATGGTATACGTCTCTCTTATAGAAAAAATGGGGAAACAATGATTAGTTAGACAAAAGAGTACCTGAAAGCTGGAGTTTCGGGCATAGCTTAGAGGGCCATCTCCACCTTTCATGGCGATTGGTTGAGTCAGTGATTTTGTTTCTTCAATGGCCATTTCCATTAGCTCAGAGAAAAAGAAACTAATGAGATTAATATTAATTTTCGTTTGTTGGATGTGCTTTAAGTTCAATGGGATAATGAGATTTATAGCTTCAAGTCTAGGACTCCTTCGCCTCCCGGCATGTATGGATTGTCTTCTCCTTTACTTCAACCTGAAACAATCATATTTTATCTTCCAAGTGGCGTAATTTCAGGTTTGAAGTCAATGTGTCAAGTCCACTAACAAAATAATACAACATTTTCTTGAATATGTAAGATGGAAAATGAAACATGCCTAAATTTTTTACCATCAAAATTTAAAAAAAAAAAAGTGTCCTAAAACATTGAAAAGGAAAAAAAAAAAAGAAAGGAACCCAAAAAAATAGAGAAAAAGATACAAAATTGGGGGCGGATAATGTACAAAATGCATATTGCAATATTTACTATTAAGTTCATCAACATTGCAATATCAATTAAACGCAACTTGGGTTGAACCAAATCTTTGGCAACAACCTTTGTTCTTGATCTTGGTTAGGGTATGATTTTTTTTTTATTTAATTTCTTAGATTTCTTGAATTTGGTGGTTGCCACATCAAGAAAAAACATGTGAACGATGAATCCATAAACAAGAGGTAGACTTGAGAATTTTGTAAATGGTATCATAACTAAATAATGATAATTAAAAAAATAGAAATATATTAAAATTCATAAATTAAAAATTTTAACATTAAATCAAAGAAAATGTAAATTCAATATATTTATTTAATACTTCAAAGTAAAAAAAAAATCTAAGATAATTATAATAGTTCATGACGATTTTTTATATTGTGAAAATAGTACATGATAGCATCAATAGAAACACTTTAAAAATGGTACATGATAGCATCAGTAGAATTACTATTAAATATATTTTTTTCAATGTATGTCATCAAATAATTTTTCATTCACTCGTTAAAATTTCTGAGTCTTGTGAGATAATTTTATTTTCTTTTAAAATATCTTTTCATAGTTTATTTATCTAAAAGTATAAAAACTTGTTAAAAATTATTACTCATTAGCATAAACGAAGATATTAGAATTAAATAAAATATGATCTTATGTAGCAAATTATTAAGTTCAACAACTAAAAATATAACCATTTTTTATTCATTGATCAAAACTAAATATAAGTATCTACAAACCACATAAAATTAAATACAAAAATCAAATAATAAAATAATATATCCACAAAATAAATCAAAAAAAAAAGAAAAACTCATAATTTCAAGATATTATTCAACATACAATACTATTTTAATTAGCTAGATTATAATTATGAACCAAAACTATCAAATTAATCAAAAAATATTTAGACATGAAGTATTTAAAAACTTAATTTAGATTGAAAATTATTTATAACTAAAGCCTAGATGAGTTGTTTTGAGAGAGTGACAAACACAGTCAATAATCAAGAAGATTGGAGATTTGAATTTTTAGACAAAGAAAATAGTTTAGATTTTGATTTTTTTAATAAAATTTTAAATTATAGAAGGAAATTTTTTATTAATATATAATACAAATATATAAATTACTTTTTGATAAATCACTTTTACTTAAAATATTTGACCACACTCTTTATAAAATTGTAAAAAAATTAAAAATTTTATTAATATATTAATTATATGTTGACTACACAAACCCCTAGACTAATAGTATAACAAATAAAACTTTTTAGAAGTGATGACACTACTTCTTTCAATGTGAGTTCGACCATGCATATAGCATAAGGGATTAGTGCAATGCATTCAAGAAAAGTGGAAAATTCCTACCAATAAATTCTTTCGCGTGTCCAATTTCTTTTGACTAATAAATGATTAAAAAAGATAGAGGTGTCTGCGAATTTCCTTTTTCGATTGGTTCCATTTTACTTCAAAATATTAGTGCTGAAGTCACAGAGTCATTCACACGTTTAGTCTCTTTCACTAAACTAAATAATCTATTTAAGTTTCGTGATGCTGTGGCTTGGAAGATAAAAAAAAAACCTAGCTAGTTAAAATCTCATGTAGATGAATTAGAAGTTTTCTTTTTCATTCATATGTAGTAGGATGAAATGGGCCTAGTATTATTTTTAATCATTCTGGCTTTGAATATGAAAACATATATAGCTAGTTAAATCTTGCAACTTTAAGCAATGTTAAACTGATCATGGAAAAAAAAAAAAGAAGCAAGAATAAAGAAAAGGGGCGAGGTGACGAAAGATGAATAAGAAGAATAAGAAGACACTAGACTGAGAAACTAAAAAGAATGCAATGGAGTTTTGAAGATTTCAAATCAAAACTTATACGATATCAATCATTTTATTTAACAAAGTACTTACTTATTACATTGTCGTAAAAGAATATAATATTTATAAAAAATTTATGAATTATTTATAAAATTTTAAATAAATTTTTATTTTTTTATTATGTTTAATCAAGTTCTTATATTATTTTTTAAATCAAATAAATTCTTATAATTAATGGTTAATTAATTCTTATTAATGAAAATATCACTTATCATTTTATACTCATAATATGACGTTGATGTAAATGGTAAAAAATATCGTATGATTATATTATCATCTCATAACATCAATCAATGTAATACATATGTTAGCATATCACATTAACATCATATGACATAGAATAATAAGTAATATTTTTATTAGTAGCAGTTAGTGAACCATTAGTCGTAAACATTTATTGATTCAAAATAAAAATAAAATGACTTAATTAAACGTAATAAAATAATAATAATTTATTTAAATTTTTTAAAATTATTTAGAAATTTTTTTAAATATTACGTCAAAAATATATTTTTTGATACAAATCGATTCACGATAACATAAGCAACCACATAACCTTAATTTTAAAATAACAATAATAATAATAATAATAATAAGCAGAAGAAGAAGAGGAGAAAGATTAATTTTGGGAAGTAAATAGATGACAGCTCAAGTTCATTATTCCAATTGACAATCATTTAACATAGCAACACCAAGAACAGGAAAAACGATAAAGAGAGATGAGAGTTACACATACCATAAACTGAAAACAACCGTTCATAACATCTGCATTAAATTTTCTCCAATTTAAGCTTCTATATATAGAGAGAGAGAGAGAAGGACAGAAAGTGTGGAAGGGAAATGAAACACAACAACATATATACCAATGAAAACTGGCGAATTCCTTGAAGTGTTCGACTGTTTTTGAAACAAGAGTCAACCTAAAAGTATGGACGGCTACCCTTTAAAAGAGTTAAAGAAAACCAACCAAAACAAAATTCATTCGGTGTTTCATAAAACACCCAAAAGTTTAATTAATTGAGGAAGAAATCTAATTAATCGACTTCCCCAACTTTAAGCAAACCAAACCAAACATAGTTTGTACTTAAATATAGAAAAACTAAACCTTTAAACTCTAGTAAATATGTCATTTGGGCGTTATCCAAGTACATGCAAACTAAAGAATTTTCTCACATGTACTACTGGTATGTAAGAACAAACAACATAACGACTAACAAGCAAAGCAACAAGGATTTTAAAACTTTGGATATATGTTTACAAGAGAGAGAGAGAGAGAGAGTTGATTTTATAAAAACATTGAGGTTCCAGTTGAAAGCAACAAGATCGTAGAAAATAATAGGGAAAACCTCAAATTTTCACGATATTGTAAACTATAGTAAATGATTTTTTTTTTGGGTACTTATTTCCCAATATCCACCTTGCCGGACAATTTATAGTTGCCCAAATTGACATGGTTTAATTGCTTGATAAATGATAGATTGGGCTTGTGTGGACATGCACACTGAAATGAATATGAGTGGTGAATTGGGTAGGCCTGGGTTTGGGAAGCCAGGCCCATCAAAACTAAAGTGCGTTGGGATTAAATTCTTTTTCTATTCTCCATTCCTTGGAGTGTAGCTGCCATCTCTATTTCTTCCACCTGAATTAGGGTTTGCTTAAATTGATCTTTGCTAAAAGTCCACCAATAGAAGACTACAACCTTCTTCTTAGTTACCACTCATTGCGATTTTTTTTCTTTATTTTTAAAGATAAAAATCTTTGGCAGAAAGTAGAGAGTGAAAATCTCCTCCTCGCCATCCATCATTGATGCCTAGAGACATTCCAATCCGCTTGCAGTCATCTTATACCCATTATTCTTTTTATTATAAATTTTATTTTTTTTCTATAATCATTATTCTTTCGTATATTTTGCATGATTTCTTGATTGGTTTTTCTTACTCCAATCATCTGTCAAGAAAATGTTAAATTATCTTTTATTAGCAACAAGACAAATTGTTTCCTTAACATATGTTTGTCTTTTTGTTTTAATTTTATTTTCATATGAAAAGCTTTCCATTTTTGTCATAAGTTAAGATTATGATATGAGTTATTTAGTTAGAGTTGTAATACAACAATATTACTTAATTAGGTTATAATATCTTATTATAATATTATTAATTAATTAAAATTAATTATAAATAAAATTAAAATTAACCTTATGTATATATGTGTGTGTGTATATAACACAAAATAAGTTTTATTAATATACAATTTAAATTTCTCTTCTTCTTAGTGTTTCTAACATGATATCAAAGTAGTCTTCAAAGCCCCTAGCTCTTGGTCGCTGGCAACTCATGTTGTTCCACATGCCCCTAGCTCTTAGTTGTTGGCAATTGTTGTTTCATACTCTCCTAGTTATTGATTGTTGGCTAACAATGTATTGCATGATTTGCAAAAAAGAAAAATCAAGTCTTTATATTTTTACTTTGATTTAAATAATTTTTTATTTTTTATTTTAAGTTAAATAAATTTTTATGATTAATGGTTAATTTAGTTAAAATATCACTTGTCATTCTATACCACATGATGTTGATAAATATGTTTACATGTCATAATAGATGATGATATAGTATGTTAATATGATATGATAACATGATCATGTGGTATTTTTATTTTCTACATCAACACCATGTCAACATCACATTAATGTCACAAAAGTATAAAATGACAAGTGATATTTTAATTAATAACAATTAATTAACTATTAGTTATAAGGGCTTATTTGACCTAAAATAAAAATATAAAAATTTAATTGAATACAAAGAAAAATTTAATAGTTTTTAAAATTTTTCAAGTATTATGTCTTGATTTTTTAATTCATTTTGTCTCTTGTTTTCTTTCTTTTCTTAAGATACAATTAAGAGGGTGTTATAATTTTTTGTAATCATGCAATGTGGCAACTAATGGTGAATACATCAAGGAATAGGACATGATTATGAGTCTCTCTCATTCATATACATATATATATATATATATGAATTATCTATCCACTTCTAATGAATAAAATGTATTTTTAGAATTAGAATAATAATAATGTAAATTATTATAACGACCACTTCCATATCTATGACCATAATTATTAAATAATATAGCATTCACTCCAAGGAATGGACGGAATCATATTTTATATTAGTAGTTCGTTTGTTCCATTCACTTCAGGGAATGGAGATTTATGGTTTTTCTTTAATAGCTATATAATAGCAAATTCACTTTTCAATTAAGGGATAAAATATAATATATACTACATGATAGTAAAATTTATATTAAGTTTGATTTTTAAAGAATTAAAACATTAAAAAGATATCAAGTTATTTACCTGATTTTCTAAAATAAAAAAAAAACCATTAACTATTGAAATCCTTTTGAAGTGAGAGAATAAAAACAAAATAATACCAACACTTACTTGATTTGTTAAAACTAGAAATCGAAACCAAATTATTAAAATCTTATTAAAGCTTGAAGATAATGAAAACAAAAAAAATATCAAAACTTGAGATATTAGAGAATCATACTAATAACGTGTTATAAAATATAATTTGAAAGAATAACTATAAAAGAAATATAACTAGAAAGTATTTAAAAAGTATTTAGAGGGGGAAAAACTATTTGACGAGTGTAAGAAGATCTTATTCAAGTATGTATTTACAAATAAAGTAAAAGAGCCTATTTAAAGCTAATAACCTCTTATCTAGATAGATTTTACAAGATTAAGATAATACTAAGAGATTAGATGGATGAATTAAATCTTACTTTTCATCTAATCTAATTTACATGCAAATCTAAATATACATAACATCAATAAATATTCACAAAAATATTCATAACAAATTTATTAATTTGTTTAATTACAATACAATCTAATGAACATAATTAAACAAATGATTGGGAGACTGCTTCAATTGAAAAATAGACTTTCACAATTGATTAATGATTGTGTGAGAAAGAAGGTTCCCTCGAGGTTTGCTTTGGGTGAAAGTTCCATTTGAAAAATTATATACATCCAAAATAAAAGGGAAAGCAACTGATACAGTACAGTACTCAAACTCTTCAATAATAAATACTCAATTTATTTGATAGTAATCCCAAGCCAATTAAGCAGTAATTTATCTCATTCACCTGAATCTTTGCCTAGCTAATAAAAAATAAAACTTGTTTCAACAAACTTTGGGCTTGAGAACAATATTGATTTGCAGAAGACTTTGAACATAATTTCCATTAAACATGAAGAGATTATCAGCATGTTTCTTAGCGTAACGCTCAAAGAAGTCTTCCACCATTTCACTTCCAAAGTGATTTTGCACGATTGCCTCAAAGCCAGCTCTTACAATCATTGACCACATTTGGACGTCGTAAAAGTGCTTTCGAGGGCCAGGAAATGTCTCCATCTTCTCAATGCAGAAACAACCGTTGGTGTTGATCAATTCCTCAATCTCACTAGACGATGGATAATATTGAGGTAGGTTAAGAGATTCCACTTTTTCTTTGCTAATTATTCCCTGAAAATTAATTTTGATCCATTCAATAATAAAACAGCATTCAGAATGGACTTTTTAGATGTCAACAACTCACATTCAAAATTAAGGAAAATTTACTTTAGTAAGGACTTTAATATAATATTAATAAAGAAATAAATAAAAATGATAAGAAAATCATTCATAAAGGATAAAATAGTTAATTTAATAAATTGTCAAGAATATATATAATTCAATATTTTCAATTTTGAAATTCATAATTTTATATATAACATAGATTTAAATTTGTGGAATTTACAATTTATAAATGAGTTTCATAGATTTGGTAGTGACAAGAATGTAATAATGGAAGGAAGGAAAACAATGATGTTCCTAGAATCTTTAGTCTTATTCTTAAGTTAATATTAATCCAATGCCTACCTCGGTGGCCATGTCGAATAGACAAGAACCAAGAAAGTCATAGGTTTTGCCCATATCGGTTTGACAAAGAGGAACTCCATCTTGACGACCAGCAAGAACCAATGCCATCAACCCTTCACCAACAAGCTCTTGTGCTCTAGCGTTTAGAAAAGTCTCCATGTCTGTCTTGTACTGACTTGAATAAGCTTCAGCTACTTCTTTTGCATCTCCTCTACAATATATGCTGCTCCCATTCCATGCGGGAGAATTGATATCTCCAACATAATTAGGAACTCTAGAAAGCCAGTTCAATGAATTAGAAGAGTGCATAAAATGAATAGAAGCCGTAGGAAACAAGCGACCATAAAAAGAGCCAGGCACTCCAGCTGCAAAGTATGGCCTCGAGAAAGGGAGGGATCTGAATAGGGTGTTGAAATCATTGTCGATTCGGTCACTGAAGAACACTTGATATTCTAGAGTTTGAGGATTCTTTTGCATGGTTTTGTACTTGTTGGCCACAGCTTCTATGATGTTTTCCACTGCGTAGAATGTGTTTGGCCCAGTGGCACAGCCTAAATCTGCTATTTGGAATCTGTTAGATGATTCACGAGTGAGATTTTCTATGTCCAGAAGGTCTGCAATTGCTTCATTGATAATTTTCTTGGCGTCATCCACTGCTCTTCTCTGCTAACAAGGCAGACAGTTGTTATCATGTTAGAACTCTTGTGTCAAAAGCAAAAAATTCAGATTGAAAATTGGAAAGGTATGTGATAATAGAACTGGAATAAAAGGAACCTGAGTTTGAGAATTACGAGCATAGCTAACTTTCCCATCTCCACCATTCATCGGATATGATCCTGGTAATATTTTGCTCTCCATGGCAGCCATTCTCCTTACTGACCTAGCTTAAACTAGACAGTTTATTGCTATTATTAAGCTGCAATGCTTTCGCTATGTCCTGAAGCTAGAAAATTATTAAGAAAAGTCGCCTTAGCTGCTGTACTTAATTATTAAGGTTGATATACACATCTAGAAGCTGCACACATCATCTGAGAAAATGAAATCCTAGCTATTAGGTCATGCATGACGCAACCAACGCCCATTTTTTTTTTTGAAATGCATTCAAACCAACGCTGCTCAAAAGGCAGGAAAGAACAGTTCAGACTGTTTATTATTTAATTAATGAACAAAATTAAACAAATTATTGGGAGCTTTCAATTGGAAAATATCAAAGAGTGAAGCAAATGTCACATCAATTTCATACTCTTATCATCGTTCATATCCTTGAGTACTAACCGTAATAATAATTCTACATGTCCATTATTTTTCTTTGACTATTAATTATCCTACAAGCTAATGTGCATATAATTTTGTATTTTTTTAATGTCCAAAAGACAAGTGATAAGAACAAATACTTCCACTTTATTCAAGGTTCAAAGGCTAGCGGGATTAGTAGAATCTGCGACTGTTGGCCCGATAAAGGAGCATCACAAGTTTTCTTGAAAGAAATTATAACGCTTTTATTGTTTGACTACTTGTTTGTAATTATAGTGCTCTTGCAGATAAAGGTCTAAGGATCAAGTCTGACCATTTTCGGATAAAGGGCTTTGAACAAAGGGTAGAAATCGGTGTCCAAGTTATGGATATATATTAAATAAGTTTCTTTTCGGTCAACGGTGTGCCAAGTGCTCATCATGGTCAAAAAAGCCTGATGATGCCTTATCTAGCAATTAGTCCCTGTGTTTAATCATGTGAAAAAGGCCACACATTTGCGACCACATATTAAAACCATAGATGTACAAGTATCATGCGATGAAAGTAACATGTAAAGACTAGTGTTAATTTGTGGTTACAACATAGAATTTAATCCTCTCATCTCTTTCCTCAAACTTAAAACAACCAAATGCTAGTATATATGCCCTTGATTCAATGCACTTATAGTGCTTAAGTTGGACTACAATTAAATAACTCAATTTTACTAAAAAAAAAAAAAAGCACTATCAAGCCATACATGGACTGCTTAATAACCTAAAAAACCTAAAGCTAAATATTCAAATAAAGTTTTTTTATTAAAATTAAAAAAATAAAATCTTTTTTATTGAAGGTAAGAAAGAAAGATCAAATGAGGAAAGAAAATTCATAAGTATATATTTTTAGTTGAAAAAAAATAATTGATTTTATATATAGGAAAAAAATAATGGTTGGAGACTATTAAATAATATTATCCTTACTTAATTGGGAATAGAAGAAATAGTTAAGAATTAATAGCATTTTGGAAATTGAGAAGTGATCAAAAATTGAGATTTATTAAGCATATAATTAGGGAAGTGAGAAAATATGTCATTTTAGTAATTATTTTGACTTTCATATATTTATAATTAGAGAAGTTAGAGAATATGTAATTTTATTAATTATTTTTACTTTTACCTATTTAATGGGAAATGAGATAAATAGATGAGAATCAATAGAGATGTGGAAGTGAGAAAAAATAAATATTTATTAGACATAACAAAATAAGTAGATATTTATTAATTATCTTAATTTTTGTATATTTTTAATATAATTAATTATATTATTAATATAAAATTATGAAACCTATGAAAATTTGGAACCTACTGCCCTTGCTTTAATGGTCTTACCCTAAAGTCGACATTGAACCCATATTAGGCATTAGCATAATAATATTTAAAAATAAATATTTTATTATATATAATATATGATTTTGGATTACACAGTGAGTATCATCCATCCCTTCTCAAACTTCGAATTCAAGACTTCCCAAATTGGAGTCTATATAGAATTGTTGTTCCTCGAGATGATGATTGTTTTATTTCTTTATGCCAAGCTCAAGGAAAATTAGAACCAAAGCAGCAGAACAGTGTAGATATGGAGTCATAACACTCCTTGCACTAAATTTTGCGCTTGAGAACAATATTCAAGTGTAGAAGACTTATAACATCATCTCTACTAAAGATAGAAACATTATCCATATGTTTCTTGGTGTAGAGCTCAAATAGCTCTTCAACCATTTCACTTCCGAAGTTATTACTTATAATTGCCTCGGAAGGCAGCTCTTACAATCAGTGTCCACATTTGGGAATTGTTAGTGTGCTTTCTGTTGCCAGGAAATGTCTCCATCCTCACAATGCTGAAACAACCATTGTCTTGAATCAATTTCTCAATCTCATCAGGTGATGCATAGTATATAGGCAAATTGAAGGACTTCACTTTTTCTTTGGAAATTAATCCCTGCAATGAACAATAATATCATTAGTTTCAGAAAACTGAGCATTATAAGAGATTTGTATAAACAAATATGTCTTGAGTTGTGGTGGATATAGACTTATAAAACTATGGTATTGATTGTGCTTACCTTGTTCGCCATGTCAACCAGGCAAGAGCCAAGAATTTCATAATCCTTACCAATACCAGTTTGATTTGAAGTGACGCTATTTGGAACACCACCAAGAACCAGCACCAACAGCCCTCCACCAACGAGCTCTAATGCTCTAGCATTCAGAAAATTCTCCATGTCTTCCTTGTATTGACTTGAATAAGCTCCAACTACTTCTTTTACAGTTCCAGTGCAATATATACTGTCTGCATTCCATGCCGGGGAGTTGATATCTCCAACACTTTTAGGAACTCTAGAAAGCCAGTTCAATGAATTAGATGAGTGCATCAAATGAACAGAATCTTTAGGAAATAAGCGGCCATAAAAAGAACCAGGCACTCCAACAGGAAAGTATCGCAGCGGGGATGGGAGGGTTCTGAAGAGAGTATTGAAATCATTGTTGGTGTGATCATTGAAGAACACTTGGTATTCTAGAGCTTGAGATTTCTGATGCTGCTTCGCGTACTTGCTGTCTATAGCTTCTATGATGTTTTGCACTGCATAGAATGTATTAGGCCCAGTGGCACAGCCCAAGTCTGCTATTCCAAATCTGATAGATGAATCCAGAATGGGATCAAATTGAATGTCAAGAAGGTCAGCTACTGCTTCGCTTATAAATTTCTTGGAAGCATCCACTGCTGTCCTCTGCATGGGAAAAGAAGACATCATCATCATGGTCTTTTCGAAGAACATTCACTCATTCGTGTACTCAAAATATCTAGGGACCAAAACTTTTCAGATGCAAAAGAATGTACAGTAGAATTTGAACAATAAAATTTCGGTACCTGAGCGAAGGAGTTACGAGCATAGCTGACTTTCCCATCTCCACCATTCATGGGATATGATTCTGGCAATACTTTGGTCTCATCTGTAGCCATGTCTCTAAATTTTTTGAAGCTCGAAACTTAATCGTTTTAACAAAGTTGCTATAGCTGAAGTGTGCAGAACTCAGACGGAACTGTAAGATTTATAGCAAGCAGATATACATCATGTGAGAAAAAGAAAACTCAGCCCTATGCTTTAAGTGACGTGTGATACAAATTAATTATTGTCTTAAAAACACCGTAACCGTTAAAACTTGATAATTTAATTTGAAAGTTTGATCTTTGAATTTCGAAATGAAATTAGTTAAGTTTATGAGATAGAGAAGAGAATCATTTTCTTTTGTGTAATAAAATACTTATATATATAGTCAAATTTAAAATAAATTAAATCATTTGTGGAGTATAAATTCCACGGTCAGACATCTATCTCAGTAAACCAGCTGCTTTAGTAACAAGACATAATTATTAACATCGTGAAGATTGCAAAGTTCATCTCATTGTCGTTTTACGTCTTTGAATATTAACGTGTTCAAAACCAATCCATAAATTTGACCATTAAAAGCAGTAGTCAACAAGTACGGTGGCTTGGCAATTTTGTTCTTGACTTGGTCATGGTCTTAGGAGTTTTTATGGGTAATATTCCAGCATTGCATCTTCCAAATATATGTAGCCATCCTGATAGCTTGAATATAGAGCTACTGAACCAAGATTTGCAGCTGTCAGTGTAGAAAAAGAAGCACCTCGAGGTGAATTTCTCATGCTTCTTTGACTAACCCATTAAACATTCGCATATACTTTTTCATCAACCAAAAACAAATTAAATTGAGCAAGAACATAAATTTCAACTGATGCAAGTCTGAAAGGCAAGAGACAAGTTGTGGCTGTTGGCCCGCATTGAAGACATCATTTTTTTCTCCACGCATAATTACGTATATATTCAATGCACTATTTTGTTAGTGAGATTAATCACATGCCGATGATAACTTCACTTTTTTTATTATTATTTTATTTTAGACTGTTTAATCTGTGTTTCCGGCTTAAAAGATTAGATTCGATCTCCATAAAGGCTGGGTTAGCTGCTCAGGCCCATAGGCCGTGTTTGATTCAGATCAGGTTTGGGTTTTAAAGTTTTAACTCCAAGCCTGCTTGCCTTGATTGAAAGATATTATTGTTTTTGAAAGGTAAAAATGAACTTATTTTAATAAGCTCCAAAGAAATACTTACAATTAAGATATATGTCATTGTAGGACATATTAAATCTCTACTAGGGCCCAGACTTAAATTGCCAAGCCACAAACAGCGTTAGTAGGAAACATCTTTTATTGCCCTTGAGAATTTTCTATTGTACTAAATGGGAGCAATGGAAATTTTCTTCTTTCAAGGCTAAGAGAAATTTAATTCATCCAAGTTCAAGGTATATCAGATGTTGGAAAGAGAGAAACATGGCTGAGAAAAACAAGAAAAACACAACAAAGCAAAGCCAAAAAAAATAATTAAAAAAGAGAAGTTATTGTCAAGCCAAGCAATGAAGTCCCGGAGGACTTTGTGTATGCATGTTTATAATCTAAAAGACATGTCTTATGAGATTCAAGCTTTAGTTCATTTTTTATTGATGTGGTACAAGACTTCATTACATTGATCCGAGTTTATTTAGATCTTGATATCTTTTATGGAGGTTTTACGTCAATGAAGAGTTGAGTCTATTTCGATATCATTTATTACCGGCCAAACATTTTTAATTGAAAAGATATGCTTGATAGGAAACATAATTTATTTTATTTTTGACATAATATATAAAAAAGTCATAAACTATTCTGAAAAATTCAAATAAGACTTTATATGTTTATCACGTTCAATCTTTTTATGTTATTTTTGAAATCAAATTATTAAGATGGCCATTTCCTATAATTTTCTCTTTTTTTAATTTGATCTTTCACGGCTATATCTAATGAGATTTACATCATACGTTATTAAGAACAATTTTATTTTATATTAAAAAGACAACTGGTGGAATCCCAAAGGGCACTTGGTAATACATCCTTAAATCATAGTGGAAGTTTGTCCCAAGGGACACCCCCATCCATCAAAGCCCCGGTGTGTCGTTTCAGGGGTGTGGGAATCCCTGCACTGTACCGCCCCGTCGTTCCAAATGGAGTAATTGACACTGAAAAACATGGACCACAAATAGAAATATCAAGGACGATAATCTAGGGGCACTAGCCGAAGAGGGAATTTCATGGAAACGACCAAGTCGAAAGCTTCAGTCATGTCCAAGTTTTCGGCAACCATATCATCAGGCAACTTCCTGTTAAACCAATGAAGAAAGTTGGCAATTAATTATTCAACGGCAACAACCCCAAATAACATTCCAGGGCAAATCCTCTTTCCCACACCAAATGGGATGAATTCAAAGTTCTGACCTTTGAAATCAACTGTCACATTTTCAAATCTCTCCGGCGGAAACACTCCGGCATGTCCCATAGCTTAGGATCCCTTTGCATTGCCCCAAATATTCACAAGCACTCTTGTTTTGGGAAGAATATCGTGTCCTCCCAATTTTGCAATTGCGGAGGTTTGTCGAGGAGGCATGACAGGAGTAGGCGGATGTAATCTTAGAGTTTCAACTATATCATTTGATTGATGACTGGCACCCTTCACCAACTTCTCCGTCACCGTTTCGGCCAATAACACTCCTAGATATTATGTCATGTGCGGTGCCAAGCAACATCTCACTTAAATCAATAGAACCTCCAACCAGAGATTCACCACGTATCTTAATTATTAATTGGCACTAACACTTCTTCTTCTATAACAAAGTGAAACGATTGCACTCTTTTCAGGCTTAATAGTTCAACAACACAAATCTTCCTGGTTTGTCTCTAGTACTCAACATAGGGTGCAAAGTCGACATCTTTGCACCCGTAAAGCAACATATTCAGGGCTGTGGTTATAGGCTGGTTTGAGAAAACAATATCACGCTTCTTCACCATTTCTTGAGCCATCTCAATTGATGAAACTACGAGAGTTGGAGCATGGCCAATGTGTAGAAACATTAGAGGGCCATAATTCGTAGAGCGAGTGCAGATAAAACTATGAGGAAGTATCTTTAATTGATAGTGACAAATTCAGGATTTTGTATGAGGGAAAGTTAAAAAACAATCATATAAGGTTATGGGTCGAATCAATTATTTGATTTAAAGCAAAAAATTATTCACTTTTAAAATAAAATAAAATTATAATATAAAATTTTATTTACAGTTTGAAAATAAATTTTTAAATTCATCAATATAAATAGATATAAAGTAAAAAAAATTTAATATTAAATTTTCACATTAAGTATTATAAGTTGCGCTCAACATATTATTATATTTTCAAATTCATCGATAACTAAATTCGTATCAATAGTTCTAACAATTACTTTGTACCTATTTAATTTGAAAAAGTAATATACTATTACTGGAATTTTTTAAATATTTTAATCACATTCTTATTCAGTTTTTCATGTTAACGAATGACATAGTGCATAAGTGTTTAAATCAACATATTATAAGAAAATCAAAGTACAAAATTATACTTTTTAGATAGTTAAGCAATGCATAACATATTTTATACAATAATACAAAATATTTAAGTAATGTTACCCTAAAAAAGTGAAGAATTTTTAGAAAAAGTACATATTGCATAAATGTTCAAATCAAATTAACAGCTTTTAAGAAAAATTAAAGTAAACAATTATATTTTTAAACAATTAAGCAATGAAAAAAATAATTTTATAATTTTGGTATACTCTATGAGGAGAATGGGTTTACTCTATTAAGGAAAAAGAAAAATAATTACAAATTTAGGTAGTTAAGCAATGCATCTTTCACTCTCTAAGGAAATTTGAGTCTATTCTATAAAAAAATTAGGTTTACTCTATAAGGAAAAAAATAATTACAAATTTAAGCAATTAAGCAATGCATGTTTTAATTTATAAGGAAATTTGGGTTTGCTGTATAAGAAAAAAAAATTTTAAAATTTGAACCTAGAAAAAATTGAACCCAAACATCCAAAATTTAACTTAAAGGATTTACCACCATGTTAACCCAAATCATTTGTTTTATATTAGGGTGTCAACTTATATATTTATAATTTTATATTTATAAAAATAAAATAAAAGTTAAAAACTGAGAGAAGGCGGTTGTCACCCTTTTGCCTCCGCCACTGTTACTATTGTATCCATCTGATGAGTTTTCATATTATAATTATTTTGGTGCTTATTAATAAATGAAATTCACTTTTTATAAAAAAAAATCATTTAATTAATATAAAATCATATTTTATATTACTTTTTAATATTTATAAATATATTTAAAATTTAAATTAAATAAAGATATATATATTTGTTTCTATTATAATATTTAATTTAAAGCTAGGCTCGGACCCAAGGTTTTATGTCGAAGCACTAACCGCATGTTTGGTTGGTGGAATGGCTATGCCATTCCCTGTCTATTCCCATGGCATAGCCATTCCCACGTTTGGTTGGTGGAATGCATAAGGAATAGGAATTCCTGAGGAATTCCTATTCCTTGCCTCAAGGGAAAAGGCAGTAATAGCTATTACTGCCTCTCCCCCCGGTAATAGCCATTCCGCTTCTCAAAGGAATAGCTATTACCGGTGTAATGACTAAAATACCCTCTGCCTTTTTTGAAAATTACAAAAGTGCTCATATAAAATCAAAATTTTCTCTCTCTTCGCGGTTTCTCTCTCTTCACAGTTTCTCTCTCTTCGGGTTTCCAGATCTCCTCCGTCTGTCTCTCACGAATGCTTCATCGGACCTCCCTCCCTTTTCCTCCCTCTTCCTCCCTCTTTCCTGACGGAATGTGGTCGGAAAGGGTCCACAAAATCCCTTTCCGACCAGATTCCACCGAGATCTGGCCTCAATGGCCAGATCTCGCCACGGGAAGCACCGGATCTGGTGCTTCCCCCTCCAGATCCCGCGGTTGGATCTGGCGCTCCATGGCCAGATCCAACGCCGGGAAACGCCGATCTGGCGTCCTAGTGGCCAGATCCGGCCACATGGTGCGCCAGATCGGCGTATAATGACTTTCCGGCGACCGGACGATGAAGAATAAAGAAAAAAAGTAAAAAAAAGAAAAAAAGAAAAAAAAAGTAAAAATAATTTATAAATATTAAAATATTTATGTTTTAAATATTAATATTTTATATATAATTTAAATATTATTAATTTTAAAATATTAATCATAATAATATTTTATAAATAAAATTAAATTATAATCATAATTATTAATAATTAATATTTAAATATTTTATAAATAATCATAATATTTAAATATTATAATCATAATTATAAATAATATTTAAATATTATAATCATAATATTTTATAAATAAAATAAAATTATTAATTATTAATATTTTATATATAATTTAAATATTATTAATTTTAAAATATCAATCATAATAATATTTTATAAATAAAATTAAATTATAATCATAATTATTAATAATTAATATTTAAATATTTTATAAATAATCATAATATTTAAATATTATAATCATAATTATAAATAATATTTAAATATTATAATCATAATATTTTATAAATAAAATTAAATTATTAATTATTAATATTTTATATATAATTTAAATATTTTAATCATAATAATATTAAATTATAAATAAAATATTAATAATTAAATAATATAAAATAATAATATTTAAAGTATTAATTATTAATATTTTTATTAAATTATAAATTATCAATATTTAAAAAATAAAAATAAATAAATAATTATATATATAAAAGGGTATTTTTGTCTTTTTATTTTCTATTCCTTTCTTATTCCAATCTTATTTCTACCAACCAAACACTGCATTAAGTAGTAATAGCCATTCCTACTCTATTCCATTCACTGAACCAAACAAAGTAATAATTATTCTTTTTTATTCCCACCTCATTCTATTCCCACAGAATACCTATTTCATTCTATTCCTGTCTATTCCGTGAACCAAACGTGCCGTAACTGAGTTGGGCAAGTCTTGGGCCCTAAGCGGAGGGCCATCCCTTGAAGGCTAGACAAGAGATAAGAAAGCATCTTTCTAGGTCAATGCCAGATTAGATCTGTTAAAGCTTGAACCCCACAAAGGAAGGGATACAATAAGATTTGCGACCTCATTAATATGACTAACTAAAACAAACTATTGGTTATTTTTAATGTCATACCAAATCGATTGTCTAAACCCTCAAACAATATTTGGTATAATTAACCTATTCCAACCCAATCTTATAAATAAATCCTCAACTGGCTCCTAGGCTTCACTTACAAAAATGGTATTTCCTTTTCCTTGCAAACCGAATTATGGGCTTTATATTGGGAATTAAAATTAAGCGGGGACGACAAGGGATTCAGGAAGGTTCAGATGAAATCAGATTCCTTATTTGCATTTTAAAAAATTTCTAGTCAAAGTGTGACATCAGATCTGAACGCAGGGTTACTCAAGTATTAGGGAGTTACTTCAACAGTCTTGAGACTGTACTTTATGTTACATCTACCGTGAAACAGATCCATGTGTTGATTAGATAGTTACTTATTATGAAAATCTTCGTTTGAGGTTATATATATTAGATTCTCTGCCAACTAGTATTAGTGTAATTTTATTTTCAGATATTTCTTGACCTAAAATGATTTATTAAGTTATTTTATTTTTCATTATATAAAAAAAATATTTAGTATAATTAACTTATTCCAACCGAATCTTATAAATAAATCCTCAATCTTATTCTAGAATAGATCAATATGAAATAATACCCAATCAAATAACATTTGAATAATTTTTAGAATGAGTTTCAACGTGGGATTCTAGTTAACTCGTAAATCAAACTTCAATCTTATTTTTAAAAAATAATGCAAATTAACATTTGATAAAATATCATTTAAATAATTTTTAAAAATTGAACCTACTTGGACACATGTTCAAAAGCCTAAACCCTAAGGGATTGTGGCTAATTTATAAATCAGATTTCAATCTTATTTTAGAAAAAAAAATTCAATATGAATTAATGCCCAATCAAATGCCATTAAATAATTTATATAAAAAAAAAAGTAAAAACGTGGGATTGTGGCTAAATTATAAAACAGACTTCAATCCTAAACTAAAAAGAAAAATCAATCCGAATTAAATGCTCAATCAAATATTATTAAAATAATTTATATAAAAAACAAAGGTTAAAGCGTGGGATTGTAGCTAACTTTTACAAATCAAGTTTCAATCTTATTCTAGAATAAATCAATCCGAAATAATGCCCAATCAAATAACATTAAATAATTTATAAAAAGAGTTAAAATGTGAGGTTGTAAGTAACCCATTAATCAGACTCCAATCTTAATTTATAAAAAAGTTAATACAAATTAACGTTCAATCAAACACGATTTAATTTGAAATAATTTCTAAAAAGTGAACCTACTAGGACACATGTGCAAAGCCCAAAGGCAACGGGCATTGCACGTGAATAATGCATCTTTTCAAGCCTAGCACTCAAAATTGGTTTTGGGCTCAGTTAACTCATGTGTAAAGTCTTTTCAAAACCTCTTTAGATTTCAATGCGGCTTTGAGGCTTTTGCAAGAACAAAGGTTTTTGTCTTTTGAAACCAACAGCTGCTGCTGTCAAGGATTGACATCCTTAAGCACCTTCAAAATGATCTATTATAAGTTGAATCAACGTGGGATCGAGGCTCTTGTAAGAACATATATATATATATATATATATTTTCTCTCTTTATAAACAATGGATTACCCAATCCCAACAAATACCATCAACTGCAAACACTTGGATTCACAATCGCATAACCATCAGTAAGCAATCCGGTGGAGGACACCAAGCTATATGGTACAACTTCTTGAGCTTGGATACTTCAGAAAATCAAGAATATTTGTAATCACAAGATTACTAGCATCAGGTCGGTGGCCAGCAAAACTCTCTTCAAAAACAGACTTGTTTCTATGTTTTCGAAATAATCCAACAAACAAAACCATAAATTTAACTTCTCTCAAATGTCAACATGTCGTATATACCTTACGTTATACACAATCAACTATCAAATTAATCAAGACATATTTCGCTTGAGAAGAACAAACAATTCAATCATATGCTCATGTTTTATCCTCTGGGTGAAGGGGGAAGACTCCACAAGTTTCCTCAGTAACCGATCAAAGAGCTCATCGATGATTTCAGCTCCGAAGTGCTCCTTTATAATTCCTTCCCAAATAGCTCTTAAATGTGAGATCACCACCCCATTATCAGAAGCCATTGCAAGTTTAGTTTTAGATGGAAATATTCGCTCCATCCTTTCAATGCTAAAACAAGCATTTATCTTGATCAAGCCCTCTAATTCCCGTGGAGTTGGGTTGTACCTTGGCAAGTTGAAGGAGTCCACTTTATCTTCACTGACAAGTCCCTAAAACATTATTTAGCATCTGATCAGATCAAAAAAATAAAAAAGGGCTAATGTCTGATGCAAGCAAGAGTCATCCGAGCGTATGAAACTAGTGGTGATATTACTAATGTTGACATATTTGTAAATCAGTACAACAACACCAGCCAACTGATGTTAGGTCCTTCCTTTTTCTGCTAAACCAAAGACACATGACAAGGTTGCAAAATAATGAGAAAGTTGCTGCTTTTCTCTTCTACCAGGAAAATGGGAAACGCTAATTATAACCTATATTTGACTTGGATTGTTTATTTCATAATTAGCAGGTAAAGAGATTCTATATTCTTTCAGCCTTTTTGTATTTATAAAAATTTGATCATAAAATACCTCTTTAGCCATATCCAACAAGGCAGCTTCCAAAAGATCAGTAATTCCAGAAGCAGTAGACTGTGAAGGAGGAACATCATCAGGCAGACATACTAGGACAAGAGCCATGAGTCCACCATCAACCAGCTCTTCTGCCCTAGCAGCTAGAAAGGACTCCATATCTTTGGCAAATTGAGCTGAGTACGCCTCACCTACTTCTTTCGCGGAATTATTATAATAAATCCTCCTTTTATTAAAGGCAGGAGAGTTCTTATCCATCAATTCCTTTGGTGTGGTCAGGAGCCAATGAAGTGCATAAGATGAGTGGACAAAATGAAGAGAAGACTTGGGAAACAAGCGACCCTGGAAACATCCTGGTACACCAGCTGCAAAGTATTGCCTGTCTGATGGAAGAAACTTAAAAAGGGTGTTGAAATCATTTGAGACAAGGTCATTGAAAAGTGCTTGAAATTCCAGATCGTTTTGATTATTGTTGCCGTAAGATTGGTACTTTAATTTTACAGATTCTATAATGTTCTGCACAGCGATGACAGAATTAGGCCCAACAGAACATCCCAAATCCGCAACAGTGAAAGCTTTTGAAGGAGAAGAAGAAATGATTTGCTCTAAATCAAGCTTCTCAGCAATTGCCTCATTAATCAAAAGTAAGGCATTCTCAACTCCTTCTCTCTGCCAAAGAATTTAAAAAAAAAAAAATGTGTTAAACACTTTTCATCATAATTTTTACTACCATTTTTAAGTCATTAAACAAGAGTTGAGGGATTAGTCACGCAAATTCGTTATCATTTTATTCTTATTTTTTAAATTATCTTACTTCAATGACACGTTAAAGCTACAGAAGAGTAAAAAACTGTACCTGAAACAGGGAATTCTGGGTGTAAATATACGGGCCATCTCCCCCTTTCATTGGACACGGTTCAGTTGATGCAGAGTCCATGTCTCGCTTTCTCACTTACTTTCTCGCCTCAATAAGTGTAAATTACCACTTTGAAAGAGTTTAAATACTGAGTGAAGAACCTCGGAAGTTTCAGAGCTTGAGATTGTAAAAACTAGACTTCAAAGTTCAAATGAATTAATGTGAAAAAAATAGCTGACAATGCCAAAGAAAGTTACTCCACGAGATAATGTACCCTTTTTTATGTAATTAAGATGCTGTCCATTATAATAACAAAAAGGAAGTGTACAGACTTTGGACTTTACACAAATGCTCACCAACCATATTTGACTATGGACATTAATCGGATTTAAGAAAGGCCATACAATTGAAAAGAAAACTAATGTGGAAAAACAGAGAATAAATTCATAAACAATGTCCATAAAAAAGATGTAAAATCATTAAAGCAGCTGAGTAGGAAAGTTGGCTACCAATTTATATATCCAATGGTCATTTCAGAAAAATTCAATCGAGATTATTATAATTACTTCAAACGTTATTTGTTTCTTTTTTTTTTTTGAGTTGTTATAAAATATCTCCAACAACATAATGGCAAAAAAAAATTAATCAAATGCATAATTAAAAATGAAATAAAGACATATATGTAATGGCAAATTTAGAAATTTTCTGAATGATGTTATAATTAAAATAATAATGATTAGTGGGTTCATTAGTATCATTAATTAAGTAAAATTTTAACATAAATAATATAATTAATAGAGATTTTTAACATTTTAGTGATATTATTTGACATTACTTATATCAACGTCGATCTGCCGCTATGTATATATAATAGTAAATCATTTTCAATAGCAAAAGTAGAGAGAAACCTCTTATGGTGACTTGAATAACAAGTTAATCATGATCGAGGTTTTTGACCATTAACTTTTGCCTTGTTCAACTTAATTCTGAGGTGAAATTCAGCTATTACAAGCAAATACAATTCTAAAAAGCAATGACAAATTAATTTAATGGAGCCGTAATATAGACTCCAACTTTTTTTTTTATTAGCAATTAATGTGATCAATTGAATTTATTTTCCTTCAAAGAGCACGAAAATTTTGTAAGAAACAGGAAATTAATCCCGGAGTAGAAGCAACATATGTAGTTTACACTTGCAGTTAAAAAAGCATAACACATCTAAAGGGTAGAGAAAAGCGGCAGTGGGAAACAAGTAGTAAACCAGGCAAACAGATTAATCAACCAACGACATTTCAAGGTTTCTTGGATGCATGGTGGAAGTACATTAATTTTCTCCTGACTCCCCACGTCGGGATTCTGTTGACCGCAGGTATTCCTGCAACGACATGAGAATTTCCAATGACTTTGTTGCATCAAAGTGGTTTATCTCTTCAAATCGAGGTGACATATTGTAATTGTTAATACATAAGAGTACCAATTTCTGAATACAGGCGCTATATGAATATGTTCAATTCTCCATTTCTCTCTGTCCCCTCCTTCCCTTCCTTACTAATTCCTCATTGGCTTCTCCATCCTTGGATGATGGATCTGAGTCTAGAATGGTATGCAAAATCACAAAACATCCGATGAATGAGGTAATTTTCTATACTTATGGTCTAGTTTATTAAGGGTTGGAGCAATGTATCTGCCCAAGAAAAAGGTAATTAATCTTTCCTGTATTGTAACCAAATTAAGTAATTATCACCTGTCTTTCCTGTTTTGATCGGTCTTTGAAGAAATCAATGAAATTACAGGGAGCTGAAGGAGCAATTTAAGAAGCCATGCATGCAGTCGTATTACTTGGTCATGTTGCGGCTGAGAAGGACAAACATGTCAATGAAAGAAGGAAGATGACACGTACCCTAGTTTACTTCAAGAGTCGACCAAACTGCAGCTCTACAATGATTTCATACGAAGCTGCTCTTTAATTATATTAGTTCCTCTTAAGGTTCTAAATTCATCATTCAAATATCATGTGTAAGTTTCGTCATCCAACTATTAGTTAAGTCGGTTATTGGGTTTATCTAATTGATTTCCAATATTGGACGTAATATAAGGTTGAAAATTATTATATTGTAAATTATAACTTATATTTGTATACGTAACCTCGTAAAAAGAAAAGAAAATTATATATAGACGAAGTTAATCAAGTTTAGTTAACATTAATTCTATCAAATTTTGTTTTTCTTTGTAATTAAAGCCCTTGACATATTCAAGAATTCATGGACATTGAGATCTATGCAAAATCATGGAAGTGCATGGAGGTCAGGAAATGATCATCTACGATGATATATGAATTAATCAATGATCAAACATTAATCCAAAGAAAATGATGAATGCTGAAAGCAGTTTTAGTTTAATTAAAGATTGAACATAAGTATATTCATATATTGTAAGTCAAGTCTAAAAAGTTCATCCAGAACCACCCTTTTATTTATTTATTTATTTTATTTATCATTTGTTTCCACTTATTTTGCAAGCATCTCTTTGACCTAGTGCCTCTGTAAGCTTTAATAAATTGTTCTACCTTTGTACGTGGTTTTTGTTTACATAGAATAAACCAACAACAACAATCAAATAGGTAATATAATTTATATATTTAGTGCAATAAGAAGTTATTTATTTTTTCTAAAGAGAATTTTATATCTTGATTTTCATATTCGATTTTGACTTATCTGGTTTTAATTGATTGTGAAATCAATTATTATTAGCGATATTCCATAAATCAAGCATCTTTTTTCAATTAAAATCCAACAAACAATCTTTTTTCTCGAGATTTATATTAAAGGATGTGATTCACTTAATCCAATGTAACAATTTGATTGCTAGGTAAAAATTTTACTCATTAAAAATGAAGTATTATCACCTGCTAATTTTAATTTTATTTTCCTTTCTACATTATAATCTGATAATTTTCCTATATATTAACCTTCCGCACACCTAGTGTGAGGTTAAAAAAAATAATATAATTTTTCTTATTACGTGGATAACAAATTAATCAGAACAAAAAAAAGTTATTGAACTTATTATTTTCATACAAGAGAGAGGCAACGTACATTGGAACCTAAGGTCTCTATCTTGAAATAAATTGGTGAACTTTTAACTTATTAAAAGAAGCAAAAGTTAAAAGGATAAATTGGATATTGAAGTTTAGGTCTAACAAATTAAAACTAATTTAGTTTAAATAAAGAAATAAAAAATTGAAATTTAAGTAATATAAAAACACTAACTCAATTAATTTTCTTTTAAAAAACATTAAGTTGGGCCGATAGTTCTACTCAACGTTAGATTATCATGATTTTATGGAGCTGCTATGGAATTTAGAGCTTTTTAATAGGAGTCATTAATATTTAAAATACTTTTTCATGTAATCATTTATCATGAATATAAATACTTATTTAATAAATATAATGAAAAACAAA
This sequence comes from Theobroma grandiflorum, assembly GCA_036013995.1. Taxonomy (NCBI): domain Eukaryota; kingdom Viridiplantae; phylum Streptophyta; class Magnoliopsida; order Malvales; family Malvaceae; genus Theobroma; species Theobroma grandiflorum. The sequence goes on along the minus strand of CP142132.1, from coordinate 13,756,916 downwards.
AAAAGTTAGTTTAGTTTTATTAGCTTCATTGTTTATTTATAGTAAAGAAATAATAAATAAAAACAAAAATTATTATTATCTTAGATGCAACTCATAGAGTTTTTAAACTCTATAAGCGAGATATGTCCCATTGCTTAAGTTATATTTAAAGAAATTAATACATCTAAATGGACACTTTGTTGAATAATTTTCTTTCACTGCATGGTTTTTTTTTTTTTTTTTACTGAGTCAAGGTTGTCCTGGTCTTTAATGATTGGTTATTATTGTTCTGCAAAACATGGTCATGTCACCTAATTTTTAACAGTTGTTTTTGACATGTTCAAGCTATTTTTCGTTAGATATACATCTACAAAAAGGGTTGTAGCTTTTTGAATAAAGTGTGCAGCTTAAAAATAACTTTATCTTCTTTCTCTTTTATGCTTTAGCTTATGTTTGTCAATTATAGCTATCAGTGGTATTAGAGCTAGGTTGAAAAGACTGAAACACATGAGGTCAGAGAGAAAAAGAAACAATGAAGAGTTCTCAAATAAACTTAAAGTAGTAATATTTTTTATTTTCTTCTTTTACAATCAGGGTTTTAGATACCAACTTTGTATAGGCTATCCCATGTTTTGATGGTCACTATGACCATTGAGCATGCTAATGGAGAAATTTTTATAATCTAAAGAGTGTTCGTAGATTGTTAAATCTGGAATTAGAGAACCTGAAGAAGGCGTAGTCTTGACCAATTCCCAAAAAATAGAGTTGGAAAAGAGGAAGCTAAAGGATTTGAAAGTAAAAAATTACCTTTTTCCGAGCTATTGATCATTCCATCCTGAAAATAATTCTTAGCAAAGAAGCTTCCAAGGATGTTTGGGATTCCATGAAGAAAAAATATCAAGGCTCTTCTAGAATGAAGTATGCACAACTTCAAGCCTTGAAGAGGGATTTTGAGACTCTACAAATGACAATGGGGAATCTATCACTAGTTATTGTGCTAGAACCATGGAGATAAGCAACAAAATGTGATTCCATGGTGAGAAGATGGAAGATGTCACCATTGTGGAGAAGATATTACGTTCCTTGACACCAAAGTTCGATTATGTTATTTGCTCAATTGAAGAATCCAACGACATAGATGCACTTTCTCTTGATGAACACCAACGCTCTTTGTTAGTTCACAAACAGAAATGAACCGAAGTTCAACTACAAAAGAACAAGCTTTAAAGGTTTATCTTTACTCACTCCTCAAATTCTAGAGGAACAAGTAGAGGTACAAGAAAGGGAAAGGGAAATTGAGGCAATAGAGATGGCAATAGGCACTTCAAAGCTGATATTCAAGATAAATGACGAGATCAACATTTTGACAAATCCAAGGTAAAGTGCTTTAGATGTCATAAATTCAGTCATTATTATTTCGAATGTTATACTAAACTGCTTGATGACAAAGAAACGGGAGAAAAATTAAATTTTGCAGCAAAGAAGGAAGTTGAAACTTTTTTTATGACAGCTCAAGTTAACAAGGAACTTGAGCCAAATGTTTGGTATGTGGATATTGGTTGTAGCAACCACATGAGTGGAAGTAAGTTTTCTTTTTCTTATTTAAATGAAAGCTTGCATTCTATTATAAGTTTTGGTGATTGTTCCACTGTGACTGTGATAGGAAAGGGTAATATTAAGATAAGAACTAAGATTGGTTTTGTAGAAACAATTTTTAATGTCCTCTACGTTCCTGGCTTGAAAAGCAATTTGTTAAGTGCTGGTCAATTACAAGAAAAAGGTTATGTAATCACTATTCAGAATGGTGCTTGCGAGGTATATGACCATACTAGAGGAGCTATAGTTGTTGTTCAAATGAGTTCAAATAGGTTGTTTCCATTGAAGATTGAAAGTGTTCAATTTTGCTTGATGTTTGAAGTGAAATACCCTTACTTGATGGCCGAAGTAAAAGACCCTTCGTGGCTGTGACATTTTTGCTACTTCCACTTGAGTTTTAGTGGATTAAAGACTCTCCAATAGAAAAATACGGTGACAGGTCTTCCTCAAATTACTATTTTTTCCCAAGTTTGTGAAGAATATGTTGTTGGCAAACAACATTGTGCTCAATTCCCTCAAGGAAAGTAATGGAGAGCAAAAACTATCCTAGAGCTAGTTCATTCTGACATTTGTGGGTCGATAAAACCATCTTTTAATAGAGGTAAAAGATACCTAAATACTTTCATTGATGATTATACTAAAATAACTTGAGTTTATTATTTACAAGAAAAACAAAAACCTTTTAGTGCATTTAAATGCTTCAAAGCCTGTGTTGAAAATGAAATAGAAAAAGCCATTAAAACCCTCCGTATTGATCATGGTGGAGAATATTGTTCAAGAGAATTTGAAGATTTTTGTGATGATTATGGCATTCAAAGAGAGCTCATAGCTGCCTATACACCGCAACAAAATGGTGTATCGAGAGAAAAAATAGAGCCATCCTTAATATGAGAAACTTGCTAGCAAGAGGAAGAATTCCAAAGAATTTTTAGCCAAAAGCAGTCAATTGTAGCATTCATGTCTTGAATAGAAGTTCTACTTTTGTTGTTCAAAACATGACACCAGAAGAGGGTTGAAGTGGGTGGAAACCAACTGTAAATCACTTCAGAATTTTCGATTGCATCGCTTATGCACATGTCCCAAATGAGAAGAGGAAAAAACTTGATGATAAGGGTGAAAAGTGTGTCTTTCTCGATGTTAGTGACGCATCCAAAGCATATAAATTGTTTAATCCACAAACTAATATGATTATGGCTAGTACAGATGTTGTTTTTGATGAAAAAAGCGCTTGGGATTAGAATAGGCAGCAATCTGCTCCAGTGATTCTTGATAGTGATGTTGAAGAAAAAGGGCAACCAACTCTAGTAGCCTTTATACCTGAAAATCCATCAAATATAACTCCAACCACTGCTGAAACTTCACCAACAACAATAAAAGCTATTGATGTAGCAGCTTACTATTTTCATCGTGTTCAAAAAAGGCCCGCATGGATGAAAAACTATGAGGTAACTGGAATTGATCAAATTGAAGATCCAATCACTTAGTTTGCTTTATTTTCAGATTGTGACCTCACAACTTTTGAAAGTGCTATCAAAGAATCAAAATGGTGAAAGGCGATGGATGATGAAATTCAAGCCATTGAAAGAAATGATACTTGGGAGTTATCTAATCTTCCAAAAAGGCACAAAACCATTGGTGTAAAATGGATCTTCAAAACAAAAATAAAAGAAAATGGTGAAGTTGATAAGTATAAAGCACGATTGGTGGTTAAGGGATTCAAGCAGGAATATGAGGTTGACTACACATAAGCTTTTGCTCCAGTTGCAAAACATGATAATAATCAGATTGGTGATCGCATTGGTGGTACAGAATTTTTTGGCCCATCTTCCAATTGGATGTCAAATCTGCATTTGTGCATGGAAACTTGGAGGAAGAGGTATTTGTAGAACAACCTCATAATTATATTAAGATTGGAAATAAGCATAAAGTGTATAGATTAAAGAAAGCTCTTTATGGTTAAAACAAGCCCCACGGGCTTGGTATAGTCACATTAAGGGTTATTTTTTGAAAGCAACTTTTTAGAATTGTCTATATGAGAACACACCTTTTATTAATTGGAGATGAAGGGAAAATGCTCATTGTTTGCTTATATGTAAAAGATCTTATATATACTGGAAATGATAGTGTCATGTTTGAAGAGTTCAAGAAGTCTATGATGATTAAATTTGAAATATCTGATCTTGGTATGATGCATCATTTCCTCGGCATAAAAGTAGTGTAGTCTACTAATGGGATTTTTATTTCTCAAAAGAAGTATGTGCAAGAAATTTTAAACAAGTTTTGGATGAAGGATTGCAATCCTGTAAGCACTCCAATTGAGTTTGGCTTAAAGCTAAAGAAAGATCATGTAGGAAAGAAGGTGGATAGCACACTTTACAAGCATATAGTGGGCAGTTTGATGTATTTAACTACAACAAGACCAGACATAATGTATTCTATGAGTCTAATAAGTAGATATATGGAGAATCCAACAAAAATGCATCTGTTAGCCGCTAAGAGAATCTTTCATTACTTGCAAGGAACTAGAGATTTTAGGCTATTCTACAAGAAGGGCAAAAGGTTAAATTTGTTTGGGTTTATTGACAGTGATTATGTAGGAAATCAAGCACTTAAGGTTATGTTTTTATGTTGGGTATAGAGGCTGTTTTGTGGTCTTCCAAGAAACAACCAATTGTCACTTTGTCAACTATGAAAACTGAATTTGTTTTTTTTTCTTTTTTATAATTGGAAAGGAGGGATTCGAACTCTACCCTTTAGACGAGAGGATTATATACCAATTAATGAATCAAATGCTCAACTGTTGAAACTGAATTTGTTGCTGCAACAGCTTGTGCTTGTCAAGCTATCTGGCTAAGGAGAACTCTTGAAGAGTTACATTTCAAGCAAGTAAGAGCTACTAACAGTTTTTCTTACAACAACTTAGCCATCAAACTTTCCAAGAATCCTATGCTATATGGAAGAAGCAAACATATTGACATGAAGCATTATTTTTTAAGAGATCTCAACAATGATGGAAGAATAGATGTGAAGTATTGTTGAAGTGAAGATCAATTGGCTGACATATTTACTAAACATCTCAGATTTCTTTCTTTCCAAAATCTGAGAAGGTTGTTGGGCATTTGCACCTTGGAAAATTCAAATTGACAAAGAAAAAGGAGCTGCATGTATAAACTGAAGCTTAAAAGTTTTCAATTTAAGGGAGGGATTGTTGAATAATTTTCTTTCATTGCACAGATTTTTTTTTTAACTAAGTCAAATTTGTCTTAATTTCTAGGGAATTGGTTATTATTGTTTTGCATAACATGGTCATGTAGCCTAATTTTTAACAATTATTTTCTGCACGTTCAAGCTATTTTTCTTTAGATATAAACTTATAAAAGGGTTGTAATTTTATGAATAAAGTGTGCAGCTTAAAAATAACCTTATCTTCTCTTTTTTTTATGCTTTAGCTTTTATTATAGCTATCACACTTGACAACCTTTTAACTCCACTTATAAAGTTGGTAAATTCTAACATCAATATATAGAATAATAATCTCAAAAACAATAGCTAGAGAATATAAAAAAAGGATGAATAAAGTGTTGAAGTGCATTCCACCTCAAGAAATCATGTAACTTAGCTTAGAAGACTACAAATAATCACCTATCCTTTCTATTGACTGATAATACATTTTTATTACGTGTGACATGATTTTTATAAAAAAAAAAATCAGACAAATTCAGTTCATGATAATTTTATAAAAGAACAGTTGCATGTGACACTGGCGGCTCCCTGTAGAGCATTTCAGCTGGGGGAATCTGCAAACTTAGCATAAAATAATGGTGACGCGAAGTGAATACGGAAAGGCAGTTGGTAAATCATGATGCAAACAAATTTTGAACTAATCAATTCCTCCTAATTGCCAGTGTGAGTACACTTAGCTTAGAATGAAAAGAAAATAAGCTTAATCATCATTAATATACACTTCCAAATTAAAAAATAGTTATAATTAAGGATTTATCAATATAAATTGTGTATATATATATATAGTTTGTTTAAAGAATGAGAGAATTCTGGCTAGAAAAAAGAATGAGAGAATGTGAAAGCATTATTATAGTAGTGATTAAAAAATTTAGTAGTATCATTAGATATAAAATGTGAGGTCCAAAGAGTAAAGAATAAAGGCAATTGAATGAGGAAGTTACTTGAAAATGAGGCACCAACAAACTCGTGATGCAGCAGGGGAGTGGGCATATGATGAGCTGCGATTGAACATTTGAGCGTGAATAATGGGCAACCGACACCGCCACCGGCATCCTTCCACCAAAGAAAATTTTTACTAGGTACTTAATAATATCATGCCAAGTCGTTGACTATTCATTAGAAGTCAAACCTAAGCTTCACATGCTTTTCCATTGCTTGTATGAGTAGATCATGGGTATTCATGGTCTCATCTCTGAAATTCAGTCATTTAATCTAACACTAAATAAACTGTATTTCTTTTTTTTTTTGTTTTTTAAGGCATATGGAGTTTTGATTGAGTTACCAAGAAGTTCATTTCAATCTTAGTCTTGAATTAATTGATGATGCAACTTCTTCAAAGTTTAAATTAATATTAGAAATTGATAAACATGCTCCGAAATTTTATTGCTGAATCAATGTATATATATTGATGACATTACAAACATACTTAAATATATTCTTTTAAAATTCGAAAAAAAAGAATTTGAATTGTAATTTTTAAATAAGAAATCATGCACCAATGAATCAGTTGATTAAATACCTGAATGTATATTTTAAGTAACTTAATATCAATATTGGGAAGACATTAAAATCCATATGCATGCAGGCTTATTTTCCTTTCATTATGGGGCATATTTTGCATTTTTAGAGGGTTGAGAAAAGCTCAGGGACTACCAAAAAAAAAATTAAAATAAATGAAAAAGACATAGTTATAAAAATGCGTTCATAAACTTCCTCTAAATTAACTTTCTTTCACTTAATTTGTTTTCCTTTTTTTTAAATAGCCATGAACCTATGTCATGAAATGGACTTGCCCTTCACCAGAATTGCTTGGTATTTTGAAGTATGACTATACCTTTCCTCCTCATATAATCTTTCTTTGTTTTTATTTTTTATACTGAGAATGAGATCATCTTTATCCTTAAAAAAAAAGCCTTGTCAAAAGTTGAATCCTCTCGACAATCTGAAAATTTCCATACAACAAAGGCAATAGCCTGGGGTCCACACGCATTTAACAGAGAGGATTTGAGTTCAAAAGAAAAACATGGAATAATTCCAACAGCTCGGAAATTGGACCTTCTATTGCATTTCTTGAGAGCTAACTTGTCTCAACCTCCTTTTGCTTGACGCGGGACTCAGCTAATCAAATGTCAACCTTTTCCTCTCGCACAAACAACTGGCTCCTGACTCCTGAAGAATCTTCCAATCTCATTTCAGGCTCAGCGTTATGACCTTGTCCATTTCCCCTTATAAATGTATCAACCACTCTCAACAAAATCCATCCCCATCAACCTTCCAAAGTAGACAGAGTCCTTTCCTCAAACCCCCAAGAAATTCTCTTTAAAACTCATCTCGTTCCCTCCCAATCTTTCATCAAATATTGCATTCTTTTTTCTCTCTATCAAATTTCCAAAATCTTCCCCTCTCCTTCCTTCTCTCTAGAAATTCCTGTCTGGTGACATTCGATATAATTGTAACGACAAGACCAAGAAGAATAGCCCTTAGGATCAATGGGGAACTACGTTTCCTGCACTTTATCAACCCCACTAGGAAAATCATCAAAATCAACAAAAGTGATTCTCCCAAGCGGTGAAATCAGGCAATTCAACGAACCCATCAAAGCCGCTGAGCTCATGCTTGAAACACCAAACTTCTTCCTCGTAAACTCTCAATCTCTCAAGCTCGGCCGCAGGTTTTCACCTCTGCATGCGGATGAAGACTTAGAGTTCGGCAACGTCTACGTCATGTTTCCGATGAAGAGAGTGAACTCCACGGTGACCGCAGGTGACATGGGAGCTTTGTTTCTTGCTGCAAACTCGGCTGCTAAAATGGGTTTTGGTGGGGAGGTGAGGATCTTGCCAGAAGCTGAAGAGGCTAATTTGCGGGATGTTTCACTGGAAAATATCGAGGAGAAAGAGGCAATGCCGAAGCTTAACTTGGATGATATTGAAGAGTTTTCAACTCCAGGGTTCATGCATAGATTATCAATGTCAAGGTCTAAGAAACCATTGCTTGAAACCATAGCTGAAGAGCCTATTTGTGCCAGATGATGGGCTATGTTGGTCTCTCTTTATGGTTTCTAGCAGAGAAAATTATAGAAAAAATTATATATTTTGGTGGAGAAAGCTAGCAAAGCAGCTATGGAGTTTCAATTTGTGGTATTATTTGCAAGTTGCAAGCTTTATGGGGAACTTGTTTTGGGATCTGAACAGAAAATCGAAGATTGGATGTCCAGATTTTGAAGAATGTTTTTGGATGTGACAGCGCAGGGAAAAAGGGTCATGTTGATTGTATATTCTTTTGAGTTTGAATTTGATTATTATCTATATTCCATGTGGGGGTCATGTGCTGAACAGTGAGCATCCACCTTATCAAAACTTAGAAAAGGAAAATTATATGTAGGAAACAGATGTATGTAATGCATGATTGTTTTAAACAGTTGATATAGAAAAGAAAAGTTTGTATTTTCAGCTTAAATTTTTGGATTCTAAATTCTTATGATTTTTTTAGTTTTAAATTATTTTAATTTGCTTGTTGTGCTAGAAGAAAATAATTGGGTTAACATCTATGCATCAAAAAGTGTCATAAATGAAAGCAAAATAATCATCATAAATTTACAAGTTCTCTCTGGTCCTCTATATGCCATTTTTGTGAGAGTGGTTTTTTTTTTTAATCTTTTGGAAATATAATCTCTTTCCATTTTTTAGGTATTTGGGAACTATACAAGAATGCAACTTGCAATTTAAATAGTACAAAAATATTTTTTTGCATGGTGGTGAAAAATAATAACATTTACTAATGAAAAATAGACAAATGTAGCAAACATTTTGGTCATTCTTGATTGAAAAGCTATATATCATCTAATTTTAGCAAAATGGTTATACAATGATCATCAATCTATTTATAATTACAATACCCTTAGCAACATATTTATCCATATATATTGGCACATTTTCACTTTACAGTATACTATACAATATGGCAAATTTATTTTTTAATAAATTAAAATAATTTAAAGATAAAATCCTAACTTAATTAATCAAAATTCAAAAACTCAAAATTTGATCAATTAAAATCCATCTATGGATGCTTTACCTTTAATTGAATAAAATAGGTTCGATATAAATTTAAAGAAATTAAACTCTCATTGAATCATCTAATCTAGTATTATATATTGCTCTTCCAAATCATTTGACACACATTGAGATAGAAGAAATTTTGAAAAATAAAGTTATTAGAACTCTCACAAGTTCAAAGAAAATTAAAAAAAAAATAAATAAAATCTTCAAAACTCCTTTCGAATGAAAAAAAATCTTCAAAACTCTCACAAATTTACGAAAGTTGATATGAAAAATAAAATCTCAAAAATTTCAATAAACAAATCTAAAAAAAATGAAAAATCAAAATCTCTCTCAAGAGTTTCAATCTACAAGTCTAGGAGAAAAATATGAAGGATAAAGTCTCCAGAATCCAAAACACAATTCAAAAGAAAAAGACTCCTGATATTAGGCTTTAAGACTCTTCAAGAAATTAGTAAGATACTGATATTAGGCTTTAAGACTCTTCAAGAAATTGCTTTCTGAGTTCGTGAAGGATTTCATTTGTTTAAGATAAAATCATCAAAACCCTAAAAGTAGATTTTTGTTACAGAAACGAATTAGATGATTATTCTTTTATTTTAAAAAAATTTTAAAAATTTGCACCTGAGTTTTATTTATAAAATTATTATTTGTTTCTTGATTTATATATTTTATTTTCAAAACGAAATTATGTGTGCAAGGATATGTGTACAGTTTTCTTTTTTATTTTCACACTGAACTTTTATACTTTATTGTGGGATCAAATATTTATTTTTTAAGTGTTTTAATTTATTTATATATATGTCTAATTTTATTTTATAATTAATCACAATAAAATTTTTATTTTCCCAAAATTTAGAGTTTCTAATTAAACATTATTTAAACAATTCAAGGTGATTTAAATGTTGTAACCTTTATCTTGCAATTATTTGGATTTTGGAGGAAATAGAATGAACGGGGAAAAAAAAAAACAGGAAACTACCCCCTTTCTGAAAAAAAAAAAAAAAAAAAGGAAAACCGACCCTTTGGCGCCAATGTACCTCGCCCGCTGTTGGAGACCCCAAACTATCCAAAAATCCCAAATCAACCTCTCAAAAATGCACCTTTCCCTCCCCTGAACCCCCACACCTCCCCGCAAAACACCGCCAATGTCCTCTCAAGCCCCTGCCAAAATCCTAACCGTAGACTCCACCGAACTCTACCTCGCTGCCCTAAACTCCCCCGATTCCACCCTCTCTTTCCCCCCAATTCCCTCCTCTTTCCCTCCCTCCAAACTCATTCCCAACTCTCGCTTCCTCATCGACTCCTTCCGCCACCCCTCCACCACCTTCTCCGCTGCCTACTTCCTCTCCCACTTCCACTCCGACCACTACTCCGGCCTCTCCCCTTCCTGGTCCAGAGGTATCATCTTTTGTTCCCACCTCACTTCCCTGCTTCTCATCCAAACCCTGAAAATCCCACCCCATTTCATCTTCCCCTTACCTTTAAACGAACCCGTTGTAATAGATGGCTGCGAGGTCATTCTCATTGACGCCAATCATTGCCCTGGGGCTGTCCAGTTCTTATTCAAAGTTCCCACTAAAAATGGGAGCTTTGAAAGGTACGTTCACACGGGCGATTTTCGTTACTGTAGTTCAATGAAGTTGAATAGTTATTTGAATGGATTTGTCGGTTGTGATGCTATTTTTCTTGATACTACTTATTGTGATCCAAAATTCATATTTCCTTCTCAAGAAGAATCGATTGATTATGTGGTCAGTGTGGTAGATGGTATAGGAAAGGAATTTGAGAAAAAGAGGGTTTTGTTTCTTGTTGCTACTTATGTTGTTGGGAAAGAGAAGATTTTGGTTGAGGTTGCACGGAGATGTCAGAGGAAGATATGCGTGGATGGGAGGAAAATGGGGATTTTGGGTGTTTTAGGGTACGGGGATGATGGGGTTTTTACAGAAGATGAAAGTGAGAGTGATGTTCATGTGGTTGGTTGGAATGTGTTGGGTGAGACTTGGCCATATTTTCGGCCAAATTTTGTGAGAATGAAGGAGATTATGGTGGAAAAGGGGTATGAAAAAGTTGTTGGTTTTGTGCCAACTGGGTGGACTTATGAAGTCAAAAGGAATAAATTTGCTGTGAGGTCTAAGGATTCATTTGAGATACATCTAGTCCCTTATAGTGAGCATTCTAATTATGATGAGCTTAGAGAATATGTGAAGTTTTTGAAACCAAAGAAGGTTATTCCTACAGTCGGTATGGACATAGATAAGCTTGACAGTAAGCATGCTGATAAAATGAGAAAGCACTTTGCTGGGTTGGTTGATGAAATGGCCAATAAGAAAAACTTCCTGATGGGTTTTCATCATGGCAATGGTGAAAACATGGAAAAAGTTGAAGTGGATGCTAGTGGTGGCTCGAATGAGGAGCATGACCTGGAGATAAAGCAAAATATACTGGAAATGGAAACAGTTGAGAGTAATGATGTAGATATTACTTTGAATGATTCATCTTCATTGCACAAACCTGATTCACAAGATCTAACCATACCAAGTGAGGAGGAAAGAGAGAGAATCATTGAGGAATTTCGGGACTGTTTGCCCAAATGGGTCACCAGGGACCAGATATTAGATTTGATTGGCAGCTCAAGATGGAACGTTGTTGAAGCAGTTTCCACATTTTGTGAACGTGAAATTGAGTTATACGAGCAAGTTGCTGCTTGTAGAACTTCTGATTCTGCATCCCAAGCCACTTCATCTAACAACTCCATGTCACTTTCAAATTCAGGAACTTTTAGAAGTAGCATTCATGAAAGTGTTAGCTTTCATGTAAGTCCAACCAGCAAGTCTCCTAGCTTGAAACTTTCAGTTAGGAGCAACATATCTCCTGGAAAAAGGAAGAAAAACACGGAGAACAAGTCGAATAAAAAAGCAAAAGGTAATTCAAAATTGGAATCTAGTGGGTCAAAGCAACCTACAATAACAAGCTTCTTCGGTAAACTTTTGGCTGATGACACTAAAGGTGATAGGAGTGGTGTAAAAATTGAGGAATGCCCCAAAGGTGAAAACTCCTTGCCTAATAATTTGACTAAATCATATGTAGAGAAAATAGATCAGTTTATTCAGATAATAAATGCCAATGACTCATCAAGAAATTACGTGGCCACCTTACTTGAGAAAACCCAAGGAGATGTCAACAAGGCGCTGGATATATATTATAGTAAGCCTCAGGTGAATCATGGTGAGGATACAGAAAATTTGGTACCCTCCAGCAAATCAGCTCAGGTCCCGAGCTGTTCTAATGATTCTTCTGTTACCAAGAAGAAAAATGTGCTAGAGGAGTCAAGATGTTTGGCGGATTCATCTTTGCAGAGACAACCAATGGAAAATGTGGAGACAACTCTTGTATCACTGCCTCCTGATAAATATAAACCTATAGACCATGGTTGGTGTCAAGAAGTTGTTTAATTTACTATTTTCATAATATTGTATAATTTTACTAATTCTGGAGTATGATAGCATCTGTTTAGAAGTTATTTTATCTTTTCAAAACTCTTGGCAGATTTCTTTGGGTTATAGTAGTTTTACTGCATCTTTGGTGTCTCTTTCATTAAGAGGCCAGTTCACAGAACTTCTCAGCTTATTCATAAAATTTTGAAACTCCTACTGAGATGTCCATGCAGCATGCTGGAAGTCTGGTCAGCCTGCTCCATACATCCATCTTGCACGGACTTTTGACCTGGTTGGGGGTCAAAAGGGCAAGATCAAAGCTATATCTATGCTTTGCAATATGTTTAGAAGGTTGGTACAGATTGTATCTTATTATTTGCATATATTCTTGGTTGTGGAATCAAAGTTGACATTGCATTACTAATAACTGACTGCTGACCATTTTTCCTTTATGTTGTCCTTCAACCAGTTTGCTGGCCTTGTCCCCAGAGGACGTGCTTCCTGCTGTGTATCTGTGCACCAATAAAATTGCTGCTGACCATGAAAATATTGTTAGTCCAATTCTCCAGTTCTCCTGTCCTTCTCTGCTTTTTCCTGTTTCAGACAGTAATTGGTTCTTACTCACCATTTCTTAAAGATAAATTTTGTCCCTCAAATTGTACTATTGTAGAGCACTTAACAACTAAGAAACAGAATTTGAGAAGATATAGATTGAATGTAGCTCTGTTGCTGCAAAGCACAAGAAAACAAGATGCATTCATGCTGTACTAATGACGCAGGAATTAAATATTGGCGGAAGCGTGGTTACATCCGCACTGGAAGAAGCTTGTGGGACTAACCGCTCAAGAATAAGGGATATGTACAATGACATTGGTGATCTTGGTAGAAGCAGATAATTCCTGTCATAATTTTCAGTTTTCTGTTACTCTTTTCCTTCCACAGTATTTTGGGAAGAGCCTTTTTAACAACCTATTTTGGTCTAAGGTGATGTTGCGCAAGCATGCCGGCAAACTCAAACTTTACTTGCTCCTCCACCACCATTATTAATTGGGGATGTATATGCTGTACTCCGGAAGATAAGGTATGAACTGCCCAGTATGGATTATATGACGGTGAATGATATGAAATTGCTAAAATATTGATGCCATGACTAGATAATAATTTGTTTGTAGAGATTTAGGAAACAAGGAGCGTCCTAATAATTTGCAGTACTTAGAAAATTTGAAATAATTAGTTAATGCCTGGGTTTTTCTGGTGAGAAATTCATGGAGAACTTGCCACAATATGGTTTTAGTCATAAGAATTGATTTTCTAGATCACTTAATAAATAAGAAGCAGAATATTATTATCATGGTGTTGATGGTAGACTGAAGATTGTGCTCTTGGATATCTCATGTTCTGTATCATGCAATAAGATAACTCATGGCTTGAATAAGAATGCTGGATATGATTATACCTGCAGATTCCTACACAAAAAAATGTCTGTCTGCTTCTTCCTTTTTTTCTTTTTGAAAAATAAGAGTGTTGTGGCAGGTTTTCTCACAACTTAATATCAATTTGGGTATCATTTTTAAATTTTGCTACTGTAGCTAGGTAAGCAGCATGCTCGTCATTAGACGTCTCTGTGGCTGGGGTGGGCCAGGCCTGGTTGACACCTCTAAATTCTTGTTGAGGGCCTGGTCTAGCCTGTCCGTTTAATAATTGATTATTAAAATATAAAAATATTGATATTTTAGAATTAAAATTAAATAACAATATTTTTTATTAATATAATAATGTCCTGACCGGGTTGGGACTGAGTCTTAAAATCCTGTCCAAGGCCTAGCCTGTGGGCCTCACTGGCCTTCCAGCCCATGGACAGGTCTATTTATCATTTAGCTTTGTATTATTTTAATTTTTGTCTTGTAAAATCAATTTGTCTCATTTTCCTCATATAGCATTTATCAGTTTACAAACAGGCAGTGGCAGTACCATCCGGAAGAAAAACCTCATTCTGAATCTTATGCGTTCATGTAGAGAGAAGGAGATGAAGTTTCTGGTTAGAACTTTGGTAAGATTCTGAAAATAATCTATTTCTTCTATGTAAGTTATGTAGGAAATTCATGTTTTTAATCATATAATTATCTAATATGCAACATTTTGAAAAGAATGGAAGGTTATTTTTTTTATTTGAATAGGCTATATTTTTTTCTTGTATCCCAAAGTTTTGAGATCTTTTAGAACACTTCAAAATTGCTTTATTTAGCTGTTTGAAAGAAGTTCAAATATCGTGTGGTATTAATTAATCACTTGTACATGCATCAAGGTGCTTGGTAGTGTGGGTTAATTATTGAATCATAGCATTATCTGTGAAGTATTGCTAGACTGGTGGTTTTTGCAATTTGTAGTGGAGCAAGATAGTCATTAAGAGTGATATATTGGAGTGAGCCTTGTCTCTTGCTAGAGCAGAGTCTAGAAAGCTTTTGCATCGGTATTTGGAAGAGCCAGTTCTAATTGCACACGTTCTGGTAGTATCTGATAATTGAGATGAGAGATGATTTGTTTAGAATTTGGAAGGATTTGATTTTTTATTTGCATGGTTGTAGTTAAGTGCTGTTAATGGGCTTGTCATGCTTATTGTTTCATTCTTGGTTTTAGTCTAGAAGCTTATGAAGTGTCTAGAGACATGAAGTTTTCTGAAAACCTGGGTAAGTGAGTTTCTTTGTGTATCAGATGGGAGTTTAGGTGCATTTGATCAGCTCTTAGCAATTTGAATTCCCCTAATTGATGCATCATGCATAGTAGATGTGTGATCAAAACACACATTATGCTCTGCTGGTATTTTGGTATGCTTGTTGAGTTTGGTCTTTTTTGTGCGATTGCCATTGTAGACTTCATGAATGTGAATGAAGGATTCCTTGTGACACAATTGTTAAACATGCTGTATGAGCATTGAATTGCTCTGCAATGTCTTCAGTTTCTAAAATTGTGGTACATACAGGTCAGGAATTTGCGGATTGGAGCAATGATGAAAACCATTCTGCCTGCATTAGCTCAAGCGGTTTTCATGAATTCTTCTCTTAATCTTTATCATGAAGGGTCAGCAGATAGTCTAAAAGAGAAGCTTCAGGTCAGATATCATAAACTAATATATAGATTGACTTTGTAGTTTCAGATTGATTTTGTGAAGAATTGAATATCAAATAGTAGATCTTTTGCTGAAGACTTGGTGGTTACACGCTTTGATTTATCTTTAAAAAGAAAATTCTGAATAGACAAAAGATGGGCAAGAGAGCTTCCTAATTTTTTGCAGGGATTAACATTGTCAACTCAGCAAGTTGTTGTACTTGTTGGTTTACGCCATGCCGCTATGGTGAGAAAATGTAAAAACAATGAGTGCATTAACCTCCTCCTCATCCCTCCCCTCTCACCACCCCCACCCCCCCACACCCCTCCCCGCCGATCCAACCAAAGGGGCAAAAGAAAGGAGAAGGATGAATCTGTTGATGTTCTGGTGTTCACATTGTACTGTCCTCTACAGAAATTCGTGCTACCAAAGATCTATTAGATTTGTCTGTATATGCATAATACTGTTTCAAGATTGCTTGTTTAATGCAAATGGGATCATCTATTTTCCTTTTATCCAATTTGATCTTTCGGTTTCTTGACAGGACATTTCTGCAGCAGTAATCGAGGTATATAATGTACTTCCAAATTTGGTAAGTGATAAGCAATTCGTATCAAAGTTTTTCAGTATATAATATTTTAAACATTTTTTAGCTGCAGACTTTCCACATCCACTCTCAATGAGAATGTTGGTACAGAATATATATAAATGTATGTATGTATGTCTGTGTATATATATGTGTGTGCATTATTTTGCTCTTGCTATCCATTTTTTTTTATAGATTAGAGTCTGTTTCATTTGACAGTACTCATGCACATGCCAGATTATGTTGCCTTTCAATTCCTTCTCCCCATTCTTCTGAAATTTAGCTCCAGAAATTTTCCGTATGTGTATGTATGCATTATTTTGATCTTGCCATCTTTGTTTTTTTAATAAATTATAGTCTGTTTCATTTGACTTTACACAGACTTATGCTAGATTGTGTTGCCTTCCAATTAATTCTCCACATTCTTCCGAAAACGACCTAAGATAGAATATGTTTGTTTTGCATTATATGTGTACTAAAAGTGCATTGTTAACAGGACTTGATTGTTCCTTCACTAATGAAGGAGGGTATTGCATTTTCATCATCAACCTTGTCGATGGTTCCAGGAATACCTATCAAACCAATGCTTGCAAAGTATGTATGACATGTTACTCTATTGTTTGCTCTTTTTTTTCTTCTTATCAAAGTCAACTAATGCTGTTACCTAACGGTAGTTTTACTCTACGTGATGGTAGAATTACTAACGGGGTTCCGGAAGTACTGAAGCTCTTTCAAAACAAAGCTTTTACATGTGAATATAAGTAAGCTCTTATTCTCTGTTTCATGATCTTTTGATGGTTTATACACATTTCCTTAAGTTTAAAAGTGTATTATTTGTTATATTTGCGTTTGGCAGGGAACAAAAACTAGATTCGGAAGGACTACCTACCTAATTTTACTCTTATGGAGTGAACTTAGGCTCATGAACACTTATAATAAACCTCCCTATTTTCTATTGTTGTTTTTATTGAGTCTGGATCATTGTATATTAAGTGTCCTAAGCAAATTTTGAGATTTTTAATTTTTGTGATAATATGTATGTAGTTGATTTGGATGAAAGCTGTGAGGTTATTGTGACTAACTATTAAGAGACTGACAGTTTGCAATAATATTTGGCTATGACCATATCGTGTCTTATGACAGCAGGGGATGTTATGTACTGATAATATGTTTTATGTGGTTTTATATCTTATGTGGTGATTAAAAGAAAGAAGAGGAGAAAAAAGAACCTAGTGGAAGGCATATCTTGTAGTTTTCTCATGACTCTTCCATATCTATTAGTTTTATCTTATATTATGTATGACTGAGTGGTTCCAAATGCCTGTGATTTTCAGATATGATGGTCAGCGTGCCCAAATTCACAAATTGGCAGATGGATCAGTGCATGTCTTTTCACGAAATGGGGATGAAACAACATTAAGATTTCCAGATTTAATTAATACAATTAAGGAGTCTTCTAAGCCTGCTGCCCAGACTTTCATATTGGATGCTGAGGTGAGACTGTCTAACAGCAAGATGCTTTTTAATTCTTTGAGATTGACTGTTTCCTCTATTTTGTACTGTTTATTCTTTCAAACCTAACTGAGCTGCAGTACATCTCAGTTGGAGAAAATACTCTTTTATGTTTCTAATGCCGTGTTTTGTTCTGGCTTCAGGTTGTTGCAATTGATAGGAAGAATGGTTACAAGCTCATGTCCTTCCAAGAATTATCTTCAAGAGAAAGAGGGAGCAAAGATTCTTTGATCACAGTGGACAATATAAAGGTTTGATTTATTTTCTCTTGGAATAATACATGATTATGGTTTACTGGTCTTTTAGCAAGGTTTGGAAGTTTAATGATGAAAGCTTAAAGCATTTAGGTAAATTGAAAATGAGGATCTGCATAGCTGTTTCAGTTTCACTTGATTGTTATTTAAGATACCTATTTCCTTTGTGCTTTTCTCTCTGATGTAAAAGTCCCTTTCAGTATCTATTTATTCTCATTTTTATCTTTTTCTTATAAGTTCAACTTTCATTTCCTATACCCTAAAGCTAAATTTCAAGGTTTCCTTCTAATATCATTGCTACATGCAGGTTGACATTTGCGTATTTGTGTTTGACATCATGTTTGCTAATGGAGAGCAGTAAATATCTTGAACCCTCTCTTGGAATTGTTCCAAGTTTTTTCTCGACATACATCTGTAGAGATATGTAGACTACACTATCCAGGACAAGTAATAGCAGGAGTATTTTCTGATTCTGTGAACTCAAATGACTGGAGCTTTCCCATAAGCACTATTAATGAACCAACCTTTACCTGACATTGGTATAATTTGAATTTGAATAAAATATTGATTGCGTTCTATCACTTATATATCTTTCCTTAGTGCCTCTTCAATTGACAAATACATGCAAGAGATTCAATAAATTTTTGAAAATTTGGCTAGTGATATTATCACTTCCAAAATGGGCATTCCTTAAATGGATTTTATTTACGCTCATGATGAATTCACCTTGACTGCAAACGTATTTCCTTCCTGACAAAAACACTATCAAAAGCACTCTAATTATCCCAATTGCCTGCCACGTTACCAATGCCTTATAGTTCTTGTGTTTACAACTGCATTGGAAGGTACTTCAATTAAATGAAACAGCTTGAGTGCTGCACCCTTTTATAAACTACCATGGACTAATGCAGTTTAGATTTATTCCTTCATCAGAAGACCTATTGAATGGTATTGACTGTATTTGTGACATATGGGGATGTATTAGCAATTTAGCATTATATAAATTCAGGCAGTGTTTGCGAACTCATTATTCAATGTGATAGAGATTGGTTAATGCAGTAGAAATATTGTTGCCATATCTTCTTTGTTTTGAGTTTGAGAAGACTTTTAAGAGTAAGTTGACAGTCTTACTATTAATATGAAAGGGGATAGAATAGGATGCGGGAGAATTCTGGAAACTTAATTTCTACTCGCTTCTGCCACATGTAGTAAGTCTTACAATTCTATCAACTTATACTGTTTCAAATTAGGTCAATCACCTACAACCTGGCTATGCTTATAGTTGAGCATTTTAGTTCTAGACCCAAGGGGTATAGATTTTCAAGTAGGTTTCAAGCTCTTTATCTGACAATACACCTTTATTTAGAACAGTTGGCTCTCTTATTTATGCTGTTGCCTTCTTATTTTTCATTCAACTTCAAAAATATGATTGAAAGTTCCATTACAGGTTGTTAGGTTTTCCTCTACGCCAAAGAAGGAAATGTATGCCATTCCCCCTCTCAAAATTGATCTGTTTTTAGAGTTAATTTTTTTCAAATCCCTCTTATGTCTAAGTGTTGTAGGTTGTAAGATTAATCCTTTTTCTCTTGTCATGCTTCAAAAATTTAGGTTTGAAGGATTTGTTTTACAATGAGAAGTTGGGTCACTTTGAATACGCAAAAGAAATTACAGTAAGTGCTCTAGGCTTTTCCTGTTTACAGAATAAGTTTTTATGTGATTAGCAATATTTATGATTTCTTGCTTTACAGGTGGAAGCCAATGATGCTTGTTTGACCAGTGAGGCCACATTGACTAGGATGAACTCTTTCCTTGATGATGCACTGCACTTCTCATGTGAAGGAATTATGGTTAAATCCTTAGATACTGATGCTGGATATTTTCCATCAAAACGTGGTGACACATGGTTAAAGGTTTTGTGTTTACTTGAATTTTTTATAATTTAACTGCTTAAGAACTAGGAAGATTTTATCAAAATAAAATCTAGGAAGATAGCATTATTAAAACAAAATTTTGGAAGATAGCAAAACTATTGAATCTGAGTGCTTGGTGTTCTCTCTTAGGTGAAGCGAGATTATGTGGAAGGATTAAATGACTCCCTTGATTTAGTCCCTATTGGTGCTTGGCATGGTAATGGGAGAAAAGCAGGATGGTAATGAGCTTTTTTTTTTTTCCTTTGTTGTTGTTTAATAATGCTTCATACTGTATTTGAGTTACAAATAGTTTATAGAGGGAAAGGATTATTCAGAGTGGAGTGACTGGAATGATAAAAGGACATTTGAGGGAGATATTAATAACTGTTGTGACTGTTGTAAGCTTTTGATTGAGTAAATGGAACTTTGAGTAGCATCCCCATTTCTTGAAAGATATTGATATTGTGCAGATTTGGGATGATCTGCCTATGTGGCGGGGGGCGCTTAAGGTTGACGTACAGAAGTGACTAGAGGAATAACAGCTAGAAAACAGAGACATAGTTCCATTGATCAAAACCCTGCTGTCTTGAAGCCATTAGGATTAGAATTGCATTTATGAAACTAATTAGTAAATTGGTAATTAAATAATAAAGTTCGAGAAAATAAATCTAAGCTCCTAGAGACTTCTGGAATCACTTAATCTTTGACCTATTAACGTTTAAAATCCCAGGTGCGCAGAAACTTGGATCTTGGTGGCACTGTAAACTTAGAGTTTGATATTAAGTATAAGTAGCCTGTGCACTGTAAGAGACATGATGTTCTACTAGCTGGGAGGTTTAGCAAGTATGGAATTGAAGAGAATGGAGGGATATGCATTTTATGATGTATTTTCATATATTCCCAAACAAAAAGATACAGATGATTGAATTCTAATAGATATATATATTGATTTATTATAGTTTATTTCCTTTCCACATGCTTTAAATGTGAGTCCTTTCTGTTTTAAAATCATGCTTTATGTATGTGTTTATTGCAGGTACAGTCCGTTCCTCATGGCATGTTACAACCCAGACACAGAAGATTTTCAAAGTGTGTGCCGTGTTATGTCTGGGTTCTCTGATTCATTTTACAAAGAGGTAAAGTGGGATGTCAATGATGTTTGTGTTAGTTTAGAAAGTGCACAGTTTTTCTGCGTATACCATGGATATGGTTTCAAATCTTGCAAACAATGAACGACACTTGTAGATATAGTTATGTTTTATGTTAAAATAGTTTAGTTTCTGAACTTAAGATTGGCTTACTTAAGATTTCAATCACAGGCATATTTGTTTTGAAACATATTGAACTACTGACAATACGTTTTCCTAACAGTAGAGATAATGGCTCTGGTATGGGATTGCATGAGTGTGTTGACATATAGATTTATTCTGGCTCCTTCTGTTTGTAAGACAGCTATATAGCAAGAGGTTTTCTTTTCTTCTCAATTCTCAGCTTTAATATATTGGCTATACTATTGTTATATACCATGCTTGTTACTTGTTTAAAATACTCTTTTAATAGTTCCTTGAAGAATCCAGAAGTGACTTTGAAGATACTACCAGTCATATGCTTCTCTGTGCATATAAGTTGCAACCTTCATCTTTTCATCTTCTTGTTTTATGCTAAAATTTACATCTTATGCTACAAGAACAGCCTGCATGACAAATATGTTTTCTTTATTGAGTTCAGATGAAAGAATTCTTTTCTGGAGATAGGATCTTGGCCAAAAAGCCAACTTACTATCAAACAGCTGAGGTGCCTGATATGTGGTTCTCCCCAGCCCTTGTTTGGGAAATAAGAGGTGCAGACTTTACCGTGTCACCAGTTCATCAGGCTGCTATAGGTTTAGTCCATCCATCCCGTGGCATCTCAATAAGATTTCCAAGGTACATTTGCTCTGTGTCAGATCGAAATCCTGAGGAATGTAGCACAGCTGCAGATATAGCCGAAATGTTTCATTCCCAGACTCGAAAGATGGATGTGATAGTTGAACACTGAAAATACTAATTTCTTGTTTCGGTACATAACTTGTTTTTCTAGTTCTAGTATTGGCTGGCATATTGTGCAGTGAAGGTGGGATTGTTGAGTGTACAGGAAATGAAGTTTAGGGCAATGAACCCTTTTGGATGTGATGCTTGTCTTGTGGCCTTTGTAAAGATAGAAAGGTGTTAAGGCTTTTCATTGTTTTAGCTTTTGCCCATCTTTTTAAATAATGGAATTGTCAGCTTGAAAACAATGAAGTCGATATTCTAGGACTTGAGTGAATATTAGATGCTTGAACCGAGAGACGAATTATGAACATGCCTGTATGGGTATAGTTGAAACCTGTCTTGATTTCAGGAATAATAGTCCACATGATTTTTAACTCTAATAACAACATGGCATTTAAAGCTCCAATTCTTCTTTCAATCCAGATAGGTGGAGTTGAGATGGTTAGCCAAACATATGAAGCAACACAAATGGTTTATGGAATACGACAAAGATGATGCAAGAAAGAAATAACCACTAGTGTTCTTGTACCTATATCAACTCCCAAGAAGTTGGGCAACCAATTATGAGAAACTTTGAGATCTGTTCTTTTATCCCTAGGCTAATTACTTGTTTAATTTTAAATACAGAAAAAGCAGTAATTCTTTACTTAATCTTTATTTCTAATTCATTTTTAAAAAAACTTTGGGGTATATGAGTGAAACTCTTACTTTTATATATATATATATATATATAATACTTATTGCATCATAAATTCTTCATTTATTTATCTTTTTGAAAATTATGAATTTTCGTATTACTTATTATCTTTTTCAATTTAAACTTGTAAACGTCGATATAATAAGGAATTTAAAATATTAATGTAAAAAGAATCTTTAGTTAGTCATCAAAATTATTTAACAACATATCCTAAAATGTTAAAAATAAAAAATAAAAAATGAGACACTTGAATTGTTTAAAAATTTTTTTTATTTACTATTTATATTTTTTTTATGGTAGATCCTCCTTTTTTACTTTAGACAACAATTGTTCTTATTGGATTAAAAATTAAAAATTAAAATTCGCATAGAAACAATTACTGTCTTCAATGGTTTTTTTCTTCACCTGAATCACCTCAGTTAAAAAAAAAGAAAAAACAAAAACCAAAAATCTGCTTTATCTCCTTCCTTATTTTTCATACGTTCCAGTCTCCCGCCAAATTCCACAACCGGCTATCACCTGTAATCGTCTAGACAACCTCCTGGTTCTTCCGGTTGTCCAAATTACAAAATTTTCCTCAGCCAAAAAAAAAAAAGAATTTTATGTTTCTTTTATATTTGTTAGTCCCAAAATCACCTTTCCCTCCTTTCTTTTGTTCCCTCCTTCCGAACTCCCTCGATTCCCATTTTTTAACTTAGTTTTTCTTTCAAATTCCAAAAACCTAAAATTCCCACCAAAACGAAAACCCCAAATTTACTTTTCAAATCGCTTTTTTTCGCTGTTGCTTTTCTTCTTCTTCTCTTTTTTTTTTTTTTAATTTTTAAATCTTCTGTTTGTTCTGTTCCGGTTCTTTTTTTTTTTTTTTAATATCTTTAAGGTATTTATTTGGAGGTCGATGAAGGTTCGAGGGGCTAGGGTTTGGATTAATCGGCGTGAAAATACAGTAATTTCTTTTGATTCGAGACAATGAGTGCCGTCAACATTACAAACGTCGCCGTTTTGGATAATCCGGCATCGTTCTTGACTCCATTTCAGTTCGAGATCTCCTACGAGTGTTTGACACCTCTTAAAGACGGTACTTTTTCTTACCTTTTTTTTTTCCGTATTGGTTTCAGTGCTTTTTTTATTTTTTTATTTTTGGATTTTTGAAATTTATTTTTAGTTAGGGTTTTGTTCGTATTTAAGGCTCTAGACTTTTGTTGCCCTATTTGGGAAAAGAACAGGAATTAGCATGGTTTAATGAGGTTTATTTAGTTAATTGGTGATCTAATTGAGTATTAGGGTTTGTATTGTTATTGAAGTTAGGGTTATGGTTAGGCATAAGTGGAACTTTACTTGCAATTTTTGATTGCTTGTTTCGGCGTTATGAGCTTATAAAAGAGTGTTATTAAGAATGAAACTTAAAAGTGGGAATTTGTTTTAGTTTCCATTCTGGAGAAAGTTAAGCTTTTTGTGAGATGACAAATATATATTTTTTTCCCTTGTTTTTGGACAATAAGAAAAGAAAGAAGAAACTTGTTTTAAGTTGTAAAGCTAATTTCTTTTTACTTGGTTAAGTTTCCTTTTGTGTTCGCTTCATTTGATTGGCGAGTGCAATGGTTATAGTGTTTGATTTCCAACGGATTGCTGTATGCACGAAGCTATGAGGATAAACTAAAGGACACAAGAACAAGGTTTAGAATCCTAGGATGCATATCTTGATATTTTGAGACAACTCAAGTTCACTAAGAGCCTAGAGAATTGACTAGATATGGGCTTAAGTAGAATGGGTTGCTACTGGTCATCATGTACAAAAGCATTCTTAAGTATCTAGAATAAAGAAATGTGGGAATGTATGCCTATGCCAATTGTTGCATAGAAGAGCAGCCTTCAGCTTGGTTGCCTGCTTTTGTATTTTTAAGCTGGGAGGACTTTAATGCACGTTGCTCAGACTTATTATCCTAATGCAGGCCCACATCAACCTTATTGGCCTGCTAAACGGTAAAAGAGTATTCCTAGTTTATATGCAGTGGAACGCTTATTTGGTTTCACAATTCTGGTAGTTTTTCCCAATATAGTTAGAGTAGTATTCGGGTCATGAATTCTGGTTGTGTTTGTATTAACCTAATATATGTCACCATGTGATGAGGAAAATCTATCTCTTGAGTTTTGAGTTACGTTCAGTTTTTGTTGACTTAACATCTTTTTTTCAAGCTTGAAATATATTCATGTTTTCATTTGTCTGCAGATTTAGAATGGAAACTTATCTATGTAGGATCTGCTGAAGATGAGACTTATGATCAACTACTGGAGAGTGTACTTGTTGGGCCTGTTAATGTTGGAAATTACCGTTTTGTATTGCAGGTAATCTCAATTGTCTCCTGGTTTTAATTGTGTACAAAACATGGATTTGATGTATTTGTTTTTACTTCTTATCTCTGTCCTTGTTTATGTTGCAGGCAGACCCACCAGACCCATCAAAGATCCGTGAAGAAGACATTATAGGTGTGACAGTGCTTCTCTTGACATGTTCATATCTGGGTCAAGAATTTGTTCGAGTGGGCTACTATGTTAACAATGATTATGATGATGAGCAACTCAGAGAGGAACCTCCCCCAAAGGTGTTGATTGAGAAAGTCCAAAGAAATATTCTATCTGATAAACCTAGAGTGACGAAGTTCCCCATAAATTTCCACCCTGAGAATGGTGGAAATGAAGAACCCCCTCCAGCTGATCACCCCGGTGAAAATGATGGAAATGAGGAACTTCCTGCTTCACCAAATCAAAAAGAGCAGCAGCAGGGACCTTAAATTTTTGACTTGCAGACATTGCTGGTATTTAAGATAGATAACCTGGTAGGGATTAAACTCCGACTGTGAACCACAATTTGACAATGAGATGAAGATGCTTCTTCAAGTAATGGTTCAGAAATGCTAGATGTCATTTGGCTGTTTTTGTTTGTTAACTACTGTTTCACTGAGATGATTGCCTTTGAGCACTTAAAATTGGATTTCCAAGTTTGTAATATACTTCTGGAGAAGTTTTAGTTTCATTTGCTTCACCATCTCAACCATTGCCTTTTCTCTCTCGCTCATACAGGCATGTGATTTTGTCGATAGACTTGTTGCCAGTATCATTCTATATTTTGCATTAAAATTGGTTTTCATATGATTCTATAATGCCCATATGGTTCCTTATTTTATCCCCTTTTATTTTTGTCAGCTCAAGGAAAAAGTACAATTTGTTTTTTTATAATTGAGAGAGGAGGATTCGAATTTTACTTTTTAAATAAAAAGATAAGATATCAATCAATTAGTCAAATACTCGAGTGTAAGGAAAA
Organism: Theobroma grandiflorum; assembly: GCA_036013995.1. Taxonomy (NCBI): domain Eukaryota; kingdom Viridiplantae; phylum Streptophyta; class Magnoliopsida; order Malvales; family Malvaceae; genus Theobroma; species Theobroma grandiflorum. The sequence continues at coordinate 13,731,189 of CP142132.1, read as the reverse complement.
AATACATTTGAATACAAAAACAAATAGAATCTAACTTTAATGAATAGAAAAATAAAAAATTTGAATCTTTTATGAGACATTATACTTAAATTGATTTTAAAATTAACTATCTTTGTCTATTTTCAAATCAATATGATATAGTTTTTTATTAGTATTTACTTTTTATGTAGTAATACCTTTAAGAAAAACAAATAAAAATTTTTTCAGAAATTTAAAATAAAAATAGCAAAACACAAATCATAAAAGTAAAAAACCAAACATATCTCAAATATTTTGCAACCAACATTTTTTTTAAAGTAATATGATGTTCTACAAAGTTAATTAGCTTTTTCATTTGGTATATTCTTTCACCATGGACGCATCTGCATAGGTCAGACTGATTCTTTTTTTCCTGATTAATTAAAAAATATATGTTCCCGAAATCTATGTATATTGCAGGAAATGAGAACAGCAGCTAAACCATCTTATGATATGTAAAACTAGCAATCAGATAACCCAAAATTCCGAGCTCTTTCAATAACTGAGCATTGTTCGCTCAAGAAGTCTCACAAACAAATCCAAACTATGATGATTGAAAAAGGATTGAGATGCAAAAAATATTAAAAATTAAATAAAAAATGGAAACCCTAATTTCACAGGATGTCACATGGTTACATTGCATAACTTTGCTCCGCAAAACTGATGGGAAACTATTTTCTTACATTGCTAGTTGGTCTATTCTTGCAGCACCTTTCAATTCTCATTCTTACGCCCTCTTTTGGCTCCATTTTTATTAGAATGCTTTTCTTCTCTCGTTCTCTGCAGTTTATGTTTGGGAATTAGTTGAGACTCTTACTTAAAAGTCCAAAGAATTGCACGGCGATTAAATGTCTGTTACCTTCCTTTTTGAACCCTTCCCCCATCGATGCCTTCCTTCTTTATGTTTATTCTTTTGTTTATCCTAGTACAAGAAAATAGAATTGAAGATATTGTCCACATGGATATTCAATCTTCAATCTACACGGAACTTCAAATAGACCAACCTGTGCAACAGCATCAACCGGAGCATGTGTTTCTGTAGCAGTCTCCTGATTCTCGATTTCCCCATCACTGTTGAGCATAGTCTTCAGCCTACCTTCCTTGAGTAATTTCTCTGATCGAGCATGCCTCTAAAATAATAGAGGAAGTTTTGTTAGATCAGCATCAGAGACCCTATGTAGAACCAAACATGCACATTCCTTTATGCTGATCAGTTGGCAAGTATCACATAAAAATGAAGCCCTGAAACACTGGTCGACATTCAGGCACTGCATATCAATGGTGTAAGTGCCATGTATAATTTCTTATCATTTTCTCAATTAGAAGGTTGACTATTACTATATTGAAAAATTTTAATCGTCTAAAAGTTTTGAGAATTAGATTGAGCATTGGCACATGGTTTTTCAATTGTTGATGCAATTATCTACTGTTTCATTATAAAGGGAGAACAAGTAAGCCAGCTGTCATACCTTGGATTTAAGGTGAGCCCTCATAGTCTCCTCATTCAAACAGACAACTCTAGGGCATAACCTGCACTTAAAAACCGATTTACATTTCAGTATACAGGTTGGGAAATCATCTGGCAACGAATCTTCTTTGGTTGGGGTATTTGATATTGTCTCCAGCATTTGAGCACCATGTTTACTAGGTAACTTGTCCTTGATAAAGATATCTCTATCATCATCAGTTTCATCAATATCATCATCTATAAGACCTGACATGGCACATCATGTTAATCATTAAAAAAAAGGGCACTTTTCCGGAATCAGCAAAACAAAGTATGCTGAAGTTACATACTGTCTAAATGATCATCATGACAAGTTAAATACTAATAATTTAATGTCTAGCATGAGATCACATAACAATAACAACCTTTCCTACTTTTAAATACCTTAAAATATAACAGAGAAAGATACATCAATTTGGTACATATATGTCATAGCTGAAGAAGCTTGTCATATCGAAGGATAAGATTATTATGTGTTCTCATTTATAGAGAAAGAGTCAGCTTACTGAACATACTTTAATGGTGTCAACAAAACTTCAGACATACAAGATAATAGGAGAAGGCTTTACCTATGGACTAGGCAGACAATTTAAGAGTTGAGGTGCTTAGCGAACTTCATACATGGTCTATTATTTGTGTGACAGGAAAAAAGCAACGCTTTCATAAAATATACATGCAAAACTAATCAACCCAAGTTTTTTTTTTTTTTTTTTTTCATGTAAATTACTACATCACAATTAGTGAACTTTCTAGATTTAATTATGCAAATTTATACCAGCTGAGTCAACACCAACTTCATTTGCTGAGCTATCCTCACTCTCATATCCTGAAATCAAAGAACCATATATACGTAAATCAGTAAAATTAGCAATAATCATGGAAGGAAATTGAAAATAACCAATTATCTTTACTAAAATCTAAGTATCTAACCGGAAGAGGTGGAGCAAGTTTGATCATTTTCTTTTACTTGAGCAAGTGCTTTTTCTTCTTCTTCTGATTCTGATTCTTCTGAGGCTTCCACATCAAGTTCAGAGTCCGAGGACGATGAAGATGAATCCGACACATTATCTTTATCCCCATGTTCAAACTTATAGAATCGCCTCTTTATCATTTTTTTTTTATTTTCTAGATGCTGTGATAACATAAACAAGGTTTAAAAGAGAGTGCATATATAGGTATTAAAATTTGAAACTTCTTCCCTTGATATTGGTTAAAAATATAATTTCTTTCAGTAATTGGCCAGGCAGAAGCTGCCATCAGATCCAATCTAATAAAGGGTTTTCCAATTTACATTAACAAGTTTATGAAACTGTTCATTTATAAAGAAGAATATAGAAAACACATTACTAAGACTAATTTTCTTACGTCGAATGGATGAAAAAGCTTACGGAGAGTGGCGACGCCTGCAGCAGAGGAGAGCTAGAGCTACAGCTGGAGCCCAGAGAGAGCGAGAGGGAGAGAGAAAGAGATTTAGGTTGGGGAAAAGTCAGAAAAAGAGAAGAGAACATGAGCAATTTGGGCCTGACAACAACTTTGATGACCAAAGGCCCATGGAGGGAAAATAGAGCTTTGCTAGTATTTCGTTTTCAGCATCGAGATGGCAGAGCGAGCCGACCCTAAAGCCCCAACTGCGTGGGTTGGCCGAGTCCAATCCCTTGATTACCAATTCAATCCTTAACTAGCCATTATGGGCTTGCAATCGTAGGATACCAGCCCAGAAGGGTTGGCTTGGGCATGCACCGACTAATTGGGCAAACGAAAACTTTGGTTTTGCTATTGCCTCGTTTTTGACCCACGCAAATCAAAAGCTTTAACCGGGGAAAAGTTGAACCGAGCCGGTAATTACTGACTGCAGCTGGTAGTGGCGGCCCGGGAGGGACTCTTGCCAAATCAAAGAGCAAGTTAGCTACAACAGTCGCCCAAATTTGACACTCCTATTATAATTCAATAAAAAAACATATACAAATAAGACATGGTCCCATACGTCCCTCAAATAACACCTCCATTGCCAAGGCCATGAATCATGATCGCCATGTCTAATCCTCCCTTAGCTTTTAGATAAGACTTTAGACGCACGATTGGTGCTTAGACCAATGGTTTACATCCATGTGTTAAGAAACGTACACTTTTTTTCTTTACCAATCATAGCTTCCATTGAAAAAGCAGCAAAAGATATATAGTAATATGACTTGCAACTTTGTTACCATGGTTAAACGTAAAGTATATTGATTTCTATATGTTAGTGATCATAATTCATGAGCATCACTACCCCTTTTTGAACTGTCATTACGATAATTAAATCAAGTGCTTTCTTCCAAGGTCTCAATTTTTTACTCTCATATTCATGTTAGCTGTGTTATTATAGCTTTATCATAATGCGCAAATGAGTAAGAGATCAACAAGGGCAAGAGTGATTTTCAAAAAAACTAGGGCAAGAGTGCATAGGCAAGAATGCACAAATATATTAGATTGCAGCCAAATAAAGGTGTTTATAATTTGAAACAACAATTATTAAAAAAAATATTTTGAGAAAGTAAAAAGCCAAGTGAACGATCTATTTATAAGTTAACAACTCTTTAAATTTTAATCGATTTATATCTAAATTTAGATATATATAATTAAATTTGAAAGTTAAAATTAGATTACAGTTTTTTTACCTCACATATTATGTTGTTTGACTTAAATAAGCTTAAATTATAATAAACATTTACACATATATTATAACATATACATATTTTGAAAAGCAAAAATTGAGTAAAACTTCACTTTAAAACTGCTTCAAATCTTTGAATAAACACCCCCACAACTCCCAAAATCACACTAGGAATTAGCTGGCCTAAGCCAAGCTATCTACCACTACTTGTTGAAAACCTCTTTATCCTACAAAAGCAAAAACCCATTTTAACACTCGGACCACCCTTACCCATAATTCTTTGCAAATAAATTCTAAACACGCAAAACATATGTAACTTACACTCAATGCATAGTAGGCACAACAACAATTCTCATTAACCAAACCTTCACTGAAGAAATGGCGAACTCCTTAGACGGAAACGTTTTAGCGACTATCAGAAATTGAAGTTGATGTTTAAGCTTAAAACAGAGTTCCTAAGTGTTGAAAGTTACTGCTGAACTAGAGTAGGATGGAAATCTTGTGCTTAGGAAGTTAAAGAACTGAATGTACACATGTATTATTTATAGTGGACAGTATATTTTTTAGGATTTATAATTTACTATATTCTAAATAGTAATTTTGTGAGTTAGTTGTTAGTTAGTTAACTCCCTTCTTTCATTGGCTTAAGAGTTCTGTATATAAACACTTGCAATAACTGATTTCAGTAACAAGAATATAGTTTTTCATTTCACTTACTTGCTTCACAACATTTTTATGCTTGTTTCTCTGGTTTTATCAAGCATCTTCACACTTGATTCTTTGGTTTTATCATGGTATCAAAGCAATTAGGTTAAGGATTCTGAATCTCTCTTTATTTGATTCTAATTTATAATTGATTAGATTTCAGTACTTGTGGAATATTAGTTGGATTTTCTATTTTTTTGAGCTTGAGATTCTGGTTTCAATGGAGGAAAATACAGTTTCTAGGAATGTAATTTCACCAACCTTAGATCCACAATCACTTTACTTCCTGCACCATTCATCATCCTAGTTCAGTTGTTATAACTCTTAAGCTTAGCACAAACAATTATGTTCCATGGAGCAGATCTTTTGTCTTGACCATTTCGATTAGAAGTAAGCTAGGTTTTCTCAACGGAACCATTACCAAACCCTTTATAACAGATCCATTATTCGATTCATGGACTAGATGTAACAATTTAATTGTGGCTTGGATCTTGGAATCAGTCACTCCACCAATAGCTTCAACCATTTTTATATGGATTCTATTGCTGAAATTTGGAATACTTTTAAACTAAACTTTTCACAACCAAATAACACTAAGGTTTGCAATTTACAATTTGTTCTAAGAAATGTCACTCAGGGAACAAAATCTGTAGACACTTACTTTATAGAATTGAAAGGGATTTAGGAAGAAATGAGAAACTATAAGCCATTGCCACAATGTGAGTGTGGCAAGTGTAATCTTAGTTGCTTCAAAAAATACTTAGAGCAGTACCAGAAATATATGGTTTTTAGGTTCTTAAATGGCCTTAATGACTTTTATTCTACTATAAGGTCACAAATTATAATGCTAGATCTTATACCTGCTTCGAACAAGGTTTATAGTTTAGTTCTTAGAGAGAAAACACAAAGAAATGTTCTGATACAAGGTTAACCAGTTTTGGAATCTACTGCTATAGCAGTGATGTCTGATGAAAAGAAAAAAAAATAAATAGGAGGTTATTTGCTCCCATTGTAACAAAAAAGGTCATCCAAAGGAAAAATGTTACAGATTGGTAGAATTTCCAGAGGACTTCAAGTTCAATAAGGGTAAAAATGCCTATAAGAAAGGCAAGCTAGTGAATTGTGTTGCAACAGTAGAAGAGAATCAATTTACACAGGAAGATGAGGTTGTTGGTAACAACAACATTTTTCAAATGTCTCTCATTAAGCAACAAGTAAGCAAGTTGATGAATCTTTTAAGTGAGAGTGGTATTAGCATTGATAAAGGTAAAGATGGTTTTACTTCTGTTTCTACATCTGTTCCTACATCAAATTAGCAAAGCAAACACTCTCTAGTCAATTTTGCTTTCTTAAGTATCATTTCTGGTCATGTTTGTTTCAATACTAAAAATAATCTTCCACTTAAGTATCAAAATATGACAAGTTTCATGATTAAACATAATTCTTGGATTATAGACACAGGAGCAACAGGTCATATTTCTTATACCCTGGATAATTTTATTTTTGCAAAACCAGTGTTCAATTGTTTTGTTGAACTTCCAAACAATGTTAAGGCCTTAGTGTCTCACATAAGAACTGTCAAACTTACACCATTTCTCACTTTAACAAATGTTTTGTGTGTTCTTAGTTTTAGGTTTAATCTCATTTCAGTAAGTCAGCTTACTGGTTCAAAAAGAAGTTGTATTTGGTTTAGTAATGAATTGTGGGTTGTTCAGGATATGGTTTCTTGGAAGGTGATTGGGGTAGCTAAGGTCATCTCAGGTTTATACTTCATGCAGATTAATGCAGATGAACAAGCTCTGTCAAAACATAATATTAACAAGATCATAAAATCAGTCAATTTTTCTTCCATTCATAGTTGTAAAGCTGTACATTCTAGTTTTGACCTTTGTCATTTTAGATTAGGTCATGCACCATTAAAAAGAATAAATGTAATCAATAAACATTGTTCTAATGTTCATAGTTCTGGTAGTTTACATTGTGAAGTCTATCTTATGGCTAAGCAGAGGAAGATGCCATTTCTTATTCACGTCCAAACAAGTGTTAGTCCTTTTGTCATTGTTCATGCAGACATATGGGGTCCTTATTAGGTACCTACTATTTCAAATCAAAGATACTTTCTTACTCTAGGTAATGATTTTTCTCGTTTTACTTGGATATTCTTGATGAAGTGTAAATCTGATGTTTCAACTATTATTTCCAATTTTCATAATTTTGTCAAAACTCAATTTAACACTTGCATCAAAATTTTAATAACAGACAATGGAAAAGAATTTGAGCTTATTGATTTTTATGCCAAAATAAGGATTGTTCATCATTTAAGCTGTGTTGAAACCCCTTAACAAAATGGTAGAGTGGAAAGAAAACAACAACATATTTTAGTTGTCATAAGAGCTTTGTTACATTAGTCTAAAGTTCCTCTTCATTTTTTAGGTATGTTGTTCTCATTGCTGCTCATATCATAAACAAAATGCCAAGCAAAATTCTTCAAAATTGTACACCTTATGAACTATTATTTAAAAAACCTCCCTCATATGATCACCTCAGAGTTTTCGGTAATTTGTGTTTTGTGTCTACTCCTAGTCAACATAAGAAGAAACTTAATAAACGAGCCAGTGAAAGCATATTTTTAAGTTATCCTAATGGTGTCAAAGGTTATATGGTTTATGATCTTTTTGCTAACAAGGTATTCATATCAAGAAATGTGGTTTTTCATGAACATGTCTTTCCTTTCCATTCTTCCAGACAGAATTCCTATCATCATGTCTTTTATCAAACACCTTATGTGCATGAGTTTAATTTTGATTTTTTGGATTTTATTATTGTTCCTTCTTCAGTTCATGCACCTATTAATGTTTCTGTACCTTCAATTTCTTCTTCTGTTCCTTTAGATTTATCTGAAACATTAGATTTTTTGAATTCTTCATTAAATTCACTTGAGCAATCTATTTCTAGTAGTCTTGTTGACTTTATCATTGACATTTTTGGGTTTATTTCTTTTTCACCTTTTTCTATTCCTAATGATTCTATGCTTACTAAAAGAAGTGATAGACTTAGGAAATTGCCTAAATATCTAGAAGTTTATGATGTTCAGCTACCATCTTCCTCAAATTCTATCACATCTTTTCCCATTGCAAATTTTTTATCTTTTAGTCAGTTGTCTTCTCAACATAAGTCCTTTACTGCTTCTTTGTCTCATATTTATGAACCTATTACCTATCATCAAGCTATTCAACATGATCATTGGAGAGATGCTATGGCTGCTGAACTAACAGCTTTAGAGGATAATGGCACATAGAGTATAGTTCCATCGCTTACTAATTCTCATGCAATTGGTTGTAAGTGGGTTTTCAAAAATAAAATAAAGGTAAATGACAATATAGAAAGGTTTAAAGCTCGTTTGGTTGCAAAGGGCTATAATTAAATTAAAGGCTTTGATTATCAAGAAACTTTTAGTCTTGTTGCTAAGCATGTTACTGTTAAAGGTTTTTTGGCACTAGTTGTAGTTCAAGGATGGTTTTTGTCTCAACTAGATATTAACAATGCTTTTCTTAATGGTGACCTTGATGAGGAAGTGTATATGTTATTACCACTTGGTTATCAGGTTAAGGGGGAGTATCCATCTAATGTTTAGCTAGTTTGCAAATTACACAGATCTCTATATGGCTTAAAGTAAGCTTTCAAACAATGAAATGCTAAATTCACAGTAGTTTTAACAAAGTATGGTTTCAAACAATCTTTATCATATTATTCTCTATTCACTACGAATGCAGACAATGGTGATTTTATAGCACTGCTAGTTTATGTTGATGACATTATAATTGGATCTAATTCTCTTCAGTTATCTCATGATGTTAAAAGGTTTTTTAGTTCACATTTTAAGCTAAAAGACCTTGGAAAGGTTAAATATTTTCGAGGTCTGGAAGTAGCAAGGTCAATAGAAGGTATTTCCATCTATCAGAGGAAGTGTACTTTGGATATGTTGGAAGAACATGGACTTCTTAGTGCAAAACCAATGTCAACTCCCATTAACTACAATCAAGTTAGAAAAGGCTACTGATGAAGAAAGATTGGCAAATGCAACAGTTTATAGACAACTTATTGGGAAGCTTTTATACTTAACATTTACAAGACTTGATATATCTTATGCATTACAAATTTTGTCTCAGTTTATGGATAAACCAGGTCATGTACATATGATGGGAGCATATAAAATACTGAAATACTTGAAGGGATCACCAAGGCAAGGAATTTTATTAAATTCCAAATCTAATATACAACTTTTTGCCTATTCAGACAGTGATTGGGCTAGTTGTCCCATTACAAAAGGTCAGCGACAGATTTCAGTATTTTTCTTGGTGATTCTTTAGTAAGCTGGAAGTGCAAGAAACAATCTATAGTTGATAGAAACTCTGCAAAAGCATAATATCGTTCCATGGCAACTACATGCTATAAGGTGATATGGTTGAAATATTTGCTTACTGATTTTGGAATTGATAGTTTAGTAAAGTTGTATACAAACAGCCAATCTACCATTCATATATGTAGAAATCCAGTATTGTATGAGATAACCAAGCATATTGAAATGGATTGTCATTTTATAAGAGAGAAAGTAAAACCTGGTTTGATTGAACCTATTCATGTTTCAGTAGTTTTGCAAATTGCAGACTTATTCACAAAGGCTTTACGACCAAGAGTCTTTCAAAGACTTTTAAGCAAGTTGAATGTGCATAACATAGAGAGTTCAACTTGGAAGAGAGTATAAAAAATTGAAGTTGATGTTTAAGCTTAAAACAGGGTTCTTAAGTATTGAAAGTTACTACTGAACCAAAAAAGAATGAAAATCTTGTGCTTAAGAAGTTAAAGATTAAATGTACACGTGTATTATTTATAGTGGTTAATATGTTTTTTAGGATTTATAGTTTACTGTATTGTAAAGAGTAATTCTACGAGTTAGTTGTTCGTTAGTTAAATCTCTTCTTTCATTGGCTGAAGAGTTCTCTATATAAACACTTGTAATAACTGATTTCAGTAACGAAGAAAACAGTTTTCCATTTCATTGACTTGCTTCACAGCGTCTTTACGCTTGTTTCTCTGGTTTTATCAAGCATCTTCACGCTTGATTCTCTGGTTTTATCAGCGGCCAAATCGCTAGCCCGTTTCGGCGTCGCTCACATGTTCGGCGTCGTGGGCATCCCGGTAACCTCCCTTGCCAACCGTGCTATCCAAATGGGTATCCGTTTCATCGTTTTCCACAACGAACAATCCGCCGGCTATGCCGCTCCCACTTGCGGCTACCTCACTGGCAGCCCGGGCCTTTTCCTGACTGTTTCTAGGCCGGGATGTGTCCATGGGCTCGTCGGTCTATCCAATGCCATGGCCAACACCTGGCTCATGGTCATGATCTCGGGCTCCTCCGATCAGTCGGATTCCGGCCGTGGAGATTTCCAAGAGCTTGATCAGATGGAAGCCGTGAAACTCATTTCGAAATTCTCAATTAAAGCTAAAGATGTTGAGGAAATTCCCAGTTGTGTTTCTAGGGTTTTGGATCATGAGGTTTCGGGTCGACCCGGCGGGTGTTATTTGGATTTACCAACCGATGTTTTACATCAAAAGATAACTGAATCTAAAGCTGAAAACTGGCTGGCTGAAGCTGAGAAAGGAAGAATTTTTGAAGAAACAATAGTTCCGGAAAGTTCGGAGATCGAAAAGGCGGTTAGTTTGTTAAGGAAAGCAGGAAGGCCGTTGATTTTGTTTGGGAAAGGAGCAGCTTATGGGAGAGCTGAGGAAGAAGTGAGGAGGTTGGCGGAAAGGACGGGAATACCCTTTTGGCCAACTCCAATGGGGAAAGGACTGGTGAATAATGATCATGAGCTTGCCCCAACCGCCAATGCAACATCACACTTTCCGATAGCAAGTGACCTTGCTGCACTAGCAGCCAACTCATGATCATCATTCACCAGTCCTTTCCCCATGCTAATTGGTTGTTGCATTTCGGGGAGAGTCCTAAGTGGGATAAGGATGTGAAGTTCATTTTGGTGGATGTTTGTGAAGAGGAGATTAAGTTGAGGGAACCACATTTGGGATTGGTTGGGGATGCTAAGAAGGTGTTGGGGATGATTAATAAGGAGATTAAAGATGAACCTTTTTGTTTTGGAAACTCTCATCCTTGTATTGAGGCTGTTTCGAAGAAGGTGAAGGATAGTGTGTCGAGGATGGAGGCTCAGTTGGCAATAGACGTTGTGCCTTTCAATTTTTGACTCCTATGAGGATTATAAGAGATGCTATTCTGGGGTTGGGAAGTCCTGCTCCGGTGGTGCTTTTAGAAGGGGCGAATACTATGTATATTGGAAGGTCTGTGTTGGTTCAGACCGAGCCTAGGACTAGGTTGGATGCAGGGACTTGGGGGACAATGGGTGTCGGTTTAGGTTATTGCATTGCAGCTGCCTTAGCTAATCCTGACCGGCTCGTGGTTGCAGTTGAGGGGCACTCTGGATTCGGGTTCAGTGCGATAGAGGTTGAGGTATGTGTTCTTTAGACTTGAATGTGTCTCTTGTATGAGTTAAAAATTATTTCATGTTGTCTTTATGCAAAGCCTGTTACAGGATAAACTATTCCAATTAGTTAACAATGAAATGTACGTGGCCTTTAATACTTTACAATGTAATATGATTATAGATAACGTGATTGCAAGTAATATAATTACAAGTAATGTGATTATAAAGAAAATAACATTATAGTGTTTGGTATACAAACAAAATAATGATTAAAATATAGAGAAGATAACATTGCAACGTTTGGTTTATAAATACTTTATTCGGAATGTAATGTTAATTTTTAAAATTATCCCTATTTATTAAAATGTAAGTTTAATATATTTGTATTTTTTATTATTAATTTTTATATAATATCATATTTTAAATATATTTTTAATATCATATATTTTATTTTTATTTTTTATTATAACTTTATATATTTTATTTTTATTTTTTAAAATAATTTTTTATACTATATATTTTATTTTAATCTCTTTTTCGTATATTATATAAATTTTAATTTTTTATATTTTAATTTTATTTTAATTTTTGATCTTTATATTATATATTTTATTTTAATTATAATATTATAAAATATTTTGAACAAAATAATAAAATTGAAAGGTAAAAATATTTTTAAAATTATTATAAAATATAATATAATGTGATTACATTAATTTTAGACTGTAATTACATTAGATACTTTGATTGTAATGTGATTACATTACAATCTTATATTACAATAATCTGTTATAAAATAAATACTATAATGTAATTTAATTTAACATATTAAAAAGAATGTACTTTCACTTTTTTTGTACCAAATGCTACAGTAATGTGTATGCTTGTAGTGACACACGCATTAATTGTGCAAAAGAAAACTTTGGTTTTGCTATTGCCTCGTTTTTGAACCATGCATAGAAAAGTTGAACCACGCGGCAATTACTGACTGCAGCTGGTGGCACCGCCTTGGTGGGACTCTTGTCAAATCAAAGATCAAGTTTGCTACAACATAAAGATGGCGTCCGGCGGTTGAGGGAAGCGTTCAAAATTTTTCTAGTTTATTTTTATTTTTTAAAATTTAATAATTTCATTTTTATAAAAATTTTAAAAATTTTTAATATATTTTTATTTTTTTAAAAATTTTATAGTTTTATCCCTATAATAATTCTTTTATTTGATAAAATGTCCCACAACAATTAGTTAACACCAATCACCTCTTATTGTTCTTTTTTCTTTTTACCAAATATTATAGCAACAAAAACAATTTTTTTACACTTTTTTACTTACCAGCAGTCGATACTTAAATTTTTATGTTATGATAATTGATAAGTTTAATTTATTTACTTGTTTTATTTTTAATTTTTTAACTTTAAAAATTTTTTTATTTAATAATTACTGCTAGGTGATTTTGATTTAAGAATTAACGTTTTAGTCATTTTTTGTTGAAAACAACAAAACAAGAATTTAATTAAGTACTTAATGTTAGTTATTATTTATTTACTTAGACATTGTTTGATTGCTTTTTTACAAATTATTTGTGTTTATTTATTTACTTATATTTTTATGAACAATTAAGTTTTTTATTTGAGATTACTTTCTCATTGAATTGTTTATTGATATTATATTTAATTTTTGTGTTTAATTTTAAAAAATTGTTTCCTATTGAATTATTTATTAATAATTTTTAATATTTTTTAATAAATTATTTTTATTAAGATATTTGTTATTATATTTGTTAATTTTTATTTATTGTTTATGATTATATTAATTAATTTTGTAAATATTTTTAAAATTTATTTATATATTTTTATATAAATTTTTTATTTAAATTATTTTATATTATCCTCAACTACTCATCTCGTAAAACCCAAACCGCACATTTAGTATGAAGAATAACTATGATATTCTCTTTCTATTCCTCTTCATTTTCTGTCCTTTGTTTGGTATAAAACTGCAATACAGAATAGGAAATCCTCAGTAATTCCTATTCCGTACAAATGGGTAATAAGGTTGGTTTAAGTACACCCGATGTCCTTCGTGGTATTAGCTATTCCATGTCTCGTGGTATTAGCTATTCCATGTCTCATGGAATAGTTGTAAAATTTACAATGGCTAAAATACCTCCAATCCATTTACAAAATTCCAACTTAGTCCATATAAAATAATTTTTTTCTCTCTCTTTCTCTTTTCCCTCTCTCTCTCAGTCGATCTTCCTCTTCCTCTTAGCCAATCTTCCCCTCTTTTTCTCAGTCGATCTTCCTCTTTCTCCCCACCGATCTTCCCCTCTGTCAAACAGTCGCTCTTCCACGGTTTAGGGTTCTTCCATACTCTAGGTACTTGCTGTGATTTCTTTCTTTGTGGGTCGAGTTTGTTCTGATTTTTTGTGATTTCTTTCTTTCTCAATTATGTGATTATGCAACGTGGCAATGATTTCAGTTTGCATCTGCATTTGTTTTTGGTTGATGGGTCTTAATCACTTCCATATTTTTCTTTTCATTCAAATTTAAGCATAATAATAGCTTATCATTCTGGTAACATGTCTTATTTCTTGGATGTTTTTTCACTTTATAATTCTTAAGTTTGGGATTTTCGATTACTGTTTTTATTGATCTTTGTTTGTTGGGAAGATTACATTACAATTTAAAATTATGCATATTGAACCATTACAGCAATGATTCATTTCCTTGTTTTCTTTGTCATCTTTTTCACTACTTGTTTTCTACAATCCCTTTTTCCATACGTATTTTCTCAACAATATTTGGAAAAACTTTTGTTGCCACTGAGTTTGCTTCATCATATCGTCTCTTATTTCTTTCCTCACCAATGTTATAGATACAATAATCATTCCACCCTTGCATGAAAAAGAATAACAGGGAAATGGCATTCATTTAACAGGACCTCACCATGTTTATGAGTTTGGTTTAGTGCCCAGCTCGTTAACATAGAAAGCCAGGGCAATTGTCACGTGGGGGTTCTACAAACTCCCCAAACGTGCAGCACTCGGGTCCGCCCTTAGCTTGGCTTCGAAACCCAAGTTAGCTTAAGAATGCCTAGCAGCTGATTCTCAAGGCCACTAGGACCAAGAGCAACACAATAATGCAAGGATGCAATGCAAACTTACCAACCCATACAACCGTGCACACCTTCCTAGCACAGGCAACACACAGACCTAGTAGAGGGGTTTTCGGTTGGCAGGCTCACAGCACACACACAAGCACTCTGGACAGTGTGCGCTCTCTCCAGCAAGCAAAAAATGGCCATAGGCTAACAGGTACACAAGCAGAAATTAAAAGGAGAAGAGTGGAAGAGAGAACTAGAGAGTTTGAGAGTGAAAGAGAGTGTATTTCATTAATTTTCTGATAGAAATCTATACAAGTCTCCTGTACAATAATTTACATGCCTTATTTATAAGGTGAATTCCCTTCAAAAATCCTCTAAAAATCCCCCCAAAAGTAGACAAGATAGTTCTGGGTGGGAAAGTTGAAAATCAGGCTGTTCAGGCCAATTACTGGGCTGTGGTGGTGGGCCAAGCGGGTTACTGGGTCGTTTGGTGCATTTGGGCCGTCCATAGTTTTTCTGCCTGGGCGCTGGGCTGCTCACAGCTCTTTTGGGCCCTCGACGTTGGGCTGGCTCGCTTAGGTGGGCTGTGCTGCGTGCCTTTACTGTGCGGGCTGGCTCGCTTGGGTGGGCTTGTGCTACGTGCCCCAGCTGTGTGGGCTGGCTCGCCCGGGTGGACCTATGCTGCGCCCCTGCCAGCAGCTTTCTTTTGTATGGCACACCCTAGTGAGGGTTCTCTCCCAACAATGCACCCCCATGTATCTAGGGATGTCAACGGGTACCCTATTATAGGGTACCCGCGGGTATCTGATTCGTTTATATAGGATTAGGGTACTCATAAACGGGTTCAGGTAGGGTTAGGGTAATGATTTCACTACTCGAATTTTAATAGGGTAGGGTTAGGGTACCACCCCTTGGGTACCCGTTACCCGAACCCGATTACTATTTATAAATATTTTATTATTATTTTAATAATTAAATTAAATATTTATAATTTTTACCAACTTTACAAGTAAATTTTTTTGTTAAAAACTAACAAATATATGAAAAGTATGATTACTTTAATTATTAATGTGATGACATTAATATATTTAAATTAAAAAATTATTATATTGTTATTTATGTTTAAGTATGATTACTCTAATTATTAATATTATGACATTAATACTTTTATGAATGCGTGTGTGTATATATTATGTATTTTAAATATAAATATATTTACTTTTTATTTTGTTTTAACATTGTAAAAATTATAACTCATAAAATTATTAATTACAGTATATATATGTTTATTTATATAAACATTAAACATATAAATCTAAAGGTAGGTTATGAGATTAGAAAAGTTAATTAGGTAATTGGGTTTCCATGAAGAAAATTTTAATAATTTTTTTATTTAATCGGGTATTTAAACGGGTTAGGGTAATTATAGGGTAGTGGGAATGTATTAGGGTTAGGGTTAGGGTAGTAATTTTAAAATTAAACGGGTAGTTAATAGGGTTAGGGTAATTAATTTTTTATAGGGTTAGGGTTCGGGTACCTCGAAATTATAGGGTACCCGACCCGTTGACATCCCTACATGTATCAGCACTCCGCCACATCTCCGGGCCTCTTCTACGACTTCGAACTGTGCTCCGTGACACAATGAAGAAGTGCTTAATTATGAATATGATCAACTTTGGGGGCCTTTGCAAAATGATAAAGAGTCAAAAAAAAAAAACATAGTAGTCCGAACAGAATGCCAGTAAAATACATAATTATTTTGTCTTTAGAAATTTGTATTATTTAAATATGTTATCATTAATTTTTGCCTTCTCCCATTGGATTCCAGACTATTTAGCATAACCCTAATTCTTATTATCACCTACCAAGTACAAGTAGCAGTAGATGTAGATTTGAAATTGGCTAGGGTATACTTAAATTCCAAACGAGTAACCACCAAATTAAGAGCTTCTTCTTTAGGTCACCCCACCCTACCCAAGGCGCTTTGCATTTCAACCAAGTCCACCCATCTCTACTTTGCCCCAGAACAATCGCCTTCCTTTAGTAGATTTTAGAATTGAAAAATTGTATATGAACTTTATACCATGCAACGGGAGCATAGGATTAAGGTTTGTTGTAACCAATTTTTTCCAATAAAAATTTTAAAATTTATGATTTAGTGTTTAAGGTTTATATTTTTGGATTTTAGAATTAGAATTCTTTATTAATAATTTAAAATTATATACATGGTGTAAAATTATGAAAAGAGACACCAAGCACGATATTAAATAAAAACTTAAAATTTTTGTTCGTTTCTTTTTTCTTATAATGTTAATTCAAATTGAAATTCACTATCCTCATTTGGTACCTCTCTCAATACCTTTTTTATAATTTTACACCAATTTTAAGATTTAGGATCTATAATTTAGAGTTTTAGAGCATAGGATTTTTAAACAAAAATAAAAAATTAAACACGTTATGTAAAATTATGATAAAGATATTAAATGAAACAACAGATTTTTATTCATACAATAAGAATAATGTAATAAGAGATTTTAAGTTTTCAATTCAAATTAGGTAAGAATTTTTTCGAATTTTGTTAATATTGTCATTAAATGTTCTACTTAGTAAGTTAAAGTATACTTTATGGATAAGATTTATTGTTCCCAAAACAAGAAAGAAACTATTCTTGGTGATGCTTCACCAAAAAGAAAGGGATATTGAGGTCACTTACCGAATATATGAAAGTCAAATATTTCCTTTGTTTTTGTTAGCAATCACTTAGAGACATGAAGAAGACCTTTGAATTATTTACTGTCAACATGATTTTGATATGATGTGTTGTTGACGTCACTTACTTTTTATATGTCATATAGCTTTAATATTTTTTGTACATGATAAAATAGATTAGAATATTTATTTTTTGCAATCATGGTTCATTTGTCTTTGAAAAGAGATGTTGAACGATGAAAAAGGCTACTAGCTATGTTTAAGTTTTATATGAAGATTTGTCGTGCTGTTAATTCATTCTTAACCTTATTGTTTGCAGCGTCGACTTTATGTACTTCTAGACCAAGAGTAAGATCTTATGCATTAGATTTTATTGCAAATCGAGAGTATGTGAGGCGACTTGTGTATGATAATGATAGTTCCTGTATTTGACAAATTAGAATGAATATGGCAACTTTTTTTAAATTATGTGAAATGTAAGAAAGTATTTGAGGGTTGAAGTCAACAAAGAACATTCTCGTAGATGAGCAAGTAGTAATATTCTTACATATTATTGCTCATCATGTTAAGAATCGAGTAATGAGTTTAAATTTTAAAAAGTCGAGTGAGACAATTAGTCAACACTTTCATAATGTTCTAAATGCAGTGCTGAAATTGTAAGAACATTTGTTTAAAAAAACCTAAGCCCATTCCAACAAACTCAACAAACAATCGGTGGAAATGCTTTAAGGTAGATTATTGATCTTATTACCTTTTGTAACTATATATATACAAGACATTAATAAGTTTACTTATAAGTAGTTCATTATTTTGGATTTATAAAATTGTTTAGGTGCTCTAGATGGGACATATATCAGAGTTAAGGTACCAAGGGCAGATAAACCTAGATATTGCACTCGTAAAAAGGATGTTGTAACAAATATATTGGATGTATGTACACTTGACATGCAATTTGTCTTTGTTCTTCTTGGTTGAAAAGGAACTGTAGTTGATGGCAGAGTTTTGAAAGATGCACCAAGGATAAGAAATGGACTTAAAGTGTCTCATGGTAAGCTTTCATATGATAATGGGAAGGTATTTCAAATTATGTATTATATGATTATTCTAATTAAATAAATAAATAACTGATTCAGTTTATTTTATATAAGTTGTTACTATTTAGTTGATGCGAGCTATACAAATTATGAGGGCTTTTTTGTACCTTTTAGGAGTCAACGATATCATTTGAATGAATGGCGTCAAGGCCATGAACCAAGCAATCTTGAAGAATTTTTTAATATGAAACATGTTGTTGCTTGCAATGTTATAGAGATGTGTTTTAGGTTGTTGAAAATGAAGTGCGGTATACTTAGGAGTCCATCATTTTATCCGATTAGGATACATAATCGGATTATTATATCATGTTGTTACTTCATAATTTTATTAGGAGGGAGATGAGTTTTGATCCCATTGAAGTGGATTTATGAGAATATTTTGAAACCAACACTGCAGTTGATGAGGATTTTATAAGTACTATTGATCCTACTGATAATTAAGGAAATTTGAGAATGAAATTAGCAAATCAAATGTTTAATGAATAGCAAGCATCTAGGTAAAATGGTGATTGACATTTGTTATGCACATTGTTAATTGAAGCACTGTTTTAATGTTTTAATTTGTTCTTAGTGAATTAATGTTTTGTCAATCATTGTTGTTACTTGTTGTATATATTATACTTTTTATCATGTGAATAAGGTTTGACAACTTTTAATATATTATTGGATATATCGCTTTTATTTTTTTATTAATTAATTTATTATAATTAATTTTTTATAATAATTTTTTATGATAATTTATTTGGTGTATGGTAGAAAACAATGTCCACATCTTCAGCCCTAGCTTCTCAAAGTTTAAAGGGAACAAAAAAAAATGAAATTATCATGAAGATGTTGCACTTATTTCAGCTTTGACTGATTTGCACAATACAGAAAAATACAATGTTAACACTAGTTTTAAAGGGGGTTATTTAATGGAACTTGAAAATATGCTTGCAACAAAATTACCAAATGCAAACTTGAAGGCGAAGCCCCACATAAAGTCTAGAATAAAGACTTTGAAAAAAAAAACGAGCTATTATATATGATATGGTGCAAGAGACACATATTAATGGATTTGGATGGGATGATCAAAGGAACATAGTTGTTACTGATGATCTTGTATGGGAATTTCACATACAGGTAAGTTTTTGGGTTAAACTTATTTCTGTATTTTTATATTAGTTTCTTAATAATAATATAACTAATAGTCAATTTTTTTTTTTGTTATTAGAGTCACAAGGAGGCCTCTTTTAGAAGAAGGAGTTTTCTTTTCTTCAATAAGCTGAGTCTTATTTATGGAAGAGATCGTGAAATAGGAAAAGATGCACAAATTACAGCAGATATCCTCGAAGAAATGCATGACTGTAATGATACAATAAATGAGGAACTTGAAAGTGAAAATGTAGCTGCATATTGATTGGACGATGAAGATTTCTCAAATATTCAACCTTAAACATCAGCTCCTAGAAGTGACACAACTTCATCAAGGAAGAAAAAAAGGCTAAATGAGATGGGTGATCCCATTACATCCGAATCAATTATTGCTGCTACAATGATATTAGGTGAAAACATAAAAGAAGCTAGAATTGAGAATTGAGTTTAGCAAAAGTGTTGGGGTAGAGGTGAACATCCAACAAAAGACTCAAGAGTTAGATGGGATTTTAAGTCAAGTAGAGGAATTGACATCGAGAGAAAGGGTTCTTGCTTCAATTAAACTTCCTGAATCTCCAACTTTTATGTTTGTGTTTTTTAGTATTGATCCTGATCAAAGACTATAATGGTTGAGGACATTTCTTGTTGACCATTGACCTTGGATGGTTCTAAAACTTTTTGTGAAGGTAAGTTACTGATATTGTAACTTTTTGGATCTTGTAGTTGATGTTGATACTAATTATGAGGTTTATTAACAAGTCTTAACCCTTTTGAGTTCACCATTGTGTTGTTGGTTGTATAATGGTGATGTTATTGTAGCTACTAAATTAGTTTATTGCATGTTATAAGTTAGTGTAATAGGATGAATATTCATCCATAACTTTCAAGGTCAGTGTATTTTAGAATACTAGACTTTGGCTTTTTATTATATGTAATAATATTTTAATCTAAAGGGCATTTATAGTATGACAAGGCTCTTTTATTATTTATTACTTTCCATGCTAATATGCACTAGTTATACTTGTAATTTGTCATTTTCTTTTCAGAGATGAAATACTTATCTATATTGAAAGACACGTTATTTATAAATTTAGCATTTATAAAGGAAGAAGGGAGGCGATGAGAGAGTTCTGGAAAAAAAAACTTGAAAAAAGAAAAAAATAACATGCGCTCGGAGGAACCAACAAAACAGGCTCTACGATGGAAAGCAGTGGGCAAAATAGATTACAAGAAGAAGATAAAAAAAAAAAAGAGAAAGAAAAAGAAGAATGGAAGACTATTTACATTTTTATTTAGCAAAAAATAGAAGACTATTTCTTTACTTTCAAAGATATGATTTTCTATTTAATATATCAAAAACATGATTTTTGACTTCTACTTGTTTTGTCGTTTTTTTCCCCAAATATTTATTCTCCAATATTTTGTTTATGGAATATTTTGAAAATGATTCATAATATGTGAGGAATTTACTAAAAATAAGAATTTATACACAAATTTTTATTGATTATGGTGGATAAAATATAATATAATAAATTATATTTTAGAATAATTATCCATTTATAAAAAAATGTTATTAAATTATAATTATTTTTAGAAAATGGGATAAAATATAATTATAATGGATAATTGTCTTTTAGGTTAATTTAGGTATTTAAATTATAATAAAGATAATTTTATCTTTTTATTAAAATTACTAAGTAATATGAGCAAGGGTATTTTTGTCTTTTTATCACCTATTTCTTTTTTATTCCAATCTTATTTCTACTAACCAAACACTACAATAAGCAACAATAACAATTTCTGCTCTATTCCATTCACTATACCAAACAAAGTAATAACTATTCTATTATATTCATACTTTATTCTATTTTCACTAAATAACTATTTTATTCTATTCTTGTTTATTCTGTGAACCAAACGTGAGGAAAATTCTGAGTCTATGGCTGCTGCAACAAACTCCCAAATTTGACATTCCTAGTATAATTCAACAAAAATATACAAATCAAATATGGTGTTGCCTTACCTACCCCAAACAACGTCTTCATCCCAAAGGCATCAATCATGATCATCACGTCTAATCCTTCCTTTAGCTTTTAGTTAAGGTTGACTTAGGATACATGATTAATGGTTAAACCAATGGTTTACATCCATGTGTTGAAAAATGGATGCTTTTTGTCTTTCCCAATCATAACTTTCATTGAAAAAGCAATAAAATATATACAGTAACATGACTATCATCTCTCTTATCGTAATTAAACGTAAAGTATATTGATTTTTGTATGTTTATTTTAAATATTTAAATTTGATAAATATTTACTTTTTAAAAAATTATTTTTACAATATAATACTATATGAAGAACGAATAAAACAAATAAAACATTATCTTCTATAAAACAATTAAAATAAGTGAAGTGCTACTTCACACAAAACAATTAAAGTGAAGCACATAACAATTAGAATAAGTAAAGCACTATTTCATGAGAAATAATTAATACAAGTAAAATAACTATTTTGCATAGAATAACCACTTCATATAGATGACAATAAATGCAACACAGATGGTAGGGTTCAATCTTGAAATATTCTAGACAGTTTGACTTGGTGGCTCAGATGTGGAAACAGTTAAGAGGTCTTCATCTTTAACTTTTTCTTGAAGTACAAGTGTTTTCCCTTCCTAACTTGTTCTTATGTACTTATTCACGTACAGCTTCTTCTCTTATACCTGTTCACATACAATTTCATTTTTTATGCCTTTTCACATATACTTCTTTTTTATTACCCGTAAGAGCAACTCTTTTTACATCTAATTACTTCATGGTCACATAATAAATTTCTAACTGTTACTCGATATTAACTCTCAGTAATAGTTACTTAATATTAAAGCTTTTCTTAATAATATCATTCTACATTAAAAAGCCCTTTTGAGTAACCGTTACTTCTAACACTATATATAAAACCTTCACAATTCTCTCTTTAATTCTTTTTTACTCATTAATTCTCATTTTATTCTCTTTCACTTACCACGATACTTAATACTTCAAGAATTGCTTTGATTTTTTTCTCCGTCGCCTCTAACAAATTCTTTTACTTGTTTATAACACTTCCTTTTCCTATCACAAGAAACCCTTTATAATGATCATTACTTGTAAGCATCATTACCCATTTATGAACTATCATTACTGTAATTAAATCAAGTGCCTTTTTTGAAGGTCTCAATTTTTTACTCTCATATTCAAGTTAGTTGTCTTATTAGTATAACTTTATGTAAGGCACATATATTAGATTGCATCAAAATAAAGATGTCTGTGCTATGAAATATAATTTGAAAAAATAATTATGAGAGAAACTTATTTAAATGCATATATGTTAGTAGAGTTTTGGAGTGTATATGAAGGTCTATGTATGGAATTTGGGGTATAGAAAAATTGATTCACAAATTGATAATAAGGTGGAGGTACAAGCCCTCAAGCTTTTCGTTGTCCTATCCTTGTTCTAATTCAAATCTACTCCAATCAATTTAACAGCTTCTACAACGTCAATGCGAGGTGATTCTAGCTTCTACAACGTCAATAGGAGGTGATTCCACGACATGTTTATAGAGAAGGCAATAGTGTTGCGGACTACATAGCAAATATTGGTTTCTCTAATGAGGAAAATTTTGTTACTTTTTTTAGTCTTCTTAGTAGAATTAGAGATTTATTATTATATGATGCATTGAAATTTTGTGTATCTTGTATTATAAGAATATAAATTTTATTTAAAAAACATTTTAAATTTTAATTTTAATCTAATTTAATTTATATCCAAATCTAGTTATATATAACCATATTTAAAAATTCAAATCAAATTAGGCTTTTGTTGCACTATTCGATCTGATTTAAACTTCTTAAATCATCATAAAGACATTCATATTTTTCATTAGTAAAAATTTCCTCCAAAATCACTCTTTGCAAATAATTATAAAAGGAAATTATGAGTCTCATAAATCCAATTAAAAAATATGTATTATAATTTTAATTATTTTAGCTAATTTTTGACATGATTTAACAACAATGCCCTTTAAACAATTTCAAGCAAATTAAAATGGTTTCGGTTTTCCTTATCCAACCATCCAAACAAAAATTTTAAAATTAAATCTTGATTTCTCTTTCTTACCTAATACTGTTTGTCTCATCATCCAGCTCTTTTTCGCAATCTCAAAGAGCATAAATGACATTAAAGTATGTGTTTCAGGTTTTTGGATTTATTGGTTTATATTCATATAACCTCAAAGTTGAGGGATTAAAATTAATTAGACATATATGTAAATTAAAACACTGTATGACTTGGGCAACTGAAACCTAGCTATGAGTAAGCAAATCAATTAGTTATTAAGTATTACATTACTAGTTTTTATACATTACGTCATAGATTTTTAGGTATTGTAAGATTAATTTTTAGGCATTGCGTGACTTAATCGTGGCATCTCTGATTTTTAGGCATTGCATAATTGGTAGGCATTGCACATAATGCCTTACTAACTAGTCACGTAATGCCTATCAATTATTCATGTAATCTCATATCAACTAGTCACGCAATACTTAAAAATCAGTCACGCAATGCCTAAAAACTATCACGGAATGCTTAAAAACTAATCACGCAATGCTTAAAAACTAATCATGCAATACTCAAAAACAAGTTACGTAATGCTTAAAAACCACTAAAACTATTAAATTTCATTTAACAAAATTAAAAACTTCAAACAACACACCATATTTTATTTAATAATATAATCAACGAATATGCTTACTCAAGAAAAAAAAATGCTCAAATGCTTAAAAGTTTTTCTTCATATATCAAAAACCATTTCAAAATATTTAAAATGTTTAAAACGCTCAAAAGTTTTTCTTCGTGTATCAAAAACCACTCTTAAATACTCAACATGTTTAAAAGTTTTTCTTTCTGATAAAAAATACTCTAGAAATGAATAGTTCGATGAAAAAAAGTCAAAAAATATGAGTCAGTTTGAAATGCGATCTAAATATATGAGTTGATTTTATTAAAGATAATTTTATTTAAAATTAATTTTTTAATTAAAAAATAATTAAAATTATAAAAAATTAATTTTAAAAATACCTAAAAGGTATTTTTAAAACGAATGCTAACTATAAGTACTCATAACATCTCTAACTTACCCTCACCACGTGGTAGGCACAACAACAATTTTCACTAACCAAAACCCCAACCGTGTAGGTTGGCCGAGTCCAATCCCTTGATTACCAAATTCAATCCTTAACTAGACATTATGGGCTTGCAATCGTAGGATACCAGCCCAGAAGGGTTGGCTTCGGCATGCACCGACTAATCGGGCAAACGAAAACTTTGGTCTTGCTATTGCCTCGTTTTTGACCCACGCAAATCAAAAGCTTTAACCGGGGAAAAGTTGAACCCAGCCGGTAATTACTGACTGCAGCTGGTAGTGGCGGCCCGGGAGGGACTCTTGCCAAACCAAAGAGCAAGTTAGCTACAACAGTCGCCCAAATTTGACACTCCTAGAATAATTCAATAAAAAAACATATACAAATAAGACATGGTCCCTTGCCTCCCCCAAAGAACACCTCCATCGCCAAGGCCATGAATCATTATCATCTTGTCCAATCCTCCATTTGCTTTTGGATAAGAGTTTAGACACATGATTGGTGCTTAGACCAATGGTTTACATCCATGTGTTGAGAAACTTACACTTTTTGTCTTTACCAATAATAGCTTCCATTGAAAAAGCAGCAAAAGATATATAGTAATATGACTTGCATCTTTGTTACCATGGTTAAACGTAAAGTATATTGATTTCTATATGTTAATGATCGTAACTCATAAGCATCACTACCCCTTTTGGAACTGTCATTACCATAATTAAATCAAGTGCTTTCTTCCAAGGTCTCACTTTTTTACTCTCATATTTATGGTAGCTTAGCTGTGTTGTTATAGCTTTATCATAATGCGCAAATGAGTAAGAGATCGACAAGGGCAAGAGTGCATAAATATAATATATTGCAATAAAATAAAGATGTTTATAATTGGAAACAGCAATTATAATGTAAAAAAATATTTTAAAAAAGTAAGAAGTACAGTGAAAGATCTATTTATAAGTTAGTAATTTTTTAAATTTTAATTAATTTATATCTAAATTTAAATATATATAATCAAATCTAAAAATTAAAATTAAATTACAATTCTTTAAACAAACATATTAAGTTATTTCACTTAAATAAATTTCTTCAATCATAATAAATATTCACACATATATTATAATATAATATATACATATTTCAAAAAGCAAAAATTGAATAAAACTTCACTCTAAGGCCGCCTCAAATCTTTGAATAAACACCCCCACAACTCCCAAACTCACACTAGGAATTAGCTGGCCTAAGCCAAGCTATCTACCACTGCAAGTTGAAAACCTCTTTATCCTACAAATGCAAAAACCCATTTTAACACTAGGACCACCATTGCCCATAATTCTTTGCAAATAAATTCTCAACACGCAAAACATATGTAACTTGCACTCAACACATTGTTGGCACAACAACGATTTTCACTAACCAAAGCTTCACTGAAGAAATGGCAGACTTCCTGGACGGCAACGTTTTAGCAGCCAAATCGTTAGCCCGTTTCGGCGTCGCCTACATGTTCGGCGTCGTCGGCATCCCCGTAACGTCCCTTGCCAACCGTGCTGTCCAAATGGGTATCCGTTTCATCGCTTTCCACAACGAACAATCCGCCGGCTACGCCGCTTCCGCTTACGGCTACCTCACCGGCCGTCCGGGCCTTCTCTTGACTGTTTCTGGGCCGGGATGTGTCCATGGGCTCGCCGGTCTATCCAATGCCATGATCAACACCTGGCCCATGGTCATGATCTCGGGGTCCTCCGATCAGAAGGATTCCGGCCGTGGAGATTTCCAAGAGCTTGATCAGATCGAAGCCGTGAAACCTTTTTCGAAATTCTCAATTAAAGCTAAAGATATTAAGGAAATTCCCAGTTGTGTTGCTAGGGTTTTAGATCATGCGGTTTCGGGTCGACCCGGCGGGTGTTATTTGGATTTACCAACCGATGTTTTACATCAATCAATAACTGAATCCGAAGCTGAGAACTTGCTGGCTGAAGCTGAGAAAGGAAGAACTTTTGAAGAAACAATAGTTCCGGAAAGTTCGGAGATCGAAAAGGCGGTTAGTTTGTTAAGGAAAGCGGAAAGGCCGTTGATTGTGTTTGGGAAAGGAGCAGCTTATGGGAGAGCTGAGGGAGAAATGAGGAAGTTAGTGGAAAGGACGGGAATACCCTTTTTGCCAACACCAATGGGGAAAGGACTGGTGAATGATGATCATGAGCTGGCTGCTAGTGCAGCAAGGTCACTTGCTATTGGGAAGTGTGATGTTGCATTGGTGGTTGGGGCAAGGCTTAATTGGTTGTTGCATTTCGGGGAGAGTCCTAAGTGGGATAAGGATGTGAAGTTCATTTTGGTGGATGTTTGTGAAGAGGAGATTAAGTTGAGGAAACCACATTTGGGTTTGGTTGGGGATGCTAAGAAGGTGTTGGAGATGATCAATAAGGAGATTAAAGATGACCCTTTTTGTTTGGGAAACTCTCATCCTTGGGTTGAGGCTGTTTCGAAGAAGGTGAAGGATAATGTGTCAAGGATGGAGGCTCAGTTGGCAAAAGACGTTGTGCCTTTCAATTTTCTGACTCCTATGAGGATTATCAGAGATGCTATTTTGGGGTTGGGAAGTCCTGCTCCGGTGGTGGTTTCAGAAGGTGCGAACACTATGGATGTTGGTAGGTCTGTGTTGGTTCAGACCGAGCCTAGGACTAGGTTGGATGCAGGGACTTGGGGGACAATGGGTGTTGGTTTAGGTTATTGCATTGCAGCTGCCGCCGCTAATCCTGACCGGCTTGTGGTTGCTGTTGAAGGGGACTCTGGATTCGGGTTCAGTGCAATGGAGGTTGAGGTATGTATTCTTTAGACTTGAATGTGGCCCTTGTATGATTTAATAATTATTTCATGTTGTCTTTATGCAAAGCCTGTTGCAGGTTAAACTACTCTAATTAGTTAATGATGAAATGTAATGTGAACGCATACAGTGACAAAGCAGGGTGTTGATATATTATCATATAATCCTCTTGGCTTCGAAAATTACTTTAGTTTCATTAGGAAGTTTGGTATTCCATTTTGAGTCTAAATTTGCTGCTGATTAATCATGTATTCATGCGATTGAAATAGTTTTCCTGTTTCTTTAGAATAAATTAGGTCTAGTGCCTTCTAAGCTAGTGATGATGATGTTTCTTTCGAGGGCTCAGTGATCATTTTGTTGATTATCTTATCCTTTTGTGGCTTTTGTGTTCCAATTTCCTTGTTGGTAAAAAATGATTCTCCAGTTTTGCTGTTAGTTTCGTTCAGCGAAGCTTGAGCAATAGAGATTCTTACTGTAACTCTAGCATGTGATAGCTACCAAATCATCATATGCTACTTATATGCTATCATTCAAAGGAGAAAGCTGAAACATTCTGCTGTAATTGTGCTGATAATTCTTCAGCTGATAGTGTGGTTGCATGGGAATATACTTTACCATAGGTCAGTAGTCTGTACCATGTATCCACCGTACTTTTGGATATTTTTTTCCTTGAAAAGACCAATGTATGTCGTGGGTGCAATGCTGGTCTTGTTATAAGATTGAGATGTTCCATCAAGTTAGCCAAATTGGTCATAAGTCAATTGTGTCACAAATTCTTGGATAAGAGTTACATAATAAGGTTTCTCTGAATCCTTTTTTTCGTTTTATGTTGATAAAACATCATTATGATTAGTAGCAGTGTTAACAGCTGAAATTTGGATGTGTTTGATCATTGATTAATGAGCGATATGCTTCTCTTTTGGATTTTGTTCCATGTCTCACACGCCTCTATTTTCTTCCTTCTACTTTGTTTTTTCCTCCTTATGACTACTTGTTTTAAAGTCTCTTTAGTAAATCTTACGTTTATAGGTGCTCTTCTGGGTGTTTGACTTAAATATGCCCTCTGCTTACTAGGTTATATTTAAATCCGATGGTTGCCTTTTCTAATTCCACAGCCATTGATTTGATATAAGTTGCTTATGGTTGTAATAATCCGTATGTTTAAATCTGATGTTTGCCTTTTCTAATTCTGCAGACATTGGTTCGATACAAGTTGCCTGTGGTTGTGATAGTCTTTAACAATGGTGGTGTATATGGAGGTGACCGGAGGAGCCCCGAAGAAGTTACTGGCCCTTTTCAAGATGATCCTGCCCCCACTTCCTTTGTTCCTGGTGCAGCCTATCACACACTGATGGAAGCTTTTGGGGGCAAGGGTTACCTTGTTGGGACTCCTGGTGAACTGAAGTCTGCCCTTTCGGAATCATTTTCTGCACGAAAGCCAGCTGTAATAAATGTTACAATTGATCCTTTTGCTGGTGCAGAAAGTGGGAGAATGCAGCACAAGAACTGAGGTAGGCTTTAGCTCAAACATTTTGTCCCACCAGTTGGAATTTGGAAGCTGGTCTTCACATGACAAAATCAATAATGTCAAAGGTTCAGTTTGTTAATGCTCAGTTGTGAAGCAACAAATACCGGTAATTTGTATTTGATTTTTCTGGTCGAGAGTAGGGACACAGTGTATATCCCATCGATAAAGCATTTCATATGTTGTTTTCTGTTTTTTTTTGGAATTGTCAAGGTTTTTATGGATTATGAAGCGAGGAATTCTACACAAAATTTCACATGTTATCAAGTGTTGTGATGATTGGCAACAGCATTCTAACCTGTTTACCTGGCTTTGCCCCCTCCCCCCTTGTTCCCCTAAATTTTGGGTCTCTAATGCAATTTCGCTCTTGTTGCTTTTGAAGCTGGCTGTTGTGAATTTTTGATGCTACGATGAGCTTATTTATTTATTTTTTATAGATCAAAATGTAAGAACCACGTATGCTTTGGACGGAAAATTAAAATTTACTAGTAAATTTTGGGTTCTTATGTAAAGGGGCCCTAATCTCAACTCATAGTATCAAAGGGAAAGAAGTATACCGCACCAAACATTTTCTGGGTAATTATGGTGGCGAGGGGGAAAGTTAATGGAAGCCATGGCCATGACCATGGCAGTGAAGTCTACTCCGCGTGGCTCACAAACACAACTAAATCCTCGGATACTATCAGTTAATATTTTTAGCTATTATTATTATCTAATACTCGTATATTATATTTTTCTACTTTCGAAATAAAAGTTTGATAGTGATGGGCAATCTTAAGATATTTTAGTTATAACTATGAATGAATATTTAATGTCTTAGGATAATAATCGTTTTTTGTTGTACGAGTCTCATAAACAAGAATAAATGAGCTCTAAGCAATTCAACAAATTTAGCTTTAATGTAGAAAGATTCTATTAAACATAAAAACAACTAATTACGAACTGCAAACATACTTTCTACATACAGTATAATTGCCAACACGATTTACAAGTTAGTAATAGAATTCCATTTTCCATATTATATGCTCTAAACAATATTAAATGGTCGTAACATGATGCTCACTTGATAAATGATATCCTTTATCTTCTCTTGCTGTACAATCATTAAAATAATTTTAAAAAATAAATAAACATAATATTTAAAAACTCATATATGGAATAAAGATTTTATGCATTTTATAAAATATGTATATTATTAAATAATCAATTAAAAAGTAATAATAATTAAAAATACAAAGAGATGATAGGCAATCAACGATTTCATTGAAAAAAATCAATTACGATATCATAATAAACAATAATAAGAAAGTTACTATATGTTGTAATTTCTTTGAATAATCAATCAAAATTAATTCATCTATACACTATGAAAGTTAAATTGTAATATGATGAACAAAATAAAATTTTCCCTAAGATATTTAAATTAGAATTTATTACGAAATGATACCTTCACAAGTTACTCAATAACTAAGTTAAATACATTTATAAATAATTTAAAAATTATATGACACAGTCTTTTTCTTTGTAACTTTTTTTTTTCTCATTTTTGCCTATTGGAAGGATGATAATAAATTACAAAAACATTCAAGTTTAACAAAATAATTTACAGTTTTAATAAATTAGTCAAAAAAAGGCAATTCTTTTTTCTACAAGCTTAATTTATTAGTTAATCAAATGTCACTTATAAATTATATATCTCACTCGATAATTAAATTGAACTTAATTTTATTGTTCAATAATTAGGATTATTTTATGTATATAAATTATGACTCATAACTTTATTTTTGTTATTAATCAGGGTAAAATGCCCTTACCTTTTTAAGTTTTAATTGAAATGTCAAACATGTTCATTAGTTTTCGACATGAATACTTCGTTTTACAAAAATATCTTCTGCTAAATATATAAGTTTAACCGTTAGTCAAACATTAATGATTTTGTTAGTTTAATGACGTGATAATATTAAAATAATAATTTTATAATTTATTAATTTTAAAAATTACTATTATATATTTTTAATTAATTTAAAAAAATAAAAGAGCACCGATCCATGCTTTTTAGTTTTTTTATTTTTTAAAATATAATAATAATTTTTTAAATTAATAAAATAATATTTTAGTTATTTTATAATTTTTGTTAATGGTGTTTACACTTTTGAGTCAGAGTGTTTATTTTAAAAATTAATGGATTTGTTTGAATTTTCGATTAAAATTTAGGGATATGGGAGTATTTTACCCTATTAATTATGAAATTAGATATCTTTCCATAATTAAATTAATTTATTATTATTTAAAATTAATTAATTTTTAATTAATAAATGATTAACAATTTAATTTTACTTTTCACTCTAAATATATTTATTTTCAGAATTCATGTGTAAACTACTTTTCACTTTTATGATCTCAAAATTGATTAATCAACTTTTAATTAGTTATAGTATACTGTTTTTTTAAAAATTGAAAAGTTATTTTATTGTAATAGTTTTATGAAAATACATTGTTTTATATATATAATGTCATTGTACTTTAAATGTTAGTTAGTTGTGGATCAACTCGATTCCTAAATTATTATTATTATTATTACGTATAAAATCATTCTAAGTACAATATACGTTTAATAAAAACTAATAAACTAATCGTGGGTCATTACTCGGATAGTGTACGAGACTTGGGAAAGTTACAGTGTAATGTACAGGGAAAGGACTTGTGCTTCCATTGACTCGGGTAATGAAGACGTTACCGAAGACCCTGATAACAATAGGCTTAAATTTCTGATGTATGCCTCCCATTTTCTTTATCGGGTCAAGTCAGCACCGTGTGGGGCACAAGAAAAAAACCGCTTACAACCAACCAATCTCATTCATCTTTGCGTTTCCTTCAATCATTTCTCAATTTCTCTCCTGATTCTCTGCTTTCTACTTGTAATTGACTTCCGGCCTTTGCATTCCCCTTAGTTGGTTTCTCAATTCTCTCTTGATTAATTTCTGTTATTTGATTTTTTGAGTTTTTGGAGTGAGACGGGTGGGTCATGGCTGATGTACTTGTTTCTGCCCTTGTGAGCACAATCTTGGGGAACCTGAATTCTGTAGCTCTTCGAGAAATTGAAGTTGCAAGGAACTTGAAGACAGAGCTTGAAAACCTTGAGAGCACGTTAACTACCATCCAGGCTGTGCTACAAGACGCAGAGCAGAAGCAATGGAGGAGTGAAGCTGTGCAGAATTGGCTTAGAAAGCTCAAGGATGTAGCCTATGATGCTGATGATATACTAGATGAATTTGCTGCTAAAGCTTTGAGATGGAGAGCTCGAAGACACATGAGCAGCCAAGTAAGTGATTTCTTTTCCTCTCAAAACTCAACTGTGTTTAAATTTAACAAGGCACATAAACTTGAGCAAGTTCGGCAAAGATTAGATGCTGTTGCAGAGGAGAGAAACAAATTTCACTTGACAGAAAACGTTGGGGATGTAGAAGTTGATGACAGAGAATGGCGACAAACTAGCTCCCTGGTGAATGAATCTGAAATACTGGGAAGACATGAAGACAAGGAAAACATAATTAATGTGTTGCTTACTAGTTTAAGAGATCAAAATGATTTGTCCATTTATGCTATATGTGGCATGGGTGGACTTGGAAAGACTACCCTTACACAATTGGTCTACAATGATGAAAGGGTGGAAGGGGCTTTTGACTTGAAAATTTGGGTATGCGTATCTGATGATTTTCAAGTTAGAAGGTTGACAAAAAAAACCATAGAGTCTATTGATGGCAGCCCTTCTGAAGTCCAGGACCTGGACGTTCTGCAACGACACTTGCAAGAAAAGTTGAGGGGGAAGAGGTTTCTTCTTGTATTAGATGATGTCTGGAGCGAAAACAATGAAATGTGGGATAGCCTTAAAAATCCGTTGACGTGTGGGGCAAAAGGCAGCATGGTCATAGTAACTACTCGTATTGAGAAAGTTGCTCTTATCATGGCCACTCTTCCTATATACCATCTAGGCTATTTGTCTAAAGACAATTCTTGGTTATTATTCAAGCAACGTGCATTTCAGATGAAAAGAGAGGAGGAGTACACAAAGTTGGAAGGAATTGGAAAGCAAATAGTTAAGAAGTGTGGAGGGGTTCCCTTGGCTGTAAAAGCTCTCGGAAGTATGTTGCGGTTAAAACATAGAGAAAGTGACTGGCTATCTGTTAAAGAAAGTGAGATCTGGGAGTTACGAGATGATGGGAGCACCATTTTACCTGCCTTGAGATTGAGTTATAATAATCTACCATCATATTTAAGGCAGTGCTTTGCATATTGCTCTATATTCCCAAAAGATAGTGAAATGGATAAATCGAAGTTGATAGAGTTGTGGATAGCAAATGGATTTGTTCCTCCTAGAGGACAAAGGGAGTCACATGAGATTGGAGATGAGATTTTTGTCGAATTAAGTTGGAGATCCTTCTTCCAAGATGTCACAGAACATAATGATGGCACCGTAACATGTAAAATGCATGATCTCATTCATGACCTTGCACTTTCCATTTTGAGATTTGAATGTTATATATTTGATGACAAGAAGTTGTTGGAGTTTCCAAAAAAGATTCGACACTTACATATTCCCATAGGATCAGCTCCTCCTTTACACTTGGAAGCGAGTCTCGCCAAAGAAAAAAGGGATCTCCTCAAAAGTTGTTCGTCATTGCGTTCACTTGTTCTAGGTGGCTTGTGTTTGGATCCCAAATCTTCTTTAAAACATATAAGAGCATTGGATTGCTCTATGAATCAAGTACCCAGGTCGCTTGGAAAAATGATACACCTAAGATATTTAAACGTACATGAATATCCTGGCATTCGGAGAATTCCAAAGTCTATCAGTAACTTGGCTCACTTGACGTATCTAAACTTATCTCACTCTTCCATCAAAAGGCTGCCTGAGTCGACCACTTGCCTCCAAAACTTGCAGATAATGATACTCTCCAGCTGCTACTATCTTTGCGAGTTACCCAAGGGAATGAAGCATATGAGAAATCTAAGTTGCGTTAATATCTCACATTGTTGTTCTCTTAAGCGAACTCCACCTGAGATCGGGTGCCTGACCCGATTGCTAGAACTGAGTATTTTCATAGTAAGGAAGGACCACGGATGTGGAATTAGCGAGCTGAAAGAATTAAACCTTGGGAAGAAGTTATGTATAAAGGAACTCGATAATGTGAAGGGTTCAACAGAAGCCAAGAGTGCCAACTTGATAAGGAAGCAAAATCTTAAATCGTTGAGTTTGAAATGGGGAAAACATGCAGGCGAATGTCCACATAACGAAGAAGAGGTTCTTAGCAGTCTCCAGCCTCATTCTAATCTGAAGTCTTTACGGATATGCGGTTATCAAGGTTTAAGACTTCCCAATTGGATGATTGAGATACCGAATTTGGTCTCAGTTAAGCTTGACCGGTGTATAAGATGTTCACGTCTTCCACCTCTAGGGAAACTACCCTCGGTCAAGTTTCTTAAAATAAGGGGAATGGATGCTGTAAAGTGTATTAGCAGTGAATTCTGTGGAGATGGGGTGAATTCATTCCCATCATTGGAGGAACTTCATTTTGACTTAATGCCTAATTTGGAGACATGGAGAATACTGCAAGGAAGAGAAAGTTTTCCTCGTCTGCAGAGCTTGACTTTCAGGGAAAGCCCTAAGTTGATCGAATTACCGGAATTTCCAACCCTCAGAAAGTTACGATTTTGTACAGGATGGACCGACTTTTCCGAATTGCCAAAATGTGATCGTCTTGGTTCTCTAGAGATCTATGATCTTTCTATCTTGACAGTTGTTCCCCATGGATTGTTGCAAAATCATACACATCTTGAGGAGTTATCAATAGAATGCTTACCCAATCTCAAGTCTCTGTCGAATCAGCTAGATAATCTATCTATGCTTAAACACTTGTATCTTAGGGACTGTAACAAACTTGAAGACATTGCGGAAGCGCTTCAAAACCTCAACGCTTTAGAGAGCTTGCGTTTACTTTCGTGTGACAGTCTTGTTTTGTTTCCTGTTTACGGATTGCATGGCTTAACTTCTCTTCGCACCCTAACGATTGGCTCCTGTAAGAGGTTTGCCTCTTTATCTGATGGGGTCATGCATTTGATGCAGCTTAAGGAATTGTGCCTTTATAGATGTCCAATGTTGAATTCCTTACCGGAGGAAATTCAACATCTAAATGCTCTTGGAACATTGACAATTAGATGTTGTGACGGATTAACTTCTGTCCCAAACCAGATAGAACAGCTCACCTCGCTTGCCAACTTGGAAATTGAACTTTGTCCGAATCTGATGTCTCTGCCTCAAGGGCTACGGAGTCTCACAGCACTCAAAAGACTGTGGATTCTAGGATGCCCGCACCTGGAAAGGAGGTGCAAGAAAGAGGAAGGAGAGGATTGGCCCAACATAGCTCACATTCCTTCTATTCAAATCATGCCTTATCAAGAATATTAACATGGAAGATGAAGAGTCCGTGGCAGTCTCTTAACTAGGTGAATTTCTCTTTCTAGTTTTTGAAATTTTTTTTTATCCAATTACTTGAATTCCTTTAAGAACCTTTTTAGTCATCTATGCTTTGATTACCATCTTGAAATGTATCGTTTTATGTTGGTGTGAGTCTGTGAGAGAGTATCAAATAAAAACGAAAATGATCTAATCTGATGGTAATTATATCAATTACTATTAAATTTTCTTGTTATGGTGTTTTATTTCCTATTTGTTCTTTCTAAATACTAATAGTAGAAGAATGACGATTTTTCACACAAACTTGATCTAACATTTAAAAATGGAAAAAGTGAAAAAAAAAATATACAATTATTTTATTCTATCAATTTGTTTGTATATTTTTATTAATTAAAGTTTGCAATATACATGCTAGAATGCATTTATAATTCATAGAAAAAAAAAGCATATAATTCGTTGTTTGAATTCAATGACGTTAACATATTACTTTCTAAACACATTTGCAGGTTTGGTGATTGGAAACTCCCAAGAAAATTTTTGAAATCTCAGTCGGATTCATGAATAAGCGGAACAAAGCTGATGCGTTGGATGAACTTTGCAGAGATGTGTAGTACCCGAGTTGTGCATCAACATCTTGATCTAGGTTCAACATTATTTGTTAGAACATAGGATTGAAAAACTGAAAATATTAGAAAAAAGTTTAAAGGTGTGTATTACTATATATTTCTAGGTTTAGAGTTTTATCCATTTTTTTTAAAGTATGTAAAAGGGTTATTGATGATAAATGTTGATAATGTGATGAATGTTAATAATTGACTATGTTTTGTACAGAAAATTCAATGCACTTAGCATTTATTTTTGTATGTTAAGATTATTAATATTTTGTAAAGTTTTTTTGTTGCAAAACAATGTAAAAATATCTTAAAGAATATAGAAAAAAGAAAGAGAGATCGATGGAGTTGTTCCTATATATATTTTTTTATTGAACAAAGGAATTCCTATTTAAACAAAATAACATGTATGTTTGTACACACATAATTGTTCAAAAAGAACTTTCTATCAGACATAACTGTCTGTATGGACAAGTTTGTTGATAATTAAAAAATTAAAAATAAATATAATATATTATTTAATTAACTATAAGTACCAGTGGTCAAGTGTTAAGTGTTTTTATGAAATAATAAAATATATTGATTATATATTATCAATTAATTAAATTACAAGATCAATGCAGGCTCGAAAAGTTTAGTAATGATCTAAATTGCACTTTAACCCACTTTAATAAGCAATTCATTTATTATTTATGAAGCAAACTATCAAAATAAATTGCTCTAAAATCAAAGACTATCATAATGCTGATTACAAAAAAAGTATAGAAAAAAAGGGGAGTGAGCATATCTGTCATCAATTGTTGCCCCTCTGTAGGAAGAATGCCCTCCTATATTTGTTAACCGTTCTAAAATGGCAATGTCACTTGTAATTGCAGCCAGCTAATCCAAATTATTCTGATTTCTCATATCGACATCCGAGATAGTTGCACTAGAGTCTTTCGGATTGTTCTCTTCCTTCCTTAGTTGTCGTATTCCTTCTTTGCTTGTTTCTCTCAGTTTTCTTCCCCATTTAGTTTTGCCAAATCTTCTGTAGTCAGTAAATCTTTTCTCTTTTCTTCTACCCCTCCTGTCCCTCTATGTGATTACTTGCCGCTTCACGCTCGGCACAATTACGCACTCTTGATGTTTTGGGTTTTCAGGGTTAAATGCAACATTATCACATTACTATAAATTTGATTTAAGATAATTAATTTTTAAAATATATTATTAAAAGGATTTTTAATAATAATTTTTTATATTTTTTTATAAAATTTATTTTATTATATATATATTTTAAATATATTATAAATAAAATATAATGATAAAAATTACATATATTAACAAAAATTTTAATTTGTTATATCATTATTAAATGTAAAAAAAATAAAATTAAAAATTTAAATAATTACATTTTTAAAAATTTTATTATAAAAAATATAAATCGTTTAAACAAGAATGATTAAACTCAGTGCAACATCGCAGATTGACATTGCATCCATTGGGTTTTCTATATCTTTTATCGTCCTTTTTCCCAGCCAGTCATTTACTACCACATAATCTTCATTCTCTAGGTCATCATCTTCAACCCTCTCCACCATGGAGCAAGGACTTAGACTGATGATTCTTCCGGAAATTTATCACAAGCACCGCCCATTAGTTCCTTCTCCCCTTCATTACCTTGTTTCAGATATGTCCCTTCTTCCATCTGTTTCTCCTTTTCAAGAATGTGATAAACCTTTTCTCCCACAAGCATTTTCTTCTTTTCCTCTATCCTCTCCACAGTATCAACCCCTATGCTTATCGCCCCAAAACTGAAGTTGGGTTTTTCATGACTCTTGCCTCAATCAAAAATAATTCTCTCTAACCTTTTGCGATATTTGGGAAAGTGTTCATGCACTAAGCATGAATTGGCACCCCATATACTGCAATCCATTTGAGGAAGAACTTTAGTTGGAATTCTTCTGACCATGCTTCAATGGTGTCAAATTACCATTTTTGTAACTAGTTCCAATTTTGTTTCTTTTACTCTTCAAACATATTTTTCTTGTAGAAAGTGATGAGAAAATGGTTTAGGGCTAAATGCGTTAATGATAATCCCCTGTTACCTTCTAAATCGAAAAACATCCTTAATTTATCAGCACTAACATAATATATGGTTATGGCCACAATACTTCTCTCCAACCAGTGCAAGTTCGCATTTGATCATTTCCATGAAACTTTTGATCTGTTTCTCTCCATTTTCTTCATGTCTTGCAGTGATAACCATGGCTTCTGGGTTTCCTTTTAGCACCTTTGGGCATAGGATAATTTGGCGTTGTGATCTATCTTCTGATTACAATCCTCATTTGGATTTTTAGCTCCTTCTCTGGTATCTCTTGTCTTGTGCCCTTCCGTTCTTCATTTCCAAAATTTTTCCTTTCCACCAAACTTTGCAATATTGATCCTTATTCTTTGATCAAGTAGCCACACTCCATTTATCAGCTAAGAATGGTGAATAAATAATGTTGAATGAATAAGTAGAAGCAGAGGAACTCAGAATTGAAGAATAAGAATTGCAGCAAGATAACATGAAGGAAGCCTTCAGAAGTTATGTGCGTTTTGTAAAGCAGGCAAAGATAAGGAGAGCAAAGCGAACCGTTTCACTTAAGCATACTTTTGAAAAGTTACCGTTTAAGCCTTTTACTTAACTCTTTCTTTGATTTACAGTTAGTTGTTAGAATTAATTAATTAGTGTTTTCAGTCCTTCATTACCAGATTAGTGAGAAACCCTCGTATATATACTGTAAGACGATTCTTTCTTCAATGGGAAATATACCTGACATTTCCACAAAACCTTGACATATTGTGCCGCCT
Organism: Theobroma grandiflorum; assembly: GCA_036013995.1. Lineage (NCBI taxonomy): Eukaryota > Viridiplantae > Streptophyta > Magnoliopsida > Malvales > Malvaceae > Theobroma > Theobroma grandiflorum. The sequence continues at coordinate 13,692,338 of CP142132.1, read as the reverse complement.
CCTTTAGCAAATTTGTCAAACATACTTTCTGCCCTTTTAATGTTTGAAAATCGATCAAATCTCACAAACCCAAACCTCCTCCCATTTTTGCTTTTTTTTTGCGCAACAAACACCCCAACAACATTCCCAGTTTGTCCAAGGACTTTTTCCAACCATACCAGCCACCTCACGCATATTGTTCACAAAGAGTGCAACAATGCTATTTTTGTAGTGATTAGCATCCCTTCTCCTTGTACTCTGTTCACCATTGTATATAACCGTTTGCATGTTCTCTTATCAGTTCTTTAAATCTTTAGTTTCTTGCCATCTCCCAATAGCTAAATTTTTATTTGTCAGGAATGAGATTTTATTCTTATTCTCATCTACACATAGGTTGATCCAAACAACTAATCAAGGACTTATACTCCTATTTATTTGAAGAACATTCTTTCTTTTATTTCTTTTTATTGTGGGATTGTATCTCACACTTATTGTATTGTTGAAAATGTCCAACATTATATTATTGCATTTACTCTCTTTAATATTTCTTTTTGTATCAAATTAAATATTTACATTTTTATGGGTTTTTTAAGATAATGTTTACTTTTTAAATATAAATTTTGTTAACGATGATATTTATTGAGAATTAATTTTTTATACGGGACTCTCTAGTTTTTATGAAACTTGAAGAGAAAAAGTTGTAAAATAAGAAACAAAATACGTCATTTCTAAGTTTTGTGTCGTTTAAAAGTAGAAACTCAATTTATGAAAAAAAATTATATTTTAATGTTCTCCGTATGTTACATGAGAGATCAAACTATTCATGGGCTTGTCAAAGGTGATTGTATTAATTGAAAGCACAACATTTAGCATTGGTTTGAGGATGTTACAACGGTTGTTGAGGTCCATTATATAGGAACTAGAATTAAGGAGATGGTATATAATTAATTTGCAATAATTGGTGGAAGAGCAAGATAGAGCACCTTTGCCGTTAGATAGTTGATTGCTCTTTAAAAAATTGCAGCTTCCTTGTTGGAAAATGACTTGTATTGGATGTGCGTAAAATACAAGGGGAGTTTGATTTTACCAATTATATGTGATAATTAAAGTGGGTTGGTCAGGATAGGATACTAGTGGGATGATCATGTCAAAAAAATCAAAGATTAACACGGTGTGCCCAGTTAAGCCAAATGGGGCATTAATGGATAAATTATTAATTATAAAGTATTTTAACCCCTACACCCAAAAGCGGCAATAAAAGAAGAATGAATCCCAGCAAAATTGATGTAGCCCATTAACTTTTGTCAAATATAAAGTAATTTGATGTTTGGCAATGCTTTTTGAAAAGTCTCGTTACGGAATACAAATAGAGAAAGTGGAAGGGAAAGGGGATTCAAGTAACACCGCGTGAAGCCTTGGAACCAAACCAGAAAGGACAATTTTTGACAACTTATTACTAACCACTTCCTGGACTTTTCCTTTTTCTTTCTTTTTGTTTTTTAATCAGGCCCTTGGAACTAGACAAATTGATGTCTGATAGCATATGTTTCATCACATTGACTCAAAAAAATATGTGGACAGAATTTGGTCTTTTCCCTCTTTTTTAATTGTCCTGCATTTCCATCGTTACTTCTTGGCAAAATTTACAGATCTAAGTATTAATCCATTTTCAGTTCTCACTTCGTTGTTCTACTGTCGTCAAATTTTTGGGGAGTGGAGATGGCAGATGCTCTTCTTTCAGCCGTTCTAAACACCATCTTGGAGAACATAAACTCCCTGTGGCTTCAAGAGTTTGGGATCACTGGGGGCTTGAAAACCGAGCTCGAGAGTCTGCAGAGCACCTTAAGTACGATCCAAGCGGTTCTTCTTGATGCAGAGGAGAAGCAGTGGAAGAGTGAGGCTATCAAGAATTGGCTGGGAAAACTCAAAGATACGGCTTATCATCTAGATGATATACTAGATGAGTTTGCAACAAACACTCAAAGAGAAAGGCTGCAGAGAGATGCTAGAAGCCAGGTATGCACCTTCCATTACCTTCCTAAACAACTTTTATTTCGCTCCAAGATTGCGCATAAGTTGAAGGATGTTAGAAGAAAATTGGATAAAGTTGCTGGGGAGAGATCCAAGTTCCACTTGAGAGAAGGGATGGAGCCCTTGGAGGACAGAGAAGTCAGTGATACAGAGTGGAGAAAAACTAGCTCGCTTGTAAATGAATTAGAGGTGTATGGAAGAGATAAGGAGCTGGATAGAATAATCAATATGCTGTTGAACAATTTAGCAGATCAGGATGGGATTTCGGTTTACACTATATGTGGCATGGGAGGACTCGGAAAGACAACACTTGCTCAATTGGTTTATAATGATGAAAGCATAAGAAAGGCTTTTGATTTGAGAATTTGGGTTTGTGTATCCGATGATTTTGATATTACAAGATTAACAAAAGCCATTATAGAGTCCATTGAAGGAAAGTGCAGTATAGAAGAACTAGATCCCCTGCAAAGACACCTACAAGAAAAACTAATTGGGAAAAGGTTTTTGCTTGTATTGGATGACGTGTGGAATGAATATCACGAAAAGTGGGAAGGATTGAAGGAAGCATTTAGATGTGGTGCGAAAGGAAGCACAGTTATAGTCACTACCCGAATCGAGAAAGTTGCCCTTATGATGACAACTACTCCTATACACCACTTGGGAAGCTTGTCCTATGATGATTCTTGGTCCTTGTTCAAGCAGCGTGCGTTTAGGATGGGAAAGAGCGAGGATTACCCACACTTAGAAGCACTTGGAAAGGAAATAGTTAAGAAGTGTGGAGGGGTGCCCTTAGCAATAAAGGCTTTGGGAGGTTTGTTGCGTTTCAAAGAAAGAGAGAGTGAGTGGCTATCGATCAAAGAAAGCGAGATGTGGGAATTGAAAGATGAGGGGAGCAAAGTATTATCTGTGTTGAATTTGAGTTACAGACGTCTAAAACCGCATTTGAGACAATGTTTTACATTTTGCTCTATATATCCCAAAGATTATATCATAAGTAAAGAGCAGTTGATACAACTTTGGATGGCTAATGGCTTTGTTCCTTCAAGAGGACAAATGAATTTGCATGACATGGGGTGTGAAATCTTCAATGAATTAGCTTGGAGGTCCTTTTTCCAAGAACTCGTGGAGGATATTGAAGGAAATACAACATGTAAAATGCATGACCTTATCCATGATCTTGCACAATCAATTATGAGTTGTGAGTGCTCTGTGATTGAACCAAGTCAGCTAGTGTTGGCTGCGCCGAAAACAGTTCGTCACATGTTTGCTTCTGGTAATTCATCTATATTTGCTCCTTCAAATGTGGACAACCTACCCAAAGTCTGTTCCTTGCGCACATTGGTTGTACGTTACAACTTCCATTGGAGAATTGCAACCAAACAGAAGCATCTGAGGGCATTAGACGTTGCATTTTGTGGAGAAAGGATAATCTCAATTGATGATAATTTCAGACATCTAAGGTATCTGAGCCTTCATAGTTCTGAAATTAAAACACTGTCAGAATCAATATGCAGCTTCCACAAATTGCAGACGCTAAATCTGAGATATTGTCATCAGCTTCGCAAATTACCCAAAGGTTTGAAGCTCTTGAAAAATCTTACATATTTAGATGTAACATATTGTTATGCACTTACTTGTATGCCTGTTGGCCTGGGGCAATTGTCTTGCTTGCGTAGGCTGAGCAACTTCATTGTGGGAAAGGACCGTGGTTGCTATATAGACGAATTAAAAGGGCTGGCCCTTGAGGGAGAGCTTTGCATTGAAGAACTTGATAATGTAAAAAGTTCAATAGATGCTAAAAGTGCCAATCTGATAATGAAGCAAAATCTAAGGTCACTAGGCTTATCTTGGCGCAAAATCGGCAATTGTAACCTACATGAAAATGCTGAAGATGTTCTTAGTGGTCTCCAACCTCATTCAAGTTTGAAGAAGCTAAGCATACGAAATTACCATGGTCCAAAGTTTTCATATTGGTTGATGGATCTCCTGGTACCAAACCTAGTTCACATCACACTGGGAAATTGTGAAAGATGTGAATGCCTTCCACCTCTTGGTAAATTACGCTTCCTCAATTTCCTTACCATTACTGGAATGGATGCTCTAAAATCTATTGATAATAGCTTCTATGGAGATGGCACGAGTTCATTCCCATCACTGGAGAGTCTCTGTTTCGAGAATATGCTTTCTTTCGAGAAATGGACAACAGTGAATGGGAAGGAAAATTTTCCTCAGCTAAGATCATTAGTTGTTAGATATTGTCCTAAGCTAGTTGAATTGCCAATGCTTCAATCTCTGAAAAGATTAGAAATTAGCGAAACCAGCGTCTCATTACTTAGGTCCGTGATGCATTTCACTTTTCTCACCTCTCTCTCACTGGGCAGCTTTGATGGCTTGACGGTTTTGCCAGATGGACTATTGCAAAATCACAAGCACCTTGAAAGCTTGGAGATACGTTTTAGAAAGCTGAAATATCTATCAAATCTTCTAGATAACCTATCTGCTCTCAAGAAATTGAAATTTGAAATCTGCCTAGAGCTTGAAAGTTTTCCTGCAGGACTAGAAAACCTGAGCTCTTTAGAGAGTTTGCATTTAAGTCAGTGTGACAGCCTTGTCACCCTTCCAGAAAATGGATTGCGTGGTTTATCTTCCCTTTCTTCGCTGAGGATTCAAAATTGTAAGAAATTAGCCTCTTTGTCTGATGGGGTGAGATATCTAACTTTGCTCCAAGACTTACTCGTCAATGGATGTCCAGAGTTAAACTCATTGCCAGAGTGTATCCAACATCTCTCTGCACTTCGGAGTTTGAGGATTTGGCATTGTGAGAGATTAACTTCTCTGCCAAATGGGATAGAAAACCTTGCCTTGCTTTCAGAATTGATGATCGAGGGTTGCTATAATCTAATGTGTCTGCCTGAAGGACTACAGAGTCTAACGGCACTCACAAAACTGAGGATTATAGAATGCCGACATCTGGAAAGGAGGTGCAGGAGAGAGAGAGGAGAGGATTGGCCCATCATAGCCCACATTCCTTCTATTGTAATCAAGTCTCATCACTAACATTTTTTTGGAGGACAAAGAAGGCCTCTTGGCAATCTGTTAACAAGGTGATTTATCAATTTTTACTTTTATTTATTTATTTATTTTATCTGACTCCGTTCAAGAAGCTTTAAACTAGTCATTAATCAAACGCTATGATTATCTTCTTCAAATAGTTAAATTTATTGTTCTGGTGGGTTGGATCCTGCCTTGGAGAGCACACCATATAAGATACGACCATCGCAATTTATGTATAAATTATTTCCATCTTGTTGGCTTTTTAAGTCTTTTTTTTATCCTATGATTTTGAAGTTGAAACAAACTTTATCTACAATAAAAAAGAATAAGATACGAGCATGGCAATCTATGCATCAATCTTTGTACCGGTTACTTAATAGCTGCAACATTCATGCCATAATGCATTGGTCCTTCATAAGGAATGTTGCCATTCGAAGAATTTAAGATATATTACTGTGTCTAAATATATTTTCAGGGTTGGTGATTGGACAAATGGGCTCTCCAGAAAGTTTTTGAAATCTTAGTCCGATGTATGAATAACATGGAAGAAACCTGATGGGTGAGATGAATTTCACAATGGTGTGGAGTATCAGAGTTGCGAAATGCGTGCTCTGCAATTCAACATTTTCTGGGATGTGTACTGTTGCCTTCACTTTAATTGGTATGTTTTATTGTCTTTCGTATACTACGTTAGAATCATGGTGCATCAAGGATGATTGTAATAACTGAAAACGAGCTTTTCCTTCAAATTGGTCTTTTGATGATTAGACAATCATTTTAGGGTGTCAATGTGCAAGTTTGATTACTTATATACTAAAGTGATTGTGTTAAATCTGTGATGTACTCTAGAAGACACTACTATACATGTTCAATTTAACATTGAATTTGGGGCACCTTGAATTTGAATTTCTGTATGTTGGACTTAACCTCATAATTCTTATTTTCCTTTTATTTCTGGTATAAAAGAGTATTAGCAAAATTTAGTCTTTAAAAATTTGCAGCTTTCCTTCTTTGCATTAGGTTTCTGCAAGCTCTGTTTGCAACAAGTTTAGAGAACATTTTAATCCTTAGTATTTGACTCTGTTTTGAAGAAATCAATTCAGCAGAAACTTATTTCACCAGAAACAATCAAAAGAAGAGGAAAAAAAAAAGGCAGGGAAACTTTGAGACGTAGACCACTTGGGAAAGCTTGGAGTGTAATATAAATAAAGTGCGTTTTAGTTGGGGATATTAATAGAGTTCTTCAGGTCCATCATTTAGGAACTAGAAGAATAACAAAAATTGCATAAATAGGTTTGGTCAAACAGGCAGGACTGTTCTTCATGGAAAACCTTTTTCTTAACCAGCATTGAATAACATATGCTTTTAAGTACGGAGGACCAACGGCTGTGTTATTGTTGAAATTTGCAAAACTAAATTTTCCCAAGTCATTAAAGAAACCATACCATGCAGATAAAGGCTGATCAAATGGTCCAATACATTTTGTTTATGTTGAGCTAAGAACGGCATTGAAGACCTCCTTAAGCAAGTCATTAGCTAAGTGTCCATGCTTCACTGTTTTTGTAGTGTGACAGCTACCTACTGCAATGCCTATGACAGCTATGCCCCTAATGTACGACTGATATGCTATTTAGACTGATGGAGTGTAGTCAATGCTATGAACAAAACCTTACCTTCTAATCCATGTAATATATATTTTAGAGAAGTAAATGAATATCTCAATGGGATGGACTTTGTTTTCTCTGGTTTTTTGCTCTTTCTTCTCTTCTTTTCTTTCTTGTTCTCATTTTGTCACTGCTTGTTCATCTGATATGCAATGCTGAGTTTCATTCAAGTCACGTAACAACAGTTTATACCTATAATTGAAAAAAAAAAGGCTGGATTCCTTTCTTTTTTTTTTTATGACAATGCCCTTTTTCTTCTTTGTTGGAGGACGTCATCTGTGGGTGGTGATTATTAATGAAGAAACAGACAAGACCACTAAGCAACAACAAAAGCAGGCATCCTTTTTTTTTTTGAAGGGCAAAGTAGGCATAATTTAAGCCGCCCTCATATTAAAAGATAAGATTCAATCTCTGCCAAATTGACTTAATTAAGCACTTGTTGGAAATATTAATAATCGAATACCGAAGATAATAAAAACCAAGATAAGTAATTATATAGAAGGCTTTCCCCCTCCTGATCTCATTAACCTGGCTTTACCATCAGTGACACAACTGGCTGAAAAGACATCGGATGAGTCAGCTTCTTTGTTTCCTTGTGTATCATGAGTTTAATATTACCAATTTGTTGCATCAGCTTGGATTTGTTTTAATTGTTTGTTTGGAACTTCTAGCATTCAATTGTATTTTTTTTTTATTGACTTGAATGATATAATTGCGTTGGATTCTATTAATCACAGATTCAGTGCGAGTTCACTCATCAGTGTATAATACAAGACTTATTCCCGCCACTAGCTAGAAGAACATAAAGAGTGAAAAGAACCGACGAGGCGCTGTTTCCAAAGGAAGAAGGGAGGATATGGGAGATAGTAACATGGTAAGCCTTGGGGGAAGAGTTTAAGAAGGTGAGCTTTGTAGCAGCACCGTTTGTGGCAGTGACATTGTCACAGTAATAAGGATTTATTACTCATAGTTTGATCCAACTAATAAGGATTTATACTCCTATTTATTTAAAGAACAGTCTTTCTTTGTTTTTTCTAATGTGAGATTGTATCCCACACTTATTATATTGTTGAAAATGTCCAACATTATCTTTGCCACATATTATTGCACTTACTCTATTTAATATTTCTTGTGTATCAAATTAAATATCTACATTTTTATGGGTTATTAAAAAAATGTCTACTTTTTAAATATGATTTTTTTAATGATGCTCTTTATTGAAAATTAATTTTATATGGGTCTCTAGTTTTTATGAAACTTGAAGAGGAAAAGTTGTAAAATAAGAAACAAAATGCCTCATTTTTAAGTTTTGTGTCATTTAAACGTAGGCACTCAATTTATGAAAGAAGAATATTTTCATGTTCTCTGTATGTTATATGGGAGAACAAACTATTTAGGGTTTGTCCAGGATGATATTTGTATTAATTGAAAGTACAACGTTTAGCATTGGTATGAGGATGCTAAAACGGTTCTTGAGGTACATTATATAGGAACTACAACTCTACAAGGAGAAAGTAATTTGCATAAATTGGTGCAAGAGCAAGACCTTTGCCGTTAGATATTCGATAACTCTTCCAAAATTGCATTGGATGTGCATAAAATTCAAGGGGAACTTGATTTTACTAATTATATGTGATGATAAAAAATGGGTTGGTGAGGGTAGGGGGATAGGATATATATCAGTGGGATGATCATGTTGAAAACTCAAAAGATGAACGCCACACAAAACACAGTGTGCCTAGTTAAGCCAAATAGGGCATTAATGGTTAATTATTTTGGAAGCCTACAATAAAAATGTTTTAGGAGGCAAACTAAGGGTGCATTTGGTGCAATGAATTAGGAAGAGAATTACTATATTTATTGTAATATTATTTTTTAAAGTTTAATAATAAAATATTATTATATTTAAATATTTAATTTATTAATTAGTGTATTATTTTCGTTTTAAAAAGTGTAGGATTTGAATATTTTTTTTAAATATAATAAAATACTATTTTTTATTTTTATAAAATAAAAATAAATTTATGAAAAATTACTTGAATAGATTTTAGTCCTTTCCTTTTTTCACAGTTTAATCCAAAAATTGAAACGAGCTAAATATTTGTATCTATTATTATTTAAATAAAAATGAAATAAATACGTTAGAAAACGACTGAAACGTATTTTGATATTTTGTTTTCCACAACCCAACCTTCTATGTGTAGTAGCAGTAGGTCCATACCATTAATTTCTGATGGACTAAATTGTTTTAACACCAAAAACAAACGCGACAATCAAAGAAAAATGCATCTTTTGGAAAGTAAAAATGATATAACTTTGGTCAATTATAAAGTATTTTGACATTGTTCTTGTTTAATTTTTTTTGAATTTGAAGAAAGAATTCAAATTTTATTTTTTAAGTAAAAAATTATACATTAATCAATAAATCAAAAATATATTTATATATATTTAAAATTAAATAAATTTCATTAATAAAAAAATGAGCAAAAGACTACCATCAAGGTAGGTGCCTCAAGCACCATCGCTCTCGGTGCCTAGGAGCAGAAATCAAACCTCTACAAAAGAGAGACCTAGTTGCCTGTGAGATGAACATGAAAAACACCCTAATCACACAGGAAACAGCTCACCACAAACAACCACCTGTACGCCTATACAACATAACACCGATACGTTTGATCCAATTAACCTGTCAACCATCACAGCATTAATCATTGAATCAGATCCATGGATACGTTGTTCCTGTTTATCTTGACAATGTAATAGCAATGCTTTTCGAAAAGTCTAAAGGAAAGTGGGAGGGGAATTCCACAAGCAAACACCGCGTGAGGCCTTGGACCCAAACTAGGAAGGACAACTTTGGACAACTGATTACTAACTACTCTTAATTTCTTGGACTTTTCTTTTTTTTTTCTCTTTGTTTTTTAGTCAGACGTTTAAAATTTACTTGAATATAGTCAACATTTGATTATTGATTGATACATTATATATTTTAAAATTTAGTACTAATTTTAAAAATTTAAAAATCTACCATATGAATTTATAGTATTCAATAAATGTCTGATACATGTTTTTTTTTTGAAAGGTTGAGATTTTATTGCTATAAAAATCTCCAAATGTCTTATACATGTATACTAAGATAAAATGAAAAGCACTGCTTCCATTCATCATCTGTTTGATGGATGGAATGATTCTACTTAAACCTTTTCTTTTCCCTTATAAGTGAAAGCAACATTGTGTTGTTTTAACATAAAGAAGTCATTAAAGCTAAGAAGCTATGCATCATGAGCAATGTTTAATGCACTAAAAGAAAAATAAGAGGCAGAGCAAGTATGCAGTAAAGAAAGAAGAAAAGTAATATGCAATAATAGCTAACTGAGCTATATTCTTCATTCATCCTTGAAATATATATGGAAACAAGTTAATTTCATAGAGTTTGTATGCTACAATACTCAACTAAGAACCAAAGCCGCTTAGCCATACAAATCTGACATTAAGCAAAAAAGTCAAACTACAAAACAGTGGGCTATGGCTGCATTCTTATGACGTTAGTTGCTAGGTCTTCAGAGCAAGCCTTACTTCGATACATTATGCACTCTGGACTACTTAACTTGTGAATCAATTCATGTGGCTTCTTTCTACGCACATAGCATTAAGCACTTGTATTCGTCCTCCCCGCGTGGTTCGGAACTGGAAGATAAAAAACTTTCTGTTTGTTACAAGGGTGGTGGTCCAGAATTTGGTATTTTCCCTCTTGATTAATTTTCCTGCATGTCCACCGTTAGTTCTTTGCAAAGTTTACAGATCTAGTGTTAATCTATCTTCAGTTCTCAGTTCTTTGTTCTAGTGTTGTGAAAATTTACAGATCTCGTATTAATCCATTTTCAGTTCTCAGTTCTTTGTTCTAGTGTTCGTGAAAATTTTGGGGAGTGGAGATGGCGGATGCTCTTCTCTCAGCCGTTCTAAACACCATCTTGGAGAACATAAACTCCCTGTGGCTTGAAGAGTTTGGAATCACTGGGGGCTTGAAAACTGAGCTCGAGAGTCTGCAGAGCACCTTAAGTACGATCCAAGCGGTACTTCTTGATGCGGAGGAGAAGCAGTGGAAGAGTGAGGCTATCAAAAATTGGCTGGGAAAACTCAAAGATACGGCTTATCATCTAGATGATATACTAGATGAGTTTGCAACAAACACTCAAAGAGAAAGGCTGCAGAGAGATGCTAGAAGCCAGGTATGCACCTTCCATTACCTTCCTAAACAACTTTTATTTCGCTCCAAGATTGCGCATAAGTTGAAGGATGTTAGAAGAAAATTGGATAAAGTTGCTGGGGAGAGATCCAAGTTCCACTTGAGAGAAGGGATGGAGCCCTTGGAGGACAGAGAAGTCAGTGATACAGAGTGGAGAAAAACTAGCTCGCTTGTAAATGAATTAGAGGTGTATGGAAGAGATAAGGAGCTGGATAGAATAATCAATATGCTGTTGAACAATTTAGCAGATCAGGATGGGATTTCTGTTTACACTATATGTGGCATGGGAGGACTCGGAAAGACAACACTTGCTCAATTGGTTTATAATGATGAAAGCATAAGAAACGCTTTTGATTTGAGAATTTGGGTTTGTGTATCCGATGAGTTTGATATTACAAGATTAACAAAAGCCATTATAGAGTCCATTGAAGGAAAGTGCAGCATAGGAGAACTAGATCCCCTGCAAAGACATCTACAAGAAAAACTAATTGGGAAAAGGTTTTTGCTTGTATTGGATGACGTGTGGAATGAATACCACGAAAAGTGGGAAGGATTGAAGGAAGCATTTAGATGTGGTGCGAAAGGAAGCACAGTTATAGTCACTACCCGTATCGAGAAAGTTGCCCTTATGATGACAACTACTCCTATACACCACTTGGGAAGCTTGTCCTATGATGATTCTTGGTCCTTATTCAAGCAGCGTGCGTTTAGGATGGGAAAGAGCGAGGATTACCCACACTTAGAAGCACTTGGAAAGGAAATAGTTAAGAAGTGTGGAGGGGTGCCCTTAGCAATAAAGGCTTTGGGAGGTTTGTTGCGTCTCAAAGAAAGAGAGAGTGAGTGGCTATCGATCAAAGAAAGCGAGATGTGGGAATTGGCAGATGAGGGAAGCAAAGTCTTATCTGTGTTGAATTTGAGTTACAGACGTCTTAAACCGCATTTGAGACAATGTTTTACATTTTGCTCTATATTTCCCAAAGATTATATCATGAGTAAAGAGCAGTTGATACAACTTTGGATGGCTAATGGCTTTGTTCCTTCAAGAGGACAAATGAATTTGCATGACATGGGGTGTGAAATCTTCAATGAATTAGCTTGGAGGTCCTTTTTCCAAGAACTCGTGGAGGATATTGAAGGAAATACAACATGTAAAATGCATGACCTTATCCACGATCTTGCACAATCAATTATGAGTTGCGAGTGCTCTGTGATTGAACCAAGCCAACTAGTGTTGACTGCGCCCAAAACAGTTCGTCACATGGTTGCTTCTGGTAATTCATCTATATTTGCTCCTTCAAACGTGGACAACCTACCCAAAGTCTGTTCCTTGCGCACATTGGTTGTACGTAACAACCTCCATTGGGGAGTTGCAACTAAACAGAAGCATCTTAGGGCATTAGAAGTTAAATTTTATGGAGAAATGAAAATCTCAATTGATGATAATTTCAGACATCTAAGGTATCTGAGCCTTGTTAATGCTGAAATTAAAACACTGCCAGAATCAATATGCAGCTACCACAAATCGCAGACACTAAGTCTGAGATGTTGTAATCAGCTTCGCAAATTACCCAAAGGTTTAAAGCTCTTGAAAAGTCTTACATATCTAGACATAAAATATTGTAATGCACTTACTTGTATGCCTGTTGGTCTGGGGCAATTGTCTTGCTTGCGTAGGCTGGGCATGTTCATTGTGGGAAAGGACCGTGGTTGCTGTATAGACGAATTAAAAGGGCTGGCCCTTGAGGGAGAGCTTTGCATTGAAGAACTTGATAATGTAAAAAGTTTAATGGATGCTAAAAGTGCCAATCTGATAATGAAGCAAAATCTAAGATCACTAGGCTTATCTTGGCGCAAAATCGACAATTGTAACCTACATGAAAATGCTGAAGAGGTTCTTAGTGGTCTCCAACCTCATTCAAGTTTGAAGAAGCTAAGCATACGAAATTACCAAGGTCCAAAGTTTTCATATTGGTTGATGGATCTCCTTGTTCCAAACCTAGTTCACATCACACTGGAAAATTGTGAAAGATGTGAATGCCTTCCACCTCTTGGTAAATTACGCTTCCTCAAGTTCCTTACCATTACTCGAATGGGTGGTCTAAAATCTATTGATAATAGCTTCTATGGAGATGGCGAGAGTTCATTCTCGTCACTGGAGAGTCTCTGTTTCGAGAATATGCTTTCTCTCGAGGAATGGACAACAGTGAATGGGAAAGAAAATTTTCCTCATCTAAGATCATTAGTTGTTCGAGATTGTCCTAAGCTAGTTGAGTTGCCAATGCTTCAATCTCTGAAAAGATTAGAAATTAGCGAAACCAGCGTCTCATTACTCAGGTCTGTGATGCATTTCACTTTTCTCACCTCTCTCTCACTTGACGGCTCTGATGGCTTGACGGTTTTGCCAGATGGACTATTGCAAAATCACAAGCACCTAGAGAGCTTGACGATATGTTTTAAAAATCTGAAATCTCTATCAAATCTTCTAGATAACCTATCTGCTCTCAAGCAATTGGATCTTGAGGACTGCCAGGAGCTTGAAAGTTTTCAAGCAGGACTAGAAAACCTCAGCTCTTTGGAGAGATTGCATTTAAGTGATTGTAACAGCCTTGTAACCCTTCCAGAAGATGGATTGCGTGGTTTATCTTCCCTTTCTTCGCTGTGGTTTCAAGGTTGTCAGAAATTAGCCTCTTTATCTGATGGAGTGAGATATCTGACATCGCTCCGAGACTTACTCGTCAATGATTGTCCAGAGTTAAACTCATTGCCCGAGTGTATCCAGCATCTATCTGCACTTCGGAGTTTGAGGATTTGGCATTGTGAGAGATTAACTTCTCTGCCAAATGGGATAGAAAACCTTGCCTTGCTTTCAGAATTGGAGATCATGCGTTGCGATAATCTAATGTGTCTGCCTCAAGGGCTACAGAGTCTCACGGCACTCACAAAACTGAGGATTATAGGATGCCGACATCTGGAAAGGCGGTGCAGGAGAGAGAGAGGAGAGGATTGGCCCATCATAGCCCACATTCCTTCTATTGTAATCAAGTCTCGTGAAGAGTACTTTTTTCGAGGACGAAGAAGGCCTCTTGGCTAGGGATGTCAACGGGTACCCTATTATAGGGTACCCGCGGGTATCCGATCCTATTATACAGGGTTAGGGTACTCATAAACGGGTTCGGGTAGGGTTAGGGTAGTGATTTCACTATCCGAATATTAATAGGGTAGGGTTAGGGTACCACCTATTGGGTACCGGGTACCCGTTACCCGAACCCGATTACTATTTATAAATATTTTATTATTATTTTAATAATTAAATTAAAAATTTATAATTTTTACCAACTTTACAAGTAAATTTTTTTGTTAAAAACTAACAAATATATAAAAAGTATTGTTACTTTCATTATTAATATGTTGACATATTATATTTAAATTAAAAAATTATTAGATTGTTATTTATGTTTAAGTATAATTACTCTAATTATTAATATGATGACATTAACACTTTTATGAATGAGTGTGTGTATATATTATGTACTTTAAATATAAATATATTTACTTTTTATTTTGTATTAACATTATAAAAATTATAATTCATAAAATTATTAATTACAGTATATATATGTTTATTTATGAGATTAAAAAATTAATTTAGTAATTGGGTTCCCATGAAGAAAATTTTAATAATTTTTTTATTTAATAGGGTATTTAAACGGGTTAGGGTAATTATAGGGTAGTGGGAATGTATTAGGGTTAGGGTTAGGGTAGTAATTTTAAAATTAAACGGGTAGTTAATAGGGTTAGGGTAATTGATTTTTTATAGGGTTAGGGTTCGGGTACCTCGAAATTATAGGGTACCCGACCCGTTGACATCCCTACTCTTGGCAATCTGTTAACAAGGTGATTTATCAATTTTTAGTTTTATTTATTCATTTATTTTATTTGACTCCGTTCGAAAAGCTTTAAACTAGTCATTGCTCGAATGCGATGATTATCTTCTTCAAATGGTTAAATTTATTGATCCTGCCTTGCAAAGCGCACCATATAAGATATGACCATTGCAATCTATGTATAAATTATTTCCATCTTTTTGGCTTTTTATGTCTCTGTTTTTTGCTAAGATTTCGAAGTTGAAACAAACTTGATCTACAATATAACAGAATAAGATACCACCATTGCAATCTATGCATCAATCTTTGTACCGGTTACTTAATAGCTGCAACATTCATGCCGTAATGCATTGGTCCTTCATAAGGAATGTTGCCATTCGAAGAACTTAAGATATATTACTGTGTCTAAATATATTTTCAGGGTTGGTGATTGGACAAATGGGCTCTCCAGAAAGTTTTTGAAATCTTAGGCCAATGTATGAATAACATGGAAGAAACCTGATGGGTGAGATGAATTTCACAATGGCGTGGAGTATCAGAGTTGTGAAATGCGTGCTTTGCAATTCAACATTTTCTGGGATGTGTACTATTGCCTTCACTTTTCCTTCAATATCAGAGTGTGTCAATATGCAAGTTTGATTACTTATATACTAAGATGATTGTGTTAAATTTGTAATGTACTCTAGAGCACACTACTATACATGTTCAATTTAACATTGAATTTGGGGTACCTTGAATTTGAATATCTGTATGTTGAACTTAACCTCATGATTCTTATTTTCCTTTTATTTCTAATATAAAAAAATATTAGCAAAATTTAGACCTTAAAAATTTGCAGCTTTCCTTCTTTGCATCAGGTTTCTGCAAGCTCTGTTTGCAACAAGTTTAGAGAACATTTTAATCCTTAGTGTTTGACTCTGTTTTGAAGAAATCAATTCAGCAGCAACTACGTTTCACCTGAAACAATCAAAAGAAGAGAAATAAAAAAAGGCAGGGAAACTTTGTGACGTAGACCACTTCAGAAAGTTTGGAGGGCTTTGGTTGGGGATATTAATAGAGTTCTTCAGGTCCATCGTTTAGGAACTAGAAGGATAAAAAAATTGCATAAATAGATTTGGTCAAACAGGTAGAACTGTTCTTCATGGACAACCTTTTTCTAAACCTACTTTTAAGTGCAGAGGACCAACGGGTGTGTTATTGTTGAAATTTGCATTTTTCATCTTTCATCTATATTTTTTACATTGCTGAAATATTACTCAAAAGGAATGGACAAAGGCAAAACTCAATTTTCTCAAGTCATTAAAGAAAACATACCATGCAGATAAAAGTTGATCAAATGGTCCAGTACATTTTGTTTATGTTGAGCTAAGACTTGCATTGAAGACCTCCTTAAGCCAAGTCATTAGCCAAGGGTTCATGCTTCACTGTTTTTGTAGGGTGACAGCTACCTACTGCCATTGCCTATGACAGCTAATGCACCTAATATATGACTGAGAGGGAGTGTAGTAGTGTCCATACTATAGTCAGAACCTGACCTCTTTACCCATGTAATATATGTTATAGAAAAGTTAAATGAATATGTCACTGGGATGGCCTTTTGTTTTCTCTGGTTTTTTGCTCTTTCATCTCTGTTTTCTATTTTGTTCTCATTTTATGACTGCTTGGTCATCTGATATGCAGTGCTGAGTTTCATTCAAGTTACAAAACAACAGTTTAGACCTATAATTAAAAGAAAAAGGAAGCTGGAATTTTTTTTTTTATCACATTTGCCCTTTTTCTTCTTTGTTTGAGGACATGATCTGGGGCTGGTGATTATTAATGAAGACGCAGACAAGACTAGCAAACCACTAAGTAACAACAAAAGAAGGCATAACTTAAGCCGCTCTCAAATTAAAAAAGACACTAAGATTCGATCTCTGCCAAATTGACTTAATTAAGCACTTGTCAGAAATATTAATAATAAAATACTGAAGATAATAAAAACCAAGATAAGTAATTATATAGAAGGCTTTCTGTTAGCAAGGGTGGATATATAGAATAAAGAAAATGGCGCAGACAAAGAGAAAATTTCTCTGGTCATTCTCATTGATTCCTCCTTCTCTCTCTAGGTCAGAGTATTACAAGGCAGAGTATATATATGTACAGTATTGAGTTAACTAAAGGAAAGATTAAAGTTTATTCCTAACTAACTAACATTATAAGCTAACTAACTTTAAAAGGATTTAAACAAAGTGCTGCGTTTTTAGCTCCCTTGGTCTTTACTGAAACGGGGAGTTTTATTCCTCTGTTTTGTCTTCTTCCAGGTCCAGGATTTCTTCATTCTTTGTCTGTGTTTCCTGGGAAGGCTTATTTCATATTGCTGATTCAGTCAATGTCTAACACTCCCCCTCAAGATGAACTGTGAATATTATGAACATTCATATTGCTCACCAAAAAGTGGAATTGTCTCGGTTGGAGTGCCTTGGTGAAGATGTCAGCTAGTTGTGACTGTGTTGAGATGTATAAGGGATTAATTAATCCTGCCATTACTTTTTCTCTGATGAAATGGCAGTCCATCTCTATGTGTTTTGTTCTTTCATGAAGTACTGGGTTTTTGCTGATGTATATTGCTGATTGGCTGTCTGTATAAAGATTCACTGCTTCTGGATGGTCTATACAAAAGTCTACCATCAATGATTTCAGCCACATGATCTCACAACAGGTTGCAGCCATAGATCTGTACTCGGCCTCAGCTGAACTTCTGGCCACGACAGACTGTTTCTTTAATTTCCAGCTTATCAGTGAATCACCAACAAAGATGCAGTATCCTATGACTGACTTTCTGTTATCTAGACAACCTCCCCAATCACTATCTGGGTATCCAGATATCTTCAAATTACTTTTTGACTTCATTAGAATTCCTTGACCTGGTGCCTTTTTGATGTACTTTAGGACTCTGTGAGCTGCTGCAAGGTGTTTAAGTCCAGGTCTGTCCATAAACTGTGAAAGCACCTGTACAGCATAAGTAATATCAGGCCTGCTAAACGTCAGGTATAGTAATTTTCCAATCAACTGCCTATAGCTGGTAGAATCTACAAGTTTATCTTCATCACAACTTTTAACCAATTTATGGCTGTAATCAATTGGAGTACTTGCAGGCTTCGTTCCAAGTAACCCGTGTTCTTCCAAGAGATCTAAAGCATACTTCCTTTGGCATATTGATATGCCTTCTGGTGATCTAGCTATCTCCAGTCCTAGGAAGTATTTGACCTTCCCTAGATCCTTAAGCTTGAACTCTGAACTCAAGTAACCTTTGACATCCTTTTCTGCTTGAATGGAAGAACTGACAATTAATATGTCATCAACATATACTAAAAGTGCTATGAAATCTCCACTTTGTGTCTTCATGGTAAAAAGTGAATAGTCTGAATTCGACTGTGTAAAACCATACTTCAGAATTGATGCAGTGAGTTTTGAATTCCAAGCTCTTGAAGCTTGTTTGAGCCCATAAAGTGACTTGTGTAGCTTGCAGACTAACCTTGAACTAGCAGGATGCTCCCCCTTGATTGTATACCCCTGTGGTATTTCCATGTAAACCTTCTCTGTCAAATCTCTATTCAAGAATGCATTATTTATGTCAAGTTGTGACAGATGCCAATTGTTTGCTGCTGCTAAGGCCAAAAACATCCTCATTGTTGTTTGTCTCGCTACAAGACTGAATGTTTCCTGGTAGTCAAACCCTTCAATCTGGTTATACCCTTTTGCAACCAACCGTGCTTTATATCTTTCCACTTTGCCATCAGCATTTAGTTTCACCTTGTACACCCATTTGCACCCTACTGCATGACAGTTTGAAGGCAGTGACACAATGCTCCATGTTCCATTGTCTTCTAATGCTTTCAATTCAATGTCCATGGCTTCTTTCCAGTGAGAATGAGTCACTGCTTGTTGGTAAGAATTTGGTTCAAATACAGCTGATAAAGAGATAGTAAATGATCTGTGTGCTGGTGACAATTGGTGACAAGAAAGGTATTTGGTAATTGGATGTGAGGTGATGGTATTGGTTTGATGTGGTGAGTCAAGTTGATATGCCTCCAGGTACTTAGGAAGTTGTTTTGGCCTGGTGCTTTTTCTGATTGGTATTTGTGGTTCAATGTCAATGACAGGGTCTGGTTCAGGTTCATCAGTGATGCCAGTTGCAGGGTCATCAGCAATGTCAAGGGTAAACTGTTCCAAATCATTTGTGTTTGATGTTCTAGGTTCATGGCTTGATGGTACATGTTCAGGTGAGCCTGTTTCAACTGTTTGTAGGTCTTGGTGATTGAAATTGGTTGGCCTTGAGTCAAAAAAGTCAAGAAATCTGTCATGTCCATCAAGTGTTTGATGAAATGTCTGATGTGTTGAATTATGCTGTGGAGTATGAAAAGGAAAAAACTCTTCATGAAAAATCACATTTCTTGAAACAAGGACCTTTTGTGCATTGATATCATAGACTCTATACCCTTTTATGTTGCTTGGATATCCTAGAAATATGCATCTACTAGATCTCTCATCCAACTTCTTTCTATTTCGGGTTAGGGTAGAAACATAACATAGGCACCCAAACACTCTAAAATGTGTATAGGATGGTGGTTTTTTATGAAGCAATTCATATGGGGATTTGTTTTTGAGGACTCTGGTAGGTATTCTATTAATAACATGTGCTGCAGTCAGGACTGCATCCCCCCAAAACTTGATTGGAATCTTTGAATGGAACATTAAGGATCTTGCCATCATCAGTATATGCTGATGTTTTCTTTCTACTATTCCATTCTGCTGATGATCCTCTACACAAGATAACTGGTGTACTATTCCTGTTTTTGCAAAGAAATCTGTAAGTTTGAATTCCTGACCTTGGTTAGTTCTTATACACTTAATTATAAGATCATATTGTCTTAAAACAAAAGCATTGAATGAAGGTATGATGCTAGAAACTTCTGTTTTGTTTTTCATAAGGAAAATCCATGTAAAACGAGTATAGTGATCCACTATTGTGAGGAAATATCTCTGATTTTGCAATGTGGGGTGTTCATAAGGCCCCCAAATATCTATGTGAATCAATTCAAAAGCCTTTTTGGTGCTTTGAATATGGTTTGGAAAAGGTAATTTCTTTTGCTTGGCCAAAGGGCAGATTTCACAAAACATATCACTTGAACACTTAACACTTGGAAAATGTTTATTTATTACATTGATTCTTTCAATTGGAGTATGTCCAAGTCTGAAATGCCACAAGTCAAAAGACCTATGTGCTGTATTACAGCTTCTAATTGATGAAACAAAGGGAAATTTCAAAACTTTATCAAAACAGTATCTAGACAAGTCTTGCTGTTCTTTCCTATCTTCCATCAAGTATAGTCCTGTAGTGGCTCTAGCAACCCCAATCACAGTCCATGAAGGAATGTCCTGGACAATACAATACATGTTAGTAAAAAGAACACATGTTGATTTTGTGCTAGTGAGCTGACCAGTAGATACAAGGTTGAATTTGAAACTTGGCACACAAAGCACATTCTTAAGGGTTAACAATGGGGTTAGTTTAACAGTACCTACATGAGTAACCATGGCCTTTCTACTGTTTGGAAGTTGAACAAAACAATTTGCAACAGGTCTAGCATAGGAAAAAGCCTTTAAAGAGTATGAAATATGGTCTATTGCACCAGAATCCATTATCCAAGAACTGTGATTAATCATGAGAGAATTGACATTTTCAAGCTCATGTGGCATATTATTTCTAGTATTGAAACAAAGATGGCCAGAGACTATACCTGCAAAAGCTGAATTGGCTAGGGAATGTTTTGTTTGCTGAGTATTTGTAGAGGTGTTCTTACCTTCAGAGCTTGTTAACCCATTCTCGCTCAAAATTTCCATTAACTTGTTGACTTGATTTTGCAAGTTAGACATCTGGTACATGGTGCTTGTTCCACTTAGGCCTTCTCCCTGATCCATGTGTATTTCTTCAGTTGACATCTCATTTGCTGTTGTTACATTGTTCATTGCTCCTTTCCCTTTTCTTACATTGTTCCTCCCTTTTGTGAACTTGAAGTCCTCTGGAAACCCAATGATCTTGTAGCACTTCTCTCTGCTATGCCCCTTCTTACCACAGTGGCTGCAAATTAAATCTTTCTTGAAATTCTTCTTCACATCTGTCATAGTGTGCATAGCAGAAGATTCAAGCACAGGTTGAGTTTGGAACAACATGTTCCTTTGGCTTTCCTCCCTTAATACCAGGCTATAAACCTTGTCAAGGGTTGGTATGGGATCCATGAGTATTATTTGGGACCTCATTGCAGAGAAAGAGTCATTTAGCCCATTCAAGAATCTGAAGACCATATCTTTCTGATTTTGGTCTGTATATTTTTGAAACATTCTGTGTTACACTTGCCGTATTCACAGTGTGGCAAGGGTCTATAGTTTCTCAATTCTTCCCAAATTCCTTTGAGTTCAATAAAGTAGCTATCCACTGACCTAGTCCTCTGACTGACATTGCCTAGAGTGTACTGCAGGTTGCAGACTCTTGTGTCGTTTGGTTGAGCATAACTTTGCTTCAAGGCATTCCAGATTTCCATGGCAGAGTCCATGTAGAAAACAGTTGAAGCTATGGGAGGACTGATGGAGTCCAGTAGCCATGCTACTATAAGGTTGTTGCATCTGATCCATGAAGGATGCAAATCATCTGTAACTTGAGGCTTGGGAATGGAACCATTTATGAATCCTAGCTTGTTTCTAATTGAAAGAGCTAAGAGAAATGATCTGCTCCATGCCACATAGTTGTTTGTGGTGAGCTTAGGATTGATGGCAACTGATCCTGGATGGTCAGTGTGGTGCAGGTAGTAAGGAGACTGTGGGTCTCCTACTGGTAATGCCTCGGATGAAGTCTGAGATCTTTGGGATCTCGACTGATTTGAGTCTGCTGATCCAGACATGGTTTAAGGTAGGATAATGAAGATTTGAAGGGAAAAGATATAAAGGCAAGAACGATGACAGATGAAAGAATACTATTTAGAAATAAGGAATAAAAGATTTGAGAAGAGGAAAGAAATTACTTCACCAGAAATAGAGAAACAGATGAGGGGTATGAGGTGTCATGTGCAGCTTTGGCCTTTTTCAAGAATCGTCTCCCTGCTCTGATACCATGTTAGCAAGGGTGGATATACAGAATAAAGAAAATGGCGTAGACAAAGAGAAAATTTCTCTGGTCATTCTCATTGATTCCTCATTCTCTCTCTAGGTCAGAGTATTACAAGGCAGGGTATATATATGTACAGTATTGAGTTAACTAAAGGAAAGATTAAAGTTTATTCATAACTAACTAACAATTATAAGCTAACTAACTTTAAAAGGATTTAAACAAAGTGCTGCGTTTTTAGCTCCCTTGGTCTTTACTGAAACGGGGAGTTTTATTCCTCTGTTTTGTCTTCTTCCAAGTCCAGGATTTCTTCATTCTTTGTCTGTGTTTCCTGGGAAGGCTTATTTCATATTGCTGATTCAGTCAATGTCTAACACTTTCCCCCACCTGCTCTCAGGAACCTGGCTTTATCATTGGTGACAAAACTGGCCGAGAAGACATCGGATGAGTCAGCTTCTTTGTTTCCTTGTGTATCATAAGTTTAATATTACCAATTTGTTGCTTCAGCTTGGATTTGTTTTAATTGTTTGTTTGAAACTTCTAGCATTGATTTGTATTTTTTTTGGCTTATTGACTTGAATGATATAATCGCGTTGGATTCTATTAATCACAGATTCAGTGCAAGTTCACTTATCAGTGTATAATACAAGACTTATTCCTGCTACTAGCTAGAAGAACATAAAAAGTGAAAAGTATGGACGAGGCGCTGCTTCCAAAGAAAAAAGGGAGGATATGGGAGATAATAACATGGGAAGCCTTGGGGGAAGAGTTTAAGAAGGTGAGCTTTGTAGCGGCACCGTTTGTGGCAGTGGCATTGTCACAGTACCTTTTGCAGGTTGTATCTATGATGATGGCGGGACACCTTGGTGAACTCGCGCTGTCTGGTGCAGCTATTGCTGTTGAAAATCTCAAAGTTTTTGTTATATCTACAAACTATTATTTGTCAGAATGATAAAAGATAAAACTGAGAACCAGAGAAAGATAAAAGGAGAAAGAAAATATAATTGAACTTAAAGTCTCTCTACAGTCTTTTCATTCAATAATAACACTTATAAATACATTTAGGAGAGAGAAAACAACAATAAAATAAAACAACACGTAAAGTAAAATAACTATACACTATTCATGTCTTGCATAACCACCTACCCACTATCTAACATAACAACATGTCTTACATAACCACCTGCCCACTATCCAACATAACAACAACTGACTCAACATGACAATAACTGTAAAAGAAAAAAATAAATTGATATTAACTAATAAACTAAAAACTGTTGAGAATCGAATCTAGTTCTTCAAGTCAAATCTCATTCTTCAACACTCCTCCTTGAGATTGACTTGATGAACTCCCACAACTGGATTCTGTCATGTGACTGAAACATCCACTATCAATCCTATTTGAATGGAAGGAAGTAATCATAAGTGTATAACAAACATGAATGGAAGGAAGACTTCCCAATCCTATTTGTTTTCTATCTATCTTTTGAATCTCGTATAAGTGTCAAAACTACGTAATTATGCTTAACTTGTCTCTAATACCACTAAATCTGTCACACCCTAGACTCAAGGTACAACAAATGCCACGCACCTGTAAGATATAATCTTACAAACATGTAAGGCTCAAAAACACATATCGTAACCAATTAGCTAAAAGGGATCAAATACATTTCTAAAAATATAATGATTCTCAAAGCTAAGTCTATCAACATTCAAAAGGAACATAATTTCGACAATCTTTAAAAGTAAGTTTCTAATACTATAAACTAAAATGTTGAGAAAAATTCTGAAGCAAACTAAAACCACATTCTAGCCTACGAAACATCTCTCCCCAAAATTTTTCACGTGTTTGACCAAATCACAACTTGAAAAAAAGAAGAAAAAAGGAATGAGTCAAATAGTTCAACAAGGGACTAACATCCCTTTAGTTGGATTAAACATGTTTAAAACATTTAGACCCAAAATTATTTATTCTCGTATATATATATCGAAATAGAATTTTAGGTAACCTAATTTCGAATAACAAAACTGTGTTACTCCAAAATTTTCAATTACCAGAACAAAATATACATTTTACAAAATTACAGATTTTGACAGTCTCTTGTAACATGCTACGACCACACATGACCCTTGTGGTATAGGGCAGAAATAAATCTACAATTAACCTTGGTGACATGAGTCGAAAATATATCAAAAGCAACCATTAGTTGCACTAAACAAATATCACAAATACCATTATTATGTAATCGGGGGTACGGTTGGGAGATCGATTTCTAATCACCGACTACATGTCGACATGGCCAACATTTAACTCCTATTGGCAAGGTTAGAGCATAGCCATACTAAGAGACAAAACAAAAACATATATTTTTAGATTACTTAAATTTCATAAAACAGTATATCGACTTTCTCAAGCATATTTCATACACATCAAAAGCATATTCATTTCAGACTAAATATTTATATTTATATTCACAAAAACATATATGCATACACTATACAAAGTCATATACAAATTTTAAAATAAAAATCACGCTTTGCATAAGCCACATTCTAAATCCAACATATAAAACTCATAGACATACATTTTGTATGCTCAACTCGATTTTAATAAATCATAGGATAAAATATTATATATTATGTACAAATTCACATTGAGGCTAATTTTTAGGGTGTGAAAACACTGAATGGATATCAATTACTTCCCTGATTGTCTAGTTCACTATCAAGCAACAACTCAAAAAATCCTCCTAGTAGCCTAATATATCAAGAAAATATATATACAAAATCAGAATTGAATTTGCAAACAAATCTTACAAGACAACTTTCCATTGACTATCCCAAGCACTTAGGGTATGCAGCAACCTCTATTGAAATTTAGCAATATTTTTTTATTAATAAGATAATATTTTATTATTATATATATTTTGAATTAAAATAATTACAAATAAAGTTGAGAATTAAACTCAAATCATAAAATCATTAATGATTTTAATTTCTGATAGAAAGATAATATTAATTTCATATATAAAAATCATATTTGAAATTTTTTCTTTATTTTTTGATATTTTTTTCTAAAATCTACTAATTTAAAAAATAAATTTATAATATATATTTTTAGATATAAAAATATAGTAGAAATCACATATCAAATATTTATAAAGTTTATAGCAGAATTTATTAATCATTAATTAAAATCAAATTTTAAAACCTTTTAAAAAAAAAGTTTTCTATTTTCTTAAATTTCAGAATCTAAATGGCCATTTGGCCTACTTTGAGCTCCAATGACTCTTAACCCGAATTATTTCTATTAAAAAAATCAATACTAATTTGAAGTATTCATATTATACTATAATACCAAAATTTGTTTCGATTAAACATAACACAAATTCTCAAGTTTCGAAAGCAAAAACTTTAAAAATTATCACAGAAATACCCAAATTTCTGAGTTTTCAGTATCAACAAACTTACCTTAAGGTTTTAATTCTCTTAACACAGGAAGCCCCTAATTGAGCCATTGATGCCAAAATAAACACCTCATTTCATACTACAAAATCCCTCAAAGAAATGACCCAAAATGTTATTGAAGTATGGAGTTCCGGTGATCCAAAGTTGGGTTGTCAAAACTGTTGTAAACCATGTTTCCAATTAACTTTAAAAATTTATATCTTCCAAACAACAAAGCTAAAATAGATGCTACAAAAATCACTGGAAAGATCTTTTCAAAACCTTTCCATTGGTACCTATCATGCTATCGAAAAGTCACTGGAATAGTGCCGGATTTGAATAAAAGTTAAAGAAACAAAAATAATTTAGGCTTTTGTGTCCAAACTATGAAAATACAACCTAAACATACCTTAATCAACAATCACTTGAATGCTTTTCCCCTTTCTTTGCCTTTTTTCTTTTTTTGGTGTTAAGCTTTGCTGATTGTTTATTGTTTAAGCCTGATGAAATAAACTGTCGTTAACTCTTTTGCTTTTTCTTTTAAAACATGATAATGTAAAACTAACCTAACCCCCACTATCTGTTTATCTTTTTAACATGATAACTGTCTTTAACTTCTCTTTTGACATGATTTAATGTGATACGGTCACATAAATAAGCTGACTTTTTAAAATGTGATAAATAAAAATTGACACTAATTAAAACTTTTTTATTTATTGAGACACCCTCTTTTTTTATTTTCTAATTATTAAGACATTCAAAGTTATAACTGCAAATAAATAAAATAATAAAACAACATATATTTATTTATTTTTATAAAATTATAGCTTAATAAATCCAAATGTTTTTATAATATATACTTTGTGAGGGATATTACAAAAAGTGAGTGATACTGATACATTTCAAATTCAATTTGATATATGAATCAAGAATCTTCTATGCTTTATCTCAATGCTAAATTTGGAAGCATAAAACTGCTAATTCCTTCACCTTTGACTTAAAATCACTGAACTCTTACATTTTGCAAAGTAATCAGTGGAAGTTTGAAATCTTATCAGTTACCTTGAAGATAGAAGCTGATCTGTTGATTTAACAGTAAAGAAGAGGAAATATGATTGAAAACAGATTTCCAGAAAACAGAGAATATTGAAAGGTTTTTAAAAGAACAATGGTGGATGGCCAAGATTAACAGCTAGCACGCTTTTCATTAATAACCAACTGATATATAAACATTGTTAGAGGAGAGAGCCTGATATTTCCAATGCCTTTTAGCTCTTGTGTGATACTGTGTCTCCATTTACCACTTTGCTGGGTTCTAGTATTTAAGTTGGAGCTAGGAATTATAGGATCAGCATTATCTGTTGGTTTGTCATATTGGTCAAATGTCATCTTTCTTGGATTATACATTATGTACTCATCAGCCTGTGAGAAAACCAGCTTTCGGATATCAGTAGACATTTTGTGAGCATGAAGGAGTTCTTTCGCTTGGCCATCCCTTCTGCTTTAAAGATGTGGTATTTATCCATTTTATATCTTACTTCCCAAGATTTGGATTTAAATTATGTCACTTTCTTATGGATGCATATACCTTCAATTGCCATGGTTGGAGCTTGGAATGGTGGTCATTTGAGCTGCTTGTTTTGCTTTCTGGGCTTTTACCAAATCCAGAGCTCCAAACCTCATCTCTTTCTATATGGTAACTGCTTTATCAGTAGTTAAGCCGCTATAAATATAACAGTAAAACCAATTTTTGCTTTCTTTAACAGAATTGTTCTAATTCCTTCTTTTTAAGCAGCCTTACTATTGCCACATTGCACTTTCTTATTCCATGTTCAGTTGGTTCTGCTGCAAGGTTTTGCTCTAAACCTTTCTCTTGGCTATATTGACAAAATTACATAGAAAAGAAAAGAAAAAATTAGAAACCAAATGAAGTAAATCAGATTACCTCAAATTAACTTTTTACCTGTATTTGTTCTTCATATATCTATGTTATAACAAATTCTTAATCCTTTCTGTAGCATTCGGATTTCAAATGAACTCGGAGCTTGGAATCCACACTCAGCTCCTACAGTTGTTGTTGCTGCATTAATTCTTAACATTGTGGAGGTAGTTAGTGTGAGCATCATTCTCTTCTGCTGCCTCCATGTTTTGGGATATGCTTATACAAGTAGCAAGGAGGTGGTGAATTACACAGCAGAATTGATCCCTCTGCTTTCCCTTTTGATCATTGTAGACACCTTGCATGGGGTACTTTCTGGTTAGTCCCTTAACTTTTCCATGAAGTTCTGCCTTTCAAACTATTAGCAGTTTGATTTAGAGCAACTTCTACAACAACCGGTAAACAAGTTCATCAGATTAATAACCACGTGAAAGTTTGTGAACATAATCATCATCAAAATTCCAATATCATTTTTCGTCAACACAATCTGTAGCCTGAAAACCATTGGCATAACCATCTTATTCTCTCAAAGCAATTCTGTTTTTTTATTCAGGGGTCATCTATAAAATTCTGTCTCTGTGCAATAGGGGTTGCTACAGGAAGCGGCTGGCAGCATTTTGGGGCTTATGCCAATCTTGGAGCATATTATCTGGTTGGAATTCCGCTAGCTGCTGTTTTGTGTTTCGTTCTGCATTTTGAAGGAAAAGGTTTCTGATACGCATATTAATGGGAACTACCACGCAAGCAATTTTGCTTGCTCTTGCAACATCATTAACAAATTGGGAAAAGCAGGTTTTTAACCTTTCAATTCCTTCTTGATATAGATGTTACTTCTAATGTCTTCACTTTGGCTTCTACATCATTTTTTTTCCAAATGGAACTTCCATCATAGAGTTCCAATGAGTTCTGATTGTTTTTTTTCCCCTGTGGACGCTTGCAGGCAGCCGTGGCGAGGGAAATTAGAACACTGGGAGGGACATCCTGATTACCTCTTCACTGATATTGAATGAGTTTATTTGAAGAACAACGTTCATTTGCTGTTTCATTTGGCACTTCTGGATTGATTAATGTTTAAGTTGCTTGCTTTTCTCAACCTGAAATCGATAGCTATCCTCCTGCTTTTGATCCATACTCCAAATGTGGTTAATTTACCCCAACTATGACTAGTACCATAGGACAAGATACATAGTGCAGAATGACATCTGGAAATGGAATTAGAATTCTTTCATATAAATTGGATAAATCTAATTAATATTTATAATAAATTTTTTTTTTAAAATGACAATTTAGAAATATAATGAATAAAGACGTCCATTTTCCTTAAATTAGAAGTTTTGCCAATATCTGTGCTTTTATATATACTAATATTTATTGCCATAATATTTGCACAAGAATATATATATATATATATTTATAAATATTTAAATAAAAATTATGTTGAATACAAACAATTTTCAAGTGTAAAGTCTGTTGTCTATAAATAAAAGACAATTATATATAAAAGACAATTAATGTTTCAACTGAAATTTTGTTATATAAATCTATAAATTATTCAACACTATGAAGAATTAAGAAAAACATTTTTAACAAAAGTCATTCAATACAATTTGAATTCTTATTTACAAATTAAATAAATTTTATTATATTTACTTTTGATGAAAGTCATTCGATAATTGTAAATATCTATTAATTAGATAAATCTCAATATAATTTACAAAAAAAAATTAAAATGGTAATTTAAACTATAATGAATAAAAATAAAATAATTTCTAGCATTCACATTTTTATTTACAGTGTAGATTATAAATTTTGATTATAGATATAACTACATTTATATATTTTATATAATTACTTTCTATATTGGATTAATTAATTTTTTAAAATAGTGCCTATGTACTTTTATTTAACTAGAATAACTTATAAAGAGTATTATTTTTATCAAAATTGATTTTTGTTACACGTGCAATGCATATGAATTGTTTCATTTGTGAATTTCATAATTATAATAATGAAAATAATAAAATTTTGGATCATGATTTGGCTGATTCAAAATTAATTAATATTTAAAGTAAAATGACATGAAATATATGTAAGTGGAAAAACATTAATTTTATGAAAAACATTAAAATTAAATAAATTTTATGTCGAAAATAAAATTTTTTCAATAGAAAACAATGTACAATAACCAAATGAAATTTAATTAATAAAATTTTGAGATCATAAATATAAAAAGGAGGAAACACATGAATTTTAAAAGTAAACACATTCAGAGTATTTTAATGTAATTATAAAAAGATAGCTAATTACATAATCAATAATAAAATAAAAAATATAAGTCATAATTTATAAACTTAAATCAATCCAAATTACTTATAAATGTAATTCAGTTTAATAAGTTACTGAATGAGATATGTGATCTATAATTGACATTTTATTTTCCCTCGGTAAGTCCTCTCTTCCCAATCAGGCCCGGCAGATCACTGGAAATATGTTTGGTCCGGCCCTGCCCCAGTGAAAATGGCGTGCCTTTGTTGGCAAGTACGACAAGGTCGATTGGCTGTTAAGAATATTCTAGCCCGTCGAGGTATTATAGGAGTGGCTACAACTTCTTGCTTAATCTGCCGAGGAGATATTGAAACCTTAAGTCACCTTTTTTTCAGTTGTAGTAAATCTTGGCTCCTGTGGCAACAGTAGAGAGCCCTTTGGAATATTCATTTGGTGGTTCACAAAGACCCAAGGATATGCTTCATGTCATGGCTGGAGGTGGCAGATTCTATTAGCAACGAGTTGATATGGAAAATGACATGGTACGCCATATATGGACTATCTAGACTACAAGAAATGAAGTTATCTTCAAAAGTAAAACGTGGGTGAGGAGCAGGTCCTTGAGCTAATGAAGCTACCTGTTGCATGGAGGGTTAACACAAAATGGTCTGATCATAATATTTCCATTGGTGATCTTGCTAGGTACCCGAATGAAAGAATTATCCATGCTAAAATCAAGAAACAAAAAATTATGACGGTTGATGACATGACAATAAATACAAGCATGTAAATGCTGATGTGGATTTCTATCAACCACTAACACAATCAATTTCCTTCTTTTCCATCTCACCCGCC
The DNA here is from genome assembly GCA_036013995.1 of Theobroma grandiflorum. NCBI lineage: Eukaryota > Viridiplantae > Streptophyta > Magnoliopsida > Malvales > Malvaceae > Theobroma > Theobroma grandiflorum. Next base: position 13,661,830 of record CP142132.1, on the reverse strand, counting down.
ACTTGTCAAAATATCATTGAGTGGTAAAAGTAGGAAATCAGGGTAAAAAAATTGAGGAAGATTTCATGAAAGAAGAAACCTTTGATTTTCGAAGAACCCTAAACACAAACCCAAAATTGGTGAAATCAAAGAACCCTAAACTCAAAAAACTTGCAATTTTTGAAACCTATTGTCAATTATAAATTTGAAACCCCAAAACTAGGACCTCAATTACAAAAATAGAAGTATAAATGGATTTCTAAAAGAGACGCTAATCGATTTAGAAAAGAAACGACAAATCAATCGAAAGAGACAACAAATCGATTTGGAAAAGAGACAAAAAATCTAGGAAGAAAGAGATGATGAATCGATTTCGAAATGACACGACAAATCGAGGAAAAACAAAAAGAAAAATAGAGCTGTAAAGGAAAAAACTAACCACGAAAGTGTGTTGGATTTTGGGTTTTTTCTTTGTTTCTTTGTTTGAAAATTAACGTGTTTAGGGTTTATAATTATGGAATGTTTTTAAAAATGAGTTCCAAAAGCCTGATGAAAATTGCAAAATTGGTTTAGGGGTTCATATTGTGGTCTGAAAATATTTATTTAAGTCTTTTTTTCCAAGTTTATTTGTGTTTGCATGTGCTTGAAGTGGTCCTAGCTATGGAACATAAATTGGAGTTTGTTGTTTGTTTGGCCGTCAGTAATTGGCCTTAGTTCGTTGGACCACTATATTTAGTTGGCTTTCATATATACTCTTGTTAACAAAAAAATTAGTATGATTAGACCACTAATCTAAATCAAAATCTTCAAATCACTAAAATTTAATTCATATATTCTGCAGGATGAATGTATGCTGATAAACTTAAAGTGCTATATTCAATTAGAATTATCCACGATAGGAAATTTGTATATTCTTTGACAATAGAATATTTGTATGTCATGCTAGATAGATTTCAAGTTTTCCCTGATATGCTATCCTTTTTCGATATAGAAAGGTTGGTTAGATTTACATTAGGATTTCCTAATGGAAATTTTTCAAGTTTGATGGTGCTACATGATGATGAGACTATCTAGATTTAATTGATATATTGACAATGTGGATTTCTACAAATTTATATTATGATCATGCAATTAATGTTGCATAATCTGGTAAATGAAAGATGTAGATGCTGAGGAATATATCTGTATATATATATATATTGAAAAGTAATTTTATTGGTATTAAGCTGCTATGTCATAAAATTTTTGGCTTTTTGTCAAAAACTTCAGCTGGTATAAGACCTCGAGCTTGTGTGAAAGAAATGGTACAGAGTTACAATGAGACAGCCTCCAAGAAAACTGTATCAACTATTGTCCCAAACCTAAGCAAAAGAAACAAAAGATAGCTCTCTACCCGACCCTAAAGACCTGCTCTGTTCACAAAAATGCAAACTTAGGATTCGTCTAGCACGTCTTTCTAACCCAAAACCCAAGGCTGTTAACTGACAAAAACAGCCCCAAGACCAAAAAAAAAAAAAAAAAAAAAAACCACTAAGAGAAAATGAGGTCCTAAAGAAGGTGAGGATAATGTTGAGAGTGACCCCAATGAAAAATATAAGAATGATGTTGAATGTGAGGGCAATGTTGACGGTGACTACAACGAGAGCAACAATGCTGATTTCGATAATGACATAGATGTCAATGTGACCCATGAAGGTAATTCAAATGATAATGATGATGTTGCTGAGACAATGACTAATCTTGGTAATGGCATTAGTGAGACAGTAAATAATCCTAATGATGAAGATGATAAGGGGGTGATAGAGAATGACTTCGAATCAGGAATTAGGGGATCTTTTATTACAAAAAATAAGGATGAGGAAATCTAAGAAATTATACAAAAGTTAAAAAGAGTTCAAACAAAGAACAAGTAAACAAAATGATGATTTAGAGGACATAGTATTCCAGTTCATGGCAGTCATGGGAGGGTGAATGAAGATGAATATGAAGGTGAAAATGGATAGCAAGTTATGATAATTATGATAGGATGAGCGTTTAAAGGAGAAAACAAGGAAAATGAAAATGAGTACGTGACTCTAATGATGAAAATGTTTAATTTTTTTTTTTAAATTGAGAGAAAAGGATTTGAATCTTACTTTTCAAATAGGGAGATTATATACCAACTAATGAGTCAAATATCCAATTTAATGATATGCTTCTTAAAAGGAAAAAAATGTACGAGAATTAGGTATAATCCTAAAATTTGCAATATTTTTAGTTAGACGTAAAAGTTTTGAAACTTATAAACTATGTTAATCTTGTAATTATTTAAGCTTTTTTTCTGATTCAATAGAAAAAAATTTTTAATTTTGGATGTGGATAAATTTAAATTCTATTAAGAACAATTTACATCAATACATAGTTCAAGCTTAATAAGGAAATAGATAAATAAAATTTTATCAACATTTAATTTAATAAGAAAACTTTCAATTAAAGAAAGTTTACACAATCAGGTAATAAATAAAATTTTCTATTTTGTTCACCAGTGCTTATTCCTGGTTGGTAATAAATTTTATTTTTAAAAAAAGAATCTAAATTAATAAGAAAATCACTAATTAAAAACAAAATTGTTAATTTAATAAATTGTCCTATTCCTACCTGACCGGCATTTTTTGTTGTCCTACGTTGTCCACAAGTTAGTTCACTTGTTTCCCACATGCAAAATTAAGTGTGCCCGATTGCTATATTTTTACTCTTGTGCTTACTTCGCCATTAGTTCTGTCCAATTGGTTTTTTTCTGCTTTTACTAGACCTGTTCATGAATCGAACGGCTTATCAAGTTCAAGGGTTTAGTTCGGCCGGATTAGACTTTCTATATGATTTTAGAGGTATGAGATATTATTTTATTAATAAAGTTTATTTTTATTTAATTCTAATTTTGAAATATATGTAATATGTGGTGGAACCCTACCTTATTTAGCTATCTGTCAGATTTAACTGATTGTCCCAATTCCGACAATATGATTAGCTTGCTAGAATTTACTATGTATCAGTGAATGTATCAAGACATCCATATCTAGATTTTTTAGACAATGTAGAGTTATTTTCTCTCTCATGTTTTTTATGCACTTTAAAAGCCACTAAATTATTAAGAGTAATAAATGATGACTTTTTAAATATATATTTAAAAATATTCTTATATTTTAATAATAAATTAAATTTAAATTGGATGCCTCTTAAATTTGAAAAATATCAACTAAGCTCAATCCACCTCATAAATTAGATGCCTTTAACTTTTAAAAACAGTGGTTCATTTTGTAAGTCCCAATTGCCAATAACATACTCATGAATATTTATAGTTGGCTTCGGCTTTTAGTAGATATAAACTCTACTAATTCTTTTCTTTTTAAAAAAAAATTAATGTACAAAATATATCTTGACCCATAAAATTTTAATGTCTGTATTGTTGAGAAGACTACATATAACGAGAAAAAGGAGAAAGTTTGCAATACATTGAATTTAAAAAAAAAAAAAACAAGAAAAAGAAGAAAGAGTTGCTAGAGATTTATGAAACCGTGTAGAATGTTTGCAATACATTGAATTTCACTGACAATTTGCTCAATACTTTTATAAAGAGTCCGATTAATAAACGCATATGTTCAATTAAATTATATATATATATGTGTGTGTGTGTATTCATTAAAATTAAATATTTTTTATTTAAAAATAATTTTTATTATTTTTATCTTTTTTTTAAAAAATAATATATTAATTACATTATCACCTTAATAAATGTTTATAAATGCTTATTAATATGTCTATTCTATAAATAATTGTATGTTATGAATATATAAGAATATCCATTGTATTTCATAATATCTAATGTATCTTCCCATATCCAATGTACATATTTATGTTGGTACATTCCTATCTCTTAGTTTCATTCAGTGTATTTACATTCTTATTTACTAAGTTCATCCCCTTTATTTATGTAAATTAATTTCTTCTTCATCTATGTGTATCTATAAATAAAGGCATTGTAGTTGATGGTTGATACATTGGAATAAGAAATGAAATAGAAGATCTTCTTACATTCTTACTACTTCTCTCTAATATTCTCTTTCAAAGTTATATTTTATAACACGCTATCATCATGAGGTTCTAACCAACTGAGAAGGTATTCTTTTTTTTAATTCTTCAATCATTTAGATTTTAATTTTGCATATCATCCAACTGGCCTAAAGCCGACAATAGACCTTGAGCCTTTTTCTGTCCTTTGATGCTACAATGGGCCCCTAGGACATCTGAAGTTGTCAATACAAGTGCAAATGGGAATCATTGAGAAGAAGATGTTTGTTTGCTTGATAGTGCAACGACACATACCATACTTTTTGGCAAGCATTTTTTCTTAAGTGTAATATTACGTAAGGCAAATGTCCATACAATATTAGGTCTCATTGGGATTATTGATGGCTCCGGAAATGCTACAATTGTTCTATCAAATGACACCACCTTACATATCTAGGATGCATTACAAAGTAGTAGATTGAAAAGGAATCTACTTAACTTCAAAAATGTATGCTGTAATGGGTAACATCTTGAGACAATTTATGAGCTAAATAAGGAATGTCTATACATTACTTCTTATAAGATGGGCTAGAAGACCATCCATGAGAAGCTGAAAACTTTAACTATAAGATTGTATTGTGTTGCTATTAACGTTGTTGAATCCTACGTTACCATGTCTTGGAAACTAGTAAATCTCGATCAGTTAGGACTTGACATGATCGCCTAGGTCACTCGAGAGCTATAATGATGTGTAGGATAATCCAAAATACAAGAGGATACTTTTTAAAGGATAAAAAGGTCTTGTTGTCTAAAGATTATACGTATGAAACTTGTTCATAAGGAAAGCTTATTACTAAACCTTCTATCACAAAAGTTAATCTTGAATCCCCTTCATTCTTATAAGGAATCCAATATGATATTTGTGGACCAATACAACCGGCAAGTGAGTTGTTTTGATGTTTCTTGCTATTTGTGGACATATCTTGCAAATGGTCTCAAGTTTGCCTGTTATCTACATGCAACATCACCTTTACACGTTTACTTGTGTAGATTATAAAGCTTCAGGCACATTTCCCTAATTATCCAATCAATAGCATAAAGATGGATAATGTTGATGAATTTGTATCAAAAAAGCTTTTATGCGTATTATGCTTTACTAGGAATCAAGGTTGAGGACCTAATTCCACAAGCTCTAAATGGATTGACAAAATCTTTGGTTAAACGTATCTAAATTATCGCTCATACTTTATTATTGAGGACAAAGCTCAACTATTCATCATAAGGTCATGTTGTTTTGCATGCGATAGCACTAATTAGATATGCCCCACTACTAGTCTCCTATAATCTCTCATGCAATTGATTTTAGGGTATGAATAAAAAATTTGACATTTACGCACCTTTGGTTGTGTTGTGCTAGTACACATAGCATCGCTAAAAAAGACTAAAATAGGTCCTTAGCACCGTTTGGGCCTTTATGTTGGATTTGATTCATCATCCATTATTAAGTTCTTGGAACCAACAATGGGTTCTTTTTACCACCAGATTCGTGTATTATCATTTCGATGAAACAGTGTTTCCACAAACTAGGATACCTAAGGCTTACATGGTTGAAAAAAAAAACAGTTAAGATTTTCTCCTGGAATGAGAAAAATCTATCCCATTTAGACCTAAGAACTCTTGAATGTGAAAATGAGATGCAAGGTGCAATCCATTTATAGGTTATTGCCAATAGACTTCCTAATGCATTTAGTGATGCTGCTAAGGTTACAAAGTCTCATATTCTAGCATATATGTTCCAACTAAGATTGTTGTTCTTGTAGAATAGGATAAAATGGATCGAAATGGCTTATGCTTGAAGTGTGGAAGACCAATAAGATCAAAAGACACTATCCCTCGAAAACAAAGAGGGAGGAATCAGGAATCCACTCCAGAAGAGCTTAGTGTTGAGCTTGCTTTAAAAAAGCCTATTACCTTTAAAGAGGCATAAACCTATAAAAAAACCATCGACTCTTGGAATATTGTGATTTTCATTACATAATGTAATGAGATTTGATTGAAATGCGATAGTCATTGATGATGCTTTTACACTTTCAGTTGCTCATGAGATTATAAATGATGATTATGAAATGTGATCTATTATCCAATATCATCAAAGGCAAGATTAGCCCAAGTGAGAGGAAGCAATTCGGGCTGAATTTGCTTCCCTAGCTAAATGAGAGGTTTTCAAGCTTGTAGCTCAAACCCCCAACAATGTAAAACATGTTGGATGCAAGTTAGTCTTTATCCAAAAACAGAGTGAGAAAAATGATTTCGTGAGGTATAAAGCCCAACTCGTTGCCCAAGGCTTCTCTTATACACTTGGGATTGATTATGATGAGACATATTCATATGTTATGGATATGATTACCTTTCTATCCTCATTAGCCTAGTAGTTTTAAAAAAACTAGAAATGCGTCTTATGGATGTTATGATGGCATATCTATATGGTTCATTATACTCCAATATTTATATGAAAATTCTCAAGGGATTCAAAATGCCTGAGCATACACTCCCCATAACTTATTCTTAATAAAGTTGCAATAATCTTTCATAAGTTAAAAACAATTCGGCTGCATGTGGTATCAACGCTTAAGTGAATACTTAATTAAGGAAGGGTACAAAAATGATCGTATCTGCATATGAGTGTTTATTAAGAAATCAAAAACTAGATTTGCTATGACAACAGTATATGTTGACGATGTGAATTTGATTAGAACTTCGAAAGAGTTATTTAAAATTGTTGAATATTGGAAAAGGGAGTTTAAAGTTAAAAATTTGGGTAAAACAAAAATTTTTCTAGGTCTAAAGTTTGAGCATAAAGCAAATGGAATACTAGTCCATCAGTTAGCATATATTAAGAGATTGATTATACATTTTAACATGGACAAGGCTCATTCATTGAGCACTGTTATGGTTGTAAGGTCTCCAGATCCTCAAAAGAACCCATTTCGTCCTAGAGAACCTAATAAGGAGATACTTGGTCCTGAAGTACCATATCTTAATACAATTGGGGCTTTTACGTATTTGGCACAATGTACGATACTAGATATAGTTTTTACAATAAATTTGTTGGCATGTTTTAGTTTTGAGCCAACCCAAAGACATTCATATGGAATAAAACATATTTTCTGTTATCTCCAAGGAACTATAGATTTGGGATTAGATTATTCCAAGGATTCCACTAACTCTGGTTTAATTGGTTACGCTGATACGGGATATAAATATGATCCGCACAAAGCTCGCTCTTAAATCGATTAATTATTTTGCTATAACGGCCCCGTCATTACCTAACACTTTATTAAGAAAATGCTAGTAGCTACATCCTCCAACCACTTCGAGATTATCGCTTTATATGAAGTTGGAAGAAAGTGTGTTTGGTTGAGATCTAGTATAATGCATATTCATAATTCTTGTTGTTTAACACTGGTTACAAACACTCCCACTATTGTTTATGAAGACAATGCAACTTGCGTTGCATAAGTTAGGGAATGATATATTAAAAGTGATAGGACCAAGCATATCCCGTTGAAATTTTTCTACATTCACGAACTTCGGGAAAGTCGACAAGTTGATGTTAAATAGATTCACTCCACCATTAATCTTGTAGAATTTTTTACCAAATCGTTTTCAACGTCAACATTTGACAAATTAGTATATGGCATGGGAATGCAAAAGGTTAAAACGATGTAAGATTAATTTGCCTCTAGAGTGGCAATATGGCTCAAAAGAGGGGAGCAATTATAGACCTTGCACTATACTCTTTTTTCCTTCTAATTGATTTTTGTCCCATTAGGTTTTTTTGACTTAAGGTTTTTAATGAGGCAATACAATGGACATTCAAAGGATAGACCCCAGAAATGGCAACATGGATCAATTGAGGAGGAGCAATTATGGACCATGCATTGTCCTATTTTTTCCTTCTGACTGATTTTTGTCTCACTAGGTTTTTCTGTCTTAAAGTTTTTAATGAGGCAGTACAATGGACATTTAAGGGGGAGTGTTATGAATAATAAGTGAATATCTATTGTATTTCATAATATTTAATATATCTCCCTAAATCTAATGTACATATTTATGTTGATACATTCCTATCTCTTGGTTTCATTTAGTGTATATACATTCCTATATATTAAATTCATCCCCTCTATTTATGTAAATTTATTTCCTCTCCATCTATGTGTGCCTATAAATAGAGGCATTGTAGTTGATGATTGATACATTGGAATAAGACATAAAATAAATGATCTTTTTATATTCTTATTACTTCTCTCTAATATTCTTTTTCAAAGATATATTTTACAGCATTGTAATATTATTTTTAGATAATTAAATTTTTATTCCAATATCCAAAAACACAACAAATCTCTCTATATAAAAAATGGAATAGTCTCCAATAAAACAGTGAACTAGCTTCTTCTTTTTTTTTTCTAATGACCCAATTCCTAGCCAAATCTTTTAATAAATTTACCTTGAAAACAAATTCATCAAAGTTGAATATTTTTATCATAATAATGGAATTTAACTATGAAAGCATCATCAAGATAAAATTTGTTCTATTTGGGTGTAAATGATTTTGTGTGTGAGGCATAGAATAGGGATGGGAACAGAGAGAGGCAGTCCACGCCTCCCAGTATCCTAGCCAATTATGAACTTGATAGATATATTCAAATTCCAATCCATCAGATTCATAATAATAGACTGAAAAATTAATTTCACAGATCAATCATTTTTGTTTCTCTGTATCAAAATGTGTGCTGACTGAAATGTCCACGTGATTTAATTATTGCCTCGAAGATCGATAGTAATCTAATCATGTCATGCACGATATATACATGGTATTGAAATACTAACTCTATGAGTGCCTGAGAAAAATGGATTTGGTAAGAGGAAAATTGCTAACAATGGACAAGGCACTGCTACAGCCTGAGACTCAGAGAGAAGAGAGAAGTATATTGAAAAAAACATTGCGAAGTGGGACTACCACCTTTGTGAAGGAGCTGATGAAGGTGAGCTACATGGTGGCGCTGATGGTGGCGGTGTCGCTGTCGCAGTATCTATTGCAGGTGATGTCGTTGATGTTGGTGGGTCACATTGGTGAAGTTGCTCTGTCTGGGGTTGCCATCGCGACCTCCTTCACTAATATCACTGCCTCACTGGCTTCAGCTTACTTGTGATGCTGCTGCTCTCTCTTCTCCTCTTGTTTTCTTCACTTAAATTTGTATGCACTTCTTTTAGTTAAAAAAAATACTACCAAGACACTAAATATTATCTCCTGTTGTAAGTACGGAAATGGTAATATACAACTCTTTACTCCTAAGACGCATTTAATTGTTTAAAACAGCAATTAATTATATCTCCAACTACCTCAGTCTTTTGGTTTCGAAACATCAAACTTTATTCTTCCCTCCAAATCAGTCACGTTCTTTTTTTCTGTTACCTACAGAAATAAATTTTTAAAAAACCACTATACACTTATCTCCTCCTAATAAAAAAGCACTTATGTCTATTTTCCTCTTGATAAAAAAAAATTAAGCTCTTCTTAAGAATTCTATGAGACAAATAATTAAAAAAAAAAAAGGAATTCTAACAGTTAAATGTCTAATAATCCAACTACCAATGATCCATATTGTGTATACAGAAAAGGATCTATTTATATTCGTGCATTCATTCTACAGTATTTTATTTTCTGTTTCATATCTTATAATAGTAGTATTTTTCAAATTTTTCTCTTTTTTAATTTGTATAAATCATTTTATTATTATTTGTAATTATAGCGATTTTTCTCTTTCTTTTTTATTTTATTTTATAATGATAGTTCAATCCCTTAGATACAAAGATGTCTTAAAGTACTGGAGGCAAATATTTGGACTTAAATGAATTTCCTAATTTTGACGAGAGAATTTAACTTGAACGAGCTGTCTCTAAAGGAAATTGAAGTCATTATCTTGTAAGACTTTGGAGTTTATTGCAATGGAAGAAAATGAATATCTTGTTAAACAAAACTTTTTGGAGCATGGAGTTTGAAACTTGTGTTAACAACCACGTACGCCACTCCCCATGCTTTTGCTTTTCTTTTCTCTAGGCTATCTATCTTATATCATGTACAGCTAATTGTCAGCTTACATGAGTAAAAATTACACTTGATCCCTTATACTTGCTAATCCCTTGTTACTGGTCAAAGATTTAAGGGGATTGCAAGATGTTTGGTTAGGAAAGTGAAACAGGTTCTCTAGGGAAGAATGCCTTTGGCAATCAGAAATCTTGGGCTTTTAGATACTCAAAAGAATTTCAAAGTCTAAAACAGACTTGAGTTTTTGGAATTCCAACTTCTTAACTAAAGAAATAGTTTCATTAGCGCTATAGGTGACGAATCCCAAAAAAGAAACAAGGGAAGCAGAATATATAGGAGGATTTATTTATAGTTAAAGGCCTAATTCTCATCTCAAAATTTGTTGGGAGTTAGGTAAAACTTAGTTTAGTTTCCAGTGAATTAAATTTTTAACAGTTTTGGGCGTGTTCAAATTTTGATGAAATAACATTTAATTGTTAAAATAACAGTTAATTATATCTTCAAACTACCCAAATCTTTTATAAAGTGAGACTTATGGATAATTTAAGGTACAGTTTGTCAACGACAAATCTCTTAATTCTTGAATACTCAAGCCTACATGATAAATTGAGGGCTAACAGTATTTACATTCGGTGAAGTTTGGATTGGCTGGTGCATTGGAAACTCTAGGTGGGCACGCTTCTGTAGCAGAGAATTATCAAAAGCTCGGAAACTACACTTACTGTTCAATAATATCTCTCCTTACGATTTGCATTCCAGTATACGTCCTCTGGATATTTATGGACAAGCTATTAACATTGATGGGTCAAGCCCCTCAAAGTTCAGAGGTAGCCAGCATGTACTCAATCTGGCTGATACCTGCATTGTTTGCTGATGCTTTTCTTCAGTCATTAGTTCGCTACTTGCAATCCCAGAGCCTGATTCTTCCATTGTTCTTGAGTTCTTGTGCAACTATATGTCTCCATGTACCTCTCTGTTGGACTCTAATATATAAAACAACTTTGGGAAATATAGGGGCAGCTTCAGCAATCACAATAGCTTTGTGGTTTAATGTGATCTTGCTGCGACTTTACATGAGGTGCTCTGCTAGTTGTGAGAAGACTCGAATCCTCATCCTGAAGGACATTTTCATAAGCATCAAGGAGTTCTTAAGCTTTGCACTCCCTTCTGCTGTAATGGTTTGGTAACTTTACACTTTCACTTTGAAATCAAAGTTGTCCCTGATTCTTTCTTTTGTCTTAGTTTCTTTTTCTATTGATTTTTGTTATGTTTCTTTTCATTTGCATGATAATTAGTCTTGAATGGTGGTCATTTGAGCTCCTTGTACTGTTATCTGGCCCATTACCAAATTCAGAACTTGAAACATCAGTTCTTTCTATATGGTATGCTTCTATATTACTAATATTGAGTTTCTAAATTACCTTGAAACTTCAGATCTTTCTGCATCTTGTGTTTCAATAAGAATGTTATTAACTTATCTGAAATTTTTTGATGAGAAGCCTCGCAACCACATCATTACACTACTTCATACCATATGGAGTTGGTGCTGCTGCAAGGTTAGACTCATATCTGTATACAGTCCTCTAACAATTTCTGCCTATATATTATTGATAAAGAGTAATTAATTTTGTTCAAAAGTACATGAATTTAATGTGCATTGAAAGAAATATGCATCTGCCTTTTTGCAGCACTCGAGTGTCAAATGAACTAGGGGCCGGAAATCCACAGGAAGCTCGAGTAGCTGTAAATGTCGTAATGGTACTTGGAGTTTCAGAGGCATTGATTGTGAGCATTACTCTCTTCAGCTGCCGCTACGTTTTTTGATATGTATACAGCAATGATAAGGAAGTTATTGATTATGTTGGAGAAATGATTCCCCTAATTTCTCTCTCGGTCCTTGTGGACAGCTTTCTAGCAGTTCTTTCTGGTCTGTCCCCTACCTTGTTAGAGAATTTAATGCATTCATATGATTCAGCTTAGAAGCAACCGTTTTGATCAGTTCCTCGTCATAACAGAAACGATGTGCACTCATATCTATTACATAAGTAAAAAGAAGCCCCAAGGAGGCTTCCTCTTTTAACCACGTGAAAGCCGTAGAAAAAAAAATGTATTGAAGAAAGAAAAACATGTGCGACGCACGGGCCATAGTCTAGTAATTCTTTGTAGTGTTCCTTGTTTGTGTCTTTTTGGGATGACTTCAGCTATAATTTCGGTTTCTTGTGAGCATCAGGTGTAGCCAGAAGAACCAGGTGGCAGCACATTGGAGCCTATGTGAACCTTGGGGCATACTACCTTGTTGGAATTCCAGTTGCTGCCCTGTTGTGTTTCGGGGTACACTTTAGAGGAAAGGGACTTTGGATTGGAATATTGACAGGGTCCCCTTTGCAATTACTTCTGCTGGCTTTAGTTACTAGTTTCGTAAATTGGCAAAAACAGGTTTATACTATATATAAACGTTCTCCTGCATACACTCTTTTTTATGTCACTCTTCTTTCATTTCGATTTGGTTGCTAGGTATATATGTTTTGGATGAAAAGATTAACTTTTCAAATTGGAATGTTGCTCATGACATGAAATGAGACCTTTTTTTTACTTCCATCGATCTCTTTGTGCCTAATCAAATATCATTGTACTGTTCGGCTGAGTGAAATCTTCCTATGGATATTGCAGGCAACCAAGGCACAGGACGGAATGATTGACGAGAAAGTTTCTTATGGATTAGCTTGAAGAAGCTAAAAGCCAAAAAGTGGACAAGGATAAATATGGGGGGAAGAAATGTTGGATGCCAGCCTTTTCCTTCATGAGCTTGGTTGAGAAACATCATCATCAATTACTAATCATGATGAGAAGTGTTTGACTATGAACTGGTTCACTTTTGAGCTCCACATTTTGTTATAATTTTGAGTTGGTTAATGTATATTAGATTCCTCTTTAGGGTTATCTACTACATGGTTAATATGTAAACCTTTAAATCACTATGTTAATAATGTAGGATGAAGTTGCTATTGTGTTGGTGAGATATGAAACTCTTTTAATTATTTACGGAGTATAGGTTATTGAGTATTGAAAGCTCGAACCAGTGGAAGATGCAAAGAATGTGGCAGGGACATATGGAGAAATTTATTTTTGAGCAATTATTTTGAGATTTGAAAATTTTCTTTTTTGTCAATAAAATTTGATTTGCTAGTTTGGACATTGATGCGTATGTTAAGTGGAACAGAAATTTGTGATAGATTAGCGGTTTATTATTTATGGTGTCAGGCCAACTGCTGACGAACCTGAATCAATCACATGATGCGTATACTTGCATGCATTAATTTTTTTTGAAAAGAAGGAAATTAGATAGAAGAGAAAAAGGTAAGGAAAGAAAAACTAAAGATAAATTATTTATTTAGTCACTTCATTTTTTGGAAAAGTTTTGTTTTGATCATCAAAAGTTTTGATTAATCCTTTGATCACTCAATCATTAAAAACTAATGATTATCTAAACCTGATTTTTTATTAGTTGATTTTAGTCACATGATATATTTATGCCAATTTATCTATCACATGGTATTATCCTAATGGTAATATATTTGTCATGCGACATTATCCTTAGACATGTCATGTGATCAAAATTAATTGATTCGCGTCCAAAAGTTTGTCAATTTTTAATATTTACACAAAGTGATCAAAATATTATTTTTTATAAATATTAATGACAAAAATGTGATTTTTCAAAACTAGGTGATAAAAGAGAAATTCTCAAAAAACTAAATAATTAATTAAGTAATTTATCTAAAAAAAGACTTAAAAGAAAATTGTTTTTCTCTTTTAGTATTTGGTATGGAAGATGAAAATAGAGGAAAATAAAGAGATTAAGAGTATAATAATAAATAGAACAAATAACTTAAGTAGAAAGAATGTTTCTTTTCAATTTGGAAGCATTAGATTGGGAGAGAATAGAAAAGTGTAAGTTCATTCATTTTCCCTTTCTTATTTCTCTCCTAAAGAAAAGAAGGAAATAAAAACTATTTTCCTTCTACCCCTTTTCTTCCTTTCTCGTTCCCTTTTACCAAATATAATGTTAATATCACTCATGGGCAAAGTACATAAAATATGTTTTAGTAAATCTAAAAAAATGTAACTCTATTCTTTTTTTGAAAAATATTAAATAGTATTTTTTAAAAAAACGATTTTATTAGCCTTACAATCGGTATGCCATTACAAGTCCACCAAAAACTCCCCCTAGCATAGAAATCGGTTTGAGTGAAGGAAACTTGAACAGTAACCATGGGCAACCGCTCAACAATCTGGTGGTTGTAACAATCCCAAATTACACAAACAAGAACTTGTTAGAACACGAAACTGGAAAGTCAAGAAATGGCTTCAAGGTGTGTAATAATATCATTGTCCTTAAGATTTTATTCACCTTCACTTATAGTGTACAAAAAAGTTATTAGTGTATAAACCTCGAAAATATAATGAAGCTCAATAGTTAACGACATTTTGCACTGATGAAATCAATCTACTAAGCACTCACTAAAGTATAGTAAGATTATCAAACTTCTATAAAAAATTTTTACAACAAAATGATATAGAAGAAAACTTGGAGAATATTGAGAAAAATATGAGAGATTGTTGTATTTGTTGTTTTCTTGTATGTTCTATTGTTTCTAGATAAGAGTCTTTTTATTGGCATAGGTGTCTATTCCCAATAAACACAGCTATGTCTGTTTCAAATAATCACAACTATTTGTTTCAAATAGACACACCTGTTGGTTTTTTCCAACAGACATGGCTTTTCTTTTATTTTTCAATTTCTAACAGACATGTCTTTTCTTTCATTTTCTAATATAGGATTGTGTCCCATATTTATTTTATCTGAAAATGTCCAACAATGCCCCACTATTTTCATATTAATTCAAATTTTCGATAATCTTAGAAATCAATTGCATAAATGAAGATGTCTTATGATTGAATCTTAACTGAGTGAAAACATGTTAAAGTTAACTAAAATTATATGGTAGACTATGCTTTGAACCAGTTATTCCATTTGGTTAACCGAACACATCTCACACAACGATTTCAACACCAACAAATGCATAATATCTGATGATGATTTTATGATCATGAGTTTGTATCCTTTTTTCATGAGTGTTATTAAAACCAAGCTCTTGAGCTCCTAGAAACAGTCACACTTCACACTCACATAGGTAGATCCCATCAAGAATGCCCTAATAACTAAAACATTCTAACAAATTTGTGTTGTGGGTCTATTAAAAGTATATGACTTATCATTTCCTAACTTTTATGGATACCTTGGACTTTACTTAGGATGGAATATAATATATCATATTATAGTGCTAGCATCCACATACAAATGTTGTACTTTGTCTCATTAAACTCAAGACTTAATGGTATACCAAGTGTTGAGTTGAGTTTTCACCATAGATGACTTTTAATTTAAGAGCTTGATCCCCATCCCATTTAAGATTTTTAGCAAGACTTTTCGTTAAAGGATTCGCCAAGTTTTTACTAGACCTCACAAAATTTATAATAACCACTCCATCAAAAATTAATTGTCAAATATAGGTATATCTTAATTCAATATGTCTAGACTTTTCATTATACACTTGTCTATATGCTTTTGCTAAAGTTGCTTCACTATCACAACAGATATAAATTGGAGAGATTAGTTTAGGCTACAAAGGTACACCATATCGTAAATTTTTTAGCCATTTGGCTTCTTTGGTGGTAGTAGCCAATGCAATAAATTCAACTACCATGGTGGAATCCATTATACACATTTGTTTCTTGAACCCTAAGAAATGGCACCCCCACCAAGCATGAAGATCCATCTGCTTGTCGATGCATGATCTTCTAAACTTGTAATCCGACTAACATCAGAATATCTTTCTAGCACTAATGGATATCCATTATACCAAAGTCCATAATTTATTGTTTTCTTTAAGTACCTTAATACTCTATTTATGGCTTGCCAATGTAAAATACTTAGATTACTTGTGTTCTTGCTTAACTTTCCAACAACAAAAACTATATTTAGCTTTGTACATGTCATTGCATACATTAAGGAATCAATCACTCTTGCATATTGTAATTGATCAACAACCCTACCAGTATTAGGTACTAATTTAATTTGAGGATCCATGGGTGTAGATGTTGGTATACAATTACTAGGATCAAAATTTTTAAGCATTTTTTTAATGTAATGTGATTGTGACAAAGTTATGTTATTTTCATATCGGAATATTTTAATTCATAAGATAGCATCCGCTATACACATATCTTTCTTCGCAAATTTATTTGATAAAAACTTCTTTGTCTCCTCACTTGTTCTAAGTCCATGCCAAAAATTAGCATGTCATCCACATATAAGTAAATTATAACACCTTTGTTATTTTGGAATTTGCTATATTTGCACTTGTCAGATTCATTTATATTGTACTCATTGGCTAAAATGACTTCATTAAATTTTTGATGCCATTGTTTTGGTGCTTGTTTAAGCCTATGCAACGATTTGACAAACTTACAAACTTTATGCTCTTGTCCTGAAACAAGAAACCTCTCCAGTTGTTCCATGTAGACTTCTTTTTCTAATTCACCATTTAAAAATGTTGTTTTGATATTTGTTTGGTAAATTACCAACTCATAAATTGATGCAAGGGAAATTAGAAGTCTAATTATAACAATTCTTGCTACTGGAGCATAAATATCAAAGTAGTCAATTCTTTGTTTTTGCATAAAGCTTTTGGCTACAAATCTTGTTTTGAACTTGTTTATGGTTCCATTCACTTTCATTTTTTTTTTGAAAATCCATTTACAACCTATTAGTTTGGAACTTGCTGGAAGATCAACCAAAATCCAAATATTATTTCCAATTATTGAGTGCATCTCATCACTGTTTGCTTCCTTTTAAAATGTAAAATCTTGAGACTTCATTGCCTCATCATATGTAATAACCGATTACAAATTAAAACAATAAAGAAATTTTACTGTCTATATTATCTTTTATTATTTCTACAAGGAATATATAAAAGTCTTGACCAAAATCTTTTATCTTTTTAGCTTTTTTGCTTTTTCTTATTTCTAAACTAGATTTATCATTATTTTTATTTTGTTCTAATGAAATGTCATTTGATTGAACTGATTGTAATGGTTGTAGTTGTCTTGAAATATATTTGAATCTATTTTCATCAAATATTGCATCTTTTGATTTAAAAACAGTGTTGACGAGAATTGAATCATTTAGTTTAATTACCATTAACCTATATGTTTTACTATGTTGTGCATATCTTATGAATATATATTATATTCCTTTTTTAAGCAATTTCTTTCTTTTTTTGCTCCAAAACTTTAACTACAACTCTACATCCCCAAACTTTCAAATAAGTAAGGTTTGGTCTCCTTTTCTTCCACTGCTCATATGGGGTTATTTTATTTTTCTTTTTAAGAACTCTATTTAATATATGACAAGCTGTTAATAAAGCTTATCCTAAAAACCTTTTCCAAGACTTTAATATGGTAACATAATATTTACCATTTCAATTAAGACCCTATTTTTTTTTTCTGCCACATCATTATGTTATGGTATATAATGTGCACAAATATGATGGATTATGCCAATGGAGGCAAAATAACTTAGATTATAATGTTCTTCACTTTTATCCAATCTTAAACACTCGATAAAAGACTTACATTGTAATTCAACTTCTAATTTATAAACTTTAAATTTATTAAGTACTTCATGTTTAGATTGTAGCAAGTATACATAGCAATATTTAGAGAAATCATCAATGAATGACACAAAATATTTCTCTCTAGCTAATGTAGGTATACTATGCATATTACAAACATCACTATGTATTAGTTCAAGTAATTTAGCATTTATTTCAACTTCAAGAAAAAGATTTTCAGTTATTTTTGTTGACATGCATGTATTGCATTTATCAATATTTTGGTTAAATTATGGAATTAAGTCTATTTTATACATATCCTCTAATCTTCTACAATTTAAATGACCTAATCTATAATGCCAAAAATAAGAAGATTCAACCATATAAGCAAAAACAATAGTTTTATTCTTACTATTATTACATTTAGTTTTATTCTTACATTTAGTTTGAACATTCCATCACACATGTAACTTTTCTTAACAAATATTCCCCTATTGAACAAAATGAATTTATATGCCTCAAATACTAGCTTGAAACCAAACTTATTCAATAAACTTCTAGACATTAAATTTTTCCTAACTTCTGGAACATAATATGCATCTTTTAAAGTTAAAGATTTTTTAGAAGTAAACTCAAGTTCAATAGTCCTTTTGCCTTTAATTGTTATTGTAGAAGAATTTTCCATGTATAAGAAATTTTTACACTCACTTGGTAAGAAATTCTTAAACAGACACTTGTCATTACACACAAGCTTGTCATTGCACACATGCTTTATTACTTCTGAATCAACCCACCAAGCATCATTTTCTTCAAGCATATTGATTTCAGAGATCATGGCTACAAATTTTTCATAAGCATCTCTACTTGAAGAAATAATTTTCTTTTTCAATAATTGACATCCTTTCTTGAAATGTCCTAACTTTCCCACAATAGAAGCATGTGCCTTTATTCTTTCTTTTGAATTTCAGACCATTAGCAATCTGGTTGAACTTCCTTTTGGCAAATTTATGGTTTGTCCTTCCTCCATAACATGTATTTTGGCTTCACGAAAAATAGTAATTCGCTCTTGTTTTCGGTATTCCTTTTCAATTTGAAGACGATTTTCTAAAGCTTCAAGAATTATATCTTCTTTCTTATGTTTCAAACTTTTTTTAAAGTCTTTCCATAATGGAGAAAGTTTGTGTATAATGAAAGACACAATTATAGTTTCATCCATGTTCATCTTATATTACTTAAACTGATTAAACATTATTTCAAGTTCATGCAATTGTTCAATAATAGAACATTCATCAACTATTTGATAATTATTAAAGTGATTGATAAGAAATTCTTACTTATTGCATCTTTTGTCATATACCTTGCCTGTAGTTTGTTTCATAAGTTTTTTACAATACCCTCATTCTAGTATATGTCAAATAAGCCATTAGCAAGACCATTTAGAATGTGACCTTTGCACATATGATTTGCATTATCCCATTTTGGCCTCTCTTTGGTTGTAGCAATAGATTCATTTTCACTATCTTCTAGTCTAAGTGTAGTTAAGACAAAGATAACCTCCAATGTTGACAATAAGAAATGCATCTCCTTCTACCATCTTAAAAAGTTGCCACTATCAAATTGGTTCAATTTCACAAAGTCAGAAGTAAATTCTCTTAGTGTTCTACTTGCATTAGATATTGTTGAAACGAAAAAAAAAAAAACCTTAAGATTGTTAGAACACAAAACTAGAAAATCAAGAAATTACTTCAAAGAGTGTAACAATACCACTTTCCTTAAGGTTTTATTCTGTTAGCCTTAAGTTACATCATATTTTAATTTGACAAAAATCATATGTTATCTTGAACTTAATGTCAAGCGTTTGAAATTATCTCAAACATATTTTTAATCTCCTAAAGTCACATTGAAAAGCCATGCATCATTCGAAAGTATCATAAAAGCTTTCAAACAATGCATATTTAGTTAAGAAAATAAGTGCAAACATGCCTTGAATTGTTATATAATTGTAAAAACAATGCAAGGAAGAAACAGTTGAAGAAGGGCAACAAAAAGCTAAGGAAATCTCAAGACACAAGTTCAAAGTTGACCTTAAAGAAGCTCAAGTGAATCCAAATGCAGAATAAGTGCAAAACTTGAAAAATAGAAAGCCGTAGTAGACTTTGGAGTGCCTATAGTCGACCCTATTCTAGAAAAGTCAAGAAAAGTGTAAAAGTTTTGATTTCTATACTTAGTCATCTAAAGAATTTTTAAATACCAATTCACCCCCCTTTTGGTATATTGTTTATTGAGTTTTTTACACTAACAATTAGTATTAGAGCTTGGTCTAAAATTTTATAAGTCTAACCACTTTTGAGAGATTCACTATAGAAGCTCAAATCAATGAAAATGGAAGGACAACAATTGTACTTGGGGAAGGTCAATCGATCCAAAGGCCACCTCTCTTTGTAAGTAATAATTATCTTTATTGAAAAAAAAGAATAGAAATGTTTATTCAATCTATGGATTTGGATGTGTGGAATGTGATACTAGATGGTCCTAATGTTCCATATAAATTAGTAAAAGGAAAATTAGTGATTAAGCTTAAAGATGAATGGAGTGATAAAGATAAGAAATTAGTCCAAACAAATTGTAAGGCATATAACATTATTCTTTATGCTTTGAGTGTTAGTGAATATAACAAAATCTCTATGTACGAAAATGTCAAGCCAATTTGGAATACTTTAAAGACCACATATAAGGGAACTAACCATGTTAAAGAATCTAAAATTGGGTTGCTCATCCATGATTATGAACTTTTTAAGATGAGAGAGAGTGAATCAATAAGTGAGATGTTTGAAAGGTTCGCAAAAATTGTAGGAAGTTTGAAGGCTCTAGGGAAAGACTTCCCAAATGCCTAACTTATGAAAAAGATCATATATAGCCTACCCAAAACTTAAAGACCTAAAATTATAGCTATAGAAGAAGCTAAAAATCTAAATAACTTCAACTTAGAAAAATTTATAAGATCCTTTCTCACTTATGAATTGACACTTAAGCGTGATAGTGAAAGAAAAGAGTCTAGGAAGGAAGAAGTCAAATAAAAAGCTTTTAGATCCATAAATGAGAAAGAAGAAAGAGTCATAAAAATTGATAATGAAAGTGAGGAAGACATGGTCATGTTAGCCAGAAAACTCAGTAAGTTCATGATTAAAACTTATAAAAATAAAAAACCTATAAAGAGATATGAGCCTAAAGTGGAGCATTCAAATGATTATTTGATATGCCATGATTACAAAAGCCTAAAGACACCAAATATGAGTACTCAAGCAAGAAGAAAATCTCTAGAAATTCTAAGAAGAAGGCAATGATAGCAAGTTGGAGTGATGATAAGGTTACAAACCCTTGTCTCATGGCACTTGATGATAAGGCTTTCATATTTCACTGGTGAAGATTTTTATGTTTGAAGATATAGAATGAGACACTTCATTATTGCAAATGTTTATCAAACATGGAAACAAATTGAAGATGGTCCATACAAAATAGAAAAAGACATGGCAAATTGGAATGCACATGATCTTGATTTAATTGAACTCAACGCCAAAGTCATGCATAATGTCCTTAGTGCACTTGGAGAAAGGCAATGCAATCAAGTTCAAAATTGTGATAGTGCCAAAGAAATATGAGACAAACTAGACGAGCTAAATAGACAACCACTTCAAAAAGAACTAAAACAAAATGATCTCTTAGACAAAAGCTCATCAAGTGATGATGAAGAGAACATCAAATTTCAAAAATTCAAGATCAAGTTATGAGGTAGGTTCTTCATCTCATGAACAATTTGCTTTTAAAAATAATGGATTAGAAAGTTTGTTTGAAGAATTAGCTCTTTCATTTCAAGACCTAAGCTTAAGTCAAAAGAAGAAAATTTTTTAAATCTTGAGATAGAAAATAAATCATTGATAGAAGAAAACAATCAATTGAAAATTGATGTCAAAATACTCCAAATAAATTATGATTGATTAAAAGAAGAAAATAGGAAATTGAAAGGTATTGTTCAGGGGAAAGAAAGATAAAAATTAGGAGTAGGAACCTTTTTTGAACTCTTAAATTTCTATTGCACTCATTGTTCAATTTATTATCTTATGCACACATTTGTTGAAACTAACCCTCAAGGATCCAAAGCAATTTAGATACCAAATGTCAAGTGCAAAAAATCTTTGTAGGTATCAAACACAAGGGAAAACAACTCAAAGATTAAACATCAAATGAAAAATGGGTGATATCCACTTTTTTATCTCTTTTAAATTTGAAGAATGCTTGATTGAATGATATTTGATTGATTGTAAATTACTTATTTGATCATTAAGTGTAGTTTAGTTTGCAATATATTTTGAATACTAATTGTGCAAAATTTTTTGTTGCAAAATTGTGAGCAAGAGATGCACTTATATTTGAACATAAATGATTTGATGAAATGAGCATAACAATACTTGACTACTTAAATTAATTTCATCAATATGAACCTATAAAAGAAAATTATTTGCCATGCTTGAGGTTACATTAATATACATGTTGAAAATGCTATTATGACTTCTTGTTGCTAAAAATGAATGCATGAGTAAATACTTGAATTTATTGATCTTAGTATTACTCATGTGCTTGCATAGATGATATTTTTTCTTGAGAATGAAATGTTCATATTGTCATATTGATTAAATCATTTCTTGTGGAATTAAAAAGTTAAAATGCTTGGTCTAAAATCAATTCTTAGAATATGCCTTATGATTGTGCTTAATTGATTGCTTCAAAATTGATTTCTTGATTATACATATAGAATTGTTTATGATGAACACATTGAACTTCATGCAAATTACTTAGATAGTTCGATGGGCGAATGTCATATGCTCTTTCTATGCCCTCAATTCTTGCAAGAATTCTTTTCTTTTTTTGAAATATATTCCCGAATACCTCTTTATTCCGCCAACGAGCCTACTTAGTGAATTTAGTCAAAGTTGAATGGAGGTCACCAAAAGAATCCAAAGCATGCTTAACAAAATCACCAAAATATGAGTGAGAAATCCAAGTTGCTTGAAATTGAAAATTGGATCCTACACTGACTGTCCTGCAATTATCAACCAAAATTAGTCAAGGTTTGTTGTCGGATTTAACTCAAGGCAGATGTTGAACAAAAGCCTCACTGAATTAAACCTTCCATGCACTATTACAAATCATCCTATCAATCTTTTCAGATACTAAACCTCTTTTTCATGTTAACTTAGGTGCTTTGAATCCAAGATCAAGTAACCCAAATTCATTAACAAAAATCTAGAACAAACGACAAGGTTTTCTACCATTTAATGAGCTACCAATTTTTTCATAAGCAAAAAGAAAGAATTGAAATTGCCTGTCAGAAGCCACAGACGATCAACTGAAGTAGCAAATGATGATAGTTCATACCACAAAGCACTACAAACTTCATAATCTAGATGACCATATACCACTGTTAAAAACCAAACACGCCCATTCCAATGCCTGACTACAGATGAATACACTGAAGATGATTACAAACCACTGAAATATATATATCTTATTTCCATAACACCTAAACGCCTTCTAAACATCCAAATGTCTCCATCTTATGCGATCTCTCAAATTTCATCGAACTAATTACCTTATACGTCGTAATTCCATTCATTCTTAGCTCCACTTTGATTAAAATCGAAAAATTGTAAATTCTACAAAAGTCTTTCAAAGCACCTTTACAAGCATTATTGCCAGCACCCTAACAATTCCAAACTAGCAATTTCAAATCCATTAAATGAATAGTAATGAGAAAAAGCTCATGATGCCTTACTATTACCCTCAAGCACCATGTTGGCCTAACTTGAGGCATTAGACATAGAAGCTTGTACTAAAATAGAATTTTCATTCTTCAAAATTTGAAAAATGATTCTCTCTTGTTAAGAGGAGATATTAGTTTTTGCTCGAGCTTTCTTCCTGAGAAAAGTTCTTTGTAATGCAATTGAACCTCTCTTGTCTGAAGTTTATGCGTCAACCCTTGACAAAGAAATACCTCCCTTCTTTTCAGTTGAAACCGAGTCCCTTAATCAATTAGAATCTTTGCATTCCACATTATTAGCAGTATACGTTTTATTTGCCAATGCTACCATAGAGTGTTTCATCGTGTCGAGAGTAGTAGGTGCAACTGATAACTTGTCAATCTACATGTCATTCAACTGATTATGAGATAGTTGGACATTTATAGAAGGTTCGACATTCATACCAGTGTCAGTTCCATGGTCACATGAAAATATATCCCTTGCTATAGCCTTTTGCAAAAGGGTCGTCCTTCCTTTCAAGGATCATACCCTGGCCTACAGGACCCTGGCCCACAGGTCTATTTGACATCTTCTTTCTAATTACCTTCCTTCTCAAAAGACATCTCCATTCCACTTTGCTCCTTATGTGTCGCTTCATCATAATTTTAGTGTCCATGGATTGGACATGAGAAATATTTAATGTAACTGCAGCCACCTTGTGACTCTTTTTAGTACCATTAGTACCCCCAACAAATCGACTCACAAAAAATTTGACACTCTGTCAAATTTATCATGTTTCACCAGTGGGCCCACATATGTGTACCCTCACATCGCAGAATGTCATCCTCGTGACCCTCACTACTATCCAGAACATTGAACTTTGAGCCCGGTCTCTCTAGACTGTTTTTAGACGACTTTTTTTTATAGACCAAATGCATAAGGCGTTTCTGAGAATGGACCTCTCCATATTTTTAAGTGTTTTTAGACACAAGAAGTCACCTTTAGACGAAAATGCCCTTAATGAAACCAACCCATCCTTTTGGGTCCGCGCCTCAACCCGAAACGTTTCAACGAGTAAAGTCTGTTTATATGTGGTCCACCACTCAGTTCTCAAAGACAGACCATACATTTCCTCCAAAGTAGTTTTGTCGATACTTAGTCGGCAGTTAAAGTTTGGAGCATTTTCGCAGTGGGACCATTTTAGAGTGGTTGTTATCAGCATAAAGGTGCTTCACATACTCAGCAGTGAGAGAAAATTGACAATACGAGTAGAAAGGTATAATATTTATTTTATTTTAGTTAAGGGAAGTATTTCTTTTTTAAATTTTGAACCGTGTGACGAAATGGTTATCCTTCATGTTGAGGGTTTTGGTTTTTGAGCATAAACCTATACATATTGGTTGTTCATATTGATATTGTTGTCGTTTGAAATGGTTGAATAACGAGGTGAATATGGTATTGTTGGTGTTGATGGGGTCGAAAGGTGACCGACGTCGCGTGACTGGTTCATATGTATGCATTCAGACACTTTGGTAGGAATTGGCATTTAGGGTGACTGATGGCTTACGTACCCGTTGTGCGTGACTGGATTTTGGCATTGGGTCACTAAGGGTGTCCGTGATTGCATTAGGGTTTAACATTGCGTGACACATTGATAGGTCATTGCGTGACAGCACGAGTGGATGGCATGGGGTCAGGGTTTGCGTGATTGCATTAGGGTTTAACATTGCGTGACATATTGATAGGTCATTACGTGACAGCACGAGTGGATGGCATAGGGTCAGGGTTTGCGTGATTGCATTAGGCTTTAACTTTGCGTGACATACTGATAGGTCAGTGCGTGACAGCACGAGTAGATGGCATGGGGTCAAGGTGTGCGTGATTGTAATAGTGTTTACATTGCGCGAATGGTTGATGGGTTTATATCAGTGCGTCACTTGTGTATAGATGGTTGCGTGATTAATGTTCGTAATTGCGTGACTAAATTAAAAGTCATTGCGTGACTTGTTTTATATTGAATTGCACAAGTGTCATAACTGTATGAAATTTATCCGTATGGCACTGCATGAAAGAAATTGGAACCGTTATGTATTATTATGGATCAACTGTAATGCTTTAATTTGTATATGTTGATTTGCTTAACAATCCATGCACGGCACTTGCATTAATTATGCTGGTCCAAGGCTGTCTAAAAATAGTTAAAAGCATTAAGAGGGTTATTTTATGAGTTAACTTATGAGGAGGGCTATTTCTGAGAAATGCCTCTTGTTTTTTTGTTAATCTTCAATGATGGTATTAACATGACTAAATGGAAAGTGATTTGTTGTATGTTGCAGATGGCCAACATAGGAACAGAGCATAATAATGTAGAATCTATGCTTTGTGTGCCGAGGCAGCAGTGGGGGTTCAACGCGGGCATTAACATCCACTGCAAGTGGCCGCAGCTACATATGATACGGGAGATGATGTCCAAAGTCAACGAGTTAGAAAGGTTGAAGGGAACATGCTTTGGGCACATGATGGACGTCGAAGCTGATAAGAATTTATTCTGCACCAGTCTCGTGCACAACCTAATGCTGCACAAAATAAATGAACCGGTCGCCATCGAGGGCTAGCTATGGTTCGCCATAGGGAAAACAAAGGCTCGGTTCACAAAAAAGGAGTTCTGCCTCGTGACAGGGCTTAAGTTTGGTGCCCTACCGGGCCTTTGGATAGGTGTTTCGTGTGTGCCCGGGTTGTCTGCATATTGAATATGCATTCCGTCGTCGTCATCGTCCATCCGGAGGATGAGTAGATGATGTTTCCCCGGGTGTGGATGGACCTATAAACGGCGTCCTGCAATTTTGTCTATTATGACTATAGCTCTTGCATTGTGAATATCTACGTAGGCGAATGCCTTCCCCAACCGATGGAATCTTTTTCCTCCTAGGTCTCCCCGCTTGACCTCGTCATGTTGGTGGCAGAATGACGATTTCTTTAACCTCATGGGGGACGTCCCATTCACTAGGATGGCCAACTGGGCGAATGGGAACTGAATATCCCTCCACCCAAGAGCTAGCTGTGTAATAGTGCGAGCAGAATTCAATGGGTGAACGATTGCACTTGCTGCGAAGGCAATGAAATCTCAGTTGGGGAACAATGTAAACATGTAAAAAATTCAATGAGCAATACCCTAAATAAGAAAACATGATTATTCACACCTTATTGCCGCCATTGCATGCGTGCAGGGGAGTAGATCACTCTGGAACTCACTGCATGAACAAGCCTTCCTGCATAAGTTGACGACTGCGTCCGTATTCCCGCCTATAACTTGGAACTCCACCAGATCGATTGGTTGGATGGAAAAATGACATGCTGCATTCAACCGTTTGTTCAACAAATCGGTAGCCCAAGGGCTGAGTGGCGTGGTCATATTCAATGCCTCGTTGTGCCGGTCATGGAACCAACGTTGGAACATGCCTCTGATGCACTCGATCAAGACGGTTATTGGCATTTTCCTTGCATGCTTGAGGCAGCAGTTAATACACTCCGCAATGTTGGATGTCATCAGCTTGTATTGCCTTGCCGGTGACTGTGCACATGCCCATCTATCAGGTCATATTCTCATCAGGCGGTCATAAGCAAGTTTGCAAATCTGTTCCAGCTCAGTCATGTGTCTGGTAAAATCGGACAGCCTATAGCAGTTTTGCAGCCAATGTGAAAATGGCCGCAACATTTGTGAGCTTGAACAGGTTTTTAATATTTTTCCCTAAGTGGTAACTGCATAGACCGTGATGCGCGTCGTTGTACACATTCTCAACTGCCTTCTTAATCGCAAGATGCTGGTCAGAAATTAACATATGGCTTTTGAGACAACCAATTGCACGACGCAATTGGTTAAGAAACCACGACCAAGACTCTTCGTCCTCGACGTCGCCAATGCCGAATGCAACTGGATATATCTGCTCATTCGCATCTTTGCAAACCTCAACAAACAAAATACCCTTGAATCTACCTTTTAGATGTGTAGCATCGATAGCAAGTACAGGCCGCATTACAGAACGAAACCCCTAGATACATGACCCGTAAGCCCATAAGCAATATTTGAATCGGCGTTCCCGATCTGTAGCGACACTCGTGAGCGTACTGGGGTTTTCACGTTCCAACATGTGGAAATATGAAGGGATGAGTTGGAATGACTCTTTCGGGGGATCGAACACAAGATTTTCAGTATACTGTTTCGCTTGCCATGCCTTTCCATAAAGGCATTGCAATCCCCACGTGCGATTCATCTCTTCTATTATTTCCTTAGGTCTCAATGGCGTAACATAATTTCCTTGCAGCCTGGTCGAGATAAGCTCACCAATAACCCTCGCGCTCGTAGTTCGGTATCCACATTGCAAAACATCAACAGTACACGTGTGTACCTTATGCAATGTCCGAATTTGCCAGTAATCTCCCTCAGGCAACTTCATTGCATGCAAAGCAAACTTGCATGCCTTCTCCTTACAACCCACCTCAAAATGAGCGTGGCATGACTTTTTAACTCTTACCTCAAAATGCTCTTTTATTGCCAACATGCTCAAAACACGTTTCAAATCGAACTTCGATCTAAACACTTGTCCGCGATATAAGTGGTCGACGTGTGATCCAGATTCCTCTGTCGCAACTGTTTGGAAAGATATCATATCTACCACGGGAATGACCCATTGACGAGATACCCCTGTATTTACCCTCTCTTCATCACTGTCCACTAGCGAACGAATGCCATTCCCAAGTGCGATGCCGTCGTCGTAAATAGGCTCGGCACCCTCAACATCTTCTAACGCAACAGTGGTGGCATGGTCTTCGAACTAAACCCCTTCTAACGCAACAATTGTGGCATGGTCTTTGAACTGCATATCTTCTAACGCAACAGTTTTGGCATGTCTTATGCTGCCATCTGCATGATTGAAAGCCGGGAGGTCAATGTGCTCACCCCGTCATCATCTGAACATGCATAATCTCCGGCTATATAATCATCTTCACAGTCATCGTGCAAGTCATCATGCGTATCCGCCGTGTCATCCTCTTCAACATCATCTTCAATCTCATCAGATGCATCGACATCGCTCACAACCATCACAGTGTCCTTTACGAACGGCAATTGACCAACTAAATTTTCATTTGATAGATTTGTTTGTTGCAGTGTACCATGAAATTCGTTCGATGCACATTCTGATCGGAATTGTGCAGACATCATTTGCAGACAACTCATGTGTGTCACAGCCTGCTCAAACTCTTGACGATAAGTCAAACGTGATTGCCATGGTTGTATGTTAGGAAACGCATGCTGTGGTATGTCAAAATAATTACCATTCTGTTGTAGGCGATGACTATGTTGGATACCATGTTCATGTCGAATATCGTTTCCCTTTCCTGCCTTAACTGTCACAAATACAGCAACTGCTCTCTCATCTCGCAGAATACTTGCTACATCTTCATCATCCCTGATACCTATGCGGGAAACCCCTGCAACATGTCTCAGCGATGCATGTAGATCAATTTCATTCTTCTGTGCGTCGACCCCAACAACTTCTTCAACCAGCTTCACTAGGCCTGATAATGACAAATCACTGCCAACAACCCTAACTCGTGTATCACCACCCTTGTAAATGTCATCGACCCACTGACCACCGTATGTAATCATAACCTTCACATTTGGCACGCTGCTGAAATTTGTCAAAAAATAAGTGTCACAATTAGTCAATTTTTTTTAAACATAAGTTCCCAAGAATGCAAAAAAAAAAAAAAAACAACTTACGCAATGCCTAAGTCACATTTGGCCGGCGAATGAAATTTAACAGAATAAGTGTTGCAATGTATAATACACATTCATGCCACGCCTAAAAACCAGTTAACGTAAGCCTCGTTACAAGATGTGCATTGCATAAGTCACGCAATACAACATGTCACGCTATATATAAAAAAGCAATCACGCAATGTCCAAATACTCGTGACCAAAAGCATCAAAACGAGATAAATTGCACAAGTCAGTCACGCAATACAACATGTCACGCTATATATAAAAACCAGTCACGCTATATATAAAAAACCAATCACGCAATGCCCAAATACTCGTGACCAAAAGCATCAAAACGAGATAAATTGCACAAGTTAGTCACGCATTACAACATGTCACGCTATATAAAAAAATCAGTCACACTATATATAAAAAAAACCAATCACGCAATGCCCAAATACTCATGACCAAAAGCATCAAAACGAGATAAATTGCACAAGTCAGTCACACATTACAACATGTCACGCTATATATAAAAACCATTCACGCTATATATAAAAACCAATCACGCAATGCCTAAATACTCGTGACCAAAAGCATCAAAACGAGATAAATTGCACAAGTCAGTCACCCATTACAACATGTCACGCTATATACAAAAACCAGTCACGCTATATATAAAAACCAATCACGCGATGCCCAAATACTCGTGACCAAAAGCATCAAAACGAGATAAATTGCACAAGTCAGTCACGAACGGCAAGTCTCGCTGAACCCTAAGAATAAGTCAATCAATGGTATTGGGCAGTCACGTACAGCCTCAATGTCACGCAATTCTAAAAAACCAGTCACGCAAACCCTGAAAAGTAGTGAACAACATGCTCAATACAACATGTGAATAACTTCAAGTCTAGCAGCACCAGTCTCGCAATACCTAATACTAAGTCACTCAATGCGTGATATCCACTCACTCGTGCCAACATAAAGAGTCACGTAATTGACTAATGTCACGCAATACTTAACAACATGTCACGAACTATGTCAAAACCAGTGACGTAATATTTCAAAATCAAACCTGCAACACAATAGAAAAATTTTTAAATGTTTTTTCATTAATCAGAATGTGACAACGAAGATATTACAAAATAAAACAAAAAAATGAACCGTAGTTCATTTCTTCCTAAGTTCATTTACTTTTTCATCGATCTCAGCGAGTGCCTTCTCATTGAACAGGATGGAACACTCAAGGTCATGAGCCTTATCCATCAACCTGTTGAAAAGGACTCGCACCTCCTGCTCGAATGTCTCCAGCTTGTCCACCAGGGCCCTCACATCCTCCTTGGAGGCTACCCCCCCGTGACCATTCTCTTCTGTACCTTCTCTGGACTCCATTTTCAATTATCTGAGAATGTTAAGATAATTGAATTTGACTCAAATGTTTACTGGTTCCCTTTATTTATAGGCATCAATGCTGACTCTTCGTTTGCCACACACATATCCCTATATAAGTGCAATCATGGGGGGCTACATTGGGGGGGCTGTACCTATGCGGTCTGTTATGATGTTTGGCCTGGCTTTTGGTTTTAAGAGGTAGATACAAATGAAGAGATGAAACGCTAGGCTTAACAGGTGTCGCCCCCATTAATTGCACTTATATGGGGATATGGGTGTACTAAACGAAGAGTCATCATTCATGCCTATAAATACAAGGAACCAGTAAGCATTTTAATCAATTATCTTAAACAATCTAGGATAATTTAGAAAGTCTAAAGGCTTTCGCGGATCTAACCCAAGATATTGGCGAAGAGGCAACCTCCCAATAAGAGGATGTGCCCCCCCGGGGATCAGCTGGAGATATTCTAAGATGAAATTAACAACGATTTGACAGGAAGATTCTCACCCAGATATATGACATGAAGAAATTAACAACGGTTCATTATATAATTATTTTTTTCCATCGTTTCGCTTCTTTTTCCTCTTCTTGTACTTCTTCTTCCTCCTTTTGTACTCCTCCGCCCTGCTCCTGTATTCCCTCTTTCCTCTTCTTGTACTCCCTCTTTTCCTTCCTAACTGTATTAAGTTAGTGTATTTGAGCATATAAGAAAATGTATGCTGGAATACACTAACTTAATACAGTTAGGGTGAGGAAGATGGAGTACAAGAAGAGAAATGAGGGAGTACAGGAGGAGGACGGAAGGAGTACAGGAAAAAGAAAGAGGAAATACAGTGAGAGGAAGGAGAAGGAGACGATGGAAAAAAATAAAGTGTTTTGCATCATTTCCTTTCTCTTGTATTTGGGAGAATCTTAATATTAATGAAATTTTATGAAATTTTCTTTGAGCATATATTTTCTTATGGTTATGTCTTATATTCGTTTAAGTTATAGTATTATGCATAATAACTGCGTGAGTGGATGTTAGGCATTACGTGAAGTATTATTAGCCATTATGAGAGTGGGTTATACGCGCTGCGTGAATTGTGCAATGCAAATCTTCATGCAAGACATTACGTGAGTAGATTGTATGTATATGGTGACCTGTTGTTATGTATTGCGGGACGTTGGGACAGTACGTGGATTGGTGGATGGTTATGTTGGCATAACGTGGGTGCATATTAGGCATCGAGTGACTTATTATTATGTACTGCGAAAGTGCCATTACGTGACTGCTTTCTGCAATTTATCTCTAATTTTGACTTTTGAGGTCTTTTGACACTAGTTTTTAGGGTTTCCGTGATTGGTATATTCCATATAGCGTGACTTGTTGTTATGTATTGGGTGACTTCACTACGTGACTAGTTATGTTGACATATGGCATTAAGTGCCTGAATATAACGTGACTGAATATTTGTTGAGCATTGCGTGACTTGTTTGTAGCCATTACATGACTGAGTATTACGTAATATCCAACCATGCATTATTCAGTCACGTAATGCGTACAGACAAGTCATGCAATGCTCAACAAATATTCAGTCACATTATATTCAGGCACCTAATGCCAAATAAACAGGTTACGATTACTGATATCCAGAATCCAGTCATAGACCCTAATATCCAATGACGCAATACATAACAATTATTCCCGCATCGGCTATAAATTGATTGATTTTGCTACTCAGAGCTAGATTTAGGTTTCCAGACTCATATAATTTGCCCATTAAACAAGTTAAGATTCCTAATATCCAATCACACACCCTAATATCCAGTGACATGATGCCTAACAAATATTCACGCATCAGCTATAAACTAATTGATTTTCGCTACTCCTAGCCAGATTTCAGGTTCGAAACTCATACAATTTACCCATCAGCTATTGCGTTCTATGAATAACCATAAATAAAACCAAGAATCCATAACACATACCTTGATTCCATCTCCGCACTTTAGGATCCTCAGAAAGTTCGCTGGCGATATAGACCTTGATGGCAACAGCTAGATGACGAGATATATACCCCAATGGCCTTGGAGAGCTGGACGGAGAGATAGCTAAATCGAGATTTAATTTTGAAATTTTAATATGAATGGCGGGAGAGGAGAAAGAGACCGAGACGCCCCTCCTTCATTTGGATTAATTCGTTTAAAGGGTATTCTTGTCAAGTCGACCTAAAAATTGTCTACAAACAGTTAAAATTATATAGAGGGTCATTTTTGAAGTGCGATTACTCTGCTGTTCATTTATCACAATTTCCTCTTATTTTTATTTATCATTTCCGAATTTTAACTCTAGTATCCTTCCCACATCACCTCTTTCGAGTCACCATCATCCAGGATCCATATGCACTGTCTTCAGTATCCTCCTCTGACACCATGTTATCAAATTGCTCTTTGGAACTAGACTTTTCCACGTGTCTAAGGCAGACTTCCTAGACATGTCCATACATCCCACGTCAGAAACAAATTCATGGCAGCCCTTCCTACTCTATTCTTTAAATAGTATCATTGAAAATGAATTGAGGCAGTAAAGGTTTTGATAAGTCCAACTGTATAGCAACCCTCACAAATTTGCATTTTTTACCGACAGTGGTATTATAATCTATTTTAATCAGTCTACCGATCAAAGACGCCACTTTTCTGAGGATTGGCTTGTGATACGTGCAAAGGCATCCCAAAAAAATCTCACGTATGTGGCCACTAGCTATTGTAAGTTCCTGAGTTTCGCGAGTGTAATAAGTTGTCAATGGATGAACAGTCAAGTAATGGCCCATTACGAGCCAAGGGCCATCCAACCGAGCCCTCGAATAATCATCTTGTTTTTCAAATTTGACTAGATACTTGTTCTCATCAAGATGAACGATATTATATCTATCAGCAGGCTTCCATATAATAAGGATCTTTTCACTGAGAGTTTTGCATGACAGAGGACGACCAAGCGTACGCACGATAATTGAATGGTCCCACTTCTTAGATAATACCTTCTGAATACGTTCGAAAACCCCAACAGATGGAATACCTTCAATTGAACCCAACCGAATATCATCAGAGTCCAAAACGTCCAAAGCATCCAACAACTCCGCATCATCGTCATCCAAAAGATCATTTTCCTGCTGATTGTTAGTTTCAAATTTAAACCCTTCGCCGTCTGAACTTAATAGAGCTTCCCTAAAAGAAGGATTGTTGTACACTGTCAGCAAATCTCCATTCAATGATGACTCATCTTGTTGCCTAAATCTGCCTTTTTTCCTAGATCGATCATCAAAGATGGTCGAGTTAGGGTTTTTTTGTAAAGAGGGCGTTGACACAGGAGCCACCATTAATCAATGGATGGTTATCTAAAATTTAACTAATTTTAATAAATGATTATAAACACCCATTTATCAAACTCTTTTTTAACTATGAAATAATTGCAGTCCATAGCAGTGCCTTTTTTAACTCATTTTTAGCAAAACTTTCCAACAGTAATCTTTGTCATGTCGTGTATTTATCCACACTATCAGTTTATTATACTTTTCTAAGGGCAGCTGCATTTGGTATTAACTTTTTCATTTTTGTAAATAGCTTTTCAGATTTTATATATATGCTTTACAACTTACGAGTAAAAGCATAAAGTAAAGTTTGGGAATCTGACTTTATTTATAATACTTTTTAGATATACTTGAAAATAAAATAATAGCTTTCTATAAGAATCAATAATTTCACTTTCGAAATAAATACAATAAAAATTTTCAAAAATAAATATAAAAATATAACCTTACTTTCGTTAATATTTATATATATGTTAAAAAAAGTGACAAGTGGAGTCCTGCGAATCACTCTCGCCATGCGTAACTAATATCTAATATGAATATATTAAAAGACAAAACTTTTGGAAAAATAAAATTAATCCTGTGTGAATAGTCTATTTTTGATATGTTTATATTTTAAATAAATATCATGCATTTATTAATCAAAGTAAAACTTTAATTTATAGCATTGAAAGATTAGATTTATTACATTTGCTTATTTTTATTTGTATATTTTACACATCTAATACAAATTGAAATTAGATTCTAATTGTTAACCTAAATGAACATATAAACTAATATAAATATATAAAAAGAGCTTTTGGTCAAAAAAGGAATAATCTTATGAATAGTTTACCTTTTTAACAAGTGTACGATCCAAATAAATGTCGTGTGTTTTTTAATCAGTACAAGATTTTAATTTTGATATTGAAAAACTAAATTTACTACATTTGATTAATTTTATTTATATATTTTTATGTATTTAATAAATTCAATTTATATTCTAATTGCTAGTCTGAATGAACCATTAAGTGGTCATTTCATGTTCACAATTCAAATTCAAAAAATATATTTGCTAGCATAACCCAAAGAAAAGGAAAATTTTATAATACTAAAATTTTGGTTTGTGAATTGTTTCACATAATGTTTAAGGACTATGTAATGGCTCAAGCACTAACCTAATAACTTTTTGGATTTAAATTATGTGGTTCTTAAAAACTCAAATTGCTAATGGTAATGGATTTGGATTATTATATAAATCTTAACAATCACATTCACATCAAATGTGAGATGTGAGATATCACAATCTCACTTACTCAAATTCTTGATGTCCTCATTAAGGCCTAAGTCCAAGATCTCACTAAAATAATGTAAAAGTCCACATCGGACTAGTACAAGCTTTAATACTGTTTTTAACAATCCAACTCTAAGTATTGGTTTAAAGATCCAAGTCCATTACTATTAGCAACTTCAATTTGAGTTTTTTAGAATAACGTGATTTAGACTCGAAATATTACTAAGTCAATACTTGGACTTGGATCGTTACAGACTATTATTGCTATTAGTCTAATTTTGTGATACTTATCACTAATTAATTTAATTATTAGTCAACAATTCACATTCAAATTTCAAAATTTTATCTTATATGATTACTCCTAATCCCGATTTCTATTATCAAAAGTTTGGTTTCTTATTTTTATATCTCTTTGAATTATTCGATTTAGTTTATATATGTATTTTGATCTCTTTGACCTATCTTTATTTGTATTTTTGTATTTCAACAATTTGATAAATTATTCTATTTTTTATTTTCTTATGTAAATTGTTTTACTGCATTCATATCGATAAATTTTCATCAAAATCAATTATCCTTCTAATTGTCAAAATCGTTATGACATTTTTTTTTAACACGCTTGCTTCCAACCTAACTTTTTGACGACTTTTTTTTTATAGGCCATACGCATAAGGTGTTTCTGAGAATGGACCTCTCCATAATTTTAAGTGTTTTTAGACACAAGAAGTCACCTTTGGACAAAAATGCCCTTAATGAAACTGACACATCCTTTTGGGTCCGCGCCTCAACCCGAAACGTTTCAACGAGTAAAGTCTGTTTATATATGGTCAACAACTCCTCAGTTCTCAAAGACAGACCGCACATTTCCTCAAAAACATTTTTATCGATACTTAGTCGGCAGTTAAAGTTCGGAGCATTTTTACGGTGGGACCATTTTAGAGTAGTTGTTATCAGCATAAAGTTGCTTCACATACACAGCAGTGAGAGGAAGTTGACAATACGAGGAGAAAAGTATAACATTTATTTTATTTATTTTATTTTAGTTAAGAAAAGTATTTTTTTTTTTTAATTTTGAACCGTGTGGCGAAATGGTTATTCTTCATGTTAAGGGTTTTGGTTTTTGAGCATAAACCTATACATATTGGTTGTTCATATTGATATTGTTGTCGTTTAAAATGGTTGAATAGCGAGGCGAATGTGGTATTGTTGGTGTTGATGGGGTCGAAAGATGACCGGCGTCGCGTGACTGGTTCATATGTATGCGTCAAGACACTTTGGTAGGAATTGGCATTTAGGGTGACTGATGGCTTGCTTACCCGCTGTGCATGACTGGATTTTGGCATGGAGTCACTAAGGGTGTGCATGATTGCATTAGGGTTTAACTTTGCATGACATATTGATAGGTCATTGGGTGATAGAACAAGTGGATGGGATTAGGGTTTACGTGATTGCATTAGGGTTTAACTTTGCGTGACATATTGATAGGTCATTGCGTGACAGCACGAGTGGATGGCATGGGGT
The DNA here is from genome assembly GCA_036013995.1 of Theobroma grandiflorum. Taxonomy (NCBI): domain Eukaryota; kingdom Viridiplantae; phylum Streptophyta; class Magnoliopsida; order Malvales; family Malvaceae; genus Theobroma; species Theobroma grandiflorum. The sequence continues at coordinate 13,624,929 of CP142132.1, read as the reverse complement.
AAGGGTTTGCGTGATTGCATTAGGGTTTAACGTTGCGTGACATATTGATAGGTCATTGCATGACAGCACAAGTGGATGGCATGAGGTCAGGGTTTGCGTGATTGCATTAGGGTTTAACTTTGCGTGACATATTGATAAGTCATTGCGTGACAGCACGAGTAAATAGCATGGGGTCAGGGTGTGCGTGATTGTAATAGGGTTTACATTGCGCGAATGGTTGATAGGTTTATATCAGTGCGTCACTTGTTCATAGATGGTTGCGTGATTTAATGTTCATAATTGCGTGATTAAATTAAAAGGCATTGCATGACTTGTTTTATATTGAATTGTACAAGTGTCATAACTGCATGAAATTTATCCGTATGGCATTGCATGAAAGAAATTGGGTTCGTTATGTATTATTATGGATCAACTGTAATGCTTTAATTTTTATATGTTGATTTGCTTAATAATCCATGCACGACACTTGCATTAATTATGTTGGTCTAGGGCTGTCTAAAAACAGTTAAAAGTATTGAGAGGGTTATTTTATGAGTGAACTTATGAGGAGGGCTATTTTTGAGAAATTTCTCTTGTTTTTTTGTTAATCTACAATGATGGTATTAACATGACTAAATGGAAGGTGAACTGTTATATGTTGTAGATGGCCAGTACAGGAACAGAGCATGATAATGTCGAATCTATGCTTTGTATGCCAAGGCAGCAGTAGGGGTTCAACGCAGGCATTAACATCCACTGCAAGTGGCTGCAGCTACATATGATACGGGAACCGATGTCCAAAGTCAATGAGTTGAAGAGGTTGAAAGGAACATGCTTTGGGCACATGATGGACATCAAAGCTGATAAGAGTTTATTCTGTGCCAGCCTCGTGCACAACCTAATGCTACGCAGAATAAATGAACCGAATGCTATCGAGGGCAAGCTATGGTTCGCTATAGGCAGAACAAAGGCCTGGTTCTCAAAAAGGGAGTTCTATCTCGTGACAAGGCTTAAGTTTGGTGCCCTACCGGGCCTTATTGTCAATCGATACGAGGCCGTCCCTAGAGGAATTCACTTGCGTTACTGGGGAGAGGGAGAACGAGGTGAAGATTCAAAAAGTTTTAGATACATTCAAGGGAGGCCAGTTTCAGCAAGAGGGAGATGTGACCAAGATTACCCTCGTCTTGATGGCCCAAAATGTTTTATTTGGTCAAGACTACAGACGATCAATGGTTCCATGGTTGCTGTCGCTTGTGGAGAACATCGAGGAGTGGAACGCATTCCCATGGGGCACTTATGTTTGGAGTTTGACCGTAGATTACATGATGAGGGGCTTCGAACCTCTTACTGCAAGAGTAGCGAAGAAAAAACGCTACCACATATATGGATTTATTTGGGCGTTTCAAGTAATGTGCCATACTCTATTTATCATTATTCTTGTCACATAATATTTTATGAGGTTAAATCTTTTCGCATAAAAATTTAAGAGGTGAGTAAAAAATATTTGACATTTGATATACAGTTTTGGGCGTTGGAAGCAATTCCTGTAATCTGAAGCCTATTTGGAAGGCAGCATCAGTCGGGACAAGTTTGGCCAAGAATGCTAAAATGACAATGTGATGATAGGCCTGTAGGCATCCACGTCAGCATTGCAAATCTGGAGGAAGAAGGGAAGGTGAGTAAAGAAACCATATTTTTGTATTTAATAAAATTTAATTTTTATTAACATAGGCTAGCAAGGGTTATACTTAATGGCAATGCATGTTTTGGTGCAGTTGTGCGCGCTGAAGACGTTGGAGCCAACTGCAGAAGAGATGTTGACCGCGTACTGGACCGACATTGAGGTCAACATCTCTGAGGGGCAGCAATACATTCCATTATAGAAGTTGAAAGGTCAAACAAAATTCGGTCCCCAACAAAGGAAGAGGAAAATGGACCGCAAAGATAAAAGTAAGGCAGCACGAGGTGTTAAGCGGAGACATCATGTGGACGATGAGGTCTCTCCCCATTTCGGTGCTACTGAGGCCTCTGATTCTCCTTCTCTGTGTTTTCATGCTGCCCATCATGCTGCACCTCCTCCTGCTTCTGCTACTTCCCCATCTGTTGAGGTATGCAACCCACCGTTGCGTCCACAAAAGACTATAAGCATTAAGCGAGAGCTGCAACGGATGCTGACACAGTGAAAGAAAGACCTACAGTCCTTGCAAATCGATATGCATATGCAAATGTAGGCAATGCAGTTGGAGATCCAGCAGGCAATGCAGTTGGAGATCCAGTCACTGCATCAGCATATCGAGCAGTCAATGCAAAGGGTGGAAGATCGGATTATGGGTCGGCTGATCGACCATTTTGAGGTATGCGAGTTTATGTTTTTCATTGCATGGGTTATAACATGTATGATGTATACAATGTTCTAATGTGTTTGATTTTTTCAATCATTTAGGCTCGATTTATGGGTGTAGAGGATGGTGCGCACGAGAAAGATGGCAGTGGGATTGGGGTTGATGTCGAAGATGCGGGTGGCATAAATCAGTCAATTGCATTGGCTCGAATGTCACCTCCCACTGGCCTAATCGAACATCAGCCTGCGATTATCCCATCCCTAGCAGAGGCAGCCCAGCTTCTTCATCACATACCTTCTCGTGCGATTAGTGGAGCCACAACTTCCCCACGTCCTACTTTTGCTCCTGTCCCAACTCAACTAGAGGCCCCACAATTAGTGGTATGGCAAGGTGAGATCACACCTTCTATTGAGGCTCCACCTTGACCTGAGCCTGAAGATGCACGTGTGACCTTAGCTAGCAAATACCTTCGAAGCCCATACGTGAACCCACTATTGATCCAGCGCAAAACGAAGAACGAATTGAAGGCCAGATATGAGGCCTTCATGAAAAACGATCAAGCCATGTAAACGATCAAGCCTTCTGTGTTTACGGTTTTAGTGTATTTATTTCATAGTCTTTTGACATTGGTGTTATTATAAAATAAATATGCAAGGTTAACATTCTGGGCATCAAAAGACAGGAGGACCCTGATTTTTTTCGATGATTGGATATGCCGAAAGAGTTGATGGACAGCCAACAGATTGATGCATGCATCGGTGTGTTGTGTAAGAGGGCGCGCGAGCGCCATCGACAACAGTACAAGAGGAGAATATGCATCGTTGACACCACATTCTATGTAAGTATATCATATTTTAGTGAGTTGTAATTATTCAAAGGTAAGATCTGTGTATTAGTTAGTTTTATTTAACTTTTGTGCGTAACGTAATTGCTAGCTTATTTTGCTCGGTCTGAGCAAAGAAATGGAGCCTTCCCCTAGCGAGAAGACATTCAACCCGAGTGAGGCGGTAATGCCAAACCATCTGCTGGACTATGCAAGGGGTTTGAGTCCTCCGTGGGGTTTGCCCTAGGATGAGGTTGACTCAATTCTCGCACCGTGCTATTTTGACAGACATTGGGTGGTAGTGCACATCAACTTGCAAAGTTGGTCTATGATGTTAGTGGACTCATCGTACAGTCGGGATGACGCACAGAAGTCTGGCTTGCGTGATAAGCAGATGAGTCCACTAACATCATTGTTTCCTATTATATGCCACCAGTCGGGGTACTTTATCAAAGTGCGTCGTCAAAAGCGACCTTTGACGCAAATGAGACATAATTTAAAAGCTAAGACCCCGATACAGAAAGATTCAGTGAGCTGCGGGGATTGGGTTATCACCTCGTTAAAGTGGTTCATCTAGTCAGATCCTTCAACGTTGAAGGCAAACGCGATAGAGGACATTCGAAACAAGTTTACCTTTGAGATTTTTGTAAACAGCTTGAGTTGTTAAATTTTTTTATTTGCTTATTCTTTTTCAATCTACAAATAACATTATTCCGTATTATGTCCATATTATTCTTTGTTCTATCATTTACATATTATTCTTTGTATTCTTTATTGTTTCAATTAACAACAAGAACAGTGATGTATTTATTGCTGTTATACTCATATGGCTGCAATAAGAACAACATTGTTTCTTCTTTCCTTGTTTGTTTCTTATTCGCATCGTAAAGTCTTTTAGTCTATTACAGTATTTACATGCCATCGTGATTGCCTCCTCATGCGCCAGCCCCCCCTTAGTTTACAGCATATATGACATGTTGAATTGCATTGCATGACATAAGGTTGTAACCAGTTGATGTTGAATTTCGTAACTCAATGCACTAACAATTGAGTCCCAAGTTTATATTGATTCGCATTAGTATTTGAGAAACAGTTATGTTAGGCCAGCACTTAATATTGAATCACTTGAGTAGTTATTATGGAATCACGTGAGTAATCGACTTGGATGTCGTGACTACTAAATATAGATGGCGTGAACTTTTAAGATTTAGCATCGCGTTAGTAGTTGACATTGACTCGCGTGAGTTATAAATATTGAATTGCGTGAGTTGATATTATTGAAGTGCATCACTAGTTCATGTCGAATCGCGTGAGTAGTTGATGCTTTGAGTCCCGTTACTATTTATGGAATGGCGTTAGCATTTATAGTAAAATCGCGTGAGTAGAAAATTGAGTAGCGTTAATGGTTATTGTGGAGTTGCGTGACTAGATCAAGATGAATCGCGTGAGTGATATGGAGTCGCGTCACTTGTTATGGGAATCGCGTAAGTAGAAAATGGAGTGGCGTTAATGGTTGTTATGGAGTTGCATGACTAGTTGATCCATAATCGCGTGATTGATATGGAGTTACGTCACTTGTTATGGGAATCGCGTGACTGAAAAATGGAATAGCATTAGTGGTTATTATGGAGTTACGTGACTAGTTGAATTCGAATCGCATGAGGGATATGAGTCGCATCACTTGTTTTGGGAATCGTGTGAGTAGAAAATGGAGTTGGCATTAATGGTTGTTATGGAGTTGCGTGACTAATTGATCCATAATCGCATGAGTGATATGGAGTTGCGTCACTTTTTATGGGAATTGCGTGACTGAAAAACTGGAGTGACGTTAATGGTTGTTATGGAGTTACGTGACTAGTTCACTTCAAATCGCGTGACTAATATGGAGTCGCGTCACTTGTTATGGGAACCGCGTCAATGAATTTTTTCCTTATACTGTCAGAGATGTAATGTATAATCTCGTGTGTGTGGTTAGTATGGAATTGCTATTATTAGTTGATATCAAGACCTCTGAGTTGTTGTTTCAAATTCACACCGGCTACAAAAGATTCCACCCTCCAAGTTCCTTATAAAACCCCTTTTAATGCAAAAGTCTTAGCTTAAAATATCCTAACTTCGAAGATATCTAAGATGAGTCACAAAAGCAAAAGCACCAAGGTGACTTCCAGCAATGGTGAAGGCGGCTCTGCTGATGTGGAAACATCGTCAAGATCGACTGTCAGTTCCTTTATACAAAATTTCACCCATCCGTCGCACGCTGTGAAATTCAATGCCAAATTCACCAAAAGAAAAGTAATTCTCGGACTTATAATTGACTTTGATTATTTAAAGACAATTGAATTCCTATACATTACGAACTTTAAAAATTTATAGTGGACACGATACTTACAACTGAAGAGGCCATACTACGAGAATTTGATCCGAATTTTTTACTTCAATGCAAGACAAAAATATGCTAAGTCAGAAACATCTAGGGTTGTGCACCATGACAATTCGTTTGTCACTCACGTCATGGGACAGCGTATCGTTGTGACTCGTGACTTGATAGAACGCGTCTTTCACCTTACTTCGATGCAATCAGATATGTGCCTTGTCATTGGTAATAGGAACCTTGTGCCCGTATTTATCCACCCTCCTTCAAGAGAGAGTGAAAGTGCTAATTGGACAAGGATGTTTTTCTTTGATCAAGTGTTGCACCTCATCATCGCTCACATTATTCGTCCTCACCAAGCGATGTATGTGAATGTCAAGACAGAAGGGCTCTAGTTCTTAATTAATTAATGATGTTTGGCCTGGCTTTTGGTTTTAAGAGGTAGATAAAGACGAGGAGATGAAACACCAGGTCGAACAAATACTGCCCCTATTAATTGCACTTATATGGGGATATGGGTGTACCAAACGAAGAGTCATCATTCATGCCTATAAATACAGGGAACCAGTAAGCATTTTAATAAATTATCTTAAACAATCTAGGATAATTTAAAAAGTCTAAAGGCGTCCGCGGATCTAACCCAGGATATTGGCGAAAGGGCAACCTCCTAGTAGGAGGAGGTGCCCCCCCTCCCGCCCCGAGATCAGCTGGAGATATTCTAGGAAGAAATGCGTGCTCTCGTCGACTAGTTGATGGTCTGGCCAAGACTTCTGCATTGGAAGCTGACATCTTGGCCAACAAGAAGATTCTCACCCAGATAGATGACAGAAAGAAATGAACAACGGTTCATTATATAATTATTTTTTTCCATCGTCTCGCTTCTCCTTTCTCTTCTTGTACTTCCTCTTCCTCCTCTTGTACTGCCTCTTCCTCCTCCTATATACCCTTTTCCTCTTCTTGTACTCTTTCTTCCCCTTCCTAACTATATTAAGTTAGTGTACTTGAGCATATAAGAAAATATATGCTGGAATACACTAACTTAATACAGTTAGGGTGAGGAAGGAAGGAGTACAGGAAGAGGAAAGAGGGAGTACAGGAGGAGGGTAGAGGGAGTATAGGAGGATGAAAGAGGAAATACAATAAGAGGAAGGAGAATGAGACGATGGAAAAAAATAAAGTTTTTTGCATCATTTCCTTCTCTTGTATTTCCGAGAATCTTAATATTAACTTAATAAAGTTTTATGAAATTTTCTTTGAGTATATATTTTCTTATGGTTATGTCTTATCTTCGTTTAAGTTATAGTATTATGCAGAATAACTTCGTGAGTGGATGTTAGGCATTGCATGAACTATTATTAGCTATTATGAGACTGGGTTATACGCGCTGCGTGAATTGTGCAATGCAAATCTTCATGCAAGATATTGCGTGAGTAGATTGTATGTATATGGTGACCTGTTGTTACGTATTGCGGGACGTTGGGACAGTACGTGGATCGGTAGATGGTTATGTTGGCATAATGTGGGTGCATATTAGGCATCGAGTGACTTATTATTAGGTACTGCAAGAGTGCCATTGCGTGACTGGTGTATTCCATATAGCGTGACCATATTGGGTGACTTCACTACGTGACTGGTTATGTTGACATATGGCATTAGGTACCTAAATATTACGTGACTGAATATTTGTTGAGCATTGCATGACCTGTCTATAGCCATTACGTGACTGAGTATTACGTAATATCCAACCATGCATTATTCAGTCACGTAATGCGTACAGACAAGTCACGCAATGCTCAACAAATATTCAGTCACATAATATTCAGGCACCTGATGCTAAATAAACAGGTTACAATTACTGATATCCAGTCATATACCCTAATATCTAGTGACGCAATACATAACAAATATTCACGCATAAGCTATAACCTGATTGATTTCATTACTTGGAGCCAGATTTAGGTTTCCAAACTCATATAATTTACCCATTAAACAGGTTAAGATTCCTAATATCCAATCGCACACCCTAATATCCAGTGACACGATGTCTAACAAATGTCAACGCATCGATTATAAACTGATTGATTTTCGCTACTCCTAGTCAGATTTCAGATTCGAAACTCATACAATTTACTCATCAACTATTGCGTTCTATGAATAACCATAAATAAAACCAAAAACCCATAACACATACCTTGATTCCATCTCCGCACCTTGGGATCCTCAGAAAGTTCGCTGGCAATAAAGACCTCGATGGCGACAGCTATACGGCGAGATATATACCACAATGGCCTTGGAGAGCTGGACGGAGGGATAGCTAAATCGAGATTTAATTTTGGAGTTTTAATCTAAATGGCGGGAGAGGACAAAGATACCGAGACGTCTCCCCTTCATTTGGATTAATTGGTTTAAAGGGTATTCTTGTCAAATCGACCCAAAAACGTCTACAAACAATTAAAATTATAAAGAAGGTCATTTTTGAAGTGCGGTTACTCCGGAGTCCGTTTTTCACAATTACCTCTAACTTTTTTCACTATATTTTATGCTACTACTTTTATTTTAAATTTAAAAAATTATTATAAAAGAAATCATTCTTCTGCATGGTATGAGAACAAATTCTTAATTTCGGAGTTTTTACATTAAAATTAAAAAAATAACCCATGAAAATTTATATAAAATATAAAAAATTGCAAGAGTAGGAGGTTAATCAGCAAACAACCTTTAATCTAATGAAAATCTAAATTGTAAGATGAAATAGCAAAAAATGGTTATCGAATATATTATTAAATGAATTAAAATAGGAGTGGCACGTGAAACATCAACAACCAGCATTAATTATTTAATTGCCCCTGTCGATAATTTTCTTTCTTTTTTCCTTTTTTTTTTAAGTTCGTCTATCCTACATCGTTCCCAATAATTAAAGTGCAATAATTAAAGTGGAACTGATTTAATTGTTAAATACAACTTTTAAAGTTTGATATTATCTTTTTTGAATCATCTTCGGACTTTGACGAGACAAATGAAAAATGACAAAAAGAATAAATAAACCACATATTCACGTTGTTCCCGTACAATTATTAATGGAGTTAGGCAAGCCCAATCAGTGCCCTCAGATAAAGACTTGTTCAAGGGAAGGAAATGGAAGAGGCATTCCTGGGTGGAAGAGAGGAAGAAAAATGGAGGACAACATGGACACCCTTTTGGGAGGAGCTAAAGATGGTGAGCTATATTGCGGTGCCGATGGTGGCGGTGATGGTGTCGCAGTACCTTTCGCAGGTCATATCGTTGATGATGGTTGGACACCTTGGGGAGCTTGCTCTTTCCGGGATTGCCATAGCTTCCTCCGTCACTAATGTCACTGGCTTCAGCTTTGTTGTAATGTTCTCTCTCTCCCTTTCTAGCTCTTTGTGTTGTTCACTTGCAAATTTGCAGGCGTAAGCATCTTAGTTTGGATAGACGTTGAAACTGGTGAACACATATATTAATTTGTAGCAGAGTATGGTTCAAACTGTATCAAGCGAGCATATTAAAGAAAAATGAAGGGATCACGTAACATGCACAGCTCAAAAAATCTACTCTTACGAAAATTTTTCTGTATTCTTTTCTCCCCAAGCAACCGATTAAGTAGTAGATTTAGCAATTGCTCTAACTGCATTTAATTAGCTTAACTCATGAAACGGTTTGTCAAAAAAAAAAGTATTCGGCTTATTTAAGACTTGATTGTTAAATTTAAGAAACCTAAACACTCTGTTAGACACCTAATTTTAAGTTCCCTGAAGATTTTGTTGAATTTTATATTTAAGAGATTTTTATTTGATGCATGATAGGAAAGTGTCAACTTTGATTTTCTTCATTTAAAAGAAAACATGGCTCATCAATCTTCCCTAAAAGATCTTATACAATTTTTATAAACAAACTCTTCGCCCAAAGGCTAAATCATGTCTCGAAGACTCGAGACATCTTCCCTAAAAGATCTTATACAATTTTTATAAACAAACTCTTCGCCCAAAGGCTAAATCATGTCTCGAAGACTCGAGACATTTTGTTAAATTTTGGTCCCATAGGCCATAAATAAAGGTCTTTTTCCCATTTTGGGACCTGGCTTTTAATTATGGCAAAAACGCACGGAGGCTAATAATTCCAGTGCAGGCCATAAAAAAGGTCTTTTTCATTTTGGTACCTGGTTTTCAATTATGGCAAAAGTTTGGTGTGACAATTTTGCTAATAGGTCATGGAGGCTAATAATTCCGCTGCATCGTCTAGGCCATAAATTATAGGCCCAATTATTATCCCAAATTTGTTAGGAGTTTTGAATAATGAAGTGTATCTTTTTTATGGAACTGGCAGCTTTTTCTCCATTTCTTTCATTTCATAGCAGATTGGAGACAACAAAAAAAAATCTTCAAAATTTGTTTAAATGTTTAAAATGTTTATTTTATTACTTATTTATGCTTAATTTCTGGAATTTTTTTTATTAACAAAGTCTTCATTCTCAATATGAAATTAGTGACATTATCTTCATGTGCCAAATAGTTTGGAATGGCTGGTGCACTGGAAACTCTATGTGGGCAAGCTTATGGAGCACAACAATATCAAAAGCTTGGAACTTACACTTACTGTTCAATGGTTTCTATCATTCCAGTTTGTATTCCAATATGTTTTCTCTGGATATTCATGGACAAGCTGTTAGTATTGTTGGGTCAGGACTCTGAAGTTGCAATGGTAGCTAGCAGTTATTCAATCTGGCTTATTCCTGGATTGTTTGCCTTTCCATTTCTCCAGTCATTAGTTCGCTATTTCCAGTGTCAAGGCTTGATCCTTCCCATGTTCTTGAGCTCTTGTGCAGCTCTATGTCTCCATATATCCCTCTGCTGGACTCTACTATACAAAACAAATCTAGGAATTATTGGGGCGGCTTTATCAACCGGATTATCTTTCTGGTTTAATGTGGTATTCCTTGGGATTTACATGAGATACTCTTCATTATGTCAGAAATCCCGTGCTCTCATTTACAACGACATTGTCTTAAGCATCAAGGAGTTTTTTAGCTTTGCACTCCCTTCTGCTGTGATGGTTTGGTAATATACAAATCATTGGGCATTCTGCGTTTCATCGTTTTGGGGTTTTATTTTGTTTGCGGTTTCTAGTAATACTCTCTTTCATTATGGTAATTGTAGTCTTGAGTGGTGGTCATTTGAGGTACTTATACTGCTATCAGGACTTTTACCAGATTCAGTGCTTGAGACATCAGTTCTTTCCATATGGTAAACTTCTAACCAGTAATTTTGTGTTTAAAAACTTAAATCTTCAGTTTAGTTTTTAATTTCTATGTAAGGGTTTCAAAAAGAAGGATGCTAATCTCTCTCGCGTTTTTCTATGAGAAGCCTTACAACCACTTCACTTCACTACCTCGTACCATATGGGATTAGTGCTGCTGCAAGGTTAAATCCATAATTTTTCCTTCTATACAATTGTGCCTATATATTAGCAATAAACATATATTTTTACTCTAAAATGCATGATCTTTATGACTTTAATGGAATATATGCCTCTGCTACTTGACAGCACTCGGGTCTCAAACGAACTAGGAGCTGGAAATCCACAAGCAGCTAGACTATCTGTAAGTGTGGCAATGGTACTTGCAGCGATAGAGCCAATCATGGTGGCAATTACTCTCTTTTGTTGCCGCTACGTTTATGGATACTTATTTAGCAACGAAAAGGAAGTTGTCAATTATGTTAGAGAAATGATTCCGCTACTTTGCATCTCCGTTATAATGGACAGCTTACAAGCAGTACTTTCTGGTCAGTGCTTACGAATTAGATAAAAAATGTTGCTAAGCTTTTAGGGGTGAAATCAGCCATATAATTCTTGCTTTTTTGTGTTAATTAGGTGTTGCCAGAGGAACTGGGTGGCAGCACATTGGAGCCTATGTGAATCTTGGTGCATATTACCTTTTAGGAGTTCCAGTAGCTGTAATGTTGTGTTTTGTTCTAAATTTGAGAGGGAAGGGGCTTTGGATTGGAATATTGGCAGGGTCTACTGTTCAAGCATCGCTCCTTGCTCTCGTTACTGGCTTAACAAATTGGCAAAAACAGGTTTTCTGTTATAAAATGGTCGATGTAATATATGCAGAGTGTAGCTTAATTCTGCAGACGACGCATAACTTTGTTGAAAATTGCAGGCAAGCAATGCAAGGGAGAGAATGTTGGAGGGGAGTGTCCCAGTCAACAATGAATCAGCTTGAACAAGCGGAAAACAGAGGAAAGAAAAGCCGATGATACGTAAAAAGAGAAATATGTCATTCCAAATTTTAGTTGCAACCCCAGTTTGTCTGTTGACTTTTGCCCTCAACAGATTTCAAATCCACCCTTTCAGCCATGCATGGAGTACTAAGCAAGTGAGCAATCCCAAAATCGTTTCAGGCCAGTTTGAGTATCATCGTAAGAAGAGAAATCTAGTAGTATAAAGTTTACTATATATTATTTCTTGCGGATGAAGTCTTGTTTCAACGACAAGGTGGATGCCTTAAAAATCATTTCAAGTTAGAATATTTTGATTTGTCTTTTTGGATTTGAGGAGCTTCATGGATAAGAATATTTTGATTGAGAAAGCACATCACCTATGCCACTACCTTAATTGGAAGAACTTAATGCATTCCTCTACAGTTGGAAAAACTACTAGTTGCTAGCGCCAAATGCAGCTTCCCTGTGCAATTTCCTCTAATCATTTTACTTATAGTAAATTTCGGGTATTCAGTTTCTCATATAAGTAAAAATTACATTATTCATTATCTTGATTTTTTTTTTTTTTTTGTTAAAAAGGAAAAATCGTTGGATTGGAAACTTTACATCCAAATACTATCCATCTCATCAGGAATCAAAATTATAATTATAAAAAAAAATTAATGGGAAGAGAATTTTAATTTTATGCAACAAGCAATAGTTTCATATAAAAATTTTTGACACTTCTACAAACAAGAGAAATCACACACAGAGCAAGGGGAATAGGGAAGGAAAAGCAACATAACCTCCAAGTGCTTCAAAGGGAGACAAAAAAGTTCCTCATTTTCCTCAACTGGCAGCTTTGCTTGTCGGCTGTAGTGCTGGTATATAAACTCCAAAGGCAATTACTTGTAACATCTTAAGTACACTAGTATGGTGGAGGAGGGCCATTCCAAGGCGGAGGTGGTCTATATGAATCAAAATACGGTGGTGGAGGGGGTCTAGGAGGGCCAGGAGGTGGTGGAAAAGCATGAGGAAGCGGTGGTGGTGGTGGTGGACCAGCCGGTAGATGATGGTGATGTGGTGGTGGTGGAGGTGGTGCATAATACTTAGGACGAGGTGGTGGAGGTGCACCATACACGTGTGGTGGTGGTGGTGGTGCAAAAGGGTCTTCTGGAGGCGGTAGTGGCGGTGCAAAAGGGTGTGGTGGGTGCCTTTGGAATGCCATTGTTGTGATAGAACAAATTATTCATCCACTAAATGTTGATATTAGTTAAGATCTGGATTGGATTTGCTTATATAGAATAATAGAATGGAATTGAAGGAATTGAAACGGAAGTTTCTAGATTTAACAATCACACTCACATCAGATATGAAACGTGAGATATCACAATCTCATCCACTCAAATTTTTGATGTCCTCATTAAGGCCCAAGTTCAAGATCTTACTAAAACACTGTGAAAGTCCACATCAGACTGACACAAACTTTATGTCGTAACATGTGGGTCCAAGAACCTAATCTCTAGACATGATTAACTTGGGGAGTCACCACCAATCTTTTTTATCTAGGTGTGATTAGCCACCTAACAAATTTGTTCTATTCAACGAATTCCTAAATTAACTTTAGGTCTGTCGAAAGAACGATAAACTAGTCTATGTATTTTTTAGAGTTGGGTTTAGGAGTACAGTTATGCACAGAGAAGAATTAGCACCCTTGTAACACCTATTCCATGAACAGTACCATTTAATCGTTTATTATCCTAACCTATTAATTTTGTTCCTATGTTTCTTTTATTATTATTTGTTTAATTTATCTTTTATTCTATTAATCAAGTTAAAATATTTTACGAGTTTGAGATACATGCGATGCAATTGTGGAATGCATAGCATAAAATCAAGATAATGCTAAACGAAAACTTTTTGTTGAGCGTACTTTCTAAATCCGCCCATCATACTGGTGGAATCCGAGAGTATTCTCTCACCTAAGGAAATACCTGAGAAACTCGCCTTCGCAAGTTTACTAGGTAAATCCCATCATCAAGATAGTCGTTTGTGAGTAAAAATAGTGTTTTCATGAATGCATATCCTAATACAGGTAAAAGCCTTTTATTAAAGATATTTCTCCGAACCCTCCCATAATACTAGTGAAGCTCAGAGATATCTTTTCACCTAGGAAGTTTACCGATGAAACTCCCCTTCGCAAACTTCCTCAGAAAGTCTCATCATCGGGGATTATACTAGTATACAAAATATATCTATATGCTATGACATTTAACAATACAACAATGGTACGTGATGCACTTGTAAATTCAATGTTCATTTTTTTTTTTAGTTACTACTTTTCTTTGTGCTTATTTATCATGAACAAATATTTTTACATTTATTTATTGTTTTTATAACCATTTCTATTTTGTCATATATTTTACTATGTAGGTATTTATTTATTTTACCATATGAAACTTCCCCAAAATCATAATTTTAGATCAAATATTTTTATTATCCATAATTATTATTATTTATGCATATGTATTTGCTCTATTTTTGTATTATTATGAGTAACAAATTTATTGTTATCATTAATTTCCTATTTCTTTTATTTGTAGATTTTGATTAATTGGTGATTAAATATACATAGTTCTTTATTTATTTCAAATTAGGAACATCAAAATTCCGAATTAGGACCCTCTATCGTACTAGTGGAGTCCTAATCGAAATCCCTAATCCAAGAAAATTTATTCGAAATTGTAACTTCTCACGTTCCGACTGGACATCCCATCATCGCTGTGGATTCTAAAGTGATTATTATATATCTTGTATAATTTTTATTGTCATTTTTATTTATTATTATTTCTTTAATTATCATTACTATTATTTTTTGTTCATTATTTTTTATTTCATTTTTGTTGTTTGCTTTGTTATACGTGCACATATTATTATATATTTTTTATTATTATTGACTATTCACTTTTGCCTTATTATTTTCCATTATTATATATATATATATATATATAGCCTAAGTTAAATCTACTTATTTCCTACTTATATAAACCTCACCTATTTAAATCCCTTTTTTTTAAATAAATATTTGTTTAAGTTTTAATTTACCTAACATGTTTGAAACTATTTTTATTTTTATTTTTTACTTTCACTACTATATTTTTTTATATTTATTTATTTATTTTAATTTCCTAACACTCAAATAAACATATATATAACCTTGTCCTACAGTGATTTAAATTAAACCAAAATTAAATTTTAATTAAGTAAGATAACTAGACCCAAAACTAATTAAAACAAGCCCAAATCAAAAAGCAAGGTTATACCTTTTCTGGGCTGAGATTAGCCTAGCCCAAATATCTATGGAACACCCAAGCCCGCTGCACCAGGCCTACTCCTTTAGGTCAACAAGGCTATACTCCAAACGCACTGTTTTGGTGCTTGTAGGGCCACTTCAAACGGCACCATTTAAACCAACCCCTCCTCACTCAAAACGACGCCGTTTAATGAAGCCCAAACTAACTATAAAAGTCTTCTTTTCTCCTTCTTCCCTCATTTTTCCTCTTCATTTTCTCTCTCTAAAGCCACTCTCTCTGCCTTCTCTCTAAACCCCAAGACCCAAAGCCGATCTTCACCCTTCACTCTCCATTTTCTCACCACTTTTCTTTCTACCTTCTCTAAAAAGCTTTTATTTTTTCTGTTCTCTCACCAGCTCTCTCTCCCTCACATCGTCAGCAGTACCTAAACAAGACTTCTTCCACTAACCGAAGGCAAACAAACTCCCAATCTCTCCTTTAAACCGGCAACAACTACATTGAATTTACACTTGAAGAATTGAAGAGCTGAATAAGTGACTTACTTAGGTAGAGGTGATCGAGTTGAAAAAAGATAGTCACATGAAGAAGACTCTAACGCACCGTTTCAATAATGGGGTAGAAAGGAATAAGAAGAAGTCCATACGTAGCGTTTCAATAAAAGAATGAGGAATAAAAGCTGCACCGTTTTGTGTATAGTTTTGTTTTGAAAATTAGTTAGCGTAATGATTAATTAGTTATGCCTTAATGACTTGTTTTCCTTTTTAGCTTAGTATAGAATCCATGTATATATATATCTTGTAAAAAGCTTTCCCTATTGAGTAATGAGAATATCCATAATCTTTCACCTTTCTATGCCGTTCTTCAACCATTTCTGACATGGTATCAAAGCAAAGAACAAGGCCCTTGTAAATGATACCCTTCGACCAATAATTTGAAGAGGTTTGCAGTTGGATTTTCCTATCATCTTCTTATCAGCCTTTTAGTAAGCATTTTGGTAACATTTTATTATCACTCAAAAATCTCATTACTTTTCATCCTAGTCTGTCATTTAGAAACTCAGTATGTTTGAATCTGGGTCAAGTAAGTCAAGGTCTCAAACCTCAGCTTAAACACAAACACAACCCTCACAGATCTCACAAACAGGGGACCCTTAGTCTCCTTATTTTCTTCACCACACTGATAATCTATGTTCAGTAGTGGTTTACCCGAAGTTGACCACCAATAACTATGTAACATAGAGTAGATCATTCCTGTTAGCTCTTTCCATTAGAAATAAAATAGGCTTCATTAATGGAACCATAGTCAAACCAGATATATCAGACCTTTTGTTCTTTGCTTGGACCCGTTGTAATAACTTGATAATTTCTTGGCTGCTGGATTCTATCTCACCAACTATAGCCTTAACTATTTTCTACATGGGCAATACATCAGAAATCTAGGCAACATTGAAATAGAACTTTGTACAACCAGATGATACTAGGGTATGCAACTTGCAGTACCATCTTGGTAGCATCACACAAGGCACTCGATCTGTTGATACATATTTCATTGAGTTGAAAAGGAGTTTGGGAAGAGTTAAGAAACTATAGACCTTTGCCACATTGTGAGTGTGGGAATTGCAACCTAAACTGTTTCGAGAGATACTCTGAACAGTATCAAAAAGACATGGTTTTCAGATTTTTGAATGGTCTGAATGAATCTTTTTCTGTTGTAAGGTCCCAAATAGTCCTTATGGATCCTATTCCCACACTTGACAAAGTGTATAGTCTAGTCTTGAGGGAAGAAGCATAAAGGAGTATGCCTTTCCAAACTCAACCAACAGTTTAGACAACAACAATGTTTACTGCAACAGAAGGAAAGAAGAAAACAAGAAAGGACATAGTGTGCAATCATTGTGGCAAGAGGGGCCATGTGAAAGAAAAATGTTATAGGCTGATTGGATTCCCAAAAGACTTCAAATTTACTAAGGGGAAGAACAACTTTAAGAAAGGGAAAGCAACTGTGAACAATGTTTCCATAATGACTGTCACATCAATTGGTGAGAATCAGCTTGACAATGAAGAAGATTCTAGAGGGAATGCATCTATGTCTCAAATGTCTATCATTAAGCAACAAGTCAATAGACTAATGGAGCTCTTAAGTGAGAATGGTTTAACAAACTCTAATGGTAAGAACAATTCATCAAACACCTTACAGACAAATTCTTCATTGATCAATTCAACCTTTGCAGGTATAATTTCGGGCTGTTGATGCTTTAATACTATTAATAGCATGCCTTCTTATTATAGAAATGTTAATCCTCACATGATAAAATCAAATTTCTGGATTATGGACTCAGAAGCATTAGATCACATCACTTATTCCCTAGATAATCTCATTTCAGCTAGGCTTGTCAATAATAGTTTTGTTCTACTGCCTAATAACAAAAGAGCCACTGTCACACATATTGGAGTTGTCAAACTAACATCATTATTAACTTTACATAATGTTCTCTATTTTCCAAGTTTTAGATTTAATTTAGCATCAACAGGACAGCTTACTAAGATGAAAAATACATGTGTTTTCTTCACTAACAAATATTATGTTGTTTAGGACACCCTTTCATGGACAGTGACTAGTGTAGCTAGGGCCTTTTCAAGGTTATATGTCATGGAACCTAAGAAAGATGAACAAGAGTTGTCAGATTATAACTTTGATAAACTTGTCAAGTTATCTTTTACTTTGTCAGTCAATGCCTGTAGTACAGGACACAAAGTTTTTGATTTATGGCATTTTAGACTTGGTCACACTCCTTTTGAAAGAATAAATGCAATTCACAAGCATTGTGCAGATGTTGAATGTTCTAATGAGTTGCTTTGTGAGATATGTCCTTTGGCTAAGCAAAGAAAATTGCCCTTCCCATTACATGTTCAAAATACAAAAATTCCTTTTGAGTTAATGCATGCTGACATTTGGGGACCCTATGAAAGTCCAACCTTGTCTGGTCAACGATATTTTCTAACTATTGTAGATGACTTTACAAGGTTTACATGGGTTTTCTTAATGAAAACCAAGTCTGTAACTTCCATAACCATTCCTGCTTTCAATGCCTTTGTTCAAAAGCAATTTAATCTTGCAATTAAATGTTTAAGAACAGATAATGCCAAAGAATTAGGACTACTTGATTTCTTTGCAAACAATGGCATAATTCATCAACTATCATGTGTTGAAGCTCATCAACATAATGGAATTGTTGAGATGAAGCATCAACATATTTTGGTAGTTGCAAGAGGCCTAATACATCAGTCAAACATACCTCTACATTTCTGGGGAGATGCTGTCCTAATAGCAATACATATCATTAATAAGGTACCAAGTAGAATCCTCTATAACAAGTCACCATATGAGCTTTTGCATAACAAAAAACCATCATGTGATCATTTAAAGGTATTTGGATGTTTGTGTTTTGTGTCCACACTAACACAAAATAGAAGGAAATTAGACAAAAGAGTTGCTAAGTGCATTTTTCTAAGTTATCCAAGCAACATGAAAGGTTGTAAAATCTATGATCTTAATGCACACAAAGTCCTAATATCCAGAAATGTGATTTTTCATGAGCAGACATTTCCATTTCACATTAAACAACATGATCAGCAGTCATCAACATTTTATCAAACACTTGCTATGCATGACATATTTTCTGATAATTCCAATTATAACGTTGCAGTGAGCCTACCCTAAAACCATGATCAAATTAAATTTGGATAGCCTGAACTTGTTTCACCAGCATTAAGCACTACCAATTCAAATGCTGATGATTTCTCACTTAATTCATCACCAATTAGCAGTCTGCCCACTATAGACAGCACAAGTCAACCTGAAAACATATTTGAGCCAGTAGATAATGAAGTTTCCATTCCTGCAAGAAAAAGTTCTAGAATCAAACATCCACCAAAGTACTTAGAAGCCTATTATACAAACTTACCTTCATCAAGTAACAATGTCATTTCTCACCCAATTACTAAATACCTGTCAACACAGAAACTTTCTCCTTCACATAAATCATTTACTACTTCATTGTCACATATACAAGAACCAGCATCTTACCATCAAGCTGTGAATCATTCCCACTGGAGAGAAGCCATGGCTCTTGAATTGCAAGCTTTGGAGGACAATGACACATGGACTGTTGTACCTCTGCCTTTAAATTGTCACACAGTTGGCTGCAGGTGGGTATACAGAGTAAAGCTGAATGCAAATGGTGATATAGAAAGATTCAAAGCATGCTTGGTTGCTAAAGGATACAACTAGATAGCAGGGTTTGATTATCAAGAGACATCCATCCCTGTAGCAAAGCAATCAACAGTGAGAATATTTTTGCCCTTGCAGCAGCATGTAATTGCCATTTGTCTCAATTAGATATAAATAATGCTTTTCTAAATGGAGATTTGGAGGAAAAAGTATACATGGACTTACTTGAAGTGAATTCTGTCAAGGGGGAGTATACAGGGAATGACAGACTAGTCTACAAACTACACAAGTCTTTATATGGTTTGAAGCAAGCATCCAGGCAATGGAATGCAAAGTTCTCTAAAGCCATTCTAAAATGTGGTTTTCAACAATCAACTTCAGATCATTCATTGTTCACCAAGAAAAGATGATGGAAATTTCATAGCATTACTAGTCTATGTTGATGACATCCTACTTGGAAGTACATCAGTTCAGGAGTCAAACAAAGTCAAGGAATTTCTTGATTCTCTTTTCAAGCTCAAGGATTTGGGGACAGTTAAATATTTCTTGGGACTTGAAGTTGCTAAATCTCCTGAAGGCATATCTATATGTCAAAAGAAGTACACTCTTGATCTTTTAGAAGAAAATGGACTTATTGGGGCTAAACTTGTGAGTACACCGATCGATTATAATCATAGACTTTCCAGAATTGAAAACGAAGATGTGCTGTTAGATCCTACAAGCTATAGGAGACTAATTGAAAAGTTGATATACTTAACTTTCAGCAGACCGGATATTTGCTATGTTGTGCAAGTTCTATCTCAATTCATGGATAAACTAGGAAAAAAATATCTAATTGCAGCTCACAGAGTGCTAAAGTATTTAAAAGGGTCACCAGGGCAGGGAATATTGATGAAGTCAGAATCTAATATGAAGATATCAAGATATGCTGACAGCGATTGGGCAGGGTGTCCAAACACTAGAAAGTCAGTAACTAGATTCTGTGTCTTCATTGGAAACTCACTGGTGAGTTGGAAATCGAAGAAGCAGTCAGTGGTTGCAAGAAGTTCAATTGAAGCTGAATATAGATCAATGGCATCAACATGTTGTGAGATGGTTTGGATCAAAAGTTTGCTAGAAGATTTTGGAATCAAACATGGTGAAGTAATGAATCTTTATTCAAATAGTCAATCAACTATACACATTAGCAAGAATCCAATATTTCACAAAATGACTAAACATATAGAAGTGGATTGCCATTTCATAAAGGAGAAAATCCTCACTAGTTTAATAAAACCAAGGCACATTTCTCCAAATTTACATATTGCAAATATACTTACAAAAACCTTACAACCGAATCAGTTTTACAAGCTTCTAAGCAAAATGAACGTTCACGATGTTCACCGTTCCTCTTGAGAAGTAGCATTGAATTTACACTTTAAGAATTGAAGAGCTAAATAAGTGACTTACCTAGGCAGAGGTGATCAGGTTGAAAGAAGACAATCACAAGAAGAAGACTCCAACGCACCGTTTCAATAATGGGGTAGAAAGGAACAAGAAAAAGTCCATACGCATCGTTTCAATAAAGGAAGGAGGAATCAAAGCTGCACCGTTTTGTGTATAGTTTTGTTTTGAAAATTAGTTAGTGTAATGATTAGTTAGTTATGCCTTAATGACTTGTTTTCCTTTTTAGCTTAGTATAGAATCCTTGTATATATATACCTTGTAAAAAGCTTTCCTTATTGAGTAATGAGAATATCCCCATTCTTTCACATTTTTGCGCCGTTCTTCAACCATTTCTAACAAGCTACCTTATCTCACTTTAAATTGACTCCGATTTGACCCTTCAAACCCACTAAGAACCTACTCCTAAAAACCCAAATGGAAAATCCTAAAACCCAACTACTCTGCTTCTCCCATTTTTCATTCTATAGTTTTTTATTTTTTTAATTTTTTTTTATTTGTGGCTAGTGTAGAATGGTTGCTAGAAAGCTAAGGATTTTTTATTTGCAGGTTTCTGTTGCTTGAAGAACAATGGGATTTTTTTTGTTGTTGGATCTGGTTTTTTTGGTTTTGAGAGATTGGGTTTTTTTTTAATCGTTTTCTTCTCTAGTTTTTCTCTTTACCATTTGTTTTTGAATCCCTTTTAAGAGCCGGATTATCTAAAGATTTGGACAATCCATAGATGAAATCATGTCACTAAGCTTTGAGGGCTGGTTGTCGGAGGTGGCTATTTTTCTCCAATATCCGGTTGCCAAGGGCATTAGATGCTTGGTAATGATGAATCGGGGAAGAAAACTGAGCATAGGCTCAGTCCTTTACCCGTTTTCTCTCATTTTTATATTTTTTATTACTATTTAAATTTTATTTTTTATTTTTTTATTTTTATTTTTTTATTATAGTACATTATTATTTACTTTTATTTTTGAAAAGTAGATGTACCATTTCTAACGATCCAACTGGTTTAATGATCTAAATCTATTACTACTAACAACTTAAGTTTGAGCTTTTGAAAGTCACGTAATTTAAGCTCGAAATGTTACTAAGTCAATACTTAGACTTGGATCGTTACATACTATTATTACTATTAATCTAATTTTTTTTCTACTTATTATTAATTAATTTAATTATTAATCAACAATTCACATTCAAAATTTAAAATTTTATCTTATATGATTACTCCTAATCCGGATTTCTATTATAAAAAGTTTGGTTTCTTATTTTTATATCTCTTTGAATTATTCGATTTAGTTTATATATGTATTTTGATCTCTTTGATCTATTCTTTTTTGTATTTTTGTATTTCAACAGCTTGATAAATTATTCCATTTTTTATTTTCTTATGGAAATTGTTTTCCTTCATTCATATCAATAAATTTTCATCAAAATCAATTATCCTTCTAATTGTCAAAATCGTTATGACTTTGTTTTTTAACACGCGTGATTCCAACTTAACTTTTTTCACTCTATTTTATGCTGTTATTTTTATTTTAAATTTAAAAAATTATTATAAAAGAAATCATTCTTCTGCATGGTATGAGTTTAAATCTAGTACTTTCATAAAATAGAGTAAAAAATACTTATTGAAATAACAAATTCTTAATTTCAGAGTTTTTACATTAAAATTAAAAAAATAACCCATGAAAATTTATATAAAATATAAAAAATTGCAAGAGTAGGAGGTTAATCGGCAAACATCCTTTAATCTAATGAAAATCTAAATTGTAAGATGAAATAGCAAAAAATGGTTATCGAATATATTATTAAATGAGTTAATATAGAAGTGGCAGGTGAAACATTAACAACCAGCATTAATTATTTGATTGCCCCTGTCGAAAATTTTCTTTCTTTTTTCTCTTTTTTTTCTTTTAAGGTCGTCGATCTTATATCGTTCCCAATAATTAAAGTCCAATAATTAAAGTGGGACTGATATAATTATTAAACACAACTTTTAAAGTTTGAAATTATCTTTATTGAATCATCTTCGGACTTTGACGAGACAAGTGAAAAATCACTAACAGAATAAATAAACGAAAAAAAAATTCACCACATATTCACGTTATTCCTCGTGCAATAATTAATGGAATTAGGCAAGCCCAATCAGTGCCCTCAAATGAAGACTTGTTCAAGGGAAGGAAATGGAAGAGGTATTGCTGGGTGGAAGAGGGGAAGAAAATTGGAGGACAACGTGGAGTAACTTTTGGGAGGAGCTAAAGATGGTGAGCTATACTGCGGTGCCGATGGTGGCGGTGATGGTGTCGCAGGACCTTTCGCAGGTCATATCGTTGATGATGGTTGGACACTTTGGGGAGCTTGCTCTTTCCGGGGTTGCCATAGCTTCCTCCGTCACTAGTGTCACTGGCTTCAGCTTTGTTGTAATGTTCTCTCTCTCCCTTTCCAGCTCTTTGTGTTGTTCACTTGCAAATGTGCAGGCGTAAGCATCTTAGTTTGGATAGACGTTGAAACTGGTGAACACATATACTAATTTGTAGCAGAGTATAGTTCAAACTGTATGACGCGAGCATATTAAAGTAAAACGAAGATCTCACGCAGCATGCACAGCTCCAAAAATCTACTCTTATGAAAAGTTTTCTGTATTATTTTCTCCCCAAGCAACCGATTAAGCAATAGATTTAGCAATTGCTCTAACTGCATTTAATTAGCCTAACTCATGAAACGGTTTGTCAAAAAAAAAATGTATTCGGCTTATTTAAGACTTGATTGTTAAATTTAAGAAACCTAAACACTCTGTTAGACACCTAATTTTAAGTTCCCTGAAGATTTTGTTGAATTTTATATTTAAGAGATTTTTATTTGATGCATGATAGGAAAGTGTCAACTTTGATTTTCTTCATTTAAAAGAAAACTTGGCTCATCAATCTTCCCTAAAAGATCTTATGCAATTTTTATAGGCAAACTCTTCGCCCAAAGGCTAAATCATGTCTCGAAGACTAGAGACATTTTGTTAAATTTTGGTCCCATAGGCCATAAATAAAGGTCTTTTTCCCATTTTGCGACCTGGTTTTTAATTATGGCAAAAACGTATGGAGGCTAATAATTCCAGTGCAGGCCATAAAAAAGGTCTTTTTCATTTTGGGACCTGGTTTTCAATTATGGCAAAAGTTTGGTGTGACAATTTTGCTAATAGGTCATGGAGGCTAATAATTGCACTGCATGGTCTAGCCCATAAATTATAGGCCCAATTATTATCCCAAATTTGTTAGGAATTTTGAATAATGAAGTGAATCATTTTTATGGAACTGGCAGCTTTTTCTCCATTTCTTTCATTTCATAGCAGATTGGAGACAACAAAAAAAATTCTTCAAAATTTATTTACATGTTTAAAATGTTTATTTTATTACTTATTTATGTTTAATTTTTGGAATTTTTTTTATTAACAAAGTCTTCATTCTCAATATGAAATTAGTGACATTATCTTCATGTGCCAAATAGTTTGGAATGGCTGGTGCACTGGAAACTCTATGTGGACAAGCTTATGGAGCACAACAATATCAAAAGCTTGGAACTTACACTTACTGTTCAATGGTTTCTATCATTCCAGTTTGTATTCCAATATGTTTTCTCTGGATATTCATGGACAAGCTGTTAGTATTGTTGGGTCAGGACTCTGAAGTTGCAATGGTAGCTTGCAGTTATTCAATCTGGCTTATTCCTGAATTGTTTGCCTTTCCATTTCTCGAGTCATTAGTTCGCTATTTCCAGTGTCAGGGCTTGATCCTTCCCATGTTCTTGAGCTCTTGTGCAGCTCTATGTCTCCATATGCCCGTCTGCTGGACTCTACTATACAAAACAAATCTAGGAATTATTGGGGCGGCTTTATCAACCGGATTATCTTGCTGGTTTAATGTGGTATTGCTTGGGATTTACATGAGATACTCTTCATTATGTCAGAAATCCCGTGCTCCCATCTTCAACGACATTGTCTTAAGCATCAAGGAGTTTTTTAGCTTTGCACTCCCTTCTGCTGTGATGGTTTGGTAATGTACAAATCATTGGGTATTCTGCGTTTCATCGTTTTGGGGTTTTATTTTGTTTGCGGTTTCAAGTAATACTCTCTTTCATTATGGTAATTGTAGTCTTGAGTGGTGGTCATTTGAGGTACTTATACTGCTATCAGGACTTTTACCAGATTCACTGCTTGAGACATCAGTTCTTTCCATATGGTAAACTTCTAAACCAGTAATTTTGTGTTTAAAAACTTAAATCTTCAGTTCAGATTTTAATTTCTATGTAAGGGTTTCAAAAAGAAGGATGCTAATCTCTCTCGAATTTTTCTATGAGAAGCCTTACAACCATTTCGCTTCACTACCTCGTACCATATGGGATTAGTGCTGCTGCAAGGTTAAATCCATAATTTTTCCTTCTATACAATTGTGCCTATATATTAGCAATAAACATATATTTTTACTCTAAAATGCATGATCTTTATGACTTTAATGGAATATATGCCTCTGCTACTTGACAGTACTCGGGTCTCAAACGAACTAGGAGCTGGAAATCCACAAGCAACTAGACTATCGGTAAGTGTGGCAATGGTACTTGCAGCGATAGAGCCAATCATGGTGGCAATTACTCTCTTTTGTTGCCGCTACGTTTATGGATACTTATTTAGCAACGAAAAGGAAGTTGTCAATTATGTTAGAGAAATGATTCCGCTACTTTGCATCTCCGTTATAATGGACAGCTTAGGAGCAGTACTTTCTGGTCAGTGCTTACGAATTAGATAAAAAATGTTGCTTAGCTTTTAGGGGTGAAATCAGCCACATAATTCTTGCTTTTTTGTGTTAATTAGGTGTTGCCAGAGGAACTGGGTGGCAGCACATTGGAGCCTATGTGAATCTTGGTGCATATGACCTTTTAGGAGTTCCAGTAGCTGTGGTGTTGTGTTTTGTTCTAAATTTGAGAGGGAAGGGGCTTTGGATTGGAATATTGGCAGGGTCTACTCTTCAAGCATCGCTCCTTGCTCTCGTTACTGGCTTAACAAATTGGCAAAAACAGGTTTTCTGATATAAAATGGTCGATGTAATATATGTAGCGTGTAGCTTAATTCTGCAGACAAAGCGTAACTTTGTTGAAAATTGCAGGCAAGCAATGCAAGGGAGAGAATGTTGGAGGGGAGTGTCCCAGCCAACAATGAATCAGCTTGAACAAGCAGAAAACAGAGGAAAGAAAAGGCGATGATACGTAAAAAGAGAAATATGTCATTCCAAATTTTAGTTGCAACCCCAGTTTGTCTGTTGACTTTTGCCCTCAACAGATTTCAAATCTACCCTATCAGCCATGCATGGAGTACTAAGCAAGTGAGCAATCCCAAAATCGTTTCAGGCCAGTTTGAGTTTCATCATAAGGAGAGAAATCTAATAGTATAAAGTTTATTACATATTATTTCTTGCGGATGAAGTCTTGTTTCAACGGCAAGACGGATACCTTAAAAATCATTTCAAGTTAGAATATTTTGATTTGTCTTTTGAATTTGAGGAGCTTTATGGATAGAATATTTTGATTGAGAAAACACATCACCTATGCCACTACCTTAATTGGAAGAACTTAATGCATTCCTCTAAAGTTGGAACAACTACTAGTTGCTAGCGCCAAATGCTGCTTCCATGTGCAATTTCCTCTAATAAATTTCGGGTATTCAGTTTCTCATATAAGTAAAAATTACAATATTCATTACCTCGATTTTTTTTTTTTTGTTAAAAAGAAAAAATCTTTAGATTGGAAACTTTACAACCAAATTCTAACCATCTCATCAGGACTCAAAATTATAATTATAAAAAAAAATTAAATGGGAAGAAAATTTTAATTTTATGCAACAACTAACAAGCAATAGTTTCATATAAAAATTTATGACGCTTCTACAAACAAGAGAAATCACACAGAAAGCAGGGGGATAGGGAAGGAAAAGCCACATAACCTCCGAGTGCTTCAAAGAGAAACAACAAAGTTCCTCTTTTTCCTCTACTGGCAGCTTTGCTTGTGGGCTGTAGTGCTGGTATATAAACTCCAAAGGCAATTACTTGTAACATCTTAAGTACACTAGTATGGTGGAGGAGGGCCATTCCAAGGCGGAGGTGGCCTATATGAATCAAAATATGGTGGTGGAGGGGGTCCAGGAGGGCCCGGAGGTGGTGGAAAAGCATGAGGAGGCGGTGGCGGTGGTGGACCAGCTGGTGGATGATGGTGATGTGGTGGTGGAGGAGGTGGTGCATAGTACTCAGGACGAGGTGGCGGAGGTGGTGGCGGTGCACCATACACGTGTGGTGGTGGTGGTGGTGGTGGTGGTGGTGCAAAAGGGTCTTCTGGAGGTGGCGGAGGCGGCGGTGCAAAAGGGTGTGGTGGGTGCCTTCGGAATGCCATTGTTGTGATAGAAAAAACTATTCATAAACTATTCATCCACTAAATGCTGATGTTAGTCAAGGTCTGGATTGGATTTTGATTATATAGAATGGAATTGAAGGAATTGAAAAGGAAGTTTCCAGATGTAATTAATTCATTTGAGACTGTTAGGTGGATGACTGGCAGATTAAACGTGTGTACATTTTTCTTTGCCGGGAAGAATTCAATTGCTCAATAATATCAATTTTCTTTTACAGGTGTGAAGCTCTCAATTTTTTGCTTGTCTTTGTCAAGGTGAGTGGGATGAGCATTTTCTATCGGCAAGGCTCACAATAACCACGTATCGATTTAATATAAAATTATTTCTCAATCCCAAAAAATAACTTAAATATTCAATTGAAAATTCAATTAAATGTGAACACAAAGATATCTAATGCCTAGCTGTTTCACGCAGCTCATGCCGTAAGTTTTTTCTCTTCTCTTTTTTTATGCTAAAAGTTGGGTCGTTTACGAATTTTGAAAAACATTTTTTATTAAATTAAAAATTCATTTTTGAAAGTTAGAAATTGAAATTTAAATTAACTATAGTTGTCAAAAGAGTTATAAAGAAATTCGTAGATAAATTCAATAAAAAATTTTGAATAATGAGATAAATATTTTTTTGAAAGTTAATTAATGATATAAATATTGAATTTATCTTATTTTTAGATTGTAAACAAAATACACATATGTTGTTTAAACATATAATGTGCTTTATTTTTAACAAGTTATTTACTTTAAATTAATTATTCTATTATTCCCAATAACTTCAAGTGTTGAATTGTCTTTAAAGACAACATGATACAGTCGATTGATAATCAATTTCAACTTATCATCCTTGAAATAAAATTTATTTCTCAATTATTCTCAACAAAAATATATTTTTTTTAAAAGTAAAGTACACCAATGATGTTTTAAATTTATTTGTTGAACAAATCCAACATCGAGTACTTAATTATAAAAAAAAAACATTATCTAATATATCGTCAGTAGAATTTAAAAACTTCATCAAATATTTTAGAAGACTGTCATATACTTCATTAAAATATATTTAAAAATTTTAATTAATTAATATAATAAATAAAAAGACATGAAATAATTTTCTTACAATATATATATAATAAGTTCTTAATTATAATTAATAATAAAGCTCAAACACCTGAAAGTAATATATATGGATTTTTGATGAAATATGATGCGAACCGGGGTTGGCATAACAATAATATGAAATTGATGATAATTATGAATTATGAGAATCTCCGTATACATTTATCAATGTACTTTGTATATTGGTTGAAACTATATGAATTAATTAGTTATGATTATTCGTAGTGTGCTGTTATATCTGTCAATAGTAGGGTGCCGAGGGAAGGATGGGGATAAAGATGAGAGTTTATCCTTATCATTCTCCTCAAGCCACTGAGTTTCTTATGCTCTTTGTGTGTGCTGAGGGAACCCAGCTGTTTCAATTTGAATGGTCCAAGGCAAGGTTTTGGGCTATCAAGCACTGTGGTTCCCCTGCTTGAGTCTCACTTTTTGCTTTGGACGGTGTGTCTTGGGTTTGTGGAGATTTCGATTCTGTATTCTGCGCTTCAAAGAAGATGCTCGAGGCAACTATCTCTCAAGGTTCGTGAATTTTTGAGGGAGCCATGACACAAAACTGTTGATCAGAGACTTCCATGATGGTTGAAAAGCGAAGTGATGGTTCTCTTCGTTGTTGTGCTCCATGTGGGTTCCTTGGAAGTTATGACAGTTCAAGAGGATCAGAGATCTCTAGGTCGGTCGAAATGAGCCGCAAGGACAAAAGTGATGACATGCTGTGGAGGAAACTTTGGGTGTGTTGGGAGACGTCAGGTTCAAGGCTGTCCGTGGGACGTATAAGCGCTGAATATCAGGGGAGTAAGAGGGAGATTGCTCTTGGAGGCTTCTTGGCGTGATCCCTGTTTGCCTACCTTTGATGACTTGCGGGGGTTTCGACTGTAATGATTCATTCGTTCGACTAGGGAGTTTGTCGGTCTTGGCCACAGAGGCTACTCACCGTTTTACACTCTGGTTGAGTTTACTAGTTTTAGACTTTTGTTTACGGTTTTATTCAGAACTCTGCTTGTTTTTTGAGATTATACGTGTTGAGATGCTGCCAAGTGATTTTTGAGCGGCTTGCTACTTTAATTTGGTAATTGTACAGAACAGGCTCTTCTCAAGACAGCGTTATGCTAACAGGAGTCTTCACGTTTGAGACTCCACATGGCATTACAGTTTATCTTCAATAAAAACTCATCTTTCAAAAAAAAAAAAAAACCTGTCAATAGTAGGATGCTGGCTAAATTTTGTCGACAAATGTTTCTGTATCTATTCAAGAATTTGAACATATATTTGCATACCAACAAGAAAATACATGAGATTGATTCAGAAATAA
The DNA here is from genome assembly GCA_036013995.1 of Theobroma grandiflorum. NCBI lineage: Eukaryota > Viridiplantae > Streptophyta > Magnoliopsida > Malvales > Malvaceae > Theobroma > Theobroma grandiflorum. The sequence goes on along the minus strand of CP142132.1, from coordinate 13,595,355 downwards.
TCCAAAACGATAGCTAAATTATTATGAGCTATAATGACTGATTGAAGAATAGGAAAATAAAGAATAGTACTGCCACGCCAAGTTATAAAAAAATAAAAATTGCACAAGAATTTGCTCATGATGATGCACTAAGATTATTATAACTGCAGTGACATTCTTACAGCAATGTAAAATGGAGACATCATCTAGCATTGAGCATAACAATATATTCATTTATTTGTTGATACAATGCTAATACTATGAGAATCTATTCAAATTGGTATCCTCTAAGCTAGTAAGGGGGTTGCGGAGGATGATGAGGCCCTGGGGCAGGAGGTGGAGGAGGTCCTGGTGGACCTGGAGGAGGTGGAGTGTGCTCAAACAAAGGAGGTGGTGGACGGTGCGGATTGAACGGAGGTGGTGCAAAAGGATTAGGTGGTGGTGGTGGTGGGTGAGAAAATGTGGGTGGCGGCGGTCCAGGTGGCCCGGGTGGTGGTGCAAAGGGTTCTGGTGGAGGTGGTGGGGGATGCCTGTGGTGAGTCATTCTCGTGAGGAAGTCGTTGAGTAAATGAATGTTTGTGGCTTGGGGCTGGACTTGTTTATATAGATATTGTAGAAGGATGTAGAAACCAGAAATATAGTGCATATGACTAGTTGTTGAATCTTGAAACTAAGAATATCGGTTCAATTACAAGTTGCAAAAACAAGCAAAATATGGAAAAACTGTGGTTCAAAATCATTTAATGCTTGTCCCATAAGGAATTTGATAAAAACAGAGACAGAGACGTCAGAAATCTATCCAGGTGTGATTAATATTGACTCATGATGATTTCATGGCAAGTCATTTGATGAAACTATTCGACCTGCCAAAAGTCCAAATCCGTGTTCATTTTCGATTGAACTGAGGACTCAACTGCCAATGGGAGATCCAACTTACTCCAATTTCTTAGCCACGAAGGGTTGAGATTGGAGACCTTATTACGCTATATATATTGTCTTAATTTTTTCAACAAAAGAGAAAGGCAAGAGACATTTTCATATTAAAGTACATTAAGAGTAAAGTTCCCAACAAAATGAAAATGTGGAAGGAGAGATATGTCATGGCCCAATCTGTTTGGGCTTAACTATCCAAGGTTGTGGGCCGTATCTCATTGCAGTCATGCATTTTCAAAGAGAGGCTTTCTATTTCTATTTCGTCCAATGCAACGCTTCAATTTATTTTTATCTTTAAAAAGCTATTCTTCATTGAGAGTCTAATTACCATCAGAAATCCTGTTTTAATTAGCGAAGAGATCAAAGCATTTAACTGAAGAATTTCCTTTTTAATTTAACTAATAATTAATTATTGTGTCAACTAGTTTCTTTCTATGTTAATAATAGAAAGAAAATAATTAAAGAAATTTAAATCATTAAATCCTTATAAATAATTAATTATGCATTTAATTTTCCTTAAAGATTATTCTCCTAGACCTCTTTTAGTTAGCAGTTAGACTTTGAAATTTTCTTTTCTTACATTGAGACTTCAACTTTTTATTCAATTCTTTCTACATCTAATATGAATTATAAATTTTGAAATTGATTTTTTTATTCATTAAAACAAATTTATACAATATTATTTCTAATTATATTATAATAGTACTTCAATTTATTATATACTATTTTTACTTTTATTTCATTTTTTTGGATAAATCATTTTGATTTTATATATATTAGGATAATGCCTGTAACTATGCTACGAAAAAGATTACAATAAAAATAAATCATGTTGGAGTGAACTTCAATTTAATACTTGCAAAAGAGTTTGTGAGGAAAGCTATATTGTATTGCTTAATTGCATAAATGTATGGTTTTTGTTGATAGAGAAAATATAAAGTGATATTAATGGAAGATAGTTATATGTTCTCACATACATGGTTATAAAATAGTATTTATCCAAAAAAGATAATAATATTATAAAAAATTGTTAGATGTATAATAAAACAGTAAGAAATGAGAGAATATATATAACCTATACTATTAACAGATTAAGATAAACATTTATAGAATATAGAGCAACAGTATAATGTAAAATCTTATCAATATAATATGATTATTAATTTTTAGTAATATGTGTCTTTTACATATAAAATGAATGGCTAAAGATTATCAAATTCGGTTGATTTATTTATTTAATGATGACTGTGTGCTATGTATATTGAGAAATAAGTAAACTTTCTTGATTTTTTTATTCAATAAATTTGATGGATATTTATTGAAATTTAAACATTCATGTAAAAAAGAAATGTTTAAATACTATGCATTCAAGTTCATGAAAAATTAAAATATATAGACAAAAAATAATATTAAATTGTAATTGATAAATATTAAATGAATCTATCCTCTAAACATTAAAAGTTAGAAATTATTGTTTTTAAGTATTTTTTTATTAAAATAAATAAAAGTAAATAAAAAAACCCTTCAAATGTTAAAAAGTAAGTAATTTTGACATAAGATATAAAAAAAAATTAATCCAATTGAGAATGACAGATGTCAATCAATTAACCCAATCAATTATCCTACTTTTATATATATTATAGATATATCCATAATGAAAATGATTCCAAAGAGAGAAAAGCAACAACAAATCCAATATTTCAACTATTGGAATATATGTTAGATTATATGATGGAAATAAGAATAAGAATAACAATATTACTATTTGTTATGCAAGTGCTTGGCATTCATAATTATAGCTACTCAGGTATGCTACATTAAGTGAGGGGATGAAAGGTGATGACAGAAGAATAGAGAGCACAAAGGAGTGAAATGCAGGCTCCATGCATCTCATCATCTGTGCTCTCTATCTTCTGTCAACAACATCACCAGTTCCTCCTCATCTATACTAACAAAAAGAATCAGTTAAAAGTAATTGTAGAGATAGACAGACAGGAGGGAGATACTTGGAGACTCTGGCAACCTCAGATCTCTTTCATGGAGAGAAAGTTGAATACTACTGTTGATATTTTTCTGGAGGGAGGTAGAAAGAAGAGTTGTGCTTTTGAGAGCTATGGATGACCTAAGATGATTTCTACATCCCTATTTATAGTGAAACTCTACCTCTTTTTTCCCTCACTATTACTTGGTTTTGATGTCACGCGAGACTACTTTGAATAATATTTGTACATGTCAGCATTAGTGTTGCAAATCATTTTAGGATCAGATGACATATACTTCATTCTTGTTTGCGAGAACACAAGACTTGTATAGATATATATACCATAGAAATAAGGGATAAACATGTCTTATAGATCAATGTAAAAGTTAAAGAGGGGGAGAGAGAGAGAGAGAGGAGGAATAGACAACACATTGTAACCAATAACAATTAGTTGCAAATAAGAGACTCTTGTTTTCAAGGGTCAGTAAACATACATATGCTCCTTAAACCTAATCAATGGGTAATTTATCTCACCTATTAGGGAGGGGGGAATCTAACATATGTAGAAGGAAGACTGTAATTAATTCGAAATTGATGGCTCGGCGGTTTCTATGTTTAATTTCTTTAATTTAGAAGGGAATTACTGGTGGTGATCTCTAGACTTAATACTAGGTCATCATGCCAATTTTTTGGGCAACAAAACGCGTATCATGCATATTACAACTGATGGATTATTTGTACATAGATATAAATTCAATGGGAGTGGATTACACTTTGTCAACTCATCAACAATTTACAAAATGATTTTTAATATTAATTGTTAATTAGTATTAACTATCTCATGTCAGTTTAAGTTTTTTAAATTATTTTATATATTCAATCAAATCTCTTGAGGTTACAATTAGAGAAAAATGTTATATGAGCTGTTCATATTATCATTCAACATCAATTAAATTTTGAATTTGTTAGATATTGAATGTCTATGCTAAATTTATATGGATGATGATCTGATAAGTTATATTTTATATTAATATAGATTATATACGTGGTGGAAGTATGTTTGTGAAATTTTGCATAAAAAAGAAGTTACAAAAAGAAAAAGAGTGGGTGTATCTACTTGTACAGTCGAACTTTTGTAAATTTGTGACTACCAACTAATGTCACGCTGAAAACTAGTGGAAATTAACTTCAATTCACATGGACAAATGTTGAGAAGAAAACTAAAAGGCATGACATCTGTAGTTGGTAAGCCAAGAACTTGACACGAAATACACATTGGGAGAAACTAGAAAGAGAGATGGGGTGGGGTGGGGTGGGGTGCGTGAGGGATTTGGCGTGCATGCAAGTTGAGAAGAAAGCAGAGATGAGGATACCTTGCCTTGAGAATCCCCGTCGCAATATTTAAAGCCTTATCATGCTAACTCTTATCTGTCGCCTTTTGACAAGTATAAAGTGGGGCGGTGGGCATTCATCATTCCACATGGCATTACCCCATATCTCCACCCTCTCTTCTTCTTTTCTCTAAATATTCGATTCTCAAACCAAACCAACACATGCTCTCCCCTGCATCGACTCATCTGTATCCAACCATTTACTTTGTTTTTCAGTAAATTAACTCACTTCATGGATCTATTTTACTTTTCTTATCTACAGTGTTTGTAGACACTTGATAAGGTTAATTAATTAAAATATTTTTTATTTAATACACTAATTTCATTAAATTCAAAAATAAATACGCATCAATTATAATTTTTTTTATAAGCACCTTAGTTGGTACCTATACGCACTTGTTGACATTTTCTATCTTTTTAACAAAGAATAATTATAACTTATGCTACTCAATCAAAATTTGAATGTAAAAAATAATTTAAAAAATAATTTAAGAAGGTTAGTGTTTGTTGGCGGAAAAATGATGAGTGACATTAACTTACAATTCGGTAGATAGATGAAAAAGTTATTAACAGTCATTTCTATTGAACAATAATCTCTCTAGTGAAGTGGTCAAAATGTAATGAGGTTATTGTGATAGGAATAGAGAAAGTGTTACAAATAAGTAAAAAGATATAATGGAGGCAATGGAGAGAAAGATTGGAATTGTTCCTGAATAATTTGTGTTATAACAAGTAAAAGAGAATAGGTGAGTAGTAGAGTAATGGCTGAGAATAAGTGAGGGTAGAGTCACTGTACTATCAAAGCATTGGAGTAAGACTGAGAATAGTATAGGGAAGGACTAAATAGAAGAGAATTAGAAAGAGAAACTAAGAGTGAAAATATATTTGCACTAGCACTAGAACCTTTCTTTCAAAATGAATTATCAAAGCTCTATATATATAAAGCCATTGGAAGGAATAGTTACTCAAAAATAAGCTTTAATGCACTTAATGAGTAACAATATTAAGGAGAGCTTTAATGTATATAATGAGTAATAGTTACTGAAACTCATTATGTAGTCATTGAAGTAATTGTCTTATTATAAATAGCGAGATAAAGTATGATAGCCCGATTAATATTGTGAGATAAAGCATGATAGCCCAAGCCAATTAATATTGTGAGATAAAGCACGATAGCCTAATTAATATTATACATAATAGTCTAATTGAGTCATTGGTTTGGCGAGTGTGTAGGCCTTGACTCAATAAGCCTTTAATGGGGAGGTTTCTACTATGTGTATATCTGGCTGGGTCCCCTCTTCCCTTTTTAATGTACGATATTTGCCCATTGAAAGTCGTCATAAATTAAAAAGAAGTGTGAAAAGGAAGGTCTAGTCGAACTAGAAATTCTCTACTTTTCCGACTACAAGCAATGGCAACCTTTATAACCCAAATAGCTACACAATAAATAATTGATGCTTTTGGTGTTGTAATATTTACATATGAATTTAGGGATTCAACTTATATGTACACCTTAAGCAATATTATGCTAATATCTTGTGTAATGTGCTATTTTAATATCTTGCGTAATAATTGATTGATTCCCTAATAATATATATATTTTCCATGCCATTCAAAAAGAATAATATATTCTCCAATCATAAGATAAAATAAGATTTTAAGATAAAAGTTAATTAATTGTAAAAGAAAAGTGAATCTTTTTCATAGAAACCTTGATTCTCTGTTCCCTATAATTACAAAGTTATGAAATTTTTTTTTTCATTCAAACTAAAACAATTTTTGGGATTTAAAGCAATACGAAATTCATAGCAAAGTAGTAAGTTTTTCTTCTTCCCTTTTCTTTTTAGACAAGATTATAAGAAAAATTTTAAATTGTTTTCTTTTGATCCAAAATCATAAGGACCTAAATCCTCTTGCTTTTTTTTTTTTAATATTTCTCGTTTGTTTTTTCCTCCCTTGTGTCAAAGTACAAAGATGTTAGTAGTGCTTCTAGCATTAATATAGAATGTACTGTGCAAAGTGGTGCAAAAGTCAAATTCCATGACTTTTTAGTTTCATTGCAGGATGTGAAATATTTAGAGGGTATTTATAGTATAAAGAAGGAATTTTGGAGTAATTGCATTTTTAAGTACATAAATGTCATTTCTTTCATGATGGAGACTTTAGGTAAAGCTTTAGTAATTATCCATATTCTGCGAATGAGTTCCTCATAAGAGAAGTTGAATTGATATTACAATTAAAAAAGATGTCTGTAATGTTGGATCCAGATTCGAGCGCCTCAGTGGTTGCATGTCTAGAGCCAAATTTCTTTTAGAAGTTGAGGTTGACAAGTCTCTATTTGAAGCTGAGCTAAATGATATTGAAGCAAAGATGGCTTCACTAAGAGACCGTAAGGTCGAAGTGCAAGAGAAATTAGATGCTTTTGCCAATTTTAAGAATAGTGACTCTTTTGTATGAGATCACGTAGTTGGCTAGGCTTTTGATGTGGCTTTAATTTTTTTTTATCTATCTTGTAAGCTCACTTGATTTAGCATTTCGCTATTAATATATCCTATCTCAATTTTTTTTTTTACAGTAATATTGTTATGTGCATGTTGCATACTATTTACACTTCACATTGTTGTATGCGGCCAAAGAAGAACTCATAACTTTACATAGGGAGTTTATCTCTAAACTTTATGTGAGGAGATTGACTCTACCCTTAAACAAGCATTACAACTGTGGCCTATTCTAGCTTAAGTATGAATGATTAAGCTGTGGTTAAAATATGAATAGTGAAACACAACCAATATAAAAGTGATAAAGTTGGGATTGGAATGATTTTTTTTGAAATATACAAGATAATGAAAAATCAAATAATGTACTTGGCATATAAGAGAAAATTGAAGCAAAAATCTCATGCATAATACTTCTTTATGTATTTATACCTTTTCCCTCTTATATTGTTCTCTTATACATTTTTACATGTATCCTGTCCTTCTTTCCTTCTAATCAATCAACTTTATTAAAATTTATTTTTTGAGTTTAAGGCAGTCGTTAGTTTGATATTTGATCATTGGTGTTTAATCTTGTATTACGACTCAAAAACCTTCTCAATTTTTAACTCCCTTTAAGGAGGCTTAACACTCTTTTGGTCAAACTTTTATTGTTAAAATCCTTTTAACGTGATAATAAAACCTGATCAACCTATGTTTCAGTCCCAACTACTAATATTTTCACAAGGGTAATTAGTCAAAGTTTTTCCCATAAGTTTGGCACGTAAAATCAGAGTTTATTAATTGAGTGTTCTTTTCGTTTGGTGCTGTCTTATACAAGGTGATTGAGGCAATCAATTTCATTGAAAAAATTCTATTGTTCTTTGTGGTAAATTGCATGACATTAGCATTATGGTGGGGATGGAGTAGAAGATGCTAAAACGAAGATCATTCACTAGTGGTCAAAGAACAAATCTATAATTAACTTTTGCTACCTTGAGCACTGTCTCCCTATCTGATTGCAATAAAGATGCCACCCAATTTAATTTATGGCTTTATCCCTTCCATAAGCACGGCATATTTCTCGAGATGATTGGATTTTTATAGTACATTTCAATGGAAGATTGTGCTTTCCCTATTTGGTTATTAAGCCAAAACCTGCCCTATTTGGTTAGACCAAACCCCAACCCCCCCCCCCCCCCCCCCTTAAGAATATCCAAGAACTCGAGTTACACTGTTAAGGGAGGAGTGAAATCTTTCCTACTTCATAAATCTTATCTTCTTCATTCTCAAACTTTGGATATATGGACCTCCCAAGTTTCAAGTTTTAACTATTAAGATATTATCTTGAAACCTCAAAATGCATATATAAATTTTTTATCAAAATTAAGCTTAGGAAAACTAAATTGAAGTTTCTTGACTTATTACGAAATTTTATTCCTATCCTCAACCTTTTCACTACATTATAAGACAGAATGCCATGAATGATTTGCCTTCTTGTATACAAATATCGATTATTACATGAGTAAAAAAGTAACACTCACGTATTAATAAATGTGATTGATTTACTTAAAAAAATTATACGTGAAATTAAATAAGGCAACTCTACTAGATATATATTATGATACTTTATGTGTACCAACAATATTCTGTTGTCAATCCAACATCGAAAAAGAAAGGGATCTTACAAGTGCACTGGAAAATGTGATTCCTATACCATTTCAGCACAATAAAAGTGCTCAATAAGGTCAGTTCATAAAGCATTAGTTATTGCTTTTTCTTGAAACTACCACTCTCTTTACTACTTCTGTTGGTCTAGAATTAGAATCACCATATGCAAGCAATGGCATGGAGTTAGAGAGATTGAATTGTTCCCAAAGTGTCTGCCTGATTGGCTGGAGGATTTGACAAACTAGCTATAATGGAGAATTCTCCAAAGAGGGGGTTGGGAAGAATCATTTTCAGCATTGATTGGTCTTATCTTTATTCCTATCCTTTCTTCTCTAATTTAAGCCCTTGGCATAGCCTCATTTTTTGACCCCTTTTTGGTACGAGTCCCCCAAGCACTTTGCTATCCCTAGTCTTCTACCTTTCCCTCAATGGAGGGACCTCCTCCCCATTAAAATCATTCAGCATTCCTTTTTTCGAATCTAAGGGAGATTACGACGGAGAGAAAAGAATCAACTACTCATCCATCTATGACGTAAACGTCAATTGTATGTAACCACATTTAGTCAAATAATTGATGGTTAATTATTTTGGTTCAAAATATTCCAAGGCAATGCACCTTTTCCTCCTTTAGTACTTTTTCTTTTCTCCCTTCGTGCATAATCTACCCACATGTATATGTATGGATACGCGTGATCCAATCGCCGGACAATTTATGTCTTGCTGCATGAAGTTGTGATATATATTCTTCACATGGCCAAGTTGTTGATAACTTAAAGACATTCATCACAATAATGTGTGAGATTTTCGATCAAATTGATTGACTTTATATTCTTCTCACTAGCTAGTTATACATATTGAAACAAAAGCAAAGAGCGAAAATAATCCTCTACAGTAAAACTGATGTGTGATTTACTTTACAAGAATACCTCAAATTTAATTTATATATGGTCATTTTATTAATTAAATTATCGAACAAACACGATATTGAGTTCTCAATTAATTCTATAATAAGTTTTGGTTCAAATGGTTCTATGAGATTAATGCAAGATATAAATGCGGCATCCACATATGGAGATAGAAAAATCTTCACCATTTGTTTCTTTAAATCATGTCCAAATTAATAGGAGCAGGATTTAGGATGGAACTTTGTCGGCCTCAACTAAGTTAGAACTAATCATGCTTTTACATAGAGAGTAGTGTGGTATCAGTGTCAAATATTATGCAAACCCAAACCTCATGCGTAAGGAATCAAATTACAAATTTATACCTTTACATCAATTAAACCCCATTATCCCAAATTAACCCTAAACCCTGTCTGAATATGAGAAAATGTTTTTGCTTTTATTATTATTTATGCTATCTTTTCTTTCAATAAAAAAAATATACATTTTGCTTTTAGTAATATTTCTAAAATGAAAGCACATTTGTAACCATATGTATCAAACGAAATTCCGTTGACTAATTAGTATGGGGCCTCATTTGTAACCGTTTTGATTCTTTCTCACAACTGGGCTGAGTTCTGAGTCAAGATTATTATTTTAGTTATTGTTTATTGGGCTCATGGGTTTAGTCCATTGAAACTTTTTTTTTTTCCTTTGGGTGCATTGCTTACTAAGTTGGGTAAATTCTTTGGGACCCAATTTGGCCTTGTTTTGTTTGTAGTAGCCCATCATATCCGATCAGAACTGGATTCCTTACCAGACCTGTCAATATAGGTCTGGCCCATCGGGCCAGCCCATGTTTTATTAAAAATGAGATGGGTTAGGTTGTTTTTTTTTCAACTCATGTTTAAACCAAGCTTAAATGGGCCAGTTCATTTAAACGTGGGTTATCTCGGGCTGGGCCAAGCTAGCCCACCGGGTCAAAAAAAATTTTTAATTTTTTTATTGATCCAGCTGGCCCACTCCAGCACTCCTTTCTTCTTTCTACTCAGCCCGTCAACAGTCAACACTCATTTTCCTGTCTTTCTTCACTTTACCCTACTGAGTACTGACTACCCCATTCTCTACCTTTTCTTTTTCGGTTCTTCCAATTGCTGGCTGCTGCAACCTGCAAGTCACTATCTGTCTACCGTCAACCTGCAATTTGCAACCTGCAAGCTGTCGAGGTAATTTTCGCTAAGCCAGACATCATTCTCTACCTTTTCTTTTTGTTTACTGATTTCTCTTGATTTTGGTTAGGTTGTTGGCTTTGCTACTGCCCTTTCTTGATCTTGGAAATTGAGCATGCTAATTTTGCGTTTGCTTTATTTCTGCCCTTCTTTTCTTTTTATTTTTCAAAAAATTTTTATGGGTAGAGTTGATGTACAGAATTACAATTCAAAAATAGGGTTAAATAAGTAAGAACAAAGCTTTAGAGGCTTTACTATATTTGCATTTTGGTTTCTGAAACAAAGAGTTAAAAAAAGGTGTTGTAATATGTTTATGCAATAAGTCTATATTGTTAAAAATGAAGGCAACTTTAGGTAGAACCGTAGAAGGCATTTGGGGTATTTGGAGCACTTATGCATTTCTCTGCAGACTGTCGTTTAGAAAAGCAAAGTCTTGACCAAACGCTGTGTAGGTGAAACACAAATGACAAAGAAGTATTTAATAGAAAGGATATCATGAAACAACTCAATAATTTGTTAGAATTTGAGAAATTAAAACATCAATGATCTGCATGCTTGATCTTTTCAAGAAAACAAAGGATCATGGACACATTCTTTGTGGTCAATGGAAGCTGCATCTTGAAAATTGGCTTTCTACCTAGAATAATCGTTTAAATTTTAAATCAGTATGGTTATTAATTTATTATATGGTATAGATATGGGTTTCAATTTCTAAAATTTAACACCCAAAAACCATGTGTCTAATAGGCAGTATCTCATATGAGAATAGGATGCAGTTGAAACAAATGCTACATTTAATTTTCATCAATAATAGAGAGAAACTTCTTGTTATGCTACTGATGTGAGATGTGAGTTATGACCAACAAACTGTATTTTGCTTTGGCTTTTGCTAAATAAACCAAAACATAATAATTGTGCAACCAACATGTAGTGTGCCTTGGTTTGCTTAGATATTACCTTTAGCAACTAGCAACCATGGGTCTCTTTAATTATTTTAGAAATTAAAAGTTATTAGTTCAATGATTAAAGAAGAAAGTTTATTTTTATTATTTGTATTTTTAATTAAATAATAATGCTATGTTTTACCATATATAAATAAATATTGTTGTTCATTGGTGTAAATTTTTAATATTTATTATTTATGTTTATGTTATTTGAAAGGTTTCATGATGGATCAATCAATTGAAAATTATGGAAATTTGGATGATGATGTGAAAATTTTGAACGAGGATGAAATTCCCTCCCACTCCCATATATTTGAATTTGAGCAATTGAGTAAGAGATCGAAAAAAGAAACTTCAAATGTTTGGACTTATTTCACTAAAATTGGCAAAAAAGAAAATGGAATAGAAAGAGCAACTTGTAATGGTTGTAAAATGGAGAATAAGGTTGGTCCTAAACCTTATGGCTCTAATTATGACACCTCACATTTGCGTTGTCACATTGATGCTTGTAAATTTATTTCATATTTTAATCCACATCAAATGCTTATGAATCATGAAGGGAAAGTAAGGGCTAGAAAATTTGATCCTAGGATTTCACGTGACATGTTTGCTGAAGCTATAACTAAGCATGACTTGCCTTATGCCTTTGTTGAATATGATAAGTGATAACTCTATGATATAGAGTTATTTGGGTTTCATCTTGATAGTAATTTAGCTTAGTTCTTGTAGTAATGCATAAGAATTAATAGATTTTATTTAATTATTTTAAATTAGTTATTTTAGGTGAGTCAATCTAATCATGATTAATTTTATGCTTAATTTGGTGTTAATATGGTTAAGATAAGTTGTTATTGATTTAATTGTGTTTTTGTAAGTGTTTGATGAAAGAAGAATTTTAATAGAAGAAAGAGAGTAATTTTAAGGTGCAGACTTTCATTGCATATACTTTGGTATTTTGGTCATAACTTTCTCTACAGAGCTTCAAATAATACGATTGTTGGACCATTGGAAAGATAATAGAAAGATCTACAACTTTTATGTTTACCACTTCATCTAGTTCGTCTTAGAAGATTGTCAAAAATTTTGTCGAATTTGACATACTGTAGTAGTCCTGGAGCAATTACAAGTTTTATTAATTATTTAGGCAAGCCTGCAACTCACATAAGGCTAATTGAAATTGACTTATTTTTTCACAAAACTTGACCTTACTTCAAAGTCTATAAAAACAACCTTTCAAAGGACTTGACGGACAAAAACAAACAAGTGAGGAAACACCAGATTAAAAGTTGAAAGTCAAGTCGCAGAGTCATTGAAGTTAAAGCTAAGAAGAATTTGCAGAATTCAAGGAGATTGGAGATCCAGAATATAATTCTTGGGCTTTTCTATATTTTTGTTATTTTTCTTATTTTTCTTAGGGTGATTGGAATGTTTAAATTTTATTCAGTGATGTTGTGTGACTTGATATGGAGCTGAATTTTTATCTATGATTATGATTGAACTCAATATATAAGTCTGATTTATTTATCTCTCTGTTGCTTATGTTTGATAGATTTAAGTTGTTTATTTTATTCTGTTCTTAATGCTTCTAATTGCCTGATCACCAATTAGATTGAATTAGAAACCTAGGTTAAACCTTGACGAAGGAGATTTAGGTAGACCTTGAATAAAATAGCGTATGATTGAATACACTTAGTTGATTAGGTGGTTTGATTTGCATATAGGGTAGACATACACCTATAAGCCATACGTAACCAGAATTAGAGCACAAACTTAATGAATCTTTCTTCAATTTAATTTGCATAGACATATAGTAAATTAATTGGGAGAGGTATTTTTATAAGAAACTCGATATAGACTTATAAATAATTTAAGATTTTAGGTTAGCAACTTGATCTATTAAACTAAGTTAAGAGAGAGAGACAATAATTATATGAAGTATTGAGGGATATCATAATCTTAGGTCTGATGATTATTAAAAGTTAATAAAGTAAATTTGCTAGTAGATTTTAGATTAATTTTAGTTTTAGTTTTTATTTTATTAATTTAAATTTTTCTTTTTAATTTTAATTGTTTAGATAAAATTAAAGTGTGTTAATTTTAGTAGTTAACAGTAGGAATTAAACAATTCTCTGTGGGAATGATACTCTACTTCGTTACTATATTACTTGTTAACGATACGTGCACTTGCATGAAAAATCAACAACAATAAGATTAGAGCTTGGGAGCAGTATGTAAATCCAGATGTGGTGATGCATTCTAGAAATACTGCTATCTAATGTCCGGAGGATTCATTTGAGAGAGAAAGAGAAACTTAAACAAGCTATGATCCAGGTACCAAATAGAATTTGTTTAACTTTCGATGTATGGACTGCATCTACTTCTGAGGGTTATATTTGATTGATTGCTCATTTTGTTAATGAAAATTGGAAGTTATATAGCAAGTTGCTTAACTTTTATCGTATGCCTTCTCCACACACTGAAGTTGAATTAGCTGCCATTGTGTTTGATTATTTAAAAGAATGGGGAATAGATAAAAAAAAGTTTTCTCTTTTACTTTAGATAATGCTTCTGCTAATGATAATATGCAAGTTGTCTTGAAAGGCCACATTCACTTGCAAAATAGCTTGATTTGTGGTGGTGAATTTTTTCATATGCGTTGTTATGCTCATATATTAAATCTTATTGTTCAAGAGGGTTTGAAAGTAGTCAATGAAGAATTATTTAAAATTAGAGAGAGTGTGAAATATGTAAAGGTATCGGATGGGAGGATGAAAAAATTTCAAGAATGTGTTCAAAAAGTTGGCACTGATGTAGGTGTTGGGTTGCGTTTAGATGTGTCAACTAGATGGAATTCAACATATTTGATACTTGAAAGTGCAATCAAATATCAAAAAACTTTTACTAGTCTCCAATTTGTTGATAGAACTTATAAATATAATCCATCATATGAGGAATGGGAGAGAGCAATGATAATTTGTGAATTCTTGGAGCCTTTTTATGAGACCACAAACTTGATATTCGGTTCATCTTATCCAACTTCCAACTTGTATTTCATGCAAGTTTGGAAAATTGAATCCATTTTAAATGAAAAATTGCAAAATGAAGATGAGGTTATTAAAGATATGTCTCGAAAGATGAAAATGAAATTTGACAAGTATTGGAAGAATTATAGTGTAGTGCTTGCATTTGGAGCTATTCTTGACCCAAGGTTAAAGCTTGATTTCTTAAAATTTTGCTATTCTAAGATTGACACTTCTACTTGTCATGGGAAGTTAGAAGATGTGAAGACAAAGTTGTACAAGCTCTTTGAAGAATATGCAAGCAACACTTGTGCATCATCAAGTATTTCTTCTCATTCAATGAATAATTTGCCTAAGGAAATCGGAGGGGCAACTAAATCTAAAGGATCAAGGATCTTTAATGTAAGTTTTATGTCTTTCTAACATTTTATTAAATGAGAATTTATGTTATTTTTCTTATGTTTTGATAATTGCTTTTTTTTATTTATGCATTTAAAAATTGAAAGAGTTCAAAATGTTTCAAAATGAAACAATTTCTGTTGCTGGAAAGTCTGAGTTGGATGTTTATTTAGATGAGGCAAAACTGGATTATGAAGTGTTTGACAACTTGGATGTGCTTAGTTATTGGAAGGATAATACTAAGCACTTTCCTAATCTTTCTACTATAGCACGAGATGTGCTGAGCATTCTGATTACTACGGTAGTATCAGAGTCTGCTTTTAGTATTGGTGGCTATGTTCTTACCAAGTTTAGAAGTTCCCTCCGCCATGAGAATGTTCAAATGCTTGTTTGCACAAAAAATTGGTTGCATGGCTTTTCTTTAGCTACCGATGGTATTGTTTATTTTATATATTTTAATATCTTTAATTTTTACTTGTCAAATTAATAATTTAGTTAAGATTGAAACTCACTATCTTTATTTCTTTTATAACAATAAATATTAGATGACAATGATTCAGACCTTGAGACATCGTTGCTGTCCAAACAAGATTCAAATGTTTTGTTGGAGAATGAGGATTGATGAGGACATAAATGAATCTTGAAGTTTCTATTTATTTAGTTATATACTTATATTGATGGGATTGTAGTTTATGTTAATGATTGAAATTTTATTTATGTTTAGTGTAATTTATTGTTTTATTTATGTTTGGTATAATTTATTTCTTTTAACATGTTTTTATTATTCAATCTATGAATTAAATTATGAAACAATTTATTGATAGGGAGTTTGTTAAGAAAACATCTAAAAATAATTTTTTTTTTACAAAAAGTGGGTTGGCCTAGCCCAACCTATAAGCTGGCAAGAGGTGGGCTGGGTTGGGATATTGCCAGCCTATTTAAAAAATGGGCTGACCCAACCTAACTCATATTTCTTGTCATGACCCGGAACTCCCATCGAGCCCGTGACAACTGTCGTGATGTCCCGACAGATATTCAATTCCCCGAATGCCTCTCAAGACCTTGAAAGGCTTTCGTATCAGTTTTTCATCTCCTTTGTGAACAACATTTAGTGAATTTTTTTTTAATCCGATTAAAAATATAACATACAAGTAAAATAAACATAATTTACAATTGAAAATAAATCTAAATGTCTAAAACATTGGTTTGAAGCGAAATTTTGAATATATGAATATAATAAAAATATTTAATAAAATAACATTATATATATATTTTTATAAAACAATATTTATAGAAATGTCAATACATACTTTTTATAACGTAAAAATTGAATATTTTTATACATACTAAAATGCAAGTAATCAAAGTATAAAATTACTTTTACAATGACACGTGGGCCCACTATGTACAACTATGTACCTTAAATGCACTGGATTTCGACTCCGCCTAGTTCTTGATGACACATCTATCTAGTGCTTTTCTCGAGCCTAAAATGGGTGGAAGAGAAAGTGGTGAGATTATAAAATCCCAGTAAGTAAACAAATACCAGCTAAATTATCTAAAGTTGAGTAAAAAGGAGACAAAATTTTAAATTTCTTTCTTTGTACTACCGTTCGTCTTATCTCAACTCATTTCAATTGAATAGAGACAAATAAAACATTCTATCGAGCAAAATAGAATTATTTTACTTGATTAAATTAATATTTAGTATGGCTTATGTATTTCTCAAAATCTTAACTTGGCTCTTGCCAAAAATCATTCTCGGGGATACCCATGCAGAGGCATCTGACCGAGACCGCCAAGACTATTCAGTGTCATACAGACATGAATATATTTTTATATCTAAAAATCTTATCTAGTCATGCCTTGGCGTTGGCTGAGTCTCACTCTCACGCGGTGGTCCACTCGAAGTGCACTCAAACTTTACCTCCAGAGGTGCCCCACACCCGGCTCTTCGATCGAGGTAAGATAAGTTTGATTTTGTGCCCCCTCTCTTAGGCTGGCCCACAGAACCGGTGTCATTGCAGCGATTATTTTATCTACCACCTTATTTATAAAATCTTAACTAGCACGATATGGCAATTTATCACAGTCTAGCCTCTTAAGGCTGAAAACACAGTATATATAATTTTTGCATAAACTAGTCTAGCCATTCATGCGTATATAATGCTATAAGCCATGTAATTTAAAACACAATTCATAGCACAATTAAACCGTCTCCAATTACTCTAATTTCAAAACCAATTGTTCCATTTTTCAAATCAATTTATAAAAATTCAATTTATTTAGTAAATCTAATTTATTTTATAAATTTCACATTTTTCTCATAAAATCAATAATTCACCCAATACAATAATTTTTCATAAAATCATTAAATTTAATAAAATCTACTACAGATAATTAAGACGATAAATTATCCACTCACAGTTCTAGGAGTAGAAATACTCCTATCCTCCGTCCTCGGGTGCAGTCTCTTACCCGAATCAATTTGCTCACCACCTATCCATCATCCGTGACATAAAAATTCATAAATTGTGTCAATTTATCATAAATTATTTCAAGCTCTACATAATGCATGGGAATGGGATAAAAATGGTTCAGACAATCGTTTACTCACGGTGTCTGACCGACTCGCCTACGCGCGTCTAAATTTCTATAATTCTTAATTTAACTCCAAATCTATTTTTTTCAGTTTCTATACCTCAATTACACCCAATTTGATTTAATATTCCTCAGTGTGACGCAATTTATCAATCTCGATCGTAAATTATGAAAATACCCCTAGTGTGTAAAAATTTCGATTTTTCTCTGAAAATTCCCATAATTTTCTAATTCCATAATTCATCAATTCTCAACAATTTCACTTGAAATGAAATCATTTCATTTTCCACATACCCACTATGAAATTTGGCCTAAATGAATTCCCATGGAATAGGTGATTTTCTCACTTTATTCTCTTTCTACACATGACTAACTAACTAAAAACACTAACATAGTTAAAAATCAAATAATTCCATCAACTTTCTCTCTCTAAACCCATATGTCCAGGTCTGAATTCATCATGAAATCATGCTATTTAACCATGAAAAATAATGAAAAATACATGAAAATAATAGATCATAAGCTAAACTTGAAAAATCATACCTTTAAACACTTGAATATTTGAAAAATCACACTTTTTCTTTGATTTTCTCTCACCTAGGGTTTCATTTTTGTGTTTCTCTCTCTTCTTGCAGGTTAGGCTGGCTCCTTTGGGGAAGAAGGCTGAAAATTTTAGCTTTTTAATAGCCAAATAAAATAATATTATTTTATTATACTTTTTAAATTTTTTATTAATTTAATTTTTTTTCCATTTGACTTTTTTTTCCACCACTCTTTTTGTTTCACTTATCCATTCAGCTTTCTTGAAGTTTCTGGACCATTCCAAAAATTTTGATGGTGTAATTTTGTAAAATTACACTTTTACCCTCGAAAAAGTACAAAATTATATTTTTACCCCAAAAACTGAAAAATTACCCACAGACATATTTTTCACCCCTCATACTCATACCATTCTCCAATTTGTCAAATTAGATCTAAATTCTCTCAAAATCTTAAATTTTGTCTACGAGTGGCAAAATTACGATTTTACTAGTACACTCCAAAAATCACCGAAATTAAACTTTTTCATTGCCAAACCCTCCAATTATACTCCAATACTCATATCATATTCAAATATGTCAAATGGGGTCAAAATCTTTTCTAAAAATTCTCGTTTTGATCTTTCATGGCAAAATTATCATTTTACCCTTATGTCCTAAAAATACCGAGAATCATAATTTTTCACTGCTAATATTCATTTTATGCTCCAATAATTATATTATATTTCATATAATTATTCTTGATCATTTGAAATCAAAATCTTTATTAAAAATCTCCATTTTGTCCTGAAATTGAAAAATGACCGTTTTGTCCTTAATCGGTCAATTTTCTCGATTGACTCCAAATCGGATCTCGAACTCCGAATCACTATTTTAAGTAATCCCTGAGCTGTGAAATTCTCTATTTCACTCTTAAAATCCTTATTTGAACTCCTTCGAGGCTTAATCAACTTAATGGTACCATCAGGGACAATATCGTCTTTTAACGATTTTCTCGAACTTCTCAAATATGCAAACACTCTACTGAGCATGTAATTGACATCATAATTATTTTATAAATCAGGGTTTGACATTTCTTCAACCCACAGGGACTAGGGTCCCACCAACCCATATTGACATGTCTATTCCTTACTATATTTACCAAGTGAAACGAAAGCAAATGAGTGTGTGTTTAATTTATGTATACAACTAGTTATTTATTCGTATGATGGGTTTGGGATGGTAAATTTTTTTTAATTGAGTTGAGAATATTTTATGAAATAAATATATAATAATTATATTATCATATCTAATTGTTGATGTATATTGACATGTATAAAATATTGTTTTGTTAACTATATAGCTATTATTATTGTAGCTATCATTATGATATTTGTGGTGGTGCTTCCATACAAAAATATACCTATAAACAACCTCACGATAAAACAAAAATTTAAATAAAATCTCCAATGTCCTTGTATGTGTTTTATTTTTTTTATATTCAAGTTGATCTAGTGATCTGAAGTTGTATAATCATTTATGTGCTTGTTTGACGATGATGAAGCAAAAGAGTGTAATTGTACAAATTATATTACTTCTTTTTACTACTCATTTTTCTCTTAACTTTTTTCTCTTATTTATACCTATAAATTTTAGAGAAAATTGTGAGAAATAACCCTCCTTATAAGGTGATTTCAAAAGTAACCACCGAAATAAAGTTATCTGTTTCTAGCCAAAAAGAAGCATGAGTAGACGAATATGCCCTTAAAAAACACTGTGGCAAATTAAGCTGCCAATATCTGCCTCCCGCCATCTTCCAAAAATTAGAAATTAATGCTCAGTTGTTTGTGCTCGCTCATCTTTCTCTCTCAGTTCTCTGAACTGTATCAACTCTGTGTTCAGCACCATCGTCATCAACTCTCTCAGCTCTCTGAACTGTGTGAGCTCTGTCAACTCTCTGTTGAGCACCATCGTCTTCGTGCCGTGGTCTATCTCTTGCCATTTGGCCATATTGTCCTCGAAAAATAAACCCCATTGCAGAGATGACATCAAGGTATGTTTTTGGGTTCATTGCTGCAATACATAAATTTGTGAAACTTTTTTTGTAAATCAGAAGACGGATTAGAAACATTGCACAGAGTTGTTACCAGCATGTCTATGTGCACTTGGCGTGTCACCAGCATGTCTGCATGCACTTGTCGTGTCACCAGCATGTCTATGTGCACTTGGCGTGTCACCAACATGTCTGCATGCACTTGTTGTGTCACCAGTATGTCTATGTGCACTTGGCATGTCACCAGCATGCATGCATGCACTTATCGTGTCACCAGCATGCATGCATGCACTTATCATGTCACCAGCATGTCTGCCTGCACTTGTCGTGTCACCAGCATGCATGCATGCACTTGGCCTGTCACTACCATGTAATTAAGTAAATAATTAAATAATTAAGTAAATTAAATAATTATTTTTGTTTTCAAAATTTCAGTGGGGTTTCAATTCTGCGACTTGTGGTAAGACACAGTGGTCAGTAGGTGGATGGCATGTACAAGGGTGGTGAGTCACGAATGCGGGGGGTTAGGAGTGATTTGTCGTTTACGAGCTTGATGAAGCTGGTTGAAGATGTTGTTGGGGTAAACTCAGAAATTGACGATATTGAGTTGCATGCATTGATCAGTACACCCGGAGAGCTATCACGACCAATTATCAAGAATGATGAGGATGTTGCATTAATTCTGCTAGAACAGAAGAATGTTTCGACTGTGTATGTCAGCATTAAGAGACCCAAAACAAATGTTATGTCACATGAAGAAGCTGAAAAACATGGTAATTAGCTCAATCAGAATCAGATTTACAATACTTCACATATGCTAGAGCATTCGGTCCGTAACCTGCAGTTGAGGTATCCATAGGAGTTTGTACAGCCCGGTAACTAGAGGACATTGATAGAAGAGTTGGGTGCACAATTCCGATCGGGATGTGTATCAAACCAATTAGGGTCTTTTGCTAAAGGAATGCATCGATCGGGTGAAACGGTAAAGTGTGCAATTCCAATTTCAAATGAGAATACGACACGTGAGTATAACACTGTGACGTTGGATGTTAACACAGCGACGCTAGAAGATAATGCTGCATGTTATGAGGGAAATGAGGATTTGTTTGCTGACAGTGAAGATAGATTTGATGACAGTTCGAGTGATAGGCTTGACGAATGAGATCATGACATTTCAGACAATAACTGCCTTTATGACAGTGACATTCCAATTTGCAATAATGTTGAAGGTGAAACGAAACCTGTTGAAGGTTTTGATATAGGAAATGTTCAGTGTGATGATCCCATATACAATAACCCCATCGCTGGTGAGGACGGGAATCATTCCGTTGATACAATGCTCGATGATAGTTATCAAGAAAGGCAAAATGAAAGGATATCTTCTACGTGGCGAATTGCAGGTGTAGAAAGGTTCTCCTTCCAAACAATTAGTATTAAGGAGTCGACATGTCCTAATGATCGCTTATACAAAGGAAAAATGTTTTCCTCGAAGGTGGAGTTGAAACGAGCTCTGAACATGTTGGCTCTAAAAGAGCAGTTTGGGATATGAGTGAAAAGGTCATGCAAAAGTCATTACGATGTTGGTTGTAAAAACAAGGCATGCAAGTTCAGTGTCCGTTCAACGAAGTTACCTGACGGAGGAGGGTATTGGGAAGTTTGGAAGTTCCACAAAGTACACACATGTACTGTTGATGGGTTGCAAGGGCGATTTCTATCTATGAGTGCCAAGATAATTGGTGAACTTATGGCACCCAAGCTTCGAGCTAATGGAGTAGCATTGAGACCTAAGGACATAATTGGTGAGATGAGGGTTCAGTGGGGATTGGAATGCTTGTATGGTAAGGCTTGGCAAGCAAAAGAGTATGCGGAGACGCTTGTTTTCGGTCCCTTGGAGGAGTCATTTCAACTACTACCCTCATATTTTTATATGTTGGAACAAGAAAATCTCGGCACAGTCACAGCAGTGGCTACTGACGACGCTGAAAGATTCAAATATTGTTTCTGGTCATACGAGGCTTGTATTCGGTGGTTTAGGGATGTAATGCGTCCTACGGTTGCAATTGATGCAACACATCTGAAAGGCAGGTTCAAGGGTGTTCTGTTTGTTGCTGTATGCAAAGACGCGAATGAGTGTGTATATCCAGTTGCGTTTGGCATAGGCCATGTTGAGGACGAAGACTCGTGGACGTGGTTTCTCATCAAGCTACATGATGCGGTTGGTTGTCCTGAAAACACTATGTTCATTTCTGATCAGCATCTCGGCATTAAGAAAGCAATCCAAAATGCATACCCAGAAGCGCACCACGGTTTATGCGGTTACCATTTGAAGAAAAACTTTTAAAACAAGTTCAAGCGTGATGACGTTTCTATGATTTTCACCATCGCTCGAGATTGCTATAAGGTTTCCGAATTCAACAAACATATGAACTAACTCAAGCAGATTCATGCGGGAGCCTATGCTAATCTTTTGAGAATAGGTCCTAAGAGATGGGCACGTGCATGTTCACCGGCAAGGCAATACCAAATGATGACCTCGAACATTGCCGAATGTGTTAACTCCTACTTAAAGCATGCCAGACAAATGCCAATCACTGTTTTGATCGAGTTCATACGAGACATGTTCCAGCGTTGGTTCCATGATTGGTACAAGGAGGCTGTCAAGGTGACCACACCCCTCAGCCCTTGGGTTGCTAGGCAATTGAGCAAACGCTTCAATGGTGCACATCACTTTGTAATGAAGCCTATCGATCGAGTGGAGTTTGAAGTTAAAGACGGGAAGATGGACGGACTTGTTAACCTGTCCACGAAGACGTGTTCATGCTGTGAGTTCCAAAAAGATTTGTTGCCATGCAGCCATGCCATTGCAGCAATAAGATCAGATTATATTTTCTTTATTTCTTATTTGATCCTTAATTTGACATAATATAGCATTATATTCTGCTTGAATATTGAGTTCATTGTATTTTCAGTAAATGCAAACGTGAAGCCTTTGATTTCTGTGCCAACTACTACAAGACAACCGTTCAGGTGGAGGGTTATGCGGGGTCCATTCGCCCAATAGGGCATCCTAGTGAATGGAACATCCCCCCACATGTGAAACAAATTGTCGTCTTGCCACCACCTTGGCGAGGCCAAGCAGGAAGACCTAGGAGGAGAAGGATTCCATCCGCTAGTGAAGGCAGTCGAGCACGGAGATGTTCGCAATGCAAGATGTACAGGCACATCAGACAGAATTGTCCATCTCCATTTGCAAATCCATCAACAAATTCGGCACCATCTCGAAGTCAATTAGCGCCCCGACAAGTGCGTCGACTGAAAGCGTATTTAATTTGCAGAGAAACCGGTCACATACACAAGAATTGTCCAATCCGAAGGACAATGTCTGAAAACGTAGTGTGTGTTGTGGACGAAGACATATTATCGGGGCCTAACTAACTGTAATTTATTTGTTGTTTTGTTAGGGTTTGATTCGAACTGTTTCGATCTTGGCCATTGACATTTGCATTGAATAATGATATTTGCTATAAATCAATGTATAATAATAGCATTGCCTAGGCATAGAAGTAGTCAATAATTGACTTTAGCCACACCATGCATGGTCATATAGTATGGAATGTAAATTGTCTAATCTTTGAACAGTATATATAAATAAAAAATCAACAATGTTACTCTACATTTCGACAATTGTAAAGCCAACACATTAATTACATTATTGCTTAAAGCAAATCGCTTCAATATACATAAGGGAATTTTACTCATTTTACAAACGACGTTACAAAACTATATCAATTGTCCACTTTGGTTTAGAGTTTGTGATAAGGTAAAAATGTGAGAAGTTAGGTTGCAGAGTCGGTGACATGCCATTGAGGGAAGCAGTGACACGGCATCCTTTTCGTGCTGCTGACACGCCAAGTGCATGCAGACATGTTGGTGACACACCGACTCTATGCAGACATTTTTGTGACACGCCTAGTGCACATAGACTTGCTGGTGACACGCCAAGTGCATGCAGATATGGTAGTGACACCCTAAGTGCATGTAGACGTGCTGCTGACACGTCAAGTGCATGCAGATATTGGTGGTGACACGCCACCTGCATGCATACTGGGGGTGACATGCCAGGCACATGCAGACATTAGCGATGACACGCAACGGGCATATGGATTCTGATACTGAAACGCCGACTGCTGCCATTCGTTACAGGCTGTGGCCCAACTGTCGTGACACACCGAGTGCATATTGTCAATATTGTCAGACGCTGACTTATTACTAAATTGCGATACAAAAAAATATAATATAAGGATACAAAATTACTTAACAAAGATAATGTATTCCTGTATAAAATTAATTGTCTATACAAAAAAATTTTATTCTGTATAAAAATATAATGAAGTGAGTAATAAAAAAATGATTCTATTTCCTATGATTGTGTATACAACAAAAAATTTATCTCTAAATTGTATTCTGTAGAAAAAAAATTATACAACTAACTGTCGATATGTTAATAGTTCGTTCGCACAACTGTTGGAAAAAATTTCGTGTGCGTATTGGATACGTAATTTTGTAATCATATTCTGCTTAACTCTTATCGGCTCCGATTGCAACATTGCGTCAATGTAGCTTACTATGAACATGCCGCAACTGACACTATCTTCCTGCCGATGCACTGAAGGGCTGGGCAAAAAAATTTTCAATGGCATCGGCGTCAAATCCCATCTCCTCCGACGTGTTTTATTGAAATACCCTGCTTGGTGGTAGATGATTGGAAGAATTGTCGTAAATGGCTTCATCTGCTTCGCATGAACTCCGTTATCCTTCGCTGTCGAAGTTGTTGCGGAGTCCATCACCTTGATCTTCCACTTTCCCAAATCAATCTTTACCACCACCCAATGCCCACCCACATTGCAAGGAGCGAGGATGAAATCGACCTCTTCCCATTTCTTGCCGTATGTTGGCCTTTCACCCTCCACATACCCCTGTAAATCATCCGAAATTTGCATGCTCGACCAGGCATCTTCGGTTTGATATGCCAAGTGTAGCATATGGATGGTGTCCTGAAAAATTTTTTTTGCATTGGTTTAGACTTAATGCACTGAAAAGCTTAGAAAAAATTAAAATTTTTTGCAAAAAGCTTACAAAGAATATTGTGTCAACCACGCATGTATGGGCAATGTAATGCTTCGATTTTGGGCCGGTCGCCCGCTTACACATAACGCTGAGGCATGCGTCGATATGTTCACTTGTCATTTCTTCTTGGGGATTTTCTAACGATGTGAAGAAGTCAACACCTTGATCCTTTAAGATTTCGACGTTACGCCTGCATATTGTAGACACCATTTAAAATAAAAAATAATAATAAAAAATAATAATTGGTAAATAAAAAAATAAAAAAAATCAAAAAATAAAAAAATAAAAAAAATCGAGAGAGGACTGAGCTTGCTCAGTCCTCTCCCCCATGGCCTCCAATACCCCTGCAATCACCGGATTTTGTGGGATTGCCCCAAATCCGATGACCGGACCCCCCAAGCAGCTAAGCCTAGGTGAAATCATGCTCTTTGGGCATGATTTCACCTACGGGATTGTCCAAAATTTTGGACAATCCCGTTGTTTAAGAACGGGCAAGCAAAAACCAAAAAAAAAAAAAAGCAGTTTGAAACCGGGGGAGCATTTTGAAAACCAAAAAAAAAACAACAAAATCCTTGCAAAAAAAAAACAAATAGAGCAATTTCAAAAAAACAAAGAAAAGAGCAGTTTTCAAACCAAAAAAACAACAAAAAATTTTCTTTTCTTTTTCCTTTCCTGTAACTAAAAAATCGATCAGAATCAAAACCGAAAATAGAGCAAAGAAAACAACCTTTAAATTTCTCTAAACAGCCGGTGAAATACCCAATCAACAGAAAAAGAAAAACCCTAAAAATTCTAGCAACCAAAACCACAATATAAGAAAAACCAAAAAAAAGGGGGACTCGCTGGTAAGCTGGGTCTTTTCGGTGAAGGGCTAGGCTGATTAGAGATCCGTGAGAGGGAAGGAGATCGGAGGAGGCACCGGTGGAGAGAGAGGGAGATCTGTGACGGGGAAAGGCTGATCTGGAGGCCAATCGGTGCGGTGAAAGGGGAGCCCAGATCTGGTGGGCTGAGCGGCGATCGATGCGAAGGAAGGCTAAACGACGGGGAAAGGAAGGGTCGCCAGCGAGAGGAAGAGAGAGAGGTCATCGGTGGGGGCTGGGTTTTTAGAGAGAAGGCAGAGTATTTGGGGTCCTAGAGAGAGAAACAGAAAGGGGAAAATAAGGAAAAAAGAAAAAAAGGACCTTTTATACCCAAGGTGGAATAGCCAAAACGGTGTCGTTTGATGGTACCGGGGGGGCAGCTGAAGCGTTAAGGCTGATACGACGTCGTTTTGAGCGGGTACCAACACCAAAACGATGCGTTTTGGGTCTACCCATCGCGGGCCTGTCGGATCGGATCGGGCGCTGCGGTTCGAGTCTTTCGTGGGCCTGTGAAACTGGGCCAATCTCAGCCCAGAAAAGTGTGGGCCCTGCTAAGCGGATTTGGTGCTGCGGTTTAGGCTTTCCGCGGGACTGTTGATCTTGGGCCTAATCTAGCCCAAGAAAGGTATAACCCTTAGACCTCTTTATGCATTTGTTTGAATTAACATATTAGGATATTTTATTTGTTGAAGCATACAATTAAAATAAAAAAAATGTTAATGGAAGTATTTTGTGCAAAGTAGGAGTATTAAACATTAAATAAATATATGAATAAAAAATAATAATAAAAAAGAGATGGTGATAGATATATAAATAAAAAATATAAATAAAGAATTTTGTAGCAAAGGTAAAAAATGAAAAATAAAAAAAATACAAAATAAAATAAAAGGTAGTTTCAAACATGATTAGATGAATTAAATCCTCAATAAATACTTATTTGTAAAATATAAATTTAAATAGGTAAGGTTTAGAAAAATAAAAAATAATAATAATAATGAACAAAAAAAATAATAATGATAAATGAAAATAGTAATAAATAATAGCAAACAATAAAAATGATTTTTAAAGAATGACACAACCACTTTAGAACCAAGACCGATAATAGGATTTTTATCCGGAACGCGAAAAGTCGCAATTCCAAGTGGACTTCCTTAGGTTAGGAGTTTCAATTAGGATCCCACCAGTATGATGGGAGGGTCCTAATTCAAAATTCCAATGGTTCTAATAAAAAAATAAAATAAAAAAATATGAATAAAAAATATAAATAAATAAATAACCTTTAAACATATGTGATATAAAAAGAAACCATAAATAAAAATCAATAAATGGCAATAATAAATTCATCAAGTCATAATAACATAAAAAAGATAATAATAATAATAAATAGAATATATATGCACAAAATAATGATAAAAAATTTTTGATCCCAAAAGTCGTGACTATAGAAAAATTTCATGTGATGATAACTAAGTACCTATGTTCTAAAATATATGAAGAAATAAAAAAAGGACTAAAAAAAACAATAAGTAAAGGAATTTCATTCACAAAAAGTAAGCATAAAAGAAAAATAATAAATATGGAATAAATACGGAATTTACGCGTATCATGCTTACATTGTTAAATGTCATGGCATATAAATCTGTTTTGTATACGGGTATAAACCCCGATGATGGGACTTTCCGAGGAAGCTTGTGAAGGCGAGTTTCATCGGTAAACTCCCTAGGTGAAAAGATACTTCCGAGCTCTACCAGTATGATGGGAGGGTTCGGAGAGATATCTTTAATAAAAGGTTTTTACCCATATTAGGATTTCTGCATTCATGAAAACACTATTTTCTTTCACAAGCGATTATCCCGATGATGGGATTTACCTAGCGAACTTGCGAAGGCGAGTTTCTTAGGTATCTCTCTAGGTGCGAGGATACTCCCGGATCCCACCAGTATGTTGGGCGGATTCATAAAGTACACTCAATAAAAGGTTTTCACTTGGGGCTATTTCAGTTTTATGCCACGCATTTCATAATTGCATCACATGTACGCTAAGGTCGTAAAATATTCTATCAACAGAATAAAAGATAAATTAAACAAATGATAACAAAAGAAACACAAAAACAAAATAAAAGGGTTAAGACAATAAATGGTTAAATGGTACCGTTCGTGGAACGGGCGTCATAGGGGTGCTAATCCTTCCTCGTGTGTAACCGTACTCCCAAACTCGAACTTTAAAAAATACGTAGACCAGTTTATCGTTCTTTCGACGGACCTAAAGTTAATTTAGTACTTCGTCGAATAGGACAAATTTGATCTGGTGGCCAATCACACCTAAACAAAAAAGATTGGTGGCGACTCCCCAAGTTAATCACATCTAGCTATCGGGTCTCCGCACCCGCACATTACGACAGCTTGGCGACTCCACTGGGGACGATAAGAGAGTCGAGCCATAATTAATCATAGATTGTCTTAAGTCTTAAATAATTTAGTGTCTTTTTCAATTTTGAGCATTTGTTTGGTGCATTGTAATTTGTGCAATAATTATTTTATAATCATTAATTTATTGTATTTGAATTGTGGGGGATTTAGGATAGAGGGATGTGAAAGTGTTCGTAAAAGGTTGGTATGTTTCCTTCACACACACAACACGTGCTGCATTCATGCATAAGCCTTCTACCCGGGCTTTATCCTTGATCGGAGGGAGTTTAGTAGCTACGCTCTCGTGAGGTGTTAACCTCCGCATGGGCTAGTGAACACTCCCACTCAGATTGAACCCAGTCCGTTTGAAGCTTGTAATGGGTGAGGACCGGGGTGCCTTACTAGTCCGAGTGGACGATAGTGAGGAACAATTTGGGAACCTTTAGCGCCACTTTCAACCCCGAACTCAGCATATAGAATACCGAGGGTCACCTCTGCCTAGGTAGAACCTTACCCGTGAGAATATACCTTTGATTAGGTACACATGAAGGAATTTTTCACACTCCCTTTACTCTAAATTTTACTTGCAAAATAATGAAGGTATCATGCATACCCATCTTATTAATTATTTTCATTCATCTTTTACTCTTCAACATTTTTTTTGCACTAATTTGAACTTTTTGTTATTTTTATCTTGCATAAGCATGTTTGCGTCATAATTTTGCATATAAAAAAAGTATTTGTCACTTGACAACCATTGGCGAAGTAGATGTAATCAAGGAGAATATCATATGCAACGAATTACTCTGTTGATGGGTGTTATGTGACAAATACTTTTAGTACATGGTCATTCATATATGCATTTCATGACAATAAGTGTTTTCGCCTGTAAATAAAAAAAATGGGTTCATTTCTTCATTTCATTCATGCACTAAAAATGCATCTAATTTATGTTCATGATTTTAAAAATAAGGATTCCAAGATAGCCTCACAAACCCATAATTTCGATTCATGCCATTTTCATCCCGCATACCAACTTTCCCACCCCACTCTAAATCATATTTCCCATAACTTACATCCTTATCAATTGATTTCACAACCAATTTTTCATTCGAGAGCAACCACACCTCCACTTATGCCCCAATCATTGTGAAAACTCAACCTTTACCAACTACCCATGCCAATATCTGAGCTTGTGCCTCTACTAATTGAGAATCAATGCCTCAGTTTGGTGCCAAAGAAAACAATTCCAAACCCATTGGCAAGGAATTATGACCCGAATGCTAAATATGACTATCACATGGGGGCAACCGGACACTCAACGAAGGACTGTAGGCAATTGAAAAAGAAAATTGAAAATCTCATCAAAGATGGCACTTTGACTCTTGAGCTTATGGAACCTTTGAAATTGACTTTGTCATAGATTAAGCTCTTATTAGGAAATTGAAGAAGAACCTCAAGTCTCAAACAAATTGCTTGAAAGAAAAATGGTTGATCTAAAGTTCTTATCTTTCAGGGGCATGGCAGGAGTATGATTTTGCTAAAGAACTTAAATTTCAAAAGCTATAATTGAAACTTTGATGTTTTGTTAGTTTAAATTTTTTGAAGCTTTGTGCTTAATTTGTAAATTGATTTGGTCAAGGTTTTTGTAATATGTTTTCAAGACAAAAAAAAAGAAGGTTTAGGCAATAAAGTGCACACATGTTCTCGAAAGAATTGATGGTTACTGTTTGGAATGAACTTGTCTTTGCAAACATTCTCTAACCATTTCTCCAGACACTTGGGAACCTAAAAATCATTCAAATAAAGGCTATTCAAGAATTCAAAATCCCAAAAGAAACAAAGTTTTGAAAATGCATCAACCCTATCTTGTGATACCCAGGGACAATGATCTTTGTCTAGGCAATTATCAATGTTAATTGATTGTTTTGCAAAATTCTTCTTTTAAAAAGCAAGCAAATCAAACAGTCTTATAAAGACTCTGAATGGGGTAGGTTAATAAATGTCAAGACTATGCTGAAGTCTCAAATACCCCAATACCTCTCAAATTCTTTCAATTTGGATACCAAATGTGAACCTTGAACCCATTGTCTAAAGCTTTTCTTTACCAATATTTTGAGGCATGATGACCAAGAAAAAACAAGATTGCCCAATTCTTCCAAGACACCTTGGCTTCAAAAGAGCCCTTTTTTCTCTCTCATTTCTTGTTATAAAGAGTTAATCATAATAAGATATTCTGATCTTTGAAGGCTTCTAATCTTGAGTTGTGAAGAAAAGAAAAAACAAAGAAAAAGAAAAAAAAGAGAGAAGAAATAAGAAAATGACATTATGCACTTGAGATATTCCAATGATGCTAAAAGTGGAAAAACAAAGAAAAGTCAACCTTTGATCTTAAATTCTTCATTTCTAGGGATTGCTCTTCAAATATAAGTAACCATAGTTGAGAGGATAAATGGCCATGTTTCACTTTCCTTTCACAAATAAAAAATTATCCACTTGCTACCCCTTTGAGCCTATCGAATATTTTTTCTAAATGCACCTCAATCAAGGATCACTTCCCACATTGGGGGGCAATTATGAAGAAAAATTTTCGTCAAAAGCCCAAAGGATGGAAGATTTATTCCAAATGACAAGTGAACATCTGATATACTATGGGGGTAGAAGCAAATTTGAGTTCTTGAAGATTTCGAACTCAATCGATCAATATGAAAGTTTGAAAAAAAAAAAAGAAAGAAGAAAAAGAAAAAAAAAGAAAAAGGCATAGGATTAAAAATGAAAAAGCATGCTTTGAAAAAAGACAAATGCCTTTAAAGAATCTTTTGCGCGGTAATAAATGATCCTTGGTTTAATCACCTTTAAATACATGTTTTGGGCCTTTGTATCCATTTTTTCAAAACCCTTAACCATAGCCTACATTACGTGCTTGAAGAAGTCCATTTTGATCAAGTGTGGATACTTAAATTGAAGAGCTATCTTATAGAAGGAGATCATCACATAGAGAATGAGACTTTGACCTCCTTTCTTTGCCAAAATTACATTTTTGAATCCTTTAATCCATTATTGGATAGAGTTTGAATTTTCTCAAATGCATGGTGAAACGATCAATGAAAAAAAGAGAGAAGAAAAAGTGAGTGAAAAAGACGAAGCTTTAGGGTGAAAACCCGAAAGGGCAATCTAGAGCGAAGTTGAGAACTTATGAAACCACTCATGATTTTAACTAAGGTGATAACAAGAAGCACCAGAGAGAGAGGCCATTTCAAGGCAACTAGAATTTGTTGGACATTTTTTAAGAGTATAAGACTCTCAAGCACTTTAAAGATTCAAGATCTATTGGAAAAATCCATATTAAAATTTTGAGCCTATCTCTTTTAAAATAGCCTTTTGCAATGTAAAACCTGTAATGGCTGGTCTTGACATTTATCATCTTGCCACACGTCATGAGGCTTAGAGAATGTCAAATTTGATTGTGATTTAAAAGAAATCATTTTGCAAAATTTGATTTTAAATCACCATACATTTGTGAGCTTAGACAAGGAAATTTCAACTCTTTCTTTTCCTATGAAATGGTAAGAAACTTTTATTGTTGACCAAGACCTTGATGAGTTAAACTATCCTACCTATTTGAAAGGCCAGATTGTCATTTAGCTCATCCAAAATCATTTCAAACAGTAATCATCAATTTTCAAGAGATTCAAAAATCACATGTTTTTCCAACTTGATTGTTTTATCACTTTAACAAGGAAGTGTGGAATTGATGCATTCTTGTTCCAAGATTCAGCTATCTTTGTTCATAAGAATAATCGTGTAGGGCAATTTTGTTGTGATTTTGTCAAAATCAAGTATTTTTGAAAACAAAAAGAAAAAGAAAAAATAAAAGTTACGATCTTTATGAAGAAAATTCTTTAATCACTGAGAGATAAGACAAGCACTTTTGAAAAAGACAAATTCATTTCTCAAGAAAAAGTGAGAAAAAGCAATGTGAAGAAGAGCTTTCAGGATCAAAGGCATCAATGCATTGAAACCCAATTTGAATTGGTGGTCTTTATTTGACAAAGAAATTGACAGTTGCACGAGAACACTGTCAAAGAATGAAGAGCTGAAGAAAATGATCTTGCAAACATGGAATATGTGGTGCAAAACAAAAAGAAAAAATGCATCATTTGTCCATCATTCAATCATGCATACATGTCCAATCATGCACATGACCATGCACCATCAAAATTGAAAGTTTTCAAACAAATGTCAAAACTAATGCAGTTTTCAGACAATCAAGTGAAGAAAGATTTAAGTCTTTCATTGAAAAAAAAAAAAACCTCCGAGTACATTCTCAAATCCTCCGGGTACATTTTTTAAAACTTTCGGGTACATTTTCAAAACCTCCGGGTAGCGTAACCTCATTTTGAGATGAGGAACGCGCTTTTTCTTTTTAAAACCTCCGGGTACATCTATAAAACCTTCGAGTACATTCTCAAATCCTCCGGGTACATTTTCTAAAACCTCCGAGTACATTTTCAAAACCTCCGGGTACATTCTCAAATCCTCCGAGTACATTTTCTAAAACCTCCAGGTACATTTTCAAAAACCTCCGGGTAGCGTAGCCTCATTTTAAGATGAAAAACGCTCTTCTTCTTTTCAAAACCTCCAGGTACATTTTCTAAATCCTCCGGGTACATCTTCAAAACCTTCGGGTACATTCTCAAATCTTCCGAGTACATTTTCTAAAACCTCCGGGTACATTTTCAAAACCTCCGGGTAATGTAACCTCATTTTGAGATGAGGAACACTCTTTTTCTTTATAAAACCTCAGGGTACATTCTCAAATCCTCCGGGTACATTTTCAAAACCTCCGAGAACATTCTCAAACCCTCCGGGTACATTTTATAAAACCTCCGGGTACATTTTCAAAACCTCCGGGTAGTATAACCTCATTTTGAGATGAGGAACACTCTTTTTCTTTCTCAAATCCTCCGGGTACATTTTCTAAAACCTCTGGGTACATTTTCAAAACCTCCAGGTAGTGTAGCCTTATTTTGAGATGAGGAACGTTCTTTTTCCTTTTTTAAAAAAACCTCCGGGTATATTCTAAAAACCTCCGGGTGCATTCTTCAAAAACTCCGGGTAATTAGCTTCAAGATTTTTTTAAAAAAAATTTTTCATAGCCTTGTTTTGAGATGAGGTGCTTTTCTGGTTATGTTATTAAAAAAAAAGATTCAATTTGGTTTGAATATGGTGTCTACGTCTTTACACTATTCTTGATCCTCAAGAATGTGCAAAGAGGGGCAGCTGTAGACACCATTTAAAATAAAAAATAATAATAGGTAAATAAAAAAAAATTGAGCAAGCTCAGTCCTCTCCCCCGGGGCCTCCAATACCCCTGCAATCACCAAATTTTGGGGGATTGCCCCAAATCCGGTGACCGGACCCCCCAAGCAGCTAAGCCTAGGTGAAATCATGCTCTTTGGGCATGATTTCACCTACGGGATTGTCCAAAATTTTGGACAATCCCGTTGTTTAAGAATGGGCAAGCAAAAACCAAAAAAAAAAGAGCAGTTTGAAACCGGGGGAGCATTTTGAAAACCAAAAAAAAAAAAACAACAGAATCCTTGCAAAAAAAAAACAAACAGAGCAATTTCAAAAAAACAAAAAAAAAGAGCAGTTTTCAAACCAAAAAAACAATAAAAAATTTTCTTTTCTTTTTCCTTTCCTGTAACCAAAAAATCGATCAGAATCAAAACCGAAAACAGAGCAAAGAAAACAACCCCTAAATTTCTCTAAACAGTCGGCGAAATACCCAATCAACAGAAAAAGAAAAACCCTAAAAATTCTAGCAACCAAAACCACAATATAAAAAAAACCAAAAAAAGGGGGGGGGGGGTCGCCGGTAAGTTGGGTCTTTTTGGTGAAGGGCTAGGCTGATCGGAGATTTGTGAGAGGGAAGGAGATCGGATGAGGCACCGGTGGAGAGAGAGGGAGATCTGTGATAGGGAAAGGCTGATTTGGAGGTCGATCGGTATGGTGAAAGGGGAGCCCAGATCCGGTGGGCTGTGCGACGATCGGTGCGAAGGAATGCTGAACGACGGGGAAAGAAAAGGTCGCCAACGAGAGGAAGAGAGAGAGGTCACCGGTGGGGGCTGGGTCAGAGTATTTGGGGTCATAGAGAGAGAAACAGAAAGGAGAAAATAAGGAAAAAAGAAAAAAAAAGACCTTTTATACCCAAGGTGGAATAGCCAAAACGGTGTCGTTTGATGGTGCAG
Organism: Theobroma grandiflorum; assembly: GCA_036013995.1. Classification (NCBI taxonomy): domain Eukaryota; kingdom Viridiplantae; phylum Streptophyta; class Magnoliopsida; order Malvales; family Malvaceae; genus Theobroma; species Theobroma grandiflorum. The sequence goes on along the minus strand of CP142132.1, from coordinate 13,560,632 downwards.
GGGGGCAGCTGAAGCGTTAAGGCTGATACGACGTCATTTTGAACGGGTACCAGCACCAAAACGGTGCGTTTTGGGTCTCCCCATAGCGGGCCTGTCGGATCGGATCGGGCGCTGCGGTTCGGGTCTTTCGCGGGCTTGTGAAACTGGGCCAATCTCAGCCCAGAAAAGTGTGAGCCCTGCTAAGCGGATTTGGTGCTGCGATTTGGGCTTTCCGCGGGCCTGTTGATCTTGGGCCTAATCTACCCCAAGAAAGGTATAACCTTTATACCTCTTTATGCATTTGTTCGAATTAACATATTAGGCTATTTTATTTGTTTAAGCATACAATTAAAATAAAAAAAATGTTAATGGAAGTATTTTGTGCAAAGTAGGAGTATTAAACATTAAATAAATATATGAATAAAAAATAATAATAAAAAAGAGATGGTGATAGATATATAAATAAAAAATATAAATAAAAAATTTTGTAGTGAAGGTAAAAAATGAAAAATAAAAAAAATATAAAATAAAATAAAAGGTAGTTTCAAACATGATTAGATGAATTAAATCCTCAATAAATACTTATTTGTAAAATATAAATTTAAATAGGTAAGGTTTAGAAAAATGAAAAAAATAATAATAATGAACAAAAATAATAATAATGATAAATGAAAATAGTAATAAATAATAGCAAACAATAAAAATGATTTTTAAAGAATGACACAACCACTTTAGAACCAAGACCGATGATAGGATTTTTATCCGGAACACGAGAAGTCGCAATTCCAAGTGGACTTCCTTAGGTTAGGAGTTTTAATTAGGATCCCACCAGTATGATGGGAGGGTCCTAATTCAAAATTCCAATGGTTCTAACAAAAAAATAAAATAAAAAAATATGAATAAAAAATATAAATAAATAAATAACCTTTAAACATATGTGATATAAAAAGAAACCATAAATAAAAATCAATAAATGGCAATAATAAATTCTTCAAGTTATAATAACATAAAATAATAATAATAATAATAAATAGAATATATATGCACAAAATAATGATAAAAAATTTTTGATCCCAAAAGTCATGACTATAGAAAAATTTCATGTGATGATAACTAAGTACCTATGTTCTAAAATATACAAAGAAATAAAAAAAGGACTAAAAAAAACAATAAGTAAAGGAATTTCATTCACAAAAAGTAAGCATAAAAGAAAAATAATAAACATAGAATAAATACGGAATTTACGCGTATCATGCTTGCATTATTAAATGTCATGGCATATAAATCTGTTTTTATATGGGTATAAACCCCGATGATGGGACTTTCCGAGGAAGCTTGCGAAGGCGAGTTTCATTGGTAAACTCTCTAGGTGAAAAGATACTTCCGAGCTCCACCAGTATGATGGGAGGGTTCGGAGAGATATCTTTAATAAAAGGTTTTTACCCGTATTAGGATTTTTGCATTCATGGAAACACTGTTTTCTTTCACAAGCGATTATACCGATGATGGGATTTACCTAGCGAACTTGCGAAGGCGAGTTTCTTAGGTATCTCTCTAGGTGCGAGGATACTCCCGGATCCCACCAGTATAATGGGCGGATTCGAAAAGTACACTCAATAAAAGGTTTTCGCTTGGCGCTATTTCGGTTTTATGCCACGCATTTCATAATTGCATCACATGTACGCTAAGGTCGTAAAATATTCTATCAACAGAATAAAAGATAAATTAAACAAATTATAGCAAAAGAAACACAAAAACAAAATAAAAGGGTTAAGACAATAAATGGTTAAATGGTACCGTTCATGGAACGGGCGTCACGGGGTTGCTAATCCTTCCTCGTGCGTAACCGTACTCCCGAACCCGAACTTTAAAAAATACGTAGACCAATTTATTGTTCTTTCGACGGACCTAAAGTTAATTTAGTATTTTGTCGAATAGGACAAACTTGATTTGGTGGCCAATCACACCTAAACAAAAAAGATTGGTGGCTACTCCCCAAGTTAATCACATCTAGCGATCGGGTCTCCGCACCCGCACGTTACGACACATATGTCCCAAAATGAATTTGATAAGCGATGGTGGATGAATGTTTCTATATAAAACAACAATGAATTGATATTTACAAGCTGACCTCCCGGATTGGTTCTTCTTGAAGGCTTCGTACGCTTCTATCATCATGTCATTCACCGCCTGACGACTCAATGAGGGGTCGACATACGGCCTTGCAAGGTATTTGCTCGCCATTATCACCCGTGCCCGCTCAGTAGGGTTGGCAATTGCTGCTACAAGATGATGGTAATCAGAGGATAGTGGTGACCTGGTGGCTTCGGGAGTGCTCTGAGCAAGCTAGCCCTATCCTGCTGCTGGAAGCACAACGATCACCTCGGACGGAAGAAGATGCTCTACGGTTGACACAACTAACTGAAGGTCTCCTTCATGTCCGACGAAAGTATCCATAATCGGATCGACCTCACCAACCTCGGCTCCTTCAGCATTTTCTGATTGAAGGCTGACACCATGCTCCTCATGCTGCCCATCATCAGGATCATCGTGACCCGTAGCAGCATTGTTGGATGAAGGACCGGCTTACAGAACGAGACAACTGTGAAAATTCGATAGCGAATAGACCTAAAATAGCAAAATACAAGCGCAGAAAGATTAACGTACTTGTGATTTCAGCCCATCTAGAACCCATGAAACGATGCTGTCCTCTAGAGTTTCAACCGTAAAAGTCAAGGACTTAATTGATGCCTTCAACTCTGACATTTGCCACATGATCCGTCGGAGCTGACGTTTTGTGCCTATGCCGTCATTGACTCTTATCGACTGGGTCAACTGCAATAACATATATATTAGTGGTGTTATTCAATAATCATACAGGAAACGTGTAGAAAACCAATATAACAACTTTAATATCCTTACTGGTGGCTCATTGGCAGTATGCGATTGAATCGGAGCTGGAGCCATCGTTGGTTGCGAACTGGATGTCGCCTCCATGAACTGCAATGACATAAGTTACTTTGTTACTAGATCAATATATGTGGAAACTTTGAACATAAATCGTTATAACCAAACTTACCGATGGCTCAATACGAATGTGTGTCTGAGGAGGATCGGTGGTTGGTTGTGGAGCTGCCGTAGGTTGATCCAACTGCAAGCACATAAATGTTAATAGATAATCACATATCAAAACGGATGGAAAAAATGTTAGAACCGTAAATACCGGCTGTTCACTTCCTGCACCATGTTCGTCCCCTTGTTCCATCAACTCAGGGGCCAACGACTCATCAACACTGGGAGAGTCGGTGCGCATTCGCTTAGTTGAAGCGGTGGATCTTTTCTCCTTCAAGCTTCTCTTCTTCGACCTGGCAGTGACACCAATCTGATCACCCTGATCCTTCGTATGCCCGATTGGCATGTATTGGTGGCCCTCCGATAACGGCACATCGAGGTCCACCAAATACTCCCAACTGGCCTCTTCCGGGGTGATCTCCAATGTCTCTAGTGCCCATAACTGTAAAAAAAAATATTTATCAAACGTTTAAATTTGAGGTAAATTTCTTATACAAATATGAAGGATCGATCAATTTGTAGCTGTTCACTCACTTGCTTAGATGACTCGAACTTCTCAACCGCCTTGTGCAGGTCTTTTGACTTCTGATTGCATTGTCATCTGCACATTCACGGGTAGACGTTTTCCTTCGGAGCCGAGGGAGCTACTATTTTTCGTAAGACCAGAATTGCCTCCAATGCCCAGAACTGCAAGTCAATTGTAAACATTATCAAATGTAAATTATTAAACAGTGCAACAATAAATTATTTTCTCGAAACCATACAAAAGCGATAAATGTGACAATACCTGTATCACCCATACGAAGCCGTATATGTTGTACCGTAAACGGCTTTCCTTTGCTACGCTTGAGGTAGGCACCTTGAACCCTTTCAATAGGTAGTCCAATGTGAGCCTCCAAACATAGTGGCCCTACGAAAATTCGTTCCAAGCGTCAAGGTCCTCAACCAATGACAGCAACCAAGGTGTCACCCGTCTACGATAGTCTTGCCCAAATAGGATGTTATTTGCAATCAAGACGAGTGCCATCTTGATCGTGTCTCCTTCTTGCTGGAAGTTTCCTTAGCGGAACGTGTCAAGCAAAGCTTGTAGCTTTATGCTTTCTTGGCCGCTCTAGTATCTCACATGAATTCCATCCGTAACCACCTCGTACGGACGTGTGAACACATCGGGCATTGGACCGAACTTCAGCCCAATTATAAGGTAGAACTCCTGCTTCAATATCCGCGCCTTGCTCTTACCGATAGCAAACCATAGCTCCTCCTACGTTGCCTCTCTTTCATTGATTCGACGAATCATTATGTTATGAAGGAGACCAGCGCTGAAGTAGCCTTGCGGATAGACATCAAGGAGCATTCCGAAGCATGCACGCTTCATTGCATCGAACTCCCCCTTCTCTTGGAGAGTCTTGTTGATGTAATGGAGCTGGGACCACTTACAGTGGGTGTTTATTGCGACATTGAAGGCCCACTTCTCCCTCGGTAAAATGAGGACATTGTCAAGATCCTCATATTCTCTACGATGCATATGCATCACATGGCACACGTGCAAGAGTCAGTTAACCAATAATGTGCCCAAAAGGTATGCTAACTATATAAATAATTATTCTGACACGCCATGCATATCAAGTAAAATGTTGTCACACGCCATGGATATCATGCGAAAATGTTGTCACACGCTATATATACCAGGTGAAACACGCCATACATACCAGGTGAAATGCTGTAACACGCGATGCATATGGGGTGAAATTCTGTCACACGCCATGCATACCAAGTGAAATGCTGTAGCACGCCATGCATATGAGGTGAAATGATGTCACACGCCATGCATACCAAGTGAAATGTTGTTACACGCCATGCATATCAGGTGAAATGCTATCACACGCCATGCATATCAAGGGGAAATGTTGTCACACACAATTCATATCAAGTGAAAATGCTATAACACGCCATGCATATGAGGTGAAATGATGTCACACACCATGCATATCAGGTGAAATGTTGTAACACGCCATGCATATTAGGTGAAGATGTTGTCACACACTAAACCCCAAAGTCCAATCAACCCAGCACCACTTTAACACCCAAAATCATCAAACCAGGACTCAAACAATTTAAAACTTAACATTTGCAAAAAATATGACCATCTGTATCACTCTAAACCCTTTAAAAAAATTACCGAAAACAAGGAAGGTTTTTTTGTGGTTTTTTTTTCCAGGCTCACTTACCTCTTCACCAATATCCGACATTCTTCTTCCTGTTGCAGTGGTGTCGTTAACCTTCTAAACAACAAAGTTGAACTCCCTTCTACCTTTCGCAATGAGAAATGAATCGAACAGCCCTTGGTTCACACACACAGACGTTTACGAATGAGGAAAAGGGAAAATGAACTATTTACTGTGAAAAATGAATAAATAAAATTTAAAATTAATATTTATAAAATTTAAGGCAAGTCTAAACGATTACCTCCGAAACTGCCTGCTTTTCAATCCGCCGTGTCAGCTTTTCTATTAATGCCGTGTCACATATTTCAAAGCAAACCATGGCCTGTCAAATGTTAAAGCAATGCCGTGTCACAGATTCCCGCCATGCCCTGTCACAAACTCTGAACCCTACCGTGTCACTGCTCCCCTCTATGGCGTGTCACCAACTTTGCACCCTGCCATGTCACTCATTCACTCCATGTCGTGTCACTGCTTCACTCAATGTCGTGTCACTACTTCCCTCCATGTCGTATCACAAAACTCTGCACCATGCCGTGTCACTGCTTCACTCCATGTCGTGTCACAAACTCTGCACCATGCCGTGTCACTGCTTCACTCCATGTCGTGTCACTGCTTCCCTCCATGTCGTGTCACAAAACTCTGCGCCATGTCGTGTCACTACTTGACTTCATGTCGTGTCACAAACTCTGCACCATGCCGTGTCACTGCTTTACTCCATGTCATGTCACTACTTCACTCAATGTCGTGTCACTGCTTCCCTCCATGTCATGTCACAAACTTTGCACCATGCCGTGTCACTACTTCACTCCATGTCGTGGCACTGCTTCCCTCCATGGCGTGTCACCAACTCTGCACACTGCTGTGTCATTGCTTCCTTCCATGGCGTGTCACAAACTCAGCTCTATGCCGTGTCCCCAACTTAGCTCCATGTCGTGTCACCACCAATATGCATGCAAGTGGCGTGTCACCACCAATATCTGCATGCACTTGGCGTGTCATGACCAGGTCCGCAGTAGTAGCCAAAACGTTTAAACTGGTAAAGTCGGTTTATATTCCTCTACTATATATAGTTCAAAACTCTTCAGTTCTTATACACAGACCGTATGTTGGCTCTAAAGCAGACTTTGTCAATGCTTTATCGGCAGTTCTTCCGAGCATTTTTGACAGTTGTTACCATCCCGCCCTTGATGTATTCAACTTTAGAATTCTCCACTAGTCTAATAATTAATCAATTTCTCTTCACCTTCGACCTGTAAGTAATTGTCCAACCCAGGCTATTTGAAATCCAAAGTGTCTTCATAGATATTCATAACGCAATAGCAAATTTCCATTAAGAGACTCTGGATTTCAAATAGTCTAGGTTGGACAATTACAAACAGGTCGGAGGCCAAGAGAAACAAATTAATTATTAGGCTAGTGGAGAATTATAAAGTTTACTATATCAAGGTAGGGATGTTAACAACGACATGCGTAAGCGGGATTTCTGTAAACAACCACGGCATGTCAGATGTTAAACCAATACCGTGTCACACACTCTGTACCATGCCGTGTCACAAACTCAGCACCATGCCGAGTCACTGCTTCCCTCCATGGCGTGTCACCAACTCTGCACCCTGCTGTGTCACTGTTTCCCTCCATGGCGTGTCACCAACTCTACACCCTGCCGTGTCATTGTTTCACTCCATGTCGTGTCACTGCTTCCCTCCATGTCGTGTCACAAACTCTGCACCATGCTGTGTCACTACTTCCCTCCATGGTGTGTCACCAACGCTGCACCCTGTCGTGTCACTACTTTCCTCCATGGCGTGTCACCAACTCTACACCCTCCCGTGTCACATTTTCCCTTTCACAAACTCTAAACCCAATGGCCTGTCCCGATTGCTGTAGCACGACCATTTCGTGCTTTGCATTCATGTCTTTCTCCTTTCGATTCACCTCATGAAGCAGGATTTCTGGTTTCACATCGTGCTCCAAGCTTTCGATTCATCACGACCACCTCCCCTTCCTCGTTCGGTTTATCTAAATGCCATGTCCGAACATTCAGAAAAACCATCTCATGCAACGTTATTTTCTTTTGCACAAGTTTCTCCAAAAAAAAAAAGGATGTTTTGCACAAAAAATAGATGTTCGCTAATTTCTTTGCATAATTTTCCGCGGTCCGGGTGTTTCAGAGTGCCCACAACAAAGATGTCTCATTAAGGGCATTTTTGTCTGAAAATGTACTTTAATGGCTAAAAACAGTTAAAGTTATCTTGAGAGTTATTTCCAAACACACCTTATTTGTAATGGTTAAAAAAAAAATCACCCTAAATTTTAAATGATAAAATATACTTCAAATGAAATATTCCAGTAATGTCAAATTTTATATATGTTTAAGAGGAAACATAATTTTTAGCTATTGAATGAAGTAAAAAACTTTAAAAATACTTATTTTAAAAATTTTATGAGATTCGTGTAATTTTATATGGCTATCATAAAAAAAATATTGACATATAAGTAACCAAGCTCATGTTTTAAATTTAGTTGATTTTTATTTATTTGATTGTCTGGAATTTTTTTAAAATTATTAATAAATTTGTCAAATGAGATTGACAGAGCAATTGGTCTTATCAAATAGTTAAATTAATATAAATATCATTTCATCTAGAAGTAAACTTCTCATAAAGTAATTGACTTTTGAATTTGAGCTTTATTTTCAATCTTTTAAAATCTTAAAATTTGGAATATGTTAATAATTGTAATAAACTTTAGATAGATGTGGTTGTGGTTAGATTTAAATTGGATGTTGAAAAAGGAAAAAGAAAATATGGATGGAGAACAAAGACATAAAGGAAAAGTTGAATTGAAACAACATGAGATTTCTAATTGACGTGGTAGGGGAGCATGAAGATGACGACTAAGGGAGAGGAGCGGCAATGACCAATGGCGTTATCCTTACTCCCTTTCCTTATAATAATATTGGTTAGACAGATTTACCTAGATGGAGTCAAGTGTCAAGTAAGGAAGCCCTGGGGCTTCCTTTAAATATAGTTATAGATGTCTAAAATTTGATGATTGCACATATCCAGAGTTAATAATAACATTTATGAAATGGAATCCATAGGATTATTGACAGTCCACATAAAAACTTGTGAGGGCAATTGCTCTTATTGGGAAATTTGAAAAGCATTCAAATTGGAATCTTAAAGTAGTAATTGATAAGTATTTATAGAAGACTTTGACAAAGCTCTAATAGCAGTTTCATTAACAATTGTATCATTCTTTCAACTATAGAATAAAGATAGAAGGAACCACATTGATTAGTTGAACAACCAGGGGAATGGATATATGTATATAAAACAATTCTACCATTAGAGAGTTGTCATCCCTGATGGATTGTCTTAACAGCTGAAATCTTAGGCATCATCGTCATGCCTTTTTCTGTGAAAGGAGTTTTCTCTTTTTCTTTTTCTTTTATTTGAACAAGATCTGTAAAGGAGTTGGTATGGATGGACTTGTGCAATCAACTCAAACATAACCAAAAACTAAATAAACAAAAGAACAAAATGGCTCAACATTAATTGGGCATTTTTTTCTTCACTTTTCCTTTGGATCCCTCAAAAACAATAAGCAGCCTGGAATTTGTATACTAACACAGCAGATGAGATGAACAACAGCTCCAAAATAATAATTATAACAGAACCAACAATGTGATGAAATTAAAGACTCCCACAAAAAGAAGAATTGCAGAGAGATACCTTCCTCCATAGATGAAGAAACTTGGGAGAGATGTAAGGGAAAGGGAGAAGCCCCTGGAAATCACCGGAACGGGCGGCCTTGGGAAGAATTACTGCCTAAAACGATGAAAACTTAGCTTTGATCCTTCATCCCAAAGAGCCCATTCCTATAATTTCCAGTAGCTCCAATCTCCCTTCCCCCTCTTCTCTGAGCTACTAATTTCTCCAACTTCTATCGCTTCTTCCCCTCACCCCCATCCTGTTCTTAGAACACCAAAACGCAGATGATAATAGTTTGGTTTAGAATGAAGATGAGAGGTCTAAATACAACAATCAATGAGCAATGATTCCTTTTGATCTTTTGCAAGTTGGTCCTTTATGTTTGAGTGTTTGGCTTCGCACCCACCTGCATTTTTGTTATATTCATATTGGACTTCAAGTACATCTATTTACATTTGAAGGCAATATTTTGAACTCAAATATAGGACATCTATTATTAAATGAAGGAAAATTCAGAGCATCTCATACAAAAGACAAGTCTCCAATTACTCATTTATGATTGTAAGATAGGAAAGATAATGTAGGATATCCTTGTACTAGCCTATTTTCTTTTCTTTTTCTCTGGTTACAGCTGCTTCATGTTCCATCATTGCCATTGTTTTTTCTTTCTTTAAGTTGCCTTCATTCACTGCATAAACAAATAGCAGTCAATGAGTCATGCATGCAAATATAAATAAATGTAATCTATACTCTATACCATCAAATTAAGTGTCAAGCAAATAATGTCCTATACAAACTGAAAAGGTACCATCAAATTTAGGGTGTATGAATATGGTTCTTATGTATAAATTCTATATTTCATATCAAATCTCTTATACCCTGGTAGCAGATTCATAATTAAACTCATCAGAGGACATTGGTGTCTTGATCATGAGATGCTGAACTTCTGGACCCCTCATAACCAGATCCTACAAAGGAGATGGAAAAACAGGCATGTTCTAAGTAGATTCAATCCACAGTTATCTAACTCAATAGGAAATGAACAATGAATCAACTGATTATGTTTGAGCTCTCATACTTACAGCATTCATATCCATCACAGGAAACTGTAGTTGATTAATAGGATCACACTCATTTTCCTCTGCAAATTTTACATCATCATCCTATAACAATTCATAGTATTGAAATCACAATCTTTAATTTTTCCCCCTCCAAAGCATTTGAAATAAAAGATCCAAAACCATGCAACTTTCACCAATTGCATCTATAGTTTGCAGCATTGTGAGCGAATGTAGTACTTAATGAATCAGTTTCCTTACTGATATAAAATGCTGCAACCATGCAAGGGATATGAAAGAAAAATTACCTTTTGATTAATCAATGGGACAACGTCAACCAAGAAATCAAGTGCCTCCCCTTGCCTTATAACCCTGGCAATGTCTGAGCGCTGCAGGGTCCGGCGCTTACCTCCTTCTGTTTGCAGCCACGCACGCAAAGTGAGCTCCTGGATGAAGAGCTCACAGGCCTTGGAGAACAAGACAGGAGTGTCTGCACTGATCATCTAGTTCAACATGTTTAATATGTAAGTAACAAGGTCCACAAATTGTATAAAATATAACAAAATGTTGGCATTTGCTTCTCCAAGGTCTTGGTTAAATATAACTTATCTGGCATTATCAAAATCAAATTAAATTCCCTTTGGTTTTTTCTCTTTCTTTTGTAAATTGTTTGATCATTGATGTGTGAAGTCTAGTACAGTGCCTTTTTTTTCAACCTTTTCTCTCTGATTTATTTTGTTTACAATTCTTCTTCTCTGTGTATGTAATAAACTGATTCAATATCTGTACAGAATTAGATGTTTAGAGGATTTGAACATGAAAAATATTAATATGTAAACAACTTGGTGATGTAGGCAATGCAATCATGCATGAGAGATTTATCTTTAGAAGGCAGCCCATTTTATTTTACAATAGAGTATATCTAATTTGTGGGCTACTGAAATCACTACAGGAAAATTATGGCTTGGTATGAAGAATAATACTGAAAAAAATATATAAAATCTCAATTTCAAGATGCAATGACTTAGTATTACATAACATCCCAAAATCAAGAGAATAATATATCCATCAAAATTGAAAATGTAGGATAAAATCAGATCAACTTATACTAAACCTTCACATCTTTATCAGATTTCATAATCCTCTTGATCCTTGCAAGAGGTAGCTGATGGTGGCTCTTGAAAGCTATCATTCAGCATGAAAGCAAACAGACACAACAATCAGTGACAAAGTAAAAACAGAACAAAAGAGAAAGGAAAAATTGGCAAATAACGATTTACTGCAACCAAAGATATAATACAGTATATATATAGATGTCATTCATTCATTTCAACCTCAACCAGGGAAGCAGCTCAATTAATAGGTATAAAAACTGGCATTGAAAGTAATTCTGCATAGCATAAAATCATTAGTCAAATAAAAGCTATGGTGAGGGTTTCTTACTTCTGTCCTGTTCTTAGTCATGTATATATCAGAAAAACCAAATATATACATTGTATATCTGACAAATCTATATATAATTTTATGATATTTTCCAGTCATTTTAACCACCACTGCATACTAAACATGCACAGTCAAAGATAGATTCATAAATAAGGGACCTGTAATGTTATGAATCTCCATCATTTGTTGGTACCAGAATAACTCTAAATTGCGCTTCTGAATCAGAAGATGGGAATGCTTCACCTCTTCACCGTCCTTCACATGAAGAATGCAAGGAGATTGTGATGAATAATGTGCATAGTGTACAAAAAGCAAGTCAAATCTTCCTATATATAGGAAAAAAAGGCATTATATACATGAACAGAATTCATGAGGGGTACTATGAGCTTCACCTCCTTGGAAGGCTGGTGAAAAGACAACATGAAAGAAGTCATTGGCAGGAAGTTATGAATCTGTGGAGAAGAGGTTGAAGAAGGTGTGAACTCTATTGACTGATTCAAGTCCATGGTTAACCTTTCTGCCATAGGCCTCTTCATGTCAAGACCCCAAGGGATAGTCCTTTAAATAGTGGTTGTGGGCGATAAATAAAAGAAAAGTGGAAAGGAAAGTGAATACTCAAGGCAATAAGCAATAAGTTTTAGGGTCAGGCTGACCGAAGAACAATAACTATTAGGGCAAGGCTGAGCAATTAGCATTAAGTTTCTAGGAATCTTGAGCTAATTTGAGTATGTAGTGTCACCTTAAAATAAGAAAGGGGAGTGTAGAGGAAAAGGTAATTAAACAGTACTTCCCTTGGAAAGTTGTAATGAATTACTTGCCGGCGAAGAATATTTATAACCTGCATATCACATCACGCGCTACAAATCCGTATATATAACAGCATTTTTTTTTCATACTCAAAATTTGAAGTCCGAGCTCACTGATAATCATTAAACGCACTTGTTATAATTTCAATCCCCTTGAAAAGAGCATTTTTAATTATTTTTAAATCGTGTATAATCAATTAATTTAATTGCTTTAACTCAAAATTTGTCTGAGGAACAAAATTTTTTATTCATAAAACAGGACAAGGCGCGTGCACAGAAGGTAACATCAGATTCAGGTTGAAATGGGAGGTGGAATGTTTTCATGGTGTTGAGCAAAACAGGCAATTGAGGCTTTTGAACATTGTCATAAATTCTTATTAGCAATTATTAGTACTGGTTTTTTCCTTTCTGGTCTGATTAATGTGACGTTGTTTGCTAGTCATTTATTATTGAATGGCAGAGAATCTGATTCTTCTAAACCTCCCTGGAGTCATTCATCTGAGTTGGCCTGGAAACGTTGAGCATCTTTTTGAGTAAACTTCAGTTTAAGAACCTTTATAAGGCCTCCTAAGTCATACACTGTTACCATAGAAGACTTGTTCAAACAAAAAGTTTCCTGATAGATTTTTAAAGGAAAAAGGTATCTGAGTGGATATCACAAGTTTAAATGCATGTTGTTTTACTTGCATGGCATGTTAGACTAGTGAGAAAAGAAAACTTGTTTTCTGCTAAATGGTTTGAAGGTTTACTTTTCCATTTACCTTTTCTTTCAGGGATTTGGACACTGTGTGCGGCCAAACCAGAAGCAACTAAAATACCAGTTCATTTTACTTTCTTTTGTGTGCATCCAGTAAGATGATTTCACCATTCTTGATTTTCTCAATAATTAAAGTATCTGCTTTCGACAAATGTAGTTTTCCATTCAGCCAAAAGAAGCAGGAAGAACCTGATACAATAGAAACAAACCGGAAATTATAGCTAAATCGACTTGCTAAGATCCTCAAATCCATGCCCAACCAGTCCACCAGAGATATCCATTCAGATTTTTATCAACAGCAATGGACAGACTTTCCAAGCATGCTCTAACACCTGCTGCAACTTCAAATAACAATTTCTAGATAAGAGCTACAGTTTTGTGCTTCTGCACATATTGCTCTGCTTTTGGATGTGGTAAATGTTTCAGCAAAGGATTTTTCTTATAGTTAGACATTCCAAGCAATTGTTTGAATTTTGGTCCATTTTGCTTCTAAAAGTTAAAGAAAAGAAAAAGAGGGATTTCCCTCCCTAAACTTTCTAGTGTACATGTCTGATCAAGAACAAGCAACACCAATGTGCAGTGCATTTTAAGGCAGAACTTGCTTTTCATGAGTCAGAATCATCCTTCCTAAAGTATTCAAAGAAACAATCCCAGTTCCTATATAAATTTTTATTTGCTTGAGGAACCTTTACATCAGAAATACAACTGATCCAAAGGCTTTTTACACAAATGGATTTGTTTGTGTGCTAATTTTTTCCTCCTTTCCCCAAAACGAGAAAAGGCAAACAAGAAGATATCAGAAACGTAGCCAACAATATTCTTAATTTCTTCCAAAATCTCTTTTAAGACATAACAATTCGAAAATAAACTTAAAAATAATAAGGTTAACAAAGTAAAAGATCCTAAAATATTAATTTGAGGAAAAGTTAATGAGTAAGAAAACTTCACTTTGAAAATAATTGCAAGAGCTCATATTTACCACATTCAATTAATTTTATAAACAACTAATGTGACTTTGATTTAGTGGTTCTTAACTTCTTTAAAAAGATTAAGGTCCAAGATTTATATCCCTACCTCCCTATTACTAGTAAATTGTGTATTTTTTTATTTAAATATAATTATGTTATAAATAAAAACTAATATAAAGAAAATTTTGATTAAAATGTAAAAGAAAAAGTATCCACCCAGCTGCCCAAACCTGATCCCAGAATTCATCAGGCCCAGCTTTTGTCTAAATTAGCCCTTCCAAACTATGGGCGGTGAAACCACAAATGAACAGAATCCCAATTGCCAAATGTCAAGGCACCTCATAGCTAGGAGTTGATATGGCATAGCAAGTAGATATTAATTACTTGTAGCTAGCAATCATGTTAATCCAACCGAAACACATCAAACACATTGAACGAAGACAACACCTTCATCACATACGTCTCTGTATACACTTTCATCTAAAGGCATTTGTAATTGACCACAGAGTTGAATAATATATAAATATACTTTTATCTAACTTGAACTGAAAGTTGCCTAGTACCACCAAACTAAAGCACCATCATTGCAAAAGTTCAAGTTTGTTGTTTTGGTTGGTCTTCTTATAAACTTATGCTTGTACATCATTTCTTTTTCATGGGCTTTTTTTATCAGTACTTAGACTCAGTTCTAGTTGCATGGGTGGAGTATAGTTATACATTAACATTTTAGATTTGAATTGTACGTCGTACTCTCTCTTAAATTCTGAAATAGACTAAGTGTGATGTAGGAGAGAATTATTTCTCATTTTATAACTCAAAATTATATGTACAAAAAAGCAAAAACCCTTTTTTTTTTACATACGGTACATTTATCATCAATTTTTTTATGAAAAATTTTCATACATAAAGTTCAATGAATACTATCACACATTCTGAATTTATATAAACTCATTTAACACTACAAATTATTATATCATAATTATGACTTTGGACGCTGTTCTTTTCATGCTGACATTTCTGATTTTATTAGCATCAGGGTTATTTACACTTTTTTCTTTGAGCCGAATAATTTGAATTAACGTGGAATTAGTAGTCGCTCTTGCTCGGTAAGAGAGTGACGGAAGTGGCACCTGTGGCCGTAGGGACATGTCTGGCCTGCGAGGACCATCCTACAAACCTCGGTCTTGTATTTTGGATGCCTGATAACTGGACGTAGCTCGGTGATTCCATGAGCAAACTGGCATTGGTCGCCGTAGGGGCATGTGCCTGTCTCCTGCCATTTGTTGCACAGCTCCGTCTTAACCGTTCCTTGATTGTATACCTCCAAATCCATTGCCTTCTCTAACTCTCTTTTTGCTTCAGATGGCACATACATTCGCCGCTGCATATTTGAGAAAGTTATGATTTTCCTCTTAAACCCTTGCAAATACTGATTAATAGAGTATTATCATGGCTAAATCCAGAAGAAATACTCAGTGCAAGTTACATGTATATTATATACACTAAAATACAAGAATAATCTTAATGATACATTAGTACTTTTTTATTTAAAAAAAAATGAAAATTTGAATCTAGTTTTCTGAAAGAAGAATAATATGCATTTATCATTAAACTAATGACTCGAGTGCAAGATAAATTATGTTTAGAAAGGATATTACATTAGTATTTTTGTTTATGATCTTTAATCTTGAAAATTAATATTTTTAATTATATGAAAAAAATTTAAAGCTACCAAAACATCTTTTCGACATATATTAAAACTTTCAAATATATAAACCATTATTTGTAGAAAAAGCAAATGCTTAAATATAGTTCAATATTTTCTTAACTATACTACAATTATAAAGTTTTAAAACTATCTATATGTACATAATCAAATAGCTTTTTGCAGTAGTTTATAAATAACGATATTTAATTTTTTATTTATATCTTTTAGCTTCCAATTGACAATTTATTAATGTAGGATAGAAAGTAGAAATGGAGAATATCAGCAATATGACCGAAAATAAACCTTATTCATCACTCACAGTACGTAAGCAATTCAATCTCTTTATGTCTGGTATATATGTAAAGGTATTTGGGTGTATACCATTAATCATAGTTAACAAAATCAAGAGTGGCAGGTACTTAATTTAATTCACACCAATATAACAATTGAGAGAATAACAAGACTTAGTTTATTGATTGTTACTTCTCTTCAAGAGGGTTGAGCCTAAGGCTCAAATCCCCAATCTCGCTCCTTAAACTTCTCATATTACCAAAAAGAAAATATATATAATTTGCCATGATAAATGTAAAGATAACAAATAAATTCTCCCCCTTAGGAAGTGGAAAAACAGTAACTCACCGATGGGTTGACGACTCGCTGCTGGTTGCTCAAACCTTGCTGTTGGTTGACCTTAAGATGACTACTAGACCTGACTGAAACGCTCTTCGGCAGCGAATTCCTCTGACCATTACTACTGCTTCTCTCCCATCTTTTCACGTTCAAATCCGATACCTCTTCGTGTTGCAGGTTTCTGTTCATGGCAGCTTGGGACGACGAGTGCAGGCTCAACAGCTTGATCAACTCAGTGTTGGCATTCCGAAGATCCGTATTCTCTATTCGCAGAGATTCTAGCTCTCTAATGAGAGCTTGGAGGCGAGCAAAGCAAAGGTCGTAGTGGTCACATAGTTGCCGATACTCGAGGATGAGACGAGCCTGGTTGAGGCAGTGCTCGGTGGCTATGGCGTCTGACGTGAGATTGAGATTAAGGTGGAGGTCATCCGAGGAAGAGCAAGAGGAAGGCGTGAGGGACAGGGAATGAGGGAGAGGAGAGTTTGGTGGGAAAATGGAGTTGTACATAGAAGACAAGTCGGTAGCTATATCTTGGCGGTAGCGGTGGTGGTTTTGAAGCCGAGACGATGGTGGTGATACTGATACGTAGTTTTGCTTGTCGACGGTGGTATTTTGATTAGAAGATGGAGATCTTGGTTTCTCCATGATGAGTATCTTGCTGCACTAGGTAAACATCAAAAGCTAGCATCAAAACGGAAAATAAATTAGACCATAAGATTCTAGCCAAGAGAAAATCGAATAAAATGTGACACATATTATAATAAATAACAGTACAAAACACCAATTTAGAATTTCAGATTTGGGTTTAAACAAATCCAAAACTTTGTACCAAGGATTTCCCAATCAGAAGGAGCACTTGAAAATGGCTGAAATTGGAGAGAAAATTTTGCTTCCCGGCAAGGAACCTTGTAATTCCGTTATAGTCTTAAATAAAAGAAATGTGAAACAGTTGCCGTAGAAGGAAGAAAAGGTGACAAATAATTAATGGGGGGATAAAATAAAGACATATATATATTTATATGGGAGTTCAGTTGGAGAGGTGAGTGGGGAAGGAAGTGTTTGGTTGGGGGGAATGTTTTGGCGTGGTATGAAAGAATGTGAGTTGGAGATGAGATGGGGGTGGAATTTTTTCCTTATTTGTTTTCTATCATGAGTTAGATTAAGAGATGCTTTTTCAAAGTCTTTTTTTAAGTAAGGTTAATAATTATTATTTCTTTTTTTTTTTCTGTATGTCTGTTGCTTCTATTTCACAGCTTTAACTAACCATGGCCCCTCCTCAATCAAGATATATTGCCTAATATCTTGTTATATAACCAACAACCACTACCACTATTCTAAGTTTTTATCTTTTTCTCTAGGTTTGGCATAAAATCACAAGTTCAGATTTGTCTTAGATTACCTTCTTGATTAATGACAATTGTAGTACAATAATCAAGGCTTAACCTACTTACTCAACTATCAAGGGTGACCCCACTCAACTTTGAAAGATTATAAATACATGTACATTTTTATGAAAAAAATTGGTATTTTTCTATATTGATCTCACTAAAATCCAAAAGTTGAATTTCCATCTATTTTTTAATACAAAAAAAGAATACAAATATTATATTATTCCAATCTTAATTAGCACTTAAATGTGAAAACTTTAAAGTTTAAATTTTGTATTGTTTATTGTTATTATTAATTATTAAAAGATTCTTTTTTACTTCAATATAACTATTAAACCCTTTTTAATGATTGTAAAAGGAATTAGAGTTAAAATGTCACATTTATAAGAAAAAAAATAAAAAACCACAATAAGAAAATAAAAAAGATAAGCATTACAAAAGTCGAATTATAGAGATGAGTGCACATGATATTAGTATCTTTTTTATTAAGCTAAATAGTGTCTTGATTTAATTGGAGGATCAAATGAAAAATTCATGTTTCTTTTGCATTATTATTTGTCTTGTTAGTGACAATTGCGGCGTTGTTATCACATGTTATTAAATTAATCAAGTTAAATTGTTTTCTTGAGAAAAGGCGTTGGTGGGTCATTTCTTGCGTCTACAGACTTCAACAGCAAACCTATTTTTTTCATTTTTAATAGAGAAAAATGCCACAAGAATCACGGTGCGCACTTTACATTATAATCGACAACTTAATCAGAAATAAGAAAATAAAATAATATTAAAGATTCCTTTATACATAATGTAAATAAAGCATGTATGAAAAAGAGAAAAAGATCCTTGCATAAAGTGGGGGAGTGTTTGCTGCGTGGAATCTTGGGATGGATTCTACAGATGGATTCATTGAGGTGAATGGATACAAAGTTGCCAATATTCAAGGTTGAGGGATAGGGATCGGGATACGTTGATCGAGCCATTGAAAAAAAGTATATGGAGAAGGCAGAGAAAGAGTATTGGAGACAAAAATAGAAATGGAAGAGAGGTGGGAGATATGACAAAGATTAGTTGGATACTGTCTTGAATTAGCACACATGTTGAAAACTGTCTTGACTCAATACCCTATCGTGGTCGATCGGTGCAAAGGTTTGTGTTATGTACAGATAAGTTGCCTTCGCTAGATATTGATAAGTTAAGCATTGCTAGCTAAGGGTCTTGGCAAAATTTACATTTATTTCTTCTTGCTTCCCTTTCCTGAAGACTGCTAGAAGAAAACCCAAATACACGAGAAATGATCACATCCGCCAAGCTGCATTACAGTTTACGTGCCTTTTTTTTTAGGCTAAAATGTAATGCTGGTTTCAATTTCAAACGACAATATAATATCATTCTCGAAACATATTACTTATAATAATGGTTTATTTACTCTAAGAATATTTATGTTCATATCTTATATTGAACTTGTTTAGTAATATTTTGACACTGACGTACACAGAGCCATGGACTTGCTGGCCAAAGCCCATGGACCTTCTGCTTATCATACTCTCCTTTCATGGGCTCACGTTTGGTTTTATGATCAAGGTAAAATGTAATTTTGGTTTTGTTGCAGAGTTAATAACATGTCCGGTAAAAAACTAATAAATTAATATGGGTATTTGCATGTTTAGATTAGTTAGATCCTAGGATTGTCTTACTTCTTTGTATCAAAAAAATTTAACAAATTAAAAATTAGGTTCCTTCCAAAAAAAAATTAGGTTAAATATTTAAATAAATCTATGAACTATGTCAAAAAAGTCAATTCAATCCATTTTTTTATTACATTCAAGTAAGTCATAATATTTTTATTTTGAGTTAAATAAGTCTCTTTCTCTAATCATGAACTAATTTTCATTAATTAGCAGTGCACATGACATTTTTAAACCATATCATCTACCACGTGACAATTTGACGTGATGTTTTGATGACATCATTACCATATAACAAATGACATATGGCCTTAAATATTGTTATTAAGATTTGTATAATTCCTTTCTTTACCCACACACATGTCCAAAAATAATTGATTAAGAATTTAAAACAAAAAAAAATTTTAAAAAGAAGATTAATTGCCTTCATCCTAATCTATTGAAGGAACATTATGTTCTTAAATAAATTAAATAATTTGATTTAGGGTTTAAAAAAAATAAAATGAGAACAAAATGAATTCAAAATAATTTAAGATTTTTTCAATTTTCGACTTTTGAATTTTAAATTAAACTTTAGACTAAAGATTTTGAATTGGTCGACAAAAACGCAACAATTTGGAACACAAAGAGAAGAGATCGTGGCTTTAGATGCAGTCGAAGCTTTTCTCTTCCCTCTTAATCCCCTTCCAATTTTTAGGTACTTCCCCTTCCAATTTGGAACATAGAGAAAAGAGATCATGGCTTTGGATGCAATTTGAAACACAAAGAAAGAAAGATCATGGCTTTGGATGAATTCGACAACGAAACCCCATTCCCTTTCAACCAATTCTTGGATGTTGGTGGCGTCAATCCCACTCGTAACAAGCTTTCTATTCTCTTTCCTCAAAGTTGCTGAAAAATCAGGCACTGATTGAGCCAAAATGGAGAACACTTTCCTAGAACTCCCCAACTTGAAACAAACTTCACTTGTTTCTTTGCTGGGGTTCGGTTAAATTCAATTTCTTCACTTTCCTGTTGCTTTACACTCTTCATCCTCACTTTTGTTTCTCTCAATTCTGCATATACTCAGTGTCTTGGGCCTCTTTCCACGATATAATTCTCTGTTGTAAGCCCTAAAGGAATTGGATTACTGGCGCTTGAATTTTAAGAAAGAATGAGAGAAATAAGGTCAAGAGAATGAAAAAAAGATCGTAAAGCAAGATTTGGTTAAAGATGTCAACGGATATCTTATTATAGGGTACCTATGAGTATCCGACTCGGTTATACAAGTTTAGGATATTCCATAAACAGGTTCGGTTAGGGTTAAGGTAGTGATTTCACTATCCGAATTTAATAAGGTAGGGTTCGGGTACCACCTTTTGGGTACCTGTTATCCGAACCTGATTACTATTTATAAATATTTTATTATTATTTTAATAATTAAATTAAAAATTTATAATTTTTACCAACTTTACAAGTAATTTTTTTTTTTGTTAAAAACTAACAAATATATGAAAAGTATGATTACTCTAATTATTAATATGATGACATTAATATATTTAAATTAAAAAAATTATTAGATTGTTAATTATGTTTAAATAATTTGAATATTATATCATTAAATATTACGTTGAAAAACTTATTAGATTGTTATTTTTGTTTAAGTATGGTTACTCTAATTATTAATATGATGACATAAATACTTTTATTATTACATGTGTATATATTATGTACTTTAAATATAAATAGATTTACTTTTTATTTTGTATTAACATTGTAAAAATTATAACTCATAAAATTATTAATTACAGTATATATGCATTTATTTATATAAACATATAATATATAAATCTAAAGGGAAATTATGAAATTAGAAAAGTTAATTGGATAATTAGGTACCCATGAAGAAGATTTTAATAATTTTTTTATTTAATCGAGTATTTAAACGGGTTAGGGTAATTATAAGGTAGCGGGAATTCATTAGGGTTAGGGTTAGGATAGTAATTTTAAAATTAAACGGGTAGTTAATAGGGTTGGGGTAATTAATTTTTTATAGAGTTAGGGTTCAGGTACCTCGAAATTATAGGGTAACCGATCCGTTGACATCCTTAGATTTGGTTGGTGGATTTGCCACAGAGAGTTTTTAATTAAAATTTGAAGGTTTACTCTTTTTTGACCTTAGTTTTTTGAATACAACAGCTTCTATTAGTTATAAAAATTTATTTGACTTTTTGTCAGTATAATAATTTTGTAAGTTTTGGATTTAAATCCAATTAGATGATTTATTTTGTTAAACACAAAAAGTTTGTCTTATGTTAGATTATGAAAAAAAAAGTAATTATTTTTTTTTAATTCTTAACTAATAATTTTTAAACATGTGTTTAGGTAAAAAGATAAGTACACAAATGTTAATCAATAATTTTTAAAGTCAAATTATCTATTACGTAATTGTGACCTCATCAAAATGTCACACAAAATTGCCACATGGTAGATGATATGGTATAAGAGTGTCAAGGTTATCGTTGATTAATAGAAGTAAATTAATGGTTAGAGAGAGGGGCTTATTTGACTTGAAATAAAAGTTTAAAGACTTATTTGTATACAATAAAAGAATAAGGACAAAATTAATTTTTTTATATAATTTATAAATTTATTTAAATATTTAATTTAAATATTATTACCTTATACATTGCAATGAAGTTGTCATACTTTACAAGTTAAAAAATTGACATTGTACTATAGTTGTTAAAGTTCATATGTAAAATTAAAAATTATGCGTGTCTTATTAAGATATATATATATGAGAATTAAATAAATTAATTAATTTGATAAAATAAATTAGTCATTAATTGAATATATGATAATTATTTATATTTGTTTATCAATTTTAAAAGTTTTAATATTGTTGTATGAAATAATAATAATTTTTTAAAAAATTAATTTTTATTATTTAAAAATACTGAAATTATGATTTGATCAAAATAGAAATGCAAGGATGTTCTTTTCACTTTAGAAACTTGAATGGGTTTTAAGGTCGAAGGCACTCTATGTGTCATGGACTACGCTCTCTTTGTTTAAGTACATGATAGTCAATGAGGCGCTCGAGTGGACACTTTCACTCAAGCCAATCAATTACTCTATTATATCTGAACAACATGAATAATAACCACAAGTTAAGTCATAAGGAGCAATATTAAAATCAAAAGGCATACCGAATACCATATATGCAACCATCGATATTATATAAAATAAAATAGTTTATTAATATTATATAAGTACAAATAGACCAAGAAAAGAAATGCACCATCATCGAGTCATAGGGGCAACCCTAAATCATTAGCTACAAATGCACCCGAACTAGTGAGACAATCTAACAACATGCCGACTATTCATCCCTTATAAAGAGTTTACAAGATTTTACAAGTATTATATCAATAGCTATTACAATATTTGACATGGGGCAATTCCTTTTCTAAAAAGTCTTTCTTGAAAAAAACTTAAAAAGTATTTCTAGAAATGTTACCACGAGACATTACAATGTTTGAAAGAAGGGACATCTCTCTTAGATGTACAAAAGACTTATTCTCCTAAGGAATTCCACCTTATCATAGCCCTATATAAAGTTGGCTTATGACATCATGGATCCAACAACATAATTGGAAGCAAGATTTAGACAAATGAAACAAATTAACTTAAAACAATTTTAACAATTATACTCATATCTCAAATATTTTAATACATTTATTCTAGCAAATTTCATGCCAATAATAGGATATTAGATATTAGCTTAGAAGTAGCTCCGTGGAGCTTAGTCTACAAAACCTAGTAATTAGTTGTCTTCTCTTAGGGTGAGGTGATACTATTTTGTAGACCAACTTTTTTATTAAAAAAAATTATAAATGGAACTTTAACTTGTGGAATTGGAATTGAAGAAATTTTGCAATAAAGATGTGATTACGAAGGAAACAACATGTCAAACACTTGAGGATAACAAATTATGGACCAAACCTGCCAATAGCTCTATCAATACTTCATTAAAGCCAAAGTGAAAGTTCAATTCCCTCCCACCCCTCCCTTCCCTTTTCTTTTTTAGAAATTGCAATGATCTCATTTTCAAAATTAAACTTATGATCATCGGTAAGTGATAATCAGTTTTTCTTTTTTAAAATGATTACTCAGTTTTTAGATTTTATAATTAATTCTTCGGTTATATAGTTTACATGTGAATAGTAATACTCAAGTTATAAAACATTTGATTTAATAGTAATTATATGTATCTCTTACTTAAATAACTGACTTAAATTTAAGTTTTTTAACTAAAAATTGTATCCCAAATTCAATTAAAAAAAATTTCAAGCCTTATGGCATTGTTCAACATTGGCAATGCACGAGTGTAATTTAATTGTAACAGCGTGGATTGACCCAAAATACCTTCTGAGAATTCATCAGTTTACCTTATAATTGAGGGTCGAGGCCATTTCAGAAGGTTAATTTTTTGTTTTTTTGAAAAGCAGATCAGAAGGTTAAATTGACCGTAGCAAAATTTACACTCTTTATTATCAGGCCTAGTTTTTCTGTTATTACAGTTTAAATGGACTAAGAATATATAATAACCCCGTCAAAACTATAACAGAAGAGTAACTGAGGAGGGGAAGTTGGTAGGGATGCAAAATTCAAATGGACATTGAACAATAGGTGTGATCAATGCTCGTAATTGTAAAAATTAACAGGGGAACTGTGACCAACTTTTATTTTCCTTGTTATTAATCCAGACCAAGTTGCTTGACGAAAATGGAGGAATAATGCTCTTCAATTCAATTTCCTCTTCTCGTGTTAAAATTCAAATCCTAAATGTCAAACCATTAAATATTTTGAGGTTTCCCTATAAAGTCAAACCGATAGATATATATGTACATACACAGTACACTTGACAATGGGGAAAAACAAAGTCACAAGATCGAAATAATCACAACAAGAAGAAACTAATGGAAGAAAAAAAAAATCTTAACAGAATTAATACCTCATTGAAAAGGATAAGTTGAAACTAATTTAACTTAGAGGAATCTCATACTGAGTGAATGCACCACCATTAACTTATGAAAAAATGAACTGCACTTAGGGATATAATTAAGTTTTTTAATTTACCCCGCAGATAATTCTCGAGTAGCTACTAGGGCCTTGTAAATCTCATAAACCAACCTTTGGTCAAATTCATTGCTGGAATAAACAACAGGAACTTTTCGAGCCTTGGGAATCCGTTTTCCTCCAAACGTATTATTGGTATTCAAGGAGCCCACGTTCCCAGCCAAACTGATCATCATGTTCATATAAGCATTTTTGAGCTTCGTCAAAAGCTTGACAGGCGAAGCTATCTTCCAACGCAGCTTCGGTATCGCCTTGACCCTCCAAAACCTTCGCGATCCCGCTCCAATCCTTGTGACTTTGACGTTCTTTCTGCTCTTGACCACCTCGCCGTTGAGTCTTTGGTATTGCCTTCTTCTCCAGTATCTCTTCAAGGTACCAGGAAATGGTTTTTGAAGTAACTCCATTTTCAGAGAGTAAGGAAAGAAAAAGAGAACTGTGAGAAGGCTAATCCATGACGAGCCTTTCTTATACACATTGGGTTATACATCATGGTTGGTGTAGTGATTTCAATGGAAAGATATTGAATGTTCTAAGGGCAAAGAAGTCAAGTATTTTTTAGGTCAGCAAAGTCGGGTTTGACTAATAAATTCAATTTTAGGAGGATTGATTCAATCCATTTAATGAGTTCATCTTCATGGAAAAGGGTTAGAGTTGAACTGGATTCAACTCAGTTGAAAATATACGAGTTAAATCAAAGGATACATATAATGGGATCAACTATGGAAATTCTAACCATAGTTTATATATATTTATATATATATATATATATTTGGAAATTTAAATTCAGCTGCTTGTACAGGAGGTACATGCACCAATTAGTAACATAAATGCGTGGATGTAATCGTAGTTACATCTAATGAGACCATTAATTGATTCTTGAATGCTTAAGTGATCAAACTTTAATTTTATACCCAACTTCATTCCTACTTGTTTATAGTTGATCCGAGTAAATATAATCAAGCTAAAATTTGAGTAATTTGTACGCAATAATTTATGCCACTTGGCTTAAGCTTGAGTGATACAAGGTGGAACGGAATTTAGATATAAATTTTAGATTCTAGTAGTAGTGGTGCTCCTTCTTGTATAAAAAAAATTATAATGTAATCATAGAAACTAATTATCATGAAAAATATTTTGTGTACATATAATTTTGAGATATACAAAAATAATAATTTTCTCATATTTCATAAATCTCACATTTATTATCTTAAAAGTCGAACCCCATAACTTTAAAAATTATATTCTCTAATTAATCATCAAAGACACTAGATATAACAGAATTAAACAACTATATTATTTAATTAAATCAAAGATCTAGGAACCAAAATAATGGAATTGAACTTTTGTTAGATAATTTTTTCGATAAATGACTCTTTTGGTCACTTAACTTATTTAGAATTTCTATTTTAATAACCCAATTTTGAAAAATTACATTGTGATCATTAGTATTTATGAAAGTTAATATTTTGGTTACTCAGTCATTACATAATTTCTTCATGCCAACTAACTTTAATTACATTGTATATTCATATCAACTCATTTGACATATCTATTATCCACATGACCAAGATCAATTGATATAGAAGGTCACGTTAGACGGTCATTAGCTTCTAATGGATGAGTGACCATAATGTTAACTTTTATAAATATTAGTTAATAAATGTGATTTTTCAAAATTTGGTGAGTAAAAAAAAAAATCAAGAAAAGTTAATTGACTGAATGGGTAATTTATTCTAATTCTTTTGTGCTATTAAATTTTGACATAAACAAATATAAAAAAAAAAAAAAAGAAAATGAGATGAGCAGGCTTGAGCTAGCTATCTGTTCAAGTCAGTTACTAACATCCTCAAATTCTGGTTCAACTCAACGTGGAATTAACAAGTATGTAAAAACAATTTTTGAGTAGTTGATAAGGTATGATTTCAACACCAGTGAAGAGGTCCTAAAATCATTATATTTTAAGTTTTCAACACCAGTGAAGAGGTCCTAAAATCATTATATTTTAAGTTTTACTTTTCATGTGTATATTTGGTGTAATTTTACGTCAGCTTATTAATTTATTAATTAATTTTATATATTGAATGAAATTAATAGTGGTGTCATATCGTGATCCAAAAAAAAAAAATAGTGATGCCATATTTATTAAAAATGATTTGATTGTAATATAACATTTTTAGAAAGGAAAAAAAATGAGAAGCATAATAAAAAATGTTATCAACAACCTATAATTGAATCAAACCAACACTGCTCGTTGAATTTTATTGTAGGCAGAGATGAGGTATAGAGGTACGCAAGGCATGAGATAAGTAAAAGGAATAAAAGGCTGAATTCATCTAGAGATGTTTGACCATACACCAACATTTAAATACTTTAAACAAAAAGTAGGTTTTGCCAAGATTTTAGTATTTTTTTTAGCGTGCTTACCTGTTTCTGATATTTCTAGCACGTGCACGCCGAATTCTGTAGAGGCCTTGACTATGATGAATGGAAACAAAATTTCTTCTGGATGCCATTCGAATTGGCTTTAGTAATTGGAGACTGACTGCCGGTCCTCTTTTGGTAACTTAATTATATAATGATATGCAACCAATGACCAACGAAATCAAACAAGGCATTGGTTACTTTGATAGGATGTAATAATATTTGTGCATTGAGTAGAATTCAAGATAGATTGACGTATATGATAAATAATTTTGTAATCTTCTGTCGATTTTTCTTTTGCAAAAAATTTATTTGTTGAATTTAATAGTCAAGGTGTGTATTTGGTTAATTGGAATAAAAAGTTTTTTTAATCAAACCAAATTAATTGAATGGACTGTAGAAGTTAATTGAATCGATTAAAAATCTATTCTAATCGAATTAAATTAGTTAATTAAGCTAATGATCAAATTAATTAAATTAAGGCCACCACAAAATGAACCTTTTAAAGATATTTTCTATGTTATTGTTAACCACAATCGACATCTGAAAGAGTGATATATAGA
This sequence comes from Theobroma grandiflorum, assembly GCA_036013995.1. Classification (NCBI taxonomy): domain Eukaryota; kingdom Viridiplantae; phylum Streptophyta; class Magnoliopsida; order Malvales; family Malvaceae; genus Theobroma; species Theobroma grandiflorum. The sequence goes on along the minus strand of CP142132.1, from coordinate 13,533,092 downwards.
AGGAGGTGCTGGGATTCGACTTCATGCTCAAATATGAAAATAATTAATAATTAAAATATAACGCAGCGGAATAATAAACTAGTATTAGATTAGAAAAACAGTCGAATCCTACAAGATTAATGTTTGTGTTTTTTATGTAACTTTCAAATAAGTATGAACACTCATAAGTTTAAGAATTACATACCTTGCTCTATATATCGTAATCAAAAGCCACTTAAATCAAAATCTATGCTTGTTCACCTTTAGGATTTGTCAAATCTTTAACCACCCAAATGCTTGGCCTCTAATAGTAATCCACACAGTAACTGAATGAGACATTCTCAAAGGTAGGATTTTTACTTGTGCTAGTAAGTTTTGTTTCAAAAACAAAAGGACCAAAACTTCTTGCCAAATCTTATTTTTGTCAGACAAATAAAACTATTTTTCTTTTCTTGTTTTATGAAACGATTGACAAGTATTTTTTTTTGGCTACTTATTTTTTGGTTTGCCAATATAACATATTTATATAGCCAAATTAAGTTGTAGCCCTAAATACAACAGTTGTATTTTAATTTAATTAAGTCTCTGAGAACTTAATTAATTTTCACTTTATTTTGGTCTTTTTCAATTAAGTCCAACTTAATTAATTATCCTTATTTAATCTCAATCATGTCACTTAATATGTGTGACCCATTAAGCTTCTAATATGTTGACAATAAATATAAATCATAATCAAATATCAATTTGATAATTAATTTACATTTATAGATCATGAGCGGCTTCTAGCAATACATCATGACTACTCAAATGTTAGAGAGTCAATTAAAGAATTTGACAAAGCCCTTCAGTGATAAGTCTCTCAGTGCAATACGGTCCTTTCATCAAATATCCTGGATATATCATTAAACATGGCTCGGTGTCTACTTATGACATTCAATATTAGTTCTCATAATTTATGACTAACTTTATAAATTTAGGAAACTAACTTTCCTCAAATTTATCATGCTTTGGCCAAAGACTTTATACAAGTTAATCAAGAATTGAGAACAAGTGAGATACATCCCTTCATATAACTTGGGGTGATAAATCCTCTCTTTACCACTCATTCACCTTTGAATGCTTCATGGCATACCCAAAAACACCCTGTTTAGGCATTTAGATGCTTCCAAATCCGTAGGGGTGAAATCAAAGTATGTCACTCCTCATACAAGATGACCTGATGTCTCAAGTCTGAAGACTAGTTGCACGACTATCACATGAGAACATTTTCCATAGACACTTGAGTGAAATACCAAATGGAGTTCTCATAGCAGGTCATGTTCAGTGAACTCGTTCTTTAACAAGCACCTACACGTTATCCTCAAGTATCCCACATACTTCAATCTATGAGATCGATTTCTTACTTCCCAAGTAAAGAGGCTTAACATGTACTGGTCTTTGAGCATTGTCAATGCCTTGTCTTGACAATACAATGACCAGGAACAATTTTAGGAACATGGCTTTGATGTATAGTAATCTCATAATTGTAACAACTTTACAATTCTCTTGCAAGGCCTTTATGTTCCATGGGTTTCATCCAATTAGTACTTAATAGCTTCTTATCATTGCACTAACATGAAGGAAACCTCTATCATATATAGATATGTGATTAAGTATGCATTAAATGACAATATATATTTCTTTATCAATCCAATTGGCTCAAGGGCATATGGACTAACCTAAAGAGAGTGACCCGCCCACCCATTGATAAGGACTTAACTTTCCAAGAAGTTTGGATTCCATCCTCTATACAACCAGTTGCCACATGTTGATAGAAGTTTGCCCGAAACCTAGCGGAAGCCTAAGATAGGTAGTAGGAGGTTTACTTACCTTGCACTTAATCAAACTTGCCCACTCATTAATAATATAATCATCAATACCAACCTTGTAAAGGAAGCTTTGTTTAGTCTCGAGACCACTTGAAAATGTTTTAACACACGCTTAATATTAAGCAAGAAGTTGACATCGGGATCATAGAGAATTACCATATCATCGACAAATTGAAGATGTGAGACATAAGCCCCCAAAGCACCCACTTTCACACCTTTAACAAGCTGTTTGTCCACTGCATTGTACATGAGAGAGCTAAAAACTTCCACAACAAGGTTGAAAAGGAGGGAAGAAAAATGATAACCTTGTTTTAGGCCTCTATCCAGTCTAATTTCTCCTATCGAAGTACTGTCACTAGAATCAAGACACTAGCAGTTGTAACACAAGCTGTTACCCATTTGTGCCATTTCTCTCCAAAGTCCATAAGTTTCATTGTTAATTCCATAAAATCCCAAGCAATGCTGTCGAAGGCTTTTTCGAAGTCAACTTTAAGAAAGATCCTCCCCTTTTTATTCTTTTTCATGAGATCAAGCATTTTGTTTGTAATAAAAACAGAATTAAGAAGCTGTCTCCCTTGAATGAACACAAAATAATTGATGCCAACCACTTGATCAATTAATTTTCTCAACTTAAGAGCAAGGCTTTTGGAGATTACCTTGTAAAGACAACCCACTAGACTTATGAGATGATAGTCATCAAGTGAATAGGAGATTCACACTTTAGAATAAAAAGTCACAAAGAATGAATTCACCTCTTTCACCATAATCCTAATATTTTGAAAATCTAGAACAATTCTCATAACATCATCTTTAATGGTACCCCGTTGCTTTTTGAGGAAGTTAAAGTTGAACTTGTTCAACCTTAGGGCCTTGTTCCCTTCGTAGCTTTCAATAACCTCTCGAATTTCTTACTCGTTGAATGGTCGTTCAAGAAAAGAAATTGATTGTTCCTCAAGTTTCATAAGCCTACAACTAAGAAACCTTAATTTGACAACCGGCTTTTGGTCATCCCTTTCTTCAAAATGTTTGAAAATATCTTATTTGATCTCTCTTGGCCTTTCAAAAGTGTGACTGTCATTAGAAATTCTCCCAATAAAATTAATTCTTCTTTTAGTTGAAGTCATATTGTAAAAGTATCTTGTATTCCGGCTTCTTTTCAGAAACCAATGCACTTAGGACTTTGATGCCACGATGTTCTTCAATTCTCAATAACTTCCAAAGATCCTTTTTTATTTTAGCAAGTGATCTACAATTGATCACATCAAGCCCCTCCTGTTGCATTTACACAGTAAGTTGGTGCATTTCCATTTCCAATTTGCTTATTTTTATCTTCACATCATTAAAAATAGTCTATTGCCATTTCTTGATGTTATTATATGCTTTGTGCCCTTTAGTCTATGCCAAACCGTAACCTTTCTATTGCTCAAATTTGTAGTAGCTTGCCAAGCATTAAAAAACATAACTCCAAAACTCTCTCTATCCAACCAATGATTATAAAATTTAAATGACTTCGACCCTCAATTGACTTCTTGCCAACATAAGATAACTAGAAAATGGTCCAAAATCAATGCCAACAGAACCAGGTTAGGCCAACATTTCACCATCTCCATCACAATCAAGAAAAAGTCAAGCCTACTAAAAATGGCATTATCATGTGAACCACACCAAGTGAAATTACCACCTATTATAAAGAGATCCATCAACCCAGCTTCCTCTACAAAATTATTAAAATGAGCCATCGAACTATCAACTCTTTCACAACCAGATCTTTCTTCAATATTTCTAATCACATTAAAGTCCTCAACAATACACCATGCCACATCCCATGTCCTAATCACCTTTAGAAGTTCCTCAAGAAAAGTGAGTCTTTCTTTATAATCATTCCGGCCATAAATATCACCAAAACCAAACAATATATCCAACTTGTTTAGTTTACCAATAATCATAATGTATCTTCTCCTCATAATAATATACTTAACTTTAAAGGAATTGTCATACGAATAAGAAAGTAACCCACCAAAAGCTCCCATAAAATCAATAGCTAACCATTTGCAAGAGCCTCTACCTCATAGATTTTCAATAACTCTTGAACTCATCTTCTACATTATAGTCTCTTGCAACAACAACAACATCAGCTTATGATTCAAAGACAGATGACGCACATCCCTTTTTTTTTTTTGGTCTCCCTTATTTCTCTCATATATTCCAAGAAATAATAAACATAAGAAAAATCAAAGCATAAAAGAAAACGCACACTTAGCTTCTATTGAATAGATGAGTCTACTCCTCTTCTTCGATGGCTATAAAAACACTGACCATTTTGTTGTTGCTCAAGTCAAAATCCATTCCAACCTCTTTGCCAATCGCAATAGTGGCTTCAACCTCCTTTAGAATTAAAGCATTATGCTTAGCTATATCATCATTTGTTACTTGATCATCAAACATTAAATGAAAGATCTCATTTACTCTCTATTGAGTTCGAAATGAGTTTTTCCCTCATTCTGTTAAAGGTGGAAGCTTAATTTACAGAATGGTGCAGAGCTTTCTTAAACAGATTAGTAAAGTGACAATCAGATGATTGTCACATGCTCTCTTTTACTTATATGATCCAACGCACGTGTCCTTATTTCTTTTATTTTCTTGTTGCTTGTTATTATCCTTTGGTTATTAGCCTTAATAGATGTAATGGCCACGTAGCCTATTTCCTTGTTTTTTAGATAATGCATCAGATTGGTTGTAACGAGTCCACTTGAAAACCACTTTGTTATGGCTTATTTAAATATTGACAGTTTTACTGTATCGTGGGTTAATGAATGTGACATTTCTAGTTTTATTTTGTGGTCTTCTTCTTCATCTTTTTGGCTTTACTCATCATTGTTGTTTTAAGATTTATTGTTCTTAAAGTTACCATGGTATCAGAGTGTTTTTTGGATCTTGTGGGACTGTGAGAAAGTTTTTTCTTCAATATTGATTTCTTGTTTGCTAAGTTTTTAAACTCTCTGTTGCAAATGGCTTCTTTGAATATAACCGTTACTACTCCTCCAATTTTTTCTAGACAAAACTATTAGATATGGGCGATTAAGATAGAGGCTTACTTGAGAACTTATGACCTGTGGGGGATCATTACTGCTGGAGGAGATCCCTCTATTTTGAATGTCGCCAACCCAACGGTTGCTCAATTGAAACGGCATAACGAAGAGGTAGCAAAAAGGTACAAAGCCCTTTCTGTTCTACATTCTGTAATTTTTGATTCTATATTTACGAGGATTATGAATTGCAAGTCCCCAAAGGAGGTTTGAGATAAGACAAAAAATGAGTTTTTTGGGAATGATAGGACTAGGCAAATCTAGGCTTTGAAGTTTTGGAGAAAGTTCGAAACTCTGAGAATAGATGATGAGGAGATTGTTCAAGATTTTTCAAAGAAGGTTCACAAGATTATGAATCGTTTTAAGGCTGCTTGGTGAAGAATTATTTGAGAAAAGAATAGTAAATAAATTTTAGTAAGTCTTTTAAAGAAGTATGAGTCAAAAATTTCTTCTTTGGAAGATTCTAAGGATTTGAGCTCAATTTCTGTAAATGAGCTTGTGAACGCCTTATAGACTCAAGAACAACGAAAGGCATTGAGGCAAGATAAGGCTATTGAAGGTGCTTTGATGGCTAGAAATACAGATAAACGACACAACAACGGGTATAACGAAAGGTCTGAGAATGAAAAAAAAGACAAAGGAAAGAAAATTTATGAGAAAAAGTAAAGAAATCAAAAGAGAACTTTTCCACCTTGCTCATACTGCAAGAAGACCAACCATATTGAGAAGTTTTGCTGGTATAAACCTAATGTCCAATGTAGTGCTTGTAACCAGCAAGGTCATATGGAAAAAGTTTACAAGAATCAAGGAACTAAGGCTGATGAGAGAGCTGCAGTTGCTGAGTAGAAAGATCAAATGGAAGATGAAGTTCTTTTTATGGTTAAAAAGGTAGACTTTGATGAAAAGAAAAACATTTGGTTGTTAGATAGTGGTTGCTTAAACCATTTAATAGGTCGCAAGCAGATTTTTCAAACTCTTGATGACAATTTTAAGACAAAGATGGAAGTTGGTAATGAAGATTTTCTTTTGCTCTTTGGAGTTGGTACAGTAGGGGTACAAACACTTGATGGTTTAAAGTCAATATCAAATGTTTTTATGCACTAGATGTTAGTCAAAATCTACTCAGTGTATGGCAGCTATTGGATGATAATTATGAATTGGTGTTCAAAGACAAGGCATGTATAGTTAAAGATCCTACTGGAGTTGAGCTACTAACTGTGGGAATGAAGAACAAATGTTTTCCTTTGAATTGGATGAAGGTTAATCATACTAATTACAATTGTACTATGACTGAAAATGACCTTTGGCTTAAAAGGTTTGGTCATGTGAACTATGGTTCACTAAAACTGATGAGCATAGATAAGATGGTGGTCTGTTTACTTGAGATTTCTAAATCTGACAGGGTTTGTGATATTTGTTAGTTTGGTAAGCAAAAACGAGCACCATTTCCCAAAGTCAAAAGATGGAATGCTACTTAGAAATTACAACTATTGCATACTGATCTATGAGGTCCTATGAAGACTTCATCACTTAATGGAAGTAGGTATTATTTGTTTTTTATTTATGACTATACTAAATTCAACTGGGTATTTTTTCTCAAAGTGAAATCTGATGCTTTGAATGCATTTATAAAGTATAAATCATTAGTAGAAAATCAAACAAATTTGACCATTAAAATGTTGAGGAGTGACAATGGAACTGAGTACACAGCTAAAGAATTCGAAGATCACCTGAGCAAGTTTGGTATTATACATCAATTAACAGTGTCTTACAGCTTTCAGCGGAATGGTGTATCTGAGAGAAAAAACAGGATATTGATGAAAATGGCAAGGTGTTTACTCTTTGAAAAGAATTTGCCAAAGACACTGTGGGCTGAAGTTGTGAACACAGCTAACTATCTGCTCAATTTATCTTCAATAAAAGCCTTAGTGAGTAAAACTCCTTATGAAGCATGGTATGGTTTAATACCTTTTGTTGATCACCTAAAAATTTTTGGTTGCATATGTTATGCTAAATATCGATGCTAGGAAAACAAAACTAGATGAAAAGTCTGTTATTGCAATTCATCTTGGATATAGTGAAGTTTCTAAAGGATATAGACTATTGCATGTCATGACTATGAAATTCTTTGTTAGTAGAGATGTTGTTTTTGATGAAAGCATGAAGTGGAATTAGGATACTAAAGTTGTGGAAAGTTCATATAGTCAACATATTCTAATAGATTACATATCAGAAAATGAAGATGAACTATAGTCAGATGAAAATGTTGATGAACCTTCTGTGAGAGAAACTAGACCTTTGAAAGATATTTATTCAAAGTGTTATGTTGTTATCTTAGAACCAAGTTCATATGTAAAAGCTGCTACAAATGAGCATTGGAGACAAGCTATAGAGACTAAAATGTTGATGATTACAAAAGAATAATACCTGGTGTTTGGTTGACAGACCTAAGAAACAAAAGGTAATAGGAGTTAAGTGGGTTTACAGAACAAAACTTAACTGAGATGGAACCATCAACAAATATAAGGCCAAACTTGTTGTGAAGGGGTTTTCTAAAGTGTATAGAGTGGATTTCTTTGAAACTTTTGCACCAGTAGCTATAAATGATATAATCAGGCTACTAATGGCTCTCGCTGCTTATGAAGGATGGGAGATATGGCATTTGGATATCAAATTAGCTTTTCTTAATGGGATTATCAAAGAAAATATTTATGTGGAGCAGCTTGAGGATTTTGTTCAACTTCGGGAAGAAGATAAAGTATGCAAGTTGCTAAAAGCATTATATGGCCTTAAGCATGCACCACAAGCTTGGTATGAAAGGATGGATAGCTATCTGTTTAGTCAAGGTTTTGTGAGAAGTAAGAATGAACATACTTTGTATGTCAAAGCTTCAAGTAACCTGATCTATTTGATAGTTTCTCTATATGTTGATAATTTGCTCATCACAGGACCAAGTGGTGAATTCTTGAATGACTTCAAAGCAAAGATGCAAAATGAGTTTGATATGAATGACTTGGGGAAACTGTCATATTTTCTGGGTTTACAGATTGAATAGAGGTTTGATTGTATACTATTGCACCAAAAAAAATATGCTTCAGAATTATTGAAAAAATTCATGATGGAAAATTGTAAGGCAGTGCAAAACACCATTGGTCACTTAAAACAGATTTAGTTTGAAGGATGAAAGTGCAGAAGCTAATGAGACTTATTACAAAAAACTCATTGGAAGTTTGCTTTATCTTTTTGCATTTAAACCAGACATTATGCATGCTACTAGTTTGTTGTCTAGGTTTATGCAAAAACCTTTTGAAGTTCATCTCATGGTAGTTAAAAGGATCCTCAGATATGTTAAAGGAACCTTAAGCTATGGCCTTAAGTTCAGTAAGAATGTGAAGTTGGAACTGCAAGGCTATTCAAACAGTGACTGGGCAGGGAGCTGAGAAAATTCTAAACGTACAAGTGGTTATTGTTTTTCTTTTAGAATTGCTGTCTTTGCCCAAAACTCTAAGAAACAAGAAATTGTGGCACAATCTTCAACAAAGGCAGAATATGTGGTTGCATCTGCTGCAACAAATCAAGCACTCGGGCTCAAAAAAATCTTATTGGACTTGAAGGTGATTCAAGAACAACAAATTGTCCTTTGGATGGATAACAAATCTGCTATAGCCATTGCTTCAAATCTTGTAAACCATGGAAGAACAAAGCATATAAGGGTTAAATACCATGCCATAAGAGAAGCTGTCAAGAACAATGAGATTTAGGTGAAGTTTTACTGCTTCAATGACCAGTTGGTTGATATTTTAACTAAGGCCCTTAGTAGAGACAAATTTGAGTATTTGAGGATGAAGCTTGGAGTGTAAAGTCATCTTCCAAAAAGAATGTTAGAGATGGAAGCTTAATTTGGAAAATGGTGTAGAGCTTTCTTAAACAAATTAGTAAAGTAACAATCAAATGATTGTCACTTGCTCTCTTTTGCTTATTTGATCCAACGCATATGTCCTTATTTCTTTTATTTTCTTGTTGCTTGTTATTATCCTTTAATTGTTAGTCTTAGTAGATGCAATGGCCACACGGCCTATTTCTTTGTTTTTTAGATAATGCATCAGATTTGTTGTAAGGGGTCTACTTGAAAACCACTTTGTTGTGGCTTGTTTATATATTGGCAGTTTTACTACATCGTGGGTTAATGAATGTGACATTTCCAGTTTTATTCTGTGGTCTTCTTCTTCATCTCTTTGGTTTTACTCACCATTGTTGTTTTAAGATTTATGGTTCGACGAGACATCAATTTCAAGAGAAAAATAATATTTGAGTCATATTTTACAAAGGCATTCTAATTGAGTCATGTACATATATATATATATAGTTTTTATAAATAAGAATATTATTAATTTATATATAAAGTGAGACCTATATATTTTTTAACAAATATATTTTCTTATAAATTTAACAAATTATTAATTTAACTTGGAATCAACTCAAAATATTATTTAATCAAGATTATTAATTTATCGAGGTTATTTTGTATTTCAATTACAAGATAAATGTAATAAAATTACAATTACTTGTAATTAAGAACTAATTATAGAAAAATTATCTTAAATTTTCATTAATTAAATATAATAAAATCTTTATTACTTAATTGAAAATTTACTTTGATGCTTAATTAATTATAAAGTCTAAACTACAGCAAATTAAGTTAAACAACCTATCTATCTAACTTAGCCGGTAGAGCATTTGGCTTTAAATTACATAGTTTCTATGCACTACACTTTTTTATTGGTCATTAATGGAAAGGTTAATTTGATTAATTGAACAAATTTTTACAATCAAAATCGATTGAAATAATCAAATTAATTAATTTATTAATCAAATTAACTGAATCATAAAACTATTTTTTAATAAATTTAATTAATTCATTTTAATTGAAAATTGCTCGCCCCTGTCCATATATATGTATGTGTACATATGATAATATCAATTTCCAAATCAATCACATTTATAGTCTTCCGATAAAAGATTATATTTATTTAATTTATTCAACAATGACAAATGTCGATATCAGCAAAGGGGCAAAAGATTCAAAACCATATATATCACTTGCTTGACTACTAATTTGTCAGGTATATATAACAAGTCACCAAAAAGATATTGGAAAATTAAAACATTCATGAAATGGACAACGATAGAGGAAACTTTTGTCTTTTGAATAGTTTTGTTGGATAAATTGTTTTTTTTTTTTTTTGTTTAGTATATATTGTGATAACTTCAAAACATTGAAACTTGAGTGGTGGACATTTAATAAAAAAAAAAAAGAATGAGAAGAAACTTGTTAACCTATAAGAAAATTTACCATATACATAGTACTGAAAATTTAAAGATTTATAAATATTTTACATGTGTTTCATTAAAGTATATTTATAAAATTAATAAATTAATTAATTATTAAATAAATATATAGTAACCATTATAAAAATTTAAAACTCCATTCAGGGTATCTAAATAATACTTTAATATATAACTAATTAACTACTTTTTACAATTGCAAAGACTTGGATTAGTGGGCCCACCCAATACCTTCAATTCATGCATAGCTTCCAAACAAAAAACAAAGAAGCGGACAGGTGTGAAGACATATGTAGAGGCGTTAACCATTATCCAGCACAACTGATAGAGTTTTCAACTTCCCACGTCCCAACCCAAACTTCCTTGCCCCTCTACACTTCCCTTTGGTCAAATCCCATGAAAACGAAATCCAAAGACACAAAGTCCTTATGGAAATGGAAAGGAAACATGAACAAGAAAAAGAACGGCAAGCAATTTCCAGTGTCGGAATTCCTCCGTGAAAGCGGCCAGAAAGTGGAGCAGAACGTATGGGGACCTGGAGGCGGTGCTGGGATTGGTTGCGGCATTGGAGTTGGGTTTGGTTTGGTTGGGGGAATTGGGTATGGAGGGTGGCCTTGGAACCATTTGAAGCTTGCGTTTGGGGTTGGCGCTGGCTGTGGGGTTGGGTTTGGGTTTGGATATGGGCAAGGGATTGGTTATGGTTTTAGTTTAAAATCCTTGGAATCTTACATGTCTGAGGACAGTTGAGATTCTAAAAGAAAAATTTTTAGTTGCCTAGGGAAAGTGGAAATGTTGTTTGGTTATGTTTCAATTGTCTTTGAGCAATGAGTAATAATTTGATGAGGCTGTTGTAGTTTTTCAACTTTACTATGCCAGGTGTTTGATATATTGCCAAAATAGCCAACGTAGCTATTTTTGCCTATGATTTCTAATATTAGTTTGTTGCTATCAGGGTTTCATACTGTATTTTGCATCCATCTATTAATCAACTTATTTCTTCGACTAAGGGAAAAAAGAAAGCATGTACAAGAGACTTGGCCAACAATGTCTTAGTTAATGAAAATAAAATGCCAATTATCCGAGAATATAACGACTTTCTAGAAATGCTGGTAAAGAAAGAAAATATGAAACATAAAAAGAATATCCAAAGTTTATCGGTCTTCAACAACCAAAAGAAGACTTGTATAAAATGGAAAAAAAAAGAATGGGTTAAGCCTTAAGTGCCCTTTGTCGGTGACGAAAAGCAGACAACTTGTTAGCCTGACTCATTCATCAGGGAGGGAAAACTTGGCATCACAGGATAATAAGTGCCTGGTGGAATATGATGGATGGTTGGGTCATAGTAGCTCATGTAAGCTGGTTGCATCCACGATGGATCAACATGATGAATCGGTAATGGAACATAAGGAATATTGCTACTACTAGTACTGCCATCAAACTGAGGATAGCTGATACCATTCTGCATCATCATCATTGGACCTTCCACCAAATTTGGTTTATGGTAAAGCATCTCAAAACTCTGGTCTTGTTGGATAGGAATAGGCTCTTGGTAGATGTCAACTTCCTTTCCTCTCCCCTTGTTTAAGAATCCTTTTCCTTGACACTCAGCAGCTAACATCTTCGGTATAGGTCCCTCTGTCAGGACCTGTTTTGATTTAATTGCATTCATCACGACAGCAGTCTTAGCATCCAATTCATAACACAAATTTTGAAGCTGATTCTCAGAGAAGTGATTGATCATAGTCTTATATTCTGACATAGGAAATTTCTCACCAAAATTTTTCTTCCTACTTGCAAAACTATCATAGTACGCTTTTTGGCTATCACCTTTAACAGGCTGCTGCTTGAATCTGTTGATGATTTGTGTGGCTTCCTCGTCATTATCAGGCCAAATCTGAGGCTTTGGTTTATCTAGTTCAAAGATGATGACCAATATCTTAATATCACAAAGAATTGATAACTCCTTAGCCTTCTTTAACAAATTATTCCTCCTTTTTTCAAAAACCCTTTTCCGAGCCTTCTCATTCTCTATTACTTTCATCTCCATCTTCCGTTTGCCCATCTGTTCTGATCATATGATAAATTATAAATTAAATACATATCTATATAAAGTGAAATAATAGTAAAGAAAAAAAAATTACATATAAACTCACAATAATATTGAAATGAAATTAAAAGGAAAATAAAATCATTGGAATTAAAAATATGAAAACAGTTAAAACTCTTGATCAGTCTCAAGTCCCAACTAATATATCAACATAACAAAGTTGATGCAAACAGCAATCTCAAAGTACAATAAGTCTATACATTCATCCAATAAAAAGAAAAACAAAAGTTTAAAAGAAAGCAAGTCCTCAAATTCATCAATCTAGCGTGCATAATCCACATCAATTCTCAAACAACCAATTGATAAAAGAAAAACAACAAAAGAAGAAAACAGAAAAAAACCCACTCCCAACAACTGTATATTTATAACTTGACTTGTATCAAACAATAAAAACTCCCTGTATAAAACCTCCCAAGATTTAAACAGAGACAAGGGCAAGAAAAGAGAGAGAGGAAAAAGAGAAACCTAGGGGAGAACACATGAACAAAATTTCAGTAATGTAACAGAAAAACCTCCGTTAGTTCAACTTTGAATGCATTATACATGATAAAAGAAACTAAACAAAGAAGTAACGCTTTTTACTTATGCATACACAGAAAGCAAGGGTTTCTATAGATAGCTTCGAAGAAGAAAGAAAAACAAGGCAAAAATGCAATGCTGGCTTGAAGGACAATTTAAAAGAAGAAAGTAGTTAATTACCTTGTTTGCCGTAATGGGTAGTAGCAAGCAACTTCTCTGAGGTTCAATATACAAAAGCAAAGATCAGTTGTTACGTAGGTTTTTTATAGATGGAAGAATGGGTTTGCCGCCCTAATTTGGAAGATCAGACGTCTTTCTTTAGTGATCTTTCTCCCTTACTTTTATGGCAAGAAAATCTAAATTTCTGATATTCTTAATTAAGAAAAAAAGGAAAGTGGAATTTGGATTTAGCAGTTTCCAATAAAGGACATTGAAAGACTTCATCATCAAGCCAGTTAAATTAGACGTTGGTTTTTATGTTTTGGTTTCCTTCTAGTTATTAAACTAAATTCTAAATGCGGAAAATCCTTTTAAAACCCCAAACATTTATCTTTCTCATCACTTCTCACCCTTCTTAATTATATTAATCTTGCTATAATTGCTTTTCTTTCCCCTTTTATTTTTTTTTTGGTTTATTCATTCCTCCTTGTGTTTGTGAACTTTGATCCCTCGGACTTAGTTCCTAGAGAGTTATCATAGAATTTTGATATGGTTTAACTATAACCCCTAAAATCCTATATTATAATAAATTCATAGAAATTATTTTAAATATTTCAATTGAATAATTTCATTTTTTTCTTAATAAACTTAAGTTCTAGATTTTGTTATGGTAATTGAGAGAGGTGTCACGATTCTGCAATAACTCTCATGAATTAAATTCGTGAGATCAGAACTTTGTGTTTGTGACAAGGCATATGTTTAAAAAAATAATGTAATTTAACCACTGAAAAGAATTAAGACATGTTTGAAAGTGTATACCATACATTAATGCACAAGGAAGACTACATAATACAGTTATAATAAATCACTCTAAGACGACAATACGGTTAACTTTCAATGAATTTGTGAGTCTAAATTTGAATGAAAATGATATTTTATAAATCATTTAATGAAATTCTAATAATTTATAAATACATGCATGACAATTATTATTATGCTTATTATTATTATATTATAATTACAACAACTATTATAAGTCCTTAACTTATTCGTACGCATGGTATATTTATTTGTTGAATCTATGATTTGAAGTGGTAAAAACAATTTGTATAATAATTTTTTTTTGTACCAAAGAGATACAACAATTAATTAAAATAGATCAATTAATCTTCTCCATTAATATTTGGTCCGACTCACCTTTATTATCTCTCTTTGAAAATCTTGATATGAGAAACGGAGGGTTTTGGTTAACAAACTTTCTAACCATTTAAAGGTAAACTCTGCTACTTAACAGCAGTGTTGTAACTACCTACACAACTTACAATAATATTCCAGCAGGATCTCAAACTGCTCAAAACAAGTTCAAAACTCTCCAGTTCATGAGATGCGTGCATATACATACTCCTAATCTTAGAAATAAGAAATTAACAAAGCTACCGCTTCCCAGATTCCATATCTTCCAATGTTGAACTAGCATTGCATGCTAAATGCATTCCCATAAACCCATTATCACTTCTTTGTTCTTCTTGGTTCGCAATCTGAACCTCCTCGGCTGTTGCATCTTGTTGATTCTCAACATTGGCTGCTTGTGTACTTGCAAGTGACTCCTCCAATACCTGAAAATAAGCGTATGGACCCCAACCTACAAGCATTTTTGTGCACAAGTTCAGATAACTTGGACATTCCAATCAGGAAGTATGATTAACTCCATTAACTTGATTAATGACCAGCTTTTCAACTTACTCAATATTGTTTGCTATTATACAGGAATATATAATCAAAAGCTAAGTGATAAATAAATAATGCATCAAGTATCAATGTCAAGAGTGACACAGGCACCGCATCATAAGTGGACAAGCAAGCTTCTGTTAGATACCAAACTAGAAGTTGGCAGAAGGAAAGGGTGGGAAGGAGGCTTCTATGTGAGAGGTGAAGCAGCTTCCTACGAAGAACAATCTTCATACTTCAAACTTCCAACCACACACTAAAACTGGAAAATAAAATCCTCAATGAAGATTTATATTTGTTTTTGGATCTAAATATATTGAAAAAACATTCAGATTAAATGTTTCTATCAGCATTCCAAGTTTTTATTGCCAAAAAGAAGGATCATCTGTAGTTTTTTGTCTCTCTGATTTAGCTAAATCAGCTAATTGACAAAAGAAGAAGATGATTCTGGACATAACAAATAAAGCAGCACATTTAAAAAACAAAAGCAATAAAAAGCAAGAATCAGCCCTACAACCACTTAAAGATCACCACCAGCAGAGTTCTCTCACTTAAAGCAGAGATCCATGAAATGAAAGATAGGCTTTGTCTAATAACATGGAGGATGGAGTGAAGCAAAGCAAAGGAAACTAAAATAAAAAATCCTCTAGAAAAGGTAGATACTACTGAAATTTAATAGAAACCATATTGAAAATTTTGCATAGTCTGAGATTCCTAAGTAAATCTGTTCCCCTTTTACTCCTAAATCAGAAAAGATGTTGCTACCAACATTCCTGCCATGCTTTTAGGAGTCTCATTCAGTAAAGCATTTTGCTGTAGGTATGACACTATGTAGAATCAACTTTTCGATAAGACCAAATGGATTGTGGAGCTTACCATCAGCATGATAAGGTGGTGGGAAGAACTGCAAATAGCAAAATGTAGCAACTACAAGCCCTGCAAAAGATAGTATATCTAAGGGAGGTTATATATAAAGTCATGAATGAAAACAATGTTCGAGGAACCAACCTATGAGACCTCCAGCAAAGACATCCTGCCAATGGTGCCAATAATCATCCACTCGAGAAATGCCCACAAGCGATGCCACCAATAGAGGAAGGAAGACAATGCATAGTTTTGCAACATGTCCTCTGCGGTCAAATGCTTTGACTTTTCCAGACAAGTATAGTGAAAGAAAACCCAGACCCGCAAACGACCCTAAAATTGAATCCAATTATCCTTTAAAGCTTAGAATGTGAAAATGAAAAGAACAATTGATGAGAATACATAACCATCTGTAATCTTTCATTATCTCAAAAAAAAATAAACATCAATTAATACATTACCCGAGGTATGCCCACTAGGAAAGCTTTTATGCCCTTCCTTAATGACACTTTTATCACCATGACAGATGACATTTCCCCATTTATCATAAGCCTGTGAAGCAATGAAGTTAAGTTCCATGATAAAAAAATTGGCACGAGAAAAAGCCAGATGTATTCCCATAATAGCAGGAATAGAGAAGCATACATCCTTTCCATCTGGAAAACAGCGCCAAAAAAAGTCTGGCCGAGGTCGGCCAACTGCATTTTTAATTGATTCTGTGATAACCGCTGTCACTAGAAAAGAGAATAAGAGGCCTGCATTAGCAAACAAAATAATTATGATATAATTATTGAGCTTATTCAAAAGAACACTTTGTTCATAAAATAGAAAACTATCCAAAATATATGATCACCTAGTATGGCATGATGAAGATCATAGACATCCCTCCTACGGATGTACACAAGGAGGAAAATCATCATTGGCAACAGAACTGCATACACCTAAATACAAAAAGTAGGGGGAGAGAGAAAGAGAGCTCATGCAGTCAATTTTAAGGATATTATTACACATATGGGAAATATATTAGAATGCTGTTATGCTTATGTTAAATTTTAAGAATTTTACTCCGTGAGCAAGGCAGAGGAAATTTACCGGGATAGCCCAACCAGGCACCGTGTTACTCTTTAAGGGGTATTTTAGATCCTCCATCATATCCTTCCCAACAAAGCGATAAAATGGATGAATGATATTGAGGACAACCTCTATCACCACGAGCAAGAGTAGTATAAGCCAATCATGCATGTGTGTCCTTGCAACTGTGACACCATGGGACCTTACAGTATGTAAACCGAGCTGGACTTCCCTCATTCTGCACTGTTTAACATCTATGAATGTCAGAGTACTGTTCAGATTATGTACCAAAGGATCCTCTTAAAGGCTCCATAAGAAGGAAAACTTTGACCACAGCCATCATAGGTTGCAAAATCACCAGTAAACAAGACAAACAAACAAAAAAAAATCTCCTAAAAAAAATTGAATGCCAATTTGAGTAAAATCCTAAGGTAAACACATGACTGGACTAGCTCCAATAGCCGAACATTGGCATTTCGATATTCTAAATTTTAGCCAAAGGATTTACAGTTGATGCTTTTTTCTGTATGGATACTAAAATAGCAGCATCAGCAACACTTTAAGCCTCAAGAAATAGCTGAGAACATAAGGATCTTGATGCCTCTAAACGCATCGTTATGAAACTCTCACAAGAATATGGCATTTACATCCATTGCATCCCACTCTCCAAGCAAAAAGATGATGAAAAGCATGCCAAGAAAAGTGAGAGTTAAATTTGCAACCCCAACATCAGAGACAATAACAGACAACACCAATACCTCTTGATCTTCCCAACTATATTCAGCTCAAACCAAGGAAACGTAATATTCATCACTTTCTCCGAAGGAGATTTTTGTAGTATATAGCTACTAACTTTACATATTAAAGCTCAAAGAATCAGCCAGACCTGCTCAAATGTGGAAAAAAACAGAGAAAAAAAATACCTCTTTATTCCTGGGTTCTATCAATGGAAGGTCAATGGATGACAAAGAATGACTAGCATTTGCAGAATTCTCCAACCTCCAGCTTGACAAATCCTAACCAATTCCAACCAACCAATCTTCAGGGATGAAATATAAACCCCACTACCCCCCACCACCCCACCCCATCCCTCCCCACTATTCCTAGATAGTAAACTTCATATTCCGATCTATAGTTTCATTGCATCTAACTTCTAATAGGTTTTAAGCTTAAGAGAAGATTGTAGAGGATGGCTCAGCAAAGCCTAGCAAGCATGCACCTTTAAACAGCAGTTATCTAATAACCAGGAATTAGTCCAAAGCTAAGAGAACTAGCAATAAATAAACAAGTGGAAGATAAAAACAATCAAATTTTATCTCTATTGTGTATATTGATTAGTTAGGTATATTTAATTTGCTAGCAGAAGCCCAGAAGAAATGATGGATTTATGTTTTAGAGACTAAAACAGTAATGATGAACCCTATAGATGAAAATATGAAGCATGAGTAACTATCTTAATCCAACCATATTTTTCCTATGCTCTGACTGCTTAAAATTCATGAGCTATGATACCTTTACCCTTGGAAAAGACCAATATCCTAGAGCCAAACACTATGCATCCCCAAAACAGAACAAATTTAAAATACACAGGTCAGTGGAGGCATGAATGTACCCTGAGGCATGACTGTTTTTGATGTTCTCTGCAGAATTTTTTGGGGGTAGGAGGCTGCTCTTCCCCTGGCTTTGTTGATATTTTACCATGAAATGAATAAAATCCAGCTTTTCAAAAAAAAAAAATAATAATCACCTACACCATCACTGATCACTAGGGGATCCTCGATACATATAGACACAAAGTAATATGTCACCATCATTGACGGTAGCCATAGTTTAAAATAGTAAATGCCGTCCACCCTGGTAACAAGTGATGTATCTCATCATCTTAATAATTCATCTTAAGAAATTGACACTGATGGCAATTTAAATCCTAGAAGTAAGATATTTTCCTTCAGTCTTAGCTGAAAACAGCAGATGGTAGGTCATAAAGTGTTAATCCTACATGAAACCAATACATTTAAACTAACTTGAGTTTGAATGCATTACAAGCAACAAAATCAGACTTGCAAACAGTAATAAAAAACCTTGATGATCAACTGTCCATCTACAAACCAAAAGCCCAAAACTGATATAGTATTCCATCAACTTAATGTAGGTGAATAAAGTTCTATATACAGCCAATGGTGAAAAGAAGCCCAATGCCATTGAAGTAGTTAGGATCACGTTATTACTATTTAAATTATTAAAACTCATTTCATTCCATGGACTAAGTGAGGGAAAGACACGCAGCACGAGGTTATTATGATGTGCATAACTGGTAAATTATCAATCCTTGGTTAGTTTAATGCCCTTAGAAAACAACAATAAAACATAACAGATACCAGTATTTGGATTAATGCAAACAAGACATTCACTCTAGAACCAAAAAATGTTATTCTAGATAAAATTTCCAACTTTGAAGTTTAGTTACCAACATAATTAAAAAAATTAACAAAAGCGCTCCAAATAATTTACAATACCCAATGTTAATAACAGAGTGATGACTAAGAACCAAAAGCAGTGAAAGGAAAGAAAACCCATTTCTGAATATAGCTAGCAACGATTTGAGGTCAAGTATGACAAAGAGGAAATAAACAAGAACACCCACAAAGCATATCTATGTTATTCTATGTTTTATGATATGAATTCCAACATCAGTGACCAAATAAATGACAAAACAAAGTTGCAATATTCCAATCAATACATCCCACTAACCTGAAAAGAGTTACAGAAATTCTTAGACCAAGAAAGAAAACCTGTGTTCCAGGAAGGCATGGCATAAACTAATCGAAAACACAAAAAAGCAGATAACGTAATGGGTTATTTACATAATAATAAATATATGTCCTGAAATGGATAAGAGAACCCAACAAAAACTGAAAGGAACCGAAGTGCTTGTTCTATTCACACACCCAAGTATGAACAGAAGACCTATCCTCAATAATTCTCATAAAACAACAAAGTAGCAGTAATAGTAAAAGCGAACTAGTAATGACAAAAATGAACGAATATAAAGAAAGAATTTACCTGAGAGTAAAATCCTCAATATTTTGGTTACTCAGTCATTACATGATTTCTTCATGCCAACTAACTTTAATTACATTGTATATTCATATCAACTCATTTGACATATCTATTATCCACATGACCAAGATCAATTGATATAGAAGGTCACGTTAGACGGTCATTAGCTTCTAATGGATGAGTGATCATAATGTTAACTTTTATAAATATTAGTTAATAAATGTGATTTTTCAAAATTTGGTGAGTAAAAAAAAATTCAAGAAAAGTTAATTGACTGAATGGGTAATTTATTCTAATTCTTTTGTGCTATTAAATTTTGACATAAGCAAATATAAAAAAAAAAAAAAAAGGAAAATGAGATGAGCAGGCTTGAGCTAGCTATCTGTTCAAGTCTGTTACTAAAATCCTCAAATTCTGGTTCAACTCAACGTGGAATTAACAAGTATGTAAAAACAATTTTTGAGTAGTTGATAAGGTTTGATTTCAACACCAATGAAGAGGTCCTAAAATCATTATATTTTAAGTTTTACTTGTCATGCGTATATTTGGTGTAATTTTACGTCAGTTTATTAATTTATTAATTAATTATATATATTGAATGTAATTAATAGTGATGCCATATCGTGATCCAAAAAAAAATAGTGATGCCATATTTATTAAAAATTGTTTGATTGTAATATAACATTTTTAGAAAGGAAAAAAAATGAGAAGCATCATAAAAAATGTTATCAACAACCTATAATTGAATCAAACCAACACTGCTCGTTGAATTTTATTGTAGGCAGAGATGAGGTATAGAGGTACGCAAGGCATGAGATAAGTAAAAGGAATAAAAAGCTGAATTCATCTAGAGATGTTTGACCATACACCAACATTTAAATACTTTAAACAAAAAGTAGGTTTTGCCAAGATTTTAGTATTTTTTTTAGCCTGCTTACCTGTTTCTGATATTTCTAGCACGTGCACGCCGAATTCTGTAGAGGCCTTGACTATGATGAATGGAAACAAAATTTCTTCTGGATGCCATTCGAATTGGCTTTAGTAGTTGGAGACTGACTGCCGGTCCTCTTCTGGTAACTTAATTATATAATGATATGCAACCAATTACCAACGAAATCAAACAAGGCATTGGTTACTTTGATAGGATGTAATAATATTTGTGCATTGAGTAGAATTCAAGATAGATTGACGTGTATGATAAATAATTTTGTAATCTTCTGTCGATTTTTCTTTTGCAAAAAATTTATTTGTTGAATTTAATAGTCAAGGTGTGTATTTGGTTAATTGGATTAAAAAGTTTTTTTTAATCAAACCAAATTAATTGAATGGACTGTAGAAGTTAATTGAATCGATTAAAAATCTATTCTAATCGAATTAAATTAGTTAATTAAGCTAATGATCAAATTAATTAAATTAAGGCCACCACAAAATGAACCTTTTAAAGATCTTTTCTATGTTATTGTTAACCATAATCGACATCTGAAAGAGTGATATATAAAAGGAGGTGCTGGGATTCGACCTCATACTCAAACATGAGAATAATCAATAATTAAAATATAACGCAACGGAATAATAAACTAGTATTAGATCAAAAAAACAATCAAATCCTATAAGATCAATGTTTGTGTTTTTCATGTAACTTTCAAATAAGTATGAACACTCATAAGTTTAAGAATTACATACCTTGCTCTAGATATTGTAATCAAAAGCCACTTCAATCAAAATCTATGCTTGTTCACCTTTAGGATTTGTCAAAGCTTTAGCCACCCAAGTGTTTGGCCTCTAACAGTAATCCACACAGTGACTGAATGAGACCTTCTCAAAGGTAGGATTTTTATTTGTACTAGTAAGTTTTGTTTCAAAAACAAAATGACCAAAACTTCTTGCCTAATCTTATTTTTGTTAGATAAAGAAAACTATTGTTCTTTTCTTGTTTTATGAAACGGTTGATAAGTATTTTCTTTTTTGGCTGCTTATTTTTTAGTTTGCTAATATAACATATTTATATAGCCAAACTAAGTTGTAGCCCTAAATACAACAATTGTATTTTAATTTAATTAAGTCTCTGAGAACTTAATTAATTCTCACTTTATTTTGATCTCTTTCAATTAAGCCCAACTTAATTAATTATCCTTATTTAATCTCAATCATATCACTTAATATATGTGACCTATTAAGCTTCTAACATATTGACAAAAAATATAAATCATAATCAAATATCAATTTGATAATTAATTTATATTTATAAATCATGAGCGGCATCTAGCAATACATCATGACTACCAAAATGTTAGAGAGTCAATTAAAGAATTTGACAAAGCCCTTCAATGATAAGCCTCTCAGTGCAATACAGTCCTTTCATCAAATATCCCGGATATATCATTAAGCATGGATCAATGTCTATTTATGACATTCAATATTAGTTCTCATAATTTATGACTAACTTTATGAATTTAGGAAACTAACTTTCCTCAAATTTATCATGCTTTGGCCAAAGACTTTATACAAGTTAATCAAGAATTGAAAACAAGTGAGATACATCCCCTCATATCGTTTGGGGCGATGAATCCTCTCTTGACCACTCATTCATCTTCGAATGCTTCATGGTATACCCAAAAACACCCTATTTAGGCATCTGGATGCTTCTAAATCCGTAAGGGTGAAATCAAAGTATGTCACTCCCTATACAAGATGGCTTAGTGTCTCAAGTCTGAGGACTAGTTGCACGACTATCATATGAGAACATTTTCCATAAACACTTGAGTGAAAATACCAAATGGAGTTCTCATAGCGGGTCATGTTCAGTGAACTCGCTTTTTAACAAGCACCTACACATTATCCTCAAGTATCCCATATACTTCAATCTATGAGATCGATTGCTTACTTTCCAAGTAAAGAGGCTTAAAATGTACCGGTCTTTGAGCATTGTCAATGCCCTGTCTTGACCATACAATGACTAGGAACAATTTTAGGAACATGGCTTTGATGCATAGTGATCTCATAATTGTAACAACTTTACAATTCTCTTGCAAGGCCTTTATGTTCCATGGGTTTCATCCAATTAGTACTTAATAGCTCCCTATTATAGCACTAACATGAAGGAAAACCTCTATCACATATAGATATGTGATTAAGTATGCATTAAATGACAATATATATTTCTTGATCAATCCAATTTGCTCAAGGGCATATGGACTATCCTAAAGAGAGTGACCCGCCCACCCATTGATAAAGACTTAGCTTTCTAGAAGGCAAGTTTGGATTCCATCCTCTATACAACCAGTTGCCACATGTTGACAGAAGTTTGCCCGAAACCTAGTGGAAGCCTAAGATAGGTAGTAGGAGGTTTACTTACTTTGCACTTAATCAAACTTGCCCACTCATTAATAATATGATCGTCAATACCAACCCTGTAAAAGAAGCTTTGTTTAGTCTTGAGACCACTTGAAAATGTTTCAACACATGCTTAATATTAAGCAAGAAGTTGACATCAGGATCATAGAGAATTACCATATCATCGACAAATTGAAGATGTGAGACATAAGCCCCCAAAGCACCCACTTCCACACTTTTAACAAGTTGTTTGTCCACTGCATTGTACATGAGAGAGCTAAAAACTTCCACAACAAGGTTGAAATGAGGGGAGAGAAAGGATAACCTTGTTTTAGGCCTTTACCCAGTCTAATTTCTCCTATCGGAGTACTGTCACTAGAATCAAGACACTAGCAGTTTGTAACACAAGTTGTTACCCATTTGTGCCATTTCTCTCCGAAGTCCATAAGTTTCATTGTTAATTCCATAAAATCCCAAGCAATGCTATCGAAGGCTTTTTCGAAGTCAACTTTAAGAAAGATCCTCCCCTTTTTATTCTTTTTCATGAGATCAAGCATTTTATTTGTAATATAAATAGAATTAAGAAGCTGTCTCCCTTGAATGAACACAAAATAATTGATGCCAACCATTTGATCAATGAATTTCCTAAACTTAAGAACAAGGCTTTTGGAGATTACGTTGTAAAGACAACCCACTAGACTTATGAGACAATAGTCATCAAGTGAATAAGAGATTCACACTTTAGAATAAAAAGTCATAAGGATGAATTCACCTCTTTCGCCATAATCCTAGTATTTTGAAAATCTAGAACAATTCTCATAATATCATCTTTAATGGTACCCCGTTACTTTTTAAGGAAGTTAAAGTTGAACCTGTCCAACCTTAGGGCCTTGTTCCCTTCGCAGCTTTCAATAACCTCTCGATTTTCTTGCTCGTTGAATGGTCGTTCAAGAAAAGAAACTGATTGTTCCTCAAGTTTCATAAGCCTACAACTAAGAAACCTTAATTTGACAACCGATTTTTGGTCATACCTTTTTTCAAAATGTTTGAAAATATCTTATTTGATCTTTCTTGGCCTTTCAAAAGTGTGACTGCCATTAGAAATTCTCCCAATAAAATTAATTCTTCTTTTAGTTGAAGTCATATTATAAAAGTGTCTTGTATTCCAGCTTCTTTCCAAAAACCAATGCACTTAGGACTTTGATGCCACGATGTTCTTCAATTCTCAATAACTTCCAAAGATCCTTTTTCATTTTAACAAGTGATCTACAATTGATCACATCAAGCCCCTCCTGTTGCATTTACACAATAAGTTGGTGCATTTCCATTTCCAATTTGCTTATTTTTATCTTTCACATCCTTAAAAATAGTCTATTGCCATTTCTTGATGTTATGCTATGCTTTGTGCCCTTTAGTCTATGCCAAATCGTAACCTTTCTATTGTTCAAATTTGTAGCTTGCCAAGCATTAAAAAACACAACCCCAAAACTCTCTATATCCAACTAATGATCATAAAATTTAAATGACTTTGACCCTCAATTAACCTCTTGCCAACATAAGATGACTAGTAAATGGTCCAAAATCAATGCCGACAGAACCAAGTGAGGCCAACATTTCACCATCTCCATCACAATCAAGAAAAAGTCAAGCCTACTAAAAATGGTATTATCATGTGAACCACACCAAGTGAAATTACCACCTATCATAAGGAGATCCATCAACCCAGCTTCCTCTACAAAATTATTAAAATGAGCCATCGAATTATCAACTCTTTCACAACCATATCTTTCTTCAATATTTCTAATCACATTAAAGTCCTCAACAATGCACCATGCCACATCCCATGTCTTAATCACCTTTAGAAGTTCCTCAAGAAAAGTGAGTCTTTCCTTATAATCATTCTGACCATAAATATCACCAAAACCAAACAATGTATCCAACTCGTTTAGTTTACCAATAATCATAATGTATCTTCTCCTCAAAATAATATGCTCAACTTTAAAGGAATTGTCATACGAATAAGAAAATAACCCACCAAAAGCTCCCATAAAATCAATAGCTAACCATTTGCAAGAGCCTCTACCTTATAGATTATCAATAACTCTTGAACTCATCTTCTAAATTATAGTCTCTTGCAACAACAACAACATCAGCTTATGATTCAAAGACAGATGACTCACATCTCTTTTTTTTTTTGGTCTCCCTCATTTCTCTCGTATATTCCAAGAAATAATAAACATAAGAAAAATCAAAGCATAAAAGAAAATGCACACTTACCTCCTATTGAATAGATGAGTCTACTCCTCTTCTTTGATGGCTATAAAAACACTGACCATTTTGTTGTTGCTCAAGTCAAAATCCATTCCAACCTCCTTACCAATCGCAATAGTGGCTTCAACCTCCTTGCTAATTG
Organism: Theobroma grandiflorum; assembly: GCA_036013995.1. Taxonomy (NCBI): domain Eukaryota; kingdom Viridiplantae; phylum Streptophyta; class Magnoliopsida; order Malvales; family Malvaceae; genus Theobroma; species Theobroma grandiflorum. Next base: position 13,507,559 of record CP142132.1, on the reverse strand, counting down.
CAATAGTGGCTTCAACCTCCTTTAGAATGAAAACATTATGCTTAGATATATCATCATTTATTACTTGATCATTAAACATTAAATGAAAGATCTTATCTACTATCTATTGAGTCCGAAATGAGTTTTTGCCTCCTTCTGTTAGAGGTGGAAGTTTAATTTACAGAATAGTGCAGAGCTTTCTTAAATAGATTGGTAAAGTGACAATCAGATGATTGTCACATGCTCTCTTTTACTTTTATGATCCAATGCACATGTCCTTATTTCTTTTATTTTCTTGTTGTTTGTTATTATCCTTTGGTTATTAGCCTTAATAGATGTAATGGCCACATAGCTTATTTCCTTGTTTTTTAGATAATGCATCAGATTGGTTGTAAAGGGTCCACTTGAAAACCACTTTGTTGTGGCTTATTTAAATATTGGTAGTTTTACTGTATCGTGGGTTAATGAATGTGACATTTCTAGTTTTATTTTGTGGTCTTTTTCTTCATCTTTTTGTCTTTACTCATCATTGTTGTTTTAAGATTTATTGTTCTTAAAGTTACCATGGTATTAGAGTATTTTTTGGATCTTGTGGGACTGTGACAAAGTTTTTTCTTTAGTATTGATTTCCTATTTGCTAAGTTTTTAAACTCTCTATTTCAAATGGCTTATTTGAATATAACAGTTACTACTCCTCCGATTTTTTCTAGACAAAACTATTAGATATGGGCAATTAAGATGGATGCTTACTTAAGAGCCTATGACTTGTGGGGGATCATTACTGCTAGAGGAGATCCCTCTGTTTTGAGTGTCGCCAACCCAACGGTTGCTTAGTTGAAACAGCATAACGAAGAGGTAGCAAAAAGGTACAAAACCCTTTCTGTTCTACATTCTGTAATTTCTGATTCTATATTTATGAGGATTATGAATTGCAAGTCCCCAAAGGAGGTTTGAGATAAGACAAAAGATGAGTTTTTTGGGAATGATAGGACTAGACAAATCTAGGCTTTGAATTTTTGGAGAAAGTTTGAAACTCTGAGAATAGATGATAAGGAGATTGTTTAAGATTTTTCAAAGAAGGTTCATAAGATTATGAATCGTTTAAGGCTGCTTAGTGAAGAATTATCTGAGAAAAGAATAGTAAATAAATTTTAGTAAGTCTTTTAGAGAAGTATGAGTCAAAAATTTCTTCTTTGGAAGATTCTAAGGATTTGAGCTCAATTTCTGTAAATAAGCTTGTGAACGTCTTATAGGCTCAAGAACAAATAAAGGCATTGAGGCAAGATAAGGCTATTGAAGGTGCTTTGATGGCTAGAAATACAAATAAACGACACAACAGCGGGTATAACAAAGGGTCTGGGAATGAAAAAAAAGACAAAGGAAAGAAAATTTATGAGAAAAAGTAAAGAAATCAAAAGAGAACTTTTCCACCTTGCTCATATTGCAAGAAGACCAACCATATTGAGAAGTTTTGCTGGTATAAGCCAAATGTCAAATGTAGAGCTTGTAACCAGCAAGGTCATATGGAAAAGTTTACAAGAATCGAGGAACTAAGACTGATGAGAAAGCTGCAGTTGCTGAGCAAAAGGATCAAGTGGAAGATGAAGTTCTTTTTATGGTTAAAAAGGCAAACTCTGATGAAAAGACAAACATTTGGTTGTTAGATAGTGGTTGCTCAAACCATTTAACAAGTCGCAAGCAGATTTTTCAGACTCTTGATGACAACTTTAAGACAAAGATGGAAATTGGTAATGGAGATTTTCTTTTGCTCTTTGAAGTTGGTACAGTAAGGGTACAAACTCTTGATGGTTTAAAGTCAATATCAAATGTTTTTATGCACTAGATGTTAGTCAAAATCTACTTAGTGTATGGCAGCTATTGGATGATAATTATGAATTGGTGTTCAAAGACAAGGCATGTACAGTTAAAGATCCTATTGGAGTTGAGCTACTAATTGTGGGAATAAAGAACAAATGTTTTCCTCTGGTTTGGATGAAGGTTAATCATATTAATTATCGTTGTACTATGACTGAAAATGACCTTTGGCTTAAAAGGTTTGGTCATGTGAACTATGGTTCACTAAAACTAATGAGCATAGATAAGATGGTGATCAGTTTACTTGAGATTTCTAAATCTGACAGGGTTTGTGATATTTGTTAGTTTGGTAAGCAAAACCGAGCACCATTTCCCAAAGTCAAAAGATGGAGTGCTACTTAGAAATTACAACTATTGCATACTGATCTAGGAGGTCCTATGAAGACTTCATCACTGAATAGAAGTAGTATTGTTTGCTTTTTATTGATGACTATACTAAATTCAACTGGGTATTTTTTCTCAAAGTGAATCTGATGCTTTGAATGCTTTTGTAAAGTATAAAGCATTAATAGAAAATCAAACAAATTTGACCATTAAAATGTTGAGGAGTGACAATGGGACTGAGTACACAGCTAAAGAATTTGAAGATCACCTGAGCAAGTTTGGTATTATACATCAATTAACAGTGTCTTACAGCTTTCAGCAGAATGGTGTATCTAAGAGAAAAAACAGGACATTGATGAAAATGGTAAGGTGTTTACTCTTTGAAAAGAATTTGCCAAAGACACTGTGGGCTGAAGCTATGAACATAGCTAACAATCTGCTCAATTTATCTTCAATAAAAGCCCTGGTGAGTAAGCATGGTATGGTTTAAAACCTTTTGTTGATCACCTAAAAATTTTTGGTTGCATATGTTATGCTAAATATCGATGCTAGGAAAACAAAACTAGATGAAAAGTCTGTTATTGCAATTCATCTTCGATATAGTGAAGTTTCTAAAGGATATAGACTGTTGAATGTCATAACTATGAAATTCTTTGTTAGTAGAGATGTTGTTTTTGATGAAAGCATGAAGTGGAATTAGGATGCTAAAGTTGTGGAAAGTTCATATAGTCAACATATTCTGATAGATTACATATCAGAAAATGAAGATGAACTAGAGTCAGATGAAAATGTTGATGAACCTTCTGTGAGAGAAACTAGACCTTTGAAAGATATTTATTCAAAGTGTTATGTTGTTATCTTAGAACCAAGTTCATATGTAGAAGCTGCTACAAATGAGCATTGGAGACAAGCTATAGAGACTAAAATGTTGATGATTACAAAAGAATAATACTTGGTGTTTGGTTGACAGACCTAAGAAACAAAAGGTAATAGGAGTTAAGTGGGTTTACAGAACAAAACTTAACTTAGATGGAACCATCAACAAATACAAGGCCAGACTTGTTGTGAAGGGGTTTTCTTAAGTGTATAGAGTGGATTTCTTTGAAACTTTTGCACCAGTAGCTATAAATGATATAATTAGGCTACTAGTGGCTCTCATTGCTTGTGAAGGATGAGAGATATGGCATTTGGATATCAAATCAGCTTTCCTTAATGGGACTATCAAAGAAAATATTTATGTGGAGCAGCTTGAGGATTTTGTTCAACTTTGGGAAGAAGATAAAGTATGCAAGTTGCTAAAGGCACTATATGGCCTTAAGCAAGCACCACAAGCTTGGTATGAAAGAATGGATAGCTATCTATTTAGTCAAGGTTTTGTGAGAAGTAAGAATGAACATACTTTGTATGTCAAAGCCTCAAGTAACCTGATCTATTTGATAGTTCCTCTATATGTTGATAATTTGCTCATCACAGGACCAAGTGGTGAATTTTTGAATGACTTCAAAGCAAATATGCAAAATGAGTTTGATATGAATGACTTGGGGAAACTGTCATATTTTTTGGGTTTACAGATTGAATAGAGGTCTGATTGTATACTATTGCACCAAAAAAAAAATATGCTTCAGAATTATTGAAGAAATTCAGGATGGAAAATTGTAAGGTAGTGCAAAACACCATTGGTCACTGAGAACAGATTTAGTTTGAAGGATGAAAGTGCAGAAGCTAATGAGACTTATTACAGAAAACTCATTGGAAATTTGCTTTATCTTTCTACATTTAAACCAGACATTATGCATGCTACTAGTCTGTTGTCTAGGTTTATGCAAAAACCTCTTGAAGTTCATCTCATGGTAGTTAAAAGGATCCTCAGATATGTTAAAGGAACCTTAAGCTATGGCCTTAAGTACAATAAGAATGTGAAGTTGGAACTGCAAGGCTATTCAAACAGTGACTGGGCAGAGAGCTGAGAAAATTCTAAACGTACAAGTGGTTATTGTTTTTCTTTTGGAATTGTTGTCTTTGCCCAAAACTCTAAGAAACAAGAAATTGTGGCACAATCTTCAGCAAAGGCAGAATATGTGACTGCATCTGCTACAACAAATCAATCACTCAGGCTCAGAAAAATCTTATTGGACCTAAAGGTGATTCAAGAACAACCAATTGTCCTTTGGATGGATAACAAATCTGCTATATCCATTGCTTCAAATCTTGTAAACCATGGAAGAACAAAGCATATAAGGGTTAAATACCATGCCATAAGAGAAGCTATCAAGAACAATGAGATTCAGGTGAAGTTTTGCTGCTTCAATGACCAGTTGGCTGATATTTTAACTAAGGCCCTTAGTAGAGACAAATTTGAGTATTTAAGGATGAAGCTTGGAGTGTAAAGTCATCTTCCAAGAAGAATGTTAGAGGTGGAAGCTTAATTTGCAAAATGGTGCAGAGCTTTCTTAAACAAATTGGTAAAGTGACAATCAAATGATTGTCACATGCTCTCTTTTACTTATTTGATCCAACGCACATGTCCTTATTTCTTTTATTTTCTTGTTGCTTGTTATTATCCTTTGATTGTTAGCCTTAGTAGATGCAATGGCCACACGGCCTATTTCTTTGTTTTTTAGATAATGCATCAGATTTGTTGTAAGGGGTCCACTTGAAAACCACTTTGTTGTGGCTTGTTTATATATTGGCAGTTTTACTGCATCGTGGGTTAATAAATGTGACATTTCTAGTTTTATTCTATGGTCTTCTTCTTCATCTCTTTGGTTTTACTCACCATTGTTGTTTTAAGATTTATTGTTCTTAAAGTTAACACCTTATCTTCCCCTGCCTTGCCGTGATACTGTCATTTGCTTACGCTTGGTACCTTTGTGAGATCCAATTTCAACATTACTAACTCTTGTTACTCTCGAGGGGAATGAAAACACCATCACTAATCAATACCACAACAAGCATCATCTTATTGCTCTAATTGTAGGAGAAGTTCTACCCTCTGTAGTTGAGCCAAATGACCCAAATATGGATTCACTCCTTCTACCAAGTGTTCCCACGTAGAGCTATTCAAACTGGATCTCTCCTTTTCAAAGAACATGTTGTGGTCCCCAAGCCTCCATTCTTTCTTAAATTTTTCAAGCACATTGAAACTTAAAGATTTAGACTTGAATTCATTTTTTCTACCCAATACTTCTTAGACTAAGCTTAAGCTTTTTTTATTCCCTAAATTATCTGAAGATCACATGTTATTTAATCTGCACGAGCTAGGTTTCGGAAACCCTCTCATTACAATTAACCTGGACCTTGGATGCTTAAATCAATGCCTATACTCACTTGAGACATCATTAGCCTTCCCAAGATCTGTAGACCTCCTTAAAATCATTGGCCCACCACTTGAATGACTCTTTTGGAAGTTTGAAGAAAAAACTATTCTAGATGTGGATTTAGGATTGCTAACCAAAACTCGAGGTTCACTTATCGTATGTTAGTTACCTCCGTACGATGCACTACACTGTTGATGTTTGAAATTTAAATCAAATTTTGGTAAAGACAAAAATGCCTTTATCTTAAATGACCTCGAGAAGTCCCTAGCATCGATTTGCACATAAAAGGATTTGGCTCCATTGTCGGACGAAACAGCTTTATCAACTTCCTCAACCAAGAGAGGTTCTTGATCATTCACTGAGTTTGATGACCACCCTATTGCCCATTATTGACAATCTCCTTCCACTTCGACAAAGAAACACCTTCATCAACCAATATAAAGACCTTTGCAAAATCCAATCTTTTCAAATTACAAGTGGAGCTACTAACCTTGATAACTCTTCCCCATAAGCCGCTTAACCTCTTAAAGGTGGTCTTGCTCCAAAGATGGATAGATAAATTTTGAAGTCGAACCCATTTCGGGTTTTCAAATTTCTTCAAAGCCATGAAATATGGAGAGATGGATGTAAACCAAGTGGAGAACTGATCATGATAAGCATATAAAACAACCTTCATTTCAAAAACCTCATTAAACATAACCAACACTTTAAAATCAATAAGACATCAGACCATAATTGAAAAGCCCTCTTGTAGAAGTGTGGCTTGAATTGCTTTAGGGGGAAATTTTTCACACATTATTGCCACCACATTTCTAAATACCCATCCAATTTCCCGATTAGGAATATCAACCTCAATGTGGAGTAATTCCTTTTGCGGCCTTACCAAACGATTATGAGGTGTAGTACACATTTGATTAACCTCATTTTACCTTATCCATCATCTATACGAGGGCTTTTCTATAAGACCTTTTACCTATCACCTTTGTACCCGAACTGTGTGTGCTTTGACCTGGCTTTGTAGAGATGGCCCTATTAACCACAACCTTCTTATTCTCAATAACCATACCATTGCCCAACTCAATTGCTTTGCACATTTCTTGAGTGTGGCGATACCTTACAAAAACAAAGATAGGTCTGTTTTCTAGTTTAGCCAGCTTTGACTTCCAAATGTAGATGTCAACAACCACACCAAACTTTTGAAAGATCTTGTACAATTGATCCCATGTTGCTAGGGGACTCAACTTGCCAATGTAAATGGAGAACAATCTCAATTTCTAGTGATGCTTTGGTCAAGAAGATGAATTTTTCGCCTTCCACAATTGCCTTTTTTCTCCATGTTTCTTTCTTCTAACTATTATGAAAATCTTAATCCTCACTTACATATTAAAATTGTTTTTTTAATTTCTTTATATTTTTTTCATTCCTCTTTTATCAAACTCATTTTTTTTAAATAGTAATGCTAGATAATCTACCTTAAAATTAAAATACAAAATATATATAATACTAATTGGATTTCTAGAACTTGTTTTAATAATTTCCATCAACAATTTCACTACAAGATTTTCTATGATACAAGTACAAATTAATAAACAAGTTTTTTTTTATCATGATTATCATTCTAATTTGTTTAAGATGTTAGGATTTGATTTGGTATCAAGCTTAATAAGATATATATTTTAGATTTTTAAATAATTAATTTTTATTTAATCTAATTTAAAGTTTATCCAGAATTTATATTCCTATTATCATTTTTGCTTTTCTTATCTTATTTTACTTTAAATTACATATTTACTAAAGCTATAACGCTGTTATATTTCTTTGAAGATATTTAAATAAAAAACATATATCAAATACAGTTAAATCTTTATAAATTAATACTTTGTGGACCGTGAAAATTTATTAATTAATTGAGATATTATTTAATCGATAATTAATAAAATATTAAATTAATTTATCAAGGTATTTTTTATTTGTACCCAAGCGTTTGACTCATTGGTTGGTATATAATCTCTTGTTTGAAAAATAAAGTTTAAATCCTCTTTCCACAATTTAAAAAAAAGTATTCTTTATTTTTTTTCAAAACAATGAACTTAATACATGTATTGTGCATACTTTTCTCTTGCAATATGATAACACTACATGAAAGCTTCTTAATGCACTAAGAAAAGTCACTTTCAAAAAATGCACTAAAAAAAGTTAGAGATGAGGCTCGACGAGACATCAATTTCAAGAGAAAACAAATAATATTTGAATCATATTTTACAAAAACCTCTTAATTGAGTCATATACATATATATATATAGTTTTGAAAAATAAAAAGATTATTAATTTATATATCAAGTGAGACTTATATTTTTTTTAACAAATATATTTTCTTATAAATTTAACGAATTATTAATTTAACTTGGAATCAACTCAAAATATTATTTAATAAAGATTATTAATTTATCGAGGTTATGTTGTATTTCAATTACAAGATAAATGTAATAAAATTACAATTACTTGTAATTAAGAACTAATTATAGAAAAATTATCTTAAATTTTCATTAATTAAATATAATAAAATCTTTATTACTTAATTGAAAATTTATTTTGATGTTTAATTAATTATAAAGTCTAAACTACAGCAAATTAAGTTAAACAACCTATCTATCTAACTTAGCCGGTAGAGCATTTGGCTTTAAATTACATAGTTTCTATGGACTACACTTTTTTATTGGTCATTAATGGAACGGTTAATTTGATTAATTGAACAAATTTTTACAATCAAAATCGATTGAAATACTCAAATTAATTAATTTATTAATCAAATTAACTGAATCATAAAACTATTTTTTAATAAATTTAATTAATTCATTTTAATTGAAAATTGCTCGCCCCTGTCCATATATATGTATGTGTACATATGATAATATCAATTTCCAAATCAATCACATTTATAGTCTTCCGATAAAAGATTATATTTATTTTATTTATTCAACAATGACAAATGTCGATATCAGCAAAGGGGCAAAAGATTCAAAACCATATATATCACTTGCTTGACTACTAATTTGTCAGGTATATATAATAAGTCACCAAAAAGATATTGGAAAATTAAAACATTCATGAAATGGACAACGATGGAGGAAACTTTTGTCTTTTGAATAGTTTTGTTGGATAAATTGTTTTTTTTTGTTTAGTATATATTGTGATAACTTCAAAACATTGAAACTTGAGTGGTGGAAATTTAATAAAAAAAAAAAAGAATGAGAAGAAACTTGTTAACCTATAAGAAAATTTACCATATACATAGTAGTGAAAAATTAAAGATTTATAAATGTTTTACATGTGTTTCATTAAAGTATATTTATAAAATTAATAAATTAATTAATTATTAAATAAATATATAGTAACCATTATAAAAATTTAAAACTCCATTCAGGGTATATAAATAATACTTTAATATATAACCAATTAACTACTTTTTTCAATTGCAAAGACTTGGATCAGTGGGCCCACCCAATACCTTCAATTCATGCATAGCTTCCAAACAGAAAGCAAAGAAGTGGACAAGTGTGAACACATATGTACAGGCATTAACCATTATCCAACACAACTGATAGAGTTTTCAACTTCCCACGTCCCAACCCAAACTTCCTTGCCCCTCTACACTTCCCTTTGGTCAAATCCCATGAAAACGAAATCCAAAGACACAAAGTCCTTATGGAAATGGAAAGGAAACATGAACAAGAAAAAGAACGGCAAGCAATTTCCAGTGTCGGAATTCCTCCGTGAAAGCCGCCAGAAAGTGGAGCAGAACGTATTGGGACCTGGAGGCGGTGCTGGGATTGGTTGCGGCATTGGAGTTGGGTTTGGTTTGGTTGGGGGAATTGGGTATGGAGGGTGGCCTTGGAACCATTTGAAGCTTGCGTTTGGGGTTGGGGCTGGTTGTGGGGTTGGGTTTGGGTTTGGATTTGGGCAAGGGATTGGTTATGGTTTTCGTTTAGAATCCTTGGAATCCTACATGTCTGAGGACAGTTGAGATTCTAAACGAAAATTTTTTAATTGCCTAGGGAAAGTGGAAATGTTGTTGGGTTTTGTTTCAATTATCTTTGAGCAATGAGTAATAATTTGATGAGGCTGTTGTAGTTTCTCAACTTTACTATGCCAGGTGTTTGATATATTGCCAAAATAACCAACGTTGCTATTTTTGCCTATGATTTCTAATATTAGTTTGTTGCTATCAGGGTTTCATACTGTATTTTGCATCCATCTATTAACAACTTATTTCTTCGACTAAGGGAAAAAGAAAGCATGTACAAGAGACTTGGCCAACAATGTCTTAGTTAATGAAAATAAAATGCCAATTATCCGAGAATATAAAGAATTTCTAGAAATGCTGGTAAAGAAAGAAAATATGAAACATAAAATGAATATCCAAAGTTTATTGGTCTTTAACAACCAAAAGAAGACTTGTATAAAATGGAAAATAAAGAAGGGCTTAAGCCTTAAGGGCCCTTTGTCGGTGACGAAAAGCAGACAACTTGTTAGCCTGACTCATTCATCAGGGAGGGAAAACTTGGCATCACAGGATAATAAGTGCCTGGTGGAATATGATGGATGGTTGGGTCATAGTAGCTCATGTAAGCTGGTTGCATCCACGATGGATCAACATGATGAATCGGTAATGGAACATAAGGAATATTGCTACTACTAGTACTGCCATCAAACTGAGGATAGCTGATATCATTCTGCATCATCATCATCGGACTTTCCACGAAATTTGGTTTATGGTAAAGCACCTCAAAACTCTGGTCTTGTTGGATAGGAATAGGCTCTTGGTAGATATTAACTTCCTTTCCTCTCCCCTTGTTTAAGAATCCTTTTCCTTGACACTCAGCAGCTAACATCTTCGGTGTAGGTCCTTCTGTCAGGACCTGTTTTGATTTAATTGCATTCATCACAGCGGCAATCTTGGCATCCAATTCATAACACAAATTTTGAAGCTGATTCCCAGAGAAGTGATTGATCATAGTCTTATATTCTGATATAGGAAATTTCTCACCAAAATTTTTCTTCTTGCTTGCAAAACTATCATAGTACGCTTTTTTGCCATCACCTTTAACGGGCTGCTGCTTGAATCTGTTGATGATTTGTGTAGCTTCCTCATCATTATCAGGCCAAATCTGAGGCTTTGGTCTATCTAGTTCAAAGATGATGACCAATATCTTAATATCACAAAGAATTGATAACTCCTTAGCCTTCTTTAACAAATTATTCCTCCTTTTTTCAAAAACCCTCTTCCGAGCCTTGTCATTCTCTATCACTTTCATCTCCATCTTACGTTTGCCCATCTGTTCTGATCATATGATAAATTATAAATTAAATACATATATATATATATATATATAAAGTGAAATAATAGTAAAGAAAAACAATTATATATAAACTCATAATAATATTGACATGAAATTAAAAGGAAAATAAAATCATTGGAATTAAGAATATGAAAACAGTTAAAACTCTTGATCAGTCTCAAGTCTCAAGTCCCAACTGACACATCAACATAAAAAAGTTGATGCAAACAGCAATCTCAAAGTACAATAAGTCTATGCATTCATCCAATAAAAAGAAAAACAAAAGTTTAAAAGAAAGCAAGCCCTCAAATTCATCAATCTAGCATGCATCATCCACATCAATTCTCAAACAACCAATTGATAAAAGAAAAACAACAATAGAAGAAAACAGAAAAAACCCACTCCCAACAACTGTATATTTATAACTTGACTTGTATCAAACGATAAAAACTCCCTGTATAAAACCTCCCAAGCTTTAAACAGAGACAAGGGCAAGAAAAGAGAGAGAGGAAAAAGAGAAACCTAGGGGAGAACACATGAACAAAATTTCAGTAATGTAACAGACAAACTTCCGTTAGTTCAACTTTGAATGCATTATACATGATAAAAGAAACTAAACAAAGAAGTAACGCTTTTTACTTATGCATACACAGAAAGCAAGGGTTTCTATTGATAGCTTCGAAGAAGAAAGAAAAACAAGGCAAAAATGCAATGCTGGCTTGAAGGACAATTTAAAAGAAGAAAGTAGTTAATTACCTTGTTTGCCGTAATGGGTAGTAGCAAGCAACTTCTCTGAGGTTCAATATACAAAAGCAAAGATCAGTTGTTACGTAGGTTTTTTATAGATGGAAGAATGGGTTTGCCGCCCTAATTTGGAAGATCAGACGTCTTTCTTGAGTGATCTTTCTCCCTTACTTTTATGGCAAGAAAATCTAAATTTCTGATATTCTTAATTAAGAAAAAAAAGAAAGTGGAATTTGGATTTAACAGTTTCCAATAAAGGACATTGAAAGACTTCATCATCAGGCCAGTTAAATTAGACGTTGGTTTTTATGTTTTGGTTTCCTTCTAGTTATTAAACTAAATTCTAAATGTGGAAAATCCTTTTAAAACCCCAAACATTTATCTTTCTTATCACTTCTCACCCTTCTTAATTATATTAATCTTGCTATAGTTGCTTTTCTTTCCCTTTTTTTTTTTTTTTGGTTTATTCATTCCTCCTTGTGTTTGTGAACTTTGATCCCTCGGACTTAGTTCCCAGAGAGTTATCATAGAATTTTGATATGGTTTAACTATAACCCCTAAAATCTTATATTATGATAAATTCATAGAAATTATTTTAAATATTTCAGTTGAATAAATTTATTTTTTTCTTAATAAACTTAAGTTCTAGATTTTGTTACGGTAATTGAGAGAGGTGTCACGATTCCGCAATAACTCTCATGAACTAAATTCGTGAGATTAGAACTTTGTGTTTGTGACAAGGTATATGTTTAAAAAAATAATGTAATTTAACCACTGAAAAGAATTAAGACATGTTTGAAAGTGTATACCATACATTAATGCACAAGGAAGACTATATAATATAGTTAAAATAAATCACTCTAAGACGACAATACGGTTAAATTTGAATGAATTGGTGAGTCTAAATTTGAATGAAAATGATATTTTATAAAGCATTTAATGAAATTCCAATCATTTATAAATACATGCATGACAATTATTATTATGATTATTATTATTATTATAATTACAACAACTAGTATAAGTCCTTAACTTATTCGTACGCATGGTATATTTATTTGTTGAATCTATGATTTGAAGTGGTAAAAACAATTTGCATAATAATTTTTTTTTGTACCAAAGAGATACAACAATTAATTAAAATAGATCGATTAATCTTCTCCATTAATATTTGGTCAGACTCACCTTTATTATCTCTCTTTGAAAATCTTGATATGAGAAATGGAGGGTTTTGGTTAACAAACTTTCTAACCATTTAAAGGTAAACTCTGCTACTTAACAGCAGTGTTGTAACTACCTACACAACTTACAATAATATTCCAGCAGGATCTCAAACTGCTCAAAACAAGTTCAAAACTCTCCAGTTCATGAGATGCGTGCATATACATATTCCTAATCTTAGAAATAAGAAATTAACAAAGCTACCGCTTCCCAGATTCCATATCTTCCAATGTTGAACTAGCATTGCATGCTAAATGCATTCCCATAAACCCATTATCACTTCTTTGTTCTTCTTGGTTCGCAATCTGAACCTCCTCGGCTGTTGCATCTTGTTGATTCTCAACATTGGCTGCTTGTGTACTTGCAAGTGACTCCTCCAATACCTGAAAATAAGCGTATGGACCCCAACCTACAAGCATTTTTGTGCACAAGTTCAGATAACTTGGACATTCCAATCAGGAAGTATGATTAACTCCATTAACTTGATTAATGACCAGCTTTTCAACTTACTCAATATTGTTTGCTATTATACAGGAATATATAATCAAAAGCTAAGTGATAAATAAATAATGCATCAAGTATCAATGTCAAGAGTGACACAGGCACCGCATCATAAGTGGACAAGCAAGCTTCTGTTAGATACCAAACTAGAAGTTGGCAGAAGGAAAGGGTGGGAAGGAGGATTCTATGTGAGAGGTGAAGCAGCTTCCTACAAAGAACAATCTTCATACTTCAAACTTCCAACCACACACTAAACTGGAAAATAAAATCCTCAATGAAGATTTATATTTGTTTTTGGATCTAAATATATTGAAAAAACATTCAGATTAAATGTTTCTATCAGCATTCCAAGTTTTTATTGCCAAAAAGAAGGATCATCGGTAGTTTTTTGTCTCTCTGATTTAGCTAAATCAGCTAATTGACAAAAGAAGAAGAAGATTCTGGACATAACAAATAAAGCAGCACATTTAAAAAAAAAAAGCAATAAAAAGCAAGAATCAGCCCTACAACCACTTAAAGATCACCACCGGCAGAGTTCTCTCACTTAAAACAGAGATCCATGAAATGAAAGATAGGCTTTGTCTAATAACATGGAGGATGGAGTGAAGCAAAGCAAAGGAAACTAAAATAAAAAATCCTCTAGAAAAGGTAGATACTACTGAAATTTAATAGAAACCATATTGAAAATTTTGCATAGTCTGAGATTCCTAAGTAAATCTGTTCCCCTTTTACTCCTAAATCAGAAAAGATGTTGCTACCAACATTCCTGCCATGCTTTTAGGAGTCTCATTCAGTAAAGCATTTTGCTGTAGGTACGACACTATGTAGAATCAACTTTTCGATAAGACCAAATGGATTGTGGAGCTTACCATCAGCATGATAAGGTGGTGGGAAGAACTGCAAATAGCAAAATGTAGCAACTACAAGCCCTGCAAAAGATAGTATATCTAAGGGAGGTTATATATAAAATCATGAATGAAAACAATGTTCGAGGAACCAACCTATGAGACCTCCAGCAAAGACATCCTGCCAATGGTGCCAATAATCATCCACTCGAGATATGCCCACAAGCGATGCCACCAATAGAGGAAGGAAGACAATGCATAGTTTTGCAACATGTCCTCTGCGGTCAAATGCTTTGACTTTTCCAGACAAGTATAGTGAAAGAAAACCCAGACCCGCAAACGACCCTAAAATTGAATCCAATTATCCTTTAAAGCTTAGAATGTGAAAATGAAAAGAACAATTGATGAGAATACATAACCATCTGTAATCTTTCATTATCTCAATGAAAAAAAAACATCAATTAATACATTACCCGAGGTATGCCCACTAGGAAAGCTTTTATGCCCTTCCTTAATGACACTTTTATCACCATGACAGATGACATTTCCCCATTTATCATAAGCCTGTGAAGCAATAAAGTTAAGTTCCATGATCAAAAAATTGGCACGAGAAAAAGCCAGATGTATTCCCATAATAGCAGGAATAGAGAAGCATACATCCTTTCCATCTGGAAAACAGCGCCAAAAAAAGTCTGGCCGAGGTCGGCCAACTGCATTTTTAATTGATTCTGTGATAACCACTGTCACTAGAAAAGAGAATAAGAGGCCTGCATTAGCAAACAAATTTCCCATCATCACTTCAACAATTATGATATAATTATTGATCTTATTCAAAAGAACACTTTGTTCATAAAATAGTAAACTATCCAAATGATATGATCACCTAGTATGGCATGATGAAGATCATAGACATCCCTCCTACAGATGTACACAAGGAGGAAAATCATCATTGGCAACAGAACTGCATACACCTAAATACCAAAAGTAGGGAGAGAGAAAGAGAGTTCATGCAGTCAATTTTAAGGATATTATTACACATATGGGAAATATATTAGAATGCTGTTATGCTTATGTTAAATTTTAAGAATTTTACTCCGTGAGCAAGGCAGAGGAAATTTACCGGGATAGCCCAAACAGGCACCGTGTTACTCTTTAAGGGGTATTTTAGATCCTCCATCATATCCTTCCCAACAAAGCGATAAAATGGATGAATGATATTGAGGACAACCCCTATCACCACGAGCAAGAGTAGTATAAGCCAATCATGCATGTGTGTCCTTGCAACTGTGACACCATGGGACCTTACAGTATGTGAACCGAGCTGGACTTCCCTCATTCTGCACTGTTTAACATCTATGAATGTCAGAGTACTGTTCAGATTATGTACCAAAGGATCCTCTTAAAGGCTCCATAAGAAGGAAAACTTTGACACCAGCCATCATAGGTTGCAAAATCACCAGTAAACAAGACAAACAAACAAAAAAAAACTCTCCTAAAAAAAATTGAATGCCAATTTGAGTAAAATCCTAAGGTAAACACATGACTGGACTAGCTCCAATAGCCGAACATTTGCATTTCGATATTCTAAATTTTAGCCAAAGGATTTACAGTTGATGCTTTTTTCTGTATGGATACTAAAATAGCAGCATCAGCAACACTTTAAGCCTCAAGAAATAACTGAGAACATAAGGATCTTGATGCCTCTAAGCGCATCATTATGAAACTCTCACAAGAATATGGCATTTACATCCATTGCATCCCACTCTCCAAGCAAAAAGATGATGAAAAGCAGGCCAAGAAAAGTGAGAGTTAAATTTGCAACCCCAACATCTGAGACGATAACAGACAACACCAATACCTCTTGATCTTCCCTACTATATTCAGTTCAAACCAAGGAAACGTAATATTCATCACTTTCTCAGAAGGAGATTTTTGTAGTATATAGCTACTAACTTTACATATTAAAGCTCAAAGAATCAGCCAGACCTGCTCAAATGTGGAAAAAAACAGAGAAAAAAAATACCTCTTTATTCCTGGGTTCTATCAATGGAAGGTCAATGGATGACAAAGAATGACTAGCATTTGCAGAATTCTCCAACCTCCAGCTTGACAAATCCTAACCAATTCCAACCAACCAATCTTCAGGGATGAAATATAAACCCCACCACCCCCCACCACCCCACCCCATCCCCCCCCACTATACCTAGATAGTAAACTTCATATTCCGATCTATAGTTTCATTGCATCTAACTTCTAATAGGTTTTAAGCTTAAGAGAAGATTGTAGAGGATGGCTCAGCAAAGCCTAGCAAGCATGCACCTTTAAACAGCAGTTATCTAATAACCAGGAATTAGTCCAAAGCTAAGAGAACTAGCAATAAATAAACAAGTGGAAGATAAAAACAATCAAATTTTATCTCTATTGTGTATATTGATTAGTTAGATATATTTAATTTGCTAGCAGAAGCCCAGAAGAAATGATGGATTTATGTTTTAGAGACTAAAACAGTAATGATGAACCCTATAGATGAAAATATGAAGCATGAGTAACTATCTTAATCCAACCATATTTTTCCTATGCTCTGACTGCTTAAAATTCATGAGCTATGATACCTTTACCCTTGGAAAAGACCAATATCCTAGAGCCAAACATTATGCATCCCCAAAACAGAACAAATTTAAAATACTCAGGTCAGTGGAGGCATGAATGTACCCTGAGGCATGACTGTTTTTGATGTTCTCTGCAGAATTTTTTGGGGGTAGGAGGCTGCTCTTCCCCTGGCTTTGTTGATATTTTACCATGAAATGAATAAAATCCAGCTTTTCAAAAAAAAAAAAAATAATAATCACCTACACCATCACTGATCACTAGGGGATCCTCGATACATATAGACACAAAGTAATATGTCACCATCATTGACGGTAGCCAAAGTTTAAAATAGTAAATGTCGTCCACCCTGGTAACGAGTGATGTATCTCATCATCTTAATAATTCATCTTAAGAAATTCACACTGATGGGCATTTAAATCCTAGAAGTAAGATATTTTCCTTCAGTCTTAGCTGAAAACAGCAGATGGTAGGTCATAAAGTGTTAATCCTACATGAAACCAATACATTTAAACTAACTTGAGTTTGAATGCATTACAAGCAACAAAATCAGACTTGCAAACAGTAATAAAAAACCTTGATGATCGACTGTCCATCTACAAACCAAAAGCCCAAAACTGATATAGTATTCCATCAACTTAATGTAGGTGAATAAAGTTCTATATACAGCCAATGGTGAAAAGAAGCCCAATGCCATTGAAGTAGTTAGGATCACGTTATTACTATTTAAATTATTAAAACTCATTTCATTCCATGGACTAAGTGAGGGAAAGACATGCAGCACGAGGTTATTATGATGTGCATAACTGGTAAATTATCAATCCTTGGTTAGTTTAATGCCCTTAGAAAACATCAATAAAACATAACAGATACCAGTATTTGGATTAATGCAAACAAGACATTCACTCTAGAACCAAAAAATGTTATTCTAGATAAAATTTCCAACTTTGAAGTTTAGTTACCAACATAATTAAAAAAATTAACGAAAGCGCTCCAAATAATTTACAATACCCAATGTTAATAACAGAGTGATGACTAAGAACCAAAAGCAGTGAAAGGAAAGAAAACCCATTTCTGAATATAGCTAGCAACGATTTGAGGTCAAGTATGACAAAGAGGAAATAAACAAGAACACCCACAAAGCATATCTATGTTATTCTATGTTTTATGATATGAATTCCAACATCAGTGACCAAATAAATGACAAAACAAAGTTGCAATATTCCAATCAATACATCCCACTAACCTGAAAAGAGTTACAGAAATTCTTAGACCAAGAAAGAAAACCTGTGTTCCAGGAAGGCATGGCATAAACTAATCGAAAACACAAAAAAGCAGATAACGTAATGGGTTATTTACATAATAATAAATATATGTCCTGAAATGGAGAAGAGAACCCAACAAAAACTGAAAGGAACCGAAGTGCTTGTTCTATTCACACACCCAAGTATGAACAGAAGACCTATTCTCAATAATTCTCATAAAACAACAAAGTAGTAGTAATAGTAAAAGCGAACTAGTAATGACAAAAATGAATGAATATAAAGAAAGAATTTACCTGAGAGCTTTGGGTTTTTCTTTTTTCTTTTTCAAAGTTGTTGGTCTGTTAACTGTTATGATGGGAGTTGGGACCCAAGTGGGGCTATGAGATAGGGGCTGTTCGTAGGGACGGCGACAAGAGACGTTTGAGAAAGGGCTATTCCAGAGCGCCAAACGCAGCCGCTGTTGGGTACACTCTCTTTCATTTCTGCTTTCAATCTCTTCCTTTTCGCCGTTGGAATTTATGTTGAAGAGTGAAACAGGGCGAGCCAAAAAAATTACTACTAATAACTAAGAAGATAAGAAACAAGAACAATCTTTTTCAATTGCTCCATTTTAACTTATTTACATAATTTATAGTCGAATTTTGAGAAAAATATCAAAATTGGTATTTGAAAAAAAAAAGGTACAAATTTGATACTGAACTTTTTTAAATACTATTTTTTGAATTTTAATTTCTCGTAATTTATAAATAAATTATGAGCAAATTTGAAAAGAAATTAACAAGAAAACAAAAAAAAGAACTCAGATACTAATTATGGGACAAAAAAATAATTACTTTGATCTAATTCTTATGGTTGTAATATTATTTTTTGGAGTCAAAAAGTGGCGCTGGCATTGGTTCCTCCAACCTTGGCAAGCATAGCCACATTAATCTCCATTTCCATTATCATTAATGTAGTTTAATTAGTTAATTGACATACAAAATGTAAAGTCTTTCACAATATTAAATAAATAATGTAATTAAAAGAGGTAATCGCGAATTGATGACATGGCTCGCTGTCCCCGTGCATGCTTACACCACTTGTCACTCTCCATGCAACCCTCTCTCTTTCCAAAAAAACTTTTCTTTTCTTAAAAGACAGCAACTTCTGTAACAATTATAGCACAAAACACAGCCACCCACTCATTTAACATCTTTACTTAACTAAACACCAAAGAGGAACCCCCACCGTCTCAGCCGCCCCAGACCCAAGATCCTCCCTTTGCCCACCGCCATGGATCCAGCACCCACCACCACCACCCCAAAGCTACGACTGATGTGTAGCTACGGCGGCCACATCATCCCACGACCACAAACTAAATCACTCTATTACTCCGGGGGAGAAAACCGCATAATCACCATCCCCACCACCACCGTTCCCACCCTCACTCTCTCTTCTCTCACCACCCACCTCTCCACCTTCCTCCATCTCAGCACCCCATTTGTTCTCAAATATCAACTTCCCCATCACGACCTCGACTCCCTCATTTCCATCTCAACGGATGATGATCTCCAAATCATGTTAGAAGAGCACAGCAGACTCTCTTCCACTGCTACTCCTTCACGTGTCAGATTATTTATTTTTCCAGTTGCCAATAGCGTCAACGCTGAGTTGAGTCATCCGAAAAGGGAGAGTTGGTTTGTTGATGCTTTGAGGAGTGCAAGAGTGGGATTTGGAGGGGAAATTAGTAGTGAACAAGAGTCTATTGTTTTGGAAACTTCGTCTTCTTTTGGCTCCACTTCTTCTTCGCATTCTTTGTCCAATCTGCCTCCAATTAAACCCTCATCAGATTCAATACCAAGGTAAAACTTATTTTTGGGTTTTTTCATATATGGAAGGAAAGGAATTTTATAGTGTCAATGTGCAACTTTTTTGTTTCTTTGTTTTTGGTTCATGGTTTTGCTTCCTATTTCTCTTCCAGGTACCAAGAGAGCCATATTGTTTGAGTATTTTGGACAAAACAAAACCCAGAAAAGCATATTTTTTAAGTGGATTTTATAGGAAAATTTTGATGGTTTGGAGAGATGTTGGTAATTTGTATAGTTTTTATTTGCCTTGGTTAAAGAGGAGAGAAGAATATGATAGAAAACTGAAGTTTTTTAGATAGATAATTGGGCGAACAGTTATTCCAAAAGCTTAATCTGATAGGAGATGTCTCGGATGTTATGTTTGAATTTGATTAGAAGGGATGAAAACTTGTGAATCAAACTTCTAACTTCAATTGTTTCTGCTTAAAAATGTTGTGGTAGGGAACAATTTTTATTTGAATTAGTTTGTTTTGATAGAACTGAAAGGGCCCTGCTAGTTGCTTTAGATTGACCTATGACCTATAAAGTTTAATACCGTATCTGTTCAAGTTCAATATTTTCATACTTATTGATTCTTCTGAAGCTGCTTGATTGTGCTGTTTTGGTTATTGATTTTACCATTTTTTTCCTTCTTTTTACAGTGATGATTGTGTTGGGAGTGCTGTTTCTAATGTGCGGACTGGAACTTGTCAAGACCAAGTTGCCCCCTTTGCTGCAATGGAGAATAAGGCCTCTTCGAACCCATTTGAACCAGACAATAAAGTTGCTGATCCTTCCTCTGGGATAGAGATGCATAAGCCAATTCAGGCGTCTGGGTTTCCAATAAATCTAGTGGATCTACCTCAGCAACAAACACAATTTGTTCGTGAGGGTACCCATTGCGTACCACAGAACATGCCTGGAGTGCAGCCAGTTGCATCATATTACCCAGTTTATCACCCACTGCCACCACAGCAACAGCACCTCCATTATCAGTCAAATCAACCTTACCCACTGTATTACTTGCCTCTTGTGCCAACTCAGTCTTACAGTATACCGGTGCAATGTGGGATGGTTCAGGCATCCTCTTCCTCTATTGGCTCTGGTCAGCCCCAAATCCATCCAAATGCTTCATTGATTCCACCTCAACGGGTTATCAAGGAGGTTGCAGCATTACTTCAACCTGTAGCTGACTTAACCTCACAGACATACAAAAATGTTCCAGGGCACCCACTCATTCATTTACCTTATAATGAAACAGAAACAAGGCCTGTTGGTGCTCAAATTCAGCACCATCCTCAAGCATTTAGTGTTGCTTCTGGTGAAACAGCTAATTGCACTAGCAAACTTGATGATGACCCTGCTCGTGTTCAAATATACAAATCTCAGCCTCCACCACCCACGTTGCCTTCGCAGTACCAAACCATGACCAAAGCCACAACATTACATTTGTCTGAGGCTTTAGGGCAATTGCATACAGACAATGCAAAGCAACAGATTAGAACATCAGAACCACAATGATCCTACTCTCCAACAGGGAACACAATTTTGGTAGTGGTGTCTTCATTAGTTTTGGGTTGTTCTACCTTGGTGCTGATTTTGGTAGTGGTATGTGTAGCCTGCCTGACATATAAACAGATGATTTGGCCTTTCTTCTTTTTGCTTTATATGTTGTATTCCTCTTTCTGTTTGTTTGTTGATTTACTTGTTTGTTTGTTTTCTTGAATGTTCTTCAGATTATAGTATTCCACAAAATGTGTTGTATGGTTGAGTTGTCTCTCTCCTGATCATGTTGTTCATAAATGAGGGTTTAAAAATCCCTTTTTGGAGAAATAGAACTTTGGTTATATAATCTTACTAATGGAATGGAGATTTTCATCATAGATGTTGAATATTTGCATGTTGCTTTTCTAAAAGTACAAGCATTTACATCTGACACTTAGGAGAAAGCAAGTAAGAAATTTTTGTCTGTATGTGGTTAACTATTCAACTAACAGTCATTATTCACGATGTTTGCATGTGGAGTTTACTACAGGTCTACTGTTGGTGGAAATCCTTACCTTTATCTCAGTTTATTGCTAGCTAAAACTGTGGTTAGTTGCTCATGAAGGCCATCAATCTCTACATCTGCCATGGTTTTGTCAGTTGTTCTTGATTGTGGGTATACAGCTGTTTGTTCTCATTGTTTTGGCTTACACTCGTCTTGGCTTTGATCTTCTGGTGATGCAGATTTTCATGCTTTCTGCATTTGCTGCTTTCACCTCTACAGCCTCTTCTTATTAAACATTAGTTTTAGTATATCTTTCTCAGCTTCGTGTCCTTTGGCATTTAGTGGTTTTGACATAGTCTTGTCAGGAAAAAACTTAAATCCATGAGGCAAAGAATTATGTTTTTCCAAAGTTAAGTAACCAAAGCTGGTTCGATTGTGATTTGATTATTTTAAGTTTGTCATATAACTTTTCTTCAAATATGCTGTTCTTGTTTCTATGTCATTTCAGACTGCCCATATCAGTACTTTTATTTTCATTCTTTTTTTTATTATCTTTGCAGACTTCTCCAGCCTTAAGGCTGTTTGAGTATTAAAAGCACTTTAGTTGACCATTTTTTAATATTTTATTTACTTGAATCATTTCATTTTGTCTTACAGACTATGCTTTAGTTTTATGCACTAATGCTGCAGATAAAAAGAAGCAAAGATTGGCTTTGTTTCCTGGGGATTTGGTTTTTAGGGATTCTCTAATTAATCTATGGTTCATATTGTTAGAATGTTATTGTACTTTTCATGGTCCAATATTAATGTCTTTTGAAAGTTTTGGTACTGCTTGGATGAAGAAAAGAATCCTATCATTTGTTCTAGAAAGAATGTCCTTTTCTTTGCTCTGACGCTACACTATTGTGGACTTTCAAAGTTTATTTTTCAGAGCTATGAAAATTTTGCTTAATTCACATTGTAAAACATGATGTTTCCTTTTTATTTTTGAAAATAAAACATGATGTTCTATCGGTTCATGCATTTGTTCTTTTTTTGGCATTCAAATTTCACAATTTGGAATTGCAGTCTCTTTCTAAGTACATAAAATAGATAAATAAATAAATAAACTGAATGTTTATGTTTGTAGCTAGAAACATGACATCTTTTGTTTGTAGTATCATTTGCCCCTTCCCATATCTTCTTAATTTTTCTTTTGGAAAGAAACTCTGGGTGAACTGTGGGAATTTTTTGTCTTATTTTACCGAAAGGAATTATCCACACATGAAAACTTGATTGAGAAGACTAATCAGGGATGAGCTGATTTCTTGCAACCTCTGAATGGGTAATGCATGATTCAGTGGGAAGAACATGGTAATACTTGCTTAATTAGCCTTTCATAGCTTCTCAGTGCAGGATTCACTTTTCATGCTAGCTTGCACCTGGTTCCATGTACATGATAAATTTCACCTAATTTAATGTTTAGTTTTTTGTTGTTCAAATTATTGTTTTAGAAGTTAAAACTCCTTGATGGATGTTATAGTCTGCTTAGTATTTTACTGAACTGCAGTTTCTGGCTCTCTTATCTATTCTTTGTTGAGTTTTATCTTCTCAAACTATTTTGTGGGAAGTATCATTTTTTTTTTAGTTACTGCATCTATGGGTCTAGATTCCAACCCTGGTAATTGACTCTTTTGTTCTGATGTTTTGCATTGTAACCTAAAGAAGCTTCATAAGATTGGAGCTTTTTTGCTCAAGATACTATTATGGTCCTTGATCAATCCCAGCAGACATGCTGCAGCCACGACTTTTATCAGTTTTATATATGAGAGTTAAAGTCCCAGAAATAAAATGTCTCTTAATGCTGCTTATGATGCTTTCTTTCACATGATGCAAGCTGGATGTTACAAGAGGATAGCTAATATTAATCTTTGTGTATATAGAGCACTCGCAAATTGGCCTTGCTCAAACTCTGATTTTTCATAAACTCTGCTTTTCATAATTCAAAATTAGCATTTGTCTGCTATTTCCTCAGGAAAACATGTTTGATTGACATTGTTTGGACCTTAAGAGAATGTTTATGTTGCAAGCTTTTCTGTAACTCAAGATACAAGCTCTGGGGATTCTGTCTTGTTTGATTGTAAGAAGTCCTGAAAAATGGTATTTCTCTACATGAATCAAGTGCATCTGAATGTTGGTTGTTCGCCTTTGGTCTTTCACAGAAACATGCAGTGTTATGAATGACACAAAAAAGTATGGGAGGATTTAGTGATAGACCATTTGGCCTGCTGTTCTTATCAAGGTTCTTGTCTTGGATCACTGTCCTTAAACTTTGCAGTTCCCTTCTTTGATCAAATTTCAGATTATCCTTCTAAGTATTTGCTGATTTGCAGTCTCTTAACACTCTTTCGAGCTTTGAACTTTTCTATCATAGTCAACATAGACCACTTAGCTTGCTTGACTTTGCATTCCTGCTTTTTTGGGTGAATTTTGCACTCCTGAAATTTATTCTCTATGATTGTTAGGACTAGTGAAAATTTAGAGTACAAATGTTAATCATGGTGTCACCATCCCAAGTACAGTACAAACACCCTTTTACTTTTGACAATGAAAAAGATGTTGGAGCTGAGGAGATTACTTGATTTTGTCTGATGTTCTTTGTCGAAAAAGCATTCAATAAAGGTAAACGGACATAATGCTGGTAGTGGATATAATAGTTCTTGATGCTAGCCAGTTATTATAGTGGGGCAACAAAAGATGTGATCAAATTGCATGTCATTAAAAGTAGAGGGAAACATTGTCAATATGACAGAAGGTAGAATTCCAACTGATGAAATCTAATTTGCCTCAAATGAATAAACTCAGCTTGGGACATTAAGAAATAAAGATTTTTATTCTGCTACATGCCGTCAAATTCATAGTCAGAGAACTGAAATGAATATTAGCATGTTGAATCGTTTTATGTATACTGAAATTTGCAAGGGAAAAGACTTGTTATCTCGACATCTTCAATGCCAGGCTGCAACATATTCAGCTGCTTCATCCGGAAATGTGTACAAAAACCAATTCAGCTATCACTCTCCTTAGATTTACTTAATGGTTTAGTGGACCAAACTTCTGGTTTTCACCAATCATGAACTCTCCTTAGGAGTACGAGGTCAATTTGTCGAAGCTATAACTCACACACCTCATTGTAGGTCTCCTATCAGGACTCTTGTGAATGCAGGCTAAAGCGAGTTTTAATATAGCAGCTATATTGTCCTCTTCACCCCAATTATGAGTTAGGGAGGGATCTACGATAGAAGACAGTGGCTTCCTTTCCTCAATGCTGAGTTGAATCCATTGCACCATATCCATCTCCAAAGAACCAACCTGAATGCTTGGTAACTTTCCAGAGATCATCTCCAGTAAAATCAGTCCAAATGAGTAAACATCCCACTTTTGTGATGGCTTCGTGTCTTTTGAGGCTTCAGGAGCTTGATAATACGATCCATTCAGAGAAGAATTTATTGGTGTAAGCTCATATGGAGAACCATGCTGCGGTGTCCAGCTTGTCATCTGTTCCACCTGAAATGCTGGTGATTCCTCGGCTATGTTGGCAAGGCGGCCAAGTCCAAAGTCAGAAATATGAGGCTCCATGTCCTCTCCAAGAAGAATATTGCTTGGCTTCAGATTTCCATGGACATACCTTTTCGGACTGAGTTCATGTAAGAAGGCCAAGCCTTTGGCTATTCCTTTCATGATTTTTACACGAACAGACCATGAAAGAGGTATAAAGGGTATGAATCCAGCTTTTCCTGGTTATATTTAGAAAATTAGAATGATTAGCATGGTAAATCCTAGAAAATGGAATATATATTTTGCATAGAGGATTAATCTAGACAAATGAAGAATAGTTGTGAACAATTTACAGTACATGAAGAGTAAGTTTTGGTTTCCATAGACAGAATTTAGTAATTTACCGTGAATTGCTGCAGTAAGATCTCCATTAGTTATATAATCATAGATGAGCAGCTTCTCATCATCGGACCAGCAATAAGCTCGAAGGTTAACGATGTTAGGATGCCTAATTTTTCCGATTGCTTCAACTTCAATTTGAAACTCCTTGAGTCTTTGCCCACTTCCGTCTCCCAGTCTTCTCACTGCCACAGTTTGTCCATCGTCAAGCACCACTTTATACAGAATCCCGCTTGCACTCTTACCCAGAAGAAAAGCAGATGCTTTAAGAAGTTGATCTAGATCAAAGTTAACCTCTGAGTCCAATGGCACAAAGTTGCATTGCTCCATATTTTCTGATGGAGTGTCGATGTCTTTCTTTGCAAAGCAGAAAATGTCCCTCCCAATCATCAGTTTTTCTTCAAGACGATAACCAGTGACTTTTTGAACTCCCTTGCAGACAGAGGCCTTCTTGTACCAATAAGAGAACAAAAACCCAATGAGGCAGACTCCTACCATCACACCGGCAATAGTTTCAATCACCTGATGACATGAGCTTGAATGACCGTCTTTCCCACTCTTTATGGAACTTCCACCTGAACTCTGAAATGGATTATGAATATTTGATTGAGAATCTGCAGTTCGACTGCCCGAGGGACATGAAAGTTTCGAAGGGGATCCACAAAGCATAGGATTGCCTACAAAAGCTGTTGGTCCTGCATTTACTAAAGCACCATTCTGCGGTATAGGACCACTAAGATTATTGTAACTGAGATCAATATAAACTTTCTCAGGGAGGCTTCCTAGGCTAGCAGGAATATTACCGGTGAAGAAGTTGTGAGACAAATCAAGAGTACCTTTCAAATTTGATAAGTTGCCAATGTCACTGGGGATTGAACTGCCTAAGCTGTTGTAGGAAAGATTGAGTTTCTGAAGGCTAATCAAACTGTTTCCAAGTCCAAGAGGGAGAGAGCCAGTGAAATTATTTTCACTGAGAACAAGTGTCCTTAGGTTCCTGCACTGAACTATAGATGATGGAATCGAGCCATTGAATGAATTTTGTGACAGATCTAAAGTTTGTAGGTTCTTGAGGTTCCCCACCGGAGGCGGAAGAGCTCCAGACAATGAATTACCTGAAAGCACCAAGCTCTTCAGCCTAGTTGCAGTGAAGAGCTGGATAGGCAAGCTGCCACGAAATGAGTTGTTCTTGAGGTTAACATGACGAATTGCGGAGAGATTTGCAAGCGCAGGAGACAGAAAACCAGCTAGTCCCATATTTGGAATGATGAGAGCAATAACTTTTTCTTTTCTGCATGTAACTCCAGGCCACGAGCATGGATTCACATCGGATGAGTTCCAGTTGATCAGATAATAGCCTTCTGTGCTATTCTCTATGGACTGTTTGAAGGATAGAAGAGCAAGACCTTCATCATTTAGAGCACCTAGGTGAGCCATGTAGTTGCATACAAGGAGAATCAATAAAAGCAATGGCGAAGTCATCTCAGGTAAATGGATGGTTGAGAGATATTTACAGAAGAAAAGTAAGTTTCATGTGCATCGCTTTGTATGCTACTAGGTATAAGAAGTGTTGTAACCCGGGAAGGGAAACAGAGATTGGGTATATCTTTCCACTACTTCATGTGAAGTTAAATACCTCCCTTTTATGAAAGAAGATGAGCTGTGATTTGTTGAAGTGTTGACTGCGGAAGTAGGTCTAGCAATGCTAGCAATCCCCACTTTGAGAGTAAAGGGTAAGGAAAGCTTTCACTAAGTTTTTCAGGTTTCCAATGGAAAAAAAATGAAGAGGAAAACATCAAGCATATACTTCAATTTTCTCAATCACCAATACCAAGATATCAAACTACTGTCTGTTTTCTAGTCTGGTCGAGTATTTGGAACCCAAAACTAAACCAAGGATGATTCACCGCTTTCTTGTACCAGGGGCAAACTTGAAACTGAAGTACTTGAGCTTTATTAATTAATTGACTAATATGTGGTCTTGATTTAGACATATTTAATCATTTGATCAATGTAACGAAGAAAAGGTCAAGGGATGGGTTGACCAATAGGTACAAGTAGGAGGGGCAAGCGTGATTAGAGGCGATGATGGTTCCATGACAATGCCGCTGAATGTGGTCTACAAGTTCATGAGAAAGTCGTTTTGGTAGGGACGACGGCTTCATGACTTTCACCTTTTTCTCCCACATCTGGTTCGGCAGCACTCCAGCTTGGAGCAAATGAACAAATTAAGCACATCGGTCTAGCATCAGATCATGGCTAGATTTCTGGATTATCTTGTTTGAAAAGACTAACTAATTAAAACCAAGCTTTCATGACAAACTACGATGAGCTTCTCAGCCCCACCTGCTCATCATCACTGTGGTTTTTTGCGTGATCGCTGTTGTGCAGATTTTTTACTACTTCCTAAGGGCATAACCTTCTAAGTATAATTATGAGAGGTGTTATTAAGAACATACTTGGCCCAAAATTGATAATTACAAGGTTATAGATTAATATATATTAGGCACACTACACAATGTAATTATATTTATTAATAACAATTTAGTGTGATTAAAAATATTCTTTTAAACAGACAATTAACTTTGTATATCTCAAATTCAATTAGTAACAAGCCAACTTTTGTAACTTTGTACAAATTTTTTTATTAGAAATTGATAACTACATAGATTAATTGTTCAAAGATTTTATTTATATATAATTTATATATTAATTATTTTTGTATATTATATATTGTCTTTCAATTATAATTATCTTTTACAAAAACAATTAATTTTACATTTTGGAAATTTTTGTATTTTATATAATTGTCATTTAAAGTTAAATTAAAATTAAGTATTCATGTACAAGATATTTGATGATAATACTAGCTCACATGAATTATTGTAATTTACTGACGGACCAATGTAGTTATATTCACGAAGGTTCCTACCTTGTGCAATATATGGAAAATGAAAAACTTTATAAGATTATTTAAGTCAAGTTTGTAAAACTTTTATTAAAAATAATTAGAAAAATAAATTTATAAAATAAAAATTGAAGAATTACTAGAGTTCAATTAATAAATCAATAATGTGTGAATAATTAATAACTATTGAATGGTGAAAATTTTATCATAATTTTTAGTAAAGATATCTATTTAAATAAATTTAAAAATTTTAAATTTTATATATTTGATGATTTGTATAATAATGTTTTTCTATTAAGTTAGTATATAGGTAATTCTTTTATATGGATAAAAATGAAAGAGCATTTTGTAGTTATCAATTTTGGATCAAAGAATGCAAATTCGCGAACATGATTGTTAGATGTAAATAAAGTGTCATTATTAATTTTTTTTTATTTAAGTGTGATTGATCAACTAATTAAATTTATTATTTTTAATAACAATTTGAATTTAACTTAAATTCATTAAATTAAAAGTTTGAAGACTTGTTTCATATGATATGCAGAGCCATCAAATTAAGGATCATGAATTAAAAATTTTGCTAAAGATATTTGTGGTTGCAAGGAAAGTCTAGTTTCATTGCCTCAAGGGACCTGTCCTCTAGTGAAGGATATTGATCAGTAGATCAACTGTTTGATGGATGAGCAGCTGGCTATTTAATGAAGGAGAAAGGAGAGTAAATAACAAGTATATTTATGTCTTATTTGACCTCTATTTGTGCAATTAAAAATCATTATAGTAGCATTTTTTTAAAGCTTTAATAGCACTTATATAGATTGGATTAGAATAGCAGCTAAAGAGAATTGCATACGTTAGCAAATACTATATCTTTAAAATTGGTACTAAATGTTAAAATAAAAAAATTATTATAAAATTATAAATTTAAAAAAAATTAAATTATACGATTAGTTCTTGTATTTTATAAAAAGTATGACTTTAATCTCTATATAATAATTTATGTAAATTGAGTTTTATATTTTATCTATTTATTAATTTTAATCCTTAACTCTAATGTTGTTAAATTTAACATTTATGTATGTTAACATGGCATTTGGACTAAATTAATGTGACAATTCTTGCTTACATGATGTTGATTATGTGTTAAAGTGGCAAAAGGCCGGCATAGCAAAAAACTAACGTGGCAAAAAATTGATGTGGCAATTACTTAATTAAAAAATCATCATTTTTTTTCTATGAAAGATTTTTATTTTATTTTAGGTTGAACTGAACCTAGAATCAAGATTATGATAATCAGCCTAGTAACTACGCTTAATAAATTAAACAACGAATGTTCTATTCAACTTGTTTCTCTTTGTGTTCACAATGGTCAATAACAAAATCAAAGGTAGTGCCAAGAGTGTAATTAAATGTGGGAAATAAGAGGACCGCAAGAATCATAAAAGATGGATTACTTACGAAGACACAAGTTACATTTTTTCTCTAAACACATTTCATGATGTGTAATAACACCTGTAACAATTGGTCAATGCATTTTAAAAGGCATCAAAACAAAAACCAAAAAAATGGCCTTCGCTACATCTATGTGATGCCAAAAAATAAAAAAAAATTTATAATTTTCAAGTTTGAAATGTTAAAAATTAAAAAAACATAACAATATTAGTGCATTTGGTGATAACATTTTCATGATCAACCCTTTTCTTATCCCTTTTTGGTTCTAGTTGCAACACTTTCTTATGTTGAGATTAGTGTAGATGCCACATTTGCTTCCTTATGTTTTTTTATCAATTTTTTTCTTTCTTTGCGCCTGAAAACAAAAATAAAAATAATACATGAGATTCAAAATTGTAATTAAAGTAGGATAGAAGTAAATAAAAATAATCTTAGTAGTTACCAACAATTAATTCGTAAGAACGCATGAACTAGACCTCTTGACTCTCCTCTCGATAATCATTTCATTTTAATTGTAGTTGATCTAATCCCAAAAAATAAAATTAATGACATTAAAAAATATAATGTCAATTTTTGTAAATAATAGTACATCGTTATCAAAATTTTTCCTTATATCTAGATTTTCAGTCAAAATACTATTTACTTGAGATTATAATTTTTTTTTCTTAAATAAACAAGTTTTTTTTAGTATATAAATTTTTGTAAACATTTCATTTATTAAATATATATGTAAAAAATATTGGTTTAGCAAAATGAAAAATCATACTTGATGATATAGTGTGTGTGTAAGGGTTGTAGTTATTATTCTCATAATAGAAATTTCAAAATGGGAAACATAGCTGTTGTATTGGGGTTTTCAGCTGTATCTACTATCTTTTTAATAGTAATTATTGTTGTGATTTGTTTCTTTGCAGTGAGGAAGAAAAGGGTTGTTGGTAGAAGAAGAAAAAGAACACAAACTAGAGTTGAAATGAATAATATATAATCAAGATGTCACTTCCGAAGATAAAATCAACTAAAATGGAGTTTCTACCTTTTTAAATAAAGAATTGAAATTTTGCATTAAAAATTCAAAAGTTAACATCTGTTGAATCAATTTCATAATATTTTCACATGTACCTCTTTTTTCTTTGTTCTTGTCCTTGAAAAGCTACCACTTGTTCAAATTCTATACCTTGCAATTCTAACAAATTATATGTTAAAACCAATGATTTATTCTTCAACAAATACATTTAATTGTTCATCTACTATATGCTAAAAACATTCAAAAATGAATATTCGATGCACTAAGTACAAAATAATCAAAGCTTGTTGTTACCTCCATATAACATTTAAAACACGTTTATTTTGATCACGTGGTAGCTATGAAACTATAACATAGATTAATAAATTTTATAAAATTAAAACCAATTGTCGTCAAATTACATAAATAAAAAAAAAACAGAAAGCAATAGGAGCAGCCATTTTCTACTGTAATAAAATGTGAAATTAATTGTTAAAAGTGCAGAAAAAGAAAAGGAGAGAATATATACCTTAATTAATCCTAAGCAATTACAACAAATAAAATAGTGATTTACAAAGTAAAGCATAATTAAACATAAACAAACGAGAGTGACTGTTGGGTTCTATATTGTCAATCCTAGTGGTTAAATTGCTGCATCGCATGCTTAGTTTTTGTTGACCTACGATTTTTGGTTTCATGCTCAGGAATCTCTCTAATCCCATGTATGACTTTTCATTTAAATGTCAACATTACCATAAACTTTTCAAAAACAAAAAAAAGTCCAATTCATCAATCTCTACCCAACCTTCATCAGCAACCTATCTACACGCAAAAGGTAACCAACAAGCAACTATACACAATCTATACAAAAAAGGCACCACTCCCCAACAAAAGAGTGAGCAATCTTTCCCTTGAAACCCAACACATAATCAAACTTCTCTCAACACATGGTAGACAAATACGGTAAAACCAAAAAATAAAAATGTCAATGATAGACAAAACAAACTCCAAAAGAGCCACAAACACCGATTTTTATATCAGATAAGTCAAATTACATCATATTTTTTGGACTAACCTGTTGATTGCCTCTCTTAATTCTTTTCCCTATCAAATGTTCAATCTTTGCTTGGAAAAAAAAAATTCCTTCTCGATTATTCCTTCTAATACTTTTCCCTATCTTCAATTCTCGATTCAAACGATTCTCTCTCTTTGGATTCTCCCTCTTCTGTTGTTTTTTTTCTCTCAATTATTTTTATTAATATGGTTTAATTTAATTTAAAATTAAGGTGTTTTTTAAGTTAAATTTTGAAGTGTTTCCAAATCAAATTTTTTTCCTCATCAGCATTTGCCACATCATCATTTTGCCATATCAACATCTATCACATCAACACACAGTTGTGATTTGTCCAATCAATTTAACCATAATCAACGCACTAGCATTATCACATCACATCAATATATAGTCAACGTCACGTTAATATACTTAACTATTAAATTTAATGATATTAAAGTTAAGAATTAAAATTAACAAATTAACAAAATATAAGAATCAAATTTACACAAATTATTATATAGAGATTAAATTCATAATTTTTATAGAATACAGAAAATAATTGTATATTTTAACTTTTTTAAAATCATAGTAACTACAGAGATGGTTTTAATTGATTTTATGGCAGGGTTCTTCTAGTTCTGTCTCTTTATGTTCCGGTAGCAGAGTAGCAGACCGAGACAACTGTAATTTTCAGTAAACTTGTTCTTCTAAATTTTTTAATTCAGATATCGCCTGTCTAGCTTTTTGAACTTTTAACTGTCTACGTGTATTCTTGCTTGAATCATGGCACATGGTGAGTTTATTAGTCAGAGTTTCCCTAGTCTGTCAAATATGTTTTGATTGCATCGAGATGGTTAGCTATAGCTACAACTGGGGGTAAAGAAATAGCCAGGGACAGGTTTTTGGATAGAATTTTAATGTTAACCTCCTGCTCACTTACTGAATAGTGAACTACAATTGCATTCCATGTACTTTAATGTCACCATGAGCCCTTCTTTTGTTTTCTACTAGCTATTCTTTCAATCTCAATTCTGAACTGTTCACTACTTATAGATGAATGATTTAATTATCCTTTCCTTACAACCTTATAGGAGACTTCCAAAACAAATCAAAGAATGGAATATTTTGCTTATGCTCCAACTAGTTTGATTGCATAGAGACTGTGGAGTTAGCAATATATTGAGATTTTCAGGAATTGGCTATCATACTTAAAAGAAGAAAGAAAAGGAGTCCCTAAGGAACAGTTTACTAGACACTACTTGAAACTGCAGAACTCTAACTTAAAACGCAGTTCTGTTTTCTAATCATTTCTCTGTTTCAACTTTCAATTTTTTTAATGTTCAGCGAGACTAATGCTACATATCTGATTGCTTATAGTTGTGTGCATTGTGAACTAAGACGGAAACCTTCATATCTGAGTCTGTATGTATTGAGAAGAAAACTTCAAAGAGGCTTCTTTCATTGACATTATTGTACATGCTACCTTCATTTGTGAAGGGGTACCACCTGGTTGAATGTAAATTTCTATGAAACTGGCTTCCATGATCATGAAAGTGCAACAGAGAAACTACCTGCGATGTTCAGAACATATGATTCTGAAAAATAAAATTCTTTCCTGAACAGTTAACCAGAGAAAATATTATGAAACTTGAAGAGTAAAGGATGAATGAGAATTACACATTCCTTTTGAGTGTTTTTGCAGTTTGCTGTGTTGACATCTCCTGGCTGGAATGATGTTTAAAGTATACCGTTTCTTTCTGGAATGAAACTGCAGATCAGGAAAAATAAAGAAAAAGAAAAAGAATGTAACCAGGAACAAAATAAAAAAATTTAATGTCAGTATGGCACAAATCTAGCATAGATGTAGTTTTCACTATTTACAGTCAGTGGCCACAATAAGGAGTGCAAACCCCAGTAAGCGTCACACCAACCAAAACCATAATGCTGGAATTTTGTGCAAATATAAATTTATAAACATTTTCCCCCTAATTTCACAGTTGGATCCTTTCCAGTTTCATCCAAAAAGGGGGTGCAATCAGGCTAGCCAGAATTGAACACCCCATATTTCAGTCTACAAAGGCCACTAAAATGGGACAATATTTGGTCTGGCAGGGAATAAACTTCTTGACCTGACAAATGAACCATGCAACATTGGAAACTGAAACGCAAGTCAAAGAAGAATACTATAAAACAAGAAGCAGCATCAACAATTAAACACAGTAATAAAGAACATGTAAATATCAATAATTGGGATTGAGAATTTATTCTTTGCTGCAGACAAATAGTCTGCTTTCATTTACATGACTGCTTCACAGAAACTCACCCACAATTACATTTGAAAATGTCTCATTCACTCTGATCAAATTCAGGTTGTTTAAAAAAGCAAGGCCATATGAAACTTTGAAAACAAGCTGTTATTGAGAAAACACTACCCGAGCTGTTAGCAACAAATGCTTGTAGTATGAAACTTTTTCCTTTTTTTACCACAATGATTCACTAGCAGCTTTACACATGCTTTTCAACTTTCTTACCAATAAAGAACTTGGCCAAATTTGGCATCACTTTTCTTTTCTTCTTAATGATGAATGGAGTCGATCCACCAGCTCGTATTGCAGGTGAGGCAGACTTACGAAACTTTGCTTGTCGTGATGGTGTTAAATTTCCATTGTTTTTCATGGATCTTCTGCGAAACGGTGATTGCCTGTTTTGTGCTTCCGCATTTTTCTCACGAGTCTGTCTCCGGTTGCGTAATTCTGTCTCTATCATTTTCTTTGCTGAAAGTGACCACTCCGTTCTGTGCACCTCATGCTCCTCCTCAACTCTCATGTCTCTAAGATCTCTGTTAACTATTTCAGTTTTCATCAGTATCTCCCTCTCACTAGCCTTTAAAGCTTCAATCCATGCCTGAGTTGCAGCAACCTTTTTATCTGCAATTTCTTCTGCTCCAACTGCACGTCCAGTTAAATACTCAAACTCAAACTTTGAGATAGTGATTGTGTAACTCTGGTTAGATGCTGAAGCTCTAGATTGCATAGTAGTCTCTATTAGAGATCTTAACTTTTCTAGAGCTGAAGCTTCTGATGCCTTAACTGCCTCAAGTTCTTGCACAGCTGCCGTCAGCCTTTCCTCAGTTAAGTCTATTTCAGACTCAGTTTTCCGGATTTCTGCCTTGATAGTTGCAGTGTCTTCAGTAATAAGAGCCTTCTCTCTCCTTGCTGCCTCTGCTTCTGTCTTTAACTGTTCAAGAGTGAGGGAAAGATTGGTCACAATAGATTCAGCCTTTTCTCCAGCTGCAGTTACTGCTTCCAACTTGGATTTTGCTCTGAGCAGCTTTGAATTGAGACTTTGAACTTTCAAATCTGCCTTCTCTCCTGTTTTCTTTGACCGTGCTGTTTCTTCTCTTGCATGTTTCAGCTCATTTCTTATGATATCCATAGAGGACATATACTGAAAACCTTCTTCTCTAATTGAAGCCAATTCTTTCTTAGCTACCTCCAACTCTTTTGTGATTGACTGTAACGAAGGTGAACCTTCCACTTCTGCAGCACTTCGAAAACTGTGTTCAGGTTGCTTCAAGTCATCGCTTCTCTGAACCCGTTTGTCTAGTTTCTTAACTTGCTTCAGCTTATTTTCTAAGAGATTAACGTCAGACAAAGTGACAGCCAATTTCTTTTCCTTCTCCTTAGATTGATCAATCTCTTCAATTATTTCCTTCATTTTCTCCTTTGTTTCCTCCATACTAAATGAGAATCCACCAACATCTTTTTCTTTTTGAGCTTCAATTTCTCCAACTTCTTTCAAGGCCTCAATCCTGGCCAACTCAACTAACACATGTTCCTCATCAGCTGCCTCAATTTGCGTCCTAAGCGCTTCAACAGAGCTAGCATTAGACCACATTTTCAAGCTTGAGCCTTGAAATTCCTTCTCTGCCCGTGCTTTCTCTCCCCTAACAGAAGCCATATCAAGCTTAAGTTTACTCAATTCTTGTTTTACCAAATCCAATTCTCTCATCACTTCTGCGTACTGATAACTTTCAATACTCCTCACAGCCAATGCCTTCTCTTCACGGTTTCCTTTCTTCCTTAAAGATTCAATATCTCTCATCCTTGCCTTAGCCTTAAAATTTGATTCCTCAATCATAGAAGCAAGATCCTTAACTGTCTTCGTTGCACTGAAGAGTTCAGATTCTGCTTTAAACTTTGCCGATTCTGCAGCTCTTCTACTCTCTTTGTATCGACTCATATCCCTTCTTGCCGTATGAAGCTCTCTTGCTCTTGAAGAAGGCTTCTTAACAGAGTTACCCCATGATGACAACTTTGTCAGTCAAATTGAAAAATAAATTGAATTGTATAAAAACAAGAGGTTTTTCACAGGAGTAGGAAAATCGTACCTCTGGAAAATCCTCCAGGGATTTCTTCAGTGAAAAATTACCATCAAGAATCCTCTCTCCATAAATATTAACAGCAGCTTTAAGTGTCCCATTTCTTCTTCTATCTTCATACCTTCTCCTATCCATTTTTAACCTGTTCCATTTGTTGAACCAAAAAAAAAAGTATAAATACTAAACCAAAGGCCTGGAATTCCCATAAAGCAGAATCTTGGTATACTTCTTTCCATCAAAACTACACATTATTAACTTCCCATCAACTGTAAACAGGTTAAAAAAATGGCCAAATTGAAACTGCAACAGAGAGTTAAACTAAGTAGCAAGAGATGTAGAGTTCAAGAGAAGTAGACTGAGAACATACCAAGAAACTTTTAAGTTGAGTTACAACATAGCAAATGGTGCCTGGAAACTTGAAATAATATTGTAGTTTGCAGGAAGAAGAGGTGTTGGGATTAAGTTACAAAGGTCGTTAACTTCTATAAGGCAAATACCAAGGAAATGGAATAAAAAATAAAACGGCAGACAGACAGAGAGAGAAAATAGTGTGAATCCTGATGGTTGGCTAATATTCTTGGATGCAACGGTAGCCATTATTTTTTTTTTGGTAGCCATTTATTCCCTTTTTGGCTCCAATTATTTGTCAAAGCTTTAATATTTTGCTATAGAAATGAGACTGCTTTTTGGCCACAGCTGAATATTCAGGGAAATAAATAAAAGATCTAACCCAGGAACCTTAGCACCTAGGAATTGGAGGCAACTCTAGAAGATGGGACAAACAATGAAGACACATGATATTGTCTGGAAAATCATTGTATTTTTTGTTTTTTTATTTTTTTTTGAATTAATTAATTTTCTTCAATGATTTCTATACCATTAAAATGCATTAACCGAATTCAATGATGCCACTTAATGAATCCCAGGGCAGTGGAAATGTTATAAATTGAAGAGGCTGTGGAGGACCAAACAGTAATAGTACATATATGAGTAAGTTTCGCTGCATAGCCAATGATGGATTCAAAATTTTTTACCCAAAAAAATCCAAAGGTACAAATGAGCAAAAACGACAAACCAAACACTGAGAGAGGGTTTTGTCATTTGTCATCAAGTGAAAGAGTAAAAGGCAATTTTATTTGTTTGGTGCTAACGACAGAGCTGAAACTGTGGCAGCAATCAAAGGTAAATGAGCAGCCACGTCTTTAGAAGCTAATCCACAAGACCAGCCGGAAGAGCCAAAGCCATTCAATTTTATTTGTACAATGTTGGTAAAGGCCTAAATGCTTCCACCTATCTCTTTTTTTGTTTTTGCAAAAGAAGAAATGTTATTACGGTTCGAATTTAAAATTTTTATTCAAAATCCACGTCATCTTTACTACTTAAGCTTAAGTCATTTACCTTATAGTAAAAAAAGGACTTTAGCTCGTGGACTATTTCGGATTGAACATGTTAGTCCCTTTATTTAATTTTGATTAGGCAGGTTGGTTTCCCTTTATTATTTGTTTAATGGAGTGAAATAATTAATTTTGTTAGTTGGGAGTTGTACTGACTTGGAAGCGATTATGTATAAATTGGGAAAAGCAAAAAAGAGTGAGTGTTTTTGTCCAATTCACGTGTTGACGTAATTTTAGCAATTGTATAAATTATAAGGTAAATTAATAAAATTAAATTAAGATAAGATTATAATATTATTGATTACGATATAATTATGATATTATTAACTTGATTTTTTTTTTTAAGAAAAATAACTTTATATTCTAATTAAATGATGAAAACGTATCTTCAAATTATTATACATTATAAATTCCTTAACACTCACAGGTGAAGAATGAAAAACAAAAGATACCTCATTTGAACTAAAACCTAAATTAGCCATTAAGTCAACTAATCAATTACCCTCTCGATAAATATGTTGCATAATAATCTCCCACTGTCTCCCCATCAAGCTATGAATTGCATTTATTAAATTTGAGTTATGACAAGGATGAGGAGTAATAGCCCGAGCCACAAGTTGATTATCCACTTGTAAAATAATCTTGTGAAAGCTCAAATCCCATGCCAGATTCAAAACTCTATAAACACCCTAGAGTTCTTCTGCTCGGCATGCCGTGCAAACAGCCAATCTAGTAGTAAAGCCATCACATGATTGGCCAGTTGAGTCACGTAGTACACCACTAGCAGTTGCTTGTCCAACAGATTTGTTTTATGTACCCTCAAAATTCAATACAATCCAATCATCTGATGGAGGAGACCAACCTATAAGAATTTCCACACGTCTAGTCATGGATGAAGCTACTTCTCCCCAATGTATTCAAGAGGCATTTTGTATAGCTCGAGCAAAGCTGAATATCAAATTTATACGACCCCCCAAAGCTAATACTTCACCTTAAAAAATAAAAGCATTCCTCCACTTCCACATAAACTAGCAGACAATTCCATATATAACAGGCCATGGAAGATTATTAACTTGCAGCTTGTTGTTGCTCAAATTAATAACAATCCAATCGAAGCAAGGAGGAATATTAAAGTTGAGTAATCTCACCTTGGGGTAAAAGAGAATTCCAAATTGACATTGCTATAGGACATTCACGTAACATATGTAAGATTGTCTTCTCCCCATCACGACATTGTGGACAAATATCATCATCTTTTTCCTTTGAAAGGTGAATTTTAGTGGCCATTCAACCGCTATGTCATTGTGAGTCTCCAGCTAGAGTGCCAGAGACTCCCATTGGCATGAGTACCGGCTTGGCGAAGAAACTGTACAATACACAGCCTACTGCTCGGATATCCTTGGCAGTAGATCCACACAAAAAAACAACCAACCTTGAGAAGGTCACAACACAATTAACCACATACAACCAGTAGCACGAAACAAGAAAAAAGGATCAAAGACAGACTAAACCCCTAATAACCGGAGCCAAAACCAAACAAAAGGCCCAAATGCTACCAACTTCTAGTTTCAAAACAAAAACAAGGAACGCAAGAAAAGAGATCATCTAAGAAGCTGGATAGCGGGCCTCACAGCACCTTGGCTACATTCAGACCAACAAAATCAATCACTCTGGCGTCTCCAAAGACAGCAACAAAAGAGGGAGCAGCCACGAGCATCAACAGAGTAGAAATCCAAAAGAAGAAAAGCAACGACAGAAAGAACAAGGAAACCGATAGAAAACAGAGCTTACCGGGTCTTCCTATAAATCGAAGTCAACAAAGCAGCGCTC
This sequence comes from Theobroma grandiflorum, assembly GCA_036013995.1. NCBI lineage: Eukaryota > Viridiplantae > Streptophyta > Magnoliopsida > Malvales > Malvaceae > Theobroma > Theobroma grandiflorum. The sequence goes on along the minus strand of CP142132.1, from coordinate 13,467,774 downwards.
CAAAACAAGCCCTTTCCTTGTTAGTCTGTAAATGTTGCTGCAAACATTGTAAGAGGAAGGTCCTGATCCACTGGGGGTCACTCCACTGCCAAGCTAATTTCCAAGCCCCACAATTACTTCTTTCATCAGCTGGATTTCCTTTCTGTAACATCTCATACGCCGAAGCCACAGAAAAATTCCCTGATGATACGAAAGGGCAAAACGGCTTATCTTATGTAGTCATCGACATAGGAAGAATTGACTTGGATAATAGTTGTAATTCCTCAGCAGGCAATATGTTAATAAGCTGAGGCATATCCTATTCACCATTGGACAAAAAATAATCCTTAACGCAGCTGTAATCGATTATATTAAACCCCATCGATTTTACCGTATCACACAAAAGCCATTCCCCAAGCCAAGTCTCGTACCAAAATCTTGCCTGACAACCATCCCCGATTGCCCATCTTATATTCCTCTTGAAAATGTCCCAAAGCCTAGAGATAGATGACCAAAGTGGAGAAGCTCCTGACCACTGTGCACTATCTGGAACAAAACTTGAACTCATGCTATACTTTTCTCTCAAAACCTTCACCCATAATGCCTCCTATTTAGTGATAAATACCAACTTAATTTAAGAGTAAAGGCATCTTTCATAATTCTCAAACATTAAGACCCAATCCACCTTCTTCCTTAAGCTTACAAAACTCTTTCCAACTCATTAAATAGACCTTTCTATTAGTATAATTTCCTCCCCATAGGAAGTTTGGACAAAGAGTTTCACTTTTCTTACCTGTTTCCACCAGGATGGTAATTGTCTGCATTGTTTATGTTAAGTTACTAATGTTTGCATGAAGTCAACAAGTCAAAATATTTGAATGCATTTTCTTTGTTGTACTGGTATTTTGCAATTATGCTTGCTGTCATCTCTTGTTGTACGTATGTTTGCATGTTGTTATATAAATTTATGTCTAACACTTGCGTTTGCATGTCATTACATGTGTAATGCATGTATTCTATGTATTTATGCTTCTATTAATGCTTAATGGAAATATAGTTACAAATATATACTTTGCACTAGTTTTTTAAGTTTTGGTTTTGGTGATGCCTTTCCTTTATTTAGCACAATTATAACATGGTATCAGAGCACCCCATGATCCTTGTAAGACCTTTGACAATCTTCTTTTATTTCTCTTGAGTTCTTAGTGGCCTTCTATAACCCTCTGTTTTTGAGTTTAATCCACTGTCACAATGACAACACCAAATATAACCCAACAGCCTCCTCCAGTCTTTGATGGCTCTGATTATGGTGTATAGGCCATGAGAATGAAGATGTATTTGAAAGGCAATAATTTGTGGAATGCTGTAGAATAGGATGTTGAGCTACAAATACTAAGAGAAAATGCTCTTGCTACACAAGTCAAGCAATATGAAGAAGAGATTGCAAAGAAGTTCAAAGCACTCTCATTGATTCAATTTGCTATATCAGAAGATATTTTCCACAGAATTATGGAGTGTGAGATTGCAAAAACTGACTGGACCAAATCACAGGAAGAATTTGTTGGGACATCTAAGATAAGACACACGTAAGCACAAAACTTGAGAAAGCACTTCAATTTGATGCGTATGAAGGAAAATTAGTCAGTGAAAGAGTACATAGATCAATTACTCAAGCTTGCAAACCACATAAAAATGTTTGGTGAAGAGCTTAAAGAGGTTTGAGTAGTTGAAAAATTATCAACAATGTACTAGGGAAGTTTAAAGCTACAATTGCCTCTCTGTTACAATCAAAAGATTTGCCTGACATCTCAATTACAGAAATTGTTAGTGCTCTGCAAGCAACTGAATTGAGAATATCAACTAGAGATGAGATTTCTATGAAGAAGGCCTTATTTGTTAAAAACAAAGGTAAAGCCTCTATAGAGATATTTACCAAAAAAAATTCCAGAGAGAAAGATAGAAAATTCTTTCATGCAGGTCAGTCTTCTTAGAAAAAGAATAAGTTCAAAGTATGCTCTTTTTGTAAGATATGGAATCATCTTGAAGAAAATTGTTGGTTTAAACCTGAAGATAAGTGTAAGATATGTAATCAACTTGGTCATGTTGACAAGGTTTGTAAAAATAAGCCAACTGTTCAAGAAAAAACTCCACAAATGATTGACAAAGCTGAAGTAGCGGAAGAGACTTTGTTCATGGCTTTATCTAGTTCTCAGTACAAGATTGATAATGATGAGTGGCTTCTTGATAGTGAATGCTCGAATTATATGACTTCCTCTAAAGTTGAGTTTATCAGTTTGGACCAAGATTATAAGTCAAGAGTAAAAATAAGTAATGGAGTTTATCTTCATGCAACGGGTAAAGGCACTGTAAGAGTGAAATCTCTATCGGGGTTCAGCTATATTTCTAAAGTTCTCTTAGTTCCTTCTATAACTTAGAATTTGTAGAGCGTTGGACAAACGTTAGAGAACTCGTTTGTCTTGCTTTTCAAAGACTTGGCATGCACGATATTTTATTTTTGTGGAGAATATCTTATGACCATTCTAATGAGAAATATAAGTTTCTCTTTAAACTTGAAAGAAATCTATATGCAGGGACAATCTAATGAAGATAAAGCCAACTTCTGGCATAAGAGACTTGGGCACTGCAACTACACTTCACTTAGCCAAGTAAGTTTCTTTCATTTGCTTGAAAATTTGCCTAAGTTATTTAACAAAGGTGGAGCCTGCAGTGTTTGTCAATAAGGGAAAATATCCAAAAAGCCCTATCCTCAAACATCTAAAAACAGAGCTAAGAACAAGCTTGAATTGATTCATTCATATGTTAGAGGCCTTATGAGTGTTAAATCTTTGTCTGGCAGCAAATATTATTTGATCTTTATTGATGACATGTCCAGGTTCTATTGGATATACTTCATGAAGACAAAATCTCAAGTGTTTGACTTTTTCCTCACTTTCAAAGCTAAAGTTTAGCTTGAAACTAGTTGTAAAATCAAAACCCTAAGGTCAAATAATGGAAGTGAATATACCTCATGGGAGTTCACTGATTATCTCAACAGAACATGAATTCTTCATCAACTAACTACACCTTGTTCGCCTCAACAAAATGGTGTGAGTGAGAGAAAAAACAAGACTATCGTTGGAATGTCTATGTGCTACTTTTAGAGACAAATTTGCCCAATAAATTTTAGGTAGAAGCTGTAAACACAGCTGTGTATTTGCTTAATCTACTTCCCACATGTGCCTTGATGAACAAAACATTATTTGAAGCTTGGCATGGCTTTAGACCAAATGTGCATCATCTTAAAATATTTGGTTTCCTATGTTACTTACATGTGCTTGAAGCTCAACATGACAAGCTCCAACAAAAAGCTATTAGAGGTATTTTTATTGGGTCTAGTAATCAATCTAAGGCTTATCACATTTACTTACCTGAAACTGATAAAGTTATTGTCAGTAGAAATATTACCTTTGATGAAAATTCTAGTTGGAATAGGAATATGCAATATATTGTTACAGAAAATGTTTTAGCTCCCATTATTGCAGATGTTAATTTGCCAACAGATGAGTTAAACACTGATGATATAGATGCTAATGATAACTTTGATGATAAGCCTGTTAGAAGCACACGATCTATCTATGATGTTTACCATAGAAGTTTTGTTTTCATTAATGAACCTTGCAACTTTACTGAAGCTTCTCAATTCCCTGAGTGGTATGAAGTTATACGAGTGAAATTGGCAATGATAAACAAGAACAAGACTTGGAGTTTGGTAGATAAACCTCACAATCATCATATGATTGGAGTCAAATAGGCATTCAAAAGGAAGCTTAATCTTGATGGTAATGTCAACAAAAACAAAACATGTTTGGTAGCTAAAGGTTTTAGTTAATTACTAGGCATGGATTATATGGAAACATATGCTCCTATTGCTCGTTTTGATATAGCTTGATTGTTGCTTGCTTTGTTTGTAGCATTTGGTTGGACAGTTTATCACTTGGATATTAAACCAGCTTTCTTGAATGAGGTCTTAAATGAAGAAATATATGTTGAGCAGTTTAATGGTTTTGAGTTATTGCTTAGTCAGAATCAAGTATAAAAGCTACACAAGGCATTGTATGGATTAAAGCAGGCTCCTCGAGCCTAGTACAGCAGAATTGATGAATATTTGATCAAGCAAAACTTTGCCAAGAGCTATAATGAAGCTACCTTGTATACTTTTAGCTTTAAGGATCACTCATATTTGATTGTTTCCATCTATTTGGATGACTTGTTGATAACAGGTAGAGATGATGTCTTGGTACAGAATTTTAAAAAGAAATTGCAATCTAAGTTTGACATGACAGACCTTGGACCTATGAGTTATTTTTTAGGGCTTGAGATTAATCAATCCTCTAATGGAATTAGACTATCACAAAAGAGCTATATAGCTGAAGTTTTAAGGAGATTTCACATGGATTAGTGCAAACCTTCATTGGCTTTTCTCCCTATCAATGAAAAATACTCCACCAGCAAAAAAAGTAAGCTTAAAGACCTTTCAATTTACAAAAGCATGATTGGGTGCTTACTTTATATCTGCACTTCTCGACAAATATTATGTTTTATGTTAGTCCGATGTCAAGATTTATACAAGAGCTTTTTAATCTTCATTTTGCTGGTGTTAAACGTATCCGGGTACTCAAAGCCTTGTAATATATTTCACTAACAAATTTAATATCAATCGTATTGGATTGTCTAATAGTGATTGGGCAGGCAATGTTGATGACTCTAAAAGCATATCCAAGTTTGTTTTCTCACTTTGAACTCTCACAAACAATCCCTTATTGCTCAATCCTCTACTGAAGCAGAATACATTTCAGCAGCTAAAGCTTCCAATGAAGCCATATGGCTAAGAAAAATCCTAACTGATCTGGATCTTATCCAAAGTAAGCCTATTGTTCTTCTGGTGGACAACAAGTCAGCCATTGCATTAACCAAGAATACAATTTTTCATGGTAAAACAAAACATATACATGTTAAGTATCATGCTATTAGAGATGCAGAAAAGAATGGTGAAATATCAACTCAACATTGCACTTCAGATCAACAACTAACTAAAATAATGACCAATATACTACCAAAACCAAGATAATATCTCAGAAGCAAGTTAAATGTCCAGGATGCAAACTTTAAGAAAGAGTGTTAAGTTACTAATGTTTTCATGAAGTCAACAAGTCAAAGTATTTGAATGCATTTTGCTTTGTTGTGGTATTTTGTAATTATGCTTGCTATCATCTCTTGTTATATGTGTACGCTTACATGTTGTTATATAAGTTTATGTCTAACACTTGTGTTTGCAAGTCATTACATGTGTAATGCATGAATTCTATGTATATAAGCTTCTATTAATGCTTAATGGAAATATAATTACAAATATATACTTTGCTCTGTTTTTTGAAGCTTTTGGTTGTAGTGATGCTTTTCCTTTCTTAAACACGATTATAACAATATAATAGGGAATTGAAGACACATACTTAATTAAAGTAAGTCTACCTACAAAAGACAACATTGAAACCTTCCATGAGCTTAAATGAATTTTTATTTTATTTGCAATGTAATGAAATAAAGAACCACCCTTGCGTCCATGAATCAGTTGGACACTTAGGTATTTGCCAAGATCTCAAGAATAGGTGAAACCTGAAGATGTCGTATTCTCCATAATAAGGTTGCTATGAGCATTATTCGAACAATAAAAAGAAGACTTAGCAGTACTAGCTTCCTCCCCAGAACATGCATAAAAATCATCCAAGATCCCTTTGATAACCTCCATTTGTGATACTAAGGCTATCATAAATAATATTAAATCATATGTGAAGAATAAGTGTGAAAGAAGAAGACCTCGTTTACCCAAAATGATCAGCTTTCGAATTTTGTTAATCAAAATTGCTTGAATATTGTGCATTAATATTTCCATACATAAAACAAAATGTATGGAGACAAAGGATCACCTTGTTGCACCCCTTTAAAAGGAAAAAAAGCTATTAGTTAAAGTTCCATTCCAAAGAATTTGAAAGCTGTAACATTTCCAACTCCATACAATTATATCAATTGTCTATTTAGGTACATGAGCTTTTTCCAGAGTATCATATATAAACTCTCAACGAAAGGGATCATTAGCCTTTTCCAAGTCCATCTTTATCATCATCTAACATGTTCTCCCTTGTTTCTTTCGAATCGAGTGAATCACCTCTTGTACAATAACAGTGTTATCTGAATGTGTCTCCTTGGAATGAAATTAGACTGTGTATCTGCCACCAATAAACTCATATGAGGTTTCAATCTATTAACAATAACTTTCATGAGAATTTTAAAAACCATTGAAGGCAAGCTAATAGGCCGAACTTGAGTAATAGTTTTTGGAGAACTATTCTTAAGTATCAAAGCGATTATTGATTTGCACAACTCTGAACCAATTTTTGCACCTACAAACACACTACAAACATAATTTATAATGGACTTTCCTACTATGTTCCATTGAGATTGGAAGAGTAAAGTTGGAAATCCATCCACTCTTGAGGCCTTAAAAGGTTTTATATTTGACAATGTCGTGTACACCTCTTTATTTTTAATAGGTTTAATGAGATTACTAATCACCATTTGATCAAAAGGGGGAAAAGCACCACCAATAGGGAAGCACAAAAGTTCACTTTGCTTAATCGAATATAAATCTTTGAAAATGTTCATCGCTAGTAATTTTTAAAGAATCTTGGTCCTCACACCATTCACCATTATTTAACCAAAGTCGCAGAATTTTTAATTTATTCCTACGATGTGCTTTTGTATATAAAAGTAATGAGTGTTATGGTTTCCCATTAATAATCACTTTGCTTTGAGTTTTTACAACTAGAAACTTTTTTCTAATTCAAGACAATTTCATACTCAAGCCTTAAATTGCTTTTAAGCTCTTAAGTTTTGTAGAGGGTCGAACTTTAAGTGCCGTCTCAAACCTACTTAATCTTGCTAGTAATCATTTCTTTTGAAAAAAGATATTCCCAAATATAGTTCGATTCCGTTGCTTAGCCTGATTAGCCAAATTAGTCAGAGCAACATCAATATTCAGAGACTCATTCTAACTTTGGTGCATAAGATTATCAAAATCATTGCGCCTTAGCCAAGTGGCTTGAAATCGAAGTCCCATATTCACATTCAAAGATCTTCTGTCACATATCTTGATCAAAAGAGGACTATAGTCTGAACTAATCCGCAGTGGATGTTGTACCACAACATTAGAAAATTTAAGTCTTTGAGCAATGTTACAAATTGCCTTACCTAGTCTTTACAAAATCATACCATACTTCCATGTATATATTAAACCTTGAAAACCTAGGTTTAACAAATTGCAATCATTAACAAACTTTTGAAACAAAGCACATGGTCTACTACCCAATGAAGAGCCTTTTGATGTCTCATGTGAGAAGAGAAAAACATTAAAATCACCAGTTAACAACCATGATCTATCACCTAAATTTGCAAAATTAGACAATCCTCCCACAATTTGTGCTTCACCGTTGCATTAGGATGTCCATAAATTGCTAAAAAATACCACGATAAACTTGAAGGGACTTATACTGACAAATGCAGGCACTGGTAATAATTGCAAACAATAGAAATTTGAATATCCTCTTTCCATAAAATCCAAATGCCACCTTTAACACGATGTGATCTATTAAATCCCAATCTTGCAATTACTCGATCAGCTTGGGCACCACTAATTCGAGATTCCACTAAAATTAACATAAAAAAAATCACACTGTCTTTTTAAATCCTTTAAAGTTCTTATTAGGTTACCATTATTAGCTCTTTGACAATTCCACACAAAAATATGAAAATCCATAACACAAATACAAATACAAATAAAAAAGAGAGACTTACTTGTTGTCTCTTTTGTCTTTTCCAAATTATCCAAAATTGACCACATTGCCATAGCTATCTACCTCGAATTATTCCTTAACTTCAATTCACCATTGACTAAAAGCTGAGAGAATGAAGCCTTATTGTCACTTGGAGCTACCAATTTCACTCTCGTCTTTTTCTTTCAGTTACACCATAGCCACTTTAACCATTTTTTTTTATCTAGTGGCTTCTCCTCCATTCCAAGGATTACAATACCTCTTTTTTTCTTAATGCCCATATTAGCTGACCATGATTGCATGGGAGGTTTAGGTGGAAGGATAAAATTATCAACCACACCAACTGCAATATGCTTCGAGCTATCCAATGTCATAACATGTTAAATTATTTTTTCTCCTTCCATTAGATTATTTGCCACATTGATTAAGTCATCATTCGTTATAGCCATCAGAACATCATTGCTAGTCTTTTTAGTAAAGTCTTTTTTTTCTTCTAGCACATTATCATTCACCACAATCAGTACTTCTTTATTCTTTTCATCACCATGCACACTCGTATCCCTTTCAAAGCTTTCGGTGTCATTATTTGAACTTTTATATAACTTGGTAACATTGCATTGCCGCAATTATAATGGTAGTCTTTAGGATCACCTAGTGTGATTTAAGCGATGTTTAAGTGAATCTTTCAATGTGTCATGCCTACTAGAAGACTCCCCTACAAAATAATTTTATGCACTGTTCCTTTATTGTGCCGGAAAGTAATCCACCTCATTTTATTGCTTACCAATATTATTCTTTTGTGTGGAATTCTGTCATATCCCATTTCGAGAGGGATCGTGACTAACGTATGGACTTATGTGGTTATAGTCCATTAAGCCTAAAAAAGCTTAAATCCATAAATACATGGGTAAGCCATCCACCGTATTCACCAACATAAGTTCATCGATAATCAAAATATGCAATAATTCATTAAGGCCAACACATAACACTTCTCAACATAAAGTGTGGTTTCTTTTACATTCCATATAAGTATTCACATGTAAATAAAACAACTATGGTTCAGCACGTACCTCATGCTTATTTTATTATAGACATCCACCATAATCTTATCATTCTCATGCACCCATATTTGGGACTCAACATAATATGCGAAAGCGTAAATAAATTTATTAACATTATTTACACAAAAGAATTCATTTATCAACAAAATAATTCAAAAATAGACTAAACATATCTCGAAGTGTATGGCATTGGAAGGTTGGAAAGAAAGCTCTACCATATCTACCACAAATGAGTTGTTGCACTATTCCACAAGTTATGTAATCAAGTAAGGTACTGATTTGAAACAAAATAGGTGAAAATAATGTGTGAGTCATAAAGATATCATTATTACCCATTATTGGAAGAACAATCTTATATAACCATGTCACTTAAAATTACCAAAAATAGTCATACTCGCTTTTACACCATTTCAGGTTATGTTGAACCCACGTCATTATTTGACCACCAAATCAAATTATCGTCGCCATAAGATGCCACGTCTCTTGTCATTCTATTAGTTGTCGATTGTCAAAGCCTGTTTGCCAACTCATGCGTTCCCATGTGCCAAATAGAATATTTCATGCACTCTTATGCTCACTACCCCTATTCAAACCCTATTTTCCTATCACCTACCATGCCAACCTATTGTAGCACCTTTGCCACATTATCAACCACGGCAATAATCACATCAGTTGACATGTCACCACCCATGTTATCATATTATAAGATATCAACCATGTTAGCTTGCCATTACATCTACCATGTCAACCTTACCACATCAGTTTTCCATCAAATCAATCTTTTTTGTTAATTTTGACCTCTTAATTTTAATTCTAATTATAGTTTCTACTAATTTTGACACTAACATGGATAAATCTAAAATTTTTAAAATCAATGCTTCAATTTTGACAAAAAACAACTACAAAATGTGGGTTGAAGTAAAGTTTTCTGGTTGGGCTCAAACTTTGATACATTGTTCAACTTACACGTAAAGATGATGAAATCGATTCCTAATTTATAAATTGCCTTGAAGATTGAGATAAGAAAATCAAGCTAATGACATTGTGTTTGTGTCGTAATCATATTCTATTGGCTCAAACCTTAAAAAAAGACCCTATACTATATCCATATTTAACTAAATCCCTCACTTTTTAATACATTTAAACAAGCTTTTCAATTTTTATTTTGAGTCAAATACATTTTTTAACCTTAATAGAAAATTAATTACCATCCTAATGTCAATTGGCGTTTTTTGTCCACTAGGCACATGACATGACTTGATAGCATACATGGCCACGTGGCAAAACAAAATCACAAAAAAAAAAAATGTATTTGTTTGGTGATCTCGATGCTAGTGGGTGACAGAGCATTTTGGTTTCTAGGTATGCCACATGACCACGTTAACTAGACAAGTCATATATCATGTGAATAGAAAAGAATAGTTGAGATTGAGTTTAATGACGTTTACATTTTTAATATGTTAAAGTGTTTATTTAATTCAAAATAAAATTTAAAAATTCAATTAAATGTAATCAAAATTGAAAGACTTAATTGAATAAACAGGAATATTATAAGGACTTTTTTAGAGTGTATACCTATCATAATCTAATCCACTGATTTATTTATAATTTATCCTATAATTACTAGGTTGGTTTATTTTTATTATTTATTTAATTGAATACAATAATTAATTTTGTTAGTAACGTGTACTACTATATTAAAGTGCTTTTGCCCTATTCACATGTTGACAAGGAGAAAGAAATAAAACATCTAATGATTTGATTTCATTTATGTGGAGAAAGGGGTACAATTTGAGGCCTAGAGAATCCAATAATCTAATAAAACTCATATAATTTTTCTTTACCCCTCTTTGTTACAAGATTGGGAATTTTTTCCAGGTGGTATATATGAATTATTTTATTTAAATTATGTTCATTGTCCTTTTTCTTTTATCATCTCCATTTTGTATTTTAATTATAATTTTTTTGAGATTTTATAAGACGATCGAAAGCCTTGTTGAACTTCCAGATTACTCTTTGATAATGTCTTTGAGATTTAACTTGTAATATAATTGGTTTGTCTATATTCTCGTAAAAAAAATAATTACCATTAATTTTTTAAGATTAACAACTCTGTTTATGCTTTTAATTTCTCATTTTTTTAAAGTTTTCTTAACTCAATTAGAAAGACATTGAACTTTTTATTTTAGGTTTCATTTAATAAATATAAATAATTTAGTCCAAGCACTACAAAAATCATACAATTTTCTTTATTAATTTTGATACTTTTTTTAATTTATTAAAATAAATAAAATATTTTAATAAAGAGTAAAATACTTTGACCTGTTTAAGTTTAGATCATAACTTTATCTGAGTCCATTAATTTTTAAAATAAACACTTCGTCCTAAACGTATAAACAATGTTAATATTTAAATATAAAATATCTAAAATACTTTTATTCTTTTTCAATTTTTTTTCAAGTTGGCCGACTGCACTTCTTTACACCAATTGACCACCTTGCAATCGTATTGGCCATGGAATATTAGATAGGCTCTCTAAGGGAGCACCAAACTAGTGTTCCCCAAGGGAGTGCCAATCATCTAATCGAATTTGACTCTCCCCAACTAGATTTGGTCATGGGATCGCTAGTTAGTATAGAGAACATTTTTTTTTTGAATAAAAAAGAAAAAAATTATAATTTATATAATGATAATTTTTAAAATTAATAAAAATAAAATTATATTAAAAATATTAACACGTTATCAAATTAATGAAAATATTACCGATTAATTAAAAGTTAAATTTATATGTCTAATGAAATATATTCTTTTAAGATGAATTATTATTTTAATATTAATATATTTGTGTAAAATTATAGTCAAAATTTAAAAAAATTGAGATATTTTAATTTTTTATAAGATGATGATATAATGTATTAAAAATATATAAAAAATCTAAATCCAAATAACTACGAAAAAAAAAGGTTTTAGACAAAGCGTTAGCAGTCTCACCGTTGACTTCACTATTGTTACTCCAAACTCCCATGCACCAACGCACGTGCTCAATCCAACAGATCCCACAGCCCACCTCTGACCTCGCCCAAATTCAAATCTAAAAACTCATCAGATCGAGCACCCACATTAGCTAAACTGTACGAAACCTTATTACATCTCCGTCACACCAAATCAAACCTTCCCTTTCATTCCAGCTCGAACCTGTGAGGCTTCCAAAATAGACTTTCAAAAAAACCACGACCTCTGCAACCATTTCGTAAAAAAAAAAAAAAAAAATTTCTAGATTTGTTTTGGGAGATATAACTGATGAGTTCCTGATGTTTATCAATGGAGGAGATTAATTAATTGATTGAAAAAGAAAAACAAAAAGGAAAGATCAGATGATGGATGTAGAGAGATCATCGCTGTGCAATTGCGTAGTGAATTTTCTTCTAGAAGAAAATTACTTGTTAACGGCATTTGAATTACTCCACGAGCTTCTTGACGATGGCCGTGACGCTCAAGCTATTCGTCTTAAGGAATTTTTCACCGATCCTTCTCAGTTTCCTCCTGATCAGATCTCTCGCTACAACTCTCTTCGAGGTATTTTTTTTAATTTCTTTTTCAAGCATGAAATCTGGAATGGTTTAACCATTGTCAACTATATTTTTTCTTTTTCTTTTTCTTTTTTTAAATTGTGAACCTTTTTAAGTGTTAGTAATTGTTAGATCAAATTGTAGAGAAAATTTAACTTCGTTGTAGTCTAGCTGGTCAAAGTTTCCGAGGGAACATCCCTCTGGTGGTTAGAGCTTAAAGCTCCATCTTTGATTTTGGAGTTCGAATCTTGGAGTGGGCATAGTGGGATTTATGGGACGTAAGAGGGTTACCTCTCGTTATGTAGCCCAATATGACATGTGAAAAACATAGAAAACATTGATGCCGAAAGTGTTTTACAGAAAGCAAGTGGCAAAAGTAACTAACGGGACAGAGTTTTAAGATTTTTGAAATGCAAAGTTTGGATATTTAACAAATAAAAATTTTAATCTTTTTTGGAAGAATGAAATTTATAATTTCATTTTTATGTAAGAATTAATTAAAATTTGTCAGAGTTGGCAGTTCTGTTTTGATTTTGCCTTAGCAATAAGGGCATCAGTTTCAACAAGATAGTTAATTAGTAATTAACTAATTATGCTTACCGTATGAGTTTGTGGCTTCCAGTGATATTGTATGCTTATCGTATTCTGCTTAAAGGCATAATACATCTGAGTTGCTGATATGTAAGGGTTGCTGTTGTTGTCCCTTTATTTAGTGCTTGCTAAGTAGATATCTAAAACTTGATGATTCCAATTTGCTACCATTCTTCATGTCTTTTCTCCAACCCCCCTCAAATTTAGTTTTAGACAAGTGGTGTAGTCCAAGTCCAACTTATTTTTGAAAAGAAACTTGAATTATATATATGTATAGATATATATAAGAGTCCATTTTCTATTTATAACTGAAACTCATGAATCTTACTGGTGTTTTACTCTATCCTTTATTTCTTGAAATGCAGTTGTAGACCCTCAGAGTCTGCTAGAAGAGAAAGAAGCAATAGAAGAAAAATTAGCACTTAGTGACTATGAACTGCGTTTAGCTCAAGAAGACATTATGAAACTCAAGACAGAATTACAGAGGAAAGCAGATCTCCTTCAGGATAAATTGAGTGGTAATCTGAATTGATGCACTTAGCTTTTGTAAATGATATTTTTAAATAAAAAGTTTAATCTCTTTGTATGGCACATCTTTTAGTAGGTTGCTGAATTGAAAGAGTCCCTATTTATGGCTCCAAGAATCATTAGAAGCACCAAAATGGTCAATAGTGGCTACCTATATCATATAGGTACACCATAGGCGAGTTGCTTGTGCTAAAGGAAATTTATAGGAAAATTATACTTTTTGGGCTCTTTTTGCATTCCATGAGGTTGGCCACCTTCCATGACTAAGTCTATGCATAGAATGACATATGGTTTTCTGCTTATGATCCTAGATATTCATATTAATGTTTGGGAATGGCACCCAAATTTTTGCAGCAGTTGCTTTTCATTGGCAACTGTTTTGCACAGAAGATACAACTATCTTTGGTGGGCTTTGTATAATTGCCGATGGTAAATATCGGCATTTATAGTTAACCATCATGCTTCTGACATTTGTAAATTATTTTTATATTGGATGCACATGTAGAGTCAAGTGCAAGCAATTCTGTAAATCATGCACCGGGAATCAGTCGGCAAAAAAGAGATTCTCCCTTCACAGATTTAGGCCCATTGAAGGCTAATGAGTGTAAAGATCTTAATTACGCAGTAAAGGAATATTTGCTGATAGCTGGATATCGACTAACTGCAATGACATTTTATGAGGAGGTACGTACAACTATTGGTAGCGCTTTCTTCTTGTTACTGCAAGGACAATTTCTTTTCCTTTATTCTTGCGTTTTGGTTTTTCTTTTCTTTCCTTTATTTTTTTGGGGGATTAGTACAATATGAAGAGAGACAATTAATATCTCATTAAAAGAGGTATATGTGCTTTTTAATTCTCTAAATCTGCACCAACCAGCATTGGAGGACCTAAACTTTTTGTTGTGATTGGTTTGGCTGCAAGGTGCTGTCCTGCCAATCCATCTTCTCAAAGCTTCATGGAAAAGTCAATAAACTGAAATTTTAAGAAATTTTAAATTATTATTGGAAACTGCAAGAAGTGCAAAATACTTGCCCTATAACATCTTAGAGGAGAAATTTTCTAAACACGAAGGTATTTTGAAAAACAGAAAAATGCAGGCAGGGGCTGGTCCAGCTTTTGATACGATGCTAGAACCTAAGTTATCGTCTTTTCCCTAGGGATGCCCTGGCATCCTTTTGAATGGTAAAATCTACAACCCCACCACCACCGCCACCCCACCCCCAACCCCACCCCCCACGGAAAAAAAGAAAAAAAACCAGCAAAACAGAGAGAGGGAGCAAGAAGCTGTAATAATTTGTTGAGTTTTTATAATTTAATTTTCATCTTTTCTTTGCAGTATGTCTTATTTTTCTTACACAAGTCGGTTTTTAGGCCCTTGAAAGGGTATGAAGAAGTCTAATCTGGTCAATGTGCATATTGTACGGCTAGTTTTTAAAACTTATCATAGCTGGTTCGTGGTTTAACCTCAGGTTACAGACCAGAACTTAGATGTTTGGGAAAACTCACCAGCATGCGTACCTGATGCCTTACGCCATTATTATTATCAGTACCTGTCATCAACTTCAGAAGCTGCTGAGGTGGGCAAGCTGTTTTTTTTTTACCATTCATATCGAATCATACTGAATATTTTTCATATTTGTACTTGATAGCTACTATCTTTTAGTATGGTTTACTTAGCTTCATGTGAAACAGTATCATTTTTGTCACCTGCTTTTTCTTTCTTGCATTTGTTGTGTTGTGTTTGTACTTATCCTATCAAGTGCTGGGTGATAGAATCAATTTGTACTGTTGTTTACAATATTCAGTGCAACTTAATCTGAATTCATTGTAGTTTCGTTAATAAAAGTGTTGCTTGTATTATTATGTTTATGGAATTATTTCATTGAGAAAATATCTATGATCTGTAGATATCAATCAGAGATAAGAACAGAGCCTTGACCTAAAATCTTGCCCACATTCCCTTTTCCTTTTACATTTGGATGTGGCTGACGTTGCTTGTCATAGATGCTTCTTCTCCATGTTGTTTGTGGACATATGTAGCTTGACTTAATGTATCTTTGGCATTTTAGAGGTTGAGATATGATTAAGAAGGGTCAATGTTTCAACAATATCTGCTGTCACAGTTGATGTACATCATTCCTCTTGCATTGAATTTCCTATCATTGAAGATGGTAATGTTTCTTCTGTTGCAGGAGAAAATTTCTATGATTCGAGAATACGAGTTATTACAAAAAGCAAATGAAAGTTTAAATCATGAGAACGAATGCTTAATGAAAAACAAAAATTTGGCTGAAGGTCAAATGAATGCATTAACTAAATCCTTGGAAGCTGCTCAGAAGGATCTGAAGGACAAGGAAAAGCTGGTAATTCTCTCTAACTTAATTGCTTTTGGAGCAGCTCCTTGATAATGCTAAAATGATAATTACTACACCGGTTCATATTTCTTCAGATACAAGATCTCAAGCATGCCTGGGAGTGCCAAAGGAAGGAACTGAATGATTGCAGGGCTGAAATCACTTCTCTGAAAATGCACATCGAAGGTTCTGCACAAAGTTCAGCGGACACTAATGTCAACCCTGCCCATTCAGGTGCCTTAGAAAGTTACAAAGAAGAAATAAAGTCTTTGCAGATGGAAATTGAAAGATTAAAGGCAAAGAAAACAAATATTCCAGATTTAGATGATTCCAGCTTTGCTGAGAAAGAATCAATACAGACTGAGGAGAAAGTTGTTGAGATGGATAAAAATAAAACTCTAATCTCTCCAATTGAACCGGCAGGAGATATAGACAGCAATGCACAGTCACTGCCAGTCCAAACATTTGATAACAACACTCACAAGCCTGAAGAAAATTTGCTAGAATCTGTTACCAATCCTTTGAACAATTCTGATGCTTTCCCAGATGGTGGAATCCTATCCCAACAAGATGAGAAAACACCACCAGAACCTAATGGGTTCCGTTTAAAATCAGAAATCCTTGGCAGTGGACCTGCTCCTGAGAACATGGCAAGTTTTTATTTCTGCGTTATGACATTTTATCCTTACCCTCAAGGGTGGAAGCAGGGGTTTCTCTGTCTCAGGATTTTGTGGGGAGATTGGGGTGGATTGGGCTCTTAGCAATATGAGATCTGTCGGGTCTGTTTACAATTTTTATAGGCTTTCCATTTGAATAGCATTATTTCACTTACTTGAAAACCTTTCTTTCCTCTCACTCCACATCCACCACACTCGTGACTGTTCTCCCTCTGTTCTTTCCTTGTGTTTCCCATAACAGAAATTTAATTCTATGTGTCATATCTGAAGCAGAGTGTTTATTTTGACAGGGTTTGGGGACAATTCAAATCCTTGCAGATGCCTTGCCCAAGATTGTTCCTTATGTGTTGATCAACCATCGGGAGGTTCACTTTCTGACTACATTAGTTTTTACTCTGACATCAATATTATATAATATTCTTATAAATTTATTTTATTTATCTGCAGGAACTTCTTCCACTGATAATGTGTGCTATTGAGCGGCATCCAGATAATGCCACTCGAGACTCGTTGACACACACACTCTTCAATTTGATAAAACGTCCAGATGAACAGCAGAGGCGAATTATAATGGATGTATGTTACTGTTCTGAGAATCGCATTACATGTTCAATAGCTACAAGTATGAATATGGTGCTAAATCTTTTCAACTTCATTTCAGGCATGTGTTAGCCTTGCTAAAAATGTAGGGGAGATGAGAACGGAAACAGAATTGCTTCCCCAGTGCTGGGAACAAGTGAGTTTCTGCACTGCTTTCTTGTTTTGTCTGTTATATTTGTAGTGGCCTGATTCGATTGTTTTTTGAATGGAGATAAATCACATGTACGAGGAGCGCAGGTTGCTGGTTGCTCAATCATGTGGAGAGCTTGCTGAATTTGTCCGACCTGAGATTCGTGATTCTCTTATTTTATCTATTGTGCAACAACTGATCGAAGATCCTGCAACTGTTGTTCGAGAAGCTGCTGCGCACAACCTGGCCTTGCTGCTTCCACTCTTTCCGCTTATGGATAAATATTTCAAGGTCAGCCTCACTAAATATGCTTCGAGGCAATCATGGAGAGGAATTCTGACTTGACAGAATTGGCTACAATGTAAGCTCTAGAATAGGTTGATGACCCATGATCTACGGGATGGAGCGTCTTGCCCTTAGCATAATAGCATGACTTGGAGGAAATAGAGAAAGTATAATAAAATAATACACAACGATTCTCCAACTCCTTTATTTGTTTGTTGATAGGTTGAGGAGTTGATGTTTCAATTGGCCTGCGATCCATCTGGAGTGGTGGTGGAACCTACAATAAAAGAACTACTTCCTGCAATAATAAATTGGGGAAACAAGTTAGATCATATTTTGCGAGTTCTACTCTCTCATCTCTTAGGCTGTGCTCAGGTAACTTTTCACCCATTGGTTTCTCACGCAGGCACTGGCATTTCCTGTTTGCAATACTTCTCCCTTTTAATATTATTTCCCCAATAATGTCAGCGTTGCCCACCTCTTTCTGGAGTTGAAGGGTCAGTGGAGTCCCACCTGCGTGTTTTAGGTGAACGGGAGCGCTGGAATCTTGATGTTTTGTTAAGAATGCTGGCTGAATTGCTTCCTTATGTGCATCAGAAAGCAATCGAGACATGCCCGTTTTCCTCTGTTTCAGAGCCGAATGGGACAATATTCTGCAGCTCTCTGCTTGAACTGTATGCAGGGTAAGCTTGCTTTTCCTTTATTGTTTAATTTTCCAGATTTTTATTTCCTTTTATATCTGAATTTTCAGAAGAGAATATGGTATGATATTTGGTAGCTTAGTTGTGTGCAAATTTGATTTTGATATATTTTAATATTCTACTAGGGGACATGTTGAATGGCCTGCATTTGAGTGGATGCATGTCGATTGCTTTTCTGGTTTGATACAGCTGGCTTGCTTGTTACCCCAGAAAGAGGATAATTTAAGAAACCGAACTACAAAGGTACTTTTGTCAATATTGCATTTTTTAAGGGATTTTCTGCTTTTTCCATTGCTTGTTCTATTGAAAGCAATGCTATTGCTGTTGTTGCTAATCTATATCATGATATTGCAGTTTTTGTTAGCTGTTTCTGAACATTTTGGGGACACATATTTGACGCACATAATGCTGCCTGTATTCTTGGTTGCGGTTGGGGATGATCCTGATTTGACATTTTTCCCTCCCAACATTCATTTGAGAATCAAAGGTATTGGATTCTTAGAATTTTGTTAACCTTTAATTACTGCATGTTCTTTAATTGTTGCTTGGTTGCAGGTTTGCGCCCAAGAACAGCTGTGGCTGAGAGACTTGCTACTCTATGTATCCTGCCACTTCTCTTGGCTGGTGTTCTAGGAGGTCCTGGTAAGCGTGAACAGTTAGCAGGCTACTTGAGAAAGCTATTAGTTGAAGGTGCCATGAAAGAGAATCAGTCTACATCACACAACATTGATGTTGTTAATGCTGTGCGCTTCCTTTGGTTTGTAATTAAAAACCTTTAGTCCTAACTATTTGTTATTTATTGCTTAACATTTCACAAAGAATCTTCTTAAAAAATGCAGCACATTTGAAGAACATCATGGCATGATATTCAATATTTTGTGGGAAATGGTAGTAAGCTCTAATATAGAAATGAAGATCGGTGCTGCCAATATATTGAAAGTCATTGTATGTTGTTCTTTCCTTTGAAACAAATATATCCTGCTATGCCTGATACTAAGTTATTAACTTAGTACATTTAACAGGTGCCATATATTGATGCAAAAGTTGCCTCTACACATGTTCTGCCTGCCTTGATTACTCTTGGCTCTGACCAAAATCTGAATGTGAAGTATGCAAGCATAGAAGCATTTGGAGCTGTGGCACAACATTTTAAAAATGACATGGTACAGGGTTTTTATTTCAATTCATGCTAATGAAGTCCCTTTACATTATACTCACAAGCTCATCATGTTGCAGATTGTTGATAAAATACGTGTTCAAATGGATGCTTTTCTTGAAGATGGATCACATGAAGCAACCATTGCTGTGGTCCGTTCATTAGTGATAGCAGTTCCGCATACAACAGAGAGACTTAGGGATTATATCCTTTGCTTTCATGGGAAAATTAATGTTTAGGACTTTATTCATTGAGTTGTGCATTGTGATATAGCCATTTTAGTGATTGCTACTGTCAAATTATTATGTGAAGCCATTTTTTCCTTAACATGATTTACATCTATTATCTAAGATTTTCCAACTGACAAGCATGCCTGTTTCTACGACTGATGCGATGCGTCGTCGACAGAGATCTAATGCGTTTTGTGAAGCCATTCGTGCTGTGGATGCAACAGGTTTGCTTCTCTAAGTAACTGTAGACATCTTTTCTCTGCCTTCTACATTCTCCATTATTTCACTGTCATTGCAGAAAGAGAGAAAGAGGAGGGGTGGGGGGAAGGGGAGTTAAGATGGCTGTGTTTTATTTGTGGTTTGACCATCTGTAAGTTGATGGTTTCATTTCTGTTCACTATTGATTTTGATAAATCTCAGTTTAAGTCCAAGTACATCGTACATTTTTTATTGGCATGCCTGGTAGGCAAATCAAGAGGAATTATAAATGATTACACATTCATCATTGTTTGTATGTTTCCTTAAAAAGGTTCCTCCTTTTTATAATAGAATCACTGTATTAGGTTGGTATTCTGCTTGTAGTAAGAATAAGTTTCCCCATTTTTTTCTTTGATGTTGGACAACCATCACATGCTCCCTTCTTATACCTGTGCTGTACTCACATCACTTTTGTTAGTACCAGCCTGTATTGAAGTTTCCTTAGTTTACAATGAATGAACTCAGATGAACTGCCATTATATTAATCACTGATTATATATAAGTTTGTGGAGAACCACAGGCCAATTGGTCATCCTGCCTTTCGAAAGGGTGGGATGGGAAGAATAGGATTCGAATCGCTCTCCACCCTTCTTGATAGAAATTAGTAAACTCAAGATTGACGGGGGAAAGGTGTCTGGGAGTTGAATTATTAAAACCTTTAAACTCTCTTTATTAGATCAATTATTTCTTCAGCAAAAGCTCAGCAGAAGTTTCATCTTTTATGCCATAAGGTTTTTTTCTTAATGGAATTGCCAAGCTTCACTATTATACAACACTAAGGAAACATAAAATATTGCTGCTGTTAATCTGTGATAATTTATTTGTGGTTTCCCCCCAAATGGTTCAGTTGTGTAATTACATATTTGCATCCAAAAACGTTTCTGTTTGATGTATTTTGGGCTATCTCATTTTTTTTATGTAGATGTTTCTGCAAATAGCATTCGGGATTTCCTCCTACCCACCATACAAAACTTGTTAAAAGACCCTGATGCATTAGATCCAGCACACAAAGAAGCCCTTGAAATAATATTGAAAGAAAGGTCGGGTGGGACTTTTGAGGCTTTGAGTAAGGTGATGGGAGCTCACCTCGGGATTGCATCATCAGTGACTAGTTTCTTTGGTGAAGGTGGGCTGCTAGGTAAGAAAGAAAGTACTGAACCACCAACAGAGGCAGTTGAATCCCCAAAAGCTGTGGTGGCACCTGCACCAGCAGAGGATACCAGATTCATGCGGATCATGAGAGTCACTGACATGCTTAGAGGCAAAGCAAAGAACCAAGAAGAAACACACCAGTCCCAGTGAAATCAAGTGAGACTGTTCTTTCCTTACTCCTATATGAGATTAATATATATATATATATATAATTTAATTTTAAAGCTTTTTTCATTTCGTATATGAGGATGTTACCTAGTAGCATGAGGTCATTTTTTTCATTAAAATTGTTTTTATCAAAATTGTTCCTAATCGCATATGAAGGAAGAAAAGAAAGAGATGAGGTTGTGTCACGGCACTTACTTATCTTCAAATTTGTCTTTGTAGAGGCTAAGCATGATCTTTTTGTCATAAGCACGGCAATATAATCTTTTGAAATTTGTCGCTATTGCTATTTCTAAATTGCAATGCATTGTTCTTTTAGTTGTTGAGCATTCATTCTTTGACAAAACTAATGAATTTGTTTGGATTAGTGACTGAAATAACTGAATGGGAAAATGCTGACCACTTTGCTGTCGAGATAAATAGTCATATTTTAGAAATTTATTGAGGCTGATTGTAGGAGAAGAAAATTAAATTTTAAGTTCAACCGTTACGATGCAACAACTGTATGCAAAAGTGTTGGCAAATCTTATTAACAGAAATTGTTAGGGTCATCGGTTTGGGGTGCATTACAAAACTTTATCGATCTAATTATAATAATGATTACACATTAAAGTTCATTATACGGTCAAAGTTGAGTTGATGACATGAAATTTTTACCCGGATATGAACATAGCAATGTCATGGATAGAGTCAAGCAGGGAAAGAAAATTAAAATTCAGAAGGAAAAAAAAAACAAATATTACTTAGTGGACATGACTTTAGGCCTTAACAGACAGCAAGCATGAATTCCACTATATCCTGTCAAGAGGAGAGCATAAAATTATCCATATTAATAAAAAAATTCCAACAAAAGAAAATGAAGGGTACGAGGAGAATGATGACAAATATAAGCGGGACTTCACCCACCCTAAACCCAGGGAGTGAAACTAAATGACTTGCCTTGTAACTGGACATGATCCACGATCCTCAAGTTGTTTGGTTCTCGAAAAATACCAAACAAGCCTCGTCTCCTCCTCATCACCATTATTTTGGGAGCTAATTTTAAAACTTTTGTATAGTGGGACTGGTACTTTCATACAGAATAGTTTAGCCCGAGAGTCAGCTGCGTACACCATATTCCTTCATCACCCATTAGTCAATGTTTCTACTGGAAAATAATTAATATATAGACTGCTTGAAATTCTTTGATAACCAGCGTAGTTAATTCATTGGCAGCTTTGTTTCTTGAAATATATACCTCATCAAAATTGAATGACATGATCAACTTTCTCAATGGTAAACATATTTCTTTTTATTTTTTTGAAAGATTGTTTTTATTAATCCCATCACTTACATGCCATTTTAAGTCTCTAACTTGAAAGACACGGACTGTAATGGCATAAATGAAACTGTGAGGATGAGAGCAGCTGTACAATTGTCAAAAGACCCAACTACTTATAAAATGTTACCGTAACATCAAAAGCTAAAGGATCGAGACTGCAAACCCACGTTAAAAAATAAAAAAACGAGTGTTTTCTCATAAACCATCACTTCGCAGAATGAAAACAAAACGCTCTACCACTCAAAAATCAGAATCGCTAGAAAACCACCAGAAACGCCCCAAGAATCCTGCCATCAAAGAACAAAACTCGACGAAGGCCACACTCAAAAACCATATAACTGAGCTTACCCCATGGCGCAAAGTTTTACATCAATCAGCCGTGAAGAGCCTAAGGAGAAACCAAAGCAACCCCTGATGTCTCCTTAGAACGATCAGGCAAGAAGAGCCTCACAAAGTAGAACAAAGGGCATGAATCAAGGAAAGCCGCAAGCAGACCATCAGCAGAAGGCCAAGAACAACTGTGTTCCAAGCACAAAACTCTCTAGCTCTTCCTCAACATAACTACACACGAAAAACCCCGTCACAAAGAAGCTAGCAACGCATAAAGAGGAAAAGGGAAGAACAACAGAACGTTCTGCAAAGAAGACCTTCCCCTCACAGGTTCTCCGGATTTCAATGCAACCATTCTCCTTGCCAATGCCAAAACGGAGAAGAAAACCAAACACCCCTACCCCTAGACCATCAGCAAGCATGGCTTAGAGGAATCGAAGCCAACCTCCACTCCATCATCAAAACCCCACAAGGTGGTTCCTTATGAAAGAGGTGTTAGAAAATCTGGGAAACAAATGAAAATATAATAAAGCAAGTCAAAATAGTAAGAAGTTTGAGGTGTGATATCACTGTCTTTAAATATCATTTCAACTTTTTTTAAGTATAAAACTCAGTGTAAAAAGACTATAGCGGTTATTCTCCTATATTTAATAGACCCTTGTTTATAGTTTGCATAAATTAATAAGAGATAGCAAGAACAGTAGAAAGACTTTTTTAGAGGAAAAAATATGCAAAGAAGCTATAGAAGAGGTGAGAGGCTTGATGTGTGTTGTGACTGAGGTAGGAAGGTTGTATTTATAGGTAAAGAATGAAATGAACGTTGCACCAAATTAGGAGAGTTGACAAAAAAACCCAATTAGCATGTAGATAGACATTGCACCAAATCAAGAGAAATCAAGAGAGTTAAGAAAACTCAATCAGCATGGTAGAGTTTGAGTCTGATTCAATCAAAAGTTGAAAAAGTTGAGGAAAAACTTAAAGCCAAGGTATAAAAATTCACTTGGGTCTAGCTCACGTGTATACTCACACGCAGGGGAGAAATCTAAATTTGCTCAAGACCTGGCCCGATCTTGTGTGTGCAAGAACCTATTCCTTTTTCCTTCCTTGCAACAAGTCTGTAACGGGTTTGCTTATTTCAAGCACTTACATCTTTATGTAAATTAGCAATGTAGATGTTTGAACCTTATGGAATACATTATTTTTCCAATAATTTCCCATTATTTCATAAGGTTTCATAAGAAGTTTTGCTGTGTCAAATTTTATTTGAGTGTAATGCATCGTGGCAGGTGCTTTTTAAGCTATGAACCAGCCTTAGAGAGAATGAAACATAAATCATAGAATTTTGGTGAAGTTTATAACATATATGAACCAAAAATTCTTTATGTGAAATATGGTTTTCATCAATTACATTACACCTTCACAAATTTTGCTGTTCAACTTGGTTTTTTGTGAATAGGCCATGTGTATGCTTGGTTATTCATAAATGCTCTAGAGAATTTGCAATAATTCGCATAGTAGCGGCCCCACTCTACACTTATATAAGTGATTCCGTCAAGTGTATACTGTAGTTTAATACTTTACCCATAAAGGATATGGAATTCGTTAAGACTTTAACTCGACCTTTCTTGCATTCAAGTTTTGTAGCATTCACACACCATAGAAGAAACAATAATTTAATAGTACATCAATTTATCAACAAATAATTTGTTATTACCCATATGAATCTAATTAATGGGCTCTCCAATCACATAAGTTATGTTACTATTATTTGTTGATTTCTTCAATTAGCTTAAGTCCCATTCCCTTTTATGTATCATTAATTAATTTTCTTTTTAAGGGTTTAGTTAGAGCTATGGCCAAATTCAGCTCTGACTTCATATAATTAGTGAACATAATTCCATCTCTAAGCAATTGCTTTACGACATCATGTTTCAAACGAATGTGTCTATTCTTAACATTGAAAGTTTTATTCTTTGCAATGGTTATTTCTGCTTGGTAATCACAATACATAGACATAAAAGATGTTGGTTGCATTCTTAACGGAATATTAGCCAAGAGGTTTCTTAACAACTTTGCTTCATTTCTAGCCAACTCTAAAACTACAAATTTTGATTCCTCTAAAATAACAAATTTTGATTCCATTGTAAATTTAGCAATTATTGTTTGTTTGGTTGATTTTCAAGTTATAACACGTTCACCAAGGGTGAATACATAACCACTTGTAGATTATCTCATTTAAATCTAAGATCCAGTTAACATCACTGTATCCTTCTAATACAACAAGAAATTCATTATATAAAATACTATAGTTTATGGTATTTTTCAAATATTTCATTACTCTGCTCAAGGTAGTTCAATGATATTAATTGTGACTTTGTGTATATCTGTTTAGTTTACATATAGCATAAGCTATACGAGGTCAAGTATAATTCATGAAATGTATCAGACTACCAATAATCTGTGCATACTCAAACTGAGCTAAACTATCTCCTCTATTTTTCTTTAATTTGGTATTAGCATCATAAAGAGTATTTACTAGTTTGACATTAAAATGTCCAAACTTTTTAAATAGCCTCTCAACCTAATGCTCTTGTGTTAGCATTAAACCACTATCACATCTTATGATTTTAATACCCAAAATAGCATTAGCTTCTCCCAAATCTTTCATATCAAATTTAAAAGCTAAGAAACATTTTGTTTTATTGACTACATCAATGCATGTATCAAAAATAAGATAATTATCAACATATAAGCTAATAATCAGACATTCACTATCAACAGTTTTTGTGTACATACATTTATCAACTCTAACAGTAGAAAATCCATTACTAATAAAAACTTGATCAAATTTCTAATGCTATTGTTTTGGTTCTTGTTTCAAGCCATATAAAGATTTAATTAATTTACAAACTTTGTTTTCTTGACCAAGAAGAACATATCCCTCAAATTGTACAATATAAATTTATTCTTTTAAATCATCATTTAGAAAAGTAGTTTTGACATCCATTTGATAAACAACAAGTTTGTAAATTGACGCTAAAGCAAATAAAATACGAATACATAAAATTCTTGTTATTGAAGCAAAAGTATCAAAATAGTCAATATTTTGTTTTTGAGTAAAACCCTTTGCAACTAATATAGGTTTGTATTTATTAATAGAACCATCAAGATTAAATTTTGGTTTAAAAATCTATCTGCAACCAATTGGTTTGGCTCTAGGTGGTAAATCAATTAATTTATAGGTTTGATTTTGTAAAATTGAATCAATCTCATTTTGTATAGTTTTTTTCCAAAATGGACTTTTTTTAGAAGAAATTGCATCAGCATAAGTTAAAGGATTATTATCTACAAAATAAGTATAAAATCATTACCAAAAAAAGTTTCTTTCCTTGGTCTTTTACTCCTTCTCAAATTATCATTTTGTATTTCAAAATTATTTTTACTAAAAGATGCATAAGAAATTGCATCAGTTCTCAATGGGAAAATATGCTAAAAAAATTCAACATTTTTTGTTTCAACAATTGTATTATTATCAAGAACATCACTTTTTGATACAAGAAATCTATATGCAACACTATGTTTAGCATAATCGATAAACATGCAAGTGGATGTCTTAAAGTCAATTTTTCTCTTCTTAAAATCAAGAAGCATTACCTTAGCAAGACACCCTTACACTTTCAAATATTTTAAATTAGGAGAATAGTCTTTCCATAGTTTATAAAGTGTCTTATCAGTTTTCTTATAAAGAATTCTATTTTGAATATGACATGCAAATAATAAAGTTTCATCCCATAAATTTTTATGTGCATTATAACTAACAAGCATAGAATTCATCATTTCTTTTAATGTTCTACTATTCCTTTCAACTATACCATTTGATTTAGTAGAATTTAGAGAAGTAATTGCATGAATTATTCATTCTTTTTCACAAATATCATTAATCGGTACATATTCACCATCTTTATTTGATCTGACTCTTTTTATCTTTTTATTTAATTGATTTTCTACCTCACCTTTATACTTAATAAACATGTCAAAAGCTTCATCTTTGTCCCAAAGTAAATAAACTTTAATAAATCTAAAATAGTCATAAATAAATGTAACATATTATTGCTTACCACCTCTAGTTATAGTTTGTTTCAAATCTCCCAAATCAGTATGAATTAAACTTAACAATTCAAATTCCCTATTTACTGAAATACAAGTTTTCTAAGTTGATTTTGTTTCAACATATATTTCACATTTACTAAAACATCTATTTTTAATACTAAAAATTAAACCTAATAATTGCATTTTCTTAATAAAGGGAATGCTAACATGTTCTAATCTACCCCGCCATAATTCAATTGAGTTAATCATGTAAGTAGAAGAACTAGTAGTTTCATTCAAAACATTTGCAATGTTAAGTACAAAAAGTCCATAATTTCAATATCCTTTGCCCACAAACACATTATTTTTTGTCATTACTATCTTGTCAGATTCGAATGACACTTTCACCCCACCTTTGCCTTATAAAGCCATAGAAACCAAATTTACCGTTATATTGGGAAAATGTAGAATATCATTTAGAGCTAGGATCTTGCCATATGTGAGCTTGAAAAGGACTTTCCATTTGCCAAGAACTTGAGCAGTTCGAGAATCACCAAGATATATTATCTCTTCTCATTCTCATACTAGAGTATAAAAGGTAAAGGCATTTCTGTTTGCACAAATATGCTTGGTAGCAGCTGAGTCTACCACCCATTCCTTCACATTGGCTACAATATTGGCTTGGGAAATAATTGCGACAATTATATTATCGAATTCATCCGCTTTGACCAAGTTGACTCTTGGATTAGCAGGTTTGTTATTTCCCTTAGCTCTCTTCTTGCATTGTGTTGCATGATGTCCTGGCTTTCCATAAACAAAACAACTACAATTTTTTTTTGAAGGTGGGATAAGAAGCTTTGGGTTTATAATCAAGTTTATGAGGGTACCTCTGTTAACGTTAGGTTTTTCCTTATATCAAATTGGCTTTAGTTGCAACTTTTTTAACTTTGAAGGCTTTAATCTCTTTTCCAGTTGTGTCTTCAATGATGATGTACACAATCAAGTCTGCAAGTAACAATTGTTTTTTCTTGTGTTTCAGTTGTTGCTTGTAGCCATTTTAGGATTTTGGGAACTTTTCAATTAGCAACCCAACAACGAACTCTTCTTGCAAGTTGATTTTTGCAGATTTCAAATCATCCACCAGCTTATGGTATTCATTGATCTGACTTTTGATGTCCTTGTCATCTATCATCTTTCAGCAATAAAAGTTGCCAATCACGAACTTCTGTGTTCTAACATCTTCAACAATGTATTTGGAAATCATTGACTTGTATATATGCTTTGTTTCTTTGTAAGGATTGTATACATCAAACAGCTCATTAGAAAGCATATTAATGATTGTATGCCTGTATACCTTATTTGCATGCATCCATGGTTCTAGCATTTTGACATCATCTAGCTTGGAATCAGTCAAAGCAAAAGCCACCCTATGAACATTAAAGATTGAGAAAATCCTTTCTTGCCATCTTTTGAAGGTTCTGCCATCAAAGATCTCAATTTTGGAAATATCTGAGAATAGTTTAGCATATAAAATCGAAGGCATAAGAGGAGCAGTCAAAAGTGTGGGAGTCATGGTGAAACCATTGACGATAGTGGAGGTACTAAGAATAGAGGCGACGGTAAGGACAGTGACAGCAACATCATCAGGGTGGGAATCCATTATCCTTAAAATTGTTAGAAAATCTAAGAAACAAATGAAAATATAATAAAACAAGTAATAACAAGAAGTCTGAAACATGGCATCACTATCCTTTAGGATAATTTTTACCCTTTTAGAGTATAAAACTTAGTGCAAAAGAACTGCAACGATTATCCTCTAAGATTCAACAGACCATTCCTTATAATTTGTACAATCTAGTAAAAGATAGCAGGAACAGCAAAAAACTTTTCTAGAAGAAAAAAGAACCCAATAAGAAAGGAAGGAAAACAAAGAAAATATGTTGAAAATAAAAAAAAAGTATGTAAAGAAGTTGTAGAGGAGATGAGAGGCTTGGTGTGTGTTGTGACCAAGTTAAGGAGGTTATATTTATAGGCAAAGAATGAAGTAAACGTTGTACCAAATTAAGGGAATGAGGTGAACATTGCACCAAATCAAGAGAGTTGAGAAAGAAACTTAGTCAGTTTGTAGGTAAACATTGCACTAAATAAGGAGAAATCAGGAGAATTAAGAAAACTCAATCAGCATGGTAGAGTTTGAGTCTGATTCAATTAAAGGTTAAGAAAGCTAAGAAAAAATTAAAGCCAAGGTACAAAAATTCACTTAGGCTTAGCCCACTTGTATCCTCGCTTGTAAGGGGAATCTGAATTTTCTCAAAGCTTGGCTTGATCTCGTGTATGCATAGGGCCATTCTTTATTCCTTCGTTTCAATAAGCCCATAATGGGTTTACTTATTTAAAACACTCACATCTTTATGTACCTTCGCAATGTGGGATGTTTGAACTTTATGAAATATACTATTTTTCCAACAAGAGGAACCCTAACCCTAAACATTACCAACCTTTCACCATCACTCATAGCACTTTCATCCAGAAAACAAAACAAAACTCTTTCCTTTTAGATCAAAAATCTACCCAACAAAAAGAAAGAGAGCAACCTTATAACCATTAGCCTTCACCAAACCAATCTTCAAAAGCATACATCTACAAAATAACATAGCACAAGAGAATGGAAAAAGCACATCTCTCATAAAAAAAGAGACAATAATAGTCTCATTTCACATTCCCCCTCCCCTAATTAATTTTTCCTTTTTTGTCTATTTTTCTTTTTTCTAATTTTTTATTTTTTTTTTCTATTTTTTATTTTTTATTTAAATTATATTAATAGCAACAAAATGAGAATAATCGACCTAAAACAAGAATCTAAAAGAAAGAAGAAAATAACAATCTTAACCTAAAAATAAGAGCTCTATCTAAAAATCGAAAAGTGGCTAAAAGCACCACATGAAAGAAACCAACCTAAAAAACAAGGAAATGAACCCACCCCTAAGATCAAAAAATGGTGAGAGATCTACCCATAATGAAAAACAGAGGAAGAAAACCGAAGAACAAAAGAACACTTTACAACCCAATGAATCATTACCTAACCTAGAGCAAGGCAAAAAGAAAACAATAATGAACAACACTAGAAAGACGAACTATGGAAACAAAAGCAAAAAAAACTTCACAAAGTCAAAAAGCTTAATCCCAACTAGCCACAATCAACCTCCTCTAAACTAGCACAACCCAAAAAAACAACCACACAGAATCATGAAATAGAAAGACATACACAACACCCCAAAGAAACGACCACTTGAAATCATGAAACAAAATAAAAAAGACATGAAAAAATCCTTTCTTTTTTTTTTGAATTCATTCATTGCTATTTCATCTTTTGTTTTTTTTCTTTTTTTCCTCATTTTTTCTTATTTCTTCCCTTTTTTTATTGTTAATGAAACTAAATACCTTTTCCGCATCATCATGCATCATGCTCATTGGCTTGAGAAAAACTTCAACATCTACACAAGTGAAACAACCCTTCAAAAAGAAACAAGTTAAAAATTGCAAAAGGTGAAATAAAACCTCCAAATAGCATCAAAAGATTCACTAAAACAGAAAAGCCAATCTACGCGCCCATCCCCTTCACAACATCTTCATAATCCGAGATCATAAAAAAATTATCACTTCTTTGTGTATTTCCTTGGATGAGTTCATTTGTTTTCTCATTAATCTCCCTAGGGATCTTTAAAATTTTTCACTTTCTTAACAATCTTTTCCATTTCTCAAGATCTAAAATATTGCTTTCCACCTTTAAGCTTAGGTTCCTTACCCATTTAGAGCCACCAAAGATCCTATAGGCTTCCTTGATGGCTAAGAATTTAGCCACGTTAGCATTTGCAGCCATTACCGCTTTAGAAAATTTGATTTTGATTACACTCTTCCATATCACTCAACAGTCTTCCTATACCTGCATGTCTTGTGCCCTTACAAATTGCCCGTCAACATTGAATTTAAGGAACCCTTCACATGGTGGTTGCCACTTTAAGCATTGGTTTATTATATTCACCTCTTTATTGTTGTTAACAACTAATGGACAACTAAGGACATCTTTTAACCTACTACAAAAATTTGATCATTTTGCCTTGGCCCATCATGCTAATTGAAACTTGACAAGGTCCAAGCATTATTTTCCGACCCAAATATTTTAGTGAAAAATCAATTCATTCCTCATTAACCATATTGTCCAAATGACTGCAAAGAAAACCAACCTCTAAACCTTCAAGTCCTTTACCTGGATAAGATATTTCCATTCAAGAAAAAAATTAATAGCTTTAGCATGAGCTATCCAATGAATTCCCCATAATCTTGCAATTCCTATCTAAACTTGCCAACTTTCAAAGACTCAAAGAAGAGGTGATCCACTATTTTTTCTCTCTCTTTCTATGAAATGCACAACTAACTAAATCAACTCGTAGAAGACCTCTTTTCACTAACTTTATTTTCATCATAATCCTACACATAAGCACCCTCTAGTGGAAAATTATCACTTTATAAGGTGCAACCGCATCCAAATTCTCCTCTAATGGTCACCCACCACCTTGTCCTATTCATAAACATCTTAAAAAATGAGCTGACTGAAAACTTAGTACTTGACGTCTAGTTCACAATTAAAGGTTTTTTCATTTCATAACAGCATAGATTCAATCTCGACACAAAACGGGGGTGATACGAATGATTGTGTTAATCCGAGGTTAAACAATACTAGAGCTTTGATACTACAAACATAGAGCATACCTGTAACCACTACATTAAAGGCTTGAGCATCACACAGTGTCAGAGTAAACACTATTGCCTAACCACTTCCTATGCTACATTGTTACTTTGTCTTGCTATGAGATGATGTGGTTATTCCCTTGCCCTTATCTTTCCTATCATCTCTTACAGAAGGAGCCACCTTGGACGATGTAGTTTCCATCGATTGCATATACCACAGTTATCTTCCATTGACTATCTGAGCCTCGGACAATCTTTCATCATGTGTCTTATCTGCCCACATCAGAAACATAACCTCGTCAATCTAAGGTATGGTCCACTATGCACTTTACCACAATTATTACATAGGACACCATTTTGTCCAGGGCCTGAATTCGATGCTCCAATGAACAGCTCTCACTTCTCAAGAAGGTTAAAAGAATCACTGTTTTGTGGTGCTCTACGTGTCGGAGTGGTTCCCTTTCAACCTCGATGGGCCATAGGAATTGGACTTCGTGTCTCACTAGAATCCTTTGGCCTCGTTGACTTTCTATGATACGCTATGTTATGAATTGATGATTAATATAATATATATTAGTTCATAGGCTTATATGACACACAATCTTGTTTCACTTTTTTCGAATATAATATATATTAGTTCTTCTGTCCCATATATCTCATTTAATTCAAACTTTGCACCAAGTTTAAAGTCTTTCCATTTGAATTTTGACTTTCATTGATTATTAATTTTCTTTCTAAAATCACATTTCTAATAAAAAAAGAGAAAAAACAAGTAGTTATAGTTAAAGTTAATAGAAAAGAGTATGCATAATATTTAAAAAAGTTTCTAAATTATTCAAAAAATTCAAATAAGTCATTATTTTATTGCATTCAATCAAGTCTTTATATTTTTATATTAAGCCAAATAAGTCCTTATGATAATGGTTGACTTAGTTAAAATGTCATTTGTTTCATTTTATGTCATGTGATGCAAACATGCATGTTGAAATGTTATAATAGATGATAATGTGATATACTGATATGACATGATAACTTGGTCATGTGGCATTTTTCACCCTCCACATCAACACATGAGCATAAAATGACAAATGGTATTTTGACTAATGTCAATTAGTCAACAATTAGTAATAAAGGCTTATTAGATCCAAAACAAAAATGCATAGGTTTAATTGAATGCAATAAAATGAGACTGCAAATCTTGAGAGCTCTCTAACTTACCTTCATCAATAATAAAAATATAATAAAAAGCAAAATACCTAGTTGATGATCAATTCTCTCTTGTTAAGACTCTATGTTCTCTTGTAGAAAAGGTTGCTCCCTCTACTTAACACTCATTAGATTTGGTTGTGCAATGTTAAAACTAATATCTAACTCATCACTAATGGTGGTTTGCTCATCTGTATTTGCAAGTTTTATTTCCTGTGCATTTTTATCATTTGTGGCTCTTCTAGGTGGAATCATTACCAATGTCAAGTCATCAAATTCAACAACTTGCTTAGTCCTCACATTCTTATCAAAGCATGCTATGGTTTTTTGTCCATGAAAAATCACATCTTTGCTTTTAACCACATTTTTTTCTTAAAATCCCACAACCAGTAACCAAATCCTTCATCACCATAACCAACAAACACACGTGAAGTGGCTTTACAATCAAGTTTTGATATCTTTTACATGCATAAATGCTTTACAGAAAAGGCCTTTCAAGTGTGAGTATGAAGAATCTTTCTTGTCCACATGCCTTTTGGAATGTCAAACTCTAAAAGAATTGTCATGATCTATTGATTAGATAGCTGGCTATGCCAATCACTTCACCCCATAATGACTTTAGCAATTTAGTGATCCTCAACATGCATCTAACTTTCATCCTTTCAACTACACCATTGTGTTGTGGTGTTTTAGGTTATGTCGGTTAAGTCTTCTTATGTCTTATCCCATGCTTTGAACAGTATTCTTTAAAGTCATTAGAAGTGTACACACCACTATTGTCAACATGAAGAAATTTCAAGGATAATCTTGTCATCCTTTCCACCATTGCATGAAATTTCTAGAAACAATGCAGCACCTAACTTTTGTTTTTCAACAAAAAAACCCAAAGTTTTTGTGAAGTATCATAAATAAAAGTAAGAGAGTATCTATTACACTCAAACTCTATGGGACGATATGTGTAGACACTTCATTTTGATCGAGGTGTCTCACCAACAAAACTAAGGAAAATAATAAAAAAATCTAAAAAAGGAAAAAAATAAAGATAAATATATAGGAAATTTAAAAAGAAAAGAAAAAAAGATGATGAAAAAAACCAAAAGGAAATTGAAAATAACAAGATTAAGATCCTAATTTACTAATTCAAAATTTAACTTTTAGAAAGGAAAATCTTAATCTAAGATAAGATTGATACAAAAATGAGTGCAAATACCCCTTAATCAGCCAAAATCAAAACACGAGGATGGAATGGGGAAAAAGGGATAAAAAATTAACAAAGAAAAAGCTATTTTAAGTTTTTGGGTTTTTGGGTTTTGAGATTTCAAAGTTAAATCTAAGGAAATTTGGTTGATTTTGAAAAAATATTTCGATTAAGTGTTAGGTCAACTCGAGAAGAATTTGTGGGTAAAATTTGGAGAGATTCCGTCACTAGCAGCTTTCTTTGATCAACAATAGAAAAAGTGGTGGACAGTGGTGATCTGATGGCCTAAATCTAGGCAAAGTTGAATCCTAGATAAAGAAGTTTTCATTCTAGAAAGAGAAAAGCTTAGGTAAAAAATGGAGTTACAATTTTATTTTGGGTTTATACAATGAGAGCATTAAACAACCCTATTTAAATCAGCATAGGAAAACAAATGGTAGCTCGCACCATAGTTTTGATTATTTAGATTATAGTTTGGTAAGTGGGAGGTTTAGTGTTTGAGTCCCACCTATAGCATATTTAAAAAAAAAATTACATCGAAGCATTTGGCTCATCGGTTGGTGCATAATCCCCCTGCTTAAAGAGCAGGGTTCAAATCCCGTCTCTCCCAATTATAAAAAAAAAAGACCATTTACCCGTATTGATCGAGGCCCATTTCAATCCAATTTTAGTTCATGGTTTATTTGAAGTAGTAAGCTCTAAAAGGAGACAAACCCAGTTCACATAAAAGGTATGTATTTATTTACTTTTTTTCTAATTTTATTTTGGTATTTATTTTTTATTCTTAGTTTTTTTTTTTATAAATGTAAAATAAACATATAAAATAGCTTTAACATAAATAAATGAGTAAACAAAAACTCTTCGATGATGGAATTTTAAGAATGCTATAAGGGATAATTTTCTTAAAATTTTGTAGGTGAGAAAGTTTTCTTAAATTCTATCAAAAGGGTTAGGAAATTTTGGAGAAATTTTAATACTAAAAGATTTTTATTTATTTTAAAATAAAAAAAAATTGAAATAAACATATAAAATAAGTTTAACATAAATAAACAAATAAATAAATGAGTAAATAAAAACTCTCTGATGATAGAATTTCAAAAATGTTATAAAGGATAATTTTCTTGAAAATTTCTAAGTGAGAAATTTTTCTTGAATTTTGCTATAAGGATTGGAGTATTCAAGGGACATTTCAATATCAAGAGTTTTTTTTATATATTTGAAAAAAAATAAATATAAATATAAATAAATAAATAAAATAAATAAATGAGTAAATAAAAATTCTCTGATGGTAATGTTTCATGAAAGGTATAAGTAATAAATTTCGAGAAAATTTCTACGTAAGAATTTTTTCTTAAATTCAGCCATAAGTATAGGAGTATTCAAAAGACATTTCAATATCAAAGGATTTTATTTGTTGTAAAATGATAAAATATAAAAATAATTTAGAAAAATAAAACAAGATATTGAATTTAAAATTGATTTATTAAAGTTAAAAAAATAGTATATAATTAATTAGGTACCACATTGGGTAGGCCTTGTGAGAGACTTAACTTGTTTGGTAGAGCGAAACTTATCCTTTTAAATGACTCCACAAAAATGTATAGATTCACTTAGATGACAACTAAACAAAAAAAATTGATGAAGATTTTTCTTTCATGTGGAACAGTTGAATTTACGAACTCAATCATTATAACAATATCCATTAAAATAAATTTATTTGAATTTATTTTTTTTTTCTTTTAAAAAGATGTATATACAGAAAGAAACTCTTCCATACTTATTATATAAACAATGAGCACAAAAGTTTACGGATATACTATTGGCCGGAGGAATAAACGAATCTTCGCCAAAAGTAGCAAGCCTTTCTCACTCATCTGCACCTAGCTTTTATACCACAAGTTTGGTGAAACATCGTCCTCGGTTGCACAATTTCAACCAAGTCTTGTACATGGTACAACTTTGTTTTCTTTTTGCAACTAGCACAGACCTCCCTCTTGAGAAGCTTCAATTGCCCATTTTTAACTTTCATATACTTTCTTGTCAAGGACATTCACTGCAAGCAAGTTCATCCTCAAATCTAGAATGTGTCTCACATCCTTCAAAGTCAATGTGCAGCCAATACTTGTTTCAACAATAATATCATCGATTCTTACAATCTGCGACACACTATTGTTTCCCATCTTAGTAGATCGTGAACACAATCATATGTGGCACTAGTATCAACTATCCATTCAGTGCCTCAAAGACCAACAAGGATATAATCACCATGTGTACAGAACAAAGTAACTGTATCATCATCAAAATTTATTACTGCAACATTGGTATCATCTAAACTCTTCTTGCTTTTCCGTCTTTTGTCTCTTACTTCAAAATCTTATAATTCCACTTGATATGACCAACTTTGCCACAATGGTATCACTTCACTGAATCCTTGATCTTTGACCTGTTCCTGAACTTAATACAACCTCTGAAGTCTTTACCTCTATTCTTAGTTTTGCTCATGCTCTTTGGATAAGAGTTTGATTGGTCCCAAATTCCATATCATTTCATCTTACCCCTTCATTAAACATATTATCTTTTACCATCCCCAAGGTCAATTTGCCATTTGGAGTCGAATTATTGAAAATCACAATCAATGTTTTTCAATTGTCTGGAAAAAAATTCAAAAGAAACAACACTTTTAATTCATCATCCAGGTCAATATCTATACTAGTAAGTTGATTCACTAAATCTTGAAAGTCACTCAAGTACTTAGCCATTGATCTTCCATCCTTGTATTTCAAATTAACAAAGTTTTTAATAGCAAAAGATTTATTTTGGGAGTCTTTTTCTTATGCTATGTAGCAAGTTTTACTCAAATACTATGGGCATGTTTCTTTTGCTACATGGTGAAAAACACTTATATCAATTCATCTTCTAATAGTGTACAATATTTTTTTTTTTGAAAGTTAATTGTATTATAAAGCAGGGAATCCCCGTAGAGAACAAAAGAGAGATCTGACGTTGGAAATCAGGTCTCATGAGACATCACTGGCTTACAAAAAATGTCAGACTAGTCAATGCAAGCACAAGAATCTGATCTGTACAAGAGTTTCATGCACCTGAGCCACAAAAAGGAAAAAACGACCACCAGTAAGGAATGGAAACATCAGCAATGAACTGTTTCAGTTCCTTACTGATTTCAGACATCATTCACAACAAAACAGACCCAAAAGACCAGCATGACAGAAACAGCCCAGCCATAGAACCAGACCAAAAGCAGGGGAAGGGACGGCGAGAGGAGCCCTCCTTGAGTCCAGTATTAAAGACATAACAACACTGAAGAACAGGGGAGTCGCAACATGCCAGCATCACTGAAAAGCTACAGAAAGATTCTTATGAGACCGTGAGGCCTCTCAATCCCTGTTTTGGCGAGATTATCAGCCACTTCATTACCCGACCCGGTTATGTAACGAATCTGCCAGTTCAGCACTTTGTCTCTGAGTGCACTAGTCTGAAAAATGAGTTGTCTTATCCTCCATGGAGCGATATTGGGGTTTGGTAATCCAAGTCATCGCATTATTGGAGTTACACTCTACGATGATGCCACCAATCTTAGCCCAAGAGGATGCTGCGAAAAGGACCATGGCCTCCCTTGTGGCAAGAACTTCCGCAAGATAGTGTCCAATATTTTTGAGTCTAACATTATGCTATCAATCACCAAACATATCCTTCGGCTTAGTGGAATTAATCACCCCATATCATATCAAATAAATCCTTGCAAAATAGATTATCTTCCTTCATTAACTTCCAATTTGATTAATTTGAGACCGTGAACTTTCACTACAAAAATTTTGCCTATTTCCAACGGAATTTTCCGTTGGAAATAGGATTTTTTCCGTTGGAAATAAACATTTCCAACGGATTTCCAACGGAAATTTTCGTTGAAAATTCCGTCGGTACAAGCCTTGTGGGTAATACTTTCCGTTGGAAATCCGTTGGAAATTTCCAACAAAAAATTCCGTTGGTAATTCTGTTGGAAATCCGTTGAAAATTTCCAACGGAAATTCCGTTGGAAATCCGTTGCAAATATATACAGTTTTTTCAAGTTTTTGCAATTCCGTTGAAAATTTCCAACAGATTTCCAACGGAAATTCTGTTGAAAATAATTCCGTTGGAAAACATATTTAAATAGAAAAAATCATTTAAAATAATTTCCGTTGGAAAAATGATTTGTTAGTAGGCACTCCCAGAGGACACTTCAAAAGCAGAGCCTCAAAAGGTTCCCTAGATACAAAAAGCCCCCAGGCGGGGATTGGCTTTCATCAGAGGTATTTTTCGTTGTGGGGGCAATGATAATTGTTTGGAGTGATATCTCAAAACATAAAAATGTGACTCAAATTTGTCTCAAAAGGGTCAAAACACTGTAAATCTTATTTTCTTGTCTCGATTCAGGTCATGGCAAGGGCCTGCCTCGCTGATCCGAATTAAGATAGATAAAGTTGTTCAATCCCAGCCCCAAAGTTCGTGTGAAAAAAGAGCTGGTCTTTTAGACCAGATAGCTTTAGCAGCACAAACTTAGAAACCCCAAATAAAAATGGAGCCAAGCTGAAACACCCAATCAGAGGAATGAAGTAAACAAGGAGTAACAGATAAATAAAGCACATAACCATCACCAATCTGCCTTTGGGTATTCATAGTTTCTCAAGGAAAAAGTTGTTTCCCCACACTCCCTCTTGCCATGCTGGTTATGAGCCTTCTGTGACTTTGAATGCAATACGAGATGCTAAAACTATTTTTAAGACCAAAAAGTTTATGTCAGGACTACTTGGTCACCAACAGAAATGATTCATGTGTGGCTTATTAGCTGAGCATTGCAATGCCACTTCATTAAAGTTATTCATGTGTGGCTTATTAGCTGAGCATTGCAATGCCACTTCATTAAAGTTATGAGAAGACTGCTGAATATTACAATATTGTCCATGTGATGCAATACATCAGAACGTGGCCATAATGATCTCGCGCATTAACTCTTCAGGAGCTGCAAAACAGAACCAAAAAATTGAAGCTCATTTAAAACAGTTTAGCAATATTGATAATATATATCCTTGCTCTAATTCTCAGGCTGTATTAGGAGGCAATTTTGAGGAAGAATGACTCAGATCATCAGCACAAAGAACTTGATCATGAAATAGTCTCATGGCTAAAATCAACAATAGATTGAAATAGTTGAATCATCAACTTACATTTGTTATAAAGATCTTTGGATGGTTTTAAAAGGCCTAAAGTTTCCAAGTAATTTAATTAGAAAACTGGTGTGCAGAGAAGTTAGGATGTAGTTTGAGGTCATGAAACAGATTGAGGGAAGAGATTCAAGAGATACCTTCTTGACCGGTGAAGAGATTCAACTGACCAATAGCCTGCCTGAGGAACATTTCAACTCCACCCACAATGATTGCCCCTGCAGCCTCAGCGTCCTTTAAAAGTCTTGTTTTTCTAGGTGTGTAAACAGCATCAAAAACCAGCTCGTAATCCCCCAAAGTTGACTTGAAAAAGCAAAGCAAATAATTTCAGTAAGGAAACAAAATTGAACTTTGTTCTTCAAAAAAGAATTGGAACTTCATTCCAGTAGTACAGGAAGTAGAGCAACCTCAGCCACAGGAATACGCTGATCAGTGTTTGGATGCATTCCTAGGGGTGTTGCATTTGCAAGGATTGCTCCTTTCTCTGGCTGGAAATTAACTACTTCTTTAAAAACTCGAGCTTCACCCGAGACAGCACAAGCAAGAGACTTTGCTCTCTCTTTTTCCACAAGAAATGAGAATAGTAAGAAAGGGTTTGGATTATCTACTTATTCCTGATGCTACAACAATGTACTACAAAGGAATAGGCAAAATTTATAATTGACAATCATATCAGCATAGAGGGAAAAACCATGCATTTCCCATTAAGCATTGCAGATGACATACCAAAATCAATGTCGAAAATGACTATGCGTGATCCTCTGCTTTTAGCACCAAATGCCAATGCTCTTCCTGCACCTCCAGCACCAACTAGCACAAAGAGTTTTCCCGATAGTGGAGTACCTGAAGATGCTTCATTACTACTGCATCTCTTTTCTATAATAATTTTCAAGTGCAAAAGTATCACGGTGTCAGCATCTAGAATGGCCTACTCATTAATCAACACAACAAAACCTCTGTGAGGACATGATGAGCAATTAATCAACACAGCTTCCTTGCTCAAAGCATTCAGTTTTCAACGGCTTATCATCATGCAACCTTAAAAACTAAGTTAAAAAAACTAGATCAAAATTAGATCAAAATTCAACATGACCAAAAACTAGGCATAAATCAACATGCAACCTTAAAAACTAAGTTAAAAAAACAAAAACCAAATAAAAAAAGACATACCCGAATTGATCGAGGGGCTCGGGGCATTTTCGGAACATTGAAGGCGTTAAATCCATAATCCAACCTCTTCTTAAACAGCATATCTCAGGCAGGCGACTGAGAGGGGTGACAACGCCGAACCGGTAGGGGTCACCGGCAGCAGGAGGGCACCAGGACTCACCGTGGAACAGGGCTGCCACGGAATCAGCAAAAACTCGGGTCGGGTCTAGAGCAGCAGGACGGGTAGGCGACTCAGAGGGGCGACATGAAAGATGCGGTGACAATGCCAGAACCGGTACAGGTCACCGGCAGCAGGAGGGCACTAGGACCACCGTGGAACAGGGCTGCGTCGGGCTTAGAGAGAAGGGAGAGCGCCGCTGGTAGAGAGAGAATACGGGAGACCAAAAGTGGGGATGGGGAAGGTAAAAGGGTATATATAGTTAGGGATGTTATGATGCTCAGTCCCAATGGATTTCCAACGGAAAATTCCGTTGGAAATCCGTTGGAAAGTGTAAAGGAAAATTTTTTTAGCTTAAGGTTCCAACGGAATTTTTCGTTGGAAATCCGTTGGAACCAAAGTGGCATGTTCTAATGCTTAGTTCCAACGGAAATTCCGTTGGAAATCCGTTAGAAAGTCTAAAGGAAATTTTTTTCCGCTTAAGGTTCCAACGGAATTTTCCGTTGGAAATCCGTTGGAACCAAAGTGGCATGTTCTGATGCTTAGTTCCAACGGATTTCCAACGGAAAATTCCGTTGGAAATCCGTTGAAAAATGTAAAGGAAAATTTTTTTAGCTTAAGGTTCCAACGGAATTTTCTGTTGGAAATCCGTTGGAACCAAAATGTTTTATGTTCTGGTGCATTTTTCCAACGGATTTCCAACGGAAAATTCCGTTGAAAATCCGTTGGAAATAGTCCATATAAATTGGCAAGTCAATTTCCAACGGAAATTTCCGTTGGAAATTCCGTTGGAAAAATAAGTTTCCAACGGATTTTCCAACGGAAATTTCCGTTGGAAATCCGTTGCAAATCCGTTGCAACCATTATCTGTCAATTATAATTAAATTCCGTTGGAAATCCGTTGGAATTCCGTTGCAATTCCGTTGTAATTTTCCAACGAAATTTTCCAACGGAAAAAATTCCGTAGGAAAAAGATGATTTTTTTGTAGTGTTTATCATGCAACCCAAATCACTCTCCATGGTTTAAAGCAGTAACTTGCTATGATACTAGTTGTTGGACCTCAAGCAACAAACAACACAATACCACAACACCACAGCAAACAGACAACACAACTCCAAGTCAAGTTTGATTGGGCACCCTTTCGACCAGAAGAGATCGAAGCAGCTGCTATATCGTCACCCATAGGAGGAGGTTCTCTACACCAGGTGAGAGATTCATTCGCAACAGATGCAACAACAACTAATCCCTTGGAAACTCTACCAAAGCTAACCAAAGTGGTAACATTCATGAAAGAATTCAAGAACCCTTCCAAAAGTAGATAAATTCATTCCGAGATTATGTGAAATAAACAACTTGATGAATAATATGGGTAAGCTTATCCGTCTCTGTTGTTCTCTCCAGCCAAAAAGCGTTTTTCTCTGTCAAGAATGGGATTCGAACCCATGCCCTTTCGGACCAGTACCTGAAACTGGCGCCTTAGACCAACTCGGCCATCTTGACAAGCTACCTTTGAGCATGATGTATGTGTAATATTTATAGTTATTTGGGAAGTAAAATCAATTATTAGATTTTAGAGACCGTAGATGGATTTCGAGAACGAAGTTATGCATTTTAGTATCGTTTGAAGGAATCTTGCTGCTAAATTCTTCTCAACCCATCTCATGAATTACTACTTCATCAGAAAACAAAATGTAAGGAGAAGTTACTATGCTTTTGTTCTATGATTATACACATTTCCTCCAACAACTAATCCCTTGGAAACTCTACCAAAGCTAACCAGAGTGGTAACATTCAAAAAAGAAATCAAGAACCCTTCCAAAGGTAGATGAATTCATTCCGAGATTATGTGAAATAAACAACTTGATGAGTGATTTTTAAGCATGTAATTTAGTTCAATAATTTATTGGGTGTAATTATAGAAGCTGGTGTGAATTCCAATCAGACATGGCAAAGTATTGAAGAAAAGGGATTGTTGAAGATACCGACAATGTCTCTCTTTGATTTCAAACGTTGTGACAATACGTAATTTTAAAACTCTTTCTTGAATATAATATAGTATAATGATTGCATGTAAATATTTGGGAAAGAGAATTTAACTAATGGGAACTGATGATCATGGAGACGCATTTTGGCATGTGACTCCTACTTCGAAGGGTCACCAATCACCAACATATGCTCTTACAAAACAGTATCTATCTAACAATCAAACAAATAAATGACAGTGTCCAGCCGCCACATATTCTTTTCTAGCAACAGAACGCATGACATTGCCTCACCCGGAGATTAGTGAATACCAAGAAACCAAGGAAGAAGCGGACTTCAACCATCTCCTCCAATGGCTTCTTTTGGTTTTTGCTCTCCTCTTTGTTCCACAAACTCTTGGCTTTTACCTCCAGGTGTGCATAGGCTTCCAATATACCAGCAAACTAAACAGAACATCTCCCAGTTTAGTGTCATTGCCAGCTCCAGTACCGGCAGCAGTGAGCTGATGACTGAAGCAGCAGTTAATAAGACTGAAAGTGAAAGAACAAGATTTGGGTTCAAGAACTTGACTGAGACTTTCTGGGTTGATGTACATGGAGCTGAAGGGAGGCCATTGAGTGTTAGGCTCAATGAATCGTTGACCTTTGCATCTTCAAAGCTTGAAAAGGTTGAGAGTGTGGTAATTAGAGTTGAACTGAGTAACGGGTGTGTTGGGTGGGGTGAGGTGCCAGTGGTTCCTTTGGATAACTGGAATCAGGCTATGGCTCTTGAGAAAGTGAACGAGGCATGTAAGTTTCTAGGGCAGGGTCCCCCACGGACTTTGAATTTGGTCTTAGA
This sequence comes from Theobroma grandiflorum, assembly GCA_036013995.1. Taxonomy (NCBI): domain Eukaryota; kingdom Viridiplantae; phylum Streptophyta; class Magnoliopsida; order Malvales; family Malvaceae; genus Theobroma; species Theobroma grandiflorum. The sequence continues at coordinate 13,424,188 of CP142132.1, read as the reverse complement.
TAAGATTTCAGAGACTGTTCCTGGTAGAGAATTTGCTTCTGTGAGTATACCATGACCCTGTCCTTTTCTTTGATACCTTCCTTTTGTTTTTCCTTTTCCCTCTTTTTCAAATTTATTTGTTGCATTGATGGTTGTGAACAAAAATCTAGTCCCGCTGACTTGTGTGTATTTTCTTTTATATATTCTGTGGAGCTTCCTGATTTCTTGGACTTTTTCCCTCTGAGCACAGCATTCCCAAATTCCTAATGGAAGAGCACTTCTTTTCTCTTTTTCTTCTTCTTCTTTTTGGTTTTTCTGTTCAGAAAAATTCTGATGTAATGAATTCCTCTTACAAGAATTTTTTAATAGTCGTTATATATCTCTTCATAATTAAAGGAAACAAGTTATGAACAAACTTGTGAATGTGTTCATTTAATAAGTACAAGTGTAATCCTTAGCGTTTATTGAGTGATATCTTGCAGTTCTTAGATCCTATGTTCTTCCCTGACACTAAGTGCATGACAAAGGTTCTTAGGTTTTTTGTGTTTATCGAGTGGTATGATTTAGTCAGTTACTTATTGGTTTCAATATCTCTTTCTGTTTCTTAGAAGAACAATATCAACACATTATATTGTTGTCACTTCTGCATTATATCAGTAATCATCAAATGCAAGTTATGACAAATCAGCGACTTCAAAATTTAAGCCTTCATAGATTTAGCTTGCTAATGGTCCTCCTTTAGGTTGCTTCTTCCCCTTTTATTGAACTAATAGGCTTGAAGCTCACTATGCATTCCGATCCTTATAAGCTGTATCTGCATATGAAGGTTAGGGCTGGACTGGAAATGGCATTAATTGATGCAGTTGCTAACAGCATTGGTGTCCCCCTATGGAGATTATTTGGTGGTGTGTCAAATACCTTGTCGACTGCTGCTACAGTTACGTCCCAAAGCTACAAGCATATTATAAAGAATGTCTAACTATTAATTGTAGTCAAATGATCAGTTTCATGGTTGAGATGAAGACTCTCTCTTATTATTTATACCATATTTGCAGATTCCAACAACTTCCCTGGTTAAAGCTTTTGACCTGGCTGCTAAGTATCGCAGACTAGGATTTAAGATATTGGAGCTTAGAGTGGGTAGAGACCTAAATGCAGATATTGAAGTTCTTCACGCAGTACGAGCAGCACACCCTTATTGCTTATTTATCTTGGATGCAAATGAGCAGTACACTTCAAAGGAAGCTATTGAAGTTCTTGAAAAGCTAAATGATAAGGTATTTTACACATGAGAAGTGGGCTTAAAAGCAGATAAAGATAACATTTTGTTGTTATACAGAGGACTTAGTTGAATTGTAATTAACCTTGTTAGGTTTTTTGTCAACTTAATTTGTTTCACTGATTAAAGAAGTCTTTTATCATTCATTTTATTGCAGAAAAAGGGGTAACTCCTGTTCTCTTTGAGCAACCAGTTCACAGAGATGACTGGAGAGGTCTTAGTGAAGTGAGTACTGTTGCTAGAGAGAAGTATGGGATCTCTGTTGCAGCAGATGAAAGTTGCAGGAATTTGGTTGATATTCAAAAACTTATACAGGAAAATATTGTGGATGTCATCAACATTAAGTTATCCAAATTTGGGGTTCTTGGGACCCTTGAAATTGCTGAGATGGTAAAAAAAACAAAATTGAACCTTATGATAGATAGCGTGGCTGAAACTAGACTTGCCACAGGTGTTGCTGGTCATTTAGCGGCTGGGGTTGGTTGCTTCAAGTAATTATGCCTCTTCTTTCCATTTATCTATTAAATGCCTTCGATTTTTTTTTCTGTGAATTAGTAACTTGAGTTTAATGTTATCTATTTCTTGTGTCTGGCAGTTTGAACTCAATCTGGTAAAAGTTTAACAAATCAAAGATTTAAGTTTTGATGCAACTTTGTTTGCAGATATGTTAATCTTAGTGCACCCATTTTGCTATCAGAAGATCCAGTTGTGGGAGGCTATGAAGGTAGAATTGCTTTAAATCTTACATCTCTTTGGAATTTGTATCTTTTCTAGTTGTATGCAAGGTTTGTGGTTTGGAGCTTTAAAGAACACATTAACATATTCAATTTTCTTGTGCTAGTTTCTGGTTCCAATCACAAGTTTGTTAATAGCAGAGGGCAAGGAGGTTTTTTCAAATGGGATATTGCCTCATGGTGAGCTTTTCCTTTACTTTAAAACAGATTTCCATGGTCAAAATAATGATTTAATGATCTCTGTGCATGCTTTAGTTTTTTACCATACTATGCTAGAATGTGTAATGCAAGAAGCAGCAATAGTGTACTTGCCCCATCTTAGTGCAGAGATTATTTATTTGCATGTGTCTGTGGATTGATATTGGACAGAGAGGAGGGGCAAGGGTGGGGAGGAAATGGAGGAAGATACAATGCTAGCTTTAAACTTTCGGAAACAGCCTATATTAGAATCTTTTCTTCCATGTAAATTTCATAGCGCAAATCAATTCAATAGCCTCATTCTAGTCAAGGCCTTGTAGACTCTGTGTACCTGATCATGGTCTAATTAAGCATTTAGGCAGGGAACGGTGAATACTTCAGTGTAATTGATCTCTCCTTATAAATCTGATGCTTAATATAACATGTGTTTTATGGCTTAGTTCTACTGCTGAGGCCTATGGTTCTGTTTGTCACTGTAAACATCTCCAGTGCTGGTTGTTATGGCACAGGATTTTTAAGTGCTGAATAGAGGAGTTTTAAGGACACAAATCTTGTGAAGCAATGCTATGTAGTTCATTCATACTATAGGGAAGAATAATCATACTGTTTTTAGGAGTGTGCCAAGAGCAGAATTGCTTAGGATGAAGTAAAAGCTGATTCTCAGGATCTTCAAATCGCACACCTGAAGACTAATATTGATTAAACTGAAAACTAAGCATACCGTTGCATACTTCCCTAGTTCATCTGATCCCAGTTTTAGAGTTTGGATGGTAAACTTTTATATGTGAAATATCTATTTGGAGGATAATCTTATTAGTTCCACTGACTTCACCCACAGACTCCAGTTGACTGTGAACTCATAAGACAAATGCCTAGTGAATCAAATGCAAATCAAAGGAACTAAATTAGTTACACAGTCAAATTTTTATTGTGAAATTAATATCCTGTACTTGCAATGTTCCTGATGACTAAGTTGACAGTACTGAAAAATGTAAAGGATCTATAAGAAATCATTTGGTACCTTCTACAGCATACCCTTGATCATCTTGCATGCAAGACGTGGCAGCTATAATGCAAGTGCTAGCTCTGTAAAGCCAGTTCTTTAAAATCAAAATAGGAAAGAGTGAGAAAAAGTGGTTCAGGACATGAGGTGTTGGACGATCCTTTGTTTAGGATGTAAACTTAAACAAAAGCCATTAGAATGATGAAGTTTTTTGAGGAGGCTGAAAGAAATTCTAGGAGAAGGGGTGAAGGGGAGAGAGCTGTAATTCATACTTGTGGTCTTTGGCGATCATATTCAATATTTTGGGATGATTTCCTTTAGGCATTTGATAATTGCTTGTGAAAGGAGCGTTGGTGGTGTTGCAGAAAGTCAGAACAAGTTGATAATGAAGCCTTGAGATTGCAATAGAAGAATAACAAAGTCCTGAGAAGCTGCATGACAGTCAACAAATCTTACCATGTGCTAATATGTATAAATATAGTTTAAACCTTGTTTATGAAAAAATTAACCAACTTGTTTAAATATAGTTTAGCCATTTTATGGATTCTTAAGGAGTTGCCATGCATCTGCTCATGCCAGCTAATATGTAGTATCCATCTGTGGTGTATGAAAACATAGATTAGTCAAAATTAACTAAGCTGAATAATCTGTTTTTCCTTTAATCTCTACTCCTTTGCCCTATATCTTTTGTGTTATCTAGAACTCTCAACTTCAGTTGCACTGAAGTTAAACTATGATTCAGAAATGAGCTTCTACAAGCAAATGGATAAGAAACTTGGCAACAAACTGACTGGTATCATAGTTGCTACTTCTTCTCTGGTCCATGGTTCCACGTCATTGTTCATTGATTTCACAAATGGGCATTAATGGAGTCTCTTGTAATCAAATGTTTCTGAACTTTTATAGCCTTAGGCTGATGGCCGCACCTTAAATATTCAAGTAATTTTTTCACATTTTCTCATTTGTGTTGGTTTGTGAGAAAAGAGAGATTTGTCTAAAACTAGAAGCTTAGTTCTGTTGATTTGGTATCCTTTATTTAGAACTATTTGTTCATTAAGATTCAAACTGCTGGGTGATGTTAGGAATCAGTACAAACTATGTTTTAGCCTCTTTGGTTTGACCAATATCTAACATCCTGCAGAAATTGATTGGTTATGCTCTCACAAAGAAAGGAATCAGAAATTTTGATGGTCTGTCCCTTGCTTCAACAAAATTGGATTAAAAGATTAACCAGCATGACAATCAGGCTGATCAGTTTCCAAGTATCTAGGATGCTCTTCTCCTTCCTTTAGTCACTGTCTGTATGAACAATTGAATATCTACTTTTATATTTCAGGATTCTGTAATGTGTACAAGATGAAGTCTATTTAAGTATAAATTTCAACAAGTAGATAAGGAAAGTATGATTGCTGGATTGTACAGTTTTATATATATATATATATATATATATCATAGACTTTGCAGTAGTGTAAGCATGTCCATTGTGTTAGAGATAAAGAATGCATTGACTTTGCTAATACTTTTGTTATCTTTCAATTTAATGTGCACTTTGCTTTGTAGTACTGGTTTTTGAAGCAAAGTATATCAGCTGTGTTTGAGGTGTCAGTTTGCATGTTAAATGTTTTAACACCTGTCCCTAGTATAAACAAGTGTTAGCTTAATGTTGTATATATTGTAAGTTTGCTAACTAAGGAAAATACTTCTCTTCACCACCTGCTCTGTTTTTCCTCTTATACCAACACCAGCATTGTTTCTATCGTTTTGTCTTATTTTCATATCATGGTATCAGAGCTATAAATAGTCCTTGCATAAGTTAAAAGACCTCTTTTTCATTCACCAAAAGCTTGTTTCCTTAGCACAATGTCCTCCTCAACTGTCACACAGCAAACAACACCCATTTTCGATGGTTCCAACTATCCTGTTTGGGCCATTAGAATGAAAGCTTTCCTTAGAGGAGTAAATCTGTAGAATGTAGTTGAAGTTGAGACACCAGTACCAGCATTGAGAGATAATGCAACACCAGCACAGGTGAAGCAACATGAAGAAGATGTAGCAAAGAAATACCGAGCTTTATCCTTCATACACTCTACTGTTACTAAATCTATCTTTAATCGAATCATGGGGTGTGAGACAACAAAGCAAGCTTGGGATAAGCTTGAAGAAGAATTTTTGGGGTCAGCAAGAAGCAAGCAAATCCGACTCCAAAACCTCAGAAGACAATATGAGTTACTGAGGATGAAAGAGAGTCAGAATGTGCAAGTTTTTATTGATGATGTGATGAAGTTGGTGAACCAAATCCGGCTGCTTGGAGAGAGTTTACCTGATGCTAAGGTTGTGGAGAAAGTCCATATAAGTTTGCCTGAGAGGTTTGATGCTACTGTATCATCCCTTGAACAGGTTAAAGATATTTCACAGCTCACCATATCAGATTTGGTGAATATTTTAGAAGTTGATGAACAAAAGAGGGTTGCTAGAAGGAATGAGAAAACTGATCTTGCTCTCACTGCAAGGATAAAAGGCAAGACACATGCAGAAGCTTCAATAAAGAACATATGAATGATGTCAAGGAGAAAGGAAATACTCAAGGTCGAAAAGGTCAATATAGGAAGACCAAGTTCCCTACTTGTCCTCATTGCAAGAAGAAGAGTCATGCAGAAGCATATTGTTGGTTTAAGCCTGGTGCAAAGTGTAATGCTTGCAAACAGTTGGGCCATGTTGAAAGGGTTTGTAAGAACAAATCTGATGTAAATGAGAAGACTACTAATGTAGCTGAGAATGTCGAATTTATAGAAGAACAACTTTTCATGGCCACCTCCAACAATGTAACTGATGATGCACAATGGCTGCTGGACAGTGGTAGCTCAAATCATGTCACTCCGAATTCATCATTGTTCACTCAACTTGATACTCATTATTATTCCAGAGTGAAAATTGGAAATGGAGTGTATTTGAATGCTGTTGGCAGAGGAACAGTGGGCATACTAACACCATTTGGGCAGAGGTACATTAATGATGTTCTTTTAGTTCCTGATATTGCACAGAATTTGCTTAGTGTAGGACAAATGATGGAAAAGCAATATACACTTGTGTTTAAAGATAGTCACTGCACTATTTATGATCCATCTGGTGATTTGTTGATGAATGTGCCAATGAGAAATAGGTGTTTTCCTGTTAATTTGATTGATGCATCTATGCAAGCCAGCTCCAGCAACATTGATATATCTTCTCTTTGGCATAAGAGATTTGGCCATTGTAGCTATAATTATTTAACTCAGTTATATTCCCTGAAGCTAGTTGAGAATCTGCCTAAACTTAGCACACTATCATCAATTTGTAGTGTTTGTAATGCTGGCAAACAAACCAGTAAGCCATATCCCTCTACTAGCCTGACAAGGTCAAAGAGTAGGCTCGAATTGGTCTACTCAGATGTTGTAGGACCTATGAGCCAAGAATCTCTAAATGGCAGTAGGTATTTCATAATCTTTGTTGATGATTTCAGCAGGATGACTTGGATATACTTTCTCAAATATAAGTATGAAGCCTTTGAAGTGTTCATCAAATTTAAGGCTAAGGTTGAAAATTAGACTGGTTTGAAGCTGAAGTGTTTGAGAACAGACAATGGTGGGGAGTTTACCTCATCCAAGTTTGAGAAATATCTTGAAGCTGAAGGGATACATCATCAGCTTACAATTCCTTATTCACCTCAGCAGAATAGAGTAAGTGAGAGAAAGAACAGATCAATATTGGATATGGGGAGATGTTTGTTATTTGAAAAAAATCTTCCCAAGAAATTTTGGGCAGAAGCTTACAGCACAGCTGTTTATTTGCTCAACAGATTACCCACAAAGGCCTTGTAAAAAATAACTCCATTTGAAGCCTGGTACAACAACAAGCCTTCAATTGAACACCTCAGGATATTTGGAAGCATCTGTTATCATCAAGTCCCTGAAATGTACAGAACCAAGCTTGATTCCAGATCAGAAACAGCAATATTCATTGGCTATATTGAGCAGTCCAAAGGGTATAGACTCTACCTTGTAAAATCAAGCAAAGTCATTGTATCCAGGAATGTAATTTTTGATGAAACTGCAAGTTGGAATTGGAGGACAAGTGAAACAGAAGCAAAGAGGTCTCCAATCACAATTGGACTTCATGAACCTAGTGAAGTTGAAATTGAAGCTGGAAATCAGATGCCAAATGTAGATGATGATGATGAGCATTATGCTGTCAGAGGCACTCGAAGCCTTGATGATGTTTATCACAGAAGTCTGATGTTTTTAACAGAACCAGATTCTTATCAAGCTGCTGCAAAATCAGATAAGTGGAAGACTGCAATGCAAGAAGAAATCAAGATGATTAATCAAAACAATACCTAGACACTAGTTGAAAGACCTGACAAACAACATGTGATCGGAGTAAAGTGGGTTTTCAGAAAGAAACTCAACTCTGATGGTTCCTTGAACAAGTGCAAGGCAAGACTTGTTGCCAACGGCTATTCTCAATTACCAGGTGTTGACTTTCAGCATACTTTTGCTCCTGTAGCTCGGTATGAAACCATTCGAGTATTGTTAGCCATTTCAGCTGCATTTGGTTGGAAGGTGTACCACTTTGATGTTAAGTCAGCCTTCCTTAATGGTATATTGCAAGAGGAGGTATATGTTGAGCAACCAGAAGGATTTAAGAGCTAGTCTAAACCAGATAAAGTTTACTGGTTGCACAAAGCCTTGTATGGGCTGAAGCAGGCACCTCGCACATGGAACAGCAAGATTGATGCTTATTTATTAAGCCTTGGATTCGAGAAGAGTTTTAATGAAGCTACTCTGTATGTACTTCAGTCAAAAGGCCAAGCTCAAGTAATCGTTTCGTTGTATGTTGATGATTTGTTGATTACTAGATGCAATACAACTGAAATTAATAAGTTCAAATCTGATATAGAGATGAATTTCAGCATGTCAGATTTAGGCCTAATGAATTACTTTCTTGGAATGCAAATATGCCAGTCAAACAAAGGCATTTTTGTATCTCAAGAGAATTATATAAGGTATATCTTGAACAAGTTCCATATGAGCAGTTGCAAGCCTGTTTCTACTCCTCTTGTAGTAAATCAAAAGCTGTCTATGAATGATGGATGCAAACTCAAAGATCCTGCTTGTTATAGGAGTGTCATCGGGAGCTTAATCTACATTTGTTCAACTCAACCAGAGTTAATGTATTCCGTGAGTCTTTTATCCAGATTCATGAAAGAGCCAACTGACATTCATTTTGCTGCAGCTAAACGCATACTCAGATATTTGAATGGCAATATACATCATGGTCTGTTTCTTCCAAGAGTAAATGAAATCAATCTGACTGGTTATTCTGACAGTGATTGGGCAGGCAATGTTGATGACTTCAAGAGCACATCAGGTTACATTTTCTCCCTAGGCAATGGGGCAATCATCTGGAATTCACACAAGCAAGCTATGATTGCACAATCATCAGCTGAGGCAGAGTATATAGCAGCCAATGCTGCTGCCAACCAAGCTGTTTGGTTAAGGAAAATACTGAAAGACTTGACCTTTATACAAAATACTCCAACAAATATTTTTGTTGATAGCAAATCTGCAATAGCTATCACAAAAAACCTTGTGTTTCATGGCAAAACTAAACATATAAAGGTTAAGTTCCATGCAATCCGAGAAGCTGAAAGAAGTGGAGAAATTGTTCTTGAATACTGTTTTTCTTTGAACCAGTTAGCAGACATTATGACAAAGACACTGCCTAAGTCCAGATTTGAGGTGTTGAGAATGAAACTGAATGTTGTCAATGCAGACTTTAAGGAGGAGTGTTAGAGATAAAGAATGCATTGACTTTGCTAATACTTTTGTTATCTTTCAATTTAATGTGCACTTTGCTTTGTTGTACTGGTTTTTGAAGCAAAGTATATCAGCTGTGTTTGAGGTGTCAGTTTGCATGTTAAATGTTTTAACACCTGTCCCTAGTATAAACAAGTGTTAGCTTAATGTTACTTGTATATATTGTAAGTTTGCTAACTAAGGAAAATACTTCTCTTCACCACCTGCTCTGTTTTTCCTCTTATACCAACACCAGCATTGTTTCTCTCGTTTTGTCTTATTTTCATATCACATTACCGAAGAACTTTTCATGACATCACCCTGGACATGTTAAATTCAAGCTTAAAATCACACAGTTTTCACTTGGCTCATGTGCTTCTAGCTTTTTTAAGCAATGACCCTAATTTACTGTTATCCTCTGCAAATGTTAACGTTTACTAATTCAATGTACAAATTTAGAGGAAAGGATATTGCAACTCAAATCTTTAAGTAAAGGATATGTACACTCTTACTGTTGAGCCAAATGTTTTGAGTCTTGAATTTCAAGCAATTTCTTTTGCTCTTTCAATGATCTTTTACCTTTGCTGTAAACACTCACTGTCAATAATAAATGCTGAAGAAGAAAGCATTCGACAAGATTTATGAATTAATGTTGGTTTATCAAGCAAACCTGCCGCTGCAAATGACCGCAGGCCTCCAATTTGAGATATTTTTATCATTGATTACATATGTGGTAATTAAGATGGTTCGTTGAACAATTATGACTCAAATGTACTCATCTTTCAATTATTTTCAACAGTTAATCAGCGTCAATTCAGCATCGTTGTAATTTGAAAAGCATTTCGTTGTATACTCGATTGGCTTGTGGGTAATGCCCCATAAAGACCGCAACAAGGAGGCCAGTATGTTAGGTCAAACGCACCATCAAAAGTCGTTTCAATTACAGCAACATAAAAAAGAAAACAAACCAAACAAAAGGTGCCACATGTAACGGCTTCTTTCCACACGAGTTTTATCATGCATAGATAGGTGCAACATTCACGTGAAAGTGACAAATATTTGTAATTTGTCTCGAAAAGAAGCGTGGAAATATATTCCTGCAAGTCAATTATAAATAATAATTTTTAATATTATATTTATTTTATTTATAAATTTTTTATAATTAAGATAATAAAACTTATCAATTATTTTAATATAATCTTAAATTTTAATTTATTTTTTATTTATTAATTTTATTTTTTTAATAATTTATAAAAATTATTTTATATTTATTTCAATTAATTATTTAACCGATAATTTTTTTTTTCTCAATAACGTAAAATGTTTAAAATATTCAAATACGAGTTTAAGTAGATATGATATAGAGTAATTTATAACTCATCTAAATTACAAGTATGTAAAAATCAAAATATAATAAAATATATCCACAAAGAGTAACTTATGCAAACATTAATTAAGAAACAATGGTGATAGTGGAATTCGTGAATGCTGAGGATTTTATTGAAAATGAATCCTAATAATTTATCAGGTAGAATGATTAATAAACCAAAAACTTTCATTTTTTTTAATTTTAATTTTGAGAGGTTTCGACAATTGAAATAGATATTGAAAAAGTAAATGTTCGATAATGAAAATTTTATTTTATATTTTATTAGATTGTTAAATTTTTGTTGATCCGATATGAGTATAATAAAAAAAATAAAATAAATATTCATTTGATATTATTTGAAATAGGAATGTTAATGAATAAAGTATTCACTATTTTTGAAGTATCTTACTCCAAACCTATTATTTGAAATTATTACTATTTGAATTCAATTATCAAATATTTTAATCTTACGTTAACAAATCGAGTAATGGAAGCTACTTGATTATAAAGTACTCATAGATATCCCTAACTATCCAGTGAAATAACCCAACTTCAAGCCTAATCGGTGGAATGAAGGTCTTCTATTTTAACTGAGTGATTGAAATTAGATCTATTTACGGACGGGGCGACCTGTCAGGGCTACAAGCTAGCTCGTTTTAGTCTGAACTCTGGATAAGATTTTCTCAATTAGGTTCCTGAAATTATTTCTTTTGATTTCAATTTTAGAATATATCTAACAATATTAAAACATTAATATAATTTTTTAAAATATTTTAATACTAAGGATTTCTAACCATCGAGCCGTAAAGAAACATCTTGGAGCTGGATAATCATAATTCATCTCAATAATTAGACTTGAACCCATTCTTTTCTTATGTGCTAAAGTGGTTACTATAACATTTTAATAGCAACATCTTAATTAGTACTATAAACAATATATCGGATTTAAATCCTTTTTTTCCAATTTTTTTATATTGTAGACATAAAACTCGATGGACTTGAATTAGCATTTTTTCCATTCTATAAATTTCTAACCTTCATTTATAAGATTCATAATCAATTAAGACCACTCAATTGAAATGATTAAGCTCCGACAATTAATTAGAATATCCCATTGGTGGCATCTTTTTCGCTAACTTAATTGTTGAAAACGAGTGAAAACTTTTGAATGGATTACCATTGACCAAGCTTTTCAAATCCAAGTCATTGTAGCAATAGAAATGAATGACCCAAGGCCAATTTCTTCAGTGTGGGGTACTTTTCATATTTTCCCTGAATTATAATCATTTAAATGATGAAATAATTAACATAATCTTGGATTACGGAATCAACATGTGAAGCTGATTTTTAAACTTCAAAGATTTCACGCCTTCTTTCTTAACATCAAGGTGATGCCTCTTCTTCTGTTTAACGTAATATCGTTTTTTTTTTTTGAAAACCACGTAATATTATTTTTTTTAATAAATAAATTAATTTTATTTATCTATAACAATCTCAAATTAGTTACATGTATTTCCAACCAAATAAAGCACAAATTTTGTTGCCATGAGTATTGACGCTTGATTTGGCCTTTATGAAAAGGATATGACATTCTGACTAGTTACAACCGTCCCGAAAATTTCTATCTTATAAATAATTATTGTTATTTGTTGATTTGGTCTTCATGCCAATGAAATGATATTCTAACTACCATTGGGAATTACTTCTGCATCATGCTTAAAAGTTTTTGTAAGCAAAACATGTTAATCATCACGTGAAATCGATTTTTTCTTTCTTAATTTTCTATTAGATTAAATTACATTTATTATTAAAAAAATGTTTATGTATCTTTGTGTGCATGTAAAGTAATGAAAAGGGGAAATAATAATACATGTAAACGGTATGATGTTATAATACTAACTCTTTGATTGAATTACTCAAAACATGTCATTTATCTCAAAATTAAAATGCTTTGCCACTTACCTTATAAATATATTATAGTATTATCTTGGTATAATATCCAAAAAACCTCTTAAATTATTTAAAAAAATTCAAATAATTTTTTATATTTTTATTTTGAACTAAATAAGTTGTCACAACTCAAATTTGAGAACCATGACCGACGTAAGGGTATCGATGAAAGTGACCCTCTTAAACTAAGCAAGCTTAAAAACAAATGTTGAATTACTCAAATGAAGATCAGGAAACCATGATATCATATACAATGTATGTTTAATCGAATTTATATCAAACACCAAAATATCAATTTGCACAATTTCATACTCAAAATGTGGAAACATAACAATTACAAAGTTCATATTATAAGCTACCTTTGGTAATTTAAAGTGTAAGCCATTCCATGACAAATCTCAAAGTACAGCATTTATTACAAAAATATAAACAAGTCTAATATACATGATAAACAAGTGAAACGGACAAACTAACAGCGTTCGACTCAAAGCAAGGGGCTAACGCCTACTAGATGTCTTGTTGATCACCTACCAAACTAATCGAAGTAATAGCTCTTCTCAAAGGATAGCAAGCCAAGCAAACTACTGATATGCTACAACAAATGTATTTTACATGTATGAGTTATAAATAATTCTTTGAGCAGGTATGGGGAGAGAAAACAAGCTAAGCGGAAAAGTGTTTGTCAAAGATACTTTCAAACTAATGCAAGTAATCTATTTTCAAATAATATCAAACGTAGCCTTTCAAACATATCAAACATCCAAAGAGTTTGAGAACCAATTCACTAGCAAGATCAAATATCCCAAGGTGCAAGTTGCGTGACAAGCACATTCATTCCTTCAAGGAATCTCAAATCTTCATTTCAACGAATACAAATTTGTCTAAAATGTTTTTATAAGGTTTTGTTTAAAAACCCATTCATAAGCCTTTGAAATGCAAAAAGTAATTTGTAGAATGTGCAAGTATTACCAAAAGAACAAATATTAAATATTGGGTTTAAAAGCTTTTGTAGTAAATGTTGAAGAATAAAAAAGTTTAGTTCTAAAAAAAACAATTTTATTACATTTAGAAAATCTTTGGAAAACTAATAGATTTCAAAAATAACATAATCCATACTAAATCAAATAAACCAAACCCAAGCACCAAAGTAGAAGCAAATATCCATTCCAAAGTCCAGGGTTGAAACTAATACCAAATCTAAATGCTGAATTGAAACAACTACCAAATTCAAACACCAAGATCGAAACAAATATGAAATCCAAAATCTAAAGTCGAAACAAATATCAAATCCAAAAACAAATGTGTCAAAGTATCATTTCAAATAGATATGTCATGACCTAAATCTAGGGGCCATGACTAGCGTACAAGCCCAGTAGGCAAGCCCACTAGACCCAAGCAAATCTTAAAGTTTATATTCAAACATACATAAGCCAAGGGATTCGATTATCAAATATTCATAATAAATTCAAATAAAATACAATATCCATAGATTAATTTTCATACAAATAGTAATAGGGCCATACGATGGCCATCCAAACGAGTTCATACATATTAACCCTTAATGCACAATATAACATCGCACTCAGTGCCTACACACATTATCCATAATAGAAGGCTTTAACTTACTTAGCAAAGTGACCAAAATGGAGAACCTACCAGATGCCCAAAATAGGTCTGCTGTTGGATGACGTTTACCGCACAACTTTATGGCTTAATTATTTGCATGTGGTATATAAACGGGTGAGTACTATAATACTCAGTGAATGGTGTAGATAAACAAAATCATATATGTTTATATAAAAATACATATATAAAATAAATGCACCTTCTGTACAGCTAGATGTTCCAACAAACATCTCCAAATACAAGACATATCATAATCCCTAAATCTCTTATATGAGGGCATATCATCATCTTCAATGTCTTCAAAAATCATCACATATATCGTTAGGCTTATCTTTGAAGCTGATCAAAGTTATTCAAATTATTTTCCATGGCATACTCTAATTGTTGGAGTATCACATCAAAATCGTATCACATTTATCTAAGCCTCTCCACAGCTATCTCACATCGTAAGCAAATCAAATCAATGAGTGGTCCTCCCTTAGATATAGTCAGATTACACTCGATGGCCAACCAGCGAAGAATCATATCACACTTAAGGTAAAGCCATTGGCAGAGAAACAAATCACACGTGTACTGAAGCAACAGGAAAAAAACAAATCATCAACTTGAGAAATCTTCTAACGTCGACATCACCGGAAGTAATCTCAACATATGGCATCAAAACATTGCAGGTGAGAAATCATAAGTGGGATTAGTCCATTGTCCCTACTTACCACCATCCCTACAAGCACATATATAGTCCAAGGGGGACAAAAATACACTCAACCACAAATCAGATCAACATCTAGAATTCATCTCTCAGATGGAAACACAAATCCACAAATAAGGCTATCATGCCTTTATAGTCCACATCTTTCCTCATCAAACCACAAATCACATTCGTCAAGCTTCAATCATTTTAATCTCAGTTACGATTCCAAGTGCCTTTAAGTTTCCAAAGCATCAGTGAATCAAATCATCTCAACATATCATTCACCTAGGGTAATATACTCTAAGGAATCATAGCTTTTAAATGTCCTAATCTAGGTACATATAGCGTAAGCCACCCATGTGGCTCACATCATAATACACAATCGCACACACATTTCACATATATTGTTCTCTAGCCTAGGTTTATTCGTCTAAGAATACATATTTCATTCTAATACCATGGCAGTTCATTTATCATGTGTTATGCATTACACGCATTTTATTTAAACCCATTCACAGTGATAATAGAAGGCATTCCTTACCAAGCTTCAATCTTTAGCCTCTAATAATTGTCTAGCTTGCTAATGAGTTTATTTAACTCTATTTCCCCCTTCAAACACGTTAGAACATCAAAATATTAATTATTCCTAGCTTTCGAAAAATGCCAGCTTTTGCATAATTAACCAAATCTTAACAATCCAACTATTTAAGCTCAAATTCTTCATTAGTGAGCTAAACCCATACCTTAGAAGTCAGATTGCATGGGTCTTAGCTCCAAAATTCCTCAATCTAAGCCAAAAGGGGAAAATTACCAAATCTAAAGAAAATCGAATTTCTTAGCATTTAACATATTAAATTGGAAAATAATTAATAAAAACGTTAAATCTTACCTCCATAATGGTTTCCCAAGCTTTAAATAGCTTTAAATCACTTCAAAATCCGTTTAACGCTTTAAGGTCTCAAGTTTTTAAAGAGAGAAAGGGAAAGAAAGAGTTGAAAGAAAAGGTTGGGTGAAATGACTTGAAATCCCTTTTTATTTTTTCCTTTCCTCTCGAATGTATCAATACATTTTCACAATGTATCAAACTAAAATGTATCCATACATCTACCCTAAATTCGAATAAATGTATCCTGCCCAACATGTATCAATACACGAGGGAATTATATCGATACTTTTCCCCTTGGGTGCTCTCTGCTTCAAATGTATCGATACATTTAGACAATGTATCGATATATGTTCATCTTTGGCCAAATCTATTGATACATTCTCAAATGTATTAATAAAGTATTTTTCTTGAGGCCTTTTTTGTTCATCCTGACATGAATGTATCGATACTTTTACACTTGTAGGCAATTCTAAGCTTCATAAAAACTTCAAAAATCCAAGTTTAACAATCCAATATTATTCTTGATTGATATTACACCTTAAATCATCCATTTAAATTAATCCTATACACATAAATTCATAAACATAACATCAGACCTTGATTAAAACCTCAAATTATGGGATTTATCATATGTTTCTTCAAAGTTTTGCCTAAGTCTCAATATATACACTTTTAAACACTTGGCATGCATATCATAACATCAAAATCCTAAAGACTCCACATATTTCATAAATCATTCTTAGTCTACATAAAAAATTAGGGGTGTTACAAAATCGCAGAGCACTAGATAGTGTGAACAATTAAAACAAAGTGTGTCGAAGCACCAAAGTGGTCCTAAACATAGTCATTGACCACAAATCAAAACAGGGTAGGATCGTATCAACTGCTAAACAAAATAAAACTAAGCATTGTGCACAATGACTAATGGCTAGTGTCACTAGCTACAGGTCTAAAACTTAAGTAGACTCCATCAAAACATTTTCGTTATATGTATTCCCACATATTCAAATGTTCACTTCCAAATGAAAGGGTGAATCCATTTACCATCTAAAATCAAAGGGTCAAAACAAAACTAAATCAAAGTATCCAAAGCTCATTTCCAAATAAAGGATAAATCCAATCATGAACAAAATCAAAGATCGAAACAAAAGATAAATCAAAGTCATCAATCATACAAATCTCTTAAAGACAAATTGACCTAATGCTTAGGTCTATGCAAAACTATTCATTTTTCATTCCAAATTTCCAAATCATCAATAATTCAATAAGTCATAGACAAATATCAATTTTGAGGTATCATTCAATTGAAGGCTTATTCCCATGTTCAAAACTAAATACATAATATCATATTTACATAATGTATTTAGCTTTCATCAAACAACTTGAAACCATCATTCACATCACAAATCGTCGAACCTCATTTTAATGCAAAGCTCTAGAATAGGCATGCTTAATTATATTAAAATAATTAAAAATGTTTTATCTACCCACCTTGTTGTAGTGTGCCTTTCCTCTTAGCACCTTTCGTCGAAAGCTCGACTTTCTTAAAAACTCAAACTCCTCAAACATCGCCTAAATGATGTTTAATCAGCAATATTTTTAAAAACACATAATAATTTCATAATTCATTGGATGGCCATTTCTAATTGTATTTAATCTTCATTTATTTTCAATTATTTCCATCAAACTTTCATCCAAACCTCATACTCATTAAGTAAACAACTTACTTTACCTATTTTTTTCCTTATTAGTGAACTTCTAATAAAGTGATTTAGTCAAATCTTAAAAACTTAGAAAGAGTTTCTAATTTTTAAAGAGAAAAGATAAAAATAAAAAAAACTAAGTTGTGGAAGTGGAAACCCTTACCTTTAGCACTTAAAATCCAAGATTTGATAATGGGATTTTGTTGGTCTTTAAAAGTGTGAAATTTAAGAGAAAATGGATGGAAAAACAAAGAGAAATGAAATAAATGAGTAAGGCTTGAGTTTTTAGGGTTTTAAACTTATTTGAAGCTATCTAGGATCTTTAGGGTCGACCCTAAACCAGAATGCTTGTACTTCTTTTGTTTTTCCTTCATAGGGTTGACCTTCTATGCAATCGGGTCAACCCTTTAGGTCCAAGCTTGCAAAAAAAGCCCATTTTTAAGCTAAATTACATTCTAACTCCTTTCCACAACCTCCATGACCTTTAGTTATGAATTCTCAAAGATGAAATCAAGGTTTTTAAATCAACAAAAGCATTTCCTAAGCTCACCAAGTCGATTATTCAATTTTCCCAAGAAATGAAAGTTAGAGGTTTTACATAAGCTCTTATTTTTTTATTTTGAATCAAATAAGTCCTTATAACTAATTATTAACTTAGTCAAAATACCATTTCTTATTTAATGTCATGTATCATTGACATGACATGCTAACATATCATAATTGATGATTATATGGCATGTTGACATATCATGATTGATGATGACATGGCATGTTAATTTGACATGATAACATGACAATGTGGTAATTCTCATATCATGATTGATGATGACATGGCATGTTAATTTGATATGATAACATGACAGTGCGGTATTTCTCACCCTCCATATCAACATTATGTCAATGCCATGTGGATCCAAAATGACAAGTGACATTTTGACTAATGACAGTTAGTCAATCATTAATCATAAAGGTTTATTTGACTTCAAATAGAAAGACACGGACTTGATTGAACGTAATAAAAGAATAATGACTTATTTGAAATTTCTTAAATAGTTTAAAGGCTTATTTGAGCATTAAGTTTATTATTTTCCACTCTTATCCTTTTAATCTCCTTAAAACTTAAAAATACTATATAGTTAATTAATGGACTAGAAATAAATATTTAAATTTGATAGTTTGTGTGAAAATAGTATATAATCATAGTTAAATGGACTTACCCAAAGTGATTAGGATGGTTTGAGATTTGCATACATATAACATGGGGTTGAATTTACCATTCTCATATTGTCTCTTGTTTGCCATGCAATTCATGGTAGTACTTTCTTTCTTCCATACTTGAATCTTCTAAATTACCTTTTTCTTTGAAACTTTTTAGTTTTCATAGGCTAGTTTAAGTAGGATGAACAGTTTTGTTTTCTAAAAGGTCTTTTGAAGTAAATCTCCTTTTGGATTTGCAAAAACAAGAGGGGTGTGTCGATGGGCATTTGATTTGTAGTCCTGTTTGTAAAACACATGGAGCTTTGAGCTTCTTAAAATTCTAGACTATATGGGCAATATACTGGTGCTCATTACAAATCTTGTGAAGGGCTTTTTGCATGATTTTGTAAATATCACCAAGTGGGAGGCTATTCAATTCAAGTCTTCTTGCATTCAGCTGTAATTGTGTCTGATGGTGTAGTTCTTGTGGAGTTGAATTTAAGAAGGCTTGTTTCAAGTTGACATCATCTAGTCCACCCAGTTGGTAGAAATATTTGTAGAAGGTTTGGTAATTTCTATTAAGATCTTTTGACATTAATGAACAACATTTCAGCTTGAAGAATTGCTCTCTTATTTTGTCAATCTTGTGACCCTGATGATCGCAAAATAATGCTGTAAATTCATTCATAGCTGTTGTTAAAAATGGGCAGTTGTAGAACATTTGTTGTCTATATTCAACGAGATTATCCCAACATTCTTTGAGGATTCTAGTTAGTTTGGTGGAGTAGGCAACGAGTAGTTGTTGTACAGTTATGCTTGGCCATGCATGGGATTCTT
This sequence comes from Theobroma grandiflorum, assembly GCA_036013995.1. NCBI lineage: Eukaryota > Viridiplantae > Streptophyta > Magnoliopsida > Malvales > Malvaceae > Theobroma > Theobroma grandiflorum. The sequence goes on along the minus strand of CP142132.1, from coordinate 13,404,902 downwards.
GAAAACGCAAGTTCCATTTACTCGGAGGGATATCTTTAAGGGAGAAATATCTTGAGAATGTCGAGGATGTATAATGCTAATAGTGATGTTGTTGCTGGGTTGACAATGGATCAATGTCCATCGATTCTGAATCATGTATTTCTGAGACATCATTATCTGGCATTTGGGCATGAGGTTCTATCAAGAACATCTTTGATAAAGGGTCAACGTTTTCAACAATGTTAGGTTTATAACGAAAAGAATTGGAATTTAATTTTTTTAAACAAAAAGATTATTGCACCTATCATTGAATAAATATTAGATTTCTTTTCATTATTATTCAATGCATCTTTTAGCACTAGTGAGGTATATATGTGACATCCACAATCAATAATTGAATCCTACACATATTTAATAAATGATAATGACAAGTGTGCTGAAAAAAAAAATAAAAGAATTATAGAAAGAATCTCAAACTTGTTTTAAATTTTTTTTGGCACAAAGGCCTATAAGAAGCAAAGCGAGTTCGCTTTCCTCAACCTTATTTGGTGTTTTTCTTTTTCTTTTTCTCACTAAAGAAGCATAACCTTATCCAAATAGAAATAGTGACATAAGGCTAATTGCAAATAAACTGATTGCTAATCTACTCTTCCTCTTCAGTCCCTTAATTCTCCCCTTTACTCCTAAATAAGGTTGGGAAGAGTTATTTCTACTCTGCTCACCTTCCACCTACTTATTTACTCAAAATAATAAAATCAAAGCAAAGGTATGGTACATTATATGAAAGGTTCAACATTATTCTCATAAAATTGATAAAAAGTTTTTCAATTTTCGAATAAAATTTACAGGAGGATGATTTTGTTCATTATAGTTTTTTTTTAAATTATTTTAATTTTATGCTTGTATCACTTAGTGCTTTTTATTTGTCAAAAAAATTTTGAAATTAATGTTGCAGTTGGATCATGTTCAAAATTTTTTAAAATATTTAACTTATTGATTGATACTTGATCTTTTTATTTAAAGAACGAAATTTGAATATCTCTTTTTCTAATTAAAAAAAAAACTTTTGAGGAGGCTCTAAACGATACCATGTTCTTTGCATTTAAGTTTGGTAGTTGGCAAGTGAAGCATATAAATGCAATATGGATATCTAGAGTAAAACCAAATAAATAATGCAATATGAACCATCAACATTTGCAATTATGCCACTTCCCAACGATATTTTGATACGTCGTAATTCAACTTATTTAATGCTTTCTCGGTATCCATCGTCCCTTTAGCCTATATGGAGACACCACATTAATTTATTTCCTTCCTTTTTTTTTCAATGTCTTTTTTAGTCATATGTAAAAATTTTACATATGTAAAACATTTCTAATTTGATTTGACATATGTAGAATTTTTCTATTTATAAGCCATGTTTTATGCCTTTGTAGTAGACCTGCATTATATATATTGGCTTGAAGCATATTTTATTGTACTATATGCCTATATATTCTTTTTTGCCATGTGATATAGTTTAAAGATAAAATGTTGTAGAGTGTGGAAAAGTATATTACTTAGTCAGTACATCCAAATCAATACACAGTAAATCTTACTCTTTTAATTTTATATTATTTACGCACAGTATCATTATTTATATTTTTGATTTCCAATGAACGGTGATGGTCTCTTAGGCCAGAAATAGTGCACGTGGCATCATATTAACAAATGTTCATCAAATTCAAGATTTGTAGATGGTGGGGTCTACCTTTCTTCAATTCCACAAAGGATCTTTAAACCCGGAAAGCTTCGGTCACTGACACCCGTAAATCATGCACTAAAGTTTCAGCAGTTACCAATTCCATCCTCTATAAATTGGGCCGAAGCTCATTTTCAAAATGCCCTAAACACCATTAGCTTTCTTTATTGTATTTTCACGAGTATTAGCACTTTGGTGGGAGAAAATGAAGAAGGTTTCGGTTGTTGCCTTGTGTGTGGTGGCACTGGTGGTGGTGCTGCTTTCAGGTGAAACACGCATGGCGGAGGCAGTGAATTGCAGCCCCTCGGAGCTCACCTCATGCTTGCCGGCGATCACGTCGTCGTCGCCTCCCTCAACCACTTGTTGCAGCAAGCTGAGGGAGCAGAAGCCATGCCTTTGCGGGTACCTTCAGAACCCCAATCTCAAGCAGTTTGTTAACAATCCCAACGCCAGAAAGGTTGCTAGCACTTGCGGCGTGACATACCCTCAGTGTTAAAAGCCTTGCTTAATTATAATATGTATTGGCAGCATGAGATTGTGTAGCTCTAGCCTCTAAAGTAGCGTTCTAAATAAACGAATAATGATGAGAAGAGGGCAATATTCCTACTTGTATAAAGTGGAAAAAGCTCATTTATAGTCTAGAGTCTTAATTAATAATATAAGCATGATATTTGGTACTTACGTTTTATGTTGTGAATTATGATTTGATGTTTCTTCCTGAAATGTACAACCACCTTTCCTTGGACCACCAGTTGTTTCACGAGGCATCTGCAATTCAAAGACTTGATCACCTGATGGATACCATCTGTGAATCACATCCAATCAACTTAATTACTCTTCTCCTTATTTTAGGACAAATATAGAGAGCTATTTTTGTTCTCTTTTTGGTTTATTTGACTATTCACAAATAGTATTTGGTAAAATAAATAACAAATTTATAACATTTAAGTATATTTTTGTTATGAGTAGTTCAATTATCAAATTGTCAAGCACTCTTTTATTTTCCATTTTGGAACATTTTAGTGAAGTAAAGCTGTAATTCAATAACACCAGCATTTTAGATTTTCATAAAATTAGTGATGGAAGTATGGAATCAAATTATGGCTTGGGAACCACAAAAGATTTGAAACTATATATATATATATATATGATAATTGTTTTTTCATACATCGTCTATGAAACATTGAAATTGTATAAATATGTTTAACTGATTGTCACGCATATATCCATTTATTACATGTCAATAATTTTATTTAATATTGACTTATTTTTGTTAAATGAATATGTGACAATCAATTAAATTTGTTGGCAATTTTTAGGTTTCATTATTGGAACATATGATATTAATATTACTAAAAATCGTTAAATATCAATGTTTAAATTTATTATATATTTGATTGGACTGGTTACTAAAATGTATTCTGTACAGAGACGCAGCATGGTTTGAAAAAAAATAAATAAAGTCCGTCCATCAAAGCATCACTCAAACATCCGGGGCAGACCAAAGACGCACCCAGAAATTCAACAAGCGCTTTAATGAACCTCATCACGCATAAAAAAACTTGCGCATTAGAAAGATCATTACTCAAAAGGCCCTCCTTATCGTGCCTTGCGGTTCCCAACTCTTTCGAGCAATATAAACAACAAAAGACCAACCCAGAATCCAAAAAGCAAAGCACAGCTGAAGCTTACCAATCTGGAAGACAAAGCAATCCAATGGTTTCAATGAACTGCCAACACATAAATTTTCAGAGGAAGCTCGGAAAACAGGGGAAGTCATAGAACAAAGAACCAGCACAGGACCATTTCAGAAGACAGAGGACCTAACCCTAAAACTCATTGACATATCATAAGAAAGTCAGAATCCCTACCAAAGCCTTCCTTGACCACTCTGTAGGCAAAACACTTTCCAGATCTCGGATAGTGCTCGATAGTCCATTTTCTCACCTTGGATTGATACATACTCATCTTTGTGTATAAATGTAGATGTTGATATACATATACACACATAAGTATATGTTTAATGATACATACATATATCTATATATATATATATATATATGTCATGAATCAGTAAGAGATTTTGAACTTGTAAGTAAAATCTCTTTTCACCTGATAAGTATATCTATTGAGTTAGAAATATGAAATTGTAACAAATGATAACAAAATCTAGTCAACCCTTCACTGACCATCTATGCAATTCTCCAAACACTATACCATCGGACCCGTATCTTTCAAGATTCACTACATGGGTAACTATATTATTATAGTGACATTACATGCATGAATTTTTTTTTTTTTGTATAAGAAAAAAATGAGACTTAAAAGGTAAGTAAGGTTAGCATATGATTAGGCAATACCTTATCTTCATGAGGATTCCTTGGTTATAGTAGGACTTTTAATGGTAAAACAAAGCAAACAAAGGTTCTGCCAGTAGTTGAGAAGATGAGAAATGATGGTAGATCATTTAAAGAAGTGGTCAATGGTGTACCAATTTGAACAGGGGAGGGAACAAGGAAGAATTTAAAAGAGCAAATCTCAAGGAACCCAGAAGAGAAGGCAAAGTTTCCCAAACCAAAGACGCTCTATGAGAAGGAAAGAGGACAGCACAAAGGTAACCAATTCGTTTCAATCAAAACCATCATCCCGGGTGAGAAAATGGTGTGGGTTAAGTCGTGCGTAGTTAGGAGACTGAGAAGGGCGACATCATGTGCTGTTATTCGAAGGGAACTTGCCAAGGAAGGACTTGAAGCACAGGTTAGACTCCTTGATGTACTGAACGTCTTACTTATTTTTGATGAACGGGAATATATGGAGGCTATCTTGGAACACTACATGGAAGTTTTAGCCACTTGGTTCGTGAACGTGACTTCTTTATCTTCTGCCCAGAAAAGGGAGAGAGGAGTTTGGATCAAACATCATGAGGTTCCAGTACAGGTTTGGCACCCAAATACTTTCAGGGCCACTGGTGAATGTTGGGGTAATTTTGTGGGGGTGGATAAGAGTACCTTCACAAGGGAGAGATTTGATAAGGCCTTCATGCTGATTAAAGCAAAATCTAGAGCTCACATCCCAAGCAAAGTTTTTGTTGAAGTTGAAGGAAAAACATTCACCATTGTAATGAGCATAGAAGGTTTGGAGGGTTGTTGCCCACTTGAATGCTACGCCAAAGGCAAAGAGATAATAACAGCAAAAGAGGTTAGATGGCTATCGATGAAAAGGAAGGGAGGAAGCCACGAGGAGGAAAGAGAAGGATGACGGTGATGGAAAGTGAGCGAGATAAGTTAACGATTGACCTTGAGGATCAAAATCGAGGTTTAGAAAAGCTGACCACTTCAGAGGTTTTCAAATTAAAGCGAGAACAGGAGGGACGATGCAGCGGAACCAAGGGACAAGAAATTACAAAAGCAGATGACTGACAAGGGAGGCTGCAGGTCATGTAAAAAGGAACCGAAAGCTGACAGGGTCAGTGGGAAAGAAAGAAATATGGAGGATTTGAGTGGGTGCAAGGCAAGACCTGATAGTGGTTAATTGAATGATGAAAAACAGAGAAAAAGAGTGGGCAAAAGACCTGTTCACAAAAGTAATAAGAAAAAGGAAATCCGTGGTCCAACAGGGGGTCCAGTGGGATCCATGGATAACGAGGTGGGCTTTATTACTCCAAGCCCAAGGCAAGAAAAGATGGAATTTAAAGAGTGGAGCCCGCTGCAGGGAAGTGAGTTAAAAAGGCCAAGCCCAACTCAACATAAATTAGGAAACAAACTCAATAAGAGTGATTAAAGAAAAGGTCTGGGCCGATAACTTAAAGATTCAGAGATTATATCTGAAGACGAATGCCCAAATGAAGAAATTTCATGATGGGCAAAGCCTTGTGAAGAAGAGTCCTAAGGGAACAAAACAGGAGATTGGCTGAGAAGTAGAAATGGAGCACATTGTGCCGAATAAAATAGGAAAGATTGGGTGCCAAATAGGGGAACTTCAAGATGGAAAAATAGAGGGGGAAATTGGGCTACAAAGCTAGTCTTCTTATGTAACTGGAAGTCTTCTATCATCATGATTCAAGATTTATGATGACACACTAGCTTGTGAGATCTTAATAAACTATAGTTTAACACATGCTTTAATTTTTCAATAGTATTATATTATTATTGTACTATTATACAAGCTATTTTACAATACTATATTGATCTGGTTAAGAAATTGATTGATAGATAAAATATATTATTTTTATTATTATTCTATACTGCGTTGTGGAGTTTTTAATCATACAAACATATTTTTTTTACAATAATCGTCAATTTTTTTCTTTTCTTTTTTTTTTTGGTTATACCAATCAAGTGTTCATTTAATCATTATATATATAGATTAATTTTCGTAAATATAATCTAATGGACATATGACACGTCCTCAAATCTTGTTTGTAAAATTTAAAAATTTTATTATCGATGTATAAAATAATTTTCGTCAAATAAATAGATGAGATATATCATGTGACATCTGAAAACGAATGAATAGACGGTCCATCCATTTTAAAGAAAAAATATTAAAAAATGGACACCATGAGTTTCATTATGGTCCCTAGAAGTTGTACCGTCCAAATCATCTTTTAATTAATATAGCGTGAGACACATTGACCTCAATTTATTTTATGTTTTACCATAACACGTGAAACAAATTTTAACTATGGCCCTCATTTTTTTTACCATGTATTTTTACGTATTTTTTTGTTTTTTTATTTCAGAAAAACATATTTATATTATGAAATAAAACTTCATAAAAAAAATACAAATGGAGGAGAAAAAAACAACGCTTCCCTCTATGCCTCCCTATTTCCTTTCTTATATATATATATACACATATGTATATATATATATATATATATATATTAGAAAATATAAAAGTTCATAACTATCCTTTTCTTAAAAGCAACTAACATTCGACAGCCTTAAAATCCCATGTTATCACCTTCCTATATTTAACTTTGTCACCGTTTCAGGGCAATTGATGATTTAGGAAATTGTGAAAAAGAACAAATACTTTTTGTTTCACAACTAGTTTCTGTTTGAATTGAATGTCTACATTCCAAGATGATAGACTAGGTATATTAAATTAATTAAAAATAACTCTAATCTATCGCAATTAATAAAAACAAATTTAAATGGATAATAGCTATTAAGTTAATGTTTCACTACTGAACACATAACACACCGTCCATGTTTAAGAAGCACATGATTTTTCCATGAGAAAATTATGAGGACTAACCCTCCTGATAAAATAATTTTAAAAATAATTATCAAAATAAATTTAATTATTTTTAGTCAAAGTTTATTATAAGATGACAAAAATACGCTTAAAACTATTTTAAATAAATTAAATGCTCTCAATTTTCTCTCCTGTCATTTGTCTGCTGTACTTTCCATTTTGCTATGCTCTTTATTTTTCTCTCTCGTCACTTAGCTCTTTCTAATTTTAACACCATGATCACGTCTCTATATCTTTCGTCATCTTGCCAAATCGTTATTGATTTATAAACCAAAGAGTATAACATGGAAAGTAATAACATATTCTTGGATTTATTAGTTTACATTCACAAAACCCTCTGTCGTCTATCTACAGACTAAAAAGCATAGCATGGTGAGTAATAATAGATTCTTGAATTTATTAGTGTTGAGTTTTTTAGTTTTTCAAATCTGGTAGAATATGCCTTAGCATGTAACAAAGTGATTCATACTTTGGTGTGCAACGTCTGATGCTGAAGCTTTGGTCTTGACACGTAACATCTGGTACTAAAGCTTTGACCTTGACTTGTAACATTTTTTACTTTGGCTTTGGTGCGTGTAATATCTGTGCTCAAGCTTTGATCTTGGCATATAACATTTAGTATTGAAGCTCTGACCTTAGCGTGTAACGTTTACTACTGAAGTTTTGTTGTGTAACATCTTCTACTTTGGCTTTGGCATGTAATATCTAGTAATGAAACTTTAGCCTTGGCGTGTAACTTTGGTACTGAAACTTTGACCTTGACGTGTAACATTTACAATTGAAGTTTTGGTGTGTAACATCTTCTGCTAAAGCGTGTAACATTTTAGGCTTGCAATGTTGTTTTGTTTTTCTTTTTTGTATTAAATATGATGTGTAACTTGTTTTTTTGTATTTCACTGCAATATAATTCTTAGAATTAAAATGTGTAACAACTTTTTTCAATTGTAACATTATTTTTTTAAACATAGCATGTAACTTGTTTTCTATTGTTGTATTTCATTAAGGCATAAACTCTTGAAGTTAAACACTTTCACATTTTAAATCAAAAAGGAATTTGACATAAAAATGAATATGTATTGAAAAATTATTCAACCGTTGAAATGGATTTAGACAAAAAGATATTATCCATAATCCTCTAATTTGGATAATTAGGTTTTTGGTTATTTTATTTGTTTTTTTAGTAAAATAAAATAAAATATACTAATATTATAAAAAAGAGAGAGAAATTGAATCCATTAGAGCAATATTGAAAATCAACAGATTGGAACTTAATTTTGCTAATGTTAATGCACTTTTCAAGCTTCCCTATGAACAAAGAACAACTTGCCCATGACATGAAGAATAGCAACAAAAGCAATGAAACCAATGCTCATGACAAACATGACATTTGGGGTGATCTTGAGCCCTAGTCCATCATCTGTGTAAAACTGAAGTATAGTCTCGGCAACCCCTCCAGAGGCCGCACTACTTGCCATTCTCCTCCTCTTATGCCTGCAGCTGCGGTTGCACTTCTTCTTGGTGGAGCTACTTCAGTTGCTATTTCTAAGTCGACTCAAATTTCATATCGTGTAATTTGAGTATAAAGAGATTTAATTAAAGATAATTTTATTCAAAAAATTTTTCTCTTAATTAAAATAATTAAAATAAAAAAGATAATTATTTTTAAAAATATCTTAAATATGTTTTAAGAGTAAAAATAAAATGGTCCCTTTTTCCATCTCTTCCATTCGTTGGCTGAAGCTACATAAGAAAAACAAAGGAGATAGTAAAGCTATACCAATCAATTATTACTCTTCCGGAAATAGAAAGGGTATTTGATTTCGTCAACTGTGACTTTCTCATTATTAAAAGATCGTCCTTCACATGGACACATCTTTTTTTTTTTTTTTCTGAAAAGTCAGATGGACACAGTTGGACCACTATCCACCAATCTTTAAATACTTTTAATTGAATTTTTTATAGACATTTTTTGAGTGTTTAACTGTTGTTTCCCTCGTTTCGTGGGGCATTTGCTTCAAATTTTTCCAGATATTAATTAATCTCAAGTTCTAATAGAATGGAATACCTAGTAATTTATTCATAGAAGCGATAAGTATAGTTTTGCTTCTAACTTCATCATAATATGCAATACAGTCTTAAACGTATCAAAATGACCTATTAAGTCCTAAAATGAAATCCACATTATTTACCAATTAACTCTTGTTAATTTGTATAGCAATAAGCTAGTGTGACATGATTTTATAATTTTTCCTAACTTTATACAAATTTAATTATTCCATCCACCTGAGGCATTCTTTTAATTAGGTTTAATCTTGTGTTTTCTAGCAGTTCCAGTTTCAAAAGTTTTATAACTTTACACAAATTGTTTGCTAAGCTAAGATTGTTTCTTTTCTTTTTCTTTTTTTCCTTGAATTGGGCCTTAAAATATGTTTCTACCTTGGATATATAGTAATAGTCTAACAATCTACTTCAATAAATTATTGTTTTTGGCCCAATGGAGTTATATATATTTGCATTTATAGTATTAATAAATGGCTAAAATTTTTTCCTAATGTTTTCTTGTTCAGGGATTAGACATGCATGCACATTACTAGTTCTCATTTCACTTTGTAAAGTAAATATGAGACAATTGAAAAATTAGGAAGAAAGCATAAGCTTGAAGAAAACTTCAAGTAAATACATATTTAAATGCATTATACACCTTATTTATAAGAAATTCCAAAGGTGTGTGTCATTTTTATTTATTAAAGTCATCTAACAATTTTGTAGTATTATTAACTTTTAAGTACTACTATCTTGAACCAGTTTTTGCATATCTTATATTTTGAGTTTGAAGATGTTAAATCGACAACTGTTTTATATAAATTAAAATTATTAATGTGAATATGAAAAAAAAATTATTGAAGGCTACACGTGAGATTGTAAGAGTTTTTTTTTTTTTTAAGCTCTGTTTTCTTTAAATCGGTACAGCCAGCATGCCAAAATCAGTCTTAAGTCTGTCTGACTTAAGACTTTTAATGGGATAAAAGACTCCTGGATTTGGATGAGCAGAGTTATGTACACTTTCTCTTAAGGTCTCTCTGCCCTACAAAACCAAATGGTAGCCTAACTCAAAGCGGCAAAAGACCTCTTTGCAAACTTCTAGAAATAAGAGAATTAAGTCAATGACTTCGTGAAATTAAAATCTCTAACCAATCATAATTATTAAATAACGTATTGACGATGCAATGGTTTGGTAGCTAGCTTGTTGCATTCGTCTTTCTGTATTAGGCATTGAAAATGGCCTGTAACTGCTGGTTGTAATCAATGTCTTACGATCTTTGGTCGAGAACAAATGACGAAGCTATGGCTTTAAAGTTTTGAACACCATTACAAGTAAAAGCTATGGCTACGAAGACAACTTCATCCAACGGCCGTGGTTTGGGAAGCTGCATTTAAACACGTGTGGTAAGTGAAGAAAAATGGAACTAAAGTTTCCAAGCAGGCTTGATGAAAGAAGCTATCTCATAACAGAGAAGAAGATGAGAAAAATATTTCAGAGTATGTAAAATGAATTTGGCCTGATAAAAGCATTGAATTCATTTCATTTCCAGTATTTAGACTTCAACAACCTCAGACCTTTCCTAAAGAAACAGATCAAAGAAAACAGACTCTCACACAAATCAATGACCCTTCCAACGGTTAAATGAAACAGACACCATGGCTGTTAAGCCTTCAAAACAAGCTAAAATGACACTAAGCTGAACTGTATAGAACATAAGCAACTAAATAAAAAACAACACAAGTAAACATTGTTTTGAATACAACAAACTTAAAACATAAAATGAACAAAACGGTACACTTTAAAAACTCAACATATCAGGTAAAGAAATGCCATCGTTTTGCACTGTAGAGTCAAAACTCCTCACTTGTTCTTCACTTGCTGCTATTGTCAGATTATGAATTACCTTTCAACACCCCCCATTAATTCTTAATCTGATAAACACCAAGACACTGCCTCAGAAACTCAAACCTCTCTCTTCCCAGGCTCTTAGTAAAAATATTAGCAAGCTGATCATTAGTCGAGCAATGAACTAAATCAATCTCTCCTTCTTTTACAGCTTCTTTAAGAACATGGTACTTAACTCTAATATGCTTGGTTCTTCTGTGTTGAACAGGGTTCTTTGATATAGCTATTGCTGACAAGTTACCAACATTGATCAATGTCCCCTTGTCTTGTTTAAATCCCAGCTCTTCTAGTAGCTTCCTCAACCATAAAGCATGGTTGGCAGCAGCTGCGCAAGCCATGTATTCTGCCTCAGCAGTTGATTGAGTAACCACTGGCTGTTTCTTTGAACTCCAAGCAAACACAGCAATTCCAAATGAGAAACAAAAACCTCATGTACTCTTAGAGTCATCCAAAGAACCAACCTAGTCACTGTCTGAAAAACTAATCAGCTAGCTACTCTCCTACTTCATATAAACCAGTCCATAATTCACAGTCCCTTTAACATATCTTAGAACTCTTTTGGCTGTTGCAAAGTGTATTTTTGAAGGACTCTGCATAAACCTTGACAACAAGCATGTTGCAAACATTATATCTGGTCTAGTAGTTGCTAAATAAAGCAAAGAGCCAATGATACTTCTATACAACTATCCATTAGCCTTCTCAGCACCATTAACCACACTAAATTTAGCACCAATGCGTAATGGGGTACTTACTGCCTTACACCAGCTTATATTAAACTTCTTTAACAAATCTAGAACATATTTGCCTTGATGCAGTATGACTTTATTAGTGTCTTGTATCACTTCCATGCCAAGGAAATAAGACATAACCCCTAAATCAGTCATCTCAAATTCTTCCTTCATCCGAGATTTAAACTTAGCCACATACTTACCTTCTGGTCCAATGATTAGGAGGTCATCCACATATAATGTTACAATAAGTTTCACAAAATTATTTTTATACTTCACATACAATGCGGATTCATTGATGCTTCTATGAAACCCCTGATTCTTGAAGTATTCATCAATTCTTGTATACTAGGCTCTTGGAGCCTGTTTCAAGCCATACAAAGCCTTAATCAGCTTGCATATTTTCATTTCAGACCCCTACTACACACATCCCTCAAGCTGCTCTATATAAATATCTTTAGTAAGAAAGCCATTAAGGAAAGCTGATTTGACATCCAAATGATAAATTCTCAATCCTTCCCTAGATGACAAAGTAGCAAGCATCCTTATGGTGTCATGCTTGGCCACAAGAGCATAAGTTTCCATGTAGTCAATTCCATAAAATTGAGAATACCTCTTAACTACTAGCTTTGCTTTATACTTGTTCACAGAACCATCTGGATTGAGTTTAGTTCTGTAAATCCACTTTACTCCTATAATATTTTTTTCAACTTGTCTGTCAACAAGAATCCATGTCTCATTCTTAGAAATCATCTTTATTTCATCATCCATTGCTAACTTCCAGTGTTCTTCTTGCTGAGCTTGCTTGAAAGTAGCAGGTTCAATCAAGGCCACATTGCACCTACTATAAATGTCATCTAAACTTCTTGTACCTCTAATAGCTTTACTTTCATCCTCAAAATTGGAATCATCATCTACTGTAGTTTGTTCTTCTACATCAGCTGTATTAGTAAGGTCAATCTGTCCAACACTTGCATTAAGCCATTTCCAACTTTGCCCTTCATCGAATACCACATCCCTACTTAAAAAAACCTTTTTCAATTCAGGATCAAACAATCTGTAGCCTTTAGAGACTTCACTGTAGCCAACTAGGACTGCTGCCACAACTTTAGGATCAAACTTGGTCCTCTTAGTATTTGGCACCTTAGCATAGCAAGTGCAGCGAAAGACTTTTAAGTGAAAAATATTTGGCTTATGATCAAACCACATTTCATAAGGTGTTTTGTTGTCCAAAGCTCTTGTATAAACTCTGTTTAGAAGATAATTAGTTGTATTCACAGCTTCTGCCCAAATAACCCTTGTCATGTTCGTCTGGTAGAGTAGACATTTCCCCATTTCTACCAAGGTTTTGTTCATTCTCTCAGCTTTGCCATTCTGTTGAGGATTGTTTGGGATGGTTAGTTGATGCTGTATGCCACAAGACTCCAAATACTGCTCAAATTCAGCAGAGGTATACTTTTTGCCATTATCAGTCCTCAAGGTTTTTACATTTTGACTAGAAGAATTTTCAACAGCTGCTTTAAACTTCTTGAAGTAGTTCAAAGCTTCAGACTTGTGCTTTAAGAAGAATATCCAACAAAACTTTGAATAATCATCAATAAAGATGATATAATATCTGTTTCCACTTAGTGAAGCAGTCTTTATTAGACCACTTAAGTTAGTATGCACCAATTCCAGCTTTCTGGTAGCCTTCCATCTGTTTTTTGCATCAAATGGTTTTCTTGTTTGTTTGCCTAACTGGTAAGTTTGGCATACCAAGTTTTTAGTGGACATCAAGGTCAAAGTATTGTAATTAACATGGCCAATCCTCTGATGCCATATTTCAAATACAGTTAGTTCATTATACAATGCTAAGTGAGCAGCATTAGCCAAGTTCAAAGGATAACAATTGTTCTTCATGAATACTGTGAACAACTCTTTACCTTGAGAATCAAAAACTACACAACCTTTACCTTTAAACAAAATACTATAGTGCTCCTTAGCTAATTGTCCCACACTCAGCAAATTACTATCAGCAGCAAGAACATAGTGCACACTTGAAATGCTTGTGTTACCTGAAGCAGTTTCAATATCAACAGTTCCTACTCCTAGAATATCCAGATAATTTTCATCTCATATCTTGACTTTCGGCTTAAAGCTTGTGTCAATGGTAGAGAAAAGAAATTTATTACCTATCAAATGATGGGAGTAGGCACTATCCAAGAGCCAAACATTGGTTTTGCTCAAATTCTCATTCATTGTGGCCATAAAGAGAACTTCTTTAGCATGTTCCACAACAATAGCTTTCTCAGGTGCTTTTGCATGATTCTTACATACCTTTTCCACGTGAACCTGGTGATTGCAAGCCCTGCATTTAACATTGGGCCTGAACCAGTAGTATTTTTTAGTATGATTAGTCTTCTTACAATGCTTATATGGTGGAAATTCTTTCTTCCGATCCCTTTGTTTAGTGTCTCAACTCTTCTTTCCATTAGCTTTCTTATCAGCTGAACTGTCCTTTGAGCCATCACTTCTTATTTTCACACTTTTGGATTTAGCTACTAAGGCATAATCTAATGCACTTCTTTGTCTGAAAGCTCTTCGCTGTTCCAGACCTTTCAAGGCATTAACCAACTCCTTGAGAGTGAGCTGAGCTAGATCCCTGGAATCTTCCAATGAGGACACTTTAGATTCATATTTTTCAAGTAAACTAACTAACATTTTACTTACCAGTTTCTCCTCTATAATCTCTTTCCCTAGTAGCCTTAACTGGTTCACTAACCCCATCATCTTACCAAAAAATTCTCTTATATTTTCATTATCCTCCATCCTTAACATTTCAAACTTCTGAGTAAGATTAAAAGCCTGAATATACCTAGTTCTTTCACTTCCAAAAAACTCATCTCTCAAATAATCCCAAACTAGCTTAGGAGATTTCAAATGCATAACCCGAGCAAAAATTTCATCAAATAAAGCTAAGTGAAGGCAAGACAGAGCTTTGTAACTTTTGGCTTTGTTTTCCTCAAATTGCCTAATTTGAGCTATCGTCGAATTAGCTCCCCTCTGCACTGGCTCCTCATCAATCTCCACTGCTTCCCATAATGTGAAGGCTTGCAGATACGACTCCATCTTCACATTCCAGAATGAGTAATTCTCTTCTGTGAACTTTGGGGGAGCTGATGCATTGAATTCAAAGATCATATTTGCATAGAACAATAAAATCCTAGGCCCTTAAGATCATAAAAGCTCTGATACCATTTGAAGAAAAATGGAAACTAAAGTTTTTAAGCAAGCTTGATGAAAGAAGCTATCTCATAACAGAGAAGAAGATGAGAAAAATATTTTAGAGCATGTAAAATGAATTTGGCTTGATAAAAGCATTGAATTCATTTCATTTCCAATATTTATACTTCAACAACTTCAAACCTTTCCTAAAGAAACTAATCAAAGAAAATAGACTCTCACACAAATCAATAACCCTTCTAACGGTAAAATGAAACAGACACCATGGCTGTTAAGCCTTCAAAACAAGCTAAAACGACACTAAACTGAACCGTATAGGACATAAGCAATTAAATCAAAAACGACACAAGTAAACATCGTTTTGAATACAACAAACTTAAAACATAAAATAAACAAAATGGTACACTTTGAAAACTCAACATATTAGGTAAAGAAACGCCATCGTTTTGCACTATAGAGTCAAAACTCCTCACTTGTTCTTCACCTGCTGTTACTGTCAGATTGAATTACGTTTCAATAGTAAGGAAGCTTATCGCAATGAATAAGGTGGAGTTGATTATGTTACAGGAAAGGATAACATTGTAGTGAGTGGATTTAGAACTTCGTTGTTGTGTTAGACACCATTGTTGCTATCTCTTGGGTGTGAAAAGAAAGGTAACAGGAAGACCATGAAAACTATGGCGTATACTTAATGAAATTGACAACCTATACTATGGGAAGCGTCACATTGAGTCATTTTTTTTTCAAGGAGGTTAATACCATGGTGGACTTCAGTAGCCAGGATTGGTGTTGATCGTAAGAAGTGTTTTTGCTTAGTGGTAGATTCTATTGTCATGGTTGTTTTGATTGGGTGCCCAACTCTGCTCAGTTGCTATAATGGGTGATTTTATTACGATTGAATGGAGATTTTTTCAGCATTGTTGTCAAGTATTTTTGGAAGAGGTTTCTTTATCAGTTATGGCCTTTTATATGTTTCTGTATCCAGATTATATTTGTGAGTCAGAATTTAGTGTGTGTGTTTTTCTTATTAGTTGAGGCCTTGTTCTGGTTTATGGATGCCAATGGCTAGCTAGATGGTGCTATTTTGTACACTAGGCTTATCTTCTTTCTTTTCTTGGCTATATTTAAGAAGCAAGAGTAGCCCAATACGTTCAAAAGCCTAAAGCGTAATATTCAAATAAGGCTTTTTTTTATTGATATTAAAAAAATTATTAAAATTTTATTCTTCTAACTTTTTGAGATGCAAAATTTTCAATTAAACTTTTATAATCAAGTTTTTCTAATATTTCTTTTTCAATTAATAATATAGCCAATCCATTTAATCTTTCTTAAGACATTGTTGATCTTCAATAAGATTTTATTAATTTTAATTTTGAAAAACTTCTTTCTCATGAAGCAATACTTGCTGGAGTTGTTAACATTATTTTAAAAGCAATATATACATTTGGAAAAGAATCAAGTCTTCTTATATGATTAAGTATGTCAATTGGGCTGTTTTCTTCCTGTATAATTTCTTTTAAAAGTTTTAACTCTAAAAATAAATCTAAACCATCAATATCAGAATAGTTGTTATATTTTAAGGAACATTCAAGATTAAGGTAATATTCTTTCAAACTATTATCATTTAATGACTTCAACTTTTTACTGCTAAATAAAAAACAAAAAATATTTTCATATATCTTAAATTATTCAAATATACTTTGAAGTGAAAAAATTTCTTGATCTACTATATACAAGAAGTAATCAATTCTGAATGATTCTTCAGGAGATCTAGTTATTTTATTATCAACATTCTCATCAAATTATTTTTTCCTACGAATAATACCTGTATAATGAAATTTAGGTTCTATATTCATTTCAGATACAATTTCTTTAGAAGAAATCATAGTAGATGCAAATCCATTTTCTCTATATTTATCAAAAAAAGAAAGAAGACCTTTTAATAGTTCTATAGCAACATCAATACACATATATTTTGATTGTAAATTTTTGCTAACAGAGTTAACATCAAACAATATATCATACCAAATAGTCACCCAACAAAAACTCAAAATTTTCAAGCTCATATGTTGCTAAGCAATTAGCTTCACTTTTAGTTTTAGGATCTTCACTAACTTCTACTAATTTCAATAAAGCATCTCTTATTTGTGGAGCTTGGAATCTTATTGCTTTAACACTTTCAACACGACTTTCCCAACATGTTTGTGACAATGATTTAAGAGTTAGACTAAGTATATTGTCTTGTAAAATTTTTCATCGTTTGCTAGAAGAAGAAAATAGTGAATATATTCGTTGTACCACTTCAAAAAATGATATAGCTTTAGTGCAAGAATTTGCCATGTCACGAAGTACTAAATTTAGATTGTGACAACCACATGGTGTATAAAAGGATCTAGGATTTAAGTCTAAAATTCTTTTTTGCACTCCTTGTTGCTTGCCCTTCATATTAGATCCATTATCATATCCCTGTCCTCTTAAATTATTAATATCAGACCCAATATTTTTTTATTTCATCCACAATGGCATCAAAAAGACTTTTTCCAGTTGTATCATCTACTTTTAAGAATTCAAAAAAATACTCCATAACTTTAATTGGACTTGATAAAATATTAACGCATCATAATATAAAAGACATTTGCTCTTGATGACTTACATTTAGAGTGCAATCAAGTATTATTGAAAAATACTTTGCTTCTATGAGGTTTTTAATAATTTTATTTCAAATTTCACTTGCTAACAAATTTATCAATTCATTTTGTACTTTATGTCCAAGGTAATGAGTATGAATTTTATTGTCTTTTATGCGTCGAATATATTCTTGCATCACTAGATCAAATTCTGCAATCATTTCAATTAAACTTAAAAAATTTCCATTACTTTCTTGATAGATCTTTTCATTTTTCTCACAAAAAGCTAAATTATTTTTACCAAGAGTTTTTATTATAGCAAGAATTCTTGTTAATACTTTTTTTCAATGTTCTTCATTTCTTTTTATTTGTTCTTGAACACTTTCATCAATTGTTTTATTTTTTCAATAATCTCATTTCGAAATCAATCCAAGAACTTATATTTGTAATATGCTCATTACTCATTTCATGGCTCTTAAGTTTAGCACTAAGGTTTCTCCAATCTCTGGTGCCAACATTAGCTAATTTACTTGTACTAGAAGCCAAATTAAACAATTTACAACAAAAACAAAATACTCTATCTAAATCTTTCGAATAAACAAGCCATCTTCTTTCATGTGTCTCCTCATTTGCCAACTTTTGAATATAGTATGTAACAGAAAAATGTCTTAAAAACTCATCTTTGGGAAAATCTAAATCATTAACTTTAATTGGACATGTTTCTACTAATAAATCTCTTAAATTTGTATCAATATTTGTCCATTGGCTTGGATCATAAATATTTTTAGAAATGCTATCATTTAAATTAATAGGTTGACCATCTTCATCATGATTTCTATGATCATTTTGAATCTCTTCATGATTTCTATGAACATTGTGAATCTCTTCATTAACTTCTTATTCTAGTATTTCATCATCATATAACTTTCTAAGATTATTAACTTATTCGTTTAAGGGACATTTATTAATAATTTCCGATTCATTATTTTTATTACTTGTAAAAAATTTATCAAGAGCTTTTTTTTAAGATTGTATTAAACTTTCAATTCTTGTTCTTTTTTTTTTTAAACTTTGAATAACCAGATTCATATTTTCGATTTGACATGAGGTACAAAAATATTTAACTATTATAATTATCTTATATTTTTTAAATGGCTAATATAAAATCAACAATCAAAATTTTTAATTCAAATAAA
Source organism: Theobroma grandiflorum (assembly GCA_036013995.1). Taxonomy (NCBI): domain Eukaryota; kingdom Viridiplantae; phylum Streptophyta; class Magnoliopsida; order Malvales; family Malvaceae; genus Theobroma; species Theobroma grandiflorum. Next base: position 13,386,198 of record CP142132.1, on the reverse strand, counting down.
TCAACTATCACATAAAATAAAAAAATATAACAATATAATATAAACTCTAAATTAAAGTAAAAAAATCTATAAAGATTAAAACAATAGTACCTAATTATTGAATGCTTATTGCAAACCGCAAATGAGGCTCACAGCTTTATGAAAATAATAAAAGAATAGATTTCTTGTGTATTCTTTAGAGAAAAATTGAAGTTAAAGAAAAAAAGAGCAAATGAGAAAGGAAGATTTCAAAAGTAGATATCATATATTGAAAAAAAATAATTGGTTTTATATATAGGAAAAAAGTAGCTGTTGGAAATCATTAAATGCATTGATTGGAAATAAGAGAAATAAGTGAGAAAAAAATAGCTGTTGGAGATAATTAAATACATATGACTGTTAATTTATTAGAAATAAGAGAATATAGTTAAGAATTAATAGCATTCTAGAAATAAAGAAGTAGTTGAAAATTGAGATTTATTAGGCACATAATTAAAAAAGTAAAAAGAATAAATAATTTTATTAATTATTTTTTACTTTTATTTTTTAAATTTTTATATATTTTTAATATAATTAATTATATTATAATTATTATAAAATTATAAATCTTATTATAAAATTGAGGCCTCCCCAAATTAGGGGCCTAAAGTCCTTGCTTGGGTGGCTTCACCCAAAGGCCGACCCTATTAAGAAGAGAGAAAATTATGAGAGATAACCTTCCTCATAAGTCCAATTCGAAAATATCATTCATTATAATTTTAATTATTTTTAGTCAATTTTGGCAAGACTTGACAACAATGTCCTTTAAACAATTTCAGACAAATTAAAATGATTTCGATTTTCTTTATCCCACCATCTAGATAAAAATTTGAAAATTAAATCTCGATTTCTCTCTCTTGCCAAATACTATCTGTCCCACTATCCTACTCTTTCTTGCAATCCCAAAAAGCAGAGATGACATTAAGGTATGTGTTTTAGGCTCTTGGGTTTATTAGTTTATATTCATAGAACCCCAAAGTTGAGGGATTAAAATTGATTAGACATATCTGTAAATTAAAACATTGTATGACTTGGGCAATTTAAACCCAACTACAAGCAAGCAAATCAATTAGTTATTAAGTAGCACCCGAGCATTTGGCTCTTTGGTTGATGCATTATCCCCCTGCCTAAAAAGCAGGGTTCGAATCCTCCTTCCCCCAATTATAAAAAAAAAAAAGTTATTAAGTATTGCATTACTAGTTTTTAGACATTATGTCACTGATTTTTAAGTATTGTGAGACTAAATTTTAAGCATTGTGTGACTTAATCATTGCGTTTCTGATTTTTAGGTATTAAATGATTGGTTTTTAGGCGTTACGTGACTAATTTTTAGGTAATGCCTAATTAAGTTACACAATGCTGAAAAACCAGTCACGCAATGCCTTACTAACTAGTCATACAATACTTATCAACTAATCACGTAGTGCCACATCAACCAGTCACGTAATATTTAAAAATCAGTTATGCAATACTTAAAAACTAGTCACACAATGCTTAAAAACTAATCACGTAATACCTAAAAATCGGTTATGTAATGCTTAAAAACCACTAAAACTACTAAATTCTATTTAACAAAATCAATAACTTCGAACAACACACCATATTCTATCTAATAATATAATCAACGAATATGCCTATTTGGGGAAGAATGCTCAAAATGCTTAAAAGTTTTTCCTCATATATTAAAAATCACTCCAAAATACTGAAAATGCTCAAAACGCTCAATGATTTTTCTTCGTATATCAAAAACCACTCCAAAATGCTCAAAATGCTTAAAGGTATTTCTTTCTGACAAGGAATACTCTAGATGTCACGACTCAAAACTCCCCATCGAGCCCATGACAACTGTTGCGAAGTCTCAATAGGTATTCACACTTCGAATACCGACTGAAACCACGCAAGGCTTTCGTATCAGTTTTCACGCTTCCCCGGTGAGCGACGATTACAAAATGTCACATTTTAAATACCACCAGTCATTTTCAATTTAAAAATACTAAAATAGTTTCATCCGGCTCACATGGGCATTTTTATCATTTTTCATCGAAAATTTCAAAATTTGCTAAAAATGTAGTAAATACGTATAAAACACATTTATCATGATAAAAATAAATTTAAGTATCTAAAATATATATTTGGAAATAAAATTTAATTATTTGAATATAATAAAATATTTAATAAAATAATATAATTTCTCATAAAACAAATTTTATAAAACTACTGATAAACAATTTTTGTAGCGTAAAAATTAATTATATTTTTACATACTTTAATACAAAAGACTATAATATTAAAATTAAATTATAGTGTGTCATGACCCGGAACTTCCCTCGGGCCCATGACAACCGCCACGACGTCCCAATTGACACTCATTATCCGGAATGCCAACTGGAACCCCGTAAGGCTTACGTACCAGTTTCTAGCCTTCCCTGTGAGTAATTCTTTCCAAACATCCCTTTTTGAGGGTTTACAACTCATTTTTGGCTTAAATAAATCAAAATATAAAATTTGACTCGTAGGGGTATTTTGGTCATTTTTCGGCGAAAATATTAAAATCTGGTAAAAACTTAGTTTATGCATCCAGAATACATAATCTGAAATCGGATTTGAAATCGGAAGTCCGAAACCTTCTTTTTCAAGGGTTTAAAGTCACAATTTACTATTCAAAAATATTGATAAAAATATCCCATTTTCTTATAAAATAATTTTTATAGACACGCGTATAAGTAATTTTTATAGCGTGAAAATAAAATAAATTCGTACATACATTAAGTTACAAAGTCATAATGTACAATAATAATTACAATGACCGGTGGGCCCACAACTATACAAATACGACAATGGTAGTACACCTACTATCTGTCGTGGGAAGACGATCTACGGTAGTCCACGACAAAATCTAGTATCTACGAGCTACCACGGCCTGAAATGTTTGGACAGGAGGTGGGTGAGATTTTGCAATCCCAATGAGTAAACAAACATTATCATAAACATCTAAAGGTAAGTAAAATGGAGGCAAATTTAAATAGCTATTTCAAACCATTTCATAAAGTTTCATTTTATTTCTTAAATCAAGAAATCTTTATAATTTATCAAAACAATTGTTAAGGCTTATGACTTTTATTAAAATCATGGCTCAAGCCAAAACTAGTTCTCGGGGATACCTTGGCCGAGGTATCTAACCGAGTCCGCCAAGGTTGTCAAAACAGTTACACATTAAACACGTTTTTATTTTTAAAACAAGCCGTTCCTTGGCGTTGGCCGAGATACACATTCACGTGTGGGTTTTACGTGAAGTGAACTCTAACACTACCCCGGGAGTTACCCTCCTCGCCTCTACAACTGGAGTAACTATATAACCGGGTTTACCGTGCCCCTCTAATAGGCGATCCACAGAAACCCGCCACTGCAGTGACTAAACCCACCAATTTAATAAAATTTCGACAGTATAACGTGGCTTTTATTTATTTACCCAGCCTGCATAGTAAAAATCCAACTTACATTTATTCCCAATAACATTTCAAACATAGCCACATATATACATATACTCATAAGCCTATTGAATGAAAACATCATTTGTAACACAATTTACGGCCTCCAAACTACTCAATTTTTAGCAAAATTCAAATATCCAAGTGATTCACCAAATATCATCATTCAAACTTATTTATTTGCAAACATCAAAATCTCTCTTTTTAAAGTCATTTTGCATAAATTTCACAAATAATAGTTAAAATAGACTTTAGATAATTTACAATAATAATAAGTTTACTCACCGTTTGCAAAAATTTAATGCTTTTTAGGTGCCTCGATTACTGTTCGTCGGGCACAACTTCCTTGCCTTTACCAGAAGGCTCTCCTCCTAGACACATTGTAAAAATTACACAATTCAACACATTTATGCTAAATCACTATATAATTGATATAAATCCTATATTAATGCATGGCATGAAATGCAACGGCCTAAAACGGCTTAAACGCGGTACTAGCCTATTTTCGGTACTTTACCCGATAAATTGCTAACACGCTTCATTTTTGCTCTAAATCGTCCCATTCTCTCTCCAACATTTTTAACCATCAAATACCAACTTATAACCCTCTGGAATCACTAAATTCAGGTCACTTTCTTCCCTGAAAAATTTGGTTAAAATGGGACATTCACCTGGTAAATTTTCTACTTTGTTTTTCTAGCACAATTAGTCATTTTTCATCATTTTCCCTTCAATTCATTTGATTAAAAATCAATTCATCACCATTGGACAGCATTGAAGATTCAGCCTAGAGTGGGTATTGTGAAAATTCCTTGCTTTCGAGTCCAATTTAATTTCTAAACAACTCTAACTAACCGAAACTACCGATTTAGCTAAGAATCGAAACTTGAAAAATCCAAAATCTCCCCCCTTAAATTCGGTCCAGCCCTCAGATCTATTCTGAGATCTCTCTCTTGAAGCATCGAAAATGAAAACAAAAGCATGGGAAAGGTAGAAACCAAGCCAAAATCGAGAAATCTTACCGTTAGACGCGAAAATGGGAGAAAACCGTGAATTCTTCGTCAAATTTCAAGCTTTTCTTTGGTTTTTCTCATTTCTTCCTTTTTTTCTCTATTTTCTCTCTTATTTTCTCCTTTGGGTCGTGCCCCTCATCAGTTGAAGCTTAAATGGGCTTATTTTTTATTAAAATAATATTATTTCATTAAAACCATGCCACTTGTCACTTTCTCATGGGATCCATTTTTAAAATTTCGTCTTTTAAACTTCAAATTTTCACCACTTGAAATACCATGGTTATTCATACCAAAAATGTATAAATCCTAAGATTTTGACAAGTTTTGAGTGGTGAAAATTACGGTTTTACCCTTGGGGCGACAAAATTACCGTTTTACCTTTATGTTCCGAAAACTGTCGAAATTGAAATTTTTCACTTCGTATCATCAAATTATACTCCAAATAGTCAATATTGATCAAAAATTTCACTCCATGGTCAATTTATCATCTTGGGTGACAAAATGACGATTTTGCCCCTAGACATCAAAATTTTCAAATTCATCCCAAATTAACAATCGAACTCCAAAACATCATTTTAAGTCATTCCTGAACTGTGAAATATTAAATTTCATCTTAAAATTTCTATTTGAGCTAATTCGAGATTAAATCAACTTGAGTGTACCATTTGGTACAATACCGGGTTTTAGCTATTCTTTGAGACTTTCCTAACATACAAACACGTTATTCATTGCATGTATGTCATGACATGTATTTATAGGGTCGGGTTTTACATAGTGATACGTGAGCCCCAAAACTAACCAGAATGTCTTGGGAACTGTGAACCTACAGTTCTCGTCGATTCAAGTCCACTGTGGTCCTTGATCGAATCAGCTAACTATGAATGCTCTGAGCCTGTAAGGTGTGGAAAAAAAAAAGGTGAGATTATAAAATCTCAGTGAGTAAATAGACACCATCTAAAGTATCTAAAGCCGAGTAAAAAGGAGACAAATAAAATATTCAAATCCAATATATTTTTCACAACATCAATACTCAATTTTATTCCAATAATTTACTTGGCTTATGCACAATCTTTAAAACTTGGCTCATGCCAAAACATGTACTCGGGGATACCTTGTACGAGGGCATCCACTAGAGTCCGTCAAGGCTGTAAAATTTCATATTTCTCGAAATTCAGTCGTTCCTTGACGTTGGTTGAGTTCACTACCACGAGGTGGTTAGGCGTGAAGTAAACTCAAATCCTACCTCAGGAGATACCCTACGTGCCTCTCTACCGAGGTAAACACAATAAATTTTTGGGTTTTTGTGCCCCTCCTAAAGGTTGGTCCACGAAACCCGCCACTGCAGCGACCACAATTATCCCACCAATTAAATAAAATTATCATAGCATAACATGACTCATAATTTTTATTTTGCCAATTAAGGCAAATCAAAGCAGTTCACGTATTTATCAATTCATAAAAATAGCTAGTCATGCCCACAATTTATCATAAGCCATACAATTCAAACAATAATTTGCAATACAAGTAAACAGTCTCCCATTACTCTATTTTTGAAACCACTATTCAATTTTTCAGAAAATTTATAAAAATCATAATTTTTCTTAAAACACGGTAATTTACTATTTAAACCCATTTTCTATAAAACACACAATTGAATAAAACTACTCTAGATAATTAAGACGATAATAAGTTTACTCACTGTTCTAGGAGTAGAAATACTCCTATTCTTTGTCCTCGGGTGCAGTCTCTTACTCGAACCAATTTACTCACCACCTATCCATAATCCATGACACAAAATTCAATAAATTGTGTCAATTCTTCATAAATTATTTCAGGCTCTACATAATGCATGGGAATGGGGTAAAAATGGTTTGGACAGTCGTTTAATCACGGTGTTCGACCAACTCACCTACACGCGGTTTAAATTGCTAAAATCTCCAATTTAACTCCGAATCAATTTCTTTCAATTTCTATGCCTCAATTACACCCAATTTGACTTAATGTTCCTCAGTGTGATGCAATTTATCAGTCTTGATCGTAAATTACAAAAATACCCCTAGTGGGTAAAAATTCGTATTTTTGCTTTGAAAATTCCCATTTAATTTCTAATTCCATAATTCGTCAATTCTCAACAATTTCAAATGAAATGAAATCATTTCATTTTTCACATATCCACTATGAAATTAGGCCTAAATGAATTCTCATGGAATATGTGATTTTCTCACTTAATTTCTTCCTACACATGACTAACTAACTAAAAATACTAACATAGTTAAAAAATCAAATAATTCCATCAACTTTCTCTCTCTAAACCCATATGTCCAGGTCTGAATTCATCATGAAATCATGCTATTTAACCATGGAAACTAATGAAAAATACATGGAAATGATAGATCATAAGCTAAACTTGAAAAATCATACCTTTCAACACTTGAATCCTTGAAAAATCACTTTTTTTCTTTGATTTTCTTCCACCTAGGGTTTATTTTTGTGTTTTCTCTCTCTTCCTTCAGGTTAGGATGAAATTTTTTGGGGAAGAAGGCTGAAATTTAGCCTTTTTATCATTTAAATAAAATAATATTATTTTATTATACTTTTTAATTTTTTATTAATTTTTTTTTCTTTCTTTGACTTTTATCCACCATTCATTTCCCCTGACTTATCCAAGTCTTCCATAAAATTTCTAGACGTATCCAAATTTGGTGGAGTAAATTTTTTAAAATTACACTTTTGCCCCTGAACTTTTTAAAAATTACATTTTTACTCCAAAAACTGAAAATTTGCCATAATGCATAATTTTCACTCCTCATACTCATATCACACTCCAAATAATTAAATTTGATCAAAATCCTTTCAAAAATTCAATTTTCGATTTTGGATGGTAAAATTACCATTTTGCCCCTATACTCCAAAAATACTGGAATCACAATTCTTTTTCACTTTTCAACCTTAAATTGTACCCCAAATGATAAATCTTAATCAAAGACTTCATTCTACACTCAAATTTTAAGTCTTAAGCAGCAAAATTACCATTTTACCCTTAGAGTGGCAAAATTACCGTTTTGCCCCAAATGTCTCAAAAATTATCAGAATCAATATTCTTCATCTCTTAAACTTTAATTATGTTCTAAATAATCTAAATAATTAATCTTGATCAATTGTTATCAAAATCTTTTTCAAAAATTCTCGATTTGTCCTTTAGTGACAAAATTACTATTTTACCTTTGTGCTCCAAAACTACCGAGAAATTAAATTTATTACTGTCAAACTTCATATTATACTCCAATAATCATATTGTATTTCATATAATTATTCTTGGTCATTTGAAATCAAAATCTTTATTAAAAATCCCCATTTTGTCCTGAAATTGAAAAATAACTGTTTTGTCCCTGATCGGTCAATTTTTCCAATTGACTCCAAATCGGACCTCGAACTCCAAATCACTGTTTTGAGTAATTCCTGGACTGTGAAATTTTTAATTTCACTCTTAAAATCCGTATTTGAGCTTATTCGAGGTTTAAATCATTTTAGTCATATTTCTAGTTATAATACTGCCTTTTAAATATTTTTCCAGCTGTTCAAATATACTATCACTCTATCAGTTACATGTATAACATGGTAGATATTTTAGGCCGGCTTTGACAGTAGAGATGAATGGTCTGATGAGGAAACATCAAAGGATATGAGTCGGTTTGAGGCACAGATCTAAATATTTGAGTCGATTTCATTAAGAGTAATTGTGTCCAAAATTAATTTCTCTTGACTAAAAATAGTTAAATTATAGAGAAAGCTATTTTCAAAAACACCTTATATATGAGGGGTATTTTTAAAATGAACCCGAAAGAAGATGTATACTTCACTATCTATTAATGAATGACCAGATTTGATCGAGAAAAAAAATCTATACTATGTATAAAAGGAAGTTTCAACGAGGCTTTCACACCTGGTCACGTGGAGGTTTTAAGAGGGATTGTGAAGCTTGAACAAAGCTTTCAATACAACTCCTAACGTGGACCCCAGAGGAGGAGAGTTGTGATATGTTTGATGGGTGGGCTACATCCTAAGAAGAATAAGCTGGGTGAGTCGTGTGCAACGCACAAGTTTACCTTTATTAATAATAATATTAACCTCATAGCAACAAGAGCTTTTTCTTTAAAGTTATAGCAAATCATGCGGACAATATCAAAACCAACATCTTTTTAAAGTTATAACGAAATACCAAATCATGCAAACAACATCAAAACCGACATCTCTTTAAAGTTTTAACGAAGTACCAAATCGTGCGATAGACAAAAGAAACTGGAGGTGACAGTGAAGGCGAGGCTAATGCTGCAATTAGGGTAGAGCAAATAGTTATTTCAGTTAGTTCAATTTTCAATATTTAATAATCAAACTAATCGAACTCATGTTTAAAAATAATCGAAATCGAACTAAATTTTATAAATAACCGAACTAACCGAAACCAAATTAATTTGGTTAGTTCAGTTTGGTTTTTAAAAATCGATTAGGGTTATAAATAAATTTGTATATATTTATTTATATTGCATTTTTTTATAAATCAATACTATAAAAATATTAAAAATGATGATAAACAATTAGAATAAATAAGATGAATACTCATACAAACAATAAATAATTAAAAAACATGAATAAAAACGACAACAAATAGGTTATGATTTATTTCCATTCGAAAACCCCATTATACCCTCATTCAAATTTGATTAGTTCGATTAAGAAAATTTATAACCAAAATTAACCCAAATTAACTATAATAACCAAATTACCCTAACTGAACTACCCGAAGAACTGAACTAATTGAATTGAAAAAATCAAAGTCACTTCAATTCAGTTTGATTTTTTGGTTCGATTTGCATTTGCACACCCCTAGCTATAATATCAGCATTATATGATATAAAATGATCAAAAAACGTTTTAACTAATAATAGTTAACCAACCATTAGTTATAAGAACCTATTTGATCTAAAATAAAAATATAAAAACTTGATTGAATGCAATAAAAGAATAAAAAGTTATTTGAATTTTCTTAAATAGTTTAAATTTTTTAAAAATATTATTTAAAATATTTTTAGCAACATTTTTTATATATTTTTTATAACACTTTTAAATTTGAATTCACTGTACAAATTTTTATCAGTATTATAATTATAATTAAAATGTAGTTATGAAAATTATATGCACCAATAAAATTGTAACTTTAATATATTATTATCAGGCTTATAAAATATATATATATATATATATTAGGGTTTTTTTTTTAAATGGGCCCCATACATAAGACGTTTCTGACCATAGACATATTTATAATTCTAACTATTTTTAGCCAAGAGAATTAAAATTTAAACAAAATTACCCTTAATAAAATCGACCCATTTGTTTAGATACGCATCTCAACCTAAAATCTATTAACGGGTCAAGCATGATTAGTTCTGTACTTCAAACAAACACATATTCTTTGAGCTTTTCTCGCTAGACTATTCATTTTTGAAGTATTTTTTACCAGAAAGAAAAACGTTTAACCATTTTGAGCATTTTGGAGTAGTTTTTGACACATGAAAAAAACTTTTGAGCGTTTTAAACATTTTTAAGCATTTTGGAGTAATTTTTTATATATGAAGAAAAACCTTTGAACATTTTGAACATTTTTTGTTAAGCAGGCATATTCGTTAATTATGTTTTTAAATGGAATATGGTGTATCGTTTGAAATTGTTGATCTTATTGAATGAAATTCAATAGTTTTGGTAGTTTATGGGTATTGCATGACTAGTTTTTAGATATTGCATGACTAACTTTGGATATTGCACGACTAGTGTTTAAGTATTATATGACTAATTTTTAGTAAGGCATTACGTGACTTGTTAGTAAGGCATTGCGTGACTTATTAGTAAAACATTGCATGATTAGTTACTGATGCATTGTGTGATTTAGGAATTACTTAAAAATCAATCACGTAATGCCTAAAAACCAATCACGTAATGCTTAAAACTAATCACGTAATGCTTAAAAACTAGTCACGTAGTGATTAAGTCACACAATGCTTAAAAATCAGTCTCGCAATGCTTAAATATTAGTCTAATCAATTTCAACTTTTCAACTTTGGGGTTCTATAAATAAACCAATAAACTCAAAAACCTAAAATACATATTTTTTTTTGCTAAGCCATGAAATTGTGCATTTCATAAAAGATAGATTACAAAACTCCATAACCTTTTAAAGCAAGACAAAATATATCCCTATTGAGATGGCTTTGCTCACTCCCTTTATGCAAAAACAAAATATACTCCATTTACAAAATATTCTTTGAAAAATTTCAACTTAAAATCTCATAAAAAAAAATCAAAATTTTCAGCAAACATACTTAACAATCATCTCAATCCCACGCACAAAAAAACTGTGAACCAATAAAACCCATCAAACATACTTTAGCTATTCCTTCTTCTTGAGCCCATCATCTTAACCAATCTGATCCAACTCCTCAATATAGGCATCTCCATCGCAGCACACGTTTCGAAACAAGTCATTACCAGAAAGCATCCAGTTACCACATTCATCATACTACTTGCAATCAGAGCAAAATCGATGTTCATCGTTCTTAAGAACACCAAGATCCACCATCTAAAAAAATAAAAAAAAATAAGAAATAGTTTGATGCCATCTCTACTCTTTGGATGGTAAGATAAATAGTATTTGAGTAGAGAGAGAAAGCAAGATTTAATTTTGAAATTTTTGTTTGGATGACATGATAGAGAAAACTGAAACTATTTTAATTTGTCTGAAATTATTTAAAGGGTATTATTGTCAAGTCTTGCCAAAAATTATCTGAAAACAATTAAAATTATAATGACAGTCATTTTTGAAGTGTATTTACTACTAATGTCATTTCTCACAATTTTCTCTATATATTACTATCGGTTTCAAACTGTATCGAGTGAGACGTGATCTAAGATTTGGCCCAAATGTCATTTAAAATTTTCCAAATGTGAGACGCATCAGGGCTAGCACACCACCACATACATGTGCTAAATAGTCTTATCAAGAATTAGGGTTGCATAGTCTATAAATAGGAGAGGAAACAATTAATGCCAAGCACTTTCATATAATTTTCAATCTATCTAGCTATCCTTGAAAGATTAGCACTTTCTCCTTGTCCCCGCAATGGCTGGTTTCCCTCCTCGCGTTCTAATCGTCTCTCGAAGAACTGTCCGCAAGAACAAGTTTGTTGATTTTGTCGGTAATTTCTCCAGCTCTGAATTTTCATTATGATTCCAGTTTCCTGAGGCTATGTTAACTAACAACATGAGAACACTGCTTTCTTTTTGCACAGCTGAATATCATCTTGATCTAATAGTAGGATATGGAGCAGTTCCTGTCATTGTTCCACGAGTTTCAGGGCTTGATAACTTGTTAGATAGCTTCGAGCCGTTCCATGGAGTTCTTCTATGTGAAGGAGAGGACATTGACCCTTCTCTATATGAAACTGAACCATCTAGCCTTTCAGTGGAAGAGTTAGAAGAAATCAAGAAAATGCATGCTGGTGACACGGCCATTGACAAAGAAAAAGACTATTGAACTAAAACTTGCAAAGCTTTGCCTTGAAAGGAACATACCATATTTTGGAATTTGCAGGGGGTCACAGATTTTAAATGTGGCATGTGGGGGAACCCTCTATCAAGATATAGGGAAAGAGCTACCTTAGAAATTTCCTGAAGTTCAAAGTGTTAGCCACATGAACTATGACAACTATGACGGACATTGGCATGGGATAAAGTTGGTGGAAAATACCCCACTTTATCATTGTTTTAAGAAATCGATGAACAAGAAAACTATGGAGATTTTTGTGAGTAGTTATCATCATCAAGGAGTTAAACAATTGGCTAGACGCTTTGTCCCTATGGCTTTTGCACCTGATGGTTTGATTGAAGGATTCTATGACCCAGAAGCATATAATCCTCACGAAGGTAAGTTTCTGATCGGTCTACAGTTTCATCCCGAGCAAATGCGACTTCCGGGTTCAGAAGAATTTCATTATCCAGGCTGTGCAACTGCTTATAAGGTAATATGATATAAATTTTCTCATGATCAGGCACTGAAGATATGGAGAATTGTATTAACTTAATTTTATGAAACGACCTCCTCAGGAATTTGTGGGAGCAGCTATTGCATATCAGAAGAAGCTTTTCAAAACCTGTACAGCTCAATCAAGAAATGGAGAAGAAGAGTAAAATATTGCTCGGAGTTTCTCACTTCGTCCATCAAAACAATTTACAGTGCTAGATGAGGCTAAATTTCTTAAGGTACCACAAGAAACAAATTCAATAAACCTTTTGTTGCGTGCAATGATCAATTGATGAGTTACCTGATGGAGTTTTTTTTTTTTTTTTTTGATCTAATTATTTGCAGTCCGAAATGTCCAATGCAACTTTGACTTTCCAAGAAGAGGTTAGGCTAATGGAAGTAGGTGCAACAGTGAGGAATTCATCTTCCTACTTTGATAAAATGAAATCAGTCAAGGGGAAAGAAGTTGTAGCAAAAAGGTTGATGGGAAAGATGTCAACAGATCATGTATCTAGCCTCATGTCATTCTACCAGATGATTGGGCAAATCTGTTCAGAAGTGTTACAGACAAAACTACATGGCGATGGCAGTGAACTTAGCTTTTGATTATTTATTTGTTATAAGTTAAGGTCATACCTTACACAGCTGTAGAAACAAGCTTACTCCTTTTTATATATAGTATAAATACCCTCTACCCATCTAGATTTAGATGTAAATTAGATTGGATCAATATTATGATTTATTCTATCTAATCCCTTAGTATTATCTTCATCTTGAAAATTCTATCAAAATAATAGATTGTTTGTCTATAAATAAGCCTCTTACTTCGTTTGCAAATACACATTTCAAACTTTTTTCCTTTAAATACTTTCTCTTATATTTCTCTTATAGTTGCTCTTTTAAGATTTATTTCATAACACATTATTAGCATGATTCTCTAATCTCTCGAGTTTTAGTATTATTTTGTTTTCATCATTTTCAAGCTTTAAAAGGATTTCAATGGTTGATCTTTAATTTTTTGTTGTAACAAATCAAGTAAGTGTCTTTGATATCTCTTTAGTATTTTCATTCCATAAAAATCAATCTTAATATGAATTTTGCTATCATATTATATTTTATCCCTTGTTTGGAAAGGGAATTTGATATTAAATAGCTATTAATGTAAAATATTGAATGTTCATTCCCTAAAGTGAATGTGACAAATGGGTTAATAATAAAAAATTATAAATTTGTCTATTTCTTGAAGTGAATGCAACATCATTTAATAATTATGGTCATAGCAATAAATTCATCCATTCCTTGAAGTGAATGCAACATCATTATAATTGCTATAATAATTTACACTATCACTATTTTAATTCTAAGAATAATTTCACCTAAGAATAATTTCACCACTAGAAATTGATAGATAATTTTACCATCAGAATTTATGAATAATTTTATTACCAAAAGTGGATAGATAATTTTTTCATTAAAAGTGGATGGATGCCTTAACCCACTAACTCACTAAAAATGGATAATCTGCTAGAAATGGATCACTCACCAAAAGTGGATGGATACTTGTAACATACCAAAAATGGATGAATACTTGTAACATACCTAAAGTGGATGAATACCTTCAATCCATTAAAAGTGGATGAATGATGAAAAGACAAAAATGGAAAGAATAAAAGGAATATAGAAAATGCATTATCATTGATATGACATGAAAGATCATTATTTACATACTTGTTATACATTTTGAATTTTATCAAGTATCATTGAAACATAAAACTTCTTGTGATGATTTTAACCATGATCAAGTTGATATAGCACATTAAGATGTTTCTCTACCCTAAAAAAGGAATTGATTATATCATTGGTAATGAAAATGTAACACTTGACCCTAAATTATCGGTAACAGGTCATTCACATGCATTGGATAGCATGTTTGTATATTGAATTGCCCCGAGAAACAAGTTAAATGACAATATTGCCCCTAATGATATGGTTAAGTTAAATAAGTCTCGAATCAGTTTAAATAGAGAATTAAGGATGAATTTGAGAAAACTAAAACCCATGGATTGATTTAAAACATTGATTCGAAGTTCGAGGTTCACTTTGGAGTTAATTGGGAATATTGACCGATTAGGGACAAAACGATCATTTTTCAATTTCAGGACAAAATGAAGATTTTTAATAAAGATTTTGATTTTAAATGACCAAGAATAATCATGTGAAATATAATATGACTATTGGAGCATAAAATGAAGTTTAGCAGTTGAAAAGTGTAATTCTCGGTATTTTTGAGACACAATGGCAAAATAGTAATTTTACCATTAAAAGACAAAACAGGAATCTTCAAAAAAGATTTTTGATCCCATTTGATTGAGATTGATCATATTAAACTTAATGGAGTGTGATTTGAGGGTCTGGTAGTGAAAAGTTTCAATTCTCGGTACATTTCGGAGTATAGGGGTAAAATGGTAATTTTGTCATCGGTGGACTAAATTTAATTTTTCGAGAGGATTTGGATTAAATTTGACAAATTGGAGAATGGTATGAGTATGAGGGGTGAAAAATATGTCTATGGAAAATTTTTCAATTTTTGGAGCAAAAATATAATTTTGCACTTTTTCGGGAGCAAAAGTGTAATTTCGTAAAATTACACCATAAAAATTTTTGGGATTTGTCCAGAACTTCAGGAAAGTTGAGGATAAGGGAAGGAAATTTTTGTGGCTGAAAAGAAAATCAAAAGAAAATAAATAAATAATAAAATAATAAAAAAGTAATAAACATGTGAATAAATTGAATATTAATTATTTAAGTTATATAAAGCCATAAAAATCAGCCAAGAACCATTGAGAGGCTCGGCCTTGACCAGCAAGAAGAGGAAAGGAAGAAAACTCAAAACCCTAGCTTAGAATTAAGGGGAAAGTAAGGAAAAATAAAAAATTCAACCGATTAAAAGGTAAAATTTATGAATTTTCCTATTTATCTCTATTACCCATGCTTTCTTTTCTTTCTTCCATGCATGAAACCCTAGTGGGTATGATCAATCCTTGCTGACCGAATGCCCATGGAGAGATTTGAACAATTTTAGATTGATTTTAGGTTAGTTTAATGTTGTTTAGTTAGGTTATAGTTAAATATATCAAAACCTAGCTAGAAAAATAATTTTCTTCCATTGAAACCCATTTAAATTGAATTTCCAGGAGTGAAATTGCTGTTGAAAATGATGATATTTCATGGAAATTAAATGAATTTTGATGAATTATGAGCCTAGAAAAATTATGAGAATTTTCAAAGTAAAAATCAAAATTTTTACCCGCTAGGGGTAAAATCGTAATTTTCAATCTAGGACTGGTAAATTGACCCGTAGTTGCTGCCATTGAGTAATTGGAATGTAATCGATCAATTAGAAACTGAAACGGGTCAAATCGGAGTGAAAATGAAGATTTTAACAATTTAGACGCGTGTAGGCGAACTAAGTCGAATACCGTGTTTAGACGGTTATTCGGACAGTTGCATAACATTTCATGCATCATGAAGAGCTTGAAATAATTTACAGTGGTCTAACACAAATGATTGGAATTGTGTCGAAAATTACACATAGGTGGTGGGTTCCTCGGACGCGGGAAAATTTCGATGTAATGGAATTAGAAAGAGGGGTATCGTGCACTCCTATAACAAGGTGAGTGGATAATTTACCGTTTTCAATATCTAGAGTAGTTTTACCTGCTTCTGTGATTTAAAAATAAATTGAATCTATAAATGATTTTTAAATCGAAAAAAATTGATTTATTTACACTGAGTGAGTATATGGAGACCGGCATTAAATAGTGTTTATGTATAAAAATTGAAATTATGGCTTATGATCTTGGCGAGCATACTTGGCTAGTTTGTTGTGTTAAAATTGGCATGAATTGCTGTTTGCCGTGTAGGCTGGCCAGTATAAAAATTATCTTGTTATACCGTGAAATTTTTAGTGATATGGTGGGTTTAATTAGTCGCTGCAGTGACGGGTTTCCGTGGACTGCCTTTAGGAGGAGCACGGTAAACTCAAGAGTTACATGATCTCGGTTGGAGAAGCGCGTAGGATAACTCCTGAGATACCTAGAGAATTCACTCCATTTCTAACCCCACATGAGAGTGAATTAGGTCAACGTCAAGGAACGACTGTATTTTCCAAATTATGATATAAATTGTAACAACCTTGGTGGACTCGATAGGACACTCTGATCAAGTGTTCACGAGTATAAATTTTGGTCAAAGCCTAATTTTACGAAATAAATCATAAGCCTTATGTTTGAATTAATGAAATTATTTGGCATGATTTTACTAAACTTGGTGTTATGAATTATATGGTGATATGGCATTTTTATATATGTTGTCTCCATCTACTCAACTTTAGATGTCGTTGACGGTAATTATCTAACTCACTGGGTTGTAAAACTCACCACCCTCTCCTCCCCCTTACAGGCTCAAGATTTTTAATAGCACTCGTGTGCACATAGAGACTTGATTGAAGCCGAGTTCTTAGCATACACAAAGGTACATAGTTATATATAGTTGGGCCTACATGTCATTGTAATTCATGTACATACTTTGTTTAATTGTATAACAGTATGTAATAACTTAAGTTGCTTTTACGCATACAAATTTGATTATTGATGTTTATAAAAATATTGTTTTATAATAAATTGTAATATTTTTACCGATTCTGAAATTTTTGAAGAAAAATTGACGAAAATGCCCCTACGTGGTTAATGGTGCGATTTAATTGTTTTGGTTCAAAACACAAATTTTATTCATTGAAAAATGTTTATTGAAAATTATTAACAACGGGGTAGATGAAAAACTGGTACGGGATGCCTTGCGGGGTCTCGATTTTCACTCGGGGAATGAGTACCTATCGGGACGTCGCGGCAGTTGTCACAGGCCCGATGGGTGGTTCCGGGGTGTGACAGAAAATATCCATTGTTAATTTTCTTGTCCTAAAAATGGAATTGATCATTTGATTGGTAATGGAAATATCTGAAAATGAGCTTAATAGTAATTGATATATTTTAGTATAACTATATTATGAAGCTACTTTAATATGTTCTTATTATGTTTAAATGATATGTTTTTATTATATGTTTTAATTGTGTATTTAATATTTTTTTTATGTTAACTTGTAAGTTTCTTATTGTATATACCCTTTTTTTTATTGAAGAAAACTATGGATATTTATCTTGTTGGATCCAAGATCTATGATGTAAATGTATATCTAGTAGACATTGCTACAACATGCATTATATTTAAAGACAAGAAATATTTTTCCACTTGATAACGGAAAAAAACCAATGTCAATACAGTAAATAGTAGTATAAGATTAATTAAAAGCTCCGAAAGAGTTAATATTTTACTACCTTAAGGAACAAAGTTTGTAATAGAGGATATATTATTTTTATTACCTTAAAGAAATTTATTAATTTTTAAATATATTCATCTGAATAGATATCATATTAAGACAACAAATGAAAGAGACAATTAATACTTCTATATTACATCTATTATTTCGAGTAAGAAGTGTGTGTTCAAAAAAAATTACCTATTCTATTCTATGGATTTTACTATACAAATATTAGAATAATTGAAACCTAAAAACCAAAAGTTTACTAATGGTTTTAAAGTTTGGCATAACTAGTTAAACCATTTTGGATTAATAATGATGCAAAAAATTATTGAAAATTAAAATGATCATTCATTGACAAACAAAAAAAATTTCAATCAATGAAATACTCATGTGTTGCTTGCTTTTAAGGCAAATCAATTATAAGGCTATCATTGGCTAAAGTTGCAACTGAATTCTTTATGTTTTTAAAACATATTTGGGGATATATGTGGATTCATATATTCGCCATATAAACTATTTAGATATTTTATAATTTTAATATATGCATCGGCTAAATGGTCACATGTGTGCTTATTATCAGTTTGCAATTTAGCATTTGCAATCATTTGTTTGTAAGCACATTTTCCTAATTATGTAATCAAAACTATTTATCTGTACAATGTTGGTGAATTTACATCTCTAGCTTTTAATGCATATTGTATATTAGTTGGAATACTGTTGAATAACCTGTTGTTTATGTTCATACACAAAACGGTCTAGTAGAATTGTTTATTTAATACTTTTAACTGATTACAAGACCCTTACTTATGAAATTTAAACTCTCAATTTCTATTTGGAGGCATGCCATTTTAGATGCAACAGTACTTGTACACATCAAGCCAACAAATTATTATAAATATGCAATTGGTTTATGGTTAGGAATCAAATATTTCCATCTCAGAATTTTTGGATATACGGTATATGTTTCAATTACTCCACCACAATGCACAAAAATGAGTCCTTAAAGGAGGTTAAGAATATATGTTGGATATAAATCTCCATTTGTAATTAAAATTATCAATAAGAGATTTATTCATAGCCAAGTTTGTCAATTGTCATTTTAATGAAACAAGTTTTCCAACATTAGGAGAAAAAAATAAGCAGCTAGAAAAGGAAATTTCTTAAAATAAATTATCATTATCTAGTTTTAATCCTTACAAAATCAATATGAACTTGATGTTTAAAAGATAATTTTTTTTACAAAATATAGTAAATCAATTGCCAAACGTATTTATTGACCTAAAAAGAATAACTAAATCTTATATATCAGTTGCAAATGCTCATGTTAGCATTGATGACCAAAGCATGCCAGAAGCATGGAGATTAATTAGTTCCAAAGATAAAATCTTTAAAAAAAAAAAGAGCAAATGTTCAAAATGGTCAGAAAGAGGAAGTAGAAACTCTAAAAGAGACCTCTAACATAATTAATAAAATTTAGAAAGAAATTTAGGTATTTGAAATCATTGAAAATAAAGAGATCTCAATAAATTATGTCATGATAGGAAATATGGAAACGGAAAATAAATATCGACGATATTTTCGTATATAATATAGCACTCAATATTATGAAAGAAAAACAAGGATCTTGAACTTATATTTATTGAAGAATGTAGACATGGCAATGATTGATTAATGTGGAAATATGCAATTAAGGAGGAATTGAATTTACTTGCAAAACATAAAGTTTTTGGACTTGTAGTCTGTAAACCAAAAAGTGTAAAACCAGGGGGATATAAATGGGTATTTGTGTGAAAACAAAATGAGACAAATGAGATTATGAGATATAAACCACGGCTTGTCACATAAGGTTTTACCAAAAAACCTAGTACTAATTATGAAGTGACATATTCTCCTATAGTGGATGCAATTACATTTCAATATTTAATTAGTCTGGTAATACATGAAAAACTTGAATTGCGCTTGATGGATGTAGTTACAACCTATTTATACGACTCACTTGATAATGATATCTATATGAAAATCCCTGAATGATTTAAGTTACCTAAAGCACAAAATTTGAATTTTTGAGAAATTTATTCGATCAAATTAAATAAATCCTTATATAGATTAAAGCAATCCAGATGCATATGGTATAATCATCTTAGTGAATATTGAAAGAAAGCTATAGAAATAATCCTATATGCTTATGTATTTTATAAAAGGATTTAGATATGAATTTGTCATAATTGTTTTTTATGTTGATGACTTGAACATTATTAGAACTCTTGTAGAGTTATCAAAAGTTATAGATTACTTAAAGAAAAAATTTGAGATAAAAGATCTTGAAAAAACAAAGCTTTGTTTGAATTTTTAGATTGAATATTTGATAGATGGAATTTTTGTCCATCAATCTAATTATATAACAAAAGTGCTAAAATGATTTTATAGGAAATGCATCTATTGATTTCACCAATATTTCTAAGGTCACTAGATGTGAAAAAAAAAAGACCGTTTTCGACCTCGTGAAGATAATAAAGAACTTCTTGATCTTGAAGTATCATATCTTATTGCAATTGGATCACTAATGTATCTTGCTAGTAATACATGACTTGATATATCATTTATTGTAAATTTATTAGCAATATATAGTTTTTCTCCAACTCAAAGAGATTAGAATGGAATTTAACATATACTTCGATATCTCCTAAGAATAATGGATATGAGCTTGTATTATTCAAATGCATTAAAATCATATTTAATTGGTTATGGAGATGCATGATATTTATTTGATCCACACAAAGCTCGATTCTTGATAGGTTACTTGTCCACATATGGAGTTATAACTATTTCATGGCGTTTCGCAAAATAAATTATAGTTGCTAATTCTTTTAACCACACATAAATTTTAGCAATTCACGAGACCAATCATGAATGTGTCTAGTTAAGATCTGTAACTCAATATATTTCAAAAACATGTGGCTTGTCAACTAAGAAGGAAATGCTAACAACATAATATGAGGATAATACTACTTGTATAGTACAGCTAAAAGAAGGATACATTAAAGGTGATAAGACAAAACATATTTCGTCAAAATTCTTCTTCACTCATGATTTCCAAGAAAATGGTGATATTATCATTCAACAAATATAGTCAAGTGAAAATCTAGTAGATTTGTTCACCGAAGTCATTCCTACTACAACATTTGTAAAGTTGTTACAAAAGATTGGAATGCATCATTTTAAATATCTCTATAATGTAGTCATCAAGGGGAGTAAAATATGTATTATACTCTCTTCTTTAATCAAGGTATTTCCTATTGGGTTTTCTTGATAAGGTTTGTAATGAGGCAATATTTTAAAAGTGTATTTTTTAAAAGAATTATATTTTTTTTCCTTCACTCAGATTTTTTTCCATAAGGTTTTTTTCTTGTAAGGTTTTGACGAAATATATTCTTAATACAATGGATATTCAAAGGGGAGTGTTATGCATATTTTTGTGAATATTCGTTTATATTATCTATATCTAGATTTGGATGTAAATTACATTGGATTAATATTAGGATTTAATCCATCTAATCCCTTAGTATTTTCTTTATCTTGTAAATTCTATAAAAAATGGGTTATTTGCTTATAAATAGATCATTCACTTCATTTATAAATACGCACTTCAATAAAATCTTCTTTTTCTCTCTAAATATTTTCTCTTATATTTTTCTCATAGTTGTTTTTTTGAGATTTATTTCATAACATATTTAACATTTTGTAATGGGAATTTCACAAAATTTCCCTTTTTTTTTTGTTTATTTGGCACTGTTAGTTCCTTTTAACAATTGTTGTCAAGACTAATTCCAAGGTTGGGAGAATTAATTAAGTTTGTTTTAGATGAAAAATTTAAGGTACCTAGAAGAGCACCAACGCAACGAACGGGTTTATAAAATTTCATAAACAGTTAATTTAATGAAAACTGAAAACTGCATTTGAAAAAGCTTTATAAACAATTAATGAAGAAATATATACTAATCTATATCAATTCTATGTGGCAAACACACTTACTTTAAAGTCTCATAATTTAAAGTAAAAAATACAAATGATTCAATTATAGACAATTGAGATTCCAAAAATAACTTAATCATACAATAAAATTGCAAAACAAATACCTCCCAATATTAACAAAAAACAAAATAGCATGAATGCAATCATTCTTCATTTTACTTCACATAATATTTATAATTCTCTTATATTTCAAGTGTTAACTACTGTTCCTTTTAATTCAATTTAAGCATTTGAAATAAAATCAAAAGAATTGGTCAACAATTGATTACATTAATAGCAAGACATAAAATGAAATTGCTTTAGTAAAATCGCAAACGATTAGAATTCCTTAAATCAAGCTCATCAATTGAATTAAAAGCTTGAATAAAAACAAAAATAATAAAGAATCCAAATAATAAAACCTTGAATAAACAAATGAAATGAGACAAAAAGAAAGAAAATTAGAAACTTACATCAAAGGTTTTTGGTTTTTGTATAGGAGTAATAACATTATAAAAAAACATAATAAAAATCTAAATAATAAAAACAAGGTAAACAGAAAATCATGGAATTAATTATTCAATTAATTATTTTATTTTTTTTACTTAAATTAATTATTTTATTTTTATTCTTACCATTTTTTAGACTAATTTCATTAATTGGAATTAATGCTTAAATTCAAATTAAATAAATCAAATAAATAATTAAAAAGTAAAACAATGGGCAAGAAAATAAGATGAAAAAGAAAGGAGAAAAAATAAGAAAAAAAAGCCCGTTTATCTCTATCTAATTTGATTAATCAATTAAAAAAATAAAAAAAATTGAATTTATATTTGTATATCTACTCTTGACCCTTAACTCTCTCTCCTGATCTCTCCTTTCTTTTCTCTCCTCTTTCCTCACCCCATTCAAATTCTTCCTCTAAGTAAGAGGGAAAGCAAGGGAACACTCCAATGAAGAGAAAAAATTCCGGATCCATGGCATTATGAAAAGACGGAAATGCCATGGCCACACAAAAATACAAAAACCCTTAAAAAACCTCAGAATAAGAATAAAAAAAAACTTAAAAACAAAAGCATACATAAACAAAAACTTCATAGGAATAAATAAAAGAAAAATCAAACATGAAAAATAACAACTAAATAGAAGTCGAGCAATAGAACCTTTTGGAAAAAAAAAAATAAAACCATGAGCATATGAAAGGGAAAAATTAAAACTAAAATATTTGAAGAACTAAAACATAAAGCAAATTAACACAATCAAACCAAAGCAACACAAAAACCACGAATCAAAACAAAATAAAAATCACAAAAAAGCAGGAGATTTTTTTTTTTAGCCATTAAAAATAAGGCGTGTTTAAAAATAGCCAGTAAGATAACTTTAACTGTTTTTAGCCAAAAAAGTACATTTTCGGACAAAAATGCCCTTAATGAGACATCTTTGTTCTGGGCACTCTAAAACACCCGGACGGCGGAAAATTATGCAAAGAAATTAGCGAACATCTATTTTTTCCGCAAAACATCTTTTTTTTTTTTTTTGGAGAAGCTTGTGCAAAAGAAAATAATGTTGCATGAGATGGATTTTCTGAATGTTCGGACATGGCATTCAGATAAACCGAACGAGGAAGGGAGGTGGTCGTGATGAATCGAAAGCTTGGAGCACGATGTGAAACCGGAAATCCTGCTTAAGGAGGTGAATTGAAAGGAGAAAGACGTGAATGCAAAGCACGAAATGGTCATGCTACAGCAATAGGGACAGGCCATTGGGTTTAGGGTTTGTGAAAGGGAAAATGTGACACGGCAGGGTGCAGAGTTGGTGACACGGTAGGGTGCAGCGTTGGTGACACGGCAGGGTGTAGAGTTGGTGGTGACACGGCAAGGTGCAGAGTTGGTGACACGGCAGGGTGCAGCGTTGGTGACACGGCAGGGTGCAGAGTTGGTGACATCCCCCCCTTGATATAGTAAACTTTAGAATTGTCACTAGCCTAATAAATAAATCTGTTTCTCTTGGCCTCCGACCTGTTTGCAATGTCCAACCCAGGCTATTTAAAATCCAGAGTCTCTGGATTTCAAATAGCCAAGGTTGGACAATTGCTTACAGGTCAGAGGTGAAGAGAAATAGATTCATTATTCGACTAGTGGACAACTCTAAAGTTGAATACATCAAGGGCGGGATGGAAACAACTGCAAAAAATGCTCGGAAGAACTGCGGATGAAGCATCGACAAAGTCTGCTTTAGAGGCAACGTACGGTCTGTCTATGAGAACTGAGGAGTTTTGGACTATATATGGTAGAGGAATATAAACCGACCTAAACCGACTTTACCAGTTTAAACGTTTCGGCTACCACTGCGGACCTGGTCGTGACACGCCAAGTGCATGCAGATATTGGTGGTGACACGGCATGGAGCTGAGTTGGTGACACGGCATATGCTGAGTTTGTGACACACCATGGTGACACGGTTTTGAGTGTGTGACACGGCATTGCTTTAACATCTGACAGGCCAGGGTTTGCTTTGAAGTATGTGACACGGCATTAATAGAAAGGCTGACACGGCGGATTGAAAAGCAGGCAGTTTCATGAATATCCCTTAATTTTAAATTTTATTTATTCATTTTTCACAGTAAACCGTTCATATTCCCTTTTCCTCATTCGTAAACGTCTGTGTGTGTGAACCAAGGGCTGTTCGATTCATTTCTCATTGTGAAAGGTGGAAGGGAGTTCAACTTCGCTGTTTAGAAGGTTAACGACACCACTGCAACAGGAAGAAGAATGTCAGATATCGGTGAAGAGGTACGTGAGACTGGAAAAAAAAAACCACAAAAAAAACCTTCATTGATTTCGGTAATTGATTTTAAGGGTTTAGGGTGATACATATGGTCGTCTTTTTTGCAAATGTTAAGTTTTAAACTGTTTGAGTCCTGGTTTGGTGCTGTGTTGATTGGACTTTGGGGTTTAGTGTGTGACAACATCTTCACCTGATATGCATGGCGTGTCACAGCATTTCACCTGGTATGCTGATAATTCTATTTTATAGTATTATTTTATTTCAATTTTGTTATTAAATTTTAGCTAAGTCTTTAGTTTTTAATTGTAATTTACTTAATTTTTAGTTATTTTTATATTTAGTTTATTTTTAAGTAAGTTATTTAATTTTATGTTATTTCCTTTAATTTGGTTAATATTTATTAGTTTTTATATTTTTGGTAGGACCTAAAGTCATTGGGTTTAATTTTGAAAAGTAAGGTGATAAAAGACCCATAAGTCTGCTTGCATATGCTTCAGTGTTTTAACTATATCTCGAGTTACAGAACACCAATTACTGAGATTCTTTGACCATTGGAAAGCTAAGAGACAGAGCTACAACTTTCATGAAGATCACTTTGCCCAGTTCTGTCTCGAAGATGGAGAAAATCGTATCGTAATGTTGCTGGACGTCCTGTGCCGGGAATGGAAATTTGTAAAGACTGTTAAGTGATTTCTTGGGCCTCTCATTATGTTTTAAGCCCAATTAAACCCTAGGTCAACTTGGAGAAATTTAGGTTAAGTTTGTTAGTATAAATAGGATGTTTTTGAAGAATTTAAAGAGGAGAACCTTTGGAGATTCAAGAAGCTAGAAGTTGAAGCGGAAACCCGGAGATCAAAGCGGCAATTATTTTGTTTTCTTCCTTAGCTTTTATTCTTCTTGTTATTTTCAATGGTTGAACTTTATACAATGTTATTTAATTTTACAATTATGAGTAGCTAATTTTCTTTTTCTAGGATTGCAATTGAACTCACATGTAGTTTAATTTTTTAATCTCTTTCTTACTTATTTTCAATGGGAATTGAATTGTTTATTCCAATTTGTTCTTAATGCTTTTGATTGCTTGGCCACCAATTAAATTGATTTAGGAACCTAAACAAACTTGGGAGAGGGAGTTTAGAGTAGACTAAAATTGGGATAGCATATGATCATGTTAAATGATTTGCGTATAGGATATGGATATACCTATAGGCCATATGTAGCCAGATTAGAGCCTGAACTTAATGAGTCTATTTTAATTTCAAATCACATAGGGATATAGTGTTTTGGTTAAAATAGATATTTTTATAGGACGAGTCGGGAGACCCTTATAAATAATTTAAGACTCTAGGTTAGCAATTCAACCCATTGAAATAAGTTAAGGATGAGAGGTAAAATTTAGATGAAGTGTGAGGGATATTGTAATCCTAGGCTTGTTAATTTGATATTTTCTCCAGTCATTATTGTTTTGATTTTTCTTGTTATTTTAAATTCTAGTTTATTAGTTTTAATTAATCAATTAATTTGGATTATTTGGATAAAATTAAATTGTTTTAATTTTAGTAATTAGTAAAGTTTTAGACCAATTCTCCGTGGGAACGATACTCTACTTGCTAATATACTGTTTATTCGATACGTATACTTGCGTAGTGGATTTTTAACTGACAAGTTTTTGGCGCCGTTGCCGGGGAATTGTTTCTAGAATTTTTACTAATACTAATACCAAGCAATTTAATCTTACTTCAAATTTTATTTTTCTTGTTTTAATATTAGTTTTTTGTTTGTTTACAGGTATCTTTAGTCCTTGTATGCAAAGAAGAAACAACTTGAATCTTGTTCCTTTTGATCCTGAGATAGAAAAAACTTTCAGAAGGCGACGAAGGGAGAATTCACAAGTTGCACCTTTAGATCAGACAATGGCTGAGGATAACAATAACAATGGCAATAATGCCATTAATCTGGTTCCTGAAGCAAATAGATCACTGAGAGATTATGCTGTTCCGCTATTGCAAGGTTTGCACCAAAGTATTAGGAGACCGTCCATTAATGCCAACAATTTTGAAATTAAACCAGCTTACATTCAGATGATTCAGTCTTCAGTCCAGTTTGGTGGGTTACCCAGTGATGATCCTAATTCTCATTTGGTAAATTTCTTGGAGATTTGCGACACCTTTAAATACAATGGAGTAACTGACGATGCTATCAGATTGAGACTGTTTTCGTTTTCTCTGAGGGATAAAGCAAAAAGCTAGCTTAATTCACTACCTAATGGGTCTATCACTACATGGGAAAAACTGGCTCAAAAGTTTCTTGCAAAATTCTTCCCCCCTGCAAAAACTGCAAAGATGAGGAACGATATTACCTCATTCACACAATTTGATGGTGAGTCCTTATATGAAGCTTGGGAAAGGTTTAAGGAATTATTGAGAAGATGTCCACATCATGGGATTCCTGATTGGTTGCAAGTTCAGACATTCTACAATGGGCTGGTTGGGTCAATTAAAACTACAATTGATGCTGCCGCTGGTGGGGCATTAATGAGTAAGAATGCTGCGGATGCTTATAACTTGTTGGAAGAGATGGCCTCCAATAATTATCAATGGCCTTCAGAAAGGTCAGGATCAAGAAAAGTAGTTGGAGCTTATGAAATTGATGCACTTGGCAATTTGACTGCTCAATTAGCTTCACAAGTGGCTGCACTGACCAAAAAGTTTGACACACTAGGAGTCCATGCGGTTCAAAATTCATCAGTGTTTTGCGAGATGTGTGGAGATGGCCATTCACATGATCAATGTCCATATAATTCGGAATCAGTCCAGTTTGTGGGGAACTTCAATAGACAGCAGAATAATCCTTACTCCAATACTTATAATCCTGGTTGGAGAAACCACCCAAATTTTTCATGGAATAATGTAGGGCCTTCCAATCCAAAACCCATCATGCCTCCTGGTTTCCAACAACAAGTCAGACCACCAGTTCCTGAAAAGAAATCCCACTTGGAAGAACTTCTCTTGCAATATATGTCCAAGAATGATGCTTTAATTCAAAGTCAAGATGCTTTAATTCAAAGTCAAGGAGCTTTGATTCAAAGTCAAGCAGCCTCCTTGAGAAATCTTGAGACCCAAGTAGGACAGCTTGCAAATTCCATCAACAGTAGACCCCAAGGTGCTTTACCAAGTGATACTGAGTGCAACCCAAGAAGAAAAGGTAAGGAACATTGTATGGCAATCTCTCTCCACAATGGACAAGAGGTAAGTAATCAAGCTTTAAATTCTGAGATTTCAATTCAAGTTGATGAGAAAGAAATTGAAAAAGAAGCTAAAAAAGAAATTGTGGTTGACAAATCTGTTGAAAATTCTAAAGGTAAATCACAATCTACTCCCACACCTCCACCACCTTTTCCTCAACGTTTTCAAAAGCAAAAATTGGACAAACAATTCCAAAGATTTCTTGAGGTATTTAAAAAATTACACATTAATATTCCTTTTGCTGAAGCTTTAGAACAAATGCCAAGTTACCTTAAATTCTTGAAAGACATCCTGACCAAGAAGAGGAAATTGGAAGAGTTTGAGACAGTTGCACTTACTGAAGAGTGCAGTGCTATAATCCAGAATAAGCTGCCACCAAAGCTTAAAGATCCAGGGAGTTTTTCTATTCCTTGCACTATTGGTAGTTTTAAAATTTCTCAAGCTTTATGTGATTTAGGTGCTAGTGTTTCAATAATGCCTTTTGCTATTGCCAGGAAACTTGGATTTCAAGATATACAACCTACTACCGTTACCTTGCAATTAGCAGATAGAACAATCAGGCACCCAGTTGGGATTATAGAGGATGTTTTGCTTAAAGTTGGGCATTTATACATTCCAGTGGACTTCATTGTGCTTGAGATTGAAGATGATGTTGAAATTCCTCTTATTTTGGGAAGACCATTCTTAGCTACAGCTGGAGCAATAATTGATGTGAAGAATGGCAAAATAACTTTCAATGTTGGAGAAGAGGAAGTGATATTTAATTTGTTCAATTCAACTCAATATCCCTATACAGATAGTTGTTATAAAGTGGCTTTGGTCAATGAAGGTAAAGGCAAGCCTATTCCACCACCTCCAATTGAGCATGCACCAATCTTTGAGTTTAAGCCACCACCTACGCCTGTGAGACCCAAGCAGTCAGCAACTGAGCATCCTCCGCCACCATCTAATTGTCCTTTTGAGATTGGACAACAAGTAATGATGCTTTCTAGATCATACTTCAAGCTTTTTCCATGGAAACGCAAAGAAAGATGGTGGGGTCCTTTCACAATGGTCAAGGCTTATCCGTGTGGAATAATTGAGATTGATAGTGAGGATACAGGCACATTCATGGTTAATGGGCTGAGCCTTAGACCATATTTCGAAGATGAAGAATTGAAAAGGGGGGTGCTATAGTCAAGCTAGTGACTATAAACGAGCGCTTCTTGGGAGGCAACCCAAGTTCCTTAACTTTAATTATTTTCGTTATTTTTTTTCATGAGTTTTTATTTTATTTTATTTTATTTTACTACTTATTTATTTAGTAGTTGTTTTTATTATTCATTTTAATTTTTTTATCTCCTTTTACAGATAATTGGTTTTCAAAAAAAAAAAAAAGTTTTGTTGAAACAGAATGTTTCAGCGCAGCGGCACTCAAATTGAGAGCCGCGGCGCTGCATGAGGCTGTAAAAGCAGTGCGGGTACTGTAGAAACAGTGTCAAAACAGTGCGATGCATTGTAGAAACAGTGCAGAAAAACACTGTAGGAACAGTGTAGCAGTGCAGAAACACTGTAGAAACAGTGCGGTACAGTGCAGAAATACTGTAGTAACAGTGCAGAAAAACACTGTAGGAACAGTGTAGCAGTGCAGAAATACTGTAGAAATAGTGCGGTAACAGTGCAGTAACAGTGTAGAAACACTGTAGAAACAGTGCAGTAGGGCCCATTTCCAACCCTTTAATTCTTTTTTCAGCCGCACAATTTTATTTTATTTTTTTTAATTTTTCTGCAATTTTTTTTGTCTTTTCCGTCACACTATCCTTCTTTTTATTTTTCTGCTTCTTTCTCTTGTCTTCAGCCACATATTATTTTTATTATTATTATTTTTTTTTTCATTTTTTTTCACTTTTGTCTTCGTTCAACCGCACCATCATTCTTACTATTTTTTTTATTCTTTTACAACTTCTTCCTCTTGAAATTTTTGTTTCTCTCTTTATCTTTTCATTTTTTTTTCGCATTAGTTCTACTTTTATTTTATTTTATATTTTTTTTTCACTCACCACATTTACTCTTCCCTCAAGAGTATTTAGGCTGCATCTTAAAGAGTGGGATGGATGTCTACTTTTCCTTCGTTGCTTATGGATTCCGACACTGAGGATGATTTTCGTGGTGACGATGCAGAGGATTCATAGTCTTCCATTCCGGAGTTAGGGGAGTATTCTTGTCTTTTTTCTTTATTTTTTTTATCACATTGAGGACAATGTTTATTCTAAGTTTGGGGGTAGTTTAGAATTTAGTGAATTTAGTGGTATCGAAATTTTTTTTTATTTTTTTTTATGTTTAGTTAGCTTTGGTTTAGAATTTTGTTAGTCTATTTTTATTTTTTATTTATATTTTGCATGTTTTATCTATGTGTTTCAAAAAAAAACTTTTTTTTTTTGTGAGATAGATGCGCCTTATTCATGATTGTCCCAATCCTATGATGATATTTTAATTATCTTTTGATTCTTAGCTTTTGGGAAGCATATAGTTATGATTTAATTTCATGTGATATTCTTGTGTTAATTTTATTTTAGAGTGTGACTTCCAATAAATTGAGCACTATACTCTTTTACTTAGAATTTTTATGTGATTCAGAGAAAATTTATGTTGATGAAAAAGTATAGTGAAGTCATGAATTCTAGAATTTGTTTGATTCTTTCTCGAGGCGAAATCTTAGATAACACTTAGGATAGGAAGTGATTTAGGCCATCTTTGGACCGTTTGAGCCTTTTTGAGCCTACCTTGTTATATTTATCCTTAGTCACCCTTTTTGAGCCTAATTTACCTTTTCTTTGTAATTACTTAATTATGTAGCCATGGCCTTTCTATTTAAATCCAGCAATTTGAACCTTTCACCCTCTAAGTATTTTAATCTTTCTAAGGAATGATTTGAGCTTAAAGAATAAATTGAGGAGAAAGGTGAAAAAAAACAAAAATTGATGAAGGTTGTCGGAAAAATTACCCCTTGTTATAATTGTCAAAAATAAGTTTGGGGGTTGCAAAAAAAAAAAAAAAGCAATGTGTGTTACAAATGAAAGTTTATTTCAAGTTTGAGGGTGCTAAAAAAAAAACAATTTTTTTTGAGCTCTTTATGTGTCATAGATTGATTAAGTGCTTAGGGTGAATCTGAGCCTAAATATATCATTTATCATACCTTGACCCTAGCCTTACATTACAAGCTTGATAAAGACCTATTCATTCTTGAATAAGTGTTAATCTACATTAGTGGAGAGAGAGATGAAAAACAAACTTATGGGATCCAAGTACTAATCTATGCTTAGATTTGGCATGAACTAATTTGAATTACATGATATTCTTTGTAAAAAGAGCATTCACACACACACGGAAGTCCATTCGAAAAATAAAGTTTCGCTTGAATTGATGCATGAATTTAAGGATTAGTTGTATGTTACCTTAAGCTAGAATTTGAGTTAATTTCTGAGGAAAAATTGAGAAATCATGATTTGGTACTTCTATCTCTTGTTTAAG
Organism: Theobroma grandiflorum; assembly: GCA_036013995.1. Taxonomy (NCBI): domain Eukaryota; kingdom Viridiplantae; phylum Streptophyta; class Magnoliopsida; order Malvales; family Malvaceae; genus Theobroma; species Theobroma grandiflorum. The sequence goes on along the minus strand of CP142132.1, from coordinate 13,354,672 downwards.
AATTTTTCTTGTTTAGTTTTCTTTTGTGATTCTTTTCTTTTGTTCGAGGACTAGCAAAATCTTAAGTTTGGGGGTGTGATAATTCTATTTTATAGTATTATTTTATTCCAATTTTGTTATTAAATTTTAGCTAAGTCTTTAGTTTTTAATTGTAATTTACTTAATTTTTAGTTATTTTTATATTTAGTTTATTTTTAAGTAAGTTATTTAATTTTATGTTATTTCCTTTAATTTGGTTAATATTTATTAGTTTTTATATTTTTGGTAGGACCTAAAGTCATTGGGTTTAATTTTGGAAAGTAAGGTGATAAAAGACCCATAAGTCTGCTTGCATATGCTTCAGTGTTTTAGCTATATCTCGAGCTACAGAACACCAATTACTGCGATTCTTTGACCATTGGAAAGCTAAGAGACAGAGCTACAACTTTCATGAAGATCACTTTGCCCAGTTCTGTCTCGAAGATGGAGAAAATTGTATCGTAATGTTGCTGGACGTCCTGTGCCGGGAATGGAAATTTGTAAAGACTGTTAAGTGATTTCTTGGGCCTCTCATTATGTTTTAAGCCCAATTAAACCCTAGGTCAACTTGGAGAAATTTAGGTTAAGTTTGTTAGTATAAATAGGATGTTTTTGAAGAATTTAGAGAGGAGAACCTTTGGAGATTCAAGAAGCTAGAAGTTGAAGCGGAAACCCGGAGATCAAAGCGGCAATTATTTTGTTTTCTTCCTTAGCTTTTATTCTTCTTGTTATTTTCAATGGTTGAACTTTATACAATGTTATTTAATTTTACAATTATGAGTAGCTAATTTTCTTTTTCTAGGATTGCAATTGAACTCACATGTAGTTTAATTTTTTAATCTCTTTCTTACTTATTTTCAATGGGAATTGAATTGTTTATTCCAATTTGTTCTTAATGCTTTTGATTGCTTGGCCACCAATTAAATTGATTTAGGAACCTAAACAAACTTGGGAGAGGGAGTTTAGAGTAGACTAAAATTGGGATAGCATATGATCATGTTAAATGATTTGCGTATAGGATATGGATATACCTATAGGCCATATGTAGCCAGATTAGAGCCTGAACTTAATGAGTCTATTTTAATTTCAAATCACATAGGGATATAGTGTTTTGGTTAAAATAGATATTTTTATAGGACGAGTCGGGAGACCCTTATAAATAATTTAAGACTCTAGGTTAGCAATTCAACCCATTGAAATAAGTTAAGGATGAGAGGTAAAATTTAGATGAAGTGTGAGGGATATTGTAATCCTAGGCTTGTTAATTTGATATTTTCTCCAGTCGTTATTGTTTTGATTTTTCTTGTTATTTTAAATTCTAGTTTATTAGTTTTAATTAATCAATTAATTTGGATTATTTGGATAAAATTAAATTGTTTTAATTTTAGTAATTAGTAAAGTTTTAGACCAATTCTCCGTGGGAACGATACTCTACTTGCTAATATACTGTTTATTCGATACGTATACTTGCGTAGTGGATTTTTAACTGACATATGCGTGGCGTGTGACAGGCGTGTGACAGAATTTCACCCCATATGCATGGCGTCGTGTGACAGCATTTCACCTCATATGCATGGCGTGTGACAGCATTTCACCTCATATGCATGGCGTGTGACAGGCGTGTGACAGAATTTCACTCCATATGCATGGCGTCGTGTGACAGCATTTCACCTCATATGCATGGCGTGTGACAGAATTTCACTCCATATGCATGGCGTCGTGTGACAGCATTTCACCTCATATGCATGGCGTGTGACAGGCGTGTGACAGAATTTCACTCCATATGCATGGCGTCGTGTGACAGCATTTCACCTCATATGCATGGCGTGTGACAGGCGTGTGACAGAATTTCACTCCATATGCATGGCGTCGTGTGACAGCATTTCACCTCATATGCATGGCGTGTGACAGGCGTGTGACAGAATTGCACTCCATATGCATGGCGTCGTGTGACATCATTTCACCTCATATGCATGGCGTGTGACAGCATGGTGCCTCATATGCATGGCGTGTCACAGCATTTCACCTCATATGCATGGCGTGTCAGAACAATTATTTATATAGTTAGTATACCTTTTGGGCACATTATTGGTTAACTGACTCGTGCACGTGTGCCATGTGATGCAGATGCATCGTAGAGAATATGAGGATCTTGACAATGTCCTCATTGTGCCGAGGGAGAAGTGGGCCTTCAATGTCTCAATAAACACCCACTGTAAGTGGTCCCAGCTCCATTACATCAACAAGACTCTCCAAGAGAAGGGGGAGTTGGATGCAGTGAAGCGTACATGCTTCGGAATGCTCCTGGATGTCTATCCGCAAGGCTACTTCAGCGCTGGTCTCCTTCATAACATAATGATTCATCGAATCAATGAAAAGGAGGCAACGGAGGAGGAGCTCTGGTTTGCTATCGGCAAGAGCAAGGCGCGGATATCGAAGCAGGAGTTCTGCCTTATAACCGAGCTGAAGTTCGGTCCAATGCCCGATGTGTTCACACGTTCGTACGAGATGGTTGCGGACGGAATTCATGCGAGATATTGGAGCGGCCAGGATAGCATAAAGCTGCAGGCTTTGCTTGACACGTTCCGCGGAGGAAACTTCCAGCGGGAAGGAGACGCGACCAAGATGGCACTCGTCTTGATCGCAAATAACATTTTATTTGGGCAAGACTACCGTAGACGGGTGACACCTTGGTTGCTGTCATTGGTTGGGGACCTTGACGCTTGGAACGCATTTCCGTGGGGCCACTATGTTTGGAGGCTCACCTTGGACTACCTATTGAAAGGGTTCGAGGTGCCTACCTCAAGCGAAGCAAAGGAAAGCCGTTTACGGTACAACATCTACGGCTTCGTATGGGTGATACAGGTATTGTCACATTTACCGCTTTTGTTTGGTTTCGAGAAAATAATTTATTGTTGCACTGTTTAATAATTTACGTTTGATAATGTTTACAATTGACTTGCAGTTCTGGGCATTGGAGGCAATTCCGGTCTTGCGGAAAATAGTAGCCCCCTCTGCTCCGAAGGATAACGTGTACCCGCGAATGTGCAGATGGCAATGTAATCAGAAGCCAAAAGACCTGCACAAGGCGGTTGAGAAGTTCGAGTCATCTAAGCAAGTGAGTGAACAGCTACAAATTGATCGATCCTTCATGTTTGTATAAGAAATTTGCCTCAAATTTAAACGTTTGATAAATATTTTTCTTTTGTAGTTATGGGCCCTGGAGACGTTGGAGATCACCCCGGAGGAGGCCAACCGGGAGTATTTGGTGGACCTCGATGTGCCGTTATCGGAGGGCCACCAGTACGTGCCAATCGGGCAGACGGAGGATCGGGGTGATCACATTGGTGTCGCTGCCAGGTCGAAGAGGAGAAGCCTGAAGGAGAAAAGATCCACCGCTTCAAGTAAGCGGATGCGCACCGACTCTCCCAGTGTTGATGAGCCGTTGGCCCCAGAGTTGATGGAACAAGGAGACGACCATGGTGCAGGAAGTGAACAGCCGGTATTTACGGTTCTAACATTTTTTTTACATCCATTTTGATATGTGATTATCTACTAACATTTATGTGCGTGCAGTTGGATCAACCTACGGCAGCTCCACAACCACCCACCGGTCCTCCTCAGTCACACATTCGTATTAAGCCGTCGGTAAGTTTGATTATAACGATTTCTGTTCAAAGTTTCGACATATGTTGAGCTAGTAACAAAGTAACTTATGTCATTGCAGTTCACGGAGGCCACGTCCAATCCGCAACCAGCAATGGCTCCGACTCCGATTCAACCGCATACTGCCCATGAGCCGCCGGTAAGGATATTAAAGTTGTTATATTGGTTTTCCACACGTTTCCTATATGATTTTATTTTAACACCACTAATATATATGTTATTGCAGTTGACCCAGTCGACAAGAGTCAATGACGGCATAGGCACAAAACGTCAGCTCCGACATATCATGCGGGAAATGTCGAAGCTGAAGGCATCAATTAAGTCCTTGACTTTTGCGATTGAAACGCTAGAGGACCGCATCGTTTCACGGGTTCTAGCTGGGCTGAAATCACAAGTACGTTAATCTTTCTGCACTTGTATTTTGCTATTTTAGGTCAATTCGCTATCGAATTTTCATAGTTGTCTCGTTCTGTAGGCCGGTCCTTCATCCGATAATGCTGCTGCGGGTCACGATGATCCTGATGATGGGCAGCGTGAGGAGCATGGTGCCAGCCTTCAATCAGAAGATGCTGAAGGAGCGGAGGTTGGTGAGGCCGATCCTACTGAGCATACTTTCGCGGGACAGGAAGGAGCCCTTCAGTTATTAGAGTCAGCCATAGAGCATCTTCCTCCATCCGAGGCGATCGTCGCGCTTCCAGCAGCAGGATCGGGCGAGCTTGCTCTGACCACTCCTGAACCAACCAGCTCACCACTATCCTCTGATTACCATCATCTTGCAGCAGCAATTGCAGACCCTACTGAGCGGGCACGGGTGATTATGGCGAGCAAATACCTTGCAAGCCCGTATGTCGACCCCGCATTGACTCGTCGGGTGGTGAAGGACACGATGATGGAAGCATACGAAGCCTTCAAGAAGAACCAGTCCGCGAGGTCAGCTTCTAAATATCAATTCATTGTTGTTTTCTATAGAAACATTAATCCACCATCGCTTGTCAAATTCATTTTGTGACATATGCAGGCGTAACGTCGGAATCTTAGGGGATCAAGGTCTTGACTTCTTCACATCGTTAGAGGATCCCCAAGAAGAAATGACAAGTGAACACATCGACGCATGCCTCAGCGTTATCTGTAAACGGGCGACAGGCCTAAAATCGAAGCATTACACTGCCCGTGCATGCGTGGTTGACACGATATTCTTTGTAAGTTTTCTGCAAAAAATTTTATTTTTTTCGAAGCTTTTCAGTGCATTAAGTCTAAACCAATGCAAATTTTTTTTCCAGGACACCATCCGTATGCTACACTTGACATATAAAACCGAAGATGCCCTGTCAAGCATGCAAATTTTGACTGATTTACGGGGGTATGTGGAGGGTGAAAGGCCGACATACGGCAAGAAATGGGAAGAGGTCGATTTCATCCTCGCTCCTTGCAATGTTGATGGGCATTGGGTGGTGGCAAAGATCGATTTGGGTAAGTGGAAGATCAAGGTGATCGACTCCGCAACAACTTCGGCAGCGAAGGATAACGGAGTTCGTGCGGAGCAGATGAAGCCACTTACAACAATTTTTCCATTCATCTGTCACCAAGCCGGGTATTTCAATAAAACTCGTCGGAAGAGACGGGATTTGACGCCGATGCCATTGGACATTTCTTTGCCCAGCCCTTCAGTGCATCGCCAGGAGGATAGTCTCAGCTGCGGCATGATCATGGTAAGCTACATTGACGCAATTTTACAATCGGAGCCGATAAGAGTTAAGCAGAAAATGATTGCAAAATTGCGTATCCAATACGCGCACGAAATTTTTTCCAACAGCTGTGCAAGCGAACCATGAACATATCGGCAGTTAGTTGTATAATTTTTTTTCTGCACAATACAATTTAGAGATAAATTTTTTGTTGTATACACAATCATAGGAAATAGAATCATTTTTTTATTAATCACTTCATTATATTTTTATACAGAATAAAATTTTTTTGTATAGACAATTTTATACAGGAATACATTATCTTTATGTAATTTTGTATCCAGTGTTGTATCCAGTGAACATATTTTTTTGTATCGCAATTTAGTAATAAGTCAGCGTCTGACAACATTGACAATATGCAGGTGGCGTGTCACAACCATGTCTGCATGCTCCTGGCGTGTCACAGCCAGTATGCATGCAGGTGGCGTGTCACCACCAATATACCCGAATGCAGACAGCGTGTCACCACTATGTCTGCATGCGTCTGTCGTGTCACCCCCAGTATTCGCACTAGCTGCACTGAGCGTGTCACAACCATGTCTGCATGCTCCTGGCGTGTCACAGCCAGTATGCATGCAGGTGGCGTGTCACCACAAATATACCCGAATGCAGACAGCGTGTCACCACTATGTCTGCATGCGTCTGTCGTGTCACCCCCAGTATCCGCACTAGCTGCACTGGGCGTGTCACAACCATGTCTGCATGCTCCTGGCGTGTCACAGCCAGTATGCATGCAGGTGGCGTGTCACCACCAATATATCCGAATGCAGACAGCGTGTCACCACTATGTCTGCATGCGTCTGGCGTGTCACCCCCAGTATCCGCACTAGCTACACTGGGCGTGTCACAACCATGTCTGCATGCTCCTGGCGTGTCACAGCCAGTATGCATGCAGGTGACGTGTCACAACCAATATCTGCATGCACTTGGCGTGTCAACAGCACGTGTGCATGCACGTCTGCATGCACTTTAATAATTAAAGTAAAAATTTATAATTTTTACAAACGTTACCCTAAATTTTTTTATTAAAAACTAACAAATATATGAAAAGTATGATTACTTTAATTATTAATGTGATGACATTAATATATTTAAATTAAAAAATTATTATATTGTTATTTATGTTTAAGTATGATTACTCTAATTATTAATATGATGACATTAATACTTTTATGAATGCGTGTGTGTATATATTATGTATTTTAAATATAAATATATTTACTTTTTATTTTGTTTTAACATTGTAAAAATTATAACTCATAAAATTATTAATTACAGTGTATATATATGTTTATTTATATAAACATATAACATATAAATCTAAAGGTAAGTTATGAGATTAGAAAAGTTAATTGGGTAATTGGATTCTCACGAAGAAAATTTTAATAATTTTTTTATTTAATCGGGTATTTAAACGGGTTAAGATAATTATAGGGTAGCGGGAATGTATTAGGGTTAGGGTTTAGGGTAGTAATTTTACCCTATCACAAACTCTAAACCAAAGTGGACAATTGATATAGTTTTGCAACGTCGTTTGTAAAATGAGTAAAATTCCCTTATGTATATTGAAGCGATTTGCTTGCAACCCTAAATAACATAATGAATGTATTGGCTTTACAATTGTCGAAATGTAGAGTAACATTGTTGATTTTTTATTTATATATGCTGTCCAAAGATTAGACAATTTACATTCCATACTATACCACCATGCATGGTGTGGCTAAAGTCAATTATTGACAACTTCTATGCCTAGGCAATGCTATTATTATACACTGGTTTATAGCAAATATCATTATTCAATGCAAATGTCAATGGCCAAGATCGAAACAGTTCGAATCAAACCCTAACAAAGCAACAGATAAATTGCAATTAGTTAGGCCCCGATAATATGTCATCCTCCACACCACACACTACGTTTTCAGACATTATCATTCGGATTGGACAGCTGTCGTGTGTGTGACCAGTTTCTCTGCAAATTGAACATGCTTTCGGTCGGCGCACTCGTTGGGGTGCTAATTGACTTGGAGATGGTGCCGGATTTGTAGATGGATTTGCAAATGGAGATGGGCAATTCTGTCTGTTGTGCCCGTACATCTTGCATTGCGAACATCTCCGTGCTCAACTGCCTTCACCAGCGGATGGAATCCTTCTCCTCCTAGGTCTTCCTGCTTGGCCTCGCCAAGGTGGTGGCAAGACGACAATTTGTTTCACATGCGGGGGGATGTCCCATTCACTAGGATGCCCTACTGGGCGAATGGACCCCACATAACCCTCCACCCAAACGGTTGTCTTGTAGTAGTCGGCGCAGAAATCAAAGGCTTCACGTTTGCATTTACTGAAAAATACAATGAACCCAATATTCAAGCTGAATATAATGCTATGTTATGTCAAAATAAGGATCAAATAAGAAATAAAGAAAATATAATCTGACCTTATTGCTGCAATGGCATGGCTGCATGGCAGCAAATCTTTTTGGAACTCACAGCATGAACACGTCTTCGCGGACAGGTTAACAAGTCCGTCCATCTTCCCGTCTTTAACTTCAAACTCCACTCGATTGATAGGCTTCACTACAAAGCGATGTGCATGATTGAAGCGTTTGCTCAATTGCCTAGCAACCCAAGGGCTGAGGGGTGTGGTCACCTTGACAGCCTCCTCGTACCGATCATGGAACCAACGCTGGAACATGTCTCGTATGAACTCGATCAAAACAGTGATTGGCATTTGTCTGGCATGCTTTAAGTAGGAGTTAACACATTCGGCAATGTTCGAGGTCATCATTTGGTATCGCCTTGTCGGTGAACATGCACGTGCCCATCTCTCAGGGCCTATTCTCAAAAGATCAGCATAGGCTCCCGCATGAATCTGCTTGAGCTGGTTCATATGTCCGTTGAATTCGGAAACCTTATAGCAATCTCGAGCAAGGGTGAAAATCATAGAAACGTCATCACGCTTGAACTTATTTTTTAAGTTTTTCTTCAAATGGTAACCGCATAAACCGTGGTGCGCTTGTGGGTATGCATTTTGGATTGCTTTCTTAATGCCGAGATGCTGATCAGAAATGAACATGGTGTTTTCAGGACAACCAACCGCATCACGTAGCTTGATGAGAAACCACGTCCATGAGTCTTCGTCCTCAACATGGCCGATGCCAAACGCAACTGGATATACACACTCGTTCGCGTCTTTGCATACAGCAACAAACAGAACACCCTTGAACCTGCCTTTCAGATGTGTTGCATCAATTGCGACCGTAGGACGCATTACATCCCTAAACCCCCGAATACAAGCCCCGTATGACCAGAAACAATATTTGAATCTTTCAGCCTCGTCAGTAGCCACTGCTGTGACTGTGCCAGGATTTTCTTGTTCCAACATATAAAAATATGAGGGTAGTAGTTGAAATGACTCCTCCGGGGGACCGAAAACAAGCGTCTCCGCATACTCCTTTGCTTGCCAAGCCTTACCATACAAGCATTCCAATCCCCACTGAACCCTCATCTCACCAATTATGTCCTTAGGTCTCAACGCTACTCCATTAGCCTGAAGCTTGGGTGCCATAAGTTCACCAATTATCTTGGCACTCGCAGATGCAAATCGCCCTTGCAAACCATCAACAGTACATGTGTGTACTTTGTGGAACTTCTGAACTTCCCAATACCCTCCTCCGTCAAGTAACTTCCTTGAACGGACACTGAACTTGCATGCCTTGTCTTTGCAACTAACCTCGTAACGACTTTTGCATGACCTTTTCACTCTTATCCCAAATTGCTCTTTTAGAGCCAACATGTTCAGAGCTCGTTTCAACTCCGCCTTCGAGGAAAACATTCTTCCTTTGTATAAGCGATCATTGGGACATGTCGACTCCTCAGTGCTAATTGTTTGGAAGGCGAACCTTTCTGCACCTGCAATTCGCCACGTAGAAGATATCCCTTCATTTCGCCTTTCTTGATAACTATCATCGACCATTGCATCAACGGAACGATTCTCGTCCTCACCAGCGATGGGGTTATTGTATATGGGATCATCACACTGAACATTTCCTACATCAAAACCTTCAACAGGTTCTGTTTCACCTTCAACATTATTGCAAATTGGAATGTCACTGTCATAAAGGCAGTCATTGACTGAAATGTCATGATCCCATTCGTCAAGCCCATCACTCGAACTGTCATCAAATCTATCTTCACTGCCAGCAAACAAATCCTCATTTCCCTCATAACATGCAGCATTATCCTCCAGCGTCGCAGTGTTAACATCCAACGTCACAGCGTTGTACTCACGTGTCGTATTCTCATTTGAAATTGGAATTACACACTCTACCGTTTCACCCGATCGATGCATTCCTTTAGCAGCAGACCCTAATTGGTTTGATGCACATCCCGATCGGAATTGTTCACCCAACTCTTCTATCAATGTCCTCTGGTTACCGGGCTGTACAAACTCCTGAGGATACCCCAACTGCGGGTTACGGACCGAATGCTCTGGCATATGTGAAGCATTGTAAATCTGATTCTGATTGAGCTGATTACCATATTTTTCAGCTTCTCCATGTGACATAACATTTGTTTCAGGTCTTTTAATGCTGACGTACACAGCTGGAACATTCCTCTGTTCTAGCAGAATTAATGCAACATCCTCATCATTCTTGATAGTTGGCCGTGATAGCTCCCCGGGTGTACTGATCATTGCATGCAACTCAATGTCGTCAATTTCTGAGTTTACCCCAACAACATCTTCAACCAGCTTCATCAAGCCCGCAAACGACAAATCACTCCTAACCCCCCGCATTCGTGACTCACCACCCTTATACATGCCATCCACCCACTGACCACCGTGTCTTATCACAAGTCGCAGAATTGGAACCCCACTGAAATTTTGAAAACAAAAATAATTATTTATTTTACTTAATTATATGGTGGTGACAGTCCAAGTGCATGCATGCATGCTGGTGACACGCCAATTGCAGGCAGACACGCTGGTGACACGACAAGTGCATGCATGCATGCTGGTGACACGCCAAGTGCACATAGACATGTTGGTGACACGACAAGTGCATTCAGACATGCTGGTGACACGCCAAATGCATGCAGACATGCTGGTGACACGACAAGTGCATGCAGACATGCTGGTGACACGCCTTTATGTTTCTAATCCGTCTTCTGATTTACAAAAAAAGTTTCACAAATTTATGTGTTGCAGCAATGAACCCAAAAACATACCTTGATGTCATCTCCGCAATGGGGTTTATTTTTCGAGGACAAAATAGCCAAATGGCGAGAGATAGACCACGGCACGAAGACGATGGTGCTCAACAGAGAGTTGACAGAGCTCACACGGTTCAGAGAGCTGAGAGAGCTGATGACGATGGTGCTGAACACAGAGTTGATACAGTTCAGAGAGCTGAGAGAGAAAGATGAGCGAGCACAAACAACTGAGCATTAATTTCTAATTTTTGGAAGATGGCGGGAGGCAGATATCGGCAGCTTAATTTGCTACAGTGTTTTTTAAGGGCATTTCCGTCTGCTCTTGCTTCTTTTTGGGTAGAAACAGATAACTTGTTTTTGGTGGTTACTTTTGAAATCACCTTATACGGATGGTTATTTCTCACAATTTCCTCTAAAAAAAAACTTAAAAACAAAAGCATACATAAACAAAAACTTCATAGGAATAAATAAAAGAAAAATCAAACATGAAAAATAACAACTAAATAGAAGTCGAGCAATAGAACCTTTTGGAAAAAAAAAAATAAAACCATGAGCATATGAAAGGGAAAAATTAAAACTAAAATATTTGAAGAACTAAAACATAAAGCAAATTAACACAATCAAACCAAAGCAACACAAAAACCACGAATCAAAACAAAATAAAAATCACAAAATAAAGCAGGATTCATACACCAATGAAACTGAAATGCAAAAAACAAAAAAAAATACAAATCACAAATCAAAATAAACAAATATGAAGAACCAAGAACAGTGGTTGAACAAATCAAAGACCAAATAAAACAAAGAAAAAAGACACCAAAACAAACACAAAAAGTTAAAAAAAAAAGAAAAAAAAATGAAAAGAGCTGTAAAAATTGAAAAAAAAAATGAGAAAAGTAAAAGACGAGAGAAGGCGGGCATACCTAGGGGAGAAGTCCAAAATTAGAATGGAAAAGCAAAAGTAAAAACCGTGGAGAAATCTAAGAAAGGAAAAATAACCAAAATGCCATGCCCACCAAAGAAAACTCTTACTTAACAACTCTCACTCAATTAAAGTGTTACATGTCAACCAATTGAATTGTTGATGTGGCATTCTAATTGAGCTTAATTGTCCTCTTCCAGAACAATTTTTACTATATGTATATATTTATAAAAAATAATTTTAATAATAATATAGAGTTTATAGTCTTAACATCACCATTTTTGGGAATTTAACAAGCCGGAATAAGATTCCCATAGCCAAGAATGCCATTCTATTGCAACAGAAGGGAAAGTAACTTTCCAGTTACCTGAGATTAATGTTACTACACCCCTGTTTCCTATTATGCCAGTTACCCTTTCCCCTCCTATTCTTCTTCTTTTCCTTTTAATATCTACTTAAGGTGAAATAAAGTAAAATATTTAAAAGTAGATGTCACAATTAATTATTGTCAATTATTTTTTAGTTATAAAAAATATTATTTATTTAATTATTTTTTAAAAGTGAAAAAATTTTAGAAAAAAAAGAATTTTTATTTGTGAAGTATAATTGGAGAAATTGAATTTAAATATAAGAATAGAAAGAAAATGTTGCTTTTAATCTTTTTTAACTCATAATTAAGAAAGATAATATAAAAAAATTATATAAAAGTTTAACAGTAAACGAAAAAATTTAAAAGATAATCTAAAGTTACTAGCTAGATATTAGTAGACTACTAGTTTGTGTTAGATTTATTATTTAAAAAAAATTATTACACTTAAGATCCACGTGCATTCAGACAGATTAAAGTAAAACCAAAGATGTGAGCAACCATGAGAGATAATGCCATTGAAAAAGTAGATTTTACTTGGGCAACTAATAGCTTTCAAAGTGACACTATCACTTTAGAGACAAAATTAAGAGTGGGTATGTTTATTTCATACAAACTAATCAATAAAACGTGTGAACACATACATACGCATAACTTTAAATTATATGTTACATCTTAATTTATGGGATAAGAGGAGTGCGTGTACTAATTTGTCTATTGCCATTCAATCCAATCACTCCACAATGTTTCTTTAGGAAGAAGCTTCATCTGTATAGTTGGCACTTCGTTGTTTGTTGTAGTTACATTACCAAATATAAAAATATAAGTAGTAAAACAAGAGTTTTAATTAGAATAGTTGGTCCTGGCCAAAGTGGATAAGGGCAAGCACCAACCAGATTAGCCGCATCCCTGTCCGCATCAGATGCTAATCAGATTTACATAAAAACTTTAGCTGTCCCAGGTCAGCTCCTCCTCAGATTTGACCCGTCCTAGATGTTTCCCACCCTTGATAAGCCTTAGCCACGCACTTCCTTAATATCCACATTTCCTCGCCCCATTTGCCCATGTTTTAACTTAATTTATTAACGTTTTCTATTTTCACATGCCACGTTTTTCTTAATTTTTATTTTCTATAAATTAAGCCAAAACTATGTTCAATTTGCAACCGTGCTATGCGTTTAGTCAACTAGGGACTACGCAAATGGCAATTTTGTTTTCTAAACTATCTACATTTTGTTATTCATAGGATAATACCAAATACATTATCAGATAAATTAAATATACGATTTAAATGATAGGTATATGTGTATCATTTTAACCGTATACCCTAAATTTTAAAATTTAATAATATTTTAATGTAAAGAGTATTACATTTTAAATTTACAGTTTTTGTCCGTAATCTGATCTCATAATTAAATTTAACACTTTGTGTCTATTCGATTTCCTCTCTTAAAATTTAACCAAGGTAAAGGAATGAAATGGTGCCTTATGCACTCTTTTTCATTCTTTCTCTTTCGTTGTCACTTGTCTATCATTAAATTCATGAAGTTATCAACTCAGTTAGTAATGTTTTTAAAAATAAGTGGAAAAAGAATACATTCAATATTTAATAAAGGACAATAACTATAATTTAAAATAAAATTTCTATGAAACTCCACAATTTTGTTTATATATATATATATATATATATATAAACGCCACTTAAAAATAAGTAATAAAAAAATCAGATGAATTATTACTTTGCACCTCCAATCTCTTTTGGAGTAGGTTGTAACAAGGGTGGAATATTATTTTGTACCTTGGAATCTCCTCTTTATTTAAAAGAAGCATAGCACAATTTGAGTTAAGTAATGATTAAATTAATTGATCACTACCTAAAGTAGGATATAAGTCAACCTGTTTACCACTTTTTATTATTATTTGGGAAAGAAAATTTTGACTTACTTAAAAAAAAATTTAGTGCCTGTTTGGCTTGATTTATTTTTAACTTATTTACTTCTTAAAAATAGAAGTTGGGTTAAACAAGATTTCATAAAAAACTTGTTAAAAAATAACCTTTTTTTAAAAAAAAATCTAAAAAAAAAACTTAAAAAAAAGCTCCAATTAAGAGTTTTTTCTTTTCTTTTTTTTAAAAAACACTCCAACTCATTAAGAGAGTTATTTTTTCCCAAAAAGATTCTCTCTCTCAAAATATACTCCCTCCCTCTCTCCCTATTGATCTTCCTTTCCTCTCTCTTTTTTTGTAAATCATCATTCTAAGGTTTTTTTTGTTCTTACAAAAATTGAGAAAAATGAAGATCCAAAATTTAAAACTACATTAAGGTATTATTATTTTTTTCTTTCGATTTTGTTTTATATTTTATTTTTCATCTTTTTTTGTACTTTGAAAACTCTCTTTATTAGTTGATTTTTTCAATTTATTGTTTGATATGACAATTCTGTGATGTTTATTTATTCCTAATTTCTTTATGATGTATATAATATTTGATGATTATGATTTAAATAATTAATTAAATAAGTCAATGGTTGTTAAGATAAATTAGATAAAAATTGAGATAATATTTGTTGATTATGATTATTAAGATAATATTGTTCATAGAGGTAAATTTTATTAGTAAAAACATTAATAGTTAAACGTAATTTTTTTGAATTATTATTACCATCTTAGATTTTTGTTCTTCTTTTTTTGTTTCTCCTCCATTGTTAGGGTAAAAGTTTCAATAGTCGATTCACTGTTTTTTTTCATCTCTCATTTTTTTTATTCAATTTTTTCTCTTGATTTTATTTATTTCTTATTATTCAAAAAAATATTTATGAATTATGTGTTAGTTATAAATTATTTGTAGAATTCTTTTTTTATGATTTATTATTAATTTTAAACTTTATGTTATATAAAAATCTTTTTAATATTTTTAAAAATTTATTTTAAATAGATAAAAAAGTAAAATTAATTTTTTTATTTTGAATAAAAAATTCACGATTAATAAAAAGTTATTTAGTAAATATCTTTTATGATAATTTTGACTGAAATTAAAATTTATAAAAAATTATTTTATCAAACAACTTATCTGTGAAAAAATTTTATAAAAAATAAATTTATCAAATAATTTTAACTTTATAATAACTTTT
This sequence comes from Theobroma grandiflorum, assembly GCA_036013995.1. Classification (NCBI taxonomy): domain Eukaryota; kingdom Viridiplantae; phylum Streptophyta; class Magnoliopsida; order Malvales; family Malvaceae; genus Theobroma; species Theobroma grandiflorum. The sequence continues at coordinate 13,339,618 of CP142132.1, read as the reverse complement.
AAATTAAAAAAAAAAACCAAACTAACCATACTCTTACTCGAACTCTTTTGAATTAGAACGTGATACAGCTTGGACTTTATTCAGTCAAGAATTGGGACGATGAAGTAATTCACTGTTGAGAAATAAAAAAAGCAAAACAGAAAAGTAGTATTCACCTTTATGGGAAACAATGCAATTTTAGGATTTCAAAGTAATAGAAAGAATCGTGTCAAATAAACCTGAAGCGTAGGAAACATGAGTAGTACGCGGCGCCAGGACTCTGCTCACCTGTCTTTTCTCTCACTAATTTTCCAGAATAACCTATCAATTTAATTGAACCAAAAACTCCTAATCGTGTTCGGTTTCCATTTTTTCCTCTTCTATAAATATCTCTCAAAAGCCACACAAGAAACTAACACAATCTAGGTTGCCTTTGATTAAATTTCTCGTATTCTCTCGTATCTTCAATCTCATATATGGCTTTCAACAGTGATCTCTCCGTGATCCTTCCCCGTGTTCTCATCGTCTCTAGACGTAGCGTTCGCAAGAATAAGTTTGTAGATTTTGTCGGTAGGTTTCTGTGTCTTTGATTGGTAATCGATTGCTTTTGTATATTGTTTGCGTTCTTTTGTTTTGATGGAAATTTGGCTGTTGAATTTTTCAGGTGAATATCATCTTGATCTCATAGTCGGTTACGGTGCAGTTCCGGTGATTGTACCACGAGTTAATGGGGTTCATATGTTATTAGATAGTTTCGAGCCCATCCATGGTGTTCTTCTTTGTGAAGGGGAAGACATTGATCCATCTTTATATGAAGCTGAAACGTCTGGCCTTTCACCGGAAGAATTGGAAGAAATCAGGAGACTGCATGCAAGTGATACAGCCATTGATACAGAGAAAGATTCAATTGAGTTAAGGCTAGCAAAGCTTTGCCTGGAAAGGAACATTCCTTATCTGGGAATTTGCAGGGGTTCACAGGTTTTGAATGTTGCTTGTGGAGGTACTCTTTATCAAGATATTGGAAAAGAGCTGTCAAGGAAGTTGCCAGAGAATCCAAGAGTAGTGCACATGGATTATGATAATTATGATGGGCACAGGCATTCGGTGAAAATTGTGGACAATACCCCTTTGCAATGCTGGTTTAAGGATTCTTTGGAGGATGGGAAAATGGAGATTTTGGTTAATAGTTATCACCATCAAGGTGTTAAGAGATTGGCACAACGATTTGTACCAATGGCCTTTGCACCTGACGGTTTGATTGAAGGGTTCTATGATCCAGATGCTTATAATCCTGAAGAAGGTAAGTTCATCATGGGACTTCAATTTCATCCAGAGAGAATGAGGCGGCCTGATTCAGAAGAATTTGATTATTCAGGATGCCCATCTGCTTATCAGGTTTATTGCATTGATATTTAGATTTCCTCTTTTACAAGATATATTTTATTTGGTAATTTGTTGAACAGGATTTTGATTCTGGGATTTTGGTGGAAATTTGTGCAGGAATTTGTGAAGGCAGTAATTGCTTATCAGAAGAAACTGAATAGCTCAACATCTATACCAAAGCCTTTGAAGCTTAATCAGGAAATGGAGAACAGAAGAAAAATTATAGTCCGAAGCTTCTCACTTGCAAAGAATTTATACACTGCAGGAGGTGGGATGCATCCTTCTAAAGTATCTGAACTTCAAGCTGGAGCAGAATTTCTTGAGGTATGACAGTAAAACAGAAAACTAGATTAGGAAAGTATTTTAATATTACATTCCTTCTAGAGTGTATATATATATTTCATCGGCTTTGTCATTTGCTTGCAGTCAAACACAGCTCTTAGTGTGCAACAAGAGAAAAGACTGAAGCAGATGGGAGCAACAGTTAGAAATGGGAGTAATTACATTGAGAAATTGAAGATAAATGAAGAAAGGGAAAGATTAGCAAGACATGTGATGGGGAAAATGCCAGTTGAGCAATTGTCTGATCTGATGTCATTCTACCACATGATGGGGCAGATATGTTCAGAAGTTTTGGAAAGAAAACTGCATGGCATTGTTAATGACATTAGCGATTGACACTTCCCTCTGCATGATTCTGGGGAAACATGCTTTGCTGTCAGTAAAGGACAGATGTTTGGTAAAGGCTCACAGGAAACCTGGGTTGTAGGGGCCCCTGTTATTCCTCTCTGTTTTGTCTTCTTTGTTTCCTTTCATGTGATATATGGAAAAGATGGTTGTAAGTAACTTTATTTATCTACGTTCATTTTTGTGCCGTGAGCAAGAGCACTGTGTATATTTCTGGCCATAAATATTCTTAATTTTCTAATTACCATTTTAATTTCTCGTGGTAACACTTACACAGAGGATGTAAAACTGAAACTGGGATTTCGCATTTTGATATAAAACCACAACACACAACAATCTTTGTCTACCAAGTTAGAAAATGCAACTTGAACACCCACGTGTACACTCGTGGCAGGAAGTACATTTTGTATTTTTTTTAAAACATAACGCAATCTCACGTGCGCGTGAATTTACTTTCTTACTTTATTTTTTACTTGCAATAAATTTATAATTTATAATAAATTTATTTATATAAAACATTAATATTTTTTGTGAATAAAAATCTTTTGAAATATTTCTATATATCCGACAAGAGCATCGAAGCGAGAGGGACTAAAAGCTCCAGAATTATCCAATAGAAGCTTTGGTGGAGTCTCTTGCAAGGTCCGATGTTTATGGCCTCGGTATATGATGGTCCTTTAAATGGTGGAAGGAAAAACACTGATGTTGCAATCTCCCGCACAACACAAGTGAAAGATATTTGCCACACTGGATTTATAAGCAACTCGAATTAGGCTAATATTCATGACTCCAAGGGATTGTGACACCAGACAATAAAAAAGTAGCAAGAAAGGTGGTTTTGGTTAGTTTGTTGTTATTGATTGACATATGACGAGTTATTTACTCGTCAAGTGGCAGTCAAAAGCACCTCTTGGGAACAAATTTTTTTAATTCGTTACTTTTTAAATTTTATAATAATAAATTAATATCTATTTATATGTACTATATATTAAAACTAACGGTGGTTTTGGATGACAATTAGACAACTTTTTTTTGTCGCAATGTGTGTTTCACATTTGGCATTTTGTTGGTTCTTTTTGTGGCTTATTAATAATTATATGGAGTGCAATTAAGAGATTATATAGGTTTATTTGACATTTGTATGGGTTAGGGTTGATGATTTTTAGTTGTTATAAACCCATATGGTTTGGGTTTTATAATCTATATCATATAAAAAAAGGTATCTCTAAAAATGGATATTAATACGACAAGTAAACATTTTTATAAGAAAAATAACTATGGAAAAAGATTTAAAAGAGAAAAGAAAATATATCACACTACATGGTAGGGACTGCACACTAACTTTATTAGACTATGGCCCGTGCATTGTACACTGGCCTTTTTTTACCTGTTTTTTTCTTTTTTTTTTTTTCTCTTTTTCTTTCTTCTGCCCTTCCCGTGCTCGTAGAGGTATGTTATAAATATATATAAAAATATAATATTTAAAAATTTTATTAAATTATTAACAAAATTAAATTAATTTTTTATTAAATAATAATTAATTATTATTAATTAAAATATCATATCATTTTATAATGATATTGATAAAAAATTAATATAAAAAATAAAATATTATATAACCATATCATTGTGTCATGTTATCGTCCTATCGTAACAGTAATATCATAGCTAATAATAATTAGAGACTGTTTGGCCTGACCTTTTTCTAGCTTAAAAATTATTATGAAACTCTTATGAAAAATAATAACTTTTAAAATTAAGTTAAAGTTGTTTAGTAAATTTTTTTTATGAGTTTTTTTATATAAGTTATAATTTTGGTTGAAATTATCTTAGAGGGTATTTTTTTTAAAAGGATAATATTGTAATTATTTTTAATAAATAAGGATATTTTTAAAACAAAAATAAAAATTTTTTTTATATTTTTAAAAAAAGAGAAGAAAAAGCTCCTCCCAGGAACTTTTTTTGAAACTCTTTTTTTAAAAAATTTACTCTTAAAAAAAAACTGCAAAAAGCTCCTCCCATGAGCTTTTTTTGAAGCTCTTTTTTTAAAAAATTTACTCTTAAAAAAAGCTACTTTTTTTTAAGAGTTTTTCAAAATTTATGTTTAGTCTGATTTTTACTTTTAAGAGGTAGATAAACTGAAAAAAAGTCAATGCGTCCACCTTGATGCTTTTTTCTGTGTCGCTGCTGCTACTTTGGAGACATTTTGTCTTTTGCTTTCCGTTGTTGATTGTTCCGCTGGATGGGATTTTGGCTCTTCTTGCGGACATCATCACGGTTGAGTGATCTCTTTGTCATGCTGCCTGTTTTCTGCTCGTCTTAAGCCTCGTTTCTTGGAGGGCTTGCCTGCCCTTGCTTCTTTCTTTGTTTGTTTGCAGGCGGGTTATGTTGACGATGGACTCTCTCCTTTCCCCTTAGGGTTTTGATTGATGACTCGACGAGGCCCTTCAAGTCTGTCGTGATTCTTTACAATTATGAGATTTGAGTTGATAGCTTGGGAGTGGATACGTTGTTGAGATCGTGGACCTTCCTTTCCTTCTTTTTGGCTATGTTTTTTATTGTCAGGATTAGGACTTTTGAGAACTTGTTTTTTACTGTTGCTTGTTCCTTTTACCGCATGTTTGGTTGGGGGAATGGTTTAGCCATTCCCCCTCTATTCTCAGTCAGTTGATACACTCTCGTTTAGTTGAAAAGTTTGACATGGAATAAGAATTCCTTAGGAATTTTTATTCTTTAAAACGGGGTTTAAAGTTGCTTTAACAATTCCTTTCACCCCTTTCGGTAATGGCTATTCCATGAGACATGGAATAGCTGTAATATTATTAATGACAAAAATATCCCCATTCTTGCTATAAAATTTCAACTTTGTCCTTATAAAAGATTTTTGTTTCTCTTTCTTCCTCCTTCCCTTCTCTCTCTATTAGCTAATATGCCTCTTCCTCTCTTCCAATCTTATCCTCTTCTGCCGATCTTCCTCTTTTTCTCAACCGATTTGACGCTCAACGGTCAAATCTGGTCCGGAAGCACCAGATTCGATGCTTCCCGCGGCCAGATCCGACTGTTGAGAGCTAGATCAGCTGAGATTCCCAACTAGATCCAGCGATTGGATCTGGCACTCTACGGCCAAATCCAACCGCGGGGGACGCCGATCTAGCGTCCTAGTGGCCAGATTCGATTACATAGTACGCTAGATCGGTGTTACATGACACCGGTCGCCTTTCCGGAGACCGGATTATGAAGAAGAAGAAAGAAGGGTGGTCGAATTATGGAGAAGAAGAAAGAACAAAGAAAAAAATAAAAAAGAAAAAATTATTTATAAATATTAAAATATTAATGTTTTATTTATTAAATTATTAATACATTAAATGTTTAATGAATATAAATAAAAAATAAAAAATTATTAATATTTTACCATAATAATATTAAATTATAAATAAAATATTAATATTTAACATATTAATAATTAAATTATATTAAAATATTAATATTTAAATTATTACTTATTAATATTTTAATTAAATTATAAATTATTAATATTTAAAAAATAAAATAAAAATAAATAATCATATATATAACAAAGGGTATTTTTATCTTTTTATTTTCTATTCCTTTCTTATTCTAAAGTTATTGTTACCAATTAAACACTAAAATAAATCGTAATAATTATTCCTACTATATTCCATTTATCATACCAAATTACATGATATCTATTTTATTTTATTCTCACCTCATTATATTCGCACGTAATAACTATTTTATTATATTTCTATTTATTCAACGAACCAAATGTGAGGTTAGTTTTAGGGGCTTCCTTAGTTTTGCTTTTTGCTGCTAAAGGCTTTTTGCACAGCATCCTATTGCTTTATGTACAGAGACATCGCCTCTTCAGGCTTTCTATGCCAAGGTAAGTCTTCCATTAACATGGTGATAGAATTGTTACGCAATTCTAGTTTTGGTTCAATGAAATTTATTTTTTAAAAACAAAATTATAAAAGTTTATTTTTTTAAAATAACAATATGAGAATTTTATTAAATGTAATAAAAAATAAAAAATTTAAAAATAATTTAAGAGTTTTTAAGTATTAAAAGATATAAAGCAAAGAAAGTTCCTGCTGACAGCGTGCTCAACAATTTTCCAAATGTTCGAAGTTTTTTGTTTTGAGGTCTAAGTCATGAGTTCCAAACATTTAAGATAGATAGTAGTTGCAGTTGAGGATGTTAGAATTTCTTTTTCTTTATTTTTTCTACAATTAGAAACTGATTTATCAAATATAAAAAAGATGATGTTTTTGTAAATAGTTTTTCAATAAATAGTTTTTAATAATAATAATTCAACAATTGCTCCCAAGTTCAGTTAGTGAGATTAACGACTGGTTTATCTCTTTTTCCATTATGCCTTGTCAAGTAGGACCGGACCGTTCTATGCACGGTGTATTGAGCAAACATATTTCCAATATGGAACACAAAGTTAATTTCTTATGTGGAAGAGCAAGTCAATGGGGAAACTTCGCCTCACATAGTTAGAAAGCAAAGCGCGTAAAATGGTGTTTTTCCTTTCTTTCCCTCACTCTGCTTCTTTTTCTCAGTAGACTTAGACTTTCCAATTTGCAATCTGCGTTTTACACGTCGGATAGTTTTAACATGACTCAAACGTTTCCCTCCGAGTTAAATCAATTCCCCTAGAAATAATGTTGCATGCTAAAGTGTTTTTAAGTCAACTCAATGTTCAAATTGTCAAGTCTTTGTTGGAAGCTTGAAAGCAAGTTCCTACACTTCATGTCAAGCATATCTTTCCATATCCCCTAGGAATAGTTTGCTCCTCAAACAAATAGACTCCATTTTACAAACTAATCATTCAATTCTTCTATCCCATCTCTTCACCTAGAAAAAATGTGTTATTGCAAAAGGGATTTAGATGAAATTTAAAGCATGAATCTCACTTTCAAAGGCTTTCAAGTTGTTGCTAAGCATGCTATCTTCATGTTGATGAAGTTTCTTGACAGCAACCACCTAACCAATTGGTAGCAGAGCTTTATAAACATTTCCATATCCTCCTAAACCAATGCAATAGTTAGAGCTAAAATCTTCTATGGCTTTAAGAATGTTCTCATAGAGTATTCTTCCATCATATCCCAATACTGTGAAAATATCTCCAAGTTGTGTCTCATTTGACTCGGATTTTCTAGTTCGAATAACCTCCAAATAAGGTAAATATCACATAAACATGTCACCACCTTAACATTTTTCAATTGATAGAAAAACATAGCCACACTTTAATCTGATTAATCTATTTACTACAAGATAAATGAAAGAGGAACAAAGATGGAAAGAATAGGGAATGAGGAACGATGATTGCTTTACAGCCTATTTTTAGTTTTTATTGATAATTTGAGCAAGAAGATGTCTTATTTAGCCATTAAAGTTGTCTTTGAAGAATATGGTAGAGTTGTGGACGTCTTTATCCTACGAAAATCTTCCTAGGACAAAGGCAGGAAAGTTAACTTTGCCTTTGTTAAATATAGAGAGAAGTACGAAATGGACGAAGCTATCAAATGGGGGAACCATTTGTGCATCAATGGAAAGTGTATTGTGGTCAAAAAAGTTAAACTAGTTAGAATTTTGAGAAATGAGGGAATCAAGTTTAATAAAGAGAAAGTGATCCAAACTAAGAGTACGCTCAACTTTAAAAAAGCCATATCTGATAAGTGGTCATACAAAGAGGTTGTGATGGGTGCATCTCGTATAATCGACGAAGGGGGTCTAAAGGAATCAAATAAGTAGTGAGAGGAGAATAAAGGTGAGAATACAGAAGTTTAGCTAAAAAAAAGAGAGAGTTGAACAGGGTTGTGACAATGAGGACCACCACAAATATATGAGGAAATGGTGTGGACTAACTCCTCGGTCATGGGGGGTTAAGAAAAATGGCGAGATGTTAGAGATTTAAATGAGTTTGGCCATAGAAGGATTAAAAGTTCAAGTCAGAATATTGGAAGGTCTTAACGTTCTGTTTGTCTTCAAAGAAAACGAATACATGGATGCTATTTTGGAGCACCACATGGAAACTCTTGCTATTTGGTTCGTGGAAGTTAAGCCACTGCTATCTTCAAATGATCAAAGAACTATTGACTTCTAAGTTAAACTTAATGAAGTGCCGGTGCAAGTATGGCATCCACACACTTTCAAAGCTATAAATGAATGTTGGGGTTAGTATATAAGGATCAATAAAAGTACATATAAAATAGAGTGTTTTGACATAGTGTTTCTGCTAGTTAGGGTGAAGTCAAAGGCTGATATACCAAGTAGAGCTTATGTCGAAGTTAGTGATAAAATGTTTAAAATTTCAATGAGTATTAAAAGTGCTGAAGGAAGCTACCCATTGAAGTGTTATTTTAAAGGGAAAGAGATAGTCTTTAAAAGAAAAGAAAAAGGATTAATGTTGGCCAACATGGGCAGAAATCACTATGGAAAGGAAAATGAGAAGGTAGTCGATGGCAACGAAAGGGATAAGTCAACCTTAGGGAGCAAGTTGCAAGTCATAAGTTAGAATAAATTTGTTGTTTTAGACATTTTCAAATTAAAAATGGAGTCAAGAGACAAGTCAACGAGATTAAAAGGTACGATGATACAAGAGGTTGAGAATAATGGGAAACAAGGAAGGGCTTACAGTGTTGAGGTGACTAAAATTAGAGACATAAAAGATGGTGCATCGAATGGGTGTAAAGCTAGATCTAAGTATGATGATGTTGTGCACACAAAGGAGATAATTATATCTAATGGCTTTACACAAGTCAGGAGAATAAGGAGAGCGGGAGATTGAATGGGTATTCAACAAAGGCTAGAAGGCTTGGGATTTTCAATGCCAAACACAAATATAGCCTAAATTTCTACTTTCAAGTATAAACTAGTGAAGGGAGGTGAAAGCCCAAATAGACATAAAACAATTGATGGTTCTCATGAGATAAGATATGGGAAGGAAATTCCATCTCTTAAACCCAAAAGAAGAAGAAAAAAAGTGTGTAGAAAGTTATCAGCCCGACAAGGGAAAAGTCAAGTCATGGTAACTAGTTAATGAATATATCATCGCTAATAGCACAGGAAAAAAAAAGAAAGGGTTGGCAAGTAACTCTCTTTCCAAAAATGGGGTAAAAAATGCTAATATAGATGAATCCTTTATGGTTATCAAGAAGAAAGAATAAGATAAAAAATTGGTTGTTGGACCGACCACCAAGAAAGGAACGACCATGTGGGATAAATTAACAGCGGGGTTGGTATTGAAAAGTATAATGAAGATGTGAAAGGATTAGATTTAATTCAATAGGAAGACGAGATAGAGAAAATGGGCAGATATATGGAGGAAAAATAAAAAAGCAATAGGATCAGAAGAAGCAATAGAGGAAAATTAAAAGTCAAAAGATTTTTGCCTAAACTTAGGAAAAATAATTTGTTAAATAGGAAAGGAAATGGTAAGGAGACCCTATGTAGTTGAAAGAGGAAGACAAACTTGAAATCTTATGCTATAGGTTCCACTAGTGGTGGAATTAGGAAAAAAGAAAAAAATCATGATCTATTTACAGTACCAATTGCATCTTCAGCTGAACCGAGAAGGAGTTCAACAATGCCAAAAATTAACACTAAAAAGAAAAAAAAAACTGCCCTAAGAAGTGATGTCGAGGAGATATAGGATTTAAAAATTAAATTGGGATTGATATTCCAAGATGAAAAGGCAGAGGTTCTATACTAGCTGATAGAGCTAGAGGTTTCAGAGGTACAAGGAGCGCAACAACCAGATATAGAGGATAAGTAGGTATAAGTAATTTTGTTTTGTGAGCTGATTGATTTTTTCAATGAAATTATCACATGAAACATTAAAGGCCTAGGCAACAAAAAGAAAAAAAGAACGGTGAGGCAATTGGTAATAAAGGAAAAACCAGATGTTTTATTCCTGCAAGAGTCCAAGTTAAAGTTGGTGGATGGTAAAGTTATTAGTTTGGTCTAAGGCAAAGAGGTTTACTAGATAAAATTTGTTGGATCTTTAGGTATGTCAAGGGGATTGATAATTGTGTGAAAAGATAACGTGTTTGAACTGGAACAACGTTTGGAGTCAAAGAACTCCATCATTATGGGGGGGATCATTAAAAATGTCAATATGAGATGTGGAGTAAGGAATATTTATGTGCCAAATGAGGATAGGGAGAGACAGAAGTTATGGGATGGGCTCATAGAAAACTTAGGGAATCTAAACATACCATGGTGGCTCGGGGGAGATTTTAATGTAACAAAAAAATTGGAGGAAAGAATAGGGAGATCTCATAATATGAAAGCTATTATATGTTTTAGGAATTTTATGGAAGAAATGGGTCTAACTAATCTTTCGATGGTAGATGGAGAGTTTACTTAAAAGAATTTTAGAAAGAAAGAGGTTTTCAGTAGATTGGATAGATTCCTTGTGTCAAGATAAGTTTTTAAGGAATTTAATAATTCAAAGCAAAGATGTCTACCTGTCTCCATTTCGAAACATAATTCAATTGCAATTGCTAAAAAAAGATTGGATTGGGGACCTAAACCATTTAAATTTTTTAATCATTGGTTAGATGAAATGTTGTTTGGAAATATGCTTGTGAGTGCGTGGGAAAGGGTAAGTTGTACGGGGTCACAAGGTAAAGGTATCTAAGTTAGACTAAGAGATACTAAACCTTTCGTAAGAGAGTAGTAGAGAAGGATGTCAGGGGAATCACAAAGAAAAGTGGAGAAGTTTCAAAAGGATATCGGATGAGGAAATTAAAAAGGGTGATAGGAACCAGAAGTGGTGGGATATAGTGACCGTTAAACGAGGCAAACTTTGGAAAACTCTTAGGGATGAGGAAAAAGAATGGCATCAAATATTGAGAGTTAAATGGTTTCCTGAAAGGGATAAGAACATCAAATTCTTCCATGTCATTACCTCAACAAGGAGGAGAGTGAATGCAATATCAAGGGTGAATGTGCTAGGCAGAGTGGTAAAGGAGCCAAAAGAGATCCAAGAAAAAGTTGCAAACTATTTTGAAATGGTTTATAAGGAAAACAATGCTGTTAGACTTAAGGAGTTTGATGGCAAATTTAAAACTCTGTGTAGGGAAAAGGCAATGGAGATGGAGAAAGAGTTCATAGAAGTTGAAGTTTAGAAGGTGGTGGAAGAGTTTGATGGTAAAAAGGCTCTAGGGCCTAATGGTTTTAATATGAATTTTTTTAAGAGTCAATAAAGCGTTCTAAAGGCTGAGGTTATAAAATTTATTGGTGAGTTACTTAGGTTTAGTAAGATGAAGATGTGTATGAATGCGTCTTTCATCACGCTTATTCCAACATTTAGCTTATTTGTGAATATTAAAGATTATAGCCCTATCAGTCTGATATGGAGCATATATAAAATTATCCCAAAGATTCTGGCCAATAAAATGAAGAAAGTTATTGAAGAGGTGATTGGCAACCAATAATTCTGTCACGACCCGGAACTCCCCATCGGGCCCATGACAACTGCCGCAAAGTCTCAATAGGTATTCACACCCCGAATACCGACTGAAACCCCGCAAGGCTTTCGTATCAGCTTTTACGCTTCTCCGATGAGCGACGATTATGAAATGCCACATTTCGAATACTACCAGTCATTTTCAATTTAAAAATACTAAAATAGTTTCATCCGGCTCACAGGGCATTATCATCGTTTTTTACCGAAAATTTTGAAATTTGCTAAAAAACGTAGTAAATGCGTATAAAACACATTTATCGTGATAAAAATAAATTTAAGTATCTAAAATATTTATTTGGAAATAAAATTTAATTATTTGAATATAATAAAAATATTTAATAAAACAACATGTTTTCTCATAAAACAATTTTTATAAAACTATTAATTTATTATGTTTTTACATACCATAATGTAAACAACTAAAGTGTGAAATTTAAATTATAGTGACACGTGGGCCCACAACTAACCAAAATGTGTTGGAAGCTGAAAACCTACAGCTTTTGCCAATTCAAGTCCGATCGACAGTCCTTGACTAAATCTGCTAATTATGGACGCTCTAAGCTTGTAAGGTGTGGAAAAAAAGGGATGAGATTATAAAATCTCAGTGAGTAAACAATTACCATCGAAACTATCTAAAGTCGAGTAAAATGAGACAATTAAGGTAAACTAGTGTAAAATGATTATAACACTTTATTTCCTTTCACTGAGTAAATTAATTTCGTTTCACTTGGAAATTTACATGGCTTATGATTATTCACAAAATCGTGGCTTGTGCCAAAAATCTCGTGCTCGGTGACACCTTGATCAGAGGTATTCAACCAAGCCCGCCAAGGTTGTCGAAATTATCATAATTATTCAAAATTAGCCATTCCTTAGCGTTAGCTGAGTTCGCCTTCACGTGGTGGTTTAACGTGAAGTGACTGTGTCATATCTCAGGAAAATTAAATAACTCTGTACTCCTCTACAATTGAGATATCGGTATATAGGGATTTTACCGTGCCACCTTTAATTAGGCCGATCCACGAAAACTCATCTACTGCAGCAGATATTAATCCACCAATTAATAAAATTTTAGCAGTATGACTAGGCTATTTTATTACTAACCAGCCTGCACGGCAAACAACAGTTCATATAAATTTCAACACAATAAACCGGCAGCCAGTCATACCACATTTTCATAAGCCATTATAATTTAAAACATAATTCACAATAAATCACGGAGTCTCCAATTACTCTAATTTCAAATCCAATATTCGATTTTCAAATCAGTTGATAAAAGTCTGATTTATTTGATAAAATCCATTTATTTCATAATTTCATATTTTTCTCAATAAACAAGAAATTTTCCATTTTAAAATAATTTTTATAAAATCATCAAATTAAATAAAATTCCTCTAGAAAATTAAGGCGATAAATTGTCCACTCACTGTTCTAGGAGTAGAGATACTCTTATTCTTCATTCTCGGGTGCAGTCTTTTACTCGAATAAATTTATTCACCACTTATTCATAATCCATGACACAAAAAAAAAATCAATAAATTGTGCCAATTTATCACCAAGTATTTTAGGCTCTATACATGCATGGAATGCCCTACAAATTGTCTGAATAACCGTCTAAATACGATATTCAGCCTAATCGCCTACACGCGTTTAAACCGGCTAAAATCCTCAATTAAATTCTGATTTGACCCATTTCAGTTTCTAATAGTTCAATTATGTCTATAATACTCAATTACAGTGAGTATGGGTCAATGTATCAATCCCCAAACTGAAAATAACGATTTTACCTCTAGTGGGCAAAATTTTCGATTTTTGCTCTAAAAATTCCCATAATTTTCCTATATCCATAATTCATCATAATTCATCAAAATACCTCAAATAAACATCAAAATCAGCAGTAATTTCTCTTTCTAAAATTTGACATAAATAGATTTTCATAGAGTACATAATTTTCTTCCAAAATTTTCTTCCTAAACATGGCTAACTACCTCTAAACATCAACATAGTCCAAAATCAAGCCAAACCAACATCAATTTCTCTTCCATACTCATTTTTCAGATTTGAATTCATCATGATAACTCAATATTCAACCATAGAAAACAAGGAATAAAGCATGGGTATTGTAGATCAATAGGCAAAGTTAAGAAATTTTACCTTTAAACACTAGTTTCCTTGATTTTCCACACTTTCTCTTTGATTTCCCACCTAAGTTTTCTTATTTCTTCCTTTGTTCTTGTTGCTGGTTGCTTAGGCCGACCATCACAATGCTCTTGGCTGAAAAATTTTATCTTTTTATAACTTAAATAAAATAATATTATTTTATTATACTTTTTGATTTTTTTATTAATTTAATTTTTTTTCTTTGACTTTTTATTATCCACCATCAGCTTCTTCACTTATCCATTCAGCAAGAAAAGTTTCTAGACTCATCAAAAAAAATCTTGGTAAAGAAACTTTTAAAAATTACACTTTGACCCCCGAAAAGTAAAAAATTACATTTTTATCTCAAAAATTGAAAATTTACCAAAATGCTTATTTTTCACTCCTCATACTCATACCACTCTCCAATTTGTCAAATTTGATCCAAATTCTCTCGAAAATTTAATTTTCATCCTCGAGTGGTAAAATTACGATTTTACCCATATACTCTGAATTTTACTAGAATTACATCTTTTTCTACTTTTTAACTTCAAATAACACTTCAATTAACCATTATTAATCAAATGGGGCAAAAACCTTTCCTAAAAATTCCAATTTTATCCTTTAATGGCAAAATTACTATTTTACCCTAGTGTCCCAAAAATACCGAGAAATTACATTTATCACTGCTAAACTTCATATTATGCTCCAATAATCATATTATACTTCATATAATTATTCTTGGTCAATTGTGATTAAAATATTTTATAGAAATTCTCATTTTGTCTTTAAATGACAAAATGACCATTTTGTCCATAATCGGTCAATTTTCTCGATTGACTCCAAACCAAACTTCGGACTCCAAATCACTATTTTGAGTAATCCTTGGACTGTGAAATTTTAAATTTCACTCTTAAAATTCGTATTTGAGCTTATTCGAGGTTTAAATCATCTTAGTCATATTTCTAGTTATAATACTGCCTTTTAAATATTTTTCTTAGCTGTTCAAATATACTATCACTTTATCAGTCACATGTATAACATGGTAGATATTTTATGACCCGACTTGACAAATTCGCCTTTATAATAGGAACACAATTGATAGACTGCTCGTTTATTACAAATGAAGTTTTAGATACAATGAGAAAAGATAGATAAAGGGATTTTTCTGAAAGTAGATTTTGAAAAGGCTTATGATACAGTTAGTAGGGAATTATTGATTTTTATATTAGGAAAGTTGGGCTTTGGGAGAAAATGGATTAAGGCTTGTATTTCTACTGCAAAGGTATTGGTCATGATCAATGGTGTGCCTACTAGTCAATTTAAGATGAGAAGAGGATTACGTTAAGGTTGCCCCCCTTCACTTTTCTTATTTAATTGTGTGAGAAAGGTATTTAGTGTCTTAATGAGTGAAACAGTTAAGATTGGGGAGTGTAAGAGAATCCTAATTAGTCAAAATGGCCTTTCAATTTCTGACATCAAATTTGCTGATGACACAACAATTATGTATAGTTCGGAATGGACTTCGCTCTAGTGCATAAGGAGACTACTTCACTACTTCCACCTGAATTCAGGGCTCAAAATTAATTTCCAAAAAACTAGCTTGGAGTGGGAGTTGAGGTAAGTATCTATTTGAAGTAGGCAAACAGGTCAGAGTGTAAGGTGAAAATTTTCCATTTAGATACCTAGGACTTTCATTGGGGGTAAGGTTAAATGCGAAGGAGATATGGAAGCTAGTGGTTGAAAAACTTAAGTCCAAGTTGGGTGGATGGAAAGAAAGGATATTGTCCATGGGAGAAAGAGTGACACACATTACGTCAGTGCTTGCAAGCTTGTCAATTTTTCATATATCTCTATTTAAAATGCCTATAAGAGTTGGATAGGATATAGAGACGATTTCTATGGAGTGGAGCAACCTCGAAAAGAAAAATCCACTATGTCAATTGAAAATTTATAAGCACTTACAAGAAGTTTGGTAGACTTAGATGGGTCAACTTACAAGTGAAAAATGTCACTCTCCTGGGAAAATGGATTTGGCACTATAGAAATGTAAAGAACAGTTTATGGATTAAGGTCATTGATGAGAAAAAGGGTTTGTGACACAGGGGTCCTAGACTGAGTGGGGGTTCAAATAGAGGTTACTCAGCAATCTAGAGAAATATAGTTAAGTCACTAAATTAGGAAGACAGGTGGAATAATATTTTTATAGAAAGATTTGGAGTGCTTTTAGGGAATAAAGAAAGGTTACCTTTTTGACATGATGAATAAATTAAATGAGTGAAGCTATACTAGGCATTCCCAATGGTGTTTGCTTTAACTACATATAAGGGAAGGCTAGTCAAGGATTTTGGTGAACGGATAAAAGGTAAGTGGAGGTGGAATATCCAATTAAGATGCGAACTTTTTGGTTGGGTAAAAGAACAATGGGATCACCTAATCCACACGTTAGAAGACTACCTTTTGGCTATTGAGTTAGAGGACAAATTAATTTAGAAATGGACCCTAAATAGTGCTTACTCAATCAAATTAATTTAGAATTGCAATAGGACAAGATAGTAGAGCTGATGAGATGTGGAGGTTTGTGTGGACAAGAATAGCACCTCTTAAGGTTGAATTATTCTGTTAGAGAGCAATTAGAGGAAGAATGTTGGTGAAAAAAGAGTTGATGAATAGAGGATTGTTAAGGACGAAATCGACAATGTGCTTATTATGTACTGAAAAAATAGAATCGATGGATCACCTATTATTTAAATGCAAAGAGAGTTGGAAGGTTTGGATAGGGTGGTGTATATGGTAGGGGATCCAAGGGGGATTGCAAGTAAAGGCTATCCCATTTTTTATGGAATGGAATGTTATGGTCCAAAAGGGTGAGAAAAAATTATGGAGATTCTTTTTTTTTTTTTTTTGTAATTAGCTGGACTATATGGTTGATGAGAAATGTGATGGTGTTTCAAAAGAAATTGTGGGATGGGATACAATGTCTCGATCTAGCTAGGACAAGAGTGGCATTGTGGGCAAAGGCAAAGTGGCCTGAAGAGTGTGGGAAGTTAAAGGAAATCGTAAAGAATCCGACTTTGATCACCTTTCATAAAAAAAATACAAAAAAAATTGAGATTCTACTAATTGGACATCCTTGAAGCTGAGTTCACTGAAATTTAATGTTGAGGGTGCTGCACATGGATCTGCAAGCCAAGCAGGGATAGGAGGGGTTTCAAAGGATTCAAATAGTACAATAAATTTCTTGTTTTCAAAGTCCATGGGGTTAGAGGATGAGAATATCACTAACCTTCTTGCAATCAAGGAGGCGCTTAAGATCTTTGCAACCTCAAGATGGTTGGGGAGCTATAAGTTGATAATTAAAAATGATTCTAACAATGCATTGTCTTGGCTAGGCAGCCTTGAAAAATCCCTTTGGAGAGTGAGGAAGATTCTGTTAGGCATTGAAGAATTGAAAAGGCAAATAGGTGAGTGGGAAATTAAAAAAGTGCCTAGGTCAGCCAATGATCTAGTTGACAATCTTGCTAAAGGAGGAATGGAGAGGATCGATGAGTTTTTATGGGTGATAGAGTAGGGAAGTTGTTTTTCTGATTGAATTATGTGTCTATTTTTCAAGATAAAGTTATCTACTTCGAGGAGATTGCAGAGAAAGTGACAGAGCAAGAAGCCATTTAAGGTAAGTGTTTACTCTTGAGTGTCTCAAATGAAAGTAGGCTTCTTTTAAAGTGAGTGGCATTAGAGTCAAAAGAATGAATTAAGGTAGGGAAGAGAATTGAGAGATGAAAGGATTTAAAGGGAGGATTTCTTTTGTTTTATGTCTTGACTTGGTTCTTTTGGTGACTGATTGAGCGTTCCTTGATGGGAGTGTTAGAGTTTTGATGGGGATGAACCTTTTTTTTCTGGTCTTTAAGGGATACCTTGTGAGTTGAGTCTTCCTAGGTTCATTTTTCTCGATTGATGTCTTTTCTTTTTGTCCTAGGGAGTTATGGCACTTTCTTTGGTTGTAGCCACTCAAGTTTGGAAAGGGAAGTAACTGAGGATCACCTTTGATTGTTTGTGATGGCATTTTTTTCATGCCGTCTGTAAAAGGTGGTGGAGTCTCCATTGTTTTATGAGTAAAGAATGGGGGGAAGGGATGAGGGTCTTTCCCTATTAGTTGGGTTGGCGTCCTGATGTCATGAGTGGTTGAAGTGGGGAGATTGCTTTATTAAGGCTTCTTATGTGGAGACCCCTTATTGGGTCTGTTTTTATTCAGTCAACCTTGTGATGTTTTGGTGGATTTCTTCATTGTGTCGTGAAGAACGCCTAGTTCCTTTTATGTGAATACTTTGAATTCACAAACTCATTATTTAGTTTTTGTTTTTTTTTAAAAAAAAGAGAGAGAAAAAGAAGAACAAGTTTTTTTGAAAAATGACAAAAAGTTGAAAAGACTAAAGAGGATAAGAAAAAAAAAAATTAAAGATTACAAGAACAAGTTCTTATTGGAATTTACTAGAAAAGGTGGGATTTTGTCTTGTGTTTGCTAGGATGATGTTTGTCCCAAAAGATCTTGAACTTGGATCCTTTTTTTTCCTGGGGGTGGGTTTGGCATGTCCTTTGGTAGGGGGTAGGGCACTTTTTGAGGTTGGTAATGTGGAAAGGGGGGATCAATTTCTTATTTTTGGCTTTATGTCCTTTTTTGGTGTAGGGAGGTCTGAAGTGTAAGAAAGATGCCATTCCTTGGGGATCTTCTGTGTTTTGGGGAGTATGGCTATGCAGGGTGGGTTAAGAGGACTTTCAAGCAATTTCTATCGTGGTTGATAATAAAGGCGTGGGGTCAGATGTCTTTTGCTCTCGTCTCTATTTTTTAAGGTGTCTGTATCCTTTGGAAGTGCTTACACTTTTTGATTGGCAAGAAAAAAAGAAAGAAAGAAAACAAAAAAAATTAAAAAAGAGGAAAAAGAGAGAAAATGAAGGTGGAAGGAAAAAGAAGTAAGAAAGGGTAAAAAGTTTAAAGAAAAGAAAAAGGAAAAGATGAAAAAGAATACAAGATAAAGTTAAAAAAATACATAATAAAAGGAGAAAATAAGGGAAAAGAAAAGAAGAAAAAGAGAAAAAGAGATAAAAGAATTGTTAGTTCCTTTATTTTTTTTTTTAATTTTTATTTTGGGTTCTTGGTTTCTCACTTGCTGGGGAGGATGTTGTGCTTCATGGATTTTCAATTTGTGGTCTCTTGTTAAGTAGGCTGTTGAAAGGGGGATGTGTAATTGGGCTCCTTGGGGTTTTATTGATCGTAACAGGGATTGGGGAGTCTTGGGAGAGTGGGGTCTACGTGGGAGTGATATCCAAGTATGCCGTAGGGGAAAGGCTTGAGGGAGTGGTTTTGGGTTTGTCTTTCCTGGGGGTGATCGAAAGGGGAATGGGGTAGTTCGTGTCCTCAGGGGCCTTTTCCAAGGGTACTTTGCAGGGGTGTGGGGCGCTTTTGATGTGTGTGTTTAGAACTTTTGTTATGTGCACAGGACTTCTTCAAAGGCTTCCACTGCTTTTTGGATGCTCTTGAGACGGGTTTTAATTTTCAGCGGAAGTGGGAGGATCATCCAAGATCTTTCTTTGTAGGGGGACTGCCTATAATCATCTCATTTAGCTATTTCGATTCACGGGGATTTCTCTCGAGTTTCTGCTATGCTTTTTGGTGATTTCCTTTTGTTTCGTCCACTTTAGGTTTTGTCTTGCTAATCGATCTGATCACCTTTGTGACAAGCTAGGATTTCTATGTTTTGGGTTGCCTTTTGTTATGCTTTTGCAACTTTTGATTGACTTGGGCTGCTCTTGTTTAAGCAGTGAATGGCCGTTGCATAGTTTTTGGCAATTGTAGAAAAATCTTTCCCACATTAGATGCTCTATGCCACCAAAGTCTTATGCAATCTTCGTTTAAGACTTTCCATGACATAACACTGGTGATGGAAGAATAAAGTACTATTTTTCAAAAAAAAGAATATTTCTAACGTACTTCATTCTTTTTTTTCCTTTTTTAGTTAGATATTTAAGCAAAACATGTTTTAATGTCATACATTTTGTATATAATAAAACCGTAAAGAATTTTTTTTGAGTACAAAATAAAAAATTACAGATTTCAAATGTATATATGTATATATCTCCAAACCTTAATTACTCCATTTGTTACTTAGAATTTTCATTTCTTGAATAAGTGCAAATTAATATTTTAAAAGCATTAAAATATAACAAAATGGTAATATTTCACTTGATATTGTGAAGGGTAATACAAGGCGTACAATTATTATTGAATGAGAATTCAATTAGGAAACAAGATTTGCTTCCCATAGAGTAGATTGCTAGTGTATAATTCACAAATTTTCAATTTTTTTCATTATTTAACTCTTTTTAGGCATCTTAAAGTATTGTATCATGGATTCCACATTAGTAAGAGATAATATAGATCTTGATATATAAACATAAATTTTTTTCCACTTATTAAGCATTGTTTTCGGATTAAAAACATAAACCCGTGATTCATAAACTTACTTAAGTTTTATTTTCAGAGTTTAAAACTACACGAGGTTGGCCTTAAATTTCGATCCGTGACCTCGAGGTAGGCCTTTTCTAGTTTGGCATTACATTACGCGAAAATATATTTGTAATTAATAGTTAGGATTTTGGTATAATAGTTTATATAATTATATTATTATTATTATGTATAAAGATATGTGAGACCTTGTCAAGCTCGATTAAAAGACAGTATCCTACCGAGTGGTACAACTAAATTAAATCGAGCCTTCAACTAGTTCAAATAGAAATTCTAAGAGGAATTTGAAAATTCTGAAACTCACAGAATGGCTTAGAATAGTGATTCGGAGTTCAAGGTCCAGTTTGGAGTCAATCGGAAAAATTGACCAGTTAGGGACGAAACGATCATTTTACCATTTGATGATAAAATGGTGATTTTAAGCAAAGATTTGATCACATTTGACTAAGAATAATTATATGAAATACAATTATGATTATTGGAGTATAAAATGATATTTAGTAGTGAAAATTTGTGATTCTCGATATTTTTAGAGTACAAGGGCAAAATGGTAATTTTACCACTAGGAGACCAAACGGGAATTTTTTCCAAAATTTTTTTGCCCCATTTGATTAATATTGATCAATATTAATGTTATTTGAGGTTGAAAAGTAGAAATAATGTGATTCCGGTACATTTCAGAGTATAGGGGCAAAATTGTAATTTTTCCATCCCAAGGGTAAAACCGTAATTTTCCACTGCTAGAATAATTTTTTTTCCAGCCATGGTCATCTTTTATTCACATCTTGACTTTGACTAAGCATGTGGTAGAAAATTTGAAAGAAAAAGTCAAAAAATTAGAAAAAATGAACAAATAAGCATGCGACACATGGCATACTTGATTATTTTATTATTAAGGCATAAAAATCAGCCCGTTAAATCCCTAATTCCCTCACATATTCGGCCTAAGCAACCAGCAACAAGAACAAAGGAAGAACAAAGGGAAAAACAAGAAAACCTAGGTGGAAAATCAAGGAGAAAGTGAAGAAATCAAGGAAACAAGCTAGGTAAGTTAGAAATTCTTTAATTCTCCTTGATACCTAGCTAACCTATGCTTTTGTTCTTGATTTCCATGGTTGAATATTGAGTTATAATGATGAATTCAATTCTAAAAAATGGCTATGGAAGAGGAATTAATGTTGGATTGGCTTGATTCTAGACTATGTTAGTGTTTAAAGATAGGTTAGCATGTTTGTAAGCAAAACCGTAAGAAAAAAACTTGATTTTCCCCATGAATCTTTCAAGGCCGAATATCCTCGGGTGTGTGTGGAGAATGAAATGATTTCATTTCAAATGAAATGAATTGAAAAATGATGATTTAATGTGAAAAAGTTAAGTAGGAAAAATTACAGTGCTAATGCGCCGTAATGGCTGAATTTTTCCATGAAGAAATGGAAAATTTTTAATGCTGAAATTGGTACTATTTAAACTATATGTGGTGAATTAAGGTATTAGAAAAAGAATGGTTCAATTTGGAATCAAATTGGACGCATTGGCTAATTTATCGGGTAATCGGTCGAATTAGGTCAACATCGCGTTTAAGCGATTGACCGAGTATTCTATGCATTCATATAGAAATTAGGTTAATTTTATACCTAATCAACACCAATATAGTAATTAAATTATTGTACAATTTGTCAAGGTGGTGAGCTCTCGGATAAAGGCAAGAAAATCGCATCCGAAGATTAGCAGTCGAAGTGCTCATATTCGACACCCGAAAACTTGTGAGTGAATTTGCATTTCAAAATGGTTTTGGAAAATATAAACATATTTGAATAAAATGCTTGAATGATTTTATTTAATCTTCTTTAAAAAGAACGGGTACCATGGGAACAAGTTTTTCGTGAAATATTATTTTCATTGATGTGAATTTGATTGTGCTGAATTATGCTCCTTTATATGATGCTTATTTGTATTGTTAAGAAATTATGTGAATTTGATGTAATCCTGCATATGTCTGTAATGGTGTATAAAGAGGGATGCTGAGCGATACCCCTCACCGAGAAATTTTCGCCCAGAAACTTGGAAGGGATGCTGAGTGATACCCTTTACCAAATGATTTCCACCCAGGAGCTTGACGGCGAAGCTGAGTGATACTGCTTGCCAAGTTCCCTGATAAATGTTTTTTTTTCTTACCACTAAGGACAGTGAATATTTAGCAGTGTATATGATTGCTTGTGTATTTGTGAATTTATGTGTGATTGTATGGTATGCAAATTGTTTGAAATTGTGGAAAAAAGGTTTAACACGAAACCCTCGTACAGTTGAGCGAAACCCTCATTCTGTGACGGGTTATGATTACTCTACGTTATAGCAAGAATGCCTTCCAGTTGCAGTGATAATTGTTGATTTTGATATCTAGCTAGAATAAATCCCGGGGTAAGTGAAAAAGGGTTTAAATATTAGTTAGATAAAAAATTATCTCGTTTTCAACCGGTGCATCATGATTGTCAAATTTCCTGATTGAGATTGCTTGTTCCCTTCTAATATTCACTCACTGAGTTTCGTACTCACGTTTTATAAAAATTCATATTTTCAGATCAAGAGATCGTAGAATCCTAGATCATGGGATCGTTGTAGTTCGTCTCCTGGTAGGTGTCCGGCATTCAATAGTTGCCCGTTTTTATTGTAAATGTCTCCGCTGGAAGTCATGGGTCTTTTTGTATTGTGAATACAATCTAACTATGTGAATATGTGTATGCAATGTAAATTGCTAAATACATGACTGGTATAGTGCATGTATATTAATATCGATAATGCCATTGTGATTTGGCTATATTCACACCCGTGGAAAGGTGTGTGTGTGTGTGTATGCATGATATGATAAATTTGTTAAGCAAGGGTAAATGGATAAGCTTGCTTGGGCTTAGTGAGCTATGCTCATTGAGTTCATGCACCGGTCATGGCCTGGGAAATTGGATCGTGAAAATGTTGGTATTAGAGCCCTAGGTTGTTAGGTCTTAGGGTGTTATGGTCGGGTCCAGCAGAGAGTTGGGTCTTTATGTGAGATCTTTAATTATGAACTGTGAGCGGCGACACATTTCATAATGAAGAGACTGCATAAATTCCCTGTCTTAGAAACCACCGTATGCCCTTAATTGTGTCTAATAAAAGGTGTTTGCTCTTGTCTAAGTAAGAATGTCACCTAAGACACGGGCCGCCTCGAGACAAGTGGGGGAGCAAGATGTCCCCACTGAGATGACCGATAGGCCACGGGCACCCACTCGTATGGGACGAGGTAGACGTGGTAGGGTCATTAGGCCGGTGAGGGCAAATTGGCCCGAGAACGGGAGGTGTTACTGTTGAGGATTTGGCAGCAGGTCTACAGAAAGTTAAACAGGTTGTAGAGATGATGATTGTCACGCCACGGAACCACCCATCGGGCCCGTGACAACTGCTGCAACATCCCGATAGGCACTCATTCCCTGAGTGCAAACCGAGACCTCGCAAGGCATCTCGTACCAGTTTTCCATCTACCCCATGGTTAATAATTTCCAATAAACATTTTTTCAATGAATAAAATTAGTGTTTTGAACCAAAACAATTAAATTGCATCATTAACCATGTAGGGGCATTTCCGTCATTTTTCCTTTGAAAATTTCAGAATCGGTAAAAATATTACAATTTATTATAAAACAATATTTTTATAAACACCAATAATCAAATTTGTGCGCATAAAAGTAAAATAAGTTATTACATACCGTTATACAATTAAACAAAGTATGTAGATGAATTACAATGACATGTGGGCCCAACTATATATAACTATGTACCTTTGTGTATGCTAAGAACTCTGCTTCAATCAAGCCTATATGTTCACACCAAGTGCTACCAAAAATCTCGAGCCTGTAAGGGGGAGGAAAGGGTGGTGAGTTTTACAACCCAGTGAGTTTGATAATTACCATCCACGACATCTAAAGTAGAGTAGATGGAGACAATATAAATAAAACGCAATGCTATCATGTAATTCATAGCACCAATTTAATACAATTGTACAAAGCAATCTTATTTAACAAAATACAAGGCTTATGTTTTATTTATAAAAATCAGGCTTAAGCCAAATCTCATACTCGTGGACACTTGATCAGAGTGTCCAATCGAGTCTGCCAAGACTGTTAGAATTTCATAATTTTTCAGATACAGCCGATCCTTGGCGTTGGCTAAACTCATCTTCACATGGTGGTTTAACGTGAAGTGAATTGTAATATTACCTCGGGAGTTACCCTACTCGCATCTCTGATCGAGGTAACAATTAATCAGGTTGACCGTGCCCCTCTTAAAGGCAGTCCATGGCAACCCTCACTGTAGTGTTTTATTAGACCACCAAATTTATAGAAAAATCCAACAGCATAACAAGGCCATTTTAATACTAGTCAGCCTACACGACAAACAACAATTTATGCAATTTTAACACAATATACCAGCCAAGCATGCTCATGAAGATCATAAGCCATAATTTAAATTTTAATACACGAACACAAATTAATGCTGATCTCCATATACTCAGTGTAAATAAATCAATTTTTTTTATTTAAAAATTATTTATAAATTCAATTTATTTTTAAATAACAGAAGCAGATAAAACTACTCTAGATATTGAAAACGGTAAATTATCCACTCACCTCGTCACTGGAGTGCACGATACTCATGTTTTTAATTCCACTACACCAAAATTTTCCCGTGTCTAAGGGACCCACCACCTATGTGTAATTTTTGACACAATTCTAATCATTTGTGTCAAACCACTGTAAATTATTTCAGACTCTTCATGATGCATGAAATGTTATGCAACTGTCCGAATAACCGTCTAAACACAGTATTCAACTTAGTTCGCCTACACGGGATTAAATTGGCTACAGTCTCCAATTTAATTCCGAATTCATTTCTTTCAATTTCTATATTCCAATTACACTTAATTGGCCTTAGTGACTGCGAATGTGATGTCAATTTACAGTCCAAATCACCTAGTGCACCGTTTTGCACTTTAGGTAAAATTTTCAATTTTTGCACCAAAAATTCCCATAATTTTTCTATACCAATAATTCATCATAATTCATTTAAATAACATTAAATCTCATCACTTTCAGCAGCCATTTCTCTCTTGGAAATTTCAGCATTAAGGGTTTCAATGGAGAAAAATCATTTTTCTCACTAGTTTTTGTTACTTTCCATTTCTACCCAGCTAATAACATTAAATCACCATAAAATCTACCAACAAAATGAATCAAAACCCACCTAAGGATGCTGGTTCAGCAAGGAATCATCATACCCATATGTCAATTTTGCCTGGAAATGAAAAAAGAATGGATGGGTAATGGAAATCACATAGAATATTAATGAATTTTACCTTTTAATTGCTTGAACACTTGATTTTTCCTTGTTTTTCTCAAATTTTCAGCCTAGGTTTTGAGTTTTTCTTTTCCTTCTTGCTCTCTTTGATGGCCGGCCATGACATGAAGAAATTCTAGAAATTTCAAGCCTTTTATAAGGCTAATTAAAATATTATTATTTTATTCACATGGTATTTTTTTATTAATTTTTTTTCAATCTTATCTTTTGACTTTATTTTCAACCACTAAATTTCCTTCCCTTGTCCTCAGCCTTCATGAAATTTCTGGACAAATCCAAAAATCTTGGTAGTGTAATTTTACAAAATCACACTTTCATCCCCGAAAAGTACAAAATTACATTTTTACTTCAAAAATTGAAAAATTACCCATAGACATATTTTTCACCCCTCATACTCATACCATTCTCCAATTTGTCAAATTTGATCAAAATTCTCCCGAAAAATTAAATTTGGTCTTCCTATGGTAAAATTACGATTTTACCCTTACACTTTAGAAATCACCGAAATTAAACTTTTTCACTGCCAAACCCTCAAATTACACTCCAATAAGTTTAATATGATCAATATCAATCAAATGCGATAAAAAAATCTTTTTCAAAAATTTCAAACTCGTCATTTAATGGTAAAATTACTATTTTGCCATTGTGCTCCAAAACTACCGAGAAATTAAATTTATCACTGCCAATTTTATTTTATACTCCAATAAATCACATTATACTCAAAATAATTGATCTTAGTTAAATGTGATCAAAATCTTTTATGAAAATCTCCATTTTGTCCTTAAATGACAAAATGATCGTTTTGTCCCTAATTGGTCAATTTTTTCGATTGACTCCAAATTGGACCTCGAACTCCGAATCACTATTTTAAATCATTCCATGGGTTTTAGTTTTCTCAAATTCATCCTCAATTCTTTGTTTAAACTGATTCGAGACTTATTTAACTTAACCATACCATTAGGGGCAATATTGTCATTTAACTTATACCCGGAGCAATTCAATATACAAACATGTTATCCAAAGCATGTGAATGATATATCACAGATAATTTAGGGTCAGGTGTTACAATGGCAGCCCGTATGGATGATATGCAGAAGGTAATAGAGGGGAGACATGTAGCACAAACGTCCCTTAGTTCACAAGGCCAGACCAACCACCAACCTCCAGAGGGTGAGAGTTGCCCGCAAGAGATAGAATAAAGAGGGCCAAGATAGAAAGTTATCAAGGTCATGGAGATCTCGACAGTGGGATTTCATTTTCTACCCGTTAAGGCCCACTAAGGAAATTGAGGTTACCCCAATAGGGGAATGATGTGGTGGTGAGTGCCAGTATTGGGTCAGGGAAGAAAATTTTTGGTGAAAGGAGGCAACAACAAGATTTAAGACGAAGTAGACAAGTCATTCCTCCCTGTAATAATTGTGGAAGACGACATAGAGGACAATGCTATTTTAATACAAGAGCTTGTTTTAATTGTGGCCAGCCTGGACATGTTTGGAGGAACTGTCCGATGGCCCAACAATCGCAAGGTTCTGTTCGCAGTACTAATCGACCAACTTTGTCTGCTCCTTTGGTAGTTGTCTTAACTAGCCAGGAAGTTAGCGAGACGATAGATAAAGGTGCTAATGCTTCTTCTCGAGGCAGACCATTTGAGTCGAGACGTCAGGGCTCAGTGGGAGTGAACCAAGTGAGAGTATACGCATTAACGCCCTAAGAGGCCCAAGCCTCTAATGTAGTGGTCTCAGGTATTTTTATTTATTTAACTATTTATTCATGATATGAATGCTTGGGTGTTGCTTGAGCTTGATTTAACCTATCTGCTTATTTGTACATGTTTTGCACATCGATTGAGTAAAAATCGTGTTAGGAGAGAAAAACACTTGGTGGTACCTACTTCTTTAAAAGAGGTATTTGTGACTGAATAAGAAAGTAAATCCTTCGTAGCTCGATTCAAGGATAAAAACATCTTAGTGAATTTAGAGGTGTTAGACACCTTAAGGAGCTTAAGGATCAGTTGGAAGATCCTTATGGAAAGAAAGGAAAGATGTTTACTAGTGGCACATATGGAGTGTTGAGGTATAGAATCAGACTCTATGTGCTTGATAATGATGGGTTGAGAAGAGAGATATTGGAGGAGGCACATAAGGCAGCCTATGTGGTACATCCAAGAGCTTGGCAACGAGGCTAAGTGATATCGCTTGCTGAGTGCTCTGATAGGTACCCTTTGTTGTCCATCGCTAAAAGGGGAAAGGATTGTCCTGAAGGGGTAGAGTCACCCCTAGTGACAATGTTGGTATCAGGATTTAAAAGATGATTTGACTTATGAGGAGCAACTAGTAGCTATTCTTAATAGGCAAGTCAAAAGGCTCCGATCAAAGGATGTGGCCTCAGTGGAAGTGTTGTGGCAAAAATCACACTAGTGAAGAGGTAACGTGACAAAAGCTGAGGAGGAAATGCGGACAAAGCATCCACACCTCTTCGATATGTAAAGGTAAGCCATTCTACATTGAATTTAAATTCGGGGATCGAATTTTTATTAGTGGGGGAGAATGTGAGACCTTGTCAAGCTCGATTAAAAGACGGTATTGTATCGAGTTGTACAACTAAGTTAAATCGAGCCTTCAACTAGTTTAAATAGAAATTCTAAGAGGAATTTGAAAATTCTGAAACCCACAGAATGGCTTAGAATAGTGATTCGGAGTTCAAGGTTCAGTTTGGAGTCAATCGGAAAAATTGACTAGTTATGGACGAAACGGTCATTTTACCATTTGATGATAAAATGGTGATTTTAAGTAAAGATTTGATCACATTTGACTAAGAATAATTATATGAAATACAGTTATGATTATTGGAGTATAAAATGATGTTTAGTAGTGAAAATTTATGATTCTCGGTATTTTTGGAGCATAAGGGCAAAATGATATTTTTGCCACTAGGAGACCAAACGGGAATTTTTTCCAAAATATTTTTGCCCCATTTGATTAATATTGATCAATATTAGTGTTATTTGAGGTTGAAAAGTAGAAATAATGTGATTCCGGTACATTTTGGAGTATAGGGGTAAAATTGTAATTTTTTCATCTCAAAGGCAAAACTGTAATTTTCTACCACCAGAATAATTTTTTTTCCAGCCATGGTCATCTTTTATTCATATCTTGACTTTGACTAAGCATGTGGTGAAAAATTTGAAAGAAAAAGTCAAAAAGTTAGAAAAAATGGGCAAATAAGCATGCGACACATGGCATACTTGATTATTTTATTATTAAGGCATAAAAATCAGCCCATTAAATCCCTAATTCCCTCACATATTCGGCCTAAGCAACCAGCAACAAGAACAAAGGAAGAACAAAGGGAAAAACAAGAAAACCTAGGTGAAAAATCAAGGAGAAAGTGAAGAAATCAAGGAAACAAGCTAGGTAAGTTAGAAATTCTTTAATTCTCCTTGATACCTAGCTAACCTATGCTTTTGTTCTTGATTTCCATGGTTGAATATTGAGTTATAATGATGAATTCAATTCTAAAAAATGGCTATGGAAGAGGAATTAATGTTGGATTGGCTTGATTCTAGACTATGTTAGTGTTTAGAGATAGGTTAGCATGTTAGTAAGCAAAATCATAAGAAAAAAACTTGATTTTCCCCATGAATCTTTCAAGGCCGAATATCCTAGGGTGTGTGTAGAGAATGAAATTATTTCATTTGAAATGAAATGAATTTGAAAATGATGATTTAATGTGGAAAAGTTAAGTAGGAAAAATTACAGTGCTAATGCACTGTAATGGCTGAATTTTTTCATGAAGAAATGGAAAAGTTTTAATACTGAAATTGGTACTATTTAAATTATATGTGGTGAATTAAGGTATTAGAAAAAGAATGGTGCAATTTGGAATCAAATCGGACGCATTGGCTAATTTATCGAGTAATCAACGGAATTAGGTCAACATCGCGTTTAAGCGATTGACCGAGTATTCTATGCATTCGTATAGAAATTAGGTTAATTTTATACCTAATCAACACTAATATAGTAATTAAATTATTGTGCAATTTGTCAAGGTGGTGAGCCCTCGAATAGAGGTAAGAAAATCGCATCCAAGGATTAACAGTCGAAGTGCTCGTATTTGACACCCAAAAACTTGTGAGTGAATTTGTATTTCAAAATGGTTTTGGGAAATATAAACATATTTGAATAAAATGCTTGAATGATTTTATTCAATCTTCTTTAAAAAGAACAGGTACCATGAGAACAAGTTTTTCGTGAAATATTATTTTCACTGATGTGAATTTGATTGTGCTGAATTATGCTCCTCTATATGATGCTTTTTTTTAAGAAATTATGTGAATTTGATGTAATCCTGCATATGTTTGTAATGGTGTATAAAGAGGGATGTTGAGTGATACCCCTCACCGAGAAATTCCCGCCCGAAAACTTGGAAGGGATGCTAAGTGATACCCCTTACCAAATGATTTTTGCCCATGAGCTTGGAAGGGAGTGATACCCCTTACCAAATGATTTCCGTTCATGAGCTTGGAAGGGATACTGAGTGATACCCCTTACCAAATGATTTCCGCCCTGGAGCTTGGTGGCGAACCTGAGTGATACTACTTGCCAAATTCCCTGATAAATGTTTTTTTTTTCTTACCACTAAGGACAGTGAAGATTTAGTGGTGTATATGATTGCTTGTGTATTTGTGAATTTATGTGTGATTGTATGGTATGCGAATTGTTTGAAATTATGGAAAAAGAGTTTAACACGAAACCCTTGTACGGTTAAGCGAAACTCTCGTTCTACAGGTTATGATGACTCTACGCTGCAGAATGAATGCCTTCCAATTGCAGCGATAATTGTCGATTTTGATATCTAGCTAAAATAAATCTCGGGGTAAGTGGAAAATGGTTTAAATATTAGTTAGATCAAAAACTATCTCGTTTTCAACCGGTGCATAATCATTGTCAAATTTCCTGATTGAGATTGCTTGTTCCTTTCTAATATTCACTCACTGAGTTTCATACTCACGTTTTATAAAAATTCATGTTTTCATATCAGGAGATCGTAGAATCCTAGATCGTGGGATCGATGTAGTTCGTCTCCTGGTAGGTGTCCGACATTCAATAGCTGCTCGTTTTTATTGTAAATGTCTCCGTTGGAAGTCATGGGTCCTTTTGTATTGTGAATACAATCTAACTATGTGAATATGTGTATGCAATGTAAATTGCTAAATACATTACTGGTATAGTGCATGTATATTAATATCGATAATGCCATTGTGATTTGGCTGTGTTCACACCCAGGGAAAGGTGTGTGTGTATGCATGATATGATAAATTTGTTAAGCAAGGGTAAATGGATAGGGTTGCTTGGGCTTAGTGAGCTATGCTCATTGAGCTCATGTGTCGATTATGGCCTGGGAAATTGGGTCGTGACAAGATATGAACTCCAAAAGTGCAAATAGCAACATATATATATATATATACGCCTTTGATAATTTATTAAATTAACCATTTTGTTCTTCAATAGTGATTTTTTATTAAATTAAAATATTAACTAATTTTTATTTATTCTTATTAAAAAAAAATTTCCGTAATTGAGAATTTTTTATTATTTTAAATAATAACTAATTTTTTATTTTTTATCAACATTGAAATATTCATTAAAGTAAACTTTCCTTAATTGATAAAATTTTTTATTAAATTAAATATTACCTAATTTTTATCTATTTATTTACTTATAACCACTGAATTATTTATTAAAGTAAATTTTCCTTAAAATATAAGTTTAGCTATAATAGAAGCGAGAACTTTTAATGCATTTGCCTTAACTAACTTGTAACACTGTAATCTATAAGCCACAACTATCATTTTGGGCTTCACTTTGGCATGTTGGTAATTATATCAGGTTATCAAGGTGAAAACTAAGTAGTCACCCATATATAATTAGTTAATTACTATCGTTTAGGAAAACATATGTAAATAATAACAATTATAAAAATTAAATATTTTTTATTAAATCAAAACATCCTTATTAAAGTAAAATATTGAGTGATTAAAGTAAATAACTATTTATTTCCTTGTTAAGGTTGAATTCCTTATTAAAGTATTAAGGAACTTTCATAGTTTTTTCATTTTACTATTTTATAATCTAAACTATATATGATTCTTACTTGCATATATGTTCCACATTCGACACTTGTACTTGGTATTTTATCAAGATTAAAAAGCATTTTTGAGTTTTTAGTTCTACTTTTCCTTTCTTCCTGATCCTTTTTCTTTTATTGATCCTACCGACCTTTTCATGGTCACACCGCCCCAACTCAAGCATCATAATCCCAAGTCGGCCCTAATTGAAGATGCTACTTCCAAGTTCTTCAGCATGATCATTATCCTCTATGAGATCAGCACGGATATGTGATTCCAATGCTTTTGTTTTTCTTTCAAGTCATCAAAAAAGTGAATTTTTTAAAGGTAATTGGGGTTGTAATTGATAGGTTTTTATTATCTTCAACTAATGATTAATGGGTTCTCTCTGATTTTTTTATCTAAATCAATTGTAGCATATTCTTATAGTGAGAATTACCAAATTAAAGTTAACTAACTATTGCTATTTTTAAACTTAATTTACCATATGAGCATGTTCCGTTCAACTTTTTTATTCTTTCTACTAATCAAAGTATACGTAATTTAAATTTTGATTGATGATGTATGGTTATTTTGAGATACTGAATAGCAAGACATGTGATAGGGAAAATATCAGTTGAGCAATTGTCTGATTTGATGTCATTCTTAGGGATGTCAATAGGTACCCGATTCGGTTATACCATGTAAAGCTCGACCCTGTTTAATCTTTGACATGTCATTCACATGCATTGGATAGCGTGCTTGCATATTAAATTGCCTCGAAAAAGCATTAAAAGATGATATTGCCCCTAGAAGTACAGCCAAGTAGATTTAACCTCGAACTAGTTTAAATAGAGATTTGAGGATGAAATTGAGGAATTTAAAACCCCAGAGTGTCATATTATGGTGATTAGGAGTTCGAGGGTTAATTTGGAGATAATTCAAAATTTTAGTGTCCTAGGGGCAAAATGGTCATTTTACCTCCCAAGGATAAAATTTGAATTTTCGAGAGGATTTGGATCAAATTTGATAAAATGGAGTATGATATAGGTATGAGGAGTGAAAAATATAAATTTTGATAATTTTTCAATTTTTGGGACAAAAATGTAACTTTTTCACTTTTACGGGGGCAAATGTGTAATTTTTAAAAATTTACTTCACCAAAATTTTGGCGAAGTCTAGAAACTTCATTTAAACATTAGATAAGTGAGGAAAAATGAGTGGTGGAGAAAGAAAGTTGAATGGATGAGAATTAAAGAATGAACCAATGAAATTTTACCATGTGTTAATTAAAATAATAATATTTTAATGGCTTATAAAAAGCCAAAATTTTCTTCAGCACTTCACCATTTGGCCGACCAGCAATAGGGGAGGAAGGAAGAAAGAAAACCCTAGGCTGATTTCAAAGGGAAAAGGTGGGATTTCAAGTGATTTATCAAGACAAAGGTAAAATTCTTTTAATTTCCTTTGAATTCTACCTTACCCATCTAATTTTCTTCAATTTCCATGCATAGAACCCTGGATCTCATACCAAACCCATGCTGGCCAAACACTTTAGGAGGAATTTTGATGCTTGATTTTGATGTATTTTGAGTTAAATTGAAGTTTTTAATTAGGTAGTAATGTGTATAATGAAAATTAGGCAAAAAAATAATTATTTCCCACTTTAGGCCGAATTTTATGGAGAGAGATTGGTTGCTGATTTTGATGATATTTTATAGTATTTAGGTGTATTTTAATGAATTATGGATATAAAATTTTAATGGGAATTTTTGGTGCGAAAATATGAATTTTTACCTAATAGGGGTAATTTCGTAATTTGTGACCTAGACTAATAATTTGCACCATATTTGTGGATATTAAATCAATTTGGGTATAATTGAGGTATAGAAATTGAAAGAAATCAATTTAGAACTTATTTGGAGATTTTAGAGAATTAAATCGTGTACCGTACGCGTTAGGCCGAATATTCGCGTTTAAGCAATTTTTCGGACAATTGCATAGCATTTTATGCATTCATGTAGATTTATAGAGTCTGAAAATTGTTTATGGTAATTCGACACAAATTATTAAAATTTGTGTCGCACGTGGTGTATAGGTGGTGAACCGTCAGATAAAGGCAAAGAAATCGCGCTTGACGATCGCGACTATGAGTATTTTGAACTCCTAAAACCTGTGAGTGGATAAATTACCGTTTTCAATATCTAGAGTAATTTTACTTGTTTTGTGCTTTTTAATGAATTAAATTTTATAAATGATTTTTTTATCGAAAAATCAATTTAATAACACTGAGTATGTAGAGACTGGGCTAAACTTGTGTTTACGTATTTAATTTGAAATTATGGCTTATGATCTTGGTGAGCATGCTTGGTTGGTTTATTGTGTTGAAATTGCATGAATTGCTGTTTGCCGTGCAGGTTGGCTAGTATAAAAATTGCTTTTGTTATGCTGCAAAAAATTTTATTGATTGGTGGGTTAATTAGTCGCTGCAGTGGCAAGTTTTTCATGGACCAGCCTATTAGAGGGGCACAATAAACCCAGTTATTATTTTACCTCGATACGAGAGATGTGGAGGGTAACTCCTGAGGCAAAAATCGAGTTCAATTCATGTCGAACCACCACGTGAAATTGAACTTAGCCAATGCCAAGGAACAGCTAAATTTTGAGAAATTGAAATTTTAACAGTCTTGACAGACTCGATCAGACGCTCTGATCAAATGTCCACGAGTATGAGATTTGGCCTAAGCCTAGTTTTACGAAAGAAATCATAAGCCTTATGTTTTGATAAAAATGAAATTGTTTCTAAGATCGTGCTAAATTTGAAGTTATTAACTATATTATGATATTGTGTTTTTATATTGTCTCCATCTACTCGACTTTAGATGTCGTGGATGGTATTTATTTACTCACTGAGTTGTAAAACTCACCACCCTCAATTTCTCCCATTTCAAGCTTACAGGCATAAGTAGATAGAGAGTTTTGTTGAGGAGAAAGTTTGGAGTAGTAACCTTCAATCCCAAAGGTTCATCTCTTAGTCTATATTTCTCTATTTTGGGCCCACTTAGCATTGTAAATTAAATTTTATACTTTAGTTAACTGTATTACAGTATGTAATAATATATTTTACTTTTACGTTGTAAAAATTATTTCCGGTTATCTATATAAAAATTATTTTATAAGAATATACATTATTTTATGAAATATTTTTATTTTATTCTATTAAATATAATTTGACTTAAATTGCATGTTTTAGATATCTTATTTGAATTTTGATTTCAAATTATGTAATCTTGACACGTATATAACATTTTTACCAAATTTCAAAATTTTTGACAAAAATAACCGAAACGCCCCTGTGTAGCAAATTTCGTCTTTTTTCACAATTTTGATTCGAAATCGGATGAAATGTTTACGAACATGAAGTTAGTAAATAAAGATTCATATGGGAGTTGAAAAATTGGTACAAGATGCCTTGCGAGCTCTCAGTTTGTTCTCAGGGGATGAGGGCTTATCGGGACATCGCGGCAGTTGTCACGGACTCGATGGTAGTTATGAGTCATGACATACCATGTTAGGGTACCCTATAAACAGATTAGGAGCGGGTTCAAGTAGTAATTTCACTACCTGACTCAGGTTCAGGTATCATCAGGACTTGAACTCAAGCCATGAAGGAAAACACTTACTGTCTCCACCATCTGGACAAGCAGTTCCATCTATTATATATTGACAAAATAATATATTTAAAATATAGTTAGTTAAATAACTAATGTGATGTTATGAATATATATAAATAAAAAAATTATTAAATTATTAATTATGTTTTATATAATATGAATATCATATCATATTATAAGGGAATATAATTACTATTATATACATTTTTAATAAAAATATATT
This sequence comes from Theobroma grandiflorum, assembly GCA_036013995.1. Classification (NCBI taxonomy): domain Eukaryota; kingdom Viridiplantae; phylum Streptophyta; class Magnoliopsida; order Malvales; family Malvaceae; genus Theobroma; species Theobroma grandiflorum. The sequence goes on along the minus strand of CP142132.1, from coordinate 13,304,017 downwards.
TACTTTTTATTATGGGTTAAGCTTACCAAATTTATAACTTATAAGTTATAATATATATATTTAAAGAGAGTCTTTGAGTTTAAAATAGTGTTGGAATCTAACTATTTTTTTAATTTCATGTAATTAAAGACAAACTCATATAGTTAATTAAATTAATTCATTAAATTATGATTGTTATATATACTAACTTGAAATGTTTTTAAATATATATTTTATATATATTGAGTAATATTATAAGAAATATAATTAGTATATTATATATATACTAATTCTTTTAGTATATATATATACTTTTAATATAAATATATTTATTTTTTGTTTTGTGTTAACATTATAAAAATTATAACTTATAAAATTATTAATTGTAATATATACATATATATATACACTTTATAATTACTATAACTTGTAATGTCTTTTAACACATACTCTTTATATTATATATTATGTTCATTTATAAAGAATATAATTACTATTGTATAAATTAATTACTAAATAATATACAAAGTTAATTATCTAAAAAGAAGTTGTGAGATTAGAATAGTTTTGAAACTTAGTTTTTTTTTTTAAAAATTTCATGTAACTAAAGGCAAATTCATATAATTAATTTAATTAATTAATAAAATTGTGGTTATTAATTAAATTGCAATGTCTTTTAATATCTATACTTTATATACATTAGGTTCATTTATAAATAATATAATTACTATTTTGTATATACACTATAATTCTTTTAATATATATACTTTATAATATAAAACTTATAATGTCTTTTAACACATGCACTTTATATTATATATTATGTTCATTTATAAAGAATATAATTACTATTGTATAAATTAATTACTAATAATATATATACTTTTGTTTATATAAATTTATAATATATAAAGTTAATTATCTAAAAAGAAGTTGTTAGATTAGTATAGTTTTGAAACTTAGTTATTTTTTTTAAGTTTATGTTTAAGATTTTTGTTTTTGATTATTTAAATTTAAAATTTATTATTTTTATTTTTATTAATTTAATTAATAGTTAATTTTATGAAATACCTACAGATATATTATTGTATATGTATACGGGTTCAAGTAATTGGGTAGCTATGAAAATAAATTTTAATAATTTCTTAATATAATCGAGTTTTTAAATGAATTAGGGTAATTATAAGATAATAAAAAAATAATAGAGTTAGAGTTAAGATAATAGTTTTAAAATTATATAAATAATTAATAAAATTAAAATAATTAATTTTTAATAAAATTAAAGTTTGGATACTTCGAAATTATAAGATACTCGATCTACTGACATTTTTAACCATTCTACCACATGGTCATAGTGTAGTTCGGGAACAGTCTAAGATAATATACGAAAACTACATGGCATTGTTAGTGACATTTGCAATTGACGCTGCGCTTTGGTGAAACGTGCTTTATTGTCAGTAAAAGGACAACTGTTTGGGAAAGGCTCACAGGAAACCTCGGTTGTAGGGTTTGTTGGTGTTGAGCGGGGTTTATGAGGTTTATGAAGTATTTAAGAATAGGCAAAATCAGCTTCAAAGCGAGTCTTTCAAATAGGCGTCTATCTTTAAGACTTAATTCGCCCCCACTACTTGGTATGCAAAGGAAAATGTTGCGACTAGTCTCAAGGATACAATGAAACTAACATCTAACTTTCGTATTGCACTTTACGAAACTAGACCGCTAAATACACTCGAGGGTTTTCAAAGTCGTTTGACCTTAAAACCAACTTTCTGCAGCAAGTAGATAATAAGGAATTCAAAATCTTTTGTAGATGGTGAAAACTTTAGTGTTTTGTTCTTCTAACACAAACACTTTCTCTTGCTCTCTTGCACTTGCTTGTTGTGTCTAAATTTTGATGTGTTGTTGTTATGTCAAAATGGATGATAACAAGCCCTTTATATAGGCTTCAAAGTATCTCTTTTTCAAGGACACTTCCTTTTCATAAAGGCATCTTTTTGTCTAATAAGTATCTTTATGTTCCAAGGTCACAACCTTTTCATAAAGATCTCTTTCATCCAAAAAGTACTCTACACTTTTTACCAACACAACTTTTGAGTAAAAGATATTGTTTCAATAAACATCTAATGAATAGATAACTATTCATTCCATAAATCACACTCTTTGATTTATACTTTGGAACAATATATATTCACATATAATTTTTCACATGTTACTTTACGATTGTAACTATTCACATGTAGCTTTTCACATGTTATTTTACAATGGAAACTTTTCACATGTGACTTTTCGTTGGTGTCTTTTCAACATAAATTTTCAAGAATCGTAATTATTCACATGAAAACTTGTCTATATTCTAATAGACATATTGTGTCACTTTTTGTGACATAACTATTGAGCTAATGATAGCTCTCCATTATGTGACTTAACCTTTAATTTTAAAAATACACCAACAATCTCCCACGCAAATCCTCTTTGTTTTGTCTTCTTTGGTTCCTTTCATGTGATATATGGAAAAGATGGTTGTAAGTAACTATTTATCTACATTCATTTTTGTGCTGGAAACAAGAGCACCGTGTATATTTCTGGCCATAAATATTCTTAATTTTCTAATTACCATTTGAATTTCTCGTGGCCTCTTAGCGCTTACATAGAGGATGTAAAACTGGGATTTTGCATTTTGATATAAAACCACTCATGACTTAACAATATTTGTCTAAAATATCAGACTTTGGACTTGCTAAATTATGTGAAAGGAAGGAGAATCATATCTTTGAGAGAACCAAGAGGAACCACAGGATAGATGGCTCCAGAATTATCCAATAGAAGCTTTGGAGTCTCTTACAAAGTCTGATGTTTATGGCCTCGGTATGATGGTCCTTGAATTGGTGGAAGGAAAAATATTGATGTTGCAATCTCCCGCACAACACAAGTGAAAGATATTTGCCACATTGGATTTACAAGCAACTCGGATTAGGCTAAGATTTATAGCTCAACGAGATTGTGACTTTGGATTCATAATGAAAGAGTAGCAAGAAAGGTGGTTTTGGTTAGGTTGTGGTTATTGGTTGACATAGGACGAGTTACTTACTTGTCACGTGTCAGTCAAAAGCACCCTCTAGGAATAAATTTCTTTTTTCATTCTTTACTTTTTAAATTTTATAATAATAATCAAATATCTATTTATATGTACTATATATTAAAACTAGCGGTGTTTTCGGATAGAGGTATGAATATGGATTGATTCGGTCTAAAATATTATGGGTTGCAAAAATATAGGTTAGGTTGGATCATTTTATTTTTTACATAAGTCATCAAAATTCTAACCCAATTTATCTTTTGTTAGTCCATGGGTAGAATTGGGCCAACTTAAAAAAAAAAATTCATCATCACGATTCTACCTAATAAACTCTCTATTAATAAAATTGTTTCATAATTTAATCCAAAAATTGAATAATAAAAATATGTTACATACAAAAAAATTATACCAAATATAAATAAGCAAATAAATTACATCAAACGTAAATAAAATTTTAATTTTTAATACAAATTACAATCCCATAAATATAAGTACAAAACCAAATAAATATAAACTTCAAGACTCACTTATATCTTTCTCAATCTTCATCTTTAAGGAAAACATTTAAATCTTGTTTAGACAGTAATAATGTCTTAAGATTTGAATTATGATCATATAATATTCATTGTTATAAAAAAAAAAGAGATAGTGAATTTCAATTTTAACTAAAATTATTAATTTGACAAGTAAAGATTAAAGATATTAAAATATGTAAAATAAACAATATCATGGGTAACTAAATTATTAATGATATAGAACTAAATATATAAAATTATTAAATTAACTAAAATTATTAATTTAATTTTTTTATTTTGGGCCACAAGACTAGCTCGCACCAACTCGGAACAACTCACCGATCAGATGAATTGGCTCATTTAGACTCAATTTTAATATAGGTCTAAATTTTCAAATCTCAACCCACTTCACTTTCAATAAAAAATGGATCGATTCAATGGGCTAGGTCCATTTTGATAGGTTTATTCTTGGATGACGATTAAACAACTTTGTTCAGTTACAAAGTGTGCTTCACTTTTGACAATTTTGTTGGGGTTTTTTTTTTTTTGTGGCTTGTTATTAATTATATTGAGTTTAATTTAGAGATTATATAGGTTTATTTGACATTTGTAAGGTCTAGGTTTGATGATTTTTGGTTGTTATCAACCCATTTGGTTTTGGTTTTATAATCTATATCATATGGATATTAATACAAGTAAACATTTTTATAAGAAAAGAAAACCATGGATAAAGATTTAGAGACGAAAAGAAAACATATAATTGGTCACCACATTGGATAGTTGCAAAAGTTTATTAATTATTTAAGAAAATAAAAATAAATTTTTATTTTTTATTATCTTTAATCAAATAAATTTTTATAACTAGCAATTGATGAATTATTATTAAAATATTACATGTCAGATTATGGTGATGTTAATAGGGTGTTGATGTGTGAGTTATGTAATCATGTCATCATATCACGATTTTATCTATTATAATATATTAGTATTCTACATCAATGTAACATGATATAAAATAATAAGTGACATTTTAACTAACAATAATTGATCAACTATTAGTTATAAAAGTTTATTTTTAAAAAAATAAAATATAAAAATTTTACTAAATTCAATAAAAGAATTTAAATTGTTTAAAATAATTCATGATTTTTTAAGTATTAAAAAATATAAAACAAAGAAAATTCTTGCTGACAGCATGCTTAACAATTTTACAAATGTTTGAAGATGTTACGGTAGATAGTAAAATATCTGGCCCTCTGTTGCAGTTGTGGAAGTTACAATTTGTTTGTCTTTATTTTTCTACAATTGGAAACTGATTTATCAAATATCTAAAACTAAAATATGATGTTTTTGTAAATAGTTATTCAATAAATACTTTTCAATAATAATAGTAAATAGATGTTCAATTTGGTATTAGAAACAACAATAATTCAACAACTACTCCCAAGTTCAGTTGGCATGACTAGCGACTGGTTTATGGCTTGTCAAGTAGGACCGGACCGTTGTATGCACGGTGTATTGAGCAAACGTATTTCCAATATGGAAGATCAAGTCAATGCGGAAACTTCGCTGCAAATACTTAGAAAGCAAAGCGCGTAAAATGGTCTTTTCCTTTCTGTCCTTTTCTCTGCTTCTTTTTTCTCAGTAGACTTTAGACTTTCCAATTTGCAGTCCGCGTTTACACGTATCTAAGTAGTTTCGGTTAGTTTTAACATGACTCCAACGTTTCCCTCCGAATTCAATCAATGCCCCTAGAAATAATGTTGCATGCATGCTTAAGTCTTTTTAAGTCAACTCAATGTTCAAATTGTCAAGTCTTTGTTGGAAACTTGAAAGCAAGTTCCTACACTTCATGTCAGGCATATCTTTCTATATCCCCTAGTGATAGTATTCTCCTCAAACAAACAGACTCCATTTTACATACTAATCATTCAATTCTTTAATCCCATCTCTTCACCCAGAAGAAATGCATTGCCACCGTTTCCTACCATCACTCTTTCCACTTCCCTTTTTTCTCGTATTACTTGTCATAGTTAGGATTCCTCAGTCATTAGGCAACCCTGGCCTGTACAGTGTCTGCCGTGATGCACGGTTCGAGTGTGGAGGCATCTCCGTTAGTTATCCTTTCTCTGGAGATGGCATACCACCTGGTTGTGGGCATCCTGGTCTGCAGCTCTATTGCGAAAACAATATTGTCACCATAGAGATTCTTCATGTAAGATATCAGGTGCTGCGCATCGGTGAGGATGAACAAACCCTGGGGATTGCGAGACAGGATTTGATGAATGACTTTTGTCACCCACAATTTGATAGCTCTGCCCTTGATTCTACTCTCTTCAGCATTACCCCTGGTTATGCCAATGTTACTCTGTTTTATGACTGCACATCTGCGATCCCATCGCATATCGGACGCTACGATTGTAATGGCAGTCACAAGAATGTTTCCATCGTATCATCAGCTTTTATTCCTCAAGTATGCGCTCGTGATATCACTGTTCCGATTTCTAAAACTTCCTATCCAGGAATTGTCAATTCCGCATCGCGTTTAGAAGAAGCTTTAAAAACAGGATTCGAGGTAGAATTGAAGGTAGATAGCAAAGCATGTTACAAGTGCAGGGAAACCGGTGGAACTTGTGGTTTTGACCTTCAGAATCAAACAAATTGCTACTGCCTAAATGATCCTGGGCCGTTTTTGAAGGAATGCCCTGCCCCGCCCCCCTCCCAAGCCAACACAGCCGAAAAAGGTTTGCTCTTAAACTTTTAATTTCTATGTATATTTTTCATTTTTCGCTTTTTAGTTTCTTAAGATTTGGCAGAAAACAGAACAAACAATGAAAAACATAGTCAAGTCAGAGAATTAGTATAAACTTTTTCAGGTAAAACGTTACCACTTCTCTTCCAACACGTTCATTTTAGTGTAGAATTAAGATCAATTCTGAACCAGTCAAACTTTTGGTACAAGTCTAATCTGGTGGAGTATTCAATTTGCCAATTTGCCATTAGGTGAAACATTTGTGGTAAGGCTATAGATTTCTTAGTTTTAGTCAAGGAAAGAATTTTTCCCTCTCGGCCTTAATTACGTGTAAGTTGTACTCTTTAGCTCAAATGAGAAACGTATAACCCAAGAACTATAAATAATCTTTATGTACTCAAAAAATTAAAGAAAAACTTTCGAAATGCTTTTCTTGGTAAAAGGGAAAATGGTCCTCAAATTAAGAATTTCTTGTTTGTCACCAAACCCACACATCATAGTTCATCCTATTTATGTCAAGAATCAGTCAGCTCAGCCTCTGTGATTTGGTCTTCTTATTTTATCCTAAATTGTAGTAGTACTAGGATGCAAATTCCACAGAGAAATGAGGTCGCTGATAATGTTGAAGGGTTTAAGCATAATGCAGAATTGGGGTCAGGGAAGTGAAAGTATAATGGTCTTTGTTAATTATCAGAGTGAGTATTGCCTCGCAGAATTAAAATTAGTCAACACATTAAAAGATCTAGAATAATTTTCTAGTTTCAGTGAGAGAGGCTAACTTACACACTAAAACAAGGGTGCTTAGTTTAGTTTGCAGGACTGGAGCCTCAGAATATTTCTTTACAAACAGAAGATTTAGATTTTTGTTTAAATTAAATGACATCATTTAGAAATAAAAAAATACAGTTATTCATCTTAATAAATTCAAAGCATGATATACAGTAATTATTAAACTATATTAGTGGTATTGATCAACATTTAAAATTAAGATTCTCAAGCACATGAGCATTTGGCTCATTGGTTAATACATGATCTTTTTACCAAGAGAGTAAGGTTCGAATCCTCCCTCTCCAATTAAAAATTTAGATCATCAACATTTGTCCAGCTGAAGGTCCAAATTGATTCATTTCTGTCCATGGTAAGCTCTCAAGTTTAAAATCATAAAGCAACTCAAATGGTTAAAGTTGCTGTCATTCTGTCTTCCTCTTTGCAATATATCATTTCAGAAAAGTACGCTTTTAAACAGTGGGATTTTGCCTGGAGATGAAGTCTTAACTTGGACAAATGAGCAGTTTTAGAATAATCCAAATGAAGTACCTATGAAAGCCATTAATTTTCTTTTCTTTTATGATACTAATAGTCAAGGAGACTTTCTTTTTCCTGATTGGCTGCTATCTATTATTTAGAATCAAGATTGTTAGGTTCATAGAGGTCTTATTCATTGATAACAGCCCCCTCCTCTCTTTCCATCATTAGGCAGCTTTAGCATAATCTGAACGCAGATGAAATGTTCATGTTTTATAATATACTTTCTTTCCATCTCTTACAAAAATAGTAGTCGTAAAAAATTCATAGTTGAACAAGAAATTCTGGAAACCGCTGCAGTCAATCTCTAATACCTGTGATCAGCAGAATCCTTGTGTGATAGGGGTAGGTGTGCGTATACGGTGATATAGAAGTCAAGTTCCATTTCAATGGTCTGATCTTCATTTCATACTTTCTTAAATGTGAGGTCAATCCTACTTATAAGCAAAGTCTTTATATATTTTGGTAAAATTTTCGGTTGTCCATATAGCGTACTCATCAGAAAGTATTTATTTCCATCTAATTTTCTTAATGGAGTTTTTGTCTTCTTTTCTAAAGACGTATCAATACAATTTGGCAACACTCTAAAGCCAATTTCCCAATACGTTGATAGAGACAAGCTAGAATTCTAGGTACCTGATGCAATTTTCTGTAGATTTCAAGGTTAGAATTGAATTATATGCATTTCATACTTGAATAAATAATTTCAACATTGACCAATAGAGATTCCAGAAAATTTTCTCCGTTATGAATTTTAGAACGCCCCTTATTGGACACTTGAACAAAAGCCTTATCAATGAGAGACAAGAAATGGAACTCATTCCTCACAATTTCCTCTCTGTTATCTAATTCTGTTTGACCATCCTTCATAAACTTATTCTACCCTACATCCCTGCAACTTCAACAAAATGCATCCAAATTCTTTTCCAATATCTTCCCTTCTGGCCCCCTTCTTCTTGCTTTTTGCGTTGATCAGAGTTCCAACTACTTTGTGCGTCGATGATCCACAGTACTTAAACTGCTCGACAATCATAAGATGTGGAAGCATAGCAAATATCGGTTACCCTTTCTGGGGAATGAACCGTGCAAGTTACTGTGGCCAACCAGGGTTCGAGCTGAAGTGCGAAGATGGTGTAGGAAAGATCACGATGGGTCAAAACACTTTGCGAATTTTTGATGTAAACCCTGAACAGCAGATTCTTAAGGTTGCTAGGGAGGATTACTGGGATGGTTATTGTCCCAGGGAACTATTAAACACCACCATCAACTTCAATCACTTCGATTATGGCCCAGGCCTTAGGAACCTGACCCTATTCTATGGTTGCTACTCACCCTCAACCTCCGTGTTTATTTTTCCAACAAATTGTACCATAAGTGGTGCCATTATGGACGTGTCATACGCTACTCGGAGTGTTCTGGGCGATTTTCGCCCAGAGGTATGCCATGCAAGTGTCATAGTTCCAATTTATGAAACAGCTGCTCAGAATCTAGAGATGAACCCATTAACTGTGAACGATGCTTTAAAGGGAGGTTTTGAATTGCAATGGGAAGTAAATGCTGATCAATGCAGAAATTGCAGAGAGTCTGATGGGGTTTGCGGATATAATCAGACTACAAATAGTTTCATTTGCTTCTGCCGTGATCACCCTAGCGAAGCCACATGTTCACCAGCACAAGGTACGTTAGCCCTTCCTCTGAAATTCTTGTCAGCTTTTTGCAGAACTTTCTGGTAGTGAACAGTACCTTGTCCCCTGAGATAACCCTTTCCGGGGTGTTCAGTTGAGAGACTTCAGACAGAAATTTTCATTAAGTCTTTATATGACTCTGCATCTGTGGCTTAATTTTGTCCAGTTCAGAAACAAAAGTATCTTAACCCTCTTGCTTTGGCTCGTTCCGCAGTTCAATGTTCATAGCATTTGCAGCAACTTCGCCTTTACCAGCTGGAGTTTATACTCCTGCTCCTCTCCATGCACTTTATAAGTTTATTAACTCTTGCTATTTTTATTATACCGAAAGAAAACAAAAATATATATATAACTCCCACTATGTTGACTGGTTGATTTCCCCCAATTTTAATACTAATTCAGCTTTGAAATCCATTTTTCACTGGCTCTCTTTCCAATTACAAGTGTATCAGCAGACAAAATGAAAGGTCTTTACGTTTTGTTGCTCATACATTTGACCGCTGCTGGATGCAGAAACTACCATTTATGGGAAGTTGAAGCACAACGAACCGTAAGTGTTGGTGACTGCTCAGAAAAATAGCTCACTGTAACTGAAGCTTCAGACTGTAATTTAAATTTGCATAGGATCAAAATTTCCTCTATTTTCCCATGAAGTTCCAGGTGATCTTACTCTTGCCTAGAATCTTAAGGATTCTGCTTATGTCCCTTGTGTCTTTCAGATTAATTACATTCTTCAATTAGGAGTATTTTAGGCTTTGATAATAGTTCTTCCTAAAACAATTTCGACCTTTAGGCTTCAACATCTATGAATTGTGTCTTATTAGGATTCAATATGCTCCTGGAGTCTCTCACTGAGCAACTGCTTGACATTAGTTAAATCCCCTATAATATTGAGCAACTGCTTGACAATATGCTCATGGATATGGCATAAGGACCAAAATCTTAGAATATTGATCTGATTTTGCTGACCTTGGTGATTTTATGTTAAAAGACAACCAGTTTGTTTGTTTCGATGTCGATATTTTCAATTATAAAATCAGTTGATATTTTCAAGTGGCTTGTTTCTTTGACTTTTTAAGAAACTCGAACTCAGTTTATGCCTTCTGAGTCTTATATTTCAGCGCTAGAATATATAGATTTCCCACAAGCAACTCAAGGTTCCTTAGATTTGCAATATAGTAATTGCTAGGCTACCTAAATTTACATTGACCGGCGCTTAATGGTGCCAATAGAAGCTTCTTTTTGAAAATTTTCACCTTTCACTTCGTCAAAGACCACCAATTTTATTATGAAGACTAAAGCCAATTCATCTTCAGCTTCTCATTGTATATCCGACTACTTCCAAATCCCTCCCTAGTCTTCTCCAGCCTCTCCCTCTCTCTGAAAATGCACCACCCTTTGTTGCAATTCATGTTTTGGTGCTTCATTATCATAAGCTTGATCCTGTTAATTGCTCCAAAATCTGCGCTTGCCAACGATGGAAATTATTCAAGCTGCAGCAAGCGGTTCAGATGCGGAAACATTGATACCGGTTATCCTTTCTGGGGATTGGAGCGACCAGAAGATTGCGGTTATCCGGGGTTCTGGCTGAACTGCAGCGGTAATGTTCCAGAGATCACAATCATGTCAGTAACTTACCGAGTCCTTAACATAGAAAGCGGAACAAGAAATCTTAGGCTTGCTAGAACTGATTATTCAGAAGACGTTTGTGTCCAATATCTCCGGAACACCACTTTGACGACCGGCGTTTTCGATTACAATTCCAATACGCAGAATATGACGCTTTATTATGGTTGTCGCCCTCTTACAAATATTCCAACTCTGCCTAAAGGACTCTCCAGTCAATTTGAGTGCGAGATAAATGGAACTGGAAACGTAGGATATTATGTAACAAGGAATATTACAGAGTCGTCCTTTGGCGAACTTGCCAATCTAATAAGCACTAGTTTGGGATCTTGTAACGACAGCGTCACCGTTCCAGTCCTGAAATCAGAAGTTGAGGTGGTGGAGGACAATCGAACTACAGAGAGTCTGATAGAGGCGCTTAACGTTGGTTTTGAGCTGCAGTGGTTTGCGAATGATTCTTTTTGCGACTCATGTATAGGCTCCGGTGGGCAGTGTGGGTACAACCAGGACTCGAGGGAATTCCTTTGTTACTGCTCAGGTGGATCTTATCTGAGCACTTGTCCACAAGGTACAACTCCTTTCTTCTTAGGCCTGTTTAAAATCACGTGTAGAGGGAATGTTTAACCATTTAAGTCATGGGGTGTCAGATCCCTGTGCCATTCACCAGCTTTTATTCTCATTTATTTCTGCCTTAATTTTGGCCTTCCGAAGAACATCTTCGATTAGGATATTGTTCTCCTTTCATTCAACCAAGCAATGAAACATTAGGTGGATATAGTTTTTTCTGATTCTTTATTCATTAGGTGGGGATGATAACGAACATTTAGAGCAATGGTAAAGTGCCCATTAGCCTGCCATGTTAGAAAAAAAGAGCTTCCCTCCTGTTTCAAAAATTGACCCATTCCAGTCTGGAATTTGTTTTTGGTGTTGCTCCATGATGGAAAAAGCCACGGATCACTAGGATTATAATATTTTGCAAATTGGGATGAATTTTATTAAATTCTTCAACCCTAATGACTTAACAAAAAAATGGATCCAATGGTTACAAGACAAACTATCTCTATCTATGCTTCAATATAAACAGGAAATATGTGGGTACATTTTCTGCATTACTTGTATTTGAGATCTCATGCTTGAGCATTTAGCTCAATAGTTAGCACAGATATCCTAATAGGTACAGTTACTAGATGAGTCGGATTTGTCTTAGGTCTCTTATAGGATTAGTCAAACTCATCCATTTGGCATTAGTTATCAAAATTTTCAAAGAGAAATTGCTTTTGCTTAACGCAAATCAAAATTCTCCGTGGTTGATATGGTCCCATCAGTTTGTCTTCTATGCATTGACTAACTTGACACTTGGCAGCTTCAGCTGTTGACTTTCTTCCATTCCCACACAAGTTCCATCTCCAATTGTAAACCTGCTCATTTTGATCGAAATCTCTTCTTAAGAAACTTGGATTTCAATGGTATTAATTAGTGCATCAATCTCAGCATCAACTTTGTTTTTCATATCCAAATCTCTTTCAAATCATCTCAAGTTTATAATCTGAATATTTCAAGGAGACATCGTTTTCCTTGAAATCAAAATTTTCTATAATCCATCATTGAAATCTTCAAAGTTTGGTGTTAAATTTCTTCTGTCCCCACTACATGCTCCATCCTATCGCTATGTTTCCCATAGTCATCCAGCTTACTGTGATCAAATCAATCTGTTTTTTATGAAAATTTTGTTTTATTTTCATCTTTATCCCCGATCATGTCTGACTAGGCACCATTTTTAAATTTAAAAAAATAAAATAAAATAATTGTGAAATTATTTGTATTAGTTATTTATAACAAGTGGTGTTCGTTTTTTTTCCCTTCCTCTTTTTCTTACCTTTTCATTGTTTTCCCTTTCTTGTTTTCCTTCTCTCGAAATATTTTTATTCCCATAATGTATGGTTTGGTCAGAATAGGATCACTACCATACTCAACTCAATTTGCAGTTGATGAAACTGTGAATTGTGATCATGGCTATCTCAATTCCAAACAAATCCTGGTATGAAGCAAAATGAGCATGTTAGGGAAAAAAGGCCAAACAAAAATATCTTCACTTGTATGTTGCCGGTCGATACTATTAAAATCCTTAGTCTTCCTATCAAAAAAATAAAAATCCTAATTAGGCTTTTTCGAGAATTGACTATTGCTTATATAGGGTAACGGATCAAAAGTCTTAAGCTAGTTAGTCCAGGTTTTAGCCAATAAAAATGCACAAAATATACAAGAATAGGAAGACTAAAGAGGCCCTTCTAGATAGAAAGAAAGTGTGTAACATAAGTGCTTAAATCATAGGAACAGAAATTTCGTGGTTGATTTGGACAACCTTTTGTCATCCTAAGTGTGGTCTCAGTTTGAAACTTTCTTGTGGGGTATTTTATGCCAATTCAAGTTGACCGCAAGGAGCACAAGCTGCAGCCGCCCCAACCACGTCAGTTGTCTGGGCCACTGGCTTACCTAAAATTTTCAACGTTTCCCATTTGTTTTGTCGCCTGTTTTCTCTTTTTTCCAAGATTTCCATTTCCACGATGTGCTCAATTTAGAATTTGATTTCAGCATACTACAATTATTTCTTTTTTTTTTTTTGTGCACGTTAGCTTAGTATAATCCTTTTTTTGCTGCCAAGTATTGAGTCAAACTCTTACTTTTCTTCAAAAATCAAGTACGAGTCCAAAGATTGGTTTTGTTTTTATTTTTTAATGTAGTTTATCGTTTAAAACATGGTTTTACAGGTTACGTATAAATTACTTAGCTCACAAACTAATACCATGTACAATAATGTTGTGTGCTTCTCATTGATGATTGTTAGGGCTACTTCTCCTTCTTCTCCCAATCTTCCATATTGGCTGTCTACACACTTCAAAGGGCTATTCCGCTAGTCCAACCAACTCTACCCAAGCACACCAAAATTTCCAACAACTCGTGCTTTAGTCCAACAATCTTTCCATCTTTCTGAATACTTTTGTTAATCCTCCAAATGGAACCCAAACCAAACCTTTAAACTATTGAAACATGTCACCATTCACATTTTTTAACTAACAAAAAACCAAAACAGAGGCTAATCAATAAACCCCACCTTGAAGCCGCCTTTTCATTGCATTTCAGATCCAAGTCAACAATGTCAGCCAAAGATAGTCAAAGGTCAAAACCCCCACTCTCCACCACCCTATTACCAAGTGCCATCTCGCACCCTTCCTCCACCTCAACCCTCCCCAATGAACCCATTCCCATCCACTCACTTCTTCTTCTTCCTCCTCCTCCTCCTCTTCCTCCACGAAACAACACCCTCTCCTCCACCCAACAACACCACCTTCCAAAACTGCAACCAAACCATCTCATGCGGCCCAATAACAAACCTCACTTACCCATTCACCGGCGGCCCACGTCCGGAGCACTGTGGCCCACCGGGCTTCCAGCTGACCTGCTCCAACAACACCACCCTCGAGTTACTAACCGACTCAGTGAGTTACCGAGTCATCCAACTCGACCCCCGAACTCAAATCATGACACTCTCTCGGTCAGACCTTTACAACAACCTAATCCCGTGCATGCAAAATTTTACTAACACCACTCTTGATTCCACCATTTTCACTCCAACTTCAAACAACCAAAATTTAACGTTCTTTTATGGTTGTTACTCCCTTAACACTTCCTTGTACAAACCTCCGAACTTGTTCACATGTAATAATAGTGGAGCTTACTACGTTGTTGGTCCGGTTCCGGTTGATCCAGCGTTTAAAGTTATACAATGCAATGTTAGTGTTACGGTGCCAGTGCTTAGAAGTGCAGCGAATGAGCTTGGAAGGAATAGGTCATTGCTTGGGGAGGTTTTGAGGGAAGGGTTTAGCGTGAATTATAGTATTCCGTATGATGATGAGTGTGCTAAATGCCTTGATTCTGGTGGAGACTGTGGGTGGTTTTCGAGTCGAGCTATTTGCATTTGTGGTGATAGGATTTGTGGCACGACAGGTATTTTTGAGGTATTTAAGGTTTTGGCTGATTTTTAAAAGCATGCTGAGATTTAGTTAAATACCAACTCCCAGGTGTTGGAAAGTGCTAGTAACAAATAACTTCTCATATTTCATTGGGATTCATAATTAGTGAATGATTAGTCAAAAGATTTTTAGTTAGCTCTGTAATTTTTGTATTCAACTTGTGCTTCATTCTTTTCAAACGTTGCTGGTCTTTTTGTTTTTTGTCTTGCAAATGTGGAAGAACTTTGGCCTACATTTCATTCGGTTGGAAGAATTTGAATACTATTGAATTTGATTTTTTTTTTTTTAAGTTTTTGACTCATTTAATTTGTCAGAGGCTCAAATTTTCTTACATATATAGCTGTTGGTAATGATCCGTCTTCTTAATAACGTCAGAACTAAAATTACTAAAGTATGAAGTCAAGGTTCCAGGCTTCGAACATTGCAATTAGTTGGCTCTGATCATCACCAATTGTTTAGGATAACATGCGTCTTTTGGTTAGAATCTCTACGCTTTATGGTCACTCTGCTAGAAATTGCAATACATCTTGAACGCTTAGGACTGCCAATTAGCCCCACGACATCATTCTAGTTTATCATAGTAAACATAGAGCAAACTAATGGTTGAATTCTCTTGCAAGATGTTTCATATTGGGCGCTTGAAATGCGCCTCGAATGCTATCTATTTGCTTTATGTGGTCTATGCATCTAGATTCTGGACTTAACTCGCAAATTAAGTTTGTCTTTGAAAACCTACAACATCAAAGTATAAACTGAAAAACATTCAATTTTGCTTCTGTCAGAATCAGGCCAAAGTTGCATCTTAACAATGCAATTGTCTTGAAATATGCCTAGAACATTCAGTGGTCTGGAACGGTTATTTAGGCACATGATATGAATTGATTTAGCAGTCAACGCTCTTGTTCTAGTATAAAACTCGTAGGCTACAGGCTATTGCGTTCAAATTATGAAGCTGACCTATCTATTCTTTTCCTATTGTGTACACTAAATAGCTGAAAAATGTAAAATTTGCTAAGTTGAGCTGTGTCATCATTGCAACATATTTTGGGAATTCAGAACCCTGTATAATACGAGACATATGTGCATTAGCTAATTTATGAGCTCTGCATTTATTTTCATATAAATCTTTAACAATTTTTTCAGGGCAAGTTTTGATTAACAAACTCAAACAGAGGTTCTTTTTTCTTTTTTTTTTTCTTTAGTCATTCATATTTCAACTAACATATTGGGATTTTGACTGTTGCAGATAAAAAGAAACCCGATGTCAGCCTTGTAACAGGTATTATTTGGCACTATCATTAACATATTGCATTGTTTCCTGCAATATTAGTATTACGAAAAAGAAGTTGAGCAATTTCTTGCTTTATCTTTAGGCCTTGGAATAGCTGGTGCGGTTATAGCTGGTATACTTCTAGGCATCGGATTTTTACGCCTCAGACAAAGGAGACAGAAACTTGCAGCCCAGGCTAAGAGCAGAGACCTTCCAACACCTCCCTCAAGCAAAGGCCCACCTACTTCTACAACTAGTCTGTCTCAAAGCATTCCTTCTTATCCCACCTCAAACTATGACCTTGAAAAAGGGAGCACCTACTTTGGAGCGCATATCTTCAGCTACGAAGAACTTGAGGAAGCTACTGACAATTTCAATCCTTCAAAAGAACTTGGAGAGGGAGGGTTTGGCACAGTTTATTATGGTAATTAAATTTTGTTTATATATATAAATTCTTTGTAGAACTCAGCCTGAGGTATTTTGTTTCTGCTCCTATAACTGTGTCCTTCAATTTGCTTGATCAGGTGTACTCAATGATGGGCGTGTAGTTGCAGTGAAGCGCCTATACGAGAGCAATTTCAAGCGTGCTGAGCAGTACATGAATGAAATCGAGATCCTCACTCGTATACGCCATCCAAACCTTGTCACACTATACGGATGCACCTCAAGACGTAGTAGAGAGCTTCTTCTCGTTTATGAATACATTCCTAATGGAACTGTGGCTGATCATCTCCATGGAAAGCTGTCAAACTCTGGTTTGCTTACTTGGCCTGTTAGGTTGAGTATTGCAGTAGAGACAGCAAATGCGCTGGCATACCTCCATGCATCAGCTATTATACATCGTGATGTTAAAACCAACAACATTCTCCTGGACAAGAATTTCCACGTAAAAGTTGCTGATTTTGGTCTCTCAAGATTGTTCCCTAACGATGTCACCCATGTCTCAACTGCTCCGCAAGGCACTCCTGGCTATGTTGATCCTGAGTATTACCAATGCTACCAGCTCACTGAAAAGAGTGATGTTTATAGTTTCGGAGTGGTCTTGATTGAGCTTATTTCATCAAAGCAAGCAGTGGACACCAATAGGCACCGGCTTGATATTAATTTGGCCAACATGGCTGTCAGCAGAATCCAGAATCACGCATTGCATGAGTTGGTTGACCCATCTCTTGGGTTTGAGGACGATTATGCTGTGAAAACAAGGATGACAGCAGTTGCAGAATTGGCTTTTCGGTGTTTACAGCAGGAGAGGGATGTCAGGCCTTCCATGGAAGAAGTGTTGGAGACATTGAGAGGAATTCGCGATGAAGAGTTGGGAGTGCAAAAGGCAGAGGTAGTGGATATTAGGTCAGAAGCAGAGGTGGTGGATATTAGATCAGATGATGTTGGACTATTGAAGCACATTCCTCCGCCACTTTCTCCAGACTCGGTCAATGATAAATGGGTTAGCAGCTCTACTATTACTCCACCTAACTCCTTTTAGTTTCAAAGCAGACGACATTTCCTTATCTTTTTCCCCTAAAATTCTATAGTAGAGGGTTAAAAGCATTGTATGATTATAATATGATGCATCGATCGAGCTCCGGCAAGATCTTGCAATGTTTATGTTTGGGATTCATGTCACACACTATAGTGGTAATTAATGATATCTATACCGTTTCAATTTGAGTTCTGCATTAGGAAAGTTGCTGACAAATGGCTGAACACCATAACAGCTAGAATATAACAGAACATATTGAACCTAATTCACATGCTTTATTTTCCAGATGCAGGTAAGATCGATGTAATCCAAGTCTTCTAGCTCATGATGGAATTTCAGAGGATTTGCTTTTCTAAAATGCAACTTATTCAAACCCTATCAGCAAAACTTGAAATGGTGTTATACCTTGTGGATATGTACTACTTGTACTTGCTCGAGTGGATTGGTATACTTCAAGTTCTTGGTTCTAGATTAGTAGCAAAAAGAAACTCTGGTAGAACCTTATTTGTAAATTATAATTAACTAATATATCATCTTCAATTTTGAGCTTGGTTCTTTCCAACCTTAATTTGAACCATCCTTTTTTGTCTCAAAGAAAAAATTCCCAAATATTCTTCAATTGTACCATATTCAAATTTTGATATGTGATAATAATTTAAAACGCAATAGAATTTGTCATTTTCTCACAAATTCTAAATCAAAATAATTCAAAATTTTATAATCTTAATTAATTTTTTATAATTCTAATCACATTAAATAAGTATAAGATAATCTGTCAACAATTAGTAAAATATCGTTATAAAATTTTAATTTTTTTTTGTTTTGGTATAATTCTTAAATAAACACATTTTCAACTTTAAAATCTAGAAGCACTTTTAATTATATTGAATTCAATCATAAAGAATCTAGAAGCATTTGAATATAATAAGTAAACTAAATGGGAGTAGTTAACACCCTATGAAAATAACATTTCCGTTTGTAATTTTCTGCTTAGATTCTTCGCACAAAAATCCATCCTCTTCTTCCGAACCCTGCCCTTTTGAAGGGCATTGTCCAATTAGTCCAACTCTCCGACTCCGTTCCACGACTCCAAGCCTAAAAATTCCAAAAACCCCCATTGCCTTCCACGTGTCCCACCATGATGGAAATTCACCAAGATGACCCTAACATGAAGATAACCTCCATCCCACCGTCCAAACAAAAAGCACTCCTTTAACCACTTTTTCCTATTCTCTTTCCCCCTTTTTTTTTTACAGAAATAAATAAATTAATAAAACAAATCCCTTAATTTTTTATTTTTTAATTTAATTAATAACACCAAGAATCAAGTGCTAACTGTTTCTTACTTTCTCTTTAGATCTCTCATCTCCCTTTTTCGTCTCCCTATCTCCCAAGCTTTCTAGAGAGAGAAACCCCACTTCACAAAAATGGCGACTCTTCACAAATTCAAGCTTTTGGCGACGCAGTGCGCTGTCGCCGGAAGCCCAGGCCGTAGTCCCACCACCAGTCCTGTCGTCCACCTCCGCCGTCGCAAAACCCTCCGCATGCTCCTCAACCGCTCTTCTGCCACCGAACGCCGCCGTTTTCACCGTCGCCACGACGACAACAACTTCGATCCTCCACCACCACCTCCACCGTCAACCACCTCCACTGTCGATAGCAAGAAAAACTCCAACGGGAAGAAGAGCAGAAGAAAATTAAAGGAACTCTTCGTAGCGTCGCCGCCGTTTGAAGAAAGAGAGAGTAACAACAAAAGCTGTGAAGAAGAAACGGAAGATTTGTTACCGGTTACCGGCAGTTCCGGTGATGGGTTTTCAAGTCGAAGCTCTGGTTCTTTGAGACCGGTAACGGCGTCATTTCGATACAGGTTATTAAGGAGAGCTTGGCGACCCATGCTGGTTACTATTCCAGAGTAAATTATATATATTTTATTTTAATAATCTTTAATTAAAATTAAATCTGTGCAAAAAAAAATGTAGCTTTTTTGTTAAGTAAATTTTTGGTTTTTTTTTTGTAATTTTCAATTTTGATATTTTTGGGGAATTTTTTCTTTTTGAATTATATTACAAATTTGGGAAGAAAAAGAAAATGGAATTAAAAATTTGTTAGCTTCAAAGTGGAGCTTGGTTCATTGATGATGCCAAAGTGAGCCTGCCAGTGGTTTTTGGCACAACAGCAGATCACATCGAGAAGCAATAAAGTGCCATTCTTTTAGATACAAAATAAATAAATAATGAATTTACTTTTTAATACCAATATTTGCATCGCAAGTGCCAAACTAGGCATTAACCAATATAAAAACTTGTGCAAGTAGTAGTGGTAACCATTTTACTTATAAACTAAACCAATATTAATTGGTTAGCTATATTGTTATGCTCTAATTTATGAGCCAAGGTAGTTGATTTTGTTTTTGTTTTTTGTTTTAGAATGTTATATTAATCTGATGTTGGGGGGAGCATGAATTTATGGGTGTAAGATGTGGGGTAAGTGATGATTAAAAGGTGCTAGAGATCATGAAGACAAGCATAAGACAAAGATATGAGGAAATTAATAATTTTTAATGGGAAGAAGTGACTGATAATTGCAGCTTCCATGTGTTGATGTTCAGATGAAAGAGATATTGAATTATAATCATGCCAAAGTTTTCTTTTACTTTTTCATTTTCTTTTTGTTGCATTTGTAATACAATGCCAGCGTACATGTACTTTGCTATAAATAATGTTATAATTGCATATACTATAGGACCCCATACGTGTATTTGCATTGAGAACTTTTTAATTTATTATTTGCATAATTTTGGGAGTAGTAAAATCATGATGTTAAGCACTAGTCCTACTTCGTAATCATGAAATTTTCAAGTTTAAGTGATCATGCGTGCTTATTTTAGATTTGGAGAGCAAAACACCAATGAACATTTCAAGGTTGAGCTAATTATTAATTCAGAAATGCCAAAATGCTTGACGCTCTCTCTATTTGATTACTCTTAAAAATTACATATTGATTAATTCTTTTATATATTATCTTTGTATTACTTGTGACTAATCAAACTTTATATTGATTTTTTATTTGGATAATATTTTTCGACAAAATTTTTATCGAAATATTCTGTTAAAAATAGTCATTATTGAACAAATTTCAATGAAATTTTATAAAAAAAAAAATTCATTATTCAAGTAATTCTATCAGAAACTATTTAAGTATATAATTTCAGAAACGGGACTTTGAGTTTTATTTGGCAAAAGCCCTCCCTCTTTCGCTGGTTTTCGTCAGACGGCATTATTCTTGTTCATTTCTGGAAACTCAAAACTTTCTTTATTGTCATCATCTAAAGGGCTTTGGAATCAAATATGGTCTTTTTTGTGTGCATGTGTTTGTGCATATTTGCCTTTTTTTTCCCCTTTACTATTGTTACATATACGTCCCTAAGTCCCTGTCATCTTAAACTATATATTTTATTTTTTAATTATGTTGGGAAATTTTAAAATATTGCCCTCATTTTTCTTTCTTTCAAACATGTCAATTTGGTTTTCTTTTCTCTCTTTCTTTTTGATAAAAAGGCATTAATTTTTTATATTAAAAATTTGAGTTTTATTGTTATATAGAACTTAGGACAGAAGTTTGTTAAAAATGACAGTGCAAACAAAATTGAATCCTTGATTTGAGACAATAATATGTGATAAGTGATAACTTAGTATTAAATATCAATGCATATGTACTTGAGCATTTAGTTTATTAATTAGTGTATAATTTTTTTGTTTAAAAATATGAATTCGCATCCTTTTTTCTTAAAAGAATAGGTAAAATACTTACCTTTAATTTTTAAGCATAATTCCTCAGAGGTCCATTAGTATTAGAAATGGATAGCCTGTCCCAAAAAGTTTTATTCTGCTAGATAAGGAAATCCTTATGTCAGTCTTACTGTCAATCTCTGTTTATTTAATGAAATTTATGATGATTTTATCCTTCTTTTAGTGTTTTTGCTAAAACTAAGAAGTTCTTCAAACTAGAAGCTAAAACACTAATTTTTTTTATTAAAATGCTATAGATTTCTTGCTGATTTGTAGTACTCCGTAAAAGAAGAAATGAAGAAACTAATCAAGGAAAAAGATGATTTCAAGATCCATAGAAGAATAAACTAAAAATCCATATTTGTTGGTGAAATGCTGAAGATTTTTGCCCTTCAAGCTTTTATTGTCTACAGTCTTGCTGAAGAACTTTCATTTCAAAAACCACAGATGGATGTTATGGAAGAATTAATGGGTATGGTAGCTTAAAATGATCTCTAACTCTTCCGTAACATCCATATGCGGTTCTTGAATTGATTCAAAATAATTCAAAGCAGCAGTGAGACTTGGGAAGAGGGGAAAAGACAATGAAGGTTGGAAGGAAGAGAAAATGAAAGTTGAAGGGCTTTTTAAATGGTGTTTGATAAAATGCACTAAATAGATGAGATGGGCAAAAAAAAAAAAAAAAACAAAAGTTTGAGGCTTTTAAATATCATTTTGTTGGATAAAAGTTGTTGGAAGTTATTGAAATATTAAATGTAAATTTGTTGTAAATTTTTAAAATATTAAATGCAAAGTTATTTAAATATTGACTGGATAAATAGCCAAGCATTTCAATATTTTGAGTTTTTTTTCTTGCTAGTTATCTTGAATTAATCATAATAACGTTGAACATAACAAGTGTTATAAGAGTTATTGCAAAGGATTTTTTACAAATAAGTAAACTAATCTTTGTATTGATTTTCAATATGTGCTATATAATAATTGTATCAGGTCCCTTGTGCACACATGACTATTTTTCCTAAACCTTTATGCACATAAAGACCACAAGCTTCACAAAATGAAGCTTACAAAAAATATCTAAACCACTACCAACGGGTCAAATATCAATGTCAAGCATCTATTCTTAATTTCCAGACAATGGCAAACAAAAGAAAAGATAAAAAGCTACAAAGCATCCATTCTTAATTTACCCTCCTCTATCCATCCAAACACCATAAAAAAACCTTAGAACATTGTGCAAAAAGACACCATAAAAAAACCTTAGAACATTGTCCATATTAATATTCGCATATCAACAACATGAGAGACACTTGTTTGTGTCCCTCCAGCACCATCAGAATTCATTATCGAGACAAAGGCAGCAAACGCAACAAGTCCATAAAATGGAGGCCTCCTTGCTTCACCATGAGCAGGGACAGATCTAGCACCATGACCAAGTCTCGAAGCAGTAGTAGCAACAAGTCTTCTTTGCACACCAGAAGTCCTCATAAAGTTCTTGATGCAACAAGTCTTAATGAAGACTCAGTAACAGCTCCTGATGAAGACCCAACAGTTGTTGATGAAGAGCCAGGCAAGGTATTTGCTAGAATTTAAAACATAAAGAATGTATTAAATACATTAAATTGCATATGTAATGTAAAATACTAAATTGAATAATTAATGTAGACTACCTTTTTATTAAGTTGCACGGGTACCCTAAGACAAGTCCTTTTATTCTAACCAAATGAGAAGCATAAGGTGCACCTAACAATGCTATTTATCCTTGAATTGCCATGTCCAGTTGGCCTTTCCCTAATTTCCCTTCTTCTATTCTTCTTGAGCTTGCCAAGCATACGAGAGAGCAATAGAGGTTCCACTAGATCTACTTGTCTTTTTAATTCAACCATGGTAATGCCAGGTAAGGGTGAATGTATTTATTGTATGCCATCATGAACTTCTTTTTAAAGTAATAGTTGTTACAATATTGCTCTAAATCACCCTTGGTGTGACCTATGCAAGCTATTGCATGGTTGTAAGGAATACCTAAAATGTAGCCAAACACAAGTTAGTAAACCTTGAAATATGCAACCAATCAATGTATACATGAAATATGTTCAGACACCTTTACTTGAAATATTCTAAACACCATACGGACAAGTTACCTTACTCACCCTTAAGCTGATAGCATAAGTCTTGCCACCTTAAAACACACTAAACTTAAAATCAAAAGCAGGTATAACCTTACAAAATCTGCCATTGTATTTGGTAGAAACCAATTTCCTTTTAATTTTGGGTGTCACTTGCCCTTTCTATGTGCAAGCCTTCTCATATCGATTAAAAAACTTATTCATTATTTTCACTATAATTTCTTCAAACAAATCAAATGGGTTTACTCCTTACAAGCCTAATCCAATGGTTGAAACTCTTGGCCATGTTGTTGGTCACATGGTCATTCTTTACACTTAGGTCAAATGTATGCCTTGCCCATAGTGTGAGTTGTTTATCCATAAACTAGTTGTATGCCTCTACATTTTCAGCTTTAATCTTCATCATGGCTTCATTCCAATCTCATTAGTTTCATGCTTTTACAGTTTTCCAAAAGTTCACCTTCATGTCCAACCCCAAAAACTTTTGCCTAAAATTACTATAAAGGTGACTAGCACACTTTTTTCGAGTGGCATAAGGCATTATCTTTGTTATTATATCATCTAGGCCTTACCATATAAGAATAAGTAATTGAAATTAACTAATTAAATGTAAAACATTAAGGTGTTTAAGGTTTACCTTTTGCCCATCACTCATCACTACTAATGGTTTGTTAAAGTCTCTAGTGGTAGTATTAACAAGTTTAAAAACCAAGACCATGAGTCACCATTCTCCAACTCCACCACGGCAACAGCAACAAGAAACAAACCACAATTCCCATGCAATAGCAGATAGCAAGGCCTTTGCATATGGCCCTTTGAGGTAGCAGCCATCAACCCCAATGAAAAGCCTACATCCTTTGTTGAAGCCTTTCCTCAAAGCATCAAAAGACAAAAAAAACCTTTTGAAAGTTAGGTACGTGCTCAACTCAAGCCTCTCTAGCTGCATGATGGCTATGCTTTTTGGATTTGTATCCCTCACCATTTGGGCGTATAGGTGCATGTAAGAATAAGACCTACCATGAGTCTTTTCAAACTCTTTTTGGTTTTCTTAGCCCTATTTAACTTCTTAGAATAAGCACTCACTACATACTTTTCCTGTTATTCATGTTGCATAAAATTGTATGACATATTTAGGTTAAACTGTAACTGAATAGCAAACTTGTTTGTAATCCAAGCATTTGTAGCAATAAGATTAGTGTAACTGATCTTCATACAAGAGTGTTCATTCACTACTTGCCTGATTTTAAAGGTTTTCTTATCCAAACATAAATTTGCTTACACCATCCACTCACAGTCTTTTCCTTTGCAGAAAGCCTTGAACTTACTTTTTTCATTTTATGCTTTATATAGCTCTATCAAATAATCAGCTATCACCTCCAAAAGTCCTGCACACTTGTAAATAACATGTTTTCTACTAATACAATATTCTCATTCTCATTAGGAGCAAAAGGAATTCCCTTAAGAAACCTATCTATTGCTCGACCCTTCTTGTCAGATTCATCACTATCCTAGTTCTTTTCCTCTACATCACTGCTAATATTAGAGAAAATATCATTTTCTGCATATTCTTCAACCTCAATATTCTCTACATCATTATCTTGGTTGCTTTTAGATTTCACACTTTCTGTCTCATGCGTCCACTCTACATCTTCACTAGATATATCCTCTCCATTAACTGAATCACTACTTTCCTTATCAATATTTTCTTCATCACTAATACCAACAATAACAGAAGGTGTTTCACTACCTCTACCCTCACCAACTCTACCTCTACCTTTACCTAAACCTATACCACCTTTACTTGAAGTTCTTTTTACTTCAACTTTGCCTTCACTATCTCTGCCTAAAGTAGAGTTATCATGAATAGTACAACTAGACTTTCCAATCCTACCTTTGCCAGCAATTAAAACAGCATTCATAAGTCTAGTAGAGGCACATGTACTAGCATTTTTGGCAACAGAAAACTTACTAGATCACATTGTCTGTAGTAGAATAGTATGAGTTAGGTCTAGGTTCAAATGCATCTCCTTCGTTCCTTTGTAGACTTCAAACAGCTTCAACACATCACTATCACTCTTTAAATCCATAACTTCCTTCGATTTAGGGTACCTTGCAGTAATGAAGATGCCCATTCCAACTCTAGCATTGGAATTGTCCACCTACAGTTCAAAAACATCATTTGCCAGCTCTATGTGGGAATATATGTCTAGGTCTACATTTCCGATGGTCATCATCAATCCCTTATGGTGCACCACCAAGTCATATAGCATATCCGTCATGTCCAAACCTGAAAAATCAAATGAGAATAGGTTAGTAACTCTGAAATATTGAACAATAACCTTGAACCCGAACAATAACCCTAAACCCCAACCCAATTAGAACATACTTTAAAAACCCCAAATTAAAATTTGAAAATTAAGGAAATAGGGTTAAGGATATGGAAATTTGGGATTTAGGGTTAGTTGTTTAGGTTTGAGTTTAGGTTGGGCAACCTGAACTTGAACCCAAAAAACTAACCCTAAATCCCCAATTTCCAAATCCCTAACCCTAATTTCTCAATTTCCAACTTTAAAATTTTAGGTCTAGGTTACAACCCAACCTTCAACCCAAACCCGTACCTGAACCCTCACTACAACAATAGCAGACAAAGAACCCTAGATCACAAAATCCATTCCTTCACATGAAAACCATATTAGCAAAAAACAATCCTAAATGATAAAACCCTAAACAACAAAACCCTAAACGACAAAACCCATTCCCTAACATGAGGACCACATCAACAAAAACAAGATCCTCAAACCCAAAACTAACCTTGACACAATAGTAAAACATATCAGTGTTTGACGATTGTTGAACCCTAACAATCCTTCACTCCCTCAATTTGGGTCACGGTTTAAAGGGTTCTAAACAAGAATTTGATTTTGGGTTATTTTGATGTGGGATGACGCTGCTAATCAGTTGAAGGCTAAAAAAACCCTAATTATCGAAACTTTCATTTATGAATATGTACTGAGCCTCAAATCAAACTATCAATGACTTTATTTTATTTTTCACATTTTTCTTCCTTATCAATAAAATCTGAAGATTCCAATGGGTTTAACTCTTATTTATTTATTTATTTTTTGATACACTCATCATTGTTATTTAAAAGTGAGAATCCACAATGGCTAATTGAGTCCTACATTATAAATCAGTGTGATTATGAATATATTAAAAAAACTATTAATGAATAAAAATCAGTAAAAATTATTTTAACCTGAATTTGAACTTAACTCTATGAATTAAAAGTATATGAACTTACAATAAGAAGAGACAATGGACAAATGAGTCCAATATATTTCCAGCTCTGCACAGTCCTTTTTCTTTCCCTTTTCTTTGCAAAGTAAACAAAAAATCAGAAAGTGGGAAAGGAAATGATAAAATAATTTTGGTTGAGGGGGAAAATAAAGTTGTTTCCCTTTGTTTTTTAATAGGTACAATGAAATATAAATATATATAAAAGAAACAAACAAATGGGATTTTCTTTGGTTTTCACAGAAATGGAAGCTGACGTCGAATTCCACCTGAGGAATCTGTTTCTCATCTTAAAACCTTTCAATATTATTGCCAATATATATATATAGTAAATATAATATTCACAGAAAAAAAAAACATTTTAGCATTTTCCTTGCACGAACTATAAGCATACACAAATTACATGAGAGTTTACATCACGTCTAGCAAGTTTGCATGCATAAATATAGTGTATACATCGATTTAATTACATTTCCAAACAGGATTGGAGAGAGAAAGATTGAGGGGACTGGGAAATCATGTGAAGTTTGCGTTTGACATGTCCCTTGTTCCTCATGGCATTGTCTGCCGTGTGCCTTACACCAGAGCTTTTATAATTCCCAATATTTGTTTGGGAAATTCCCATCTGATTAAGTCTAATGGCGGAAAGAAGAAAGGCTGAAATATAAAATGGATTATCAAAACCAAACTGCAAATGTAGTATCATTGCAATTATAAGTTCAACTCTACAGTACTTGTAGTTTTGATTTGATTGATCCGTTACTTACACTTAAAATTTTTAATATATTTACATTAAACTTGGGTCCTGCTGACGAACGATCTTCAGAGAATTTGAGCCTTTCCATCTTCATTTCCCTTTAGAACCTTCTATTATTTCTTTGCAGACTAACTTGGTTTCCTCTGCCATCGTCTCGTTTGTTCGCAAGAATGTTGTCAGCTTCTCAATACTTGACCTCGCTTCCATAGCTAAAATCCTGAAGGTTTGGCAACCAGGAAAGGAGAACAAAAGATTCTGTACGTTATAAATTGTTCAACAACCCATTATTGATTCAGATGATTTTGGATAGTTAGATTTGATATGCGTGTGGTACTATTTCTGAATCTGTACATGTAAAATTCCGCTTCGTTATATGATTCTTGAATTGGCCAAAAGGGTAAAAAAAAAAGAATCTTAGTTAATCCTAGTTCATGATCCTATGCTGCGTTTACATGTCAAAGACTTAAATCCATGGCGTGATTTGGATGATCCCAATGCCATGAAAAAGACCACATGCCTCTCTGAAAATTTAAAGAAATGAAAGGGAAAGAAAGACAAAAGGGACTAGAGGTCGGCCATGGTCCATGGCATCGCTTTCAACATGTGAACATTTTTAATAGGTCTATTCACTCGAACGAGGCCAAGGGCAGCAGGGTCCCTCATGGTATAGTGCTTTAGATTTATTAGTGGTGTTGACTTAAAACTCATTCCCACCCATATTACATTTTTACGTCTGAACATTCAACTCAGCGATAAATGTATGTATCTTTCACTTAAAAGTAAATTTAAATCTTTTGATTTTACTTAAAATCAAACGTGATTAAAATAAAAATCTTACCCATTGAGTTTGCAAGCAATGGGTGACTCCACAAATTGCTTTGTGCTTCTCAAATTCAAGCTTTCGCAAAGCCTATAATTGTTCTGCAAGTAATATTTTTGATGTTGGTTTTCTGCCATACAAAAATCATACTCAATTGGGAGGGCTTTGGTCACAATTCTCCTGTTTAATTTCATCTGCCGTCTGATCCTTGACTCTTGGGCTTGCTTTCTCTCTTCCTCCATGCTGTAAAAGATTGCTGACCTAAGATGCGTACTTAGTCCAAATTTCTGCGTCAAATGTATTCTAGGTTTATGATGACAATGATGACCACGTAATAATAATATTAATAAATTACCTAAGATAATAGAAAAATTGTAATTCTTCAACAAAAGGCCAAAAAAGAAAAAGGTTATGCGAATGGATTGGCTTAATTTAGGTCCTATATATAATCATAATAATGAATTGAAAAATAAAGCTAAATATGGGAGAAGAAATTAAGTACAAGGTAGTCTTTGTTGGTGCAATCATGGATCTCCCAGAAGATATCACACAGTGATCTGAATGAGACCTCTCTCTTATCATACATGACTTTTACAGCTTCAGTGTGGCCTGTTTTCCCTTCACAAACCTTGAAATTGATACACATAATGAAAAGAAATTAGTCATATTGTTGCATGCATGGTCGTGACTGATATGTTAACAGGGTAGAGCTGGCCTAGCTCTCTTACTGATGACTTTCAAGAAATTCTTTTGTCTTCTTTACCTCTCTGTATGAAGGTTTTTTCAGGGTTCCTCCACAGTAGCCAGTGGCGGTTTTAATAACTCCATCTACACGCCCAAAACCAGCTTCAAGACCCCAAAAGCTACCTGCAAGTTTATGCATCAATAAGGATATGCAGGTTAGTGACTTCATATAAACAGAAAGATCAGGGAGAGACAGAGGCAGACCTCCTGCAAACACTGCTTCCCTGAGGCATTCAGATGGAATAGTTGCAGCTGGATCAGATGAGATCTCAGAGATGGGAAGATTAGAATCCTGAGGGGCATTGAATTGAGGAAGTAACTGATACATGGTGGTGATCAGAATCAAATTAAAACAGCTGATGGCTTGTTCTCAACAACATGAAAGCTGGATCTTGTTATGTAGAATTCTGATCATTTTATACGGGGCGGGTGCTAATGGTTTTACAAAACCTGAAACCAGATATGATGCAAAATGAATTGTATCTGATCTGGCTACTTCCTTTTTTGCATCTTCAGTATCTAATGTGTTTGAACGCATTTGGACTTTCCTCATTAGACGTGTTGAAAAACGTAGGGCGTGTCTCCCTCATTTCCTTTTTCATAAGATACATAGTTGACTACCTACAGATTGAAATAGTTTAATATATGACGGACGAAGGGGGCCGTTTAGCATCTATGAATTGTCTGGTTCTGGTCTGAAAATCTTGTTTATTTTCTTTAATTACATGTTGGCGTCTTCTCCTTGTTGGGGTCCGGATGAGCTTTTTTTAATTTATAGTGCCAATAAATAGAAAACCAATTTTTTATTATTTGGTTGATTAATAATACGAGGGTTCTGCTTATGTATTACCATTTGTAATAATCATTGAGAAGAGAAGTTAGATAATTTTTTTATAAAAAATATTTAAATTTAATTTTTTAAATATAAAACACGTACATCTATGATTAAACAATGTATCCAGTGTATACCCTAAATAATTGATATCATGTCAATTATGACTCAATACAAATAATTAAAAGAATTAACTTTAACTAAAGTATAATGTTAGTGCCACCTCTCTCCATGCGGGCATGTCATTAGGCATTTTAATTTTTTTTTAATTTCTTATGCCAGGTCAGGATATTATTAGGATAATCCGAAAGCATGAAGAGGAGTGTGGCTGTGCAAGGCAAGGTCAACCCCTCAAAGGAAAATATTTGTACTCCTGATTTTTACCTTTCATTTCTCTTCTTTCTTTTTCTGTCTTTTTAATTTTTTTATTATTTGAACTTGTTAATATTATTTAAAGAAAATTGTGAAAAATAACCTTCTTCATAAATTTAATTCAAAAATATCATTTTTTTATAATTTTAACTATTTTTAGTCAATATTTGACATGACTTGACAACAATACTCTTTAAACAATTTTAAACAAATTAAAATGGTTTCAATTTTTTCTATCTTGCCATCCAGATAAAAATTTCAAAATTAAATCTCGATTTCTCTCTCTAATCAAATACTATCTATCTCGCCATCTAGAGATGACATTAAGCTCTTTCTTATTTTGTTTTATTTTTTTAGATGGTGGATTTTGGGGTTCTCAAAAACGATGAACAACGATTTTGCTCTTTTATGGTGATTGCAGGCAACATGATGAATATGGTAATTAGATGCTTTTTGGTGAGGACTTGCTTCGAAACTTGTGCAGCAATGGAGATACTTGTGTTGATGAGTTGGACTAGATTGGTTAAGATGACGGGCTCAAAGAGAAGAAACAGCTAAAGTATGTTTGATGGGTTTTATGATGGTTCATGATTTTGTTGTGTCTGGGATTAGGATGATTGTTAAGCATGTTTATTAGGATTTTGATTTTTTTTTTATGAGACTTTGAGTTGAAATTGTTCAAGGAATATTTTGTAAAGGGAGTATATTTTGTTTTTGCATAAAGGAAGTGAGGAAGGCCCTCCCGATAGGAATTTATTTGACTTGCTTTGAAGGGTTATGGAGTTTTGTAACCTATCTTTTATGAAATGCACAATTTCATGGCTTAGCAAAAAAAAAGTATGTGTTTTAGGTTCTTGAGTTTATTAGTTTATTCATAAAACCCCAAAGTTAAGGAATTAAAATTGATTAGACTGGTTTTTAAGTATTGGGAGATTGGTTTTTAGGCATTGCGTAATTTAATCACTGTGTGATTGGTTTTAGACATTACGTGATTAGTTTTTAGGCATTGCATGACTGATTTTAAAGTAATGCCTAAGTCACACAATGCTTTACTAGCTAGTCACACAATACCTTACTTAACTGGTCATGCAATGCCTTACTAACAATTCACGCAATGCCTATCAACTAGTCACGCAATGCCTTATCAAAAACTAGTTACGCAATGTCCAAAGTCAGTCACACAATACTTAAAACTAGTCACGCAATGCCCAAAAGTTTCCAAAACTATTGAATTTCATTTAACAACATAATTAACGAATATACCTACTTGACAAAGAATGCTCAAAATGTTCAAAAGTTTTTCTTCATATATCAAAAATGTTCAAAACTCTCAAAGGGTTTCTTCGTGTATCAAAAACTACTCCAAATTGCTCAAAATGCTTAAATGTTTTTCTTTCTGGTAAGAAATACTCCAAAGATGAATAGTCTGGTGAGGAAAGCTCAAAGAATATGAGTTGGTTTGAGGTACAGACCTAAACATACTTAACCCGTTAATAAGTTTAAGGGTTGAGGTGCGGAGCCAAATAAATTGGTCGATTTCATTAAAGGTAATTTTGTCTAAATTTTAATTCTATTGGTTAAAAACAATTAAAATTATGAAGAGGTCTATTATCAAAAACACCTTATACGTGATGTCCATTTAAAAAAAGAACTCCATTATTTAACTGATCTTGTAGAAAATATATTTTTCTCTTCCCTTCAACTTTCCCTTTCTTCCAAAGCAAATTTCAAAAGCCACATCTCTTGTCCCTCACTTAGTTAAAAATAATAATAATAATAAATAAATAAATAAAGCCTAAAGGAAATCCCAATTATCAGTAGTCTCTAACCGTGCTAAATGTCAACAAACCTTTCCATGCCTATTGGTTTCACTAAATTTTCAACTGAGGATTAGTTTAGCAAAGACAGAAAAATAAGGAAGGCTTTTTACTTGCTCGGTTAGATCAGTTTCGAAAATTATGTGATATATATATATATATATATATATGATACTGCGAGTTTTATGATTAGCTTTGTAGTAGAAATAGCAAGGGGAAATTAATCTAGGCTAATACAATTGCAAAATCAAATAAAAGATGATAAGTTATAGGTTATAATTAGACCATGAGCTCGAAAATGAGAGGATAAGAGAGTCCCTTATTAGATGGTTGTAGCATGAGCTTTGGTTTACCACTGATTTTTTCTCCAACAAAATGGAAATCCAAGAAGACCAACTTGATTATGCTACGACAATTTTTTTTTAAAGCTGCTTTCATTGATGGAAAGAGTGATATGTACATGAAGGTTGAAGTAAGAGCAAACATTACTTCAAATCCCAAAGACAAAATATTGTGGAAGCCTCTAGCAGCCCAGTACATACCCAACAGAACATGTGCCCTCTATACAAAAGAACATCTACAAGGGTATAAAGCCTTCCTCTACACAAGATCCAAAAAACATATTAACAAGATAGTCATTGATGAAAATTGAAGTTAATAAACTACTAAAATAAGTCTGAGACATAATATATTGTCATTAAGGATAATTTTCGTTCTTTCAGAGTATGAAACTTGGTGTAAAAAGATTAAAGCAATTATTCATAAGATTCAACACTCTTTTTGAATAGTTTTCACCAACTATCAAAGATACAGGAACATCAAAAATATAAAAGAAGAAAGAATCCAATAATTCGAAGAGTTCGGCTAAGAAAAAAAGAGGAAGAAGAGAAAATTGATTTTCAGTGTGTTGAGAATGAACGTGGAGCATGATATTTTTAGGGAAGAAATAGGGGAACAGCTGTTTGGTGAGATATTTGAGGATAGAGAATCAATCTAAAATTAAGAAATAAACGTTTAAAATTTGATTTTGTAATAGTTTAAAAAATTAGATTTAAAAAATAAAAGAAGAATGAACTCAGCAACTCAAAGAAGTTGGCTAAGTAGAGAAAAGGAAGAAGAGAAAATTGATATTCAATGTATTGAGAATGAACGTGGAGCACGGTATTTATAGGGAAGGAATAGAGGAATAGCTGTTTGGTGAGATATTTGAGGATAAAGAATCAACTAAAAATTAAAAAATAAACATTTAAAATTTGATTTTGTAATAGTTTAAAAAGTTAGATTTAAAAACATTATAATGATAGAATATATTTAAAATATCATAATGGCATAATATATTTAAAATATCTTAACTACCAAAATCAAAGACCAATTCCATAAGGTGAAAAAGCATCTAACCACCAAGGTACAAAAATTTCACTTGTGTCTAACCCGTGAAAGGGGGAATCTATAATTTTTTAAAGCTTGATCCAATGTCATGTGCATACGAGATTATCCTTTTTCTAGCTTTCAACAAGCTAATAATGAGTTTGCTTATATAAAGCACTAACATCTTTTGTACCAAGACAATGTAGGATAGAAACCTTATAAGATATCATTATATATCCAACAATCCCTTTCATATTTCATAAGGTATCATAACAAGAAGTTTTTACTGGGTCTAATCTCACTTGAGTGTAATGCATCAAGACTAATGGTTTTTGAGCTATGAACTAGACCTAGAAAGAATGAAATATAAATCACAGAATTTTGATGAAGTTTATAACTTATATGAAAAAAAATTTCTTTATATAAAATATGATTTTCATCAATCACATTACACCTCTACAATTTCTACTATTCAATATGGTTTTGCGTGAATAGGCCATGAGCATACTTGGTTATACACAGTGTTCTAGAGATTTTGGCACAATTCTCATAGGAGTAGCCTCACTCTACACTTATATAGGTGATTCCATCAAGTGTATACTGCAATTCAATACACTACCTATAAAGAATATAGAATTCATTAAGAGTTTAACTCAACTTCTCCTTCATTGTAGTCTTGCACAATTTACACATCATAGGAAGGACAATAATTTTAAAAGTGCATCAATTTATCAATTAATAACTTGTTATTACCCATATGAATCTAATTCATGGGATCGCCACTCACATAAATTAAGTTACCATTATTATTGATTTTCTCAATTGGCTTAAGTCCCATAACCCTCAATATATCAATAATTAATTTTTTTCCCAAGGGATTAGTTAGAGGATCAACCAAATTCAATTTTGACTCCACATAATTAATGGATATAATTCCATCTCTAAGTAACTGTTTTACCACATCATGTCATCAATAAATGTGTCTATTTTTACCATTGAAAGTTTTATTCTTTGCAATGGCTACTGCAGCTTGGCAATCACAATACATAAACATAGAAGGTGTTCGTTTCATCCCAATGAAGTATCTGCTAAGAGGTTTCTTAACCACTCAACGTTATTGCCAACCAACTCCAAAGTTATAAATTCTGATTCTATTGTAGATTTAGCAATTATTTTATTGTTTGATTGATTTTCAAGTTACAACACTCCCACCAAGGGTGAATATATATCCACTTATGGATTTTATCTCATCTGAATATGAGATTCAGTTAGCATCACTGTATCTTTCTAATACGACGAGAAATCTATTATATAAAAGACTATAGTTTATGGTACTTCTCAAATATTTCAATACTTTGCTCAAGGCAATCTAATAATCTCAATTGGGACCTTTTGTATATCTGTTCGGTCTACTCACAACATAAGCTATCTCATGTCGAGTATAATTCATTAAATGTATTAGACTTTAAATAATCTACGCATACTCAAACTAAGCCACACTATCACCTTTAATTTTCGTTAATTAAGTATTAACATTATAAGGAGTACTCACAGGTATGACATTAAAATGTCCAAACTTTTTAATCAACCTCTCAACATAATACTCTTGTGTGAGTATCAAGCCACTATCACATCTTATGATTTTAACACCCAAAATAACATTGGCTTCTTACAAATCTTTTATATCAAATTTAAAAGTTAAAAAACATTTTTTTTTATTGACAACATTAATGCATGTACAAAAAATAAGTATATCATCAACATATAAGCTTATAATCACACATTCATTATCAATAGTTTTTGTATACACAGATTCATCACTTTCAAAAGTGATTATTGCCCTTATAGTAGGAGTATGCAAAACATCATTCAGAGATAGGATCTTGCTAGATGTGAGCTTGAGAAGGACTTTTCCTTCACCAAGAACTTGAACAGTTTGAGAATCGCTAAGATATATTATCTTTTATCTTTCCTTTATTAGAGTAAAGAAGGTAAAGGCATTTTTGTTTACATGAATATTCTTGGTAGCACCTAAGTCTACCACTCATTCTTTCACATTAGCCACCATATTGGCTTAAGAAATGACTGCAATAATTATGTCATCAGATTCATCTGCTTCAACCAAGTTAACTCATGGCTTAGCAAGTTTGTCATTTCCCATTGCTCTCTTCTTACACTGTGATTCATAACGCCTTAGCTTTTGACAAACAAAACAAGTACTTTTCTTTTTATGAGATGAGTATCATTGGGTTTATAATCAGGTTTTTTATTAGTGTATCTCTATTGACGATGATGGATTCTATCTTGTACCAAATTGCCTTGGTTGCAATTTTTTAACTTTGGAGGCCTTAATCTTCTTCCAGGTTGCGTCTTCAATGATGATGTTTATAACTAGGTCTATAATTAACAATTGCTTTTGCTTATGCTTCAGTTGTTACTTGTAGTCATTCTAGGACTTTGGCAACTTCTCAATCAACAACCTAGCAACAAACTCTACTTACAAGTTGATATTTTCTACCTTCAATTCATCCACCAACTTATGATATTCATTAATTTGACTCTTGATATCCTTATCATCTATCATCTCCCAGCATTAGAAGTTTTCAATTGTGAACTTTTGTTTCCCAACATCTTCAGTAGTATATTTGAAAACCATCGAATCTCGTATTTGCTTTGCTTCTTTGTAAAAACTGTAAATATCAAATAGCTCATTCAAAAGCATGCTAATAATTGTATGCTTGTATACCTTATTTGTGTGCGTCCATTATCATAGCATGTTGACATCGTTTGGCTTGAAATCAGGTAATGCAAAAGCCATTACATGAGCATTAAAGATGGAAAAGATCCTTTTTTGCTACTTTTTGAAATTATTGCCATCAAACACCTTGATTTTGGATATGTTAGGAGAGGATTTTGCATATGACACCGAGGGCATGGCATGGTAGGAATGAATAAGGCAATGGGAATGGCGGATGCATTGGAAACATTTACAATGGTGGCAGCAGTTGTCGGAGTAGAACCATTAGCAACGATGGTGGACGTTACGATAATGGCAACAATATTATTGGCATGAGAATCCATATTATCCTTAAGATTTTTATTCAAAATTAAAAATGATAAACTACTAAAACAATTTTGAGGTGTGATATACTATCCTTGAGGATAATTTTTACCCCTTCTGAGTATGAAACTTGGTACAAAAGAATTTAAGTGGTTATCCTCCATAATTCAACAAACTCTTCTCAAATAGTTTGCACAAACTATCAAAGATATAAGAGTAGTAGAAAAATAAAGGAAGAAAGAACCTAACAAGTTGAAGAAGTTGACTAAATAGAAAAGAGGAAAAAAATTGATTTTCAGCGTGTTGAGAATGAACGTGGAGCATGGTATTTATGGGGAAGGAACAATTGTTTGGTGAGATATTTGAGGATAGAGAATCAACCAAAAATCAAAAAATAAACATTTAAAATTTGATTCTATAACAGTTTAAAAAAATAAATTTAAAAAGAAGATAATGATAGAATATATTTAAAATATCTTAACGGCCAAAATCAAAGACCAATTCCGTAAGGTGAAAAGCATATAACCATCAAGGTACAAAACTATCACTTGTTCTTAGCCCTTGTGTACTTGCGCATTAAGGGGAAAATCTACATTTTCTCAAGGCTTGACTTGATCTCATGTATGTGTAAAACCACTTTGATTTCTAGCTTTCAACAAGCCCATGAAGAGTTTGCTTATATAAAGTAGTAACATCTTTTGTACCTAGGTAATGTCGGATAGAAATCTTATGAAATATCACTATATATCCAACAATATTATCCTTAACATTAACTTGGCAACATGCAACTAACAGTTGGAGTCATATTAACAAAAGCAAAGGGAAAAAACATGGTAATTAGCATATAATGGAAATAGCAGCATTATTCATTAGAGACATCAAGCAGGTTTTGTGCCGCACCAACCCGAGCTTCATTTTCAATGGTGGAGTTAGCCAACTTTGGAGGGTCAGAAATTAAGAGGAATAAAACCAAAAAATTTTTCAAACTAATACATTGAGCGTAACCAACAATCAAAATATTCATAATAAATAATAATTGTATACAACATGTAAATCAAAAGTAATAAGAAAAGAAAGACTTATAATAGTCTTTTAGAAAAGTTGTATTCAACAATGTTTCTTAGGTTCACATCCATCAGTTATTGACTTTGTACTGAAAAGGCTAATACTATTTTTCTCAATATAAACAATTAATTATCTACAAGAAACTCATTATTCATTTTGTTCTAGAGTTTTGTTTGCACAATTTTCATTATTGAAAAGGCTCTCTTTGTTGCTATAAAAATCGAAAGAGTCAAAATAAGTCAAATTAATCTATCAATTATGATTAATAACATAAATGATACATTGATGAAATTTTAAGTAACAGCCAATAGTGTAACACTACAACTTATATTTGATAATTGCATAATAATTTTTTAATTTTTAAAGACTAAAATATAGAAAATAAAATCCACATAACTTCAAAAAGGAAAAAAAAACATGGCAAATAAAAGATAGAACCCACATAACAAAAAAGAAAGAAGAAGAACATGGTTGATGGTTCTTAGAAATTGAAGAAGAAAATCTATAAAAAATTAGAATATATAACCAAATAGAATAAAAATAAAAAAGATAAATAATAACAATAATAATAATGATATAAATAAAAAAAAGAAAACAAAAGAAAACTTTATCTCTTCTTAATTTCACACAATGGTGGTGAGTGGTTCCTATCTTTCTTTATCCAAATTGACAATGTTATAAATCTCTTCTGAAAAAGAAAGTGTGTTTTGGTGATGAGTTATAGAGAAGAGAGTAAAGTAAAGATGAAAGAACAAAAGAGATGAGAAAGAGAAAAAAGAAAGAGTGAGAAAGAGGTGTGGAAAAACTTAAGAGTTAAGGTAAAGTTGATTGATGCTTATAAGGTCATTTTATTATTCTTTATTTGTATTAATTATTAAATACATAAATTATTTTGAGAGACATTAAAAGAAAAAATGAATAATAAATAAAATATTTGAAAAATTTTGTAGGGCCCACAACCCTCTTAATAATCTACCATTCGCTCCTGTTCATTGTTAACCCACATCAAGTTGTTGGGCACTCCTCCTTTAGCTAAAGTATCAACAGCTTCATTAGCTGACCTCAGGATATGCCTAGTCTCCCATCGAGCAATCTTGCTACAACATTATTAAGCTAGTTTAGGGTGCTTAAATGACCAACTAAATGTTACTTCTTGAAGGACCATGAGTTGAGATTTTGTCGAAGATCATCAGGGCAATTTGCGCAGTCTACTTTGATATATATATATATATATATATATATAGATAAACAACTAATCAAAAAGGATGTATGACTTGAACAAACAAGCCATGACATAATTGACCTTTGAGAGTTGAGACAAAGAGAAGCATCCATTACATACATGTAGCCATGAGAACGGCAATACCTAAAAAAGGCATGGCCAACTACAATAAAACCTCTATATATTAAAACTTTTGAGATTATGAAAATTTATTAATTAATCAAGATTTTATTTAATTGATAAATTAATAATTTATTAATTTATACATTAATTAATAAAAAATTAATTTATCGATATATTCTTTATTAATTTTTTTAAAAACATTGAACTTAATACATGTATTGTATATTATGATTATACAAATATTACCTAATTACCAATTACGAATTATCATTATTGTATATATTTGTTTAACCAAAACAAGTTCATGAATGCAATTAATCTTATTAAACAAAAGTCATAAATCTATCCATTTTTACAATAAACTAAAATTAAATTCGATGTATACTTAATTAATATACTCATGAACATTAAGTTGAGCAAAAACATTTACAAAAATATAATATAACAAATGGTAAAACTAAACACAATGGCTTCTTATCTCGAAAATGCAATGAAATCAACAATGATGGATGAAATGCGGTAAGCATTGTGTGAATACAACATATAAAATTCAAATTGCACCTAAAAGCAATTGCAACAATAGGTGTAAAAAAAGTTTAACTTGTAAGTGAGCCAAGCAATAATATCAAATACGATCAAAAGGTCATCAGAGTATTTATCAGCCAATATCAATTTTCTCTTACAATACAAGAACACTACACAAAAGCATCTAAATGCACTAAGAAAAGTTAAAGATGAAGTCGAAGGAGACATCAATTTTAAGAAGAAACAAGTAACATTGGAGTTCTAGTTTACAAAGATCTCCTAATTGAGTCTAATGTATATATAATTTTGATGTATAGGGAAATTATTAATTTATATATCGATTGGGACCTATGGGTTATTTTTAAATGTATTATTTTATAAATTGGTTAATTATTAATTTACCATATTGGTCCTAAATCGGGACCAATAAAAAATATTATTTAATCAAAATTATTAATTTATTGAGTATTAATTTATGGATAGTTTACTATATTAGGTTGATAATTGCCAATATTAAAGATCCAAAATTGATGTTTATCCTCAAAATCAAAATAAATGTCTTATTAGCAATCAATATCAAATATAAATATTCAAACATTTAATTTAATGGTAGATATGTGTGCCTCTTATATTAAAAACTTAAGTTTGAATCATTCCAAATAAAAAAAAATCAAATACACATTTTCTACTCAAAAAAATATTTTACATCAACTTTATCAAAAGTGTAATAAGGAAGAAATAAAGAGAATTGGAGCTGATGATCAAACTGCAAATGAAGAAGAATGAATGACGGCATTAAAATGATTTGATCTGTTACTTTGTGTTTGTGTTGTAGTGCTTCTGTTAGTGTGATATGAGTATATACAAGTAGAATATTAATACTCAATATTCTAAGAAAGGATTTTTTTCTTATATAATTTTTTTTTACATTTTTATTTACACTCCAAAAAATTTTAATATTAGAATACTTTCTTTTATACTAATTTCTTTCCTTACACTATAAACAAGCTTAGGTTCAGATGTGTTATTACTCCATTGTATATATATCTTGATCTTGTTAATGCAATATAAGGTATAAGTTTTTTTTTTATTCCAAAATCGATCCATTGCTACTTTTCACATCAGAGATAATTTCAATTTTTCAATCTAAAATGTGAACTTGTAACTTTCAAGTACACTTAAAATATATTATTTTATTTATTTTTCTATAAAATCACTCATGATCCTTTACTTATAAGTTTCTATTTGTTGTATTTCATTAGACGAATTAAAATCACTAGTTAAACAAGAGTAAAAAAAAAATAATAAGAAAGTAATTATAGGGATAAAAATGTAAAGTTAAATAGCATTAACTCTTTGAACACCTATTGAGGCATAGGAGGGGGAGACTCAATGATTGAAAGCCTAAGTTAACTAGAGCCAAAGCATATGTAAATCCAATTTGCCATTGGAAGAATAAAAATTGTACACTAAAGATATTTAACTCAACCATAAGAATATATTTTTTCTTACACAAATCAAGTTCAATTTTAGTTCTTTTCAAAAAAAAAAATATAATTGCAAACAAGTACCACTTGTCCTGTTATAGGTAGTTTAAGTCTAAAAACAATTTTTTTTTAATTGGCAAGTAGTTAAGAATTGATAATTTGGGGATCTAATTTCTATTAATGGAATTAAGGAATTTAGTAGGCTTGAGAAAGACGCAACAACGAAAAGAAAAGGCTATTGATAGGATAACCTTTTCTATTATATCCTCAATTGCATTATTATTATTATTATTTGTTTAATGGAAAAAGAGGTAAAAAGGGAAAAGATGAATAGGATGACTTGAACAAAAAAGAAACAAAGAAAGAGAGTTGAAAAGGATAATTGTGCTTTACCAGACTTCAATTATGAACAAGATAGTGTAGGCATTCAGGTGGGGGCCTACTGCTACTGAGGTTGTGGATAAAATAAAAGATGCAAACATCCCTTCCCCCCATCTGATTGCCACTTATCCAATGTAGAGCACGTGGTAGGCGCGTGACAAGAAGCAAGTGTGCTTTTCTGGTCAAAAAAGTTGGTGGGTTTTTTAAAAGGTAAATTCAAAAACCAAGTATTTTTTCTAAAGGGGAATTACAAGAAAGGGCGATGGACTACAACAACCACTTGGATCCTATTTCCATGACAAATACTAATTATTATGAAGGAAGTAGAGTTTTGAAAATTGTTAAGAAGGAAATGAATATCATTGTTTACTCTTGATCATTGTTTTATCTTGTGGAAGTTGATTTCAACCTCTAAGTTTTAACTTATGCTGCAGCAATAAAATATTAGCCTTGCATACCATATTGGATAAAGTAATGATTGATAATTTAATCTTATTTAAGTCAGATTTAATTTATTAGCCGGTCGAGATCATTTTTGATCTCAAAAGTTTAAACTTATGCTGCAATAACAAATATTGGCCTTGCATACAAGATTAGATAAATTAATGATTGATAATCTGATTTTATTCAAGTTAAATATGATTTATTAAACGGTTGAATTCAATTGCAGAGAAAATCATTAATTGAGATTGTTAAACTCAATTCATGGTCTAATTCTCTAAGCTTGAAAACAATTTGGATTAACTTAGATTCATTTAAGCTACCTTGTATTTGGTAGCAAAAAAAAACAATGAGAGGTAATAACCAACTTCGATCAAGTCGATGTTGAAACTTGCCTTTGAGAGAAAGGAAAAGAAAAAAGAAGGAAAAGTAAAGAAAGGAAACAAGAAAAAATAAATTGGAATACATTAGTCACTTTTCCAAATATGACTTCTTTCAACGAAATATTTACAAAAATGGTGTAATTCTAAATATTTTTCATTCTATTTCCCTATTTTCTAGTTCCCCTTTTTCTTTATCTGATTTCTTTTCCCCACAGTTCCACTTACAAGCAGGGACGTCAACTTTTGAGGACAGATTACATCAAAGAAAAACTGAAAGCAGCCGAATGTATGATGCCTCGCACACGTAATCAAAAGGTTTAAATACTGCCAGCACAGGTCAATAGCAATAGACGAAACATTATCTTGGTATGCACGGTTTATCAAAATTAATTGAATTTAATTAAGTTGATTCAATTTTTTTTGTTCCGCTATTAATTCGTTAAGAGTAGTGATTTATTTGTTTATTTTGATTGATTGTTGATATCTAAATTTTACAATCCAATCGATAAAAATTTTGATTATAAATAATATATACTTAAATATATTTTATATGTATACATATTATTAATAATTTTAAAATATATATTATTAAATCAAAAGTATTTAGGTTTTATTAGTGAAACATTATTGAAAAGTTAAATAAAGTTATTAAAATATTTTTTATATATAAATATTCTTGAAACTATTAATGTTTAAAATAGTTTAAGATAAGTTGATTTCAG
The DNA here is from genome assembly GCA_036013995.1 of Theobroma grandiflorum. Lineage (NCBI taxonomy): Eukaryota > Viridiplantae > Streptophyta > Magnoliopsida > Malvales > Malvaceae > Theobroma > Theobroma grandiflorum. The sequence continues at coordinate 13,260,970 of CP142132.1, read as the reverse complement.
TTATTTTTCATTGGAATTTTGGTTAAATAGATTTGACAATTTTAATATTGAACCGACTAATTACTCACCTCTACCACACATCCATCTAAAAGAACTTTATTTGGCTGTTAAAAATTATGCCAATTTCATTTAGAATTTGTTCTTGACGAGTTAAAATTAATACTTGAGCAAATTAAATGTGTTTGTGTAGTTAAAATTTATTTGTGTTCTTCGTGGATTGTGATATGATTTATCATGTCTTAATGTATCAAGAAATATTGTTTCCTGTAAATAGTTCAATGATACAACATATTCTTTTCGTTCTATGTTTTATTCATTTTATTTTTTTAGATATTTCAAAATGAAGTTGTTTTATGTTTACATACTTTTTTTGCATTATTTTTTTTTCATGTTATTATTTTTAACTTTTTCTCATTAAAAAGTAATGAACATTAATACTATAAGAAAATAAAATTTTAATATAAAATATATTAAAGTAAAAAAACTTATGTCATAATTTTCTTGAAAAGTTTGATAGAGATAATATTTAAAAACAAAAAGAGTCAAATTTTATGAGATACGATGAATCATATGTATCTCTTTTTTCTTTTGTCTTTTTTCCCATCATTTGCTCTTTTTATTCTTCTTTTTCTTATATATATTTTTTCTTATATTTTTCTTCTTTTTCTATGTTAAATTCCTAATACGGCATCATAGGCAACTAAAGCAGGTAACATGGAATGTCACATTGAAGGTATATTATCTTTTAAACATTGAGAGACCAAAATAATAACATTTACAAATGTTGATGATCATACGTTATTTTTCAAAATTAGGTGACATAAATAAAAATTTTGAGAAATGAAGTGACCAAAGAGATAATTTACTCTTAATTTAATCCCTAATGTTGCCAAATAAGGTGTGTTGAGTCCCTAGACATGGTACTGATGATAAAGAAAGGGAAAAAAAAGGAGTAAAAAGAAAGGAATTAGAAGAAAAATTAGGTTCATTTTATCTAATATGTCAAATTAAAAATAACACAATCTTTTGGTTTCATTTTTGTTTCATTTTATATTTTAAATGTCTCAAAATGAAGATTTTTTAATTTCGATCAAATTATGTAAATAATCCTTCAACTCCACCAAAGTGGTAGATTAATCATTTTGCTATAATTCGTGTGAACTAAGTTTTTGTACTTTCAAGATTTATTAATCTCAATCCAATTGTTAACACAGTTAACATCCTTTATTAAGTTAGCGACATGACATTTGACTAAAATGACATGTCATTTACCAGAATGATGCAACGTTGATCAAGTTAATATGGCATTAATTAGGCTAATGTAACCATTCGAATAGATTGATGTGATATTAACCAATGCTGTCGTGGTATTAAAAGATAGATTTTTTTTAAAATGTTTATTGAAGTTTTAAGTGCCATGTCATAGCTCTTTCTGCAAAAGTAAACAAATACTTCAAAATAGATTTCCTATCATCAAGGTAATTTGCCTTATTTGCATTTGTGTAGGTTATGCATTCCCAAAACTCAAGCACAAATTCAAAATATCTCTTAAATATCAAAAAATCTACTTGACTACACCCTAGTGAGATTTTCTAAGATTAGAAATATACTTGCTTACAATATTTAACCACATAAGCGATGTCAAGTTGTATGAAAACCATGGCATACATTAAATAACCAACTATAGAGGAGTAAGGAATTTCCATTATCTTTTGCTTTTCTTCCTCATTGATTGGACAAGACTTCTTATTTAATTTGAAATGATTGGCAAGAGAAGTGTTAACTGGATTAACATTTTTCATGTTGAACATTTCAAGCACCCATTCAACATACCATTCTTGTGATCACCATAACTTCTTAACTCTCTTATCTCGAATGATATCAATTCTCAAAATTTGTCCAGTCGATCCTAAGTATTTCATATCAAATGACCTTGATAACTCTTTCCCCATCTTATAAATCATCATCACATTTTGTCTAACAATTAATGTATCATTGACATATAGCAAAAGGATAATGAATTTATCATTAGAGAATGTCTTAAAGTAATAACTTGGATTTGAAGATATTGTCATGTATTCTTGACTCATTATGAACGAACCAACTTTCTTATTCCACTATCTTAGAATCTACTTCAAATAGTACAAACTCTTTTTCAATTTGCACATGGAGTGCTATTTCCCTTCACTTCAAAACCCTTTACTATTCCATGTAGATCTTCGCATGCACGTCACCATGCAAAAATGTAGTCTTTATATCAAGTTGATCAATCTCAAGGTTCAACCTATTACTTAACCCAATATCATTCAAATGAAACTTATCTTCACTAGAAGGGCAAAAATTTCACCAAAGACAATACTTTTTTTTGGCTAAAGCCTTTGACAATCAATCAAGCTTTGTGTTTTACTAACTTGTCACTGTCATTTTTTAACTTGAATAACCATTTGATATTTAGTGATCTCTTTCCTTTTGGAAGCTCAAGCAACGAATAGGTGCTATTTTTCTACAAAAGGTTCATTTATTCTTGCATTACTTTGTTCAATAATTCTTGTCTTTATGAGAATTGCACTTCCTAAAAGCTTTCTACCCCTTCCTTATTAGTAACTAAAATATAATAACAACTAGGATAATTAATGAATGATCAATGCTCTTTTGGTGGATCACTTAAGACTGCATGTTGCCTTGAAGGGAATGTTGTTCCCCTTAGCTACTCAACATCCACTACATGTGCTTGTACAATGTTATTACTAGCATTAGACTCATCATTAACTGTAATTGGCTCATCTGTACGCTCAAGTTTTGTTTCATGTGAATTTCATCCAAGTTTAATACACAATGCAACACAATTTTTTCTTTGCAACTAGTTAAACCCATTAAGAGCTTTTCACTACCTATTATTTTGTTGACTTTGTATACCTCATTGTTAAGATCATTTTTTGCAAACAAATTTATTTCAAATCTAGAACATGTCTCACATCATTCAAAGTTAATGTGTAGTTAGTACTTGTTTTTACAACAAAATCATTAAGTTTTACAATCCACTACATACTTTTGTTTCTCATTTTAATATCCCTAAAGTTTTTTATTTTGTAGGTCGCAAACAATTCCTTCTTGGAAACACAATGCTTTATTGTGCCAATATCGACTATCCATTCAATATCTTGATCACCAACATGATTGCAATCACCATGTGAATAAACTAAAGTAATTACATCATCGTTAGATCTGTTATTGCTGCATTACTATCATTTGAATTCTTCTTACTTTTTCCATTTTTTTTGCTCTTACTTCAAGACCTTGTAGTTCCTTTTAATGTGATCAAGCTTGCCATAGTGACAATACTTTAATTTACCCTTGGACTTAGTCTTGTTCTTGGATATGACCTCTATTATTAGTTTAGTCTTGTTCTTGGATATGACTTCTATTCTTGGTCCTGCCTTTGTTATTTGTAACAAAAGCTTGACTAGTCCAGATACTATATCCTTTTTCCTTGCTTCTTCGTTAAACCTTGTGTCAGTATCAACTATCCATTCAATGCCTTGATCACTAACATGATTGCATTCACCATGTGAATAAACCAAAGTAACTACATCATCATTAGAATTCATTACTAATACATTACTATTATTTGAATTTTCCTTAAATTTTCCATCCTTTTTCCCTTGTTTAAGGACTTTATAGTTCATGTTGATGTGACCAAGCTTGTTGCGAGGATAACACTTTAGTTTATCCTTAGACTTAGACTTATTCTTGAACCTATTACGACTTTTGGTCTTGGTTTTACACTTATTCACTGTGACAAGATCTTGAGTAGTCCTAGATTTCATATCCTTTTACCTAACTTCTTCATTGGAAATACTGTCTTCTACTATTTTCGAAGCCAATTGGCCATTTGGAGCCCAATTATCGATAGTTAAAAGCAATGTTTCCTTAATTATCTAACAAAAAATTTAGAAGAAGCAACAATACGATTCATCATTAGATCAATTTCCAAAAATAGTAAGTTGATTCACAAATCTTGAAAGTCACTCAAGTGTTTAGCTACCCATCATTCCTTCTTGTATTTCAAATTAACAAGCATTTCAATCATAAAGATTTATTTAGGCAGTTTGCCTTTCATACAATGTAGTTAACTTTGCCTAAACACTACAGGCATCTGTCTCCCTTGTTACATGGGTGAAAAACACTGATATCATACCATTTTGTTATGGTTCCCAATATCTTTTTGCCTAACCTTTTGCAATCATCATCATCATCATCATAAAAAATCCTTTGACCTAGTAGAATCATCTAATATCATATCAAATAAATCCTTGTAGTATAAATGATCTTTCATCATTGACTTTCAAATAAATAAATTGGAGCGGTCAGTTACGTCATGGAACTTATATCAGTCTCCATGATCCAAACGATAACATGTTTTGATACCAATTATTGGGCCTAAAGGAACAAATATCAACTCAATTTCACAATACTCACAAAAATCAAGCAACAAATTGAAGCCAACAATCACCATAATATAATTTATTCTAGTCAAATAAAACAAATATGAATTAATAGATATAGCAAGCAACAACAAAAAAATAAAAGATAGTATATATATGTGGAAAACCCTTTAATGTAAAAATAGAAACCATGAGGCAAAATTCAAATATAATCAACTATGAGAAATAAATAGATTATAAAATTTAATATCTCAAGCCTTTTACCCAAATTTTAAGATTCACAATTATTGGAATAATACAACAAATTTACCTTTTTGGAGAAATACCATCAAACTCACAAAATTGGACAAATAATTCTCCATGATCAAAATAGTCCAAAATTATTCCAAAAAGGACCTAATAATTAACTATGCTTATTTCTCTTTTGTTATGTTCGTTGAGCACAAATCCTTGTTTTCAAAAACAAGGAATTCCTTCCCTTTTAAAAACAAGTAATGCCTTTGACTTTTTTTACCTTAAAGTCATGTGCAAGGTGTCACGAACTTACGTTTTCAATTCAAGAGTCATGCTTGTTAAGTGGAGGAAGACCCTTATTTATTAGCCCAAGACCCACCCCATATCTTACTAATGTAAGATCCATGATATGTTATCCATCCAATTGTGCAACGCTTTCGTTGCATTGGCTTTTTATCCATAACCCATAGAGGGATGGACCCTAAGGCCGACCTTTGGGTGAAGCTACCCAAGTAAGGGTTTTAGGCCTCTAATTTAGAGAGGCCCCAAATTTGGAAAGGTTCTATAATTTTATAATATAATTAATTATATTAAAAATATATAAAAATTAAAAAAATATAAAATTAATTAATAATTAATAAAATTATTTATTTTCACTCTTTTTTAACTATTGCTTAATAAATTTTAATTTTTTTATCATTTTTTAATTTTTTAAATGCTATTAATTCTCAATTATTTCTCTTATTTTCAATAAACTAACGGTTATATGTATTTAATCATTTCTAATCGTTATTTTTTTCTTACTTATTTATCATATTTCCAATTACATATTTAATAAATTTTAACAACTTTTTTTTCTTATATATAAAATCAATTATTTTTTTCAATGTGTAATATCTATTTTTGAATTCTTCTTTTCTCATTTGCTCTTTCTTCTTTCTTATTTTTAGCTTCAATTTTCTTTCAAAAAATAAATAAGAAGTATGCTATGTTATTATATTTATAAAATCATGAGCCTCTGTACGGTTTGTAATAAGTATTCAACAATTAAGTACTATTATTTTAATATTTACAAACTTTTTTTATTCTAGAGTTTATATTATATTATTATATTATCTTTATTTTAGGTGATAGTTAATTTATTTGAATTAAAAATTTTGATTATTGACTTATATTAGTCATTTAAAAAATATACGATAGTCGTTTTAGACCTTTAAGCTTATTGAGCCGCCCTTGATAGACCCTTACATTGGTTTGAGTCTACCTCAACCTTGATATCTCTTATAGGAGTCCACATCAATGGATATTTAATTTTACTTTAATATCGCTTATCTTGAGCCCATAATGGCATTTATTTATTAATCTAAGACTTACTTCATCTCTTACTTATATGGAATTCATGACAATATAAGGCATAATCCTTAGTGGCCAAGTAATGATCGAACGAGATTGGACCCTATTGTGAGCCATTGGGCCCTCATAAATATGAGACAAAATAAAAACACCAACAAATATTGGTTAACCAAGACATTGTCTTTTAAAATTGGATGTTATAAGTAGAAAATTTTGAGAAGTTGAATGACTAAATAAATAGTTTAATCTTAATTAATCTCTAGTGTTGCCAACATGAGTGTTGAAGCCCCATAACATGATACTAAGGAGAAAGGAGGGAAAGGAAGAAAGACGGGAGTAAAAAAGAAAGAATAAGAAAAGTAATTTATGTTGATTTTATTTAGGTATAATATCTTAAAAAGCTTATGAATTATTTAAAAAAGTTTAAATACATTTTTATTCTTTTATTGTATTCAATCAAGCTTTTTATATTTTTATTTTGAGTTAAATAAACTCTTATAAATAATGGTTAAGTAACTGTTGTTAGTCAAAATGTCATTTGTTATTTTTATGTCACGTGACACTATTGTAACATACTAACATGTTATAATAGATGATAACTATCACAATCCAATTTTTGGACCATGACCGGCGCAAGGGCCCAATGGGCTCAACTCACTAAACCCAAGCAAACTATTTGTAGAATCTTATACTTTAATCCACGTTTCCTTAAAATCCAAAATTCGTAATGTTCAAATATAGTTCTTTTGAAAACAATTCATAAAACTCAATCATGCATTCATAATGGCATCATCAACTATTATATACATATAGAGATTAACAAATAAATCTTAATATTCACATCAAGTGTTCATATACATATAATTGGACCTTGACCGTTAGCGGAGTGACTCTGGGCACGATTGTTAAGGTTTAGTATCATGTTAAACCTACCGAACAATGGATAGGGAGGAGCACCTTGTCTTAGGATCCAATCACTTTTAACTTAGAAAACCTAAAACATGAAGTTTAAAAAAAACGTGAGTACAGGCTCAGTGAATGAACATAGGAAGGGAACAAGCAACGATACAGAAGGTTTTCGAAAACATGATGTATTCATCTTTAAAATAATGCAATTTATATATTATAAATAAAACTCGATGCCAAGTTGTCTTTTGCTCGTCTAAAACATTTAGGAAACTCAACGTTCAATAGTCAAGCAATCACATATTAATTCCAAACTTTTATATATAGCAAATATATATAAGTATATACACCAACATCACCTTACCCCGCTCATGTGCAACCCCTACGTCGTGCACACCTCAATATCATCACACGCACTTCCACTCACATCATTACCGACATGTGCACTGCCTACTCTGCACATGCACTGTAGTAATTATCACCATATTGTCATGCAATCGGCAAGTGCATTGCCCACTTCGCACATACACGGTTGTAATTATTACACCATATTATTTACCAATGTACAATACATATATATATATCAACATATAAAGGGATTTTGCAAATTCATTATAATCATATTTCATAAAGCAAAAACGGTTCGTCAAAGGCTTTTTCCTATGCAATTTTTAAAGAAAAACCAATAAAATATTTCAAGTGACTGAATCAAGCATATAATCATTTATTCCAAAACATTTTAATGCAAGTTCACTTACCTTACGATAGCGGAATATTACATCGCTATTTATTTGGAGGCGTGTCTAGTTATTCTTACTTGCTGGTCTCTCGTTATTTCCTTCGGCACACCACTACAGTACACTACCTTTATTGTCGCACTTCCTAGCAGTAATCTCAATTCAATGTCTTTAGCGTACATCATTTATACTTCCCTTTTTCATTCAATCATGAATCCTTATTCAACTTAACTTATCTTGACACTTTTTTTACCAAAGTTGCTTTTATACCTTACTTGCATAATTCTTTAAATTATGACTACCGGTAACTTATTTATGACTCCAACACATATATTAATCTTGTCTAAGGATGTTTATCAAGTTTACCCACTATTTCCACAACAATTACCTAACATATAGCAACAACTACAAATTTACTTCCATTAAACACTTTTTAAGTTTACATGTAAAACTATTCTCATTCACATGTTGCTACCAAGCATAGCATCAATATCCATTCATACGCATCAACATCCATAACGTTTTAAGCTTTTCCTAACAACATATATATTCACACAATTCATTTCTTTTTCAAACTTCCAATTAATATAATTGCCTTCCAACCATACCCATGACACCACAATAACACTACATATTGCACACAATCATTCTCGCCATAGTAAACCAATCATAGGCTTCAAGTTATAGCCTGAAGCTTACCACTTGGTTTTAGCTTGGATTTCACCCAACAAAATTCATAATTCCCTCACACCCATGGGCACCATAGCTGCCACAAAATGATTCACTCATTATTTTTCAAGGATTTAACCAACCATGATCTTAAAACACAAAAATCCTTACCTTATTTTGCTTGAATTATAAAACCAAGTTTTTTCTTCCTTTCTCTATTTTTCTCTTTTCTTCTCCTAGGGTTTTAAAGGTGCTAGAAATTGGGGTTAAAGGCTGTAAATTTAGTGTTCAAGAAGTTTGGAGAAGAAAGAAGTAAGAAAAAAAAGGAAATAAGAGAAAAACAAGGAAAATAAATGGAGAAAAATTCAATTTTTCTCACTTTACCATGAAAATGGCGTTGGAAGCTTAAGAAGAAGAAGAAGAAAATGGTTTACTGAAGGAGATAAGGACGGTTATGGCTGGAAAAAAAAAAATCAGAGTCAAAGCTTCCACAGGAAGCTTTGACCAAACTAATGATAAAATTACCATTTTACCCTTCAAGTTCCTTTTCTTTTTAATTTAGTCCTTCCAACACTCTTTTAAGTCTAATTTCCTTTTACTATCTTCTATTACATATGTACAAATGAATTATAAAGTTTGTACTCCAACGCGGTATCCTCGTAATATTTAAAATATTTGTTTACCCGCATTGTCACTATTTAATAACAACACGTGAGCCCCACTCACTTCATTTTTCTCCAAAATTTTCTCGTTCTTCCTCTCCCCCACTTAGATTAACCATATACTTTTTCTTCATGAAAAATTTTAACATTAAATAAAATATTATTATTTTTAATATTTTAATATTATTTTATTAAAAAATATTATTTTATTTTAAAAATTTTCACTTGTCTCTTTGGTACCCAAAATACCTTATTATGCCTCAATTCAATTCCGAATCACTTTTTATCTCGCAAATTCTTCCTCGATAAAAATATAATTATTATATCATTATTTCCTTGCGTGTGAAAATAATTTATCTTAAAATACTCTTTTCAACTTTCATCACCTTTAAACATTAAAATTAACCTCAATTTGTATCCAATAAGCTTTATTAGCCACTATATCAATGTACGGGGTATTACAATAACATAGCATACTAATGTGGTATGATGACATGGTTATGTTACATTTTCAACCTTCACGTCTACGTCATATCAGCACCACGTAAATATAAAATAATAAGTGATATTTTTATTTATGACAATCAGTTAATTGTTAGTCATAAAAGTTTTATATAATCCAAGATAAAAATATAGATACTTGATTGAATAAAGTAAAAAAATAATAAATTATTTGCATTTTCTTAAATAATTTAAAATTTTTTTCAAGTATTATACCTTTTATTTAATATGTCACATTAATCAAAATTTTTGTCATCACTAAACAAATGTCATGGGGACTTTTATCTATAACAAAATTAACTATATTTTTACTTTTTTTGATTGCATGAAAATTAAACTGAATAATTGTTATTATTAAGATTGAAGCAAGATACTTTTTTTAAAAAAAAATTGAAACTTTAACATAATACTTGTCAAGTCAAAACAAAATCAGATCACAATTGTGACATAACTTTGATTATGAGTAAAAAGGTAATTTTTTACGTCTCTCTATACATGAAAAATGATTTCCATAAAAAGGACTCCCAATTTTTTCACTCAATTTTAAGATTTATCTTTTTACTTTATCTTACTACTCTCACTCCATTGGACTATGGCAAGTACTTGATTAAAAACTGATATTGATGTTAGACTAAAACTTTAGTATTGTTAAATTAGAGGTGTCTAAGGAATTAACTTGGGTACGGAATTTTAAGTTCGAATTCAACTTGATTAGATTATAATTTAAATAAATAATATAAATTTATTTAATTTTAATTTTTAAAATATATTTAAAATGTAAAATATTAATAAAAATAAAATTTTTATAATTTTAATAATAAAATAATTACTTAATGAATAGAAATTGACTTTTAAAAAGGAAGGTACGATAAATGCAAACCATACCTGGACAAACCCATGAACAAACAACTCGAACTATCAGACTAATGTTGTTAAATTGATTAGGTTTCTCAATTTTCTTAAACAATTTAGAATTGGATATTAATGAAAATTTAAAATTATATATATATATATATTTAAAACTAATTTGGTTTTGCTGTTAAAATTACATTTGATCGTAATCATTAAATTTGATAACAAACATAATATAAAAAGAATTACAAAATTATAATTGAAAATTTGGTTTGTGACAAATTTGTTCATAAAACCGTAAACCAAAAATTTGTCAAGCCACGTCACCTCCTTGTACATCACAAAAAGCCTAGCTGTAATACGTAATACGGAGTCGTACAATAACTAAAAAACCAAAGACATATACATGTCATGCGTATATCATCTGTCAAAGTCGCCGTCAGGCGACCCTTCCTATACCCCACGCTCCCACGCGCTCTCTCCCTTTCTCTCTCTTAAAAGACAATTCCCATTAAGCTGAGTTCCCAACGTTTCAAAACATCAATAACACAAAGATGACTGGATGAGATTCCTCGTCTAACAACTTTGTTACGGCTGTTTCCCCACCCCACGCGCCTTCCCTTTCCACCCCACGCGCCTCCTCTCTCTTTTGTTTTTTTTATTACGTTTCTCTCTCTCTCATTTATTTTTCTGTTATATGTAAACAAAAAAGATCTGACGAATATCGGACGGCGGAGACTGAGAGTTGAGGTTTTTGAGGCGGCTGAGTTATTTTGGTAATTTTAATGAAAGAGGAACGCCAGCTGATGATCAGAAGAAGATGGGAGGAGTCACGTCGTCGATCGCCGCGAAATTCGCGTTCTTCCCGCCAAATCCGCCGTCTTATAACGTGGTAGAGGACGAGTCATTCGGCGGTCGGCTTTACATACCGGAGGTACCGAGGAGGGACGACGTCGACTTCCTGAAGCTTCGCACGCGCCGTGGAAACGACATCGTCGCGGTTCACATAAAGCACCCGAAAGCTTCCGCTACTCTCTTGTATTCTCATGGAAATGCCGCTGATTTGGGACAGATGTTTGAGCTTTTCGTCGAGTTGTGCAATCGCCTTCGAGTTAATCTATTGGGGTAATTTTCTTTCTTTTACGTTTTTCTTTGGGTTATGCTGAGTCTTGAACTAAGTAATAGGAAGCAACCTTTTTATGTCACGATTAGTGCCTAAGACTTTTAAGTTGGAGTCTTCAGTTTTAATTATTTTTAAATAAAGGTTGTTTTTTTTCCGTCTTAGTATTAGTGGTTAAATGTGTTTTTGATTCGTGGGTTTGGTTCCATTTTGGGGTTTTAGGTGTTTATGGGTGTTGGATAATTTTGTTGAACCTTTTATTTTATTAAAGGCGAATGAGTGACTGTTGTATTTACTCTATTAGTTATGAAGTGGATTTGTGCTTAGAGTGAAGTTTCTATGATTGAGGATGGTTTCTATTATGGAGGATGGTTTCTTGGTGAATGTAAGGAAAGGAAGAGAGATTTGGGTTTGGCGGTAAATGAAGTTATGTTGATTTTGCTTTTTCGTCCGTTGTAAGATTAGTGCTGGGGCCTTTGGTTTGACTGGATGCATTTTCGCAGTAGAGATAAAAGAAGGGAAAAATTATGGAAGGAGAAAATAGAGACTGCAGGAAACTTTTCTGTAAGGACATGGGGATAGAATTTGTGGAAAGTTACTTGGGGTTGATACTTTCTTTTTCTTCTTAATCCTTTCTTTGCTACAACTTTTGCACCGAAAGGACAGATTTCTAGTGTCATCTGCAGGTGCTGATAATATTGAAGGTTTAATTACAATGGCTGTGGAAATTTTGTTGTTTACTGATCAAGGATGTCAGGCATTCTGGAAGAGGATAGATTGTGGCAAGATCATTTCAGTGATGGCATATTCACTAGTCATTGAGAACCTGGATGTGATGGAACTATAATTTCATATAAACGCCAAAGAATGCTGATAAGATTTTAATGTACTGTTGGAAGAATGGACGGCAGTGACATACAGGTCAAATATCCAGAAAGATTGAATGTCTAGACATGTGATTAGAATGTCAAAAGATCTGGTATGCTTCATTGTGTGCTGCATAGTTTTTCGTGGATGTTCTCATATAAAATTTAGGTCATAGCATGGTTCTCTGTTCCTTTTAGAGGTAATCATACCTTGCATGAGAACAAATTTCTTATGGTTTTCGTTTAGTACTAAAATAATATTCCAGAAGGTTAAATTTACTGTATCATGTATAGTTTGTGGACAAAGCAATCATGACATCTTTGCACCATACAGTTTACTAAAAAGGTCCTGCATTAATTGCCCATAAATTCTCTTTTCTTTTATTGATTACACTTCCTGAAATATCCAGCTATAGTTATCATCATTCCTTTTTTAAGTTCATAGGATTTCATATCATTGATGCTTATTCATGTTCATGGGAAGAGTTGGATCCAGATAGGATGAACTATGGTATGAGTATATGGAGCGTAGTTGTCCTCATATGTAGCCAATATATGGTAAATGTTGTAGGTTTATTTGGGTAATTGCCTGCGCTCATAATATCTTCCCTCATAAGTTTTTTGTTTAAAATGTCTCTTCCTTCCTTACTGAAACTATAACAGAAATTTCGTATTGTCAATTCTCGGATACCCTAAGAAAATCTACCATGACTTGACTCATGTGATCGACCTTGTGATTTGGAGGAGGAGGAGGTTCTGGTGCTCCTTGAAAGGATAATATGATCTTGTTATGGGGATGTTTGGTAACTTTGTTACGTAGTTTCCCCTTGTTTAAGTCATATGCAGTTGATTCATAGGGTGTTTGCTCCAATGGAACGTGTTATGTTACATGCCCCTATTGTATGCGAATGCCAACCTTGTAAATGTTTTATTATGTCTTGAACATACAAGCCTACTGTTAAGCTCTCATGGCTGCACCTTTCCTGGTGCAAGCAGAACTGTAATGGTACCATATGCATGCATGGACACTGACATCCCTAATGGATAAGCTAAAGTTGCATTTCATGCCTGTTACCATAAGTGGAATTTCTGATGTTGTAGCTTGAATAATGATGTCTTTGAAAAGCTGAAATGGATAATAACTATGGTGCACATGCACATGTATGAACCTGTAAACAAATGGTTTGATATTATTCATGAATCTATTTGTGACAGAAAAGAACCATTGCCTTGTCACACAATATGGGGTGGTTATTAACACAGTTTATTGACAGGAATAAAGTGAAAGTAGGAGAGAAAGGAACATTACATGCTCTTTTTTAGTTGGAATTGTTGGATCCTGTGGAATGAGTTCAAGTCATAGTATGTAAGCGGTATATTGATCACAGTGAGGCTAGTTCTGCCATTAAGTAGATTTTATGCTCAGACTGCAAAGTGATAACTGATAAATATCACCAAACAACCACAAACTGACAACTTATGTTATACCTATATCACATGGTTACATTTATGCATTTGTAATTTTCAAGTATATTATACTGTATAAATTTACAATGGGTGTTAGGACAAAGGCTTTTTAGCTTTTTCTACGGAAAGACAAGTTAATAATCAATTAGTTGTTTAAGGAAGCTCTTTTAGGCTCTGTTTCTACTTTTATAAAACAAAAATTGAGAAGTTTATCGGTGGTAGTTTAGTTTGGATGTTGTCGCTGGACTTGAAGTTGGGGCTTATGTATGTTGCCATATAGTTCAATCTATCATATGCTTAAAAGTTGTAAATATTAAGGTTGGCAGACTCATTTGAAAGGTTTATGTCCGGTTAGTGTGTTTCCTTTGCCATCCTTGCATTTGCTTAATGTAAAACTGCTGAGACATCATTTTATATGGAAGCAGTGGGCGGCTTGAATTTGGAGGCATGATGTGATATATTTTTTTTCTATTTGATAAGTGCAATAATTTAGTAAACCATGAGGATAATTTCCAGGGTAAGTATGTCAAGAAACACTGAGAAATGAGGAGGAAGAAAAAGAAGAGCTTGGTGCTTCAGATCTTGCACATGTGAAATTTCTAATTCAAAAGTAGGAAAGTTTGTCTTTGAGAGGGGGAAAGAAAACCGAGACTGTAAGTTATGGATCTTAGTTCTGATTTGAACATTACCAATTAAACCCCCAAAAATAGCTATGAACAGAATTCATTCTTCTCTGGAGCCAACATAGGGGAAGGTGAACCACAGATCTTCAGCCTTTGTGCACGTAGAACACCAAGTAAATATCTTTGCTCTTTTCAAATTTCTGTGAGTTAAGATGCAAGATAGAGCTGTATTCAAATTAATAAAGAAACTTTCAGGGGAATCTTAACCTGCCAAATACTAATGAAAACATTTTCCTGTTCTTATCCTGTAAAATTCTTGTTGATGTTGTTTTTGGAAAAGCATCACATGACTGTACTGATAATTAGACGTCCTGAATGTAGAATGTACTATCATCTATTTTGTTGACAGATCTATTTTCTGTCTAGCTTTTATTATGTATAAAATTTTTTTATCATGTTCCTAATCGTTGCATCAATGGTTCTTTTCCAGGTATGATTATTCCGGCTATGGACAATCAACTGGAAAGGTTGGTCACTTGGCTACTGTTTTCTTAGTTGCTAATGAGCCCTTATTCATATTAACTATGGCAATGTAATTATCATTATGGACCATTTAAATAATTGCACACTATCTCTTGGCTGCAATCAAATAAGGAAATTAATCTTTCTTCTCCTTTAGGTCAACACTTTCCTTCTCTTTCTCTCTAATGAAAAAGAATGATCAGTAAATGTGCAGTAATTGAGTTCACAGAATGCTCTGAGTGTAAGCCTGTAGGACAGCTTTTCATGATGATATCTCAACGCATTGGTTGATCCAAATTTTACTTCTTTGGAAAGCCAAATCAAATGTCTACAGGATTTTATTTTTGTCCTATAATTTCAATGTTTTTTATACTAATTTGTTGCAAATTTTATGGGACTCTCAATACTTTGCTGTTTTAATTGTGTTTCAACATCTATGGATTTTGTATGCAGCGATGTCATTTCTAATTCATGTATTTAATGAATGAACGTTTTACCGTTTGCTAAAAACCTGTATTCTAATAGTCACTTTCTTTTATTTGGAACAGCCAACAGAATGTAATACATATGCAGACATAGATGCAGCATATAAATGCCTTAAAGAACAGTATGGAGTTAAAGATGAACAATTAATATTATATGGTCAGTCTGTTGGTAGTGGACCTACTGTTGATCTTGCTTCACGTTTGCCAAACTTGAGAGGTGTGGTTCTACATAGCCCAATCTTGTCTGGGATGAGAGTATTATACCCTGTCAAAAGAACATACTGGTTTGACATTTACAAGGTAAGCTGGTGTTATTCACTTTTTCTATTTTCTTGTTTATTCTTGTGCACAGTAGCCTAATTACTGGGTTTCTTTTTCCCTCTTATAATTTTCAGAATATTGACAAAATTGGAGTGGTGAACTGTCAAGTTTTGGTAATTCATGTAAGTATTTTTCCCATTGTTTCAATTTTTAGCCTTCGCCTCATCTTTTGTCACCATTTTCTCTCTCTCTCAAGTTTCCCGTGGTTTGACATGTTAACAATACAATTGTATCTTTGTTCCGGTAAGTGTTTTGGCATCACCAGGCAACCATGTGGCATTCCAAACCGTGAACAAATCTCTATCATGCAAAGCTTTTAACGTGAAGAATCTTTGAAGGAAAATCTTTAAACATTGTTTAGAAGAAAGCTCAACCCTCATGAAGTATTCTCCAGGGCCTAGGATTCTGGATAACAGTACTGGATCTAAATGAATATTTGAACCCCCATTTGCATTTTGGCAAATCAGTCTGGCTTTTAATGATTGTTCTGGTTATGATCAAAGAAGTAAGTTGAGTTCTCATGTGAAGTTAACAAAGCCAACAGCACCATTGGGGACTAATGCATTTCAGTTCATAGTTTTTGCCAAATGCTGTTTATTGTGATCTTGATAACTTAATTAATCTTTCTACTTTGTATTTTGCCATAAATTTTGTAGGTTTCAAGAATTCAAGAGTTTATTAAGAAATAGAGAAGTACATGTATATATATATATATATATTTGGCTTGGGAGAAATAGATATTAGTAGATTTTGAGTTTTGGGTTAGAGTTGAATGCAGAATAAGCACATTTTATTTTTGTTATTCATTTTTTTCTGTTTTGTTTCGGGGTGAGTGGTGATTGTGGTAAACTTTGAGAAGTGAGGGCATCTGCTGATATTTTGTGCCATCTAAATAGTGAGATTAAGGGGAGCTCTTGTATTTTTTTCCCTCTTTTTTTATTTTTTTATAATTATTATATATTCTAAAATTTAGCCGTGAAGCTCATTTTCTTCTTCTGACAGGGAACAGAAGATGAAGTTGTCGATTGTTCCCACGGTAAACAGCTTTGGGAGCTTTGCAAGCACAAGTATGATCCTTTATGGGTAAGTGGAGGAGGACATTGCAATCTTGAGCTCTATCCAGAATTCATTAGACATCTGAAGAAATTTGTACTGTCCCTAAACAAATCAAAAGCAGCCACAAATGGTTCTGAAAAGACAGTGGTAAACTCTGACAATCAGAGCAAACCATCTGACATTGGAACCTCAGATACTTTCGAATTGGGTTCTGATCTTCCAGAAGTTTCTAGAAACAGTTTAGATAGTCGACTTGAGAAGTCTAAGAAGTCGAATAAGCCTGAGAAGTCTCGAATGAGCACTGACCGTGTTGATAGGTTTAGGAGAAAGAAGGGCTTAGTTTGGTGATTACTTACACGAAGAGCATTTTAAATAAGTTATGCGCATCTATCCACTTGAGGAGGTAATTTACTTTTTACTTCTGCTTTGTTAAAGTTGTATCACAATCCAGCATAAGTTATGGGATTGAGTGTGATTTTTCTCATAAATGTTATAATTTTTCTGTATGTATCTTCAGAAAACAAATATTACATTAAATTCTTCTGTAAACTATAGCCTCAATTCTAAATGAAAAATATTGTAGTAGCTTCTGCGATAATGTGCTTGGATCTGTCAAATTGATTCTTAAAGTTTTTCTTGTTGCACATTGTACCCTGTTCGAGGTAGTTGGTGTTTATATCTGTGGATAAGTCGAGCAAAACATTTTGTTTAAACTTGACACTAAGTGACTCACCCTTTTCTTATACTTAATTAATGTTGTTAGGCTTCTTCTCTTGCTTCTCTCTTCTCCTCCTAAAGTCCGGGGGTCTTGGCCCATGTTTCAAGCTGTCTGGATAACCTTGCCACTCTTATTTGATTCTCACGTCCAGCAATCCATCGAACCATTCTTCTCCTCTCTATCTGTACTCTACAAGCGTATCTACACATATACACATTTCATAAGTGATATAAATATACATAGAGCTTAACCTTAGAAAGGTAACACAGCCTCCATATCCTTGATTTTCGGTTCTTTCTCCAATTGCAATGCGTCAGTAGACATAACGAGAGGTCTTCCCTTTCCCAACATTTGACCACTGCTGGATGCAGAAACTACCATTTATGGGAAGTCGGGGCCCAGCCAACCGGCCATAAGTCTTGGTGAACAATGGTTTCAACCAAGTCCTGCTCAGAAAAATTGCTCACTGTTGGTGAAGCTTGGGATTATAGTTCAAATATGCTTCCTCTATTTTCCCGTTAAGTCCCAGGCGTGCTTTAGATTTTTTAGGATTCTGCTTATGTCCCTTATGTCTTTCAGATTAATCACATTCTTCAATTAGAAGTATTTTAGGCTTTGATGATGGTTCTTCCTAAAGCAATTTCGACCTTTAGGCTTCAACTTCTATGGATTGCTCTCTCTAGACGAAATAATTCAATATGCTCCTGGAGTCCCTCACTGGGAAAATGCTTGACATTACTTAAATCCCCTATAAGGTCAATGCCGTGGATGTTATGGATAAGGTATAAGTATCAAAATACTTGAAGGTTGGTCTAATTTTGTTTACACTTGTAATTTTAGGTTCAAACAAACTAACTAGTGGTTTCGATATTGATATATTCAATTATATAATCAGGCGATATTTTCAAGTTGCTTGTTTCTTTGACTTTTTAGGAAACTCGATCTCAGTTTTTACCTTTTTGAGTCTTGAGTATTAAGAGCTAGAATATAAAGACTATCCACAATACTCTCTCTCTCTCTCTCTCTCTCTCTCTCTATATATATATATATATATATTATATTTGCAATATAGTATTGCTAGGCTACCAAAATATCCATAGACCGGGAATTAACTCTGGAGTAGAAGCTTCTTTTTTAAATTTTTACCTTTAACTTCGTCAAAGACCAATTTTATTTTGGAGAGTAAAACCAATTCATCTCCAGCTTCTCATTTTATATCCGACTACTTCCAAATCCCTCCCTAATCTTCTCCAGCCTCTCCCTCTCTCTGAAAATGCGTCCCCCTTCGTTGCAATTCATGTTTTGGTTCTTCATTATCATAAACTTTATCCTGTTAATTGCTCCAAAATCTGCGTTTGCCAACGATGGAGATTATTCAAGCTGCAGCACGCCGTTCAGATGCGGCAACATTGATACCGTTTATCCTTTCTGGGGATTGGAGCGACCAGAAGATTGTGGTTATCCGGGGTTCTGGCTGAACTGCAGCGGTAACCAGAGATCACAATCATGTCAGCAACCTTTCTTTTTTGAAAGGCAGGAATTTAATTGCTATATGAGTTTCAAGGAAGGAGACTAGCTTTCAAAGAGCAGAGCCTTCGGTGGCTTGCATGAAAACGAGAGAACCATGACAGTAACTTACCAAGTCCTTAATATAGAAAGCAGAACAAGAAATCTTAGGCTTGCTAGAACTGATTATTCAGAAGACGTTGGTGTCCAATATCTCAGGAACACCACTTTGACTACCGGCGTTTTCGAGTACAATTCCAATACGCAGGATATGACGCTTTATTATGGTTGTCGCCCTCTTACAAATCTTCTATCTCTGCCTAGAGGACTCTCCAGTCAATTTGAGTGCGAGATAAATGGAACTGGAAGCGTAGGATATTATGTAACAAGGAATATTACAGAGTCGTCCTTTGGAGAACTTGCCAATCCAATAAGCACTAATTTGGGATTTGTAACGACAGCGTCATCGTTCCCGTCCTGAAATCGGAAGTCCAGGCAGTGGAGGATAATCCAAATGCAGATAATCTGATAGAGGGGCTTAAAGTTGGTTTGAGCTGCAGTGGTTTGCGAATGATTCTTTTTGTGACTTATGTATAGACTACTGTGGGCAGTGTGGGTACAACCACGACTCGAGTGAATCACTTTGTTACTGCTCAGGTGGATCTTATTTGAGCACTTGTCCACAAGGTACATCTCCTTTCTTCTGAGGCCTGTTTAAAATCACGTGTAGAGGGAATGTTTAACCATTTAAGACATAGGGTGTCAGTTCCCTGTGTTATTCACCAGCTTTTATTCACATTTATTTCTGCCTTAATTTTGGCCTTCTGAAGAACATGTTCGATTAGGATAATGTTCTTCTTTCATTCAACCAAACGATGAAGCGTTAGGTTGAAGAAGTTTTGAAGAAAGATTTTCTGAAAAAAAATTGAAGAAGCTTGAAGAACAGGGGAAATATATGGAAGAAACTGTATACCAGAGAGTCAAAGGCAAACATAGCATAACGATTGCATTTTCATTCATATACTCTCCAAAATAATTGCGAGGTCCTTAGATTCAGCTTTAGAGGTGAGTCAGCTAAGCACAGGAAACAATATATTGTTTTCTGTGCACCAGCAACGGTACCAAGCCTGGAATAACAAACATGGCTGTTAAGCCTTTCAACAGAAACACCAAAACGATTGCACTAACGTGCGTACAAAGAAAATTAAAAGAGCATGACCTAAACGACAAAAAGAAGTGTCGTACAACTTAAACAAAAGACAATCAAAACGGCTCATATACCTACCGTTTCAATGCAGCTAATACAAATAAGTAAAACGACATAATGACCAACGATTAGACACTCAAAACTTTGACAAATAGAATCAAACGGCACCATATGAGAATCACTCTTTTTCAACCTTCAGTTATCTATTGGTTCCCGCCAAACCATCAACTAGATTTAGAATCACATCTTCAACATAGCCCCATGATTCTTAATCTAGTGAACTCCCAAACATGATCTCAAGTACTCAAATCTTTCTTTTCCCAAGCTCTTAATAAAAATATTAGCTATTTACTCCTCTATATTGCAATGTTGAAGCTCAATCTCATTATTTTCATAGCCTCCTTCGAAGCATGATATTTGACCCTTATATGCTTGGTCCTACCATGCTGTATAGGGTTCTTTGCTATAGCAATAGCGATCACGTTGTCAACATAAATAAGCATACCTTTTTCTTGCTTAAAACCCAAATCAAGCTACACTTTTCTTAGTCACATTGCATGATTGGTAGCAACAGCACAAGCAATATATTTTGCTTCAATTGTAGACTGAGCCACCACTTGTCGTTTCTTTGAATTCTAGGTAAAAATAGCACTACCAAACAAGAAATAGAAACCCTATGTACCCTTGGAATCATCAAGACAACCAGCCTAATCAATCTTACAATAACCAAGTAATTGATTGCTTTCCTGCTTCAAGTACTTTAAGCCAAAATCTATAGTGCCTTTAACATACCTCAAAATCCTCTTAGCTATTGTAAAGTGAGCTTCGGAGGTGTTTTGCATAAATCTAGATAGCAAGCAAATAGCAAACATGATATTAGGTCTTGTTGCAGACAAATACAGTAGAGAACCAATTATACTTTTGTAAGTTTGTCCATTTGCCTTGGCATAGCCATTTTCTTTACTGAACTTTGCACCAATGCATAGAGGGGTACTAACAAGCTTGCATGAACTCATATTAAACTTCTTTAATAGGTTCTTAGCATACCTTGTTTAATGCAAAACTACTTGATCAATAACCTAAACAACTTCCATACCCAGAAAATATGCCATTAACCCTAGATCAGTCATTTCAAACGCTTTCATCATTTATAACTTAAACTCAGTCAATGACTTTTCTTTAGGTCCAATGATTAGAAGGTCATTTACATATAAAGCAACAATGATTGACACTGCATCATTTGATCTCTTTACATAATAAGTTGACTCATTTGCACTTCTTTGAAACCTTTGGTCCTTAAAATGCTCATCAATTCTGGTATGCCAAGCTCTAGGAGCTTGTTTTAAGCCATACAAGGCCTTAATTTGCTTACAGACTTTACCTTCTGACTTTTTTTGTTCATATCCCTCTAGTTGTTTAACATAAATGTCCTCTGAAAGATAACCATTTAGAAAGATTGATTTGACATCTAGGTGATATATTTTCCATCCCTCCCTAGTTGACAAAGTAACCAGCATTCTAATGGTATCATGTCTTGCCACAAGTGCACAAGTTTCCATATAATCAACCTCATACACTTGAGCATACCCCTTGATCACCAACCATGCTTTATATTTATTTATTGAACCATCAGGATTTACTTTTGTTCTAAATATCCATTTTACTTTAATTACATTCTTGCCTACAGGTTTGCCTACCAGAATCTAGGCTCCATTCTTGGTAATCATGTTTATTTCATCGTCTATGGCTAATTTTTTTGTTTCTCAGAGTTAGCTTTAGTGGAATTTGCAGGCTTAAATATGGCCATATTGCATCTACTATAGACATCCTCTAGTGTTCTTGTACCTTTTACTGCCTTGCTTTTATCTTCAATATTTGATGAATCATCTATGTTAGTTTGCTCATGAATCAAGTTAGGGGCAACTACATTGTCTATCTTTTTTGCAAAACCATTTTTTCAATTCTAACTCTGAGTTTAATCAAAGTTCACATCTCTACTTATGAAAATTTTCTTTGTTTCAATATTGTAAAGCTTGTAGCCCTTAGAAAACTCACTATAGCCCACAAGTAGTGCCAGGACTGATTTAGACTTTAACCTTTTCTCATTAGGTACTTTGGCACAACACATAGCCAAACATTTTCAGATGTGTAATAGAAGGTTTAGGTTTAAACCACACTTCATAAGGTGTTTTTAGCTTCAACACTCTTGTATAGGTTCTGTTGAGTATACAATTAGTAGTGTTCTCTGCTTCTGCCCAGAATTCTTTTGGTAACCACATTTGAAGTAGTAGACATCTTCCCATCTTTACAGGGGTTCTATTCTTTCTTTCTACCTTACCACTCTATTGTGGAGAATAGGTGATAGTAAGTTGATGATGAACACCAAAAACAACCATAAATTTTTCAAACTCTTATAAGGTATACTCTTTTCCATTATCATTTCTTAGGGTCTTGACCTCCAAACTTGTGAAATTCTCAACTGATGCCTTGAATTTCAAAAAAGTTAGACTTTTACTTCATAAAATAAATCTAGCAATACCTGGACAAATCATTAATGAATAGTAAAAAGTACTTGCTACCACTCAAACAAGGGGTTTTCACGAGACCACAAATATCAATATGAACTAACTTCAGTTTGTTATTAGCTTTCCACTTGCTTTCCTTAGAAAAGTTTTCTTGTTTGTTTGCGAAACTGATGTACTTTGCAAAGCTTATCTAGTTTGTGATATCAAGTAAACCTTCAACAAGTTCATTAGCAGCCATTTGTGACAATGAGCTATAATTCACATGCCCTAGTCTTCTGTGCCATATTTCAGATGCATCTCTTTCACAATAAAGAGCTAAATGATCAGTTTTAGATAAATTTAAAAAGGTAACAATTGTTCTTCATTTCAATTGTAAACAACTTCGCTTTATGTGAATCAAACATAATACAGAACTTACCCTTGAACAATAAAGCATGATTGCTATCTGTCAATTGACTAACACTTAGCAAATTTTGATTTACCTTAGGTATATAGTGAACACTAGTTATATACTTAGTTCTTAATGCAATTTTTACAGCCATACTGCCAAATCCAATAATTTTCAAGAAGTCTCCATTCCCAATTTTAACTTTAGAATTGAAATTAGTATCAATATCAATGAACAAGGCTTTGTTACTTGTAAGATGATGTGAACAAGCACTGTTTATCAACCAAATGCTTGTTTTTCCAAAATCATCACCCATTTGAGCCATAAACAGAACTTCTTCATTCTTTTTAGTCTATTTTGCTACTACAGCTTGATTTGTAGCTTCTGACTTCTTAGCCTTGCATACCTTCTTGACATGACCAATTTGTTGGCAAGCCTAGCATTTGACATTGGACTTATACCAACAGTACTTTGTGTAGACACCCAGTTTAAAATCAACAAAAAAAATAATATAATTAAAATAAATAAAACAAAACAAAATAAAAAAATCAAAAAAATAAATTAAAAAAAAAATTGGAGGCACAGTCGACCTCCATCGTCAACAAAAACGGAACATTAAATTCTCCTCCGGCCGTTAGATTTGGAGATCATTTCCGGCAGATGTGTTTTGACTTGAAAGATCTCGTCTGGGATTCATGCTGAACAAGGCAGATTTGCCTCCTTTAGTTGTCCAAAAATTTGGACAACCCAATTCTATGAGAACCCAAAAATCTTACACCGAAAGAGGGAGTTTTTTTGGAAAAAATCAAGCTTAGAAAACAATAGAGATTTCTAAAAAACCCATCTAAAAAAGATTAAATCCCTACAACAACCAAAACCCAGCAACCAAACAACAAAAAACATGCAAAAAAAGAGGTCCTTAGCCTTTCCTAATAGCCGGTAAGATACCCAAAAAAATAAAAAATAAACCCTAAAACCTAGCAGCCAGAAATAATAAATAGCAAATAAAAAAATCATATCAGAAAATCAAAGGGGGGTCGCCGGTGAGGGGTCGGTGGAGAAAGGAGGCCAATCGGTGAGGGAGATCGGCAAGGGAGAAGAGATTGGGAGTTGGGTCTGATCGGTGGTGAGTAGGGAGGCTGATCGAAGAAGGCAGATCGGAGGTAGAGGGGAGAAGGAAGAGGGGAAAGGCTGAGCGGCGACGGTGGAAGGGAGAGGAGAGAGGCAAGGCGTCATCGGTAGGGGGAGGGTTGCGTTTAGAGAGAAGGCAGAGAGATCTGCCTTAGAGAGAGAAAGTGGAAGCAAAAAATAAAGGGAGAAGAGAAAAAATAGGTTTTTATACTAGGTAGGAAAGGGCAAAACAACATCGTTTAGGGGAAGGGAAGAAGTTGAAGCGTCCAAGGCCAAAATGACGTTGTTTTGAGCGGTTGTACCAGCACCAAAACGGTGCGTTTTGAAGTAACACACTGCGGGCCTGCTGAGCGGATCGCTTGGGGCAACTTTAAGCCTTTCGTGGGCCTGTAAAACTAGGTCGATCTTAACCCAGTAAGGTATAATTCATTTCCTTTTAACTTGAGCTTGTTTTAATTAGTATTAGGTCCAGTTGTTTGTTTAATTAAAATGTGATTTTAGTTTAAATTTGAATATTATAGGAATAGGTTATATATGTCTATTTAACCATTAAGCAAATAAATAAATAAATAAATGAAATAAATAAAATATATATAGTAATGAAAATAAAAATATAAAGATAAAAATAAAAAATAAAAACGATAAGAATGAAAATAATTTCAAACATGTTAGGCAAACTTGAACTTAAATAAATGTTTATTTGCAAAAAAAAATAATAATAATAAAAAATAGGTGAGATTTCTATAAGTAGGAAATAAGTAGATTTAACTAAAGCTAAATATATAAATAATAATAATAATGAAATAAAAAATAAAATAAAATAAAAAAATAAAAAAAGAAATAAATAAATATAAAAACAATTATGAAATGATTATTTTGAGTATCCGATTATGGAATTCAACCTAAAAAGGGGTAAAAAGTTACCTCTTTTAGGTAGATTTTCTAGGTGAGGAATACGAGATGAATTTTTACCGAAGCGTCGGGATAAATCCAAATTCTATATTTTGATATTCATTACTCAAATAGTCACTATCGAAAATATACGTGAAAAAATAAAAAAATAATAAAAAACATAAAATAATAATAATAAAATATAAAAAATCAATAAATAAAAAATATAAATAAAAAAATTCAAAAAAAAGTAAGAAATGATAATAAATACGAATAATGTGATAAATCATCTCAAACTCTTAACCACATAAGTGGATGAATTACAAATCACCTAAGTCAATAAACGCGTGCATATAGATATCATTTATCTTGTCATAACATACCACGTTTATCTTGTAAGTGGGGTGAGAATTCCGATGATGGGATTTCTCCGAGGAACTTGTAGAGATGAGTTCTTTTGGGGATATCTCTGGGTGAGGAAAACATCGAGACTTCACTAAAGCGTTGTGATGGTCTTCAAATGATTTTTCAATAAAAGATTACCGACCCCATTATTTAAAATAAATAAATCATGACATCATTTTATACTTGCATCATGTGCATACGTAAAATCGAATAAAAGATGAACTCAATAAAAATAACATGCGAGGTAAGCTCATAAATAACATTGCTAATCTGGTTTTTTAACTAAACATTAATCAACCAAGGCTAAAGTAATTAATTCATTATGTTACATATGCAGGTGTAACGTTGGGATCTTAAGGGATCAAGGTGTGAATTTTTTCAGAACATTAGAGGATCCCAAAGAAGAAATGACAAATAAACATATCGACGCATGCCTCAGCATACTCGGTAAGCGGATGACAGGGGCAAAGTCGAAGTTGTACAAAGCTAGTGCATGCGTGGTTGACACGATATTCTTCGTAAGTTTATTTTTTATTATTTTAAATTATTAAAATAGTAAGTTATTTATTGCATTAAGTGTAAGATAACGTATACATGCTTCACAGGACACCCTCAATATGCTACATATCCTAAACCCCACCGAAGATGCCCGGGCTAGCATGGAAATTACAGATGAGTTGCGAGGGTATGTGCAAGGTGAGAGGCCGACATACGGGAAAAGATGGAAAGATGTCAATTTCATCCTCGCACCTTACAATGTCGGTGGCCATTGGGTGGTGGCGAAGATAGACTTGGAGAGGTGGACGATCAGGGTGGAGGACTCCGCAAGAACTTCGGATGCTAAGGATAACAGAGTTCGTGCTGCTCAAATGTCACCCCTTACGACCTTGTTCCCAATCATATGCCACCAAATCGGTTATTTCAACCGAACACGGCGAAGGGCACGGGAGTTGACGCCGATGCAATTGGAGATCCATTTGCCAAAAGTTAAAGTGCATCGGTAGGATGATAGTGTCAACTGCGGTATGTTCATGATTGGGTACATTGACGATATGTTAGAATCGGAACCAATCAGAGTTAAGTAGAACATGATTGCAAATATGCGTCGGCAATACATTCTCGAAATTTTTTGCAACAGTTGTGAGAGCGAACCTTGAACATATAATCACCCTGTGTCTGTACATCATTTTTGTTTTGTATATACAATTCATTTTACTAATTTTACTAATATTCATACAGTTTATACATTACTTTCCAATTACTTTTGCATAAATTACATTACGTTTCTATATTTTTTTCTCAAATTGTTTGGATATAGTAGGTAAATTTAAATTTGTATAATTATTTTGTTCAATTATCATTTTCATATTGGTTGAAGGGCCTTGTGGGTGACATGTTGGCAGAATTGGTCTCGATATTTTTGAAAAGTTTGTCATTTTTCTTTTGTTTTGATTAATTATCCACAGAAGGAATTTAAAATGCAACTTATGTTGAATATTTATGGTGGTGACATGCCCAGATTGATGTAGACAAGGTGGTGACACGCCAAGTGCACGAAGAGATGGTGGTTTAGGCACGCAAAGTGAATGGCGTGTCACCCGAACGTCTGCCTGAACTTGGCGTGTCACCACCATGTCTGTATGCAATTAGCGTGTCATCACCATCTCTGCCTGAACTTGGCATGTCACTACCATGTCTGAGTGCAATTGGTGTGTCAGCAGCACGTCTGCCTGTACTTAGCGTGTCACTACCATCTCTGCATGCACTTGGCGTGTCACTAGCAGGTCTGCCTGGACTTGGCGTGTCACCACCATGTCTGAGTGCAATTGGCATGTCACCACCATCTCTGCATGCACTTGGCGTGTCATCACCATCTCTGCCTGAACTGGGCATGTCACTACCATGTCTGAGTGCAATTGACGTGTCAGCAGCGCGTCTACCTGCACTTGACGTGTCATTACCATCTTTGCATGCACTTGGCGTGTCACTACCATGTCTGAGTGCAATTGGCTTGTCACCAGCACGTGGCCTCAGACCGAAACGTTTAAACTGGTCATGTCGGTTTATATTCCCTCTACTATATCTATGGTAAAAAACTCCTAAGTTCTCATCGATTGACTGTACATCTCGTCAAAAGCAGTTTTGTCGATGTGTCCTCCGCAGTTCTTCCAACCAGGAGAATGTCGAACAATTAGAATATAGAAGAACAACAGAAATCGGGTCAAACAGCAGAAAACAGAAGGAAAACTTTATGTTGTTTTAACCCGTCGAAACAAACTGAAAACCACTAATAGTGAAGACTTTCTCCCCCCTTGATATATTCAACTTTAGAATTCTACCCTAGTCTATAATTAATCTGTTTCTCTTTACCTCCGACCTGTAAGCAATTGTCTAACCCTGGCTTATCGGCTGATACAGAGACTCTATCATCCCAGAAGCCAGGGTTGGATAATTGCTTATAGGTCTGAGGTGAAGAGAAACAGATTAATTATCAGACTAGGGTAGAATTCTAAAGTTGAATATATCAAGGGGGAGAAAGTCATCACTGTTAGTGGTTTTCAGTTTGTTTCGACGGGTTAAAACAACATGAAGTTTTCCTTATGTTTTTTGCTATTCGACCCGATTTCTGTTATTCTTCTGTTTCCTAAAAGTTCAATATGCCTGCACTTGGCGTGTCACCATCATGTCTGCCTCCACTTGGTGTGTAAAAAAAAAACAAAATTCAATAGCCTGGGCGTGTCACCAGCATGTCTATGTGCACTGGGCGTGTCACCAGCACGCCTATGTGAACTTGGCGTGCCACCAGCATGTCTATGTGCACTAGATGTGTCACCAGCATGTCTATGTGCACTTGGCATGTCACCAGCATGTCTATGTGCACTGGGCGTGTCACCAGCATGTTTATGTGCGCTAGGCGTGTCACCAGCATGTCTATGTGCACTGGGTGTGTCACCAGCATGTCTATGTGCGCTGGACGTGTCACCAGCATGTCTATGTGCACTTGGCGTGTCACCAGCATGTCTATGTGCACTGGACGTGTCACCAGCATGTCTATGTGCACTTGGCGTGTCACCAGCATGTCTATGTGTATTAGGCGTGTCACCAGTATGTCTATGTGCACTAGGCGTGTCACCAGTATATCTATGTGCACTTGGCGTGTCACCAACATGTCTGCATGCACTTGGCGTGTCATCAACATGTCCGCATGCACTTGACGTGTCACCAACACGAAAAGGATGCAGTTGGCGTGTCATCAACACGAAAAGGATGTCGTGTCACTGCTACCATTTATGGCGTGTCACTGACTCTGTAGCCTGACTTCTCACATTTTTACCTTTTCACAAACTCTAAACCCAAGTGGACAATTGATATAGTTTTGCAACATCGTTTGTAAAATGAGTAAAATTCCCTTATGTATGTTGAAGCGATTTGCTTTAAGCAAAAATGTAATGAATGTATTGGCTTTACAATTATCGAAATGTAGAGTAACATTGTTGATTTTTTATTTATATATCTTGTCCAAAGATTAGATAATTTACATTCCATACTATATGACCATGCATGGTGTGGCTAAAGTCAATTATTGACTACTTCTATGCCTAGGCAATGCTATTATTATCTAATGGTTTATAGCAAATATCATTATTCAATGCAAATGTCAATGGCCAAGATTGAAACAATTCGCCATCAAACCCTAACAAAACAACAGATAAATTACAGTTAGTTAGGCCCCGATAATATGTCTTCGTCCACAACACACCTTACGTTTTCAGACATTATCCTTCGAATTGGACAACTGTTGTGTGTGTGACCAGTTTTTCTACAAATTGAACATGCTTTCGGTCGGCGCACTCATCAGGGTGCTGATTGACTTGGAGATGGTGTCAGATTTGTTGATGGATTTACAAATGGAGATGGGCAATTCTGTCTATTATGCCCGTACATATTGCATTGCGAATATCTCCATGCTCGACTGCCTTCACCAGCGGATAGAATCCTTCTCCTCCTAGGTCTTCATGCTTGGCCTCGCCAAGGTGGTGGCAAGATGACAATTTGTTTCACATGCGGAGGGATGTCCCATTCACTAGGATGCCCTATTGGGCGAATGGACCCCGCATAACCCTCCACCCAAACGGTTGTCTTGTAGTAATCAGTGCAGAAATCAAAGGCTTCACATTTGTATTTATTGAAAAATACAACGAACCCAATATTCAAGCAGAATATAAATGCTATGTCAAATTAAAGATCAAATAAGAAATAAAGAAAATATAATTTGACCTTATTGCTGCAATGGCATGGCTGCATGGCAGCAAATCTGTTTAGAACTCACAGCATGAACACGTCTTCGTGGACAAGTTAACAAGTCTGTCCATCTTCCTGTCTTTAACTTCAAACTCCACTCGCTTGATAGGCTTCACTACAAAGCGATGTGCATCATTGAAGCGTTTGCTCAATCGCCTAGCAACCCAAGGGCTAAAGGGTGTGGTCACCTTGACAGCCTTCTCGTACCGATCATGGAACCAACGCTGGAACATGTCTCGTATGGACTCAATCAAAACAGTGATTGTCATTTGTCTGGCATGCTTTAAGCAGGAGTTAACACATTCGGCAATGTTCGAGGTCATTATTTGGTATCGCCTTGCCGGTGAACATGCACGTGCCCATCTCTTAGGGCCTATTCTTAAAAGATCAGCATAAGCTCCTGCATGAATCTGCTTGAGCTGGTTCATATGTCTGTTGAATTCAGAAACCTTATAGCAATCTCGAGCAAGGGTGAAAATCACAAAAACATCATCACGCTTGAACTTGTTTTTAAAGTTTTTCTTCAAATGGTAACCGCATAAACCGTGGTGCGCTTCTAGGTATGCATTTTGGATTGCCTTCTTAATGTTGAGATACTGATCAGAAATGAACATAGTGTTTTCAAGACAACCAACCGCATCACGTAGCTTGATGAGAAACCACGTCCACAAGTCTTCGTCCTCAACATGGCTGATGCCAAACGCAATTGGATATACACACTCGTTCGCGTCTTTGCATACAGTAACAAACAGAACACCCTTGAACCTGCCTTTTAGATGTGTTGCATCAATTGCAACCGTAGGACGCATTACATCCCTAAACTCCCGAATACAAGCCCCGTATGACCAGAAACAATATTTGAATCTTTTAGCCTCGTCAATAGCCACTGTTGTGACTATGCCAAGATTTTCTTGTTCCAACATATAAAAATATGAGGGTAGTAGTTGAAATGACTCCTCCGAGGGACCGAAAACAAGCGTCTTCGCATACTCCTTTGCTTGCCAAGCCTTACCATACAAGCATTTCAATCCCCACTGAACCCTCATCTCACCAATTATGTCCTTAGGTCTCAATGCTACTCCATTAGCCCGAAGCTTGGGTGCCATAAGTTCACCAATTATCTTGACACTCGCAGATGGAAATCGCCTTTGCAAACCATCAACAGTACATGTGTGTACTTTGTGGAACGTCCGAGCTTCCCAATACCCTCCTCTGTCAGGTAACTTCATTGAACGAACACTGAACTTGCATGCCTTGTCCTTGCAACCAACCTCGTAACGACTTTTGCATGACCTTTTCACTCTTATCCCAAACTGCTCTTCTAAAGCCAACATGTTCAGAGCTCGTTTCAACTCCGCCTTTTAGGAAAACATTCTTCCTTTGTATAAGCGATCATTGGGACATGTCGACTCCTCAATGCTAATTGTTTGGAATGAAAACCTTTTTGCACCTGCAATTCGTCACGTAAAAGATATCCCTGCATTTCCCTTTTCCTGATAACTATCATCGAGCATTGTATCAACGGAACGAATCCCGTCTTCACCAGCGATGGGGTTATTGTATATGGGATCATCACACTGAACATTTCCTACATCAAAACCTTCAACAGGTTTCGTTTCGCCTTCAACGTTATTGTAAATTAGAATGTCACTGTTCAGAGCTCGTTTCAACTCCGCCTTTTAGGAAAACATTCTTCCTTTGTATAAGCGATCATTGGGACATGTCGACTCCTCAATGCTAATTGTTTGGAATGAAAACCTTTTTGCACCTGCAATTCGTCACGTAAAAGATATCCATGCATTTCCCTTTTCCTGATAACTATCATCGAGCATTGTATCAACGGAACGAATCCCATCTTCACCAGCGATGGGGTTATTGTATATGGGATCATCACACTGAACATTTCCTACATCAAAACCTTCAACAGGTTTCGTTTCGCCTTCAACGTTATTGTAAATTAGAATGTCACTATCATAAAGGCAGTCATTGTCTGAACTGTCATGATCCCATTCGTCAAGCCCATCACTCGAAGTGTCATCAAATCTATCTTCACTACCAACAAACAAATCCTCATTTCCCTCATCACATGCAGCATTATCCTTCAGCGTCGCAGTGTTAACATCCAACGTCACAGTGTTAACATCCAACGTCATAGTGTTAACACCCAACGTCACAGTGTTGTGCAAACGTGTCGTATTCTCACTTGAAATTGGAATTACACACTCTACCGTTTCACCCGATCGTTGTATTCTTTTAGCAGAAGACCCTAATTGGTTTGATGCACATCCCGATCGAAATTGTGCACCCAACTCTTCTATCAATGTCCTCTGGTTACTGGGTTGTACAAACTCCTGAGGATGCCTCAACTGCGGGTTACAGACCGAATGCTCTGGCATATGTGAAGCATTGTAAATCTCATTCTAATTGAGCTGATTACCATGTTTTTCAGTTTCTTCATGTGACATAACATTTGCTTCGGGTCTCTTAATGCTGACATACACAGTCGGAACATTCCTCTGTTCTAGCAGAATTAATGCAACATCCTCATCATCCTTGAAAATTGACCGTGATAGCTCCCCGAGTGTACTGATCAATGCATACAACTCAATATCGTCAATTTCTGAGTTTACCCCATCTTCAACCAGCTTCATCAAGCCCGTAAATGACAAATCACTCATAACCCCCCGCATTTGTGACTCACCACCCTTGTACATGCCACCCACTGACCATCGTGTCTTATCACAAGTCACAGAATTGGAACCCCACTGAAATTTTGAATACAAAAATAATTATTTAATTTACTTAATTGTTTAATTATTTACTTAATTACATGGTGGTGACAGGCCAAGTGCATGCATGCATGCTGGTGACACGCCAAGTGCAGGCAGACATGCTGGTGACACGACAAGTGCATGCATGCATGCATGCTGTTGACATGATAAGTGCATGCATGCATGCTGGTGACACGACAAGTGCATGCAGACATGCTGGTGACACGCCAAGTGCACATAGACATGCTGGTGACACGACAAGTGCATGCAGACATGCTGGTTACAAGCCAAGTGCAGGTAGTCTTATATGGTCACACGCTTAATAGATGCATGGCGTGTAACAACTATGTGCAATGTTTCTAATCCGTTTTCTAATTTACAAAAAAGTTTCGCAAATTTATGTGTTGCAGCAATAAACCCAAAAACATACCTTGATGTCATCTCCGCTATGGGGTTTATTTTTTGAGGACAATATGGTCAAATTGCGAGAGATAGACCACGGCACGAAGACGATGGTGCTCAACGGAGAGTTGACAGAGCTCACACAGTTTAGAGAGCTGAGAGAGCTGATGACGATGGTGCTGAACACAGAGTTGATACAATTCAAAGAGTTGAGAGAGAAAGATGAGTGAGCACAAACAACTGAGCATTAATTTCTAATTTTTGGAAAATGGCGGGAGGCAGATATCTGCAGCTTAATTTGTCATAGTGTTTTTTAAGGGCATTTTCGTCTACTCATGCTTCTTTTTGTGTAGAAACAGATAACTTTATTTGAGTGGTTACTTTTGAAATCACCTTATAAGGAGGGTTATTTCTCACAATTTCTTCTAAAAAAAAAGAGTTTTTATACTTGGAAAAATGGGCAAAACGACGTCGCTTAGAGGAAGGGAAGGAGTTGAAGCGTCCAGTGCCAAAATGGCGTCGTTTTGAGTGACTCCAAGGGCAAAAAACGACACGTTTTGAGAGTATCGATGTGAGCTTGCTGAGCGGACTGCCCGGGGCAGCTTCAGGCCTCTTGTGGGCCGTGGTTCTGGGCTAATCCAAGCCCATATAGGTATAATACCTACCTTTGGGCTTTGTTTTTAATTTGTTTTTGTTTATTTATTTTTAATTTCAATGAATTTTAATATTGTTAAAAAAATATAAAAAAATAAAAATAAAAAACCATAAATATATAAAATACGAGTATCTATCTTAGTAATAAACACAAAAAAAATATAGGATAATAAATAATAATAAATATGAAGAATATAGACCTAGGTAAATAAAAAAATAAAAAATAAAAAAATATTTTCATGTAGGAAAGCTTAGTTTATTTTTTAGTAAAAAGTAGGTAATAATAATATATATAGAAATGGCAATACTAATAATATTAAAATTTACATTTTAAGTCATTGTTATAGCTAATAAAGATTTCAAGTTTAGCAAAAAATGAAAAATAAAAAATATAAATAACAAATAATAATAAATAAAATATATATAAATAATAATTACTTTGAGTATCCGATGATGGAATTCAACCTAAAAAGAGATAAAGAGTTACTTCTTTTAGGTAGATTTTCTAGGTGAGGAATACGAGACAGATTTTCACCGAAGCGTCGGGATAAATCCGAACTCTATATTTCGATATTCATTACTCAAATAATCAATATTGAAAGTAGACATTAAAAAATAAATTTTCACAATAAACTCAGATTAATATAATTAGTTAATTAAATTAAATGAATATTACCGAATAAAGTTAACTTAACTAAAAAAAACTTTCATTGTTTATTCGAGAAACTATATAATTAAGCAAATTACTAATCAATAATGTTAATTAAAGAATAAAGATTTAACTAGAGAACAATAGATAAAAAAATAGAAAAAAATAAAAAATAATAAAATAATAAAATAATAATAAAATAAATTAAAAAACGTAACAAATGACAATGAATACAAATAATGTGATAAATTATCTTAAACTATTAACTACAGAATTGGATGAAATACGAACCACCTAAGCCAATAAACACGTGCATGTAGATTCTATCATTTTTATCCTGTCATAGCATACCACGCTTATCTTGTAAATGAGGCGGGAATTCCGATGATGGGATTTTTCCGAGGAGCTTGTAGAGATAAGTTCTTTCGGAGATATCTCTAGGTGAGGAAAACGTCAAGACTTCACCAAAGCATTGGGATGGTCTTCGAATGATTTTTTAATAAAAGATTACCAACCCCATTATTTAAAATAAATAAATCATGACATCATTTTATACTTGCATCATGTGCATACGTAAAACCGAATAAAAGACCAATTCAATAAAACTTAGTTAATAAGCAAAGATTAAGGAAATACAACAATAAAATTAAAATTAGGCCGTAAAAGAATGACTTAAGATTAAATGGTACCGTTCGTGGAACGGGCGCCACGGAGGTGCTAATCCTTCTCCATGCGTAACCGTACTCCCGAACAGATCTTTGAACAACGTAGACCAGTTTTTGTTCTTTTGATGGACTTAAAATTGATTTAGGATTTCATCGGTTAGAACCGAGTCAATAGGTGACCAATCGCACCTATAAGAAACGATTGGTGGCGACTCCTAATCTCTTTTATTTTCGCCCACGTCTCGCGGTCGGGTTCCTGAGCCCGTATATTTTGACAGCTTTGCGACTCCACTGGGAAAGATAAAGAGAGTCAAGCCATTAAGTAATCATAAGTCATTCAAGGCCTTAAACAATTTAATGTTTTCCTTAATCTTGTGCTTTTATTTTTACTACCCTTTATTGCATTTATTGTTTTAATTCTTGTTATTGTTATTTAATTATGGGGAATTTAGGATAAAGGGATGTGAGATTATTGGTTGAAAGTCATATATTCCTTCACACACACACGACACATTTTGCATTCATGCATAAGCCTTCTATCTGAGCTTTGTCTTTAATTAGAAGGGGGTTAAGTAGCTACGCTCTCGTGAGGTGATAACCTCCACATGGGCTAGTGAACACTCTCACTCAAATTGAACCTAGTTCGTTTGAAGCCTATAATGGGTGAGGACCGGGGTGCCTTACTAGTCCGAGTGGACGACAGTGAGGAACAATTTGGGAACTTTTAGCTTCACTTTCAACCCGAACTCAGCATGTAGAATACCGACAGTCACCTCTACATAGATAGAACTTTACCCGTGAGAATATACCTTTGACTAAGTACACATGAAGGAATTTTTCGCACTCTCTTTACTCTAAATTCTCCTAGTAAAATAATCATGCACACCGATGTTATTAATCATTTTATTTTTTTTCTTTTAATAAGAATTACTTTTAAACATTCTTTATACTAATTCAAACCTTTTTGTCATTTTATTTTGCATATGCATATTTGCATCACAATTTTGCATATAGGAAGAGTATTGGTCACTTGACAACCATTGACAGAGTAGATCCAATTACATTCATGGAGTCATCACGGCCGCTCTCAAGCTATGACGGAATATATGAGGTAACCCAACACATGGTGAATGTCCAACAAATCGAAGGGGATTGTTTGTCGCAAGATCACGTGCCATCACTGCCTGAAAGGGTCCACCTTGATCTGACGCATAATGACCTTGCTGACCTTTGTGACATATGAGAAAAGTGAGGGGTCTCAACTCGAGCAAATTTCGATAAAAAGTATGGCCACATAGCTCGACTCCTTAAAGTTTGGATCGATGAACAGTTGTTGAAAGCCATTGTGCAATTCTGGGCTCCATCATATAGGTGTTTTGTGTTCAACAAGGTGGATATGGTTCCCACAATCGAAGAATACACAGCTCTCCTACAAATTAATCTTGACAATCCGGACAAAATATATTGGAGGGGACAAAAGATTGGGCATAGGCAGAAACTAGCCAAGATGATGGGTATCACCCCAAGTGAAGTTGACCAAAATTTAAAGAAAAAAGGGGATAAAGAGTGCATCCCATGGAGCTTTTTATGCAATTATATCACGAAGCATCAAGAAACCGAGCAAGGACAGCTTGTGATGGCTTTAAGAATCTATGGGCTGGTGATTTTTTCGAAAGTTTTGAGGCATGTAGAGGTCGAAATTATAGATTTCTTCGAGCAAGTTGTCAATAAGGCCAATCTTTCACCTTCGATTCTAGCCGAAACTCTCAGATCATTGAACTATTGTCGAAGAAAAAGGGAAAGACGTTTTGTGGGATGTGCACAGTTGCTTTTCGTTTGGATAATGAGCCACTTCGAATGCAACGTCATGAGATTCAGGAAGCCATTTCATCTGCTAAGTGCCCCTATCAGGGAATTTTGTGAAAGTGAATGGCTTGAAAGTAAGACTAAGGAGCAGTGGATCTCTAGGCTTCAGAAACTCATAAGTGTGGAAGTAACATGGAGAGCTCCGTGGATGCCTCGTTGTCTGGTCATGTACAAATGTGGAGATAAACCTTGGGCACCGTTAATGGGACCGTAGGGGGTAATCAGTTATGCCCCAATTATGGTGAGAAGATAGTTTGGGCCAGAGCAATTTGTGCCGGTGACGCACGGACTCAATACTTTGAAATTCGCTTATGGAGAGTCGGGTTTCTTGAAAAAGATTGAAGATATTGCACGAACTTGGAAGAAGACAAGCCGAGTCGACCAAGGAAGGTACATCGATGAAATTACTACTAGGTATGAAACATGGCACGATAAACGAGTTAAAGGTGTTGTATACCCGAAGAAAGATGCACTCAAGGCCCCAATTGATCCGAAACCCCATGATGCCTTGCTCGAAAGTGAGTTGGGTCGGAAAAAGTCTAAAGCTGAAAGTGTCAACTGGAAGAAACGATATGAAAAACTCAAAAGAGAATGTGAGAAGGTAAAAAAGGAAGTAACTGAACAAAAAAAGAAAGCTCGAAAAATAGAAGATGATTGGGAAAAGAAGTATGAAGCCTTGAATAACAAGTTTTCTACCAAGACAAGTGAACTCCAAAGAGAAATACAAGCAAGAGAAACTCGAGCTAACGAGCTTCAAGCATACAACGATGGACTAAGAAATCAAGTGCGATTCCAACAAGAATCCATTAAATTGCTATGACAAGAGTACGAAGAGCTCGAAGTGGCTATGGGGACTTACCAACAGGAATATGAACGCCTCAAGCAAGAGAACCTCCGAGTTCGAGAGTAGGGTGAGTCCTACAAACAAGCCTACTTGGAGAAACATGATCAGATGGATTATTTATTGAGGCAAATGAGGGAAGTGGCTTACAAGGAGAGAAGCATGGCTAGGAAGACAGACATACTAAAAAGCCAAGTCTTTCCGATTGGGAAACAAGAGTAATAACTGATCAAATATTATGATGAAGTGTATAGCCATTATAATAAAATTGATGAATATTTCTAAATGTAAAAGATGGCTCCTAGATTGTAATGAAAGACAATATCTATTGTAATAGATTATTTTGTTGATGGGTGTTATGTGGCAAATACTCCTAGTACATCATTCATGCATGCATTTCATGAATAAGTTTTTTCATCTGAAAATAAAAATAATGTGTTCATTTTCATTCATGCATCGAAAATGCATCTAATTCATGTTTATGATTTAAAAAAAAAGAGATTCCAAGATAGCCCCACAAACCCATAATTTCAATCCATACCATTTTCATCCCACATATCAATTTTCCCACCCCACTCTGAATCATATTTCCCATAATTTACATCCCTATCAACTGATTTCATAATCAATTTTTCATTCGAGAGCAACCATACCTCCACTTATGCCTCAATCATTGGGAAAACCCAACCTTTACCAACTGCCCATGCCAATATTTGAGTTTTTGCTTTTACTAATTGAGAATTAATGCCTTAGTTTAGTGCCAAAGAAAACAATTCCAAACCCATTGGCAAGGAATTATGACCCTAATGCTAAATGTGACTATCACATGGGGGCAACTGGACACTTAACAGAGAACTGTAGGCAATTGAAAGAGAAAATTGAAAATCTCAATCAAAGATGGCACTTTGACTCTTGAACTTATGGAACATTGGAAATCGACTTTGTCATAAATTAGGCTCTTAGAAATGCCTTGAGTCTCGAACAAATTGCTTGCAAGAAAAGTGGTTGATTTGGAGATTTTATCTTTTAGGGGCACGACAAGAGTAGGATTTTGCTAAGGAATATAAACTTCAGAACCTATAATTGAAGCTTTAATGTTTTTTTTGGATTGAAATTTTTGCAACTTTATGTTTACTTTGCAAAAGAACGTGACACAATTGATTTGGTCAAGGTTTCTATAACATGTTTTAAAAAAAAAGTGAAAAAAGAGTTTAGGCAATAAAGTGCACACATGTTCTCGAAAGAATTGATGGTTACTGTTTGGAATGAACTTGTCCTTGCAAATATTCTTTAACCATTTCTCCAAACACTTGAGAACCCATAATCACTCAAATAAAAGTTCTTTAAGAACTTGAAATCCAAACAGAAGCAAAGTTTTGAAAATGCATCAACCCTATCTTGTGATACTAAAGGAAAATGATCTTTGTCTAGGCAATGATCGATGTTAATTGATTGTTTTGCAAAATTCTTCCTTTAGAAAGCAAGCAAATCAAACACTCTCATAAAAACTCTGAATGAGGTAGGTTAATAAATGTCAAGACTATGCCGAATTCTCAAATACCCCAATACCTCTCAAATTCTTTCAATTTGGATACCAAATGTGAACCTTGAACCCATTGTCTAAAGCTTTTCTTTACCCATATTCTGGGGCATGATGACCAAGAAAAAAACAAGATTGCCCAATTCCTCCAAGACACCTTAGCTTCAAAATAGCCTTTTTTCCTCTTTCATTTCTTGTTATAAAGAGTTAATCATGACAAGATATTCTGATCTTTAAAGGCTTCTAATCTTGAGTTGTGAAAAAAAAAAAAAACAAAGAAAAAAAAAGAAGAAATAAGAAAGTGACATTATGCACTTGAGATATTCCAATGATGCTAAAAGTGAAAAAAACAAAAAAAAGTCAACTTTTGATCTTAAATTCTTCCTTTCTAGGGATTGCTCTTCAATATAAGTAACCATAGTTGAGAGGACAAATGGCCATGTTTCGCTTTCCTTTCACAAATGAGAAATTATCCACTTGCTACCCTTTTGAGCTTATCGAATTTTCTCTAAAATGCATCTCAACCAAGGATCACCTCCCACATTGAGGGGCAATTATAAAGGCAAATTTTCGTCAAAAGCACGGATGATGGAAGATTCATTCCAAAGGATAAATGAACATCTTATGTACCATAAGGGTTGATTCAAATTCAAGTTTTTGAAAATTTCAAACTTAATCCATCAATATGAAAATTGAGAAAAAAAGAAAAAGAAGAGAAGGGATATGGTAAAAAAAGCAAGCTTTGAAAAAGACAAATGTCTTCAAAGAATCTTTTACACGGTAATAAATGATCCTTGGTTTAATCACCTTTAAATATATGTTTAGGTCTTTTTATCCATTTTTTCAGAACCCTTAACCATAGCCTACATTATGTGCTTAAAAAGTCCATTTTGATCAAGTGTGGATACTTAAATTGAAGAGCTATCTTATAGAAAAAGATCACCACATAGAACATGAGACATTGACTTCTTTTCTTTGTCAAAATTACTTTTTTGAATCCCTCAATCCATTTTGGATAGAGTTTGAATTTTCTCAAGTGCATGGTGGAACGATCAATGAAAAAAGAAGAAAAAAAAAAGAAAAGAAGAAGTGAGTGAAAAAGATGAAGCTCTAGGGTGAAAACCCGAAAGGGCAGTCTAGAGCGAAGATGGGAACTTATGAAGCCACTCATGATTTTAAACTAAGGTGATAACAAGAAGCACCAGAGAGAGAGATCATTTCAAGGTAACTAGAATTCGTTGGACACTTTTTAAAAGTATAAGACTCTCAAGCACTTTAAAGATTCAAGATCTATTGGAAAAATCCATACTGAATTTTAAGCCTACATCTTTCAAAATAGCCTTCTATAATGTTAAACCTATAATAGCTGGTCTTAACATTTATCATCTTGCCACACGTCATGAGGCTTAGAGAATGTCAAATTTGATTGTGATTTAAAAGAAATCTTTTTACAAAATTTGATTTTAAATCACCATACATTTGTGAGCTTAGACAAAGAAATTTCAACTCTTTCTTTTCCCATGAAATGGTGAGAAACCTTTATTGTCGACCAAGACCTTGATGAGTTAAACTATCCTATCTATTTGGAAGATCAGATTTTCATTTAGCTAATCCAAAATCATTTCAAACAGTAATCATCAATTTTCAAGAGATTCAAATATCACATGTTTTTCTAACTTGGATGTTTTATCGCTTTAACAAGAAAAGTGTGGAATAGATACATTTCTGCTCCAAGATTCATCTATCTTTGATCATGAAAATAATTGTGTGGGGCAATTTTGCTGTGATTTTATCAAAATCAAGATATTTTTGAAAACAAAAGGAAAACATGTCTTTATGATCATTGTGATGAAGATTCTTCCATCATTGTGATATAAGACAAGCACTTTTGAAAAAGACAAATTCATTTCTCAAGAAACAGTGAGAAAAAGTAATTCAAGGAAGAGCTTTCATGATCAAAAGGTATGGAATCAGTGAAACCTAATTTGAATTGGTGATCTCTAGTTGACAAAGAAATTGGCAGTTGCACAAGAACACTATCAAAGAATGAGAAACCAAAGAAAACGATCTTTTAAGCAAGGAATATGTGGTGCAAAACAAAAAGAAGTAATGCATCATTTGTCCATCATTCAATCATGCATACATGTCTAATAATGCACATGATCATGCATCATCAAAATTGAAAGTTTTCAAACAAATGTCAAAACTTATTTAGTTTTCAGGCAATTAAGTGAAGAAAGATTTAAGTCTTTCATTGAAAAAGAAAGAGAAAAGTAAAAAAAAAAAAAACCAAACATGAGAGCTAAGCCCAATTTAGCTGGCATCCAAGATGTTTAAGCCCAATTACGTTGGCACGAGTGAGTTTAAGCCTAATCAAACTGGCATATAGATGTTTAAGCCCAGTTATATTGGCATCCAAGATGTTTAAACTCAATTATGTTGGCACGAGTGAGATTAAGCCCAATCAAACTAGCATCCAAGATGTTTAAACCCAGTTACATTGGCATGAGTGAGTTTAAGCCCAATCAAACTAGCATCCAAGATATTTAAGACCAGTTACGTTGGCACGAGTGAGTTTAAGCCCAATCAAACTAGCATCCAAGATGTTTAAGTCTAGTTACGTTGGCACCAAAATGTTTGAGCCCAATCAAACTGGCATCCAAGATGTATAAGTCCAGTTACATTGGCACGAGTGAGTTTAAGCCCAATTTAGCTGGCATCTAAGAGCTAAGCCTAGTTACGTTGGCACAAAAGATGATTAAGCCCAATTTAGCTAGCATCCAAGATGTTTAAGTCCAGTTATCTTGGCACGAGAGAAGTTAAGCTACATAGCCTCGTTTTGAGATGAGGAATCTTTTCATCTAAAACCTCCAAGCACATTTTCAAAACCTCCGGGTACAAATCCAAAACCCTCCAAGTAACATTCCTCATTTTGAGATGATGAATAATTTTTTTTTCTTAAAACCTTCGGGTAATTAGCTTCAAACTGTAAACACCTGGATCAAGTCTAAGAATTTCAATTTCTTTTAAATCGAACCTGTTTGGAGATAGGTCGAGCCTAGATCAAGTCTAGGAATTTTAATTTTTAAATCGAATCTATTTGGAGACAGGTCGAGCCTAGATCAAGTCTAGGAATTTCAATTTCAAATCGAACCTGTTTGGAAACAGGTCGAGCCTAGATCAAGTCTAAGAATTTCTTTTTAATCGAACATGTTTAGGTCGAGCCTAGATCAAGTCTAGGAATTTCATCGAACTTGGTTAGAGATAGATCGAGCCTATATCAAGTCTAGGAATTTCCTCAAAATGAAATCGAATGCGGTGTCTAC
The DNA here is from genome assembly GCA_036013995.1 of Theobroma grandiflorum. Lineage (NCBI taxonomy): Eukaryota > Viridiplantae > Streptophyta > Magnoliopsida > Malvales > Malvaceae > Theobroma > Theobroma grandiflorum. The sequence goes on along the minus strand of CP142132.1, from coordinate 13,218,364 downwards.
GTCTTTGCACTATTCCTGATCCCCAAGAATGTGCAAAGAGGGGTAGCTGTAAACACCTTAAAACAAAATAATAAAATTAATATATGTATATATATAAATAAACTGACTAAATAAAAAAAACTAAATCAAAAAAATAAAAAAAATCGAAAAAATAAAAAAAGGGAGTAATTATCACATCCCTGCAAAGTCACCAGATTTTGGGGGATTACCCAAATCCGGTGATTGACCCCTAATTGTTTAGTGAAATCATGCTCAGAAGAGCATGATTTCACTTCTGGATTATCCAAAATTTTGGACAATCTAGCTGCTAAAAGGGAAATAGGCAACCAAGAGCAAGGGAGGCAACAAAAAAAATTTTTTTTTCGGAGATTCAAACCCAACCAAAAAATTTTTCAAACAAAAAAGACTCATTTTCTTAAAACCAAAACCCAGCAAGCAAGAACACGAAAAAGAAAAAAACAACAAAATCCTTCAAAAGACAAAAACAGCAACCACTTTGCAAAAGAATATCCCTAGATCTAACAATCGACTATCCTAGCCACAAAAAAAAAAAAAAAAGACAAGCAATCAAAATAAAAAAAAAAAGAGGCAGAGGGAGGGTTGCCGGTAGGGGATCGGTGGAGAAAAGAGGCCGATCGGTAAGGGAGATCGGCGAGGGAGAAAAGATTGGGAGCTGGACGTCGAACGGTGGTAAGAGGGGAGGCCAGATCTGGTGGGCTAGGTGACACCGGTGGAGAGAGGGTGAAGGCTGATCTGAAGGCTAATCGGGTGAGAGTCCGACGACTGGTGGTGAAGGAGAGGGGAAAGGCTAATCTGAGCGGCGACGGTGAAGGAGAGGGATAAGGCAAGGCGGCACCGGTGGGGAGGGCTGCGGTTTAGAGAGAAAGCATAAAAATTTGTCCTAGAGAGAGAAGGGAGAAGAAAAAAAAATAAAGAAAAATAATAAAAAAAAGAGTTTTTATACTTGGCTAAAGGGGCAAAATGACGTCGTTTAGAGGAAAGGAAAGAGTTGATGCGTCCAGCGCCAAAACGGCGTCATTTTGAGTGACTCCACGGGCCAAAAACGGTGCGTTTTAAGAGTACCAGTGTGGGCCTGCTAAGCAGATCGCCCGGGGCAGCTTCAGGCCTCTTGTGGGCCATGGATCTGGGCTAATCCAAGCCCATATAGGTATAATACCTACCTTTGGGCTTTGTTTTTAATCTGTTTTTGTTTTTTTATTTTTAATTTCAATGCATTTTAATATTGTTAAAAAAATATAAAAAATAAAAATAAAAAACCATAAATATATAAAATATGAGTATCTATCTTAGTAATAAACACAAAAAAATATATAGGATAATAAATAATAATAAATAATAATAAATATGAAGAATATAGACCTAGGTAAATAAAAAAATAAAAAATAAAAAAAAATTATTTTCATGTAGGAAAGCTTAGTTTATTTTTTAGTAAAAAGTAGGTAATAATAATATATATAGAAATGGCAATACTAATAATGCTAAAATTTACATTTTAAGTCAATGTTATAGCTAATAAAGATTTCAAGTTTAGCAAAAAATAAAAAATAAAAAATATAAATAATAAGTAATAATAAATAATATATATATAAATAATAATTACTTTGAGTATCCGATTATGGAATTCAACCTAAAAAGGGGTAAAGAGTTACTTCTTTTAGGTAGATTTTCTAGGTGAGGAATACGAGACGGATTTTCACCGAAGCGTCGAGATAAATCCGAACTCTATATTTCAATCTTCATTACTCAAATAGTCAATATTGAAAGTAGACATTAAAAAATAAATTTTCACAATAAACTCAGATTAATATAATTAGTTAATTAAATTAAATGAATATTACCGAATAAAGTTAATTTAACAAAAAAAATTTTAATTGTTTATTCGAGAAACTATATAATTAAGCAAATTACTAATCAATAATGTGAATTAAAGAATAAAGATTTAACTAGAGAACAAAAGATTAAAAAAAACAAAAAAAATAAAAATAAAAAAATAAAAAATAATGAAATAATAATAAAATAAATTCAAAAACGTAACAAATGACAATGAATACAAATAATGTGATAAATTATTTTAAACTATTAACTACATAATTGGATGAAATACGAATCACCTAAGCCAATAAACACATGCATGTAGATTCTATCATTTTTATCATGTCATAGCATGCCACGCTTACCTTGTAAATGAGGCGGGAATTTTAATGATGGGATTTCTCCGAGGAGCTTGTAGAGATGAGTTCTTTCGGAGATATTTCTAGGTGAGAAAAACGTCGAGACTTCACCAAAGCGTTGGGATGGTCTTCGAATGATTTTCCAATAAAAGATTACCGACCTCATTATTTAAAATAAACAAATCGTGACATCATTTTATACTTGCATCATGTGCATATATAAAACCGAATAAAAGACCAATTCAATAAAACTTAGTTAATAAGCAAAGATTAAGGAAATACAACAATAAAATCAAAATCAGGTCATAAAAGAATGACTTAAGATTGAATGGTACCGTTCGTGGAATGGGCACCACGGAGGTGCTAATCCTTCTCCGTGCGTAACCGCACTCCCGAACCGATCTTTGAACAACGTAAACCAGTTTTTGTTCTTTCGATGAACCTAAAATTGATTTAGGATTTCATCGATTAGAACCGAGTCAATAGGTAACCAATCGCACCTATAAGAAACGATTGGTGGCGACTCCTAATCTCTTTTATTTTTGCCCACATCTAGCGGTCGGGTTCCCAGACCCCCACGTTGCGACACTTATATTAGAAATTTTTAAATTTTTATATTATTGATGTTCAATACTTTTCATATTAAAAATAAAAAATTAATGAAGAATAAATTTATAATCTAGAAAAGTAAAAGTGTTAAGTATTTAATAATTAACACACTTTTGAATTAATATTCATTATCACCTAATAAAACGATTCTCACTATTAAAATCTCATTGTGAGCTAAAATTAAAGTTTCGATCTATCAAATGTTATCTTCCTTAGGAAGATTAAGATCCAAGATTCAAATTCTTCCTTTGAACTTCATCTTCAAATTTTTTTTTAAAAAAAATGTGGTCATATTTCCATTGGTTTTTTATTTGGAATAATCATCTCATTTTCTTGCTTTCAGAATAAAATATTGTCTTTTCTTACGTTTGATATATACATGGATGAGTAAAATTAACTTTTCAAAACCTTTTTAATGTTTAATTTAATTTAGAACCCCGTTAATCACTAAACTCCACGATTTGGCTCAAAACTAGCTTGGCATCTAAACTTCTCCACATCTTCAAGGCGTAGGGGCCAAGCTCAGCAGTACCTTCTCTACTCTATTATTTATTATTTCTTCTTCTTCTCCTCCTCCTTCTTCTTCTTTTCCATGAGAAACAAATGAATATGGTAAGGGTTCTAAAAATACTGGGTTTTTTTTTTTTTTTATGGAAAGAGTAGTTTGTCCATTTGCTGCATAAAAATTTAAAAAAGAGAAAAGAAAACAAAAACCTTTGTCAGAGAATTATTTTCTGAGTAAGCTATTTAAATAAGTCTTATTTCTTTCCTCAATTATTATTAGAATTTAATTGGTTGTTAAATAAAAACAAAGGTTTAAAAAAAAAAAACAATTTGACAAAAAGGGAATTTGAATCCAAAACAAATTAAGAGATATGTACTTACCAATGAATCGAATACATAATTGCTTTTGTATTTTCTTAATCATGATTGGTTATAACTTATAATTAACAAAGTTTAATTTCATTTAAAATTTTTAAATATTAATTTTATTTATAGGTACTTTCTTTCCTTTTTTTTTTGGGTGCGAAAGTTGTATACAGATCATAACTATTGATTACATATGATCCAGTAGAACTTAATTATTCCTTGCTAATTAAGTTGTCTTGCCATTCTCCACAACTACAAACAGGCTTGACGGTGGCTGCAGCTTCTGTTATTGTATTGATCTGTATTGTATTCTTCGTTATCCAGAGGCGCAAACGAAATTCAATATCAAATGAAAATTCAATGCGTCTCAGGCAGCTCATGAACCATAATGGAAGCGTTGAGGTATTCATTAAGAAGTACGGTGGTCTTGCTCCAAAGCGATATTCATATTTAGATATCAAGAAAATGACAAATAAGTTTAAGGATAAACTAGGTCAAGGAGGATATGGCAGTGTATACAGAGGAAAATTGCCCGATGATTGCCTTGTGGCGGTGAAAGTCCTAAGTGAATCAAAGGGCAATGGTGAGGAATTTATGAATGAAGTGGCTAGCATTAGTAGAACTTCTCATGTCAATATAGTGACTCTACTAGGGTTTTGTTATGAGATATCGAAAAGAGCTCTAGTCTACGAATTCATGCCCCATGGATCATTGGATAAGTTCATTTATAACCAAGGATCTAGGAATCAACCTCGTCAATTAGAGTGGAAAACTTTGTATGACATTGCACTTGGCATTGCTAGAGGACTAGAATACTTGCATCAAGGTTGTAACGCAAGGATCTTGCACTTTGACATTAAACCTCACAATATCCTTTTAGATGAGAGCTTTTGTCCCAAGATTTCTGATTTTGGTTTGTCTAAATTATGTGAAAGAAAAGACAGTATTATTTCCATGACAGGTGCTAGAGGAACAGCTGGATATATTGCTCCCGAAGTATTTTGTCGAAACTTTGGTGCAGTTTCTCATAAATCTGATGTCTACAGCTATGGAATGATGGTCCTTGAAATGGTTGGAGGAAGAAAATATATCAAATAAGTAAATAAATTACATCAAACGTAAATAAAATTTCAATTTTTAATACAAACTACAATCTCATAAATATAAGTATATAATCAAATAAATATAAATTTCAAAACTCATTTATATTTTTCTCAATCCTCACCTTCAAGGAAAACATCTTGTTTAGACAGTAATAATGTTTTAAGGTTTGAATCATTATCATCTAATATTCATTGTTAAAAAAAAAAAAAGATAGTGAGTTTCAATCTTAACTAAAATTATTAATTTGACAAGTAAAGATTAAAGATATTAAAATATGTAAAATAAACAATACCATGAGTAACTAAATTATTAATGATATATAGCTAAATATAAAAAATTATTAAATTAACTGAAATTAATAATTTAATTTTTTTTCTTTTGGCCTGCAAGACTGGCTCACACCAACTCAGAACAACTCACCGATTAGATGAATTGGCTCATTTAGACTCAATTTTAATATAGGTTTAAATTTTCAAATCCCAACCCACTTCACTTTCAATAAAAAATGGATCGGTCCAACGGACTAGGTCCATTTTGACAAGTTTATTCTTGGATGACGATTAAACAACTTTATTCGGTTGCAAAGTGTGCTTCACTTTTGGCAATTTTGTTGGGTTTTTTTTTTTTGTGTGACTTATTATTAATTATATTGAGTTTAATTTAGAGATTATATGGGTTTATTTGACATTTGTATGGTTTAGGTGTGATGATTTTTGGTTGTTATAAACCCATTCGGTTTTGGTTTTATAATCTATATCATATGGATATTAAATCAAGTAAACATTTTATAAGAAGAAAAAACCATAGATAAAGATTTAGAGGCGAAAAGAAAACATATCACCAGTCACCACATTAGATAGTTGCAAAAGTTCATTAATTATTTAATAAAATTAAATAAATTTTTATTTTTTATTATCTTTAATCAAATAAATTTTTATAACTAGCAGTTGATTAATTATTATTAAAATGTTACATGTCAGTTTATGGTGATGTTAATAGGGTGTTGATGTGTGAGTTATGTAATAATGTCATCATATCACGATTTTATCCATTATAATATATTAGTATTCCACATCAATATAACATGATATAGAATAATAAATAACATTTTAACTAATAATAGTTGATCAACTATTAGTTATAAAAGTTTATTTTTAAAAAAATAAAATATAAAAATTTTACAAAATACAATAAAAGAATAAAAATACATTTAAATTGTTTAAAATAATTCATGATTTTTTAAATATTAAAAAATATAAAACAAAGAAAATTCTTGCTGACAGCATGCTTAACAATTTTACAAATGTTTGAAGATGTATATTTTGAAGTCAAGTCATGAGTTCCAAACTTTTACGGTAGATAGTAAAATATCTGGCCCTCTGTTGCAGTTGTGGAAGTTACAATTTGTTTGTCTTTATTTTTCTACAATTGGAAACTGATTTATCAAATATCTAAAACTAAAATATGATGTTTTTGTAAATAGTTATTCAATAAATACTTTTCAATAATAATAGTAAATAGATGTTCAATTTGGTATTAGAAACAACAATAATTCAACAACTACTCCCAAGTTCAGTTGGCATGACTAGCGACTGGTTTATGGCTTGTCAAGTAGGACCGGACCGTTGTATGCACGGTGTATTGAGCAAACGTATTTCCAATATGGAAGATCAAGTCAATGCGGAAACTTCGCTGCAAATACTTAGAAAGCAAAGCGCGTAAAATGGTCTTTTCCTTTCTGTCCTTTTCTCTGCTTCTTTTTTCTCAGTAGACTTTAGACTTTCCAATTTGCAGTCCGCGTTTACACGTATCTAAGTAGTTTCGGTTAGTTTTAACATGACTCCAACGTTTCCCTCCGAATTCAATCAATGCCCCTAGAAATAATGTTGCATGCATGCTTAAGTCTTTTTAAGTCAACTCAATGTTCAAATTGTCAAGTCTTTGTTGGAAACTTGAAAGCAAGTTCCTACACTTCATGTCAGGCATATCTTTCTATATCCCCTAGTGATAGTATTCTCCTCAAACAAACAGACTCCATTTTACATACGAATCATTCAATTCTTTAATCCCATCTCTTCACCCAGAAGAAATGCATTGCCACCGTTTACTACCATCACTCTTTCCACTTCCCTTTTTTCTCGTATTACTTGTCATAGTTAGGATTCCTCAGTCATTAGGCAACCCTGACCTGTACAGTGCCTGCCGTGATGCACGGTTCGAGTGTGGAGGCATCTCCGTTAGTTATCCTTTCTCTGGAGATGGCATACCACCTGGTTGTGGGCATCCTGGTCTGCAGCTCTATTGCGAAAACAATATTGTCACCATAGAGATTCTTCATGTAAGATATCAGGTGCTGCGCATCGGTGAGGATGAACAAACCCTGGGGATTGCGAGACAGGATTTGATGAATGACTTTTGTCACCCACAATTTGATAGCTCTGCCCTTGATTCTACTCTCTTCAGCATTACCCCTGGTTATGCCAATGTTACTCTGTTTTATGACTGCACATCTGCGATCCCATCGCATATCGGACGCTACGATTGTAATGGCAGTCACAAGAATGTTTCCATCGTATCATCAGCTTTTATTCCTCAAGTATGCGCTCGTGATATCACTGTTCCGATTTCTAAAACTTCCTATCCAGGAATTGTCAATCCCGCATCGCGTTTAGAAGAAGCTTTAAAAACAGGATTCGAGGTAGAATTGAAGGTAGATAGCAAAGCATGTTACAAGTGCAGGGAAACCGGTGGAACTTGTGGTTTTGACCTTCAGAATCAAACAAATTGCTACTGCCTAAATGATCCTGGGCCGTTTTTGAAGGAATGCCCTGCCCCGCCCCCCTCCCAAGGCAACACAGCCGAAAAAGGTTTGCTCTTAAACTTTTAATTTCTATGTATATTTTTCATTTTTCGCTTTTTAGTTTCTTAAGATTTGGCAGAAAACAGAACAAACAATGAAAAACATAGTCAAGTCAGAGAATTAGTATAAACTTTTTCAGGTAAAACGTTACCACTTCTCTTCCAACACGTTCATTTTAGTGTAGAATTAAGATCAATTCTGAACCAGTCAAACTTTTGGTACAAGTCTAATCTGGTGGAGTATTCAATTTGCCAATTTGCCATTAGGTGAAACATTTGTGGTAAGGCTATAGATTTCTTAGTTTTAGTCAAGGAAAGAATTTTTCCCTCTCGGCCTTAATTACGTGTAAGTTGTACTCTTTAGCTCAAATGAGAAACGTATAACCCAAGAACTATAAATAATCTTTATGTACTCAAAAAATTAAAGAAAAACTTTCGAAATGCTTTTCTTGGTAAAAGGGAAAACGGTCCTTAAATTAAGAATTTCTTGTTGGTCACCTTGCGCACACATCACAGGTAATCGTATTTTCATCAACAATCAGTCAGCTCAGCTTTTGTCAATGTCTTATGGCCCCTCTATGCTCCAATCCCTGCAATGCATTCACCAACTCTGTCAATATTAGCTTGGATAAGTCCTAGGAATCTTTCAGAGAGGAGATTTTTGACTCAAATCATTCTAATGCACTAACGCACACCTTCTCAACTATTTTTTTTTACATTTCTTCTCCTAATAGCCTCACTTAAATTAACAATTTTCATTAATTTATCAATATAATCCTTCATTGTTTCACTGCCCTTCATCGTTAACCCTTCTGTGATACACAAGCACACTGCAGGAAGCGCATAGCATAGACTGTATGCGGTAACATAAAACAACACAAGAAGCAATCCATAAAATGCGAAACACCAGCACATGTAGGGGTTCCTTAGAGTCTGTCATGCAATGTCAACTTCAACACTTTGGAGGGTTGGGGGAATAACAAATGCACACGATCATCTGGTCCTGAAAATAATGGCAAATGGAATATGTGAAATAGTTGCACTATAGGGGCCTAAAGTTTATAATTGGGCTTGAAAAGCCCAATTTAGAATTCGGTAATTTTGAGCCCAACAACTGATATATTTCTTTTAACACCATTTTTAAAATTTTTGAAAAATAAAATAATTGTGAAATTATTGTTATTATTAAAACATGTGTTCTCTGTTTCGTGGATACCTTTAATAGAAATTGCAATACATCCGGAATGATTAGGATTGCCATTGGCCCCATGAGATAAATCCAGTTTATGGTAGTAAACATAGGGCAAACAAGTGGCAAGTAATAACGGATGAATTCACTTGCAGGATGTTTCGCGCTGAGCCCTTGATTAACGAAACTTTTTGGGCCAAGTTTTGATTAACAAATTCAAACAGAGGTTTTTATTTTTCTTTTTTTTTTCCTTTAGTCATTCGTATTTCAACTAATATATCGGGATTTTGACTGTTGCAGATGAAAAGAAACCCGATGTCAGCCTTATAACAGGTATTATTTGGCACTATCATTAACATATTGCATTGTTTCCTGAAACATTGGTATTGCGAAAAAGAAGTTGAGCAATCTCTTGCTTTATCTTTTGGCCTAGGAGTAGCTGGTGCGGTTATAGCTGGTGGTATAATTCTAGGCATGGGATTTTTATGCCTCAAACAATGGAAGGAAAATTCAGTGCATCTCAGACTGCCGAAGAACCATAATGGAAGCATTGAGGCATTCATTAAGAAGTGCGGTTGTCTTGCTCCAAAGCGATATGCATACATAGATATTAAGAAAATGACAAATAAGTTCAAGGATAAACTAGGTCAAGGAGGATATGGCAGTGTATACAAAGGAAAATTGCCAGATGGTCGTCTTGTGGCAGTGAAAGTCCTAAGTGAATCAAAGGGCAATGGTGAGGAATTTATGAATGAAGTGGCTAGCATTAGTAGAACATCTCATGTCAATATAGTGACTCTACTAGGCTTTTGTTATGAGATATCGAAAAGAGCTCTAGTCTACGAATTCATGCCCCATGGATCGTTGGATAAATTCATTTATAATCAAGGATCTCAGAATCAACCTCGTCAATTAGAGTGGAAAACTTTGTATGACATTGCACTTGGCATTGCTAGAGGACTAGAATACTTGCATCAAGGTTGTAACACAAGGATCTTGCACTTTGACATTAAACCTCACAATATCCTTTTAGATGAAAGCTTTTGTCCCAAGATTTCTGATTTTGGTTTGTCTAAATTATGTGAAAGAAAGGACAGTATTATTTCCATGACAGGTGCTAGAGGAACAGCTGGATATATTGCTCCCGAAGTATTTTGTCGAAACTTTGGTGGAGTTTCTCACAAATCTGATGTCTACAGCTATGGAATGATGGTCCTTGAAATGGTTGGAGGCAGGAAAAATATCGATGTCGACGTGTCCCAAACCAGTGAAATATATTTTCCCTCATGGGTTTATAAGCATCTTGATCAGGCTATAGACTTGAGTCGTGATGGAGTAACAGGTGAAGAGGAAGAAGAAACAACAGGGAAGTTGATTGTGGTGAGCCTTTGGTGCATTCAAACCATTCCATCAGATCGGCCATCAATGACCAAGGTGCTAGAAATGTTGACAGGAAGTCTTCAATCATTAGCAATTCCACCTAGACCTTTTGTAACTTCTCCTGTACGATTCCCTAAAGCTTCTTCCACTACGTCATCGTTCACGTTGGCTTAGTTTGACATTGCATCTTCAATCGAAAATTGTAGTGAAAAATTTATGATTAAAACATTATGGTCGAAGATTAATTACAACGAATTATCATGATGAAAACTTATGATTTTACCTCTAAATGTTTGACACTGTAATGGTAAAAGAGTTGCAAGTTGCGACAAAATAAAAATGTCTTAAAAGCGCATGTCCATAAGATAAAATTGGACAAATTCATATAAGAAAATAATTAAAATTCAAATAATGATATACTGTAATTTTGTTCTGTTTACATTTACATTCAATTAGGAAAAACTTTATACTTAAATACACATATACATAAATTTGCTTGAATTAAAAGTTCTTTTGCTGAAGATATACTTTCATTTTACTTTGTTAATTATTTTCACAGTAAAAACTTTTACAATGCAAGGTATCATACTCCTTCTATTGTATTTTTTTTCCATCTTTTCTTCTTTGGATGTTTCAAATTTATGTTTTCTTTTTTACATAATATTCAAATAAGTTCTTAAACTATTTAAAAATATTCAAATAATTTTTTTTTATTACGTTCAATCAAAGTTCAATATTTTTATTTTAAATAAAATAAATTTTTATAACTAATGATTGACTAATAATTTTTTTTACATTTCAAATTTATTTTTCTTGATTTTTGTTACTTTTTGACATTAAAACTTATGGAACATCACATTATAAAAAACTTAAAATCACATATATTATATTATATTACAAGGTACAAGATCACCAGATAAGGAATGTTAATGTGGACGCCTATGTGGACAACCTATTTTCATGATATGTAGAATAATCCATAAATTTAAGTTATTTATCAAATAAATCCACTTCAATACGTTATTTAAATATCAATGCCTTTTAAAATATTTCAAAAATTATTCTCTCTTTTTTTTTGTTGGTTTTAAAAAAAATCTATCTAATTATGTGATCCATTATTCTAAATGACGGCATATATCTCTTCTGTAGACTTAATATTTCATACCAAAAAGCATCATTAAAATGTAAATACTAATAAACATAATTTTTTTTTTCAGTTTTCAACTTTGCTTTTAAAGGCATATTACTTTTGTGATTTTACTGTTTACTTACTTCTGTTTTTTTATAAGCCATAAAATATTTCATTGACTAAATGGGGTTACATAAATAAGAAAACAAAGTTAAACTCTTATGCAGCCACCTTATACAAAATCTGCCCGAGGGAGCCCTTTACAAAATGAAAACTCGGCGCGTACAATACTGAAAAAATACTAAAAACATAGCTCAAAAAATTGACACGGCCTAAAGGCATTCTTAAGGGATCAATAGAAGCATTTCACAAGGGTCAAACAGGGCTCAGCAAGGCCACACAAAGCAATAACCACAACCAAGACTATAGCCAGCATCCTAGAACAGAAAATTCCAATGTAAATCAAGAGTAGTAGTCTATTTTGCCACCCAACATTCCCAGAAAATTCCAACGCAGCAAGTACCTTAACAGATAAGGTATAGTCGGTCCTCTCACTTTAATTAGTCTGCTGTTATTGCTCATATCCATGCCATGAAGAGCTCGTCCTTGTCCACCTATCCTTTTGCAAGGATACCTGCGCAACCATTGGCCTCTTTTGTAGATATTTGTGAATTGTATCGCATCAATCAACTCCCTAATGTTCATCCATCGATTGAAATATCCTCCACTAATTTCAAGGTCTCCTCATTGGGTTTAGAACCAACTAGTTGCCTCCTTCGAATCCGACTCCACTAGTAAGACTTTCTTCGCTACCCACTTCCATTTACAAAAAAATTTCAAGGGCAACCTTAATCATTAACTTTATTTTCCTTGTTTATTATTAACATGAGAAGAACTCAGCAAATAACTAAATTTTAAAAAAAATTAAAAAGAGAAGACAAAAAATAGTGGGACATATGTTGAATGTAAATAACCTTAATCATGTATTGCTACAGGTGCATAGGTTTCCATATAATCAGCCTCATACACTTGAGTATACCCCTTGACCATCAACCATGCTTTATATTTATTTACTGAACCATCAAGATTTACTTTGGTTCTGAATATCCATTTTGCTTTAATTACATTCTTGCCCGCAGGTTTGCCTACCCGAATCTAGGTTCCATACTTGGTAATCATGTTTGTTTCATCGTCCATGGCTAATTTCTAGTGTTTCTCAGAGAGTTAGCTTCAGTGAAATTTGCAGGCTCAAATATGGCTATATTGCATTTACTATAGACATCCTCTAGTGTTCTTGTACCTCTTACTGCCTTGCTTTCATCTTCAATAATTGATGAATCATCTATGTTAGTCTGCTCATGAATCAAGTTAGGTGCAACCACATTGTCTATCTTTTTTGCACAACCATTTTTTCAATTTTAACTCAGAGTTTCATCAAAGTTCACATATCTACTTATGAAAATCTTCTTTGTTTCAATATTGTAAAGCCTATAGCCCTCAGAAAACTCACTATAGCCCATAAACAGTGCTATGACTGATTTATACTATGACCTTTTCTCATTAGGTACTTTGGCATAGCACACACAGCCAAACGTTTTCAGATGTGTAACAGACGATTACCATTATACCACTATACGGGCCGCACGAAACGAGATGGCATCGGTTTTTCTTCTTTAATCACTGCATTATGTGCAAAAGTTGGTGTGCAATGGAGCGATAAAAAGGAGTTGTAGCAACCAAAACTTCCCATCACCATGGACATTCTTAAGAGATTAGAGGAATCTACACCGGTCGCTGGTAGTTCTTCTCAAACCGTCCCCTCATCTTCCCAAGTCGTTCTCCCACCCTCACAGGCAGTACTCACACGCAATATCGTTCAATGGATGGAGCGTATTGATCATCGATTAGACTACCACGAAAGGCAGAATCGAGCGATTGAATAGATGATGAGAGCTTATATTGAATACATTGGGATGGACATGACTACGTTTCCTTCGTTGCCTATGGATTCTGACTCGGAGGATGATTTCGGTGGTGACAATACTGAGGACATGTAGATTGTAGCTTCAGAGTTAGGGGAGTATTCTTGTTCCTTTTCTTTTATTTTCTTTTATCATATTGAGGACAATGTTTATTCTAAGTTTGGGGGAGGGGTTTAGAATTTAGTGGTTTCCAATTTTGTTAATTTAATTTTTTTTCATTATGTTTAGTTAGCTTTTGTTTAGAATTTGTCTTGCATGTTATGTATGTTTTGCATGTTTTATTTGTTTTCCAAAAAAAAAATTTGAGATTGTTGCACCTCAGTCATGATTGTCCCAATCCTAAGATGATATTTTAATTATATTTTGATTCTTAGCTTTTGGGAAGCATATAGTTATGATTTAATTTTATGTGATTTCTTGTGTTAACTTTATTTTAGAATGTGACTTTCAATAATTTGAGTACTATACTCTTTTACTTAGAATTTTTATGTGATTTAGAGAAAGTTTATGTTGATAAAAAAGTATATTGGAGTCATGAATTCTAGAATTTGTTTGATTCTCTCTCGAGGCGAAATTTTAGATAACACTTAGGATAGGAAGTGATTTAGGCCATCTTTGGACCATTTGAGTCTTTTTGAGCCTACCTTGTTATATTTATCCTTAGTAACCTTTTTTGAACCTAATTTACCTTTTCTTTGTAATTACACAATTATGTTAGCCATAACTTGTCTATTTAAATCTAATAATTTGAACCTTTCACCCTTTAAGTATTTTAATCTTTTTAAGGAATGATTTGAGCTTAAAGAATAAAGTAAGAAAGAAAGGTAAACAAAGAAAGAAAAAAAAAGTGATGGTTGTTAGCAAAATTACCCCATGTTTATAATTGTTAAAGATAAGTTAGGGGGTTGAGAAAAGTAAATATATATATATATAGTGTGTGGTACAAAGGAAAGTTTACTTCAAGTTTGGGGTGCTATATAAAAAAAAAATTTTTTGAGCTCTTTATGTGTCCTAGATTGATTAAGTGCTTAGGGTGAATTTAAGCTTAAATATATCTTTTATCATACCTCGACCCTAACCTTACATTACAAGCTTGATAAAAGACCTATTGATCCTTGAATAAGTGTTAATCTACATTAGTGGAGAGAGAGATGAAAAGCAAACTTATGGGATCCAAGTACTAATCTATGTTTAGATTTGGCATAAACTAATCCAAATTGCATGATGTTCTTCGTAAGAGAGCATTCACACACACACGGAAGCCCATTTGAGAAATAAGTTTTCACTTGAATTGATACATGAACTTAAAGATTAGTTGTATGTTACTTTAAGTTGGAATTAAAGTTAATTTCTGAAGAAAAATTGAGAAATCGTGATTTGGTACTTCTATCTCTCATTCAAGGTTTTTATATTTAGTTTTCTTTATGTGGTTCTTTTCTTTTGCTCGAAGACTAGCAAAATCTTAAGTTTGGGGGTGTGATAATTCTATTTTATAGAATTATTTTATTCTAATTTTGTTATTAAACATTAGCTAAGTCCTTAGTTTTTAATTATAATTTACGTATTTTTTTAGTTATTTTTATATTTAGTTTATTTTTAAGTGAGTTTTTTTAATTTTATGTTATTTTTTTAATTTAGTTAATATTTATTAGTTTTTATATTTTTGGTAGGAACTAAATTAATTAGGCTTAATTTTGGAAAGTAAGATGCTGAAAGACCCAGAAGTCTGCATATTTATACTTTAGTTTTTTGGTCATATCTTGATACATAACTTTAATTGCTGCGATTCTTAAACCATTGGAAAGCTAAGAGACAGAGCTACAACTTTGATGAAGATCACTTTGCCTAGTTCTGCCTTGAAGATAGAGAAAATCATGTTGGAAAGTAGTTAAATGTACTGTGTCGGGAATAGCAATTTGTAAATATTGACAAGTGATTTTTTTTTTAGGCCTCTCATTATGTTTTCTTTTTAAGCCTAATTAAACCCTAGGTCAACTTAAGGGAATTCTAGGTTAAGTCTATTAGTATAAATAGGATATTTTAAGATCATGAGAACTTTTGGGAGACTCAAAAAGCTAGAAGTTGAGGCTGAAACTTGGAGATCAAGACTGCAATTATTGTTTTGTTTTCTTCTTTGGCTTTTATTTTTCTTGTTACTCTCAATGGTTGAATTTATTATAATGTTATTTATTTTTGCAATCATATGTGGCTAATTTTCTTTTTCTAGGATTGCAATTGAACTCATATGTAATCTGAATATTTAATCTCTTTCTTTCTTATCTTCAATAGGAATTGAATTGTTATTTGTTCTCAATACTTTTAATTGCTTAATCACCAATTAAATTGGTCTAGAAACCTAAACAAACTTAGGAAAGGGAGTTTAGAGTAGACTAAAATTGGGATATCATATGATCATATTAATTGATTTGTGTATAGGATAAGGATATACATATAGGCTATATGTTGCTAGATTAGAGCTTAAACTTAATGAGTCTATTTTAATTTCAATTCACATAGGGATATAGTGTTTTGGTTAAAACAGATATTTTTATAAGATAAGTTAGGAGACCCTTATAAATAATTTAGGATTCTAGGTTAGCAATTCAACTCATTGAAATAAGTTAAAGAAGAGAGGTAAAGTTTAGATGAAGTGGAAGGGATATTATAATCCTACGCTTGGTTAATTTGATATTTTCTTAAGTTATTATTATTTTGATTTTTCTTGTCGGTTTAAATTTTAGTTCATTAGTTTTAGTTAATTAATTAATTTTGATTGTTTGGATAAGATTAAATTGTTTTTATTTTAGTACTTAGTAAAATTCTAGATCAATTCCTTGTGAGATCGATACTATGTTTGCTAATATATTGTCTATTCGATACGTATACTTGAAGTGTGAAATTTTAACTAACAAGTTTTTGAAAAATTATTTTTCTCTCACTAAAAAAAATCACATATATGGTAGAGAGAGAGAGAGAAAGAGAAAGAAAAAGAGAGAGCTCATCTTGAGGGAGGAGTGAATGTGGTGAGTGCAAGATTTAAGTGAAACTAAAAAAATCTAAATAGTAATGATGTGCAGAAAAATTGGAGTGAAAAGGTAAGAGAGACAGAAGAAAGTTGTAGGAAAAAAGATGTAGTGCAGCTGAAGAAGAAAATAAATGAAAGAAGCAAAAAAATATATATAAAAAAAAAACAAAAAGGGTTTTAAAGGGTTGGGGCTAGGCCCCAACCCAACGCCACGATGCTCAACCAGTATGTCGCCTACCCATTTTTTTAAGCCCCACGACTCTCCTTTTGAGGATCGTGGCGTTGGATCTTTTTGTTCCAGCATCTCTTTTCAACTAATTTGAACACTGTGGCTCTCAATTTGAAAGTCGCAGCTCTAATGTGCTTTTTTTTAAAAAAAAATTATTTTTTTAAAAACCAATTACCTGCAAAAAAAAGACAAAAATTATATTAAAATGAGGAAAAAAAGAAAAAAATATTAATTAATTAATTAATTAATTAAAATGCATGAAATAAAATAGAGATAAGAATAAACAAGGTTAAGGATCTTGGGTTGCCTCCCAAGAAGCACTTCATTTATAGTCTTCAATTAGACTGTCTTGGACTCTAGACCGTGTCAAGTAAGTGAATTGAGGACTTTTGATGATTAATTTCGCCTCCCTAATAATGCTTCAATCTTTGTCCATTGACTTTAAATTTTCGACCATCTGTCCCTCTAACTTCGATTGCTCCATGTGGAAATACCTCATTGACAATGAATGGGCCATACCACCTTGATTTGAGTTTTCCCAGAAATAATTTCAAACGAGAGTTATAGAGTAACACTGATTGTCCCGACTCAAAGCTTCTTTCCACTATCTTCTTATCATGCCATTGCTTTGTTTTCTCTTTGCAAAGTTTGGCATTCTCATAAGCTTGAAGGTGAAATTCATCAAGTTTATTTAATTGCAATAACATTTTCTCACCAGCTACTTGTAAATCAAAATTCAACTTCTTTACAGCCCAATAAGCATTGTGCTCAAGTTCCACCAGTAAGTGACAAGCTTTGCCAAAAATCAACTTATAAGGAGACATGCCAATTGGAGTCTTGTAAGCCGTCCTATATGCCCACAGTGCATCATCCAATCTTTTTGACCAATCTTTTATTGTGGGACATACGGTTTTCTCCAAAGTCCTCTTGATTTCTCTATTTGATACTTCCGCTTGGCCACTAGTTTGGGGATGGTATGTAGTTGCAACCTTGTGTTTAACTCCATATTTTGCCAGAAGTGCATCAAAATACTTGTTGCAAAAGTGACTTCCCTCATCACTAATAATTGCCTTTAGAGTGCCAAATCAAGTGAAAATATTCTTTTTCATGAAATTCATCACCACCTTTGAATCATTACGAGGAAAGGCTGTCGCCTCAACCCACTCGGAGACATAAATCAACAGCAAGCAAAATGTATTTGTTGTTGTATGAAGATATGAACAGCCCCATGAAGTCAATACCCCATACATCAAAAATCTCTATCTCTATGATGTTGTTGAAAGGCCTCTCATGTCACCTTGAGATATTACCTACTCTTTGGCACTTGTCACAATGTAAAACAAAATTGTGAGCATCCTTAAATAATATAGGCCAATACAAACATGATTGGAGGACTTTAGCAGTAGTCTTTGTTCCTCCAAAGTGTCCTCCATAATCTGAAAAATGGCAATGGTGAAGCACACTTTGATTCTCTTTATTCAGAACACATTTTTTGAAGATCTGGTTTTTACACTACTTGAACAAGTAAGGCTTATCCCAAAAATAAAATTTAACATCATGCAAAAATTTCTTTTTCTAATGAAAAGTCAAATCTGGGGGAATAATATTGCTTACCGGATAATTTACAAAGTCAGCATACCAAGGAAGTGATTTCTTACCAACTTGAAAGATTTGTTCTTCAGGAAAAGTCTTCTTGATTAAGGTTGAATCCTTACCTTGAGCTTCAGTCTCTAATCGTGAGAGGTGGTCTACCACTTGATTTTCTGTTCTTTTCCTATCACGAATCCCAAGGTCAAATTCTTGAAGCAAGAGAATCCACCTTATCAATGTTGGTTTCGCATCATTTTTAGCAATCAAAATTTGATAGCTAAATGGTTAGTGCACACTATCACCTTTGTCCTCACGAGATAGGAGCGAAATTTGTCAAAAGAAAAAACTACAGCCAATAGCTCCTTTTTTGTTGTGGTATAATTTTTCTGGGCCTCATTCAAAGTCTTGCTAGCATAATAGATGGAATGAAAGATTTTATCCTTCTTTTGTTCTAAAACAGCTCCCACCGCATAATCACTCGCATCACACATTAGTTCAAAAAGAAGAGTCTAACCGGGACTAATTATAATAGATACAGATATTAATCTTTTCTTCAAGTCATCAAAAGCAACAAGACACGCATTATCAAACTTAAAAGGCACATTTTTTTTCAATAAATTGCAAAGTGGTTTAGAGATTTTTGAAAAGTCTTTAATAAATATTCTATAAAAACCAGCATGACCAAGAAAACTTCTAAACCTTTGACATTTATTGGAGGTGGTAGTTTCTCAATTGCTTCAATTTTTGCTTTATCTACCTCAATGCCCCTATTAGAGATCTTGTACCCAAGAACAATACCTTCTCACACCATGAAGTGACATTTCTCCCAATTGAGCACTGAATTTGTTTCTTCATATCTCTTGAGTACCCTAGCAAGATTTAAAAGACAATCATCAAAATTATTTCCAAAGACAAAAAATCATCCATAAATACCTTCAAACATTTTTTCACCATGTCTGTGAATATGGCCATCATGCATCTCTGAAAGGTGGCAGGTGCATTACATAGTCTAAATGGCATTCTTCTAAAAGCAAAGGTGCTATAAGGACATGTAAATGTGGTCTTTTCTTGATCCTCAGGGGCAATAACAATTTGGTTATAACCGGAATAACCATATAGTAAACAATAATATTCCTTACCAACCAAGCGATCCAACATTTGATCAATCAATCGAAGAGGGAAGTGATCTTTCCTGGTAACTTTGTTGAACTTGCAGTAGTCCATGTACACTCTCCACCCAATCACAGTTCTTGTTGGAATGAGCTCAGTATTGTCATTAGCAACCATAGTCATTCCTCATTTCTTAGGAATACATTGAACTGGACTTACCCATGAGCTATCAAAAATAGAATAAATTATTCCAACATCCAACCACTTGATAATTTCCTTTTTGACTACATCCTTCATGATGGGATTCAATCTTTTTTGCTATTCAATTGTGGCTTTGTGATTTTCCTCAAGGAGAATTTTATGCATGCAAATAGAAGGGCTAATTCCTTTTATATCAACTACGGTCCACCCAATTGCTTTCTTGAATTCTCTAAGTGTCCTTAATAACTTCTCCTCCTACATGTTAGTAAGAGCAGTAGAAATAATAACTGGAAGAGTAGAAGATTTTCCAAAAAAAGCATACCTCAAGTGATCAAGTAGAGGTTTAAGTTCCAAAGTAGGTGGTTCCTCAATGGAAGGCTTAGAAGCTGGCATAAAAAAAGCTAAAACATCTAAAGACTCAAATTGATGATTAGTCCTAAATCTTGAGTGAGCATTTAACAAATTAGAATATTCAATAAATTTATCATCATCCCTGTCAGAATTAGCAACTAAACATGCTTCAAGAGGATCTTTGGGATTTTCTTTTAAGAAAACATCATTGTAAAATTATTTACCACACTCATAGAAAAGTAGTCTTCAGATGTCACAGGTAATTTTAGAGCTTTGAAAATATCAAATGTTACCTTAGTCTTGAACTCTCAAAGTGAGCTCACCTTTTTCAACATCAATCAAAACTCTGGCAGTTGTTAAGAATGGCCTTCCAAGGATTATTGGAATTTGCCTATCTTCTTCCATGTCAAGAATTATAAAATCAACTGGAAAAATAAATTTATCTACCTTGACAAGTACATCTTCAATAATTCCCCTTGGATACACATAAGAACGATCAGTCAATTGCAAAGTAACAGAATTGGGTTTCCATTCCCCCAAACCAAGTTTCTTAAAAATTGACCAAGGCATTAAATTGATACTTGCACCTAAATCACTTAAAGCTTTTGTAAAAAATAAATTACCAATAGTGCAAGGAATTGTGAAACTACATAGATCTTTGAGTTTTGGTGGCAGTTTATTTTGGAGAATTGCACTACACTCTTCTATAAGGGAGACAGTTTCAAACTAACCTAACTTTCTCTTTTTGGAGAGAACTTGACATAACTGGGCATTTGTTCTAAAGCTTCAGCAAAAGGAATATTTATGTGTAATTTCTTGAAGACATTGAGTAACTTTTGAAACTGTTTTTTAAGCTTTTGCTTTTGGAGCCTTTAGGGAAAAAGTGGTGAAAGATGGATGACTTGAGAAGTTATTTGATTTTCAACCTTGTCATCTTTTCTCTGTTCATTTTCCTTATCTTTCTCACACAATCTTTCCTTATCAACATGTTCATTATCAAGTTCAACTGCTTTTTCATTCACCCCTTCAATTTTTTTTCCACTCCTTAAAGTGATTGCTAGGCATTGTTCCTTACCTTTAGGATTGATTTGGGTGTCATTGGGTAAGGAACCTTGAGGTCTATTATTGATGGAATTTGCCAACTATCCTATTTAGATCTCAAGATTTCTCAAGGAATCTCTTTGACTTTGAATTAAAGCATCAATCTTGGACATATATTGCAAGAGAAGTTCTTCCAAGTGAGACTTCTTTTCAGGAACTGAAGGTCTAACTTGTTGTTGAAAACTAGGAGGCATGATGGATTTTAGATTGGAAGGCCTTGCATTATTCCATGAAAAGTTAGGGTGATTTCTCCAACTAGGATTATAAGTATTGGAGTAAGGATTATTCTGCTGTCTATTGAAGTTTCCCATAAACTGCGCTGATTTAGAATTGTATGGACATTGATCATATGAATGGCTATCTCCACACATCTCACAAACTACTAATGAATTTTGAATTGCATGAACTCCTAGTGTGTCAAACTTCTTGGACAGTTTAGCCACTTGCAAAGCTAATTGAGCAGTTAAGTTGCCAAATGCATCAATTTCATAGGCTTAAACAGCTTTTCTCGAGCCTAACCTTTCTGAAGGCCATTGATAATTATTGGAAGCCATCTCTTCAACAAATTATAAGCATCTGCAGCATTCTTACTCATTAACGCCCCACCAGCAGTAACATCAATTGTGGTTTTAATTGGCCCAACCAGCCCATTGTAGAATGTCTGAACTTGCAACCAATCCGGAATCCCATGATGTGGACATTTTCTCAGTAGTTCTTTAAACCTCTCCCAAGCTTTATACAAGGATTCACTATCAAATTGTGTGAATGAGGTGATATCGTTCCTCATCTTTGCAGTCTTTGCAAGAGGGAAAAACTTTGCGAGAAACTTTTGAGCCAAGTCCTCCCATGTAGTGATAAACCCATTGGGCAGTGAATTGAGCCAGCTTTTTACCTTATCCCTCAAAGAAAACGGAAACAGTCTTAATCTGATAGCATCGTCAGTTACTCCATTGTATTTAAAGGAATCGTAAATCTCCAAGAAATTTACTAAATGAGAATTAGGATCATCACTGGGTAATCCACCAAACTGGACTGAAGATTGAATCATCTGAATGTAAGTTGGTTTAATTTCAAAATTATTTGCATTGATGGAAGGTCGCTTAATGCTTCTGTGTAAACCTTGCAAAAGAGGAACAACATAGTCTCGCAATGCTCTATTTACTTCAGGAACCAAATTAATGGCATTATTGCCATTCTTATTGTTATCCCCAACCATTGTCTGATTTAAAGCTACAACTTGCAAATTCTCCCTTCGACGTCTTCTGAAAGTTCTTTCTATCTCAAGATCAAAAGAAACAAAATTCAAGTTGTTTCTTATTTGCATACAATGACCAAAGATACCTGCAACCAAACAAAATCTAATATTAAAACAAGAAAAAATAAAATTTGAAGTAAGAATAAATTGCTTGGTTATAGTATTAATAAAAATTCTAAAAACAATTCCCCGGCAACAACGTCAAAAACTTGTCAATTAAAATTTCACTACATAAGTACACGTATCGAATAGACAATATATTAGCAAGTAGAGTATCGATCCCATAAGGAATTGATCTAGAATTTTACTAAGTACTAAAATTAGAACAAGTTAATCTAAACAATCAAAATTAATTAATTAACTAAAACTAATAAACTAAAATTTAAACCAACAAGAAAAATCAAAATAATAATAACTTAAGAAAATATCAAATTAAACAAGCCTAGGATTACAATATCCCTCACACTTCATCTAAATTTTACCTCTATTCATTAACTTATTTCAATGGGTTGAATTGCTAACCTAAAGTCCTAAATTATTTATAAGGGTCTCTCGACTCATCTTATAAAAATATCTATTTTAACCAAAACACTATATCCTTATGTGAATTGAAATTAAAATAGACTCATTAAGTTTAGGCTCTAATCTGGCTATATATGGCCATAGATATATCCCTATCCTATACACAAATCAATTAATATGATCATATGCTATCCTAATTTTAGTCTACTCTAAACTCCCTTTCCCAAGTTTGTTTAGGTTCTTAGATCAATTTAATTGGTGATCATGCAATTAAAAGCATTAAGAACAAATTGGAATAAACAATTCAATTCCCATTGAAGATAAGAAAGAAAAAGATTAAATATTCAAATTACGTGTGAGTTCAATTGCAATCCTAAAAAATGAAGATTAGCCACACATGATTGCAAAAATAAATAACATTATAATAAATTCAACTATTGAGAGTAACAAGAAAAATAAAAGCCAAGGAAGAAAATAAAACAATAATTGTGGTCTTAATCTTTAAGTTTCAATCTCAACTTCTAGTTTCTTGAGTTCTCAAAAGTTCTTATGATCTTAAAATATCCTATTTATACTAACAGACTTAACTTAGAATTCCCTTAAGTTGACCTAGGGTTTAATTGAGCTAAAAAAAAACATAATGAAAGGCTAAAAAAAAAAAATCACTTCTCAGTCTTTACAAATTGTTATTCTCGACACAATACATCTAGCTACTTTTCGATGTAATTTTCTCTATCTTCAAAGAAGAATTGGGCAAAGTAATCTCATCAAATTGTAGCTATGTCTCTTAGCTTTCTAATGGTCCAAGAATTGCAACAATTGGAGTTCTATAGCTTGAGATATGACCAAAACACCGAAGCATATGCAAGCAGACTTTTGGGTCTTTTAGCACCTTACTTTCCAAAATTAAACTCAATTACTTTAGTTCCTACCAAAAATATAAAAACTAGTAAATGTTAACTAAATTAAAAGAAATAACATCAAATTAAAACAACTCACATAAAAATAAACTAAATATAAAAACAACTAAAAAATAAGTAAATTGTAATTAAAAACTGATGACTTAGCTAATGTTTAATAATAAAATCGGACTAAAATAATTCTATAAAATAGAATTATCAACCACACTTCATAAGGTGTTTTCAGCTTCAACACTCTTGTATAGGTTTTGTTGTGTATGCAATTAGTAGTGTTCTTTGCTACTGCCTAGAATTTTTTTAGTAGCTGCATCTGAAGTAGTAGACATCTTCCCATCTTTGCAAGGGTTCTATTCTTTCTTTCTACCTTACCACTCTATCGTGGAGAATAGGTGACAGTAAGCTGATGATGAACACCAAAAACAAACTTTTCAAATTCTTATAAGGTATGCTCTTTTCCATTATCATTTCTTAGGGTCTTGACCTTCAAACTTGTGAAGTTCTCAACTGATGCCTTAAATTTCAAAAAATTCTTTAAGTTAAACTTTTACTTCATAAAATAAATCCAGCAATACCTTGACAAATTATCAATGAATAGTAAAAAGTACTTGCCACCACTCAAACAAGGGGTTTTCACGTGACCATAAATATCAATATGAATTACTTTGCAAAGCTTATCTAGTTTTTAATATTAAGTAGACCTTCAACAAGTTCATTAGCAGCCACTTGTGACAATGAGTTATAATTCACATGCCCTAGTCTTTTGTGCCATATTTCAAATGCATCTTTTTAACAATAAAGAGCTAAATGATCAGTTTAGATAGATTCAAAAAGTAACAATTGTTTTTGATTTCAACTGTAAACAACTTAGCTTCATGTGAATCAAACACAATACAAAACTTGCCCTTAAACAACAAAGGATGATTACTATCTATCAACTAACCAACACTTAGCAAATTTTGATTTGCCTCAAGTATATAGAGAACACTAGTTATATACTTAGTTCCTAACGCAATTTCTACAGCCATAATGCCAATTCTAATAATTTTCAAAATGTCTCCATTCCCAATTTTAACTTTAGAATTGAAGTTAGTATCAATATTAGTGAATAAGGCGTTGTTACTTGTAAGATTATGTGAACAAGCACTGTTTATTAACCAAATGTTTGTTTTTCCAGAATCGTCACCCATCTGAGGCATAAACAAAACTTCTTCATTATTTTCCATATATTCTACTATTGTAGCTTGATCTGCAGCTTCTGACTTCTTAGCCTTGCATACCTTCTTGACATGACCCATCTATTGGCAAGCCCAACATTTGACATGGACTTATACTAGCAATTCCTTGTTGTATGATTTCTCTTCTTATAGTTAGGGCAAGGAGGGTACTTATCTACTGCTTTACCATTCTTCCTTTCATCAGCTTTGTTTCTTTTGCATCATTCTTCTTCTAGACATTTCCTCTGGCTTTCAAGAACTTAGTCTTAGCAACTAAGTCATTCTCAACTAACTTTTCTCCTCTAAGTGTTTTTCTCTGCTCTTTAGTTAATAGAGCATTGATAAGCTCATTTACTGAGATCTTGGTCAGGTCTTTAGAGTCTTCCAGAGATAATATTTTTATTTCAAATCTCTTTGGAAGACTAACTAAGATCTTGTTTACCACTATTTTGTCAGTCATTTCTTTTCCCAGCTACCTGAGTTGATTTACTAGCTTCAATGGCTTGTTTGTATAATCCTAAATGTTTTCTTCTTCCTTCATTCTCATTAACTCAAATTACTTGGAAAGGTTCAATATTTGCATAGCCCTAATTTGATCACTGCCTTGATACTTATTTGTATTAGCTGTTGTTGAAATACGGTGATTCTCATACTTTGCCTTGATACTTATTTTACTTATATTTGTCATTTTACTTTACTTTTTTATTTATTTAAAACAAAATTTTGAAAACATAAAGAGCATTTTTATATAACATAAAGTTTATAATTAATAATAAATCATATAGAAATGGAAAGATAATGTTGGGATTATTTTTGGTAGACGAGGATATTTTTGAAACAAAAAGAACAATTTTCCTAAAAAAGAAAAGTGTTTTAAAAAAAAAAAGAAAACTCCTCACTAAAATTTTTTTTGAAGCTTTCTTTTTTAAATGTATTCTTTAAAAAATTTATTTTTTTAAAAAATTTCTCAAAATTACTATTTCATCCGACTTCTGCTTTTAAAAAGTAAATAAACTAAAACAAGTCAAGTCAAACAGATACTAACTATAATTGCTGGATGAGTTGGATTTGTCTTAGGTCTCTTAGGATTAGTGAAACTCATGCATTTGGCACTAGTTATCAAAATTTTCAAAAAGAAATTGCGTTTGCTTAACGGAAATCAAAATTCTCCATGGTTGATATAGTACCATCAGTTTGTCTTCTATATATGTATTGACTAACTAGACACTTGACAGCTTCAGCTGTGGACTTCTTCCATTCCTATACAAGTTCCATCTCCAATTGCAAACCTGCTCATTGTGATCGAAATCTCTGTAATACCCCTCACATAGTATTTATAATAAAAGCATATTAAGCTATAGTTTATAAAGATAATAAGTAAATATTGATTTAGCATTTTATCTATTTACAGTTATGATCATAGATGCCTCAATAATTAGAAAGTAGATGAAGGGGTTTTTAAATAACTGAAGAAAATTTATGTAAAATCAGTTTCATAGTTTGTGGTCAGTTTACTTGTTTAAAATAATAGGGTAGGCAGTGTATATGAACAGACAAAATACTCACACAAGGTTATTCAACAGACTCAATCACTAGGCAGTCAGAAGAACCTAATACTAGGGAAGAAGAAAGACAAAGGAAAGGGAAGGAAGTTGCAGATTAAGGTATGTTTTGGGTACAAAAATACTAAAACAGTTATATTTTATTATCTTTTTATTTAAATCCGGTACCTTTCCGATGACTTTCCGGCAGCATGATGGGTACCAACGGAAAGGTCTTGAAAAGATCTTTCCAATGGTTTTTGTAGCATCTCGTTTAGCCTTGTGGTTAGGAAGATATGAATTTTTGAAGTTAATTAGGAACCTGGTTTTTAACAGTTTGATAACCCAACTTTGGGTCACCAGAACTCCATATTCCGGTAACATTTTTGATCGTTTCTTTGAGGGCTTTTGTAGTATGAAATGAGATGTTTAATTTGGCATCAATGGCTCGGTTAGAGACTTCCTGTGTTAAGAGAATTAAAGCGTCAAAATAAATTCGTTGATACTGGAAACCCAAAAATCTGGGTATTTTTGTGATGATTTCAAGAATTTTGGCTTTCAAAAATTAGGAATTTTGCATTCCTTTTAATCTAAACAAACTTTGGTAATGTAGTATGATATGAGTACTTCATATTGGTGTTGAATTTATCACTGGAAGTAATTCAGGTTAGAAGTTACAAGGGCTTGAAATAAGCCAAATGACCATCAGATTCTGAAAATTCCAGAAAATAGAAAATCCTTTTTAAATTTGTTTTAAAATTCAATTTTAATTAATATGTGATAAATCCTGTTGTAAACTTCTTAAATCTTGGATATGTGATTTTTACTGTATTTTTTTATGTCAAAAAGTATGTATCTTTATATTTTATAAATTTATTTATTAAATTAGTAGATTTTATTAAAATATCAAAATTTATGAAAAATTATAAATATGATTTTTTATGAGTGCAATTAGTGTTATTTCTCTATATGAAATTAAAGTCCTTACTGATTTTATGATTTAAGTTTAATTCTCAACCTTATTGGAAATTTTGTTTAATTCGAAAATATATATAATAATAATATATTACATTATTAATCGAAAATATTCTTAAATTGTAATTGAAGTCGCTACACACCAAGTGCTTAGGATGGTCAACGGAAAGTCACCTTGTAGGATATGTTTGAAAATTCAGTTCTGATTTTGTATGTGTTTCTTGAAATATTAGGCTACTAGGAGGATTTTCGGATTTATTATTTGAAAGTGAAAATAACAAGATCAGGTAAGTGACTGATATCCCTTCAGTGTTTTCATACCCTAAAATTAGCTTCAATGTGAATTTATATATGAGATACGATATTTTGTCCTATGATTTATTAAAATTGGATTGAGCATGCAAACGTATATATATAAGTTTTATATATTGAATTTAGAATGTGGCTTATGCAAAGCATGATTTCTGTTTTCGAAATTTGTATATAACTTTATATAATATATGCATATATGTTTTCGTGAATATAATCATAAATATTTAGTATGAAACGAATGTGCTTTTGAGGTGTATGAGATATGCTTGAGAAAATTTGATATACTGTTTTATGAAATTCGGGTAATCTAAAAAAATAAATATTTCTGTTTTGTCTCCTAGTATGGCTATGCTCTGACCCTGCCAATGGGGGTTAAATGTTGGCCGTGTCGACATGTATTATGTGATTAGAGATTGATCTCCCAACCGCACCACCGGTTACAGAATAGTGGTATTTGTGATATCTGTTCAGTGCAGCCAATGGTTGCTTTTGATATATTTCTGACCCGTGCCACCGGGGTTAATTGTGGTTCCATTTCTGACCTATGCCACAGGGGTTAAGTGTGGTCGTAGCATGTTACAGGAGACCACTAAAAAATTAAATATCCGTGATATATGTTTGCTCAGTGTTTGAAAGTAAAAATTTTAGAATATATGATTCTGAATAAGATTACCCAATATTTTGCTTCGATAATTATATTAATGACATTTTGGCCTAAATGTTTTAAGCATGCTTAATCCGACTGAAGGGATGTTAGTTACTTGCTAAGTAGTTGGACTCATTCATTCCTTCAATTTTTTTCAGGTTATGATTTGGTCAGCCACGCAGGGATTTCGGGGAGTGTCGTTTAATTAAATAGTATTTAGATTGTCTACGTTTTATTTAAATATTATGAACATCGAACTACCTAAATTAGTATTCAGACTTTTATCTTGACATATCAGCTTTATGGATTTTGGAGATTTAATTCTGAATATTATTGAATTATGATCTTGGAATTTCTATCGACAGATATAGTGTTATGAATCACTATATTCTTCAAGTATATTAGTCTCTTTTAATAATTTGTATAAGATATATGTTTTAAAGCCTTGCATGTCTGTGAGATTATATCTTACAGGTATGCGGCGTCTGTCATGTCTCGGGTCTGGGGCGTGAAAGATTTAGTGGTATCAGAGCCCAGGTTGGGCGTAATTATATTGTTTTGACATTATGCAAGGTATGAGAGATGGGTAGAAGAAATAGAATTGGGACGTATTTCTCTATTCATGTTTGTTATACTTTTATGGTTGCTTTATGTTAGTGTAAAAAAAAATGCTAATGTTAATTTTCTTGGTTATGAAAAAAATCAGTATGCCTCCTCGTCGTGACCGCGAGCCTAATCTCGCTGAACTTGTGGCTGGTGCTAGAGTTGTTGGTGCTAGAGGTTCTCGTCCTGAGAGATCTCAAAACCCTCCAAACCAAAATCAAGATAACGTTGAGACATCATATGCTCAGATGGCTGATGAAATTAATCAACCTCCTGCTAACCCTATAGAGGGGACACAAGGTGTTACAATTGGAAATGATGATAGTGTGCTGAACTTGATACAGGAGGTAGCTGGTTTGGTTAGGGAGCAACGACAACGTCTTCAACCAGTCCAACACATTGACAATTCATCAGAGTGGAAAGCCTTGGGTGAGTTTAAGAAGATAGCCCCTCCTCCTTTCAAGGGTTCCACAAACCCAGATGATGCAGAATTATGGATTGAGGAGATGGAGAAAGCGTTTGATGCCATGCGTTCCAGTGATCAAGACAAGGTTAGATTTGCAGTCTATCTACTGCAAGGAAGTGCACATAATTGGTGGAAAGGAGTAGCGCGCACTCATGAAAATGACCATGAGTTCTTCAACTGGGAAAATTTTCGTACTGCCTTTTATGCCAAGTATTTTCCACGGAGCAAGCTGCTACAATTGGAGAGGGAGTTCCTTAATCTGGTTCAAGGTCGTATGACGGTGGATGACTATGAGGCGGAGTTTGATCGGTTGTCTAAGTTTGCCACTGCTTTGGTTTCTGATGATGAGAGTAGGGCCAGGAGGTTCGAAAATGGTTTAAATGCCCACATCCGTAGAGGCTTAGCCCCATTGCATTTGATTAGCTACAATGAAGTAGTTGGTAGGGCGAAATCCTTAGATGTTGTGTGGAGAGAGACTCAGGAGGTAAGGAGGGATTTTCAGAAAAAGAGGGGTAGAGATTCAGATTTTCGAGGTAAGAGAATTTTTAGTAGTCCTTCTAAATTCCAAGCTACTGAAAAGTCTCGAGCTTCTGTTACTTTTAAGGATAGATTTCCTCCTCGGGGAACTCAATCGTACCATGGCAAGACATCCCAACAGGGACCTCGGTGTTCAGTGTGTGGTGGGGGACATCAAACTACTGAATGTAGGCGTGTTACTGGTGCTTGCTTTAGATGTGGACAACAGGGCCATCGTATAGCTGATTGTCCTTCAGTCATTCAAGAATCTCAATCTGTGCAGAGGCCACAAAACTCTCAAACCTTTGAAACTGCAACGAGAAGGACTCAGCCTACTCATGTTGTTCAGACTACGCCTGCATCTTCTACTGGACATCAAAATGTGGGAAGACCTCGTACCCAGGGGCGTGCTTACGCTATCACTCAGTCAGATGCAGAGGCATCCAACACTGTTGTCTCAGGTACATTGTTAGTTGCCTCAGCTTTTGCTCATGTGTTGTTTGATACCGGTGCATCTCATTCTTTTGTATCTGCTACATTTGTTCGAAAGTTTGCTTTACCTTGTGTGCCTCTGGATTATGATCTATGCGTAGACACTCCAGTTAGAGGAGAAATTATCTCAAATCAAATTTGTAGGATGTGTGTGGTAAGGATTGATGATAGGGAGTTGCTCGCGGATCTTTATGTTTTAGATATGCAAGATTTTGATGTAATTCTGGGGATGGATTGGTTAGCTGCAAATTTTGCTAAAGTTGACTGTCGAGGAAAAAGGGTGGACTTTGCGATTCCTGGGAAAACGACTTTTTGTTTTCATAGTAGTGGTACTTATACTCCTTTGAGAGTTATCTCTGCTTTGAAAGCTAGGCGATTGCTTACTAGTGGTTGCAGAGGATTTTTGGCAGCTGTTACAGACACTAGAATGAAGGAGTTGATAATTGATGAGATTCCTGTTGTGAGGGAATTTACTGATGTTTTTCCTGAAGATCTACCTGGTTTACCTCCTGATAGGGAGATTGAATTCTCTATTGATTTGGTTCCAGAAACTGGTCCCATTTCTAAAGCTCCTTATAGAATGGCTCCTGCAGAATTAAAGGAGTTGAAAGAGCAGTTGCAAGAACTTCTTGATAAGGGCTTTATTAGACCTAGTGTATCTCCTTGGGGAGCGCCAGTGTTATTTGTGAAGAAAAAGGATGGGAGTATGAGGTTGTGCATTGATTATCGGGAGTTAAATAAGGCAACTGTGAAGAATAGGTATCCTTTGCCTCGTATAGATGACTTATTTGATCAACTAAAGGGCGCTCAAGTGTTTTCCAAAATTGATCTTCGATCTGGTTATCACCAATTGAAGGTGAGAGTGGAAGATGTTCCTAAAACTGCTTTTCGTACCCGATATGGGCATTATGAGTTCCTTGTTATGCCTTTTGGGTTAACAAATGCTCCAGCTGCTTTTATGGACTTGATGAATAGGGTATTTAAACCTTATTTGGATAAGTTTGTGGTTGTTTTTATTGATGATATTCTGGTGTATTCTCCTAGCATAGCAGATCATGAAGAGCATCTGAGGATTGTTTTGGAGACTTTGAGGCAGAAGCAATTGTTTGCTAAACTGAAGAAATGTGAATTTTGGCTTTCTAGTGTTGCTTTCCTCGGTCATGTGGTGTCAAAAGATGGGATTTCGGTGGATACAAAGAAAGTTGAAGCAGTAGTGAATTGGAAAAGACCGAATAATGTTTCTGAGATTCGCAGTTTTCTAGGTTTGGCAGGATACTATAGACGATTTGTGAAGGACTTTTCTCGTATTGCCTTACCTTTGACTAGATTGATACGAAAAGGGATTCGCTTTGAGTGGACAAATGACTGTGAAAAGAGCTTTGAGGAGTTAAAGAAAAGATTAGTATCCTCTCCTATACTTACCATACCTACTAGTGGTAAGGGATTTGTTGTTTATAGTGATGCTTCCAAAAAGGGACTTGGGTGTGTTCTTATGCAGGATGATAGGGTGATTGCTTATGCATCTAGGCAGTTGAAATCTTATGAGGAGAATTATCCTACTCATGATTTGGAGTTGGCAGCAGTGGTTTTCGCCTTAAAGATTTGGCGACATTATTTGTATGGTGAGTCGTGTGAGGTCTTTACAGATCATAAAAGTTTGAAGTATCTTTTCACGCAGAAGGAGTTGAATATGCGACAGAGAAGATGGTTAGAATTGTTGAAGGATTATGACTTGACCATCAGTTATCACCCAGGAAAGGCAAATAGGGTTGCTGATGCTTTAAGTAGGAAGACTTCTGGGAATATGGCTGCAATGATTACTTCCCAAAGACAGATTTTGGAAGACTTGCGGAGGATGGATATTGGTGTACGTATGCATGGTTCTAAGGCATTATTAGCTAACATACGAGTACAGCCAACTTTAATTCACCGAATTAAGACAGCCCAAGCAAATGATCTTCGACTTCAGCATATTAAACTTGAGGTTGAATCTGGTTTGAAACCAGACTTTAGAATCCATGATGATGGCTCTTTGAGGTTTGGTGATAGAATTTGTGTTCCCAATGATGCAGAATTGAAGAGAGAAATTTTGGAGGAAGCTCATTATAGTAATTATACAATCCATCCTGGAGGTACTAAGATGTATAGAGATTTGAAGAACACTTTTTGGTGGAACAATATGAAAAGGGAGATTGCACAGTTTGTAGCCAAATGTTTAACATGTCAACAAGTCAAGGCTGAACATCAAAGGCCAGCAGGGTTGTTGCAACCCCTCCCGATTCCAGAATGGAAATGGGAACGAATTACTATGGACTTTATATCTGGCTTACCAAGAACCCCGAAAGGAAATGATGGCATCTGGGTGATTGTTGATAGATTAACAAAGTCTGCTCACTTCTTGGCTATTCGTACGGGAATGTCATTGGAAAAGTTAGCGGAGTTATATGTGGAGCAGATTGTGAGGTTACATGGGGTGCTAGTGTCCATTGTATCTGATCGAGATTCTCGATTTGTGGCAAAATTTTGGGAGAGTCTGCATAAAGCTTTAGGTACCAGACTTGATTTTAGTACTGCTTTTCATCCCCAAACAGATGGTCAGTCCGAGAGAACTAATCAAATTCTTGAGGACATGTTGAGAGCTTGTGCCATAGATTTTGGAGGTTCTTGGGATCGACACTTGTCATGGGCGGAATTTGCTTATAATAATAGCTATCAATCTAGTATCCAAATGGCTCCATTCGAAGCTTTGTATGGTAGGAAGTGTAGGTCACCTCTATGTTGGGATGATGTGGGTGAAAGACAGTTGTTGGGTCCAGATCTGATTCAACAAGCAGTTGAGAAGGTTCAGTTAATCAGGGGACATCTTCGTACGGCTCAAAGTAGACAGAAAAGTTATGCAGACAATAGAAGAAGGAAGTTAGAATTTGAGGTTGGAGATCATGTCTTCTTGCGAGTTTCACCTACTAGAGGAGTAATGCGATTTGGGATTCGAGGAAAACTCAGTCCTCGTTATGTGGGTCCGTTTGAGATTTTGGACAGGGTTGGTGATGTGGCTTATAGACTAGCACTTCCACCTGCTCTATCAAGGGTGCATAATGTGTTTCATGTTTCTTTATTGAGAAAATATGTTCCAGATCCTAGTCATGTGGTGGAGTTAGCTCCTCTGAGACTTAGAGAAGATTTGTCCTATGATGAGCATCCTGTACGTATTGTGGATAGAAAGGAGCAAGTTCTAAGGAGGCGGACTATTCCTTATGTTAAGGTTCAATGGAGTAATCATACAGAACGAGAAGCGACTTGGGATTTGGAAGAAAATATCAAAGAGAAGTATCCCCATCTTTTTGAGGATCAAGGTAAGAGTTTAAGGGACTAAACTCCTTTTAAGGAGGGGATGATGTAATACCCCTCACATAGTATTTATAATAAAAGCATATTAAGCTATAGTTTATAAAGATAATAAGTAAATATTGATTTAGCATTTTATCTATTTGCAGTTATGATCATAGATGCCTCAATAATTAGAAAGTGGATGAAGGGGTTTTTAAATAACTGAAGAAAATTTATGTAAAATCAGTTTCATAGTTTGTGGTCAGTTTACTTGTTTAAAATAATAGGGTAGGCAGTGTATATGAACAGACAAAATACTCACACAAGGTTATTCAACAGACTCAATCACTAGGCAGTCAGAAGAACCTAATACTAGGAAAGAAGAAAGACAAAGGAAAGGGAAGGAAGTTGCAGATTAAGGTATGTTTTGGGTACAAAAATACTAAAACAGTTATATTTTATTATCTTTTTATTTAAATCCGGTACCTTTCCGATGACTTTCCGGCAGCATGATGGGTACCAACGGAAAGGTCTTGAAAAGATCTTTCCAATGGTTTTTGTAGCATCTCGTTTAGCCTTGTGGTTAGGAAGATATGAATTTTTGAAGTTAATTAGGAACCTGGTTTTTAACAGTTTGATAACCCAACTTTGGGTCACCAGAACTCCATATTCCGGTAACATTTTTGATCGTTTCTTTGAGGGCTTTTGTAGTATGAAATGAGATGTTTAATTTGGCATCAATGGCTCGGTTAGAGACTTCCTGTGTTAAGAGAATTAAAGCGTCAAAATAAATTCGTTGATACTGGAAACCCAGAAATCTGGGTATTTTTGTGATGATTTCAAGAATTTTGGCTTTCAAAAATTAGGAATTTTGCATTCCTTTTAATCGAAACAAACTTTGGTAATGTAGTATGATATGAGTACTTCATATTGGTGTTGAATTTATCACTGGAAGTAATTCAGGTTAGAAGTTACAAGGGCTTGAAGTAAGCCAAATGACCATCAGATTCTGGAAATTCCAGAAAATAGAAAATCCTTTTTAAATTTGTTTTAAAATTCAATTTTAATTAATATGTGATAAATCCTGTTGTAAACTTCTTAAATCTTGGATATGTGATTTTTACTGTATTTTTTTATGTCAAAAAGTATGTATCTTTATATTTTATAAATTTATTTATTAAATTAGTAGATTTTATTAAAATATCAAAATTTATGAAAAATTATAAATATGATTTTTATGAGTGCAATTAGTGTTATTTCTCTATATGAAATTAAAGTCCTTACTGATTTTATGATTTAAGTTTAATTCTCAACCTTATTGGAAATTTTGTTTAATTCGAAAATATATATAATAATAATATATTACATTATTAATCGAAAATATTCTTAAATTGTAATTGAAGTCGCTACACACCAAGTGCTTAGGATGGTCAACGGAAAGTCACCTTGTAGGATATGTTTGAAAATTCAGTTCTGATTTTGTATGTGTTTCTTGAAATATTAGGCTACTAGGAGGATTTTCGGATTTGTTATTTGAAAGTGAAAATAACAAGATCAGGTAAGTGACTGATATCCCTTCAGTGTTTTCATACCCTAAAATTAGCTTCAATGTGAATTTATATATGAGATACGATATTTTGTCCTATGATTTATTAAAATTGGATTGAGCATGCAAACGTATATATATAAGTTTTATATATTGAATTTAGAATGTGGCTTATGCAAAGCATGATTTCTGTTTTCGAAATTTGTATATAACTTTATATAATATATGCATATATGTTTTCGTGAATATAATCATAAATATTTAGTATGAAACGAATGTGCTTTTGAGGTGTATGAGATATGCTTGAGAAAATTTGATATACTGTTTTATGAAATTCGGGTAATCTAAAAAAATAAATATTTCTGTTTTGTCTCCTAGTATGGCTATGCTCTGACCCTGCCAATGGGGGTTAAATGTTGGCCGTGTCGACATGTATTATGTGATTAGAGATTGATCTCCCAACCGCACCACCGATTACAGAATAGTGGTATTTGTGATATCTGTTCAGTGCAGCCAATGGTTGCTTTTGATATATTTCTGACCCGTGCCACCGGGGTTAATTGTGGTTCCATTTCTGACCTATGCCACAGGGGTTAAGTGTGGTCGTAGCATGTTACAGGAGACCACTAAAAAATTAAATATCCGTGATATATGTTTGCTCAGTGTTTGAAAGTAAAAATTTTAGAATATATGATTCTGAATAAGATTACCCAATATTTTGCTTCGATAATTATATTAATGACATTTTGGCCTAAATGTTTTAAGCATGCTTAATCCGACTGAAGGGATGTTAGTTACTTGCTGAGTAGTTGGACTCATTCATTCCTTCAATTTTTTTCAGGTTATGATTTGGTCAGCCACGCAGGGATTTCGGGGAGTGTCGTTTAATTAAATAGTATTTAGATTGTCTACGTTTTATTTAAATATTATGAACATCGAACTACCTAAATTAGTATTCAGACTTTTATCTTGACATATCAGCTTTATAGATTTTGGAGATTTAATTCTGAATATTATTGAATTATGATCTTGGAATTTCTATCGACAGATATAGTGTTATGAATCACTATATTCTTCAAGTATATTAGTCTCTTTTAATAATTTGTATAAGATATATGTTTTAAAGCCTTGCATGTCTATGAGATTATATCTTACAGGTATGCGGCGTCTGTCATGTCTCGGGTCTGGGGCGTGTTCTTAAGAACTTAGATTTCGATGGTATTAATTAGTGCATCAATCTCAGCATCAACTTTCTTTTTCATATCCAAATCCCTTTCTAATCATCTCAAGCTTATAATCTGAATTTTCAAAGAGACATCGTTTTCCTTGAAATCAAAATTTTCTATAATCCATCATTAAAATCTTCAAAGTTTGGTGTTAAATTTATTCTGTCCCCACTTCATACTCCGACTTGTAGCCATGTTTGCCATAGCCATCCAACTTACTGTGATCAAATCAATCTGTTTTGTATGAAAATTTTTCAATTTGTTGTCACCTTTATTCCCAATCATGTCTGACTAGGCACCATTTCTAAAATTTTTTAATAAAAAATAAATAATTGTGAAATTATATTATTATTATAATGAGTGGTGTTCTTTTTTTCCTTACCTTCATTTTTTCTCTTTTTTTTACCTTCTCTTTTTTTTTTCTTTTCTTGCTGTCCTTCTCTTTTTTTTTTTTTTACTCCCATAAAGAAGCAGAATATAGCTACTGTGGATTTGGTGAGAATAGAATCTCTACCATGCTCAACCCAGTTTGCAGTTGATGAAACTGTGAATTGTGATCATGGCTATCTCAATTCCAAACAAAGCCTGGAATGAAGCTAAATGAGCTTGTTAGGGAAAAAAGGCCAAACAAAAATAGCTTCACTTACATGTTGCCGATTAATACTATTAAAATCCTTAGTCTTCCTATCAAAAAATAAAAATAAAAATCCTAATTAGTCTTCTTCAGGAATTGACTGTTGCTTATGAAGAAGAGTAAAGGATAAAAAGTCTTAAAGCTGGATAGTGTAGTTTTTAGCCAATAAAAATACACGAAATATTCAAGAATAGGAAGACTAAAGAGGCCCTTCTAGATAGAAAGAAAGTGTGTAACACAAGTGCTTAAATCATAGGAACAGAAATTTCGTGGTTGATTTGGACAACCTTTTGTCATCCTCTGTGTGGTCTCAGCTTGAAACTTTCTTGTGGGGTATTTCGTGCCAAATCAAGTTGACCGCAAGGTGCACAAGCTTCAGCGGGCCCAACCACGTCAGTTGTCTGGGCCACTGGCTTACCTCAAAATTTCAACGCCTCCCATTTGTTTTGTTGCCTGTTTTCTCTCTTTTCCAAGATTTCCATTTCCACGATATGCTCAATTTAGAATTTGATTTCAGCATACTACAATTCTTTCTTTTTTTTGTGTACGTTAACATAGTATAATCTTTTTTTTCTCCAAAGTATTGAGTCAAACTCTTACTCTTCTTCATTTGTGGTGATAGGATTTGTGACACGACAGGTTTTTTGAGGTATGTAAAGTTTTGGCTGATTTCTAAAAGCATGCTAAGATTTAGTTAAATACCAACTCCCAGGTGTTGGAAAGTGCTAGTAACAAATAACTTCTCACATTTCATTGGGATTCGTAATTAGTGAACTATTAGTCATAAGATTTTTTAGTTAGCTCTGTAATTTTTGTATTCAAATTGTGCTTCATTCTTTTCAAGCGTTGCTGGTCTTTTTGTTTTTTGTTTTGCAAATATGGAAGAACTTTGGCCTACATTTCATTCAGTTGGAAGAATTTGAAAACTATTGAATTTTATTTTTTTTAAGTTTTTGACTCATTTAACTTGTCAGAGGCTCAAATTTTCTTAACATATATAGCTGTTGGTAATGATCAGTCTTCCTTAATAACGTCAGAACTAAAATTACTAAAGTATGAAGTTAAGGTTCCAGGACATTGCAATTAGTTGGTCCTGATCATAACCAATTTTTTAGGATAACATGTGTCCTTTGGTTAGAATCTCCACGCTTTATGGTCACTCTGCTCGAAATTGCAATACATCTTGAACGCTTAGGATTGCCAATTAGCCCCACGATATCATTCTAGTTTATGATAGTAAACATAGGGCAAACTAATGGTTGAATTCTCTTGCAAGATGTTTCATTTTGGGCCCTTGACATGTGCCTCGAATGCTATCTATTTGCTTTATGTGGTCTATGCATATAGATTCCGGACTTAACTAGCAAATTAAGTTTGTCTTTGAAAACCTACAACATCAAAGTATAAACTGAAAAACATTCGATTTTGCTTCCGTCAGAATCAGGGCAAAGATGCATCTTAACAATGCAATTGTCTTGAAATATGTCTACAAATTTCAGTGGTCTGGAACGGTCATTTAGGCACATGATATAAATTGATTTAGTAGTCAATGCTCTTGTTCTAGTATAAAACTCGTAGGCTACAGGCCATTGCGTTCCAATTATGAACCTGACCTATCTATTCTTTTCCCATTGTATACATCAAATAGCTGAAAAATGTAAAATTTGCCAAGTTGAGCAGTGACTCGTCATTGCAACATATTTTGGGAATTCAGAACCCTGTACAATATGAAACATATGTGCATTAGCTAATTTATGAGCTCTGCATTTATTTTCCTATAAATCTTTTAACAATCTTTTTAGGCCAAGTTTTGATTAACAAATTCAAACAGAGGTTTTTTTTTTTTTTTCCTTTAGTCATTCATATTTCAACTAACATATCGGGATTTTAACTGTTGCAGTTGAAAAGAAAACCGATGTCAGCCTTATAACAGGTATTATTTGGCAATATCATTAACATATTGCATTGTTTCCTGAAATATTGGTATTGCGAAAAAGAAGTTGAGCAATCTCTTGCTTTATCTTTAGGCCTCGGAGTAGCTGGTGCGGTTATTGCTGGTGGTACACTTCTAGGCATGGGATTTTTATGCCTCAAACAATGGACGGAAAATTCAGTGCATCTCAGACTGCCGGTGAACCACAATGGAAGCATTGAGGCATTCATTAAGAAGTACGGTTGTCTTGCTCCAAAGCGATATTCAGACATAGATATCAAGAAAATGACAAATAAATTCAAGGATAAATTAGGTCAAGGAGGATATGGCCGTATAAACAAAGGAAAATTGTCAGATGGTCATCTTGTGGCGGTGAAAGTCCTAAGTGAATCAAAGGGGAATGGCGAGGAATTTATGAATGAAGTGGCTAGCATTAGTAGAACTTCTCATGTCAATATAGTGACTCTACTGGGCTTCTGTTATGAGAGATCGAAAAGTGCTCGTCTATGAATTCATGCCACATGGATCGTTGGATAAATTCATTTATAATCAAGGATGTATGAGTGGAAAACTTTGTATGACATTGCACTTGGCATTGCTAGAGGTCTAGAATACTTGCATCAAGGTTGTAACACAAGAGTCTTGCACTTTCACATAACACCTCACAATATCTTTTTAGATGAGAGCTTTTGTCCCAAGATCTCTGATTTTGGTTTGTCTAAATTATGTGAAAGAAAGGACAGTATTATTTGCATGACAGGTGCTAGAAGAACAGCTGGATATATTGCTCCCGAAGTATTTTGTCGAGACTTTGGAGGAGTTTCTCACAAATCTGATGTCTACAGCTATGGAATGATGGTCCTTGAAATGGTTGGAGGAAGGAAAAATATCAATGTCGAAGTGTCCCAAACCAGTGAAATATATTTTCCCTCATGGGTTTATAAGCAACTTGATCAGGCTATAGATTCGAGTCTTGACGGAGTAACAGGTGAAGAGGAAGAAGAAATAACAAGGAAGTTGATTGTAGTGAGCCTTTGGTGCATTCAAACCATTCCATTGGATCGGCCATCAATGTCCAAGGTGCTGGAAATGTTGACAGGAAGTGTTCTATTATTAGCAATTCCACTTAGACCTTTTGTAACTTCTCCTGTACGATACCCTAAAGCTTCTTCCACAACGTCATCGTTGACGTTGGCTTAGTTTGACATTGCATCTTCAATCGAAAATTGTCGTGAAAAATGTATGATTAAAACATTATGGTCGGGGATCAATTACAACGAATTTTCATGATGAAAACTTATGATTTTACTTCTAAATGTTTGACATTGTGATGGTAAAAGAGTTGTGAGTTGCGACAAGATAAAAATGTCATAAAAGCACATGTCCATCAGATAAAATTGGACAAGTTCATATAAGAAAATAATTAAAATTCAAATAATGATATACTGTAATTTTGTTTTGTATAAAATTACATTCAATTAGGAAAAACTTTATACATAAATACACATATACATAAATTTGCTTGAATTAAAAATTCTTTCGCCGAAGATATACTTTCATTTGACTTTGTTAATTTTTTCATAGTAAAAACTTTTACAATGTAAGGTATTATACTCCTTCTATTGTATTTTTTTTTCATATTTTCTTCTTTGGATGCTTCAAATTTATATTTTTTTTTACATAATACTCAAATAAATTTATAATTATTTAAAAAAATTTAAATAAAGTTTTATTCTGCTATTGCGTTTAATCAAGCCTCAATATTTTTATTTTGAATTAAATAATTTTTTATAACTAATTATTGATTAATAATTTTTTTACATTTCAAATTTATTTTTCATGAATTTTGTTACTTATTGACACTCAAACTTATGGAACATCACATTACAAAAAATTTAAAATCATATATATTATATTATATTACAAGGTACAAGATTACTAGATAAGGAATGTTAAGGTAGATGCCTACGTGGACAAACTATTTTCATGATATATGGAATAATCCATAAATTTATGTTATTTATCAAATAAATCCAATTCAATAATTATTTAAATATCAATGCCTTTTAAAGTCCTTCAAAAATTATTCTTTTTTTTTTTTGTGTGGTTGGTTTAAAAAAATCTATCCAATTATGTTATCCATTATTCTAAATGACAGCATATATGTCTTCTATAAACAGAATATTTCATACCAAAAAGCATCATTAAAATGTAAACTCTAATAAACATCATTTTTTTTTTCAGTTTTCAACTTTCCTTTTAAAGGCATATTACTTTTGTGATTTTACTGTCTATTTGCTTCTGTTTTTTTATAAGCCATAAAATATTTCATTGACTAAATGGGGTTACATAAATAAGAAAACAAAGTTAAACTCTTATGAAGCCACCTTATACAAAATCTGCCAGAAGGAGCCCTTTACAAAATGAAAACTCAGCGCGTACAATACTAAAAAAATACTAAAAACATAGCTCAAAAAATTGACACGGCCTAAAAGCATTCTTAAGGGATCAACAGATGCATTTCACAAGGGTCAAACAGGGCTCAGCAAGGCCACACAAAGCAATAGCCACAACTAAGACAATAGCCAGCATCCTAGAACAGAAAATTCCAATGTAAATCAAGGGTAGTAGTCTATTTAGCCACCCAACATTCCCAGAAAATTCCAACGCGGCAAGTACCTTAACAGTCCTCCCACTATAACTAGTCTGCTGTTATTGCTCATATCCATGCCATGAAGAGCCCGTCCTTGTCCACCTATCCTTTTGCAAGGATACCTGCGAAACCATTGGCCTCTTTTGTAGATATTTGTGAATTGTATCGCATCAATCAACTCCCTAATGTTCATCCATCGATTGAAATATCCTCCACTAATTTCAAGGTCTCCTCATTGGGTTTAGAACCAACTAGTTTCCTCCTTCGAATCCGACTCCACTAGTAAGACTTTCTTCGCTACCCACTTCCATTTACAAAACAATTTCAAGTGCAACCTTAATCATTAACTTTATTTTCCTTGTTTATTATTAACTTGAGAAGAACTCTGCAAATAACTAAATTTTAAAAAAAAAAAAGAGAAGACCAAAAATAGTGGGACATATGTTGAATGTAAAATGGCACACTACCTAACAAAAGGAAAATTCTAAGTCTTTACTCATCTTAGTCTAGTATTCCATAAAAAAACAACAAATAATTTATGCCTAGACTATCAGACATGAAATTGATGAATAAAGGATGCAAAGAAACATAAATACATGACTATAAAGCCAAGATACTCGACAGTGAAGATGGAACACAAACAAGGGACTCAAAGTGCACCATTTCAATGAGGTTTTGCATAGCTTAAAATAGCATACAAAACTCACCATTTCACATGTATTTAAAAATTAGTTAGCTGATGATTATTAGTTACTTGGGAAGGTAACTTTACTTTTTCCTATTAAATTAACATACCTGTACATATATATATACCTTGATGTAAGGTTTTTACCTTAATGAGAAATATTCTGACATATCTCCCATACATATGCACACTCTTCTCTATTTCTAACATAGACAAACAAAGCCTTTAGAATTAGGTAATAATATGGTTCATGTCTTACTGGCATGTTTGATTTACGAAATGCAATAGAAGGGAAATTAAATAGTTATTATGTAAGAATATAATAAGATAGGGATAAATTAGAATCAATATATCTAGTTTAGTTCATAGAATGAAATTATCATTTTGATTAGTAAAACTAATTTTAAAATAATAAAAGAATAAGTTATAAAATAACCAAAAAATCTTTTATTATAATCTAATAAAATTTTTGAAATTTTGAAACTCATCATATTTTGAAAATATGTTATTATTAAATTATAATTTGATAACAATTTAATATGTTATCATTAAAATAGTATTAATATATTATTAAAATATTATATTTTAATATTAAAATGTTATTATGATTTTTTATTTTTTATTTTTTCTCTTTTAATATATTTATATATATATATATTAATATTTGAAAGATACCTTCATCCCTTGCTCTACTTTTATTGGGACATTTTGGGTAGTTAGTATTTTAGATGAAAGTGGGGGCATTGGAAAAAGCTGTTAACAATTTCAATAATATGTCTAGACAAGTTTATTTCTTAGCATTTTCTTCTTTGGTCTAGCTTGTCTTGCGTTTCAATGGGTTTAACATCAAGTATCCTTCTCCTTGCGGGTAGGGGAATTTGTTTGCCATTATCATCACTTGTCAACAACTAGTCAAGAAGTAATAATAAGAGTGGCTGCTGAAGCCAAAGCAGCTCTAAGGATGTTCATAGCTGGAAGAATTTGCAGCTAAATCTTCTATAACTTCAATTCTCAAATTTTTGTAAGGCCTTGAGTGCATCCATATTAACATTGAAATTTGTATGGTATCATTGATTTTTTTTTTTTTGTTTTTAAATATAATATTGTTATCCTATAATATTAATTAGTATACATAACTATTTTAAGAACAAACTTTCCAATTAAACAACCAATAGTAAAAACACATGGATAGAATTTAGAAAAATAAAGAAAATTGAAAAGTTAATAAGATAAATAATTTTAGAAGACATCAATTTTGTCGATCCATCCATTCTTACCATGGTTGCCTTCTTAAGATACTAATAAAATTATATATTATTTACCATTAAAGTACTTTAATTATTGTGCTTGTTAAATAGAATATTTATTTTATTTTAATATGAGCGTCATTTTTCAGTCATTTAAGGAAAATGTAATAAATTTCATTAATAAAGGATTTTTTTTTATTATAATAAGTAACTTGGATTAGCTAGGTTTGGTACGCAATGAAAAATATCTTCAAATGTTTCAATTTTTATTATCTACCACAAAAAATAAAAAATCCAGAAAAACAATCTAGCGGTATGGGGTGGGTACAGTACTTTTTTATTAAAATATTAATAAATTAATATTAAAATATTAATATAATATTTTATTTTATTTTATTTTTTACTTTCTTTTCCATTTCTGTAATTTAGTGTCAACCATTGGAGATGTCACAAGCCTAATGGAACGTTGCACTAGCGCTTCTTGCTTTAGATGTTAAATTCTTATACGCACTTTTTAAAAATATTGTATATGGGATTTGATTTTCTATTATCCTTCTCTTTCTCTTACATTTGCTTTGGAAATTAATAAAAAATTGTTCAAATTTTTTTAACAAGGATTCGACTTTCATCCCTTTAAATAATAATATGTAAATTTACTATTGAGTACAATTCTTAAATATAAATTCTTAAATTCGTGAATTATAAGTTTTAAAGCTTATTATAAAAGAAGTGATTTGATAAAATCCTTCTTCCATCATAAACTTTTCTTCTTCTACATTCACGTATTTAATTTATTAATAAATATATATATAACCTTCCTATTTAAAAAATTAAGTTCAAATCCGACTTTCCATTCAAAAAAGATAACTTTTTCACTTTCTTTTTTGTGATAATTAATATATAAACTTCAAAAGAAAATAAAGTAGAAGCAAAAGCCAACACAAACTTTTGTTTGTGATAACATGACAGGATTCAAATTTGACTTCATCAAAGAAAACACATGCGTTTACTTTGAAGTCAAGGCTATTATAGGTTCAACTACTAAACTAAAAAGATCTGGGGAAATTTACTTTAACTCGTGGCTGACTGTCATTCCTAAAATATCCATCATCTCATTTATTTGTGTCATTTTAAAGAATTTATTGATATATCAAAGCGATACAAACAGCAGATAACATACTGGTTGAATCCGGACGAAAACAGAGACATGAGCGCTTCTGCTAGGCATCA
This sequence comes from Theobroma grandiflorum, assembly GCA_036013995.1. Lineage (NCBI taxonomy): Eukaryota > Viridiplantae > Streptophyta > Magnoliopsida > Malvales > Malvaceae > Theobroma > Theobroma grandiflorum. Next base: position 13,173,500 of record CP142132.1, on the reverse strand, counting down.
TCTCCATATTACAGAAGCTTTTCTGTTTGTTCTACTAGTCGCAATCTTTTTGTCCATCCAAGCTCCGGTATGTTTGGGCAGCGACTCTGAGAAATTTGCAGGATGCAACGAAACTTTTCATTGTGGGATCATCGAAAATATCAGTTATCCCTTTCGGCAACGAGGTAGCCCGGAGTATTGTGGTCAGCCTGGGTTTGAGTTAATTTGCGAGGATGGTAAACCCATGATTACAATCATGTCGCAAAGTTACCAAATTCTTGAGTTCAATATGTCTCTTCGAGCTCTCACTGTTGCTCGAACTGATTATTTGCGTAGTCTTTGTCCGATGCACCTTGTCAACACCTCTTTGGGTCCTGGCCCTTTCCACTCTGCTTGGAATAACAAGCAAATAATACTTTATTATGGTTGTCGTTCCCCCGTGGCAAATCAGTCTACGGAGCTTTCTGATCGTCAGTTTCATTGTACCATAAATGGAACTGATGTGGTAGGCTACTTTGCGACCACGTCCACCGCCCTTGGCAACCTTTCAGCTACACTGAGCGATGTCTTGTCATCATGTCGTAGCAGTGTTATTGTTCCAGCATTTGCTTCTGTAGTTCAGTACTTGGAGTACAATTCAAATTCAACAAATCTGAATGTTGCCCTTGCTAATGGCTTTGGACTAGAGTGGATTGCAAATGATTCCCCAGGTACCAAATCAACTATCTTGATTACTGTGTATAGCAGTAGGTGTTTGGGGTCTTCTGGTTTTTGTTGTTTTAGGCTTGATGTTGGTAGCAGACCCATCCTGGGTTTCTGCTTTATGATCATTTGTTTGATCATTGCTTGGCTATGCCGAGGCCTTGTATCATTTTACATGATACTTTATGAATATGAGAGTATTTTGATCGAGAAAAAAAAAATCAACTATCTTGATTATTTGTTTGCTAGAATTCTGGTTTACGGACTCCTTTAAAACACATATTGTTTTGCTTAATTTCAGAAGGGGATTCGAATATAAATTTTTGAGCAGAGGATGTAGGATCTTTGATTTAAATACTCAAGTGAAACACATGAAACACAGAAACTAATGACTTGAGAAAAAAATCTCTTGCAATTTGGAACCTCAAAGACAACATGTCGATTATTAGTGTTTAAGTTCAGTCAAGGTTAAAGACAATCATTTTACTGTATGAGCAGGCCTGTGCTTAGCTTAACGATTGTTCCATGGAACATTGCTGTTTTGCCTTTACTCACCTTATTTTCCTTTGCGTTTCTCCCTTTTCTTTTTTGATTACAGGGTCATCAGATGGCATCAATTTAAAGCTTAAATTAATCATAGGTACCACACTAGACTCCTTTGATAAAGATTTGTGTTTTATATCCATTTGGAAGAGTGAATAGCAACTAATATTTCTAATTAAGTTGATTCACCATTCTCTGAAATAGGTTTGGCAGTGGCCGCAGCTACTATTATTTTAGCTAGTGTTGTGGTGGTTACCTTCAGGCTTAAGAATATATCATTGTCAAGGGGAATGTTCATGAACTTCAATCGAGGCAAAAGGAGTGACAGGGAAAGGATTGAGGCGTTCATTTTGCAGTATGGTTCTGAACTTACTCCAAAACGATATTCTTATGCAGACATCATGAAAATAACCAAGTCATTCAAAGACGAACTGGGTCAAGGAGGATTTGGCGCAGTATATAAAGGTAAATTACCCGATGGCCGTCTTGTTGCAGTGAAAGTCCTAAGGGAATCCAAGGGAGATGGAGAGGAATTCATTAATGAAGTGGCCAGCATTAGTAGAACTTCCCATGTCAATATAGTGCCATTTCTGGGTTTTTGTTATGAGGGCTCAATGAGAGCTCTAATCTATGAATTCATGCCCAATGGGTCTTTAGATAAGTTCATTTGCCATCAAGGATCGCCACGCAAAATCCATCACCTAGAGCTGAAAACATTGTATGAAATTGCAATTGGCATTGCTAGAGGGCTGGAATACTTACACGGAGGTTGCAACACAAGGATTTTACACTTCGACATAAAACCTCACAACATTCTTCTGGATGAAAACTTTTGTCCAAAAATTTCTGATTTTGGTCTTGCTAAATTATGTGAGCAGAAGCAGAGTATGCTTTCCATGATCAGTACTAGAGGAACTATCGGATATATTGCTCCAGAGTTTTTATGCCGAAGCTTTGGAAGGGTTTCCCACAAGTCTGATGTTTATAGCTATGGGATGATGGTCCTTGAAATGTTTGGCCAAAAGGAAGATGCTCATATTGAAGGGTCTCAGACTAGTGAAATGAACTTTCCTTCACAGATTTACGAGCACCTTGAACAGGGAGCAGATTTGACTCTTAAAGGGATCACAGTTGAAGATGAAGAACTAACAAGAAAGATGATTATAGTGAGCTTGTGGTGTGTTCAAACTAATCCATCTGATCGACCATCAATGACTAAGGTCCTAGAGCTGTTACAAGGAAGCATCCAATCTTTAGAAAAGCCACCGAGACCTTTCCTGTATTCTCCTGAAAGATCTCCCCAGAACTCATCCACAAAAACTTTATTTTCACAAACTTTTGTCATGGACAACAGTGAATCAGAGTTCTTCTAGTGTAAGAAATAAATGAATTCATCGCAGCTGTTGAACTTCTCAAACCATATTCAGTCGTAAGTTCATGGTTATATATCCGGTTCAGCCTCCAATCTGCTTCTCTGCTCATGATGCTAAATACTCAGTAGTCCTATTCGAAAATATTAGATTACCTCCTTAGTTTAACTTAGATGTTTCAAGAATTAACTCATCTCAAAATTCCAAGATTAACAAGATATCATTGTCAACAAAAACAGAACCACTTGGCATACATATCAACATTGTTCAGGAAACCATCACTCGCATAGAAGCACATTCGTGTGTATATATTTGTGTATATTTATAAGCCAACAAATTTTATTCATATTAAGAGATTTTCTTCTCATTACTGCTTTCAATATGTTGCGACACCACACTACTATCCTTGTTACAAACCAAACTCGTCTGCCATAAAACACTCACCTCCCTAACCACAACAAGAACCCTACCAGCACCTGTGCAGAAGACATTGACATGTACCGCCAATCAAAATCTACCCATATTATAAGCCTTATACCTATTTACACCTTATACCCCTCCACGGATAGAGATAGTCACAAATCAACATGGCATAAAGCACCTCCAACCGTGATGAAACGGTTGAAGCCAATTGTCTACTCCAAGAACAGATATAAAATTTTTTTCAAAGGGTGTCATAATTAATATAATAATTATAATTATAATTTTTTTCTCTCAATATAGAATTTACCAAAAGAATATTTATATCAAATTCAACACAATTTTATTTAAAATATTGTTAACTATCATCATTAGTAGAATTATGTTGATGTTACCCAAGACCTAAGTAGACAATTTCTTATATTTTAAAATATCTTTTCATGACTTATGTATCCAAAACTTATTAAAATTACTGTCAATTTCTCATTAGCATGAATTAAAACATTAGAATTAATTAAAATATGATCTTACATAACAAATTATCAAGTTCAATAATTCACAATTTGAAATTTTCTATTCATTAATCAAAACTAAATATAATTATCCACAAATCACATAAAGTTTAATCTTACAAAATAAATTAAAAAAAAGAAAGATACATAATTTCAAGATATTATTTTATATGTAATACTATTTTCTCTTAGTTAGATTATAATTATGAACACAAACTATAAAATTAATAAAAAAAAATATTTAGGCATGATTGTCGCAACGTGCGGGTACGGGGACCCGAGCGCGTAGACGTGATTAACTTGGGGAGTCGCCACCAATCTTTTTTGTTTAGGTGTGATTGGCCACCCAATAAATTTGTCCTATTCGACGAAGTACTAAATTATCTTTAGGTCCGTCGAAAGAACGATAAACTGGTCTACGTATTTTTTAAAGTTCGGGTTCGGAAGTACGGTTACGCACGAGGAAGGATTAGCACCCCCGTGACGCCCGTTCCACGAACGGTACCATTTAATCATTTATTGTCTTAACCCTTTTTGTTTTTGTGTTTCTTTTGCTATCATTTATTTGATTTATCTTTTATTCTATTGATCGAATATTTTACGACCTTAGCGTACATGTGATGCAGCAATTATGAAATGCGTGGCATAAAACCGAAATAGCACCAAACGAAGACCTTTTATTGAGTGTACTTTCCGAATCCGCCCATCATACTGGTGGGATCCGGGAGTATCCTCGCACCTAGAGAGATACCTAAGAAACTCACCTTCGCAAGTTCCCTAGGTAAATCCCATCATCGGGATAATCGCTTGTGAGAGAAAATAATGTTTTTGTGAATGCACAAATCCTAATACAGGTACAAACCTTTTATTAAAGATATCCCTCCGAACCCTCCCATCATACTGGTGGAGCTCGGAAGTATCTTTTCACCTAGGGAGTTTACCAATGAAACTCGCCTTCGCAAGCTTCCTCGGAAATTTCCATCATCGGGGTTTATATCCGTATACAAAATAGGTCTATATGCCATGACAATTAATAATGCCAACATGATACGCGTAAATTCCATATTTATTCCATGTTTATTATTTTTCTTTTACACTTACTTTTTGTGAATTTCTTTATTTATTTATTGTTTTTACAATCGTTTTGATTTCTTTATATATTTAAAGTGTGGGTGTTTATTTTTTACCGCATTCTTAGATCAAAATTTATTATTATTACTTTATGCACATGTATTTTTATTATATTTTTTGCTCTCTTTTTTTCGTGTTATCATCATTTATTGATTTTTATTCATCTTATTGATTTTATTTATGATTTTTTTTTATGATTACATATGTTTAAAGGTTATTTATTTATTTATTTATATGTTTTTTTTATTCATATTTCATATATCTTTTATTTTATTTTTCATTAGAACTATTGAAACTTTGAATTAGGACCCTCCCATCATACTGGTGGGATCCTAATTAAAATTTTTAACCTAAGAAAGTTCATTTGGAATTGCGACTTCTCGCGTTCCGGATGAAAATCCTATCATCGGTACTAGCTCTAAAATATTTGTTTAATTCTTCAAAATCATTTTTTCCTTTGCCATTATTTATTATTATATATATATTTATGTACATTTTATTTATTATTATTTATTTATTTATTTTTATATTTCATTTTTTATTTTTCATTTTTGTTATTTTTTTTTTGTGCTTATTACTAAGATTTCATGTATTTTCATCTTTCCTAATAAAACATAAACTAAAATAAAATACATTGAAATAAAAATAAAACAAATACAAAGCAAAACCCAAGAAAATATACCTATCTGGGCTATATTAGGCCCATAACCAGCAAGCCCGCGGAAAGCCCAAAAAGCAGCACCCAAATCTGCTTAGTAAGCCCAAGCTTTTCTGGGCTGAGATTGGCCCAGCTTCACAGGCCCAGGATCCCGCAGGAGGTCCAAGTCCGCAGCACCAACCCCGATTCGACAGGCCAGCAGTGGGGAGTCCAAAACGCACCGTTTTGGGGCTTGTGGAGTCGCTCAAAACGGCACCGTTTTGGCTCTGGCTCTTCAACTCCTACTCCACTAAAACGGCGCCGTTTAGGCTCCAAACCTGAGTATATAAACCTCTTTTTTTGTTATTTTCTCTCATTTCCAGCCTTCACTTTCTCTCTCTAGTGCCGTTCCCTCTGCCTTCTCTCTAACCAAACACCGATCGGATTTCCACCGGTGACCTCCGATCGGCTTCCCCTTCACCGACCTGAACCCCGATCTTCCAATCGGCCTAACCTCTCACCCAAACAGCCTCTCTCTTTCACCCACAGCCCAAACGCACCCCCTTTTCGAAGCACACCCCGATCAGACGACCCTTTTTTTTTTTGTTTTTCCGATTGAAGCTTCGGTTGTTAGGCTTTTTAGGGTTTCTTTTTTTATTTTTTTGATTGGGTATTTTATTAGCTGATAGAAGAACTAGGTTTTTTTTTTGTTTGTAATTTTTGGATTTCGATGGTTTTTCGTTGCAGGAAAGGAAAAAGGAAAAAAATTTTGTTGTTTTTTTTTGTTTTCGGTTTTTGATTCTGATCGGTTTTCTTTGGTTGTCAAAAATTTTTTTTGTTTTTTTTTTTGTTTGAAAAACTGCCCCCCCCCCCCCCCCCCTGTTTGAGGCTCGGTTTCCTCCTATTAGCAGTGGGATTGTCCAACTTCTTGGACAATCCGAAATGGAAGGGGACTGATCACCGGATTTGGGCAATCCCCCGAAATCCGGTGATCTGCAAGGGGTTTGGTAGCAGGGCCATACCTCCTGCCGTACCTCCCTGCTTCTTTTTCTTTTAATTATTTGATTTTTTATTTATTTTTTATTTATTTTTTATTTTATTTTATTTTATTTTAGGTGTCTACGATGAACTATTTAAAAACTTAATTTTGATTAAAAATTACTTATAATTGAAACTTAAATGAGTTGTTTTGAGAGAATGAAAACACAGCCAAGAATTAAGAAGAATAGAACTTGACTTTTTAGATAAACAAAGTACTTTAAGTTTTAATTATTTTAATAAAATCTTAAATTATAAAAAATATCTTTTTATATAATATTTAAATATTAATATATAAATTAATTTTTAATAAGCCTACTTTGATTTGGAATATTTGACTCCACTCTTTACAAATTTTTGATTTGAAATCATTGAACCCACACCTTACAAAATTACAAAAAAAAATAACAAATTCATTAATATATTAACTATATTAAACTTTAAATTAATAGTATTACAAATAAACTCCGTCTAAGGTAGGTTCACCTTTGATTTGCTCCAATTTCTTCTCTAATCATATTCATGCAACACATAAGATCTATCCCATCACCCCTTCCTTTGCAAGGCTGTCCACACGCCCATTGTACTCATCCAAAGCAATCTTATATCAATTAATTCCAATAAATAAGAGTTTCCCTCTCCTTTTGGTCGTTGGATAGGGTACTCTCACTGAACAATGTCATTCCAACTTTAAATGCACCACAGTACCTTCCTACTTTAACTACAGTACAACTTCTTGCATTAAATGCATCTCAATCCACTATTTAGTAAATTGCCTTCTTTTTACGAAACTCATCCACTTCGACCCTCATTGCGTTTAAAACTCCCACTATCAATTCTCATAATAAATTACTAAAACACACCCCTCCATACATAAATATCCTTTATCATTGAACCACAAATTATCAAAGCACACCTGTCCATAAATATCCCTTTATTATTCCCGTTAAACCACGACACCCATTGAGTCAATGACGTGCTCAAATTAATTCACCTCTCACAATCATAACATTTAATTCCATGAATAATTCTTATCAAACCATGTCATGCAGAATCACTCAATATCTCAAATTTTAACCACACAATCCGACTCACCTCTAATTCAAAAAATCTACATTTATCTATTAAAATATCTTTAAAATTTTGAAATGACCGTTACACTTACGAATCACCTCAAAGCCCTTAAATATTCAACTTTCATTACACTTACCACCAAGCCTCAAAGCTCCTAAATCATGTTTTCTCTCTTAGTCCCATTCCCAGCAAACACATAAAGATTCTTTAATATCACACCCCTTTTTCAACAATAAACCTTGCTCATGGTTTCAAAATAACAAAGAGTCACAGAAAACACAAACAAAACATCACCAGACATGAAAAACAACCTCATCAAACAGAATACAAACAACCTAAAACAGTACAAGAAGACAAAACAATATCCAAAAGTGATTCAAACATATTACGTTCAACCAAACTACCAAGCACCCAAGTCTCAAACAGCTCCACTTTACCTTGAGTAACCAATCTCAACCTTAATTGACATTGTACACCCCTTTCATAGTGATTAATTTCAGAATTATTATTTCCTCCGCTACTTTTACTGTCATTTTATAGAAAACTCCAGCATTTTTCTTAACCAATCCCTATATTCCGTTTGAACATGAAAATGAAACCGATCTTGTAGGACAAGTTTTCATTCCCATTCATTGTGCCGGACACTAAGAACGGGCTCATCAAGCAATCCTGGTTTACAGTTCCAAAATGTCTTTACAGCTCATCTTGAAAACCATAAAAGAAATTAATGTAGATAGCAACTAAGAACCTCTTGAGCAAGGAAATGGAACTCACAATAATCCCAGAATCATTAAAACCACACATGATTATATAAAACCCAATAACAGAGGTAAAATAACACCAAACAAAATTGACCGCAAATGAAAAGAAAAATTAATCTACAACAATTTTTAACCAAAATATTTAGAAGTAAAGCATTGTCTAAATTAACATCCATTCAAGTTGGTAATCTTCATAAAAAAGTACTAGATATAACTGAGGACTTCTTCTACTTTTCTCCTACCTTTTTTTGTCTTTTTGAGCTTAAAGACTATACATTTTGAGGAGTGTACAACTCTCAACCTTTTAACTAAAACAAATAAGGTAAAATACCTCTTTTTTTAAAATTTTGATTAAAATTATACGAAAATTCGTTAATTTTCGAAATGAATAGTCTGTCTCAAATGTCTAAATGACGTTAATATTAAATATAAAATGTCTAAAATACTCTTTTATCTTTTTTCTATTATTAGACTAAACAACTACAGTTGCACCACATGATGACTCCTTAATGACTTCAGGCCAGTAAGAAAAATTCAATTGGTTGGACGACTTTTTGAGAATAAGGTGTAACCCCATTGAGAAGTACATGGCCTCTATTCAAGGCTTGACCAGTCCCGTCTTTAATTCGGATATTGTGCTGTATCATCACAGTAAGTTGTTGCCACATTTGTCCAGTGTAGCATCTCAAGCTTAAACTGTCAGAACCAACAGTACTTGCAAGAAAGAAGCATGCAATATTGTCTGAATGTCCCCTTGATGGGCTGTCAAAAGCTTGACTAACTTGCCACATGTTCATGTAGTGATGCACACAGGGATTAAACCAGCTCGTACTTCAAGCACGTGCAACCATCTCATCTAGAAGTCTTTCTTCATTTTCCCTGTATGCATATTAAACTTGACTCAAGCCCTAAAGTTAGAATATTACATAATTCAAAACTTTCAATATGCAAGATACCATGAGAGGCTGTTTATAGTAATACTCCATAATGATTGATTAGAGAAGAAACTTCCACAGGATTTCACAATTCGTAGAACATCAGTTAGTCAGTAGCTTGTCACCTTTGCAGAGTACCAACTCTTCTATCCTTTAGCTCCACCTAAAGTTTAAGCACATCAGTTTAAGAAGTAAATAAGAAAGATGGGTAGGCTTTGCTTCTCTGGAGTTTACTACGAGGTATCACATGCTATTTTGAGATGTAGGTGTATGAATAATGAGAAGAAAAAACTTATTCTTACCAGTTTGAGCTTCAAATCCAGGATAGCCTGCCGTCGCTGATATGCAAAAAACTTCAATGACTGATAACCCAGAAAAAGGAAAGTCCGGCTTAAGTCTAGGAACACACAACGAACAGACTAATAACAATTTTCTATGAAAGGATAATAGCGGTAAAGTCGTTTGAGAAAAAAAGAGCTTACTCCAATTCTCTGCAATTCAATAGACCGCCGCAATGCTTCCCTCTTAGTTAAAAGGTTGTTGGTCATTAGCTTCAAAGGGCGTCTATAATTTTTTCCTCGGTAGATGATTAGAGCATGACCTTCCTTTAGCTTCTCGACTGAAACCAAGAGCCCACCACTCTCTGCTACAAGCAAGTTTGCAGTGTAAATGACTCGTGCAAACACTCTCTGCATTGTAATTACCTTGACAACTTCTCTATGCTTCCAATGTTGATGCACTCCTTCTATGACGCCATTAAAGACCCCACGCCTACCTGAACCATGTTTAAACAAAAACAAAATCAAGAGAAAGAAATTTACACCTGGCCAAGAATGATGAATTTTGAGGATAAAAAATCAGCAAAAAAGCTATCTAAAATTTTAAAACCAATAGAATTGAAAGAGAAAGAAGAATCAATTGCAACTAGAGAGCACTCTTTCCCTCACCAAGCACTAAGAAACTATTGAGCTTCAATCCTATCTTCCGCAAGCATTGTCTCTCCTCTTCAGTAATGATTTCCAGATCCACATCATGCTCAGCAGGTTGCCATGAAGAATTCAACTTCGCTAGCTCTTTAGCTGACTTCTCTATCTTTATGTTAAGCTGAAAAGTGAAATAAGATTGTGTCAGCAGAAAGCCTTCCAAATAATACAATATGATGTTAAGCATGAAAGAAACAAGTTTAAACAGGTGAAAATGGAATAGGAGTTTTAAGGATTGAGAAAGTGTTTGGCTGGCCCCATAAATTAGTCCACCATTGCACTGCAAGAAAGCAAGAATAAAGAGAGAGAGAGAGAGAGAGAGAGAAAGGGGTCTTACAATTGAAAGCTTGCGTTCTTGGTTTCTCAATTCCCTCTCCAAGTTTTCCTTTTGAGCTTCCAATTGAAGTTCAAGTTCACTACTTTCTTTTTTCAGGTCTCCAAATCTGGTCTGGATATCCTCAAATTCTGATAAAGTTCCTACAGTGCTAGTCTTTGCCAAAGGTTCATCAGCAACCTGACAGGTTTCAGCCACTTTCATTCGAGCACCTTCTTCATTAAGTTGGCATCTTCTGAGTGCCATTTCTCTCTCCACGACCAGATTAGCAACTCCTTGAGGAAGGAAGTCCTTCCCCCTATAGAGTATTATAAGGAACTTATTGCGTACTAACAGAACTCCTCCTGTGAGATTCTGCATGGTCAGATATATTAGTCATGGTAAATTTAGATACTTAGTTGTTCATAATCATAAATGACAAGCATAAATCCGTATGCATGTCATGCAGGAAGGCATACACCAGATTTCAGGGCATGATGGCTACTCTTTGATCCTTGCAAAAGCCTTGGTTCAAATGAAGTCCTAAAGTCATCTAGACAGGTATTTTATGATCCAATTGTTATAGTAATGTCATTACAGCCACTGCACTCAATAATATCACAGATGCAATCATCAAGGATCACGAAATGTTATGCTCAAATCAAAAGATTTTCATGTCAGGCTAACTAAGAGCATTATCATATTGTTTCACACATACAGGACACTTGTACAAGTGTGATGCAACTTAGTGATGGCATATATCAAGCTTGTTGACCAAACAAACACAGCTTTGCCCATGGTTATAAACAGAGCAAACTTCAGTGCACCATGATCATATGTACCAAACACTCAAAAGAATTACAGACTTACCTTGAGCTCGTACGCCATTTGCTCATTGTCAGTATTCTGAATTCCCCACTTTATAGCAATCTTTGCTATGAGACTTTTTTCCCACAATTTTAAAATAGCAGCAGCCAAGCCTTGAAGGTTCCTATTCTTCCCTGCAGCAAGAAGAAGAAACCAGAATTAAGAACTGTGGAAAATGCAAACATGTGAAACACAGAACCACAGAGCATAGCCTAGTGTCTCTATTGTTATAAAAGATTCAAACATCAAAATTGTTGATGAGTTAATACCCATGTATAATGCAGATTTACCCTCAAAATAATTTTCAGTAATTACAGAGGCAAATCTTTCCCCAGATAGACTAGATTGTTTTCCCTTTCCCTATTGTCTATGGTAGTTAATTAAATGGTAAGAATACTACATGCATATGCCATATGTCTATAGCATTGCACAAATGTACAGGTAAATAAATATGTGAGCTCTAGCAATAAGTTTATAATAGACGTGGTAGTACCAAGAGCAAAATGAAAAGGTAAAAGATGAGCAAGCCTCCTCAAATACTTCAACTCGTCATCTGTCAATTTTGGTCTAGTGTTGGGAGGAGAAAGCCTTAATGGAGGCCTAAATCCAGGATCATCTTCTGGAAGCAAGTCTGCATCAATTGGTAATGGCTTTCGCATCCACCAGTCAATAAAGCGAGGTCCTAAACCATCCAATAATCTATCAGTTTCCCTCTCATACAATGATCCAATTACTGGTTGGTTATTTTCATCTTCTTTCATAAAGATGTTGATTGGCATTGACTCCTTTTCTCTGTCTTCTCTATACAAACTACTCCGCAGAGTACTTCTATTAAATTTTTCTTGAGACTTATTAATATTATTGCTTGAAGTAAGGTGAGTGAACGTTGATGAAGATATTTCTTGACCATCAGCACATCTAGGATATTTCATTGAAGCAATTTTTGAAGTCAACCCATGACTACATCCTCTGTAAACGACAAAAGCATCTTTCTTGCTCCACACAACTAAGCCCCTGGTCTTCATCTGTTATAAAAAGATTTAGCTATCAGAAACTTTCATAAAACTAAATCCAGGATGTGTTGATTTATCTATGTTTGAAACCCAACAAACTATGATCTTAAACTCAATATTTCAAACCAGTGATTACTATAATCATTAAAAATCACATCAAAATTAATATTATTTGCAAATGAATTCTATAAAATCAAGAGAGAAAATGTTACTATAAGATACCCTTTCATATAAGAATAGTCCCCCTCTAGCACATATATTCTCCTACCAATTATAGGGGCATTTTTTAAGGGAACAGAACATTGTACTTAATTCTTAACATGTTCTAAATATGAATTGAATCAAATTGAATTCTATAGTTTAATACATAAAGGGGAAATATGATAATTCCCTCTGGCCAAAAGAAATAAATAAATGAGAATTCTTAAACAAATTCTAATCTGAAATCATTTGTGTAAATAAATTTATTCATAAATAAATTCTTTTCTAGAATTGGTTTGCAAATCAAAATGTATTCTGTTTTCATTTGGGTCCAAACCGAATAGAACAGTCCCAAAATTATAAAAGATATGATCAACAACTAACATCCTCGAAACTTGTCACACAGAACCAAAAACTACCAATAAAACGAAGAAATCTCCAAAAGAAAACAAAATGCAAAGGAAAAATACCTCAATAATTTCTCTTGCTCTATCCATATTTCTACACAAAGGGACACCAAATTTTACCATTACAAGCTCATTTTTCCTCCAAGCCAACTTTATCTCATCAACAACAGCCTTAGTTACACCAAGTTTCATCACCTTAACCCATTTCCTCATCCTCATAGCCTTCCTTCTCAACCTCTCAAGCAAATCCTTATCAAGACTAATCTCAGCCTGAGTCAAAAGTTTTTCCTTTTTCATCCTCCTAAACACAACTTTCTCTTCTTCTCTCAACCAAGGCATTTTCCCATCAAATCTTTTCACTTCCCCATCACTTCCAAATTCCTCGAACCAATTCCCAACCTCAAATTCTTCACGAATCCCAATCTGGGTATCTTCCAAAACTTCATTTCCTTGTAGCATTTCCACGTTTCTAATGATCTTTTTCATCACTTTCTTCCCTCTGACTCCACTTTCTTTTCCAAACAATGCCTTGTCAGGTGCCTTGGCCTTGCCGTTTGAGCTCTTTTTGGTGGTGGATTTTGAAGGGTTTAACACTTCATGGGGTTGGAGAAGGAGAGGACCCTTCATCCATGGAGCTGTTGGCATCTTAATGGGGCCATTATTGGGGTCCTTTGAGACTGAGAATTTTGAATTTTTGTTAAAAGAGCGATTTTCTTTGTGAGTTTTGGAAGGGTTTTGGCTCGAGTTCAAGGAAGAAGAGAAAGGGATGGGAGAAACGAAGATACTGGCGAGCATGAGTGGTGAACTGCTGATAGAAAGCAAGTAGCGGAACATGGACCGTTGGGTACCTTGTTTCGTTGGTTCTGTTTTTGTAGCTTTTCATAATTTGTGAGTGCAAAAAACAAAAATCATATGAGATATAATACATATTTTATATTCGAACTCTAATATTCATTTATTTATAAAAGAGGAATTATGCATAAATCCGGTCACATCATATATGTCATGCCCACATTTTTATTAAGATATGTTTAAATTCATTTATTTAAATAATATTTACTTTAATATATAAAAATTATTCTTATATTAATATTTTAATTTTTTTAAAATTAAAATTAAATAAATATATGTTATTTGATAAAAATAATCTTCTAGTGTTTTTCCGGTCTTGGCTTTAAAAATTTAAGGCGTGGGCGTGTAGGGATCGCTCATCCAAGCCCATTGCAATCGCTATACGAACAAAACGATCATTCTATCTCTTAAACCTTTTATTAAATTCCATTAGTAATATCCATATAAATAGAAGGAAAACATTTTTCTTGTCTATCTTCAAATAAATATAAATATTTGTTTTATATTTAAACAGATAAATTTTCAATCGTAAAGGCTGTTATATTTACTTAACTTTGTAAAATTATAGTATATTTTTATTTATTAAAAATAATATTCCTATAACAAAAAAAATAAATTTATTTGATATCATTAAATTATTACTAATTTTATAAATGTTAATATATATGCATGTGTCTTTAGCAAATCGAAAGAGCCTTGAAATATTTGCAAAATATCCATTAAGAATCACTTAGGCAATTTAGGCATGCAAAGGGAGGCACAAATGTTTCGAAATAAATCACAATTAAAATCACTTTTATCCTTGGATAGTCCATGTTTTCTTTCTCTTATCAAAATATAAATTTAAATAAGAGTAAGTTTTTCTAAACTCCATAAAGGGGTTTATATAATTGACACATGTCCATTCAAGTAAATACTTGTGACTTTCTTAAATTTTTCTTGTCCTAGTTAAATGTAGTCAGAGATGCAACATAAAAAAGATACATGTATCAAGCACAGTTTTGTTGGTTAACATAGCTCCAATTTGAAGAAAAGTATTCTACTTAGGCAGCGCCCAACAAATTGTGCAAAAATTTATTACCCTAACTATCTGGGCTGCAGGGGCTTAGGAGTAATAACACACAGGGAGATCAAGGCTCCCCTAAACACTGAGCTAGCTTATGCGGTACCATCTCTCTAGACAAGGACGGTTTAAAACTATGACCAACACAAGGTACACTCAAGGACCACAAATATCAGAAGCAATCAACATGCATACCTAACCCAAAAATTAAAAAGAAAAATTTCCAAGACACAAACCGGGAAATGTCAAGATGAGCACAAATACAACTACATCACCTTCTTGCCTTCATCATCAACAGGGTCACGTAGGGTTCCAAGCATCCAATCCATCCATATGGTGTAATGACCATAATTATGGCGATATGTAGTGTGGTGAATGGTGTGGTAGCCAGCACCCATCACAGGCCACAGGTTGGCATGGATGCAATCATGAATGTTTGCTGTCCAGATGCCCTCAAAGAATAAGAGTCCAATATGAGATGTAAAATGGGTTGGCACAATCAAGAGTGCAATAACATGAGGTCCCGCCTGCAGTATTCCATCCAGAGGATGAAAAGCCAAACCTGAAATAAGACATTGTTTTCAGCCATAGTTCATTTCATGAGAGACAAAAATCCAAATAGAATTTTCAGCACAAGGGTATATCATGAAAATAATTTCTAATCTGTTAGCCAAAGTTTGCCTTCTAATTGTCAATACAAAAGAAAAATCTTCTATTTGGAACAATATTTAGTTTGCAACACTAAATAAATTCAGTTCAAATGAAAGAAACAGGCATGCCATCAATGCAACTATCACCTCGTCACTTCAGTCCATCAAAATCAAACAAAAAAAAAAGGAAAACAAGGAAAGATGCTGAAATGCATTCTTCAAAGAAAGCACCTAAATAGAAGTGGGGTGAAAGGACCAGGCTTCTATTTAGAGAAGGTAATTATAATTGTAAGATTTGTACTATTATTACTAACTCAGATCATATTTCAGTGAACAATGCATTGATTGGTCTATCTCATAGATGAGCATACAATCTTTTTCAAACTCCAGAGAAAGATGGTTTCAGATGTGGATTAAAATTTCTTTGATTGAGGGTTTCAGGAACAGCAAAAGAGCACTAAAATTGTTTAGTACTTTCTCAAATTTTTTAAACTTTTCAAACTTTTGTGTGCTAGCTTTTAAGGAAAAAAGGCAGCACTTGGGAAAAAAATGGAAGGCCAATGGCCACTCAAGGTACACGAAAAGAGTAGCTACATGGCCACTCAAAGGTACATCATAAGAGAACCTTCACTATAAGAAGGCCAAAGAATTGAATCGGGTCAGAAAAAGATCCAGGTGATCACATGCATGATGTACTACTCTTTATGTATATGCTAAAAATGCAACCAAGTATTATCTGCACCAAGACTAGCTCACACGTTCGTTAGAAAGCTATTAATTAGTGTAACATCATCACTAGAAGCAGTTTATTGGACTACACAATATCGATAGGCAAACCTCATAATGAAGTCAGTTGACAGATTCAATTGCATTCCCTTTCAACACTAAGAGATGAAGTTGATGACAGATTTATATCTCAAAGATGTATGCAGTCGACACTGACATGGATTAATTAAAAATTTGACATCAACATTATAGCAGCAAAAGAAACATTAAACTAAATCATTAAATTACAATATTTTACTATACAACTATGATTCTGAGAACCACAGCTTCCACAGACTTTGGCACAGTATGCAAGCCCAGAGGAACAAAGAAACACATGACACTTCACCTACACTAATTCATATATCTTTAAGCTTAAGACACTCAACCCTGTCAAAATTCTTGACTAATGGTTAAATATGCTTGGAAACCATCCCAAGCATGTAACCAGTTCTTCTATCAAGGAATAATGTTAATTCTGTTCAATCCCTTAGTCTAGTCAATCATTTAAGAATCTGAAGACTGAAATATCTAAATGTGTGCAAGTTACTGTACGCTTCACCTGCCCAAGCTGGAGCTAGGCAGAACCATTAGTTTCAACATGAAAAATACAGTGCAAAGAAAATTAAGAATGTCATATGCAAGATAAGATTCACCTTGGTAAACTTCATCTCAAATTCAAGGCCTTTTTCGCATATAAAATCTAGAATCTAATACAGTCACATCGTGAAAAAGTATGAGATCCCCAATAAACCGACTGCCCAAAGCTGGTCAATTGTGGATCCTCTCTAACTTAAACTTGTCAAGTATTGCTTATTTAAGTATGTATCTATTAATCCATAGGTCTGTGATTCGATATAAAAAACAACCACTAGCGTCCTGCTTTTTGTCAAAGCAGGATTATAAAAAAATCACTATGTAATGTCAAATCAGTCCTGCATTTACTCCAACATGCCTTAACTATTTTATGTTTAATCTGTTAAATGAGCAAGTATTTTGAAAGCTTTCACCAAGAAGAGCTTTTTCACCTTGAAAATCATTTCATATGAACGGGATGACCCAAGCTGACCTGACCTTTTCTTTCAAGTTTGCAATAGAAACAAAACTATAAATGAGATCTGTAAGTTACAATGCACACCATTCAGGTAGAGGATTGAAACCCTTTTTGTTTTTTTTTCTATGGGGCGGGGCGGGCCGGGGGTGGGTTTGGTTGGGTTTGGTGTGTGTGTGGTGTGTGCGACGGATATGAATAGCTTATCAAACAAACCTAGAATAAGTTCAACTTCTTCTGTGAAAACATAAAACATGGAAACTAGAGTGCGTAGAAAAGAACTTACCAGCAAATGGAGAAAGGGTGTTCTGCTTGTTGTAGATGTGATGGGTTGCATGAAGATACTTGTATAAAGGTTTTATGTCATGCAACTCTCTATGCATCCAGTAGATCCCAAACTCCACCAGCACAAGATAAATAGATAAATATATTACATAGGGAAGCCAACCAACCTCACTTATTGTAGCAAAACATTTTGTCCAGCCATTTTCAACCATGTATTCAGAAAGAGTTGGAAGAGCACAGTACCAAGGCATGGCCTTCATAACAACATATATTTGCAATAGCATGGCTTTATTTGTAGGGATGGCCTCTGCATTAAGAGCATTCAAGACATCGACAAAGGAGCCATCTTAGCTAAAGTAGAAAATTCTCGTCAGAAAAAAAAAGTTGATAATTGCAAGTAGGCTTAGAGTTGTTAAGCACTTCATAGCTTGTGATTGTTCTAACCATTGCAGATAAGATGAGAAACAATTATTAGGGGAAATAAAAAAGGAAACAAAGACAATATCTGGGTAAATTTTGGTCCAAGTTCAATCAAAATTAAAAAGAAAATAATGGTTAAAGGCTAACAATCATTACATTTCACTGGGAAGATATTTGAACAAAGAGAAATACTATGCACCTATTAAATATTATCAGTTGACTTCTTTTTATAACATAAAGCACGTAGAAATGATCATAATGCATTCTATCCATATATTTTATCAGTGACTGAATTCCAATCACAGATTCAAAACTAAGGATTACTGTTATAAAATCAAACATGCACCCTTTTTGACTTCTTCTCACCACAGATTCAAAATGAAAAAAGTTACTGCAAGATCAGAAAATGTTCATAAAAAAAAATCCTTTTGCAAAAAGAGAACCTAAATTCTACACTAAACTAGATTCACATCAAAGCCAAGTCAAACATAAAATTTGCAGCACAGCAAGTAAAATAAGTTAAATTACCTAAAAATATTCCAGTTTCACAAATGTGCTCCCAGATTCAAAACAATCCCAACAAACAAAAGCTAAAATCAAAGCAAATTTAAGATCAACTAAACTTAATAAAAAACAATCAAACTTGAAACTAAACAAACAATCAAAAACAAAACAAACCCAGATTCAAAATCAAAATAAAAACAAAAACCCAGTTATTGTACATCTCTAAACTTATCAAAGAAAAAAATAAGAGCCCATAATTTTAATAAAAAAAAAAGTACCTTTGGGAACATAAACATTGCGTTTCAAGTAGTAAATATAGAAGCACCAAAGGAAACCGGAGATGAAGTAAAGCAAAGTCGCAGCAATGTAGTTACGCAGCCAAGTTTGCAAGATATGCGGGAGTGGTTCCCACAGCTTGGTAGGCAAAAGGTTTCCCAACACAATGCTGTTGTAAAAAGTGGTTTCATCCAGGAACTGCTGCAAATACTCCTCTCCCATTGTTCTGTCACGGTAACGACCCGGCGATGATCAGTCACCGGAGCAACAGATTGAACAGGAATGAAAACAAAGAAAAGACAAGACACTCGTATTTCTTTATTTTTAGACCGAGAAAAAAGTTTGTTGGTTTTAAGATTTCAATGAGGTTATGTCAGGGGCAGCGGAACCCCAGAAGCCAAACACCGGTTTTGAAGAACGAGGAGTTTATATCTTCAAACCGCTTTATATTTTGATGTTTTATAGCAGCAGAATTCATCAAGGCCCACGTGACCACTTCGTAATTGAGCTACTTTTCGAGCCCTGCCATATCGATTAAATACTAAAACATTTTAAAAATAAAATTTAAATATTTTGAATTTCAAATTATTTAAAATATATTTTTTAAAATTTTAATAATATTTTTAAAAAAATATTATCAAAATTAAAATTTCTTTAATTAAACAAATTAAATACTATAATAATATGAGACAGGAAGAATATTTTATATTCGAACTCAACTCAGAAAATATAATGGATTTGTTCAAGCTTGAATAGATTATAACGAACTTAAATAACAACTTTAAACTTGTTTAGGCTTAGAAGTTAGCAAGCCACTTGCACAGAGAGGAGACATGTTCATGGTGCGTTGGATCAAATTAGGATTAGGTTGAACTTAGCAAGCTTTGATTTTAGCCAAGCTTGTGATTTTCAAAAAGAAAATTTTAGCCAAGCTTGAGTTTGGACTCATCCATTTATTTATAGTATTAAAATAATAAACATTATTTTTTATATTTTAAATATTATTAAAATTAAAATTAAAAAATAAATATATTATATATTAAAACAATAAGCTAACCAAATCAGGTGAGATTCAAGCCCAAATAATTCTCAAATAATTTGACTTATTTTTATTTTTATATCTTGCCAATATAACTTTTATATTTAAGGAGTTCTTTTACAGATAATTTTTTTGCTTAATTTTTTTTTATTTGCAGAAAAAAAAAAAGATTTAAGTCTCGCTCTTTGAGTAAAGAGTTATATATATTTTTTATTGAGTGAGAATCAAATGTTAGGATACATATTTTTCTTGCATTTATACACACGTTTATCTCAATAATAAACAAATTTGGTTCAGATTAATCACTTATTATTTTTGCAAAGTGAAGTGTAGAAATTTAATTGTACAATCTGGAGCAACATCTCCCAAATTAAATTTTCTTTTTCGAGATAACATTTACTATTCAAAATCACATCATAACTTCTGTGTAAATAAAAATTAATTTTGCATTTGATATAAAAAATTAACTAATTACTAAATTAATATAAAATTAGATTAAACCCACCGTGAGACTCGAATCTAATACTTAATAGTTTGGAGACGTTTTCTTTATAATTGAGACAAGACTTGTTTGCTTTTCAACTTAAATTTTTATTTACAATTGTTAATGACAACACCTCAATTTTTAGATTGCCAGACGTGGGGAATAAGTTTACAATTATTAATGGCCAACCAAATCAAAAGTTTCAATAATCTTGTTTAGTTTGTAGATTCGCAATCCACGTTGAAAAGGATATTTAATCTTCTTTTAGCAATTATTGCTCTGGAAATGGAAATACCATGACTAGCAATATATTTGGATAGTTTTTTATGTTCACCATTATCGTCAGAATATATAGAGATAATAGAGGCATCGTCAAAATTTTCTATTAGTGCTCCAAAGATTGAAACAAAAGGTAAATATCAGACTTGTTTCTGATAAGAAACAACCAAACGTATTCGACAAAATGATTAACATATATAACATAGTAACAACATCCATCTATACAAGTAATGTATGTTGGACCCCAAATAACAAATGTAAAGTAATTATAAAGGCTTTGAATTTGACAAACTTGATTGAGTAAATGGTAGCTTATCACTGTTTTACAAGAACAAGAGTTATTATTTGAGGGAGCAAAAGATAAACCGAATGACCTAAATAAATAATGAAGAATTTCGGAGGTCCAGTATGCCAGACATCATCAGAGGAGGCTTTAACACTAATAATTGAAGAAGGTGGCAAGTGTTTTGGAAGCTCATGTAAGTCAGTTTAGTTTCACTCAGACATTTCACTAATAATTGAAGAGGAAAGAATTCAAGAAAAATATTGTTAACCTTCCCAGAATTTTGAAAAAGATAAAAAGTTTCTTTTTTTGATGGTAAGATTAGAGGTTTATTAGCAATAAGATTAATAGAAGAACCAATGTGACTAGTGGCCAAACCTGCACTATATGCAACAGTGTTTTTATCTGGTACTCTATATTTTGTACAAGGGAATAAATTGTTCAGGTTTGTAGTGACATGATGTGAGACTCCTGAATCAATAGCCCAATTTTGATCTGCATGAGATTGGGTTGCTGTGATAAGATTGGTAATTAGCTCCTAAGCAAACTGATCTATTGAGGTCTGCAAGTCTTTGTAGTGTGACATGGTTTCTCACAAAGTTGGTACGCTGATTTGAAAGAATTGTGAGAAGCATTTGCAATAAACTTTTTCCTTTAGTAAGTAAAATTATTGTGAGCAGCATTTGATGTAAAGTTGCCTCTGGAATTACCTCCTTTATTAGAGTTGTTACCTTCGATTTTTCTGGTAAAAGTGACATAGTTGATTGTGACAATAGAGACAAAATATGTAGTTTCTTATTTAAGGGCTGTTTCAAAATCTGCCAACTTATCACGAAGCCCCTCAAATGAAATGGCGATTTCACGAGCTCTAATAGTTGTGGTCCAAGATCATTCAAAATGAAGATAATTAAATCTTTTCAGCTAATATTGCTTTAGCCATGGCAAGCTCATCAGTATAGCCTTCATAAACTGCAGATAATTTGTAGTGGATTTTTCTTTTGTGTTGAAAAAGTCAATATCTTTTTGGGTAATATTTATTGAGAAGAGTTTTAATGTACATAATGAGTGGTAGTTAATGAAATTCATTATATGGATATTAAAGTAGTAGTTTTATTTTACAGAATACATATAAGTTGGAAATATATTATGTGATTATTAAAGTAATAGGTGTTTTATAACCATTAATAATGTAATGAAACCTATTCTTAGAGCCTGCTTGATCTAGTTTTTTTTTAATTTAAAAGTTATTACGAAGTTTTTATGAAAAAAATAGCTCTTAAAATTAAGATAAAATAGTTTGATAAAATTTTTAACAAAATAATTATATAAGCTCTAATTTTGATTAAAATTACCATAAATTGTATTTATAACATCTTCAATCATCTAATAAATCAAAATAGAACAAGTCTATTTTGAGCTTATATACAATTTTATATGTTAAAATAAAAAAAAATTTAAGAAACAATGAAATAACTCTCAAACTCGTATAGCAGTAATAGTATTGGATATTTTGGTGAAAAAGAGAGAAAATCTTTAAATAATACTTGAATGCAGTTTTGAATATTAAGTTTACTTTTTCTCTTAATCTTTGTAAGAATAAAAAAATTCTAAATTTTGTTATTTTGTTGTTGGGTCTTTGTATCTTTTACTTTTTTTAATAGTCTTTATAGAGAGATGTAGAGGAAAGGAATATCGTGATTTTACATTGAAAAAGGGTAATTTATAGAAGGAATGAAAGGAATGGGAGATTGATTGAAAGAGATAGGTATTTTCTGAAAAGCTGATATATTTTTTAAAAAAAAATAAAATAAAGCCCTTTTCTAGAGGTTTTTTTTTTTAACTCTTTTTTCTACAATTTTGTTTTTTTTTAAAAAGTTACTTTATTTAAAAAGTTTTTCAAAAATTCTATTTTGACTTGACTTTTACTTTTAAGAGAAAGATAAGCTGAAAAAAAGTCAAGTCAAATAAGCACTTTAAATAGAAAATAAAAAGAAAAAAAGTGTATGTGAAATATATAAGAGAACAAGGTAAAAAAAAAGTATATGTAAAAAGGTATAAAAGAATAAGATAAGAAGGAAAATGAAAAATGAAAAATGTAATGGCAAAAAGATGCAAAAGAATAAGGTAAGGGAGAATGGGTGAGAAAGAGAAAAATCTATACTTGAGAAAAAAATTAAGAAAAAGATTTCTTAACTACTTTCATATCTAAACACTAAATCAAATTTTTTATAATATTTGAAGAAAAAGGTAACCTATAAACTCTAACACTTGTTCTAGGTTACTTTTATTACTATTCGTATAGTTTCGCTTGTTCTAGTTGTATCGTGTGAAGCAGTTGTTTTGCATAGTAGTGGTTCCACTTGTTTAAATTGTTCTCATTATCTTTTGTATAACTTTACACTTATTGCAAAACAATTCTCAAAGAAATATTAAGTTAGTAACCAAAATCAATTCCCTACATGTTATAATCTTCCTATTCAAAAGAATAGGGATCAAATCCCTTTTTCTCCAAATAAAAAAAATTATAATCAATCATTAAGTTAAATTCACCAATTAAAGGAAAAGGAATTTGAATATTTGCATATAACTATATATATCTGTAGACACCTTAATATATATATAAAATAAATAAAATAAATAAATAAATAAATAAACAATCATCATCCCTGCAAAGTCATCGGATTTTGGGAGATTACCCAAATTCGGTGACCTGCCCCCCCCCCCCCCCCCCAGCTAAGGCCTAGTTGAAATCATGCTCAACAGAGCATGATTTCTCCTACGGATTGTCCAAAAATTTGGACAATCCGAATGCTAAAAGGGGAGGGGGCATTCGGGGAGAAAGGGGGAGCCAAAAATTTTGAAAACAAAAAAAAGAGACCCAGTTTTCTTTAGAAAAAACCCAACAAAAATTTTCAAACCAAAAAAAAACCAACAACAAATTTCTTTTTGAAACCAAAACAGCCAAAAATCAAACCCAAAAAAAAAAAACGTTCAAAAAGATCAATCCCTGCAAAAAAAATCAAACAAAAAAAAAAACCTAGATCTAGCAACCAAAAACCACAATAAAAAAATCAAAACCAAAAAAAAGGGAAAGGGGGGGTCTAATCTAGGTGCGATTCGGGAAGAGAGGCTGTTCGGGTCGCTTGAAAAGCTGATCTGGAGGGATCGATGCAGAAGGCAAACCGATCGGTGAGCCCGGTCGGTGAGGGAGGCAGATCTGTGGGAGGTCGACACCGGTGGAGGAAGGAGGCTGTTTGGGGCTGTGGGAGGTCAGCGACGGAAAGAGAGAGGGAGATCGGACGGGAGAGGTCACCGGTGGGGAGGTTGTGTTTTAGAGAGAAGGCAGAGAGCCTTCGGGCTAGAGATAGAAGGGAGAAGGAAAAAATAAGAAAAAAGAAAAAAAAAAGAGCCTTTTATAATAGGAAGAAAGGGCCCAAAACGACGTCGTTTTGGAGACAGGAGGAAGCTAAAGAGTCTAGGGCAAAACGACGCCGTTTTGAGGAGCATCCAACACCAAAACGGTGCGTTTTGGACCTCCCCATCGCAAGCCTGCTGAGCGGATCGTCTAGGGCAATCGCGGGCATCTCGTTGTGCCGTGGATCTGGGCTAATCCAAGCCCAAATAAGTATATTGCTTTGGACTTTGTTTTTATTTATTTTATTTTTATTTCAATGTATTTTATTTTAGTTTAAGTTTTATTAGGAAAAATGAAAATATATAAAATTTTAGTAATAAGCACATAAAAAAATAGGATAATAAACTATAATATAAACCTAGATAAGTAAAATTAATAAAAAGATAAAAAAATAATAAAAATAAATAATAATAATAATAATAATAAATATAATTTTAATAGAAATGGCAATACTAATAATATAAAATATATATTTCAAAGTCAATGTTATAGCTAATGTAAATTTCAAGTTTAGCAAAAAATGAAAAACGAAAAAAAAATATATATAATAAAAAAATAATAATAAATAAAATATACATAAATTTATAAATAATAATAAATAATAAATAATAAATAAAAAAATTTTGAAAAGTTAAACAATTATTTTAGAACTAGTACCGATGATAGGATTTTCATACGGAACGCGAGAAGTTGCAATTCCAAATGAACTTCCTTAGGTTATGAATTTTAATTAGGATCCCACTAGTATGATGGGAGGGTCTTAATTCAAAATTTTAATAGTTCTAATAAAAAATAAAATAAAAAAAATATGAATAAGAAAATATAAATAAATAAATAAATAAAAACCTTTAGGTATATTTAATCATCAATAAAGAAAATCATAAATAAAATAAATAAGATGAATAAAAATCAATAAATTATAATAATAAATCATAATAACACAAAAAAAAAGAAGAAAAAATATAATAAAAATACATGTGCATAAAATAATAATAATAATAAATTTTGATCTAAGAATGTGGTAAAAAATAAGCACCCGCACTTTAAATATACGCAGAAATCAAAACGACTGTAAAAACAATAAGTAAACAAAGAAATTTCACAAAAGAAAAATAACAAGCAAGGAATGAACGTAGAATTTACGAGTGTATTGCGTATCATGCTTGCATTACAAACTGTCATGGCATATAGACCTATTTTGTATACGGATATAAATCCCGATGATGGGACTTTTCGAGGAAGCTTGCGAAGGCGAGTTTCATTGGTAAACTCCCTAAGTGAAAAGATACTTCCAAGCTCCACCAGTATGATGGGAAGGTTCGGAGAGATATCTTTAATAAAAGGTTTTTACCCGTATTAGGAGTTTTGCATTCACGAAAACACTGTTTTCTTCCATAAGCGATTATCTCGATGATGGGATTTACCTAGTGAACTTGCGAAGGCGAGTTTCTTAGGTATCTCTCTAGGTGAGAGGATACTCCCGGATCCCACCAGTATAATGGGCGGATTCGGAAAGTACACTCAATAAAAGGTCTTCGTTTGACCCTCTCGATTTTATGCCATGCATTGCACCATTACATCACATGTATGTCAAACGCGTAAAATATTTTAACTTGATTAATAGAATAATAATAAAGGAAACACAAGAACGAAATAAAGGGGTTAAGATGATAAATGATTAAATGGTACCATTTGTAGAACGGGCGTCACGGGAGTGCTAATCTTTCCTCGTGCGTAACCGTACTCCCGAACCCAAACCCTAAAAAATATGTAGACCAGTTTATTTTTCTTTCAACGGACCTAAAGTTAATTTAGTACTTCGTCGAATAGAACAAATTTATTGGGTGGCCAATCACACCTAAACAAAAAAATGATTGGTGGCTACTCCCCAAGTTATTCACGTCTAGCGATTGGATTTCCGTACCCGCACGTTGCAACAATATCATGTCTACCAAAAGTGCTTTGAAATACAATTGGATTTCTTAAAATGTTAATTAAAGAATTATATTTTATACATAAAAGTAAAGTATATATACAAATATATATATATATATATAAATATATAGGTTTATAAAATTGACATGTATCTATCTAAACAATTATGTTAACTTATAATCCCATTACGCAAGATAAAAAGATATGCATCACTTAGAAAAACAACTTTTTGGAGCTTTCAAATAATCAAAGAGAAATTCTTTTGATTATATCAACATTGGAAACTTTTCCTGTACACAATTGTGAAACGTCTACCCACAAGTGAGTTTAGATAATTGACAATCATAAGTAAGGAAATCACTAAATTTACATAATTAATTACATGAATGAACATGTGTCGATTATTTAATTCTACTTGTGCAATTTAAAAAGAGTAATGCTACATGCCCCTCTATTTTGCATTGCCTAAACTATCCGTAGCTGTCCTAGTATTAATTTACCTTAATTATTTATGCAATTTAAAAAGAGTAATGCTACATGCCCCTCTATTTTGCATTGCCTAAACTATCCGTAGCTGTCCTAGTATTAATTTACCTTAATTATTTATATATAATTATTGAAGCTTATCTCAATAGCAATGAGTAGATCCTAAAATCTTGATGTCCCAAGTCTAAGGAGGCATTTGGTGAAGGGACAAGTCTAAGGAGGCATTTGGTGAATGGAAAATGGATTACTTTAAGGTGGCCTTTGGTATTGTGGAAATAAAGTCACATTACTTGCAATGTGATTAATTAAATTATATTGCAGTGTTTGTTTTGTAACATATCACTGCAATGTAAGATTGCAATGCAATCACATTGCAGCCAATGGATGTAATGTAATTGTAGTCCAAAACCAATATAATCACATTACATTGCACTTTGCAATATTGTTAAAGATATTTTTACCCTTCAACTTTATTACTTTATTAAAAATATTTTATAATATTAAAATTAAAATAAAAATATTAAAATAAAATATATAATATAAGAAATAAAATATAAAAAATTAAAATTTATATAATATAGGTAAAAGAAATTAAAATAAAATATATAATATAAGAAAGAAAAATTAAAAAAAATAAAATTTATGTAATATAGATACAAAATATTAAAATAAAAATATATAATATAAAAAATAAAAATTAAAAAAAATAAAAATTTATATAATATAGGTAAAAGAAATTAAAATAAAATATATAATATAAGAAATAAAAATTAAAAAAATAAAATATAAAAAATTAAAATTTATATAATATAGGTAAAAATATTAAAATATAATATATAATATAAAAATTAAAAATTAAAAATTATATAATATAGATAAAAAATTAAAATAAAATATATAATATAAAAAATTATATTAAATAAATGAAAATAAAATATACAAAATTATAATAAAAAATTAAAATAAAATATATGATATTAAAAATATATTTAAGATATAATATTATATAAAAATTAACAATAAATAATATAAGTATATTAAACTTGTATTTTAATAAATAAAGGTAATTCTGTAAATTAACATTACATTTTCAGCAAAATACTTGTAAATCAAACGCTGTAATGTTATCTTCCTTGCATTTTAATCATTACATTACTTATATACCAAACACAACAATGTTATATTCCCTGCAATCACATTGCTTGTAATCACATTATCTGTAATCATATTACATTGTAAAGTACCAAATATCATCTAAAGAGATTTTAATTAAGAAGAAGGACTCTGCGTCATTTGGTATGTCAAAGTTGTTGGGAATGTAACTTTACATGTATATCAAATTCCAATAATGAGAGAGACGGTGATTCCTTTTTGGATTGGAGGGAATGTTGTTTTCTTATTATCGAGAAAAAGTAAAGTGGACTAAAATGACAAAAAAACCCCTCAAGTTGAATTCTCCGATTAAGAGAGAGGTGCCATTTGAATATGATGATGGGAGCAAGAAGGAAGGAAAGAAAAAAAAAAAAAAAAGAAAGGAAGAAGAGCTGTCAGGAATGACCATGGATGCAGGAAGAAATAAGATAAAAAAAATAAAAAAAAGAAAAAAGATAGAAAGTGGTGGATTGTGTGGCAACTTAGATATCCATATAACAGGAAGAAAAGGAAACCATGTTGTAGTTCATATATTAATCGATTAATTGTTTTAAATTAATTAAATTAACTAACATTTTTATAAAATAATTTAAATTAACTAATTTAATTTTTTAAAATATAATTAATTTATTAAAAATAAATATTTAATAATTTTATATATTTAAATATTTAAATAATTAATATTCAAATATTATGTTATTTTTATTATATTATAAAAAATAAATTTTAAAAAATTTAAAAATTAACATAAAAATAATTTTATTCAACTTATATTTTTATTCATAAAAATAATTTTATAAATTTATATTACATTTCTTACTTTCAAAACAACATTATAATATAATTATTTTTTTATAATCATCACTTTTTTATATGATATGCAACACTATAAGATTATTTTTTAACAATCACGTAACTAACACCCACTACGAAACGCCAACTAAATGTGAGGTAGGGCCGTTAGATGTAACGGGATCAGAGATGACGTTTGAATGGGACCATAATATTTGATGATGCTGATAGAATTTCATTCCACGTCAGAAAGGACGTCACACGTTCAGACGAGTTGTCGGGTAAGACAAATCATGTGATTGAAAGCAGTACACATGAACTTGCCCACTAACAAAACTGACGATGCCGACGATGGAATCCACCACGTGACTTGACTAGATTTTTTTTTCTTTTTATAAAAGCCGTGAGTTGACTAGTTGCCCCATCCGTTTGATTTTTACGAAATGTAAACAAAAATTGATTTTAGTAGTCAGTATATTTATATTAATAATTTTTTTTATAAAATTAATGTTTCATGAATTTTAATGATAACAACTATATATATATATATATCTATATATATCTATATATAGTAAGTGCTTTTGAAAAAATTATATAATTTTGAAACATCTCAAAAGAAGAAAATTGGATGATGTGTATAATATATATGAAATATGTATGAAATAATTTTTTTTAAAAAACGTTTTTATTAACACTAAGCCTCAATCAAAGTCTTTAAGTTGTTTATTAAAAATTCTACTGACATAATATAATAATATAATTAATTTTTATAAAATGGAAAATATATACAATTGTAAAAGGAAATTGATTTTCGAAAAACTTCTATGATTAAAATGTGTAAAGAATAATAAATTCAATATAAGATTAACAACATTTTTTTGTTGATTAAAATTTGTGAATAACAAAAAATGCAATTTCATCTTCATTGAATAAAATGTAATAAAGGTTTATTTTTAATATCAAATGTAATTTTTGAAAGAAGGAAAGATTTGAGTACTTTTTTTAATAAAAAAGCATTTACTTATTATTCAACTAAATATTCATATTTGTATATTAAAATTAGTCTATATCATATTTTTGATATTAACTATAATAAATCTTACCAACATTCTTCCTATACATGTAACATTTGTTTTTGGTCTTTTGGAGATTTCACTGGAACATTATGATGTTTACAGTAAAAGGATGTCTAATTTGTATATTATAATCATAATGTACTGTCACACAACAGTTTCTTATGAAAAGATAATGAAGGAAATACAAGTAATTACCAGAAGCGATATGCCAAAATGAAAATTAAATTTGATTTCACTATGATATAAGGAGTTGGATGTCTTAATTACTTTTTTCTAAAAAATTCGTAATTGTTAAACTCGGATTGAACTGTTACTCGGTAATGTAACCAGTCCGATTCTAATGAGGTTTTCATTGCCGAGAGTTGGTCCATATTATTACGCATTATAATTCAAAAGTTTTAAGAAGGCTTATTATGGGAGTTGCTTGACGTGCAACCAAAAGTTTATTGCTATATGCAGCTTGCATAAACTCTTTATTTACTAAAACCACCTGAGAACTCTGACCTGAGATACCGAACACTAATTCCAAGCCAGTTAAAGAAGAATTTTCTCCATTATGGCTTTTTATGTAATACTAGGATCCATGATACAAACACGGATGGTTGTTATATATAATTTGAGTGTGCTAAGGATTTGAAACTATAGGGAGAATTTTGAGCAGAAAACTCACTTCAACACGATTTTGAGACAAATTTGAGTGAAGGGAACTGGTTAAAAGTGAAGACTTTGCATCACACACACAAAGAACTTGCAAGTTTTATGAATACTGTGTTGTGTACGAGGGACACACGGTCAATGTTCAAGTTCCATGGTCCAGTATGTCCTTCAGATTTATCTATAATAGAGTATACATACACATGCATTAGTTTTTATGTTAGGTTTATTAGAAGGAAGTAATGAGTTTACTCTAGCTTATAAACCTCTTTTATATGCTATTGCTGCTGGCATTTGAGTTATATCTGCAGTGACTTAAATACCCGGTGAATCATTTCTAGTTAAATTGTGTTTGTAAAGTAGGGATATGGAATATTGGTATGTTCAAATAAACTGCATCAGATGATTGCATCAAAGAAAAAAGATCACTAGAAGAAAACATCATATAACTACATATAGATTATATTTCAAAAATGAATGCTATTTTTTTTCGTACACATCATTTCTTAATGGGAAGGAAAAGAGGGCTGCAGGCTACCATTAATTACAATCAATAAATATTGATGGAGATAGTGGATATATAGTTTCAAAACCAGCCTTTTTTCGTTTTGTTATAAGTGGATTTTTGTTCCAACCTTTTTATCCAAAAAAAAAAATAAAGAAGTTTTGGTTTGGGGCATTGAATTAGGGCTTTGGCCACTAATACGCTTGCATTCATGTTTAAGATATTTCTTAATTAATCTTTTTTGTAATCTGTCATTATTATGTATTATTATTCTTAACAATAATTCTGAACGCCTTTTTCTTAAAAGTTTCTGATTTAAGTTAATAAATAAGTATTAAGGGTAAAAAGGAATTAAACTAACTTGGCTTCATGCGTGGGGGTTCATGGGTGTAGTTATCTTGTGAAAAAGAAGAGATAATTAGATTGCTTTTTGGATTACTAATTTAATTATTTTAATATGGATTATCGTTTTGACCAGGTGCAATTATGTTTGTTTAATTCTCATAAAAAAAGATTAAATATCTAAATAATTCTCTAAATTAAAAAAATCAATTAAATCTTTATTTTTTTATTATGTTTAATTAAATTTTTAAAATTATATTTTAAATCAAATAAATCATTAAACTATAAAAAATTCAATTAAACTTCTATCATTTTATTATATTTAATTAAATCTTCAAATTTTTATTTTAAATAAAATAAACCTCTTTCAGTGACATTGACTAACTTATATTCACCTCCTCGTTAACAACCCGCTAGTTTTTGGGCTTAATTCTCCTCCTTCATCACCATAAGCCCTTAGGCCATTACCTAATTCCTCCAAGCCCTGTCACTTTCCTCGTTGGTTGCTACTTGGGCCCCTTCTATCGGAGGCCTCTGTTTTTTTTCCGTACTTTTTGCTTTTGACCAATATGTATCTTGTCTTTCTGCTTTTCAGCCTTCTACACACGTACCCCTCGTATTAGTCGACCCTACCACAGTCGAATTCTAGCCTTTTGCCATTTCTGTCACCTTATCACCAATCATACTCTCCTCCCCATAGCCAAAGTCACCTAGCCGTTTGACTCTTAGACATTGTGGCACTTTTTCTTCCTCAGGTAGCATTGCCACTGTCTCCGTCATTTGTGGCGGCTCCCCTTGTAGCGAGTCATTGTTTTCAAACTTTCTGTCGTCCATCACGTCCTCATTTGTATGTTTTGACTTTCCTACCCTTCTCAGCCCCTATCTTCTTTTTATATCTGGCCATATGTAGGGAACTCTACTTCCCTGACCAACAGCTCCCGAATCTTTGCCTCATATTTCATGCACCCCACTTCGAGCTCCACTATTCCTTCACTTCCTTCTTCCGGACATTCAATAAGTTAAAAAATTTAAAGTAAAATATTTGATAAGATTTTTTTATTAAAATTAAAAAAATTATTAAATTTTTAATTTTTTAATATTTTAAGATGTAAAATTTTTATATTTTTTAAATAATTAATACAAAATTAACAATCAAAATTTTTAATTTAAATAAATCAACTATCACATAAAATAATAATAATATAATAATATAATATAAATTAAAAATTAAAATAAAAAAATTTATAAATATTAAAACAATAGTACCTAATTGTTGAATGTTTATTACAAATCGCAAATGAGGTTCACGGCTTTATGAAAATAATAACATAATGGACTTTTTGTGTATTATTTGGAGAAAAATTGAAGTAAAAGGAAAAAGAAAGAAAACAAAAATGAGAAAAGACGAATTCAAAAATAGATATTATACATTGAAAAAGAAATAATTGATTTTATATATAGGAGAAAAAATATTTGTTAAAAATCATTAAATATGTTGATTGGAAATAGGAGAAATAAGTGGAGGAAAAATAGTTATTGAAGATGATTAAATACATATGACCGTTATTTGATTAAAAATAATAAAGTATTCTAGAAGTTAAAAAGAGATAAAAAATTGAGTTTTACTATACACATAATTAAAAAAATAAAAAAAAATAATGTTATCAATTATTTTTTATTTTTATATATATTTAATATAATAAATTATATTATAAAATTAAAAAATCTCTCCAAATTGGAGACCTAAAGCTCTTGTTTGGGTGACTTTACCCAAGAGCTGCCTCTGTCCTTCTTTAGCTTAAATGATATTAATATAATTCCATGGTAAAACTAGTCTCCGTTTAAAGTGTTGTCCTCTAAAGTCTCCGAAGTACCCCAACATGATGCAATGTTCAGGAAGGTGCCAAATGTCCATGCTTGAGCTGGTACCCTACACGCCGCCATCCGTCTCTTTCTGAGTTTGGTTTTGAAGTCATCTTTCCATTGTTTGATAGCAATAAATCACATATTAAGCTATCCCCACTTCTTGTTTTCCATTTGTTTTAACTCTTCTAGGTCAATGAAGGTTATGAGAAAGTGTCTAGGGGACAAGTTCTTCACTATTACACCGATATGTCCAACCATCCTCATCTTGTCATCGATTATTTCATCATCGGTGTTCTTGTCTGTTATTGCCACCACAATTCGTTTTAATCAATGGAGGTTTTCATCACTAAGGACCCCTTTGCAGCTTCTTCTTCTACTGCCAACAAAGACCCCTTTGTTGCCAGACTTCTCACTAGTTTCATCCACCCTCTGTAAAAACTTGGGCTTAGGATGTTTTGCCCCGATCATAATTTTTCTCTTTCTTCCCCTTAATGTTCCCCTCCTTGGCTACCATTATTGTTTGTTTCAATCCGCTTTTGTTTCCACTCACCCTCTAGAAGGAACTTTCCCCCCTAAAATGAGCTAAGTTCACGATTATCCTTTTGTTCAGCCATCGTATTCCATTCATTTTTACACAAGCTGTTGATGAATAGTAACTAACAATTAGAGTTAGAAAACCAATTCATATTATATTAAAAAACTCAAAATAGTATAACATTTATGTGGGCTTTACATAACAACTAATATAAATAAAAATAAGCAAAATAAGCAAGAAATTAGCTAAACAAACTTAACAATAAAGACCATGTTTTAGAAAGATGTGAAACTAAACTTTACGAAGACTCGTTTACTGGCTTTGAATCAGTCTCATAAGGGTCAACGTTCCCCCTTGATTCAAAGCTGCAAACTCCTAATTGCTGTCGAAAATAGTTATGCTTGAACTAAGATAATGACTTTGCAAAAATGTTTCCAATTTGCTCATCTGTACCACAAAACTTCAGAGTTATTATCCCACTTGCTACCAATTGACGAATAAAATGATGACGGGCTTCAATATGTTTGGTCCTTCCATGGAAAGCTATCATTGCAATAATAGCTTTATAGTCACAAAAGATTTTTGTTGCTCTAGCTTACTCTTGATTAAGATCAACAAGAATTCTTTTTAACCAAACAGCTTGACTTGTTGATGTAGTTGCAACAATATATTTCGCTTCCGAAGATGAGAGTGCCACAGTACTTTACTTCTTTGAACTCCATGATACTACACCTGATCCAAGACTGAAACTATAAATTGAAGTACTCCTATCATCCAAAGAATCTACCCAACCACTATCAATAAAGCTAAACAATTTGAAATCTAATACTTTGGAGTACAATAATTAGCTGTTCTAGCAACTTTTCGCAAGATTCTTTTCGTCACACCAAGGTGTTGTTTGGTTGGACTATGCATAAACTTGTATACAATACTGACAAAAAATGTAATATCAGGACGAGTATGTGTCAAATAATTCAATCCACAAATCAATCACCTGAAATAAGTTGCATTAGCCTTTTTAGTTTCATTTTCAGATTGCAATTTTTCATTCACATTCATAGGTGTAGAGGCTACTTTACAATTCAACATATTGAACCTTTTAAGAAGATCAACTGCATATTTTTGTTGTGAACCAAAAATTTCAACTTCTCTTTGTTTCACTTCTAGACCAAGAAAATATTGCAATAACCCCAAATCTGATATTTTAAATTTTTTGATCATAGAAGACTTAAAGTTGTCAAGAAAACATTCACATGGCCCAAGATAAATCATATCATCAATATAAAGACATATTTCAAGAAAATCAATACCTTCTGTCTTTAAATACAGAGTGGGCTCATTTTTATTTCTTTCAAAACCATTTTCATGAAAGTAGGAACTAATTTGTGAAAATTTAAATATCTCATTATCTTTAATGGTCTTAAGTTTTAAATTCCATGATAAGTGATATGGTTTTAATGGGATTATAATAACTACTCATTATTTGAATGAGATCATAATAATTACCTATTATTTTTTAAAAAATATCCTAATTTTGAGGCAGTAGTTATCTCCTTGATGGGAGCAGTTCTGCTTATTTAAATAAAAAATGTGCACATCCCCAATCTAAGCAATTTTTAGAAAAAATAAATACCTTGTTACCATCACTGAAAATTGCTATTGGGTTGGAAGAACTCATAAAGGAAAAGCTTGAAGAATTTTTGAATAAAAAGGTTGGAACTTGTGAAGGAAAAAGCTTGATATTTTCTATGGTTGGAGATTAGTGTCATGATCCTTATAGAATAATAATTTTATCTGCCAGTGAACAAAATATTGTATTATTTTTGAAGTTAATTAATATTTCTCAATACATATGTATTTTTGCTTCCGCTTGTGTTCCATTATATATATGAGTAGTATATATGTTTTCGAATTTTAACACAGGGTGCACAAGTTCAAGATAATTAGAAGCTCTTCATGATTTTCCAACAAAAAAAGAGCTTTTACATTACTTTCAAGAAATGCAACCTTCACAAAAATCAAGGGATTCAATTTTAGAAAACCCAATAACCATTTCATTTTTACTTAATAGTTTCAAACCATTTTCATTCAAGTGCCCATAACATAAGTGCCATAAATTGGACTTAGTATTTCTACTAACAACAAAGGTAGAATGTTCATCTTTTGAAACTTCAAGAGGAAACGTTTTATTCTATGCCATGTGAACATTTAACTTTATCTAGTTTGTTTGAATGGCAATGGTACCTTTGCCTTCAACCTAAAGCTGCTTATCATCACCAAGTTTGACGTTAGATTTCTGCATCTCATCTAATTCTTTGAACAGCAATTAGGAGCCAGTCATATGATTTGAGCAACCAATATCCAAAACCCATACATCATCAAAAACATCTTTATCATAAAAATGGACCATGAATAGCATACTATCTTCTTTTACAAAGTTTGCTTGTTTGCCCTCACCCCTTTGCTTAGTCTAGCATTCAACTTCTTTGTGGCCATACTTCTTGCAATAGTGACACTGAATGAAACTTTTGAACTACTTTTGTTCGGTAGATTGCCTTTGTTCACCGTATCATGTTGACTCCATTAGTTTTTGATGATAATAAAGCATTCTCACTCATTTATGTCTAACTATATTACTTGAGTGTGCAGGATGATAATGTATGTCAATAATAAATTAATCACAGAAAAGAAAATATCAAAACTCATAAGAACAAGGAGCTATAAATGAGTCACAAAAAAAAAGCTTCTTAGTCAGATAACTAAGGGAGTTAGTCAGCTAAAACTCAAAAGTGAAATTGACTGCTTCAAAAACAATAAGCTCTTAGTCGGTTAAAGCCTTACTTAATTAACTAAGAGAGTAAAGCAGATTGTGAGACAAATAAGACTTAATCGACTAAGAAATATAGTTAGTCAACTAAAAAGCATAGTTAGTCAACTAAGAGCTCACTGCTAGAGACTTCAGTCACAAGATAGAGATGACTTAATCGACTAAGAAATATGTTAGTCAACTAAGAGCACTCTGTTTGAAAATTTGAATTTGAATGCTAGAAGACGGGTAGAACTGATTCTAAACTGTTTCCAATGGTTTGAAGCTGCCAAACATCCATCAGAGTTGGTTTTTCAAATATAAAAGACATCCCCAAATGTTAAAAACAATAAGAGTTGTTTCCAAGATAAAAAAGAGCTCAAAAATAGCAAAAAACTCTCTCAATCCTTCCTGCACTTCACTCCAATCTTTATAATAGAGTTTAACACTTCATTTTGTGCCATTCAAATCAAGTTAGTGATAATAGGTACTATTTAATATATGTTCTTCTTGATTACTTAGAGTGTGCGAGTCACTCTAAGGGAATTAATCAAGCTTGGGTTAGCTTGATTGGTTGTATAAGTACTAACTCAACCTAAGAAAAGTTAGATTTAGGTTTTGATCGATCTCGGGAAAAACCATTGTTAAAGGTTGTGGTTGAGCTTCTAAAAAGTCATTGTAAAAGCTTGATAGAAGCTTGGGAATTCCATCTTTTATAGTGATTTGGTTTGGAAAATCCTTGATTGGAAGATCAAGGTAGTGAATGTAGGTCAAAGAGACCGAACTGCTATAAATCTTTATGCATTGTCTACCCTATTTTATTTTTCATTTCATTCTTCTTTAAATTATTCATTCATCCAGCATTTAACTTTTCATCATTGACCTTTAACTAGCCCCCAATTAGAAGTCAAGTTTAGTGACATTCAAAAAGTGCTATTCACCCTCCTTCTAACACATATCTTTGGGACCGACATATCGTCCATTGCCTCAACCTCGGCCATGAGATCCTTTGCCATTGCCATGAAATCCAACTATATCTTGGTTTCTTTCAATTGGATTTTCTTCTTTGTTCTTTTAAGAAGACTCCTCTTTCACTTGAAATGCTCGTTCCTCACTTTTCTTTTGTGAACAGTTCATGTTGTCCTCATGAGCTTGCAAAGAACATATGACATCATTTGTGAAACAAGTGTAGATGCTCTATTTTAAATAATCTTGTGCACTTTCAAAATTATTCATCTGGAACGTTTCAAACTCTTCACAAGGTGATTGAAGTATCATATCAATTACCTTTGATAAGTCTTGAAACTTTATTCTTTGAATTTCCCATGCTTTCTTTGAAGTAATTGTTGAGAAAATCACCTCAGTGAGAGATTGTTGAAGAAAAAAATAATGCCCTTATGTCTTTTTTTTTTTTTTTTCTGTTTGCCTTCATCCTTTGCTTGTTATCTTCATCCTTTGTATCATACCCGCTCTCAACCAAGTCCTATAGCTCTTGTGATAGGAACAAGGTTCATTTTTATACTCCAAAACTCATAGCTGTCACCTTTGAAATTGGAATTAAAAGCTGTGTAGACATTGCAATGCCATTGATAGCCATACCTTTCTTTGTTTTATGTGAAACACTCCTATCTTTTTCTTTAGAGCCTATTTGGCCTATTTTTTTTTTTTTTAGCTTAAAAGCTATTATAAAACTCTTATAAAAAATAATAACTTTTAAAATTTAGTTAAAACTGTTTGATAAAATAAATTATATAAACTCTAATTTTAGTTAAAATTATCATAAAGGATATTCATGTCATCTTCATTCACCTAATAAATTAAAGTGAAACAAGTCTGCTTTAAGTTTATATACAATTTCAGATGTTAAAATAAAAAAATTTATAAAGAAATGGAACAACTCTTAAACTTGTATAGCAGTAATAGTATTAGATTTTTGTTGATCTAACAAGTAATCGAACCATGATGCTTCAATTCTAAAAAAAAAAAAAAATGAAAAGAGGAAACAATGCATTTGACATTAGAGAAAACCTTTAAATAGTATTTGAATGTAACTTTAAATTTTGGGTTATCTTTTCTCATAATCTTTGTAAAAAAAAAAAAAATTCTAGAATTTGCTATTGTATTGCTAAGACTTTTGTTTTTTTTTTTTAAAGTAATCTTTGTAAAGAGAGATGAAAGAGAGAGAGATTGCGATTTGCATTGAAAATGGTGATTTGCAGAAGGAATGATAGGAGGGGGAGATTGGTTGAAAGACAGGTATTTTCTGAAAAACTGACGTGCTTTTAAAAGAAAGGACGAGAAAACTTCTCTTTAGAGCTTTTCTATAAATCTTTTCTTTTTAATTTTGGTTTTTTAAGAGTTTCTCCAAAATCTTGTTTAGCTTAATTTATGCTTTTAAGAGGTAAATAAGTTGGAAAAAAACTAGACCAAACAAACACTTAATCTCGCTCTCTGACTTTGGTTGCTGACTCAGACTTTCTCACTCGACTTAGAAATTGGCTATGATACAAAAAATGTTGATGAATTGTGACTAACAATTAAAGTTAGAGAATCAATTCATATTCCATTATAAAACTCAAAATAGTACAATCTTTATATAGGCTTTACATAGCAACTGACATAGTTAAAATAAACAAAATAAGTAAGAAATTAGCTAAACAAATTTAACTATAAAAGACCACATTTTAGAAAAACATAAATAAACTTCAGGAGACTTGTTTAATGACTTTGTATCAATCTCATAACTGTCAACACAAGCATCCGTCGTCTCTACCAAATGTTCGAATCTAACAAAGCCATATCTCCTCCCCACCTTGCTCCTCTTTGTTGCTATAAATAGATCCACTCTGTTACCACACTGCCGAAACACCTTCTTCAACCACCTGTAATGCATCTCATCTGGTAAATTATTGACAAACACTGTATATACCCGTCGTTTGTAGTGGTGGTTCCCCCTTATGTGAGTCAGTCATTCTCTTTGGCTTGATAGTGCATGAAAGAAGGAAAAACTTAACATGTCTAAGATGGCTCGCAATAAATAAGAGATGACTTGTTATCACTTCTGAGTCCATATTTTTTCTAAATATGTATATATATATATATCTTTATAATTTTATTATTTTTTTATAATTGAAGGAGGGGAGATTCGAATTTTACTCTCTAAATAGGGGATCATGTATTAACTAATGAGCTAAATGCTCGAGTGCTCTTAATATATATATATATATATATATATTAGTAACAAAATTTTTAAGTCTAGTTTTTAATGAGTGTAGTACTTTGCCTAATCAATTTTGTCCAAAATATTTGTACTCTTTTATATAGTATGTAGTTATTGGATAAATTCAAAAATGTAATCTATAAATTCATGAGTTAATCAATAAATTTAAATATGAAATATTACAATTAAATCAATAAGGTGGGACAAAAATGATGGGATGAAAATATTTTTCAGTTTTTGTTTATATAAATTTAAATTTTATTAAGAATGGTCTACTTTAATCAAGATTTCAAGATTAATAAGTATATAAAGAGATAGATAAATTAGTCTATATTTAAATTAATAAAAAAATTATCAATTAAGGAAAATTTACACTTTGATGTTAGCAAGGAAATAAATAAAAATTATTCAATGTTCTAATTTCATAAGAAAGTTATTAATTTACTAAATTATAGAAAGTATATATATTATTCACTATTTATACTTTTGGAGTTTGTACTTTTATATATAGTAATAATAACAATTATATCCTTGTACCTCTTATGTAATAATTTTTTTTATATATTTTTTATTAGAGAAAAGAGGAGACAAACTCTACTTCTTACGTAGAAGATGAAGCACCAACCATTCGGATGCAAAGTGTTTTATTATTAACTAAATGCTGAATCATTTTCTCTTAAATCCCCTGTTAATTTCTATGGACGTTTATTCCCAAGCTTGTAATCACATCTTACAAGCACCTCTAAGATGCTCTCCAGTAATAAATATTGTTTTATATCTGATTAACACTTTACAGCTTGCTAAGGTAATGTCTACCAAACATTAATTAATTTTCGCCGTAGGATTTGAATTGATTCATGTGTCTATCAGATCATGTGGTCTCCTATTGATGGTTTAAAAATGTGCATAAATAACAAACTTGCTAGCAAAGAAAGATCAAATGTCAGCGATAGAAAATTCCATGGAGTTGAAACCAACAAACCAAAAACCAAACAGTGGAAATGCTGTAAATGCTTGAAATTTTCAGGAAAAAAAAGGAGAGCAAGCCTATTCACCATTTGCAATTTCATTGAACATTTTTGAACAATGTTGAGCAAACCTTTCAAGGGTCAAAATCAAGCAGCAGGGGAGCAATCCGTAGCAAGGGCTCCAAGGTGCCTGGTGAAAACTTTCTAGCAAATAGAAAGCACATTGAAGTTGTGTTGCCATTGTAAATGCATTCCGATCCATGTCGAATTTGATTCAAAAACTCATCTGAGATATCAGGCCATCCGAACTTCCTGGGATGTGGACCTCCTCTCGACCAATCTACCCAAGTAGTGCTCCGATTCGAGTTTAATTTTCCGTAGAACATGTTCACCAATGTAGGAATATAATGTTCATCATTATAGCATGGTGGCTGACAGTACTGTTGGAAAATTGAGTAATACTTTTTATCAGAAACAATGTGCAGGGCAATGTCACGGTGAACTTCAAACCATTGAGACCCTTTTCGCCAGTCGGTGATGTTAATCGCAGGCCACATCTGGGGATTGTATCGCCCGCGCCCAGCTTTCCTGGGGTCATCAAATACGCTCAAGAAGCTTAAATTTGAGTTGATGAGGTAGTCGTACGTTTTTTTGAAGTTAAACAATGGAATGCATGAGTCCGAGAGAAGAACAAATCTTTGATTGGAGATGTCAAGAAGTGCATTTGCCAGAAGACGCCTCTCGGCATCTATCATTGTTGCAGTTCCCCAGAAGACTGGCTGTAGCACCCAGAAAAATAAATGGTCAGTAATTGGGAAAAGTTTATGCAATTTTTAATTCGATTAAAATGATATGTTAAATCCTCAAATGAAATATTGTGCAAGCCGTTGAATCCTAACGTGGATATTTAACCAAATTAAGAAGAAAAACAGATGCAAGTTATTGATTTCTAAAATCTAACCTTGCTGGGGATTCTTCTACCATAGAAGACTGAAGTTTCAGGAACTGTTTCATTGTAATCAGGATGTGAGTGAACGTAAATGGAATAAAGGCCTTCACTCCCCTTAAAATACTTCTCCCACAATGGAGCCAAGGGAAGTGGCCCTGCTGTCAAGAACATGAAAGCTACCTTTGGGGCATGGTGATTATGAGAGGATTCTTCAATTCTTGGAACCGTAGATGCTCTACATAACAACTCCTCGTCTGTCATATTATGCATCAGAGATTTTTGTTCTTCCAAGGAAACACTGCTAGAGTTGGATGTTCCATTTGTTGAAAAAGATAGGACTTGCTCCAACAGTGATGGTGGCGGCGGCGATAATGGTGGTGTTGTTGGTTGTGGAATTGGTGGAGAAGTAGAACCTGGTGGTATTGAAGGAGAAGTAGAGACTAAGGAGGCTTGAAAAATTAGTGGGAGGCTTTTAAGATTTAAACTAATTATAATACCAAGTGACAAACCAATGACAAAGGAGATAGCATGAAAGACAAGACTACGCATCAGAGGGGTAGTAAATGGCTTGGAAAATGGTTGAACAATATGTTGCTCAATAGCCATTGTTATTGACAAGAGCGGGGGAGAAGGAGACAAAATTCATAATCTCTAATTTCGTCATTGAGCAATTTAAAGTTGAATTGAAAAGCTAGATGGACGGGATAATTAGAACTTAAGATAAGGCCTCTTTGCATGTATTTCACTTCTTTCAGATCGGACTGATTCCCTATTAATTCCGTATAGTGGCTCTAGCCGCGTTGAGTTTCTCGGTTTGCTAATAATTAAAATGCACTTGATGCTTCTTTGAATAGCAAAGGTAATTCAAGAAAATATAGCAATTGGTTTCAAGGACTAATTCACAAGATGCATGGTATTCAAGAATCAGTGGCACATCTTTTGTTAAAAAAAAAAAAAAGGGGAGTGTAAGGTATCGGATTTAAGTCTTAAATAAATGGAGGTGGAGTCTATAAAAGAAGGGAAATGGTTTATTTTATTGTGTAACATGACCTTTAAATAAGAGAAACAAATCTGCTTCATTACTCTGAGTGATATTATGTATGTGTTAGTGGTATTGCTAAACTTCAAGTGAGAGGAAGTTCAATTATGATAAAATGAATCACATAATATAAATTTGGATTTGAAACATTTTAAATATATAAACATCATAAAGATCACTTCATTTACTATTATTTGATTTTAAAATAAATATCCGTCATAAACTTAATTTAACATTGAAAACCCCTTTTCATATTAACTGTATACTCATAATATATTCCAAAATTTCTCAATGTAAGAATCATTTTAATTAATTATAACCACATAATACTCTTTCCTCACATATAATAATAACAAAGTTTAGAGGGTAACATAGACACTGCACGTAAACATAAAAAGTTCATTACATATATAGGGGCCAACGAAGGAGGACACAGTTTGCTCTAAATCTCATTGTATCCAGTTATCCAAAAAAAATAAGAGAATCTGGTACCAAAAAGTCCAACTATTATAATTAAGTATTATCACTATGCCTTGGCCTTTAGTGTTTTTGTACCAGTAGAATTTGCACCGGATCATTCTTGGAGTTGAACTGTTTGAAAAATTATCTGGCCTAGTAGTTTAGGTATATAATTCGAACCTGACAGATGAAGTAACTTATTTTATAAGCATCGAACACAGAGTTGCAAAGGAGAAACTAAATCACTTAATGTGATTAGATCCAAATTGATTTGTCTAAAACCGAACAAGAATATAATATAATGGTCTGCCACAACTGCTAAAGAAAACATGAGAAGCAGAACACCGGAATCAGTGCTGAGATTCAGGTACGTAACCACATTGGCACTCTTCCTGCCAATCCGCTTTCTTGGTCACTTTTGCTTCTGCTTTTGTAAACTCTAGCTAGCTACTTTGTTTTCCTAGTCAAAAACTTTTGAACAAAATCTTGAGAACCTTAGAAAGATGAACACTAATTTGTGTTAGGCATGTGCTTAGGGCTTGGCTTATCCACTAATTACTCATCTTAACAACTTTTGCTATTATATTTCTTGATTTTTTGTAGGCACTTTTATTTCTTGTTATTTAAATAAACTTTACTTAAATATAAACAATTTCTTATTCATTTGACTATTTTAACTTGTTCACGAAAACAGGTTTGCCTTAATCTACACGCGAACGGCAATACCTTAACCCCTAAAACCTCAATGGCTGGACAGGTGTTTGAATCTGTAAGAATGCTAACCATTTCTAGCATAAGAAATGGTGGAAGTGCAATTGCTTAGGCTCCAATTTTTATTACAGCTGGAGAGCTATTGCTAGTCAATATGTAAACTAAAGAGGACTTTACGTGCATGATGCATGAAACTTTCCACAATTATGAAATTGTTACATTTCCTCAAATGGGAATTTCTCAAGAAGTTGGTCACGTTTGATCAGTACCTGCCAGTTATTTTATTAAGAATTGAAAGAAGACTAGGATCTTGGTTGACTTGACAATAATATAAAGTTTGTGTAATGAATGAGTAAAGAGTTAAAAGACTTGTTGAAGCAAAGTGCTGTACGCCAAGCTAGGGCCAAATAT
This sequence comes from Theobroma grandiflorum, assembly GCA_036013995.1. Classification (NCBI taxonomy): domain Eukaryota; kingdom Viridiplantae; phylum Streptophyta; class Magnoliopsida; order Malvales; family Malvaceae; genus Theobroma; species Theobroma grandiflorum. Next base: position 13,129,342 of record CP142132.1, on the reverse strand, counting down.
TCACCATTTCTTCTCTTTATTTTAGTATCGATTTTACAGATTCCGGAAAAGAAAATCTTTCTAATCCAGCAACCCAAAAGGAATGCAAGGCAGTCTTTGAAGCAAAGCCGGGGATTTGACTAACTTAATCCTCTATATACTATCCTTTTAACTTATTATTATAGTAAAAATTGAATTTGAATCTCTTCATTTGTAATATAAAAGTAAAAACTAATCTTAATAGATTACGAATACTATTATCAACTTGATTCAATAGGTAAATTAATTATGTTTTTCTTAGTTTCTATACAATAAATAATTACTAAAGTGAAATGAAAACAATAGTATGAAGAAATATACATATGATTGATTGATTGATTGATTTATCTAATAACTTATAAAGATTTAAAAAGGTTCTACTTTCTTTCTCATTCGATTTATGAAATCAAACTCAGTCGGGGCTTTTAAATTCTAAGCATAAGGCAAAGCCCAGGAATTAGAGCTACAAATGGAATTAAGTGACTTAATTATCTATAGTAGGGTATACATACACATAAATTAGTTAGGTTTATTAAAAGGAAGTAATGTCTTTACTCTAGCTTATAAACCTTTTTTATATGCTATTGCTGGTGGCATTTGAGTTATATCTGCAGTGACTTAATTAACCGGTGAAACATATCTAGTTAAATTGTGTTTGTAAAGTAGAGATATGGAATATTGGTATGTTCAAATAAACTGCATCAGATAATTGCATCAAAGAAAAAAGATCACTAGAAGAAAACCCAACTTACTTTGTTCATCCATAATGCTTAGGCCAAACATCATATAACTATATATAGATTATATTTCATATCCTTGCAAAGAGCTCAGAAAGCAATAATTGATCGGCCTTCCACTCTTGAGTCCTCTTGTCTCTGCTTCATTTCTCACTAGGGAATGGAGTTTAACTAAACTGAGAAACCACCTGCACAATTTGCCCAACAAGCTCAACAACTGAAACCACAGCCACAATTACTCTGATCCAAGCAAGACAGAAACCGAACATTTTGATAGTCTGATTAGCTGCCTGACAAAATGGATTAGTTTCTACCTATTATATAAGAAACAAAAAGCATCTCCTATTTAAATGAACTGACTTCTGACATATCCAGTCTCTCGTTTACTTACTACTCATTCATCGAATCGTTAGGGCCATTGTCATGAGAATTACAATGAGCAACAGAGAAGTTCATGAATAAACCCTGTATTCTAGATTAGATTATAATGAATGTTATGTTCTTTTAGTATACATAATTTCTTAAAGGGAAGGAAAACTGATGGGAGATAATGGATATGTAGTTCCAAAACCAGTGGAATCGAACTCAGAGTTGGATTACTTATTAGTATCAAAATTGTCACTAAGCTACAATACAAGTTGAGTGAGAAAGTAATTAGTTTGGCATGAAAGAAGACCTGCTTTTGTCCATCCTGGACTTTACTTATACTTTAAAGGCCCCTAAAGAAGCTTTTGGATTGGATCACTGAATTGGGCCTTTGGCCCAGATCACCCTATGACCTTGACTGATAAAGTTGCAGAACGCAGATACTTACATGAGAGTAGATTCAATATTAGATAGTTTTAAAGAATACTAAAGCAAATATAGATTAATATTTTTTGTTATTGCTTTACACGTGAATATTTATTTTTTATTTTTTTTAAATAATAATTATATATAAATGTAAATATTTTTAAAGTGTAAAATTTGAAATTTAAATAATCCAAATTTTGTAATATTTATTTATAGATTATTCAATATTTTTAAAATTAAGAAAAAATTTTTTAAGGAAAATTATTTAATATTATTAAAATTTTTCTTATAAATTGGATTTTTTTACAAAAGTTATTCAATACATTAGAATTTTTTATTACAAATTGGATAACTCTTATTGATATTTATAATAAAAAATATTTTTAATGAAAATCATTTTATACAATTAGAATTCTTACTTATAAAATGATAAATTTTATTAATATTTATAATATAAATATTTAAAATGATAATTTAGATATATAGTGAAAAAATATGTTTATTTTTCGTCAATAAAAGATTTTACCAACATTTGTGCTTTTTATAATATATATATATATATTTAAAATATAGATTTAGTTTATAGATAGTATTATATTGTAATTCTAATAACAACGTTGAATGTTACTAAAATTCAAGATCAGTTATGTTGATAAATAATTATTGATGAGTAACATATTCATAATTATTAGTGGCTTCAATAAAAAAGAAAATATTCATAATTTATATATAGTTTGTAGACTATACATGTATTTTCTTAACAATTTTTCTTTCAATCGAAACGCCTCGGTGTTTCAAACTTTGGGCACTTTAGACGCACCGTTTCAGCTGGAACAGAAGGAGAGAACCAGAGAGGTTGCTACCGAAAAGCGGAAGGGGGATGGGAAAGCAAAAGGAGGAAGAAGAGGAAGACAATAGAAGAGAAGCGGCAATAGCGTCAACCCTTTCTTTGCAACCCAATTTCAAGCCTGTTGGTGTCAGTCATCAACAGCTTTCTAAATTCCGGGTACCATCTTCACCACCTTTTCTTTTTCAAGCTTGTTTTCATGCTTTATAGGGATGTTTATATGAATGAATTGGAACCCTTTATCATCTTTAGCAGATTTTTTTTTACGGGAATTGAGATGGGCAGTGAAATCTTAGGTTTATTTTATTATGATTAAAGATCTTTGACATTGTCAAATTTTTTAAGTTGTCAACTTGTTTTGTTAGATTAAGGATTAAACTTGGCAATGTTATAGAACTTTTTTGTGCTGAAATCTACTCGATTAACATTTTCAAAAACTTTTAAAGTCTACATTTTGCTGACCCTTATCATACTGGGTACCTGGCATTATGGTAATGGATGTTGGTGTTTTATTTCCATTTTGGTTTTGAGATATATTTGTTTAAGGCTGTTTCATCCTTTTGGATGCTTGAGGTTCTTCCTGAGAAAAATCATCTTGCAGTTACATATATGGAAGACTGAAACCTTTTGTTGCTTCTAGTTGTCATCCATGACCTTATTCGATTTTTGGGCATTATGGTACAGTTTTTCTTGTATCATAATGAGAGAATCTAATTCTTTTTCTTCCCTTTTCTCTGTCTCTATTTTCTTGTTTCCAGTTTGTTTATATTTTAATTTGAATCATACACTACTAACACCTTATTCTTGTGAGCCTGACAGTGATGGTGTAGCAATATGGTCTCTCATGGGTAGGATATCTGTTTTGCATAATAGATTGTTTCATGTTTCATTCAGTTGATTCGGTTTAGTCCATGATGGGCATATGACAATGATAAGTCATAGCTCTTAAGCTCCAGGAACAAAGTACAGCAACATTGTGGCACGGGAATATTTCCATTTTATGCGTCTTTCTATTCCTCAGTTCAGTTTTTTGAACTGAAAGGTTGTCATGAAGATTTGAAGACAATTTTAGTACAGGCTTCCAAGAAACACACCTTACTTTGTATAGTTAATGCTCTAGAATGGTTCTTGATGAATGGCTGAAGACGTTGGTCAATAGTTACAGGGTCACATGTTATAGTGTTGATTGTTTTTTTTCTCGTTGTCATTGGTATAAGACAACTTTATTTTTTTAAAAAAAAAATACAGGACAACTAAAATTTATTTGGTCTATACTGGCAACTGGCATTGGAGCTACGAGGTGGGGGTGATTCTGCTTTACTAATTGGGTTCTTGATTTGTCTCTTGAACTGGGTCTTGCCTCTTGATTCTGTTAACGAATTGGTTGTTTGATAGTTACTATAGATTGTAGAAACCAGCCTAAGCACTTAACAGCAGGAGGCACAAGGGCCAGGGGTCGAAACGACGACAGTATCTTTAGTCTTAACCTCTCACTTGTAGCAGAAGAAAATAGTGATTGAGAAATATTTCTATTTCTTTTTCATTTTTCTTTTCTTAGAAGTTAGAAGGATATCTTTATTTTGCAGTCATGTGACACTGTTTGCTGTTAGGCATCTTACTCTGCAGGAGTCAAAACTTTTATTTTTGTCATTTAGGTTCTCGTTTTTGAATGAGCCATTTATTAGTACTCTCCATTTTCTTTCCAGTAACTTACCTGCATATTTGCCTCTATCTATCTGAATATTGTATATAACAGGAGCTGCACAGGAGGCGCCTACAAATAAAAGCAAAATCAAAGATACATAAGAAGCCAAAAGGTACCTTTTGTGGTTTCTATTATCATTGATAACTTTTTATTGTGGGATGTTTGCCTCATTCCTCCACAATTTTTTGTTCTAATTGTAGATCAAACCAAAAAAATTCATGCTGAAGACCTCAATACCATAGATTCTCAAGGAACAGATTCAAACACCAAAGTTGAAGGTTCAAGTGTTTCCAACTTGAAGAGCGACAGTGAGGATGATAATCCCTTTGCACAGCAAGACAATGTAATTGTGCAGCATGCGCCAAAAAAGCGGCAGAAATTGCATTGGGGGTACGTTTCACCTTTGCTTTCCTAAAACATAAATGCAAAATGAACTTATAAGCAAAGGATTGCGGCTCCACTTGATGCGCTTATACATCACAACATTTTTGCTTCAATGTTCTTCAAAAGCTGATGTTAGTTATGCGTCATGGATTGCTGCTTCATCTGATATCCCTTGTCTAATCTTTAATAGTTTCCTTCCTACGTTATTGTTTGTTTGCAGACTTGATACAAAGGAAAGGTGGGAAAGGAAAGCCAACATGTAGATATTTCAGAAGAAAATACGGCATTCTCAAAGTGAACTCTGATCTGTTATCGCATATGCGTGGATGAAAGTTCTACAAGGTCATGCAGTCTAACAAATTTTATTGAGAAATGTCCACTGTGCAAAAGTGTGTATCTCATGTATACTTGGGGGCAGTTTGTGGATGCTAGAGATGGGAAATGGAAGAAAAACCAGCAATCCTTTGTCATAATTATCTTGCAATATAATCTTTTGTTATTATTATTTTTCTCTTTTTGTGTTTTGCTTTTGTACTAGGATTGCCCTTGATGGCTGCTAAATCCAAAAGGTTGTTTACCATTTTTAGGGAGAAAAGAATGTGAAACCATTTGAACTTAAAAAGAGGGATGAAAAAGTTAAAAAGGAGGAAGCACTTCTCTAACCACAATTTGTATCGCATTCAGATGTAGTACTTATCTTAGCGATACATGTATGATTGAAAAGGACCACTCCCATTTCTATGCAGCATCTTGTTATTGATAAATCAACTGAGAGATCAAACTAAGGAAAATCCCGTTGGAAAATCTCATTCAGTTTCTACCAAGTGCTACAATCCGGATTTTATACAGACATGGACACCCCACTTCCACTAAATGCTCTAGGCTTAACCAAAAGATGCAAAATAGTCTTAGCCTAGTAATGGAATGCTCCATGTGACCACGCATCATCAGATGGACATAAATAAGATACAGAGATCATCACGGGATGCCTTTGAGAATTGTACAAATCAAGTCACCGGGTTAAGAGCAAGCTCTATTTCTTCCAATGATCGCCCCTTTGTTTCCACGACATTACCAGCTATGTACAAGACGGCAAGAAGACAGACCCCAGCGAATCCCAAATACACTGTGCTGATCCCAAATTTGTTTACAACACTCAAGAAATACAGGCCGATGACAAAGTTGGAGATCTGTTAGAACAGAAACACAACTCAGCGACCAAAGCAAGAAATACCCAATTGATGGAAGAGTGCAAGATAACATCAAGAATACTAGAAAGCAATCAACAAACATTTTCAGATCATGTTCTTTTAAAGAAAATATATGCAATAGAGAAAGCCGTATTAAGGAAGAACCACTGGTATAGTACTACTACTACTACATCCAATCAAAGAATCTAGATGCGGTTTTGCTTGTAGGAATATACATACACATGTACATACATATCAAACATCTTTGGGCAGGTTCTTTATCGTGACTTACCCAATGCATGCCAAGTGATAAAGCCACTGCTTTTGCTCTGATTCTGGAAGCAAATATCTCTGGCAGAAGAAGAGCAGGCACAGGACCGGCGCCAAGTGAAAAGGATAATACATAGCTGTGAAAAAGAAACGGAAGCCAGGTTTAGATCTCCCTGGCCATTAGGAGGTGACGACAAGTGCACGCATCAAAATAAGAAGCTTTAAGGGGCTTCATTAATTGTATAAAAGAGTGTTAACTCACAGAACAGTCCCAACAACGGCTAGTGTGCCAGAATAGGGAGCCAGGACCTTCCAAGTGAATGACAAAGAAAGCAACAACATTGAAGCAGCCTTCACAAGCCAAAAGAAAACAAAAAAATAAGACAAGGAGAAATGAAAATATTTACTAGTTATAAGAACATCAGATGAGAAAATTGGGCATGATATTACTGTGCAAAAGGTAACAACAAAGGACAAAACATTCGTTGATTGAAGCAGGTCTAACAAACAGGGTTAAGGTCTTTGGCATTTCCTCTCAACCCAACTGACAGCTCTCTAGAAATGCTACCATCATGTAACAAAATTTAGGGCCATCATATTGGAAATAAATAATATCAATAATAACAAAACTGTGAAATACCACATCCCATACATGGTGCCTACCATCCTAGCTCATCAAGAAAACCACTGTTTCAGTCGTAGCGTGGCTATTTTGAATATATTGAGAAAAGTATCATCCATTCAAGTGTCCATGAAATCGAAGGAAAAATAGTGCAGATGCAAAATGAAGGCTTCTTGTGGGAGTTGTTTAACATCCAAGAAAAAGTTGATTACCATATAGCTTGCATAAACTACTCATTTACTAAAACCAAATGAGAACTCCGATCTAAGATACTTAAGTGCACTACTTCCAAGCCAGCTATAGAAGAATGTTCTCCAATATGGCCTTACAAGTAATATTAAGGGCCATTATATAAACAAGGATGGTTGTTATAATTTGAGTGGCTATGCTTTTGAAACAATAGAGACATTAGGAGTATGAGCAGAGAATTTCAACATTCAATACTTCAGCACAATTTTTAAGTTGAAAAAAAGGAAGGTAGAGGAACTTGACCTAGAAACATCCTTTAGGTATATAGATTTAAGCATAGCCAGAGTTTCAATCCACACCTAGCTAAGTGAAATAAGACACCACTTTGTTTTGCATGACAGAATAAATTGCTACCTTTAACAAAATAAAGTATAGTTTATAATCTCTAAAATTGTCTCAAACTTTAAGATGAAGTCTTTCCATCAAGGTTTAAAGATCAATATGAAGACATGCAGTCTAAGAAACTTGATACAAAATAGGGAAAAAAATGGAAAAGTAAGAAATTTTATGCAGCGAAAGTATATAAGAGATGCTATTTTATTATATGAAGCCCAAAATGCAAATGCAGGAAGATGTTTTAAAATATTTAACAATAAAATGCACACTCTCTGCTTTGGAAAAATGAACTTCTCTACAAATAACAAGCCTACCATTCCGGCAAAGCTTGTGATTAGAAGACTTTTCCTTCCTTGTCTGTCCATCAGAGAGGATGCAATAGCTGTGCCTGCAGAAACATCACAAGCCAGGATTGTTAACTGTGCAAGAACATCATAAGCCAGGAACCTTAAATGTCATGCAAATTTTCGATTTTTTCTGTTTTTGAAGAATAACTAAATACTAACCAAAGACATTTGATGCCCCGACAAGAGCGCTTGCTGCAACATCAGATGCAATTCCAGCACTACGAAACACGGCTGTAGAATAATATACCACAGCATTTATCCCACCTAACTGTTGGAATAAGAAAAGTGCAGCACCAACACTCACAACTGCAGAAGAACATGAATCAAGAAAGAATATTACCATGATACATTACAAAGCATTATAAACTTGAAGCCCTAGTTCTTTCAGAATAATCAGTTTAAAAGTCTGATTAGGGATTTACTAAACAGAAGAAATACAACATTAGCTATACTAATTAAAAGTAAGAAATGAGTTCAAACAAAAGGAATTATATTACATTCATGATCTTTGAGCTCATCACTATTAATCATCAAGACATCAACAAAGAATAAGGTAGTACAAGGAAAGCAGTGATCAAAGGTTGAACAAAAAACCTAAGCACCTTGCATGTTAAGTACCTATGTCTTCATGTGGTAATCAAGAAACACTAGATGGACTGGTGCAGAGAAAAGGAACATACTAATAGAATTTTTTTTTTTTTTGAATTTTGTACCTTCAAGTTCAACTTTACATTGTACAACAGTACAAAAAAGCAATACAAGAATATTCTGGATCTTTTACATCACCATCTGATCCTTCTTGGTATTGTCCAATAGCATTTCTAGTAAGGCCATGCTCATGAATGGGCCTTATAGCACCATAAATTTCATGTCCAATTATGGTAGCTTTCAAAATGCAGCTATACCTTTCCAGTAGCGGCTGCTAAATAGATCAAACCATTTGGCTTCTTGTTCTGTAGAACCCTGACCTGCAGTTCTTAACTCATACATAACCTCAGCAACTCTTTCTTTTCCATACAGTGTTCTTATAGATTTTTCAGCTTCAGGAATCTTCCCTTGCTGCAAAATTGATGTGTTTAAACAATAAGTAATCAATATTTTGTATATCCATGTGAGATGAACATAAATGTATAATAGTGAGATTGAGCAGTCCAATTAGAAACCTGAAACAGCCACCGAGGACTTTCTGGAGAAAAAGCCATTCCTAACGCCAATAAAATAGAAGGAACAGCAGCAATACCGAACATTGTCCTCCACCTAATAGAAAGAAATATAAACAAGATACAATAAGTTAGGGTGAAAGCTTAAATAGACACAACAATTTATTTGCACAAGAAATCCAGTTTTTAATGTGAAATGATAATGATGAAAGCTTAAGTAGACACAACAGTTTATCTGCAAAAGAAACCCAGTTCTTAACGTAATAAATAGTGATGAAAGCATTTTCCTGACTTATTCACTAAATCACACCATGACAGAAAAAAATCCAAAATCTAGATTGATCAGAAAGCATACCAAAAAGTTGGAAATTGCAAGTTCAAACATATAATCCTAGTCAGATGGAGCACAATTTTATTTATGACAATTTTTGATAAAGGGAGGATTTGGACCCAGCTCTTTGAGCAAAGGGATACATGCACCTATAATTGAGTCAAATGCTCAAGGGCATAGGGAGGACAGTTGCAAAACAAATATGGAAATGATGGACAACAGAGAAGCCTAATCCCACACCATGATGTGGAATTTACTACATGAATAAAATTAAATCATTGTGCATTTCCTGAACATGATTAGTAAAGCAACGTCATTTTTCTAAAGTTTTCACCCATGTCTTATTTGTCTACCCTCACCCTTTTGCCAGTAAAATTAAAGAGAGAGAAAAAGAAAAAAGAGGAATGCAGAAAAAGGATTAAATCAGCCCAAAAATTCTATGAACAGGTGCCAATGAGAGGAAGAAACGTCTTCAACGCTAGTACAGAAAAATTTTACTACCAAAAGTAGTAATCATAAAAGGAAAGAATTTTCAAGCATCACCCATTATTATACCAAATTGAAGCCCATAGTTTAGAAACTTTGAACTAAATTCTTAAAAGAAGTTAGAAGGGCACAATCTCTTTAGATGCATGATTGAGTGCATGGTCAATAGTGTCCACACAAATGGCAAAAATGCAATTTAGCATAGTAAATGAACCATGTGACACAAAATGTAAAAATTGCTAGGATAATATACCATAGTGGGTTCCCTGCTAAAGGTAATCCAGCCACCAACGCTGCAAGAATTCCAATACATATAAAAAGTTGGTTTACAGATCCAAGTGCACCACGGGTTTCGGTTGGTGAGATCTGACCAATAGAAAGAATGTCAGCAATGTTTCCAGAAAACTAGAAGCAGAACAAAGATCAGAAAATATTACCTCAGATATGTAAAGTGGCACAATAGCAGATGATATACCGATACCTATACCAGCCAGCAAGCGACCAATTATCATAGTCTGGACAGTCCGGGCTGTTGCACTGAAAACATTTGAAGCATTTTGAAGCATTAGCTTTGAGCAAAACTATGCCAGTTGACAAGCTAATAGTTAATGACATGATACAAACGTAAGAACTGCTCCAATAATAAGTGGAATAGCATCTAATTGAAAAGTCCTTGTCCTGCCAAACTTGTCTGCCAGTGCTCCCCCAGTAAATGAACCAACAGTGGCACCAGCAAGGAGTGTGCTGACAACCCATCCTATTCAATTTAACATGTCAGAATAATAAGTTAGCAAGTATCGGGCAATTTAAAGATTAACAAATTAGGTGTATAATAAAACCAAATTGAGAAAAAGCAAAAACAACAATCCAACAACCTCTTACATTGCTTGAATTATTACAAGTTAAGCCACTTCACTCTCATAAATGAAAAACACAGTATACAGTGGTTGTACACCCTCTGTTTCAGTAAAATTTCACTAAATAATCTTCAAGCAATAAACATGTTATGGAAATTTAGTTTATCAGACACCAGAATATGCCTGTAAAATATTTTAGAAACAAACAATAAAGAAAATAAACAGGAACAGGAAAAGAAACAAAAGCAGAGATCGAATTTGCATGGTAATTAAAGATCACAATACATGCCTTGCAAGACAGTATTTTCAGCAATCCCCAGATCCTTAGATAGATACTCAAGAGCGCCATTTACCACCCTGAAGAAAGAAAAAGAAATGGGAGAGAAAATTAGAAAAGGGTAGCATTATCAAAACACATGGCAAATAAACAACCCATATGATAAAAAATGTAGCATGCCAACTGCCAAAATATTGATAATGGATTCTTTGCTTAAATTTCCACAACAATTTAAAAATAGAATATAACTAATGGCTCCAGTGTTTAAATATTTACAAAAAACTGGAAACATTCACAATCATCACTTGTTGCAGGCACTGTATATTTTTGGCGACCCACATAAATGAACCATAGTGATACTTTCTAATGCTTTGATATGTTGAGAGTATAATTTATCTGTTTCTACAGCAGATTGCCTAGGTATATCATTGAGATGTCAAAATCACTAAAGACAAATGTAGAGCCAAAAATAGGAGCATGTTCCTTCTAAGTCGAACTGGGATATACCCTAGATGGTAACCAAATAATATAGCTCCCAAGCAAGCAACACCAACAAATGGCAGAACAATCCCAGAAGATTTCCCCTGAGGGTTGATTGGTGTCAAGTCCTCAACATCTCCACCTGCAACTTAATTCCAATTGCCATTTGTAAGAACATAGAAACATGAGTAAATAACTAAAGCAGGTTAGAAACTCTAACTTCTTTTGCATTGATTACAAGACTCAGATGCAGATTCTTAGCAAATGACCTATGTGCAGGCCAATACTTTTGAATAGGAAGAATGCATTCTTCCAACAAAACTAATACACTAAGACATCAGTTAATCACATCTAGAACAAGCAAATGACTAGCATACATCCATCATAACCAACAAAACCATGCACAAGTTAATAGATTTTAGTCGAAAGAGTGTACTGGTCAAATTAAACTAACACAACAAATCATCAAATTGTCGCACCTGCAAGAATAAAGTAAGTGGATAGTTATCATCTACACCATCACCATGGTGTTATAAAAGATATAATACCAGTAGCAACCTCATGAAATAAAAGTTTTTACAATTTGCTCTATCACTTCAAAAAAACAAGGGTTCATTTGGTTTTGCTATTTGTATTTTGTGTCTAGGCATGTTTTGATACAAAATCAAGTAATATTCCTAAATAATTAAAAATTAAAAATATACTTTTTAAACACCAAAATGCATGATTTTTCTTTGATAGGGAACGATAGTGTTTGAGTGTGTGTCACATTTCAGTTTCAATCGAAAAAGATTTTACTTTCCATCAATTTTTCAAGAAGCAAAAAAGCAAGTATCAGATTAACAACCAAACCAAGCCTAAAGGATTCATTTTTTCTACATGATCTTACAATTTTCCGGCGGTGCAATTCCTCCAAAGCCATTTTGCACACAAAAAATTTGAAATATGTGACTAATAACTTTAAGAAAATGCAGATAATTAACAAGACCAATATTTTGTGCCTTTTTCTATCATTAGCCAAAGAAAAACCAAGCTAACCTAACATGCAATGCATTCATTAAGCAATTTTTCTCACATAAAGAAAACAAAGGCATCCAAATTTTGTTTTTTTTTTAATCTCAAATTAATTCACTAAAAAGTTTAACCGAATAAACTTAAAGAAAATGAGGGAAAAAAGAAAGAGAGAGACCGGAAACTTGAGCTTTGACCGATCGAGATTTGACCGAAGAGCGAACCACAGTGTCGATGCCATTTCTGGCACGAGCGAGCTCAGCTCCCATTGAAACAGCACCAGAGCGTAAACCACTGCGAATGGAACCACTTCCAATGCAAAGATTACGATTCAAAGTTAAATTCCGTTCCCTAACTTCGCCACAACAAGGTAATTCTCTCCGTTTCGCAAGATCAAATCCTAAATTTCCTTCGATTAAATGAGTTGACGCCTGCATTTTGAATCACCTGATTCACCCAAAATAAAATAAAATAAAATAAAAGTCCATTCAACCGACAAGTCAAAACAGCGTAAAAAAAAACAAGAAGAGAAAAAAAGAAAGCATTAAAATCCAGAATTAAAGATCAAAACGTAACCGTTTAGAGATTGAAAACGGGTTGAGTGACAAGTAAGAGTGAGATTTACCGAATTCAAAGGCGGAGTGGAGAGAGAGAGGAAACCAAGAGACCGAGAGAGAGAAAGGATGAGCCAGTTTTTGGGGCCGTTTGGAAGGCGAGACTTTATTTGAAGTGGAATGTTGATGGAAAGCTTCGGAAAATCCGTTGAGAGAGAAAGTGAGTGCCTGTTTGCTTACTAAGAGCTTACCAAGAAGAACCAAGTTGGTGGAGAATTCAATCCAATCTATTATTCTCTCTCTCTCTTTCTTTTTCTTTTTAGGAATTGAAATTAATTAATTTAAATTTAATTTATTATTATACACACTAGCAATAATTTCGTGAAGATTCGAAGGAGTATTAATTAAAAGATAGGGAAAAAAGGAAAAGAAAAATGGATTACGTAGGGGGATTTTGGATTAGATTTGCAGTCGCGTCGGAGATGGCGTGGGCACACGTGAGGGCCGCTTCCTCCACGCCTCATGCCTGCTGCGTGCGTAAGCGTAATATATGATTCATCATGCAACAAATTTTTATTGCCCTTTTTTAAATTGCTCACAAAATGCTTTGATTCTTTTCCCCTATTATTATCTTTAATAAAATTGGAAAAAAATTCAATAAATTACCATCTATGGTTCATAATCTTTTTATTATCTTTCCACTTTAATTCCTAACCTCTGCAACCGAGTATTTAACTAGTTGATAAATATATGATTTTTTTATTTTAAAAAAATTGAATCTTTTTTTTTCAATTTCTAAAAAAAAAAACTCAACTTTTAAATTTTTTCATTTAAATACTTAACCTGATATGCTTATTCCATTTAAATCCTTTGGTCAAATCATTTCATTCCTATTGGTGTAATGTCCACATTGTAGATTATGAGGCACATTACGTGAATATTTTTTTTGGCATTTCACACGAATATTTTTTTTAATTGTTAATAAAATGATGTAATGAAAGGATCAAAATGAAATCGCTTTAAAAGGTTAAGGATTCAGATGGAATAATTCAAAAGTTAAGGATTAAAATGGAGCTAAAATAAATATTAAGGGTCGTGGATGGAATTTACTCAAAAAGGCATAATAGTATAGTTTTCAAAAATCAAAGAGTTTGAAAATGATTTAAAAATGCGCACTTTTAAACACGTGAAAAATAAGAAAATAAATATGCAAAGAATTTGCAAACATCTACTTTTGTGCAAAACATTCATTTTTTTTTCGAGAAGCTTGTGCAAAAGAAAATAATGTTGCATGAGACGGTTTTTCAAATATTTCGGACATGACATTCAGATAATAGGAGAAGAGTGATATTAAACCGAACGAGAAACCGGTCGTGATGAATCGAAAACTTTGAGAATGATGTGAAACGAGAAATCCCGCTAATGGTGGTGAATTGAAAGGAGAAAGATGTGAATCCAAAGCATGAAATGGTCATGCTACAGCAGACCATATGTGACACGGTTGTGTCATAGTAAGGTTTAGAGTTTGTGAAACGGCATGTTGGGGAATATGTGACAGGGCATGGTGGGAATGTGTAACACAGTAGGGTTTAGGGTTTGTAACACGCCATGGAGAGAAAATGTGACACGATAATGTGAGAATATGTGACAGGACTCGAAGGGAATATATAAGATGACATGGTAACAATATGTGACAAAACAATGTGAGAATGTGGCACGGCATGGTGTGCATATGTGACACGCCATGGTGAGAGTATGTGAGATGACATGGTGAGCATATGTGACACGGTTGTGACTTGACAGGGTTCAGAATTTGTGACACGCCATGGAGGGAATCGGTGACATGGTAGGGTTCAGAGTTTGTGACATGCCATGGAGGGCATATGTGACACGCCACGGTGCGAAAATGTGAGACGGCATGGTAAGCATATGTGACATGGCTATGACATGGTAGGGTTCAGAATTTATGAGACGCCATGGAGGGAATCAGTGATACAGTAAGGTTCTGTGACACGCCATGGAGGGACTCTGTGACACGTCATGATTTAGAGTGTGTGACACGGCATTGCTTGAACAGTTGACACGCCATAGTTTGAAATAGAAAAAAAAAAGTGGGCAAATAAGGAGGAAACTGATTAGACTTCCACTAAATGAATGAATGAATAAATGAATATTATAAAGCCATCTCATTTTAATTAAATATTTTTTAAAATTCATAAACGTATGTGTGAAGGAAGCAAGAGAGTTTGAATCATTCCTCATTCCCAAAGGTACCACAGTGTTCGACTTCGTTCTTTGCAATCTTAACGACACCACAACAATAATGTCGATTATTAGTGAAGAGGTTAGTCAATCTCAAATTAAAACTTCCTTTTGTCCGTTAATTTTTTGCTGGGTTTGTTTGATATGTTCGTGTTTCTTGTTGCAATTGTTATGTTGAAACTATTTTGTTCCTGGTTTGATGGTTTTTAAGGTTAATTGGTAGCAGGTTTATTAGTTTTTAGGGTTTAACATGTCACGACATTGGTTATTTTAGGGCTGTTCGAGTAACAAGTTAGTAATAACAATGATTGGCATGCCACATGCTATGGTTGCGACTCCTTACTTTGGGTATTTTAGGTCAATTCATGTAAGGAAACAGTAATTATAGTGATTGGCGTGTCAACATTGGTGGGTAACAACATTTAAGTTGATATGTGTCAGTTAAAAATCCACTACGCAAGTATACGTATCGAATAGACAGTATATTAGCAAGTAGAGTATCGTTCCCACGGAGAATTGATCTAAAACTTTATTAATTACTAAAATTAAAATAATTTAATTTTATTCAAATAATCTAAATTAATTAATTAATTAAACTAATAAACTAGACTTTAAAATAACAAGAAAAATCAAAATAATAACAACTGGAGAAAATATCAGATTAAACAAGCCTAGGATTACAATATCCTTCACACTTTATCTAAATTTTACTTCTCCTCCTTAACTTATTTCAATGGGTTGAATTGCTAACCTAGAGTCCTAAATTATTTATAAGGGTCTCCCGACTCGTCTATAAAAATATCTATTTTAACCAAAACACTATATCCTTATGTGATTTGAAATTAAAACAAACTCATTAAGTTCAGGCTCTAATCTGGCTACATATGGCCTATAGGTATATCCCTATCCTATACGCAAATCATTTAACATGATCATATGCTATCCCAATTTTAGTCTACTCTAAACTCCCTCTCTCAAGTTTGTTTAGGTTCCAAAATCAATTTAATTGGTAATCAGGCAATTAAAAGCATTAAGAACAAATTGAAATAAACAATTCAATTCCCATTGAAAATAAGTAAGAAAAAGATTAAAAACTTAGACTACATGTGAGTTCAATTGCAATCCTAGAAAAAGAAAATTAACTACTCATAATTACAAAATCAAATAACATTGTATAAAGTTCAACCATTGAAAATAACAAGAAGAATAAAAGCTAAGGAAGAAAACAAAATAATTACCGCTCTGATCTCCGGGTTTCCGCTTCAACTTCTAGCTTCTTGAATCTCCCAAAGGTTTTTTTTTTCAGGTCTCAAAATATCCTATATATACTAACAAACTTAACCTAAATTTTTCCAAGTTGACCTAGGGTTTAATTGGGCTTAAAACATAATGAGAGGCCCAAAAAAATCACTTAATAGTCTTTACAAATTTCCATTCCCGATACAGGACGTCTAGCTACTTTCCGACATAATTTTCTCTATCTTCGATGCAGAATTAGGCAAAGTTATCTTTATGAAAGTTGTAGCTCTGTCTCTTATCTTTCCAATGGTCTAAGAATCGCAGCAATTGGAGTTCTGTAGCTCAAGATATGACTAAAACACTGAAGCATATGCAAGTAGATTTTTGAATCTTTCAACACCTTACTTTTCAAAATTAAACCAAATGACTTTAGGTCCTATCAAAAATATAAAAACTAATAAATATTAACCGAATTAAAGAAAATAACATAAAATTAAATAACTTACTTAAAAACAAACTAAATATAAAAATAACTAAAAATTAAAAAATTATACTTAAAAACTAAGGACTTAGCTAAAATTTAATAACAAAATTGGAATAAAATAATTCTATAAAATAGAATTATCAATATGCATGACGTGTAACAGCATTTGAGTTGATATGCATGGTGTGTAATAACATCTTACTTGATATACATGGCGTGTTACAGCATTTTACTTAGAATGCATGGTGTGTAACAACATTTTACTTGATATGTATGGCGTGTAACAACATTTATTTCTTTCTTTAGTATACCTTGTTGCACATTATACGTTAACTAACTCATGCATGTGTGCAATGTTTTGCAGATACAGTTCAAACAGTATGAGGATTCGATAGTTTCCCGATTATACCAAAGGAGAAGTGGGCGTTCAATGTCTCCATTAACACCTACTATAAGTGGTCGCAACTGCATTACATCACCAAGACTTTCCAAGAGATAAGGGAGTATAATGAAGTGAAGGGTACATGCTTTGGAATGCTTCTGGACGTATATCAACAAGGCTACTTTTGCGCTGGTCTTTTGTATAACATCATGATTCGTCAAATCAATGAGACAAATGCAATGTAGCATGAGCTATGGTTTTTCATTGGCATGAGCAAGGCCCATATATCAAAGCAGGAGTTTTGCCTTATCACTGGATTGAAGTTTGGTCAAATGCCCTATGTGTTTACACGACTGTATGAGGTTGTTGCGGATGAAATTCATGCGAGATATTGGAACAGGTAGTAGAGCGTTAAGTTGCAGGCCTTGCTTGATACGTTTCGTGGTGGCAACTTTGAACTACTAAGAGACATGACCAAGATGGCACTCGTCTTGATCGCGAATAACATTTTATTTGGTCAAGACCACCGTAGATGGTGACGCCTTGGCTATTGTCATTGGTGGAGGACATCGACGCTTGTAATGTCTTTCCATGGGATCATTATGTATAGAGGTTGACCTTGGACTACCTTTTGAAGGGGTTCGAAGTGTTTACATCAAACGTTTAGAAGGAAACTCGTTTACGGTACAACATTTATGGATTCGCATGGGTGATACGGGTACTATCATGTAACATTTTTCAGTTTCCTTGTGACAAAATAATTTATAGTTGCACTTGTTTATCATTTACGGTCTGATAATGGTTACATTTGACTTGCAATTCTAGACAATGGAGATTATTCTTGCCTTACAAAAAATAATTGCCCCTTCTGGTCCGAAGGACAACGTCTACCCATGAATATGCAAATGACAATGCAATCAAAAGCCAAAAGGCTTCTACAAGGCATTTAAGAAATTGGAGTCATTTGATTATGTGAGTGAACAGCTACTAAGTTTTGCTGTGAATTTGTATAAAAATTTTCCTTAAAATTTATTCACAATACCTAATTTGCAGTTATGGGCACTAGAGACGTTAGAGCCCACCCTCGATGAGGCCAACTGGGAGTATTTTGTGGACCTTGATGTCTCATTATCTGAGGGCCACTAGTACATGCCCATGAGGCATATGGAGGATCGGGTGGAGTAGGGTTTAGGTGCGAGGGAAAAAAAGAGAAACTTAAAGGAGATAAGAGCCACTGGTGGCACGAAACGGAGGCGCATCGTCGCTTCTTTAGTCAATGAGCTGTCAGGCCTTGAGTTGATAGAGGAAAGAAACGACCATGGTCTAGGTAGTGAACAACCGGTAAGGAGGGTTTTAACGGTTTGTATTCAACAATTTCATATGTGATTATCGAAAAACATATTTGTGTTTGCAGTTGGACCATGTGATGGTAGCTCCATAACCACCAAGAGGTCCTCCTCAGACACATAGTGGTAAGAGTCATTGGTAAGATAGGTTTTACTAGTTTGTGTTCAACATTTCCACATATGTTTATTAAGTAACATAGTAATTTATGTTATTGCAGTTGACGGAGGCGACGACAAGTCTTCAACGATCGATCAATCCGACTCAACCGTACAGTGCTAACAAGCCGTCGGTATGGATATTAAAGTTCTAACGGTTAATGTTCAACAATTTCATATATGATTATTGGATAACACAGTAATATATGTTATTACAATTGACCCATTCGACAAGAGTCAATGACGGTGTAGTCACAAAATGTCAGCTCCAACAGATCATGTATAGGCATAAAAAAGACATGTTGGAGCTGAAGGCTTCAATTTAGTCATTGACTCTGGCAATGCAGACTCTTGAGGACCATATCGTTGCTCGAATTCTAGACAGCTTGAAATCACAAGTAAGTTATTCTATCTTCACTCGTATTTTGGTGGTTTACGTTTAGTAGATGTAGTCCTATTTTTTATTCTCCATTTATGGTTTGTGGCATTTTATGATCTAATGAATTTTCTCATTTGTTCTGTAGGGCGGTGCTTCATCCCATGATGATAGTGATGACCACGATCATGCTGATGATGGGTAGCATGATCAACTTGTTGTTGACATTCACGATGACATTGTTGTTGCTGACTGGCAGAATATAACTCATGTCAATGACGTTGTCGATCTTGCTGTGGCAGGAGATCTAACCCTTCAATCAGATGCTGCTAAAGGAGTCCATGTTCTTTAGGCTGATTCGGTTATCGATGCATCTACAAGAGGGGAAGGCGACTTTCACTCAGTTGAGGTTGAAGGGGACCATTTTCCTAAGGTCGATACAATAATTGAGGCAACAACAGGAGATGATGGGAACCTTGCATCAATTCAGGCTGAAGGGGAGCATCTTCCTTATAGCACTCTTGAAAGCAGCGCCTCACGGGTGTCATCATCAAATTTTTCTGATGTCCATCATGGTGAAGCAGTGATTTCAAACCCAACTGAACGGGCACCTATCAGAATGGCTAGCAAATACATGGCAAGCCCGTATGTCGACTTGTCAATGAGCTACCGAGATGTTAGGAACTCAATGGTGGAAAGCTACGAAGCTTTCAAGAAAGACGAGTTCATGAGATAAACTCATAAATAACGTTGAACGTATTGTTTTTGAATGAAACATTAATCCACCAAGCCTTTTGAATTTCATTTTATTACATATGCAGGCATAACATCGAGATCTTAAGGGATCAAGAGGTTGACTTTTTCACAACATTAGAGGATCCCAAAGACGAAATGAGAAGTGAACATATTGATGCATGCTTCAGTGTACTCTATAAATGAATGACCAAGGAAAGTCCACGTTGTACAACCCTCGTGCATGCGTGGTTGATACGATCTTCTTTGTAAGTTTATCTGTAAATTTTTCAATTCTGAAAATACTAAAGTTTTTGGGGTTTAAAGTGTAAGTTAATGTATACATGTTTGATAGGACACCATCCATACGCTCTACACCGTATTTTCAACTGAAGATGGCCGGACCACAATGGAAATTCCAAATGAGTTACGGGTGTACATGGAGAGTGAAAGGCCAACTTACGGTAAAAAATAGGAAGATGCTAATTTCATCCTCGTGCCTTGCAATGTTGGTGGCCATTGAATGGTTACAAAGATCGACTTGGTGAGGTGGACAATCAAGGTGGTGGACTCTGCAATAACTTTGGTTGCTAAGGGTAATGGTGTGCATGCGGCTCAAATGACACCCCTTACGACAATAATGCCAATCATCTACCACAAAGTAGGTTATTTCAACAAAAAGAGCCGAAAGACATGAGATTGGATGCCGATGCCATTAGAGATTCATTTGCCAAAAGCTCAAGTGCATCGGTAGAATGCTAGTGTCAGTTGCAGAATGTTCACCATATGGTACATTGATGACATTTTGTAATATGAACCGATCAGAGTTAAGTAGAATATGATTGCTAATATGCGTAACCAATATGCTCTGAAAAGTTTTAGCAATAGTTTAGAAAGCAAACCCTAAACCTCTACGCCAAGAGTTGTATGTTGATTTTTTTTATGGATACTATTAATTTTATTAATTTGAATAATATTCTACATTTTATACCAAAATTTTACAATTTAGCCACAGTAACTTGAATGCTCAAGTGTTGAGTTAAATTAAAGAGGAAATTGTAAGAACTAGCCCTCTTCATAAGGTGATTTCCCTTTCAGAAATAATATTGTAACCACGTGCACTGTCACCCTATAAGCCGATGGTGTGTCACCCCATAATACTTAAACAAGTCAACATGTCACCTCATAATTCTGCTTCCACTCAACGTGTCATCAGAAGATGTCCTGGACATGTAACAATTGGGGCGCTACATGTCAACCCACAATAGTCCAACAAATCAGCGTGTCACGCCATAAATCTTATACCATTCAACGTGTCAGGCCATAAATCAGTCACCACTCAACATGTCATGCCACAATACTAAAACAAGTCAACGTGTCACGCCATAAATCTGCAATCATGTGGCATGTCATGCCAAAATCTACTACCACTCAGGTGTCACGCCATAAATCAGCTACCATTCAGCATGTCACGGCATAAATCTCCTAGCACTCAGCAGGTCACGACATAAATCTACTACCGCTCAACGTGTCATGCCATAAATCTACAACCACTTGACGTGTCACGCCATAATCTGTTACCACTCAGCGTGTCATGACATAAATTAGCCACCATTCAGTGTGTCACGACATAAATCTCTTAGCACTCAGTGTGTCACCACAAGGTGCCATCGACATATGACAAATGGGGCGTGGCATGTCACCTTATAATATTGGAGAAGTCAGCATGTTATGCGATAAATATGCTTCCATGCAGTGTGTCAGCATAAGATGTTATCCACATCTACCAATTACAGCGTGTGGTTGAAAAGATGTTGACAAGACCGAGGCAGTCCCCATACTCTCTCATTTAGCACAATTGCGTCCTCGGAATGAATTACAAATTTTCCAGTCAACGAAAAAGTAGGTACTATAGTTGAAAAAGATTTTCAGCTCAAGGACTAATTAGAAAGAAATTTCGATGTATGAGGACAAAAATATAAGTAACACCCCTGTACACTCTAAATTATACATGATTAGTAGAGAGAAAAAAAATCTGTAAATCAACCTTAACAAAATGTGAACATCAACAAAATGAAAACCAATAGGAACAATTATCCAAATTCAAAAGTCCAATATTTCCAACATTTTAAAGCCCATGTTACACAACAAATGGGCAAAAGCATTTATCAATCCGATCTACTCTACCCTCAAATGAGGGAAGTTCGTCCCATTCACAAGACCTTCTTAGTAGCCCTAGCATACTATTTGTCTTCATTTTTCCTTTTCTTCATAACCTTTGATGCACTGGACTTAGCAGCACCTTGAATTGCACTAGACCGAAGTCTTCTTACACCAGTAACAGCTTCACTTGGTGTAGCAGCAACAGCTTCAGTAGGTGCAGTAATAGCAATTTCAGTTAGTGCATTAACAGCGACTTCAGTAGGTGCAGTAATAGTAATTTTAGTTGGTGCACCAGTAGTGTCTTTAGTCAGTCCACTAGTAGCGTCAGATTTTTTTTGACTTTGACTTTTTTCAATGCTTGTTTGGCCCTATACATCAAAATTTACACGAAATGAAGAACTTACTCTATCAATAATAACTAAATCAAGCAACAAGATACATAATAGATTACACTTACATGTCGCATTGGACAATTTGACCTATTGTGTTTTTCTTGCTGGCAAATCGTGCATTTCATTATCTTTCCCACCCTTAACATCTTTTTCTTTGGCCCTTCACTTTCTTCTCTTCTCATCTCCTTCTTCGATCATCCAATTGATCTTTTTAGATGTGGAGGGTGGATAACCTCGACATTTCCTTTCGGCCAGAACATTGGGCCCCTCATAGGATGAAGTAATTGTTCATAAGCCTTAAGGTATTCAGTCTTTTTAAAATAATCTGTTAAATACTTTGTAGGGTGTTCTCCCTCATAATAGATAGCGCTGATGGCATGCTGGCATGGCACTCCACTGATGTCCTAAGCTCGGCAAGTACATGTCCCATGCTATAAAGAGACCCTGTAAGTCTCACTTACCAGTTTTTCAAGGTTTTCTCAAAATACTTCATACAAATAGGCACCATTCGAATCCACTTCCCATTTAGTTGCCAACCCCATAGACTTTTCTAATTTCGTTAGTATCTGAGGGCCATGCTCAGTACTCCACTTCATGCCATATTCCATGTTCTGAACCAATCGCCTCATGACATAAAGTCTAATATCCTCAAGCATGTTGATCACCGGTTTGCCTCTTGCTCCTATAATTACTCCATTAAAGGTCTCACACGTATTGTTCTCAACAACATCGCACTTAGAGAAATTGGAGGAGAATGCTTGACATTAATGCACGACATTGCAATTTTTAATTAAGTGATTGTATACAGCCTTATTCATGGCGCATAGAAGTTCCATTTGTTTCTTGAACTCTGGCTGGTTTGAGGATCTAGCACAGCGCCAAAATTGAAACTTTAAGTCTTCATCTCTGAACTTCTTCCCCTACATCGCATAGGTGTGTTGTGCACACATTTGTTGTTCAACGAATGGAAGAAGCTCACTAATAGCACTTAAAATACCTTACAAGAAACAAATAAATATAAAACAAGTTTGAGATAATTTGCAACATGTGTTTATTTATTTCCATGTAAAAAGCTAAACACTCAAGTCATACGAAAGATACATGGCATACATAAAGTACATAAGATTTAACAGTCTTATTTACTATTTTATTAAAAAATATACCATTTGCATGTCACTGATGATGATCCATCCCATTAAATCTTCGATGCCCATATCAACACATAAGAGCTCCAAAAACCATTTCCAATTGTCTTTGTTCTCGACACCACTAACCACTGCCCATGCAAGAAGGAACATTTGGTTGTTCCCATTTCAGCCCACTGCAACCAAAAGCTGTCTTTTCACCAACCCCTTTAAAAAACAACCATCCAATCCAAATATACGTCTACAACCTTTTAAAAAACTATTCTTCAATACCCTAAAGTAGATATACATTCGACGAAAAACTACTTCCTCATCTGGTGCATAAGTCTCCACCTCAATTTTAATTGTTGACCCCTCATTTCTTTCTAAAAGCTCATCAGTATACTGTCTTAATCTACTGAACTCCTCTACATAATTATCTTGCAGTTCCTTCATCACTACTAACTTCACTCTTCTAGCCTTTGTTAGACTAATTGCCACACCTAGCTATTTTCTCACCAAAACTATGATTTGACTTGCCCTTATAAATGGCATCTTGATAATAACATCTTTCAACTTAGCAGCCAAAACCCTTGATGTCACTCTCTTGTTCTTAATGTTAGGCTAACAATTGTGTGTTGAGTGATAAGATTTCACTCTAAACAAGTTATCATTCCCATGCTTTGAAGCTAGTATCTCCCACTCATATCCAATTCCAGCACATTTAGCTCTAACTCTGACCTTGTCATTTTTTTTGAATATGAAACAAAATCGCTTCGCCATACTATACTCAAACAAAATAGCTTTTAAATGTCGCGGATCCTTGAAAGATTAACCCACAAAGAAATATGATATCGACTGATCAGAAGTAAAAAATGGTCGACTCGACTTGACCCTCTGTGCAACATCAACTGCAAACCTAGAGCTTGTAGAAATGTAACTCCTTGGGTCACTAAAGTCAATATAATCACTATGATGTTTTCTCGTTGATGGTCCAACAGTTGAGCCACCATTATCTCTAGCAGCTTCAGATGGGCCTCCAACAAGTTCAGATGGGCCGCTAGCACCTTTTGATGGACCTGTAACTGTTGATTTAGATGAGTTTTCCTCATCTATTGCCTTCGATACAAGGGCCATCAACGTAACTCTGGTTCCAAGAAATTCTCTAATTTTTTCTCTAGCAAATGCCACTTCAACATCCTCTTCATCACTTAACCCTGTTGTATCAAAATCATCTTCATTTAAACCTTTTTCATCTCCAACTTCATCATTTGATGATACAAACTCCACATCCTCATTGAGTGATTTAGGCATTGGAGTACCATGTTGATCACTCTCCCCATGCTCAACATAAAAAGCAACAAGACCCTACTCCTTAAGTAATCCGTACAAACTATTCACACTTTGATCGTCTAAAATTGCTCTCAAAGTATTCCCATCTTTATAATATAAGCCTTTAATCAATCCTATATCATATTTTAAAGCCTTTACCATATGTAATAGAGTCCAATAACAGATGGTATTGATATACGATATATCAATCATCTTCCTCTTCCCTCTTTTATATGCAAACTTGGGTTCATGAACTAAGATCCCCCCATGATGAAAACATATTTGAAAAAGATTGTTATCTGCCTCATAAATTCAAAAGACCCAATTAGCATACATTAAAACAAATACAAATCCAGGTGATGACCATAAATTGAACATTAATATTGTATGTGCCAATTAAGAGTGCAGAGAATAGAGTGTTTAGTAATAATGCAAAAAAAAAAAAGTAATCCAAATATATACTTAGGCATGCCCAATTAAAAGTTAAGGGTAAACAGATCCAACAAAAACCGAATCTAATCAATTTTTTTCCAATCACATCGTCATATGTCAATTTCATTTACTAATATGTTTCAAGGGTCATATTGTAATGTTCTATACACACTTTGAGATATTGCTATCAACCATGTGTTCAAAATGGATAATTTATTACCAACAACATCATACCCCTCTTTATGTGCCCTAACCACCATAAAGTACCCACATAAAGTCATATAATCTGCCAAAGTTGGAAACTGAATCAAATAGAATCTTGGTGCATTACTTTTTGCTTATACTTTTTTATCTTATGTAACACATTAGCCCCGATAACAAATTAAAAAAATAAAGCCAAATCAGCATACATTAAAAAGGGAATTGTGAAACAATAAAAAATACTATAAACAAATACATCAACAACAACAAAAAATGAAACAACAAAACCCTATATAAGTAAACATTAAAAATATAACCTAACACTTTTCATCATCAACATACTGAATTCATACTGTGTTCTTCCTTACTAGTATCATTTTCCTTTTCCTTCCCCTTTCCTTCTCTCAATTTTCTTCTTTCTCCCGAGCTTTCACCCATCTATTTTCTCTATTTCAGGTTTAGGTTAACTTTTTACCCTAGGTTTCAATATCGGTTAAGTTTAGTATGTAGGCTGCATTTCACTCCCTTTTTTGTCTTGTCTCTAGATCTTAAGCGGTCAAAATTTCAAAGGTTAACGCTAACTTAGAGGATAATAGTTGGTTTTGGGTAATGGCAACTGTTTAGGCATAATTATCGGGGTTAAGAAGAAATAAACCTTATAAGCCAAATCTCAACCCCCACCCCATCTGACCAAAATGATGACGTGGCATTTCCTTTATTAGAGTAGTATATTTCTTTCTTCATTTTCATCCTCATGCATCAAAATTTTTTCACATTAGTCCCCGTACCGCTCCCATACCTAATCTGATAATATAACGTGTCATAACCATGTCATATCAGATGGTGACATCGAATCGCCACATCATCATATGCTATGATGTGGGACCGCCACATCAAATGCCCAGTTACACATACGTTGCCACATTAGCCAAGTCTGCCATGTCAACACCACGTCTGTTGTTCGAGGGAGGGACTAAATTAAAGAATTTCTCAAAAATAAAGAAACTAAACTACTTCGATTCGGTTTTTAGTTGGAGGATAAATTTCATGAAATAGGCGAGTATAAGGACTTCCCAGGTATTTTGACCGTTTAATTACAACTTTCGCAATTTACAAATAAATACACATTCGTTTGAAATTATTCAACACTTATTGAATTTACCTTTACCTTTTATTTAAATTTACTCAAAATTTCTTATAAAACGATTTTATTTAAATTCAAATTCCACAATCAAATTCTACTAAATTTAAATTAAATTTAAATAATTCATAACAAAACCCACAAAAATTTTTAATAAAATCAGATGGAACCAATAAACAATTATATTTAACTTTATCAATCATGAATAAAGTGTTTAGTCTAGGAAATTTCTAGTTAAAAATTATAACTTCAAATATTAAACAAAATAAAAACATAAAACTTAAATCCATGATTGGAAAGGTGGAACTCAAATTCTATGCTTGTAATAAGAGGCTTGTCAAGGGATAATTAAGCAAGGCAGAACGAGAAATTAATTTTATAATCATCCTAAACTCCATATCTTTGTTTTCATTTTTTAAAAAACAAAACATTAAATCAACATATTAAGCTTATTTCACTTTTTCTCAAGTAAAAAACTAAGTTAAATTACCAATTTCAAATTTGTTTACTATTACAAAAAGAAGAAGAAAGAAATTATTTAGTCATTTTATACTATATTATTTTCTTTTAACATAATACAAGTTATTAATCTAAATTTGACTTCACAGATGAAATTTTTACAAATTTATGTTTTCTTCCAAGACAATTCAAACTTAATTTTTCTAAAATGATAAATTAATTTGCATTTTCTACAATCAAATAATAAAAAAAAATTATTTTTATATATTTTCAAAACCCTAAATCTTTTACACTTAAATATTTGACAAATTAATTAGCAAATCTACTTGAACAGTATAGGGACTTCGCAAGTCTATTCATTGCTTAAAACTACAGACAAAATGAAATGAATAATCAAATAATATATCTACCAAATGAATAAAAAAAATAAAGATTCATCCACAAGAGGAAACTAACAAACACAAAATATAAATGAATGTAACAAACTGTAAAAGGAAATTATCAAAAAGGTATTGCACATGGCTCACACATTTACTTAGCCCGACAAGTTGTTTTCATCCATAAGACACCTTACGTTTTTCGACATTGTCCTTTGTATTGGATAGTTTTTGCGTATGTAACCAGTTTGTCTACAACTTGAACATGCTTTCGATCATCGCACTTGTGGAGGTGTCGTTTCATTTAGAGATGGTGCCGGATTTGTAGATGGAACTGCAAATGGGGATGGGCAATTCTGTCTATTATGCCCGTACTTCTTGCATTACGAACATCTCCGTACTCGACTGCCTTCACTAGCTGATGCAATCTTTATTCTCTTAGGTTTTCCCGCTTGGCCTCGCCAAGGTGGTGGCAACACAACAATTGTTTCATATGAGAGGAGATGTCCCACTCACTAGGATGCCCTACTAGGCAAGTGAACCCTATATAACCCTCGACTAAAACGGTTGTCTTATAGTAGTCAGCGTAAAATTCAACGGCTTCACGTTTGCATTTATTGGAAAATATAATGAACTCAATGTTCAAGCATAATGTAAATGCTATGTCAATCACTGTTCAAATAACAAATAAGGATATTCTAACCTTATTGCTACAATGGCATGGCTGCATGGCAGTAAATCTATTTAGAACTCACAACATGAACACATCTTCTTCGACAGGTTTATAGCTCCATCCATCTTCTCATCTTTAACTTGAAACTCTACTCGATTGATAGGTTTAATTACAAAGCGATGTACATTATTGAACCATATGCTCAACTACTTGGTAACCCATGGGCTGCAGGGTGTGGTCAACTTCACGACCTTATCGTACCGGTCATGGAACCAACGCTGGAACATGTCTTTGATGAACTCGATCAAAATAGTGATTGGCATTTATCTTGCATGCTTCATCCATGAGTTAACACATTTCGCAATGTTGGATGCCATGAGTTGGTATCTCATTGTCGGTGAATGTGCACATGCCCATCTCTCAAGGCCTGTTCTCATAAGGTCAACGTGGGCTCTCACGTGAATCTACTTTAGCTGGTTCATATGTTTGTTGAAATAAAAAACCTTATAGCAATCTCAAGTAAAGGTGAAAATTATAGAAACGTCATCACGCTTGAACTTGTTTTTAAAGTTTTTCTTCAAGTGGTAACCGCATAAACCGTGGTGCGCTTCTAGATATGCATTTTGGATTGCTTTCTTAATGTCGAGATGCTGATCAGAAATGCACATAATGTTTTGAAGACAACCAACCGTATCATGCAACTTGCTAAAAAACCACATCCATGACTCTTTGTATTTAACATGCCCGATGCCAAAAGTAATTGGATATACGCACTTGTTCACATATTTGCATACAGCGACAAATAAAACAACCTTGAACCTACCTTTTAGATGTGTCACATTAATCGTAACCGTAGGACGCATTACATCCCTAAACCCTTGAATACAAACCCCGTATGACTAGAAACAATATTTGAATCTTTCTGCCTCAATAGCCACTGCAGTGATTGTCTTGAGATTTTCTTGTTCCAACATATAAAAATATGAAGGTAGTATTTGCAATGACTTCTTCGGGGGACCGAAAACAAGCCTCTCCACATTCTCTTTCTCTTGCCAACTCTTACCATATAAGTATTCTAATCCCCACTGAACCCTTATCTCACCAATTATGTCCTTAGGTCTCAATGCTACTTCATTAGCTTGAAGCTTCTGTGACATAAGTTCACCAATTATCTTCGCACTCGTAGTTGAAAATCGCCCTTGTAAACTATCAACGGTACGCATGTGTACTTTATGGAACGTCTGAACTTGTCAATATTCTCCTTTAACTAACTTCGTTGCATGCAAACCAAACTTGCATGCCTTTTCTTTGTAACCAACCTCATAATGACCTTTAGATGACCTTTTTACTCTTATCCCAAACTGCTCTTTTAGAGCCAACATGTTCAAAGTTTGTTTCAACTCGACCTTCGAGGAAAATATTTTTCCTTTATATAAGCGATCATCGGCACATGTCAACTCCTCTGTGGTAATTGTTTGGAAAAAGAACCTTTCTACATTTAGAATTACCCACGTACGAGATATCCCTACATTTTTCCTTTTCTAATAACTGTATATGGGATCATCACATTGAACATCTCTTACATCAACACCTCCAATAGGTTCTGTTTCGCCTTCAACATTATTACAAATTGTAATGTCACTATCATAAAGCCAGTCATCGTCTGAACTGTAACATGCCATTCATCAGGCCCATCATCTAAATTGTCATTAAATCTATCTTCACTAATAGGGAACAAATCCTCATTTCCCTTATCAGATGTAGTATTATCCTTGAGCGTCACAATGTCACCCTCCAATGTCGCAGTGTTGTCCTCAAATGTCATATTCTTATTTGAAAATGGCATTTCACCTGATCGTTGCATTTGTTGGACAAAAACAAGTAATTGGTTTTATGCACATCTTGATCGGAATTGTACAGCCAATTGTTTTGTGAATGTCATGCGTCTATTGGGTTATACAAACTCTTGTGCATAACTCAATCCCCATTGTTGTGGGTTATGGACCAAATGTTATGGTATCTTGAAGCATTGTAAATCTCATTTTGATTGAGCTGATTACCATGTTGTTCAGCTTTTTCATGTGACATGACATTTATTTAGCATCCCTTAATGCTGACATACACAGCCAGAACATTCCTCTGTTCTAGTAGAATTAATGCAACATCCTCATTGTCTTTGATAATTGGGCGTGATAGCTCTCCGGGTGTACTGATCAATGCATGTAACTCAATCTTGTCAATTTCTGAGTTTACTCCAACAACATTTTCAACCAGCTTTATCAAGCTCGTAAACGACAAATCACTCATAACCTTCCGCATTCATGACTCACCAACCTTATAAATGTCATCTACCCACTGATCACAGTGTCTTATCACAAGTCGTACAATTAGAACCCCACAAAAATTATGAAAATAAGAAATTTGTCAATCATTTTACACATTACATAAGGTGTTCCAAAATTTGTCACTCATGTTGTTACACGCCATTTTCAAAAAATATTACACTCCATGTTAAAAAATTGTTACACGGCATGTTCAAAAATGTTACATTCAAGTTCCAAATTGTTACACGCCATATTCCCAACGTGTTACAGGCCATGTTAAATAAAAATGTTACACGCTATATGCTAACTCATGTTCTTTCAGTATAATTTTTACACACCATGAGCATTATAGATGCATGACGTGTAACAACTATGGGCAATGTTTTTAATCCATGTTCTAATTTACACAAAAACTTTTAAAAATTTATGTGTTGCAGCAGCAAACCCAATAACATACCTTGATGTCATCTCAACTAAAGAATCTGTTTATTAACGACAATATGGCCAAATGCCTAGAGATAGACCACAACATGATGACGATGGTGCTCAATAGAAAGTTGACAGAGCTCATACAGTTTAGAGGGCTGAGAGCATTGATACCGATGGTGCTTAATAGAGAGTTGACAGAGTTGATACAGTTCAAAGAGCTGAAAGAGAGCGAGCTCAAATAGCTGAGCATTTATTTCTATTTCCTCTATGGTGAGAAGGAGATATCAGGAGCTTAATTTGCCATGATATTTTTAAAAGCATTTTGGTCTACTCATGTTTATTTTTTGTTAGAAACAGATAACATTATATGGGTGGTTATTTCTGAAATCACCTTATGAGGAGAGATATTTCTCACAATTTTCTCTTCAAACAAATGTATATAACAATATTATGTTATCCAACAAATGTACGACGAAGTCAAACGTCACATGTACAAGTAAAAGTAAAAGTAAAATGTTGTTTGGACACCTTTTAATTGGCCTTAATTTGGTCTGTCATTAGTCTGTAGGAAGCCCCAAGTTTATTCCTTTCATATATACTAGGAAGATGACCCACGCGTTGTTGCGGGTTGTTAATTAGATGAAAAGTTTTTGAATAATAGAAGAATATTTATGAAGTGAATTGGTAAGAAATATTTACTTTGATTAAATATAGAATTATACTTATTATAAAATTGTTATTTTTTCACACAATAGTTCATTGGATAAAAAATAGAAAACAAATTTGTACATTTGTGGAGAATTGAAGTATGGCAAGAATAAAAGCAATAGTAAAGGTGTATTAGATATTTGTAGAATGAGAGGTCTTTATGTAGTTGTTAAAATATGCATACAAAAGTGTTGTACATATATTGACAGTAGTTGCAAAATAGTGGCATACAAAATTTTGTCATTGTTATATTATCTGTTCATTTTCCCTATAAACATGATTATAAAATGGAGTTAGGAAAAACCTGCTCCATGTATAGTAAAAGTTAGTTCCTTCTTCAAAAAGTTTTACTGTTATTGTTCTGCTTGTGCCTTGCATCTGTTGCTCATATGAGAGAATTAAGTATTTTTTTAGTTTGATTGTTATTATGATATTATTAGTTTAAGAAATACTATGTTAATTAAAAGAGCTTACCTATTCAATTTTCATTTTCTTTCCTAGAGACTCTTTTGGAAATAATTCTTTTGCCATTTGTACAGTTGTTGGTGATGGTGGCATTTCCAATTGGATGTCTTGGATTGTTAGCAATGGTGGTTGGGAACATGTAGGTTCTTCATTTACTGAGCTTGTTGGTTTGTGCACTTTGGATGTTTCAACTGAGGATTCTTTGAAGTTGGTAGAATCGAATATCTTGAAAATTATTAGTCCAGCTTCATTAGCTTTTCCTATAAGCCTTACCCTGAATGTTTTTTTTTTTTTTTTGTATTTATCACTGCTTTGATAGGAGTAGGAAGATCCATTTTATCTATTGTTTTGATTGCAACGAACTCACCAATGGTAGCCCCAATTAATTTCTCAGCTTGCTGACCAAAAGCAAGCAATTGAATTTTTCCAACGAGGTCTTCAACTGTTAGTTCTAGAATCATTCTGCAGTAAAAATTTAAAATTTGTGTGATTTCTACAATTTATAATAATATATTTTTTAGTAAAGTGGGTTAGAAACAATTTTAAAGGTACTTACGTCAGAACTGTTGTTTTCTCGTCATGGACCGAGCACCAAAACTTGCCAGCACAGAATTGTAAACCTGCTGCACATTGATTGCAGGTGTTATAATACCATCCATTTGGTGTTTTGACATTAATAATGTTTGCAGTGAACTGGAACTTGGTATTTTGTCATTTTGAAAAACAATATTTTATACATGTGAAATGCAGTATGATTTTTGGTTTATGAAAGATATTAAACTACTGATTGTTATTTGTTTTATAGAAAGGAATCAAATTATCTTTTACCAATATCTTTTTTGGTTCAATTGCTGGCAGATCAACTACATGAACATTTGGCATTATGGATTGTTGAGCAAAGTGGAATTGAGTCTATTTTTCAGTATATTTTTTTTTTCAGGAATCAAAAATAAACTTTGATTTTGCAGTATATTTTTCACATTACCAATCAATACTTTTTTTTTATATATCTTATCATGAAGATTTTTGAAGTGGACAAAGTTAACGTGGTAGTGTGGATATTGAGTGCTATCTTGAGGAATTCCTTTTACTTTTGACATTCTTGATAGAACTATCATCAAATCTCTAAGAAGAACATTAAAGTTGTGCTTTGATTTCATCACTCGATTTTTATCGATGAGATACACAGAACCTTCTTTTAGGATTGGTATAAATAAAGGTGCATCGAAACCTCTAATCATTGCTTGCATAACATTTTTCTATTAGTATGAAAAACAATTAAGTTTGAAACTTGTATTACTATTGAATCTACTGGAATTTAAAATAAAGTCAAGAAAATGGTGTTGTAAAATTTACCTTTACATCAGCAATTAAAAAGTCAAGACTAAGTAGATTTTCTAGATTGTCAGGAGTTGTGGATTTCCAAATCCTAAGAACCTTGACTTTGATTGTAGTTAATGGATTGAACAATTGCAAATCACTAAGATATTCATGGTCCATTTGTTCCTGCAAAAATAGAGTACAAGGAGATAATTTTATCAAAATTAAGGCAATAATGACAATTTGTAAAGATTATGATCAATGGACTTGGGAGTTACAGAGATTAGGTTATAGAAGTATGGAATATAACAATTCATTCTATAGTCAAAATAAATAATAATATTGAAGTGTAATAAACAAAAAGATGTTAATGAAATCAACAATTTGCAGAAGAAGAAATACAAAAAAATAAGATACTATAAATATGGAAAATAATGAGTGCATAATTAAGAAAGTATTGTAAAAGAAACAAAACATAGAGAATTGTCTCAAAGAGAGAAAGAAATTATGATAACCTAGTTATAGATTTTCAAAAATTTCTTTGTAGACTATAATTTTTTGTTTCATTTGATCGTTGTTTGTCCTCATTCAAAATCAAGATTTTTAATCCTCTCTGTGATGTAACTCTTGACAATGTGACATACAATTGACCATGTGTAAAAATAGATTTTGGCAAGTACAAACCTACAGTATCAAGAATTTGTCTTTGACTTTTATATTGTCATGCTATAACATAACTTTGTTGGAAATTGTTTTCTTTGGAATACAAAAGACCATTTTTGTTGTTTGATTGTCATTATTATCCTTGGTATAAATACTGTGTTATCTGCAAAACATCCTGACATTATTTTGCCTTCTATAACATTAACAGTTAGTTGGGTAATCAGAATTCTGGTTCTGTTGCAAAGTCTAGAACTTTGGTTTATGTTTCTCAATAACATAACAA
This sequence comes from Theobroma grandiflorum, assembly GCA_036013995.1. Classification (NCBI taxonomy): domain Eukaryota; kingdom Viridiplantae; phylum Streptophyta; class Magnoliopsida; order Malvales; family Malvaceae; genus Theobroma; species Theobroma grandiflorum. The sequence goes on along the minus strand of CP142132.1, from coordinate 13,095,226 downwards.
CTGCACTTACCTTCAACTTAAGTTGATGATTAGTGAGTTTAAAAATTCTATCAGATATAATAATTCATGTTCCGTAGAACAGTCTGCAGATTTTGATATTTGGTCAATGCTGAAATATGACTTGAATGTATCTGGAATCAAATTAAGCACATATGAGTTTATAACATCAACAGTTTCATTGTAGGGAGTGACAATTGATCTTCGTTTCAAGTAATTTAAGTTTGCAAAGTTTTCTTGGAATCGGTTATATACAGCTGAGACAATAATTTCTATCAAATTTTCAATGCATGGTAGCAATGAATCCTTTAGTATTTGAATCCAACATGGTTCCTCTTCAACTTCATAGTTAAAGGCTTTAATGTTTTCATTTCATATGTCCAATAACCATTAAGCAAAACTTGAAATTTCAAGTTTGGTACGATCATCAAAATTAGACTACAGAAGCCTCATGTTTGTCTTTAATTCATATATACAGTAATTTTTCCATAATAGTGATTGATTTATTGATGCATTTATAATGTCTAACCTTGTTTCAGCTTCTACAGCAAGCAATATTTGTCTAAAATCTCATTTTAGTAGTATAGTCTTTCAACCAAAGGGGTTGTTCTCAGTTTCTAGACAACTATCAGTAAGTAAATCTTGTAAGCTTTTATTTAAAGCTTCAAAACAAAATCTGTGAATCATTGGAGCTTCATCCCAAACAATGAGACTGGTATTTTCAATCAATGAAGCAAGTTATGTACCTCTTTTTATCTAACATGATGAACATTCGTCAATATTTAATGGAATTTTGAATTTAAAATGTAATGTTTTTCTTCCTAGCAGTAGTAACGATGCAATTCCAAATGAAGCTACAGAAAGAACAAATTTTCCTGTTGATCTAATTCCTGAAATTATTATATTCCATAGATATGTTTTTCCTATACCACCATGTCTATAAACAAACAGCATCCGGCCTTCATTGTTCTCAACATATTTTTTAACAACCTCATAAACATTCAATTGTTTAGGATTCAGTTTGACAAACACTACAAATGTTGCTTTGAAAGTTCCTATAAATCATAATTGATTTTTTTATGAATCAATCTGTTTTGGAATGTGTACAAACAACCTTGTGTTAGGAATGGCAGATTAAACTCCAATAGAGAACTGCAATTTCTATTGAAAATTTTTTCTAGAGCTATCAAAGTAAAATCCTTGAGGTTGTTTTCTAGAAATTGATACTCAGCGACACCAAGAGCTTGTCTCAGTTTATATTCTATGTCTTCATTAATGTATTTTCAAGTATTTTCCCAAAGTGATATAAGATTAGCTACTTCACAAAACATTACAATGGATACAAAAAGTTGGTGTAACTATTCACTGGTTGCCCATTCTGAAGCTTGTGTCATTACTTTTGTCCACTCTTGGTCATTTCCAAGCAATCCTAATACTTCACATGCTGCTTGGTACGTAGAATGAAGTATAACTTGCACTGTTCTTAGTTCTTCAAAACTTCTTGCACCTCTGATAACATTCAATAGTAATTGAAGGAAATAAAGCTCCCCTACTGTTGGATGAACATATGTAATTATTCCCATAGATTTGCCTTTTTGTCGCCTCTTCCATACTGTTTCAAATTTTGACCAAACCAACTTTGTTGGAAAGTCTTCGTAAATTAGTTCTCTTGCATTTTCATACAACTGGTTTGTTTTCATCCATTCTGTGACATAGTTTTTGTCACATCTGGCCTGTGGATCACTTCATACAAATTATCAATATCATTGAAGAATACATTTTGCTGATTTGGTAAATGAATCACTAATCTTTCAACTACTGGTTAATGATGATGTATGTCAAATGCAAACATTCTCCAACATGACTCATAGGTTGATAAATATCTACAATCTAAGTACATTTTAATTTCATCAAAATAGTTTGGTATTTTTTATTGATCTATGCTGTTATTGGAATTGCCATTGAGAATGATTGATCTAGCTCTATCTGGACCTTTATTAATATATTTGAATAGATATTTAATAGCCTTAAATCTACTACAAAGTTCTACATTAATATGAGCTTCATATTTAACAACTAAATCAACATTATGAGGCATAATAAATCTGTTATCCAATTCGACATTATTCTTAACAATAACACATGATTTATCAATTATCTGTTTTCTTCTATAAAGAACAATCTTATCTTCATTGACTACAGTTTCTGACTAATTCGTTTTGGGAAGAATTTCGAACATTTACCTTTAACCATACATGGAGAAGAAGAATTAAACATACCGCATGGTCGATGCATCACAAAATTTGAAATAATTTTGTACCTAATTGGATCAAGCTCTTTATTTGGAATTTCAGCTGAAATTATTCTATTCGCATCTTGTCCATTCCTACACTTTGCAATAAATTCTAGCCAATACAGTATGTGAACATGTGGAAGACCATGTTTTTGAAATTCGATTGTATATGCAACTACGAAACATCAAAACAAACAAAAAGAAAGAGAAACATTAAAATCATAAGTATTATATAATTGAAAATAAAATGAACATTGACAATTAAATCAATATTGTAGAAAAGTACAATATATGGAAAAACTTTACCTGTTGAAATTGGTCCAAAATGCTTATTTTTAATCAGATCGTTCATGAAGTATCGTAGCTTTAATTTGAATACTCTTAAAACTATATCAGGTTTGTCATGTGCCTGTTGGCCATGAATCATAGATAAAGCTTCATTAATCTCTAATCATCTTGCGTTGCAGGTAAATGTTATGAATAAATTTAGATAGCCATAATGTCGACAAATTGCCATTGCATCTTCATAATTCTGGAATAGGTAGCGTGCACTTCCAGTAAACGTTGCAGGTAATATTACTTGTTTTCCAACTGTGCTACCTTGTAGATCACCTCTCGACACAACATCTTTCAATCCTTTATACACCTCAGCCCTTAATGTTTTTTGATTACTTTTTACAAACTGCAATCTCATTTCTTCAACTGTACAGAAAGCATCAATGACAAACTATTGAAACAATATACCACCTCTAAGCAATGAACTTTTCTTAGGATTTCGTTGCTGAATAACATAAGCATAATATTCCCTCATTGAAATCTGTTTTCTTTTTTGTCTCTTCTTCATGGGAGAGTCAACATAACTTATATCCAATCTATATCTATCTTCTTTATATGAAAGCAATATAGGATACTGCATTGCCATAAAAGAGGGATGAAGCTCACTTATTTGCTTAAGTCCATTAGTTTTATACTTGACTATAATGTCACGATAACTGTCAAATATTCTTATATCTCCAACAATCAATCCTACAAGTTCTAATCCAATAGGAGTGGCATAAGTTTTGTCTTGGTTATTCCCTATTCCGAGTAATTTAAGAATTGTAATATTATGTGATTCTTTGGACCGATCTCTTACTTGTCTAAATACTTTAACTATTTCATTAGTCTGATAAAACATCTTTATTAGACCTTCTACTATAAACTTATCTATGAAATTACTGATATTTTTATGTGCAAAGATAAACATTCTATTTGATACCTCGTTATCAGTATCATATATATAATTGTGCAAACTTAGGTTTGTGTCCTATTGTAGGAAATAAAGAACGAATACGATGATGATTTTGTCCATTGATTCTAAATATATATGGTCATGGATTACTATTTATGCTATTATCTATCCTACCACCAATAGAGGTAAATTGAAACATAGAATTATAAATACTAATGTTCTCTCTAAATTTACTACTTCTACTATCCTCTTTGTAATCTAACAAAACATTTAAGAAATCTGGTGTATGGTTAAATGAAAGTAATCGAACCGTACCTTGTTGACAACATAATGTAAATGTTCAAAAAGTTGTTACTTGAGTTGTATCAACTCTTTCTTTATACCACATTATAGCACCACAAAAGGGACAAACGCAGTTTGGTCCACCAAAGTTAAATGTTGGTACTGTCTTCCTATTATGTGAGTAAGAGTAAATAATATGTTATAGAAATTAGAAACTTAACATTTACAAAATAGAGAAAGCATATTATAATTCAAACATGACTTGCTTGTAAGTCCAGTAAACATTAATTGGTTTGACTTTTCATTTATTTGTTCATGTTGTACAACTCTAGAAGAAATAATCCTATCATACCTTTTATCTTTTCGAAAGGGACAAAAAATATAGATTGATAAACAACATCTAAACTAAAAATTGCTTGGATAATTATAGAAGAATAGTATACCATTACTTAACAATTATCAAAGTTATGCATATACCTTGGACATGAACTTTTCCTTCTTGAATTCTGCTTGAGGAAACAATTGTCATAAACTGATCATCCATAATAGGTACATCATACAGATTTTCAAAATCAAAATCACATGTTCCTAAAGACTGTATAGATTCATGACCAATGATTGGAACATCATATAGATTTTCAAAATGATAATCGTATGTCTCAACATTATGTTCATCATAACCTGAATTACTACTGTTTAAATCATTATGAACACCTAGTCTATTAACAGTTTTCATGACATGATTACTGCTTCTAATAGGATATTCTTCGATACTAAATGGGAAAGTTGAGTTTTCAACACAAGCTACATCAAAAAAATTGTTTGATGAACCAACAACAAAGTTTATACACTCAATAACTGGTTTATATCTTTTTCTTTTTCTCACACGTTCATTTGACATTATATCTATACAATATACAACATATGTTAAATATTTGTTACATAAATTAACTGACATCATATATAGCTCTCAACATATTTATACCAAACAGACAAAACATATGTACACAACATTACGTAATATTCATGTTACAAAAATTCATTGAAAAAACTGTACAGTCATCGTTATGATAGAAATAGTACTTAACATATGTACTTGTATGCCAACAACAAAACAAACACTTAAGCATAGAACAAACTTTGTATACAGTGATATTTGTCAAAGATAAATCACAAAGAAAGAGATTTACCAATGCAGGAAATAATAGACACAAATAATCATAAAATACCTACCATGAAACTAATAGAACAACAACAGAATAAAAGATTTAATTTATATTAGTTAAAAAAACAAAATAAGGAATAAACAATCAATAAATACTTGAAACTTACTCTTCACAAATTTTGTCTAAGTAAAACTGGTTAAACGTCTAATTGATATGTTTCAACAATAACTCCAAGAAACTGCCACAATAAAAGCCTACATGAAAATAAGCTAACAAATATTTCAATGTCTTGACAATAACTCGAACGTTAATTGCATGATAATCCTAAATAAAAGAAAGACTACAATGTATTAACCACACACTTGGAACGTACATAATATAACAATAAATATTTGAAAACTTAGACAATGATAAAATCCAAAATAAAAAACACAAATATCTTAAACATTTAATATATAAATATCTTATCATCAAAACTGATGAAAATAAAAATTATGTTAAACAGGCAAAAGAATAAAGGACCAAAAAAAAACAAAAGTTCCATTATCAGTAAAAGGACAACCAAAGCATTACAAACAAATTAACTTAGACAAAATAAAGAATTTTTGTAGCTTATATGTTGTAAGACTAAATGTTACATCGAGAAAGAAGCAACAAATCATAGAATAAATTCAAACTATTAAAGGGAAAAAATGAACCATTAATAATCAATCAAAAACAAAAAGAGTAATAAGAAAAAGCTACAACCTTTGCAAACTGATGGAATACTAAAAAGCCAAAGACCAGAACCTAGACAAAGCAAAAGCGAGGAAGAGTATTCAAGAAGCCAAACGTTCCTCTTACAAACAAAAACAATATAACTATAATATTTAAACGAAAAAAATCAACCATTAATAATCAATTAAGAGCAAAAAACAATAATATGAAAAAAATACAACCTTTGCAAACCGATGGAATACAAAAAACCAAAAACCACAACGTACACAAAGCAAAGGCAGGAAAGAGTATTCCAGAAGCCAAACGTTTCTTTTACAAACAAAAAGAAATAACTATAATATCTATAATTGAAAAAAGCAAGAGAATTGCAAGAACTGAAAAACACTCCCACAAACTCAAACAACCGGTCAATAGCATTTCTTGCACTAAAATAAGAATTAGACTAAAAAGTCAAGGCAACTAACAATTGACATGATCGGATAACAGAGCATAGATCTCCATATATTTTTTCTCTTTTTTCTTTCCAATCTTCAAAATAGCACAGTTTTCAAAGCCAAACAAAACCCTAACAACCTAACTCAACCCATCGACTTCTCCTACCAACCATCACAATCAACCAAAAACAATCTATTTGCCTACCGTTCCCCATCATCCAACCAAAAACAATCGACAAACCTCAAAACAACAAACCCAATGCTTATTCAACCATTCATTTGTTAATTCTTTTCCCTTTTGCCTCTTCCCCTGTTAAGCCTTTCAAGTACTGTCTTTCTTCATTCCTTAAAGCCTAACAAAACCCAAACGATTTAACTCAACCGATCCGCTTCTCCTACCAATCGTCACAATCAACCAAAAACAACCGACCCGTCTTCTTTTCTTGTCATCGCACCAAAAAAAAACCGATGTACCTCAAAACAACAAACCCAATTCTTATTCAACCATTCATTCCTTAATTCCTATCCCTTTCTCCTCTCCCTCGTTAACCTTTTCACCTACTTCCTCTCCTCATCCCTTCCTTTTCGACTTTTCTTCTCTTCCTTATTCCTTCTATCAATAGGTTCCCATTGTTGGTAACTTTCTATTGTTTTTGTCCTCTACTTCAACAGAAACGAAAACAGAAAAAAAAAAACTTAAGATGATCCGTTGCTTTCACATAATGAGATAAAAAACAATATAAACACCGAAAAGCTCAAAACAACATCGTTGCCATTAAACGGATGGGAAAACAAAAAAAAATAATAAAAAACTCAAAACTACGTCGTTTGAATGTGACAAAACAAAAAAAAAAGATAGACTATGACACTTGTCATTCAATTGGGCTTGAAGGCAATTGAAACAGTATCACCCGATTCTACTTTTATCGATACTATAAGTATCTGATCGGATCTGATTAACCGGCAATTGAATTGCTTATAGCTATGGGGTCTCCCTTGTTGGTCGACTTAAAGGCCTGCGCTCAAGCTTTTCAAGATGGAAACCTAAAACTTGCCGATCAGCTCATGGAGCAGATCTGGAATCCTGCAACTAACGAACTGGAATCCCTCGAAGCAGAAAGCGTCGTTAAGGAAAAGAAACGCTGTGCGGAAGCTCTAGTTCGCCGAGCTTACCGGTTGTATCCTAATATTTCCTTCATATGTTTTTCACGCTCGCATCGTTCAATTTGCGGAGAGGCCATCCTCAGTGCTATGATGGGAAAGAAGCGAGTCCACATCATTGACTTCCTTCAGCCAAATCCAGATGATTGGGAAGACCTAATTGAAAACTCATCTCGTCAACCCGACGGCCCTTCATCAATCCGTTTAAGTGTTATAGTACCACCCTTGCTGAAAAATCCATATGATAGATGTTGTGAGGCAACAGCTTTAAACTTTGCTCTTCATGCAATTTATCCGGTCAACGTTGTCAGCGAATTTAAGCTGGTTACCGCCGATAGTTTGGGTGATGTGGACGCATCTGAGCTGGAATTCAGACGAACAGAGGATGAGATTGTGATCGTCAGGTATGCATTTAAAATGAGGAGATTGTTGGCACAGCCAGGAGCAATGGAAAGAGAATTGTTAAAATTAAGCCAGATAAAGCCAGAATTTGTGATTACAGTAGAGCAGGAGGCCAACCATAACTCCAATTTCGTCGATCCCCTGGAATTATTACTTGAAGAATTTGAAGATACTTCAACGATTTGTTATCAAAAGACGCCATCGATGTGTGCGGTTGAGCATGATGGCATGAACGGGATTGAGGGACGGGAGACGACTATGGCTCAGTGGCGATTCCTCCTGCACGCGGCTGGTTTTCTTCCATTTCCACTCAATCAGTCAGCGCCAACTGCCGTCCTTGTCCAAAAGGAAAATGGGTGTTTGGCGGTTAGCGTGGAGAAATGGCCACCAGTGACCATATCGGCTTGGAAATTCACAAATTCCGTACACCACTCGATCTCTATGCAAGGTATTTTTCTTTATTTTTTTAAAAGTCAATTAATCAGCAGAGTTTAATGAAAAATAACAATATATAAACAATTAATTAAAAATAATATTTAGACACAAAATTTAATCGATTTTTATTAAACTGTGAAGACTTTTGCACTTTTTTTGGAAAAAATATATAATTATATTTAGATAAAATTAACATAAAAATTTATTCAAATTATTTCATATTTACTTAATTCATATAACAAGTTTTTTTAATCTATTGTACTTTTCTTTTATAATTTTTATTCAATTGTTTTTAATGAAAAACCTCACAGGTTTGATTTAAAAAGCCTTCCTAAAATTTTACTCCAAATAAGAAGTAAAGTCAAAATCAAAATTGATACATTAATAGAATTTTATGATTAGATCAAAATATGAAAATGAATTAAAATTTGCATTTACAAACAAAAATTTATAAACTGTTATTAGATGTTAAAAATTTTGTCATAATTTTTAATAAATATGCTGATTATAATAATATGGATTAAAACTTGTCTAAGTTATTTAAAATTTTGTATATTTAATTTTCTAATAAAGTTTATCAATCTATTGATTTTGATTTTTAATATTCATTATTATTATAATAAATAATTTTACGAACTTGCTAAAGGAACTTTACCTCTCTCACATTTTTTAAATGATATCTAGTAATTACATAAAATAAAATACTACATAACTGTGAAAAAATGAAAAATATTCTATAATTTCATAGTTCTCTTAGATTTAATAACTTTCCATTTATTGTCATTGTTCAAGGTTCAATAATTAAGTAGTTATTCTGAACATTCATCTTTAATTTGCTTAGCGAATGAATGATGAACACTCATCTCAAAGTATGAATTTCCCCTCTAACCCTCTTGAAAGATTGTATTAGAATTTTTTTGGTGATTAGATTATAATATATTATAAATAATAGTGTAAATTACCCTTAACTTTCTAATTTTGACCATAATTCACTCTAGGTCTATTAGTATAGAAAATTGATATTTTGTTTCGAATATATATGTATTGTTAATCCTTAGTGTTTTGATTTATTTAATGATGTGGCATTAAAATTATACCTATTTTACCTTTCTTGTTATGTGTTTTTAAATGATCTTAAGATATCTTTTTCTCTTTATTTCTTTAACTTCACTTCACTGGTCAAAATTCTTTCTCTTCTCTGTTCCTTTTTGCTACCCTTTTTCTCTATGCAGCTTTGCTACATCTACTCAGCTTGATCTCATTTTGACAGTTGTTAATAATTGCCCTTTCACCATTTACCTAGCTATCCAACCCAATGTTGGCCACCTTGTCCTTAAACGAGGCGCCTTCGCCCTACAACCCCTGACCCATTCTTCCTTCCCTGCACCAATTGCCCACTACTTTGACCATATCTGGGCTAGAATCGGCTGCACCCACTCCAACGATCATTTCTACTGTGTCATAGGAGATTGTGCCACTACATGGAATGTAATGGCCTTGGTGACGCCACCCCCGTCATGCAGGCACAGTTCAACCTCCACTATGGTGGCCACAAAGACATTTCTTCCTATGCTGTCAGTCTTGTCGACAATTTCAACCTCCTCATGACTGTGACCGCACACGTAGGCAAAGGCCCTTCCCCTGTCGTTGGCTGTAAGGCTAATCTACGTGCCCTGTGTCACAAAAAATTGCAGCTTCGATTGTTGCCAGGTCACGGTCCGGTCATGGATTGTAAGAGCGGATGCGAAGCCTTCAGTAAAGAAGAGCTTTGTTGTTGAAACCATTACAATAGCCCTTAAACATGTAGGGCTTTGAGTTTTTCAAGCATGCTTGCCCTGTCATGTTTACATATGCTCATGACAACCCTTCGCCCATGCACGAGTGTGCTTCGCCATGTGAGCTTAAGGTTATTTTTGGTCATTAGGGAGATGACAGATAGATATTAATGTAGAAAATATCTAAGATCTAAGAAAAAACTAAATTACTTGATGAAAATAAAAAGCTATGTAAGGAGCTATTTATAATAATTAACTAGATCTAAACTTATTTAGTGTACAAGTAAAATAAATAGCAAATAACGAAGTATTCTAACTCTGGATTTTTTTAAAATACAAATAAAATAAAAAAGGAAAAAAATTACATAAGGAATCCCAAGATATTCTTTCATTGATTGAAGATACCTGTATTTTTCGTAATAGCCTTTCTCAAGTTGATGTGGGTGATGAGTTCAAACTTCATCGAGCTTGCCATCAATGTTATGGGTATCTGCCTTGTGCCTCCCTCAAGTAGGTGGAGAGTCGATTTAGTAGTAAGTTGAATGTTTCAACATTGAGTCTCTTGATTAACAAATTTGTAAGTTGATTATGTGAGGGAACAAAATTGAGAGTTAGAAGCTTTTGTTGAACGTGTTCTCTGATAAAATGACAATCAAGCTCAATATGTTTAGTTCGCTCATGAAAGACTTGATTGGATGCAATGTATAAGGCTGACCTGTTATCACAGAATAGAGGAATAGGTTCTATAATAGAAAAGGACAGATCGTTTAAAACATTACGTAACCAAACTAGTTCTGTAGTTGTCACTATCATTATTCGATATTCAGCTTTAGTTGATGATCTAGATATTGTTTGTTGTTTCTTTGATTTCTAACTAACGAGAGTGTCTCCCAGAAAGTTAAGCATTCCTGAAACTGAATGCCGAGTAGTAAGACAAGTAGCCTAATCTAAGTCATAGTATGCCTTCAACTCAAATGAGTTCATATTGGAAAAAAAAACCCATGGTAATAAGATTTCTTGATATATTGAACCAATATTTTTGCCATAGCAAGATAAGGAACTCTTGGTGCTTGCATGAATTGGCTTAAGACTTGTACAACATAAAAGATGTTCGATCGAGTCATTGTCAAATAGATTAGTCTCCTTACAAGTCTTTGGTATGTAGGCACATCCTCAAGTAAGTCTCCTATCTCACTAGATAAATTGTGTTATTGTGGAATTAGTGTTCGCACAACATTTGCATCTTCAAAACCTACTTCTTTGATAATATCTCTTGCATATTTGTGCTAATTCACATAGATTCCATCTTGATTCCTTTTAACTTCTAACCCCAAAAATAATGCAAGGGTCTTAGGTCGTTTATTTTGAAACAAGTTTGGGAATATTTCTTAAATTATGTACATTTATCTCCATTATTCCTAGTAAGTATAAGATCATTCATGTAGATTAATACTATTAAGAAACTATCCCCATTTGAAAGTGTGACTAGTGAGTGATCCCATGGATTTTGTTTAAGACTATAATTGAGAAGAGAAGTGGAGAGTTTCCCAAACTATTATCATAGTGCTTGTTTGAGTCCATATAAGGACTTATGTAGCTTACAAATTAGTGAATCATTAGGAACTTCCATACCTCGAGGAGGTTTCATGAGTACTTCTTCATTGAGTTCTTTACATAAGGAAGCATTGTCAACATCCATTTGATGTAGTTCCCATCCTTTAATTGCTGAAATAGCCAACAAGCATCGCACTGTAGTGAATTTAGCCACTAGAGCAAATGTTTCATTATAGTCAAGTCCCTTCACTTGATTGTAACCTTTTGCAACAAATTGAGCTTTGTACCATTCAATTGTTCCATCAATTCTTCATTTAATTTTGAATACTCATTTGCTTCCAATTGAACTAGGCTCAATGTATTGTTAGAAAGAAAAGCTTTTAGCTCTTTATTCATTGCTTCTTTCCACACTGAATTTTTTACAGCATTTTCATTAATATCTAGCTCAAGATTCATTTTTTCCAATCCTGCATTGTTAGTATAAGATACTATAAGATTTTTAGAAATGAATGAATTTTGAGAATCCTTATCATACAATTGGTTGATAGAAGTGGTAGACTTGGTTAGGGGGTTTATAATCTTCTTGCAAGTCATTATATAATCTTCAAATCTTTGTGGCATTCTTTTTTCCTTTTGTGGCCTTGAGTTCTCAACTATTATTTTTCTTTCAATTGCTTTATTTTCTATTTCAAGATTAGATTTTCTCATGTCTTCTTCTTTTATTTCGATTGAGTCTCCTATGTCTTCAGATCGATTTTGTGCATGTATTGGTTGTTTAGGTTCAATCATGTTTATCAATGATTGCATTTCTGTTGTTTCTAAAGGTTGTGCAATTTTAAAAGGAAACGAACCCTTATAAAATATGGCATCTCGAGATTCGAATAACTTTCTAGTATTGAGTTCCATTACATTATAGTCCTTCTTTCTCGCAATTTAGCCTAAGAACATATATTTTTTGGATATTGCAATAAACTTATCATTTGGTTTAAGTTTAAAATAGACATAACACAAACATCCAAACACTCTAAGATGATTATATAAGGGTTTTTCTTTAAATAAAACGCTATATGGGATTTTTCGTCAAGTATTGGTGTGGGTAGGATATTTATCAAGTATGCTACTGTCATTACACATTTCCCTAATATCTTAAAAGTAGATTGGCTTGAAAATGAAGTGTTCTTACAACTTCTAATATTTACTTGTGCTTTCTTTCCGCCACCCCATTTTATTGACGTGTGTGTGTGTAGCTAGTTTAATGTAGAATTCTTTTTTTTTTTTAAAGATGTTTCTTAAAATCTCTATATTTGATCTCTTGGGCATTGTCTGATCAAATTAACTTTACTTGCATACCAAATTGAGTTTGCACCATTTTCAAAAATTAGTCAAGCAAAGATGGAGCTTCACTTTTAGTTTTCATTAAGTAAACCCAAGTATCTTTTAAACAATCACCAACAATAGTAAGAAATAGTTAGCTCCAGTATGTGTGCTAGTCTCATATCAACAATGACTAATTCAAATAAGTTTCTTGATTTATTTCTATTAATAAAAAATGATAATTGAGTTTGTCTAGCCTTGTGACATGCATCGCATGGAAAAAGGCTTTTATTCTTAAATGAAACATCAAATAAACCTTTCAATCTAGAAAATGGGATATGTCCCAACCTTTTATGTAACAATTCTAATTGATTCTTTTATCTCATAACATTTACCCAAAATTTTTTTATTCAAAATAATAGAGCCCCTTTTTCATTTTACTTGCTCCAATCAGCCTCTTGGTGATAAGGTCTTGTAAAATATATCCATTTGAAAAAATGCTCTAAACAATTTAAATCTTGAGTAATTCTACTAATTGAACCTAAATTGCAAGTGAAATTTGGTAAGAAAGGAACACTTTTTAAAACATTATTGAGATTTAGTTGAATATCTCTAACATAATCCACTTGTAACTTTCTTCCATCTGGTAGTGTAACTTCCATTGTAGATTTTTCTATATTTTTGCATTTGAACAACTTTGAATCTGATACAATATGATTAGATGCCCCACTATCCAAAATCCAATTTTGAGAACTAGAAATTTTACCAACAAAGTTGATAGTGAGAGTTTTTATTGGTTTTTCTACCATAAAAAGAAAATTTTTACAAGAAAAAACAACTAGACTCTGATGTCATGTAGAAAATACCTAAGATCTAAGTAAAGAACTAAATTGCTTAATAAAAATAAAAGACTACCTAAAGGGTTTAGTTGGTGTGCAAGTAAAGTAAATAGCAAATAAAGAGTATTTTAAACCTAGACTTCCTTAGAGTACAAGCAAAATAAAAAGAAAATAGGAAAAGATTACATAAAGAAATATTCTCCCTAAGATATTCTCTCCTTTATTTGAAGATAGTCGTATATTTTGTAATAATTAACCTAACTTTCTTAAAATAGCTTGAGTTCTTGAGAGATTTTAAGCAAAAAAAAAAAAAGAAAAGAAAGAAAGAGAAGCTTAGTTTTGTTAATTTCTAGTGTTATATGTACTTGATATGTGTCTGTAAGTTGGGATTTAAGAATCTATTGGACTATGTTTAAATGAAATGCATGTTATTTTTTTTCTTTAATTTTATGTATGAGTTTTTAATTTGTATTGATCATAAAAAGGAGAGACTTGAGTTGATTTTCATTCAAAAGTAGAGGTGAAAAGCTTATTTCAGAAAAAAAAAAAAAAAGGTCAAGAGAATGTTGCCTAGTGGTTTTTTAGTTTGCATTTTAGTGGTAGTACATGTTTTCCAAGCTCAAAGCCATTATTTCTCTTCCGTGGCTTCCACATATTGATGAGTTTCCTTGGCTACATCACTTAGAAAGTCCTCCATTTTCATGTGGAGTGAAAGAGAAAAACCTAACTAATTATTGTTGTTGCCATTGTTACTGTCGTCCACAGGCTTCATCTTTTTTTTTTGCTTTCTCTTTCTTTTCTTACTCAGAAGTTCCTCAACAATAATATACCAAGCTATAAGGCAACTCAATCATTGAATGAAAACTAAACTAATCATACCTAAATCTCTTACCTCTCCCTCCCATTTGAAAACTTGGTCTTTTGTTGTCTACTAGCAGACCTCATTGCAAAAACATTTTCAATGAATTGAAAGTCTTTATTTTATGCTCTCGCTTTCTTGTGAAACCCTAAACCTTACGCAAGAAATGGCCCACATCACCAAAGGCAAAGATCATGGCAATTGCATCTCCCTCTTCTGTGCTAATGTCATGAATTCCATATTAGTAAGAAATGGGATGTGTCTTATTTATATAAACATGAACCTTCCTCCACTTAACAAGCATGCTTTTTAAGTTGAAAACGTGGACTCGTGGTAAGTGGTATCAAAGCATATTCAAATCTTCATTGATGTGTGACCCTTAAAAGAGAAACAAAGGTCGAGGTAGACTTGAACCAATATAAGGATTTTTTTCCTCTATGAGTAAAGAGCCAATATAACGAGGATATTGCACAATTGGGTGGGATAGAATGCCACATATCTCACATCAGTAAAAGATTGATGAGTTTTAAGAATATAAATATGGACATTATTTTATTTGATAGGCATATCTTTTAGATTGAAAATGTGAGCTCGTGACACTAGTGTCATGAATGCAAATCAGAGCAGCATGTTGATACATTAGACATGCATAAATGCTGAAAGGTCACTTGTGGTGTACGCACTTGTAGACATTCTAACCATGCATGTGCACGTGGTTATGAATGGTGGTGATTTGCTTGCATGGCACGCCTGCCCTTGAGTTCAATAAATTTACACGAATGGTTCTACGATTGGCTCATGAAGGCAAGGAACAAACATAAGGGCATTTTAATCTTTTTATAAAATCTATTAACAACATCTGGAGTTTTGGGGTGAAATGTCTATTGTTAATACTAATAGACCAAAAGTGACTTATGATCAAAACCTAAAGAAGTAGGGGTATTTTACCTTAAATAGTAGTAACAAAAAATAAGTAAAGACAAATTCTATGATAAATTTATCTGTAATGGATATATATTTTTTTTCAAATTAATAGGTTCAACCATCATCAATATGCTATAAAGCGATAAGAAGTTCATTGATCCATCTACACCATCATAAGAATATAGTAGTTGAAAGTATTTCACAAGTAGTCAAAATTTTTTGAATAAATTAATTGAAAAATTACTTTAAAAATCTCCAAAGTATAAATGTTATGAAATTTAATTTTGAAAATATTATTTTTTGTACTTATGGTAGCCATTTTATCATATAAATCTTTCTAAATTGAGATTTTGAAGTTGAAATTTTAAATTAACTGTTTAATATTTAAATTTGAAGACAGTAAAACCTTTCTTTGCTTATTCAAATTAGGAAGTTTTCCTTTTTCTAGTGATAAATTTTTTATTAACCTCTATTTCAGGTTTTGATCAAAAATCTCTGAACAACAATGTACTTCAAATTTTTGAAGTTTTAACCAAGGTATGATCTTTTTGTCTCATTTATTTTTCTTTTCCAATCCTAAAATAGAATGACACTTGCTCAAACCTTCAACTTGACTTTAAGAAGCAAAACTAGTAATATTTTTTAATTATATGACTATAATTTAAAATGAGATTGAAAAATTGCTCTATGTTTTTTCTTATATACTCATAATTGAGTACTATATGTATACTATTTGCAGTTCCCCCAATGATATATATAATAAAATATAAAACAAATTAGAACTTACTCACTGGATGCTTTAACTGTCCTGTTCTAAAGAAAATATTAACCTAGCAAAAAGTATTTTATTTTCCTTTTTAATTGTGTATATCCCATATATATATTGGGAGGTATTGCATACTGCAAATTAGAAATTGGATGTGAAATTAGATGAGGAAAAAGTGTTAACTTGAGGATGGGATATGCTCTTCCTAAACGATATTTTCTTTTATTTTTATTTTTAAAGATATCCATTCTAATAACTTATTGGCAGTGTTTTACATTGAACCGGGTTGCTGCTGTTGCTGAGATGTATGACATAGTAGAATATGTATGTTTGGAATATGAGCTGCCACTGGGTTTAATATGGACTTGTTGGGCCCATATAAAACCACTCCCAACAGAAATTACGCCTGATCCATACAAGAAAGGTACTATATTCATCCCATATCATGCTTTTTATGATGGTGATGATGAGGCTTCTCAAGAGTTCATGGATACATATGCCGCACATGAGTTGGTAGAAGGGCAAGCTATTGCTGGAAAACTGCTTCAATCAAATGAGAGCCTTTTCATTCAAGATATTACGGCGCTTGACGGAAGTGAGTACCCATTTGCTGCTGCTGCAATGGAATTTGGCTCTCGAGCTGCTATTGCGATCAGTTTTTGTAACCGTTATGTTGATGACGATGTTTATGTGCTAGAATTCTATTTCCCTTCCTCTAAGAAGAATATAGAGGACAAAGAATTGTTGAAAGACCGTATCTTACACGACTTGGAAAATATGAAGAAAAAGTTTGTAGCACCAAGAATAGTTAATGGTACTGGATCAGTGGGTGTCCGGAAAGAAACCATTTCATACAGTGTTCCGGTAGTGACATTGGCTACGACAACCTCTCTTCCAGTTCCAGCTTCAGCTACTGGTCATAATTTGTTTAATTCAAATGAAACAAGATCACTGAATACAACTGACGCAAAGGACCATCATCACGTAGGAACAGAGAATCTTCAAGATGAGCAGGTACACATCTTAAATTTTGTGTTGACATTATCATTTGATTCTTAATCATAGATTAGCACACTCATATTTTTAATTAATAAGAGTAAAATCTGATGAACATTTTCAACAATAATAAATGTGAGACACAATCTAACATTGGACAAAAAAAATTTTCTTTAAATGAATAGGAGAATGAATTTATACTATAGGACCAAAGTGGAATGAGCCTTCTAACCCGTAGTTGCTCTTGAAATGAATACAATTAATAAATATTTAATTTGACAATTCACACTTGTAAGTAATTAAATAATAAATTGCATTTATATATCTTAATTTATTTTTTAATTGCTATCGAAACTGTCTATGCAACTAATAATTATGACAATTGAAAATAGATAATTATGTCTATTAAAAACAAACAGACATGTCTAATGTAAAACCAACTGATATGACTATTGGATTCAGCTAATTATATTTGTTTGAAACAAGTCAATTGTGTTTGTTAGGAACAATCACCTATACCTATAAATTGACTTTTCTCTTATTCAAAAGGTCATAGAAAACAAAAACCAAAAAAAAAAACAGGTCATAGAAAACAACAAATAACATCTTTCTTTCCTTTTTTTAATATTCTACAGATTTCATCATCATTTTATTATAGAAAATCTTATAAAAATTTGATAATCTTGCTACATATCAGTGGATGCTCAGTAGCATTCTCCATTGATTCTCTGCTGTAACTACTCAGTAGCAGGGCAAACACCACAGCCACTCAACAAAGCTTTCTCATCAAATACCACATCCCGACTAATTATCACTTTGCTAGTCTTCAAGTTGCATACACTATAGCTCTTTTACATGGAGCTATAGCCAATATAGATACATTTGTCACTAGTTCCATCGAGCTTTGTTCTGTTCTTTTGGAAACTTAAGCATAGGAAACACAACCAAAAATTTTAAGGTGGTTCTTCGAAGGTTTTCTTCCACACCCTACTTCAAATGGAATCATATTCCACAAAGCTCTTGTTGGACATCTATTCAGCAAATACACAGCTGTTTTAATAGCCTCAAGCCAAACACTTTTGGGTATCCCTTTCTCGAACAACATGGACTTAGCCATCTCCATCATGATTTGATTCCTTCTTTCGGATACACCATTTGGTTGTGCTGCATACCCAATAGTCAGTTGCCTTCCACACTTTCTTCATCACAATATTTATCAAATTCATTGGAAATGTACTTTTTTTCCTATCACTTTTCAAAACTTTTATAAACCACCACTTCGTTTCTCAACAAGTGCTTTAAACTTCTTAAAAATGACAAATACTTCATATCTTTGTCTCATTGAATAAACCCATGTCATGTGAGAATAGTCACCAATAAACAATACTTGTTTTGAGCGTGATACAAGGTGTTCATGGGACCACACACATCGGTATGTACCAATTCCAGCACTTGTTTAGCTCTCCATGCACCCTCCTTTGGAAATGGTTGGCAGTGGTGTTTGCCAAGCACACAACCTTCACACACAACAGATTTTTTCTTCAATAGTTGGCAACCCATAGTGCAAGTTCTTTTGAGAAAGCAACTAAAGACTATTGTAGTTTAAGTTCCCAAGCCTCTTATGCCACAACCAAGAGTCATTAACCTCTCTAGCCATCAAGCTAACATTCTTCGCATACTTGAGAGTAAGTGGAAAGCTTCTATTCTTGGTCATTTTAATCACAATAACAATTTTTCTTTTTGAATAAAAAATTTTGCACTCCCAATTCTTAACTTGAAGAGAACACTCATGCTTCAAAAGTTATCCAATGTTCAGCAAATTTACTTCAACTTTGGCACACAGAGTATCTTGAATGGCTTTGCTTCTTGCTTTGTTTCAACTTCAATGCTCCTCATGCCTTTAACTTCAACATATTCACCATTGCCCAATTTCACCTTTGAGCTGAATGATGAATCCATGTCAAGAAAAGCTTCTTTGTCTTCTGTCATGTGATTACTACAGTGTAACGACCCCCCCTTAGATCGCTACTGGCATTCGAGACTTTCAACGTGTCCCACCAAGTCCCGAATAAGCCTCATATGACTTTTCAACCATCCCTGTACACTTGCAATAAACTGCATAAATTTTAAGTCAAACACATCTATACACGTGTACTTGAATTTAAAATCAAGCACAATCAATTCAATTTTTACGTTAAGACATGCTATTACAATTAACTACATTGAGTTCAAAATCTCAACTTTCATTACTCCAAAAAAATCAATATTTGCCACCTATAATTCCAGAGTATTACAATTTGACCTCTATCAGCGGAGTGACTCTAAAACGAGTTGAAACTTGTTCTCACCCAGATCTGTGGTAAACCGTACTCACTGATAGTTTCACGTCAGATTAATCCATGTCTGCAAAAGGGGAAAATAAGAGGGTGTGAGTCTCATAGACTCAGTGATAATCATTGACTCAGTGAGCAGGCGAGAAGGGGAAACAACAAATGGGTAGATTAGTTCTAAATCCAAGAGTATGCGTAAAAAAATATTTCATTAAATGAATAGATATTTTATGCCTTGCAAATGGAAAACAATGTAATCCCAGAAAATATATATATATATCACTTATAAATCATTATTAAAAATTCACGTGTTAATGACATGCGATGTATGCTAAGACAATAAACAAGTGAATCTCGTTCTCGGATAAATTAGTACAGCCCTTAGGCTTATTCTCAGATGTCGTTATCTACCTGTGGAAACTGCCCACGTCACCAATATAAATCGGGGCTTCAGGTCCCCCTTTATCTACTCGTGGGAACTACCCACGTCACCAAAATAAATCGGGGCTTCAGGTCCTCCTTTACCTACTCGTGGGAACTACCCACGTCACCAAAATAAATCGGGGCTTCAGGTCCCCCTTTACTTACTCGTGCACAAAATATTTCAATCATTTAAATCATAATATGTCTGCCAAATCAACGTATATAAAAAAAAAATCAATTATTACCGTATCTCGAAAACAGTATAATGGTCACTGGCCTAAGCAGTACACAAAATGCAAGGCATTATTTGAAGTAAAATCAGTCGAAGATTTGTTTCTCCATACTTAAAAAATCATATATATACTGTACTACATATTTTATCACAAATCCATATTTTTAAAATTTTCACATTCACAAACAACCTAATTTTTCTACCAGCTCATGCCATCCACAATTCCATCAACCATTAACATAATTTATATAATATTATAAGAATATACTATTTTTAAAATTTAGCACCCACTCACCTTGAAATGGCGGGTACTACTTCGCTATTATTTCACGCGTGCACCCAGTTGTTTTGTTCCCTTTTTTTTTTGATCTACTGTTTCTGTCTTTCTCCTCTGCCTCTTTCTTTCTTCCCGTCACTGCCCCCTCTCCCCTTTTTTTTTTTTCTCTTTCCCTTTCTTTCTCTTTCTTCTTCTCTCTTTCCTCCTCCCGTCGCTGGCTCCTTTCTCCCTTTCTTTCTTCTTCTTCTTCTTTCTCTTTCTTTTTCTCTCCTTTCTTCCCCCGTCGCTGCCCCTTTTTCCCCTTTCTCTTTCTTTCCCTTCCTTCTTTTTCTTCTGCTCTCTTTTTCTTCTCCCGTGGCTGGCCCCCTCTCTCCCCCTTCTTTTTCTCTTTTTTTTTCTTTCTTTCCTTTCCTTCTTTTTCTTCTGCTCTCTTTTTTCTTCTTCTCCCGTGACTGGCCCCCCTTCTCTCCCCCTTTCTCTTTCTTTCCCTTCCTTCTTTTTCTTCTGCTTCTTTTTTCTTCCCCTTTGTCTTTTTCCTCCCCCCCTTTTTTGACCGAATCTTCCCTTTTTTTTCTTTCTCTTTGACTTCACTTGCCCGGGGTGTTACATACAGCCACTGTCCATATACCATACATTTTTCTGCTCCTCAAAAGCCTTTTGATAAGCAAAGAATATATTCCCATCATCTTTTTCTTCTTCTGTAAACGCAGCTTGTTGTTGATTGCGAAACTGACAATCATTTTGCATATGATCAAACTTCTTGCAATTATAACACTGTGCCTTTCCTTTGTTCCAATAATCTTTCTCTTCATGATTGTTCTTCTTACAAATTCCACACCATTTTTTGGATCCTTCATCACTACCTTGTCCCCCATAATTGTTTTTACCTTTTCCACTTGAATTTCTTCCTCTTCCTCTACCTCTTCCAAATCTGCCACCTCTAGAAGACTCACTTTTTATTTTGGGTTGAATGTTTATTCACAATATTCTTGGAATCAATAGTGAGCTTAGATTGAAATGCAATCTCAACAAATTTTTCGAATCGACATAACAAACATTGCTCATAGGATCTCAAAGAACCCATCACCCTTGAACAATCGCGGTTGACAAATCTTTAGTTTCTTCAATAAGAGCCACTATAGGATCGAATTTTTTAATCAAGCTAATAAGGATTTTATCAACAACTCTACGTTATTCAATCGTGTCTCCATGTGATTTCATTTGATTCACCAAGTCACACAATCTATTATGATAATCATTCAAGCTTTCATTCTCTTTCATTTTTAATTCTCCAAATTATCTCTCTTATTAGAGTTTAAAATTCTCACCTTTGAATCTCCCTCAAATTCTTGTTGAAGAATTTCCCATGCTTCCTTGGATTTCTTTGCTCTCATAATCCATGGAAATATAGTTGGAGTGTCTCCTATTTGAATTATCCCAAGAACTCGAGCATCTGTGATTTTTTTCTTCTTCAATTCATGAAGTTGTTTAGCTAAAACAGATGTGCTGTCGATGCTGGATTCTTCATACCCATTTTTAATTAAATCTAGGACATCCAAAGATAAGAACCAAATCTCCTTTTTTACTACCCGAAAATCATAATTTTCTCCTTCAAACCAAGGAACATGTACGTTGCAATAGATTGTGCCATTGGTGATTGATGGACTGCTTGTGGTGGCCATGACTATCCGTCTTCAAACTACTTCTCTTCTATTCTT
The DNA here is from genome assembly GCA_036013995.1 of Theobroma grandiflorum. Classification (NCBI taxonomy): domain Eukaryota; kingdom Viridiplantae; phylum Streptophyta; class Magnoliopsida; order Malvales; family Malvaceae; genus Theobroma; species Theobroma grandiflorum. The sequence goes on along the minus strand of CP142132.1, from coordinate 13,073,101 downwards.
CACTTTTCTTTACTGTCAAGATCTATAGCTCTGATATCACTATGTTGGCTAGTCTCTAGAGATGATTTTTTTTTTTTATCTGAACACCCGATATTATATTGGATTTGGTGGACTTTTGTTCGCTGAAATTTTCCGCAGTAAGGAAGAATAGAATAGAGAATGGTGGCTTAAACTCTCATTCCAAAATTTCGCTTAATGTTCCAACACATCATACTCATATTTTTACTCCACAAAAATTACTCTTAACCTACAAGGAAACCCAACTTAATTTAACTACACACTTAACTCAAGTTTTTCATTCATTTATTCTAGTCACATTAACTAAAGCTAACTCCTATAAATATGACAGCACATTACTCATCAACAATTTTAACTAATTGTAATTGAGGACTTTTGAATTTCAATTAGCAAGAATGGTTGAACAAGTTCAGTGTTTTGTAATTCTAGTAGTAATTTTCTTTTTGTGTTTGGCTAGACATCTTATTTTTTTACTTTGTCTACTCTACTTGTTGAAAGGGAGCTAAAAAAAAGAATCGCGGGGATATTAACCTCGAGATGGTGAAAGAAAGCAGGGGTACTTTGACAGTCCCACGAACCAAACGAAGAAAACTAGCATCTAAGGTTTGGGAACACTTCACTAAGTTCGAAGAAAATGCATTACAATGGGCTGAATGTAAATATTGTAATAAGAAGTTTACAGGGTCAAGCAAGAGTGGAACCACACACTTGAAAAATCATTTGGAGAGATGTCCAATTAAGAAAATCAAATTTCCAACACAAATTGGTAGTGATTTAACAAGTCCAGGTGCTAATGAAGGAAACTCAATTTTTGATCTAGAAAGGACTCGCTTTGAATTTGCTAAAACAATCATCAAGAATCAATGTCTATTGGATGTGGTTGAAGATGAATGTTACAAAAACTTTTTGAGGACTTTACAGCCAATGTTTGAACTTCAATCACGAGAAACTATTCTATCTGACATAGATCGCATCTACAAGGAAGAGAAGAGAAAACTTCGCCAATATTTTGGTCAGCTTGGTTGTAACTACAGTTTAGCGATTAGATTTGGGGAAGACAATCTTAAGAAGAATGTGTGTTGTTGTTTGGTAGCATACTTTATTAATGATGATTGGAAATTGAAAAAGAACATTATTGCCTTCAAAATTTTAGACCGTGTCTATGACAGTCAGACTCTCAGTGAAATCATTCGAGGCTCACTTTTAGAGTGGAATATCAGTAAGAAAATATGCTCCATAACTGTCAATAGCTTAGGTTTGAATGATGATATAGTTGAACAAATAAAAGAAAATTGTCTTCCTGAGGCTAGCCAAGCTTCCCTTCCTTCCGGCGGTTGTTACGATAGTTGCACTCTCATTGAGGACGGATTGCATGAGATAGATGATTTACTTTTGAAAATAAGGAAATTGATTGAATATGTCAGTGAAACACCATCGGAGAGATTGAAGTTTCCAGATGCAGTAAATCAGCTAAAGTTGCGAGGTGACAAATCAAGGGATGATTGTCCTTTAAGGTTGGATTCAGGCTTTGAAATGCTTGATTGGGCTTTGGAATCAAGAGAAGTATTTTTTCAAGTAGAGCAAAGTGATGATAATTTCGGAATAAACCTGTCCAAGGAGGAATGGGATAAGGCACTATTGATGCACAGTTGTTTGAAGGAAAGTTTAAGTTGTTTTGGGGGAATTGATCAATCTCTTACTGCAAATGTGTACTTTCCCAAGCTCTGTGGTATGTATAGGAAATTTCTTCAGTTGGAGAAAACCAATTATCCGTGTATGAAGTTGATGAAGATGAAATTTGATAACTATTGGACCACCCATCATTTGGTTTTTGCTATTGCGACTGTTCTTGACCCACGGTTAAAATTTAAATTTGTGGAGGTTATGTATAGGGAGATTTACGGTCGTAACAGTAAGATGGAGTTGAACAAATTTCATAAACTTCTAATGGTTGTTTATGATAATTATGCCAATGAACTTGACAACCAAATATCACCTACTTCCATATTTGGTGATTCTAGCTGCTCAACAACACAAAGTGCTGATGATTCTATCTTGAATTCCTTCTGGATATATGCATCAAAGAAAAAATTTGATGAGGTGGCCTCATGGAAGTCAGAGCTTGATTGTTACTTAGAAGAGCCTTTATTAGTTCCCTTAGATAACAATGATGAGTTCTTTGATATATTAGATTGGTGGCGCATAAATACCCTAAAGTTTCCTAGACTTGGTAGGATGGCTCGTGATATCCTAGCAATTCGCGTATGCACCGCTCCACCTCATTCTTCTTTTAGCAATCTGATAACAAATTCAAAGAATAGTGACTTGGGTCCTGAGATCATAGAAGCATTTGTATGCAGCCAGGATTGGTTGGAGACACCTCAAACAGGTATGTCCAATTTAAATTTGTTTAAATCCTCTTATCATCTAATGTTTTTTTCCTTTTGTCTTCCCATTAATCTTCTATGTTTAGAAATGGTAGCACTTACCTTACCTTTCTTTACTTTTTTTTTAGCAAATCTAGTTACTTATCATAAACCTTAAAGGGTGTAAGGATGAAGCCATTTTTGCTAAGTTTGAAATGAATATATTGGCTTACTTTTCAACTTCGACTATATACTTTTTTGCGGGAATGCTTTTTTCGGCTGAATTGATATCTATCTATCTATCTATATATATGTATATATATATATATATATATATATATATCACTCTCTTTTCTTTAAAAAAAAATTCTATAGCATATTCTGTATTTTTTTTTTTGAAAGGCATATTACAGTTTGTATTAGTATAATGGTTGAGTACATAATGCTACGTAAAGTCTTTAGCTTTTAAAGTAGGCAAAAGACTTTTTGTAGCTTAATGTTTACAAATACCAATACACCCCCTAATAGACACCTTTACTCATTGTTGGTCCAAGCTCAAAATTAGTTATGGCTACCCATATTGTCTATTTGCTCCCTATTTCTTCACAGACTCTTCTCAAGATCTCATCCAATTATAGATGCAAGAAAACCTTATGAATACCACCGTTTTCCCTTTTGAGTGTTAGTAGCATTAGGTTGCTACTGTAAGTTGCCGCATGCTTGTTTGATTCAAGTTTTTTTGGCAGATTAAGATTAGAAGTGTGTTTAGTGTGATGGCAAGAGAGGGAAGGGGAGACCGAAAGGGGCTAGATACTTTATACTTGGTTTTTGCAAACAACATCAACGAGAAAGTCTCATGGTTGAAAATTAAAGGAGCTTTTGAGGAGTATGATAGGGTTATTGATGTTTCTATCTCAAAAAGGAGTCTGCAAAATAAGGGGAGAACAATCAATTTTGTATTTGTGAGGTATAGAAAGAGGTATGAAATGGAAAGGGCAATCAAATGGGGCAATCATCAGTCGATTGATGGTAAACGAGTCAATGTGAAGAGAGTGAAACCCATAAAGAAAAATGTTACAGGCATGAGACCGAGTTTAGGAGAGGGAATGAAGTGTAAGCCAAGCAATCAGGGGATAAATAACCGTTCATATCAAGGCATGAGATGACAGCAAAAGAAAGGTAAGGAAAATGGTTGATAAAGAGAAAGTGGCAGTAGAGAAACAACATATGCCGGAGGTGAAAGGAAATGTAAGGAAGATGATGGAAGGGAAACATGGCATAGGGAAGAAAAACAGAAAAGGAAAATAAGACAGTCAATGTTAACACAACTGTACCAAATGAAAAGATGAAGTGGGTCAAACGGAGTGCCATGGGCAAGTTGAAGAAAAGAGTGGCTTGTAATGTTATTCAAGCCGATTTTTGTTGTAAGCTGGTCTTAAGCTTCAAGGGAGTGATGAAGATTTATTAAATGTGTGATGAGCTCCCTTTGTTTGTGTGTTTGTTGTGTTTCTTTGGTAAAGGGTAGATAGCTATAGCACAATGTGCTCAATTTAGCTTAGGATTTTGATGCAACCACTGAACTTGAAGTGGTGATGGCTTTTGTAATTCTACTGTTCTTGATGATGCATAGGCAGGTTATTATATGTTAAAATAAGTCTTTTGCAAATAGCATAAAGACTTCTGTTGGCATAAGGGTCCTAGTGCCAATAAAATTGTTTTTTTTTTAAAAAAGATCTCATCCAATTGTCAACGTTTTTGCCTTACCATATTCTTAATAAAAAGCCTAGTTCTTATCTAGCATACCATGAACCCATTCCAGCTCTTTTTCATCACCCAACTCTGTCCCAATTTCCTACCAATGCCTCACATTCTAAGTGCTGTTTGCTGCTTGTTGTTGTCCTTGTATGGATATCATGCCAATTAAAACGAATAGAAACTTTTCCATCATGCACTAGTGCTTAAAGGCTCTTAATGTTCATGACACAACTCTGTCCCAAGTTTCCTGCCAAAGACCCATGTTCTAGGGGTTTGCTTGCTATTATCATTTCATGGGTGTATTGGCAGTTGAGCTAGTAGCAAGCCACCCAACATGCACCAATACATTAAGATGTTTGACGTTCGTGATGGTGTCCGCCTCTCTCCACCCTACACAATCATCAACTGAACTTGTTTACAATTAAGGCAAGAAGAAGGTACTTGATCTTATTACACACTCCACCTCTTTCCTTGTAGTAACACAAAAACATAAAACACAAAGAAAGAAGGAAAATTAACCCCTATTTTTCTCTTTTTCCATTTTTCTTTTTCTTCTTTTTTTTTCCTTATTCTTACTTTACTTTTTTTCTATTATAGATATGTATATGTACTACAAAAAAACAGCTTATTTCTAACGGAAAATTCTGTTGGAAACTCTGTAAGTAAAAGCTTCGTGGGTAATACTTTCCGTTGTAAATCCGTTGGCAAATTTTGAGTTATATACACTGCTTAATTGGAATTCCGTTGAAAATTTTCAACGGAATTCTGTTGGAAAATCCGTTGAAAAATATTGGTGAAAAGAATTCTGTTAGAAATTTCCAACGGAATTTTCGTTGGAAAAAGTAATTCAAACGGAATTTTCCGTTGGAAAAGGAAATTTCTGTTATTTCCGTAGGAAATTTTTTTCCAACGGAAAATATCCAAGGGAAATAATTCCATTGGAAAATTATTTTCAATGGAATTTTTTGTTAGAAATAATATTCCAACGGAAAATTCGAGTGAAATTTTTTCCGTTGGAAATAATTTTCCAACGGAAAACATTGAATATTTTCAATGGAAATTTTCGTCGAAAAAACATTTCCAACGGAATTTTTCGTTGAAAATTTAATTACTTATTATTTTACTAATAATTTATCAACAAAAATTGACAATTTTCATTTCGATAATAAATTACCAATTAGCATCCGTATTTAAAAACCTGATTAGATTAAAAAATTATTAAAATCTATATCATGGCTACCCAATTACCTAAACTCGTATACATATACAATAATATTTTTCTACGTATTTTATAAAATTAACTATTAATTAAATTAATAAAAATAGAAATAATAAAATTTAAATTTAAATAATCAAAAATAAAAATCTTAAACATAAACTTAAATAACTAAAAATAAATATCCATATAATGATATAAACTTAAATAACTATACATAAATATCCAATTAACAACATAAACTTAAATAACGAAACACAAAGATCCAAACAAATAACAAAAACTTAAATAACCAAACACATATATCCAAACAACATAACATAAACTTAAATAACTAAAATATATATCCAAACAACTAGTTAAACAACATTACAAATTGACAATAAGGCAAGCTCATGAACAATTCAATCATCTTCTTTCATGTCAGTGTCAACAAACGTGGCAATTGAATCTTCAATTGTTATACATAACCACACAAATAAAAAAATAAGAATATATACAACATTTAGGATAATAGATAATTTTTTAAGGAAAACAAATGAAATAAAAATATAATGAGTTTATTTACCTTTCGTTTCATTCCTTAACCAATTTTGATTACACATCAATGCCTCCAAAGTATAAGAAGCAAAAACAGACTTAGAAACATTTGTCAAAAGACCTAGAAACATAAAAATAACAAAATATGAGAAGTAACTATGCAAATATATTAGCAACAATTTAATCAGTGAAGTTTTGCCTGAGAAACAAATTGCACTGTGCAATATTCAATGCAAAAGTTCAAGTAAAATTAGGAAACTTACTTATATAAATAAGTAGCAATACCAAGAATTATGCACAAGAGGATGATATCAATACAAAAGTTGCCGCTTGACCTCAGTTGAACAGATCAAAGTAAACATGGCGGAAATTAGGGAAGAGATAGAAATCAGCTTCTATCCAAAATCAAAATATGAAAGACAATCCAAATTACCTAGTTAGCAGTATCCTTAAGTCTCACATTTGTAGTTTTCAGATCAAAGGCTGCCATGTCCACCTGGAAGCTATCAAAAACAATGTTAATATTGAACTTTTAATCTGCAGAAACCTTCAAATGAAGAAAGATAATGTTCTAAATCATATCTTTTTCACCTCACAAAGACCAAACATCAATAACTAGTAACTAATTATTGGATTTAAAAACACTAAAGACAATGCAAATAAGAAAATCACCTTCTGGCAAGGTTGGGGAAGAATAAGGGCCGAAAGACATGGGGCCTGGGGCGACACCTCTACAGCCGGTAGGGCGTGGGGCTTGGGGCCACACTACAAGAGCCGATAGGGCGTGGCGCTTGGGGCCACACCACGACAACCGGCAAGGCGTGGCTATGGCTGGGCGAATAGGGAGAAAAGAAAGATGAAGGAGCCGACTATGGCATGGTAGGCTGGCAACTGGGGTCTTGGGGAAGAAGACTGATTCGACTAAAGGAGGCAAGGAGCAGCAACAGCTACCGACTATAAGAGTGAAAAGAGTGAAAAAGAAAGAATGGCTATGGTTTTTATTTTTTAATCTTTTTGTTTCTTTTTAACGTCAATTATATAAACATTTCACATTTGGATTAGGAAATTGTGAGGTAAGTAAATAGTCTGTTTCTAATAAGTGTCGTAATGTGCGGGTTCGGAAACTCGACTGCTAGACGGGGGCTAAAATAAAAAGATTAAGAGTCGCCACCAATCGTCTTTTTTAAGTGCGATTGGTCACATATTAACTCGATTCTAATCGACGAAGTCCTAAATTAATTTTAGATCCATCAAAAGAACGAGAACTGGTCCATGTTTTTTAGAGATGGGTTTCAAGAGTGCAGTTACACACGGAGAAGGATTAGCACCTCCGTGGCACCCGTTCCACGAACGGTACCATTTAATCTTAAGTTATTCTATTACGGCCTAATCTTGATTTTATTGTTATATTTCCTTAATCCTCGCTTATTAACTAATATTTATTGAGTTGGTTGATTGAGTCTTTTATTTGGTTTTACGTATGCACATGATGCAATCATAAAATGATGTCATGTTTATTTATTTTAAATAATGGGGTCGATAATCTTTTATTGAAAAATCATTCGAAAACCATCCCAACGCTTTGGTGAAGTCTCGACGTTTTCCTCACCTAGAGATATCCCTGAAAGAACTCATCTTTACAAGCTCCTTGGAGAAATCCCATCATCGGAATTCCCGCCCCATTTACAAGGTAAACGTGGCATGCTATGACAAGATAAAATGATAATATCTACATGCACACATTCATTGACTTAGATGCTTCATAATGCATCCAATTACTATTTGTTGTTTTTTTTCATGAGTTATTTGTTTATTTATTATTTTTTATTATTTTGCTATTTTTTAATTTTTATTTTCTATTTAAATCTATATTTTTTAATTAACGTTATCGATCAATATTTTACTTACTTACATACATAATTTATCAAATAAAAAAGTTAAAGTTTTTTATGGTTAAATTAACTTTATTTGGTAATATTTATTTAAACTAACTAACTAATTATATTAATTTATGTTTAAATGTAACATTAAGTTTATTTTCCTTTTAATATATATTTTCAATAATGATTATTTGAGTAATGAATATTAGAGTATAGAATTCGGATTTATCCTAACACTTCGGTGAAAATCCATCTCGAACTCCTCACCTAGAAAATCTACCTAAAAGAGGCAACTCTTTGCCTCTTTTCAGGTTGAATTTCATCATCGGATAATCAAAATAATCATTTCATTTTTCTTATAATTTTTATATTTGTGTCATATCTTATATTTTATATATATATATACATAACTATTATTTTTTATTTTTTACTACTATTTTTTTTGTTTTCTTATTATTATTTTTTTGTGTTTATTTTTAATTTTCTAACATTTAATTAGGCTTTCATATTTTATATATAAATATAATTTTCCTAACAAGGTTTAAATCTTAACAAAAATATACTTTATTAAACAAATTGGGCTAGACCCAAAGTTGATTGAAAAAAAAAAACCCAAACCAAGTGTAAGAATGTACTTTTTCAGGCTTGGATCAGCCCTGCTTAATGGCCCACAAGAGGCCCAAAACTGCAGCACCCGAAACCTGCTCCACAGGCCCACAGTTCGACTTTCCAAAGCGACGTGGTTTCAAGCTCTAGACGTTTGAGCTCCCTTCTCCACTAAAACAGTACCGTTTTGTCCCTTTTCATCCGATATAAAAGCCTTTTTTCTTTTTTTTTTTCACTTTCACCCTTCCTTTTCTCTCTCTAACTCCCAGACGCTCTACCTTCTCTTTAACCGCAGCCCCTCTTTCTCGATTCTCTTCTTTCCCTCGCCGATCTGCTTCTTTCTCTCACCCTTTCGCCGTTGGGCCCTCTCTCTATCTCCACACCGATGTTGGCCACTGGCGTCCCTTCTCCCCTACCGACTAAATCTGGGTCTCCAAGACCCATTTTATCTGGCTTTTCCCCTTTTGGTTCTTTATGCTTTTTTGTTGAAATTTTTGGTTATTTTTTAGTGTTTGTGTTTAGGTGTTTTCGGTTGGTAGAATTTAAGGGTTTTTTTTTTTTTTTTTGAAGATCTATGCTTGTTGGAAGAATATGAGTTTTTTTTTTTTTTTGGCTTTTTTTGGTGTTCTTAGGCATTGGATATGCTTGAAGAAGGCTGCCTTTTTTTGGTTTCTCTTTGGTTTTTCCTGGCTCCCGAATGCCTCCCTATTTTTTTTCAAAATTTCTCCCTTTTTTACATTGAATTGTCCAAAATATTGGACAATCTGGAGATGGGAGCTCTGGCACCAAAGAGTTGGTAACCGGAGCTCCATCCCTTCCTTTCTTCAGGTGCATTAAATGCACTGTAGGTGGTTTGGTATTAGAAGCCATGCCTCTCTGCTGCTTTTTTTTTTATTTTTTGATTTTTTTTATTTTTTTATATTTATTATCATTTATTTTTTATTTTTTTGAAATAGGTGTCTACAATAAGCACAAAAAAAATTTTTTTGATATATGAATTTTATAATTTTGTAAATTATAATTTTTATAATGTTAATATAAAATAAAAAATAAATATATAATAAAAATATTATAGTGTATCTACAAAATAGTAATTATATTTTTTATAAATGAATCCAATTTATATAAAGTATAGATCTTAAAAGATATTACAATTTAATTAATAATCATAATTTTATTAATTATATGAATTTGTCCTTAGTTACTTGAAATTTAACAAAAATAATTAAGTTTCAAAAATATTCTAATCTCACAACTTCTTTTTAGATAATTAAGTTTATATATTATAAATTTATATAAACAAATGTATATATACAATTTAGTAATTAATTTATACAATAGTAATTATATTCTTTATAAATGAACATGCTATATAATATAAAGTGCATGTGTTAAAAGACATTATAAGTTATATATTATAAAGTATATATATTTCAGAAAAGTGAGCAACGCACACTGACTGACAGCAACAACCCTCTGTCCTCGACACAAGAAAGGGAAGCAAAGTAGGTCGATTTGGGCAAAGTAAGTCCTTGGTATATTACTAAATGTATTATATATATTAATGACGCAAATTCTACGTTATAATTTGATATACATTAAAAAATTGATATACACAAGTCCTTGCTTATCAATATCATTTTATAAAAAGTATAATAATAACTAATACAACTAATAACTGTAATCATATAAATAAAATTACTGCAAGCTTACATATAAAACATATTAATATATATGTATGTAGGATATTTTGATATCATATATACATACATATATATATTAACTTATAAAGTTATATCAATTAAAGAATATAACTTATAATTTCATATTAATACAATAGGTTTTTTTTTTGTCAATGATGCAGGTTTATATATATATATATATATAGTCTAATATAGCTATGATTCTAATTTGTATACATAGATATAACAAATTAATATATTTTAAATATATTATATTATTAAATTTATTATATATATCTATCTTCTTAATTAATATATGTATGTGGAATTAATATTAAAACATACATAAATTATTATTATTTTTTGTTTAACTTCTTATTATATTTTATCATGTGTTTTTATAAAATTAAAAAATTTATTTTGTTCTTTTTATCAATTTTTAATGTTATATGATTAATGAATTTTGAATTATTAATTTATAATTTATGATTCAATAAAGTTTTCAAAAATGTAAAAAAATAAGCAAAGGAAAACATATTCAAACTTTTGAATATTATTAACTTCACATATGAATATATTTTATTTTATTAATATCTATTTTTTTATAAAGGATTAATAAATTTTATAAAAAGTTAAGATTATTTTAAGAAAAAAAATTTAAAAATATTATTATCAATGGAATTTTCCAATGGAATGTTCCGCTGGAAAGTTTCCGTTGGTAATAGCTTTTTCCAACGGAAAAATCTATTGAAAATTTGAGCGGTCTTTTAAATTTTTTAATACTTCAACTTTCCAACGGATTTCTATTGGAAATCCATTAGAAATTCCATTGAAAAAGTTGGTAAGACAAATTTTTTTGCACACCAAAAAATTTTTCAACGGATTTCCAATGCAAAAAATTCCATTGGAAATCCGTCGGAAAAAATGATGATCATTTTTCATAGAATTCCGTTGGAAATCCATTGGAAATTTCCAACGAAATTTTTTCTGTTGTAAATAACCTGTTGTTTTGTAGTGTTACCAACGGAATTTTCCAACGGAATGTTTCGTTGGTAATAGCTTTTTCCAATGAAAAAATCCGTTGGAAATTTGAGTGGCTTTTTAAATTTTTTTAGTATTTCAACTTTCCAACGGATTTCTAACGAAAATCCGTTGAAAATTCGGTTGGAAAAGTTAGTAGGACAAATTTTTTTGTATGCCAAAAAAATTTCCAATGGATTTCCAACGGGAATTTTCCGTTGGAAATTCGTTGGAATTCCGTCGGAAAAAATAATGACAATTTTCCAATGGAATTTTTTTCGTTGGAAATAACCTATTTTTTGTAGTGATATATGTATGTATGTATGTAAATTCTTATTTGTAGCTATCTTAAACGTAAGTTATGCAGCATTCTTGCCTGTTATTTCTCTACTTTCAACCTATAACCTCCCTCAAAACCTCTCCCACCCTTTAAAGCATTCAACCTCACCTTTAGAACCTTCATAGAATTCCCAAAGCTCCCATGCTCCATACAGACCCTTACCCTCACCCTCACCCTACCTAGCATCTACTTTCCTTTATCCTACCTTCTTAACTATTCCAACTCCCTTGTCCTTCAAATCCCTCTCATGTCACCGCTCTCATTCAAATTCATAAAAGCATTCTTTAATGGCTTGAGTCTTTTTTCCCATCCATCAAAAACCTCTCACCTTGTCTCCATGTCTTAAGACACCTCCGTCCCCTTTCCATGTAGTAGGTTCTTACTTTCTTAACCTCCTATTCACACAAAAAAGCCTTCCTGCAAAAACTCTTCCTTGTTGTCCCCCTCTTCGCTGCCTATTGAACCCATCACCAATCATCCCACACCATAGGGCTCACCCACTTAAGTTAATACATGCTATGGACCTTAATAAACGTAGAAGCTAGTGCAATTCTCCACACTATTATATTGACCTTTTTATTTTCCAATAGTTTCCTACTTTGTTTATTCTTAATCTTTTCTTTTTGTTCTTTGCCTCTTTTTTCTTCTTTTTTATTTTGATTTTTGGTTTTTTTCTTCTTTTTAACTATTTTCCTGTTCCCTTCCTCTTTTATTATTCTCTCTTGTTTCTTTTCTATGTTTTCTAAAGACCTACTCTCTCTCTCTTTATCCTCCCCTACCACTCACATAGTGACCTTTATCTTGTGGCAACTGATTACACATCCAATTACAGGATAAAATTAGCACTTAACCCCATTATGGTATAAAATCCATACCCATTACTCTGAGAAATTTGAGTTACCCGTGTGATTAACATGTCAAGGTGTCATCGTCCCTAGTTCTGCAACCCCGTTGCCTCTACAAAATGAGAGATTTGCAAGCAAACTTAAAGCGAAGAACAAGTGACAGAAATCATTTGAACAAATAATATAGCTAAGAAAAAAAACAAGGCCATCTTTAGAATCCATTTCAAAATCTTTCGTGCCCTTACCGCATTCCTTTGTTTTGTTAATTAAAGATTGTCAACAGGTTACCTTCCTTGTGGACCGTCATTTTTGTAAGACTGTCAGTGATTTCATTCGTTTCCTAATAAGTATAGTAAATGTCCCACCGCTTCACTATCTTTTTCATCCTCTCAATGTCTAAGATTACCTTTCTTAATTTCCATGGTGTGGAGTTGGGTTAATTGCCCCGTTTCATTGCATTTATGGACTCGTTTTCCACCACTAGTTTATGTGTTTTTTTTTCTCAACCAATCATAAGAATTTTATTAATAGTCATTTAAACACAATACATGGAAGACCTATAAAATCCCATGGGTAGAGGAAATTGCCTCTAAAGGCACCTAGAATGCGATACACTCTTACATAAGATTTTGTTCTAGCTTACAAAGGCCTACACAAAAAGGAAGCATAAACATACATAGCATCACCACAAATAAGAACTACCATGCATCATAGCACAAAGACACAAACAAAACAGTGCATACATATCACCATTAGGTCGAAAACATAGATGCCTTATCTATACTAGATTTTGCTAAATAATTTCCAAAAAAGTTTGCTTTTCTAAAGGTATGCACAAATGTAACCATACCAATCATCTATTTTAAAACATTTATCTCATTTAAAATGGACCATTTATCCCATGGCCTTTGATCAACATTGTTCACCCAAGATAAAGTCACCGTAGAGTCAGATTTAATAATTAAATTAGCTTTTATAAGAGCATGCAAGATTGTCATAATTTCTACATAATTTGAATCCTGCATGCCCAAAAGCCCACAAAATACCTCAACAACATATCCATTAAAGTTTCAAAGCACTCTACCACATCTTGCCTACCTAATTTACCTCTAGTAGAATCAGCAATATTAAATTTGAACTCCCCCTCCCCGAGGGCTGCCATGTAATACCAAATTTGTTATACATCGATATTCATCTTATGTTGGAACACCATGGCTCCATCCACCAACCAATATCATTACTTGAGGATTGACCCTCACAAGCACGAATTCAAAACATAGAATAAGTGTTGTGACCCATTTTAATGCTTCGAATATCACAAAGGCTTCCTGGGCACTATCAATGCAGCTTTTTTGAATTTGCTCAGTCTTACAAATATGGAAAAGACTATCATTATCTTCACCTTTGTACACTGACGATGTCTAAATATAAAACCCTTTGAACCATTTGGTAGCTTATTCCTTCACGTCGCTTATAGTTTATGCTTGTTTGGAGCCATAATAGGTCTTTCTCTTGAATGCTTATGGTTAAGTCATCAATATTGCTATTGTCGTTGTGCTAAGATCTTTTACCACTACTAGTTCTTGTTTTACCTAGTTCTGTAGTCTTTTTTTTTCCTTTTTGAGACATTTTCATGCTCCTATCCTATCAAAACATCTATATATGACTTATTGCCATGCTGTGGTGGTGTTATTATTGTCCTTGTAACCCATTAACCTATAGCCCACCCCCATTATTTTACATTCATACTTTGTTATCTTTGCAATGATTCTCTTACCATTAAGATGTTCTTTGTTATCGTGAGCCACTACTAAGCTTCATCCATCAGCCTTTCAGTACCTTTCAAAGGCGAACTTTGAGCTTCCATTTTGTCTTTGCTTTGGAATGAAAAGATCCATCACTCTTCCATATTGCTCAAACATATCACTTAACTCTTTCCCTATAGCTTTGGGGCTCAATTTATCAGCAAAGATAGTCTTCAAACATGCCTTCCATTGATCCAGATTGTGTTTATTTTTGGATCTCCATTGCGAGTTGAAATCACAAATAGTTCATGTTCTCTTTCAAGTTCCCAATTCTCCTTTCCTTCTTTCATCACCATCTTATTTATCTCTAGTTATTTTTTTTTCTTTTAAGGCTAATTAGAAGACTTTTTTACTATCTCTAATACTTTTTTCTTGAAAGGTAGATTTTGTTAGCCACGAAAATCGATATGCCATTGTTAATATCTGGCTATAATTGCTAAAAACTCTCAATGGCATGAAAAATCGATAGGCCAAGAACAAAACAGTTCACAAAGACACAACTATTTAAAGAGACTTTGATAGTGTTTTCAGACCAAACAAACATAGAATAGCCTAAGGAACACAAACTACCTATATGTAAAAACCTGGTTGTCACGACCCGAAACTCTCATCGAGCCCGTGACAACCGCCGCGATATTTCGATAGACATTCATTACCCGAAATGCCAACCGAAACCTCACAAGGCTTTAACATCAATTTTTCACTTCCCCTGTGAGTAACAATTATTAAATTTCATGTTTAAAGGAATAGAACTAATTTCAAATAAAAAACAATCAAAAAATGATTTCTATCACACAGGGGTATTTTGATCATTTTACCTAAAAACTTCAAAACCTAGTGAAAAACATTCATTTCATCTTTAAACATAAGTTTAGTTATTTAAATCATCATTTTAAAGTGAAATTATAGTTAATCAAACTAAATAAAAATATTAAATAAAATATTTCATTTTCTTATAAAACAATATTTATAGAATTATGCGTAAATAATTTTTGTAGCGTAAAAGCAAAATAAATTCATACATATAATGGCACATGCAGCCAAGTATACAAAATATTCTACAATGACATGTGAGCCCCCAATATAACCAAGAATATATAAGTTTGTAAACCTTTGCTTTCTAAGGATGCAACTCCTAAAATATTCCTCGATGAAATCGACTGTCCACAAACTATCCTGAGCTTGAAATGGATAGGAAGAAGGGGTGAGTTTTTATAAACTTAATAAGTAAGCAACGTTCATCTATAAGATCTAAAGCCAAGTAAATTGAGATAGTTAAATCATCCATCATAATATGATTCATAACATTAAAACTCATGTCAACTCATATAAAACCATTGCATTTCATCAAAATAATCAACAAGGCTTATGACTTTCTTAAAAACTTAGCTCGTGCCAAAACTTATACTCGATGAAACTTTGGCCCGGGGCATCCAACTGAGTCTGCCAAGGCTATTAACAAGACATATACGCATATATCATATTTGTACGTTTAAAAACATAGCCGTCCATTGGTGTTGGCTGAGTTCACCCTCACGTGGTGGTTCGGCGTGAAGTGAACTCTAAACGTGTACCTCAGGAGATACCCTCCGCGCTTCTCGCGCCAAGGTAGGATATAAAGAGGTTTACCATGCTTCTCTAATAAGTTGATCCACGGAAATCCGCCCATTGCAGTAAGCTAATCACATAACCCACCATATCGATAAAATTTCGACAGCATGACATGGCTTATATAATACTAGCCAGCCTGTCAAAGTAAAACAGAACAATTCATATAATTCACAAAACCACAAATCCAGCCAGTCATTACTATCACATTGTCATAAGCCATCAATTCAAACCATGTATATATATATAATGTAGAAATATAGTCTCCACCTACTTAATTTCCAAAAATCAGTTTTCATTTTCAAAACAGTTCGTAAATCTCATTCATTTAACCAACACTTAAGTTGTAAACATATAAATCTACATTTTAAGTTCATTATTCTTTAAAATCATGAAAACAATTATAAACTACTTTAGATAATTAAGATGAATATCTGATTACTCACAATAATAGAAATTTGGAGTGGTAGGAGTACTCTTATTCTCGATCCTCTAGCATGATATCTTTGCCCTTATCCGAGGGTTCATCACCTATCCATAATACACGACACGTAATTCAATATATTTGTGCCAAATCATTGTAAGACTATTTCAGGCTCTATATGAATGCATGAAATTGGATGAGAATTGTTCGAATAAGCACTTAAAGACGGTGTTCTACGTAGGTTCAATTATGATCGGAATGGATTTGTATTCGACCTAATTCGAACTATACACTACTGATTTAACCAAAACATCCAATTCAACTCCAAATATATTCGTTACACTTCCAAAAATCCAATACATCAAAGTATTACAATGAGCTTGATTTTTGACTAACTTCATCATTTTCGAAATTCATTTCGATTCCGAACTGACTCGCAATTCAGTGTCAACACAATCCAATAAATCCATGTATATCATTAGGATTCAAATCCAAGTCCATTTGCTATTATTTTCTCATTTTCCATCAAGCCATTAACTAAAGGGACTATACTTTTCGATAATCAGTTTTGATATCCAACACCATAAATCATTAATTCCTAGCTAAATAACTTGAAATACAACCAAATCCATCATCAATATGCCATATGGAAAATTCGGCCAATGAAGGTGGTTGAAGAACATGAAATTTTCTTGCTTATTTTTCATTCCACACATCACAAAACAACTAAAAACACTAAGATATCATATATTCTAACTAAATTCATCATCAAATCCTCTCTCTCTCTCTAGGTTTGGCCAACAAGGGTTTCCTCATGAAAACTTAAATTTCAGCCATGGGAAATGAAAAAGAATGCAAGGGAAAGGTAGATCACAAGCTAAAATAAAAAAATCTTATCTTTAATTGTTTGATTCCTTGAAAACCAATGAATTCTCTTGAACTTTTCTTCTCTAGGGTTTATTCTTTTCTTTTCCTCTTTGTTCCATTGTTTGGCCGGCCATGAGAGTGTGAATGGGAGGGTTTCAAGTGGGTTTATGAAGAAAATTAAAATAATATTAAAGCTTGACACTTGTCCACATTTAATTGGTCCATGTTTAATACTTAATAATTAAGCATTTCATTTCCACCACATATAATTTCTCACTTTAAAAAAATGATGGGTGAAATTCATGAGCTTGACAAGTGTCATGGTGATGAAGAATTCCAAAAATTCCAATTATGTCCCTATGGACACGTAAAATAACCTTTTTACCCTTAAGTTCGAAAAAATGTCAAAATTGAAAATTTTCACTTCTCAAGTTCAAATCATGTTTCACATAGTCAAACTTAGTCAAAATCTTGTCTAACATTCTCATTTTGCCCTCGAGTGGTAAAATGACCATTTTGCCCCTACGTTATGAAAATTCTCTATTTGACTCCAAATCAATCATCGAACTCCAAATCACCATATTAGGACATTGTAAGATTTAATAACTCTTAAATACATCTCCATTTATACTAGTTTAAGGCTTTAATCTACTTAATTATACCATAAGGTACTATACCGACTTTTGATGATTTTTCGAAACATCCACGTATGCAAACATGTTATCAAGTACATGAATAACTTGGCAAATGCATGATAGAGCTGGGCTTGACACTGGTAGTGAAACCTAAACAATAACCAAAAATAGAACTTATCAACCCACAAGAACCTTAAATCAATAAAAAACAAAAAAAGGGTCCAAAAGCATTCATTTTCTAAACAGAAACAGAAGGTATGGATCTTTAGAGGATCATAAATCCAAATCACCCAACACAGCAAAAACAATGGAGTTCTCACTAATAGTAGAACCAAAAAACACAACTTCTCATGCATAAAGCATCAAAAATCCACAAAATGACAAAGGCCTTTCTTCGCATCAAGTTATGAGTTCTCAAAAAAGCCTCACAACCTTGAAACAGTAGAACAAAGGTCTCAACAGGAAGGCCACCATCCACAAATTACTCATAACAAGCTCTTTGTGGACTCTCGTAACAACGCCAACACAAACCTCTCTAAAAAAAATAGCTTGCAGTCAATCCAACAAAAAAAACCCTAACACTCTTCCATGACAAAGAAAAAATACAATCAAGCAAGCCAAAAATCTTATCGCTCAATTAGCCAAAACCTCATGCACTTCCAAAACAACCTTAGAGGGATTACGAATATCCCCACTCCAAAAAAGATTATTCCCTCTTCTAGTGAAAACCCCCCAATCACTTTGAAAACCTTTTCCCACTATCTTGACAAGTCTCAATCCTGCCAGCCTATAAGAAAATCCATCACTCCAACAAAACAACCAAAAGATGAAAGACAAAAAGTGGTGAAAAAAACCACGACCTTCTCACATTTCCCTTTTTACTCCAACCATCAAGCACAACACACCTAAGACAAAAATTACATAATAAAGCCAACCACAAAAGAAAAAGAATGGTTTGAGAAAAACAACACACCAAGGAAAACATTTTCGCTAAAAGAAGGAAAGTTGTTTTCCTTTACAACTATTACCCTTATACTTTCTTTTCGTCCTTTTTTTACATTTTTCTCTTTTTTCCCTTTTTTTCTTCTCTTTTTGTTTTTTGTAAATTATTTCTATTTCTTTTCTTCTTATTTTTCCTTTTATATATATATATATATATATATATGTCAATTTAAGTCCCTTTCAAACCTTGTAAACAACACTCTCTGAAACTTCCATTAAAAATATCCTATTGTACATTAGACAACAAAAAACCAACAAAGGCATAGGAAACAGACCAATGAAAACCCAATCATCCCCTCTATTACTAATCCTTGAGCAAGAGTGAAATGAAAAGATAATACACAATAAGTGGGAGCCCCCTACAAAGACAAAACAGAAATAGTATATGAGAAAAGCAAAGAGGAAATCCCACCTTGGTCAACCTCAAAAGAGAGCAACCAGAACAAAAACTCAACCATGACACGCATCCCAATCTACCCCTTCCTACTCATCCCCCTATAACTTATCCTTAACCTAAAAAGGAGACTAACAAATGAACAAAACAAGAGAGAGCCCTTTACAAATACAACCAAGACTATAATAAGAGAAAGAAATGAATTCTTAACTAGATCAACCCCAAAAGTAAGCAACCAAAACAGAAAGCAAACAAGCCACCCAGCCCAAACCAACCCCAATAATTACAAGCTTAAATTTTATAAAGTTTTCTCTCACTTTTTTTCTTCTTTTTTTAAGAAAAATATACATAAAAACAAATAAAAATAAAAAAAAAGTTTTCTTGTAATAGGATCTCCTCTATTGCATCATATCAATGCACAAGACAAATTATCAGAGAGAAAAACAAAATCCCACAACCCTGAGGCTTGTAATTTTTGGAACACAATGTCAGAAAGTCATCACACTGAATCAAACAAGAATAAAAACAAGCAAAGAAGTACAATCATGCGAATGAGTAAAGAAAAAGGCACGAAAAACTCCTAGCCTCCCATAAACCTTTCAACATGACAACTAGTGACTTCTCCACTCACTACTCCATAATTAAGATAAAGTTGTCCTCTCTTAGAACCCCTGACTTAGCCAAATTGTTTGCCTTCCCATTTAATTCCCTAGTTATCTTTCTAAGTTGCCATTCCCATACCTTCCTCTTGATACACTATGATCCCAAACCTCTACAGTGCTTTGTCTAAAATTTGGACTCAACTAACTATATTAGTTGAATCACTTTCCACTACCAATGAGTGACTATTCACCCATTTCAAAGCTCTAAATAGTTTGATAGCTTCCTTAATTATTAACACTTCAACCATGTTAACCTCATTAACCCTCACAGGTTTAGAGAAAATAAGCTTAACAACCCTTCATCATCCCTTAGGACTCCATCAATTGCTGTTAAACCTCGACTCCCCTTCACTACTCTATCAACATTGAATTTGAGCTAGCCTTTTCTGAGTGGTTCTAAATCCAAAACCTGTTTTCCCTTGGCTCTTTGAGTTTGGAGCTTACTTATCTCAAAGCTTCTAATGGTTTCTTCCATCTGATGGAAGTATTTAAACCATCTTGCCAAAGCCCACCACGTCACATTAAGCTTAACAATATCTAAGCATTGTTCTCTATCCCACACCTTACCTTGAAAAACAACTTCGTTTCCAAATAGCCAGATGACCTACATAATGGCAAAACATGCCAAACGCCATAGCATCGTATCTTCTTTATGCAGTAACTCATTCCAATCTAAGAATAACTAAATTGTTTTGGCTTGAGCCACCCATTTGAGACCTCATTGGCTAATCCATCTAGATCAAATCCTTCAACTTTTAGTACATCTAAAGAATAGGTGATCCACCGCATATTTCCTATCCCTACAAAAAACGCACATTGCCAAGTTGGCTTGAAGTAAACCCCTTTTAACCAATTTTGTCTTTACCATTACTCTACCTTTGAGAATCCTCCAATAAAAATTTTCAACTTTCATTGGGGCTATTCTTTATCACAGTTTTTTTGCATTGCTCATTCTTAACCTGGTTCCGTGTAGCTATGGATCTGCAGTAAGAACTTATTGAATACTCTCCATTAAACCTCTATTTCCAAATAACCATATCCTCATATTCATTCATCACAGGATTCTCACTAATGGTTTTAATCATAAGATCCCACTTTTCTTCTTCCTACCCGAACAAACTTCATCTCAACTCCACTTTCTATTACTAATCTTCTCTAACCCATTGACCATACTTTTTTACTTTGCCTACTTTATTTCTTACCAGAGAATAAATTCTAAGGAAAGCTTGCTTCAAAATCAACCCCTTAATCCATTCATCATTCTATAAATCAAAACACGCCCTTATACTTAACATAAAACTTAATCTTTCCCAAACAACCATGCTTCTCTCTCCACTTTCTCTAATAGGTTTGATAATGTTCTTCCAAATGAATAATTATTTATTCATCATCCTTGAATCTAAAAGCAAAACTTACAGGTCACATTCATCCTTTTCCACTAAAATCCTTCTCCATCAATTATCTTTTTTGTTCTTGTATATCCATATCCAATTCTTTAACAAAGTCGAGTCCATAGTCTACAGATCAACCTAACTTAGCTCGCCAAACTCTATGTACGTACAAATTAACCTCCAATCCATAAAATGAATTTTTTTTTGGTTTGGTGACCCACTCTAGAAGAATCTTTGCTAAATCTGTTATAACTCCTCATTGACCCAACTGGCATTCTAAACATCGACATATAAAAGATTGACAAATTAACAAAAATCGATTGATAAGAGTAATTCTACCTCTTAAAGATAATAGCCTACCTTTCCACCTTGCTAACTTACTTTCAAACTTCTCCACTACTGGGCTCCACATCTCTTTCAAGTTGGTTTTGATGCCTAAAGGCAACCCAAGGTGCCTAGATGGAAACTTCTCCATTTTACGTTCAATCCTATTTACCCATTCTACCATTCTCCCTTCCTCGAAGCTTACCCTAAAGAGACTACCTTTCTAAAAGTTAATGCATAGACCTGAGATTAATTAAAACCACCTAAGAATCCTTTTCACAGTCCTTACTAACTCTCATTCTGGCTTGCACATAGTAGTTGTGTCATCAGTAAACTATAAGTGCAAGACTACTAGCTCCGCTTATATTAATCTTTTTGCAAACACCCAACCCAATCCTTTCACTCATAAGCATACCAAAAGGCTTTAGTGACATAATTGAAAAAAAAAATAAGGACAACAGACATCCTTGTCTAAGCCCTCTCCTTATCTTGAATTGCCTAGTAAGGACCCTATTAACCTAGACAAATATTCCAACTATAGAGATGTAAGCTCTAAACCAACTTCTTCATTTCCCTCCAAACCCTATTTTTCCTTAAACAAAGTTGAAAAAATCCCAATTGACTCTATCATATGCTTTCTTGAAATCAACCTTGAGGAACAACCCCTCATTCCTATCCCTACTCATAACATCTATTATTTTATTTGCAATAACGGCACAGTTCACAAGTTATCTTCTTTTGACGAAAAAAAACTATTGGTTACCAATCACCTCTCCTATAACTAACCTTTACCTATTGGCAAGTACCTTAGCAATAATCTTATAAATACTGCCTACAAGACTTATAGGTTAATAGTCCTTAATGCTTTCCAAGAAGTTGTACTTAAGAATAAGAGTGCGTGGCATTGACATTACCATCTTTATCCTTAGTTTTAAAAAATTTGACAATAAAACTCATAAGTTCACCTTTGATCACTTGTCACCATTTTTTAAAAAAATTCAAATTAAAGCCATCTGGCCCTAAGGTTTTATTCTTATCACGAGAATCAATGGCCTCCCACACTTCTATCTCCGTGATCTCCCTTTCCATCTCTTTTACTCTACCACTGTCCAATACTTTAAAATTACTACTTAACTTCCTAACTTTGGCTATCTTATCCTCCATGTAGATCATTTCAAAGTAATTTGCTATGTTCTCCATAATCTATTACGGCTCCTTTATCACTTGGTTCTCTATTTTAAGACACCAAATGAAATTGGATTTTTTTCTCAAGAATGCAATTAACTGAAAAAACCTAGTATTCCTATCACCCTTCACATGCCACTTCACCCTCAATTTTTGGTGCCATTCTTTTTTTGCATCTTTATGAAGTTTCCATAGTTCAACTTTCTTTGCCCTCACGATGTTTCTCCGATCCTAGGTTCTATCTCTTCTCACTGACGTCTCTTCTTCCATTTGTTTGGACGTTTCAATCTACACCACATTTCTTTATGAAACTCCTAACTCTTTGTGATGCCACTCCCTAATCACAAGTTTTACTTCCTTCAATCTCCCCCAAATTCCTTTTAAGTTAACCCTATTTCTTCCCACATCTTCTTAAGCTCTTCTAAACCTAGGTTTAGAAGAACTCTCATCCATCGAATGATGAAAGAACCGAAAAGGTTATGGACCCCAATCCATTCCCATTAAATCTAAGACTACTAGATTGTGGTCAGACAATGATGCTAGTAATCTTCTTTGAACAATCTCCTCAAATCTGTTTAATATTCCTTTTCCCATTAAGAATTTATTTAGCCTACTAAAAGCCTCATTCTCTCTAAAATTCCTATAAGTGAAACCTCCACCACTAATTGATAAATCAATCCATTCTACTTCCTTTATGAAATTCCTAAACTGGCCCATGGCATGTGCATTGCAACTACTACCCATTCTCTCATAATTGTTCATCGTGACAGTAAAATTCCCCCTAAACACCAAGAACCTCCTATGTATCCTGAAATCCCCTTTATCTCCTACCACATTGCATGTCTCTCGTTATCTACATTCGGAGCATACACGTTTTCTAGTCCACATCTAAAGTATTGATTCTTTATTGTGCCCACCAACAGTAAATAACACCTAGATTCAAAGCATTTATCAACAACAAAGAAATCATCACTTCACAAAACTAATAACCCTCCTGATGCACACATTAATGATACTGCCATATTCTGGCAGCTACCTCTACCTTAGATTGACTTCACTACTCTTTCTTCTACATTTTATAATTTTGTTTCTTGAAGGAAAAGCACATAAGGGTTTTCTCTCTCCACTAACTGCCTAATGACTCTTTTTTTCCTCTCTTTATTCCCTAACCCTCTAATTTCCAAGTAATAATCTTCATAGAAAAAACTAAATTCAGAAAAGAGGAACTAAAAAATCAAACTTGTTTGTTCTAAAGTAACTCTGGCATCGATAAGGGCTGATCACCCCTGTCTACAACCTCTAAATCTATAATCTTTTGTATCACCCAAGCACATAGGCATGTAGGCTTAGCCAACTTGAGCTCGAATTAAACATAAAATTTTCATTATACTCAAATAAGCCCTTGAAATATACTAAAAAAGTCAATTAATCCCCCATCTTTTTATTACACTAAACCCCTAAACTTTTATTTTAACTCAAATGAGCCTCACTCACTAATTGTTGACAAGCTTCCGTTAGCCAATGATACAGTTAGCACTTTTATGTCATATCGACATCTACCACGTAACAGGTTGACATGTCATTCTGATTACATCATTGTCACATAACAAATGATATGGCATTAAATGTTGCTGAATGTGAATGATTTTTTCCCTTTTTGGCCAAACATATGACCTAAAATGATTGGCTTAGTGATTAAAAAAAAAAACAAGCTAAGTACTCTTCTTCCCTTATCTGATAGAACAATCACTTTGAGCTTACACAAACTAAATTATCTTATTTAAATTTAAATTCAAAACTTAATAAATCATCTTAGAGGCCAAAAATCAAATAAATCTTACTCTTAAAATTGAGCTTCAAATAATGCCCAACAAGCCGAAACTATAGATCACATTAAATTAAAAAGAAAAAAGAAAAACCAGAGGAAATAGAATTCGCCACCTTGCTTAATAATTTTCGACAGCCATTTTTTTCCCTTAGCAAAAGTACTCTTAAAATTTATCAAAAGCAAAACCAAGAAAAGGAAGTGGAACTTGAAGCAATGAGTTATAGTTGGTTTTTTTTTCTATGATTATTAATGAAAGTGGTTTGTTGCTAACTTTTACTTTAGATTTAAGCGTCAATATGATTTCACAAAAGTCAATTTTTTGGTAAAATTTTTCTAGGGTTTTCTTCCTCACATTTGTTCAAATTTATAGCTTTGCCACATTGCTGTTTATAATTTCTAACTACTTGGAGTATTTTAAATATTAAATTGATGAATTATTCAAAAATATTGTAACTTGGAAACTAGTGATAGAAATGAGCCCTTTTTTATAATTTTTTGGCTTTTGAAATTGTTTTTTATTTGTTGCTTTCTTTTTAGGTTTTAGGTTTTTTGACATATACTTTAATTAAAAATCCAATGATTTAGTTGATTCGTCAATATTTCTTCCTATGATAAGAATTGTGATCCTAGGATGATTCTCTGCTCGAATTGTTCATCTTTATGATATTGTCCTTCATCTGCATTGTCTAGTATTCACTACATTAATGCGGCACTTGCTATAAAAATTCATGGTTGATTTGCTATGAGATCAAAAATCAAATAAATCGTTTCATCCTTCCCTTGAAGTTATTTTTTTATTTTTGATTCAATTCGGGGTTTATTTGATTTTTGACTTTTTGTATTTAAGATCATTTATTTGATTTTTTGTCTTTAAGATGATTTAGTAAGTTTTTAAACCCTAAATTAGATGATTTAGTTTGTTTAGACACAAACCGATTGCTCATGAGCTTAGGAAAAAAAAGAGTAATTAGGTTGTTTCTTCTTGATCACTAAGCCAATCATTTTATGCCATATGGCTGGGTGAAAAGGAAAAAGAACCTTTCTTATTAGCAACATTTAATGCCGCGTGGTAGTGTTATCATGAAAATGGCACGTCAACTTGCCACATGGCAAATGATGTGATATAAAAATGCCAACTATACCGTTGATTAACGAAAGTTGATAATTAGGCAATAGTTAGTGAGAGAGGCTTATTTGATCAAAAATAAAAATTTATGACTTAATTAAATACAGTAAAAAAATAAGGACTTAATTGACTTTTTAGTAGAATTTAGGAACTTATTTAGATTTTTAAAAAAAAACTTATTTAGATATTTAGCCTAAATTTTTAGATTTTTAACATGTTTTGATTAAATATCTAAGAATAAGATCTTTTCGAAATTGTCCTCAATGGCATATACTTTTGTGAAATCATATTTTTATGAGGATCCCATTAACAATTATACATTAGGAATATTACTTCCTATTTTAAATCTTTTTCTTTTTTTTCCCAATTAATAACATATTAGTTTGTAGACTGACACGATTAATTTTCTTTCTCTACTTCAAGATATTAGATACTCTCATGATGTCGCATAGTCATTGTAGCATAAAATGTTGCAACAATACATTTTTGTTTAGATCTGGAGAAAACAATTTTGAGATAATAGTTTTGACCTTAATACTTTTTGTTGCAGATAACAAATCAAATGATGCAAATGTGCAAATCATGGTAGGTACATTTGTGAATTTCGGAACAATAGTAAATTTGTGAGACAAACTGCCACCATAACAATGTTTGCCCTTAATTTGTTTCTATTGGCTAGCTGCCCGTTACCCCCAATTCTCTTTAGGCCTGTTTTGGGAAGCTTTGGTGCTTTTATTTGTTTAGTTGTTTATTACTTGCCTTGATTGTTTAGCCATATGTTATTTTATACCAACTGTTTTGTTTGTCTCGCAACAATTTTTTCTTCTCAAATAAGATAATTTGGTTACTCAATTTCCGAGGTTAGTAAGTGGATTTACAAAATTCTATGGATGTGGGAAACATAATATAACATTTACTTCACGTTTTTTTATAGTTTGGAAATGATTTAATGGTATGCAAGTATTGAAATACGATAAGGTTTTTACAACTTTACTTGAACGCATATACTAATATCTATTATTTTCATGTTAGAAATGGTAATTGAAATATAATTTTAGTTTATTTATACTTTGTATGGTACATAATTTTTCTTATTTATAACTGACAAACGATATTCAGTCATATAGTTAATCTTTTACTATGCTCTTCTTTCAAGCCTGATGATAAAGCAACATGGAGAAAAACAGAGCCGAGACCCTGGTCTGAGGAGGTTTGTACTCTATTTTATACTATATATATATATATATATATATATGTTATTTAAGGAAAAAAAACACTTGCAAAATATACCAATACATTAATTATTACGTAATCGTTGCGGCATGTTGACAATTTGTTTTATAGGATATTCGGGCATATTTAATTTCACCTTTTACGTCAGATGAGAAAACACAAATAACGAGATGGGAAAGTTTTGGATTGAGTGGGTGAGTTATTATTATTATTAGTATTAGCTTTAATATGACATACAATGTGATTATCAATTATTTTAAAGTCAAATTATTATTGTAGTTGTTCACGGTGGCACTTAATCGAATGACTTGTATGTAAAATAGAAACAACTAGAGAATGACGGGAGTTTGTTCTTGGAAATACTCACCAAAGATCAAATCAATAAGTAAATAGAGAGATAAAAATGTGAAGAGTGAAAAGAAGGAGCCCTATGAAGGCTAAATATGGCACGATTGTTATAATTTCTTTAGGGTAATTTTTATTGAACAACTTACTTACGAAATTTGTTTCTTAAAGGGATTCGGTTGTACGAGATAAAATGATCAACGTGGAACCATTGCTCATTATCCCTCATGACAAAGAATTTCGACATAAATACTATATTGATGATTCGGTAAGTGAATACTTGCTATACTATAACATTAAGCAAATATTTGATATGTGGTAGCCAAAGCATCAACCAGAAACGGGCTCTTAGCTTGGCTGTAAAGACTAAGGACGCTTGTAACTAGACAATCTTATAGGCTTGAGCCTTTAGGGGTGAAGGGTGGTAAAATGAATTAGATTTCATTCAAAATATTTGGTATGACCCATTATTTTGCAGGCTGCAATTTATAGTCCTCTTCCTATAGTACCTATAGTTATCCCTAATGAAAGATGGTTGCAGATATGTTGATTGTCCCCTTCTTTCACATGTTCCCACTTTTGGCCAAATTATATGGTCAAAATTCAAGTCCCCCTGTATTTTAAATAAATTTAAATGAAGAAGTTTTTAGATATTTAATAAACGTCACGTTCGAAAATTCTATAATCACAAGAAGTCAAAACAATTACGGCAAGTTAAATGGGACAGAAAAAATAATAATTAACTATGTTTTTGATATGTCTCAAGGTTGTTAATGAATTCTTTGAATTGCTTAAGAGGAGGGCTGAGAGGTTTCCAGATATGTACGTGAAGCACTATTCATTTGACTCTTATATAGCAGTAAGGACTTTCATTGATCTTGAATTAGATTACTTTTTGAATTGAAATTGGTATTACATATTATTATGGTTAGTACTGAATAAATAACTGATCTCTTTTGCACGCATCAGAAGTGCTTAATCGAAGAAAGCAAAACATTTTCCGTACTACTAGACAAGTTGAAATCCTCGGTCGAAAAGAAACAAGATAAGATTGCAGAGTTAAAAGATGCAGAGAAGGTGAGCTTCATGTTTGAGCATATATAGTTCAGTTCTTTGGCTATGTCTAATTGTATATGTAGTTATATGCTCGTACTTTCGTGGTTGTAGCTGTTTCTACCCTTGTGTTTTTCGAACCATTGGATGCTTTTTTATGTGGATACCAAGAAGCAGAAATTAGCATGGTTAGATTCAAATCAATGTTCAGCACGACTGTTCGCTAAAGATATAGAGGACAAAATCTCAAGGTGGTTTAAAGGATCCCTGCTGCCATTTTTGGGTTATGATGTTGCAAATGAATGGCAATTTCAAGTGCCAACTGATATTCCTATGCAAGAGAAGTAAGCATTTTTTTCCTTTTTTCCAAATTTTAGAACATGCCACTTTTTCTTTTGGTATCTTATTCTAACAATCGACATTTTCCTAAATATGATAGTTCGGTTGATTGTGCCCTCTTTGTGATGAAGTATGCGGATTGCCTTACACATGGTGATTGTTTTCCTTTCTCCCAAAATGACATGGCTCATTTTCGACATCGTACCTTACTTGACATATTCCAGGGAAGTCTTTTTCAACCGGAATTTAGAGCAAAATAGACGCTAAAGTAAGGTACAGTTGTTGTAACCTTTTACTGCAGTCAATATTGTTCAATTAAAAGTATTTGTAACACAATCAATGTGTCCATTCTTACTACAATATGGAGTTTGTAATCGCTTATTGTGGCAAAATACCTTTTATGTTGTGAGAAAAGATATATATTTTGTAACACCACAACTGTTGCTAAAAGAAATTTTTCTACCAAGGATGATAAAATTTCTTGTAGAGATATTACGGGATTGTTACTTAGAAAAAATGGCTAAGATTTAAGTGAAATTTACTAAGTGGAAATGATATAGATTAATAGATATGCGCACCGTGGTGTGGTCTCGGCTTGTTCCTTCCAGAGACAACAAGTGCTTTTTTACATTGTCATTAACGCACTGGTTGTCTGCAAATTTAAATGACAACAGTGTGAAGATGTTTGATTGTTCGTGGGTCATCATCTTTGGCATTACTTGTTGGCTTATGTGGAAGTGGCGTAGTGTTTTTACTTTTTAAAGGCAAAGCTGTTTCTGTGTCTAGTTTGCATTTGATTCAAAGTATGTCGATTTCAATACGTATCTCCTTTATTGAGTTGGATAGTTTAATTGGATCTTTGGTACATAAGAAGAGACTCTTGTTGGCTGGCAAACTCCCCCTTCTAGATGGGTAACTTTAAACTCAAATGGGGCGTTCCAACACTCAATCTGTAAAGCCACTACTGGTGGGGTTATTCGGTGTCATGAAGGCTTTTGGATAAATGGATTTGTAATAAATTTGGGTTTATATATTGTGGGGAGAAATCTATGGGTTGAAATTGGCTTAGGAGTCAAAGATTCATAAACTTTGACTTCAAGTGGATAACAAGATGGTTGTGAATGCTATATTAATGTCTATTGTTCCTCCGTGTGTTAATATGGACTTACAGAAATTCAGGAGATGTTACAGAGACAATGGAAAGTCAAAGTCACCCACATATATTGTGAAGCCAATACGGTTTCTGATTTCTTACCCAATTTGGGATTCTCTTTTGATGTTTCTTATGTTGCTCATAATACTCCTGCAGTAAAAGTTAAAAACTTATTATTATATGATATGATGTGAATATGTTTTCTTAAGATGATTTCAACTTAATATTATAGCTTCTCCATTCAAAAAAAAAAAAAAAAGATATGTGCATCGTGTACTTTCATAATAATTAGTATTTGTTATCATATGTATTGTATGTGAATATTTTTTTATTTATTTTCAATAATAATTTTATTTAAATATAAATTTTTTTAAAGTATAAATAATTCAAATTTTTTAATATTAATTTATAAACTATTCAATATATTAGAATTAAGAAAAATATTTTTACTGAAAGTAATTCAATGCAATTAGAATTTAAAATGACAATTTTAGTAATAAGATTACATATTATCTCATTTAGAAATTGTACTTACTTCAAAATTTGAATTTCAATTATGATACTACTAAGTTCAATTTTAAGTATTATTTATATAATAAATTAAAATTGTTTACAATGGCTAATGCTAATTTAAAGATATAATAAATAAAAATAGATGTTTTAGTTAATTAAAAGATTTTTTAACATTTGTACTTTTATATGTATTATAAATATAAATAATATGAGGTTCATTTGATTTAAAATAAAAATATAAAAACTTTATTAAATGTAATAAAAATATAAGAGCTTATTTTAATTTTTTCAAATAGTTTAGAAGCTTTTTTAGATATTTTGTTTAAATTTAACTAACAAAGTTAATAAGATGTGCAATCTACTTGACGGAATGAATTATGAAAAATACCTAATTACAATTTTTTTTAGCTACAAAATTAATAGTTTCATTATAATTCAATTACCAAATATATAATTAATTTAAAAAACTTTAATTGATAACCATATAAAATCTAAAGTAAATTTCAAAGGACATGTGACAATTGGCCGGATTTTTTCCTTCTACAATTGAATTACTTCTTTTACTAAATAGCAGCAAGACATGTCACTAATAAGTCTCAAACCAAGGCAAGTAATTCTACAATGCCAAGGAATTCACTATGTAGCTAGCTAGTTTTATGTTAAAAACATGGGAAAGCGAAGGCGTGGTTGGATAGTTATTTGTCCTCGGTGTTTGTTCACAATCTTAACAAAAAGGTGATATGGTCGGTGATCAAAGGGGCCTTCGGCAGAGTGGCGGACATCTATGTTTCGAGGAAGAGTTATCAGGATGAGAGAACTATAGGCTTTGCTTTCGTAAGGTATAGAGAGAGGTTCAAGATGGAGAAAGTGTTGAATCTGTACGGGCATCAGTGGCTAGACGAAAAATGGGTAATGGTTAGAAGGGCTGTGCCAATAAAGAAGATGGCGAAGGAGGGAGGTAAGCCAAGTATAGCGGATAACAGAGACATAACGAAAGAAAGGGTCTGGGCCACTGTTAGCAGGTCTTTCAATGATGTTGTTTTAGGGAAAGGAAATATGCACAGAAGAGAGAATGGTTCAGTTAAGATTACAAGTGAATGCAGCACTAAGCCAACTAAGCAGTCAACGAGGGAGACCGAAAGTGGTGGTAAGATGGATGAACAAATGGTAGAGAAAGGGAAGAAGGAAGTAAGCCATCAGAACGCGAGTGGGGTCATCACAATTAACACCATCACTATCGAGGAAGAGTTGAGAGGTGAACAGACTTTCAAAATGAAATTTTCAGAATTAATCGGAGATTTCTATTTGCTTTTTTGAAAGATCAAAAATATGATCCCAAGGATGATCATGTTTCAATAGTAATAATCTTTTTATTGAGAAATCTACACACTTAAAATCAACTTATAATAATTATAAAAAAAGACTTATGAAATAATTGCACTTGAGAATTTAAATAAAAATCATTAGAAAAATAAAATTGATAACATTGAAAGGTCAACTTATAAGGATTACAACTTATAATGATTATAAAAAAGGACTTGTGAAATAATTACACTTAAGAATTGACATAAAAATCATTAAAAAAATAAAATTGATAACATTGAAAAGACAGCTTATATGGATTACAAGAAAAGACTTATGAAATAATTGCACTTAGAAATTGACATAAAATTCATTAAAAAAATAAAATTGACAACATCGAATAAAAGTGTTGACAAAAATCATTGAAAAAATAAAATTGATAACATTGAGAGGACAACTTATAAGAATTACAAAAAAGGACTTATGAAATAATTACACTTGAATCATTGAAAAAATAAAATTAATAACATTGAAAGGACAACTTATAAGGATTACAAGAAAGGACTTATGAAATAATTACACTTGAGAATTGACATAAAAATCATTGAAAAAATAAAATTGACAACATAAAAAAAAAGTGTTGACAAAAATTGAATCAAACCAAAGATTCAACAAACTCTTTTTAGTCCACTTGTATACTCGCAGGTGAAAGAAATCTTCATTTTCTCAAAATTTGATTAAATTTCATATTCGTGAAAAACTTCATTTTTTTTTTTAACTTTTAGCAAACTTATAATAAGTTTGCTTATATAAAGCACTAACATCTTTTATATTGAAGCAATGTGGGATAGAAACCTTATGAGATATCACTATATAAGGCACTTAGGATGAGGCGGGAGTGGGTGCTTGTGTTAGGAAGTAGGTTTTTAGGTGGAGGTAGGAAAGGAGGAAGGATGCCTTATGAGGCTAATGCTTGCTGGTGACAAATGTGATAGCATGAGGTTTTCAGCGCTGGGTTCGTTATGGAGAGCAGCAAGAGAGACCTCATTGTTAGCTTAAAATCTCAAAATTTTTTTTAACAATTATTTCAATAAGATTTCCGGTCATTTGATATTTGTAAGTTCAGAATTTTTGTTACTGGGCAAACTGTTGCTACTAGTGTAGACAAGCAATATTTTAGGTAAATGCTGCCAATTGCTTCTTGAGCAGCTGGTTTGTTTTGTAACTGTACTGGTTCCAGTTACGCCAAGGCTAGAAGTCCTATGCCACTAGAAGTGTTTTACTTTCAATGTTCAAGACTTGAGTTGGCGTACTAGTTAGAGGGATGATAATAAACTTTACTTTTAAAGAAAAAAAAAAAAAAGAAATCTCAAACCCAGAACTACTCACATCAAGGCCAACAATCTTACAGATGGAGCCAATCTGCTGTCATCTTTAGCCTCCGCCAATTAGTTTCTAATTTGTAATCTGATCAATTAAACTATCTTCATCTTTGCCCGTCCGTTTGAAAAATATCTTTTGTCTCATCTATATAAGCTTCAACTTAAATGATTAGCTAAAATCGTGCTCCACTCATTGGTTAAGAAGCTTCTTAATGTAATCTTTGAAACTTGGAAAACTTCGCTTCTTTTGTTTATATTTGTCTTGCGCATTGTTGAGACCTTAGCATCTACCATTGTTAATACTTCAAAGACAAGAACCTCCAATTTTCCAAGATGGCTTATCTAAGCTCTTACCCTCAAATAATTAATATACCTTGTACTTAGCAGTCGCCCGTCGGTACCGGTATTAATTAATAATTCATGCATACGAATCAATATAATTTAGCTAATTAATTAATGCCATTTATTAACCAAACTATTAATTCTTTGTTTAAACAGCCTCTTAACATGTCTTTGGCTAACTTGTCTTCATCCATGTGTGTTCGTAGCCGTCCAAGGGTTTCGCTTTGTTCACAAACCCGACCAATTATGCGTTATTCATCAACTAATTCTTATAGTTTAAGCAAACCTAATTCTCTCGATTAAGAAATTAACGAAAAGTATGCCATGATGACTAAGTCCTTCTTTGTCTAAACTCTAAAGCAACTTGACTTTAATTATCTCAAGTTTCTAGGTCATCACATTCTAGACCAAACTCAAGCTCGCGAACAAGCTACAGTGCATTCAGTTTTGAATTTCAACGCAGATTCTAAATTAATTCTAACTTGTCTTAGTGATTAGGTGAACCTGTTACGTATTTCTTGTACTCAATATTCTCTTTTTTTTTTCATTAATGTAGCTTAGGATATCAAATCCCACTTTACCTAAAAGTTAAGGTCAAGGGTGTTATAACAAGGTTGAGTAAAATGCATTATTGGTCCTTAACCTTTGAATAATCTTTTGTTTTGATCCATATATAACCTCAATTCTTTTATTTAAATCATTACAATTTGATTCTTCAATCAGATATGAATGGTTTGCTTAAAATGGATGAGGGCAATTAAGCATTTGATACCAGAACATTTTCGTTATTTTTAAATAGAGTGATTTAATAGAAATATATTATTCGAACAATTTGAAGAAACTTTAGATACAAATGGAACAATTGAAAAGCTAGAGATCAAAATGAAATATTATTGAAATGCCAAGGACTTATGGTGAATTTTACTCTACTAAGTGAAAAGGTTACCCCTATTATTAGTTAGTCTAGTGTTAAACAAAAGGTTGGTTTGAAGTCTTGTATGTGGAAAGAAAAATGAACCGTCCAAAGTACATATGATTTTTATTGGTCTGAAGACTATGAGTCAACAAGTTGCATGATCCAAGGGAGGTAGTGGTTAAACTAGAGAGTGAGATTTGAATTGATATATCTTAAATGACATGAAATGAAGTTAGGTTAGAACGTAATCACAATAAATGGGAGATATAAAAGGTACCTTGAATTCATCCATGGAAAGCACAAATCATACTTAAAGTCAATGTGATGTACATATGATAAGCATCAAGAAAGAAACAAAAGACATGTCCAAAGTATAAATCTTATGTTAAGTTGAATATTAATTACTTGTATATTAACTTTCCATCTTGAAGTTAAAAAAAAAAAAAAAAACTTTGCATCTTGAAGTGCAACTTGGTGTGGGCCAGGTTTGGTGATTTAAATAATTCTAAATGTAAACATCTACTTCAATCAAATTATACAAGAAAAGCACGAAACCTGGATCTTAATTAACTAATTAATTAAAGAGTGTTCGTATTAGGTGGGAGGCATTATTACAAGAAAATGACTTTGTCAGGTAATAGCTGCTGATGAACTAACAATGTGGAAAAGAGACCATATAATTCAATGATTGCAAGAAAGAGCGGATGCGGGTTATCCCATTCATATAAGTTTCATCCATGCATGCAGGGAAAGATAACTCCATAAATAATATATATATATATATATGTATTTATTTATGTACGAATCTATCGTATGTGTATATAATTTGGGATATTCCTTTTGTTCAAGTAAATCCAAGAACTGGTTTTGGCATGGGACCACATTAGCTTAGATGATGTGAAGAGTTTGAAGGTAGGGAGTAGGGACAAGCTCATATAATTCTAGATGGACAACAAACAGTCTATGCTTTTGCTGCTTAGACTCAATCCTGGTGTTTAAATAAATTATAAATTTCCTGAGAGAGAGAGGAAGAGAAAGTACTAAATTTCATGTGACTAAAATGGATTAGGCATATCTAAATATAAATAGTTTAACTGATGAGCAAGTCCATACAATTTTAAAATGTTTTAAGGTTTCAATTTTTTTTCTTGTTTTGAAAAAGAGGAGGAATTAGAGCACAACTGTTTGAACATTATAAGACATATGATGTTCGAGTGCAGTTTAAGGGTCATTTTATTGTTATTTTTATTGTTCATTAATTTGATAAAAATGAAAAGAATAAAAAAAATGATAAGAGTACTTGAAAGCAAAAAGAAAAATGTTTTGAAAAATTAAGAATTCAAAATCAGAGATAAGCAAATGAAAAGGTATATTATTCAATATATACCATATATAGTGCAGTTATTGATTGCTTTTAATAAAATACGATTTGCTTTAAATATTTATTTTACAATACAAAAATTATGTGGAAAGAAAATCACCTAAGTAACAAACGCAATAACTTTATTTGGTTAGAGATTTGGAACACAATGTCATAAAACTTATGACAAAGATTATTCAAGGTGACTATGTGTCTTTGCTTGGATGAGCACAAAGGATTGATAAAAATAAAAAAGGAGGGAAAAAATCTAAGTGTTTACTTAGTGGAAATGAAACAAATGGCCAAAGTGAAATCCAATATGAAGCATGTCAAAAGTGTGCATTCTTATGTCATTTCTTTTTTTTTTTTTTTTCTCTCTAATCTTTCTATCTCCCTATTGACCAGAGAGTGAATTCTTTGATAAGTTCAGGGAACCATTTGAAAAGAGCAAGAAACAACAATGTCAAAAGAGCTGAAGAAATTTGTTCCCAACAAAAAACAAAAAAAAGATAATGAATTAACTCATGATGTCATGATTAATTATAATGAAATTAGAAATATATGTAAGCTAGAGACAGGAACAGAAGATAGTATTTAAAAATATTTAATTTGTTCAACTCTCTTTACATCATTGGCTTTTCTTAAATTTAGTTCCCAAAATCGATTTTGCTTTAATCATAACATCCTTAATTATTAACTATTCTCCCTCATGGCCAAAATGAGCATTGCTTTTAGTCAAATATATATTTTCTTATATCCTCATTCCGCAATCAAGATGATAGATTGAAGAGTACTGTCACAAGGCATGCAGAGAAACAAGAAAATTACGTATTGCAAGTTAAAATTATTACAGACACATCAGATTGATTATAAGCTGATCTTTTGATTTTCTTTGAGATATATGCTCATTGTTGCATGTTGATTAAGTTTATCATCTCTCTCTCTCTCTCTCTCTCTCTCTCTCTCTCTCTCTCTCTCTCTCTCTCTCTATATATATATATATATATATATATACATATACATATATATTTATATATATGTATATGCACACAGTTGACAATAAAAAATATACTTATGATAAATGTCTTTTTGAATATTTATGCATAGAGTGAGTACATTATGACCTATGGGATATATATAAAAGTTTATTCTATACCTTAGGGTAAAATGTTATAAAACCTCCTGTACATTTTTATAATTTGCACTTAAATCCTTTTTTTTATTGTACTGAATTAAATCTTTGAAATATAATTTTTTTTAATTAAATCCTTATTTTAAATGAAAATTCCTAAAATCTATTATTTTTGTTGCGATTGTTATATTCAAGAAATTAGTATCTGTTATCTTTACCCCATAAAAATCTACATGACCCATTTGTGACAAAAAAGATTCTAAACGTTGATGTGGCATGCCACGTAAGTTAGTGTTAGATGCCATGTAAGTGCTAACTCAACATGAATATTTATATTTTGCCATGTGGACATCAATTTGGTAAAGATAAAGCCCACGCCAAAAATGACATGACAAAATTAACCGATTTTTTAGTTGTTTTTATGTAAAATGAAATTTTAATTAAACAAAAATAGTATTTTAAAAGTTCAGTCAAGTACAATAAAAGGGTTAGAAATTTGGAAAAATGCAGTAAGATTTGAGTATTTTAAAAAAGAGAAGATTTTAAATTTGCTATTAGAAATCAGTGTGCTTGGTTAGTATTTAAAACAGGATGGATGAATCCCAAGGTACATATTAAAGGGAGGTGCATGAACCTAATTAGTTTCAGTTTCGAATCTCGGCGACTTGATCTATAAATCCAAGTTTGTATGTTGATC
Source organism: Theobroma grandiflorum (assembly GCA_036013995.1). NCBI lineage: Eukaryota > Viridiplantae > Streptophyta > Magnoliopsida > Malvales > Malvaceae > Theobroma > Theobroma grandiflorum. Next base: position 13,035,815 of record CP142132.1, on the reverse strand, counting down.
TCAATTATGGCTATGACTTTTGATCCATTTCTTAAAATGGAATTTCTATAAATTCTGTTGCGATCATGATACCGTGCAACGTAAAGAAGTGGCAAGTAACAGTTTTTTCTTGCGCATGCCTGGGACAACTTTAACCAAAAAGGGTTAAATATATATACATATATAATAAAATAATCTTAAAATATCCAATAATCCCACTATTAACACAAAAAGTAACTTTCCATGCAAATTTCTTCAACAATTTGACATCTTTAATTAAATTTTGTATTAATTTTTAATATTTTCAAAATTATATCAATGTTATAGATTTTGTTTTATAAAAAAAAGTTAAATACGTTAAAATTAAAGTATTGTTTGTAATTTTCAAATGAAGCGAAAATATTTTCATATTCAACTTGAAACAAATTTATGAACAATTCCTTTCTGGAACATTATAACTATTTTTATAATTTATTTTGCAGAGCACTAGTAGACAAGACTAAATAATTTATGGTGATGACTCAAAGTCATGGAAGTTAAGGTGAAGACTTTGGGGGGGAAAGGGAAAGAGACACAGAGGCTTACTTTAAACCCTCCCCCAATTTATGGTAGTTAGTAAGATTCGTAAAGATCTTCCCTTAATAAATAAAGCTTAGATTTCAACGTCAATCACGCAAACATGTTCGATTTACAATATCTAACGCTGTGCGTCACGGTGGCCCCGCCGGCGCAATACTTGGTTCATCAAGCTAACTTAATTTCCTTAACGTCTCTCTATCCTTAACCTATTACATTCTTAATTAATTAATGAATATCTGATCCGGATTATAATGTTGGATTGAGAAATTAAACGTGCAGAACACAGTGATTACACGTGCATCATGGGGCTTTGATGTGAGAGGTAATTAATTAATTTATAATCGTATCCAGTTTGAAACTATAAACTCCCAACAGTTGGATACGAAGAAAACATATGAAAATACAGGTTTAATTAATCAACAATAAGATTAGAGTCATGACAAAGGCTTTTTCAAGTATAAAATCCCCAAGGGGACTAATTTAGTTTTCTTGCTCTGGGCATTAATCTTGCTTTCCTCTTCTTGGGATTACTTTCACAAGTCACAACCAACTCTCTCCTTTTTCTTGCCTGTCTTCTCTCCCTCTCAAGTAAATTACCCTTATATAAGTTTAGCTCATGAAACCCCACCAGCTGATTATTGCTTTGCATCAGTACTTGGCTGAAACCTGACACAGCTTCAAACTGCCTTGGAATTCTAATTACTCATCATTTTTTTTCCGATGGCTGATAATGATGTTGATTACCACGCTAAACCCTTGAAGCTCTTTGGCTTCAACATAGTGGAAAACACCGTCAACGATTCGAGCAAATCTTCGACGGGATCACCGGAACTTGAAGTCGATGCCCGTAAATACGAGTGTCAATATTGCTGCAGGGAATTTGCTAACTCTCAAGCCTTAGGGGGTCACCAAAATGCTCACAAGAAGGAAAGGCAGCTACTAAAACGTGCACAATTGCAAGCTAGTCGAAGTTTCTCATCTCCACAACTGCACAACTCCATGCTATCGGCTTTTGCACCTCCGCCACACCTCCTTGCCCCGGCCCTTGTTCCGGCAGCTGAGTCGCCGCAGTATCATTCTTCATTTTACATGTCACATGGAGGAGGAGGAGCCGCAGCAGCGGCCCCATTGCATATGTTGCATGGTGGCGCATACCTTTGCGGGCCGGCTGCTGGGTTTGGACGGCGTGTATATACAGGAGAAGGAGGAGAGACCATGGATGCGGTGATGTCCGGTGATGTCCGAGCTCATGCCGGAGTTTTACCAGCGGTGATGCGGTTCACCGGAGAAGATGGTGGGACTAAGATTGATACGGGATTAGGTTTGGATTTGCATCTGAGTCTTGGGCCGGCTGTGCCATGATTAAATATACAATACAAGGGGCTTGATCAAACTTCAAATTTATAAAATTGGAGTGCTTTGGACATGTAAAGTTTTTTGGTATTCTAATTTTTTATGATAATCATCTCTGTGAACTTAATTTCTTGAGTAACGCAAATATTATATATATATATATATATATCTATGGATTTTGCTCTTTTTTTAATTTTCAGCCTTGTTTCCCTTAGTTTAATCTATTATAATCTCATGTGTGAGATATAACTGCAGCGAGTATTAAGGAACGTCACAGGAAAGTCAATACGACAACAACCTAAATAGCAACTCAGTTGAATAAAGGATGTGCCCATTAAATTGAGTTGAATTTATTCCATCTCGCTAGTACGCATGATCTTCCATATATGGAGGGATTGTTCTTCTTTGATTATTAGCCTGATGTATCATGTTGTTTTGTAATGAACTGTTTTTCCGGATTCATAGAATAATTTTGCAATCCCAAATCACAATTTACATGTTTCGTATGTTGGCACATTAATTATAGGGGCATCATCACAAATGTCGGGTTTTCCAACTTCACCTATACTTTGGTAGGAAGGAAAAAGGTGGAAGGTGGGATTAATATAATGAAGAATATTTTAATCCAATCGTAATCATACCACCTCTTTTTTAACATTGTAAGTAATTTTGGGATATGAGTTTCTCTTTCCTTCCCAAGGTTCCTACCAAATGTACCAATTTTTTATTACTTAAGCAATAATACCAATGGATCATGAGGGTTTAAGATTGTCTGTCTCCAAATAATTCCTGCCAATCTACTTCCAAAATATGCATGAATTGCAAGATTTGATCTTAGGTTTTTTATGCATTTCACAGTGAATTAGTTTATTATTAATTTCTTGGACACACCATCATATACACAATATATTTAGCTTTTTGCTTTTTGGTATATAAATATATATATATATACTTATTGAGTATTAAACTATAATAGGCAATGCTCTTCATTTTCTATTTCATAATGTAATTAGTTCATGTATTTTGTCAAAATAATAAATTTAATCTCTATATAATAATTTATAAAAATTGAGTTATTGTATTTTTTAAAATTAACAATATCGGTCTAAAAAGAAAGTCTAAACTACCTAAATACTAACTCGTCGAGCTGAAAAAAAGATTTATTTAGGGTGTGTTCGGGTAATTTAGACTTTCTTTCCATTTGATAATAATAAAATTCACATGGCAACCTCACATTGAATAATCCCTCATCAACACTTATATCAAATTTATGTCAATACTTGATCATGTCATGTCAATACTACCATTGTATCATTTATGAAATATCGCATGATCATTATCATGTCATTAGATTCAATGTTGTATTAATGAGAAAATGTCATGTAAATACAACCAAACACTAAATTAGCATAGATTACAAAAAAATTTTAATATCATTAACCATTTGACTGCCATTGTCATTTTGTAAAAGTATAAAGATTCAATTTTTACAAATTATTATATAAAAATTAAATTCATCACTTCGACAAAATAGAAGGACTAATTACATAATTTAATCTATAAACTTAATGCACTCTCCAATTTAAGATTCCAATTGGAACTCATAAATTAAAAACGTGAAGTTTTATATAGCTATTACAAAGATGGGAAGTTTCTTTTGACAAACGAAGTGGAGAAAAAAAATATTATTTTTTTTCTATTTTTCCCAAAATTTAAGGAAAAATGTTGAATTTAAAGGATCATTATGAACAAATTATTATACCTTTGGGTTTTCTATTTTCATATTTCATCACATCTACTCACGTCAGACAAAAATGTTTTTGTGTCATAATCAAATAAATATGATTATTATTAGAGTAATATTGTTTATTAAAATCTTAATATATTTTTACATTTATTGCATATCAATTATGATATGGATACAGTAGTGTAAAATTTCAATTCGCTTAATTACAAGTACATATTGTCCGACTATGTCATGCCACAAATTTCAGTTCTAATAAAACCTGAAATATTATTTTTTAAAAATAAGAATCAACTAACCTTGTTATAATTAAAAATTTTAATTATAAACATTTTACTTTATTCTATAAATATTGCACCAAATTTATGAATTTGGGCCAAGCCCACATAATCTATAGGAGGCCCAGTTCGTTCGTAATATTCATGTTTTTTATGTCAATCATCCGAACATGAAATATCTAACCACCGAAGGTAAAAGAAACGACCAAAGCCTCGAACTGAACTTAGCTCTTCCCTCTCCTTTTCTCTCTGTCAGCTCTTCTTTATCATTATTACTGAATTGAAGTACCCAATAGACAGACAGGTCAGTTCCTTAACTATTTTCCATTCACTTCTAATTTCTATACATCAGTTTTCCTTATTTTATGTTTTTGCTCTTGTGTTTTTTTTTTCTTCCATTTTTGAGATATTTTTTGAGGAATTTAAGTGCCACCAACTAGAGAGCAGTGATTTTATCTTAGTTATTCCGCATTTAAAGTTCTAAAGTTTTCTTCTTTGTTGGGTATTTCTTGTTTAGTTTGCTTAAGTTACTGTATGTTCTATTCGGTAGTAGTAGTTGTTCTTTATCATTATCGGGTTCAAGCTTAATTTGGCTATTGAAAACAATGTAGAAATTTAACTGAAATGAAACGAAATAATGAATTGTCAATTTCCTTTTTGCTATTATGATTTACAAAAAACTAGATTTTATGATTGAATTTTAAGATAAAGGAAGAACAAGTAACAGAAGACCAAATATTCTTTTTTATTTCTTTATGAATAAATAGTTTGTAATATGCTTTTTTAGGTCAATGTTGCATGCAATCTCTGTCCCAAGCACTTGCATTTCGTATCCAAGAAGCCGGTGTTTTCGTCAAAGGAACCGAGGCTCAACAAGGCTCTGTGTGCGTGCTTCATTGCCAAATAATAATGATGGATTTAAAGTGGAGTATACACCTTGGTTGATTGTTGGATTGGGTAACCCTGGAAATAAGTACCATGGAACTCGGCACAATGTAATCAATTACAAATTATGAAGCAGATAGCTTATATTTTCCTTTGGATTATATGTTTTTTACTTTGTTAAATACATCAGGTTGGTTTTGAGATGATTGATCAAATTTCTCGAGTGGAGGGGATTGCATTGAATACTATACAGTCAAAAGCTCTAATTGGATTAGGTATATATATATTTAGCATTTGTGTTGCTAAGATCTTTTCTTTTTTTTCTTTTTTGGTGCCTGCAATTCAGTGCATTTTTGTCTTTCCAGATTCACAGTTATGATTGATGGTTTACTTAGATTCCTTGTGTGATCAGCACAGGTGCCATTGGGGAAGTACCAATTTTGTTGGCAAAGCCTCAGGCATACATGAATTTCAGTGGGGAGTCGGTTAGTCCTCATATCTTTTGCTTTCCCCTTTTGTTGTCTCAGTTCTATAAAGCAGGGTATACGTTTTGCTTATGAAGTATCACAGCTGTACTTATATGTCCTTTTGAAGAAGCTCCCCATAAGGTTAGCAAAACAAAGACATCTGCACTTGTTTATAACTTGGCTGGAAACAGCTTGTAGTCATGTCTTTTTCTTGAATTGGCTGCACATTTTCCACCAGATAGCTTGAGGACAGTGATTCGTGGACAAGAAACCTTTTCTTAGATGCCTTATGAAATGGAACAGTGGTCATGTTATGACTTTGAATAAAACTCGAACTCATTTTATTCTCATTATATAATTTAGGAGTTTAAAGACAAATTACTGTGTAGTGTCTTCAATGCCACTGATTTATATAAAGCTAATGGCATATTAATGAATTGCGTATCTTGCAAGCTAAATTGGTTATTTCATCAATGCCAGCAATGAAAATTGATATATCACCTCAATTCCTGATACCACAAGAACTCCAGTAGTGCTAGTGAGATTCTATTCTGATCCCTGTTTTTCTCCTTAATCAAGGTTTGCTATGAATATGGGGAGTGATTGGAAAGAAAATTACAGAAATGGAAAGTTCTTCTTGAAAGTTGGTAGAAATAGGCCTGCAATGTTGAATTTATATCGTATGGAGACTTATTGCAGCAACTCTCACGGTTCATGTAACAGTTCTTTTTTTCTATCTTATTTTACTAATTGCCCCCTGACCATCAAGGCTACAAAATGAGGTGATGTACTTGGAAAGTCTCTTTGGCAAGTGGTTGCATTCTCATGGATTAGCTGCAGCGAAAATGTAATTGGAACTTTACTGCTTAGAGTGAGTGTTTAAGTAGTTCACAAGGGATAAACAGGCGATGGATTCTGCTAGATGCTACTAGATAATTGTAGGCCTTGAGAATCATATTAAAATTAAGTTGTGCTGAATGTCAAGCCATGCACCTACTTAAATTTGATTGATAGGTAAATTGCCCTGTTTCATTTTGTAGTTATTGTTTTGGACCTTCCACTTTGTATTTCTGGTTAATCCTGTATTCTGGACTTTTATATGCTGCCAGACAACACTGAAACACCCGAATTCATTTTTATTAACTAATGTTTTACTTGAGGGGATTTTTTTAACAGTGACAGAGGTTTCTATGTAATGGTTAATCCTGTATTATGGACTCTTCCTGCTAGGCAACCCTTCAACAGCCAAATTCATGTGGTTTATTGAAGGGGGATTTTTCAAACAGTGGCATGGGTTTTATGTGGGTACAGGGTATATCATTTTTCAAGTTTTTACATCTTTGTGATCAAACGTCTGTGGTGGCATCTAGGCAGCTAAATAAGCATATCACAATGCTGATTTAAGATGTTTATATGACGATTAATAAGGAATGTGTGTGCAAATGTATGGTGATGTGTCTTTCTCTCTCTCATATAAATATATATATAGCTTCTCCCCCATCCTTTTTCATTTTTTTAAGTGAGATTTTCATGATATGTTTAAGCCACCTTCTAATCATTTCTGTCTCTTGACTTTTCCTTTCTTTTTACTATTGTTAAGGTTGGGCCTCTTGCTGCTTATTATCAAGTACCCTTGCGTCACATTTTATTGGTAGGCAGTCTTACATACCCGTCAAGCAGAAGAAGTTTAATATATATTTTTATCATTGTTATTACCAATATTCCGAACACTTTGACTTTGAGCTTTCCCATGTAGATATATGATGAGATGAGCTTGCCAAATGGTGTTCTCAGGCTTCAGCCGAAAGGAGGACATGGTCATCATAATGGGTATGTTCCATAGATATTACCTGTGACAGAATCTCTATAAGTCTCCCTTTGCACCAAGCTGGATATTTTAAGAAGCCTTTTTTTATTCAATAACTTCTCAAGCAGCATATAAGTTTATCTGTCTAACTCATGAACCTAACTGTGTTGTTTAAGAAACTTCTTTTCCATTCAAGAACTTCTGAAGCAGTATTTGGAGATCTGTCTAATTCATGAACCTTTACCTTTCTGAAACCAAATAGCTGTAAGATGAGATCACTTAGATAACGTTTATGAGAAAAATGCCCAGTGGACGAGATGTCTATCTTGAGATTAATTTACCACTCAAGCAGTTGCATTTTTTGAGCTCAAGGCTCTTTCTCCTGATTTGTAAAACATTCATGTGTGCTGTGTTATTTTTCCATCATATTCTAGTGTCTGTGTCTGTCGTATAGTGATAACGATAGACTATTAGCCTTTATGGTGATGAAAATATAATACTGCTTCTCCTATATAGCCTTTTTTTTATTAAAAAATAAATAAAAAAAAAAGAATATTGATCTTACGTCTTTTCTAGTGGGGAGATGTAGAGAGGAGAGAAGTGTAACAGTATGTCAGAATCCTCCTTTTTGGTCTCCTTCTTCCCCTCTCCCCTTTTGAAAGAAACTGTAGTTCAAGGGACATGTAATTTTCCAATTATTAGAGGCTTAGCGTACCCTTAAATTTCTTTCAATAGTAGATAATGAGTTGCTGTATGACTTCATAGATGGCTTACTTTGTCCATAATATTTGTTCTCTAAGAATGTTGTATCCAGGGATGCTATGGCTTTTTTTGCATTTTAACCTTCAACCCAGTGACAAACTAGCACGTAACTAGTTTGGGATCTTCAATATCCTTTTTGCTTCCATCAGATTGTTCAGTCATTTCCCATTGATTAATGTTATTTAATGACTAACAATGGCCTTACTGGCTTGGCCAGAAAAATATAATATTGATAGTCTAACGAGAGTCTAGACCTAAGCAGTACTAAATCAAGAAACCATATGTGAATTCCAAGCACAGGTCCAAGACTTGGCGTAATTGGTTGTATTTTATCTGATCTAATAATCGTAACTTGGCTTCATGTATTTGTTACTTTCCGTGGTTTGAGTGAACTTGCAAATGCTTTTGATTCTGAAATTAGAACCCAGTATAAGATGAGGCTTACAGTCATTGCAGTTGATAGTTTGAGTCATTTTTGGTTTCTATTATGCCTCATTGCCTTCCATGTGGTCAGGAGTTTTAAGTCTGGTTGGTGTAGATATCATTTCATTCTAACTTGCATTCTTAATAATCTAAGAAATTAAGGGCTTGGTTGCTTTGACATATCTCAGCTATGGCCAAAACATTTTTACCTTGATATCATTCCAAATTTTCATTGAGCTGTTGTGATCTTATGGATTTGAGTAATATTAGTTTGTATTTACATCTTTATGCAAAGGACTAATGAATAAATTTCAAATTCTGTTTCTTAAAGTGCATCTTCACCTTTCTCCCCCCTTAAACAATGTAGATTCAAAAACATGAACTAGTGTTCTCTTGTTGCAGAGTGAAGAGTGTGATGGGCCATTTGGACGGTTGTCGTGAATTTCCTCGATTGTGCATAGGTGGGCTCTTGGAATACCATCACCTTTTTCTTAACAATGAAGTATTTTCATCATAAACAGAAGTTCCTTTTAAAGGTAGATTAGCTGCCTACACTAATTCACAGTTCCATATTTCTCAAAGAGTTATTTATGCTTCAGGCATTGGAAATCCACCAGGCAGTATGGACATGAAAGCTTATCTTCTGCAGAAGTTCAGTTCAGTGGAGCGAAATCAGGTATGCTATTACTGATTCAACTATTCTGTAAGGTTTGGTTGCCTCTTGCCTATCTCTTGAATTAGAGTAAGAAAAGTGATGTTGGGTTGCATTGGTGTTTCCCCTGAGCATGTATAATGAATTATATGCTCAAATGGAAACTTAGCTCTTCATAATTATACTGGCTGTCCCTTCAGAGTTCCTATTCAGAATTAATGCAATACATTTTCTATTAAGTGTGTTATATCTGATTCAATCAAATTTTAAAAAATAAAATAAGGTAAACTTGGATGAGATGTGTTAGGCAGTTTAGTTGGCTGTTTTAATCTTTAAGTTTGTATCTCTCTCTCTCTCTCTCTCTCTGATAATGTGAACTGTCATTCACTATTTTGACAGATTGATGCAGCATTGGAACAAGGAGTTGAGGCTTTGAGGACCCTAGTGCTCAATGGATTCAGCCACAAAATCACAAGATTTAATTTAGGACAGAAGTATAAGTATCACAAAGTTTGATCATACAGAAACAAGATTCAACTTGTTTGACTATATCAAAAGCTTCATGTTACATACCAATGGATGAAGAGATGAAGTTTCCTTCGACTTTCCTCACACTAACTGCCGTATTGGCGTAGTAAGTGTAACCATTTAAATCGTACAAGTAGCATCCAGAAAGCCCCCATTTTCCCCTTATTTGATAAATTTAAGAGGTGGTAATGTGTTACAAGGCTTTCTTGTAGTCTTAACGAAATAGTAAGGTGGTGGTATAGAGCTTAATGATTTTCAGAAATGGTCTATTATCATATCTGCGCCTGAAAGCCATTGCTTCCATTTCCTACACTTGCAACAGCATGGAGTTGATCATCCTGGTGGCAAAAAACAGAAAGATACAAAATCCAGTCCCCATACCTAAATTTGCTTTTTGTGGGTGGCTGTTACCCCAATATAAAAAGGTTAAAGATCATGTCTGAAATGCGGTGGTATTCTTACATCTCCCTTTATACATGGGTTTGGTGAGGCTTTGGATACTAGAAGGAGACAGCTGATTGACAAGGCATTACCTTTTACCTGTAAGAGGAGGAGGGGAAGAGCCTCATTTAATCACATTGAGTTGCACTCCATTATTGAACCCTAAAATAAAGATAAAAATGGTAATTAATTATTGCTATCAAAGTTGAAAAATCTCCAGTTTTCGCTCTCATCTTTGGTTTAGCTTTAACCATCATTAAAATCATTCTCTACTTGCACGCTTGTCTAACTCTTTATTGTACCTAATTTTATCTAAACAAATATTTATTAATTGGAAAACCCATTTGTGGAGATTAAAAATTTTTTACGTTTATATATATATAGATATATATAATTATAATTAGTATTATTATTCAATATGTGATATTATGAAAATAATAATAATAAAGGAAAGAGAAAATGAGGAGGAATTGGGTTGGATGAGGGCGGGAGGACGCATGATTTGGATCCAAACGTAAAGCCTTGACATCGCCGCTACGGTGAATGAGGTTTTTGTCAAAACCAAACAACGGAAAAGTCCTTTTCATAAACCCTAATTTTTTTTTGGCAGTTTGCTTTAGCCCAAGCCGAGGAACCTTCCCCCATTTTCCCAAAGCGAAAGCCCATCATAGGAGCATGCCGATCAATGCGATTCTGATCAACGGCTGATAGGGTATCCAATGTGTTCCCCCAACCTCTTTTTTTTTTTTTTTTTTCTTTTTCCGCATTGGGACCCATTTCAAAATAAGAACGTTGGAAAGAACAAAAAAAGAATATTAAATAATAAATAAACAAAAACAAAAGAAAAAAAGGTAAAAAGAGGAAAAACTAGACTTTAGACTTTCCCTCTCTCTTTATTAGACCGTTGCAAACTCCGATCCCCTTTAATATTAAATCTACAACGAAGAATCCCATTTTTCCTGATTCTACTCTCTCTCTTTCTCTGCAAAAACAGAGCCAGAAAGTAGAAGAAACCTTCAGACTTTAATTAAAAAATGGCAGAGACAAGTGACTCCCTGCGGCAAATCCACCAGCCAAATCCTGCTTTGCAATCTCTTTTTCATTCCCTTGACCCTATTTCTCTCATTCTTTCTCAAAATTCAAGCCCCAGTAACCCAATTCCTTTGAGGCTTACAACGGAGAGTTATATCATGGAAAGAGGCCCAAAATACAGAGCATATGCAGAGTTGAGAGAAACAAAGCTGAGGATGAAGAGTGCAAAGCAAAAAGAAAGTGAAGAAATTGAATTTAAACGAACTCCAACCAAGAAACAAGTGAAGTTTTGTCCAAGTTTGGGGAGTTCTAGGAAAGGGTCCTCCATTTTGGCTCAATCAGTGCCTGATTTTTCAGCAACTTTGAGGAAAGAGAACAGAAAGCCGGCTGCCAGTGGGATCGATTTGACACCACCAACATCGAAGAATTGGTCCAGAGGGAATGGGGTTCCGTTGTCGAATTCAAGAGGGAGTAAGTCTGCAAATGCAGGGGAGAAGAAAGGAGGGTTGATGATGGCTAGGAAGAGTTATGCTAGTGTTGAAGAATTGAAAGGGATTTCAATGGCTGCAGCGAATGCTATTTGTGGTGAAAACAGGGGAGGGAAGAGTAGTGGCAGAGTTGTCGGTAACAACAAAACTGTTTTGGGGTATAGACAGCTTTGAGAAAAAGCTCTGAATTTCATTTCATTTTGGTTTTTCTTGAGTTTCTAGATTGGATTTGTTTTTTTTTTTTTTTTTACAAGGATTTGATTACCTGTTACCACGTCAGAGAGATTTGAGGCTATGAATTCTTTTCTTGCTAAGTTTGTTTTCTATTGTAAAGCTCTGGATGAAATCATGTTTTTAACACATATGATTAGTAATATAACTAGAGGATTCTATTGAAGATGTTGTCCATCTGCAATTTGAAATTGTGTTGTTTGTAATGGGGTTTGTTGATCTTTCTTTGACAAATATGTGAAGTACTAACTTGACTTATTCAATAAATTCAAGATTGAACATAGACAGGCCAAGCATTCAATATGCACAGTCCCTTCCCAATTAATTTGTGTATGACTGTATGTCATTTCCCTTAACTTTGCTGCTGAAGTCATTAGGAAGAAAAAGACCAAAATGAATAAGGAGAGGTTTTCCTTTTTCTTCTATTTTTTATTTTTTTTTTAATTTTTTTGAACCAGGAAGTAACTGAGCAAACACTCACTAACATGAAAGGCAAAACAGTTGCAGAAGAAAATATCAAACGAAAGGATCTTTATCTTCCAACTTCAGTAGGCAAAACATTAATCATCAGACCGTTTCAAGCTGTTCAGCTATTCAGAACAAGTTACATCAAAGAAAAATGATTATACAGGTACAATGCTCATCTACAAAATCAATTAGCTCCAGACAGCAATACCATCAACTCATCCATGACTCATTTGTACAAATAATTACCATCTTGATTTGATCATAAGGAGAATTAAATGGTTGCATGTCAACATGATTTACAACAGATACTCACAAATCACAGGGCTTATGTAATTCAAGGGGAAACCAGGTCTACCACAATTTCCAACACTAAATTTTGAAGAATATCCCAGTCCATTTCAGCACCAGTTTCAAATGCCTCGATATCAAAATCTGTCCATTTACCCAGTGAATAACTCATCTCCCATTCTATTATTTCATCAGGAACCATCCCAGCCAATTTTGTCCACCTTCTAACTTCCCCTGCAACATCTCGAATTAGCTTTCCTGAATTCATGCAAAATGGCAGACTTCTCCATGCTCTGAATCCAGAGTTACAGTATTGACCATATTTGGAATCTAAGCACTCTATTGCACAGTCAAACAGAAATACTCTAAGCTGATTATTTTCTTTGGTCTGACTCTGATCAACACCAAGAAGAGAACTAAAATCTACCCACATAGCACCAGCAAGAGTTTCAACTTCATCATGTATGTAGGGCCCCAAGAGAAAATCATCTGTTCCATCTGAATCACGGGGAGTCACATTTCCAAACAACAGTTCTGCTTTCAAGATAGCCTCCTTTACATGGATAAGCTTGTCTCCAGATAATCCAAGACCAACATTACTGATGACATGCGACATAGCAGAAATTCGGTTGACAAGATCAGTCACCATCTCATTACCATTCATCTCTTTGTCCAATGAAGTTGCAGAATCCAGAAGATCTGCCTCAAGTTCTGTTGGTTGTGGCTCATCATATGAGTAGTCCATGGAATCCAGATGCAACCTATACCCTGGAACAAGAAGTATATATGCAAAATCTACAATGAATTATCCATTCTTTTTGTGAGGAAGGAAAGGAGATTTGAAAAAGCATAATAAATTGAGGTGGTGCAGAATATTACTAAGCCAATCTAATCAGAGCTGTGCATGACCTCATCAAATTTGCACTTTCTACTACTACAATACCAAGATTTGAGTAGCACACACAGGAAAATTAAAGGGCATTGTTTGAGGCTTAGGATTTAAGTTCTTTACCTAAGCTCTCATCCAGGCTGCTGGAAACACAACTATCATTTGAAAATGAAGCTTCAAGAACAGAACCTGGGCTAAAATGATCACCCTGACTTGCAAATCCAACCAAGGTTGCTTCACCCTTCGTTTCAGTCTAAGAAATAAAAAGGTCAAAACTTATAAATGCCAGGAATAGCAGTTGTCTTAGGCACAAAACCTCAAGCATAGCACAAAAATTAAAAGGATTAATAAGAGGCATAAAGCCATATAGGCCAGATAGACATGGATAAACATACTAACAGCCAAAAGAATTGCATCATAGTTAATATTTGCCAAAGAAAAGCCAATCAAACTAGAATGTACAAAGTTGCCAAACAAAGAATGTAAAAGCAACATAAAATATACAAAATAGCAATAAATCAGGGGCCATCATGTTTATGGGAACAATTTGTCTCCCCAGTAAAGCAAACATAAAATATACATCGATAACTCTTTGACAGTTCCACCCTAGCGACCAACTAAGAACAACATCCACAAAGATAAAAAGAATGGTTCAAGTTATGAACTTCAATGCAAAACAACTTATGCTAAGGTACACCAATTTGTTTCTATTCAATTGGGTTGAATCTGGGGCCCTATTTTGGGTTAAATTGCATATTTTATGAAATCCAATGAATCTAATACTTAATGGCAGTGTGAATTCTGCAATTCAATTAATTTAGTACTTCAGGAGCAATCAGGCAGTTTAATTATCCAATTGCAATAATGTGGAAAAGGTCCTTCAAACCTTCCAATGATCAGTACAAGACTATACTTTCTTTTCTTTTTTTGCTCATTCCTTCAGGTGGGAGGGGGTGTTGAACCCTGAATCCTGATCCCACTCAGGGAATAAAAACTGCTGGGCCACACCCAGGTAATGGGTTGGTGAAAAAAGGCGTTCTTATGTCTTTCTACATGCATTTTATCCCTGATAAACAGCACTTCAAAATAACTGAGGTAGTTGTCATTGTCCAAGATAACTAAAAATGCAAGTTGGGACCGAAGACAACAACATCAAATTCAAAAAAGACCATATATAAGAGATTAAATATTTAATCAAGAAATGAAAAAACCAAAGGAAGAATGGAGATTTAAGTGCATCAGAATACAAATACCAACCTGGAAAGCCATATCTGAATTAACCAGGTAACCATTCTGAGAGATAGGCTGCTCTGAAGTTAAAGCAGAAATTAACTCCTGGAGAATCATGGCAGTTGATCTCTTTGGTAGAGTACAACCTGTTTTCAATTCATCCTCCTCTTGAGAAGTCAATTCCTTCAACTTTTGTTCCAAAAGAACACTTAGAGCATCTCCTGTCAGTGGCATATTCTTCTGCAAAGAAGTTTCTCCATAATTGTCTTCCAATATTTCTTTTCGCTGGAGGGAAGTGCTTCCATAATTAATGTGATTTTGATCCTTTCTTTTGTCCTTCACTTCTGTGGAAATGCCATGGTTTTGCTTTAATGGGGAATTAAATGTGAAAGAAATAATATCAGTTTCATTTTTGTCATTGGCTCCATTACCAGTTTCCTGGCTTGTTGATCTGCTTTTAACACATGTCTGGTCCATGTAGCGAGCACCACGCGCCATTTCTCTTCTAGTCACTGGATTACATTTATCATTTCTTTCTTTTCCAATTGCTGAATTGATGAAACCTGCACTTTCAGCTTGCCCATTAACACTAATTGTTCTCCTCTTTCTTACTGGAGACCTTAACTGTGACAAGGAATCATCTCGATGGCTAGAAGATTTTCTCTCAATTTCAATCAGAGAACTATCCACTTTGGTTGGCACTCTAAGTCTGGTGCGACTACTTAAACTTCTGTTCAGGGAAACAAAATCCTTGTCTCCACTAACAGCATTTGCAGCAGAAACAGCTCTCCTACTTTGAAGATTATTTACCTTAGCCCTTGCTGGGATTCTATCCCTGTCTAGAGATATATGATTTTGAGTTTGATTCCTGGGCTTGAAAGCAACAGGAGATTTTTCATTCTTTTGAGGTTTGCCGGGTTGGCTTGTCAAATGACATTGAGCTTTAACTTCTTGAGATAAAGGCTTTCTAGATGTATTGGAATCACTGCCGGACTGTACACTTTTCTCTTCTTGACCAATAAAAGATAATGGTTGCTCATGGCATCTCTGAAAAATTACCTCTTTCCCTTGACTTAAGGAGGACGGGGAAGGCCTTGGCCAATTCTTTTCTAATCCTTGAGAAGAAGCATCTACCAAATTTGGCGTAAAGGATGGACAAACAAATGGCTGCTCCACCAACTTTGCTCTAGACTCCAGTACATCAAGCAAATTGCCACAGTTTTTGCAAGATGTAGGGCCCATCAAAGACTTAGCAGTGCCAACATTACAAGCAGATTGTTTCAACACATCTGCTGAGACAACCCCAATTCCCTCAGTTACAACCTCATTCTTAGCCGAATAGTGCATAGAACTTGAATAAGCAAGAGCATATTTTGCTCTATGTGTAGCTTGCAACCCAGGTTCCAGAATTTTAGCAGCAGCATCGATCAACCTAGACGCCCTAGATGCATTCCTTGCAGAAGAAATCCTGGGACTCTTAACTGGAGAAACAAACTTTTGATGTTGATGCTTTTTGGATCGTGACAAAACACCCTTAATTTGCAATGCCTCGGCTCCAAACCTGGTAACAGCCCGTCTATCATAGGAGTCTATCTTCTGTATCTTCTGAGGCCTTAGCTCAACTTTGGCGCTACCTTTCTCCGAAGCCAAATCCTCCCCATTAACCACACTTTGAATATTCACCATTTTCTCATCTCTAACATCAGAATTACTACCTGAAACCGGAGCTTTCCTATTAGACTTATCCCTATTCACAGCTGGCATGGAATCCAATCCCATTAGCCTAGCAACCAAACTCGGAGATCGCATCTCATGCTTTTGCTGCATTTCTCCATTACTATGTTTACCATTCTTCTTCACATTTGGAAAACCCCCACTGTTCTCATCAGCAATCTATCAATTTCACATAAACATGAAATTTATGTTCTTTATATAAGCAAAATAAGTAACAAATCCATTAAACTAAAACCAAAAAATAATAATAATAAAGAAAAGTAAAGATCCCAACACATACCAAACAAGGCTTGGATTTAGGCATTTTTTCATCTCCTCCAAATCTTTTTGAAGCTTTTGTACGAGCTGAGAAACAACACAGTTTAAAAAAATCAATCTTTTTTAGTCAAAAGGAAAACTTTGCATGTTAAAAAAATAAATAAATTGAAAAAAAAAAGTTACCAGGAGGAAGTAATTTTCTGGAGAAAAGTTTCTTCTTTGCAAATCTTCTGTTCCAATCAAAGAGTTGAAAGAAAATGCCAACACAGCCACCAGGCCTATGAGGCTTCTTCTCCGTTATAGCCAAAGTCGACGCCGTTTTACCGGTCTGTTCATTCATTTCTCTTACCACCGACACTTCACAACAAAAACCCAGAAAAAGAATTTTAAATAAATCCAAAAAAAAAACTCAAGTTTTAATCATATTCACAAACACTCAACAATCCAAACCCCCAAATCAACAAAAACAAACCCATGAAAGAACCAAAAAAAAAAAGAAAGAGTCTTTAGTCTGCTTGGCAAAGAAAGGTCTAAAAACTGATGCAAAAGGGCAATGTAGCAAGACAGGAGGAGGACTCTAGGAAGAGGAAAAGGCCTTGCAATAATGCGAAGGAGACTAAGAAAGCGACGGAACAGAGCAGACAAGTAAGGGTTTTAGTTTTTATTTACATGTCTTGACGCAAAGGCAAAATGATTCGTTTCAGAAAGAAGGAATGATGGGATCCGAAAGAAGAACAAAAGCGAAAGGAAAGAAAGAGAAAGGGCAGAAGAGAAAGTAACTGTGAAAATAGTGAGAATGTAAGGAAGAAATGAGATGTTTTTGTTTGAAAAGATCGAGGAAAGGGAAAGGCTTTTTGAAGGATTGGATGAAGTGGGCATTTGGCAGTGAAAAGGGAGAGCTTTGGAAGGGACTAATCTACAGCTGCTGCTATGCAGAGCAGCTTCACGCGCATTGAAGAAGCTTTTGTCTGTGGTCAAATGGTCGCTCAAATGAACAAAATTGTGAGATTTCTTCCGCTCTTGGAGCTAAGCTCAAGAATCCCAGAACATAATAATATAAATAAATAATAAAAATTCTATAAATAGTGGAATCAAATGCACACCACACCTTTACGTAAATGTGGCACATAAATGCTTCTTGTGGTTTGAATTCTACTACTTAGTATGTTGTTATTACAATGAATTATTATTATTATTATTATTATTATTATTATATATCCCTTTATTTTTTTCAACGGCAATTAACAAATAAAAAAATTAAACTTGAAGTGGAAAAATTGGGTTCTCCTAATAAAAAAATAATAATAATTTGACGTCAATACACAATTGCTCTTCAATAATGGCCGCTTCTTTAGGCTTAGCCAAAAATAGTAGGGATTTGATTTCTAGGCAGAAAAAAAAGATAAGTTTACGGAAAGTAAAGATGTTTGACTTGCAGTCACAATTCCTCGTTCAATTATGGCTACCTTTTTAGGTTCACCCATAAGTACTAGAATGAGCCACTCCATTTAAGTGTTCAACAATAAACACCAGTAACTAAATGGACCTTATAAGAAGTCATTGCTCTCTGTTTTGTTTTTTTTTTGTTTTGCTTCAAGTTATTTATAATCTTGGTTTTATATATAGCCAAACTCTAAAATATAATGGAAGATAATAAAATTATATTCTAAACTTAAATGATTGATTTAATTAGTTAACTCTTAACTCAGAAAGTAGAGATTAAATCCAAGTTAACTCGGAGACAGTGACAACAGCAGCACCATATTTGGCTTCAGTAACCACGAGCAACAGCTTCTTCCCTATTGCACCATAACATAACTACATTAGACTTAAAAAATAAATAAATAAATAAAAAGAAAATGGCAAGTAGAGACAAGACTGAAAACAGACAAGGGCCTGGCTGTCTTGTGTCCTTGAGTCCACGTCTGTCTCCCCACCTTGAGCTGTCACTACCCGTAGCTCGGCTTTAGCTGTAGCTTCAGCTTCAAACTCTCTTTTCAACTCTGCAAAAACCCAAAAAATAGAAAAAAAAAATTCACCAAATCTGTCATACCCTACTCTCACCGGTTCAACAAGTTCATATACTCGCTCTACGACGCGACCACGTGGAAAAATTTGTCAAAGCCAGAGTGGCTTGGGTCGGAGTGGTGGGTTGATCGTGGAAACAAAGCAAAACAGTTCAACTTTTACTTAAGCTGTCGTGATACTGATAATATTAAAATACGCACGTGAGTGTCCATGTTCCCGGCAATGGTCTTAAAAATACCGACGTCCAAGTTTGTGCTGAATTGCTGTCTACATTTTGAATATATGAATATGATAAAAAGGCTTCTTTTGAGTGACATCAAAATATTATTATTATTATATATATATATATATGTATGGAGGAAGCATTGATTTTATTGATTAAACCGTTTCACTACTTTTATGACAGTTCATTAATATTATTTATGATAAGACTTAAATAAAATATTAAAGCGGTTGATAATTTGATTGTGTTATTATTATTATGTTATTTATGAGCATCTGAATCATTTAATTATTTAAATAAAAGAAACCTAATATTCATAAAATTTTTTAATTTTTTAAGAAAGTTCACCTAAACACTTATTATTTTATTATATTCAATTAAGTTTTTGTTATTTTATTTAAATAAGATAAATTTTTATAATTAAAAATTAATTAATTATTATTAATTAAAATATCATTTGTCATTTTATATCACATGATATACTAAAATGGTATGATAATATAATAATGTAACATTTTCACTTTTCATATAGACCAGTGTCATGTTAATGTTGCTTAGGTGTAAAAGGATAAGTGATTTTTTAATTGATCATTAGTTATAAAAATTTATTTGATTAAAAATAAAAATATAAAAATTTAATTGAACCCAATAAAAAGATAAAAATTTATTTTAATATTCTTGAATAATTTAAAATTTTTTATAAAGTATTATACCAATAAAATAATATTATCTACTCATAATATAATCATTTATAGAAAACTAGTAAAATAAAACTACAAATTTGTATCTAAACTTGACTTTTTGAGCAGTTTACGTCTAGCTTATTCTAAATTTTAGCAACAAAAAAAGATATTAGTATTATTATATTAATATATTAAATATTAAATACTCAACCTAAAATTATTTGATAATAAACAAGGAATCCAACTTAGTTATAAATCCATAATAAATTTCAACGTTGAGGATAGCAAATGGAAGGAGTAAGGTGACATTTTTTTTTAATTTCAACTTAAATATAGTTAGGTTGTTTGGATGTCTCCTAAGAGACAAAAAGGATTCTAACTTAGATCCTTAAGTATTGGGTGATTAAGTTGGTTTGACCGTTGATTTGTCTTGGCCTGGCATGGACTGGAAATCAGTTCGAAGTTTCAACTTTCGTAAATAACAAGGAACACATACTATATTTAATTTCAACAGTCCATGTGCCATTTTTATGTGTGAATTTTGCTACTAACAATTTTATATTAGCCATGCACAAAATGGTTTGCATTTGATCATCACCCTCTACATAATAAATAGTAACAATAATTGTCCTCAACATAACTCTTGCTAAAAACTCAATAACTTTTCATCCATGACATAGGGTTAAATTGATTTTGTAGTTAATCACATCTCTTACAATATCTTGCCTAATTTTATTTTATTATTTTTTTTTTTTTGGATGGGAAACCTACCCTTCAAAAATTTTCTCTTCAAGTTTTAAATTTATATAATGTAGTGAACATAAATGAAACCAATTTAATCCTATAATCACCATTCGAGCATTTAATTTATTAATTATTATAAGATTTTCTATTTAAAGAATAAATTTCGAATCCACCTTCGTCATATCTAAAAAAAAATGATCCTATAACCATAAATATTGTAATAAATTTAATCTGTGGTCACAACAACAATGAATCTGTATTCAGCTAGATGACAAATCCCTTTAATTTCGGTTTTGAGACATCAATTCTAGTCACAATTGTTTTAAAAATTCAGGTAAGTCTTTAATTTTTTATTAATGAAAAATTAAAGTAGGAGGTAAAAGAGTACGAATGACGGTAGGACCGGTAGACTAAGGAGGTACGAAGCCAGCTTGATCAATAAAAGGGCGTCTCCGTTGAACCAACATAGCAGCCTATGAAACCATATCTCAGAAGAGAAAGTTCTGAAAACTTATATTTAACCAAAGAATTTTACGTTTTTAAACAAAATTAAAGTTTAAAATTTGAATCTTTGCTCTTCTTTACACCTTTTTTTTGTAAAGAAAAAAAATATTAACATAATTATTGTAATTGTACAAATAATAAACTAACATTACAAAAAAAATTAATTATTATCAACAAAATATTTTGCCAATAATACTCTAAATTTCATCAACATTGAACTTTACCAATGAATTACTTTCGTCATTAAAGCGGTCAATGAAACAGCTATCAGTAATGTCACTCAGTCGATATATTTTGTCAACAATGTTATTCTTTTATCAATAAAAACATTGATTGGTAAAGGTTTATTTTATTTAAAATAAAAATATAAAAAATATGATTAAACGTAATAAAAAAATGATAACTTATTTAAATTTTTTAAATAGTTTAAAAGTTTTTTTGAGTATTATGCCAATGATTAGCTTATTAATTTTTAAAATAAGATAATCAGCACAAAACAATATCAAAATTAAAATGTACATGAAGAAGTTTCAATGAATCTTATATGGTTACTACCATCCTCCACATAAAGTCAGTAAGTTTCAATGAGTCTTAAATGGTTTTGAAACAAACACCTAAAGCTTGGTTTGTAATATATAATTGTAACGACCTAAGTCTAACCACTGGTCCAGTAATTTTTTGGGCTTAAACCACGTGGCTCAGCAACTTTTTGAGTTTAAACCACGTGGCCTTCAAAATCTTAAACTCAAGTTGCTAGTAGTGATAGACTTGGATTGTTATATAAGTCTTAACAATCACATTCACATCAGATGTGGGATGTTGGGTATTACAATCCCACCTACTCAAATCCTTTATGTCCTCATCAAGGCCACATATCACATCCACAAGTAGTGATGGACTTGGATTGTTATATAAGTTTTAATAATCACATTCACACTAGATGTGGGATGTTGGGTATTACAATCCCAACCACTCAAATCCTTGATGTCCTCATCAAGGTCACATATCACATCCACAAGACCAAGATCTTACCAGAACAATGTGAAAGCTCACATCGGACTGGTCCAAGCTCTGATACCATTTGTAACGACCCAAGTCCAACCACTGGCCCAGCAACTTTTTTGGCCTAAACCACGTGACCCTCAAAAACTTAAGTTCAAGTTGCTAGTAGTGATAGACTTGGATTGTTATATAAGTCTTAACAATCACATTCACATCAGATGTGGGATGTTGGGTATTACAATCCCACCTACTCAAATCCTTTATGTCTTCATCAAGGCCACATATCACATCCACAAGTAGTGATGGACTTGGATTGTTATATAAGTTTTAATAATCACATTCACACTAGATGTGGGATGTTGGGTATTACAATCCCAACCACTCAAATCCTTGATGTCCTCATCAAGGTCACATATCACATCCACAAGACCAAGATCTTACCAGAACAATGTGAAAGCTCACATCGGACTGGCCCAAGCTCTGATACCATTTGTAACGACCCAAGTCCAACCACTGGCCCAGCAACTTTTTTGGCCTAAACCACGTGACCCTCAAAAACTTAAGTTCAAGTTGCTAGTAGTGATGGACTTGGATTGTTATATAAGTCTTAACAATCACATTCACACCAGATGTGGGATGTTGGGTATTACAATAATTCTATTATTACTCAATTTGGTTTTAATTCTAACCCTCATGATTATGCATTATTTATTCACCATACTAATCATGGTATTGTTATTCTTCTTCTCTATATCGATGATATGATCATAACTTTTCATGATAAGACTTGTATTGTAGAATCTACGTCTACATATATTAAAAGTTGTCCTAATAGATAATTGAAGGTTTAATTGTTTGGCATGTGGCATGGTCAATTTAGACTTTGGACATGCTTGCTCTTTTTGAAACAGTCAAGGTTTTTGTTTATAATTTTTGTGTTTTTGAGGTCATGCCGTTTCCGTCTTTTCCTAATGCCATGATCCTAAAATATATTTTTTCTTCATTGGAGTGTTCTCTTGCTTTCTCACTTGGTTAGCAGAAAAATTGGAAAAAGAATAAGAGAATCAGGTGAGGAAAAAGGAGAGATCAAGCATGAGAGACTGTTAAGGGTATGAACAAAGAGAACAAAAATAAATACAAATTTAAATTTTTTATTTTTTTAATTGAATAAACATATTAGATAGGGATAATTTTTTTTAATTTGAAAGGAGAGATTCGAACTTGCTCTCTAAATAAAAAGATCATGTACCTACCAATAAACCAAACGTTTGATGCATAAGAATAAAAAAATAATTAATTAAAAATTAATTTCATAATTTTCTCTTTATTCAATTTTTTTATTTAGATTTTTATAATGTTATTGCTTTTATACAAAAACCAGAAACTTTGATGTAAACTTTTAATTTTCTTTTTTTTTATCTCATTTGATTTGATTATTCAAGCTTTTATTATTTGGATTTTTATTATTTGATGTGAGGTTCTAATTTTTTTTTCTTTTTATCTCATTTGATTAAGTGTGTGGTTATACTTCTCTATTTAGACAACAATCCACTTGAACCTTTGTGAGATTTAATTTAGTTTTTTTTTTTTTGTTATTCTTTTGTGGTTTTTATAGAGGATGAAATGCTTATTATCACTATTAGGAAAGAAGTTCCAAACCAAATGTTAACGTGAATACTATCACACTTTATGATTATTGAAATGTAGATATATTTAAACAAATATTGTTTTACCTATATCACACTTGGAAATCGCATGGGCATATTCTAATTACAATAATATTTGAGTCAACAATTTGAAATGAAAAATCTTGGCTCTCTTAGTTTTTTTTTTTTTTCAAGACTTGAAGTCTTTTTAATTTAACTCTAATGGCTACTACCTTTCTCAAGCTAAGTATGTATATGACTTGCATTCTCGAGTTGGTATTATCGACGACAAGATTGTCTTCACTCCCTTGGAATGTAATGCTAAACTTATTCACATGGACAGTACTCTTCTTCGTAATCTTACTTTATATTGCCAACCGTTTGAGAGTTCGCCTGATCTCATAGCGACTTCACCTGATGCTGCTGATGGCCTTTATTTAGTCAATCAATTTATGATTGCTCCTCGTTCATCTCATTTTCAGCTACTTTTCATATTATTTGTTATATCAAAAGTATGCTCTTTCATGGACTTCATTTTCCATCTGATTATATTCTGATTTTGACAAGACAAGTGATCTTATAGATTGTCATTCAACCATTGGTTGCTGTTTCTTTTTGGACGATTCTCTCATTTCTTGATGAAACAAGAATCAAATTGTAACTACTGGTTTTAATATTGAGCCTAAATATTGTGCTCTTGTGGATGGTACTTCAGAGTTACTTTAACTTTGTCAATTGTTGAAGGATATGGGTATCGTCCAATCTTCTGTCATTGTCTTTTACTATGATTATTGCAGTGCTATCCAGATTACTCACAATGGTGTGTTTCATAAACGCACAAAATATATTGAAATTGATTATTGTTTTGTGTGTCATTACGTGACCGAATGGACTCTTCATCTGACTTACATAGTCTCTTTAAATCAAACCAAAAACTCATCTTTTTAGTTGATTTTAAAAATTAATTTTACAAACTAAGATAACATCTACCATACCCCCTTAAGTTTGAGGGGGGCTTTTACGTAATTATCGTAATTATATATAATTATAAACTAAATCAGTAAAATTACGATATAATTAGATTATGAAACAATTATGATAATGTTACACGTACAAGCTCATTAGTCTTTTCATGAAATATACAATTTAAAATATAAAATTTCTCTTCTATTCATAGAAAGATTTTGAAAATTTTAAATTGAAGTAGAATTCTTTTAAATGTAGATTTGATCTCACTTCACATTGATTTTTATTTATTTGTTTTTATTAGTTTCTTCTACAAGATGAAATAATTATGTCATATATATTTAGAATTTCTTTTGTTTTCCTGTTTGTACGTATAATATTGTGAGAAAAAAAAAAGATAGAAAGAGAATATATTAGTTTTAGCCATTTTTCTCAATCATTTCGAGAAATTCAGAAGAAATTGACAAGGCGGTAACATAGAGCTTGGTAATAATGGGACCAGTCAATGCACCAGACCCATGTTGCACCAAAAAAGAAGAACAATACATTAAAATCATAAATAAGGGAGGGGAAGGAGACAACTGAATCCTGTAATGTTCAGCGGTGATGCTCCTACCATCAATCTCACAATAATTGAGCATGCTATGGAAATATTATATTCTTAGGCATATTTAATTAACTCCAAGAAAAAGATATTACCAACAAATTATACATCCAAATGAAGATGAAAATGAAAGAGAAGATGCATGAGGTACTGTAGTAAATGTAGTTTGTCTTTATATTCATATCCAAAAAATAATTGGCTTCTTTTGACTTTTTAAGCAATACAAACTCTATTGCTTTTAATCGAGCTAGGACCAGTGATTTTGTTTTTTTTTTATGTATGTATTATTTTATTGATTATCATTTTATTAGTTACATTTTCCATTTTTAATGGTGAATACTATAAACTTCACATAAGAAAATCTTCCTAACTTGTACCCTATAATGAGTAGCCTTGATCAAAAAGGAGTTGGAGAATGAAGCAATAATCCATTAATCAACATTGGTTATCATTAAAAAACTTGATTGAAATGTATGTATATGTTGACTCCAAAATGAGAAAAATTAAATCAGTTAGTTTGTTTTATGTATGAAGAGTTTTAATTTACTCCATAACGCATGTAACTGTAGCATTGACCCTTTTTCAATCATGGTTGGCCGGTTAGCAGCCTCTAGTCATAGACATAATTAGTAGTATATATTAGCAAGAAAGGGCCACAGTTAATCATAGATTCATCTCATTACCACTTTTCACAATCTAATCATTTCTGATTAAAATGTGTATTTGATTACAAACAAGACCAAAGCCATCCCATGTTTTTTACTAAAACCAAACTAAAACAATATTTTCTTTTCTTGTTACACCATGTGAACGCACTAAGAAGGAAGGTATCGGGTAACAGAGAAAAGGAGCCAGAAATTGTAAGTACCAAAATTATACCACATGAGTCAGCCTGTAGCAGATCAAAAGCTGGAAAAACGCAGAACAGAATGGAGCAGCATTACAGCAAGCAGGGTTAACATTTTGTGCTTGGAAGCCTGTGGCAATGTCGGCATTATTTCTTGGTCCTACTTTAGCCCGACCTTTACATCTCTGATTCCCTGCCACCACTGTCTCCTAAACTTTGATTCTATCTTTAAAAAAAAATGACAAAACCCAAAGCTTTGCACTTAAGAGAAGAAATTCTATTCACTTTTCCATGTCTCATAAAACTGTAATTTTTTGCTTGGTTACTTTTTCCTATCTTTGCCAGATAAGAAGACTGAACTTAGACAAAAGATATCCACCAGGGGAACATTCAGAACAGGATTGATTGTCACACCATTGCCATGGGATCCATAAGTAAAACTCTTCTTCAAAGGAGACTTTTGGTTTCTTGTTGAAGACTGCAGACATGGCAAAGACCTCTCCTTCTGATTGTTCTGCCTGTGATTACCAATACCATGAGGTCCATGACCATCTTTCAAAACTGGCCCTGGTTTCACCTTTGGAGCTGACCCTGTTGAACTACTTCTTGATAAAAGTTTTGATGGACATAGCCTCCGCTTATATCCGCTGACAAAATTCAAACTACTGCTCCTCTTGAACTGCCAAAATGACTTGGAACTTTGATTCCGATCATTTGGTTCTTTACTTGCAACCTCGATATCCTTTGAGCTAGCATTTCTAGCCTGAGGTTGGGGTTTGTGGGATGTTGGCTGTTGCTGATCTTGTTTAAATGGGGAAATGTTTTTCTTGATTTGAATTGGAAGGATTTTGCCATTGCAGAAGAGCTCATCTGCTGGTGAATAACATTCTTGATCAACGCTATTGATTCGAACATCGAACTCGAAATCAATGCTCGAATTCAAGGGCAAGGAATTTGATCCGAGAGGGCAGTACTGTTGCATTGGAGAAATTGTTGATGAACCGAAATCATAAGAAAACGAGGTTCTTGGAATGGTTTCCGCTGGGCATAACTCGATAGCCATTGCCTATTCTACAAGAGAAAATCTGAAACGTCTTTGAATGGAAATAATGGTCTTATAGTGAAAAGGGCAACATCAAAATCCAATCAAAAACAGAAAGGAAGACCCAGAGTCAAAAGAAAGTTGCATGGAAGATTAAATTTTAGGAAAATTGGAACTTGGAAAAGTTTTTACTTCTGGAAGGTTTGAAACCCTTAAAGTGGCAAGTCTTGGAGAAAATTAAAATGAAGGAAGCGTCAAATGACTCTATAACCATGGCTGCAACGTGACAACAGCAAAGCAAAAGTGTCCTTATTTAGAAGGTTGAAATTGAAGATCCCCACAATTACTTTCAACAAATAACTAAGATTTGTTAACTTTCAGGAGCTTATTTATGGAGAGATGTGAATAGACTCGGTCTTAGGTTGACCGAAGGTGCCCAATTCCTCCTTTCAATAACAAAGTTCCAATACTTTGTTGGTTATGACTTTTGATTGGGTCTTTGCTTGGGAATTTCATATGTAATTTTTTATATACAACCTTAAAACTAATAGTATTTAATATTTATCACATGATCAGTTGAGTTGGCAAAGAACACAGTCTCCACTCCAAATGCATCCATTTATATATATATATATATATATATATATATATATATAAAAACAAGTTGCCTTTAAACAATTTTGTCTGCAATAGAATTTATTTATTTATTTGATATGGACAAGAGCATATAATAACCACAGAATGAATTACTTCCTTGTAGGTTGACCCAAGTTTAGGGGCCAGTATCTCTCCATCTCATTGATTAATGTCTCCATCTCATGTTTAGATGCTATAGTAAAATTTTACATATTAAAAGCATTTCAAAATACTTAAAACATTTACCCTTTATTACCAATTATGTTCTTTTCAAAATAAATTCAAATATTATTTTTTCCAATTCAAATATATTTTAATAGGTTTTATCCACGAAAGGCTTTTTTGGTGATGATTTAGTACACAAACGATGTTATTAAAAAATATTTGGTAGAAAAAAGAATTTAGATCATAACAATAATGTAAAAGTAATTTTTATTTTTTTTAATATTAAAATAGGGTTTATAGGCAGATATGAGTAAGTTCTTCAAAAACGGTTTGGGCCTGGCTTAAACGGCTTCAAAATCCGCCCATTTACAGGTCTACTCTCATCTGGGCTTTCACTCCAATAATTTCAGCTTCAAATGCAAAATTTAAAATATTATTTTTCAAAATTTTCAACACAATTAAAATTAACTACTTATTATTTTAATCCACTTTTCATTGTCCTAGGCTGCACATTGAAGTAGTTAACATTAATATTTGCTCACCTCATGACAACATCAAATGTCGAATTGGGCATAATAAAGGTTATAGGTTATTTAAATTGACCAATTTTGGCTATCTAATTAATCACCTATGTTTCTATTATAACAATTTAGCTACTCCCAAATGTTACGTTAATTGCTCAATTAAAAATTATAAACAAGTTATATATTTATGTTTAAGATAATGATATCATGATAATATGTCAGATCAAACGTTAAATTAATGTCTCTCCAGTCATTTCCTCTCTTTTGACTTCTAGAGCTCTCTTTTGTGGCATAGACAAGAGCTTGTAGTGATAAATAAAACATCGACAAGAAGTCGAGAAAACGTTTCCATGTAATTGTTTAATTAGCAACAAAGTCCTTGTCTGATTGAATTGAGTTCCATTAATCAGCAATCTCATTGGTAGAAATAAAAACTTTTTGGAGGTGTCATTATCTTATGTGGGAAAGTTTTATGCTATAATTTGGAAATCCTGTTCAAACCTAATTATACTTTCATGTGAGTTCCAATTGTTAATGTCGATTTCCGATGCTGTGCTTGATAGTATTGCAAGGCTAATTAGGCATGCGAATCTAGCTTCAATGATACTTTCTATGACAACTACATGGCAAATCAAAGATTTTTGTCGGCTAAGGATGTTGTTGTTAGATTTTGTTTATGTGGAAGGAAGATGCTTAATCTACGGTATAGGGGGAAAATTTAAGAATGACACTGAATTTTGTTAGTATATTGACCACAAAAATTTGAAAGGCATGATATATAGCATCTTCAACTATTCTCTTATCTGTTTTTATATGTTAAATTGGGGCAAAATTTTTATTTAATGACTAAGTATCAAACTAAAAATTATGTTTTACTATTACAAATTCGATGCCTTTTGTGTCTCAATCAGCCGATGATCAATGGAACAAGCTTATTCAGCTGTATCTATTGATGTTTGTGTTGCAGAAACTTATCTTACAACAAGGAGAGGCAGATGCCTACGGCTAGAGCTGGTAGATGACTTAACTTGAGACTATGCATGTTGGCGATCCCCAGAAGGTTAAAACACTCAAAAGCCTTGATCATACATGTTCCATTCCATCAACTTATGGGGTTTTGGCATACTAGTCAAGGTTAATCTGTGTAATATCTTGGTTCCTTCCATCAGGCGGTTATGTTTCAATTGAATTAAGGTTCTTTTACCGTCTAGACAGCATATGATACAAGTTTCTCCTTGAAGTTCAATGTCATCGGCATAGTACTGACCAAGCGAAGAAGTTCTCTGTTTAGTGCTAATTAGTAACAGTGGTATTTGAGGTTCAAGTATATATTGAACAATGCTTGATACAGGTCAATTCACCAAGACAGGTTTTGTCACTAATTAACTTTCTAGCAGAGTTGTTTATAACATAAATGCTTGATTCCAAGACCAATTTATATCCCTTGTCTCCTTCAGAAAATTGCATCACGAATAAGCTGAAAAAGAGCAGTATAACAATCATGATCTAATTATTTTCCTGCTACCTGAAACATGGTTCCTTACTAGGGAGTTTCAGATTTTCCCCCAACACTATCGATACATAGTTGAATTCATGTAAGGCTAATTGTATATTGTAAGTGAATGGTTGCAGTGGGGCTTAGCGTGATAAAGCTAGCTACAATGGAAGACACATATTGTCGATTAGTTCTGTTTCCTTTATCTTTCTTACCAAGAAATTATGTTGAGTGCAGTTTAGCTGGCAAAGTTTTATTTTCTCACCAACCAAACAAGGGGGCCATCAATTTAGTCAGTTTTAGGGTTTAATCAAGCTTCAAAATTTGCAGACCACTCAACATACAAGTTAAAAATACCTAAATACCTCTCACGGTGTCCGATGAAACTGATGAGCTTATCAATTATTATATCATAAGGTGACAAAGGCCAATCAAAAGTAATGCCACCTAACCAAAGGCAAGCTTAGGTGTACCTATCAATATGTCTTTTGGTTTCTTAGAACTAGAAAGCTGAAACAAAAATTTACAGAACACCAGATTGTGACAAAAGTTCCCAGAGAACCATATATTGATCAATGATTTGATTTGCCAAGACCAATGCCTAATATTGCTGTATTTTGATTTTCATGACTGGATAGATGAACTGATAGAAAAGAGCTATTCATGACTGAAAAAGCTACATAACACTAATTTTCAAAGGAATCCAGATACAAACAATATCCATTTGACAATTATAATCAAAAGCAGAATTATTCCTCTAGCAAAATGAAGCACCCTTTTTATATTATGCTCAAAATTTGCTGGATAAACAGCCATTACAAAGTCCTTAAAACACTAATGAAATCAATGGTGCATGAATCATGTGTGAACTAGAATCTAGAAGAATAAGAAAAATACAACTACTAAAGTACAATTCATGGCATCTTTTTTGCTTCACAGTGTCTCTGGCAATCTCCCTGTGAACTCTCTATTCGCTTGATCAAGTATTCAAATCTGCATATTACGAAAACTATGGTAAAAGAGTAGATCCATCTTTTTTGCAAGTAAGCATAAAAATCCCATTATTCCAGTTATCTTTCTTAGATCATAGCAACCGTATAATGACTTTGAAGAGGTGGAAATTATTGAGGCGAACTCGAGTCCAGTTCTATTAAGCTTTGAACTAGATCAAGCCATAGCAGAATTCAAGCTCGACTTCTCTTACAGGGTGAAACATGACTTGTGTGTGCCAATGGAAAGTAAGCAGTAAATGAGAGTATATAACTGTTATTCTTTGGATTCATCTTGATGAATTAACTAATTACAGCAACTAGTTTTCTCACAATCTCTCAATCCAAACAAGAACAATCAGAAACCAACCGAATTATATTTTCTCCGAACACCAAAAATCAAGTAAGATTCCTGGATACTATCACCAGCAAACTTAAAAAGTACTATATACAGAAAGAAAATGAGGTTTCAGAGCAAATACCAGTGGGAAGTGAAAGAGAAAAAAACAGAAAACAGCATGTGACAACCGTGGAAGCAGTGGTTACCTGTCATTTTGTTTTTCCAAACCATGTGCCATTGAATTATATCTTTCCCCCTGGCCCTCCATCCATTGACATTTCTATCTTCTTTTGTCTTCTTAAGAGCAATGTCTTTGCTTCCTTTTTTCTTTTTTGCCTATCCATACTACTTTCAGTTCTCCTACTCACATGGCAATCAACAAACAGAAATGGAAATAGGAAAAAGAAAAAAAAAAAAAGAAAAGAAAACACCAATCCAACAAATCTTCAAGTTGGAAAAAAGTAATCATGATTAGAGTGAATTATCAATTATTTCTTCCTGTGGTTCTTATCTTTGCCAGTGAAGAAGATTGAACCTAAACCAAACATATTGCCAGAAGGAACATTCAGGACAGGGTTAACTTGAACAGCATTACCATAAGGCTTATAACTCTTCCTCAGTGGAGGTTTCTGATAACTTGTTGAAGACTTATAGGAGGAATTAGTTGTAGCATGTTTCTGTGCATTCTGCTTATGGTGATGGGAATCTTTCGAAATCGAAGCTTGTTTAACATTTGGTGTAGAGCCTGTTGAATTGCTTCTTGACAAAAGTGGCAAGGGACACAAGCTTCTCCCATATCCACTTCCACAATTCAAGCTGCTACTCCTCTTGAAACCCCAAAACGACTTGGAACTTTGCTTCTCATCTACTTCATCCCCTGTTTCGTCCCGCGTAATCTTGTTCTCTTTGGAGTTTTCTTTCTTCGAATTCTCGTTAATGTTAGCATCGTCATGAACAGAATTTGATCGTGGCAATGGCAATGGGGATGTAGATTGATCAGTTTGCTTCGATGGGACGTTCTTTTTCTTGATCTCAGTGGGAAGGATTTTTCCATCAGAGAAAAGCTCATCAGCTGATGATGATTGTTGCTCCAAGCTTTCACGGACACAGAAATCGAAATCAATGCTTGAATTTAAGCCTGAAGATTTTGATCTAAGAGGGCGTTGCTCAACAGGCACAACATCAAAATGACAAAGGTCATGAGAAAACGAAATCCTTGGACTCATACCAGAATTTTCTGAGCAAAGTTCTACAGCCATTTTCTTGGAAACTTTTTCGATTAAGCAAACAAGAAAATCATGCAAACCCTCAAAAATCTTGGAAAGCTATAAGAGAAGAAATCAGAAAAAAAAAATAAAATTGCATTAAAACATTGTAATTAAGGGGTCAAAGAAAGAGACAAAATGGGCATAAAATAAGCACCCCAGAATGCAAAAATGAAGCACGTCTGCCAAGATGTAGAATACAAGGAAATGACAAAATGAACAAGTGAGAATTGAAGGAGTCAGCGAGTGGCGAAGATAAAAGACCATAACAAGAGACGTGAAGAGAGTTTTAAGCAGCGAAAGCCGGCCTTCAGCCTTCTCCCTCAGTGGCATCAGTTAAAAAGGAAGAATAATCTGCTGCTACTATGAGACTGGTAGACATGTTTTGGTTTTTTTTTTTTCTAGGTGACGTGGAACGGTGGAAGGGGTTTACCAACAAATCATATTCTACATTTTCTTGTTTTTTTTTTCACAGATAAATAAGCAGCCTCGGGAATTGTGACCGCCTGTGTTGTAACAAATAAATGATAAAAATATTTTATCTTAATTATGGGTTGGATTATATCTTTGTCCAACCCATAAGATGAAATATTATGATGTACTATATGCTTTGGCCCAAGAATATCAAGAGTGTTAGATTGAAACTTTTGGTTTAGGTTTGGCCAGAGGTTGTATAAAGGTATGATGTTTACAAAAAATAAAAAATTAAATTATTTAAAAATTTTTAAATAAAATTTTATTTTTTATTATATTCAATCAAATTCTTATATTTTCATTTTTATTAAATAAGTATTTATTATTAATAGTTAATTAATTATTATTAAATAAAATATTATTTATCATTTTATATTACGAAGTATTAACATGATATTGACATAAAAGGTAAAAATGTTCTATTATCATATTAACATGTTACGTCATCGTACATTATAACATGTCAGCATCTCACTTCAACATCATATAACATAGAATAACAAATATTGTTTTCACTAATAATAGTTAGTTAAACCTTAGTTGATTTATTTGGTTTAGGATAAAAATATAAATACTTGATTAAACAAAATAAAAAAATAAAAATTTATTTAAAATTTTCTAAATAATTTTAAAAAAATTTAAAATATTATACTAAGGCTTGTGATTGATTCTTGAAAATATTTAGTCAATAGGCAAGGTTGTGAAAGTAAATTAATCATTTTTTGTGAAGTATATATGCTACTATAAATTCTTGTGATTTCTATGTTATTCTTTCCCTCTTTTATTTATTGTTATTTAACTTATTTTTACTAATTTTAGGCTTAATTTTCCAATTTTTATTGTAAAAATCAAGTCTACCTTTCCCCTTGGATTGCACTTTCTTTTTTGGTAATAACTAGCACAAGAAGTATTTGTAAGTAGCAGAAGTTTAATATCAATAAATACATAAAAAAAAATATATAATAACACTGCATACGTACCTTTTCGAAATTTGTCATTGATCTTTAACGCCATAAATTTCCAAGACAAGTATAAATTGTTGAATGTCTTTTCTTTATTGTAATTATTTAAATGATGTGGGAATGTTTTAACACTTTCCTACAAATTAAATGCACAAATCAAAATTTAGATTGTTCAAAATTGTTCCTAGCTACTTCCATTGAGATTAGTACTATAGTGGATCCAAAATCCGTAGTTTGAACAAAATTTGGTGCAATAAAGTCATGCAAGTGGTGGATGGAATGGCTCCCACTCTCTTTTCACAGCCATGCATCTCCCTATGTAAAGTTAGACCATCTAATCAATCTAACCGGGAAAAAAAAAAAACCCAACTAATTTATTTATTGATAAATCAAGCAAAATATTGCAATAAATAAGCAATTAATTATATAAGTTATAATATAATTCGACTATTACTTTAAGCTGCGATCGACCTATTAATGATGGGTGGGTGTACTAATTTATCAATATAATGTCAGAGTTGGAAAATCTAAGGGGTGATGAGTAAATAAAATTGGTGAGTGTACTATTAACGACTACAAAATGGGGGAAAAAGGGGTACTTTCACCTACTTGCAAATATTTAATACTTGATAAGAAAGAGTACATTATAAGGAAAGATGAGAAGAAGAGAAGGAGAACAATTTATGATGCAAAAGGTGTTTGATGCATAAAAAAGTAACTTCCTACACATATATCTTAAAGAAGTGTACTTGTATAGTTGTATGAAAGAAAAGCTGTGAACTTATGTATGGGGGTTGAAAGTGATAATCAAATTAATCAGACCTAGACCTTTGGAAATAGGTTAGGACACCAAGCTAGTTTGTAAGCTCATATTGAAGTGCTTCAAGCTTTGGACGTGGCCCATGCACTGGTCCTCATCATCAAGTTGTCACATTGAAATTAAAACTTTACTTATTAATGGGAACAACAGAAGTTTGAACTTTGGACGGCTAGTCTACAACTCATCAAACTCTTATACCACTGCTGATCTGTTGGCTCTACAATCATTGGCCTTTTACTTGTAGTGAAGAATGATTCTTTTGTTGTGAGTATGTCTTGAATTTATTTAATTACTTTCAAGCCTAAGAGCCTTTCAATGAAGCCAAGTAGGCAAGTGAAAGGGAAAAGGTACAACCCCACTAATTGAAATATTATAAGTTTGATATAATAATACTAATTATTCTTTGTCCTACACCAATCTATTATGCAAAATCTTTGATTCCATTGGTCGATCTCTCCTAAAGATTATTAATTCTTCGTCTATAAGTTCGTTTTTCAAACTAGGTAGGTCAATATGTATTGATATATCTCTAGAGTAGGTAGCTTTTTTTTTAATAAAAAAAATTATTACTTTTTGTAAGATGGATTACATGATTAATTTGAGCATAAACATAGATGCAAAACTATATTAATCAATTTACCTTTTTCTTTTCAATTATAGGCTATTGCATGTGGATAATCTTAGATTTCCTTTTAACCTGATTATTAGTCTCCTTTTAAGTCAACCTAGCATCCATGGGACACACCCCTTTTCTTTATTTCTTTTGTACAAATGATTGATAGCCCCAACTATATGTAATATGAGAAATTGGGAACGCTAGGTGATCATCCGAATGAAGCAGCCAAGGGGTCCGACCTGCTTTGTTCTAAAATTTTCTTTTACTTTATCATTTACTACATACATCTCTTTTCTGTCTTTGGCCACTTGCCATGTGAGAAAACACCAAAAGAGGGAACTATAAGAATCTGAAACTTTATCCCACGAGGAAATTTTGGTACTCGAAGATAACCCACCTTGTGTTTTTTTCCTTGTGATTTGGACTGACATGATGAGAAATGAGATGGGAGGCAAATTTACGTAAAAATAAAGCTGCAACAAATGGAGGGTAAGATAAATCTTGCAACCTCAGATTCCCCATCTGAACTAATTCTGAACACCTCTGATTGTCTCTCCATTTAGAGTTTCTAAAGCTTCAATAAAGGGAAAGGGAATCTTGAAGGTTTTTCTGTTTTCTTCCTACCCTTTTTTCCCTTTGGAAGGAGCTAGGGTGGGGGTAGTTAGGTCATCAAAAACCACAAGGCCTTTCGTCTCAACAATCTTCTTTGGACGTGATTATGGTTTCGGAATATTTTCCTTTACCACGAATAAAATACAAATTTCACTGAGATTTTAATGAAAAAATACATTTATTTTCATTAATTTGATTAATTCTTACTGAGGTTAATGATTCATTTGATATGATATATATGTTTATTTTAAAGTATATCAAGTTAACTTTTTTAATAATTATTTTACAAAGTTACTTCTTTAAAAAAGATAAAGAATATTTTATAAACCACTAGAAATAAGTATAATTTTTACCAAATCAAGTCGGTATTTATAATTAATTTTCTCTATAAACAATCCGTAAACGAGGAAATGATGACCCCTTTAAACTTGAAACATAGTAGCATCATATCAACTAGTTCATCCATTAGGTTTATAAGAGACAATAGAGTTAAAAATGATATTGATATTTAATAAACCAGACAATTGATCGAATTCTTATTAACTCAAATTAAAGTAATTCAATACGTAAAGTCTTTAAAGTAGAACGCCAGTACCGTCACAAATAGGTGATAAAGTAGCAATGGATTTAATTATTTCCTTAGGGAAAAAGTTTTCAAGATGTTTAGAAAAGCAATGGTTTGATCAATAATAGTTTGCCAAATTATGAAGCAATAATGGGTATATATATATATATATATTATATCATTCCATATCGTCAATAATTTAACAAATGAAAAGTGATCAAAATAAAGTGATAATTTGTTTTCCAGTTGTTTTAGTTTAATTATTTTGGGACACAATATTTAATTTATACTTGGTGATAAATTAAACTAGAGGAATCATTCTACCCCATGTTTGGCCGAGCCAAAAGGGACAACGGGTTTCTGCAAGATCAGACCGAAAGGTGAAGAAATGAGGCCGACATTGACCAGAGACCAATAGTGGCTTACAAAGTAAGCAAAGCTACTGACCAAAGGGTCATCCAAATTCCAACCTGATTAGACAAAAAATATTTATATATTTTATATCTGATAAGGGATCAAGCTAACCAACGTGAACAGTCCGAATGTGAAACATTAATTGATTTTTTCTTTAAATTTTGCATTATTTAACGCACAATATCATTGTTTACTTTATATCTCTCACTTTCAAACTCCAACCATTGCCTAATGCCTTGAGATCTATCTACAAAGTTCACTGGATTTGGATGAGGAATGTCGACCAACTACAGAATTATATCAGAAAATTTGAAGGTCTCAAAAACCTTTATTTGGTTGAAAGCTTTTATCATGGAAAAGACCTTGTTATGATCATGAATGGAGTAGGGGGCGTGAGATATACATATGAATGTGGGATAAAAAATGATCACGTGCTTTAGCAACTGATGCCAAACCTGGGTTGTCCAAAAGAAGAAAAAGATAATGTCTGACAAATATTGAATCATAATGTTTTTGTTTTCCTCCTTTTTTTCTGCCCTTATATATGGTCCCTCCATGCACAATAATGTAGCTTCAGTGCCTCTCTCTAGTGGTTTACAGTAGTTGAAAACAACACTGCACTGCAGTTGTTTCCCTTCCCCTTTTTCTTTTTTAACTATTATTCAACTTCACGAAGGGGTAAGACTTTGAGTCTTGACTTTCTTTTAAAAGAGTAACAATTGCTCAACTTAATTATTTGCTCAATCAAATTGTTCCATAATCTATTGACTTTTGGGTACTCTTCTTCGATGATTGAACCCATGGTTTTTTTTTTTTATTTGAAAATGAACTGATGGTTTTTCCGGATGATAGAAGTTTGAAACTGCTTTGAATATGATTGAACAAATTAATGGAGAAAACAACAAAGTTCTCCACATATAATTCACTATTTAAGTATTTTTTCTTTTTTAAAATCAAGAGATTACAATATCAAAAATTAAAAAAATTTTTATCCAAATCTTAATTGGTACTTATATTATTAGAAGTGTTCATGAATCGAATTATTCATTAAATGCATAAATTTGACCTAACTCAAGTTGACTTTGGATATATTTTTTAGATAAAGACCTAATTGAGACCAGCATTAAAATATAATTATATTAATAAGTAATATATTTTAATTTAAAAATATTGATATGATTTTGTTAATAATTTATATGGAGCCGGACTTAACCCGCACCAGCCATGTCTGATGTCTCTACCTTATCGAGGGAAATATGAATCTTTTGTAGACAATTGAATATTAAACGGTTAGTTTTTGGGCCCAAAGGCATACTTCCCCTTATTTTTGGGCCTCAACAGTCAACACGCCGGCCCCTTCCCCCGAGGCGAAGAAATGATCAAATCCCTTGTATTTCAAAATGATATTTTCCACAAGGGTAGAGCTTATTAGAATGGAACAACTCCAAACTCTTCTATGAATTTAATACACCACTCAGCAGACTTCATTTTTCTTGCAGCAATCTCTCCTTCTCAAAGGGGAACTAGTACAAATCTTTGTTTGTGTATATATACACACTTTCTTACCAGATTCAGGAGCTCCTGCTCGTGATTTCCAATAACAACACCCCAAAGCTGAATACACCATTCTTGCCTGACAAGAATCCTCTAAATGCATACTCAGGAGCCATAAAGCCACTTAAAACTACTTGTGAAAACAAGATCCAGCGTGGTTAGTTTGTTAATACACTTTCTTTCAGCAGGATATATGTAACAAAGATCTTTAGTACTAAGTCATGCAACTACGCTTTAATTTCAAAATGAAGGTTTCGAATTGGAACATCCCATTCGCCAATTATCTATTTATATTATAGAACACAATCAAACAGATCGAGCCTAAAACCCTGTTGTTGAACAACATTGATGCTCACAAATTGACATTGCAGTCTCTTTTCCATGGAAGTACTGCTTTAAAGTTACCAACAATACAAGTCAGGTTACTTTGGGGGCATTGCCAACCCTTTTTTTTTTTTCCTTTTCAGTGAGTGACTGTCATTATAATTAGCCAAAAAACTGTCATTAGTTAGCTAGGCTTTTCCTTCTCTTTTCATATGGAGTATAGGTTATAGCATCCTTAGGCTTTGTTCATACTCACAGTGTTTTACCAATATGATGAGTCCTCGAATAACTTTTTTGTCATTTACCAGCTTTGCGAAACCAAAGTCCAAGATTTTTGGATTGATCTGATTATCGAGTAGGATGTTGCGTGCTATGATATCTCTGTGTATGATTCTAGGCACAGAATCTTGGTGAAGATAAACTAGTCCACTGGCAACACCTTTCATAATGTGGTGAAGTTGTCCCCAATCAAGTAAGGTGCTCTTGTTTTTATCTATGAAAAATTGGGAATTGAGAATACAAAATCAACATCTAAACAGTAATAGATCAATATAAGAGTTATATTTTGGTGATTCAGTGATAAAAAATTCACCAAGTACAGATCTTTTTTATAACATTAACCGAAACGGACTCTGTCAAGACTCTTGTTGGGCAGTAATTCATAAACCAATATCCTTTCTTCTCCATGAACACAGGACCCTAGCAACTGGACAAGATTTCTGCGCTGCATTCTTAACAGTAGCCTGACTTCCATTCGAAAACTCTTTTCTTCCTTGTCTTGAATTAGCTGCAAGTTTTTTACTGCAATTCCTTCTCCATTAGGCAGTATTCCCTGAAACTTTTGTTTCCACATGTTATGACATAGTCTAGAAAGTTGGTTTGAATCAAGAATATTCTAGACTCAAAATTGCGTGCTTGAACTGCAGTTTCAACTAGCATGTCAAAATAGAGTCCCCTAGTTTGATAGCAATAAATTAATACGAGAAACATCACTCCAGCGGTTTCAGTAAAGGAGAGCAAAGATCGAGTAATTT
Organism: Theobroma grandiflorum; assembly: GCA_036013995.1. Classification (NCBI taxonomy): domain Eukaryota; kingdom Viridiplantae; phylum Streptophyta; class Magnoliopsida; order Malvales; family Malvaceae; genus Theobroma; species Theobroma grandiflorum. Next base: position 12,996,221 of record CP142132.1, on the reverse strand, counting down.
GAGAAAATCTTTTGATGATCACTTTGCTAGCTAATAATGAAGGGTATGCTCATGCCAATTCTTTATACATCCAAGCTAAAGGATCCTAGATTTGGCTTTCCTAACTCATGCTATTGTTTGCTTTTTTTACATTGATTGATTCTTGTATGGCCTTTCCCATGATTTTACTTGGAGAAAAACTCTGGCAGACAATAAAATATATATTTATATGGCAAGAGAATGCGTATAGAAATTATGGGGTATTCAGTTTAATTTTTTAAATTCGCATTAAGAAAATGACAATTGAAAAGAAAAAGAGAGAAATAACTTGCATAGCTAGGAAGAAGTTAGAAACTACCTTCTACACAGTGCCAAATCCACCCCTTCCAAAAGGGTTTGTCTCAGAGAAGTTATCAGTTGCAGCCGCCAAAACATCCATGTCAAACAGAATCGTTTCATCTTAATATATATCCTCTTTTCTAAGCCTCACATCAGCTGCTTCTACTACACTACTGCAGTTTCCTTGCTGAGCTACTATATGCTTCCTTCTTTTTACAACAGACACAGACATACCAATTGCCAATGCCAGGAGTAACACCACACCAACAATTTATATTCCAATTACAACAATCTGTGGCAACTGATCAGAACCTGAACCACCCTCAGGTTTTATTTCCGGAGGTGCAGCTGCTGTAGACATTGGTGGTGGGAGTGTTATAGGTGCAGGTATTCTTACAAATGGAGCAGTTTTGCTGTCTCCATGCCTTGGTTCAATGTGAAACTGGATATTAATTGGAGTGGCTACCCAACCAAATGCCCTTCAGACACCGCGTGCGACTCTCTCCATTAACATCTCTAGTGCAATCTGCATACCATACAGTGGATGATCATCTGGTAATCTTGTTTGAGCTACTGCATAACTCTTATCAGATGCACCTGAAGCAAATGACAGATTTTGCATGAACATATTAATTGTTGGATAATAATAAATATATGCCACAGCTCTCGTATCATATATCATGAAGGAGATTGAGTAGCCAGTCTGGCTTATGAAGCTAACGGAGGAGTATCTTATCATACAGTAAGTAAACCAAAGCTAAGCTGCTGTTTGATTAGGACACGCACGACGAACGCTTAGCATAGCAGCATCTACACAGATTTGGCAATCAGTGAAGCTATGGTAGCACGACAAAGGGCAAGGGCTGTGACAAGGTTAGCTGAATCGTTATATGTAGTAGTGGTACCGAAACCAGTGGCAATAGTTTTATTTTGAAGTAGGGCTAGTGCTCGGCCAAGATTGATAGAGAAAATCGAATTAGATGGTAGTTGTGAGTATCACACGTGTGATAACGAAGATCATTCACCTCATCGGAAAATGCTAACTTCAATGCATGGAGGAAACAACAGAGGAGAAGATACAGCATCTCTTTTTGCTGCACCGGTAAAAGTTCAGCTTCAGAATATTAGTAACAAAAACTGTAGCAACTGAGATAGAATCCGTCAAGGCTTAAACTTTAATCGTAAAGGAACTGTTACCTTTGATGTATTAATATGCTTGACTTGAAAGTTCATTTAAATCATCACAGGCTGGTGCTAATCGATTAGAAGGGGCTGCTTGATGAACCTTCAGCTGCATATATGATTATAAAATTCAATGATTCGAGCTATTGTAATTATCCAACTGATGGATAAAGACTCAGTGGAGGTTGATGCAGTATAATTTCGCAATAATAATCAAAATCAACTTAGAACACGAGACTATAAACAAAAGCACAGGCTGGTTAATTTCAGTTCAGATAATACACTTAAAACCAATTATTTCTTTCCCTTTCTGGAATTCAATGGTATTAAATTGACTTTATCGACAAGTTGAGACCATGAAATATTGACAAAAGTATAACAAATCGTAGGTTTTGTACAATTATATCTATGTTACTCGGACCCAGGATGACTGTATGTCGGACATTAGTATGTGGCATGAGCACATTCAATTTTTTTTAAGTTCCTTTTATATTCTAAGGGTCAGATAATGTCCATATCTTTGTTCGATAAATGTGTCGGACATGAATATCTTAAAAAAAAAAAAAAGAATTGGAGTAACAAAGAATCACATTTATATAACTATTGTGACGATCTTTTTTCTCATTTGGAATTTTTATTTATCCAAGGAATTAGAGGCAAACCTGCTACAAAGGGAACAGTTTGCAGGAGTTGGAAATAAAGTATAACAAAGACCAAACCAAAAACTGAGTATCCTATCGTCACATTACTATATAATTGCTGATTGCCATGTAATGACAGTCTAGAAGAGAATACCGAGCTGGAAGTTATGGTTTTCTTACATGTAAGAATGTTTCAGAATTGGTAATATTATAAGTAGCTAAGTCACCATATGCCTTCATGTTTTACATTTTCAAACTTTAGACAAACTACTTCCAACATGTTTACTTTATCAAATTGTCCAAAGTAGTTGCAAGATTTTTGGTTAAATTCTTTCTAGAACCTTCACAGCCTTCAATGTCCTTCAGTTAATTAATATTCTGTGATTCATTATGGTTATAATTTTCGCTTTAATTCATCTGTAGACAGATCAAACTTTATTTCAATGGTAACAACAAGAGTTTTAAAATATCATCACATAAGTTTTCACTTAATTTTATGATTGTTTCATTGATATGTTTATTAATTTTTTTTATTAATTTTTTTTTCACTAAATATACGTTAAGGGCTTAAAATCAGGGTATCCTTGTTTATAATTATGAAGGGTCAATATCCTTCTTCATAAATACTTCTCTCCATGGAACAAATTCTCATTATTTTATTTCCATTATCCTTTTGTCTAATTCTCCCTCATAAACAAAACTAGAAATATAATTGGCAGACATTTGCCCAACCATGACTTAGTCTTCACACACGACAACCAAGTCAATGGAAACACAAAACAAAGACAAAAATTACGCGCAATTGGTCCTCTGACGTTTCAATCAACAATATAAAAACGGAAAAGACTAAACCCAGTTGTCTTCCTTCTTTTAGCTCTGCGAACTTTCTTTCTTTTTCTTTCCATCTTTTCTCTCTCACTTTCTCAAACCCCAAACAAACACCCCTAGTTTTTTGAAGTAAAGAGAGAAAATGGCGAATTGGGAGTTGAAAAGTTGCTGCAACAAGGACCAAGTCGCCTTTCTGGTGACGATAGGTGTCTTCACTGTTGTCATTCTTGCTGTAAGTTTCTTTCTTGATTTTTCTCTTGATATAAACATCATTGTTTACTCTGCTCTGTTTTTGGTTGTTGAAAAAGCTTAAAGAAAAAAGAAAGTAAATTTCGTAAGGGTCCCTTACTTAGGTTTATTTGAAGGTTGAGAGAGTCAGTCAAAAACAGCATTTGTGGTTAAGTTGACGAAACCATAATTGTTAGTTTTAGTTAAAATAGTTTCTTGTTATAGAGAAATGATTGATGCTGATTTCAATTGGTTTAATAGTTAATGAATGTTACCATTTTTCGCGATCTGCAAATTGGAGGAATTCTGGGGTTCATTTATTCGTGATAAATTTTGTAATAATAATTGGGAAAATGTTCATAAGAGTAAGATAGATGTGATATAAATGAATCCAACTTTTAGAAATTAAAAAAAAAAAAAAACAACAAAATATGTCATAGGAGAAAAAGGAGATGCTGAGATGAGATTGTTGTGGTTGTGGTTATGGGTTTTGGAGAAGGTTATAATGAAGAAATAAGGTGATGCGATGAAGACTTTGGACTTAATCATGGTTACATGAACTGATATGGTCTATGTTCGAACTTGGGTAAATCTTTTAGATTGAAGGAACTCTCTAGGAGGATTCATTCTAGCTGACTTAAGTTAAAAGATAAGGTATTTTCACTTAAAATGAAGTTCTTTCGACTTTTTTTTTGAAAAGCATGAAGTTCTTTCAAGTTTATGGTACTGTTGTATAGATAATTGGGCAAATTTGATAGAATTGCCTTGCATAATAAATTTCTTTCTTTTTTTTTCTTCCTGGATTTTGAACTGTTTGCCTTTGTTCACTCAACTTTATGATTTGACCTAACTTCCCCCTGATTGTTGTAGCTATGGAGGACAGTAGTATTGATGCCTTTTAAGCTCATTACAGTATTCTTGCATGAAGCAAGTCATGCAATCGCTTGCAAACTTACCTGTGGTCATGTAAGAAGCTCTTACCTTTATCACACATCATGTAATGGTAAAACATGTTTTCAATGTGATAAAGCAATTGTTTGGCTCCAACTATTTGTTCTTCTTTTAATTTATATTTTTTGTGAGATGGTCAGATGAAGTTAAGGATAGATTTTCCTAAGTTTGATTGATTATGAACTCAATTTTATGGGATATAATATAACTGGCTCTTCTCATCATATATCACCCTCTGCTCTACTTTCATACTGTAAGCAACCTCCCCAAATAAAAAGACGAAGAAGAATATCTTTGATACCTAAGCTTGATTTTGTTATTAATTTGCAAAAATAACTTAGTCTTTGGATCGATCAAAGATTCTAGTATTCTTGGGGCCTTTTTGGCTAATTGAATAGGTATTTAAAGGGAATCTATCCTTGTTTGATTTCTATATTTTCATAATGCAAGCATTAGATATATGGTGAAATTCATTAAGTTGTTCTCTATCTTAAGCTACATTAAGGATTTATTAGTCTTTTTCCCCTTTATTGTGGAATCAAGCACATCAAAAATATGATCCTGTGCCAGTTGTTTGTGAATCAATAATTACGTTGCATATATTCTCTGTTCATAATTTTAAATACCCTTTTCAATCTATGGGACCAATGCACATTTGCATAATATTGTGTCACATACTTTATGGTATTTCACAGTCTTGTCTGTAGTGTGTGATCACAGTGTTAGAGGTCTCTTTGTTATGCCACTTAACCATTTTTTTATTGTTAAAATTTTTAACGACTGCATATTTGAAGTAAATAGTGCAGTATTTTACCAAAAAATGACAAAGTGCTTATATAAGCATAAAAAATTTATTATAATTGGTGCCCTTCTAATTGTTATGAATAGAATTGCAAATTGTTTTCTTTGTTTTGGTTGGCCTAATTTAATGACAACTCATCTTGCTAAATTTTGGTTTTTTGTTATCGTGTTCTCAATGATCGATATTCCTTTTTACTGAACATGCAGGTAGAAGGGATCCAAGTTCATGCAAATGAAGGTGGGGTGACACAGACACGTGGTGGTGTATATTGGTTGATCTTGCCTGCTGGATGTAAGTATTTTCTTATCAGAACACACCCTTGTTTTTCATGGTATGTTTGATGAAGTCAATGGAAGAAAGTATGTGGCAAACACATGTTTATTAGGCAGTTTATTTAAAGACCCATTTAGTTTGATTAGCATAAGAAACTGCTCTCCTCCAGTTCTGCTATCTCCGTCCCCTTTTAATGAAAATATAATTATTATTGTGTGTAATCGGTATATGATGTGTCAAGACATGTCTACTTGAGTGCAAGTTTTTGGTGGCTGACTGCCTGTATTCTGCCATGTTCTTGATCTTGCACTGGAAGGGCAACTCATCCTTTCTTGAGTTATGGGCTCACATATTTTCTTGCATGACAGCTTTTATGTAGGAACATTGAAGATTCAGACTTTTTTTTCCTTTACTTTTCCTTTTCTTTTTTTTTTGTAAATTAATTTACCATTCTTTTCAATGTTTTTATTGAATCCTTTTCCAACCATGTGATCTTTATCCAATGCAAGCTGGTTTAGTGGCATTAATGGTTTTATAATTGTTTTGCATCCAGATCTTGGCTCATCATTTTGGGGAATGGCTTTGATTCTTGCATCCACAAATCTCCTCACTGCAAGAATAGCTGCTGGTTGTTTTCTTCTTGCTCTGGTTGTTGTGCTCTTTTATGCTAAAAATGTAAGATGTCAAGGAGATAATATTTCCTAATGAAAATTGGTATTCATATGTAGATGCTGCTTTCTTTCTTTCCATTTTTAATTTATATTCTTTTGAAGAGAGCTCTCAAGCTTTTAAATTTTTTTATGTGTATGATTGTTCAAACAGTGGACACTTCGAGGACTTTGCATTGGTGAGTGCCTTCATAACCTGGTGATGACTTGTATTCTTTTATCCATGAGTTTAACTGCTTATAATTTTTTATTTATAAATTGGATTCCTCAGGATTTATTATTTTCCTTGCTATAATTTGGGTTTTGCAAGAAAAGACGAAAGTTCGAATTCTCCGCTATGTCATTCTATTCATTGGTATAGGCTGCTCTTATCATATTTTTCCTTCTCTTTTCCATGGAATAATTTCATTTTCTCATCTCTTCTATGAAAAAGAAGTGTGGCTTATGTCTAACTTGGAAATTGTAGGTGTCATGAACAGTTTGTTTTCAGTTTACGGTACGTATTTACTGATTCTTCTTCCTCTTCTTTTTGCTTCATATTTATGCTTCCTTCTATTTAGTTCTGTCAATTGATTGTTGTCAGAGTTAAGAACTAAGTATAATATGACTTGAATATAATTTTCACAGATATCTATGATGATCTAATATCTCGAAGAGTTCACTCCAGTGATGCTGAGAAGTTTGCAGAAATTTGTCCTTGCCCTTGCAACGGAGTTGGATGGGGATTTATATGGTGAGACTTTAAGCTTTGCAAGACCATGAATAGTGATATATGAGCATACTGCATATGATGTGCAAGAGTATAAATATCCATAATTACTTCTGTTTTGCTGCTTACATGTTGTTGTGAACACTGCTTGCAGGGGAATGATATCGTTTTTGTTTCTTGCTGGAGCCATGTATATTGGACTTGTCATCTTATCTTGAGGTACAACCTGCTTTTGAAGAGAATTAATTTTTTTTTCTAGAACTATAAATAAAATTGATTTTCAATTGTGTACATTTGCTAAATTCTTTTTTAATTCTCATGGATATATGTAATTGAATTTCTTTCCTTCTGTCATTTAGAATGTAGTTCCAGATAATGAGGTGGAGCCTTTACAAAGGTTGAAATCTGTTTGACAACCAAAATTTTACTTTTAGATAAAGTTGGTAATTGGAGTGATGAAATGCTTTAAGAAACATAGTGGAATAAATTTGAACATGTTGTAGAAACTAAAATTTTCAACAAGTATCCCGTGTAAATTCTGAAATTCATTTTCTTTTCCCTTTTTTACTACATAATTTAATATTGAGTTTCATTTACTTAATGTAATTGACTCATTGTTGGGTGTTGACTATCACAAATAGGACATCTTACATCTTATAGAAGCCTATTTGCTGGGCATACTGGTTGTTACTCATTAGATCCAATGACAAAGTGTTTAAATTTAAAGCAATAACACAATAATGAGCTTCTTGAAACATTGCAATAGTTGAGTGAAGTCTTCAAGCAAATGTCTTGTAACTAAAACATATATATATAACATTCAGCTGCTTTGACATTGAACTAATCTTGCTTTACTCTATAATTCAACTGTTGGGCCTCTTAGAGGAAGGCTTGCTGAAAATGCATATTGAAGGAATCTCAATAATAGTTACTGTCAGTGTTACTAATAAGATTGTTGTTAAGTGGAAATGCATGCTTTATTCAGCATTGCTATTTGCTAGGATGTATTGCATATTAATTAGTGTTAGTGCATTTATACGCCATTTGAAGACTCAAGTGGCTAATTATACCATACAGCTTTCTTTTAGGACATAATCTGTGATAATGTTTGAACTTCCCGGTGTCACTTTTTAAGTTAATTTGTGATTAGGAAGCCCTGCAGTTTTTTTTTTTCCCTCTTATTTACTTCGTTAATTAGTCTTTGTTTAAAGTTATCCTAAATGTTCACTATGGAGTTAAACTGTGGCCTGGTTTCTATTTATACATATTGAATGGTCTTTAAGCATCTAAACTGAGAGGCAAAAACAAGAGAATTTTCTCAATTAGGAAACAACAATACTGCACAGCTGCTCTGACTCTGAACAGTATAGTAATGGTTTTGTGTGTTAGTATTATCTATCTGATTTTTATTACATTTCAGAAAAAGCATAACTCATGTTTTTCAAATTGCAAACTATATCTTTTGCTTTGGCTTTCATCTCAGGTTCAGAGATTCGGTATAAATTCTTCTTCGTATAGCAAAATAGGGGATTGTTCACCTGTTGTCTGGTGTATATGTTGAATGATGTAGGGCATTCTTCTGCAGAACATTGTAATTTTGATTCATCTGGCACTGATAGTGTGCAGGCCTCATTCTTTTAAACCCTTTTTCATTTGGGGTCAAAATTCATTTATGACTAGATTTTAAATCTATACGGGTTTAATCTGCTCTTGATTGTGATTGTAAAGTAACATTTAGTTTTGATGTGGTTCAATTTTTATTATTCAGAATGATGTCAAATATGGTGCATGCAGATGCCACTTTTCTTTCTGAACTTGGGATACATAGATCCGTTTCTGGTTACATTCCAATTATGAGAATTTTCACTAGTTTATGAAATCATCCAAGCTCTGAAGAAGTCAATTTGTGACACCATTGTACCCTCTGAACAATAAACTGTCTTCAGAAGAACAGCACATAGAAGCCCTTTTTTTCTGGTTTCTTCATCATCTAATCTCTATTTCTCAGTAACAATATCATTAATAGTTGTACACAAAAGTCTCAATGGTGGCATGTCAACAGGTAAAACTTGAGATGTCATGTGAATATGGAAGTCTTGGCTTTGAATTTTGGGATGGTTGGGTGGGACTTAAAAGATAGGAGAGGATGGCTTTCCATTGCATCACTTAATACCTAATGGATTTCTCTGTGATGTACCGAAGAATAACGTTTCCAACATGCCTGCAAACTAGGAAAGGTATCGATTTCTGCAAAACCAAATTAAAATTAAATTTTATCAGAATTGACTTATGCTCCATAAATTTCATTGTTGGTCTGGACTTAGGCTTCGAGTGTAACCCTGCAAAGGCTAATATAGCAGCAGGGAAGATATTTGAGGATTATTTTGTACAACCATATATTTGATTCCTTGGATCTAATACATCTCCTAACATCATATCGTGGGAACAAGACGATGATAGCAGCTCCTCCCCTGGATGCTTTCCTATTAGTGTAGCCGTGCCTCTAAATCAGAATTCAACACGATATTGTTGCTCCAAATGTGTCGATGAACAAAGGTGGTGGATTGCAATCATAATGCAAGTAAGACAACCCAATTCAACTCCACTGCTTCAATCTCATTCACAAAACAAGCTTCCCCTATCCCTGTCGACGAACAATAATAGTCTGGGACACAATCTTAAATTAAAAAGAATGAAAGGAAGAAAGTCTTACACATTTATATTGTTCAAAAAAATTGTTAAATCTATTCGACCAATTATCTTTGTTCAAAAAGTAATCTTTCTATAAATAGACACATTTTTATCTATATATAGAACTCTTTTGATTTTCAGACATATCTTTGTTAATAAATAAGATTTTTCTTATTTCTTTAAAAAATACAAAATCTTATTTGCGACCAATCTCTCCTCTTCCTACAAATAATTTTCAAATTTCTTTCATAACATTTTGCTTCAGAAAAACTTTGTTGGAGCACGAACATCTTGTCTTACATTGGCAAATGCTCGGTTGATTGATTTTTTTAATACAATATGTAGTCAATCACTGAATTTTATTATATCTTTAAGATTTATGTTCAATAACCATTTCGAACACCTAAACAAATAATGGGTGAGAGCAAATAAAATTTTCTTTAAAAAAGTGACATTGAAAAACATCTTAAAGCATTTTTTTAATATTTTCGATTTTTCAATCTTATGCTTTAAAAGGAGACTCGTTAAATAACCAAAACAAAAAATATTTATAAATATTACATTATTTTTCATAATAAAGTGCTCAAAATTAAAAATTAATATAGAAAAGTTAAGTGATCAAAAAGATAATTTATTCATTAAGACTAATTAAATTAATACTTGTTAGTTACCCATATATATCAGAGAAGATGAGTCCAAATAACAAATATTGTCTTCATGGCCAAACCTTTGAGGATTACATGTTGAGTTGATCAAATGGTACAAGGACATGTGCTTTTCAGGTTTGTAAATGAAACTTAGAAAGTAGAAACATGTACCTCATCCCCATGCATGATGTATTAGGGTTTATTGTAAGAGAATGGAAGAGATCGAATTGACTGCATGCATCTCATACTTTAACAAGTAACCCGAATTGTAGGAGCTCGACCTATACTCCATTAGTAACAATGCAAAAGCTTATAAATAATCTCCTCACTTTGGGACACAGAAGCATCACCTAGCCAGCTCCAAGAGTAAGCCTTTAACATAGCCTCAAAGACTTCCAATGTTCCCCATTGACATCCCCAGGTTGATGCTAACTTGGACTATTGGAAGCCTTTGAGGGTAGTTAAAAGCTTCTCTATTCAATCTAGTTAAGCAAGATTTAATCATTCTACATATCCTACACCAAAAGTAAGAGATTGCATGGGGTTTATATAAGGATAGATGGTCACCCTTTATTTGTCTAAAGAAATCAATCAGATTCGCAGTTTATTAGCATTTGTTCTTTTGTATAATTACTTTTGTTTTTCAGGTTTGATTTGCATCTTTTAATACTATTATATATATATATATATATGTGTGTGTGTGTATATATATATATATGTATATGTTGTTGATCTCAACTCTCAAGTGATCAAATTTTCCGACCATGCATAATAATTATTCTATACTTTGGTATAATTTGATCGATCTATATCCACTTAATGTCATTTGTATAGTTTGCCAAGATTATTAGGTATGGAAAACCACATGTGCTTGGAATCTGATAATTAACTATAGGATAAAGTTTGGGGAATAAATAAAAGGGATTTTGTACATATTGACCAATGCTATACTTGAAGGGTCAAGAGAATGTGCAATATTTTTTGCTTATTCCAAAGGGGAATTTCAACCTTTGATGGGTACTAAATACATTGTTAATTTCGCAAATCTATTAGCAAGGACAAGAAACCACTACACCTATTAAGTCACAGTGGCCTTGGAATCCATTGACTGCAAAATGTTTTTATAAGGGATTTGAAGCAGTGGTTGCAATTTTTTACCATATTGAACAAGTTGAGTTAAGGCTAAAATAAGCATATTCCTTGCGCACAGATAGTTTCTGGCCTTGTTATAGATGACAGATATGTATATATACAGCTTGCAGCCCTCAGAATCCCTTGAAATCATGGTACTGATCTAAGCTGAAACTCAAACTGTATTCTTATTTGTTTGTAACTCAATCAAGAGAAAAGTTTTCTTCATATTGCCAGCAAAACTGACCCATCTGACCATCCCATTTCCAACCTTCCATCACTAGGTTTCTCTTGAAATGTTTTTAACTTTCTTGACCCTGCAAATTTTATCCAGCTAGCTGAGTTACCATAGCAAAGTGTGGAGCTGATTGCACCATTACTCCCAAACTATCATTTTGTGATATTTTCATTCTTTGACATTAAAATTTAATTTTTTTTAACCATGACCTGTTAAATTTATTTAAATTTAATCTTTTCATTTATTAACATACTATTAAAAATATTGCCGAAATTTACTACATGTACGTCCATCTAAACATACACCACTTTAAAAATTTTCACTAATATTCCATTCACTTTTCAATGGTGTGCCGACGAATATAGATAAGTTTAAAATAACTTAAAAATGTGATAAATAAAATATTATGAAAAGATCACAGATTATTTACACAATTTTGCCTCAGAATGGATGCTATTGAAATTACAGAAACCAACCGAAAGTTCCAGTTAAACGACTTAAACCTACTGATAACACAGTTTTTTGTAATACTTTCACCTGAACCTCTCCCCCTGCAACTTATGCAAAGGTATGCTTCTTTTCCTTCACTTGAAAATAAATCTGGGATTCAAGGAAATGAGGGGTTTCTTTTTACTGTGTATCCACGTCGTTAGCTCTATCTGATGCCTCGCACGAATTTTACTAGTCATGTTTCCTTTGTTTTCTTTTTCTTTTTCTGGTTTGGTAACCACATCCATGAGCTCAAATCGACTATGATGGCAGCTTCTTGTTATAGGTTACGAGAGTAACTACAGCTTTTCACCATCCATCATCTTGCCTTCCTTATATTCCGATCGTTGTTACTCGAATTCGGAAGTGAGTGTCAGATATAGGTATATGTTTGACATAAATGCATTCAAAATTCTTTAAAACAGTTTTTTCATATATATACATTTGAATAGTCTAAACTCCAAATACATCTTCATCGAATATGTATCGGACATGAATATTTTCAAAAGAAAGAAAATCAAGAGTCAGAGCGACATAGATTCCAATTACTCCATGCTAAAGAAAGATGTAACCAGATTGTACCTGAAACTGATCACCAGAAACCTGTTTTTACATGCCAAAGAAAAGCATAATCTTTTTAGTTAAATTAATTGAACGAAGAAATGAGGCATTTTCATCTGTACAACAGTTATGAGTTTAGCTCTTGAATCATAGGTATATATGTACAGAAACTGAATGAGAACACTCACAAGTGATTACTGGATACCTTTAACTTCGTACTGTATCTCCACTTTTCAGACCACAACAGCAAAGAAGCCAAACTTTCATTAGATTGCTTTAGTATTAGCTATAAAATACTAGCAAGCTCTTGCAAATAAAAGCAGTTCAACGTATACTCACTCGAACTTCACTAAATTATGCAACAATATTTCCCATTTCCCAAAGCTTTAAACTGTCATATACTCCATCATTTTCACTATCCAGGAATTTTTACTGTTCTCAGCCCTGAGATTTTGGCTATACTCCAATTTTCCTTATTTCCAACTTCTCTCAGTTAAGCTTGAGTGAACACATTCAGCAACTTAAATTTGCCTTGTTTGAGCTATGTATGGACATGGAAAAGCATTTCCAAATTGGAAATTTCACACTCTTTTAGATTTCTTTTCTTATTTCAAAATAATTCATACATCACAAAATCAGAACGAGTACCTTGGATTGACAGGCATAACTTTTACAGCAAAAACTTACCCTGAGAGGAAATGGAAAAGATGAAGGAAGAATACTTTTCATCACCACCAGCAGCGTAGCATGGTCACAGAAACCAATCAGTGGATGTGATTATCTTATCACCAGCATGCTACTATTACTGGAGACACAGAGAGAGAAAGCATTAGTACATGTGCAAACTATACACGACATGCTATTTAAAGGACCAAGAAACCCTCTGCAGACTGCAGCAACAGTTAGTTACTGGCAGTAATCAACTTGTAATAACCATGCCAAGGTTGCAGTAAACTACAATCACATACAGTTTAGCAACTGTACATTGAGAATAAAAATCTCATTGTAAAACAAATGTACAAGGTAGAAGCACCAATGGTCTCTAGGAACCAATTGCCAGCCACAAGACATTTCTGTTTGAACAGATGATACACAGACAGTGACAATGAAGAGAATCCTTTGATAAATGCATTATTATTGAGGATGGATTATCAGTTGATTCAAACTAGCTTAGGGTGGCATTTTGGAGATGAGCTCAATCCCTTTCTTACGCACAGTTTCACTTTCATGATCTTCAACCAAACAATGATACAGAGTTAAAATATTGAGAGGATTTACCGCACACTAAATCTAAAAAGTGAAGGGAAACAATTCTAATGTCAGACATTACAATTTACAAGCTTTCTTACGGAAAATACTTGGTCGATATAATTTTCAAGTCTAAAATTGTTTGTGATTGCAATTAAAAATTGACTGCATGTATTTTTTGTTGTAAAAGTATAAAAAAGAGAAATAATTCTTGAAAAGCATACCTAATTGGCAGATGAGAACATGAGTTTAGAACTGCAAATAACCAAACAAGATGACCTGAGAGCGCCAGATTTTAGCATCAGTTTGCAACTTGCACTGCTACTTGACTTACAAGCAATGAAAATGTTCTCCTATTATAACCAGTCAATCACATAATTTTGAAGACGAATAGGATAAAATCTTTAAACATTGATATTAATATCAATAAAACTGGCTTCTGCGGCTAATGCACTAAGTAAATTAATTTGTTTCTTGAGAACACTTTTATAGGTTTGAAATTTTCTAACATGTAAAGTTTTTAAGGATTTTCATGGCCTATTCATAAGCCAAACTGAAGATAAAGAGTGCAATTCAACCTTGTTCATAGAACCTGGTGATTAATATTCCCACCATCCATCTCATGTTATTGAGTCTAGCAAGACACTGAACAATATAAATAATTTGTCTTCCAGATGATAATGTCATAGCTGCAGAAATTACATTAGCACTACAATAATGCTATAGACAAAGATCATAAACTAAAATGATTGTCTCTTTCTCTTTTCCAGGCCATCAAAGTTAAAGCTTGGGGCCTTTCAAAAAAAAAAAAAAAAAGATATAGCTTGGGCCAAATGCTCTCTGCCCTGGTGCGAGCCATTGCTATCTCAAAAGATTTGTTCTGATAAACATACTGGACTTGTCACATTATCCGAAAACATAATTTTTACCCTTCAGTGAGAAGATGAAATAACTGTAGCATTCATGGCTTAACAAACGTATATAAAAAAGGCACCAAGATCATACAAGTTTTCTCATAGAAAATGCACATCCAAGTCTAAAATATGTTAGTAACTCTATAAAAAAAAATACAACAAATAGCAAAGCATACCTCATCCAGTAGTTCCAATCCTGGACTAAAAAATTTTGGACCTTAGTTCATACATGCTATGCATATATTTGCATATATCAGAAACAAGAGTTCAACAAAATCAGCGGAGACTGGAGAGGCAAGCACATGTTAAGAGCATGCTTGTTCTTGCAAGTCCATCAATAAAGAGGCAAAAGCATTTTTTTAATAATCACTCAGCAGAACAGAAGCATCACCAAGTTCAAAGAGTCAGTCTTCAATTTCCCTCCAAGACTCCCAACATTCCTGCATCTGATGTTAACAATGGCTTAGAATATTGGAAGCCTTTGAGGGAAGTTAAAAACTTCTCCATTCTTAACATAAATTACTTCACGAGTTCTATATTACTTAGCCATACCGAAATAGGAGGCTGCATCAAGTTTTTATAAGGACAATTACCCTTTACTTGCTTCTAGAAGTAGATCAAATCCAAAATTCCATCTTTTTTTTTATTGCTTTTTGTCTTGCAGGTTTGATCTGCAATCTTTTAAATTATTATACAGCCTTAATCACAACTAATCAAAAATTCATCCAGGTAAAAGGCACTACTCTTTGGCCTATTCTAAATGCCAACTTAATGTAATTTGTTAATTAACCAAAATTATGATGCAGCATATCAGCATATAGTTGGCAACTGGTAACTTTAGCCTTAACTTTTTGGGGAATAAAGAGAGTTAGTAGGATGGACTAATTCTCTACTTCAAAGGTCAAGGGAATGAACCATATCTTTTCTTTCCATGGGGAATTTCAACCTTTGATCGTTTAAAAAACATTTTTAATTTCACAAGTCTAGCAGTAAGACAGAAAACCACTATACCTAATTTTCTATCTGGGGCCTTGGAATCCATAGCCTCCCAAAAGTTCTTATAGGGTTTTCGATTGCTGAGAATAATGAGCAGGAACCTGAGTTGAATTTTTCGCCTTATTGAACAAGTTATACAAAGGCAAAAACAATCATATTCTTTACAGAGATATTATGTGATCCACTATTCTTTCGTACAATTATGTGATCCACTAAAATGTTTCTGTAGGTTAAAGATACATGACATGCTGTCATGACATCAAATTTGTTCTAGAATTCCAGATGAAACTATATCATTATGTTGATCTCCACCAGGGGAGGCATTTTGTTTTAGTCTTGTTTAAAGTTGGCCAAAGAAGAATCTTAATGCAAATTTCTATCTGTAAGGTAAGTGAAAATAATTAATTAGCCTCGGCTAATTGACTTAATTATCACTGTTTATGCATAACAAGTACATATACTCCTTTGCTAACAATGTACACTTATTAGTGTTAGTGCTCTTAAATTCAGAGGTACATTTTATCTGATTCAATATGAATTTCAAACTTTTTCAGAACTATTAATGATAAATGTCATTTTCCTATCACAAAAGACTATAGACATCAGTTAAATCAAACAAACCTACCCACGATTCAGGTTAAAACTACTAATTTACATTTTTTAGATTATCACTTGCCTGCAGGCTGCAACATCCAAAGGCATCCTTCCTTCCTTTCATTTGAAAATGAAATCTGGCATATGGTGCAGTAGGAAGTGAACTGACCACTCCTCAAATCTTGTTAGGAATATTTGTGCATCCTAATCTCCTCAAAGATGCTCATAAGAAATTCAAGGAAGAGGAGGATCGCCTTCTTTTTGTACCACAGCCATCAGACCAAAAAGAATTTGTGCAAGTAACCTGATTTCTCGATTTCATATCAGATACAAAGCTAAATTTCATAAAATGATTATAAACTGCCTTCATATAGATGAGCTGAACATCAGAATGCTCATGCTAAATGTAAACAGCTTGTGCCTCTTACCAATAATCTCCACAAGAACAAACTCCATCTTTAAAATGATGAAAACGGTTTGCATCCCTCACCACTATCTCCCGGTTAACAAGCTTCGAGATAAGCTTGGTGGCTGAATGACAATTAATACATGCCCGGAGATTCTTCGTTATCCTAAGTGTAGTTCCTGGTGCGGTACTTATTAGCCCAAAGGCAATTGCTAATCTTTCACTATGATTACAAAGGGTTTCCTCCATCTCTTCATAATTCAAATCATGCAAGGAAGAATCTGTATGTGGAATAAATCCAGCTTGCTTCAACCTTCTCTCTAATGACTCAAGTTCTTCATAAATCTCCTTAGATTGTGGATGTGACTTGTCACCTACACGAAATGTTTGAAGTTTCCCATTGATCTCTATCAAACTATATCCCAGGTCCTTGCTTAGTCCCTTCTCCTTCATCATAACTCGTACCTTTGCTACACGATCCCACATTCTGGCAGAAGCATAGAGATTGGAGAGCTGCACATAATGCCCTGTATTATAAGATTCTAGTGAGAAAAGCTGTTCTGCAGCATACTCTCCAAGTGTCACATGGCGATAAATCTTGCAAGCACTTAGAAGTGCTCCCCACACAGATACACCTGGTTCTATTGGCATGTTCACAATGAAATCATAAGCTTGATCTAGATAGCCACCACGTCCAAGAAGATCAACCACACAAGCATAATGCTGGTGGCGGGGCTCAATGCCATAGTCTTTCATACAGTGGAAAAGTCGCCATCCATCCTCTACAAGACCTGAATGGTTGCAAGCTGTGAGAAGTCCAAGAAAAGTGACATCATTAGGGCAGACACCAGCTTGCTTCATTAATTGGTAAAGGTCTAAGGCTTCTCGCCCCCTACCATGCAATCCATAGCCTACAATCATAGCACTCCACACGACAACATCTTTCTCAAGTGTTCTATCAAAGACCATACGGGCCATATCAACATTTCCACATTTTGCAAACATATCAATAAGAGCTGATTTGACAAAAATATCATCTCGATGCTCACTTTTTCTGATATAATTGTCCATCCATCTAGCCAACCCAAGAGAACCAACTTGTGCACAAGCTACAACAGCACACCTAGCAGTTATTGAATCTGTTCTGATATTGTTAGAAATCATCTTGCGGAAAAGCTCTACAGCTTCCTCAGCATAGCCATTCTTTGCATAACCAGAGATCATGGCATTCCACAAAATCAAATTAGGAACCTTCATTTGATCAAAAAAGGATCTGGCAACCATTACTTGCCCACATTTTGCATACATTGCTGTCAACGCAATGAGCAAGTCAGGCTCCAATTCAAGCCCCATCTTAATCACACAACCATGAATAGATTTCCCATGTTCCAAATCCTCTACATCCGTATGAGCCCCAATAACACTCACAAGAGCAACCCAATCTGGCATTACACCCATTTTCCTCATTTCATCAAAAACCCTTAACGCCTCTATAGGCTGTCCATTCTGAGCATACCCCGAAATCATTGAAGTCCAAGAAACAACATTCCTAATCTCTAACCCATCAAAAACAACCTTAGCACTCTCAATTTTCCCACATTTCGCATAAAATGCAACAATCCCATTTTGCACAAATACATCTTTTTCAAACCCAAGCCTGAATATCTGCCCATGAACACGCCGCCCCATTTCAAAACCTGGAAACCCACCACAAGCTTTAAGAACATGAGGGAGAGTATAACCGTCAGGACTAACCCATAAAACTTGCATTCTTGAATACATTTCAATAGCATTGGCAAACATGTTATACTTAGAATAACCTCTAATGATTGCATTCCATAAAAAGACATCTGGGTCAGGAAATTGATCGAACACTTTACGTGCATAGCTGATTTCTCCAAGGTTCACAGCCGAATTTATGAGTTTTGTGATTAAAAAACCGTTTTGATGGATACCAAGAAGGAGTAACTTAGCATGGATTTGGGTTAAGTGGGCATTTCGGGTCAAACTGTCGAGTAAATTAGCGTAAAAGGAATCGAAATTGAATGTGTGAAAGATGGTTGAATTAGCATGTGAGGAGAAGGGCTTGAGAAAATTGAATGGGGTGGCGGGAAACTCAAATGCTTTAACCGTTGCAAAATCTAGGTGTGTGATCTTTGGGGGATAGAGGGAAGAAACAAAGTAACAGGGGTCAGAGATATTTCTAATGAGAGGACGTGGAGCCATAGATAGTGATTAATGGCATCATTCCATTTGCCAATTAAAACTTGATCACTTATTTTGTTGAAGTCCATGAGGGCGTTACGCCCCTTTTTTCGAGAGAAAATGTATAAAAATTAATTATAATAAAAACACACATTTGGCAATGGTTAATCTGTGTTATTGTCATGCAACTGCCATACTACTGTGTTGTTCTGGTTGGTTCAAATTGGTTGTCTATAAATCTGCGGGGATATCTTCCCAGTTGAAAATAAAATTTTTCCTTGTATTTTCTGACTTGATGCTGATTTTTGTAAAATCCTTGGAGTTGCCAGGTTACACAACAATCTGTCTGGCTGTCCTTGAGATGGCCATTGGGATGGATTTTATGTTATGGCATTCGATAGTGGATTTAGCTGCGATGTTGTTCGGGCTGTTGCTGATCAGCCTGTTTTTGCCATTCAAACCCATCCAAAGGACAAGACACACAAGAAAAAAAGTCATTTTATTAACCCAAAGAAAAAGATACAATATTCCTTTTTTGTTCCCAAAAACAAAAGATTAATGTTGTTAATCTCATTTAGTCATTCGTCTCGTATCCCTCCTCAGGGTTTCTGGGCTTTGAGGCGGGATCGTCAAGTCTTTGATGTCATTAACCAGTTGAAATAGTAGATTAAGTGATTACAAAGGGTTGTGGTTGAGGACGACGCTAATCATACGCACCCTGCATCCTCACCAGCCGGCATCCTGGGTCACTTTCACCGTCAGTTTTGGCTTCAAATACTGGCTTTTGGACCCTCCAGTTCCACTCTCTACCAGTGACACTGTGACAGGGTGCCCTAGCAGCCTCTTCTTGAGACTAGAGAGTGACCACATTGACAACAAAATTCTGAGCCTTTCCATACTTGTAAAGAACATTTACCTGTATTGACAGAGTTTAGAACAAGTTGTTAATATAGTGGCTATCCATTAAAGAAAATACAACTAAGAGATTTACACATTTTGAAAGGAAAATACAACTTCATTTAGATGGTAATACCTAAGAGATTTAACTCATTCACGGTTAAAGAAAGAGAAAGGGACAGACCAATTTGCAATGCCAGGCATGAATTCAAAATTGCAGATTGGGCAAGCACAATCAGATATCCAAGTCATCATCTGGGTCTTCATCAGAATCTGGCATCTCATCATCGGAATCACGGAAATATATAATCTCACCCCCGCCAGAGTCCTCATTTGTCTGCACTTTCTCCGTTGCAGCAACTTGTCTCTCATGTTTGTTATCCGCCAGAGATCTTCGGCCATCATAAATTTGTATGGGTTTACCATTACCTAAAGCAAATAAAAGAGAATAGAGAGAGAGAGAGAGAGATTCCAATACCATAAAAGTCACCAGCAGATTAAAGGAGGACCCAATAGAAAGCAAACAAAGCTAAAGTTCAAGCACATAATCATAACCTATCCATATTTCTACCTTGGTGCTCAAAAGGAAGTACAACATTAGCCCTATCAATTCGCTCTTTCTCTGACAACTCTAGACTGAACTGTACCTGTAAAAGAAACATGAATTCAGCCCAAAATGACACCTGCAGACTAGTCTGGACCTATAACAACTGGAACTGGATAAATTGTGCTCTGAACTCATGCATATAGTAGTTTGTCAGCACATGCAATTGTAGCTTGATCATTATTTTCCTTTTGCTTGAGGAGTACGCAAATTCATTGATCACATGAAAGCATTCATGTAGGTTTTAGCATACCCTCACAGTTATGAAAGGAAGAAGGAAGGGCAGGAGGAGGGGAAGAGAGAGAGATTTAATATATTACCTTTGGCACAAGACCTTGATTAATTGCTCCTTCAGATGACAAAGATGTAAAGCTGATGCCTGACTGCTCAAAGTGAACTTCTTCTGACTACATATAGGTTTAAAAACTATTAAGTCAGTCTGCTGCTATCTTGATCAGTACAAAAAGTTTCCAGAGAGAGAGAGGAGGGCATTTACCATCACACGGACACGTCCATTTCTCCGCTTAATTCTAACATGAAACTTTCCTTTCTTTAAGTTATGCTCGATCAAAGAAAAATTTTCCCAATCACCTCTCTGTCCATTTGCTGGTTGATGCAATGGTTCTAAACTGGTCACCATAGATGACAAATATTCAAGAACAGCTGCAACCCTGACCTCGTGAAGGTCTGAATGTACTAACCAAAAGATACTGGAAACCTGATCTGCAACCATAAATATCACTGAGAAAAAAGCATCCAAAAGGACCCACTGCAGGTATCAATATCCCTAATACCATCCATTAATTTCAAAAGTTTCCACTAAAAATAAGGAAGTTATCCTTTTAAATCAACAAAGGGGCATGGTATGAAGTGTTATAGGATTTTGCAACCATGAAATAGCACAACTGAAAACTTTAAAGGGTAAGTCATTAAACACCACCAGACACTATTCCAGGAGAACCAAAGACACAGAACATCGCTATGCAAATATGAGAAATTTCTTAAAACCAAACAATGTCAGGGATATGGAATAAGGAAGAAAGGTCACATATCTACCATGGCTACGAAGATTGCTTAACAGGCCTGCAACTGATGACGTAGAGGCATGTCTCAACATTTCATCTACCTAGCAGAAATAGAAGAATCCAATATAATCAGAGAATAAGAATACAATAAAAGGGAGAAATTGGAGTTGAAAATTCTAATAGCAGGAGAAATAAGCAAGCACAATTCAGCACTAACACAACTAGGTGCTAATTTCAAAGTAGTCACTTACTTGAACCCAAATTTCATTCAGTGATTAAACATTTTGTACATAATACAAAAAAAAAATCTACTTAATAAAATATATACAGAAATAGATGATCATAGACCAATCATAGACTGGTCATAGACTTGCTATGTTTCCTACTTATGTCATTATATTTTCATATAGTTCTATGCAGTAAATGAAACAGAACATTCTCTCTTTATCTCATTCTAGTCCAACACCAAAACTTGTCAGTCCATCCCAAGCTGTTTTCCCTTTTTTAAGCTTTGGGCTATTCTATCTGCATGAGCTGTAACTCAAAAACCAATGCAGTGTAGAACAGAGTCAATGAGCATCAACCAAGAGATTGCAAAGCTTCAACAAGCCATGCCTGGCATGCCATGCTTATGCAAAATGAGACAAAGTACTGTTCCCCCCTATGGTGAGGCACGTCAAAAAAGCATTGTCTGGCAAAATTACAACCAAGTGTTCTACCAAACAACAAAACAAAACAAAAACATTTATATCAAATCATTTCAACGAATTGTTTAGGTAAAGAAGAAGCTCCTCATTATAAACGAGGACAATGGACATTCTATTCTGTACAGTGCTTTTCTCCTCTCTGATTGTACCTATCTCTCATAATATTTGCTGGTACTTTGTTGTTATTAGGGAGGAAACTACCTTGCAACTTCTTAGCAAGAGATAGCACTCCTCACATAAAAAATTAAAAAAGAAAATTCCTTGTTCTTGGCACATATTTGTACTCAACGGAAGTTTCCATGCATTAAACCAGAATAGAATATCTGACAAAATTCACACTAAGCTCCAAATTTCTTGATTGTACACCTTTGCAAGTTAGACAAAATTACCTAGATAGATATCCAACAAAAATTTTGAAAGAAATACAAATCATACCATGCTAGTATGCTCATTTGAACTTTGTCTAAACTTCATATTTTCACTTTTCCCTGCATGGCATGTTTTACTAGATAAAAAAGTTTAAAGTTCACTCAATCAACTATTAACAAGCACGATAGAGAGGATTACCGAGTCTATGGCAACAGAAAACCGGTTTTTCCCACCTTCCACCAGTCCTTCAAAAAAAACAAAAACAACAATCCATAATACCCATCAGAAACCATAATTATATTTCACTATCAACTATCAGATAAAACAACTGCTGATCTTTCACACTTGAAAAGGTAATAAAACAATTTACCTTTGCCAAGTTCAATAATTGAATTGTACAACTTATCCATATGTTTCACATCCTTAAAAACATTAGCAGTACTTGAATTCGAAGCTTCACGAGAAAGAGCCGTAGAGTTTCCAGCCTCGATTAACCGGTCCTTCCAACCAAGAGGATCGCTATAACAATCCAAAATTTGAATCCTGCAAGGTCACCACACAAATCAATTTTGAAAACCAAAAAAAAAAAAATTATTTCAAATTTATAGCTTCAAAGGGAATTTTCCATGAAATTGATTAAATTTCATCTCTTCATTTAGAAACCTAAAAAAGAAAAGGGAAAAAATTATTCACCGTTTATCCGAGGAAACGACGCCGATTCCTTTGTTTTTCAACAACTCCAAATAAAACGAGGGACTCCGGGAAAACGAAACAACGACAAGCCCTCTGCCAGAAAATAAAAAATAAAAACAGTAATTACTCAAAATTCAAGTTAATAGGGTTAATTAAACGATTTCGTTTGGTATTTGAGAAAACAAAAAAAGGAAAACGAACCCTGACTGTGATTTTCCGGCTAAAATGAAAGAGGAGAGCTGGGAGAGCACGTGAGAAAACACGTGGAAGCCGAAGGGAGAAGCCATGGAGTCCTTGATTGTGAGAGCAGGCGCGTGTTCTCCTTCTAGAGCTCCGTCCCGTAATGCTCTGCAAATTGATTCCGCCATTGTTGCTGCTGAGACTATGGTCTTTCGAGTACGTCGAAAACCCTAGAGGATAAAGACTTTGGGAGGTTTTACGGGGGAATTTTGTTTTTTAATAGGTCACGATTTTTCAAATTTTAAACGCTCATCAAAATTACACAAAATTTTATTAATTTTTAAAATAAATATTTTAGTTTTCGTACAAATCTAATAGTTAGTCAATAGTTGATATCAATATTTTCATGGATTTGATGGTATCATAATATTAAAAAATAATTTTATTTTTTATTAATTTTAAAAATTATTATTATATAATTTTTTTTATTTTTTATTTAAATTTTTATTAATATTTTATAAAAAAGCTCCTAATCGAGCTCCTAAGGAGCACTTAGGGAGCCTGAGGGAACACCATATCCCTAAGGAAGCACTAGTGCTCCCTTGCTTAGGCTCCCAAGAAAGCACCGGTGTTCCTCTAACGAGCTCGATCAGGGCTCTCCTTACGGAGGGAGCACCGATCTGGTGCTCTGAGAGTGTTGGTGGTCGATTGGTGTAAGAGACGCTACTTATCAACTTGAGAGAAAAAATAAAAAAGGTATTTTAAATATTTTAATATTTAACATTAAACCTGTTTAGATGTTTAAAGTGGAGTATTCATTTTGAAAATTAATAAATGTTTATATAATTTCGATGAAAATTTGAGATATTTTACTTATGTACTTTTAAATATAAAACAAATAAAGTTGTACAACAATGTCTAATATTACCATCTATTTATTTTGATGTAAAATATTTTTTAAAAAATATTTTTAAGACTTATACTTATTTAGAAGATGAAAAATTTATTACAAATATAAAACATTTTAAGGGTCAACGAAAAAAATATCATTTGACCACATAAAATGTCTTGTGTCCTTAAGAGACATAAGATATTTTCTAAAAAACAGAAAAAATGGTCTCATCCTAAGCCTAATAGTATAAGTTTGATAAATATATAATATTTAAATTAAAATATTAAAAAATAAAAATATTAATATTTAACTAAAAATACTAAAAAATTAAAAATATTAGTATTTAACTTTAAAATATTTTTAACTTAAAATATTAATATTTAAATTATTCAATACTACTAAAATTTAAAAAAATTATATTATTTAATCAAATCATTCTAAGCAATTCATATTTTTATTTATAAATGAAATAATTCTTATTAATAATTATAACAAAAAAATTTTTAATGTTTGTTATTTGAAGAATACACATTTATAAATATAGGTTTTGGATGTTTTACAACATTGATTAATATTAATATTTTTATAATGTTATGGTAATAATTTGATGGAAATTTTTTTAAAAAAAATTAAAGCTTACGTGCATTACAATATGTGATTAAATGCTTTAAAAATATTATTATTGATTTTTTTAATTTTTAATATAAAAGCCAAATGATGTTATTGTTTTGTAATCAACTACTATTCATCATTTTAACATCCAAATAACTTCATTAAGAATGATGGAAAATATTTTCTACCAGATTATCTAAACAATAGAAAATGTATTCAAAAATTTATCCAAACAACAAAAACATTAATTTTTTTTCTAAAATATTTTATATGAAAAAAATTTTCCTAACAAGTTATTTGCTCATTGGTTTAAAAATAAATAAATAAATAAATCACATTCTAAAGTCAAATTGATTGAATGGGTAAGATGATTAGTCTCGATAATAACTAATAAATGATTTTAAATTTAATTCTTATTGATTGTCTATTTTGATGTTATCCGATGATGGAGGTAATTCTCAACATCTACATACACTGAAGCAACCTATTTGTTTCCGATTTCTTGTTTTTTTTTAAATAAAAAATTATCCTGATGCAATCCTGTTAGGGAGATAATTCCCAATATTTACAATCTAATTAGATTTTAGTTAAAAAAAATGGTTTTTAGTGTTATCCACTAAAACAAGTAATTTTTTTTATTTTTACAAATTGACTGTGTAATGTTATGTCCTTTATTCTTTTGTAAATTTTATATACGTATAAAAAAAAGAATCAGGTTGAAATAACCAAGCAAGATTTGATTAAGGAAAGCAGAGAATAGTGGGTGGTTACCAATTGTTTTGAGTTAATTCAATTACCACCATTGACATGTGAAAGTCATGCAACATTAAAAGAATAAAAAAACAATTAAATAAATAATTCTTGGAGTAAAGAAGATATATTATATTGTTTCTATATCAAGGAATCCACGAATAACTCATCTAGTGGTTCAGCTTCTCGGTTTTTCCAACAAGTCATATCAGAGTCTGATCATGAATACCTTCTTGTTCCCGTACTTATTCTTTAATAATTGAGCATTTTTAGAAAAGTGGTAATTCTCCACATTGCTCGTTTGTGGTTAAGGCTTCTGTGTTTAACCACTGTATATGGTATATGTGTTGTGCGTGAATATATATTTTTTTAATTTTATTTAATTATTATATTTATAAAATAAAAACAAGTGAAAATTTTAATTAATAAGTGATTATACTAATATTATAAAAATCTTATCTTGTGAAATGAAAATTTTTCATAGTAAAAGAAAATTTATTTATAAAGTGAAAATTTTCATCAAAATAAATTCGAATTTGGAAAAAATATGCTATAAATATGAAAAAACAAATGTTCATTTTCTTGTCTTTATGTGTATTGCACGTTAATACTCATTTTTATTTATTTAAAATAAAAATTATACATATAATATAAATTTTTTAAAAGTGTAAAATTTGAAGTGTAAGTAAATGAAATTTTTAATATTAATTTATAAATTATTCAATGCTATTAGAATTTAAAAAATAATTTTTGATTAAAATCATTTATGTAATTATAATTCTTATTTACATATTGGATAAAGTTTATTCACATTTATAATGAAAATATTTTTAAAGATAATGATTCGATGCAATTTGACTTCTTAGTTACAAATTAAATAAATTTTACTAATATTCATAATAAAAACATTTTAAATAACAATTTAGAAATATAATGAATAAAAATATCCATTTTTGTCAATCAATTTTTTTTAAGATCGAAGTTCTTACTCTATATTATAGAGTAGAGAAAACACTCATGATACATGATATAAAAACTTATAATTACTATATTATTTTGTTTCTAAATTTAATGTAAATTTATAAAATACGATAAATCATTTTTAAAAATATTAATTTCATACCCTTACTAGGTGCCTGCAGACACCCGTTAGCATAACCTTAATCAAATGCAAATTTCTATTGTAAAATTGAACTCGGAACTATTGAATCCCATATTGATAAAGTTTTTCTAATTTAATACAAAAATAAGATATAAATTTTAATTTAAAATCCCAACGTAATAAATTGATCTCAATCGCAATCACCAATACGAATTCTGAATGGGAATCACCAGTTGCAATTGTAATGCCAAATTCATCTTTAGTTGCCAAATAAAAGGACTACTTTTTGACATAAAAAGAATAAAAATATATACCGGAATTGGAATCCAATCGGAATATACCCATTCCTTTTGGTTTACAAATGATTCCAATTTCCAAATCTCCTACCACCACCACCACCACAAAGCCAGCGTTTGCCTTCACCTTGTAAGTTGTAAGCCCCTATTATATTATTAACTGCAAAAATAGAAAACTTAGAATAACAGGAAGAAGGGCGTCGGATCTTGTCGCTTGGCAAGCTGGAAATCCCCATGCTTCACGTGCGCCTCAAGTTTTTTTCCAAACTTTTTCCCAACTAAATAAATAAAAATTCCCTCTTTTTTTTTATAACCCATTCTTAAAGTCAAACCTTTATTTAATGAAAGTCTAAACTGCCACGTAAATCATTCACAACCTGCCAAGTGGAATCTAGACGGTTAACCCCGTATCTTGTTCGAAATTAATGTTTTAAAATTCTTTCTTTTAAGGTGTGGACCACAGGAGAAAGTGGGTCCCAATCAAGGTAACGAAAGAAATGCAAAAAAACAAAGAAAAAAAAAAGCAAGTGACCTACACGAGGGACCATCAATCGTAGGAACAGTAACACACGATCCCCACCGACACGTCATTGATTAGATCGGTGTGTCTATCTGTGAATACATCAGTGCCTTTTCTTCCCCATTTTGCAGGTGCGAGAACTTCCAAAACCTTTCCCCTTTTTGTCGATATGTTCCTCGAATTTATCAGTTCGCGAGTTCTTAATTTCTCCTTTTGTTAAAATAGTGTTAGAAAAACAAGAAAAGAGAACAAATGACAGTTCAAGATCCTCCTACTACTTAATTTAATGCTCTTTTACCGAAATAAATAACGAACTTTTAATTGATGGAATTCGCCAAATTGGAACGAAGCTCTGAATTGAATTGATATTGTCACGTTTCTACAATTATTTGTTTTTTTCAAAGGAAAAGACCATTTCAAGTTTTGATTAAACCAAGTTGAATATTTGTAAATAGGTATATGCCCAAAATAAAAGACCATTTCAATGTTATCTTTTTTTATTTTATTTTCACTTTTGTCTACATTTTGTTCTTTGA
Source organism: Theobroma grandiflorum (assembly GCA_036013995.1). Classification (NCBI taxonomy): domain Eukaryota; kingdom Viridiplantae; phylum Streptophyta; class Magnoliopsida; order Malvales; family Malvaceae; genus Theobroma; species Theobroma grandiflorum. Next base: position 12,968,318 of record CP142132.1, on the reverse strand, counting down.
ATTTCCCGAGGATGATATGGTCATTAACTGACCTGTTGCCTTGTAGTTTTCACAACCAATGGATGGTGACAATTACCACGAAGTATAACATGTGCTACTAATATTTTAAACGAAATGAAATTATATTAGTAATGTTAAGGTTAGACCTTATTTGTCATAAATAAAACTATATAACTTCTTATTATTTATCATAAAAAAGCTTGGACTTCATTACATGTATGTAATCTAGGCAAAAAAAAAAAGTAGTCATACGTTTGTTTCCTTTAGATTAAATGCTATTATTTAACTTTACTTTTTTAATAATAAGTAATATTCAATTGATAAGATAGTTTATCTAAACGTAAATAGTTTCGTCTTTATCATATTGAATACAATAGATAAGAATTGAACAAATTCCCAATTTTTTCATAGTAAGATAACAATATTTATTTGATATTTTTCTTATATTTTATATTTTATTTTAAGCATTTAAAAGGAGAAATGGAAAAGATAAAAAGAAAAGAAAAGGTGGCATGGAAATTTCGTGCAGAATTGGGAAGATAAGAAAGAAAGAAAGAAACTGCAAACAAAGCAAAGCAGAGTCGTAGTGAGACCCCACCTCGTCTTCTTCCAATCTATCTCCATCTAAAAACTTCCTATTCACACTCTCCGCCTTTTTTCCAACTTGTTTCCCTCTCTCTTGTTACCCTTTCAAACTCTTTAAATACCAGCAAACAATGCCCATTCCCTTCCTCCTCATCTTTCTCCCCTAGTCTGTTTCTTTTTCTTTTGTCCAAAAAAATAAAACTTAATTCATTTCCTTGTTGGGTCTTCCTCTTTTTTACTTATTTTTTTCATTTCGTCAATGGCAAAGGCTAATGCTGACAAGTTGAGGCGGTTAAGAGCTTGGGTGCAAAACTACGATTGGGGAAGATGTGGAGCGGAGGCACAGGTGGCGAGGCTGTTGGCTTTGAATTGTGGGGCTGAGGTTGAGCCTGAAAGGCCTTATGCTGAGTTTTGGATGGGGACCCATGACTCAGGGCCAAGTTTTTTGGCTGATGAAGAAGGACAAGAAGAAGAAAATGTGGGTTTAAAAGAGTGGATTGGGAAGAATCCGAATGTACTTGGTCATAAGGTTTTGGAAAAGTGGGGGTCTGATCTTCCTTTCTTGTTCAAGGTTTGTTCTTCATTTCTTGGATTTGAGTGATTTTTATTTTTCTGGGTTTTTGTCTTTTTTATTAGTGGAAAATTGAGTTTTGATTTTGTCTCTATGTTTTTTTCTCTCTTGGATTTTATTGGATTAGTAGTTTTCTTTTTAAAGTTTTTGTCTTTTGTTTTTTAAAGGGAAAACCATCGTCTTTGGCTTCAATATTAATGGAGATTGAATTTTCACTACTCTTCTAAAATTTTATTATTTACCATTTTTTGGTTTTAAGTTGAATGTAACTGAATTTTGATTTAATGTGGTGTTCGTGAGTTTTTTTTTTTTCTCCTTGGGGTTTTAATCAGTTTAATTTGGATGGTTTTACCTCAATTTCAATTTGAATCAACACTATCTATATAGCAATTTGGATATTGGAATGGATCTTGGATAGTTCATGCCAAAGAACTAAGCTTGAGAGTGTAAAATGGATATTAATCACTTTAACTAGAATATCAGCAAATTTGTCTATAAATTGTCTAATTTGGTTCTGTGGCTATAACCATATGCTGTAATATAGGTACTTTCAGTGGCAAAAGCCCTGTCAATTCAGGCACATCCAGATAAAGAATTGGCGAAAGGATTGCATAAGTTACAGCCAAATCTCTATAAGGATGGTAATCACAAACCTGAGATGGCTTTGGCAATAACAGAGTTCAGGGCCCTTTGTGGGTTCATTTCTCTTGAGGTAGTATATTAATCATGCTCAGCTTTGGGTGGAACTTTTAGTTTCGCTAATATTTCTCTCCTGCTTATTGGCTTTTTTGAGAAGGAAATAACTCTGCCCTTGTGTTTGATAAAACTCTGTCAGTGGATATGCATGATAGTTATTGATACATGCATTTTGTGACTAGATATACTTATCATCTATGCTGTCAAGTTGTAATCATGCTGAACAACTATTATGGAAATGATACGCATGCTGAAACCTTGAGGCTGAATTCCATCTGAATTAGAGACAGAAGATAATTGATCTTGACTTTCCATGAAACTTACACCTGCTGCTAAGTTTTCCGGTTGGACTTGTTTCATCCTCAAAGTTTGGCCTAAATAGTAGGGTCCTAAATATTGTACTTGCTGTCATTTTGCTACAATTTAATGTCACTGCACCAGAATATTCTCATATCTATTGATATTAGAGGGATTTTGTTGACATTTTAAAGCTTATTTCTTGTCTGTATGAGCTAATGATTATAATGCTCCAGTACTGTTACCCAGGTCATCACATTTTAGAGAAGTTTGATACCTAGTCAGGCAATTTCATAGTGCTTCTGCATGAAGCGGAAAAAGGTTTTTTAAATGTGAAGTAATATCCATCTTGAGTGTTTTCCTCAAATCATGTCTTACTGCTCACTCAGTTATTTCCAAATTATGTCTGAAATATCTTGAGGAATTTAGGTATTATTCATGTGGTTTTCCAAAAACTCACATGTTTTTTGGTTTTGGTGAACCATGCATCTTGTCTATGTATATAAAATTTGCTGGTGATTTTCTCAACTGTAGTTACTAATTTGGATCAAGTATTTATCCCCCTTGCAGGAGCTTAAGGGTGTGCTTGAAGATGTTCCTGAGATTGTAGAATTGGTTGGCACTGCATCAGCAAACCAAGTCTTATATATTGACAAGAAAGATGGGGCAGAGAAAGTAAAATCTGCTCTGCGGTCAGTTTTTACCCAACTCATGTCAGCTAGCAAGGAGATGACAACTAAAGCAATATCAAAGCTGAAAAGTCGGCTGCACATGAAAAGTCAGGTCTGCAGAAATTTTCAGCATTATATATATTTTTCTGTACTGCATAGAGGCATAAAACTGAGAAAGGGATCAATGGTCATCACCTAGTTATGTTCCTTAGAAACATAACTATGAGGGAACATTGATGTGGTCCTTCTCTTTAGTGTTCCTGCATAAAGTTGCTGTTCTGAGAACTTGACTTTGAAACCGTGCTTTGCGTTAGTCTGTTTTAGACTTCTGCTATCATACCAAAAGATGGCTACTAACCAAATCTTTATCTAAAGAATGATAGCAAATTGATTTTCCTTATAGGCTTTGGTCTTGGAGATCTTCTGCTCTTTACATCTTTAAGCTATAAATATGTCACTTTAGTACCTGAATAAATTCATCCAATTAAGTTGTCTTGATGGTCAAAAAGCTATGCCATTTCTTACTTCGCTAAGTTGTGGACTTAAACTGGTTTAGCACTGCTTATTTTGTATAGCTCTATATTGATTTTGTATAGTGAAATCAGCCAGATACCAAGAAGCTGCAAAGAGTGTATGTTATATATTGTTTTATTTTCCCTTTGGCCAGGGCATATCGGACTTGTAATAATTCTTTGATTTTTATAGTACTATCTTTGATAGATTATCTTATCTTTCTCTTTCCAGCGTGTAAAGTTGTTAAATAGTAGCTGTTCTGTATAGTTTTTCTTCCCTCTTTTTCTCTTCTGGCTGTATTCTTTACCTTTTCTTGATAGTATATTTACTGTTTTTTCTTTTGCTTGCATCAGTTGAGGTGCCTGACAGAGAAGGAACAGTTGGTGTTGCACTTGGAAAAGCAATACCCAGGTGACATAGGTGTCATATCAGCCTTCTTTTTCAATTATGTGAAGCTTAATCCTGGTGAAGCATTGTATCTTGGGGCAAATGAGCCTCATGCATACCTAAGTGGTGAGTGCATTGAATGCATGGCAACTTCAGACAATGTTGTGCGGGCTGGTCTTACTCCCAAGCATCGTGATATCCAAACTCTTTGTGCCATGCTCACATATAAGCAGGTACAAGTATTTGATCAAGGTTTCGAATTCCATTTTCTATTTGAAAGTAAATAATTTGTTAATGCTGCTTTTGTGTTTAATAAAGTAATATTTCAAAGTTTATCTATTTTCCTGAACTAATTTGCTTGCTTTATGAAATTTGATGTCACGGATGCCACTGGGAAATGCTTTACTTTCGATAATGTGACCGGATAACCATTGTTTGTTTGTCTTTTCTAATGGGACAGTTTTGATTGATACCATAAGGTGAAAAGTTGTGCACATGTGCTTGGATTTAAAAACATATCTCTCTCTGTTTTGTAGAAGAGGCTTTGTTCTCTTTGTTTTGCTTCACCTATTTTCCCTCATGTTCAGTCGGATGTAAGAAATTAATTTTCCTGTTACTGCAAATCATGTCAACTTGAATACTCCTGTACTAATAAGTTGACATTCTGTTTATGGGGCTGTAGAATTATGCCTTCAGCAGAGGATTGCTGATTGAATCTGAACATTGAAATGCCTAATTTAGTTGAAAATTTTTAGTTTTGATTGACTTGGTCTTGGTTCTATGAATATGAAGGGCAACTGAAGTTCTACAACTTAAAAATCTTTTGCTTGTTATTTCTGTTGCAGGGCTATCCTGAAATCCTGAAAGGATTTCCATTGAGCCCGTACATAACAAGGTATCTCCCACCCTTAGATGAGTTTGAGGTTGATCGTTGCATTCTTCCTAAAGGGGCATCAACTGTTTTCCCAGCCATCGCAGGACCTTCTATTTTCCTTGCCTTTGTTGGGGAGGGAACATTGCATACCGGATCATGGAATGATATAGTTACTGAAGGAGACGTGCTTTTTGCGCCAGCCAATACAGAGATTACCATTAGTACTGCATCTGAGCTGCAGCTGTACAGGGCAGGGGTGAACAGTAGGTTCTTGCATGCCTTGTGAGTGTAGAGCAGAGCAGCAGCCATCAGCCCCGGCGAGTAAATAGGTTATCAATTATTAATTAATTATTTATTGGATGTATCTATGCTATCTTTTGCTGCCATTTATAGTTGTCCATTCATGCACTACAATGTTAATGTTAGGACATGCAAATATAATATAGTCAAAGTTAATACCATTCATATCTTCCAGAATATAAATAAATAATTTAAATTCATTTTCTTAATTTCTATGTGCAAGAAATTTGGTCTTCCATCACACCCATAAATCATGTTGCCGTTGGACTGGTGGGATATCCATGCTCCCACCACCTCCATTTTTTCTCTTCTTTTTAATTTTCTCTCATCAACGAAGTGGAAACCTCAATTTTCTACGACAGCAGTCGTTCACGAATCCATTGAGCAGAAACAATGTATAGAGGTTTCCCTTTACATGATTGGAGGTTGGAGCAACGAGAATTCCGTGAACTTCGTAATTTGTACATAAGATTTTCATGAATCACAGAATTGGTTTTCAAGTTTTTCTAACATATACGCCACTTAACCTCAATAGAAAAGGCACGGGAACTGATTGTTACAAGTGCAAGCTAGAGAGGTAGATGGAATTTGAACCATTAAACCAAGGCTTGATTGTTGCCTAAAGACACTTGCCCTCGGCATTTCTCCTCCAAATTTGTTAAGGTTGAACACCACAAAAGAAAACAATCCCAGGTAGTTTAAGAGCTTCTATGTTACACTCCAAGTACAATTGTCAATTTCACTTGAATGATCAAACACCAAAGGCAACCATCAGTCATATTTGCAACTCAAGAAAAACAACTACCAACTCGTAAACAGCATCAACAACTCTTTCTTCCGTAACCAGGAATTAAGAAAGCCAAAAAGATTCACTAACGTGAAGGCCGCAGAAAGAGTATTTCAACAAAATATTCATTTGTCCTATTTGAAAAACAAACTTAAATCAAAGTCAAAATTTCAAATAGTACCCCTATCCAATGCAATTAAGAACTCTAAAATAAATAAACAGAGAACAAAAGCTTGTCCCATCAAAGTTCTTCAGGCTTCTGTAATTGGATATTCAAAAACTACATCCTTCCCGGTAAGCTTCCTGTATACTCCAGCAAATGTCTCCAGCTTGTACTCGGTATTGTTTTTCTCCTTTGGGTCCAAGAAAACCTGAGAAGTGAGAGGATAACTACTTCAGATATGCTATGGTTGAAAGGAAGCATGAAAAGAAAACATATTCAGTGTTGCTACGCTTAGCAAGGTATCTCAACTACCTTCATTATTTTGGATCCATCAATTCGGTATCTGGTGCGCTTCCCAACAATCTCAGCAGGGTGCACCATATCTTCAAGCATGGCTTCATGAACAGCAGTTAGTGTGCGGGTGCGAGGTCGCTGAACAGCAGAGCCTTTCTTTGGTGGCCTCAATATCCTCCGGGTGGCAAGCATGACAACATCCTGCAACAGAATACATGAACCAATTTACAACTAAAATTAAGTCTTTTCACCAAGTAACTTTGAAATTTACACACACACACACACACACTCTTATATACTGAATTAAATTTCATCTGGGTTTTTAATAGAAAAGTAGAGTAAATTACCTTTCCACTGAACTTTTTCTCCAGTTCTCTAACAAGACGTAAATGAACCTTGCGGAATGCCTTCCTCAATCTGTAGGGAACATAAATGACAACTGCCTTGCGGTTTCCAGAAACATCCATTTGACTGCAGGATTAAAATGCATCTTCAATATTAGTTGACAAACTGGCCAATTTAAGTGGTAGAGAACACATGAAAATCTAGAAAAGGCAATGGGCTTTGAATCCATACACTGCTGAGTTTATATACAGATCTTGCAACTCGGCCTTAAAATCTTGGTTAGTATTCTCCAAATCCAACAATGCCTGCAGTGCCATCAAGCATCAGAAATCTTCAACAATTTGGATTGCTAAACCATAAAAGGTGCTTATACAGGAGCTTGACTAACCTGAGCAACTGTCTCTTCAAATTCAGTGGGTTCAGCATCCTTGTCCTTGTGGATCTTCTTCCTTGATGTATACATCTTGGCAGTTCTGGAAAACAAAAATGTCCTTTAAGCTTTGAAGAGGTACTATTCATACACATAAAAAAAAGTTTAAACCCAGACTACTATCTTTGTAATTTTCAAGTATGCCCATCATCCATAACCTCATCACTGACAGATGTAATCTTACACAGTTAACAGAAAGAGATTAGTTACAAACATAAAATTATAATCATTAAATGCTCATTTTAGTTCAATTACGTGAGCTTAAAAAAATGTGTAACTGACCAACAAGCACTTACAAATATCTCCCAGCAAAGTTCACCAAACAATTTCACTATTCTTCTTCTAGGAGCACAATATACCATTAACCTAAATGCTTGTGAAAAAATTTTCAAACCCTATGAAATATGGATGTACACGTCAATTAGAAACTGATAAATACTGAAAGGTTTCAGTTTTCTACTTTTTCCCATTTTGTTTTCTAAAAAGCCTAACATTTTCCACAGCAAAACTAAAAGAAAATGGCTTCGACAACAAACTTAACAAGACAAAAATATAACCCAAAGAAAAAAAAAAGAAAAAAAACAATAAACCTTTAAACAACCCAAATGACTAAGATAATGCCCAACACACATATCAGCTAAGCTACTACCACAGAAATCTACGAGCAAAAGAAAGAAAGTAATAAGAACCCAATTCACAAAAAAGTAAAATGAAGATAATCCATTTTGTCAATAAACTCAAACAACACTTCAATCTATCTACATATTATAAACAAAAGGGCAAAAAAGTCGCTTTGAATCTCCAAAAAAAAAAGTGCAAAGTAGAAGAAAACAAAGAGAACCCAATTCAAAAACAGGTAAAATAAGGCTACCCGTTATGTCATTGAACTCAAAAACGCTGAAACAAGGCTTCATTGTTATGCTACATTAAAATGAAAAGAAGCGGCTTTGAAATATATGAAATAAACGAGAAAGGAAGGGGAAAACGAAGAGAACCCAAATGATGAAAAGGCTTACCGAGCAGTGAAGCGAAGGTCGATAAGAATCCGTAAAGCTCTGCTTTTGGCTTCTGCTTCAGCTGCTGCTGCTTTGAGGAAGATAGCGCTAAGTGTATACGAGGGTTTAATAGGTGTATTGCCAAAATTAGGGTTGAGTGTCTTGCCACAGATCGAACGGTTCAGATTTATACAAAAAACGGTGTCGTTTAATTTAAATAGTTCATATCCATACCGTATATATGCAACTCGTTCTTTTTTCCTTCCTTTTTGTTTTTCTCTTTTTTATTAATAAAAATAAAAAGCTAAAATGTGAGAATTTGTAATTATTATCAAATTTCTTTTAATCTCTTCTCCCAAACTTTAATTAATTTGAAAAGGTTGTATTAAAACTGTTCATAAGCCTCAATATCATTTTTTATAATAATTTTGCTTTTGTTAATTAATCATATGTTAATTTAAGTTTCATTTTATTGGTGCTTTACTATTTTTTCTAGTATTTATTTTTTACTTTTTAAATATTTGTTAAAAAAGTATAACATAAAAAATTAATATTAATTATTAATTATTTAAAAAATATTATTTACTTTCATGTCAAAATGTTTTGAGATGAAATGGATATAAGAGATTGTCACTAGGAATATCAACGAGTCGAGTACTCTATAATTTCGAAATATCCGAACCCTAACCATATTAAAAATCAACTATTCTAATCCTATTAATTACCTGTATAATTTTAAAATTATTACCCTAATCCTAACCCTTATATTTTTTTACTACCATATAATTACCCTAACCCGTTTGAAAATCCAATTAGATTAAAAAATTATTAAAATCTATTTCATGATTACCCAATTACCCGAATCCGTATATATATACTAAATTGTTATTTATTTTTTTATAACTTTTTACCTAAACCTATTACCATCTATTTTCTTTTTATATATTTTACTTATCTAAACCTAAAAATTTATTTATTGTTTATTTGTGATTTTCTATTTTTTTCATTCAAAATTCCTAACATAATATCATATAATTTTTTTATATATATTTTTTATTTTGATTAATCATGTACCTAAAGTAATATGCATTTTAACAAAAACTGAATCACAAATCCATACAGCAAAGATAGAAGATTTCACTTTGATTAGGCTAGAAATAGCTCAAGTTGATTGGCGCATGGTGGAGCCCCAAATCAGCTTACTTAACCCACTTAACCCTCTTCAAAATGCACCGTTTGGGATGTAAGGATCCTCCCCGAACGACGTCATTTCAAGCTTTAGCCTCCAAAGCCAAAAGCTTTAGCCAAACAATGCTGTGTTGGTTATTTTTTTTTTCACAAACCCTAAGTATATAAGCTAAAATTTCTTCCCCTTTCCTCATTTTTCTTCTTCCATTTCTCTCTCCCACTCTCTCTACCTTTTCTTTAACACAAAATCATTTTCCCTTCTTTGCAACCACCAAGGGTTGCCGGTCAAATGACAATCTCACCTTCGTCGCCCCTCATCACCAAACCTAGACACCATTTCTTCTTATCAAAACAAAATACAAAGCCACCAACCCTTAAACTCCTAAATGCTGCGAGAATCAAAAAAAGAAAAACCTATCCTTGATCTTCTGACTTGTTTCCCTTTTTTTTTTTTTATTGTTTTTGCTATTTTGTTTCTGATTGTGGTTTGTTTTTGCTATTTTGTTTCTGATTGTGGTTTTTAGTTGTTGCTGATTGTGGTTTTTAGTTATTGGTAGAACTTAGGGTTCTTTCTCTTTTTGTTGATATTTTAGGATTTTTAGGAAAGGTTTTTAAGGCGTAGTTAGGTTTTTTTGTTCTTTGAATAAGCTGTTTAGGATTTATGAAATTAGGAATATCCGTAGACTAAAAAATGATCGGGTTCAAGTAACGGGTATTCAAAGTATGATACTCGAACTTGAGTTAGGTAATGAAATTATTACCCGAATTCGCTTTTAATCTATTTATAGAGTACCTTAATCCGGTATAATTAAATCGGGTGCCTGCAGATACTTTATAATAGAGTATTCATTGACATCTCTAATTGTCACAAAACATATCTATAGAGAAAACAATTATTTGACTAATTTCATGAGGAACTTAAGTTTTTTTATTGCAAGCATTTATTTTGGTTTTTATTCTCCTCTTATAGAAACAAACGATCTTATAACGGATGATATGTTAGAGATTAATCTCTCTTGATTGATAAAAGAATAAAGACTTTATTCAAAAAGAAATAAGTATTCTTTTAGATTTTACATAAGGCAAATCTTCAATTTGAGCTATTCAATTTTGTTTTTTTTTATGATTTAAATCACTATAGCAAAATAGCATATTAAAAGTTTAAATTTAGTAGGTAGTTCAAAAATTGTTTTCTGATTCCCTTTGCACTTTAATAAAAAGAGAAAATGGCTTTCAAATTAGAAAGAATTAAAAAAATATATAAAAAAGAAGAATGAATTATCTTTAATTCATCATTCTTATCAAGCATTTCCTTGAGTTAAATCTCGAATTATTCCCAAAAAAAAAAAAACAGTATTATTCATACATGTTGGATGAGAGCAAATGAGAAGCCTTCTATAAAATATCCTCGCATGGTCATATCATGTACTATCTGCTCAAACCATTTAACCATGATAGTATCACATTAGCACCTTTTTCCCATGAACAGTCCAGCATTATGTCATGGGCAACTCCTTCAATACAAACTGGTGACACATCATAGAACCTGCCTGTTTCCCTCAGTCCTTCCGCGTCCTACAAGATATATTGATCTATAAACAGGGGGAAAAGGGTCCAAATATGATGAAAATGGTCAAAGCAAAGTTTCAGGCATTTAATTTTTCTGTTTATGCATATTATTCTCACATGTTTGTGGACTTTGGTATGGGATCAGAGGAAACAATATGCAGTAAACTTGGAAGGGAATAGATCATATGCTGAAGATGGGGATTACCACTATGAAGTCATCTTTTGCACCCAGCACAAGAACTTCAGCAGAAGATTTGGTCATTTTTGGCACTGGAAGAGATGCATTCAGCTTCCTAAGATCAAACAACGGCATCCTTGAGCTTTCTTTCATTAGCTCCTGGTAACTGAAAGAAAACAAATATAATCAAAGCAGGCATGCAGTACAACAGAATACAAGAAAAGGATTGGGGGAACTAGGTTTTAATCTAGAAGCATTTTCTTCAGTACATCAAATAAGAAAATTTTTATTGACCCATGGTTTTATACCCTTCTAGCAAGTTTAGCCGTTAGACTAATGGAATGCAAAATGAATAATCAAAACTTTTTGATGTCCTGTAACTTAGAAAGAGAAGAATGACAGCAAGCCATAGTGTATGCCACATGAAAAGCTTTGGAAATTTCAGGCAAACACAAACACTCCATGATGACACACTTCTCCCAGCACAGAAGAATGATAAATCTATCTGAAGGGTAGAAATGTACTTAAGAGTTAAGTTTACACTCCATGAGTATGAGGTTTAACATTCAAACTTGTCAAGCAATTCATGTGAAAAGTTAGCACCTTTTCCGGAAACTGGAATACACATGTGAAAATCGTAATCCATAGTACTAAGCATCGTAAATCAAACACCCATATCAAAGACACTAAACATAGTCACTATACGTTTGTATTTGACTCTTGCCCTTTTACACGCCCTCTTGGCTTAACACGAGTTCAGTCAAGGCTTCAGATCTACACAAATTGTTTGATGTACTTAGGGTAACAGACCACTAGTGTATACGCTGTCGTGCTATAGTAATGACATCGTAGAGTACTGGCTTTTGACATTAATTTCCTGCAATGGCATTTGGTGGTCGGTAAAATAACTTCATGAGTTTTCTAATGCAAAAGATCCATTGAGATGGTAACTACAAAGCATATGTTTCATGTCATTGCTTATTAAATGTGAGCAATTGATTCATACTCAGTTACTGAGAAAATTTAAAAAACCATACTTGATATTTCACATAATATTTTACAAGGAAGACGTGCCTCTTTCAGGTTGAAGGATGTTGCCTTATATAGGCGTTATAATACTAAATAATAACAAACTAGTCACTATCGACGATATTGATATGACATTTACAAGATTCATATACCTTTACTAAAGATTTACTTAATAAGACTAAAAGTTACATAATTGATGTACATTTTCTTAAAAGTGAAAACAAAAAATAAAAAGAGAGAGAATTTGATTCTTTTTGTTCCTTTTGAGGTGACGTTACTTTTAATGAGAGCATTGGATTTCTTTATTCTTTATCCTGATACGACAACATATTGGTGACGTGACCCTTAACACAATTTGAATTTTATAAACTTTGAATTTTGGACTTTCATGGATTGTTTTCTACGAAGTTAGAGCCTTGCTTGTCTTGAGAGAATGGGCTATTCTTGTTTTGTTATGGTAAATATCTCTTGGACATGTTCTCCATAATTCTGGCCGCGGAGTGTTCCATTTGCTCCTGAAGTTAAGATGTTGGTTCAGTCAACCCTTGCTAGAAGGTATATTAGTTGGTCAAAATGGCACATTTCCATCTTGAAGAATCGGCCTGGTTTGAAACCAAAAGTCCTGATCATTTGTCCAGTATGGACTGTAAGGAAAATATTTTACTTCGGAAGGGAGCATTAAGGGAAGATTCACATGTTTGAGATGTAAAGGCTTATAACTCCAATCATTTCAATTCCACTATTGGGAGTGGCTGCCGGTGTAGATTCGTAGTTGTAGCTTCAATTTTTGGGCACACCCCATGGGATAGTGTTGCCATGGATTCTCTTGGAGATATGGATATCTTTCTTCAGGGATGCTTTTGTCATTCATGCTGCAGAGAAGGTCAAGCAATTCTTTGTAAAGTTGTTTCCTTGTGAAAGCGTTTTCATAAAGAGGAAGTGGGGAAGAAGTGTAAGGTGTAACAAATGGTTTGAATCCTTCTGAAGTAAAAAGTCTTTCAAAGATGATGACCATAAAACTGTATGGGTCACTAACGTGGGTTTTGAGAAGTGTTCGCCACGTTTCCAGAGAATAGAACCATTTGAAAAATGTTGAGAGGTTGTCTGATTAGAACCTCTCTATGATGGCCTACTTGAGATTGGGAGTGGGGAACTCGATGACAATGCTATGGAGCTGGCAAAGGTACCATATAAATGGTAGTAGACTTTTTAGGAAATTGGCATAGTAGGGAATACGAAAGAGATGGAGGAAAAGATATTTGTGATCCATACCAGTTGGTCTAATCGCTTGGCCCCCATGCCTAATGATGAGACTACTTTGATAATGGAAGAGTTTGTCTCTTACCCTAGTGAGTTCTAACGAGGAAAAAAAATATACCCCAAACTAATGTAAGTAACCATTATTGGTCCACGATATTGCTTGAAGAGTCCAACTGACAAAGAAAAGTATATGGATACAAAAATGGAAAGTTTAAAGACCTGAAAATCCACTACCACTCCATTTTTAAGGAGATTCTTGCCGTCAAAAATGGCATTAAGAAGTTCGAGTTTCATCTAATAAGCCATCATTTCACTGTGGAATCAAACATGTCAGCCTTTGAGCACATGCTTAACTTCAAAAAAAAAAAAACTCTTCCTAACGCACAGCTATTACGCTAAGCGTAATGATTTTCACAGTATTCTTTTTCCTTCAAGCATATAAAAGGTAAGGACAATGTCTTCCTGGATATGTTATCCCGACCAAGTCTTTCTACTCAAAATCACTCCCTCTCCAAGATACTCCAAATTACCGTAATGGTTAGACCATTGTTTTGACCGTTTGCAAATGCTCCCTCCTCTTTCAAACCATCCTGTCAACCCCTCATATCTTCCTCATCCGAAAGACCTTCCTGACCTAAAGGAAAACCTTCCCCTTGACAAGCTCCCACCAGAGCTCCTCCCTTTAGTTACCACACATTCCTTCCATACTCATGCCAACCCACTCTCAATAAGATAAGAAAGTCAGATAATAAGGAGATTTGGTGATTGAACAATCCAGCCCATAGAAATCCATCTTAGGTATCCATTCATTCACGCACTCCATTTTCCATTTTCCTACTCGACATTGGATAACTTTCCCAATAGAGACTCTTTGCTTTCTCTGGTATTTTTGTCACCTGTGCTATGCTGCTATCGAATTTCCATTTGATCTTCTCATGAAAACTCTCCAAAAGTTTTAGGACAACATTTTTAGGCCCAACAAGCACATCCTTGATCCACACCATGACCACCTCAAACACTTCCTCAATTGGTTCAAACCCATGCCTATTCGGAAAAAATGACTCACAATGTACCAAAAATTCCATAAAGACCACAAATATAATCTCATCGTGTTTCACAGGCCCTACAACTATAAAGATACCATCTAGTATTTCCCTTACACAGCTATCCTATCCAGCCAACCATACTACCTCCACAATGAAATTCATATGCATCCTCAAGAGTATGCTGAAATATCAAAACAGCTCTGTGAAATGAACAAAGCCATTCCAGTAAAAACCAAGCCCCAATTTCAAGACTAGCCTTGGAAAGAATATCCCAAAGACTATGTCACCCAATTAAAGATTGATAGACAAATCTACCAAGATAAATTTTAAAACCCAATTACCAAACCACTAGATCCTACCTTTGAATTTAATATGTCTAAGCTCAAGCCGGTACAAGGGAACCCATACTGACAGACACTGGTCATCCAAGAGCCACAGCCAAAAGTCCCAACTAGCTTCAGAAAGACCCAAGACCTCGACGCTTATGATTTTGAAAATGATCCATATGACTTAGGTGAAGTCCCGAAAATCTTCTTTGTCGATAAGCTATGCATAAGACTGGCTGTAACCAAGGCATCCACTAGCAAAGGCAAAGAAATACTCCCCGAAGAAGAGATGGAAGCAACAAACCAAACCTATGAACAAATTTTTGACAATAACTTCTCCCTTAGAGCAGACAACAACTATCTGAACTTTCCATTTGACAACCTATGAAAGCCCAAAATCCAAAGCCCATAAAATCCAAATTATGTTTGATAATGCTAAGTGTCTCAACATGCCACATCACCAATGTGTTGTCAAATCAAAATAAAGAATTAAGAAATCCAATGTTCTCCTCAAAAGTAACGTCACCTCAAAAGAAGTAAAATGAATTAGATTCCTCATTTTTTTTCCTTTATGCCTTTGTTTTTATCTTTTGCTTTCACCTTTAGAAAAATGTATATCAATTATGTAACCTTTTAGTCTTATCATGTAAAGCTTTAATAAAGACATAGAAATCTTGTAATGCCAGATCACTATCATCGATTGTGACTAATTTATTCTTATTTGGTCTTATAACGCTTATATAAGACAACTCCTTCAGTATAAAGGAGGCACGCCTTTTTTTACTTGTAAAATATTATGTAACACATCAAGTATGGTTTTTTAAACTTTCTCTCTTTGACTACTCTCTCCTCTCAATCCATAACTGAGTATGAATCCACTGCTCATATTTAGTAAGCAATGATACAAGTCATATGCTTTGCAATTGTCACCTCAGTGGATCCTTTGCGTCCAAAAACTTATGAAGTTATTTTACCAACCACTGTATGCTACTGTAGGAAATTAACGTTGAAGGCTGGTACTCCACGATGTTATTACTGAAGCATGACGACGTGTACACCATGACCCTATTACTCTAAGCACATCATATAATCCGTATAGGTTTGAAACCTTGACCGAACCTGTGTTAAGCTAAGAGGACATGTAAAAAGGTGAAAGTTGGCTACGATCATATCGTGACTATGTTTAGTGCCTTTAATACGAGTGCCTAGTTTACAAAGTTTAGAGCAATGGACTACGATTTTTGTGTGTGTACTCCGCTTTCTGGCATCGATCCCTCCTCTTTCGTATCACTTTAACTTCACCCATGGGAATCTCATTCCCATGACGAGGGGTGGTAATGTTACTTTTTAAAGAACAGGGAAAGTAACTAATTTCTTTTGAATTGAGATGCCCGGCAGCCTCTTTCTCACATTCTCGTTTAATTAACAAATTTAATTATAAAAAGCATGCAAATCTCATTTAATTAATTAACTAACGAAATAGATAATTAAATAAACAAATTAACTAATTTAATCTCTAAAATTTAGCTAATTTAATTATAAAAGCATACAAGTGTATTAAACTTGTATTTTGATATATAAGCATAATTTAAGAAATTAACATCACATTCCCAATAAAGAACTTGTAAATCAAACACTAATTTAACCCAACAATCACCTTCCATTGGAAAGTTGAAGTAGTAAAGCACCAAATGCCAGATAAGAGTCATATCCTATAACATCTATGCAGAAAAATAATTATGAATATTCACATTTCCTTACTTGTTAACTTCAGAATCTCATTTGCTATATAAACATCTTATTTAAAGTCTGAAAATGGAAAGACAGATATCCAGATACCAGAAAAAAAAAAAAACCTCATTATTTTGTGAATTCACCTTCAAAATGTCTTTTACAAAAACAGACTCTCAAGTTAATTTTATATTAAGTTGATATTGTTGAGGTTATAGACATCTTTGTCTTATTCAAAATTACCAATATGACTTAGGTTTGCATTATTGGTAGTTTATTTCACTATAAACTTTGAACGAAACACGATTAAACAAAGAAGCTTATTTGTTACCATTAACAATTCCAAACAACAGAAAGAAACCAATGCTCATAGATGTAAATAGATGGCCGATGTACAAACCGTAGCACCAGATTATCTTCCATTTTAGAAGAGAAAAACGTCTCTCTACAAAGAGATACTGAAGTTTGAAAAGCTTTAGCAGCTAGGCTACGAGTCACCTGCTCAGGAGATTGAACAAATCCTTGTCAAGCATTTAAGGTTTCATATGTATATTCTTCATGAAAGTTAAGGCAGGAGAAAAAGAAGTAGGATATCATGAAAAACTATTACCATTTTCTCAATCAGAGAAAGATGTGTTTCTCTTGTGGTATTTTTTCTTTCTGTTATTTATTTATTTCTAAATTTCAATTATTGGATGTCCTCAATATAAAAATGCAGAATCTCTAATTAATCTTTCCCTGACCCTGTGGAAAAATACAGCTAGCAAAATCTAAAATAAAATATTAAGACCAGCAGCATAGTTTCAGAGCTTGTGAAGCCTATTGGAAGAATAAAATGCAGATCCAAGTTCCTTTATATCCATAAACCTAGTCTGAATGAATGAACCTGAAAAGACAAGGGGGTTGAGATTTGTTTTCATATTGGTGTCCTCAAAATGTAAAAGCAGTTACCTTAAAAGCAGCAATGGGTTTGGAAAAGAGATACCGCCACACTAAGCCACTGAGCAAAATAAGGAATGTCAGGCATGGGCAGTTACTTTCAAAATAAGGAAGAGTGTAAGCTTCTGTAGCATGGTAAGTCACCTATTACCAGAGGGTGGAACAGAGCAGACTAAAACAGCGCCTGTGAGTTTGGGGTACAAAGTGTCCATTTCTAGATACATTCAACCAGCATAAGAACACAGTCAGTATAAGGAAATTCTTTCTTAAAACCACTAAAAAGATCAAGATCAAATCATGAAAGATAGGCTTTTAGATCTATAAGACTCACTTCACAAGACCTACCTCAAAGTGGAAACACATGTCATAGTCTAAATTTTATATAAGATCATGCATTACTACCTTGAGGCACAAGCTAGATTCTAGACAAGAACCATTGTCAGTCAAATGATTTCTAAAGATTAGCTTAAATATTCTACCCAATATTTCTACAGTTTTTCAAACTCATGAACAAATAGTAAGATGATTCATATGTGATCAGGAAGTGTGAATCACCTTCTGGAACACTTTCACAATATTAAGCAGAGGCAAAGAATTTTATAATGACAATGGCACAATCATACCAAACTATTGCCTATGTCTCATTGATCTATTAGTCCTCAATTTCTCAAATATTGTGAGCCACCCATATGTACATACTTACCAAACGATTGTTCATTTCTCATATTTGCAATATAATACTGGATGATAAGCCCTCCAAATGAGTGCCCAAGTAAGACTGGTGGCGAGTTGAGGTTCCTTTGGATGAAGTCAGCGACATCACCTACATGTGTCTACAGATTATGAGTGAATGGCATATTAGAAAAGGATCTCCTTTAGTCTAATCAATAGTGTTCAAAAGAGTCAAAGAGGGCGGCATTATCAAAGTTTTTTTTCTGAAAGCAACAATTTTCTGGCAAAAGGTAAAATACCTGAAGAGAACCGGCAACAGTACCAGAAGGTTCATCACTTTCACCCTGCCCTCGTGCAGCAACAATATTCCAAATCAGTACCAAATTTGCAAACAAAAGTTGCTTAAAAATGAAATTTTGTAAATATGCCGTAGCTAAACTAAGAGGATTGTTAGTGAAGCTTTGATAATTTTATAACCAAACACCTCAGCTTTCAATTTTTTTTTTTTTTTGAAAAGTTGCTTTCAAATTATTAAAGAGAGAAAACTTAAGAGTTGTAGTCAGTCACTCTGATGCAGGCGCATTAGGAATTTTATTTTATTTAGTATTTTCTTTAGCTTAGGATTTTATTTTCTTTATTTTATTTAGTTTTGAGATTCTTTTTCCTATCTTTATTAGGATTTAATACTTTAAGTCTTTATTTAGGATTAGAATTATTATTTGATTAGGATTAGAATTATAATTTGATTAGGATTTATCTTAGCTATTATAAATAGGTGACCCTAGATATAGGATTATTATTATCTTTTGTTATTTTGAATATTTATTCAAGAGATTTATTTGAAAACCCAATTATCTTTCTATTGTTCCAACACAATCAATCCTATTCTAGCCCTAATTGTTGAGTTTTAATTGCCCTAAACCCTTCGGCTACATCAAGTGGTATCAGAGTAAAGGTAAGGATTTGAGTTAGGAGACTATGGTTGGCCAAGGCAGAGGACGAATCGAAGGCAATCAGCCCCAACAAACTGAGTTGGCAGAGACAAGACTTTGGCAATGGTGGCTGATCGTTATTATTGGCCGAAAATGCGCCGAGATGTGGAGAGGTTAGTGAAAAGATGTCCAGCTTGTTTATTTGGTAAAGGCAGTGCTCAAAACACTGGTTTGTATGTTCCTTTACCTGAGCCAGATGCACCATGGATTTATTTGAGTATGGATTTTGTTTTGGGACTTCCAAAGACAGCAAAAAGGTTTGATTCTATCTTTGTGGTGGTGGATCGGTTTTCAAAAATGGCACATTTTATTCCATGTTTTAAGACTTCTGATGCAACTCATATTGCTGAATTATTCTTTCGTGAGGTTGTAAGACTACATGGAATTCCAACTTCCATTGTTTCTGATAGAGATGTGAAGTTTATGGGACATTTTTGGAGAACTTTGTGGAGGAAATTTGGGACAGAGTTGAAGTATTCTAGTACTTGCCATCCACAAACAGATGGTCAAACAGAAGTTGTGAATCGAAGTTTGGGTAATATGTTAAGATGTCTTGTTCAGAACAACCCAAAGACTTGGGATGTAGTTATACCCCAAGCTGAATTTGCCTACAACAATTCTATCAATCGAAGCATAAAGAAGACACCATTTGAGGCTGCATATGGGTTAAAACCTCAACATGTGCTTGATTTAGTACCATTACCACAAGAAGCTAGAGTGAGTAATGAAGGAGAGTTATTTGCTGATCATATTCGAAGAATTCATGAAGAGGTAAGGGCTGCTTTAAAAGCCAGCAATGCAGAGTATTCTTTTACTGCAAATCAACATCGTCGTAAGCAAGAATTTGAAGAAGGTGATCAAGTACTTGTGCACTTGAGGCAAGAAAGATTTCCAAAAGGTACTTATCACGAGCTCAAGTCTAGAAAGTTTGGACCTTGTAAGGTGCTAAAGAAAATCAGTTCAAATGCCTACTTAATTGAGCTACCGCCTGAGTTACAAATCACTCCTATTTTCAATGTTTTGGATTTGTATCTATTTGATGGATGCGATGGGACTGCATCTACCATAGACACTCAAATTCAGCACCTTCCAATTGCTAAGGCTGAAGTTATTGAAGATGTGCTGGATGTGAAAGAGGTTCGATCTAGACGAGGGAAACCATATAGACGATTTTTAGTAAAGTGGCTTGGTAAACCTGCTAGTGAAAGCACTTGGATGGCAGAAGAAGAATTGAAACGAGTGGATTCCAATATCTATGAGGAGTATATAAAAGCCTACTCGTCGGAGTTGAGTTTTTTTCTAACTCGGGGGGACTGATGCAGGCGCATTAGGAATTTTATTTTATTTAGTATTTTCTTTAGTTTAGGATTTTATTTTCTTTATTTTATTTAGTTTGAGATTCTTTTTCCTATCTTTAGTAGGATTTAATACTTTAAGTCTTTATTTAGGATTAGAATTGTTATTTGATTAGGATTAGAATTATAATTTGATTAGGATTTATCTTAGCTATTATAAATAGGTGACCCTAGATATAGGATTATTATTATCTTTTGTTATTTTGAATATTTATTCAAGAGGTTTATTTGAAAACCCAATTATCTTTCTGTTGTTCCAACACAATCAATCCTATTCTAGCCCTAATTGTTGAGTTTTAATTGCCCTAAACCCTCCGGCTACATGTTGATGTAGCCGGAGGGTTTAGGGCAATTAAAACTCAACAATTAGGGCTAGAATAGGATTGATTGTGTTGGAACAACAGAAAGATAATTGGGTTTTCAAATAAACCTCTTGAATAAATATTCAAAATAACAAAAGATAATAATAATCCTATATCTAGGGTCACCTATTTATAATAGCTAAGATAAATCCTAATCAAATTATAATTCTAATCCTAATCAAATAACAATTCTAATCCTAAATAAAGACTTAAAGTATTAAATCCTAATAAAGATAGGAAAAAGAATCTCAAACTAAATAAAATAAAAAAAATAAAATCCTAAGCTAAAGAAAATACTAAATAAAATAAAATTCCTAATGCACCTGCATCACACTCAGTCTAACAAAAGATGTGGCGATGATTCTCTTGGTAGATGAAACATGGTCCAAGAGGATTTTAATTGTGAAAGTGGACAAGAAGAGAATTACTATCCAATGGTCAAAGGGAAAACATCCAATTGATTTTGCTGTGATGTCTATTACTTCTCTGTGGAAAGAATTATTAAGGAAGAGTTCATTTATCTGAAAGCATAATAATACTAAGGACACTTAATTACAATTAATATACCTTAGGAAATGCAAGATTGTAGCTGCAAAGCCCATCTCTTAATGACAAATTTAGGTCTTAAACCATTCAGTTTATAGAGTAATATACTTGCATTTCATTCACCTTAGCATTTTAGAACAGACTGTTTAAGTTTTCTTACAAAAAAAAAAAAAAGGAAAAGAAAAGATTTATACCACATTGCCCTAAAATTGGCCTTCATCTCAGTGAACTATAGGGCGACGGAGATAGGTGTAGTAGCAATTACTACTATTTACCCTAAAATGTAAAATCTAAGCCCTAGGGAGGTGTTGATTTCAAGCTTTCAGCACAAAGCAAAACATTGAGCTTTAAAAAAAATTGAGAAATATGACCTGAGCAAGCAAACTAGGAGCATAGCAATCAAAGCCAGAAGCAGAGAAAAAAGGCAACCAATATTCAGCCCAACACCAAGCTGCATGGTAACTTCCATGAACAAAAACCAAAGGTGGGCTCTTTGTCTCATCTGGGTCTTTTTCTTTCACACTCTTCTGCACAATAACCTCCATGTTCAGACCAGAAGGAAGCTGATGGAAAATACGTGCCTGCCCTTGTTTCAGCTCATATGGAACTCTCATTTTCTGCGTTTTGTTTAGGATAGCAAAGGGCTGGAAGGTCATTTTATGAGCAGATTGGAGATGGTCGGTGGGTTGGATTGACAGAAGAATGACCATTGCTGAGAAAATTGAGCTTGCCCTTGGTATTGTGCACAACAGTTGTCTCGTGTAGTACTTTTATCTCATCTGGACTCTGCTGGTGTGGTCCTGTTGCTTGATTAGCTACTTCTTGGGTATGCAAATTTTCCTGTAGATAAAGTAATTATCATGGCAGTAAATCAGGCCTCATAGTCTTAGACAATGCAGTCAATTTGCGCTGTTGCACACAGATTTCATTTGAGCTTACCTTAACCTTAATTATTAGATTCAGCAGATGAAACTAAAGATTAAACCAAATAAATAAAACCCATAAATTAACATAAACTTTTGACAAAATCCATACAATGGTAGCAATTTTCTTTTCTTACAATTTACTTAAAAATCTCTTTCTTTTCTTATCTGAATAAAAATTGGTTCATAATTTGTTTTAATTGTGACTTATGAATAATGTTATGATAATGAATTATACTTGAGCTGTATTGTCTTTTACATCATACTGATCCCTCCATTAAACTTATTTCTTTTTTGGAGACCATTTTTTAATTCAACTATTAAATCTATTTTTGTGCATGTGAATTTATTTTCCCTTTATTAAAAAATTGTAATAACATTTATATTGAGGGATAAGTTCCATGATGCATTGGATGTTGGTTTGTTAAATCATTACTAATATGTCAAAATTTATTAAGTGATACTCCAAGTCCTACTCTTCTCTCACTCTGGAATTTGGACGCCTTTCATAAAATTTAGAAAGGACAAAAAAAAAAAAAAGAGAGAGAGAGAGAGAGAAGAGAAATTATCCTTTTTCCAATACTTACAATTGTAAAAGCAGAGGATATGTAACTTAATCATCATTGGAGGATATAATGTACATTCCATTTAAGTACTCAGTGCAGAAACTGCTGGTTAAGGAAAGGGGAAGAATATCAAAGAGAAGGGAATTCCTGATTTTCCAGTTTCCAAATTCAATTGAATGACAATAGAAAACGGCTCCTCGGTAGCAGTCCAAACTGTCCCAGAAACCAGAGAGCAAATCCTATGAATCGTGAATGTTCCTTTAGAAAATGCCAGTATAGCTAAAGTTCAACCGGACTGCTGTGAGAGGAAACTCCGACAAGTACTTGACCTCAGACTTGATACCGTAACAAAGAAAAGAAAAGACAAAGTTGGGGTTATAACTTAAGCAATTAAGCCTAGGAACTTTAGCAATACAAGAAGATAGAGATGTGGAACCGTATGCAAAACTAAGAGGTCTAGATAAATTAGATGTGTTGATGAATGACAAATATGTACATAATCCAAAGTACAGTAAGAGAAAATCTGCCAACTATCCAAAGTATGATCAATCTACCACTTTTACATTTTCTTACGAGATTGCAAAACTGTAAACTGTGAGGTTTCTATAGTCAATGTCCCAAATATCAAAAAATAAATGTCAATAGAAGTTGAAATAAGAGATATGCAATGCTCGCTCAATTGATTATTATACTAACTAGATACACTAAGTAGAGAAAAAAAAATTGATGAATAGGAAACAAGAAAACAAGCCTGGTATCCTTGAACATGAAATAAGTTTGAATATAATAAAACATAATAAGGAGAGACGCTACAGAAATTTCACTACAGCTGATCTACCAGAAAAAATTGTAGATATTACTCTGAGATTTTGTCACCATCTCAAACTCCATGAAACTCTTCACAAGTGTTCTAAAATAGAAACAAAAATACCTCCCTCCAGAATGGGACAAGATAGGCGCTTTTTATAGAGACTGGTATTGAATCCCTTAGGTTTCCTAACTGTTTCGAACTTAAGAACTTCATGTTCCATGTAAAGCCCCTACAGGACTTACTTTAAACTCAAGAGTTTCGGTTGCACCTTCGTAGGAAATGTATTTATCTTTATTTGTAATCTCGGAAACCACTTGAGGCCATTGCATTCATGTGATTTTAAGACTTTGAAACCTGTTTCGGCTTTGGCATTTTGCATGCCACATAATGCATTTTCTTTTGTCTTTAGTTGAAATCTTGGGGATGTCTTAGGGCCATAGTTTTTATGTGGAGTTTGAGGCTTTTTTTGAAGTTTGTTTTGGCATTGTTTCTCTTGCAGATAAGGAACATTTTCAGCCAAAAGTCAAGCTTCAAACGCTCATGTGAACATCATGGTCTCAAGTCATTCACAGTGGCCCCAATAGAAAACAAAAACTCAAGTTTCAAAGTTGCAAAACTGACAGACAAAGTGCACATGAAGTTCTTATGTAACATGTGAAGATTAGAAGAAGGGAGGTGGCAAGCAAGGGACAATTTTAGCCGAAATTCACAAGCTGCAAAAAGTCAAGTGAATCATTGTCTCAAACTCTCAATTCATACCTAAAATCCCACTAAATCTCAAGACAGTGCCTGGGTGAGTTTCTCACATGCCAAATGAAGATCGAAGCCTGAACTCTTCCAAAAATGCCTTCTTGGACGAAGGATTAGGTGAGTAAATTTGGTATTTCTTAACGTAATTTGTACATAAATTGCTAACCAAAGCAAGTTTTATGTAATCTTGGTGAAATATAGTTCCTTCTATGGTTCAAGCCACATTTCTTTTAACCTTATTTATCATTCAAGCATATAGCATCATTTCCCCTTTAATCCCACAGTTGAATGATAATCATTCATTCATTGCTTCACATTTATCATTAGTTCATTCTACTTGCGGAAACAGTCATTTATCCAAATTATATATATATATATATATATAAAGTTTATTGTTCCTTATTGAGGCCTCTAAAAATCATAAATTCTTTATTAAAATAAATAAATTGAAGGGAAAATTAAAAAAAAAAAAGAATTTAAAGATTGAACAGTTCACTTAATTAACAGTAAAAGAAGTAAAAAGAGTAAAAAAACCTGAATATTTTGAATTAAAATAATAAAAAATAAATTGTGTTGAGAATTACCTTCGTAACTTCTCGTCTGATATGAATAGCAGCAAAACAGACTGTTCAAGATTTAGGAAATCTGTTAGGGGTTTTGAGAGAGAGAGAGAGAGAGAGAGAGAGAGAGAGAGAGCAAATACTATTAAGGAAGAGACGCGGAGGGCCAAAGGGAGGGAATAAAACGGCGCTCGCTTGCGCTTCTGTGGTTTTCGTTTTGTTTGTTTTTATAACGTAAAACGGCGACGCATTGAACCCATTCCTCAAAATAATTTTAAATAAATAGTAGTGCTAAGTTTTTTCTTAATTGAAACAATACAGTATTCGGAACCCAACATATTGCCTTTGGAACTCTTCCCTTTGATGATCTCATTAGCAAGTCGTGCGTGGTTGAATCAACATACATAAATCGGTGAAAGAGAACTTGGGATAATTCTGAACCAAATGAATTTAAATTATTAAATTAATTTATAATAAACATGAATTGTAATTTTTACATGATTAACTGGTTTGATTTCGAAACAACTAATGAAGTCAGGCTTTCTAATTAAATCCTCAATCAAACAGACTGAAGCACATGTCTTCATCTGATTCCTCTTCAATTTTCTGCTCCTTGTCCTCAGCAGCAGCAGAGGCTGCAGCATGACCTCCAACAGCAGCAGCAGCAGCTTCTCCAGCACAAGGCATAGCTGCCAGTTTCTGTCTTCCAGCAGCAATAAGCTCAGCCAAATCGTTTCCATTGACTTGGGACAAAAGCAACTCAATCTTGGCATCATCAGCTTCAACTCCAACTGTCAACCAAAACAGAAGTAACAAACTGAAATCAATAAAGGGTTTTATTTGCTTCTTGTTTTCACTATTAGTTTTTAATTTGCTTCCATGAAAGTTGCTACCAAGAAAAACTTGACCTATACTTTAGCAGGGTGTTCTGACTTAAAATAATATATACAACTTAAACTGATCTGCATGATGAAAAATCTCAGTCTTAATAAATCTAGTAGCCTATAATCAGGTCCAAATTAAACCTATAGAAACTAAAAGAATAATGAATACCAGAACCAAGAATGTGCTTCAAATCATCAAGCACAAGGGTTGGTATTTCCTCCCAACACCGCCAACAAGTATGCTGCTATCACCTTCATATCCTTTTACTTGAAAATTATCAGTAAAACTTTTGCAAACACCGAACAAATAAGAAAAAAGAGGAGGCAGAGAAGAGTAAGAAAGAGCGAGATAAATATTAGTCGAGTTACAGAGGATAAAGGGCCTTGGAACCTGGGAATTTATACGGGTTTTAGTTAAATTGGTCAAGGATTAGGACTCTGCCACTTTGGGGTTTGTCGGTCAGGTCTTGGGACTTGTTCTCCAAGTCTCCCTGTCGAAACTGAAAATTGGAATTTCCTCTTTCTTTTCGTATTAGTAATATAGAAATCAGAAGATGGCTTTTGGAGTTATCAGAAAGTGGGGCAGGCTTCGTTTTCCATGCCTTCATCTGGATAGTAATCAGCAAAAGACTACGGCTCAAAAGATCGTAGCAGTACAACAAGGCATTTTCAGAGATTGATTAGTGATGCCACTATTAAGTGTCTAGGAATCACCACGTTAGCACCTTGAAACGTTCATGATAGTTTTCTCATTATTCCAGTGTTTGATCTTTTTGTGCGATTGGCCCAGGTTCGGTTATGCTGTAGGAAGAAAAATGTTGTAGCAGACTTTTCGATACATCAAGGCATCAAGCTAACTTAAGTCAGTTTGAGAATATACTATTAATCAGCTTCTTGACACTTTGTTTTATCTTTTTGTACAAGAATTGTCGTTGGTGATATCCATTGTCGACAGGTTGATGTAAATAGAACCTGAATTTTAAAGCTAATGTAATTATGATAACTTTCTTATGCCAAAAAGAAAAAGAGAAAACAATGGGACCATAGAGGCATAAGTTCACTATGAATTCAAAATCTAATAATGGGAAACCTGCTTGTAAGGGAAAAAAAAAGTCTTCTATTCTGCTTCACAGGCAATTGCTTCACTTTCTGATTTCCATTCATGAATAGCACTTATCTTTGGGCAAATGCTAGTGCCATGTGCTAGAATTGCGGACCCACTGTACCGGCTAAGTTTGGAAAAGGAAGGAATGAAAAAGAAGGAATAGAAGAAGAAAGCCATGAATGTTATCTACTACTACCTTTATTTCCTGAGCTTTACCATATATTTTATGAACAAAGAAAAAGGGGAACTTTATACCTTATATATTCCAATGTTTCAGCTCCACTTCAAAAATTACAATGGCCCAATCCATTGGATTTATGCAATCTTCTCAGTGGAGCCTACCAAAAGAAATTCAGGAGTAGAAAATGAGATCTCCACTTGGAACTCCCATGCGTTTTCAGTTTTACTTGATTGAAAAGCAAAAACAAAATTACTCTAGACCCTACCGTTTTTATGATTTGGACATGCTAATAACTCACTAATAAGGTACCCCTATAAATAGCAGTGTCAATCTGTTTATAATTCATTCCATAATTGAGGTCTTTAATTCGTCCAGGATTGAAACTTCCTATATGGGCGAGTTTAGACTACATCTGCAGGGCTTTAGACCTTCTCAGCCTATGTCAGAAATGGATATCAGCACGGAAATGACAAAGCAGTCTTCCGAGCTGAATTCAACTCTATTGGAGAATTTCAGCATTGCAGACTTCTCACTAGAAACCTTATTGGCCCACCAACTACCTGAATACCCAGCAAGCTGTACTCATGACAACCTTTCCACTACTGTGCTTGCCGGTAGCCTTACTGCAATACCAATAGCTCGTACTGTCACGGTGGATGAGGATGTTTTCATCGAAAGCAAGAAGAGAAAAGCAATGGAACAAACCACCAGCAACTACCAAAGCATTTCTCCAGCAGTTTCCACAACTGAAATCGGAGGAAACACCAGTACCAGGAAAAAGAATGTATGTCCGTTTGTTTCTTCAACTCTTCTTTCTCTTACAAATTTTAATTCTCACGTTGATTTGAGCTTTACGTTTCTCTTTTACATTTTGATACTTTCAGAGATTAGGCAAAGGGAAGAAAGGAAAGAGCAATGAGAAACAACCAGAGAAAGCAGAGGAAGTAATTCATGTTAGAGCAAGAAGGGGCCAAGCCACTGATAGTCACAGTTTAGCAGAAAGGGTAGGTTTGTACATCTTTGCTGAAAAATATAAATCCATTACTAGCTTTTTTTCTTTGGTCTCAGAACGAATGGAAATGTTCTGGAAATAATGAAAAGATGTTTAAACTCTAACATGACCAAGTTTTTTTATCAGGTAAGAAGAGAGAAAATAAATGAGAAAATGAGGTGCTTGCAAAACCTTGTTCCTGGATGCCACAAGGTAAAAGTTCCCAGGTGCAATCATGTTATTTGTTTGAATGAATCTTGACTTAGCTGTGAACATATGTAATTTAACATGAGCGTATGACTGGATTCAACAGACAATGGGGATGGCGGTTATGCTGGACGAGATAATCAATTATGTTCATTCATTACAGAATCAAGTAGAGGTAAATTGAATGTCAAGAAATCATGTATAACCACTTAATGTTTTTAGTTCCCAAGTTAATACTACCGACAATTTTGAACTAATTTTCTTCTTTTTTTTTTATTTCCCAAATACAGTTTCTTTCAATGGAGCTTGCTGCTGCCAGTTCTGCTTATGACTTGAACTTGGAAACAGAGTGCTTCAAAAAGGCACAGGTACACAATTAAGTAACTTCTGAAAGCTATCACCAATAATGAGTTGACAACCTTTTTTATTGACACTAGCCAACCTATTAAATGAAGTGTCGTTGTTGAATTGCTTATAGAGAGACCTGAAGGCTGAAATTGAATGTAACAAACTCAGTTGAAACCTTAAAAAAGACTTGCTGCCAGAACCTGAATAAAGTGTTCTGTCAAAACCGGAAATATAGTCGAAGTTTAGCCACTTGATTTCACAGATGTAATTCACTAAGCAATAACATGAATTGAATATGTGATTAAGGAAACGTAACTGAACTTTTCATGCAAATTCTATGTATATTTAGGTAAGATGAATGATTGAGGATGTTAAATGATTCAGGGGACAAATTCACATGTGGCACAACAGATGGAGAAATGGGCAAGAGATAGATATGGAGAACAGACTTGCTTCCATTCGACATGGCCACTTTGACTGCACTTTTGGCCCTTACCTTCTTGTTTGCTATAAAGCACATGAATATGCTTTCCACCTCACTTTCCTGCAAATCAAATCTGTTTCCAGATACGTGGCAAAGGTTTCCTCCACTTTCCCGCACGTCAAATCTGTTTCAAGTTAGATGTCAATTGTGCTAATGAGATTATCACTATTACGCAAAGGGTTGAGTCCAAAATACATAAGCATATCCCTAACTTTTTGTCTAAATTAAGGGCTTCTATTTCTTGGTTTGTCTCTAAAAATCTATTCGTGGTCTGTAGCACCTTATGCACCGATGATGTGATATCAGCCGGAGCAAGTTAAGTGAGAACTGGCTTTAACAGGACTTGGTTTATGTATTGCTTGTATATTCATGTCCATTTTGTGAAGTATTATGTCAATTTATGATTTGAAACTTGGCTTTTGGCCACTTCCAATACCAATTCTTCTCATTCAACTTGATATTTGCGCTTGCTTCACGGTTTCGTTGAGAGATGAAGAGTTCTTGAAATGTTTAAGGAATTTGCAGATCATATATGGACATGAAGATTGACATTTGACTAATCCTGTGCTCCAATATGTTTCTTTTATTCACCCACCTTGATATGGACAGACTTGATATTCTCAGGCATAAATCAACTCTGTCAAGTGGCTGCAAACCATTGAACTAGCCACTTCTACTCAAGATTTAAAATGAAATAAAAATGCCAATTAATAAGACAAGCAGGTCACTCAGAAAATGTTAGGCTTGATAGCTATCCAAAAGAAATCAACTTTGGCGGTAGTGACTGTTCTTTCCTCAGCTATTCAGGTGTCTTTCAATCAATCATAAAAAACATTCTCAGACAAATACATAATATATTAAGAAATAGCTCAGAAATTCACTTGTAGAGGAGCATCACTAGTTTAATCGCTTGCTTTTCATAAAGTTTTTAATATATATATATATATATATAATGTTGAAGCAATGTCAACATCCACATATTTCATCAATTCTCTGTTCTTTGGATAATCACTTAGACTTTAGACTTGTGTATACTATATTTTTCCAAGCAGTCAGAAAATGGAGTTTCATCAAATGAAAGGTGCAACACATGGAAATAAATATTGCTTTGTCTGACATCTAGAAATAAGGATAAATGGAAACAAACAGTCTTGGGATTGACAAATTAGAAAATGGGTCCATAAATACATAGATAAATAGAATCTCACAGATGTTGCCAATTCATATGGTGAATGATTGAAATGATGGAATACAGAATAATTTGGGGGAGGGGCATTAGAGGTTAAAAAAAGAAGAAGAAGAAGAAATTACAGGTGCATTGCATCCAAAAAATTGGGATTGGGAGAGGACAGCTCGAATGGGCCATATCATGCTCATAAGAGGATGGGGCAGTATGGGTTCTCAACATTGTTAATGAAAGTTATATTAAAACTTTAAATCCTTTTCTTTGACCTCTTTTTGACAAATTTCACTTGGCTTCTTCTGGATACATGCACCATCACAAAGACAAAATGCCCTGTGTTAACAAGATTCAAGTCAGGTTTTCAAGGACTAGAATTACCATTAGAGTCAGTACAGATCACACAATTAATCCACAAAGCTTTTGGAACAGACAGGAAATAGAGTAGGTAGACAATATATCCTGTTGCTAATGCATGCTAGGATCAGGAGGAGGCAGCATTCCATTCCCGACTTCGAAATGAAAGGGACTTGGCAGGGAGAAAGAAAAGGAAAAGCACTCCATCATATACTGAAACAGCCCCTTCAATAATTAATGCATCTGGGTTTTTTGTCTTCTTCTGGATGTCTAATGGCTGATACTCCGGTCAGTTGAATCCTATATATGATTTAGAACAAGTCCTAATGCATTCCCAAAAGAAAAACCCTTCTCTTGCGGCTTACAACAATATTTGTTAAATGGGATACAGTGCTGAATATGTGATGTTCCCAACACCTTCCAAACTTTGGTATTTTACCTTCTAATTTCGTTGACAGTAATTATCTTCTTTTACACTTTTGTAAAAGGCCTTTCAATCCAATGTGGGGGACATAAAATCCCAGGCTACTCAAACTAGCAATACAGTGACGACATGCTTCATCCCAACAGATGGTTTTGGATTGACATCGGAAAAAAATATGGTGGGGTTTTGATTTTATCAGTTCGGGGGCCCTGTTGCATGTTGCTGTAGTCTTGTTTGCTAAGAAACCATTCACATTGAAAAGGTTCTATCAATCATAAAGGGGTACCCAAAAAAAAACAAAAGAAGAAAAATGTAAGCAAGTGATGGCGATGTGCTAACCAAAAGAGTGCCACGAAATGACTCCCAAGAGACGTGTTTCGTGCCTACATGTGCAGGTATAGTCACACATTTCACTGTTTGTCTGCAACTTGGCGGGGTCTGCTGCTAGATCCTAATGCTGCTCTGCATCCTGCATAATGGTAATGTATTAAAGAGTTATGTGCCCTTCAAGCAAGGCCTTTCCATGATATGCCGATGATTTCCATAGCCATAATCAGTTAATCACCACTTCCATGTTCCTTTTATTGTATTCAAGGCTGCCCCTATTACTTTGGTTCCATTCCAAATTTTGATGGTCCCAATGGAATTTTTCGATTTTGTACTCTAACTATAGGATGTTTGCTAAAACTCCTTCCTGACTGACATTACTTTTCGAGTCAGGAGAAGTCGGTCATGGTTACTTTAGAGAAAGTTGACATGACTGTATTTTGATTCAGAAGAAAAGAAATATTGGACTACTGCCCCTAGCAACGGTCCTGCCCTGCATGTCTCACCAGAAGCATATTCGGCTAGATAAGCATATGGGTTTTTTTTGTCATTTCCAAGGCATATTTGATTTTGACAGAATATTTCATTTGATCATTTGTTGACTTTGGGTTGTTTTCTTATTTTTTTTCGAATAATTGATTTTAAGCTTTTTTTTTGGTACAGAGAATACTTAATTAGAAATGAGTAGTGCTAAAATAATCCACAAATTCAATTTAAGCACCAAGTAAGGACTGCCTAACAAGTTCAAAGACTTAAAGTGAAATATTCAAATGAGTTTTTTTTATTAAAATTTAAAAAAATTATTAAAATTTTATTCTTCTAGCTTTTTAAGATGTAAAATTTTTAATTAAACTTTTATTTTATATTTTAAATTATTATAATTATCTTATATTTTTTAAATGACTAATATAAAATCAATAATCAAAATTTCTAATTCAAACAAATCAACTATCACATGAAATAAAAATAATATAACAATATAATATAAACTCTAAATTAAAGTAAAAAAATCTGTAAAAATTAGAACAATAGTACCTAATTGTTGAATGTTTATTACAAACAGCAAATGAGACTCACAGCTTTATGAACATAATAAAAGAACAGACTTCTTGTGTATTTTTTGAAGAAAAATTGAAGTTAAAAGCAGAAAGAGCAAATGAGAAATGAAGATTTTAAAAGTAGATATTATACATTGAAAAAAAATTGATTTTATATATAAGAAAAAACTAACTGTTAGAAATCATTAAATGCATTGATTGGAAATAAGAAAAATAAATGAGAAAAAAATAGCTGTTGGAGATGAGTAAATACATATAATTGTTGATTTATTGGAAATAAGAGAATATAGTTGAGAATTAATAGCATTCTAGGTAGAAGGAAGTAATAGAGAATTGAAATTATTAGACACATAATTAAAAAAATAAAAATAATAATTTTAATAATTATTTTTTACTTTTATATATTTTTAATATAATTAATTATATTATAATTATTGTAAAATTATAAATTTTTTCTAAAATTGAGGCCTCCTCAAATTGAGAGCCTAAAGCCATTGCTTGGGTGGCTTCACCTAAGGGCCGACATTGGCACTATGGGTGTTTTTTAATAGGAAAAAGACAAAAGAAAGTGATAAATGCATGGATACATACCCTGCAAAATGCAACAACAGGAAAAAGACAAACCATTACTTAAGCTCCTATGTCATCAAATCAATAAGAGATAAAAATGCATCTTGAACTTTTAAATAAAAATTTTTTTCTTTTTTAATAAATATGTTTTTGGAGTTAGAAATGTTAGTTTGTGGCAATTGATATCAAAATATATCTAACTCTTTATTAATATGAGAATCTCTAAGAGAGATATTAAGATCGAGGCAAGTCTGTACTAAGATAGGTCCCTTTCCTCTATAAATACAAGAACCGATGTAAAAAAGCATTGCACAATTAAGTGGAGTAAAATATGACAAAATGTTACAAATCTTATATTAATAAAAAATGGGATGAGTCTTGGACTTTCCCTCATCTAATAAGTATGTTATTTAGATTGAAAATATAAGTTCGTAATACCTACACATATAGTTATTCATGTATGTATTTTTTTATTCATAATTTTCTTATAAAATAAGAGAGAGAAAGAGCATATAATTAAAAAATTATATACTATACTAAAGTGATAGTGACTTGTTTGTAACAAATAAAAAATATTCATATATCACTGATTGAAATTACAAAAAACAATTTCTCTTACTCATTCTAAATAATGTTGGATTTGAAAATCGAAACCCAACCTTAGAAGAACAAATTGGTCCAGTTTGAGCCCAATGCTTGAACGTAGTCCAGCCCAAAGCAGTCAATTTCAATTGAGAGGAGAAATGTTTCTATTCCTTTCCTTGCCTCTTTGGTTTGCTTCCTAAACACTGATTATCAGTAATTAATCTCTGTTTGAACTTCGTCCAATCCGGATTACAGTTCTCCCATAATAAGCTATAAATATCCTCGTTTACACAAGCTAAATTCGTTTCCAAAAAAAAAAATAAAATGAAGTCTCCAAAGCCAATCTCTGACGATCGAGGATCTCCTCATTTTAGGTACGTATTAAACAATATACATCTCTCTCTCGCTTTTAATTAAATTTGAATTGTTTTCTTTTTCTTTTGAGAACCCTAACTTTTCTGTTTGGTTTCCTAGAAAAAGATATTAAGTACTGGAGAATTGAGAACTTTGAATCTTATGTCTGTTTTATTGAGCTTGGGTCAACCTATGTCTTGCCTCAAAATGATGTGTTATGAAGTTCCTAAATTTTTCTTTTATTTTTATTTCCATTTTCCTGCATTTTCTCAGTAACCAAACAGTGCCTTACTTTGTTCAGATACATTAGCAATTTGTGTTATTAACATTCCCAAATTGAAAATTGAACTTATCAATTTGGTTAATTAAAGAAGTAAGAAACATAAAACTTGTGACTTGTTGGTTTTCAGTTGTCTGGTTTGGCTTAATGCTGGTAAGAGCTTTACATTTTACATGTTTGCTTTCATTGCTAGTATTTCTTTTTTTTTTATTGCCTATAGTATTCTTTCTGTTTTGAGTTGATGAAGGTATTGATATGGCCTAGGCTCATAGGATATTTTCCTTGAAAAATAATGTGTTGCAAACTTGAGCGAGTAATTGTCTCTACCAGTGTTAATTACTAATGTGATGGTTATGAAAGAATTGATCTTAGTTTAGCTAAATTAATGTTTTAAATGGCAAAAGCATAAGATTAGGCATAAGCTGCTAAGAGTTAACTTATAAACCTTTCAATATACCATGATATGAGTTAATAATAACATTAGGTTTTCCATATTAACATTCTCAATGCTGGATAAGAAATTATATAGGTAAATTTATATAAGACCTGAGGTAAGAAAAAACAAACCCAGTTGCCAGTTCATTGCACTGTTATTCTACTTTTGCTGATAGTTAATTGGAAAATTTATGCAAAACAATCATTAATAATGCCAAAGCTGATAAACTAGCAAATGTAGTAAAGCAAGTGATGCTTGACTCCTGAATGAAAAGTCAAAAGAAACAATGATACAAAAATAACTACAACACCTTAAATTTAGAGCCTTGACAAGATTTAAGGCCAGCTTGCAAGGATTGTACCTCATTGATACCCTTTAGAATGCTGACCTAAAGACAAGATTCATTCATGAGAAAATGCTATGAGTGACATTAGATTCATTCGCCTATAATTTATGGTTATCTAGGTATTTATCTCTCTGTTATTGTTAGACATAGCAGTTCAAGATTGCAACATTGTAAAAATACATCTATGCCTCTTTCTGGTGTCTTGACTTTTTCAAGTTGAGGCATCAAGCATAGCATTAATAATATGGCACCTCATTGTTATTCAGTGTCCTCAGTAAGGCTGATAGCAACAGTATCAAAAGTTTTAGCTTGTGTTACATTATACTTTGCTTGTTCTGAGATGATTTTACCTGTAATTGCTTTTACTTGTAGGCACACTCCTCTGCAGATAATCCACGTTGTTGGAAACTTCTTGAGAATATGGTCAGTTTACTCCATGTATCGTTACTTGACCCAGACAGGAGCTTCAGTGGTGCTTTTTATCTTCAGTTGTCTAGTTCCCTCATCTATCTTATTTTTACTCTTGCAAAAGCCTTGGAAGGGAAGACCACTCTCAAATACACAGGTTAAGTAGATTTGCTTCCCTTTATCAGGAAATAATAGCAATTGGAAGAAAGAGTGCATAACTTGTATGGTTTGCCTTCATCTGTTTCTTTTTTGAAGTCTTTGTTAATTTTCAGGTTGTTCCATCTCTTATAAATGGTGCAATAACAGCTTTATACTTCATCTTGTGGGGAAAGGGCCTTAAATCATGTGGGCCACTTAGGTAGGTTTCTGGTGCTTTAAGAAATTCTTTCTTATGTCTGTTCATTTTTACATGTCTCAAACATACATAATTTAGTTTCATTGGGCAGAGAAGAGGGTATAATTATCTTTGAAACTTTCAACAGTCCATATGATGTATGCTCGCAATTTAATTTGCTAAAGAATAAGTGCCATCATATTTTCCTTTTCTATTTTCTTCTATGTCACTAGTGTTAAGTTTTGTTCATACATACATACGTAAATATTTATTTGTTAATGGTATGAGAAACCCCTCTGGTTATGGCCTCCTAGCTTTTAGGAACCATGAAAGTTTTACCATTTCCATTGCAGTTATTTATATTTAAGAATATAAGTATCTTATTGTAGTGCCAAAACTGAAGATGGACATGGATTTAAAATTTTAATTAAAAAAAAAAAGGACTTCTTATTTTTGGACAGTTCTAGTAATGAACTCTATTTGATTTTTGTTGTTATGAGAGCACAACTTTGGCAAATTCCAAACTCTAGGAATGGGCAAACATGCACATGATAAGTTAAGTGGGTTTTCTCATTTGCATGGTTTACTTTATAGGTCCATCCCTCTCACCACCTGTAGGCTAAAGGTTTTAGGCAGGATGGCTTGACATAATATAATATTTTCATGTTTTAATTTGAACTATGGATAACTTATTTTTTATCGTGGTTCTTGCAATTTCTAAGATTTCTTTGAATTATGAGGAAAAATTCTTTAAGTTCATTAATTTATGACATCTTAGCCTTTATTTTGCAATTCTCTCTCTCTCTCTCTCTCTCTCTCTCTCACACACACACACACACACACACACACACACATATTTGGAAGGTCTGTTGCATATTTGCTGCATTCTCGAGTTGGAGCCCCTTTATGCATTCTCTTATACTAATATTAACCCCACACCTTCCCTGCCACAAAAGAAATAGGAATTGGATGGTGTTAACGGCCCACTAACGTTTGATTGTTGTTGCATTAGCTTGTCTATACTCTAAACAGTCAAGGGCATCATAGCCTGAACTTAAGATTCATGAGACTAATGATCTTGTCTCCTTTCTAGTGTGTTGTGGATGGTACCTGTGTGATCTTTGACCTGCTTTTGTCAGCAAATCATGAAAAACATGGATGTGGATTCTTTTCTTCTTCTTTCAATTAGGAACAATTGTGTGGTCTATCTTGTCTAAGATCATTAACTTCTTTTTTTAAATAAGGAACAATTGTGTGTTCTATCTTGTCTATGGTCACTAATCGATATGAAGTTTTAAATGGTTTCCATGTCTTATTAATTTCTTTTTTTTTTTTTTTTGTTTTTCTCTAGAGCTATATTGGCGGAGTATTCTGGTGCTGTTCTTGGAGTATTATCTGCAGTATTGTATGGTAGAAGAGGGCGTGTCTGGAAAAAGGTAACACATTGAACTATAGTCTATATCTATTCATTTTGTGGATTCATGTAGAGAAGTTGTTTTACCTTAGCATATCCTGGGCTATGAAGCTTATACTATGCCTCTTCAGAAGTAGTTGGTTATTTTCTTTCAGCATGTTGCTTTTATTGCTATATAAGTTGTTGGTTTAGAATTGAAATTAGTGGTGCTATTAGGATCAAATTTTGTATGTGCTCAACTTCATGAATTAATTGACAAAATATCTGATAATTGATGTCTTTTCTGCCCTAATCATATTGCTCTTTCCTTATATTTTACCAGGTTGGTGGGCTTATTGCGATGTTGGCATCTTTTTATTTCTTATCCCAAGGCTGGGCCTTGGCAACATTTTCTCCATTCTATATCCTCTTGTACATAAGCTTTCCTCAAATCTAGGATATTTCAATCCAATAGGCTAGCTGTTTAGTATTATCTCATTTGTTTTTTCTCCTTAATCTTGTAGCAGTTATTTTCTTTTTTTTGGTTCTGACCATTTGCTCATTGAAGTTTGATGAGATAAACTTAACTAATAAATACCATTCAGAGACAGCCTTGATTCTGATGTTCAGGCTGAACAAGTATTGGGTATGAGCCAAATGATGATTCCCATCTTGGCTGGGATCTTATCAGCTTTGAGAAGGGTGATTGCAAGGCGTGTTTCACTCAAGGTAGTGATATTAATGTTTCTCTAGTTATCTTGTGGGCTCTTTGTCAGCTGAAAATCTTCAGCTACAACTAGCACCCACGCCCCTCATTATTGCGAACTAATGAATAAAAACTGTAATCTGTAATTGTTGTCATTCTCTGCCTTTAGAATCAACTTAAAAGGCGGCTTCATGCAATAACCATTGCTTCTGCAACGTGTTTTCTATTCCCTGTGGCCATGTGGGACTTGATCATAGTAAGGGTTCTATGTTCCAAATTCGTTGTTATAATTTCATTGAATGTACATGTTTAATTTCATCTCTGTGGATCGTTGCTTGTTTGACAAACTTTTGTTGTTTCCTCTGTTTCCTCTGCTTAAATTGAGCACCTCAGGGATCTTCTGGTAGCAGTGTGGAGCTGCCTTTTTCTGCCTGGGCTTTTCTAAGCACTATTCTCTTTGGAATAATCTTGATATTCTACGTTGACAGCATTGCAGAGGAGAAGTATGACAGTAACTAAAGCGTTGCTCTGGCTTTTATGATTTTTCTAGTTCTGAAGAACCCGTGGCATGATGTCATCCTATTTTCTGTCAAAATTTGTCTCTGTATAATGTGCTAGAACCCTTGTGCTACATTCCTTTTGCATCTTTTTTTTTTCATTCTTGTATGTTCCACATATTCTAATTCAAGTAATCCTTTTCTTTTTTCTTTTTTTTTCCTTTTATTTTTGGAAAGGAAAAGATGGGAGGGAGTGTCATGTGCTGATGCTTATTTTGCATTAATAATTTCCAATTCAGTTTTAAGCATTTTGATTTGGTACTATATTCTCATGTGTAACAACTTTATCTGTTCATAGGTTGCACATGGTTTTCTCTTCTCCAAGACATTTAATGGCAGCTGGAGGATGCATAATTGTCATGGAGATGGTGTACAAAATGGACTTTTCCCTGGCAGGCTTTGTAATTTGCTCCTCAATATTGGGCTTTGGTATGTATAACTTTCTCTTTATTTTTTCTTAAAGTGAATTAACTATGGATAAAGATGGGTGCATCTCCTTGGGAGAGCTTTTTTTCCCCTTTTGATCAAAATGGTGATGCATTCAAATCTAAACACGTAGGAACAAATTTTATTTAGAGAAGGTTCTTTTTATTAATCACATGGGATATACCATACTTTTTGTTAATGTTACATCACAGACCTCATCTTTTGTTGCTGAAAAGTTTTCCAAGAAGCTGGATGTATAAAGCTTTCCACGCAGAAGCAGAACCTTTCCATCTTTATCATATCTTGTAAAGTAAATATATCAACACAGGGAACATAGCCTGTTTTATCTGTTTTTAGACAAGGATGAAATCTTATCTTGCCTCCGTTCCCTCTTTTTACTTTTCAGTGTTTTCAGTGAACAAACCCTTTATCTTCCTTTTTAAGTATGTTTTTGCAGTAAAGTTTTATTTTCTTATGAGTAAAGGAAAGGGAAAAAAATATAATGAAACAACTCATTATTTTTTAAGCACACAACTGAAAATTCAGAAAAATACTGCAAAAAACTTCAATGGAAAGCAATAAAAACTAACTCGTATTGATGTTGGCCCTCGAACATGTTCAGGTTTACCATAAGCAATTTTTTTGTTCCTAAATTTCAAGAGATCTTATGTATGATTCTCCATAAATTTTGTAGGGATATATGAGGCAACTGCCTTGGAACATGGTAGGAAAGATTCTTTTCAAAAGCCAGATGTATCAAATGGGATGTTAGACGATGAACTTGAGATGTCTTCTCTTCCAACTTAATGTATGCAATTCTGATGCGAAGAATTTTGCTTATTTACATGTCAAATTCCTTGGTCCTTTTTTCCCAGTGTTTGCAAGAGCTTAATACTGCATGGTTGGGAGATGGGGGAGGAAGTCCTTAATATCAACTATTGTTGGTTCCTTGTGATACATGAAACTGTTGGATGATGATGTAAGGAGGCAGGTAGACTTCAGCAAAATATTTTCTATTTGCCAAAAAAAAAAAAATTAATTAAGGGTCTAATAACAGGGATCTAGACCCTAGAGGTTAGCTGACCAGTCAAAGCTACCTTTGGGACTTGTTTTAATTAGTCAAAAGCTTTTGGAGAGTGGGGAATCAAACTCAGCTCCTTGAGCTGGGGGAGACATGTACCAACCTATTGGCCACACACCCTGGTATTAGGCGTTTGAAGAGGATTCCTCCTCTCTTTTGTGGTGGTGAATTATTTTCTGTGCTGACTGTTCTACTTTTTTTATGCAGTGACAACCTAGGGTTTATACATGAACAAGCAATTTTCTTGCAGCATTGGGTGAAAAGATGTTGATTTTGTTACCCTTAGTTATGGGGCATGGATAACACATCTCATTGCTTCAATTGCTTGCCGGGTAGCTCCTGGCCAAATTCTTTATTGTCAAAATGGTATAACATCTGAGCCAACATTTGACATGCTAAAGCAAATTTTGTGTTTGGACCCCAATTGTGGCATTTAACAAGATCCATGACGTTGTAAAATTGTTTCAAATTTTTTACCTACTGTTTATAGTTTACAACTACTCACTGGAAACATTATGCTTGTACTGCCCATGAAGGGTTTTCCTGATTGCCTCTGTAGCTAACATTTATTTTTCATCAAAGAAAACTTTGTATTGTTAAAGATTGGTCTGTACCTTTGATCCCAAACAGCTTTTGCTAATAGATGAAAGTTTGTTCTATTGTTCTAATCGGTTTGTCATCTGATAGAAAAGATTTTACTTTTAATTTTGAACTTCGATGCATCTGTACTTGGTTTCTGAATGTTTTCGACTGTTAGCTTAGTGAACGCCTGCCTGTGAAGAACGGAGTATGCCGGACTGGTGTGAATCTGTTTTATAATCCTTATGTGATTGTATACTTGCAGTGATAAAAGTTATAGAGGCCAAATTGTTGAAAGATCAGAGATTGGTAAATGCTGGTGATTTGTTTACCTGTCATTGCTGTTTGAGATATCTGTTTAGCTGTTAAGAGATTCCTGTCTGGAAACAGAACTCTGTCGGGAAGAAAGGTATCTATTTTTCTTTTTGGTCACATTTTTTGTGCCTTTGTCATTGGGCAATATTTACCAAGGGTTCTCTTTTAAGTCATAATCGTGAGGTTAAATAATATGAAAAAATCAGCATTTAGAATTAGAAGTCATAAGATATAAATGATGAAGGCTTTTGGTGTCATTATAGTATAATACTTTACCAGTAATATTCCAAGTAGGTTTGAAGAATTAAAAAATGCAATGTGAATTGAAGTTGAGATGGTGTACACAGATAGGGGTGATGTCACACTATTTGGCCCTTTAGGTGAAACAAATGGATGAATATGATGATGGTATTTGAATCTCACAAGAAGGCTATGCCAAGGAAGTGTTGAACAAGTTTAAGATGCTTGATTGCAACCCATGGAATGTGGAGTGAAAGCTGTTAACTGTTGTTAGCATTGAAGTTAAGGAGAGAGTCTTAGACTCCAAAAGCTAAATGGCCCCAAATCCATCTTCTAACCAGAAGCTTATAAATTAATATTGAATTTTTTGATAAATTTATGTATCTATTGAACCAAATAAATTATAATATTAAATTTTTTTAATTTATTCAACAGGCATGATGACATCAAAAAATAAAAATAAGAGAAGAGATTTTCCTTTTTTTTTTCTAAGGTAAAGAAAGAAAAGGAATTAGTACATCCGAACTCATACATGGAAAGAGTGTTGAGTTTAAAATTTACCAGAGATAAGTACATGACACAGTCTAATGTTGTGTCTTTTAAGTTTGAACTCCACAACTGATGTTCAAAACCCAACAAGAAGGAAACAGAGTCAGCCGAAAAGGCAAATTTCCATCCCAACAGAGCCTCTCTCACTCATGCCCCTAACATCACCAAAATGGCTTTCATGTCCCTCCCTCTCTTTCACAATCCCCACATCCTTGTTCCAATATCCAAGAAACTCAAGCACCTTTCTATGCAACTACTGCAACTGTTTCAAAAACAAAAAGCAAACCCAGAGCTGGAATGGCTTGAAGGTCATTAGAGGAAAGAAGCTTTTGAAGGATCTTACCACTTGGGGCATTGGTGGCGTTTGCAATTACTTTGTTGAAGTTTTTGACCAAACCCAGCTTCTTTCTGCCATCAGGTTTCTTTCTTTCATTATTACTCTGCATTGTATTTATGTAATGTAATTAAACAATTAACTTAGCATGATGTTGACACTCAAGAGGCATAGAGTCTGTTGACATTGTTCCCAAGGAAGTATTTCGACAATGAAAACTTGAGACTTTTAATTTGAAAGTTTTATATTCGAATCTTAAGAGGGAGTTTGAGCCAATGAAAGGAGAGAGAGAGAGAGTTACTTTCTGTCATATAAACCCAATCTCAACAGGCTTTCACATGGAAAAGAAAAAGTGTGATGATACTTTTACATTTTTGCTAGTCCTTCAAAAGGAATACATTGATACTCTTATGTTGTTTATTAAGGTTGTCTGGCTTTACTTTGCTCTTTTTTGTCTTTCGACAAGAAGCATTTAACTGAAAACTCTTTGATTTCAGAAAAGCTAACCATTTATGTTGATCCTAACAACATGAGATAGAACTTAACAATGCTCTTTCAACTGATACGCATTGCAGATATTGT
Organism: Theobroma grandiflorum; assembly: GCA_036013995.1. Taxonomy (NCBI): domain Eukaryota; kingdom Viridiplantae; phylum Streptophyta; class Magnoliopsida; order Malvales; family Malvaceae; genus Theobroma; species Theobroma grandiflorum. The sequence goes on along the minus strand of CP142132.1, from coordinate 12,925,986 downwards.
CATGTGAATTCCATTCCATACATTATCATTGGCAAAGGCTCAAATTGCCTCTTCGATGATCTGGGTTTTGATGGTTGTCTTATTCTAAATCGGATCGAGTTCTTAGAGAGGATTGAACCTGGAGTTTATAGGGTTGGAAGTGGTTTTCGCTTTAATCAGTTGGGAGTGCTGAGTTGCAATGAAGGATTTACAGGTCTTGAGTTTTCAGGAGGCATTCCTGGGACTGTAGGAGGTGCCACTTACATGAATGCTGGAGCAAATGGTCAGGTAAGTCTGGTCCTAATAGTGAAGTTATGGATTTTTGTTACCGTTCATGTATGAAAAAGCTAAAACGGATCATAATTTTTGAAGGAGACTGCCACTACCATTGAAAGCATTGATATTGTTACGACTGAGGGAGCTTTTCAGACTCTTCACAGAGTTGATCTCAGTTTTGGCTACCGATCATCACCATTTCAAGACATGAAAGACTTGGCAGCAATCACTGCAGTCACATTTCGGCTGCAGGGCTCAGGATCAGCTCGGAAAAGGCAACAAGAACTTCTGAAGAGGTTGTCTTTGTCATTTAAAAGCCATGTATAAGACTTGGTTTAAAAAGGATTGCTTACTGATAATATTTTTACTTGCAGGCGAAGAATAACTCAACCCCTGGGGGAACGCAGTGCTGGCTCGGTATTTCAAAATCCATCCAGTTTGGGTGTTTCAGCAGCTGAGTTAATTGATAAAACTGGGTTGAAAGGCTTTAGCATAGGAGGAGCAATGGTTTCCCATATCCATGCCAATTTCTTTGTCAATATTGGTGGTTCAACTTCTCAAGACATGCTCATTCTCATTGCTTTCGTTAAGGACAAGGTTGACAAGAAGTTTGGAATAGAACTTGAGGAAGAAGTGTTGTATTTTCATCCCTACTGTCATTAATGAACAGGGAAAGGTAATTGTAAAGAAATTGATGTTTTCAATAATATTCCAATCAAATTAGGAATAATACAATTCGTTCAAACAGACAGATTCATTTTGGAATGTTACTGCATCAGGGTCAGGGAACCTCAATGCATTCTACGTGTGTTATTTCCAGCACCTCTTGTAAGTGCTTTGGTAACAACATGAGTAACAATCCCAATGGGGCAAAAGAGCAGGCAAAGAGAAACTGAATGCCTAGTCTCAACTTGGTTTTGCAGTCCGTCATGAAAAACCTGCCTGGATTGAGCAAGGAAATCAAAATGGTCAAAATAAGAACTGTTTATACATGTGTGTATGCATAAAAATTGAGGGAGAGAGAGAGAGAAAGAGACCTTGCGGCATAGAGATCTACGGCTAATAAATGAATCCAGGCAGATGCCAACGTCATCTCGCTAGAGAACATTTTGGCCATACCAGATAGCTAAAACTCAGGGTGGGAAAAAAACCAAAGTTAAAAATGAATACCTTATTTGCAGCTGTCATTTGACAACCATGTATTTCTAAAACATACTAGACAGATATCATAATCAAATCAATCTAGGCGCTGATAAACATGTACCTCTGGCAGCCAGTATTTACTAGCAAACATCAGCCTTAATGTATCAGGTGTCCAGGAGAGATACAGCAGATATGCATACAAAAGTCCGAGCACAATATACGGGATGCTACTTTCCATAGACTTTTTAGTCTGCATTAGGAGATATGCAAGCCAGATACATGAATTACTCAAGAGATATTGCAGGGCTCAAAACATTTACATGAATCGTAAAAGAATGATTGCAAGGTTCAAATGTTTCAAGACTAAGGCACCATAAGCAAAAGCCCAATCACAGGTGCAGTATATAGTCTAGACATTGTAGGTGCTTACATGATATTACAAAAGTTCTAACAAATTATAAAGACAAACCAAGAACTTGATGATCTATATACTAAAAACTTCTTTAAATGCTAAAGAAGGAAAAGAAAAACAATTACAAACCACCAAATCTCAGAGAGAGAGTACAAATTTACAACCGGTTCACCCAAACTTCTAGCTTGATAAAGGTTTAGGACCACTGTGGAAATATATTGAAACAGTGTGTCCAAGAAAGCACAGGTAATTAATGTCCCCACAAGGAAAGACTGAATTACAAACTTTTGTTCCAGTAGTATTCTCCCTGAATAATTATTTCCAGATTCACGAGATTTATAAAGAAAGTTCAGATTCCTAAGCTATACATGGCAAACAGAAACTCAGAAATCAATAGAAGAGAATGATGACAAATTAGATATCCCTAGTAATGATAAGAAACTTACCAATTCAGCATTAGGAGCAAAAACCATGAGAGTATAGAATGGAAGAACTGCTGCTGTTCCCAAGGTAAATATGCTGCTAGCTATTTGAGAAGTCGTCAACCCTGTAAAAGTGATAGCATATGCGGGTTAGGAAAAATGAAAGAAAATGCTTGGCAATGTTGACTTCATTGACTGCTTTCAATATTCAGCCAATACTCAGAATTATCATTTCCATTATTATTGACCATCATGAGAAACACTCCCAAAATTAGATGGCATTTAAGAGGATATATTGTGTATATGCTACAAATTAAGGACCTTTAAAGAGCACTTCAGCATAAGCACACATAGTGTAAACCAATGATGCTAGTACCAGATTGCTATGAGTAGGATATCAGTAAGTACCCAGGCAGCAGCACAAGGAAAGTGGTCCCACAGCCAAGTGTAAAATGGCACAGGCAGAACCAAGAAAGCAGTAGTGGAAATTTCCAACTTAGACCTTTTCAACCTCTCAGCAGCAATAATTTACACAGGAAAGAAAAACATGTGGATCTCCCTCCAGCAGATGCCAGATTCTTCACTTGGCAAAAACAGATCAATTTCTTTTCTTCCCTCTTTTCCACATATGTTCACTAACATTCAGTATCTTGTCTAGCAAAATACTGGTTTCTGCTAAAAGGTGAGGTGCCAAAAAATAAGAGCAGCAAAAGAACCTAATGCCGATGACCTTTGCTGACAGATGGACACTAAGAATATCAAAGGTTTAACTAGGTACAAGAGAGGGATGACATAAAAACAGCCTAAAGAGTAAATTCATAGCAATCCTTGAGGTGATATGGCAGAAGACTACCCAAACTTTGGCAGACAAGACATAATACGATTATTTGTTATTTATTTCTGCTAACACTAGAGATAAAGGAGCTTCAGAAGGACGATGGTGAGGCTGAAAAGAAGAATGTAAGATACTCCCTCAGAAGGTGCAACTCCTCTTTTCAATATAGCGCATAATTCACACAATTCTGGCCATGTGACAAGCATGAAGCTTGAACTATTAAAGCAAATAAAAAGCAGTATGTAAACTTCCGAAAAATAAGCACTAAAAAAGGTAAAAAGAATTACATGAAGCTTGCACTTCAAAGCTCTTTCTACAATGAACAAATGTTGAAACTTTTTGTCTAATAACAAGTCTTGTTCCTCTAGCAAAACTCCATTCACCAAGTACGCCAGATCCAATTCCTTCTTGCTGACCAAAATGTTCAGTAGTCCTGCTTTTGAGAGCAGAAGTGAATCTTTGGTCCACTTTCACATTATGATGAAGATTACTAGGCTGCTCAAAGTGGCTAATCTATAAACCGCATAATTAGACAAATTCACTGAGTCAATTACATGGCTCATCAAAATTCAAGTTCATTAACATATAAAAATAACATCTGAGATGAGCGATTAAAGATAATACACCACAGTTTTAAGTTTAAACAGATAATATTCCCTCATTATGGGCAAATATGTATCTTGTGATAAAATTCATTAGGGGATAATACTGCACCCCCAATCATTCAAATTGATGTATGTATTATTTGTTTAAGTTGAAAATGTGATAAACCAAGCCCCGGACACGCAGAAAACAGAAAACTTCAAGAAAGAAACAGAAGTAACAAAGAACAATTTACACTTTAAATTTGAGAAATGAGAATTTTATATGACCAAACAATCTTCTGACTGCTGTTTTCAGTGTGCTTGGATTTAATCAAAGTTCTGATATATCAACTGGGCATACAAAAACATAGTCAAAATTATGTCCACTTTGCAGATTACCAAAAATCACTTAAACTTCATTTCTAATACTGACAAAGCTATAATCTTTTTCAACAAATGTTTACTCCAGAACTAAGCCATAAACCATATCTCAGGTATAGCAGAAATTAGACTTAAACATGCCAATTATATGACCAAATTGATTGTTCCAAAGTACAAAACAAACCCAATTCCAGTCATTCAAAGCTCTTTTTCCATCACCATTACAAATTAAACAACAAAAAGCAGAAACTTTCAAATAAAACCCACATTAAGAAACCAAGCAAAAACCTCAAAATGTATACAAAAAAGTAAAAACAAAAAAAAAAAGTAAGCTAAAGAGCATAAAAAAGCAAACCTTTAGTGAGACTAGAGAATGGGAGATGCAAGAAGAAAAGACCATGATTGCTGAAAAACTGAAATACCCTTCAACAAAAGCAACAAAAATGGCTTCTTCATGAGCTTTTATTAAGTACCTATCGCCTAGCAGTTAGTTGTCAAACTAGCAATAGTCGGTGACCACCCAAAGAAAAAAAATTACAAATGGTGACTTGGTGAGTTGAGGAATTTCCACTAAGCGGGAAAGACGGGAAGGCACGCAGGCAAAAGAGTAAAGAAAGGGAAAATTGCAAAGGCCACTTTCGGAGACGAGTTTTTAAGAATGGAAAACCTGCTCACATAAGCCAAGACAGGGAGTAGTGTCCACTAGCAAACTTTTGTCGCGTAACAGTGTACTGCACTCACGTTGCTTGTTTTCTGTTGGGAATGGATAATTGGTACACTTGTGTTTTTTGCTGTCCCATCTGGTTTTGACACGTGGATTTTGTTGATTGAATTCATAGATTTCTCTTGCTTACATTAACTGGGTTGGGTTTGGCAAATTTGGGTAATGGCACATTATGAATTAATGATGCTTTTGTAGGTAAGGCAGTGAGCTTAGACTTTGCACGCCTTTGTCTTCAGTTTAAAGAGTTCGATTTCAATTCTACCTCTTTTAAATTAAAAAAAAAAAGAATTGATATGTGATATTTCAAGTGATATTATGGGTAAAGTTTTATTAAATTTGTTAATAGTACGAGTAATTTATAATTTTTTCAAATCCGATATAAATAAAAATTATTAAATAATTTTTTTATATCGTATTTAACTGAGTCAAATATGAAATTTAAACTGTCTTAATTCACAATAAACTAAGCAATTCCAAAAACTATAAATACAAGATAGATTATTATAAAAAATGATTTGAACTTAAACTCAATTTGAGTTGATTGTCAAGGAAAATACGTGAATTTAAATAAGTTAAAACTCAAAACAATTATTAATCAAAAGCATATAAATCCAAATCAATCATTTTAAAACAATTCAAAACATACAATTCCATCGTCATGTTAGAAGCTTACTAATATACTTCATCACTTAAGTTAATTGTCGAGCATGTAATTATTTTAAAGTCTATACATGCACATGATGAAGGAATGTATACATAATTATTTAAAATTCTTTTTTAAATAAAGAAAAATTGATGAGTGAGTTGTTGAGATCAGAATCAAATGTCACAAGATCACGTTTTTAACATAAAAAAAATACATAATAAGTAGAGAAAAACCATAATTATATATCCAAGATTTACTTTATCTCATGACATACGGTCGGTTTCAAAGTAAATATTAACTTTTGGTCATGGGAATTTAAGGAAAAAAATATTCCATTCAACAAAAAGAAATTATTCAGGAGGCATCATTGTCAGTAAGACAAACATAACCATGAAGCGTACACGTTAAGAATTTTTTAGAAGAAATTTCTTAAACTATGACTTTTATTTTGTTTCTCTCTCGTATGAATTTTTTGTATATTCATTACATACACCAAAAAGGGAAAAACAAGAGTACCGCTGATAATGTAAACCAGGTTTATAAAACAAGAAAATATCTCTCTAGTTCATTTAATTTCCTGAATTTACAACAAATGTAACCATTCTAGAGATCTACAGCAGTGGATCCTTATTCTCGGATCTTTATTCCCTTTGTTGAATTGTTTTGTATAAGAAAATGTAGGGAACCAAATATAGATATGAGGCTAGCATGCAGTACTACTGCTATGTTCATCAAGCCAAGAAATTATATCACTAAAAACTCTAAGAATCATATCATCTGGTTCACCTTCGAGAAGAGCATGGCCTGCATCCTTATAAATAATAATCCTCTTGTCCGAGCTTCTTGCTTTATCATACAAGGCTCTGCTAACAGATGGGTCAGTTACAATATCATTCTCTCCATGCAAGATTAAGATTGGAAGCGAAACCTGAAATCGTCACAGTTATAGTCATCAATCATAAGTTTTAAACTTGAAATCAAAACGGTTGTTGAAAACCTATTCCAAATCAATGACAACATCCTTTAAAGCCCAATAATGTCTTAGACTTTTAGTTGAACTGGAGGTGTCTCTGGGGTCTATCTTAGCATCATCCGTGCATAAAATTTGTGCAGCATAGGATCCAATAACACTGAGGAAAGAACTAAAGCATATTATATGTGGGCACTACTGAACTGCTAGTGGTAAGGTAATGGTGTGGTAATTGAGACCCTGCCCCTATCATAGCCTAAGCAACATACATATCTCATCTTCCTAGGTAGAGATGCAACACTTCAATCATTTAGATCCACAACTTAAGCTACAAGATTCTTGCAACAGTCTATAGAGCACTTGTTTAGGATTTGACAACATTTAGCTTGTTTGACTTTTAAGGAAAACAAGTTGGGGATTCTTGAAGACACGATGGTAAAGCATGGGTTGATTGCTATCAAACATTACACTACAGAACTCTCTGGAGAAATATACACAAGCACACTGCCAAACAAACACAGATATACATATTTCTCTGAGTACAAAGTAAAAGAGTAACAGGCCAAATAAAGCAACAGAGAAGAAGCTGATTCACATTTTGTTTTACAAAAATAAATAAGAATAGTTATTAGAGAGACAGGGAGAAGGAAAATGGACCTTGTCCAAATGTTTTTCTATCTCATTAGTGGCTCTCAGCATCTCTAGAGCAGTCCGCAAGCGTGGCTTGTCCTTGTAAGCAATAACATTATAGGGTGTCTGCATTGGCAGAAAACTGAAAGGTATATTTCTATAACAGAAGTTTTTGGTTATTCATTCAAAAAATTATTATGAATGCAGAGAAGATGAATGATTAAGTCAGAGAGATAACAAACTGCATAGAAATGCCACAGTTACACACTTAAACATTCTACAGGACATCCATAACATTTACCAAAACATCAACTGCACTTCAAATCATTCAAATGAACCATAGAAACAAACCAGCTCTCTCTTCTTAATGTCTCTAAATGCTGCCTCTGCCAAATCCTTTTGTGGGACTAACTTCTGCTTCGGGAGAATATTAGCCACACCAATCAGAATTTGCTTTACTATCCAGGGTGGAACCATGTCATCAGCAATCTACACAAAGTATTCCAATTATTAGGATTTAAAAAAAAATGCATACAAAGTCCGTAAATGTTTCGGCTCAGAAATATACTTTGCACATAGGAGCAACAAGACAGGCACCACTCCACGCATTAGGTTGTTTTAGATGCACCTTCAGAGCTACAGCTCCACCCATGGACTGCCCAAATAGGAAGCTTGGAAGGGTCCGAAATTCAGGATTCTCTGTTATTGAATCCAACAAAAGTAAACATCAAGAGCAATCCAGTAATCAAGGTGATTGGCAATTTTAAAATTGATTGAACATAACAAAGACCTGAAGGGAAAAAGTCTTCCTTCAAATAAAAATATGACAAGACTAAAGTACATTAATTAAACCAAACATCATTATTCACTATGAAGGGAAAATAAGTGACTTGCCAGAGAAAATAGAAAAATAGAAGCTTCTTCTCAGAGAGGTACATATATATGAGTCACAACAACAGAACTCAAACAAAATGCATCATTCCAATTCATCTTTTAGTGAAGTGATAACAATAATGATAAAAACAACGATCTTTACATAGATAAAATAACAATATTCCAATTCAAAAATAACTTCATTTAATTCTTTCTTTCCCTTGTCCACTGTTTTAGTTGTAGCTGATACATTTTGAGAAGAAACAATTAAAAAATATAACTTCTACATCTCACTTGGAAAGAGGACAGATAATGCTTTGAATCAATTAAGAGAAAAGATTGGCACAATTAGAGAGAAGTAAGAAGAATGATGAAGGAAGGTGAAAGTATAATTTTTTTCTACTTGATACAGTAGAAACGAGGACAGAAACTGCATCACATTGATCTCTCCAGCAGCTTAGTCAAAAGCTCCCTGACTATTCTTTTTCAGAAAAGATTCACATGGCTTCTTGCGTGCACAAATGAAGAGAAGTGACAGGATGGAAAGGAAAAGATTCAAAAAGGAAGGTGAAAGTGCAATTTTCTTCTACTTGATATGATCAGAGTAGAAAAGTGAGAAAATGAAAATGTGAGTGTGCAACTTTTGCCTGAATATAAAAATTTTAATTACACAAATTATATAAACTAAAAAAAGGAAAATGTGAGAGAAAATGAAGATTCTAAAATTTTATGAATTAATTCACTTCCAAATCCATCTAACAAAGCACATGAGTGGAAAATCAAATAATTTATCCTTCTTTTCAATTTTTTATTATTTTTTCTTCCCATTGAGAAGTTTTTCTATTTTCTTTATTTAGCAAAGCATTAAGGTGTGCCTTGATACATCCCTCCGTTGGATATTGAAACCGCAATAAGTGCCTTCTCCGTGCAGCTTCAGTTTATATCAAACTATTCCCACTGGATCACCAAAACCAGGAGTTTCAACAAAAACATTTGTGATGGTTTTTCCTAAAAAAGGCCAGGTCATCTTATCATCAGAGGGTGCTTTAAGAAACTAATTTGATGTAACTTTCAACCAGCTCTAGTCAATTATATGCAACTGAAGAGGCTGGAAAAGCAAAATTTGTCATCTTCAGAAGGGTAGTGCAAATCTTTTGCACTCAATTTAGAATTGAGAAACCATGTGCAAAGCAAGTCATAAATTTCCTAGGGCTAGGAGCATAGGAGTATCATTTATCATTAGATGAATTGTGACATTCAAATATTAATTCAGCATACAACAAAAATCATAGAGGATGACGAATTGCCAAGCACTTATACCCAAAAAATTCCACAATGTACTAAACTAAAACCCTACCAAGTTACTTTACCTCCTTCATTGCACAAGGGTATCAATGAAATTTTCTATCTAGGAAATCTAAGCCTATCTAAGATAAAATTTTGACACAACCTGAGAAGTTCTCCAAAAAGATTCAATATCACTAGGGCTTAGAGGGAAAAAACTCCAAACCTTTGACTTTGGAGTATTGCTCAATCACATCATCAACAAGCCTGTCAAAGCTGGGAATATAGCAATGAAGACCTTCTGACAGACCAAATCCTGGGTAATCCATTGCAAAAACTCCATAACCACACAATGCCAATTTCCTAGCAATACCTGCTAACAATGGCAAAAATAATTAGGTCCCGCAACAACATACCCAAAACTACAAAATGGTCATTACCACTACTTGTTATGAACTACATGCCTTCAACAAAAAATGTGCAAGTGTCTCCATAACCATGACAAAAGAACACCATTGCCTTGGGGCAGGAGGTCTCTGGAAGCCAACTTTTTGAGAAAATTTCCAATCCCCTAGAATTCACCTCATATGACTGTACAACAAAATTTTAAAATATCAAGTGATTATAAAGTATGCTATAGCCACTGCAAAGAATCCAACATGGGGCAATTAAACATTTTGCTGGCACAGTAGACAACAACTTAGGTATGAACCCCATCAATTGCATACAAGCGGAAAAGAGGTAACTGAATAATTAACATCATAGACATAATTAAAGTGGGGAAATTTTCTTTAATATACAAGGAAAAAGCTTTCCAGTTGCTGAAGGTTATTCTTTTTTATGGCTAGTATGGTGACCTTTTCTTCGGCAAAAACAAAATAAAGAAAAATATGATTTTTTTCAAAAGAATAACTTTTTCATCTGAATTGGGAATCATCTTATACATATAATATGAAACTTGCTTGCTGAGGCAAAGATAGAGGAGCTGTCTTTTCTCTCCCCCTGCATCAAATTTCAGCACTGAATGCCTGTATATGAAACTTTAAATATTCCAAGAAAACAATGCATAAGCAAAAGAATAGAGCTACTATGGTAAACTCAAGGTACACAAAAGCCTACCAAGACAAACAAAAAAGGAAAAGAGAGAAAGACAAGAAGAACAAGTCTAGAGCTTTTACCTCATTCATCTTCAGTCCATCTATAGGTGTCTGGAACACATGCAAAAACAGTAGACCAATCAATATTCACCCAACAACCACTCCAAATTTTAAAATTATCTAATTGACATATCATACTAAAAAAGAAAGGGATGATGAACTGAATTCTTGCAGTGACACTTTGTCACTCATTCTGATAATTACCAATTTCCATTTTAATCAAATTTATCGTGCCCCTTAATGAATCAACTCAACCACATCCTGCTAATTATAAATTACAAGCATCCAGAAAATGAAATGAACTAAAGCCAACAAACACAAAAAACTTATGACTTATCCACTTGAAATACTATCAAACAAAAAGAAAGGCACATTCTCTAGTGAATTTTGACATTGAGATGTTGTCCACTTATTCTAATTATAACTCAATTTGCATTTCAATCCAGCCATTCCTTATCTAAACGTATATCAACTCAATCAAATCCTCCAAAAAGGAGTCACTGAAAAAAATAAGAACTAATTATTCAACTCAATACATAATATTACTATCCAAAATACAAAAGACATAAATTTGAAGTATGAAGTTGGAAAGCAATGACCTTGAACAAAATATGATCAATTCCAAGCTGAAACTTCTTAAAGGCTTCCCTAGCTCTCCTTCTGGCTGGTGCTTCATCCATATTAGCATCCAAAATCTTCTGCAACTCATCATCCACCCCTTTGAACCTCACCGGTTTAGCCATTCCTTTCCTTTTCTCTCTTCTACCCCTGGACAAAATCCCTGTCACCCAGAAAAAATCCTATATCTTTTCAAATACCCAATTGTTCACTTTAGTAGAAAAAGAGCAAACAAAGGAAAGTTCTTTCTGTAGTTGTACTTGGTTTCTAGAGTTACCGTCAAAAAGATGGCTCCTCAACAAGTTTGAAGATTTCAAAGCCATGTGGATTTATTTTTGGAAAAGTAAGAAGAATGGCTGACCAGAAAAAAACAAATAAATTATATTACGTTACTTAAGTCCCGGAAAAATGGGTGGAAAAATGAGCGCAAGGCAATCTGAGTGGCAGTGGGAGAGAGATATTTGTACTACTAGTTTGTTTGTATTTTGATTACGTTTTTTTTTTTGTAAAGAGGAAGAGAAATGCAAAGGGACTTGGAGATTCGACTTTATATATAGAGCTAAGTTGTCACTACTTTTCACTGTTGGAGAGGTTCGAAGATACCCAAACACAAGAAGGCCAAGGGTTTGGTGAAGATGACGTAGCGTTCACGATCACGAAAGGAAGGTGCCGATGCTCACTACTCACTCCTCACTCCTCACTTACACGTGTTAAGATTCTTTTGGCAATGCGGGCACTACCGAAATGACAATATGCCCTTTGAATTTTAGCTATTCGAGCCTGAAGAACGAATAAATTTAATTCTTTTTAATAAAAAATAATATTAAATAATAAATTTATATTTATGCACGGATACAGTATCAGCTCATCAAATGTTATCATGTCACTAATAAAGTAAAATTAAAAATATTTAAGATTTAAACTTAAATACTTAAAAATTTTTAGTAATTAAATAAATAAATAACAAAAAAATTCATTTTTCGCTCTAACTCCCTTCTTTGATTGTTCTCCACTTCATTATTTTCTCCTCCTTTCTTTTTCCGGTAAAATTAGGTTTGGCAAATTGTTCAATCAAAAGAGATTTTAAAAAATTTTTTACTTGCTAACTTTAATGATGTATTTTTTAAGTTATATTTATATTTGATTTAAGATTATAATGTGATAACTAATTGTTTTTTTCAAATAAATAAATTAGGGTTTTACTGTTAAGTTTGATTTAAGGTTATAACATAGTTAAATAACAAAAATAGTAAAAGTAATTAATTAACATCAAATTAAAATTTGAATAGAAATTGTGACAAAATATTTCCAACAATGATACTAGCCCCAAAGATAATACTATCACAATTTAATGAAGGATTCTTCTATCACAATTAGTAATCAAATCGGCCAACTGCCTACCCTATTTGAGTTTCAATACTAATTGACAAAAGAATTACTTCTTTATTAAGCTACAAGGCATTTTAGTTCAACAGCACTTTTTCTTTCTCTTTCTCTCAATAAAAAGAAAATTTCTATACTAATTTCTCCACTCTTTCTCTCTTGCATCTTGCTTAGTTGGGGAATGGAATAGCCATTCTCCATATTCCTAAACTCCTTCTAAAAACTTGTTTGTCTTTTTGGAATTGCCATTCTTGAAGAAACTTGAATAATCATTAGTAAAGGGACCTTAGTAATGGTTATTCCAAGGATGAGGAATAGGTCAAAATTTTTGTTGGACAAAAATTGTCCTTAAATAAATTTAAAAATTATCATCATAGTATAGAGTTTCTTCAATTTTCACGTTTACTTTCTCTCTCTACCCGTCTTCTACCTATTTACTTTTCTAAAGTCCTTCAACGTATGGCGATGGTGGCACCATGTCGATTGCGAGAAATGCTAATTAGTGTTCCCTCACCATATCCATCTGCAGGAAGTGTCGATTTAAAATTGACACTCCATTACGTCAATCAGATCTTTGTTGATTGGATAGTGAAAAGAAAGAAAAAACAAAAACAAATGAAAATATTAGAATGGAAAAAACGAAAAAAAAAGGCTAAAAATTAATACTTTATTTTGTAAAATTAAATTAAAATTTTAACTATAAAAATAATATTTAAAAATAATAAAAGAATAAGTGATAAATGATAAAAATACCTCTTATTATAATATATAATTATTTTTTGAAAAAATAATTATATATTATAATAAGAGGTATTTTTATCATTTATCACTTATTCTTTTATTATTTTTAAAAATATTCCTGCTAACCAAGCGTTAGAATAAATCATAATAACAATTCCTATCTTATTGCATTCTCATTAACCAAATCATATAATAATTATTCTTCTCTTATTCTATTTTCACAATATAATTATTCCATTCCCACTTTATTTCATTTTACAAACCAAACATATCCGTAGGATTTCAACAACAATAATTTAATAACAATACTAGCCAATCCTTCGACTGTAAATTGCAATCTAATTATCTTGCAACTTAAATAACTTTTAGCAAAAACAACTTTTGTCTTTTTTTCTTATTATTAACAAATTATTAGATACACTAAAACCCACTTAAATATTTAAATTTAATTAGTTGGTATTCAAAGGGTGATATTGATACTTGGGTCACGGGTCAGTACATAAAAAACAATAGGAAATTGTGAGAAATAACCCCTCTCATAAGGTGATTTCAAAAATAATTACCTAAATAAAGTTATCTGTTTCTAGCCAACAAGTAGCATGAGTAGACGGAAATGCCCTTAAAAAATATTGTGGCAAATTAAGCTGTCGATATCTGCCTCGCGCCATTGAGAAAAATTAAAAATTAATGCTCAGCTGTTTGTGCTCGCTCATCTTTCTCTTAGCTCTCTGAATTGTATCAACTCTGTGTTAAGCACCATCGTCATCAGCTCTCTCAGCTCTCTGAACTATGTGAGCTCTATCAACTCTCTGTTGAGCACTATCGTCATCGTGCCGTGGTCTATCTCTCACCATCTGGCCATATTGTCTTCGAAAAATAGACCCTATAGCGGAGATGACATCAATGTATGTTTTTGGGTTTATTGCTGCAACACATAAATTTGTGAATCTTTTTGTGTAAATTAGAAGACGGATTAAAAACATTGCACAGAGTTGTTACACGCCATGCATCTACTTAGCGTGTGACCACATAAGACTGCATGCACTTGGCGTGTCATCAGCATGTCTGCTTGCACTTGGCGTGTCAAACCAGTGTCTGCATGCATTTGGCGTGTCACCAATATGTCTGCATCACTTGGCGTGTCACCAGCATGTTTGCCTACACGTGGTGTGTCACCATTATATCTGCATGCACTTGGCGTGTCACTAGCATGTAATTAAGTAAATAATTAAGTAAATTAAATAATTATTTTTGTTTTCAAAATTTCAGTGGGGTTCCAATTTTGCGACTTGTGATAAGACACAGTGGTCAATGGGTGGATGGCATGTACAAGGGTGGTGAGTCACGAATGCGGGGGGTTAGGAGTGATTTATCGTTTGCGGGCTTAATAAAACTGGTTGAAGATGTTGTTGGGGTAAACTCAGAAATTGACGATATTGAGTTACATGCATTAATCAGTACGCTCGGGAGCTATCACGATCAATTATCAAGGACGATGAGGATGTTGCATTAATTCTGCTAGAACAGAGGAATGTTCCTGTTGTGTTTGTCAGCATTAAGAGATGCGAAACAAATGTTATGCCACATGAAAAAGCTGAACAACATGGTAATCAGCTCAATCAGAATGAGATTTACAATGCTTCACATATGCCAGAGCATTCGGTCCGTAACTTGCAATTGAGGTATCCTCAAGAGTTTGTGCAGCCTGGTAAACAAAGGACATTGATAAAATAGTTGGGTGCACAATTTCGATCAGGATGTGCATCAAACCAATTAGTTGCTTCTGTTAAAGGAATACAACGATTGGGTGAAACGGTAGAGTGTGTAATTCCAATTTCAAATAAGAATACGACACTTGAGTACAACACTGTGACGTTGGATGTTAACACTGCGACGTTGGATGATAATACTGCATGTGATAAGGGAAATGAGGATTTGTTTGCTACCGGTGAAGATAGATTTGATGACAATTCATATGATGGGCTTGATGAATGGGATCATGACAGTTCAGACAATGACTGCCTTTATTACAGTGATATTCCAATTTGCAATAATGTTGAAGGCGAAACGGAACCTGTTGAAAGTTTTGATGTAGCAAATGTTCAATGTGATGACCCTATATACAATAACCCCATCACTGGTGAGGACGGGGTTCGTTCTGTTGATACAATGCTCGATGATACTTATCAAGAAAAGAGAAATGAAGGGATATCTTCTACGTGGCGAATTATAGGTGCAGAAAGGTTCTCCTTCCAAACAATTAACACTAAGGGGTCGACATGTCCCAATCATTGCTTATACAAAGGAAGAAAGTTTTCCTTGAAGACGGAGTTGAAACAAGCTCTGAACATATTGGCTCTAAAAGAGCAGTTTGGGATAAGAGTACAAAGGTCGTGTAAAAGTCATTATGAGGTTGGTTGCAAGGACAAGGCATGCAAGTTCAGTGTGCGTTCAACAAAGTTACCTAACAGAGGAGGGTGTTGGCAAGTTCGGACGTTCCACAAAGTACACACATGTACTGTTGATGGTTTGCGAGGGTAATTTCCAACTACGAGTGCCAAGATAATTGGTGAACTTATGACACCCAAGCTTCAGGCTAATATAGTGGTATTGGGACCTAAGGACATAATTGGTGAGATAAGGGTTTAGTGGTGATTGAAATGCTTGTATGGTAAAGCTTGGCAAGCAAAGGAGTAGCGGATAGGCTTGTTTTTGGTCCCCGAAAGGAGTCATTTCAATAACTACCCTCATATTTTTATATGTTGGAACAAGAAAATCCTAGCACAGTCACTATAGTGGCTACTGATGAGGCTGAAAGATTCAAATATTGTTTCTGGTCATACGGGGCATGTATTCGGGGGTTTAGGGATGTAATGTGTCATACAGTTACAATTGATGCGACAAATCTGAAAGGCAGGTTTAAGGATGTTCTGTTTGTCGCTGTATGTAAAGACGCGAACGAGTGTGTATATCCAGTTGCATTTGGCATCGGCCATGTTGAGGATGAAGACTCGTGGACATGGTTTCTCAACAAGCTGAGTGATACGGTTAGTTATCCTGAAAACACAATGTTCATTTCTGATCAGTATCTTGGTATTAAGAAAGCAATCCAAAATGCATACCCAGAAGCCCACCACGGTTTATGCGGTTACCATTTGAAGAAAAACTTAAAAAACAAGTTCAAGTGTGATGACGATTCTATGATTTTCACCCTTGCTCGAGATTGCTATAAGCTTTTCGATTTTAACAAACATATGAACCAGCTCAATCAGATTCATGTGGGAGCCCATGCTAATCTTTTAAGAATAGGCCCTGAGAGATGGGCATGTGCATGTTCACTAGCAAGGCGATACCAAATGATGACCTCGAACATTACCGAATGTGTTAACTCCTGCTTGAAGCATGCAAGACAAATGTCAATCACTGTTTTGATCGAGTTCATACAAGACATGTTTCAACGTTGGTTCTATGATCGGTACGAGGAGGCTGTCAAGGTGACCACGGCCCTCAGTCATTGGGTTGCCAAGCAATTGAGCAAACGCTTCAATGATGAACATCGCTTTGTAGTGAAGCCTATCAATCGAGTATAGTTTGAAGTTAAAGACGAGAATATGGACGAACTTGTTAACCTGTCCATGAAGACGTGTTCATGCTGTGAGTTCCAAATAGATTTGCTGCCATGTAGCCTTGCCATTGCAACAATAAGGTCCGAATATCTTTTCTTTATTTCTTATTTGATCCTTAATTGACATAGCGTTTAGATTCTGCTTGAATATTGGGTTCATTGTATTCAGTAAATGCAAACGTGAAGCCATTGAATTCTGCGCCGACTACTACAAGACAATCATTTTGGTTGAGGGTTATGTGGGGTTTATTCACCTAGTAGGGCATCCTAGTGAGTGGGACATCCCCCTGCATGTGAAACAAATTGTTGTCTTACCACCACCTTGGCGAGGCCAAGCAAAAAGACTTAGGAGGAGAAGGATTCCATCCGCTAGTGAAGGTAGTCGAGCACGTAGATGTTCGCAATGCAAGATATATGGGCATAACTAGGGATGTCAACGGGTACCCTATTATAGGGTACCCGCGAGTACCCGACTCGATTATACAGGGTTAAGGTACTTATTAACGGGTTCGGGTAGGGTTAGGGTAGTGATTTCATTACTCGAATTTTAATAGGGTAGGGTTCGGGTATCACCCCTTGGGCACCCGTTACCGAAACTCGATTACTATTTATAAATATTTTATTATTATTTTAATAATTAAATTAAAAATTTATAAATTTTACCACCTTTACAAGCAAATTTTTTTTTGTTAAAAACTAACAAATATATGAAAAGTATGGTTACTCTAATTAGTAATATGATAATATTAATACTTTTATGAATACGTGTGTATATATATTATGTACTTTAAATATAAATATATTTTTTTTATTTTGTATTAACATTATAAAAATTATAACTCATAAAATTATTAATTACAGTATATATATGTTTATTTATATAAACATATAATATATAAATCTAAAGGTAAGTTATGAGATTAGAAAAGTTAATTGGGTAATTGGGTATCCATGAAAAAGATTTTAATAATTTTTTTATTTAATCGGGTATTTAAGCGGGTTAGAGTAATTATAGGGTAGTGAGAATGTATTAAGGTTAGGGTTAGGATAGTAATTTTAAAATTAAACGGGTAGTTAATAGGGTTAGAGTAATTGATTTTTTATAGGGTTAGGATTCGGGTACCTCGAAATTATAGGGTACCCGACCCATTGACATCTCTAGGCATAATAGACAGAATTATCCCTCTCCGTTTGCAAATCCATCAACAAATCCAGCACCATCTCCAAGTCAATCAACGCCCCCACCAGTGCATCGACCAAAAACATGTTCAATTTGCAGAAAAAGCAATCACACACGCAACAATTGTCCAATCCGAAAGATAATGTCTGAAAATGTAGGGTGTGTTATGGACGAAGACATATTGTCAGCCTAACTAACTGCAATTTATCTCTTGTTTTGTTAGGAATTGTTTCGAACTGTTTCGATCTTGGCCATTGACATTTGCATTGAATAATGATATTTGCTAGAAACCAGTGTATAATAATAACATTGCCTAAGCATAGAAGTAGTCAATAATTGACTTTAGCCATACCATGCATGGTCATATAGTTTGGAATGTAAATCGTCTAATCTATGGACAGTATATATAAATAAAAATTCAAAAATCAACAATGTTACTATACATTTCGACAATTGTAAAGCCAATACATTCATTACATTTTTGCTTAAAGCAAATCGCTTCAATATACATAAGAGAATTTTAGTCCATTTACAAACGATGTTGCAAAACTATATCAATTGTCCACTTGGGTTTAGAGTTTGTGAAAGGGAAAAAATGTGAGACAACAGGGTGCAGAGTTGGTGACACGCCATGGAGGGAAGTAGTGAGACGGTAGAGTGCAGAGTTGGTGACACGCCATAGAGGGAAGCAGTGACACGGCAGGGTGTAAAGTTGGTGACATGCCATGAGGGAAGCAGTGACACGGCAGGGTGCAGAGTTGGTGACACGCCATGGAGGGAAGCAATGACACGGCAGGGTGCAGAGTTGGTGACACGCCATGTGGGAAACAGTGACACAACAGGGTGCAGAGTTGGTGACACGACATGAGAGAAGCAGTGACACGATAGGGTGCAAAGTTGGTGACACGACATGGAGGGAAGCAGTGACATGCTATGGCACAGAGTTTGTGACAGGCCATGGCGGGAATCTGTGACATGTCATGATTTTGAGTGTGTGACATGGCATTGCTTTAACATCTGACAGGCCATGGTTTGATATATCAATTTACAAACTAGAAATCCCGTTTACGCATGTGGTTGTTAACATGCTCCCTTGATATATTCAACTTTAGAATTCTCTACTAGTCTAATAATTAATCAGTTTATCTTCACATCTGATCTGTTTATAATTGTTGAACCCTTGCTATTTGAAATCTAGAGTCTCTTCATAGAAATTTGCTCTTGCGTAATGAATATCTATGAAGACACTCTGGATTTCAAATAGCCAGGGTTAGGTAATTGTTTACAAGTCGGATGTGAAGAGAAACAGATTAATTATTAGACTAGTGGAAAATTCTAAAGTTGAATATATCAAGTGTGAGATGTTAACAACCACTCCAAAATGATCCTACCACTGCTAAAATGCTTGAAAGAACTATCGAAGAAGCATCGATAAAACTGCTTTAGAGGAGATGTACAGTTTGTCTATGAGAAGTGAAAAGTTGTGAACAATATATAGTATGGGAATATAAACCGACTTTAACAGTTTAAACGTTTCGGCTGCCACTACCGACCTAGTCGTGACACGCTAAGTGCATACATACTGGTGGCGACACGTCAAGTGCATGCAGATATTGACGGTGACACGCCACGTGCATGCATACTGTGGTGACACGCCACGAGTATGCAGAAATGGTGGTGACACGTCAAGTGCATTCAGATATTAGTGGTGACACGCCACGTGCATATGGATTCTGATGTTGAAATGCCAAGTGTCTCCATTCATTATATGCTGCGCCCCAACTGTCATGACACGCCGAGTGCATATTGTCAATGTGGTGACACATTGACTTCTTGCAGTTTGGTCAGTGACACGTCACGGCCTGACTGGGGTTACAAGCCGATTGCACATTACCAATGGCGTGACACGCCAAGTGCTTCCAATTCGACTGTGTGACATGCTGAGTTCTTGGATTTGTGTATGACTCTGTGTATAAAAACAAAAGAAGATTGTCTATACAAAATTGCGATACAAAAAAAATATAAGGATACATAATTACTTAACAAAAATAATATATTCTTGTATAAAATTAATTTTCTATACAAAAAAATTATATTTTGTATAAAAATATAATGAAGTGAGTATACAAAAAATGATTCAATTGTACAATTTCTATTTCCTATGATTGTGTATACAACAAAAAAATTGTCTCTAAATTTTATTCTGTATAAAAAAAATTGTACAACGAAAGGCTGATATGTTCATGGTTCGCTCTTACAACTATTGGAGCAAATTTTGTGTGCGTATTGGAGACACAATTTTACAATCATATTCTACTTAACTCTTATCGGGTCCGATTGTAACATTACGTCAATGTAGCTTACCATAAACATGTCGCAGCTGACACTATCCTTCTGTCGATGCACTGAAGGTTTGGCCAAAGAAATTTTCAATAGCATTGGCGTCAAATCCCATCTCTTCCTGAGTGTTTTGCTGAAATACCCGGCTTGGTGGCAGATGATTGGGAAAATTGTCATAAGTGGCTTCAGCTGCTCTGCACGAACTTCGTTATCCTTAGCTGTCGAAGTTGTTGCGGAGTCCACCACCTTGATCATCCACTCTCCCAAATCGATCTTTTCCACCACCCAATGCCCACCCACATTGCAAGAAGCGAGGATGAAATCGACCTCTTCTCATTTCTTGTCGTATGTCGTTCTTTCACCCTTCACATACCCCCGTAACTTATTCAGGATTTGCACGCTTGACCGGGCATCTTCAGTTTGATATGCCAAGTGTAGCATATGGATGGTGTTCTGTAAAAAAAAAAATTGTATTGGTTTAGACTTAATACACTGAAAAGCTTAGAAAGAATTGAAAATTTTTACAAAAAACTTACAAAGAATATTGTGTCAACAACGAATGCACGGGCAGTATAATGCTTTGATTTCGGCCCTGTCGCCCGCTTACACAGAAAGTTAAGGCATGCGTCGATATGTTTACTTGTCATTTCTTCTCGGAGATTTTCTAATAATGTGAAAAATTCAGCACCTTGATCCTCTAAGATTCCGACGTTACGCCTGCATATGTAACAATGAATTTGATAAGTGATGGTGGATGAATGTTTCATTAAAAAACAATAATGAATTGATATTTACAAGCTTACCTCGCGGACTGGTTCTTTTTGAAGGCTTTGTAGGCTTCCATCATCGTGTCTTTCACCTCCTGATGGCTCAATAAAAGGTCGATATACAAGCTTGCAAGGTATTTTCTCGTCATTATCACTCGTGCCCGCTCAGTAGGGTCGACAATTGCTACTACAAGATTATGGTAATCGAAGGATAGTGGTGACGGCTGTGGTGACCTAGTGGCTTCGAGAGTGCTTTGAGAAAGCTGGCTCGATCCTGCTGCTGGAAGCGCGATTATCGTGTCGGATTGAGGAAGATGCTCTACGGCTAACACAACAAATTAAAGGTCTCCCTCCCGTCCGGCGAAAGTATCCATAATCGGATCGGCTTCGCCAACCTCATCTCCTTCAGCATCATCTGATTGAAGGCTGACACCATGCTCCTCAGGCTACCCATCATCAGGATCATCGTGATCCGCACCGTCATATGAAAATTTGATAGCGAATAGAAAACCACAAACCTTAAATTCCATTAAAAAAATTACCCTAAACCTGATAAAACTCAAGACCTAAAATAGCAAAATACAAGCGTAGAACGATTAATGTACTTGTGATTTCAACCTATCTAGAACCCGTGAAACGATACGGTCCTCTAGCGTTTCCACCGCAACAGTCAATGATTGAATTGATGCCTTCAGCTCCAACATCTATTGCATGATCCGTTGGAGCTGACGTTTTGTGACTATGCTGTTATTGACTATTGCCGACTGGGTTAACTGCAATAACATATATATTAGTGGTGTTATTCAATAATCATATACGAAACGTGTGAACAACCAAGATAACAACTTTAATATCCTTGCTGGTGGCTCATTAGTAGTATGCGGTTGAGCCAGAGCCGGAACCATCTTTAGTTAAGGAACGGACGTCGCCTCCGTGAACTGTAATGACATAAGTTACTTTGTTACTAGATAAACATATGTGGAAACTTTGAACATAAATCATTTAAACCAAACTTACCGATGGCTCGTTACGAATGTGCATCTGAGGAGAACCGGTGGATGGTTGTGGAGCTGTCGTCGCTTGGTCCAACTGCAAACACATAAATATTAATAGATAATCACATATCAAATGGATGGAAAAAATGTTAGAACTGTAATTACCGGCTGTTCACTTCCTGGACCATGGTCATCCCCTTGTTCCATCAATTCAGGGGCTGACGGCTCATCAATAATAGAAGAGGTCTATTTAGTGGAAGCGGTGGATCTTTTCTCCTTCAAGCTTCTTCTTTTCTCCCTGGCAGTGACACCAATTTGATCAACCCGATCCTCTATGTGCTCGATTGGAACATACTGGTGGCCCTCCGATAACGGCACATCGAGGCCCACCAAATACTCCCGGCTGGCCTCCTTCAGGGTGATCTCCAACGTCTCCAGTGCCCACAACTGCAAATAAAAAAAATTATGTTCTAATTAAATTTGAGGCAAATTTCTTATACAAATATGAAGGAAAAATTTGTAGTTGTTCACTCACATGCTTAGATGACTCCAACTTCTCAACTGCCTTGTGCAAGTCTTTTGACTTCTGATTGCATTGCAATCTGCACATTCGTAGGTAGACGTTTTCCTTAGGAGCAGAAGGGGTTACTATTTTCTATAAGGCTGGAATTACCTCCAATGCCCAGAACTGCAAGTCAATTGTAAACATTATCAAACGTAAATTATAAAACAATGCAACAATAAATTATTTTCTCAAAACCAAACAGAAGCCGTAAATATGACCATACTTGTAGCACCCATACGAAGCCATAGATGTTGTACCGTAAACGGCTTTCCTTTGCTGCGCTTGAGGTATGCACCTTGAACCCTTTCAATAGGTAGTCCAAGGTGAGCCTCCAAACATAGTGGCCCCACGAAAATCCGTTTCAAGTGTCAAGGTCCTCAACTAATGACAGCAACCAAGGCGTCACCCATCTATGGTAGTCTTGCCCAAATAGGATGTTATTCGCAATCAAGACGAATTCCATCTTGGTCGCGTCTCTTTCTCGTTGGAAGTTTCCTCCGCAGAACGTATCAAGTAAAGCTTGTAGCTTAATGCTTTCCTGGCCGTTTCAGTATCTCGCATGAATTTCGTCCGCAACCACCTCGTACGGATGTGCGAACACATCGAGCATTAGACCAAACTTCAGCCCGGTTATATGGTAAAACTCTTGCTTTGATATCTGCACCTTACTCTTGCCGATAGTAAACCATAGCTCTTTCTCTATTGCCTCATTCTCATTGATTCGACGAATCATTATGTTGTGAAGGAGACCAGCGCTGAAGTAGCCTTGCGGATAGACATCAAGGAGCATTCCGAAGCATGTACGCTTCACTACATCGAACTCTTCCTTCTCTTAGAGAGTCTTGTTGATGTAATGGAGCTGGGACCATTTACAGTGGGTGTTTATTGGGACATTGAACGCCCACTTCTCCCTCGGCACAATGAGGAAACTGTCAAGATCCTCATATTCTCTACGATGCATCTACATCACATGGCACACGTGCAAAAGTCAGTTAACCAATAATGTGCCCAAAATGTATACTAACTAAATAAATAATTGTTGTCACACGCACGCACATAACGTAAAATTGTTGTGACACGCCATACATATCAAGTAAAATGTTATCACATGCCATAAATATCAAGTGAAATATTGTCACACGCCATGCATATCAAGTGAAATGTTGTCACACGCCATGCATATCAAGTAAAAATGTTGTCACACGCCACACATATCAAGTGAAATGTTGTCACACGCATGCATATCAAGTGAAATGTTGTCACACGCCAAGCATATCGAGTAAAAATGTTGTCACACGCCATGCATATCAAGTGAAATGTCGTCACACTTCATGCATATCAAGTGAAATGTTATCACACGCCATGCAAATAGGACATCTAATGTCCTGACACGTTAAACCCTAAAGACTAGTCAACCCAGCACCACTTTAACACCAAAAACCATCAAACCAGGAAGAAAACAGTTTAAACTTAACATTCGCAAAAAACACGAACATATCTGTCACCCTAAACCCAGCAAAAAAAATTACCGAAATCAAGGAAGTTTTTTTTTGTGGTTTTTTTTTTCAGGCTCACTTACCTCTTCACTGATAACCGACATTCTTCTTCCTGTTGTAGTGGTGTCGTTAACCTTCTAAACAACGAAGTCGAACTCTCTTCTATCTTTCGCAATGAGAAAGGAATTGAACGGCCCTTAGTTCACACACACAGACGTTTACGAATGAGGAAAAGGGAAAATGTACTGTTTACTGTGAAAAATGAAAAAATAAAAATTAAAACTAATATTCATAAAATATAAGGTAAGTCCAAACGGTTGCCTCCCAAATTGCTCGTTTTTCAATCCGGCGTGTCAGCTTTCAATTAATGTCACGTCACATATTTCAAAGCAAACCATGGCTTGTCAGATGTTAAAGCAATGCCGTGTCACACACTCAAAATCATGGCGTGTCACAGATTCCAGCCATGGCTTGTCACAAACTCTAAACCCTGCCGTGTCACTGCTTCCCTCCATGGCGTGTCACCAACTCTGTACCCTACCGTGTCACTGCTTCCCTCCATGGTGTGTCACCAACTTTGCACCCTGCCATGTCACTGCTTCCCTCCATGGCGTGTCACCAACTCTGCACCCTGCCGTGTCACTACTTCCCTCATGTTTTGTCACAAACTCTGTACCCTGCCGTGTCACTGCTTCCCTCTATGGCGTGTCACCAATTCTGCACCTTACCGTGTCACTACTTCCCTTATGGCTTGTCACCAATTCTGCACCCTACCATGTCACTGCTTCCCTTCATGGCGTGTCACCAACTATACACCCTGCCGTCTCACTACTTCCCTTTATGGTGTGTCACCAACTCTGCACCCTGGCCTGTCAGTGCTTCCCTCCATGCCGTGTCACCAACTCTGCACCCTGCTGTCTCATATTTTCCCTTTCACAAACTCTAAACCCAATGGCCTGTCCTGATTGCTGTAGCACGACCATTTCGTGCTTTACATTCACGTATTTCTCCTTTCGATTCACCTCCATAAGCAGGATTTCTGGTTTCACATCGTTCTCCAAGCTTTCGATTCATCACGACCACCTCCCCCTCCTCGTTCGGTTTATCTGAATGCCATGTCCAAACATTCAAAAAAACCATTTTATGCAACATTATTTTCTTTGCACAAGCTTCTAAAAAAAAAAAAAGATGTTTTGTACAAAAAATAGATGTTCGCTATATTCTTTGCATAATTTTTCGCGATTCGAGTTTTTTAGAGTGCCCATCAACAAAGATGTCTCATTAAGGGCATTTTTGTCCAAAAATGTAATTTAATGGCTAAAAACAGTTAAAATTATTTGGAGGGTTATTTCCAAACACACCTTATTATTAATGGCTAAAAAAAAAAAACGCCCCTAAAAAACAATATAGATCTTAGGCTTATAAGTCAACTAATAAACATGTCTTATGAATTATAATCCATTTAATTTTTTTTTGACATAATACTCAAATAAGTTTTTAAACTATTCAAGAAAATTCAAATAATCCTTTATTCTTTTATTACTTTCAATAAAGCCCTTATACTTATTATTTTGAGTCAAATAAGTCTTTATGACTAATGATTGATTATTTGTATTAGTCAAAATATCACTTATTATTTTATATCTACATGGTAGTGACATGGTGTTAATATGAGAAGTAAAAAATATTAAATAATCATATTATCATGTCAATTTAACATGGCATGTTGTTATCAATTATGGTATATCAATATATCACATCATCATCAATTACGATATGTTAGCATGTTATATCAGCGCTAAGTATCATAGAATAACAAATGGTATTTTGACTAAGTTAATCATTAGTTATAAGAACTTATTTAACTTAAAATAAAAGTACAATGATTTATTTACGTAAAATAAAAATATAAAAATTTAATTGAACGTAATAAAAGTATAAGGGTTTATTTAATTTTTTTTCAAATAATTTAAGGGTTTTTTTGGATATTATACATATCCATAAGTTAATCCATATCATTTCAAGTGTCAATTGTATTTAAATAGGTTTTATCTCATCTTGTTGTATCAAATTTTTGATACCATATATTTAATTAAATAAATTAGTGCATACCATGTTGTATAATTTATTTAATAATCAAGTCATATAAGTGTGAAAAGTTTTTGACATGATTAAATCCAATGATGGAGTTAAGATTTCACGTTTGAGAGGGAGAAAGAAAGAAATTGAATATTTGAGGACAAAATTATAAATTTTTTTAAAAAATAGGAGTGAAATTATAAAATTATAAACTTTTGAAAATTTGAGAGGGCGGGCCCCTCCCTTTGCATTTGATTAAATCATAATTATTTAATTATTTCTTATTTGTAGCAACCATTATTTTTTTTTGTAACAAAATATTAAATACTAAATGGTTTGAAAAAAGAAATTGAACCGAGTAAAGAAAACGCATCAAATTTTTTATCCTTAAAGTTGACAAAAATAACTTTTTATGCCATTAATGTGTGTTAACATTATTACTTGCATTTTCTAAATTCAGATAGCATTGCCTTTTTTTGTGATTGGGAAATGAATCAATGATAGAGAATAAAACAATACTTATCCAAGTAGTTGGAATAAGACATATAATCTTTATATTTTAAAGTTTACATTATGTACGTACACATTATCTTTATTACAATTTTGTGCATATCCATTATGTGGGTGAGAGAGACAGAGAGGTATGTGGGAGAATAACTTTTTGTAAGAAAAATAATATATTTTTTTAAGTATATGCCAAAAATAAAAAAAATAATTAAAATATTATTTAAATATTGGCTCCATTCTTGATATTTATGTAGACAAATTACTAATATAAATTTATTTTTGTGCTTTACTTTATTGTTTTGATTAAGTTTCTTATAGAATTTTTTTAATTAAGTTGATATTATAACGTGGGAAGTGTGCATAATCCTCTTTTGCAAATTAGATGTCTAATAGCTTGATATTCGGACAATATTTGAATTCTTAATTAATATATTTGACATACTCATTGATGACACGTGGCAATCCCAGAGAATTAGTTGTATTACTTTGGAGTTTGATATTTTCTTTTTTGCACTTACCAAAGTTGTGTTACAAACCTCCATGGGAGTGCCACGTGGCATCCCATGGATCTTCCCAACGTAACTAGTTTTTTTTTTTTTGGTTCTTTACTTTTTAATTTTAAAAGAAAAAAGGTATATTTTTTATTTTCTCTTCTTTTTTAAAATTTTTAAGTTTTTGACAAAAAAAGCCATTTCTTGGAAATTAAAAAAGAAAAGGAGGAAAATGTAAAGTAGCTTTAATTTAATATTCTTTTTTCTTTTTTTTAATTTCATTTTTTGTATATAGAGGAAAGAAAATAAATTTAATATATAAATATTTTTTTGAAAAATCAATCCAATCATATTTGTATAATTAGTTTAAATAATAATAAATATTTAAAATAATGAAAAGTAAGTAAGAAAGAAAATATTATAATAATAAGCATTGTATATTTAAATGTTCATAAATGTAAAGTTTTTTATCGTTATAAAATAAAATTTATATAATGAATTTTTTCTGTGTTTTTATTACTGTTAGATTTATTTTAAATATATTTTATTATCATTAAATTGAATTTTAATTACTCAAACTAAACTTTTATTAAATTAAAAATTTTACTTTTCATTGACTTGGAAACATATTAATTTATGATAAATTTGTAAATTATAAGTCATAGTTTAATCGTATTATTGATTATTTAACTTAAAACTAGTGATTAATATATTAATTTCTCCAAAGCTTAAAAATGTTAAATTAGTTTGATTTTTTTTAATTAATTGGAATATACTACAAGAAACTAGTGGTGTATAGATGATTTAATTGGAAGGCGTTTTCAATATTATATTTATAATATCATCTTTTTAAACATATAATAATTATTATTTTATTTTTTAAACATATTGTTACAATTGATAAATTTTATTATATTAATACTAATTTCTGTTAAAGGTCACATAAAATGTACAAATTTAGTAGGAAAAAAGTATAGTTATTACTTATTTCAATATTTACAATAAAATCTCTATGAAGTACAAGATAAATTAATAATTTATTAATTTATACATTAATTAATAAAAACTTAATTTAACATTGAACTTAATACATGTACTGTATAATGTGATTATATGAATATTACCTAATTACTGAATTACAAATTATCATTATTCGTAATGAGTAAATTATTAAGAACATCATTAAAGATGACAAAGAATATGAGATTGAATACGATAGTCTATACTGGAGTTTGTCTTGTGCAAAGATGTATTCAAAGCAAGAATCATATTACATGATTTTCTCTTACAATATGAGAACATTACACCAAATGCACTAAAAAAAGTTAAAAGAGGTCCAAAGAAACATTCATTTCAAGAAAAAACAAGTAATATTGGAGTCATGTTTTGTAAATGGTTCATGATCTTGACTTTCTCTTGGAATAGTTGATATGGTATGCTCTAGAGTTTATTGTTTTTGGAATTTGTGTTTTTTCCTTGCTGCTACAGGAAACTTTTGTGTGAAGGGTACATGATTTGCTCATACTTTTAATGATTACTAGAAATGTCACGACCCGGAACCTCCCTTGGGCTCATGACAACCGTCGCAACGTCCTGATTGACACTCATTACCCGGAATGCCAACCGAAACTCCGCAAGGCTTATGTATCAGTTTCTCGCCTTCCCTGTGAGCAATCTTTACCAAACAACTCATTTTAAACAATTACTAGCCATTTCTAGCTCAATTAAATCAAAAGTCAATCTTTGACTCAAAAGGATATTTTGGTCATTTTTCGACGAAATATCAAAAAATTGGTAAATATGTAGTTTATACGTCGAGAATACACAATTCGAAATCGAATTTGAAATCGAAAGTCTAAAACTTGCTTTTTAAAGGGTTTAAAGATAATTTTTCAGTATTCATAATATTAATTCAAATATAGTATTTTCATATAAAACAATATTTATAGAAACACGTGTAAGTAATTTTTTGTAGCGTGAAAGTAAAATAAGTTCATACATATAATAATTTACAAAGTTATAATGTACAATAATAATTACAATGACAAGTGGCCCATAAATACACTAAGTGTTGATAATAGTAACCTACTGTCTGTGAGATAGAGGGGTCAACTGGAATCCTCGACAAAATCGGGTATCTACAAGCTACCACAGGCCTGAAATGTTTGGAAAAGAGGTGGGTGAGATTTTGCAATCCCAATGAGTAAACAGACATTATCGTAAACATCTAAAGGTGAGTAAAATGGAGACAAATTTAAAAAAAACAAATCACAAACCATTTCATAAGGTTTTCAATTTATTTCTTAAACCATAAAATATTTGTAATTTACTAAAACAGTTGTTAAGGCTTATGACTTTTATTAAAAACATGGCTCAAGCCAAAACTAGTCCTCGGGGATACCTTGGTCGAGGCATCTAACCAAGTCCGTCAAGATTGTTAAGACATTTACATGTTAAACACATTTTTTTTTTAAAAACAAGCCGTCCTTGGCGCTGGTCGAGTTACACATTCACGTAGGGGTTCGACGTGAAGTGAACTCTAATGCTACCCCGGGAGTTACCCTCCACGCTTCTACAACCGGAGTAACTATATAACCGGATTTACCATGCCCCTCTAATAGGTGGTCCACAGAAACCCGTCACTGTAGTGACTAAACCCACCAATTTACTAAAATTTCGACAGCATAACGTGGTTTTTATTTGTTTACCCATCCTGCATAGTAAAAGTACAGCTTACATTTATTCCCAATACAGTTTTTAATACAGCCACATATACTCACAATCTCATAAGCCAATTTCATAAAAATATCATTTATAACATAAGTAATGGTCTCCAATTACTCAATTTTTAGCAAAATTCAAATATCCAAGTGATTCACCGAATATCATCATTTAAACTTATTTATTTGCAAACATCAAAATCTCTCTTTTTAAAGTTATTTTTGCATAAAATTCACAAATAACAATTAAAATAGACTTTAGATAATTTACAATAATAATAAGTTTACTCACCGTTTGCACAAATTTAATGCTTTTTAGGTGCCCCGATTACTGTTTGTCGGGCACGACTTTCTTGCCTTTACCGGAAGGCTCTCCTCCTAGACATATTGTAAAAATTACACAATTCACCACATTGATGCTAAATCACTATATAATTGACGTAAATCCTATACTAATGCATGGTATGAAATGCAATGGCCTAAAACGGCTTAAACGCAGTGTTAGCCTATTTTTGGCACTTTACCCGATAAATTGCTAACGCGCTCCATTTAAACTCTAAATTATCCCATTCTCTCTCCAACATTTCTAACCATTAAATACCAGCCAATTAACCTTAAAATTCATCAAAATCAGTTCACTTCCTTTCACACCAAATTCGGCTAAAAATGAGCATTAATGTTTTGATTTTTTCTAATCACTTTTCTCATTTAATTCTTCATTTTTCCAAGTCATTTTTTCTTGAAATTCAAACAATTCCTCCTTGATATTTAACCCTCATGGTTCAGCCAATACATAACCCTAGAGAAAATTGAATATTTTTCTTATATTTTGTCCCTAACTATGCTTAGTTATCACTAAACAACCACATAACTAAAATCAAACAATTTCCATTATTTTCTCATCAATTTTCTTAGAACAATAATCAAACAATCATCAATACCCAACATTAAACATTCAGCCTTGAGTGGGTAAGGTGAAAACATATTGCTTTCTTGCTCAATTTTGTTTCCAAACACATCTACCTAACCAAAACTAACCAAATAACCTAAAATCAAATCAATTAAAAATCAAAAACTCTCCCTCTAATTTCGTCCAGCCCTTGATACTCATTTTCAATCTCTTTCCTCAACCATGGAAAATGAAAACAAAAGCATGGATAAGGTAGAAATCAAGCCAAAGTTGAAGAATCTCACCTTTTTCAGCTTAATCGGGTGAAATCTCCACTTTTTCTCTTGAATTTTGGCTAGTTTCCTTATTTTCTCCCTTTGTTTCCTTTGCTTTTCCTATGCTTCAGGTTTGTCTCGATTCTGGTGAGAGAAAGTGAAGTGTACAAGCTGACTTTTTATGCTTTAATAATAAAGTATTATGAGTTGCCACTTGTCACAACTAATTCATCTAAAATTTTGACTATTTGACTTTTTCTACTAAGTTTGCCACCACAAATATTTTCATGTGTATCCACTCTATTTTTAAACAAAATCCTTGACTTTTGAAAAAATTTTTGGTGGTAGAAATTACCGTCTTGCCCCCGAGAAGGTAAAATTACGATTTTACCCCTATACTTTAAAAACACCGAAAATTAAAATTTTTCACTGCTAAACCACATATTATGCTTCCAATAATCATATAATACTTCAAATAATTAATCTTGGTCACAATTTCTATCAAATGACCAAATTTAAAAATTTATGTGGCAAAATGATCGTTTTGCCCCTAACTAGTCAATTTTTTCGATTGACTACAAATTGGACCTCGAACTCCGAATCACCATTTGAGTCATCCCTAGGTTGTGAAATATCAAATTTCATCTTAAACTTTCCTATTTGAACTAGTTCGAGGTTAAATTAACTCAAGTGTACCGTTAGGTACAATACCGGGTTTCGTCTATTCTTAGGGGCTTTCCTAGCGTCTAAACATGTTACTCAGTGCATGTATGTTATGACATGTGTTTATAAGGTCGGGTTTTACAAGAAATGTACCCGTGCATTGCACACAGATATAATAATACATGTTGTAATAGTTGTGTTTATCATATTTTTCATTTTATTAAATTTTTGTAGGTGAAGACTAAAGCAAGTTCATGTACTAAAATTATATATATAAAATGTCATAGTTAGTAGTAGAAAGTCTTGGAATATTATAACTTAGGGTCATAATATAATGCATAGATATATAGTTATCATCACAAAACGTAAAGCAATATTACGATAGTTTATAATTTTTTACCATCATCGTTAGGTTAAGTACAAAAGGTAAGTAGAAATAAGTATAAGGCTTTTGCGAAGTTTCACAAAAGATGTCATTGTTGTTGTTACAAAATATATGTAGTTGGGTAAAGTAATGTCTCGATATTCAACCAGTATTTGAAGCATATACAAAAAAGATATAGTTATAATGTGTAATATTATAGGCCACCTCAAACAAAAGAATAAGGCATCTTAATACATAGCTGGCAATTAAATATTAAGATTTCATATTAGCTATAGATAAACAAAAAGTCTCAATAATGTTGCGCTTCCATCAAGGTTTTGGTTTGATGTGTGCCTTGTTTGCAAACAATGGCAAAGCAATTAAAGAGTATCATATATTGTTTGAAAATTTTATCTCAACAACTCATGAACCAAAGCAAAAAAGGTTAAAATTCTATGAGTAATACACAGCTTACATCAAGCATTGATAAAGTGTATGTACGAACAATTAAAAGAGGTAAACTTTACCATCCATTAATAACAGAATTTCATCATCCATAAAAAAGACCTTTTATTTCTTTGCAACTTTCAAAATGTGCAGAAGAATCTAATTTATTTAAAACTTCAATGTTGATATGTTAGCTATAAATCTTTCATCAAAAGTGCTAGAAATATGTGTCAATTTTGAAAATATTGAACATTCAAATGAAGATAGATATATTTCAAAATGTATCATTTTCATCTCATGCTTGCAATTCAAACTATATGAAAGAAGGAGAAAATAACCTAATAACAGTCAGATGAAGAGCAAATATGTAAAATGAAGTTTATTGTATTATAATCCTAACTTGGTTTTGTATTTTTTTTCTGGGGTGATTCTTGTCCCTGGTTAGTGACAATACCTTTTTGAGGAGTGTTTTCTGAGAAAAGTTCTTTGGCCACTTGTGTGCTAATTGGTAATGGTAGGAACTACTCCTCTAGTTGCTCAATTGTTAATGGAAGTATTGAGGATACAACAATGCTTGTAAAAGTTGGAGTGACAAGTTCTTGGTTTGCCATCACATCACAATGGAACCGTTTGTAATTTGAAATTCCTGTTTTCATTACCTTTAACATCAAACCTAGTACAAATGTCTTTGTTTAGTTAATCAAGGCCTTGACAAGTTCAGGCAATGTCATGTGATGGATAGTATTGAATGTTGCAAGTTTTGTGATACTTGCTCCAACTAACTTTTCTACCACTTTACTGAACGCTACTAATCCTATTTGTCAAGTATTATCTTTCGTAATCAGTTGTATGGAATATTTACAAAATTGAATTTTAGTTTTTTACAGATGGAGATAAAAAGTTGGTAATGAACTCGAAAGGTATTTATACCAACAATACGTGGATTGTATAAATGTATCAAATACTAACACAATGAATTATAAACATGTTTATAAAATTAATATACAAACACATAAACTTGTGTTCATGTATATTTGGTTGTTTTAATTCATTATTAAGAAGACATAAATGAAGATTTTGATTACATGAAGAAGATTGGAGTGGCTTTAGCAGTGATTTTCAGAGTGCGAGAAAAAAGTATTCGATCATAAACATCCATATTCTAGAATAAAAGAAATGACCTAAATGTTAAGATTTTAAATGTTAAGAATATCATAGTTTCATTATTTACTTATGTTAGCAGTAGTGTCTTTTTATCATGTTGATTGCAAAATACTTTTCAGCACAAAATTGTAAGGCCAACCCACATGCATTACATGAATTGTAAAACCATCCATTGTTGCAATCAATATCAGTAATTGTTGCACGTATCTTGTATTCGATATTTTGCAATATACGTTTATTGGTAGTATGTTTGTGTTTAACATTTTGTTTCGAAAATCATTTGTTTAAGTTTGCTTTTACCTGGGTTTTGGTTGGGCCAGCTACATTAAGGACTGCAATGGTTAATTCCTCAATGTTGTTGTTGTTTCTAGTGTGTGGATATGAGTCCATTTTCATGTTTATGATTTGCATACTAAATGGTTTTTCTTGATATCTGAGTTAAAAGATTTGTGAGCTGATATTTTATATTTGAAATGCCATTTATATATATAATATTAATATTACCTCTGCATAAATGCTGCAGTTTCAGGTAAATCTAGATCAATATATATGATGCAGGGTAAAAAGTGTCTGTAAAAGTTGTAAACAATTAGAAAAAAACATGACAAATAAATAATATTATAACTAATAGTAAATGATATTCTTACTCATGTATTTTTTCATTGTTGTTGGGGCCAAAACAATAACATCGTTGATCACTTCATCAAGAAGGTGGTCTTCATTTAATGTCTTCAGCTTTATCAGCATATAAAACAAATTTTAAGCTATTGCCACTGTACATAAAAATACCAAGTATGGGATTTGATGTAAAAATTTATTCACCTATAGGATTAAATGTGTTCTTGACTTTTTTTTTATTCGAGATTCTCAATGTAAAGGTCATGTTTTTTTAATGTCATAGGTTTGGCTATGTAAACGGACCTTTGCAATATTGGTTATCGATTTTAAAGCCTTAATAAAATTTGTGAGGTTTTCAAATATTATTTTAGTTAAGGTTAGTGACTATTGCAATGTTAATAATGAAAGATGCTACAAAAATTATGGTTTAGCAATTTAGGAAATAATTAAGTTGGTTGTACCTGTCAAGACAGCATCATATCGAATCCTTACATTAAGTTGATTAAATGATGCAAAAGCAAAATATGATGAGCGTATGGGGCCAAATCTTCATGAAGCTCTTAGATTTTGGTGTTCCTTGTAAACATCCCAATTATATTTAAGGGAATGGCTTTAAAATTAGACTTTTTATTACTTGTTTGAAACTTGTTGATTCAACATAAAGATCCTTCTTTCAATTGAGGTTGAAATTCTGACATGTTTGGGGTTCTAACCATAAAATGCAACACATTTCTCTATTAAATGAAGAATTCAAAATGTTGTTACAAATTTGTAACTCCAAGAATGCAAAATGCAGTTTTAACATTGAAATTATTTTTCAACAATCAACCATATAAAGATGGAAGCAAAATTCTATTATCTTGATATGTGAAGTACCCAAATTTTGAAATAATACAAAAATCTATGTTTTGTTAACATTTAAATAAAGAAAATTTTGTGTTTTGTTAATATCTAAAAATTTTGACAATCAATTTATATTAACATAGGTTGGAGGAATTAAAAATATGTATGACATCAAAAAATTGCTTGATCTCATACAAAGGAGCAATAATCCATCATAACTGATCTACTAACCAACAAGGCTACATTTTGCCTTCTTTATAATATAAACAAAGTTCAAAGTTTGTATGGTAATCATTTACATTCTCCTATCATTGTAATAGTAACTAATAATAGAAAGGAATATCGTTAAGATTTATATTTAATAAGTTTAGTGCCGTAGCAACTCATGGTCAAGTGTTTAAGGAAAAAATAGATCACATGGTAACTTGGAATTATATTTATTAGTATTTTGGATTAGCTATTCAGTTGGCACAAATTAATCTTGATATTTTATAACAATAGAGAATGAAAGAATTCAATATTTCTTTGTTAATATTTTTATTTAATTATAAGTAATAATTACAAAGCAATATCAATTTGATTGTTGTTTATACAATTGTAGAATGCTCTTTCCTAATTGAGAAACAACCAAACTATTTGTAACATATTTCAAGGGAAACTTTGTTAAGATATAGTTATATATATATAACCATATCCAGGGATTGGTTTAATGCTTATAGAATGGTATTTAATTTTGAAAGAAAAATCTTGTTTAATCATTAAAAAAAGTATGTACCTATACATCAGTTGTTAGAAAATTAAGGCTGAGTAGTGTGTCCAGACGATTTGGATCAATTGATTCCTATAGATGCACAATCCTCTCTTTGATTGATGTAGTTGGTTAAAAATATCATAGGTCAGATAGGAATTGATTCGTCATTGTTATCCTGTATTAATAACAAATAGGTTATGCACTTTAAATTAAATAAGTATTCAAGAGTAAAATGTTTTACAATATGATTAATTGGTAAAGAAGCACGAATTAAATCAATTATAAGATAGAAGTTGAAAATAGAATAAGTTGGAGAAACAGATCTCTATGTAATAATATGGGTTAAAATGCATATAATAAATGATGGTTGGAATGAAACAAGCATTATGTAATGCCCCCCCCACACCACACGTAAAAAAAAAAAAAGGTAGTATGGAACAAAATCTAATTTTGAATAAGTTTTGTTGAATTTAAATAACAAAAAAATGTTGAACAAATATATCTAACAATCAGAAGTTGTTGAACCAAACCTTAATGCAAATTATCAAATATTTCCCTATATACTATATTTTTTGCTTGAGTAATTGGTTGACCATTCTTGTCATTGACTAAAATTCGCAATCTTTTTTGAGATGTGACTCTAAAGAGAGCAACATATGGTTGACTATGAGTGAAAACAGGTTTAGGTAAATACAAGCCAATTTTTTCTAAGGTTTAGCCTTGATTTTTGTTAATAATCATGCCATAGCATAACCTCAATGGGAATTGTTTTCTTGTAAAAATGAATGGCCATTTACGATTTTTCATGGTTAGAAGTATTCATGATATAAAAAATTTTGTGTTTCTTTAAAATTAGAAATTGTTTCTCCTTTTATAACGTTTAGAGCTAATTATGTGATAATGAGCCTAGAACTATTGCACAAACCAGAATTTTGGTCTATATTCTCTAATAACATGATAATAGATCCCACTTTTAGATTAAGTAGATGATCTAGCAATTTAGGAAATTTAAGAGAGTTCAGAAATTTTGTTGAGTAAGGTAGTTGATGATTTGATATTTGATCGTTGGCTTGTGAAATTGAGTCATTACTAAAGCATATTTTTGTCATTCTTGGTATTAAATCAAGTACATGTG
This sequence comes from Theobroma grandiflorum, assembly GCA_036013995.1. Lineage (NCBI taxonomy): Eukaryota > Viridiplantae > Streptophyta > Magnoliopsida > Malvales > Malvaceae > Theobroma > Theobroma grandiflorum. The sequence goes on along the minus strand of CP142132.1, from coordinate 12,889,014 downwards.
CATTTATTATATCAACTGTTTCATTATGTCACGACCCGGAACCTCCCTCAGGTCCATGACAACTGCCGCAACGTCTCGATTGACACTCATTACCCGGAATGCCGACCGAAACCCCGCAAGGCATACGTATCAGTTTCTCGCCTTCCCTGTGAGCAATCTTTACCAAACAACTTATTTTAAACAATTACTAGTCATTTCTGGCTCAATTAAATCAAAAGTCAATCTCTAGCCCACGGGGGTATTTTTGTCATTTTTCAACAAAAATATCAAAATTTGGTAAAAATATAGTTTATACAACGAGAATATATAATTTGAAATCGAATTTGAAATCGGAAGTCTGAAACTTGCTTTTTAAAGGATTTAAAGATAATTTTTCACTATTCACTAATATTGATTAAAATATTACATTTTTATATAAAACATAATTTATAGAAACACATGTAAGAAGTTTTTGTATCATGGAAGTAAAATAAATTCATATATACAATAATTTACAAAGTTATAATGTACAATAATAATTACAGTGACAAGTGGCCTATAAATACACCAAGGGTTGGTGATAGTAACCTACTGTTTGTGGGATAGATGGGTCAATTGGAATCCTCGACAAAATCGGGTATCTACAAGCTACCACAGGCCTGAAATGTTTGAAAATGAGGTGGGTGAGATTTTGCAATCCTAATGAGTAAACAGACATTATCATAAATATCTAAAGGTGAGTAAAATGGAGACAAATTTAAACAACAAATCACAAACTATTTCATAAGGTTTTCAATTTATTTCTTAAACCATAAAATATTTGTAATTTATCAAAACAATTGTTAAGGCTTATGACTTTTATTAAAAACATGGCTCAAGCCAAAACTAGTCATTGGGGATACCTTGGCCGAGGCATCTAACCGAGTCCGTCAAGGTTGTTAAGACATTTACATGTTAAACACATTTTAGTTTTAAAAACAAGTCGTTCATTGGTGTTGGCTGAGTTACACATTCACGTGGGGGTTCGACGTGAAGTGAACTCTAATGCTTCCCCGGGAGTTACCCTCCACCCCTCTACAACTGGAGTAACTATATAACCGGGTTTACCGTGCCCCTCTAATAGGCGGTCCACGGAAACTCGTCACTGCAGTGACTAAATCCACCAATTTACTAAAATTTCGACAGCATAACGTGGCTATTATTTGTTTACCTAGCCTGCATAGTAAAAATACAGCTTACATTTATTCCCAATACAGTTTTTAATACAGTCACATATACTCACAATCTCATAAGCTAATTTCATAAAAATATCATTTATAACATAGTAACGGTCTCCAATTACTCAATTTTTAGCAAAATTCAAATATCCAAGTGATTCACCGAATATCATCATTTAAACTTATTTATTTGCAAACATCAAAATCTCTCTTTTTAAAGTCATTTTTGCATAAAATTCACAAATAACAATTAAAATAGACTTTATATAATTTACAATAATAATAAGTTTACTCACCATTTGCACAAATGTAATGCTTTTTAGGTGCCCCGATTACTGTTTGTCGGGCACGACTTCCTTGCCTTTATCGGAAGGCTTTCCTCCTAGACACATTGTAAAAATTACACAATTCACCACATTGATGCTAAATCACTATATAATTGACTTAAATCCTATACTAATGCATGATATGAAATGCAATGGCCTAAAACGGCTTAAACGCGGTGTTAGCCTATTTTTGGCACTTTACCCGATAAATTGCTAACGAGCTCCATTTAAGCTCTAAATTGTCCCATTCTCTCTCCAACATTTCTAACCATTAAATACCAGCCAATTAACCTTAAAATTCACCACAATCAGCTCACTTTCTTTCATGACAAATTCGGCAAAAAATGGGCATTAACCCGGTTAATTTTTCACTTTGTTTTTTTATCACATTTAACAATTTTTCATCATTTCCTCTTCATTTCTCTTAGAATAAAAATCAGTTCATCATCAATATCTAGCATTGAACATTCGACCTTGAGTGGGTAAGGTGAAAACATCTTGCTTTCTTGCTCGATTTTGTTTCCAAACACAACTATCTAACCAAAACTATCAAAATAACCGAAAATCAAATCAAATAAAAATAAAAAACTCTCCCTCTAATTTCGTCCAGCCCTTGATGCCCATTTTCAATCTCTTTCCTCAACCATGGAAAATGAAATCAAAAGCATGGATAAGGTAGAAATCAAGCCAAAGTTGGAGAATCTCACCTTTTTCGGCTTAATCGGTTGAAATCTACACTTTTTCACTTAAATTTTCCTTTGGTTTTTCTCCTTTCTTCCTTTCTTCACTATTTTCTCCCTTTTTCTTCTTATGGCCGAACCTTTTGAGTGAGTGGAGCTTTATGGGCTGACTTTTCCTTTAATAAAATATTAAGCAATTTAAATGTGACATGTGTCACATTTCCATTGGCCCATTTTAAAACTTTATCCTTTAAACTTCAATTTTTCACCACTTAAAATACCATAGTTATTCATACAAAAAATAAATAAATCTTATGATTTTGACAAGTTTTGGGTGGTGAAAATTACCGTTTTACCCCGGAGGTGACAAAATTATCGTTTTTCCTCTATGTTTCGAAAATTGCCAGAATTGAAAATTTTCACTTCCCATCATTAAATTATACTCCAAATAGTTAATCTTGGACAAAAATTTAACTCCATGATCAAATTATTATCTTATGTGGCAACATAACGATTTTGCCTCTGAACATCAAAATTTTAAATTTTACCCCAAATTAACCCTCGAACTCCGAACAATCATTTTTAGTCATTCCTGGACTGTAAAATATTAAATTTCATCTTAGGATTCCTATTTGAACTAATTCGAGGTTAAATCAACTCAAGTGTATCGTTACGTACAATATCGACTTTTATCTATTCTTAAAGGCTTTCCTAGCGTATTAACATACTATTTACCACGTGTATGTCATGTTATGTATTTATAGGGTCGGGTTTTATAGTTCTACCCTCCTTAAAATAAAATTTTGACCTCAAAATTTCACTTACCAAATTCGACGAATAGATGCGGGTATTGGTTCCTCATCTGATGCTCTACTTCCCATGTCATTTCCTCCATTCGAGCATTCCTCCACAACACTTTGACCATTGGAATACTCTTGGTCCTCAATACTCGATCTTTTCAATCCAAGATACTCACGGGTTGTACCTCAAACTTTAAATCATCATGCAACTCAATCGGAGGTGCCTCGAGGATATGGGAGGAATCTGGTACATATTTCTTAAGCATGAAGACATGGAAAACGTTGTGAATCCGATCTAACTCCAGAGGTAGCTCTAATCGATAAGCCACTGGTCCAATTCTCTCAATGATTCGGAATGGTCCAATATACCTCAAGTTAAGCTTTCTCTGCTTCGCAAATCGAATCACACTTTTAAATATCCACCAAAATACCACAATTTATTATAGTAGCATAATCAAGAAGAACTTAATATCTCAAAGTATTCAAATTATTACCTTTCCACGGAGAAACCTTAAGAAAAACTCTATTATCGATCTCAAACTCCAAGTCTTTTCTCTGTTTATCTGTATAGCTCTTCTGCCTAACCTGGGCTACCTTTAGCCGCTCTTATATAACCTTGATCTTGTCATTAGTTAGATCGATCAATTCCACATGAACTAACTTTCTTTCACCCACTTCATCCCAACAAAGTGGAGTACGACATTTCCTTCCATATAAAGCTTCGTACGATGCCATACCGATGCTAGACTGGAAGCTGTTATTGTAAGTAAATTCTACTAACGGCAAGTGTCTATCCCAACTCCTAAGAAAATCCATGACATAAGCCCTTAACATATCCTCCATAGTCTGGATAGTCCTCTCTGACTGACCATCCGTCTGTGGGTGAAAAGCAGTGCTAAATCTCAATTTGGTTCCGAGAGCTTCTTGAAATTTTGACCATAATAGAGAAGTGAATCCAGGATCTCGGTCTGACACTATAGAAATGGGAACTCCATGTAGCCTCACGACCTCATCTATATAGAGTTGAACCAACTTCTCAATAGAGTATGTACTATGGATAGCTAAGAAGTGAGCGGACTTAGTCAATCGATCTACGATCACCTAGATTGCATCTTTTCCCTTCTGTGTCCGTGGCAATCCCAAAACAAAATCCATAGTTACATGCTCTCATTTCCACTCGGGAACAAGTAAAAATTGAAGTGTACTTACTGGCCTCTGATGCTCCGTCTTAACTTGTTGACATACAAGACACTTTGCTACGAATTCTACTACGTCTCGCTTTATACCCAGCCACCAATAATTTTCTCTAATAGTCCTATACATCTTGGTGCTTTCGGGATATAATGCATAGGCAGATGAATAGGCTTCTTCCATGATCGCCTGTCTCAATTGGTTTCCCTCGGGAACACAGATTCGGTCTCTAAACATCAAGATATCATCATCCCCGAGTATGAAATCACTAACTCCTCCATCTGTCAATTTCTGAACTTCCTTCATCAATTCATCATCAGACCTTTGAATGTCCTTGATCTGATTGAGTAATGTAGGTCACACAATAAAGCTTGCCAATAGGGATCCATCCTCACCATTTCTCAACTAGACCCCAAGAGATTTCATCTCTAATAATGCTGGAAAATAACAACTCTGAAGTGCGGCTAAAGACGATGAAGACTTACAACTTAAGGCATCAGCTATAACGTTCGCTTTTCCCGGATGATAGTCTATCACCAAGTCATAATCTTTTATCAACTCCAACCATCGCCTTTGCCTCAAATTAAGCTCTTTCTGAGTGAGCAAATATTTCAAACTCTTGTGATCCGTAAATATCTGACAGTGCTCACCATACCAGTAATGCCTCTAGATTTTTAATGCAAACACCACAGCTGCTAACTCTAAGTCATGGGCAGGGTAATTTTCTTCATGCCTCTTTAGTTGTCTAGAAGCATAAGCCATAACTTTTTCATCTTGCATTAGTACGCACCCTAACCCCAACTTTGAGGCTTCACTATATACTACAAATCCTTTACCACTAACAGAAAGTGTCAATATTGGAACAGATGTTAACCGGTTCTTCAGCTCCTGAAACTGACTCTCACACACATCGTCCCACTCGAACTTAACTCCCTTACGAGTTAGACGGGTCAAAGGAGTTGCTATTAATGAAAATCCATGAACAAATCTCCGATAATAACTGACTAATCCTAGAAAACTACGAATCTCCGTCACTGTCTTAGGTTGCTCTCATTGTAAAATTGCCTCTATCTTCTTGGGATCAACATATATTCTAGCTCTCGATACTACGTGTCTCAAGAATACCATTTCCTGTAACCAAAACTCACACTTCGAAAACTTTGCATACAACTGTCTTTCCCGCAAAGTCTGTAATACTATACGCAAGTGGATAGCGTGCTCATCATTGTCTCTCGAAAAAACCAGGATGTCATCAATGAACACAATAACAAACTTGTCCAAGTAAAGACGGAACACCCTGTTCATGAGATCCATAAAAGTTGCCGGTGCATTAGTTAACCCAAAAGGTATGACCAAGAACTCATAATGACCGTACCGAGTCCTGAACGCTGTCTTGGGTACATCTTGTTCCTTAATCCTCAACTGATGATACCCACACCTCAAATCAACCTTAGAAAACACTGTAGCTCCCTGTAACTGATCGAAATGATCATCAATCTTCAGTAACAGATACTTGTTCTTAATGGTCATTCTGTTAAGTTGTCGGTAATCTATACAGAATCGACGTGTACCATTTTTTTTTTCACAAAAAACCGGTGCTCCTCACGGAGAAGTACTAGGGCGTATAAAACTTTTGTCCACTAACTCTTGCAACTGTACTTTCAACTCCTTCAACTCTGTCGGAGCCATTCTATATGGAGGAATAGAGATAAGGGTAGTACTCGGAAGTAAGTCAATGGTGAACTCGAACTCACGATCGGGAAGAAGTCCTGATAATTCATTAGGAAATACATCAGGGAACTCACTTACTACGGGGACATTCTCCAACTTAGGTTCCTCCCTGGATATATCAATCACGTGAGCCAAGTATGCCGGATATCCCTTTCGCATGAATTTCAAAGTTTTGAGGGCCAAGATTATACAAGACGGTAATTCTCAACACTCCGTCGTAAATACAACTTCTGCTCCCTCTAAACTCTTAAGAATCACTTCTTTCTTAAAACAATCCACCTTTGCTCGATGAGAGGACAACCAATCCATACCCAAGATCAAATCAAAGTTTCGAATCTCCAAAAGGATTAAATCACCCATAAATTATTCTTCCCCTACTTTAATACCACAGTTTCTATAATACGTATTTCTCACTAACCGCTCGCCTAGAGGAGTATGCACTACAATCTCTTCCTCTAATGGTGGCAGGTTCCTATCTGAGAATGATGCAAATGATATGCTCACGTATGATTTATCGAAGCTTGAATCTATCAAAACATGTGCATCTCTCTCTATCAAACACAATCATAGTACTTGTCACTGTGCTAGGTCGAACTCGGGCTTCATCCTCGGTCACTGCAAAAACCCTAATCGAAATCTGAGGCTGCGGTCTAGAAGATGGCTGCTTTGAAGTATTACTCCCTATGCCTGACCGTATCACTAGGCCCTATTTGGACTGTGATCTCGAAGTGTCTCTCTGCGATATACTAGGACGAGTCGGAAGAGTAGAAGTAGCTACTGTACCCCGTCTCAACTGAGGACAATCCTTCTTGATATGCCCCTGTTGGTCGCACTTAAAACACTTTACAAGCTCTCTACATGACCCAACATGAAATCCACCGCAATTACCGCATATGTCCAATCCTTCTAAAGTCCTCCCCTGACTACTCATCACTGGTCGACCAAATCTAGAAGATCTCGACTGTGACTGCTGAGATGGAGATCTAGTGGATGCCACAAACGCTGAGGTAGTACTCCCTGCAGTAGATGTCGAATCTCTGCTTCTCTTTGAAGACTGACCCAGGAACGTATGCGGATTTTTTCTCTTTGCGAACTCAGCTTGGATTCATCTATTCTCAATAGTGAGCTTCTCAGCTCGTAAGGCCATCTGCACAACTTTCTTATACGACTCTTTGCCAGTCACTATCATATGCTCCCGTATCTCGTTACGGAGTCCCCTTCAAAGTAATTTACATGGTCTTACTCCAATCTCACCAACTCAAGTACATAAGACATCAACTCGTTAAAACGAGTCTCATATTCCTCAATGATCATGTTTCCTTGTTTCAAGCTCAAAAACTCTCATTTTTTTTCTTTCTGATGGAAATAGGTGTAGTACTGACCATCGAACTCTCGGAGAAAATCTGTCCAAGTCAGTGGTGTAGGAGAGCGAGACTTTACTGAACTTCACCAGGTACGGGCTCTCCTCTCAAGTAACCATGTAGCCACCTTCAATTTCATCTCATCATCTAATCCCATATTTGACAATGTCTTCGATACTTGAATAACTCAATCCCTAGCTGCGATCACATCCAACTCACCAGTAAACGAGACTCAACCTAACTGTCTAGCTTTCTTCAATTTCTTAGAAATGGAGACATCCGGTGTCTGGGGTGGAGTAAGAGGTGGTGGTGGTATTGGGGCTGTTATAGGGGGAACAACGGGTGGTGGAACTGGACCAGCCTGAGCCTGGCCCGTAAGAGTAGCGAGAAAAGCCGCTAATGCTTGAGCTGCCTCGGGTGACATGGTAGGTACGCTAGGAGCAGCAATAGGTGGTGTATGAGGTACAAAAATGTCAATAGACTCAGTAGCTGGAACGGCTCTAAAAGAAGACATAGCCGACTCCTCTTTTATGGAATCCGACCGACTTTGTCTATAACTGCCTCTCCCCCTCCCTTCTAACCTAGAGAGAGGTAGACGCCTTCGTCGAGGAGGTATGACTATCTATAAGAAAGAAAGGAACTGGTTTAGACAATTTAAAGTTCTATATGCAATTACATGCAACTAATTAATCTTAACTAGGCCACACTGACATTGTAAATTATTTTAAAATAACTTTAAATCTAAGAACTTTCAAAATTAAGAACTTCTTTCAAAACTATAAGCTTTTAAACCAAAAGCTCTGATACCAATTGAATTGTCACGACCCGGAACCTCCCTCGGGCCCATAACAACCGTCGCGACGTCCCGATTGAGACTCATTACCTAGAATGCCAACCGGAACCTCGTAAGGCTTACGTATCAGTTTCTCGCCTTTCTTGTGAGCAATCTTTACCAAACAACTCATTTTAAACAATTACTAGGCATTTCTGGCTCAATTAAATCAAAAGTCAATCTTTGGCCCATAGGGGTATTTTGGTCATTTTTCAGCAAAAATATCAAAATTTAGTAAAAATGTAGTTTATACGTCGAGAATATATAATTCGAAATCGAATTTGAAATTGGAAGTCTGAAACTTGCTTTTTAAAGGATTTAAAGATAATTTTTCACTATTCACTAATATTGATTAAAATATTGCATTTTTATATAAAACATAATTTATAGAAACACATGTAAGAAATTTTTGTATCGTGGAAGTAAAATAAATTCATACATACAATAATTTACAAAGTTATAATGTACAATAATAATTATAATGACAAGTGGCCCATAAATACACCAAGTGTTGGTGATAGTAACCTACTGTCTGTAGGATAGAGGGGTCAATTGGAATCTTTGACAAAATCGGGTATCTACAAGCTACCATAAGCCTGAAATGTTTGGAAAGGAGGTGGGTGAGATTTTGCAATCCCAATGAGTAAACAGACATTATCGTAAACATCTAAAGGTGAGTAAAATGGAGACAAATTTAAACAACAAATCACAAACCATTTCATAAGGTTTTCAATTTATTTCTTAAACCATAAAATATTTGTAATTTATCAAAAGAGTTGTTAAGGCTTATGACTTTTATTAAAAACATGGCTCAAGCCAAAACTAGTCATTGAGGATACCTTGACCGAGGCATCTAACCGAGCCCGCCAATGCTGTTAAGACATTTACATGTTAAACACATTTTAGTTTTGAAAACAAGTCGTTTCTTGGCGTTGGCCGAGTTACACATTCACGTGGGGTTTCGACGTGAAGTGAACTCTAATGCTACCCCGGGAGTTACCCTCCACGCCTCTACAACCGGAGTAACTATATAACCGGGTTTACTGTGCCCCTATAATAGGCAGTCCACGAAAACCCATCACTGCAGTGACTAAACCCACCAATATACTAAAATTTCGACAGCATAACGTGGCTATTATTTGTTTACCCAACCTGCATAGTAAAAATACAGCTTACATTTATTCCCAATACAGTTTTTAAGACAGCCACATATACTCACAATCTCATAAGCCAATTTCATAAAAATATCATTTATAACATAGTAACGATCTCCAATTACTCAATTTTTAGCAAAATTCAAATATCCAAGTGATTCACTAAATATCATCATTTAAACTTATTTATTTGCAAACATCAAAATCTCTCTTTTTAAAGTCATTTTTGCATAAAATTCACAAATAACAATTAAAATAGACTTTAGATAATTTACAATAATAATAAGTTTACTCACCGTTTGTACAAATTAAATGCTTTCTAGGTGCCCTAATCACTGTTCGTCGAGCACAACTTCCTTGCCTTTATCGGAAGGTTCTCCTTCTTGACACATTATAAAAATTACACAATTCATCACATTGATGCTAAATCACTATATAATTGACTTAAATCCTATACTAATGCATGGTATGAAATGCAATGGCTTAAAATGGCTTAAACGCGGTGTTAGCCTATTTTTGGCACTTTACCCGATAAATTGCTAACGCGCTCCATTTAAACTCTAAATTGTCTTATTCTCTCTCCAATATTTCTAACCATTAAATACCAGCCAATTAACCTTAAAATTCACCAAAATCAGTCACTTTCTTTCATGACAAATTCGGCCAAAAATGGGCATTAACCCGGTTAATTTTCTACTCTGTTTTTCTATCACATTTAACCATTTTTCATCATTTTCTCTTTATTTCTCTTAGAATAAAAATCAGTTCATCATCAATATCCAGCATTGAACATTCGGCCTTGAGTGGGTAAGGTGAAAACATCTTGCTTTCTTGCTCGATTTTGTTTCCAAACACAACTATCTAACCAAAACTATCAAAATAACCGAAAATCAAATCAAATAAAAATAAAAAACTCTCCCTCTAATTTCGTCCAGCCCTTGATACCCATTTTCAATCTCTTTCCTCAACCATGGAAAATGAAAACAAAAGCATGGATAAGGTAGAAATCAAGCCAAAGTTGAAGAATCTCACCTTTTTCGGCTTAATCGGTTGAAATCTACACTTTTTCTCTTAAATTTTCCTTTAGTTTTTCTCCTTTCTTCCTTTCTTCACTGTTTTCTCCCTTTTTCTTCTTATGGCCGAACCTTTTGAGTGAGTGGGGCTTTATGGGCTGACTTTTCCTTTAATAAAATATTAAGCAATTTAAATGTGATATGTGTCACATTCCCATTGGCCCATTTTAAAACTTCATCTTTTAAACTTCAATTTTTCACCACTTAAAATACCATAGTTATTCATACCAAAAATAAATAAATCTTATGATTTTGACAAGTTTTGGTGGTGAAAATTACCGTTTTACCCCGAAGGTGACAAAATTACCGTTTTTCCCCTATGTTTCGAAAATTGCCGGAATTGAAATTTTTCACTTCCCATCATTAAATTATACTCCAAATAGTTAATCTTGGTCAAAATTTTCACTCCATGATCAAATTATTATCTTAGGTGGCAAAATGACGATTTTGCCCCTGAACATCAAAATTTTAAATTTTACCCCAAATTAACTCTCGAACTCCGAACAATCATTTTTAGCCATTCCTGGACTGTAAATATTAAATTTCATCTTAAGATTCCTATTTGAACTAGTTCAAGGTTAAATCAACTCAAGTGCACCGTTAGGTACAATACCGGCTTTTATCTATTCTTAAAGGCTTTCCTAGCGTATTAACATACTATTTACCACGTGTATGTCATGTCATGTATTTATAAGGTCAGGTTTTACACATTATAAGGTGTGACTATAGCCCTTTGTCTGAGATATTCAGGGTCTACATAGTATTTGTCGAATTTATCATAAATTGCGAAGATCATGTTTTGAATAGGGTCATTCATGACCTGAACTAATAAATCCATTAAAGTCACCATCGTTTTCCATGGCCAAAGATTCTAAATTTTCATCACTAAGATTTAGTAACCATTGTGCAAACCCTTCAATTTCTTTCTTGGATTCCTCATCAAGGTTATCCCTTCATAGTCTCATGTTAGTTTTAAAATGAAAAATCTTGCATTTGTGCTATAATGGTGATTGATTTATTGTAGTGTTAATAATATCTGTTTTGTTTCCAAACTCAATAACAGGAAGAATTTGTTTAAAATTACCTCTTAACAAAATAGTTTTTCCTCCAAAAGGTTTGTTTAGTACTTGAATAGTATCATTATCAAGTAAATCTCTTAAAGTTTTGTCTAAAGCATCAAGCAATGTCTATGTACCATAAGTGCTTTATCCCACACTATTAAGCTATATGCTTGAACTAACCTAGTAAGTTGTGTTTTTTTTTTTATTTGACACATGGAGTACTCATTGATATTGAGAGATATTTTAAACCTTGAGTGAGCTGTTCTACCACCTGGCAATAACAATGATGCAATACCAGATGATGCAACAGCCAAAACAATTTTTCCTGTTGATCTTATTCTAGATATAATTATATTCCATAAGTAAGCCTTGTCTATTCATCCATGTCCATATGCAAAGATCATTTGTCTTTCTTCATTATCTATTAATTGTTTAACACATTAATAAATTTGCATTTGTTCGGGGTTTAAGTTTGAAAGCAATTTTAGGAGTAGTTGTTGGAGATCTATCAAGTCATAATTAATTTCTTCATGTATCAACCTATTTTCTTCATGGTAAAGTTTTTGTTGATTAGGCATAAGTAATTTAAATTCAAATAAAAAGCTACAATTTTTGTTGAATAGGTCTTCCATAGCTATTAGAACATACTTTGTTATATCATTATCTGGAATTGTATATTACATTAATCTAAATGCGTGTTTTAATCCATGTTCAATATCTTCTTAAAATAATCTCTAATTACTTTCCCAAAAGACTAATAGATATGCTACTTGGCAAAACATGACAATGGTGACAAATAATTGTCTTAATTATTAACTCAAACCCCATTGTGAAGCTTCAATTAATGCATCATGCCATTGTTAATCATTTCCAAGTAATCTAAACACCTTACATGTTTCTTGGAAGGTTTGATAAGTAATGCCATCAATTGTTCTAATATATTCGTAGCTAGTTGCTCGTTGTACTACATTCAATAACATTCGTAGGAAATACAATTCTCCTTCTGCTGGATGTACATAGTTTATTCTACCTATACATCTTTTTTTCTCTATTTCCTTCCATTTTGTTTCTTATTGATACCAAACATATTCAATAGGATAGTATGTATAAAGTAAGTGCATACCATTTGGATCATTTTGATTTGCAACCATCCATTCAGTAAAGGTCATTTTATTGATATCTGGCCTATGCATGACTCTCGATAAATTTTCATTTTCATGGAAGTAAATGTTTTGTTGTTCTAGTAATGAATGACTAATCTTTGAATTACTAGTTCTCGATGGTGTATTGGAAAATCAAAGAGTCTCTAGCATGCTTCATATGCTGATAAATATCTATAATTTAAATATGTTTTTATTTCATTTATTTGAATAGATGTTTGTTGTTCATTTTGATCAATGTTTGAGTTTGAATTTTCTAGGATAACTCGTGCTCAGTCTGGTTCTTTATTGATGTATTTAAATAAGTATTTAATGGCTCTAGATTGAAAGCATTTTTCAAATTAATGTGAGCTTGATATTTAACTACCAGATCAGCATTATGAGGTACTGCATATTTATTATCTAATTCAATACTATTTTTTATATTTGTATTATAAGGTATATTTTTTCTCCGATATTTTGAGAAACCAATTTTACTAATAACAGTGCTTGTTTGGAAAATTTTTTGGAAAATATTTGGACCAGTGCCCTTGGGTCATGTATAGAAAGTTTGCTTGTGATGGGCCACATGGTCCATGGACCATAAAATCTGTTATAGCGTGATATGCTATTAGATCAACATCTTTGTTTGGCAGTTCAGCTGATGTTATCTTATCTATATCTTCTGAGGATGAGAATTTGTCATCACAGTATAGCCAAAAAAGAATATAGACATGTGGCAATCCTCATTTTTTGGAACTAAATGGTGTAAGTCATTGAATCATATAGGATGAAAACTTTTGTATTAGTCCATGAAAAGTATGATTTTATTGTTTCGTTCAAAGTCATAAATATTCGTTTTGTAATTGATATACTGGCTGGAGTATGACCAAAGTGTCTATTATTCATTAGATCTTTCATTAAATAGTAGAGTTTTATTTTAAAGACTCTCATAATTATATCAGGTTTATCTTCTGGTTTTTGATGTGGAATCAAACTTAATGCATCTTGAATTTCTTTCCATTTAATATTACAAGTGAATGTGATGAATAGGTCAAGACAATTGTAATACCTATAAATTGCCATTGCATTTGGTAATTTTGTAATAAATATTGTGGGCTTCCAGTGGAACTTGCAGATAATACTATACGTTTTCCTATGGTGGTTGCATTGTTATTACCTCTTGCAAATGCATCTTTTAAGCCTTTATACAATTCTGATCTTAATTTTTTTTTATTATTCCGCATATATAACAATCTTTCCTCTTCTATAGCTACAAATGAGTCAACTATAAATTGTTGAAGAAGCCTACCACTTCTTAACAATGTATTTTTAACAAATAATTCATTATTGAATTATATAAGCATAGTATTCTCGCATAGTGACTTTTGAGCGTTTTTGGTTTTTTTCTTATTGATGAATGAATATAATTTATACTAAGTGTAAACCCATCTTCACCATAAGCGAAAAGAAGAGGGTATTGCATGGTCATAAAAAAAGAGTGTAGTTCACTTATTTGTTTAAGTCATTTACTGATATGATCAACTATGATATCTCGATGGCCATCATATTATCCTAAATCACCAACTATTAGCCTAGCAATTTTCAAAGCAGTTGGTAATAGATAGTTTGGCTCATAATTATTACGAGATCCTAGAAGTCTTAACTGAAGAGGTGTAGAATTTGATATTGTCAATCTATCTCTAGCCATCCTAAAAATGTTAACAATCTGAGTATTTTCATCAAGCATTTCTACTAGACCTTTCATTATAGATCTATCAACAGATTTGATGTTCTCATCATTAGAGAAAATGTCTAATCTATTTAAGATTTTATTTTTAGTATCGTAAACGTATAGCTAAGCAAATTGTAATACCCGATCCTAATTTATCTGTGATATGTCATTCACATGCATTGAACAGCATGTTGGTATATTGAATTACCCCGGGAAATAGGATAAATGACAATATTGCCTCTAAGGGTATGGTTAAGTTAAATAAGTCTCGAACCAGTTTAAATAGAGAATTGAGAATGAATTTGAGAAAACTAAAACCCACGGAGTGATTGAAAATAGTGATTCGGAGTTCGAGGTTCAGTTTAGAGTTAATTGGGAAAATTGACCGATTAGGGACAAAACGATCATTTTTAAATTTCAGGACAAAATGGGGATTTTTAATAAAGATTTTGATTTTAATGACCAAGAGCGATTATATGAAATATAAAATGATGTTTGGAACATAAAATGAAGTTTAGCAGTGAAAAAGTGCAATTCTCGGTATTTTTGGGACACAATGGTAAAATAGTAATTTTGTCACTAAAGGTCAAAACGAGAATTTTTAAAGAGGATTTTGGTCCCATTTGATGTATATTGATTATTTAGACTAATTAAAACATAATTTGAGGTTGAAAAGTGGAAAGCAAATGCAATTCCGGTACATTTTGGAGAATAAGGGCAAAAAGATAATTTTACCACCGGAAGGTCAAATTTAATTTTTCGAGAGAATTTAGATCAAATTTGACAAATTGGAGTGTGGTATGAGTTTGAGGACTGAAAAATATGCCTTGTGGCCATTTTTCCATTTTTGGGGTAAAAATGTAATTTTATACTTTTTCGGGAGTAAAAGTGTAATTTCACAAAATTACACTATAAAAATCATTGAAATCTCTTCTAGAAGCTCCTGGAAAAATCATAGGATAAGGGCTGGAATTTTGGCTGAAAGAAAGTCAAAAAGATAAGAATTTAAAAATGAATCAATGAAATTGTGACATGTGGCCTTAAAATAATATATTTTATTAAGCCTTTAAATAGGCTGATTTTTCAGCCAATGAACCCTAGTATGGCCGGCCAAGCAAAGCAAAAGGGGAAAGGAGAAAAGCCATGAAACCTTGCTCATTTTGAAGGAGAAATTAAGAGAAATTAAGGAAACAAGCTTGAAAAAGGTAAATTTCTTGATTTTTCCTAGTGATTTTCATTTCCTTAGCTTTCTTTTTCCACTTTCATGCACAAATAAAATATGGGTATTGCTGCACCTTGATGGCTGGATTTTTGGGTGGATTTGATGCTTGAATATGGTGATTTTTAGGTTAAATAGGTGTTATTAGTTAAGTAATAGTGAATTATAGTGATAGATTTCAAGAAATCACATTTTTTTCATGTTAGAAAACCAATTTAGCAGAATTTTTGTAGACTTTTTGGCTGCTGGAAATGCAGCAAATTGATATGGTTGAATGGCATTTTAGGTAAATTTGATGAATAGTAAAAGTAGGAATTAATTAGGAATTTTCAAAATAAAATTTGAAATTTTTACCCACTAGGGGTAAAATTGTGATTTTGCATTCTTAGACTGGTAAATTGACCCGTAGTTGCTACCATTGGATAATTGGAATATAATCGAACAATTAGAAACTGAAACGGGTCCAATCGAAGTTAAATTGGAGATTTTAGCCAATTTAGACACGTGTAGGCGAGTCAGTCGGACACTGTAATTTAACGACTGTCCAAACCATTTTTACCCAATTTCCAAGTATGTAGAGCCTGAAATAAATTATATTGGTTGGACACAAATAATAAAAATTTGTGTCGTGAATCGTGTATAGGTGGTGAGCTCCCGGACACGCGGGAAATTTTCGGTGTAGTAGAAATTAAAACAGGAGTATCGTGCACTCCTGTGACGAGGTGAGTGGATAATCTACCGTTTTCAATATCTGAAGTAGTTTTACATGATTATGTGCTTTTAAAATAAATTGAATTTTATAAATAATTTTTAAATCGAAAAACGGATTTTTAATATTGAGTATGTGGAGACTGACATGAAATTACGTTTATGTACTAAAATTGAAATTATGGCTTATGAAATTTTAGATGCATGACGGCATGATTGGCTAAATTGTTTATGGTATTGGAAAATGTGAATTGACTGCTTTGTTCTGATAAATTGTTTAGAAATAAAAATTACCAAATCATGTTAAATGAATTATTATCGATTGGTGGGTTGATGAGTCGCTGCAGTGGCGGGTTTCCGTAAACTGCCTTTAGGAGGAGCACGGTAAACTCAAGAATTATCTAATCTCGGTTAGAGAGGCGTGTAGGATAACTCCCGAGATACACAGAGAATTCACTCCATGTCTAACCCAACGTGAGAGTGAATTAGACCAACGCCAAAGAACGGCTATATTTTTCAATTATGATATAAATTGTAATAGCTTTGGCGTACTCGTTAGGACACTCTGATCAAGTGTTCACGAGTATAAGATTTGGTCAAAGCCTAGTTTTTACGAAATAAATCATAAGCCTTGTGTGTGAATAAATGAAATTATTTGGCATGATTTTACTAAATTTGGTGTATGCATTAATTGTTGATATGGCATTTTTGTTATATTGTCTCCACCTACTCGACTGTAGATGTCGTGGATGGTAGTTATCCAACTCACTGGGTTGTAAAACTCATCCCCTCAATTTCTCCATTTCAGGCTCACAGACATTTGTAGATAGTAAATTTTGACACGAAGTGCATTTGTGGCGATGACCTTAGCACTCACAGGTTCATATCGTAGACTGTATTTCTATATTTTGGGCCCACTTAGCATTGTAAATTAAATTTTATACTTCAGTTATCTGTATTACTATATGTAATAATATATTTTGTTTTTACGCTGTAAAAATTATACCGGATATCTATATAAAAATTGTTTCATAAGAAAATATTATATTTTATGGAATATTATTATTTTATTTCATTTAATGTAATTTTACTGAAATTTCATGTTTTAGATATCCGATTTCAATTCCGACTTCAATTTATGAAATCTTTACGCGTAAGTAACATTTTTTTCAAATTTTGAAATTTTCGACGAAAAATGATCGAAACGACCCTGTGTAGTAATTTTCATCTTTTTCCCTGTTTTGGTCCGAAAAGGGACAAGATGATTTAAAGTATGAAATAAATAAATAGAAACTCACAGGGGAACTAGAAAGACTGGTATGAGAGCCTTGTGAGGTTTCGATATGGTACTCGTGGGATAAGTGCATATTGGGACATCACGGCGGTTGTCACAGACTCGAGGGTGGTTCCGGGTCGTGACACAAATTTTGGTCTGTTACTAATTGTAGGAAGAAGAGAACCTATTTTATGATGAAGTTGTCCATTAATTTTAAAAGTGTAAGGGCTTAGTCTATTATTGATTGAGTTCTCTATTTGACATCTTAATGATGTAAATTGGAATATATTGTTATACATTCTTATATTATCTTTAAATTTCATTCTTGTTTGATTTGTATTGTTACCAAGCAACTGATTTAGGAAAGAAGGTGTTTGTTTAAACAGAGGTATTTTGACAATTCCTTCTTGACAACGAAGACTAAAAATAAGATTTCTAATTCCCTTTGATATGTTAGTTCTTTTTTCATACCACATATGAGTAGAGCAAAAAGAACAAACATAATTGGGTCCTCCGAAGCAAGAAGTTGTGAAGCAATTCCCTAATAAATTAATTAAAAACAATAGTAAGCATTAGTTAATGACAATATCACAACAACGTTTTAAATAAGCTGGAACATTTGTATTAACATTGCTTAACTTACGTAAATGTATAAAAGTGGTTCTTTCAGATGATAATTGAAGGCGTGATGTATGGTTATCAAATCGATAATCAACGTCTTCTATATGACCTTCATAATTTTGGTTAAAGAAAAATTCAATCATAAATTGTTTATATGGTTTTACATGTTATGGGAAAAACGAAAAAAAACGATGCTAGAATAATGTAGGGGGATTTTAAGAAAGATAAGTTTATCGTTAAGATCAAATCGATGACCCTTGATGACTTAGGAATAAAAAATGTAAAATCAGAAGGTTGATGGATTTTACACAAATCATCAGTTATAATTGAAGTATTTTGTTGGGAAAAATAACTTGAGGCAAATGAAGGAGAATATGTGTAATTAAATTTTCTCTTTCTATAAGGAGTATTTGTTGAACCAATCATAACAATAATTGTAAGAGGTTCAGCTCGAATTGTCTGCAATTCTCCATGAGCATTTACAGTTGAATGGTAATAGTTGCAGTAGAACGGTGTGAAGGAAGGGTAGTAGTTTCACGTGGGGACAACTACACAAGAACTGCCCCAAACAAGGAAGTCAACGGACCAGACCTAGAGGAGATTTACTCTGACAAAGGGAAAGGCTACAGCAGAGAAGTTGTCAGGTTTGATAGTGAAAGGGAAGTTAATGAGGGAAATTTGAAATTAAGGAAAAGTAAAGACCAGAAGGTGAAGGGATTAAAAAGGCCTATAGGGGTGGTGAATAACCCAAGGGTTAAAGACAGGAGAAAGAGGCTTGTTGGTGATAAGGAGTCTAAAAGGAAGAAAAGGGGTTAAAAAGCCCAAGGAGCCTAAACTGAAGGGGAAGCTCATTTGTGACTCAAAGATGGTGGTTAACATGAGACCCGAGGACAATGATAGCTTTAGTGGGCTAGAAATGGTTAGGGAATCATGGATCATGGAAACAGGAAGGGGAATGGTTAGGGGATCGAATAGGGAGCTACAAAGGATTCAAGATAAGCCTAGTGAGTGTAGTAAGTTAAGGTCCATGGGTGTTTTAAACCTTAGTGCAAAGAGTAATGCAGGCTATCTATTGGAAAACGGAAGGGACAGTGAACGAAACGTAACTAAGGAAACGCAAGGGAAATTATTAGAGCATTTTGTTGATGTGCTAGGTAAAGAAGGTAACAGCAATGATAAATATAGGGGTGTGAAGAAAAACAGAGGATTAGTTCAAAGATTTAAAGATCCTGGTTTATTTACATCAGACGATGTACCTTTGATAAAATTGAAAAAAAGTAATAACGTCAAAAGGAAGGTGAAGATCAGGAAACTATTAGAGAGTGAATCCGCTGCGGAGGAATGAACATCAAGAGATGGTCAAGTTGAAGAAAGCATGCAAACTCAGAAAGAAGAGAATCATTATAGAGGCACAGGCCAACGTTGACAGGAGAAATAAAGGCATGGGCTCAATCATGGAACAAAAAAGACAAGATAAATATAAGGGTAGCTTTAAGGCTAGGAGATGGAACCACATGCTAGGGGCGGTAAGAAAAGACGCAATCAAGAAAAAAAAGCCTGGGAAGGTAAAAATGGGAGAAAACAAAAGTAAATCTACAGATGAAACTGCTGGGAACGAATATGAGTTTTGCCCTGATTTTGATACAATCACAACCAAGAGGAATAAAGCGTTGTGGAGGGAAGCTCGAGCAACAATGGATGTGGGTTATAATATAGGGTTGGACTTTTGGGATGAGAACGAGGATGTGGTGAGAATGTTTTAGGAGCTAGAAGTAAAAGAAGGTTGATAATTCAAGTGGTCAAGTGGAAAAAGGTTGTAAAGATATAAGTAGTTTCAATACATTATGATTATTTTGTCATAGAACTTAAGAAGGATTTGTAGGGGAGAGAAAAAGAGGGCATTGAGGCGAACTATAAGGAAACACAAACCAAACCTTGTTTTTATTCAAGAAACAAAAGTCCAAGAACTGTATGATGGTTTGTATGAGAAATTATGGCAAAGGGAGAGTTGTGAAGTCGGAAAGAAGATCAAAGGGGTTGTTAAGCATGTGGCAAGCAAACTTTTTTAATTTGGAGGAGTGCTTTTTTCATAAAAACTTCATCATGCTTGTGGGGACAACAAATGAGTCTAATAGTAAGTGCGGGTTTTGCAACATTTATGCTTTAAACAATGAAGGAGAAAGAAGTGAGGTGTTTAATGAAATAAAGCTAATTATGCAAAGGTCGAGAGCTAAATGGGTGGTGGGGGGCAATTTTAATATTGTAAGGCACGATGAGGAAAGAATTGGCAAAAGGGACTATTCAAGGGCTACTTCCAAATTTAACAAATTTATTAATAAGATCGGGCTTGTTGACCTCGCTTTTGTTGGAAGCAAATTCACCTAGAGCAACTATAGAGAGGAATCGACTTTTGGTAGGCTGGATAGAATATTGATTGATGCTAATTTCCTAGCCACAGAGCCTAACTTGGTGCAAAAGTGTCTCCCTAAATCAATTTTGGATCACAATGCTCTTGTGCTTAGGCCAGGAAGAATGGAATGAGGCCCTAATCCTTTTAAATTCTTTACTCACTAGTTGGACAATGAAAGCTTTCACAAGGTTGTCAAAGAGTATTGGAAGGGTTATGATGATGGAAGAATAGAGGAATGTGGTTTTTGGAACAAGTTGAAGGGGTTGAAACCAGTTTTGAAGGATTGGCAAAATAGAGTGTTTGGTAATTCTCAAGACAGAATAAGGAAGCTGGAATCTAAACTACAAGGCTTTAATGAGTTGATGCAAGCTGATGGGACGAATAGGGACGTGAAGGAAGAAGTAATAAGAACAAAAACTGAATTATGGGCTTGCTATAGAGTGGAGGAAAGGGAATGACAGCAAAAATCTAGGATTAAATAGACCACCGATGGGGATCGTAATACAAAATACTTCCATGCTATGGACATAGCTAGGAGAAGTTGTAACCTAATACAATAGGTGAAAGTGGGAAACGAGGTGATCATCGATCCAAAACGTATCAGACTCTCGATTGTGAACTACTATAGAGACTTTTACAAGGTACGGAAAGTTCTACCTTTAAGAAGTTTCAACTGTCAGTTTCAAAAGATAAGTGAAAAATCTGCAATGATGTTGGAAAAAGAGCTTTTAGAGGCTAAAGTTTGGGAAACAATATGCAGTTGTGACGGGAATAAAGCCTCTAGGCCGGATGGTTTCAATCTCAATTTTTTCAAAAACCAATGGGAAGTCGTTAAGGAGGATGTCATGGGCTGCATGAGAAACTTCTACGAAGCGGGGAACCTTGAAGATGGAACGAATCACTCATTTATCACCTTAGTGCTGAAAGTAGCCAACCCATGTGAGATCAAAGAGTATAGACCTATTAGTCTTGTTGGAAGTTTGTACAAGATTGTTGCTAAACTCTTAGCTAATAGGTTGAAAATGGTTATTGGTGAAGTGATTGGAGGTTGTCAATTTGCTTTTGTGAAGGGGAGACAACTTATTGATTGTGTGCTTATAGCTAATGAGGTTATCGACTCATTTAAAAAGGGCTGTGAGGGTGGTTTTATCTTAAAAGTTTATTTCGAAAAAGCTTACGATAGTGTTGATTAGAACTTCTTTCACTTTATGATGACAAACATAGGGTTTGCTGAGAGGTGGAGATGATGGATAGGGGATTACATTTTGATTGCCAAAGTGTCTGTTCTTGTCAATGGGGTGCCTACAAAACCCTTTAAAATGAGACGTGGGCTGCGTCAGGGATGCCCTTTATCCCCTTTCCTCTTTAAAATGTTCATGGGGTTGGCCCGTTTTGTCTGGCTACCCCGCGTCTCTGTTAAGATGTTAGGGAGGTGCTGATTTGGAATGCTATGTATAGTTTACTGCCCTGCTCACATGTATGTTTTGAGGGTGGGGGGTGTTCTTTTCATTTTGTCTTTTGGAAGGATCTAGGAAGGGCTTTGTTGGCTATCCTGGCAAGGGTATTACAAACTTTGTGTGTTTGTGGCCTTGGTGACTAGTGCTGTATGATTAAAATCTGTTATTCCCATAGAGGTGAGTAACAGATTTTAATCAATGTATGTATTCTTACCAGAGGTGTAGCTGTGGTACCCTCTGATCTATAATGAACAACAACTTTCAAAAAAAATATGAGTTGTTTGTTTTAGACATTGATATATTAGCATTTATGAGTTGTTAATCAAAATTTTTTCTTCGATTTTTAAAATCATAAATATTTAAGTCATGTTAAAAATTTTTTTGTATACATATATTATTAATGTTGGCACTGTCGTTTTTATTATTAAACATACAAATAATGCAATGCCACCAGTAATATGTAAATAAAGTGAAACATATTAAATAAACAACTATTTTAATGAAAAATCAAAATATATATTTGAAAAAAAGAGCATGCATCTTTTGACAATCAACTGCATATATAATTCAAAGGAAAAAAATTGTAAAATAATGAATAAAAAAATAAAAAAATGAACAATCAATGTCATTGACCATAAATTTTCTTATAAAAAAATGTATAAATGTGTTTGATCGTGTTATCATGTTTGAACATGTATACCTGACATGTCAAGCGTAGCTCTATTATATACTTGCCATGTCATTCATGTACTTGATAGCATGTCTGCATACTAGAATGCCTCAAAAAATCGTTAAAAGTCGATATCGTACCTAGTGGTATAATTAAGTCGATTAAAACCTTGAACTAGTCGGAATAGAGATTTTAGGATGTATTTGTGAGTTATTGAACCTTAGAATGTCTTAATATGGTGATTCAGAGTTCGAGAATTGATTTGGAGTCCAATCGAGAATTTTCATAAAGTATGGGCAAAATGGTCATTTTGCCACCCGTGGGCAAAATTGGAATGTTGGATGAAATTTTTTATCAAGTTTGACTAGTTGGAGCATAATTTGAATTTGAGAAGTGAAAATTTTCAATTTTGACATTTTTTTGAACATAAAGGTAAAACGGTCATTTCACGTGTCCACGAGGACGTAATTGAAATTTTTGAAATTTTACACCACCATGACACTTGTCAAGCCCATAAATTTCACCTATTATCATTTTATACCTTGGATAATTAAGGAATTATATGTGGTGGTAAGAAAATGCTTAATAATTAAGTTTTAACTATGGACCAATCACACGTTGACACATGTCAAGCTTTAATTCTTTTATAATTTTCTTTATAAACCAGCATAAACCTTTCCCCATTTCACTCTTTCATGCCGTGCTAGCCAAAGAAAAAGGGAGAAAGAATAGAAAAACCCTTGAGGAAGAAAATTCAAGAGAAATTCATCGGTTACCGAAAAACGACGTGATCTTATGTAAGATTTCACGATTTTAGCTTAAGATTTACCTTTCCCATGCTTTCTTTTTCATTTTCTATGGTTGAAACCCAAATTTTTGTGAAGGAAGTCATGTTGGCCGAATCAAAAGGGGGAGGTTTTGATGATGGTTTTTGTTAGATTTCATGCTATCTAGGTGTTTTTAGTTGTTTTGTGATATTCGGTATGAAAAACAAACATGAAAACCACATGTCCTTCACCAAGCCCTCCTTGGTCGAATTTAATAGGGGATATATTGATGATGAATTGGATGTTTTGGCTAATTAAATAGTGTATAGTTTGAGTTAGGTCGAATACCATTTCAGTCCAATAACAATTGGACCTACGTAGAACACCATCTTTAAGTGATTATTCGAACATTTCTCATTCAATTTCATGCATTCATATAGAGTCTGAAATAGTTTTATAACAATTTGGTACAAATATATTGAATTACTTGTTATATATTATGTATAGGTGGCGAACCCTCTGGTAAAGGTAAGGATATCGTACCCGAGGACCAAGAGTAGGAGTATTCGCGTTATAGTGAGTAAATAGAGTATCATCTTAATTATCTAAAGTAGTTTATACTCGTTTTTATTATTTTAAAGAATAATGAACTTAAACTGTGAATTATTATATTTTACAATTGAAGTGTTGGTTAAATGAAATAAGATTCATACATTGTTTTTGAAATTGAATGCTGGTTTTGAAAATTGAGTAAGTGGAGACTATATACTTGTATTATACATATGTATATGTTTTGACTATTGTTCGTTATGCCGACCTTGCTTTGTAATGAATGTTTCGGGATAACGGGATTTGTAATTGATATATGGTTTGAATTGATGGCTTATGATAATGTGATGGCATGAATGGCTGGATTTGTGGTTGTGTGGAATATATGAACTGTTTTGTTTTACCTTGACAGGTTGGGTAATATCATATTAGCCATGTCATGCTATCGAAATTTTATTGATTTGGTGGGTTATTTGATTAACTTACTGCAGTAGGTGGGTCAGTGGATCAGACTATTAGAGAGGTGCGGTAAACCCCGTCATATTTTACCTTAGTATGAGAGGCGCGGAGGGTATCTCCTAAGGTAGTTTAGAGTTCACTTCACGCCGAACCACCACGTGAGGGTGAAACTCAGACAACGTCAAAGAACGACTATGTTTTTAAACGTAAAAACATGTTTTATGTGTATATGTTGTTTTAACATCCTTGGCGAACTCGGTTGGATGCCTTGCGTAAGGTGTCACCGAGTACGAGTTTTGGCACAAGTCAAGTTTTTAAGAGAGTCATAAGCCTTGTTGATTATTTTAATGAAATGTAATTGTTTTATATGGGTTGAAATGAGTTTTAATGTTATGAATTATGTTATGATGAAATGTTTTAATTGTCTCTATTTACTCGGCTTTAGATGTTATAGATGATCTTTGTTTACTTACTGGGTTTATAAAAACTCACCACTCTTTTTTTACCCATTTCAAGCTCAGTGCAGTCTGTAGACAACCGATTTTGTCGAGGGTTTGCTGTTGGATTCGCACCCTTAGAAATAGTAGGCCTACAGTCTTGTTTATTTTTGTTATTTTGGGGCTCATATGTCATTGTAGAATATTTTTGTATTCCTTGGCGTAGTGTGCTATTATATATATGAATTTATTTTGTTATTACTTTTCATTAACTGTTTACGTAGGATTCTATAAATATTATTTTATATGAAAATAGAATATTTTTATTTAATATTTTTATTTAGTTCGATTAACTATAATTTCACTTTAAATGGATGATTCAGATACCTAACTTTATTTTTAGATATGAAATATATATTTTCATTTATACCCTATATTTTTAGCAGGTTTCGAAATTTTTGGATAAAATGACCAAAATACACATGTGCGGTAGAAATTACTTTTTGACTGTCTTTGATTTGAAGATAGTCTATATTCCTTTAAAACATGATATTTAGTAACTGTTGCTCACAATGGAGGCGCAAAACTGATGCTAGAGCCTTGCAAGGTTTCGGTTGACATTCCGAGTAAGGTATGTCTATCTGGACATCGCGGCGGTTGTTACGAGTTCAAAAAGAGTATCAGATTGTGACATGACGTGTTTATCAACTTGTTAAAAATTAATAGTCAAAGACTATTTTAGCTTTATTTAAATAATTTTAAACAATTATTTTAATAAGTTTTTAAAATTTTGTAAAGATAATAATGTAATTATCCTAAACTCTAATTTTGAACTTTTGTTTTGTTATATTTGATGTTATTGTTATTTATTTTGTAATAATTATTTTTATAATTATTGGTTTTAAATTTAAATAATAAAATTATATTTAATTGTAAATATTTTTATTTAATCGTGTTAAACATGTCATGTCGTATATTAACACTTTTAACAAAAGTGTTAATTATGTCGTATTGTGTTACACGGTTATTAAACGTATATGTATACGTGTTTTAGATTTAAGGCACAAATATTATTCGTGTGGTATTTGTGTTTAACCTTAAAGTGTTTCGTGTCTAATCGTGTCTGATACATTTAAGATATGAAAAACAAAATTACTAGTCCTAAAAAAATTAATTCAATCTAGAATGACAAGTGTCAACTAATGGACTCAATCAGTTATCCTATTTAAAACCGTACCTATCCAAAGAAGACAATAGTTCCATAAAAAAATTTTAGATGTATAATAAAATATTAGGAAATGAAATAGTATATAATTTGTATTATTAGCAGATTAAGATATATAGTTGTAAAATATAAAGCAACAATATAATGAAAAGATCCTATCAATATAAAATAGTTATTAATTTCTAGTAATATCTGTTTTTATATATAAAATGAATGATTGAAGGTTGTCAAATTTAGTTAATTTGTTTATTCAATAATGACTGTGGGTTACGTATATTGAGAAATAAGTAGACCTTCTTTATTTTTTTTATTTTATTCAATGAATTTGATGGATATTTATTAAAATTTAAACATTTATGTATAAAAGAGATGTATAAATACTATAGATTTAGGTTCATGAGAATAAGATGATATGACAAAAAATAATATTAAATGAATCTATTTTCTAAACATTAAAAGTTGAAAATTATTGTTTTCAAGTATTTTTATTGAAATAAATAAAAAAACCCTCCAAACGTAAAAAATAACGTAGTTTTAACGTAAGATGTACAAAAAAAAGTAATTCAGTTGAAAATAATAAATGTCAACCAATTGACCAAATCAGTTATCATATTTTTATATATATTAAAGATGTTAATTTATAAAAAATATAATTACTATTATATATACTATATATATAAACATATTTATTTTCTATTTTGGGTTAACATTACAAAAATTATAACTTATAACATTATTAATTATAATATAAATACTTTTATTTATATAAATTTATAATATATATACTTAAAGTTGTTAGATTAGAATAGTTTGGAATCTAGTTATTTTTTAAAAAAATTTCATGAAAGTAAAGACAAACTCATATTGTTAATTAAATTAATTCATGAAATTATGATTATTAATTAACTTCTAATGTCTTTTAATTTATATAACTTTATATATTGTGTTAATTTATAAATAAAATAATTACTATTCTATATATTTTTAGTATAGATACTTTAAATATAAATATATTTATTTTTAATTTTGTGTTAACATTATAAAAATTATAACTAATAAAATTATTAATTATAATATATATACCTTTGTTTATATAAAGTGCTAATATATATACCTAAATAGAAATTGTGATATTAGAATAATTTTAGAACTTATCAAGTAGTTATTTGGATATTTGTTTTTAGTTGTTTAAGTTTATATTTTAGAGATTTGTTTTTTATTATTTAAATTAAATTTTATTGTTTGTGTTTTTATAAATTTAATTATTAGTGAATTGTATAAAATATGAATAAAAATATTATTGTATATGAATACGAGTACAAATACGTATCAAGATAATTAAATATCTATAAAAAGTATTTTAATAAATTTTTTAAATAATTTAATTTTTAAACAAACTTAATAATTATCACGTAATAAGTATGTATTAGAATTCAAATTAAAATTATAAATTAAAAAATATTTAAATAATTATAAGATTCAAATATTTTATTTATTAATAAGTTTGGATTCGAATATTATTAAATTAATGATTACGCTAACCATTGACACAACTAAATGTGAGTATTTAATTTGGTCAGGTACTTTTCATAGAAAATAATTAAAAAGGAAAACAATAAAAAAATGGAGATATTTATTATTTATAGTAGTAATTCATTTTCCTTAGCTGTCAAACGTGTCCAGTGAAACAGTGTGCAGGGACCAACAACAAATTAAGAAACGACAACGTGGGACACGTGATTTACTTTATTGCCTGAACTTGGGATACCCCATCGACAACATGCCACGTGTCAGTACTGAAGTTGCCAGTCTATAAGTAGGACCCACTTTTTTTTTTTTTCTGAAACGAGCGCAGTTCACGCTCGTGTAAAATAAGCCTTTGTTTTTTTTTCCTCTGTCGCTCTGTTTCGTCGGAGGTAATGAAATGAAAGGATTGTCGTTGGAAATTAAAATAAAAGTGGGCTGGGTTTAAGTTGAAAAGTCAAGGTCGGGTGAGGTATTATCTGTGCTTTGATGGACGCCAGCTTTGATAAGTGATTGATTTCCACATGGCTTTGGCTGTGCGTTTCTTTCTTTCTTTCCTTCCTTGTTTTCTCAGTCAAAGTCAAAAGCCGACCACCCACGTTCCTTTCTTTGTTTATCTCCCCCTATACTAATTTGCCTCTATATCTTTATTTAATTTATTATTTTATTTCCCTGCAATTTTTTTTTCTAAAATGGAGAATATAATAATAAATAAAATAATGGAATTTTTTTAACCTTTTGTGAAGTTGCTGTCACGAAACTTAATTTAATTAAATAATATTTACCATGCTTTACAACATTCATCTAACCCGTTGATCACTAATTGAAAACATCAAAATAAAAATTATCACTACATGTTTAATTAGTTTGAATGACCATGGAGTTTATGTGAATAGTCTTTTTTTTTTTACACAAATACATTTTAAATAGGTGTTATATAATCATTTTACACCTTTAACATAAATTTAAAATGGATTAGGTAAGAATTTATAATCTAATATAAATATACATAAAGCAAAATCTTTGGTTAAAAACAATTCTATGTGGATAGTCTATCTTTCGGACATGTGTACATTCTAAATAAATGTTATGTATCTACCAAGCAATGCAAAATTGCTAAGTTTGGTACTGTTACACATAGCATTTATTAGCTATTATTACTATAATTTTTTTTTTAAAACAATTACCCCTTGGTTTGAATTTTAGGTACTTATTAGCAATTTGGTAGTTAGTCAACATTTCGCATTCAAAATTCAAAATTTACTTTCTAAAGATGTCAGATTTCTAACATCAAAAGTATTTTTTTTCTTTTTAGATCTATGCCCTTTTTGATTTATTATTATCTGATAGTTATGTATTTCAATCTCCTTTGATAAATTATTCAATTATCTTTACTGCATTCATTATCTTCAATCTTGTTCATTAACATGCATACTTTCAATTTAATTTCTTTCACATTCGGTTTTATATTGTTATTTTTATTTAAAATTTAAAAAATTATTATAAATAAAATTATCACCCGCACATTGCATGTACATAAATTTAATTCGTCATCTTCCCTTAATAAATAACAAAATAAAAAAAAAAGGACATTTGTCAGCTAAGAGTTAGAATAGAATTTTATTTCAGAGGTCTCAAATTCAATTTTTTAAATGGATAAAGTGAGATTCATGGAATAAAAAAAATATATTTCTCCCTATTATATGTCAAAAAGAAAAAAAGAAAAAATTGATATTCTTTACTTAAGCTGAAGGATGATCATAGTCCGTACACTAAACCATTTTAGGCAGCACAAACTTCAAATTGGAAAAAAGTGAGTCTCATTGAAGCTAATCAATCACCTTTGGTAATGCTTTGATGTTTTGTGTCTTTTTTTCCTTTTTATATTTATACAAAAAGAAAAAACATCATTACAAATTGAAAGCCAAGCAACCAAATATCAATATAAAATCATTGTATTTTATTAGTTATGCTTCCATTTTCATGTCAAGTTGTGACCTAAGCTAATATAAGTGAAAGCTAATATTAGATAATATAAAATCATTTTCATTTTATTAGTAATATTTTATTTAAATAATATAATTACAATATTTAGCAGAAAATCTCAAGTTACGATATTTTTGTTTTTACGTAACATCATTTCCAACTTACTCAAGGAAATCAAAGGAAACATTTAAACGACATCGTTTTTTTGGGGAAGTCTTTTTCCCTGTCTATATAATTTCCGCATCGCCAGTAGCGTTTCCTTTCTTCTTCCTCGTGGCACCCACCCTTTCTCTGCTTTTCTTCTTCCAGAGGATTTCTTGAGGTAATCTAAAAATCAGATTTTCTTCATTCAAATACAAATTAATTATAATTTTTTGCTGAATTTCGCTGAGTTATTTGTCTTACAGATCTGGCTTCTTCTCTTCTTTTTTCGTATTTTTATTCCGTTAAAAAATTTCTGTTTTTAAGTCAACGTTCAAAGCGTTTCTGTAACAGATCTGATGAGTTTTTAGCCGTAACGGTTGAATCTCGTCTGGGTATTAGTTTTCTTAGTTCTTATCACTTAATTAGTCCCTAAATTTTCGGGTTTTTCTTTAGCTCTTTTGTTAATCATACAAATCATGGGTTTGACTACACTTAACGCCTAATAAAGCTTTGATTTTGAAGGTCTGGTTCTAAATCTGTGTTTTACTTTTTGTTTTTATTTTCGGGTTGGGATTTTCTTTGTTTGGATGCTGAGGAGGTGAAGGAAAACGAAAAGCGAAACTTTGGGTTTCTTTAGTTTCATTTCGAATTGAATTTTGGTTGTTAGATCTGGGTGTTGACTTTTTTTCTGTCGTTTGAACAGGCGTTCTTTTAGAAGCTGTGGTTTTTTGAGAAGATGAATCATTGCAATCTTCAGCAGAACGCCGCTGTTTCGGCCTACGAGGAGATGCGAGGGATGATCTCTATCTCTGATCATCAGAAGGGAGGCTCCGTTGTTTGCCCTAAGCCTCGGCGAATCGGGGTTCTTGCCAATAACCCTATCAGGCCCTTGAGATTGCATATGAGGTATAATTATTTATTATTCTGATTTCTAATTTGATTTTAAGCTGATTCGATTTATTATTAAAGGTTGTGATTTAATTGGGTTTTGGTTTTAATTGCAGTCATCAAGCTGAAGTAAGCGATTCGAAAGCCGGTGCAGAGCTTTTAGATATCATCCTCAAGAAGGTATGGTTGAATTTGAAGATGAAATTTTGTTTTTCTTGTTTAGTTGTTAAATCCTATGTTGCAGGTTATGATCCTCTAAACATAAGAAGAAATTTCAAGGCAAATTGAACTTACCGATGTTAGTGTGTGTTTCCATGTCAGACAGATAACCAAAAGAAATTTAGGAAAAAGTGAACATATTAATGTTGGATACGTACTGTGCTTGGATGTTTGCGTCTGAGTTTGAGCAATATGGGTTAATATTTTGTTTCTACAGTGGAATTGTTTTAATTTATTTGGCTGTGTTGGTTGCTAATCTTTGTTTTGGTTGTTTTACAGGAGGATTACGGGACAGAACAATCTGCAACCCAGGTAGCATCATCACCTCCATTTTTTTGTGGGTCGCCTCCAAGCAGGGCTGCTAACCCACTTGTGCAAGATGCCCGATTTGGTGACGAAAGACTTGCAGCCCTTTCAACATTGCAAATCCCATCCCCATCGTCTCCATCATCATCAGCACGCAAAGGAGGGTGTGTTAGGATGAAGTTTGGCCTTAAACCGGCCGCCGTTAGAGTAGAAGGATTTGATTGCCTTAACAGGGATCGCCAGAATTCCAGTATCCCTGCTATGGCTTAGAACTTAATTAAAATCAAAGTGTACATAGAAGGAAGCTAAATGCCACCACCATTTCAGAAAACAAAGCAGGATTAACAAGGAGGGAATTTTGGATATTTTTGGAGAAGAGTGAGAGAGAGAGAGATAATTGCTGTTTAGTAGTGTATATATGATGTGTTTTTGGGTCAGGTAATCTATTCGATTGATGGTAGCGCTGTAAGTAGTTTGATTGAAGGGAAAGACAAGTTTAGATCAAACCTTGTGTTGTGAAGAAAGGTTTGATTATGCTGGGTTGAGCAAGGCTCATTTTGTAATATATATAAGATTTGGGTTAGTATGGGGATGGTCTGATTGATATTTGTTTTTAAAGATCACCATGGAAAAAAAAAAGGAATTTCTGTATAGATCCTGTTGGTGATTGAATTTTGCTCATTTATATATTATTACTGTGTAAATGTATTCTGGGTAATTGTCAAATTTCCTTATTATAAATATCATATTTATGTTTGTCACCTATCGTTATTGATTTTCTTGATTGTTAATTCCTGTTGTTTGAGTTTTTAATTTATTAGTTGAAGCATGAATTTTTTATTTAAAGCGAGAGACTCTCTGTTGTTGTGATATCTCCGGGACAGATAAGATAAATTCCTGAAACGGGCAGAAACTATGTTTCATTAGAACTCTGAATTGATGCTCTCTCTGCCTTTTTCCTCACATGTTTGGTTTCAGCGACATAAATACGGTTGCAAATGCTAACGCCTGGGACATTTTGATGGGCTACTGATGATTGCCTTTACACAGCCGGATAGGATTGCAAGCCTTTCTTTTTGTCTTAAGGAAGTGTTCAAACTAAGTCTCGTATGATGATCAGCAAGTCTTTTTTTATTCGGTTTAGTAAGTCCTTTGCATTTTGATTGTAGCTCAAGTTTGAAAAATATAGCTTCATTTATTTCCAATCAAAGTTTAGATCTTAAGTTTAGGGATCTGTATTTTGTAAGTGAGTATCTTGTATTACTAAATAGGATCTGATCCTAAAATACTTATTATACGAATATGATTATAAATAATAATTTTAATATTAAATATTAATTATATATAATTATTTACTTATTAAAATTTATTAATTGTTTTAAACTAATTTTAAATTTTAATTTAATTTTTTATGAATTAATTTTAATTTTAATTTTATTAATAATATACATAAAAAATAATTTTAAAATTATTTTAATGGGTAGTCAATGAGTACGGATATTTAATTGATAATATTTAATATGTTTCGGTATGGATAATAATTTAAAATTTTAATCAATTATTTATAAGGTTAAAATACCTTAGTAAATGATAGGGTTTGATTAAGATTTTTAAAAAATAACAAGTACCTTATTTATTAATATTCTTATTCTGAATAAAACATGAACTTTGTATTGCATCCAAGTTAATATATTTACTTATTTTTTACTGTAAAAATAGTAATTTAATTATTTTTGTCATATTCAATTAATCTTGCCTAATTTAAATGCTGCGGTATATATTTCCTTGAAAAAACAAGCACACCGTTTTCATAATCCATAATAATAATAATCCATAGCGAACGGATGACAAACGACAAGGCCTTTAAACTACGTCGTTCTGGTATTCGCTAACATTTGAAAACATTTTTCCTTTCCTTGCTCTTGTTTTGCCACTCCAAGCCAGCCAACTTTCCAAACGCGCCTTCTTGTTCGTCTTCCTGTTCCGCTTCGACAATTCTCTTTGCCTTCTTTACATTAAACTGTAAGTCAATAATCTTTATTAATTTTCTACGATAAAAAAATTAAAATTATTTATTTATTTTTGTATTTTATGACCAAGGAAAATGTTTGCGTTATGGGTATGGCTGCTTGAAGATAAAGCCAATGAGGTTTATTGATTGCATTTTGAATTCAAATCAAGTTGTTATTGCTAATTTACACGTAAAAGGTCGTTTCCCATGAAAATTCTTCGTCTTTATTATTCTTTTTCCTTTTCTGTCGTTGCGCTAACTGATAGATGTGTTATGCCTGTTAGTCATTGTTCAATGCATGCAACGCAGCCGGTAGTTTTGACTTTGTTTTCACGTATGTGTTAAGCACCCTCTTGATTAAGAATTTTACTTGTTTGACTAGAGGACTTCTGGGTCAGGTTTAGTTTTGAATTTTGTCGCTTTCGCCGCTCTACCGGATGAAATTATTGGATAAAGAATTGGTCAATCTTGAATAAGATGAATTAAGGTAGAGAACCTTCTTATTTCTTAGTAAATAAGTTAAAATGTCTCCAAGGAGTACTCCAATGGCTATAACTTAAGATTCTAACTGAGGCTTTCTATGGATGGGGATGAATGATGATAAAATGGATAGAAGGAGACACCTCCGATGGTTAAAACTTGAGATTTAAATTTGGAAGTTCTAGGTTAGAAATCTAGTGATGGAGGACTAGTTGTATAGAAGTGAGCTGAGTATCTCTTGTCGTATGGCCAAATGGGATTCATTCTCTTTTTGGAAGAAAATTGGGATCATTAGTTGGGTTGATCATCATACGTGGTTGGATTGAGCGATTCACTTCTTTTCCTATCCAATCCTCTTTATAATCTAGTGTATTAAATGTACTCATTATGTTTAATGTTTCATGTCTAGAGTCAGATTACATTCTCATCTTTTTCTAAAAAAGAAGTTCCATCTATTTGTTAACATGTATTGAAGGGGTGAATTATTCCTGGATTCATTCGGTTCGAAAACGTTTTCCCTCTGAGAACTTTTAAACTTTTCTTCTTGCCAAATTATGACATACTATTAAGATTCCTTATGATGATTGGGTTTCGATGTTTGGATGACGTAACATTATAATAGCTTGCCATGTTAGGCCAGAAATTAGTAAAGAACGAGGGAAAGTGTAGCATTATGATAGGTTATATTTCTCTCTCAAATCTTTTCTTATTATTTTTTTAACTTTACTTCCCAGGAATAGACTAATAGCTGGTTGAGTAGCTTTGAATTTGTCAACTACCTGAAGTAGTTAAGTAGTTAACATTCTATGTCTAGAAGAATATTATGCCACTAACTTTTTTTTTTGCTAAAATGCTGCATTTCATTATGAGTCTGGTTGTTTAGTTGACATTCACATCTTTGGTAGTTCCTCCCTGTTTGGAGCTTCTTGCCAACTGCAAGGATCTATCAAAGTTTGTTCACTTATACAAGTTGAAGAACAAGTTTCTCAAATTTATTGGATGACTTTCTTAAATTTTGCCGTTCGCCTAGGCTCTTGAGGACCACCTTTAGTTAATTTGAGGCTTAACTTGCCTCTGCTTACTTGCACTTCCAAACAACTTCTTCTGTTATTAATCCTAAGTGGCCAGGTCTTGTAACTTGCTGACATTTTAGCTGACATCTTATTCACAAAGAATGCAGCTTGGTTCTTATTGCCAAACCATGCCATCTCTCTGTTTTTGAACTGTGAGGAAGCAACAAAGTAAAAGCTGTCCCTATATTCATACAGTGGGGATTATGATTGTAAACCTAAACAGAATTGGATGTAGAATTACAACCTTCAGGATCCAACTGAAATAGCATGTAGCTCTCCCCTTCCATGACAAAAATCTCAACTTGGTGGTAAGTGTTGCTTTTGCATTTCATGTTGTCTTCCATCTTCATGACATGATTTTACTGGTTTTACATCTGACTCTACAAATGTGCCCATGTCCAATTAGTGGTATTTATGTGCATCATGATACTTATTTTAAAACCTAAGTTGGGAATATCTTTGGTGCCTTGTCTTTAGTGAAAATTTAACATAACTAAAACACCACTTTCTCCTGGAAAGCTCTGTGTTTGCATGTGGGATGGAACTTTCTTTGTTATTGAGTTTGTGGATTTTATAATTAATGACTTTGTTCTTCATTTTTTGAAGGGGAAGAAAAAATGAAAAGAAGAGGAAAGAGACAAACTTTTGAAGGTACAGTAACTATTTGCCATAAAGGTGACCTAAAACAATTATATGTTAATGCAAAATACATGAATGGTTTCCTTGATAGCAAGTGATAATGGGGTAGACTGCTAGAAAATTTCTCATTTTAGCATTAAAATCTGAAATATTAAGAAACTAGTTAAAAAATGCAATTCATGTCATGTTTCATGATGTTTATTCTGATCCAGAACTAAGTTTATATGTTAGATATCAAAATTGCTATGTATTTCTTTTTTTTTTTTTTTTTTGTCATTGCTTTCCAAGTAATTGATGTGGTGTGTGATGTGTACGTTTTTTATGCTTTCGAGGAATGGTATTTCTCTTTTCCTTCATCAGTCTTCATATGTAATATCAGACAATATGACATGTCAGTAATCTTTGACATACTAACATCTCTTACATCTTACCTGCATCTCCACCTTCTTATCCAGGATTGGCTTTTTCTCTTTGAACTTTGCCATTTCTGTTTTCATTCCTATGTTGTCACTCATTGCTGCTCTGGAGATTGATGACAACTGTTACTGTTACATTTAGCCCATCAAGAGTGGACTGGGGGTGGGGGGAATGATAGTCCTGCTATAATGCATATTTATGCTTCAAAATTTGCAGCAAGTTGTGTTCCATGAGACAAATGGGAGAAAGGAAATGATACGACTACCCCTCGACTCTCTTTTTGTCTTTTTCTTTGTTGTGAATACCTTAACTGCCGGTTTCTCTTCTCTTTCTCTCTCTCCTTTCTGCTATGATTGTTGATCATAAAATCTACTCCTACCACAGTTGTTTGTCACTTGTGCCAAGCCTTAGGGAAGGGAGACTTTCTTTTATAAGCATAATACATGCTCATGATTTAGGGGAGCCTCTTATGGACAGCCTGTATTTCTTGGAACTTTGTCATTAATTGTACTTATGTTAGACATCAAATGAGAATTGTATGGTTCGGCCGAGAGAGAGAGAAAACCGTGGGATGTAGAATGTTTAAGAGCATTAACTTCACAATTTCTGCCCAGACTGATAAGCTGATGTTTGAGTCATGAATAGATTGACACGTTCACTTGACATGAAGGAAACTCATATGATATGTAAATTGACTATACTTAGATGCCATGGCCTTTTTATGAACATTAGTTTGCTTTATCGTCTTTGACGTGTTCCTTTTTATGTGGCTGGTCTATCTACACAATCCATTATGGAATTATCTTAAGTTATTAATAAACTGTTATCTTAGTGATTGCTACTGAAGTAGGTTTTAGTTATTAAACAATTGCTCTTCATTAGTAAACTGTTATCTTAGTGATTACTACCAAAGTAGGGTTCAGTTATTACCAAATTGCTTTTCATTTTTCTCCTCTGGGCTGGGGGAGTGTGGGAGTGATTATCAGCTAGGCAAGTTAGGAATATAACTGAGTATTCCTGGAACATGGTTTCCCACTTTACCTTACATGGACCCCATCTATGAGTTTTACAAATTAGCGGGTAATAACAGGGGTGTAGCCACTTGTGTCAACTCTAGAAAACCCAAGTGTATATATACAGGCGTATAATAGATTTTTTTTTTGTAATTTCTTTTTTGAACCCCATTGCAATTAAATAAAAATCTGAAGAGAGGGGTCAAAATAAGTAAATGAAAATGAATAATACATAGTTTTTAAGGAGAAAAATATCTTAAAAAGTTTTTGTGTATCTACTATGGATATGACATGTTTTTTCTTCAGTTTAATATCCCTATATGGTAAGCTTATTTGATTAAAATGTAAAATTACTTTCAAATATTATTATTCTCTATAAAAGTAAAATCATGCATTTTATATATTATCACAAAGATTAATCTTTATCTATTTATTGAAGAATATTACTATTTACTTTTGTCTCTGAACATATCTTTTGCCTTTTGCTTTCAGAAGCAGAATAAACAACAAAGGTAAAAATGAAAGAGATAACCAACTTGTAAACTTCATGAATGATTATATCATAGGAATGAAGTAGAATCTCAATAGAGTAACTTTCTATTGAAATGTTATACTCAATTTTCCATTTTGTAAATTTTGGATTTTGGATTTAATGGATTTTTTTAATAATAGAAAATGAAAGATCATGTTTACATAATGCAAATTGATGAGTTGGTGTATGACCCCACTGAAAATTTTTTCTGGCTATGCCACTGGGTAAGAAGTATTTTGCTATTGGAGTACTTAATCATTACCTGTTATTTTGGCTTTTCTACAACATTATCATATTGACCTAATAAACTAGTTACTACTCTCTGGCTGTTTTTTATTACTTCATGATCGTTTATTAAGTAAAATTTGCACGGCAGTTTCAAAGCTTGGAGGTTTGAAATCCTATTTTTGATGTTTATAATACTTGACTTTTTAGGTGTTTGTTTTCTTCCTTCACATCTACTGTGGAGGCATCAAAATGCTCAGTCAGTTGGCCACACTCTTAATATAACTTTCTAAACCTGGTTGAATTTTCTGGAATTTTCCTTTGTTTATGAAATGGTTTGACATTTTATGTAGGATGACATGCTAACAGTTGTCAATATTGAAGTCTTAAATGAGTTATAATATTTGCAGTTTGCAGACATGTTGTGTGCCTTCTATCATGATAAACTTATAAATTAGGGATCTTGGCCATATGTAGTGTAGAACTTTAACTATCTTGTAAATTTCAGCGATGGCCATTCCATTTAGAAATGAATTTCAGCCTAGGATATAATGCTATATTGTGCTAGGAAATGGAAAAATTCTGTAGTAATATTCTTTCTTTTGGATGTGTAATAGGCCTCTAGAATCTCATCTGAGGTATGGCTATGTGGCTATGCCCGCTTGTTGAGTTTGTTTTGGTGGTGATCCTTCTTGAAGGTATCTAAATAGTTTCAGATCTAGAGAAATCATGCACGCAAGTAATACCACCGGATCCCTATCGTAATTATGAAGTAGTAAGCCAGGATCCATGAATTATAGCAATTAGAAGTTCACTTCTGATTATATCTGATAAATGCTCTGTTTCCATAGTTTGTTTGATAACAGATTAAGGCAGGTTTTATCAATTCTGATCAGGGCTTACTAGAAAAGATTTGAAAAGCTGTAAGAATTATCCTCCAAACCAAATGTTGGAGGCTTGTATGGAATTGAAAATTGATTAACGCATACAAATTTCATCTTGGGTTTTTTGAGAGTAATTTATGAGATCAGATAGACCAAGGGGATCATGCAGATGGATCTGGTAGTTTGTTTTGATGAATGATACATCTTTTTAAGGACAAACTTCATTAGTTGGTTTCCTCTGTACCTTGTAGTGCTTCACTCCATGTGTCATTCATTTCATGTAGATGAAGTTGCCACGTACGTTCATCATAAAATTCCATTTATTTGTACAGAATCATTAATGAGAGTGGCTGAGTAATCAATACTGACATAAACGCATACATTTAAGCTATGATGGAAGTGGACATAAGTGGATTAATTATTTTGGATTACTGATGCTTTGGATCTCTTGAAACCGATATAGTGTATTAATAGGTGGTGATGCCAACGGAGATTAAAAGGCACACCAATTGTATTGCTGCATGATTGAATAATAGGACATGTTAAACTCTGTAATAGGAATCTGATCAAGGAATAAATGAGCTATTTTAGATGCCTGCAAACTAAATTAGAAAAGATATTTTAGAGGTTAAACTTCTTTGAAACACCATCATAGTGTTGAGTAATTCTACATGGTCTTTGAAACACCAAAATGGTGTTGATTTATTGTATATGGGGCTGTTGTGCAAGCTTATTGTTCTTACCAATAGGGAGCTATTCTTTTTATCATGATTTGGCTCCCTAAGTCTTGTCTATTATGCTTATTTATTTTAGGGTCTCTTCTTTAGTAAGTGAGGAACTGAACCAAGTTTTTGGGTGATTTGGGAAAACCTTGTTTATGAGTAATTAGGATGAGATATACAAAATATCAATGTGCAAATATGGAACTGAGAAATGTTAAGTATGCGAAGTAAAAAAATGATATGAATTGCAAAAAAAGAAATAGGCTATGTAGGAATTGGATTGTATTGGATGGACAGGATATTTCTTAGAAATAAAGCCGTCTTTTCATAGTTGTTAGAGAAAACCTCCTGATAAAGGATTTGAAGAGGCAAGAGGATGACGAAATACCAGACCACAGGAATAGAAACTGGAATAAGGTTCCTCTCTCCTTTCTCTTTTTCATTTTCCTTTTTTTTTTCAATTTTCAAATGGTTCACTTTGGAGGGATTTGGGATCATAAATCTGCAGTTTTATAAGGTAGTAGTACAAAAGTTGAAGTAGGAGCTTAAGGCTGATAAAGACCCGACAGATACCAGAAATCAAAAAGAAAACTCTATGACGCTGTAATTCACTACTGTACTACACTTTTTAGAAGGTGCAAGAGAAAACTAAGGATTATGTTATACCCTAAATTCATGTCCTACATTTGTTTTAAATTTCTCTCACAATATCATTTTAAGGATAATTGAATTTCCACATGGAGATTATATGAGTATCCTTATCATTGCACAATTATCAACAGTATCATGAATTGGTTAGGCTCACGTGTTTTTGAATGGTTTAAATTGCTGTGTGTTTAGGTTGTGTACATTTTCCATGAGCAAAAGACTTCAGTTGTTATTCTACATTTTAACTGTTAATCCTACCACCAATTTGGAGTATACATTCAAAATAACCCAAATTCCTTGAACTACTTGTTATTATGCAGGATTATTTCTTATACTTGTACAAATAAAAAGTACCAAAGGCACCTGTGGCAACCATAAGGGTTCAAAAACATGAAATGTTTTGTATCTGGGTTGAGTATAAGCATGAAACTAGTGGGGGTATTTTTGGGGAAAATTTTATGGCAAACCCTAGGGGATTAATTCTTTCCTCTATTGGGAAATACTAATGCATAATGTTTTGTGTAGCAGAATATATCCTTTCAGGGTTCTCGATTTTATGTTTTCCTCTATTCTTGATTATTAGCCCAGAAAGAGCGTGGGGAAAACAGTGAAATCATATTTAATAATACTCTAGCAGTGCAGTTGATTACTGGAAAAGTCTAACAGGTGCTGTTCTAGTTTTCTGGTTGATCAGCATTTAGACTTGTTTTTGTATAGATTGCATATTGCATTTTATTGGATGTCCTTGACCAGAGAACTTTGTATTTAAAAGTTCCTAGTTTAATATTAGCATTTCCCCCTTATTATAGGCCATGTTTACCCTTCAATTCCAACCGTTGAGCAACCTTAGACTGGCTATAGCTTTTATGAAGGTTTTTTTTTTTTTAGAGGATATTCCGATCAAGTAGCAGCTAATAGTTTCTATTGCATTAAAGAGTAACTTATATATCATTGTATCGGTGTATGCATGCAAGCTTATATCTGTGCGCGCGCGCATGCATGCTTATATCTAATATTCGGGACTCTATACATGCTGTTTTTCAAACCTGAATGTTGCTTCTCTTTCAAGCCATGACAATATATGTTGATACTTTGTATTGGTTTAGGTCACTCCCTGGGACATTTTGGCAGTTAAAGGTTTTATCAGGTGCATGGTTGCAACTTTAGCAACTGGTCATATCAGGTACCCCAAGATTTTGGTTAGAAATCCCATTCTTTATTTTCTGCAGATTTCTTAAGCATAGTCTTGGATCCCTCTGGATTTTGTTCACCACAGTAATTGAAACTCAAATCTATGAACGCAGAGAGGTTTACATCATGGAGGCATGGACCCATTTTTGCAGAAAATCCATTCTATCATCTCAAAAGGCTTTTCATTAGGATCTTGTAGAGAATTATAAGAGGAAGGAAGGGAAAATCGTTTAGTTACCCCTCCTGTGCGATCAAAACTAAAACCATTTTCAACCAGAACACTTACGTGCAGAGTTAAGTTGGCTAAAACATGCAGAATTGTACTCATATTTTGGCCCCTTATAAAGATGTTATGATTCTCCTTATGCAAGATCCACTAAATAATACTTACATGTCTCTGCATAATAATAACAACTGCGAAGGTAGCGAAATTGTAACGTATGGTAGAGGAAAGAAAGGGGTGATAAGAAAGCTGAAATGGTTTTAGGGTTGAAATGCAGTGGTATAACGCCCCAGGGCAGGAGTTAATACAGCCTCTCGCAAACATCTCAAAACCATTAAGACATAAAACAAGGAAAGCCTAAAACAGGAAAAAACCATTGGAGGACATTAAAATGGAAGGAAACTTGAAAAGAATAACAAAAAAATGTTCAAACCCCACGCAGGAAGAAAACAAAACCTCCATTGTCGGTTACTGGGCCCCATTTTATGCATGCCCACATATTTCCACGTGGGCTACTTGCATGGCCACGTATGGTAGAAGAATTAGAAACGCTCCTTCTTCGTAATGAATTTATCAAGAATGTCAACTTTTAGGCAATATTTTCTTGACATGGTAAGTTCATTATGAGAAAATGAGTGGGATTTTCTCGAGAAAATGGAAACCTTATTAGGGTATCCCCACTTGACAAACATGCACGTTTACTACCCTATCAGGGGCCTATTTATTTGCCAACACTTACACTTTCTTTGCCACCAAACGCTCTTATCTGCCCCTCTCTCTCTCTTGTTCTTGGTATCTTCTTCTTTTGCTCAGAATCTCTTTCATTTCCTCTCTCTTTCACAATGAAAAGAGCAAAGGTTAGCTCTGTGTATGAAGGGAGAGGAAGGAAGAGAGGCATAGAAGGAGAAGAAGAGGGGGAGGACTCATCAAAGAGTGCGAGAATGAGTGCAAAGGCAAGAACAAATGGCCTTAGGGCTAGGAAAGCTCTATCCATCATTTCAAATAACCGAACGAT
Organism: Theobroma grandiflorum; assembly: GCA_036013995.1. Lineage (NCBI taxonomy): Eukaryota > Viridiplantae > Streptophyta > Magnoliopsida > Malvales > Malvaceae > Theobroma > Theobroma grandiflorum. The sequence continues at coordinate 12,846,797 of CP142132.1, read as the reverse complement.
AATAACTAGGTCTATGTCAACCAAAACAGTGGAGGAAAACGGTGAAGAAAAGGTGGTTGAGGTTGAAGGAGAGGAGAAGAACCTGAATGATGATAACAAAGCTTTGGAGGAGCAGCAGCCTGTCAATGAGGTGGTGGAGAAGAAGGGAGATGATGATGGGGGGTTGACCTTGGAGGACTGGCCATTGACATGGAGTTTTGAGGAGGAGTTGACGTGGTTCAAAACAGGGCATCAATGTGGATGGTATTCCTATTGGGAGACCATGAATGGTGATTTCTGGAAGCCAAAAGACGACAACCAGGAGGACTTTTGGAACGATGAGCCATGGAACTTTGATGGCAAAACTGAAATCCCAAAGCCTTAGAAGATAGCTGTTATGTATCAGTCTATCATTGTTGTTGTCTGTCTGTTTGTTTTTATGTGTGTCTTAGAAAGACTGTGAAGGATAGGGGTCTAGAGGAAAGGAGAAAAACCTGTCTTTAGGTATAAATGCATTACTGCAAACAGCTGCTATCTTATGTTTATCGTTTCAGCATTTATACTATGATTTTAATTATGTGATTAAGTTTTTGAATGCTGATGAGCTCATCCTTTCTTTTGGGTTACAAATTTGAACGAACATGTGAATTTATTTTCGTTTGAAGATCACTAAATATTCAATCTGAGAATTAGCTCACAATTTGATTAGGTCACTTGAAATTCAAATTTATCTAACAGGTTCTACTTGGTCTAACTGCTATCCACTCTATAACTCTCTAATTTCTCTCTTTCTCAGGTTCAATCAATTCAAATAAGAAGCATACATGTGTACGTCATTCTGATCCCTCAATGTTTTTGCAAATACTTGGCTTCCCTTGCTATTGAAATCTGCTTTCTTGAAGTTATTATATATGTATAGTTCTCTTGAAGTTATTATGCAAAGTCATACTCCAGTGTACTAATCATAGCACATGCTCTCCAAACCCTTTCCTTAACCTAAACCTACATTATCAGAGAGATTAAGAATGCTTTATCAATGTCTAGCCATAGGATGCAGCAACTCTTTCTAATAGGAGGTTCACAAAAAACAAATGAAGACAGAACTGAAATATATATATGGAAGAACTACAAAAAAATTGTTATTGGTGTTAAACATATAATCGCACTTGTATGTTTTTGTGAAGTTCCTCAATTTTAAGATTGCATTCATTGGTGTTGTATATAGTTTGTAAATGTCAACAAGTTCAGTGAACTGTCTTGGCAATTAACTGTCAATAACCTAGCATTGCCTAGATTACTGGAATAAAAGCATTAGATCTTAGATGATATATTGACCTTAACGGTCACGATATATGATATGATAATTTCCAATATTTCGTAGGGTTATAGGAGTTATTAGAGTCGAGAAATTGGACGTATAAAGCGCACAAGGCAATCTAATCTTATTTATGGAAGGTATATATAGTCTCAAGTTGAGATTGTGTTGCCGTTAGGATACGAAACATTTATTAGGGCCTTCATATTTAACTAGTTCCAGTAGGTTTTAGTTCAATCAATATAAGTAATATTTTCCTGTCATATACTCTTCATGTATATGTTTAGTCAAAGGAAGTTAAAGTTTCTTCATTGGCATAGTGGCTAGTATTTAAGCTTCTTTACTAGAAAAACTAATCTGCACGTGTGTTGGAATTTGTTCAAATGTCTTACATACTTTTCAAGTTGCAATTTGATGACTGCATACTTTAAACGCTAGCTTAACTCCTTCATATGCCAGATCGTTTAACATTTGAACCTGCTGAGCTAGCTTGTGCTAAAGCTAGAGTTTTTGAGCTTCAAACATAGATTGCCATGATTTTGTTGAACTAGCTTTTTTTCAAGCAAAGTCAAAGCTATGCTATTAGCGCGGCTTGTTTGATGAGTTTGGTTTAGGTTCAATTTAGCTAAGCATCACTAGTGGCAGGCAAGACAACTCCTGTCAATTTGTAAAAACAGTCGGGAAATGTCTTGCTGGCACCTAGTCACCTGGTGGACAATCACCACATACGTGAAACTGCCAAGAAATAGGTTTTAACCAAAGTCTTCTATATTCATGTAATTTATTAGCAGTCTGGATATAGATGCATGTGTTGGTTCTCCTGGCAGTTCACCAAGCAAAAGAAGATGACAGAGATATTTAAGAAGTAATCACAGAACCTCATGCCTTAATTTGTTGCATGTTGCTGTCAGCTATTATGAAAGTTCTATGTCACCAGGGACACCTGTAGTTTACTATAATGAGTCTCACATGAAGCTCCCATGTGAAACAATAGAGGTCTTGTGACTTCTAGGATAGTCACTTTACACTATAAGCAAAAAAATTTAGTCTATGATTCTTAAACAAGCTTATGATTTTCAGAAACTGATTTCCATAATGTCTCAAGAACGTAATCCATTACATTAGTAATTGATTTTTAGTTGCTTTCTAGCTTTTGTAAAGAAAGTATATAACCTTATGTTTTGGAGCTAAGCAAACAGGGACTTGTTATGTTAGCTTGGGATAGGAACTGGGCACTGCTTTTAAGCAGACAAGAAGGTTTGAGCCAGAGTTTCTGGTAAGTAGCCTATGGCTTTGTCACTTCCATATGATCTAGATTTCTTCCTAGGATCTGAATTTTTCAAGAATTAACTTGAAATTTATATGTTTAGTCTAAAATTGTACAAAAGTAACTAGGTTGTAAGCTTGGATTGGTGATTCAGGCCTTTCCGGCTACACAAGGTGTAATTCTCTAACCTTGTTTGGTACTTGCAGATCAGCCAGGAACTCCATATAACGAGAAGGTAAAGCAAATGTAGAATGTGAAAGATGTGAAAAAAATGTTATATTTAACCGTTTAGATCTTCTGGTATGCTTTTGTATGTACCCCAAGGGAGCTGTGATCATGTGATTCATTTCGAAGCATATTCAGTAACAGATGACTTCACTGTTGGCGAATTCGTGTCCAGACAAAAAGTACAAGGAATTCAACCATTTTTTGGCGGTATCAAGGATGTCAAGGACAGAACCAGGCGTTTAGCACTGGGGGTGCCAAAGACTCAAGTAAATGTTTATGCAATGCTAATTAATAATGAAGTATCCTTCTATACAGAAATGATATATGATTTCTATATAATAATAAAATATGTATATGGAAAAATAATATAGTCAGTACATTAATCAATAAGACATTAATGTTCAGAAAGATTGATTGATTCCAGGTTTTAATATTAAAACAAGTTCAGGCTAAGAATCCTGATAATTTTGAAGTAACAGTATATTCAAATTTATGTAACAGGCACCATTATTTCAAATAATTAAAAGAGAAAAGTATCTATAAAATTAGGCTTGAACAGCCCAAAAAAATCTTAGGTGAGATTAGTGATTATTCAATTGAGAATTACCGATTTAGTTAGGATCTTCATCGATTTTGTACTCTATAGAAGTTGCTAGAATCAAACAATTATTATTTTTGGTTTTGGTTTAATCGTTGATTATTGTTGTTCAAGTGAAATAGCTAGGTTTGGCCACAGAACCTAATTGTAAAGCTAACTCAAAGAAGGCAAATTAATTTGACATACGATTGAGTCAAAACAAAGAGAAAACAATGGCTCTAATATATTTAATATATGGTTGTCAGTAGTGGATTTACATATATCAAATGGTAAAATTATGTCATTTTAATGTTTCCATTTAACAAAAAAAATCATAAACATATAAAATAAATTTGCCTTGAAGTTTAAGGTGCCTAGCCAAAGTTAAAAGAGAAATTTCTAGGAGGTTTAGGGGGAGGGGCATGGCCTCCTCATGCCCTCTCCTTGGCTCCATCCTTGGGTGATACAAAGCATACCGCAAGCCACTTGTTCCAATAATACAAGAAAAGTGAGCAGGAAACTTTTTGAGTTTGGCAAGGATGGGTGACATGAGTGGAAATGAGATACCTGTCATTTTCTTACAAATTTTATTTATTTTTCTAAGTTTTCATTGGATGAATATAGTGCTGGCTAATTTGTCTCCCAAGAAATTAAATAATACTTTTTAGCTCAGATATTTCAAGAACCTACAAAGCACTGTTCCTTTTTTTTTCCTTTAATTTTAATTCCTTTACTAATTTGAAAAAAATGGTGCTTGAACTTAAACCGATACCACTCTTTTAGCCATCGAAAGCCTTGTTTCTGCATTTTGATTGGCTGCTGCTGCAGCTTGCAGTAGTTTTCATTGTTAAACTTCAGTAGCCATCAAGGTTTTGGCCTTGAAGGGGTGTGAACATCTGATTGGGATATCTTGAAAGCGAATGATTCAAAAATTTACAGTATAGTAATTACAATAACAGTGAAGAAAGAGACAATTCTTATCTGCATTTCTATCTATCTTTTGGCACGTCCACATACGTAGCTGTCTCACTAAATTCAAAGATGTAAAGGAAAAAACAGTCCACTAAACTTGTAGGGAAAATATAGTCCACTTGTTAAACTCAGGCGTGTCAAATTGCAAACCAAACCAGCCTCTCTGGTGAGTGGCTCCTGACTTAGTTCTTCCAACTAATCTCTGCACTTTGAAACAGGTTGAGCTTAAGCTATCAGAACAATAATTTTGGGGAAATAATTCAAGATTAATAAGGATCATTAAGCTACGAAATGAAGTTCTGTTTGAAACCTGGGAAGCCGGGTATGGATATATGAATGGCTCAGAATTTTTCATGCTAAAGAATTGGATTGAATATAGTGCAATGTCTGTTTTCTTGTCCCTTTGAAGGTATCATCCCCTGGTTTTCAAGCTGAAACTCAAAGTGGACATTTTCAAAGAATTGAAACTTCAGCTGCAGAATATCTTTCTATATGAATTTAGCTCTTTTCGAGGTATAGATGGATGGAAACAGAAACAGGCTACTTGAAGGAAACCTGTTTGGGCAAAAGTTTTATGGTCGTTCTAGTACAATTGAACAGATTGGTTTCTTTGCTATCTCCCCAGTAAAGGAGGATAATGCTGAAGGAACAGCATTATCCACAAGAATTATATCCCCTTTCTGAAAAAGAAGACCTGTCAAATCACTCTTCTTCTCATATAACATTAATTTCAGAATTCCCTCCTTATGCATCTTAGTACAATTCATCATTTACACTGAAATTACTCACGAATAACAAAGGAAGAGAGCAAAAAACTCTGAAATGGCGGAGGAAAGTGTTGATGAAATTTGGCCAGAAACTACCTTTTTATTCATTAGTTCTCAGCCGTTCCATTGGAAATCTAAAAACATAGGACAATACCTCAAAAAAAGAGAGCAAAAGATAAAGAAAATTAATGTTTTGGTACACTTTAAACAGGCCGAGTCCCTACGAGGGAACAAATCTAATTAAGATTAGATGCCTGGGGGCTTGTAGGCAATGAAACTGATGCACTGCACTTGACGCTTGTTGTCGAATCCGATGATTCTGATGAATGACTTGGGGTAAGCCTTCTTGCACTCTTCAAGCTCCTTCAACACCTGGGATGAGTCAGTGCATCCGAACATGGGAAGTTTCCACATGGTCCAGTAGCGCCCATCATAGTACCCTGGTACCTTGAGGTGCTCACGGTACACGAATCCGTGCTATACATGGCAAAAACAAACACACACAATTTATCAGCACAAATTGTACAAGAGAGGTGTAGCAGAATAATTTTGATGAACGGATTACAGAGCTTGAAATGACCTCCAATTCGAATTCCAAGCAAGGAATCCAGTTAGAGCGAAGAAGGTAGTCTACTTCCCTAGCCAACTGCGCTGGATTGAGATCAGGGAGGTACGAGAGAGTCTCAAACTTCTTCTTCCCCAGTGGAGGCCACACCTGCAGTCACAAAAATGGGATTCAGTTGCATCAAGCATTACACTAAAAAATAATAGCTTTGCAAATTAGGCTTATGCACTGTGTTCAATTTGCTTGCTAATTGCTGTGCATAGCCACATAGTTTCACCAAGTACCTGCATGCATTGCACTCTGCCACCATTGCTTGCGAGAGAAGTAATGTCTTTGTTGGCCTTGCGGGCGACTGGGAGAGCAGAGGTAGACTTGAGGCCCGTGAATGGGGCGACCATGCTGGCCTGTGCCGGGGAGGCACGGTTAACGGTCGCGACGGTTGCCGATGAGATCATTGAGGAAGCCATTGCTGATACTACTTACTAGTGTATATGCTAGAGTTACGAAATTCGCAATCCCTTAATAGTGTTTTGCTCCAGTGCAATATCCTATAAATAATGATAAAATTTGGCCTTCTCATATCTTACGGTGACAAAAAGTTGGGCTTCATTTGAGAGAAAGGGTGGCCGTTGGATGGAAAATCTGATGACATTACAACATAATGACCACAAGAGGGTGGAAAAATTTTGAATGGTAGCCTTATCTTTGGCACCACAATGACCGTGCCACGTGGAAGAAGCTCCATGATCTTATCTCATCCAATGGAGGGCATGAATGTGTGATGGGCATTGCCTTATTTCCTTCTGTCAGCCTTTACTCTCTTCCTTGCATTTTTGCATGAAAATCAGTACTGTCCCATTTGGCCATTGGCAAATCTATGACCATACCTGCTTTGCTCATGCTCTTGACTTGTACTGTTCGCCTTATCCTCTTTACATATATCTGGAGTCAACATTTGGAAATTGTTATTTAGATATTTTTCTCTTTCCAACAGGCTATGCTCTGTCTTTGGTTCATCTTTTATCTCATCAGATTTTCTTTCCTAATTTTTTGATCCTATAATCTTTATATTTAAATGTTTCAAGATCAAATATATTGAATTGCTTCCTGGTAGATATAAACTTGGAAATGAAATGTTAACAGTCCATTACAGGGATTGATTGTTAGAATGAGAATACACAGGAGCACTAGTTCTTTCTGTTTCTTTCTTTCTTTGCTTGAAGAAACCATGGGAGGCAGTAGCCAGTAAGGGCTGAGCTGATGCCATTGGCTAAAGGCAATTATTGGTAAAGGAGGAGGCAATTGTGGTGTATATATATGTGATGACAATAAGGGAATCAATTAAAGTGGGTAAGAATATCCAGGGGATACAACAAGGATTGCCTGCCAATCACTCTTTCTTCCAAAGCTATAGGCATTGGAAGAAGTCAGCCATTTCTTTTTATATGCTCCTCTTTGAAATGTACAAATATGTCCTGGCACATAATTCTTCTCAAAGACTTTATTAAAAGAGATGGTCAATCATTTGGTAGCCAGTGTTGGATTCAATTTTTTTTAATTTTATTTTAAATGCATGATGTGAGAATATTTATGAGAATAAAGAAATTAATTTACTTCTAAAGTTTTCTAAAATCTTTACATGTAGAATGTTAAGCCATTAAATTTCATGGAGTCTAAATCGCTATGAAGAATAAATGGCTTTTACTATTATTATGTGTGAACATTCCTCCATGGCCAATTGCTCGATGGCCTTTACTATTAAGGCCAATTGTTAGACACATAACAATCTCCTCTAGAAGGAGATCATGCCTGCTGAATTAATCATACTTTGATTAATTACACTCAAGCATCAATTTTCTCCAATAAAAACAAATGCAAGCCTTTTGCGAAAAGTTCAGTTGAAAGGGCGACCTATAGCTTCCTCTCAATTACAGCTCACTTGATCTATTGGTTTTGACTTTCAGAGTTTGACTTAGTCCATGCATCCTGTGGCCTACGTTCCGTGAATGGATGAGCTGTGCCATTGCTATTAAATTATAGTTTGTGCTGCCTAGAGATTTTTAGCCATAATCAAAATGTCAAAGTTTCTCTATCACCAAATGAAGAGAGCAAAAGTGAGAATACAACTCAGGAGGTAGGTTCTCTCCCTTGTATCAAACTGGTTTGGTCGTCATATTTAAAGGTTATATATATATATATATATATATATATATATATATATATATATTAGACCAGGTTTAGACTCAACTTAATTACTCGCAGGAACGTTTCCAGGTCGGACTGGCAACTTCGTCAACCACGAAGAACCGCGTACTCTTAACATCGTGACTGCAGTCAAGCATCAAAACAGATTGTAATTCTTATATAAGTGAAAAAATTCTCTAATTTCCTTCATCAATCCCTCGCTCTCTTCACAATTTCACTGCTATAATTAGTCCAAAACCGTTTCAATTATTTACTTCTTGTTTGTTATAATTTTCTTGCCCTCTTGCCATGAACGAAAGATTGAGGGGGGCTGCTCATTCGGGAAGCATTGATGCACCGTATGCATCAATTCAGGAGAATGCCCATGTTTTTGAGCTTATTGATCAGATTCCTTTTGTTGACACTCCACTACACTTAGCTGCAAAAGCCGGGCACGTCGAATTTGCCATGGAGATGACGAACTTAAAACCATCATTTTCCAGGAAGCTGAACCAAGACGGCTTGAGCCCCATTCACCTTGCCTTGGCATATGAACAAAAAGAGATGGTAGATCTTCTCCTAGCAAGTGATAGAGATCTTGCTCTTGTCAAAGGCAAGGAGGGCTACACTCCTTTGCATTACGCAACAAAACATGGAAACCTTCCTCTTTTGGCTCAATTTCTGATCGTTTGCCCTGAATGTATTGATGATACAACAACTCGAAACGAAACTGCTCTTCACATTGCAGTGCAAAGCAATAGATTCGACGCCCTTGAAGTCCTAGCAAAGACTGCGCAGTGGCCTTTCAGGACCTTTCGTGACAATAGCAAAGTTTTGGGAATAGAAGTCCTAAACAGGAAGAACAACGATAGAAACACAGCATTGCACTTGGCCGCATTGAATAATCAACCCCAGGCATGCATGCTCTCACTCTTTTTTTTTGTCCCAATTCATTATCTTTAAAGAGTAAAATAACTCTTCATTCATATTATTTATTACTCAATACACGTATTTATACAAGAGCTGAATTGAGATACAAGAGTTGTTTGAGATCGGCTAAGCATTCCTAAAGGGATTGGCTAACCTCTATCATATCAAGATATGTACATATCAATTTGAGAAGGTAAGGGAAAAGATAAAAGAGAGGATTAAGGAGATATGGGAAAGAATAAATATGGGAAAAGATAAAAAAGAATTTTAATTGTTATCTTCATTACTCCCCCTCAAGTTGGAGTGTAAAGAGTTGAAACACCCAACTTGCTAAGTAACTCATGAAAACGATCACGTCCAAGTGCCTTAGTAAAAATATCTGCTAGCTGAAATTTTGAAGTGATAGATCGAGGAATCAAGGTTTGAGATTTAATATGCTGACGAACAAAATGACAATCAATTTCTATGTGTTTCGTGCGTTCATGGAACACTGGATTCGCTACTATGTGGATGGCAGCTTGATTATCACAAAACAGTGGTACTGGATTAGGACAAGGCACTTGTGGGTCTCGTAGTAATCGTATTAACCAAATAATCTCGCTAGAAGTAGTGGCCATTGCTCTATACTTTGCTTCTGCAAATGAACGTGAAACAACTGTCTGTTTCTTGGATCGCCATGAGATTGGTGATGACCCAAGAAATATAATGTAGCCAGTAGTAGATCGACGGGTGGTAGGGCATCCTGCCCAATTTGGATCACAATATGCCCGAAGAGATAATGAACTATTAGAAGGTAACAAGAGTCCTTGACCTGGAGCATTCTTAAGATATCGAAGCACACGAAAAACTGCATCTAAGTGTGGTTGCCAAGGATTGTGCATAAATTGACTCAATAAGTGCACAACATAACTAATATCTGGCCTTGTGATGGTGAGATAAAGTAGGCATCCAACAAGCCGTTGATAAAGCCTAAGGTCAGAACAAGGAGGCCTAGTATCATATGCAAGCTTATGTTGTTGGTCTGTTGGAAAAGATGAAGGTTTGCTGCCCATTAAACCACATTTAGACAAAATATCCAATACGTACTTGTGCTGGCTCAAAACTATGCCAGAAGGGGAACGAGCAACTTCTATGCCTAGAAAATATTTCAATTTTCCAAGATCTTTGATGCGGAATTTCTTGTCCAAATAACGCTTTAGTTTGACAATACGTTCTGGATCATTTCCTGTGACTATCACATCATCTACATATATCAAAACAATAACAAAGGCTGTCCCTCGATGAAACAAGAAAAGTGAATGATCTGCATCAGATTGACGAAATCCAATGGCTAATAAGGCTGTAGTGAATTTTTGATACCAATTTCTCGAGGCTTGTTTAAGTCCATATAGAGATTTCTGCAATTAACAAACACGTTGCTCTCCCTTTCGAATGAATCCTTGTGGAATCTTCATATAAACTTCTTCGTTTAGGTCTCCATGGAGAAATGCATTGTTGACATCCAGTTGATGTAATTCCCAATTTTGTACTGAAGCTACCGCAAGCAAGCATCTGACAGTCACCAATTTAGCCACTGGTGCGAAAGTTTCATGAAAGTCCACCCCTTCCATTTGAGTGTAGCCTTTGGCAACTAGACGAGCCTTATATCGTTTGACACTTCCATCTGGGTTGTACTTAATTTTGTACACCCATTTAGAATCGATTGCTCGCTTTCCAAGTGGTAATTTGCTCAAAATCCATGTTTTATTTTCTTCTAAGGCTGATATTTCTTTTGCCATAGCATCCCGCGAATGAGCATGTTTTATTGCCTGATGGAAATTAGTTGGCTCATCGGTTGAAAGGATGGCCGCCAAAAAAGCATTGTGATTACGTGAAAATCGAGAATAAGAGATAAATTGTGAAAGAGGATATACCGTAGAGTTGGCCTTAGGTGTGGGAGTGTGCGTTGAATAAGACGATGTGAAAGAGGGAGGCAAGACAAAATCATAGTCTGCTAGCTTTCGAGGAATCTGACGAGCTCTCTTTCCTATCACAACTGAAGTATCTGTTATCACAACAATGCCGGGAGTAGTACTTGGTTGCTCTATTGGCTGCCCAAGTGACCCATTTGCATCAATGGTGCACCCTTCATTACTTAAGGAATGATGTGGCTCAATTTCGTCCTGAATGCTTGCATCATTTAATTCGCCAAATCCAGCTGTATCACATGACTCGCAAAGCTCAGTTTCACCATAAGGCCCATTGTCTCCGTGTGACTCTATCATACTCGATCTTTGTGCTAATTTATCAAATGGGGTCAAATATGGACCCATGAATGATTCATCAGAAGTGCGAACATGGCTGTTATGATCTGTTGTAGTCCAAGATGCTGGTATGTGTGTCATTGGAGACCCATCAATTCCATTGCTTCCTTTCGTTAATGCACCGGGGAAAATATTCTCAAAAAATTGCACATCACGTGAGGTATAGATTTTCTTATCTTCAATATCGAATATCCGATATCCCTTTTGCCCATGGGGATAGCCTAAGAAAATACCTGGTTTGGAGCGAGGTGCAAATTTGTCGCATGTCTTATTGGTGACAAGTCCATAACACAAGCATCCAAACGTCTTGAGATGTTGGTAAGTTGGTGATCTTCCAAACAAGATTTCGTATGGGGTTTTGTTCTTCAAAACTGATAATGGCATCCTATTGATTAAATATGCGGCTGTTAGGACACATTCACCCCAAAATTTGATGGGTAGATGTGCTTGAAAACGTAGTGCTCGTGCAACTTCTAACAAGTGTCTGTGCTTTCTCTCTACTCTCTCATTTTGTTGTGGTGTGTTTGTGCAGCTTGTTTGGCGCTCAATTCCATTCTCATTGCAGTAGGTGAGTAAATCTTTGTGTTTGAATTTTATCCCATTGTCGGAACGTACAATTTTCACCTGTGTATCAAATTGAGTTTGTACCCATTGGTAAAAATGCAACAAGTAATCACGTGTTTCTGACTTATACTTCATCAAATATACCCAGGTGGCCCGACTGTAATCATCAACAATGGTTAGAAAGTAAAAAACTCCAGATAATGACAGAGTTTTATAATCCCCCCAAATATCACAATGAATAAGTTCAAAAATTCGACTAGATTCATGAGTACAGGCAGAAAAGGGCAAACGATGTTGTCGTGCTCTACAACAAGCATCACAAAATTTATTTTCCCTAACATTGATAGATAAATCCCCAATAAAGGATAAGCGATTCATTGGCAAATGCCCCAATCTCCGATGCCATATCTCTACGTGCCTCATATTGCTTACCATTAGTGCCTTGCCCTCTCTTATTGTTTCTAAGTAGTAGAGTCCATCACGCACCCTACCCATTCCAATCGGCCTCCTCGAAGGTAAGTCCTATATAACACAAAATGTAGGCCAAAATGTGAGCACACAATTTAAATCCTTGGTTAATTTGCTGACAGATAACAAATTAAAATTAAAATTTGGGATGCCAAGGACTTGGTCCAAGACCAATTGTTTATTTAATTTAACATGGCCTAAAGCCTGTACGGGGACCATTTCTCCATTAGGTACTTGAATTGGAGGAAAATTGGGCTTGTGCTTGACATTAGTAAAAAGGCCCAAATCCTTTGTAATGTGGTCTGTGGCACCACTGTCTATGACCCATGGGTTATTTTTCCTTTCTCTCTTACCCGCATTTTGATTGGTGGTATTGGCTACCGTTCCTCCTGCCTGTGATGCCGATTGAAGGCTTGGTGTATTGCCCACACCTAACGCAGCAAGCACTTGAAGAATTTGCTATTGTTGCGCCTTTATTCCCGAACTTGGGATCAAGGAACCTATGTCGCCAATTGTGGCTGCAAGAACTAAACTGCTACTACTTTGATTTGAGCCAATAGCACGTCTCCTTCCTCGGCTTCTACTCCAATCAGATGACCGACGATTCCAATTTTCTGGGTAACCAATAATTTCAAAACATTGCTCTTTTGTATGCTTGGACTTTCCGCAATGGGTGCAACGCACTAATTCTGCTTTCTCCTCAAGGCGTCGATTTTGGCTTCTTTTATTACTAGCAACAGCATGCCTCGATGTCATTGCTTGCTCTCCAGTCACTTGTCCGGCTAGAAACACAGCTCCTTCAACAATTGGGACTCGGTTTGCAGTTACTTGTTTTTGCTTTTCCTCTTGCGCTGTTATGGAATATGCTTTCCCCAAACTAGGCAATGGATCAACGCCAAGTATCTGAGACCTCACGGTGCTGAAGGTGTCATCTAATCCCATGATAAAATCAAATACTTTCTCTTGCTCTCACATATCCTCCATTTTCTTCGCAGCTCCACACGTGCAACCACATGTACATACAGGAATAGGATGAGAAGATTGTAATTCACCCCAAACAATTTTGAGCTTACCGTAATAAGATGAAATTGATGACTTCTCTTGTTGCAATAGTACAATCGCACGCCGCAACTCATAAATACGTGGAGCTATTCCTTGTGTGAACCTCTCCTGCAGATCTACCCAAACCTCATCAGCTGTATCCGCATGAGCCGCACTGCTTTGGATCTCCTTTGCAAGTGCATTTGTTAACCAGGATAGTACAATAGCATTGCATTGGACCCATGAGTTTTAATCTTGGGAATTGACGTCCGGTTTGATTATGGTCCCATCTACGAATCCTGCTTTGTTCTTGGATCGTAATGCATTCAGCAAGATGCGCCTCTAAGTAAAATAATTTTTACCATTCTCATTAAGAGGGTGTGTAACAAAAATTAAGTCAGGATGATCTAATGAATGCAAAAAGTATGGGGATTTGGTATCAATTGCAATGTTGTGTGATGCATTTGCAGATGATACCAAGGCCACATTAACTTGATTTGCTTCATTCTCTGCCATGACTTAAAAATTTATGAACCTACTCTGATACCATAAAGAGTAAAATAACTCTTCATTCATATTATTTATTACTCAATACACGTATTTATACAAGAGCTGAATTGAGATACAAGAGTTGTTTGAGATCGGCTAAGCATTCCTAAAGGGATTGGCTAACCTCTATCATATCAAGATATGTACATATCAATTTGAGAAGGTAAGGGAGAAGATAAAGGAGAGGATTAAGGAGATATGGGAAAGAATAAATATGGGAAAAGATAAAAAAGAATTTTAATTGTTATCTTCATTAATCTTTGTTTCACATTTTAAATTCATATGATAATATTTTATAAATAAAGGTCAAAATTGAGTTTTTTTTTCTCATAGAAAAATTTAAATACAGACAAATAAATTCAAAAAGAAATTATAATAAAAGATTATAATAGTTCTTTTTCCATTGTTTTTTATTTGTCAATATTAATGTGGTTTTTCTTATTTCTTTTAAACAGATGATGAAACTCTTATTAGAATGTAAAGTTGATAAAAACGCCATTAATCAGAGTGGCTTAATGGCTATGGATATCTTACAAGAACAAAGCCAAGTTGACAATAACGAGTGTATAGAGATTCTACGCCGTGCCAGAGGCTTAAATGCTTCCTCAATCCCCCCAGCTCCATCGTTACAAGATAAGTTGAGGTCGAAGCTGACATTTTATGAAAAATTATTTGGTGAAGCCTTTCCTGAAATTTTTGATATCTCAGTTGAGCGGAGCAATGCTTTGCTCGTGATAGCAGTTTTAATTCTAACAGCTACTTACCAAGCTACTCTTAGTCCACCCGGTGGGTTGGGGCAGGGTGGTAGTGGTGGAAATAATGGTTTCATTGGCACCGGCCCTGCCCATCGGCTGGGGAAATCAACCATGGAGGACCCAACTTCCAATCTCAAAAAATCAAGTATGAGTTCAACGTCTTTTCTTCTTTTCTTTATTCCAAATACTATCGCTTTTCTTTTGACAACAGTCTTAACACTTGGCCTCCTCTCAATTATTGCTAGTGCTATCACCACTCTCCTTCAAATACCCCTGTTTTTGTTATATTTTTGTCTTCTAACTTCAACATATGACATTCCCCTAACCCCTCTATGTACTTTCATTTTTTTCTCCTTTAACATTTTTCTCTTGGTGCTATGTGTCATAGTGCTTATTAGAATGAAAGGGGTCAAATGTGAGGCCAAATAATTGTTTCTTTTTTATTTGAAAAAAAAATCATTTGACTAAGAAGATGATACGTTGATCCGTTAAGTAGTTGGAGGAAGATTAAAAATCTATAAATTGATAGGTATATAATGAAAATTAATTACTTGGGAACCTTTATTGACTTAGTTTCCTCCAAAGAATGTTACAGATGCATTAGCTAATGTCTATTTTTGTATTTGTTATTTCTAGACTAATGAAGAAATGGTTTGGCTTCGATTCCCTTTCTCTATTTCTAATAACTTCTTTCTTTTTCTTGTATTCTCTGATTGATTTTGCTTCTATTGTATTAATTTATTAATTATTATCCTAATAAAAAATACAAATGTGGGGTTGATTTTTTTTCTTTTTTATTTTGTGATTGACTAATTAATCAACTCTTATTCAGCTGTTACAATATTTTTGGTAAGAAGGAAAAGAAAAGTACAAATTCATCCATATCCTTTCTCCCTTCGATTTTCATCTTAAGAAAATAATTTTTCTTTCAATTCATTTCCTTGGTTCCTTTTTGTCTCCTACCAAACGTAGTGTAAACATCTTTATGTAGAAACAAGCCTCTACAATGCTAGCTAGACAAACTCGTAATTTTATGTAGAAAGGGGAGAAAAAAGCAAGAACTCTTCTCAGTATTTAGTTGGGTAAAAACTACATGCAAATGCAATGACCAATTAATTGCACCATGTTGCGATGCCTTTGTTTATTTATTACAAGCAATCCATGAATGTTATTATGGCGTTGAGAAAAATAGAAAGGCAACAAGTGCACTGTAGGTACAGAAAATCCAAAATATCTTACAATAATTATGTTGGCTTCTATATAGTTAAATACATATAAATGCAAAAGTGAAGGTAAATTTCAAGGAATAAATGCTGATTTTATAATTTTTCTTTTAGCCTAGCTTTGGAAATTCTTCAATAAAATATGTAAAAGAGACAAGTTTTTTAGATGCTCTGTTTTTCTTAATCTATCTTGGCCAATCAAAGATGAATTCTACCAGATATTAGTATTTAAAAAAAGACAAGTGCTCTTAAAGTAAGTTTTTTTTTTTTGGAAAATTAAAATTCATTTATAAAAGAGAAGATATCCATATACATTCAAAGGAGAGTTCAAGACCGGGGAGAAAATAGCATTAACCCTCTGTTCACATACTGGTAAACAAAAACACCAGTCAGCAGCCCTGCCCTTCAACACAAAAATTTCTCCTTTTCATTTACAGTTAACCGCACTAAACCGACACCTGTTTTGCATCACTGACATTAAAACGTAAAATTACTAAGACTAGGAAACACAATCAGCATGCCTGTTTCCTTCTCTTGCTAACTCTAGCTTGCGTTTCGGAACACCTGAATTCGCTCCTGGACAAGAGGATCCCATAAATCACTTGCCAACCACCCCTCCCGAAGAGATCCCAAGGGCCAACGCACCAGCGGCTAGGACACTTCCACAACCTCATAAACACCCCACGCAACACACAATCAAGGTTCTGTAATAGATATTAGTATTGTAATTTTGTAATATTTTTAGGGTAGTAACAGTAATTAGTTACAACAATGTCATTCTTGTAAATACTTATAGTACATAAATACCAGAATAGTGTAAAATATTCTGATGAGAGAGAAAATGAAATAATCTCTTCAGCTCCTTATTTCGGAATCTTCATCACCATGCTCCTCCTCTCTCTGCTCGTCTCCCCTCTGCAATTTATCATTCTGCATAACCATAGGAAAGGCAACCATAACCCAGGAGAAAAAACAAACACAAAGAAACCAAAACATGAAAATTGAGGCAAAACTTGCAGCAGGTCATTTACTCTTTCCACCCCATTTTGGCAAGGTTATCCGCCAAATCACTCCCAAATCTTGGGGTTTGGATAATCTGCCATCTAAGGGATCTTTCCCAGAAGAGCCTTGATTTTTAGCAGCTGATTTCTAAGGCGCCAAGGAGAGGAGAGTGGTTTTGAGACCCAAGTAACAACATTTATAGAATCAGTCTCAATGATTAAACCATAGGCCTGACACCAATCAACCACCACAAAGAGAACTAAAGCCTGACGAATGGCTAACATTTCCGCAAGATTAGCATCTCCCCAACCCCCTGCTTTCGAAAGTAAATCTTCACTATACCTTTGTTATCCTGAAGCACTCCTCCAATGCCAAGAGGACTAGGGCAGCCCCATCAGTTTTAACCACCCATTTGGTGGTTCCTTCCATTACAACTTTGATCTTAACCCTTTTTTTGAGTTCTTTTTTTAAATGGGTTTCATACATAAGGAATTTTTTATAATAGACATCTTTATCATTTTAATTATTTTTAGTCAAGAGAATTAAAATTTAGATAAAATTACTCTTAATGAAATTGACACATTTATTTAGCTCCGCGTCTCAACCCGAAACCTATTAACGGGTCAAGTATGTTTAGTTTTGTGTTTCAAACAAACTTATATTTTTTGAGCTTTTCTCGTCAGACTATTCATCTTTGGAGTATTACGTGACTAGTTTTTAGACATTACGTGACTGATTTTAAACATTGCATGACTGACTTTGGGTATTACGTGACTAGTGTTTAAGTATTATACGATTAATTTTCAGTAAGGCATTACGTGACTAGTTGATAGACATTACGTGACTAGTAGTAAGGCGTTGCATGACTTGTTAGTAAGGGATTACGGGACTTTGGTTTTTGGAAAAGAGATGAACAATTACAAAGGAAGGAGAAGAAAGAAATCAAGACAGATGTGAGAGAAAAATTGTTAGGCACTAAAAGACAAAAAATGCTCACTTTCTCTTACCATTGAATCATTTGCTTTTTTGTTTACATACACAGAGGAGACAGAGAAAATCATAACCCACAAAAAAAAAATCAAAGTGATATGAAATTGTTTTTTTTAATTGAAGAACCATTTAGAAATATAAAAAACGACACTCTTAAAAAACTAAACGACATTGCATTTAAACAAGACAAATACAAATCACGTGGTCTTCTTCTTCTTGCGTGTCTTCTTCTTCTTGCGTGACCCTCAGCCACAAAACCAGTGATCTGCTAGTTCTTCATTCTCTTCTTGGCTCAGCTCTAGAAACAAAAGCCAATATTTTAACACACCCCCGTTGTGAGTTTTGAGGGCTTCCCCTACTCATTTGTCTTTAGTTACTGATTTATATGTTTTTCCTTACCTCTGAGTCAAAAATTCTTCTCACGTGACGATCTGCCTTTGCTTTGGTGACGATATGCTTGGCTTCTCTACTTGATCAATCAAAGAGTTTTTCTGTATCTTACGGTGTTTGAGCAGAGAGAGAAAACAAGATTTAATTTTAAAATTTTTGTCGGGATGGCGGGATAGAGAAAACTGAAATCATTTTAATTTGTCTGAAATTGTTTAAAGGGTATTCTTATCAAGTTTTGTCAAAAATTGTTTAAAAACAGTTAAATTATAAAGACGGTTATTTTTTAAGTGCATTTACTACGAAGGTCATTTTTCACAATTTCCTCTTTCTTTTTTAGTTGGAGTAACAACAATGTGCGGGAATATGACAATATCAAGAATATATCCTTTACTCACCATGCAACTCTGATTTTGATGATATCCAACACCTTACAGGCATCCCAAGTTATCCCGTGAAAGACCAATTGTTCCTATAAAACCAAATAGCTTATGCCAAAAAGGACATCTTCCACACTTTTCTCCTAGGGATGTCAACATGACAGTAATTCCAAACAAAAAAGAAAGCAGAGGCTCTTAAAGTATTTTTTACATAGTTAATATACTATTCATGATAATATTTTTGTATCTTGTATCAAATAAAATAACTAATAATTAATATTATGAATTCTAATGCATTGGATAAATAAAATTATTTAATAAAATAGTCTTTAAAAAATACTTTAAAGCATTTTTTCACAAAACTCAATAAATAAATAGTATATAAAAATTTAAAATTAATGATAAAAGCTGCATTAAAATTCGAACTGTATTCTTTTCATTCGTAACACATATATATATATATATATATATTTCTTTTTGGAACACATGATCGCATATTTAACACCATCTTAGTCCAAAAGAAAGTTTAGGAGATGGCACATCAGTCAAAAAGCAAAATTCAAAGCGAACCAATACTCAGAACTTTATGCTTCATGTCTGCCTTGGTAGGGCTAAAAGACCCTGTACAAGAACCTGTGAATGTCTAGCTTTCAAGATTGTTGCCAATAAAACTGAAGAAGACAATCACCCTTTAGTAGTTTGTTTGTCAGTGCATGGAAAACGCTGCTGCAGCAGATATTTACTCGTAAGTACGTCGAGGTGCGGTGCTGTGCAGCCTCTCTGTTCTTTTTTAATAGATTGCAGTAATTTTTTTTTTTTGAAAGGCAATTGATTGCAGTAATTAGCCTAAGCCCTTGCACTAACCTATCAATTTATCATTATTCTAAGCCTTCTCATCTCACTATGTTCACCGGATAGAAGGGAGCTGTGAAACCATTCTGGATTTCATTAATGCTCTCTTAATTACTCTTTTAATTGCTATATAAAGTAGCCTAATCCTTTTTTTATTTTCAGCAAGTCATTGTCAGTTGGCTCCCTTGATATGTCAGTTGTCACATGCATAAATTCAATTCCTCTTACATAAAATCTTCTCTACATTTTCTTTTGCTTATAATTTGTGCTCACATATTATTATGAAATTAATACTCCTTCTGAGCAATGTAAGAACACACATTTTGCTTTATAAGAAAAAAGTTTGGTGGCAACGATAGGTGGAGTTGTCATTTATCAACCGAACATGCATTTCTTCTATACTGCCGTGTGTTTAGTGTCAAAACGTATGTGTAAGTGACACCCGCAGCAGTCTTCTGGTAGTTGCCGTGCTAATTATAGCAGCCACATTCCAAGCTTCATTGAGTCCGCCTGTAGGTGTTTGGCAGGCAAATCGCAGTAGTTCATCTACCTTAGCAAAGAGAAACAGAAGGAGGAGATTTGATCTCCATTTTCAAGGACATAATTTGGGAAGAAAGAGTTGTAGGAAGTGAAAAACCTGTTAGGATCAGGAATTGCAGGGAATGTGGAGACGAGTCCATAAAAGCTAAGGTCTCCTTTCAATCTCTTTTCACAGAAAAACTGTGATTTGGAGTAGCATGTTTAAGAAAACAAGTAAATTTCTATGACAATTCAGATGCTATATTTGATCAAATGTAGACAAAAAGTGAGACAGAAGTTGGCCATCCAATCCAAGGGGCACAAATCAAGGCCCCTTTGGGGTTCGGGGAAGCAACTATGGACCTCAGCTGTGCAACTCAACCCATAAGGTGTCACGTCCCGGAACTCCCCATCGGACCCATGACAATCACCGCAACGTCTCGACAAGCATTCTTACCTCGAATGTTGATCGAAATCCCGCAAGGCTTCCGTATCAACTCTCGCACTTCCTCGGTGAGCGACGATTATTAAATACCACACTTCAAAAAATTTATAAGTTGTTTTCAAATTAAAACAATAAAATATTTTTTTTTTCGCTTACAGGGTATTTTCATCATCTTTCTTGAAAATCTCAAAATTCGATCAAAAACGTAATAAATACGTAGAAGACACAAATTCCATAATTCGAAAATAAATTTAAACGTATAAAACATTAGTTTGAAACAAAAATTTTGAATATATGAATATAATAAAAATATTCAATAAAATAACTATTTTTTTTATAAAACAATATTTATAGAAACATCAGTAAAAAATTTTTATAGCTTAAAAGTTAAATATATTTATACATACTAAAATGCAAGTATTCAAAATATAAAATTACTTTTACAATGACACGTGGACCCACTATGTACAACTATATACCTTAAATGCACTGGATTCCGATTCCGCCTAATTCTTGATGCCACAACTATCTAGTGCTTTTCTCGAACCTAAAATTAGTGGAAAAGAGGGTGGTGAGATTATAAAATCCTAGTGAGTAAACAAATACTAGCTAAATTATCTAAAGTCTAATAAAAGGAGACAAAATTTCAAATTTCTTTCTTTATACTACCATTCGTCTTATCTCAACTCAATTCAATTGAGTAGAGACAAATAAAGCATTCTATCGAGTAAAATATAATTAATTTACTCGATTAAATTAATATTTAGTATGGCTTATGTATTTCTCAAAATCTTAACTTGGCTCTTGTCAAAAATCATTCTCGAGGATACCCCTGCAGAGGCATCTGATCGAGACCGCCAAGACTATTCAATGTAGTATACAACTAAACATATTTTTACATTAAAAATAATATCTAGCCATGCCTTGGCGTTGGCTGAGTCTCACTCTCACGCGGTGGTCCACGTGAAGTGCACTCAAACTTTACCTCCAGAGAAACCTCCCCCACACTTGACTCCCCAATAAAGGTAAGATAATCTAATTCTGTGCCCTCTCTCTTAGGCTGGCCCACAGAACTGGTGTCACTGTAGCGATTATTTTATCTACCACTTCATTTATAAAATCTTAACTAACATGATATGGCAATTTATCACAGTCTAGCCTCTTAAGGCTGAAAACACAGTATACATAATTTTTGCATAACTAGTCTGGCCATTTATGCTCATATAATGCTATAAGCCATATAATTTAAAACACAATTTATAACACAATTAAACCGTCTCCAATTACTTTAATTTCAAAACCAATTGTTCCATTTTTCAAATCAATTTACAAAAATTCAATTTATTTAGTAAATCTAATTTATTTTATAAATTTCACATTTTTCTCATAAAATCCATAATTCACCCAATACAATAATTTTTCATAAAATCATTAAATTTAATAAAATCTACTCCAGATAATTAAGACGATAAATTATCCACTCACCTCGTCACAGGAGTGCACGATACTCTTGTTTTAATTTCCACTACACCTTAATCTTTCTCGCATCCGGGAGACCCACAACTTCTGTGTTACACGTGACACCAATTTCAATAAATTGTGTCAATTAACCATAATCAATTTCAGGCTCTATGTGATGCATGAAATGAGGTAAAAATGGTCCGGACAGTCGTTTTCTTACGGTGTCCGACCGTCTCGCCTACACGCGTCTAAATTGCTAAAATCTTCATTTTAACTCCAATTTGACTCGTTTTAGTTTCTAATTGTTCGATTACATTTCAATTTCTCAATGGCAGCATCTACGGGTCAATTTACCAGTCCTAGACTGAAAATTACGATTTTAACTCTAATAGGTAAAAATTCTAATTTTTACTCTAAAAATTCTCAAAATTTTCCTCTAGCCATAATTCATCATAATTCACTTAAATAACATGAAATCTCATCATTTTCAGCGGCAATTTCACTCCTGGAAATTCGGCTTAAATGGGTTTTAATGGAAGAAAATTATTTTTCTAGCTAGGTTTTGATATATTTAATTATAACCTAACTAAACAACATTAATTCAACCCAAAATCACTCAAAATAATTCCTCAAAATCCTCCCATGAGATTCTTCCAGCAGGGAAATTCATACCTACAAGAGATTCAAGCATCAAATGGAAAAATAAAGCTTGGGTAGTGAAAATCATAATGAAAATAAAAAATTTTTACCTTTTTTCAAGCTAAATTTCTTGATTTCCCTTGTTTTTCCTTTGATTCTTGGCCTAGGTTTTGAGTTTTTCTTTTTCTTCTTGCTCCCTTTGATGGCCGGCCATGAGATGAAGAAGTTCTAGAAATTTCAAGCCTTTTATAAGGTTAATTAAAATATTATTTAATTTTTTTAATACATGGTATTTTTTTAATTTATTTTTTTTCAATCCTTATCTTTGACTTTCTTTTCAGCCACCAATTTCCTTCCCTTATCCTCAGTCTTCATGTAATTTCTAGACCATTCCAAAAATTTTGATGGTGTAATTTTGTAAAATTACACTTTTATCCTCGAAAAAGTATAAAATTACATTTTTACTCCAAAAACTTAAAAATTACCCACAGACATATTTTTCACCCCTCATACTCATACCATTCTCCAATTTGTCAAATTAGATCTAAATTCTCTCAAAATCTTAAATTTTGTCTGCGGGTGGTAAAATTACGATTTTACCCTTATACTTTAGAAATCACCGGAATTAAACTTTTTCACTGCCAAACCCTCCAATTGTACTCCAATACTCATATCATATTCAAATATGTCAAATGGGGCCAAAATCTTTTCTAAAAATTCCCGTTTTGATCTTTAATGGCAAAATTATCATTTTGCCCTTATATCCTAAAAATATCAAGAATCATAATTTTTCATTGCTAATATTCATTTTATGTTTCAATAATCATATTATATTTCATATAATTATTCTTGATCATTTGAAATCAACATCTTTATTAAAAATCTCCATTTTATCCTGAAATTAAAAAATGACCATTTTGTCCCTAATCGGTCAATTTCCCTATTGACTCCAAATGTGCCCTCGAACTCCGAACTACTATTTTGAGTAATCCCTAGACTGTGAAATTCCTTATTTCAATTTAAAATCTCTATTTTATTAGTTCGAGGTATAAATCAACTTATTCGCACTTCTAAGTACAATACCAGCTTTTTTTTTATCAACTCTACCGAGTTATTCAGATATGCAAGTATGATGTCACATATGTAAATGTCATGTCAGATAATTTAGGGTTGGGCTTGACATAAGGTTTGATGTGTTACCACTAGATCTGTCAAAATAGACCTGACTCATTTGGTCAGTTTATTTTTTATTAAAAGTGATATGGGTTGAGTTTGAATATTTAAACTTATATTAAAATTAAGCTTAAATGAACCAGCTCATCTTATTAGTGGGCTGGAGAGGGCCAACCCTGTGAGTTAGAAGAAAAAAAGAAATTAATAATTTGAATAAATTTAATAATTTTATATATTTAATTATATAAAATTAATAATTTAATTATCAATGGTATTGTTTATTTTATATATTTCAATGTCTTTAATTTTTATTTGTCAATTAAAAATTTTAGTTTAGATTAAAACTTATTATCTCTTTTTCTTTTATGGTAATAAATATTAGATGATAAATTGATAATGATTCAGACGTTAAAATATCATTGTTGTCTAAACAATATTTAAATGTTTTACTTGAGAATGAGGATTGAGGAGAATATAAATGAGTCTTGAAGTTTTCATTATTTAGTTATATACTTATATTTATGGAATGGTAGTTTATGTTAAAGATTTAAAATTTATTTATGTAATTTATTTATTTATTTATTTATATCTGGTGTAATTTATTTATTTATAATATATTTTTATTATTCAATTTATGAATTAAATTATAAAATAATTTTATTGATAGAAAATTTGTTAAGTAGAATTATAAAAATAATTTTAAAAAAAAGAGGCTAACTCAACCCAACTCATGGACTAATAGAGATGGGTTGAGCTGAGATTTTGATGACTCATGTAAAAAATGGATTGATCTGACCCAATTCATAGTCTCTCAACTCATAAAGACTTGGACCAGAGTAAATTGGGTCAACTCATATTGACACCTCTAGCTACCACTCTCATTCCACACAAAAAGCCTCTTCCTTGAAACATTTTCATTTATATTTAGATAAATATAATTGGCTATTGGATTTTGGTAGGCACAACACGTTTTCATTTTTACTTAAAAAGAAATACAATTAGGGCCAAGTTTCTTATTCTAGAATCAATATATGTTGCCAGAATTGACTTTGATCCAAACTTATAGCTAAAACAATGGTCTATCTGGCAGTTTGAAACCCTGATAAGCTCGGAAACATCTCCAACCGACCAAATACATTGTAAACTTTGAAACAGTTGTTTTCTTTATATATATTATAAACTTGTTGCACTATATCATTTGGTAATAATCGACACAAACTAATAAAATAATACCTCCCAGATAAACATTAGCAATACCAGGGGAGGTTAGGCAGAAAGTGGAGTCCTTGTCCTCCCAATTGTTTGTAGAATTAGGCTCAATATATGACCCATTGACCTAACAGTTTTAACCCCATCAACAAGCCACTTTAAATTACTTCACTGGTAATTAAAGACGTTGATTATCTATTAAGGATATATAGTAGACCATAAAACATGATTTCTTTTAATCAATCGTTATTAATTATCTCTATCCACCCCAATAAATTAGACCTGAAAAATGATAATTTAATTATAAATGCATTGTTTAGATTAAATTTTGACTAATATGGTATAATATATCATTTTTGACTGCTTCATTAAAAAGATTAAAAATAAAAAAAAATTGTCTCCAAAGATTTTGAAACTAAAAGTTCCAAATTCCATTTCCAAACATCTTTAATAGATATTAAATCAACTTGCTTGCATCTTTACATTTGAATAATATTTATTATGGTTATTATTATTTAGAACTTAACAAAGGAATTAAAATGTAGATTAGGGATTATTTTATTTATTTTATGTGAGTAACACACACCAGCCAATAGAATAATTAGGCAGATATGGTCCCACAAGCACTGGATGGGTGGTGGCTACATGGCCTTAATAACCAAGGTACACATGAAAGAAACACTTAAACAAAATCCAAGTTGTGTTTGTGTGTGAATGGATTAGATTACAATCTAATCAACATCATTATTATAACATTAGAATTTTATGAACCCCACTTTTTCTTCTCCTTCTTCTTTAATTTGGGGAATAAAATAATCTTTCAATTTCATCCCTTAAAAGAAATACCAGAAACCGGTCACCTGTTTTACTAAAACCAGAATTGCAAAAGTGGACAAGTCTCTCCCAAAAACCGGGAACTATAAATAAATGTTTTTTTTATTTATATTTTAAATCAGTTTGCTTAAGAATAAAAAATTGTTTCAAGTGGGGTCTACATATGAAATTTTTGCCACGTATTTTGGACTTGTATGAATGTTCGACACATATTCCTATTTTTTCTCACCTTCTTCCACTTGTCCTTAATTTCTCAGAAACTCTTTAAAAGCCTTTTTGTTTTTTTTTTATTTTTACTTTTTACTTATTTTGGGAAAAAATATTATTTATTGGATGACAAAGACAGAATCAACTTTATTTTCTCTTGGGTTTGAGCAGACGTGGCTATTTAGAATGTAAGCTTATTTGTAAATGAGTAAAAAAGTTTACGTTTACACTATATGCATTTACTAGAAACAAAATAGAAAAATGAGAGCATTTATTTAGCAGAAATATGGGCTTATTGTGCATTTGCGGTAAAAACTAAAAATGTAAACCAGGGGCGCCCAAAGTTTATTAGTTAATTCTCCAACAGTTTTGGCCCTAGCTATGAATTAAGTCTGATTAGCACCTTGATTAATTTGTAAAGAATATTAATATTCTTTTGGTGATTGATAACATAGCAACAAATTTGGTTATAAGCATCCAATTAGATAAGGGTTACCAAATTTTTAATTGACTTTGCTAATAGGTCATATAAAAACAATACTCCATTACGTAAATGGTGGCACATCGTTTTTACTTTTAGGATTCTAATTATAAAGCATTCTTATATGTATGAGTGAGGTAATAAAGGGAACATTGGATCAAACAAATAGAAGGAGAAATTAAAAATGATTGCAACGTAAGAAAATATATTAATTTGAAGTATTATTTAAGTATTTGAATCATTAATTAATATATAATTTTTTATTTAAAAAATAAAGTTTGAATTCTCTTGATTCATTTAAAAAAAAAAAACTTAAGGTATTGATTTCATGCAATCTTTTTACAAGAATAGTAGTAATAAGTCATGTTTCATTAAAATGGGATTAGGTACAAAATATGTCGATGCTTTTAATGGATTTATTGAGAACGATGGAGACATGATCATACAAAGAAAGAAAATTCTCTTCATAAACTTACGCAAAGCTCCTTCAATCCAATTCTAACAATAACTTAAAAGGACAAATTATTTACGCCGGAAATTTATTAATCTTAATTCGTTAATTGTTTAACGAAGAAGTGTATCATATAATATATCTAAGGCAATGTAAAACTTACCCTATGTATTTCTCTTCTCGCGAGCAAAAGGTATTCACATCTCCATTCATCCACATAAGTAAAACTTAGTATTTAGATATCAAATTTTCTGAAATTTTACAGGATAAATAACATATTCCCGGCAAATAAGATAAAGTTTGAGTGCATAAGACGATTTATTTATTTTTTACATGCAAATTAAAACTTGAAATTTAGATCCTCAAATTCACTTATTTACCTATCTTACTAAATAACAACAAAATAAAGTATGATAAAATTCAAGTTTAAAATAATTTAAATGATATAAACAATTTTAGCAATTGAATCGATCATATTCAAAGGCTCTAACCTTAATATCACAAGTTTGTACTTTTAACCCAAAATATATATCTATTAAACAAAAAAAATCTCATACCTATAAATTTAAAAATAATTACATTTTTTACTATTATGAGATTCGTAATATTTTTTTAACTAAATTTTCATATCTTTAATGAAAAGTCTCATAAGAGCAAAAAATTGGATAAATTCTTACACTATTTATCACAAGTTCATATTTTTACATGCCTAGTTGAATATTACGTGTACAATAATTGTTGAACTGGTTTGGTTCCCAAACATTTTCTAAATTCGGAAGTCAATGTGTGACCCATAAAAGGCCCAAAGCCAAAACCAGCCACTGGTTTTTTCCAGCAAGGGTAGTATTATGCAAATAGTAATGGGAACTCTCCTAAAAACATGGAGCTGCATGATGTCCACCTGTCAATTTAGGTCCACTCTGACCCCAAAAAGTGGCTGCCACGCGCTTCCACCACATTCTGCATCAGCTTTTCGGACGCACCACGGAATCATCACTGGTGTTGTCATTCTTGTCCAATCCAATTTGTCTCCAAATTCTCAGTTTAGTCCATTGAAAAGAAATTTGAACGATCTTTTTTACGAGATAGCACACGTAAATAGAAACTAAAATCATAATTAATAATCATTTCATATATATATATATGAAATAATAATTATTTTATGGAAGAGAACAAAGCAAATGACTAAACAGTTGAGAGAATGGATGGAGCTAATTAAATTATGTTTTTGAATGTACTGATCACTCCCGTATTTGTTTACTAGCAAATATTGATGATAAGACAAAAGTACTAGTGTAGATTTAAGGATGCGCCCACGGTCCCAACCAAAAACCCAGAAACCATATTTGTAAACAAAGACTTTTCCCCTTAGAATCTGGAAGAAACCGAAGCCTAAAGTACAGCCAATAATTTCTGACAACACGTGCCCATCGGGCACCACTTTGACAATCCTGATCAGACATAATGGCCGAAGCCCCTTTCACTTCACCCTTCACATGCAATTTTTGGACCCTCTTTGCTTGCATGGATGGCACATATCTTCCTTGCTTTTCTCCTTCTCTTCCATCTGTCCTTTCATTTCGGTCTAAGATTTTAAATATCTACCAATTTTAGGACTGTGTGCGCCTTGGCTTGTGGGTCATCAGAGCTCAGGTCATACATTGCCTCTGCAATGGGACAGAAAGGGAAGGGTACAGAGTTCATTGCGTAAAATAAGGTTAGGTTGGGTGAGGCTGAGGTGACAAAGGTTATGACATATTAAGGGCTAAGGTCACCGGTTAGCAGGATTATATCCATCAGCTAACATAACTCTATTGAGAAATTTGATACCATGTGCAAGAAGTATCTTGTTGATACCCTTTTACGTGCCCATTATTTATGTAGAGTGCCTCTAATAAGACATGAAAAATGAGTCTTGCACTAATGTTAAAGAAAAGGAGTAAAAAACCTGGTATATACCCTTTACATATTAAAACTTGCTCCAACATTTGAGATTATAATAATCTCTTAACTGTAATGATGCTCCACAAAAACATGAAAGTTAATTTTTTTTTTTAATTCCAACGACAAAGGGGACCTAATTGGATTACAGGCCAACCGGGAAGAGGAGCTCACTAGATTCTCAAACTAACCAAGAGTGGGGCCATTAATCTCCCAATTTAGTACCTTGATTAGCTCAAGAATAATCCTTGGGGGGGGGGGGGGGGGGTGGGGGGCTGTACCTAGGCAAATCCAAAGATTAAAATATCAATAGTACAAAAGAAGAAATGTTATTTTAATATAATACATTTAACAAGTTGATAATATGAAAGGAACATTAATAAAATATTATAAGCAAATGGCAAAGGATTGATGATTGATAGACATAGGAAAGGGCGACTAGCTAAACCAATTAAGGACTGCTAATTAACTATGGATGTGTCAGTCAATGTTTAGATATTAATTCTTTGTTTATAACAATGCGTGAAGTCAATTTTAATAAGTAATGCACACAAGAACTTTAGGTATGCGTGTGATGATAGTGGTTAATTAGTCCAAATTTTTTGTGGCCGCCCATGTTTAGTTATATCATAAAATAAAATTAATAAGATAACGATATAAGGCAAAACAGCTAGCATATCTATTAAAATTATTAATTTATTTTACGATTATAAGTAATTGTATTAATTAAAGTAGGTTTGCAATGGGAGTAATCACGCACCATCCTATTGTATGTGGGAGTTTCCTTAAATAGTCTCCTACATGCTTGAGTTAAAATTGAGTTTGCAAATGCTTTTCGTGATTCTTAACCTAGTGATCATGCACCATCCATTCCTGATTGTTAAATTTGGAAATATAAATTTGAAACACTGGGTTTGGATTTAGTTTTGTTATATACATTATAAGGTTAAATGTCGAAATTATGTAAAAAGTAAGAACTAGTTAAGATTCAATTAACCCCCCATTATATGAATGTTAAATTATTACCTTCGTTTATAGAAAGTATTTTGAATTTACTACCGAATTATTAGAGAGTTCATAAACTCATAAATTTGAAAATAATAAACGAGCTTATATTTATGACACATGCATTATATTAATTAATTAAATATATACCAAATTAAACCAAATTAGGTGAAGTGGGTTAAAAAGAGAGAGAGAGAGAGAGAGACTTACCTTCAATGGTGCGATGCAACCAATAAATGAGGAAAAAAAAATACTCCAATAAATCGGTAAAAGTAGCAGTTTGGGGAAGCAATTAATTTTGACTTTTTATGAAACAGCAATGAACAAAATGGCAAGGCCCTGCATGCTAGTTGTAGGCATGGTAAATGTTAATCTATTATGGGATTACAGTACTCTACAATCTGGGTTGTTGATATCTAGTTGTCTACCAATGCAACTGACTAATTTTCACATTTTGGCGTCTGAACATTCCATTCTTTATGCAAATGTCTGACTTGATTGGATTAATGAATCTTTACCTGATTTCTCACCTTTTTTTTCCTCTAAAAATGAAGCAAAGAAGACCTAACACTTGTCTTTATCAGCAACCTGTGTTTTCTCCTTTTACGTACCGACTGCTATTGCAATGTCTCAAAAATTCAAAGGCAGATATAGAATTCGGTATTTTAAAGAAAAATTAACAGCTTCCTTTTGTTCATTGTATCTTTTTGACCAATGTTGTAAAATCATGTGCCTATATATTATTATCTTGATGAATACAAATTCTGACTCGGGAGGAGTTGTGAATCTATATACAATATTACAATTGATGATTCAGGTCTTTACCTAAATTACCCCACTTAAATTTAATATGATTGTAAATAATGAGTTAATTATCCATTCAAGTGCCATGCCTACAAAAGGTTGACATAAATTTGCAAATTTTAATTTTAATTAAATACATATTTAAATGAAGTATTAATTCTTTTATATTATTGATAGGGCGAGTCAAGACGAATTATAATTATTAAAAACTGTTCATGAAAGTGAGAGCGAAACTAAAGATTTAGTTAGCATCCGTGATGGAAGCGGGACAAGTAAGGCATGGGTGGTTGTGCGGAGCGGGGATGGATGAGTTTATTACTTATTTTTAATTAATATGTCAAATGCTTGGGCGTAAATAAAAAAATAATTAATGTCAGGTAATTTTTAAATATTGATGGAGAGAGAATGGAGCAAAGGTTGTCCCCAACACAAAAACCAGGAGAGCTGCCCATGGTTTTGTCAAACAGCAGTTTTTTGTTTTTTCTTTTCTTTTCAATTTTTACGACTTCGAAAAACAGGTTTTGTTTCCTAAAAACCTGGAGCTCCTGACTGTTTAAACAATAAAGATGCACTGCGTGTGTGTGTATTGTTAATAAATTTTATAATTATTATATAATTAGGCAAGTGGATTCCACTCTGACGGAAGATGAAAACGTGGCTGCCACGCCCTGCTTTCGCAATTCTCGTCATCATGCATGAACTTTGGACTGTCTTGCATGGCGCCGTCACCACTTTTCTGCTTATTCCCATCCACTTGTCCACCTCCTCTCTCAGGAATCATAACTCTCCACCCCCTTACTTCACCCTGCTCACTTCAAATATCCAATTCTTTTTTTCTTTAAAATTTTCCAGATATCATGTTTAAATAAAATTTTAAATTATTTTAAAATATTTAAATAAATCTTTAATTTATTATTATATTTAATTATATTTTTATATTTTTATTTTTAATCAAATAAACTTTTATAACTAACGATTGATTAATTACTATTAATAAAAATATAATTTATTATTTTATATTCATATGATATTAACATGATATTGATGTGAAAAGTAAAAAATATTATATAATTATATTATTATGTCAAATTAACATGTCATGTCATTATCAATTATGACATATCAGTATATCACATCATAATTAATTATAATTTTTTATCATGCTACATTAACGTCACGGTATAAAATAATAAATTATATTTTAATTAAATTAATCATTAATCATAAAAATTTATTTTATTGAAAATAAAAAAATGAGTTTATTTGACTCAAAATAAAAATACAATAACTTAATTAAACATAATTAAAGCATAAAAGTTTATTTGAATTTTTTTAAGTAGTTTAGAGACTTTTTTGTATATTATGTTAATTTTTAATTTAGTTTCACTGAAAATAATTTATCTAATTTAGACTGAAATGATTTATATATATATATCAAGAAACCCAAACCAAAATTTTAATTGTGTTGAAAATTTATTGATTTAATTAAATAGGATTTGTGTCAAATTTGTTTGGATTATAGTAGCATTAGCATGTTTTTGCACTTGGTAAGAAAAAAACACCAATAACAAGCTTTGACATGTTTAATTCGTTGGGTTGACAAATTGTTTGTCTTCATATATGTTCTCACGTAGTAATATTGCAAAACATTTAATACAAATATGTAAAGAAGAAATGCCATTTGTGATAATGGTAATGAAAATTGTCCAATCAGTGTTTGACAGGGAACATATTAGAAAGTTGCTTTTAAAGTTCAAATTAATTGCAATTTTTATCATTGAAATATTGGGAAAGTCAAATAATTTCAATCGATATAAATAATACAATTCATATAGAAAAGATTTTGAAATTAATTAATATATAATGCCAATTACTGAATTTGATATCAAGAATCTAGTGATACTAACTCAGTTGATGAAATTATTTGAAAAAAAAAATTGTTCTATTTTTTTAACACGATTTTCACTTTTTTTTCGAAACACAATTTAGTGTACTTTTTTCTTTTTCCATTCATGCAATAACACTCTAATTATTAATATATTTAAAAAGGATATTTCAATAATTAAAATTTGAAATATTTTGAGTATTTCAAATTTAAATATATGAAAATAAGATTTATATAAATACACACACAATTAAAAATATTTTATGGAAAAAAATCTTTTGAATATTTAGTAATATTGATTCTTTTAACAATAACCACACCCACGATCCATGTCGGTCCTCTCACGGATTCAACCAAATAATCCAAATCACACCGATTTTCTGTCACCTGGACACGTTGGTTTAAGGAACCAACAAAATTCAAGCGAAAGGCAAAAACAAAACTGTAAAGAGGAACGCCATTTTTAAATTATTATACTTTATATATTTAACAAAAAAGCAGTTTCTTCACAATAGATTCTGCAACTTGGTCATAATGAAATATATAAATAATAAACATTTAATAAAAAAAATATAGCAAGTTGAGCCTTAACGATGATGCCAAAAGTAGAAATTTCTGCTGAATTTATTTATTACTAATTGCTATGAACAACTTATTATTAAGATTTGAGCCAAATAAAAATAAAATAGTTTAGAAGTCAAGTTGGGCATTTCTAGTGAAAAGAAAAAAGGAAAAGAAAACGTTAAATTACATGTGATGAGATGAAGTCATTGTCTTCCAAATTCTTCGCAGCCGCCTCCTCATTTAAAATTGCAATCACTTTTTAATAATTAAAATAAGAAACCATGCCATGTTATAATTTCTGTACTTTTTCTTTCTCTTTTTGCATTAATAAAATGTTCAATTAATTATCTCATATTGAGTAAGATTATTTTAAAATCTTAACATTTGAACATTTGAAATATATGATAATAATATATGATTTTCGATGCAAAGAGTAAATTTTGAATATTATTTTCTTATTCTTATTTTTTTGTAACATTCTATTTTCATTTAATTAAAAAAAAAAGAAATTAATCAATTTTTTATTTGAATATCACCTCAAATCCAATGGAAAGAAATGTTACGTTGCCAAAGATTTTACGAGGGAACTACCATTTTCACTTTATTTTCCTCATTAAAAAATGCAATTAATTTGGGGTGGAGACCATCTTGTCAATGCAGCTTGAATAAATCCCTCCCGGCAAAAGGGATAGTAAGAAAGGTGAAATGTACTTGTCTTTAATGACAAGTGCAAATTCCAAGCAATAACTTTCTCAATTATTATCTCATTAATTCACTGTTTAAATTTTATAAATGGGTTTATTTAATTGACACATGCCCGTTTAAGTGAGTATGTCAATTTATTAATTTTTTATAAATTTATTTATATAGTTTAGAAACTCTATCATTGATATATCATATATAATATAATTTAGTATAGAAATAATTGATAATATCTCTATCAAAATAGAATATATAAATCAAGGTGCCTAAAAAAGTAAGTAGAAAATAAACCGTGGTAATCTAATATAAAAATTTATTTTCTTTAATCCACTGTCTTAGGGGATAAGTACGAGAGTAAAATTTAAAAAGAAAAAAAGAAAAAAGAAAAATGAAAAAGACCCTTCAAAACCGTTGGCTGATGGGTTTTGTAGTGCGCCCACAGTCCCATCCTTTAAATCCGGAAACCGGTTACCTGTTTTTGCCTACACCTTTTAAAGCGGTTTTTGAACTAACACGAACTTCCCGAAAACCAGGAGCCTTCTTTATTTTAGTTCTGTTTTTTTTTTTTTTTAAATTACAATAGCCCTGGAGTTTCCGGTGGCCCCCACTCCAGTCCCTCCCACTTCATATGTGGCGATTCGACCGCACTCTGACACCTGAACGTAGCTGCCACGCGCTGATCTCTTCTTTTCTCAATGTTTGGACCCATTTGCATGGCATCCTTAACCTTTTCACCGCCTGTCTTTATTTTCCTAACTCACCACTTTACCCTTCCTTTTTGGCCGTTCAGTGTTTCAGGGTTGTAATTTGAAGAGATAATTAGGAATAATTTGGTAAAATAAATTTTGCATCGGTTTCCCCGAGAGGGAGTTACATTCCGTAAATTTTTGGGTTGTCCTACGCAGGAGGGGACAGTACCAAAAGTACGCCTCCAATGGGGATCCCAAATTGGATTCCTTAATTGGGAGTGAAATTCACGCTCGTAAACTGAGAATGGTGTAAAAGGGAACCATTTAAAACATAGTATATTTTCTTTGGTATTTTAATTAATACTATTATTATTTTATTAAAATTTTTTAAAGTCCCCAGAAGCCCCAACCTCCTTGAATGTGGAAACCAGTGTTTTGGAAATAAAAACAACTGCGTCCCCCTGTACCTGAAAACCCAGCGGCCATCCCCAAATTTCTTCCCCTTTTTTTTTTCTTTTCATTTTTTAAATTTATTTCATTTACTTTTTTTTAATTATTTTGCTTCCCTTAAATACTCTCACTTCCCTCTTTTCTTTAATCTCCCAAATTCCCAACTCTCTTCCTTCGCTCTTCCAATTGCTTTCTGTTCTTTCAAAAAACTCAGAGAACTCTTCCTTTGTTTTCTTTCACTTTCCTCTGCTTTTTCTTTCTTCTCGAACATTTCAAAATGCGAATGAGCTGTAATGGATGTCGGGTCCTCCGTAAAGGATGCAGTGAAAATTGTAGCATTAGACCCTGTTTACAATGGATCAAAAGCCCTGAATCCCAAGCAAACGCCACCGTTTTCCTCGCCAAGTTCTACGGCCGTGCCGGCCTCATGAACCTCATTAACGCCGGCCCCGAACATCTCCGCCCTGGTCAGTAACCTAAAATATTTTTTACTTACCATGACATTTGAGTTACATAACCGGGCGTAATTATTTTTTCTTTACAACTCCACAATATTAACTTAATATAATATATATTATATATATGTACCTATATAGACTATGAACTTTGTGGTGTTTGGACTGACGGTTTTTTTTTTTTTAATTTTCAGCGATTTTTCGCTCATTATTATACGAGGCTTGTGGGCGGATAGTGAACCCGATATATGGATCGGTCGGGTTATTGTGGTCCGGAAGCTGGCAGCTTTGTCAAGCCGCCGTGGAAGCTGTGCTTAAAGGTGCTCCAATCACGCCGATTGCTTCCGAAGCCGCCGCGAATGGCCAAGGACCGCCGCTAAAAGCATACGACATTCGGCATGTTTCTAAAGATGAGAACTCCGCCGCGTCCAACGACCTTCACCGAGTAAAGACTCGGTGCCGAGTCAAGCGAACTGTCAAGCCGAAGGTGAGTAAGCCGGTGGTGGAGGAGGAGAATCGCAACGCCGAAGCCGAGGCGCCGTGTTACGCTGACGAGGGAAACCGGTCGACGAGTCATGAGTCGTCTCTGAGTCACCAGTCCGAGTTGGCGGTTATGGACGGGGAAAGTAAAGAAACGGAGAGCATGATCTCGGTGGAAACAGCGGTGGCATCGCGCCTGTTTCCGGCGGAGCCGAAGTTCCGGTGTAAGGTTTCGGAGGAAAGGACGCCGGAGGGAGGCGGCGAGGTTGGGCTAGAACTAACGCTAGGGTTTGCGCCGGTGATGTCACGTGCGTGTCACGTGGTGGTGCCTGTGAAGAAAAGGAGGGTGGAAGCGTATGGCACGTGCGAGGATAGCCAGACGTGTAAGGTAGAGCTGGGGCTCGAATATCCGGCTTAAAAGGCTTTGACATGTGAAAGGATAGTTCGGTCCAGTTTTGGCGGCTCCGTTTCGGCTTTTGTTTGTTTTTTACATAGAAGAGTTGTGGGCTTTTCTTTTTCCTTTTTCTTTTCTTTTATTTGTAAGTTCTTTTGAGGTTTCTTTCTCTTTTTTTTCCCTTTATGAAAACAAAAAGGAAGAGATGTACAAATGGGGTTTACATGAATAGTAGTGGTAAATTTATGGAGGGAATCACAATAATTTTAATTTTGCACAACATATTACTATTGTATAGAATAGAATTGTAGCAATCATCATATGTTTTAAGATAAGAGGCAATGCATGTATGTCTTAAGGAATGGAGCATGAGCTCTAGAGAGCTTCGATGTATGCCACTTTTAATGGGATTGTATTATGAAAATGAATTAAGTAATAAGTGGCATGATGATTGGACTAAGCTCTCGAAGCTATGAATGGCTAAGATGGTGAATGTGGCCGGCGGGAGTGCTACACTCTTGGATTTGTACGTTGAGCAGCTCTTACTTTGTGATTCCTTCGATTGAGGTTTAGGGGGGGTTTGTCAATATGTGAAGCCTTGTGACGCGGTTTTAATTCTGTTGTCATATGCTTGCATTGACGCTGAAGAAGCTTAGTACAAAACAGACAGACAAAGACAGACATCAATTTCTTGCATTCTTCGTTTTTATTCTTTCTTTTCTGTGTAGTTTGTGTAGGTTTCACATCCTATTGACAAGATTTGTAATAGATATTTTGAGTTCATGCCTTCCCACTAATGGCATTCTTAACGGTCTTGTTGGATGAATAATCCAAATATATGATCATGATTCCAACAATTTTAATAAAACACAGATTTTAATAAAGCATGATCCAAGCTTAATGGCTGAATCCTCGACCTTCGTCTTCACATACTTGGCAAGTTAAACTTCTCCTGTCATAGTTCCTGTGCTCCTTCCTTGCTTGCATACCAAAACCTAATCAATATGAGATTTATCATCACTTCAACAAACAAAACCGATACTTCTTCAATAAAATGATAGCCATAGTACAAGTAAGGGTGTAACTGAGTCGAGTCAGTAGACATCCAAGTGTTCAAAATTAAGGTTCAAACTTAACCTTCAACTTGATTTAAAAAAAAATTCAACTGTTCAAGTTTGATTCAATGAGAGGCTCAATCATTATAAAGTTAAACTTGAACGTGAATATTTGTTTATTTTTTGGGCTGTTTATAGGTCAGGTTGGATTCAGTCTACATCTAAAAATCTTGATCAAGTTAATTATGTTTTTACAAATATTAAAAATAATTTTATATTGGGTGACATGATCCAAGACTTCCAAATAAGTAAAGAAATTAAAGATGATGTTGTTTGGAAAAGGCAAGGCAGCGGGATATATATGCCCAAGTCATTTTGTAAGTATGTTCTTGTGCCCAACACTAATATTGAAAGCATATGAAAGTATGTGTTGGTAAATTTGGCTCCATTGAGAGTAAAGATGTTTGTTTGGCAATTGATGCATGGTAAGTTTGCTGTTAAAAATGAGCTGGCTAAAAGAGGTATGCTCCATAATACCTTTTTGTTGTGTGAATTGTTTAATGTGGAGAGGGTAACTTGTTGCCATTTATTTATTGCATGTTACGAGACATGGAAAATCTGGTCAAGATGGTGCAAAGCATAAGGCTGTGACAACACTAGCGAAAGTTAAAGCTTTCTTTGAGGCATGGAATGGTGTTACCATTGGTGGGACTGATGGAAAGTTGTAGAAGTCTAATTTTGGCTAACTATTATTTCTTTAAGTATTGCCTTCTAGAATAAAAACAAGCGTAGAACAATTATGTCGTGCAAAGAAGTGAAAGTAACTTAGAACGAGTAATAAGGTTCACGAGTAACTTAGAAAGTTTGACTTGGCGGCTCAAATATGAAGGTAGTTAAAAAGATTTCCCTTTAACATTTCCTTGAAGTATACATGTTTTATTCTTTCGTTCTTAAGAGTGCATGTGGCATATTGTGAAGTGTCACTACTCCACTACCTAAAACTTATGTACACTATCTAATTACGTGCTCTTCTCATAACATCCAATAAGCCGTTCTTTAATATGCTCTTCCCATAAGCCATTTTTCCCATGGTGAACATGCTCTTTCCATAACAAGCACATTTTTCCATACAGAATGTGTTCTTCTAAAAACACTATCCAATTACGTGCTTTTTTCATAACTTCTAATAAGCTATTCCTATAATGGGCATGCTTTTTCCACAACAAGTATATTCTTCCATACAAAATGTGTTCTTTTAAAAGTGCTCTTCTTCTACCAACTACTCCTATGAGGGCACTTCTATTTAAAGTCAATATGAGAGTTTGGTAATTAAGCAATAGATCAGAAATTCAGCAAAGATTGCTCTCAAAGCTCTTCCAAATATTCTCCCTACTCAGCTTTTTCCATCAACCGTGCTCTGTCGCTTTTTTTGTTCTTCATCGCCTACCACCAAAGCATTTACACTTGAAAAACTACTCGAGTCTTCCTTTTTACCACCTCTAGTGCATTTCGTTTTACTTATTGCAACACTTCCTCTCTCTTTACTAAAAGAACCCTTTGCAAAGCTTATGGAGAATGGTATACTTTGCAATAATCTAGTCAATCTAGAAAAACATTAACAAAGTCATCTTTAGTGGGAAAAAATGGGAGGCAAATTAGTGTTTTGAGTTGGTAAGGCTTATAGTGCCCTCTTGGGCAAATGCCAAGTGGCCTAATGACTATGTATCAATGCTGGACACATATAGATAGCTATCGACTCATCAACAAACTAAAAAATAGTGAAAAGGAAGAAAATGGATCAAATGTGAGGAGCTTAGGCAAAGGTAAATGAAGTTTAATGTGGACGGAGTTGCTAAAGGGTGCCCGAGACTCACTAAGATCAGAAAAACACTGAAGAACGCTAATGGTGAAATTAAAATCATATTTTCCAAGTCCATTGGCATGGCAAATTCCAATCTAACTGAGATAGTGGTAGTAAGAAAAGCTTTCATTGATTTTTTAGCCTTGAAATGGAAAGAAGAGCATAAACTTGTTATCAAAAGCAATTCGAGTAATATTTGGAAATGGATTAAACATTTAGAGACAACACCTTGGAGAATGAGAAAGTGCTTGTTGTAGATTGCGAGTTTGAAGGAAAAACTTGAAGGATAAGAGATTCAACATGTTATGAGAGAGGCAAATCAAATAGTTGATTCCTTAACGAAAGAAGGGGTATTGCCGTAAACAACAATACTATAAGTCTTCTAGCAAGTTGGTTGTGGTTGTAATTTGCATTTTGATCATTGTGTTGCATTTTTTTGATTTTTTTGAAACTTGGTTTTATTTTTTATGTTGTTTTGTTTGCTGGTTTACGAGATTTGGATGGATTGTCTTGTTGGATTTTTGGGTCCATAGGGAGGTGAACTATAGGGGGAAAGGGTAGTTGTTTTTCTTTTTGAATATAGAGTTGTATATAAATTTTGTTTATATTTATTGCTTAGAAAATGTAAAGTGCAAGTGCGATGTGTGTTTTAAGTTAGTTTGATCGATAGCGAGGCAAGGAAATGGGCTTTGTAGATGCAAAGGACAAGTGCTTTTGAAGGGTTTTGAAAAGTATACACATATGTTTTATGGAGTATACAATCCAATAACTTAGGCAATTTATACATTTGATAGATGATGTTTTGGAAAAAGGAGAAAAATTCTTTCCCCCAATGGTAATGAAAAAGTCACTTAATTTTTTTCAAAAAAGAATTAAAATTAAAGTAAAAATATTATTTATTAATATAAAATGTTAGCTAGTAAAGTTTAGTTACGCATCAACTTCTAAAATCTAGTCTAAAATTTGACTCATGATGTGTCCATCTCTCGCATTTGACAAACAAAAGTGGAGCTAGCTAACTTTTATTAGAGGTTAAAGATGAAGAGGAATAAAAGCTAAAAATTTTTAAAATTAGCATATTGAACTTAACAAACAATAAAAAAATTTGAAATAGACAATAATTTTATATAACATGTAAATTAAAAGGAACAAAAAAAGAAAAACTTACCATAGTTCTTTAGAAAAATTGTGTTTGACGATGTTTCTTACATTTAAATTCATTAATTATTGATTCTATACTGAAAAGTCTAGTAATATCTTTCTCAATATAAACAATTAAATTATTTACAAGCAACTCATTATCGATTTTATTCAAGAGTCTTACTTTCACAATTTTCTTTGCTAAAAAAGCTTTTTTTGTGATTGTTGTAGAAATTGGAAGAGTCAAAAGAAGACAACTTAATCTATCAATCAAGATTAATAAAAAAAATGATACGTTGATGAAATTTTAAGCAATAGCTAATAGAGTAACACTACACCTCATATTTGAAAATTACATAATAATTTTTTAATTTTCAAAGATTAAAATTGTAAAAAATAAAATTCATATAACAGAAAAAAAAACATGATAAGTAGAAGATAGAACTCACATAAAAAAAAAAAGAAAGAGGAAGAACATGACTCATGATTCATAGAAATTTGGAGAAGAAAATCTATAGAAACTTAGAACATATGAGTAAATAAAATATAAATGAAATAAATAAATAAATAAATAAAAATAATAATAATATAAATTGATGAAAGAAGTCAAAAGAAAACTTTATCTTCTCTTAATTTCACATAATAGTGGTAAATGGTCCTTATCTTTTCTTATCGAGCTAACAAACTTATAACTCTCTGTTGAAGAATGAAGTGTGTTTCGATGGTGAGTTATAAAAAAGAGAGTAAAGTAAAAATGAAAAGATTAAAGAGAAAAGAAAGAGAAAAAGAAAGAAGGAGAGAGATATAGAAAAACTTAATAGCATGTTTGGTTGGGGGTAATAGAATAGCCATTCCCTCTTTGTTCTTAAGCTCCCTCCAATAACTTATTTGCTTCAATGGTCATTCCTCGGAATGACCATTCTTGAAGAAACCTAAATAAGCATTTCCAAGAAGACCTTAGTAATAGCTATTCCAAGGGTGGGGGAATAAGTAAAAATTTTTGTTAGATACAGTTGTCCTCAAATAAATTAAAAATTAGCATCATATATAACATAGATTTCTTTTTTCATTGTTCATATTTTTTTCTCTCTCCACCCACCTTTTACCTCTCTCATTCTCTCTCTAAAGTCCCTAAATAGAAAGCGATGGAAGGTGATGACGTTAGGCGTGGGCAACACCATTTTTGGTTACGGGAAGTGCTGAATGGTGTTCCTCAACCATATCTAGGCATAAGGAGTGCCAAATTGGAGCTCCATTACATCGGCCACATTTCTTGTAGCTGGCTAATGAGAGGAAAGAAAAGACAAAAAAAATACTAGAACGAATAAAAAAGAAAAGCTAACAATTAATATTTTACATTTGAAAATTAAATTAAAATTTTAATTATAATTATAAAAATTCATATTTAAAATTTTAATTACAAATTATTAATATTTTAATATTTTAAAAATAAAATAATAACATATTGTAATAAAGGATATTTTTATCATTTATTATTTATTTCTTGGTTATTATTAAAATTATTCCTACCAACCAAACATTAAAATAAGTCATAATAACAATTTCTGTCTAATTTATTCCTATGAATCAAACTACACAATAACTATTCTTCTCTTATTCTATTGTATTCCATTCCCACCCTATTTTATTCTGTGAACTAAATATCTTAAAAGTTAAGGTAAAATTAGATAAGGCTTATGGGGTCATTTTATTATTATTTATTTATATTAATTATTAAATAAATAAATCATTTTGAAAGAGCCATTAAAAGAAAAAATATATAATAAATAAAAGATTTAAAAATTTTGAGGAACCACGGCCCCCCATAATTATGTTACCAGTCACCTTATTGACAAATAATCTAGTTTGTAGCCAAGCTTGTCGATATGATTTAGTGTATAATATAATATATTGTACTATATATTAAATTGTGTTAGGAAGCTTAAAAAAGATTCACGAGACTTGTAAGTTGCTTAAGTAGAATATAAAACAGACTTAAATATTAAAAAAGTTTATGTATTATAATCATTTATTCAATTAAGTCTTTCAACTTTTATTGCATCTAAACATATCTTTAAATTTTAATTTATATGAAATAAACCCTTAATCTTTACAAAAACTTATATGTTGTAGACTTAGTGTCAACTAATCTTTTTTTTCTCACATGGCTTATGACTTGACTTGAGAATGAGGCAATATGGCTAGAGGCGAAAGGAGAGGGGTGACACGGTGGTAGCTGCTACCCTTTAGTTTTTAATTTTT
Organism: Theobroma grandiflorum; assembly: GCA_036013995.1. NCBI lineage: Eukaryota > Viridiplantae > Streptophyta > Magnoliopsida > Malvales > Malvaceae > Theobroma > Theobroma grandiflorum. Next base: position 12,804,393 of record CP142132.1, on the reverse strand, counting down.
TATATTTTTACATGTATAAAAGTAAGAATATATTTATCTTTGCCACCTTTAAAGAAATCAAAAGAATTAATTTGGAGTAGTGATAAGGAACCTAAGCTAAATTTTGAATGCCTAGGTTCAATGAATTTCAAGCTCAAATTTTGGAATTATTTTTTTTTCTTTTTTTTTAACTTAAATTTTGGAATTATTTTTTTTCCTTAGCTCAAATTTTGGAATTTTTTTTTCTTTTTTCCTTAGCTTATCTTGAACTTGATATTAGGTAAGATCCATACTTGCAAAGTGTTTCAATTTTCTCAGAGCTATGCTAGTTAATATCAAAGACATAAACATAAATTTTATATTCTTTTCTATATCGTTTGGTTTGACTTATATTAACTCTTTTAGTTTCTATAGAAACTACATAATAAATTGTTTTTTTTTTCCTTTTTCCCTTAGCTCAAATTTTAAAATTATTTTTTCCCTATTTTTCCTTAGCTCATCTTGAACTTGATATTAGGTAAGATTTATGTTTGTAAAGTGTTTCAATTCTCTCAGAGTTATGCCAATTAATGTCAAAGACATAAAAATAAATTGTATATCCTTCCCTAATCATTTGGTTTGATTTATCTTAATTCTTTTAGTTTCTATAGAAACTATAGAATGTGTATTTTCAGTTAGGGAAATTGTAAAGATGAGGTTGCATAATAAGACGGAAGATGATTTTCTTGCTAGTTAATTTATCTTTTACATTGAGAAAGAGATTGTCGAGATCATTGATAGGGATTTAGTCATACATGAATTTGAAAACATGAAAGCATATCGAGCACAGGATACGATGATTAATGTGAAAACCTAATGTTAATATTTTTTTTTGCCTTATATTTATTTATATTAGTAAATCTGAAAACTTATATTTAAATTGTTAATAAAATTTTATGTTATAATTTAATTTTATTTCAAAAGTGATTAAGTTTTTACTTTGAATCAAATCATTAACTCGATTCATCACTTTGTATAATTACTCACCACCTTTTATACAAAAGCTTGGATACATCACTGTATATGGCAATTAATTTATCATTTTCTTCTTACTCTTTTCCTCTCACCTCTCTTTTAAAAAATGTAGTCTTGAGGAAGTTATATAAGCCTTTTAATTTTCTTGTTCCTTTTCCTTCTTTTATCCCTTTTTCCCCCCTCCTTCTCTGTCTACGATTTACCGAAGATTCATTTTTGTAATTTCTAATAGAAATATAATATTAATTTCATACAAAAATTATATTTGTAATTTTTCTTTAATTTTTGATATTTTTATAAAATCTACTTCTCTAAGAAATAAATTTATAAAATATAAATATATAAATCACATACCCAAAATTTTTGAAATTTATAGCAGAATTTATCAAGTATTAATGAAAATCAAATTTTAGAAAAATTAAAAAGGAGTTTTCTAATTTTTGAAATTTTTAGAATTTGGATAGCCATTTGGCTTACTTGACCTCTTGTAACTCTTAATCTGAATTGTTTTCAGTGATAAACTCAAGACCAAGTTGAAGCATTCATATTATACTATAACACTAGAATTTGTTTGGATGAAAAAGATCATAATATTTCTAAGTTTCAAAAGTCAAAAGTTTAAATATTATCAAACATATCTAGACTTATAAGTTTTCAATATTAATGAACCTATTTTGAGGCTTCCATTTTTTTAACACAGAAAGCTCCTAATCAAGCCATTAACACCAAATGAAATAGCACATTTCATATTACAAAAGCTACCAAAGAAATGACTCAAAATGTAATTGGAATGTGGAGTTTTTGTGATCTAAAGTTGAGTCGTTAAAACTATTAAAAACGAGTTTTCAGTCAATTTTAAAATTATATCTTCCTAATCACAAAGTCAAATGAAATGGTACAAAAATCGTTAGAAATATCTTTTTACAACCTTTTCATTGGAACCTATCATGTAGCTAGAATAGTACCAGATTTGAATGTAACTTGAAGAAATACAAAACAACTTAAGATTTTTTATGCCCGAATTAAAAAGAATACAAAACCTAATCATATTTTAATAAAAAATTCCTTAAATATTTTTCCCTTTTCTCAGTAATTCTTCTTTTTCTCTAAGGTTAAGTTCTTTTGACTGTCTATCATTTAAGCTTGATAAAATAAATAGATGTTAAGTTTTTCTTCCTTTTCTTAAGCATGGTACGTTAAACTGTCCCTAAACTCTTTCTCTTAAACACGATATAACATGATATTGTTAGGTAAATAAAACTAACCTTAATCTCTTTCTCTTAAATGAGGTGAAACAAATTGACATTAACCTCCTTTGATTGTTTTTCCTTTAAACGTGTAAATTGCTTTTCCTTAAATGTGTGTAATGTAAACTAACACTAATTAACAAGACTTCTATATTTGCTAAACGACCCATTTTTCTATTCTTTTTTAATTAATAAATCGAAGGTCATAATTGTAAATAAAAAATAAATAAAATAAAACAACATTTTATTTATTTTATAAAAACTATAACTAAATAATTAATAATGTTTTTATAACATAATTTACTAAGTTTAATATATTTTTTTTTGTTAGAGGCATTACATGATGTTTTGGATGGAAGGGGAAAATTCATTCCTTTGATGGTAATGAAAGAAGCCATTTAATTAAAAAAAAGAATTAAAATTAAATTAAAAAGATTATTTATTAATATAATATGTTAGCTAGTTGAGTTGAGTAAGACCTCAACATTTAAAATCTTGTTTAAATTTTGACTCATGACATGTCGATCTTGCACGCTTGACAAATAATTTTGTTCATAATCACGTCTATCGATATTTTTTGATATATAATATAATATATTATACTATATATTAAATTGTGTTAAAAAACTTCTTCAAAGTTTAACGAGACTTGCAAATTGCTTAAATAGAATATAAAATAGACTTAAATATTAAAAAAAATTATATATTATAACAATTTATTCAATTAAATCTTCAACTTTTATTGCATCTAAATGAGTTTTTAAATTTTGATTTAATCGAAATAAACCCTTAATCCTTACAAAAACTTAAATGCTATTAGACCTAGTGTCAATAAGTTTTTTTCGGTCAAATGGCTTATGACTGGACTTAATAATGTGACTATATGGCAATTAATGTAGCGTTTTCTTCGTACTCTTTTCCTCTCACCTCTCTTAAAAGAAAATGTAGTTTAGAGGAAGTTATATAAGCCTTCTCATTTTCTTGTTCCTCTTCCTTCCTTTATCCTCTTTTTCCCCCTTCTTCTCTGTCTGCGATTTACCCAAGATTCAGCCACTTTTATCACCGGCAGTGGACACTGTCCTTTACTCATAACTCGTCAGTAAGTTTGCTCCATTTAGACCTTCAAAAGCTCGACACTTTTTTTAGTAAAAGTGATGGGCTAAGACATTTGCGAGGTTCCAAGTTTAATTCCGTTTTTCTTGCTTAGGTTGGATAGCATGAAGGGAAACATCGAGAAACAAACGCATCAACAATCAAACGAGGCCCATGCTTTCAAATGGGCTTGACGATTTACCAACCGCCTCCAACAAAACCAAGCCGAAGCCTGCCAAGAAAACAAAAAAAAAAAAAAAAACCAGAGAAACAGCCACTGTTACTCCCAAAATTCCCTCTCCAACCAGATGGAGAGAGCTCCAACAACAAGCGGCAAAGACTCTACCTTTCTCTCCTTCAACTCTCCTGCACTCCATTGAAATCATTCAAGGTATGCCACTTCTCTTGCTTCTTCCACTTTTTTTTTTCCTCCCGAACCCTAATTTTCTTTCCCCGCCTCCCTCCTTTCCCTCCTTATGTCTTCATTTTTCATTGTTCAATCTCATATTGGGAAATAATTTTCTAAATTTCAGCTGAAAATAAAAAATTCCCCAGGAATATAATTTCAATTCAACAATTTACATCAACAATCTTTATATTCTTTACATTAAAAGAACAATGTTTATATTATTGATTTTTATATAAGCTCTCGGTTCAAGCTTAGAACCCTAGCGACTGACACGTGGAATCTTCAACCTTTATCTTCAACAGGTAGCTTGTTTTGAGCTCCGCAATGGGTTTAATTTTGTTGCTGGGATTGTTTTAATTGTAGTTATTATCTTTGGGGAATTTGGTTAGGCAAACCCTTGGAGGAATTTTGGTTTTATAACTCATTTTTTCCTCAAGATGGATGGGAGGAAGAGGAACTTTTTTAAGAAACCGATGAGCGCGCCCTTTAAAAGAAAAGGGGTCAATAATAATAGGAAACCAAAATGGGGTACTAATTCTGGCCATGAACAGTCTTCCGGGAATTTTAATTCTGGAGACACTGTTTATCGAGTACTTTGTCCTTCAAGAAAAATTGGTGGTGTTATTGGGAAGGGTGGGAGTATAGTCAAAGCATTAAGGGAGGAGACTCAGGCAAAGATCACGGTTGGTGATTCAGTTCTTGGTTGTGATGAGAGAGTTATTATTATTTATAGTTCACCAATGAAGGTGAAAACACAGAATTCTGATGACGATTCAGGTGGTGAGAACGGAAAAGAGGAGGCGGTGGTAATGGAGCCTTGCTGTGCTGCGCAGGATGCTCTGTTAAAAGTTCATGATCAAATTGCTGAGGATGATCTTTTTGGTGGGATGGCGTTGGATGATGATAATGGGAATACTGTTGTCACTGCACGGCTTTTGGTTCCAAATAATATGGTAGGATGTCTTTTAGGGAAACGAGGTGATGTGATTCAAAGATTGCGAAGTGAGACAGGTGCTAGTATTCGCGTTCTTCCTGCTGATCACCTTCCTGCTTGTGCAATGGCAACTGATGAATTAGTGCAGGTTTCTACTAACTTTATATGCTGTACATATTTTTGTTTACTGTATGTGTTTGACTAAGACATGAACATGACAAAATGTTAATTGTATGCATCTTTTTGTGTGCAATGTGCTTGAATGAATTTACTTTGTGTTATAGGAATTCTTGATAATGTATTTGAACTTCTATGCTGATTGAGTCCATACTATGCTTGGATGCCACTTGTCATTTTCTTCTTGCTATTTCCCTTCTTTGTTTTTTTTTTTTTTTGAGATTGTATGAAATTTTGAATTCTTTATCTTAATTTTGGTAAGATCCTCCATTTTGGGACTGTGTGCATACAAATGGGGTATATTATAATTTTCCTGCGAGTCCATCTTCAGAAGCATCTTCAGTTCAAAGTTATCTTTTAAAAAGTGGTACTCTATTAAATACTTACACTTAAGAAGCTTGTTATCTTCAAACAATATTATTTTTCCTTTGTTAAATAAAGCTAGTCTAAATATAATTATATCTCCTTTTTCTTGCTTGTTTCTATTTGTTTGACAATGATTGGTTCACTGATCATTATTTTCCTTGGAATACATTTGAGTGTGGAAAAATCATTATGTAGCGTACTTTAGTTAGATTGGGATAAGGTTTAGTTGAGTGGAAAAGTTGTAGACTTGTAGCCATCTTCAATCATATTAAGTTCTTTCAATAAATTTAAGATAAATATGATTTATTTCCTCCTGTTTCTCACCTTTTTACAATCATTTCCAATAAAGGTTCATAAAGAGAGCCTGTTACTGCTTCAATTTTATGCAAAAACTGATTGATACCAGTTTTGAAGTTAAAGTTTTGTTCTTTCCTCCTACCATTATTACTAACTGTATCTTGCTTGCTTCAATGCTCTGAAATTGATGTTTTAACCTCTAAGTTGGAGTTGAATGAAGTGCTATCTTCAAACAGTTTAGGCCTTTAGCATCCAATTTTTGGCCCATCACCATTTCATGAAGAGAGCATGGCCTATAAAGTTTAAATACTCTGAAAATGTGGTTGAGATTTTGAGGATGATATTTGAGAAGAAAGTTCTCCAGAGTGTTGAACATAGGGATACGGAGTTATCTAAATGTATGCATTATAGTATGGGTTACAGAAGTTGGCATGTTGGTGTGTTACGTCTCATTCACGTGCTGATATAAACGACCTATATATTCTACATGAGTCAAATGCATATGGGATTGGGCTTTTGTTTGAGGAAATGACTTATCACTTGATTAACCTTATGGTTTACAAAGTGGGAGGCATATTGCTGCCTTTACCATTTGATAGGGAGGTTTACATCTGTTACTGCATTATGGGCCTTTCGACATGAGATCTCATTGCTCAAGGGTTGTGACATTGCCGTCTTATCCTACTTGCTATAGCCTAGTTGCCTGAACATGAAAACTGATGGTTTGATAGCCTTTTGCATCATTTGACCAGAAATACTCGAGTAATTAGCTGCATATATGGAAGTAAGACCTGTAGACCTTTCTGTTCCAGCAAGCCACATGTCTCTCTCTCCTGGTGGGCAACTGAATTTTTCTTGCTGATGGTTTGGGTCATGGTAATGGGAGTGGCTTCAACTTATTTAGGTTAGGGCTTGGGCCTTGCTGGAGCAAGTCATGTTAAAAATGAATTATTAACTCCGTTTGGAACTCAGATAAAGCTCCCTTTCTTGTTTTTGTTTTTTCAAATAATGATAATTTGCGGGCTCTTTGGCTTGGTAAATTTTGATGCTGCTTCATATATAGAGTTTGCCCCCCTTTTTTTTTTTTAAATATATAAAATAATTTCCCTCCTTACACTTCTGTCAGTAAAGTGGAGCTTGGACTTATCACAGCCCCAATATAGATCTCTTTGATTCGTGGTTAAAGCCAATTTGTTTATTTTAAGATTTTAGGGTTTGTAATGAAGGCTTGAATGGCTAGAATCTGATAATATCTTGATTAGTGGTTTCAGTGTCCTTTCTGCTGCTAGCAGAAATTGCTGATGGCAAGAAATCTTGGCTATAAATGCTTCTTGCTTCTGTATGTTGAAGCTTGTTCTTTAGAATCATCTGAGGTAATATAGGATAATGGAAATGTATTTTCAAATTATAACTTTCTTACTCTATTGGCAGCTTCTGCCCTGGATGTCTGGGGACCAATTACTTTGCTTAGGATTTCAAGCATTTTTGTATATATTAATGTATATATAATTGAATTTAAAAGGATTATTGGTTGACTATGACAACGGTCTTGGTTATAGTGTTGGATTAACTTAAGTTGTGATACCTATTTTGGACTATTTGTACATGATGTGATGATATGATATTATCAAACTAAACATAATAAATTTTCCTCATATGCAAGACGAGATGGTAACATTTGTTGGGTGGGGAGATCTTTCGCTTTGACATCTTTTTGCTTTATAATGTTTCAAAACTCGATGGATTTCTTACTTGAATTCATCCTTGTGAATCCGTATAGTGGGGGTGCAGGTTTACTTGTTCATTCAGGCTGTCCATGACTAAGCTTGCTTTCCAAGCAGCTGGCTAGATCGCTGGCCATTGCTTGTCTTCAAAGATGTGTCACGCTATTGTATCTACAGGGTGAGATGGATCTGTATGAGCAATTTATTGTGTTTAGTGAGGAAGAATTTTCCGGGTTCAAATTTGAGTTTCAAAGATTTATTCCATCTATGCCAAATAAGAGTGAACATGAAGCTTGCATGCCTTTGGTTAAATGGGTGAAAAGCAAAGGATGAGCCTGGACATGCATGAGAGGTAGGTGGAGTGATGTTGCTTTTAACCTTGTCATATTGGCTAGGGAAGTAACCAAGTGGCTGACATGCTATAGGAAATAGCAACATTTTGAAGGATATTTTATTTTGTTCCTCATCTTCTTTACTTGTTCGGCCTACGCTTTTTATGTTTAGCTTGACCATCATGCTAAATTTTGGAGGCCATCCTTATGTATCATTGAGTTTTGTTTACTAGGAAGGCTTTGGATGTAGTTTATCTGACTGTCAAATAGTTGAAGCGATTGTCTGAATCTCTTTCTCTTATCATTGCTCTTTAGTGCTATGATGTATCAAAATTGCTGTCCTTTGTTTTAATTAACTTATTTATTTCTCATTTCTTGTATATTTTCCAAGTTCCTGGGCATGAAGCCCCTAGGCGTAGCTCGATTGAAAATTTTCCTTCACCATTCATGGTTGACCTCTGAAATACTTCTTTTGAGAAGGTCGTTTCTTACAATTTTGTATTTTATTGCAATTCCCTACAAACTGTAGCTTTTGGAATTTACTGCAGATATCTGGAAAGCGAGATGTTGCAAAGAGGGCTCTCTATGAAGTTTCCACTCTCTTGCATCAGAATCCAAGAAAAGACAATCCTCCATTGAGCTTCCCTGTGCCTCATTCTGGCCAGAATTTTCCTCCTCCTAGTGCTATTCCACCCAGCAATCCAATGTGGTCTCATCGGAATTCTTCCCCTCGTGATATTCCACCAATGCCATGGATGGTCCCTCAGGGAAACCGGCCATCTGGATTTGGGCCTGGTAGCTTAAGCAGTTTTCCTCCAGCACGTGGTGCTGAGGCTTCAGCTGAGTTTTCGATGAAAATTTTGTGCCCAGCTGGGAAGATTGGTGGTGTAATTGGCAAGGGAGGCTTTAATGTTAAACAGTTACAGCAGGAAACAGGAGCAGGCATTCATGTTGAGGATGCAACAATAGAGTCAGATGAGCGTGTTATTCGCGTTTCTGCAATTGAGGTCTTTTCTATTTTGACCATAGCTTCATTCGTTTGAGAAAAAAAATATTTTAACTATTAAAGCCTTTTGACTAGCAACTCTTTCTGCTGCCTCAAACTTTATACTTCTTTTATACGTAAGAAGTGCTTATGGTAGTGCATGTATTATTCTAGGGTCTTTGGAACCCTCGATCACAGACAATAGATGCCATTCTACAGCTTCAGAATAAAACTAGTGAATTCTCTGAGAAAGGTACCGTTACCACTAGGTTGCTTGTTCCATCAAGTAAGGTTGGCTGCATTCTTGGGCAAGGAGGTCATGTAATCAATGAGATGAGAAGGAGAACCCAGGCGGATATTCGCGTTTACTCGAAGGATGATAAGCCTAAGTGTGCATCTGAGGATGAAGAGCTAGTACAGGTAATCTTGTTAAAGATAAATTTATGACTAATAGCATTTATTTTATTTGTTTCTTTTATTCATATCCTGAAGGCCAAATATTTTCAATATTTCTGCTTTGCGTTTTATGTAAATTAATTCATTTTTGCCATTCAGATATCTGGCAATTTTGGCGTTGCTAAGGATGCTTTGGCTGAGATTGCGTCAAGACTTAGAGTAAGAACTTTGCGAGATGTGAATGCTGGAGCTGAACCTGCTCCTGTTGGGCCTGCCCATGGATTTGGTCCCGCAAGAAGCATGGCAGATGGTCTGCCACCAGCAGCTGCAATCGGACCTGGCCGTTCTGGTGGATATGAATCGTTCAGGGTATATTTCTTTATCTAGTTTATGTCCTTTTGTTTTGCTTTAGCTACTTTAATGTTTATCCATTCTAAAGTTCAAACCATAATTGTGCAGTTAACTTTTTGGCAATTGTAAGGGTTGAGACTGGCTTGGGTTGGGTCATTTTGAGTCAATTAATATTCAGGTCATTTTGGATTTGGGCCATTTTGGGTTTTAGGTCATTTTAGATTTGGATCATTTGGAATTTCAAGCTACTCAAGATTGGGTTGTTGCCCTTTTAATAAATTCAAGTTGAGCTGAGCTCTAGTCACTTCTGATAATAAATTATATTATATTTTATTATTTTTTAATCAAATTGAAATTTTTAAATGAGAAAAGAATAAAAGCTCAATCTAAGTTTTAGTTTCGGGTTGATTTCGATTCAGGTGATTTTAGGTCTTAAGTTATTTCAATTCAAGTAGTTTAGGTTATTGACTGTATAAAATCAATTTGGTTCAGATTTTGGTGAGTCACTTGTGTCATCTGGTTCAGGTTAGCTTTTACCAATTTTAGGTTTTAGTGTTTATAACAAATGTAGTCGTGACTACTTATAACTAAACTCTAATTAAGTTCAGATAAGGTTTTTTGTTTACTGTATCTGATATTCTGGATTTTGTGATTGTATTTGTTGATAAACTATAAATTGGCTGTAATGCATATATAAATTCTTGCTATCTCTGCCCCTTATATATATATATATATATATATATATTTAGGTTAGAAAGGTTATATTTGTAAATTGTAATTTAGAATACAAACGTTCTTAAATTTCCAGTAAAATGAAATCACATAATGATTTATATTTCAATAATTTCTTTGAAGGTACTTTTTTAGAAAGGAAAGGGAGAATAGTGGTTTGATAGTTTTTTTTAAAAACTTTACTAACTTTTAACCAGTGAAAGTTGTTTTAAAATTTATGTTTTTTAATATTATTTTTATAATTTTTTTTAGCTTTTCTTGTGTGTGGGGGTGGGGGGTCATTGGTGTTGGGGAGGAAGAGCTGAAGAGGGAGCAGGAATTAGCAATCATGGTATGTGGTTTACCAGTCATTGGGGGCACCATAATGGATGGCAATAATTATGATTGCTAATAGTGCATGGTGGAAAACAGTAATCAATGTGATGGTCGAAGTGATGTAACAATGGCAGGCACTGTTGGTGATTGCAGGCCTTGCTTCTGGTCGCTGACGTTGCATATAACGCAGCAGTTGTTGGTTTGCAGCAACAAAGCCAACCAACTTGTTTCAGGAAATGAGTATGAAAATCTAGTTGCTTTTGGAGTCTGAGCATGACATTCAATTGGTTTAATTGAATTTTTTTTTACATCTTGAAAGGCACTCAGTTTTCCCTTGCAAGTTTTCTCTGAAAATCAAATTGAGCGTTGAAAGTAAATTTTAAGTCATGAATTTGATGGTTAAATTTGATTCAGTGGAGGGTCCAGACATTTATTTGGGGGTAACAATTTAAAGCTCTATTCCTATAGCTGACATAACTTTATATTTATACATGGAACTATATGGATACAAAAGAAAGTAGAATTTAAAAATCTTAACAGAGTTGTGACATTCAAGCCTCATATCTTTAGAAGGATACTCTTCAAAATTAAAAGGTTCGGTCCTAAAATCAAAAGATTTCCTATTACTTTATAGAGATTTTTCTTCAGCAAAATAGTCTTCTCTTTTCTGCTATTCTATAGATGATTTTTCGAATCTTGAAAGTTAAAGTTACAATTTCCAAACGCATGAAAAAAAATAAGACCCCTAGAATTTATAGATTCATTTGTCTGATTTTAGGAATAAATTCTCAACATATACTATACACTTTTAATATAACTCTAATTTTTGCTACAAATTTATGATATGAGTTTTTTTTGTCTTCAGAAATAGCAAATTCAAACATTTAAAGCAACACACACATATATATATATATATATATTAAATGCTTTTGTGAGGGCTATGGCCCTGCCCCTGGTGTGATTTTGCTTCTTATTGTTAGTTTGAACTTACTCTCCAGTTTATATGTAAGGATACCCTTTCATGGGCTTTATAGTTTCCTTTATTCAAATTGATTTCTAATATTTCTTGGGATTGAGCCTTCCAATGAGTAGTGTCTAGTTAATAATCTGTTACAGGTTAGATTTGTATTTAAAAGTTACAAGCTCGTCCAAAGACTGTTTTCTATTAGTATTTTGTCGAGAATGTAGTTTTGTCAAGAGAATAGTTTTTTCCTGGATGTATATATCGAGCTTTTGAATTTTCAAGATGTCTTATGATTTGGTTAAACAGCTAAAAATATTTTTATGCTGTTTTGAAGGGCGGTGGCGGACGTGAGTATGAACCTCAGAATAATTATTCTGTTCCTCCAGCCGCTGTTAGGTACTGGTGTTATTTAAACTTTCTTGGTGTAAATTTCATGTTTAACTTATGGTATTCAATTTGTTGCATTCTTTTTTGGCAGATACTCAAATATGAATGGTGCTCTAGAGGCTAAAATTCTAAACAATGTGTCAAGTTCTGTAACAGGCACTGGAGGAAGCACCATCTTGAATAGTGAGGTATTTGATCTTGAATGGTCTTTGGGTGACCATAACCTGGAATCTTATATAGTTTGAAGGTTTCACCTGAAAATAATGAGCAAAATAAAGTAAGATCTTACAAGGATTCTAGTATGGCTTTTTGATTGGTGGTGTTTGTTTTTAAGTAAGGATGGTGGCAAAATGTTGTTTTAAAATGGTACCTCTTTAAATGTTTGATGAAAGGAACGCACAGAAAACCCTTGATTTCTTGTCATGGAAAGTGTGGCATCCCACATATTATTTATTATCAAGTCTTTCAATTATCTATAACATACCATAACTAGACTTGGATGTTGCGAGAAATTGGTTGTTATTGAATGAAAAAATTTGCATGAATTAGTATGTTACATATTGCTGGAGGATATCCTTTTAGGTTAAGCACAATGGAACATAGATGCTAACTTGTTTTTATTGTCAAGCACAGGTTTCAGGGACAAGATTAAGGCTTGAAGATCCTCAAACTGGTGGCTCTGAAGAGTTCCGTGGATCTTCTGAGCATCTAACCGCTGCTCAAAGCATTTTTCACTCGTTCATGCCTTCTTCTGGACAAAGCATGAATGCCCAACAGAGTTCCTATCAAAATTTGAGTGTTCAGCAAAGTTCCTATCTGAACATGAATGCACAGCATAGCCCCTACCCAAACATGAATGCTCAACAGAGCCCTTATCAAAACAGGCACCCTCATCAAAGCAGCCCTTATCGAAATTTGAGTGTGCAGCGAAGCCCCTATTCAGTTACTTCTCAGCAAGTGGCCTATGCCAACATTAACGCTTCACAGAGTGCTTATCACAATTACAGTGCACAGCAAGGCGCCTACCAGTATTAACTTCAATAAGGGCATTTTGTACTATATTTGCTTTCAGAGTTCTTATTGCCATAATTACCAACAAATTAGAGATTACATAAGCTGTCTTATTACTGTATGCATTTAATTTTTATGTGAAGGACATTTTTTGCTATTCCTCAAGTTGTAAACTTAGATCCGTTTTTGCTGTATCTGGACTCTTGTATAGACAAATTAAATGATGATTGTTTGACATCTGAATTGGTGAACCAACTTAGGAAAAGAGATACGCTGTTAATCTTTTGTAATGGATGGTATTTTGGGCTGTATTTGATTTCTTTTTGTAATTTCCTTGTGGTCAGTCTTACTCTATATCGTTGCTAATTTCATGATGTATATGCTCCTATGACAGCATTGATTGAGTGGTGCGGATCGGTGTGGAAGCAGAAGCAGGAAAGCTCTCTCAAGTTTGAGTGGTGAGCTAGAGCTAGGCCTAGGTCTGCATGGGAGAGAGTCTTGCTTCCTCATTGAAGGAGCTGGTTCACCATTGATCCTCTCACATGGACTCAGGTTGGTAATTAAATCTCTTAGTACCTTAAGATTAGTAACTTTTGATTAGGAATCAAATGAAGTAATTATGGAAAATTCAACTAAAATTATGTAAGATAGGTGGATTTTTTTTTGTTCTGAGGAGGATGAGCTTTCTATACCCAATAATCCTGGAAAGAGATCTTCTTTTGATTATATAATTCCTTAGAGAAGATGATGTTGCTATAATAGAGAGTTTCCTTTTTTTTTTCCTTACCATCTTTTGGTGTCAATATTAAAATATGCATCCCAGTGAGATAAGCTGCCATGACCAAACCTTAAAGATTGGGCTTATTTTAATTGTCAGGCTGGTAAGAATAGAGGAACTTGGGAGTAAAGATTAGATCTAATGGTTTCTATCAAGTAAGTTCAAAATAAATATGGGATTTGTGGCTGGAAATTCAACACATTAGAATACCATGTCCTATCCAACGAAATCATCCATAATCAATATACAACCTTTTAATTGAACTGCCCAATCTAATTGAAAAATGTTAATGTAATACAAGGCTTACATTGATTAACTGTCTTGGTGATTGGCTTATTTTTGAGGTTATGGAGGATGAATATTTGAGTGGGATTATCTTTCTTCTTTTGAAATCATTCAACATGGATAAAATGGTGATCCTATTCATGTTTTATGTGCTGGGACTGAACAATAATGGTAAAGATCACAGTATCAAAAATGAATGGTAAATCCTGTGACAAGCTAACCTTATGAAACGTGAGAAAGCATGAAGTGGCACTTGGGAAAAGCATGGGGTTGACCTTGAATTTTGTTGGCTTCCATTTGGTACAGGGAAGTACAATGATCATTGCTTGTATAAGCCTAGTCCATTTTAATGCAACACGAAAATGGCTAAGCGGAGTAGCACATAAAACCCACGATGAAAACACAGAGGGTTTCCTTGTAGGTTAATTGTCATGTCTCATCCTCAAGTAGGAAAGTGCTCCTTCCACTTTGCAACTTGCATGAGCAGTTTGTGGTAGATTCTTGATGACAAATTTTCCTTGTCGTTTCATCCCAAATCTAGATCTCATGTAAACCCTAGGCATATTTCACTAGCCTCAAAAATAAGATATCATTCATGGGCTATACAGTGACAAATATGTTAACGTATCGCATTGCTATTTGTTGGCTTCTTTATGGGTACATGTGGAGATCAAGACCTCCAAGTTAAAGTCTCAAATTCTATTGTTAGAGTGCCGTTTCAGCATTTTAATTTGTTTGGTTTTAAAATTGATTTTGTATAAAAAATTGATTTTTATAGCATTTTTTTGTACACACACAGATACACGCATACACATACATACATATATATATATATATATATATATCAAACTTGTCATTTCAATTTAGATATGCAAGGGTTTTGGATTTGCTACAGGAAGCATCACCATTAAAGTGCACTAGACAAATCGGTAAGTGCCCCCCTCCAACCCACACACATGCCATTAAATTTGTCTTGTTGCCTAGAATAGGGCAGAGCTTTTGTTCTAGATTTTCTTCCATCTCTGAATTTGTGTAGTTGTGTTGGATTGCACTTCATCATATTCAAAATCAGATGCGTGGTTAGTGTAACTGTGCTGGTGATTCTTTTATCAGCATTTCACTCAATTCTAATTATGGGTAAATTCTAAAAAGTAAACCCTATGACTTTGGCTTCTTAGTTGCTTGCTTTGGTATTTTCTCCAACGTTTTCATGCAACTTTTGGTCGGGATTTCGATCATGTTGTACATCGAATATTAGATAGTAGCATCACTTCAGTTGCAGCCCATTTCGGAAATCGAGCAACATCCTAGTTTCCTGGTCTGGAATCTGTAAATAGTGGATAGCATGACCTAACCCTAGCTATTTGTTTGTCTGTTATAAAAGAAGATGAAGGGACAATAGAATTGGGATGTCATCCATCTTTCCTATACGGGCTTGCAGACAAAAGCAAAAGCTTATTGGGTTTTGCTACCTAAGGGTTAATATCAATTAATGGGCATTCCTTAAGATGATTGGTTTGAAGAATTTTTCCTTCCATTAACCGTGAATTATGCCGATATGATCATATTGATTAGAGATAGGTAACAACACCTTTTGCTAAAATCTTTTTATTTATGCCTTCTTGTTGACGAAAAACAGTCATTCTCCCCCACCAACTCTTTTTATAAAAATCAGTACCACTACTAAATCCCTTGTTCCAATTCTGAATATGGGACAAACTCTACCATATTGGAGAGGGGTCCATGACATGTGGAATTAGCCGCATTGTTGATGCATTTTGCTTGACCATATATGTGTCGGATAATTATGGAAACTTTGAATTATATATTTTGCTTGAAACTGGATATAGACTAATCACAAATTCACAGACATATACGGACATACACATGTATTGGATGATCCTATTTAATTAAGATTATCATTTAAGCGTTTGGTTCAGTAAAAGCACTCGTGTTTACTTTGGGGTGAATTGCGTCATAACCACTTAATTGGGTTTAATTAGACCTATTCTTCTATTGAGTAAATTAAAAGGGTTGGATCTGTTTAAGTGTTTGATTTAGTGATAAGTAGTCGTATGGAATCGTACCTTGTATACTTTTTGGGGATAAATTAAACCTACTCTTCTCTGTTTGTAGCCAAAAGGTCTGTAACATGGGTGAGATCGGGCAATGCTTCATGGTGGGTATGTGGAGCAGCTTATTTGCATACCCATTTTTTCACCCCAAAAAGCAATATATAATAATTTTTAATACATTTGAATGAACTATAATAACAATAATAATTTAACTATGTCTCTAAAAGTATTCGTTAACAAAACTCATAAACATAAATAGTGTTAAATAGTGAAGGTATATTTACTTGAATGGCAGTCACACCATCTATACTTGAAGTGGAAGGAAAACTAAGTGTTGTTTCACATTCCAACAGGTGTTGGATCACGAGGTCATGGTCACCATGTTTCTCTATTACCAGACATTAATTTTTATATAACCTTCATTTCTTCCTTCTTTTTATCTTGTCTCGTCAATGGAACAAAGGATCAAAGCATAAGCATTTGGTTTCTTTTTGGCCATAATTATCCTGAATTGGTTAAATGTAGTAGAACTACTGTAGAGTCAACTTTGTGTCCATGGAAAATCTTCTTCAGATCAGTCACACTAACCAGCCATGTCTTTGTTGACAACATATATATGCACTTCACCTTCAGTGTCCCTACTGTGAAGCACTTAATGCACTTTACCTTTGTTCAATCAAGCAGGTGCTTAATGCTAAAGTCAAACCCTAATTCTGGCTCACCTTATAGTCAAACCCCTAGTTGACCATTGAGAGCCCAATCTTCTTAAAGATCTTGTTATTTCTTTTGGTCATCGATGGGATTTCTTGAGGTGGTTGGTGGGATTGAGGTTTTTTGTTCAATCTATAATGATTCTTTTCCCTAAAAGAAAATAGAACTTGTGGTGTAGGGTTTAGCTTAACCTCGTATTATTATCGATTGACCTTTTATATATACATATTACCTTATATATACATGTAAGTAGAAAATTAATACTAAACTTCTCCATATGTACGAAATGAAAAATAAATCTCATACATGCTGCATTAGAAACTTGGGGAGCATATACAAAAAAAAAAAAAAAAAATAAATAAATGCAGGGATTCAGCCTTCTTAAATTAATTTGAATGCAATAATCAAATTAGCCAAAACAGGAACAATTCTTTCTTCATATTAATTACCTAGGCTTTAGGCATGAATGATAAGTTGGAAAAATTATTTTTTAAGTTTCTCAATATACATTACAAAACGGTCCCAAAAGAACTTTCTACATCACAGATGTAACAAAATATAAAAAAGAAAAGGATAAAATGTCGGTAAAATTAACTCGCATGATCAATTCAATCTAGTGTCAAGTTGAAACTATACAAATTGCTGTAAGAGGTCATCACGCACTCAGCCGCCTGATGGCTCAATTCAAGAGATGAAGTTTACAAAATGCCTTTCCCCCCCCCCCCCCCCCCCCCCATCTTTTCGATTTTATTAACCACATACAAAAAGGAAAAAAAAAAAAAAAAACAAACGACAACAAAACCATGTATATATGGATAGAGCTTTCAGAGCTTATCAGTAACAGATTTCTACAGTCCAAATAAGGTGGTCCTTCCTGTATAATATTGCGATAGAAAAGTGCTTCGTGCATGAAAAAAGGCAAAAAAACTACGTGCTTTATCCTGGAATTGTTTGCCACATACATATACCAGCAAAATAAAATATATGCTGTAGAATCCAAAGATTGTCGTCCCTAGTATGACATTGCAACATGGTGCGTTCTTAGAGAGGTTAATTTGTTGTGTAGATGACGACTACCGCATTTTCACACGGTTTCTAGTACAAAGTTACGTGATCAACTTGTATTTGAACAATTGGTTCAATGATGTGTTATACATTTAAGCATGCATATTGTTATTATAATAGTGTTAAATTCGAATTCTCATTCTGTAAATAAAAAAATTATTCAATAATTTTAAATATAATTGTAGTAACTACAAACTAATATTATTAGAAATTAATCTTATCTTTAATGAAAAAATTATTTTAGAGTAATTTTTATAAATATTGAAAGATATATCTTTGTCATTCGACGAAGGATGATGGATAATCATTTCCAAAAAAAAAACAAAAGAAAATTGAGTTGGCATATTGTTTATCAAAATATTTGTCCCCACTCCTTAATTGATATCTTTATTGTTAAAATTTGATGTTCTAGCTTTAAATCTCTATTTCGAATTTTGAAATCAAAAGTGTAAAATTTATTGGATGAATGAAAATTACCTTCCAATTTGTAACCTAAAGAAGTAAAAGAATAATAATAATAATGTACTTTCTTAAAATTGGAAGTATGGGAAACTAATGTAATTAATAATTATTTCTTGGTGCTTAGTGACTTCGAATGAATCATATAATATCTATCCATATGTATCAAATGATATTTTTGTTTAGATTGGATCTCCTTGGACTATTGGATAATATCTTATGGGGATCTGACCAAGAAAATATCTACTTTGAGCCAGACCTTAAGCAACTTGATCACAAAGTCACACCACCTTGTCCCTCATTAATTGTATATAAGTTATAATGTACGACAATGCCAAACCCTGGTTATAGATTTGGCAAATCTACATACATACATACATATATATATATATATATATATATATGAAATGGAGAATTATGTTCTCAGTCATGCTTATGCTTGTACTGCAATTACAATTTCCAATCGAAAAGATATATTAGTGGTGAGAAAATAGAAGAGTTGTGAGTAAGGTGCTGGATATTTACAAAATTGTCTTATCCTTTTCTTGATTCTACCTTTTAGATTTTTGAACTATTTATCACATTCTTAATTCGTTTAATGCAGTATTTTCAATGTTTCTTCATCACCGAGGAAGAATATTAATTAATCAGATTTGTCAAGACAACTGATCATCACAATCCCATATTTTCATTCGCTTTTTGGTCAGATTAAGCCTTGATTGGATCTGCCGACAAAACTTTTTAAGGACTTAATTCAGTACGATCCATACAATTGCTTAGAAAAAAAAATTGATATGGTAAACTCTTGAGTGGAAAATCTTCCTGTCGATGATTAGAGTCACTTTGAGTCAACCAATGAGCCCAAAAAATGAGCTTTCCAGTACTAGATTACTGTTGAACCAACAGTTTCTAAGTTGAACAAGCTTTCTAAAATGCAATGCTACACAATTTATACATAACGGAAGCGGATTTAAAATCTTCATTATTCTTTTCATGTGGACTATTTCTTAATTGGTCTTACCCACAGTGGAATTATCCATTTTATATATATAAACAAATCACATGTGGTTAAATTATTTACCAGATTAGGATATATATATAAGTCAATAACTTAGTTCAAATTAATGAGAAGTGTAAGACCTTATCTCAATTCTTAAAGATCGGGACGTTTTCAAAATTCTCAAGCTAAATTGTACCTCAAGTCACATAAGTTCATGTGGTATTTTCGATTTATATCATTTAATTAGCTGAACTAATTAAAAACTAATATTTTGTCAAATTTCAGTCATTTTATCACTAATCATTAAAGTTGAGTGATGGAACGTTGATGTGGCAGCCACATCAGCTTCTTATGACCAATTAGATCCATCAATCTTGGAAAAACTGTTAGATAGGTTATGCATGTTCGTATGGTTTTTAATTACATGTTACACCATTATTTGTCATGTTTATGACTGACATTGGTAAGATGCCAAATACTTATGTTTGTTCAAAAAATTATAATTGTTCAAAAAGTTGTATTTGTATATATACGTATCTTTGTTTATAAATAAGACTCTTTGATTTTTTGAAAACATATAAAAATAATTGCAATCACTATTTCCTGTTTTTTCAAATACTTTTCAGATTGCTTCTATACTGTTAAATTAGTAAAAACTCTATAAGAGTTTAATAATTTTGTCATACATCGACTAATGCTTAGTAAATTGATTTTGTCACTGAAACATACAATCAATCATTGGACTTAATTGTATCCTTGAGGTTTATCACCTGTAACTCTTTTACACATCAATAGTGGGGGCAAATAAAACTTGGCATTGATATATGCCTTAAAGCCTTTCCCTAATATTTTTAATTTTCTAGCTTTGTATTCCAACAATCTTAGGTTTTATTTCGATTCAATAATGGCTGCTGTAAGTGGAACAATAAAAAATTGGCTTTAACTTGTGAAATTAGACTGGTTTAATGTTGACAAAGAAATGAAAAAAAAAAAAGATTTTTCACTGGATTATTATATAAGTATTCTTTCCTTTCTTGAATTTATTTGCATGAATTGCCTAACTTTTTATTTGTCGCATAATTAATAGAGTTATGCAGTTACAATTATGTGTTTATTAACTATAAGATGTTTGATAATAAACTTGTAATGGATCAAATTTGCTAAAATTGAAAGGATTTTGATAATTTCAAATTCTATTAGAAATTGAATTTGCATGAATCGATCAGCATGTCCTTGAACGTTGATAAATTGCTGTTATCATGGAAAGATTTCAAGAGAATCTCAAAACCTAAAGGGAAGATTTGTCTCTTGAAGAACTTGTCATCTTCGAATTGTAAAGCAGTTTTTCAAGGAACATGAGAAAGAACAAAAAGTTGTGTGTCAAATATTCATGAGATGGGAGAAGGATAGTCCTACAAATTCATAAAGAAGAAAGAACTTCCTGATAATGTCTTAGAATTCAAGAAAGAAAAGAGTGCATGTTTCCATATTGGTAAGCAAGATCTTTTCAAGAAAGAATGTTGCTTCTTCAACATAAAGAAGAAAAATGCACCGGCAGCAACAAGATAAAACTTTGTAATTTTTGAAATTAATGTCTTGGAAGATAATGAGGTATGATGGACTGATTTAAGTGATACAAAGTATGATTTCAATTCCAATGGATGAATTTATGTGAAAAAGGGTTATGTATATAAAGGCATAGTCATAATTTTTTATTTGTAACTAGAAGAATAAGATGCTTGTTTCTACTTATATGATTTTCTTGATTTATGGTATCATAGTTTATGGCATGTTAATTATAAAAGAATGCTTGTTATATCTAATTCATAATTGATTTTAGATATTTATAAAATTATAGAAAATTATAAAATTTGCATGCTTTCTATGATCATTAGAAAGTTTCTACTGTTGGAATTATTCTAAATGCTTAAACTGGTGCATAATATTGAATGTGATTTACATAACTAACTTAGAGGAAAGAGATATTATGTGATGTTTATTAATAATTATTCAAAATTTTGCTTTAATTGTTTGTTGCATTCTAAAGATGAAATGTTTGATAAAATTAAGATTATAATTAAATCAGAAGTTAAATTACATTGTGAATCTTTTACCGAGTGCTTAAAATTGGATAAAAGTAGAGAATATTATAATTCAAATTATTTTGAATCCTTTAGGTACCTGCAATAGTAAGGAAGGATGAGTAATATACTCTTAATAAAGTCATAACATAAATATGTTAGAGTACTATAGTTGCGAGAGCACTCTTGATGGGATCTACCAATGTGAGTGTGTGAAGTGTGACCATTTCTAGAAGCTGGAGAATTTGGCTCTAATAATGCTCGTGAAACAAGGATGCTGACGCATGGCCATGAAAATGGCATTGGATACTGTGCATCCATTGGGTGTTGAAACCATTGTCTGAGATTTGTTAGATTAACCAAATGGAACAGTTGGTTCAAAGCATAGTTTATTATTTGATTTTGGTTAGCTTTTAATATGTTTTCACTAAGTGAAAGTTCAATAAGAAGACATCTTAATTTATGCAATTGATTTTCAAGATTATAAAAAATTTAGATTATTTTGAAGATGGTGGGGGACTATTGGACATTTCCAATAACAATAGCGTGGGACACAATCCCACATTAAAAAAAAAAATGAAAGGAAGAAAATCCTTTAAATAATTATGTTTATTTGAACAATTATATTTGTTCAAAAGATTATGTCTATACATGTGTATATCTTTGTCTATACATAAGACTCTCTAGCTTTATGGAAATATACAATAAATAATTTGCAATGGCTATCTCCTCCTTTTTCAAATACTTCTCAAATTGTTTCTATATTGTTATGCTATAGAAAAACTCTATAGGAGTTTAATAATCCTATCACATCGGTTAGTGCTTAGTAAATTGATTTAGTTAGTGCAAAATATAATCAATAATCTTATCACACATTGGTTAGTGCTTAGTAAATTGATTTAGTCAGTGCAAAATACAATCAATCATTGAGTTTTGTTATATTATCAAGATTTATTGCCTGTAAACTTTTTTCACACCGATAATGAAAGCAAATAAAATTTTGGAGAAAGTGACATGATACACACATTAAAACCTTTTCCTATTATTTTTTTTAGTCTTTTCCTTCAACATATTTTAGTAACATATATTTGTTGATGTTAGTTAATTCGGGAAGCATTTGCAAAATATATATATATGAGATGAAAATTTTGGCCTTTCAAATTATTCTGTATATTATAAATTTCACACTAAAATTTAAATACAAAATCTAATGTTATTACAAATTTCAATTGGTTTGTTGATGAGATTTCATGATTGTATCTAAACCTCTTTTTGTTTTTTTTGGAAAAATAAATTAAATGACGAAGTAAACTGAACTATTTTAACTGAATTTAATCGACTAGTTTGACTATGATCAAATAAAACTTACCTACACCCTCCTTCCCATTGTTCCAATGTTCTGAAAAAGGTGACTGACTTATCTCATAATATCATGCAAACTATGGTTAACTTTTTTTTTTCTTTTCTTTAGGAGTTCACATTTATAAACAAAAATAATGAAATTACAATTAAACAAATTTTAATATATATGACACAATAAAATTAATAGAACAAATTAATTAACCATACGACCAGTCAAATAAATTATTAACATAAAATTAGACTATATTCACACAATGAAATTTGAATACGAGACTTAAAGATTCTAAATTGCCTTATCCTTGGTATTGAGACAATCTCGTCGGCAAACTAAGGTTGACTAGAAGAATTAGTTCATTGGTAAAAACAAAATAAAGTTAATTATCATGTGAATTAACTTTATGAACATGTTAAATTTAGCCTAATTCCTAATTTGAGGTTGCCAATTGTTTGAGCAAAGTGTGAGGTAGGGGAACATTTTAATTTATTTATTAAATAAAATAATGGTGGCATGAGGCATCACTTAAAGTATGTAATAATGGTCAGCCACTTCAACCATATATTTAACAAAGGACAAGTAGACTAATATGATAACCTTAGGTTACATTTTTTATGCTAAGAAAAGAAAAGGAAGCATTGTCTTTAGGCATGTATTATTTTTTATTTGTGAAGCACTTATGATTAAACAAAAAATATTAATATATTAATTAATAATAATTTGGTAGTCTTCATTATGTTTTTTTAGGCTTGGGGAGAGTGGAGAGAATGGAGAGAAAGAGATGGTGGTGCAGGTAAGAGTAATGGTGGCGCATGATTTGATATGATGTCTGATTATTATATATAATTATTTTTGTGTTTAACTTATCATAGATGAATGCTTCAAGATTTGGAAGAGTGTTTAATTATCTTAGTTTGACTGCCTTTTTTCAGATCTTTTTATAAGAGAACATGCTTCTCTCTCTCTTTTGTCTTTTCGATAATTGTAAGAACATCTTTGGTCTAACTTTTTCGCATCCCCTTTCTCTCTAGGTTCTTGGGTAAGGATAGATGCCCAAACCTAATGAGAATTGGCTTTCATATAAAAAATGTTAAAGTGTTCCTCTTGTTGAATAGTGGATCTGTACTCAGTCTTTTAATATTTGAGGGACAGCTTAATGCTTATAACTTCAAATTTCTTTTTAAGATTTCAAGTTCAAATCTTAATTTATGAGATTAAAAATAATTATCTCTCTATCTATACGTCACGATAATAAGATGTAAAAATAAATAAAATTGTTTTTGATATGAGTAACTCGTAACCCTACTGTTGTTGTTAACTCAGGCATGTGAAATGCTTGATCTATAATTATCAAAAACAAAATTTCAATAATGTAAAAGTTTCAAATATTCTACAAGAGGAGTGTAAGGAGAGTATTTTTTTTTTTTTATGAAATTATGTGTACATGTAGTAATTGTAATCACAACCAAATCATCTCAAAATAAACAACATGACTATTACGGAAGCAAAACGAGCTAAAGAGTGAATTGAATACCTAAACCGACCAAACTAACATAAAGTTGGATAAACTTATATATAATGGGACTAAAACTTAAAACCAAAAGATTCCAAAACCTAATAGTTGCAATTGAGAATGAAAATAATATTATTAATGACTTATAATATACTATATTTTATAAGTTCAAAAAAGAAAGAATTATGTACGAATTTTTTTTTTAAAAAAAACAGAGATGAAAAGAGTCGGAAAAATATGATTATTCAAATAATCTGAATAAGTCACGTAAAATTTGTGTTCTTAAACTACTATTGTTTTTGTGTCTTCTCTTCGAATTTTGAACCATCTAGCGGAATACCAATGTGGTGAGAATCTCACAAGGGAAATAACCAGTAGATATCATGCTCCATTAAATCACGTGAAACCAAACCTAGGACTCCCACCTAGCTAGCTTGCAGAGATGATTGTGCTAATCAAAAAGCCAAAATATTTTCTCTCCACTTTCAAAGTGCGCGTGTGCGTGAACGTGGCCATGGCTGTGGGTAAGAGACGAGAGAGAGAGAGAGAGAGAGAGAGAGCACTACTTAATTTGGAACCACTAATACCCACTCGTGCAAGGGTTTTAAAAAGGTTTAAGTCTAATCATTGTATAGGTCATAGGATAATCTCTTTTGTGCTTCTCTCTTACCTGCCAGAAAGTGGTTTTATATGTCACGTGATTACTTTCATGCCCTCCTTGTTTTCTTATATTATATTAAAAAACATTTGGTCATCTAATTTGTATATGGTGACAATGCATAAGGTCAGTCAACTTTGAATCTTAACAAGATGTATATATGTTAAATAGCATTTAATTACAATTACAAATTGCCATGAACCGCATCGGTTAAATATGATCGTAATTGTAGTTTAAATTGGTATGAGAACTAGTCATAGTTTACGTTTAGAATCTAATTAAATATTATTTTATGTGATTTTCATGAATTCATGTTTGAGCCAACATCTTTCAACAACCGTAAAATTATTTTTAGATTATTGGTTTTTGTCAATAACCACATGGCTTTTATTCCTCTTAATTCAAACATTAAATCGATATAGGACTTGTTACTTAGATTCTTGTAGAAAGAGAAATCAAAATTTAAAATTTTGAATTTAAATTTGAACTCAATTCATGAATCAATTAAAACCTTAATATTTTATTTGCTTTGATTCAAATTGATCTTTGTAAATAGTTTGTTGTATGTTATACAGATGAAACATAAGTTTTGAATGCGTACAATATTGGGTTTATATGGCCAAATATCAAGAAAATTAAAAACATGTTTTCCATATTGACACCTAGAATTTCGATTGTTTGATCTCATTTTTTCTTGTTTGGGTCGAAATTAGTGAATGGATTTCTTGAATCCATGCTTAATTGTGTTTTTAGAGTTGTTTAATGCTATCAAAACACTAAAAAGATAACAAATGTGAGAGAAAACTTGAAACAAACTTGAATTGCTAAAGAAGGTTGGTCATGTGCATTGTGTGAACAGAGATTAACAAAAGTAATATTGAAGATGAAAAGCCTACTTATTTACATTCAGTTTCAATGTATTATAGTACAAGTATAGGATTGGATAGATTGTTACAAAGATAAAACCTTATCAAGTTATCTTATCTAAGATTGAGGTGAGAATAAGACTTTTTTAATCTAAGTGTATTTGACTCTATCTGACACCTTCTTGTTTCTTGGAGTATTGCTTTTGAGTGTGACTTGATTGGAATATTGTCTTGCTGTGTATTTATCCTATAAGAAGATATGTTGATCTTTTGAGATGTTGGAATATCTTCTTGTTGCATGTTCATCTTATCAAAGGACATGTTGATCTTTTAAAATGTGTTGCTCTCTTGAGTAGGTGGAGTGATTCCTTTAATATGCCTTTGCAAAATGGGGAGCTTGAAGTGACACCAATCTTGGATAGCAGGAGATGGAGTTTGGATTTAGACAAGGGCTTGCTTAATGTATCTAGAAGTTGATTTTCAGTGGAAATGTGTTGCATAATAAGTTGACCATCTCGAACCTTCTCTCGAACAAAGAAATAATCAAGTGCAAGATATTTTATCATTGTGTGGAAAATAGGGCTCTTGCAAGTGTAAGTGGCACTAAGATTATCATAGAATACTATTGGAGGTGTGAGCATTTGCACTTGTAGTTCTTGAAGAAGTGATTGGATCCAAGTTTTTTTTTTAATGCTGAAAATTCACATAGGGCCCAGCTACCCTATTAATATTTTATTAATAATCGTGAAAATAAAGTACAAAAGGGAGGGGTACATGAACTGAACCTCTAGAGTTACATGAGATCGAGAAGGATCAAGAGAGTACCTAGAATGGAATGTTTCATTTTATGACCATATTTTTACTATCGTCATAAAATTGAAACACTTCCATATTACAAGATTCTATGAAATTAACTAAATAAGCAACACTAAAACAAAATAGGAGTACTACTTCTTTACAGTAATTTAAAACGCACGTAAGGTAAACTATTTTTATCTAATCTAAGAATACTTCTGAGCTGACTTTCTGCTTGTGAAAACACCTCCAAGTTCTGGTGCGTATGCCCCTAATTAGAGAGAAGATTTGTAGCCTGGTTGCCTTCTCTATGGATATGCGAAATCCGAAAGAAGATACCACTCAAGTATTTACGAATGGAAGCCAGCAAATACCGAGTCCTAGAAGAGCCTTGATTACCTTCTTGTATCATTTGTACCACTACTTTTTCATCCATCTTTATCCAAAGTCTAGTAACATTGTGCTCAATACACAAAAGTAAACCCCTATGTAGTGCCATTAACTCTGTCTATAATGAATTATGGGGTCTAAAATTTTCAAAAAACCCAAAAATCATAGTACCTGTATGATCTCTGAGAAGTCCACCTCTAGCAGCATTTTGAAAATTATGCTTAGAACTCATCAACATTCAACTTAAACTCACCTGTTGATGGTTTGTGCCAAGAGAATATTTTTGATCGATGAGGGGATGTCTGCTGAAATATTAGCCCCCATGCTTGTGCAATTTGAAGATCACCTTTCCATTGCCATATGTAAAATTGCCTCCCATGAAATAATTGGTGGATGAGTTTTGACACTCTCCACACCACTTTATTAGGATACATACTGAGGTCCCTACGTTTCGCATCATTCTTTTCAACCCATAAGAACCAAAAAATAAATAAAGGCATTAACGTGCGTATGTGTCTTTTTTTCGTATAGTCACTAGAGTAATACCATGCCCATATGATTTGATAGACATTTTGAGGATGAATAATGTTGATTTGGAAAAATTTCGCAAAATAATTCCAAACTTGCACAGTTATTGGGCATTCCCATGTGACATGTAAAAGGGACTCCTCTGAGTTGCAGTGTTGGCATTTATAAGAAAACTGGAAACCTTTGGTTTTTAATCGCAAATCAACTGGGATCCAATCCTAAAACAACCTCCATAGAAAGAAACATATAGTTAGAGGAATGCTTTTATGCCAAATTAAATTAAGCATTGGATTTACCGATTGGCGTTGTCGAATTATCTCCCAAGAGGACTTCGTAGTGATTGGATCCAAGTTAATTCAGAAACAATTGTAGTAATTACTTTTTATTCTATTTTTGTAGAAGATCTTACCATTGTTTTTTGCTTCTTTGAAGACCATGGAATAGGTGTACCACCAAGGTAAATGATAAAAGCAGAGGTAGATGTTCTATCATCTAGATTTCCTTCTAAATATGAGTTTGAAAAAGCTTGACAACATGTTAAACTTCTTCTCAATGAGTAAGCCATGGTAAAGTGTACCTTTGAGGTATCACAAGACTCTTTAAGAGGTTGAAAGTGTAGAGTTGTTGGCTTGTGCACAAATTGGGGGAGTTTATTAACAACAAAGTTGACATCTGGCTTAGTTAGTGAGATATACTTAAGTGATCCAACTAGCTTCCTAAATTCCTCTAGTTAGTTAGTTATTGTCAAGCCATCTTTGAGTTTGAGTGAGACTAAAGTGGACAAGGGAGTGGAAGATTCCTTTGTACCAGTCATGTTGGCTTTTTGTAAAATCTTTGAAATGTACTTATTTTGAGACAAAAAGATTCCTTGAGCAATAAGAACCACTTCAATTCTTAGAAAGTAGTTTAGAGTGCCAAGATCTTTGAAAAAGAATTGAGAAGACAATGCTTGCATGAATGCGAAAAGCAAGGTTTGTCATTACCTATCAAAATAAAGCCATCAACATATACCAACAGATTGACAATGATACCATTAGAGTGATATACAAATAATGATGAATCTACCATAGAGTTGGAGAAGTTATATGTCATGACCTGGAACTCCCATCGAGCCTGTGACAACTGCCGCGACGTCCTGATAGACATTCATCTCCCGAAATGCCCACTGGAACCCTGCAAGGCTTTAGTACTATTTTTCTCGTCTCCCCCGTGAGTAATCACCACTAAACATCATGTTTAAAGGATTTTAACTTTCTTCCAACTTAAAACAGTAGAAAAACAGTTTTCGCATCATAGGGACATTTTGGTCATTTTTCTTCAAAATTTTCGAACCAGACCAAAAACGTAGTGGGTAAGTGGAAAACACATATGTCATGATTAAAATTAAATTTAGATATATAAAACGTTCTTTTAGATTAAAATTATAACTATTTGAATATAATAAAAATATTTAAGAAAATATTCTATTTTCTTATAAAACAATTTTTATAGAGATATCAGTAAACAATTTTTGGAACGTAAAAGTAAAATAAATTCTTACATACAATAATAGAGGTAACCAAAGTATACAGTTACATTTACAGCGACACGTGGGCCTACGAATGATCGAAAGTATAAAGGACAATAAACCTACTGTTGGTGAGGTTGCAAAGCCAACTGCAGTCCTCAGCAAACTCACCTATCTACTAACTAATCTGGGCTTGAAAGGGTGGAAAGGAGAATGGTGAGTTTACACAACTCAGTGAGTAAACAAATATCACCTAAAATATCTAAAGGCGAGTAAAAGGAGACAATAAAAACTGTCTATCACCAAAAGAGTTTCATATTATAAAAATTCATTTAAATCAATTACAGTAAAATTAATTTCACCCGAATAATTAATAAGGCTTATAATTTCTTAGAAATCGTGGCTCGTGCCATAAAAATTCATACTCGGGAATACCTTGGCCAAGGCATCTAACCGAGTCCGCCAAGGCTGTTAAAATTTGATAATTTCTCCAAAACTCAGCCGTTCTTTGGCGTTAGCTGAGTTCGCCTTCACGTGGTGGTTTGGCGTGAAGTGAACTCTGTTATACCTCAGGACAACCCTTTATGCCTCTACAACTGAGATAAAGATATATAGTAGGGTTTTACCGTGCCACCTTTAAATAGGCTGGTCCACGGAAACCCAGCTACTGCAGTAGTTAATAATCCACCAATTAAATACAAATTTCAATAGCATGACTTGGTAATTTTATTGCTAAGCAATTTATCAGTACAAAGCAGACAGTTCACATTTTTCAATACAATTATCAATTTAACCAATCATGCCATAATATCATAAGCCATTAAATTCAAATCATAATTTACAATAAAGCATGTGGTCTCCAATTACTCTAATTTCAAATCAGTCATCCAATTTTCAATTTTAATTTATTTTATAAATTCACATTTTCCCCATAAAACAAGCAATTGACCAATTTAAAATCATTTTTCTACAAAATCACCACATTGAATAAAATTACTCTAGATAATTAAGACGATAGAAAGTTTACTCACAGTTTTCGAAAACTTAATTTGGGTACCTCGACTAGTGATCCTAGAGTGCAATTTCCTTGCCTTTATCGGAGGACTCACCACCTTGACACACTGCACAATAAATCAATTACTACATTTGTGCTAATTCGGTATAAAATTAACCTAAATTCTGTATGAATGCATGAAATGCTCGGGTAATCGTTTAATTACGGTGTTGGCCTAATTCGATCTTTCATCCGATTAAATTGCCAACACGTCCAATTTAGTTTCAAATTGCTCCATTTCTTTTCCAATTCTTCAAATCACCAAATACAATTCAAATAACCTAAAATTCAGCATAATCACTTTCACAATTCCTCATGAGAAATTCGGCCATGGTGGGTGCATTCACACTGAAATTTTTCCTACTTGATTTTTACACCACAAACCATCAATTCTCAACTAATTCACTTGATACAAAATCAATCCACTATCAAAACTCAACATGTAAGGTTCGGCCAATGAAGGGTACCAAAGATTATGTGATTTTCTTCACTTGTTTTCATACTACACATCATTAATCACCTAAAAACACCAACATATCTTAAAATCAAATCAATTCCATCATCATTTCCTCTCCATACCCATTCGGCCAGCCATAAACCCATTATGAAAACATGTAATTCAACCATGGAAAATAATAAGAAATGCATGGTTAGTGTAGATCTCAAGCAAAAATTGAGAAATTTTACCTTTTTCCACTTGATTGCTTAAATTTTCACAATTTCTCTTTGAATTTCTCCACCTAGGGTTTTGTTCTTTCTTTCTTGCTTTTGTTCTTGCTTTGGCCGAATATGGTGAGGAAAATGGGGAATTATGGGCTGATTGTTTTTCAAGTTAAACATTAAAAAGTCAAAGCTTGACACGTGGCATTTTCTTATTGGTCCAAAATTTAAATATTT
This sequence comes from Theobroma grandiflorum, assembly GCA_036013995.1. Classification (NCBI taxonomy): domain Eukaryota; kingdom Viridiplantae; phylum Streptophyta; class Magnoliopsida; order Malvales; family Malvaceae; genus Theobroma; species Theobroma grandiflorum. Next base: position 12,773,662 of record CP142132.1, on the reverse strand, counting down.
ATCTTTTAACCTTTAATTCTTCACCACATAAATTATCATATTTATCCATTCCAATAATAAACAAAGTTCTTGATTTTTGACAAGCGTTGGTGGGGTAAAATTATCATTTTGCCCCGGGTGGTAAAATTACTATTTTACCCTTATGCTCCGAAAATATCAAAATTAAAAATTTTCACTTCCAAACCTCAAATTATACTCCAAATGACCAATCTCATTCAAAAATTTCATCCAATATCCAAATTTAATTCTTGGGTGGCAAAATGACTATTTTGCCCTTAGATTTCGAAAATCTCAAATTGACTCCAAATCGACCTTCGAACTTTGAATTATCATTTTAAGTCATTCTTAGACTGTGAAATTCTCAATTTCATCTTAAAATTTCTATTTTAACTAGTTCGAGGCATAAATCGACTTAGTTGTACTTCTAAGCACAATACTGACTTTTATCTATTTTTCTGAGATATTCTAGTATACAAGCATGATGTCAATTATATGCATGACATGGCAGATATTTTAAAGCTGGGCTTGACATTATAGCTGATAAGGAAGCTTTTAAAAGCTTGAAACCATGCTTAAGGTACTAGTTTTAAGCCATAAATAGCTTCTTGAATTTGCATACAAAATTAGGTTTGGTTTTGTCATAGTTAATTGGTGGACGTATCACGTAAACCTATTTTATCAAATCCCCTTGCAAAAATACATTGTTCACATCAAGTTGGGGAAATGGCCAGTTGATATGTAGTGTTAGACAAAAAACAATTCTAATAGTTGTAGTTTTCACAATTGGACTAAATGTTTCATTAAAGTCAATGCTTGGTGGTTACGAGAACCATTTGGCTATCGATCTAGCCTTATATCTAGATATACTACCATTTGGATCACATTTGAGCCTAAAAACCCGCTTGCATCCAATTATTGTTCTATTAGACGGAAATGGTATTAAGTCCCATGTGTTATTTTCAAACAAGGCATTGTATTCTTCAAACATTGCTTGCTTTCAAAGAAAGTCTTTGAAGGCTTGTGTAGCATTGGTGGGTTCTGTAGGTGCAGGAAGATGATGTTTTGTGACAATATATAACTACTAAGGCTTGAAGATGTTATTTTGAGACCTTGTAACCATAGGATGTGGTTGTTGAGGTGAATCTATCATAAAAGTTAAGGTAATAGATGCGGAATTAGAATGAATTAAGGAAGATGACGTTTGTACTTGATCTTGAGTTGAGAATCTGTCACCTATGGTAGCCGTTTATAAATTGTCAGAATAAAAAGATGATAGAGAGAAGGTAGGAACGTGATCTAAGTCAAAATAATTTATTACAAGATTCCAAGCTATCTTTGAATAGTCAAAATTTTTTGTGCTAGATGACAAGATATGAGCAAATAGAAATTGGGATTCATTAAACATAACATGTCTTGATATAAAAACCTTGTTAGGTGAAAAGTCAAGACAGAGATATGCACTTTGATTTTTTGAGTAGCCAAGAAATAAGCATGGTTTAGACTTACTTTGTAATTTGTTTGCATTTTATGGCTTAAGCCATGGATAGCATAAACAGTTGAAGATTATGAGTTTAGAATAGTTTGGATCTTGATTAAATAGAACCTGATATGGACATTTACCTTGAAGTGCAAAAGATGGCAATCTGTACAATAGATAGACAAAAGTAGAGATGGCATAAGACCAATAAGATAATGGTAGAGATGCTTGATGAAGAAGAGTAAGACTTGTTTCAACAATGCTTAGGTGTCTTCTCACAACAATTGCATTGTGTTAAGGTGTGTATGGTGGTGTTTAATTGTGTCGAATGCTAAAAGAACTGAAAAAGGATGTCAGCTTTGAGAATTCACCTACAGAATCAGAGTAGATGGTAACAATTGAAGTTTTGAAATAATTCTCAATGAAGGCTTTAGGAAATAAAGAGTAAACATTAAATTTGTATTTTAAAGGATAAAGCCACATGTATCTTGAATAATGATCAATAAAGGAAAAATAATACTTATAACCATCAATAGAAAGAATGTGTGCAAGTTCCTAAACATCAAAAGACATTTGTTTACTAAACTGGAAATAAAAAAAAGATAGTTTATGCATTTTATTACAGCAAAAAGAACTGTAAGTACTAATTGTCTTTGCAATAGTACAAGGCAAAGAAAAAAGATTAAGTAGAAATGTCAAGACTTGTGAAGAAAGATGTCAAAGCCTTCGATGTCAAGTAGAGATGTCAGTTTTGAGACCTAGAAAGGCAAGAGTAGAAGGTTTGATGAGAGGTTCTTTATCTTGAAATGAATAAACTCAATTCCTATTCAAGTATTGAGCAAGTGGCTCTTTAGTGTGAAGATCCTTTACCAAGAAAGAAAAAGGAAAAAATTCAATAAAAACTTGATTAGAATTAGTAAATTTTGAAATTAATATGAGATTGGATTGTACTTATGGAACAAAAAGAATATTATTTAAAGAAAAAGAATGAGATGATGATGTAATAGAGGTTGACCTAGTATGGGAGATAGACATACCAGTACCATCATCGATGTATAGTGAATCAGAGCCACCATATTCCATAGAGAAATCCAAATTGTGTAATTTATTGGTGACATGATGAGAGGCACCAAAATCCACTAGCCAATTTGTTGAGTTTTTAATGTCAACATGGTTGGCGTAAGGAGTAGGTTGTCAAGGCTTAAGTTTGAAGTAGTGTTTGGCAGAATGACTTGGTTTGTCACAAAATTGACACAACTTTAGAAATGGGTATAAAATAACAAGTCGCATTTTGACTAATGGCAATTAGTTAATCATTAGTCTTAAGAGCGTATTTGGCTCCAAATAAAAATATAAAAGTTTATTTGGCTTAAAATGAAAATACAAAGGCTTAATTGAATGCCATAAAAAAATTAATACTTATTTAAAATTTTCTAAATAATTTAAAATTTTTTTATGTATTTACTATATATATATATATATACATACTAGGAAGATAACCTGCGCGTTGCTGCGGGTTGTTAATTAGATGAAAATTTTTTGAATAACAGAAAAATATTTATTAAGTGAATTGGTAAGAATTATTTAGTTTGGTTAAATATAAAATTATACTGGTTGTGAAATTGTTATTTTCTTACAGAATAGTTCATTGCATATAGAGAAGCAAAGAAAGTTGTACATTTGTAGATAATTGAAGTATTGCAAGAATAGAAGTAAAAGTAAATATGTATTAGATATTTGTAGGATAATAGGTTTTTATGTAGTTGTTAGAATATGCATACAAAAGCGTTGTACATATATTGATAGTAGTCCCAAAATAGTGGCATACAAAATCTTGTCATTGTGATATTATCTATTCATTTTTTTCGTAGACATCATTATAAGATGGAGATAGAAAAAACCTGCTCCATCTCTAGTAAAAGTTACTTCCTTGTCCAAAAAGTTTTATCCTTATCATTCTGCTTGTGTCTTGCATCTATTGTTCATATGAGAGAATTAAGCATTTTTTTTGTTTGATTGTTATTATGATATTATTATTTTAAGAAAACTATGTTAATTGAAATAGCTTACTTATTCAATTTTCATATTTTTTTCTTAGAGACTCCTTTGGAAATAATTCCTTTGTAACTTGTACATTTGTTGGTGATGCTGCTATTTCCAATTGCGTGTGTTGGATTGTTAGCAGTGGTGGTTGGGAACATGTAGGTTGTTCATTTACTAAGCTTGTTCCTTTGTGCGTTTTTGATGTTTCAACTGAGGATTCTTTGAAGTTGGTAGAATCGAATATCTTGAAAATTGTCAGTCTAGCTTCAATAGCTTTTCCTATAAGCCTTACCCTGAGTGTTCTTTTTGTATTTATCAATGCTTTGATAGGAGGAGGAAGAACCATTTTATCTATTATTTTGATTGCAGCCAACTCACTAATGGTAGCCCTAATTAATTTCTCAGCTTGTTGACCAAAAGCAAGCAATTGAAATTTTCCAATCAAGTTTTCAATTGTTAGTTCTAGAATCATTCCGTAGTCAAAATTTAAAATTTATGTGATTTTTACATTTCATAACAATATATTTTTTAGTAAAGTGACTCAGAAGCAATTTTAAAGATACTTACATTAGAACTGGTGTTTTCTAGTCATGGACTGGGTACCAAAACTTGCTAGCACAGAACTGCAAACTTGTTGCACATTGATTGCAAGCGTTATAGTACCATTCGTTTGGTGCTTCAACATTAATAATGTTTGCAGTGAGCTGAAACTTGGTATTCTGTCATTTTGAAAAACAATATTGTATTCATGTGAAAGACAATATGATTTTGGGTTTATCAAGGATATTAAACTACTGATTGCTAATTGTTTTATAGAAAGAAGTAAAAGTATTTTTTACCAATGTCTTTTTCGGTTCAATTGCTAGCAAATCAACTATATGAATGTCTGACACTGTCGATTGTTGGGCAAAGTGGAATTGAGTGTGTGCTTCCAACAGTTGAGGGGCTACTTGTATGGGTTCTTTTTGGTACCTAATAATTAGTAATGTACTGTTAGTTTTTATTGTAGTGCTAAAGTTAATATTTGTTGTTGAATGTAATGAGAAAAATGCTTGTGACATTACCTTTGCTTTAGTTCATTAACTTCTGGAATTTCTAGATCAATGTATATTCTTATCGCTGAGCAAGATGATGCATACAATGATCCTACAAATTGTCAACACTTATTTGTTAGTATATTTTGTGTGTAGAATATGCAATGTTGTTAGTACAATAGTAATATAAAATATACTCACGCATGTAAGTTTTGATCATCAATCCGGTAAATGCACGTACAACATTTGTATTTTTCTACAATATTTGTTTTTCTTGTATGGATAATGCTATATCTCCATACAACACCACTTTTAAACTATCACAATTGTATTTAGTCACCAAAAAGTTGAAATTATTATTTATAAAGTTCTGCCAATATCATTCTACAAATTTGATATTTAATGGTGTTTTTCATTCACCTTGCACTTTGAATGTAGATATCTCATTTTTGTATAGAAGCATCTCTATTGTTTAGTTGCACTTTTGTTACAGGTTTTATTGTTGTGACAACACCAATAACATATATCATTATTTGACATAAAAGAAAATTAGAACAAAGTGAGAAAAGTTATTGTAAAATAAACTTTGATTTTTGAGTATATTTTTGACAGTACTTGTCAATAACTTTTTTTGATATATCTTATCATGAAGATCTTTGAAGTAGACAAAGTTAAAGTGGTAGTCTGGATATTAAGTGTTGTCTTCAGGAATTTCTTTCACTTTTGATATTCTTGATAGAACTATCATCAAAGCTCCAGGAAGAACATTAAAGTTGTGCTTTGATTTCATAACTCAGTATTTATCAATGAGATTGACAGAACCTTTTTTGAGGATTCGTATAAATAGAGGTGCATCGAAACCTTTAATCATTGCTTGCATAACATTTTTTTGTCAATAAGAAAAAGAGTTAAGTTCAACACTTGTATTGCTGTTGAATCTATTGGAATTTACAATAAACTAGAGAAGATGGTGTTGTAAAATTTACCTTTACATCAGCAATTAAAAAGTCAAGACTAAGTGGATTTTTTGGATTGTCAAGAGTTGTGGATTTCTAAATCCTAAAAATCTTTACTTTGATTCTAGCTGGTGGTTTAAACAACTATAAATCAGTAAGATATTCATGTTCCATTTATTCTTACAAAAACAGAATGCAAGGAGATAATTTTATGAGAATTAAGGCAATAATGACAATTTGTAAAGACTATGTCAATCAACTTGGGAGTTACAAATATTAGGTTGTAAAAGTATCAAATATAACAATTTATTCTATAGTTAAAATGAATAATAATATTGAAGTGTAATAAACAAAAAGATGTTAATGAAATCAACAATTTGCAGAAGAAACATAACAGAAAATAAAACATTATAAATATGAAAAACAATGAGTGTGTAATAAAGAAAGTATGATATAACAAACAAAACATAGAAAATTGTCTTAAAAAGAGGAAGAAATTATGATAACCTGGTTGTAGGTTTTCGAAAATTTCTTTGTAGACTATATTTTTTGTTTCATTTGATTGTTGTTTGTCCTCATTCAAAATCAAGATTTTCAATCCCCTCCATGATGCAACTCTTGACAATGCTACATACAATTGATCATACGTAAAAATAAGTTTTGGCAAGTATAAAACTACAATATTAAGAGTTTGTCCTTAACTTTTATTTATCTTCATGCTATAGCATAACTTAACTAGAAATTGTTTTCTTTGGAGTACAAAATGCCATTTTTGTTGTTTAATTGTCTTTAATATCCTTGGTATAAATACTATGTTACCTGCAAAACATCCTGACATTATTTTACCTTTTATAACAGTAAGAGCTAGTTGAGTAATTAGAATTCTTGTTCTGTTGTAAAGTATAGAACTTTGATTTATGTTCCTCAATAACATAGCAACTGTACTTACCTTCAAATCAAGTTGATGATTAGGAATACCAGGAAAGTTAAGTGAATTTAAAAATTCTACTAGATATAATAGTTCATGCTTCGTAGAATAGTTTGTAGATTTTGATATTTGGTCGATGTTGAAATATGACTTGAATGTACTTGGAATCAAATTAAGCACATATGAGTTTATAACATCAACAGTTTCATTATAAGGAGTAACGATTGATCCTCGTTTCAATTAATCTAAGTCTGCAAAGTTTTATTGGAGTTGGTCATATACAGCTGAGACAATAGTTTCTATTAGAATTTCAGTTGACGGTATCAATAAATCTTCTGGTCTTTGAATCCGACATGGTTTCTCTTCAATTTCATAGTTAGAAGCTTGAATGTTTTCGTTTCCTATGTCCAATAACCATTGAGCGAAACTTGAAATTTCAAGCTTGGTATGTTCATCAAAATTAGACTGCAAAAGCCTCATTTTTGTCTTCAATTCATATATACAACAATTTTTCCATAATAGTGACTGATTTGTTGATGCATTTACAATGTTTGACCTTGTTCCAGCTTCCACAACAAGTAATATTTGTATGAAATCTTCTCCTAATAGTATAGTCTTTCCACCAAATGGGCTATTCTCAGTTTCTAGACAACTATAATTTAGTAAATCTTGTAAGCTTTTATTTAAAACTTTAAAACAAAATTTGTGAATCATTGGAGCTTCATTCCAAACAATCAGACTGGTATTTCAATCAATGAAGCAAGTTGTGTACCTCTTTTTATCTAACACGTTGAACATTCATTAATACTTAATGGAATTTTGAATCTGGAATGTGCTGTCCTTCCTCCTGGTAATAGTAGAGATGCAATTCCAGATGAAGCTATAGCAAGAACAATTTTTCATATTGATCTAATTCTTGAAATTATTGTATTCCATAGATATGTTTTTCCTGTACCACCATGTCCATAAATAAACAGCATCTGACCTTTATTATTTTCAACAGATTTTTTAACAGCCTTATAAACATTTAATTGTTCAGAATTCAGGTTTGACAAACACTGTAAATGTTCCTTCAAAAGTTCTTGTAAATCATAACTGATTTCTTCATGGATTAATCTATTTTGGAATGTATATAAAGAACCTTCTATTGGGAATGGTAGATTAAACTCTAACAGGGAACTACAATTTCTATTAAAATTTTTTTGTAGAGCTATCAAAGTAAAATTCTTGATGTCATTTTCTAGAAGTTGATACTCAGCAACACCAAAAGCTTCTCTCAGTTTATATTCTATGTCGTCACTAATGTATTCCCAACTATTTTCCCAAAGTGATGTAGGATTAGCTACTTCACAGAACATCACAATGGATACAAAAAGTTACCTTAACTGTTCACTGGTTGCCCATTTTTAAGCTTGTGTTATTGCTTCTGTCCATTCTTGGTCATTTCCAAGTAATCCTAACGTTTCACATGCTGCTTGATATGTAGAATGAAGTATTCCTTCCACTGTTCTTAGTTCTTCGAAACCTCTTAGACCTCTGATAACATTCAATAGTAACCGAAAGAAGTAAAGTTCCCCTGTTGTTGGATGAACATATGTAATTCTTCCAATAGATTTACCTTTTTGTCGCCTCTTCCAAACTATTTCAGATTTTGACCAAACCCACTTTGTTGGAAAGTTTACATAAATTAGTTCTCTTACATTTTCAAACAACTGATTTGTTTTCATCCATTTTGTGAACATGGTTTTGTCACATTAGGCCTGTGGATCACTCCATACAAATTATCAATCTCATTGAAGTATATATTTTGCTGATCTAGTAAATAAATTACTAATTTTTCAACTGCTGGTTAATGATGGTGTATATCAAATGCAAACATTCTCCAACATGATTCATAGGCCGATAAATATCTACAATCAAAGTACACTTTAATTTCATCAAAACAGTTTGATATTTCTTGTTATTCTATATTGTTATTTAAATTGCCATTGAGAATGATTGCCTTAGCTTTGTTTGGACCCTTATTACTATATTTGAATAGATATTTGATAGCCTTTGATCTACTGCAAAGTTCTACATTAATATGAGCTTTATATTTAACAACCAAATCAACATTATGAGGCACAACAAATTTGTTATCCAATTCGACATTATTTTTAACAATAACACATGATTTATCAATTATCTGTCTTCTTCTATAGAGAACAAACTTATCTTCATTAGATATTGTTTCTGACTGATATTGTTTTGGCAAGAATTTCGAACATTTACTTCTAACCATACATGGAGAAGAAGGATTGGACATACCACATGGTCCATGCATCATAAAATTTGAAATAGCTTCGTACCCAATTGGATCAAGCTCTTTATTTGGAATTTTAGCTGATATTATTCTATTCACATCTTGTTTATTCTTACACTTTGTAGTAGATTCTAACCAAAGTAGTATGTGAACATGTGGAAGACCACGCTTTTGAAATTTGATTGTCTATGCAATTATGAAACATAAAACAAATAGAAAGAAACAAAAACATCAAAATCATAAGTATCATATAATTGAAAATAAAAATAAACATTGACAATTAAATCGATATTGTAAAAAAGTACAATATATACAAAAACTTTACCTGCTGAAACTGGTCCAAAATGCTTGTTTTTAATCATTTCATCCATGAAGTACTGAAGCTTTAATTTGAATACTCTTAAAACTATATTAGGTCTATCTTGTGGCTGTTGGCCATGAATCATAGATAAAGCTTCATTGATTTCTGATCATTTTGCATTGCAGGTAAATGTTATGAACAAATCTGGGCAACCATAGTGTCTACAAATTGCCATTGCATCTTAATAATTTTGGAATAGCTACCGTGTACTTCTAATGAACGTTGTAGGTAATATTACCCGTTTTCCAACTGTGCTACCTTGTAGATCACTTCTCGACACAACATCTTTCAATCCTTTATGCATCTCAGCCCTTAATGTTTTTGATTACTTCTTACAAATTGTAATCTTATTTCTTCAACTACACAGAAGGCATCAATGACAAACTGTTGAAACAGTCTACCACCTCTAAGTAATGTACTTTCGTTAGGATTTCGTTGCTGAATTACATAAGCATAATATTCCCTTATTGAAATCTGTTTTCTTTTTGGTCTCTTCTTGATGGGAGAGTCAACATAACTTACATCTAATCTATATCCATCTTTTCCATATGGAAACAATATAGGCTACTGCATTGCTATGAAAAAGGGATGAAGCTCACTTATTCACTTAAGTCCATTAGTTTTATGCTCGACTATAATGTCACGATAACTGTCAGACACTTTTATGTCTCCAATAATCAATCCTGTAAGTTCTGATCTAGTAGGAGTGGTTTAAATTTTGTCTTGGTTATTTCATGCTCCGAGTAATTTAAGCTGAATTGTAATATATGTGATTCTTTAGATCGATCTCTTACTTGTCTAAACACTTTAACTATTTCATTAGTATCATTAAACATCTTTATTAGACCTTTCACTATAGACTTATCTATGATATTACTAGTATTTTCATGTACAAAGATAGGCATTCTGTTTGATACCTTATTATCAGTATCATATATATATAATTGTGCAAACTTAGGTTTGTGTCCTATTGTAGAAAGTAAAGAGCCAATACGATGATGATTTTGCCCATTGATTCTAAATATATATGGTCCTACACTACTATTTATACTATTATCTATCCTACCACCAATAGAGGTAAATTGAAACATAGAATTATAGATATTAATGTTCTCTCTAAATTTACTACTTCTACCATCCCCTTTGTAATCTAGCAAAATATCTAAGAAATGTGGTTTACAGTTAAACGAAGGTAATCGAACCGTACCTTGTTGACAACATAATGTAAATGTACAAAAAGTTGTAATTTGAGTTGTATCAACTCTTTTTTCATACCACATTATAGCACCACAAAAGGGACAAACGCAGGTTGGTCCACTAAAGTTATATGTTGAGTACTGTTTTCCTATTATGTGAGTAACAGTAAATAATATGTTACAAAAATTGCAGACTTAAGATTTACAAAATAGAGAAAGCATATTATAATTCAAACATTACTTACTTGTATGTCCAATAAACGTTAATTAGTTTGACCTTTCATTTATTTGTTCATGTTGTATAACTCTAGAAGAAACAATCCTATGATACCTTTTATCTTTTCTAAAAGGACAAAAAATGTAGATTGATAAACAACATTTCAACTAAAAATTGCTTGGATAATTGCAGAAGAACAATATAGCATGACTTAACAATTATTAAAGTTATGCATATACTTTGGACATGAACTTTTCCTTTTTGAATTCTGGTCAAGAAAACAGTGGTCATAAACTGATCATTCATGATAGGTACATCATATAGATTTTCAAAATAAAAATAAGATGTTCCTAAAGACTATATAGATTTATTCATCGATTGGAACATCATATAGATTTTCAAAATGAAAATCAGATGTCTTAACATTACGTTCATGATAACCTAAATTACTACTGTTTAAGTCATTATGAGCACTTACTCTGTTAACAGTTATCATAACATGACTACTGCTTCTAACAGGATATTCCTCCATGCTAAATGGGAAAGTTGAGTTTTCAACAAAAGGTACATCAAAAAAATTGTTTGATGAACCAACAGGAAAGTTCACAGACTAAATAACTTGTCTATATCTTGCTCTTTTTCTCACACGTTTATTCCACATGATATCTGTATAATATACAATACATGTTAAATATTTGTTACATAAATTAACTCACATCATATATGGCTCTTTTTTATACCAAACACACAAAACATGTGTAAGCAACATTGCATAATATTCATACTACAAAAATTGAATGAAAAAACTATACGATCATTATTATCATTTGAATAGTATTTAACATCTATACTTGTATGCAAATAACAAAACAAAGACTTAAGTACAGAACAAATTTTGTATACAGTGATAATTGTCAAAGATAAATGATAGAGTAAAAGATTTACCAATAGAGGAAATAATATACAGAAATAATCATAACATACTTACCATGAAACTAATAGAACAACAACAAAATGAAAAATTTAATTTATATTTGTTAAAAAAATAAAAAAAGGAATAAATAATCAATATGTATTTCAAACTTACTCTTAACAGATTTTCTCTAAGAAAAGCTGGTTAAACCTCTAACTGATATATTTGAACAATAACTCCAAGAAACTACCACAACAAAAGCTTAGATGAAAATGAGCTAACAAATATTTCAATATGTTCATAGCAACTCCAACGTCAATTGCATGATAATCATAAATAAAAGAAAGAGTACAATGTATTAACCACACATTTTAAACCTACACAATATACCAATAAATACTTCAAAATTTAGACAACAAAAAAATCCAAAATAATTAAAAAAACAAACATCTTAAACACTTACAGCACGTTTGGTTGGAGGAATGGCTATGCCATTCCCCTTCTATTCCCCATCAATTCTTGTCCCCTCGTTTGGTATCAAAGTGCAGCACGGAATAGGAATTCCTCAGTCATTCCTATTCCGTGCTGTAGGGTAATAAGGCTGGCTTAATTGTTCCCGATGTCCCCCTCAGTAATGGCTATTCCATGTCTCATGGAATAGCTGTAATATTATTAATGATAAAAATACCCTCATTCTTATTTGAAAATTTCAACTTTGGCCATATAAAAGATTTTTGTTTCTCTCTTTTCCTCATTCCCCTCTCTCTAGATCTGCATTTTCCTTTTTTTTGACTTGCCCCTCTTCCGCCGTTCTTCGTCTTTCTCTCGACCGATCTGGCGCTCAACAGCCAGATCTGGCTGCGGGAAGCACCTTATCTGGTGCTTCCTGACCAGATCCCGCGGTTGGATCTGGCACTCCATGGCCAGATCCAATTGCCGGGGACACTGATCTAGTGTTCTAATGGCTAGATCCGGCCACATGGTGCGCCAGATCGATGTTACATGAGACTGGTCGCCTTTCCGGCGACCAGATTACTGGGAAGAAGAAAGAACAACTAAAAAAATAAAAAAAATTATTTATAAATATTAAAATATTAATGTTTTATTTATTAAATTATTAATACATCAAATGTTTAATGAATATAAATAAAAAATAAAAAATTATTAATATTTTAATCATAATAATATTAAATTATAAATAAAATATTAATATTTAATGTATTAATAATTAAATTATACTAAAATATTAATATTTAAATTATACTAAAATATTAATATTTAAATTATTAATTATTAATATTTTAATTAAATTATAAATTATTATTACCCTAAAAAATAAAATAAAAAATAAATAATCATATATAATAAAAGGTATTTTTGTCTTTTTATTTTCTATTCCTTTCTTATTCCAAAGTTATTGTTACCAACCAAATACTGCATTAAGTAGTAATAGCCATTCCTACTCTATTCCATTCATTAAACCAAACAAAATAATAATTATTCTTTTTTATTCTCACCTTATTCTATTTCTATAGAATACCTATTCTATTCTATGCCTGTCTATTCCGCGAATCAAACGTGTGGTTAATATTTAAATATCTTATTATCAAAATTGATGAAAATGAAAATTATGTTAAATAAGCAAAAGAATAAACTACTGAAAAAAAAAACAGAGGTCCTGTTATTAGTTGGAGAACAATCAAAGCATCACAAATAAATTAACTTAAACAAAATAAAGATTTCCTGCAACTTATATGTTGTAAGACTAAATGTTATATCGAGAAAAAAGCAACAAAACATAGACTAAAGTCGAACTATTAAAGGAAAAAAATGAACCATTAATAATCAATCAAGAACAAAAAAGAGTAATAAGAAAAAGATACAACCTTTCCAAACTGATGGAAAATAAAAAAACCAAAGACCACAACCTATACAAACCAAAAGCTGGGAAGGGTATTCGAAAAGCCAAATGTTTCTCTTACAAACAAAAACAATATAACTATAATACTTAAAGGAAAAAAATTCAACTCTTGATAATCAATCAAGAACAAAAAATAATAATAATAAAAAAATATAACCTTTGCAAATTGATGGAATACAAAAAAATCAAAGACTAGAATGTAGACAAAGCAAAAGCAGTAAAGAGTATTCCAGAAACCAAACGTTTCTCTTGCAAACAAAAACAAATAACTATAATATTTATAATAGAAAAAGGCAAGAGAATTGTAAGAACTGGAAAATAGTCCCACAAACCCAAAAAATGGGTCAACAACACTTCTTGCATTAAAATAAGCATTAGACAGAAAAGTCAAGGCAACTAACAATTGACATGACCGGATAACAGAGCAAAAATCTCCATATATTTTATCTCTTTTTTCTTTCCAATCATCAAAACGACATAGTTTTCAAAGGCTAACAAAACCCTAACAACCTAACTCAATCGATCAGCTGCTCCTAACAACCATCACAATCAACCAAAAACAATAGATTGGCCTGTCCTTGCCCAACATTCGACCAAAAACAATTGATGAACCTAAAATTAACAAACCCAATGCTTATTCAACCATTCATTCCTTAATTCCCTTCTCTTTTGCCTCTCCCCCTGTTAAGTCCTTCAAGTACTGCCTCTCTTCATTCCTCTAAGCTTAACAAAACGCCAACAATCTAACTCAATTGATTTGTTTCTCCTACCAACCATCACAATCAACCAAAAACAATTGACCTGTCTTGCTTTCCCCATCATCAGACCAAAAACAACCAATGAACCTCAAAACAACAAACCCAATGCTTATTCAACCATTCATTCCTTAATTCCTCTCCCTCTCCCCTCTCCCCCCGTTAAACCTTTCAAGTACTACCTCTCTTCATCCCTTCCTTTTAAACTTCTCTTCCCTTGCCTATTCCTTTTGCCAATAGCTTCCCACTGTGCGTAGCTTCGCATTGTTTTTGTCCTTTGCTTCAACACAAATGGAGCCAAAAAAAAAAAAAAAACCTAAGATGATCCGTCGTTTTCACCTAATGAGACAAAAAAAATATAAGCGGAGGAAAGAGCTAAACGACGTCGTTTGGATCGAACAAAAGGGAGAAAAAAAAAACACTAGCATGCTCAAAACGACATCATTTTGATGCTACAAAACCCCAAAAAAAAAAAAACAGACCATTCAATTGAGTGACACTTTTCATTCAATTGGGCATGCAATTAAAAGCAATTGAAACAGTAAAATCAGATCCTACTTTTATTTGATAGTATAGATAAATATATTGTGTTCTAGAGCTTTCTTATTTCTTGACCAAGCCAATTGTTAGAACTTCAACCAAATTCTAACTTTTTGCAAAGTGAGAAGGTGAAAATTTATCCCTCTCGTCTAATTTTATTTGTCTTTTATTTAACTTTCATGCATATTATAGAAATTTTTTTTAATTTAATTATAGTTTATATTAAAATTTTAAAATCTTTTTTAATATTAATGTTTAAGGATTTTTAATGTAAAAAAGGAACTACGAAAAATAAATTTAATACATGAAAAAAATAAGAGTATGAGACGTACAAAAATAATAAGTTTGGATTTGATTTGAGATATCTTAAAAAGAAAAGAAAAGATGAAAAAAAATAAAAAACAGGAGGTGCGTGATCAAAGAAAAGTATATTTCCTTAAGTGATCTAAAGATGGATGTAGAGCTCTTTAGTGCATAAAAAAGAAAATAGTGTTGGGACAAATATTATATCATTCTATATTGATATTGTTGATGTAGTATCAAAGGATTTGACGAATGCGGATAAGGGTCAAGGTTTCTTCCCTCTGTACACATTCTGCCTGCCTTAATTTGACTGATCAGTTATCATTGATTGCTGGAAGGCTTTCATGGCCATTTTAAACGGTTGTTAATCAAGTCTGGTGAACTTATTGCATTTGTTTGCGCAACCTTTCAAATTTTGTAAAAGGCTGAAAGCTATGGTTATCTGTGTTGTAGTTCTCAACTCTTTTTCTTTTTTCTCTTTCCGAATGTTGGGTTTTCTTTCTTTCATACCTGTGTTGCGTTCACGTGTAGCACGCATATCTTTCTTTGTGTGAATTATATTCTTTTTGATTCATAAATTTTAATTTCATAGCCTGCAACCTTTTCAGCAAATCAAGAACAATGTAGCCAAGAGAATTTAATAATTTTTTCCTTTTAATTATGATATCATATTAATTAGACAATTGATATCTAAGGGGACAACCCCACAGTTAAGAATCCTAAGATTTTAATTTTAATAGGTTTAAAGTCTAAATTTATTGAGAAAAGTGGGGTAAAATTATTTAAGAGATAGAGAAGAGTTACTTCTTATTATGTAGCCCAAGATTGAATTATATACATTTGTACATGTATCATAAAGAATTAGACAATTAATAATTGAAAATTAAATTAAACAAATACCCTATGGTAAGTTGAATTAAAAAATTGATGATGTATCTTGTCATAGATTTGTGAATCTCCTTGGAATGATGTATGATTTTGTGTTCTTTTTTTTTTTTTTTTTTCATACGATGTTTATTGGCCTTGGATATCTTGCTTTTTCCCTTAAGTTGTCTGCATTTTCTTCACTCTCTTTTTAATTTTCAAACACTCAGCTGCTTTTGTGGAATTACTTTCCCATTCTACTTTTAATGTTGCAAATGCTTCGCATGAAAATCATATGGGTTGAGATATTCTCTATTATTACTTTGACCATTTTCTTTTTAGTATGTATACTCATTATTATCATTCACACATATGAAATTCATCAGTCATTAAATATAAAACCCACATATGTAAATAATAATGGTCAAAAAAATAATGGAGGGGAGATGAATTCAAATTCTTCATTTGCTACACATTTCTTGCATGAAAATCATAATTAGTTGAGATCTCCTATACTATTTTTTTTAATAATCACTTTTTAATATATTTGTCATCATCGTTCACCTATGTGGGATTTAGTCATTAATTGCTACACATTTCCTGGATGGAAGGTGAATCCAAATTATTCATTTTCAAAATGCATTTCCTTTTGTGATTGAACAATTTCATCTAATTTAAACAAGAGAAAGAAACGGTTTCCTTTAATTCTATCCTATCCTACGTGTCAAATCTACACATCTTGTTGTTCTTTAATTCTGCCCCTATTAGAGAGATAAACATCAAGAAAAAGAAAAGGAAGCGAAACAAAAATGGGAAAAAGGAAATGGTAAGGATACCTACCAAAAGAGTATTTGCACGCTTGTAAAAGAGCGTGTGGGAATGGGAATTTCTCGTACAGTGTTTTAGACAGTGATAGACAAAAAAAAGATTATAAAATAAAAATAAAAAAAAGAGTTTTGAAGGGAAAAAAACAAATGAGAAATTGAGTAGTGGAGGAGCAGATTCACAGACTGGTGGAAGCAGATGATGGGGTGGCTGCGAAATAAAGCCTTCTTTGAAACACATAAACAATTGAATAAGATCCTGTCCGTACCCTTGTCAAATACAACTTGGCCATATTTTTGCAATGAAAAGCTAGGCACTTTGTAAAATCAAATGAAAATTAGAAAAGGAAAAACAAAAAATTGGAAGGACAAGATGGATGAATATAACTATAGTTTTCTGTGTGTTATGGAGCATCCCAAATTAACTAATTAAAGAAGAAGCCCTTTTCACTCCGTCACTTTCTTTACTTGATCCAAATGAGTTTCCAAGGCTTATCTAAACAGTTCCTCACTTCTAATATGCTTGTTTTTCGTAAATTTGATTCAGGGTTAATACTCGTCCTTCGAAGGTATTCTCCATTTCTCTGTTTAGACTATTTTCAGTTGAGACATTCCCTTTGATCAAAACCCATCTTACTAAGTGCGTGATTCTTGAGGCATATTGGAAAACATGGAATTTAGGTTTTTTGTTTTTTGCAAGCAGAGAAGATTTCTCCTCAGAATCTGACAAGTTCACTATGAGCAACATGTCTGTAGCTCTTTCATTTTATTAGTAATTCTGTCTAAGATAAACATAAGGACTAATGCTTGACCTACTAGTTGTTACCTACCAAACAGAAGATTAAATTCAAAGTTGGACCCTCTTCTCCCTCTCCACTTTCTCCAAGATATATCTAGCAAGAAATCCTCGCTAGCACGATAATTTCTCTTATCTCTCTATCTCTTCCTTTAAAGGGGGGGGAAAAATTGTACCAATGATGTAGTATTTATCAAAAACTACTTAAGTTGTCTACTCAAAGGATTCCACTTCAAAATTAGCCCGCTTCAAGGATCCAATGGCTTCAAATACACTTGTACTCCATATTTCGGCTTTATAGTCATGACAACGACCGGAGCATGGCGATAACTTTCCGAAATTGTGAAGCTAAACCTTGAAATCAACATGGCTAATATAATCTTAGCTTCCATCATAGCAAAAGATTGGCCAACGCAATTCCGAGGGCCTGCAGCAAATGGTATGAAATGCCGACCAGAGGCAAATGGTCTTGAATTAAACCTCTCAGGTTTGAACTCATTTGCATCCTTTCCCCATAATTCTTCACTATGATGTATCGCCAGCACCGGTATCCATATTGATAGTCCCTTAGGGATGAAAAGGTCACCTAACTTTATGTCTTCGAAAGCCATCCGGGGCAGGACTGTAGCTGGTGGATATAGTCTCAATGATTCATTTATAACCATGTGTAGCTGCAAAATCAAACGAGACATTCGTGTAAGTTTCTCTAGTTTATGAGTAATTTTTCGAGTAAGGAAACTATCAATAACCTGGAGGCAGAGAGTAGTACCAACTAGCAAGCTTTGGTTAATGGAGGATGATAAAAACTATTGATGCCACTAATACATTAATTTATAACAAGTAATATTTCTAAGGGAATGCGAAGTCCTTTGACCCCCTTTTTGCTGATCAACAATATTCTAATAATTATCATTAGGCCAGCGAAGCAGCTAAAAAGTTTAATAATTGGAGTTCTTTAACTTTTCTTATCAGCAATAAGAGTGCTGAAGGTATAAACTCTTTAAGTGGAGAGCCATGAACTATAAGCTGTTCAGTAGAACCTATTGCAGGGTCTTGGTGGAGACTAGGAAACTTCATGTTATACCTTTGCTGGAGCCTTTTCAGACTGCTTTGTTATATAGAGAAGGTCCAATATTATTTCAGTATGATTTTGAATTCAAAAAGGAATCTGCATGCTTTGGGAGTTTTTATAACCAAAGAAAATGGTTAATGCTATCAGACAGCTAGAAGTAGCCAAGTAGGATCTGATATAGGTACAAATTGGCTTTGTCCAAAAATAGCTAGTGGTGGAAGAGTCTTTTTAAGAAAATCTGCCCTTTTATAACACCCCCCTCCCCCTCAAAATAAAAACATACAAATAAAATCAAAATTATCCCCTCTTCCCACAAACAAAAAAAAAATAAAGGGGGGGGGGGGGGGGGGGGGTGGTGAGGGGAGAAAAAGGGTTAAGAGGCTTTTTGGCTTACCAAAGTTAGTTTGGAGAGTTGATCAACAGAGGGAACCCCGCCATTGCAGACCTGTTTGACCTCAGCTCGAACTTTTTCCTGCCAAGCAGGGTTGCTGGCTAGTAACATGACAGTCCATGTAAGTAACAGGGCAGTAGTTTCATGGCCGGCGAAAAAGAAAGTTTTGCATTCATCCATGATCAGCTGCAGGTTTAGGCTAAATTTGTCACTTCTCTTCTTTTCCATTTCATTAAGCAGCATACCTAATAAATCATTCCCATATGAACTGCTCCGACCGATCTCTACACAATCTCTTCGGCTTTGTATAATCTCCAATAGCAATCTATCTACCTCCATCTTCAGGGACTTTATTTCTCTGTTATATTTGGTTGGGAAGAACCTGTAATAAATTAATGAAAAATTATATACATTTTTCTTTCCTACTAGCTGGAAAAGAATCAGGGGTCTTTTCAAAGAACTAGAACTAACTTGAAAATGATGGACAAGGGACAAAAAAAAAAAAAAGAAATGTTTAAAGCTGTACCATTGAAACTTAGAGAAAAAAATAAGATGGAATCTTGTAAAGGTAATTGAAACAAGAAAACGTGACCACAGAAAGGGGATATATAGGCTTATTTTTATCAAAAAAAAGTCCGGAAAATCCTTCCGGTGTCAATCGAACAAAAAAACACTCACCGGCTCCCTGGAAAGCACAGGTGCCTGCTTGCTTGAGCGCAAAGGTGTTGCAGAGATGTTAAAAGATGGAATATTTGCTTTCCTTTCTCGTAACTGCTATCGAATTCGGTTCTTGCTATTATATCTGCAGTAAGTCTAGCCATATATTCTCCAATTTCAAACTCTGTCTGGCCTGATTCTACTGCATTTTGCAGTGATTGGAGCGTATGCTTAGTGCATTCCAACATGTGCCCAGCATAACTCTGTTGAAAAAATTATAGAAAGAAAGAACAATCCAATTCCAAACCATTAAAAACAACAAAGAAAATATCAGAAAAAAGAAAACAAAATGCGTAAAACATATCAGAATACCTTAAGCTTATCCCCCATGAATGCTGGAGCGGCTATATGGCGCTGGTGGTACCAATCCTGGCCGTTCGCCATTAACAAACCTCTCCCCGTAAAATGTTTTGAGCCCTGCTGTTGCAGCCATGATTTGCCCGTTACAAGGTGGAACTTGGCCATGAGTTCTTTGATCAATTCAGTCTCTGTCAGGCACATCCTTGGCTCAATCCCATGCCAATATATAAATCTTTTCCCTGTCAAAACCAGCCAAAAAAACAAACCAGAAGACAAACATAAGCTGTTTGGCAGCACGCAAAATCAAAATTCCTTTTTAACTGTCACATCTATGGTAAGATTGTTGCAGACCATATGATTTAGACCAGTTGACATAATGCGGTAGAAGCCGGCCAACGATGTCATGGTCGATGCTAACCATGTCTTTTGAGGTGGATTGGGTGGTTAAGTTGAACATTTCGATCATGTTGCCAGTAATTCGCCGGGGTTTGGGGCCACGCACTCCTTGTTTGGCCATGATTTTCCTGATGCGTCTAGGATTCAGCATGTAACATGAGATTGTGTCAAGCACAACTTTAAGCACCAAGGAAATAAATAGAACCAAAAGGGTCATTAAAAACACCACTACAGCAGCCATGATGGCAGTCAATACAAAATTTAGCTTTTGTATCAAATCAGTGCCAAGAGAGAAAAGAGGGTGTTGAAAGGAATGAGAAGGAAAATTTGCTGGTGTGTTTACTAACGCTAGGAATGAAGCCAATTTATAGTTGAACCAGAGCCCATGAATATTTTTAATAGGAAATAACAATATAAAAAATAAATTTGGACTTTTTGTGACCAATGATTTGAAGGTAGCACATTTTAAGCACTTGCAAAGGAGGATAAAAGGGTAAATTCAAGTGAAATATTCAATTTAAATTGCTTGAATTGCTAAGAGGGACGGTTAAATAGCAAATTGGGCAGAATCCTGCTGCAGGAGTTATTGATACCAGCGAAGGTTTGACTCCCATGGTAATTCCGCATATAGATGGCAGTCGTATTAATGACCATGCTGACAAAAAAATTTTAGTGGACGTATGTGTTGTACATGTTCAATGCCAGGATAGCGAGTATTATGTCTTGTACATGTTCAATGTACGTATGTGTTGGTTGGTCGGTTGGTTAGATAAGAAAAAAATCTCTTAAATTTTTTTGAAAGTAAATACTTTGAATTAATAACCCATTTCTCAATGTTGAAGTTTAAAAATTTCACTTCCCATTTTTTTAAATGACTTTATATATCGATTTAATTATAAAAAATATCTACTAAATTATAAAGTTAATGGATTTAATTTAATCAAATAGACATGTGATAAATACTTAGAATGGTTCGTAAAATTTTTTTACTCCAATATTTCATATATCTTTCTCATCATTTTAGTTCAATTCTCACAGGGAGTCGGTCAATCACTTATTTTTTCACTGTAAGGAACCTTGGAGGGTTTGGACAGTTTGATGTAGCATCTGGGATGTGGAATGGGTCACACCAGGGGCGATGGGCTTTCCAAGCTTGGAACAAGACCAAGAAGCACTAGGAAGAAATTAATGTATGGAGGATTACTTTCTTTGCTGTTGTGTAGTCCATTTGGGAGAGCAGGAACGATTTGATTTTCAGTGGGAAGGAACGAGATTGGATATAGGTTTTGGATATCATCAAGTGAAGGCTGGCTTAGTGGGTCAAGGCTAGATGGACAGCAGCTCGATCCTTGACACTTTTATGTACCCAAAACTAGTCAGAACTGCTGCTAAAACCAAGCCGAGAAGGAAAATCACTAAATGGGGAAAGGTCACCTAAGGGATGTCTAAATTTAATGTGGACAGGGCATCGAAAGGAAATCTGGGGGAAGCAGGGATTATTGGAACGTTAAGAGATCATATATAAAGGAAGTGTCAAATTAATCCTCTCGAAAACTATAGGAGTAAGGGATGCTAATTTTACAGAAATTATGGCTATCAAAGAAGCCTTCACCATCTTCACAGCGTCAAAATGGGTAGGTTCATATAATTTGATTGTGGATAGTGATTTGTCTAACGCTATCATATGGACCTTGGATCTTGCTTTTGCTCCCTAAAGGATGAAGAACATAATCCTCCACATTGAAGCTTTGAAAAAAAAGATTATGGATGGCAAGTGATCTACATTTTTAAGATAGGCGAATGAGGTCGCGGATAGCCTTGCAAAGTTAGGAGTCTAGAGACAAGAACAGCTTTTTACAACCTTTGGCAATGATGATCTTGCAACCCTTGGTGAAGACGGGGAGGTAAGTTGAAACGTTGATAGTTTGTCTGTTTTTGTTGTCAATGTGTTACGGTTTGAGTGGGATACAATTGAGGGGAAAACTAAGACCTAGGGGGCATTTTGTATGTGGGATCTTTGGCAAGTGATGAATGATGGCTTTGTGGTGATACTGCATGCAAGTTATGTGGTTTGTTTGGTAAGCTATTGGTAGTGTAATGAAAAACAATTTTGTGGGAAGACGTGTGATGGTGAAGCTGATGGGGTCTCTTTTTCTTGAAGTTTGTATGTTTTTGCAGGGTTTATTTGTATATAATGTAAGAAAACCTCTTAAAAGAATTGGAAAAAGGCCAAGTACCGACTTTGTTTCCAATTATGTATGGGAATAACTGAGTGATTGATGGAACGAGGATAAGTGTGGAACAAGTGAAAGTAAGTTGGGTGGATAAATTCTCCACCAAAAAGGGTGAAAACTAAACAGTGAAATCAAACGAAGTTCAAGCAACGAAGAAAGCAAATGAAGTTCAAACAACGGTGAAGCTACTTAATAGTGATCGCGGTAACAGAATCTACGAGGTAGTGGAGGGGATATAAAACCAGTCACATGAAGCTTTGAATGAATAAAGGGAAGAACAACCCACATGGAACCGCTTATAAGGGATTAAGGTACAAGGTGGCAATGGAAAGGAGGAGGTAAATTATAACGAAAGACATACAGTACGGGTTGTGATTAATGAAAATGAAACAACATATGAATTCAACAGCCCAATGTTAGAGGAAGACTTTAACTGGTTAGAAAGGTGCATAGGGGGTACTGAGGAGTAGAATCTACTTTGGGGAGGTTCAAAGGTGCCTTCGTGTAGGAAGGTGTTCATGCTTTTGTGAGACCAAAATGTGGGTTGCACGTGGTGATGATATTCTGTGACAAAGGCAAAATGAAAGCTTTGTTAAAAGACCAAAAAGAAATCTTTGAATGCTAGTTTAAGGAATTATATCCATGCAAAGACTAGATTAAGAAAAAAACTAAAAAGGTGTGGGTTATTGTGGACAATGTTCACCTAGAAGTGTGGCTTGAATCATTTTTTAAGTTATTGAAGGATATTTGAGGACGGTTCAATAGAACGGAAAGGCAAACCGTAAAAAAGCTATACTTTGACCATGCATGCTTTCAAGTGATTAACGTAGTGATGAGGAAAATATTGTGATGCTTGACGGAGTAAGCAGTGATAAGAAATTAAGTGGTGATATTGATAATGGTGTAGATTGGGAGTTCCTAGATCTTGTAATGAGAAAATTGTGATTTCGAGAAAAATGGTGCAAGTGGATATGTGCTTGTATATCATTGGCATCGGTATCATTACCTGTCAATGATGCCCCCTCGAGATAGTTCAGAACTAGGAGAGGCTCACATCAGAGATGTCTTATTTCTCTTTGTTGTAGAGACTTTTAATGTGCTACTAATTCAAGCAAGTACAAAAGTTTTTTCAAGGGATTCAAGATTGGAGACAGTGCTTTTCAAATCTCTTACCTCTAGTATGTTGAGACCATAAGCAGGTATCTGATACTATAAAGATGAGGGTGGCTTGGCGGTTTAAGTTAAAATATCCAGAGAATACGAACTCTTTTCTAGATTTGTTGATCAATTGAATATGGCAATTGTGCCAATAAGAGTGAAACAGCCAAGAATGGCCACGTAATAGGCATATCCACCAATGAATGCTCTAAAATTTAATGTAAATACAACATCGAAAGGAAAGTTGGGGGACGTGAGCATTGAATGTGTAGTTAATTAGAGATGAAAATAGGAGCGTCTAATTGATGTTTTCAAAGGCGGTGGGTATAGTGGACTTAGTGCAATGGAACTCCTTGCTATTAGGGCGGCTTTTGTGTTGTATGCTTCCTAAAAATGGGCTAATACACATTGGCTTATGTTAGAGAGTAACTTAAAGGATGCCATCGGATAGATGCGTAAACCGGACACAAACCCATGGAGGTTAAGGAATTGTACGATGCACATAGAGGCATGCGAACCAAAGATCGAGTGTTGGGAAATTCAAAAAATTCCTTGTAAAGCAAATGACCAAGGCGATTAGTTGGCCAAGATTTGGGTTCAACGTCTTTCTCCAATGATGATGGTGTTGGGACAGTATGATGCTTAGCCGAATTTGCTATGTTTGGTATATTTTTTTGTAACCCCCTTCTGTAAATTGAAAACATGGTAGACATTGGTTCAAAGCTATATAGGGCAAATGAACCATAGGAATGATTTGGTAGATAATCAATAGCAGCAAATGTCATTGTAATGGAACATAATGAGCTAACTAGTACTGGAATATCCTCAGACACTACTCGGTTGCTGCATAATAAAGGTGGCTGTTCACAGTGAGGTTTTATATACTAGGTAATTGGCCTATTCTCGTTGTGTTCCTTACCAGATTCTGTTGGTGTATTTTTAAAATTAAAGAATAGTTCACATGATGGAGAGTTATCATTAGCTCAATAGTTATATCACAAAAAGTGACACAATATGTCTATTGGAATATAGACAAGTTTTCGTGTGAATAATTATATTTATTGAAAATACATGTTGAAAAGATACCAACGAAAAGTTACATGTGAAAAGTTACCATTGTAAAGTAACATGTGAAAAGCTACATGTGAAAAGTTATAATTGTAAAGTAACATGTGAAAGGTTACATATGAATAGATATTGTTTCAAAGTATAAATCAAAGAATATGATTTATGGAATGAATAATTATCTATTCATTAGATGTTTATTGAAACAATATCTTTTGCTCAAAAGTTATATTGGCAAAAAGTGTAGAGATACTTTTTGGATGAAAAAGATCTTTATGAAAAGGTTGTGACCTTGGAACATAAAGATATTTACTAGACATAAAAGATGTCTTTATGAAAAGGAAGTGTCTTTAAAGAAGAGACACTTTGAAGCCTATATAAAGAGCTTGTTGTCATCCATTTTGACACACCAAATTTTAGACACAACAAGCAAGTGCAAAGGAGTAAGAGAAAGTGTTTGTGTTAGAAAAACAAAACACTAAAGTTTCGACCATCTACAAAAGATTCCGAATTCTTTATTATCATCTTACTGCAGAAAGTTAATTTTAAGGCCAAACGACTTTGCAAACCCTCGGGTGTATCTAGCGGTCTAGTTTCGTAAAGTGCAATATGAAAATTAGACGTTGGCTTCATTGTATCCTTGAGACTAGTCGTATCATTCCCCTTTGCATACCTAGTGGTGGGGGCGAATTAAGTCTTAAAGATAGACGCCTATTTAAAAGACTCGCCTTGAAGCCAATTTTGCCTATTCTTGAATATCTACATAAACCTCTCAACACCAACAGATTCTCCAACTGTATGCTGGTTTTTGACAGGGTAGTAACTGTACAGTATTCCCTAGTAATAAAATATTGCTTTTAAAAAAAAAAGAAGGTGTAAATCTTAAAGGTGGAAATACCCAAATAGGTTTTGTATCCACACGTTTTCGTCAATTTAATCTCTACATTCAAAATCTAATCAATTTAGCCCATTGATTTTGGGAATTGGAATAATTTAAGCCCTCTCCCTTATGCCATCCAATTTTGCTATTAAAGGTAATATCGTCAGCATTGACATGGCAATTTTATTAACAGTTTGACATTTTTTTTTTGAAAAGTATACACTTTGACATGTTGACATGGTAATACCACATGGCACTAACATGATGACGTGTCAGTTCCATGTGACAATAACATGATGATGTGATAATGTTGACTTGACATTAACATGATGACATGGCATATCAAAAAAATACATTTTCAAAAAAAATATATAGACCACGTCATAAGGAGTAAATTGAACAAAAATATATAGTATAGGAACTAAATTAAACCAAATTGAGGTATTTAGGGATTAAATTAAACTAAAAAATATATTTAAAAAATACAAAATTTTGACTAGATGATGCAAATACTTATTAATAAGTCAAATATTTAAGTGTAAAAGATTTATGATGTTAAAAAGTAAATATAAATATTTTCTTACTTGATTATTTGACTCCATAATAGGTACATTAATTTTTCTTCTTTATAAAAATTAAGTTTGAATTTCCCTTCTATTAAAAAAATTTTAATATTTTATTGAGTTATTTTTATAAATATCATGATTAAAATCATTATCACTTAAATTTTTTCTTTTTTTATTAAACTGGATATTATTATAATGAGATTATTTCATAATCCATTTATAAAAAGAAACAAAAAGATTCAATTGCCTTTATTAATATATGTATGAAAATCAAAGTAAGCCCAATTAAATCTTTTGATGACAAAAGATTTTTTTAATCTAACTTAGGAGAAAGATAAACGTTAATAATTGAGTTTAAAAATCTAGAAGCACTTTTTTTTTTTATCTTCACAAGTAGGGTCTATATACTAGCTATGTACTTACAAGAATTATAAAATTACTCTTCAGATATGAAATTAACACATTTAATTAGTTGACAATTATTAACTTATATGTTTTAATTAAACTAAAAAGTTGCTATAGTCTTATGCGTGGATTGAAACTTCTTGTTAATAAACGTTCAAAAAAGAATGAAATAAAATTTGTTATTTTTTTTTTATAATTGAGAAGGGAGGATTTGAATCATGCTCTTTAAACAGAGAAATCATACACTAATCAATGAACTAAATGCTTGAGTGTTAAAATTTTTTTTATTATTAATCACACACACACACACATACACACACACACACACACACATGTGTATGTGTGTGTGTGTGTGAAAAACTCACTAATAACATTTTGTGTGTTTAAAGAAGATTGAAATTTCCCTCTACTTTCTACAACCTACATTGAAAGGAAAACAAATTAATATAAGGATCATTTATTCTTTCATGCATATTCAACAAGTGTTACTATATGTTAAAAAGGTGGTATTAGGTATTCATCATATCAAAGTGCTTGAATTAGTTTTGAGTGAGTCTCTAAGGATGAAACTAATACTATTAAACTACAACGAAGGATTAATTTGTTATACGATATTGGTGATGGAATTTATATATGAATATACTCTTGTCACGTGACCATTTTATGTAATGAAATAAATTTTGATTTTTTATTGAAACATATTTAATTAAATGTATATTATATATATTATACATTTATGTTTTATATAAACCAAATTACACTTCACAAGATTCAAACCTTAAGATCGTTAAATTATAACTTCAAGTTCTAAGTAGTGAGGTATATTGATAACTTTTTCCGATTTGGTAAGTATAATCAAATTAAGGGATAATGAAAGGGAAGGTTTATAATTTAACCCCAAAGTGCATATATGGGAAAGGTTTAAACATGTAAATTTCAGAAGAAAACAAAAAAAAACAAGGTTTCGGGACACCTCTTTCTTTTCTTTTTCTATGGTTTATTAGGCATAATTTTTATATATTGATTGTAATTATACATCTCCTAATATACTAGAGGATCTCAAACTACAATCTTTTCATTCCTTTACGTACCTAACTCAAGCCAAAAGGAATCCCTACCACTGACCGTCCGTTTGCAACCAATATTTGGCATTTTGGTTTACCAACCTGTTGTTTTCCATTTTTTGATATAGTGGACAAATATTTGCTCCTTAATTTGAATCATGCACCCAGCTGCTTTTGTCTTTTTTTAAGTACTTGAAACAATTTCAAAAGGTTTTATTCTTCAAACTTCTAATTAGATAATAATCTATTCCTTCCCATTAGCTTTTTTCTTGTCAGAAAATCGAACATTTTCCAGGATCATTCTTCGCAAGAAGCTGTGTTGCAATATCTAGACAGAGTTATAACAAAAATTTGCATTTCTTATCGAGATCGTTATAACAAATGGAATAGTAATATTTATTTATTTTTATTTTAATATATAAAAATACATTACAACACAATTCCAATTTAAAATCTCTATCTAAAAGTCAACTTCTCCCGAATCTTCATTTATTTTTCACCGCTCATTTTGAGCCTAAATTTGGCAATGACACCAATTTATTCTTATCCTATTTATCTTCCTACCTTATTATTGTATGGTTCTGATCACTTCAAATTAATTTTCTTTAAATTTCTATCTAGTCTCAATCATTTCCATTTCCTCAATTAAAGGTGTAAAATTTTTATTAAAGAGAGTGATCTAAAATGAAACTCGGAATGAATTAGGAGGAGATGGAAAGTAAAGGAGAGGAAGGGAAGAAGGTTTCCCTTGTTTTGATAGTGCAAAAATGAAAGGGGAAATTAAAGGAAAGGAAAATGGATATTAATCATATCATTTTACAATTATATCTTTCGCGAACAAAAGGAAAGTTGTTAACATTGTTGAGGATACAATTGGCATTCCAATCATATGCATTGAAACACTGCAAGAATTGGAAAAGGAAGGGATATGATGGTTGGTTGTCCTCCATTCTCCTTCCCCTCCTTATGAGATATTTAAACAAGTCCTGTCCCCCTTCATTTCCTTTCCCATATTGCCCCCATTTATCTCAATATAAGCATGGTGTAAATATCGGAATGTTTACCTAGTGTAAAGGTTAATTGTTCATGCATTTAGTACATTTTTTTCATTAATTGACGCATGATTTCCTACTTAAAGCGTAAAGTTCGAATCCTCTTTCCCCCAATTAAAAAAAAAATTATTTACCTCAATCATAATATAAATGACTTGTTTATGTAACATAAATATATTTTTTCTATATGAGATATTGAACTACACAATGTAAGGGTAGTAACACTCTCCCATCTCATCACAAATCCTGCCTCACTCATCTTAATTTTGAATTTGAGACCTTTAAAAATTAAAATAGAGTCTTATATCTCTAACCACGTAGATGGTTTTTTATGGACTGACGCCTAACATAAATGTTAATTCCTGGTGCATGCAGCCTCATTTAAAAGAAAAAAAAAAGCATAGAACATATATTTTGAAAAAAAAAAACTTATTACATTAATGAATCATTCTTTTATTTTTGGTTTTTGGAAACCAAAAAGTAACAGATGCTTTTAAATATAAAAGCAAAAATAATTTCTAAACATTAGTATTTGAAAATTTCAATAACAAATATGATTGTTCTTTCATATAAAAATAGCTATATTTAAATTAACACTAAGCTCTTTTTTGATAAGAAAC
Organism: Theobroma grandiflorum; assembly: GCA_036013995.1. Classification (NCBI taxonomy): domain Eukaryota; kingdom Viridiplantae; phylum Streptophyta; class Magnoliopsida; order Malvales; family Malvaceae; genus Theobroma; species Theobroma grandiflorum. The sequence continues at coordinate 12,744,312 of CP142132.1, read as the reverse complement.
AAATTCTTTAATGCTTACTATTTAAAAAAACAACTAAATGAAACTTAAGTGTTTAATTATTACTTTAATTTAAACGAAAATACAACTTACCATGAAGAAAACATTAAATAGATATAACCAAATCGATAGTCATATCTATATTAAAATAATTTCAAATTTAAACATATTGGAAGCATGACATACGGCTGTAGATGATGACAATTTGCACAATATAAAAAGTGCAAATGTTGTCAAACAATGCTCTTCATGGTCACTATATATCAAATCAAATAGTAAATGAGAATGCAACCAAAGGTACTTGAAGATAATATATAAATTTTGTAACAAATTTTGGATTTATTTGAAAAACCTTGTACGGTAAAACATTGCGTTGGCTATTGGTTTCCTTCAAAAACCACTTGTCAAGAACTTAAGGCTGATTGGGGGGTTCAATTTGTTGAAAAGCAAGAAGAGATTCCTTTGACTTTGTAGGGACATTGACCCTATACCAACAGAGTCAACCACAGCTTTGAAATGAGAGAATCATTATTTATTTATTTTTTTAATAAAATTTTAACTGGATGCATAAAGAGAAATATTAAAGTATTGATAAGAATTAATTGTTCATGACCACTTTATTATTTGTTACTTTTTTGTGCCATTTATAAGTAGTCTGCTTAATTAATGTCTTACATTCAAAGTTTGTAGATATTTTTTTAAGTGCATCTCAAGTTCGATTCTTGTGCAACTTGTGAGACAAAAGAAGATGCATACATTTTTTTTTCTTTTACTGTTCTTTTATTATTGTTTTTATGGGGATGGAAGATACATGAATACCAATAAATGACATTTCATGCAGTGTTCCTGTTTTTTTCACATTAAACTATGATATCATCACTTTCCCCATGCATCCTTGTCCTAATTCCTTGCACATGCATATGCAGAGAGGCCACAAATTGCATGAGTTCTTTAATTTGACAGCAGGACTTCTGATTCTATATTTAATTTGTGCAGTATTTAATTAATTTTATTATTATGCAACAAGATATATAAATTGAATTTTATCTGCAATACTACTAAGTTGTAGGTTAACCATAAAACTCTTTAACAAATAAATATACTACTAATTAAATTGATAGAGTGGTGAAGACAACAATTTAATACTAATTATTAAAGATGAAAAAAGTGTAACAACACTTCTTAAGTTTCATGCATGGTATAAATATGTATGCCACTAAAAAGAAAATGCCATAATTACCCAAATTCGTTGTACTAAATTTCTATTAGCATACCCAAATTTATAAATTTAACGAAATATCTAAATCTCTCCCAAAATAAAAAATATCCCAAAGCTTGGAACTAAAATTTGGGGTTTTGATTTGAGTTTTAAAATGAGTGAGATAAGATTTATGAACTTATTATATAATTCAAAATCCTTATATAGCAATATAAATCAAACCATACTAAATATCACGGTTGGATTAGGGTTTTCCAGTTTTTCTCGTGGCCCTATGTATCTCTGTCCTTTAGGAGATTTAGCAGTTCCCTTTTGAAAATTTCATTTGTATTACCGAAATTTTGAAGGCAATAGTAAGGCTGATTTAATTTGGTGATATGGAAAGTAATGAGGGTCAATCAAGTAAATTATTTAAAAGATATTTTTTATTATTATATAAATTTTCAAAAAAATAATATAAAGTGATTCGACATTCAAAATGATATGATGCATGAAAAAACGAACATCAAAATTACTTTTCATTTGTTAGACCGCTTTTAGACTGGACAAATTCATACTTCTTTTTAGGCCTATAAATATATATATATATATATATATATATAATCATAAAGATGAATGATTTAGCTCTGCATGGCTCATGCACATGGTAATAGGAAGACAAATTTCAAAAAAGCAGTGCTGGAGCAAGCACAAGATTTCAAAGCTTCCTTTATGGCTCCGGCCAAAGGACTCAAGTGGGATCAAGAATCCCACATCAACCTAGACAAAACATTAATCCAAGTAATTAATCTACGCTTTCTAATCCTGATAAAGAGGTAGTTAGAATCAGTTTTAAGAATCTAAATCGTATCAACTTTGGATTTGTTCCTTCCAAGAACAAAAAAAATTTAAATTACATGCATTGTACTAATCTGGCGGTAGGGATTGGCAAGTCGGTGCGTAAAATTTGTCTAACATTATTGTAAAAGAAAATAAAGCACGCGAAATTTTGTCAAAAAAGCTACAAGCACTTTTGTTAAAGATAGAACAACTGCAAAGATTGATAAACAGTTAATTCCAATGTCATCGATGACGGAAAGTGATCAGAGGAAGACGGAAGAATAATCATCTACTAATGATTAAAGGGGATTTTTATCAGTTGCACATTTTGATATTTTTATGAGAAGGAAAAAAGAAGAGGGAGGAATTATTGACTCGTGCGTCAAAAAGGACGGGAAAAAGTGAGAAAATGGACATACGCATTTTGAACTGTTAAGAGTCCCCCTTTTTAATGGGAGCATAAGGAACATATTCTTGATGTGGGGTAGCCTTATTCAAAGTATAGATTCTTGTGTACGGTTCTGATTGAATTAATAACGAGAAACCATGGATGAGATTTGTATTAAGGGGCCCGACTTGTTTTTCTTTCTCATCTCTTTTCATTTTTATTCCCTCTTTTAACCCATGTAACCTTCTTTGATTCCATCAATTCATGTGTCAAAAATTCAATGCTACCTAGTGACATACGTTTATATGGACTCATAGTTAGCAACACGTAATCTTCTACAAAATTATCTCCATAGTTTTAGCCGTTGAGATATTCACTTAATAATTTCTGGCTAGAAAGAGGACGAAATACTGGTTAGTGATTTTGGACATGGCTTATCAGGATCAGACTACACGAACTAAAGTAATTAAATAAGTTTTTAAGTTTTGTATGACCATGTTTTGTATCATATTCGTATGATCCCTTTATGATGGAAAAATTTTTGTTTACAACATAAAATTTTCGTATGCACATATTTTACGTGCATTGATTCGTATGACTCATTTAAATACGTTTAATTATTTATATTAATAAAATTATCCACAAAACTCAACACATTCAACATGTTTAAATGTATTTAAAATTAATTCATATTTAAAAATGCTGTATAATTAAATAAGTTAATAATTTATTAAATAAATAAGTTTAATAAATCAATTACGTCGTATCATACGCACGATCGACTTATCTGATTATGTGTATTAATTGTTCCTTATCTTATAACTCTAAAACAAACAAACATGTCGTATTAGGGTCAAGACCCCTTAGCACAATTCATTGAACCGATTTATCCATTATTCTTGTAATTTTGACACGAAACCATAAGGACCTATTAACGCAGAATTGCTAACCCCAGAATTTATGAGAAGGGAAAAATACTACCTCTCAATGTGTACTCAGAAGGGAGTCTGTTTTGGAATCAATGCTTTTGTTTCCTTTAATTAGTTAAGTCTAATTTAGGCATAGACTTGGTCTGTGGATTTCAGGGATAGAACCTATTCTTTTTCTAGTTAAGTCTAATAACAGTGGTGATGGTCCAAACGCATGCTGCGTTAAGTAAGTGTGAAGGCTTGGCAGAAAATTATTTAAGATAAAGATGCTCAGCATATAGATCCCATTCAATGAACTTCTTCAGAGATTGAGATTAAGTCTAGAATGGAGGTGTTTTATGCTCCCATTTTTACCCCTTTTTTTTTTTTCTTTTTAAGATGCATGAGCTATCTGCCAGCTTCCCAGTTAACCAAAGAAGGAATGAGTAAACCAGGATTATTAGAGAATCAGAACCTTAGCCTAACCAAACCTATGAAGCAGGCACACCATAGCCCAGTTCTTGTTTAAGTCTCCTTTCACTTTAAAAAGCCAGAGTGAGCTGACGACTTTACCGCCCATTTTCTGTTTTCTTCTTTAAGGAGAATAAGAAGGAAAATCAAGTAATTTGCTGCTAGCGGAAATATTCCATATGGGCAACCCCAGTTCATTGTTAAGAACCCTTCAAAGTTCTAAGGTGGGATACCATTGCAAAGGCGCTTCTGACACTTTCACGACCTTTATTCACATAGTCAATCAGTCATACTCCTATCACATGGCATGTGAAGGTGGTCACTCAGATACAAAATCATGCCAACACAATTTAGGCAGAAAACATCTAGTAAGAGATGAAAATAAGTCTGGCATAATGAAAATCCATTCATTGAAAAATATATATATAGACCCATGATCACCAAGCATTCACAAATGAGTCTGCTGCCACATCCCAATAAAAAGTAGTACTTCTCATGAAGTTGATGTTAGTGAATAATCAGATAAGCTTCTTTTGTTTATCTTTCGATGTAAGATGTTTCAACAACATCCATTGCTTTGAATTAAAGTAAATAGTAAATATAATGAACTGAGAGAAGCAGAGAAGCATAATCACTGCCTCAAAAAGGAAAGGATACTTCTGTGGAGGACGCATAGTCAAGTAAATAACATGCAGAATAAGAGAACACAAACAGAGAAAGCCCATTACAAGTGGGTGGAAAGCAACGGAAGAAACAAACTTCGTGCCTTTCTTGGCCTTTTGTTTATGATCAAGGGTTTTGCTGCTGTTGCATCTTCCATCTGGCCCACCAGGTGCAAAATAGAGAAGGACAAAGAGAGCATAAAGAGCCATATATGCTAGAACCAGTTTGTCACGTTGTAGAAGAGGAAACATAGAGAACATGGCAAAGTGTGTTAACCACAACAAAGAACGAGGCTCTTCCAGAGCTAAGAGGCTAAGAGGCAGAAGTGGAAGCAGAATAGACTTCTCGTGCACTGCAGAAGTGGAAGTAGTGATGCTGAGAACTGTTAGGGGGTAAAAATAAAAGGCTAGAAGGATAAAAACAGAAAGGAAATACATACCTTGAAATGAGAATAAGTAGAATGAGAAAGAACTATTTAGCAGCCCATAAAGAAAGCCCTTACTGCTTGGAGCAAGCACTTGTTGAACCATTGAGGGTAGACAGGTTAACACGGTTGCAGCAAGGCTAAAAATTCTCAATGATTGTGTAGTAAATAATTTTTTCCATTTTACAAGCACTGAAGTGGTGCACCAAAAATTAGCCACATAATCCTCGTATATCCCTCTCTCGAATGGAGCAAGACGAGATAGAACCTGTAAGAGGTACAAATATTAGACAAAAGGGCAATAGCTTTCTTCAATATCTAGAATGCCTTATTTTTTAATATATATATATATATATATATATGAAAGTTTCCTTTCAACAAGACTGAAGCTACAGGTTAATAGAACCAGCAGAGCAGCGTAGGTGTCAGTAATTTCAGTATTCAATCCCATAAACAGGATCAGTCATCTCTGATAAATGGAACATAAGAAACAATACTGGGTTTAAAATTCTTTTCCATATATCCTGATGAGAATGTTGATGAGTTTCATATAGTCCTCTCAGAAAATGATACTCTCCAGAATAAGATTATTACAATATGGGATACTTTGATGGATGAAACTCTCAAGGAGAGGTGAACTTCCTTGTCTGCTTTTTCCCTTGAGTTCTAATTTCAACTAGAAAGATAGTTATACTAGTTAGATGCATTATGATTAAATATTGGGAAAAGCATCTGACCACTTACTTGTTTGACAAAAAAAAAAAATTAACATTGAGTTGCCAATCCAAAATAAATCCCATAAGTACAAGTGTATTCAATAGTAAAAATTTATTAAAAAGTAATTAAAATAGGGACATTCAAGTTCTCTTGGAACAACCATAAGTTCTGTATATTAGACTAACAAACAAGCAAGAGGAAAAATGGCAAAGAGAACTATGCTTTTAAAATAAATAAGAGCAAGCTATGGAAGAACAGAAAGCAAATTGGAGAATAGGAACTAGGCGAGAGGAAAAGCAGAAAAGAAAAAGAGAAAAGGATTTCATTCTGCCTTACACCGAAAGCAGCATCTTTTGAATGAAGATATGGCCACCAGACAATTGAAAACGTTCCTATAACCATCAATCCCAGCTTTGACACCTCAAGCAGTGGATTCTTATGCCTCAGGCATTTACCTAATAGATAGCTAAAAAATGCAGGTGCAAAATATGCACTCATCTGGAAAACATAAAAACATAGGAAGATACACAATAAAAAACTAATCCAGAATAAATCAGCAATAACACATCAACATCTTGTAGAAGCAAACACAAAAACCTATTGAAATAAATTTTAAGTCAATTTTTGAGTGGAGAAATTAACTTTTCATGTTAAATTTAATTGATCCAGTTAGATATCTCAGCAATACCTCTTCATTTCTAAGCATAACCTCTGCTTCTTAACTGAAATATAGCCCCCATGCTAGTATATAAAAATAGTTTCACTAAGAATAATCAAATGAAAGCCAATTTGGTCTAAAACCAGACTAGAGCAATATGACTATTCTTGGAAAGGATCAGACGGTCATCCACGACTCCAATTAGAGGTTCAGGTATTCTAAAGCTTGCTGGTTTATCAAGATTCCAGCAGATATGCTCATGTACCCATGATACAAGAAAAGCAACAAATATTACAATGGGAGACTTAACACAACCTTCTTCATCAGTTCAGCTAAAGCATAATGATCATCATCAAAGTTTCTTTTCATGGATCTATATTCCAAAATGCAGGGACACAGCTGGAAATGTTTATCATGTCCTATATCATCATGAATGAAATAAAATTAGTCTGCATGACAGAACAGAATGTGCACACCACTTGTGAATAGTTTCTAACGATCATCTCTCATACAGCTAACAGCTTCATCATGTCCAGCAATGAAAATACACTTAACAAAAGAGTATTCTCTACAAAAGCAACAAAAGGGTATTCTGTACAAAAGCCATATTTGTTCATATGTAAGACAAGTTCTTAACACATATTAAAAGACATACTGAAACACTGTCAAGCAAAAAGATCACAGCTACATTTTTCCATTTCCTTCATTTTCTTTCTTGTCTCATCTTGTCCAAAATTTTCAAATCAAAGAATAGTCACACAATTTCTCATAGGAGTGACTTTGATAAAAATATAGTCAACACCAATATTTAAATTGACCTTCCATTGAAGAATTATCTTCAATGTTAGTTGTTACCTCACAAATCATCTACTGTTCTATACGTGCCATTTGAATTCTTACATGTAATCCTTCCTTTCACATCTATTAGCATTTATCGACTACTTGAAATTGTATGACATTATACAGTTATTTCTGTCAAGCGATAACTAGGAGACTTACAGAGAAAGAACAATCAACAGTCCATGAATGTAATAAGCCCCACATTTGATCAGCAGTAAATAGATTCTCTAAATAAATGGAAAAAGGATCGCAGAATAGTAACATAAAGCAACAGCTACACCAGAAAGCACCTGTTTATGGTTGAGAGCAAGACAATATAGGACAGAAGCCACAAGATCCTTCTGAGAGAGTGATGCAGCAACAGCGGCCATGGTAAAACCCAAGCTGATACAATTGTACTGCAACAGAACCAAAGATATATTAGAGCCAATGTGATCTTCCATAATTTAGTAGAAATAGAGAGGAAAATGGATGTAATAAAACCTGAAAATGACCATGGTCAATTAGGATCAGGCATGGGTTGAGTAGAATAATCGCAATGTGCCATGCTACATCACTTTTACGGCCAATGCCAGACTGCATGGCACGATACACAAACACAAAATAAAGAACTGCTGGGAAGAATATCAGCACATCAGAAGATAAAACTGTCCATCTCATGAGCAATTTCCTACACATATGCGCCCAAACACTACAATCAGACACCAACAAACTCAAAACTGGGAAACATAAAAAGAAGCAACAATGCGAAACCACAAAATACCAACCCAAGATAGGATTCATGACCCCGGGAAGAAAAAAGTGCGACAGAGTCAGGATCAAAAGTTTTAAGGAAAACCCCATGAATGTAACTCTGGTAAGCAGTTAACGGTGGATAATCAAGGCCCCAATAACTAAGATTGTTAACACTGCTGTTGCGGTACCAGTCCTTGGCTGGAAGATTAAGAGTAATCTCCATCCAATGCCTTTGTGCCTCATAATCCCCATACTTGGGGGGAGTCTTGGCACCGGAATATGGATGGAGACCAACAGCTACGCGTACCAATAGCGCGAATAGGGATATACAAAGGAACGAATGTTTAATCCCTTTTTGAACCAACCACCACCAAGGATTACCTTCACTATCATCATTCTCAGCATTTACCATATCTTCCAGCCTCTTAACCTTTTCCATTTCTCTTTTTTTCTTCATTCTTTTTCACTACGGCGTAGAAAGTTCAATTTGTCAATAAAAATTTAAGCAGATTCATAACAATAAAAAACAATGCATATAAAAGCATAACAAGAGGAAATCAAGAAATTTCTTAATAACTACTGTGACAAATATCAACGTTAAAAACCCAGAAATTCAAGTAACCAACTAATTAATTAACTTGTGTCAAGTAGGGAAGAAATGCAAAATAAACAAAGAGAAGAAAGGAAGAGAGGTAGGGCTGACCTGGGAGACGCGAGGCCCTGAATCAGAGAAGAAGGGAGAGAGAGAGAGAGAGAGAGAGAGAGAGAGAGAGGCAATCTTGGATTTGAACAACAAGGGTAAGCCGGGCTGGGATACGGAAGAGAATAAGTGGCCTAGTAACTTGATATGGACTAATAGATTTTTAAGCTTACTGGCCCATTTAATATTAAGTAATAAATCCATGTTTGTATATCTAAGATCCAAGAGTAAGCACGTTTCAGTTTTTTTTTTATTTTCAGTTCAATTTTTCTTAAAATCAATTAAAAAAATTCACCCTTGAAATCACTCGAACCAAACCATGTAAGGGGTCGGTTTTGATCGATTTTAACCGACTTCAATTCGATCGATTTTTTAAGTGGGTTGACTTGATCTATTTTGAGTTGCTTTGGACTGATTTGGGTTGACTTGGATTGATTTGAACTTTTTTTTTTATTCAATCTTTTGTAAATCGTTTTTCTTTTTGTTTGACTTGGGCTTTTTATACAATCCCTTGTAAATAGTTATTTTAGGTTCACATATTTATATGTAATCCTTTACACCTATTTATTTTTTTTAAATAGTTAATAATATTAATCTTCATATAATAAATAAACATTAATCTTTATATAATGAATAAATATTATTTTCAAAAGTTTTATAATTAAATATGATCACAAAGAAATTAACAATAAATAAATAAAGAAGAGTTACACAACTCAAAGTTTCACAACATAAATTATTAAATTTCAAATGATGGACTTCCAAGGCTCCAACTTCAATTCAACGATTTTACAAAACATACTCCTAAAATGGTTAAAAGCAAATATATAATTAGTATAAATTTTTGTGGTAAGATAATGTAAATGAATTATAAATGTAATGTAAATATTGCATACTACATAATGATAACATTACCTAAAAGTACAAATAGTCAATACAAATAACATGTTAGTCCAACTCAAGCTCAGACTTAATTATTGTCTCTAATACAATACTAGTCAAATTTAAAAAATAAAAGAGCAAATATGGTAATTTAATCTTTAACAAATCTAATAAATTAAATTACAAATAAAATTATAAGATAATTACTAAAATCAAGTTTATCGAGCCTATCCAAATTATCTTCAATCAAATTCGGATCACCACGTGTCAATCCACGTAACCAATTTTGAGCACAAATAAGTGCTTGCACGACCTTAAGAGTCAAAGAACTCTTATATGCATCAAGGACACGTCCACCGATACTAAAAGTGGATTCTAAAGCAACTGTTGATATGGGAATAGCCAAAACATTACGAATAATAGTGGCAAGTACAAGAAACCTAAACTGATTAAGTTTCCACCACATGAGAACATCAAACTCATCATCATCGAAACCCTCATCATCCACAAGCTCAAATAAATATTTCTCTAATTCTGTTTTCAGCTCTTTTGACCTAGTGTTTAACCGGTGCTTCTTAAACCTATCCAATCTTTTTTTAGTATGTTTTGTGTCTTTGCTTGTCAAAGTCGAAGCAACACTATCACTACAACCACCACTAGTGCTTTATCCCATGGACGTTGGACATTCTTGACCACTTTCATTAACTTGAGATAAAGGTTGTAACATATTTCTATAACAATGAAACAACTCATCCATTGTTTCTGTCACTAAAGAAATCATCATTAAAGCTTAAGTAAGATGATACATTTCTAGCAAAGTGAATTCATGTCACGACCCGGAACTTCTCTCGGGCCCATGACAACCGCCACGACGTCCCAATTGACACTCATTATCCGGAATGCCAACTAGAACCCCGTAAGGCTTACGTACCAGTTTCTAGCCTTCCCTGTGAGTAATTCTTTCCAAACATCCCCTTTTGAGGGTTTACCACTCATTTCTGACTTAAATAAATCAAAATATAAAATCTGACTCACAGGGGTATTTTGGTCATTTTTTGACGAAAATATTAAAATCTGGTAAAAATATAGTTTATGCATCCAGAAAACATAATCTGAAATCGGATTTGAAATCGGAAGTCCGAAACCTTCTTTTTCAAGGATTTAAAGTTATAATTTACTATTCAAAAATATTGATAAAAATATTCCATTTTCTTATAAAATAATTTTTATAGACACGCATATAAGTAATTTCCATAGCGTGAAAGTAAAATAAATTTATACATACATTAAGTTACAAAGTCATAATGTACAATAATTACAATGATCGGTGGGCCCATAACTATACAAATACGACAATGGTAGTAAACCTACTATCTGTCGTGGGAAGACGATCTACGGTAGTCCTCGACAAAATCTGGTATCTACGAGCTACCACAGGCCTGAAATGTTTGGACAGGAGGTGGGTGAGATTTTACAATCCCAATGAGTAAACAAACATTATCATAAATATCTAAAGGTAAGTAAAATGGAGGCAAATTTAAATAGCTATTTCAAACCATTTCATAAAGTTTCATTTTATTTCTTAAATCAAGAAATATTTATGATTTATCAAAACAATTGTTAAGGCTTATGACTTTTATTAAAATCATGGCTCAAGCCAAAACTAGTTCTCGGGGATACCTTGGCCGAGGTATCTAACCGAGTCCGCTAAGGTTGTCAAAACAGTTACACATTAAACACGTTTTAATTTTTAAAACAAGCCGTTCCTTGGCGTTGGCCGAGATACACATTCACGTGTGGGTTCTACGTGAAGTGAACTCTAAACCCCGGGAGTTACCCTTCTCGCCTCTACAACCGGAGTAACTATATAACCGGGTTTACTGTGCCCCTCTAATAGGCGGTCCACAGAAACCCGCCACTGCAGTGACTAAACCCACCAATTTAATAAAATTTCAACAGTATAACGTGGCTTTTATTTATTTACCCAGCCTGCATAGTAAAAATCCAACTTACATTTATTCCCAATAACATTTCAAACATAGCCACATATATACACATATTCATAAGCCTATCGAATGAAAACATCATTTGTAACACAATTTACGGCCTCCAAACTACTAAATTTTTTTTTAACAAAGATCAATTATTCAATAATCCAACAATATTTTCATTTAAATCTATTTACTTGCATACAGCAAAATTTCTCTTTTTATAACCATTTTCTTTGCATAAAATCTGTAATTAACATTTAAAAATAAAACTCTAGATAGTTTACAATAATAGTAGGTTTACTCACCGTTTGCACAAATTTAATGCTTTTTAGGTGCCTCGATTACTGTTCGTCGGGCACAACTTCCTTGCCTTTACCAGAAGGCTCTCCTCCTAGACACATTGTAAAAATTACACAATTCAACACATTTATGCTAAATCACTATATAATTGATTTAAATCCTATATTAATGCATCGTATGAAATGCAACGGCCTAAAACGGCTTAAACGTGGTGCTAGCCTATTTTCGGTACTTTACCCGATAAATTGCTAAAGCGCTCCATTTTTGCTCTAAATCGTCCCATTCTCTCTCCAACATTTTTAACCATCAAATACCAGCTCATAACCCTCTGGAATCACTAAATTCAGGTCACTTTCTTCCTTGAAAAATTCGGTTAAAATGGGACATTCACCTGGTAAATTTTCTACTTTGTTTTTCTAGCACAATTAATCATTTTTCATCATTTTCCCTTCAATCCATTTGAATAAAAATCAATTCATCACCATTGGACAGCATTGAAGATTCAGCCTAGAGTGGGTATTGTGAAAATTCCTTGCTTTCGAGTCCAATTTAATTTCTAAACAACTCTAACTAACCGAAACTACCGATTTAGCTAAGAATCGAAACTTGAAAAATCCAAAATCTCCCCCCTTAAATTCGGTCCAGCACTTAGATCTATTCTGAGATCTCTCTCTTGAAGCATAGAAAATGAAAACAAAAGCATGGGAAAGGTAGAAACCAAGCTAAAGTCGAAAAATCTTACCGTTAGACGCGAAAACGGGCGAAAACCGCGAATCTTCCGTCAAATTTCAAGCTTTTCCTTGGTTTTTTCTCCTTTCCTCCTTTTCTCCCTATTTTTTTTCTTCCTTTTTCTCCTTATGGCCAAACCCCCCTTGGGCTGGAGCTTAAATGGGCTGTTTTGGATTAAAATATTATTATTTCATTAAAACTATGTCACGTGTCACTTTCCCGTGGGATCCGTTTTTAAAATTTCGTTCTGAAAATTTTAAATTTTCACCACTTCAAACACCATATCCATACATTCCAAAAATGAATAAATCATTAAATTTTGACAAGTTTTGATTGGTGAAAATTACAATTTTACCCTTGAGATGGCAAAATTATCGTTTTGCCCCTATGTTCCGAAAACTACCGGAATTGAAATTTTTCACTTCCTATCATCAAATTATACTCCAAATAGTCAATATTGATCAAAAATTTCACTCCATGGTCAATTTATTATCTCGGGTGGTAAAATGACGATTTTGCCCCTAGACATCAAAATTTTCAGTTTCATCCCAAATTAACCCTCGAACTCCAAAACATCATTTTAAGTCATTCCTGGACTGTGAAATATTAAATTTCATCTTAAAATTCCTATTTGAACTAGTTCGAGGTTAAATCAACTTAAGTGTACCATTTGGTACAATACCGGGTTTTAGCTATTCTTTGAGACTTTCTTAACATACAAACATGTTATTCATTGCATGTATGTCATGACATGTATTTCTAGGGTTGGGTTTTACAATTCATGTCACGACCCGGCACTCTCCTCGAACCCGTGACAACTGTCGAGACATCTCGATAGACATTCATTTTCAAGAATGCCGACCGAAACCTCGCAAGGCTCTAACATCAATTTTTTCCACTTCCCATGTAAATAATAGTTACTAAAATCATGTTTTGAAGGGATATGGACCATTTTCAGTTCAAAAATAGTCAAAAGAAATTTTTACTACATAAGGGTATTTTGGTAACTTTTTCTAAAAGTTTTGAAACCTGCTGAAAATATAGTATATGAGTGAAAAATACTCATTTCATGTCTAAAAATAAGTTTAGTAATCAAAATCATCCATTTTAAGTGAAATTTTTGCTAATTAAACTAATTAAAAATATTAAATAAAATATTTCATTTTCTTATAAAACAATATTTATAGAACGCTACGTAAATAATTTTTACAGCATAAGAATAAAATAAATTCATACATACAGTAACACATATAACCAGGATATGTAAATTAATTTACAATGACGTGTGGGCCCTCGAATGACCAAAAGTAACCAAGGCTGTAAACCTACAATTTATGAGGATGCAAATCCAATAGTAACCTTTGACGTAATCGACTATCTACAGACTGTCTTGAGCTTGAAATGGGTGGAAAGGAGGATAGTGAGTTTATATAAACCCAATGAGTAAACAAATACCGTATATAACATCTAAAGCCGAGTAAATAGAGACAATCAAAATATCCCAACACAACATGTGTTTCATAACATGAAAATTCATTCCAACCCATGTAAACAATTGTATTTCATCCAATTACTCAACAAGGCTTATGATTTTCTTAAAAACTTGGCTCATGTCAAAACTCATACTCGGTGACGCCATGATCAGTGGCATCCAACCGAGTTCGCCAAGGCTGTTAAAAAGTCATATACGCATAAAACACATTTTTTTACGTTTACAACATGGTTGTTCCTTGGCGTTGACTGAGTTCACCTTCATGTGGTGGTTCGGCGTAAAGTAAATTCAGACCTCATCTCAGGAGATACCCTCCACGCCTTTCGTATCGAGATAAGATATAACCGGGTTTACTGTGCCCCTCTAATAGGTTGGTCCACGAAACCCGCCACTGCAATGACTAATCAATTAACTCACCATATCAATAAAAAGTTCAACAGCATGACGTGGCTAACATAACATTATCTAGCCTGTCAAGGCTAATCAAAACAGTTCACATATTCAACATATCGTAAAACTAGCCATTCATGCCATCACATTGCCATAAGCCATCCATTCAAGTCATATATTAATTTTATATGTCATAAACATACAGTCTCTCCACTTACTCAATTTTCAAAACAGCATTCAATTTCAAAACAATTTATAAATCAGATTTCATTTCACTAAATCAAACTTCAATTATAAAACATAACGATTGACAATTTAAATCCATTGTTCTTTATAAACATAAGAACGAGCAAAACTACTTTAGATAGTTAAGATGATAGTGTGTTTACTCACAATTTCGGGAGTAATCCTACTCCTGGTCCTTGGGTGAAATCTCTTTTCCTTACTCGATGGTTCACCACCTAAACATAATACACAACAAGTAATTCACCATATTTGTACCAAATGGTTATAAAGCTATTTCAGGCTCTAACTGAATGCATGAAATGGGATGCGAAATGTTCGAATCATCATTTAAAGACGATGTTCTACGTAAGTCCAATTGTGTATGGGACTAAAATGGTATTGACCTAATTCGAACCATACGTTATTTAATCAATCAAAACATCCAATTCCACTCCAAATAAATTCATTATGCTTTCTATACTCCAAATACATCCAAGGTGCCTTAATGCACTTGATCTTCTCATTGCGAACAAATCGGTCACTAAAGGAATTATACTTTGCATTCACCATTTTAAATTTTCATCACTATAATTCATCAAATTCAAGCCAAATGACATGAGATGTCACAAGATTCACCATCAATATCTCTCTTGAAAATTTCAGCCAATGAGTGTGGGTGAAGGGCATGAAATTTTCTTGCTTGTATTTCATGTTAAACATCATAAAATAACTAAAAACACTAAGATATCTTGAAATCTAACCAAATAAATCATCAAATCTTCCCTCTCTAAATTCGATTAGCTATGAATCCTTCATTAGATCTTGAGTTTCAACCATGCTAATTGAAAAAGAATGCATAGGAAAGGTAGATCATAAGCTAAAATCAAGAAATCTTACCTTTACTTGCTTAATTCCTTGAAATCCAACAATTTCTCTTGAATTTTCTTAGCTAGGGTTTGTGTTTTATGTTTTTCTCCTTTCTCTTAGTTTGGCCGGCCATGAAGAGTGAATGTGGAAGAGTTTAAGTTAGCTTTATAAAGGAAATATTAAAAGAATTAAAGCTTGCCACTTGTCACCATTTAATTGGTCCAAAATCAAAACTTAATAATTAAGCATTTCATTCCCGCCATATATATTTTCTCACTTAAAATAATGATGAGTGAAATTCATAAGCTTGACAAGTGTCATGGTGATGAAGAATTCCAAAAATTTCAATTATGTCCCTCTGGACACGTAAAATGACCTTTTTGCCTTTGTACTCGAAAAAATGTTGAAATTGAAATTTTCACTTCTCAAGCTCAAATTATGTTCCAAATAGTCAAACTTGATCAAAATTTCATCCACCATTCCAATTTGTCCTCGGATGGCAAAATGACCATTGTACCCCTACGTTGTGAAAATTTCAAATTTGACTCCAAATCAATCCTCGGACTCCAAATCACCATATTAAGTTATTCTAAGGTTCAATAACTCTTGAATACATCCTAAAGTCTTTATTTGGACTAGTTCAAGGATTAATCACCTTAATCGTACCACTAGGTACGTTACCGACTTTTAGTAATTTTCGAGGTACTCAAGTATGAAAACATGCTTTCTAATGTATAAATGGCATAATAATTATATTGTAGAGCTAGGCTTGACAATTCAACATAAGAAAGCTTTTTCCTCGAATCAAGTATAGCAATAATGAACAACACTAAATTCATTTTGTCCACATTCCCTTAATATTTATCAAATTTCTCTTTCATCTTAATTGTCATAGACTGTAAATCAATATCATCACCATTTTACCATTCAATCAAAGTGTTGTACATATCAAAAATGGAATCCAAAAAAGAATTAGTAGTTATGTAAAATGTGCTTGAAACATTCAAGGCCAAATCATAAAATTCTCTTTAAAAATGAGAAATCCTCCTAATATATTCCCAATCTCTGTCATCAGGCACCCTATCTCCCAACCTTATTAGCTCAAGCATGTAGCTATTATCACATAATTCAAATGATGCAAAAGCATTCTAAAATTTCAAAGTTGCATCCAACATCAAAAAAGTAAAATTCCATTTAGTGCTCGCATCGAAACACAACAAACACTTGCTCTCAACTCCCATACTAGCAATACACTCCTTAAACTTAGCTAATCTAGTAGAGGATTGTCTAACATATCTCACTACCCTTCTAACACAAGCAATTGAGGTATTGAAATCTTTCAATCTATCAGAGACCATAAGACTAACAATATGAGCAATGCATCTGACATGAAAAACTCTACCTTTTAGAACACTAGTTCCAGCAACATTAAATTTTTTCTTCAAATGTCCTATTACAACATCATTTGAGCTAACATTATCAACAGTGATAGAAAAAATCTTTTGGATCCCTTAATTAAGCAAAGATTTACTAATTATCTTACCAATGGCCTTACCTTTGTGACTAGTAATGGGACAAAAGTTCAAAATTCTTTTTTGCAACTTCCAATCATTATCAATAAGATGGGAAATTAGACAAATATAATTAATTTTTTGTATCGAAGTCCATGTGTCAATGGTGAAACACATTCTACCAAAACATAATATTAACAATCTACTCATTCGAGTTTTTTTATCAGTATAAACCTTATAACAATCCTTAGCAACAGTCCATCGTGATGGTATATGAAATCTAAGGCATGCTTTTTTTATGTGTTTCCTATATCTTTGATTTTTCACAAACTTAAAAGGCAATTCATATAAATGATCATCTTAGCTAAACTCCTCCTAATTGCCTCTTAATCAGACTTTAACTACCCAACCCATCCCTTCCCGAAGCAAAAACTAATTCCATTCACCAATTTCAACTTCGATCAAACTTTAATATGATTGTTCAAAAATATGTTCCATTCTTTTTTGTATCAGCACATAATTCTTTACCACAATGACGACATTTAGCATTCTTATTATCTTTTTTATCAACAAATTTGGTAAAGTGATTCCACATAACCGCTGTAGATTTAGGTGACTCCCTTTACTCCAGCACTTTGCTTACAACTTCACATGTTTTGTTAGCTTCAGTAAAACTAGCAGTAACACGAGGTGTAGATGTTGATGGTGTTGGTGTTGATATTGGTATCTCACTAGTTGCAAAATTTGTTTCCTCATTAGTTGACATCTACAAAGAAAAAATAATACCCAAATATTAATTCCAATGTTTAATTCTAGCATATTATCAATCATTTTAACTAAAAATCTAAATAATAATTGTAAACATTAATACCCAAACGTAATTCTTAATGTTTAATTATAGCATATTATCAATCATTTTAATTAAAAATCCAAACAATAATTCTAAATATTAATTCTCAAACATAATTTTTAATATTTAATTCTAGCATATTACCAATCATTTTAATTGAAAATCCAAACAATAATTCTAAACATTAATTCCCAAACATAATTTTTAATATTTAATTCTAGCATATTACCAATCATTTTAATTGAAAATCCAAACAATAATTCTAAACATTAATTCCCCAACATAATTCTTAATGTTTAATTCCAGCATATTACCAATCATTTTAATTAAAAATCCAAACAATAATTCCAAACATTAATTCCTAAGCATAATTCTTAATGTTTAATTCTAGCATATTACCAATCATTTTAGTAAAAAATCCAAATAATAATTCTAAACATTAATTTCCAAATATAATTCCTAATGTTTAATTCTAGCATCAAATCATTTTAATTAATTATCCAAATAATAATTCTAAACATTAATTTCCAAACATAATTCTTAATGTTTAATTCTAGCATCAAATCATTTTAATTAATTATCCAAACAATAATTTGAAACATTAAGCTCTTTGAAATGTTTAATGTCAACTAAGGTTGAAATAATCTATGGTTGAGAAAAAACTTTAATTTCTAAAAATTAAAAATCAAATCTATCATTTTACTAATCCATCGAAATTATTTTTATTTGCACTAATATTATCTTTTACAAGCAAAAAACAACATCTAATACTTATAATCTCTAACATGTTTTCTCTCTAGCGTGAATTTTAATCCAAAAAATAATATTAATAATCTCTCAAGCTTTCTCTCTCTAGCTATTTTCATAAAACTATTATTCAATTTTCTACCCACGCAAGTATACGTATTGCAAAGATAATATAGTGATTAGTAGAGTGTCGATCTCATAAAGGATTGAATTAATTCTTACTGTCAACTACTAAAATTAATACGTCTTAATTTTATCTATACAATTAAAATTAAAAATAATAAACTAATAACTAAAACTAATCTAAAATATATTGGCAAAATTATTTTTTTAACTTCTAGTGATTACCAAACCTAAAATTATGATTTCTCTCAATACTTCATCTGATTATTGTTTCTCTCTCTTAACTCAGATCAGTGAATTAAGTTGTTAACCTAGAGTCTTAAATGTTGTAGCTTTTTCTCTTATCTTTCCAATGGTCCAAGAATCATATCATTTGGAGCTTTGTAGAGAGAGTTATAGTTGAAATATCGAAACATGTGCAGCAAAGGTCTGCATCTTGAAATTGCTTTCCTTCTTTCATTAAAATTCTTTTTTCGTCAAACACCTACAAAAGTACAAATAAATCAATAATAACCTATCTTAATCATATTAACACCAAATTAGACATAAAATTAATTAAGATTAGATTAACTCACCTAAATTAAGTAATTTAAAACAATTAAATAAAATCTATTAATTTCTATATATTATTATAAGAACTAAGCTAAATTACTATCAAAATTAAGTCCAAATAACTCTATATTAGAGAGTTATCACATCCTCAAACTTAATATTTTGCTAGTCCTCGAGTAAAACATAGAAAAGAAATTAACTTACAAAAATCAAATTCAATTAATGAAAACTAAAATAAATATAGTTACTACTGCTACTAGTAAAGATAAAGTGTACCAAATCAATCATTAACCTAAGGAAAAATATAGACATCATTTAAATTCATATTTCAATTCTAATGCAAGCGCATTCTCGAATGTAATTTCTCTGTGTGTGTATGTAATCTTTTACCAAAAATATCAAGATATCCAGATGAGTTTATGACAACACAAATTTCAAGTTAGTACTAAATTCTATAGGTTTACTTTTCATCTCTTTCTCCCTTAATGTAGACCAATATTGTTGACTCCATTAATTTTTGATGATAATAAAACATTCTCATTCATTTATGTCTAATTTCTTTACTTGAGTGTGCAGGACAAAAATGCATGTCAATAATAAAATTAATCACTCAAAAGCAAATATCAAAACTTATTAGAATAAGAAGCTACAATTGAGTAACAAAATAGAATCCATTTAGTTGGATAATCAAGGGAGTTAGTTAGTTAAAATTCAAATGAGGAGTTAGCGGGTTCAAGTAGGTTGAGAAATAGAGAATACTTAGTCGACCAAGAGACGTGGTTAGTTAATTAAGAGCACACTGTAAAAAATTCAGATTACAAGACAAAGACCACTTAATGAACTAAGAAGCACAATTAGTTACCTAAGAGCTCATTGCAAAAAATCTAGATTGCAAGATAGAGATGACTTAATCGACTAAGACGGATGTTAGTCAACTAAAAACATTCTGTCTGAAAATTTGAGTTTCGATGTTAGAAGACAGATTAATGTCTAGAACTATCTTCATATTGTTTCCAACGATCTGAAGTTGTCAAACACTCATCAAAGTTGATTTCCAACATATATAAGGTACTTTTAACGGCTAAGAAACACATCTAAGGCTTCCAAGATAAAAAAGAGCTCAAAAAATTACAAAAATCCTTTGTATACTTTCTACACTTCACTCATATCCTTGTAATAGATTAAAGCACTTCACTTTGTACCACTTAGATCAAGTCAGTGATCATAGGTACACCTTTTGTTTTATTATTATTTTCCTTGATTACTTAGAGTGTGCTAGACACTCTAAGGGGATTGGTCAAGCTTGGAATTGCTTGATTGAGTGTGTAGGTTTTAACTCATTCTAGAAAAAATTAGTTTTGGGTTTTCGTTGATCCCGTGAAAAACCATTGTAAAGGTTGTGGTTGATCCTACGACAAGCCATTGTAAAAACTTGGTGGAAGTTTGGGAATTTCATCATTTTTAGTGATTTTGTTTGAAAATCCTTTGTTGAACAATCAAGGTAGTGAATGTAGGTCTTTAACTAAACCACTCTAAATTTTGATACATTCTCTGCTCTGATTTTATTTTTTTTCATTCCTTTTTAAATTATTCCCTCATCTTGCTCCAGACTTCTTGTTGTTAATCCTCAACTTGCTCGAAATTAGAAGTCAATTTAGTGAGAGGAAAAAAATGCTATTCAGCCCCCTCTAGCACATTTACTTGGGACCAACAAATACAAAGCTAGGGATTAATAGGACTTTATAAAGCTTGTAATGTATGGCTAGGGTCAATGTAGGATAAAGGATATTAATTTGACTCAAATCACCCTAAACATATAATTATTCTAGCACTTATCTATAGAGCTCTATTTTTCATCTTCAAGTCACATTTTCTTCCACATTTGAACTATTCTTTTTTTTTTTCACAATTTCGCAATTTCACAATTTCATAACTTCAAACTTATTTTCTCTGTATTGTAAGTAGTGGGATGATTTTTAATTTTATTGAATTTTTTCACGTCAACATCACCTTTCTACCATATACACTTAGCTCAATATATATTTCCTAAAACAATATATATGCTTAAGAGTGAGGGTTTGCAAAATTAAAAATTTTATATTAAGGTTAAGATCAATTATTATATAATTAAATAAAGCAAAGGGAAATTAGGCTCAAAATGGTATACTAGGGATAAAAATTTAACAATGTTAGCTTTTTAGGCTCAAACGGTCCAAAAATTACCTAAATTATGTCCCTAACTAAGTATTGTCTAAGGTTTCACCTTAAGAGAAAATCAAGCAAATTCTAAAGTTCATGACATAATCTAAAATTCACATCAATATAAACTATCTCTAGATATTTAGAATAATTCAAAGTAAAAGATATAGTGCTTAAAATTGTGAAAATCACATCCAAACAATGATACTTAACAAAAGCATTTAGCATGAATCTAAACAAAAAATTTATTCACCAAAAGCTAAGAATTCAAAACAATTAGTTATCATTATTAGACAGGGAAATCATCGAAAAAATTGACACAACTCTACTCTAGATTCCTATAATTCGAACAAATAACGAATTCATTTACTAACTAATCTTAAATTATTTATAAATCTAGATAAACATGTAAATAAAATTAAATCTAAAACTTTCACAAAATATTCACCGCTAGAAAAATAAATTCAACCTCTAAACTTAAACTAAACATTGTCCTCAATGTTAGAAAAATAAAAGAAATGTGAAGAGTACTTCCCTAGCGGTTGGATGAATCTAGAAAAGCTCTAATCCTCTTCTTCGTCTCTATCGTTCTTTGCATCTTTGTCCTCATTGTCCTTTGCCTCATTAGCACCCTTAAAAGGATTAGGTGCTAATGGAAGAGTAGATATGTCAATTCCCATAAAAGCACCATAAGCTCGAAACATATAGTCCATATGTTGATCACATTGGGTCTGATAAGTCATGTGTTACTCAAATTGTTGCCCAAGGTTCTCAACTAGGTGCTTAAGGTTCTTAATTCTCTGGGTCATTGATAATTGTTGGTGTCTTGGTCTAGGGGGTGGAGGATGATGTGTAGAAGAAGAACTACCCTCAGTAGAAGTTTGAGATTGTTTGAGGATGAAATTAAGATTAATTGGAAGTTTAGGGTGCAACAACTCCTTACTAGTATCTCAATTCCCATGCATAACTAAATATTGACCATATCCATCGTTTTAAATATAAAGGGTTTCATAAAATTCATTGATGGCATGGCTTGAGAATATAACTAATTTACGCCACACAAAAACAAAATCATTAGTAGCTTCAACAATGCTAGCGTAAATTTCTCTTACTAGAGGGATCCTTGCAGCGACTGACGAATAACAAAATTTTTTCCAGTTGCGGTCATTAATCATTGGTTAAAAGTAAAGGTATGTAATCAACCATTGATCCAAGCCTTCTTTGGGTATTGCAATTTTATTTGCAAAAGAACTTACGTGTTGAGCCACAGCATCAGTTAACACAAATATAATATGATCAAACGAATCACTGGAATTTTGTCTTGATCGTTTATGTGTCATTATCAATTTTCCTACAATTAATTCTCAACCAAAAGAAAATAAAAGTACCAACAAAACACAGTAGACCATTGACAATATTAGCTCATATGTCTTCTTATCATAAAATAATGGCCATAGTATCTGTCACGACCTAATTCCCGGGCCATGACCGGCGCAAGGACCCAATGAGCATAGCTCACTAAGCCCAAGCAAGCCTATTTTCATTTACTTTATTCCACGTATGATCGTGTGAGGCATCCACACGCAATGCACCCAGTGCACACAAAGCCAATTCCTAATGACATTATAGATAAAATATGTACATACGTACCAGTCAAACATAAACTTTGACAATGTACATTACATGTACATAACCACAATACAAAATGCTCATGACTTCCAGCGGAGACATTTACAATAAAAGAAATGGGATGCTACTGAATGCCCACCTTCTAACCAGGAGATATATTACGGGGACTCTTTAATCTAGGGTCCAACAGTCTCCTGATCTGAAAACACGAATTTTTTATAAAATGGTGAGTACAATACTCAGTGAGTGAATATTAGAAGGGAACAAGCGATAATAGCCAAAAGATTTAATAACCATGATGCACTGGTTGAAAACGAGACAATTTTGATCTAGCTAATATTTAAACCCTTCCCCTTTTGACTCAGAATTGATTCTACATTCAAGGCTAAGCCAACCATGAAGCTACACCAATCATTCTAGCAAGAAAGCAATATCAACGATTTATCACAAACCGTTGTCGAACAAGGGTTTTACATACCATACAAACACAATTTCATCATTTCATACTATAGCAAGCATATACGTGTTTGTAAAGAAATCACGTGCAATTTCATACACCGCCTCAATAAGTCCATGTGTGCACCCCCTACCTATTAGAGTACTTGCAGGCGTTACGTCTCGCTGTCCCTACAAGCCTCTAGGTGGGTGCACTCTCTACCTACCAGAGCACTTGCAGGCGTTACGTCTCGCTGTCCCTACAAGCCTCTCGGTGGAGAGTTCTCAGAAATCATGGGCATTACGTCTCGCTGTCCCCACTTTACTCAGTACCTATCAGAGTACTTGCAAGCATTATGTCTCGCTGTCCCTACAAGCATCTGGACCTCATGGGTACATTTCCCACTAAACATAGCAATATGACCATGGGGGCACCCCTGCTCGCACACCTTCGATCATTATTACACATTGCAGTTTCATTCATATAATTATCAACACATTAAACGAGCATACATCCATTTTCTTTTCAGACAGTACATAATCACAGCATAAAATATTTCCAAAAGCTTGTTCCTAGGACTATCCCATCCTCTGTGAGCCTCTTTATCATCGTACACACGTACGGTTATAATCATTACACAATATTATCTATCAATGCACAACATATATACATATATGTATAGATATATACTCATATAATGTAATAACACCCAAATTCACAACAACCGCATTTCACAACATAGAGACAATTTATTAAGGGCTTGTTCCCGAGACTTATTTATATTTAAACAGAAATTGCATGCAAATCATTCAAACCATTTATTCAAATATATTCATTTTCCCAAAACAATTTTTGAAATGCAGATTCACTCACAGTTGTCGAAAATCTGGATTCCAGGTGCACTCGGATTAATAGTCCTCAAGCGTGATTCCTTTGCCTTTTTCGGATGTCTCACCACCTTAACATAGAATAAAATTAGGGAATTTATTATATTGGTGTTAATTAGGTATAAAATTAACCTAATTTCTATACAGATGCATAGAATACTCGGTCAATCGCTTAAACGCGGTGTTGACCTAATTCAGCCGATTACCTGATAAATTAGCCAATGCGTCCGATTTGATTCCAAATTGCACCATTCTTTTTCTAATACCTTAATTCACCACATACCATTTAAATAGTGCCAATTTCAGCATTAAAACTTTTCCATTTCTTCATGAAAAAATTCAGCCATTACAGTGCATTAGCACTGTAATTTTTCCTACTTAACTTTTTCACCTTAAATTGTCATTTTCCAAATCATTTCATTTGAAATGAAACTATTTCATTTTTCAAACATAACCTATGATATTCGGCCTTGAAATATTCATGGGGAAAATCAAGTTTTTTCTTACGATTTTGCTTACTAACATGCTAACCTATCTCTAAACACTAACATAGTCTAGAATCAAGCCAATCCAACATTAATTCCTCTTTCATACCCATTTTTCAAAATTGAATTCATCATTATAACTCAATATTCATCCATGGAAATCAAGAAAAAAAGCATGGATAAGCTAGGTTTGAAGTAAATATAAAGAAATCTCATCTTTGTTTGGCTTGAATCTTGAAAAACCTTGAAATTTCTTAAATTTTTGGCTTGTTTTTCTTGTTTTTCTCCTTTTTCCCTTTTGTTTTCCTTTGCTGCAGGTTTGTGCCAAATTTGATGAGAGAAAGTGAGGGTTATGTGCTGATTTTATTAGTTTAATCATAAAATAAATGGCTTGCCACATGGCAAAATGCCATTAGTCCATTTTTTAACTTTTTTGACTTTTTCTTCCAATTCTTTTCCACCACATGATTAGTCTAAGTCAAGATATGATTAAAAGATGACCATGACTAGAAAAATATGTTCTGGTGGTGGAAAATTACCATTTTGCCCCTGAGATTGTAAAATTACAATTTTGCTCCTATACTCTGAAATGTACCGGAATCACATTATTTCTACTTTTCAACCTCAAATAACATTGATATTGATCAATATTAATCAAATGGGGCAAAAATCTTTTCAAAAAAAAAAATTCTCGTTTAGTCCTCTAGTGGCAAAATTACCATTTTGCCATTGTGTTCCAAAAATACCGAGAAATCAAAATTTTCACTGCTAAACTTCATTTTATACTCTAATAATCATAATTGTATTTCATATAATTATTCTTAGTCAAATGTGATCAAATCTTGGCTAAAAATCTCCATTTTATCATCAAATAGTAAAATGACCGTTTTGTCCTTAACCGGTCAATTTTTTCGATTGACTCCAAA
This sequence comes from Theobroma grandiflorum, assembly GCA_036013995.1. NCBI lineage: Eukaryota > Viridiplantae > Streptophyta > Magnoliopsida > Malvales > Malvaceae > Theobroma > Theobroma grandiflorum. The sequence continues at coordinate 12,718,552 of CP142132.1, read as the reverse complement.
CTGGACCTTGAACTACGAATCACTATTCTAAATCATTCTGTGGGTTTCAAAATTTTCAAATTCGTCTTAAAATTTCTATTTGAACTAGTTCAAGACTCGATTTAACTTAATTGTCCCATTAGGTACAATACCGGCTTTTAACAAATTTGACAGGGTCTCACAGTATCGAGTAAAAATCCACTAGTTACAATACTTCTAGACTGCGAGGCATATATAAAAAAATAATTTAAAATCAAGAAACTACCCACATTCCCTAATTTCAACTTATCTTTGAATTTAAAGCACAAAACTAAACAATTTACCATACTTATAAAATAATTAAGCATAATGTCTCAAAAATCATCAATACACATCACAAATTCTTAAAAAAATAAAAATATGAAGTAAGTCAACAATAATAAAAATAGAAGAAGAAAAAAGAAAAGAAGAAAAAACTAAAAAAAAAGAGAAGAGAAAAAGAAATAAATAAATAAATAAAATATTGAAACTTACTCGATATTTAGAGCAAATATGTTGAAAATATGTGTGGGTAATGGGTAAGGAGGAACAAAGACGTAAGGGGAATAGTGGTGATGGGAAAAGTAGAGGAGAGACGGAGAAGGATGGGTAGAAAGAAAGAGAAAAAAACGTGAAAATATGCACTAAGAGAGGAGAGGTAGGTAAGTTGGAGGAGTGAGTGATAATTCTATTTTATAAAATTATTTTAGTCTAATTTTGTTATTAAATATTAGCTAAGTTCTCAATTTTCAATTATAATTTACTTATTTTTAGTTTTTTTAATTAATTTATTTTTAAGTGAGTTATTTTAATTTTTTGTTATTTCTTTTAATTTGATTGTTATTTATCAGTTTTTATATTTTTCGTAAGAGTAAAAGAGATTGGGCTTAATTTTGGAAAAGAAAGTGTTGAAAGATCCGAAAGTCTGTTTGCATATACTTTAGTGTTTTGGTCATAACTCGCGTTACAGAACTACAAATGATGCGATTTTTAGACCATTGAAAAGATAAGAGACAGAGCTACAACTTTTATGAATGCCACTTTACCAAATTTTGTATCAAAGATAGAGAAAATAGTGTCAAAAAATGGCTAGACGTGTTGTGCTAGGAATGAAAATTTTTAAAGATTGACAATTGATTTTTGGTGCATTTCATTACACTTTTAAGCTCAATTAAACCATAGGTCAACTTAGGGAACTATAGGTTAAGTTTATTAGTATAAATAGGATATTTTTAAGAACATTAGGATAGACAACTTTTGGAGATTCAAGAAACTAGAAGTTGAGGTTGAAAATTAGAGATTAAGGTGGCAAATATTTGTTTTGTTTTCTTCCTTGGCTTTTAATTTTTTTGTTACTCCTAATGGTTGAAATTATTATAATGTTATTTGTCTTTGCAATCATGAGAAACTAATTTTCTCTTTCTAGGATTACAATTGAACTCACATGTAATTTAAATTTTTAATCTCTTTCTTACTTATCTTTAATGCGATTTTAGTGTAAACTAAAATTAGGATAGCATATGATCATATTAATTAATTTACGTATAGGATAGGGATATACTTATACGCCATATGTAACCATATTAGAACTAAACTCAGTGAGTATGTTTTGATTTCAATTCATATAGAGATATAGTATTTTGGTTGAAATAGATATTTTTATAAGATGAGTCGGGAGATCCTTATAAATAATTTAGGACTCTAGGTTAGCAATTTAACCCATTGAAATAAATTAAGGAAAAGAGTTAAGATTTAGATAAAGTATGAGGGATATTCTAATCCTAGACTTGTTTGATTTGATATTTACTTAAGTTATTATTATTTTGATTTTTAATAATTTAAATTTTGGTCAAGTATTTTTAGTTAGTTAATTTAATTATTGGATATTGACTGTTTGCATAAGATTAAATTGTTATAATTTTAGTACTTAGTAAAGTTTTAGATCAATTCTTTGTGAGATCGATATTGTGCTTGCTTATATACTATCTATTTGATACGTATACTTGCATAGTAGAATTTTAATTGATAAGTTTTTGGTGCAGTTGTCGGGGAATTGTTTCTAGAATTTTTATTAATACTAATACCAAGCAATTTAGTGTTACTTCAAATTTTATTTTTCTTGTTTTAATATTAGATTTTGTTTGCTTGCAGATATTTTTGATTATTATATGCAAAGAAGAAACAACTTAAATCTTGTTCCTTTTGATCTTGAGATAGAAAGAACTTACAGAAGACGTCGAAGGGAGAATTTGCAAGTTACGACTTTAAATCACACAACGGTTAGGGATAACAATAACAATGGCAATAATGCCATTAATTTGGTTCCCGAAGCAAATAGAGCATTACGAGATTATGCTGTTCCTCAAATGCAAGGTCTGCACTAAAGCATTAGGAGACCTTCCATCAATGTGAATAATTTCGGAATTAAACCAGCTTACTTTAAGATGATTCAGTCTTCAATCCAATTTGATGGGTTACCCAATGATGATCTTAATTATCATTTGGTAAATTTCTTGGAGATTTGCAATACCTTTAAATACAATAGAGTAACTGATTATGCTATTAAATTGAGACTATTTTCATTTTCTCTAAGGGATAAAGCAAAAAGTTGGCTTAATTCATTGCTCAATGGGTTTAGCATTACATAGGAGGATTGGCTCAAAACACTACAAGAAAATAGGTTTTTTGCAATGAAAAAAATTTTGTTGGAAATTTCCAACGGATATCAATAAAAAATTGTTATTATTTTTTTCGACGGATTTCCAATGGAAAAACTTTCAATGGAATATTTCTTTTGAAAATCCCTTGAAAAATTTGTTAATGGCAAAAAAAATTTCTCCCACCAAAATTTCGAACGGAAAAGTTTCCGTTGGAAAGTTAAAGGACCCAAAAAATTTGAAATCCCTCTAATGTTTCCAACAAATTTTTTTCGTTGGAAAATACAATTACCAACGGAACATTCCGTTGGTAATAGTATTTTTTAAATTTTTTATCTTAAAATATTACCAAATACTATTACCAACGGACGATTGAGCTAATTGACCGATGAGTCCAATCGACACTATCGATGGTTGCTGTTGCAACCGTTGGTTGAAATAATCGACGGTTGCCTAGTTGCAATTGATCGCTGCCCACTCTTAATAAAACTTATCTCACCTCATATTGATGTGAGATTCGTGACATTTTACCTCACCTAATTATGCAACGCTCTCGTTACATTGGTTCTCTGATGTGAGATTCATAACATTCTTCTCGACCTAATTATGTAATGCCCTCACTATATTGGCTTTTTACCGGCACCAATAAAGATTGGGGTTTGCTAGAACTTAAGCCCAACCTCGTGTTACCCCAAATCAATAAAGATCAAGGTCTGTCGAAACTTAAGCCCAACTTCGTGCTACCTTAAACTTTAAGTCCAACTTCATGCGGCTTTAAACTCTAAGAGTTTAAATAAGCCTATAAATCATAGGTCCATGTTCCTAACCCAAGGGACATATTTGATAAGTGGTAGAGGACTCGTGTTTATATACCAAAGACCCACCATGTCTCTTACTAATGTAAATTTGTAACACTTCTCATGTACATTATACTTTGTTTATTTAAATATTTTGTAGACATACAAAAAACAATATATATTGTAAACAGTCTAATGTATTACGAGCGGATAAAATGAATTAGTAATTTCAAATTAATAGATAACTAAATAACACTTGATAAAGAAAGCTATTTTGCATTGTGGATTATATATATGTAAAATTTTAAATCATTAATAAGATAAAGTTAAGAAAGGTAATTGAAACGTTAATATTTATCCTAATATATATTTCTATACAGTTTTGAGTTTATATTTTGAAGTAAATTAGAAAGGTTTGTATTATATTATATATTGACTATGGTAACTTATATAATTTTAGGTATTTTTATATATAAAACTTTGATTTTTTATTTGAAATTGTTAAAATTGGAAAATTTTAAGGATTTCCCTTTGTGCCAAAAGGATAAATTATATATATACACACTAACGGTATTTTTTTAGTGATATTTCTAATGGTACTTTATTATCAGTTTAATGGTATTTTTTACTTCAATTGAATAGATATACAAGACTTGAAAATTAAAAAAGGGATCAAGATCCATATTTTTGCAAATTTATGTTCATTTAATCAAAAGAATCAAATGGAGACAAACAAAGTAGGATAATGGAGCCCTCCATTCCAAATTAAATACCCACTTTAATTTTTTTGGGCACATTTAACCAAATTTGACCATTGTGAAATTAAAATTTTAAAAAGTAAAATTTATATATTTTGAATTTAGCATTTTCAAAACGTTTTTTGATAATTATAAATAAAATTATAATAAATAACCATCAAATTTTTTTTTATGTGATAAAAAAATGAAAACTGAATATTCAATCTAAAACAAAAAAAATCAAGGAACAATACTTAGTACTTCAGAAAATTAGATGTGATAGGATGAGTATTTTTTTTTAAATGAAATTCATAACATTTGATTAATCCATTAATCTAGTAATTAGCAAGATAAAATGTTAATAATATAAAATTATTAAAAAAAATGAGCTCTAATGGCCATTCTATTCAACGTCTATTATTAAAATAATTTAAAGAAAATAATGGTTTCCAATTGGGTGTGGCAAATACAAAACTGCCGCGTGTGTCCGAAAAATAAAAATAAAAAAATATACCTGCAGCGGTGACAGGACACAAAAATCTAGCTGAAATGCCTGCTTACGTAGCCAAAAGCTATCCTCCCCAGCAAACTCCTCACTCCCAATCACATCACGACACGTAAAGAAAACCCGAAACAATTCCACGTTTCGTTCTTTTATTAGTCCTTAACTTTCTTTCCAACCGATGCAGTAACTATATCAAAACCACTCCTTCACTATATAAGTCCAACCGATCCAGTGACTTTTTTTTGCCTGTCTCTTTATTTCCAGTTGGGAAACTATAGTCGGCGACGAAAGGAAGGATCGGACGACTCGTCGGAAATCCAGTATCGTTGAAAAAGACTCGAAGATGAAGATTTTTGTGAAGACTTTGAAAGGGACTCACTTCGAGATCGAAGTAAAACCCGAAGATACGGTAAACAAAGCCCCAGAATTCAACTTAAATAATAATCTCCATTGTTACTAAGATTATGATTTTTTATTCAATTTTAGTTGAAAGTAAATTAGGTTAGGCTTGATTATGGTTTATATTTGCGATTAGGCTGAGAATTGTTTATGTAATTAGGGTTTTTGGAGGTCTAAGACTTTACTTGAGTTTACAGCGTCTAAAGTATTTTTTCATGATGCACTTGTTTCGTTCTTAGATTTTGTAATGTTTACTAGTATTTTGATGAACCTTTATTGTCTCCACGGCTCGGTAAGGGTACCTGAATTGGGCTTGCTGTTCAAAATGCCTTATTTATTTTATCTTGTAATGTAGGTAATTTGCAACATCTATGCATGATTCGGATGCCACATAACTAAGTATGTTAACTTAGGTGTCATTTGGTTGTTGCTTAACTGCTGGAACCCAAAAACAAAAGCACACGGGGATACAAAACCAAATAATATTTTAAACAAACATAATTAAAATTTGGAAACGGTTATACTAGAATCTGTTTCTCATTTTGGTCATTTATTCATTTTTGAGCAATTATGATTTTACTTCCTGCCATCTGGTTTTGCATTTGTAGCAACTCTTTAGGAAAGAACAAGCAAATAGAAAAAAGCAAGTAGGAAAGAAATAATTAAATGGAGCCTTAATTACTGCATGTTGATTTTAAATAAACACATTGAAAGCACATAAATCTGCTACTGGAGCTTTTAAGCTCTGCTACATGTGTATGAGATACTAATCCTATTCTTAATAGTCTACCTCTGATAAGGGGATATGTTATGCACTTAGTGTAATTTTTCAAGAAAAACAACTGTTTATAATTAACTGGTAATAAGTTGTAGATCATGGTTTTTGCACTTTGAAATTTTCATGAGATATCTTGTTAATATGTGCATTCAGGTTAGCAATTTTTGTAACTGTTAGGTGTGTATTATCTATGACTTTCAAAAGTTATCATGGATGCATGACTTTAAATTCCAAACTTCCATTAATAAATTTCCTTTTACAGGTTGCTGATGTTAAGAAAAATATAGATACAGCACAGGGTCCTGATATTTACCCTGCTGCACAACAAATGCTTATTCATCAGGGGAAAGTTCTTAAGGATAACACTACACTTGATGAAAACAAAGTAGCTGAAAACAGTTTCATTGTCATAATGTTAACCAAGGTGACTCACTTGTTGTTATGAGTTATACTGTTGGGTAATTGGCTGCAGTATAAGGAAAAAATCTACATTTCTTCTCATGAAGCTTTTTATAACAGTATTTGTTTATCCTTTTGTTAACTTGGAATTAACTTTAAATGAGGTAAATAAAAACTTTGGCTTTCCATTCATGCATGATGATCTATACTATTATATAATTGGCATGCCTTAATTGGTTTTGCATCAATTTAGTCTCTTTTGAGCCAATTGACTCCTAAAGTTATACATTGAGATCACACACGTAACTTCAAATGTTTAACCCAATATGGATGAAGGGCATAATTATCGTTGTATTGAATTTTCTAGTTTAGGACAAGATTATGCTTATTGAAGGACAAAATTATCTTGAAATTTATTTTCTTAATATTATGCATTTTTGTGGGTTTAATTTATAATTCTTAGTATTTAGGGAATTATTAGTGCATTTAAGGTTATATTTGGTATTTTGTTATATTAGGGTTTATTGTGTAGCCTATTATACCTATATTTGGATTGTGGATTATTGAGATTTTTATTATTCAGTATGATGTTTCTCCTCTTGATTCTATCTCTTCTTTCTCCACTCTCCGCTATCATTTGCTGAGTTTCTTTTGTTTTCTCTATGATTTGTATTTTTCCGCCCATGTTTTGTGTTACTCTCCTATATCATTTTCCCGGCATTATAGGCTATGTCTTCATATAAATAAGTTTTCTTCAACATTAAGTCATAAGCTGTTCCTTGGTAGTGTGAACAAGACGTTTTTTTTTCTCTTCTTTCTCTTTTCCTTAATTTTAGTATAAGTTTGAATTGCAAAATCCTAAAATAAAAATTGATAATTCCACGATTTTATATTGTTTTGTTATAGATATCTTAACTAAGAATCAAATAAGTTTACTGTATGTGAAGTGGTTATGGGTTCAAGTTGAGGAACAATATCTTTGCAAAGCAGAGTCTAACCCTCTTTGCCCTCAGAGTGTAGGAGTATCACACTAGGCCACACTTTACACATATATTGTATGTGAGTTGGCTGATGTCAGTAAATAATGATAATGTATAAACCAGTGGTAATAATGTTGCTAGATAATAGGCTCTCAAATGCTTCTGTGGTTTCTATATTTATTTACCTAGTTACCATATAAGGTGTTAAGAATATTAGAGTTCCTACTAATGCATGCATGGTTAGTTATTGTAGAATAAGGTTTCATCAAGTGGGGCCACAACCGCACCTACCACACCCGTGCCTACAAGTCAGGTAAATTATCATGTCTATTTCTGTTTAATTTCTTTTTTCAGTGTTAGCATCAGCACCGTGCTAAGCATCCTGGCCACCTGCCTCCAAATTTTATTGGATATGCATGTTCCATAAAATCCTAACTCAAAATAATTTTCTCTTGTATGATTTTATAATGTTTTAACACATGCATATTTTTGCGTGTGATGCGATGGAGATTGTTCATTGGCAATGAGTTCAAGTTGCATAAACAGTCCCTTTGTATGGCAGGGGTGATAATGTTGCAAGATAATATGCCCTCAAATGTTTTTGTAGTTTGTACATATATTTATCTAGTTACCAGATAAGGTGTTAAACATATTAGAGTTCCTACTAATGCATGCATGGTTAATTATTGTAGAAAAAGGTTTCATCAAGTGGGGACCCAACTGCATCTGCCACACCTACACCCGCAAGTCAGGTAAATTATTATGTCTATATCTGTGCTACCCTTTTAATTGTGTTAGCATTAGCACCATGCTAAGCATCCTCCCCACCTGCCTGCAAATTTTATTGGATATGCGTGTTTCATAAAATCCTAACAAAAAATAATTTATCTCATATGATTTTATAATTTTTTGACACATGTATATTTTTGTGTGTGATGTGATGGAGGTTGTTCATTGTTGCTTGCAGTCAATAAGTTCAAGTCGCACTAACAATCTCTTTGTACAGCAGTGTCTGAGGCGTGTTGTGTGCTAGGCTGCCTTTACGCATATATTGTCTGTGGGTTGACTAGTGTAAATAATAGTGATACATGATAAACTGATGGTAATTAGCACATTGTAGCAGGATAAGCGGTTCTCAAATGCATGTGTAATTGGTGCATTTAATTATCAAATTACTATGCAGGGTGTTAATCATATTAGAAATGTTTACTAATGCATGCATGGTGGAACCATTGTAGAATAAGGTTTCATCAAGTGAGGCCTCAACTACATCAGCCACACTTGCGCCTACAAGTCAGGTAAATGGAATTTTTCTATGTATGTTGTCTGGTAAGTTGCTTTTACAAGTGTCAAAATCGGCACCATGCTCAACATTTTCTACCACCACTCCACCCCCCGTGCCAAATTTTATTAGATATGCATGTTTTGTTTTTTCTTAGGTTGTGTTTGGATAAAGAGTTTAAAGTTAGTTGGGAAATGTTAGAGATGAAGATTACATTTTTAGTTAGTCTCAATATCCTAACTTCTAAAATTTCATGGTTTTGATAGTTGAATTTTGTGAAAGAAAAGAAATTGAGATCACATATTTTAGATTAAGAAATTATAAAATTAAAAATGGATGAGAGATTATGAAAAAGAAAGACAGGGAAATAGAAAAAATTTGAATGTCTGTTGTTGGTATAATTATTTTCTATGTTTATCTTAATCTGTGTCTAGTAAGAGTTTTAAAAGGTTTTATTAAACAAAAAAAGAATTTTAAAAGTTACTTCTTGCTAGATTTATTACATCCAAACACTGTCTTCTGGGGAAAAAGTTTATCTGTTGGTTGCTTTTGCCTGCCATATTTTATTTTCAAATTCCATTTAATTTTCTTTTTGCTTGCCATAGTGATTTTCCAACTCATCATTTGTATTTCATCCTATAGAGCTGCTTGCATGTGTAGGTCCAATCAGCAGCCCCTGCACAAACACAACCATTAACAACACCTGAAGCCCCTGCTCCAACAGTGGCAGTGTGAGTTAGAACTTATTTCCTTTTCTTTTCATTTTTTTTAAAATTATTCTATTTGTATTTTGTCTTTTATTTTATGTGATGCACATTTTGACTATTATTTCATTTTGGTTTATTTTATTTAAATTCTACAGTCCAGAATCTGTTCCTGAATCTGCTGTTACTCAAGCTGCTCCTGCTTCTGAGTAAATTTTTCTCGTTTCTCTTTCTTTATTCTCATTCCTGAGTATAAACATAGTATTTTGACTATCAAAAGGTGTCTTATTGAGACTGTTGCTTCTGTGTCTAGTGACTAAGCATGTAAATATGGTGTCACTGAAGTTTTTCTATATGATCATTTTGAGCTTGATCAAGCTGATGTTTCTAGCTTGCTCATACCTTCTTTTGCTCATCTTGATGCAGTTCTCAAGTGGATGTTTATAGCCAAGCGGCATCAAATCTTGTTGCTGGAAATAATATAGAGGCTATAATACAGCAAATCCTTGACATGGGTGGAGGAAGTTGGGATAGGGATACTGTTGTACGTGCCTTACGAGCTGCATATAACTATCCTGAAAGAGCTGTTGAATATCTGTATTCTGTAAGTATTTATGCTGGCTACCTATATATTGATTGTTCATGCAGATCTCTTTCTAGCTTTGTACTATTATGTGTAGCTAGTCATTGGTATGTTGGGACTTGGGACCTAAATGCCCAACACTGCTGTTAGCCTTGTCAATGCCATTCTGTGTATGTTCCTTCATTAGCCTTTTCCATTTTAGTGTTTAACCACATTGGAAGTAGCGGTGAAGCTAAATGCATGATTTTCTCATAAGAAATATTTCTGATGAAGAAAATCAAGAATATGACATGTTTGTGGTTTAATTCTTTTTAATTTTTCTATCCCTGGATGGATTTATGTTGTTTGTAAAGTGTTTTTCAGTTATATTCTGCTAGTGTAACACATAAAACAATGCATGTCAGGGTATTCCTGCGCAAGCTGCTGTTCCAGCTGTTGCTCGAGCTCCTGCTGCTGGGCAGGCAGCAAACCCTCCAGCCCAGGCTCAACAACCTGCAGCACCTACTTCTGGTCCTAATGCAAACCCCCTAGATCTCTTTCCACAGGTAATTACTTAACTTTTGAACTTTCACATTGAATTTGGCACTGAATTTTGCTGTTCTGGAACCAGGGCCTTCCAAACACAGGTTCAAATGCTGGTGCAGGTACCTTGGATTTTTTGCGCAACAGCCAACAGGTATTTGCAGATGTTCTCGTTGCTTGCTAGTTTATTGTTTATTTAAAATTTTTGTTAAAGCTTCTAAGCTTTTCCGGGCATTCTTTTAGTTCCAAGCCTTGCGAGCTATGGTGCAAGCAAACCCACAAATCTTGCAGGTAAATATATTATGTCAATTATAATCTTCTTTCACTGGTTTTTTTTACATTTAGTCACTTATCTTATTTCTGAATGCTCATGATATTTATTTGTTTACTTTTATACTTCAGCCTATGCTTCAGGAGCTAGGAAAGCAAAACCCACATTTGATGCGTCTCATTCAAGAGCATCAGGCTGACTTCTTAAGCTTGATAAATGAACCTGTTGAAGGAGAGGGGTGCGGTGAATCTGCTTTTTTGTTGCTTTACTCTGTTTTGACTGATAAGTAAAGAACATGATGTTCATATGCATGTTGACCTCAGGAACCTACTTGGTCAGTTGGCTGCAGCTATGCCACAGGCTGTGACTGTTACCCCTGAGGAACGGGAGGCAATTGAAAGAGTAAGCATTTCTTGTCTAATTTGATATTTCTATTTTTTTTATTCTAAAATCTGGTTCACCATTTTATAGGTTAAATAGTTCTACGGGTATAGTTACTTGGGGCCCAAAAAGAAAATATAACTTTCTGGTACAAAGGAATCACCATGCTGCTGGCATTTTTGATTGTGCCATTCAATCTGGGATGAAGCAGCAGTATCACCAAAGTTGAAGAAGCACTATGTGGACTTTTTTCCTCTCGATCTTTGCTTATTAAGTGTCATCAAATGGACTTGCATTATTTTTTTCACTAGCGTTATTAGAGCCATCATTGGTCCTTCTATGTTAATTATTGAATGATGGCATTCTCTCCCTTTTTTCAACCATTTCTAATCCTCGGTCTCTCGTTTTTTCTAGGCAGCAGAGGTTCTACCATGTGTCATTGACAACTCAGTTCTTGAACCTTGAATGCTTCTTAATTTTCTGCATTTAACTTTGCTATTTTTGCAGCTTGAAGCAATGGGTTTTGATCGAAACATAGTGTTGGAGGTATTCTTTGCATGCAACAAGAATGAGGAGCTTGCAGCCAACTATCTTTTGGATCACATGCATGAGTTTGAGGAGTAACTGACATGGGCCTTTTCTCATTCCTCTTGCTTCCTCATTTTCTTTCTCCTGTCTGGCCTTTTCCATGTTGGGTGAAGTTGTTTTTATTATTAACAATACCTGTCATGTGGAGTCTTTGGATCAGACAGTTAAGTTATTCATGTCCCCATTTATAGTGTTTCTTGTGTTCTTTGTTTTAAATATTCATTGCCATATTATACGTAATTCTGTCGAAACATGTGCTTTATTATGTCACATATTTCTGTACGTTCCTCATAAGTTTTCTGTACAATTGTGGTGATATATATCATCGAATGTAGCGTGGGGGGCGTTTCAGTTTATCTGGTGTAAAAACTTGAGGTAGTTTAACTGAATTCCGAGTTCTTCCTAAAGTTTTTCTATATCACTTGTTTGCTATTTGCTAGGATTTGATGGTTCATGTACATGTTCATGGATTTGACTCTTTAGATTTGATTGGCTTACTTCAAAATTGGTTCTACATCCCTATATTAGCGTATGGGTGCACTAGCTATATTGCATGATTAGCCCTGTGGGGAGAGGAAAAAGGTAACTGGGCTGCCAGGTATTTGCCTAGGGAAGAGCATGAAACTTAATGTGAAAAAATTGTCAGAATGATAAACATTTTAGGAAGGTATTTTGAGGAAAGGTTTTCTCTTTAATATACAATTAGCGTTTTGTCACATGTTAGTTTAAATTAGGAAATTAATTTGAATGAAATACATGTGGCTGTGGAGCTTGGTAAATGTTTCTTTCTATCAACTTGGTTGTGTGGTAAGGTTCAAATTCGTGACAACCTTATGTACCCCCAAAGTATGGATGTTTTTCTTTTATATATATATATATATATATATATATATGTTAAAAAGGAAGAAGGAAAATTGGACATGCTTAATTGGTAAGTCCTTTACTCTGAAATATTAATTTTTTTTATATATAATTTTGTCAGACATGCTGAAAAAATCATAATTGCTAAAGCATATAAAAAACTCAGAAAAGGAAAATGGTATAAGGATGTTTGTGGGGATATTGTTAAGGAAATATGATATTTTGGCCCAATCTGCCCTTATGCCTTGTGTCTATAGTAGTTTGGCTTGGTTTTTCTCTCCAGGTTTGCATTAAACACTCCCAGAGTAGAAGCTGGAAAAACAAAAATGGAAGGAAAATAGTCCCTCGGATGTTTCTTATGGTTCAGCAAATGCACGATATTTAATTTTGCTTCAACCTAAGGTGAGGCGTGAGGGTTTCCCACTTTTTATTTGATCTGTGCGGATGAAGGAGAGATATGGGTTGAATAGTGCTGCCACGTTTTAGCTTTGTCCTTGTCTTTGGACCAAGCCGAAGCTGATTACGTTACACGGGAAGTTATGATTGTGGGACTGGGACATTTATTAGTCTTTCCGAAAGACATTGGAAAATTTAACTGGGAATGCAACTTGGATTGATGTCTGCGTTGAATAGAATGATCTCATTTCCTTTCTTCTCTTAAAGGTGTTGAAAAACACGTCTTCCTGCTTCTGTAGAATATGGCTTTGCTTGTTCAAACAGATAATCCGTATGACCAAACAGCTGCAAAAACCTGCTGTCACTGTTTCTGTTTCTTCTGTATGACCAAACAATGTTGTATGATTGGTAAATTGAACAGGTTAAATGTCGCACGCCATCCCCCTAATTAATGCTCTGGGATCAAATTTCAAAGGCTTAATTACAACATTGATGGTGTAGGAAAAGCTTTTATACCAAGCTGTGTTGTGAAATAGACAAGGAGTTGAGTATTAACCGACATTAGTTTCTGAATCAGCATAATTTAATCAAGAATTGGAAGAAACTGTCTCATGTTCCAATGACTAGCAGCTTCTTCATAACTAAAGTTGCTTGTTTCTCCAGTAAAATAACTCCATTTTAGAGAGAGTTTTAACAAAGCATAAGTAGTATTGAAGAACATAAATTTTATTTTATATTTAAGTTTCCTAGGAAACTAGTTCCTTTAGAATTTGATTGTGCAAACTTTTTGAGTCAATTTGTAAAGTTCTATTTATGCATTACTCTACCCTTTCTGGTTAGGAAGTACTTTTCTATAACTGTGTAAGGCAGCCATTAAGACATGAAAATGACAATTTCAATGATGATAAAGTACTGTAAACCAAACATAATATATAATTCGCATAAATCAAGGTACTTGCATTTCCAAATACACATAACCTCCTAGTTTGTTAGCTTGCATTGCAGATTCTATTTGCAGGAGTTTCCAATGAATCTACTTTAATTCCATTTTAAAGCTTAAGAGCTAAAATAAGAGTTCGAAAACAAGTATATATGGGGAAGAAACTTGACGCTTTGCTAGGAAGAAACTTCAAATCTTCCAAATTCAAAACTTACGTAAATCTTGCAATCTCAAGGATAGCATTCCTTGAGAAGCAGCATCGAGTCCGTTGTCAACAAGCAATGTCTGATGTTGTTCAATTTCTCAACCTTGGCCAGAAAGAACGCGCTCTCCTTCGTGTATTTTGACATGGCTACCTTCATTCATCATTAACTTGTGGGCATAGTCCTTTTCTTTATTTCATTCTGGGTTTATCTTGGTTTCTTATCAGGTTGAATATGTCATCAGGGAGCACAACATGTTGGATGCCTATGTTATGATAGAAAACTACATCAATCTACTGATGGAGAGGATTGTTGTCCTGCGGAATAACAAGTTGGTTACATTAATTTTCCTGCATTCTGTGTTACACTTAAAAATTTCATACTACAATTATTTCATAGTTTTGCCTTCTCTTTCTACGCTTTTCCTACAGTAACTTAAAATTTGTGTTTATTTGCCTGTATTTTTATTCAGACAATGTCCTGATGAACTCAAAGAAGCCATATCAAGCCTGATCTTTGCAGCTTCAAGATGTGGAGAACTGCCAGAACTACAAAAGATTCGTGGGCTATTCACATCAAGATATGGCAAGGAACTTGAGACTCGTGCTGTCGAACTTCGCAACAACTGTGGAGTAAATCCGAAGGTAAGGTAGGAAAGTACAGTTTTCAGGGTTGCAAAGTTTTATCAAAGGCAGCCTTTTTATCCTCATGAACATCTCTTTGGGTTTTCTAGATTGTAAAGAAACTATCCACCGGAAGACCAAGCTTGGATAGCAAATTGAAAATGCTGAAAGAAGTTGCTCCAATGCATGATATCAGCAATCTGTTTGAAGGAGGATCTTCTAAAATCTCTGATGTAAGGATTTATAATAACATTATCAGTACTTTTACCATCATTATTGATGTATGATTTTACTTATACATGGAAAGGTGACGATACGATATCTAAAATTGAATTTTTGTTTGGAATAATGCGATTGATGAAATTTTTTTTAAAGTAAACTAAGTATAGTTTTAAAATTCTATCTCTGATGATTGCAGACGAAAGTGGATGCACACAAACAGCAAAGGCAGCCTGAGGGGAAGCCCCAAACATCAGCTAACGTGTATAACGCCAAGCTTGAAGATGCCAACCAGAATTTGGCCTTTAAGCTTAAGCTGGATGAAAAATCTTCTGAAAGAAAGAATGCAAGGAAAGAGTATGGAGATGCCGAGAGTGCAGCTCAAGCAGCTTATAAATTTGCAGCTGAGGCAGCAGAAGCTGCAAGAGCTGCTCTGCAACTCACACGACCTCATCAGAATGATCCTAATGCTCCAATCTCTTCAAGGCAAGAAACTAATGTATCCGACATTGATGTATCTTCAAAGTTTAGACGTCAGGCTGACGGTAGTGCGACTTGGAAGGAAAATAAGAAAGGAAATATAGGACATGATCCTTACAAAATGAATGCTACAGGCATCCTGAGCACTAAAGCAAGAGGTGGACAGATATCAGATAACAAGAATAGCAGCCATCACAAAGAATCCGAAGAGAGATACAAGATGACAGAATTAGAGACGTTGCTACATGGTTTGTGTTCAGGATCAGGCAGTGGCAGCTTTACCGCATCATTGAAGTGCCCAGAACATTCCAGTTCAGAGAGGAACCCTAGCCTTCAAACATTTCAAGATGATCAGGTAAAGCATACTGCAGAAGGAAAATTAAATATGGCAAATACTTACAATAAGGACTCTGCAGAGAAATCTGGTCCAAATCGTCCAAGCTTTGGCAGGAAGCCTCTATCAGTTAGGACTAGACGATCTAATAGGGTGAGAAGCATGTAACTTGCGAGACAAAACCTAAGTTAAAAACCTGAGGGCAATATCTCTTGGTTTTTATGCTTCAGGGTATGTTGCAGGCTGTTGGAGGGTTGATCCTGAATCTGGTGGTGATTATTAGGAGGCGGAAATCAACCGTTTTTCTCAAATGATGAAGATGGTTGTTGGTTGACTAAATGATGGCTATTAGTGTCGTTTCTAGTTTGAGTTTTATTTGATTTGTGTAAAACGGTTTTTTTCATGTTGTTTATAGCTTTATCTTTCAATTAGTTGAAATGGCAACTGCTTGTGCCGCATGAGTTATTAATTTTGTATTGAACACATTGTTAGTGTGTCGTTTGGAAGTTTGTAGCTGTTGGCTTAACAGCCTGTGTGTCCGACTTTACCGTTGAGTCTGCAGCTGAATCATTCCGGTTTAGCCTCCCAAAGCTGGATCTATGGAATTGTTATTCTTGGAAAATATATATATTTGAAATGAAATAGAAATGATAATGAGTGGGTTTCAATTTCTTCTCTAAAAGCTTCCTCTGTTCTTTGTTTGTTTTTGGGGTTATCTGGTTTTCTTGATTTTATACTTAGTGAGCTTAAATTTTTAAAACTTCAACATGGTATCAAAGCGCTCTTCTTAAGGGATCGTTTTATTGCTTCGTTGCTGATTGGTGTTTTGAAGAGAGAATCAATGGCTACTATTGGTTTTTTTGCTTCAGCTCCTACATTTATAGGCTTGAATTACAGAGTTTGGGCTATGAAAATGAGATCTTACTTTAAGGCTTTTGACCTTGGGGATGTTGCGAAGAATGGTGAGCTGCCTCTGCAATGACATGTCAATCCATTGCTTAGATAAAGCAGCATAGCGAGGAGGTCCCCAAAAGGCAGAAAACTTTGATTTGCCTTCAATCAGCTGTTTCTAAGAGTATATTTTCTAGGATTATCAACTTGGAAGATCCTAAGCTTGTTTGGGATACTTTGAAAGAAAAATTTTAAGGGAATGAAACAACTAAAATGCATCAGATTATGAACTTAACCAGAGAGTTTGAAACATTGAGAATAAAGAATAATGAGGGAATCCAAGCCTACTCTGATAGGGTTCTTAAGATTGTTAATGAGCTAAGGCTGCTAGGAGAAGTAGTTACAAAAAAGAGAATAGTGGCTAAATTTCTTATTAGCTTACCAGAAAGGTTTGAGGGAAAGATCACTTCTTTAGAAGATTCTAAGGGCTTGACTAAGTTGATAGTGAATGAGCTCATTAATAATATACTGGCTCTTGAGCAAAGAAGAGCTATGAGGACTAATTATGTAGAGAATGCCCTAGTGAGTAAGACCAAGGAATTGAAGCTTAAGGGTAGTGGTTCTAAGAAGGGTGAATCAAAAGGGAATAAAAGTGGTGAAGTGAAACAAGGTACTGCAGCTGACAAATATCCACCTTGCTCTATATGTAAGAAGAAGAATCATATTGAGAAATACTATTTGGATAGCCCTAATGTGAAGTGTAGGGCCTACCAACAAATGGGGCATGTAGAAAAGGTGTGTAAAGCTAAGAAAACTGAGTCTGCAACTTAGGCTACTGTAGCAAAACAAGTTGACAATGATGAAGAGGTTTTGTTTATGGCAACAATGAAGGAGGTTAAAAGCTATGTGAAAAAGTGTAAAAAACTCCTAAATATGAACAGTTATCGACCCCACCCTGTCGCAACTTCCAACCATCGGCCACCACAACTAGACCCACAAAACCACCTCCAAGCCCTATCTCAGGTCAGCCTTTACCCCACAACAATCTATCGCCATCGGCCACAGCCATTGGTCCCA
Organism: Theobroma grandiflorum; assembly: GCA_036013995.1. NCBI lineage: Eukaryota > Viridiplantae > Streptophyta > Magnoliopsida > Malvales > Malvaceae > Theobroma > Theobroma grandiflorum. The sequence continues at coordinate 12,700,948 of CP142132.1, read as the reverse complement.
CTCAACAAGAACCTTGCCCCACCTAAGATTCTCCTCCATCATGACACTGCCACCCATTCCTTCAACTATCCCCCAAACCACCAGGTTCCACCAAAAACTCACCCGGTGAAACCTATTAGCGCCTATCCATTGAGTGATTGGCGATCATCCTTGCACTCGATCTATATAGCCAATCTTAGCAGAAGGGTTACTAGGCAAGGTTTAAGGGAGGTCTTCGATGCCTACGGAAGAGTGAAAGATGTCTTCATCTCCTTCAAGCAAAACCTTAACAAATCCACCACCTTCGCATTTGTCAGGTACAAAGATACACGAGAAATGGAAAGAGCCATAACAGTAGGGAATGGTAGGAGACTTGATGGGTACCACATCATAGTCAAAAAAACAGACTATGGCTGGAATCAAAGGAAAATACCCATTCAAACAAACACCTTCCCTCTCTACAAAGGCATCCCACAGAATAGTGGCAAATCTCAACCCACACCATTACCCCATTCGATACCCAACTCACCCAGAGATGGAAGAACTTATCTCCAAGCTCTACAAAACAACCCCCCACGAAAATAATCACAACCCCAAGCTAGCTTCGAAATCACGATTGAGCAAAAGGAATTTGAGTGGCTTAATAGGAGTGCAGTGGGGACACTATTTAGTTATGTTCACCAACATATCTTCTAGGTGGTTTTTGCTGAGGAAGGATACCAATGCATTATCAAGCCAATGGGAGGGAAAAATGTCCTTCTCACTTTCTGTTTTACAGAAGATTTCGAAGCTTGCACAATAGGATACAGAGCTTGGCTTCAGCTTTGGTTTGAGAACATCGTGCCATGGAAGGACTCTCTACCTACCCCAGACAAATTAATTTGGTTAAGAATAAAAGGAATTCCAGTCAACCTATGGACAGAAACCACCTTCAGTGAAATTGGTGAGCTTTGGGGCTCTTATGTAGCAACTGATGACGACACAACTCAAAGGAGGAGGTATGAAATTGCGGATTCTTCTTACAATAAAAAATCTACGATCATTCCTAACTCAATTTCTTTCAAAGCAAATAGGGAAATGTGCACAATCTACATCAAAGAGAAGGAAATCAGAGATCTCCCAAAGCCCCACAGCACAAGAAAAACACCGACAACCAAAACAAAACCAAGCCGTACTAGATTAGGCGAGAACTCTGGTTTGAATTCAAACCAATGTGACAGCTTTGAACAAGGCTCTAGCAAAGGTACTGTGAACGATCGCCTATTGTTGTTAGAGAATAGCTGGAGAATCAACTGTACCCAACCCACACCCAATCAAAACCCAAACACAGAATTCCCAACTTCCGAACCAAATCAAACCATCCCAATTTTTTCTCCTAGCCCCACAACGGCTACCAAGGCAAACCACCTCTACTTAAGTCCAATTTCAATTGAAGCCCAAAGCAAAAACACCAACCTAGTCGCGCCAACGTACCCTAATTCAAATCACGAGCCAAGCAAAACCAAGATACCCAACATCCCTTCAATCTTAATAACCCTTCTCAAAGACAAAAGCGCCAAGCCAAATACCAAAGCTCACTAAGTGGCACTTAAGAAAAAACCACCAAATAAGGTCCCAAAGAAAAGAAAGGTAGGAGACGATGACGTTTTCAATTCTGAAGAAGATTTTACTCCTCTAACCAAACTTGTAGAGAAGATAAGGGCAAGGAAACTAAAAGAAAAGAAAGTCATCTTGCAGTTGAAAAAAATAAAGAAATTGAACAAAAAGTCTATCTTGGAAAAAACAAATGGTAGGAAGAAGAAAACATCACTGAAAGGTGATAAGGTCGCCAAACAATCTAAAAAAAGGAAGGCCTTCAATGAAAATAGTGCAAAAGCTGTTGTGCAAGCCGAATCCTCCCCTCCCAACAATACCCACTTGACCTCTGAAAATACAATAGGGATGATGAACTCGATGCTTCTAAAAGAGGCAAGAAACACTCTGGAGATTTGCTCTTTTCTTGGTCTGGTCTTTGAAGATGATCATGATGAAGTGACTCAACACCTAGTAAATTCAACAGTGACTGCGAAAAAAGGGAACAAATAAACACCTTGGTGATCTCTTTGCGTTTTTATACCTCTTTCATTATGATTAACCTCATCTCATGGAATATAAGAGGAATGAGCTCAAGAATCAAACGGAGAGCAATTCAGAAACTTGTCTCCTAAAAAAAACCAGAGATGTTTTTCATACAAGAAACCAAAAAAAAAAACCTCCATCTCCCAACGGTTGCTGAAGTCAATGTGGAAAATAAGTGATTTCTCATTTGTTGTTGCTGAGGCAGAAGGCTCTGCAGGTGGACTTCTCTCTTTATGGTCAGATAACTTCTTTGAACTTTCTTCCTCCAAAATCGATCAGAGATATATACTTATCTCAAGTATGATCAAATCCATCAATCTTCTGTGTTCATTTGTTAATATCTATGGCCCAAACTGTCCTATAGAGCGACAAAATTTATGGATAGAATTATTGAAACTTAAAAATTCGATTGGTGGCTCTTGGTGCATTTGTGGTGATTTTAACATTGTCAAGACAGCTTCAGGAAAAACAAGTGACAATCTTGACCATACCAGTATGGATCAATTCTGTGTCTTCATCAATTTAGCTGAGCTTATTGATCTACCACTTACAAGCGGCTTATATACTTGGATTGATAATAGAGAAATTCCTACCAAATGTCGCATTGATAGGTTCCTAGTCAGCAATGAGATTATTCTTAAATTCCCTGCTCTTATACAAGAAGTGATGCCACATTCCATCTCAGATCACAACCCAATCTCTTTAACTGTCAACCAGTTTGATTGGGGCCCAAAGCCTTTCAGATTATTCTCTCATTGGCTCGACAACAGAGAATTTATCTCCCATCTCCACAAAACTTGTTCACTCATCAAAACTGGACCAGACTCTAACACTGATCTCTTTGGTAAAATCAAACTGTTGAAAATTTCTATTAAAGAATGGCAACATAAACAGCACAAAAAATACTCTCAATCTATTCTTTTTGTGGAACAACAAATTGACCATTTGGAAAAAGAAGTTGAGCAAAGGGATCTCTCCCAAGTTGAGAAAAAAAATTATTCCACTCTTAAAGCCAGTCTTTATCATCTTTATTTAAGGGAAGAAAGAGCCTGGCTCCAAAAATCACGACTTCAATGGACTCAAATGGGAGACCGAAACTCCAAGTTTTTTCATTTAATGGCTTCCAATAGGAAAAGACATAATAATATCCATCTTTTTATGTGTAATGGCTCCTTATCCCAAGATCCTTCTATCATCAGGAACGAAGTGGTTTCTCCTTCAAAAGCTTTTTCAAAAGGCAAGATACATTGAAACTCAAAGCCTTCAATTGCCATTTCAAACAACTAAGCTCTCAACAAAATGCAACTTTAGAAGCTCCTTTCACAGAAACTGAAATTTGGAATGCAATTATGCAATGTGATGGGAACAAAGCCCCGAGTCCAGATGGCTTCAACATGGAAATCTTCAAAAGGCAATGGCCTATTTTCAAATCAGAAATTCTGACTTTTATGGAAGAGTTTTACTCATTTGGCAATTTCAACCAAAATGTCAATGCCTTTTTCATTACACTGGTGCCTAAAACAAAAGGACCAACATCCAGAACATAGTTCAGACCTATTAGCCTTGTTGGCAGTTCCTACAAAATTCTAGCCAAAGTTCTGGCTAACAAGCTCAAAGGGGTCATCGGCTCTATAGTGGGAAACAACCAATTTGCCTTTGTTAAAGGCAGGCAAATACTTGATTGCTCATTAATCGCCAATGAAGTTATTGATTCCCTAAGGAGAAATAAAAAACCCGATTTTATCTTCAAAGTGAATTTCAAAAAAGCATTTGATAGTGTGGATTAGGACTACTTGATCTACATTATGCATTTTATGGGATTTGGCCCTAAATGGAGAGGATAGATCCATCATTGCATTTCCACAGTATCTATATCTATCTTGCTTAATAGTATGCCAACTCCTCAATTCAAAACACAAAGGGGAATTCGACAAAGATGCCCCTTCTCTCCCTTCCTTTTTAACATTGTTGCGGAATCCTTTAGTATTCTCCTCCACAAGGCTATTGAGGTGAAAATCTTTGAAGGGATTAACATTGGGAACTCACAAGTCTCCATCTCCCATTTACAGTTTGCCAACGACACACTCATTTTTTGTGGCCCTCAACCAGATCAGATTCAAAATATTGCTAGGATTCTTAAGGCTTTCCAAGCTATATTTGGTCTGAGGATTAATTTCTCAAAAAATAGTTTAGTGGGTATTAATGTTGATTCTGATTTCCTCCAGTACTGCACCAACCTTATCAATTGCAAGGTAGGAAACATGCCACTTGATTACTTAGGCCTTCCATTGGGTGCTAACCCACGTTCGATGCAAACCTGGCAGCCCATCATTAATAAATTTAACTCTAGACTTGCTGGATGGAAGGGCCAATTTCTCTCCATGGGGGGTCGGTTAACACTCATCAATTCAGTTTTATCCAGTCTTCTCCTTTATTATCTCTCTTTACTTCAACTCCCTACAGTTGTCAAAAAGAAACTTGAGAACATCAAAAGGAATTTCTTATGGTCAGGCTTTTTAGAGAAGAAAAAGCTCCACTATGTGAATTAGCCACTACTTTGCAAACCTAAAAATCAAAGAGGCCTTGGAATCATGGATCTGGAGATTAAGAATAGAGGCTTTCTAAACAAATGGCTTTGGAGGTTTGCTAATGAGCCTAAAAGTCTCTGGCGTAAGGTAATTCAAGCAAAAAATAAGCTGGATCCAAAAATTTCAATTCCACAGGAAAAATCTTTCAAGCCATCTTTGCTATGGAAACACATCATAAAACCAACAAGTTCCATGAATTGGTTACAAAAGGCTTTGAGCATTCTTTAGGCAATAAAAATGACACATCTTTCTAGTATGACACTTGGGCATCAGATATCCTTCTTGCTTCTAAATTCCCAAGGATCCATGCCTTGGCAAGGTTTAAAAAAGCCACTGTTGCTGATATGGGAAGTTGGTCAAACAATAAGTGGGAATGAAACTTTCAAATGAGAAGGCAACCCTTTAACTGGGAACTTAGACAGTGGAATAACTTCAAAAGTCTTATCTCCAACATCACTCCCCATCCAAATGATCATGACAAAGTCATTTGGAATAAAGCCACAAGTGGGATCTACTCCACCACCTCTTTCTACAAGGCTTTCTATGACTATCCAACCAATACAAACAATGTTTGGAAATATTTATGGTAGGCTTGGCTCTTCCGAAAATTGAGACCTTTTGTTGGCAAGTCCTCCACGGTAAAATTGCAGCAAAGGCGATTCTCAGTGAAAGAGGCATCATCAGCAGTGATGATGTGAAATGCACTTTTTACAATCAGGCTCTAGAAATTCCTTTTCATATCCTTTTTATTTGTAATGTTGCTTGGGAAGTCTGGTCTTCTTGTTACAGGAAATGGAATATCTATTGGTAAAATAAAATTCATAATTAAAAAAAATGAAATATCTATTGGGTTTTTCCAAGTGATGTGACATCTTTTTTCAAAGTGTGGATGTTTTATCCATTCTTAGTTGACATTCAAAAAGCATGGAAAATCCTTTTCTTCGCAGTTCTATGGACTATTTGGTTATGTCGTAATGAGATAATCTTTACGAACAAAACCTTCAATCCCAACAAGATCGTTGACAGCATCATGTTGCGTTTTTCTCTCTGGTGTAAGGCAAACTGGAAACTGGGTCATGTTCCTACTGAATTTTGTTTCGACTTTCCTTGAGCCTTTTCCAGTAAAAAAGAAAAGAAGAAGCCATCTAAGAAGGACACATGGACCCTTCCCCCTAGGGCTCCCTCAAACTTAATATAGATGGAGCTGCTCGAGGCAAGCCAAGGCTTGTAGGCATCGGGGAAGCCATTAGAGATCACTTAGGCATCATCAGGGGTGTTTTCTCTCATGCCATTGGAGTTGAAGACTCTAACTTTGCTGAATTTCAAGCCATTCAAAAAGGAATTAAGTTTTTTCTTGACTCTCTATGGGCGTCTTCCCATAAACTGGAAGTTGAGAATGACTCTTCTAATGCAATTCTCTGGGCCAAGAACCACAAAAAAGTTCCTTGGCACATGAAGCTCATCTCCAACTCCATTGAAAGCTGTGCCAGTAATATTTTTGACCTCTTCTTCATCCATATCAAACGTGAAGCTAACTCACTTGCGGATGGGCTCGCAAAGGCTGGTGTTGCAAGAGATTCAAACTTCAATGCTTACTTTGAATTTGATTTGGGGGTGGAAAACGTATAAATGGGCTTTTGCTTATTACGTCAATGTTGTTGTTCTTACTAGGGGTTTTTTAGTTTGGTGTGTCTAGTGTTATTGTAAGATGAATGATAAACTAATGTACCTTATCATTGGCATATCAAAAACCATCTGATTTTGCCAGTCCTTACGCCAATGACTCTTTTTGATTTTGTAAGCCACTGCAGCTTACCTTTGTCTCTCATACGAGACTATTAATAATATCATCACTTTTCAAAAAAAAAAAAAAAAACAATGAAAGAGGTTTTTGGAAAAAGAAGCATTTGGCTACTAGATAATGCTTGTTCATATAATCTCACAGGTAACAAAGATTTATTTTTTGCTCTTGACACAAGTTTCCAATCCAAAGTCAAAATTGGAAATGGAACTTTTATGGAAATCCTTGGTATTGGCGCTATGAATGTTGAGACTGCGTTAGGTATAAAATGTATTAATAGTGTGTATTATGTTCCTGAGGCTAACCATAATCTACTGAATGTTGATCAGTTGGTTGATGAACATTATGCTTTGCTATTTAAAGATCAAGTGGGTACTGTGTTTGATCTTCATGGAGATGAATTGTTCACAGTTGAGATGAAAAACAATTGTTACCCACTAAACTTAGCTGGTACAGCTCACTTAGCTCTTTGTAGTGAACATGACTTGTCTGAAACTTGGCATAGGAGGTGTAAGGCCTCAACCGCTATAGACCTGTAGATAGAATGCTTGTATACTTGAGACCCTTCAGAAAAGTTTGTAAAGGGGTCGGTATTGTATAGAGTGGTACAACCAAGTTAATTCGAGCCTCAAACTAGTTCAAATAGAAATTCTAAGAGGAATTTAAGAATTCTAAAACTCACAGAATGATTTAGAATGGTGATTTGGAGTTCGAGGTCCAATTTGGAGTCAATCGAGAAAATTGACCGATTAGGGACAAAATGGTCATTTTGTCATTTAAGGACAAAATGGAGATTTCTATAAAAGATTTTGATCACATTTGACCAAGATTAATTATTGGAAGTATAATATGATTATTGGAGCATAATATGAAGTTTAATAGTGATAAATTTAATTTCTTGGTATTTTTGGAGTACAAGGGTAAAATAGTAATTTTACCACTTGAGGACAAAATGAGAATTTTTAGAAAAGATTTTGGCCCCATTTGATGTAGATTAATCAATTGAAGTGTTATTTGAGGTTGAAAAATGGGAAAAAATGCAATTTCGGTACATTTCGGAGCATAAGGGCAAAATCGTAATTTTTCTACCTCGGGGGCAAATCGGTAAATTTTTTGTCCCAACACTTATCAAGACCAAGTGATTTTATTCAGCATGGAATTGGATAAATATGAAAAATGTGTGGTGGAGAAATAAAGAGAAAAAGTCAAATAATTAAATAATGGACCAATGGCTTTATGCCATGTGTCAAGCTTTAGCATTTTATTATTAAAGCATAAAAATCAACCATAAGCCTTCATTTCTCTCTCATCATGGACGGCTTTCACAAGAGGAAGAGAGGAAAAACCAAAATAAGAACCCTAGGTGGGAGAAATCAATGGAATAAGTGTGATTTTCAAGGAAATCAATGGAAAAAGGTAAGGTTTTTCATTTCTAGCTTGACTTCTACCTTACCCATGCATTTTCCCTTACTTTCCATGGTTAGATTGCACGTTTTTATGGTGGATTCAAACCTGTTCAAATGGGTATGGAGAGAGAAAATATGTTGGAATGATTTGATTTTGAGTTATGTTAGTATTTTTAGTTAGTTTATTATATTTAGGAAGTAAAACAACAAGAAAAAGTTCATTTTCCCCATTAATCATCATAGGCTGAATCTTCCATGGTATGTGAGGATGATGGATTTGATTTGTTTCAAGTGAATTAGTCAAGGAAATGGTGATTTATGGTGGAAAAATTAAATAGGAAAAATTTATGGTTAATGCCCACCATGGTCGAATTTTATGGAGAATGGGTTGATAATGAAATGATTTCATTTCAAGTGAAATGGAAAGAAATTGATGATGAAATTGGTTTGATTTTGAAGTATTAGAAAGGAAATGAAATTAATTGGATATCTTAGTTGTTTGTGGTGGGAGAAATCAAAAGTGATAATGTTTATTATGGAAAATTTTCATGTTGTTCAAGAACCCATATATGGCCGAATTTTATAGTGAAATTAGTGGTAAAGATTTTTGTGATGTTTTATGCTAAATGGATAGAATTTAATGGACTGTGGTAATGGACATTGAAATAGGCAATGGAAACCGAAAAATAGTAAATTTTAAGCATAGTGTCTTTAACAAGCAAATTGAAAAAAAAATTTCAATGGGAAAGTTAAGTGCATTAGAGCACTTTGGTGCATTATAGGACACTGGGAGTATGAGAAATATATTTGGAGTATAGAAAGTGAAAGAAATCGATTTGGAGTTAAATTGGGCGTATTGGCTAATTAATCAAGTAATGGATCGAAATAGACCAATACCGATTTATTGATGTACATAATTAAATTTATAGTGAACACTGAGTTTAGATAATTACCAAGCATTGTGCATCTCATTACATGCATCAATGTAGAGCCTGAATTAATTAATAATGGTTTGACACAAATTATTGAATTTTGTGTCATGTACTATGGATAGGTGGTGAGCTATTTGGTACGGGTAGGAGACTGTACCCGTGGACCGAGAATATGAGTATTTCTACTCTTAATACTGTGAGTGAACTTGCATTTCAAAGTTGTTTTGGGAAATGCACATATATTGAGATGAAATATTTGAATGATTTTATTCGTATTTTTTTTAAAATGCATGTTGGGGAACAAGCCCTTAATAAAAATTTTTGATGTTGTAAAATGTGATATGCATAAAGGCATGAATTCATGTGCCCCCATATTATGTTGCTATATATGTGTAGATGTGTGATATGTATTGACAAATAATATTGTGTGAGAATTATAACCGTACATGTGCACGATGTAGGGGAGCACATGTCGGTGATGATGGGTGTGGAGATATGGATAATGATATAGCCTGTGCACGACGTGGGTGGATGCACACGATAAATGCAGATATGTGCACGATGTGGGTGGATGCACACGATAACTCCAGCTATGTACGCGATGTGGGGGTTACACATGAGCTGGTGAGATAGTGATGATATTTGTGTTTATATATGTGTTTATATATGCTTATGCGAGTAGAGAGTGGACTAAATTGAAAGAAAAAGAGTGTGGTGTATGTAATCGTGTGTGATTTTTTATCTATGTGTAAATATGTGTGAACTTGAGTACTCTTTCATTGTAAATTAATTTGAATTGAGGGAAAATGGTTTGATATTGAATTGAATCAAAAGAGTTTTGTTCCAAGTGTGTGCATCATGGTTTTAAATCATTCTTGGATATTATTACTTGTTCCCACCTAATGTTCGCTCACTAAGTATTGTACTCACTGTTTTTTTCAAAAATTCATGTTTTCAGATCAGGAGATTGTTGAATCATAGATCGAGGGATCACTGTAGTTAATCTCCTAGTAGGTGTCCGGCATTCAATAGTTGCCTGTATTTTGCAAATTCTCCACTGAAAGTCATGGGCTTTTTGTATTGTGATTATGTACATGTAATGTACATTGTCAAATTTTATGTTTAATCGGTATGTATATGCATATTTTGTTGATAATGCCAATATGAGTTGGCTTTGTGTGCACTGCGTGCATTGCATGTGGATGCCTCACATGATCATACGTGGAGTAAAGTGAAGGAAAAATGCTTGCTTGGGTTTGGTGGGCTATGCCCATTGAGCCCATGCGCCGATCATGGCTGGTGAAATTTGGGTCGTGACAGGAGGCTTGGTCATGTAAACTACAATGCTTTGTCTTTGATGGCATATCAGAATCTTGTTGAAGACCTACTTGGAATCACAAAACCAAAAAAGCTTTCTCAAGCTTGTCAATTTGGTAAACAAACAAGGAAGCCTTTTCCCAAGGAAAGCAAGTGGAAGGTTACCAACAAACTTAAGTTGGTTTACATTGACATAAATGGACCAATGAAAAGTTCTTCACTTAATGGCAGTGAGTATTATATAATCTTTATAAATGACTTCACTAAGTATTGTTGGATCTTCTTTATAAAAAACAAGTCAGATGCACTAAACAGTTTTAGGAAATTTAAGGCATAAGCTGAAAACTTCTTAGGTATAAGCATCAAAACCTTGAAAAGTGACAATAGGAGAGAATACATTTTAGCTAAGTTTGAAAAATATCTTGAAGCTTTTGAAGTTCATCACCAACTTACCATCTCATACAGCCCCCAATAGAATGGAAAAATAGAAAGAAAGAATAGAACTTTTGTAGAAATGGGTAAGTGCTTGTTATTTCTAATGAGTGTTCCAAGGGCATTTTGGGTAAAAGGAGTAAACATTGCTAACTACATACTTAACAGAGTATATACAAGAGCTTAAAATATGAAAACACCTCATGAAATGTGGTTTGACCACAAACCAACAGTTTTTCATTTGAAAACATTTGGATGTGTCTGCTATGCAAAGGTCCTAGACAGTAAAAGGACTAAACTGGATCCTAAATCAGTTACTACAGTGCTAGTGGGGTACAATGAGGTTTCTAAGGGTTACATATTGCATGATGTGAAGTTGAAGAAAATATTTATTAGCAGCGATATGATGTTTGATTAAGGGCAGAGTTGGAATTGGGTGAATTCAAGCAGTGGAAAGGTTAAAGTTGTACCTGCTACTAATGAAAATCTTGTGCAAAATGAGACTAATGATGATGAATTTGACTTGGAAGATGAAAGCAAAGTAGTAAGAGGCACCAAGAGTTTATCAAATATTTATAATAGATGCAATGTTGCAATAACTAAGCCTTTTAATTTTAAAGATGCATACTTTGAGAAGCACTGAAAATTAGCCATGGATGGTGAAATGTAGATGATCACCAAAAATGAAACTTGGAAACTGGTTGACAAACCTGTTGACAAGAATGTTATTGAAGTCAAGTGGATTTATAGAACCAAGTTAAATCTTGATGGTTCTATAAACAAGTACAAGGCTCGACTGGTTATGAAAGGCTATGTTTAAGTTTATGGGGTTGATTACATGGAAACATTTGCTCCAGTAGCAAGACTTGATACTATAAAACTGCTTGTTGCCTTGGTTGCTAAGGAGAGGTGGAAAATATTCATCTTGATGTTAAATTAGCATTCCTTAATGGTATTCTTTTAGAAGACATATATGTTGAATAGCTTGAAGGGATACTTACAAGTAAGATATGAAACTAAGGTATGTAAGCTAATCAAGGCTTTGTATAGCTTAAAACAGGCTTCCAAGGCCTGGTATACCAAAATATATGATTATTTCAAGAGCTAGGGGTTTCAAGGAAGCATTAATGAATCAACCTTGTATGTGAATATTTTGAGTGGATCCTTGTTGCCGGTAGTTGCCCTATATGTGGATGCCTACTTGAAAACTAGACTAGAAGGTGAGTATTTGACTGAGTTTAAGAAACAGATGAAGAAAATGTTTGAGATGTTTGATTTGAGAGCAATGACTTATTTTCTAGGCATAGAGGTTGAGCAAGTTGAAAACAAGGTAGCTTTGCATCAAACAAAATATGCAAAGGATTTATTGAAAATATTCATTATGAGTAATTGTAAGGCTATTAGTACTCTACTATGTACTGTTGCAAATTTTAGTAAAGAAGATGGTTATGCAAAAGCTTATGGGCAGAGTTAGAGAAGTATTATTGGGTCCCAATTATACTTGTCTTCTACTAGGCCAGATATGACTTTTGCTACATGTTTACTGTCTAGATTGATGCAAAAGCCTTCTGAGTTTCACTTTACAACTGCAAAGAGAGTTTTGAGGTATGTTAAGGGAACTTTTAACTTTGGATTAATGTATTTGAAGCAAGAAAGTAATGAACTGATTGGCTACTCAGACAGTGATTGGGCTGGATCATTAGATGATTCCAAAACTATAAAAGGCTTCTGCTTCTCGTTTGGCATTGCTACATTTGCTTTGAATTCGAAGAAGCAATAAGTAGTGGCACAGTCAATAGCTAAAGTAGAGTATATAGCTTATGCAGTTGCTTCAAATCATGCCGTATGGTTAATGAAGATACTAGTTGAATTGAGCATTAATTTTGACAAGGGAACTTTCATATATGTGGACAACTCTTCTGCTATAGCCATAGCTCGGAATCCTGTTCAATAGGATCGCACAAAGCACATAAGAGTTAAGTACCATGCCTTAAAGGGAATCTATCAAAGATAACCATATCATCTTGCAACATTATTCTACTGAAGATCAGGTTGTTGACATTTTCACCAAAAGCTTGGGGAAGGAAAGGTTCGAGTGTTTGAGAACATGCTTAAGAGTTCTCCAAATTAAGGATCAAAGGTTGTGTTAGAGAGTTGATCTTGAATCTGGTGATTATCAGGAGGTAGGAATAAACAATTTTTCTCAAATGATGAAGATGGTTGTTGGTTGACTAAATGATGGCCATCAGTGTCGTTTTTAGTTTGAGTTTTATTTGGTTTGTGTAAAACGGTTTTTTTTCATGTCGTTTGTAGCTTTATGTTCCAGTTAGTTGAAACGGCAATTGCTTGTGCCGTGTGAGTTATTAATTTTGTATTGAATGCATTGTTAGTGTCATTTTGATGTTTGTAGCTGTTGGCTTAACAATCTGTGTGTTTGACTTTACCGTTGAGTCTGCAAAGAAAATAATTCATTGTTTTTTGTGCTTCAGTTGAATAATTCCGGTTTAGCCTCCCATCTACGGAATTGTTATTCTTGAAAAATATATATATTTGAAATGAAATAGAAATGATAATGAGTGGGTTTCAATTTCTTCTCTCAAAGCTTCTTATGTTCTTTGTTTGTTTTGAGGTTCTTTGATTTTTTGGGTTTTATACTTAGTAAGCTTGAATTTTGAAAACTTCAACATAGGCTTAATTTCCTTTTTTGCTTGGCAGAGTGTTCAAGATGTAATGTTGCTAAGTAGAGAGTTATAGTCTAGCCTGCCTTTTTGATAGTGTTTGATTTGTACTATTTTCAATTTTTATTTTTTGTAACAATAGTTGTATGAATGTTGCTATAAAATCTGGATTGTTTATTTCATATTCTATGAAGCAAAAATACAAAATTTTCCAGAGATGAGGCTTGGGAGAATAGTGGGAACAAGACATTGAAGTAAAACTAGACCTGACAATTCGTGTTTTCGTGTCGTAAACGTGCTAGATACGATTAGACACGAAACACGTTAAGGCTAAACACAAACATGACACGTTTAATATTCGTGTCTTAAATGTAAAACACGTATATGTATACGTTTAATAAACGTGTAACATGACACGACATGATTAACATGTTTAACACGATTAACATATTTAACACTATTAACACGTTTAACACGATTAAATAAAAATATTTACAATTAAATATAATTTTATTATTTAAATTTAAAATCTATAATTATAAAAATAATTACAACAAAACAAAAATAATAATAATATAAAATATAATAAAATTTAATATAAATAACGTACATAAATTTCATTATCATATAATATTATAAAATACATCATTAACATCTAACCTTTAAATACTAATAATATAAAAAATCACTCTTAATTTTCAACTATAATAATTACATTATTACCTTTATAAAATTAAAAAAACTTATTAAAATAATTATTTAAAATTATTTATATAAAGTTAAAATAGTCTTTAACTATTAATTTTTAATAGGTTAATAAACGTGTCACTTATATACGTTCAAACACGATAACACGATTAAGTAAACGTTTTAAACGTGTTTGTCGTGTCTGACATGTTAAGACACAAAAATTTTTGTGTCTTAACGTGTCGTACACGATTAGATATGAAACACGTTAAGACTAAATTCAAAACATGTTTAACTCGTATCTTTTCGTATCCTGTTAACGTGCCTTTTCTAAAATTATCAGGTCTAAGTAAAGCTAATAATGTCAATGCAGACTAGCCATTCTCCTGTTAGATTACAGACAATACAGGAAAACTTACTCCAATTTAATTTCAAAGTCCATGGCGTTGCCCCCACCACCAAAAAGGAAAAAAGAAATCAGAACTGATGAGAAGAGAAGTTGAAACAGAAAACTATCATTATCAGAATCCTTATAAAGCATCTTAACATTGCGTTTGGAAGAACAAGAGCCTCTAGATAGAAAAAAGTGACTCAGTCCCGTAGGATATTCTGGAGAAGCAAAGCAAAGTACAAATTGAGCCCCTGAATAAATTCCAAATTAGCAAATTACAGTTTTAGCAAGATAAGCGAATTCTTTGATATTCAACAAATGGTCCATATGGAAGCTTAATCTAACAATCCAAGTGACCAAAGCCTAGACGAATCTCCTCATTATGGAATATAATATGGATTAGAGAAGGGAGACTTCTTATTAGAGCAGCACCATCCATCAACCGTGGCGGTCTGAACGTCCTACCAACTACAAGGACAGCTGTGGCCACGCAAGTTTCATTAATCACCCATGGCAGTTTCTTCTGGGATTGGTTCTTCTGCTCTCTTTTTCAAATCAAACACAGACATTTTATATGACTAATGATTGAATTCAAGCGTTTAAAATTCTATATTTTTCAACTTTCAATGACGCAAAATCTTTTGCTGCTTTTGTTTTTATAATATTCTATGTGAGAATCACCTTTTAATTTATAATAATATAAAATTGTGCTTTTGCTGAGGCTGGTTATAAAATGTGAAATCTCTGCCTCCCATTAGTTGAGATTTGGTAGGTTTGTATATTTGAACAAGAGCTTTTACATTACCTTTACTTACAAAAAAGTGACTAAAAGAGAAATGGTGCTTTCAATCCAAAAAGGTTGTGGAAGAAATTGAGTTGGCATGAAGATCCTCTTCCGATTCTCTCTGTTTAATATAAGGGCAAAAGCTTTGTACTTTTATTGGTCTGAAACATACATCAAGCCAAAAAGGCTGTTCAGGTTTCTGATTGTTGTCTTTCTGGGAAATACCACGCAACGTCCAAACCATAAAAGATTCCTAGTCAGAGGTTTGTATTTTAATTAAGCAGCATTAATATTTGATGCACTCACACAGTGAATACCCTTTATACATAATTACGTCACTAAACCCTGATAAGATATTATTTTGAATGAATCGGGTTTTAATATTGACATTTTATTTTCTTCAAAATAATACTCATCCATTAGTGTCAGGATTTAAAAAAAATAAGATGGATATGTCACTCGAACAGTAACTTTAATTATTATTTGATAGAGTATCCAAATATTATAAATATTTGATTAAATTTTTTAATTGTTATCTAAATTTGTTTTTGAATATATTAAACATTACTTGTTAAACGACCGATTTAAATAAATTTAAAATAAATTGTTATGTATATTATTAATAAAACTTAAATTAATAAATTAAAGTTAGTTAAAAAATAATTTAAAATTTAAAATCATTAGTAGAATAATTAATAACTTTTAATAAATATTAAAATAATTATAAAAATTTTATAAATAAAGACTGATATATTTAAAATTAAATATTATTATTTATAATCGAGTTTGAATATTGAGTAACTTTAAAATCATTACTCAAACTCTATCTAAACCTATGACAGATAGTAGTTTATAATCTGAACCCGATTATATAATGCCCTACTCTTACTCAATCAAATTGAGTAATACAAAGTACGTAATTATAAGGTACCTATTAACATCATGAAAAAAATATTTTTTATTGTGTATAAAAAATTATAAAAAACAAATTGGGAAAGAAAAATTTTGTACGTTCCTTGATGAATCTAGTTTCTCTTCCTAATCTAAGAAAATTAAAAGGGAAATTTGATTTTACCACCAGAGTCTATTTTGCCGAACTGGGTGTTGGAAATTAAGAATAAGTTTTTACCAACAGTTAATTTTGAAACGAAAAAGCTTTGAAGACTCTAAAGCTAAAGCATGAACAAAACAAAAGAAAAAAACATTTGACGCTTGTATATTCCGTGTTGTACTTTCCTGGGCAGTTGACTTGTATACATGTAAACTAAGCATACCCACAACTTATCAATCTTCCAGAATTTTTCTAGAGAAAAGAAGAAGCCCCCGCTAATTGACCAAACCTCTTTTGGCTCATTCAAAGCAACGAAAATGCAATGGAAAGTTGCATGCTAAGTCTCAATTCCAACACCAGATTCTATTTTAACAATCCCACAGCTGACACGTGCTTGACTCACTGTTATTGCGAAACCCAAAACATCACAGCAACCTTACAAGCTCGCATTTATAAGCAAGTACTCTGTTTCTGACCGGCTGTGAGGCTTTGTTCAGGAATATTTGGAACAAACAAAAGGCAGGCAGGCAAGGGCAGAAACATGGGTAGGAAATTGGATGCTTTGCTTGGAAGAAACTTCAAGGCCTCCAAGTTTAAAACTCTTGCTAAACTTGCTATCTCTAGGATTGCTATCCTCAAGAACCAGCACCAAGTCCGGTTTTCCCATGCCAGATCTGATGTTATTGACCTCCTCAACCTTGGTCACCAAGAACGAGCCCTTCTTCGGGTAAGTTTAATTTCACCTCTCTCTTCCCCTTTGTTTGGTTGCTTCTCTTTCTTGAGCTAGATGGATCTGATGGGGCACTTTTAAACAGGTTGAGCATGTGATCAGAGAGCAGAATCTGGTGGATGCATTAACTATGATGGAAAGCTACTGTCATCTCTTGGTAGAGAGAGTCATGCTCATTCAAAAGAACAAGTAAGATTAATTTGTTATGCACATGGTAATACTTTTGGTTATAATATTTGATGGATAAATTTTCAAGCATCGGAGTATCTTAAATTTGCCTGTTTCTACAATAGGGAATGCCCTGATGAGCTCAAGGAGGCAACATCAAGCTTGATGTTTGCATCATCAAGATGTGGAGAATTCCCTGAGCTTCTCCACATTCGTGGGGTTGTATCATCCACGTTTGGGAAAGAATTTGTTGCTCGTGCCGTTGAATTACGCAACAATTGCAGTGTGCATCCTAAGGTAAGGAGTTCAATCAATGCCTCAAGGTAAAAGACTTCATCGGAAAATGTATTTGTCCTTATTACTGTCCCTGGTGTTTCGACAGGTAGTACAGAAGCTTTCAACACGACAACCAAGCTTGGAAAGCAAATTGAAAGTGCTGAAGGAGATTGCCTCCGAGAGGGGTATTGCCTTGCATCTGGAGGTAGATAGTCCAGTGGTTGTAGAGGTAGGAAACTTGCAATCAAAAGTAAAACAACAATCTCTAACAAACTAAAAGTTATTGTTTGATTCTGAAATAAAAATATTTGATAACTGCAGGAGAAAATGGATGTCAATGAGAAACAGAATGAGTCCACTGCTAATAAATCAGCCAACTTGGATGATCCTGAGCACAAATACACTGCCATTGAATTGCCTAGAGAAATGAACCAGGACAAAAATTTGTCCGAGTCTATAAAAGCAAGGAAGAAGTACAGAGATGTAGCTGCAGCTGCTCAAGAGGCTTTTGAATCAGCAGCTTATGCAGCAGCAGCTGCAAGAGCAGCTGTTGAACTCTCAAGAACTGAATCCCAAGACTTTGATCCAGATGATGAAAGTGGTTCTAGCCATAGAAAGGGAGGCCCCCGCCTTAAGAAAGGAGCATTTTATGGTTCTGATGCATCAGCAACCCCTGAATTTCAAGGGTATGCAGCTTCAGATGGAATTGAGCACTCAAACAATGAATTAGGATTTGAAAAGATCCATCCCATTGACAACTATAGTTCAGAATCAGAGGGTGAAGACATGACAAAAACTAACAATGGCCTCAAGCTCAATGAAATTGAAGAAATCGAACAGAGAGTATGGATAGAAAGGGCACTTTCTACTTCCAGTTCAGATTCTGATGTAGACATTTCAACTGAGAAGAAACTGTCTACGGACCAACTGAGACAGAATGAACATTTGGGTGATGAATCAGCTATTGATCTAGTTAATAATGATAGGGAGAAGGAAAAGTACGAGACTCAATGGCCGAAGTCCCATGACTTAAGCTCTACTAATAATATGAGCTTAAGTACAAATGAAGACCAAAATATTAGACAGAAAAAGGAATTCAATGAGGACGAAAGCAAGTTTCCTTATCAATCTCCAAATCTGACAAACACTCAGAGCTTGAATTTTGTAGAGCAATTGCATTCAAAGCATTCACATACAGACCGAAAGTGGGTGTCAATGAGGACTAGGGGAGAGCGTCGGATCTGATTTTTTTCTTTAGTTGTGAAATTTTGGTTGCTAATATCTCTTCAATTTTTTTTTTTTGTATCAAGTAACTTTTTGTGTGCCTTCTAGATTTAGATTATGATTTTATACTGGAAATAAATATCAAAGAAATTAGAAAATTTGTTATTCTCGTTTTATTTTATTTATTTATTTATTTTTTAAAATAAGTCGTGAGTCTTTGTTGTTTTTGCCTATATACCTTTTACCTGCAATCAGCATGTTCAAGCATAAGATTTGGATCGAAAGTTAAATTGTTTTTAAAATATTAAAATATAAATTTAACTATCATGGTTAACACATGCCATAATTTTGTGTTTATATGAAAGCATTATGTTAATAATTGATAGTTATGTTAATATTCAGCATATTAATATATATTAAACACAATGCTTTCACATTAAATATATGAATTATTAGCATAATGCTTTCACAACTTTGTGTTTATATGAAAGCATTATGTTTAATATATATTAAATGTATTAAATTTACATAGATGCTTAATTAATAATTGAGAAGCAAGAGAAATTGAGAAAAGGAGGGGGCGAAAGAGAGACATGGAGAGCTAAGTTTAAATTGAGAGGATTGATGTTTAGTATTCGAATCTCCTCTCTTGTTTCAGGATTGATTAGTATTCAATGATAATCTATTAATGTGAAATAGAGGCCAAAGTTAAAAACTTTAGGTATGTTTAATCAATTAACATTGATTAACTTATTTTAAAGTAATAGAAATATGAATTTCAAGTTTGCAACGACTAGTTTCTATTTCCAAGTGATCGGACCCCTTTTAAGAACCATCTTTCTTTGATTAAAGGATGCTAAGTTCTCAAAAGATACAATTAACCTCTCATTCAAAAGAAGTGTCATCCCAAACTCTTTCAACAGAAGTGTCTCTTGAAGAATTCTCTATTAATAGCCAAGTTAGACAACTTTTCAAAACACAATAAAAATCATGAAACAATCCTCATCATCATCCAAAAAGAATAATTCTCTTACGCAGTATTTGACTGTAGAAAATCTTGCTTAGGACTGATAATTCTCTACTCGTTTGGAAGTTTTTAGTGGTTTGATTTCATTAATGCAAGACTTAGTCAAATAAAATTTCATTGTATCCTAAAACTATTTGATTAAATCCGATCGACACCATAAATGATTGGGACAAAATAAACTTAAAAGGAGATTGGCATTTTGCAGCATGCCTTGAAGCCATTTTCTTTTATTTTTATAAATTTCCATACACACACATACAAAAACAATTTTTTGTCTTATTTTCAGACTATGATCCATAATAGCCAGCCAGAGTTCCTTCAAAGAAATGGCTATCGAGGTTTTTTTTTTTTTTTTTTGAGAAGGTAGAATGATTCGTAATGAAAGAAACACAATGAAAAGAATTTAAAAATAACTAACTTTGAAAAAGAAGTTGACAACTATTGTTTTTTATCGATATATTTGATAAATTTTCTTTTTTTCTCGAAATTAATTGCATTATTATCTAAATTTTAATTGTTTCATATTTGAATAGAATTCTATTGTTACAACTTTTTGTCTATTAGGTATAAAATGATTAATAATAAACCTATATTAAATCAATTTGTTGAAATTAAAAAATCCTTAATATGTCTTTGAAGATTGATAAATTGGCTTCATGATAGAAAGATTATAAGAGAACCTTAAAACATAGAAAAGAAGATTTGTCATTTCGTAGAGCTTTTGAGTATTTTTGAATTGAAAAACAATACTGCAAGGAACATGAGAAAGTCACTGTTGGGAAAAGCCATGCAACAATTTTACATATGCTATGGAAAATTTCAAACTTTTTTCCTATTAACAAGATGGTCTTTTGGTTGTTTAATATAAATTAAACTAATTAATTGGTGGAAGTTTGTTATACCTTTAAGCCCTTATTGTCTAAATCAAGAGGCTACTTCAGCAAGGATATCAATATCTTCTTCCCACCAAGCTTTGGTTGTTGTAAACTTCAATTTGTCCAACCGTTTAGGCTCTAATGGTGATCCACAAAAATTTCAAGTAAAGTAACACTAGACAAGGAAAAAGGAAGAAGAGGAAGATGCATCGATAGACAAGAAAACAATCACAAACCGATATCCAAAGATAAGGAAAGGGGCGACGCTGAGGTACAAGGTTTGATGTTTTCCGAAATCTATCCTCTCTTCTCTTACTTGCCTCTCATGTGTTGGAAACCTTTAATGTGCAACATAAGCTTCTTATTTGTAGGCAATTACATTAACCCTAATCTTAGTAAGATTTACTAAATTATTTTGATAAAATTGAATAATTTCAATTGAGTTTTTAAAAGCCAAAACTTCATTGCAATTACGTCCTACCTAATGCTTTTTTGTTATGTGGGCTTGTTAGCTCAAGGCCCTAAATGGCTTGTTTTTTTAAATTGGGCTTGTACAGCAATTGGTAAATTGGGTCATAAACTCATTAATCCTTTCAGCCTTACAAAGATAAAAATAAATAAAAATAAACATCAAAATTAAAAATAAAAAAACTAAAAAGTCGTTAAATATAATAAAATAAAAATAATAAAAAGAAATTAAGTCCGGACAAAATGAGGTGTCTACAATGTTCACATGTCGGGTAAACATGTGCAGTGCACATTAAGACTTGTTTATTGACCCATACAAAGACTAATATTTTTATGATGATTAAGATTTATTGATTTTAAATTTTATCATATTTGATAAATATTATGATATCTATGATTTTTTATTACAAATTTAAATAATAGAATTATATTTTAATTTAATGATTTTAATCGTGTTTTAGTCAAGTTAATTACAACAATTGTGTTAATCGTATAAACATGTTATAAATCATATAAATTTTAATTTTGTTGATTGTGTAAATAAATCATCTCGTGTCGTATAAAATTTAACTCAATATGTTTAATAAATATGTTAGTCGTATCATATTATAAATTTATTAAATATATCCATGTACGTATTTAAGATTCTAATCCGATTAATTAATTGTGTTGTGTTCATGTTTACCGTTATTATTATTAATATTTTATATTTACAAGACACAATTAAGACACAAGAATAGGTTTTATGTATCTATCTTTCATTAATAAAATATATTTTGCCTTTTAAGAAAATTATTCACAATATATATTTTGAAATTAAAAACTATTTTATTCATAAAAAATATATATTTTTTGTTCTTAAGCATATTTTCCTTTATTTTTATATTAAAAAGGCTGAAATCTAACAAACTGTCAATATGTACCCATAATTATAACTATTACATATCAATAAATAAACCAAATAAAATCACCATATTTAAGATCAAATTGACGCAAACCCACAGGTTACATTTTTCAAAGATGAGACAAAGTCCTTTTGGCCGGGTACCAAAATAATCTTCCATCTATTCCATACAACTTTCTATCACCTTTTTTTATCGTGAATACAGCTTACGGGCACCATGTTTTTATTCAACTTCCATCAAATCCACTTTAAAAAAGTGGGACAAAATTTAGGTACGTAATGTAACACATACATTGAAGAGGTGAGGATGCATCCGGAAAGGGACGAGCGACAGAACAAGGCATGGCCCATCAGTTCTTAGAAATTTTGAAATTTTTTTAGGTTTTCTTTATTTATTAATCCCATAAAACAGTATTTCAATAAACAAACCTCGGACATGTGACATATGCTCTAATGTCGAACCACCTTGTACGGAGATAATAATGCATGAACACTTCTTTCGAAACTTTTGCCTATTGTGATTGTTGCATGTACTTTTATTATTTGCAATTACCACCCTTTAGCGTAGCAAAACTGTGTAAAACAAAAAATAAGAAGAAGAAAAACTGTCATTACAAAAAAAAAAAAAGAAAAGTTTTTACTGACGAATTCAATTCCATCGATAATTATTGACGGAATACTGACAGAACAAAATTATGAGAAATATTGACAGAATATCAATGAAAAATTTCAATGAAATACGATCCATTGGTACTCTATCGATAATATAATAATGCACATGAATAGTAAAATGATAGGAAGTTTAATGACGGACTTATTCCATCAGTAATATGTTGTCGATGGAATTTACCAACCACCTAGTTGACATATATAGTGGTTAGTAATTTGGTTTAGGCGTTGGTGACATTACTGACGGATATGTTGATAGAAATTTCGTCGGTATAAATTTTAACTTTCCAACAAAGTATTCCGTCAACATATTTCTCGACAATACATATTTAAAATTCATATGCGAGATTTTTTTTTTAATTTATCCCATTTTAATTACTGACGGAATCATCCGTAGGTGATATTAATAAAATCCTTGCTCGAGATTCTTCTTCTCATTTCTCCCTTTACTCTTTTCTCTCTTTTTTCTTTTCTCTCCCTTCTACTTTCTTTTATTTCCCTTCTACTTTCCCTTCGCCACACTTGAGCGCCTCTTACCATCCACCGACGACCCACACACAATGACTAGCAACTCGCACCAACCGCCACCTGGACCAGAAGCCAACCCCTATTCACAGCTCCAACGAACTGACCACCATTGAGTCCCTGTCACTACCTTTGTTGTCAATCATCCTTCTCCTTCTGATCAGGCTGGGTTACATTCTCCCATGAACGAATTCCTGCCATTAATTTGTAGTTTTGATTGTTTGAATATATGAGGTTTTTGTTATTTGAGTATTTAACGTTTTGGTTATTGTAAATTTAGGATTTAATTTACCAAAATTTGCCATATTACTGTTTAATTCAGTTCGAGTATTTGCTTTGTAATGAAATGAAAAAAAAAAGTGTGTTGCTGTAATATTGTTTTGGGGTTTTTCTTGATAATTTCTTTTTGTTGGCATTTTGTTGTTCATTTGTTAGAGTTTAGGGTTCAGGATATAGTTGTTGGTAAAGAAAATTTAATTAAAAAAATGTTGGTTTAGGCTTTAGTTGTTTATTAAAAATTAGTTAATAATTAAATCTATGTTATGAATATTTTTGTGAATATCCATTTATTTTATTAATATTTAGATTTGGATGTAAATTAGATTGGATGAAATTAGGATTTAATCCATCAAATCCTTTAGTATTATCTTCATCTCGTAAATTCAATCTAGATAAAGGGTTATTAGCTTATAAATAAGCCAATTCACTTCATTTGTAACTACATACTTGAAAAAGATCTTCTTACTCCCTTTAAATACTTTCTCTTATATTTCTGTTATAGTTGTTATTTTAAGATTTATTTCATAACATGTTATCAGCATGATTCTCTGATCTCTTAAGTTTGGGAATTATTATGTTTTCATTATCTTCAAACTTTAAAAGGATTTCAATGATTGGGTTTTGATTTTTGATTTTAGAAAATCAGGTAAGTGACTTGATATCTCTTTAGTATTTCCATTCTCTTAAAATCAACGTTAATATGAATTTTACTATTATGTTGTATATATTATATTTTGTTTTTTGATTAGAAAGTGAATTTGCTATTATATAGCTATTAATGAAAAATTATGAATGTTGATTCCTTGAAGTGAATATGACAAGTAAGCTACTAATAAAAAATTATAAATCCGTCAATTCCCTGAAGTGAATGCGACATCATTTAATAAATATGGTCATAATCATGAATCCATCCATTCCTTGAAGTAAATGAAACATCATTTAATAATTTTGATGACCATAATAATTTACACAACACTATTTTAATTCTAATTTTACCACAAGAAGTGAATGGATAATTTTATCATTAGAATCTAAGAATAAGTTTACCACTAGAAATGGATAGATAATTTTACCATTAAAAGTGGATGAATGCGTTAACCCACTAAAAAATGGATAATCCACCAAAAGTGGATAACTCATCATATGTGGATCACCTACAAAAAATAGATGTATACTTATAACCTATCACAAATAGATTAATACTTTCAATGCACAAAAAGTGGATGAATAATGAAAAGACAAAAATAAAAAAATAATAATAAAAGGAATGTAGAAAACATATTGACATTGATGTGGCATGAAATACCATGGTCACAAACCTGTTGTACATCTTGAATTTTATCAAGCATCATCGAAATTACAACATCTTGTGGTGATTTTAATCATGGCCAAGTTGATATAGCTGTCATTACGTGCCAAGTTCGGGAACTCGACCGCTTAACATGGGTGAAAGTAAAACAAGTTAGGAGTCGCCACCAATCTTTTTTATCAAGGTGCTATTAGCCACCTATCAACTCGATTATAATCGACGAAGTCCTAAATTAATTTTAAGTCTGTCGAAAGAACAAGAACTGATCTACGTTTTTTAGAGATGGGTTCAAGAGTGCGGTTACGCATGGAAAATGGTTAGCACCTTCGTGGCGCTCATTCCACGAACGATACCATTTAATCTTAAGTTATCATATTGTAGCTTACTTTCAATTTTATTCCTATATTTCCTTAATCCTTACTTATTAACTAATTTTTTTTTATTAAATTGGCTGATTAAGTCTTTTATTTGGTTTTACTTATGCACGTGATGCAATCGTAAAATGATGTCATGATTTGTTTATTTTTAAATAGTGGGGTCGGCAATCTTTTATTGAAAAATCATTCGAAGACCGCCCCAATGGTTTGGTGAAGTCTCAAAATTTTCCTCACCTAGAGATATCTCGAAAAGAACTCATCTCTACAAGTTCTTCGAGGAAATCCCATCATCAGAATTCTCGTCCCATTAACAAGATGATGTGGCATGCTGTGACAGAATAAAATTATCGATGACATCTACATGAACACGCTTAAACATGGTTTGATTAACTTATAATTTATGAGTTTATGTATTTAACGATTTTAGGTAATTTACTACTTTATACGTATATTTATTATCTTTCTTTATTTTTATTTCTTTTTATTATTAGTATTTTTGTTGTGTTTTTTTTTATTTTTGTTTTTTATTGTATCCATTTTTAGGGCTTTCTAATTAAATCTATATTCTTTGATTAACATTATTGACTAATATATTTTGCTTAACCATATAATTTATCAAATAAACAATTAATTAATCTTTAATGGTTGAGTTAATTTTATTTAGTAATATTCGTTTGAGCTAATTAACTATTTTATTAATTTTAAGTTTAAATGCAGTATTATGTAAATTTATTCTTTTTTATATTAAGAAAATGATTATTTGAGTTAATGGGTATTGGAGTATAAAGTTCGGATTTATCCCAACGCTTCAGTGAAAATCTGTTTCGAACACTGTACCTAAGAAATCCACCTGAAAAAGGCAACTCTTTGCCATTTTCAAGTGAAATTCTATCATCGGGTTACTCAAAATAACCATTTCATTCTTTTGTACTTTTTTTTGTATACGTTTTTATAGCTAAATATCTTTTTCTATTTAATTTAATCGTCAATTCTATATATTGCATATACATTTTCTATATACTCTTGCCTATTCTAATCTTTTTTTATTGTAATTGTCTACTTTTATATTTTCTACTTCAATGATTTTTTCTCTTCTAGTATTTTTTAATTCATACCACAACATTAATGTACTTTATATCTATTACTTTATTTTCATTAATATAAAGTTATATTATGAAAATTTCCTAACTTGAAACAATCAACACAAATACCACATAATAACCCAATAAGTTAAAGATTTAAATCTTACCCAAGGTTAAGCTTTCCTCTTTCGAAACGACGTCATTCTCAACTTTTTCTTGCACCCAATCCTCACCAGCAAAAAGACACCGCTTTACCCACAGAGCTAGCTTTATAAGCTTTTTTTTTCTCTCTCTTCACTTTCCTTTCTCACTTTCTCTCTCTAATGGCGTCGGTTCTCTCCCTTCTCTCTAAGATTTTTTTGCTCTTCTTTTTTTTTTCTTTTTCCTCTCTTTCTTCCTTTCTTGGCTCGCAACTCTCCCTTTTCTCTTTCTTCCTCTCTCTTTTTTCTTTTCTTCCTCTCTCTTTTTCTCTTCGTCGGCATCCTCCCTTGCCGCTAGTGTCTTCTTTCTTTCTCTTTGCTAGCGTTCTCCCTTGCCGCTGGTGTCTTTAATCTCTTTTTTCTTTTCTTATTTTTTTCCTCTTTTTGTCGCTGGCCACTCAAAAAATCGGATTTCTTTTCTTCCTTTGGTTTGTCGGCCACCACAAAGATTCCACCTATTTTTCTTTTTTCAAACAAGTAGCTCCAACCCCCTTTTTCCTTCACCAGCTGGTGACTCTACCCTCCCTGGCTCTCACCAACCGGTAGCACAACTAGTGCTCCCAAAAAATCAAATCTTTTTCATCTCCACAAATACCCAAACCAAAAAACACTCCAAACACCCTCCTGCTTCCCCGCTTTTTATATTGTATATATATAGTATATATACTTTTTTTGATTTATTTGATTATGGCTAGGGTAGTCTACTGGTAGAAAACTAGGACATTTTGGTTTTGTGATTTTTTGGTTTTTGCAAGATCTGATTTTTCTTATTTTGTTTGAATCTGTTTTTTTTTTTGTTTTTTGAAAGATTGGATTTTTCTTTTTTAGATCGTTTTTCTGGTTTTCAAAAATCTCCAATTGCCGTTTATTTTTGAGCTCCTTTTAAGAGTAGGCTTTGTCCAAAAATTTGGACAATCCAAAGGTGAAATCATGCTCTTCTGAGCATGATTTCACTAGACACTAGCACAAAAAGGAGGCTAGTAGTCAGAGGTGTCCATTTTTCCCCCAAATCTGGTTACCCTGCAATGATGAATTAGGGAGGTTGAGCATAGGCTCATTCCTTTCTTTGTTTTCTCTTATTTTATTTTATTTTTTATTTTTTTATTTTTTTAGTTTTTATTATATTATATTATTATTTATTTTTGTGAAGGGGTGTCTACAGTTGCCCTTTTTTTCACATTCTTGAGAATCAAGAATAGTGCAAAGATGTAAACACCTTCTTCGGACTAGATTGAGTCTTTTCTTTTGTCTCTTTTTTTTTTAATAATAAAAAAAGCTCTTCATCTCAAAACGAGGTGTGTATCTTAAATTCTCTCGTGTAAGATAATTGGGCTTAGACATCTTAGATGCCAGTTAAATTGAGTTTAAACATTTTCGTGCCAATATAACTGGACTTATACATCTTGGATGCCAAGTAAATTGGGTTTAATCATCTTTGTGTCAATATAACTGAGCTTAAATATCTTAGATGCCAGTTTGATTGGGCTTAAGCTTATTCTTGCCAATGTAACTGGACTTATACATCTTGGATGCCAGTTTGATTGGGCTTAAACTCCTTTGTGCCAACGTAACTGGGTTTAAATATCTCGGATGCCAGCTAAATTGGGCTTTAAACTCCTTTTGTGCCAATGTAACTGGACTTATACATCTTGGATGCTAGGTAAATTGGGCTTAATCATCTTTTGTGCTAATGTAACTAGGCTTAAACCTCTAGGATGCCAGCTAAATTGGGCTTTAAACTCCTTTTGTGCCAACGTAACTGGACTTATACATCTTATATGCTAGGTAAATTGGGCTTAATCATCTTTTGTGCCAACGTAACTAGGCTTAAACATCTCAGATGCCAGGTAAATTTGGCTTAAACTCCTTTTATGCCAACATAACTGGACTTATACATCTTGGATGCAAAGTAAATTAGGCTTAGACTCTTTTTGTGCCCATGTAATTAGGCTTAAACATCTTGGGTGCCAATCAAAATTGGGCTTGATTGTTTTTGTGCCAACGTAACGGGGCTTAAACATTTTAGATGCCAGTTAAATTGGGCTTAAACTCCTTTTGTGCCAACGTAACTGGACTTATACATCTTGGATGCTAGCCAAACTGGGCTTAATCATCTTTTGTGCCAACGTAACTGAGCTTAAACATCTTAGATGCCAGGTAAATTAGGCTTTATACTCCTTTTATGGCAACGTAACTGGACATATATATCTTGGATGCTAGGTAAATTGGGCTTAATCATCTTTTGTGCCAACTTAATCGGGCTTAAACATCTTGGATGCTAGCTAAATTGGGCTTAATCGTTTTGTGCTAATATAACTAGGCTTAAACATCTTGGATGCTAGTTAAATTAGGCTTAATTATCTTTGTGCCAACATAACTGTGCTTAAACATCTTGGATACCAGCTAAATTAGGCTTAATCGTTCTATGTTTGGTTTTTTACTTTTTTTTTCTTTTTCAATGAAAGGCTCAAATATTTCTTCACTTAGTTGCTTGAAAATTGCATTAGTCTTGACATTTGTTTGAAAATTTTCAATTTTGATGATGCATGGTCATGTGCATAATTGGACATGTATGCATGATTGAATGATGGATAAATGATGCATTGTTCCCCTTTGTTTTGCACCATATATTCCTCACTTGAAAGATCATTTTTCAACTTCATATCTTTTGATGATGTTCTTATGCAGTTGCCAATTTCTTCACTTCCAAGAACCTTTTTGCTATTCTTGTCATATTTATTTAAATTCTTGAAATTGCTTTTCCACAATGGATGTGAACAAAAGATCACCAATTTAAATTGGATTTCAACGCTTCCATACCTTTTTATTATGAAAGCTCTTCCTTGCATTGCTTTTTCTCACATTTTTGGGAAATGAATTTGTCTTTTTCAAAAGTGTTTGTCTTATCTCACAATGATTGAAAGATTTTCCTTACAAAGATTGTAAGGGCTTTCATTCTTTTTCTTTTTCTTTTGTTTTCAAAAACATCCTGATTTTGACAAAATCACAACAAAATTGCCCCTCATAATTATTTTCATGATCAAAGATAGCTGAATCTTGGAGCAGGAATGTATAAATTCCACATTTTTCTTGTTAAAGTGATAAAAGATCCAAGTTTGAAAAAACATGTGATATTTGAATCTCTTAAAAATCAGTGATTACTATTTTAAATGACTGATGTGGATCAAATCACAATTTGATCTTTATGGATTGAAAGGTTCAACAAATTAAAGTCTTGCGTAACAAAAAGGTTTTGCTATTTTATGAGAAAAGGAAGGATCGATCCTTCTTTTTCCAAGCTCACAAATATTGTATGATTTTACGTTGTATGATTTTCTCAAATTTATACTCTTTGAAAATCAAATTCTTCACAAAAAGATCATAATCAATTTTGACATTTATGATGTGTGGCATTTTGATAGATGTCAAGACTAGCTTTAGAGACTTAGGATTTGTAAGGTTATTTTGGAAGGGAATGGTTCAAAGTTCAACATTGACTTTATGATAGATCTTGAATTTTACATTCTTAGACATTTTGAGGGTCTCCAATGCACTCTGGTAGCTTTGAAATGATCTTTATATCGTGCTTGTTATTAGTCAAAATCACGAGTGGTTTTGTAAATTCCCATTTTTGCTCTAGGCTACCTTTTCAGGTTTCACCCTAAAAAGCATTTTTCTTTTTTTTTTCTTTTTATCTCTTTTTTTTTCATTGATCGTTTCACCATGCACTTGAGAAAAATTCAAACTCTATCTGAAATGAATTGATGGATTCACATGGATAATCTTGGCAAAGAAAAAGAGGCTAAGGCATCTTCGATTTTATGATGCCTTTTTCTAGAAGAAAGCTCTTCATTTTAAGTATCCACATTTGATCAAAATGGACTTTTTAAAGCACGTAATGTAGGTTAAGGTTAAGGGCTTCGATAGAATGGGTAAAAAGGCTCAAACCATGTATTTAAAAGTGATTACCCAAGGATCATTCATATGATCTTTTGAGACATTTATCTTTTCAATTTTTCAAAGCATGTTTTTCTATTAATTTTCCTTCTTTTTTTCATCACTCTTTGATAATCTTTTTTTATTTTTCTTTTTGATGAGTTAAAACTCGAATTCATTTGCATTTGCTTCTTCATAAAGGGTGTTCTTTTCAAATGAGGTTTTATTCTCCATGTTCGTGGATAAGTTTCTCATACATATCTACCCTTCCAATATGAGAGGTGATCCTTGGTTAAGGTGCATTTAGAAAAAAATTTGATAGGCTTAAAGGGTAGCAAACGGATAATTTCTCATTTGTGAACAGGAGAATGAAACATGGTCATTTCTCTTCTCAAATATGGTTACTTGCCCTAAAGAGCAATCCCTAGAAAGGATGAATTTTGGAGTAAAAATTGATTTTTCTTTGTTTTTTCTTTTGCTTTCTTTGGCATTGTTTGAATGTCTCAAGTAAATGATGTTACTATCAATTTTTCTCATTATTCTCTTATTTTTTCTTTTTTTCTTTCTTTTTTCTTTTTTTCCATACTTTCACAACTCAAAGCTTGATGTAAATTTTCTAAAATGAAAGATTCATTGAGGATGCCTTTCTTTGATCAATTACTTAAGCGAAGGCTTAAGCAACCTTTGAGCAATTATGGCCCTTTCAAGATCTTTAGAGATCTCATTTCAATCCTCTATTTTGCAAATTGCTCTGAATGAGGGAGAAACAAATGTTATTTTACAAGTTGGGTGTCGTGGAAGTATTGAAAAATTTCTCTTTCTCTGGTCATCTTGCCCCAGAGTATGGATGAAGGACAACTTTAGGCAATGGGTGGAGAAACTCACATTTTGGATCTAATTGAAAGAGGTTGAGTGTTTTCAATGTATTTAAAGCTCTGGCTAGTCTTGACACTTATCAAATTACCAAATTCAAATTCTTTCCAAGAGTGCAAGATTTTCTTTATTTTTTTGAAAAAAATGAATTTTACCTTGTCACAACATTGATAATTACTTAGACGAAGTCCAGCATCCTTAGATGTCAAATGATAAGATTGATGAAGTTTCAGAGCTTTTGCTACTTTTTGGATTCAGGCCTTTGAATGGCCTTTATGCACTTGGTTAAGATGTTAAGAGTGTTTGAATATATGGCTTAGAATGTTTAAGAGGATGGGTTAATAGCAACCATTGATTCTTTCAAGATTCTTTTCATCATTTATTTTATAAGAACCTTTTCCTCTTCTTTTTTCTTTTTCATGTATGATTTTGGAAACAAGCAGCATAGGCCTTTATTTTTTAATTGCTAACATTCTAAACTTCCTTTTTTTTTTTTGAAAAGAACGAAAAATGAATAAGTAAGAACCAAAATAAATTTAAGCAATTTTCAGACTCATATTTACAAACTTGATTCAACTTATGACAACATGTTATGATGATAAAAACCAAATATACACTCATCTCAACTTACATGATCATGCATGAAAGACAAAAATTCATATTCCCAAGAGTTTTTGCTCTAAAAACATGTACACTATTAAAAAGTGATCAAAGACTACCCTCGAATTAGCATACCATTCAATTGCTCCAAAACCCAAGCCTTGCATCTATCACCCCTGATTTCTATAATCGTTGACAAGTTCTTTAAATTTGGTTGGGTTTGCATCGATTAAAGCTTGAACTTTGTTCTTGAATGCAATGCAATTCTCCTTGGAATGACCTTCAACCCTAGAATGGTAATCACATTTAGCATTTGGGTTATACCATCTTGGGTAAGGAGGTTTCCTAGGCTTGGTAGGAATAATGGAGATTTTATGGTTCTATACCAATAAAAGGAAAAACTCTGCATAGGACATTGGTAATGAATGGTACACTTTGACTTTCTTTCTCTTGTTGCTCTAAAGGCAATCCAGATTAATTTCTTGTTCACCTGAAGTGGACATGTAAGGTAAAGGAGCTTGTGTAAATGGTGACTGAGCGCGAGAAATGAAAGGTTGAGGTAGATTATGAACATATGGTAATGGGTGTGAATGAGCGCCCATAGGATCTCTTTGTATGTCATAAAATTTCCTTTTGTTTCTCCTTTCAAAAGTCAATGCTTGAACTCATTTATTAAAAGCATCATATTCTTTTTCGACAAGATCATTTGCTTGAGAGTCATGATCCGTCCCTTTTTTATTCCATCTTCAATTCTTCCCACGGAGAACACCAAATCCTTAAAATCTGAAGAAGCATTACCACCAATTTGTTATAATATGGAGGAGGAAGAGTATCAACAAATAGAGAATTTAATTCTCTATTAGTAAGGGGTGGTTGGACTTGTGATGCTATTTCCTTCCACCTACAAGCATACTTCTTGAAACTTTCAAAAAGGTTTCTTTCCATGTTTTGGAGGGTTATTCGATCAAGAATTGCTTCTAGCCTGTGCATGTATTGTCCCAAAAATGCTCTAGCCAAATCTTTCCATATGCGAATATAATCTTTTTCCAACTTGAAGTACCATTTAACTGCAACTCCCTCCAAACTATTTTGGAAAAAATGAATGAGCAACTTCTCATCATGAGCATATAGAGCCATCTTGTTGCAGTACATGATCAAATGTGTCTTAGGGCAATTGGTTCCATTATACTTTTCGAACTCTGAGACTTTAAACTTGGGTGGAATAGCCACATTAGGCACCAAACTTAATTCTTTTGCCTTAATGGCATCATAGAGATCCATTCCCTCTATGGCTTTAAAGCGCTTTTCTAAAAAGTCATACTTTTGTTGCATTCTCGATTTTTCTCTCGGTCTTGAAAAGTTCACTTCCAATTTTCCTTGTTCTTTAAAGCCATTCAAGTCAAGTGTAGGAACCTGGTTAGAAAGATTTGCCCCCAGAATTTGCATAGTTTGCCTTTGTGTTGATGATTGGCTTAGTCCTTGAAAACTTGAAGATCCTTTGACAATCCCCTTCCTTTCATTAGCATTCACTATCTCCATTAGCTTTGCCAACTGTTTTCTCACTTTTTCATGGGTTTTCTCCATCTTGTCTATGAAATTTGACTGTTCATCTCCC
The DNA here is from genome assembly GCA_036013995.1 of Theobroma grandiflorum. Lineage (NCBI taxonomy): Eukaryota > Viridiplantae > Streptophyta > Magnoliopsida > Malvales > Malvaceae > Theobroma > Theobroma grandiflorum. The sequence continues at coordinate 12,667,647 of CP142132.1, read as the reverse complement.
ATCATTCTAGCTTGAGCCCTTGTATTATGCCAATTGTAAGTGGGCTCCCTTGAGTTTTTCTTTTCTTCAATATATAATTAGAAAAAACTTTTTATTTGTGAAAATCAACAACAATCTCGATTTTTCTTTCATGGAATGTAGTAAGGTCTAGTGATGCTACTTGCAACAACGGAAGATGAATAATGAGTGCATGTATGTCAAAATCGAAGGATGTTTGAACGCATGATGGGATGATTAAATGTATGATGAGTGATTTGAAACACAAAAACACTTGATTATGAATGGTGCACCAATTTGATTACAATTCAAACAAACTTTGTTTTTCATTTTTTATGGTTTTTTTTGTTTTGTTTTATATATATATAAAACAACATTTAGGGAAATGTTAAACAAGACCTCAAAAGTCAATATAATTTTTCACAAACATGAACCCATTCTTACAAGATTCAAAAGAAGTCAAAGATTAAAATGTCCTAAGGTCTTAGCAAAAACTTTTCTAAACATGAGCACAGTCAATCCTCCTTTCATCTTAACATTTAATTGTGCTCCCCACAACCATGCCTCATCATCTTTGCTAGATCGAACCATTTGGCATTTATTAATGTTTGCACATGAAACTTGAAGGTGTCACAGTCCTCGATGGAATGTCCTATAGCTCCACCATGATAATCACATCTTGCATCTGAATTGAACCACTTTAGGTATGGAGGTCGTAAAGGTTCCAAAGGCACAAGGACAATAAGATGGTCATGAATTAATTGATAAAAGAGTTCTTTGTAGGTAACAGGTATAGGGTCAAATTGTTTTTTCTTTTTGGATTGTTTTTGAAGGGTGCTTAGGTAAGGAGTGAGGGTGATTGACAATTGTGCCTGTGGTTGGCTTTGAAAGGCCTGTTGAAAAGAGGGTCAAAAAGTGCTTGGATAAGAGTATGAATTTGGCTGCAAATTGATTCTTGCTGGTTGAAAAGTGGTGGGTTGAGAATATGCCCTCGGTTGTAACCCATTGTTCGGGGGTTATGTAGCATCTGGAGATCCCATCTTGGTCATAAAACTTTTCAACTTAATCATTTGTGTATTCAACTCATCCATCCCTTTTACAACTTTTTCCAGACCTTGATCTTTACTTGAGTCACTGAACAATGTGCTGGGTTTATCAAGGACAAATTGCTTTTTATTCAGTGATTGCTTTTGCTGTGGTTCGATTTGAAGCGATGTGGATTCTTGAAAGTGCTTTCCTTTGGCTTCATTTAAGATGTTCAACCATTTCCACCAATTTAACCATCTATTTTTTCATCTTTCGAAGGTCATGTCCAAATTTTTCTTAATTGCGTTCCAATGCATTTATCATTTCTTCCAATTGATGTTCCATATTGTTTAATCCTTTTGACTCAAACCAAAATAAATTAGAAACAAAATAATAATAATAATTTGAAACTTTATTAAAAATTTTTCAAAAAAGGATTTATTCTCTTTCCTGCAAAGCTAACAACACTGTAAAGTTCTTTTCTATTAAAACAAACATGAAATGATTGCATATAGATGAAAATATGATATTTGCATGTATGCATGAAATGCTATGATGCCTTGATGCATGGATGGTATGATATAAAATGGAAGACCACATTATTGAAAATCAAGTATAGTGGGAGATAGAAAATTTTATTTAAAACTAAAATTCCTTTCTTTTTGTGGCTTTTGAAAAAAAATGGAAGAAATAAAAACTTTTTTATGTCCTTTCTTCTTGCTACTTAAATGGCGAACCATTTTTTTTCTTTTTTTCGTTTTGTAAAAAACATCATTTTCTCTTTTTACCTTCCTTATTTAGTTTTGTAAGAGAAGTTTTTCTATCTTTTTCTTTTTTTCTTTGCACAAATGGAACTAAAAACCTTTTTTTTTATTGAGAAAACCCCGCTTGAAAGAAATACCTCTATTTTTTGTTTCCTTTCTTTATATTTTGTTTTTTTCTTTTTTCTTTCACGAAAGGGAAAAAATTCTCTTTCTTTTTCATGTTTATCCTTTATTTTTAGGAGGAAATAGAAGAAGCTATTCTTCTAAGATGTTTAAAGTAAAAGTAGAGAGACAAGTATTCTAAAACTAATGAATGTCAAAATCTTGCTCCTTTCTTTTATATTTTTTTAGATGAAAAAGGAAAGAAAGTTTTTTGTTTTTTTTTTAAATCACTTTCACACGTGTTATTTTTATTTTAGAAAAAAAAGGTTATTATGATAGATTTGTTCCTTCACGTGTCCTAAATTAGGGTGTACTCTTCATGATAGGTTCGGTAAGGTTCTGCCTATGGGATTGGCTCCTCACAACTTTCTATATGTTGAGTTCGATTTTGAACGATGCTAAAGGTTCCCAAATTGTTCCTCACTATCGTCCACTCGGACTAGTAAGGCACCTCGGTCCTCACCCATTATAGGCTTTGAACGGACTAGGTTCAATTTGAGTGGCAAAGTTCACTAGCCCGTGCGGAGGTTATCACTTCACGAGAGTGTAGCTACTAAACTCCCTCCTAATAAAAGACAAAACTCGGGTAGAAGGCTTATGCATGAATGCAACATGTGTCGTGTGTGCGAAGGAACGTACCAACTTTTGATAGGCAATCTCACATCCCTCTATCCTAAATTCCCCATAATTAAAAAAAATAAAATAATGATTATAAATCAATTAATGCACAAAATCATAATGCATAAAACAAATGCTCAAATTTAAATGAAACACCAAATTATTTAAGGCTTAAGATAACTTATGATTAATTATGGCTTGACTCTTTAGTGTCCCTAGCGGAGTCGCCAAGCTATCGTAACGTGCCAGGTCTAAGAACCCAACCGCTAAACTGTCACGCCCCGGAACCACCCATCAGGCCCGTGACAACTACCGCGATGTCCCACTAAGCACTCAATTCCCGAGTACTCTATCAAGACCCCACAAGGCATTTCGTACCAGTTTTTCATCTCTCCCTTGGATATTAATTTTCAAGAACATTTATCTGGGAATGAAAATCTTGATTTTTAGATTTAAAATAATTAAAACGCACAATTTACCATCCAAGGGCATTTTCGTCCTTTTTTTCAAAAGATTCCAAAATCAATAAAATGCTACACACAAGTAGAATAAACAAAATTTACAATCCAAGGTAGGTTTTGATACTTAAAACCCTTATAAAAATTAAAATTTTAGATAATAGATTAAAATAAAAACATTAAATAAAATATTACAATTTATTATAAAACAATATTTTTGTAAACACCAAAATCAAATTTGTGCGTATAAAAGCAAAATAAGTTATTACATACTGTTATGCAATTAAACCGAGTATGTACAAGAATTACAATGACATGTGGGCTCAACTATGCATAACTATGTACCTTTGTGTATGCTAAAGACGCGGCTTCAATCAAGCCTCTATGTGCACTCCGAGTGCCACCAAAATCTCAAGCTTGAAAGGGAGAAGAGAGGGTGGTGAGTTTTACAACCCAATGAGTTAGATAATTACCATCTACGACATCTAAAGCCGAGTAGATGGAGACAAGAGAAAACTTTATGCGAAATCATCAGTTCATAATACCAATTTAATCTCTTTACAATTTGAATATTTTCTTTCTCATTTATTTCTATCTCAGACCATCAAAATCATTAAAATCATTTGGCTTATGAATTTCTTTTTAAAACCAGGCTTCTGCTAAAACCTTACTCGATGATACCTTGGCCCGAGGCATCCAACCGAGTCCACCAAGGTTGTTATAATTTCATTTAGAAATACAGTCGTTCCTTGGCGTTGATCGAATTCACTTTCACGTGGGTCAGACGTGGAGTGAATTTTAAGTGTCACCTCGAGAGTTACCCTCTTCGCCTCTACAACCGAGGTGAAATAAATGAACTTGGGTTTGCCGTGCCCCTCTAATAGGCTGGTCCACGGAAACCCGCCACTGCAGCGACTCATCAACCCACCATTTTAGTAAAATCTTTAAGTAGCTTACATGGCTAGTACAGTTCTAAATAGTACATTCAAATAAACAAGAGTGCCCATATTTTATAAAATCATAAAAACTCAACTAGCATGCTAACATCATATCATAAGCCACAATTTTAATAGTACATAAGATTTACAAATTACCAGGTAAGTCTCCATATACTCAATTTTATAAAGTCGATATTTAATTTTAAAGCAGTATTTCATCGAAATACATTTTAATTGAAAATCATAATATTTTGAAAATTCCAATTTCACCATGCTTTAACAAGCATAAACCATAATAAAACTACTCTAGATATGATAGACGATAATTTATCCACTCACCTCGTCACAGAAGTGCCCGATACTCCTGTTTTCAATTTCCCACTACACTGCATTTTTCTCGTATCTGGGGACCCACCACCTATGTATTCCATGTGACACCAATTTCAATAAATTGTGTCAATTAACCATAATAAATTCCAGGCTCTATGTGATACATGAAATTAGATAAAAATGGTCCGGACAGTCGTTTTCTCACGGTGTCCGACCGACTCGCCTACATGAGTCTAAATTGGCTTAAATCTCCAATTTAACTCTGATTGGACCCGTTTCAGTTTCTAATTGTTCGATTATATTTCAATTACCCAATGGTAGCAACTATGGGTCAATTTACTAGTCTGAGAATGCAAAATTAAGATTTTACCCCTAGTGGGTAAAAATTCCAAATTTTATTCTAAAAATTTCTAATTAATTCTTACTTTTACTATTCATTAAATTTACCTAAAATGCCATTCAGCCATATCAATTTGCTGCATTTCCAGCAGCTAAAAAGTCTCCAAAAATTCGGCTAAATTGGGTTTCTAACATGAAAAAATGTGATTTCTTGAAATCTATCACTATAATTCACTATTATCTAACTAATAACACCTATTTAACCTAAAAATCACCATATTCAAGCACCAAATCCACCCAAAAATATTCAGCCATCAAGGTGCAGCAATACCCACTTTCTAAATTTGCATGGAAATGAGAAAAAATTACATGGGTAGTGAAAATCACAAGGAAAATCAATGAAATTTACCTTTTTTAAGCTTGATTTCTTCATTTTCCCTAAAATTTTTAGCTAGGGTTCTTGGTTTCCTTTCTCTCTTTTCTCTCCTGGTTTGGATGGCTTGAAGAAGAAGATGAATGCTGAAAATTTAACTTTTTAAAGCCTTAATAAAAAAATATTATTTTATTTATTTTTTTAATATTTTATTAATTCCTTTTTTCTAGCCATCCATTTTATTTCAAATTTCCACCATATGTTTGACTTACTTATCCATAGCTTAGATAAAATTTTCAGACTTATCCAAAGTCTTGGTGGAGTAATTTTTTCAAAATTACACTTTTACCCTCGTAAAAGTCAAAAATTACATTTTTACCCCAAAAATTGAAAAATTGCCCATAGACATATTTTTCACCCCTCATTCTCATACCATTCTCCAATTTGTCAAACTTAATCAAAATCCTTTCAAAAATTCAATTTTTGATTTTGGGTGACAAAATTACAATTTTGCCCCTACACTCCAGAAATCACCGAAATTAAACTTTTTCACTGTCAAACCCTCAAATTATGCTCCAATAAGTCTAATATAATCAATCTTAATCAAACGGGATTAAAAAAATCTTTTTCAAAAATTCCAAATTCATCTTCATGTGGCAAATTACCATTTTACCCCTAGAACACTTAAAATCTGGATTGACTCCAAATCGAACCTCAAACTCTGAATCCTCATTTTAAATCAATCCATGGGTTTTAGTTTTCTCAAATTCATCCTCAATTCTCTGTTTAACTGATTCGAGACTTATTTAACTTAACCGTACCATTAGGGGTAATATTATCGTTTAACTTGTTTCCCGGGGCAATTCAATATACAAACATGCTATCCAATGCATGTGAATAACATATCACAGATAAATTAGGGTTGGGTGTTACATAAACGTGGGTGAAAGTAAAACAAGTTAGGAGTCGCCACCAATCTTTTTTATCTAGCTGCGATTGGTCACCTATTAACTTGATTCTAATCGATGAAGTCTTAAATTAATTTTAGGTCCATCAAAAGAACGAGAACTAGTCTACAATTTTTAGAGATGGGTTCGAGAGTGCGGTTAAGCATGGAGAAGGGTTAGCACCTTCATGGTGCCCCTTCCATAAACGGTACTATTTAATCTTAAGTTATCCTATTGTATCTTACTCTCGATTTTATTCCTATATTTCCTTAATCCTTACTTATTAACTAATTTTTTATTAAATTGGCTGATTGAGTCTTTTATTTGGTTTTACGTATGCATATGATGCAATCGTAAAATGATGTTATGATTTGTTTATTTTTAAAGAGTGGGGTCGGCAATCTTTTATTAAAAAATTATTCGAAGACCATTCTAACGCTTTGGTGAAGTATCGAAGTTTTCCTCACCTAGAAATATCCCAAAAAGAACTCGTCTCTACAAGTTTTTCGAGGAAATCACATCATCGGAATTCTCGTCCCATTAACAAGATGAATGTGGCATGCTATGACAGAATAAAATTATCAATGACATCTACATGAACGCGCTTAAACATGGTTTGATTAACTTATAATTTATGAGTCTATGTATTTAACGATTTTAGGTAATTTACTACTTTATACGCATATTTATCATCTTTTTTTATTTTTATTTGTTATTATTTCTTTTTTATTATTAGTATTTTTATTGTGATTTTTTTATTTTTGTTTTTTATTTTATCCATTTTTAGGGCTTTCTAATTAAATCTATATTCTTTGATTAACATTATTGACTAATATATTTTGCTTAACCATATAATTTATCAAATAAACAATTAATTAATCTTTAATGTTTGAGTTAATTTTATTTAGTAATATTCGTTTGAGCTAATTAACTACTTTATTAATTTTAAGTTTAAATGCAATATTATGTAAATTTATTCTTTTTTATATTAAGAAAATGATTATTTGAGTTAATGGATATTGGAGTATAGAGTTCGAATTTATCTTGACGCTTCGGTGAAAATCTGTCTCGAACTCCGTACCTAAGAAATCCACCCAGAAAATTAACTCTTTGCTCTTTTCAAGTGAAATTCTATCATCGGGTTACTCAAAATAACCATTTCATTCTTTTATACTATTTTTGTATATGTTTTTATAGCTAAATATCTTTTTCTATTTAATTTAGTCATCATTTCTATATATTGCATATACATTTTCTATATATTCTTGCCTATTCTAATCCTTTTTTTTTTGTTTATTGTAATTATCTATTTTTATATTTTCTACTTTAATGATTTTTTCTCTTCTAGTATTTTTTAATTCATACCACAACATTAATGTACTTTATATCTATTACTTTATTTCCATTAATATAAAGTTATATTATGAAAATTTCCTAACTTGAAACAATTAACACAAATACCACATAATAACCTAATAAGTTAAAGATTTAAATCTTACCCAAGGTTAAGCTTTCCTCCTTCTAAATGGTGTCGTTCTCAACTTTTTCCTGCACCCAGTCCTCACCAGCAAAACGGCACCGTATTACCCACAAACCTAGCTTTATAAGCTTCTTTTTTTTCTCTCTCTTCACTTTTCTCTCTCACTTTCTTTCTCTAGCGGTGCTAGTTCTCTCCATTCTCTTTAAGATTTTTTTTTCTTTTTTTTTTCTCTCTTTTTTCTTTTCTTGGCTCGCAGCTTTCCCTTCTCTCCTTTTTCTTCTCTCTTTTTTCTTTCTCTTTTTCTTTTCGCCATCGTCCTCCTTTGCCACTAGTGTCTTCTTTCTTTTTTCTTTTCTTCTTCTCTCTTTCTCTTTGCCGGCGTTCTCCCTTACCACCGGTGTCTTCTATCTCTTTTTTTTTTCTTATTTTCCTTTTTTTGTTACCGACCACCTAAAAAATTGAATCTCTTTTCCTCCTTTGGTTCGCTGGCCACCATAAAGATTCCAGCCATTTTTTCCTTTCTCAAACTGATTGCTTCAATCCCCTTTTTCCTTCACCAACCGATGACTTTACCTTCTCTGGCTCTCACCAACAGGCAGCACAACCAGTGCTCCCAAAAAATCAAATTTTTTTCATCCCCACAAAATACCCAAACCAAAAAACACTCCAAACACCCTCTTGCCTCCCCTCGTTTTATATTGTATATATATAGTATATATCATTTTTTTGATTTATTTGATTATGGCTAAGGTAGTCTGCTGGTAGAAATCTAGGACATTTTGGTTTTGTGATTTTTTGGTTTTTGCAAGATCTGATTTTTTTATTTTGTTTAAGTCTGGTTTTTCTTGGTTTTTTAAAAGATTGGGTTTTTCTTTTTTAAATCATTTTTTTGGTTTTCAAAAATCTCCCATTGTTATTTGTTTTTTAGCTCCTTTTAAGAACTAGTTTTGTCTAAAATTTTGGACAATCCAGAGATGAAATCATGCTCTTCTGAGCATGATTTCACTAGATTCTGGCACAAAAGGGAGGTTAGCAATCGGAGGTGTCCATTTTCCCCCCAAATTCAACTACTCTAAAATGATGAATTAGGGAGGCTGAGCATAGGTTTAGTCTTTTCTCTGTTTTCTCTTCTTTTTATTTTATTTTTTATTTTTTATTTTTTTTCTTTTTCATTTTTTTTAGTTTTTACTATATTATATTATTATTTATTTTTTGTGAAAGGGTGTCTATAATAGTACATCAAGATATTTGTCCACCTTGGAAGAGGAATTGACTATATGATTGGTAATATAAATATCTATTATTGATTTTCCTATCTTGAAAAAGAAATTGATTATTCGATTAGTAATAGAAATTAGGGATGTCAACGGGTACACTATTATAGAGTACCCGCGGATACTCGATTCGATTATACAAGATTATGGTACTCTATAAACGAGTTCGGGTAGGGTTAGGGTAGTGATTTCACTACTTGAATTTTAATAGGGTAGGGTTCGGGTACCACTCCTTGGGTACCCGTTACCCAAACTCGATTACTATTTATAAATTTATTATTATTATTTTAATAATTAAATTAAAAATTTACAATTTTTACCAACTTTACAAGCAATTTTTTTGTTAAAAACTAATAAATATATGAAAAGTATAGTTACTCTAATTATTAATATGATGACATTAATATATTTAAATTAAAAAAATTATTAGATTGTTAATTATGTTTAAATAATTTGAATATTATATCATTGAATATTATGTTTAAAAAATTATTAGATTGTTATTTATGTTTAAGTATGGTTACTCTAATTATTAATATGATGACATTAATACTTTTATCATTGCGTGTGTGTATATATTATGTACTTTAAATATAAATATATTTACTTTTTATTTTGTATTAATATTGTGAAAATTATAACTCATAAAATTATTAATTACAGTATATATACATTTATTTATATAAACATATAACATATAAATCTAAAGGGAAGTTATGAGATTAAAAAAGTTAATTGAGTAATTGAGTACCCATGAAGAAGATTTTAATAATTTTTTTATTTAATCGGGTATTTAAACGGGTTAGGATAATTATAGGGTAATGGGAATGTATTAGGGTTAGGGTTATGGTAGTAATTTTAAAATTAAACGGGTAGTTAATAGGGTTATGATAATTGATTTTTTATAGGGTTAGGGTTCAGGTACCTCGAAATTATAAGGTACTCGACCCGTTGACATCCCTAATAGAAATATCTGAGATCAACTTAATAGTAGTTGGTATATTTTAGTATAAGTATATTATGAAGATGCTTTAATATGTTTTCATTATATTTAAATGATATGTTCTTATTATGTGTTTTATTTTTATATTTAATATTATTTAATGTTAACTTGCTAGTTTCTTATTGTATATATTTATAGATATTCATATTGTTGGATCCAAGATCTATTATGTAAATCTTTGTCTAGCAAACATTGCAATAACACACACTATATTTAAAGACAAGAAATATTTTTCCTACTTGATAAAAAAAAAAAAAACCAATGTCAATTCAATATCTAGTAGTACAAGATTAATTGAAGACTCTGGAAGAGATAATATTTTACTACCTTGAGGAATAAAGTTTATAATAGAGGACGGATTATTAAGTCTCAAAGAAGTTTATTAAGTTTTAAAGATATTCGTCTGAATAGATATCATATTAAGACAATGAACGAAAAAGACACTTAATATCTCTATATTACATCTATTATCTCAAGTAGAAAGTGTGTGTTGAGAAACAAAAATTACTTAGTTTGTTTTCTGAATTAAACTACACAAATATTAGAAACCCACAGTAAACTAGAAGTTTACTAATGATTTTAATGTTAGTATGACCGGTTGGACCATCTTGGATCAATAATAAAGCAAAAAAAATGATTGAAAATTTATATGATCATTCATTGAAAAACCAAAAGATTTTTCAATATAATGAAATACTTATGTGTTGTTTGCTCTCAAGGTAAATAAATTATAAGGTTATCAATAGTTAAAGTTGTGATTGAATTCCTTATGTTTTTGGAACATATTCAGGGTGATATATGTCGACCTATACACCCATCATGTGGGTCATCTAGATATTTTATGGTTTTAATCGATGTATCGACAAGATGGTCACCAGTGTGCTTATTATCAACTTGCAATTTGACATTTACAGCCATTCATTTGCAAGCACATTTTCCTTGTTATGTAATCAAGATTATTTGTCTTGATAATGCTAGTGAATTTACATCTCAAGCCTTTTTTGCCCGGAATGTCGACCGAAATCTCACAAGGCTCTAATATCAGTTTTTCGCTTCCCCTGTGAGCAACCATTTCTAAATATCATGTTTTAAAGGAAAATGGACTATTTTCAAATTGAAACAGTCAAAAAAAAATTTCTATTACACAAGGGTATTTTGGTAATTTTTCTCAAAAATTTTGAAATATGCTGAAAATATAATATATAGAGAAGAAATACACATTTCATAACTGAAAATAAGTTTTAATGTTTAAAACATTCATTTAGAGTGAAATTGTAGCTAATAGAATAAAATAAAAATATTGAATAAAATATTCCATTTTCTTGTAAAACAATATTTATAGATTCATACGTAAATAATTTTTGTAGCGTAAAAGCAAAATAAATTCACACACACAGTAACACATATAACCATGGCATGTAAATTAATTTACAATGACGTGTGGGCCCCTGAATGACCAAAAGAAACCAAGGCTGTAGACCTACGATTTCTAATGATGCCAACCCAACAGTAACCCTCGATGTGGTTGACTATCTATAGACTGTCCTGAGCTTGAATGGGTGAAAAGGAGGGTGGTGAGTTTATATAAACCTAGTGAATAAACAAATATCGTCTATAACATCTAAAGCCAAGTAAATGGAGACAATCGAAATATCTCATCACAACATGTGTTTCATAACATGAAAATTCATTCTAACCTATGTAAACAATTTTATTTCATCTAATTACTCAAGAAGGCTTATGACTTTCTTAAAATCTTGGCTCATGCCAAAACTCATACTCAGTGACACCTTGATCAGGGGCATCTAACCGAGTCCGCCAAGGCTGTTAAAAAGTCATATATGCATAAAACATATTTTTACGTTAAAACATAGTCGTTCCTTAGCGTTGGCTGAGTTCACCCTCACGTGGTGGTTCGGCGTGAAGTGAACTCTAATCTCACTTTAGGAGATACCCTCCATGCCTCTTATTCTGAGGTAAGATGTAACCGGGTTTACCGTACCCCTCTAATAGGCTAGTCCATGGAACCCGCCATTGCAATGACTAATCAATTAACCCACCATATCAATAAAAAGTTCAATAGCATGACATGGCTAACATAACATTACCCAGCCTGTCAAGGTAACTCAAAACAGTTCACATATTCAACATATCGTAAAACCAGCCATTCATGCCATCACATTGCCATAAGCCATCCATTCAAGTCATATATTAGTTTCATATGTCATAAACATACAGTCTCCACTTACTCAATTTTCAAAACAACATTCAATTTCAAAACAATTTATAAATCAGATTTCATTTCACTAAATCAAACTTCAATTATAAAATATAACGATTGACAATTTAAATCCATTGTTCTTTATAAACATAAGAACGAGCAAAACTACTTTAGATAGTTAAGATGATAGTGTGTTTACTCACTATTTCGAGAGTAATCCTACTCTTGGTCCTCGGGTGAAATCTCTTTTCCCTTACTAGATGGTTCACCATCTAAACATAGTAAACAACAAGTAATTCACTATATTTGTACCAAATGGTTATAAAGTTATTTTAGGCTCTAACTGAATGCATGAAATGGGATGCAAAATGTTCAAATAATCATTTGAAAACGGTGTTTTACGTAAGTCCAATTGTGTATGGGACTGAAATGGTGTTGACCTAATTCGAACCATACGTTGTTTAATCAATCAAAACATCCAATTTCACTCCAAATAAACTCATTATGCTTTCTATACTCCAAATATATCCAAGGTGCCTTAATGCACTTGATCTTCTCATTACCAACAAATCAGTTACCAAAGGAATTATACTTTGCATTCACTATTTTAAATTTTCATCACTATAATTCATCTAATTCAAGCCAAATGACATGAGATGTCACAAGATTCACCATTAATATCTCTCTTGAAAAATTTAGCCAATGAGTGTGGGTGAAGGGCATGAAATTTTCTTGCTTGTTTTTTATGCTAAACATCACCAAACAACTAAAAACACTAGAATAACATGAAATCTAGCTAAGTCCAAGCTCAAAACTCTCCTCCCATGTTCGGCCAGCAAAGAATTCTTCATGAGATCTTGAGTTTCAACCATGAAAAATGAAAAAGAATGCATGAGAAAGGTAGATCACAAGCTAAAATCAAGAAATCTTACCTTTACTTGCTTGTTTCCTTGAAATCCCCCAATTTCTCTTGAATTTTTCCTTCCTAGGGTTTGTTCTTTTCTTTTCCCCTTTGTTCTTGTCTTAGCCGACCATGAAGAATGAAATGAGAAAGGTGTGTACTGGTTTTTTAAAGGAAATTATAAAATAACTAAAGCTTGACATGTGTCACCATTTAATTGGTCCATTTTTAATACTTAACCATTAAGCATTCTTTCACCACCACATAAAATACCTCAATTATCCAAAGTATAATAGATGAAATTCATGGGCTTGACAAGTGTCATGGTGGTGTAAAATTCCAATTACGTCCTCATGGTCACGTGAAATGATCGTTTTGCCCTTATACTCGAAAAATGTCAAAATTGAAAATTTTCACTTCTCAAGCTCAAATTATGTTTCAAATAGTCAAACTTGATCAAAATTTCATCCACCATTCCAATTTTGCCCTCGAGTGGCAAAATGATTATTTTACCCTTACATTATGAAAATTCTAAATTTGCCTCTAAATCAATCCCCGAACTCCGAATCACCATATTAAGTCATTCTAAGGTTCAATAACTCTCAAATGCATCTTAAAATCTCTATTTGGACTAGTTCCAGGCTTAAATCAACTTAATTGTACCATTAGGTACAATACCATCTTTTAACGATTTTCAAGGCATTCAAGTATGCAGACATTCTATCAAGTACATATACAATATGGCAAGTATATTATAGAGCTAGGCTTGACAGAATAACTATTGAACAACCTATTGCTTATGTTCACACACAAAACGATCTAAAAGAATCGTTTATTAAACACTTCCAACTAATTGCAAGGCCATTACTTATGAAATTCAAACTCCCAACGTTTGCTTGGGGGCATGTCATTTTGGATGTAGCAGCATTTGTATGCATCAAGCCAAAAAAGTTATTATAAATTCTCCCTATACAATTGGTTTATGGTTATGAACCAAATATTTCCCATCTAAGAATTTTTGGATGTGTGGTATATGTTTCAATTGCTTGCCACAACGTACAAGGCTAGGTCCTCAAAAGAGGTTAGGAATGTATGTTGGATACGAATCTCCATTTGTAATATTGATGACAAAGTTTGTCAATTGTCATATTGATGAAATAATTTTTCCAACATTAGAGGGAGAAAAAATAAGCAGCTGCAAAAGAAAATTTTTTAGAATAAATTATCATTATTTAGTTTTGATCCTCGTACAAATCAATATGAACTTGAAGTTCAAAAGATAATTCTTTTGCAAAATATAGTAAATTAGTTGCCAGATGTATTTATTGACCTAAAAGAATAACTAAATCTTATATACCAACTTTAAATGCTCCTATTAACATTAATGTCCTTGTAGGACAAGGCAGGCCAAAAGCATTGAGACCAATCGGTTCCAAAGAAAAAAACCTTTAAAAAGAAAAAGAGCAAATATTCAATATAGTCAAAAAAAAAAGAAGTAGAAACTCTAAAAGAGACCCCTGACATAATTGATAAACATTCCAAAAGAAATTCAAATATTTGAATTAGTGAAAATAAAGAGATCTCAATTAATTATGTCATGATGGGAAAAGATGTAATCGGTAAATAAATGTCAATGATATTTTGTATATAATATAGAGCTCAATATTATGAAAGAAAAATGAGGATCTTGAACTTATATTTATTGAAAAATGTAGACATAAATGATTGGCCAATGTGAAAAGACGCAATCAAAGTGGAATTGAATTTAATTACAAAACATAAAGTTTTTGGACTTGTAGTCCATACATCAAATGATGTAAAACCAATGAGATATAAATGGGTATTTATGTGAATATGAAATGAGAAAAATGAGATTATGAGATATAAAGCACGGTTTGTCGCACAAGGTTTACCCAAAGATCTGGTATTAAATATAAAGTGATATATTTTCGATGGTGGATGCAATTACAATTCTATATTAACTAGTTTGGCAATAAATGAGAAAATTAAAATGCATCTAATGAATGTAACTACATCTTATTTATATGGCTCATTTGATATCAATATCTATATGAAAATCTCTAAAGGATTTAAGTTACCTGAAACACAAAATTTAAATTCTCGAGAAATTTATTCGATCAAATTAAATAAATATGTATATGGATTAAAGCAATCCAGACACATATGGTATAATCGCCTTAATGAATATGTAACACCCTGCACTTTTGTTAGACGCCAATAAGGCTTTGTTGATTAAACGAAGGATTAATTGATGCGAATTAGCGTGCTAAAGATTGATAAGGATGAAAGAAACACTCAAAAGAAAAAATATTTCGCTCACGTAAAAATAGTAATTTAAATAATAATATTTTTATCAGAGGTGAATTAGTGAGCTAAAGGATTATTCGGAAGTAAACCGAGGCATAATGATGTGTTTTGGGACCGAAAAAAGTAAGTGAAAAATTTTAGAATAAATTAATATTTTATTCAATAAATTAATATTAAAATATTAATATTTTATATATTCTCAAAAATTAGTCATGAAAAAGGAAATATGACTAATTTAAGTGGGGGAGAAGAAATAAAGATTACTTTTGAAGGAAAACGGCGAAAATCGTACGACGTGATTTTTATCGAGTACACGCAGTAAAGTAAATATTTAAATATTATGGTGACACCGCGTTAGAATGCGATCTCAATATTTTGATATATATATATATATATATATGTGTGTGTGAAGGAAAAAGAATAGAAGGAAATTGAAATTTAATAAGTGTGGATAGGAATTAAAAATATTGGACTTAATTTTTGGAGTGCAAAGTGTTGAAGAACTCAGAAACTTTCTTGTACATGCTTTAGTATGTTGGCCATATCTCAAGCTACAGAACTCCAATTGTTAAAATTCATGGACTATTGAAAAGATAAGAGATAAAGCTACAATTTTGAGATCACTTCGCCTAGTTCGGTCTCTACAATAGAGAAAATCGTGTTGGGAAGTGGCTAGACGTGATATATCAGGAATAGAAATTGTAAGGATTGACAATTAAATTTTTGGGTCTCTTATTACATTTTTAAGCCTAATTAAATCCTAAGTTAATTAAATCTTAAATGAATATTTAGAAGGTGAAATGAGGGAATAAGATAAGCATGAAAAAAAAAGAATAAAAGAAATAAATGATGGAAGAAAAGACAAAAGAAATGAAATGAAATGAAGTGAAATGAAATGTGATGAAATGAGATGAAAAGACAAATGAAGGGAGAAAATGAAATAAAGAAAAATGAGGGATGTGGCGGTTGACCATAAGAAGAAATGAATGAAAGAATAGTCAAAGTAAAAGATAAGACAAAGAAAATAAAGAAAGAAATGAACATGAAAGTGGTGGGCCAATCATTGAATGAAAGAAGTAAAGAAAAGACAAAGGAAAGAAAGTGCTAAGTCAAAGGAGAAGAAATAAAAAGAAGTTTGAAGAAGAGCCTAGAAGGCTCGGTCAAAAAGAAGATAGAAGAGAAGGGAAGCCAAGAGAAGGCTGAGCAACGGAAAAAGGAGAAGAAAGAAAATAAGAAAAGAAAGACCGTGAATAAGAGAAGAGAGAGGGGACGGACAAGAGAAAAGAGAAACCGTGAAGGAGGGGGAGGAAGGAAAGTCGAAAATCCTGCACTTTGAAGGTGATTTTGTTGCCAAAATTTGGAGGTAAGAAAGTTGATTTTTGAGGTTAATTGCTATCCAAATTTTGTGAGTTTTAAGGCTGAAAATTGAGCTAAAAAATTTATTGATTTTGAAGGCTTGAAGGTGCGGCTTGATGGATGACTTTGTGCAGAAAATTTGAGCTGGAAATTGTTGATTTTGAGAGCTAAAAGTTGTTGAAATTTTTGGGTGAAATGGGCAGCTTTTAGTTGCTGGTTTTGAAGATGAAAAAGGGCAGAATTTTGCTATCCAAATGGTGAGAAAAGAGGAGAAAATGGGCTGCCATGGTGGAGAGGACGGAAGAGCCACCATCGACGGAGGAGAGCTGTCACGGTGGTGAGTGGGTGACAGGTAGATGAAGAAGAAAACTTGGCTGAAAAAGAAAGAAAGAGAAAAGAAAAAGAAAAAGAAAAAGAAAAGAAAAGAAAAAATAAAAAGAAAGTGGGCCAAATAAGAAAAATAAAATTGGGCAAAGCCCAATGAAGAAATAAAATTGAACAAGGCCCAATAAGAAGGATTAAATGGGCTTGGCCCAATAGGAAAAGTAGAAAGGGCTCATGGACAAGGTCCAATAGCTAGAAGGAATGGAAAAAGCCTAATGGCACGTTTATCGAGAATATGTGCTAAACAAGACACGCGACTAAGAAATAGAAATAAATATATACGCGTACGAAAATAGCAATGTAAAATCCCGCTATTTAGAGGTGAGTAGGGGGTGTCGATTTTAAAATATTCATAATTATATATATGTATGAATATATATGATTTAATTTGCCAATGAATTGTGAAGAGCATGAATTAGTAGAAATTTATAAAATTGTGAATGTAAATTGTTTTTAGAAATCGTTTGAAAAATATATATAAGATATATATGAAACAGGGTTTTAAAAGAAATGGGAAACAAGTTTTTCAATATGATTTAGTCTCGAAATCGTGCCTTATATAATTGTGTGATGTGCATACGTGATTAGAGATTTAAATTCTCTATGTACGGTAATTTATGAATCATATGTTAAAATTTATTTTTATGAACACATGATGAATTTTTATGACTTTTATATCGAATATTTAGCAATAAATTAGAATGAGACTTTAAGGGTATAAATGATTTTTAAAGCAATTTTTATAAATGAAGTGAGATTTTTTTTAGATTTGTTTTGAAATTAAAGGGCTTATGATAAAATGTGAGCATGACTGGCTAGATTGGTATTTGTGTTGAAATGATATGCCCTATGTATTTAGCCTTGAGAGGCTGTGTATAAAATAATTGTAGTGTCATGTTAGTGTACTTTTATTGATATGGTGGGTTGATTAGTCACTACAGTGGTGGGTTTCCGTGGATTGCCTTTAGGAGGGGCACAGTAAACCCAAGATTATATGTCACCTCGGTCGTAGAGGCGAGCAGGGTAACTCCTGAGGTGATGTTTAGAATTCACTCCATGTCTGACCCCACGTGAGAGTGAATTCAATCAACGCCAAGGAACAACTGCTTTTTTAGAAATTTTGGAAATTTTAATAGCTTTGGCGGATTCGATGAGATACCCCAGCGTAAGGTATCACCGAATATGAGTTTTTGGCATGTGTCAAGTTTTTATAAAATCATAAGCCTTGTTGTTTATTTTTGATAAGACACAATTGTTTTACATGGATTGAAATAAATTTTAACATTATGAATCATGTTTCTTGGCATGGTGATAAAATTAAATAAAATGGTTTTTAGTAGCTCCCCTATTGGTTTTCAGTGAAATAAATCAGTGATTCCTCGCGTATAGGCGAGCTATGATTTGCATATGATTTTGAATAATATTTGGTTTTATGGGAGCTGGCTCGATTTTATCGATTTGATGTGAAAAATAGTTATAAGGCACAAAAACCTCTGTTTGAAATAAATTGTTTTTATGATTCTGTGTTTTTGCCTTTAAATGATCTGTCATTTGCTTGTTTCATATCTACTCCTTATTCACTAGGTTGATGATATTCACTGAGTCTATAAGACTCACACCTCATTTTATTCCATTTTTTGTAGATAGGGATCAATTTGGCCTGAAGTAATCGACGTGTTTGGTCTACAGTGAATAGGTAAAGGCATCTCCTAGCATACTGTTCTGAGTCGTTCTGCTGTATCTGCTTCTGTTAGAGGTCGAGTCGTAATATTTTATTTGTTAAGTTGTAAACGAGTTTAAATTTCTTTTTATATACAGCATGAATTTGAAAATTTTATATTTTTGTGTATATGTTTGTGAACAAACAAAAAGGAAAAAGTTTAGAGTCATTTTTATAATTATGTTTTAATTTAATATATGAAAGTTTTACTATTTGATGACTAAATGTAATGGATTAACGAGGGATTCGAGACAGGCTTGTTCGAGACTTGACGGGTTTTTCTCGAAAATCTTGGACGCCGGTAACGATCGGAGAGTGGCAGTTACAGTAATGGTATTAGAGCTTTAGGTTTAGTGAGTCCTAGGAATTCTTGTGTCAAACAGCAGAGTAGTGGAGTCGACGTAGAGTCTTGTCTATGGTTGGTGACTACAGCACCGATTATAAACAGGAGGCTACGTAAACTCTTTATCCTAGAAAATCACCTTGTGTAATCGTAAGTGACGATTTATTGACGAGAAATGGTATTCGATGTTTGGGTTTGAGATACCACCCGAGGCACGAGCAATTGTTAGAAATATTTTTAAACGAATGCTTTTAATGAAGGGTTGATATGATGATATCCCATTCAACTAAAAGTAAAGAAAAGTGAAATCGGACTAAGAAGTTCGTAATAATTCATTCACTTTGTGGAGTTAAAATTTGAGCCATGATTGGCTATAAAAAGAGATTTGATGATTTTAAGTGTTATTTGAGGTTGATATAAAGGAGAATATACCAAAATGGCAATGGGAGGTATATTTTTGGCTGAATAAATGATAATTATTTGAATCTACTAATGAGCTATAAATTCAGTATTAGGGAGATGTAAACTGATATTTGCGTGCATTGAAGTTAGTGCACTGTGTTAATAAAATTACCCTACCTGTATATGAATGGTACCAAATTTTTAAAATATTTTAAATGCGAATATGTGCTAAATAGGTGTATAGAAGCTTAAATGGAGCTGGTTTTGAATTTAATTAAGGGACGATGAAATCTTAAGGTTTGATGGAACTATACTGAGTTATAGTTATTGGTGCATGAATTAGCTCAAGTTTGAAATTAGATATTAGTGATAATGTCGAGGGACATTTAAGTAAAATCCATATTAAGTTTTATAAATATCAGAGTGGCCCAACGGAAGCACAGTGGGCCCATAACCAAAGATCTAGTGATTGTGTAAAGATGAACCTAAAAGGTTAATAAGATCATAAAGCATAAGTGGATACTAAATTGTGATTGGATGAGCGATGGGAGAAATATGGATGTTATTACATCGCACTTAATAAATTTAAGGATAATTAATAAAATCATACCAAGTTGGTTCTATATGGTTCGGATTAAGAACGTGGACACGTTGGGAGGATTTAAAATAATGTCTATTGGGAACCAATAAGTTGAAATGTTACCAAATATATATATTGAAATGTCCAAGTTATGAAAATCTTTGGAGATCAGCCTTTGATTGTTTAAATTTTTAACGAAATTGTATTAAAGGAAGTGTTTAAGTGTTTTGGAAATGTATGGAAAGGCGTGAGAATGCACTCGTTTGATTAATTATAAGAGGTCGAATTTGCATGATTATGAATAATTGGTGAGCAACCAAGCAAGGTGTAAGTGAATGAACAAAGGGAGTTATGATTAATAGGCAAGAGTGGAGCTCTAGCAATGAGATTGTGTTCACCGTTTTAGCCATTAAATTATAAGTTATGGACTTGTATCCGCTCTATGAACACTTTGATGATATAGTTCAAAAGAGTTTTCATTATGAGAGACATTAAAGCTCAAGGAGTAAAGAGGCTATATAATCAAGTTGGGACTCGTGATTGATATGTCACATAAGTATGGCGATGGACTGCAGACATACAAGCATATCGAGATATGCTTGTAGATACAAGACATAAATTCTGAAATATACCTCCTCCATCAGTTTCAATTGATCTAATCAATTATCAAGACAAAATGTCTGATAAAGACAAATGAAGGTTGAATTGCGTTACGAATATTTAAAGATGAGGGTGATGTGGTCTGATTAAATAATGTTACCCTTAGTGAAGAAATGAAAATACACTATGAAAATCATGAAGATGTATTTAGAAAAAGAAGATGATTTGAGACTTCAAGTAGTCATACACCAGTAAAAGCTTTGGTAACTAGCCATGACCTATAGACATGACATTAGAATACAAAATTTGGTCAAGTAAAGTCAATTGTTAACTGACTTTGGTATGGAAATAAAACATTGACATTGGCTTGGTGTAATTATCACATGATGGTGAGTATAATTAGATTAAACATGAGAAGAGGTGATCAGAGATCAAGACGAGACTTAGAAAGAAACTTTGAAAAAAAATTTGAGCAATTAAATTTTTAGAGATTGAGTTATAGATTAAAGAGATTGAGTAAGATTATAAGGATATATACAAGGATATCATTAATTATCGAAATGCCTTGGGATATACGTTGAAATTATGGAGTGAGCACTCGATTATAAAAACACTAGAGTTTTATTTTTGGGAATACGATTTTTAATGGTTATTAGAGTCGAATCATCCATGATGTTAAATATACCTGAAATAAATAAAACATGTCTTGATCCTTGTGAATTATGAGATACTTGAATGAAAAAGGTATGGAAATGTGTAAATTGAAATAAAGATGGATTGACAAGTTAAACTCGTAGTCTATGGTTAGATAAGTGTTCAAATGTTGGAAGGCTTGATAAAAGATCAAGGTAGAAGAAATTGTGGATAGTTATGTAAACATGCATAACCGATGATTTGGGAATGATTGGATGAAGGTGTGACTAAATTTAACGATAAATTTAATTTCTCTTTATAAGATGAAGAATGATATTGACTTAATTGAAGAAGTGCTATACTTATGAATGAATGTAATATGATATTGTTGAGTTTTCTACAGAAGTTGGAAATTGATATGATTTATGAGATCAAGAATTTATATGCAAAATGTACATCAAGAGTGATGTAAAAGGATTTTAGGATTTTGATTATTCACATTATGTTGATTTGAATTCGGGGACGAATTTATTTTTAAGTGGGGGAGGATTGTAACACCCTGTACTTTTGTTAGACGCCAATAAGACTTTGTTGATTAACGAAGGATTAATTGATGCGAATTAGGGTGCTAAAGACTGATAAGGATGAAAGAAACGCTCAAAAGAAAAATATTTCGCATGCGTAAAAATAGTAATTTAAATAATAATATTTTTATCGGAGGTGAATTAGTGAGCTAAAGGATTATTCGGAAGTAAACCGAGGCATAATGATGTGTTTTGGGACCGAAAAAAGTAAGTGAAAAATTTTAGAATAAAATAATATTTTATTCAATAAATTAATATTAAAATATTAATATTTTATATATTATCGAAAATTAGTCATGAAAAAAGAAATATGACAAATTTAAGTGGGGGAAAAGAAATAAAGATTAATTTTGAAGGAAAACGACGAAAATCATATGACTTGATTTTTATCGAGTACACGCAGTAATGTAAATATTTAAATATTATGGTGACACCACGTTGGAATGTGATCTCAATATTTTGATATATATATATATATGTGTGTGTGTGTGTGAAGGAAGAAGAATAGAAGGAAATTGAAATTTAATAAGTGTTGATAGGAATTAAAAATATTGGACTTAATTTTTGGAGAGCAAAGTGTTGAAGAACTCAGAAACTTTCTTGTGCATGCTTTAGTATTTTGGAAAGATAAGAGATAGAGCTACAACTTTGGTGTAGACCACTTGACCCAGTTCGGTCTCCACAATAGAGAAAATCGTGTTGGGAAGTGGCTGGACGTGATATATCGGGAATGAAAATTGTAAGGATTGATAATTAAATTTTTGGGTCTTTTATTACATTTTTAAGCCTAATAAATCCTAAGTTAATTAAATCTTAAATGAATATTTAGAAGGTGAAATGAGGGAATAAGATAAGCATGAAATAAAAAAAGAAAAAAAAGAATAAAAGAAATAAATGATGGAAGAAAAGACAAAAGAAATGAAATGAAATGTGATGAAATGAGATGAAAAGACAAATGAAGGGAGAAAATGAAATGAAGAAAAATGAGGGATGTGGGGGCCGACCATAAGAAGAAATGAATGAAAGAATAGTCAAAGTAAAAGATAAGACAAAGAAAATAAAGAAAGAAATGAACATGAAAGTGGTGGGTCGATCATTGAATGAAAGAAGTAAAGAAAAGACAAAGAAAAGTAAGTGCTAAGTCAAAGGAAAAGAAATAAAAAGAAGTTTGAAGAAGAGCTTAGAAGGCTCGGTCAAAAAGAAGATAGAAGAGAAAGGAAGCAAAGAGAAGGCCGAGCAAAGGAGAAAGGAAAAGAAAGAAAATAAGAAAAGAAAGACCGTGAGGAAGAGAAGAGAGAGGGGACGGACAAGAGAGAAGAGAAACTGTGAAAGAAGGGGAGGAAGGAAGGTCGAAAATCCTGCACTTTGAGGGTGATTTGTTGCCAAAATTTGGAGGTAACAAGGTTGATTTTTGAGGTTCATTGTTGTCCAAATTTTGTGAGTTTTAAGGCTGAAAATTGAGCTAAAAAATTTGTTGATTTTGGAGGCTTGAAGGTGCGGTTTGATGGATGACTTTGTGCAGAAAATTTGAGTTGGAAATTGTTGATTTTGAGAGCTAAAAGTTGTTGAAATTTTTGGGTGAAATGGGCAGCTTTTAGTTGCTGATTTTGAAGATGAAAAAGGACAGAATTTTGCTATCCAAATGGTGAGAAAAGAAGAAGAAATGGGCTGCCATGGTGGAGAGGACGGAAGAGCCACCATTGGTGGAGGAGAGCTGTCACGGTGGTGAGTGGGTGACGGGTAGATGAAGAAGAAAACTTGGCTGAAAAGGAAAGAAAGAGAAAAGAAAAAGAAAAAGAAAGAAAAGAAAAAAATAAAAAGAAAGTGGGCCAAATAAGAAAAATAAAATTAGGCAAGGCCCAATAAAGAAATAAAATTGGACAAGGCCCAATAGGAAAGAATAAATGGGCTTGGCCCAATAGAAAAAGTGGAAAGGGCTCATGGACGGGGTCTAATAGCTAAAAGGAATGGAAAAGGTCCAATGGCACGTTTATCGAGGAGACATGCTGAACGGGACACACGATCGAGAAATATAAATAAATATATACGCGTACGAAAATAGCGATGTAAAATCCCGCTATTTATAGGTGAATGAGGGTGTCGATTTTAAAATATTCATAATTATATATATGTATGAATATATATGATTTAATTTGCCAATGAATTATGAAGAGCATGAATTAGTAGAAATTTATAAAATTGTAAATGTAAATTGTTTTTAGAAATCGTTTGAAAAATATATATAAGATATATATGAAAAAGGGTTTTAAAAGAAATGGGAAACAAGCTTTTCAATATGATTTAGTCTCGAAATCGTGCCTTATATAATTATGTGATGTGTATATGTGATTAGAGATTTAAATTCTCTATGTACGGTAATTTATGAATCATATGTTAAAATTTATTTTTATGAACACATGATGAATTTTTATGACTTGTATATTGAATATTTAGCAATAAATTAGAATAAGACTTTAAGGGTATAAACGATTTTTAAAGCAATTTTTATAAATG
Source organism: Theobroma grandiflorum (assembly GCA_036013995.1). Taxonomy (NCBI): domain Eukaryota; kingdom Viridiplantae; phylum Streptophyta; class Magnoliopsida; order Malvales; family Malvaceae; genus Theobroma; species Theobroma grandiflorum. Next base: position 12,643,372 of record CP142132.1, on the reverse strand, counting down.
AAGTGAGATTTTTTTTAGATTCATTTTGAAATTAAAGGGCTTATGATAAAATGTGAGCATGACTAGCTAGATTGGTATTTGTGTTGAAATGTTATGCCCTATGTATTTAACCTTGAGAGGCTGTGTATAAAATAATTGCAGTGTCATGCTAGTATACTTTTATTGATATGGTGGGTTGATTAGTCGCTACAGTGGCGGGTTTCCATGGACTGCTTTTAGGAGGGGCACAATAAACCCAAGATTATATGTCACATCGGTCGTAGAGGCGAGCAAGGTAACTCCTGAGGTGATGTTTAGAATTCACTCCATGTCTGACCCCACATGAGAATGAATTCGGTCAACGCCAAGGAACGACTGCTTTTTTAGAAATTTTGGAAATTTTAATAGCCTTGGCAGATTCGGTTGGATATCCTGGCTCAAGGTATCACAAAATATGAGTTTTTGGCACGAACCAAGTTTTTATAAAGTCATAAGCCTTGTTGTTTATTTTTGATAAGATACAATCGTTTTACATGGATTGAAATAAATTTTAACATTATGAATCATGTTTCCTGGCATTGTGAGAAAATTAAATAAAATGGTTTTTAGTAGCTCCCCTATTGGTTTTCAGTGAAATAAATCAGTGACTCCTCGCGTATAGGTGAGCTATGATTTGTATATAATTTTGAATAATATTTTGTTTTATGGGAGCTAGCTCGATTTTATCGATTTGATGCGAAAAATAGTTATAAGGCACAAAAACCTCTGTTTGAAATAAATTGTTTTTATGATTCTGTGTTTTTGCCTTCAAATAATCTGTCGTTCTCTTATTTCCTATCTACTCCCTATTCACTAGGTCGATGATATTCACTGAGTCTATGAGACTCACTCCCCATTTTATTCCCCTTTTTGTAGACATGGATCGATTTGGCGTGAAGTCAGCGACGTGTTTGGTCTACAGTGAATAGGTAAAGGCATCTCCTAGCATATTGTTCTGAGTCACTCCGCTGTATCTGTTTCTATTAGAGGTCAAGTCGTAATATTTTATTTGTTAAGTTGTAAACGAGTTTAAATTTCTTTTTATATACAGCATGAATTTGAAAATTTTATATTTTCGTGTATATGTTTGTGAACTAACAAAAAGGAAAAAGTTTAGAGTCATTTTTATAATTATGATTTAATTTAATATATGAAAGTTTTACTATTTGATGAGTGAATGTAATGGATTAACGAGGGATTCGAGACAGGCTTGTTCGAAACTTGGCGGGTTTTTCTCAGAAGTCTTGGACGTCGGTAGCGACCGGGGAATGGTCGTTACAGAATATTTGTTGAAAAAAGGCTATAGAAATAATTCTATATACCCATGTATTTTATAAAAGGATTTATATATGAATTTATTATAATTGCTGTTTATGTTGATGACTTGAATATTATTGAAACTCCTGAAGAGTTATCAAAAACTGTGGATTACTTAAAGAAAGAATTTGAGATGAAATATCTTAGAAAAAATAAAGTTTTATTTGGGTCATTAGATTGAACACTTGACAAATATAATTTTTGTCCATCAATCAAACTATATTGCAAAAATGCTAAAATAATTTTATATGAAGAAAGCATATACTTTGAGTTCACCATTGGTTGTAAGGTCACTAGATGTGAAGAAAGACTTTTTTTCGATCTCGTGAGGATAATGAAAAACATTTTGATCTTGAAGTACCATATCTTAATGCAATTGGAGCACCAATGTATCTAGCTAGCAATACATAACTTGATATATCAATTATTGTGAATTTGTCAACAAAATATAGTTCTTTTCCAACTCGAAGACATTGGAATAGAATTAAACATATTTTTCGATATCTCCGAGATATAGGTTTATTTTATTCAAATGCATCAAAATAAAATTTAATTAGTTATGCAAATGCATGATATTTATCTAATCCACACAAAGCTCGATCCTAGACAAGCTTCTTATTCATATGTGAAGGTATGACTATTTCATAGTGTTTTATAAAACAAACTACAGTTGCTACTTTTTCTAACCATGCAAAAAATTTAACAACTCATGAGTAAGTCGTGAATGTGTTTGGTTAAAATTTGTAACGCAACATATTCAAGAAACGTATGGCTTGTTAACCAAGAAGGAAATTCCAACAATGTTATATAAGGATAATACTGCTTGCATAGCACAATTATAGGAAGGATATATTAAAGGCGATCGAACAAAATACATAGTTCACCAAAATTCTTCTTCACTCATAATCTTTAAAAAAATGGTGATATTAGTGTTCAACAAATTTGTTCAAGTGACAATCTAGCAGATTTGTTTACTAAAGCCTTCTTAGTACAACATTTGAAAAATTGGTACAGAAGATTGGAATGCATCATTTTAAAGATCTCTATAATGCAGTCATCAAGGGGAGTAAAATACACACTGTACTTTTTTCCTTCATCAAGGTGTTTCCCATTAGGTTTTTCTTGATAAGGTTTTTAATGAGGCAGTATTTCAAAAGTGTTTTCTTGAAAAGATTATGTACTATTTTCCTTCACTAGGATTTTTTTCCCATAAGGTTTTTTCCTTGTAAGGTTTTAATGAGGCATATTCTTAATACAATGGATACTCAAGAGGGAGTGTTATGAATATTTTTGTGAATATCCATTTATGTTATCTATATCTAGATTTGGATGTAAATTAGATTGGATGAATGTTAGGATTTAATCTATAAAGTACAACCCTGTGTTATCTTTAACATGTCATTCACATGCATTGGAAAGCATGTTTGCATATTGAATTGCCCCGAAAAATTAGCTAAATGATGATATTGCCCTTAGTGGTACTGAGAAGTCAATTATGCCTCGAACTAGTTCAAACAGGAATTTTAAGGTGAAATTGAGAATTTCACAGTCCATGGATTACTCAAAATAGTGATTCTGAGTTTGAGGTTCAGTTTGGAGTTAATCGAGAAAATTGACCGATTAGGGACAAAACAGTCATTTTTCAATTTCAGGACAAAATGGAGATTTTAATAAAGATTTTGATTTTTAATGACCAAGAATAATTATATAAAATATAATATGATTATTGGAGCATAAAATGAAGTTTAGCAGTGAAAAAGTGTATTTCTCGATATTTTTGGGATACAAGGGCAAAATAGTAATTTTACCATTAAAGGTCAAAATGAGAATTTTTAAAGAAGATTTTGATCTCATTTGATTTATATTGATTATTTAGACTAGTTAAAATATAATTTGAGGTTGAAAAGTGGAAAGGAAATACAATTTCGGTACATTTTGGAGTATAGGGGTAAAATGGTAATTTTGTCACCAAATGATCAAATTTAATTTTTTCTAGAGAATTTTGATCAAATTTGACAAATTGGAGTGCGGTATGAGTTTAAGGAGTGAAAAATATACCTTGTGGTAATTTTTCAATTTTTGAGGTAAAAATGTAATTTTACACTTTTTTAGGGGCAAAAGTGTAATTTTGTAAATTTGTACTATAAAAATCTTTGAAAATTTTCTAGAAGCTTCATGAAATTAATTGATAAGTGCTGGAATTTATTTTGGCTGAAAAGAAAGTCAAAAAGAAAATGAATAAATAATAAAATAAAGAAAAAGTAATTAACATGTGTAAAAATTGAATATTTAATTATTTAAGTAATATAAAGCCATAAAATTCAGCCAAAGAACCCCAAATTGGCCGGCCATCAAAGGAAAAAAAGAAAGGAGAAGAACTAAGAACCCTAGGCTGATTTTTTAAAGGGGAAGTGCAAGGATTCAAGTAATCAAACTTGAAAAAGGTAAAAACTTTTAATTTTCTTAGTGATCTAGCTTACCCATTATTTTATTTCCATTTTCCATGCATGAAATTCATGCTTGCCCAATGAACACTATGCTGACCGAATCTCCATGGGCAGATTTGAGCAATATTTTGATTGAATTTTAGCTTGAATTAAGGTGTTTAGGAAGTTTAGTTAAACATAGAAATGAAAAATGGCAAAAATAAACAAGAAATAGGATTTTCTCCCATTTAAAACCATTATGTCGAATTTTCCAAGAGAAATTTGGCTGCTTATTTTGATGCAAATTGGTGGTATTTAAGTGTAAATTGATTAATTATGAGCCTAAAAAAATTATGAGAAATTTTGGTGCAAAAACTGAAATTTTTACCTAAAGTGCAAACTGGTGCACTAGGTGTTTTGAACTGTAAATTGGCATCATATTCGCAGTCATTAAAGTCAATTAAGTGTAATTAGAATATAGAAAGTGAAAAAAATATATTCGGAATTAAAATGAGGATTTTAGCAATTTAATTACATATAGGTGAATTAGGCTGAAAATCGTGTTTAAACGGTTATTCAGACAGCTTATGGTGCATTTCATGCATTCATATAGAAATTATAGAGCTTGAAATCAATTATAATTAATTGATTTGATTTATTGAAATTTGTGCCACGAGTAACGTGTAGGTGGTGAACCGTCCGATAAAGGCAAGGAAATCGCATCGGACAACAGAGATTAGGAGTATTCTAGACTCCTGAAACCTGTGAGTGGATAATTTACCATTTTCAATTGAAGTAGTTTTATCTGGTTATGTGCTATTAAAATAAATTGAATTTTATAAATGATTTTTTTAAATCGAAAAATCGATTTAATAACACTGAGTATGTGGAGACCAGGTTAAATTTGTGTTCATATATGAAAATTGAAATTATGGCTTATGATTTTGATAAGCATGTTTGGCTGGTTTATTGTGTTAAAATTGCATAAATTACTGTTTGCCGTGTAGGCTGACTAGTATAAAAATTACCTTGTTATGCCGCAAAATTTTTAGTAATATGGTGGGTTAATTAGTCGCTGCAGTGGCAAGTTTCCGTAGACTGCCTTTAAGAGGAGCACGGTAAACTCAAGAATCATATAATCTCGGTTAGAAAGGCGCGTAGGATAACTCCCGAGATACCCAAAAAATTCACTTCATGTCTAACCCCACGTGAGAGTGAATTAGGCCAACGTCAAGGAACGACTGTACTTTTCAATTATGATATGAATTGTAACAGCCTTGGCGGACTCAATGGGACACTCTGATCAAGTGTTCACGAGCATAAGATTTGGTCAAAGCCTAGTTTTTACGAAATAAATCATAAGCCTTGTGTTTGAATTAATGAAATTATTTGGCATGATTTTACTAAACTTGGTGTTATAAATTGTTTGGTGATATAGCATTTTTATATATATTTGTCTCCATCTACTCGACTTTAGATGTCGTGGATGATAGTTATCTAACTCACTGGGTTGTAAAACTCACCCCCTCAATTTCTCCATTTCAGGCTCACAGACAGTTGTAGATAGAGGATTTTGTTGAGGAGAAGGTTTAGAGTGATAACCTTCAGTGCACAAGTTCATCTCTTGTACTATATTTCTCTATTACGGGCCCACTTAGCATTGTAAATTAAATCTTATACTTCAATTAACTGTGTTATGTATGTAATAATATATTTTGTTTTTACCTTGTAAAAATTATATCCGGATATCTATATAAAAATTGTTTTATAAGAAAATATTTTGTTTTATGGAATATTATTATTTTATTCCATTAGATGTAATTTTACTCAAATTTCATGTTTTAGATATCCGATTTCAATTCCGACTGCAAATTATGAATTCTTTACGCGTAAGTAACATTTTTTCCAAATTTTGAAATTTTTGACAAAAAATGACCGAAACGTCCCTGTGCAGTAAATTTCATCTTTTTCTCGGTTTGAATCAAAAATTAGACGAAATGTTTTAAAGTATGAAATTAATAAATAGAAACTCACAATGGAGTTAGAAAGACTGGTACGAGAGCCTTGCAAGGTCTCGATACGGTACTCGGGGGATGAATGTATATCAGGACATCGCGTCGATTGTCACGGACTCGAGGGTGGTTCCGAGTCATGACATAATCCATCTAATCCCTTAGTATTATTTTCATCTTATAAATTCAATCTAGATAAGAGATTATTAGCCTATAAATAGGCCCATTCACTTCATTTGTAAATACATACTTGAATAAGATCTATTTACTCCTTTTAAATACTTTCTTTCCTCTAAATACTTTCTCTTATATTTATCTTATAGTTGTTATTTTAAGATTTATTTTATAACAATCTAGTAATTAATTAAGTAAACTTTGGTAATTAAGCAAAATGGAAATAATTTTTAAAAATAAAATGGAATTAAGCAAATTAATTATTAAGCAATGAACTAAATAAGTAATATTATTTAACTTAAAAAATATTTAAATTAATTAATTATTATGTTAATAATGTAATTAAATAATTTAGTTAATTGAAAATAGTTAAAAATTAGTTAATTATAAGTATTAGTCATTAATCAAATAATTAAATTAGTTAATTGAAGATAGTTAAAAACTATTTAAATTAATTAAGATTTGTACATAAATAATTAAATAATTTAACTAACGAAATGATTAAAATTTTTTAGTAATTAAGAAATTAACAAAATTAGTAATATTATTTAATTTAAAATATTGTTAAATTAATTAATTAAGGTGTTAATAACAGAGTTAAATGATTAAGTTAATTAAGTAATGTAATGTATTAATTACAAGTATTAGTCATTACTCAAATAATTAAATTAGTTACATGAAGATAATTTAAAATTATTTAAATTAATTAAGGTTTTTACATAGATAATTAAATAATTTAACTGTCGAAATGAATTAAACTTTTTAGTAATTAAGCAATTAACAAAACTAGTAATATTATTTAATTTAAAAAATATTTAAGTTAATTAATTTGTTAGGTATGTAATGCGTTATAACTATTTAAGAAATTAATTACATTAGTAATATTATATAAAATTTACTCTAGGGTAATTATTTAACAGGCTTGGGGAATTAATTACATAATTACCTAATCATGAAGGATCTTGTATTAGTAATTAATCATTCCAAATGTATGAGTAAATTTAAGAAAATTTAAAATTAATTATGAAAAATATTGACATAATTAAGCAAATAATTACAAATGGTAATTAGTTGGATTTTGTTTTTGATTGAAGTTTGTGTTAACATTTGACAATGAAAGACATCATATGTCCATTATAATATTTTTTTTCTTAGAAAGGAATGAGATCAAAGTTGGATGTATTCTCAAGTGAATTCAAGTGGATTTCTTTTCACAGAATTTGTCAATGGTGTAGGTGAATGTCACGACCCGGAACCACCCTCGAGTTCGTTACAACCGCTGCGATGTCCCAATAGGCACTCATCTTCCGAATACCCTATCGAGACCTCGCAAGGCTCTCGTATCAGTTTCTCACCTCCCTTATGATTGACCGTTACAAAAATCATGTTTTAAAACAATATGGATCATTTTTTTTCGTCCAAAAATAGTAAAATTTTAATTTCTGCCTCACAGGGGTGTTTTCGTCATTTTCGTCAAAAATTTCGAGATAGGTTAAAAATGTAATAATTAAGTGAAAAACACATATTTTATACTTAGAAATAGGTTTTGATATCTAAAGCATGCATTTAAAAGCAAATTGTTGACAACTAGTACTATTTAGAAATAATAAATAAAAATATTCTATTTTCTCATAAAATAAATTTTTTATAGAAATATTGATAAATAATTTTCCGCACATGAAAGTAAAGTAAAATTATATGAATAGCAATACCGATAACCAAAATATAAGATTTGATCTGCAATGACACGTGGGCCTCAATTGACCAAGAGGATGTAAGACTGTGAACTCTTACTTTCTATAATGCAGTTTCGAGCTTAGTTCTCATCCTACTCGACTATCTACAAACTGTCTTGAGCCTGAAAAATGTATAAGAAGAAGGGGTGAGATTTTATAATCCCAGTGAGTAAACAGATACCATCTAGAGTATCTAAAGCCGAGTAAATGGAGACAATAAAATACACCATCCCAATATGCATTTCATAACTTGGAAATTTATTCCAAAACAACTATAATTCAATTAAAATGATTTTCAAGGCTTATGTTTCTCATAAAATTTGGCTCATGCCAAAAATCATCCTCGGGGATACTTAATCGTCATCAAAGCATCCACTCGAGTCCGCCAAGGCTGTTAAAACGACTTATTCATACAAAACAGCCGTCCCTTAGTGTTGGCTGAATCTCACTTACACGTGGTGGTAAAGCGTGAAGTGGACTCAAACCCCTCCCCAGGAGTTACCCTACGCACCTCTCCCACAGAGGTAAAATAAGTTAGACGGGTTTATCGTGCCCCTCTAATAGGTTGATCCACGGAAACCCGCCACTGCAGTGTAGGTTAGCCCCACCATAATCATAAAAATGGTTTAACAACATAACGAGGTAATTTTTATAATAATTAATTTGCACGGCAAACCACAATTCATGTAATTTCAATACAATAAACCAGCTATGCATGCTCACACTATTATAAGCCATTTGAATTAAAAATACAATTCATACTTAACAACCACAATCTCCAAGTACTCTATTTAAAAAAATAACATTCATCATTAATTTCAAACAATTTATAAAACCATTTTATAAAAACACATTTATTTACAAAACACGAAATTTATCCTTTTTAAATCCATTTTTCATAGAATTTATAAAATTTCATAAAAACTACCTTAGATAAATTAAATGATAATAAGTTTACTCACAGTATTAGGAGTAGAAATACTCCAATTCTCGGTCCGCGGGCACAATCTTTTACCCATGTCAAATGGTTCACCACCTATCCACCGTACATGACACAAAATTCAATAATTTGTGTCAAACCATTATAAATTAATTCAAGCTCATATCTATATGTATACATGAGAATGAGTATGAAATGTCTGGACAATCGCTTAATTGCGATGTCCGACCCAACTTGCTTATTCACAGTCTAAATTGCTAAAACCTCCAATTCAACTTCGATTCAATCCATTTCACTTTCAATACTCCAATTATAACCGAAATACCTCAATGACTATGATTATTATTTAATTTACTAGTCCTAGGCCACAAATCATACATGTCCACACATTAGGCAAAAATTCAGATTTTCATGCCAAATTTTGCCATTTAATTTCTAATCACTAATCATCAATTTTCATCTAAATACCATAAAATATCACCAATTTAACATCAATCTCTCTCCTAGAAAATTCAGCCCTTTGGGGTTTAATGACAATATATTGTTTTCTTGCTAATTTTCTTCATACCATTAACCATCCACCAATTTAAAATACTAATGTCACTTAATCCACTCACCATAATTCATTATTTCCTAATCCATTTCACTTGAAACAAATCAAATCCATCATCACCACTCAACCTACAATATTCTGCCATAGAGGGTACCAAAGGTTTGGTGGTTTTTCTTCACTTGATTTCATGCCACACAACATTTACTACCTAAAAACACTAACATACTTTAAATTCAAACCATTTCCATCAACTTTCTCTCTCTAAACCCATTTGGTCATCATCAAACCCATCATGAAATCAAGTAATTTATTCATGAAAATGAAAGAATAAAGTATGGGGATGATAGATTTCAAATAAAAATTAGGAAATCTTACCTTATCTAGATTGAATGTTTGATTTCTCACTAATTTCCTTTGATTTCTTCACCAACGGTTTCTAGTTTTCTTTCTTTTTTGCCTTTGTTCATGCTAGGCCGACTATGGGAGAGAAAATGAAGATTTATGGGCTGATTTTTATGGAAAAATAGTAAAATAATAATGGGTGCCACATGTCATTACCTTATTCGCCCATTTTTCTTTTTTCTACTTTAATAATTACTTTTATTCTCCACCACTTGATTTGTCACAAGTCAAAATGTTGATAAGGGATAACCATGGCTGGACAAGTGTCCTGGTGGTGGAAAATTACGGTTTTACCCCCAGGATGGCAAAATTACGATTTTACCTCTATACTCCAAAAATACTGGAATTACAATTCCTTTTCACTTTTCAACCTTAAATTGTACCCCAAATGATAAATCTTAATCAAATACTTCATTCTACACTCAAATTTTAAGTCTTAAGCGGCCAAATTACCATTTTGCCCTTAGGGTGGCAAAATTATCGTTTTGCCCCCGGTGTCCCAAAAATCACTGAAATCAATATTCTTCATCTCTTAAACTTCAATTATGTTCTAAATAATCTAAATAATTAATCTTGATCAATTGTTATCAAAATCTTTTCCAAAAATTCTCAATTTGTCCTTTAGTGGTAAAATTACTATTTTACCCTTGTACTCCACAACTACCGAGAAATTAAATTTATCATTGTCAAACGTCATATTATACTCCAAAAATTATATTGTACTTCAAATAATTGATCTTGATCGAATGTGATTAAAATCTTTTATGGAAATCTCCATTTTGTCCTTAAATGACAAAATAACCGTTTTGCCCTTAACTGGTCAATTTTCCTGATTGACTCCAAATCGAACCTTGAACTCTGAATTATCATTCCGAGTAGATTTTGGGATTTTAGAATTCTCAAATTCCTTTTAAATTTTCCGTTTGAACTAACTCAAAGTATAAATCAACTTCGTAGCACTTCTAGGGGCAATACTGTTTTTTTGTCGATTTTCTCGGACTTCCTCAATATACAAACATTCTATCGAGTATGTGAATGACACTATAATCACTTTATAGAGCGGGGTTTGATAGTGAATTTATTTCATTTGCGTTCAACCAACCAAGATACGTGACTGAGAATAAAATGAGATGTACTTGCTTTTAGTGTATGAATAATAAGTTCTTAGTTGCTGATAAGGTTCGAGAATACCTATTTCGTAAAGGGTTTACCAATGTGTACACAACATGGGATGCACATGGCAAATCATTCCATATCAGTCATTCATCAGACATTGTTGATGAGCAGAATGAAGTAGTTAATAAAGTGAGAGTAGAAAATCCATATGTTGAAATGGTTATGGATGCTTTATGACTAAAGTTTCATTTTAATGATGAGACTCGAAAGGAATCGATCTTTTGTAAAGATCCAAATCTGAATGATGCATCATTCTTCTCATTGCTAAATGATGTTGATGCTCCTTTGTGGGTTGGATGGGAGAAGCACACAAAACTGTCAGCTATGTCCCAATTAATGAATGTGAAGTCAAAGTTTAACATGAGTTAGGCATGCTTTAATCGTCTGATGCATCTATTGAAGGAGATGTTGCCATCGAATGAATCATTATCGAAAAACTTCTATAAAATGAAGACACAGTTGAAGGAATTTAGGCTCAGTTATTTAAAAACTCATCCATGTAAGAATAATTACATGGTGTTTTATAACAAATATTTCAAGTTGTCTTATTATCCAAGTTATCGTCATCTTCGATATAAATTGAATAAATCAAGGGGAGAAAGGGATAAAACAATTCCTTATAAGATTTCATGATACTTTCCACTAACATTGAAATTGCAAGAATATATATGTTAGGTAAAACTGTAAAACACATGACATGGTATGCCATACACCAATCTATCGATGAAGTGCTTAGGCATTTTGTTGATGGTGAGGCTTGGCAACACTATAATCGAACCCATTAGTTTTTTGCTTGTGAACACGTAGCATTGGACTCAATTTATGTTTAGATGATTTCAGTCTATTTAGGCCGATAGCAAAATCGTATTCTATTTGGCAAATAATGCTGACTGTTTATAACTTACCTCCGTGGATGTGCATGAAACAACCATACATCTTTCTTAGTATGGCCATCTCGAGGAAGACAAGTCTCGAATAAAACATTGATGTGCACTTCTGATCTTTGATTTATGAGTTAAAAGTTTTTTGGGAAGAAGGGACGGTCACGTTCGATGCCTTCAATCTATAAAATTTTATCATACGAGCAGCACTCTTATGGACCATTACTGACTTCATTGCATATGGTATGTCGTCCGGGTGGAGTACTCATAAACGTTTATCATGTCCGTATTACATGAAACATGCAAAGAGTTTTTTCTTATAGTACGGGAAGAAGCATTTTTTTTTAATTGTCATCAACAATTCTTGCCAATGGATCATTCTTTTTGTTGCCAAAGAAATAAATTTGAGAAACGTGTTGAATGAAACCTTCCAATTCATCAGTTATCTAGAGCCAAGATCTTGGAACGATTGGAGTCAATTCCAAATATCATGTGTGGGACAAAGGTGGGCGATCCAAAGCTTTTGGGTTTCGGTCAAACCCATAATTGGGCTAAGAAAAGCATATTTTGGGAGTTATCGTATTGAAAGACGAATCTCATTCGTTTCAACTTGGATGTGATGCATATTGAGTGTAACGTATTTAACAATATATTCAACATGATGATAGATGTTTCGGGAAAGACAAAAGGCAATATCAAGGCTCGTCATGGTTTGGAAGTGTGTTGCAAGCTCCCAAAATTGCACTTAATTGCAAATAATGGTAAACCTTTAAACCAAAAGCCTTATACACTTTGACTAAGGAGGAATAGAAAACTGTGTGTGCTTGGGTGAAACAGTTGCAACTACCAAATGGTTTCGTCTTTAACATAGCATCGTGTGTGAATGAATAGGAATGTAAATTTTATGGGATGATAAGTCATGATTGTAACGTTTTCCTGTAGCGCTTGCTCTCAATTGCCTTGCGTGATATGGTTTTTCATGCTATTAAGAGTGCAATTATTGAAGTCTCACATTTCTTTCGTGATTAATGTGCAACCGAATTACGTATTAAGCATATCAATGCATGGGAAAGAAAGATCATGGAAACCATTTGCAAATTAGAAGGGATTTTCCCCTTCAGTTTTTTTGACTCAATGGAGCATTTGTCGATCCATTTGCTATACAAAGCTAAGTTTGGAAAATCAGTTCATTATTGATGGATGTATTCGTTCGAGAGGTATTGTGAGGCACACATGTAATAAATTTTTTTTTATTAATTTGACATTAATTAAAATCTGACATGAAGCATTGCTCTTTAGGTTCGTACATCATCTTTAAAAAAAGTGAAAAATCGAGCGTTTGTCAAAAGATCAATTTGTGAAGCATATATCATCGATGAAATATCATCATTTTGTTTGATGTACTTTGAACCTACAATCCCAACAAAAACGAACCAAGTCCCATGGAATGATGAAGGTGGAAAGGTTGACAAAACTAGATGTCTGTCAATATTCACCTATCTTGATTGCCTTTTAAGTTATTTCTAGAAACGTTGTTGCCTAAAGGAGGATGAATTATATGCTACTAAACTATATATATTAATGAATTGAGAGTAAATTTTACCATACAGAGTAAGTATAATTTTAACCAATAATTTACAAAATTGTGAATGGAGAATGATCCTATTAATTTGTGATTTATTTATAGGATGTTCGACTATACAGTTAAAAGAAAACAACAAGGTATTTTCGATAGGATATTAGAAAAAGCCCGTGACGCATCATTTTGTAATTGGTTTAAACAATATATAAGTTATATTTAATAAGTCAATTTAGGTTTAGGAATTTAATACTTCAAATAATTGAAAGCCATGTAACTTTTTCGTTGGTCGGCCAATATGCGCATCAAATTGATTCTTGTATGGTCGAGATTGCTCACGATCCTAGTCGTATGGTAAAGTGTTTAAAAGGTTATTATGTCAATGGATACAAGTTCCACACATTGTTTTATGATGACAATCGTAAAATGATGAACAGTGGCATATGCATGAAAAGAAGTTGTTATAATGATTACAATTATGACTTTTACAAATTATTAATCGATATTGTTAAGTTAAAATACTTCAGTGTCAACAATCGAGTCGTGTTGTTCAAAAGTTGTTAGTTTGATATTGGTAGAGGTGTTTGAGTGGATCCTGTTCATGGGTTGGTTGAAATTAAACACGACTTGATTTTTGCTAGTAATGAGTCTTTTGTTTTAGCAGAACAAGCAATTCAAGTATACTACACTTCATATCCATCAAATAAAAAAGATCAACGTGATTGGTGACAATGTTCAAAACGAAGGCTTGAAGTCAATTTGTCATTACAGATAATAAACAAGAAGATGAAGAGGTGTATCAAGAAAATAAAGTTTCCTTCAATTCACCATTTGATTAAACTTCGATTGACCTTGACCATAATACAATTTTTGTTAGTGGTGAATATGAAGAAGTTAATACGTTTGTGGATGTTGAACATAATGAAAAAAATGAGGACGATGATGAAGTCGAAGGAAAATATGATGAGATAGGGGAATAATCAAATGAAAATGAAGAAAATGATAATGATGATGATGATTATGATAACGATGTTCGTGATGTCTCTTGTTCTAATGATGATTGATAAATGTCTTTTTTTTTATTGGTTGCAAAAATGTACGAGTTTATTTGTTTCATTTTTTTCATTTTTTTATTCACAATTAAATTAATGTTCAGATCGTTGAAGGTATTATTTTTTAGATTAATTTACTAACAGTTGTACATTTTTTTCTTATTGAACAGACAGGATTGTGGTGAAAAACAAGTGGACGAAAGGCCTTGGAAGACAAGCCAGTTTTAGAAACGCTAGCCCTTCGACTACTCGACCTTTTTTTGTCGCTGCCTTTACCTCAACTGGCATCCCTATCACCGTATCCTCCCACTAGACGATGGACTCCTATTACTCCAGTGGTAGATACTGAAGTACAGTCAAAAGAGGAGGTACTGAGGTCGAGTCCAACTACTTTAGTCAAAACCTTCACTACTCCAAATGATGCTATTGTGTCAAACAATATTTCACAGGTTATGAACCAAAGGTCAAGCCTCAGCTTGTTGACTCTGACTCATTTGGACTGATGGATATATTGCATCCTCTCAAAGGGAGGTAATTCCCTCTACTTAAATTTATATCATTAATTATATGTGTTTGTTATTTAGTTAATCAAGTAATGCGTTTTACTAATCAATGAGTCTTTTTTCTAGTACTTTTGAGGAAACTAGCATTACTTCCACAATTATAAGGATTAGCAAGAGTAACTTCAGTGGATCTTGGTTGACATGGAGGTAAATTCTTCCAGAGCATAAGAATAACATGTGGCAAAAATTCAAGGTAAATTAAAGATATAGTATATATTAATATTGTAAATCTATCATAATTTTTCATACTAAAATATTGTTTTTTTTTCATGTAGGAATCTTTCACATGGATTGCTACAGATGCAACAAAGGTGAAGTCCATATGGGAGATGAGTTGCAAAGACCGCTTTAAAGTGCTATTAGCAAATGAGCGTGATAGGGCAAAGAAAGAAATAAGTGGGTGGCCCTGATGTTGATCCTATATTGACAAAGGGTAAGGCACGACCATGGATCACTGTTGAGGTATGGGACTAGCTTGTTGATCAGGTATGGTCAATATTAGAGTGGCAGTCACGCTCATGCAAAGCAAAGCAAAACCACTTCACAGAGAAAGGTGGCGGCGTGGCAAAACATACCAGTGGTTCGTTTCCTTTCACCTTTCACTTGAAAAAGATGGTACGTGTTTTTATTTTATTATATATATTGCATTAATTCAATTTAAGAATACAATTCTTTATGTTAATAAATGATTACAATACTTTTAAATATGTGTGTGTGTGTATATATATATATATATATATCTCTTTTTATGCTTACAGGAAGAAGAAAAAAAAATGACAAGTTTCATTCTCCAAGTTCTTTGAATGCACTCACAAGCGGCAGAAAAGTACCAAAAAATTTGTGGACAACAAGTCCAAGACTATTTATGTAAGTAATACACGTGTTTATATATATTCTATATATATGTTGCTTATCGATTAAATAACTTCATAATTTTGCTTGATTTTCTATTTATAGGAATCATACGCTTAGGCAAAAGTAAAGAAATATGGTGCAAAGCCGTTGAGCTAACCGAAGTTTGATCCAAAGGCATGGATCGAGGCCAATGGAAGGGTGACGAGTACTTGAACCCATGTATACAGATTTGGCACTTGAGTCCCTACTTCGAGACTTTTGGCTGCAACCGCGATTGTCTGAGTTTACTTGTGGCCCTAACGATGCACCACATCTTATGTTGATGCTTACGCTTGAGCCCAAGGGATATGGACAATTGCTTAGCGACATGAAGACCTTGATGATGGGTTTCATTGATATTGAAGGTTCGTTGATGGATGTGATTGGATCGAAGAAATTACAACCTTAGCCAGACAAGTATGGGCCTTTGTAGCCTCTACCATAATAATAGCAACAGCCACCCCCACCCTTTCAGTGAGATTTGTCGATGGAATATTTGGATTATTATCATATGTTTACATTTGATTTTTTTTATTAATAACAATTCTATTAGATTTTCATATTCTATATATGCATATTTGTTCACGATATGTTTATTTTATTAATAACAACATCATATTATAATTTTATTACAAACAGGACAAATTCAATTCCCAAAATAAGAAAAAAAAAACTGCACTGTCTTTATTATCGATGAAATTGTCGATGAAGTTCACCTATTAGTGACAAATTTCATCAGTTACTAATGGAATTGCAGACGGAATTCATACACAATACCAACGGAATCGACATGACCAACGAATATGGCTTGTAAGCTTCAAAGTTGGTCTCGTCGGTAAGTAACAACGGAATTGCTGATGGATCTTATTTCATAGGTAATTAACAATGGAATTTACCGATGGATTTCAACTAATACCTATGAACATTTTATCGACAAAAACAAACTCTTTGTTGACGGATACTTCGGTCGACAATTTATTTATAGAAAATTTCGTTGCGAACAAATTTGGTGTCATCGACGATGTCTTTTTCGACTGACTGTCGACGATTACCATCGACAAGTCTGTTGGTGATGCAAGATACCAATGGAACATCTCATCAATAATACCCTCTTTTTTGGGTAAAAACCCTAACTTCCATAAGTTTTGATCAAAATTACACAGAAGTCTATTAGTTTTTGAAATGGACACTCTATCCTAAAAAAATTTTTTGCTGGACACATAGGTCCAACTATTAGTCAACCGTTAATATTTTTGTCAACTTTCTAAAGTGGTAAAGGTAAAAAGATAATTTTAACCTTGATTAATTTTTATAATTATAATTATATAATTTTATTATTATTTTTTTATTAATTAAAAAAATCTCCCCATTGGGGAGCATCGGAGCTCCCTTGGGGAGCTTAATCAGGGCTTCTTAAAGGAGCATCAGGTTCCCTAAGGGAAGCACCAAGTGCACCTTTAGGAGCCTCGATCGAGCTCCCCAAGGGAGCACTAGTGCCCCCTTAGGGAGCTTGATTTAGGGCTCCCTTCCCTTTCGGCCAATGCTTCCTATTTTTGTTATTTTTTAAAAAATATATAAAAATAATTTTTTAAATTAATAAAAAAAGTATTTTAATTTTTTTATTATTTCTGTTAACGGTGTTTGTAGTCTTGGGGCAGAGTGTCTATTTCAAAAACTAATGAACCTCCCTGTAATTTCAATCAAAACTTAAGAGGGTCAAGACATTTTATCCTTTTTTTTTGTAGTGAGTGAAGTGCAATGAATTAACAAAATTAAACTGCTAAGTGTAGTTCCATTGCAATCTACTACACTAATTCTGTATTAGACCATGTAATAAAAAAAGTAATTAATAAATTAAGTTAATTAACGAATCAATATAAGATTAAGTCAACCTCACACATAATATGCCATTCCAATCTGCAATTTGTTGATTTGACATTTCCTCTTTGCCCATCGAGACAAGGCCTCGTAACCTCCTTCCTTTTCACTTCTTAACTATTCATTGATGTGGATAGTACAACTGCATTTCTTTGATTATTTAGAATTTGATATCATCACCTTTTGATTTCATCACTAGTCTCACTTATTACTGGTTTAATTAAGAATGATGCGATTGTCGACAAGGACTTAATTAACATAGGAAACCTAATTCTATCAATGTGATAAACTTTTCTTGTTTATTACTAATATATAACATTTACCATGCAATGATTCCAAGTATCTGCCATATGAGTGAAAAAAGTATATTCAACATATTTTATCCTTATAACTGAAAACATCAAATGTAATTTTTAATATATTTTTTAAATCAATTAATTTTAAAAAATAATATTTTCATCATAGCTTTTGTAAATATACTATTTTAATTAGTTTGTAAATATTATTATGTTAGTTACTTACTATTATCACATGGACATAACTACTTGACAAAAATGATGATATAGATGGTGACGACATAGAATATGAGGTACTATATCGGTTATCTTTCAATAATTAAATGATCAAAATAATAATATTTATAAATATTTGTGGATAAAATTTTATTTTTTAAAATTGATAATTAAAACAAGAAATATCAAAAAGTTAAGTGATAAAAATGATAATTTGTTTAAATAAAAACTTAATGATAAAAATGTAGTGTAGCAAAATGGAACACAAATCTTCTGCCCCCTTTTTGTGCCCCCATCCGTGCCCCCTCTCCATATTTTTGCCATCTGTCATATCCCTTAATGGAGGTTAAAAATGGCTGTGCCAAAGTTTTAACGCCGTTTCTTAACTTAGCGTTGTTTCTTAACATTACTTCAAAAATAAAAAAACAAAAGTCGGGTTAGGTTTTTTCCCTGTTTACTGCCTACTTCGCTTTTTGAAGGTATTGACTGCCTACTCCTCTTTTACTTCACTTTCACCTTTGCTTTGCTATTCATTTTCTATTCGGTAGTAATCTTTCCTCTGTTGTAAGTTTTTCTTTTTTAATTCTCAAGGTTTTCAACATTTTTTCTTGGGGGGTTTGTTCTATTATTTGTTAATTCTTATTTTAGGATTTCTCATAAAGAAGTTCAATCTTCAATTTTTGATAGCGTTGTGAAGCCAAAGAGTGATGCCGTTTCAAACGATGATTATGACCTGCCTGGAAAACAGTTTCCAGCAATAAAGGTAAGCAATTGACTATGAATTTTGATGGCTTAACTTACAGGAAAAAGTTTAAATATGGAAATTTTATGTTGATTTTTGACGTGTTGATTGCTATTTATTTGGAAGGATAAACCAATTGATTATGTGTGTCCTTTTAGTTTTTTTTTCTCTGTTTGAGAAATTTAAGAAAGAATAAAAATTGAATTTTGGATTTGAAACAGAACCCAATCTAACTACCTAGTGGCTATTTCTAGTATTAGCTTAAAATGATTGTTCCGGATTTTATTTATTGTTCTTTGTGCTTGAACATCCGGCTGAAAAAGAAAAATTGGGATAAACACTTCTAGTTTCTGTTTTAACTCTGGAACTTTGAACAACTTGGTTTTTTGTTTGAGTTGTTATTCTAGAAAAAGTTTTGGCTTTAACAAATGAGGTTCTGAATTTAACATTCCCCAAGCAAGACCTCTTGTTTGTTTAGTTGTTTCTTAGCATATTACTGAAAAAATGCTCCATGATATTCCTATTGCTGAAAATTCAATGGATAGTTGTTTCTTAGTTGTTTAGTTGTTTAGAGTCTGGGAGCCTTTTATCACATACTTCGCCATCATCAGTGCTCGAACTGGATACCTCTGCATCTGTTTCAGTCTCAAACAACAATGGTGATTCGAGGACGAAAACAATGAAAGGTTGGATGTAAACTTTGCCAATCTACCGATACAAGATTTCTGTTTCATTGATGATCCTCTGCTATCTGGTTCAGTCGAACAAGAGCTAAACTTAGATGCAGAGTTTGCTGATTATCTGTTAGTCAATGATTTTGGGATGATGCTGGAGGAATATTGCAGCATTGAAGACCTCAGTATTTGTGGGATCGAAGGCGATGAGCCTAGTGAGCTACCAGATTGTGATTTCAGCACTAATGACTTCTTTTTTTGCAAAGAAGTAGCCCCCCTCAACATTGCGTGCCCATAAGTTTTGCAGTTAGGAATTATAACTACATATTTAATATTATAAGCCTTATTAGTTGGAGATATCTCAGTTTTTTAAATTAATGTTGAAAGTAGAAGCTTTTTATGAGTGATTTTAATTTATTTGTTTTTGCTGAAGGAGAGAGATAGAGATATGTGTTTAAAAAGGAATGAGCTTCTTCTTCTGAGGAATGAAAAGAAACAAATCCTTTGGGTTTTCTTGTGCTACAGAGTTTTTATATAGCTTTTTTTTTCATTATTAACTTGCAAGGACATGCTCAGAAATCATCAAGTTTTGCAGCTAAAAGCCAACCATCTCAAAAAACCCCCATTTCATGTAGCCCTCAAAAAATGTTGACAGAAGACTCACCTCCATTAGTAAATAAGAAAAAAAAAAGCAAACACCTTTTTTTATCGTGTATTATCATCTAGATCAAGATGAATACACTAGAAAGAACAGCGAGTTCAGCATCCCAACTTTCCAACCCAATAAAAGTACAAGACTCCAAATTTATTCTTGATATCAAATAAAACAATATTTGGCATAATTCAAACTATATAGAACTTAACAAATATGAAAACCAAAGTTTTATCTCAAAAGCAAAATAAATCACTTTTATCTTTCGCCAGTAAATTACAATAATATTTAAAACATGTTGGTGAAATCATATCTTTCATCTATCTTTCTCGTCTCTTTCTGAAGTTTCTCTTTGTGAAATAGGAACTTGTGGTATTTGAGTCTATACATACACAAATAAAAAATTAATTAAGTATTATAAACAAAAAAAATAAATTTGTTTATTAAATATAAAAAGAATTACTTGTAGTAAATCCACCATGCTTGTGATAGTAGATTGATGGATGTCAACATGAGTTTGCTGTCAAATATTCAAATATGTAAGTGATATATAAAATATAAAACTTAATTTTATTATTATAATATTTTAATTACCTGGACAAATTGAAATGGTTTAGTACATTGATTGAATCCACTTGTAGCACTATGGTACAAAGTATGAGCAATTTCACTTGAATCCTATGAAATTATTGGAATAGATACATGATCATATAAATTAGAAGGAAATTATAATTATAAAATTAAATCAAAACATATAATAAAACGATATCAAGAAATTATTACCTTCACCTCTTGAACTAGTCGAGTCTCTATTAATTTGTCAATTTGACGTCTTTTCTTTCTTTTAGCTTTTTCCAAAGCATTTTTCAGTCAACGAAATGATCTATCTCCTTTATTTTTAGGTTTACATTTGATTCCCTTGATTTTTTGGCTTTATTTCTCATTATGCCCACTTTCGTCAAATTGACAAACCTGTTTTCCATCACTGGAGCTTCGAGACTCTTCAATTGATAACTGCTTCAAAGCTGTCTCAACTTTGCTCAACGTCTTTTCTCCATCACTTATAGCCATATTAAATTATTGCTCAGTCATTGCAGCTCTTGATGCTAAATTAGAATACCATCGAAGCAAAATTTTGTAATGAGTACTGACATCTACTTTAGGATCATTTGATCTAGTGGATGTAAAAGAATTTATCACAACTCCAATCTTCGCTTCCTTGGTCCATCTTTTTAATATATATTGATCTGGAACTTGTTTAAAATTCTAAAAGGAAAGCACCTTCAAAGCATGAGCACATAAAATACCAACAAATTCAAATTTCTTACAACTACAGCTGATTGTCGAATTTGATGAATCAAATGTAACTGTATGATGACGAAGTTTTCCTGGAGGAATGACTTTGTAACTAGTAGTACTGCCAACGATTTCAGTTGTGTACAATTCACAATCCCAAGTAAGCCAAAGTTCATTAGAAAACATTTTAAAAATTGTTAAAGTATACACATCTGCTGCATGCTTCAATATCTCCATTGGAACTGGCAAAGATGGCTTACTCTCGCTGTCTTTGTAGTCTGCTTTCAACTCCTCATAGCGTCTATCAACTAGTAATCTCTGAAAGTGCTAAAAAAAATGTAATAAATTATAGTTATAACCAATGTAATTTTTTATTTAGTTATTCATACTCTCACTTCTTTGAGTAGTGGACATGTCTGCACAAAACGTTTGTCGTCCATAAACCAAAGCCCATTTCTCCTTCAATTCAAATTGTCTACATAGCCAACTGTTATCTTCTAAATTGTATTTTGCAAGCATATGATCCCATGCATTTAGAAAATCTTCCTCTTCATCATGATTATAAACACAACTGCTAAAATCTTTAGCAAAACTACTAAATCTCTCAAATGTATCAATAAGATGTTTCGCTGCATTTTGATACATATGCCACACACATAAACGATGATCTGTTTCAAGCCATTGTGAAGCATGTGCTTTCGCCATTGCAGCGTCTTGATTTGTAAGGATCGTCATTGGTTTTTTCCCTGACATTGCTTTCAAAAATGAATCAAATAACCACATAAAAGTATCACATGTTTCATCATATAACAATGTTGCACCAAATATAACACTTTGCTTATGATGATTAACACCAACAAATAATGCAAAATGTCACGACCCGGAACCACCCTCGAGTCCGTGACAACCGCCGCGATGTCCCGATATGTACTCATTCCCCGAGTACCATATCGAAACCTCGCAAGGCTCTCGTACCAGTCTTTCTAGTTCCCCTGTGAGTCTCTATTTATTTATTCCATACTTTAAAACATTTCGTCCCTTTTCGAACCAAAACAGGGAAAAAGACAGAAATTACTACACAGGGGCGTTTCGGTCATTTTTCGTCGAAAATTTCAAAGTTTGGAAAAAATGTTACTTACGCGTAAAGAATTCATAAATTGAAGTCGGAATTGGAATCGGATATCTAAAATGTGATATTCGAGTGAAATTACATTTAATGGAATAAAATAATAATATTTCATAAAATAAAACATTTTCTTATAAAACAATTTTTATATAGATATCCGGATATAATTTTTACAGCGTAAAAACAAAATATATTATTACACATAGTAATACCAATAACTGAAGTATAAAATCTAATTCACAATGTTAAGTGGGCCCAAAGTAGATAAATACAGTCTACGAAATGAACCTGGGCACAGAAGGTTATCTCTCTAAACCTTCTCCTCAACAAAGTCCTCTATCTACAACTGTTTGTGAGCCTGAAATGGGGAAATTGAGGGGTGAGTTTTACAACCCAGTGAGTCAGATAAATACCATCCACGACATCTAAAGTCGAGTAGATGGAGACAATTTATATATATAAAGGCCATATCACCAAGAAATTTATAATACCCAGTTTCGTAAAATTATGCTAAATAATTGCATTAATTCCAACACAAGGCTTATGATTTATTTGAAAAAAAATCAGGCTTTGACCAAATTTTTATACTCGTGAACACTTGATCAGAGTGTCCTATCGAGTACGCCAAGGCTGTTACAATTTATTTTGTAATTGAAAAATATAGCCGTTCCTTGGCGTTGGTCTAATTCACTCTCACGTGGGGTTAGACGTGGAGTGAATTTTCTGGGTATCTCGGGAGTTATCCTACGCGCCTCTCCAACCGAGATTATATAATTCTTGAGTTTACCGTGCTCCTCCTAAAGGCAGTCCACGGAAACCCGCCACTGCAGCGACTCATCAACCCACCAATCGATAATAATTCATGGCATAACAAGGCAATTTTCATACAAACCAGCCTACACGGCAAACAGCAATTCATGCAAATTTTAATACAATAAACCAGCCAAGCATGCTCACCAAGATCATAAGCCACAATTTCAATTTTTAATACATAAACGAAATTTCATGCCGGTTTCCACATACTCAGTGTTAAAAATCTATTTTTTTCGATTTAAAAATCATTTATGAAATTCAATTTATTTTTCATAACACATAACCAAATAAATCTACTTCAGATATTGAAAACGGTAATTTATCCACTCACCTTGTCACAGGAGTGCCCGATACTCCCGTTTTTAATTTCACTACACCGTTTTTCTCCGGTGTCTGGGGGACCCACCACCTAGGCGATACGTGTGACACAAATTTCAATAAATTGTGTCAATTTCTCATAATCAATTTCAGGCTCTACGTGATGCATGAACTGAGCTAAAAATGATTCGGACAGTCGTTTATTCACGTTGTCCGACCGACTCGCCTATACGCGTCTAAATTGCTAAAATCCTTATTTTAATTCCGATTTGACCCGTTTTAGTTTCTAATTGTTCGATTACATTCCAATTACTCAATGACAGCAACTACGGGTCAATTTACCAGTCCTAGACTGAAAATTACGATTTTACCCCTAACGGGTAAAAATTCAATTTTTTCTCCGAAAATTCTCATTAATTTCCTATATCCATAATTCACCATAATTCATCAAAATACCTCAATTATATCCAATTGGACTTAATGTCCCTCAGTGTGATACAAAATTTCAGTCCCGGACTGAAATTACGAAAATACCCCTAGTGGGTAAAAATTTCAGTTTTTGTTCTAAAAATTCTCATAATTTTTCTACACCATTAATTCATCATAATTCTTATAAATACCATGAAATCTCATCACTTTCAGCACAGATTTCTCTCCTGGAAATTTCAGTATAATCGGTTTTAAATGGAAAAAATCCTATTCCTTGCTTATTTTTACCATTTTTCATTTCTACCTAACTAACAACAACTAATTAACTTAAAATCCAATCAAATCAAACTCAAAAATCCCTCCCTTAGGTTCAGCCAGCATAGGGTTCATTGTGCAAGCTCATGTTTAAAGCATGGAAAATAAAAAAGAACATATGGGTAGTGTAGATCAAGAAGAAATTTAAAGAAATTTTACCTTTTTCCTTGTGAATTGTTTGAATCTCTACACTTCCCCTTTGATTTCTACTTAGGGTTCTTAGTTCTTCTTCTTTTCTCTATTCTTGTTGCCTTAGCCGAATTTTACAATGCTTTGGCTGATATTTGATGGCTTTTATTACTTAAATAATAAAATAATCTATTTTTACACATGTTTTGGTACTATTCAATATTTTATTATTATTTTTTTTTTTTGAATTCTTTTCAGCCCAAAAATTCCAGCCCTTATCCTCTGAGTTTCCAGAAGCTTCTAGAAGAAATTTAATAATTTTTTATAGTGTAATTTTATGAAATTACACTTTTGCCCCCGAAAAAGTGCAAAATTACATTTTTGCCCCAAAAATTGAAAAATTGCCACAAGGCATATTTTTCAGTCCCCAAACTCATACCATACTCCAAATTGTCAAATTTGATCTAAATTCTCTCGAAAAATTAAATTTGGCCTTCCGATGGCAAAATTACGATTTTGCCCCTACATTCCAAAAATCACCGAAACTTCTTCTTTTTCCACTTTTCAACTTCAAATAACACTTCAATTGATTAATATGGTCAATCTAAATCAAATGGAATCAAAAAATCTTTTTCAAAAATTCCAAATTCATCCTTTAATGGCAAAATTACTATTTTGCCCTTGTGTCCCAAAAATACCGAGAATTGTACTTTTCACTGCTAAACTTCATTTTATGTTCCCAAACATCATATTATATTTCGTATAATCATTCTTGGTCATTAAAAATCAAAATCTTTATTAAAATCCTCATTCTGTCCTGAAATTGAAAAATGACCGTTTTGTCCCTAATCGGTCAATTTTCCCGATTAACTCCAAATTGAACCTCGAACTCCAAATTCTCATTTTAAACCAATCCATGGGTTTTAGTTTTCTCAAATTCATTCTCAATTCTCTATTTAAACTGGTTCAAAACTTATTTAACTTAACCATACCTTTAGGGGCAATATTGTCATTTAACTTGTTTCCCGGGGCAATTCAATATACAAACATGCTGTCCAAAGCATGTGAATAACCTGTCACAGATAAATTAGGGTCAGGTGTTACACAAAAGGTCTACCCTCTTTATTTTTTCTATATGTTGTATCAAAACATACCACATCTCCAAAAGATTCATAATCTAATTTCATTCTAGCATTTGTCCAGAAAATATTTGTGATGAGATCATCAAGATCAACTTGGATAGCATAAGAAAAATTAGGGTCATCATGTTGCATATTTTATAGATACTCTAAGATACCACTAGTATCTCCAACTTTCATTGCTTTTGTTCTCTTGGAACGTAAGTAATTATTGTAGTCCTCAAGAATAAAACCAAGATTCTCGAGTCCACCAACTTTTCTTGCCAAAACCCCAACACTCTCTTTTGGTGCTATTCCGGAGCAATCAGCAATTTCAAGTTCAACAGCTTCAGGGAGATTAATTGCCCTTTGAGACCTTAAAAACATACGCTTTTGTAGAGAAGCTAATGCATTTGTATGTTCAGCAATAAATTTAGTAACACATAATTTATTGTCATATCATGAAACTTTTAATACAGCTAAGCACCCAAATCTTGTTTCTGAACGATGACTTTTGACATTATCATCTTTTTTATCATTTCTTCGAGTTCCTTGACAAGAACAACAAAAAACCCTATCTACCCAATTACTATGTTTATCCTTATGTCCTTTACTTCTTTCGAATACTAAATCCAACTTTTTTGGCATATCTGTTGTAAAAATCATAAATATCTTGTTCTGTTTCAAATTCCATTTCAACTTTTGGAATAATTTCATATGACATATTTGCATGAGCTGAAATCATAATATTAGTATTAAAATCAATCATGTTTAAACACTTATCTTGCTCAAGATTCTGCTCCTCCATTGGTTCAATCGATGGGAGAATATCATCTTCAGTAAATTCTAATCTTCGACACAATTGATCTTTATTAATTGTATTTGTAATTTCTGTATCCATACCCTAAAAAATAAAAAGTAAGCAAATTTAGTTATCTTTTAAATTAATAGAAGAATCATATCTTTTTTTCTATTATCAATATTTTCATGAAAGAACAAAATACATAATGGAACATGAATAATTATAAATAAGACATAAAAAAAACTGAATACCTTTCAAAAGAAAAATATGAAAAACGTTATTTACAAGCATAAAATTCAATAAAACATCATATAATGAATCAATAAATATAAAATTAAAATATAAAAAATTAATAAAAAAACTTACAAAAAAATATCTTGCCAAAAAGTGAAAGTGAAGTAAAAGAGGAATAAGCAGCCAATACCTTCAAAAAGAGAAGTAGGCAGTAAACAGGAAAAAAACCTAACTTGACTTTTGTTTTTTTATTTTTGAAGTAATGTTAAGAAACGACGTTAAGTTAAGAAACGGCGTTAAAACTTTAGCACTGCCGTTTTTAGCCTCCATTAAGGAATAAGACAGATGGCAAAAATATGGAGAGGGGGCACGGATGGGGGCGCAAAAAAGAGGGCAGAGGATTTGTGTTCAGCAAAATGTGGGAATGAAACTAGTTAGAGCCAAATTTTAAGGACAAGGAACGGAATTTACTCCATGAAAAATCACTCCTCACGTGAGAGATATTAGGAAAGAGAATTTAAACAATAACACATAAAATAGCTGTTTTTTATAATACATTTTTATTCAAAAGAGGAGCATGTGCAACGAGGGTGTCAGTCTAGGCATCATCATTATTGAGTTGTATCCAACAGCTTGTAAATACCCAGCTAGCAGAGTATCATTAATATATTTTCAAAATTTTCAAAAAACGAGCAATAAAAGGAAGAGGCTTAATAATTTTAAAAGTTTAAAATTAAATATTTAAATAATTTCTTTAAATTAAAAATTTTATTAAAATTTTTAATTAAAATTTTAATTTAATAAATCAATTAGTATATAAAATAAAAATAATATAACAATATAATATAAACTCTAAATTAAAATAAAAATATTTGTAAAGATTAAAATAATAATACCTAATTATTGAATACTTATTATAAATACCAAATGAAGCTTACGATTTTATGAAAATAATAGCATAATAGACTTCTTGTATATTCTTTAGAGGAAAATTAAAGTTAAAAAATAAACAGCAAATGAAGAAAGAAGAATTTAAAAGTGAATATTATAGATTAAAAAAATAATTAGTTTTATATATAATAGCTATTAGAGATAATTAAATACGTTAATTGATTGAAAATAGAAGAAATAATTAAGAAAAAAACCGTTAGAGATAATTAAATATATATTACTGTTAGTTGATTGAAAATAACAAAAATAATTGAGAATTAATAGTATTGTAGCAATTCAAAAGTGATAAAAAATTTAGATTTATTAAATATATAATTAGAGAAGTTAAAGAATATATTATTTTATTAATTATCTTGACTTTTACATGAAAAATGAGTTAAATAGTTGAGAATTAATAAGAATGTGAAAAAAGAATAAAATAGATATTTATTAGATATAAGAGAATAGATAGATATTTTATTAATTATTTTAATTTTTGTATATTTTTAATACAATTAATTATATTATTATTATTATAAAATTAAAGGTTTATAAAAATTTGAGGCATCCTTGAGCCGGTAATCATATCAAGTTTCTCCTTATGGCTGTTATAATTTCTTTTCCAAGTTTTTTTCATTGTTTTCATAAAAATAAGACATATAAGGAAGCTGATGAAGAGCAGGGCCATGCTAGACATATATTTTCACTGAAGATCATAAAAGATCAGGTTCATAATCTTTACTTTTGGGTTTTCTTTCTATCTCCCCTCTATACTTTGCTATGCAAACTCAACAAAATTAGCAGACTAATAAGCCCTTTCAGGATATTTTTGTACCAAAATCTGAATAAGTTTCTTATTAGATTTCGTTCCCTGTGCAGGGAAGGAATGTATGAGAAATCTGTGTGGAACACTCATTGGAGCAAGAATCAATTAGTTACTTGTCTTGTGCAGAGGTGGTGAAGGTTAAATGGTTAGTTAGCTTCGGCCTTGGACCATAGCCCGAAAGTCTTCCTATATACGGGTAGCTTCTCCCTATTACTGCATAAGTTAATGCTGTTCCCAACAACTATCTCCGTCTCAAAGAGTTGGATTATCCTACTGGAAATGTTACATTACCCAATTATTTTCTTTTTAATGGATAGCCTTTTAATATATTGTTATTGTCTTCTTTGTAGTTCACTGTTAAAAATACCCAGGATATTATTTTCTTTTTATCTTTTGGTGATAAAGATTCTGAAGGTAAATAAGTTACCTCCAAACCATGTCAGCGGTTAGGTTTTCACTCACAACCACTTCAAGATAGGATTTCACATGAAACTTCATTTTGAGAGAATGGGAAATGTTTTTTATTAGTGCAATGGGAAGGCAAGGATCCCCGAGGAAGTCCACATCTCAAACCTCAGAATGCTAACATTAACATACCTCCCAAGATAAAGTCTTATCAGATTAGATTTCATATACTTCAGCAAGCAATGATATCCTCTTGGGAGAACATGGTACACAAGTTTCAGTTTACCAATTTTGATGTTTAAAGATCAACTTTTCCAATTTACAGTGACTTTCTGTCATTGTACTGGAATTCTCTATTAGAAGTAAGAATTGGAAGATATAAATGGTTCAAAGATCATTGGTATCAGAATTAGAATTAGCTTGGTAAGGCATCTATTTCAATGGCCTCAAGTTATACTGTTACATCTACAACATTAGAACATACCACTGCTGTCACGACCCGGAACTCCCCATCGGGTCCATGACAACCGTCGCGAAGTCTCGATAGATTTTCACACCTCAAATACCGATCGAAACCCCGCAAGGTTTTCTTATCAGCTTTCACGCTTCCCCGGTCAGCGACGATTACGAAATGTCACATTTCAAATACCTCAGGTCATTTTCAATTCAAAAATGCTAAAATAATTTCATCTGACTCATAGGAGCGTTTTCATCGTTTTTTACTGAAAATTTCAAAATTTGCTAAAAATGTAGTAAATACGTATAAAACACATTTATCATGATAAAAATAAATTTAAGTATCTAAAATATATATTTGAAAATAAAATTTAATTATTTGAATATAATAAAATAATATATTTTCTCATAAAACAAATTTTATAAAACTATTGATAAACAATTTTCGCAGCGTAAAAATTAATTATGTTTTTACATACTTTAATACAAAATACTATAATATTAAAATTAAATTACAGTGACACGTGGGTCTCAAAACTAACCAGAATGTCTCGGGAACTGTGAACCTACAGTTCTCGTCGATTCAAGTCCACTGCGGTCCTTGATCGAATCAGCTAATTATGGATGCTTTAAGCCTGTAAGGTGTGAAAAAAAAAAGGGTGAGATTATAAAATCTTAGTGAGTAAACATTTACCATCGAAACTATCTAAAGTCGAGTAATATGAGACAATTAATGTAAACTAGTGTAAAGTGATTATAACACTTTATTTCCTTTCACTGAGTAAATTAATTTTGTTTCACTTGAAAATTTACATGGCTTATGATTATTGGCAAAATCGTGGCTTGTGCCAAAAAATCTCATGCTTGGTGACACCTTGATCAGAGGTATTCAACCAAGCCCGCCAAGGCTGTTGAAATTATCATAATTATTCAAAATTAGCCCTTCCTTGGCGTTAGCTGAGTTCGCCTTCACGTGGTGGTTTAACATGAAGTGACTTTGTCATATCTCAAGATAATTAAATAAATAACCTTGTACTCCTCTACACTGAGATATTGGTATATAGGGGTTTTACCGTGCCACCTCTAATTAGGCCGGTCCACAGAAACCCATCTACTGCAGCAGATTTCAATCCACCAACTAAATAAACATTTCAATAACATGAATTGGCAATTTTTATTGCTAAACATTTTATCAACACAAAGCAGTTTATATACATTTTCAATACAATAGTCAATTAGCCAATCATGCTATAAACATCATAAGCCAATAAATTTTAAATCGTAATTTTACATTGAAACACGGGGTCTCCAATTACTCTAATTTCAAATCCAATATTCGATTTTTTAAATCAATTGATAAAAATCCGATTTATTTGATAAATTCCATTTATTTCATAAATTAGTATTTTTCTCAATAAACAAGAAATTTTCCATTCTAAAATAATTTTCATAAAATCATCAAATTAAATAAAATTCCTCTAGATAATTAAGGTGATAAATTATCCACTCACTGTTCTAGGAGTAGAGATACTCCTATTCTTCGTCCTCGGGTGCAGTCTCTTACTCGAATCAGTTTACTCACCACCTATCCATAATTCATGACACAAAATTCAATAAATTGTGTCAATTTATCATAAATTATTTCAGGCTCTAAATGCATGGAATGTCCTACAAACTGTTTGAATAACCGTCTAAACACGGTATTCAACTTAATTCCCCTACACACGTCTAAATTGCTAAAATCCTCGTTTTAATTCCGAATCGATTTTTTTCACTTTCTACCTCAATTATATCCAATTTGACTTAATGTCCCTCAGTGTGATACAAATTATCAGTCTCGGTCATAAATTACAAAAATATCCCTAGTGGGTAAAAATTCTGATTTTTGCTCTAAAAATTCCCATAATTTTTCCAACTCCATAATTCATCATAATTCATCTAAATACCATGAAATCTCATCACTTCCAGCAGCAATTTCTCTCCTGAAAATTTCGGTATAATCGGGTTCAATGGAGAAAAATCATTTTTCTCACTAGTTTTTGTTACTTTCCATTTCTACCCACCTAATAATATTAAATCACCCTAAAATCTACCAACAAAATAAATCAAAACCCACCTAAGGATGCTGGTTCAGCAAGGGATCATCATACCCATATGTTAATTTTGCATGAAAATGAAAAAAGAATGGATGGGTAATGGAAATCACATAGAAAATTAATGAATTTTACCTTTTAATTGCTTGAACACTTGATTTTTCCTTGTTTTCCCCAAATTTTCAGCCTAGGGTTCTTCCTCTCCCCTTCTTCCCATCTTGCTTGCCTTAGCTGACCTTCCTTGAGTGAAAATGGGCTGATTTTTGTAGCTTTTTATCACTTCATAATTAAATATTCAATATTTTCACATGTTTATTTACTTTTCATTATTTTATCATTATTTATTTTCCTTTTTGAATTTCTTTTTCAGCCACAATATTCCAACACTTATCCTTTACATTTCCTGAAGCTTCTAGAAAATTTTCAATGATTTTTTATAGTGTAATTTTATGAAATTATACTTTTACCCCCGAAAAAGTACAAAATTACATCTTTACCTCAAAAATTAAAAAATTACCACAAGGCATATTTTTCACTCCTCAAACTCATACCACACTCCAATTTGTCAAATTTAATCAAAATTCTCTCGAAAAATTAAATTTGATCCTCCGATGGTAAAATTAACATTTTGCCCCTATACTCCAAAATGTACCGAAATTGCATTTCCTTTCCACTTTTCAACCTCAAATTATGTTTTAACTAGTCTAAATAATCAATTCTAAATTAAATGGGGCTAAAATCCTATTTAAAAATTTTCGTTTTGACATTTAGTGGTAAAATTACTATTTTACCCTTGTATCTCAAAAATACCGAGATAACACTTTTTCACTGTTAAACTTTATTTTATACTCCAATAATCATATTGTATTTCATATAATTATTCTTGGTCATAAAAATCAAAATCTTTATTAAAAATCTCCATTTTATCCTGAAATTAAAAAATGACCGTTTTGTCCTTATTCGGTCAATTTTTCCGATTAACTCCAAACTGAACCCCGAACTCCGAATCACTGTTTTAAGTCAATCAATGGGTTTTAGTTTTCTCAAATTCATTCCCCATTCTCTGTTTAAACTGATCTAAGACTTATTTAACTTAACCATACCCTTAGGGGCAATATTGTCATTTAACTTGTTTCC
The DNA here is from genome assembly GCA_036013995.1 of Theobroma grandiflorum. Taxonomy (NCBI): domain Eukaryota; kingdom Viridiplantae; phylum Streptophyta; class Magnoliopsida; order Malvales; family Malvaceae; genus Theobroma; species Theobroma grandiflorum. Next base: position 12,610,764 of record CP142132.1, on the reverse strand, counting down.
CGGGGCAATTCAATATACAAATATGCTGTCCAATGCATGTGAATGACTTGTCACAGATAATTTAAGATCAGGTGTTACAACTGCATACTTAAATCAGTAGGCTCTCATTTTCCTCTACCTTCGAATTTATCAGTCAGCTGTATGGCTTGCTTCTAAAATTGGTGTTTACTGCTCTTACAGAGGTATGCTTCTGAACTCTTACAAAACATTCAGATTTCTGGAGATAAATCTGATAATCTCTCAACTTCAGAAGGAGTTTTATGCAAGAGAATTGAATTTTTTTTGGAGAACTCCAACAGTAAGTTAGCATTTAAATGTAAGCTTGTTCGCAGACATAAAAGCTACAACGAATAGCTGTAAGGATAATTGTTAGTGCAAATGTTGGTCCTTACTCTCAAGCAATGAATAGCTGTAAGTATTACATTAGCCTTTTGAACCACCTTTCCCTTGTTCATTAGAAAATTTTGAAATTGGTTTAGATGACTGCATTCACTTGTGAAGCCTTGCAAGGTTGATTTATTGGTCAATATGTGTCACTCCCAGCACATTTGAAATAACTTATCAGAAATACATGATTCAATTTCTTCCCAAACAATACATAACTGAGAACAATCCCTCTAACAAAACAACCAAGCTTTGAATTTGGATAGCAAATTCAAGGTGCTAAAGCAGACGATCATTGAGAACGTTCTGACTTTGCAATTGGAGGAAGACAGACATTGTCCAGCGGTTGTTGAGGTAGGAAATTTTATCATCTCTATTAGATCAAATGAGAATGTTTGGTATCCACGTACAAATATTTGATGGTTGCTGGAGAATGTCAATAAAAAACAGGATAAAAGATCCGCTAGCTTAGATGATGATTCTGAACTCAAAGACAATACTAATTGGTTTGCCTGGAGGAATGAACCTGAACAAAAGTTATTAAAAGCCAGCGATCGCAAGAAAGTACAGAGATGTAGCGGCAGCAGCTCAAAAGGCTTTAGAATCAGCAGCCTATAACAGCTGCCATTGAACTCTCGAGAACTTAATCAGAAGAATCTGATTTATCCATATGATGAAACTGATTCTATAACTTTTAGTTAAAAAAGGAGAGGTTTCATATAAATATTAATATTTTTATAATGATTAAGATTTATTGATTTTAAATTTTATTATATTTGATAAATATTATAATATTTATAATTTTTTATTATAAATTTGAATAATAAAATTATATTTTAATTGTATATATTTTAATTTAATCATGTTTTAGTCAAATTAATTGTATCAATCGTGTTGATCGTATAAACATGTTATAAATCATATAGATTTTAATTATGTTAATCATGTAAACAAATTGTGTCATGTTGTATAAAATTTAACCTGACACGTTCAATAAATGCATTAATCATGTTATGTTACAGGTTTATTATATGTGTCCATATTCAAGTTTTAAATCCTGACATGATTAATTAATTATGTTGTGTTCGTGCTTGCTGGTATAATTGTTAATACTCTATGTTTACACAATACGATTAAGATACGAAAATACATATTGTTAGATTTATGTGTTATGTGTCTATCTTCTATTAATAAAATATATTTTGCCTTTTTAAAAAATTATTACATTATATCTATATATATTCACAATATATATTTTGAAAATTAAAACTATTTTATTCATAAAAATATATATATTTTGTACTTAAGCATATTTTTCTTTATTTTTATAATAAAAAAGCTGAAATTTAACAAATATACCCTGTATATATCAATGTGGCGCTATATAAATTAATCAAAAAGCTTTGAAGATACGGTATTTTGGTTTTCTTATTTTAAAAGTTTACTACTAGTTCATTTATAACAAAGTGCAATCTTTTGGTTTTAAAATAATATTACACTAATAGTCTAATAATAATGTATTACACAACATCGGAAAAAAAAAAAAAGGTATTCAAGTGCAAATTTTACACTAATAGAAAGATCAAAACAAGACTTTTCCCATTTGTAATCAAATTTTATCCTACCACTTAATTAGCAACAAGTCAACAACAATGTTTTTTCTATTCAATGAAATTACGTGCACATGCAGATATTAAAAGTATCACAGCTAAACAATTATCATTATGTACGTATAACTATAACTATTATCAATAATAGAATTAGGATTTCGTGTTTGGGAGGACAAATAAGAAGTGGGTCGATCATGGAAATTCAGGCACAAGTTTGGAGAATAATTCTTTTCCAATAAAGCATACTTGGTTCACTAGAAGGAATAGAATGAGAATAGAATAGTCATTCTAAAAGAATAGAATAGAGAAAAAATAACTATTATGTAAATTAGTTCAAGGGAATGGAATGCGATAGAAATTGTTATTATTTCTTATTCTATTGTTTAGTTGGTAGGAATAATTTTAAGAATTGTTAAGAAATAATGGGTGAATGATAAAAATATCCTTTATTAAAATTTAAAGATTTTTTAATTAAAAAACAAAAATACTATGATGGGAAAAAATACTCTTTATTAAAATTAAAAAATTTATTTTTTAAAAGATAAAAATATTATAAGTAATAAAATTAAAATAACTATTACTATAATTGTCACGTCCCGGAACCACCCATCGGGCCCGTGACAACTGTTGCGACGTCCCGATAGGTACTCATTCATCGAGTGCAAATCGAGACTCCGCAAGGCATCTCATATCAGTTTTCCATCTACCCTATGGTTAATGATTTTCCAATAAACATTTTTCAATAAATAAAAATTCGTGTTTTGAACCAAAACAATTAAATCGCACCATTAACCACACAGTGGCATTTTCGTCATTTTTTTTCAAAAATTTCAGAATCGGTAAAAATATTACAATTTATTATAAAACAATATTTTTATAAACACCAATAATCAAATTTGTACGCGTAAAAGCAAAATGAGTTATTACATACTGTTATACAATTAAACAAATCATGTACATGAATTACAATGACATGTGGGCCCAACTATATATAACTATGTACCTTTGTGCATGCTAAGAACTCGGCTTCAATAAAGCCTCTATGTGCACACCGAGTGCTACCAAAAATCTCGAGCCTGTAAGGGGGAGGAGAGGGTGGTGATTTTTATAACCCAGTGAGTTGGATAATTATCATCTACGACATCTAAAGTCGAGTAGATGGAGACAATATAAAAACGTAATGCTATCATGTATTTCATAGCATCAATTACACCAAATTTAATTCAATTATACAAAGCAATCATATTTTAGCAAAACACAAGGCTTATGATTTATTTATAAAAATCAGGCTTAAGTCAAATCTCATACTCACAGACACTTGATCAGAGCATCCAATTGAGTTCGCCAAGGCTGTTAGAATTTCATAATTTTTCAGATGTAGCCAATCCTTGGCGTTGGCTAAACTCATCTTCACGCGGTGGTTTAACGTAAAGTGAATCGTAACATTACCTCGAGAGTTACCCTACTCGCCTCTCCGACCGAGATAACAATTAGTCGGGTTTTTCCGTGCTCCTCCTAAAGGCAATCCACGGCAACCCTCACTGCAGTGTTTTATTAATTATGATCCACCAACTTTACAAAATTTACAGTAGCATAACAAGGCCATTTTAATACTAGCCAACCTGCACGGCAAATAGCAATTCATGCCAATTTTTAACACAACAAATCAGCCAAGCATGCTCACAAAGATCATAAGCCATAATTTCAATTTTAATACATGAACACAAATTAATACCAGTCTCCATATACTCAATGTAAATAAATAAATCAATTTTTTTTGATTTAAAAATCATTTACAAATTCAATTTATTTTTAAATCACAGAAGCAGATAAAACTACTCTAGATATTGAAAACGGTAAATTATCCTCTCACCTCGTCACAAGAGTGCACAATACTCTTGTTTTTAATTCCACTACACCTTATATTTTTTTTTCCGTGTCCGGGAGCCCACCACCTATACACGATTCACGACACAAAATTCCATTATTGGTGTCCAACCAATATAATTTATTTCAGGCTTTACATACTTGAAAATTGAGTAAAAATGGTTCGGACAGTCGTTAAATCACGGTGTCCGACCGACTCGCCTACACGCATCTAAATTGCTAAAATCCTTAATTAAATTTCGATTTGACCCATTTCACTTTCTAATAGTTTAATTCTATCCATAATGTTCAATTACAGTGAATATGGGTCAATGTATCAGTCATAGACTGAAAATTATAATTTTACCCTTAGTGGGTAAAAATTCTGATGTTTGCTCGAAAAATTCTCATTAATTTCCTATATCCATAATTCATCATAATTCATCAAAATACCTCAAATAAACATTATTTCAGCAACCAATTTCTCTCTCTAAAATTCAACCTAGGCTAGGAAACATAGGAAACAATTATTTCTTTGCTAATTTTGCTTACTAACATGTTATACTAACCTAAAACACTAACATAATTCATAACTAACCAAATCCATTATCATTCTCTCTCTAAACCCATTTTGATCAGCCAAGAAACCCTTAAGAAACCATGCAATTTAACCATGGAATTGATAAAATAAAGCATGGGTAAGCTAGATCACAAGAAAAATCAAGAAAATTTACCTTTTTCTAACTTGAATTCTTGAATTTTCTTGTTTTGCCTTTGAATCTTGACCTAGGGTTTATGGTTTCTTCTTTTTCTTCTTCTTGCTGGTTAAGGCCGACACTCCCATGGCATTTTAAGTAAATTTTAAGTCTTTTTATAACTTTAAATAAAATATTATTATTTTATTATACTTTTGAATTTTTTATTAATATATTTTTTTTCATTTGACTTTTTATCCACCATGCATTTCTTCACTTATTCCTCCAGCCATAGAAGTTTCTAGACTCATAAAAAAAAATCTTGATAGAGAAATTTTACAAAATTACATTTTTGCTCTCGAAAAAGTGTAAAATTACATTTTTACCAAAAAAATTAAAAAATTACCAGTAGACATATTTTTCACTCCTCAAACTCATACCACACTCCAATTTATCAAAGTTGATATAAATTCTCTCGAAAAATTAAATTTGGTGCTCCGATGGTAAAATTACCATTTTACCCATATACTCCATCAAAAATTGAAACTTTTCACTGTTAAATCCTCAAATCATGTTCTAAATAATCTAAATAATCAATCTAAATCAAATGGGGCCACAATCTTCTTTAAAAATTCTCGTTTTGACCTTTAGTGGTAAAATTACTATTTTACCTTTGTGTCCCAAAAATATAAAAAATTACATTTTTTCACTACTAAATTTCATTTTATGCTCCAATAATCATATAATATTTCATATAATTATTCTTGGTCATTTAAAATCAAAATCTTTATTAAAAATCTCCATTTTGTCCTGAAATTGAAAAATAATCGTTTTGTCCCTAATCGGTCAATTTTTCCGATTAACTCCAAACTGAACCTCAAACTCCGAATCACTATTTTAAGAAATCCCTGGACTGTGAAATTGAGGATTTCACTCTTGAAATCCTTGTTTGAACTTGTTCGAGGTTTAATCGACTCAATAGTATTACTAAGGGCAACATAGTCATTTAAATTGTTTCTCGAGGTAATTCAATATACAAACATGCTATCCAATACATGTGAATGACCTGTCACAGACAAATTAAGGTCGGGTATTACAATAATTAAATAATATTTTCACCAAAATACAAATATATTTTTATTATAATTTAATAATATTTTGTATTAGAAGATAATTAAACTTTTTATTATAATTAAATAATATTTAATATTAAAAGACAAAATATATTCTTCATTAAATTTAAATAATGCTAAATAATATTTTTTATTACATTTATTATATTCAAATAATAATATTAAAAAATATTTTTTATAATATTTGTTATAGTTAAACAATATTAATATATTAAATAATATTTAAATATTTTCACTTCCTTTTTTTTATAAATGAAGTAAAAAATTTTGTGCATTCTATGCTTTAGAGAGAGGAGTGAGGAAGAGAGAGAAAAAATAGGTTTATTATATTTTTTATAAAGAAATTTTTTAAAGTGTAAAAAGATATATTTGTTTAATCAACTTTTTTTCTTATTCTCAACAATTTGAAATAGCCATTATCAAGGGAGTCTTGGTAATAGCTATTCAGGCTTTTTTTGGAATGGATATTCCGAAAAATAGTCATTCTATTGAACTAAATGCAACTTTATTTCAAAAATAAGAATAGGAGAGGAATGGTTATTCTATTCTCCACAACCAAGCATGCCCTAAGTTTTAATTTAGTCTATTAAAATTAGTTGTTCACTAATTGCAATCAAGACATTTCATCAAGTAAAAAAATTATTATAAAAGTAAAATTCTAAAGTCTAAAAAAAGACAACAATATACTATGAAGTTTTAAAATTGTTGAGAGGACAAGACCCTATTAGCCCCACATTTCCGCAGTCAGTAACTGTTACATATCCATAAATAAAACAAATAAAACCACCATATAACCATAAAACATTTAAGATCAAATTGAAGCAAACCCGCAGGTTACATATTGCGGGACTTAAACTTGATATCAAAATATTTTAAACCTTTTTTAAAGATGAGGCAAAGTCCTTTAGGATGGGTACCAGACTAATCTTCCATCCATACAACTTCTATCACTTTCTTCCTTTAAATAAAAAACAAACTTCTATCACTTTCTTTATCATGAAGACGTCTTTCGCGACTTTAAAAAATGGGACCAGACTGAGGTACTTCTGGACACATACATTCAAGGGGTACGAACTAATAAAAGTCGAAAGAGACTTGTGAAACAAGCAGCATGGCCCATCAATTATTATTTTTTTAATAATTAAAGATAGGAGAATTTAAATTTTATTTTTTAAGTAAAAATATTATATATTAATCAATAAATTAAATATTTAAATGTATGACTATCAATTATTGGTCTCATAAAAAAATAAAAAAAAAAGCAAATGATATAAATATAAAAATTAAAATTTTTAATTTTTTTTATTTATGAATCCCAAAATGAAAAGACAAAGGAAAATTTCAGGGTTGAATCCTTCCCATATACAGTACTGCAACAATTAAAGAAACCTTGAATGTAACATCCCTTAGAAATATGACAAGTGCTGAAAAACTGAACAACCTTGTACCGAGATAATAATGCATGAACATGTCTTCCAAAACGCTAGCCGATACGTGATTGTTGCATGTACTTTTACTATTTGCTTTTAGCCTTTAGCACGGTAATACTGTGAAAAAAAAAAAAGAAAAACGGTGAAGTGTAATGAGTTAACAAAATTAAACTGCAAGTGTAGTTCCATTACAATCCACTACACTAATTCATAATAACAATCAGAACTGCTTTTGCATACAAGAGTGGGACAGTTAATTTTATTTAGATAATTAACTTTCATAAATAGAATTAAACAAAGTAAAACTTAACTTTCATAAATAGAATTAAACAAATTAAAAATTAACTTTCATGTAATAGTAAATTAGACAATTTAATTAATTGATTTATGTGATATTAGACCATTTACTATTGCATTTAATTTATTAAACGTTATGGTAAAATCAGACCTTTTAATAAAATACCCAATTAATAAATTAAATTAATTAACGAATCAATATAAAATTAAGTCAACCTCACACATAATACACCATTCCAATCTAAAATATGTTGATTTCACACTTCCTCTTTGCCATCGAGACAAGGCCTCATAACCTCCCTCTTTTTAGGTTCTTAGTCATTCATTGATGTGGATAGTACAATTGCATTTCGTTGATAGTTTGTAACTTGATATCATCACCTTTTGATTTGATCACAAGTCTCACCCTCCAATCGCTTAACTTTTTAGTGTTTTCTTTTTGGATCAAGTAGTTTTGAAAAATAATATTTTCATCGCCAATATTTGTAAATATTATCATTTTTGTTAATTATCGTTAAAAATTATGAGGCATCTCATGTGACATACCACATCAGATGCTTTGCCACATGACAAAATCCACTATATAGTAATAAAAAATTTAAGAAGGAATTTAAAAAAGAATTTAAAGAAAAAATTGCTGTCACATGGACATAACTACTTGACAAAGTAGTTTACGTTGATGGTGACGACATGGAATGTTAGGTGCCATATATATTATTTTTTAACAGTTAAATGACCAAAATAATGATACTTATAAAGGCCAATAAAAAGAGAGTTAGTACTTGTTTGGCCTAGTTTTTTTTCAGTTTATCTACCTCTTAAAAGTAAAAATCAGACCAAACATAAATTTTGAAAAATTCTTAAAAAAAAAAGCAGCTTTTTTTTTAAGAATAAAATTTTTAAAAAAAGAGTTTAAAAAAAAGCTCCTCATAAGAGCTTTTTCTTCTCTTCTTTTAAAAATACAAAAAAAAAATTTTATTTTTGTTTCAAAAATATCCTTATCTATTAAAGATAATTACAATATTACTCTTTTAAAAAAAAAATACTCTCTACAATAATTTAAACTAAAATTATAACTTATATAAATAAAAACTGATAAAAAAATTTACCAAACAACTTTAACTTAATTTTAAAAGCTATTATTTTTCATAAGAGCTTCATAATAGCTTTTAAGCTAAAAAAAAACTAGACCAAACAGCCCCTTAGACAAATTTAAAAGTAAGGTTAAAAAAGAATTACGTTGTAGGGATATTCATTATTTTTTATATTGAAAAGTGTAACCTGTGCTGTGAAACAAGGGTGTCAGCCTTGGCGTCATCATTATTGAGTTGTATCCAACAGCTTATAAATACCCAGCCAGTAGAGTACCATTTATACAGCTTCTAAAAAACGAGCCATACGAGTTTCTCCTTATGGCTGTTATAATTTCTTTTCCAAGCTTTTTTCATTGTTATTACAAAAACAAGGGAGAAAAAGAAGCTGGTGAGGAGCAGCGCCATGCTAGAAATATATTTGCACTGAAGATCATAAAAGATCAGGTACATAATCTTTACTTTATGATTTTCTTTCACTCTCTCTTCTCCCCTGTATACTTCGCTAGACAAACTCAACAAAATTAGCAAACTCATAAGCTCTTGCAGGACATTTTTGTACCAAAATTTGAATCAGTCTCTTATTAGATTTTGTTCTCTGCAGGAGAGGAGTGTATAAGGATCTGTGTGGAACACTCATTTGAGCAAGAATCAATTAGTTACTTTTCTTGTGCAGAGGTGGTGAAGGTTTTATGGCTAATTAGCTTCGGCCTCGGACCTTAGCCGGAAGGTCTCCCTATATACGGGTAGCTTCTTGCTATTACTGCACAAGTTAAATGCTGGTCCAAACAATATCTCTGATCCTCAAAGGGTTCAATTGTCTTACTCGAAATATTACATTACTCAAGATATTATTTTCTTTTTGTTTTTTAGTGATAAAGATTCTGAAGGTAAATAAGTTCCAAACCACGCCAGCGGCTTAGGTATTCACTCAGAAATTCTTCACTGACATGATTAACCTGTCTTCTGTATATTTCTTTTTTCTTTTTGAAAGTTTGAATAAGAAATTCATTGCTTCAATAAATACTTACAAAAAGGTCTATCTCACGGTGGCAGACGAACCTCATGGTAATGGGTGACATAAAAAACCAATTCCAGAGGCACAAGCAACCTAAAGTAACGACAAGTTCCCATCCGTCTGGAAAGTTAAAGATCAAATTTACGTCATAAGCTGCATCTTTACACATCCAGATGGCCCCCAAAAGATTAAAAAGCTGCCAGACTAAGGCACATAATTTTGAAGCATATACCTGTAAGGTTTTCTAGGGATATCCCTTCAGAATTACAGCATACAGAGTCGAAAACCCAAAAAATCCAAAAAACATTACAGATCATATCGCAGTTTGGCTGTAGTGAAGTAAAGACTAAATCATGAAGAAAGCAAAGATCAATGAATAAGCTCCTAGGCTGTTTAAAGAAATGATGAAAGCCACAAGGATTTCAGAACTCATTGCCTCCTTTTGTTGGAATATTCACAGAAAATCTAAAAAACTGACAATGAAAAATAAAGAACAGAGTATGAAGGAGCAATTGGGAGAATAAGAGAGAGAAAAGGTTTTAACAAAACTAAGGGTGCGGTAACGCATTGTTTTATTGGCAACAAGAGAGCGCATATACAAGACTGAAAAGTCAACAAAAACAACCTAATTCTCAAACACCATGTAGCCGTAGACGGTTTTCTTAATGCAATACGGTGCCAAAGATTCCAGTAACATTTTCAAGACTTTACACGTGTTTTCCACTGAACGCGAGAAAAATGAAAGGATATAATTCCCTAACAAACACTCGGAAAAAGCAACAATAACAGTAAAAAGTAAATAGTAAAACAACAGTTTTCATTCTCTATAGTCACGTAGCCTTCAATCCATATAGTCACGTGCTCTTCTTCTACCGATTTGAGCTGCATTTATTGTGATCCACCATAAACGTCTTGTAAAAGATCTCAACTACAAGATAGAAAACCATTTCTCAACACTTCCTTGGTGTTCATCTTGTAGACACCCATCGTAGTTCTTAGAAGAACAAATTTCTCCTTGTTCAAACACTTGGTAAATAGATCAGCTATGTGGTCATTAATATTACAGTGCTGAATAGTAATATCTTCATTTTTTATAGATTCTCTGATTGAATGGAACTTCACTTTGATATGTTTGATCCTTCCATGAAAAATTAGATTTTTTGTAATGGATATTGCTAATTGATTATCAATCATCAGAGAAGTTCCTGTTTTCTGCTAAAATCCAAGATCACTCAAAATTTTTCTAATCTAAATGGCTTCATTTGCAATAGCTGAAGTTGAAATATATTCAACTTTTGCAGAAGATTGTACAACCACTTCTTGTTTTTTAGAATTCTAGTAGAAAATTGCACTGCCAAAGGAGAAACAATAGCCTTGTGTACTCTTGGAGTCATCTAAACTCTTTGCCCAATCACTATCATAGTGACCAACCAATTCTCCACTCTGATTCTTTTCAAACTTAAGACCAAAATCAATGATACCCTTGATGTACTGGAGTACTCTCTTTATTGCAAAGTAATGAGTCTAGGAAAGCTTCTACATAAAACAAGATAATAAACTTGTTGGAAAAATCAAGTCAGGTCTTGAGGCAGTCAGATAAAGTAGGCTATCTATAATGCTCTTGTAAATTAAATTATCTGTACCAGGTGCCCCATCTTACTTACTAAGCTTGCAATTTAGGACTAGTGGAGAATCAACAGCCTTACGGTTTTCTAGATGGAATTTCTTCAATAACTCAATAGCATACTTACTTTAATGAATGCTAATATGATCTGTATGTTGATTAAATTGTAAACCCAGAAAATAGTTTTTTTCTCCCAAGTTTGAGATCTCAAATTCTTTCATCAATTTGACTTTGCGATCATTCATAATTGTAGTCTTCGACCTAATAATCAGAAGATTATCAACATACAAAGAGATAATCAATTTAACATTATTAGTAGATGTAAAAACATATAAAATGGGTTCATTAGCACTCTTATGAAATCCTTCTGTAGTAAGAAAATATCAATCTTGTCATACCAAACCCAATGGGCTTGCTTGAGTCCATAGAGAGGTTGGACTAGTTTATATACCTTATTTTCTGTTCCTGGGACCATGAAGCCTTCAAGTTGCTATATAAAGATATCCTTAGTAAGGTAACCATTCAAGAAGGCAGACTTGACTTCAAGATGCCATAGTTTTCACCTTTCCTTAGTAGCTAAAATAGTCAACAATCTGATAGCATCATGTCTTGCCACTAGGGCAAAGGTTTCATTGTAGTCAAATCCATATACTTGAAAATAAACCTTTTATTACAAGTTTTGATGATAGTATTTGGTTGGTTTTCTACCAAGCTTCTGAACTTCATAAAGTTCCTTAGAGCCTCTGACTTAAGCTTCAAAAAATCAATCCAATAGAATTTGAAGACATCATTAATAAAAAGTAAGTAATAAATGTTGCCATTAAGGGAAGAAGTTTTCATAAGACCTCTTAAATCAGTGTGGACAAGCTATAACTTTTCTGTAGCTCTCCATTTCTTTTCTTTTGGAAAAAGAACTCTGCTTTGTTTACCATATTGACAGGTGCTACAAACATGATCTAGCTTGATGATTTTAGGCAAACCTTTAACCAAATTTTGAGTCACCATCTTTTGCATTGAATTGTAGCTAATGTGCCCCAATCGCTTATGCTATATCTTTAAGTCATCTCTATACTAAAGTATGCCTTATGACAACTGTTTTTCCAATCTATGGGATAACACTTGTTCTTCATCTCTACTATCAGTATCTTTTCATCCTTAGGATCAAATATTTTTGCAATATTTGTCCTTGAACAACAAAACATAGTGATTTTTTGTAAGCTGGCCAACATTAAGCAAATTTTGGCTAGCTTCAAGCTCAAGATATACACTAGATATATACTTAAGTCAAGCATCAATGTCCATAATTATTGTTTCAGTGCCTTCAATTTTCAAAAACACTCCATTACCAATTTCAACTCTGCCTCTGTAGCTCCTATCTAGGGTGGTGAAGTTTTTTTCATCTCCAATCATATGGTCGGAGATACCAATGTCAATTAACCATACTTTTTTCTTAAATGACTTTGTACTCTCTTTAACCATAAATAGCATTTCATTTGATGCCTCAACCTCCTCTGTAACTATAGCATTCTCATCAACATGAGTACTTTTGTTCTTACAAACTCTCTCTACATGACCAAACAGATTACAGGACCTACATTTCACATTAGGCCTGTACCAGTAAAATTTAGCTGAATAAATGGTCTTTTTGTAGTAAGAATAAGGTGGCTATTTGATTTTCTATTTCCCAACCTTGTTATCCACTGCTTTCTTCCCTTTCTCTTTCCTCTTAGAATCATTTCTCTTAAAACTATTGATACCAAGCTTCATATTCTTGGTTTTAACAACTAAAGCACTATCAACTGAAGTTTTCTATCTAAATGCCATTCTTTGTTCAAGACCTTTTAGAGCATTTACCAGCTTTCAAAGTAAGCTATGAAATATCCTTGGAATCTTCTAAAGAAAAAACTTTGGATTTATACTTTTCAGTGAGACTCACAAGCATCTTATGTACTAGTCTCTCTTGTGTCATTACCTTACCCAACCGCCTCAATTGATTTACCAAAGCCATCATTTTTCCAAAAACCTCCTTAATAGTTTCATCATCCTCCATTCTAAGCATCTTAAACTACCTAAATAATTTCGAGGATTGAATTGTTTAGTTTTATCACTACTAAAGAATTCATCCTTTACATAATCCCAAACATCTTTTGAATTATCTAAATGCAAAATCCTAGTAAAAATCACTTCTAAAACAACATATTGCAAGTAGGACAAATCTTTATACCTCTTAGCTTTGTCTTCTTCAAACTGTAGAATCTAAGTTAGAGTGAAATTAGTATGCCTCTGTATTTGCTTTTTTCTAGTCTCCACTACATCCTAGAGGCAGCATGTTTTAAGGTATGACTTCATCTTCACTGACTAAAAAGCATAGTTTTCACTAGTGAAGATTGGTGGAGCTGAAGTGTTAAACCCTGCAGTGGCCATTTAAAATGAAGATAGCACTAAATGATGATCAGATAGCAAAATAAAATGGAAAATGAAAAGGAAACAATCCCTTAAGACTCGTATAGGGTTCTGATATCATGTTGGAATATTCACAAAACCTAGAAAACTGATGATGAAAAATGAAAAATAAAGTATGAAGGAGCAATTGGGAGAATAAGAGAGAGGGACAAAGTTTTAACAAAACTAAAGGTGCCGTAACACACCGTTTAATTAGTCTCAAGATAGCTTATATACAAGATTGAAAGGTCAACAAAAAAACCAATACTCAAACACCATGTAGCAGTAGATAGTTTTCTAAATGAAATACCGTGCCAAAGATTCAAACAACATTTTCAAAACTCTACACATGTTTTCCACTGAACAAGAGAAAAATGAAAGGAAATAATTCCTTAACAAGCACTTGGTAAAAGAAACAATAACAGTAAAAAGTAAATAGTAAACTGTATGTAAAATGATTGGAGAAATGAAGCAAAACTACAATCTTTATTCCTTATAGTCACGCGACCTTTAATCCATATAGTCAAGTGCTTTTCTTCTACCTATTCAAACTTTATTTCTCGCGATCCACCATTAACATCTTGTAAAAAATCTCAACTGCAAGATATAAAACCATTTCTCAACACCCTTGAATGAAAATTACTCAAATACTTGTATCAATTCATTTTGCCTGCCAACTCCTTCTTTAGTTAATCTGTCAGTAGCTTCATTGGCTTTTTTTAATATGAGTTTGATTGTCCAATTTCCAATAAGGTATTTTAAGCTTTCTAAATGCAGTAACCATTTTCTAAGTCTTCAAGGGGCTATGTTTGGTTAAGACACCCCCGATACCTACCTATTTTTTGGATTTCTACAAGCAGACTCGTCAATGTTGAATTTCACCTTTCTTTTTTTGGTCTTTGCTTGCTTGTCTTTTGTTTATTCATAGCGTGAGTGCCTAGTCTATACAGATCGACCATAAAAGGGAAATCGATAGGCCATTTAGCATTTGCCCAACATGGAACATAGAGTTTAATAGTGTCAAAAATTTGATTTCTGTCCCATATTTTCTCTTTAAAAATAATCTCATTCCTATTGTTCCAAATAGTCCAAAAAATGGCCAAGAATGCTAAATTCCATAACATGCTATCGGTATTAAAGTTAACCATATTCTAATAAGAGAAAAGGCTAAGTATACCTTTAGGAGACACCTACTGGCATCTCTATACACAACATCAGTGAGCCCAAATTTTCCAAACCTCTACACAAGAAATAAACAAATGCTCAACATGTTGAAGTTAATGCTTGCTTTGCCAAGTGAACCTAGTGACATGTGAAAATCCACTTGGACCTCATGTAGTATAGTACATGTTTTTGCTTGGTCAAAGACTCAACATGGTAGTATGCATTGGATCTCTTTCATGGTGTTTTACACTTATTAATTCTAAAAACCAAGTGTTTTTTTGTTAATCTTTTTATGTAACTACATGTTTAAGTTCCGTTTCTAATATAATTTCATTGAGTGATCATCATGCACTTATGCTTGTGTAGCTTTTGTTAAGTTCTAGCTTGAGTGCTCCATAACGAAGCACATATTGAATGAAAAACTTTCTGTTCTTTCTTTGTTTTCTTAACACAACAGTAGTCTCTAACTTATGATTACAAATGTAGCAATTTGTAGTCATTGGTACAAATTATCTTTTAAATAAAACTAGAGTGTTGCCTCCCTTTGTGTAGGTTTCAATTTTTTTAAAAAAAGTTTATTTTAAATTGTAAAATATTATAAATATAAAAATAATAATAGTAAAAAGGAAAAATTTTATATTTGAAGATATTATAAATAATAGTAGTAATAATAAACTAACGATAATTATTTTAAAATATCGATTTTTAAAATTTTTTCAATGTCTTACTAAGCAAAATTTTTTATTTAAATAATTTTTAATTTTTGAAAAGATTTGATTTCTTTTATATCTTAAAATATGTTAATATTAATATAATCATATTTTGTTATTTATGATGATTCTAATAATGAAATAAAATTAAAATTGAGAAAACGTAATATATTGAAAGTAATTATTTATAAATTACATAATATATATTTTTAAATTATTAAAATAAAAAGAACATTAATTACACATTAAAAGTTTTTTAATTTTAATGATGAAATTAAACAAATTATCTTCAATTTTATTTACTAATTTTTTATCTTATGCCTTTATAATTATTTAGAATTAATCCTCCTTGTGAAAATAATTTTGGGATCCCTTAATAATTTTGGTAAGTCATTATTAAATTTATTCAATTAATTGTTTTATTTCCTATTCTTATCCCTTTTAAAAAATAATTTGATGAATTTAATTCATGCATAAAAAATTACATAAATAAAATAACTCGACTAAAGGCAATGCTGATCTGATTTAGGCTTAGTGGATCTGACCTACCTATTCTTTTTATATCCAAAAAACAACTTAGTTTTGGTTTTCTTATAAAATCTTAACCTAAGCCTAGCAGACAACCCATTTCTCTTTTCTTTGTTTTTGCTCTCTTTATCTTCTCCCACTAATCCCAGTAGCCAACCCCTTTCTTTCGTCCTTGGTCCTGCACGCCATTGCCTTCGTTGAACATAGGCCTTTCCGACAGCGACTTCGTTTTCCTTCCTTTTCCTCTTTTCTGTCTTCCTTTTGCCATTAATTTCCTCTCTTTCTGAAATAGCCTAGCCACTGTTCTTCTTCACGAGTGCAAGGTCTCCTTCACTTTTAAAACTGTATAAATACCTCGAAATCTATCCTATCTTTATCACCCAATGACAACGGATCCAAGATTTTGTATGGTGGGTAACTAAAGAGTAATCATACAAGGTTATAGATTAGGTCAATAGTTTGATTTGAAGCAAAAAATTAATCACTTTTAAAATAAAATTAAATTAAAACATAAAATTTTATTTATAATTTGAATATAAGTTTTCAAATTCATCAATATAAATAGACATAAAGTAAAAAGAAAAATTAATATTAGATTTTCACATTAAGTATTATAAGTTGCGCTCAATGTACTTTCATACTTTCAAATTGATAAATAATTAAATCTATGTCAATGGTTCTAGCAATCACTTTATACCTATTTAATTTGAAAAAGTAAGATAAGATTATTAAAATTTTCTAAATATTTTAATCACATTCTTGTTTAGTTTTTCATGTTAATGTATGATATATTACATAAGTGCTCAAGTCAAATCAACAGATTATAGGAAAAATCAAAGTAAAAAATTATACTTTTTAGGTAGTTAAGCAATACATCTTTTACTTCACAGGACCATAACATATTATATACAATAATACAAAATATTTTAGTAACGTTAAGCTAAAAGAATGAAGGGTTTTCAGGAAAAGTACATATTGCATAAATACTTAAATCAAATCAACAGATTGTAAAAAAAATCAAAGTAAAAAATTATACTCTTTAGGCAATTAAACAATGAAAAAAAGAAAAATAATTTCAAAATTTGGGTTCACTCAATAAGGAAAATGGGTTTACTTTATAAGGTCCACTACAAGAAAATTAGTTTTTTCCGATGGAAAAAATTCCGTTAGAAATTTTCAACGAATTTCCAACGAAATTCCCATGTGACCTTTAACGATGTATTTCCAATGGATAAATTCCATTGAAAATCCGTCCAAAATTTTTTTGGCACAAAAAAAAATTATTACCTCCAAACGTTCCAACGGAATTTTTGACGGATTTTCGTTGAAAATTTCCAAGAAAAATAATTTGTTAGAAATTTGTCGGAAAGTTTAAGGCGAGAAAAAAATTTAAAGCCCGCAAGATTTTCTAACTAAATTTTTCATTGGAAAATTCAGTCAGTATTACTATTCCTTAAATTTTTTGTTTAAAATATATTTGGATTTCTTAAAATTTTATTAATCTCTTATAGGAAATTTATTAATAAAATAAAATATATACATAATGGATTTTATAATATTAAAAATATAAATATGTTTTCTTTCATAAAAATAGGTGATAAAATTCAATAATATATTAAACAAAAACTAATAATAGTTTATTAGTAATTATAACCTTTATTAGTAACTTTATTAAATTTATTTATATGATTATATTTTAATAACTTTATTAGTAATTATTATCTTATTACTTACAACATATTATTTTTTATAACATATATAATAATAAAATAATACCTAATGGTAATTCATGTTTTGGTGCAGTTGTGCATGCTGAGGACGTTGGAGGCAACTGCAGAAGAGATGTTGACCGCGTACTGGGCCGACATTGAGGTCAACATCTCCAAGGGGCAACAATACGTTCCATTATGGAAGTTGGAAGGTCGGCCAGAATTCGATCCCCAACAAAGGAGGAGGATAATGGACCGCAAAGATAAAAGAAAGGCAGCACGAGGCGTTAAGCGGAGACGACGCGTGGACGAGGAGGTCCCTCCCCATTTCGGTGCTGTTGAGGCCCCTGATTCTCCAACTTCGTGTCTTCATGCTGCCCATCATGCTGCACCTCCTCCTGCTTCTGCTATTTCCCCATCTGTTGAGGCACACAACCCACCGTTGTATCCGCAAAAGACTATGAGCATTAAACGAGAGCTGCAACGGATGCGGACACAGTGGAAGAAAGACCTACAATCCTTGAAGACCGATATGCATATGCAAATGCAGGCAATACAGTTGGAGATCCAGGAAGCAATGCAGTTGGAGATCCAGCCACTGCATCAGCATATCGAACAATCAATGCAAGGGGCAGAGGATTGGATTGTTGGTCGGCTGATCGACCATTTTGAGGCATGCGCATTTATGTTTTTCATTGCATGGGTTATAACATGTATGATGTATACAGTGTTCTAATGTGTTTGATTTTTTCAATCATTCAGGCTCGATTTATGGGTGAAGATGATGGTGCGCGCGAGAAAGATGGCAGTGGGATTGGGGTTGATGTCGAGGATACGGGTGCCATAAATTAGTCAATTGCATCGGCTCGAATGTCACCTCCCGCTGGCCCAATCGAACATCAGCTTGTGGCTATCCCATCCCCAGTAGAGGCAGCCCAGCTTCCTCATGACATACCTTTTCGTGCGATTAGTGGAGTCACAACTTCCCCGCGTCATGCTCCTGCTCCTGTCCCAACTCAACTAGAGGCCGCACAATTAGTGGTATGGTAAGGTGAGATAACACCTGTATTTATAGAGGTTCCACCTCAACTTGAGCCCGAAGATGCATGTGTGACCTTAGCCAGCAAATACCTTCGAAGCCAGTACGTTAACCCACTGTTGATCAAGCGTAAATCGAAGGATGAATTGAAGGCCAGATATGAGGCCTTCATGAAAAACGATCAAGCTAGATAAACGATCAAGCCTTCTGTGTTTACGGTTCTAGTGTATTCATTTCATAGTCTTTTGACATTGGTGTTATTATGAAATAAATATACAGGGTTAACATTCTGGGCATCGAATGACAAGAGAGCCTTGATTTTTTTCGACGATTGGAGACGCCGACAAAGTTGATGGACAACCAACATATTGATGCATGCATGGGTGTGTTGTGTAAGCGAGCGCGCGAGCACCGTCGACAACAGTACAAGAGGAGAATATGCATCGTTGACACCATATTCTATGTACGTATATCATATTTTAGTGAGTTGTAATTATTCAAATGTAAGGTCTGTGTATTAGTTAGTTTTATTTATTTAACTATTGTGCGTAACGTAATTGCCAGCTTATTTTGCTCGGTCTGAGCAAAGAAATGGAGTCTTCCCCCAACGATAAGACATTCAACCCGAGTGAGGCGGTAATGTCAGACCATCTACTGGACTATGCAAGGGGTTTCAGTCCTCCATGGGGTTTGGCCTGGGATAAGGTTGACTCAATTCTCGCACCGTGCTATTTTGACGAACACTGGGTGGTAGTGCACATCAATTTGTGAAGTTAGTCTATGATGTTAGTGGACACATCGTACAGTCGAGACGACGCACAGAAGTTTGGCTTGCGTGATAAGCAGATGAGTCCACTAACATCATTGTTTCCCATTATATGCCACCAGTCGAGGTACTTTATCAGATCGCGTCGTCAAACGCGACCTTTGACCCCAATGAGGCATAAATTAAAAGCAAAGACCCCGGTACAGAAAGATTCAGTGAGCTGCAGTGATTGGGAGAGCGAACTAGATCCTCCAACTATTGTTGGCGCTGCAACATCTCACGATTCTGCCTCTCCAACAATTCTAGTCGGGCATTCAACCTTGCGTCCATTGTTTCCATAAATAAAAGGAGACGAGCGAATGCTGGATTAACATCGACTGGCCCGTTCCTAACCCAGGTGTTGTTCCTGAACTCAAAACCTAGCTGTTTAATACTGTGCTCATTGATGTGATCGAACAAAGCATGGTTTATTGGCGATCACAACGGCTGTCTACATTGAAGTAGTCTATTATCTCACTTATCAACATGCCGTAATGCAGGTTTCTGTTGCGACCGTCAATTGTCAGGAGCATGTCATCCATTATGAATTTAGCAAGGTCGATACGGCGGGACAATTTGATGTTATTTAAGAACCAGAGCCCCTCTGTCCTGACATTCACATACATCACTTGGCAAGGACGGATAGTGTGAGTGATGATGAGGTGCAACACTTGATCAAAGAAAGACATCCTTATCCAATTAGCACTTTCACTCTGTCTTGAAGGAGGGCGGATAAATGCGGACACAAGGTTCCCATAGCCATTGACACGGCACAGATCTGATTGCATCGAAATCAGGTGACAAACGCGTTCTATCAGTTCGTGCATAACAACGATACGTTGTCCTATGACGTGAGTGACAAACGAATGGTCATGGTGCACAGCCCTAGATGTTTCCGACTCAGTATATTTTGGTCTTGCATTGAAGTAAAAAATCTGGACCAAATTCTCGTAGTATGGCCTCTTCAGTTGTAAGTATCGTGTCCACCCTAAATTTTCAAAGTTCGTAATGTATGGGAAATCAATTGACTTTAAATAATCAAAGTCAATTATACGCACGGGCATTACCTTTCTTTTGGCGAATTTGGCGTTGAATTTCGCAGTGTGCGACGGATACGTGAAATTTTGTATAAAAGAACTGACAGCCGATCCGAACGATGTTTCCGCATCAGCGGCACCACCTTCACCACTGCTGGAAGCCACCTTTGTGCGTTTGCTTCTGTGACTCATCTTAGATATCTCCGAAGTTAGGATATTTGGAACTTGAAACAACAACTCAGAGGTCTCGATATCAACTAATAATAGCAATTGACGATTCCATACTAACCACACACGTGAGATTATACATTACATCTCTAATGCCGACATAAGGAAAAAATTCATTGACGCGGTTCCAATAACAAGTGATCATTGACGCGATTATGGATCAACAAGTCACGCAACTCCATTGAGGCTATAACCGCAACTTCAATTTTCCAGTCACGCGATTCCCATGACAAGTGACGCGACTCCAGATCACTGACGCGATTATGGATCAACAAGTCACGCAACTCCATAACAACCACTAACGCAACTCCAGTTTTTCAGTCACGCGATTCCCATGACAAGTGACGCGACTCCAGATCACTGACGCGATTATGGATCAACTAGTCATGCAATTCCATAACAACCACTAACGCAACTCCAGTTTTCCAGTCACGCGATTCCCTTGACAAGTGACGCGACTCCAGATCATTGACGCGACTCCAAATCATTGACGCGATTATTGATCAACTAGTCACGCAACTCCATAACAACCATTAACGCCACTCCAGTTTTTTAGTCACGCGATTTCCACAATAAGTTACGCCACTCCATATCAAATGTTGCGAGTCAATATCAACTACTGACGCGATGCTAAATCTTAAAGGTTCACGCCATCCATATTTAGTAGTCACGACATCCAAGTCGATTACTCACCCAATTCCATAATAACTACTGTTTCTCAAATACTAACGCGAATCAATATAAACTTGAGACTCGATTGTTAGTGCGTTGAGTAACGGAATTCAATATCAACTAGTTACAACCTTATGTCACGCAATGCAATTCAACATGTCATATATGCTGTAAACTAAGGGGCAGTTGGCACATGCGGAGGCAATCACGATGGCATGTAAATACTATAATAGACTAAGAGACTTTACGATGCGAATAAGAAACAATGTTGTTCTTATTGCATGGTATGCGTATAACAGCAATGAATACATAACTGTTCTTGTTGTTAATTGAAACAATAAAGAATACAAAGAATAATATGTAAATGATAGAACAAAGAATAATATGGACATGATACGGAACAATGTTATTTACAGATTGAAAAAGAATAAACAAATAAAAAAATTTAACAACTTGAACTGTTTGCAAAAATCTCTATGGTAAACTTATTTCGAATGCCTTCTATCGCGTTTGCCTTCAGCGCTGGAGGATCCGACTAGATGAACCATTCCAACGAGGCGATAACCCAATCCCTGCAGCTCATTGAATATTTCTGTACCGAGGTCTTTGCTTTTAATTTATGCCTCATTGGCATCAAAGGTCGCGTTTGACGACGCGATCTGATAAAGTACCCCGACTGGTGGCATATAATGGGAAACAATGATGTTAGTGGACTCATCTGCTTATCACGCAAGCCAGACTTCTGTGTGTCGTCCCGACTGTACGATGTGTCCACTAACATCATAGACCAACTTCGCAAGTTGATGTGCACTACCACCCAGTGTCCGTCAAAATAGCACGGTGCGAGAATTGAGTCAACCTTAACTTAGGCCAAACCCCATGGAGGACTGAAACCCCTTGCATAGTCCAGCAGATGGTCTGGCATTACCGCCTCACTCAGGTTGAATGTCTTATAGTTGGGGGAAGGCTCCATTTCTTTGCTTAGACCGAGCAAAATAAGCTGGTAATTACGTTACGCACAATAGTTAAATAAATAAAACTAACTAATACACAGACCTTACATTTGAATAATTACAACTCACTAAAATATGATATACATACATAGAATGTGGTGTCAACGATGCATATTCTCCTCTTGTACTGTTGTCGACGGTGCTCGAGTGCCCACTTACACAACACACCGATGCATGCATCAATATGTTGGCTGTCCATCAACTCTGTCGGCGTCTCCAATCGTTGAAAAAAATCAAGGCCCTCATATCCGTCGATGCCCAGAATGTTAACCCTGCATATTTATTTCATAATAACACCAATGTCAAAAGACTATGAAATGAATACACTAGAACCGTAAACACAGAAGGCTTGATCGTTTACCTGGCTTGATCGTTTTTCATGAAAGCCTCATATCTGGCCTTCAATTCGTCATTCGATTTGCGCTTGATCAACAGTGGGTTAACATACGGACTTCGAAGGTATTTGCTAACTAAGGTCACACGTGCATTTTCGGGCTCAGGTTGAGGTGGAGCCTTCGTAAATATAGATGTGATCTCACCTTGCCATACCACTAATTGTGCGGCCTCTAGTTGAGTTGGGACAGGAGCAGGAGCATGACGCGGGGAAGTTGTGGCTCCATTAATCGCACGAAAAGGTATGTCATGAGGAAGCTGGGCTGCTTTTGCTGGGGATGGGATAGCCACAGGCTGATGTTTGATTGGGCCAGCGGGATATGACATTATAACCGATGCAATTGACTGATTTATGGCACCCGCATCCTCGACATCAACCCCAATCCCACTGCCATCTTTCTCGCGTGCACTATCATCTTCACCCATAAATCAAGCTTGAATGATTGAAAAAATCAAACACATTAGAACACTGTATACATCATACATGTTATAACCCATGCAATGAAAAACATAAACGCGTATACCTCAAAATGGTCGATCAGCCGACCAACAATCCGATCCTCTGCCCCTTGCATTGACTACTCTATATGCTGATGCAGTGGCTGGATCTCCAACTGCATTGCCTGCTGGATTTCTAACTGTATTGCCTACATCAGCATATGCATATCAGTCTTCAAGGATTGTAGGTCTTTCTTCCACTATGTTCGCATCCGTTGCAGCTCTCACTTAATGGTCATAGTCTTTTGCGGGTGCAACGGTGGGTTACGCGCCTCAATAGATGGGGAAGCAGCAGAAGCAGGAGGAGGTGCAGCATGATGGGCAGCATGAAGACACGGAGGAGGAGAATCAGGGGCCTCAGCAGCACCGAAATGGGGAAGGACCTCCTCGTCCACGCGGCGTCTCTACTTAACGCCTCGTGCTGCCTTACTTTTATCTTTGCGGTCCATTATCCTTCTCCTTTGCTGGGGACCGAATTCTGGCTGACCTTCCAACTTCCATAATGGAACGTATTGCTGCCCCTCGGAGATGTTGACCTCAATGTCGGCCCAGTACGCGGTCAACATCTCTTCTGCAGTTGCCTCTAACGTCCTCAGCGTGCACAACTGCACCAAAACATGAATTACCATTAGGTATAACCCTCGCTAGCCTATGTCAATCAAAATTAAATTTTATTAAATACAAAAATATGGTTTATTTACTCACCTTCCTTTCTTCCTCCAGATTTGCAATGCTAGCGTGGAAGCCTACAGGCCTTTCGTCACATTGCCATTTTAGCATTCTTGGCCAAACCTGTCCCGACTGGCGCTACCTTCCAAATAGGCTTTGGATTACAGGAATTGCTTCCAATGCCCAAAACTGCACATCAAACATAAAACATTTTTTACTCACCTCCTAAATTCTTATGCGAAAAGATTTAACCTCAAAAAATCTTATGTGACAAGAATAATGATAAACAGTGTATGGCACACTACCTGAAACGCCCAAATAAATCCGTAGATGTGGTAGCGACTTTTCTCCGCTACTCCCGCAGTAGGAGGTTTGAAGCCCCTCGTCATGTAATCTACGATCATACTCCAAACATAAGTGCCCTATGGGAACGCGTTCCACTCCTCGATGTTCTCCACAAGCGACAACAACCATGGAACCACTGATCGTCTGTAGTCTTGGCTGAATAAAACATTTTGGGCAATCAAGACGAGGGCTATCTTCGTCGCATCTCCCTCATGTTGAAACTGGCCTCCCTTGAATGTATCTAAAACTTGTTGAATCTTCACCTTGTTCCCCTCTCCCCAGTAACGCAGGTGAATTCTTCCAGGGACGGCCTCGTATCGATTGACAATAAGGCCTGGTAGGGCACCAAACTTAAGCCCTGTCACGAGGTAGAACTCTTTTTTTGAGAACCGAGCCTTTGTTCTCTCTATGGCGAACCATAGCTCGCCCTCGATGGTGGCCGGTTCATTTATTATGTGCAACATTAGGTTGTGCACGAGACTGGCGCAGAATAAATTCTTATCAGCTTCGACGTCCATCATGTGCCCAAAGCATATTCCCTTCAACCTCTCCAACTCGTTGACTTTGGACATTATCTCCCATATCATATGTAGCTGCGGCCACTTGCAGTGGATGTTAATGCCCGCGTTGAACCCCCACTGCTGCCTCAGCACACAAAGCATAGATTCTACATTATCATGCTCTGTTCCTGTGTTGGCCATCTGCAACATACAACAGATCACCTTCCATTTAGTCATGTTAATACCATCATTGTAGATTAACATAAAAACAAGAGGCATTTCTCAGAAATAGCCCTCCTCATAAGTTAACTCATAAAATAACCCTCTCAATACTTTTAACTGTTTTTAGACAGCCCTAGACCAGCATAATTAATGCAAGTGCTGTGCATGGATTGTTAAGCAAATCAACATATACAAATTAAAGCATTACAGTTGATCCATAATAATACATAACGGTTCCAATTTCTTTCATGCAGTGCCATACGGATAAATTTCATATAGTTATGACACTTGTGCAATTCAATATAAAACAAGTAGCGCAATGACTTTGAATTCAGTCACGCAATTACGAACATTAATCACGCAACCATCTATACACAAGTGACACACTGATATAAACCCATCAACCATTTGCGCAATGTAAACCCTATTACAATCATGCACACCTTGACCCCATGCCATCTACTCGTGCTGTCACGCACTGACCTATCAGTATGTCATGCAAAGTTAAAGTCTAATGCAATCACGCAAACCCTGACCCCATGCCATCCACTCATGCTATCACGCAATGACCTATCAATATGTCACGCAATGTTAAACCCTAATGCAATCATGCAAACCCTGACCCCATGCCATCCACTCGTGCTGTCACGCAATGACTTATCAATATGTCATGTAATGTTAAACCCTAATGCAATCACGCACACCCTTAGTGACCCCATGCCAAAATCCAGTCACGCACAGCGAGTACGTAAGCCATCAATCACCCTAAATGCCAATTCCTACCAAAGTGTCTGGACGCATACATATGAACCAGTCACGCGACGTCGGTCACCTTTCGACCCCATCAACACCAACAATACCACATTCACCTCACTATTCAACCATTTCAAACGACAACAATATCAATATGAACAACCAATATGTATAGGTTTATGCTCAAAAACCAAAACCCTCAACATGAAGAATAACCATTTCGTCACACGGTTCAAAATTTAAAAAAAAAATACTTTCCTTAACTAAAATAAAATAAATATTATACCTTTCTCTTCGTACTGTCAACTTCCTCTCACTGCTGAGTATGTGAAACACCTTTATGCTGATAACAACCACTCTAAAATGATCCCACTGTGAAAATGCTCCGAACTTTAACTGCCGACTAAGTATCGACAAAACTGCTTTGGAGGAGATGTACGGTCTGTCTCTGAGAACTGAGTGGTGGACCACATATAAATAGACTTTACCCGTTGAAACGTTTCGGGTTGAGGCACGGACCCAAAAGGATGGGTCAGTTTCATTAAGGGCATTTTCATCCAAAGGTGACTTCTTGTGTCTAAAAACACTTAAAATTATGGAGAGGTCCATTCTCAGAAACGCCTTATGGATTTGGTCTATAAAAAAAAAAGTCGTCTTATAAAAATGTCCTGTAAAAAGGAGTAGGGCTTTAGCCTATGAATGCCCATTAGGTAAAGTCCAAAGGTGTTGGACTTAAATCTAGCCTATTGAATAAGTCTTTGGATCCCTTTTATATTTTTCAGCTTGTCTCATTTTCATCCCTACACAAGTTTGAGTATCTATAGTCTCTATATCAACGAAAGTTTAAATAATTTATATTTCATTAAAAATTAAATAAAATTTAATATATTTATATTAAACTTATTATGTAATGAATAATTAATAATAATATCTTTAGATATTCATAACATATTAGACATTAATGTACAATGTAACATATTTATTATTATTAAATTATAAACAAAATTAATATTATTTTATTATTTATTTATAATATAATATTTATTAATTATTAAATAAATTTATCATTTTGTAAAATATTAATTACTTATTTATAATAAGCATAAGTAATTTTTTTTTCAAAAGTATGCAATTTTATTACTTGATACCAAAGTCAAAATAACTTAATTTGGATTTTATAAATTACATATAAAAATAAAAACATGAAATAACCCCAGAGCATCCAAAAAATCCAATTTAAATATATTAGGTATCTAATATAATAACTCCCCATCCTATAATACAATTAAAGGATTATAAAACCATCTTTGATTTACAATCACTAATTATCACTAATGCAGCTAGAAGCTAACCATTCATAGTCTATTACTAGAAGCTAACCATTTACAGTATTTATAGCAACCATTTATAGCAACTTTCAATCCACGGTTTTTTGTCTATTAACAGAAGCTAACCTTTTATAGCCAACAGTCATTTAAAGTATTTCCTTACTGCCTGTGTCATATTCAATCATAAACTCTAGTGATCCACTTAACCTTTTTTCTAATTAAACCAAAGAGTCCTAGTCAAGACTTTACTCAAGATAATTAAACTCAACCCGAACTCTAATATCTACAATCCTTATCCATCACTAATCACTAATATGTTAATTTTATAGAATATATATTTATATGTATTATTTTATTATTATATATGTTATAAAAAATAATATGTTGTAAGTAATAAGATAATAATTACTAATAAAGTTATTAAAATATAATCATATAAATAAAGTTAATAAAGTTACTAATAAAGGTTATAATTACTAATAAACTATTATTAGTTTTTGTTTAATATATTATTGAATTTTATCACCTATTTTTATGAAAGAAAACATATTTATATTTTTAATATTATAAAATCCATTATGTATATATTTTATTTTATTAATAAATTTCCTATAAGAGATTAACAAAATTTTAAGAAATCCAAATATAGTTTAAATAAAAAATTTAAGGAATAGTAATACTGACTGAATTTTCCAATGAAAAATTCAGTTAGAAAATCTTGCGGGCTTTAAATTTTTTTCCTGCCTTAAACTTTTCGACAAATTTCTAACAAATTATTTTTCGTGGAAATTTTCAATGAAAATCCGTCAAAGATTCCGTTGGAACGTTTGGAGGTAATAATTTTTTTTTGTGCCAAAAAAATTTTGGACGGATTTTCAATGGAATTTACCCATTGGAATTATTCCATTGGAAATACATCATTAAAGGTCACATGGGAATTTCGTTGGAAATCCGTTGAAAATTTCCAACGAAATTTTTTCCATCGGAAAAACCTAATTTTCTTGTAGTGGACCTTATAAAGTAAACCCATTTTCCTTATTGAGTGAACCTAAATTTTGAAATTATTTTTCTTTTTTTCATTGTTTAATTGCCTAAAGAGTATAATTTTTTACTTTGATTTTTTTACAATCTGTTGATTTGATTTAAGTATTTATGCAATATGTACTTTTCCTGAAACCCTTCATTCTTTTAGCTTAACGTTACTAAAATATTTTGTATTATTGTATATAATATGTTATGGTCCTATGAAGTAAAAGATGTATTGCTTAACTACCTAAAAAGCATAATTTTTTACTTTGATTTTTCCTATAGTCTGTTGATTTGACTTGAGCACTTATGTAATATATCATACATTAACATGAAAAACTGAACAAGAATGTGATTAAAATATTTAGAAAATTTTAATAATCTTATCTTACTTTTTCAAATTAAATAGGTATAAAGTGATTGCTAGAACCATTGACATAGATTTAATTATTTATCAATTTGAAAGTATGAAAGTACATTGAGCGCAACTTATAATACTTAATGTGAAAATCTAATATTAATTTTTCTTTTTACTTTATGTCTATTTATATTGATGAATTTGAAAACTTATATTCAAATTATAAATACAATTTTATGTTTTAATTTAATTTTATTTTAAAAATGATTAATTTTTTGCTTCAAATCAAACTATTGACCTAATCTATAACCTTGTATGATTACTCTTTAGTTACCCACCATACAAAATCTTGGATCCGTTGTCATTGAGTGATAAAGATAGGATAGATTTCGAGGTATTTATACAGTTTTAAAAGTGAAGGAGACCTTGCACTCGAGAAGAAGAACAGTGGCTAGGCTATTTCAGAAAGAGAGGAAATTAATGGCAAAAGGAAGACAGAAAAGAGGAAAACGAAGGAAAACGAAGTCGCTGTCGGAAAGGCCTATGTTCAACGAAGGCGATGGCGTGCAGGACCAAGGACGAAAGAAAGGGGTTGGCTACAAGGATTAGTGGGAGAAGATAAAGAGAGCAAAAACAAAGAAAAGAGAAATGGGTTGTCTGCTAGGCTTAGGTTAAGATTTTATAAGAAAACCAAAACTAAGTTGTTTTTTGGATATAAAAAGAATAGGTAGGTCAGATCCACTAAGCCTAAATCAGATCAGCATTGCCTTTAGTCGAGTTATTTTATTTATGTAATTTTTTATGCATGAATTAAATTCATCAAATTATTTTTTAAAAGGGATAAGAATAGGAAATAAAACAATTAATTGAATAAATTTAATAATGACTTACCAAAATTATTAAGGGATCCCAAAATTATTTTCACAAGGAGGATTAATTCTAAATAATTATAAAGGCATAAGATAAAAAATTAGTAAATAAAATTGAAGATAATTTGTTTAATTTCATCATTAAAATTAAAAAACTTTTAATGTGTAATTAATGTTCTTTTTATTTTAATAATTTAAAAATATATATTATGTAATTTATAAATAATTACTTTCAATATATTACGTTTTCTCAATTTTAATTTTATTTCATTATTAGAATCATCATAAATAACAAAATATGATTATATTAATATTAACATATTTTAAGATATAAAAGAAATCAAATCTTTTCAAAAATTAAAAATTATTTAAATAAAAAATTTTGCTTAGTAAGACATTGAAAAAATTTTAAAAATCGATATTTTAAAATAATTATCGTTAGTTTATTATTACTACTATTATTTATAATATCTTCAAATATAAAATTTTTCCTTTTTACTATTATTATTTTTATATTTATAATATTTTACAATTTAAAATAAACTTTTTTTAAAAAAATTGAAACCTACACAAAGGGAGGCAACACTCTAGTTTTATTTAAAAGATAATTTGTACCAATGACTACAAATTGCTACATTTGTAATCATAAGTTAGAGACTACTGTTGTGTTAAGAAAACAAAGAAAGAACAGAAAGTTTTTCATTCAATATGTGCTTCGTTATGGAGCACTCAAGCTAGAACTTAACAAAAGCTACACAAGCATAAGTGCATGATGATCACTCAATGAAATTATATTAGAAACGGAACTTAAACATGTAGTTACATAAAAAGATTAACAAAAAAACACTTGGTTTTTAGAATTAATAAGTGTAAAACACCATGAAAGAGATCCAATGCATACTACCATGTTGAGTCTTTGACCAAGCAAAAACATGTACTATACTACATGAGGTCCAAGTGGATTTTCACATGTCACTAGGTTCACTTGGCAAAGCAAGCATTAACTTCAACATGTTGAGCATTTGTTTATTTCTTGTGTAGAGGTTTGGAAAATTTGGGCTCACTGATGTTGTGTATAGAGATGCCAGTAGGTGTCTCCTAAAGGTATACTTAGCCTTTTCTCTTATTAGAATATGGTTAACTTTAATACCGATAGCATGTTATGGAATTTAGCATTCTTGGCCATTTTTTGGACTATTTGGAACAATAGGAATGAGATTATTTTTAAAGAGAAAATATGGGACAGAAATCAAATTTTTGACACTATTAAACTCTATGTTCCATGTTGGGCAAATGCTAAATGGCCTATCGATTTCCCTTTTATGGTCGATCTGTATAGACTAGGCACTCACGCTATGAATAAACAAAAGACAAGCAAGCAAAGACCAAAAAAAGAAAGGTGAAATTCAACATTGACGAGTCTGCTTGTAGAAATCCAAAAAATAGGTAGGTATCGGGGGTGTCTTAACCAAACATAGCCCCTTGAAGACTTAGAAAATGGTTACTGCATTTAGAAAGCTTAAAATACCTTATTGGAAATTGGACAATCAAACTCATATTAAAAAAAGCCAATGAAGCTACTGACAGATTAACTAAAGAAGGAGTTGGCAGGCAAAATGAATTGATACAAGTATTTGAGTAATTTTCATTCAAGGGTGTTGAGAAATGGTTTTATATCTTGCAGTTGAGATTTTTTACAAGATGTTAATGGTGGATCGCGAGAAATAAAGTTTGAATAGGTAGAAGAAAAGCACTTGACTATATGGATTAAAGGTCGCGTGACTATAAGGAATAAAGATTGTAGTTTTGCTTCATTTCTCCAATCATTTTACATACAGTTTACTATTTACTTTTTACTGTTATTGTTTCTTTTACCAAGTGCTTGTTAAGGAATTATTTCCTTTCATTTTTCTCTTGTTCAGTGGAAAACATGTGTAGAGTTTTGAAAATGTTGTTTGAATCTTTGGCACGGTATTTCATTTAGAAAACTATCTACTGCTACATGGTGTTTGAGTATTGGTTTTTTTGTTGACCTTTCAATCTTGTATATAAGCTATCTTGAGACTAATTAAACGGTGTGTTACGGCACCTTTAGTTTTGTTAAAACTTTGTCCCTCTCTCTTATTCTCCCAATTGCTCCTTCATACTTTATTTTTCATTTTTCATCATCAGTTTTCTAGGTTTTGTGAATATTCCAACATGATATCAGAACCCTATACGAGTCTTAAGGGATTGTTTCCTTTTCATTTTCCATTTTATTTTGCTATCTGATCATCATTTAGTGCTATCTTCATTTTAAATGGCCACTGCAGGGTTTAACACTTCAGCTCCACCAATCTTCACTAGTGAAAACTATGCTTTTTAGTCAGTGAAGATGAAGTCATACCTTAAAACATGCTGCCTCTAGGATGTAGTGGAGACTAGAAAAAAGCAAATACAGAGGCATACTAATTTCACTCTAACTTAGATTCTACAGTTTGAAGAAGACAAAGCTAAGAGGTATAAAGATTTGTCCTACTTGCAATATGTTGTTTTAGAAGTGATTTTTACTAGGATTTTGCATTTAGATAATTCAAAAGATGTTTGGGATTATGTAAAGGATGAATTCTTTAGTAGTGATAAAACTAAACAATTCAATCCTCGAAATTATTTAGGTAGTTTAAGATGCTTAGAATGGAGGATGATGAAACTATTAAGGAGGTTTTTGGAAAAATGATGGCTTTGGTAAATCAATTGAGGCGGTTGGGTAAGGTAATGACACAAGAGAGACTAGTACATAAGATGCTTGTGAGTCTCACTGAAAAGTATAAATCCAAAGTTTTTTCTTTAGAAGATTCCAAGGATATTTCATAGCTTACTTTGAAAGCTGGTAAATGCTCTAAAAGGTCTTGAACAAAGAATGGCATTTAGATAGAAAACTTCAGTTGATAGTGCTTTAGTTGTTAAAACCAAGAATATGAAGCTTGGTATCAATAGTTTTAAGAGAAATGATTCTAAGAGGAAAGAGAAAGGGAAGAAAGCAGTGGATAACAAGGTTGGGAAATAGAAAATCAAATAGCCACCTTATTCTTACTACAAAAAGACCATTTATTCAGCTAAATTTTACTGGTACAGGCCTAATGTGAAATGTAGGTCCTGTAATCTGTTTGGTCATGTAGAGAGAGTTTGTAAGAACAAAAGTACTCATGTTGATGAGAATGCTATAGTTACAGAGGAGGTTGAGGCATCAAATGAAATGCTATTTATGGTTAAAGAGAGTACAAAGTCATTTAAGAAAAAAGTATGGTTAATTGACATTGGTATCTCCGACCATATGATTGGAGATGAAAAAAACTTCACCACCCTAGATAGGAGCTACAGAGGCAGAGTTGAAATTGGTAATGGAGTGTTTTTGAAAATTGAAGGCACTGAAACAATAATTATGGACATTGATGCTTGACTTAAGTATATATCTAGTGTATATCTTGAGCTTGAAGCTAGCCAAAATTTGCTTAATGTTGGCCAGCTTACAAAAAATCACTATGTTTTGTTGTTCAAGGACAAATATTGCAAAAATATTTGATCCTAAGGATGAAAAGATACTGATAGTAGAGATGAAGAACAAGTGTTATCCCATAGATTGGAAAAACAGTTGTCATAAGGCATACTTTAGTATAGAGATGACTTAAAGATATAGCATAAGCGATTGGGGCACATTAGCTACAATTCAATGCAAAAGATGGTGACTCAAAATTTGGTTAAAGGTTTGCCTAAAATCATCAAGCTAGATCATGTTTGTAGCACCTGTCAATATGGTAAACAAAGCAGAGTTCTTTTTCCAAAAGAAAAGAAATGGAGAGCTACAGAAAAGTTATAGCTTGTCCACACTGATTTAAGAGGTCTTATGAAAACTTCTTCCCTTAATGGCAACATTTATTACTTACTTTTTATTAATGATGTCTTCAAATTCTATTGGATTGATTTTTTGAAGCTTAAGTCAGAGGCTCTAAGGAACTTTATGAAGTTCAGAAGCTTGGTAGAAAACCAACCAAATACTATCATCAAAACTTGTAATAAAAGGTTTATTTTCAAGTATATGGATTTGACTACAATGAAACCTTTGCCCTAGTGGCAAGACATGATGCTATCAGATTGTTGACTATTTTAGCTACTAAGGAAAGGTGAAAACTATGGCATCTTGAAGTCAAGTCTGCCTTCTTGAATGGTTACCTTACTAAGGATATCTTTATATAGCAACTTGAAGGCTTCATGGTCCCAGGAACAGAAAATAAGGTATATAAACTAGTCCAACCTCTCTATGGACTCAAGCAAGCCCATTGGGTTTGGTATGACAAGATTGATATTTTCTTACTACAGAAGGATTTCATAAGAGTGCTAATGAACCCATTTTATATGTTTTTACATCTACTAATAATGTTAAATTGATTATCTCTTTGTATGTTGATAATCTTCTGATTATTAGGTCGAAGACTACAATTATGAATGATCGCAAAGTCAAATTGATGAAAGAATTTGAGATCTCAAACTTGGGAGAAAAAAACTATTTTCTGGGTTTACAATTTAATCAACATACAGATCATATTAGCATTCATTAAAGTAAGTATGCTATTGAGTTATTGAAGAAATTCCATCTAGAAAACCGTAAGGCTGTTGATTCTCCACTAGTCCTAAATTGCAAGCTTAGTAAGTAAGATGGGGCACCTGGTACAGATAATTTAATTTACAAGAGCATTATAGATAGCCTACTTTATCTGACTGCCTCAAGACCTGACTTGATTTTTCCAACAAGTTTATTATCTTGTTTTATGTAGAAGCTTTCCTAGACTCATTACTTTGCAATAAAGAGAGTACTCCAGTACATCAAGGGTATCATTGATTTTGGTCTTAAGTTTGAAAAGAATCAGAGTGGAGAATTGGTTGGTCACTATGATAGTGATTGGGCAAAGAGTTTAGATGACTCCAAGAGTACACAAGGCTATTGTTTCTCCTTTGGCAGTGCAATTTTCTACTAGAATTCTAAAAAACAAGAAGTGGTTGTACAATCTTCTGCAAAAGTTGAATATATTTCAACTTCAGCTATTGCAAATGAAGCCATTTAGATTAGAAAAATTTTGAGTGATCTTGGATTTTAGCAGAAAACAGGAACTTCTCTGATGATTGATAATCAATTAGCAATATCCATTACAAAAAATCTAATTTTTCATGGAAGGATCAAACATATCAAAGTGAAGTTCCATTCAATCAGAGAATCTATAAAAAATGAAGATATTACTATTCAGCACTGTAATATTAATGACCACATAGCTGATCTATTTACCAAGTGTTTGAACAAGGAGAAATTTGTTCTTCTAAGAACTACGATGGGTGTCTACAAGATGAACACCAAGGAAGTGTTGAGAAATGGTTTTCTATCTTGTAGTTGAGATCTTTTACAAGACGTTTATGGTGGATCACAATAAATGCAGCTCAAATCGGTAGAAGAAGAGCACGTGACTATATGGATTGAAGGCTACGTGACTATAGAGAATGAAAACTGTTGTTTTACTATTTACTTTTTACTGTTATTGTTGCTTTTTCCGAGTGTTTGTTAGGGAATTATATCCTTTCATTTTTCTCGCGTTCAGTGGAAAACACGTGTAAAGTCTTGAAAATGTTACTGGAATCTTTGGCACCGTATTGCATTAAGAAAACCGTCTACGGCTACATGGTGTTTGAGAATTAGGTTGTTTTTGTTGACTTTTCAGTCTTGTATATGCGCTCTCTTGTTGCCAATAAAACAATGCGTTACCGCACCCTTAGTTTTGTTAAAACCTTTTCTCTCTCTTATTCTCCCAATTGCTCCTTCATACTCTGTTCTTTATTTTTCATTGTCAGTTTTTTAGATTTTCTGTGAATATTCCAACAAAAGGAGGCAATGAGTTCTGAAATCCTTGTGGCTTTCATCATTTCTTTAAACAGCCTAGGAGCTTATTCATTGATCTTTGCTTTCTTCATGATTTAGTCTTTACTTCACTACAGCCAAACTGCGATATGATCTGTAATGTTTTTTGGATTTTTTGGGTTTTCGACTCTGTATGCTGTAATTCTGAAGGGATATCCCTAGAAAACCTTACAGGTATATGCTTCAAAATTATGTGCCTTAGTCTGGCAGCTTTTTAATCTTTTGGGGGCCATCTGGATGTGTAAAGATGCAGCTTATGACGTAAATTTGATCTTTAACTTTCCAGACGGATGGGAACTTGTCGTTACTTTAGGTTGCTTGTGCCTCTGGAATTGGTTTTTTATGTCACCCATTACCATGAGGTTCGTCTGCCACCGTGAGATAGACCTTTTTGTAAGTATTTATTGAAGCAATGAATTTCTTATTCAAACTTTCAAAAAGAAAAAAGAAATATACAGAAGACAGGTTAATCATGTCAGTGAAGAATTTCTGAGTGAATACCTAAGCCGCTGGCGTGGTTTGGAACTTATTTACCTTCAGAATCTTTATCACTAAAAAACAAAAAGAAAATAATATCTTGAGTAATGTAATATTTCGAGTAAGACAATTGAACCCTTTGAGGATCAGAGATATTGTTTGGACCAGCATTTAACTTGTGCAGTAATAGCAAGAAGCTACCCGTATATAGGGAGACCTTCCGGCTAAGGTCCGAGGCCGAAGCTAATTAGCCATAAAACCTTCACCACCTCTGCACAAGAAAAGTAACTAATTGATTCTTGCTCAAATGAGTGTTCCACACAGATCCTTATACACTCCTCTCCTGCAGAGAACAAAATCTAATAAGAGACTGATTCAAATTTTGGTACAAAAATGTCCTGCAAGAGCTTATGAGTTTGCTAATTTTGTTGAGTTTGTCTAGCGAAGTATACAGGGGAGAAGAGAGAGTGAAAGAAAATCATAAAGTAAAGATTATGTACCTGATCTTTTATGATCTTCAGTGCAAATATATTTCTAGCATGGCGCTGCTCCTCACCAGCTTCTTTTTCTCCCTTGTTTTTGTAATAACAATGAAAAAAGCTTGGAAAAGAAATTATAACAGCCATAAGGAGAAACTCGTATGGCTCGTTTTTTAGAAGCTGTATAAATGGTACTCTACTGGCTGGGTATTTATAAGCTGTTGGATACAACTCAATAATGATGACGCCAAGGCTGACACCCTTGTTTCACAGCACAGGTTACACTTTTCAATATAAAAAATAATGAATATCCCTACAACGTAATTCTTTTTTAACCTTACTTTTAAATTTGTCTAAGGGGCTGTTTGGTCTAGTTTTTTTTTAGCTTAAAAGCTATTATGAAGCTCTTATGAAAAATAATAGCTTTTAAAATTAAGTTAAAGTTGTTTGGTAAATTTTTTTTATCAGTTTTTATTTATATAAGTTATAATTTTAGTTTAAATTATTGTAGAGAGTATTTCTTTTTTTAAAAGAGTAATATTGTAATTATCTTTAATAGATAAGGATATTTTTGAAACAAAAATAAAATTTTTTTTGTATTTTTAAAAGAAGAGAAGAAAAAGCTCTTATGAGGAGCTTTTTTTTAAACTCTTTTTTTAAAAATTTTATTCTTAAAAAAAAAGCTGCTTTTTTTTAAGAGCTTTTTAAAATTTATGTTTGGTCTGATTTTTGCTTTTAAGAGGTAAATAATCTGAAAAAAAACTAAGCCAAACAAGTACTAACTCTCTTTTTATTGGCCTTTATAAGTATCATTATTTTGGTCATTTAACTGTTAAAAAATAATATATATGGCACCTAACATTCCATGTCGTCACCATCAACGTAAACTACTTTGTCAAGTAGTTATGTCCATGTGACAGCAATTTTTTCTTTAAATTCTTTTTTAAATTCCTTCTTAAATTTTTTATTACTATATAGTGGATTTTGTCATGTGGCAAAGCATCTGATGTGGTATGTCACATGAGATGCCTCATAATTTTTAACGATAATTAACAAAAATGATAATATTTACAAATATTGGCGATGAAAATATTATTTTTCAAAACTACTTGATCCAAAAAGAAAACACTAAAAAGTTAAGCGATTGGAGGGTGAGACTTGTGATCAAATCAAAAGGTGATGATATCAAGTTACAAACTATCAACGAAATGCAATTGTACTATCCACATCAATGAATGACTAAGAACCTAAAAAGAGGGAGGTTATGAGGCCTTGTCTCGATGGCAAAGAGGAAGTGTGAAATCAACATATTTTAGATTGGAATGGTGTATTATGTGTGAGGTTGACTTAATTTTATATTGATTCGTTAATTAATTTAATTTATTAATTGGGTATTTTATTAAAAGGTCTGATTTTACCATAACGTTTAATAAATTAAATGCAATAGTAAATGGTCTAATATCACATAAATCAATTAATTAAATTGTCTAATTTACTATTACATGAAAGTTAATTTTTAATTTGTTTAATTCTATTTATGAAAGTTAAGTTTTACTTTGTTTAATTCTATTTATGAAAGTTAATTATCTAAATAAAATTAACTGTCCCACTCTTGTATGCAAAAGCAGTTCTGATTGTTATTATGAATTAGTGTAGTGGATTGTAATGGAACTACACTTGCAGTTTAATTTTGTTAACTCATTACACTTCACCGTTTTTCTTTTTTTTTTTTCACAGTATTACCGTGCTAAAGGCTAAAAGCAAATAGTAAAAGTACATGCAACAATCACGTATCGGCTAGCGTTTTGGAAGACATGTTCATGCATTATTATCTCGGTACAAGGTTGTTCAGTTTTTCAGCACTTGTCATATTTCTAAGGGATGTTACATTCAAGGTTTCTTTAATTGTTGCAGTACTGTATATGGGAAGGATTCAACCCTGAAATTTTCCTTTGTCTTTTCATTTTGGGATTCATAAATAAAAAAAATTAAAAATTTTAATTTTTATATTTATATCATTTGCTTTTTTTTTTTTATTTTTTTATGAGACCAATAATTGATAGTCATACATTTAAATATTTAATTTATTGATTAATATATAATATTTTTACTTAAAAAATAAAATTTAAATTCTCCTATCTTTAATTATTAAAAAAATAATAATTGATGGGCCATGCTGCTTGTTTCACAAGTCTCTTTCGACTTTTATTAGTTCGTACCCCTTGAATGTATGTGTCCAGAAGTACCTCAGTCTGGGCCCATTTTTTAAAGTCGCGAAAGACGTCTTCATGATAAAGAAAGTGATAGAAGTTTGTTTTTTATTTAAAGGAAGAAAGTGATAGAAGTTGTATGGATGGAAGATTAGTCTGGTACCCATCCTAAAGGACTTTGCCTCATCTTTAAAAAAGGTTTAAAATATTTTGATATCAAGTTTAAGTCCCGCAATATGTAACCTGCGGGTTTGCTTCAATTTGATCTTAAATGTTTTATGGTTATATGGTGGTTTTATTTGTTTTATTTATGGATATGTAACAGTTACTGACTGCGGAAATGTGGGGCTAATAGGGTCTTGTCCTCTCAACAATTTTAAAACTTCATAGTATATTGTTGTCTTTTTTTAGACTTTAGAATTTTACTTTTATAATAATTTTTTTACTTGATGAAATGTCTTGATTGCAATTAGTGAACAACTAATTTTAATAGACTAAATTAAAACTTAGGGCATGCTTGGTTGTGGAGAATAGAATAACCATTCCTCTCCTATTCTTATTTTTGAAATAAAGTTGCATTTAGTTCAATAGAATGACTATTTTTCGGAATATCCATTCCAAAAAAAGCCTGAATAGCTATTACCAAGACTCCCTTGATAATGGCTATTTCAAATTGTTGAGAATAAGAAAAAAAGTTGATTAAACAAATATATCTTTTTACACTTTAAAAAATTTCTTTATAAAAAATATAATAAACCTATTTTTTCTCTCTCTTCCTCACTCCTCTCTCTAAAGCATAGAATGCACAAAATTTTTTACTTCATTTATAAAAAAAAGGAAGTGAAAATATTTAAATATTATTTAATATATTAATATTGTTTAACTATAACAAATATTATAAAAAATATTTTTTAATATTATTATTTGAATATAATAAATGTAATAAAAAATATTATTTAGCATTATTTAAATTTAATGAAGAATATATTTTGTCTTTTAATATTAAATATTATTTAATTATAATAAAAAGTTTAATTATCTTCTAATACAAAATATTATTAAATTATAATAAAAATATATTTGTATTTTGGTGAAAATATTATTTAATTATTATAATACCCGACCTTAATTTATCTGTGACAGGTCATTCACATGCATTGGATAGAATGTTTGTATATTGAATTGCCTCGGGAAACAAGTTAAATGATTATATTGCCCTTAGTAATACTATTGAGTCGATTAAACCTCGAACAAGTTCAAACAAGGATTTTAAAAGTGAAATCCTCAATTTCACAATTCAGGGATTTCTTAAAATAGTGATTCGGAGTTCGAGGTTCAGTTTGGAGTTAATCGAGAAAATTGACCGATTAGGGACAAAACGGTCATTTTTCAATTTCAGGACAAAATGGGGATTTTTAATAAAGATTTTAATTTTAAATGACCAAGAATAATTATATGAAATATAATATGATTATTGGAGCATAAAATGAAGTTTAGCAGTGAAAAAGTGTAATTTTCGGTATTTTTGGGACACAAGGGTAAAATAGTAATTTTACCACTAAAAGTCAAAACGAGAATTTTTAAAGAAGATTGTGGCCCCATTTGATTTAGATTGATTATTTAGATTATTTAGAACATGATTTGAGGATTTAACAGTAAAAAGTTTCAATTCTTGATACATTTTAGAGTATAGAGGTAAAATGGTAATTTTACCATCGGAGCACCAAATTTAATTTTTCGAGAGAATTTATATCAAATTTGATAAATTGGAGTGTGGTATGAGTTTGAGGAGTGAAAAATATGCCTACTGGTAATTTTTTAATTTTTTGGGTAAAAATGTAATTTTACACTTTTTCGGGGATAAAAGTGTAATTTTGTAAAATTTCTCTATCAAGATTTTTTTTTATGAGTCTAGAAACTTCTGTGGCTGGAGGAATAAGTGAAGAAATGCATGGTGGATAAAAAGTCAAATGAAAAAAAAATATATTAATAAAAAATTCAAAAGTATAATAAAATAATAATATTTTATTTAAAGTTATAAAAAGACTTAAAATTTACTTAAAATGCCATGGGAGTGTCGGCCTTAACCAACAAGAAGAAGAAAAAGAAGAAACCATAAACCCTAGGTCAAGATTCAAAGGGAAAATAAGAAAATTCAAGAATTCAAGCTAGAAAAAGGTAAATTTTCTTGATTTTTCTTGTGATCTAGCTTACCCATGCTTTATTTTATCAATTCCATGGTTAAATTGCATGGTTTCTTAAGGGTTTCTTGGCTGATCAAAATGGGTTTAGAGAGAAAATGATAATGGATTTGGTTGGTTATGAATTATGTTAGTGTTTTAGGTTAGTATAATATGTTAGTAAGCAAAATTAGCAAAGAAATAATTGTTTCCCATGTTTCCTAGCCTAGGCTGAATTTTAGAGAGAGAAATTGGTTGCTGAAATGATGTTTATTTGAGGTTTTGATGAATTATGATGAATTATGGATATAGGAAATTAATGAGAATTTTCGGAGCAAAAATCAGAATTTTTACCTACTAAGGGTAAAATCGTAATTTTCAGTCTAGGACTGATACATTGACTGATAATTCTATTTTATAGAATTATTTTATTCCAATTTTGTTATTAAATTTTAGCTAAGTCCTTAGTTTTTAATTGTAATTTACTTAATTTTTAGTTATTTTTATATTTAGTTTATTTTTAAGTAAGTTAATTAATTTTATGTTATTTTCTTTAATTTGGTTAATATTTATTAGTTTTTATATTTTTGGTAGGACCTAAAGTCATTGGGTTTAATTTTGGAAAGTAAGGTGCTGAAAGATCCAGAAATCTGCTTGCATATACTTCAGTGTTTTAGTCATATCTCGAGCTACAGAACTCCAATTGCTGCGATTATTGGACCCTTGGAAAGATAAGAGATAGAGCTACAACTTTCATGAGATCACTTTGCCCAGTTCTGCCTCTAAGATAGAGAAAATCGCATCGCAAAGTTGCTGGACGTACTGTGCCGGGAATGGAAATTTGTAAAGACTGTTAAGTGATTTTTTTGGGCCTCTCATTATGTTTTAAGCCCAATTAAACCCTAGGTCAACTTGGAGAAATTTAGGTTAAGTTTGTAGTATAAATAGGATGTTTTGGAAGAACTTAAAGGGGGGGAAGAACTGAGGAGAACCTTTGGAGATTCAAGAAGCTAGAAGTTGAAGCAGAAACCCGGAGATCAGAGCGACAATTATTTTGTTTTCTTCCTTAGCTTTTATTCTTCTTGTTATTTTCAATGGTTGAACTTTATACAATGTTATTTGATTTTTCAATTATGAGTAGCTAATTTTCTTTTTCTAGGATTGCAATTGAACTCACATGTAGTCTAAGTTTTTAGTCTTTTTCTTACTTATTTTCAATGGGAATTGAATTGTTTATTTCAATTTGTTCTTAATGCTTTTAATTGCCTGATCACCAATTAAACTGATTTAGGAACCTAAACAAACTTGGGAGAGGGAGTTTAGAGTAAACTAAAATTGGGATAGCATATGATCAATTTAATTGATTTGCGTATAGGATAGGGATATACCTATAGGCCATATGTAGCCGGATTAGAGCCTGAACTTAATGAGTCTGTTTTAATTTCAATTCACATAGGGATATAGTGTTTTGGTTAAAATAGATATTTTTATAGGACGAGTCGGGAGACCCTTATAAATAATTTAAGACTCTAGGTTAACAATTCAACCCATTGAAATAAGTTAAGGAGGAGAGGTAAAATTTAGATGAAGTGTGAGGAATATTGTAATCCTAGGCTTGTTTAATTTGATATTTTCTCCAATTATTACTATTTTGATTTTTTATTAGATTAAATTTTAGTTTATTAGTTTTATTTAATCACTTAATTTAGATTATTTGGATAAAATTAAATTGTTTTAATTTTAGTAATTAGTAAAGTTTTAGATCAATTCTCCGTGGGATCGATACTCTACTTGCTGATATACTGTCTATTCGATACGTATACTTGCGTAGTGGATTTTTGACTGACATTGACCCATATTTTTTTTATTTTATTTAGTTTGAGATTCTTTTTCCTATATTTATTAGAATTTAGTACTTTAAGTCTTTATTTAGGATTAGAATTATTATTTGATTAGGATTTATCTTAACTATTATAAATAGGTGACCCTAGATATAGGATTATCATTATTATCTTTTGTTTTTTTGAATCTTTATTCAAGAGGTTTATTTGAAAACCCTATTATCTTTCTATTGTTCCAACACAATCAATCCTATTCTAACCCTAATTGTTGAGTTTTTAATTGCCCTAAACCCTTCGATACCACTTGATGTAGCCGAAGGGTTTAGGGCAATTAAAAACTCAACAATTAGGGCTAGCATAGGATTGATTGTGTTGGAACAATAGAAAGATAATAGGGTTTTCCAATAAACCTCTTGAATAAATATTCAAAAAAACAAAAGATAATAATGATAATCTTATATCTATGGTCACATATTTATAATAATTAAGATAAATCCTAGTCAAATAATAATTCTAATCTTAAATAAAGACTTAAAGTACTAAATTCTAATAAAGATAGGAAAAAGAATCTCAAACTAAAGAAAATAAAATCCTACGCTAAAGAAAATACTAAATAAAATAAAATTCTTAATGCGCTTGCATCACATTTGATAGATGAGTTGAAAGCAATGTGAACAAGGGTGTTACCACATATGATGCTTATAGGAAATAAAATTTTCAACTAAGGGCAGCATTATTATGAATAATTAATGATTTTCCTACTTGTGGTATGTTGTCAGGGTGGAGCACTCATGAACGATTATTATGTCCTTAGTGCAATGAATGCTCTAAGGCTTTCATATTGGATCATGATAGGAAATCTTGTTTTTTTGGTTGTCATCGACAATTTTTTCCACTTAATCATTCTTTTAGGAGGCAGAGAGAAATTTCTTAGAAAAAGAGTTTAGCATGATTTCTCAATTACTCGATTATCAAGTGAAGAAATATTGTCACGATTGAATTCGCTTCTTGATATCCCATTTGAAATAAAATGTGGTGAACAAAAGATTCCGGGTTACAGTGTAAGTCATAATTGGGTGAAAAAGAGTATATTCTGAGAATTACCTTATTAGCATACGGTTCTTATTCGTTATAATCTAGATGTGATGCATATTGAATGTAATGTATTTAAGAATATATTCAACACAATGATAGATGTTAAGGGAAAGACGAAAGACAACTTAAAGGCACGGCAAGATTTTAAGGTGTATTGCAAGCGTCCAAAATTGGAATTAGTGGAAGATAATGAAAAAAATTTCAAGTCTAAGGCTTTATACACTCTAAGTACGGAGGAACGAAAAATTATATGTGCGAAGGTGAAACAATTGAGATTACTTGATAGTTTTACATTAAACATATCTCGGTGTGTTAATAAGATCGATTGTAAATTTTATGAGATGAAAAGTCATGCTTGTCATTTTTTTTCTCAACGATTGCTCTTAATTGTCTTTCGTGATATGGTGCTTTATTTAATTTGAGATGCGATTATTGAGATATCTTATTTTTCTAAAGATTTATGTTCAACTGAACTACATGTACATCACATGAAAACTTGGGAACAAAAAATATGTGAAACTATATGCAAACTAGAAAAGATCTTTCCTCTTAGTTTCTTTAAGTCTATGGAGCATTTGCCAATTAATTTACCATATGAGGTAGAAGTTGGAGGATCCGTCCAGTGTCGATGGATGTATCCATTTGAAAGATATTACATTTGTTATTTATTTTCTAACAGTTTATTAGAAGAGTTTTGGTACTTATTAAGTGTCATTACTATTATGATGTTTAGGTTTATGCATGCTTTAAAGAAGAAAGGGAAAAATCACGCTTTTGTTAAAAGATCTATATGTGAGGCTTATATGATT
The DNA here is from genome assembly GCA_036013995.1 of Theobroma grandiflorum. Lineage (NCBI taxonomy): Eukaryota > Viridiplantae > Streptophyta > Magnoliopsida > Malvales > Malvaceae > Theobroma > Theobroma grandiflorum. Next base: position 12,566,276 of record CP142132.1, on the reverse strand, counting down.
GAGGAAATCTCCTCGTTTTGCTCATTGTATTTTGAACCTACTACGCGAACAAAATTAAATCGAGTGTCACATAATAATGATGGTGGAGACGTGGACTCTCGTAGTCGTCTTTCGATTTTCACTCATCTTGAGCGAGCTTTTGGTCCACAAGATAAATCTTAATTTTTAAATGAGGATAAGTTTTATGATGCTGAGCAATATGTTTTAATGAATTGTGAAGAAATGCTCCCATACATTAAGTATTATTCTACCATAAACCTAAATGATTGATCATAAGAATGAACTTAATTTATAAATTACGGATATGATGATAAGATGTTTGATGATATGGTGAAAAGCAATGTGCACATATCGGAAGATGGATTGGAGAAAGTAGTGATACAAGATTCATGAATGGTTTAAAGAATATGTAAGTTTATATAAATTAAAAGTGAACTTTTAATAACAAGTATGCGTTACTTATGTAAATTAACCATTCTTGATCTTGTATTACATGTTGATAGGTTGTAGAACGTAGGGATGAAATTGACTCACGTATAGTTGAAATCTCTCATGGTCCAAGATGTATGATAAGGTGTTACAAAAGATACTTCGTGAATGATTTTAAGTTTCACACCTTAGACTATGGGCAAAATCGTAAGACAATGAATAGTGGGGTATGCATAAAAAGGAGTTTTTATAATGATTATGAGCGTGACTTTTATGGCATTTTGATGGATATAATTGAGTTGGAGTTTTTTGGCATCGGAAACAAAGTTGTGCCATTTAAGTGTCATTGGTTTGACACTAAAAAATGTATTAAAGAAGACCCTTTTTATGGTCTTGTTGAAATTAAACACAGTTTAATACTTGCTACTAATGAACCATTTGTTTTAGTTGGACAAGTTCAGTAAGTTTATTATAATAGTTATTCGTCTACCAAAAGAGACTGATGGGATTGGTGGGCAGTATTTAAAACAAAAACTAGAAGTAGATTTCACTTTTCTAGTAGTGGAGATAGAGAAAATGAAATTGATTTGAATGAAGAAGTGTATCATGAAGATGATGTCTCTATTCCAATTAATGTTACTCCTTCGAAAGAACTTGATAACTTTACAGTTTTAGCAAGTGGTGATTATGAAGAGGTTAATATCTTAATTGAGGATGAGAAAGATGACATGTGAAGAGATAAAAATGAAGAAGATGACATGAAAGGAGATGCAAATGAAGAAGAAGAAGTTGAAAATGAAGATAAAGAAACTTTTAGTGATGATAGTGATAATAATGAGCAACATGAGTTTGCTTATTCCAAAACTGATTGATGATGGTAAACATATATGATATCAATTTTGTATCTTTTGTTACACCGTTGTTTAACTTAGTTATTTATTTTGAAGATCTTAACATGTTATACAATTATTATAGTTTATATTTTCAATTGTTGAAGTAAATACTTTATAATGGCATCTTTTATTGTATACATGATTAGTAATTACTCTTGATTGTTGTAATTTGATGATTTTATAGTTTGTTTTATTTTTTAAAAATTATGTGTATGAATTTTAATAAAAAAATACTGTAGGAATGATGGTTAAAGGGAAGCATTCAAAACCGAGACCTAGAGCAACAAATGCCTCTGCAATTATGTTATTGTCATCAAATGTTAGTGTGTTTGCTAATCCATCCACTCAACCAAAGATGCAACAAGTTAATGATGCGCCCTCTGAGTAGACTTGGCAATCTTGGACACGACACGTTAACACGACACGAGAAGACACGGGTTAAACAGGTTATGGGTTTACCCTTAACGTGTTTCGTGTCTTAACGTGTCAGACACGCTAGACACGTTTAAAACACGTTTAAACACATTTACTTAAACGTGTTATCGTGTTTAAACGTGTACACGTAACACGTTTATTAACCTATTAAACATTAATAATTAAAGACTATTATAACCTTATCTAAACAATTTTAAATAATTATTTTAAACTATTTTTTTAATTTTATAAAGGATATTAATGTAATTATACATTAATATCCCTAATGATTTTTAAAATTTAAAATTCAGATTTTAGGGTTTAGCCGTTTAGAAATCAAGAATTTGGGATTGATAGCTCACGGCGCACTGCTGCACCTGCACCGCACAAACCGCCACTCTCCCTCCCCAGATCTTTCTTCACCCCTTCGGCCCTTTAGTCGCCCATCACTGCACCGCATCCCTTCAGGCTTCACCGAACCGCCACCCATCAGTCTCCAGATTCCCTTCAGGCTTCACGCTTCAGTCACTCAGTCGCCCATCATTTCACCGCACCCTTTCAAGCTTCACTGGACCACCACTCACCAATCTCCAGATCGTGTCGTCTTCACCGTTCACCCCTTCAAGCTTCAATCACTCATTGCCCGTTTGCTAAAACATAGGTAATTAATTTTTTTTTTGAACTTGTTTCAATTAGTTTTATAGGTTGAATGAAGGTATGAGGAAATGGGCAGTGAGGGGGAAAGAGAAAGGCTTTTTGAGGGCATCGATTTGGGCTGCCTATTCTGAGGTATATAGCTCAGATAGGTTGATGAAACGGTGGGGTAGTCGGATTCCATTAATGGAGGCTGTAACGGACAGTGTGGTAGAGCCATCTAGTTTGGCTGTTAAACCATTTGTGCAGCAGCTCTCTAGGCGTGAATGCATGTGGTGTTTGCTCTTCTCTTTCTGTCATTGTTTATGCTTGAGAATAAAAATGAAATAGTCGCAGCTAGCTTCAAGGTAGAACTTTAAAGAGGATTCTTCAAAGCCTAAGTCTACTGCGTAGTTCTCCTTTACGCTATTTATTCTTACCTTTCTACTTTGTTCTTGAGGACCACTACCGGTTTTACTTTCTCTGCAGAATTTTATTCAGTAATTCATTCATAGCCACAGATTCCAAATGGCCAAAATTCAAACCCCAAGTTGCACCTGAGTAACCACTGTTTTCTTTTATGTATTTCTTAGCATCACAAGTCTCGACCTTTTCCCTTTTTTAGTCTAAAGAAATAATCAGTCAAGCTTTGGGTGTTTTAACTTTTTTCCTACTTTGTTTAATGGTATTCTAACTAGTTTAAACTCTAGCTATAGCTTGTAACGAACAGTGTGGTAGAAGCTGTGGGAAGTAATGAGAGAGTATTAAAGGTTGTTATAAAAGGATTGAAGAAGAATGGTGGTGGTGTGGTAGACTTTGAGAGAGCTATGAAGTTGGGAAGAGGGTTTTATGGCAAAGTGGTCAAAAAACAAGCATTGAGGAATCTTCTTGAGCTCGGCATTCATGATCAAAGCTATTAGCTAAATAACTAGAGGGAAAGTGGTTCTTTTCATTTTCTGCTTTCGACTTTTTGTGTCTCTATTCTTCACCTTTTTACTTATATAACTGCTGAGGAAAGTTAGCCTCGATGTTACCATGGTCAGTATTCATCAAAAAGGTTGATGTTACCAATATGTTTAGTCTACCTTGTTTGTAGTAAATACTTTGTGTTTCATGCTAGACAAATATCAGGTTCTGTAAAATGTTTGGTGCACTTGTTATCAACTGCTTCATGTTTTCTTTTTTACTCTCTTTCTGTTGCTCTGTTTTATTGCCAAGTATAAATCTACTGTTTTCTTTTTGGATTCATAAGCTGACATTCATTGTATTGACACAAAATCCTTATGATTGATTTTATGTTTTTTGACCCTTCTGTTGCCTGTATGTTGATTCAATTTTAGCTACTGTTTTTCCTTTTGATCTATAATGATTAATTAATATACATGTTTTGTTTGTTGCTTGTGACTTATTATTGCTGGTGATAAGATTATTTGTTTTTTTCCTATTTCATTTCATATATTGTCTTCTTTGGAAACTTATTTGCTGATGCTATTATGAGAATAAATTCTTATTTGTTATTTATGTTGTTGATGGTTGCAGATGGAATCTGACAATATCAATGTCTCTTTTAAATCAAATATTCATTGTTTGGAGGAATCTAATGATTATCTACAGATTGAGCAGTTGGGAGCAATAGATGAAAAAAAGCCATCCCAACCCAAAAAACGAAAATTAACTTCAAAGCTTTGGACATTCTTTGAACGTTTGCCAAAAAAGAACTCAAGTGATGGAAAAACAAAAGTAAAGTGCAAGCTCTATGGTTATATTTTGAATTATGAAAGCAAATACGGGACAGGTAATTTGAAACGTCATAATGATAATTGTGTTAGGAAAGACACACGTGATATAGGTCAGCTGATATTTTCTAAGGAACATAATTCAATGTTAATGAGGTCTTCAAAGTTTGATCTTGAAAAATTTCGTGAATTAGTGGTAGCTGCAATTGTGATGCATAATTTACCTTTATCATTTGTGGAGTATACTAGCATTAAGTCAATGTTGTCTTATTTGCGTGAAGATGCTGTTTTAATCTCTAGGAATACTGTGAAAGCTGATATACTTAAGATGCATAAAAGAGAAAAATGTAAGATACAATCTTTGCTTCATAAATCACCTGGTAGGATTTGTTTGACTTCTAATTTGTGGACTTTTGTTGTTACTGATGGGTATATGTGTCTTACTGCTCATTTTGTTGACAAAAATTGGGTTCTACATAAAAGAATCTTGAATTTTTCCTTTATGCCACCTCCACACAGTGGTGTTGCTTTGAGTGAAAAGATTTATGCATTGTTAGTTGAATGGGGCATTGAAAATAAATTGTTTTCAATAACATTGGATAATGCTTCTGCAAATGACGCTTTTGTTGATCTGTTGAAAGTGCAATTGAATATGAGAAAGCAACTATTAGGAGGAGGCAAGTTTTTTCATATAAAATGTTGTGCTCATATACTTAATTTGATTGTGCAAGATGGTTTGAAACAAGTTGATAGTGCGATCCAAAAAGTGAGGGAAAGTATTAAGTATGTGAAAGGTTCTCAAGGGAGAAAACAAAAGTTTGTAGAATGTGTGGGCCTAGTGAATTTGAATGCAAAAAAAAGGCTTAAAACAAGATGTGCCAACTAGATGGAACTCTACATTTCTCATGCTTGAAAGTGCACTTTATTTTCGCTTGGCCTTTTCTCATTTGGAAATTAGTGATTCAAATTTCAAGCATTCTCCATGTAGAGATGAGTGGGATAGAATTGAGAAACTTAGCAAGTTCTTAAATGTATTTTATGAGATTACTTGTGTGTTTTCTGGCACAAAGTATCCCACTGTCGATTTATACTTTCCTTCGATATTCATGGCATGCATGACCTTGGAAGAACATATGAGTAGAGATGATGTGTATTTGAAAAATATGGCTACTCAAATGTTTTCTAAGTTTGAGAAGTATTGGTCGGAATTTAGTTTGATTTTAGCTATAGCTGTGATATTTGATCCTCGGTACAATATTCAATTTGTGGAATGGAGTTACACAAAGCTTTATGGGAGTAATTCAGTTGAATTCAAAAAGGTTGAAGATCATTTATTTGCTCTTTATGATGATTATGCTGTCAAGGTTCCTAATACTTCATCTTCTTTAAATGACACAACTTTTGATGAGAAAAATATGCACAAGGGAAAAAATTAGTTCTTGAAGGTAATTTTTTTTATTTTTTAAGTATTATTTGTTATTAAATTTAATTTTTTGGTTGTTTTTTATTTTAATGTTTTTTAATTGTTTTGTTTTTATTATTAGGAGTTTGACACTTTTCAACGTGAGTTTGGGACTGACAAGAACAAATCTCAACTAGAGCAATATTTGGATGAACAAAGGATTGAAACGATAATTGAATTGGATATTTTACAATTTTGGAAGACAAATCAGTTTCGTTATCCTGAGGTTTCTACCATGGCTCGAGATATCTTGACTATTCCTGTATCCATAATGGCTTCTGAGTCTGCTTTTAGTGTTGGCGGTAAAGTTCTTGATTAATATCGGAGCTCACTAAAATTAGATGTTGTGGAAGCAATTTTATGTTGTAAAGATTGGCTATTTGGGGAAGCTGGTAATACATTCTTTCATTTATTTTTGACTATGTTTCTTTTGTTTAAATACATTATTAGAGTAAGTTTGATTTATTTAATTATTTTTAATAAATATTTTTTTTATTGTAGTATATGTAGAAACAGATATGAGCAATCTTACTGCAGATGTCATAAATTTAGAAATTAGTAAAGAAGAAATGTTATCAGCTGAATGCTCTAATACTGTTGATGTTGATTAATCATCAATGAAAGGGTATGCTTTGAACTAAATTTGACATTTTATTTAACTTTTTTTATATTGATTTAATTTTATTAATATATTATTTTTATTTTATTATTAGGTTTTGTGAGGACTAAATGTTGCGACATTGGCGAATGAGTTTTCGGTTTTGATTTGTTCATGGCTGATGATGTGGTTAATGATGTGTTTTTAATATTATGATGTGGTTATGAAAGATTTTTAATATTGCTATTATTTGAAGATTTGATGTTAATTATATATTTTATCATATTATGTGGTAATGAATTTTATGTATGTTATTTATATTAATTTTTATTATATTTGATATTATTATTTTTATTTTGTTATAATTATTTTTTTATTTATAGATTTTAAATTTAAATAATAAAATTATATTTAATTGTAAATATTTTTATTTAAACGTGTTAATCGTGTAAACGTGTTAAATGTGTTTTTAATCGTGTCATGTCGTATATTAACACGTTTGATAAACGTGTCAATCGTGTCGTGTCGTGTTACACGTTTAATAAACGTGTCAATCGTGTTGTGTCATGTTACACGTTTATTAAACGTATTTGTGTACGTGTTTTACACTTAAGACACGTTTGCTAAACGTGTCGTGTTCGTGTTTACCCTTAACGTATTTCGTGTCTAATCGTGTCTGACACGTTTATGACACGAAAACACGTTTTGCCATGTCTACCTCTGAGCCACCCTCTTTGTTGGTTGCATCTGCAAAGCAAGTAGATAATGAGACATCTGCTCACGATTCTTCTAGATCAACATCTATTGATTTAGGTGCAAGTGTAGATGGTACATCCTCAAGGTCAAGGGGTAGGGGGCCAAATGTAGGATTATAGACTCTTATAACTCCATCCGAAAAATTACGTATAATTCATGTTGGAGAAAGGTATACTATCTTGTATTATAATGAGATAGTTATATTTGTTATATATTTTATTATGCAATAATTTTCTTTTATCTTATATAAGTACTTTTTCAAGTGAGGGGTCACGACTACAATAACAAGGATCATAACAAATCACTTTAATGGTCCATGGTCGACATAAAGGAAAGTTCCTAATGATGTAAAGGAGTTAATGTTTAAAAAATTTTAGATACTATGTTTGTTATTCAATTAAATTATAACTTTTTATTTTCAATTAATTTGTATCAATTTTTTTAGTTATTATATTATTTTGATATAGGAAAAATGTGTTTGGCCTACAAATCAAGATGTTTTGGTTCGTCGAATATGGGATAAAATTTATTTTGATCGGTTAAGAGACATGCTTTCAAAAGAAAGGAATAAAGTAATGATAGAAGCCAAAACAAACAACATTCGAGATTACAAAGGTATGTTAAGGGAATGGATCACAAATGAAATCTGAGATGCCCTTATCGATACGGTATAAGGTACAGAAGAATGGCAAAACAAATCGAGAAAAGCAAAATAAAATCGTTTAACGCCAAAAGAAGGAAGCATTCCAAAACACACTGGTAGTTCAGTTCTATTTGTTGTTCATGCAAAAATGATTGTATGAATTAATCTTACTTCGTATTTATATGTATGGTTTTCTTTCAAATTAAATTTAAATTATATGTTTAGTAGTTTGACTTTACTTTTTCCTTACATGTTATTTATATATATATATATTATGATTGAGTATATATAGTTGTAAATAAATGCAAGCAATTGAGATGAAAAGAGATGTTAGCTTTTTGGAAGTATTCAACTGCACCCATAAACGTATGGTGGGTCATGGTGATTGTATAGATAATAAGTCTAAATTTACGAATGTATGTACAAAATGGATTAATTTTTACTTCAAAATTGACGATAGAATTGAATACTAATTTTATTTAATTTTTTATGTAGGAAATGTATACTTCTGTACTATTGCAAAAGTATAGTGAAGATTCATCTTTTCAATCAGAATTTGATCCGCATACTTGGACTAAAGCAATTGGAGGGATGGAGACTATACGCACTCACGTATATGGGTTTGGTACTCAAGTGCCTGTTACAACTCTACTTAGTGGAACACAAAGCAATTTAGCAACATTTGAGTCTGTGTGTGGCCTTATCAACTCAAACGCTACCAATCTCACAATTGCATTAGAAGAAAAAGTGAAAAATCTATCAAAAAACTTGGGTAAGATTCGTGAGGAAATATGTGGGGAAATACATGAAGAAATTAAGAATGCAATGACAGAAAGCATGAGTGAATTTATGGCACGTATGGAAACAATGATCGTTACTAATGCACTTCAAAACAAGGGAATGCGAGTACTTCAAGTTCAAATCTTGACAAGTATGAAGGCAACATTTCATCATATGATGTCTTTTTTTCATTTCTAGACTTGGATACTTTTTAGTATAAGTATTTAATAACATATTTAGCTTTATATCAAGTTATGTGTTTGACATTTTTAGATATTGTGTGTTTATGGCAATTTTTAATTGTATGAACTTGACTTTGAATTTTAGGTTTTAATGTGTGTCTCTTATATATTTTGAAAATTAATTGTGAATGTCAATTGATAATTTATTATCAAAATTTTAATTGGTAATTATTATTGGAAAAGCATTACTAACAGAACATGCAATTGAAAATTAGTAAAAGAATTTCTGTTAGAAATACATCACCAATGAAAAATTTCGTTAAAAATTTTCAACGGAATTCTGTTGGAAATGCTTTTCGGACAAAAAAGTCCGTTGGAAATTTCTAATGGAATTTTTCGTTGAGAATGCTTTTCTAACGGAATTTTTCGTGAGAAATGTCACGACCCGGAACCACCCTCGAGTCCGTGACAACCGCCGCGATGTCCCGATATGCACTCATCCCCCGAGTACCATATCGAGACCTCGCAAGGCTCTCGTATCAGTCTTTCCAACCCCCCTGTGAGTTTCTATTTATTAATTTCATACTTTAAAACATTTCGTCCCTTTTCGGACCAAAACAGTAAAAAAGACGAAAATTACTCCACAAGGGCGTTTCGGTCATTTTTCGTCGAAAATTTCAAAATTTGAGAAAAATGTTTCTTACGCGTAAAGTTTTCATAAATTGAAGTTGGAATTGAAATCGGATATCTAAAACGTGAAATTTGAGTGAAATTACATTTAATGGAATAAATAATAAAAATTCACAAAATTTAATATTTTCTTATAAAACAATTTTTATTTAGATATCCGGATATAAATTTTACAGCGTAAAAACAAAATATATTATTACACATAGTAATACAGATAACTGAAGTATAAAATTTAATTCACAATGTTAAGTGGGCCCAAAATAGATAAATACAGTCTACGAAATGAACCTGGGCACAGAAGGTTATCTCTCTAAACCTTCTCCTCAACCGAGTCCTCTATCTACAACTGTCTGTGAGCCTGAAATGGGGAAATTGAGGGGTGAGTTTTACAACCCAGTGAGTCAGATAAATACCATCCACGACATCTAAAGTCGAGTAGATGGAGACAATTTATATATATAAAGGCCATATCACCAAGAAATTTATAATACCCAGTTTCGTAAAATTATGCTAAATAATTGCATTAATTCCAACACAAGGCTTATGATTTATTTGTAAAATCAGGCTTTGACCAAATTTTATACTCGTGAACACTTGATCAGAGTGTTCCATCGAGTACGCCAAGGCTGTTACAATTTATATTGTAATTGAAAAACATAGCCGTTCCTTGGCGTTGGTCGAATTCACTCTCACGTTGGGTTAGACATGGAGTGAATTCTCTGTGTATCTCGGGAGTTATCCTACGCGCCTCTCTAACCGAGATTATATGATTCCTGAGTTTACCGTGCTCCTCCTAAAGGCAGTCCACGGAAACCCGCCACTGCAGCGACTCATCAACCCACCAATCGATAATAATTCATGGCATAACAAGGCAATTTTCATACAAACCAGCCTACACGGCAAACAGCAATTCATGCAAATTTTAATACAATAAACCAGCCAAGCATGCTCACCAAGATCATAAGCCACAATTTCAATTTTTAATACATAAACGAAATTTCATGCCGGTCTCCACATACTCAGTGTTAAAAATCCATTTTTTCGATTTAAAAATCATTTATGAAATTCAATTTATTTTTCATAACACATAACCAAATAAATCTACTTCAGATATTGAAAACGGTAATTTATCCACTCACCTTGTCACAGGAGTGCCCGATACTCCCGTTTTTAATTTCACTACACCGTTTTTCTCCGGTGTCTGGGGGACCCACCACCTAGGCGATACGTGTGACACAAATTTCAATAAATTGTGTCAATTTCTCATAATCAATTTCAGGCTCTACGTGATGCATGAACTGAGCTAAAAATGATTCGGACAGTCGTTTATTCACGTTGTCCGACCGACTCGCCTATACGCGTCTAAATTGCTAAAATCCTTATTTTAATTCCGATTTGACCCGTTTTAGTTTCTAATTGTTCGATTACATTCCAATTACTCAATGACAGCAACTACGGGTCAATTTACCAGTCCTAGACTGAAAATTACGGTTTTACCCCTAACGGGTAAAAATTCAATTTTTGCTCCGAAAATTCTCATTAATTTCCTATATCCATAATTCACCATAATTCATCAAAATACCTCAATTATATCCAATTGGACTTAATGTCCCTCAGTGTGATACAAAATTTCAGTCCCGGACTGAAATTACGAAAATACCCCTAGTGGGTAAAAATTTCAGTTTTTGTTCTAAAAATTCTCATAATTTTTCTACACCATTAATTCATCATAATTCTTATAAATACCATGAAATCTCATCACTTTCAGCACAGATTTCTCTCCTGGAAATTCCAGTATAATCGGTTTTAAATGGAAAAAATCCTATTCCTTGCTTATTTTTACCATTTTTCATTTCTACCTAACTAACAACAACTAATTAACTTAAAATCTAATTAAATCAAACTCAAAAATCCCTCCCTTAGGTTCAGCCAGCATAGGGTTCATTGTGCAAGCTCATGTTTAAAGCATGGAAAATAAAAAAGAACATATGGGTAGTGTAGATCAAGAAGAAATTTAAAAAAATTTTACCTTTTTCCTTGTGAATTGTTTGAATCTCTACACTTCCCCTTTGATTTCTACTTAGGGTTCTTAGTTCTTCTTCTTTTCTCTATTCTTGTTGCCTTAGCCGAATTTTACAATGCTTTGGCTGATATTTTATGGCTATTATTACTTAAATAATAAAATAATCTATTTTTACACATGTTTTGGTACTATTCAATATTTTATTATTTTTTTTTTCTTTTTGAATTCTTTTCAGCCCAAAAATTCCAGCCCTTATCCTCTGAGTTTCCAGAAGCTTCTAGAAAATATTTTAATAATTTTTATAGTGTAATTTTATGAAATTACACTTTTGCCCCCGAAAAAGTGTAAAATTACATTTTTGCCCTAAAAATTGAAAAATTGCCACAAGGCATATTTTTCACTCCTCAAACTCATACCACACTCCAATTTGTCAAATTTGATCTAATTTCTCTCGAAAAATTAAATTTTGCCCTCCGGTGGTAAAATTACAATTTTACCCCTGCACTCTAGAAATCACCAAAACTTCTTCTTTTTCCACTTTTCAATCTCAAATAACATTTCAATTGATTAATATGATCAATCTCAATCAAACAGGATCAAAAAATCTTTTTCAAAAATTCCAAATTCGTCCTTTAATGGCAAAATTACTATTTTACCCTTGTGTCCCAAAAATACCGAGAATTGCACTTTTTCACTGCTAAACTTCATTTTATGTTCCCAACATCATTTTATATTCCATATAATCATTCTTGGTCATAAAAATCAGAATCTTTATTAAAATCCTCATTCTGTCCTGAAATTGAAAAATGATCGTTTTGTCCCTAATCGGTCAATTTCCCCGATTAACACCAAATTGAACCTCGAACTCCAAATTTTCATTTTAAACCAATCCATGGGTTTTAGTTTTCTCAAATTCATCCTCAATTCTCTATTTAAACTGGTTCAAAACTTATTTAACTTGATCATACCCTTAGGGGCAATATTGTCATTTAACTTATTTCCCGGGGCAATTCAATATATAAACATGCTATCCATTGCATGTGAATGACATATCACAGATAAATTAGGGTCGGGTATTACAACACTACCCCCCTTAAAATAAAATTTTGACCTCAAAATTTCAGTCATCCTATTCCTCAAGAATAGAGCAATTGATCTTCGTCTTATATTTAACTTTCTCATTTATCTCTTTTGTAAGGAAATTTCTGATTCATTATCTCGATTTCCTTCAACTCAACTTACGTATTTCACGTATAGTTATCCTGATCCTTCAGAATTTGATCATCAATAATTTTCTCAATCACAATTCCTTGCCTAGAGGCATGCTCAGTGTCTCTATTCCTCTTATCAAGTTTGAACTAGAATTCTGTTCCATTTGTATCAATTTCAATCTTTTCTCATACTTATGTGTATATATACCAATCACCATTATCACTTGATCATTTCTCAACATCTTTTTAACATCCATTCATTCATTCCCATCCTCAAACATGATTATGTATCTTATAACATCATTTTCATATCACATTTTTTTTTTCCGTACACAACTTTTATGTAGGGGAAAATTAGTAGTCTCTATGCATAAAGGTATGCGTCGAAAAACTCACAATGCTCTCAAGTAGAAAAACATCGCATCAACATGTGGACCCACTTCCACGTAATAACATCCGGAAGCATCGCTTCCACCGGATTCTCATAGAATGCTATGGCAATTTCAACAATGTTGGCCGACATCAGAGCTATCAAGTGGTCACAACCATGTAAACCATCTGTGGCCTTGCCACGTATATCACAGACCATGGTCCCAGCCATGTCTAATAGTCCGTCGGCCACCCAAAAATGTTTCTAGCCAGAGCTCACTCATGCAAGAGGATCACACTTAACCGATGTGATTTCAGGCCTACCTACTCTCGACGCTTTCAATTTATCAATTGTACTTGAAGTTGGCTAAATTCGAAACTAAATTCTCCTTCTACACTTTACAATACCGACATAAGCATTATTTTAAGCTTATTCTTTACTCTTCATACCCACTTGGTTCTATGTTTGTTTTTGTCTAGTTCATAGCAAAATTCCTCTTAAATATATTCTATTTATAAATATCTATCCAGGTCTTATTTCTCACAACCAGTGATCACCCAATTCATAATTTAGCCATTTGGCTCTTTAGCCAGTTTCCAAACCACACTTATTATACTCGTCACACATGCTTTGAAATTTTCTCTTAAAGAATTTAAACATACTTGGAAATACTTAACCCTTTGTTTGTTTCTCCATACTCCAAATATATTCTTTCTATAATGACATATATGTACTTACCAAAATATTCAAATACACATTCCACTATTCACATTTCACTTTATCTTCAAGGATTCCCAGTATATCACTTAAATAATCTAGTGTTGTTATCAATTCTTTTCATTCTACTGGGTTAAAAATCAAATTTAAAATTTTCTATAACAATACTTCACATTATCTCTTTTGTTGTGTCACCATTGTAACCTTTCATTCACATGTTTATTACTCAGCATTGATATTTCTCATCACTATTCCATCATTTATCCAATTCTTCCTTTAATTTTATTTTAGCATTCCCAAACCTTAATTCTTTCTATCTTCTTTATTCTCTTAAAATCAGACTTCAATCGACTCATCATTTATCTTATCACTTTTCAGAATAATGTACTTCAATGTGACCTTTTCGGTAACTTTTAAATTTTCTTTCCATTCACATGTCTATACATGTGGATCAATATAGGAATATTTCAATTTACTCTTCATTTCCTTTTCAACACTTTTCGGATACATTTAAAACTCCAATTAACCAAAACTCCGTATTAAGTTAATAAATATTCTTTATCTCTTGAGATTTACTTTCATATCACTCAAACTTTTACTTGTGCGATTCAACCACAAGAAATTCTTAACGTAATGGTATTAAACAATCACTGTTACCGTGTTGTCACCTTTGGGATCTACTTAATCAAAATAAATCTTTTGCCGTTAGGCTATTTTCACAACCATTGTTGTAACATACTCCATTTTTGAATTTACACCTCAATTAATACAATTGATCTTCCATCTCAATTTCAGGATCAGTACTTCAATTTCATCTTATCCATGTTATCTATTTCACGATACCAAATCCACCCTTTTTTTTTTTTAAGAGATTTCTGTAATCTTCATAATATATTTCCGTTTCCTTTTCAACGATAATATTCTGTAATTAATTCCTGTCACCCTCAATCTCTAAATACTTGGATCATAATTCAGTCCTGGTTTACTCTTATCAAATACTCTACCATTTTCATTTTCATCAATAGCTATCTTCAAATCCTCACACTCTCTATTTTATCTTAAAACATATTTCCCAGGAGGTCACCCATCCTAATATTTCTCTTGCTCAAGCACGCTTAACTTCGAAGTGCTTATAAGATCCGGTGCCTTAATACTGATATTATTGTACCCCACTACTATTTTTATTATTCATATTTAATCATCCTTCATATCATATAACTCCGATAATTTATTCCTTTCTGGTACAAATAAATCATAGGACAATTTGTCCTTCTCAAATTCCTTCATCCATGATTATAGCTTGAAATTTTAAATCGGGAGTCTACACAATTTCCTGTGTATAACCAGTGCTGCAGTCACTGACTATAAACAAGATACTATGTTGACTCCATTACTCCAATGTTTGACTCCAAAATTTCTTCATTTATATTCCCAATACACCATTTCTCTAAAGACATATCCTTGCTCATCAGAGTATTCATATTCGTACTTAACTTATCTCCTATTGAACCATATTTGGGTCAAATCATTATCTTATAATACCATGATATCGTCTTCTCATTTCCACCATACTCAAATTTTACAATCCTTACCTTAATCTCATTAAGTGGTGATCAAATATGCCACTACTGCAAATATTTATTCTCAATACTTACATTGACAATCCATTTCTTTTATACCAAAAGATGTTCATATATATACACATATATAGATTTAGTCGGTTAAACAACTATGTTACAATCCGTTCATATTTTACAGAACATAAGTTGACTCTCAATTCCTTTAGACATTATCTATGGCTATTTCCGCTTGTATTACATCTACCAAAATTTGGAATGATGTGAGAAATCTAGCTAATACCCTAGGTATCGCTAGAGTCATCCTCCTCAGTATCCTCTGCCGTCTTGGGAGACTTCCCTTTTGGTTTGCTAGTCCCCGCTTGTTGAATTATTTTGCGTTCCTTATCGCTCACCGGGGCAGCATTCCTTCCACAACCGGGAGGAAAATCTCGTATCACTAGTGGCTTTTGGGAAAAAGGATTAATCACGGACATTCTAGGTTTACCTTTTCCTTGTCGACCCCTTATTCTTGGTCCACCGCCAAGAGGAAATGGTCTAACTACTAATGGGGAAGGTTTCCTAGCAGTCCAAATTTCCTCTAACCTTCTCACTGTTTCTCTCGCCTCCTCATCTCTCTCAATCTCTCTCAAGAGAGAATTCCTAATGCATAGGTTAGTGTCATTACTACTAACGATCTCATCGGTCTCGGAGGCACTAGAGCTCTCAGGAGTTCGAACTTGCGCTCTCAATCTTGAGGGATCCCAATTTTCAGGAACTCTGAAAGGATACCTCTCTGGGCTACTAGGTACTGAACGTCTACGACTCCCAGCTGTCGAGTCCAACGGTCCCTCACTAGACATAGTGATCTACAAGAGAGAACAAAACAAGTCCAAGTGACTTAAAATTCTATATGCAACTACATGCAACTGACTTATCTCAATTGGGGCCACACTAACATTGTACTTTCCTTTAAAACAAATTTTCCAAAATAACCAGCTTTAAACTCAAAAGCTTTAATAAAACTAAGGCTCTGATACCAATCGAATTGTCACGACCCGGAACCACCCTCGAGTCCGTGACAACCGCCGCGATGTCCCGATATGCACTCATCCCCCGAGTACCATATCGAGACCTCGCAAGGCTCTCGTATCAGTCTTTCCAACCCCCCTGTGAGTTTCTATTTATTAATTTCATACTTTAAAACATTTCGTCCCTTTTCGGACCAAAACAGGGAAAAAGACGAAAATTACTCCACAGGGGCGTTTCGGTCATTTTTCGTCAAAAATTTCAAAATTTGAGAAAAATGTTTCTTACGCGTAAAGTTTTCATAAATTGAAGTTGGAATTGAAATCGGATATCTAAAACGTGAAATTTGAGTGAAATTACATTTAATGGAATAAATAATAAAAATTCACAAAATTTAATATTTTCTTATAAAACAATTTTTATTTAGATATCCGGATATAATTTTTACAGCGTAAAAACAAAATATATTATTACACATAGTAATACAGATAACTGAAGTATAAAATTTAATTCACAATGTTAAGTGGGCCCAAAATAGATAAATACAGTCTACGAAATGAACCTGGGCACAGAAGGTTATCTCTCTAAACCTTCTCCTCAACCGAGTCCTCTATCTACAACTGTCTGTGAGCCTGAAATGGGGAAATTGAGGGGTGAGTTTTACAACCCAGTGAGTCAGATAAATACCATCCACGACATCTAAAGTCGAGTAGATGGAGACAATTTATATATATAAAGGCCATATCACCAAGAAATTTATAATACCCAGTTTCGTAAAATTATGCTAAATAATTGCATTAATTCCAACACAAGGCTTATGATTTATTTGTAAAATCAGGCTTTGACCAAATTTTATACTCGTGAACACTTGATCAGAGTGTTCCATCGAGTACGCCAAGGCTGTTACAATTTATATTGTAATTGAAAAACATAGCCGTTCCTTGGCGTTGGTCGAATTCACTCTCACGTTGGGTTAGACATGGAGTGAATTCTCTGTGTATCTCGGGAGTTATCCTACGCGCCTCTCTAACCGAGATTATATGATTCCTGAGTTTACCGTGCTCCTCCTAAAGGCAGTCCACGGAAACCCGCCACTGCAGCGACTCATCAACCCACCAATCGATAATAATTCATGGCATAACAAGGCAATTTTCATACAAACCAGCCTACACGGCAAACAGCAATTCATGCAAATTTTAATACAATAAACCAGCCAAGCATGCTCACCAAGATCATAAGCCACAATTTCAATTTTTAATACATAAACGAAATTTCATGCCGGTCTCCACATACTCAGTGTTAAAAATCCATTTTTTCGATTTAAAAATCATTTATGAAATTCAATTTATTTTTCATAACACATAACCAAATAAATCTACTTCAGATATTGAAAACGGTAATTTATCCACTCACCTTGTCACAGGAGTGCCCGATACTCCCGTTTTTAATTTCACTACACCGTTTTTCTCCGGTGTCTGGGGGACCCACCACCTAGGCGATACGTGTGACACAAATTTCAATAAATTGTGTCAATTTCTCATAATCAATTTCAGGCTCTACGTGATGCATGAACTGAGCTAAAAATGATTCGGACAGTCGTTTATTCACGTTGTCCGACCGACTCGCCTATACGCGTCTAAATTGCTAAAATCCTTATTTTAATTCCGATTTGACCCGTTTTAGTTTCTAATTGTTCGATTACATTCCAATTACTCAATGACAGCAACTACGGGTCAATTTACCAGTCCTAGACTGAAAATTACGATTTTACCCCTAACGGGTAAAAATTCAATTTTTGCTCCGAAAATTCTCATTAATTTCCTATATCCATAATTCACCATAATTCATCAAAATACCTCAATTATATCCAATTGGACTTAATGTCCCTCAGTGTGATACAAAATTTCAGTCCCGGACTGAAATTACGAAAATACCCCTAGTGGGTAAAAATTTCAGTTTTTGTTCTAAAAATTCTCATAATTTTTCTACACCATTAATTCATCATAATTCTTATAAATACCATGAAATCTCATCACTTTCAGCACAGATTTCTCTCCTGGAAATTCCAGTATAATCGGTTTTAAATGGAAAAAATCCTATTCCTTGCTTATTTTTACCATTTTTCATTTCTACCTAACTAACAACAACTAATTAACTTAAAATCTAATTAAATCAAACTCAAAAATCCCTCCCTTAGGTTCAGCCAGCATAGGGTTCATATTGCAAGCTCATGTTTAAAGCATGGAAAATAAAAAAGGACATATGGGTAGTGTAGATCAAGAAGAAATTTAAAGAAATTTTACCTTTTTCCTTGTGAATTGTTTGAATCTCTACACTTCCCCTTTGATTTCTACTTAGGGTTCTTAGTTCTTCTTCTTTTCTCTATTCTTGTTGCCTTAGCCGAATTTTACAATGCTTTGGCTGATATTTTATGGCTTTTATTACTTAAATAATAAAATAATCTATTTTTACACATGTTTTGGTACTATTCAATATTTTATTATTATTTTTTTTTCTTTTTGAATTCTTTTCAGCCCAAAAATTCCAGCCCTTATCCTCTGAGTTTCCAGAAGCTTCTAGAAAATATTTTAATAATTTTTATAGTGTAATTTTATGAAATTACACTTTTGCCCCCGAAAAAGTGTAAAATTACATTTTTGCCCCAAAAATTGAAAAATTGCCACAAGGCATATTTTTCACTCCTCAAACTCATACCACACTCCAATTTGTCAAATTTGATCTAATTTCTCTCGAAAAATTAAATTTTGCCCTCCGGTGGTAAAATTACAATTTTACCCCTGCACTCTAGAAATCACCAAAACTTCTTCTTTTTCCACTTTTCAATCTCAAATAACATTTCAATTGATTAATATGATCAATCTCAATCAAACAGGATCAAAAAATCTTTTTCAGAAATTCCAAATTCGTCCTTTAATGGCAAAATTACTATTTTGCCCTTGTGTCCCAAAAATACCGAGAATTGCACTTTTTCACTGCTAAACTTCATTTTATGTTCCCAACATCATTTTATATTCCATATAATCATTCTTGGTCATAAAAATCAGAATCTTTATTAAAATCCTCATTCTGTCCTGAAATTGAAAAATGATCGTTTTGTCCCTAATCGGTCAATTTCCCCGATTAACACCAAATTGAACCTCGAACTCCAAATTTTCATTTTAAACCAATCCATGGGTTTTAGTTTTCTCAAATTCATCCTCAATTCTCTATTTAAACTGGTTCAAAACTTATTTAACTTGATCATACCCTTAGGGGCAATATTGTCATTTAACTTATTTCCCGGGGCAATTCAATATATAAACATGCTATCCATTGCATGTGAATGACATATCACAGATAAATTAGGGTCGGGTATTACAAGAAATGTCTTTCCAATGAAATTTTTTGTTGAAAATTTCCAACGGCGTTCTCCGTGGGAAATGCTTTTCCAACCAAAAATTCCGTTGGAAATTTTCAACGAAATTCCTTTTGAAAATAATTTCTAACGGAATTACTACGAGATAACCTACAAGTTATCTCTTTTTTTCAACGGAATTTTCTGTTGAAAATATCTGACTAATTTTCAACGAAAAATATTACCGACAAGGCTTTTACCAAAGGAATTTTCAACAGAAAATTATGTTAGAAATCGGTAAAAAAAACGTATTTCCAACAAAATTTTAACTTTTTCCAACGGAAAATTTCATTGGAAAAAACTTGGTTTTTGGTAGTGGTAAAAAGAAAAATAATTTCAAATTCAGGCAACTAAGCAATGCATCTTTTGCTTTATAAAAAATTTGGGTTTAGTCTATAAGGAAAATGAGTTACTCTATAAGGAAAAAAAGAAAAAATAAATTTAAATTTAGACAATTAAGCAATGCATCTTTTACAATTTTTTTTTTTTTTATGAAAAGCACAATGCATCTTTTACTTTATAAGAAAACTTGGGTTTACTCTATAAAGAAATTTGGGTTAAACAGTTAAGCAATGTCAAATCAAATAATTTGATTTAAATAGGGATGGAAAACTTATATATTAATAATTTTATACTCATAAAAATAAAAAATAATTAAAAATTGAGGGCAACCTCTGCCACTGGTATCACCCATCTCCCTGTCCCTCATGTAACACTAATAGCATGTTTGGTTGGAGGAATGGCTAAGCCATTCCCCCTCTACTCCTAAGGAACATATGTTCCTTTGTTTGGTTCCTACATGCTTCAAGGAATAACCATTCCTCTAGAATGGCTATTCCTCAAAATAGGTTAAAACTAAGGAATAACTAATACCAACACCGCCCATGGTATTAGCTATTTCTTAGTTAAGGAATAGCCTCAAAAAATTATAAAGATTAAAATGTCTTTTATAAGTTTAAAAAATTACATATTATATATTATAAAAAATAATATTTAAATTTTAAAAATTAATTAAAATTATTAATATTTCAACCATAATAACATTTAAATTATAAATAAAATATTAATGATTAAATTATATATATAATATTAATATTTAAATTATCAATTATTAATATTATTATAAAAAAGAAAAAAGTTTAAATTTTTAATTACATATTATAAAAATAACATTTGAATTTTAAAAATTAATTAATATTATTTATATTTTAATCATAATAAATAAAACATTAATATTTTCAAATGTTAATGATTAAATTATAAATAAAATATTAATATTTAAATGATTAATTATTAATATTATTATGAAAAGAAAAAAGTTTAAATTTCTAATAATATATTACAAAAATATATTTGAAAATTAAAAATTGATTAAACCTATTAATATTTTAATCAAAATATCATTTAAATTATAAATAAAATATTAATACTTAAATGATCAATTACTAATATTTCAAATTAATTATAAAGTATTAATGTTTAAAAAATAAAATAAAATAAAAATAAATAATCATAATAAAATATTTAATAAAATAAATAATCATAATAAAAATATATTATTAATATTTTAAATATTAATGACTAAATTATAAATAAAATATTAATATTTAAATTATCAATTATTAATATTTTAAATAAATTATAAGTTATTAATATTTTAACAAATAAAATAAAATAAAAATTAATCATAATAATATTTAAATTAAGTAAACTATTAATATTTTTAAAAATTAATAATTAAATTATAAATAAAATATTAATATTTTAATTAAATTCTAGATTATTAATATTTAAAAAATCTAATAAAAATAAATAATCATATAAATAATAAAAAGTGTTTTTGTCTTTTTATTTTCTATTCCTTTCTTATTCCAAAATTATTGTTACCAACCAAATACTATAATAAGTTATAGTAATTATTCATGTCCTATTTCATTTGTCATACCAAATCATTTTATTCTCATCTCATTCTATTCCTACCTCATTCTATTCTCACATAATAACTATTCTATTCCATTCTTATCTGTTTCGCTAACCAAACATAACCTAAGGAGCAAGCAAAGAAAAAAAGAATTGAACGTGATCTCTCCCAAAAAAATGAAGAAAAATCAACACTTTTGAATCCTTCTCCTCAACTCACAACAGAAGAGAGAAAAACAGAAAAAAGAAAAAAAGAAGCTGCTAGACAATTAAACCGAGGGAAAATACCACAGAGTCCTCGGTAGAACACGAAAATTACAAAAAGCCTTTCAGCTCCTAGCCTGGCTCCTTTCTTTCCTATCCCAACTCCATTTCCTTTTAATTGAGCATCACGTGTCACTCAACTCAATTGGAGTCACCAGATGTCAACCAATTGTCCTAAATTTAAACTCTCTTTTAATATACATTACAGATTTCATCCATGATCTCTAACTTCTTATTCAAGTTTTACTTTAATCTTCATTAACCTCTAAATTGTTCTAATTAAGTCTTTATCCTTTAAAGTGATTAAATTCAGTTTTTTTAATTGTTATATTATTCCATTAACAATTGAAAAATAATAAAAATGGAACCATTTTAAAAGTTACGAATCCAAAAGAAAAAAATTTAGAAATTAAAAATTAAATGAAATCAAAATAAAAAATTAGGAATCAGAATTGGAATTTACTCAACTAATGTGCGACTGTATGGTTTTCTTTTTTCCAATTCTATTAATTTTTGCTGCCCTTTTGTTATCGCATGCCAACTTTCCTGCAACTTCAAACTTCAAAGCACAGGGAATGATGGGCAACGATAATAAACCTGGCTGCTAGTTGGATTCCTTCAGGCTTGTCGAGACTCTGTACATATATTGTGCCTTTGTAAAATCTTTCACCATTATTTTTCTCCATGGCTTTTTAGTATAACTTGGTTGTGTGAGTTTGTGTGTTTTCTTTCTTGCTTCATTCCACTTGCTGAAACTTACCTATAAACCCAAAAAAGAAAAAAAAAATCTCCTTAAATAACTATGAAATTAAAATGCATAGTTTCACTTTGGAATGTATTTCTTATTAACATCTAGATTCTTAAAGCGGTTTTTTGAGAATTGAAAAATAATTTCAACTTTGTTTTCCTAATTCTTTCAAAGAATTATGTTAAATATCATCTAAACTTAATTTAAATGGTAAGAATGAGGAAAGATTTGAATAAACATCTAAAGTTGCAGTTATAATACTCTAACGCCAACTCACCTATTGGCATCATTGTAAAATTTTCATTCATACTAGAATTGTTACTAGTCATGTCTCAAGCAATATTGCAGCCGCTTGATGAATTTCTATGTTTCATGTAATTTTGGTTATAAATTTATTAACATATGAGAACTCAAGTTGATACAAATTGGTGTAATTTCATTTCAAAGGTTTGTTTCGATTTTTTAGAATTGAGCAAAGGGAGATTTGAGTTTTTTTTTTTTTTAATCAGAGAAATCATACACTAACTTTTGAGCAAAATGCTCAAGTGTAGTTTTATCATTATTATTATTTATTTTAAAATTAAAATCTATAAATTGTTAAATACTTTTAGTTTGAGAATATAAATTTAAAGTTTTTTTATTAAATTAGACTTTTATGATTTAATTGAACTGTTACATTAACTCTTACATATTTTCATTAAGATTTTAAATATGTTTATTTCATCTTTATGAGTTTTTACGTTAATGCTTAAAACTTTACTTCATACGTTTCAATAGCAACTTTTAACAATAATTATTTTTATCATTATTATTATGTATTTTTAAATTAAAATTTGTAAATTGTTAAATACTTTTAATCTGAGATTATAAATTTAAATATTTTTTTATTAAAATTATATTTTTTGTGACTTAATTGACTTGTTATGTTAACTCTCGTACATTTATGTTAAGATTTTAAATATACTTGTTCGGCCTTTATGAATTTTCACATCAATTCTTAAAGATTTACGTCAAGATTTTTCAATTAGAGCTTTTAATAATTATTATTTTTATCCTTATTATTATTTATTTTTAAATTAAAATTTGTAAATCGTTAAATTTTTTTAGCTTGAGAATATAAATTTAAATATTTGGCTTTCATTAAAATTAGATTTTTATGACTTAGTTGACCTATAATGTTAACTCTCACACATTTATATTAAGGTTTAAATACGTTTGTTCTACGTTTATGAGTTTTTACATCAATTCTTACAACTTTACGCCAAGGCTTTTCAATGAAAACTTTTAAGAATAATTATTTTTATCTTTATTATTATTTATTTTTAAATTAAAATTAATAAATCGTTAAATACATTTGACCCTGGAATATAAATTTAAATGTTTCTTGTTCATTAAAATTAGATTTTTGTGACTTATTTGACCTATTTCATTAACTCTCATACATTTACATTAAGATTTTAAATATGCTTGTTATGAGTTTTTATGTTAATTTTTACAATTTTATGTCAAGCTTTTTCAATTGCAACTTTTAACAATAATTATTTATATCCTTATTATTATTTATTAGAAAATCCTCATCACTTTGTACTATCTAATTTTTTTTAATTTATTTTTTTATTAACCGGTTGAATGTAATTACCGATTTTCTTTATTGGTTTTAAATCCATGATTGCAAGTCTGATCCTTATTATTTAATCTTACAATAAGGCAAACAAATGATGACTTCACTGCAAAATTTGCCCAAGTTGAAGTCTTATCAGATTAGATTTCATATACTTCAGCAGGCAATGATCTTCTCTTGGGAGAACATGGTATACGAGTTTCTGTTTACCAATTTTGATGTTTAAAGATCAATTTTTCCAATTTACAGTGAGTTTCTGTCATTGTACTGGAACTCTCTATTAGAAGAAAGAATTGGAAGATATAAATGGTTCAAAGATCATTGGTCTCAGAATTAGAATTAGCTTGGTAGGGCATCTATTTCAATGGTCTCAAGTTATACTGTTCCATCTACAACATTAGAACGTACCATTGCATACTAAAAATCAGTATGTAGGCTCTCATTTTCCTCTACCTTCGAATTTATCAGTCAACTGTATGGCTTGCTTCTAAATTTGGTGTTTACTGCTCTTACAGAGGTATGCTTCTGAACTCTTACAATACATTCAGATTTCGGGAGACAAATCTGATAATCTCTCTCAACTTCACAAGGAGTTTTATGCAAGAGAAATGAATTTTTTTTGGAGAACTCCAACAGTAAGCATTTAAATGTAAACTCGTACGCAGACATAAAAGCTACAACGAATAGCTGTAAGTATAATTGTTAGTGCAAATGTTGATCCTTACTCTCAAGCAATGAATAGCTGTAAGTACTACATTTGCCTTTCGAACTACCTTTCCCTTGTTCATTAGAAAATTTGTTATTGGTTTAGATGACTGTATTCACTTGTGAAGCCTTGCAATGTTGATTTACTGGTCAATATGAGTCACTCCCAGCACATTTGAAATAATTTATCAGAAATACATGATTCAATTGTTTCCCAAAAAATACATATATAGGAACAATCCCTCAAACAAAACAACCAAGCTTTGAATTTGGATAGCAAATTCAAGGTGCTAAAGCAGACGAACATTCAGAACGTTCTGACTTTGCAGTTGGAGGAAGACATTGTCCAGTGGTTGTTGAGGTAGGAAATTTGATCATCTCTATTAGATCAAATGAGAATGGTATCCACGTACAAATATTTGATGGTTGCAAGAAAATGTCAATAAAAAGCAGCATAAAAGATGCACTAGCTTAGATGATGATTCTGAGCTCAAAGATAATACTCATTGGTTTGCCTGGAGGAATGAACCTGAACAAAAGTTATTAAAGCCAGCTATCGCAAGAAAGTACACAGATGTAGTGGCAGCTGCTCAAAAGGCTTTAGAATCAGCAGCCTATGAACGGTGCCATTGAACTCTCAAGAACTTAATCAGAAGAATCTGATTTATCCATATGATGAAACTGATTCTAGAACTTCTAGTTAAAAAACGAGAGGTTTCACCAATAAAAGAGGCACATTATACAGCTTATACAACTGGGTTGAACCTTAAATTCAGCTTGCAATAAGAGGAATAACTTTACACCTAGCAAACTTCTACATGTCAATCTATCTTTGGTCTTCTAGTGATATTAGTCCAGTGCAGGAGCACTAAGGATTTCACTACATATCTTACAAACAGGTACCTACATTAAGAGAGAAAAAAAAAACCTTAAACAGGATATTTAAATGATTCAAAGAAATGAAAATTCCCCATAAGAACTGAAAGTTGAGAGCATCACCAGACATTGATGGATTCAATATGCAGCTATAATAATAGTGCACTTGAGAGAAATAACACCAGCAACTGGAAAAGAACCACATTCCAACATAAACATTGCAAACTACGCTAATACCCAGGCTCTGCAAAGTGTCATTAAAAGGTTATTCCACAGGCTGGAAGCCAGTATGGCATGTTAAAGGGAGGATAAGAAAGGGTAACAGCACTTCAAAGGAGAAAAAAAAGGGCAAAAAGTAAGAAAGGTCTAGAAAGTAAGTTAAAGTGGTTAGCAGAGTGATAGACAACATTTTCTTTTGACGGAGTTGAAGAAGATACACATCAAAAGAGCAAAGAACTCACTTTGACTAAGGCGTATCAGTCATTGTATATAGAGGCAGAGTAAGTTCATACTAAAAATAATTGATACAACTACAATTACTAACAGGTAAGATTTGCACAATTTAAAGGGAACGATATACAAATCCGTTGATGTATCCAACAAGCCACCGTAGAATTTTAACCAAATGGCTAGAATTGAATTTTTAACAAGCCCAGTATTCATTAATTTCATCATTGTCTCTCATCCACACTCCCTTCATTTTAGAAAGTGATAAGGTTATGTATAGATACATGCTTCTCCAGATATTTAGTTTAAATTCACACTCAAGAATGCAAGATAACTTAATAAAATATGAGACCTTCTTTTCCCTTTTTCTTTTTGATAACTAAATATGACCCAAAGATTAAATGCGGCCTATTGAGAAGTTGCTTTCTCTACTAGTTGCTGTTAAAGATCTAGTCAGTCAAGCAACAGTAATCCCTCAAAACCTCAGCCCCAAGATCAGCCAGCCCTTTCCCGATTCTTAGCCTAATTAGTCTGTTTTGGCCTTTGGAATAATTGTTTCCCTTGAAATAGATAAACATATATGAAAGTATGTAATATGAAATTTTCAATTAGAAACAAAAAGGGCATGGTCAGAGAAGTTGGTAATCAAATTATATCACCAAGAACGTTTAGTCAAGAACTAATTCACACAAAAAAAGCTACCACAAGAACGTTCAGTTCACATCATCCATATTCCATTCAGCTCAATTTAAGAAACATGGATTACACCTAATCTTAAGAACTTTAAGAATGTAAAAGCTTAAAACAAAACTTTGTATATGGAAAAGCTAGGACAAATTACCACCACTTGTCTGCCACAAATTGATAATATCAGTAGCTTGATTGAGAAGGTGAATCCTTTGCATGTGAGATATCCAGGGCTTGTTTTCAAGCAAAACCTTGAGCTCTTCCCAAGCATCTTTCCTGGGCCAAAAATAGTATGGACTCAAAGGGATTGTACCATGCCCTGGTATCACTTGGTCAAGTGCTATCCCTATGTCTTTTTCCATCCATATAAACTTCAACACTACCCTTGGCTTTTCCAATGGCTTCACCACCACTCCAAGCTTCTACATTATCCCAACAGACAAAATTACAAAAACCCAAGAAACTATAAGTTACAAATGAAGCCTTTTTCTGGGTTTTACAAGAAAAAGGGCAAAGAAACTTTTGCTGGCTTTTCTTGATAGCAGAAAATTCATCTAATTAAACCCATTTTTTCTGAAGGAAAAACAAAATTAAAGGAAAAAAAAAAGGACCCAAAAGCTGACCTCTTTATCAGAAGAAGATTCAGAGGGGGAATTATCCAGAGGCAGTTCATCTGAGAGAACCTGAGCTTTAGCTTTGACTTGTAGAGAGATTATTGGTTTAGCAAAATTTGAGGTTTTGGGAGAAACAGTAAGAGGTTTAAGAAGGAAAAAGGTTGGATTTTGGGAAGGGAATGAAGTCAAGGGTTTAAAGGTGGGTTTTAGGTTTGGTTGGAGAGATGTTGTTACCAACATCTTTTTCGTGAGTATTTTCAGTTTCAGGGGAGAATCAGACAACCAAGGCAGGAAGTAATTTTCCGCTTTGCTTATGTTTCTATGTATGTTTCTGGTGAGGTGGTGTAATAGACACCAAAAAGGGTCGGGTTGTCGGGTGCAGACATGGAACCGGTCTGGGAATTCCTTTTGAAATAGCTTTAGGCCCATTTACATTTTAGGAAAATGCTTTGCACTCTCATTTATCTATATTTTTGCTTCAAACATTATTAACGAAACAAGATAAACAATTAAATTTGAAAAAAGAAGTGAGGGAGCCACAATAGACGATATTGAAACGGATAGTCAAATAGTTGTTGGTTGGATTAAAGGGAAAAAGGCTTCGGTTAAGATGGGGAGCTTTATTGAAGACTGTCCAAATTTATTGAGGGCTGTTAGGTGTGATAACATAAACTACTGTCCTATTGCATTCGAATAGGCTTGTAATACCAAATATGTTATTCTTAAAGATATTAATGCATCTAATTGATTATATTACAAGGTGGGCGATTTAGGTAAATATGCCGATGATTATATGAAGGTGAGAGTATTCCTTTTTTTCTTATCCATGGTTTTATCTTTCAGGATTTTTATATGAGAAGGTTTTTAATGAAGTCCTTATATTATATATGAGAATGGAAGTTGGTTATGTTACAGTGGGAGAGTTGATATGTCAAATGATTATGGTTCTCAATATGTATTTTGATTTGATGAATTAATGAAATTTATTGTTCTTCAAAAAAAAAAAATCAATTCTCTTTCGAGCCCAAGTATAGGGAAAGACAAAAAAAAAAAAAAAACATTATGTTGTAGTAATGTGTACATTAATAGGCTATGACATGTATCTTTACTTAAATAAAGGTTGTTGGATACTAGCTCTTATTTATTTGACCTTTGTTAAATGTACTATGTTATATGTTGATGGCAGATTACTCATAATAATCGATGCAATAAAAATGAAAATTAAATATTAATTAATACTATCAAGAAATGGTAGAGATTATAAAACTAAAACTTTTAATTAGTTAAATATAATAATGAAAAATAATTATTTAGAAAAATTTTTTAAAAATGATTTTTTAAGAAACTTACAAGTGATAATTTTCTTAAGCGTTCTAAGCAAAAATAATTAATTCGAAATAATTATGAAACTTGTATAAAAAATAAATATATGCTAATTAAAGTATTTAGTATTTTTTTTTTTTTGAAAAATGAATTTATTAACTTAACATAGCTTGCATGCCATAACAAGTCTTAAATCTTAAAGATAAAAAACTTGTAGTAGCATATCAACACAAACTACGGAAGAAGATAACAGTACAATTATAAAAAGATTCCACCACTTCAAATAGATATTGGTGGCTCAATCTCAATAATGAGTTCCCAATACAACAAGAACTAAAATTCCTAACTTCATAAAACTTCTGAGATTACACAACAAACACAATTCAAATATTCTAAACTATGCCACCACATCTTAAAACATTCAGCCTAAATTACAAAAACTAACTAATATCTATCACACCTTACGAGTAAACAAGCAAAATTTAGAGAATATTCACCTCTTATGCCCCAACTAAGGCCTTCAACCACCATTTAATTAGCCACCCTAATTTTACAATTACAGTTCTCCACTACTCTCCTAACACCAAGAGAAATCTCCAGCCGGATTCACTCGCCCTCCCATTTGCTTGTACCAATCCCTTTTTTACCGAGCTTCCTCTGGTTCCTAGCATTATCCTCCGCCCTCTACAACCTCCAACTCGACCAATCTCTGAATGACCAACCACCATTAGCAATTTAAAAGTTGCATTGTGATATTTATTTGTGTGCACCATAGGCATTTAATTTTAATTATGCATACAAATGGAAATCAACCAGTGATAAAATTTTAAGAAAGTCATTAGTGAAAAATTTTTGAAAATTTTTAGGTGAGCAAATTTTTAAAAATTTGATAAAAAATGTTGGATAATTTAGAATAAGTTTCCATAAAAAGGGCTTTCCATAATTTATTTAAATAAAATAAAATGAATTAAAGAAATAAAAATAAAAGTATCAAAAATACAATCCTCAAATGATGAAATTTTAAGAAAGTTGTGAGTGGCAATTTTCTTAACAGTTGCTAAGTTAGGAAAATTTTCTAAAATTGTGCAAAAAGTGTAAGAGAATTTAGAAAATTTTTAATATCAAAGGATTTTCATTTATTTTTTTTAAAAATATAAAATATAAAATAATAAGAAACAAGGAAAAAGAAAAGATTTAATCAATCTTTTTCATAAAATATCAAAATAATTTGATGATGGAACTTCTTTAAAGAATTAAGTGATTTTCTTAAATATTCTTGAAATGAGGAGACTCTTCTTAGTTTTCTCTCAAAGTGTTGGGAAACTTAAAAAATGTCTCCAATATTTTAAATGATGAATGAAAAAAGAGAAAGTCAAATAAAAATTAAAAAAAGAAAAGAAAAACATAGTAATTAAGGAAAATAAAATTAAATATGAAGTCAAGGACTATTTTATCAAAAATAAAATAGATAACACATTACTAATGTGTACCATTTTTTGAATATGAATCATGTAGGTGCTAATTGTTGGTATATGCTTGTGAGCCAATTGGATTGATCAAGAAATATATATTGTCATTTAATGCATACTTAATCACATAACTATATGTGATAGAAGTTTTCCTTCATATTAGTGCAATAATAAGGAGATATTAAGTACTAATTGGATGAAGCCTATGAAACATAAAGGCCTTGTAAAAGAATTGTAAAGTTATTATAAGATCATTATGCATCAAAGCCATATTCCTAAAATTGTTCTTAGTCATTGTATTGTCATTGTATTGTCAAGATAGGGCATTGACAATGCTCAAAAACTGATACATGTTAAGCCTCCTTACTTGAAAAGTAAGCAATCGATCTCATAGATTGAAGTATATGAGATACTTAAGGATAACATTTAAGTACTTGTTAAAAAATAAGTTCACTGAACATGACCCGCTATAAGAACTCCATTTGGTATTTCACTCAAATGTCTATAGAAAATGTTCTCATGTGATAGTCGTGCAACTAGTCCTTGGACTTGAAGCACCAAGTCATTTTGTATGGAGAATAACATACTTTGAGTTCACCCTTACAGGTCTAGAGGCGACCAGATGCCTAAACAGGGTGTTTTTGGGTATGCCATGAAACATGTGAAAGTGAATGAGTGGTCAAAAGAGGATTCATCACCCAAAGTGATATAAGGGGATGTATCTAACTTATTCTTAATTCTTGATTAACTTGTATAAAGTCTTTGGCCAAAGCATAATGAATTTGAGAAAAGTTAGTTTCCTAAATTCATAAGATTAGTTATGAATTATGAGAACTAATATGGAATGTTATAAGTAGACACCAAGCCATACTTAATGACATATCTGAGATATTTGATGAAAGGATCGTATTGCACTAAAAAGCTTATCACTGAAGGGCTTTATCAGATTCTTTAATTGACTCTCTAACATTTGGGTGGTCATGATGTATTGTTAGATACCGCTCATAATCTATAAATATAAATTAATTATTAAATTGATTATTTTATTAGGATTTATATTTATTGCTAACATGTTAAAAGCCTAAGAGGTCACACACATTAAGTGACATGATTGGAAGTAAATAAGGATAATTAATTAAGTTGGACTTAATTGAAAGAGACCAAAATAAAGTGAAAAATTAATTAAGTTCACAAACACTTAATTAAATTAAAATGCAACTATTGTATTTATGGTTACAAATTAGTTTGGCTATATAAATATGTTATATTAGCAAAATAAAAACTCTAAGCCTCCAACCACTTCTTAGTTGTTTCATAAAATAAGAAAAAAAATAATTTTCTTTGTTTGACAAAAATAAGATTCGGGAAAAAGTTTTGATCCTTTTGTTTTATAAACAAAACTTGCTAGCACAAGTAAAAATCTTACATTTGAGAAGGTTTTATTTGGTCACTGTGTGAATTACTGTTAGAGGCTAAAAACTTGGGTGGTTGAAGATTTAACAAATCCTAAAAGTGAAAAAGCAAAGATTTTGATTTAATTGGCTCTTGATTACGATATCTAGAGCAAGGTATGTAACTCTTAAACTTATGAGTGTTCACAATTAATTTGAAAGCTACATGAAAAACACAAACATTGATCCTGTAAGATTCAACTGTTTATCTGATTTAATACTAGTTTATTTTCCACTACATTTTATTTTAATTTATTGATTATTTTCATGTTTGAGCATGAGGTCGAACCCTAGCAGTGATATCAGAGCCTTTCTTTGATTTTTTATGTAATAAGCATGCTTGATTGTTGGTGATAATCAATAGGATTGATTTGTGTGTTGATTTGATATATATCAATTTTAAAGGCTTTTTTTAAAATTTGTTTTTTCTGTTTTAATTCAAAATTGGATAGTATGTAATTAATTCATTAAAATATGTTTTAAAAGGTTTAAAATTATGTTTAGTCGAAGAATTAATGAATGGATTAAAAAGCTTATGAAGCCAAACTAAAACCAAAAAATTTTGAGGTGTTTAAGGGACTAATGTGCCAATTATTTTTTTTTACTAACATTAGGTAAGTGTTTTAAGTAGTTTTTAATTGTTAAAAATTAATTTTATCAAATTAAATTGTTGCATGTTTCAGCCAGACTTGATTTAGTATAAAAAAAAGTTCATAAAAATCATGTTTTCATGTTCGAAAACAACAAAGATTCAATGCAAAAAATTTTGGACAGCTATGATCTATTTTGGTGGGTTAATTCTTCATAAATTTTGTGTTCAATTGTTAAACACACTTGCTAGAAATTTTCAGCAGCTTTTTCATGAGTTTGACTCATGATTTATGGAGTTTTAAGAGTACTTAAATACCATCTATTTTAATTTTAGGTGATTCATAAAAAATAGGAAATTATTTCCTACTTTAAAAGCAATTTCTAAAATGAAGGATAGAATTTTAATTTTTGATAATTCATAAAAAAATAGGAAATTGTTTCTTACTTTAAAAGAAATTCCTAAAATTAAAGATAGTATTTTAATTTGAGAAATTCATAGGAAATAGTTTCCTACTTCAAAAGAAATTTCTAAAGCTATGTGATAGCATTGAGCTTTCCTTAAAATTTTAATTTGACTAGAAGTTTCCAAAAATTTGTTAAGTCACTATTTAGGTAGCTTGAATAACATACAATTTAGGAAACTAATCCATGTTCTAAATGTTAGAAATTAAAATGTTGTCTTAAATATATTTTAGGAAGTTTACCTAAAATAAAGAAGTTTTCAAGATTAAAATGAGTTTTAATTATGGAAAAAATTAAAATGGAAAGTTTTATTTCAATGAATTTCTAATAAGAAATAAGGAGTAAAATGTTTACTTTAAGTATTTTGAAAATGAAAATTTCTTAAACACTAAATTGAAATAAAACAATACCAAATAATTTGAGTTTAGCACTTTAAGTGAATTAATTGATGCTTTTCTCAAATAACACATAAGATCACCAAGTGATATTAAGCTTGCATTTATTTCTATGCTTTGATTATGATTATAAAGCATGTGGATGATTATGGACTTAGACTTTAGAAGATTAAGTCATGGATGGTTAAATTTATTTCTCATTGTATTTATTTTAAAATAGGATCTGTGCACCTTGTCTTATCTCTATTTTCTCCAGGTTGTAAAATTATTTTCTCACCTAACTCCCCTCAAATGTAACTCGAGATTTCTTAATTATGAAATGTAATTAGTTACATCAAAGTGTAAAACTAGGGTTAGATAGAAAAATTTTTGTAACTTGAAGATGAGATCCAAAGGTGCCATAGAGATTCAAGGAGATTACAAGCAAAGCTTGAAGACAATATTTCTGTAAATCCCCTAGGAATTTGACCAACTAATTTCCTTAATGGCTCAAGGAAATTAAAATTAGTAAAGTCCATAATCATCCTAGTGGTTTGCATGAGATAGATTTATTTTTAGTATATATATATATAATATGAAATGTGATAAATGCTATGTATGTCAACAATGCCAAATCAATGAGACCTTAATTAATGAATTAATAAATAAAATCCCTCATTAAAATATTAAGTCAAAAAGTTACCTTTTACCATATAAGAAGATAACCAAGCTACTCTTTTAATTGGAGGGTTATTGAGTCACTCAAGGCCAAACTTTTACACGAGTACATTTGAGTTATTGGCGGGTCTTACTCAACTAGTACCATATTGTTCGGATGTGTCACACATGACCGCATAGTATTAGAGGTATAGTTAGGCAAAATGCATATGATACATTTGGACAAGGAGTTGTCACCTAACTGATCTAGGAGTTGTATGAAATACAATTAGTAAGCTAAGTTACTTACCTAATTAGTTTCATTATGGCTTATTGAATCACTTAAGGTCATGGTGGGATGAATTTGGCTTTAGAGTCTACTTTTTGCAATAATTATATTACAAGGAATTCGGATCCTTGTGTAGTTGATGGGAACTTAAGTGTTAATGTTAATTTTCATAACACAACACTTTTCATACTCTTAATTTTTTTGCTTTTGTTTTGTTTTTGTTTTGATGTGTCAAAATAGTTGGCAATAAGTCCTTTATATAGGCTTACAAGTGTTTCTTCTTTAAGGACACAACCCTTTCATCAAAGCACCTCTTTGTTTAAAAGATATCTTTGCATTAAGACAACCTTTGAATAAAGGGATGTTTTAAATTACCTTTTGAAATTACAACCATTCATTCATAAGATACAACTTTTAAGCTATACTATGCAAATATAACTTTTCATATCACCTTATGAAAGGACAACCATTCATTCCATAAAACATAGTTTTTGATTTGTGGTGTTTTTCCAATTGTCTCATAACCTTTGAGTTAATATAGCTTTCCATGTTAAGAGACAATTATTTTATTTTGAAAATACACCAATAATCCCTCACCATTTTCAAAATTTCCAAATACCAGTAATTTTGAGAATCTTATGCATAAATGAAAGTATCCTGTAAATTTGAACCTTCACTTAGTGAGTGTGGTTGGTTCTAGTTTAAATTGAGTGGTTGACCAAGCATTGAACCAACGATTCTTCATTTGACTAGTTGGGCCATTAAACACACACACAAGCTTCCTTGCTCATTTTGTATCTAGTTTTGCTAACATGTGTTATGGCCTTGTGTTTTACATCCATTCATGAGTGTTATTAGAGTTAAGCCTTTAGTTCTTAAAAGCAACCACACTTCCACTCACATAAGTAACCTTTATCGCAAGTACTTTGTAATTATAATACCTTAATATATACATGTTATAAGCCTATTAAGAGCTTTTGTTTAACCTTACCTTACACATTACGGGAACTGAGCACTATACACCTTGAGATAAAAAATATAAATTAGTGCTTGCAATCATCCATGTAGCAGAATGGTCAGTACCCAAGACTTGCAGGTTAGCCACAAGTGTCAAGGTGAGCTCCCACCATTGAAGATTTAGTTGATAGGCTTGAAACACATCCCTCTTGAGGTCTTTATCACTGAGTCCTTTTTCAAACCTTTAGTAAACATATCCATTAAATTTTCACAAAATCTCATATAACTTATAACGACTATACCATCACTGATTCTTTGTCTTACAATGCTATATAGAAGTCCAATATATCAACTCTTTCCATTGTATGCTTGATTATATGGATTTGATACAGTAGCTTTATTGTGACAATATATCAAGATTGATACCATTGGTTTTAGGCCACAACGAAATTTCATAGAATATATCTCTCAACCATTCTGCTTCTTCTATGCCAGATGTTAAAGCTATAAATTTAGCTACCATGATGGAGTTCGCTTGACAAGATTGTTTCTTTGAATGCCAAGAAACAACATCCCCACTAATTGTAAAAACACAACCATTCGTAAAAGTATGATTCATTTTATTTGAGTTCCAACTAGCATCTATATACCTTTCTAAAACTGAAGGAAAACCTGAATAACAAATACCAAAATTCATTGTACTTTTTAAGTACTTAAGAACTCTATGAATAGCATATTGATGTTCTTTACTTAGATTACTTGTAAACTGGCTTAATATCCCAACTGCAAAATTAGTGTCTGACCTTGTACACACAATAGCATACATTAGACATCCAACCACTCTTGCATATTCATTTTATGTTATTGGCTTATCTTTATTGGGTATTAACTTTATATCATAATCATAAGGCATAGATATTGGCATATAATCTAACTTACTATACTACATTACAATTTTTTCAATATAATGAGATTGAGACAAAGTTAAGCCATTATTATCTCTCATTATTCTTATACCTAGAATAACATCTGCCACACCCATATCTTTCATGTCAAAGTTCTTTGACAAGAACCTTTTATGTATTCCACTTGTTCCAAATCAGTACCTAGGATTAACATGCCATTCATATATACACAAATGATAACTCCTTTATCATTACGGAATTTACTATAGACACATTTGTCTAATTGATTGATCTTGTAGCTGTTAGCTAGATCAACTTCATCAAACTTTTGATACCATTGTTTAAGCCCTTGTTTGAATTCATACAAGAAATTTACAAGCTTATGTACTTTCCTTTCTTGACCAAGAAGAAAAAACTTTTCAAGTTGTTCCATATACACCTCTTCATCTAATTCAATACTTAGGAATGTCGTTTTAATGTCCATTTGGTGAATTTTCATCTTATGTATAGATGCAAGTGCTATAAGCACTTTAATTGTAACTATTCTTGCTACAAGTGTATATGTATCAAAATAATCAACACATTCCTTTTGTTTAAAGCCTTTGGCCACTAGTCTTGCTTTAAACTTAGTTACAGTTCCATTAACTTTCAATTTTCTTTTGAAAATCCATTTACAGCCTATTAACTTGGAACCTGGTGGAAGGTCCATCAACTTCTAAGTTTTGTTTCCAATTATTTAGTCTATCTCATCTTGTATCGTTTTTCTCCAAAATGAAGCATCTCAAGACTTCATTATCCCTTCATAAGTTTGAATATCACCTTCACCTTCTACATTAAAGCAGTAAGGTAAGTATTCACATGTTTCTTCTTTTGTACCTTCTACTAAGTACATAAGGAAATCGGATCCTTATGCCTTTGCTTTTTTATTTCTTTTAATTTTTTGAAGCTCAATAATTTCTTTACCATTTTCGAAAGTTTATCACTTTCCATTACTAGTTCTTTGGGTCTTGGAATTGAATTGAACATTGTTTCATCAAAGATAGTGTCTTTTGATTCTATAACTGTATTCATGGAATATGAATCATTAAGCTCTATCACCATGAAACTATATTCTTTACTATGTTCAGCATATCTTATAAATATACATTCAATTCCTCTTTCACCCAATTTCTTTATAATGAACTTGACTTAATCAATTATACCATAAATTAAACAATATTGCTTTACTATCATAAACATTAAATGAGGCATAAATATAAGTAGAACAAGTAACATTTTTATTAATATTAAGTTTGAACATATTTTAACATAAATATCCATTTCTCACATATTGTCCTTTTTTTTTGTAAAAAAGAAATTATCTGCTTCAAATACTAATTTGAAGCAATACTTATTCAACAAACCACCCGACATAAGATTCTTTCTAACTTTCGGTACATAATAAACATTATTTAGTACAAGTATTTTCCATAAGTAAACATGAATTCCATGGTGCTTTTTCATTTCACTTGTGTAGTGGAGGAATTTTCCATGTACAAAACAATTCACTCATTAACTGCTTCCAAAGTCTTGAAAACACTCTTATCCTTACATACGTGATTAATTGCACCAATGTCAATCCACCACACTCCATCATCTTGGAGAAGATTGACCTTCGAGACCATAACCACAAACTTGTCGTTGCTCACACCTTGTGTCTTGTTTTTCAAAAGTTTACATTCTATCTTGAATTGTTCAAGTTTGTTACAATGGAAACATGGCCCTTTTTTATTCCTTTAGATCTTATGACTTTTGTCATTCATACCAATGGAATGTTTTCTTTTGTTGCTTGAGATCAACTTGTTTGATGGTTTGGGTTCCATCACATGGACCTTCGAAGTCTCAAGATTTTTTTCATTAAAATCCTTTTCCTTTTCATCTTGCTTGACTTCTTTTTGTTTGTGACAATCTTCTTCTATTCAAATATGATTACCAAAGTTCTCAAGAGACATTTTCTCTTTTTTATGTTTTTAAGTTTTCTTAGTATCTTTCCATGAGGGGAAAAGTTTATCAATTATAGAAGATACCACAATAGCTTCATCCATTTTAAGACCATATTACTTGAAGCTATTTAGAATGCATTCAAGCTCACGTAATTTCTCCATATCAGAACAATTATCAACCATTTTGTAGTTGTTAAAACGACTAACTAGAAATTTCTTACTACTTGCATCTTTGGCCATGAATCTTGCTTCCAATTTGTCCCAAAGTTGTTTTACACTAGCTTCATTCTGGTACGTATCAAACAATGCATTCGACATTCTATTAAAAATGTGTCCTATGCATATGTAGTCATCAGTATCTCATTTTTGCCTCAAAAGAGTTTGATTCACGAATTCTTCATCACCTTCTTCATCTGGTCTTGGTGTATCTATAACATAAGCGACCTTGAGAGTTGTAATGAGGAAGCACATCTTTTTCTGCCACCGAATAAAGTTTCTTCCTTCAAAATGATCTAACTTAACAACGTTGGTAGCCATCTCTTTAAGTGAAGCCACTTTGAATTCCAACACCATGAAAAATAAGTCTTAAAATTGTTGGTACAAATAAGTTTTAGATGGAATTTAAAGAACTAGCAAAATTGACTTCAAGGTGAGCCTCTTCAATAAATGCTAACTTTAAGACTTATTTCACTCTCATCACTCGATATGCGAAGGTATAAATAACCTTAAGGATACAATGAAATCAACGTCTAAATTCGTCTTACTATTTACAAGAGTAAACTGCTAAATACACTCAAGAGTTTGTAAAGTTATTCGACCTTAAAGCCTACTTTTACAGCAAGTAAATTATAAGGAATTTGAACATTTTTGCGGTTGATAGGAACTTAAGTGTTTATGTTAATTTTCAAAGCACAGCACTTTGTTTGCTCTTAATTTTTCTACTTTTATTTTGTTTTTATTTTGATGCATCAAAATGGTTGACAGCAAGTCTTTTATATAGACTTGTAAGTATCTCTTCTTCAAAGACACAACTCTTTCATCAAAACACCTCTTTGTTTAAAAAAACATCTTTGCATTAAGACATAATCTTTGAATAAAATGATGTTTCAATAATTACCTTTTGAAATTACAACCATTCATACATAAAACACAACTTTTAAGTTACATATGAAATGATAACTTTTCATATCACCTTATTGAAAGGACAATCATTCATTCCATAAGACAAATTTTGATTTATGATTTTTTTTAAATTGTCTCGTAACCTTCGAGCTCAAATAGCTTTCCATGTTAAGAGACAATTCTTTTATTTTGAAAATACACTAACACAACCCTATGGCAAACCTTACCAAAAAACTTAATTACCTCTATTCGAATAAGTTAGTATATTTTGCATATGATCAGAGCAAACTTAAAGACGAAAAAACAAACAGAAGCACCGTATTTGTTGCCTCCAAGACCTTGAATTTCATTTGTTATCTCGGCCAACAAAGTTCTGTTCAATAAAGAATGCAAGCTTCAATTGAAGTATGTTCTGTAAGTAGGATGTCCTATTATCCCGTAGACAATGCCTTCAATGCAATCCTTAGTCAAACCAGCAATCTCAATCACCAAGATTAGAAGTATCTGCAATATAAATTCAATTAGTGTGCATGCAGCTACCTAACAGGCTTTTAGACAAAAATTACTTCTGATATACGTGATAGTGCATCTAACTGAATTCTTCCTCCCAGTGCTGCTAA
The DNA here is from genome assembly GCA_036013995.1 of Theobroma grandiflorum. Lineage (NCBI taxonomy): Eukaryota > Viridiplantae > Streptophyta > Magnoliopsida > Malvales > Malvaceae > Theobroma > Theobroma grandiflorum. The sequence continues at coordinate 12,526,655 of CP142132.1, read as the reverse complement.
TCTTACCATGTTTAGAAATATTAAGCACCCTGTGATAAAATGTATGGCCAAGTCAAAGTGATTGGTGCTTGACCACCATTATTTAGTGAAAGGGAAGAGCAAAAGAACATGTGAATCTCAACGCCCATCCCTCCCCCCCTCCCCCTTTTTTTTTCCTTGTAAACAAAAACTCAAGTATTTATTTTATTCAGTAATTAACTCCAAGATTTCTGCATGGAAACAAACAAAAAGGTACATGTGCCATGTGTACACATATACTGTTGAAAATAAGCAGATGCATGCCTAGATTATTAGATGTGATATTAATCTTCTAAAATATATATCATTAAATTGACATAATAAACAATATCAATAAAAAAAAATAAAGAAATAAATAAATTAAAAAAATGAAATGGGTTAGTCAACCTGATGAGAAATGTTGGTAAGATAAGATCAATAGATTCACCATGCTTGAAAAGGTGTTTTGTCTCTTTAATCATCATAATTCCATGAGCTTTACTTTCAACATGATTCTATAAATATCAATGACCATTCTGCTTTTATACAGTTCTGCCTTTTACCTAAAAACTTTCCATTGGTGAGTAATCTACTACATGACAGCACTGTAATTTTCCCATTTCAATCTCAAGACTTCATCTAAATTGTTTAATAGAATGCCAACATGAAATTCTAAGCAGCAATTATAGGCTTACAACTTAAAGAAGTCTCTCTCCCGTTCCCCGCCTAAAAAAAAAAAAATGGGAACAGAAAACCCCTTGGAAGGCATAAAATGGATTTTCTTTTATGCTAATAATGTGAAAGCTCATTGGCCCTTGAGCTACACAAAGGGATATAGCTCTGTCCCATCTCATAACTCCACCCTCCCCCTCCCAACATTTGAATCTGAGACCTCTTTCTAACCATTGGGGTCTTGGGACTTGTGCACTGATAATGAATACTTACAAAATTGGAATATTTAAGCACTGAAGTTGATTAATTATCAATTTTTCGCATAAGATTTGATATGAAGATTCTAGCTGAAGCAGGTTCCATGAGAAGACTAATGTTGTGAAAATTTTCAACTAAATTACAAAAATATTGACTGATAAGCTAACAAAATATTAGCTAAATTAATTTATAATACCTGAAGTAAATCACCTTAGTGACACATAAACAAACAGAAAGTCCATTTTTGAAGCTTAATCATGTATCTTAAAAATTGTAGAGGAAAAAAAGTGAATAATTGCTCACCATGAACAAGTTTCTTCAACAAGGAATTTGCATTCTTCATATATCAGTAGATTTTGAGAGGGATAACTTGGTCAAAGCTTGTCTAATGAACTTGTAACCAACCAACAGAAATGCCAATGCTACCGAATTTAGTTGCTTCTGCAATGTTTTACATGTGATTCTGTTGTAAGATGACTTAGCAACTAAAACAACCAATAAGAGTGACATGATGCAAAAGATTCAAAAAAAATGTAGCACAAGACAACCGTGGAGGGCATAATATAATCTAAAAGAGACAAAAACTACTACTGTGGTGATATAAAACCCTCCCAGTCAGGTTGATCAGGTGATGAATTAGCACTGGCACTGTACTGAGAACAGAAAAAAAGGAATGTTCTGCAGAATTACTACTGTGGACATATTTCACCATCGTTCCACTAAAATTATTTCAGATCTTTATGGTAAGTGATATGCCAGTGAAAACCATAGAGAGGCAACCAGACAAATTTCCACCACCAGATCAGAAAAATTCTCTGCTTGAAGCAAATCTTCAGGGCAGTTCTGCACACTCTATTGGAAGAAATCGAGAATAAAACTATCAGTGACCAACTATAAAATTATTCAAAATTTGATGGTTTATCCAACTAATCTCCAAGAAACTGAACAGTAAGGCAGCATTTATTATGCAAAACGGATACAACAATTTGTAACATTCACACAAAGTAAAAGACAATTCTGATCAAGTCGAAGGAGCTCACTATTGTCGAGCATCAAAATTCAGATCATAAGGATGACAGAAACTGTTGAGTTCAGAACTTCAAATAGTTTTTAGCAAACATCATTTCAAGCTCCCACTTAACACAAACATGTGCCAAAAAGAATTGAAAGAAGTAGTTCCAAAACAGTAATATTTAAAATGTTAAAGAAATAGAGGCCTCAAATTGCCTCTTTCGAAACCGCAAGGGAATATTTACTACATGATATCAGTGGTGAGGAAACAAAGATTTTGTTTACAGAACACAAATAAGACATCCATGATGTGCATCTAGAATAATAATAACCCTGCAATAGTAATAGGAACTATATCAAAATATCTAGGAGAGGAAAAAGTTATACCTTATTGCTCATTTTGGATCATATGATTAAAGAATCACCAGAGGATGAATCTAGATAAGACAGTTAATAGAGCTTGATCCATTATTGTCTGTTGCATGAGGATAGCCAGCCTTTTTATTGGAATAACAGTCACGGTCAAAATGAATTAATATGAAATGAGTTTAAATTTGTTGTCAGATGCTGTAAGGTGGCATAAATCATGTTACAATATGGATGGCTTCTGTCCTCTACGGAAAACACAAAAAGCCTGTTGTCCAGCTCAATCCAACTGCAGCCTGGATCCTTTTTGACTTCCAAGTCCCTCAACCTTTTCCTTACATTCATCTTTTTACTCCATTTTCCAAGTACTGCATATATGTTAGATAGAATTATGTAAGCAGATATAGGCTTTGGATTCAAACTGAACATCTTCGCTGCCACCCTCTCACCAACTTCCATGTCCATCCAGAACAAACAAGAATTGAGTAAAGCTCCCCAAACAACCCCATCCGCTTGAACTGGCATCTTTTTAATAAAATCCTCAGCTTCTTGCAGATGACCTGCTCGACCAAGAAGATCAACCACACAAGCATAGTGTTCTAAAGTTGGGACCACACCATATAATTTTTCCATTGACCTGAACAATCTCATCCCTTCATTTACTAGACCAGCACGGCCACAGGCAGACAGAATTCCAACAAAGGTAGCAGCATTAGGGACCACTCCTTTCTCCAACATCTGGTCAAAGAGTAAGATAGCTTGAGAGCCAAGCCCATGTTGTGCATACCCATTAATAAGAGCAGTCCATGCTGCCACATTAGGTGAAGATATGCTGGAAAATGATTTGTGAGCATCAGTGATGCTGCCACATTTGGAGTACATATCTATGAGTGATGTTCCAACATACGCATTAGACTGAAATGGTGTTTTGATCAAGTGTGCATGAAGTAATTGTCCTTGTTGAAGAGATCTCAGGCATGAACATGCATGAAAGAGAACCGAGAATGTTGACCTTGTATGCTCTATTTGTAATCTGCACATGGTAAAATACAGCTTTAGAGCCTCTTTGTATTGCTCATTTTCAATATAACCAGACATCATTGAATTCCATGTCACTGGGTTTCTTTCTCCTCGCGTTTCTTCAAACAGCTTTATAGCTTTATCAATCTCCCCACTCCTGGAATATACAGAAATCATTGTGTTAATAGAAACTATTGTTCTTTGAGCCATTTCTTCAAATAATCTTTTTGAATTTTCAGCTCGACCAAAAGCTGCATACCCTTTAATCATCAGAATATATGAAACTGAATTCGCATCAACTAGTCTATTAAAAATCAGTTCTGCATCTTCAATCCGACCCAACGACATAAGCCCTCCAATGAGTGAGTTTGAAGCATTCAAACAGGGATTTGTTATTCCATCATAAACTCTCTTGGCATCATCAATAGCTTCACAATAGCAATAAAGTTCAATCAGTGCACCACCAATTAATTGATCAAATTCAAATCCATATTTGATCAGAATCCCATGAACAAGCCTCCCTTCACATAAATCACCAAGCCTTCTACAAGCCCTTATAACAGAATCCAAAGTGAACTCATTAGGCACCACCTCACCACTCACTCTCATCCACCAAAACAACTCCAAAGCCTTCTCGCAATCCTCTTCACTCTTCACATATCCCGATATCAATGTAGTCCAAGCCACAACATCCCGTTTCGGCATCTTTGTAAACACGTCAAGAGCCTCTCTCATCAAACTACACTCAACGTAACCCACAATCATCAAATTCCACAACAACTCATTCTTATCATGGAACTCGTCAAAAACCCGCTTCCCTTCTTCGATCTCAAAACAATTTGCGTAAAAATACAACAAAGCACTTCCAACAAGCTCATAACTCTCACACCCAGATTTAATAACAACACAATGAATCTGTTTTCCATCAGTTAAAGACCGCAGGCGCCCACATATGCTCAATGCAGTGGAAAAAGTGGACTCATTAAACCTTATATGGCTTCGATGCATTGATGAAAGTAAATCAAGCGATTCATTGAATTTCCACCACTTTGAGTACCCGGAAAGCATGGTGTTCCAGGACACAACGGTTCTCCTTGGCATTTCATCGAACAGATTCCGCGCCTTGTCTAATTGTCCGCTCTTTACAAACTGATTTATAGAAATATTTGTAGATATTATTTGGGGTCGATGAGTTGAGTATAGTTTCAAAAAATTCTTCCATCTGTTATGTTTCCATTTTGCCGGGAAAATGTATCTCAGTGACATTTCAAAATCAGAGCAAAATGCGAAAGAAGCAAATGCAACGCACCGTTTTCCTTTCCAAACTGAGAACCGGATTTAGAGCTCACTGTTTTTTCTTTTCTTTTTAATTATTATCATTATGAATTAGATTGAGTAACGCAACGTCGTTTTACTACGCTTTCCTCTTCACTTCACGTGTTATATAAAGAGTTAACACGGTTTTTTCAATCAATGTGAAGAATCCGATGTAACGAAAATTTGAGGTATCATATTATCTTTTTACTAAAATATTAATTGTTATTAAAAATATTTATATTTTTTTATTTTAATACTAATAAATTATTTTTTTATTTAAAATCTTTTGCATAACCTCTACAAATACTTATAGTCTGCAAAATATGAAACAAAATATGCCAAGACCCGAAGGCAAAAAAAAAGTCAAAATTTTAAATATCTACATCCAAGGGATGTCCTATTATCTCAAGATTCAACAAACTTTTTTTGAATAGTTTGTATAAATTATTAAAGATACAAAAATAGCAGAAAATGAAGAAAATAAAAAAGAAAAAACGCACAAATTATTAGAAATACAAAAACAGTAGAAAATTAAGAAAATTAAGAAGAAAAAACTTAGCAAAGCTAAGCAGAGAGGAGGAAGAAAAGAGAATTGAGATATAAGCATAGAGGAGGAAAAAGAGAGAATTGAGGTATGGTGTGTTGAGAATGAACGTTGACGCCGATATTTATAGGGAGGAGTCATTGAGAAAATCAAGATAAAATTTTTTGTAACGTTATAAAAATAACTTATAAAATAATTTGAAAGACCAAATCAATTACTAATTCAATCAAAAAAGAAGAGAAAACAGAGGTATAAATGGAGAGGAGGAAGAAGAAAGAATTGAGCTGTGGTGAAAATGAAGGGAGGGGTCAAGAGAAAATCAAGATAAAATATCCTATAACGTTATAAAAATAACTTAGAGATACAAGAATAGTAGAAAATAAAGAAAAAAGAACCAGCAAGGCTAAGTAGAGAGGAGGAAGAAAAGAGAATTAAGGTGTAAGCAAATAAGAGGAAAAAGAGAGAATTGAGATGTGATGTGTTGAGAATGAATGTAGAGGCTGATATTTATTGGGAGGAGCCATTGAGAAAATCAAGATAAAATATTCTATAATGTTATAAAAATAACTTATAAAATAATTTGAAAGACCAAATCAATAACTGATTCAATAAAAAAAAAGAGATAATTAAGGTGTAAATGGAGAAGAGAAAGAATAAAGAATTGAGGTGCTGTGTGTTATGAATGAACGTGGAGGTTGGTATTTATGAGGAAAGGTAAGAGAAAATCAAGATAAAATATTCTATAACGTTATAAAAATAACTTAGAGATATGAGAACAACAAAAAATAAAGAAAAAAGAACTTAGCAAGGCTAAATAGAGAGGAGGAAGAAAAAAGAATTGAGGTGTAAGCAAAGAGGAGGGAAAAGAGAGAATAGATGTGTGGTGTGTTGAAAATAAAGAAAAAAGAACCCAACAAGGCTAAGCAGAAAATAGGAAGAAAAGATAATTAAAGTGTAAGCAAAGAGGTGGGAAAAGAGAGAATTGAGGTGTGGTGTGTTGGGAATGAACCTTGAGGCTGGTATTTATAAGAAGGAATCATTGAGAAAATCAAGATAAAATATTATATAACATTATAAAAATAACTTATAAAATAATCTGAAAGACCAAATCAATAACCGATTCAATCAAAGACTAACTCTTTCTTAAGTAAGGTAAAAATAAAATTGACCATTAAGAGAATTGAGAGAATAAAGGTGTAAATGGAGAGGAGGAAGAGAGAATTGAGGTGTGATGTGTTGAGAATGAACATGGAAACTGGTATTTATAGGGAGGGGTCATTAACAAAATCAAGATAAAATATTCTATAACGTTATAAAAATAACTTATAAAATAATCTGAAAGACCAAATCAATGACTGATTCAATCAAAGACTAATTCTTTCTTAGATAAGGTAAAAATAAAACTGACCATCACAGTACAAAATATACCTGAGTCAAGGTAAGGTAAAAATAAAGCTAACCATCAAGGTACAAAATATACCCAGCCCATGCATAAGGGGGAATCTACATTTTCTCAAAGATTGGTCCAATCTCATGTGGGTGCAAAATCCCCTTCTTTTCTAGCTTTCAACAAGTCCACAATAAGTTTGCTTATATAAAGCATTGACATCTTTTGTATCAAGATAATGTGGGATAAAAACCTTATATGATATCACTATATGTCCAACAATCTCCCATATATTCCATAAGTTTTCATAATAGGAAGTTTTTATTAAGTCTAATCTCACTCGACTGTAATGTATGGAGACTGGTGCTTTTTAAGCTATAAATCAGGCCTAGAAAGAATAAAATATAAATCACAAAATTTTGGTGAAGTTTATAACTTGTATGAACCAAAAATTCTTTACGTAAAATATGACTTTCATCAATGACATTACACCCCCAAAATATTTGCTATTCAACGTAGTTTTGTGCAAATAGGCCATGCGTGTGCTTAATTATTCATAAATGCTTTAGAGAATTTGCTACAATTCTCATAAGAGTAGCCTCATTCCACACTTATATAGGTGATTCCATTAAGTGTATACTACAATTTAATACACTACCCATAAAAGATATGGAATTCATTAAGAGTTAACTCAACATTTCCTTCATTGCAATTTTCGCACTATTTACACATCACATGAAGAACAATAATTTTAATAATGCATCAATTTATCAACAAATAACTTGTTATTACCCATATGAACCTAATTCATGGGAACGTCACTTATATATGTTGAGTTACAATTATTGTTAATTTTTCTCAATTGGTTTAAGTCTCATTTCCTTTGATGTGTCATTAATTAATTTTCTTCCCAAAGATTTAGTTAAAGGATCGATCAAATTCAATTCTAACTTCACATAATTAATGGACATAATTCTATCTTTAAGCAACTACTTTATAGCATCATGTATTAAATGAATGAATCTATTTTTACTATTAAAAGTTTTATTTTTTGCAAAGGTTTTTGTTGCTTGGCAATCACAATGCATAGATATAGAAGGTGTTGGTTTCATTCCCAACAGAATATTTACTAAAAAGTTTCTTAATCACTCAGTCTCATTGTCAGCTAACTCCAAAACTACAAATTTTGATTCCACTATAGATTTAGCAATTATTGTTTGTTTGGTTGATTTTCAAGTTATAGTACCCCCACTAAAGGTGAATATATATCCATTTATGGATTTTGTCTCATCTGAATATAAGATTTAGTTAGTATGACTGTATCCTTCTAATACAGTGATAAATTCATTATATAAAATATTGTAATTTATAATACCTTTCAAATATTTCATTACTCTGCTCAAGGCAGTTTAATAAACTCAATTGGAATTTTGTGTATATTTGCTCAATTTACACACAACATAAGCTATATTAAGTTGAGTATAATTTATCAAATGTATCAAACTTCTAATAATCTGAGCATACTCGCATTATCACCTCTATTTATAAGGAGTACTCACAAATGTGACATTTAAATGTCCAAACTTTTTAAGTAGTCTTTCTACATAATGCTCTTGTGTTAGCATTAGGCCATTATCACATATTATGATTTTAACACCTATAATAACATTGGCTTCTTCCAAATCTTTCATACCAAATTAAGAATTTAAAAAATATTTTGTTTTATTGACAACATCAATGCATATTCCCATTAGTATTCAAAACATCAATGTAATAATAATAAACATACCAAGTCTCGAGTAGGTATTAATCTCGTGGGACTCTTCGCGTTTATAACAGACTAGGGACCTCCCTCTATTAGCATAATCTTGGGGGACTCCTCATATCAACATCTTTAGTTAAAAGATACTTTATGCACAAAAGTCACATAAATTGTCGTGACTATAGGACCTAACCAAGGTAGTATACAGTTTAAAACACATTTCATGTAAAACAAGCTAATTCCTTGCCAAATTCATCAATTTCTAAAAATCGTGCCATGTATTCTCAAACTATATCAATTTGTCAAAGCTCTTAAGTTCAAACTATACTCAAGACCTCATGTGCTTTCAAAAATAATAAAGATCTTGAAATATTAACAATGGTCATAAAATAACCTCTTAAAACCAAATCTATATTGGTGCTAAAAGTATGCTTTTTAAATCATGCCATAACTTTAAAATCATTAATGCTAACTTTAATTCAAGCCATGCCAAAAAGGGTGATGGTTCTCAAAGAACTTAAAACAAATGCAAGGTACAACATACAACATTTGCAAGGTAACTTCCAAAAAGATAGTTTTCAAATTAAATAAACCACCTATAAGGGTTTTATCATCATTTTTCAAGTAATTTAAAAGCATGCTATGGTAATGATAACGTATACTATGCTAGTAGTCGACTCAAAATAATGTTATGCATATGTCAATAATCAATTAATGTATACTATAACTACACTTAAGCTATAATAAAACATTATTTACTAAACAAAATAAGCAGAAAACGAACATCATAAATGATGGGAACAAACTTTCAAAATGAATTTCTTCATAATTAACGGAGATTACTATTTACTTCTCTGAAAGATCAAGAATATGATCCTAAAGATGATAATGTTTCAGAGCAATAATCTTTCTACCAAGAAATTTACACACTAAAAATCCACTTATAAGAATTAAGAAAAGGGGACATGTGAAATAATTGCATTTGAAAATTGATAAAAAATCATTGAAAAATCAAATCGACAACATCAAAAGGAAGTTATAATAAAATAAAACTTATCCCAAATTATCTTTAATATTGTTGGCAAAATTGAAGTAGATAGACAACTTAAAGAAGTCTGAGGCATGATACATTGTCTTTAAGGATAATTTACACCCTTTCAAAGTATGAAACTTGATGTAAAAAGATTAAAATGGTTATCTCCCAAGATTCAACATACTCTTCCTGAATAGTTTGCATAAACTATCAATGATATAAGAATAGTATAAAATAAAGAAGAAAGAACTCAACAAGGCTAAGCAGAGAGGAGTAAAAAGACAAAATTGAGGTGTGGTGTGTTGAGAATGAACATAGAGGTTGGTATTTATAGGGAGAAGTGGCTAAGAAAATTAAGGGAAATTAAGATAAAATATTCTATAACGTTATGAAAAAATGTTACAAAATATTTTGAAAGACCAAATCAATAATTGATTCAAACGTTATAAATATTTTGAAAGACCAAATCAAATAACTGATTCAATCAAAGACTAATTCTTTCTTTACTATGGTAAAAGAACAAAATCAAGGTAAGGTAAATATAAAGCTAACCACTAAGGTACAAAATGTCACTTGGGCCTAGCTCACGTGTATACTCACGCACAAATGGGAGAATATGCATTTTCTCAAGACTTGGCTCGATCTTGCATGTGCACGAGATCACTTTTGTTTCCAGCTTGCAACAAGCCCATAATTAGTTTGCTTATATAAAGCACTAACATCTTTTATACCTAAGCAATGTGGGATAAAAACCTTATGAGATATCATTATACGTCCAACATGTCCCTCCCATAGATCATCGTAGAAGTTTAGGTGGAGTTAATTGATAATGTTTAAGGCAACGAAGAATGGCAGTGTCAATCTCAAAAGACCAAGAACAATCACTTAACAAAGAAGGAACGCAACACATTGAAACACACAGATGGTTCCTCACATTTTGTCGTATATGTGGAAAGAATAGTACATATTGTTAATTCGTATTACTATATTTGCATATGAATTGTTATGATATGAATGTTTTTATCATTGTGTTGTTGAAGAATGCAAAAATAATTGTTGTGATTTTATGTGAGTAAACATGTTGCGACACATATAAATATATATATGAACAGGATATTTTGTATGTATATGATACATTTGTTATTCTTATGTTGTGATTGTTGTTCTTCTCATAATGTTGTGATTGTGTTACGATGTGGAGAGCAGTTGTTGTTGTCATTTGGTTGGATGAAAGCATATATTTTTTGTTTTTGTATTGGTATATATTGTTCGATTGCTGTTGCATTGTGAAAGTTGGTATATATTCTTTGAGAGTTGTTATATTTTTATTGTGTTGTGATGATTGTCGTGTCACTATTGTTGTGATGATTCTCTTGCTGTGATTGCAATCAAAGGTGTTGTTTAGGCTGATGACATTCTCCGAGTTGTTCGATCGCACGTACAAACGAATGAAGGGTAGTGGAGAGTTTATAGACAACAAGTCCAAGATCGTTAGTGTAAGTAATAAAGATGACCAATTTATAGTTTGTTATATAATTTTATTTGTTTTCATTATATTTCATTTAATAATTTAATTACTAATTCATTTTTTTTTTTTAGGAAACATATGCTTTTACATTATCATAGTTGCAGAAGTATGATCAAGAGCCATCATCCTAACCGAAGTTTGATCTATAAGCATGGACAAAGGTTATTGGGAGAGCACAAATCACTCGAACCCATATCTATGAGTTTGGCACCACGGTGACAGCTACATCACTACTTGTTGTAGCTCAAACATCCAAGTATGCTTGTGGTCCAACCCCTTTTGGCAATGTTGTGGCCGCTTGTCAATTGGATCCCAAGTAACTACAATAACTGAAGGAAAAAGTTGACACTATAAGAGATGAGATGATGTATATGAAATTAAGCATTGCGTAAATTCTCCAGTACATGATGCCAATACACCACTATAAGTTTTCGTCACAGTACTTGAGCCCTTCTAATAATGAGGATAAGCAACCAAGGGATGATGGTAATAGTTAAATTGTAAGTTTATTTATTTGTATAATTTTTATTCATGGTGATATCGAATAATACAAAATTTATTTTTTATTGTTTTAAAAAACATATTTTTTTATAAATGTTAGCATTTTTAATATTATTATTTATTTGTATTTGTATTATACATGTGAAATGATAACAGGGACTTAACAAAACCAATCAATTTCAATTTTTATAAAAAAATGGTCTCATATTCAACTTTATTACCAATGAATATAGTAGTTTATCATTGAAATTATGAACAAATCATTGACAAAAATGAGGATATCACTGATGGAATCTACATGCATTTGAAGCACTAAATTTCATCGACAATTCCTTAGTGCATTACCAACGGAATTTGCTGATGGAATGCAATCAATACAGACAAATCTTCCTTCGAAAAGATTGTCTTTACCGATAGAGTTTCCGATAGAATACTTCATTGAGAATTCGCCGAAGGAATATTCAAACACTGACATATTGGTCTTTATCGACGATAGTATTTTCGATTGAAAACTGATGAATAATTTTTTGAGAATCCATTGATATTTAAAATTATTGATGGAATTTTCTACTTTTATTGATAAAATTTTCCATCCATAAAGGTGTCAAATTTTGTAATGAAAGAAATATAAACAACTCTTAAAAGAACATTAGAACATTAAGGGTACATGAGAGATAAAGATACTTTAAACAATGATTACTCAAAAAAATTTTGAATAACCTAATCTAAATTTTGTTCAAGAAAAACCTTCATTGATCTCTTTGATTTTCAAATCCTTTTAAACCTTTGACCTTGCCCTTGCTTTGCAAAATTATCACATTGCTCCTCATATATATGCTTCTAATGTCTTTCATGTTGCCTTTCATACACTTAAGTCTGCGTTTTAGCTTTTTTTTTTTTCTTATCTAAGTTACTTCTTTTGATTCAAACCACTATTCTTGGTTTTTGGTATAAACCTTATCTTTTTTTGTGTCCCCTCAACCATAGCATTTGTCAAATGCATTGGCATTTAGTGGGTTTGCAAATTGTATCCATCCATGTCAATCAAAATTAAAACCCCTGTGCCTTTCATATTTGCACCCATTTCCCTCGTGGATTGTGTTGATTAGGGAAGATTGTTCGAAGGAATAACTCCCCCTCTTGAAAACATTTAGGGGAAACCCTATTGTCATAAGCTCACATCTTTCTCCTTTGATATACTGACCATGACAAAGTGTTGTAAGCCTTTTTTCTTTTTCTTTGATGAGATTCAATTGTTCATGATGAGCTTGAATCCAATCGGCTTTTTTTAATTTGATTTCCATCAACACTCCAAATCATGAGATTTCCATTTCAATTAGTAGTATTGGCTCCATTCCATATACTAACGAAAATGGAGTTGCTCCTGTGGATGTTTGCACTGAGGTTTGATAATTGTACATAGCAAAAAGAAACATCTTGTGTCAATCTTTATAAACATTGGTAATTTTTTCAATGATTTTTTTTTTTTGATATTTTTACCAGCAACCTCAAGTTTCCCATTTATCTTTGAATGATATGGCATTGAATTATGATGTGCTCATGTATATAAGGAAACCAATCATTTTGTGGACTCTCTTGCTACGATGGGAGTCTTCGAAAATACTAATATGATGGCTTGGATATAATTTTGTTATCTATTTTTAATTAATTTAAATATTCTTTAGCTTTCATAAAAAAATAAATAAATCAAAGATTTATACATGTTATTGTATAAGTCTTACAGACTAGCAATGAATTATATGTTGCCAAAATAAACTTGAAATTTTTAAAAGTATTTCAAAATAAATACAAATAACTTTAAGTGTTTTTTTTATAAACTTTCTCTCTTCCATTGTGTTTGTCAAAATTGAAATATGGTTAATCATAAGAGCAGATGATTGTGTAATTATGGGGATTATGGCCTCCAAAATTTTTAAAATATTTTATATATTAAATATTTAAAACATTAATTCATACCATTGTTATGAAAATGCAATAAGGAAAATATTAAGGTACTTTTTGAATTGTGCTAGAGGTTAGTAGAAACAGGAAAGTTAAGAAATTATCAATTGATTGATAGATTAATTCATTTTATTTTGACTCTTTTGGCTTTTACAATAACTACAGAGAAAAAATTTTCAGTAATGAAAATTGCGAAAACAAAACTCTAGAACAAAATGGATGATGTGTTTCTTACAAATAATTTAGTTATTTATATTAAAAAAGATATTACTAACCTTTTTAGTATAAAGTCAATAATTGGTGAATTTGAATTTAGGAAACATTGTCGTGCACAACTTTCTTAAAGACTATTGTAAGTCTTTTTTTATTATTCCTTTTAATATACATATTATATAAAATTATTATTTATTATGAATCTTTTTTTTAAGGGAATAAAATGTCTTTTATTAAATTGGAATCATTCATGGAAGACAAACTCCCAACATGTCATACATTAATAATTTTCTCGCTCCAAGTGGAAGGTGTTGAAAGGAAACATAAGAAATTGTTGAATCAAAACCATAATTGGCCATATAGTCCGCCACCATATTTCCTTCAAGGTAGATATGCACCAATTGGACCTTTCATTCGTTCTACAAAATGTCTTTAATGGCACGTATTAAGTCCATATTCGCACATGGCAGTAATTTGTCCATCGAAATTGCCTAAACTACCATCTTGTTGTCAACTTGGACCATCACTTTTTTGATTCCTAAATCGCAAGCCAGTCGAAGTCCATAAAGCATTCCCCACAACTTTGCTCTATATGCTGAACATTTGCCTAGTTTCGCCACAAAACTAGTTCGCCAGTCACCTTCCGAATTACGACTTACTCCCCATGCAGAAGCTTCATCAATTGACTTCTTGTACTCTCCATCAGTATTTAAGCTAACCCAACCAGCCTGTGAAGCCCTCCACTAGATCAAAACTTATTCTTTTCTTCCTCTTTTAACCTATATCCCATCGATTTTTTCCAATGCTGTTGTTGTAATAGTTGCCATACTTCTAACCAAACTTATACAGCTCTTAGTTGGAATAGAGAGAGCATTAAACACCGCATTATTGTGCCATTTCCATATATGCCAACAAGTCAAACCAAAAACAACAAACCATGGATTCTCGCCTAGTAATTGTTGGTGTTTTTGAAAATTGCATACCAGTCATTCCCGCATTGATAAAGTGAAAAACTTGTTGTGCTCATGTTGAGGAATAATCCTTACCCATAAAGATGTTACCATCATGCAATCCCGTAGAACATGTGTTATGGTTTCCTCTTCCATCTTACACTGTGGACATAGAGAATCTGTTGTAAGCCTTCTACACAGCTTTTCTCTATTGGTCAAGAGTCTCTCATGTAAACATTGAAAAAAGAACGTTCTTACCTTTTGTGGACTTTACCACCTCTAAGGACCTTGCCATATTCCGCTTGGCTTGACATTTGTCAATGACGATAGCTATCTCAAGTAATCGTATGTCGATGCTATGGTAAATTAACCCGATGCAGATAATCCCCAGTATGGTTCGTCTTGTGCGATAACTAGCGTGGGGGGCATGATTTGTAGCACTTGCATCACCACGTCATGTGGAAGATAATTAAATAGCTTGTCATAGTTCTAGTGTCCATTTGGATTGAAAAAGTCTCTCACCACTGCCCTATCTAACGTCGAATGTGCCACTCTATAGCTTATCTCCACTAATGTTTTCTCACCTAGCCATTTATCTTTCCAAAAATTCATTGACATGCCATCTCCAATTACCCATCTGGTAGTAGACATAAAAACTGGCCATAATCGACTTACTGCAGTCCAAAGGTTGGAAGCTCCACTTCTTTGAATACTTCTTGTCCATTGAGCAATGTTAATAATATACTTACCACTCAGAATTCTAACCCACAATGTCTCTTGTCTCTCTTTTAGTTGCCACAATAATTTCAAGAGAAATGCCTCATTCATAAATTTTAGCCTTCTTATTCCCATTCCACCCTTATCCTTAGGTCGACACAATTGTTCCCATTTACTAAAATAAACCTTTCGATGGTTTTCATCGCTCCCTCACAAAAAGTTTCTACACAAGCGCTCAATTTTTTGACAAATGCTCAAAGGCATCAACATTACTTGCATTGTATTGTTCGAAATAGTCATCAAAACTGATTTCAACAATGTGAGGTGTACTGTGAATGAGAATGTTGATGCCTTCCAAAAACTAAGTCTCATACGAACTTTGTCAACTAAATAATTATAGGAACTTGCTCTTCTACGGCCAGTCAATAGAGGAACCCCAAGGTATTTGTCAAGATCATCAGAATATTGAAATCCAAAACAACCCATTAAATTATTAACGATGCCCTCACCCACATTTCTTAAACAATAAAATAAGGACTTTTCCACATTCACTTTTTGGCTTGCGCATGCGTAAAACTCCTCAAGGGCTCCATTTATCACCTCCATCTGTTTAACTGAAGTGTCACGACCCGAAACTTCCCTCGGGCCCATGACAACCGCCACGACGTCCCAATTGACACTCATTATCCGGAATGCCAACCGAAACCCCGTAAGGCTTACGCACCAGTTTCTAGCCTTCCCTGTGAGTAATTCTTTCCAAACATCCCGTTTCGAGGGTTTACAACTCATTTCTGGCTTAAATAAATCAAAATATAAAATTTGACTCACAAGGGTATTTTGGTCATTTTTCGACGAAAATATTAAAATCTGATAAAAATATAGTTTATGCATCCAAAATACATAATATGAAATCGAATTTGAAATCGGAAGTCCGAAATTATCTTTTTTAAGGGTTTAAAGTCACATTTTACTATTTAAAAATATTGATAAAAATATTCTATTTTCTTATAAAATAATTTTTATAAACACGCGTATAAGTAATTTTTATAGCATGAAAGTAAAATAAATTCATACATACATTAAGTTACAAAGTCATAATGTATAATAATAATTACAGTGACCGGTGGGCCCATAACAATACAAATACGACAATGGCGGTAAACCTACTATCTGTCGTGGTAAGACGATCTACGGTAGTCCTCGACAAAATCTGGTATCTACAAGCTACCACAAGCCTGAAATGGTTGGACAGGAGGTGGGTGAGATTTTGCAATCCCAATGAGTAAACAAACATTATCATAAACATCTAAAGGTAAGTAAAATGGAGGCAAATTTAAATAGCTATTACAAACCATTTCATAAAGTTTCATTTATTTCTTAAATCAAGAAATATTTATAATTTATCAAAACAATTGTTAAGGCTTATGACTTTATTTAAAATCATGGCTCAAGCCAAAACTAGTCCTCGGGGATACCTTGACCGAGGCATCTAACCGAGTCCGCCAAGGTTGTCAAAACAGTTACACATTAAACACGTTTTAGTTTTGAAAACAAGCCGTTCCTTGGCGCTGGCCGAGATACACATTCACGTGTAGGTTCCACGTGAAGTGAACTCTAACACTACCCCGAGAATTACCCTCCTCGCCTCTACAATCGGAGTAACTATATAACTGGGTTTACCGTGCCCATCTAATAAGCGGTCCACAGAAACCCGTCACTGCAGTGACTAAACCCACCAATTTTAATAAAATTTCGACAGTATAACGTGGCTTTTATTTATTTACCCAGCCTACATAGTAAAAACAGCTTACATTTATTCTCAATACAGTTTATAATACAGCCACATATACTCACAATCTCATAAGCCAATTTCATCAAAATGTCATTTATAACATAAGTGAAGGCCTCCAATATACTCAATTTTTCTAAAAATCAAGTATTCACATAATCCAAAAATATTTACATTTAAATCTATTTATTTGCATATAGCCAAAACTTCTCTTTTTATAATCATGTTCTTTGTATAAAATCCATAATTAACATTTAAAAATAACTCTAGATAGTTTACAATAATAGTAGGTTTACTCACAGGTCATATAAATCCAATTCTCTTGAAGAAAAAGCGTCCCGATCACATTTCCTCGGGTATGACCTCCTTGCCTTTTCTAGATGTCTCACCTCCTTAATAAATTACAAAAATCGCACAATTCAATACATTTATGCTAAATCACTATATAATTGATTTAAATCCTATATTAATGCATGGTATGAAATGCAACGGCCTAAAATGGCTTAAACGCGGTATTAGCCTATTTTCGATACTTTACCCGATAAATTGCTAACGCGCTCCATTTTTGCTCTAAATCATCCCATTCTCTCTCCAACATTTTTAACCATCAAATACCAACTTACAACCCTCTGAAATCACTAAATTCAGGTCACTTTCTTCCTTGAAAAATTCGGTTAAAATGGGACATTCACCCGGTAAATTTTTTACTTTGTTTTCCTAGCACATTTAATCATTTTTCATCATTTTCTATTCAATTCCATTTGAATAAAAATCAGTTCATCACATGGCACAGCATTGAGCATTCGGCCTTGAGTGGGTAAGGTGAAAAATCCATGCTTTCATGTCCAATTTCATTTCTAAACGCATCTAACTATCAAAAACTACTGATTTAACTAAGAATCGAAACTTGAAAAATTCAAAATCTCCCCCCTTGAATTTCGTCCAGCCCTTAGATCTATTTTGTGATCTCTCTCTTGAAGCATGCTATGTAAAAACAAGAACTTAGGAATGGTAGAAATCGAGCTAAAGTCGAGAAATCTTACTGTTAGGCGCGAAAACGGATGAAAACCGCGAATCCTTCATCAAATTTCAAACTTTTCTTTGGTTTTTCTCCTTTCTTCCTTTTCTCCCTATTTCTCCCTTTCTTTTTCCCCTTATGGCCGAACCCCCCTATGGCTGAAGTTTAAATGGTCTGTTTTGATTAAAATAATATTATTTCATTAAAACCATGCCACTTGTCACTTTCCCGTGAGACCCGTTTTAAAATTTCGTTCTGAAAATTTTAAATTTTCACCACTTCAAACACCATATTCATGCATACCAAAAATGAATAAATCATTTGATTTTGACAAGTTTTGACTGGTGAAAATTACGATTTTACCCCGGGGGTGACAAAATTATCGTTTTGCCCCTATGTTCCGAAAATTGCCGGAATTGAAATTTTTCACTTCCTATCATTAAATTATACTCCAAATAGTCAATGTTGATCAAAAATCTCTCTCCATGATCAAATTATTATCTTAGGTGGCAAAATGACGATTTTACCCTGGGACATCAAAAATTTCAAATCATCCCAAATTAACCTTCGAACTCCAAAACATCATTTTAAGTCATTCTTGGACTGTGAAATATTAAATTTCATCTTAAAATTCCTATTTTAACTAATTCGAGGTTAAATCAACTTAAATGTACCATTTGGTACAATACCGGGTTTTAGCTATTCTTTGAGACTTTCCTAGCATACAAACGCGTTATTCATTGCATGTATGTCATGACATGTATTTATAGGGTCGGGTTTTACATGAAGCCTCTACAAAAAGTATCAGATCATCAGCAAAAAATAAATGAGTCAGTGGTGGGACCTAGGGCTTAACTTGACTGGTTTCCATGTACCATTTGCAACAACTGCATTAATCCCATGAGCAAGTCTTTCAATACACAATACAAACAAGTAGGGGGATATCGAGTCTCCCGATCTAACACCTCTCGATTGTTGAAAGGTTGTCGAGTGGGCACCGTTCCATAGAATCCTTGTATTACTGCATTGCCAACTTCAAGTTAATAGATTCACAATCTTATCTGGAATTCTGGCCTCCACTAATGTGTCATAGATAAAAGCCTAATCGAGCCTATCATATGCCTTTTCCAAATCTATTTCGCCATCATCCATCTCGTATGTCCCTGTTTCTTCTCGAATGAATGCATTGCCTCTTACGCTATAATTATATTATCTACAATTTGTCGCCCTAGTATAAAGCTTGCTTGTGGTTCTGCAACTAAAAAATTCATCACTAGCTTAAGTCTATTAGTAATAATTTTCATTAACACTTTAAACACAACAATAAGTAAACTAATTGGGCAAAATTGAGAAATAGTTTCTAGGGTAGGCACTTTGGGGATTAAAACAATAAGTAAGCTACACATATTATCTCCAATATCTCCACCCACCATAACATTCGATACATATTTGACTAGGCTCTGACCAACTGTTGCCCATTGAGATTGAAAAAATAAAGCATGTAGTCCATCTAATCCGAGGGCTTTCAGAGGCTTCATTTCAAATAGTGCATCGTACACCTATTTACTTTCTACTAGTGTTGTTAACCTAAAATAGTCTTCTTCACAAAGTGAAAGAAATGCACCTTTGATGGGGTAAGATGGTAGTGGCCCATTATCTTTCGAATCTAACTTCTGCAAAAATGCAACTGCTTGTAATTAAAGTGTCAACTGATCACCACACCAATTCCCATGCTCATATTTCAATCTCACAATCTTTAACTTATTTTTCTGACGAGCCACCCAAACATGAAAATACTTGGTATTTGCATCCCCAAATTTGATCTAATTAGTTTTCAGTTTCTGCATCGAAAACGCCTCCTCCTGCTTAAAGATTTTCATATATTCTATTCTCAGATTGTTTTTCGACTCTCGAAGGTATGGAGATTGACGATGTTCCAACGCTTTTTCAATGCCACCCAAACACATCAACAAATGTCTCTTTTTGTGAAAAATATTCTCAAAAACTCTCTTTTTTCCATTGACGAGCCATAGTAGTAAAGTTTGCTATATATGCAGCTAGATTATCTGAATTATCCCATGCCTACTAAACAAAACTGCCAAAGTCATCATGAGTTAGCCATGTAGACTAAAAATGACCGACAAGTGATGGTTGGCGCTCATAATGGTCATCTAACACTACAAGCAAAGGTCGATGATCACGTTGCACCCTAGGTAAATGATGAAATACCGCCTCCTAAAACAAAAGCTTCCATCCAACATTACAAATGGCCTTGTCAATCCATTCTACCACCAACCCTCTTTGCCAAGTAAATTTTGGTCCCTTGAAACCCAAATCCAACAAATCAAAATTGTCAATAAATCATTGAAATTGGGTGCAAGGTAGTTTCCTATCAAAGATCCTTCTGCCTTATCATGTCCAGCAAAAAGAACATTAAAGTCTCTTATTAGCATCTTTGGTGTTTCGACCCCACTAGCAAAAGTAGATAGTTCCTCCCATAAACCATGTCTAGCTACTTTGTTGGGACTACCATATACTATTGATAGAAGCCAAGTAGATCCAATAGGATACTTTATTAACACATGAACACACTGAAAATCTTTGTGGATCACTAAAACTTGGACATCATCTTGCCAAAGAATCCAAATCCCTCCAACAAAGCCAATTGCTTTCACCCTATGAGATCTAGCAAATCATAGACAATTGATTATTCTATCAGCCATTCCGCCACTCACTCGAGGTTCCACTAGCACTTAGATTGAAATTTTGTATTACGCCATCCAATTTTTCATTACTACAATAAAATCACTACTTCCTGCACCCTGACAGTTCTACATAAAAATTTTTAGGCTAATAATATTATTATAAAAAATAAATAATGAGTTAAGAGTCCAAAGAACTCTCATTACTACCCTCGCCCATCTTTTCGTCATTCACCATTTGGATAGTTAAATCTCCCACCGTTGGCCTAAGGGCCTCTTCTGTCACCGATTTACTTAGCATATTTGTGGGAGTTGATGTTATCGTTTCTTTTGCTCTTGCTTTCTTTTTGAGCTACATGATCAGTGGGCGAACACTACCCATCTTGCCAAGTGGCTTCCCTTCCTTCCTCGCTACATGTATGCCTCTGACTCTCTCAACCACGCCTTTTTTTTTCAATTAGAGGCTTTGCTATCTTGGTAGCATTGCTACTTTCCATAGCTCTCCCACTCAGTAAGACAACAGAATGTTTCAAAGGGTCAAGTACCCCCTCTTGGACCTCAAGGTCAACTTGTCTATGTTCGCCACTGGTATTTCTTAATATTGTTTGGATTTTATCAGCCTCAATTATTTTTTCATGATCACCTTTTACCTCCAATGGTACTCCCTTGGGTTGTTCTATCATAGTGCCTGTCGTAGTATTTTTGTGAACTCTCATGTTCACTTTTCCAGTGGTAATAATTTCAGTCACTGCATTGTGCACTTTCCTTCCTTTTTCAAGTACCACGGTAGTCTCCTAGGTATCCACCTGCTTAGTTGGTCCATCATTGGGCTCATGATGTAGTATCGTAAATCTAGAGCTGTCCTTGACATGGTTGGTTGCCCTTGTTATTGGTCGCATTATGTTCCTCCCATTGTAACCTCTCGGTTTTTTCTAACTAACTAACATCTAAGGGCCATAAGGAGAAGCCTTTTGCTACTATTCATCCATTTGTCATCTTTCATTTGTACTAGTAGACCAAGCAGTTTCTTTATGCTGGTATTCTTCTTGGACATGCCCATATAGTCCACATACATAACAAATCCTAGGTAGATCGTCGTATTCAACCTTCTGCATTTTTCATTTCACGTAGATAAACGATACCAATGGCTTTGTTAAATCTAGCTCCACCACAATCCTTGCAAACTTTCCTCTTTTTTTCGAGCATGTGTTGTAATCGATTTTCAACAAATGACCCAAAAGGGCTGCCAGTCGTCTTAGCACTAATTTGTGGTACAAATGGAACGACATCCCTGGAAATCTAACTTAAGCCACCACAACAGTAAAATCATTTGTGCCTTTTACATAGTTCGATGTCCATGGTTGTACTTGTCAAGCCCATCCCTAAAAATACTTGTCAGGTCATGTATGTGGCTAATAGAGTGATTGAAAATTTGAATAGCCGAGAAAGAATTTAAAACACGATATTGTACCTAGAAATACAATTGAGATGATTTAAACCTTGAACTGATCTAAATAGAGAACTGAGAATGAATTTGAGAAAACTAGAACCTATGGAATTACTCAAAACAATGATTCGGAGTTCGAGGTCCAGTTTGGAGTCAATCGGGAAAATTGATCGATTAGGGACAAAACGATCATTTTGCCATTTAAGGACAAAATGGAGATTTTTATAAAAGATTTTGATCACATTCGACCAAGATCAACTATTTGAAGTATAATATGATTATTGGAGCATAATATGAAGTTTAGTAGTGATAAATTTAATTTTTTGATATTTTTGGGACACAAGGGTAAAATAGTAATTTTGCCATTAAAGGATAAAATTGAAATTTTTAGAAAAGGTTTTGGCCCCATTTGATTAATAATGGTTAATTTAAGTGTTATTTCAAGTTAAAAAGTGGAAAGAGATGTAATTCCGGTACATTTCAGAGTATAGGGGTAAAATCGTAATTTTACCACCCGAGGACCAAATTTAATTTTTCGAGAGAATTTAGATCAAATATTATAAATTGGAGTGTGGTATGAGTTTGAGGAGTGAAAAAAATATGCCTTTTGGTAATTTTCTAATTTTTGAGGTAAAAATGTAATTTTTTACTTTTATGGGGGTAAAAGTGTAATTTTACAAAATTACTCTACCAAGACTTTGGAAAAGTCTAGAAATTTCATCCAAGTCATGGATAAGAGAAGGAAAATGAATGGTGGAAAAAAAAAAAGAAAGTCAAAGGAAAAAATAAATTAATTAATAAAATATTAAAAAGTGATAATAAAATAATATTATTTTATTTGACTTTTAAAAAGCCATAAAAATCAGCCATTCTTCTCCAATATTCGGCCAAACCTGAAGGAAGAGAGAGAAAATAAAAATAAAACCCTAGGTGGAAGAAAATAAAAAAAAAAGTGTGATTTTTCAAGGATTCAAGTGTTTAAAGGTATGATTTTTCAAGTTTAGCTTATGATCTATCATTTCCATACATTTTTCCTTAGTTTTCATGGTTAGATTTCATGTTTTTACGGTGGATTCTTGGCTGATCAAAATGGGTTTAAAGAGAGAATGATAATGGATTTGGTTGGTTATGAATTATGTTAGTGTTTTAGGTTAGTATAACATGTTAGTAAGCAAAATTAGCAAAGAAATAATTGTTTTCCATTTTTCCTAGCCTAGGCCAAATTTTAGAGAGAGAAATTACTGCTAATTTTGATGTTTATTTGGGGTATTTTGAGGAATTATGGTGAATTATGGATATAGGAAAATTATGGAAATTTTTAAAACAAAAATCAAAATTTTTGCCCACTAGGGGTAAAATCGTAATTTTCAATCTAGGACTGATACATTGACCCATACTCACTGTAGTTGAGCATTATGGATATAATTGAACTATTAGAAACTGAAATGGGTCAAATCGAAATTTAATTGAGGATTTTAGAATTTAAACGCATGTAGGCGAGTCGGTCGGACACTGTAATTTAACGACTGTCTGAACCATTTTTACCAAATTTTTAAGCATGTAGAGCCTGAAATAAATTATAATGGTTGGACACAAATAATAAAATTTTGTGTCGTGAATCATGTATAAGTGGTGGGCTCCCGGACACTGGAAAAATACGGTGTAGTGAAAATTGAAAACATGAGTATCGCTCACTCTTGACAAGGTGAGTGGATAAATTATCATCTGTAATATCTACAGTGGATTTATTATGAATTTATGCTTTTTAAAGCATGATGAATTTGAAAGTATAAAATATTACGATTTTTAATGAAAATGTATTTCGGTAAAATACTGTTTTTGAAATTAAATGTTAATTTTATGAAATTGAGTATATGGAGACCTATTTGGTGAATTGTACTATTTATCTATGAATTGAATCTGGAGCTTATGACATTGGGAAGCATGCTGGCTAAATTCTATATTTTTATGAATGATATAAATTGTCCATTTATTTTGATGACTGGACATAATTTATTGGCCATGCTATGCTGCTTGATATTTACAAATTTGGTGGATTACGAATAATAAAACACTACAGTGAGGGTTGTTGTGGACTGCCTTTATGAGGGGCACGGTAAACCTGATTAATTGTTACCTCGGATGGAGAGGCACGTAGGGCAACTCCTGAGGTAATGTTAAAATTCACTTCACGCTAAACCACCACGTGAAGATGAATTCGATCAACGCCAAGGAACGGCTGTATTTCTAAATGAAACATGTTTATAACAGCCTTAGCAGACTCGGTTAGGGTGCCTCGGGCCAAAGCATCACCGAGTAAGGATTTGGCATAAGCTTGGTTTTAAAGAACACCATAAGCCTTAATGATTTTGATGATTTTGATAATTTTGATGATAATTCATGAAATTGAAATAAATTGCTTGAATAGAATTCAAGTATGTGCAATGAAATATGTTATTACTCAATATTTGCATTTGTCTCTATCTACTCGACTTTAGATGTCGTAGATGGTAATTATCTAACTCACTGGGTTGTAAAACTCACCACTCCTTCTCTCCCCCTTTCAGGCTCGAGATCATTGGTAAGCACTCGGAGTGCATATAGAAGCTTGATTGAAACCGCGTCCTTAGCATACAAAGGTACATAGTTGTACATGGTAGGACCCACGTGTCATTGTAAACTAGTTTATATATTTTAGTTATTTACATATTAGTATGTATAAATTTATTCTACCTTTACATTCAGAAAACTGGATTTCAAAATTTTTGAACAAAACAAAAGACGAAAATGTTCCTGCATGGTTAATTACACATTTCTACTGTTTTAATCTAAAATATAAATTTTATTCTCTGAAAAATGTTTCTCGAAAATTATTAACCATAGGAGAGATGGAAAACTGGTACGAGATGCCTTGCGAGGTTTCGAAAGAGTACTCGGGGATTGAGTGCTTATCGGGACATCGCGGTAGTTTTCACGGGCTCAATGGGAGATTCCGGGTCGTGACAGTACTAGCAGGTAGCTACCCTGTATCACCTAAGGACCTTCTAAGAAAGCCCTAAGATAGTCCCCTTCTTTTGAGAATTTTACTAAAAAAAAATCGTCATCTAAATCAACCACTGAATACTTACCTTTAGGGTTCCACAATGAGATGATCTTGTCACACAACAGTCTATAAGAGATTGATCGCCCCAACATTTTAACAATAATTGATTTGCTTCAGCATTTAACAAGCTCCTCATATCTCTCATGTGAGATTTCTATTGCAAGAAACCCGTCAATTGTTTCTTCCCAGAAATCCTCCATGTCGTCCTCCAAATCATCTACTTTTTTCACCTCATTCCTAGAACTATTAATATGTTCAAACACCGTATCCTCATTAGAGAACAAATTACCCTTTGATAGCAGATTGTCTCTTTCCGAGTTCATCAACGTATCCTTAAAGGAGGGATTATTGTGCATGATTATCTTTGGCATCTTCCCCAGATCCACCACATCCTCCTCCCTCAATGCATCTTTTTACGGGATTTATAGTCCAGTATAGAGGGCATGGTGTTTTTTGCCAAAGAGTCCTCAACCGCCATTCGTTCTTTTCTTTTATTATGAATCTTTAGATTATTGTTACCTTCAATATATTATTTTTTAAAATTTTTAACCCTGATCACTTTTTGTCTTTGGACCTAATAAAAGTTAGTTTGCTTGTTTATCAAGTTTTGGAACATGTTATTAAATATTAAAAGTTGCATATTTATTTTGAAGGGTTTCTAAAGTTTATAGTTTTTTAAAAATCTTAACAGGAATTCAAGTTAATCTAATTTCTTTTTTAAAATAAAAAGGTTTATTTGACCCTATTTTAAATTTTGATTATAAATATATATATATATATATATATATTACACAATTGATGATGTTTTCTTCATCAATTATCATAAAAACTTTATCCGCTATATTAAAGATTAATGAAAAATCATATTTTTAAGTTAATATCTCAAATTTCAATGGCCAAGCTCTCTCTTTATAAAAATGTTGAATCCCAAATTTTAGTTGTTGAGCTTTCTCTTTGCAAATGTTGAATTTCATTTTTTTTTTCTATATCGATATTTAACATTCACAATAATTTCATTTTTTTTCCTTTACGTATATTGATATTTAGCATACACAATAGCAAAGAACTAAAGAAGGGAGAAGATACCAGACGTGAAAGAGTTACTTAAAAGTTTTTCTTAACCTGCTGTCGAGGGTATGAACAATCACAAAATTATTAGATACATTTGATGAATTTAATTTTTAAATTAAAAATTTTAACAAAATTTTTAATTTAACAAAATTGTTATAAAATTTTAAAAAATTCTCAATATCAAAGATTTTCATTTATGTTTTTAAATAAAAGTCACAAATGTTTAAATCAAGAGATAACTTTAAGAAAAATAGAATAAAATGATGAAAAATTTTAAGATAATAATAAAAATAAAAATTGTAAAAAGTTGGGACTAAAAAAGGATTGAGGAAAATAAAAAAAAAATAGAAGACTTAAAAAATCAAAGAAAAGGAGGAAAAATAAAAAGAAAAAGAATAAAAAGGAATTAAAGATTGAATTGGAACCCTTTCATAAAATATTGAACTAATCGGATGATAAAACCTCAAGGACTTGTTGAGAAGACATATGAAAATCTTTAATATTTAAATAATAGATAATAAAAAAAGAAATGAATTATAATAAGAAGAAATAAAATTAAATGTTATTTATCAAAGTTAAAATAGAATAATATATGATTGATTGATACTATTTTTTAAATAGGCGTTGCAAATATATTATTATCTTACTCACATGTAATTGTACGCCTAAATTTTAATTTATTTTCACAAATCAAAATTTATTTTTTTAATAAGCTTAAATCAAACTTAAAATTTTATTAGAAATTATAAATTCAATTAAATGAACAATTACATTTAGATTAAAACGATTAGCAGCAATTCTTCTTCCATCCAACCATCAAATCTCAAAACCTACACGATATAGCAATATATATATTTACAAGTAAAGTGGTTAAAAGTTATCAAAATTATACTTCACATAATGTTATTCTTGAAATTCAAAAAATTAACATATTCAATTCTTATATGCAAAGTAATTTTCTCCATTTACTTTAGAACATAAAAAGTAATGAGTTGAATCTTTTGTATATTATTAAAAAATAAAATAAAATATCTTGATTTTTTTAAGTTTTGATCGAAATTACACAGAAGTCCATTAGTTTTTAAAATAGATACTCCGTATCAAAAAAATATTTTTCGCTAAACACGTAAATCTAACAGTTTATCAACCATTAATATTTCTGTCAACTTGCTAATATAGTGAAGGTAAAAAAATAATTTTATTCTTAATTAATTTCTATAATTATTATTATATAATTTTATTATTTTTTTATTAATTAAAAAAAAAAAACTCCCTATCACGGAGCACTAGATTTGGTGCTCCCCAAATGGGAAGCCCAATGCTCCCTTAAGGAGCCCCGATCAGGCTCCCAAAGTGCTCATTTCCTTTATGAGCACCGATTAGTGTTTTTTTTTTTAATTTTTTTAAAAAATAATAATAATTTTTTAATTTAATAAAAAAATTTTAATCTTTTCATAATTACTGTTAACGTATTTGAATTCTTGAGGTGAAATGTTTATTTCAAAAACTAATAGATTTTCATATAATTTCAATCAAAACCTAAAAAGATAAATATATTTTACCTAAAAAAATAATACAACATCAAAGCTATTTTTCATCATTTTATAAAATTTTACATAAATACTCTTTAAATATGCAAGCCCCACTGAATAAATTTTCTGGATCCAGGCTGTGTTTTGGTAGTTTTGGCACTTGATGAATGATGTGACGACGTACGGCCTATATCAACTCGCGGTGCCTTCAAGGAAATCCTACTTGTTTCTCACAGTTCCCTTGTTTTCACCGTCCCTGTCATAGAATTACAGGTTAAACTTCGGAGATCAAAATTTCCATATTGAAAGAGTAATTTATACTCCAAATATACATAAATAATGATATTATACATACATATATAATGCTTTGTATAAATTTTATTCTCATTGTTTTCATCAGGCAGTGCCGGCCCTTGGGTGAAGCCACCAAGCAATGGCTTTAGGCCCCTAATTTGGAGAGGCCCCCACTTTAGAAAAAATTTATAATTTTACAATAATTATAATATATTTAATTATATTAAAATATATAAAAATTAAAAAATATATAAAAATAAAAAATAATTATTAAAATTATTTTTTCACTTTTTTAATTATGTGGTTAATAATTTTAATTTTCTATTACTTTCTTCTTTATAGAATGCTTTTAATTCTCAACTATATTTTTTTATTTTCAATAAACTAACAGTCATATATATTTACTCATCTCCAACAGTTATTTTTTTCTCACTTGTTTTTCTTATTTTCAATCAATGCATTTAATGACTTTCAACAGTTATTTTTTTTATATATAAAACTAATTTTTTTCAATATATAATATCTACTTTTAAAATCTTCCTTTCTTATTTGTCATTTCTTCCTTAACTTCAATTTTTCTTCAAAAAATACACAAAAAGTCTATTCTTTTATTATCTTTATAAAATTGTGAGCCTCATTTGCGGTTTGTAATAAGCATTCAACAATTAGGTACTATTGTTCTAATCTTTACAGATTTTTTTACTTTAATTTAGAGTTTATATTATATTGTTATATTATTTTTATTTCATATGATAGTTGATTTGTTTGAATTAGAAATTTTGATTGTTAATTTTATATTAGCCATTTAGAAAATATAAGATAATTATAATAGTTTAAAATATAAAATAAAAGTTTAATTAAAAATTTTAAATCTCAAAAAGCTAGAAGAATAAAATTTTAATAAATTTTTTTAATTTTAATAAAAAAAAGCCTCATTTGAATATTTTGCTTTAAGCCTTTAAATTTGTTGAGCCGCCCCTGTCATCAGGAAAAGAATAGGAAAAAAAGTAGGTCTTAATTCCAACCCCTTCCCCTAAAAGATTAAAAAAATAAAATAAAAAAGAAACAAGAAAATGCAATTTTTTAGACAAAAACATATTTGGTTGAAATATAGTCCAAATTTCTTTTCTTTCAGTCTTCCCATTATATTTCTATATCAATACTATACGTAAAAGCATGGACTTGAAAATTTTTTGGATCCATGAAAATATCATTTTTTTTAAATGGCTTCAAAATATCATATTTATTTATTATATATTTTTAACATTATTATTAATGTTATTAAAATTTATCTAATTTGTAAATATAAAAGAACTCTAATTATATAGAATGACATCCATTAAAAATATTTTCGTTATAAATATTAATAAAATTTATTTAATTTGTAAATAAAAATTTTAATTACTAAAATAATATGTCGTTTGTGTATTATTAATTGGGTATTTCTCATATACCTGATTACATTATATTACAAAAAAAAAATTAATATTTTATAAATATCTTTTAATCCACCGAGTCATTATATTTTACCAGATACATTCAGGCAGCCCTACTTTCATTCATAGTTTGACGTCTTTTGCATAAGTAGCACGTGAATGAATAAATGAAATTCATATATTAATAAATGATTAATTAATTTATATAAAAAAAAAGTACCTGAAAAAGAATTTTTTATATATTTTAACTTAAAGTTACACTCAAAGTGATAAGTATAGGGTAAGATTTGAGTAAAAAAATCAGACATTCCAACCGAATGTTCTTTTCTCAATTATTAGGACAGGTAGGACGCAAGTGTTTGCATTAAACTCACTCTGCACAACAACCCAAATTAATATTACTCATCATTTTCTCATTTGATGTTGTTTTCTTTGCGAGATTCAATAACTTACTTCACTTAATTTTGCATTCAACATATATAAATAAAGGGGTAGCTTCTTTGTGATCATGTCATGGACAGGATCTCCCCGGTGGTTAGCTTCTTAATCATACAATAAACTCTAACTCTTTTTAGGGAAATAAGCAGTTGACTAGCCGCCTGCTATTTTGTACAGTTTTTTTCCTATACTACCTAAATGGCACTTGGCATTAGGACGTGAAGGCGTTGTTAATTTAATAATAATTTATTATTTTTTAATTAAGATTTAACTTTTTAATTAAACAGTAATTATATGCTTACTACAATTGTCTATACTAATAGATAAGATTTTTGGTTTTTTTTTTTAATTTAGAGAAGGAGATTTGAATTTTACTATTTAAGTAGGGAGATCATATACTTACTAATGAGTTAAACACTTTTTAAATAAAGAGATCATACACCTATGAGTTAAATGCTCGAGTATAAATTTTTATTTTTAATCCAATCACTTAATATTTCCTTTTATTCAATTAAAAATATCACATTAATTAAACAACTATCAATACATACACGGATAACAAACATATCAATAAACAAACCTAATAAAAATGAGCATGTAATTTTGTACCTTTTTTTTCCTATACTATTTAAATGGCACTTGACATTAGGAAGTGAAGGCATCGTTAATTTAATAACAATTTATCAGTTTTCAATTAAGATTTAATTTTTTAATTAAACGATAATTATATGCTTACTACAATTATATATACCCATAAACATGATTTTTATTTTTATTTTTTAAGATTTTGAGAAAGAGGATGTAAACTTTTTGTAAAGAAATTATATGTTAATTAATGAATCAAATATTTGAACGTAAAATTTTAATTTTTATCCAGCCACTTAATATCGATCTAAAATATCACATTAATTAAACAGTTGCTCATACATACGCTTATAACAAACAAATTAATGAATAAACCAAATAAAAATGAGCATGTAATTTGGAAACATTCAGAATGAAAATCAATTGAAACAAATTCAGGGGCCACATGTAGTGAGATTTAGAGGTGATGGTGAAATATATCAAACCTCTTTATATACATAAACCGTGAAGACAGCGTATGGGGCAGCGACAATAATGTTTGTATTTATACAACTTGCATCAACGTCCGCTTTAAGAAAGAGGGACCAAAGTCAGGTATGCGATGAAACAGGTTCAGAGCCTTAAATGCGTGTTAATGGCGACGACTGAAAGAACCAGCACGGCCCATCATTTATTGCTTCATTGATTCCAATGCTGAAAAAATGAAGAAGCAAACGATATAAATAGATAGATCTTCTGTTTTGAAAACCATATAAATACAAAGATTGAATAATGCTTTTAATAAGGCAGCAGGGATGGTTTTATTTTTTTAATTTTATTTTAGATATAATATTTAAAAAAAACTTAAATTAATTAAAAAATTTAAATAAACTTTTATTTTTTTATTATATTTAATTAAATTTTTATAATTTCATTTAACTATTGATTAATTATGATTAATAAAAATAACACTTATCATTATATGCTCATATGGTATTGATATGATGTTGATATGGTGCTGATTTTAAAAATGAAAACTATCACATGATTATGTTATCATATTTTATCATCCTCTATTATAATATGTCAATATGTTACATCAGTATTACGTAATATAAAATGATAAGTGATATTTTAACTAAGAACAACTCATCAAACATTAAATATAAAATGTTTATTTGATTCAAATTAAAAATAGAGATACTTGATCGTACGTAATAAAAAAATAAAAATTTTTTTAAAATTTTTTAAAATAATTTAAAATTTATTTAAATATTATATCCTTTTTATTTATTAATAAAAAAAGATAAAAGGAAAAATTGAGGGGTGATTCCTTCCCATGTATAAAAAGCCAAAAAACAGTACTCTAACAAACAAAGCTCGGATGTAACACCACATATTCATTGTACTTCAAAATGGGACCACCCCTTTTAAATAACAAAACTGTACAAGAGTGGGGCAATTAATGTTTTTTAGATAATTAAATATAGAAAAATTCAGTTTTATAAGAATAGAATACTTGATTTTGTTTTATATGAAATAATTATTTTTGAATTGGTATTTTATTTAATTATTTACTTTTATTTTTATTAATTAAAAACAATAATAATTGGAAAAAAAGACAGCCAACCAAAGCCTAAATACATAAAAAGGACTGTAAAAGATTACAATAGGTATTTTTTTTTTACCAAGAAAGAAACAATTGCGTAAATAAGAATATATATTGAATACTTACTAAAAATAGGTTGGTCATGGAAAAGTTACAATCCTCATTGTCTTGTGTCTATCCTCTTTTACCTTTTTTAGAAAAAAAGGAAATTAATTGTGGATATGTAGGGTCACAGGTACAATGGCAGATGTAAAATAGGCAAGAAACCCAAAGGATAATGCTACGATCTTGCATGCCTCTCATTTTCACACTCACTCCTAAAGGATAAGAGTTTATAATTTAATGTGATTACATAGACAAATTGAAATAATATAACAATGACAAAATTAAAATAGGAACTAATAATGTTATAAATCGTTACTAGTTTTTAATTAGTAATATATAGCATTTCAGGGACGGTTCAATAATTTTAAAATTTTAAAGCGAAATATTCAAATGAGATTTTTTTATTAAAATTTTATTCTTTTAATTTTTTGAGATGTAAAATTTTTAATTAAATTTTTATAATTAAGTTCTTTTAATATTTCTTTTTTAATTGATAATATAAACAATCCATTTAATTTTTTTTGAAATATTGTTGATTTTAAATAAGATTTTATTAATTTTAATTTTGAAAAACTTCTTTTGCCTGAAGCAACATTTATTGTAATTGTTAACATGATTCTAAAAGCAATATATATATTTTAAAAAGAATCAAGTTAAGTTTGTCGATTGGATTATTATCTTCCATTTGTATAATTTCTTTTAAAATTATTAACTCTAAAAATAAATATAAACCATCAATATCAAAATAGTATTTATACTTTAAGGAACATTCAAAATTAAAGCAATATTCTTTCAAACTATTATCGTCTAATGACTTCAACTTTTTACCACTAAATAGAAAATAAAAAAATATTTTCATATATCTTAAATTGTTGAAATATACTTTAGAGTGAAAAAATTGTTTGATCTAATATATTTAAGAAGTAAATAATTCTAAATGATTTTTCAAGAGATCTTGTTTTTTCATTATCAACATTCTCATTAAATTGTTTTTTCCTACAAATGATACGTGTATCACAGAATTTAAATTGTATGTTTATTTTAGATGTAATTTCTTTAAAAGAAATCATAGTAAATGCACATTTATGTTATTGTTAATTGATTAGAAATGGAAGAAATAGCTGAGAATTAATAACATTATACGAATTGAGAAATGAAAATAATTTGAGATTTATTAAGCACATAATTAGAAAAATGAAAGAATAGGTTATTTTATTAATTATCTTTGACTTTTACATATTTTTAATAGAAAATGAGATATATAGTTGAAAATTAATAAGATGTGAAAGTAAAGGAGAATAAATATTTACTAGGCATAAGAGATCATATGTAAATATTTTATTTATTATTTTAATTTTTATATATTTTTAATATAATTAATTATATTATAATTGTTATAAAATTATGAAACTTCTTTAAATTTGGAATATAAAGCTCTTGCTGGATTTACCCGAGGGTCGACCTTGTAGGTTTTACATATGCAACGAACCCATTTAACTGTAATATGATTAAGAACAAGTTGCACATGTTTTATCTTTATAATTGAAAATGTCGTATTTTTATTTTTGGATTTTCATTTTATATATATGGATATATATAATGTCATTTCATAAATTTAACTATTAACTTTAATTAATGAGTAAATTATCTCTTTGATCACTTAACTTTTTAAGATTTTTTTTTAATTTTATTAATCAATCTTGAAAATAACATTTTGATCATCAATATTTAAATATTATTATTTTGGTCACTCAACTTTTAAAAAATAATAGACATCCAAACATGGTATTATACATTAGTTGCTTTGCCATGTAACTGTGTCTACATGATAATAAAAATTTTTAAAAATTTTATTTTTAAAAAAAAAATTATTGTCACATGGATTTGCTTTACCTAACAGAGCAATTGACATTTACAATGACATGAAATGACATATGAGGTGGTCATTATCTTTTTAATGGTTAGAGAGTACAATAATAACACTTATAAATGATAGTAAACAAATTATCAGATTTCAAAGTTGAATGATCAAAACAAAATAACAATTGAAAAATTAGATGATTAAAAAATAATTTAATCAAATTAAAACTTAAGATAAAAATGTGGTATTTCAAAATGTGAGGATGAAAATGGTTAGACCCACATTTTAGGGACAAGGAGTGAAATTACTCTATGCAAAATCACTCATCATGTGAGAGTAAAAGCAGGAAAAGTATAATTTAACAATAACAAACAAAATGGCTGTTTTTTTTTTTTTACAATAAAACTTTTCACATTTTTAACCATCAAATGTAAAGTGAATTCTGAATTGACTATAAATATGATTACAAATGGAAAAAGTAAGGTAAAAAAATTGTACGTTGTAGGGAGATATGCATTATTGATGACTTGTAGCCAACAGCTTATAAATACCCAGCCAGCAGATTATCATTCATATCTTATAGAGCTTCAAAATACAGGCCTATACAAAGTTTCTCATGAATTTTATAATTTCTTTTCCAAGTTATTCTCATTGTTTTCATGAAAACAATAGAGATAAAGAAGCTGATGAAGAGCACGGCCATGTTAGAAATATATTTGCTCTGAAAATCATAAAAGATCAGGTATATAATCTTCACCTTTTGGTTTTCTTTCACTCTCTCTTCTCCCCTCTTTCAAGACCTTTTTTGGCCAAAACCTGAATCATTTTCCTATTAGATTTGGTTCTCTGTGCAGGGAAGGAATGTATAAGAAACCTGTATGGAACACTCATTTAAGCAAGAAGCAACTAGTTACTTGTCTTGTGCAAGGGTGGTGAGAGTTAGATGGCTAGTTAGCCTTGGCCTCGGACCTTAGTCTGAAGGTCTTCCTATGCAGGAGTAACTTCTTGCTGTTATTGCACAAGTTAGACGCGGTTCCCAACAACTATATCCCTTCCTCAGAGTTTAATTATCTTACTGGATTGAATGTAACAATACTCAGGCCCTTTAAATGAGTAGCCTTTTAATATGTTGTCAGCATTCTGTATATGCAAAAGCTGCTAGAAAGATGGAGTTGTTCTGTAAAATAGCTCAAAGGCCAAGTTTTGTAAGATTAAACCGAAGACTTCCATTTCACCTAAAAAAAAAAGAAACCAGGAAGACTTCCTTGCGGCAGCAGATTGTTTTTTTTTTTTTTTTTTGGTTTTTAGTGATGAAGATTTTGAGAATAAATAAATTATTTCAAAACATATTACCGATTCTCATTCAGAATCACTTCTCGAATAATTTTATCAATTGAGTAAACATGCTACTGTTACATATTATCTTGGGGAAAATTGCTTTAAACTATGTCACTGATTCTAATTCAAAACCATTTTTCAGATAACTAATTTATCAATTGAGTCAATATGTTGTTAATACATATTATTTTGGGGTAAATTTCATCCATGATTTATTTATTTTTCGTTGATAATAAAGATTTTGAGAATAAATAAGTTGCTTCAAATCATGTCACTAATTCTAATTCAGAATTACTTTTTAGATAATTTTACCAATTGAATCAACATGTCGGTAATATATATTATCTTGAGATTAATTCCATCCATGATTTTTTTTTTTTATCTTGGTGATAAAATTTTAAAAATAAATAAGTTGTTTCAAATTATATCATCATTATAAGTCAGAATCACTTCCCGGATAATTTTACCAATTGAGTCAACATGTTGTTACGATGTATTATCATGAGGTACATCCCATCCATGATCTCTGGTTCCACTTAGTTCCTAACTTTTGAATTATTTCAGTTAGGTTCTTAATCTTTTAAAATGGTTTCATTTTAGTCTTTTTGTTACATTCTTCCATATTCACGTGAAATGTAAATATCTACATGATGTGTACACGTGCAACATAAGCATCATGCCAATTGTAAGAAAAACAATTTGAAGCAAAGACTAAAATAAAATCATTTTAAAAATGAAAGGACTCAAAATGAAGCAATTTAAAAGATAAAAGGACGAAAATGAAATCGGAATAAAAAGCGAAACCCCATCTATTCAACATAAAGCCGTGTGGTTTTCCATTTTCCGATCCTATTGTGTGTACTAATTTTCCTTCAAGTTGGAACTTAAGGTACAGGGAATGAAGGGCAACGATACTTACCCTAGCTGCTACTTGGATTGCCTTCAGGCTTGACGAGACTCTGTGGGTCTTTGTAAACAGTTTCCAAGATACAAGCAAGCAAGCGACCAAACTATAAAATCGATACACTTGTGACTCTTACCATGATTTGTGACTCTAACTTGGGTTGTGAAATTAAAATATATAATTTCACTTTGGAATGTACTTCTTATTAACATTAGATTCTTAAAAGTATTTTTTTTTGGAAATTGAAAAATAATTTCAATTTTATTTGTTCAAATTTTTTTGAAAACTATACCATATATTACTTAAATTCAACTCTAACGGCAAGAATAAGATAAAATTTAGATAAACATTTTAAATTTCAATCATATATAGTACCATCTTTTGTAAAATAAAATAAAATAAAAATAATATTTAATTTTTTTGAAATTTGAAATTCCATTTGATTGATCTTTTGTTATTTAATATCGCCGGCAAAAATTTGTGAAAAATAAAATAAAAAAGGCACATAATAAAAGCAAAGGAAGCAATCCTCCATGAAGTTGTACAACATTTATCTCTAATGTCCGTTAAGAGGAAAATGATAATTAAGGACGTTAATTCATCGTTCAAAATGAAAACAAAGCTAAAATTTCATCAATCCGTTCCCCTAAACAAACCCATAAATTGAATGTCTTTTCTTTTTATTAGTAAGTGTAATTTTTATCCTTGTGCGTGAGCAAACATCTTGGGACACAAAAATACGTATAAACTTGACAATATCACATGGTTTAGGAAGTTGGGGGTTGTGGCACAAATCAATAGTTAATCTCCACAAATGAAATTAATATAAAATTTTCTGCCAGAGTCAGGGCAATAAAATCCATAAAGGAGGAAAAACAAAATAAAAGGCTTGGTTTCGCACTGAACAAGGAAGTTTTAAAAATGTCGAGACAGCAGGGAAATGAGAATGAAATCCAATTCACTCTTTAGTTTTATTTGCACCATCCTGCACGCACAATTAAATACAAAACTGGAGCATTTAGTGATCCCAAGCCTTCCTATGAACTATCAGTTGTCCGCCCGAAAACACAAACTCATATTTACACCAACTTATATTTTTCTCGCCAAAAATAACTCATATCTTATCAGTTCCCTCACCAGATTCTAAATTAGCATTATCTGCTTCCCTGTTTGGTGGTTCCAAGTTATCTTGGCTCTCACTTTCCTGCACATTGCTCTTATTCTCCGTTCTTTCTCTAAAATCTTCACCAGCTTCCTTATTCTGTAACTGATCAATTTCACCTTCAGCTTCCTCTTCAGCTTCGTTACCAGAAAGCCCTTCAGGAGCCTGAGGATCTGACGCATCAACTTTATTATCAGGACTCTCCTCTTGGTGCTCATGATCCTCAACTGCATTGACTGATCCTTCATCACCTTCACTATGTTGAGGTTTAGTTGAGGCTACTGCGTTGTCCCTTCTCTGCTCATAATCCTCTATCTCTACAGATGATACTTTCGCATCTTCAACAACTTGAAGATCAGATGATATTTTCTCATTGCCGTTATTTGGAATTTCTCTGGCTTCACTAGCAGTGCTTGATATTAGTTCCTTGTTTCCTTCTCGATCTTGATTTTCATGAGGATCAATAACAGGCTTTGATAGAGAGTCAAGTAGTTCCATCTTACCTCTGTCACCTGAGCCATCAGATATTATATCTGCCGGAAACTCTGAATTCTCTGCATTAGTAGTCTCTACATTACTGAGATTTTCAGCGGATGGATGTTGTTCAAAGTCAACAGTACCAATTTCCAAAGCAGAAGAGTTGTCATCAGGGCCTGGGTCTTTTGCAACATTTTCAACTACAGAATCACTTTCAGCTGTATTCTTTGAGGCCGGAAAAGACTGGAAGGTGTCCCAATCATCTTCGTCTTCTTCCATGTCATCATTATTGGTGTTTATGGGGTTGGCTGATGGAGGTAAATCACTTTCTTCACTTTGCTGTTTAAGCTTTACTTGAGTGGCTGATGATAAAAAATTGTCCTCTCTTCTTCCTTCCACTGGCACTGGTAGTTTAATCTCTAATGCTGGTGACATAGATTTCATTTGTGCTGCACCGTGGTCCTGTGTTACAGAAGCACGAATAACCCCCTGAAACAAGAATGGTGATTGTCAAATGGATTATTCTTTCATTAACATCAATTGTTTCTAAACAAATTCTGCCATTTAACTCTTCTAGTATATTATAATAGAAATCAGAAATTGCAACATCATCAAATTATGGCAACAAAGACTGAAATTTCCTATTTCTATCAGCAAAACAGTGTAATTTAGACTGGAGGAAATTCTTGAATATTTTCAATCAATTGCGCTAACAGAAACATGTTGACAAAAACTGTTGGTGCAATTCAATCTTTGTTTATTTAAGCACAAAAAGCCATCAGGTTCCATCTAACAAGACAGTTAACCAAGTGAGCAAAGTTGAAATTTTAGCTACATGTCAGAGCTGGTTCTCATTTTCCTTTTCTTCCAAATGCCACAGACAAACTTGTCATCCATATAGAAGAAAATAGCAAGAAAAACACCTGAAGTTGCTGTCTGTGCATCTCAGGCATTGATAACAAGACATCCTTGAGATGACCAGCAGAAGAAGGAATTTGAGCAAGATGAGAAACAAGCCTCAGGGCAGTGCTTCTTACGTCATTGACTTCCTGCCCACATAATAATAAGGTTGTTCAAAACAACAATAAAAATAGTAGTTCCAATTCCAAATGTAAAAGGCTCCCGAAAAAATTACCTGAGAACAATCATCCTCTAATGCTGAGAAGATCATAAGAATGGCTTCCAGAAGGAGACTCATGAACCATCTCTGGCATTCACTCCCTCTTGACAGTGTTTGCAGGAGCATTAGGACTTGCAAGCATTCCCCAGCAATAGCAACTGATTCTTTAGTCATGGGTTTCTGTCACCAAAAATCATGCAAATGCTCAAAACACTTGCTAGCAAGCAGCAACATGATTTAAATTTTTGGATAAGAATAGAAGGTGCACCTTTAATGTGTTTTTTATTATGGTGAGAATGTCCCCAACCAGCTCTCCAATAATGAATATTATGGAACTATTGTCTTCCACAGTGCTGCTTTTCTGCAACATGCTTTTCAGCACCTGCAACCCGATTGCCTGAACCTGTGCCCCAAAAGTTTTTGATTATCTATCTCAGTCTTTTGTAAATAAAAACAGGAGGCGTAAACCTAGACGTTGAAAACATAAAAGCTTAAGTACCTGTACATTTGAGTCATTTAGTATAGTTTGCATACAATTAGTGCAAAATTTAAACACTGAGAGATAGACAGGATCACTATCTTTGTTGCCTTCTAGACATTGAATTTCCAGCATTATCTTGGGCAATATAATTATTTGTTCCATAGAGAATGCAAGCTTCAATAGCAGTAGTTTGCGTAAGTCAGATCTCTTATTATGCAGTAGATGAATGCCTTCAATGCAATCCTTAGTCAAACCAGCAATCTCATTTAGAGAAGTGCACAAAATTGTTCTCAGGTGGACAATGGCATCATCACCAATCTTAGAAGCATCTGTGATATAAAATCCAATTAGCCTCGATGCAGTTATCAATGAGTCAACAGCCTAATAGACAAAATCATATCTGATATACGTGACAATGCTATTAATCTAACTGAATTATCACGCTAGTTGATGTATGAAAAGTTATTCTTCAATATATATGCGTGTGTGTGCATGTGGGCTTGTTTTCAAGATCATTTGTCAAAAAAACAAAAAAGAACCAAAATGGAATGTGGTATTCTGCAATCAACTAGATGATGAATGTGGGTACAGGATAAGCACAATAGCTACAGCAAAAGCACAGTGTTATTTTTGTTCCATAATTGCTGTTAATTCCACAGGCTTACTTATTCAACATGATTTTTTGAATACCGTTTATCATTCTTCTTACTTCTACACAATTTCCCCTTTTACCTGAAAACTTTGAAGTACAGCAATGCATTAATTACAAAACTTTTTGTTATTGGTGATTAATTACTACTTGGCTTGATAGCAGTAATATTTTCTCATTTTAATCTTGAGACTTCTTCTAAAGTATTTATAGAATCCCAATGAGAACATTATCAGAGACTGATATCCTCCAATTCACCTCCCCAGCTCCCCACCCAAAAAAAAGAAAAAAAAAAGGAAACAAGAAAAACACTCTTTTCAAACTGGAAGGCATAAATATTTTCCTGATATGCTGATGATGAAATACTATCAAAATTCGAAGATTGAAGCGCCCAAATCAATTTTTGACATAACGTGATTTGATGTTTAGAACACTAATATTCTGAGAAATTTCAACTAAATCACAAAAATATTCACTGATAAATCTAATGAATATTAGATATTAATTTCTAATGCCTTAACTAGATCATATTAATGACCCATAAAAAAAAAGAAATTCCATGTTTGAAAAATGTACATGTATATTATCTTAGAAACGTAAGCAGAAAGAAACAGGAAAAACGCTCACCAACAATAAGTTTCTTCAAAAAGGAATTCACACTCTTCACAAAATCAGTAACTTTTGAGAGGGATAGCTCAGTTGAAGCTTGCCTAATGAATTTGTAACCAATCAACAGAAATGCCAGCGCTACTGAATTCAGTTGCTTCTGCATCTTTGACACAATGCGATTCAGTGGTGAGATGACTTAGCAATTAAAACAATAATCAATAAAAAGTGGCACAATGCCAAAGATAAATCTTTCAGTACAAAAGCAAGAAAAAGAATTTATGGCACAAGAGAATCTCATATGGCATGACATAAATTTGAACAAGGACACTGAGCACACTTTTGGTTCAGAACGCCTCATTATGGTCTTCGTAGCAATAAATAGAGGTGAGATTAAATCCTCCCAGTTGGCTTGATCAAGTGAGATTGCACTAGCACTGAATGCAGAAAAAAAGAAATTAATGGCCGAGGTTACAATTTTGGAGCATATGACTAGCCATCTACTGAAATTACTTTAGAGATCATGGTAAAAGTTATACCAGTTATAAACCCTAAAAAGGCAACCCAAACAAAGTTCCACCACCAGACAAGTGAAATTTTCTGCTCCAAGGAAATCTTCAGGGCAGTTGTGCACAATCTATTGAAAGAAATAGAAAACAAAACTCTCAGCATCAACCCTATGATATTTCAGCATTTTGAACTTACCCAACTAAAACCAATAACTCAGCAATCATTAGGCAAAACTGACAGAACTTCATAACCTGATAATATAGGCAATTCTAATCAAGTCAAGCAAGGAATTCAATAATGTAAGTACCAAAATGCAAATTAAAACAGGGATGACAAAAAAAATTAATTTTAAATAATTTTTAGCAAAAATATCACTTCAAGAAGATTGAATTTATGCATATGGTAAAGAGATGGAAATTTAATAATGAAAACACATCCTCAAAACTCAAGCAAGAGTTGTGTAGTTGGCCACTTGCATAATATGCTCACAGGTTCATATCAGTTTGGTGAATGCTTTTGTCCATCAAGACCGCAAAAAGACCAAAAGAAAAACAAAGAGATGCCTTTATGATCATCATATTTGACACAAAAACTGAATTGCTTTCAATTGAACAGAGGGTTACCTGGGATAAAACAGATATTGCAAGACTGTTCCACGAATTATCCATGTAGATAGAATAAGAGAAAACCTGCATGGATTGGAAATGACAAAATTGATAGTCAAAATATTTGCCAACCTTGATAGAAGGAATCATTATAGCACAATGGTAGTAGTTAGACTGAAATTATTGCACCAAACTAAATATCTTGTTTGACCTTAAATGCAGGTTTAGAAGAAATGATGTATACTGTTTGACACACACGTTGATTCTTAAAGCCTAAATAGCAAAATGGAATAAATGCATTGGAAGATCAAACTATTTTAGAATGTCTAATGCAAGTTCCTCAATTTCTATTTGGTGTTAATGTGATGTTTAAACTTGCACAAAAAGAGTCATTTGGTTAAACACATAATGCTGTCTACTAGCTGTCATTAGTGAAGCTAATTTGTAAGCCATGTCTACATGTTCCATAAAATTGCCATGTTTTTTCTTTTGCTTTTTCCTTTTCTTTTCTTCAGGCTCTTAAAGCTGGCTTTCTCCTTCTCAGTAATATTTTCATAGTCAAAAGAGTTATCAATCAAGCCATTCAATTTCAGAGGACTCTATTGTCACCATCTACAAGGTGCCCTTACTGGTAAAAAACCATCAAAGTCCTTAATGCAGTCAAAATTACCAATACCAATACCAAATACCACCATCATCCTTGCGTACCCATCAAAATAAGTCAAAACTACTTATGGAAACAATTCTACAGAAATGAACAAAATAAATAAATAAATCATCTATAGTACACACAGTTTCTGCTTAGCATAGTAGTAACTTTAGCACACACATTCAAAAGAGTATAGGTTAGACTGATTGCAAAGGCACCCATATCGATTTCCATCAAAATATTGCAACTTGAAAGCATGATTATAGAATAAAATAATGTTTTAGGTAGCACAATACATTTTCTAAAATTTTGATGCTGAGAAGCCAAATAAATGCATCCCCTTTGTTTAATCTAGAAATTGACCAATAAACAGATAAATAAACTACAAATGATAAAAAGCACCAAGGAATGCTAACAAATATTAAAATAAACAGGTAGTGAAAAGAGAGAGATCACAACCTGGAGCAGTTCTTCACAGATATTCACAGTAAGAAAACCAGCTGAGAAAAACTTCTGAGTTAGAAGAAACTGGAAAACTGGCAAAACAATTTCATAAAACTTCAAGCCTGGAAACGTCATGTCCTTAGCGGGAGAATCTTCTTCATGTTTTGCTTTACTGGACGCTAATGGTATAATTTGTTTACAAAGGGCTGGATGTTGTCCCTGAAATAGAACAAGCAAAGCAAAGCTCCACAGAAATTGGTATTCTTCAGATTCTAATTCAACCATACTGTAGCCAGATACTAAGCTATTTACTGATATATTTTCAACAGCAGCTTCTGAGTTTCCAATCCTATCAACATTCACAGGAACTGCATCAAGAGCAAGTGCTTGCAAAATAATTGGCCAAGCTTCTTCTAAACAAGGCTTCAACTTTGATGAGACCAGACGTGATTGAATTGCATCAAGGAATGAATTCCACTGCAAGAAGTGAGCACAAAAATTATATTTTATTATACTTTATACATTATATACGTTTTTGTGTGTGTGTGTGTTTTCTATATCCGTCAAAATTAACAGGTTCAGAACCATTTCAGCTTACATTTCTTTTGAGATTTAAGCCCAAGCATATATAACAATAGTCCTTCAAAAGACAGATCCAGTACTTCCCCAGAATGCTTGAACTTCTTGAAAACAATGGTAATAATGCTAGATACTCATCAGGAACCCCAGCTTGGTGTCTCCTCAAGAATGCATATGTATAACACTTGAGAGAGGCATGAGCAGCTAGAAGTCTTACCTTGATCTATTTTAAATTCAGTAAATTAATAAGAGCTTCATCTTTGTAAACAGCAATACCACAAGCATAAAAAGCATAAGAAATAGAGAGCACCTCCGCTCTCTACTAGTACTAATGATGTGAGATGGATCTTTTCTATACAGAAAACCCA
This sequence comes from Theobroma grandiflorum, assembly GCA_036013995.1. Classification (NCBI taxonomy): domain Eukaryota; kingdom Viridiplantae; phylum Streptophyta; class Magnoliopsida; order Malvales; family Malvaceae; genus Theobroma; species Theobroma grandiflorum. The sequence goes on along the minus strand of CP142132.1, from coordinate 12,482,556 downwards.
TCTATCTGCAATGAACATACCTTACATGAGACCCATTCTGCAAATGAAGGATAATATAGGTCCTTGAAGTCATCCAGCGGGTGTGATATTAGTGAAAATATGCGTTTTACTGCAACTTGATCACCACTAATTATTCCACTTGTCATTATCTGAAATTGTAACAGGTCAGCTCATCCGTATTTATGTTCACAACAATTTTTTGCAGATATTGCAGTAAACATACAATGTTCTCACCTTAGTAGCCAGCTGCAGACCTGCCTCCAAAAGAATAGGGCCAGATGATGTGTCCAGCGCAGTCCGAACAGCAGATATTAGTTGTGCCTGAATTTCATAAATATTTAATTAATAACTAATCCATCAAATTTAACTCATTTAATCATACACATTGCATTGTATCAAAGCCTACTGAAATCTGACATCCTTGAGAGAAAATACTAATGTACAACAACTTCATCAGCTTACTTGATACTGTTCTAGTAGAACATGTCCTGGAAGTTCGGGGTCAAGAACCGTTTCAAACTGAAAGAGGAAAAAGAAGTCAAAACAACAGAAACCAATTAACATTGTCCAACATTGAACATTCAATAGCTCATCCCCCCTGCACCCTTCTCAAAATTTGAACCCGAGAACTCTAATTTCAAAGTTATACATCTAATTGAAACCATTGATACTTCACTTAGTTGGAGACTAATGCCAAAAGAATTATTGGCCAGGAGAACATATAACAAGAGAATATCAATTGGTACAAATAAAGTAAGGACATATTACTCAGTCAGCAAAATAAGATGCAGATTAGGAATATTTGCATAGCTCAAATGTATCAACTTTATGCCACTAAATACTTATTCAAGAGCTCCACTGGTATTTAACAGAAGAAAATACCTAACAAAACTTTAGAACTAGCATTTCCCATCTTACCTTGTCTACAACTGAACTTAGAAGTCCAACACCAATTGGACGCATGTTTTCGAACTGAATTGTGCTTATCTACAAAAAAAAAAAAAACATTAAGAAAAATTAAATGTCAGCTGTCATGCAAATCTAATGACCTTTGATCGGAAAGATGTTTACAAGCTAATGACTTTTCATTTAGAACCTGATAAGCAACTGCTATTAGCTCTTGAACTTGGAGGATTAGCCAATCACCATAGGCCTGTCCATTTGCAACTTTTCTCATTGCTAAAGAAAGATCAAAATGGGCAGGATTCTTTCCAACAGCTTCTGGCAGATAACTCAAGCACCTATAAACCGGCAAGTTATTTAACTAAGAAGATCTTCTTACTGATAAAGACCAAAACAATCAGAAAAGTGACATTTTGTTCAATATATTACAGATGCATTTTGCATGTTTTATAGACTTACACATTCAGGGTTTTTTTAGGTTGAGGCTTAGATTACAACTTTGAAACTTCTTTACATAGAAATTAGATCATTTGGGTTCCACGCAGGAAGCAAAGAACTTTAGCAGTAGTCAAATTTAATAGATTTTACAATGAGACGGCTTAAAGGGAATGCAACAAATTGCATTTTGGATCATGTTAACAAATTCACTTCATTATTTCTCCCCTGAATACTATATCTTCATTCAACATAACATAAACCAACAGGTAGAATAATGAGTATGCCACCAAACATTCCACAAGCATAAATATTGTGTGAGCTGGGTATCATTCAAGAGCTTTGCCAAGATATATTGTTTTGAACAGAATAACAACCAGCAGTACAACTAGATCATTTACTTGGTTCAGATAACATTGACAATCAGTAAATCATGACAGGGGAAACAAGATTAGCAAAGTATAAAGATAAAGCAGATTTACATACTCAGCAGCAAAAACTCTGGTTCGGTATCTGAGGTGCTTATCTCTATTACAACCAACACTAGAAGCTTCAAATGCAAGACCTTGAAACATATTTTTAGAGCTATAGACCATGTTTTCGTCATCATCTCCAAAATTTAACCTTGAGTCATCATCTGGACCACTAACTGAATCATTTCCTGAACTTTTACTAATCTCAGCAGTTGCTCTCGTTGACATAGCAAGGACCTGAGCAAAAGTTGGAGAAAAAATTCTTCTGTTACTAATTTACATGAACAGCTTAATAAAAAAAACAGAAGGCAAAAGGTGCAATCACCTCAACAACGTTTCATACACCAAAGAAATAGTAATTGTTTCAACATGTTACAAACTCTTTGCAAACACCATCATTAACACAATGGGATGCCACAAGAGGACATACACACACAAGACAAGTTTTTCTCCTTCACCTTTTTAAACTAAGGTTAAACTAATTATTCCAAGACCAGAGAGTGCTACCATGTTGAAAGAAGGCATTTTCAGCCCTTAAGAAACATATGGTCAACTGTCCCACATATCATACAACCAAACAATGATTTATATCCCCCCAGCTTGGAATAAAAGGCCCAATTGCCTGAAATAACTGAAGATAAAAGTAAAAGTTTATCTTACCGCCAACCCTCCTTGAATCTCCTTTTTGTTAAGTGAATAGAACAAAAATTTTAATGGGCATCAAGGGCAACCAAGTACGAGGCACGTTTTTACAGTACACAAATCAATAAATTCGAAGCCACCCTATACCACCAAGCACCATCGCCTACCAAAAATCCCTCCTCTTCTTGGAGGCCCTTTTTTGTGATCCCTCCATACAAGGCAAAAAACAGAGAAGTACCATAAACTCAATCAATTTTCTCCTATCTGTACAAGGATACACATCCTTCCAAGCCCATGACACCTTTCTACTGAGCCCATTAAAACCCAAGAGATACCTAGCATCACAAAAGCAGGGGACCAAATCCTTTTTGCCCAAAAGCAACTTGAAGAAGAAGATGGACTGATTCGGCTGCAGCCTTACACACAAAGCACACATTCAGATGAATTTTTCCCCTTTATGAAGGTTATCATGGTTCAAAATTCTTAACAATGCTTCCCATGCAAAAAAGGCATGGTTGGGGCTCGCTTCCTCCAGACTGCTTTCCAAGGTAAATTTACATTCTATTCACTTGAATTCTCCTCATCAATTTCTATAGGAAATTTTCACCCTCAAAGCATCCTGATGAAGGATGAAAACATGCTAGTTGAGAGGTCAAGTTATCTAGGAGTTTATTTTATATTTTATGGGTTTGATTGTAAACTTTAGATTTATTTAGGCTATTTTAGATTATTTAGGTTATTTTATATTATTTTACTTCTATTCAAAGTATTAGGGCATTAGGATTTTTTTTGGGATTTTACATTTTCTAGGGATTTTAGGATTTAGTTATAAATACTTAAGTTATTTTAGTTTCAGGTACGCTTAGATTGATGAATTATTGATATTTTCTGGATATTTGAGCATTTGATGTTGATATTTGAGAATTTGGTCAAGAATTTTGTAATCTTTCTTGAGTGTTTTGAGTTTTGGATTACTTGTCCTACATCGTGTTAGAGCAAAACAAGATCTGCATCTTAGAATTTAAGAGCTTTCCTTTAAGTGAATTTTGAGAGTTTAAGAGATCGGATGCATGAGGTAGATTCTGATGAGTTAATGCAACATGAATTGCTCAAAATTGAAAATGTGGAGAATGAGAATGCTGAATCTATAGATTTCGAAACTAAATTTATGGCTGTCCAAGCACCCAAGGAGTTTGTTCAAGTGATGCATAGTGAAGATCCTTCGTCCATGGACTTTATTCTTCCAATTATTGAGATTAAGCCCATTGCTACTGATGATAGTTCTTCCATTGACTTCATCATTCCAAGTGTGCTAAAAAATGTTGTGCAAGTTGCTTTGCTGTAGATGTTTGTGCTGTTAGTGAAGTTTAGATTTGACACATCTGTTCATGGACCTTGCTGGAAACCTTTTCTGCTTCAATTTTTCAAAACTCGAGATCGAGTTTTCTCCAACCAAGGGAGAATGATGGAGGATGGAAATGTGCTAGTTGAAAGATCAAGTTATCAAGGATTTCATTTTATATTTTATGAGTTTGATTGTAATCTTTATATTTAGGCTATTTTCAATTATTTAGGTTGTTTTATGTTTATTATTATTTTATTTCTTCTCTAAGTATTAGGGATTTAGGGTTATTTATTTTAGTTTCAAGTAGGCTTAGTTGATGAATTACAGAAATTTTCTGGATATTTTAGTATTTGGTATTTATGTTTGAGAATTTGGTTGAGAATTTTGAAATCTTTCTCAAGTGTTGTGAGTTTTGGATTGCTTGTCTACATCACATCCTCGACTGACAAGCCTCCAATCCATATCCAGGGCATATGTTCTGGGAAAAATCCCACACCTTGTTGCAGAGCAAGTCAACAGAAGTCAGGAAAAAGCCTGCAGATCCCAACCTTGCGTATTTCTCAAGAAATGCACATTCTAAGCCAGCCTACCATTAGACCTAGATAAGAAGAGCACATTAAAGTGTCCTTATCTTAAAAATTTATCTAAGGCCACCAGATCGTCAATCTTCTTCACACTTGATTCAAAGCCATCAGATAGCCAAAGTTCAAAAAGCTTCAAATATTTATCTTTAGAAGAAAGAGAGCTGCAATTTTCAACAGGGACAACAATTGACTAATGAACAAGGAGAAACTCAGTTTAGATTGTGCTCATAATTTGCAAAGCTAAAATATAAAATCAAGTAACTGCTAACTCCTGTATGAGCTTAACAGTTCCAGTTTCCTTTTTCAGCTATGACACACCTTTTCCATACACATTTCATGAACTACACCAACAACATACAAAAAGAAGAAAATGCTCTAAAAAGGATCTCACGGACATCATATGCTTCTCATATCTTGGGTAATAAGGATATAGAATTTTAAATGCTATGAGCTCAGTTATTAGAAGATTAAAATTAAACAAGCATATAAAATCCTCTTCGGCATTGAACAGAAACATAAACATGAGGCTGAAAAATACTAACTAAAATCAATAGAAAAATGTGGCAATCAGGCTTCTGTAACAAGACAAACATCCCTTTCACATCGAGATTAACTGCAACAACACCTCATTCTATATCAAAAGATATTTATCGCAGCAGAGAAGTTTTGTATAAATTAAACAGATGGTATTTTTTGGGGGGCACTATGGCACAATATTTTGAAGCACAAAGAACTCACCATGTTACGACAAATTGATATCCAACGAGAAGGACGTGAAGGGCAAGAGACGTAAAGCAGTCGTATGATAGTACCACGGATTAAATTCCCTATCCTACAAAAAGAAAGAAAATAATAAAAGAAATGAAAGAAACAATTTAAATATGAAGCCTTACATAAAGCAAAATCCTACTATACAAAGCATTTAAAAACTAAATATTGTCCCCTCCCACCCCCGAACCTCTTTTCTTTTCCTGTTGCTTTGTCCAAAACCATGAATAAATAAATGACACAAGCACGTGTGTACCCCCACTCAGCACCCACGCATGCACAACACAAATAACTAGCAGTAGATATCTATCTATTCCTAGCAAGAGAAACAGCATCATCTGCACAGCTTACAATTGAAAGTCGTACTATCACCTTACATTTTAGAGAGAGAGAGAGAGGAGAAACATTAATTGATTAGAAAGACATAAAATGAGGAAGGGAAAAAGAGGGAGGAATATAGGGGGATAAAATTGCTGTGCAGAAAAGATAACTGTTTTCTCTTGTTGCAAGGATAACTTGTTAAACACCGACAACTACACAGCATTATGACTGGCGATGATGCTATAACCATTTAAGAAAATAAAAACATGAACAAATGAAATCAACATTGATTAGTTTACAAAGACTACAAAAGGGGAAAAGAGAATAGGGGAATCCGAGGAATTCTTTCGAATAAATTAAGGTAGTTTTTGGTGTCATCGTCCAGGTCACCATGGTGATTTAATCACCTTGGTGATCTAAATACTACAATGAACTTACTACTAGTGATCAAAAATTACCATGTTTGGTATGATTTAATTTAGAAATTATAATCAAGGTGTTTTATATGACATGAAACCAAGATCTCATTTACTACAATATAACCAAAGCAATCTTATTGTAAAGTTCAAAGTACTGTATTCAAATAACAATCTCTAAAACACAAACATTTAATTTCTTAGTTAAGGAATAATTAAATATGCAATCAACCAATATGCAAAAATTATTTATCAGTATCTTCTACAAAATAACTTTTGACACTATTAAATAAATTAAAGAAAAGAACTTTGAATTAGAAGATAAAATACATTAAAACACTTCATCCTCCCCTTTTTCTTTACCAATGTTTGACTTGGAACAAAGATTAAGAAAAAGCATCAACTTTGGCATGATTTAAATTAAAAAGTTAAAATTTTATTTATAATAATGACATTCAATAGTTTTTAAATGCCAAAAAGTTGAAAAATAGGAAAATTGATATGGAACATAGAAAATTGAAAATGGAAAGAAGACGCAATTTTAAGACATCACAAAAACAAAAGATAGACAAGAACACGAGAGAGAGTAATAAATTTGCTACAAAATTGTATAAAACAAAAGTAAATAAATAATTAATTAAGTGGGGAGGAGCATGAAAGCATACCTAAAGGTGGGGTTAAATAAATATTTGTAAGGGCAAAAGTTTACTACATAAAAATAACTGAAACTTTAGAAAGGGAGTAAGCCTTTTAGGCACGTGTTAGAAGGTAAATTGTCCATAGATCAATTTCACAGATCACCACACCTGGCGAAAGCTTCCAATAGGATTTAGATCACCTCTCAAGGCACTGATCTAAACATTCTCAATGACCTAAGATCAGGTCACGTAGGATCACCAAGTTCCTACCAACCATTGTGATCCAATCACTGACTACAGATAACTTCAATTTTGAGGTGATCACCTCATACCAAAGACCACTTAAGAGAAATCAAAAGTCACTGCCTAGATCATTACTACCAATGTTCTACTCCTCTGTTTCTCTTCCACCCACTCATATGGCCACCCTATTAACTTTGCTACTTCAAGAGAAAACTTACTTCATTGCAAGTTTGGTGGTCATTTACAATGATATGCACAATACATGCTTGGTTGCAGCATGCATTAACTATGTATATCTTTAAAAAAAAAAAAAGATCCACGGAATAGGAAGCAAGAAAACAAGGAAATTTCATTAAAAAAAGATAATGGGGAGAAACAACAAAAAACTCAGCTAATAGAAGACATCTAACATACAAAATGAGAATAAATAAGAGTCCAACTCATTCAAAATATGTAGAGGGAAGATCAACTGGGTTGGAAACCAACTTAAACTCTTCCGTTAGAAGAGAGGTAATAGTATACATATGTGGACAACCTAAACCTTCTTTTATTACAATTAATTCATGTAAAAGTAAAGTAGATAGAATTGTTATAGCACATTCAGAACACTAATAAAGAAAAAGAAACAATGAAATAAACACATTACAAACGTAAGAACTGTATAGGCTCTAACATTCATGCCACTTGAACATTCTGATAGTGAAAAACCAAGTTAAAATGAAATGTGTATTCTTAACGTACTCTGAATCAGTTTCTTCATCTAGCATTCGAAACAGATTATCTTCTATTTGTTCATCAATAATAGAAACCTACAAGGGACACCATCAATACAAGAATCCAAAAAAGTAAAAAGAGATGAGGCATTAGCAAATGGAAAGTACAGAAATGAGGACAAGTCTTCACTACTCACAGGGTCCTTCTCAATGAGATGTCGTAGAGTGGAAACTGCAAGATGCCTTAATGTCGGCTGTTTCAAAGAAAATCCGCTTTTAAATGTGGATTGAACCCAAACATAAGCTATTTCATTGAGAACTATCAAAGTAAAGAGGAAGGAACCTGTCTTGATGACAGAGTCAGCAGAAGAGTTTGGACATGGGAGTGCACCGAAGCAGCATGTGGTGCAAAAAGAACAAGCTGTTGTGTAAAACGGACACTCCTGCAAGATTGATAGCCAATCAATTATCATCCATTAAGAAAGTAGAACATTAAATTCTACCAAATGTCCAAATCAACTTAAGCAATGGTTGCATGGTAGTATAGTTGCAAGAGAAAATAGAGAAATAGGACAAAGTTCAGAACATACTCAAGTAGTGTAGCTGTTTCTTGTGAAGAACTAATCTCTGCAACAACAGACTGGAAAAGAAAATTCAACATATGTGCACCAAAGTTTGAGATAAAATTGAGAAATGTATTGATCTACTGATCTAACTCAAGGACTCATTAGTCTCAATCAAAAGGAAATTACAGAGATGACGATACCTTGCAGCGTGAAAAGAAAATGCTGCCAGAGGCAAGCTCAGGACCAAGAACGGCAACTATTGCATTTATAAGGCGTCCCACACCTTGCTGAAGGTCAACCCTTCCTATCTCCTCAGACAGCAAAATCTCCAAAGCAAGGCCAAGTGTTGCCTGCAAATTAGGAGCTAAAGTTGAGGCTGGAGGAAGAGTGAGAGAATTTTAAGAACCAATGAAAATTATCTGCCTAAGCCCTTCCACTAAGCATCCAACTTAAAACCATTTGGTGATAGGTGGAAAGATATAACCTGAATATACGGCCATAACAGATTTTAAATTTATCCAATGTGGCATAACACCACTAAACACTACCCTAACATGTAGCCCAACTCTAGCAACCAGAACAAATGTATTTAATATGCGTAGAACAAAAAAGGGGCAACAAACAACCTAAAACAATAAGGTGTACATCTTGATAGTGACAGCAACCTGTTCTTTAGCAAAAACTCTGCTATATTTTTCCTAACAAGTCAACAAAACATCTACTCTCTGTGATGAAAATTTGAAGGTTAGATGCATTGTACTATCTCCAAGAGATTAGCATTGAATAAATATCATTGTTTCATTCAAAATGTGTGCAAAAAATCATTTAAAATGTTTTCATACACTGAGGCTTTCAACAATTATTACCACTCCTAACTCTAACATACCTTCTAAAATAATGGGTAAAAGACAGTCCAAACCACACGGGCTCTCACCAATATCAGCTTTTTTTGGAGTCAATCAAGAATCAAGAGTCATGAAGTTGATTACCTGGACATGAGATACAAAGGACAAGCCAGCAGCTTCAATAGTCAAAAGAAGTCCATGCAAAGACCAGATCTGTAAGCCAGGGATTCCACTTTTAGCCAGCAAAGAAACTGAGCTCACGGTTATAGGCACTAAAGTTGACAGTGCCATCCCTCCAGCACTGCAACAAAGATAAACAATTGAATAAGAAGATATATCCCTCTGTATTTAAGATATTGCAAACTACCACATAAACCATCATCAAAGATAATCAAAAATAGTAAACTAAGATTAACAAGCATCTAACCATGGCATTGTATTAAATTTAGCACAGAAACAACCATAAAATGTGACAACACACCATAGGATGATAAATAAGTAAACCACTTCAAACAAGAAATCAGAAACTAAAACAGCTTTTAACAAATTATGCCACCAATAATGCAACTCTTTAAGCAGTTCCCAACAATTTTTAAACTTGAACCGTTATACAAATCACTAACTCTCACTGTATAGGTGTCAACACATTTGACAAAGCTAAGCCTTGAGTCTGGTTTTAGGCATCCATTGCACATGAGCTCCACCGAAAACGCTTTGGTACAATGCATTGTAATAACTTCATGCCCGAACAAATGTAAAGATTGTTAATTGTAACCCTTAATTTGGATCAATAGGAACCTTAAATCAATTACTGGTCTTTGATAAAAATGAAGTTAGGCCATAGGATTCTGAGCCACTAGACTTGCCAAATTGACAACAGAAACCAAGCAAGTTAGTATGATTAAGTTTAATATTTAAGGAAAGTTTTTGCATTGCAAAACAATTTAAAATCAGCAGTAGGGACTCAAAAGAAAAAAAAAGGTGAAAAGATAATGAATTTACTTGCTAAAGACTGATATATATTGTTATGTGCTAGGGCTACTGTAGGTTTAGGGCTGTTTTAGTCTGTTTCATATTCTCTATTCTATTATAAATAGAATAGCCACATTGTAGAAATTAACCTTTAATCAAATATATGAAAGCAGTTTACATGGTATCAGAGCCCTACTATCCAAAAACCTAAAAATAACCCCCCAAAACCCCAAAAAGGAAAAACAATTCAAAACCAAATAAAAAAGAAAGTACTCGTCAGATCGTTGTAACTATGTGGATTGGATTCTAATAAGATCGGTAGAACTTGTTAGTTGAATATGAGGTTCGTTAGTTTTTAATGTGTTGACTTTTTTTTTTTAAATAATGGTGGAAAAGGGTAAGTGGGATGGCGTTAGAAGGTAGTTAGAGTGTGGAGGTTGTGTCCTCACATCACAAAATAGTTGATGTTATGCTAGCTGGAGATGGTTCGAATCTTGTAGAATGGAAGTTTCTAGTTAAGGTTAACGTAAGAGGACTTGGGAAGGAAGCAAACCTTACCGAACCCTAACCAGAAAAAGAAGATGCTGCAAGGTATGGATGATAGATGATGGAAAATTGTTTTCTCAGATTTTTAATTGTATTGATATAAAGATGGTTCTTTCAATGCAACATACTATGACAATTAAAGAGTTACTGGAATTATTGCATGGGTGTTTTTAAGGTACAAAGAATATGAAGATAGTGTATAGCTTATCACAGAAGGTTAGTTGTCCAAGCCAGAATGGATGTACAATTATGGATTATTATTATGAGTATAAGCGTGCTAATGAAGATTTTTACACTGCCATGCTACTTTCTACTGACGTGGCTAAGAAGAAAGAACAGTGTGAGAAATTGTTTGTCTTTAGTTGGCTATCTAGTCTAAATTCAGAGTATGACGTGATTCATTCTCAACTCTTGGCTAAGAAGGATGTTTCTTCCTTGTTTGATGTTGTTACCACCGTACTGAGTGTTACCAAGGAAAGTGTTTTTACTACTAGTGATGTGTCTGATCGATCTGCCTTAGTCTCACAGGGTACCAATGGGTTTGACAGTGGGTATAGAGGAGAATCAGGTGGGGGAAAAAGCAATTTTAGAGGAGGTCATGGTGGAAAAGGAACAAGTGGTCGTGGAGGTCCAAGAGTGTGTTATAATTGTGGAGAATAAGCTCACCTCAGGAATCAGTGCTCTAAACCCCGACAGGATCAACAAAATTATCATTGTCAGTCTCCCTCACAGGGGCAACAACAACAACAACAACAGTAACAAGTACCCTTTAAATTTGCTCATGCAGCATCACAAGTTAGTGATTCTACTACACCTCGCACTGAAGGCCATACAATAATTATGTCTGATGAGGAGTTTTCTAGATATATCCAATTCCAGAAGTCTCAACAGCCTTCATGCTCTTCTACTGCTACCTTAGTTAAGACAGGTAATCCCACAGCATGTCTTTCTTCTTCATCTTATCACCGGGTCATTGACTCAAGTGCCACTGGCCATATGACAGGAAATTCAGGTATTCTATCCACTTATAGACATTCCAATCTTTGTACTAATGTCACTCTTGCTAATGGGTCAACTACTAAAGTTTTAGGTAGTGGTAGTACAGCTGTTACTCCATCATTGCCTTTATCTTCAATTTTGCATCTTCCTCATTTTCCATTTAAGTTGATGTCTGTTAGCCAGATAACTAAATCCTTAAATTGTTGTGTTGCCTTCTTTCCTAGTTATTGTCCATTTTAGGATCTCTTGACTTGGAAGGTTATTGGTAGTGAGAATGAATCAAACAGATTATATCTACCGGATAAAGCTATCGTTGCTCTTCCTTCTGCCAGTGCATCAATTGCCTGTTCTAGTGATCTCTCCCCTTTCCTACTTCACTGTCAACTTGGTCATTCGTCTCTATCAGAGTTGAATAAAATGTGTGCTGAGTTAATATCTGAGTCTAGTTTACCATGTGAGTTTTGTGAGTTTGCCAAGCACCATCATGTATCATATGTGTCTAGAGTTAATAAGAGGGCTACGTCCCTTTTTGAATTAGCTCATTCTAATGTTTGGGGGCCATGTCTCATGACTTCAAAAACCAATTTTAAGCATTTTGTAACACTTGTTGATGATTTTTCCAGAAGTTCTTGGTTATATTTAATGAAATCTAGATCTAAGTTGTTTTCTATCTTTGTTACATTTTGGGCGGAAATTCGTACTCAAATTCACACTAATATTAGTATCCTCTGTCGTGATAATGCTAAAGAGAATTTCTCTTATTGTTTTAGTTCTTACGTGATACAAAATGGCATTATTCATCGGTCTTCTTGTATCGTTACTCCTCAGCAAAATGGAGTAGCAGAGAGAAAAAATCATCATCTTATGGAAGTTGCTAGAGCCTTAACGTTTCGAATGAGTTCCTAAAGTTTTTTGGGCTCATGTTGTTCATACAGCTGCTTTTCTTATTAACCGAATGCCTTCATCTGTTATTCAAGAGCAAACACCATATTATATCTTGTCTCCAAACCAGTCCTTATTTCCTATACCTCCCAAAATATTTGGTTGTACTCGTTTTTTTCAAGATATCTGACCCCTTTTTAATAAGCTCGATCCTCGTTCATTAAAATGTATATTCTTAGGTTATTCACATACACAGAAAGATTATCATTGTTACTCACCAGAGTTGGGCAAGTATCTTGTTTCTCGTGATGTCACATTCTTTGAGCATAGTCCTTTCTTTGCTAGTCTTCCTTCCTTTATTTCTGAGACTCAGCCAGCAGATGGTTTCTTGATTTATATAGTGAGCAATCCGAGTCTTGATATTCTATCTCTTTCATCTTGACCTCCTATCATACAGGTGTACAACGGTCGTCATGGCACTGATGCAGCACTTCTTCAACTCGTAGATACGTCGTCAGATTCACTTCTCATACCAACTTCTACATCAGTAGATTCTGATCTTGATCCCCCTATTGCTCTCCGAAAAGGTTTATGTCAACGCACTCATTCCATCTCTTCTTTAGTGTCCTATGATCATCTTTCTCGTTCTTCTCGTTCCTTTATTGCTTCTCTTGATTCAGTTTCACTTCCAAAGACCCTTACTGAGACATTATCTCATGATGGTTGGCAAACTGCTATGGAAGAGGAAATGTTGGCTTTTGAGGCTAATGGTACTTGGAATTTAATTTCTCTTCCATCAGGTAAAAAGGTCATTGGCGAAAGTGGGCTTATACAATAAAGGTGAATGGTACTATTGCTAGATTTAAAGCCCAATTGGTAGCTAAGGTTTATACTCAAACTTATGGTGTGGATTATACACACCTTTTCTCCTGCAGCTAATTAAACCTCTGTTATTATATTTCTTTCTTTAGCTGCTACTCATCATTGGCCTTTATACCAATTGGATAAGAAGAATGCATTTCTTCACAGTGACTTACAGGAAAAGGTGTATATGGAGCAACTACCTGGGTTTGTTGCTCAGGGGGATTTTGGTAAAGTATGCAAGTTGAGAATATTAGTGTATAGGTTGAAACAATCTCCTAGAGCTCGGTTTGGGAGGTTTAGCAATGTGGTATTGAAGTTTGGACTGTTGCGAAGTTCATGTGATCATACTATGTTCTTTCGACAAACTGACAATGCTTATATTTTGCTAGTTGTTTATGTTGATGATATTGTAATTGCAGGTAGTGATGAACAAGGTATTCATGATCTTAAGGTTTTTCTTCAAGAAAATTTTCAAACGAAAGACTTAGGTTCCTTAAAATACTTTCTAGGGATTGAAGTAACTCGCTCCAAAAAGGGTATATTTCTCTCCCAAAGAAAGTATGAACTAGATTTGCTCAAAGATGTTGGATTGCTTGGAGCAAAGCCTTGTCAGACTTCCATGGACTCAAGTGTGAAGCTTATGGCAAAAGAGGGGGAGGCATTTGCAGATCCTTAAAATATAGACCGTTAGTTGGGAAATGAATTATTTGACAGTGACTCGTCTTGATGTTTCTTTTCCAGTGCGTAGTAAGTCAATTCATGTCAGCGCCTACTGCCATTCATTGAGATGCTTTGGTTTGTATTCTTAAGTATTTAAAAGGGACACCAGGCAAAAGGGTTGTTTATGGAGACCATGGACATACTCAAGTTGACGGCTTTACTGATGCCGATCAGGCTGGGTCACCAGATGATAGGAAATCTACCACAGGATATTGTGGGTTTGTGGCCGGAAATTTGGTATCAAGGAAGAGTAAGAAGCAGAATGTGGTATCAAGGTCTAGTGCAGAGTCCGAGTATTGCACTATGGCACAAACTACTTGTGAGCTTATGTGGATTCGTCATTTGTTGGAGGAAATTGGTTTTTCAGATTCATCTCTTATGAGATCGTTGCATGATAATCAGGCAGCTATGCATATTTCTTCTAATCCAGTGTTTCATGAAAGCACAAAACATCTTGAGGTTGATTGTCATTTTGTACGAGAGAAGATTCAACAGAAATTGATATCTACTTCCTATGTGAGCACGGGAGAGCAGTTAGCAGATTTGATTACTAAGAATCTTTCTCAAGTAGAATTGATTATATTCGCAACAAGCTAGGCATGATCAATATCCATGCTCCAGCTTGAGGGGGAGTGTTAAAGACTGAAATATATTGTTATGTGTTAGGGCTATTGTAGGTTTAGGGCTGTTTTAGTCTTTTCCATATTCTCTATTCTATTATAAATAGAAAAGCCACATTGTTGAAATTGACCTTTTATCAAATATAGGAAAGTAGTTTACAATACTCAGAATTATAATTGGAGCTGAGATAAAAAATTTATTTTGTGGATAAATTTGATATTAAATAGATCAACCTTACACCTATCATCACTTTTCAATTAAAAGCTAACAACCCACTTCTCAGCAAAAGAACTCAGACCTAAAAACATTTATTTGCAACCAAAGTCATAATAAGCCTATGAAGATAAAAGCAATTAAAACAAAGTCCAAAAAAGGAACAGATACAAAGAAAAAGGGCAAAAAGTTTTGAAATTTCACCTGCGATGAATACATCCAAGGGAAAGAGCAATTGAGCCAGCATAATTTGAATCTGTTATACCATTTAGCTCCCCAAGCAACAATCGAGTCTGCAAAACAAAAATAAACCAAAAAAAATTGTTTAATTACTTAAATCCTCATATTGGATTCAAGTCAAATAAAAAAGCTATTTAATCAAATCAAATCAAACCATTCAAACAGTCATATAATTTTGGCAACTGTGAGCATTAGATGTCAATAAACTCAAATGCATTGTTTTCAGTATCTCACAGGCCCACTTTTAACAAAAGGATACAGCAAAATGCAGCACGAATAACACAATATGGAACTGACCATCCTGGCTGTGAAGATATCACTTCCAAGGCGAGTTAAAAGACCAAGACCCTCTGATGATGCCCTACGTTGTGATGCACAAATGTCTCCCTCAATTAGTATACCCTATCAAATCAAAACAAGGCACAACTAAATGGAACTTATTCTCAATAATGCAATAAAAATCAATATTTCTGATTAAGAGATTTGTACCTTAAAAATTGCTTGAGCCAAATTTAACATCTCTAACTCTAATGATTGCGGACGTAACGCGAGCAAAGCCTGAGGTTAAGATATCTAGGGTTATATCCCCACAAAGTTTTTTCTACACATAATATACAAGAATAGCAAGCACCTTCAACCCAGCAAGTAACCCCACACATATATTGGTTACACTTGCAGCATGCCATGGTTGCTTTTTCCCGGCTTTTAGACACTGCTCCATCATTCCAAGAAGTGACAGCATACCACCACTATTCTGCCATTTGACAATCCAGCTTATGTTGAAATAATTTGGAGAACCAGAGTTTTAAGTGAAACAAAGAAAACCAAACACCAAACAACATAGTATAATTTTAAATGAAACAAAGATAATTAAACACCAAACAACATAGTATAATCTTACCTGAGCAGCAAATATGATTCCAAAGCACAGAAGCATTTGATTTACCAACATCTTATTTATAGTCTCCGGCTACCCAAAATTAAATGAAAACAAAAAACAAAAAGTGTTAGCAACTACTAAATCATTGGTGATGGAGAAAAAATATATGCCATCTGAATTAAAGGAAAAGTAAAAGATTAGTCTGAAAACACAAAATCATGTGTATATAAGCATGACTCATAAGTTATATTTGAAAAGATAGCCACTCAGGTTGCATCTGAATTAATAGACAGAAATTTTCTTGGCTGC
Organism: Theobroma grandiflorum; assembly: GCA_036013995.1. Classification (NCBI taxonomy): domain Eukaryota; kingdom Viridiplantae; phylum Streptophyta; class Magnoliopsida; order Malvales; family Malvaceae; genus Theobroma; species Theobroma grandiflorum. Next base: position 12,466,418 of record CP142132.1, on the reverse strand, counting down.
ATAGATGGAAAAAAAAAATCAGGGAGGGGAGCTTTGAGAGAGTGCATATTTCCAATGCAAAGAAGGTCTTAAGGGCTACTAAATTCTTTTGAAACTCAAGCAACAGATGTTCTTCACTTACTCCCAACCATATAGTGAGTATCAGTGGAAGTTATAACGAGATGTCCAAAAAGAAGCATGAAGAGGTCAAAGATTAGGTATCACACAAGAAGGTGGGACGATCAGTATGAAGCTTGCAAAACATACTAGATCTATGAGCTAAGAATCTTTACCATGACAAATAACAGAAGATGGTAGCAGAGGGAAACAAAGGATACAGAGGAACACATTGCATACTTTCTATGCTCCTATCAAAATGATCTCAGAGCTCTCACTCAGCCCTCCCCCATCACCAAAGCTGACGTACAAAAAATAACTAATTACCTGAGGAAAACTCGAAATTTCATTATCCCATACACAAGGCATGAGCCCATCTTTTCCACCTTGAAAAGCACGAAGTTCATCTTCAAACCAATCCCTGAGAAAAGACAACCAACGAGGAGGAAAACTCCTAAATTTTATGATTGAAGAAATCAATTTAAGTCAAAAAAAGGGCTAAAAATAAAAAACAGATGCAAAATTGAAGCTAAAACATGAAAGGATGTGAAGAACCTTAATTAACAAATACTACCATATCTAACAAAACTTAAGAAAAAGAAAAATTATCACAAAAAAGAAAGTCAGACACCTGCCAGGAATCCAAGGGCCCAACCATGCATCTCTTCTGTCTAACAGGAACCTTAAGCATGAACTTTCCTCACATCCAGAAGCATTTCTTTGTCATAAAACAACATGAAGGAGCAAACAGCCAAATCAATCATTCATGTTTTCAAGAGAAAAAAATATGTGACTCTTCATCATTTTCAAAAAAGAAAAAATGAAAAGATGGAATAAGTAATATGATACAAGTAATTACCTATAGGGAACTGTGCATAGTTGAAGAATCCGAGAATGGTCACTCTTATAGGCCATAGGATCAGGAAGGGACTGATAGGCCATTAGTGTTCTGATAATGAATATGTCCATTGCAGATTTAATATTTGGTTGTTCTTTGGCTGCCAACAGAGAGATATAGGACAAAGCCCTGCTTTGCAATTCATATTAAAAAATTCTGTATGAGCAGTTGTGCAATAGAACTCCAATTTATAATATAATAATACATTATGCTAGAATAGTATAAAAGAGGGAATGAGGGATTTGTTGGATAAAAAGCAACATATTAAGCCATACCTATTGAGATATAGCATCACTGGTTGAAGTAAAATCCCACTAATTGTCGAATTGGATGAAACAAAGCATCGTACAAATGATGTAAGTGCATCAATTGCTGCAGACCACACACTACAAAGGGAAAGGGAGAAAAAGATAATAACCAATTATGCATCAACTTATGAATAGAAAACTATAATAATATACCTTTCAATATAAAAATAATCTATAATTTAAGAATGATTTGAAAGAATACACTTTTCATTCAAAAAAGAAGAAGAAAACAAAAAGGAAAGAGAGAGAGTGACCAGTGAATTTTGTTATAAATGACAAGATGGAATGAATTTCATTCAGATTCTTAGGACAAAATAACAGGTGATTGAACGGCAAAAAAGTTTCATCACCATGCCAAGTTGGACCAAGCTCTTATTCCTTTTTTTTTAAGATCAATTCGATCTGTCCCATAAAGGCTGCCAATGACAAGCCTGAAAGCAAGCACTGGCCCCAAAAGAAGAAAAAAAAATTGGAGGCAAATGAAACCAAAACAAGAAGTAAAATCTCAGAAGATCAAAGGAGAGTATAAGGAAGAGCTACTTTTGGCAGTGCTGGGGTGGTAAGGTTTCAAAAATGCCAACTTCTAAGTAAGTGTCCAACCCTAAGAGTATCAAGATCAAATTCTTAATATTGCGAAACTTCAATTTAAAAAGAAATTATATTTTTTGAATTCTGGACACATACAGCCAGCTACTAACTCCTTTGTCAGATTAATCTGGAAAAGAAAAAGTAAGGATTTACCTGCAAATTTAACTTAACCCTATACCAACTGGAAGCAGTCATATACCACCATGTCTATGCTCACATTCAAAGCCTATAATGTTATTTAAGGAGTCTTGTCGTGATATAGTTAATAATCAGGATGGCTTATAGTTTCACCCCAATTTAATGGCTAGTCTCCTTTCAATACATCACAAAATAATGACCTGCATTCTTTGTGGACCTCAAATTTTATAACTTATGATTTTATTTTTCTTTTACTTTTTCACTTTTCTTTGGCATTTGAAGATTAAAAATAATCTATACTATTATGGAAATCAATAAATTTTAAATGTGAAAGAAAAAATTAAATCAAATATTTCTCCAGGACTATGTGCCAAAGTCAAAAATAAAATAAAATCTATCCAGGACAAAGAAAGTAGTGAAGTATATTGCGACAAAAACATCTTAAGTACTATAATTTGAGTTTGTCTGACAATAGTCAGACAAGCTACCATGTAAAATCTAGGTTAGATTAAACCATGGGGAGTAATACAACATAAAAGCCAAGACAGACAGCGGAAGTATAAGAGTCCCAACCAATCATAGCAAATAACATAAGCCAGAACAGACTAACACACTTATCCATTGGCTTACCAAATCCTCAATTGTAAATCTCCACTTTGTCTAATAACATCTTCTGGGTTTCCACTGAAAAGGTCAGCCCACAAGGAAAGAATATCAAAGACCTGATCCTCGAGCTCCTGCATGCATCAAAAATAGCGTCATAAGATACTAATACTGATTACAGAAAATGACCAGCATATGCTTGTCCAGGAAAAAAAAGGAAAGAAACGAAAATGACCCAGCAAAGAAATAACTCTACACCTCCTTTGGCATAGCAGATAGTAATGATGACAAGAGTAACCATCCAGCTTCTTCTTCCACCATGGCAGTAACAGCATTTCTACTAGATTCAGACAGCATTTTCCTTGAAACTTCAAGAACTGACTTGGGCAATCTACGGACAATATCATGTAAATACTTCCAAGTTAAATTATCCAATAGAGTAGGAACCAAAAATATAGTGTCAATAGATTACTTTTGACTAATGTCTCAAGAAGCACAACTTTAGAATTTTGGAGAACATAGAAAGTAAACTGTCATAAAAGAACATTACCTAGCTGGATAACCGAGAGGTAATTTTGGTGAAATGGAAACTAAAGCAGCCAAAACTGTTGCTTGCCCATGCAAAGAATCAAGCTCAACATTCAAATTGCTTCCCTGGACACAATGGATTAAAATACTTAATTAAATACATTTTAAAATCATCAAGAAAAAAAAACTTGCAATATGTGAAAATCACAAAAAAAATAAAATAAAAAAGGTGACAATAACACTATATTATAAACAAATCACTAATGAGCAAATGGAGAAACAGAAATAGATGGAGGAAGAAAAGAGTGAATATTTTGAAGAAAATTGGTAACTTCCCCACCTTCGGTTGGAGGATAGCATCACTCCACTTTTTAAAAATAATAATAATAATAATAAGATGCCCCATCATCAAAAGTAAGGGCATTAAGAATAAAACTTAAAAGAATTTGCTATGAGGAAAGAGAAAAACACTGCTCTCCTTTCCCACAATCAATTTTCACTCATTACTCATCTAAATAATATTTCTAACAGACAATCTTGTGATTTATCACATTTATTTTGTATTTTTCAAGATTTCTATATCGACAAAAAGTTTTAAGCATAAGGAAAATCTTTTCATTCCCTTCACTAACATGATGGTGCATTACAACTCAGATAAGGTAAAACCACCAACAGCAAGAGTTTTCTCTTGTTGCTTAATTAAAGAAAAAGAAAGGACTGCAAAGACAAATAGAAAAGGAGGACAATAGCGAAGAAAGAGGAAGATGACAGAGATGGAACACATGAAGCTAGGAATCAGCCAAGAGTTCTTTTTTACAATTGAACTCTGTAAAAGCATTATTATCAACAAGAAGTCGGGATAATTTTTCCCTCAAAATTTGAGGGCATTTGCTATCCTTCAGACATTATGCACAACAATGGCAAATAATTACTAAAAGAAATACTACAACAGATAGAAGCAGAAAAACATGCTAGCATGGAATCATGCTATGGTAAACTGATGTTTCATTCATGTCCTAACAACATGCAGCAACCTTGACATTTGTTGAAATCAACGTATGTCAGACTTTTAAAAACAAAGAAGGATTCAAAATTATTTCAATTCTAGCTTTTTGTTATTTTCATTCGCAATCATCACCAAGTTTGAACCACAGATATTGAACCCTAATCAATGCAAGGATACCTAAAACCAAAAGAGAACCACATAGCTGACAAACACCAACATAACTGATATCTGAAGAATCTTAACATTAGAAAATGCCTGGTTATACATGGCACATCAGATGTTGATCCCTCCTGATGGGTACCAATTTAGTTTACAAAATGGAGATATTTGACAGAAGAATAGTCTGTGTTTGAAGTTAGAACTTAGCAGATGAGATAACGTTTGTTTATCAACAAAATCCCACAGTCATGGCACATTACAGTGCATAAAATATGAGAGTTTTGTTACAAATTTACATCCTCTATATGCAAGTGGTTAGAAAAAACTTAGGAAAAATTTCAGAATCTCCAAAACTTGGTTACTTGATACCACGATCATTTTGGGTGGAGAAACATCGCATACAACAATGAGATAAGAATGACCACCGATAAAAGAAGAACAATATGTATCAGGCTATGATAAATTGATCATTGCAGTCATGATGATGGACAGAGATTTAAGTTCTGCTATCCTGACCTATCAAACCCTAACATTTCTCTTCATCTAGTACATAAAACTTGAAATTTGCTATAATATATGTATATTACAGTTAACTACAAATCATGATCCCTGGTTACTGATGTTGAAACAATTCTTACATGCCTACACTAAATGCAATTACAGCATGGTAAGTTGAGCACAAAGTAATGAGATTCACTACTAGGGCTTAACCAAAATATTTGGAATACCTTTCATTTGAGAGGAGTAACAAGAGCTTCTAAGGTGAAATTTTTCAATATCAATTAATGCAAGGCCTACATTGTGTCTGCACGTCTGAGTGCACAGATGTGAATGTAGGTGGGTGTTTCTGGCCATTACAGAAATTAGTACACACCACAAAGGAGAACACAGAAGAAAATGCTCACATTCTTTATCAATAAAATTATGAAATTAGGATAATTTGATACAGCATTACTGATAACCAAGAGAAAAAAAAAATTACTGACCTTCATATAATTAAGCAAATCAGGAGAGATCCTAGACTGAACATGGGAAACGTAATAAATGGGGAAAATTATACTTTATCCCTCATAATTAGGTGGAGGATGGAAATATGCTAGTTGAGGGATCTCTTCCTCCTACTTGTTTTACATCATTTAGGCAGAACTCAATTTGCAGCATTTGGTTTCAAAAGTGACACAGAATTCATTATGATTGACTCTGCTACTCAAGGAGGCTACAACATTAGACCTTCAACTAAAATGAGATATTCATAAATTAAACTTTTGTTCACCTTAACATACCTCTAAAAGTATAAAAGTAGTTATATTAGTGAAACAATCAGGTTGATTTTCATATGACCTTGATCTCTTTTCTACTTAAATTAAGATTAAAAAATTCTAAATATGAAAAGAAGGGCAATTTAGTCAACTTGTGTAAAATTTTAACAAAACACAAATGTTTGATTAGCAATATAAACCACAAGGGGTTATATAAAATATTTAAAACCATGGGTTTAAAATGAATTTCAGTGAATAACAGTGACAAACGAACGTTAGCATGACAGCCCAAAAATAGATGCTTTTATGCCAAAATACTAAAATTACCTTTTCAAAGGAAACACTTTCCCTTAAAGCATTTAGTGTGGTCACCCCATAAGATATCAAACCACCAACACAAGTGGGATCAACCTCAGCCAATGCACGCAATGTCAAAGCAGCCTCAACACGTACCTATCCATAAATATCCAAATAATATTATATTATGCAGAGACAGGATATTGTAAAAATAACAAGCAGAAGGTTAGAACATTGATGCTAAATTTTACAAAATACAATTTAATTTCCCATCCATAAATCGCATGCCAAAATCAAAGTCACTTCTTGAGATGTATGCTTGTCTATTTCCATTTTATTTCAACATAGATGAATGGGATCTTCTTTCTAATAATTTCAATAATATACAAAATAATAAAACCAACTACAGATTCATAACTTATACGACCTCTGAATACATCTAAATGTGTTTAACTTCTGTAAACGTAAGAGATACATAATTAAAGCTTACAAGCTGGGAAGAGTGAGATACTGCTGCAACAACTGTGTTATCCAAAACTTCCTTGAATTCATGTGGAACCTACATAAAGAAATATTGAGTTCACAACGTTAACATGATTAAAAATACAAATAGCCCTAATGTCAGATTTTCTTAAGTCCTATTATGTCATGAATTAACAAACAAAAGCCAAACAAATTAGGCATATTAGCATTTCTATGCCCCCAAGAAAACTAATAAATCATGTGTTTGTCACTTCCCAAAGTGTATTGCCAAGATTAGAGTTAAATTTCAATAGGTAGCTAGATCTAGCCACGATTCAGTCAAGAGAGTTAGGCTAAGAGCAATTCACAATATTCTCAAGCTAGGAAGAAAAAGATTTGGGTCATAATCACCGACTTAGCAATGACCTATTTCCATTCAGCTACATTGGCAAAACCTGCAAAATACATAAATGTTCATGGATGTGGGAATGAAGCAGCTAAACTGCACCACCAAGACAAACATAATAACTTTAGATTTTTTTTTTTTTGTGGTCAAATAATAACCTAAGGCTGACAACAACAATAACAGTTTGGTTCCACTAGCTGGGTAAGAAGTGTAAAGGCTGGACTAAACTAGTACGACTAGCACAAAATCTGAACTGGAATCAACTTAAGAAGCCAGCAGCCCAAATCTGAACATAACAGAACTAAAATGCAATTTGCTTCAAAAGCAGAAATCGAAAAAGCTTATCAGAACCCAAAATACCAAGCCAATTGACCTGCAACCTGATCTCCATCGACCTGAAACCTAAAATAACTAAAGCCCAAAATAACCCATCCCTAACCCCATCCTACCTAACTGATTAGCATCTCTGATTGTCAAATATTCCTCAGGCAACACAAGATTTCTCTAATTGAACCATACTCTGCCTATGATGGTGCTTTGACAACAAATACCAATGTGTGCCTCTAGCATTAGTGCGGAAGGTGACACAATTCCATACCTGTATGCAATGCCGTGCAGTTGCAACACAAGGTACTTCAACTAAAAGTAGCTGAGTCCATGTAACAAAGATGACACATAGTTTATTACAAGTTAAAAGAAGTTTTCTATACCATGTGTTTGTATCTCCACAATTTATACCAATTATTTATTACAAGTTAAAAGAAGTTTTCCATACTATGTGTTTGTATCTCCACAATTTATACCAATTATCTATCCATATCTCTATCCATGGTAGTAATTTCATTTTCCAAAAATTTTCACCTTTCTTGAAAATCAAAATACATATCAAGCTTAGAAAGCTTGATGATGAGAGCAAGTTAGTACCTATGCTGATGCTACAAATGCATCAAATGCAATAACACTCCAAATTTATTACTATTTTATAATATTTTTATGTTATTCAAATCATGTGGTGTAATGTAGAACATAAAATGAGTACAACTAACAACTTCTGAAAAAATATATATGCACACATCATGATCTATCCGGAGAATTCATCCTAAAAGAGGACTAGAAAATCAACTATTAAAAACCTTATCACCCAAGATTTAATAAAAAAAAATGCATCGAGGAAAGAAGATAAATTTTGAATAAACAATATACCTCTCCTAAAGTTTTCAAAGTATATGATAGTGTACGTAGAGCAGCAATTTTCATGGAAGGGCTGGCCTCTGGAGATTGAAGCTGCAAGTTTCCAACACCATCCCCCCCCCCCCCCCCCCCCCCCCCAAACACCCAAAAAAAAAAATTAAACATCACCTTTGGAACAGATACCATAATAAGCTATGCAAAACATTAAAAAAAAAAAAATCATAAAGACTGAAGGCGTAAAATGAAACACTTGTAGCACACCTGCTTTCCAAGGAAAACCGTAAAGCTCCTTTGAGTAGGTTCTGTCATCTGATCAGTTACACCAACACGAAGGATATAGAGAACACATGCCTTCAGTGAAACAGGTAAAGTTCATTAGCTTTCGAAGGAAACCACAATATCACATCATAATTCTGTTTGATAATGCATTTGATAACCCATATTAAATTCTACTTAATAAAATTCTTTTAATAAGAAAATGTTGAAATAAGTAGATAGAGAGCTTCTTATCACTTAATGTAGAACACACTCAGTCAATTTCACTTAAAATTTTCTTTTTGGCCTATATTACTGCTATAAATAATTAAGTTTTTCTCCAAAGCTTCTTCATTCTCTTCTTTGTTTAATGTAAGGGGATTCTCTCAAACCCTAAACCATCTTCCAAGTTGATTGCACCCTAGTCCAGCATTCTCACAAGTAAAATCTTACATTTCTGACTTTGCTTCTCATTGGTTTCTTCTTTTTTTCCCTTTATTCATATATAGTCTACAAAGATGATCGTCACAATAATATAATTCTAGAGGATAATGTTTGGATTGCAAGAAAGTATGAGAATCTAGAAAAAAAAATTAATCACAGATTTATGGCTATTCCATTTAAAAATTTCTTCTACTTATATTTCAGTTGGGCTAATCTTATTGATGTAGCCTCTATGGTTTTACTTTTAAATTGCCGAATAGTGATTAGGTGAAGTTAATCCAAGAGGAAGCATAACACAGATACAATGTGCCATTAGCCATCCTACCCTTCTGTTTGAAAAGGCAAAGAAATTGATGCCAACATCAACCCTCTAAATTAGTGTTCTTATACTTTTCTGACAAATGAATGTTATTCTCCTCAATACAGAACTTTCCCACACTTTCTCGCACAGCATTACCTAATAAGTGCCACTTAATGGACCAAATGCAAATCTCATTCCCGCCTTGTATCCAAAAAGGAGGATTATTATCGCAAATCTCATTCCTATCTTAATGGAACAAATTCAAGCCAATAGCTGGATCCCCACCAGTTGCCAGCATGTTCAGCGATTAGATGGGTCATCTAGGGCCCTGAAGCACAGATAAGCCTTATGAATGAAAATTTTGGTTAGAAATCAATTGAAGGTTTCTTGAATTTATAAGTCAAATCTATTAATACTTAGCCAATAAGTAGTTGGGGAGGGACAACTTTTCAAATCTGTCTTAATGCTATTAAGAAATTTATTTAAGTTTGAGAAAGCTGCTATGTGTTAAGTTCCTTTTAAACCCGAGTAGACATAAGCTTCTTTGAGGAGTCTTAAGCTCCACTATAGTAATTTGGAGCTGTGACATTCACCAAGAAGGTAACGGCTTTGAGTTTAATGAATGTGTTTAAGTAAAGAATGGCTAAGTGGCAATGTTGATCTTATGCAATAAAGAAAGGCCCTCGGCTGAAAAGACTTCTTGAAGATTTGTTGGAGAATTGATTTAAAAGTTAAAAAGTTAAGAATAATGAGTTAACTGTAGGGCTTAAGCTTTGAATCTCCTTGCTAGTGGAATGGAAATTATTAAATGTTTTTGAAATATTTGTTGCTAAGAGACTTGATAAAGCAAAAGAAATAGTTGCTGGAAAAAGGGGAAATAAATATCCGAAATACAAGTTTTATTGAAGGTTCTTGGCTCCCCAAAGATAGATTCGATTGAAAGCCTAAAGGCTTGCTGAAAGTGTAGGAAATAAAAAGAGTCAAATTGAGTTAAAAGAAGCACTAAACCGTAAAAAAAGGGAGTAAGAAAAATTGATAAATTCCCACCATGTGAGTTTGTAATATCAACATTCAAAAACAGTGTAATGCAAATTATAATGCTCAATAAATTAAAAGGAATAAGCAACAGTATGTACTAACCACCAATCATGAAATCATGAAAGATTACTTGGATAATTCCCAAACAGCCCATAATGGCTTTAATCCAAAGACCTTATTTCAACAGAATCTAGAATCTGTCTCAAGGGCTTGTTTCCCCGTGTTTTTCAAAAAAGCTGTATAGAATTTTATACATACATATAAACAGTTCACTTTTCAAATCACATTTAAAAACACGCACACCTAAATTCATCTACCAACTCAGGCTTCCCAATATTACATCAATACATACAGATTTCTATAGCATAAGTAGATAGCCAATTGAACATAATTATATATATATATATATATATATAAATATATATGAGGAATATAAGTTCAAAACCAATACACCCACTCACCTGGTTGGTGGGAATTTATCAATTTTTCTTACTCCTTTTTATCAGTAATTAGTACTTCTTTTAACTCAATTTGACTTTTTTTATTTCCAACACTTCTCGCAAGCCTTTAGGCTTTCAACCAAATCTGTATATCAACATTCTTAACACTTCAACTTAGATTTCAAACTAGCTTTCAACCAGAATCTCAACATCACAATTACATGCCACATTTTGTTTCTAACTCACTTATCTTTGGAAAGCCAACTAGTTTCAATAAAACTTGTATTTCAGATCTTTAATTTCCCTTTTTCCGTAGTTATTTCTTTTGCTTTATTAAGCCTCCTTGCAACAAATATTTTCAAAACATTTAATAATTTCAATAACATTCCATCATACTCATTCCACTAACAAAAATATTCAAAGCTTAAGTCCTACATTTAACTCATCATTTTTACCTTTTTAACTTTTCAACCAATTCTCCAAAAAATCTTCAACAAGTCTCTCTAGCCAAGGGTCTCTCTTTACATCTTGGTAAATGTCACAACTCCAAAATACTATAGTGGAGTTTAAAACTCCTCAAAGAAGCCTATGTCTACTCGGGTTTAAAAAGAACCCAACATGCAACAACTTCCTTCAACTTAAATAAATTGCTCAAAGATTTCTCCTTCCCTCTACTGGACTTATTACCCCTTGATCCAACCTTCTGCTCCAATGGCAGGATGCTAGTATTTTTCCTTTTTCCATTCAATTTCTTTCCTTCTTAATTCAAGTCTCTGGCTTCAAAGAGAAATTTTTAAGGTTTTAAACCAGAGAACTCAGGTTTAGGAGATAGTATGGCTACCTTCTTACTCCTCTTTTTCACCAATTAGTGTTTCTTTTAACTCAATTTGACTCTTTTTATTTTCAACACTTCCAACAAGCCTTTAGGCTTTCAACTGAATCTGTATATCAACATTCTTAACACTTCAACTCAATTTCACACTAGCTTTCAACTAGAGTTTCAACATCACAATAATATGCCACATTTTGTTTTTAACTCACATAACTTTGGGGAGCCAAGTACCTATAATAAAACTTGTATTTCGGACCTTTAATTTTAATTTTCCTTTTCCAGCACCTATTTCTTTTGCTTTATCAAGCCTCCTAGCAACAAAGATTTCAAAAACATTTAATAATCATAATACAATTCCACCATACTTATTCCACCATCAAAGAGATTCAAAGTTTAAATCCTACATTTAACTCACCATTCTTACCCTTATAATTTTTAGATCAATTCTCCAACAAATCTTCAACAAGTCTCTCGAAGCAAGGGCCTCTCTCGAAACCAGGAGAGATTGGGTTTAGAAGATAGTATGACTAACTTCTTGATGTTACAAATAGGCAAATTGCCCTAAGCTAGCATCCCATTACAAATGTTTATCTCTTGTTTTTTTATTCTTTGTTTTTTCTTCATATTTGGTAGATTGCCCTACGTATAATACCTGCCACTTTCATCTATTGAAATCCTTTCCTCTTATTTGGCAGATTATAAGGTATATCCATTGGCTCATCCAAAAATTCTTGATCCATTCTTGATTTTCTTAGGTAGATTGTATTTGATCATGCATCGGTTAAAAATTTACATGTGGCAGGTTGCATGCATGTCTACTAGCCACTCAAGATTTCTTATCCATTATCATATCGTTTCGGGCAAAATGCATTAAAAATGCACTGGCCATGCAAGATTTCCATCTTGCATGTTCTTTCTCCCTACATGAGCAGAGAATTCTTATCCCCCTACTTGCATGCACTTTATATTTACATATTCCATTTCCTTTATCTTTTACAATGGGCAAATCACCCATTGTTTTGCTTCCTTTGCTCTTTATTTGCATGTATGGGTCAAACTGCCTTATGCTTGCTTTTACTTTATTTTCTCCCTCGTACATGCCAAGATTCTTGTCTTTTTTTGTGCATATACATGCCAACTATTCCCCACTTATAATAAAATATAGTTAAACTTTAAATAACGTGTTCAACACTTAGTGCACAATCTCTTGAAGAATTCTTTACTACTCTCCCCCACCTAAGCTAAACCTAGCCATACAAAGTCTTCCTTATATATTTAATTATTTATTTAACCACCACCATTATTTTATTTTTATTTTATTATTAAAAAATTATTTTAATTTCATTCCTTTTTCATTTCCTCATGCTTTCCCGAACCTTCTTGATCTCAATTCACCTTGAATTCTAATTTAGGTCTTAATTCGACTACCATCACAACTGGTGGGATGTTACAAACGCCCCCACTTAAAAACCAATTCATCCTCGAGATAATGTAGGAGGAGAGAGTCTAGTAGATGTACATTAATTCTCGAAGAGATGTGGATATTCCACTCGCATCTCTTCTTCTGCTTCCCACATCACCTCTTCAATGTAATGACTCTGTCATAACACCTTCACTGAGGCAACGTCCTTAGAGCAAAGCCTCTTAACTTCCCTATCCAAAACAGCCACGAGCTGTTCCTCATACTTCAACCCATCTCCCAACAGGACCATGTCATATTATATCACATGCAAAGGGTCTCAGACGTACCTCTTAAGCATGGACACATGAAACACTAGATTAATTCCGGCACAGTTCGGTGGTAATGCCAAATTGTATGAAACTGCACCTTCACGCTCAAGAACCTCGAATGGCCCGATATATAGTGAACTTAACTTCCTTTTCTTGCCAAACCTTTTAATTCCCTTAAGTGATGACACCTTCTAGAATACATAATCAACTACTGCAAACTCCGAAGGCTTACGTCGATTATCAGCATAAGATATCTATCTACATTGAGAAGATAACATCTGCTCTCGAATTATCCATACTCATTCAACAGCTTCTTGGACCATTTCTAGCCCTAATAATTTTTTTTCTCCAACTTACTATCCAATGGGCGATCTACACTTCCACCTATTTAACGCCTCAAACGATGCAATTTCGATACTTGCTAGATAACTATTATTAAACGCAAATTCTACCTAAGGCAAGTAATAGTCCCAAGAGATTCAAAAGTACAAGACAATCACTCTTAAAATGTCTTCTAGCATCTAGATTGTACGCTCAAACTGACCATCCATTTGTGGATGATAAGCTGTGCTAAAGTCCAATTAGGTACCCAAAGCTTCTTGTAGCCTTTTCCAAATCAACTGGTAAACTACATTCCCGGATCAGAAACTATGGTCACCAATATACCATGTAGCCTCACAATTTCATCAATACAAATCTGTGCATATTGAGCTGCCCCAATTGTTGTGTTGACTGGAAGAAAGTGCACAGACATTTTAACTTGTCCACAATCACCCAAATAGCATCATAACCACCTCCAGTTCAGGGCAATCTCATAACAAAATCTATGGCCACATGTTCCCACTTCCACTTGGGTACCGACAATGGTTGCAACAACCAAGAAGGCCTTTTGTGTTTAGCCTTCACTTGCTGACACACCAAACACTTCGAAACATACTCTGCCACATCCTTTAATCCTTGCCACCAATAAACGGATCTTAAGTCGTGATACACCTTGGTGGCTCTTGGATGCACAGCATATGTTGCTATGTGTGCCTCTTCCAATATTTCTTCCCTCAATCCACCTAAATTCAACACATAAACTTGAGATTCATATCTTCACAAACCATCAGTACCAAAAACAAACTCCTAAGTTCGACCTAAATCCATATTCCCCAAAATCTTCATCACAAACACATCTTTGCCTTAAGCATCTCTAATCCGGTCCATTATCATTGGTCGAACTTTGAAATGTGCTATTAAAGCATTTATCCCATTAATCTCAAATTAACTCCCATATTGCCAAGATCATATAACCCTTGCACTATAGACCTCCTTTTAATAGTAATGTGAGCTAAACTTCCCATGGATTTTCAGCTCAAGGCATCTGTCACAAAATTTGCTTTCCAAGGATGGTAGAGTATTAAAGTGCTAGGTTCGACCTAAGTGGGGGAGAGAAATAAAGAATTTTTGAAGAGATTTTGGTGTTTAACAAATTATTCAAAATTTAAATTTTTTTTTTAAAGGCAAAGTTTAAATATATTTTATTATGAGTGGGGAATAGTTGACATGCGCACAAAAAAACAAAAGGGAATCTTGGCATGTGCATAAGAGGAAAAAAAAGTAAGTAAAAGTAAGCATATGGCAGCCCACCCCATGCATGCAAATAAGGAACAAAAGGAGTAAAACAATGGATAGTTTACCCATTATAAAAGAGAAAGGAAATGAAATATTTAAATATAAAGTGCATGCAAGTGGGGTCAAAGACTGTCCGCCCATGTGGGGAGAAAGGTAACATACAAGTTGGAAATCTTACATGATCCATGCATGCTTAATGAATTCTACCCAAGGGATATGACAATGGACAAGAAATCTTGAGTGGCCAATAAATATGCATGCAACTCGCCACATGTCCATTTTCTACCCAAGGGATATGACAATGGACAAGAAATCTTGAGTGGCCAATAAATATGCATGCAACTCGCCACATGTCCATTTTTTACCAATATATGTTTAAATACAATCTGCTCAAGAAAATTGAGCATAAATAAAGAGATTTTTATATGAGCCAATGGATACACTTTGTAATCTACTGAGTAAAAAGAAAGGATTACAAAAGACAAAAGGAGGTAGATATTATACTTGGGGCAGTCCGCCCAATATGAAAAAGGAAAGGGATAAACAATTTTAATGAGATGCTAGCCTAGGCAATCCACCCATTTGTAACACGAAGGCAACCATACTATCTCCTAAAACCTAGCTCTCTTGATTTCAAACCTTCAAAATTTCCATCTTTGAAGCTGGAGACTTAAAGAAAAAAAGAAAGAAATTGAATGGAAAAAGAGAAAATACTAAGCATTCTGCCATTAGACGTTAGTGTTTCTCTCAAACTCGAACCTTTTTGAAGTCTATTTCTAAGTTTAAGCTTCCAACTGTCTTGATGCAGTAGAAGGTTGGATCAAGGGGGTAAAAGTCCAGTAGAGGGAAGCAGAAGTCTTTAAGCAATTTATTTAAGTTGGAGGAAGTTGCTACATGTTAGGTTCATTTTAAACCCAAGTAGGCATAAGCTTCTTTGAGGAGTCTTAAGCTCTATCATAGTATTTTGGAGCTGTGGCATTCACTAAGAAGGTAAGGGCTTTGAGTTTACTGAGTGTGTTTAAGTAAGGAATGACTAAGAGGCAATGTTGATCTTATGCAGCAACGAAAAGCCCTCGACTAGAGAGAATTATTTGAAGATTTGTTGGAAAATTGATTTAAAAGTTAAAAAGGTAAGAATGTTGAGTTAAATGTAAGACTTAAACTTTGAATCTCCTTACTAGTGGAATGAGTATGGTGGAATGGTATTGAAATTATTAAATGTTTTTGAAATATTTGTTGCTAAGAGGCTTGATAAAGCAAAGAAATAGCTACTGGAAAAAAGGGAAAATAAAAGTTCGAAATACAAGTTTTATTGGAGGTATTTGACTCCCCAAAGAGTTTCGGTTGAAAGTCTAAAGGCTTGCTGACAGTGTTGGAAATAAAAAGAGCCAAATTGAGTTAAAAGAAGCATTAATTGGTGAAAAAGAGAAAGTAAGAAGAATTGGTAAATTACCACCAAGTGAGTGGGTGTACTTGTTTTGAACCTATATTCCTAATATATATTTATATATAATTATGTTCAATTGGCTTTATACTTATGCTACGGAAATCTATTTGTATTGATATAATATCGAAAAGCATGAGCTAGTAGATGAATTTATGGGTGCTTGTTTTTAAATGTGAATTGAAAAATGAACTGTAAATGTATGTATGTATGTATGGATGTATGTATGTATGCATGCAGGCATCTAGCTATGTATAAAAATCTATACAACCTTTTGGAAAAACATAAGGAAATAAGCCCTTGAGACATGGATTCTATATTCTGTTGAAATAAGGTCCTTGGATTAAATCCATTATAGGCTATTTGGGAATTATCCAAGTAATCGTTCATAATTTTGTGCACTGGTGGTCAATCCATGCCATTGCTTACTACTTTTAACTTATTGAGCATTATAATTTGTGTTACACTGTTTTGGAATGTTGATGTTGCATACGGCCAAATTATGGCAAGTCTTATTGAGGTTGATGAATTAACATTATGCCAATTGGATTTAAGGGTAGCATGTTTTAATGAAAGCCCAAATATATCCTTTGAATTCATGATTTAAAAATTGAGAGTTTCTTCAATTAAAATGTAGTGTTTGGGGATGAAATTCTTGAGAACTTTGGTGTGGCGTGAAGCCTTATGGCTAATAGTGGGTGGTGCCCTGGATGCTTAGAGTATGGAGTCGATGTGGGTGGTCCCTCGGATGCATTGATTGGGGTCGATGTGGGTGGTGCCCCGTACGTGTGTTTGTGTGCACACGCTCGCTCGTGTGTGTGTGTGTTTATATATTGTTAGAATGGATGGGGGGTGGTGCCCTAGGTGTGATGTTGCAATGGTGGGAAGTCCCACAAGTTGCTGTTGTGTTCATCCGAGAAGTAAAGTACCCTATTTATGCATGATTATATATACACACCCCTGATTTATTTATGAGACATGAGATTAATTGTTTTAAATCATGAAAACTATGGTCGGGACTAAATTTATATTCTAGACATGACTAGCTAGTGCATACTATGTCCTTTAGCTTTGAGTTTTATATTTTTGTAAACTGCATTTGATTTAACACCTACACTATAAAATGATTTTGGGGGCATGGACTGTGTGTTAACATAATGTTGGTATACTATGCATAAGATTGAATACAAATTTATTTTCTTTTCAGTATGCATTGGCTTTATATTGTTAATATTATAGATAAACCCTTTAACTCTCAATATTCCAGTTTTGAAAATTATTCTGCCTTCTATGATTGTTTCCTTTCCTGGCCCGCTCACCGAGTTATGAAAGACTCACCCCATTTAATTGATGTGCAGATAAGTGATCCATTGGGAGCTCCATTGGTGAGTGAAAATCAGCCTTGTTGGATAGGTAATGACATCTCCTAGCTATTTCCCTTTGAGTCACTCCGCTCCCTAGTTGTGTTTGGAAAAGAAAGCTGTAATTTGTGAACTTAATGTGTTGGGCCGAGGCCCCTTTGTTGTAGTCAGGATATTTAAGTTATGCAATGACAAGGTAGTGAACTTTTAAAGTGTTGTTTATGTAGTTAGCCAACATATGGCAATATGAAATTCATGTGTTGATAAAAATTGAGTTGCTTTTTTAAAGCACATTAGTGCTGGTTGATGAATATAAAATTCCAGCATACCTAAGTTGACCTCTTAATGTCATAAATTTGTAAACATTTGTCTTTGTTGGATATAATTGATATTAATTAATATCTCCTGTTTTGTCATAATTGTTGGTGCAAGGCCTTATTAGGCCTTAATAACTAGTAGTTGTCAATTAAAGGTTTAAATTGTTCTCTATAAGATGATAGATGATTAGGTCACTATTTTTATATCCCAAAAGATATATGATATATAGATACACATTCCCTTGGGACTTCTATTTCATATCCTTATGGCCATAGGAATTCACACAAACACACACGCACACTTTTATTTAGTTTTAAATGTAAAATGGTTTTAGACTTAAACAACTGTGGTCACTTGTCAGCACTAATATTAAACGCAGAACCCATGTTAAATTCTAGTACAAAGGAACATTGTTATTGCTTGTGTAGCTATGTATAACTACATCTGAAAATTACCTATTACTGATACTCTCTTGGAGCAGGCTGATAATGAAGGTGGTGATAATTTGAGGATGCCTCAGAATAATAATGAAGGAGCAGCAGAAGTTGATCTGATTTTATGATTAACTTAAGAGAGCAAATAGCAAATCAACTACTTGTTCAGTAAATTTAAATACTTGAATTATATCAACTTTGGATCTTAATTTTAAACATTTATGTTTTTTTATTTCAGAGATATTTTTATTTATGAATATTCTTTATTAATAGTTGTATGTTTTCCAATATTTAATAGTTGTATTCAAATCAAAATATGTTATTAAGAATTTTATTTTATTTGTGATAATATAAAATGTAATGAAAATAAGGGCAAAAATTAAAATGAATAATTTTCAGAATTCAGCATTTATAATTATCAAACAATATATTTATATTCAGCACTTAATTTTCCGCAACATAACAAACAACACAAATTCAGTACTTAATTTTTCAGTTTATAAAATAGAACCTTAGCACAAGTCAAACTAGCAATGCTTCAAACTTTTATAATATCATTCCTACAAAATAAAACACTAAGCATTGATTGTCCAAAGAAAAAGGACTCACTAAGACGTTTCTCAAATTTACCAAAAGCTTAACTCTGATTTTACACAGATTATCAGCACTGTCTGCCAGAACCTATCCCCAAAATATAATGAAACAAAATTTGGAACTTTTTCTTTTTTTTTTTGCCTTCCAAAGAAAATAAAAAATTTACAAACATTGGATCTGAAAAATGAAAAAACTTTGCAATGGTTACTTTACCATGCTTAAATCTTCCCTCAAATGGACCGCTATAAGACAAGCATGAGTTAATTCTATTTTATGTACCTCAACATAATGCGAATTAGGAACTGAGAGAATATCAGACAGCAAGACAGATAAGAATACATCAGGTGCACAAGAAAGGTAAAACAGAGGATTAGCCAAAGCAAATCATTTCAAATTTCCTTATTCTCTCATTTTTTCTTTCTGTTCCAATCTATCACTCTATAAAAGAATCTAGAAGTAAGAGAATGAGTTATCTCAGAGTCAAAGCATATCATATTCCCAGCTAATCACTAAGAATAATATAAAAGTTTATTGAGTGCAATTTTCTCAACTACATACCAGTGCGTGGGCATCAACAGACATATCCATACGAAGCATGTCCATAACATTCAAAGCATAATTTTGAAGTTCAATATCTGGATGTAGATACTTCAGACGAATGGCCTGTAAGATTGAACTCAAAGAATAAAGTATCACCAAATAATCATCATTTTTAAGCCTCATAAAATAGGAAAATCTATTAGGTACGCCACTTATTTGGTGCTAATAGCTATTTTGTTCTAAATGTACATTTTTCAAAGCAAAGACAGAAGGACACCCAAGATAGTGAGTAGCATACCTGTAAAAAGAACACCCAAGATAACGTTAGGCCTACTCGAATGTCCTTTGACCGAATACTGCTGGCTGTGAATTAAGCAATTTGTAAGAAATGTGGTTTGTTATAAAGAACATCTACCGACTGTTCAACATTAATGACAATTATGATAAAGAAACCACAATAAGAATAAGTAAAGCTTCTCAGCCACAGCATCATCTTTAAGATCGTGAAATTCTAATTATTCAAGCATCAAAAGGTGCTATTTTGGAAGCTAACCAGGACAAACCTGACTCAAAAATATCCATTTAAATAAAAGTGACATGACAAACAACGTAAGGCTAACATCACCAGTCCAAATCATAGCCAACCAAACAGGAGCACACCTTTTGTGAAGGGCAGAGCCAGATGCCTCTGCAAACCACCTTCTAGTTTCTTCGCTGGAGGAAAAGGGCCTTTTCCCCTTGGTTGAACCTAGTAAGAGTTACCATATTCAGTTTGAATAAACTCAAAAAGGAAAAGAACAGATGGCAAGCTGACATGTCTATACCTGTGCCTCAGGATTCATTCCAAGAGCAATTAATGAGCCCAGAGCTTCAGCAAACGCATCCCGAACAGAAGTTATGGGATCCTCGAGAGCCTAGTGAGAACAGCAGTAATAACAACAGATATATTTACAACATCAGCTTCCATGAGATCAAAAAACTACTATAAGCAAATACGCAACAAGGAAAAGATGACAAAGAAGAACACCTGCCTTGACGCAATTTGAGGCTAAACTGTCAAGTTCTCCAACCCCTAGACCTGGTCCTCCTACGTTGGCAAAAGCCTTCAGACAACGTGCCGCAGCTATTCTAACAATAAATGCTTTGTCTCCAATGGCAAATCTTGTAATGAGACGGAATGCCTCAGTATATGCTGCAGCAGCAGCACTACCACCAGAGCCTTCCAAAGCATTTTGAAGCATGAGCAATGCCTCTTGTCTCACAAACTCCTAAAATTCAAGATAAGCAGATTTAGGTCAAACCACACATATACATGCTGTAAAAACATTTTGAACTAGATATCCATATTAACACCAACCAATTTTCAACTAGAAAGTTCCCGATAGCACTATAGTCGACAAATGACTGACAAATACCCTGGCAACCTTGCCATCCTAACACATTCCCACCTTACTATCCAAAGAAACTATTTCCCTTGGCTAAAATGACACTTAAAGACCATAGATATCAGCATCTTTCGCCCAGATTGGAGAAGAAGAAAAAAAAAAGCTTTATAGAAGAATTACACAAGGCAAGATTCCCCTCTGAGTCGTTTCTCTGGTATTTTCACTTAAATCTTAAGAAACTTACTGTTGATAAACTATACAAATAAAGTTGCATATTAAAAGAATATACCTCATGAAACTTCATGAGTTTTGTTGCAATAATAGTTGTTTCAAGCAAACCCGAAGTTATTCTTCTTCCAAAATGTCGATATAACTCGCCCAAGCATTGTGCAGCACCTACAAATTT
This sequence comes from Theobroma grandiflorum, assembly GCA_036013995.1. Taxonomy (NCBI): domain Eukaryota; kingdom Viridiplantae; phylum Streptophyta; class Magnoliopsida; order Malvales; family Malvaceae; genus Theobroma; species Theobroma grandiflorum. The sequence continues at coordinate 12,445,339 of CP142132.1, read as the reverse complement.
AAATCAAACACTCATAACACAATAAAAAAAATTGAAAGACCTAAAAGCTATTAAAATCTCTTGAGAATATGAGAAACACACTTTTGATGAGAAAATTCTATGCATTCCAAGGCCCCTCCCCGCCGCCCGCCCCCCACCCCCCCCCCCCCCCAAAACCACCCAAAAAAAAAAAGGTGGCAAAAAATATCCATTATGAGCACTATCTTACAATGAAAGTAGCTACATTGAAAGTGCCAACACATACTGATATAGTACACACACACCAACACACACAAAAGTCAACGAGTCACTTGGTACCTCTTCATTAGCATTTAAACTTTTACAACATAGATACCAATATAAACTCTAAACTCCATGTAAACAACCTTACAAATGACAGAAGGCAAGTCATTTGGCACCTCAACATGTCCTATCCATCCTCATCACCACCCAAAGAATTCAAAGAGAAACCTCCCCTATCACAAGAATTGATCCCAAATTCATTTAAGCTTTAAAAGAATTCCTTTCCTGGCTAGATCCCTTTTAGAAACAAGGTCACTATCCAAAGCATGCCTGAACCCTACGTAACCCTGAAATGGAACTTCAGACCACTCTCTATTTCAAGGCATTCAATCTTCCAACTCGCAGACCAAGAGGAAATTACACCCAATGCACAGGAAACCAGTTAAATCCGAGTTAATTTTTAATATCAAATTCACTTCTAAAGTTATAGATTTGACTTGTTGAGATGCAAATGAGGGGATCGAAGCATGAATAGGTACCAAACTTGATTATAGAATTTGCAGGCTATGAAGAAAAAAATGGTTAAAACCAAAAGAAGAACACAACTATTTAGAGGCTTTCCTAGAGAGACCCAGAGCTGAAAAAAGAATGTGGATTGTCAGAGAATGGAGACCATCTGATTTAGGATATAGATTTAACAGCTTCAGCTATATAATTTTAATAGCTTTGAAAAGGAAGAGGGTTGTTATTAGTCAGCCATATGAAACAAAATGGCATAGAAACAATTTGTTAGATTCCAGCTACACTGTCTAGTAAAGATAGAATTAGATGGCATTCTTGTTTTTAAGCATTCAGTGGGTTAACTAGCACAGATGACAAAAAGCTGGCATGTTCAAGAGGAGTTTCATGGAAAATAGGAGTGGTGCAACAAGAAAAATTATTGCTTCCTATCTGCAATTAAATCTACAGATCTGAATGAGCTATAAAACTCTTGAAAGGGGGGAGCACTCACTTATTGAATTGGGAGGAGAATAACGATGTTGAACTAATTCCTTCATAGTTCTAGGATTCCTTCTTTGAGTTCTCAAGTGTTACCAGCTTCTTTGTTGTTGTAGAAAAGTGTTCTTGTATCAAGGCCACATTTTGAACCAAGTTTGTAGGTTGATCAACACGTGAAAGCTCTAGGTCAACCAAGGTTGTAGATGAGTCTACAGAATGAGAGTTTAATCAAATGGTATGGTGATCGATTAAAAGCTTGTATTGTTACTAAAAGATAAACTCATGTGTATGGCTTAAACCATACAAAGACATTCTCACCAATGGCCAAGGTTAAATCCATTCATTATCTTTCTCTTGCCATGATTTTTAACTGACCCTTAAATCAGTTAGATGTTGAACCACACTCCTGCATAGGAGGTTTTTGAGAGGAAGGTCTATATGGAACAACATCCTAGGTTTGTTGCTCAAATGCAGTATGGGTTGGTTTATTGTCTAAAGAAGTCTTTACATGATTTGAAACAATCTCCTAAGAACATGCTTTGGTAGATTTAGTAGTGTGCTAATGGAGTTTAGCCCAGAGACATCTTGTAGATCATTTTATATCGTATCATCATGCTGCGGCTGCTAAGAAATAAATGATTGTCTGTGCTGATGGTATCGTTATTATAGGTGAGGAAAGCAAAAAGGTAAAACATTTAGAAGTGTTTCTTATAGAGTAACTTTCAAACTAAAAACTAATAGTAGCTAGAAAAATTTTTGGAAATTGAGGTAGCCAGGTCATGTGACGGTATCTTTTAATGTCAACGAATATATGTGCTTGACTAACACAACTATCAGAAGGTGAATTACGTCAAAAGGGTAATGTTATCTTTATGCATATCACTTCTCAGTATTAGAAGGTGAATTAGGTAACTCTCTAGTATTCCTGACTATCTCTACACACCAAGCATATTGCAGTGGAACGTATTTCATTGAAAAAGAGACTCCTATAAGATGAAATCTGCATAAGATCAATAAGGTCTATAAATCGGCTACTAAACTTTTTCAGAAAACCTTTTGGTAATTCAAGAATTTCAAGTTAGAAGTGTATGAAACTATGCACCAACTAGAGGGCGATTGTTATGGGTTGTATGATGTGAGAAGTGTATTACCATGCTTTTGTATATTATCTCTCAGTATAAATGCAGGAGGCTGCCAAAATGTTAGATAGTTTTCATTTTCCTTTTTATCTCTATCTCACTTTCTCTATATTGACAATAATTAGGATTAAAACCTATTAGTACTCTCTTGATTCCCATGAGTAAACATGTGAAAATCAAAGTGAAACATTAGCTGATCATGGAAGGTACAGGAGATTGTATAAGAAATTAAACTACTTACACCCACTAGAGAGAAACATTTTGTTTGCAACAAGTGAGGTTAGTCACTTCTTAGACTCACTAGCACTTCTTAGACTCACCATTAACTAGCCTTTGAGATGCAGTAGTCTGTATCCTAAGAAATCTTAAAGGTGCACCAAATCACGGTTTACTTTGACAAGATTGCATTGATTCAGGAACTGAAGGGGTGGTTCTCCATCAGACAAGATCCATTACAAAATATTATATCTTTGTTGGTTGGCACCTAATATCGAGTAAAAACACATTATGGCAGCTAGTCTAGCACTAAATTCGAGTGCTATAGCACAGCACATACTAGTTTTAGGTTTGTTTACATCAAGATCTCGCCAAAAGGGCTCAGAGTTGAACATCCACATCTCATTGACTTGGGGTTTGATGACTAGGAAACTATTCGCATTGTATCAAAACCAATGTTTCAGAAAGGAAAAAGTATGTTAAGCTTAATTATTATACTGTTCATCAAAACCTTACAAAATGTCACTAGAATCATTCCCATTAATAAGATAATAAACTTTCAGATTTGTTCGCCAAACTGTACATAAAAATCAAATTTCATATTGTTTTTTCCAACCTCTTCCAGCCATCAACCTTGACAAAATTGACTTATTCAAAAGTCTTGATGAACCAAGAATTTTTCCATCCACTAATGGAAAACAAAAAGGTTAATGTATTATCTTCAAATAAGTTCCCTAACCGTGCCTCAGCCCTCAAGTTGCTTCAATTAGATAACTTTTACTCATGAAAAACTATTTCTTAACTACAAAAGGTAGCTTGCGGAACCTTATATGAGATCCTCAATATCCAACAATAGTCTTTGTGAAGAAAACTAGATATTAGAGAGAACTTCAACCAAAAATTAATCTGGTATCCAGCCAAATGATATGAAATCATGGTATGACCTATATTCCAGTTAAAAGACAATGATGATACACACAATACAGGCCGTTATAGCTTCAACTAACCAGCAATTCTCTGTGGCTCACTCCGCTTCCCATCAGAAAGAAACCCTTGGAGACTACTTGCTCTTGAGTATATTGAAATGCTATCTCCTTTAGATATGATCCTTGCCATTGCTATGGATGCCAAATGACGTACAGGTCGTTTAGCACCAAGAATAAGCAAGGAATACAAAGCATCCTCACATTTTCTTTGCCACAATAAGATAGATTCCTGAAATTTAATATTTGCAAGTCAAAATATGAAAATTTACTCATCTCAGAAAAGAATGAACCTCCTAACATAGACACAAAACTGCAGTGGAAAAGAATAAATTTTCAAAATCATTAAAATTGAAAAAAAAAAATTCATGAACTCAAATGTCTGACACCATCCACTACGTTTACACTGAAATTGAAACTAATAAACACTTCATCAGAGCAAGTGATCAATCACTATACCGATCTGCCTCATGTGTAATGATTTCTAATTCATTCTCATAAGAAGTTTACAATTAATATACAAATAAATGCGCCTCTTCAGAAACATCTCAAACCAGAATTATATCATTTCTGACCATATTTAACATACACAAACATGTCCGGATCACTTTTTAAACAACCATAACACAAATTGTTACTACAAACCATCGCGACCAAATTGCAAATAAAATCTTTACACAAATTAATTGCACCAAAAATTTTCAGATTCATACACTAAATAATATTCCTTCAATAACAAGAAGACAAAATTAACATACAGAAAAAAATATGCTAAAGATAATGCCACAATCGTGAACAATTTACAAAGCAATTAAGATCAAACAAATCTATGTACTAAACGGACAACAATGTGATAAAATCCTCCAATTATATTGTTGAATGGTATAGTAAAAGGTTTAGATCTGTAGAAAGAGAGACCTTGGGCTCGTCGTCGAGGGCGGAGAGGAGATCGGAGAGGAGATCGAAGCAAAGGAGAGGGTCGGGAGATTTCTGTGATGCGGAAACGACGATGGACTCAAGCTGAGCAACCAAGACGCCAAAGCGTGAGAGAGGAACGTTTTCTCTCACGTAGTTCCTCCTCGCCATTTTTTCAACGAAGCCAAAATTGAATCTAAATGGAAACTAAAATATTCTCCAGTGTCAAGATTTTTTCTTTCTGTGACGAAGGGGACGATTTAAATTTAAAACTCGATTTTCCAAATTGAATGAAAAAATGAACTGGTTTGTAGTACTAGTCTACTAGAACGTTGCTTGTTGGCTTGTTAAGACCCGTCGGGTCCCTTTTTTTCTTTCAAGTAGTTTGACATGGATCCATGTCCGAATGTTTGATTTTTTTTTTTTGGGCCGGGCCTTAATGTCGCTTTATGGGTTCCAATTTTAACGTTTTAAAAAAATATTAGTTTGCTTTAAATAGGTTTTAAAATAATTAAATTTGAATAAAAATTTATTATTCATTTAAATAATTCTACTGGGCTTGATCGGACTGAACTCTTAACTCAAAACAAGTTAGCTCTTCCCCTTTTTAATTGTTGTCTCTTAGTCATGTCTATTTGGTTTGTTTTTTCTTCAGAATAGACGAAATTATTTTTACCATATCTTTAAGGTATTGAAATAGATTAACAAACGTCACATATATTGTCATAAATAAAGATGAAATAGAAAATAATGTTTGCCTAACTTGTAAGATTTCAGCTTGGATCCAACTAAACATATTTTAAATTAGAAAATTATTAAATTTCACATACAATTTTATTTTATAATTAAAAAATAAAAAATGAGATCATAAATAAATTTAGAATCTAAATTTCATTGGTATAATACTTAAAAAAATCTCTAAACTATTAAAAAAACTTAAATAAATGTTTATTCTTTTATTACAATTAATCAAGTCTTTATATTTTTTTATCAAATAGACTTTTATGACAATAATTAATTAATTATCATTAATCAAAATATTAATTGTACTTTTATATTAACATAAAAAAAATATTATATAATCATATTATTATATCACATCAATATATTATGTCAACGTTACGTAACATAAAATAACAAATAATATTTTAACTAATAATAATTAATCAATTATTAATTTATTTAATTTAAAATAAAAATACAAATATTTAATTAAAAATAATAAAAATTTATCTAAATTTTTTAAAAATTATTTAAAAAATTATTTAAATATTTTGTCAAGTTTATTTCAACAATGAAGTTGATGATTGGCACCTTTCGACTAAAGTTTTAGTAAAAAAAAGATATCCTTAGATGTTCATCATATTAGAGCAGTTGTTCCCTTCCAGTTGGGTGTATTACAATATGGTAACGAGCCACCTCGCGTAAGAGAATGGGCACACTCTGCACAAATTAATCAAATTTGCATGGCTATCTCAAAATTGGACATGTAATCCAAAACGTTACTAGTATTAGTAAAACTGGCATTTGTCACACCTTATTAGGTTGAATGCTTCACTTTGTTTTTTGGGTAAATATATTAACCCAACAGAACTTTGCAAAAGAAAATACATATATGTGTCTTGATGCTTATGATTAATTTAAACAAAGAATTCAACACAATATCTTTTCATCCTTCGAGCTGGGTATTGACTAATTGAGTCTTAGGATTCAATTTAAAGCAGCATTATTCTGCCAAATGTTACCTATTTCATCCCCAAAAGAATGGACGCTATCATTCTCCAGTTTACATGAAAATTATGCTCTAATACAACCATAAATGGTGCCTAAAATATTCTAGCATTAGTGGTCCTTGATTATTTCGGAAGACTACCGTGAAAAAAGCATATTTCATGGGAGAAAACTGTGAATGTTTTCCTTACTACTTTTGGACCCAAAAAGCTTTTTTTTTTTTTTTTGTTTTTTGGGTGGGAGAATGAACTTTGGGTTGGTTAAAGGTCCCCCTACAATTCATGGACCATCCATTAAAGATTATGACCTGGCCAGCAATGGAAGTCAAATTAGAGGAAAGGTTGCAACCTTGAGTCAAAAGCAAAAATACTAGAACTGTTGTACCATCTTTTGACATTTATCATGAGGCAATTTGGAGCACCCTCTTGCTCTAAAAAGTAGTAATTGGAATCTGTCTATCTCTTCCCTTTAAAGGGTCAGCATCGCTTTTGAGCTCTATCTTATGGTACCCCTCGCAGTTGCTAATGTTTTCATTTTCTTTGGAAGAGTCTTGAGATAATTATATAGATTCGTTCACTTCAGTATAATTGTTTCATAGGTGTCCAGTCATAGCAACCTTTACTTAATGAGGTCATGGATTGAAAACTAATGCCATGGAAGTTTAAAGTCATAGGTAGGAGCCTGCTGCCATAGTCTTGAGAGAAAGTGAACAAAAGCAAGTAACTCAAGATTAGAAGGCAAGAGTCTTGTAGGTCCTAGCAACAGCTGAAGGTCTCACATTCTCTTAGGGACCAAAAGTCAGGAGAGTGAGTTTTAGCCGCATGTAGCTTCACTTATCGATAAAGAAATTTAAACCAAATAAATACTAGTTATAAATATATGTTTCAATTAACTACATAGCAATTATATTAATGTCTAAGATTTACATCATATATCTGAAAAAGTTAGCAGCAGCCGGTATGAATATTATCAGTTACGGGTTGATGAACGTCTTAAGATGGGACATCAGTTCCTGGGTCCGAACTTGAGAGGACGGAGAATTATGCAGAATTTGGAATGCATGCCCAACACTTTTGTACATCTTTGTTTCCACCCTTTTGCCAGCACTAGCCAGCGCATTGCAAAATTCCAAGTTCCTATCTTTTAGTATATCCATCTCTGATATGCACACCATTGTGGCTGGAAGTCTCAGTTCCCGCAACTTAGCAGCCCCTTTTGCTAAAGGGTTGCACCATGGATGGTCGCGGTTGGCACCCAAAGGGAGTGACAATCGCCAATAAGTATCATAAGCTGATAGAGTGAGCGCTGAGCTAGCTGGTTGTGTGGCATGCATTTCTGATGCAGTTCTTGCCTCTCCTCCAAAGAAAGGTTGAATCAAGATTGTACCCTTGAGGACCAAGGGCTTGAAGCTGGAATCGGATGTGCCATAGGATCCTAGTCTTGTGGCCACATTATAAGCTATATTAGCCCCAGCACTATCACCTCCGAGGAAAAAACTAGAGAAATCACATTGACTTAACCACCACTTGTGTTCACTGGGCCCATTTAGAGCATGTTGTTTCACCCACTTAAGAGTGTTGATACCGTCATCATAAGCAGCGGGAAGCCGATTTTCAGGAGCTTGACGGTAGTTGACAGAAAAGATTATGCAGCCTGCTTTGGAAGCAAGAGCGGACAGGAACTCATGGTAACAGCTCCAAGCAGCTGAGCCAACACAGAATCCACCCCCATGGAAGTAAACAAGTAAAGGCATCTTGCTGGAGTAGCATGGGGCATAGATACGTGTCCATGAGCTGGTGAATTTATCAATAACAACATCCTTAGATATCACACCACCTGTCACCGTGGAGGGGACAATAGGGATGATTGGTGGCCTTTCAACGTGTCCATTTTTGTAAACTCGGAGTAGCCCTTCAATCTCCTCAACTACAACACCATGATTCTTCTGGCCTACCTGAACATTGAGCCTAGGATCAAAGGAAATGGTTGCCATCCCTTTAGTTCTCATACAATTTAAAAATAGAATGGTCTTAGGGGTAATGGTTGTGACTTGTAAGTACTTTTGAGGGATCCTTATATAGAGAATGCGAAGGCTAGACCAAAGACAGAGCTTCAAGTTGTAAAGGAAGCTACCTCTTCTTTTCATCTGACAAGTGGGGAATTGAGCTCATCCTATGCCGTCACCTGGATTCTCAATCTTTTACCAGAACTCCTAATTCTTAATTAACATAACATATAGTATGACTTTTTGCTAATTGGAAGTTAAGAATCAATGAATGTGAATGTATCCTTATATGAAGGGGAAAAAAAACTTCCATATATGAACTTTGCATCAGTGCTTGACCAAACAAACCAACTATCTTAAAGAAAAAATTTATTCTATGATCTATCTATTCTTGTTGCCGGGGCACTTACATTATGATATTTGAAGAGTTATGGAATTGAAAGGAACTATACTAACAAAGATTTGACAATCACCGGAGTATATTACTTGATTCTTTTGGTGTAAATAAAATTAAGTGAGCATAGCAAAACTTATACTGATATTGCTTAGGTTATGAACAAGGGGAAATCTCCTGAATTTGTTATCCATTTCTGCTAAAAGTCAACTCAAAAACTCTTTTCCTAAAGATCTGTTCATGAATTTCTCCTGCAGCAGATGGCATGCATTGTGATAATCTATACCACTCACTTTCTAGGGGAAACAGCACATAATCAAGCAGACAGGATCTCCATTATATGCAAAAGCTACTAAACCAGAAAACATGATTTTTTTTTTTTATATTAATAAGCACCTTATAGTTTAAACTTATCCATGGCAAAGGGCAAGTACAATAGAAGCTCATCAACTGCCAGCTGTTTCTAATAATGTTACGATCTGACCTCTATCATTTGTCAACAGTAGGATAATCACTTCTTATCATTATATCCAGACACTGTTCTGAAAATCATTGACTGAGAAATTTTGTTCTTTAACTTGCAAGTGCAGGCAAAATGGCCGGCCAACTTTATTCTTCAAATATCACGCTATCTCCTTATCTTTTTGACATACGTACATGGATTGTCTCATATCTTCTCTTTTGTAATTTGAAGACCAAAATTTAGATCTTCTTCATGCCTTCCCTGCATCTAGCAGACAGTGACTGGACTGTTAATGCTCTTACTAGATAAACATAGCAGCATATTAAGACAGTATCAGAATTGATGCTGAATTAATGTCCTTCAAACCTTATGCTAAGTCCATGGCACAAAGTTTTTCAGACTGGTATTAAAAACATGTCAAATCTGTCCAGGACGGTGTAATTTTGTCCTCACTAAGCTAAACCATGAGCAAAGGCGAGATATTCTCATATTATCAAGAAAAAGGGAAGGAAAAAGTGTATCAGAAGAAAGAAAAGCATGTGGAATAGTTGGAGAGAATTTTAAAGATTTTGTTCTTGTACTTGCTACACAGAATCTTTCCTTCGCCCATTTCTTGAGGCTTCATTATTCTTCATATAGCACTTGGTACGACCATGTTGTTGGCTCCAATACTTTGTTCTCCTTCAATCAAAATCATGATTGAGGTGATAAAGAAGAACTCTGTGTCATAAGTTTTGAATCAGGTTAACAGTGTACTCGGATGAGCCTGAGCTGGTAAATTCACAAAGTGATCTTCTGATTTGGTTGCGTATAGTAAGGGATCTGCCACCAGGGAAAAGATTATACACATGGAAGAGGGAAAGCATAAAAAGGCCACCAAGAAATTTTTCATTCATATGGGAATGGATAAAAAGATTAGAACAGGAAAGATAATCATCAGAAAATAGTAAATGGTCTTTCTTTCTTCACAAGGAATACATTTGTCGAATATGATACAAAGTTGATATCATTGTAGTCAGAGACTTAGGATAAAACTAAAACTTATATGATACGCATTAGAGTTGTCAGAATGGGACAGAGAATTCAAAATTGAAGTTGATGGCAAGCAAGTCAATGCATGTTGGAGGAAAAGGGTGAGGCAATTTGTTCCTTTGACATATTGTCAACATTTGGAGAGAAAATTCTAGATTGAAGCTGAAAGTAGGAAAGGAACACTGATTGCGAATTAGGGAAAGAAAAACAAACAACTTACTCCTTTGATTCTTCTACCAGATTTTAGAAATGAAACTGCAGTTACCTTTTATTCCAAATTTGTAATATTTGGGCATAACTCACTTGTTCATCCATATAAAATTCAGTTGAAGAAGATATCCAGAAGATCAATCCCTCTGTCATATTTTTCACACAAGTGTTAAATCTTGCTATGAGCTAGTAGCAGGAAACCAAGATTGGGATGCAAAAATACCATGATATTACGATATGACTAATGAAATATCATTTCTGTGTGAAAATTTTCCATCCTGCTGGCATTCCTGAGCTGCGTTACAAGGATGGAAAGGCCTCATCATGTTGACAGAGGGAAAAAGAAAAGACTTAAAGAGAGATATTTGACTGTAATTTGGTCCTTTATTGTAACAGGATTTATACTTAAGTACTAACCAAGTTCTGTAACTAGCATCACAGATGTCCAGTTTTGTAGAAATGCTTAATAGAATTTCTGAGAACTAATGTTGAAAAGAATAAGATGCCAATTAACGTCAGCTATAACGTCAGCTATAAAGTAAGTGAATAATAATGATAATCACCAAAGGAAAACAAATGAAAAAAGAAAAATCTTGGTTATGGACATTCTATGAATTTGTACCCAATATGCTCTTACAGTTTGGACGATTGGCACTGACTATGAAATATTCCTTTTAAACACAAACAGGATCAGAGAATGTTTTATTGTTATTGGAAGTTGCAGTCTAGCCACCATATATTTTGACTACTTGACTATGTATTCTGGCCTAATTCAATGGAAATTCCAGCATCAGAATGCTTCACAGCGTTATACATTCAATCCCATAGTAATAATTATTAATAAAAATGTCTTTGACAGCCTCTGTGCACGAGACAAACAAAGTGAGAAAAGATCGTATCACGATAGCTCCTAAAGATTGCAATATTCAGTAGGTCCCATGAAGATTTGGGAAGATATCATATGGAAAAATCTAACAAGCCTGAACTACAAAACTGCAAGCCTAAATCCTAATCCATTTAACTCAGTCCCCACAAAAAAAACCTGAACCGATTCATTTTTATGATCTTTCAAGGGGAGGCAGGGAGGCCTTACCTCATATTAACTCCCGGGAAATTAAAAGTTTAGATTCTTTTCATCCTTGAATTCCACCAGAAATTAGCCTTTCAAGCCAAAGGATATGCAAATGGGGTTGCCATCTTTATTCTCTAAAGATTCTCTCCTTTCTTTTTCTCCTTTTGGACTACCCTCACTCATCCAAGTGCATGCATGTGAGAGAAAAAAAAGTGAGTTGGAAACTGATAAATTCTATGCCATGAGCTCTCTCATTGTCAATGGACTAAGTGATAAATAAAATGAAACTCTTCATCTTATGAAGTCGGTCACTAGTTCCTTCTATAATGCAACTTATGTTTGTAGGAAGCAACCAAAGCATCCATTTAGTTGCTTTCAGGTACAACAAAAAGTAGAGGCATGTACGTGACTAGGCTTTTCTTCTGCGACCCCAGCCACAGATCTCCCTTTTCTTACCAATCTTGAATATTTCTGCGTTCATCCCTGCAATCTTCTTCACTTACTATTTTCTTCCTATTGTCTTTTTATCAAGTTTTGATGTACAAGCCACATTAGCATAAATGCCAGTATCCTTTGAAAAGAAAACAATAGACCACAGTATTTGCTGTATAATCAGCATGGTTTTCAGTTTGCATATTAATTTATTAAGGTGGTATAAAAAAAATTCCATGACCATTCAGAAACATCAAGGAATTTCAGATAAAGAATCCTTAAATCTCAGATGCAATTTGCAGTCAAATGACAAATTATTCAGCAACAGAATCAGCCACCGGTAAATCGAAATCTATGATTCCTCAATGCTCCTAATGTAAAGTAAATAAAACTGACCTACACAGTGTAGATATGAGGAATATACATTTATTTTTAAGAAGATTATCATGTAGGAGTGCCCACTTTGCTTGTGTTACCTTCAATGCTAGGCATCAGATTCCGATTACATGTATTACTAGCTATACGTAAAGGAAAGTGGAAAAGTTCAATTTTCTCTCCAAACTCAATCCAGTTTATTTAAGCACAAGGGTCACCATTGTCAAAACAAAATATCTTTGAATTTTGCTGATGAGAATAATATTCTCTTCGTATTTATTGTTCTGCTTAGTTATGAATGGGGAAGATTCATTCTCCTTTTTTGTTATGGCTGAATTTGGTAAATATACAGCTTGAAGCACTTCCCCTCTGGCTTAGAAAAGCAGAATCAATCTATTGAGATTTAATTAAAGATACCTTGCTTAACCAATTATTTCAGCCTGGTTTTGCCAAAACATACAGGCATATACATATATCTCTGTAGATAAATATTCTTTCTATCCGCAAGAACCAATCTAGGGTCATGGATGAAACAAGCTCCTGCATTTTGAAGAACAAATTAGGCACAGATCAAAATATAACAGAAAAGTTTGCAACATCTGTTTGCTTCTATTGGTTGGATTTGAAGGAAATTATTCTCAATGCGCAAGCATGTCTTTATGAGTGGACCTGAAGCTCAAGGTCTAGTTGCAGCTAGCCTTTCCTAGCGGAGACTGATAAAAAATAATGGACTACGCTCCAGCATAGTCACCAATCTAATAGAACACATTTAACTCGAACAGATTACTATGGAAAGCTAACTGCTCATTAACAGAAAAAACCAGAGATTTCTATATCAATGTATAGGTGACAATTTGTCAAAGTTGCTTATTGGATCCTCTACCTTCTTTTTCTGTTTCTCCCTCTATTGCAATTTTCTGAAGAGGGTGATGGGAGAAATTAATAAAGCCCAGGTTCCAACAAATTGCAGGCTCAACTATATATTTTCACCATATATACATTCATCTGTATATTGTATACATGAAAATACATGTAGCATTGTTCTGCCTCAAGAATTGTGGGTTATACTATAAGGTGGCGTTTGTTTGCGGGATTGTAAAGTGACATTACCTGTAATGTGCCTAATTAAATTACATTGCAGCGTTTGTTTTGTAATAGACCACTGCAATGTCAGATTATAGGGGGCGTTTGGTACTTTACAGTGTAATGTGATTACAGGTAATGTGATTGCAGGGAATGTGATTGCAGGTAATGTGATTGCAGGGAAGATAACATTGCAGTGTTTGGTATATGAGTAATGTAATGATTAAAATGCAGGGAAGATAACATTGCAGTGTTTGTTTTACAAGTACTTTACAGGGAATGTAATGTTAATTTACAAAATTACCCTTATTTATTAAAATATAAATTTAATATACTTGCATTCTTTATTATTAATTTTTATATAATATTATCTCTTAAATATATTTTTAATGTCATATATTTTATTTTCATTTTTTATTATAATTTTGTATATTTTATTTCATTTATTTAATATAATTTTTATATTATATATTTTATTTTAATTTCTTTTGTCTATATTATATAAATTTTAATTTTTTATATTTTATTTTTTAATTTTTATTTCTTATATTATATATTTTATTTTAATATTTTTTACCTATATTATATAAATTTTAATTTTTTATATTTTATTTTTTAATTTTTATTTCTTATATTATATATTATATTTTAATTTCTTTTACCTATATTATATAAATTTTAATTTTTAATTTTTATTTCTTATATTATATATTTTATTTTAATATTTTTTACCTATATTATATAAATTTTAATTTTTTATATTTTATTTTTTTAATTTTTATTTCTTATATTATATATTATATTTTAATTTCTTTTACCTATATTATATAAATTTTAATTTTTTATATTTTATTTTTTAATTTTTAATTTTTATATTATATATTTTAGTTTAATATTTTTTTATTTTAATTATAATATTATAAAATATTTTTAATAAAATAATAAAGTTGAAGGGTAAAAATGTCTTTAAAAACATTGCAAACATTGCAGCCTGCAATGTAATGTACATTGCATTGATTTTGGGCTGCAATCACATTGCAGCCAAGGGCTGCAATGTGATTACATTGCAATCTGACATTGCAGGGGTCTATTACAAAACAAACGCTGCAATGTAATTTAATTAGGCACATTACAGGTAATGTCACTTTACAATCCCGCAAACAAACGCCACCATAATGTAATCACATTGCAACCTTTGGCTGCAATGTGATTGCAGCCCGAAACCAATGCAATGTACATTACATTGCAGCCTGCAATGTTTGCAATGTTATGAAAGATATTTTTACCCTTCAACTTTATTATTTTATTAAAAATATTTTATAATATTATAATTAAAATAAAAAATATTAAACTAAAATATATAATATAAAAATTAAAAATTAAAAAATAAAATATAAAAAATTAAAATTTATATAATATAGGTAAAAGAAATTAAAATATAATATATAATATAAGAAATAAAAATTAAAAAAATAAAATATAAAAAATTAAAATTTATATAATATAGGTAAAAAATATTAAAATAAAATATATAATATAAGAAATAAAAATTAAAAAATAAAATATAAAAAATTAAAATTTATATAATAAAGGTAAAAGAAATTAAAATATAATATATAATATAAGAAATAAAAATTAAAAAATAAAATATAAAAAATAAAAATTTATATAATATAGATAAAAAATATTAAAATAGAATATATAATATAAGAAATAAAAATTAAAAAATAAAATATAAAAAATTAAAATTTATATAATATAGACAAAAGAAATTAAAATAAAATATATAATATAAAAATTATATTAAATAAATGAAATAAAATATACAAAATTATAATAAAAAATGAAAATAAAATATATGACATTAAAAATATATTTAAAAGATAATATTATATAAAAATTAATAATAAAAAATGCAAGTATCTTAAATTTACATTTTAATAAATAAGGGTAATTTTGTAAATTAACATTATATTCCCTGTAAAGTACTTGTAAAACAAACACTGCAATGTTATCTTCCCTGCATTTTAATCATTATATTACTCATATACCAAACACTGCAATGTTATCTTCCCTGCAATCACATTACCTGCAATCACATTCCCTGCAATCACATTACCTGTAATCACATTACACTGTAAAGTACCAAACGCCACCTAAAGCCTAGGTTCCAACAAATTGCAGGCTCAACTATATATTTTCACCATATATAAATTCATCTGTATATTGTATACATGAAAATACATGTAGCATTCTTCTGCCTCAAGAATTGTGGGTTATACTCTCATAAAGTTCTCACATTATGACAATGATAAAGATTCAAACTCTCCCAACAGCTTCAACATACATCAGATTCATACTAATTCACTGTTCTTTACATTTTCAATCCAAACTACTGCATATTTTGTAAATTCTTTGCAGGATCAATCATTTGGAAAACAAGGTAGATAACCATCTATGAGAACAATTTGAGAAAGCTGCAGCAAGCACTGCACACAAAATGAAATTGTAAATTTGAGTCAGCTTGGAGAATGAATTCAGATAACAAAACTAAAACGAGATGAACTTACAAATTCAACGGCTTCCTCTTCAATGCTATCTTTGACCACTTGCAGAACATCGACAACAACATCCTTGATTTAGGCAATTCTGTAGTCTTTAGTACCAAGATTCTTGATAAGACAGAATGAATATCAGATAACTAGGAAGATTAATGTTGAGGGCAAAACCAGGCTTTCCATATTTCTTCTCTTTGGTCTCATGAGGGCAAAAATTTTGCAATAAACAAAGAGGTAAGACAAAAATTTAACTAAAATCTTTGTCAAAAATTTATTATTTGTTCTTATATGTAACACCTAACCTAAGAACAAGTCTAAATGTACATGCCTTATTATTTATTTTTTTGTAGTGAAGCATTTGGTTTAACGATAAGTATATGCATTTTTTGTTCAAAGAACTAATTTACACTTGATTATTTTATTCTATAACTAGGATGATACCCGTAGCTACGCTACGAAAAATGTTAAAAAAAATATAAATTATATTGTATTAGATTTCAATTTGATATTTTTAAAAGATAAATTATTTGTAGAGAAAAAGATAAATTGATTTTAATTACAAAATTAAATATATAGAGAGGGATTTTAATTGAATGACAGACACTCAATCGGAATTCAATTAGACACTCAATTGAAAGAAATTGAGAAAACAAATTATACTACTTTTGTATATAGTAGAGAAAAAGATAAATTGATTTTAATTACAAAATTAAATATATAGGGAGGGATTCTAATTGAATGAAGACATTCAATTGAAATTCAATTAGACACTCAATTGAAAGAAATTAAAAAATCAAATTATAAGAAAAAGATAAATTGATTTTAATTACAAAATTAAATATATAAGGAGGGATTCTAATTGAATGACATTTGTCATTCAATTAGATATTCAATTGGAATTCAATTAGACACTCAATTGAAAGAAATTAAAAAATCAAATTATACTTGTCATTCAATTAGACATTCAATTGGAATTCAATTAGACACTCAATTGAAAGAAATTGAGAAATCAAATTATAAGAAAAAGATAAATTGATTTTAATTACAAAATTAAATATACAATGAGGGATTCTAATTGAATGACATTTGTCATTCAATTAGATATTCAATTGGAATTCAATTAGACACTCAATTGAAAGAAATTAAGAAATCAAGTTATACTACTTTTATATATAGTAGATATATATATATAGGATGGTGCCCGTAGCTACGCTACGAAAAAAATCATAGAAAATATTGATTATGTTGGAGTAAACTTTAATTTGGTACCTTTAAAAAAGTTTATAGAGAAAGCTATATTGTATTAATCAACTGCATAAATGGTTTCAATTACTGAAAATTTATACCTACATATATGATTATAAAACAGTATTTATTTAAAGAATACAATAATCTTATAAAAAATTGTTAGATGTATAATAAAATATTAAAAAATGAGAGAGCATATAACATGTACTGTTGCTAGATTAATATAAATAATTGTATAATATAAGATAACCATATAATGTAAAGATCCTATCAATATAAAATAGTTACTGATTTTTAATAATATATCTTTTATATATAAAATGAATGGCTAAAGGTTGTCAAATTTAGTTGATTTATTTATTCAATGATGACTATGTGCTATGTATATTAAGAAATGAATAAACCTTTTTAATTTTTTTATTTTGTTCAATGAATTGAATGAAAATTTATTGAAATTTAAATATTCATGTATAAAAAATATATCAAATACTATAGATTCAAGTTCATATAGAATAAGAGGATATAAACAGAAAATAATATTAAATTGCAATTGATAAATATTAAATGAATCTATATTCTAAACATTAAAAATTAAAAATTATTATTTTCAATTATTTTTTTAATGAAATAAATAAAAATTAAAAAAAACCCTTCAAATGTAAAAAAATAACACAGCTTTGATAAAAAGTGTAAAAAAAAAATTTAATTCAATTGAAAATGACAACGAATTGACCCAATTAGTTATCCTATTTAAAACAGAATTTATCCAAAAATAATAATAATCCTATCAAAGATTATTATATATATAATAAACTATTAAAAAATAAGAAAGTATATAAGTTATACTATTAACAGATTAAAATAAACAGTTACAGAATATAAAGTAATAGTATAATGTAAAGATCCTATTAATATAAAATAATTAATAATTTCTAGTATCATCTGTCTTTTATATATAAAATAAATGGTTAAATGTTATCAAATTCAATTAATTTATTTATTCAATGATGATCGTGTGCCATGTATGTTGAGAAATGAGTAGGCCTTTTTGATTTTTTATTTCGTTCAATGAATTGGATGGATGTTTATAAGAATTTATATATTCATGTATAAAAAAGATGTTTATATACTATAAATTCAAGTTGGTGCAGAATAAGAGAATATAAACAAAAAATAATATTAAATTGAAATTGATAAATATTAAATGAGTCTATCTTATAAGCTTTAAAAGTTAAAATTTATTATTTTTAAATTTTTTTTACTAAAATAAATAAAAATAAAAAAGAAAAAAAACCTTCAAATGTTAAAAAAAAATGTAGTTTTGACATAAGATGTAAAAAAAAAAAATTCAATTAAGAATGTCAAATGTTAATTAATTGACCCAATCAATTATCCTACTTTTATATAATTAATTAAATGGATATTTATTGAAATTTAAACATTCATGTATAAAAAAAAATCTATATATTACGAATTCAAGTTCATGCAAAATAAGAAAATATAGATAAAAAATTATATTAAATTTTAATTGATAAATATTAAATAAATCTATCTTATAAGTATTAAAAGTTAAAAATTATTGTTTTCAAATATTTTTTACTAAAATAAATAAAAGTAAAAAAGAAAAAAAATCTTTAAATGTCAAAAACAATGTAGTTTTAACATAAAGTGTAAAAAAAATTAATTCAATTAAGAATAACAAATGTCATTTATCTTCTAAGCATTAAATGTTAGAAATTATTATTTTCAAGTATTTTTTATTGAAATAAATTAAAGTAAAAAAATAAAAAAAACCCTTCAAATGTCAAAAATAATTAATTCAATTGAAAATTATTATAAAGAATAAAAAGTTAAAAAAATAAAAAAAGAATTCTAATTGAATGACACTTGTCATTCAATTAGACACTCAATTGGAATTTAATTAGACACCCAATTGAAAGAAATTGAGAAATCAAATTATACTACTTTTATTATAAATTCAAGTTGGTGCAGAATAAGAGAATATAAACAAAAAATAATATTAAATTGAAATTGATAAATATTAAATGAGTCTATCTTATAAGCTTTAAAAGTTAAAATTTATTATTTTTAAATATTTTTTACTAAAATAAATAAAAATAAAAAAGAAAAAAAACCTTCAAATGTTAAAAAAAATGTAGTTTTGACATAAGATGTAAAAAAAAATAATTCAATTAAGAATGTCAAATGTCAATTAATTGACCCAATCAATTATCCTACTTTTATATAATTAATTAAATGGATATTTATTGAAATTTAAACATTCATGTATAAAAAAAATCTATATATTACGAATTCAAGTTCATGCAGAATAAGAAAATATAGATAAAAAATTATATTAAATTTTAATTGATAAATATTAAATAAATCTATCTTATAAGCATTAAAAGTTAAAAATTATTGTTTTCAAATATTTTTTACTAAAATAAATAAAAGTAAAAAAGAAAAAAAATCTTCAAATGTCAAAAACAATGTAGTTTTAACATAAAGTGTAAAAAAAAATTAATTCAATTAAGAATAACAAATGTCATTTATCTTCTAAGCATTAAATGTTAGAAATTATTATTTTCAAGTATTTTTTATTGAAATAAATTAAAGTAAAAAAATAAAAAAAAACCCTTCAAATGTCAAAAATAATTAATTCAATTGAAAATTATTATAAAGAATAAAAAGTTAAAAAAATAAAAAAAGAATTCTAATTGAATGACACTTGTCATTCAATTAGACACTCAATTGAAATTTAATTAGACACCCAATTGAAAGAAATTGAAAAATCAAATTATACTACTTTTATATATAGTAGATATGGATTTATATTTTACTAATATTTATTGTTGCATGTAATTAGACCTGTCAAAATGGACCTGGCCCATTTGAGTCAACCCATTTTTATTAAATATGAGGCTGGTTGGATCAAAAAAATTAAGACCCATATTACAATCGGGTTTAAATGGGTTAGCCCGGTTGCTTAAAGGGCTGACCCGAGTTGGGGCAGGCCAGCCTGGCGAGTCAAAAAAAAAAAAAACCTAACCTCCTACCTAACCCGAGTCCCGACTCCCAGTCCCAACCAAGTCCCAACTCCCAAGTCCCGACTCCCATCCTAACTCGTCTGTTTCTTTCCTTCACAAACTCCTATCCGGCATCCAGCATGACTCCCATCCCAATCGATGGTGAATCGATTTCACAGACTCCCAATCCGACATCCGTCTGTTTCTTTCCTTCACAGGCTCCCAATCAAGCATCCGGCACAGCTCCCATCCCAATCGACGGTGAATCGATTTCACGAACTCCCAATCCGGCATCCATCTATTTCTTTCCTTCACGGACTCCCAATCCAGCATTCGGCATCCTTCCTCAGTTCCTCCCATCCGATATCCACCATCCGACCATTATTCATCACTTCATCACTTCCTCCCAAACATCTGTTTCTTTTATGGTCAATGGATTAAATCATCGCATAATTTAATTGATAAAGTGTAAAAAAAATTTAAAAAATGGGCTGGCATGGGCTACTAAGGGGTGGGCTGAGTTGAGAATTTCCCAGTTCATATAAAATATGAGTCGGCCCGACCCGACCCTCATTTTTACAGCCCACAAGGGTCGGGGTCGGCCTGACCCATATTGACTGGTTTACATGTAATGCATGTGAATACTTATTTTTTAAAATGATAATTATATATAAAATACAAGTGTTTCAAAAATATTAAATTAATTATTTCCAAATAAAAGACAATTGTAATTAAAAGACAAATTATATAAAAGACAATCAATGTCTTAACTATATATACAATTGAAATTTTGTAATATTAATTAATATATATATTATTCAATTCTATTAGAATTAAGAAAAATATTTTTGAATGAAAGTCATTAAATATAATTAGTATTTTATTTTAAA
The DNA here is from genome assembly GCA_036013995.1 of Theobroma grandiflorum. NCBI lineage: Eukaryota > Viridiplantae > Streptophyta > Magnoliopsida > Malvales > Malvaceae > Theobroma > Theobroma grandiflorum. The sequence goes on along the minus strand of CP142132.1, from coordinate 12,424,346 downwards.
ATGGGATGAATTTTATTAATATTTATAATAAAAATTAATTTTAATGAAAATTATTTGATGTAATTAAAATTTTTATATATATTACAAGTTACGTAAATTTTATTGATGTTAATACTAAAACTATTTAAAATGACTATCTAAAAAATAATGAATTTCGTCAATAAAATTTTTTTTCCAACATTAGGAACAGGCGAATAGCCAAATCGATAACTAGATTTATCAAAATGGGCTTGGCCCATTTGGGTCAACCCATTTTTATTAAATATGGGGCAGGTTGGGTCAAAAAAATTAAGGTCCATATTACAATCGGGCCTAGATGGATTAGCCCAGTTGCTTAAGAGGCTGACTTGGGTTGGGGCGGGCTAGCTCGGCGGGTCAAAAGAAAAAAAAAAACCGTAACCTCTTGCCTAACCCGAGTCTCGACTCCTAGTCCTAACCAAGTCCCAAGTCCCAACTCGGTGACTCCCATCCCAACCCGTCTGTTTCTTTCCTTCATGAACTCACTGTGAATCGACGGTGAATCACGCACGACTCTTACATTCGGCATCCGCCCATCGTCCCATCCAAGTATCCGAGTATCTGACCATCTAGCATCTTTCCTTGGTTCCTCCTATTCGGTATCCACCATCCGACCATCATTCATTAGAATCGGCGTTGGCATGTCGCATCTGGCATCCGCCATCTCGCCATCCAGTAAGCATCCGGCCATCACCCATCCTGTCGCCTGTCGCCTCTCTTTCTCTCCTGTGGGATCGATTTCATTTGAATCATTTCTCCCATTCGACATCCTGTCATCAGTCATCACCCATCGACATGGACAGTGTACCGTGCATCACCCAAGTGAGTCACTTCTTGCATCTTGGTTTCATTTCAACCAACGAGCATTCGGCCATTGCCCATTGAGTTATGTAATTATATTAATATTTAAATTAATTTTATATGATTCATAACTAGAAAATTTTATTGTCACAAAACAAGCTGTTGGATTTATACAGTCTTCTTCGATTTTTTGAGGGTGGAACCTTGGGGAAATTGGCCTTGGTATTCTGGTAAAATTTTTTGTAACTTGTTTGTTGGAAAATGTAAGATATCTGGATATGATCTTAAGTATTTGTAATTTTGTATCTCATTCATAGACTGAAACATTAAAATTGAATATGATTGTTTCTTGCATTTCTTTTTGCATACTATAAAAAGCACAATGAGATTTTAGTTTTAAATGCTTATCTCTGCTTATAGTTTCTATAAATTATATTAGCTTTATAATTTTACTAGAGAATGGATAAAATTAAATCTACAATATGAATATGGTAGTTTAGGTAAATTTTTAATAATTTTTTTTCATGTTTATGTTTTTTGAAGGTAACGGTGATAGATCAATCAGTTAAAAACTGTATAAATGTGGATGATAATGTGAACATTTTGAATGAGGATGAAATTCCTTCTCAATCTCATATATCTGAATCTGAACAATTGAATAAGAGGGTCAAAAAAGAAATTTCAAATGTTCGGAATTATTTCACCAAAATAGGCAAAAAGCAAGATAGAGTAGAAAAGGTAACTTGTAACGGTTGTAAAACGAAGTATAAGGTTGGCCTTAAACCTGGTGGCTCTAATTATGGTATTTCACATTTGCGTCGTTACATTGACACTTGTAAGATCATTTCCTATTTTAATCCATATCAAATGCTAATGGATTATGAAGGGAAAGTAAAGGCTAAAGTTTGATCCTAAGATTTCACGTGACATACTTGCTGAAGCCATAATTAAACATGGCTTGCCTTATACTTTTGTTGAATATGATAAGATTAGAGTTTGAGCAAAGTATGTAAATCCAGATATGATGATGCCTTCTAGAAACACTGTTGTATCTGATGTTCAAAGAATTCATTTGAGAGAGAAAGAAAAACTTAAACAAGCCATGGCCAATGTACCTAATAGAATTTGTTTGACTTCTGATGTATGGACAACATCTACTTCTGAGGGCTATATTTTTTTGACTGCTCACTTTGTTAATGAAAATTGAAAGTTATATAGCAAGTTACTCAACTTTTGTCGTATGCCTCATCCAAATACTAGAGTTGAATTAGTTGCTACTATATTTGATTGCTTGAAAGAATGGGGAATAGATAGAAAAGTTTTCTCTCTTACTTTAGATAATGCCTCTGTTAAAGATAACATGTAAGGTATCTTGAAAGGTCATCTTCATTTGCAAAGTAGCTTGATTTGTGATGGTGAATTTTTTCATGTGCATTATTGTGCTCATATATTAAATCTGATTGTTCAAGAGGGTTTGAAAGCAGTCAATGAAGCATTGTTTAAAATTAGGAAGAGTGTGAAATATGTGAAAGCATGATGAAAAAACTTTAAGAATGTGTTCAGCATGTTGGTCTTACTACAAGTGTTGGGTTGCATTTAGATGTGTCAACAAGATAGAATTTAACATATTTGATGCTTGAAAGTGCAATCAAATATCAAAAAACTTTTGCTAGCCTTCAATTTGTTGATAGAACTTATAAATATAATCCATCTGATGAGGAATGGGAGAGAGCAATGATAATTTGTGAATTCTTGGAGCCCTTTTATGAGACTACAAACTTGATATCCAGTTCATCTTATCCAACTTCCAACTTATATGTCATGCAAGTTTGGAAAATTGAATCGATTTTAAATGAGAATTTGTATAATGAAGATGGGGTTATCAAGAATATGTCTCAAAGGATGAAAATGAAATTTTATAAGTATTGGAAAGATTATAGTGTAGTGCTTGCATTTGGAGCTATTCTTGACCCAAGGATGAAGCTTGATTTCTAAAATTTTGCTATTCTAGGATTGATGCTTTTACTTGTCATGAAAAGTTAGAAAATGTGAAGACAAAGTTGTACAAGCTCTTTGAAGAATATGCAAGCAACACTCATGTGTCAAGTACATATTTTCAGTCAATGAGTAATTTGCCTAAATAAGTAGGAGAGGGAATTAAATCCAAGGGATCAAAGATCTTTAGTGTAAGTTTTGTGTCTTTCCTTCATCTTATTACATGAAAATTTATGTTACTTTATTTATGTTTTGATAATTATTTTTTTTTGTCTATGTATTTAAAAATTGTAGGAGTTCAAATGTTTCAAAATGAAACAATTTCTATTACTGGAAAGTTTGAGTTGGATGTTTATTTAGATGAGGTAAGGTTTGATTATGAAGTGTTTGAAGACTTAGATGTGCTTAATTATTGGAAAGATAATGTTAAGCGCTTTCCTGATCTTTCTATTATGACACGAGATGTATTGAGCATTCTAATTATTATGGTAGCATCTGAGTTTGTTTTTAGTATTGGTGGTCATGTTCTCACCAAGTTTAGAAGTTCCCTCTGTCATGAAAATGTTGAAATGTTTGTTTGCACGAAAAATTGGTTGCATGGCTTTTCTTTAGCTGTAGATGGTATTGTTTATTTTATATATTTCAATATCTTTAATCTTTATTTGTTAAATTGATAATTTTAGTTAAAATTGAAACTCATTATATTTTTTTTATGACAATAAATATTAGATGATGATGATGATGAAGACTTGGAGACATCATTGTTGTCCAAACAAGACTCAAATGTTTTAATTGAGGATGAAGATTGTGCATAATATAAATTAGTCTTGAAATTTATAAACATTTGATTATGTACTTATGTTGTTACGTTGATGGGATTATAGTTTGTGTAATTGTGTTAAATATTGAAATTTTATTTATATTTGATGTAACGTATTACTTATTTATGTTTGGAGTAATTTATTTATTTGTAACATATTTTTATTGTTCAATTTATGAATTAAATCATAACATAATTTTATTACTAAAGTGTTAAAAAAATAAATATATATGACCTGACCCAACCTGACTCATGAGTTAGCAAAGGGTAAGCTGAAATTTCACAACTCATATAAAATATGAACCGGCCCAACCGGCCCTTATTTTTACAGCTCAGGGTTGGGGCCGGATTGGGCCGGGCCGGCCCATATTGACTGGTCCATCGATAACGCCAAAACGGACGTCGCTTAGTACACTTCCAAATCCAAAATTGCGCAAAAACGGTGTGCTTCAACGTCATTCACATTCCCGAAAGCGCTAAAACCCCTTCAAAGCTATGTTGCAGACTTGCAGTCTTCAGTGTTCAGTTTAAGTTATCCACGACATTTCCTCTTTCTCCTATCGCCTTCTCTGCAATCTTATTGTTGCTACTTGGAGAGGAAACAGAAACAAAAAAACGATGTCGCTTCGAGTGCTGAACCCGAATGCCGAAGTCCTAAACAAATCGGCGGCGCTACACATGAACATTAACGCCGCCAAAGGTTTACAAGAGGTCCTGAAATCGAATCTCGGTCCCAAAGGCACCATCAAAATGCTCGTCGGTGGCGCCGGCGATATTAAGCTCACTAAAGATGGCAACACTCTTTTGAAAGAGATGGTCCTTTCCTTTCCCTCTCTCTCTTACTCGCTGGCTTTATTTAAATAAATCCCTAGATCTTTTACAATTTTTTGAGTAACTTGCTCTATAATTTCTTTCAGCAAATTCAAAATCCAACGGCTATTATGATTGCGAGGACCGCTGTTGCGCAAGATGATATAAGTGGAGATGGAACTACTTCGACTGTCATTTTCATTGGCGAGCTTATGAAACAATCTGAGCGTTACATTGATGAAGGTTAGTGGTGGGAATTTCTTCGTTAAATAAATTTTAAAACTTTTAGCTTTTAGGCATCGGACCTTCCTGCATTTTTCTTCTTGGATTTGGGATTTTTGGAACTTAGCGGCATTGAGCTTCTTAGCTAGGTTTTATTGTTGCTTTTTGCTTCTTAAAAGTTATGAAAAAGTAAAAACAGATGGTGAAAAAGAAAAAAATTATTATAACTAATTAAATATGTAGAAATGTTTAAGATTTAATGCCAATTGTAATATAAGTTTTCTATATGAAACTAAAATCATGTAATTTTTTTGTTAAAATTGTGCATACAATTGTTTGTTCTGTATCCAAAAACAGTTTAGAGTGTTTTTTTTCTTGATTGCAATAAGCAAGTAGAGAAAGTAACAACCTCAGCCATATTTTGTGAAACTTTTAGTATCGGATTTCTTTCAATATAGTTTAGTGGGTTAGCCTTGCACTTTGCTTGGCACCACCATGGTGCCTTTTTTATGATGATTCTTTATTGACAAAATAAAGCTTGAGATAAGAATCCCTTTGATTTGTGTATGCAAGTTGTCTTTTTATTTCCTGGTTTTCTAGAAATGAAGCATGTTACACATACATGGTCCTACAATACAAGCAAACCTTCATTTGTGATTTGTCTCTTTGTTATTTGCTGAAAAGTGAGACAAGAAGAATAGTTCCAAGTTTATGTTAAATTAGGACAAGTTTGGTTGAGTCGATGAGAATTTCACTAGTTGAACTGGGAAGGATGGGTACACTTGATGGGAAGTTATAGTTATTCTCACATAAAGGACATCTTTTTTTTTTTTGCACTGGGGGAGGGTGGGTGGGATGTGTGTGGAGGGGTTGGTGGTTCAGATAATCAATGCTTGTTTATGGAATTCATCTAATCTAATCATTTTAAGGAAATCTAAAAGCATAATTTTATCAGTAATCCCTTTTTTTTTGCATCATTCTTTATCTTTACAAATGATAATAATGCTTGTTTTAGGCATGCATCCACGCGTCCTGGTTGATGGTTTTGAAATTGCCAAAAGAGCAACACTCCAATTCCTTGAAAAGTTTAAGACTTCTGTGGAGATGGGTAATGAACCAGATAAAGAGATTCTAAAAATGGTTGCAAGAACAACACTGAGGACTAAGGTATTCCTTTCTCTCTTGACCTCCCTCCGATATTTTTTTTTCAGTGTATCTGAATCATGTGATTGATATATTGTTTTCTCACACAGTTGTATGAAGCATTAGCAGATCAACTGACTGACATAGTTGTTAATTCGGTAAGTGCATGTTGATTTCTGTTTAAAACTTGCTACTAAGCATGTCAAATTCATCTTAAGACCTGTACTTGTCATCTGGTTAATTGGTTAACACTTTGGTGACATAACTTTGATTTTATGTGATAGGTACTGTGTGTACGAAAGCCTGATGAACCTATTGATCTCTTTATGGTGGAAATAATGCACATGCGGCATAAGTTTGATGTAGACACACGACTGGTATGTTGTGATTCCAGGCTTATTTTCTTTTTCCTTCATTGCAACACATTCCTTTCTTATGGAGTGGGCTTGATATCTCTCTTATTTGCTTGTTTAAACTCTTCAGGATTGTAGTATACAATGGCTTTGGTCCAGTTTGTTGTTATAGGATGGTAACAATGGTGTTTAGAAAATTTGATGGGAGCATACTGCTTCTAAAGGCTTGAGGATAATTTCTCATTTTAAGGTGACCCAGTTTGGGAGCCATTCTTGAGAGTCTAACTTGTCAACTAGGCTGTTGGTCTAGGGGCATTGAAATTTTTGCCTTATTGGTTATAACTGTTATTAAAGTGTTTTGTGTTTATAATGTTATCCGTTAGGAGCTTGAATATCTTTGATTGCATATAGCTTGCCTTATCTAACATTGGAAGCTTATTGTGTAAGAATGAATATTATCAAATGATATCAATAAGAACCCATAACATTAATGTCACTGTGTGTATATTTCTATTGCTTATAAGTTTTTTCCATTATTTGTGCTGTTTTTTTGTTATTATTTTTCACTCAACAGGGTTAGATAGTTGGAGCTAAGTTTTGCATGTATAATTCGGTAGTTGTGCGTTTTATTTATTGCCTTTTGTTATCATGCAGTTTCTTATTTTACCTCTATTCTCCCTTAGGTCGAGGGCCTAGTTCTTGACCATGGTTCTAGGCATCCTGATATGAAGCGACGAGCAGAAAATTGTTACATTCTGACATGCAATGTGTCACTGGAGTATGAGAAAAGGTATACACATGCAAATGTCTTTTAACTTTTTTCTTGTTTTGTCTTTTTTTTTTTTTGAGCATCTTTATTTGTATGTGGGTTGAGGGGGGCAGGGGTTGGTGTTGGGAAGATTCAATTAGTTATCCTCTATTTATCAGAAATGAAGTTTAGGTGATGATAGTAATTCTTCTCCTTTGTTAAGTCTGTTCCCCAATAGACCAAGGCCTGCATTTGGTGTCCAGTGCTTTATTTTGTAGTTGAGATTTATTCTTTTGCGAAAGAAACTAAATTTTAATTTTATAAAATAATAAAATTGATGTTTCCTAAGCATGTAGTAACCATGGTGATAGCTGTTTTGCCTTTTAAAAGTGCTTTCATGAAGTTCTTATGATGCATCGAGTTTAGTGAGCAGAATTTCCATCATCAAGAAGATCATGCCTTAGTCATGTAGAAATTAAATTGTTTATCCCTGCTTCTAGTGGTCCAATTCATTATTTTATCATGTTCCATTGTGCACTATTTATCTTTTCTGTATTTTCTTCTATGCATTATAATTCATAATTTTCTGTTTTCTTCAATATATTATCTTGTGAGCTTTTCTGCTAGATGGATTTGAAATGTTTGAACTCCTTTCTCTTAATTGATACTGTTTGTTTAAGAAGTTTTTCAAATTTTTATTGGCAATTCTTTGCCAATTACTATGATATATTTACAGTAAACTAAGATAGAAATTTGAGTTTATAATAATAATCCTTGCTTATTGATCCAGCCATAGCTGGTGCTCATGTTTGTGTGGATATAGGTTGTTTCGATTGTCATCATACAACTAATGTTTTTGCCATCAGTGAAATAAATGCAGGCTTTTTCTACTCAAGTGCGGAGCAGAGAGAGGCAATGGTTGCAGCTGAAAGGCGTTCTGTTGATGAAAGAGTCAAAAAAATTATTGAACTAAAACAAAAGGTAGCTTTGAATGCATCATTACATTAGAAATGAGGCATTAGTAGGTATATGTAAATTCTTACTATGTCCTACTCTTCTTGGTTTTAATGCAGGTTTGTGCAGGCACTGATAACAACTTTGTTGTTATCAACCAAAAGGGTATTGATCCCCCTTCCTTGCATCTCCTTCAACAAGCAGGGGTAAGTTATTAACCTTTGTTCTTTCAGTCTTTGTCCAACTTATAAATCTTTAATGATTTTTTTCTTGATTGCTTCTAGCATATAAATCATTTTTTCTGCTAGAGAAGTCACTTTGTTACATCATATGTATGATTTCAACTTATCAATGTTTCCCAATGAAGAAGAGGGGAGCATAAAAAGGTAAACACATGAAGACTGAGATACCAAACTACTAATTTTTGTGCCCCTAGGTTGCAACCTATAATATTCATTGCATTAGTTCAACTGTCAGCAGGATATATATCTCATAAGCTCCCATTTTGGCGTACCGACTAGTGTTTTCCTGCTTTTTGATTAGGATGGCCACCTTGGTTTGAGAACAAAATATGGTTCTCATTGGCAGCATTTTAGTATGTTTCCCTGGTATCTTCTGCACAATTATTCATATGGATTTATGGGGGAAATTTGTGGTTCTAGAATATCAAGGGGAAAGTGCATTTTCAATTTATATCTGCCTTTTTCTTTGATTTTACTGTAATATCTTTAACAACTAAAGTGAATAAAGCTTTTGCATGTTTTGTAATGACATGGTGCTAAATGGATCCAAGGAGTTGTTGTTTGTTAGAGTATGCTAATTTAAAGTCTTCATTATTATTACTAGGTGTTGTTGAAGATTCTATTCTTTTTGGGGCATTTGCTCAAATGATAAAACATGTAGATTTAGGCTAGTTCCTAGTTGAAGTGTTACCTGTAAAATTGAAATGATTTTTTCAACGGTTTTAGTTAAATTGTGTCTAACCTGTTTGTTTATTCTTTTATTTTAATTTGCTGATTTATGGTTTTGTAGATCATTGCCCTCAGAAGAGCAAAGAGAAGAAATATGGAAAGGCTGGTGTTGGCTTGTGGAGGAGAAGCTGTAAATTCTGTTGAAGATTTAACACCTGATTGTCTTGGCTGGGCTGGACTCGTATATGAGCATGTCCTTGGGGAAGAAAAGTATACATTTGTGGAAAATGTGAAGAATCCTCATTCATGTACAATTTTAATAAAAGGTACTTGAAATGGGTTTGCAGCTTCATATACCTTAACATCATCATTGATGGTGCTGCTTAAGCTACATTTACCTTCATATTTACGTAATATTCATTCTATCATTTATAATCTAGGGCCTAATGACCACACAATTGCCCAAATTAAGGATGCTGTTCGTGATGGGCTGCGAGCAGTCAAGAATACTATTGAAGATGAAGCTGTTGTGTTAGTAAGTTTTGCTTACTATTGATTTTGTTTGCAGTCTTTGGTGCATCTTTATCAGAGTATTTGCAACTTTGCATAGATCATTATTAACCTTTTTTATTAGTAAGTTACCCAGGGCAGAATAAAATTATATTGAGTAAATTGGACTTTGGAGTGAAAACCGAAAGCATGGGTAATTAGCGAATCAGTTTAACCTATTTTATACGGAAGCCCTTGGGAACAAATTTGGAATCTTAATGATTGTCGTAATATGAGAACTTTATGCAGTGGGCGAATCAGAGTATTATTATCAATTATCACGGAAGGATAATTCTAAATACTATATTCATGTCTATGGTACGCAGATGCATATAAGGTGAAAACAGTTGAGCCTACAATCTTTTTGAACCTGGGCAGGTGCTTGTTTCACTGTGATAGGCAGATGGGAAAAACAAGGTCTCTGTTTATATTCCTAAAATCTGATCAGATGGGCTATAAAGCAGAATAAAAAAGAATAAATAGGTGTCTCGTTGGGGTAAATCGCTTTTCAGATTGCCCTTCTAGAGACTCCAGTAGAAATAGTAATGGAAAAAGAAGATAGAAGTTCAACGAGCAACTTGTACAAATTGTACCCTATTGGTTGGTTTATCTGTTAATGGGCCTGTTAGACTTCTGGCATTTTCTTTATGTTAAATGTGTTTTGTTTGAATGGTTAGTGTGATGGAGATCTTAGTCCATGTTGTTATACTGTACTCTGCTAGGGAATCCAAACTGCATGCAGCCTTTGAGCTTTAGGTCAAATATGTTGACATCAGTTGGGACCAAGAATTATTTGGTTCAAATCCTACCAATAGAGCAAAAAACATTACGAACTTTTCTGTTTTATTCTAATCTATGCCTAATCTGTGCTTCAGGGTGCAGGAGCTTTTGAAGTTGCAGCTAGACAATACCTAATTAATGAAGTGAAGAAAACTGTTCAAGGGGTATGTCTTTCCCATATTTCATTATCTTGAATTATTTAGAAAGTTTCTAATTCTAAAGACTAATGAAATATTTCTGATGGTTGTAAACATTGAGCAGCGTGCCCAATTGGGTGTTGAAGCTTTTGCTGATGCCCTTATTGTGGTACCCAAGACACTGGCTGAAAACTCTGGGCTTGATACTCAGGATGTTATAATTGGTCTTACGGTATTACTTTTTTGTCCTAGTCAAGTTTGTTTTACCTCTTTTCAAAAGTAAAAGCTGGAAAAAAATAAATGAGCCTTCTCTTCTGAAATGTTTATTCAGGGAGAGCATGACAGAGGTAATATTGTGGGTCTAAGTCATCAGACAGGAGAACCAATGGACCCTCAAATGGAGGGTATATTTGATAATTACTGCGTTAAGCGCCAAATTATAAACTCTGGGTATGTGAAAACTTTCTACTTGTGTTTTATGTTTATCTCCATTTTCCCTACTTTGTGTCTTGCAACTATTGGTGTTATCTTTCCATTTTCACCAATTTCCACGGTTAAATATTTTACTTGCTATCGTGATGCATGTTTAACATGAAAGGTGGAGCAAAAACTTTACCATCAATAATATTATCTAGTTTTTGGTTTGAGAGATGATCAAAGGCACTTTGTTTCTCAGGCCTGTAATTGCATCACAGCTGCTATTGGTGGATGAGGTCATTCGCGCTGGTAGAAACATGCGGAAGCCAACTTAAGCATATTTGTGTGCTTCGGTTAAGTTCTTTTTTGCTGGGTGTGGTTTGGGTGTCATCGATCATTTTGTACTGTGATGTAAGCTAAGGTGGTTGTGTTCCTAGTTATTTTTGAGAGGAAATATCTATTTCCTTTCAATTAGTTTTCAGCTTCGTTTTTTTACTTGAATACATGGCATTGGTGAATTTTTTTTTCCCATATTTCTAGCTTTTACAAACACCCCCCACATTTGTTTTTTTTTTTTTTTTTTGTCTTATATCCTATGACGCTTTATAAGATTCAAGTTCGAATTCTATAGAACAGTAAATCTAACAGGTATTCCGAAACTCCTATCATGAAGTGGGGCACGGGAAAAAGTTATAAGAGGTTCTTTTGGATCACAATCTTTTTCATAGTACACCAATGAGGTGAAAGAAGTTCTCCACTTGCATGAGTCAACTCTCTTATCCAATCTAACCTGAATCAAAGCAAAATGACGCAGGACACGAAGCAACTTGACTCGATTGAACCTCGAATATCAAGATGAAAAATGTAAACTTATCTGAACTTGGCAATGACCCCAAGAGGAAGATCTAAAACAACCCAAGGCATCAAGTGCCTCAAACCTAGAAAAATTTTGAAATGACATGTACCTAATCCAACCACTTAAAGAGATTGCCAAATTCAGCAACTGGCAATATGATTGCCAAATATTTTTCTTCCATTGGCTGGATGGATGCCCATGAGCAACGTGGGAGTTCGATGAGTTGTACCAGTATTTCAAAGCCAATGCATCGTATGAAAATAAATGTTAAAATAACCAAAAAGAGATGATTGGCATAAGTTAATCATTTAGCATAGGAAGCATGGTTTTCACTTTGAATAGTTTGTGCTTATCTACTCTTAACAAACAACAATTGGATTGGAGAGCCAGAAATCTCAAACTGCAATTCCAGATAGATCCATGATTCAAATGCATTATGTATTTGCAACTATTGGAGATTCAAGCCTCCAATCCCACACCAAAAAAGGTATTTGCCCCATGGCACTGCATCCTTGTCAAGACAAGCCAGATTGGATAAAAAATAGCAGGTCCAATGCAGGCATATGGATTAAGACAAACAAGTTGTACGTTGAAGACTCCTCTGCAGGATTGTAGCCACTAAACGGAATGAGCTTAGGCTCTTGCAGATCCTTTCTCATTTTCCTGAAGCGTGTATTCTCTCTTCATTTCTTCCAAGACAGCATCATTGGTGCTGCCATAACAAAATGCTTAAGAAATGAGTACTTTCAAATTTATTGTAGATCACAATTTGTAACATGTTTGTTAATTTTAAACTAACCACAGTCAACATGGCCAAATTTTTTTCAAAAGAGAGTTTACATTTTTTAGGTTTCCATTTTCTCAACAAGCTCTCAGGTAATGAAGAAAAGGGAAAAGGAAACAACAAAACAGGTAGCAAAACAGCCTGCATTACCCATGTGCACTCATTCTAAATTAACTACAGAACGGCTTTCTATATCAAGATGGAAAAATGTAAAACCTACTTCCTTTCAACCATACCAAGGCAAGGAATTAGGTTATTCTTCCTCTCATTTCTCATGTCATCTCTAAACTGCTACTTAGACTTAAAGGTCGCATATTGCAATGACTACAAAGTTACATACAAGATACCAAACACAGCGTGCAAAGCTTAACAATCAACACAGATACTGTAATACCCCAGGCCCAAACATCACTGCTCAAAACAACTTCTTTAGCTGAAAGGCAAAACCACTGACCTCAAAAGCGTAAACTCAAGTTGCTAGTCTTTTCATTCATACTTATATCTGATGTGAGATGGGAATCACAATGCTCCCCACTCAAATCCATAATATCCTTGTAAAAGCCACACATCACAATCGTAAAAAGGAACTTACAACGACAGGGACCAATATCACACCACCACCGTGTGAACTGACTAGGTTGGGACATGCTCAAACCAATTGTAATGATTCAGACCCAAGCACCACTGATCCAACAACTTTTTGGACTGAAACCTTGGGTTTCAAAAGCTTAACACTGTCAAGTTGCGAGTGGTGAGTTACTTGAACGCTTATAGGGGTCTTATCACTCACACTTATATCTAATGTGGAATAGGATACAACAATAGATAATTGGATTAGTGTTATAGCCCACTAGTATAGAATGGAGTCCCTTCATTATTTATAATTAGCAGGGAGTTTTATTAAAATAAATTTATAACTAAAGAGACATATATGCAAATTAGGGCTGCAAACAACTCAACCTAGTAGCCAAATTAACATACATAAAAACAAGAGGAAGTTCATGAGTCAACTTGTTTCTATAGGGCAAGATATTGTTTAAGACCAGGTTTGAAAGTTTGAAAATCAAAAACCATACTTGGATTCCACTTTTCAAGAAGAGTAAAAGAATCATCTTATTTTATTGGAAAGTTTTTTATTGGGTTGTTAAAGATTTAGGATTAAAGTTTGTTAGAAAACCCTATAGGCTATGACATTTAGATTCACACTTTATGAATTTTGGTAACAGGATTTATTCTAAACATTCAAATAAATGTTAAGCATGTATTTATGACGGGTTTAAAGGGCAGAATCTAAAAGAATTAGGATTCATATAGATTATCACAGAATTCGTCATGAGTGAACTGAAATCACAACAAGTCGATTGGTGTATCACAGTAAACAACTAGCCTAGTTGAGTCTACTTTATAATGAATAAAACAGAATTGGATTTTGAGTTTCCTAAGTCAAGATATCTCATTTTCTTTGGGGGCTATGCATGTTCCTTAATAGTAGCACTGATTGAACATCTGAGGGCAGTGGTTTTGACCCAAAATGTTGTTAGGACAGTGGTGCTTGGCCTGGAACATTACAATTGATATCAGAGCATTTGCTAGCCTAGTGTGGGCTCACATTGGGTTGGCGTGATCTTGCCCCTATGGTTGTGGTCCTTGATTGTTGATTTCGTTGTGTGAACTTTGATAAAGACATCAAGGATTTGAGTTAGTAGGTTGAGGGCTGGGGGGAAGGGAGGGTTGTGATTTGACATCCCACATCAAATAGGAATGTTATTGATAAATCCCATATAAAAGTTCAAGTTACTCAATACCAAAAACTTAAGCATAAGAGAGCCAGCAGTTTTGGCACAAAAATTTGTTGGGCTAGTCTTGCTTGGACCTAGGGCATTGCATTTAAAATCAAAGCCTTTTAAATGTTAACAATAGAATTTGAACCTTGGTCTCAATGGAGAATTAACATCTTACTACCATTGATGAGTTATATGTTTGTAATGCCTAGATCCCATCAAAACCCTGTAGTGTAGTTTAACATGTTTGAGCAAGAGCTGTACTAGGATGGGTAACCTCATAGGAATTCTGTGTGTTGTACCCCTAGTCACTATTGCCAGGAAGCATGGATCTTCAAAGAAAATGAGATCTTGGCTAAAGGAAACTTGATAGAAACTAGACTCCTTTTGGACTAAAAATTTCTCAAAGTAAAAATTCACTACTTAATACAAAATTTAATTTAAACTTACAACTTGCTAGGATTTTGGTTGTCACACATGATAGGTTTAGAGATAATCTTCATGAATCCTAATTTTCTTACATTCCATTCCAGGCCTTCAACAAATCATAAGTTTATGCTTAATACTTATTTCCATTAGAATAAATCCTAATCGCCCAAATTCATCAATTGATAAAAATACAAATCTAAATTGCATAACTTTAGAGGGTTTTTGACAAACTTATACTCTAAATCTCAGGCAACTAAATAAAATCTTTCCCGATAAAAGAAAAGGTTTTTTTACACTATGAACGTGAAATCCAACTATGGTTTCTAATTTTTGAACTTTCAAACTTGATCTTGCGCAATTTCTTGCCTTATACAAGATGCATGAACATTCTTTTGATTTTACATATGTTAATTTGATTACTAGATTTAACTTACCTCTACCCCTAGTTTGCTTATAAGTCCCTTTTTTTAAATAAATTTATTTTTAATAAAACTCCACATAATTTATAGAAGATCAAGCAACCCCATGCTATACTAGTGGGCCGTGGTAATACTCTAGCCCAATTTTAAATTGGCTAGAGTATTGTAGATACAAAGCTATCAAAATGTCCAATGGGATGTAAGGCAAATGGTAATTAGGGAAGCTCTTAAGTCTTATGCCCTTTAGAAGTGTAATAAGGTAGTATGTACTAATGTAAAAAAAGACCTGAGAAAATTATCTCCAGAAAGTCCAATAGGAAAAATTGGAAACTTCAAGGAATGACGTAAAACAAAAAACAGTTACATTTAAATTGAGAATAAGGCATTTTCTTTGCAATTAAATGCCTAGTTCATACATTACTCAAAAGTTATTGTTTTAAATTTGAGAACAAGGCCATTATATTTCCTTTCACTTCGCTAATAGCTTGATTAGTACATCAATAAGTGGAATATCTTGAGATCACACAAAAAGGAATGGTCTAAATTAAACTAAACATGAACTGTACACTTTAAACCACCTAGTGTTGTCATCCACTACTATCCAATACCAGCAAGCCTATAATATTCATCACCAACAATTGGCCTTCAATGAACTAGCAGTAATAAGTAACCCAGTTAAAAGCAATTTATGTCACTAAGCTTAGGAGATGGAAGCAAGTCCATATCCTTAAATATCAACCAACTAACCAATAAATTCACATCTACTAAGGGAAACTTTCCTTCTCATCATTAAGAACTTGGTTTCCCTTTGGCACAATTTAACAGCATCTTTCCTCCAAGTAAGGAGGTTAACAACCATCGAAAAACTCAATCAGCAGATGGTTGAGCCACTAAAAGCTAAGGAGGGTGTATTTATGTGGAGTATATGAAAAATGAAAGAATTTTAAAAATACTTCATTTCACAATTGATTGTTTGGGTAACAATAAACAACATTCTAAGAAACTGTGCAATACCTTCCAAATGCACTAGAATCCTATCACCCATCATCCCAGCCATCAAAATTGCTACCTGGAGCACGAAAAGCACCATTAAACTAACTCTAAGACAGCTTTATAACAGTCATAGACTCACCATTGACCTCTCCAAATTTCTTAACCTAAGTCTGAAATTACCAATTCAAATTTCTAAACTGAGCTTGCAAGTCAACTACCAAATTTCTAAACAAAACTTGCTCAAGGGACAAAGGAGAAAGAAAAAGAAGTTGCTCTGTGTGTGTGTGAGAGAGATGAAAAATGAAGACAGCTTTGAGATAGATGCGCCAAGGGATGTAGGTTAAGTCGAAGGTTGGGGCAAGACAAGATTTCCGGCCAAAGATAATAAAATCTATTCACCAAGAGTGACTGGGTGAGACAGCTTCTCTCTCTTCTGGCATTTTGTTCACAAATACTTGATTTGGTAGACTGCATTCTGCACTTTGAAATGCCAAATGCTGAAATTGAGTGTGTAATTCAATCCCTCAAAATTTATATCCTACAAATGCTGATGAATATGCCAAATTCATCATTTCTGATTTGCTGAAAAAGCTGTATTTGACAAATTGAAATTTCAAAATTGATTTTTAAAATATGATTGCTCTTTGAACACATTTATACCTAGCTGTTTTTAAATGTCACCATGCTCAATTGATAAAGTAATCCTATCCCAATTTATCTTTAAGAAGCATACACAAGTTACAACCACCATGGGAGCACAAACTACAGCAGTGCCGGCATTCACCCCAAACTTAAAGAATTGAATCTGTAGACATAACCAACAAGAAAATATGAACCTGTAGTCCCCTATCCATTCACCGCCCACACACTCAGAGAAGAAGTCACTAATGCCACACCTATTAATATGGAACCTTGGCATAGAAGTAAATGGCCATAGCTGGCCATAAGCTGATAATATGCATTTACTTACATCTTGTGCATTCAAGATATACTTGATGATGGCATATTTGTAGAAGTAATAATAAAACAAGATAATCTTATTTCTTTAAATGCTTGAAAGAAACTTATCTCAGAAAGGACATCCATTTAGAAACATCATACAAACTTATCATCCAAAGTTTTTTCTTTTACCAAAAGAACAAGAAAGAAACCTTAATCTTTAATTGGAAACTCATTAAGGCTGCAATCAAGTTATGGTTCCAGAAATATTAAACAACTTTTATAAGTGGTGTTGGTGTAGACCTTGATCCTATATAACTACTACACAGTTTGTTCTAAGGACTTGGTAAAAAATTGGGAGACAGTCTCTAATAATTTATAGTTCCAACAAGTCAAGGTCTCAGAAGTGTTGATTTAAATACAGTTCTGCCCTTTAGTGTTTCTGCACAATGTAAGTGCTCTTAGAATTTAAACCTATGGCCTAGAAACGGACAGCCCAAACTTTTAATATTGCACCGTATAATCGTCAATCAAACTTTTCTAATTTGCAGGTATTCCTATGCATGTGTATGCCTAAAGAAGCCCTGAAGAACTTTGTTGCTAATATGTGAATGCTAATATGCTAATTTGCTTTGCAACATCAATTGCAGGGCTATAGCAAACTCAAATCAATATACCTAAACAGATAATTTGCGGAAATGGTTATGATGTTCACGCTTTAACTCTTATATAATGTCTGAGACAGCAACCCTCAGAATTGTAGTCAATATGATGCACCTACATACAAGAGTTTTCATCAATAAAGCTATAGTAAACATTTCACAATTAACTATCTATAATCGAGCATCGATATGCTTGCCAAAAAAATTGCAATGCTGGAAATCATTACTAGGCAAAAATTCACAATAGTGTCCCAAGGAAACACTCCAATGGTCGGAACTTAAGACTTTCAACTTGAAAGTTCCAAGGTCGAGTCTTGGGGATGCAAGAGTGAGGCTCATGAAATGAAATATAGCTATCTCCACTTCATATAGAAAAAAAATCCACATGCACAAAAGAAATATCTTTAAGTAAAATAAACAAGATTCATATATTTCAGCAAAAGAGACAGTATAAATTTTCGATATAAAGAAAGAAAAAACTTAAAATAGAACTCAATTATACTAATCTGCTTCAGCATATCACTAGTGTAGCTAAAGATGAACCAATTTCAAGATATAAGTCCAAGTTGTCCTTAAAAAAAAAGAAAGCAAAATTAAGGAAAAAAGGAAGAACTTACTATTGGTGAAGACAATCATTTAATTCTTTAGCTTGTTTACGACATTGCCATACAATAGATATAGTCCTCCCGGCAGCACATTGAGCATATTTCGAAGTGTAATGATCACATTCTTTCAGTGCCTTTTGCTTCATTTTGCTCCTTAAAGCTGAACAAAACCCAAATCAACCCATTTCACAATTATAACCATCCAGCCTTTTCTGTGCTCAGAAAATTTTAGAAAGTAAAAGAAAATTGAAATGAAGAAAAGCAGGGGTTTTAGAAGTAAGGGTTGAGTTTGTTTTTTCTTTTTCTTTTTCCTTTTTTAATGGCTAACCTTCTTCAACTTTCTTCTTCACGTGATTCTCACGTGCTTCCTGTACGTAACCCATTGCTAGAAATATGGGGACTTCCTGCGGCTACTGATCAAAAAGGCAATCAAAATGTTTCAGAGGAAGATGGTCAATTGGTTATGTTTAAGTTTCTATCGATGCTGGTGATTTTCTCTCGCCTCCTGCTGATGTTTACATCGCTTGGGGCTATTCTTTGGGCCAATACTGATCAAATGGTTGGTCCAGCCCATTACTGTTTGGGTCGATTGTTTGGGCCAAACTGATCAAAGTGGTCCAACCCATTACAGATTGAAATACCAACAATCAGTACGGCACAGCGGTCGCTCAGGGGGCTCATACCCCAAATCTGCCATTATACAAATCCGGCTCATAATCGAATCATTTTATATCATTTTAATTTGACAATTATTTTTTAAAAAATATATGTTAATAGAAATTTTTTATTTGATTTGTTTAATAGCACTTTTTCGCATAACTCTATCCAAGTCAAGCATTTACCTATAAGTAAAAAGAAGCCCTAATGAAGCTTTCACTTTTGATCACATTTTTGACCTCTTTAAGTGCCACGTCTTGAGTGTTTTTAGTTGACGTGTTGCGATAGGAACAGCTAACAAAGCTTCTATTCTTAGTAATTTCTTTGGTGCGTTTTGCATTGATTATAGAAAAAATAGACTTACATTATGGAGTGGGATTTGGTTTTCCCTATGGCCCAACAAAGCATCAATTTTGTGATATAAATCCAACGTGCTGGTTTCCCCACCATTCTTCAACACTCATTTTCTATATAAGTAAAAGGAAGCCCTAATGAAGCTATCACATTTGGCCACGTTTTTGGCCTCTTTGAGTGTCACGTCTTAAGTGTTTCTACATGATGCGTGGCGGTGGGAATAGCTAATAAAACTTCCATCCTCGGTAATTTCTTTGACATGTTTTGCATTGATTATGGGCAAAATAGACTTACATCATGGGGTGGGGTTTGGTTTTCCCTGAGGTCCAACAAAGCATTAGTTCTGCGGTATAAATCCAATGTGCTGGTGTCCCCACCATTCTTCAGCACTCATTTTCTATATAAAACAAACACTTTATATTTCTCACCAAATAAATACTAATCTTCTTTGACGTATTTGGTTCAAAGCTTGAGTATATTCCACATAGACAAATTTGCTTAGTGTCTTTTTTTTTTTCATTTAGAAGGAAAAAAATGTAACGAGACCATGTCTTGGGCAAGAAAAAGCTTTCAACCTTGAGTCAGATGTTAGGTTTAGGAAAGAAAAACTTTTCAACCTTGGGTCAGGTGTTGGTTGATGCGTTTCTCTATCTTCGTTTTCCAATATTTTGCCCGTGTGTTGTAGTCGCGTGTGTGCAATGATTTTAGTCCACGAAGTTCTTTTCAAAAGTGGTTTTTTTTTTTGTTTTGCGGCTATGTATGCTCGATGGTTTAGCGCATCAGGAACTGGTTTCAACCAATTTCCTTTGTACGATCTGATACGTATGTGGCTGAAATGGATGCTCGATTTATTTTCAGCCGCTCAATGTGGTACCATTTTCTTCAGGTCTTTCATACATTTTATCCCTCAGTTTTGTCAATTTGGATAAGAGTTATTTCGGCTTTTTCAAAGTTTTCTTCCATCGTTTTTTGCTTTCGATTGTTTGATCTTACCTTTTTTGCCAAATTCTTCGTGTTTTCTTCCGTTCTTTACAAGGTTGTTCTTGGTTTCCTTTTTCTTCAGCTCGTGATGGTTTTGCTTTTAAAGGTCATTCTTTGCCACTTCTATTATTAATGGATTTTCATTTTGTGTGTGTATTTGAAACTAAAATGTGAGTAAACTAGTTCAGTTGTGTTTTGAGTTTACTAGTTTGTGTTTGGAAACAACAAATTCTTTGTCTATGTATTTGAAATTGAAATGTTAATAAATTAGTTTTGTTGTATTTTGAGTTTGCTGGTTTGTGTTTGAAAACAACAAATTCTAATTGTGCTTTTTGAGATTTGGTTTTCTTTTCTGTTTTGGGCTTAAGGTTAGTTTGTGTTTATTCAAGATTCTGTCTCAGTTTATAAACATGAACGATAAAGATTTATTTTTTTATTCTTTTTTGGACTTGGGAAGAGAAAGTACAAAAGAAATAATTTGCTCAAATTGTCTTTAAAATTTATGCTAATCCTGAATGATGTATTCATTATTTTAAAAAATCGATATTATGAGAGCCACCAAAGATATCTGATTATCCAGGATCCCTTTTTAATTTCAAAAATCATGGACAGAAATCCAGTCCAAATCCGTTCAAAGACATTCTGTCAGACCAGTAAAAATATGTATTGCAATAAGGAATCAAATTATTAACTGCGTTATTTGTATCAAATTATGCTATGAATTGTTTAGATACAATAGTTCATTTTCATGTAACCTTCCCAACTGTTAGTTGTCACTTTTGTTTCCTTGGAAAGATATCTCTATACTTTATATTTGATCCAACCTTTTAAATTTAATGATTATTATCTTATACATTGACGATAGAATTTATATAATTATATCAACTTCAATCTATATATTTAGTTGAGAAAGAAGGTTTAAGATAACATTTAAACCTCTATTATTAATATAGTTTGCACATTGATTTTTTTTTATTTTCTTTCTAAGAAAATATATTATCTATGGTAATAATAAAATTTAATTTAATGTTTATTATTATTTTTTAGAGAAGTTTAAAGTTCAAATCTTTTAGTTTTGAAAATCTTTATATAAAAAATAAATTTTATTATATATTTTAAGGATAACAAAACCCAATTTAGCTTTCAAACTTTGTACCAATTTATCTATTTAAAATGTTTATTTTTAAAAAGCAAAGGTTAGATGATTTATTTTATTTCATAGGCTAACTCCACCCACTAATGCTACCATTGTGTTTGGGATGCTGCTTAACATGTTCTACCTTTCAAAAAAAAAAAAATACTACCATTTTGTGTTTTTTTTTTTTTTTTGTTTTTCTTAAACTATTTGTTCTTAAATACCCTTTATATGTATATACTTAGTTGATCTGTAGGCTATGATGTAAAGCAGTACTTGGAATAATATGTAAAGGTTTTAAGTTGAATTGTGATTGTGGTTGATTTGGCGTGTATCTGGGATTGAAAAGAATAGTAACATAAGGTGTTTTGATGGCAAAGTCCCAAAATGGCAAGGAGAGCATAAAATGTCAAATATTTGGAAAGTTGCACATATAAAATTTTTCCTTTTTTTATCATAAACTATTGGTATAGATGGAGTTCAAGATTATTACTTGCATTAAATTTTGCATGAATCAGTATTTACATGCAAGTATCTATAATTTAGGCTTCTCAAACATGTCAATAAAAACACATAAGAAGATTATTTTCTTAGCTTATCTTGAGTAAAATTCTTAAAGATTTTAAAATCATGTGGATCACAAGCAAAAAAGATTCTTCAAGATTTTAGCAAAGGGGAACACTAGATTTTATTCATTTCAATATTAAAAATTACAAAGGAAAAACAGTTCACAAACGCTGCTTTTGATTTAAATGGTGACTAATTTTGAATCTTGAGCAACATAAAAACATAATAACATGCGTGTGCGGTAACTTACAATAGCATACTGCAGGACAGTCATATGCTATGACTTTGTTATATACAATCTTGATTTTGTATATGCTTAGATTGTTGGCAATTGCTAAACAATGAATTTTGTTATTAAGTTGGAAACGAATGCAAAAAATGGATGATGCTATTTTGTATGGCTTTTGCAAAGAATTCTTCAATGATCATTTTTTTTTTCTGCTGATTAATTTCTTTATACTTTATGCTTTTATTGGAACTGTTGAGATTGCTTTTAGAGAGTATTTCACAACTATTATTCAGGCCAGTACTTGATGGGAGTTGTACAATTGTTTCTGTTCGTTGCTTCCTTCCTATTTTATGTTTTTATTAAAGTAGTTAAGAGTGTCATTCTGCGTCATTGTTGATTCTTCAGTTATTTTTATTGTTTAATTTCTTTGTATTTTATGCTTTTATTGGAGTTGTATAGGTTGTTTTTGCAACATATTCTTGAATGATCACTCTCTTTTCAAGTGAAAACTGCTACCCTACCTCATGCTACATGAGGGCTGCATATCTATTTTTTTGGCAAGACCAAGAGTGAAATTAACAGCCATTACATTTGTTTATAGAAGCATGTTATAATTGTACACGCATCATGCAACCTTCCTTTTAGAGTAATAAATTGTTGTAGCACCCAAGCACGAAGCGCAAACATATTTCTAGTGTTAGTAACAGTGATGCCCCTTAGGTTGTGTAAGGGGCCAATAATGAAATATTTGACCAAGTGATGGCTCTAACTCATTGTAAATATAGGTTTACACATTATGGAGATTTTTTTTTTATTGCTTAGAGGAAGGTAGGTTTTAATATAATCTTTTAAACAAAAAAAATATAAATATTTATTATTGATTCAAATATTCGAGAGTAACATTTTTTTAATACATGTAATGAAGTTTAAAGGGGCAAAGTCAATTTGATTTTTGAAGTTTAATCTTTCTAAAACGTGACAATAATCACCAAGCCAATTTTGAATTGTTATTAAAATAAATGGTTAATTATACAATAACAAATTATTTATTATATTTTATTAGAATAAGTAAATAATTAGATTTATAAAAAAAAAAGAAAGTAATTAAATGTTGGTAGTTTAGATCTTACTAATTGAAGCGTTAAAATGAAAACTCTTTTCCTTATTTAATTGAATCATGCACGATCTTACACTTGAAAAGAAACTATTAAATAAATCACTCTCATCACATCAATTATAAGCTTATTCAATTGCAAAGTGTCATGCAAGATTGTTCTCAAATTTAAATAAACAAACGATTAACTCACAATTATCCAGGAATGATTAAGGTTCCTTCTCATCTCTTTTGGTTCTCTCTTTTTTTTTTTTTTTTAACTTTCTATGGACTTGCCTTTATTTGACTAACTCTCTCATTAAATTATGATAACCACAGTTTGATTTTCAATTAGTTTTCAAATAATATTTTTCATTTTAACCTTCTATAGTCAATTTTTGTGGAAAAAATTGAAATTTATTTCCTAGATTTTTTATGTCAAACCACTCAATATTTGTATGTTGGAACATTTTCAAATAAAATGTTTATTGGAAAAATCATATTTTTAAATTATATCTGTTGAAAATAAAAAAAATAAAAGAAAAGTCACGTCTGTTAGGAAAAACCAAAAGTTATGTCTATTTGAAAAAAACATTGTTTGAAAAAGCACAAATTGTCTGTTAAGAATAGGCATTTAAGTCTATAAAAAAGACCAAGGCATATATAACATATTCCAAAATGGTAAAGGTGTTATAATTTGTTTATATGTGGATAATATGTTAATTTTTTATACGGATTTGGAACAAGTCCAGGAGACAAAGAAGTTTTTGTCAAATAACTTTGCAATGAAAGATATGGATGTAGCAAATGTCATTTTAAAAATTAAAAAATTCCAAGATGCAAATAGTATAACTTTATCACAATCACACTACATTGAAAAAGTGCTTAAAAAAGTTTGATCTTAGTAATTGTATACCAACATCTACACCCATGGATCTTCAAATTAAATTAGTACTTAATGCTGGTAGCGCTATTGATCAAATACAATATGTAAGAGTAATTGGTTGCTTAATGTATGCAATGACATGCACCGGACCAAATATAGCATTTGTTGTTGGAAAGTTAAGTAGGTATAAAATAATCCAGGTACTTTGCATTGGTAAGCCATAAATTGAGTACTAAGATACCTAAAAAAAAATCAATTATGGACTTTGCTATAGTGAATATCTATTAGTACTAGATGTTAGGATGGGCCCTACAACTAATTGGGATTAATTAAGGCTTGAGTCCATTCATGTTTATCCTTGCAATGATATTTGATCAATTATGAATTATGTTCAATTGATCAAAAGGTTAAATAATGATTCATATAAAATGAAACTTTCTTAAGAACAAAACATAGAGATGAATATTCAAGAAAGAAAGCAACTTCATATTGCGATATGATTTGATCCATATCTCTCCAACATATAAAACTCATTATGATATTCCAAACCAATATGATTCCAAGCATACATTGAGATGTATATATATGTGCAATATGATGAAATATTTAAAAGAGTTTGAATATTACTCTCATAAAGGATCTTGGATTTAGTAGGAGCACAATAACAATAAACAAAAAATTTAAAAGGGGCCAAATGGCATAACAGAGAGTGACCTATGCACATGATGCTTACAGCATAATCTAGTTGGAATGGTTCTAAGGAGCAAAAGGGAATATACGTGTGTATAAATAAAGTCATATACATCTTATTAAAAAGGGCTCTAATAGGAAGATATTTAGATCGTTAGTCCATGGAATTAATAAAGGTTCTGAACATTGTCAATGTAACAATAGAGCCATACTAGTAAAACTTGGGTCTCATTGGACCTAGATATAGTAATATGACATGATGTGATGCATGGACATCATGAAGATAGATAAAAGCAATTAATCACATTAAAGGGCACAAGCAAGTCTACATGGAGACACGATTGCTAGATGGATTGAATCCACATATGATGAAGTAGCAATTGGTTTTGTGCTAGTGGAGATGTTGGGATGAGCCTTACAACCAATTGGGATTGGTTAAGGTTTGATTCCAATTATGCAACAATATCATTCATGTTGAATGATTAAAGGTTTTCCTTCATTAATAAGACGTTAATTATAATGGGCTATAAGTATAATTGGATGAAGTCCATAAGATTAATATGCTTTGCAAAGGAACTGTAATGAGTTACAATTATGAGATCTCTATGCATCGAAGCATAATCTCTAAATGTTCCTGATCGATGTATTTTTGAAACTGGACATCAATGATACCTAGAGACTGGTACATTCTACGTTCCTTACTTAGTAAGTAAGTAACCGATCTCATAGATTGAAGTATAAAGATACTTTAAATTAGAATGTAGGTGTTTGCCTAGGAGAGCAAGTTCATTGAATATGACCCGCCATGAGAAGTGCATTAGGTATTTCACTTAAGTGTCTATACAATATTTCTCATATGTTAGTTGTGTAAATACTCTTTAGACTTGAGACACTAAATTATCTTATGTGTGGAATGTTATGTTTTAATCTTATCCTTATGGGTGCTTAATCAAGAATGCCAAAACAGGATGCTTTTGGGTATAGTTTAAAGCATATGAAGGCAAATAAGTGATTAAATAAGAATCATCACCCTAAGTAATTCAGGAAACATATCCTAACAATTCTTGATTGTTATTAGCTTATTGAAGTCCTTGGCCAAGACAACTTAGAGATTATGAAAAGAGTTTCATAAGTCTTTATAAAATTGATGATCAAACGTCAAGAACGAATATAGAGATCAATAATAGTAGATACTGCACCATACTCTTATCATTTCCGAGATATATGATGAGGGAATGAATTACATTGAAAACTAATCATTCAAAGGTTGAGTCAAACCATCTTAGCTCTTTTAACATTTGGGTCACTATGTTGGATTGCTAGATCCCAACCTTGGTCTATGAACTTTAGGTAGTTGATTGATTAATGATACATTTAAAATAGTTTAAATTTATCTAATTCTAAGTTTGACTTAAGAATTATGTATTAAGTTCATTGTCAACATGTTAAAAGCCTAATGAGTCACACACTTAAAATAAATGTTGAAAAAAAAAATGGGAAAGGTGATTAAGTTAGACTTAATTAAATTAGAAGTTATGAGCTTCTCAAGTACTTGATTAAAATTGTTTACTTAAGTTGTTTTGCTTAATTAATTAAATTGTTTAATTAAGTTATTGGGCCTAATTGATTAAATTAAACAATTAAGTTAACTAAGCTTCTTAAGGACTTGATTAAAATTATTTAATCAAATTATTGGATTAATTGGCATTTATATAATAGTTTTGTAATTAGGGTTTAAAATTAATCCATGATATAAATGCCTTGCTATAGCCTTTAAACAAAAATAAGAGAATGGTTTAAAAATTAGAAGAATGACGCACTTGAAATTCCTTTTGCCTTACCACCCTTTATGTGAAGAAAAAATAGTTTTTCATTCACTTGATTTCTTTTGTATATTCAACCTCAAATTTTTTTGTGGATTATCAGTTTGTGAAACCCATCTTTGCTAGCACATTGTTAAGGCATAGCACTCCCAATCCTTAAAGAAGGATTTTCTAATTCATTGTTGTGGATTACCATTAAAGGCTACATAAGTATTCCTTAGATAGTTTTAGTTTGCAACAACCAAGCTAAGGTGGTTGAGCTTTTTGAAAGTTATTTTGGTGGTTTAACAAAGGATTCATCAGCTTTTATTATTTAGGTAAAGTGATATGATCTTATATTTTATTTGTTAATTTAATTTTGTACTCAATTTGACATGAAAAAGATCCTAGGAGGATAAGGCGTAATTCAATTTGTTAATTTTATTTTTGTTACATTTTTATTTATGTATGATGCATAATCAACCCTCACCCAACACTAGAAAGATATTTGGATGCTAGTTAGATTACAAGTTTAGAAGATCATATTTCCACAAACATATGGATCTTCATGCCTAGTGAGGGTGCCATTTTTAAGGAGTCTAAAAAACAAATGTGTATAACGGATTTTACCATGGTAACCGAATTTATTGCTTTGGTTGTTGCCACCAAGGAAGCCTAATGGCTAAAAAATTTTTTTTATGGTGTGCCTTTATAGCTTAAACCAATTTCTCCAATTTCTATCCGTTGTAATAGTGAAGCAACTCTCACAAAAGCATTTAGCCAAGTGTATAACGGAAAGTATAAACATATTGGATTAAGACATAGCTATAACTTTTGTGAGGTCTAATGAAAACTTAACAGATCTTTTGACAAAAAGTCTTGCTAGAGATCTTGTAAATAAAATCTCAAAGGGATAGGGCTCAAGCTCATAAATTGAAAGTCACCCATGGTGGAAACTTAACTCAACGCTTAGTATGAAATCAAGTCTTAAGTTCAGTAAGATAAAGTACATCATCTGTATGTGATGGCTAGCACTATAATATGATATATTACATTCCATCACAAGTAAAGTGCTATTTACCCGTAATGGTAAGGAAAAGATGAGTTATATACTTTTAATAGACCCATAACATAAAATTTGTTAGAATGCTTTAGTTACGGGGACATTCTTAATGTGATCTACCTATGTGAGTGTAAAGTGTGGTCGCTTCTAAGAGCTCAAGAGCTTGGCAATAATAACACTTATGGAAAAAGGATGCAAACGCATGACCATAAAAACGTCATTGGATACTGTGTATTCATTGATGTTGAAATCATTGTGTGAGATGTGTTCGGTTAACCAAATAAAATAGTTGATTCAAAACATAGTCTATCATGCAATTTTGGTTAATTTTATCATGCTTTCACTATGTGAAGGTTCAATCGGAAGACAACTTCATTTTTGCAATCGACTTTTTAAATTATCAAAAATTTGGATTAATTTGAAAATGGTGGGGGATTGTTGGAATATTTTCAAATAAAATATCTATTGGAAAAATCGTATTTGAAAATTATATCTGTTGAAAATAAGAAAATAAAAAAGGAATCACGTTTTGTTGGGAAAAACTAAGAGTTATGTTTATTTGAAATAGATAAGTGTGACTGTTTGAAAATAGCACAAACTATGTTTGTTGGTAATAAGAATTTAAGCCTATAAAAAGGACCATCCTTTGGACTACAGTACAACAAAAAATAGTAAAATCTTTTCTTTCTTTCTCTAACATTCTCTAAGTTTTCTTATATATTATTTAGCTGCAAAAAAATATTATACAAGTTTGATAATCTTGTCATACTTCGATAAGTGCTCAGTGGATTAATTTCGTCAGTGCAAAATGTCATTAATCACTGGCCTTCATTGTATCTTCGAGGTTTATACGCCGATAACTCTTTTACAAACTACAAGTAAAAATGAATAAAACCTTAAGGACGGTGACGTTGATATACGCATTAAAGTTAATTTCTACATTTTCCAATTCAATGTTTTAACAAAACCATATTCACCACCTTCAAGTTTTGACATTGAAAATCTTTTCTGCTAGTTGTTGAATTAGCCAATTGTTCGATTCATGTGATTTGTAAAGTCACCCAAGTTTCTTATTATCGTTTTGACTAATTATACACAAGATTCTTGCTCAAAATCTCATTTTTTTTTAATGACAAAATTCAATTCTTATCGATTAATTTGATATCGACATGATTCAATGACGTGGCATTTTATTATTAAGTGAGTCTATAATTGACGTGAAAGGAATGATTTATTTAATAAATTTTAAACGCTTGAATTAAATATTTAAATTTATGATAAGTGAAAAAATTTCATATTCAAAAAATCAAGATTGAATTCCTCTGTTGATTAAAAAAAGAACATGCATGGTCATTTGCTTGGAAAAAAAAGAAAAAACTATTAAAAAGGTGAATGCATAATAATTGAGCATGCTGTATCAATTCAAATGCCTGCGTAATAGGTTTGGCTAATACAAGCATTCTGTTTCGAGAAAGATGGGCTGGCTGGGGGGGTTGTTCAATATATAATTTTGTTTCTTTTTTTTTTTAGTGTTAAACTCATCCATTTAAAAAAGTCAATTGTATTGCACTCTACCAATAGAACCAATCCACCAAAAGCTACATTAAAAACTCTTCCAAAAGCAATTGACAAAGCTCTACGTGTTTGCATTTGCATGCCTCTCTTTGCTTTACTACATTTGTATTTCTTTACGTCAACACACACTACTTTCGAATTTGAGAGTCTTCCCTAAGTAGGGATGGCTTGCCGTGCCATGCCTGCTCCCCCATTCATGTTTAGCCTTAGGGTTACGAGTCTTTCTGTTGGTTTCTGTATTGCAATTTCACCTTAAAAATATAAACCCAAGTCGAGTTATACGATAAAAGTTTGGGATTCCTTGTAGGATTAATGTATAGGCTTGTGAGCTATGATCAATTTATTGTCATTTTCAACAATAAAAAAAAAACAAGTGGAAAAAGCTGTTCTTAAGCAGGGATTTTTGTTTCCCTATTGAAGAGGACAAGGCAACATAAGCAGGCAAGACAAGGTTGATTGCTTTACTTGTCTAGCAATTGAATAAAGGGAGATTTTTTTTTTTAGCCATTAAAAATAAGGCGTGTTTAAAAATAGCCAGCAAGATAACTTTAACTGTTTTTAGCCAAAAAAGTACATTTTCGGACAAAAATGCCCTTAATGAGACATCTTTGTTCTGGGCACTCTGAAACACCCGGACGGCGGAAAATTATGCAAAGAAATTAGCGAACATCTATTTTTTGCGCAAAACATCCTTTTTTTTTTTTTTGGAGAAGCTTGTGCAAAAGAAAATAATGTTGCATGAGATGGATTTTCTGAATGTTCGGACATGGCATTCAGATAAACCGAACGAGGAGGGGAGGTGGTCGTGATGAATCGGAAGCTTGGAGCACGATGTGAAACCGGAAATCCTGCTTAAGGAGGTGAATCGAAAGGAGAAAGACGTAAATGCAAAGCACGAAATGGTCGTGCTACAGCAATAGGGACAGGCCATTGGGTTTAGGGTTTGTGAAAGGGAAAATGTGGCACGGCAGGGTGCAGAGTTGGTGACACGGCAGGGTGCAGAGTTGGTGACACGGCCAGGGTGCAGAGTTGGTGACACGCCAGGGTGCAGATGCAGAGTTGGTGACACGCCAGGGTGCAGATGCAGAGTTGGTGACACGGCAGGGTGCAGATGCAGAGTTGGTGACATCCCCCCCTTGATATAGTAAACTTTAGAATTGTCACTAGCCTAATAAATCTGTTTCTCTTAGCCTCCGACCTGTTTGCAATGTCCAACCCAGGCTATTTAAAATCCAGAGTCTCTGGATTTCAAATAGCCAAGGTTGGACAATTGCTTACAGGTCAGAGGTGAAGAGAAATAGATTCATTATTCGACTAGTGGACAACTCTAAAGTTGAATACATCAAGGGCGGGATGGAAACAACTGCAAAAAATGCTCGGAAGAACTGCCGATGAAGCATCGACAAAGTCTGCTTTAGAGGCAACGTACGGTCTGTCTATGAGAACTGAGGAGTTTTGGACTATATATGGTAGAGGAATATAAACCGACCTAAACCGACTTTACCAGTTTAAACGTTTCGGCTACCACTGCGGACCTGGTCGTGACACGCCAAGTGCATGCAGATATTGGTGGTGACACGGCATGGAGCTGAGTTGGTGACACGGCATATGCTGAGTTTGTGACACGCCATGGTGACACGGTTTTGAGTGTGTGACACGGCATTGCTTTAACATCTGACAGGCCATGGTTTGCTTTGAAATATGTGACACGGCATTAATAAAAAGGCTGACACGGCGGATTGAAAAGTGGGCAGTTTCATGAATATCCCTTAATTTTAAATTTTATTTATTCATTTTTCACAGTAAACCGTTCATATTCCCTTTTCCTCATTCGTAAACGTCTGTGTGTGTGAACCAAGGGCTATTCGATTCATTTCTTATTGCGAAAGGTCGAAGGGAGTTCAACTTCGCTGTTTAGAAGGTTAACGACACCACTGCAACAGGAAGAAGAATGTCGGATATCGGTGAAGAGGTACGTGAGACTGGGAAAAAAAAACCACAAAAAAAACCTTCATTGATTTCGGTTTTAGGGTTTATAGGGTTTAGGGTGATACATATGGTCGTCTTTTTTGCGAATGTTAAGTTTTAAACTGTTTGAGTCCTGGTTTGGTGCTGTGTTGACTGGACTTTGGGGTTTAGTGTGTGACAACATCTTCACCTGATATGCATGGCGTCGTGTGACAGCATTTCACCTCATATGCATGGCGTGTGACAGCATTTCACTCCATATGCATGGCGTCGTGTGACATCATTTCACCTCATATGCATGGCGTGTGACAGACGTGTGACAGCATTTCACTCCATATGCATGGCGTCGTGTGACAGCATTTCACCTCATATGCATGGCGTGTGACAGGCGTGTGACAGCATTTCACTCCATATGCATGGCGTCGTGTGACACCATTTCACCTCATATGCATGGCGTGTGACAAGCGTGTGACAGCATTTCACTCCATATGCATGGCGTCGTGTGACACCATTTCACCTCATATGCATGGCGTGTGACAGGCGTGTGACAGCATTTCACTCCATATGCATGGCGTCGTGTGACACCATTTCACCTCATATGCATGGCGTGTGACAGCATTTCACCTCATATGCATGGCGTGTCACAGCATTTCACCTCATATGCATGGCGTGTCAGAACAATTATTTATATAGTTAGTATACCTTTTGGGCATATTATTGGTTAACTGACTCGTGCACGTGTGCCATGTGATGCAGATGCATCGTAGAGAATATGAGGATCTTGACAATGTCCTCATTGTGCCGAGGGAGAAGTGGGCTTTCAATGTCTCAATAAACACCCACTGTAAGTGGTCCCAGCTCCATTACATAAACAAGACTCTCCAAGAGAAGGGGGAGTTGGATGCAGTGAAGCGTACATGCTTCGGAATGCTCCTGGATGTCTATCCGCAAGGCTACTTCAGCGCTGGTCTCCTTCATAACATAATGATTCGTCGAATCAATGAAAGGGAGGCAACGGAGGAGGAGCTCTGGTTTGCTATCGGCAAGAGCAAGGCGCGGATATCGAAGCAGGAGTTCTGCCTTATAACCGGGCTAAAGTTCGGTCCAATGCCCGATGTGTTCGCACGTTCGTACGAGATGGTTGCGGACGAAATTCATGCGAGATACTGGAGCGGCCAGGATAGCATAAAGCTGCAGGCTTTGCTTGACACGTTCCGCGGAGGAAACTTCCAGCGGGAAGGAGACGCGACCAAGATGGCACTCGTCTTGATCGCAAATAACATTTTATTTGGGCAAGACTACCGTAGACGGGTGACACCTTGGTTGCTGTCATTGGTTGAGGACCTTGACGCTTGGAACGCATTTTCGTGGGGCCACTATGTTTGGAGGCTCACCTTGGACTACCTATTGAAAGGGTTCGAGGTGCCTACCTCAAGCGAAGCAAAGGAAAGCCGTTTACGGTACAACATCTACGGCTTTGTATGGGTGATACAGGTATTGTCACATTTACCGCTTTTGTTTGGTTTCGAGAAAATAATTTATTGTTGCACTGTTTAATAATTTACGTTTGATAATGTTTACAATTGACTTGCAGTTCTGGGCATTGGAGGCAATTCTGGTCTTGCGGAAAATAGTAGCCCCCTCTGCTCCGAAGGATAACGTGTACCCGCGAATGTGCAGATGGTAATGTAATCAGAAGCCAAAAGACCTGCACAAGGCGGTTGAGAAGTTCGAGTCATCTAAGCAAGTGAGTGAACAGCTACAAATTGATCGATCCTTCATATTTGTATAAGAAATTTGCCTCAAATTTAAACGTTTGATAAATATTTTTCTTTTGTAGTTATGGGCCCTGGAGACTTTGGAGATCACCCCGGAGGAGGCCAACCGGGAGTATTTGGTGGACCTCGATGTGCCGTTATCGGAGGGCCACCAGTACGTGCCAATCGGGCAGACGGAGGATCGGGGTGATCACATTGGTGTCGCTGCCAGGTCGAAGAGGAGAAGCCTGAAGGAGAAAAGATCCACCGCTTCAAGTAAGCGGATGCGCACCGACTCTCCCAGTGTTGATGAGCCGTTGGCCCCAGAGTTGATGGAACAAGGAGACGACCATGGTGCAGGAAGTGAACAGCCGGTATTTACGGTTCTAACATTTTTTTTTACATCCATTTTGATATGTGATTATCTACTAACATTGATGTGCGTGCAGTTGGATCAACCTACGGCAGATCCACAACCACCCACCGGTCCTCCTCAATCACACATTCGTATTGAGCCGTCGGTAAGTTTGGTTATAACGATTTCTGTTCAAAGTTTCGACATATGTTGAGCTAGTAACAAAGTAACTTATGTCATTGCAGGTCGCGGAGGCCACATCCAGTCCGCAACCAGCAATGGCTCCGACTCCGATTCAACCGCATACTGCCCATGAGCCGCCGGTAAGGATATTAAAGTTGTTATATTGGTTTTCCACACGTTTCCTATATGATTTTATTTTAACACCACTAATATATATGTTATTGCAGTTGACCCAGTCGACAAGAGTCAATGACGGCATAGGCACAAAACGTCAGCTCCGACATATCGTGCGCGAAATGTCGAAGCTGAAGGCATCAATTAAGTCCTTGACTTTTGCGGTTGAAACGCTAGAGGACCGCATCGTTTCACGGGTTCTAGCTGGGCTGAAATCACAAGTACGTTAATCTTTCTGCACTTTTATTTTGCTATTTTAGGTCATTTCGCTATCGAATTTTCACAGTTGTCTCGTTATGTAGGCCGGTCCTTCATCCGACAATGCTGCACCGGGTCACGATGATCCTGATGATGAGCAGCGTGAGGAGCATGGTGCCAGCCTTCAATCAGAAGATGCTGAAGGAGCGGAGGTTGGTGACGCCGATCCTACTGAGCATACTTTCGCGGGACAGGAGGGAGCCCTTCAGTTATTAGAGTCAGCCATAGAGCATCTTCCTCCATCCGAGGCGATCGTCGCGCTTCCAGCAGCAGGATCGGGCGAGCTTGCTCTGACCACTCCTGAAGCCACCAGCTCACCACTATCCTCTGATTACCATCATCTTGCAGCAGCAATTGCCGACCCTACTGAGCGGGCACGGGTGATTATGGTGAGCAAATACCTTGCAAGCCCGTATGTCGACCCCGCATTGACTCGTCGGTCGGTGAAGGACACGATGATGGAAGCATACAAAGCCTTCAAGAAGAACCAGTCCGCGAGGTCAGCTTCTAAATATCAATTCATTGTTGTTTTCTATAGAAACATTAATCCACCATCGCTTATCGAATTCATTTTGTGACATATGCAGGCGTAACGTCGGAATCTTAGGGGATCAAGGTCTTGACTTCTTCACATCGTTAGAGGATCCCCAAGAAGAAATGACAAGTGAACACATCGACGCATGCCTCAGCGTTATCTGTAAACGGGCGACAGGCCCAAAATCGAAGCATTACACTGCCCGTGCATGCGTGGTTGACACGATATTCTTTGTAAGTTTTCTGCAAAAAAATTTATTTTTTTCGAAGCTTTTCAGTGCATTAAGTCTAAACCAATGCAAATTTTTTTTCCAGGACACCATCCGTATGCTACACTTGACATATAAAACCGAAGATGCCCTGTCAAGCATGCAAATTCTGACTGATTTACGGGGGTATGTGGAGGGTGAAAGGCCGACATACGGCAAGAAATGGGAAGAGGTCGATTTCATCCTCGCTCCTTGCAATGTTGATGGGCATTGGGTGGTGACAAAGATCGATTTGGGTAAGTGGAAGATCAAGGTGATCGACTCCGCAACAACTTCGGCAGCGAAGGATAACGGAGTTCGTGCGGAGCAGATGAAGCCACTTACAACAATTTTTCCATTCATCTGTCACCAAGCCGGGTATTTCAATAAAACCCGTCGGAAGAGACGGGATTTGACGCCGATGCCATTGGACATTTCTTTGCCCAGCCCTTCAGTGCATCGGCAGGAGGATAGTCTCAGCTGCGGCATGTTCATGGTAAGCTACATTGACGCAATTTTGCAATCGGAGCCGATAAGAGTTAAGCAGAAAATGATTGCAAAATTGCGTATCCAATACGCGCACGAAATTTTTTCCAACAGCTGTGCGAGCGAACCATGAACATATCGGCAGTTAGTTGTATAATTTTTTTTCTGCACAATACAATTTAGAGATAAATTTTTTGTTGTATACACAATCATAGGAAATAGAATCATTTTTTTATTAATCACTTCATTATATTTTTATACAGAATAAAATTTTTTTGTATAGACAATTTTATACAGGAATACATTATCTTTATGTAATTTTGTATCCAGTGTTGTATCCAGTGAACATATTTTTTTGTATCGCAATTTAGTAATAAGTCAGCGTCTGACAACATTGACAATATGCATGTGGCGTGTCACAACCATGTCTGCATGCTCCTGGCGTGTCACAGCCAGTATGCATGCAGGTGGCGTGTCACCACTATGTCTGCATGCGTCTGTCGTGTCACCCCCAGTATCCGCACTAGCTGCACTGGGCGTGTCACAACCATGTCTGCATGCTCCTGGCGTGTCACAGTCAGTATGCATGCAGGTGGCGTGTCACCACAAATATACCCGAATGCAGACAGCGTGTCATGACCATGTCTGCATGCGTCTGTCGTGTCACCCCCAGTATCCGCACTAGCTGCACTGGGCGTGTCACAACCATGTCTGCATGCTCCTGGCGTGTCACAGCCAGTATGCATGCAGGTGGCGTGTCACAACCAATATCTGCATGCACTTGGCGTGTCAACAGCACGTGTGCATGCACGTCTGCATGCACTTTAATAATTAAAGTAAAAATTTATAATTTTTACAAACGTTACCCTAAATTTTTTTATTAAAAACTAACAAATATATGAAAAGTATGATTACTTTAATTATTAATGTGATGACATTAATATATTTAAATTAAAAAATTATTATATTGTTATTTATGTTTAAGTATGATTACTCTAATTATTAATATGATGACATTAATACTTTTATGAATGCGTGTGTGTATATATTATGTATTTTAAATATAAATATATTTACTTTTTATTTTGTTTTAACATTGTAAAAATTATAACTCATAAAATTATTAATTACAGTGTATATATATGTTTATTTATATAAACATATAACATATAAATCTAAAGGTAAGTTATGAGATTAGAAAAGTTAATTGGGTAATTGGGTTCTCACGAAGAAAATTTTAATAATTTTTTTATTTAATCGGGTATTTAAACGGGTTAAGATAATTATAGGGTAGCGGGAATGTATTAGGGTTAGGGTTTAGGGTAGTAATTTTACCCTATCACAAACTCTAAACCAAAGTGGACAATTGATATAGTTTTGCAACGTCTTTTGTAAAATGAGTAAAATTCCCTTATGTATATTGAAGCGATTTGCTTGTAACCCTAAATAACATAATGAATGTATTGGCTTTACAATTGTCGAAATGTAGAGTAACATTGTTGATTTTTTATTTATATATGCTGTCCAAAGATTAGACAATTTACATTCCATACTATACCACCATGCATGGTGTGGCTAAAGTCAATTATTGACAACTTCTATGCCTAGGCAATGCTATTATTATACACTGGTTTATAGCAAACATCATTATTCAATGCAAATGTCAATGGCCAAGATCGAAACAGTTCGAATCAAACCCTAACAAAGCAACAGATAAATTGCAATTAGTTAGGCCCCGATAATATGTCATCCTCCACACCACACACTACGTTTTCAGACATTGTCATTCGGATTGGACAGCTGTCGTGTGTGTGACCAGTTTCTCTGCAAATTGAACATGCTTTCGGTCGGCGCACTCGTTGGGGTGCTAATTGACTTGGAGATGGTGCCGGATTTGTAGATGGATTTGCAAATGGAGATGGGCAATTCTGTCTGTTGTGCCCGTACATCTTGCATTGCGAACATCTCCGTGCTCGACTGCCTTCACCAGCGGATGGAATCCTTCTCCTCCTAGGTCTTCCTGCTTGGCCTCGCCAAGGTGGTGGCAAGACGACAATTTGTTTCACATGCGGGGGGATGTCCCATTCACTAGGATGCCCTACTGGGCGAATGGACCCCACATAACCCTCCACCCAAACGGTTGTCTTGTAGTAGTCGGCGCAGAAATCAAAGGCTTCACGTTTGCATTTACTGAAAAATACAATGAACCCAATATTCAAGCAGAATATAATGCTATGTTATGTCAAAATAAGGATCAAATAAGAAATAAAGAAAATATAATCTGACCTTATTGCTGCAATGGCATGGCTGCATGGCAGCAAATCTTTTTGGAACTCACAGCATGAACACGTCTTCGCGGACAGGTTAACAAGTCCGTCCATCTTCCCGTCTTTAACTTCAAACTCCACTCGATTGATAGGCTTCACTACAAAGCGATGTGCATGATTGAAGCGTTTGCTCAATTGCCTAGCAACCCAAGGGCTGAGGGGTGTGGTCACCTTGACAGCCTCCTCGTACCGATCATGGAACCAACGCTGGAACATGTCTCGTATGAACTCGATCAAAACAGTGATTGGCATTTGTCTGGCATGCTTTAAGCAGGAGTTAACACATTCGGCAATGTTCGAGGTCATCATTTGGTATCGCCTTGTCGGTGAACATGCACGTGCCCATCTCTCAGGGCCTATTCTCAAAAGATCAGCATAGGCTCCCGCATGAATCTGCTTGAGCTGGTTCATATGCCTGTTGAATTCGGAAACCTTATAGCAATCTCGAGCAAGGGTGAAAATCATAGAAACGTCATCACGCTTGAACTTATTTTTTAAGTTTTTCTTCAAATGGTAACCGCATAAACCGTGGTGCGCTTCTGGGTATGCATTTTGGATTGCTTTCTTAATGCCGAGATGTTGATCAGAAATGAACATGGTGTTTTCAGGACAACCAACCGCATCACGTAGCTTGATGAGAAACCACGTCCATGAGCCTTCGTCCTCAACATGGCCGATGCCAAACGCAACTGGATATACACACTCGTTCGCGTCTTTGCATACAGCAACAAACAGAACACCCTTGAACCTACCTTTCAGATGTGTTGCATCAATTGCGACCGTAGGACGCATTACATCCCTAAACCCCCGAATACAAGCCCCGTATGACCAGAAACAATATTTGAATCTTTCAGCCTCGTCAGTAGCCACTGCTGTGACTGTGCTAGGATTTTCTTGTTCCAACATATAAAAATATGAGGGTAGTAGTTGAAATGACTCCTCCGGGGGATCGAAAACAAGCGTCTCCGCATACTCCTTTGCTTGCCAAGCCTTACCATACAAGCATTCCAATCCCCATTGAACCCTCATCTCACCAATTATGTCCTTAGGTCTCAACGCTACTCCATTAGCCTGAAGCTTGGGTGCCATAAGTTCACCAATTATCTTGGCACTCGCAGATGCAAATCGCCCTTGCAAACCATCAACAGTACATGTGTGTACTTTGTGGAACTTCTGAACTTCCCAATACCCTCCTCCGTCAAGTAACTTCCTTGAACGGACACTGAACTTGCATGCCTTGTCTTTGCAACTAACCTCATAACGACTTTTGCATGACCTTTTCACTCTTATCCCAAATTGCTCTTTTAGAGCCAACATGTTCAGAGCTCGTTTCAACTCCGCCTTCGAGGAAAACATTCTTCCTTTGTATAAGCGATCATTGGGACATGTCGACTCCTCAGTGCTAATTGTTTGGAAGGCGAACCTTTCTGCACCTGCAATTCGCCACGTAGAAGATATCCCTTCATTTCGCCTTTCTTGATAACTATCATCGACCATTGCATCAACGGAAAGATTCCCGTCCTCACCAGCGATGGGGTTATTGTATATGGGATCATCACACTGAACATTTCCTACATCAAAACCTTCAACAGGTTCTGTTTCACCTTCAACATTATTGCAAATTGGAATGTCATTGTCATAAAGGCAGTCATTGTCTGAAATGTCATGATCCCATTCGTCAAGCCCATCACTCGAACTGTCATCAAATCTATCTTCACTGCCAGCAAACAAATTCTCATTTCCCTCATAACATGCAGCATTATCCTCCAGCGTCGCAGTGTTAACATCCAACGTCACAGTGTTGTACTCACGTGTCGTATTCTCATTTGAAATTGGAATTACACACTCTACCGTTTCACCCGATCGATGCATTCCTTTAGCAGCAGACCCTAATTGGTTTGATGCACATCCCGATCGGAATTGTTCACCCAACTCTTCTATCAATGTCATCTGGTTATCGGGCCGTACAAACTCCTGAGGATACCCCAACTGCGGGTTACGGACCGAATGCTCTAGCATATGTGAAGCATTGTAAATCTGATTCTGATTGAGCTGATTACCATGTTTTTCAGCTTCTCCATGTGACATAACATTTGTTTCGGGTCTTTTAATGCTGACGTACACAGCCGGAACATTCCTCTGTTCTAGCAGAATTAATGCAACATCCTCATCATCCTTGATAGTTGGCCGTGATAGCTCCCCGGGTGTACTGATCAATGCATGCAACTCAATGTCGTCAATTTCTGAGTTTACCCCAACAACATCTTCAACCAGCTTCATCAAGCCCGCAAACGACAAATCACTCCTAACCCCCCGCATCCGTGACTCACCACCCTTGTACATGCCATCCACCCACTGACCACCGTGTCTTATCACAAGTCACAGAATTGGAACCCCACTGAAATTTTGAAAACAAAAATAATTATTTATTTTACTTAATTACATTGTGGTGACAGTCCAAGTGCATGCATGCATGCTGGTGACACGCCAATTGCAGGCAGACATGCTGGTGACACGACAAGTGCATGCATGCATGCTGGTGACACGCCAAGTGCACATAGACATGCTGGTGACACGACAAGTGCACTTAGACATGCTGGTGACACGACAAGTGCATGCAGACATGCTGGTGACACGCCAAGTGCACATAGACATGCTGGTGACACGACAAGTGCATTCAGACATGCTGGTCACACGCCAAATGCATGCAGACATGCTGGTGACACGACAAATGCATGCAGACATGCTGGTGACACGCCTTTATGTTTCTAATCCGTCTTCTGATTTACAAAAAAAGTTTCACAAATTTATGTGTTGCAGCAATGAACCCAAAAACATACCTTGATGTCATCTCCGCAATGGGGTTTATTTTTCGAGGACAATATGGCTAAATGGTGAGAGATAGACCACGGCACGAAGACGATGGTGCTCAACAGAGAGTTGACAGAGCTCACACAGTTCAGAGAGCTGAGAGAGCTGATGACGATGGTGCTGAACACAGAGTTGATACAGTTCAGAGAGCTGAGAGAGAAAGATGAGCGAGCACAAACAACTGAGCATTAATTTCTAATTTTTGGAAGATGGCGGGAGGCAGATATCGGCAGCTTAATTTGCTACAGTGTTTTTTAAGGGCATTTCCGTCTGCTCATGCTTCTTTTTGGGTAGAAACAGATAACTTTATTTTGGTGGTTACTTTTGAAATCACCTTATACGGATGGTTATTTCTCACAATTTCCTCTTGAATAAATTCAACAATAAAAAATTTGACTGGTTACTTGATTTTGATGCTTCAACCAAATTAGTTGGGTTAGGACCATTCTACACCTTTAATCATTAGGAATTAGAAGTATTTTTTTTCTACATTTGAATTGTTAGGGTCAAAGAAAAATTAATACAATCTTTCACTCTTTAGGGTGCATCTCCGCAGCCACAAGGACAATTCAATAACTTCAAAGATCTAAAACTAAACATTCAAATAAGATTTTTTTATTGAAATTAATAAAAAAAATTATTAAAATTTTATTCTTTTAACTTTTTGAGATACAAAATTTTTAATCAAACTTTTATATTATAAATTGAAAAAAAATAATTAATTTTATATGTAAAAAAATAGATGTTAGAGATCATTAAAATTGGAAATAAGAGAAACAGTTGAAAATTAATAGTATTGTAGAAATTGGGAAGTGATAAAAATTTAAAATTTATTAAGCACATAATTAAAGAAGTAAGGGAATAAGTCATTTTAATAATTATCTTAACTTTTACTTATTTTTAATGAGCAATAAGATAAATAGTTGCAAATTAATAAAGATGTGAGAAGTAAGAGAAAATAAATATTTGTTAAACACTTAATTTAATATAATTAATTATATTATTATAAAATTTTATGGCTTATGAAAAATTGAGATCTAAAGTACGAGTTTTGATGACTTTATAATAGAGTTGGTCCTGCACAGCCACCTTAGTATTTAAGCTGTTTTTGGTTTGTCTAAAAATTAAAAAGAAAAAAAACAACAACAAAAATTAAAGGTAAATAAAAAGTGAAGTATAAGCCTTTTTTTCACTAGTTTTAATAACCTCATTTCTAATTTGAGAGATCAAAAGCTTTTCATATTGACGTCATGCTTTTAAGTTTACTGGGTAGAAGATCAATATAAGCCTACGTTGAAATCAAGAGTTCATAACACCAAGTAAATTGAATCTTCTTCCCACCAAACTTTTGTTACAAATTTCAAACTGTCTAAATGACCGACCTCTAATAACTATCCACATAGATTCCAACTTTCCAAGTCAAATTCCACCAAAAGTTAATAGGGTTTGCCCCTGTTGCCAAACCAAGTGCTAGCTAGGGATGAGAGGCTTTGTTTTTTCACTCTAATTCCCGTGGACGAAGTTAAAAAAAAAAAACAAATGGAGGAAGATACATTAATTGGGGTTGCAAGGTTTGAGAAGAGTGAAAAAACATAAGCATATATTTATAGTGATAAATTAAGTTTAACACAACTTTTTTACTAATTATAAAATCACCCCAATTTAATTGAACATATCAATTAAATTCTTGAAATTCAAGACTTTTTTGCAATTGAATCTAACTTAATTATCCTGTTTTACATTCGAACTTGTCATTGTTTTATGTGTGCTACCCATGAGAAAAACCTTTATTACATTAGGCACTAATATCCTTTTAACGTTTAATTAGATCGGATAATCATTCAAATTGAGAACAAAAGCTCCTTACTTTTTGTTGTCTTGTAATTGGGGTCGAAGAGCTCTCTTGATTTATTTACTAGACTTAACTTTGAATTTAATTAATTTTTTTGTTCTGCATTAAAAACTCAAAGATGATTTTTTTTTTGGATTGATAAAAAAAGAGAAAAGATTTTATACTTTTAATATGTTGGTAAAAAATACAAACTATAATCTAATGCCAATAAAGATCAGAGGAATCAAATCATTTTGAATTCATTATCAATTTTCAAATTGATTATTTTATATTTATGAGTCAAGATTAATATCTAACATTATGTAACGATTATGTAAACGTATTAAGAAGAATCAAAGAAATTGGATTTAACTTTTCAATGCATAGTCCATCAATGTAATTCAATCATTCGATATCTAATATCTCGATAAAATATAAAGTGTGGGCAATATTTACTCTATATTTATCTTTTATCATTTTAATTCTTAAAATTTCTTTTTAACTCTTTAAGGAAATTATTAAGTGGAAATTATTTTTTTATAAATCTTCATTCTATCTTAATCTCTATTTAAGAAAAAAAAAACACACACACACACACTCGAGTACAATTTTACTTTAAATTTGTTTTATAAATCACATAGTGATTATTGTCACAAAATCTGGTATATAAAAATTATAAAACTTATTCTCACAATGAATAAAGCTTCTTTGGTGAGGGCCAGCTACAGCCTTATTGAATTTAATACTATTATTCAATTTATAATAAAGTTTATGAAAAGTAAAAATATTATTTTTCTTTTTTATAAATAATTATTAAAATTTGAAAAAAATAAATTTTAAGAAAAATAATTCAAAATTTCTTTTTTTAAAAAAAAACAATTTTCATATTTGGAATGAGCAATCTTTTTACAGGGCGGTAGGCGCACATCCTTTTTCATTCTCCAAGCTGTAAAAAAATTTTAAAAAATAAAGTAAAAAAACCGTCAAAGCTCGACCCCCACGTTCTCACAAAACAATAACAATATATTTTATTTATTTTTCTTAAAAAAAAATAAAAAGCATTGACGGTCAACTGCCAGCGTGGCAGGCTCAAAACTCCACGGGAATCTTTGGTCCCCACCACTTGTCGTGTTCCCATTGGACCACCAACTCTTTCTCTCTTTGACACTCCCAATTTTTTTAACAAAAATAAAAATAATAAAAAAAGCAGCCCTCTTGCCCGCTTCAGTCCCCTATAAAATTTTCCTCCCCTTTCTCATTTCCATCAACGAATCGAAAGAAGGAAAAATCTGCAGGAGAAAAAATTCTCGATCGGTACGCTTTTTGGATCGATTTTATCTTTAATTTTTTATTGATTTTTTTATTTTATTTCTTTACTTTGAGATCTGTAAGTTCTCATTTTTTTGATTTATCTTTCTGATTTTTTCTTGCTTCTTGGTTAATGCAATGACTGGTTTTTAGCTGTTTTCTGTGTGATTTTAGTGGCTTTGATTCGATCTGTTTGAGATTTGAGCTTTTTGTTGCTTGATTTGACTAATTTAGGTTTCCTTGTTGCGATCTCTTTGGCTCCTAGAAATTTAGGAAAAAGGAACATATTTGTTGTTTTGATTTAGGGTTTTGATTTCTCAGATTTGGCCCAGAAAATTTTACTAACCAAAAGAAAAAGAGAGTTATGAATTTGATATGTTTGGTTACTGAGAAACTTTTTGAAAGGAAAGGAAAGGATAGGAGTTAGTGCTAATGATTTATCTACCTCAAAATTTGGTTCTCTTTTCAATTATAATGGCATTTTAGGTTGTATCTCTTTTGGTTGGGATAGATTAGATTGGATCTAAAAGTTTGAAAATTTTGAAGAATCAAAGAACTAAAAATTAAAGACTGTTCATGTTAGATTGAGGAATGAAAATTTCTCAATTGGTTGTTCTTGATGTCAATGCACTTGTTTAGACTGATGAAATTTCAATTACAAATGCTTGTTTGATAAAAGTAAATCTTGTTATGTCACAGGATCAAATATTAGATTGATATAGTAAAGATGTCGCCAACTGAATCATCACGAGAGGAAAATGTGTACATGGCCAAGTTGGCTGAGCAGGCCGAACGCTATGAGGAAATGGTGGAGTTCATGGAAAAAGTTGCAAAAACTGTTGATGTTGAGGAGCTAACTGTCGAGGAACGAAACCTTCTCTCTGTGGCATACAAAAATGTGATCGGGGCTAGGAGGGCTTCATGGAGGATCATCTCTTCCATTGAGCAGAAGGAAGAGAGCAGAGGAAATGAGGATCATGTTGCAATCATCAAGGAGTATAGGGGCAAGATTGAAGCTGAGCTCAGCAAGATTTGTGATGGCATTTTGAGCCTTCTTGAGTCTCACCTCATTCCTTCAGCCTCATCTGCTGAGTCCAAGGTGTTTTACCTTAAGATGAAGGGTGATTATCACAGGTATCTTGCTGAGTTTAAGA
Organism: Theobroma grandiflorum; assembly: GCA_036013995.1. Taxonomy (NCBI): domain Eukaryota; kingdom Viridiplantae; phylum Streptophyta; class Magnoliopsida; order Malvales; family Malvaceae; genus Theobroma; species Theobroma grandiflorum. The sequence goes on along the minus strand of CP142132.1, from coordinate 12,379,734 downwards.
CTAGTGCTGAGAGGAAAGAAGCTGCTGAGAGCACTTTGTTGGCTTACAAGTCTGCCCAGGTTAGTGAAGTGATGTCTTCTTATCAATATCAGTTATTTTTTCTATAATTTCTTGAGGGCCTTTTTAAGTGAAAAAGATTCAGATAGAATTTCTTAGCTGTTTTTTTAATTATTTTGTTTATGATGGCAGGATATTGCTCTTGCTGAACTTGCTCCTACTCACCCAATCAGGCTGGGACTTGCTCTTAACTTCTCTGTCTTCTACTATGAAATCCTCAACTCACCTGATCGTGCTTGCAATCTTGCTAAACAGGTGTTTATGGCCTACTGCTTTGCTATTGATTTCTTGTGTATTTTTGTACTTCTTGAGTTAGGATAGTTAATGAGCTAAGATATGGGGTTTTAGTTGTCTGTTTTTCAACTGTCTTGGGGTGGTCATCTTTTTGGATGGTATAGTAAATTGTTCTAATCTAGTCGTGCCCCAACTGGCCCCACTTGTGACAGCAACTATCCTTGTCTAAGTAAGTGACTGGCCTGAGGACTCAACCTGTTAACACCTGAAAATTACTGTGCCAGTCTTGGTTGATACCCAGAATGGTACACACCTTAAGCTTATTTTGAAGAAGTTTGAAGGGATGACTGTATATTTGCTCCTTTTGCTCATGAAATCTTTTGGTAAATGATTGAATCAAGTAAATGTTTTGTAGCATGTTAGTGATTGTTCTTCTCGATGTTAAGTGTGGTGATCTTTAAATTGTTATCCACTTAGCTGAGATTTATTAATTTACATCTAACTATGCAAGGCTTGTATATTAGGTTGTTCTTGTGTACATGAATTGAATGTCCAAGGTTGCTTGTCATCTATTATAAAATGACAAATGTTTTTCATTTCACAGGCTTTTGATGAGGCTATTTCTGAGTTGGATACATTGGGTGAGGAATCTTACAAGGATAGTACATTGATCATGCAACTTCTCCGGGATAATCTGACCCTTTGGACATCTGACATCACAGTCTCTCTCTCTCTCTCTCTCTCTCTCTCTCTCTTGCATATGTGTGTTTATCTATGTATGTGTAACTATGAAAATGTTGGAGCATCTTGCTGTCTTTGGACATCAAATAAATTTTTTCTTTTAAAATTGTCAGCATTTGGACTGATAAGTTGTTGGTACAACCTTTGCTGGTGGGGTTCTATGCTCGTTCCACACTCAACCTGGAATGAACAAGTGTCTAAAGCTATTCTTGAACTGAAGCTTTATCCTCCTGTTATTGTGACCACAGTTCTCTATTATTGCCTCTTACACTTTTAGGCATTTAATCTCATCAGAGAAGTGTCAGCAGTAGAATCTCATAGTTTTAAGTAATCTTTAAGACCATTCCTACTTCTTACTGTGTTGAAAATCTTCTGTGCTCAGTCGACAAGCCATAACACATTTCACCTTATTCCTGAAGTTATTGTGTTTAACTTGGGACTTTGGATTACTCATGTTGTACTTTTGTTGATTTAAGCTGCACTTAGCAAGTTGATGTGCATCTTCCTTTGTAAAGGACACTGAGTTTTCTCAAGTTATTATTTGGATGTTTCATTGTTCCATGCTTGATGTGGTGTTTTTTTTTTTTTTCTTAATTTTAGGATGAAGCTGGAGATGAGATCAAGGAAGCGTCAAAACGTGAGTCAGGCGAGGGACAGCAGTGATGAGCTAATTTCATAAGATATGTATCTGTACTTTTATCTTGCAGGTTTTACATAGGTGCAATATGGGTCGTAGAGGGTGTTTTTTAATGCATTCATCAACACTTGGAGTTGAAATGTTCGAACGGATCATATATGTGCTTTTATTATTGGACAAGAAGAATTTGGTTTGGTTTTTTCATGTGGTAATGTTAAAATAGTGCGTTTGGCAAATCAAGTTGAGCATATGAGGTGCTTTGAATGTTTATTCCTCCCTGTTTAAAACAATCATATTCTTGTTTCTTTGATTTGCAGAGGGATTTTTAATGCACTGGAAACTTGAAAGTGTTTGTTTTATGTGTTTTGTTCATTCAAAAAGCATATCCAGTATAGTTCTCCATTGCATTTGGTGTCCGTTTTTGAAAAGAATGCAGTAAATGATAAGATGGCAGAGTGATTGCTGACAAATCTGTGAGTGGCGCTGCTTAAGGTTTTTCTTTACTCTTCAGGGCCACAGGTCTATTGCCATGGGAAAACGTAGCCACCTGGTGCCAGTCTTTTGGAAATCAATATTTTAACGAGAATGTTTTAACTGTTTCCAAGTCTGAAGGAGTCTCCTTTTTCCTCTTATTTGCATGGGAAAGTTTTTCAGCTTTTTGAAAATTTTTTATGAATTTAAAATGTTTCACGAGTCAGCCAAAAAATTTGTGTTGATCAATGCAAAATATCTTAATACTAAAAGGTTATATCATTATAATTAATTTTACTAAAATATTATAATTTTTAATTAATGCAAAATAATTAAAGTCAATTAAAAGAAAAGGTTTATATAAAATTAAAAAAAATCACACATAAAAATCTTTCCTTCCTTTAGATTTCTACTCTGACTTTTTTGGCTTAAAAATCTAATCAGAATAACAATATGGTGAGAAATAAATAAATAAATAAAAATAATTATATATTATTTAAATTAAAATATTTTCAATGTGGGAAAAATAATTTTTGTGGTAAAAAATATTTTTTAAGAACAAATTTCTTTCAACAAATATTTTACGATCACCAATCCTTATAGAAAGGAGGAAATGCTACTTTTGATATTATAGCACAAGCACATCGTGTATGTTAAATTGATACCACCATAAATAAAATTGGTTTGGGACTTTGGGCTACACTATTTCCAAGCTCACATTTACTTGTTCAATGCGAATAAGTCACGTTTATCATTTGAAATTAAAAGTTCTTGACTTTTCTTTTTGCACTCAATATGACTCAATCATAAGTGTATACATCTCCCACTCAAACATCTGAATCTCATGAACTGCTAAGCTTCCTGATGAACGTTTTGTGAATATCCCATTCTCTAGTTATGGCTTAGATTCATCAGTCTTCCATTCTACTATGGCAAGAGTATGGCGCCCTCCACAAGCAACAAGTTTAGAGATCCAATGTCCTTCAGCTCCACTGCCATTAACATTTTTGGGAGCCAGCAGATTGACAGGCACCTCCATTGGTTGACCTGTTGTTGCCTTCCTCCCATATCCGAGGCGTCCATGGTCACCTCGTCCAAACTGCCAATAACAAACCAGTCAGCATTATTTGATATTTTGAACTGTTGGAACATAAAAGCAATGAATCTCTTATTCAAAGATGAGGATGGTTGTATTGTCTCTTCATATATGCCTGCCATGGCTTGGGTTACGGGCACACCAGTTTGAGGGAGGGGAAAATGTCCAGCAGTATTGGCAGCATATTTGTATAGTTGAATCGTGGGAACACTGAGCACACAAGCACAATAGCTTATCTTCTATTTAAGAGTCATTTTCTTTAAACTTTATCACTGTTTTCACTTCGATACTTACATATCCAAAAAGATCCTAATAGCTATAGCACAAACATATCAGACGACCAGCAAAGGAAATACTAATAAAGCTTAGTCATGGTCCATTAGAAAAGAGGCCACTAGCTGCAATTCTAACCTTTAGCTCATCCTAAAAATAGAAAAGGCCCTATTCAGCCATTCATGGTACAAGCAACCCACCCTTACCAATGCAGGGGAGGTCAAAACTTGCTGAAGACGGACTTTTTTGTCATCCGCACTTCCTATCAAAGAAAGACCAAAATAATTTTGACTCTTTAGGATTAGGGTTTAGGGGTTTTTAAATAAAGGGATTGAGGGGAGAGAGAGAAAGAGGGCACGGTAAGGAAATAAAGTTCTAATCTGAAATTGGAACTTAGTTTCCCAATGTTTTTAATATGCTTTCCTTGGAGTGGAAAATCCTTTTGTTCACCATGGCCTTTTAACTAACAAACCACCAGCAAGAGGGGACAAGATTCAGACTAAGTGGACCCCACAAATGACTAAACGTCATTCTTGAAAATCAGTATCCACTGGCCTTTCAGTTTCCTTCATTAAGGCTTGAGTCTTTATTTTTTATTTGGGGAATGTGGGATTTGAATCCTGCTCTTAAGTAAGGAGATCATGCATTAACTACTAAGCCAAATGCTCAAGTGCCATTTAAGTTGGCTATATTAGTTAAGTTTAGGTCTATAACAGAGATGATGTGAACCCATACCCTGTGATGAAGTCTTGTCTATTTTGTAAACAGATTCAGGGAGATAATTTCTTGGCGGATAGCTGGATAAGTGATCACTATATTTGACAAAGAAATGGGCCCCATGAAGTCCAATTCAATTTTATAGATGGGTGGAAAAGATGGTTCAGCCAGTTATCCTTCAATATAAAAGATAAAACAGGTGAAAGTAAAATTATGAAGTAAGTGTCAAGAAGTGTCTATTTATCTGGAAGTAAGTTCAATTCATTTTGACGTAACTTACATCATTCAAAGACTGCCTCTGGAAGTAACTGTCAATGTGCAAACCTAAAAACTTGAAGACAAGAAGTGTTTGCCTCCTCTAGACAGGGATGCGTGGAATTCAATCTAATATTTTGCAATCATTACCAACAGATCATATGACATACATTGCTTTTAGCAGGCAAAGAAACAGAAGAAGACATGTTAAATATACTTACCGAAAACATGTGCCCATCACGTGTCAATGCAACCGAGTGAGTTCCACCACAGGACACCTGGATCAGAAATACATGATTCAACCACAAGCCACATCAAGAAACAAGTATATTTGAAGTGCTTATTATTCCATGAAATCAAATCACACATATTTAAAACAATCAAAAGCATTTCATGTACTTCTTCCCTTCTAGCAGTTTATTATTTATAATAAATCGAAATCCATCCATCAGAGCCAAAATTATATCTGTCACCACATCTTTAACTTACAGATATATCTTTTAGACTCCCCTAAATCAAACCAAGCAAATAGAATGCTAAAATTTGAATAAGCAAGTACAAAGTACCTGTTTCACCAAAAAACAAAATGCAATACCTGTACAATGTCTTCGCTGGCTAAAAGATGAACCTTCTGTGGCACCATTTTGCTGCTCTTGTCATTATCCCCAAACCCAAGCCTCCCATGTTCCCCTCTTCCCCAATCATACACCTATAATCAAAGACACAAACACAAATATTACATTTCACATAATATTTTAGGTGCTCCAAAGCTGAAAGGTGCAAAAGAAACCAGCAAAGCATACAAATATAGATGCAGCAAAAGAATAGCATAATAAAATAATTTAACAATGACGCTGGAATATAATCTCTGTCCTTTGTAGCCAAAAAAGGCTCAGTGTTGTTTCGCATAACTGAAACTTCTTCTATGAAAAGAATTTTGGAAAATTAAAACAAGACAAATCTCTGGATTAAACTTGACATGTCTTTTATTTTCATTCCCTATGGGAAATGCACAAGGTGTAATTTAATCTCATTCCACTGGAGCACAAAAAGTATTGGAGGAAAATGTTTTAACGGATATGATATTGCTCTTGAAAAAGGTTCTAACAGATCTGATTTGCTATTGTAAAATTTAAGCCCTTTCAAAGGCTATTTGGCAATTCCATGCAGAAGATTTATCGAATTTCATCTAAATAATTAAAGTCAAAAATTAAGAAACCATTCAAATGGAAAATACCTCCAGATTGAGCAAATAAAAGTCTTAAGCACTGCAACTCATGCATCTTAACTGAATGCAAAATAATTCATGCATCTTAAGCACCAAAGAAATACTCTTCCAACAACTTCTTTTTAATTAATTAACAACTAAATCCTGCATAAAGAGACCACAAACTAGGGCTGCTAACTGCTAGAACACCATAAGCCAAATATAATACATAAACGATCAACAACAAATCTATACAACTATTGTCATCTCAAGGCTTAATTATGCTGGGGAAAGATAGGTCCTAAAATAGGCTGCCAATGTTTCATATTCTAAAAAGGCCATCCACGCAAACAACTCTTGCATGTTAGGTGTACCCCAACTATTGACTGCACTGCAGAATACATACAAGCATGCAGAACACGATTAAAGTAGACATAGAAAGGAGTATCTTCTCCAAATTAAAAAGGATACATACCTCTCCATTATCAGTCAATGCAGTAGAATGCCATCCACCAGCTGCAATATCAACCTAGATGTGCATGCATAGAAATAAACGGGTAATCAGACTATCAATAAACATTATACACACAGCCAAAACTAGCAAAAGAAGAAAGGCTAAAGCTATCAATAAAACCACAGGACCAATATACAGTGGAATGTAAAAGTGAAGAATGAATGCAGAAAGGAAAAAGAAGGAAAAAGATGAAAGAAAAGCAAGCAATGGATGTTATTATGATTTCCTCTGATGATTGAATTTCTTAACCAAATAAACAAGAGAATGAGATTGACCACATATTTTTTAAAGCACCAAACCTAAAAGCAATAGTTGAGACTTGAGAGACCCAACATTAGTATAAAGCTATAACAAAACCCCAAACTGAACCATTGGAATAATACAGCAAAACACCTTCCCAAGCCTTGTGCCAATACTTCCAATCCTCCAACTGGTTAAAATGTTTTCCATAATTGTAAATGTTTTTTTTCCAAATACTAGAAATATTCCTTTTACAGAAAAGAAAAAGAAAAGGAGTTTCTTATAATTGATAACAAAAAGAAATTACCAAGAAGATTTTCTTTATTGGTTATGACCTATAACTTTTAATAAGCCATACATGAAGATGAAATTGAGTTTTCTAAATATATTTTGCTAACAATCAACAACTAAATAAAATAAATACTGATAAATTGTACACAACTTAAAAAAGTAATACACACCAAAGTGAGACCAGATAGCCCTTGGACGAGTATAGGTTGCGATCTTGGTTGAGTATCCCCAGTTCCAAGTTGTCCATATTCATTATTACCCCATGCCCACAAAGTCCCATCCTCCTGGAGAGCCAAATTATGAAATGCTCCCACTGCAATAAGTCTCACATTTTCAAGACCTTGTACTCTCACAGGAACAGATATTTGTGTTCTGAGAAAGGGGAAATAGAAATTTGCATTAATCAAATAACATAAGCTTAGAATATGCGGTAAGCTATCAAGATGAGTTAACTGCACTCCACAAAGAGGACCACATAGGCAGGGATGCTCCTAGAATTAAAAAACTAAAAAGAAATTGAAAAACTCAAACCAACGGTGACATACATGTCTCCAGGAGGCCAAGGCTGACCCCAGGTCCACACGTGTCCTTCACGAGTAAGCACTACAGAGTGAGTACCGCCAGCAGCTACCTATAACATAATCAACAAAATAAATATTAAACACAAATATAGGTTAAGCTCCACCACTGAAAACATGCATCATATCTGGAAACAGATAGTTGAGGTAGGGGAAATGAAATTTTTCAAGCCATATGGCAAGTAAGACTAATAATACAAACTACGAAATGCTGTAAAATGCATTATGCATTTTTAGAGATCAAAACAGACCAAAGGACTAGAAAGCCCTGTCAAATAACATATGTACCAAAAAAGCCCATCATTTATTGAAATAGTTATTCCCAAGACAGCACCAAAAGACTTGGCTTAGGCACACTAAAAAGTTTCAAACCTCATATCAACAATCATAAAAAAAAATAATAATAATAAAAAGCTAATTGTAATGTGAGAAAAAATAAGTACAGTTAAGTTTTCCAAATTTCATCTGTATCAAGAACCAGTACATAAATTAAAGGTAACTAAAATTGAGCAAGATGAGAGAACTAAAGGAGACAGTTCCAGACATTAATGTTTCAAAGTTTTGATGCAAACCAATGACATGCATGATGAAAGAAGCCAAGTGATCTAACTTTTAGCAATTAGACAAAAGGGACTGCACTAGTAAAAGGAAGGAATATAAAGTGCAGCAGATTGCTCGTGACTTATCCTTATTTAGTGGTTGCATAAAATCTACTATGGTTATTGTTTTCCTTGATCTGCTTTCTTTCTTCTTCTTCCCCTACTTTGCCCCCATTACCTTCGATTTAAACAAAACAACTAGTGACATAACGACATTAATTACCACATACTAAAATTATGAAACAAAAAACTAGTGGATATTAACATTTTACTCTGCTTAAAGTTGTTGAACCTCTTTTTTTTTGGTTACTCTGCTGGTAAAAACATTGTGGTTGAAGATGCTTTGCCAACAACAAAGTTTTTGAACATGATAATTAGACTTGATCCTTAGGTTTTAGGGTTTAAAAAGCCTTCTCTAGCAGAGCTTCAAAAAGGACAAACTAGCTTAGTTGTTAAGATCAGGCCCCCAAAAGAGTGCCTTAACTATAATCAAACAGGTTACTGAGAAACAAAAGCAAGAGGATTCATGCAATCTGGTTTAACTTCAACAAAAAAGTACAGACATAGATTCAAGAAAACCTGGCGAACTACAAGCTTTGGGGCACAGCGTTGAGGATTCACAATGTCCCTTCTCAAAGGCCTACCAGTGCCATCTTTCCGCTCGGGTTCTTCACCACACTGGCCATATTCATTCCCACCTGCACCAAATACACTTAACGTAATTACATTCACCAAACACACTTCAGCTCATTGCATTCATCACAGTGAACAATTCAATCTAATATCTCCTGAGCCATACACCAATTTTCTAATCTTCTATCATCCACCAAGTGACCAAATAATTTTAAATTCCACAAAAAGATTGTCATTCAAATATGCTAAACGACTGCATTCAACTAAGAAAGTGGAGATAGTTTTTTCCCAGTGTGATGTTTCCCAAGTATTTACATAATACATACAGAAAATAAACTAACAGTTTACCCCAAGCGTAAGCTCTCCCCTTATCATCAACGGCCAAACAATGCCACCCACCAATAGCTGCCTAGAATCAACAAAGAATAACATAAAAATTAAAATTCCCTAGAAATAATATCTAAAAAATTTCACACGAAAAAACCACCATACCTTATGGGAAAAAAAAATTACCTGAACAATATTAACATTAGCAAGAGCATTAACCGGACTTGGAATATTCTCAGTTTTGGTCTCTGGAGGATGCCCTAAGGTTCCCCTCTGGTTCCATCCCCATGTAAACAACTGAAGCTCAACTCAGAACACCAAGAAACAAATCAAGCTTCGAATATTAAAACTCCAATTATACATGAAAAACAAAGGTGTGCACATGCACAACTATGTACATTTTTCATAACACCAAGAAATCAATCAAACCTCTGATAACCAAAGTACAATACTTGAAAAGCAACCAAGACCTCTTTCAAACACCACTTCAAGATGAAGAAGGAAAAAATAAAAAAGAATAAAGAAGGAGAAGGAGAAAGGGGGAGTTGGGGAGTAGACCTTGCCATCATCACAAATAGCGAGGGAGTTTCGGCTGCCAGCAACGACGGAGCGGACGTTGTGAGGCTCAAGAGCCTTAACAACGCAAACCCATTCTTTTTCTTCATTATTTCCAATTCCCAATTGACCATCTTCACCTGAGCCCCTGAGATAATTACAAACAAGAGAGAGAGACAGACAGACAGACAGAGAATAGGAATTAGTCAATAAATTGGAAAGAGTATTTAAAAACAGAAAGAAAGGATTAAGAGTCGAAACCAAGCAATAACGGAGGAAGTGGAAGCCATGAAAGAGGAAAGACAGCTGAAAAATGGAAGAATAGTACTAGTTATCAGTAGTGGGGAGGTCTTAACTTTGTAAAGCATATAAATAGAGTTAGTGCTTCCTGCAAAATGCTACAACTAGGATTGTTGGATGTGTGCAAATTCGATTCCAACACATGCATTATGGAAAAGGATATAAATAGAGTTAATTCTATTTTCTTTTAATGTACATAATATTTTTAAAAAATTTTTAATTTTAATTTTTTCATCACATTATGTCAAAGTTTTTACTTTTATTTTAAATTAATTAAATTTTTTTAATTTTTCATTAATCAAAAGTCACTAATTATTTTTATATATACATATTCAGATGAAAAATAAAAAATGTGATGTGATCTTATTATCATCTTATATCAATATATTATATTACAATTTATTTTAACATATTAGTATATGTTACATGATATAAAATAATTAATTAATTTTTAATTATAAAAAATTATTTTATTTAATAAAAATAAAAAATTAATAAAATATAATAAAAATTATTTAAACTTTTTTTAATTATTTTATCTATTACAAAAGTGCGAGTATTTATTCAATATTAAGGATGGCAATAACAATAACAAAAAAAACCCCTTGTACTCGACGGTTTCGTCCTTTCCAATCTTGATTTCATGGGCACAGATGCTTTTCTGTTTGAAAATCAATCAGAGTTGAGTGGAGTTTTTAGATTATTCATGAATATTTCACATTCTTTAAATGTGTCAAACAGGCTGGCCCCTTTAGACACAATCTAGCCAGCCTTACATGCCATGGACCATGCTTAATGTCATGATCCTTACGTGGATATGAATCTCAAATTTTCGAGATAATACTTTTAACGAGTGAGTCAAAAAGTCTCATATTAAAAATAAACTCTCAACGGAAAGTAAAAATAGATGTCATAGTAGAATCATGAATTCTACATTGGTTATGTATTAAAGTAAAATTATAAGGTGCTTTTTGTGGGATAAAATCGTGAGACCAACGGATCAAAACAGATAATAATTCACAAGAATTAATATAGACCGTGACAATTGATATCAAAACAGACTCTGAATACTAGTAATGTGTCACTGAAGACAATAGACCTTTGTTGAAGTGAAGGAGGATGTCACGGTCCTCTCGTGAACGTGAATCTCATATTGTCTAGATAATACTTTCAGTGGATGAGCCATAAAGTCCCACATAGAAAAAACGCTCCCAACAAAAAATAAAGGTGGATATCATATCCTAAAACAGAGAATCATAAATCTTACATTGATTATGTATTATAGTGATATTGGAAATATAAAGATTCATACTAACTTAACTTGTGAAGTGCTTTTTGTGAGATAAAACCGTGAGGGTTGGTGTGGACCGTGACACCTAGCATGATCTCGTGCCAAGAGAAAAACAAACGCCATCACAATCCACATGCCTGCTTAAACTTAAATACATGGAATGAATATTGAACTTCAAATCTTAGCTGTTTAAACAAACACAATATTGTAGTAACAAATTCTATCTTGAGATAGCAGTAGTGCTTGTTTTTCGTGTTTCATGGTGACCCATGGTAACCAGGTCCATATCTGCTGTTAAACATGCCCACATGGAGAAGCACTACGTACAGCAATTGACTCGATAGTGATATCGTGATAAATGCTTCCAAAGTTTGCTGCAACTCATCAACAATCAATTACTCAAAGCAGTGTTATAACTACTTATCATTGAAACCAAGCAAGGTAATCCAGTTCAAAGTTTCTTACCAAGCGTTTTCCTCTGTGACCTCCTAATATGATCTCCTTGCACATGAGACTGTAGCAAGAATCCAACAAAAATAAAATGAATGCCATTTGTCTAAGGCTGTAGTTAGAGAGACTTGCCTTTGATTCTAATTTATTAAATTAAACTGCAAATCCAAACTTGAATAAACTTTATCATCATATCTCAATTTTTGAATACAAAAATTTAAGGAGTGAGAGTGAGGTGAACTGTAACTACCCAAAAGCAAGAGCAGTAACAGCCCAGGAAATGATAGCCAAAGAAGCTGCAGCAGCTAAACTGTCACTTCTCCAAGAAAGATAGTGCACCACCCCATCTAGAACAGAGCAAGCACCAAATACACCAGCAATCAGAGCAAAGATTAACATAAAGCTCGTGAATGGATTGCCACCCAAATCTGTTTGAAACACAGAGATTAATCATTTTTACACTTTTAATAATTAGGCAAGAGAAATCCAATAATAAACAATGTAAAGAAAGTTTGGAGAAAGTGAGGAAGCGAGAGCATACGGGGGTGATTTTGTTCACCATTGATGTATTTATCAACAGACCAACCAGCTAGTCCAAGTATAATCAAGTAAACCACAAAGTTCACTGCTAAAAGAGGAGGCATTAGGCTCTTCGCACCCCTCCCATCCCCGGTCGCCATCATCAAATCCTCAAGCAGCCAAGCCTAGCTAGCTTAACCTCGGTGACTCAGTCCACAAAGAGACAGCGGTTCATGGGGGATTTTTGGAAGTTGACGAGAATCAGGCTTTGTTTATACTTGGTTTATTGTTAACAACTTTGGGCCTGTTGAAGAAAAGGACACTAGATTATGCCCTTTAAACTTGGGAAGTGGGGAGTTCATGTGAAAACTTTGGAGCTATCCTTATCTAAATCCGACAGAAAAAGCTGCCTTGTACTTCTCTACAGATTAGTATCTAATTTTTTTTCTCCTATGTCGGTTTTAATCTTCTTTTCATGCAGAACCAATTTAACGCCATTATTAACTGACAAAAGGATCAACCGCTTGAACAATGGGCCACTTTAACGCCATTATTAGAGAAATATTTTCTGTCCAAGATAATGCCAATAGGCTTTGTTCAACAATGGGTCACTTTTTATACGTGGAACTCATGCATGCTTCCACATCTCATGGATTTCCATGTATTAACTCTCTCTTCCCGTATAAAAATGCCCAAACCCATACCTAGATACGTCTGCAGATTAATCTCCTGAATCCAGGCCCATGTACAAATGCATGGTGTGATCTAATTCACAATTCCTTCTGCACCTTCAGCTTGGGGTTAATACATGACATTAATTTTGTACCAATGCCTCATTCATCTTTGTTTTTAGGCTTTTACATTGGTTTACTGACTTCATCATTGAGTCGAGTCGACACCAAACTCTGTCTGACCTCCCTCTCCGGCCCTGTGTCGTGGACTTGTGGTAAGATATCTGCTAAACACCAATCTTTGCAATCGGAGGGGCGGCTAAGCAATAAAACTATACTGGCCCGGGCCCAACTTACGTGCGTGTCTTAGTTTTCAGTTTGCCTTAAATTTCGAGAATCAAATCTTCAAGCCAATAACTCATCACTTATAATGACACTTGCTGGTGAAATTTTATAAGGGATCAGAGATGATTCTATCAAAATAGTTGTTTTCATACAATTTCCCCATCTTAATTGGGCTATTCATCATGGAAATGTGATGGTGTAATATAATTTATTTGGGGTTAAGACCCTAAGCATAGTAAATTTTCCTTCCTTTGTTTACCTGTCAAAGCTATATTGCCACAATATTCCAATACTTGTTCTTGAACTTAAGTTAGATCCTTTTTATTATGTATAAAATTATTTAAAAGCATTTTAATAAATTTTTATTTTTATAACACGTTCAATTAAATTTTTATATTTTTATTTTGAATCAAATAAGTCTTTATTATTAAAAATTGACTAATTGTTATTAATTAAAATATCACTTATTATTTTATATTTATTTGAAATTGAAGTGAATGGTGAAAAAAATCACATGACCATATCTTCATATCACATCATCACATCATATCATCATCTATTATAATATGTTGATATTTTACATCAACATCACATGAAATCAAATGACAAGTAACATTTTAACTAAATGATTAATCATTAGTCATAAAAATTTATTGAGTGCAAATTAAAGGTATAGAAGCTTAGTTTATATATATATATATATAATTGGGGGAGGAGGTATATAAGCTTAGTTAAATGTAATAAAAAAAATTTTAAAATTTTCAAATAAGTTAAAGACATTATGAATGGAGGTGGTGTAGAGAGAAGATAGGTTATCTCTTTTACAATGCCTAACCGCCTAGAACACTATCACTATCTTTTCTTCCCATTTCACTTAATTAAATTTTATAACTATTCATGCGAAATGAAAGTTTCTCTCTACTTTTTTAAAATTTAAATAATTTTTTTAAAAACATGCTACTAAGTACTGTAATTAAGTTTTAGAAAAATGTGAATTAATTTTAAGTCTTTTTGAATATAGTTAAAGATAAATCGATTTAGGTTTTATGAATCGAGTTTAGGGTTTATTGAATTGGCTTTAGGGTTCACTAAATCGAAACAAACTACCTTAAGGGTTTCTTAAGGGTTTTTGATCAACTGGTTTAGGATTTATTGAACCGGTTTTGTCTTTTAAGGGTCATGAATTAGGCCGAATTGATTTAAGGTTTTTTTGAATAAGCCAAATCAATTTAAGGATTTCTTGAACTAAATCGATCTAGAGTTTTTTTGAATTGAATTGAACTAGTTTAAGGGTTTTTTTAATTGAATTGGATTGGTTTAAGGGTTTTTTGGATAAAAAACGAATCAATTTTAAGGTTTTTTGAACCAAATTAAATCAATTTAAGGGTTTATTTTGAATAAGATTGAACTAGTTTCAAGGTTCGTCAAATCGAGCCAAATTGATTTAATGTGTTCACCCAAATAAGTGGTTTGGATATGCTTGTCATGGTTTTTAGCAAGCCAAAGCCCAAATCAACATTAGGCTCATCTAATTTGTGTTGTAAACTTCTTTGAGCTATATTCCTACTCATATTTAATGTGTCCATTTAATTTTTATTTATATACATATTTAAATTTTTAAAAAAATTAAATTATTTAAAAAATATAAATAAACATTATTCTTCTTTTACATTTAATTAAACTCATGTATTTTTATTTTAAATCAAATAAGTCTTAATGATTAATGATTAACGAATTATCATTAGTCAAAATGTTATTTATCATTTTTATACTCACGTAATACTGAAATATTACTAATGTGAATAGAGGTGAGCAATCCACGGTTTCGGTCAGTTTCGGGTCAGTTTTTTCGAAAATCGACTAAAATTCTTCTTCATTCTAACTGACTGAACTACACTCTCTACTTGTCAGTTTCGATTGGTTTCTACAACAGATGGTTTCATTCGGTTGCCTGGTTGCAACCGACCGGACCACACTCCTAAATGAGAAGGAGAGCTGGAGCTTAGAACGGCAGAAATAACTCAAAGAAGAGGAAAGAGAAAATTTTTGGGGGACGAGCCAAAGGTTTCTAACAAAAAAGCCAAAAGGGGGGTGTAGGTGGAATTACCTTTATGGGTTTATGGCTGGCGATAGGAGGGGGGGGGGGGGTTTAATGAGGAGTATTTAAGTATTTCCCCTCCTCTTGAAAAAAAAAAAGTGATGTCGGTTGTTCGGTCTGTTCGGGGGGGAATGAGTCCCCCCAGAGGGCCTAGCCGATCGGAGCAGCCGACGATTGCTGTTGCAACTGTCAGCTACATTAATCGACAGTTTTAGAACACACTCCTAAACGTGAATGATGAAAAATGTCACATAACTATGCTATCATGTCATATCAACATGTCACGTCATCATTTATTATAACGTATTAGTATCCTATGTCAACATCATGTAGTATATAATGATAAATGATATTTTGATTAAATTAATTATTAATTATAAGAATTTATTAGATTAAAAAAAATAAAGTGATATGATAGAACAAAATAAAAAAAAATATTTAAATATTAATCAACAATTTAATTTTTTTTAAATATTACTCATTTTTATTATTTCAAGATGGCAAATCCATTTATATGCAGAGCAGAGCAGGTTCCAACAAGTGCAGTCAATGAAATTGGATGGCGTTTCCATAAAATAAAGGAAAAAGTGATATCCTATTGAGACCTTATTCCATCTGTACAATATTTCTACGGTCTCTCCCAAAGTGAGGTTCCATCGCCCTACATGATAATTGTAAATAAAATAGGCTATAGATTTCGTTTCATTCTTGTTTTCCTGCTTCTACACAAAGTCATCTGCTGGCAATGTGTTGAGGGGGGGTTCCATAAGGAAAAGTAGAGAGCTGAAAACCAGAATGAAAACAGTAAACACAATGAGTGATTTGCAAGGATCAGCATTTCGTCCAACAAGTGTGATCTGTTCCTCTTGACCGGCTCTCGAAGATGCATCGTCCAACTGAAGCGTGGGGCATGTGAAATATCCATATGCTATACCAGTGAAAGCTGCGCCGAAATGAGTCCTGCAATTGTCAATGCACGACTTTAATTTTCAGTAATAAAATAATAAGTTAACTTTTGCTTTCACGTTAAAACAATGTGATATATTGAGTAGCAGAAACCTCACCAGTCATCAATAGGACCAAAATTGCTTAATATGAAGCTGAGGGCTGTCACAAGTATTGCCTTTCGGAACATTCTCTCTGATATGTCCTTTGCAGTTACATCCTTGTTTTGTATTTGATAAATCAGCCAGGCACCAATCACAGCAAAAACTGGTCCCTGCAGGGAACAGATAGTCTTAGTTTGGAAACAACCAAGTGCAACTATGAAGGAAATAATCACAAACTTAATGCTTTGAGCATTGCTGTTAAGAATTATGTAACTGAGAGTGGGGCAAAGAGAGGAAGGAGAAATGCTGCTCACCGTCCCACCAACAGTTGGTTCTGGTGTATGAAGAAAGCTTATCAAGTTTCCAGAGATTCCACCAAGCAAGTATATCAAGAAGAATGTAAAGCATCCATAACGTCTGCAAACTTGAGGCCCGAAAGAAAGAAGTGCCCAACAACCAAGAGCTACATGAAGAATTCCAGAATGCTGCATCACCAAATCAAACTAATTAAAAGGAGTTTATAGAAAAAGTCAAAAACCAAAACAGAAGAAAATGAGTGAATTACCTTTCTTACAACAGTTGACATTATCATTGTGAGTCCCAAATATTGTTGCATTAACTATACTCTTATTTAAGATAAAGTTTTATTTTGTCAAACATAATTGTTGTAAGATTTATTTGACAACTATGTAATGGATGCTATTTGTTTGCATATTCTGATCTGTTTTCACAGAATCAAAGCTGACTATTTTGCTTGAAATTGTTTACAGCAAACAATGTAAAATGACAAAGTGTTATGCAAAAACAGAACAGTAAAGGAACACGAACCCAGTTGTTTCAATCTTGTACCAGAAACATTGGTGTCACTAGCCTCCACCATTCTCCAACAAGGATCAGATCGTTTATTTTCGCTCCATATAATGAAGGGAGGGAAAAGAGCTCCAAGTCAGAGTTTCTAATTGGGGTGGCAATTTCAAACAGAAAGACAGCGATGTTTATAGAAGCCAATATACTTCTGCATCCAAATAAGATCATGGAAGCGCATGAGATATTGTATCCTCTGCCAGACAAAATTTCCAGCACTAATGCATATAGAGATAATGTAAGAGCATGGAATTTAACTACAATAAGCATAAAATCACTTAAGATGGGCTAGTGATTTACATTAAGTAGAGATCAGAAGCTTCATCATACTGCTGCAAAGCTTCAGATCTCTTAGAGCCACTACCAACATCCCTTAGTCTGAAGCCTACATCACTTCTTAGTTTTGCTTCCTCGTCAATCTTAACATCTTCACTGACAGAAAATGGAGTTGCTACTGGGTTGCCTTCAGGGTTTTGGCCACCGGCAATGGATGATGATACATTGTTTCTAGAATTTGAATCTGAAGAAAGATGAAAGAGACTCAGACAGCTAGACATGCATGTTTTCAACACTTTCCGCATGAATTTAGAAAAAGGCTGCTTCTAAAGCGAAACAAAAGCAATAATCTTAATAGTAATATGAAATCAGTCCAGTAGGTGATGATCACACTCTCTATCAAGATGCAACAAATTGTAGGAGTTGTGATTATTTTGCATCATATGGGACTCTAATTAATTTGAAGGACCAGACAGGCTAACATTCATAGAATCAAATAGGCACAGAAAAATAAACTTTTGACATAATAGAGTACCTTCATCAAGTTTGCTAAGATAAGCATCTAGAGAGCTCAACCCCATCTTTGTGTTACTTTCACCACTATTATCAAGCAACTCCGCTGTCTTGCTCGAAGAAACTGAAGAAGTCTTCTTCGCATCTTCTTGGCGTTTTCCAAAATAAGATTCCAATAATCTCAGCTGTGATTCATTAGGACCAGGCCCTGAATTTTCCTTTGGCGATGCTTTCCTGGATAAGGTTCTTGGATGAAATTTTGTGTCATGCACACCAGTCAAGGTCCAAAGACGCCATTGCAGTCTGTTAAAAACTCTGTCTCTGTTTCCGGTGTCAGCTTTCGTTAAGATGCCAGAAGAAATATGCAAGGGATGCCACCCCCTACATCTATTGTCACAACTAGAAGAGAAACGTGTAGAACCCTCTAAGGGAGCGGTGCAGCCACATATGAAGCTTTTCTCAGTCAGTCTTTCTACCCTAGGAATTGGAAAATTTTGATCTTTATATGGCATTTTATAACATGATGGAACCACAGCCATGCTGACCTGCAACCATCTTTGATGAAAGCAAATAAATTTAACAGTGAAGTAATGCTTGAAATCACAACCAAAAAAAAAAAACCCTTATTCTTAGTTATGCACTAAAAAAACTAGCACTAGTTTTCAAAATGAGAAATACGACATTTATGGGCTCATTCCTGCTGTAGTATAATCAACCGCACCATGGGAATTCTGGCCTCTACCTACAGTAGTAAACCTACTCAGCAAATTACTCGAGTCTCTGCCTAATGGTCTGCAAAATGGCAAATCATTTTCTAATGGCCCATCACTATCTAGATTTTGTATTTTGTCATTCCAAGCAAAAGTTTCTGAACAATTACGTACATGCTAGCCCATTGGAACCATCTGTACACTCTTAGCACTAATCAGTCCAAAACGGCCAAAGTTCAAAGACATGTATATTCAAGAGACTATGAAGCTTTAACATCGAATCAATGAAAGCATCAGGATCAATCACAGCATAACTATAATCTTTTCGACATTCAGAGAAATCAAACACTTGAAAAATAAATATTAAATATTGAGATTCTTAATTTAAAACGAACCCAACATAGCATTTTGATCTTAGTTTCAACTTCTGGAACACGAAATAAGAAGAACAAACACACAGTTCCAACTTTCATATTACTCTTTTCACTGCCTTTTGATCACACTTCATTCATGGGACATATGATCGCGTAAATTTCACATGAATCTCATCTGATAAACATCTAATGACGTAAAAATGTATCTCATAATAACACATTTGCAATTATATCAACACCTTTTCTTAATTTTATGGAGTATAAGTTAGCATGTGTGCATCGTTTTCGTTCTGTCAGCTGAACAGGAAGAAAGAGAAGAAAGAAAACAGACGAATACTTACGTACTCCTACAAGAGAGAAGCTCAAAGTCCCAAGGAATCAAAAAGTGCTTTCCAAAGAGACTGGAGTATGGTGAAAGAGATGATGAGTTGCAGACATGGACTGCACTTTTTTACTTTCTTGTACTTCCATTAATGGAGGTTCACAATTGAAGCAAACCTTGGCGGGGGGTGGGGCTAATTGAAAAGTATGGTAAACGACGTGGAAGGAAATCTATTAATCTTGCCTTATCTTTGTTGGCCCACTTGTAAGATGCCACGTGTGATCTGATTCAATTCCCGTTGTAAGTGATTCGCCCCAACCAAGATTTGCATGGACCCCACATACCCACTTCTGTTTTCTTAAATTTCCTTTCCTTTTTTCGATCGTTAATTCATTTTCCCTTTTTGGTCACTTAAATAATAGTAGAATGATATTTTAAAATTAAATTATTAATTGTAAATAAATGGTCCATACATAATATTCTTGGTATTTGCATTACATTTCTTTTAATACCCTAATTTTTTGGTTGAAAAGTCTGAAACAAATCATTATTAAATATGATTTTATATTATATTTTAATCACTTACTTAATTCTCAATCTATCCATCATCCAAAAAACATAAAAAAAAACTATAATTTAATTAAATTTATTGAATAATTTCAATTTAATGTTTCAATCAAAAATATCATGCAAATCAAATTTTCAACAAAATTATATACATATAATCTTTTTCATAAAAATTTTAAACCTCGCGAACAAGTTTAAAAAATTATCACATGTTCATTAAATTATAGTTAAGAAAATTAAAACAGTAATACAATTACTAAATGAATTTATATACAGAAGCAGTCCGACTCGAACACGCCATAAGTATGGTGGGTATAGATAGAAATTAGGCAGAAGTAAATGAATATACCTTACAAGAGAGAGAAAGGCCACTGGCTTCTTTCAATAAGGACCCTACTTTCAGTACAAATGGACCATATTTTGAAAGAAACTTGGCTAGACAATCAAAAGTTTGGTGACTCGATAAAGATATTAATTCAAACAGCTGCATTGTCAACCACAATGTTAAGGCTGTGGTCAGAAATGGATATGAGGGTTTCTCAAATTGGTGGGACTTCTTATAAGCCATTGGATTCTAATTAGGATTCACTATTTAATTCAAAACAGAAAGCTCCAAAGGATCTCATTATCAATCTTCACTTGCTAAAACACTACTATCCGAATCGAGTCTGAACAGTTTGAAATGTATTTTAAATGCTAACGGTTTTTTCTTTTCTTTTTGTATTTATTATTTCAAGTTATATATATAATGATAATATAATTTTTTCGAGTTATGTTTCTTTTCGAATCTGGAATTATGCATAAATATAAATATAAATATATATATATATATAAGCATTATTTGTATGCATAAAATAAAACCATGAGTCAAGTTAGATTGACTTGACCTCATAAATTATTACCTAAGTTCAAAATTAAACAATGTTTAGTGGCTTGGCTATGTGTGGGGAGGAAAAAAAGGTTATTATTATTACATAAAAGAAGATATCATCTCTCTCGTTAAAAATAAAAATAAAATTAAAAATATATCACATTAATATCATAGTATTCATTGTGTATAGGTATAAAAATAAATCTTGATATATACAATTTTGATGTAGGTTTGGACCATATAGGGAACTGTTTTTTTCGAGAATGAAAAGAATAAAATGTTAAGTAAAGTTGAAAATGGAGAATCCAATGTCAATTCGTGGAGCTAGGTCGGGTCGGACCAAAAATCTATGACGTTTGTTTTGTTTATTGCTATCTTTAAATTTTTTTTTTATGTGTAAAAGTTAGAGAATGATATGATAGTCGAAATTTTTTTTTGAATTATTTATGAAAATAAAATAAATAAATTTTTATATTTTTTATTATATTTAATCAAATTCTTATTTTTTTTATTTTGTCTCAAATAGTCCGTTACAACTATTAATTGATTAATTGTTATTTGTGAAAATATGATATATCATTTTACGTTTAAGTGACATTGATGTGAAAGGCCAAATGCTATATAATTTTATTATTATACTATATCAGTATGTCATGTTATTATCTATTATAATATGTTAACATGTCACATTAATGTCATATGACATTAAATGATAATTGGCATGTTGATTAACAATAATCAATCAATTATTAATTATAACTACTTATTTAGTTCAAAGTTAAAATAAAAATATAAAAAATTAATTAAATGCAATAAACGGTATAAAAATTTATTTAAAATTTTTTGAAGTTGATCGTGACTACAATGGGTTCAAAAATTGAATGGGCAAATCATTATAAAAGGGGCTTCAAACCAAGCCCACCTAAATGTGTAATTTGGTCCATTGGATAATTAGGGCACGCTCAATTCCCAAAGAGGCAATTTGGCGCCCAGCTCTGTTAAAAATTTACAATTTTCCCGGGAATTCCCAAATATTTTCCGTACTGTGTTTTTCTCAAAATCAGTCCCGCCACTAAGGGGAAAGAGGGAAACTCAAAACCAAAACCAAATTTGAAAAGCTCCCAAAAACAGAAACAACAAAAAGGCATATATTCATATGTTCACGATTCAGTGAATCATTGGGTTCAGAATTTGAGTAAAGCAAATGGCTGTTGCTTCAACTTCTGCTTCGAAAATGGAAGGAGGGAAGCAAACAACGGGCAATGGTGGAATTCGTGTCGTCGGACGAAGAATTTTTAATTCTGAAAGTGGACAAACTTGTCACCAGGTAAATTTTTTCCCTTAAATTCCATATTTAACTGAATTTTTGGAATGGTTTTTACCCTTTATTTGTGCGTTTTATTTTTAGTTTAGTTTGTCCTTTTGCTTTTCTTTTTTTTTTCTTTTGACTTGACAATAAAAAATTGTATGATACAATGATTTTGCACCAGCAGATATTACTTTTATTTAAATTCTGACTCATGTTTGTTTCTGTAATCTATCAGCTTCTGAACAGTCCATTTTCTTACAGGGTTTAAATTAAAGAAAAGATTGTAAATACAATTTTCTCACGGTCTTATTGAGAAGAAAATATCGTCTGAAATTAATTTCGCGGTTAACAAGTGTTACTTTCATTTGAATTTTATATATCCTTAATAATCATGTTAAACTTTGAATTTGACTTTAATGCTTTTTGTATCTTTCATTTTAGTTTTTGGGTTTTCTTTTTTGTTCTCTACCATCTTTTTATTCTGCTTCCTTGACGTAACAACACCCATGTCTTGTTTTCTTCTTATTTGGGACATTGAGACTTGTTTCAATTGTTTGACTTTGTTACTGGAACTCACTCAGGGGTGAGTGTCTGAACCGGGCATGTGTCAATTCAGTTTTTTTCTAAGTTTTTCCATATGTTTGGTGACGAAGATGGAGATTTTGACGCACCTCAAATATGTTTTGGTGACTAATATTGATACTTCATGGAAAATGAAGAGTTGGAGCAATATAAGTTTGGCTTAATGGAATTACTTTGAGCATTGTAGAGAAATCAGTAGATTACAGTGCATATGGAACTTTACTTTTTAAATGTTTTAATGTTTTGATTGATAATTTTCTGGTTTTTTAGCTTTAATTTTTCCCCTAATATTTCCTTTTGCCTTGGGATCAAATGCTGAAGTGCCGACAAAAAATAAAGGGTTTCTTGGCTCCATGCAAGAAATTGAAAAAGAACAAGCAATGTCCCATTAAGTATTGCTGTAAATGCTTATTAAACAGGTTGTTACTTTAACCCTTCTTGTACAATCCAGTTAATTGAATGATGCTGTTTTCTTATTAGTTTTTTTGTTGGATTGATATTCTATAGATATGGAGAGAATGCAGAAGAAGTCGCGTTGTTGGTTGATTGGAATTGTCCCAAGTGCAGAGACAATTGCAATTGTAGTTTCTGCATGTAAGCATATTGTGATGGGCATTTTTCTATAATCTATTTTATTGTTAATTTTTTTATCAAGTCTAATGGGGTACTACATTTTTAGGAAGAAAAAAGGTCACAAACCTACAGGTGTTCTAGTGCACACAGCCAAGGCAACTGGGTATTCATCTGTTTCAGAATTGCTTCAAGCTAAAGGGACTCAAAGTTTTGGATATAAAAAGATTGGAAAAGATATAAGTGTTTCACCAAAGAAGCAAGTTGCTTCCAAGAAGGTTTGGCTTTGTTTTTCTAGTTAATGATGATAGACTGTTGTTTTTTCACCTTTTTTGGGTGATAGAGTTTGTGTCTCTCTGATGTTCCTAGGAGTCTATGGCCGCTTCACCGAGGAAGCTTGGGAAGGAAAATTCTTTTGATGGAGACCATGATTCCAAGGTTGATTCTCAGAATTTGACATCATTTTCTAATGAAAACAAATCTAAGAAAATGAAACGAGAAGGATTGAAGGAATTGCGTAATGGCAATGAAGATCATAAGGCATCTTTGAAGAAAAATAGTCCAAAAAAGCCTAAAGTCTGCAATGAAGCTTCAAAGAAAAAAGTGAAGGTAAATGGAAAAGATAGTGGTTGTGTTTCAAATAAAAACAACTCTAAGACAGAAGTGCAAATGGATGATCCTTCCTGTCCCAGTAAAGGAGAAGAAACTAAATGTGCAAAAAGCAAGAAGGCAGGAGTTCTAAATGGTGTTAAAATTCCAGGGGAAATTTCTAAGAAAAGGGGGCCCACAATTTCCGATGAAGAGTCCAGGGAAAAACTGAAGTTAAAAGAAAATTCTGAGGGTGATTTTATGGAGGAAAAGAATTCTAAGATGCAAGGTCTAGAAAGTAACACCATATCTCCTGTTGGAAATAAAAAAAATGGTGTAAAAAGTGAGGATCCTGGAGGTTTAATTGGTTTTGAAAATGATAACACCAGTGCTGAGCTCAAGTCAGATATAGAGCCTAGAAAAAATAAAAAGTGTACTGCACAAGTGTTGGATAAAAAGTTTGACATGGACATTCAATTGCCTCAGGGCACCAGTTTAATAACTGTTGCAGGTGTTGACTTACCTCCCCAAGATGTTGGACATGCATTGCAATTCTTAGAGTTCTGTGCAGCTTTTGGATTGGTATGTGTGATAGTTAAATCTTTTTTCTTTAATTAACATTCAAGCCTAGAGACATCATTGTAAATTTTGTTGTTATCAATAGCTGAATAATACAGAACTAATTGATGATAAAACTGTTGTTATGATGAATTTTCTGTCATATGCATTTAAGAATTATGAAATTCTGACTTGCTGTATACATCCCTTCAAAAGACAAGGCTGATAAAATATCATCCTGCCCTTCCCTTGGCTAATAGGTGCTTCTGTTTTTGTGTTGTAAATATCTCACTTTGGACAATACTTGTTGATTCAATATTTATTGTTTACTATTATTATGGTAATTGTCCAGTGCAGTTGTTTGCTTTCATTTTCTTACCTGCCCTAGTTTTTTTAATTTAGTTATTACTTTTGGTTCCTATGCTTGTTATTTTCTAGGTTTTTGATATGAAGAAAGGGCAAGCAGAATCTGTAATTAGAGAAATAATCCGTGGACGTGGAAGGTGCCGATTACAGTACTCACCAGTAGCCCAAATTCATACACAGTTGTTGTCTTTAATACAAAAGGATATGGGGAAAAAGTATAAATCAATGCCCTTACCCACTCAATTTCATCTTCTTTTTTGGAATTGAGTTACAATCTTTTGCTTTATGTACTATTCAGGTTTCCATCTTTAAGAACAAGTGACCACACTTCATGGTTCCAAGCTCTTGGCCAATGTGTGTCTGAATCCCAATGTGCACTGGAAGAAGTTCCTCCCAATTTTTTTGATAAGGGTGTGGATGCGTATAATATGTTAGACAGTTCTACAAAGCTTAAGCTTTTAAACTTCTTATGTGATGAAGCCCTTTGCACTATGTAAGTAAAAAGGGTGAAAAGCAAAGCCTACTATTTTACATAATAACTCTTTTCTTTTCTTTCTACTTTAAGTCCCCCTTTCTTTTCCTGATACAACATAATTTTTCAGAACATTAAGGAGTTGGATTGACAAAAAAAAATTTGGAGTTTGTTGATAATGAGAAGGAAGCAAAAGAAAAGATTCTTGCTGCAAGGGATAAGGTAATACATGCACCTTTTTTGACATTGATGTAGTGATCTTAAGAATCTTCATACAAAACTGACCTAACTTTCTTTAACTCCTTTTGTTTTTGCTTAATACAGGAAAAACAGTTAAGGCAGAAAATGCAGGATGAGGTTGCCAAAGTCTTTATTGGAAGAAGTGGTGCTCCTATGTCAGTTTCTGAGCATGAGACTCTTGTTGCACAAATGAAAAGAGAAGCAGCTCAAGCTCATGCAGATGTGCTCCAGGCAGTGGGCATGTTACCAAAGAGTATGTTTTTGATCTCCAAGTTGTAGAGTTCAAGCAATTATTTGAAAAATGTGCATGCCCCCCCTCCCCTTTCCCCTCTTTCTCTCAACATGCAACATATCCAACTTAGACAGGGAATAATTATTGTGTATACAAAGGATATGCTGCATTGAATTTATACATTACCCTTTTTCAGAGTTTTGAAATAAGAATCATTAGTATTTTAAGTGCCATTGGTGAAAAGCTATAAATCTGAAAAGTTTTAGAAATGGTTAAAAAATGACATTTGAACTTGCTAATATGTGCTAGAAGTCTCTGTTATACATAAATAGAAGATGTTACCTTCATCTTTAACTCTTAAGTAGTTGGACTGGTTAAAATTAATAGTAGAGTTAAAGTATAGAAGTTAAGAGTGAGCAATTGGTTGACTCGCTTAGAAAATCCCATTAACTGAATCGACTTTTATATCATATTAACTGAATTGACTGATTTTTTCCCATTAACTATTTTAACCAATTAACTGACTTAAGTTGATTAATTCGGTTTTAACTGACTTAATTGAATTTTTTTTAACTTTTAATTCATTTAATAGTTAATCTTGTAATAGCATGAAAATATAAAATAAATAGCATGTAATCATTCATCAAAATAAGATAAATTGTAGGTAATCAAGAGTAGTAAAAGAGCAAGAAAAAGAAATTGTATACTTGCTACCTGCTCTGTTGGCCTATACATGGAATCCAGATGAAATTAGGCATATATTTAGCTTCATAAAGGAGTGAAATAATCCAAAATTATCACAAAAAAAAGTATTGCTCTATTGTATTTATGAAAATAAATTAATTTATCAATCAGCTATTCAACATAGTAAATTGAATAATACCGATTAATAGATGTTTTTAAACATTAACCAAAACTATGAGAGCAAATTTTTGTATTTAATATATTATTTTATCAAACTTAAGAGAAAATATTATATTAATTACAATCTCATTAACTGATAACAATTTCCATCGAATAATTTTTTATATAATTTTAATATTTTATAAAATAAAATAGTGGAATGGTTTCATTACTTACAAAATTAATGTTATATATTTGTAACATATTCATGCCATTTGTTAAGAGTTAGTGTATCTAAATCTTGGACAAAATAACATTATTCTTTTAGAAAATATGGATATATAATTTATTTAGTTTGATTTGATATATATCAACAAGGAATTCTATAAAATTGTTAAAAAAGATAATATTTATGAATATTGAATTATGGCGTTTGATTTTGTTGATTTGAGTCATGAATCATAATTTATGTGTGAGTGGTTTACGTGCAAGAAAACCCTTTATAGGCTATTTGCATTTGAAGCTTAAAACGTCATTAGAGCTGTAGGTTACATCTTATATGTGAGCGGTGTGTAAGTGGTTTACATGCAAGAAAACTTCTTATAGGCTATAGAAATAGGAAGTATAAAGCTGATTAATTCAGTTAATTGATCTCAAATTTTTTAACCTAACTGCCCCAATTTAACTTATTTGTTAACTGACTTAACCATTTTAACTGAATAAACTGAACCAAATGAATTGATTTTTGTCAGTTAAGTTGGCTAAGTTGGTTTTAACCGATTTTTGCACACCCCTAATTGAAGTTTTATGTTTTTGAAGCTCTAGTTGAATATACTTGTTGGCCTTGTTTGTAGCAAGGCATTGTATTGGTATCTAAAATCTAATACAATTGGTAGTTACAATTGTACCCTGACTTTTTCCTTATTAGTTCTAATGGATTATTCCATTTTCAACTGTTCAACTTTGTGCGTCATACAGAGATATACTTCTGAATGCATGTTTTGGTGCAAATATTATCTTAAATTTAAACAGGCTGACATTACTTTGCATACAATTGTTGCAGAGAGACAAAGATCTGATGCTGTTAGAACGGCACCTCTTGTATTGGATGTTAATGGTCATGCTTTCTGGAGATTGAGAGGGTATACCAGTGAACAGTATATTTTGCTGCAAGGTTAGCAAAATGCATTACTTTGATGTGTTGATCGATGATATGAATATTGGAAGTTTAAGTCTTATTTATGTTTAATGGACAGATATTGGGACCTTGGATCCAGTAGCATCTGATGAAAAATGGTTTGCCTATGATGTTGAACAGAAAGCAGATGTAGAGAAATACATTTCTTCTATAAGGTAATGATTGTCTTTTGGAACCAATTTATTTGTTTTATTATAATCTTTTTAATTTTATTTGAGATCTAAAGGTATCCATAATTTGTTAGGAATTGAGAAATATGGTAGCCACTTGATCAAATATCCTCAGAAGTTTATTTTTTAAATTGGCTACTTCTCTGCATTTCTATGAATATCTTGGAGGGTAATTATGGAAATTTTGTTACCACTTAGGATTTCAGGTGGAGATTACCTTATAGACACTTTCAGAAAGTTCAAGTGATAAGCTATTTTCTAATCAATCCTTTTTAATTATTTTATAACTGGAAAGCGAGCACTACTTGTGAATTCTAGCAAGCAACCTTGTTTGGCTTCCAATCAAAGCTCGAATTTCTTTCCTGTTCATAAGAAATTTTGTTCCATGTTTCTCTCTCTTGGGGGAGAGAGAGATACTTGCAATAATTGATATAACATTTTGCAGAGTGTCACACTGATAGAGTTTTATGTTTCATGTTTATTTTATTAAGTCTTGTTGATGTTATGAACTAGAATGCAACAGTACAGAAGATCATGACCCATGCACTGTACATAAATGGATTATTGACAAGATCTAGGACTGGGATATGATTTTTAATGGCTTGTGATTTAAATGGATTTAGAGAAGAATCAGGCCACTTCACGTGATCTTTTTTGGAGGCAGGGTGGGGAGGTAAGTATTTTGGATTTTTGGATTCAGAATGAGCATTAGTAAAGAAAAGTGAAGTTAATGAGGGTTTGGTTTTTGATTCTGAATTAAAACTATTCAGATCAGTCAATAAGAAACATTAATTTAATTTAATTTGTTTTTTTATAATTGGGGGAGGGGGGATTCAAACTTTGCATTTTTAGGTAGGGGAATAATGCACCAACCAATGAGTTAAATGCTCGGGTGCAAAAACATTAATTTAATTGCCTAACTGCTTTTTGTTCCCATTGCAGGTATTGCTTTT
The DNA here is from genome assembly GCA_036013995.1 of Theobroma grandiflorum. NCBI lineage: Eukaryota > Viridiplantae > Streptophyta > Magnoliopsida > Malvales > Malvaceae > Theobroma > Theobroma grandiflorum. The sequence continues at coordinate 12,351,008 of CP142132.1, read as the reverse complement.
TAGCCTTGTAATAGAGGTGTCCATAGGCTTGGTTGATTGGAGTATTTTTATTAATGACCTTTATTTAATCTCAATTTTAAAATATATTGAAAATATTAATATAAAAACATTATTTTGCTATTTTAATAATAAAATAATATGTGAACGGACAAGGCAGGTGTCAGGTTGGGCTGGGATTAGCTTTTTAAAGACTTAGTGGCCGGCCAAGCCTGGCCCATGGGCACCTTGTGAAAAAGGCAGCTTTTGTGTCTGTTATGTTTTTCAGTAAACATGGTCTTTTTTTATTGTTAGTGTTGTAATCACTTATTTCTTTTCCCTTTTTCTCTACAGGACAAGAAGGCTTAGGATTCAGAAACTTTCAGATAGCCTTCCAATTGCTAGTGTTGAAACTAACTCGTAGCATGCATAGTCCATGTGATTGGCCATTCTTTTAGGTAATATTATGCTGCATGTTATGGGAAATCACTTTCATTAAAGTGTAAAATCTTAGTATCCTTGCATTAAGTTATGCTCCATTCTGCATAATACTGTTATTCGGGACTTGGCACTGGCTTGTGTGGTTCTGCAAACATGAATTTCAAGATAACCTCATCTTGCTGCTGACTTGTCATGAGGATTGATTGAAATATATGATGCCTGTGACTTGCCATGACAAACACACATTTTCTTATGTTAGATGTTAACATTTCTTGGTCCTTCACCTATCAGATTAGGCTGTTTGGTAAGGTTGTAAGGGACCAAGAATGGCTCTTAATCTCTAATGCCATCTAGGGAATTTCTTTTCTTTCTTAGGGTAAATTTTTAACATGATGCATTAAGTTTCGTTGGAAATCTAGTAAAAACTGTTTTAAATAAGGATTTGAAATGTCATTGAGAATTTTGCTACATTCTGTTCAACATAGATCCTGTGCATGGCTGCTGTGTTCTATTTTATCGCACTGATAACGTGCTCTTGGTTGTGCCACTATAAGTTGGGATTACCATATCTTTCCCTTCAAAAATTTTGAATTGGAATATTGAATTTTGTCAATGTGAAGTCATTAATCAATATTTTGAAACTATTTTTCATTTGAAATGACGAATATGTAGATCTTCAACACCAATAATTTTTTGTCCTTTTATCTACAACAGAACAGAAGAATGGGGAGGCATGGCTGCTAGCTATGAGCAACAGTTGAAGACATCATCAGTTTGCTTGCTAATTCATGATGAATTTACATTGCACACATTGTTTTTTGGTTCCCAATTATTTGATTGTGGAATTGTAAAGGATAACATTGTAAGGTGTATGATTCAGCCGATGATTGATAGCATTTTGTAAGTCATATGAAATATTGTATGTTGCATGATTGTGTAATTGTTATATAAATATAAATGATACTTCCAACAGATTTGTTCTCTAATTTCTTACAAGTCCACATTGACTTTGAACCATGAAGAGTATTTTGAGAATGCAAGCATCCATTCGTGACAATAGATTTGATATTAAATCTCCCAACTAATTTTGCATCCTTAAATTTTGAGTCCATGGGTTGGCTGAGTTGGTTCAATTGAGTAATTTTTTTTTTTAATTTCAATTTAATTAACTAAATGATAAATATTAGAGATTGTTGATGAGTTGTGACAGAGGAAGGTTAAGGTTGTCGCTCCTCATATCCTAATTAATTTGTTGTTAATCTTCTTTTTGTATTCAAATTTTAAAAATTAGAATTTGAATCAAATAAATATTATTTGTTAATATCTAAACTCGTTATATGAAATATACAATTTATTAAAATTTAAATATATACAAAATAAAACAAATATTAAAAAAAAAACGAAGCAAACAAAGTTTATTTAGATTCGCATAACACTTCCATACATTTGTGCATAACCTCGCAAAAAGCAGAAAGACAAAAGTAAAGCAAAAGACAAACGTGTTAAAGTTAAAACAACAACAACAAAAGCATATCAAAAGCTGTAAGCCCCTATGTACAAAGACTTTGACCTGAAAAGAAGAAACTCCTCGTACTAGATAATAATGCTAACTCATGTCAGTGACAGTGAGGAGGATGTTTTCTCAACGAGGTTGCTGGATTCGTCGTGGACTGCATCTGGCTTTGGGACTGGAACTTACGTACTTAGCTGGCTTCTCCAAATACCTCGTACCTTTCTCCCTCGGGGATTTAGGCATGCTCAAACTCCTTATTAAAGCCTTGGCATTCATTCCAACACCTGAAAAAACCAAGTGTTCAATTTCATTTCAACGTTAGAGGTTAAAAAAAAAAGGTGAAAGGATTTCAATTTCCATGCTTCGCGAATACCGTTTCGATCCTTCTTTGCTTCTGTTTTTTCTCTACTTTTGGATTCGAGGAACTCCTGGAACTGAGCATCGAGATCAAAAAATTCTTCATCGAACCCGAGCTCGAAAGATTCCGGTAACAAATTGGCGACATCCGCGTCGGCGTCGTCGTCTTCGTCTTCGTCATCCGCCGCGAAACTCTCCTCCTGATGCTCGCTGAGCCAGTAATCACGGAACCAAGTGGACGTCTTGACTAGCTCCCACCATTCCGGAGAGAAATCCTCGACTTGACGAAACGCCGCTGGGATGAACATCGGCGCGTTCGGATTCAACGTCGACGACCTTGCTCCGACAACCGCCGCCATTCAAATGTCTCGATCAAATAGTACACTGAGAGATCAACGAAAAAGAATTTAAGAAATGATCTCAAAATAAATCTGCACCGTGGATCTAAAAGAGAGAACGTTACCGTAGGCGTTGATTTTTGCGGTTCATTCCACTGAAGATTTCAAAAGCTCAGAGAAGGAGAGACAGCAGGGTGATGATGACTATTGACTAATAAGGGAAGAAACGAGAGCAAAAGCTGAGTAGTTCGGAGTCCGAGGCTAAGGCTTGGGAGGACCATCCGGGCAGCAGCCGGTAAATCGACGAACTGAAGGGGACACGTGTATGTACAATATGTGAGTTCGAACAATGTAATGATTGGATTGGGTCCTGAATCAACGGTTGAGAGAGATGAGATGATGATCGGATGGATAGGAAAAGATTGGTAGTGAGATATTTTTAGCAAAAGATATGTTTATTTCTAGTAAGTGTGGGAATAGTCCAGGGAGATTTATTAAATTATTTGTCCACTAATTGTCAATCCTCAGTCCCACTGATATGAATCAACAATTAAAAGATTTTTTTTTTATTTTTGTATTTTTTTCAATCTTATCGAATAGAACTCAAACAAAAAAAATAGAGGCATTAAAAGAAGTAAAGCCCACTCTGAAGAGGAGCCGGCCCAAACTAGCGAGGGTCCGTATTATGTTTCACGGGGGGATATTCGTCTTCTCAGGTGCAAGGCTAGAAAATGTTTAAAAGAAGTTGTTAATCTCTCGTGTATTCTTGGAAGATGAAGTGTTTATACAGAAAAAACCAATCGAGCTGATGAAAGCTTCAAACCCACCAAATCAAAAACAAGATCAGATTGGAGGAATCCTGTGTTGGAAGGGTAAGTTGAGTTCACCTGTTCGGACTGTTCCGTTGAAATAATTGTGATGTGAAGAGTGCCTTGTTCTATGGAGTAGCATGACTTCCATTTCTCCTGATGTTAGACAATACCAGAGAGAAGAGAATGAAGTTACCTCTTATGATTTCAAGGTGAAGGAAAGAACTCCCACTGAACTAAGAAGCCAGTTGCATAGCTTATGTCTCCAATGTGAAAAATGGAGTCCCATTGAACATAGTAATTGCCTTGGAATATATAGCTATAGCATGTACACGTTCCATGCAACCATGAGTCCCTCAATCAACATCATCTACATTCTTTTGCTATCTGTTTTGGCAAATGGGTAGAGATGGCATTGCATATGACCGCTCCATCACTTTTATCCTTTGTTTGCTGAGCAAAGGTCCTGAGATGGACCATCTAATTTGTTTTACTAAAATTTGATATAATAAGTGATGACATTTACGATCCACCACTTATATATATCACTAATAATGCTATCCGTCCAAAATCAAATTTTATAATAACTTTTCTTTAATGACTTTAAGTAGAAAAGTTGATCACTTTTTTTGACTTGTAACATTTTTTGTTAAAATATCTATATAACATTAGAGAGATTTATTAAAATTTTCTTTTATATAAAGTTATAGATATGTAAAAATAACACACTAATTGTTTTGTGAAATCCTATCTTAGGACTGTTGAACTGCAGCAAAAATACTTGACAAATATTTCTACAAGGCATAAAAGTGATGGACTGGAATCATGCAGATGCCATGTATGCCTGAGTCCATCTGAGGACTATCGGATTTGCAATAAAACAAGTCAAAAAAAGTTGACTGAGCTGTCATGGTGGTCCGTCAATTTCTTCGAAATTTCTCTTTGAGAATGGATGGCAAGCATACAAATTGTTTAATTAACGGTTCAATTGAATGAATAATGGCACACTTTGGGTTACAAGATTGGTGTATTTCTAATCCAACCTTAGATAAGATAAATTAATTTAATTTAGATACGCTTGATTATATGAAAAATTAAAATAAAATAGTTTAATTTTAATGCACCTAATTACATGATAAATTAAATTAAAATAAAATAAGATACACTAACTTAATTTAAATACACTTGATTACATCTAAGACTTTGATGTCAATGGACTTATGGTGACCGTGAGATCTATTTAGATCCAAATAAAGTGGGATTGAATGGTTAAGCCCCAATGTTTAATGTAATTAAATAAGTGACCGAGGAATTTTCAGGCTCTACTAAAAATGGATTTCAACCTTTCCAGTTTGTAGCTTCTTTAACGCCTGGCAACTAGAATAAATGAAATATCTAAAGAATAATAAATCTTAAAAAAAATAAAATAAAAAGCAAATATGAGAAAAAAAAAAAAGTGGAGAAAACATGAGTGACACGTGGTCAAGCTAATTTGGCGGTTGAAACATGAAGCTGAGACAGTAACGAACAACAGCCTCTCGTTGTTCCAACCGAAGATAATACACTCAAAACCCAGAAACAAGAAGAAGAAGTAACCATTGAAGTAAGTAATTATTCAAAGAAAAACAGAAAAAGAAAGAAGCCGATATGCCGATGAGAGCAATATCACCAACATCAACAGCTATAATTATTCATTCCCATCATCACAGCGTTAATCACCACCGTTGGTTTTTATCTTTACCACTTCGGCCCCAACGGCACCAGCACCTCACGAGATCAACTCCCAAGCCCCATAGTCTTAAGCTAACGTTCATAACAAAAGCAGCTGATTCAACCTCTCAGCCTTCTCCTTCTGTTGCCAAAACCATTGTCACTGATGATGGCTTCTCGTTCTCTAAGGTACTTAACTAATCAGCTTATGTAAAGAATAAATTTGGGTATTTTGTTTTTTATGTTTTGGAAGAATTTAGATAACTAGTTGAATTAGTTTTGACCATTGGGTGTTTTTTTTTTTAAATGAAATTTATAGCTTTCATTTAGGTAATTAGAATGAAATTGTATTACAGTGGCATCCAACTTGAAACCAATTGCTTATAAAAGTATTATATGTGCCTTTCCACTTACAGCTAATTGATTTTAGGTGAATGTCTTGGCATAAACTTGTTTGGGAAATTCACATATTTGTCACAATACTTTTATGGGATTAGTGAAAATTTGGAGTTGTTTTGCTCTCAGCGTTAGTTATAAGCATTTTGAGCTCCTTTATCTTTCCTAATTAGGCAAAAGTGAGGGTGTCAATTTTCCTTCTTGCTTTAGTAAGGGAAAAGGCATAAGCTTTCTTTAGTGAATTCCTAGAGATCATTTTATTTCAATCAACAAATCAAGTAAAGCTACTTTAGTACTGCTATTTGCATTTCTCCTTTAATGCATCTTTTGTTTCCTTGGAAGTTGGAATATATTTCACCATTTGGTATATATATATGTCTTAACTTCTTTACGTAACATAAATCGACACCCATGTACCATTTTAATGTTAGATTAAGATTGATTACAATGTGGATGGATACCTATTAGCTGTTATGGTTCTTGATGTTACAATATGTAACTGTGAGACTCTGAATTGTTAAAAAGGCTTGCATCAGACACGTACCCTCTTTTGAGAGTGAGTTACGTCTATCTTTTCTTAACATTGATTGCTATCACATTGGTTCTCATTTAAACTAGTTAGAGCAGTAGATGGTATTTAGACAATGCAAACTGCATTAATAAGTGGCAGACTTCTCCAATGAAAAGCTTGTAATGCACCACCTAAATGCTAAAAGCAATACAGTAATGTACACTTTAGTTTCACTTCAGTTAAATCTCTTATTTGAACATAATTGTCTCAGATGATCTGAGCATATCAGGCCTTACATGATAATGATCTGTTAACTAATACATATATCATATGTCTTCTTATATTCTGATAAATATTAATAGTAATAATTATTATTTGCAGCTATCAGTTGGTGATATTGGACTGGGTGTTGGAATTTCACTCCTCTCGTGAGTGCTTACCTTTTGACTTTTCTTCTTTCTCTTAAGAGTATTTTGTCTCTGGTTAATGTGTAACATACAGGTATGGTTTTGGGGCATATTTCAACATTCTCCCTGGATCTGAATGGTCAGCAATAATGCTGACATATGGCTTCCCTCTTGCAATAATTGGAATGGCCCTCAAGGTAAAAGTTTTTTTCCATGAATTGGGATTGAGATGGATATTTGAAAACATTTAATCTCATATTTCCTCATTAGATAGTGGGCTTTGAGCTATCTGAAATTAGAACTTAGGCAGCATTGTTGCATCATATATGAAGTTGTATCTTGCAAGAAGGTTTTAAATTTCATCTTGGCTTAAATTGGTTAAAGCTGGAATACAAGGTTTCCAGATTTTCATCATAATCTCATTGAGAAACTGGAATCAGTTGTGAATTTGACCTCCTAGTGGAATAAAGATTCAGATAAACGGCTGTATTAACCAGTTTTATAAAGATAACTCTTCTTATCATGATCTTAGCTCTATTTAATTCCTTTTGCATTTACATTAGGTCAGTAAGATGTCTTTTTCTAAGATGCTCTGAAGATATATTTAGTATATTGCTAAAGCTCTAATACGCTATTATGCAGTTTAGTTTTGTAATAGTGGCAGGGGACCATGTAGTTATTTCTTTTTTTATTTTTCTTTTATTTTAACAGTGTAGACTTTTGGTTGTTTCGCAGTATGCAGAACTCAAACCAGTGCCATGTTTGACCTATTCAGATGCTCAAATGTTGAGGGAAACTGGCGCCACTCCTATCCTTAAGCAGGTATTTTCATCAATCTGGCATTGCACACTCATTCACAAAATCTTGAAGATAGATTGCACATGAGATTTTTCCATCTTTCGATCCCATTTCCCTTAATAACCCACATGAATCATCTTGCCGGTAGGGTTTCAATTGTAATAGCTTCTTGACTTCGAAGGCTATTGTTGACTTAATTAAATTTGATAAGTCATCGACTAATTAGTGGCTAAATTAGGTTGAGGTTTTCATGTGTCAAAACTCAGGGTCGGTCTGTTTGTTCCTGAAAATTTCCCCGTGCCAAGCTAAATTCATTATGAGATGCATATAGTACTCTTTTCATTTTGCGATCACATTGGAATGACCTTTTTATAGCTTTAATTAGGTAAAGAGTGATGTTACAAGATATCGTTACGGGGATGAACAGCATTTGGATGAGGCATTGAAGCGGATTTTCCAGTATGGTCAGGTATGACTTCTAATGTCTAACTGAACTCCATGCTGGATATGTGCTTTTTATATGCCTTTTGGCAAATCACTTATTTGGTCATTGGAAGTAAAAAAGTGGAAATCCAAAATTGTGTTTGTTGACAGTTAAGTATGGACTAAATTGATGAACTCTAAAGGATGCTGTCTTTCTTCTTACTTTGAGTTTCTGTTTATTCTTTGTTGAATATATTCTGTCTTGCGTTGGCAACCCTTAGAAGTTAGAAAAACTAAATAACAGTGGAGTAATTTTCTGTTCTATAAAATCCTACTATTTGCAACGTGAGAAAGCAAATTCATAGGTAACGTCTGAAGAAGATGAACTTAGGTATAATTCTGTAGAGTATTATTTTAAATGAAAAAGAAAAGTTTGAAAAATGTATGCATCTTCTTCAAATATTATCTAGATATTCAAACATGTTAACAAATCAAATTAATTGTCCATGCTTTCTTTCACTGCAAGATTAGTTTTTAAAATTTCTGCATTGTATATATTAGGAGAGATTTCCTTGTGCTCTGTATGTGGGAGAGGAAAATTAGTAAGCTGTTTCTTTGCTCAAGTGTTGGGATGGTTCTTTTCTCCCAACTCTAATAGAGAACATGTAATATCCATAATGTCTCTTCGTTAGAAATTTGTCCCTGGCTTTCATATCTTATAATTCTTGTTTCAATGTCAATATCTGCAAATTATGTGTTCTCTTGGCAGAAGCAACCTTGAGGGCTATGAATGAGTCTATAACATACAAATTTGGGAGTTTAATATTTCAATGATTAACTATTGGAAAAGATAAAAGAGAGAGAGACCAATATTTACTGATGGTGTCACTAGAATACAAAACTAAGGGGCATCTAGCAACAATCTCTACCCTTCAGCATTTTTGTATGATGTGGCTGCTCTCATGACCTAAATCATGCTCTTGCATCCCTCTCCTCTGCTTTGTTTATACGTTTCTCTACATCATATACAATTTATTCAATGTGAAATGATGAAAATTATGAAAAAAGGGAAGAAAGATTTCTCACCAAATTCAATTGGACCAAAATGTGGATGCAGCCAATTTGAGCATTTGTTGAATCAAAACATCTCTTAATCTAGACTAAGCATAAGTTTTGTACATTTAATATTTAATTTTGTAAAAATTTTAGATTCACTGAGCCCTCAATCCAAGTTTGCTTACCAAATTTTTGGTCCTTGGACCTGTTGGTTGCCAATTTAGCAGTTGGAGGACAATCTTTTCCAGCCACCTGATGAGGCACTGTTTAAACTTTTTGGTTGACCTCTGATGGATTAAATATCAATTATTGGCAATTGTTTGACTGTTGACATCTTGCATTTGTCAGAGATATGTCCTATTGATAAAAATCTTTTGCCTCCCTCCTGCCTCTGTCGTGTTTTAAATTGTATATAAATTTGAAGAATTGACACGCGTAAGCTACATGTATGAGTTATTTGATGAAGAAGTAGGTGTAATCACTCTAATCTTGATATTCTTGCTTGTCAATTTCCTCCCTGTTCCCCAGTCTCCACCTAGAAGGAAAAGGAAAGGTTAAAAAAAAAGAAAGAAAGAAGCCAACAATGATCAACACCTATGAAGAAGAATTTAAAATGCAAGTTAGGAGACAATGTGCCATGTCTTGTACTTGTAAATTTTATTGTTATATTATATTTAAATTTTAAAATTTTGACATCAGTCTTCTTTTCTGTAAATTTCAGGGTGGAGGAATTCCTCGAAGAAGTGCACCTATTCTACAAATGATCCGGGAAGAAGTATGCTTCTCTCACTTGATTTTATTCCAAAATATGAAATTTGTTAATTTCCTTACCACATATATAGAAAACATTTATCGGTGTCAGTCAATAGTAACTTCCATGAACATTTATGAAGTACATTATATTTTAGTTTGGGAACTAAAGCGTGCTGTCAATATGGCGATTCCTTTTTTCACCTATGGCTTTACAGGAGAATAATTGTGACTTCACAAAGAATTTTGGCATCTTCCATTGTTGAAGTGATGTTTGATCTTTTGATCTTGTTTTGGTGCTTATGTGTATTACTTGAGATCATTTGAACTGAGTACTCGATTGCTGGTCTTAATTTGATGAGGGTTTTCGGATATTAGCCTGCCACCTTATTTTTGCTACCATGTCTTAGGTCACAGAAGATGGTAATTACTGTCTAGTCCTGGTGTTTGAGGCTAAAGCTTTGCGATTGTCAGATTTTGAACAGAGACAGGTAATCTGGTAACATGTCTTTGCCAAAGTATATATCAACCTATTTATTGAGAGTTCTAATGTGGATGTCCTTAAATTGTCATGAAGACATTCGTTAATTTCTCTATGTTTAATACCTTTGCACATTATTATTCTGTAATTCCTTAATTCAAGAAACTGGAAATAACAACTTATTGATCTTTTGGTTAAAATGATGGTTTCCAGGCAAAATTTGCTTCTTTCTTTGGACCAGGGATCACAGCTGAAGTAGGTGAGTTTGCTTTTCTACTCCATTTGAAAATAGCTTATATAATAATTCTTTTTGGTCAAAGCTTATGAGCTATATGGCTCAGGGAAGGGAGAGGATAACATATATGAAGTTCGACTTATTTCAAATTCCACCTCCAATGCATCAGCTTTGTGAAGTATATGATGGCGGTTTCATCTAATTCTGCTTTCGGGTTTGACTTTGATATGTTGTTTCTCATGAAATTTTGTAGGATATGTGTATATATATACATATATATTCAGTGTCAAATACATTTTATATCGATATTAGAATCTCAAGAAGACAGAAAAAAAAGTGCAAAATAGTTGGCAAAATCTTTGACAGCTAGAACTGATAGGTAATATCCGATGTTTGATTGGGTGGCTAACAATTATTTGATCAGGGAGAATATGTGAGATGTTTTGTCTGCAAAGGTTGCTAAGTGGCTTATAGATGGTAGCCATATGAACTTTTTCTTGAGCTTGGATCACAAACTATCTTGACTTGGGGAACTTTCTTATTTTTGTTTTTGTCTGATATGGTTTGTCTAGTTTCGTTGAAGACTATTATTGTTTTTACTCTAAAGTAAGCATGCCAATTTTAATGATACTCTTGCTCTAGGATGAGGCTCTTAATATAGTAAATAGTCAGCCAGATTTGCATCGGCAATACAAAGATCCCAGCCATTGGGGTAAGAAGAAAGCCCTACTTCTGGTAATATTTTGGAGGTGTAATTTAATGTTAAGTTTATAAACTGTGGCAAATGACAGATGATACTGTTTTCATCAGAATGTAAATTTTCAGGAGAAGTGAGGGTGACCTTCCTTTTTGTTGTTTACTTTCTGTCATCATGTGTTTAAAAGATGTGAAACTCGTACAATCTTTGAATGGACATGTCAATTTTCCTTTTAAAAGCCTGAGTTTAGGTTGATGGGACAATTCAACTTAGAATTGTCAAGAGTGGAAACACAAAGATGGCTAACTAGCAAATTCAACCTTCAAATTATGCCTCAGACACTAGTGCTAAATGCTATGAGATGTCATGAACTCAAGCATCTCCTTTTGTTTTTTCAAATTTTAATGATTTTCTTTTCCTGGCACCAGTTTTTGCAAGGCCAAAATACAAAGAATGTGTGCTAACAAAGTTGCTGTTGAATAATTGAATATTCTTTTCTTTTGGTCAGATGAATTAATGACTAAATATCGTTCATTGTATGTATTCAGCACATTATTGGTGTGCTTACATTTAGAATTGGTGGAGTATCTAAATTGGACAGGTAAGTTGTGCATGATTGTCTGCTTCTGAGCTCTTAGGGAAGAACATTTCCATTCCAAGGCCACAAACAAAAGCATGCACGTGAACACAGAGCTGTCAGCCATTTTCACAAGATAAAAACAAGAAACAAAACATGACATCACTAACTACAACAAAATTCCAACGAAAACAAACTACCATAAGACAGTCTTTCACCTCTGCTTAATCATGACTGCTCTCATTTTCACCTTCAGATGCAATCTGTCCTTCAAACAACAGAAGAAAATCCCTTTTGATTGAGAGATAGGGAATCTCAATAAGCCCACCAATATCTTTTCTTTTCTAACCATCTTTAGCACCCTTTAAAATGAGGAAAAAAGATGCTTCTCTTTCTTGACTTGTGCTTCTCTCTCTGCCTTCTTCTCATCCATGATAAGCATCCAGGTTGCCTGCTACACCTGCACATAAGCTCATCTTTTCTTCTCCTCTCTGCTTTATCAATCATTTTTTCTTCTTTCTCTCCTGTTTCTTTCACTTCAACCTGCACCCAACAATGAATTCTCACATCAATATCATACTTGCTTTATTTGTTCATCCCCAAGAATTTACCTTACTTGGCTAACTTAGATTACTACTGCAAGTCATCACTTTGCTTAAAATTCCTCTAAAGTATTTCATTATTTTCATGGAAATTAAATAAAGAGTGAACGTTCGCACGGATCATTCATTTGTTTCAGTTAATACTATACTTGTTGAACTACCGTAATTATTTTACTAACAAATTGTGGGAGGTTTAAAGGGATGCCGAGGCTACTTGATTATATAACATATATGTACTCTAGCCAGTCAACCTAACTGTTTGAGCTTAAGTATTTGATCTATTATGTATTAATATACTATGAAATGTTTCAACTCAAGCCTCATTTCCAAGGTTAAGTTTAGCCTAAAACCGTAAGCCCATATGCAGCCTCTTTATTATTAATTTTGGTTAGCAGCAGCCTCATATGCTATTATCAAGTTTCTGGTCCAGAAAATTGAAAAGAGAAAAAAAATGAACTAGATTCTGTTTCATTTCCATTAGCATGATATGTAGGATGCCACCTATAACATTGTGGTCTGATGGCCCATTACAACCTCTCTTAACCATCAGTGTGTTAGTAAAGATCTGGATAGTTAAGCTATAAAATCATTACCGCCTATGGTCGGTTTTGTTTTTTTTTTTCCTTAACATTGTGTCACATAAAGTAAGCACTGAGAAAGTAGTTAACAGTGAGAGGGTATGACTCTTGAATAGAAACAAAAAACTTATGCTCAATGCTTATGTTGCACATGCACCCAATTTGGACACTGGCCCCCCAAGTTGAGCAATTTGCGCTTACCATATATGTGCATAAGCAACCAAGAGTTGGCCTAATGATTGTTTTCTTAATGACTAAACTGTACCCAAAAAATCTAACAATTGCATGGTTAAAGTGATCAGAACTTGATTTCAGAGCTTAGCTCCAATATAGAGATGATGATTTGGGACAGAGACAGGTTCACTTTAGTTTGGATTTTGGATTCTATACCTTTCATATTCAGCAAAATCTAATGTAAAGTAACTATAATATTAAATTAGCAACGTCCAATTAATGGTGGCAGGGACAATGATGCAGAAATTGTTTATATGGTATTTCTGATGACAAGCCCTGAAACACATGGCTGATTTTCCCAAAAGACGAAAAGACTAAGAAAAAGCAGCGATAAGCCATTGTCATTGAGAGCCCCAAAGAATCAAAAAGAGTGCAAGAACAAGAAGTGAAGAATCCTTTTCAAGGTTTGGCACTGAAGCATCTTTGGTTGATCCACATAAAACAAGGAGAAGAATAAAAAAGAAACACTAGCATGATTCAAGTAAAAAATGAGAATTGTTTTGATGATTTGGTTTTGGCATTGTTCTTGCCTTTTGTTTTGAAATCCCAAAAATGCTATTGCAATCCTGGTTTCTGCCGCTGATAAGACTGCTGCAGGATATCAGGGACAAACCCAACAGCATGTGCTGGACAGTGGGCTGGTTGGGAGAAAACTTCTAAGGCTTTATTTTGTGATGCATATGCAATTGGAGCGCATGTACTTATTAATCTTAAGAGGGACCGATTGAGATATTAGTCCCCCACCTAGGAAGGACACAGTTCAATTATTTCTGCAGGATAACAGGCTAGCTGGGGCATGTACTTGTCAATCTTAGACTTATGAGAGCTTATGTACCCTTGAGACGCATGTGCCCACTAGAGCCCCGAGGGACCAGATAATCTAACAGTCCATCACATTGGAAGGCACTCTGTAACTATAGCACTGTTCAGGCAATCCTAGCTGTCTGATCTTGAAAACACGCCATGATAAGGTAAGCAACACGTAAGGACTAAGCAAGCAGCTTTTACGAACACAATTAGGCTACTAGAAGCAGAATGGCATTGGCATGCATTCCTATTTCGATGGATATTATCAACTTTTCTAGTCCCATGTAAGTAGTAAGAAAATACGCAAGCCTGTAATTCACAGCGAGCAGCAAGTGATACATCATTGCCCTGATGTAATGTTGGAACTTATTTTCTGAAGTCTATGGGAGCCAGTACTAGACTTGAATGAAACTGTCTTTCTAATTGTGAAACTTACCTCAGAAGGGAAAACTTAAATATGAAAGTTTAAGCAAAAAGAAATGAACTTGGAGTGAACATCGAGAAACATGGCATGGATATATGATGCTGCAACATGTTGTAGCAAATATTACTGATGCTTCAAAATTATCTAACAATTTCCATGATATGAGCAGAACATCCGAAAGTGATAGGTCAAATTATGTTTCTTTAGAATTTTTCTTTCTTGAGTTCCTTACTCGGAGACAGTTTAACAGCAGCAGACATGAATGAAATCCTCCATAGGAAAGCACGTACCTGTTCCTCAGCCTTTGACCTTGTGTTCGAGCTAGGGGAATCTCCATTTTCTGTCCCGTACCGCTTTAATGCTCTCTCTAATATTGAAGGGGTTGAAGCAGGGCTAAGACTACCAGAACTAAGATCAGGTGGTGTACTTTGAGTTCCCACATCTCTAGTCATGCTCTCTGCTTTCTTCTCTGCAATCAGATGCACTAAAACTTTAAACTAACTTAAATCAAGCTCTTCGGGTGCATGGGAAAAACAAAGCAGCCAGGAAATATTTGCTTCCGGACCTGGTGTTGGGAACTGAGCTACGTCTTCCGGCGCTGTCCTGGAAGGCTTTGTTTGGGTATGGCACGAATGGGAGTAAACGAGAGGAGCAGACATGGTAATTCTGTTTGTTAAGTTGCGAAATGACCTTCCACTGAGTGTTTTTGCAGACAAACATTCCATCGGAACCTCTCCGGAAAGTGGGTTGCAAATGTATTTCTCTGCTTCATTCCACTTGGAGTTTAAGGCGAACCCGTCTGGTGACAGGCACTCCCAACTACTACACACCGCCCTTGCCTGCAATGCTGCAGAAAAAACCAGTAAGTCTAAAAGTTTGAACTGTTAAGTTTGCTCAAATAGTTACTCTACAGAATTTTTGAACTGTTTAAAAAGCACAGAAATATGATTTAACAGTTACCTTTGAGAGCAGTAGTGAATGAGTATGTTGAAGGGTCAATCTCATCTGTAAAATTAACTGGAAAGTTTGAGAGGAACAGTGAGTGGGAAAAGGCAAATTTTGCATGAAAGAGAAACTAGAGAGGTACCTTTTAAGGAATAGCCTGGAGAGGAGGCAGTGCTAGAAATGGTTATGTTTGATCTAAAAGACCTCGCATCTTCTCTAAAACTTCTGATATACGACGCTGAATATCTTCTTGAAGTAGTGTTTTCGCGGCTAATTCGAGCCTTGAGACCCCACTCTCTCAAGTTAAACTCTGGTTCATCATGTCGTCGTGAACTATAAGAAGACTGTTCCAAGGCAGAGGCCATGAATTAGCTATAATTTGAATTGAAAGTCTTTTTCTTTTTTGCTCCTAAATTTTGTTGCAGGTTTTATAAGTGTGTGAACTTCAAAACCTGCGGCTGCCACATCAGCAGATTCTGCCTGGAATATTTACCAGACTTCCAAATGTAAAAGCAACCTTTTTGTTGAGCTCTATTTGGAAGTCCAAGACTGCTCTAAAGTTTCTACTTTCTTTTAACCATGGCTCCATTAACATTTAAGATGGTTGTTTTGATATTCATAAGAAAGAAAGTTTTACTTGATAATGTTTCTTCTTCTATCCTTATTGGACAAGTGATAAAGCAAAAAGAAATAAAAAATAAGATACCAGGACAGACAAACAACACAGCTCACACCAAAAGAGTAAAAAAGGTTTGATAATCTGATGCCAATTCTAGACCAGGTATAACCCCACCTCTCCTCTCTTCTCTTTTATAAGAGGCAAACCAAAAATTCATCCAAGGCAAACTAGCTGAGCAAAATAGACCAGGAATAACCTCACCTCTGTATGTGTTGTTTAATAAGATGTATTAGACTTTCTGGCATATTGGAGGGAATTAAAATCACGCTTACTGTAGGACCTAAAGAAATCTTAATCCTGATAACTACAAGTCTATGGTTTGATGAGAATCATCCACATGTGGAGTATTTACTTGTACCAGAGTTCTCACATTTCTCTGCTATATACATTTCAGATCCAGATTGAATTATTCTGTGTAGAAAGTGAAAAAAGCACAAGAGCTCAAGCTTTTGTTTCCCCTAATTTTACAATTTGGAAGACCAAGTTGCAAAGTGGAGCAGGTCATTGTTTCTTTTGTTGTACTGCTCAAAATAGGTAGGCACATAGGCTTACTCAGGCACACAGGTCATTGTTTCCTCTAAGTATAGCATGGATTTTGATGTTGATTTAATTCCAACTTCAGTTCAGCAGCACTTTTCTGAGATACAGTGAGTTCAACCCAAAGGACTTTTTGGAACCAAATTAAATGATGTTTCATTATATCTTTTTCAACAATGCACCACTTGGAGTGATGGGCTGAAAATTTTCATTTTCCCTTGTGACTAAGTTGGACTTACAGCAATTCACAATTCATTTCATGTTGGTTCTTCTTTTTTCTCTTTCCCCTTCTTCAGGGCAAGAAACTCTTTGCCACTATATTATTAGCACTAGCATTGGCAGATTGAAGGTGTGAAGTGTATTCCACCTTCAGTAAGTGCCAACTAAAATTCATATAACTGATGTAGGATATTAAAGTTGAAAGGTTTTAACTTTTTTTTTTTTTTTTTTTGTTTTTCCCAAGTTCAAGTACAGCTTGAAATCAGGGTGCCCCAATAGGAAACCGAAGGTGCATGTTCTCATTTCGCCTTAAGTTTGTTCTTTGATCTCTTAAAAGTGAAAACATGGCAGCTCGAATCTAATATCTTTGTCCAAGTTCTACCCCACCCTCAACACTTGAGCTATACTCAAAGTTGCAAATAATTAGGTGCTGATTACATCACCGATACTGGTCAAAAAGCATTAGAATTTAAGTGAAACCATGCACGATTAATGAAATCTGTTACCAATAAAACAAGATTGTCAACCCTAACAACTCCCCCTACAGTTGAAAGGCAAATTTTATCTAATGGTGGTTGTGGACCATATTTAAACAGAACCAAGATGCTGAATCAACTCAACTAGTGCAAAAAGTCAGAACTATGGACAGGAAATGGGGTCCCCAAAATTGTACACTAGTATATTTTAGGGTCTAGTATTGGTAGGATGGGGAGAAGCTAACCCATGAATCATTGAAACTTAAAAAAATGGCTAAAACTTGCTTTTCCCTCCATTGAATTTCTCAACCACCAATGCGATTTTGACACCAGGAGTTCATCAGTGTGGACAACCTCACTTGATCACAACTCTTTGGGGATGTGGAGATTGGACAAGATACCCTCTGTTCGGTTGTTTTCGAAATGGGTTGTTTGGATAGAGGGAAAAAAAGAGCGGGTAGCAGGAAATGGAGGGAACTGAGAAAGTGCCTATGTGGGTATAATGCATGTGCAGGACATGTGGTTGTCATCATCATCAAGAAAATGAATGGTAGAGTTTCTTAATACTATGGAAGCAGGTGGGTCCCCATCGTAGCTCATCATGACCGTCAGTTTTGTCTGATTTGTATGCAATGTAAGTTTCAATTGAAAGGGAGAGGTGCTCCCTGTGTTGAGTTTTGCCAGTAAGTTTTTGGTCCATTTGCTTCATTTAATCTTTAAAGTTTCTCAAAGAGATGCCTTTTAATCTTTCCCTACTTTCATGTGACTTGTCCTATCTTCCATCTCACAACAGTTATGAATTTAGAAATAAAAAATTCAAAAGAAATTTTTGATAGAGGAATGCTCTCAAACATCTTCAAATAGTTTTGGTCCGAACCTGAAAGATTAAACCTTTTTTTATTTTCTAGAAAGAAAATATATATTATTTAAGATAAGCATATTACAGTTATGAAGATCTAAAATTTGTGTGGCATGGGATTTCAAACCAAAAGTCTACTGTTTGTGGATCTTCAACCTCAACTTGGTCATCCTGTCAGCTTGTCATTTTTTGTCTGCACTAGTCATTACAAACCAAGCATGCCTGCAAACATTCTAAATTTGACTAATGAAACATCATTAACAAAAGCAAAAGGTAATTTTATTCAGCAAAACCTCCTCTCCTTCAGTAATTCCACATCAAATTCAATTTGTCTTCATAATTATCAATCAAACTGTACATTAGCAAATCAATTTACAGGGCCTTGTTCCCATTGTTAAAAGGTCAAGGTGGATCCATCTTTTCCATTCTGGTTTCATGTTAATCCCACTGTTTTAAGTCATTCATGCCCCACTTGTTCATAATACAAGCAATGATTCTTGGAACTTTATTTCTTATTGCCAAATCAATTTTTCTTTCCATTTGTTTTACTACCAACTTATCAAAAAAATCCGAGATAATGTGCAATATTCTGTTAATTTTCATGCAAAAATCAATCCAAATAAAAGCATGGTGACAAAATTCAACATCGGCTCATACTGCCATAATATAGTGACAAATTTAGTATTTATCTCATAGTTGTTCAAGTAAAGCAAGACAATTGTACAGTTGAATATAATCAAGAATAGTCTGAATTGAGAATAAACACAGGCCAGAAACATTCATTATTGACAGTAGTTGTAACACAAGCAAATGTTCCCAAGGATGGACCACACCCCTTCAAATTTTAATGGTCAGAAGTTGAAAACAGTGACTAACCTTAGATAGATGTACGAGACAAAATGGTATTTCCAAAAAACAATCAAACACTAGCTGGCATATTTGTGACCTTAGGTTCACTGCAGGCTTGGTCATCCAATGGACTATGTAAGACGTAATAAATTGTGTGCTTCAAAGATGAAACTGTGGAAGGCCAACAACCAACACTTCAGATGCAAATCAATCTTGCAGCATGTGCAGTAGATGTGGCTTTGAGTTGTTGAAAAGATTCCTACATCTGGATCCAAAACTCTACTAACAGGCATCTGACTTTTCCCATGGTTCTGTATGTTATAGAAATGTAAATTTACAGCGCAATAAAACTAAAAGACAGATTGGTAACCAGAGGCAAACCATAGGAAACAGAATAGTAGAGAAAATATGTTGACAGGAAATTCGGCAATTAAGATAACAACTAAACCCTTTTATCACTTTCTGAAGTTGACAATTGATTATTTTGTGCCATTGTACTCTATTTAGTATTTATTATCATCGACTTGGTTAAACTTAAGAAATATAAGGTCCCTTATTATAGTTTACAACCATCCCCTCTTTGGTAATTCTCTCACTCTCATGACATGTATATCCTCCATTAACTCACATTTTCTCACAAAAGCATTTGTAGGCCTCCTATATACCATGCAAATCATAATAAATGCTTTTCTTTCATTTTTCCCACAATGGGTGCTACCCTTACCTCCTTATGCGCTAATTCCTAATTTTATCATTCTGTAATTTGTTTACACACCATAATCCCTTGTAACATTTTCATCTTAATTACACTTATTTTATTTTGTGTATGTTAATTCTTAGTTGCCCAACATTTAGTCCTGTTAAGCATTGCTGGTCATGTTATTGTACTTTAAAATTTTCTTTTAAATCTCAATTGAACGTTGTTTGCAATCAGAGAGGATTATGAACATATTTTTTCATTTCATCCATTATAGTTGAATGATGACATTTCCATCAATTTTCCACATACTTTCAGATAATTGAACAAAGATATCGAAATGGCTCACCTTGCAATATATCTTCTTCACTAATTCTCATCAACACTCCATACCCATTTCCACTTTAACTAAATTGGCATTCTGAAGATTCAGTTTGACCAATTATCACCAAGACCATATCATAGCCAAAAAACATAGTTCAAGTTTAATGTTTGCAGCATCTTTTGTCCCATCCATTAACACCATATCATTACCAAAAACCTACGTCAAGCCTTCCAGGAGAAGAACATGGTTTTTTAAGGACTAAACTATTCAGTGATTGGTTTTTTTAATTTCATACATATTTTATTTCAATTGTAATCTAGCACTGGAAAGTAAATTACATCCTTCTCATAAATAACTCAACAAGAATGAAAGTTGTCCTTTTCAAAAAAAAATAAATTGAATGAAAGTTGTCTCAAAAGAACTAAACGTTATTATTCAAGTTGATAATGTATTGGCAAGCATTAAACTAATGTGGAGATGCCATGATCAAGCATTAATAGCTTGGCTAGATGGCATCTGGCCATAGGTCCAACTCAAACCCTAGTTGATTCTTAAACCGTAACCATAGGTCCAATCACATCCATAAACCCTAAAATTTCTTATTTTCCAACCCAAACTCACCATAAATTGTAAGTAGGAACACTATCACAAATCTGGCCTACATGTCATATACCAGATTATGCTACTTTTATTTTAATAAACTAAACTTCACATTATACATACCTTCAGGAGCTCAATGTCCTTGAGGTCTTACGCACACATGAGACAACTGAAGATCCTGAGTTCAGATACCTTTGTACTCTGAATGCAAGATGGCCAACTGAAATTCAGGTAAAGACAAACCCATGCAGTAATCAGTTACCATCCTAAGAATTGATGGATTACAAATTTACGAAAGAGTTAACACATACTTAATAAAAATACTGGTCCAGGAATAAACTGAGAGGTATATAATCATCTGATGCAACCTGGACCATAGATGCCCTACAAAAAGATTCACCTAGATCATCAGCAGGGGATCCATATTTATCTTGTAAGGAGGAATGACATAAGAAATGCTCACCGCAGAAAAAGATATAGTTGCCAAACTACTTCAGGAAATAGCATATGTGCACAAGCTTCCTGCTCAGTGCAGAGAGGCGAAGTCAAGAAATTTAGAAACCACAAAACAGAATGTTGCAGAGAGGAAAATATATGCTCATGTGCAACTTGAGAAAAAGAAAAAGAGGAAAAGGAAGGGGGGAGGAAGGTACAACAGTAGTAAGTGGGCACGTGCACATATTACACCGAGAACAGTTTATCTTATCTTGATAGAGAGATTACAAACACATACAATTACCTCTCCAGTTTGCCCCCGGGAAAATGCAAATATTCAACATATAGGCTAGCACTTCCTGTTAATTTTTAATTTCCAGGAGCATTTCTCACAGATAGAATACCTCTGAAAGAATAAACAAAAGATTACCTCGTCCAAGGATCATAATACTGTTTGCAGCCATGGGTATCATATCTTGGATCTTTTCACAAGAAAAAATTGCTTGACTAACTAGCAAATAAAACAGGAAAAAGGTAAATCGCCTCACCAAAAAGTTAGGGGAAAATATAAAACTAAGAAGTTAAATTTACATTTTACAACACCCTCAAAAGTGCACGGGAACATATCAATCATGAGAAACACATCAGTAATAAAATGATTGAAGAATCAAGTTCTCCAGATCATAGAACTTTCACTAAGCTCACATAAAATGCAGAAGGACTCCACCTCAAAATAAATCAAAACAATGCCAGGCATATACCAGTATTTCCAAAGTTTGATAAAAGTTAAGAGAGTATATATGACATAATTCATAATTTTCAACTAATGAAATATGACGAGTAACAAAACCTGAGATTCGTAATGGCTTTTCATCACTCTCCCTTTCATCATTTTCATTAACAGCAGAGGTAATGTCCATCATGTGCACAGAATGATGCCCATCTGATATCCAAACAGTTTGTCTTCCTGCAAATGATGAACATTACCGTTTAATTTCATAGATGTAATATAATGATCAACCATCAAATGTTTTCCCCTGTAAAGCTGAGTTCAGAGGTCAAAACTTTAAAATTAATAGAATTCCAAAAAATGTGTTTCACTAACCCAAAATTTTCGCACTTCTGTTTTTAACAGAGGGTCCAGGCATTCTAACATCAAATGAAGCCTTTGGAAGAACTAAAGAATTAGAGAAGCTTACTTGAGGAAATATCAGGAAGAACAGCCAGCTTCTGCACTTTCAGAACATGTGGCAATTGCCTCATGTGACAAGTAATGTTTGATCCAACAGCAGTGTTTAATACATGCAAGACAGACAAATCCCCCATAGAATTCAAGATTAAGAACTTCTTTGAGGACAGTGGTTGGATGGAAGTTGCCTTCATGGACATAAACGGCACTTCTGTAGATTTCAAGCCCTTAACTTCCTTTTGCTCAAATGCCACAAAGCATGCACCCTCTTCAGCAGATTCTTGTCTGTATTTTCCAGACCTCTGCTTCACTGCAAACCAAGATGCCAAATCAGAGGGAAAAAAAGAAGCAAACTCCATGTAAACTCTCTCAGTACTTGTTAAAATAGATAATTATAAATGAAAAAGGACAATGTATTAGTTAAGTACTTAGACTGTGCAAGTGCCATATAGAATATATTAATCTTTGTAGTAAACTACTAAAGATACAGTGCAAGACTTATTGATACCATCCACCTCGTAAAGACTTCACTGAAACAAAAGGGAAACATATAAGAGAGTTCCTGATGAACCATACTTTATACTTTCTAAGAATAACTAATTTACCAACTAGAGACATCCTTATAATTTAAACCTCTTCATATGATACAATCTTCATTTGGAAACCCTTTTACATCAAGTACCAGTCTCAACAGCATCTCCCTTAAATTATATCTAACGCTATAATTTAAAAAAGCGTTGATCGAAAAGGTAAGCAAAATTCCTTCTAAAGCCCTAGTATCTCAAAAATCCTTAACCTGAAGTCTAAAAAACACTAAAAGGGTATGTTGTAATTCATCAAGTCTCTTAAAAGTTCATTTATAAAAAAAAAAAAAGAAACCACTAATAGAAAGATATCCAATCACTACGTTAGCTTTGCACATTCAGTCATGATGGTGGAACAAAAATTACTCAGAGTGACTTAAAGAGGATGCTAAGCTTTTGCAGTATCTTAAACTAATTCAGTGACCTACAGCCCCTGCACATCACTGGTTAGAGTCATGACTAGCAACATCACAGCCTTAATTCAATAAGAAAAGACATTATAGAATGATGCATAATCAGCTCTATCACCAGCTATCCTTAAACCGGTTAGACATCACATAGACAGGCGGCAAAAGGAGCATCCCAGTCTAGTTCACTCGTGCACTTTTGCTAGTAAAATGGCCAACAATTAGAGAATAAACAACAAAATCCATTAAATTTTTCAGAAATAAACGAAAATAACATTGCCACGACTACTACATAAACAAGAAAAATAAAGGTCAAAGCACAATATAAAACCAAAACTCACCAGAAACACAATGTTTTTCAATCTTCCCATTTAAATAACCATTACAAACAATCCCTGAACTACTTGATCCACCACCACCAAAACCATCACTATCTCCAATCACCCCGTTTGACAGACCAGAATACTTCACTCTCCTGATCTTTTTCCCTTTCACCAATTCTCTTAAATTCCAAACTCTAACCCCATTTTCCTCCCCCAAAACCAAGCACTCAGATGATACACTCATTGAGAAAACAGGCTTCGTACAATCAATCACAGCACATTTCATCAACTTAACCACCACCCCATCATCACCCTCATCATTACCCACCAATTTAACCCCAAAGATCCAAACTTTCGAGCTCGAAGCCGAATAGAATGCGAAAAAATTGACAGACCCAGCAATCATAACTTTTAAACCATGACTAACATCAATTAGAACCCCAACTTTATCATCAAATTCAATACCCTTTTGATTGGAAACAACAACTTTAACCTTCTCAAAGACCTTACTGTCATCATTCCTAAAAAGAAAAAATCTAAGGAGAACCTTCGAACCACCTTTGTAAGGGCCTCCAACAATGAAAAGGACTCTGGGGTTAGGATTTAGTTGGGTCTTTTGGAGAAGGAAAATGGAGGAAGATGAAGGAGAAGGAATAGTAAGGGATTTTTTATGGGAAGGGAAAGGGAAAGAAATGGAAGGAAAAAGGGAGAGAGAAGAGTCAGAATGCAAAAGAGCAAGGGAAAAAGAATGGGGTTCAAAAAGAAGAGAAGCTGGTGTTTTAGAAGGAGGAGTTGGGAGATTGATCCTGGAAGCTTGGACAAGAACCATTTGAGTTTTCTAACACCAAATTTTGAGGGTTGTTTCTTTGGTGTGTCAGAGGGGAAGAAGGAGAAAGAAGAGGGGCATTGTTTTGGGGGTTCAATTCAATTTCAAAGTTCGGGAATTGTTAATCTTCTTTGGGTGTTTTGGAATGAAGAGATGCAAAGAAGTCAATCACAGCAGTTTAGTTTCGTAAATCTTGCGAGTTTGGGATTGGTAGGTGGAAGGGTTGAATGTGCTAATCTTTGGATTATGAGAATTTTAAAGGTGATGGATTGTCTAATTTCTCTATTATTTCTAATAAATTTGTGTATATATTATTGAGTGGCCCTCCTAATTATTTTTCAAAGAAAATGGAAGTTGTGGTCAAAATATTCACCTAGTATCTGTTTTCATATATTTTGTTTAATTTAATTTTTATATTTAAAATAAAAATAATTTAATTTTTTTATTTTAAAAATTATTTTAATTTAATTTCTTTTTTAATAATATTTAATTTTATCATTAAAAGAGCTAATATCAAGACTGACATGACATTACACATTTTTACGATGTGACATTAACATAATGATATAACAATACCATTTGGTATTAAAATGATAATATGATAATATCACATATCACTAATGTGATGATATGACAATGCTAATGTGGTACAAACATGTTGACATGTTGTTATCACATGACAATGATGACTAGGCAAATTGAGAAAAACATTTTAAAAAAAAATCTGTCATCGTCATAGAGATTAAATTGAATAAAAATATATAGTACAAAAATTAAATTGAATAAAATTAACGTGTTGAGGGACTAAATTGAAAAAAAAAATAAAACATATAAATTTTTAAGTAAAAAATACATATGCTGATCAATAAGCCAAATATATATATATATATATATTCTTACTTGATTATTTGATTTTATAATAGATTCATTAATTTATTCTCTTTGCAAACATTAAGCTTGAAATCCTCTTCTATAAAAAAAATTCAAAAAAAAAATTATAGTTAAAGTCAAATTTAGATGAATAACTTACATTATGTTAAAATAAAATAATATAAAAATATTAAATAAATTCTTTTTTCTTCTATTTACAATATTATAAAAATTTGAATTTTATATTCTAAATTTAACTTAGTTTTTAACTTGAGTTGAACTCAAATTGGTAAAATAAGTTGATTTAGTTATAATTTTCACAATTTACAAATACTCATTATTTTGAAATTATTTAACCCTTACCCAATTTATATTTTATTTAAATTTACTCAAAGTTTCTTATAAAACAATTTTATTTAAGTTTAAAAACTATTATCAAATTTTGTTAAATTTAAATCTAAATTATTAATTTTGATTTACAAAAAATTTATAAATACAAAATAAAATGATACGGATATTTACAATTATATTTAATTCTATTAACCATAAATGTAGTCTTTAATTCAAGAAATTTCAACCTAAAAAATATAACTTAAAATATTAAACAAAATAAAAACATAAAAAATAAACAAAAAAATTGAAGGGGTAGAGTAGCTCAGATTCTACGAGTGTAATAAAAGTTGTTCAAATTGAGCAAGTCAGAACGATGAATTATTTTTATATTCTTTACTAACTCTATATCTCATTTCTTCAATTTTTTTAAGAAAAAGCCAACAAAACAAAAACCAAGAATAATGAGTCTAAGATACACACAAATGCTTTCATTATAGAGCTATTTGGCCCTTAAATTAAAAGAATTTAAGAAAAAAAATTTCAAATTAGAATCCAAAAACGTAAATCTATCATTATTACCCTAATTTTGTAACAATTAATCAATGAATTAAACTTTTAATGAGAAAAACAAAGAACAAAGAAGAAAATTGAGGGGTGGCCAAGTAGTTTTGGCCTTTTAGAACTTAGAAAACAAAATCCTAATTTTAAGCGTTTTTAGGATTTGTGTAAACAATGATGTTGTCCTTCTATAAGTATATATTCAAAATAAAATATTAAAATTCTTTTTATAAAAGGAGAATTTAGACTTAATTTTTGTAAAATAGATAAATTAATATATCTATTAAGGAATCAAATGATTAAATAAGAAAAAAATTATATATTTTTTAATATCATAAATCTTTTATACTTAAATATTTTGCTTGTTAATAAGTATATGTATCATCTATTTAAAGATTTGTATTTTTCAAATATTCTTTTCAATTTAGTCTCTAAACACTATAATTTTATTTAATTTAGTCCCTATATTATAAATTTTTATTTAATTTAATCTTTATGACGTGACATATTTTTTTTTGAAATTTTTTTTAATATGCTACGTTAACATTACCATGTGACACTCTCATGTCAACATATCAATGCCACATCATTACATTAATGACACATGATATTGTCATGTCATTATGTTGATACCCTGTGGCATTACCACATCTATCATTTTGGTGTCACTCATCAAAATGTGTCATATCAGCACTAATGTCATCTTATTTAACGATAAAATTAAATGTCATTAGAAAGAGGAATTAAATTGAAACAATTTTCAAAATAAAGAGACTAAATTATTTTAATTTTGAGTATATGGATTAAATTAAATAAAATGTATCAGTATGGAGACTTGGTGAGTATTTTGACCTAACTATTGTATTAGTATTTAAGTATAATATTCAATAATATTTAATGTTGATTTATTACTAAATATTAACATATAAATAAGCATTTTCATGAGCAAATAATATTTAAAATTGAAAACATATTATAAATATTTTGAAAATAAAATAATAGTTATAAATTTTAAGAATATTATTATATTACATGCAAAATATATTAAAATAATATTGACATTATAACATAATTACAATTGTTAAATCTTATTATTTAAGTCAAGTTAGCTCAATTAAAAACCTTTTGAGGTTGGTTAACGAAGTTAATCGATTTTGAATTTAATATATTTTAAAGATTTTTCTTACGTGTATACATTTATAAAGTTTTTCTATACTTATATATGAATAAGAGCTCCTATTTAATCATCAAGGTATCAAACAACAAAAAATTAAATTCGTGAATAACATAATTATGTCTATATTCAAATCTTTAATGAAAAAAATCAATTTATATAATAAATTTTTATTTAGACATTAATAACATTGGCATAATCATATTAAAACTTATATAAATTGAACATAATAAAAAATATAATAAAAACTATTCAAAAATTTAAAATTATAAATATATAAAATTCTTAATGTAAGTTATTGCATTAACTTGTTAACATCGTAAACTTAATTAAGTTACTTATTAATATATTATACTATATATAATCTGCAGTAACTTCTATTATTAATAAGTTATTAATATACTATATGCTTATATATATTACATTTTAATAGTATATTAATGTTACTATAATAGATAACAATATACTATATATAATATACTAATTAGTCAATAATATATATTACTTATTGGTATTAATATACTATATATATATATATTAACAACATATAGTAATATATGCTATATTGGTATATACTATATATAGTATATTGTTATATGTACTTATTATATACTATATTTTAACAATATATAGTAATATATACAATATTGTTATATACTATTGTTTTTTTTATAAGAATTACGTAATTTTTATTGCTGAATGTGATAGAAAAAGCTATGAACTTTTTAGGATTACAAAATAATACAATAAAAAAATTAGAAATAAACCCCAATCGTCCTACTTCCCGGATTTAGAGAAATCCGAGCCTCAATCTAAAAACCGAGTTTCAATACATACGCTGTGTAAAAGACCTACACTCACCAATTGCATCGCAGGTTCCGACATGACATCTCACCTTGGTCTCCATATCATAATTTTGACAACTTGGTGACCGCATCTCAATTAAACATTGCCCATATATGTCCGAACAACTCTCGTCCTAACACCAGCAATTATCCGATTTAAACCGACTAGCCTTCTGCTGAACAACACGTAACCTAAACCCTTCCATTGTTGAAACTCCCAACCAAACAATTGATGTCTCAATTCAATTTTCCATTATCATTTCTGGTTGATCCACTCACCAAATTTGTAGACAGTACCAACCTTATTTATTGAAAGAGCATAAATTCTGGAAAAATCATATTGATTTTTCATTACAAATATTATTATATCTTACATTAAATGTAAGTTGTAAAAAGAATTTGTTAGTAAGTAATAAAGGAGAGATAATATTTTTTCAAATAAAAAGATATTTATGAGACGAATTAGAATTGAGAAAAAGAATACGTAAATCGTAGTCATTATTCACACTCACGATTTTCCTTCATAAATAGTCTCATTCGTTACTAAACCTCCAAAACCATTTAAATAACAGAATTTTATTTTTAATCTCAAGATCAAATTATATATTATTGTTATATAATTAATACACTATATCGTACACTCATATAGTCAATAACATATATAATCTATTAATTACTAATATACTAAGATAATATATATTAACAATATATTGTAATATACTATATTGTTATATACTATTGTTATATATAATTAATATATTATATAGTACACTAATTAGTAAATAACATTTGTTGCTTACTAATATACTAATATAGTGAATGACATATATAATATATTACTTATTAGTATACAAAGATACTATATATTAACAATATATAGTAATATATAGTATATATTAATATACTATATTAGTATTATAGTATAGTATATACATTAAAAAGATTATAATTTATGAAAATGAAAAATAATTATTTTTTTTCCAAAACAAGGTCATATTAATCATAAAACAAATACAATGCCAATAAATTTTCAGAAAAACTTATTAAATAAATTAAAAAATATTGATTAAATCGGTTTAAATTGATTCAACCTACTAAAGTTGATTAAGTCATGAAATTCGCTTAATTCAATTAAAATTTTTTAAAAAATGGATTAAGTCAGTTAATTAGAGATAAGTTAGTTGCAAGGGGAGCAGAATCGAAGACAAAAACAAAAAACAGAAAGGCATGTAGTGGGAATCTCCGTGCATTTTTCTTTTACTCAGCTTTATATGGTAACATCAGTCGGTGGCCTGCACTTATGTTTTTTCTCTTCCTGTTTTACATTATTTGCCAGAAGTCGCAATAATTTAAAATAGAAATTTATTCATATCCCTATATTACATAAAAAAAATTTAAAATAAAATATCCTCACATTTTTTATTTTTTATTTTAATTACATGGGTCTATTAATTTTCAAAATAGATAATATGTCCTAAAAAAACATTTTAACTAAACATATAAATCTTGTCGTTAGTGAATCATTAATATTTTTGTTAATTTAGATGATGTGATAATAGTTTTAATATAATTTTATCTTTCGTTGATTTTAAAAATTACTATCATATAAATTATATTTTTCTTTTTTTAATTTTATTCTCTTTAAAAAAAAAAAACTCTCAACTCAATCACCCCAAGAGTTGTACTCCCCAAGAGAGCCCGAGATCTAGGGTGTATGCAGGGATGTCAACAGATCGGATACTTTATAATTTCGAGGTACTCGAATCTTAACTTTATAAAAAATCAATTACTCTAATCCTATTAACTACCCGTTTAATTTTAAAATTATTACCCTAACCCTAACCCTAATACATTCTCACTACCCTATAATTACCTTAACCCGTTTAAATACCCGATTAAATAAAAAAATTATTAAAATTTTATTAATGAGAATCCAATTACCCAATTAACTTTTCTAATCTCATAACTTACTTTTAGATTTATATGTTATATGTTTATATAAATAAACATATATATACTGTAATTAATAATTTTATGAGTTATAATTTTTACAATGTTAATACAAAATAAAAAATAAATATATTTATATTTAAAATATATAATATATACATACACGTATTTATAAAAGTATTTATGTCATCATATTAATAATTAGAGTAATCATACTTAAACATAAATAACAATTTAATAATTTTTTAATTTAAATACATTAATGTCATCATAGTAATAATTAAAGTAACCATATTTTTCATATATTTGTTAATTTTTAATAAAAAAATTTACTTGTAAAGTTGGTAAAAATTATAAATTTTTAATTTAATTATTAAAATAATAATAAAATATTTATAAATAATAATCAGGTTCAGGTAACGGGTACTCAGTGGTGGTACCCTAACCCTACCTTATTAAAATTCGAATAGTGAAATCACTACCCTAACCCTACCCGAACCCGTTTATAAGTATCCTTACCTTGTATAACCGGGTCGAGTACTCACGAGTACCCTATAATAAAGTACCCGTTGACATCCCTAGGTGTGTGGCCAAATCTTGTGCTTTTTTTGGAAAGATCCAACAAAATCTAGCATTTCATGACCAGATATGGTCGCGGGATGGTTGGTCTATGTAAGGAAACATTATCGGTCTATCCAAGAGAAAGAAAAAGAGTGAAAAAAAAAAACAGTTTAAACCTTTCACATTTAAATATCAATGTTGTTTACAAGTTTGGACGAACTGTTCATTTTAAAAATTAATGAACTCATGTATTTTTATGATTACAAGTTAAAGTTTGAGGGTATTTTATCCAAAATTTTATTAAATTTAGTAGTGTTTACTTGATTAATTTCAACATATATATATATATATATATTACAAGAAATATATTTTACAATTGATAAAACTTCCGTTGAAGTATAAGTAGAGATGATACTTTTTCTGTACATAGGGGAAATTTTCAAAGTTTAGATATACAAGATCCTTCAACATTAAAAGTTTGAGAAAAACACAAATCATATGATTACTAGGTACAAGGAAAAATATTTATGTCACACCAACCTACCATATCATTTGCAACACAACTTTTCCAACTAATTTCTTATATATTTACATTTATAGAATCCAAAAAAAAATTAAGTTCCAACATTTTTAAAAAAAATATGAAAAAGTATAATAATTTTTAATTAATTAAATTGACAATTCATATAAAAGCGGTGGTGCTACTCATTTCAACTTTAGTATTCCCACCAACAGCATCCTTAAGAGTCAATTTAATATCCAATGAGTGTAGAGACCAATAGCCTTCGACCAAAAAAAACAGAACCTATGCTTCATATTTAATTGTTTAATTCAAGTTATTCATGCATGCCACACGCTTCTGAGTTTTTGTAGATTAAAGAAAAATAAATCATAAATGAATAGGGATGGGATATTCATCTTAGTGATGGCAACCACTACCCCAAAAGATCAGAAAGGCATCATTTTGATAACAATCACCATCATGTAGCTCACATTAAGTTGCTTTGTATTTGCAAGTGACACCCATCCACAATATAAAGCAAAAAGTGCAATTAAAAAGGTACTCCAAATGGCTTAATTTAAAACCTAAAATCATCCCATTACACAAGACTTTAGAAAGGACTACCACATTATTTCTTTCTAATCTTACTCTATACCCATAACAAAAGATTAAAAAGAGAGAAAAGAAAAGCACTAAATAAGATAAAAAGCTTTAGACTCAAAAGGCTGGCATAGCAATGGAAATTGTCAAACTATATAAGTTTAATATTAGAATTAATTAGTGAAATTAGCAATGGTGGCATGTGGCTCACAAGCCTTAGCAGCTGGGGCGGCTTCAACACCTGGGTTGGGCTCGACAGGCTTGCAAACCAGCTCTCCGGGAAGTTCACCAATACCCTT
The DNA here is from genome assembly GCA_036013995.1 of Theobroma grandiflorum. Lineage (NCBI taxonomy): Eukaryota > Viridiplantae > Streptophyta > Magnoliopsida > Malvales > Malvaceae > Theobroma > Theobroma grandiflorum. The sequence continues at coordinate 12,319,246 of CP142132.1, read as the reverse complement.
CAAATAAAAGGTGTAGAAAATCTTGAAAGGGAAAACAATTTGCTGCAGCTTAACCTGACCGGTGACACCTTCGAAGATCCCCGACCCACCGGTGACAGCCAGATATGTGTCCTCGTAAGTCAAGTATGGCCCCTGCACTGCTATGTGACCGTAGTCTCCAAAGTAGAAACTGAAGATCGCCTCGTACCGGTCACCTTTCTTTTCCGGTTTGTGCTCGATTAAAATGCATATACCTGATGTTATTCCTATCCGTTTCTGCAAGTCTCCGGTATATATCTGAAATAAAATTTTAAAAAGGAAATTCAGAAAAAAGAAAAAACCTTATACGAGTAGTATTCTTTTGTACATTTTTGCGTATAACTATGAAATTCTTTTAAATTAAAAGTGCATATATATAAAAAATAAAAAGTTGACATTGACAGCAAACAAGATTCAGAAGAAGCAATAATTAAAGCAATTTGTTTTCGTCAGGAATTATTTATGTGCTTTTCCAGGAAAGTGGTTTGTGTTAGTGGAAAAAAGGTTGCAAGTTGCAACCAAACTTTTACTGAATTTTTCCCAAGAAACAAACAAGACACAGAGACCTATTATTTCACCATTTTTTGACAGAAAAGTCCAACAAACTGAAGATCAAAATTCAACAACTACCAAAATTTTGCCTCTTTTTTTTTTTTTTTGTCTGTCAATTAATTTAGTGAAGAACTTACTTTGTTGCTAAAAGGGACAAGATCACCAAGGGAGTTAACAGGTTTCTGGCTCAAACGAAGATAAGCTGGACTGCCACGATCTCTCTCATTGATCTCATAAACATATAATTCTTGAACTTTGGCTGAAACAAAGAAAACCCAAAAGGTTAATCAACAAGATCCACCTAAAAAACCAAATTAAATTAAAAAAAAATAAAGTAAAAAACTTGGTGGGTTTCAGTCAAAATGGGGAAAAAGGGGTGGAAAATTACTAGGTGTTGAGTTATCAGATGGAATAGCCTGGCTTTTGCAAGTGAAAGATCGTTTGCGGACTGAGAAAATGTTGCAGTTTGATGCAACAAGCTTGTGGCTTTGAGTTAAAGATGGGTTTTTGATGAGCTTGAAAGATGGAGCTGGTAGCAGAGAATTGGTTAAGTTGGATGATGATCTGGGGTTACCTAGTTTCACAGGAGAAATGGTAGTTCCTAAAGCAGAGCTTGAGGCAGCCATTGCCGATGCTTTTTTTGCTTTTGCTTTTGCTTTTGCTTTTGTAAGTGTGATTGGGGAGATAAAAAGTGAAGGAATTTGATGAGAAAGTCAGGGAGAGTGGGAGTGGATTTATACAGAGGGGAAAAGAGAAGAGTTGGGGAATTTTGTCATGTGGTTTTGGGGGTACGTAATGACGGTGCAACCACGCCTGAAGATGGTCAAAGGAGTCATCAATGTACAACCGTTACATGTGAAAAAGATGGTAAGAAGTTTAGGTGTGCATATATGTATATTGAATAATACACACGTGTTATTTCTATTCTTTGAATTTTATCTGGACGGAAGAAAGTTTGATTTCCTGCCTATGTACATTTTGCAAGGCACCGGCTAAAAAATGCAAACGAAATTAACGTTGGTTTATTAGAAACCATAACAAGACATTTAAAAATCATCTTTATTACTTTACAAAACAAAAAAAATAAAATCAAGCAGAGTACTCGAAAAATTCTTAAATTATTTAAAAAAAATTTAAATAAATCATTATTTTCTACTACATTTAATCAAGTTACATTTTTATTTTAAATTAAATAAATTTTTATGATTAACAATTGATTAATTGTTATTAATTAAAATATTATTTATTATTTTATACTCACATAATTTTAACGTGGATAATGAAATCGTCACATTGTCATTTTATCGTATTATATCAGCCTATTACGTTATCATTTATTATAATATTTCAACATGTTATATCTACGTCATGTGATATTTTAATTAACAACAACTAATCATTACAAGTAAAAAATAACCTTTTTTCTCATCTTATAAATCTTCCTTTCTTAAATGAATTTTAACTTTTATCATTACATTTCAACTTTCTTCAAGAATATTAGTCTTTTTTTTTTAATGGTAAAAGACTATATCCATTAAGTAGCTGGGAATTTGATGTTCCCCTTTACAATAGCCATGGCGGGCAACCAGGCCATGTAACAAGAATATTGGTTGGTATGCCCTTAAGTCTGTAAAAGTATATAGTCCCAATACCCCTGTTCAAAAAAGAAAACAAAAAGAGACTTCTCATATCACTCAAGACATATCATGAATATCAACTTGGACCCCATAAAGTCTGTCCATTCCAGCTTGAAATCCTATGCTTGAAGACTGAATTGAAACTCATCACACCAAAACCATCCTCCGTTGCCCGAGACAAAGGCAAGAATCATGAAAACAACCTACAGGAACTTCACATAGAACCTGTTTGAACAGATAAAGATCAATCAAAAACATAAAGCCCCTAGCTGGAATAGACAGTATTGCAATCCAGAGAAGGTATCGGGCAAAAAAATCCAATCTCTGCCCACTCCTTTCTTTGCTAACTGATCTGCTTCACGGTTTCGTTCTCTCAACGTGTGCCTTGCCTCTCATCCTATCATTCTTTTCTTAAGAACTTCAATGTGCAGTATCCATTTCCTCAGCCTCCAAGGGGTTTTCAATGGATCATTCACCCACTTTATGGCGTTTCTCGAATCACTTTCAATAACAAGAGAATGGTTGTTGGGCCATGTGGAGTTGGAAAGGAGAATAAAAGCTTCCCTAATGCCCAAAAACTTAGCCAGATTTAAGTCTCCCCTACTAATGGCTTTGGAGAATTTGATCAGGACCTCCCCTTTTTCATTCCTAACTAACCCACCAATACCTGCTTCACCCGGGTGCCTAACCGCAACTCCGTCGACATTGAATTTAACCGTACCCTCCTCAGCTTTTTCCCAAACTGTTGGAGGCCTTGGATCTTTTTTTCTTGGCTGATGGAAACCCTTTGCTAGGTACCTGTATATATCAAGGATAGAGCTTGAATTACTCTGCCATCTAGCATTAACCCACATAGAAACTCTAAGTTTTATAAGCTCCCAAATTAACTCTTTATCCCATGCTTTATTGTGAAAGACGACCTCATTCTTGCCTATCCAAATAGTCCAAGTTATAGTAAACACTGCAATATTCCAAATATTGTCACAACCAGCCTTCACAATTGTAGCATTCCACATAATCATCAGCTCCTTAAATCTAGCTGGCATAACCCAAGCAAATCCCCACTTTTTGCACCATTCATACCATATCCTTTTGACACGTGAACATTCCATAAATAAGTGGTCGACAGTCTCAATAGAATCATTACATAGAGGACATAATGCCTCAGCTACGTTGATAATTCCTCTTTTTGCTAATTCACCTTTGACTATCGCCTTCCCATGCATGAGTTACCATACAAACGCTTCCGTTTTGAAAGGTGCAATACCCCCCAAACCCATTTCCATTCGCTTTGGGTCACCCCTCTTAGAACTCCATTCTCTTAACAGAAAGATTTAATTATATATTCACCATTAGTTGTTTTCTTCCACACTAGCTCATCCTTCATATTTTCACATAGGAAAAACTCACTAATTGTCTTAATGAAGGAGTTATACTGTTCTTGTTCCCACCCAAAGATCTCCCTTCTAAGCTTTACTCTCAATTTCCAAATCCCATTTTCCCATAAGCCAAACTCTTTAACAGTGTTGTATTTATTATCAACCAAAGCGTAAATTCTTGAGAAGTGCACCTTTAAGCAAACATTTTCAATACACTCATCGGTCCAAAATTTGATGTTCTCCCCATTACCTAGAACAAAACCAAGAAAAGGTTGAAACTGCATATGGAAAGAGTTAGAAGTGAGGAGGGGTTTAGTGATATTTTTCCACACCAAAGAAACTTTTTTGCCAATCAGCACTTGCGGAAGAAGATACTTAGCGTTTTCCTCATTTTTTTCACTCACCACTCTTCTCCACAAACTCTCTCTCTCTCTCTTTCATACATCCAAACCCACTTATTTAACAAAGCCCTATTTTTAGTCTAGAGATCAACCATACCCAATCCTCCTTCATTTTCGGTTTGCACATTTTGTTCCACCCTATATAATGAATCCTTTTTTTGTTATCACTTCCTCCCCAAAGAAATCTTCGCTGAATCTTTTCAATTTCATTGCATACACCAATAGGCATAAAGAAGATGGACATCTGGAAAATAGGTAAATTAAATAGCACTGATCTCATCAGAGTGATCCGTCCACCCATAGACAGTAAGTTGGATTGCCAACCAACAAGTCTGTTTTGAAATTTTTGGACGATTGGTCTCCACACTTGTTTTGATCGCTAGTTTGCCTCGAGAAGAAGTCCTAAATAAGAACTTGGAAACGAGTCTTTTTGTACACATATAAAATAAGCCAAAAAGAAAAAAGAAAAAATGCTTCGTTTAAATGATAAAATTAATTTAAAATTTGTGTCTGTATAGATTGTATAAAACAATTAGAAGATACATTTATGAAGATGAAATAGTTGTATTATTATATTTTATTTTTATATAATTTTATTAGTTACTCAGTTAATATCTTTTAATCTGTGACACCAACTCGTATATTATATATCAATATGGATATTTTCTTAAAAATAATTATCATGTATGATCATACCATTAGTTTTATATTATATTTTCTTTATATTATACAACGTATAAATTCGTATAATACTCATCGGATAACAAAATCTCTTAAACTTAAATATTAATGATTTTCATTAACATTATCTAAAGTATAAAAGTTATAAAATATTGGTATATTTTTAAAATAAAAAGTTATGGTACATAATGAAAAGTTATTTTAACTCAAAAATTATGTCACACAAAGTGGCATAGTGTGACTATTGGATTATAGGTGGGTTTTTTATGTAAATAATTATGTTCTTTGATAAAATGACATGTTGAAAAAATAACTCTAAATCCAAAAGTTATTAGACAATTAAAAAAACACTACAATTTAAAAGTTTGGATATGAAAAGTTATCTTTTCATATTGTAGTTCAAAGTTTATAATTTATATAATGAATGGTTATTTTTTCATAAGGTGATTATTAAAATAATACTTTTATTTAAAAATTATGTCTTATAAAATGTAAAAATATCTTTAAGATAAAAAGGTACCTTAATAAAAGGATTGTGTCTTTGAGAATAAACACTTGCAAGCTTATATAAAGGACTTGCTATCACCCATTTTGATACACAAAAAACAAATAAGATACTAGTAGAAAAATCAAGAGAGATAGAAGTGTTATGTTTTAAAATTAAAGATAAACACTAGAGAATTCAAATTCTTTATAATCTATTTGCTATCAAAAGTGGACTATAAGATTAAACAACTTTGTAAACCATCGAGAGTATTTAAGTCAACTCTTTCTGTAAAATTGTAAAAATAAAGTTAAACGTTGACTTTATTGTATCCCAAAAGCTATTCAAGTAATTTTTTTTTTACATATCGAGTGGTGGAACAAAATAAATATTAAAAATAATATCTATTAAAAAAGTTCACCTTAAAATAAATTTTATCAATTTTTAAAATTTCATCTAAATCTCATTTACATTAATATAAAATTGAAACAACTCATTCGTCATTGAATTTTTCACGAGAACAAAATAAATTTATATATAATGCTTTTATAGATGAAAGGCAAGGCCAAGCCAAATAAAACGCCGTAGCAGGGTGCACGTGGTGTTTGAATGGTCGGAGCCGCAAAAGGGTAGCCGGTGACGGTGAGTGGATTCTGGTCAGAAGTAGATGTCAAAAGACTAGAAAAAAAACTCAATATCTTTTGGACCACCGAAATAAAAAGTTCATGTAAACTCCACCTCAATGGCAAAGGACAAGCTGCAAATTTCAAGCATGGATGTAGATGGAGACCAAAACATATTGGATGCCAGAAACGAAAACTCCAATAATTTAATTATATTCCAACAAGGTTTAAATATTCTTTAAAATGAAGGAAAGTTACAAATAAAGTGCTCAAAAAATATGAACTCAAATGTATCAAAGAATTTACAAGATTTCAAAATATAATTTGTCAAGACAAGTAAAAGAATATGGGTTTTAATTGTTTGGCATAATTAAAATAAATCTTCATTCAAGTCTTTATATTTTAATTGTATTAAGTGGGCTTGAACCTATTATTTAATGTGAAGCGAACTTAAGTTGAATGAAAAATATTGACATGGTTAACAGAATAACTTATTCCAACATATATGAGTTTTTTTATTTTGACAAGCCAACATTTGTGAGTTAATTGTACTATTAATCATTGTCAACGTTTTCCCATTAAAATTTGAAATTATTTGATACTAAATAATAAGTCGACGTCTTTATTGATATAAATAAGGAATAAAGGTTTAAGTGAGAATTTTATCACAATTTGAAGGTTTTTTTTATCATTATAATATGAAGTTGTTGGCTTTACTATTTTAATTTGAATGAATTTGATTATTTATTTTTTTATTAAAAAACAATTTTAAAATAAATTGATAATAATTTTTAAAATTTTGTTATTAATTTGAATGATATGATATTTTAGTGATGACATGATATGATAAATTAGATTAATTTTTCAACTACATGTCACATATCAATTTTAAAATCATAATTTATTTTAGTTTATAATAATTAATATTTTTTAGATTCTTAATCTTTTTGTATTTTTATTAAAGCAAAAAGATTTTTTGATATCAATGTGTGCCATTTGATGTGACAAAAAAAATATAGATAGACGTATCACTTCTATAACAAAAAGACCACTTAATTGGCATGAACAACAAAATTTCATTATTATCGTTATTAAATGTTCTTAAATTAACTTTTAATAGAAATTAAATTAATCAAAATTAAAATAATGGTCCGAACTTATAGTTAGATTTAATTCTTCTGTTATAGTTACATGATTTTCCAAAAAAAATAAAAATAAAAATATTTTCCAAAGTTTAAGAATAACTTAAAAAAACTTAAATAAAAAATTAAATGATCCAAATCTTGAACCATTAGTTTTACCAAAAGCCCAGTCTCAAATGGGTGGAAATGAGTATTGCACGACATGGGTCCCCGATGCCACAACTTCACCCCCTCGTCGCTTTCTTTTCCACAATGGATCTACACAGTTTATTTTTTTTAAGTAAAATACTTTATCATCTTTAACTTTTAATTAAAATTATATAAATTTATTAATCTGTAAAATAGATATTTCGTTTCAAATAGTTAAACAGTGTTAATATTTAAATTAAAATATTTAAAATATTTTTTTTCACTTTTTAAGATCGATTAGTGATGTTTTTTATTTCGATTGATTACTTTGTGATTGAATTTGATTCAGATTTGACCGGATTTCTCAATAAACTCTATTTAGATCTGAGGTGGTTGAATTTGACTTTGAACAGATCAGATTTCTCAAGAAGTACTAGATTTGACTACCAAGATCGATGCTCCCGAAGGAACACTAAAAAAGGTTTTTTTTAATAAACAAATTAAAAATTAAAAATTATAATTTATACATTGTGATAATTTTTAAAATTAATGAAAAGTAAAACTATCTTTTCAATATTATCACGTCATTAAACTAATTGATGAAAAGTAAAATTATCTTTTCAATATTATTATGTTATTAAATTAATAAAAATATTAATAATATATTAATGACTGAACTTATGTGTTCAATCAAATATATTCTTTTAAGATAAATTATTTATTTTAAAAATTAATAAATTTATATAAAATTAAAATTATGCACTCGAATATTTGATTCATTGATCAATACATTATCTCTCTTGCTAAAAAAATAAAGTTTAAACCTTTTTTCTTAATTATAAAAAAAAAACTTGTATAAAATTATACTAAACATTAAAGGATGAAGGTTTTAATTTTTATTTTTTTTAGTTACAAAAGCTCATAATTTCAACCATCAAAAGTAATAATAAAAAATTAAAAAAAAAGAAGAAGTATCATCATTTTATCAAAGACAGCCAATTGTTTCACTTAGCTCCACGCGTCAAAGAAAATATCCCAATAATATAGATGGACCAGCAATAAATTCTAGTACAAATAGTACATCTCGTGTATCAGATGCACATTAATTTGTTCACTTGTAGACTTGACGTGGGCGTAAAAGAAAGGGGACCATCCACTAAGACTTAAAAAGAGAAGAAAATTGCATGTGCCATGTGTGGCCTATCATCTGTGCCCAGTGCTATTGTCATTGGTCATGTCTAGTGGCAAATATCATGAAATTTTAATATGGGCACGTTTTTGCTACAAATATTATTGGAACATAATAATTTTATTACCTTATATGATTAAGATAAACTTATGCTTTGGTATAATTGTTTTCATGTAACTTAACAATAACTTTTTAATTTAAGGTCAGTCGTAATATTTTATAGTTTTTTTAACTTAGACTCTCTCTCTCTCTCTCTCTCTCTCTCTATATATATATATATATAATCAACATAATTCAATCAATATATACTTAATGTTGTGGGATTAATGCCCTTCATTTGAGATTTCTCCAAAATTTTTTCTCTTATAAGTAATATATTCATAGTTTTTGTGTGAACTATGGTATCTTACTTTTTGATATATGAATTAAGATTATTAATATTAACTAATTAAGTACCACTGTGGGTGAAGCACTATGTTAACAATATGGGCACACACCTCTCGACAATATAAAAGGCAAAAAGGGATGTACCATTTTCGTCTTGAAAGATTGAAGTTCAAAATCTAGTGGTAATTGTCACATAAGAGCTTAAATTTAAGTAAGACATGTGATATTCAATCTGACATATTTTATATAAGATCTCATATTAGTGAAAAATGAGTAAATTTTGATATTACTTATTTCGAAGTCACATTTTTAATTTAAAAAACATACCTATTAAGTGAATAAAGATCTTTATTTATAAGTTAAAAATCATCTTGTCTCTTACTGATGTAGAATATGTAATACATGAATTAAGTGGTCTAGCTTGCTATAGCTTGGGCTTGGACGACATTTCTTAACTCCAAATTAAGTTGACAATGGCATAAATTTTGTTCTTGGATCTTTTTATTCTATTAAATTAAATTAAAAAATAACTTAAAAATAATTAACTATTATCAAATATATAAAACATTGTATATGCTTGAATTGAACACTAAACATGATTTAAGAAGTTTTAAATATTGGTTGATTTTTGTTAATTGCATTATTTAGTGAGTATTTTCATTTAATTTTTAAAATTAATCAATTATCAATAAAATCGTATGTCTCAATATAAGTAACATAATCATATATTTGAGCTTTATGGATAACATGTTTTGCTACTAACCAATTTCTTAATACGACTATCATACTTAATTTATTTTGTGTAGATAACAAAAGAAATTTAACCAGACTCTTATATAGTGATTCTCTAGTCTCATCCAATTTAGGATTTAGAATTCACATTATTAAAACTAAATAAATGAATTTATAAAAAAATAAAATTTTATTATTTGAGAAAATGTAAGGATTGTGTTTGAGTTACATATATAAATATAATTAATGTTGATACTGTTTGAAAGAGATAATTTTCAATATTTGGATCAGAACAGTCAATTTAGCCAGTTTGGTTTTTAATAAAGGAAAATGTGCCTCCCTTATAAAATAGTAACAGCAACGATCCAACTGCAGAGAAACAGTAACAATTTGTTAGATTTTGGTTTAGGGCCAAAAAAAAACCTAAAGGCTGAAGCGATCGGAGAAAGCTGTTGAGGTGAGCAAGGCAAAACATAGAGTGAGGCAAATAGAGAGACACATAGCCCAACCAAAGACAAATAAAACCCATCCAACAGATCCGAGAAATGCGTCGACTGGTCTTTTTGTGCTCAAGCAACGCATTTCTTTTTCATCCCCCACCCCAAAGCTGGAGCGTCTTTACACTCTCTTTCTATTCAAATTATATAGTTTTTCCTCCATTTTCTCTTTTTTCTTTTATAGAAGAACTAATGAGTCTTGAAAATGGGTTTTTATTATTTTCCATAAACAATTTTTGAACACTTCAAATAAAAAAGGAAATTAAGAGAGAGTGTGGAGCTCAAAGGGAAAAATTTCCATCTCAAATACTCATTTTTTCCTCTTCTTTTTATGAGAAATGAACAATGATTCATTGTCACAATCCAGAAACTAACGAAGAATAAGACTTTGGTTAAGAAAGCCAAGCATCCTCCAAATCCAATAAAGAAAAATAAATAAATAAAATTTAAAACCAACCCTCTATTTAAGGTGAGTGAGACCACATTTCCTCAATAATTGTAGTGTGCCGTTCCTCACTTGAGAAAAGCCAGACCATCCCATGCCCTTTTTTGTTTTGTTCCTTTGATTTTGTCTGCATTTGTAATTCAATAATTTCACCTTTAGCTTTTACCACAAATATATTTTTTTCACTTGGCATCATTCTTATCCCTCTGTATTACACAAAGCCATATAGCCATAGGGGCGCTCTCTGAGTCTATCCCTGTCCCGTCTTGTCCACCAATTCTGACTCCTCTCTGCTGTCTGCCTGCCTGCCCACCTCCCCCACCTTTTCCCTCTCTCACTTCCCCCCGCCACCATGTCTCTGCCATTGCTCACTCTCCCACTCTAACTCACTCCATCTTCAATATGTCTCACAGCACAAATAGTCCGAATGGAGTTGCAGTCAACTCAATGAGCCAATTGAGATCCTGAATACACGCTCCATAAGGCGCGTTGAGTAAGACCCTTAGTTGCCCGCAAAGGATCTTCCCTCTCTTTCCCTTACCTCACCTCATCATCAACTTTATTGCTTCCAATTCCTTTCTTAAATTCCAATTCCAAAGGCTTTTACTCGCTCAAAATCCATTCTACCCCCCCTCCTTGTCTTCTCCATCAACTTCGACTACTAGTTACTACTCCTCCCCCATCAAAATCTTCCAAAAACATCCATCCCAACACCAACAAAAACAGCGAAGTTTCCTTTCCTTTCCTTTCCTTTCCTTTTTCTTTTTCCCCCCTTTACTTTGAAGGCATGATGATCTTCAAATGAAAGAGCGTCAACGTTGGCAACCAGAAGAAGACGCGCTCCTCAAAGCCTATGTTAAGCAATATGGCCCTAAAGAATGGAACCTTATTTCGCAACGCATGGGAAAAACTCTCAACCGTGACCCAAAATCTTGCCTGGAACGTTGGAAAAACTATCTCAAACCTGGCATCAAGAAAGGGTCCTTGACCCCGGAAGAGCAATCCCTAGTCATCTCCCTCCAAGCTAAGTACGGCAACAAGTGGAAGAAAATAGCCAGCGAAGTCCCTGGCCGTACGGCCAAACGACTTGGAAAGTGGTGGGAGGTTTTCAAAGAAAAACAGCTCAAACAATTACAAAAGAAACAAGGCAGGAAAGAATTTTCCCCCGAAGGTAATTGTAATATTCCAGTCGTATCTTCATCTCCAGGTCAATACGATCACATTCTCGAAACTTTTGCTGAAAAATACGTTCAAGCAAATAACAAGTTTCTTGCTTATTCCACCATGAACTTATCTCCCATTATGCCTCCCACCATTTCCCTTCCTGACCCAGACCCGGTTCTCTCACTCGGGTCGGGAAGTTCAGGGACTGCCACGACGTCTTCTTCAGTTGTTTTGCCACTCTGGATGAATCACACGACTTCTTCATTGTCTTCTTCAACTTCATCAACCACCCCATCTCCGTCTGTAAGCTTATCGCTTTCGCCAGGAGAGCCGGGTCTTGACCCAGACTTGGCCCGATTTGTGCCGGGTCAAATTGGTACCTTGGTGCAATACTGTAAGGAGTTGGAGGAGGGGAAGCAAAGCTGGATGCAGCATAAAAAGGAAGCAACGTGGAGGCTGAGCAGGTTGGAGCAGCAGCTGGAGTCGGAGAAGGCAAGGAAAAGGAGAGAAAAAATGGAGGAGATAGAGGCAAAAATAAGGTGGTTGAGAGAAGAGGAGACGGCGTTTCTTGGGAGGATTGAGTGTGAGTATAAAGAGCAGCTGAATGTTTTGCAAAGAGATGCTGAGACCAAAGATTCTAAGCTAATGGAAGCTTGGTGTAGTAAGCATGTTAAGTTGGCTAAGCTTATGGAACAGATTGGGTTCAATACTCAATCTCTACCTTGAGTTTTACTATTTGTCTTACATTAAATATTTTGTTTATCATATGATCATATGTTTTCAAACATTCCTAGTTTTAGTTTTGGCGTTGGTGTTCTTATTATTTATCTGTGTTGAATCTTTGAAAAATGATGGTCTTAATATTATTATATATTGATGAAGTTTAAGTTCCACGAAACTTACCATTTCTGCATATTTTTATTTTTGAGGAATTAACGGGTTTGATTTACTAGGATGATTAATTGAAATAAATATAGGAAAAACTTGAAACATTGATTAATTTGTAAAACACAAATGGTAAAAGTTCTGATGATTCAGTATTGTATTTAAGTTAGGGATATGATTCTGCCTGCAATGTCGCCTTTCTGTTGTTTGCAACATAGTTAAAAAAGTGGGGAAGAGATTCTGAGAAAGACCAGCTACAGCCTGAAAGTGGTCTGTTATGTAGATGTAGGGTCCAATCTGGTTTCCACATCTTTGTTAGTGAGAAAGGAAAAAAATAAAAAAGCTTTGTCCAAAAGATGACACGTTTCTCATGTAAAAAAATATGGAAAAAAAACCCAAACATGTTTTGGTATTAACAACATTTGATTGCTTAATTTCTTTTCATGTTGATGTTGGGCACTATTGCGAACTGAATTGCAGACGCCCTAAGTGAGAGGGGCTAGATTTTGGAAATTTGTAACTTTTGAGAAGTGGTCAAGATATATACTTGAAAAGTAGTAGTAAGATTTCCAGATTTGGAGGTCTTTTTTTTTAAATTTTTTTATTGTTCCTGGTAGAGATGCTATGCTAAGCTTATGTCCTATTGACAGTGACTGATCAGTGGACTGTGGGTGTGGGATAGGATGTGGCAGTTCCCTCAGTTGAGCCACTCGCCTCTTTGTGCGCGTTCTCTGCACCATCATCCACGTTGTTTTCGCCATCAAGTATTTTTCTCTCGGGAGGGTTCGGAGATTGTCATCTTTGAATATTTTGCTGCATGCAGTAAAAAGCTATTGGGCATCTACAAATAATGTGAACGCCCAATTCCATACATATATATATATATATATATAGAGAGAGAGAGAGAGAGAGAGAGAGTCCTTTACATCTGAGATTTTAGCATAAAAGTGGAAGCAAACACACAAGTAACACAGCTGATGTGAAACATTTGGAATATAAAAATTTTCTAATTCAAGGCTTCCTGTTAATTCTCTTGCATGACTATTCTAAGCTCTTTTCTTTGTTCTTGCTCTTACCATTTACAACGGCCATATTTGTCTCTAAGATGTTAACACTGAATAACCTAACCTCCCCACTGTTTTCCCTGTTTGGCATCTCCTCTAAATTCGATACGTTTCCTGCCTTGTGGCCTATGAACAACTTTGTTTTTGGCCCCAAGGGTCGCCAAAAACTGACCGCATCTCCTGCTTTCAACTTCTTTTCCTTCACGAATCTTGTCCAACCTTTTGTTAGTACATAACTCTGACTGCTCTTCCAATAACAATACCTAAACCTACATACTTTTCCCATGTTATCCTCAAAATTCAATAAAACACCCTTGGAAACAATCCCACTCTGCAAAGGAAAATACTTGTCGGCATGTTGTTTTGGTATCACGATTCTGTTAAGTTTCCCTACGTCACTTGGCGTAGCAACCTTTTCGAAAAGGTATCGCGAGCACCCTCGAACGGGTCAAATCCGGGTAAACTCGAAAACCCGTTTCCTTTAATTCTCTTCCTAGTGTCATGACATGCACAATTATGCTTGCTATGCTCAAGCTCATTTGTATATGTGTGTTTCCTTATCATATCCACAATCTCTTCTTTGGAATGAGAAACCAAGAAAAATTGTTCGAAGTCATCTTCATCGGTAGTATGTATGGAAGGCTTGAAGTTTGTGAAAGCATTCTGGCCACGGAACCTTAATGCAGCGATGTCATAAGCCTTAGCAGCTTCTTCTTCCTCATTGAATGTTCCCAACCACACCCGTTGATGCTTCTCGTATATTTGTGCTCCCCATCTGCCATTAGGCTGGGAGACAACTCCCTTGAACTTTGAAGAAGGTAGCTTTTGCGGACCGGCAGCCTCGATGCCTCTTTGGGATGATTGACACGAGTTCTCAGGGGACTTCCTAGCTGCAAAACTTGAATATGTTGCCATTGGTTGCTTGAATCAAATAACTTGTATTTTCCCATAACAAATCCACCTCAATTTTCAATCTCGGTGATTGCTTTTACAGCAATTGGACTGTTATGGCTAAAATGAGATATGATTCATGGTATGGAAGTGAGATAGAAGTTGGAATAAAACTCTGGGATATTTGTACCAAAGGTGGGGGGCGGGGGGACCCGGTTGGGCAAAGTGATGAGATTCCGTGAGTGTAACCGAGCCATGTTTACGTAAGTTAATCCCCCTGTTAGAATTTTGTAGCCAGATTTTCTGATCAGGGCATTTCCTGTTGTTTTGGTCACTAAATCCTTCACTTGGACCTTCTCTTTTTTCAACCTTATCCGTTATCCATTACAAACATTAAAGTATTAATTCGATTGTCCGGTTGTTTAGCTATTTACAAAAAATAAAATTTTTTTATTATATCCAAATGAAAACTTTATTATATAATTGCATCTAAATAGATTTTTGTATTCATAAACAGAAATCATATGACACGTAATTTTGGATAATTATTAAATTTATGATTAACTCATATCTTTTAAATTTGTGAAAAATGATATAATTTTTTTAACATGACAAAATTGATTGATTGAAATAATCATTTTCTTTTAAAAAATTTTCCATTCAACTAATTTACATGTTCTAAAAATATTAAAATTTACATGATTTACTTAACATATTTTCATTGACACAAGAATTTATTTAGATATAAATCATAACATTAAAATTCATTTAAAGTAACGACAGACATTCAAGAGCTTATTTAGCATTTTAGCCCTTGTGAAAACTTATTATTTGTTATACAGATGCCATTTGTTGAGTAATGGACGAGTTAAGAAGAGGGCAAAATAGCTTTGCTCTACAAAGAACCCATCATCAGTGCGTTTGTTAATTTGTTATCTGTTAGGAATGTAGCTGTCACAATATCGGTTGTGTGGAAGTGGGAGAGAGACAGAGAGGTACTGCTGTCTTTGAGGGATGGGATTAGTCATTAGTTGAAGTTCCCAAGACAATCGTGGCATAACTTGATTGGATTTCCCAAATATGGAGTTGTTTTATTAGCCAGGTTCGACTTGTGTTTCCTGTGAGAAACACTGTGACATAAACTTGGTCTGTCTGTTCATGCACTTGGAAGTTGTAACGATACTCAAAAAAATTTTCCATTAGAAGAGAAAAAGGGCAAAAAAACCATGCATGTGGGGTGGCAGTGCTTATATGCAGACAACCCTCACACACAGTCAACAAGTGATGAGTGAGGTTAAGGTGATCATAATCATTGGTAAACTTGTCTCCCAAATATTTTATTTTTTTCCCAGTATGGAACAGCCTTTATGTTATCTTTGGTTTTCCCCTGTAAAAGTTGAACCAACTAGGCTTAAAGCCTGCAAAAAAACACACAGGCTAGTAAGGGCACAATGATGCCCCGGCCCAGCCACCTATGCTGGATCGAAGATAGTGTAGAAATAGGGTTTAAGTAGGATAAGTTTACTAGAGGGAAGAATATTGCTATCCCTTTGCCAATCTTTTTAGGTTTATGTGGACTTGTGATAAGCAAAAGTGAAATTGTGATAATATGAGTGGGAAGGACAAAATCTCATGGTTTCTCCAATAATAGATTACTAGTTAAATGTAGGGTTGCAGGGTAGGGAGGAAAAACAAAACAGAAGCCAAGTTAAAATTTTGAAGTAAGGTGCAACCACATCTTCCATTGTCGGTGTAATTTGATGCTTCCTCTTGTTGTTGTTGTTGTATAAGTTTGAAAGGGATAAATTATTGGAGTTTTTGCTGTATAATTTGGTTGGCCTTAATCCATTTTGGAATTTATCCACATTCTTTTTCTTCTTGTTCTTGTTATCTTATTTCTTTTCCTGTTTTGGAATATTGTTTGAGATTGTTAAACTTAGATGTCCATTGCGGATTCGTCGCCTGCACTTACCCCAATTGAGGTAAGAAATAAATGGAATAAATTCATATAATTGTATGATCTTAATGTTCCCTTTTTTATAAACAAATAACTTTTTTTTTCAAAAAAAATTATATAGACAAAGTCATATTTTATTATGAATATGTCATTGGTCATCTAAAAAAAATGAAATAGCTTAATTTAGAGAACAGAGTTAAAAGTTTAAAAGGATGATTATTTTTTTAACTTTCAAAGATAAGGGTTTTTTTTTAAAATAATTTTTGTTAATTATAATTATTTTTAGTTAAGAGAAAAAGTTTTTAAACAAAATTACTTTTGATGAAACTTCCTCATATTCAAGTACACTCAGAAACAATGATATAGAGGTGCAAAACTTAACAACAAAATATTTAAATTATAAAAGGAGAAAGATAAAAAAGAAAAAAGAAAGGGCATCACCACAGTCATTCCTTATACACATAAACAAACAAATAGAAAAAAATAAGCTATAAAGGAGAGACGAAGTTATTTTGGTTTCAAATGAATTTTTTGGTTTCTTTCCTTTAGTTGGTGGGGTTGTTACGGAAGGATCCTGAAACCTTAATAGCTATGGCCCTAAAGATGTACTATTGGCATGTAGCTGTTGCAAGAGCTTCGATGAAAAGCCCAATTAGCCTAAAATCCAAGAAAAAAATGTTGTTACATGTTGAAAAAAAAATTGTTATATTGTTTAAGGTGTTGGAGCATGTTTAAGGTGTTTAATTTTAAGAGTTTATATCTTAATGAAAAAATAAAAATATAAAAATAGAAATCAAGTTACACGGTATGTTCAAAAATATGTTGTTACACTTTTAACTTCAAGAGTTTCTGTCTTAGTGAAATATAAAAATAGAAATCAAGTTACATGTCATGTTGAAAAAAAAAGTTATTATACACCATATTTAAAGTGTTTAATTTTAAAAATTTATTTTTTACTGAAATACAAAGATAGAGACTAAGTTACGTTCCATGTTGAAAAAAAAATTATCACACAACGTGTTGAAAAAAAATTATTACACACTATATTTAAAGTGTTTAACTCCAACAGTTTTTTGTTTTAGTGAAATGTAAAGATAAAAATCAAGTTACACGTCATATTAAAAAAAAGTATCATGTTGAAAAAAATTATAACATGTAATGTTTAAAATGTTTAATTCCAAGAGTTTATGTTGTATAGAAATAAAAAGATAAAAATCAAGTTACATACCATATTTAAACCATGCCATATTCAATAGATTTATTACATGCCGAGTGTATTAGAGTTGATACATGTAAGTAAGGCGTGTAACAACTCTAAGCAATATTCTAATTTACAGATTTCACTTATATAACTTCAATCCATCAATTTTGAGATTTTGTGAATATAAATTAATAAACCTAAAAATATACATGGATGTCATCTTTATTCTTTGGTTTGTAAATCGATGACAATATAACGAGAAATAAACAAAGAGCTGGCGATAGTGGTAAAATTAGAGAGCATTGGATGATGAAAGAGAGAAATCGATAGCATAATAGAGAGATGTTGGAGAGAAAAATAAAAAAAAAATTGTGATAAATGATTTAATATATTTTAAATAACTTCCAAGATATTTTTAGCAAGTCATGATAAAAATGAGATAAAAAACATTAATTTGATATAAGTGTTATTTTTAAGATAGTATTAAGAAGTTGACCATTTTTCATAACTTTTTAAAATTTAAAACCCAACCACAACATGACAAATAAGGGAAAACGAAGTAAATGAAAAAAAAAAAAAAAATCAGGCACCATAGCCGCAATGGTTGACGCTTTAGAATCATTTTCTCCAAACACATTTAAAAAATCTAGTGACACTAAGAATTATTGAAGAGTAGGACAATGGGTTAAGCGCTTGCATGAGGAAGCCATTGTTTTGCTACGTGAATTGTTGAAAGTTTGAGTTGTCGTTAAAAGAATTTGATTGAAATATCGTTTTCATTGCATCCTTAGGAAAGGGGGGAAGAATTAAATAAAGCCATTATCTCTGCCTATTTTTTTTTTTTAATTTTTGGACTATCTGAATGTTACTTTGGCTGGCATTAAAAATCTCAACACGTACGTCAAATGTGTAATTTCGGCCATACCCAACCCTTTGGGATTTTATTCCAAGCCACTAAAAGTTGTAACATATCTTCCTTGTCATAAGTGGCCTACGAAATCATGAACAAAATTGCCCTCTTCCCTCGTGTAGGCCTGACAAAATCTTCTTCCATTTCCATTTCCAAGTTTTTTCATAATGGCACTCTAGCAATATTAACTCTAATTTTAAGGGATTTTTATTTTCTGAGGGGTGGGTTTTTTTTTAATTGAAATCTGAGTGGTATTAAAAAGAATTTCCTTAATAATTACAATCATCATAATTTAAATTCAATTATTATTATTATTATTACATCTAGTAAAATAAATCATTAAACAAATTAACATAAAATTAAATTTTATTGGCAAATCTTCTTCCACTTTTATCAATTGTATACTGTGACGATCATTCTTCTAAGTAGTCCGTTCTTTGTTAGGTTAACTTTGTTTCTAATCCGGCAGCTGTTCTAGGTACTCAGTATATCAATTTTCAAGATTGAGCAAAACTAGGATGCTTGCTTCCTTGGTCAAAAGAAATGCTTGTGTTAATCAAGACAAATAAATAAATATATATGAATCTCCTAGTCCGAAAAATTCAAACTTAGTTGTACATTGAATTGTACGTTGGTGGCATACGAAATCTTCGAAGAAACCAAGACAAAGATACGATAATCCAAATCTTAAAGAGTAAAAAACGAAACTTGGATTAACCCAAACTTAATTATTGCAAAATATGAAGTCAACAAATTAGAAACCTCCCCCTAGTGATGAAGAACAACAACCTAACAAAAATCTTGGTTGTCTACCATAAATAAGGCAGTGACCATGTCCCTCATGGGATTATCACGTGCCGACCGGTCCTCTTTGTACAGTACATGTTTGTAATTTCGTATTACAAAATTTTACAGGAGCAAGCAACAACTTGAGACAAAACCATGGTCCCATTGTTTGGCAATGGAGTCATTTGAGATAATTTAATTTCGCACTGTCTCCTTTTATGGGAAAAGTTTCTCTTTCAGCATGGGGGCGTTCGGTGGATGATTGGCTTCAAATTCGACCCTACCACACCCAGATTTAAAAACATCACCATCGACATGGAGGTTTGGCCCACGATCAGATAAGGCTAAGATTTTTTCCTCCTAGGTTAACACCACCCTGCTTCATTTCCAATTACTATTTTGTCTATTTAATTATTGTTTTCAATTTTGATGGGTCACATCATTGAGATGATGAACAGTGCTTCTTCCCCCGACTTTATTTCTCTTTTTCATTTTTCTTTAGCAAACATCAAAGATTTCGAATATTTCATGATATCATGTGTCTCAATATAGAAATCTATATTCCAGCTATATGTTACTCAATTAATACACTCTCTTCTTCTGTTATTATTTTTTTAAAAAAAGGATTAAGATTTAGGGATTTGAAGTTTGAATCATCCATCGTTAGTTCATCTTCAAATTTTTTATTTTCATAAATTGGAAGTTGATTAATTAGTAGGAATAAAGGATGCCAACGTGTATCATTAAAATAATACTAAGTCATAATGAGTAGGTAGCTGAGCTGTAAGCAACAATATTCATCTCAATGGACCATGGGTTCCAGGAATTTAGCTACATGTTTGCTCAATTCTGACCGGGCTCAGGATAGAGAGCAGCTCAAGGATTATAGATTAATCCCCTTAAGCATGGGATGGGTAGGAGAGCCTGATTGGACCTGTGATGTGGGTGAAGCACGAGACAGGACATGTGGGATTATGCTGTGTTTTCAGTTTATTAGATTCATAATCAATTCTAATGTGGTTGGGTTTGAAGAGGTCACTCGATTCCATTACAATGTTTTTGAGTTTTGAGCTCATTTCAATTATACGATATTACTCAGTCTTGTAAACCTTACTGCACCTGCCTTGTCTCTTCATTTTTTAAGTAGTCTCAAGCACCAATGGAACCCCTCCTCCTCCGAGTTTCAAGTGCTCTTTTAATAATGTTGCTTCCTATTTTGATTCAAATATTAATAAAATTATATAATATTATTCTCGATAAAATATCTAAAAAATTTTATTTTTTTATCTCAGTTCTCTTAAACGGAAATACGACTGTTTGTGTATATATATATATATATATATATATTTTTCCTTCACAATCACAGCTAAGGATGATATATGGTTCAGTGAAGCACAGTGAGCGGCAGGACTGAGCAAAAGAATTTTGATAATTTTCACAAACTTAGAATAAGAGCAAAAGAGAAGGTTTGGTAAAACAATAATGGCATGATGCGTTAGGCAATGTGCAGTCAACCGACATGACAAAGAAACATCAGAGCTCTTTCCTTCAAAAAGAAAACAAAAAAAATTCATGAAAACATGGTATAGCAGTAACAGCTGCATGCCCCTCAAATATCCAAGATAAATTTCTTCCTTCAGCTTTCGCCTTTCCTTCAAATTTTCCATCAATGGCCGACCATTTATCTTGGATTGGTGATTCCCACATTAAATATTTTTTCTGCATATCATGACGTGTCACATTCATTGGTAGACAAGGAAATTGGAAATTTGCCTTTCTTTTTTTTTTTTTTTTTTCTGGTGAAGGAATCTGGACCGCACGCCTCTCTCTATAAGAGGCCTGCCCTTTCCCCTCATTTCAAACAATTTTACTACCAAGTATCTGAGCTTTCCTTTCTTTTCCGTCTATCTCTTCCACTCCAGAAAGGAAAAGAGAAATTAAACGCAGAAGAAAATTTTAGAATAAATTTAACATGAAGATGAGCACTAGTGCAGCAGCCATGAGAGAGTCCAAGAAGAAGATCTCATGCAGAAGGCTTGGAGGATACATCAGGGAGCAGAAGGGCAGGCTATACATTATCAGAAGATGTGTGGTTATGCTTCTTTGCTGGCATGACTAAGATCATTTTCCAGCAGAAGCCAAGTAAACAATTAAGCCATGGTGATCAAGGCTGTTGAGCCTTGGCGTAACACTTTTGATCGTTGCTGCAAACTTGGAAGTGAAGGATTCATCAATTTCAGCCTGTGAAGATTGCAGATAATTTAAGCTCTCTTTTTCTTCTCTTCTTCTCAAATTGTAAATAGCAAACGAGATGATATCTTAGGACTTAGGTACAGTTGCTTTTAGTTTTTGGTTTTGTGCATGCACTATGCTACTGATAATCATCAAGCTTGTTATGCAGACACAAAAAAAAAAATCCTCATAATTAAACATTTTGATTTCCATGTTAGTTACTAGTATAATTAAACTAGTGTTACATTTACTTTCCATTTTCTCTTTCAATATTTGCTGATGTTATTTAATTTACAATGGCTTTTGTAAGGATTGTCATGATTGATTATCTCTCGCTGCAATATTTTCTTCAGTAAACCCAAATAAATAAAAGAGTAAGAAAAAAGCTTCAGCAGCATATGGCAATTGCTGAACTCCCAGTTGTTTGGGCTTTTCCTTTAATATTTTCAGTATGTAATGCATGGATAAGTAGAGAGTTAAAAGTATGTGGAATTATTCAGCACCAGGAAAAGGCGAAGGATGGTGCAATTTGGAGATGATTGTGTAGTTATGTAGGGATCCATTAGTTGCAGTCTTGTCAAGTCACATAGGCATGGCTCCTGAAATGCAATTTTCAGAGTATTGCTCATCACATGTCAGTTGTACCTGATGATTTGACACTTTTAATTTCTTTGCCAATTGGTGCTGTAAAAAATAAAAAATTTTAATTTGGAGTAATAATTAACAGGGGAAATTATTAAGGAGGAAAAGGAGGCATGGTCCTCTAAATTTTGGATAATAAAAATCTCTTCTTCTTCTTTTGTTTTTAATATTAAATGAGGGATAAATAGCTTGTTTCATACTGTAGTGAAGAATTAAAATAATATGGAGAATTGTGAAAGTAGAATAGAATAAAATAAATATTGTGAAATTTTCTTCATAGAATGAAATTATTATTATGATATTATCTCAATGTTTGATTAATAAAAATTATTTTAAAATAATAAAAATAAGTGATAAAATGATAAACATATTTTTTATTAAAATTTAATAAATTTTTTTTAGGTTTTTAAAATTTATTAATTTTTGATAGTAAGTTATTACCAGATAATAATTTAATAGGCTTTCATTAATATATTAAGGTTTCGTATTGAAATATTAATATGATTTTTATTTTTTCTCTATTTTCATGTTTCAAGTTTTCTCTTTTAATTTATTTTTCATTAAAATGATAATAATTTATTATTAAACATTAAAATGATTTTTATTTTTTTTATTTTTTCTCTATTTTCATTTTTTCCTTTTTATTAAAATATTAAAATGGTTTTTTATTATATTTATTTTTTATCTATATCCATTTTCCTTTTCTTCTTTCAATTTCTTTTTTTATTCAAATATTATTGAAATAAAATTTTAATAATTCATTTTTAAAATATTAATATATTTTTTTATTTTTCTCTTTTAATTTTTTTATTAAAATAGTAATAATTTAATAATTTATTATTAAAATATCAATATGATATTTTATATAATAAGATTTTTAATTTCACATAATAAGCAAGATTATTTTTGTTTATAACTATTTGAATTCTATTTTATGAAGCTTGGAATAGTTAACACCATAAGAAATCGATATTAACTGCTATGAATTTTTAAATAATGATATTTTTTGTTTAAAAATAAAGCAAACATGAGAATCAATGTATATTCAATAATAAAGAGAGAATAGAATATTTTTTTCTCGCGATCAAATATTCAATAAGTTATTTACTTTTGCATTGATATTATATATATCACTTCGTAGCATGAGTACAAGGTCTATGCTTTATTAAGTCGTATTTCCTTTTCTGGGATGTGTCAAAGTTATCTTTTAGAAACACCTTTTCCCAATATTGGAAGGCAAGGAGAACATGAAAGCAAGAAACAAACCCTTCTCTGAAGGCAGAGAAATTTTATGGTAGAGCCGTAATGTTCTCTTCATACAAAATTATTATAATGTCTTCTATCTAACAAATTAAACACTAATATGTAGATTTAAAAATAAAAAGAGACAAGGATTATACAGCTACTAGGAATACATACTTTATTTATATCTGATAAAAAAAAAAAAAGAAGAAGAAGCAATATACAATAATCAAACCTATGGGTTTGGATATAGAGTTTTAAGCTCAAGTCAAGGTAATTATTTTATTAACAAATAATATTTGAATCTGTTTTGAACTCGATTTATAAACACCTCTAATCTATAATCATAACATCAAAGATATGAAACACAATTGAGATAACAAAAATATTTAAGCTAAAAATTTACATAAATGATTAATTTTATACTTTTTGATAAATATATAGTGAGCATAAATTATATTGAAGTAATTTGTAACTTATAAAGTTTATTATATTGTATTCGATAGCATAAACTATTAGATGAAAGATAATATTCAACAGTATTTTTTCAAGATTATAAAAAATATAATGCTAAGTGATTTTAATGTCATATATTTTATTTTTTTTGAATGATTGTTTAACCAAATCATATGACATTTTTGGAATGGTTTTTTTGTTACTTTTATTTGATTTTTTTCACATTATGTTTTTCCATACAAAATAAGACATTCAAACCTTTATGACATGTGAAATTAAGGCCATTTACTTTTTCTTTTTGGTAGAAAAATATGAGGGCAGTTGGGCTGATTAATCCTTCAAACTAAGAACCTGTTCGGCCTGGTTTTTTTTTTTAGTTTAAAAGCTATTATGAAGCTTTTATGAAAAATAATAGCTTTTAAAATTAAACTAAATCTGTTTGGTAAATTTACTTTTATAAGTTCTCTTTTATAAATAAACTGTTTGATAAAATAATTTATATAAGTTCTAATTTTGATTAAAATTACCAAAAATGACATTTAATAAATAATTTTCTATTAATCACAAATTCCTTTGTTCATAATGAAAAAGTGTTAATTTTATTTTTTATTTATAAAAAATATAAAAATTATTTTTATATAACATAAATTTTATAATTAATAAATCATATAAAAATAAAAACAGATAATATTGTAATTATTTTTAATAAATGATGATGTTTTTGAAACAAAAAGAAAAATTTTCCTAAAAAATAGACGTGTTTTTAAAAAAAAAGAAGAGAAAGCTCCAACTCTTTTTTTCAAAATTGTATTCTTTAAAAAAAAGTTAACTTTTTTTTTTTAAAAAAATTTTCCAAATTCTTGTTTAATCTGACTTTTGTTTAGGAGATGGATAAGCTGAAAAAAAACCAAGTTAAACATGTACTAAGACAAAATATTATGTGGCACTCCTCAGAAAGATTGTGCATTAGAATTAATGTCGACAAAGGGTCATAAATAGAATTCAAATTCATTTTTGAAAAGCTTTGGGTATTTACTGCTACGTCCAGAAATTAGTTGAAGAGTTGAGCATAAGGTCCCATATGGTTAGGTGTCTTTTCTCCATTGTTGCCTTTGTGACAATTCGTAAGGAAACCATTAAATTAATGAATGAAGAGTGATGGGAAATTGCTCCTAGTTGAGGTTTGAATTTAAGAAAGGTGGATGGGAGACCTGGGGAATTGTCATTAGAGGAAGCATACATAGTGTGTTTTAACAAATGTGACAGACGCTGGGAGACCCGAGTGGGTCTCAGCTCTTTAGCTTAATGTTCCATGGGAATCCTCCTCTTGTGCATGTGCAATGCGTGTGTCATTCCCCAGGGATAGTCAGAATCTAACAGTGTTTCCCCATTGACAACTGTTTGGCTCTTTGGTCCCACTCAGAAGAAATGATTTTTTCAATCAAGAATGCATCAATTGCTGAATCTGTCTACAAATGATTCAAATCTTTTACCAAATTTAACTCTAAATCTTGATTTCGGAATACGTAATCTGTATAAAAGTAAGAAAAAACGAAGCCAAGCTTTGGTGCATCTTCTATGGTCAGATTTGGACAACTTGTGATTAGAAGGACCAGGAAATAAGACCAATCATTCAGATTATACTTTACCAAAACCAGAGGCTGAACATACCAAAAAAAAAAAAAAAAACCAGAGGCTCAAAGGGGACGGGGTTGTCTATTGGTCAAAAAGGTAGCTTTATCATACCCACGTGCATATCGTAATCCTGAAGCCCCACCCACCACCATATCTGTCCGATTCTTTTCCAATCAGAACGTAGGCCCAGATTTAAGAGGAGGGGTGCTAGGTGGGACCCGCCCCACCGAGAGCTGTACCATAATCATGTACGCATGAATGCTGCTTCTTTCCAGTTATGGTGACATGAAGACACAATTCTTTTGATGGATTTTGGAGCCATCTTGACTTTGGGGGTTGGGTTTCTAAGCATTGGTTTGGGACAATGGAAGGGGACCGTCCGGGGATCGGTGACTCAAATATTGGGGGGGTGGTGGTGTGTGTGAGTAAGGGGACCCTTCCCTTTGCCTTCTTCATATTAACCCATCGCGTCATCATCCATGTAATTGGTCAATTTTTGCAAAGGTTTTGGTGAATCAACGGGCATGGGAAGAAACACATACTGGTTGAGATCCCTAAGGTATGTTTTTTCCCCTCCCCTTTGCCTTCAAACGTCGAATCAATGGTCGAATGACACGAGATGGGAAAGTGGAGGAATGAGATTATACATTGAGCATGAAAACAAGTTAGAATTTTATTTAATTTTGTTTCATGTTTTAAATCAAAATGATTTTATTTTACATGGTAGCTGGATAGAAAGTGTAACCATGTCACCATTAGAAGTGGTCGTGGTGTTAGGTCCAATCTAATTTAACTAAAATTTTAAAAAATTAAAGTCAAGTCTCACTTGAATTGAATCCAACTTACAAGCTGAAGTGATAATCCTAATTATTTAACAAGACTAACCGTAATAAATATTTCACATAAACTTCTAACTATGTGATTAGGTGACTTAAGTTTTATAAGAATATTGATAACAGGATTGAGTTTATATATATTTCTACTTCTTTTTTCTTCATTTAAAATTGCATGGAAAGGACATGTTGACATTCAATCGGAGAGTATCCCATTAGAAACGAGTCCATGAAAAATACTTAATTACTTAACCAATACAAGAATAATTGAGATATGCTCTTAAAATTCCTAGTCATTCTTGATAAAATTTGGGATATACACTTTGCAATAGTTAATGAGTAGTACAAGAGTAAGGAAAAATGTCATAAAACTGAAAAAAGATAGCAGTAGGATAACATGCATTGTTTTAAGGAAAAAAACAAAGGAAATGAGAGAGGGAAGTTAATGTAAAAAACAAAGTTTCATTGATTCATCAATAAACATACAACTATAAATGGTTAACACCTATTTACATAGAGGACAAATGTATTAAACAAAACATGCATTAATACACAACATAAATACTGATACATCTCTTTTAATAACCAATAAAATGAAGTAAATACAAAATAAGTCAATATATTAAAGTCAATGCAACCATTTTATGAGATTTGACTTTATGTTCAAACATGAAATTAAAAAATATAACGCAATGAACAAATAAAAATACATTTAATTAGAGAAATAGTAGAAACCTTTAAGATCAAAATTTGTGTTTTTCATATGATTTTTAAATTAATTATGTATATTCATAAGTTTAAGTATTATGTATCTTACTCTAGGTATCGTAATCAAGAGTCAATTAAATCCAAAAAGGCTTGAAATGTGGCAAGAAACCCGTAAAAGAGAAAAAATCAGATAAATCAGCTTGAAATCCTACAGTCGAAATCTTTACTTCTTCACCCTTAGGGTTTGTCAAATCTTCAATTACTCAAGTGTTTGGCCTCTAACAGTAGTCTACATAGTGACTAAATAAGACTTTCTTAAACATGAAATTAATCATGAAATTAAAAACATAACACAATGAACAAATAAAAATACATTTAATTAGAGAAATAGTAGAAACCTTTAAGAATAAAATTTGTGTTTTTCATATGATTTTTAAATTAATTATGTATATTCATAAGTTTAAGTATTATGTATCTTACTCTAGGTATCGTAATCAAGAGTCAATTAAATCCAAAAAGGCTTGAAATGTAGCAAGAAACTCGTAAAAGAGAATAAATCAGATAAATCAGTTTGAAATCCTACAGTTGAAATCTTTACTTCTTCACCTTTAGGGTTTGTCAAATCTTCAATTACCCAAGTGTTTGGCCTCTAACAGTAGTCTACATAGTGACTAAATAAGACTTTCTTAAACATGAAATTAATCATGAAATTAAAAAACATAACACAATGAACAAATAAAAATACATTTAATTAGAGAAATAGTTGAAACCCTCAAAATCAAAATTTGTGTTTTTCATATAATTTTTAAATTAATTATGTATTTTTATAAGTTTAAGTATTGCTTTATCTTACTCTAGGTATCGTAATCAAGAGTCAATTAAATCCAAAAAGGCTTGAAATGCAGCAAGAAACCCCTAAAAGAGAATAAATCAGTTTGAAATCCTACAGTCGAAATCTTTGCTTCTTCACCTTTAAGGTTTGTTAAATCTTCAGTTATCCAAGTATTTGATGTAACACCCCGGGCAAGTGGAGTCAAAGAGAAAGAAAGAAAGGTGAGATTCGATCAAAAAGGGGGGGGAGGAAAAAGACAAAAGGGAAGAAAAAAGAAGGAAGGGAAAGAAAGAGAAAGGGGGAGAGAGGGGGGCCAGTCACGGGTGAAGAAGAAAAAGAAAGCAGAAGAAAAAGGAGGGAAGGGAAAGAAAAAAAAAAGAAGAAAGAAGAAGAAGGGGGAGAGAGGGGGCCAGCCACGGGAGAAGAAAAAGAAGCAGAAGAAAAAGAAGGAAGGAAGAGGAAAGAGAAAGAAGAAGAAAGGAAAGAAGAAGAAGAAGAAAAAAAAAAGGAGAGAAGAGCCAGCGACGGGAGGAAGAAAGGAGAGAAGAAGAAAGAGAAAGAAGAAGAAAGGAAAGAAGAAGAAGAAGAAAAAAAAGGGAGAGAGGAGCCAGCGACG
The DNA here is from genome assembly GCA_036013995.1 of Theobroma grandiflorum. Classification (NCBI taxonomy): domain Eukaryota; kingdom Viridiplantae; phylum Streptophyta; class Magnoliopsida; order Malvales; family Malvaceae; genus Theobroma; species Theobroma grandiflorum. Next base: position 12,290,896 of record CP142132.1, on the reverse strand, counting down.
GGAGGAAGAAAGGAGAGAAGAAGAAAGAGAAAGAAAGGGAAAGAGAAAGAAAAAAAAAAGGGAGAGAGGGCAGTGACGGGAAGAAAGAAAGAGGAATAGGAGAGAGACAGAAACAGTAGATCAAAAAAAAGGGAACAAAACAACTGGGTGCACGCGTGAAATAATAGCGAAGTAGTACCCCGCTATTTCAAGGTGAGTGGGTGCTAAATTTTAAAAATAGTATATTCTTATAATATTATATAAATTGTGTTAATGGTTGATGGAATTGTGGATGGCATGAGCTGGTAGAAAAGTTAGGTTGTTTGTGAATGTGAAAATTTTAAAAATCTGGATTTGTGATAAAATATGTAGTGCAGTATATATATGATTTTTAAGTATGGGGAAACAAATCTTCGACTGATTTTACTTCAAATAATGCCTTGCAATTTGTGTACTGCTTAGGCCAGTGACCATTATACTGTTTTCGAGATATGGTAATAATTGATTATATTTTTTTTTATATATACGTTGATTTGACAGACATATTATGATTTAAATGATTGAAATATTTTGTGCACGAGTAAGTAAAGGGGGACCTGAAGCCCCGATTTATTTTGGTGACGTGGGTAGTTCCCACGGGTAGATAAAGGGGGACCTGAAGCCCCGATTTATTTTGGTGACGTGGGTAGTTCCCACGAGTAGGTAAAGGGGGGCCTGAAGCCCCGATTTATTTTGGTGACGTGGGTAGTTCCCACGAGTAGATAAAGGGGGACCTGAAGCCCCAATTTATATTGGTGACGTGGGCAGTTTCCACGGGTAGATAATGACATCTGAGAATAAGCCTAAGGGCTGTACTAATTTATCCGAGAACGAGATTTGCTCGTTTATTATCTTAGCATACATCACGTGTCATTAACACGTGAATTTTTAATAATGATTTATAAGTGATATATATATTTTCTTGGATTACATTATTTTCGATTTGCAAGGCATAAAATATCTATCTATTTAATGAAATATTTTTCTACGCATACTCTTGGATTTAGAACTAATCTACCTATTTGTTGTTTCCCCTTCTCGCCTGCTCACTGAGTCAATGATTATCACTGAGTCTATGAGACTCACACCCTCTTATTTTCCCCTTTTGCAGACAGAGATTAATCTGACGTGGAACTATCAGTGAGTACGGTTTACCACAGATCTGGGTGAGAACAAGTTTCAACTCGTTTTAGAGTCACTCCGCTGATAGAGGTCAAATTGTAATACTCTGGAATTATAGGTGGCAAATATTGATTTTTGGAGTACTGAAAGTTGAGATTTTGAACTCAATGTAGTTAATTGTAATAGCATGTCTTAACGTAAAAATTAAATTGATTGTGCTTGATTTTAAATTCAAGTACACGTGTATATATGTGTTTGACTTAAAATTTATGTAGTTTATTGCAAGTGTACAGGGATGGTTGAAAAGTCATATGAGGCTTGTTCGGGACTTGGTGGGACACGTTGAAAGTCTCGAATGCCAGTAGCGATCAAAAGGGGGGGGGGGGTCGTTACATTTGACCTCTAATAGTAGTCTACATATAAGACCTTCTTAAAGGAAGGATTTTACTTATGCTAGCAAGTTTTGTTTCTAAAACAAAAAAACCAAAAGTTCCTACTGAATCTTATTTCTATCAGACAAACAAAAAACTATTTTTCTTTTTTTATTTTTATGAAACAATTAAGAAGTGGCTAAAGGCTTTTTTTTATCATAATTTTAGTTGGCTAACATAACATATTTATATAGTCAAACTAAGTTATAACCCTAGATACAACATTTGTATTTTTATTCAATTAAGTCCTTGTGAAGTTAATTAATTTGTTTACTTTATTTTGGTCTATTTCAATTAAGTCTAACTTACTTGATTATCCTTATTTAATCCCAATTATGTCACTTAATGTGTGTGACCCATTATACTTCTAACATGTTGGTAATAAATATAAATCATAATCAAATATCAATTATTAAATTGATTTATATTTATAGATCATAAGTGACATTTAGCAATATATCATGATCACCCAAATATTAAAGAATTAATTAAAAATTTTGACAAAGCCCTTCAGTGATAAGCCTCTCAATGGAAGACGGTTCTTTCATCAAATATCCAGATATGTCATAAAGCATAGTTCGGTGTTTGCTTATGACGTTCCATATTACTTCTCATAATTCATGACTAACCTTATGAATTGCGAAAACTAACTTTTCTCAAATTCATCATGTTTTGGTCAAACACTTTATACAAGTTAATTTAGAATTGGAACAAGTAAGATACATGCCCTTATATCACTTAGGATGATGAATCCTCTCTTAACCACTCATTTATCTTCGTATGCTTCATGGCATACCCCAAAAACACTCTGTTTAGACATCTAGTCACCTCTAGACCTGTAGGGATAAAATCAAAATATGTCATTCCCCATAAAAGATGACCTAATGTTTCAAGTTCGAGGACTAGTTGCTCAACTATCACATGAGAACATATGTCATAGACACTTGATTGAAATATCAAATGGAGTTCTCATAGTGAGTCATTTTCAATGAACTTGTTCTTTAACAAGCACTTACATGTTATCGTCAAGAATCTCATATACTTCAATCTATGAGATCGATTGTTTACTTCTTAAGTAAGGAGGCTTAACATGTACCAGTTTTTGGGCATTTTCAATGCTCTGTCTTGACAATACAATGACCAGAAACAATTTTAAGAACATGGCTTTGATGCATAATGATCTCCTAATTATAACAATTTTACAATTATCTTACAAGGCCTTTATGTTTCATGGGCTTCATATAATTAGTACTTAATAGCTCCTTATTATTACATTAACATAAAGGAAAACCTTTATTATATATAGTTATGTGATTAAGTATGCATTAAATGATAGTATATATTCCTTCACTAATCTAATTGGCTCAAGGGCATATAACAACAACTTTAACTTTAACACTTCTCTTTAAAGCCTGCATCAATAACACATAGCTTCATTCTCAAAACTTCAAACTTGGATATAAGTGTGACATCCCCTCCGGGGGCAACACATCCAAGGTATTGTTCTATCTGGGTCGGGTCATAGCTCCAGTCCACTGCAGCGGCCCCTCAGCACCTTGACCTTGCGTTCGATCCCCGCGAGACTCGAACCCTAGACCTTTTGCTTCCCCCGAAGGGAACGTCTTTCACCATTTGAGCTGCAGGGAATGCCTTCGGCTTCAAGAAAAATTTCAAACTTTAATGAAGATATAATAAAAATATCTAATAAAATATTCTATTTTCTTGTAAAACAATTTTTATAGAACAATCCGTAAATAATTTTTGGGACGTAAAAGTAAAATAAATTCTTACATACAGTAATTAAGCTAACCAGAGTATGCAGTTAAATTTACAATGACACGTGGGCCCCCGAACTAAAAAATTGAACTAAGGCTGTGAGTCGATAAACTTTTGATTTCCAAGGTTGCAACTCCAAAATTTGTCTCTTGACGATATCAGCTAACTACTGACTCTCCTAAGCCTAAAATGGATGGAAAGGAGAGTTGTGAGATTTTATAATCCTAGTGAGTAAACAAACATCACCCAAAATATCTAAAGTCTAGTAAATAGAGACGATCAAAACATTCCATAGTACTTTGATTTATAACATTCCAAACTCATTTCAACTAGATGAAATAAATTCATTTTTACTCAAATAGTCAATATCGCTTATGAATTCCTTAAAAACTTGTTTATGGCAAAACTCATACTTGGTGACACCTTGATCAGAGCCATCTATCCGAGCCCGCCAAGACTGTTAAAATTTTATATACATGTAAAATGTATTTTTACATTTGAAAATACAGCCGTTCTTTGGCGTTAGTTGAGTTCGCCTGCACGTGGTGGTTTGACGTGAAGTGAACTCTGTCATATCTTAGGACAACCCTTTACGCCTCTACAATTGAGATAAAGATATATAGTGGGGTTTACCGTGTCCCCTCTAAATAGGCTGGCCCACGGAAACCCGTCTACTGCAGTAGTTAATATTCCACCAATTCAATAAAAGTTTCAATAGCATGAATTGGCAATTTCATTGCTAACCAATTTACCAGGACAAAGCAAACAGTTCACATTTTTCAATACAGTTATCAATTCAGGCAATCATGCCATAATATCATAAGCCATTTAATTTAAATCATAATTTGCAATAAAGCGTGTGGTCTCCAATTACTCTAATTTCAAATCAATCATCTAATTTTTCAATTCAATTTATAAAAATTCAATTTATTTTATAAATTCACATTTTTCTCATAAAATAAGCAATTCACCATAAAAATCATTTTTTTCCACAAAATCACTAAATTGAATAAAAATTACTCTAGATAATTAAGGTGATAATAAGGTTACTCACAGTACTAGGAGTTCGAAATACTCCTGTTCTCGATCCTCAAGCGCAATGTCTTTACTTTTACCAGTATAGTTTGCTCACCATCTATCCATAATACACAGCAAACAATTCACTGAATTGGTGCTAAATTGATATAAAACTAAATCAGGCTCTATTCTAATGCGTAAAATGAAATGTGAAATACTCGGGTGACAATCTAAATATGGTATCTTTTCTAAATTCCATTGTATACCTAAATAAATCGGTACTGGCCTCATTTGATTTTTCACCCGATTAATTGACCAATATACCCAATTCAACTCCAAATAATTTCAATTTTTCTTTCAATATTCCAAATCATCAAACACAATTTAGATGACTTGAAATATGACAAAATCATCCTCACATATTCTTTAGTGAAATTCGGCCATGAAATGTCCACTACCAATAAAATTTTTCTAGCTTAATTCTCACACCATAATTCATCAATTCCTAACCAAATTCACTTAGAATAAAATTAATATCAACATCAACACACTTCATGAAGAATTTGGCCAATGAGGATTTAATATGAAATTTGTGGTTTCATGCTAAATATCATCATTTTCGATTTCCATCACCACCATTTATTAAAACCATTAAATCCTAACCAATTAACATAAAATGTCACAAAATTCCTTTCCAATATTCACTCCATAAAATTCAGCCTTGATGGGTAATAGGAAAAATGAATTTTTCTTGGTTGTTTTTCATACTACACGTCACTAACTAACTAAAAACACTAAAATCTATTGAAATCTAACCAATTCAAGCATAAAAACCTCTCTCTAAAGCTTTGACCAGCAAGAACGCCATCATGAGATCTTGATTCTCAACCGTTTAAAATGGGAAATAATGCACAAGAATGATAGATCACTAGCCAAAATCAAGAAATTTTACCTTTTTCACTTGTTTCCTTGAATTCTCACACTTTTCTCTTGAATCTTGGTGGCTAGGGTTTTTGTTCTTCTTTCCCTCTTTGTGTTTAGCAATGGCCGGCCAAATGAAGTGAAGAAAATGGGTTTAAATTAGCTTTTGAAAGGATAATATTTAAATGGTTAAAAATGTGCCACATGTCACTTTTTTATTGGTCCACTTTTCATAACTTAATAATTAAGTATTCCATCTCCACCACACATAATTCCTCACTCATCCACAATAATAATAAGTGTAATTCATGTGCAGGACATGTGTTGGGCGATGCAAAATTACAATTTTGCCCTCGAAGTGGCAAAATGACGATTTTACCCTTATGCTCCAAAAAATACCGAAATTACAATTTTTCACTTCTTAACCTCAAATCATACTCCAATAAGTCAAATGTGATCAAAATCTTTTCTAAAAATTTTCATTTTATCCTCGGATGGTAAAATTACCTTTTTACCCTTGAAGTATGAAAATTCTAGTTTCACTCCAAATCAGTTATCGAACTCCGTATCATCATTTTAAGTTAGTCTTGGACTTTAAAATTTTTAGTTACATCTTAAAATCTCCATTTGAATTTGTTCGAGGCTTAAATTGACTTAATTGTACCTCTAGGTACAATACCGATTTGTAATGCTTTTCCGAGGCATTCGAGTATGCAAACATTCCATCCAGCACATGGATAATATGGCACATATTTTATAAAGTCGGGCTTTACAACTGTAGTCATCAATAAAGACTGTAAAATACTTGTTACCACTTAAGGATTCTTGAGTCATGGGTCTTGCCACATTATAGTGAACCAAATCAAGTCTATTATTGGCTCTTTTAAAACCAACAGAGAGAGATGGGTTTTTGCTATGTTTACCAAACTTACAGATATCACAAACTAATGCTGATTGACTAGTTTTTGGTAGCCTCTCTACTAGGTTTTGAGAATACAACAGATTCATATAGTTATAGCTATAATGACCTAGCCTTCTGTGCTAAAGTGACGATGTATCGATGTTACTACTACTTGTTTGTATACATATTTCAATTAAGTTGATATGAAAACATCTTTTTTTCATTGGCATATTCATCAACAATTCACCATATGGATCGTATATGGTGCATGCATATATTTTGAATATAAGCACATAATTATTTTCCTTTATCTGACCTACATCTAGCAAATTTTGAGTTATATCAGGTATTAAAAGCACACCATGAACATACCTTTGGCTTGAAGATGTATTAATTCCAACTGTACCTCTTCCCATGGCATTCAAGTAGATACCATTCCCAATTTTAACTCTTGATCTGTAATGAGTGTTCAAATCTATAAGCAATGAGGGATTGAGTGTCACATGATTAGAGCTGCCATTATCAAAAAGCTACTGTACATCATTTATTGAATTGCATCCAATAGCCATGAACAATTGTTCCTTACAAACTTCAACATTTTTGACAACATTAGAAACATCTTCTTTTGCATCAAGTTCATTTTTATAAACCTTTTCCACATGGCCTAACTACTTGCATGCATTGCATTTTACACCAGGCCTATATCAGTAATATGACTCAGTGTGACTCTTTTTTTGCAATAAGGGCATTTTGGAAATTTGGTTTTCCTGTTCTGAACTTTTTTTCCCTGTGAACTTCCTTTCTCCTTGTCATTTAGTTTACTTACATTCTTCTTGGTTGAAGTATCTACATGTGTTTTTCCCTTTATTCGAACAGTAAAGGCAGAACCAACTTTTTCATTTTGCTTAGCTGTTTTCCTTTATTCATCAACTTCCTAAGCACTCACTAAATCAGTAGTTGAGAGCTTTGAAATCTCTTTTACTTCTTCCAAAGAGTTAATTGTGGCATTGAACCTCTCTGGAGGCTGATAAAAACCTTTTCCACGATTTTTGCATTTGTTAAAGTCTTTCCTATAAGTCGAATATGATTTACTAGCTTCATTACTGCATCAAAATATTCATGCACAATCTGATTTTCCTTCATCCTCAAAAGTATATATTGTCTTCTGAGGTTTTGAAAATGCATCTGTTTGCTTTTGGTAGACCTTATAAACTCTTCTTCAAGTTTGCTTTAAGCTTGTTTTGCTGTCTTTCACCCCATAATCCTACTAAAAACTAACTATGTAATAGTTGAGTGTATGAAGAATAAGACTTTGTATTTCTTTGCTATATCCTCCTCATATTGCTTCACTTGTGCTTGTGAATCATTCTTTCTTAGTGCTAGTATTTCAATCTCATTCTCGACAGGATTTCAAAGGTTAACACTTTTTAGAAATGCTTTCATCCCAATGACCCAAACAAGGTAGTTAGAACCATAAAAAATAAGTGCGATTTGCTGAGTAATAGTTGAAGTTGACATCTCGGTGAAAAGTTAACTTTTGGTAAGTAAGAAATAAGGTTTTAGGCTCAAAGATCGGTTATACGCTCTGATATCATGTCAAAAACTGAAAAAAGATGACGATAGCAGTAGGATAGCATGCATTGTTCTAAGGAAATAAAACAAAGATAAGGAGAGAGGGAAGTTAATGTAAAACACATAGTTCATTAATTCATCAGTAAACATACAACATTTATACAAACTACACTCGATAAACACTTGTTTACATAGAGGACAAGTGTATTAAACGAAGCATGCATTAAGACACATCACAAACACTGGTATATCTCTCTTAATAACTAGTACAACAAAGCAAATACAAAAGAAGTCAACATATTAAAATCAATGTAAGCTTTAACTCTAACAAAAACAAGGCCTCTTTTGAGGCAATTGTGTCACGACCCGGAACTTTCCATCGGGCCTGCGACAACCGCCGCGACGTCTCGATAGATAATCATACCCTGAATACCGATCGAAACCCCGCAAGGCTATCGTATTAGTTTTCTTACCCCTTTTGTGAGCGTCGATTTCCGAAAGTCATAATTTAAATAATTACTAGCCACTTTCAAATCAAAGTGACCAGAAAACGATTCTCGACTCACAAGGGTATTTTTGCCATTTATCAATAATTTCAAATTTCAATAATTTTATCGTAAATACTTGGAAAACACATATTTTAAATGAAACAGAAATCATCGGATATAAATACAATAAAATATTTAACAATATACCTCAATTTCTTATAAAACAATATTTACAAAGTATTTAGTAAATATGTTTTATAACGTAAATACAAAATAAAATTTTACATGCTGAAATACCAATAAGCAGAGTATATAAGTATATTTACAGTGACTCGTGGGCCCAAAATGAACATAAGTAAGCATATCAGAACCTACTGCGGAATGAGGTTGCAAAAACCAACTGTGGTCCTCCGCAAATACAGCTATCTACAACTAGTCCAGTCCTGAAATGTTGAAAGGGAGAGTGGTGAGTTTACATAACTCAGTGAGTAAACAAATATCTCCTAAAATATCTAAAGACGAGTAATAGGAGACAAAGAAAACCTTTTTTATATCAAAGGGTTTCATAACATGAAACCTTATTTAATCCAGTGTGAGTAATTTTAATTCACTCACATAGTAACAAAGATGATAATAATTATAATAATAAATATAAGTATAAGGCTTATGATTTATCAAACTCGTGGCTCGTGCCATAAATACATACTCGGGGATACCTTGACCGAGGTATCTAACTGAGTCCGCCAAGGTCATTCAAATTTATAATTTTACCAAAAATATGGCTAATCCTTGGCGTTGGCTGAGTTCGTCTTCACGTGGTGGTTTACATGAAGTGACTCTGTCATATCTCAAGAAAATCAAATAACCCTGTACACCTCTACAACTGAGATATCGATATATAGGGGTTTTACCGTACCACCTCTAATTAGGCCGATTTACGGAAACCCATCTACTGCAGCAGATTTCAATCCACCAATTAAATAAAACATTTAATAGCATGATTTGGCACATTCTCATTTCTAAATAATTTATCAAAGTAGAACAAACAATTCACAATTTTCAACAAAATTAACTAGACAGCCAATCATGCCATAATATCATAAGCCAATTGATTCAAAATACAATTTATCATGTAACAAATAGTGGTCTCCCAGTACTCTACTTTTCAAAATCACTATAGATTTTCATACAATTTATGAAATAATTTTATTTAAATCCATTATTTTCAAAATATATAATTTTATCAGGAAAATCCATTTTTTCATAAAATTCACCAAAAATAGACATAAATCACTTTAGATAATTTAAGTGATAATATGTTCACTCACAGCTTTCGAAAATCTAAATTTTCGGATGCACTCGCGCTAGTGGTCCTCAGGCACGATCTCCTTGTCTTTTCCGGACGTCTCACCACCTTGACAAATAATAAAATCGAGAAATTTACTAATTTGACCCTAAATTGATATAAACTAAATTTAATGACTAATGCATGATGTGCAAATGCAAAACGCGTCCGAATTTCGTTAAAACGCGATATTGACTAATTTCTACCGATTACCCGATTAATTGACAATTATGTCCAAATCACTTCCAAATTGATCCGTTTCTCTTTTAAACCTTAATTCATCACACACACTTCTAAATAATTAAAATTTCAGCCTTGAAATCCTTGAAATCCTTCACATAAAAATTCAGACATTACGGTGTACTAACACCGTAATTTTTTCCTAGTCACATTTTTCACTTAATTCTTTATTTTTCCAATCCATTTTCCTTGTAATTCAAACAATTCCCCTTGATATTCAACCCACATGGTTCAGCCAACAAAGAACCCTAGGGGAATTAAATGTTTTTCCTAAAACTTTGTTCATAACTATGCTTAACCATCATCAAACAACAACATAGTTCAAATTCAAGCAATTTTCATATAAAATCCTCATCCATACCCATTTGACCTTAAGAAATTCAGCATGATAACTCATCATTTAACCATGGAAAATGAAAGCTAAAGCATGCTTAAGTTAGGGTTAGAGTAAATCTAAAGAAATATTACCTTGGTTTGGCTTGAATCTTGAAAAAACTTGATTTTCCTTGAATTTTTGGCTTGTTTTTCTTGTTTTTCTCTTTTTTCTCTTTGTTTTTCCTTTGCTGCAGGTGTGTGCCGAATTTTGAGAGAAAATGTGAGGGTTAAGGCTGATTTTATTAGTTTAATAATAAATTATAATGGCTTGCCACATGGCATAATGCCATTGGCCCGTTTTTTAAACTTTTTGACTTTTTCTTTTCAATTTTCTATCAAAATCAATTCCATATTTATCCATTCCAGAGTTAAACAAAATCCCTTGGTCTTGACTAGTGCCGAGGTGAAAAATTTACCGATTTACCTCCGGAGTGAAAAAATTACGATTTTACCCATATACTCCGAAATGCACCGGAATTACATTATTTCCACTTTTCAACCTCAAATAACACTTTAATTGATCAATCTTAATCATATGGGGCTAAAATCTTTTCTAAAAATTCTCGTTTTGTCCTTTAATGACAAAATTACCATTTTACCTTTGTATCTCAAAAATACCGAGAATCACAATTTTTCACTTCTAAAATTCCTTCTATGCTCTAATAATCATATTATATTTCATACAATTATTCTTAATCATTTGAAATTAAAATCTTTATTAAAAATCCTCATTTTGTCCTGAAATTGAAAAATGACCGTTTTGTCCATAATCGGCCAATTTCTCCGATTGACTCCAAATTTGCCCTTGAACTCTGAATTACTATTTCGAATAATCCCTGAACTGTGAAATTCCTTATTTCACTTTAAAATCCCTATTTTATTAATTCGAGGCATAAATCAACTTATTTGTACTTCTACGTACAATATCGGTTTTTTACCAACTCTACCGGCTATTCAGATATGCAGACATGATGTCACATATATAAATGTCATGTCAGATAATTTAGGGTCGGGCTTGACAAATTGATTGTCTTAAAGTTTAAGTACACATAAGGCAAATTAATACCTCTGAGACAATACTGAGTATTAGGTATGCATATCCGATGCTATCATATTTGTTAAGGCCCTAAGAAGTATTGTTAATGTAATGGATTGTAACTTGTAAGAGAAGTCTGTCACATGTATATACAAATCAATTGCAATTTGCCTAATGGAAACTAGTCTGATCTAGTGCAACAAATAATACAACTTAAGAGCTATACGTATTCAATACGGAGTATGCAAAAGGATGTGGAATACAGCTTGGCCAGGGTAGTGTTTATAGATATTTTTGGAGGCGTGCATGTTCTGACACCTATTCTATTGCTTGCTTGAGGCCGCCCATTGCTTGTTTTGTTGTAGCAACAGCTACCATCAGACCTGAAAGGTCCTACGAATTCAGGCTCAGAAAACCACAAGAGTCAGATTTTTTTTTTTTGGGATGTTTTAGCTGGCAAGGAATACATAGTTTTGTGGCAAGGATAAGGTCGTCCTCAGCTTTTATTAGTAAGTATAAACCCTGTGATGGTGAGAATTTGTTCTTTCTTTCCAGACAAATGTCCGACACTTCTTTTCATCATTACTCGCTTCTATTTTCTGTATTTTTCATGATGAGTTGATATTTTGCTTTCCTAAAGGAAAAAACAACTTCTAATGGCATAAGCAATGCGTATACGCATATCCTTAATTTCGTGAGAAATATCTTCAGATGCTTCAAAACGGAATCCTATGTACACTAGAATGAGAATGTACATTCTGATTATATTCATTTCTGCTGAGAAGAATTTCAACCAGGAATTCTCACTGTTTCATCCAGTGCCCACTAGAAGAAATAAAATGCAAATTGTTGGAGTACCATGCAACCATGACTGCCACATTTAACTTTCCATGTCCAGATTTTCTTAGACTTGCATGTAAACAAGTTGCTGCAGTGTGTTCAAGGATATAATCTTTTTATTCATCCTTCATATTTTAGATGGTCTGATCACTTGCATCTTAGGCCTACAGGAAAGTAGCATTGTTTCCTGAAATTTATATGATAAATACAGGTAAAAGGTTTCATATTGGAAGCAAAGTCATGTGTCGGGCAAAATACCATGTATCAGAAGCTAAATTAACCAAACATATTCCTGGGATGTTTTGCTTCCAATGCTCTGATGAGGTTTGTTTCTTCAAAGTGAAGAGAAATTAACAAGTTTAACTGGGTTTAGATTAGTATCACTGCTTCTGCTGTCACCTAGGTGGTTTAATGTCCTTGATGCATCTCATATCCTATATATGTGGAGCCAAGGTCATTCTTTTCCTTTTTCAAAATTTGATAATAAAAATACGTCTGCGACAGCAATTGCTTGTGCAGGACTGTGAGTATGAATATACAAGAAAAGTCCTTCTTGAGCGCCATACATATGAGAAAAATAATTAGGTCACTGTTGTTGTCATTTCCTAGGCAGTTATCACTTAACAAATCAGCAGTAGACTCCAGTTTCACATCCTTCTCATGCGCCAGATATAGAAAATTTCTGTAATTTTTCTGCTTGTCCTCCGAGTCTTTTAATTCGGAGTTCTTAATGGTTGACACTTGTCTTCTCTTCCATTCTACCTCAACAATAACTCTTTGTCAATCTCCATTTTGCATCCAGGGAGGACTCTTCCCGAATATTCTAAGATTAATATATAGGCTTCCCTTTGCAGCAACTTAATTTTTGTATTGAGATAGTGTGCGGAAGGATAACGACCTTTTTATTCTTGCAATTGAATATCACTGATGTTGGTTCCGTATAGGTTTCAGAATGAAGTGGATCCATTCGAATAACTTTTTCTTGTCAAGATTGAAGATTTGTCCTCAATTCTGATCTGGAAAGTATATACTTCACAGATGCATATCCTTTATTAGTCTGCATTGTCGCACATTCCTGCTAGGGGAATAGACTTCATGAGCTAAGGTCCAACACTATAATGTGAGCGTTAGTCTCAATAATATCGGTCTGAATAGCCCTCTAGCCAAGTCTGATGTATAGCCAGCACATTTGGAAAATTTCAGGAGAATATTTTTTATGTATATTGTAAATATGCTCTTTATCGAGTGGAAAAGGGAAGAGAAAAATCGAAAACATAAACTGCATGCAGACCATTACAGCAATTCGCAAGCATACAACTCTGAGTTTTCGTTTTTAAGGTTCCAGCCTCAGCCTCATGCCTAAGAATAAGGTGCATCAACTAGCTGAGAAACACACCTGCACAGATGTGGCTAGACAACTGTGTTTTTCATCATTCAATAAATATGCCTCATCACAACCTTTGCTCTCAAAGAACTCAATTGATAATTCTGATAAACTTCACATCAATAACTGTCCTGATCTTTTAATTTAATAGTTTTTCTAAGCCTCCTGATTGGGGTTGGAAATGGTAGTATTTGGAATCACTCCGATACTGCATTTCAACACAAGCAACAGTAAATGGTTAAGTATTTTAAAAATTTCAGACAGTAGCAAAAATGGAAGATAGAGGATAGTCCTTGTAAGGAACTAAACTTACAAGTTCAATTTAGCACAAATACAAGTAGAGAGTAGGGGCTATGCAGAGGATAGATAATTTTCCAGCTACCCAGTGGGAAGAACGATAGTTTAAACTTGAAGATCAAGCAGGATTTCCGCCTGAATATTTCGAGAAACTGACTTCTTTCTGATTATAAATGGCTGTCATTAATAGTTCCAGCAGAATACAAAATTTCCAAGTTAAAACTTGAAGATCAAAAGAAGAAAGCAAGCATATATCAAATGAAGGTATTTATCCTGCCACAAGTCCAAGCTTTAACTAAAAATAGAGCATTTTGACGATCTATCCTTCTCACTAACAAGTGCATAATATATATCTAAGTTACAGTTTCAGAAGTAAAAGAGTCATATGTTTGTTGACATGAGCATCACCATTATATACATTTGAAACATGTTTAACGCATATATAGTAAACATAACACTCTGTCGTTTCAAATCAACAGAATCGGTGCCACTCACAAGAGGCCAGGACTTTCTGCATAATTCTTCCGAATGGCTTCATGTTTTGTATACTGCCATTTTTTTTTCTGCACCAAGCTATCATAACGCTGCCTGATTCTTCTGGTTAAATATAATGTATGTAAATCAGAGTTCTCCATGCAATTCCTAACCATCTTCCAAGAAAGCAACCTCTATTCCTACTCTACTTTAGATCCTACGTAATTTTCCTGTGACTAGTTATCTAAATAAAATAGATGAAGGAAAGATCAAAGCAAAGAGTATGAATTGCATTGAAATCACCATCTTAGGAGCCACTACTTAAAAAGAGACCATGAACTCAAACAAGCAACATTTTTCTTAAAGCATACAAAATTTATATGTTTCTGCGTTAATATGGTTTGTTTGGATTGGATGATAAAGAATGTTCATGTCCAGCCTACCTTTCTAAACATGATACCCATTAATTAACTTTATTCTACGCCAGTTTTCAACAATAATTTTTTATCGAATATCAATGCCAAATATTAATCAGAAGTATTGCACTACATCCATTATTTAGCATCCTATCCGGGAATGTCAAATATTAATCAGAAGTATTGCACTATATAGTAACAACATAATGCTTAGCTAATAAATAGGTATATGCTACTTTTGATGTAAAGGGCACCACAGAGCTTAATTATAATCCTACACTTAAAATTTAATAATTATTTCAAGCACACAAACTAGTCATGTCTTACATCTAATTTTCAGCATTCAAGAAATAAATAAAGGGCCTTGCATGCTAATTATGAGTCCTGACTTCTAAGTTGGAAAGAATATCTTCATCCAATGCGTGAGAAATCACCATATTCACAGTCAGTTACTACATTGAATTGAAAGTGTTTCTCTAAATACCATAACCTTACCAAGTGCCCAAAGGCATTCATATAGCATTTGCTATTCACTTCTGCAAGTGATTAACTTCTATTATCAGAAGGTTTCAGATTTTATATGGTCAGCTTTCCATTGTTTCTATCAAATTCTACCAAATAACAAGTTCACTCAAGACCAAAGTGGAGCAGAAAGTTCAGATCATTGCTTTGCATGATATTTCTCAATGCGTTCATCTCGTGTTGAAGTTATTTTTCCCTTTGTCCTAGCAAATTCAGTATACCTAGAAGAGTTTGGCATTTATTTTGAACCACAGTAGCAGTTTCTTGAGCAAGGAAGAACCTGACCTACCCTCAAAAAATTCTTTCCTCTTCTTCACCTTTCTCTCCCTCTCGCTTGATCAATCCTCTTTGCAATAAACATTTCTAAAACCTAACTAAAAAGAGATTAACTCTATTTAGTACCACATATTCTCTCCAGTATTATATACATATAGCATGTCCCTTGTAAAAGAAAAAGAATATCATCAGCAACCTTTTTGATTTAATTTGTGGCAATTAATTAATCAACTCATGTATCAGCCATGCGTCTTCATGGTCCCCCACTTTAACGCAGAATCCCTCAGACCTGATTATATATGATACTCCCTAGAAAACAGAGAAACAGTGTTTCTCACCAAATCAATGGTGTCATAGATATCAGATCGAATGAGTATAGATGCCACATGACCACACATGAAGTTTCTAGATATATAGTGCATGTATGCATGTATATCATTCACAGGAACGAACCTCCAAAACAGGTTGCACCATCTCTTGTTACTATTTCTAGCAACCATCAGTTCAAGACAGAATAGCCTAATTCTCAAAAGTTATACCACATGAGATGGGATGCATTAACATGAACTCAAGCAGTCAGGGGTTGATCATGGAGAGAATTCTAGATTCAAACCAATGTCCTCTCCTATTATTATTAAAAATATATATAAAAGATAAAAAAGAAAGAGAAGAGTGTAGTTTTCCTCTATTCCAAAAGGAGACTTAACCTACCTAGAAAACTCAACTATGTCCATATATGACTTGCAATGTTATTAGATGCCTTCTGCAATACTAAAAAAGTACTCCCAAGGAAATAGTGTCATCAAACTAAAATATGAGTAATCTGTGGAAAGTTATGGGTTACAAACAATGCAAAAGTTACCTTCTGTACATTAAGGGAACTTTAAAGCAAAACCTAACTTTCTGCAAATGAAATTTCAGGCAATAAAATGCCATAAAAAGGAAGCAACACCAATAGATTGTTATGCCTCTTAAAGTATAGATCGGTGGCTATGGATATAGTTTTTCGAGGGGAAAAAGAATTAATGTTGGTTCGGCTGTATTACTTTTATCAGACTATGTCTTATAAAACTCTAAAAAAATAAAAAAGAAAGGAAAACTTGACTTGATGTCAATGGCACTTAATTTTGAACCATAAATTTTTAGCAGCAGACCTTCATCCAAATTATATATTATGAACAGCTTTGCTTAGGCAAACAAAAGAAAAAGAAAATTAAAATACAAAGAAATCAAGCTAAAAGAGGCAGTGCCAACAACAGTTAACACAAGTATAGCACGTATTAAAACTCAAAGAAACACTTTCCTGGAAGGAAAATTCTTAGAAACTAGTGATGGGGTTTCCGCTGCTGAAAACAGACTTTGTTTACATAAAAACACAAAGCAAAGAGGTGCTAAGGATCATCACAGCTACCTGATCATCATCAGCAGTAGATATGTCACAGCAGGGTGTTGGACTGTAGGGAGAAGAATCTTAGCATTCAGCAGTAAGCTGGCCTGGTAAAAGTTCCAATGGACCCGCACGTTCATTCCTAACAAGATGGGTATAATAAAACCACAAGAATATTATTAGTGGAATTTTCCTTGCTAGAAAACTCAAGTGACTTGGCAAATGGTAATAAAATATTCCCCTCTCGGTAAGTAAAACTGCGTGTCCTTTTCTCATTTAATTAGGTCAGCATTTTCTTATTTGTATAAATGGTCAAGGTGTCCCATACGTGTTTGTATTATGGACTTTTTGTCAACTTAATACTTCTATCTTAAATTTAGTTAATTTAATCATCTATCTTGAGATTTTATACAATCGAATCTCTCGACTAACTTTATTTGAATTGACTATTAGTGATGTTGATATGTTAGACAAAAAATATTATTTTTTCAAATTTTTTTTATCACATAAATTTCTTTGTACTATGTCATAAGATCAAATTAAACAAAATTGTAAATTAAAGGATTAAATTGAATAAAATTGTAAAGTATAAAAATTAAATTAATCAAATATATATATTTTAGGGAATAAATTAGTGATACAAGAACTAAAATGAGTACTTTTTCAATTTGAGTAGTTAGAGTACTTTTTTTTTAAAAAAAAAAGAGATATTTTTACAATTTTTTGTTTAGAATTACATTTGTACTAAAAAATGTACTTTTAAACGTTTTCTTTAGCAATTAAAAACCATTAACTTTTCATTTATATAAAAAATGTACAAACTAATTATACTGCTTAATTACAAAAAGATCAAGTCTAGCTGTAAAAAAAATTCATTTATATGAAAAACTAATGGCTCATCTCTAAATCAGTATAGAAAAGTACTGAGCCATAATTTTCAGGCATATGCACATAAGCAAAACATACACATACCCCTCAAAATTACATAAATGAATTGAACCGAGCCAAAATTTTTACGACATGTACTCTATATTCACACTACTAACACTGCTTGTTACCAGTCACAAAATAATAAAAGAACAACGGATCATTTGACATATTTAATTTAAAAATAACAATGTTTGGCTAGCTAGGTACAAAAAAACAAAATGTAAGACCCAATAAATCTGACATAAGGACGGAGAAAAGAAAAGAAAAGACTAAGGTTGTCGAAAACTAAAGTACGTGTTCGACATGATTTTTCAGAACTATGTACTTTCCAGCTCATGTATGAGTTGTGAACCTATTAAGCTGCTATATATATATATATATATATATATATAATGGATTGTTTGAGTAAAAAAAAAAAATTATAACAACCTCTCTTGGTGAGCATTACAGTATAGTGTAGAAATCCTCATCACGTGTAACCTCTGCCTTTTGCTAACCTATATGCCCGTAAATTAGTTTGTGGAAGAACATGCTTGAGAGATAAACTTTTGAAGTTGCTTTTGCAGACCTCAATGCAGCTAGGGACGTGAATTATTCTCCAAAGGACAAGAGAGTGGTTGCTAGCCCATGAAATAGAGCGTGACAGAACTCAAAGGATGAAGGAAAAGGTGCGAAGGCCTCCCATGATGGCCATAAATTCGGAGTTGTTGGGAGGGCATTTCGAGGAATTAATTTGCCTCAAGTAGTTCCCTTTTCATTAAGGCAGGGGTGGAGGGGGTTCTGAGAAATGAGGGAGGAAACATGTTGACTGTATTTTCAAGACCCATACCATAGGTAAGTGCCATGGAATTCAAGTATCATGGGGGGTGGGGGGCTCTACGTTTTGGAATTATTATCGTAATTGAGGACTGATTGGGTTTGTAATGGGGGGACTTTTTAATGTGTCTTGGATATGTATGTTAAGTAGACCTATTGGGTGAATTTAATCTATCTTGATGAAAATCGTACTGACGAGATTCAAAGAGACAATAGATGTAATCTCTTTATATTAATAAATTTTAAATTTACCAAAAAAAAATTTACAGCCTTATCAAAGGCGATATGTCAATAAAAAATTTTCAATTTTTGAGACATTAAACCCAACCCACATAGCCTTTCATATATTATTGAAGTTAAGAGAAGAAGCATAATAGAACTTAAAAAAGGAATTAATCGAGTGGGAGCCATTAGGAGTGTTTTTCCTAATACTTTTGTACGAGTCGAATGGGTTGGAGTAGAATTGATCAATCACAGACACGAAGTCTGCCTATTGCTAAGATTTCTAGTCAAAAGGTCTTCTGCAAAAGTTGATACTCCAAATCCAATAAATATCAATCCAAATCCAATAAATATCAATCCAATTGCCGTTCTCCGCTATGCAACATGTTTTGTTGGTAGGAAGTGCGTAGGTACGAGGAAAGCGCATGGAAAGGATACTGTCGTCCACCTAGTTACCTGTCCAAAAATTTATTGCCGATCCCCATCCAAGTGAAAATCCTACGCCTAAAATGGCCAACTCATGAAACTGGTTTGAGGGTGATAATAGGGAACGTTGCTCCATTTCACTAGACGAACCTGAAGAATTTATAGATATGAATGTATAAATATTAATTACAATTTTTATGTAGTTTAATAAATTGAAAAATACATATATAATATTCATTAAAATGAATGAAAGAAACAAAAGACATTTTTTTGAAAAGGTTATTACCATATATTCTATAAATTGCTTGATCAAAAGCCTATTACTTGTCAGGCAAAAGAAAATATGAGCATTTATCCCATTCCCAAGTCTAAGGTTGGGTTCACATTGAAATCAAAGTTGTCAATATATATAACGGCATGAGATTAAGTTATTCATTAACTCTATTTTATAATTGTTTGATAAAATTTAATGACAGCAATTCAATATAATTAAAAATTTTCTTGTATTTATAAAATAAATTTTATTACAAATAAATTTATAATAAACAAAAGATTAACTTAAAATTTTAATCAAAGAATATATCTTGTTTCGTAATTTAAAGTTTTTACACATCGGTATTATTGTATATATTGTAAATATAGATTGTAAATTATAGAAATTCAATACACACATCTAGTAAGAGTTGGGCAGGGTGTGAAGCATCATATCTTAGGTTGCATAATCTACCATGGGTAAATGTCACAGGGGGACCAAGACTTTGAGATGAAGTCAAACTCATGAATTCTTCAACACCATTGCCTAAAATGAGAGAAGAATGTAGGCATAAATGTTGATGAAATTGTTTTATTTTGAGCTGCCTAGGAAAAACTTGGTGCTGTAATATTTAGGATATGAAACTAAATGAAATTAAAAAGTTGCAAAGTGGGGATTGGAAGTGAGAATTAATGTGTTTAGACAAGGAAAACCAACATCCCCTGACAGCTATAGCCAGCAGTAGACAAGAAAAAGGCGTGGGAGTGGACAAGTATGGATAAAAGAAGCCTCTTTGAAAAGGCACGCCTTCCATAGACTCCAGAAAACAAACCAGAGATGAGAGAGAAAGATTGGCAAATGGGAAACCAATGTTGAGCATACAACTGCCACATACAAGACAACTAATCTTTTTCAACTTAGAAAGAAATAATATATTGCAAGACCCAGCTAGCTAGCTATCTAGCTAGCTAGCGACCTGGTATATTCTATGTTTGAAATGTAAGCAGGGCAACTTTTTTAATTAAAAATATATATTGTTAATGCATCTTCTTGAGAACATATATAGCCCTAGCATTTCAAGATGAAGAGATCAGCTAGCTGTTCAATACCCTTTGTTTTAATTCATCCCTATGTTAACTTTGAGATATATTGAGAATTTAAATAGAATAAAAAGTTATTTATTGATCATTAATTTTAAATTAAATACCTATCTTAAATTTAATAAAATATCAGAGGAAACGTTATTCTCACTCATTGATTTTTGTGTTAAAGTTAATATATTTTAAGAATATAAAAAAGTCTAAGTTTAATGTGTATATTTATATTACTGGCTTAAAAAATTTAATAGAAAATTTGATCTCATTAGTAATTGAAAACAAATTTTCTTATAAGTTGAAGTTATGCTCGCAAGTTTTGATCTCATATACAGATTACATGTTTTTTTTTTTTTTTTAAAAGCAGAATTACAGATTCAAGTGTCGGGAGACTTGTTCCAGCGAGTTGCAGCCTGCAAAAGTGGAATAGTATTAACGTGAGACTAAAACCCAGAGAGGAGCACTGCAGGGTAACCGGCTTTGGCCCCTCCTACACTCTAAACACACATGGTTGGCACTAACACACAACACTCCATTCACACACAGCTATCTGGTGCGCATCTAAAACAAGGTGCAATCACAAAGTAAAGAGCTACTCTGTGGTGAAACGGGCGCCACGCTATTCTAAATGTGATAAAAAGTCATATCAAGATCTGCCACATGGTTCTAAAAAGAATACTGTCTATTTCATAATTCTTCATAAGACAGCTTTAGGAAAAATTGAAATGCCTAAAAGAAATAAATTGATTTGATAGAATGTTATATTATTTCTTTCTGAGTTATTCTTTTATATTTGTCACTACTGAGGTGAGAGAATATGTTTATGAGTTCTTTTTTGAATAAAAAAATGAAATCAAATGTCAGGATTAGACAATGGAATCATGAAAGAAATCAAACTATCGGATTTAGCTCTCTTAAATGATAGAATGGCTGAAACCAAATTTGGTCCACATAATAATAGCAATAATTCTTATGTAAAGCACCTAAAACGACAGGTTTTGGCAAATATGTTGACATTAATTATTTAGTTTCAACTAGAACAAGTTTTTAGGACAAGTTAACGTCACTAATGTCTTTTGTTTAATTCGGTGATGGTTTTATTCAAACCAGAAGGTTTAGCTATCTATATAATCATAGTTAAAACCTGTAATATGAAAAATTGAAACAGTTGAATATGTGGTTCAATTGTAAAATTAAAGCCGATATCTACATTAAATGTTATGTCTGAGTAAAATATATATGATAATCCTAATTCGATTAGGTTTATGCTAACTAGAATGGGATATAAAACCTCTCAAACTAAGCAACAATGTTGCTGAAATGACATTTATGAATATGTGTTTTTTTTTTTTTTTGTAAAAATATAATGCAGATACAACTATATATATAAGACATCTTAAATCGATTTAACTAAATGTGAAGACATGTGTGCTTGCATGTGTGTATACACATAATTACAGACTAAATACTATTAAATGGTACATAAAGAGGCCCATAAAATTAAATCTTATAATTCATCCAAATCATTCATATAGTCATAATTTTTTCGTACTCTAAAAAGAGAGTGTCCTTTCTATTGACATAACAGGCCAAGCTATTTGAGCAAAACAAACAGGAGAATTAAAGAGGATAATGGAAAGGACTAGATGTTGTCTCATGCTTGTCTAAAGAAAATCCTAAATTGAATGACCTCTCTGATTACGAGCAGGCGCCTGCTAGCTAGGTTCTTTCAAGTGAAGAAGGGGGCGTGGAGTGAATGCCAAGAGCAAAAAATAGAAGAAGAGGAAGGGTGGAGTTGGTAAAGATCAGATTTTTCAGGTATAACTTCCATTGTTTTTGGGGTTACCCCCTGCTGTCAGAGACCAGGGAAGCCTTCCATGCGTAGAGTTTATGCTGCTGATTTTTTTTATGAGCAAGAAACCGTCGTTTTGTCATCTTGTGTAGGACTGGGTTTATTGTATATCCTTTGCCTATTGCTGATGTGATTATTCTCGAGGGACTTGTTGTCCCCTTTTCTTGTTTGGTGTCATATATGTTAATATTCATTGAAGGATGTTTCATCAGTTACTCTCAAGCGAATATTTTTGAATCAGTTCAATAAATTGAACTGTGAAGCTTTCATAACCAATTAACCACTCCAAAAGATCCCGTTTGAACTAAAAAAAAAATTATTCCATTGTTTTTGTGCCCAAAGCACATCAAGGGCTTTTCACTTTCAGTTTTAAATCACTAGCTAGGTGATGTCCAAATATATACATCAAAAGGGAAATGGATAAATCTTGTCCATGAAGCTGTGAATGAAATTTCTTTGCAATGATAAGCGACATAATCATTGAATATAAAAGAAGAATGTCATGTTTAGTCTGGTGTAGCTGTCCAAAAGAAGCTGTAGCAGTTTCAGAAGGTTATCATTGGCTTTCAGCTAGCTGTAAGATTCTAATAATCTGTTGAGATACAGTATATAGCTATAGCCAGTGACTACCTTGAAAGCCTGAAGACATTGAGAGCACCCTACCTCCTACATAAATCTTCTATTTCACTTGCTCCTAGTTTTAACCTCGAATTCTAGGGTCACCATTGACGATGGAAAGTTGATCATAATGCTCATTAACCTCTTAAATCTGTACTTTTTTTCTGTTTGATCATTTGTGAGATTTCACTAATAGATTTGAAGAGTACAAGCAACTGGTTGACAAGGTGGAGGCAAAGGCTCCTGTCAAACCAGTCTTAAATATGTACTTGACTTAGAATACCTACAGTTTGAGTTCAAATGCATGCATTTCTGAGAAAACTAATAGAAAAAAATCCCAGTATTTATGTCTGTCATATAATCAGAAATGTTTTATACTGAGATTCATGTGGTAGCTAACTTTAGTAGAATTTTCTAATACGCTAACAAGTACACAGCAAAAGGAAGATACTATTATCTAGCTAGTTGAGAAAGATTGTTGTAGTGGTAATACCATTATTTGCACTTGGTCTTTCTTTGTATTGACAGAAACATATTTCTCTTCCACTAAATCTTCACAAATGGTTGTTGTTAGTGGGTGTAAGAATGTGATTTCCACCGGGTAATCGAGGAAGGCTTTGGCTAAGAGCTACTACCTGCACTCCAAGTTCACCCACCTTTCCAATCGACCATTCAACAGCTTACAAATATAGAACTTGTCTAAAGTACTTAATCTACCTTTTAATTAAAAGTTCCTTTGAAACAAACTAAGTAGTACTATTTTTTTTTCTTTTGTGTCACTTTTTCCCATCATCATTGATTTGGGTTTTGCATTGGAATGTCCTAAAATATCCCCTTTCCTCTTCTACATGTCTTTTTAAATTCTCACATTATATATATCTTTATATTCATTTCCAATCATTGAAAACTTAATTTATTAAGGAAAATTGTAAAAGTTTCAATGTTAAAAAGTTAGCAAAGACTTCGATGTAGGGTTAGGGTACTGGTATGAGTTGATCGTTTTCAATTAATTCGTGTCAGTTTTAAACTTAGGTTATATCACTAATTTATAGTTTAGAAAAGAAAGGACTTCTAAATGAATGTAAAATTTATGAAAAAAAAAGAAATTAATATCTTTTATCATGTATTCCAAATTTATACATATTTAAAAATATAACACAATATATTTATTTAAAAATAAATAACGGTTGAACAAAATAAGCCTGAGGTTGCACCAACTTATTTAGGGGTGAACAATTGGTCGACTTGGTCAATCTAATCTATCATAATCAAAGATCAAATGAATCAAATATTTTTAAAAAACTGACCAAAACTAATCAAGGTTAAAATAGGCTCGAACCGATCAAACATTGAATTGGTTTGATCAATTCGATTTTGGACAAAAAAATAAATTTTTATTACTTTTATCTTTTGCAAATTACAACATTGAAATTTATATACAAATAATTTAAATACAAAAAAATAACATTTGTTGTTGCACTCACATAATTATGTTGTTTCATATAAGCCATTAAATTAGTATTCAAGAGTTTTTATTTTTAAATTATAACATTTAAGATTTAACATAATAAAGAAAAAAAAATTAACATCTACAAAATAAAACTATTTAACACCAGACAATTCACTGTGCATTTCATCAACTTAGTAATAGCAAAATATATATTTTATATAAATTTATATGTATTATATGTATAATATTAATTTGATTTTCTGATCGATTTAGTCTAAAAGTTTTAAAATTAAAAATTGATCAAATAAATTAATTAAATCAATAGGCTCAATGAATCAATCAAATCGGACTATTTTACTCAAATTATATTTAATTTAATTAAATCGTTGATTTGATCTAGTTTTACTCATTCTTAAATTCATTTATAAAAATCTTTAATTCATTCACTTTAATACTTTTTTCGTAAACAAACAATATAATAATCCTACACAAAAGGCAAATCTCATTTCTCCTCTGCTTTTGGGCTTCATAGTAATTAATGCTAGAAAAAAGAAAAGAAAAGAAAAAGAAAAAGAGCTTTCATTTGCCTATGACTTTTGTGTAAAGGAATATGGGTCACATTAACTGAAGGGTAACTGTTTTTAAAAGCAGACAATGACCTCACTATGTATTTATACATGAGTTTTAAGTTTCCAACACAGCGACTGCCAATGGTAATATAATAACTCAATTCATTCAACTTTTTGGGTACAACGCAATATCTTGTCCTTGTGATAACAACATTAGAACCACTCTTCGCTCTTGCCCTTAACTAGTGTTTCTTTTCTTTTACAAAGAGAGAGAGAGAGAGAGAGAGAGAGAGAGGGTCTGCGAAGATGTGATCTAAGCACAGCCACAACAGATCATCGGGAAACATGGACAGGATTACCAGATTCATCTTTCTGCTGTTCTTAATTACACTATACTAGTCAATATCTCTCTACATATATTTATATATAAAGGACGCCTGTGAACAGAAATAGGAATGTAAGGACCCCTGTAATTTTCATGCTTTCTTTACTGTCACTGACTCGCCCTTTTCCATAGCCTCCAGGCTTGTACGGTCACAGACAAACCCTTCTAAAGACAGATGACTCTAGTCTAGCTTTTGTCTTTTTGTATCGGGAATTACTGATAAACCCTTACGATTTCATAAACCCTCCAAATTCAAACCTTCCTTAATTAGCTTCGTACGTCAACACTTAATTATTTTACAAATAAATTAAAACCTAAAAAAATAAATTTTTTTGGTACTAGAAAGAGAAAATAAAACACTATGGTTTAGTTTGGATTTTGAATTGACCTCTGGATTTGAGTAGTAGGACGCAATCTGCCTTACTCAGTAGACGAGTGTGGCGATCCCTCGTAACAGGGTTGGTTTACTTATTTATTTTGATGGGTCCGGATGACAAGAGCAAAAACAATGATTACTATTTCATTTTTGGTGGTTAGAGGGCAAAAAATAAAAATAAAAATAAAAAAAGAAAGAAGAAAAACTTTACGGGGAGAAAGGGCGGGGGGTCAGACATAAAGCAAAGAAAAACGAAATTATTACGCTAAAGCAGGAGCTAGAAGCCTAGAGTGATAGAGTTATGTTGCAATATATTCGCAATCCCAATTTGTTGACCATATATTTGGTTAAGATTCTCACTTCTTATCCTTCCATTATGATCGTCTTGTTTTGGTAGTGTTTATGTAAGAATTATGTGATACGACTCTCGTCTTCCTCTTAGAAATGAATTCATGTTCCTGGTTTGAGTACTCAAACAAGCGAAAAAAGAAATTGTATAAAATTAGAATATACTACAGATGCATTTGGCATTTGACGGTAAACAACGAGGACAAAATTTAATTAGAAAGCATGGGGAAGTTGGAAGAAAGAGAGCATTGGATTTTAGCGAGAGGGTGAGTGACAAAACTAGACAGAGGGCAATGGCAGAGAGGTATGGTATGTGAGAGGGAGGGAGAGTAGTTTGTCGGGATATGTAGAGTTTGGTGGTAGGCCAGAGGCACGTGTAGCCACATTAACCACTTCCCTCCATATAAAGCTCACGGCCTTTGGCAAAAACGAGATATCCTGAACGTCGTTTATCCCCCCTTCTCTAACCCCATCCCCACATCCCATCCGTTTTTCTGCAAAAATGATTTACGTTGATACTATACAATATTTAAGCGAGAGAGAGAGAGAGAGAGAGAGAGAGCATTAATTGTAGGAATTTTATAATAAATAAGAATATGTATTACTGTCCTATATTTCATAAATATATATATGTACTTGTTGTCTTAGAAATAGTGGTGTAGAGAGAGAGAGCATTAATTGTAGGAATTTTATAGTAAATAAGAATATGTATTTCTGTCCTATATTTCATAAATATATACATATATATATATATACTTGTTGTCTTAGAAATAGTGGTGTAGAGCCCTAGGCAAAAGGGGGTGGAAATATCCCCTTTCCTCTGAATTAACGGGTTTAAAAGTGTGAAAAGATTGCAATCAGTCCCCACCCAAGTGTGTGATTGCTGCTCCCACATTAAGTGGCACAAACCACTTGTTTTGCTGTACAGTTATAGACCAACCACTAACCTCCTCGCACCACTTTCCTCTTAACTTTTGCCCTAAAGTTAAATAGGAGTGGATGATGGCTGACTCCTTTGTCTCTAAACTCACAACCATTTAGTGCGTTTTATCTATCAAAGACTTTTTCTAATCATCTCTCTCTCTCTCTCTCTCTCTCTCTCTCTCTCTCTCTCTCTCTAGCTAGCTCGCTTGTCGCTCTCAAGCTCCTAGTACGCTACCTCCCCCTGCTTGGCAGAGAAAAAGACACAAGTGGGGGAGAACCGCAAAGTAACAACATAAAATGGGGTTGAGCTGAGTTCTTTCAAATGCCAAGTATCCCCATTTAATTCTCTTGCAGTGAATCCGATGCATTTTCAAGAGACGCTAGGGTTTCTAATTTTGTAAATGCAATTGCCCTCTGCCAAGACAAAATATGCAAAAATGTTTTCTTCAACCAACAATATTATTAACACTTTTGCTCACCTTCCTTCCTCTTCTTACCCTCCTCCTCCTCCTCCTCCTATAAGCCATGACTCTACGGACAATTTCCCTCATCACCACCATGATCTGCTGTCAGCTAGTTCATTGTTGCCAGCCAATCCTCACTTCACTGAGTCTTTAATTAACATGGCACTGTTCAATAATGCTGCCACAATGAGTAAACAGGATGTTGGTGGTGGTGCACTACATGGGGAGTGTTTTGGTACTTCAAGTTTTGGTATTCCTGTCAGGAAGCCAGTAAAGAAAGATCGACATAGCAAGATTTGCACTGCTCAAGGGGTAAGAGACAGGCGGGTGAGACTGTCCATTGAAATCGCCCGCGAGTTCTTCGATCTTCAAGACATGCTAGGGTTTGACAAAGCAAGCAAAACCCTAGAGTGGTTGCTAACAAAGTCAAAAAATGCCATTGGAGAGCTGGTAAAGATGAAGCATTGTAATGGCAGTAGTGGGGGTCAAAGGAGCTTCTCCTCCAGCCCTGAGTGTGAAATGGTAGCTGAGAATGGAGACCTTGAAGGGGGAGAATTGGAAGGGACAACTTCAAAAAGCAAGTCACTAGAGGGTGTTGTCTCTAAAGAGAAAAAGATGAAAAAGTTACAGAAAGCAACAGTCCATCTTCTTGCAAAAGAGTCAAGAGCCAAGGCAAGGGCGAGAGCAAGGGAAAGGACTAGAGAAAAGATGTGCACTAGGAGTAGTACTAGCACACATGAGTGGAAAAGATGTCCCGATACAAGCCCTCAATTCTTGAACCCACTGAGGTCTTTGACCCAACTTGAAGCATCCAAGGACTCAGAACATTCTTATGGCCACAATATGGCATCTTCCTTTAAGGTTTTTGCTCATCAAGTTGAACAACCTAGTCCCTGTCAGCTTACAAGTGCGGCATCAAGAGAAAATGCTATCGAGGAATCTATAGTGATCAAAAGGAAGTTGAAGCCATCAACAATTTTGGGTTCCCAGCAAAACCTTGCAGCTTCGAAGGATGTAAGTTGCAGCACCAGTGGCAATAACTACTTTCCCAATTTGCCTCAGAATTGGGACGTTAATGGTGCAATGGCACACTCTACTTTTTGTGCTATAACTAATGTGAATCTGTCTACAGGTACTATCCAAGAATACGAGCCTTTCCTTACATTTCTTCTTCTCACTTCTTTTAAAAATTTCAGACTTAATTTTCAGGTGTTCAAATATTTGGCAAACCCTGAGAGGCCAGCTAGCAATCAATGACTACAGTACTTGCGCTGCGCATGAGCATCAAAGATGTAAGCTATAATTTTTGCCGTTTCTTTTAAGTTTGATATAGCAAATCAAAAATCTTTGAATGCTTATTGTTCTTTTGAATCTCTCAATCGCCTCATGGGATTAAATTATAAAGTAATGAAGAAGTTTCTCTAGGTTCCATTCCATCTCTACTTTTATCCCTTTACATTCCTTTTCTTAACTCTAGCGATTCTCCCCCATCCCCTCTCCCTTTTTCCTTTTGCTTGTTTATGATGATGTTATCTGATGATGAGCAGATAGCATGTCAAAAAGTTAGCCTTAAATTGACTGAAGTACACAAGAACCAAGGCGTAAAATTCAAGACAGGATTCAGTGGATAGTATCTCTTGTGCTGTATTTGTGGCTGATTTCTATGAGAGAAGTATATTTTGTCTGGAACCGTTACTGATACCTGGAGCTAGCTTTTTTTTTTTCTCAGTCAACGGTGGCTTTCTTAAACTAAATGATGAGAAAGGTGGATAATATAGGAACTATTAAGAAGCCAAATCATGATGACAAAGATGAACTATAGTGACTAGACATTTGCTTATAAGAATAATTTCCTGAGTCAGGCAAATGTTTAGTGAACAGATACTAAAGAAGAATTAATATTCTCAAAAAC
Source organism: Theobroma grandiflorum (assembly GCA_036013995.1). Lineage (NCBI taxonomy): Eukaryota > Viridiplantae > Streptophyta > Magnoliopsida > Malvales > Malvaceae > Theobroma > Theobroma grandiflorum. Next base: position 12,261,419 of record CP142132.1, on the reverse strand, counting down.
CGTGCATCCGTGCATGTAAAGCAGAAACTTCCCCGTTAATAATCTTAGTTCATTTGTATTGTCAAATTGTTTACCAGCCAGATTAGTCCTGCTGAAGAGTGGAAAACTTAACAATCTTGAAGATGGATACTGATCTAATTGAAGGTAGAAAAGAAATGAGTGAAATTGAAGCCTTTTCTAGTGGTTTTAATTCAGCTAAGTTGGTAATGTTGAGGCTTGTTGCTCTTAGAGGATACTTAGAAATTCATGGAACACAAATGCTAACATGTATGTGATTAAATATTTAAAAAAATAAAAAAATATATTTCAATTTAGTTAAAAGAGTAACTTATTATATAATGAGGATAGAAAAAGTAAATAACAACATTTTCACACTAACATTAAGAAGACGAAATAGAAAATGAGGGAGCATTGGCTTCTAAGTCTCATAAAACTCCAACTTATTATTCTTTTATTCATAAAAAAAAAGAAGAAAAATAACATCAAGTTTGTGTAAAAATAACTCAGGCAGTCTCTATATGTTATTATATGCACACAATAACAATGAGATTTTCATAATTCAGGATGCATGTCCTATTCCAAAAATAAATAAAATACATTATATATGTATGTATGTATGTATGTATGTATGTATTAGGTAATGTTCTGTGATCTAAGCACCGTTCACTCCATTTTAAGTAAAGGTTGTGTCTTAGTCCTAAATCTAGGTGCAAAAAAGTAGATGAGGAGAATACAGTAAGCCTGTTCAATAAGGGCAAATAAAATTTAAAGACAAACTCCAACACTATGCTCTCACTCACCTTAAAATTACCTCCAGACACTTTGGAATACTAACGCAATTTACCAAAAAAGGAATAAAAGGTTTTGACTTGTTGAGTCAACTTTATCTACCAAAAATCCTTACATTACATAATCAATGCAGGATATTGGTTAATAGCATCCATGTTGAATTTTTTATGTAGATTTTACTTTTACAAGAGTTATCTATGCTAATTAAACTCTTGATGACTGCCATGCTGGTGTCTCACTATACTTGACTATATATACATTACAATGTAGAAAGCGTACATATTTTAGTTAGTCCATTAGCCATTCTAGAATTGAAATAATGCCTTTGCATGGTGAGGTTATGGGATGTTTCTATAACAAGAGAATTCGTTTTAGACCTTACTAGGGCAAAAGAACATTCTTGCCATCACAATCAATCTTCTAGAACCTCAAGTAGAATGCTCAATGCCTAAATTAAACTAGAGAGAAGTCAGTCTATCGACTATTCGTATAGTTGATTAAAGTGTATAAGGTATTATACTGCTCACCTCGGACCTTCCTGTTAATGATGTTTGTATTTCCCAAGTCCTGCCTGAACTTGTTATTGAAGGAGCAGCTTTTACTACATCACTGTGGTTCATCTTTGCTGTTTGGAAGCAAATATTCTTCCTGCATACCAATGAGCAATTTCAACTATCATTCTAAAAGAAAATTTGGTATATGCACTGAAAGAATTTTGAGTGTAGAAATATTCTTCTTCTCAAAAAACAAATAACTGAAATTGATGGGGTTACATGGCTGTAAGCGCATGCACATGTGCACAAATACACAATTAAAATGACCACATATATCTCTGAATCCTTTGTAAATCCTATCAATAGAGGACCAGTTTGGATCATATATATCTCCTTAATGAAAACTCAAAATCAAAGGACTTCTGTGAATTATGATGCATGGTTGCATTTCTACCTTTCTTGTATTACAATGCAGCAGTAATAAAATGTACATTTGGTTGTTGCTTGATAATTTGAAAGAAAAAAATTGTTTGAGGCCCCTACATTGTCTATGCTTATCATGACACATACTATGTTTTATTTGTTACTTAGACAAATCTTTTATAGAAATTATCAAATTAGAGTTCAAAAGTAAACCCTACCTGAAAATTGGGTCTCTAGTTTATATTGACTGCGGTATTTTTTTTTTTTTGAAAGTCTTATATTGACTACAGTACTTATTGCATAAACAATCAAAACCTAATATATAAATAATTCTAATGCCGTTTAATTTGCTTTTCAATATTGTCCTCATGAAAACAGTTCCTATGAGGATAGTTTTAGACAACTTCAAACATAGATGGTTATTTCTTTTCTGGGGGGTTTTGCCAACCAGAGCATACAATTAGTATTAGGCAACTTCTCAAATAGGGAAGATCAACAACTTTTAAACAGAATCAAGAAAGTTAGTAACTTTCTCATTTCTGATGTACAAAAAAAGATAACATAAACATTTTTGGGGATGAAATCATGCAACTCAGTCTGGAGTTGAAGTCAATATGCAATTCACTTAATGAGTAAAGAATTAATATAATTATTGCAGCTTTGAAGTTTTACAATGATACATATTGCTTTCATAGAGATAGTGAACCGAAAGTTAATTTGCATATATATGGTGAAGGAAAAGGCTTTAAACAACTGAAGAATTCAAAAGAGAGATGGAGCTAAAATTGTAAGTAGAGAACCAGATCAAACAAACGGTGTTTAATTTTTCTTATGGGGAGCTTTGGAGAGGAGAATTAAGAAGTTCCTTGAATTTAAGACCAATGTGACAAATCTCTCTTCATTGAGGGGAAAGAGGCGGCTGGTTTGATATTGGCTTGTCTGGTTCATAGATGTTAAATCGTGTAAAATTCTTTTATTATGACAATAATTATTCACTCTTTCATTACATATGTGATGAATCAAATCCTATGTAATGTACAATGATCTTCTAATGCAATTATTACCTCGTGAAATAAGCTAGTAAGCAGAAAAGAAGCAGGTAAAAAATTCCATAAATGCTTATTTAGTCATGATTTATAATCTCCTGAGGTGTATGTATGAACTAGTGTTAAAAAATGAACTTTTAAAGAAGTATATGCTATATCAATAAGAAGTCACCATTTATGTGATCCATCATTCAATTCCATTGTCTTCTATGGCAAAGTCTTGTTTCTTATCATCTATGTTCAAATTGTCGAAAACCTGATCATCTTCAACATTGTTTGCCTGTTTTCTTCATGAAAAAAGCCAATTCCTTTCTTGATAACTAACATCGCACCAAAGCTGCTATATTTTGCTCATATCTAATTTAACTTTAGTTCTTTGCTTCAACTGTTCCAATGAGTTATAATTTTTCTCTTGTACTACAACAGTTTTATTAACCCAAATAATCACACGTGCCTGATTTACATAAGTAGACTCCTTACATGACATAGAGAATATCATAATTTCATGATGTGATATCAAAGCAATTTAGTTCATGCCAATAGTTGTCTCTTTATTAAATTGTCCTGCCCCTGTAAAAACAGATGTTCCTTTTTTAGTTTATGAGATGAATGAGTTCCTTTTCTCTTTATGCTCTACTTTTGCATTCATTCAGTAATGCTTGTGTTCTCACTTTTGAGCTTAAAAGTAGGCATTGATCAATGATGAGCTTTTCATAAATATTGTCCTTGTGTTCTAAATAAATTTTATCTGATATAAAAGTTCCTTCTTGAGTAGCATATAGGGGAGAGTAGCGTAGGAAAAACTTAGTTGTCCTGAGGACAGTCGTTATCCAATAACCATAGAGGAATATGTTGTTCCATGGCTTGTTTCTAGATCGAGACAGGAAAAAAGAGAGGTGGTAAAATCAAGCTGAGATTCATACTTGTTGGTGTTTTAATATTATTATGTTGTCACCAATCAACTCTTGACCGGGTGGTAACCAGCGACTTGTAATGGTTAGCAAGTCTTGATTTAAAACCAAGCACACCCCTCTGTCCCCTTTTCCATTAATTAAAAAACAAATCAAGCAATATTGTCCATTTGGCATAAGCCATTGGATAATGACTTCAAATTAATAACATTGAGGTAGAAAATTTTTTTGAGTGAAGAAGCAGATACAGCAGAGAGGTTGTTGAGTAGTTTTTCAACCAAGCCCTATCAGCAGAGAGGTTGTTGAGTAGTTTTTCAACCAAAACCTAGCCTAGAATAAACCTATATATATTTATCATCTAAGATATGCAGAGAGTCTCGTTAGGAGAGACTTCACTATTCTATTTTTTAACCTTCCTTTTTTAATTTGGTTATCACTCAGACATAGGTGAAGTACTTTTGAATTTGAGGATTGACCACAGAATACCATGGGTTTTTTCGCTGCATTCTATTATTACAAGCAGAATCATTGCCTTTTCATATATGGAAGTGTTGATGGGCTTAAATTTTTCTACTATATCTGTCTTTTACTGTATCATATACTATAATTAATGGAGTTAGGATATCTACTATCTACAGTGCTTTTCCTCATGGCAACTATGGTCTGTACAGTAGCATCCTCCCCCTTCCTTTTTTTTGTAACTATATTTCCCTTTATGTCTTTCTCATACAATCATCATAGAATGAAAGTAGAACGCTCTTCATTGTTAATCCTAAGCTTATATTACAGAGAGCTGTAAGGCTAATGCCTTGATTAGTATCTTTCCTAAATCAGAAAATTAAAGTTGAACATAAAGTAAACTAACTCCCTCACATATCCCAACCAGCCTATCCAGCCTTCTCAACCCTTCAAGGTCATGGATAAATCAATTACAATATACAATAAAATCAACCTAGCAAGTATTAAATAAAATGGTTGATAAAAGTTTTCGATTTACTAGCATGCACTTGTATGAATCTGGTGAAATGAGTACTGTAAACAAGACACATGTCCATTCAACAAATTTTACAAGAAAAACCATAAGGAGTTCCTCATGATTTGCCAAACCTTAGAAGGCTATTTGAATTTATCCTAGCTAGGATGGAGGAGAAAGTGCAAAACGAATATGAGAAGCATAACTGAATTAAAATGGTGAAAGACACCTTTACCTATGCTGGTTCATGGATCTAAAACTGCAGTTAGTGTCCTTCACTTTGGAAAAGTTTGATATTTACCTACAGTGGTTCAATGATCCTTTCTCCAATTTGCCATTTCTAATACCTATTAGGACTCTTATAATGTCACCTTCATTAAGGAACTTCTTACTCCCTTGTGCATTTGTTTAGCTTTTGTATTGTTCATCCATCAACCTTGGTGTCTGTTTTGCTTTATTTAATGCATTCAGATCAGAGACATCATTAACATTCTGAATTCTTTTTCCCCCAATGGTTGTATTATAATCGATGATCATGGACAATTTTCAAGTTTTGCCTCTGTATATAGTCACTTTCTTACTCTCAGAACAATCCCCTTCTTAGTTTCTAGTTTCCTAATGAAAAGCAATTCAGCAAGACAAAAAGGAATTTCCTGCTGAACCATCAATTTTTTTGACCTTTTCTTTTGCATACACCTTGTTTTTACATATTTTCTCTAAAATCGTTGTATAATCAGATGTCTTCCTATAGCCAATTCATTCTTCTACTCTCACTGCCTCAATCAAACTTTGTGAATCAATTTGGTGAGGTCATAACTTAATAGTCATCTTCAAATATAAGTTAAAATACTAGCTCACTGGAGGCTCTTTCCATTGTGCCCAATAAGCCCAAACGTAGAAAATGAAAAATGCATAACGCATGCCTGTGGTGATTGAAAAGGTTACTCCATTAGCTCCCGTCCTCCAATTAGGCACTGTTCCATCATGTATGTAAGTTTGTTCATGATCAACACAACTGGGCCATGCACTATTTTTCTTTAAACTAAGCTGGTTATACATAAACTTTTAGTAAATGTATTCTATTTGTTTCTCTCGAAGTAGCAATGGATAACCTGCGGAGGTTTCTTTCTCCCTAAGATTTCTAGAAAGCAACTATGGCAGTGAACCTGAAACTAAAAATGATGAAGAAAAAGGGGTATTGCGACTCCAAGCTGTAGCTTATTCAATTAAATAAGCTCTCAGCACACAGCCGTGGCTTAGTCGATGGTACAAAATTCCATTTTGATGCAATCTCAAATGGAAGCACAGGATCAATGAAAAATTAACAGAAGAGACAGTTCGAAAGTAAGCAGTCCTTGGGTAGAGTGTATGCTAACTTAAATCATAATTAATGTTTTAAAAGCATGTCCAGTGTGCTATTACATGAAGAATTCTCTCCCCTTGAGGACAATCATCATTCCCGCCATCCAACTTTGCCTAAGGAAAAAAGGATTAAAACTTATATACAGTTCTGTTCAAGTTTTTGAATGGAAATAGTATTACTTAATGCAGAACAACTATTGAAACTAAAGCCCTGTCCATAGAAGCTAAACAATGGATAATAGTTTGGTACTGAAAGGTATTGGCAATAGCATGAAAAATTTGGTGAGCTTATCCTGATGAGCGACAGTCTCTGACTACTTATCTATATGCAAGCACAGTACGTGTCAAACAGAAATCGCAGGAAGCAATTAAATGGAACAGTGCTACTAGATTTTGGGGACTGATAGACAGTCAGCAGTGTGGGAAATTTTTAAAAATATATGGAACTTGGTGCATTATGTAGAAACCTTTTTCAACTTGCTTATTGATGAGAGGTACTTCTCACATCTTAGTATTAACCACACGATCCTAGTGCTTTAATTCAAACTTAAAACCTCAATCTTTCCTAAGGAATAAGATCCATCAATGTACAATGCCATCAGCTCAAGTAGAAATTGAAAATGAAAGAACGAACTCAAGAACGGAAATATGAAACACATAATTTGCTTTATTATAAATATAAACATAAATGTATAATAAATGGAATATGAACTTAAGACAGAAATTAATATTAAAGAATGCTCATCCATGAATATATAAAACGAAAGGCTTTGAACAAATCAACTCACCGTGTGTTGACAGCATTATTGATGATATAGCAGATAAAGACCATTGCAGCAATCAGAGTCATCTTGATGCAGCAGCTGAGGATAACTGTCAAAATACATGTTAATAATTTTCCATGATTTCTGGTTCAACCTCCATCATGCAAAGGGGTAATATTAATTTCTCACAACACCTGCCAGGTCATCCTTGAATTAAAGAATGAAAGTAATCAACTATAAGAAGACACAACATAATAAAAATTGATGAGATAAGAAAAAGCAATGCATGGAAGATAACCAAAACCAATGGAATGATGTAGATTGATAAAGTAAAAGTCCATAGGACCAACACAAACATCCTTAATGAAGCAGTTGGCAAGAATCAATATATAGCAACAAGTAACTTGCAAGGCAAAGGTTATCCAGATGTGTATTTGTTGCCCTTTTTGCCTATTGCAACATGCTGTTACTCTACCTTTTGTTTTCTTATAGTTAAGACCAATTTTAGAAACTTCTTGTCAGACTTCTAAATTCAAGAACATGAATCTGATGACAAAAAACAACATATTAATCTACCGATGGCCAATAACAATATAATTTATAAATATTTTATTAAGAATGTGATATTAATTTTCAAAATTACTCTTATTTATTAAAAAGTAAATTTAATATATTTGTATGTTGAGAAGTGTTTCTGGATCAAGTCTTGGACATCGAGCTTTCCATTTTAAGCTATCAAGTTTGAACTCAACTTGTCTTGTTTATTTAATTATTATTTTATTATTAAGATAATAAAATATAATTCTATATTAATATTTAATATTTTAAAATATATAAAAAATTAGTAAATAAAAACATATTATTTATTAATAAAATATATTTAAAAATTAAAACAAAATTTTTTATTTATTAATAGAATAATTTTATATATAAAAAAATAAATTTAATACACTTGTATTTTAAAAGGTGCCCGTGGACGGAATTGGAGTATGGGATCTTTCGTGAAGCGCAAGGCTCGACTCGTCCATTTAATTATTATTTTATTAACAAATTAATAAAATATTAGTATATATTAATAAATAAAATAATGTAATTAGGTTTTAGACCTTATTCTAGTTGCAGGCCTTCCTAGGACAGGGCCCCCCCTTGTAACCTGGAAGACTGACTGACTGACTAACAAACTTACTTTAAAAAGCCCAAACCATAAGGAAGTCAGAAGAAAACCAACCCAATGCCTACAATCTGAAACCTCTGGATTTTTGGACTGCAAGCAAAACACAAAACAAGGTGTTGCCAACTCCTGAAACCATCTCAATTTATCAAACATGTGGAGTACAACGATCCTTAGCCATTGCTGTTTCGTTGGAAACTTTCCAACTCTAGGAAAAGGAGAAAAACCCAAAACCAAAGCAAGTGATAACTATCAGCAGTTAAAGCTGAATTAGGCAGGAGTTTGGGATATTACCTGGTAACGTTTATTGGAAGTCCTTTGTTTGACCTAAAGTCTCCCATCTGCAAGTTAACATTCAGAAAAATGAATCCCCTTGGAGAAAACCCCCCATTAAAATAATCTGAAAAGCAAAGAAGAAGGAAAAGCATGCATACCTCCCATGGAAAACAAGAAAAGACAGAAAGAAGGAAAATCCAGTGGCCATAAACTCAGTTGCCAAAAGAGAAGGAAGAAGCTTTGCGTTATAGTATCATTATTATTATTATTATTATTATTATTATTATAGTACGATACTTTTACAGATAGGTAGTGCTTTAGCTTATAGAATTCACAGTGGCTTTCAACAGTGGAAAACCTTGGAAGGATGGAGACTGCTAGCATGAAGAAAAGGAAGTGAAGAAATAGTTACATAGACGCACGGCCCCTCCATGAGAATATATGGAGAGAAAACTTTTTGCTGTGATAGTGATGGTGAAGACTGATGAAGAGTTTTCATTTTTTTATTTTTTATTTTTGTCTCAAGATGAGTTTTAAAGTGGCGTTAGTTAGTACCTTTATTTTTAATACTTTGTTGAGATGTCATTCAGAAGACTGTCAAAGCCAAGCATGGGAGAATATGGTACGGATGTGCCATATTTATTCAAAACGAAGTTCACTTTTTTGTTTTATTTTTTTCATCAAATATCTTATGCTCGAATAAATATACATATCTCAAAAGTTTGTCACGTGAATATATATTACCATATCAGTGGTGGATTCAGAATTTTATATGAGAGGTGACGAGTCATCATAGAAGTTGACAAATCGAGTCAATAATTTGATTTATTGTAAAAAATTAATCACTTTTAAAATAAAATAAAATTATATCATAAATATTTATTAATAATTTAAATATAAATTTTTAAATTCACTAATATAAATAAATATAAAACAAAAGAAAAATTAACATTAAATTTTCATTTATGACTAAATCCATGTCAATAGTCTTGACAATCTCTTTCTCAATATTAAGGATTAGTGAACTAACAAGAAAACCATCTTTTATCTTATTATGCAGTCTCATCTTTACAATTTTCCTAAGTGAAAATGTACGTTTTGTAATTACCCTAGAAATTGAAAGAGTTAAGATAAGTCGAACCAAATGATCTTGAAAATGATATACAATTATTTTTTCTGTCTTTCGACATTAACTGGTATAGCTCTAAGAAAGTTGAAACACTTTGTAAACATGGATCTTATCTAATAGCAAGTTCAAAATGCTCCAATTCATATTTCATATGCAATTAAACGACTTAGAAGAAGATATACAATTGATTTTTTTACCTTTAATATTAAGTGGCATAGCCCTAAGAAAGTTGAAATGCTTTACTAACATGGATCTCACCTAATATCAAATTCAAAATGCTAGAATTCATATTTCATATGCAATTTTTCTTGATGAGTGATGTCATCAAGATAGAACTTTTGAGTAAGCTTGCAAATGTTATCAATCTTGAATAATTAAATTCATCTTCAAGATCACAACATGAGTTCAGGAAAATAAAAAAAAAAGAAAAGATGAGTTAAGAAAAAAAAAGAAAAAAATAATTCCAAAAATTGAGACTAAATGAAAAAGAAAAGAAAAATAATTCCTAAATTTGAACTAAGATAAAGAAAAATAATTCTAGAATTTAAGCTAATAAAAAAAAGAAATATAATTCTAAAATTTGAGTTAAGGAAAAAAGGAAAAAAAAAGAAAAGAAAAATAATTCCAAAATTAGGGCCTGAATGAAAAAAGAAAAGAAAAATAATTCTAAAATTTGAGCTAAGGAAAAAAAGAAAAGAAATTCTAAAATTTGAGTTAAAGAAAAAAAGGAAAAAAAAAAGAAAAATAATTTCAAAACTTAGATTTAGAAGGAATTGAACCTTGGCATTCAAAATTTAACTTATAAACTTTACCACTACTCAAAATCAATTCTTTTAATTTTTTTAAGGGTGGTGAAGCTATATATTCTAACTTTTATATACATAAAAATATAAAAAAAATTGAAAACTTAGACTCCTCTCCCTCAGTCTCTGGTGATGGGAGACATTGATTTTCTATGGTAATTTTTTTTATCAAAATATAAACATGACAAATATAGGTTTTTTTAATTCTTAAATTTCATAGTTAAATGGAAGATATCAAATATTATCTCCTTCATTAATTAGATACCTTCCATCATTTTGAAGATTCAAATTCGATAAACTTATTGAATCAATTTATCAAATTTCATACGACGAATGTTGAATAATTTAGAAAAATTTCTTAATTTTTCATAATCTAGCATAGTACGTAGCATGCCAATATAATTAAAAAGAATAGCCATTAGAGATCTGTCAAAATATTTTATGCAGAAACTTGTGGGAAGGATATTCAAGACCCAAAGTCTTCTGCAGCTAAGTTATAAGGATTTCTTTGACCATACTATTATGTTTCTTTTTTATTATTCTAGGCAGTACAACAGTGAAGAGGGTTTTGTGTTAGGTTTAAGCTACCTTAAGCAAACCCTTATTTTTCCTGTCTCTAGTCCCAGAAAGATTTCATACGCAAGTTCCTATATAATTTACAAAGAATAGCTGGAATATAAAACTGTCAGTCAGTCTAGTCTATGATTACTGCAGGCTGCAGCTTTCTGTGAAGATGAAAGAAAATAGAGATAGGATGAAGCAAATCATGTGTTTAATTGGTATAAACTTTTGCCGCTCAAAAAAAAAAAAAAAAGGTTGATATAAACTTTTACACACCCAAGCCCTGCAAATACATGTTTCCATTTGACAAGGAACAGGGTTAGTGTCTTAGTGAATTCAATTTTCACTATATTTTCTACATGTTTATAGTATCATTTAATCTGGAACTAAATGATGTATTTTAAACATATATACTATATATCAAGTAATTAATGAAACTTTTCTATATCCTTATACAAATTTTATCTTATTTTTTACATTTTTTTTTTGAAAAGCAAGTTATGTATGTTTCTTCAATATATGAGACAAAAGGAGGAGAAGTGGTTAAGAAAAAGAAAACCACTTACTCCTCAAAATACATAACCAGTCCCGCTCTATTACCCAGCAGGTTAACAAAAATATCTCTAGAAAGAAATCCATCCAGCAGACATCGATCCATCATCACAAGCCTAGAGAAACAGCAGAAAAATCTGAAGAGACAGAAAAACATAACAAGAATTCTTTTACATATATAATGACCAAACTCAAAATATGTGAATATACATATATTTCCAAAATCAATTCTTTTATGCCTATATTACATCTAAGTTTACTTATAAGCATTTTTTAACATAAGGGTTAGATTTAGATTAAGTGGATTGCTTGCATGATTCTATAAAATCTCTAGATTTCGAGCACTTGCCTTGATGTTGTACTGACAGAATGCTCATTTAATGAATGGTCACCCCTTTCTGGAAAAAAGATTTTGGAAGATAAATCCCAAAGTCAGCAAGCCCTAAGAATTATAGACCTTGTTGGAAACATCCATTTCCCAGGCAGAAGGGAACATGATTAGTACCTGGAACCAAACTGGCCACCAGGATTTAGGGAGAGGGAGCAGGAGTAGCGCTCAATCACACTACAATTTTTTTCATTCTAACTACAGATTAATGCATGCAAATGGAGGCAGTATCTTAGAAATGCTTAAAGCTGAGAAAATGGTAGGAAAACAAAAACAGTTGATGAATCTTTTTCAGAAGTTGTGTAAGCACAAAACTCCAAAAAAGAAAACTGGCCAAGAAGTGACTGTCACTAGTGCCCTCTGATGTTACCTTGTTCAGCTAGATAGGGCCAATGAATCTTGGGGTGGTACCTATGCTAGAAGCTAAGAAGTTCCAAACCACTCCCCCCCAACCCAAAATTAGCAGAACAGCCGGTACGGAACTGGACAGTCTCCTCTGGCCAAGGGCTCAGGGCTGGCTTAATTTTAAATTGCAGCTTAGGATATCGTGGCGCTTCCTAGCCAATCTTTCCTTCTTTTTTGACCACCATCTGACAATGAGCTGGCGAGTTAATGGCACGAAGAAATAGTACTAAATACTTTAAAGAAAGAGAGAAGCTATATATATCTAATATTTTAATTGGACAATCATTAAACATGACTAATTGTTAAAGAATGTATATCTATACACGGTAACACAGCATTCCTTGCCCAATGCCCACCCAACTAACTAAGTTAGGGGTTTTGGAAATTTCAGGGCATAATATTCTCACTAATTTTATGCATTTTTTATTTTAAAATTCACATTTTTACTTTAAAATTCAAAACCATATAATTTTGTTTACAATTAACTAAATATTTAATTATCTTAATCAAGTTAAACTCATTACTTTAAAATATTACAAATGTTAAACTATAATCTCAACTGCCCATCATAGTTACATTGTATACATTAAAAAATATTTAATTATAATTATAATAAATATATGACAAAAAAATTAGAATTTTCATCAAAACTCTTACCCATATTTTGATTTGTTAGTTTATTTATCTAGTTTGTCTTTTAATTTATTCCATTCAATGTAATAGTTACTTCATATATGTTACAAATTATTTAATGAAGGGGTATTTTTAGGTTAAAGCCACATATCATGAATTTCACATTGGTAAAAAAAAGAATAGGTCTTGGACTTATAAGTAAGGGTTTTTCTCTATCTAATAAGTATGTATTTTGGATTGAAAATATAGATATATGACAAGTGATATGATCAAACTTACTTAACCTTTTATAAATGTGAGATCCCCATAAAAGATACGCAAGATCGACATAGGTCAAAACTAGAATGAGTTTCCCTTTTCTATGGGTAAAAAAGCTAGTGTAACAAATGCTAGATAGAAATCATATATCTCGTATCAGTAAAAAATATGATAAGTCTTGAAGTTATAAGTAAGAGCTTTTCTTTATTTAACAAATATGTTTTTTGAATTAGAAATATGAGTTCATGATATTATAAACATAGTGATGTAAAATTGTGAATGGGTCATGTGAGGGTCAAGTTGTATCATACCAACATCTTAAAAATTAAGCCCAAATTTTATCCAACTTGTCCATTTATATTTTATATAATATTTTATTATTAAAACAGTAAAAATATTTTATATTAATGCTTTTTAACTTTTTAATGTTTTAAGATTTGATAAAAAAACTCTTTAAAAAAAATTTATTATTTATCAATAAAATAATAATTTTAGATTTAAAAAATCTAAGGTCAAGTTTGGCCATATAAGCTTAGTAAGTAGCTCAGCCTATAGATTGATATTTTGGCATATATTAGGAAGGAAATTAAAAATATTTTTTTTTGTTTGAATACTTATAATTAAGTTCTAAAAATGTCTTATTAAACACAAAAAAAAGGGTAAAAAGTAGTAATATTTATAACATCATATAAAACTCAACCAGGCAAGTACTGTTCATAAAGCTGTCTCCACTTCTACATGACACGTGTCAAGGGGACATTATTGAATTTTTCTAAATTCTTTTGATTGGTCTGGTTATTACTCATTCACCAATAAAGATTTGGGATTATTTTTGTTATGAAGGGCATGTTTGGTTTGATTTTTTTTAGTTTAAAAGTTATTATAAAGTTTTTATGAAAAATAATAATTTTTAAAATTAAGTTAAAAGTGTTTGATAAATTTACTATTTATAAGTTTTTTTTATAAATAAACTATTTAGAAAAATAATTTATATAAACTCTAATTTTGATTAAAATTATCATAAAAAAATTGAATAAATAATATTTTATTAATCATAAATTTTTTTATTTAAAATAAAAAATTATCATAAAAAATATTTAATAAATACTCATTAAAATCCATTGCGGTGGGTCTGAGTCTTTCTTTAGTTTTTCCTGAAGTCCAACCCAGAACCAGAGTTGGGCTTGATTTGGATTCTTGTTGCTAGTGACGACGCCATTGAGCTAATGCTAAAGGAATCAATACGACATCGTTAATCGGTTAATTTAGCAGTTCATATTTTTTCCCCTTTTCTTGCTTGCGAAGACACTTGGTTCACACAAGTCTATAAAACTCCCAAAGAAGAAACGGAGAAAAATAAAGAAGAAACGGAGAAAAGAGAAAAATGGAGGCACCGAAAACGATTCACCACGAAATCGGAGGAGTACAAAACGACGCGCTTCGATTCGGCCTTCACGGCGTTAAGAGTGACCTCGTCGGATCTCACCCTCTCCAATCTGCTTACGAATCTGTAATCCCTCCCTCACCCTCTCGTCTTTTTTCTTTTTGTTTTTGAAAAATATCCTCCGTTTTGGTTTACGAGAAAATGAAAGAAAATAAGTAAATTTGTAATTATTGATTCACTGCTCAGAAAACAAACGCACACGCAAAATAGTTGTATTACTACAGAAGAATTGGAAAAATTAGTTTTAGGGGTTTTCTGTTATCGAAAAAGAAAGGTTTTTAGTGTTTTAAAATTTTGAATTAGGTTTTGAAGCAGTTTATGCGGGTATTGTTTTTTTTTGTAGGCGAAGAAAACGCAAGAGGAGATGAGGAGAAAAGTCCTGGCTAATACTTATGGGGCAGCATTGCCGCTCAAAATGGATCTCGATAGGCAAATTCTCTCGCGGTATGATCTTTAGCCTTTGGATGTTTATGACTAATTACTGCTCCTTTTTAAGCTCGATTTTTGGCTGTTGATGCTTAGTGAGGTCTGAATTATATTGGGATTTCTTGTTCTGTGATTCAATTATAATGCGATCCTTTTAGACCATTGTTGGATTACATAGCATAAGTGTTGAGATTAATGGTCTAAAAGGGGCTTTTCTCTAACTTGTAAGGGTTTAGGGTATATACGCGCACACACACATGCACACAAGCTCTGCTGCCAGTGATTATCTTGTTCTCTTTTTTTTTGGGGTACTTGTACAGAAGGATAAGACATACATTTAAATGAACTGTAGTTTAAGGATTCTCTTGTTCTCTTTTGTTTTAGACGCTAACTGAAGGATCTTATGGGCTGTGTGGTGAATGGGAGGTTGTTGTGTGGAAGGAAAAAACAATTTGCATGAATGAAGCATTACTATTCTTTAGAGGCTTCCACCATAGGTCTGCCTCTAAGACTTTCATAGGGTATAAAAGAAGATGGAGACTATGGAGGTATTTAGGGTTTGCTTTCTTTCTTTTTTTAAGAGAACCTTTTGGTTAGTTGATTCTTCAAATTGTTCACAAAGAGATTGTGATTGACAAACTCATTTTTTTTAATCAAAAACTGGTTTTTGTGAGAAAACAAGTGGGAGCTTTTTTTTTTTTTCACTTTTTCGTAGATGTACTTTGTTTGAGAGACCAGCAAGGCTTAAGGATTTTGATTAAATGACAAAGAGAAGGTTTGTAGTGAAGTACAGATCTACTTGTTATATCCAAAATCTCGAAAATGGTTGAGCCACCCGAATTTCTGTCATTATTAATGATTGTAGGTAGTTGGAAATTTTTTTTATGAAAATGGGCTGCATCTATTTGAGATAGGAAGAATTTCAAAAGCGCTGCTCATATAGGAGTATATGTGTTTCATTATTTTGCTTCACTGACTGTAACGGCCTTCATCATATGTGTTTTTATGCGGACAATCTTGTACAGCAGAAATCTAGCAAGTGTTGTTCCATGCTATCTACTTCTCTTATTATTTCGCTTATGAAGTTGTATATGTCGTAATGTGCATTGAAATAGTAAATAGAATTTTATCTTTAATGGTTTTGGCGATAGCATGGCTATGGACTGGGCAGATTAGAAGAAAAGTGATTCATGCAGCTAATTTCCCCTAGATTGGGCTATGATCTACCTGGATTTAGTTGGTGTATGATACTATAGAGTTGCAAGAATCAGATTCAGAACTCACTGCTAAATTTGATTTTATGTGTGGTCTTTGAAAATTTTGCAGGTTTCAGAGGCCGTTGCTCCCATCTTCGATGCTAGGGTTGGAAGCATTGACAGGAACTTTAGATGATTTTGGATTTGAGGATTATCTGAATGGTATAACAATGCAATCTAAATACCAAAAAAAAAAAAAAAACTTTTTTGTTTTTAATTTCATTGTACAGATTTGTCTCTTGATTCTGTTTGCTTGTACTTTCTATTTAGAACTACTATTGGTCAATATCATTGTATATTACTTGTGTTAATCTTTTCAAGCCACTAACTCCATCACTCATGGTTACTGTCCATCAGTGAAAGGCTTGAGGAAGGTTAGTTCAGTGTCATGTTTGGAGTTGTGTTACTATGGTAGTTCCTTTTCCTTTCCATGTTGTTAAGTTTTTATTAAGTATGGATGACATGGTGAATTGTTATCTAGCAGCTATTTAGTGGCAGAATAAGCATTCATTGTCCGTTTCTTTATCCTACATTTCGTATTGTCATTTGCCTTAAACTCCTTGGCTCCTAAGCAGAGCTTTTAGAGATTGAAAAGAAATAAATCTGTCTACCCTTTTTTCAGAAAAAAGAAAAAAAAATCTCCACTCAATTTATATATCATCTATAGGAAATTTCAGAAACTTTTTTCTGCTGGATTTTGTATATTTTGTTGCCATTTCTTATGAAAGTGGTTTTCACTTTCTGCACTACTAATCATTCTGTTGATCGGGCCAGATTCTTACTTGCAACTTGTTAATAGTGCATGTTGTTTGCCAATAATGTTGTGCTTAGCAGTAATTTAAAATTTTTGTTGCTGGTTGCAGATCCTCGAGAGTCTGAGACGGTGCGGCCACTCGACTTGCACCATAGCATGGAAGTTCGCCTTGGTCTATCCAAGGGACCAGTCTGCCCTAGTTTTATATGATTTTGAATCACTACTTGAGTGTATCACAAAGGGAATGTCAGTACTGAATGGTTGTTGATGGATTTTATTTTATCCGACTCAAGGATTGAAGATATGGTATGATGTGTTGCTTTAACTCATTCAGACCCTTTGTTGTATGCAGTTGTCCCAAGTATGAATTAACATTTCGGCATCACGGATGCTATTAAAATTCTAAATCTTTTGCTCTTGGCTGTTTCGTTGTTTTGATTTACAATGGTTGACAAAGCATCCAATTTTAGTTGGTGGTATTAGTCTATCAGATTGGAAACTGATTGAAAGGCAGGAAGGAAATCTATGTGTTTTTTGCCTTCCTGTCCTTTGTATTTAGCAGCTCTTTGCCTATCGGATGGTTATTATGGAGCAGTTAGCACTGTCTTAGGCTGTTTCTTTACTTCGGTTAGGAATTGCCAGACATTTGATAGGGTTAATTAGATAAAAATATTTGAAATTAATTATAGGCGAAAACAAATTTCGCACATAAGTTAAATATAATTTTATGATATTCCTTCTCTAAGCAAATTTTCATGGTTCAAAATATGTGATTATTGGAACAGTAAAAAGGTTTAATAGCCAACAAAGAAAGACCGAAAAAGGAAAAAGGGTTTGAGATAAAAGAACAAAATAGTAGGCAAATAAGGGTAGAGAAAAACAGTAGACAATAATTAAAGAAAAGAAAATTGTTTTTGTTTTCTTACTGTTTCCGCGCGTACTCCCTTCATAACTCTTTCCGTTAAAACCCTAACAAAGCAATATTTTCCCGAGAAAATCATGAGTCCCCCTTAAATTTCCCTCGAACCAAACAATCCCTTCAAGCAGATGGACCATCGCCGCGCCGCTCGAACAGTCAGCGACCCGAAGGTCCGTCAAGTCGGGTTTTTCACCCAACCACCGCCACCCGACCGTTCCATCTCGGATCCTCCGCGTCACCACGATCCGATCCAATCCTCCTCTCCTTCTTCCCCTCCGGTAAACGACCACTCTCCCTCTGGTAACTCCCTCTCCCCTGTTATGATCCCTCCGCCTCGTCACCACTCCGACACCCTCCTCCGTACTACTTCCCCAACGACGTCATTCTCGTACTCCGCTCGAACAGTAACCGTTCCTCAGGAAAACGATGACGTATCATCGTTCTCGCCTGGCCGTAAGGTTGTTTCCGGAAAATCGCCATCGTCTTTTCCAGGCGTCAAGGCGAGTAGTGTACCCGCGAGTGAGCTTACCACTGTGTCGGTGGTCAATTTGCCTCCAGGAATTTCTGGTAACGATAATTTTTTCCCTTTAAATTAAAATTATCTTATTTCTAATGTTAATTTAATAAAGAAGCTGAAAAGTACAGGAAATTTTCTTTTGATCATTGTTCTTTGTGGCAAAGTATGAAGTAATTTAAATTTTGTTAATGATGTATATTGACAATAATAAAGTACGAAAATTTTAAAGATTTTGGCGTTTTCTCGTTGATGAATTCTCTGTATATAAGGAATTTGGAATAGTTAGGTAGGAGGGTTCTAAATTCTAATTGAACTGAGTCAAGTCGATAAAGTAGAAAGTTCAAGCTGGAGAGTCAGGCCTTGAAGCTGGACTACAGCTAGATTGAGTTTTGATTTCCAAACCTAAGCTTGGCTCGAGGAAAAAAATCAGACTGCTTAAGCTTGACTCAATTAAGCTAAATGAGGCTCAAATTTCTTTAAATAATGTAATGCATATTTTATACAAATTATATTAAAGATATATAAAGAAAAAAAGAAAACTCTATAAGGTTTCATTAGGTTGCAAGCTGCTTGAACCAAGTTTTAATATACTCAAACGTGGGTCAATGGACTACTTCACCTTGACTTGGCAGCAATCAAGTCGAGTTCAAGTATTTTCTGAGAGCTTAAATGGCTTGCAAGCTGGCTTGACTTACTTACTCATCTAGAGAGGAGTAGCTTTGTTATGAGTGAATAAGTGATTAACAGCTTAGCCTCTTGCCTTATGTACCGTTACGCTTTAATTGTTTTGTATATTGATTGATTCACGGGTTATTGGTGTTCTCATTTTGGTACTTGGTAATTCATGGGTTCTGTTTAGATGGTTTTCGTGGAACCTGTTAATGTGAGTTATTTCCTAAGTTGCATGGACTCTTCACTTTAACTAACATAGCCAATTCTGACAGTTCTTGGTAATTGTAAATTTCAATGGTAAAAAGTTGACAAGTGCAACATATTCGTTTTGGATACATGCTCATATTTGACACCAGATCTTGAGTCCAGATGACATAGACTTTTTCTCCTTAACCACAATGCAGTAATAGCTTCACATGCTGAAAGTGAGAGAGAGAGCTTTTATGCTAAACTCCTAGCTGCTAAGCAGAACTATCAACAGAGTTTGATTAGAAAATAAGTATGAACTATTTGCATGAGATAGTTTTATCACATTTTTTGTTGTTTTGTATTTTCTTTCCTTTTTTGAGTGAGTTGAGTGAGTTTATTGGATGAACGTCAACTGAAAGGTTGTTAGTGGCAACATTTTATTATCCATGGAGGGAAATGGATCTCTTTTGTGGAAGAATGGAAAAACGTTTCATTTCATGTGTGGTCAATAGAAATTGAAACTCTTTTAAGTTGTGTATGGTTGGATGTATTGAGTGTCTTGCTTTGTCATTCTAAAGACCTGTGCAATGAAGCATTTACATGCTGAAAAGGAAAAATTGACTGCAGAAAAGTCTGGTGGAGCAGCAATTGAAGTGCGGAATGATCAACCTGCTAGGTCAAAGCCATTGAAAGAGAAAACTTCTAAAGCTGAAAGACGTGCACTGCAAGAGGCTCAACGAGCTGCCAAGGCTGCTGCAAAAGGTACATATTGGTACTTACTTTTTGTTTTTGATGCCCATGAGCTTTGTTAAATGATTTCTCATACATCTAATGAGCTTATTGTTGCCTTTATTAGAGTTATTTGTGTTATCTTGTGCAATTTACCTTTTTTCAAAAAAAAAAAAAAAAAAGAAGAAAGAAAAATCCTTTAATAACTTATTGTGTATTCTGTTTGATCACAATATGTTATTAGCTGAAGGAAGTAAGGCACCCGCTTCTGCATCTAAGGTTGGGACTTCAGCAAATACAAAACCAAGTAAAGCTGCAAAACCTCCTTCACAAAAGAATGATGGTCCTCAAGTTGCAGCTTTTGAGAAGAAGGGAGGTGATCGTGCACCTGAGAAAGATAGAAAGAAAGATGCTCCTCATCCACGAATGCAATATGATGATACGAGCCGGGTGGAGAAAGCCAAAAAGCGTGCAGTTGTAAAACAAACTGAAGCCAGGAATAGAGTGGAACTGTTCAGGCATTTGCCTCAATACGAACATGGAACTCAGCTTCCTGATCTAGAGACAAAGTTTTTCGAACTCAATCCAATGCATCCTGCTGTGTACAAGGTATTCCTACAAACTCAACTTTAGGCTCTTTTGGACTTACAAAATCAGTATACACACCCACACATTTGTACATGCATAAATCATACTATATGTGCATAGATGTATGTATGGAGATGAACATGTGTGTGTGTGTGTGTGTTAAGGTGTTCTAGATTGGGTCAGTCATATGTTCTTGTCTAATTATGCTTTACTTAAGCCTTACTCACTTTATTGGAAGCTTTCTGTGGTAGTCATTAGTATATTAGCTTTTGTTAGATCAATGTGTAAAAGAGATAAAAATATTGGTCAATTTTTGTCTTAACTACTGCTTTCCTTGGTTTGTCAGGTTGGATTGCAGTATTTATCTGGAGATGTATGCGGTGGCAATGCTCGTTGTATTGCAATGCTTCAAGCGTTCAAAGAGGCTATCAAGGACTACTCAACTCCACCTGAAAAAACTCTAATTCGAGACTTGACTGCAAGGATTAGTAGTTATGTTTCTTTCTTGATTGAGTGCAGGCCGCTCTCAATTAGCATGGGCAATGCAATCAAGTTTCTAAAGAGTCGAATTACAAAGTTACCATTGTCTCTGTCAGAATCAGAAGCAAAAGCTAGCCTTATGTTGGATATTGATCGTTTCATAAATGAAAAGATCATCCTTGCAGATAAGGTGATAGTCAAACATGCTGTTACAAAGATTAGAGATGGTGATGTTCTTCTCACATATGGGGCATCCTCTGCAGTTGAGATGATATTATTGCATGCCCATGAACTTGGCAAACAATTCCGTGTTGTAGTGGTTGACTCTCGCCCAAAGCTTGAAGGACAACTCTTACTACGTAGGTTGGTGAGGAAGGGCCTTAGCTGTACATATACTCATGTAAACGCTGTTTCTTGTATCATGCATGAAGTTACTCGAGTTTTTCTTGGTGCTTCATCAGTTTTGTCTAATGGAACAGTTTACTCAAGAGTTGGGACTGCTTGTGTTGCTATGGTTGCTCATGCACTCCATGTACCTGTATTAGTGTGTTGTGAAGCGTATAAATTTCATGAAAGGGTGCAGCTTGATTCAATATGCTCTAATGAGCTTGGTAGGCGTCTCTGTTAATAGATATTGGAGTAACTTTTTACCAGGCTGTGTTTCCTCTTTTTTGTCACTTGAGTGGAAGTGGCTTAGGTGTCTGTCTGTTCCATTCGTTACAGGTAATCCAGATGCCATTTCAAAGGTTCGCGGTAGAGAGGAAATCAATTACTTAGATGGTTTGGTCAATAGTGAAAATCTGCAGCTTCTGAATCTGATGTAAGTGTTTGTAAATTTGATGATGTGGTACTAAGTATATGATCCTAGGGACTGACAGTTGAGAACTTTTTCATGACAGTTATGATGCAACACCTTCGGATTATGTCTCCATGGTAATTACAGATTATGGCATGGTAAGTTATGGTTTGATAATGCTAGTCTTGCATCTTCTCCTTCTTAAGGAAAGCATATGACGCTTCTTTATAAATTTTACCCACCTAGCTTCTATGTCTTCTTGGACTAACCATGGTAGAAGAATTGAATATGGTTAAAGCTTGTGAGGGTGTGTTTTTTCTTTCCGATTTCTGACCCTTGCTACTTGTTTACTTGTGTTGCTATGCTATCAGTAGAAATGAATTGGGTGTTTTTCTTGATTTAGGTGCCACCCACAAGTGTGCCCGTCATTGTGAGAGAATATCGAAGAGAACACCTATGGTCCTAGATGGCTCATAAAGAGATCGAAGAGGGTTCTCAACAATTTTGCTCATGTTGTAGACCATCATTCTGGCCAATCTGAACGGAACAATAAGGAGAGAATTTCTTTTTTCTTTAATCATCATATGTTTTCTTTTCTCCTCTTTTTTGGGTCTTCCTCATGGAATAAGGCTATAGGCCTCCAATTTTCTGGGTGTGTGTTTGTTTTGTGAAGCTGACTCTGTGAAGAGTGCGATCCTTTCGCCTCTCCGGGCAGGAGCATGATGCGATCTCCTGTTGTAGCAAGTTTTGGTTAATTTGGGTCCTCTCGAAGGATGATAGTTGTAGCAGATTCGACATTTCGATATTTGCTTCAACATGTAGTGCCACAATGATTGTGATAATGGATTCACCATATTTAGTCAGTTGCTTTTGACATTTAATCTTATATAGCATATTATTTTGCGTAGCAAGAATCTAGCACATTTAACCACATAACAACGTTTCCTAGGTGTTTCAACTCTTTTGCCTAGCAAGAATCTAGCACATTTAACCACATAACAACGTTTCCTAGGTGTTTCAACTCTCCTTTCGATTCTTCCTTGATATATCCAACAAAATTCTAAATTGGATGGCCAAAGAAACAAACTTTGGGTTGCCATCAAGCGTGTCAAACCCTAATCGAGACTGGAATGCAAAAGCAAATCAAATATTTAATAATTCATTTTGGAAGGAGAAAAAAAGAGGCTGTAAGCATGTTTGGATTTGGAATACAAAAGCAGCAAATGAAATCTTAAAAGATTATACACAAAATATCTTAAAAGTATAGATAACAAAAAACATAGATTAATTTTGTTATCATTGATCTTACATTTTAATCATTTGTCTTATTTTAAATATCAATGATAATATTACTTCTTATCTTTTATTTTTACTTTATAATAATATTTCAAACACAAATAATATATATATATATATATATAACACAAAAAATAAGTAATAAAAAGTATCAATTACACGGGTATTTCAACAATGTAAAAGGCAAAATAACCCACAAAAGGATTCCTGGTCTTTTTTTTTTTGGAAATTTTAATACCGCGTTTAACAGTAGCAAAAAAGAAATCCAATTGCTCAAGGAAGAGACATGACAGTAAACAGTAGCCACCTCAAATTTCTGTCGCAGATTGACATGTAACATAAGCTGTTCGGATTTTGTTACTGAATTCATTTCTCTAGCTACAAACTCATCCTGTAGTTCTTGGGGAGCAAGAATACGTTCAGTCTCCTGGACTTGCATGGGGAAACACATTGTGCTTATTCCATTAATCCTCTATGGGCATCACTTTTGCCATTCACATGAGTGAGCGTAGCAAGAATGACAAAACCACCCAGGACAACAATCAAAATACCCAAAGAGTTTACAAGCAAGGCCTCGGTAGAGTAGCGTGATATTACCAGGTTAGTTTGAAGAAAAGTAAGCTTTTCTAAGATACCAGTAGTAGCAGTAGCAACAGCAAGGGCATATGTATACATCCCAAAGAAAACATGCCATGGCAACAAGGCAGCTCTTCCGTTTCTTGACCCACCTGGGTACCAAAAGGTTGCAAATCCAGCAGCCCACTGTACAGCAGAAATTAAAAGAAAAACACAAACATCATCTCAAGACCCAACTTCTCGACAAAATGAAGCAAAAATGCACTGGAAAGGGAAAATGAATAATAAAAGTAGACCTGGATGCCAAATAAGAAAAGGCAAGCTAGGCCCAACCATGAGTGTAGACTGTAAAAATTGTCGATGCCCTTATCATTGTGGAACTTCAAAGCAGCCCATAAACCAATAATACTCAAGATAAAAGCAACAAATTGTACTGTAAGATGAACTAATTTTTTGAAGCTTTTTGTCCCTGAAACAGTCTTGTATGCCAGCATGGCTGCATTAATCCATACCAAACAAAAGTTATGAAAAGCAGGATGATAAAGATTGTGACCTTGTTCAGAATTTCATAAAATTTCACATTCACAATTTTCTGATTCTAGAATTACATTTCCTATGAGGCACAAGATTTTTTAGTGAAGTCATTGTTTCATGGCCTAGGCCTGCTTATGGCAGATCAAAGGAGATAAATGCATTATCAGATGACATTTCAAAAATGTTGGCTTCAGCTCCCAGAAGCACCTAAAAGGGTGAATGACCTAAATATTTAACTAAGCAAGTAATTGGCCTAGTCATTTGTATGTGTGACTCAAATTGTCAATAAAAAGCATGCATAGTTTTATATGACATCAAAAACAACTAGATAAGGGCAGCATATGACTCAACTAAGAAGAATCCTAATCAAGCTGAAGGCTCAATAGGGACTCAATACTAGTTCAAGGCAGCATTATATTATTGGGTCCATATCACCTAAAATTAATTGTATACAATTACAGAACCTTTACCATCCACGAATACGGCATCCATGTGGACCTCCATGAACAAACAGTGGCAATTCAAGTGCTTTAGATTTGTAGTGAAAAAAGTTGGAAATACAAACCCCAGATTATTCTTGTTCAGAATAAAAAAAAAATGGATGCAACAGCGTGAAGGGGACACCTAAGTTACCACAGCACAATGTGTTTTAACAACAGCATTCCTTCTAAAAATCATTATTCAGGTGATGCTTCCTTTAAGCAATAAGAGTTTTGAACTAATCTTGATGACAAGAAATTGTAGCAATTATGGAAGAGGATAATGACACTCTGCGAATCCAAGGGGGAAAGGTGGATTAACTTAATTACTTTCTTCCTACTTGGAAGAAGAAGCAAATTTATACGCCTTGTGTAGCAGAATATATATTTATATATATATATATATTATCCAGCAAAATCTACTGAATAGGAAACCAGCTTCTGCCAAGGCACAAAGAGAGAGAGGGAAAAAAAACTTGTGCTTGTGCATGTATAAATAATGTATTAAGTCAAACATGAAGTAAGATCATGGTCCCATGTTAAATAATCACAAACTCTTAAAATTCCTTAAGCAGCTTTCCTGTAAAAGCAACAACATTTCAAGATAGAAAAAAAGAAGGCATAATACATATTTTCATACCAATATCCTTCTGAAAATACATGACAATTCCCTCAACTTCTCAAGCAAAATAATGCATTGAAAAGTCAAAGAAACTGCAGGAGATCTTAGAGATACAGAAATATATTAGAGTAACTCTGCTAATTCTTTGAAGGTAATTCACTTTTCAAGTCTTAAAAGACCTCAATAAACCTATCAGTGACAATAAGGGGTAGGCACTATGCAAACTTCCGAGTTCTAAACATGCATCGATGTTTCATCCAGACTCCAGATTTATTCTTTCACCCTGTCCAATTGATGGAATTTAATTTCATAAACTTGAAAATTAATCATCTCACGAGGAAACCATATAGAACTGTAAAAGACATGTTGTGATACATTTAACTAAATATTGAACCACCTAGCACATTCTTACAGTGAGAAAAGACATTCACCTTCACCATTTAAGAGCACTAGTCCAATGACCATCAAAACAGGATGGACCTGCAATAAGTACACAACAACAATAAGTTTTTTGCAAAGGAAAAGAAATAATCCTCTTAGTAGGTTAGACTAAGAAATATACAAAATAAAGATTCATCTTATTGTTGCTTTGTTTTCTTACCTTTACTTTCTAAAACGTTGTTACAAAGCCAAACATAATTGTAATTGATTAAAACAGAGCAAATCACTAAAATACAATATCAATTCCAACATAATTGTTCCATATTAAAGTAAGATCATGTATGTTGTTATCCAAAGAAATCAAAAATTTTCAATTGTCCACAAATATTGCTTGCTTTTACTTTTTCGCTTCCAAAGGAAAAGAAAAAAGTTAGCAAAGGCAATAACCAAACTGATTCCTAAAAGGTAATGCTAATCACCATTTTCTGTTACTTCTAAACAGCATTACTTTCCTTAATTCTACAATTAAACACTGTGAAGAATGGCAGAATTTCTTCTAGTTAGAATAAAAGACATCATTAACTTCTAATATATCCGCACTTTTCCACTTATTAATTATCATCTAATGCAAATTATAAGGCAAAATAGCAACAAGATCATTGGATCACCATATCTAACCAGAAAAAAAAAAAAGAAAGAAAACCAAAAATGCCTGCAACCCATTAAAAGAAAATCAAAACCAAGTAACTTGCCAATGATTAAAAGAACTTTTCTTTCTTCTCTACTTAACAAAAAGAAAAAAAAAAGACAAAATTAAAGCCAAAGAGGAGAGAGATTACATTAAAAATGAGATCTTTGTTATCAGAGATGAGAGCCAATCCTCCTCTATAGTGAAGGGTCCATGTAAAAACAAGAGCTGTTATTACAATTCCCAATACTCTTACAATCATAAAGATTGGAAATTTAATCACCGGAGCCCCCATTTTCTTACAAGAAGAAAGAGAGAAAGACAGAAACAAAGGCAAAGATACGTTTTTTTAGGGTTTTAGAGATGGGTTATGTCAAAAGAAGAACAAAGTTGCTGCCTTTGGTTTCAATCAAGAGAAGAAGAAGAAGAAGAAGAAGGATTTGTCCTCGTTGTTTCTGAAGAGAGTAGATCAGAGAAGGAGGTTTTCAAAGAATTCAACTTTCAAAGTTTCAATTAAGTGAAGGCAAAAGATTGAATAAAGAAGAAAAACTGATGCCAGGTCAGCACACAGTCTAAGTCAGAGATTTATCCTCTAATCACGTGGTGCGACGTTGGCTCAGCTTTTCTTTTTATTCCTTATTTTACTTAATTATATTCGCATCCAAATTTATTTTCTATTTTGTAATAAAAAGGTTTTTTTAATTTTTCTTAAAAATTATATTTAAAAAACATTGAAGGAATCAAATTATATAATAACTATATTCTCCCTCTATTTTATTTTCAAATAATAATTATTTCATTTTTTGTTTTATTTTGTACATACTATTCTATTTTCTGTCTATTTTATTTAACAAATCATAATTATCATGTGAATCTTTACCTTCTATTTTTTATTTGAAATATTACTTTTTACTTCTTAAAAATGTACAAAAAGGTAAAATTTAGAGTAAATTGTGAAAAATAACTAATCTATTAAGTTCATTTCAAAAATAATCTTTAATATAAAGTTAATTTTTTTTTCAACTTTTACCATAACTTGATAAAAATACTCTTAAAATCATTTCAGACAAATTTAATACTCTCAATTTCTCTCCCCCACCTATTGTACTCCTTATTTTTTTCTCTCATTATCTAGCTTTTTTTAATTACGCCATCATAATTATCTTTTCATGTATTTTCACCATCTTATCATATTGTCGTCTATCAAAACAACGTAATATGACAAGTAACATGTTCTTCGGTTTATTAGTTTATATTTATAAACCTTCTCTTTGTCTATCTCTCTCCATCTTACTATATTTTTAACGATCTATAGAACAATGAACATGACATGATGAGTAATAATATATTCTTGAGTTTATTGCTGTTGAGTTTTTTAGTTATTCAAATATAGTAGAATATACTTTTGAGTGTAACAAAATAATTCATACCTTGGCAATTAACATTGGCAAGAAAAAGGAAACTTTGACGTGTAACATATAGTGCTAAAGCTTTGATCATGACGTGTAACATCTAGAATTGAAGCTTTAACTTTAGCATGTGACATCGCTATTGAAGCTTTGGTGTGCAATATCTTCTATTGAAGTGTGTAACATCTGCTTAGACTTGTAGTGTTGTTTTGTTTTTCTTTTTTGTTTTTTTTAGTTGTTGTAAAGCGCAATAAACTAAATTTTTAGTTGTGCACTCCATCAACGTTTTGGGATTTTTTAAAAAAAATTTTGAGGCTATATCTGCGGATTAATAATTTTTGATATTTTATAGTTATATATATATATCTAAAAAATCTGAACGAAAGTGAGAGAGTTTTTTTCTTCAAAGTTATTAATCCCTTATTTTGTTCATCTTTTTCT
Organism: Theobroma grandiflorum; assembly: GCA_036013995.1. Lineage (NCBI taxonomy): Eukaryota > Viridiplantae > Streptophyta > Magnoliopsida > Malvales > Malvaceae > Theobroma > Theobroma grandiflorum. Next base: position 12,233,285 of record CP142132.1, on the reverse strand, counting down.
TTTTTTGAAAATTTTAGAATTCTTATTTTTTTTGTATTGATTTACATTTATAAAACCCAAAAGTTGATGGGTTGAAGTTGTAAGTGAAATGAAATCTGTGAATTAGAATACTGTCTAGAGTTGTTACACGCTATGTTTGCATGTAATAACTCTAATTTCCTTGACGTGTGTTAAATCTATTGAATATGACATGGCGTGTAATATGTTTTTGTACATGTCTGCATGTAACAATATTTTTTTTTTCAAAATAACGTAGTAAAATTTTTTTGAACATAACGTGTAATAATAACACTTTTCAAATATAATGTGTAACTTATTCTTTTGTATTTCATTAGAATATAAACTCTTAAAACCGTGAAACAATTTTTTTTTAACATGACAGATAACAACATTTTTTTAAAAATAACGTGCAATAATAACATTTTTTAAACATGATATATAACTTGGTTTCTATCTTTATATTTTATTTCATTATGAAATATACTCTTAGAATTAAACACCTTCATGATAGAAATAAAATTTAGAATAAAAAAAAATTTTAATTTTAAAATCAAAAATGAATTTAACATAGAAGGAAAGATATATTAAAAAATTATTCAATCTGAATGTTAGTATTGGCATGAAATAGATTTGGACAAAAAAATATTATTCAAAATTTTCAAATTTGGATAATTAACTTTTGGGATTATTTTATTTGTTACATTTCTTGTAATCACAAAAAAAAAAAGACGGGCAATAATTTTGTTTAATATGATGTGTAATAATAATTTTTTCAACACTAGAGGTTTCATTGAGGGTAATTTTATCCAAAAGTTTTATCTTGGCTAAAATAGTTAAAATTAAAAAAAAAATTATTTTGAAAACACTTTATCTTTGAGGGTTAAAAAAATTATCTATAATTTAATAGTAAAGAAAAAAAAATTATAATTATTTAAAATAGACAAATAGTTAAAATGTAGCACTAATTTTATCTAACATAATCGAGTAAAATCATGTACTTTTTATATTAAAAAATATAATTTTTACTTTTGTTGTATACAAAAATATTTGTTGACATGTTTTAATTTTTTTTATTTATTTTTCTTTTTACATTTGAAAAAGAACAAGCAAATAACCAAAAACAATAATGGAACAGAACTTTAGATTTTTTATTTTAATTGTTGGGATGAATAATGAAATAGTGATCATCAGCCATTGTAATTATTATTAGATGAAGGAAGACTGATACATGATACATTCATCCATGCTCAATGACCCTCCATTATATTTTATTTCTTTTGTTTTAAACAAATATAAACAGAATCAGAGATGAGACATACATAGAATTTCTTGGCATATTGGGAATTGATAAAATATCGAAAGAAAGTAAAAAAAAAAATAATAAATAAAAGAAGAAGAACCCTTCATTTGATTTCTAGCATTTGAATTCATTGTTGTGAAACATTATTGTAAGAAAATAATATAATTTGAAAATTTTTAGTATGTGGTACTGTTGGTAAAAAACTGTTCGGGAGAAATACATGATATTAAAACTATAGAATGAACCATTTTCTTATATTTTAAGAAAGATATTCAAACTAAAATTCACATAATACAAAACTGTGTTTGTTTGCCAAAACAACAGAAAAAAACTGGGTTTAAACAGATCAAATCACCTCACACCATCCGTACACATACTTATGAGCAGTGCAATGGAAACCCCATTCTGTGTCTTCTGGGGTTTTTGCTTATTTCTATAACTCAATACTCATTCCTAAAGCAGCAACTGCTCCAGGAGTACAACCCAAAGCCATTATGAGCGTCTTCAATTTGGTGGCCACATCCCTGCGTTTCTGGTAATTCTTTGATCTGTGCTCAATTTCGGCTGCTAACTAGGTGGTACGATTTGCCATGCCATATCCCCTACCCCTCCCACCATAACCATAGCCTCTTCCGTAGTAAGAACCACGTCCTCGACCACCATGAATAGGTCCACGGCCACCTCTACCACCACGATGCCATGAGAAATCGCCAAAGGTCTATACAAATGTCGTCAAAAGAAATTCTTATCAAGAATACGAGACCATGCTTGTTGATAAACACAACACATATTACCAAATACTAAGGCAGAGATTTATGCAAACCCCATCATATGCCCAGAAGCCATAACCAGGCTTGGTTTTAAAGGTTTTAGTTCTTTGGTCAAAGTCTAAATTCCAATTCCTCCTATTCCCCGCTGAACTTGTCATACACAAATAGAAAACAAAAGGACACTAAGCAGTTGTAAGTATATTTTAACTCTATATGACAACAGACAAACAAATATAGTGAAAGTTTCTTAAGTCAAACATGTACATACATATACATAAATATATAAATACACACACGTATATGTATAAACATACAAAAGAAAATATTTTTACAAATTTAAATGCTCAAATGATGTGAATAATGCAAATGGAATATAGTACCTCTGTATCTCTTCTCATTTGCTCCGAAAATCTAGTTCTCCTATTACGAGACCCATCATCAAGAGCATCGCAGGACAATGTATCAAAAAAATCATCTTTGACATATACAGGCTGCAAAAATGGAAAAATAGGGGTAAACCAAAAGAATTTATGAACCAAATAGTGCACACTTGTTTGGCACCAACATACACGCGGGGTGGGGAGACAGAACTTTCCTTAATCTCCACTAATGAGGATCCAACACTATCTTCATTTTGTAAATCCTCTTCCTGACCTCTGTTACTTTTGCCAAGATGACCCCAAACTTCATCCTTGTTAAATTTCTCATTCATCACTGTGAAATCAAATTCTTCTGTAAATCTGGTTGCCGAACGGGAAATCTACAGTAAAAAATTTTGACATTAAAACCAAGCCAAGTCATCAGACAGTATAAGCTATGAGACTTGTAAGTTAATGAGGGTTGGCAAAGCAATGACCAACAAAATAAAGGTCTTACAGTGCAAAACGGTTACAGACTTTTGGATAAATAAAAAGAGTTCCATTAATTGATAGAAGAGTACATTCATCTTTCCCCATTGGTTACATCATCTTTCCCCATTGGCTACCACAAAGCCATCCTTGATTTTCTCATTGTAAAAGGTTTGAGAATTAATTTAATTTATTGATTTTGCAAGCAATAAGCCATAATGTTCAAATGTGTGTTTTCCTAGTGGGATTTGGTTGGTAATATCTTTCCCTTTACAGACTTTTCAAGACCTTTAAACCAAACTTTAAATACTTAAGAACCCCAACATCATGATCAGTCAATTCCCATGATTATTCTCCAACAAGAATACACCATAAAGTTTACAAAAAATCTAGTTTGAACTGTTTGTTTTACCTCAACCTTTAGTTTAGAGTTAAGTAATCGAACTAAACTGACCCAAAATGATACCATGCAATCTGGAAAACACGCAGATGCTGCAGGCTCACACATACTAGAAGGGAAAACAAAGATAACAGTTTCAGATCTGCACATGCTCTAGTGATCACTTCCATGTGTTCAAGACTATCCATATACATACTCCATCCCATATTTATGTGGTGAAGCTAATCAAATATAGAAATTTCATTTGTAAAATCATGTTTTCACATGCAATCAATCTACTATAATTTTCAAAACGACCTGAATAAGTTTAATTGTTGAAAATGAAAGGGCAAAATTTGAATTATGAAATTTAAAAGGTGGGGCAACCAAGTTAAAATGGTTATAGACAATGAATTTCTCAAGTAAATAATATTTTCATATGTTGAAAGTTTGGGAGAATATTCTGTGGGGTTAAGGGGGTATTAAGGGTCTGAGAATGCTAAATGTTATTTAGGAATGAAGAGTCTTCTACCCAGATGAAGTATCAGTTTTTATTATCCCAAAACTTCAGAATATTCAATTAGCTTCCCTAACAAAGGTTGTACTCAAGTTAAAATATGTTTTAAGGCATGGAGTGCCATTGCAGAAACTTGCCCAAACTTCCATTCAACGTAACTTCATTATAGACACCAACTTAGCTAAATCACACTCAGAAAATAACATTGCCACCATATGCATCACAAATAACAATATGGCAATGCAAAGAAACAAAAAACATACCGCATTTCCTCTTCCTCTTTCACGTCCTCTATAACTATGATAACTGTGCATTGGAGCTCTGTGCAGCTAGGAGGGTGGTGAATAACCAGTTGCAAATGCACCAAAAAGGGGGGAAATTGCATGTCAGCATTCATGTAACCATTTCAAGCCAATATATTGATATGTACAAATTAAAACTATGAAACCTAACTATTGGGAAGGCTACAGTGCAACAACTAAAGAAACCTGGTAATATAATCTCTGAACAGTCAAAAAAGGAAAAAGATACATTGAATGGGCCAGTCACAATATGTCATAGATACTACTTTTACTGAAAAGAATAGGGTACTGACAGATAACCAACTTGATTATAAAGGTTAAGATACCTATAATTGGGCTTGGGACAGGCTCGGGTAGTGAAATCAAGTTCAAGTACCACCTTGGGTACCCGTTATCCGAACCCAATTACCATTTATAAATATTTTATTATTATTTCAATAATTAAATTAAAAATATACAATTTTTACCAACTTTACAAGTAATTTTTTTGGTTAAAAACTAACAAATGTATGAAAAGTATGGTTGCTCTAATTATTAATATGATGACATTAATATATTTAAATTAAAAAATTATTAGATTATTAATTATGTTTAAATAATATAAATTTCATATCATATTATAAAAGAATATAATTACTATTATATATATTTTTAATATAAATATATTTACTTTCTATTTTGTGTTAACATTACAAAAATTACAACTTATAAAATTAGTAATTATAATATATATACTATTGTTTATATAAACTTATAATATATATATATATATATATACTTAAAAAGAGCTTTTGAAATTAAAATAGTTTTGGAACCTAACTATTTTTTTTTTAATTTTATGAAATTAAGGACAAATCCATATAGTTGCTTACATTAATTCATGAAACTATGATTATTAATTAACTTATAACGTCTTTTAATATATATAGTTTACATATTATGTTAATTTATAAGAAACATAATTACTATTATATATATACTAAAATATTTTTAGTATATATATACTTTAAATATAAACATATTTATTTTCTATTTTGTGTTAACATTACAAAAATTATAACTTAAAAAATTATTAATTATAATATATATATGTATATACACCTTTGTTTATATAAACTTATAATATATAAACCTAACAAGAAATTGTGAGATTAAAATAGTTTTGAAGCTTAGTTATTTTTCTAAATTTCATGCAATTAAAGACAAACCCATATAATTAATTAAATTAATTCGTGAAACTATAATTATTAATTAACTGGTTAAGTGTTTTAATATATATACTTTGTATATATTAAGTTCATTTATAAGGAATATGATTACTATTATGTATATATTTATATATTAAAATACTTTTAGTATATATATTTATATATTTTAAATATAAACATATTTATTTTTTATTTTGTGTTAATATTACAAAAATTATAACTTATAAAATTATTAATTACAATATATATACCTTTGTTTATATAAATTTATAATATATAAATCTAAAGGGAAGTTGTGAAATTAGAATAGTTTGAAAATTTAGTTATTTTTTTTTAATTTCACGTAATTAAGGACAAACCCATATAGTTAATTAAATTATGATTATTAATTGACTTGTGATATCTTTTAATATATATATATATATATTTTATATACATTGAGTTCATTTATAAGAAATATAATTACTATTATATATATACTAAAATACTTTTAGTATATATATACTTTAAATATAAATATATTTACTTTCTATTTTGTGTCAACATTACAAAAATTATAATTTATAAAATTATTAATTGTGTTTGAGATATTTGTTTTTTATTATTTAAATTTAAATTTCATTATGTGTATTTTTATTAATTTAATTATTAGTAAATAATATAAAATATGTACGAGAAATATTATTGTATATAAATACGGATACACATTTAGGTTCGGGTAATTGTGTACCCATGAATAGCATTTTTATCATTTTTTACATAATCGAGTTTTTAAATAGGTTAAACTAATTATAAATTCGTGGGGATGTATTAGGGTTAGAGATAGGATAGTAATTTTAAAAAATATTCGGATAGTTAATAGAGTTCGGATACTTTATTTCTTATAAGATTAGAGTTCGGGTACCTCAAAATTAACGTGTACCTTACCCCTTAACAACCCTAGAAAAGAAAACATTGCTAAATTTCAATGAGTTATATATGGATTGGGCACTTAGCCACCTTGCTTTGAGGAAGTCAGAAGTTCGAAATTTCTTTAAGAAGTTAGCAATGCTAATTTAGGGGCACCAAGTCACTATGGTAGGTCGGATTTCAGAGTCAAGAAGTGAGGTTCCTTAAACCAAGAAAGGGACCAAAAGGAACTGAACTGTCCAAATTATACGTTCCTCGTATATTCACAACCCTCACTTTGCACAATAAAAGTAAGATAACGAAAGCAATACCTTATGATCTGAGGGTGAAGGTGAAGGCAATATCGGTTCCTGTCCTTCTGTTTTCAGTGGTTGTGGTGGTGCTTGTGCTAACAATGGTGGTGGTGCTTGTGCTGACACTGGTGTTGGTACTTGTGCTGGTGCAGGTGCTGTTGTTGATTCTGGAGATGATACATGAACAACCTCCACATCCTTCTGAGCTGTTTGTGAAGACATAGATGAGGATGCTGTGAGCACTCCAGGTTGTAAAAGCTGGCCTGGGGTGACTAAAGAAGGAAGCATTCCATCATTCAAAACTGAACTTGTCCCTATGGCGGACGAAGCAGAATCAGGAATGCCTTTGAATGGCATTATGGGATCAGGGACTGTCTTAGTTTTGTCAGAAAGAGACAACATGACAGCACTTTTATCCAAACTACTCAATGCAGATACCAATGGCAAGCTACTACTTGGAGCTGCAGTAGGAAGGGTTGAAGCAGAAGCCGTATCTGGATTCAAACTAGTTGAGGAGTCTGATACTACTGTAGAAGACTGGGCTGGAAGCACAGAAGATTGCAAATTCAGGGTGCCTGTACCAAAGGGTGGCATCAAAGTAGGAGTGTTTTCAGACAACTGATGAGCTGGCAAGTTAGAAACTGTAGTAGGTAATGACACATTCATGGCTGGATATTGCATAGATTGCTGCAGGGAAGGTGGCATTGACAAGCCAGGAGGGGGTTGAAGCACAGGTTGCTGCTGTGGAGGTAGACCATTCATTGACCCATAGTAACTTTGCCAGTACATAGGCATAGAAAGCCCACCGTTTGTGGTTGGAGCAGTTGATGAACCCCATGGCCCTAAATTTGCACCAGGTCGATATAATGGAAGACTACCCTGAAATGTTGGCCTGGCAATTCCTACAGATGAAGTTTGGGAACCTGGATCTGGTATAGATCCAGTACCAGAAGAAGGCAAGCCAGTGGACGCAATTGCTGATTGGGGATAGTGAGACTGCACAAGAAAGGAATTGAAACAAATGTCAGTGAATTTGACTAGTAAACATGAATCTATATTGAAGCTTGATAAAATAATAGAATCTCCATAACCCCAAAATGCCAATTTGTCATGCGCTTTGAAACAGCAAGCTACAGTAAAAATAAACTCAGAACTAGCCTCAAATTAATTTATTTATGCATATCTATACCATACATCTTGCAATAGATAAGACACCTTAGAGCACAGTGATGAACAAGGAGGGAAAGAACGGAGAAAATAGAATTTACAGGGAAATTAAGGAGATGATGGAAGAAACAGAGGAAATTGGAGAAATAAGAGAACTAGGGAGATAAGACAAGGGAGGAACATCCGAAAAAGGGACATCTCATAGCAATTTTCCAAGTTTCAGATAAGTTGTCATTCAGAACCTATCAAAAACTTAAATAGAATTGGTAGAATTGGTACATATAAGCAAAACCCTAAACCCAATTCAACTGCCTAGAAATTAAAATAGAACCAAATACATCAAACAAAACAAAAAATCCGTAACTATTTTAATCTTTCTTCGCTAGAAAGTACAATAAAACTGCAACTATCTGCATAGCTAGTGATGATATGCCAGATCCAGAAATATTTTAAATATCCTTCCATATAAACTTGATCATAATACTGAATCCAAAATAATATTACCGCTTTCAAAAGTTAGATTTTAGTTGTACATTTAATATATAAAAACCATTTTCTTTCTTCTACCTGTATAATAGCAGGATCATTGTGTATAGGTGCCGGGGTCTGAACTGGTGGTGAAGATTTAACCTGCAAGTCCTGTAAACAAATGGAGAAACAGAAAAAAAAAAAAAAAAACATTTTTAAGGCACTGAATATGATAAAAGGCTGATATAAAATTGGTGAGAACACGAATTTTTCTTTCTTCACTAAATGTAGATGGAATCAGATTGAAGTCTAGCAAATTACGCATCTAAACTACAATGCTTTAGTGAAGAAATTTTTTTTTTCTTTTCTCAACTCTTATGCAGATAAATCTAAAATGTTGGATTTAGTAGTGTGAAAACCACACTCTTGCCTAGCAGCATAATCACAACTTTCAATAACAACGTAAAGTTTTGCATCAAAGATTAATCTTACTTATGGGGTCACTCATAAACAGTTATCTATAAGTCAAGCACTAATAAAAAGGTGCACCAAAACCTTAGCCTGTTGACCAGACTGAGCTCCATGTACATATCAGTGCCAATCCTGCAATGCTGAGCACGTGCTTTGGCACAAATATACAACACTAATTCCGACTTTTATCTTACTGCACCTTGGCAATATGAAAGGCAAAAGTAAATAAAAGAGAGTATTTTGAATCAATGCCACAGCAAAACCATAGATCAATGGCTGCTAAGATATTGTGCTTGCCACAACTAGGCACCATAGTATCAAAAACCTCAATTCTACTAGTAAATTCCTCTATCATGACAAAAAATGCTCAAACTTGTCAGTGTCGTTGCAGCCTGTTTTTATATACCAAAGTCAATGATTATAGGAAAAAGATAAGAGGAAAAATTGAATGTCATAAAGATCGTTCAAGGACAATAGTTTTATCAAATGAATTTCTAACATCAAGAAAAAATTAAACCTTGGAAAATTTTTTAGTATGAGCCAAAAGAAACTTCTAACAAACTTTACAAGCAATAATAGAAGGGTGATCAAGCAACAAAACAACTTTGCATTTTCTAGCCTCTTTTGCCGTAAAGTCTGGATAGCAGATGAGCAACTTATGGCACCATAACTGAAGGAAAAGAAGATACTACCAACCAGAGAAATGCCCTTACTACTTTATAGCAATTCAGCATTTCCTCAAAATGGCCTCCTAACACCAAAATTCAAATTCATATTCTGATTCTTTATCCTTGACCAATTGCCCAAACATAAACTTCTAAATTGAAAAGGTAGATAGTAGCACTATCAATGCACATTAGTTCCAATAATATTTGGTGTACCTTGATGTCACTTCCACGGAAGAGTATGTACTCATAAACTTTATCACTTGGTGGAACTTGTGGACCATCTTTTTTTCGCCCTTCTGTTCCAAATGACCTTACTGCAATGTTAAGGAACACAAGATATTTAGAACCAGAATTTAGTTGCACCTTAACACCCAAAAGAACAACAAGAGTCACTAAAACATGGAATACAAAATGTAACAAATCGTTCTTCTGTTTAGCAATTTTCTAGTAGGCCTTTCTTAATCACAAGCAACAGAATAAAATCAGAAGCAGTAAGGTTCTCACATTTGGAGCCCTAAGAGCCACATCCCTCTCTAGTCTGAATGGGGCAATATTATATAGATGGTTACATCAATCTCTATCATCTAATTGCCCAAATTTATAATTTCATTTAAGAACAGATACAATTTCCTTTTTTTTGGTAAGCCATAAAATTCAATTTTTTTTAAGTCTCTATTATAGCAATCCATTTCGATTCTAATACTTAACTCTTCCATTTATCATTCATATTTTTAAATAAAGTTCCAACAATTCTCTTGTTGCTCCATAATAGCATTAACTACTTTGGCAAACCATTTTAGTATGGACCATTAACAATTAAAATTGCCAATTATTGTCCAAGTTATCCACCGCCAACTTAATTGCTGCCGCATAGTTGTGCAGAGAGCTGTAAAATGTAAAATTCTTATGCGTTTTGCAGTTGTAATGTTAGTAATAGGGGCAATAGTATGTTATGTATTCACTATGAATCATGATTTAAAGGTCCTATAATTTGAGATGTACACCAGCTGTTTGAAAGTAAATCAGCAAAGAAATTTTCTGCTATTTTTCTGATATGTTTTCAGCCCTATAACCTTCTCTTTTTTTGCTTCTCTAGATTACCTACTTGATTAACTTTCTCTTCTACAATCCTGGGTATTTAGTTCAGTGACCTTCTCAACTAATACCAGTTGCATAAAAGGTCGACATTCATCTCACATAGAAGCCTTTATTACACCCAACAAAGAACTTAAAACGGAAAAAAAAAAAAAAAAAGGAGAATTTTGAAAGCATCCCAAAATCAACCTCACAGTAACAAGTCAAAATAAATTATTTCACCTTAACAAAGAATACAAAACCCCAAAACCCAGGAAATAAAAAAAAGTTTTATTTTTTTTTGTTTTTTTACCATTTCTCAAACCGATGCTGGATTCTTCAGTGTTGATGTTAAAGAGAACACCTTCATATCTGATTTCAGACTTGGAAGTCAAGCTTATCAAGCTGCCTATATATGAATCAGGAGACCCAGCAGTAGAAGATCTGGAGCTCTCAGTTGAGGCCATGCCCCTTGGTTATTCTAACAATATTGGTTTTTTATTTTTTTGTCAGTGAAAGTAATAATCAAAGTAAAATGAAAGAGAGAAATGCTGTGCTAAGGCAAAACCTTTCGAAAAAAAGGCGTGCAAGCAAAAACCTTTTGAAGCTTTGTATGTTTGTTCTGTGCTTTTACATGTTGGAGCCCACTGGGTTTCCAGTTTTGGACCCTTCCACATGAAAACTGCTTGCTTTTACGTGGACAAATGATTTTTTCTCTTAAGGAACGAGTCAATAATTAATGCATATTCTGTCAAATAATTATTCAAGTTAATTACACGTGTCAATTATTTAAACTGATTTAACCAATAGATAGGATTATATTTCTCCAACAATATTTGAATAAAAAATCTATTACTTAATTTTTTATTAAAAAAATTATCCAATACAAAAAACAATTAAGTTTTTAAAACTATACAAACAAATTTAGTGAATCCTAATATGTCTATTAAAATATTTATTTAATAGGCACATAACAACTTTATAAATCATTTCACAACTCGTGGAATTCAAAACTCTATTTAATGCATAAAGTTTTATTTCTAAATGTGACAAAATTTCGCATCAAAATGATTTTCAAATAGTATCATTATTCTTCATTTCTCTCTTGAATTATTAATTTTAAGTTGAAGTTTGAATTTGGTCCTTTATGACTTCAGTTTTGATCAATTTAATCTTAATCCTTGTACTTTTATTTAGAGTCGAGTTAAGAATAGTTGATAAAGATGTTATATTTCAATGGTTAAATTCAAATTCATAATTATTTTATTGGTGATTTTAGTCACGTGACATATATCAGTACATGTATATTAAAAAACTATACTTTTAATAAAAATGTTAAAAGATTATATTTAAAATTTAAAAAAGAATAATTATTATTTAATTAAAATAAAATATTATGTTTTATATTGATATGCGCTATTATTTAATCCACCTCAACATTTCTAGGTCATCAATAAAATGTCACTTCATTCAAGTTAATAATCAAATTTTAACAATGTTATTAATTGTCCTTAAATCGAGTTCTAATAAAAGTGTAGAGATAAAATTCAGTTGTTTCAATAATTCAATGTGAAGTTCTCTATTTTAGGCTCTGTTTGTTTCATGGAAATTGGGCTATTAGAAGCAAGTTTTTGAAAAAGTTGCTAATTTACTAAAAAAGCTGATGCATTTTGTTATTTAGATGACTATGAAAATTTTTTTCTGCTGTTTGGCTGTTTTTTTTTTTTGAAAAATATGCATTCACATCAAAATAATAATACTGACATAACTATTAAAATATTTTATCAAAATATTGAAATTTTTATTGTTAACATATTAAAATACATATTACTAATAGTAATATTTATTATTAAAATAGTAATATTTTGATAGTAATATTCATTATGAAAATATTAAAAAATACTTGTATCATTAAAATATTATTATTAAATAGTAATGTATTACATTAAAAGTGCAGATTATTAAAATGATAAAACAGTATTTGTTATATTTATTTATTATTAAAATGATAGTATAATAATATTTATAATTAAATATTAAAAATATATTTGTATTCATATTTTAAAAAATATTTTGAAGTAAAATTAAATAAAAATAATTATATATAAATATAATAATATCTCGAGCAAAACTTGAGCCTAAAAATCTTGTCCAAGGCTTGGTTCAAGGAGGGAAGCTGGACCTGTGGACAGGTCAGGTCTAGCTTAAGTGAGCGTTTGTTTTGTAGTTAGTCAAGTACAGCATTCCGCTTTTGTAAAATGGAAGATAATTTTCTAATGTTTAGGCCAAGTTTTCATTGATTATTAAATGATTTTTGTTGATCATCTCATTTTTTGTTCAAGCCAATTTTCACGAAACAAAAGGCTACGGTGAAAATATTTAGAATTAGGGTTTTATTTGTTTATTTAATTTCTTTTTTTTCTTTTTTTCTTCCCTTTTTCTTCACAATAAAAAAAATACAGGAAAAATGATAGACTACTGTGAAAGCCTTATGCCAGATTGTATGTTGAAAAAGAGGTGGATGTCTGTTGTAGGAGCTACAATGTGATCTTTGTGGTTGGGTTGGCAATAAAGGATTTGGTTTCCAACTCACAAAGATGAGAGAACAAAGAAGTGGTTTTCATAATTAAAATGAAAGTTAAATTTTGGATCAATCTAATTGACCAAAAAAAAAAAAACTATCAATTTTAAATAAGGTCCTTTTAGTGGAAGATTAAAGTTGAAATTCAATGTTGACGGTTTTGTTAAGAGGCTAATCAAGCTTCTGATTAGTGGTGCACGGGCCTCTGTTTAGTTGTACTTGTATGTGAATCTTTCCAAACAGATCCTATGGATCGGTGTAGGGGAGCTTAACAATCAATTCAATGTAGTATTTTCCATCTTAAGTTTTCAACTCTCAGGTGTATACGTATCTCCTGCTCTTCATTGGCATTGGCATGAGTTGTGATGTTGTTAAGCTATTTTCTATTAATAAAATGAACTGTTTGAGCAAGGGATAGAAAAAAAAAAAAAAAACAAACAAAGGATGATTGCCTTTTTTAAGTAGGGTTTTGCTATGATAAGCAACTACAAGAAAACGGGGATTTCACGATGCATGTAACCTAGACAATGTTACCAAATTGACATCAAGCTGTCAATTCTCTGCATAATAAGATCCTAATAAATCTGCTTGGATCATCGTCATAACGTGCGTGTCCAATATTGTCTAATATAATATATAACTTTATAATACCAATCCAGTTTCCAATTGAAATTGAAATGTGGTTGAAGTTACCTGAGCTTAATGATAACTACTGTACATGTAATAGTCACTTTGAGTTTGAATACAATGATAAGCTTGAAAAATGAACTTAAATTTGAACTTAACTTTCGGAGAAAAAAGAATTAAGTTAACTCAGAATTTAATTTAAGTTTATGAATGATACAACAATCTATTCATACAAAAACTAAGCTTCTATTATATATTGAGACAAGTTCGATTATTTTATAAGCCAAATATGAAAAATTCTTTTATGTTGTCAAAATCAAAAGAAATATTACTCAGCCTAATTATTTCGCTCATTTGCAGCCTAAACACTTCTCATTTTCTGCCTCTCTCTTTTTTGGCAAGCATTAAATGAATGCAAAAGAAACTCCGAAGCTTTCAAATGTATAAGAAAATATATAATAGATAGGACACAGCAACTTTATTCTAGAAATTATGCATACGTTACATTGAATTTATGGCTTTGATATTTGCTTATATCTCACTTCTTATTCCACGCTTTCATCTGTGTTTAATTACTTATTTAATATGCTACAATCAAGCTTCTGATGTCATGAAACTTGCATACGTCTCACCAAATCAAGATTTTGCTAATAGTGATACTAGAGGTGGTTTAATAAGTTTAAAAGTTTAAAGTAAACTATTTAAATGAGACTTGTTTTATTGAAATTAAAAAAATTATTAAAATTTTATTCTTATTACTTCTTGAGATGTAAAATTTTTAATTAAATTTTTATAATCAAGTTTTTTTTTTTAATTTTTAATTGATAATATAACCAATCCTTTTAATCTTTCTTAAGACATTATTACTCTTAAATAAGATTTTAATAATTTTACTTTTGAAAAACTTCTTTCTTTTAAAGCAACACTTATAGGAATTGTTAATATTATTCTAAAAATAATATATGCATTTAGAAAATCATTGAGTCTTCTTATATGATTAAGTATGTTAATTGGATTATTTTCTTCCATTTGTATAATTTCTTTAACAATTTTTAACTCTAAAAATAAATCTGAACCATCAATATCAGAATAGTTTTCTAATTTTAAAAAAATTTAAGATTAAGGTAATATTCTTTCAAACTATTATTATCTAATGACTTCAACTTTTTATCTCTAAATTAAAAACTAAAACTACTTTTGTATATCTTAAATTGTTTAAATCTACTTTGAAGTGAAAAAACTGCTTGATCTAATATATGTAAGAAGTAATCAATTCTAAGTGATTCTTCAAGAGATCTAATTCTTTTATTATTATCATTCTCATAAAATTATTATTTTTCTATAAATAATACATATATCACAAAATTTAGGTTTCTATGTTCATTTTAGATGCAATTTCTTCAGAAGAAATTATAACAGATGCAAATCCATCTTTTTTATATTTTTCAAAAAAACAAAGAAGATCTTTTTATTGTTCTATAGCAACATCAATACAACTTTAAAAAAAAATAGCAACATCAGTACACTTATCTTTAGATTGCAAATTTTTACTAACAGAGTTAACAGTAAACAATATATCATACTAAATAGTCAAGGCCAACAAAAATTCAAAATTTTTAAGTTCATGTGTTGCTAAGCAATTAGCTTTACTTTTAGTTTTAGGATCTTCACTAACTTCTGCTAATTTCAATAAAGTATCTCTTATTTGTGGAGCTTGGAATTTTATTGCTTTAACACTTTCAATACGACTTTCCAAATGTATTTGTGACAATGATTTAAGAGTAAGACTACGTTTATTGTTTTGTAAAATTTTCCATCGTTTCGTAGAAAAAGAAAATAGTGAATATATACGTTGTAGCACTCAAAAAAATAATATAGCTTTATTGCAAGAATTTGTCATGTTACAAAGTACTAAATTTAGATTGTAACAACCACATGGTGTATAAAAGGATCTAGAATTTAAGTCTAAATTTTTTTTTGCACTCCTTGTTGCTCGCTCTTCATATTAGATTCATTATTATATCCATGTCCTCTTAAATTATTAATATCAAGCCCAATATTTTTTATTTCATCCACAATGGCATCAAAAAGACCTTTTTCAGTTGTATCATCTATTTTTAAGAATTCAAAAAAAAAAAAAAACTTCATAACTTTAATTGGACTTGATGAAATATTAATACATCATAATATAAAAGACATTTGCTTTTGATGAGTTACATCTGGAGTGCAATCAAGTCTTATTGAAAAATATTTTGCTTTTATGAGGTTTTTAATAATTTTATTTCTAATTTCACTTGCTAACAAATTTATGAATTCATTTTGTACATTATGTCCAAGGTAACAAGTATGAATTTTATTGTTTTTAATGCATCGAATATATTCTTGCATCATTGGATTAAATTCTACAATCATTTCAATTAGATTTAAAAAATTTACATTACTTTCTTGATAGATCTTTTCATTTATCCCACAAAAAGCCAAATTATTTTTAGCAAGACTTTTTACTGCAGCAAGAATTCTTGTTAATACAATTTTTCCAATGTTCTTCATTATTTTTTTTTATTCTTGAACACTTTTATCTATTGTTTTATTTTTCAATAATCTCTTTCTAAATCAATCTAAGAACTCATATTAGTAATATGCTCATTACTCATTTTATGACTCTTAAGCTTAGCACTAAGGTTTCTCTAATCTTTGGTGCCAGCATTAGCTAGTTTACTTGTACTAGAAGCCAAATTAAACAATTTGCAACAAAAACAAAATCCTTTATTTAAGTCTTTTGAATAAATTAGCCATCTTCTTTCATGCGTCTCCCCATTTTTCAACTTTTGAATATAGTATGTAATAGAAAAATGTCTTGAAAATTCATCTATAGGAATATCTATATCATTAACTTTAATTGGACCTTTTTCTACTAATAAATCTCTTAGATTTGTATTAATATTTATCCATTGACTTGGATTATAAATATTTTTAGGAATGCAGTCATTTAAATTAATAGGTTGATCCTCTTCATCATGATTTCTATGGTCATTTTGAATCTCTTCATGAATTCTATGATCATTTTGAATCTTATCATTAACTTCTTGTTTTAATATTTCATCATCATCTAACTCTCTAAAATTATTAATTTGTTCGTTTAAGGAACATTCATTAATAATTTTTTATTTATTATTTTTATTACTTGTAAAAAATTCATCAATTGCTTTTTTTGTAGATTGTATTAAACTTTCAATGCTTTATTTTTTTAAGCTTTAAATAACCAAATTCATAATTTTGATTTGACATATTTAAATATTTATTATGAGGAACAAAAATATATAACTATTATAATTAGCTTATATTTTTTAAATGGTTAATATAAAATCAACAATCAAAATTTCTAATTCAAATAAATCAAGTATCACATAAAATAAAGCCAATATAACAATATAATATAAACTTTAAATTAAAGTAAAAAAGTCTATAAAGATTACAACAATAGTATCTAATTGTTGAATACTTATTACAAACTGTAAATAAGGCTCACAGCTTTATAAAGATACAACGTAACAGACTTTTTGTGTATTTTTTAGAGAAAAATTAAAGTTAAAGGAAGAAAGAGCAAATGAGAAAAGAAAAATTTAAAAGTAGATATTATACATTTTAAAAAATAATTTTATATATAAGAAAAATAGCAATTGGAAATTATTAAATACGTTAATTGGAAATAAGAGAAATAAGTGAGAAAAAAATAGCAATTGGAGATGATTAAATACATATGATTGTTAGTTGATTGGAAATAAGAGAATATAATTAAGAATTAATAGCATTCTAGAAATTAGGAAGTGATAGAAAATTGAGATTTATTAGGCACATAATTAAAGAAGTAAGAGAATATGTAATTTTATTAATTATTTTTTATTTTTACATATTTTTAATATAGTTAATTATATTATAATTCTTATAAAATTATAAAGCCTCCCTAAATTGGGCGCCTAAAGCCCTTGCTTGGGTGGCTTCACCTAAGGGCCATCCTTGAGTGATACGAAGGTCCTAAATCATTAATGTCATGTTCACCTAACTTCTTTTTGGGAGCTCTAGCCGGTAGTGATGGAAACATGATGGCAGCTTGATCCTGACTATGACCAATGCCAAGATAATGTCCTATTTCATGCACAATTACCAATTTCAAGTCATTTGGTTAGGTGCAATAGGATTACGGCTTGAACTCTCATCTGCATCATAGTGAAATCTCCCATCATTTGGTGCAAAAGCATAAGCCAAAGTGTTCCTAGAGCCATCAAAAGGAATTCCATCCCCATGATCATTTCGAAAACTACCAATCCTAATATCGGCTCTTACACCTTGTACTATTTCTCGAAATCTGGATGGAGAAACAACTTCCCAGTTCAAGACAACTCGAGCAATGATGGGCCTTTGTACTTGTGAGCTGACTACCTAGACACCGGGTAGGAAATTGTAAATAGGTTTGTACCTACTCCATCTTAAAATTTCCTTGTATAAGAGTAGAGCTAGCCAATTTTTGTTGGGGGCTAAAGACAAAAAAGAATAAAAGCTAAAAATTTATAAAACTAATACTTTAAACTTAACCAACAATAATAAAAAGATTCATAATAGATAATAATTTTATATAACATATAAATAAAAAAGAACAAGAAAAGAAAAACTTATAATAGTCATTTAGGAAAGTTATGCTCGATGATATTTCCTAGATTCAAATTCATCAATTATTGACTCAGTATTGAAAAGGCTAGCAATGTCTTTTTCAATATAAACAACTAAATTATCTACAAACAACTCATCATCCATTTTGTTCTGAAGTCTTGTTTGTTCAATTTTCATTACTAAAAAAGCTCTCTCTGTAGTTGTTGTAGAAACTGAAAGAGTCAAAACAAGATTAATCAATCTATCAATCAAGTGGTAATTTCTTAACTTTTCTATTTTTGTTGATCTTTGGCACAATTTAGAAAGTGTCTTAATATCTTCAAAACCTTGATGATAAGGTATATCAAGCTTGTAATGCCTCAATTGTAATGTCAAAATAAGTTTTTTTTATTTTGTGAAATCCTAAGAATAAAAACTCTCTGCTAACTTGCAGATATCATCAATATTGAATGATTTGTAATTGTTATTAGGATCTAAAGCAGTGCTTAAAGTTAAAAGTTCCATAGTTTGCTCATTATCTTAAATTCAATTCTTGTAATTGAGAATCTATTACTACTATGAATTCATCAACTTGATAATGATGCTCTATAGTTACATTAAGTTGACGAGATCGATGTTTGCCCAAGATATATCGTGCACCCATGTCAGGAATTTTTGTCTTATTTTTTGACAATTTTTTCACATTCTCAAGCAAAATAGACCACTCATCATCTCTTAACTTCTGAAGAAGTGATTTTGTAGTAAAAACAAAATGAATTGCATTTAAAATATCTTGAAAATGTAATTATAATGTTTGACAAAGAATATTAATGATTCCCATAATCTTATATATCAAGTGTGATATGAAAATAAATTCAAATGGTACTAATATTTTAGTAACAGCAAAAGCATCACCTCTTTGTGAATAACTAGCTCCTTCGTCAATAATATTTCAATATTAGTGCAAGTTGTATTAAACATTCTCATCAAGCTACAAATGAAATGAAAGTGTGAGCTTTATCGAATATCTCTAGCTTTTTGTAGAGTTCGCACTTGATTTGCTTATCTAAATGTTTCAAGTTCATCATTAACAATCATGTTCGCAATGTCAATTGTTTGAGTAGCTTGTAATTGGTTATGCTTTTTGGAAGAAGCACTAACAATATTTACAATCGAAGTCAACTGTGTAAAAAAATGATAAATATGAACTATTTCTCTAAATGTTGCAACCAATGCTAATTGTAATCTGTGGGTATAACAATGCACATAATATACGTATGGACAATTGTTAAGTACCAAAGCTTGTAAACCATTCCATTCACCATGCATGTTATTAGCACCATTATATCCTTGACCTCGAATACTTTCAACTTGAAGGTTATAATGAAAAAAAACAAATACTAACTCTTTTTTCAAAGTCATTGCACTAGTATCATTAATATGTACAAGATCAAAGAAACATTCTTGAACAAAACCATCACCATAAATAAATCTCAAAATAATAGCCATTTGCTCTTTTTTAAACTCATCTCAAGTTTCATCAATAATGATTCAAAATTTACCATTTTCCACCGTCTCTCTAATTGAATTTCTCACCATATTAGCCAAAATATGCAAAATCTCCTTTTGAACATCATTGGATGTGTACTTAGCAACTCGTGGAGTATTTTCCAAGACAAGCTTATGAACTTTATGATTGTAAGATCTTAATAATTTTAGCATTTTGTTGAAATTTTTTCTATTTTTTGAGGATGAACTTTCATCATGACCTCTAAATACCCAAGCTTAAAAAGTTAACCATCTAACACAATCTATTAAAGTTTTGAGCCTAATTCAATTATTTAAGGTCCCTTCTTATGCTTGTCTTTTGATAAGCTTATCAATATGTTGGAACTTTTTCAATAAATCCTCACAAGATTTTATAGCAACATTATGTGGGGAATTTGAATTTTCCCCAACATGATTCAAAGTGGACAATTTTTTTCACTATTTACTTTTTTCCAACTTTTGAAACCTTTTTGAAATGTTCTTACCAAAAAGGTAGCATGGTAAATAAAATACAACATCTTTGTCACAAGAATGCTCCAACCAAGAAGGATATAATTCAAACCAAAATGCTTAAAAATGACAAGGGTGATAATCACCTGATAAAGGATATGTCTTAAAAATGGGTTGACATGGCTCACGTTTGACATAAACATGACAAATTTCATCCCTCTAATTGATAGGAAATTCCATATCATTAGTCATAATCCAAGATCATGTTCTACATGAAAAGCATCCATTTCTTCAAGATTGAACCTTGGATGTTTGATTCACACTACTCTTGTTCATAGGTCAAAGTATTGAGGCTTGGTGACTCAAGTGTAGAAGAATCATTTAGATGATCTACCTCTTTTCTTTTAAAAATTTTGTCAATTACTTTCAATTTATTCATAGTTTAATTAAACTTGAAAAAAAAAAATAATACAATCGACATCTAATATTCTTCTTTTATTTCTATTTAAACTTGAAATACAAAATATAAAACTATAATACATGAAACATAGTTAAATACACAATACAAGATTTCAGACAATGGTTAAATATATGAATGGTTAAATAATATAAAGATAAAAAACAAGACAAAAGAAAGCTTTACCTTCTCTTAACTTCATACAATGGTGGTGAGTGGTTTTTGTCCTTTCTTATCCTAGCTCACAAGCTCATAAAAATAAAAAGACACCAAAGAAAAAAGAAAAAGAAAAATAAAGAGAGAGAAAGAGAAAAAGGTGTAAAGAAACTTAAACTAGGATAAAGTTGAGTAAGTTTATGGAGTTATTTTATTATTTTTTATTTACATTAATTGTTAAATAAAAAAATTATTTTAAGAGGGCCCATTAAAAAATATATAATAAATAAAATTTTTTAAAAGTTTTAGGGGAGCCATTAAAGAAATATATATAATAAATAAATATTTTCAAAAATTTTAAAGAGTCCACACCCCCTGTCATGGATCCCACATCAATAAAAGATGAGGTAAGTCTTGGGTATATAAACATGAGTCTTCTACCGCCTATTAAGCATGTCTTTTGTGTTGGGAATATAGACTTGTGATTTATAAGCTTACTTAAGCTCTATTTTCAGAGTTTAAGGCCACAAGAGATTGGATTTAAATTTCGGTCTGTGACAATTATTATGAAAGCAGACTTAGATCTTCATTGATCTAGGGTTCCCATGAGAGATACATTGATCTAGGGTTCTAGGGTTTCCATGAGAGATATATTGATCTAAGGTTCCCATGAGAGATACAAGGGTTGAAGTAGACCCAGAATAGTATAAGGGTTCCCATGAGAGATACATTAATCTAGGGTTCTAGGGTTCCCATGAGAAATATATTGATCTAAGGTTCCCATGAGAGATACAAGTGTTGAAGTAGACCCAGAATAGTATAAGAGTCCCTTTAGTGTAAGAGTCTTCTACGAGTAAAAAGCCAATGCAATAGGTTGCACAATTAAATGGGATAAAATGTCATAGATCCCACATTAATAAGAGATGGGATAGGTCTTGAAAATATAAATATGGGTTTTTCAACACCTATCAAGCATGTATAGACTTACTTAAATTTTATTTTTAGAGTTTAAAGTCGCGCCTAACCTGGTAAAAAGGAATAGTTAGCATCTAATTGAAATATTTGAAGATCAATAAGCCCATTGAGAGTATCTCTTTTCTAGGCTTGTTCAATATTTTGGACGGATTTGAGTTTCAGAGGTATAGACTTAACTATAAAAGGTTGTAGAACAAGGAAGAGAAAGATAGCTCCAAAAACCTGATGAGAAAGTTTGGTATTCTACGTTTAGATAAAATTAACTTACCACATGTTACGGTTAAATAAATAAAAAGGAATAATACTTTTTATTTATTTTACAATTTGTTTTTCATAGACTCATGTAATAAGGTAATATTTATTATCTATTACACTCTTAAACATGCAAAGAAAGTAATATTCTTATTAGGTATTCTTCCTCAGTATCTCATGTAATTTCGAAGATAAAGTATATATCTCCTTCCCAAATGTACATTTTATTTTTTTACTTTATTAATAAAATTTAATAAAGTAACTTAGCGTTGCTAGAATTTATAACATTAAAAAAAAAAAGCTCAAAATTTCCTTACAAGGCAGAAAACATCCATGAGATGCTAGTAGGCCAGTTAGTTGTGTTCGCCTACAAATGAAACATGTTCATGAACAAGGTGTCTTATTTTCTACAAACAATCAAGAGTAAATTGTGAGAAATAACCTTGCTCATAAGCTGATTTAAAAAATATCTTCCCAAATAAAGTTATCTGTTTCTACCTAACAAGTAGCATGGGTAGATGAAAATGCCTTTAAAAAACATTATGGCAAATTAAGCTGTCGATATCTGTCTCCCGCCATTGAGAAAAATTAAAAATTAATGCTCAGTTGTTTGTGCTCGCTTATCTTTCTCTCTCAGCTCTCTAAAATATATCAACTATGTGTTAAGCACCATCGTCATCAACTCTCTCAGCTTTCTGAACTGTGTGAGCTCTGTCAACTCTTTGTTAAGTACCATCGTCATTGTGTCATCGTCTATCTCTCGCCATCTAGCCATATTGTCTTCGAAAAATAAACTCCATAGCGGAGATGACATCAAGGTATATTTTTGGGTTCATTGCTGCAACACATAAATTTGTGAAACATTTTGTGTAAATTAGAAGACAGATTAGAAACATTGCACAAAGTTGTTACAGGCCATGCATCTAGTCAGCGTGTGACCACATAAGACTACATGCACTTGGCGTGTCACTAGCATGTCTGCTTGCATTTGGCCTGTCACCACCAGTGTCTGCCTGCACTTGACGTGTCACCACATGTCTGTATGCACTTGACGTGTCACCAGCATGTAATTAAGTAAATTAAATAATTTTTTTTGTTTTCAAAATTTCAATGGGTTCCAATTCTACAACTTGTGATAAGACATGGTGGTCAGTGGGTGGATGGCATGTACGAGGGTGGTGAGTCACGAATGCGGGGGGTTATGAGTGATTTATCGTTTGCTGGTTTGATGAAGCTGGTTGAAGATGTTGTTGGGGCAAACTCAAAAATTGACGATATTAAGTTACATGCATTGATCAGTACACCTGGGGAGCTATCACGGCCAATTATCAAGGACAATGAGGATGTTGCATTAATTCTGCTAAAACAGAGGAATGTTCCGGCTATGAATGTTAGCATTAAGAGATGCGAAACAAATATTATGCCACATGAAGAAGCTGAGCAACATAGTAATCAGCATAATCAGAATGAGATTTACAATGCTTCACATATGCCAAAGCATTAAGTCCGTAACCCGCAATTGAGGTATCCTTAAGAGTTTGTGCAGCCCGGTAGACAGAGGACATTGATAGAAGAGTTAGGTGAACAATTCCGATCAGGATGTGAATCAAACCAATTAGTTGCTTCTGTTAAAAGAATGCAACGATCGGGTGAAACGATAGAGTGTGTAAAGGTTGTTTCAAATGAAAATACGACACTTGAGTATAATACTGTGACGTTGGATGTTAACACTGCGACTCTGGAGGATAATATTGCATGTGATAAGGGAAATGAGGATTTGTTTGATGCCGGTCAAGATAACTTTGATGACAATTTATATGATGGGCTTGACGAATGGGATCATCACAGTTCAGACAATGACTGCCTTTATGACAAGGACATTCCAATTTGCAATAATGTTGAAGGCGAAACAAAACCTGTTGAAGGTTTTGATGTAGGAAATGTTCAGTGTGATAACCCCATATACAATAACCCCATCGCTGGTGAGGACGGGATTCGTTCCATTGATACAATGCTCGATGATAGTTATCAGGAAAGGAGAAATGCAGGGATATCTTCTACGTGGTGAATTGTAGGTGCAAAAAGGTTTTCCTTCCAAACAATTAGCACTGAGGAGTCGACATGTCCCAATGATCACTTATACAAAGAAAGAATGTTTTCCTCGAAGGCGGAGTTGAAACGAGCTCTGAAGATGTTGGCTCTAAAAGAGCAGTTTGGAATAAAAGTAAAAAAGTCATGTAAAAGTCGTTACGAGGTTGGTTTTAAGGACAAGGCATGCAAGTTCAGTGTGCGTTCAACTAAGTTACCTGACGGATGAGGGTATTGGCAAGTTTGGACGTTCCACAAAGTACACACATGTACTGTTGATGGTTTGCAAGGGAGATTTCCAACTTCGAGTGCTAAGATAATTGGTGAACTTATGGCGCCCAAGCTTCAGGCTAACGGAGTAGCATTGAGACCTAAGGACATCATTAGTGAGATGAGGGTTTAGTGGGGATTGGATTGCTTGTATGGTAAGGCTTGGCAAGCAAAGGAGTATGCGGAGAGGCTTGTTTTCGGTCCCTCGGAGGAGTCATTTCAATTACTACCCTCGTATTTTTATATGTTGGAATAAGAAAATCCTGGCACAGTCACTGCAGCGTCTGATAAGGCTAAAAGATTCAAATATTGTTTCTGATCATACGGGACATGTATTCAAGGGTTTAATGATGTAATGCGTCCTACGGTTGCAATTGATGTGACACATCTGAAAGACATGTTCAAAGGTGTTCTGTTTGTCGTTGTATGCAAAGACGCGAATGAATGTGTATATCCAGTTGCGTTTAGCATTGGCCATGTTGAGGACGAAGACTCGTGGATGTGGTTTCTCAGCAAGTTGCATAATGTTGTTGGTTGTCCTGAAAACACAATGTTCATTTCCAATCAGTATCTTGGCATTAAGAAAGCAATCCAAAATGCATATCCAGAAGCGCACCACGGTTTATGCGGTTACCATTTGAAGAAAAACTTTAAAAACAAGTTCAAACGTGATGATGTTTCTATGATTTTCACCCTTGCTCGAGATTGTTATAAGGTTTCTAATTTCAACAAACATATGAACCAGCTCAAGCAGATTCATAAATGAGCCCATGTTGATCTTTTGAGAATAGGCCCTGAGAGATGGGCACGTGCATGTTCACCTGTAAGGCGCTTCCAAATGATGACCTCGAACATTGTTGAATGTGTTAACTCCTGCTTGAAGCATGCAAGACAAATGTCAATCATTGTTTTGATTGAATTCATACAAGACATGTTTCAGCATTGGTTCCATGATCAGTACGATGAGGCCGTCAAGGTGACCACGCCCCTCAGCCCTTGGGTTGCCAAGCAATTGAGCAAACACTTCAATGATGCACATCTTTTTGTAGTGAAGCCTATCAATCGAGTGGAGTTTGAAGTTAAAGATGGGAAGATGGACAGACTTGTTAACCTGTCCACAAAGACGTGTTCATGCTACGAGTTCCAAACAGATTTGCTGCCATGTAGCCAGGCCATTACAACAATAAGGTCAGAATATCTTTTCTTTATTTCTTATTTGATCCTTAATTGATATAGCATTTAGATTCTGCTTGAATATTGGGTTCATTGTATTTTTCAGTAAATGCAAACATGAAGTCATTGAATTCTGCTTCGACTACTACAAGACAACCGTTTTGGTTGAGGGTTATGCAGGGTCCATTCGCCCAGTAGGTCATCCTAGTGAGTGGGACATCTCCCCGTATGTGAAACAAATTGTCGTCTTGCCACCACCTTGACGAGGCCAAGTAAGAAGACTCAGGAGGAGAAGGATTCCATCCGCTGGTGAAGGCAGTCGACCATGCAGATGTTTGCAATGCAAGATGTACGGGCATAACAGACAGAATTGCCCATCTCTATTTGCAAATTCATCAACAAATTCGGCACCATCTTCAAGTCAATCAGTGCCCCCATGAGTGCGCCAATCGAAAGCATGTTCAATTTACAGAGAAACCAGTCACACACATAACAACTATCCAATCCAAAGGACAATGTCTGAAAACATAGGGTGTGTTGTGGACGAAGACATATTGTCAGCCTAGCTAACTGCAATTTATCTCTTGTTTTGTTAGGAATTGTTTCGAACTGTTTCGATCTTGGCCATTGACATTTGCATTGAATAATGATATTTGATAGAAACCAGTGTATAATAATAGCATTGCCTAGGCATAGAAGTAGTCAATAATTGACTTTAGCCACACCATGCATGGTCATATAGTTTGGAATGTAAATTGTCTAATCTTTGGACAACATATATAAGTAAAAAATCAACAATGTTACTCTACATTTCGACAATTGTAAAGCCAATACATTCATTACATTTTTCCTTAAAGCAAATCGCTTCAATATACATAAGGGAATTTAAAATATATATATATATAAGGAAATTTTAGTCAATTTACAACCGACGTTGCAAAACTATATCAATTGTCCACTTGGGTTTATAGTTTGTGAAAGGAAAAAAATGTGAGACGGCATGGTTCAGAGTTGGTGACACGCCTTGGAGGGAAGCAGTGACACTTTATGGTGCAGATTTTGTGACACGCCATAAAGGGAAGCAGTGACATGGCAGGGTGCAGAGTTGGTGACACGTCATGGAGGGAAGCACTGACACGGCAAGGTGCAGAGTTTGTGACATGCCATGGAAGGAAGCACTGACAGGTCAGGGTGCAGAGTTTGTGACACTCCATGAACGGAAGCAGTGACATGGCAAGGTGCATAGTTGGTGACACGCCATGGAAAGAAGCAATGACACGGTAGGGCGCAGAGTTTGTGACACGACATGGAGGGAAGCAGTGACATGATAGGGTGCAGAGTTGGTAACACGCCATGGAGGGAAGCAATGACAAGACAAGGTGCAGAGTTTGTGACACGACATGGAGGGAGCAGTGATACGGTAAGGTGCAAAGTTGGTGACATGCCATGGAGGGAAGCAATGACACGACATGGTGCAGAATTTGTGACATGACATGGAGGGAAGCAGTGACACGACAGGGTACAAAGTTTGTGACATGACATAGAGGGAAGCAGTGACGCGGCAAGGTGTAGAGTTAGTGACATGCCATGGAAGGAAGCAGTGACGCGGTAGGGTGCAGAGTTTGTGACGTGACATGGAAGGAAGTAGAGACACGACAAGGTGCAGAGTTTGTGACACGACATGGAGGGAAGTAGTGACACGGCAGGGTGCAGAGTTTGTGACACACCATGAAAGGAAGCAGTGACACGGCAGGGTGCATAGTTGGTGACACGCCATGAAAGGAAGTAATGAGATGGCAGGGTGCAGAGCTTGTGACACGACATGGAGGGAAGCAGTGACACGGTAGAGTGCAGAGTTGGTGACATGCCATGGAGAGAAACAGTGACACGACAGGGTGCAGAGTTTGTGACACGACATGGAGGGAAGCAGTGACACAGTAGGGTGCAGAGTTAGTGACACGTCATGGAAGGAAGCAGTGACACGACAGGGTGCAGAGTTGGTGACGCGACATGGAGGGAAGCAGTGACACGATAAGGTGCAAAGTTTGTGACACGACATGGAGGGAAACAGTGACACGACAAGGTGTAGAGTTGACAACACGCCATGGAGGGAAGCAGTGACACTACAAGGTGAAGAGTTTGTGACACGACATGGAGTGAAGCAGTGACACGGCATGGTTTAGAGTGTGTGATACGGCATTGCTTTAACATCTGACATGCCATGGTTTGATATATCAATTTACAAAACAGAAATCCCACTTACGTATGTGGTTGTTAACATCCCCCTTGATATATTCAACTTTAGAATTCTCCACTAGTCTAATAATTAATCTGTTTCTCTTCACCTCCGACTTGTAAGCAATTGTCCAACCTTGGCTATTTGAAATGCAAAGTCTCTTCATAAAAATTTACTCTTGCGTAATGATTATCTATGAAGACACTCTGGATTTCAAATAGCTAAGGTTGGACAATTGCTTACAGGTCGGAGGTGAAGAGAAACAGATTAATTATTAAACTAGTGGAGAATTCTAAAACTGAATACATCAAGTGCGGGATGTTAACAACCACTCCAAAATAGTCCAACCACTGCAAAAAATGCTCGGAAGAACTGCAACTGAAACATCGACAAAACTGCTTTAGAGGCAATGTACGGTCTATCTATGAGAACTAAGGAGTTGTGGACTATATATAGTAGAGGAATATAAACTGACTTTACTAGTTTAAACGTTTCGGCTACCACTGCGGACCTGGTCATGACACGCCAAGTGCATGCATACTGGTAGTGACACGCCATGTGCATGCATGCAGACATGGTGGTGACATACCAAGTGCATGTAGATATTAGTGATGACACGTCAAATACATGCAGATATTGGTGGTGACACGCCACATGCATGCATACTGGTGGTGACACGCCCGAATATGCAAACATAGTGGTGACACGTCAAGTGCATGCAAATATTGGTGGTGACACGCCACGTGCATGCATATTGGTGGTGACACGCCAGGTGAATGCAGTCATGGTGGTGACACGTCAAGTGCATGCAAATATTAGTGGTGACACGCCAAGTGCATGCAGATATTGGTGGTGACACGCCACATGCATGCACATTGGTGGTGACACGCCCGAGTATGCAGACATGGTTGTAACACGCCAAGTGCATGCAAATATTGGTGGTGACACGTCACGTGCATGCATATTGGTGGTGACACACCAGGTGAATGCAAACTTGGTGGTGACACGTCAAGTGCATGCAGATATTAGTGGTGACACGCCAAGTGCATGCAGATATTGGTGGTGACATGCCACATGCATGCACATTGGTGGTGACACGCCCGAGTATGCAGAAATAGTGGTGACACGCCAAGTGCATGCAAATATTAGTGGTGACATGCCACGTGCATGCGTACTAGTGGTGACACGTCAAGTGCATGCAGACATGGTGGTGACACGCCAAGTGCATGCAGATATTAGTGGTGACAAGCCACGGGCATATGGATTTTGATGCTGAAACGCCAAGTGCTGCCATTCGTTACAAACTGCGCCTCAAATGACGTGACACGCCGAGTGCATATTGTCAATGTTGTGACACGCTGACTTCTTGCAATTTGATTGCTAACACAGCACGACCCAACTAGGGTTACAGGCCGATTACACATTACCAATGGCGTGACACGCTGAGTTATTGGATTTGTGTATAAGTTTGTGTATAAAAACAAAAGAAGATTGTCTATACAAAATTTTGATATAAAAAAAATATAAGGATACAAAATTACTTAACAAAAATAATGTATTCCTGTATAAAATTAATTGTCTATACAAAAAAATTATATTCTGTATAAAAATATAATGAAGTGAGTATACAAAAAATGATTATATTATACAATTTTTATTTCCTATGATTGTGTATACAACAAAAAAATTGTCTCTAAATTGTATTCTATATAAAAAAATTTATACAACTAACTGTCGATATGTTCATGGTTCGCTCGCACAACTGTTGGAAAAAATTCCGTGCGCGTATTGGAGACGCAATTTTGCAATCATATTCTGCTTAACTCTTATCGGGTCCGATTGCAAGATTGCGTCAATGTAGCTTACCATGAACATGCCGCAGCTGACACTATCCTCTTGTCGAGGCACTGAAGGTTTGGGCAAAGAAATTTCCAATGGCATCGACGTCAAATCTTGTCTCATCCAACGTGTTTTTTTGAAATACCCGGCTTGGTGGCAGATGATTGGGAAAATTGTCGTAAGTGGCTTCAACTGCTCCGCACGAACTCCGTTATCCTTAGCTACCAAAGTTGTTGGGAGTCCACCACCTTGATCATCTACTTTCCCAAATTGATCTTTGCCACCACCCAATGCCCACCCACATTGCAAAGAGCGAGGATAAAATCGACCTTTTCCCATTTCTTGTCGTATGTCAACCTTTCACCCTCCACATACCCCCATAACTCATTCGAAATTTGTATGCTCGATCGGCATCTTCTGTTTGATGTGCCAAGTGTAGCATATGGATGGTGTCTTGTAAAAAAAAAATTACATTGGTTTAGACTTGATGCACTGAATGCTTAAAAAGAATTGAAATTTTTTTCAAAAAACTTACAAAGAATATCGTGTCAACAACGCATGCACAAGCAGTGTAATGCTTCAATTTCGGCCCTATCTCACGCTTGCACAAAACACTGAGGCATGTGTCGATATGTTCATTTGTCATTTCTTTTCGAAGATCTTCTAATAATGTGAAGAATTCAGCACCTTGATCCCTTAAGATTCTGACATTACGCCTGTATATGTAACAAAATGAATTTGATAAGCGATGATAGATGAATGTTTCATTAAAAAATAATAATGAATTAATATTTACAAGCTTACCTCGCAGACTGGTTCTTCTTGAAGGCTTTGTAGGCTTCCATCATCGTGTCCTTCACCTTCCAACAGCTCAATGAGGGGTCGATATACGGGCTTTCAAGGTATTTGCTCGCCATTATCACCCGTGCCCGTTCAGTAGGGTCGGTAATTGTTGCTGCAAGATGATGGTAATTGGAGGATAGTGGTGACAGTTGTAGTGACCTGGTGGCTTCGAGAGTGCTTTGAGGAAGCTTGCCTGATCCTGTTGCTGGAAGCACGACGATCACCCAGACTGAGGAAGATGCTCTACGACTGACACAGCTAACTGAAGGTCTCCTCCTCGTCTGGCGAAAGTATCCATAATCGGATCGACCTCACCAACCTCGTCTCCTTCAACATCATCTGATTAAAGGCTGGCACCATGCTCCTCATGTTGCCCATCATCAAGATCATCGTGATCCGCACTAACATTGTTGGATGAAAGACCGACCTACAGAACGAGACAAATGTGAAAATTCATAGCGAATAAAAAACCATAAACCCTAAATTCCATTAAAAAAATTACCCTAAACCTGATAAAACTCAAGACCTAAAATAGCAAAATACAAGCGTAGAAAGATTAACGTACTTGTGATTTCAGCTTGTCTAGAACTCGTGAAACGATACGATCCTCTAGCGTTTCAACTGCAAAAGTCAATGACTGAATTGATTCCTTTAGCTCCAACATTTGTTGCATGATTTGTTGGAGCTGACGTTTTGTGACTATGCCATCATTGACTCTTGCTGACTGGGTCAACTGTAATAACATATATATTAGTGGTGTTATTCTATAATCATATAAGAAACGTGTGAACAACCAAGATAACAACTTTAATATCCTTACCAGTAGCTCATTGGCAATATGCGATTGAACCGGAGTCAGAGCCATCGCTGGTTGAGGATCGGACGTCATCTCCATGAACTGCAATGACATAAGTTACTTTGTTACTAGATAAACATATGTGGAAACTTTGAACATAAATCGTTAGAACCAAACTTACCGACGGCTCGATACGAATGTGCGTCTGAGGATGACCAATGGGTGGTTGTGGAGCTGTCGTCGCTTGGTCCAACTGCAAACACATAAATGTTAGTAGATAATCACATATCAAATGGATGGAAAAAATGTTAGAACCGTAATTATCGACTGTTCACTTCCTGGACTATGGTCGTCCCCTTATTCCATCAACTCAGGGGCTGACAGCTCATTAACAACAGGAGAAGCAGTGCGCATCTGCTTAGTGGAAGAGGTAGATATTTTCTCCTTTAAGATTCTCCTCTTCACCTTGGCAGTGACATCAATTTGATCAGCCCGATCTTCCATGTGCCCGATTGGCACGTACTGGTGGCCCTCCGATAATGACACATCGAGGTCTACCAAATACTCCCAGTTGGCCTCCTCCGGGGTGATCTCCAATGTCTCCAGTGCCCACAACTGCAAATAAAAAAAATTATATTCTAATTAAATTTGAGGTAAATTTCTTATACAAATATGAAGAAAATATTTGTAGCTGTTCACTCACATGCTTAGATGACTCCAACTTCTCAACTGCCTTATGCAAGTCTTTTGGCTTCTGATTGCATTGCCATCTGCACATTTGTGGGTAGACGTTTTCCTTTGAAGCAGAGGCGGCTACTATTTTTTGCAAGGCCGAAATTGTCTCCAATGCCCAAAATTGTAAGTTAATTGTAAACATTATCAAATGTAAATGATAAAATAGTGCAACAATAAATTATTTTCTCAAAACCAAACAGAAACCGTAAATGTGACCATACCTGTATCACCCATACGAAGCCGTAAATGTTGTACCATAAACAACTTTCCTTTGTTGTGCTTGAGGTAGGCACCTCCAACCCTTTCAATAGGTAGTCCAAGATGAGCCTTCAAACATAGTGGCTCCACGAAAATCCGTTCCAAGCGTCAAGGTCCTCAACCAATGACAGCAACCAAGGCGTCACCTGTCTACGGTAGTCTTGCCCAAATAGGATGTTATTTGTAATCAAGACGAGTGCCATTTTGGTCGTGTCTCCTTCTCGTTGGAAGTTTCTTCCGCAGAACATATCAAGTAAAGCTTGCAACTTAATGCTCTCCTGGCCTTTCCAGTATCTCGCATGAATTTCATCCTCAACCACCTCGTACGGACATGCGAACACATCGAGCATTGGATCGAACTTCAGCCCGGTTATAAGGCAAAACTTCTGTTTCGATATCCGCACCTTGCTATTGCCAATAGCAAACCATAGCTCCTCCTATGTTGCCTCTCTCTCAATGATTCGACGAATCATTATGTTGTGAAGGAGACCAGCGCTAAAGTAAACTTGCGGATAGACATCAAAGAGCATTCCGAAGCATCTACGCCTCACTATATCGAACTCCCCCATCTCTTTTAGAGTCTTGTTAATGTAATGGAGCTGGGACCACTTACAGTGGGTGTTTATTGCGACATTGAACACCCACTTCTCCCTCAGCATAATGAGGACACTGTCAAGATCCTCACATTCTCTACGATGCATCTCCATCACATGGCACACGTGCAGGAGTCAGTTAACCAATAATGTGCCCAAAAAGTATACTAACTAAATAAATAATTGTTCTGACACGCCACGCATATCAAGTAAAATGTTGTCACATGCCATGGATATCAAGTGAAATGTTATGACACGCCAAACATATCAAGTAAAAATGTTGTCACATGCCATGCATATCAGGCGAAAATGTTATCACACGCCATGCATTTCAGGTGAAATGTTGTCACATGTCATGCATATCAAGTGAAATGTTGTCACACACCATGCATATCAAGTGAAATGTTGTCACGCGCCATGCATATCAGGTGAAATTGTTGTCACACACCATACATATCAGGTGAAAATGTTGTCACACGCCATGCATATCAAGATGCATATCAAGTGAAATGTTATCACATGTCATGCATATCAAGTGAAATGTTATCACATGCCATGCAAATAGGACACTTAATGTCCTCACACGCTAAATCCCAAAGACCAGTCAACCCAGCACCACTTTAACACCAAAAACCATCAAACTAGGAGGAAAACAGTTTAAACTTAACAATTACAAAAAAACACGAACATATGTATCACCCTAAACTCAGCAAAAAAAATTACCGAAATCAAATAAGTTTTTTTTGTGGTTTTTTTTTTCAGGCTCACTTACCTCTTCACTGATATCCGACATTATTCTTCCTGTTGCAGTGGTGTCGTTAACTTTCTAAACCATGAAGTCGAACTCTCTTCTACCTTTCGCAATGAGAAATGAATCAAACAGCCCTTGGTTCACACACACAGACGTTTATGAATGAGGAAAAGAGAAAATGAAGTGTTTACTGTGAAAAATGAATAAATTAAAACTAAAATTAATATTCATAAAATATAAGGCAAGTCTAAACAGTTGCCTCCGAAACTGCTCGTTTTTCAATCCGGCGTGTCAGCTTTTCAATTAATGTCATGTCACGTATTTCAAAACAAACCATCGCCTGTTAGATGTTAAGCAATGCCGTGTCACACACTCAAAACCATGGCGTGTCACAGATTCCCACCATGCCATGTCACAAACTCTAAACCCCGTTGTGTCACTGCTTCCCCCCATGGCATGTCACAAACTCTGCATGCCATTACGTGTCACTGCTTCACTCCATGTCGTGTCACAAATTCTGCACCCTGCCATGTCACTGCTTTCCTCCATGTCTGTCATAAACTCTGCACTTTGCCGTGTCACTGCTTCCCTCCATGGCGTGTCACCAACTTTGCACCCTACCGTGTCACTGCTTCCTTCCATGGCGTGTCACCAACTCTGCACCCTGCCGTCTCACATTTTCCCTTTCACAAACTCTAAACCCAATGGCTTGTCCCGATTGCTGTAGCACGACCATTTCGTGCTTTGCATTCACGTTTTTCTCCTTTCGATTCACCTCCGTAAGTAGGATTTCTGGTTTCATATCATTCTTCAAGCTTTCGATTCATCATGACCACCTCCCCTTCTTCGTTCGGTTTATCTGAATGCCATGTCCAAATATTCAGAAAAACCATCTCATGCAACATTATTTTCTTTTGCACACACTTCTCCAAAAAAAAAAGATGTTTTGCGCAAAAAACAAATATTCGCTATATTCTTTGCATAATTTTTCGCGATCTGGGTGTTTCGGAGTACTCATCAACAAAGATGTCTTATTAAGGATATTTTTGTCCGAAAATGAACTTTAATGGCTAAAAATAATTAAAATTATTTGACAGGTTATTTCCAAACACACATTATTTTTTATGGCTAAAAAAAAAAAACACCCATCAATAATCAAACACCATTAAATGCAATGGTGGAACCAAAATTTCATTTTTTGGAGATAAAAACAATATCTATAAAATAATTATATTAAAAATTTAATGTTTGAAAGAACAAAGTTATAAAATTTTAAAAAAATACAAACAAAACTACAACATTGAAATAAATAAAAAAATTATAAAATTTTAAAACTTTGAGAGAGATGGGCCCCTACTGGCCCTTTCCGTCCACCTTTGATTAAATGATAATTATCATCCTAGTTTTGTGTAGCACTCAATTATTAATTCTGAACTGCATGTGTAAATGGTAATTAATGAGTTCCTTTGTCTCGTAAATATAGTTTTAGTTTTATTTTTTTTTCAAAGTTTCAATTTTGATTTTAATTCTTTTAAATATTTAACTAAATTGAATTTTAATAATTATGTATTTGAAAATGATTTTATTCATAGTTTTGAAATGAATATTTTTAATATTAATTAGTAATTATTTATAAAAAAAAGTAGTCAAATTTAGAAAAATTTGATTAAAAGAAGTAAAATTTAGACCTTAATTATGTGTTCATGCACAGCTACGAATTCCACATCAATTTGGTTCATTGTGGTGGGATTAGTACTACAGTTCTCATCTGCATCGTAATGAAACCTTCCGTCTTGGAGCGCAAAAGCGTGAGCCAAAGCGTTTCCCGGGCCATCGAAAGGATAGCTATCCCAATGAAGCGGCGATGAAACCCCAGTCACGATATCGGCTTGGGTGAAATCGGTGCCTTCCGGAATGTGAATTGGGAAACAGCCGCCATTTCTCGAACGCCCTGGCGATGATGGGCCTCAATTGTAGAACAGTGATCACTGTTGCACTGGAACGGAACGTGTAGGTGAGTTGACGCTTGCTCCATTTAGGCATCCCATTGAAAAAGGTATAGTTAGCTACCATGTTAAGCTTGCCATACGCAAATTTTGAGTAGTTAAAAATATCAGCAACCCCACATCTAGGGATCAATATTTCTTTGATGGTATCAGGGTCGATTCCCCCCGTTACCTCGAGAGTCGAGATGATAGTTTTCCTGGTATTTTTTGGGGGCGGATTCCAACGAGTCGTCGTAAACATCAGTGAGATTGATGAGATTGGGGTAATACCCAAAGGCCTTGAAGTATTGCTTGACCTGATTAATTAAGCCCTTTAACATTGTATCCTTTTTGAGCTCCCCGTAGATTTTGGAGGGAGTTGGAAAATTGGATTTCAGACTTGACCACAACAGCTTGAACTATAAGGAAGAGAAAGAAAGCTTTGGAAATTAGATGATGAGAAAGCTTGGCAGCAATTGCTTTTGCTAGAGGTAGTAGAAGAAAATTCAATTATAGGAATTTTTGTTGTTTTTGTAATTAAACCAAAGCCAAAGATTGGCTACTTCTTAAAGTCGCTTTGAGTTAGAATAAAGCGATAAGCTTGAAATACCAACTTAAATTTGAACTTAACTTTACTGAGAGAAAAATAAATTTAAGTTTACTCAGAATTTGATTTAAGTTTGTGAATGATACAATGATCCATTCATACAAAAACTAAGCTTATATTATATATTAATCCAAGTTCGTTTATACTTTAAGCCAAATATGAAAAATTCTTTTAAGTTGTCAAAATCAAAAGAAATATTACTCAGCCTAATTATTTCGCTCATTTGCAGCCTAAACACTTCTCATTTTCTGCCTTTGTCTTTTTTAGCAGGCATTAAAAGAATGCAAAGGAAACTTCGAAGCTTTCAAATGTATAAGAAAATATATAGATAGGACATAGCAACTTTATTCTAGAAATTATGCATACGTTTCATTGAAATTATGGCTTTGATATTTGCTTATAGATCACTTCTTATTCCACTCTTTCATCTGTGTTTAATTACTTATTTAATAAGCAATAATCAAGCTTCTGATGTCATGAAACCTGCATTGGTCTCACCGAAGCAAGATTTTGCTAAAATCCATACAGAGCTCTTAGACCATTAATGTCATCTTGGCCTAAGTTCCTTTTGGTAGCTCCAGCTGGTAGTGATGGAAACATGATGGCAGCTTGATCCTGACTATGACCAAGGCCGAGGTTATGTCCTATTTCATGCACAGCTACCGATTGCAGGTCTATTTGGTTAGGTGCAGTAGGATTAGGGCTCCAATTCTCGTCTGCATCATAGTGAAATCTCCCATCTTGTGGTTCAAAAGCATGAGCCAAAATGTTTCCAGGGCCATCAAAAGGAAAGCCATCCCCATGATCATATCGGTAAAACCCGATCCTGATATCTGCTGGGTTGCCTTGTGCTACCTCCTGGAATCTGAATGGAGAAACAGCTGCCCACGTCTGGAATGCCCGGGCGATGATAGGTCTTAGTACTTGTGGGCTAACTACCTGGACACCGGGTAGGAAATTGTAGGTAAGTTGGTACCTGCTCCATCTAGGATTTCCAGGGAAAAAGGAATAGTTAGCAACCAAGTGAAATATGATGCCATGAGGAAGTCCCCCAGAGTCATTAGAGGTTCGGTTAGGAATGATATCAGGGACACCACATCTAGGGATCATCATTGCTCTAATTGTATCAGAGTCAATCTTGCCTGTTACATTGAGATAATAATTTTGTTGATATGCTTTAAGGGCAGACTCTAAAGAGTCGTCAAAATGATCGTCAATAAGACTGAAGTCATTGGGGTAGTAACCAAAGGCCGTAAGGTACTTCTTGACTTGACGAAGCCCATTGAGAGTATGTCCTTTCTGAGCTCGTTCAAGATTCCGAAGGGATTCGGGTTCTAGAGGCTTAGACTTAACTACAAAAGGTTGCAGAACAAGGAAGAAAAAGAGAGCTCCAAAAACCTGATGAGAAAGTTTTGGTGCCATTGCAAGCTAGCTAGGTAGTAAGATCAACTATTGCTTTGGTGTTTTGGGGTGCATTTTAGTGCTTGGCTTCATGCCTATTTATACTAAAATGCTGGAGCATTGAAGTTTAGGCTAGACTATTTCGGTTTTCTACTTGGCGATTAGGTCACCACCCACTAGATGTGACCACCGTACCTTTGATTAATTTTCACTAAATGTGAGTTCGGTACCTTTGATTAATTTTTCTAGTTCATTAAACCCATTTAATTTGATATATTTTTCTTATTTTGTTAAATATAAACATATAATACACATATTTCAATTCATAGACCCATTTGATTTGTAACATTTATCATGATTATCACTAATGAAATTCATGCTTTTCCAAAAAATTTTTTTTTATCAAGATTAACAATTAGATCCTGTGAAATATTATCATGAAATAGGTAAGTATATTACAATTGAATTAATATTTTTTTTTGCGTATTTATTAGTTAGTAAATATGAAGAAAATATATCAAATTCATATTTTAATGTAATTTTTTTAACTTTTTTAATCAAATAGGCACGTGATCATTAGGTTCTAATTTTAATATTAAAATTTTAATAATTTAATATATATTTTTATACATAGATATATATATATATATATATATATCTTCCTTTAAAACCAACCTACATTCTTTTATGCAGTTTGGTATCTACTCTCGTTTCTAACCATTTACTTTAGATAAACTAAAAAATGGAGGGTGGAGATATTGGAGAATTAATTTAGTGTCATTAATTTTGGCACATGGCATATATATATATATATATATATATATATGTTTCCCTCTATCATGGCTATAACCAGAGCTGTTGCTCAGTTGCACTTCTACTTCGTATGGATAAAGGCATTATCCTACATCAACTACGATTGGCAAATTACGATTACATGTGAAAGTAAATTTTTTTTTGTTTTAGTTTCTATATATTTATATGCAAGAAATTTTTTTATTTATATTTTTTATTGTTTCTATTTTATATTTTATAAATTCACTTATAGTGAAAGTTTTAAAATTAATCATCTATGTAGAAGTTAATAGTCCGTAGAAAAGCTTCGCAATATTAAAGATATTTTCAACGAATGGTTCAATAACTGATAAAAGTGACCCCAACCTACAAAAGTAACCAGCCAATAGTATGCGAACTTCTTGTCAACCATACAAGAAAAGTAGTATGCTAACTGATCAGGGCCTTGGACTTCGATGAAACCAAACGGAGATCGTGCAGGTGGCTTTCTAGAAGTAAGCAATCCAGAAATCTTCATTGGCTACCTAAACATTAGCATCTTTTTTTGCGCCTTTCCTTTTTAATGCGCATTAAATATTTAGCAACTGAATATACTCTGTTGGTAAATTTTATTAATATTTTATTAATGATACATAAAAATTTTGATTATTTTTAATCCGTTGGTATTTTGTCAACAATCGGTCCAAAATTACTAACGGATTTTTATCAATGGACTTGATTTTGTCATTAAAAGTCCGTTTTTCTGATAGTGAGTGAAACTTGAATAATATGAATTTGATAAAAGGTATCAAACACGTAACCAGCTAACTAGTTAGATGGAAAACTTGCTGATTATAGTGTCAATAATTGAAACATATCATGAAAATTTTGTTTTAATATGAATATGGATATAATTGAATAACTATTATTATCTTATACATTGATGTTGTAGTTGGAAAAATTTTTTAACTTTTTGTTTATATGCTTGTCACGCATTCAATCTAATTATAAATTAAATTGATATATAACAATCATGTAAATTCACATATAGTAAATTTTGAAAGTTCATCATCTATTATAGGATTATAGCTCATAGAAAAACTTTATAAAGTTTAATAAGTGATTTAAGGGATATTTCTTACAAATGATGCGATAATTGATAATAAGACTGGATCAAACAACCATTTTAGTTTGCATGCCCACATATTTGTACCATATCTTTAATTTACAATCAAGATATTTGGTGTAAGACTCGATTCTATAAAGTATATGTCATGCTATCCATGTGTTGGATGAAATGTTTATATACTTGAATGCCCCTGAAAGGTATTGAAAGTCGATATTACAACTAGAGGGATGACTAAGTTGATTTATACATCGAACTAATCAAAATAGGAATTTTAAGGTGAAATTGAGAATTTCACAATCTAGGGATGGCTTAAAATGGGGATTCGGAGTTTGAGTGCCGATTTGGAATCATTCGGGAATATTGACCGATTAGGGGTAAAATGGTCATTTTGCCACTTAAAATCTAAATTGGGTTATTTGATGAAAATTTTAATCGAGATTAATCATTTGAAGTATAATATAATCATTGGAAGTATAATAAGAGGTTTAGCAATGAAAAAAATTTTAATTCTTGGTATTTTTGAAGCATAGGGGCAAAACGGTAATTTTACCATCCGAAGACAAAATTTGATTTTTCGAAAGGATTTGGATTAAATTTGATTAATTGAAGTATGATATGAGTATGGGGAGTGAAAAATATGAATTTTGGTAATTTTTCAAGTTTTGGGGTAAATATGTAATTTTTTATTTTTACGGGGGTAAAAGTGTAATTTTTGAAAATTTACTCCACTAAGATTTTGGTCAAGTCTAGAAACTTCATTTAAACTATGGATAAGTGAAGAAAAATATACGGTGGATAAAG
The DNA here is from genome assembly GCA_036013995.1 of Theobroma grandiflorum. Taxonomy (NCBI): domain Eukaryota; kingdom Viridiplantae; phylum Streptophyta; class Magnoliopsida; order Malvales; family Malvaceae; genus Theobroma; species Theobroma grandiflorum. Next base: position 12,192,942 of record CP142132.1, on the reverse strand, counting down.
AAAGTCAAATGGATGATTAATAAATAAAGAATTAATAAAAATTTCACATGTGTTAAAAATAAATAATATTTTATTAAGCTTATAAAAAGGCTTAAAATTTAGCCAAAAACTCTTGTGATGGCCGGCCATAGCAAAGCAAAGAATGAAGAAAAGAAAACATAAACCCTAGGTTGAAAATCAAGGGGAAAGAGAGAGAATTCAAGGAATCAAGCTTAAAAAGGTAAAATTTCTTGATTTTTCTTAGTGTTCTTTACTACCCATGCTTTCTTTTCCATTCTCCATGCAAAAATCACAAGTGGGTATGACACACCCATGCTGGCCGAACCTCCATGGAGGGATTTTAATAGATTTTAGGTTGATTTAATGTTTTTAGTTAGGTAGAAATTAAATATAGCAAAATCTAGCAAGAAAATCGATTTTTCCTCTTGAAACTCATTATGGCAGAATATTATAAGGGATGAATGGCTGCTGAAATTGATGCTAGATTGAGATATTTAAGTGGGATTTGATGAATTATGCATATAGAAATTAAATGGAAATTTTTGGTGCAAAGATACAAATTTTACCTAATAGGGGTAAAAGCGTAATTTGTGGTTTATGACTGATACACTGACCTACATTTATATTAATTGAGTATTGTGGATATAATTGGACTATTAGAAATTGAAATGGGTCAAATCGGAGTTAAATTGAGGATTTTTAGCAATTTAGACAATGTGTAGGCGAGTCGATCGGACACCGTGATTAAACGACTGTCCGAACTATTTTTATCTCATTTCCATGCATCATGTAGAGCTTGAAATCATTTATAGTGATTTGACACAAATAATTGAAAATGTGTCGAAAATTATATATAGGTGGTGAGTCTCCCGGACGTGGGAAAAATTCATTATAGTGGAAATTGAAAGCAGGAGTATTTTGCACTCTTGACGAGGTGAGTGGATAAATTATCGTTTTCAATATCTAGAGTAATTTTACCTGTTTTCGCGCTTTTAATGAATTGAATTTATAAATAATTTTTAAATTGAAAATTTGATTTTATAACACTGAGTATGTGGAGACTTGTACTAAATTTATGTTTATGTATTCAATTTGAACTCTATGGCTTATGATCTTGGGAAGCATGCTGGCTGGATTTATATTTGTATGAAATATGTGATTGTTTTCCCTTGTCTAAGTATATTGGGTAAAATTTTATTGGCCATGTTATGTTACAAAAATTTTGTTGATTGGTGGGTTGATTAGTTGTTGCAATGATGAGAGTTTCCGTGGACTACCTTTAGGAGGGGCACGGTAAACTCAATTATATATCACCTCGGTACGAGAGGCGCGGAGGGTAACTCTCGAGGTGACCATAGAATTTACTCCATGTCTGACCTCATGTGAGAGTGTATTCGGCTAACGCCAAGGAACGACTGTATTTTCAAGTATGATATGATCTTAACAGCCTTGACAAACTCGGTTGTATGCCTTGAGCCAAGGCATCATCGAGTAAGAGTTTCGGCAATAGCCTGGTTTTCAAAGAAATCATAAGCCCTAGCAATTTAAGGATTTTGATGATTTTTATTAAAATTTGAAACATCTTACATGAGATAAAAATCAAAGTTTGTGCCATGAACTGCTCAATTACGTGGTGTTTTCCTTTGTCTCCATGTACTCGACTTTAGATGTTGTAGATGATAATTATCTACTTATTGAGTTGTAAAACTCACCACCCTCTCTTCCACCCATTTCAGGCTCAAGACTATTGATAGACACTTGGATTGCATTTAGAGGCTAGCTAGAAGTCGCAACATAGCAAACAAAAGTACATAGTTGTACATAGTGGGACTCACGTGTCATTGTAATTAATATACATACTTTGTTTATCCGCAATACAATATTTATAAATTTATTTTACTTTCACGTGCTAAAAATTGGTTTTCGATATTTCTAAAAATATTGTTTTACAATAAAATGTAATATTTTATTGAATATTTTTATTTTATTCTATTATCTAAAAATCTTATTTTAATAAGGGTTTTCTGTATCAAAATTTATTTTTGATCGTGAATTATGTTTATTCTACTTGTATGTAATGTTTTTATTGATTTTGAAATTTTTGGATAAAAAGAACGAAAATGCCCTTGTGTGGAAAATTTTACATTTTGACTGTTTTAATTCGAAATCTGATTGTATTCTTTGAAAAATATTACTTGGAAACTAATAACCACGGAAGAGATGAAAAACTGGTATGAGAGCCTTGCGAGGTCTCGATAGGGTACTCGAGAGATGAGTGCCTATCGGAACATCACAGCAGTTGTCACAAACTCGAGAGTGGTTCCGGGTCGTGACATTTGGCCCATGTTTGTGCTTTGTACAATATTCAAATGTACATGCATGAATGAGGATATGTTTGACGTCAATGTATGAACATCTAGTCTTCATTTCAAAAGATATCTACCGTATATTTGTAAATTTATTACAGTATTATTGTGATTAAAAAAATATGATTTAATGAATATTTTTCTTGCAAAAAATGACAATATATATTTATAATTAGAAAAAGGAGAATTCGAATATTATTATTGTCTAAATATCATATACCAACCAATAAACAAAATGCTCGAAGTGTTATATATATATATATATATATATGCAAGGGCTATTAGATAATTTGTTCAATTCTTAATTAATTAACATAAAAGCATTTGAGCATTTAAATCATAATAGATGTATTATCTCTTTATTCAAAAGATTGGGTTTGAACTTTTCATTCTCTCAAATAAAAAATATAATTATAATAAAAATTACTAATATTTATTGATACCTAAGAAAATTTTAAGAATGGGATGTTCTCCCTTATTGATGCTTTGTAAAATGGTCCATTACGCATGTATCGAGAATTAAAAAGACATTTATATGCATATTCACCACGTCACAATTCTACCAGCAGCTCTTGAGGCTCACAGAGATCTTTATTCCTTTTAAGTGTAAATTAATTATTTGTACCATAAATTAATTTAGGATAATATCTCAAGTCTTGCCCAACAAGTAATGAATTAAGTAATTAAATGCTAATTAGTCATCCCATGATGGTTATCTTGGGAAACTAGTCAGTGTTTTACCTTTAATGATGATAAGGTTGAAATTAAACTCAAATTTCCAACTTGAACTTGGACTTGAACATGACTTAACTTTTTCTTTTTTTTTTGAGAAATCATGATTTAACTTTGTTAATGATTCATACTACCAAATCAATCCAAGTACAAAACTAAGACTGTAAAATATTCAAGCCAAGTTTGATGATGCATGTATATACAAACTTGAATCAAGTAACAGAATAAGCAAAGTTGAAACAAACTTTAATGAAATCATAATCAATTTGAAAACGTACAAGTATATTTTCTATAAAGTTGCTGCTTCTCTTTTTCTTGGTTGCTGTTTTTTCCTCCTTTGGATCATTGGTTTTTATATCCGCGATCGGTTGAGGGGTGTGGTAGCCGTACAGTCACCTCACCCCCCTGATTTGCCTGTCGTTTCTTTTTTATTATTATTTTTCTTTTTTGTTATTTGCTTTAATTTTGGTCTAATCCTATTTTTATTTAATTATACCCTTTGATCTGTCTTTAAGTTTGATTAATTAGTAAATCTTGTTTTTGGGCTTGATCATTGGGCTTTCTGAATTATAAGGCCCAAAGAGCTCTTAAAGACTAAGCCCTAAGATGAGTTGTACCAATACCCAAACCTAAATAACTAAAGGCTAAATATGAAAAATAAAAATATGAAATTAAAAAAATTGGGTGTCTGCACATATAAGTCATTTTGATACAGCCATTCCTCATATAATAACAATGATAAGGCCACACCACTTAAATTCTTCTGTTAACCATAGATGAGGCTTCAGTTGAGAGAAAAATATGGAGAACTAATTTAGTGATCAAATACATATCAAGCAGACAAGCAGGATTGCTGTGAAGATTATGAATAAATTTTTCTATTGGAAGAAACCTCTTAGTTATCACAAGTTGACAATAATGAGGCAATTTAGCTTGAAAATGCAAAAATAGTACACAACTCATATTATTATTATTATTTTTTATAATTGGAGGAAGAGGGATTTGAACCCTGCTCGGATGCTAACTCATATTATCTTTGTTTTCTGTGAATTTTTTCAATGGTAAGAATTTGAAATTTTGCATGTGTTAAATTTTAAAGTTTAGAATTTAAATTTTAAAATAGAAAAAATTAAATTTATAAGATGACTGTGTCATTCAAAATCTTTTATGTCTAAACAAAAACTGATATTATGATCTCTAAGTTGATTAATTATTTTAATATTAGCGAAGCTAAGCTGAGTTCAGAATTTCCTTACAAGGCAAAAAACATCCATGAGCTGCTAGTAGGCCCGTTAGCCATGTCTGCCTGCAAATGAAACATGTTTATGCACAAAGTGCCTTATTTTCCACAAACAATTACCCACCATTAAATGCAGTGGTGGAACCAATGCTTCATGTTTTGAAGATGAAAATAATATCTATAAAATAATTATATTAGAAATTCAATATTTATAGGAATAAAATTATTAAATTTTGTAAATATAGTTTTAGTTTGATTTTTTTTTAAAGTTTCAATGTTGATCTTAATTATTTTAAATATTTGACTAAATTGAATTTTAATAATTAAGTATTTGAAAATTATTTTATTCGTAGTTTGGAAAAGAATATGTTTAATATTAATTAGTAATGATTCATAAACAAAAAGTAGCCCAATTTAGAAAAGTTTGATTAAAAAAAAGTCAAATTTAGACATTAACTATGAAAGGAAAGATTGTTACTGTATTAAAAAAGATACTACTGGAGAAAAAAAATGAAAATCTTAATCCGCCTCAGCCCATGAAAGAAATTCAACCCCCCATCATCAGGAAAGCTCATTTCCATACTAGCTATACAAAGCTCGTATGCCATCAATATCATCTTGGCCTAGATTCCTTTTGACGGTTCCGGGCATGTATAATGCAAACATAATCGCATTCGGATCCCGACTATGTCCAAGGCCTAGAAGATGTCCTATTTCATGCACGGCTACGGATTCCACATCAATTTGGTTCATTGTGGTGGGATTAGTGCTCCAGTTCTCATCTGCATCGTAATGAAACCTTCCGTCTTGCGGCGCAAAAGCATGAGCCAAAACGTTTCCCGGGCCGTCGAAAGGATAGCTATCCCAATGAAAGCGGCGGTGAAACCCGATCACGATATCGGCTTGGGTGAATGTTGGTGCCTCCTGGAATGTGAATTGGGAAACGGCTGCCCATTTCTCGAACGCCCTGGCGATGATAGGCCTCAATTGTTGAACACTGATCACCATTGCACTGGAACGAAAAGTGTAGGTGAGTTGACGCTTGCTCCATTTCGGCATCCCATCGAAAAAGGTATAGTTAGCGACCATGTCAAGCTTGTCATACTCCAAATTTGACTTGTTAAAAATGTCAGCAACACCACATCTAGGGATTAACATTTCTTTGATAGTATCAGGGTCGATTCTCCCTGTTACCTCGAGACGATAGTTTTTTTGATATTTTTTGAGGGCGGATTCCAACGAGTAGTCGTAATCATCAGTGAGATTGATGTGATTGGGGTAATAGCCAAAGGCCTTGAAGTATTGCTTGACCTGATTAAGCCCTTTAACTTTGTCTCCTTTTTGAGCTCCCTGTAGAAATTGGAGGGAGTTGGAAAATTGGATTTCAGACTTAGCCACCATAGCTTGAACTACAAGGAAGAGAAAGAAAGCTTCGGAAATTAGATGATGAGAAAACTTGGCAGCCATTGCTTTTGCTAGAGGTTGTAGAAGAAAATTCAATTATTTATACTCGAAAAGCTAAGTGCTTGCATGCGTTCTGCTACAACAACTCTCTTTGGTAAATGTTTGGGCTACGTTCGGCGCAAAGTCTTCCTTCCTATTTATTTACTTACTTTATTCTACACAAATTGGCCATAGAAGTAATTATGTTAGGATTGCCTTCAATTTTAGATTTTCATGCAAGATAAACAAAAGAAAATTTAATGTCAAGTTCGGTAAGCGCTAAAAGAGCTAAGACCAGATATTAAACTCCAAAAAAACCGATAGTTCTAAATTTATATTTGAAATAATTTCTTTTTACTAGCAAAATAAACATGTGATCATAAACATAAATATTTTCACCTAAAATTCTAACCCCATATTTCATTGTTCTTGTATTCTATTTGCTTTTCTTCTTCACTCCTTTTCGTTTTGCGAAAAATTTCTAATTAATTTTTAACCATTCAATTTTTAGATTGACTTTATCTTCTCACTCACTTTTTAAATAGATTTTTAATACATGGTGAAAATGGGGAAAAAAAAAAAGAGGGGGCGGGCGGGGGTATATTAGGGGAGTGAAGGCTATAAAAGTAACACTGTACTATGAATTAATGTCTTCAAGCAGCTAGCCTGGCAACTCTCTTTTCGAAGGTTGGAAAACTAGCCAGAAAAAACTTTACAAAAATGGTCCCATTTTGTTCTGTTTCTCCAAACGAGATGATGATGTTTTCTTTAACTAGGCTTTTATTAGCAATTGATTACTCTCTTTAAGAAGATTGTGATTTAAGAGTAGTATTGGAAAGATTTTTATCCCTTCACTATTAGGATTTTAAATTTCAAAGAGTTTGATTTTATCAATGGGAGCTGAACTAATCAATTGGTGTATGGTATTAAGAACTCATTACTACTACTCTTATAATCTTTTATTGCTTTTAAAGATCTTACCTAGCCTGCTGATCCATTGAACTTTGAAACCTTCAAACTTTTGCACCATTATTGCCTGGATGCCATTTACAAAAGGCCTAAGTCTCCAGTTCCCTTTAGTCCTATCCTGTTGCATATCTTCATGCACCAATACCGAATCAATTTCAACAATAAATTTCTTCAGATTCAGAATGGAGCTAATTGAACTCCTTCCTTAAATGCCACGGCCTCAGCTTCAAAGCTGGAGCTTACCAGAACCTTCCCACCAATTCCTCCTATCAGCCGGGCAGCCTTCCTCATTTCTTACTAACACCCCCAATCCCGGCCTCTTGTGTATTATGACAAAAAGCACCATCTTACATCGCAGTTTACGTTGTTCCAGTCTTGATCAGGATTTTCCCAAGCATCAGAGTTTCTCTGCCTATGACCATGACTCTACCCTATTATCCTTTTCAAGTAAATGCTTTAGTTCTGAAATGGCACCATTTATCTTCCTTAATTATAACTGCAACAGGACTCCGTATTACATTCTGCATAACTGCTGTTACGCTGTATATCTCTCTTTCCAAATAAACCAGCAAGCATAAGCAACAGAAACAAGTATACTTATTTTATGCACTGACTCTACGTTGCACCAATCAACAACTTTCCCAAACCACTCATCGAAGGAAGTGATCCGATCTCTATTCACCTTATGGCCAATATCCAAACCAAACCATACTGCCATATCCCAATGACAGAGCAACAAGTTATATATGTTCAATGGATTCTTCCTTTTTGCATATCGGGCAAAGGGAATTTTCTTTTTACCTTCTTTTTCACAATTCAAACTGTACAAAAGTTAGGAATATAGAAAGTAAAGAGGAGGAGAAGAAGAAATTAAAGAAGAGACAGAGAGAAGCTTTATATGTAACTTCTTAATTTCTCATTCGAATGTATCTATACAAGTACATCATTGTGGTGTATATGGGCTGTTTTACGAGAGAGAAAATGTAAGGAAACTCTCCAACGGTCATATACTTATAAGGAAAGGTGATATGTGTTATTGACACAGTCTCACTGACTTCTGTGCTGAGATTTTCCGCACATACTGAAATTTGTTTGGCTGTTGTTGTCTTCACATGCTGACTTGATTCATTTGACTGCTTCTGTCGCATTGATTCTGTACTCTGCTTCCTTATTGATGGCTGATGATCATTGGTCATTGTCTTGTTTGTACAGGTCTGTTGCGTAACATTGCTGTTGCTACTGAAGTTTATCTGCTGCTGCTACTGCTGCCTATCTTTTATCTGCTGCTGCTGCTGCTGTCTATCCTTCGGCTGAGGTTTTTGTTCAAGCTTATGAAACACTCAGAAATGAGTACGAAACAATTGTATATAGGGAAAAGTGAAAATAACTCATAATAAGTGACAGAATCCATAAGTTATCTTTATATTTGAGATGTTTTAGAGATTTTAACTTAGTGGTTCAGGTATGGACAACCTTTGTTAAAGTACACGTGCCTTACTCATTTTTCTTTTTTTCTCTTAAAAAAGGACATGGGGTACTATCAAATGTCGTTATTTCATTACTCAAAACTTAAGCTTATTACTCAACTACGTCACCATTTTCTTAATATCCTATAAACTATTCTTTAATGCTTTTCCATAACAAGCATGTTCTTCCAACTATTCCTAATAAGATGCTCCTACATAGTATAAATATGAGAGCTTTGAAAGTTAAGAAATAATAAAAAATTATTAAAAATCCAACAGAAATTATCTTAAAAGCTATCTCAAAATTCTTCCGACATTCTTTCTATCCAGCCTTTCCCATTAGTCGGAATTTGTCACTTCCTCCGTCTTTTCTTATACCTCACCATTTGCTATTATTTACGCTTCAAAGATTGCTTTAATCATCCTCCCTGTCATCTTTAACATATTCTAATTCAATTATTGTAATTTGTCTTCTTTTTTTTATCAAAAGAACCCTCTACACAAACAAAATTTGAAGTAAAAAGTTAAAAGTTGCGTAATTTAAGCTCGAGTCATTTAAGTCTAAAAGATTATTAAGTCAGTGATTCAAGTCATTATTGGCATCTTTTATAAACGGAATCCTCTATAACGTGAGAGGGAAAAGGGTTACTTTGCCAGTAGCCTCTTTTATCTAAGTCCTTACTGATCGTTAGATTACACTTGCGCAGAACCTCCATATTTAAATCCCTTAACTTTGTCTCCTTGATTGATGAATTGTACCGATTATGGCATGAGTGTGGCACACCTTGGAATGTTTGTTGTTAACTGGTTTCGAAAAGCATGCAGTAAAGCCACACCTCAAAAGTCTATCATGACAGTGTAATTCCACACGTCCAACGACATTTAAGTGAGGCCATCAGATCCAGTGGATCGTATTAGTGGAGCTTAATTTGAGCGCACTCTAGTAAAGCCTTTCGAAGTCTACCACCTTTTAATATGGGGCAAGCGAAATTTCCAGCATTGATTCTGAGACAGCGAGGCAATCTTTGTTTCTCAGTTGACAAATTATTACCTGACAAGAAAACAAGTAAACTCACAACTCAAAAAGCAAGAAAAGACCATTGCGAGAGGGAAAGGCAAAAGAATATCACGTGAAAATCACAGAATGAAGCCAACTAAACAATTGCCACGCTGTCCTTTCCCGTAGCCAATCTCAACTCTTTCTCCCTTTTTTTTCTTTGTTTTTTTTTTTTTAAATTGGAACACCAAAAATAGGCATGGTTTCTCCAATAGACAACGCTGGTAATGTTCAAAAATATTTATTAAATACACTTATTTCAACAACAATAAAAATATTAAACTTTTTTTTTTGCTAAAAATACTATTGCCTATCACAAAGAAATGGATATTCAAGAAATTAAAAAAGAAAAAGAAAGAAAAATGCAAAATGAGTCGACTCAGTGAGCCAGTAGCGACGGGAAGTCTAAGATGAGGCGCAGCCATAACGTGAAAAACCGAGCCGCGACTTGTCCCTATCGAACTCAAACAAAAACCCTTGTTGCATCAGATTCCCTATCACCGAAAACCCCATTCCGTTGCCAAACGGTTGAATGGCAAAGCATTTGATCTCTTCCTCCGTCTCGATGAAATAATTCCTCGGCGGCGGCTCTAACACCGACCCACCGGCAAGTTCGAAACTCAGCCTTGGTAGCTTCTGCCTTGACTCCCCTGTCACATTGAAACACAAGTCGAAACCTGGAGTTAACTCTGTCGGACTCGGCAGCTTTACTCTTCGTTTAATCGCTGTTAAAATCTTAGCATAGGCTGACTCAGGTAAAAAAGTTAAAGTGGTTCCAGAGTCCATGATAGTGCCGCCATTGCCAAGCTCGTCGAGGGACCAAACAGAAGGATCAATCCGTAATTTGACGTTGTTAACTTTCACACTCTTGATCCCTATGTAGTAAAATGTGGGAGATAAAGGGTTGATAAGTAATGGGGTGTAGCTCATTTTGGGGTTTCTTGAAATGGTGTTTTGTTTGTCTCCGTCGTCACCACCTTCGCCGATGATGAGATAGCTCGTTGGAGGTGGCGACAAGGTGTAATCCATGAGGCAATAGGAGAATTTGTTGCCGAAATGGCGGCCAAGCTGAGAGGTAAAGGAAATAGGACCACGACCTAAGCCCATTACCCCATGAGCACCATGGAAGCTGGCACCGGAGACGCTTGGACCTGAGATCTGAAACCCGCACCCGAAAGAGAGTTTCTCAAGCTTGGCTTCCCTCCCGGAGCTAGTGTTTAATGTAGTTGTGTCTTTGGAGTAGAAACCTCTGGTTGTGGAGCCATCGGAGTACAGATATTGGTAACGGCAAGGACTGTGGAGTCGGGTTCTGTTGCAAGCGTTCGGGTGGGGATGGGGGACGAGGCGACATGTTGGGTCGAAGCAGTGGTGGGGGGCGAAGGAAGAGGACTGGCGAGCTAAGAATGTGGAGCCTGGAGAGTGGAAGAAGGAGCAGTTGTGACGGCATGCGGAGCACGTGACCCAGAGCAGGTCACTGCCGGTGTCAACGACGAGGAGAAGGGGTTGAGGAGGGGAGCCTAAGCGGAGCTCCACGAAGTACTGGCCGGACCTTAATGGAGCTCCGGATACAACGGGTGACTTAATGCTACCCTTTGGGTTTTTGTGGTGCTGGTGGCGATGGCGGTGGCTGTGGAGATAAGAGATGCGGTGAATGTCGAAGAGAATGGTTTGGGTCAGGGATGGAAATGGGGTTTTGTGGAGTAGTGGGAGCTTCAGATACTCTTTTGAGGAGGTCGCGGTGGCTGCTGGGGTATTGCTGAGATCTGAGGGGAGAAGCAGAAGAAAAATGATTAAAGAGATGGGAGAGCGTGCCACCATTTTCAGAGGCATTTGAGAGAAAGAGAGAAGTTGTTTGGCATTTAGGTTGAATAGAGCTATTGGGTTTCAAAAGTTAGCTTTGAAAGCCAAACAGTAACAGCCATTCAAATTAAACGCAACCACTCTTTTTTACAATGATTTCAGCTGCCTGTTCCTCGCGGTCTCAATTCGAAAAAGACAAAGTACCCCGAATGTATTTTTCTTAAATGATAAAAGTTACCCCTTTTTAAGTTATTATTATGTGATATTTCTTTGAATTTATTGAAAAATTGTTCTTCTAGTAAATTTGTAATAAATATTTATAGGCACGAGTCGATCAAATTAAAATGTCAAAAAAAAAAAAAACAAAGTGAAGGATAAGGTATTGGTATCATTGAATGAAATGAAATCCTCTTATATAATTCAAAAGAAATTGGGTGAGGGCAGATTGTGCACGTGAGATGTTGGCTTAAATGCCTTTTAGAAAACCACTCGTGGGAACTTCTCGGAAGTTGATTATTTGTTCATTAGGTTAATTAATTAATCGTTTTAACTCTCATCCATCCTCTCCATACTATTCCAAAGCTTTTCTATTTTGGTGGTGAGAAAATTGTCAGTTTGTTTGTTCTGATTTTTCTTAATGACATAATTACGAGTTACGGGCAACTTTACGACCCTTGTCTTTGTTTTGGTTTTGGGAGATTTGTTAATGCATTGCGTGTGCATCTTGCACGGTTTGGCGGAATTGAAGCCACTGCTGTCTGTTTTTGTTAATACTAAAAATTAAAAAATTAAAACTAGAGACTTGAAACAAGTTTCATAGGATTCTAATCCAATGATGTCTGGGGCCACTCTGCTGTCCAATGAGTATCCGCCACGTATGCTGTCCAGCTAGCCTTGTTGGCATACTGCAAGGTCGTTTGACTTGTTGGACCCTACCGTTTCAGACAATGAGCCGTTGTAACCTTGATTCACAAAGCATTGCTTCCCGTGAAGGGAATGGCAATTCCCATGCCCTGATATTTGACAGTAACGCTTCTGGGATGGAGTATGCGTACAATATCAACAACTTCCAGTTCCAGAGCAGAATAATGATGTGGAAATATTAAAGAAGGTGACTCTATCCGGGTCCTGGAGGACATCCCTCTATGCTGGAAAACTGCAGAGAAATCACAAATTGCCATGCCCGCGGCCTCACAGCTTAAGTCCTATTAGCTGTCCAGCTTGAGAAAGTGGTGGAAGCACAGCAACAAAGTAATAAGATTCAACAATTGAAGGCTCAGAAAAGAAAAAAACATGAGAGAGCTAGTGCTTTCAATTCTGGAAAGCCATTTTTTCTACTTGTCAATGCAACCATTGACAAGTATATATACATTTATTTATGTTGGTCTTAGTCATGGGTTTAGATTGGTAAGCAATAACTTGATTCCTGGTACATGTTATCACTTTTGTTTAGTCCAATTAGAAACATTTTAACTACCATAACAAAGTAGACATGGATCAGCACACTATAATTAATACTTTTAATTGTAGACACTTCATTTTGTCCGTATGATTTTATTATCATTTTTATTTCTTTTTAACATTATTTTCAGTGTCTTAATGATTTGGACCATTTTGGACCCTGTTACATTGCCATTTTGAGCCTTCCTATCTTAGTCTTGATTACATTGGACGGCTTTTTGAATTGGGCTTTGAGATCTAATCGATTATTTGTCTTTAGATTGGACTCAGTCTCACATTGTTTTCTTAGAACCCATGAAGCGCAATGAAAACTTATTTTTTATGTGTTTATAAATTTCTTTTTCCATAGTATATTAAATTATTAAACTTATATAAAATCATTATCACTTAATTTTTTTCTTTTTTATTAAATTTGATATTATTTTTAATGAGATTATTTCATAATTCATTTATAAAAAGAAACTAAAAGATTTAATTGCCTTTATTAATATATGTAAGCTCATTAAATGCTTTAATGACAAAATAATTTTTCAATAAATCATCTCATTTAACGTTGTGATTTTGAGTGCTTGGCATTTATAAAAAGAGAAAATTTAAGTGATAATGATTTTAATCATGATATTTATAAAAATAACTTTATAAAAATTGAAATTCTTTTATGGAAATAGAATTCAAACTTAATTTTGGAAAATAAGATAAATTAATATACTTATTACATAATCAAATAATCAAGAAAATATTTATATTTGTCTCTTAACACCATAAATCTTTTATACTTAAACATTTAACTTATTAATAAGTATATGTATTATCTAATCAAAAATTTGTATTTTTTAAATATATTTTTTTGTTCAATTTAGTTCTTAAACATCTCAATTTTATTCAATTTAATCTTTCTACTATATATTTTTATTCAATTTAATCCCTATGATGTGGCTTAGATTTTTTTGAAGATTTTTTTTCTCAATTTACAACATCAACATTGCCACATCATTTTATCAATATCATGCTAACATTGTTATATCATCATGTTAGTGCCCATGCAATTAGCATGTTATCATTTTAGTACCACGCGACATTGAATGTCATCATGTTGGTGCCATGTGGCACGATCACATCAACATGTCAAAGTACCATCACACTACCCCATCAATAAAACCACCATGTTAATAGTGATGTCATCACTTCTAACTGTAAAATTGAATTGCGTAAAAGGGAGGGATTAGATTGTCTTAATTTCCAAAATCGATGGACTAAATTACCATATTTTGAGTATAAGACTAAATTGATGAAAATGCATTAGTACAAGGACTATTTAAATACTTTAACTAAACACCTACAACCATTGTTACCACAACTACTTGCACGAGAAATCATCTTCTCCTCACTAGAACCCAAGCTTTTTGTAGCTCTGAAAAGCTAAAATTCTACTTAGACTACCATCCCTTTCACAGAGTCAATCTTAAGTCTTTCCATCAATCAACCAAAATTGATGAAAATTTTGCCAAAAAAAAAAAGCTAAAAAATTTTACAAGTAAAAGCCAAAAAATTCAATGCTAAACCACCATTACCACTACCAACTTAGCCATCACCACCACCATAAAATCCAACAACTAAACACTAAAACCTACCATTATCTAACCTTAAACTCATCACTAAAACATAACAATCAATCCAAAAAAAATAACATATATACTCAAAATCAAAATTACACCATAAGCCAACAATATTCACAACCAAGCAAAAAAAAAAAAAAATGGGGGTATGAAATTAATTTGGGAATTTTTTATAGGGTTTAGGAAGAGAAAAGTGAGAAGAAAGGGAAAAGAATCACTATTGATGATGTCGTCAGCAGTGACAGATCTAAATTAAAGTTTTCTAGTTTGAAGATTTTTAATGGATTTTTAAAGATTTTCATAAATGGAAAGGAAGAAGGGGTTGAGAGAATAAAGAAAATGGGTTTTCTCGATGGAGATTGATTGCCAACTACAGTAGATTTGTAGTTTTAGATTTCAATTTCCTTGAGTTTTTTTAAGGAAAAAAAATAGATAACCTTTAGTTTTAACTATAATTCACTCTTACTCCATCAGTATTTGAAAATGTACCATCCATTCCAAAATAATATGTCACTGGTTAGTCTACTATTTAAGTTTCTATTTACATTACGTTAATTTATACCTATTTTACCTTTTTACATCTATTATTTGTTGGTTTTTAAACTATTTTCAAAATTCTTTTTTTTTCTCTTCACTTCATTATGCATTTCTCTTTTTCCCTCTAATTCTTTCTTTTATAAACCCACACTTTTTTTTCTCCATTCCTCAAATTCCTTCTTCTCTTATGTCTCCCTCTTCAAACAAAACAAAAAGAAAATACAAACAAAATTTTCTCTCTTTCTCTCTTTCTAAAAAGAAATCTAGATGTGTTCTTCAAAGGTTCAAGTAAATGTGTAGTCACCTTATTCAAAATTTTTACTCTTTAAAAGCTTTTTCAAGCTTTAGTACTTCCATTCGCAAATGCAAAACAACAAGTTGAGCTTGTCAAGTTTTATACAGAAATTTATGCAAAGCCAAAACTTAACTTCAAGTCAAAAGTTTTTTGTGTATCAACTATGGCATTGAATGTTGACCAGTCTAATATTTTAGTTCTTAATGTTGACTAGATAAATGAAGCAAATGGTGATGCATTATCGTTGCCATGCCTATTGGCCTTGTCTATAGCCACAAACTAGAAAACTTAAAGCAAGAGATGGATTTCACAATGGCCCTAAAGTTTCATCATTTCAGGTTTTTCAAATGGAAAGCTCCTATTTAAAATTCAAAAGTTTGCTATTGAGGTTCCAATAGTGATTTTGATGTTTGGTTGTTGCTTTTATTCCTCTAGGCGATGGGCGCCCATGCTTCCCTTTGGACTGTCTTAGGGAACCTACGACTTGGCTTTTATGACAATGAGTTGATGTAGAGAAAGGTTGATAGGTAGCAATCTATAGTTACTTTTCCTTGTAGCTTTATGTTCTAATCTAAGTTCATGATTAAATTGATCGGCAATGATGCCTAAGTGAATTGAACTTTCTATAGCATCTTTCAATGTTGACTTTAATATCCTACTAGTTAAAGTAAACCAAATGTGGAAGAAGACCTTACAAATGCTTCTTCATATATTCATCTCTAACGTTCTTCTGTGATGGGTTACCTTCCAAGCTAATGGCTTGCAAGGAATTATAGTCTGTTGCAAGTTGACTGAGATGTGACATCCCTTAAGGTAGGGGCCAGCATTGGGAAAAAGAAAAAGAGAAAGAGAAAAGACAAGAGAGAAAAAAAAGAAAAGAAAAGAAGAAAAAGGTGAGGGGTCAGTCAAAAAGAGGAAAAAAAGATAAAAGAAAGAACAAAAGAAAGAAGAAAGAAAAGAAAGAAAAGAAGAAAGAGAAAAAAAGGAAGAAAAAAAAGAAGAACATGGGGAGAAGGATAGCCACGGCATCGGGAATGAGAAGGAAAGAAAGAAGAAAGAGAAAAAAGAAAAGAAGAAGAAGAGGGGGAGAAGGATAGTCGCGGCATAGGGAATGAGAAGGGAAGAAAAAAAAAGAAGAAAAGAGGAAAAAAGAAAAAAAGAAGAAAAAAGCGAGAGAATGAGAGCTGTGGCACTGGGAAAGAGAAAAAAAGAAAGGAAAAAGAAGAAAAGAAGAAAAAGAAAGAGGGAGAGAAGGGAACAGTGACAGCAACACCGAAAGGAAGAAAGAGAGGAAAGAAAAAGTGAGAAAACAAAGAGAAGAAAGAAAAAGAAAGGAAAGAAGAAAAAGAAAAAGAAGGGGGAGAAACAGCGGCAGCGGCATCGAGAAGAAGATAAAAAAAAAGAAAGGAAAAAAAAAGAAGAACAGAAGCAAGAATAGTTAGATACACGCACGAACCAATAGTAAATAGCATCCCGCTATTGTGAGGTGAGTGGGTGTTAAATTTCAAAATTTATATTTCTATAATAAATTATATATGTTGTATTTGACGAAATTATGGACAGCATGAGCTGGTAAAAATTCCTAGGTTGTTTGTGATTGTGACAAATATTTTTAAATCCGTTTTCTTTATACTATATGTAGTATATATCTATATGTTTTTAATTATGGGGAAACAAACCTTTGACTAGTTTCACTTCAAAAATCATGCCTTGCAATTTGTATAATATTTAGGTCAATGGCCATTATATTGATTCTCAAGATATGATAATAAATTGTTTATTTCATTTAGCACGCTAATTTGATAGACATGCTATGTTTGAAATGATTTATGCATAACATGCAATTTATAAGTGTAATGTTTTTAATCTATCATGCTTTGCAAGTGCATTAAATTGCAACGACTTTTATTTGTACGTGATTGGGATACCTTGGGGTAGAACTTGTCACCACACCAGGTTAAGTGTGGTCTTTGTGCACAAAGTAGTAACTATTGTTTATCGATATTCAATTGTAAGGAAAAGGAAACCCAAAGTCTCGATTTATATTAAGTGGCGTAGGTAGTTCCCACGAGTAGACGAAAAAGGGGACGTAAAGCCCCGATTTGTATTAAGTGGCATGGGCAGTTCCCACTAGTAGGTGATGATACCTGAGAGTAAGCCTAATGGCTATACTAAACCTACCAGAGGATGATGTTCACTGGTTGATTTTTTGAGTATACATTACATGTCGTTAATACTCAAATTTTGTTAATAAATGATAAATGAAATTTACATATTCATTTACTTGAAATTCATCATTCTTAAGACTTGCAAGGCATAAAAACCTTTCGGTTTATGGAAATGTTTTCTATGTGTACTCTTGGATTTATAATTGTCCCATCTTTATGTTTGTTTCCCCTCTTCGACTGCTCATTGGATCGATGATGATCACTGAGTCTATGAGACTCACACCCATTTTATTTTTCTTTTTTGCAGATAGGGATTAACTTAACGGGAAATTATTGGTGCATATGATTCACCGTAGATCAGGTAAAGGCATCCCCTAACTCGTTTCGAGTCGCCCCGCTATTAAAGGTTGAGTTGTAGTATTCTGGTTTGCTATGTAAACAAATATTAATTTTTATATAATGAAAATTTGAGATTTTGAACTCAATGTATTTAATTGTGATGTCATGACTTAAAGTCAAAATTTAATGGCTATGCTTATTGTTGTATTCATGTTATAAATATATACATGATTCAACCACTGATACGGTTTAGTAAAAGTGTACAATGAATTATTGAGAAATTTCTTGAAGGCTTGTTCAAGACTTGACGAGGTCTTTTGGAAGTCTCGAACGCCGGTAGCGATCTAGGATGGGTCGTTACAGGAGACATTTGAAGTAGAGATTCTGTTAAAATGCAAATCCAACATAGTTAATTTTAAGAAGCAATAAAAACCTTTTACCTTATTTATCTTGTTTCCAACCAAGTATAACTTCTTAAGAGAGAGAGAGAAAAAACACTAAATTTTGTAGCCATTGCATAGCTTCATCATCAACCAAACCATCATCGAGTATGTATACTACACCTTTACCTTTTTTTTGAAAAGTATTTATTTATTTATCCATTACCAGTTATGTCATGATAAGTCTTTAGCCTATTGGTAAAAGACTTTTGGTGGCATGAAATGACTGGTGTGGATAAAAGAACTAAATGCTTACAAAAGATTTTGCTACACTATAAGCCATTGATAGCATGCTATCATTTCCTTACCCTAGATAAAAACAAACTAGCAATAAAAACAAAGGCCATAACCTAAAAGACTTGACATCAACAAAGTCCTTAACCAATCAACAGTCCTACAAAACACAAAAACCTACCATTATAAGTTCTCAAAACCAAGTTCACTTCAAACAAGATCAGTACAACAATAAAAACATATCAACAGAGTCATTGCATTGCTCAAAATTCTAGCAAAAATTGAGGCATCACATGACATTCCAAACTTGGTCATCATAGCCTCTTGCATATTAGGCAGAATCCTACATTCTTGAAATTGCTTGACTCCACAAGCCCGGTTTGAATGAGTAGAAAACCAACAAATAAAGTATGAATTAGAAAAAATAACATCAAAACCACCTTTATTGTCCGTACCATAAATCCATCTCTCACAATCAATAGAACCAAAGATCAAAAATCAAAACGATAACCAATTTAGAACAGAACAATCCTATAAAGCCCCAAGAACTACTTGCTTGAAAGAATCTCGTTACATCCATTAAACAACCTAGTGTTTTCTCCAGGTGAGCCTTTAACCATTTTGTTTGCAGCTTAAAGCTCCACAATTCTTTGAATTACATCTTTTTTGTCTTCTAAGAAGTTCAACCTTAGCTTTTAACTTAACTTTCAAATCTCTTCTATCTTTCATCATGGAATTGCTTTTCTTAAAATCTACATCAGAAACTAACCTTTACTCCAAATCTATTTTCTTGATACTATCTTGGCCTTCTTGTTCTCTCCATTCCTTAATTTGTTTACAACTTGACCTAGTTCCTGGTGTTGCAAATTGAGGTTTCCTTTCCCACTTCCACTCTTCACATTATTTCCCCCCTACATTTGTTACTTTGACATTCTTCACATTTAGAGAAATTTCTTGATATTATTTCTCCTTCTTTTACTCTTTTTTAATTTATTCATCTCCTATTCTTTTTCAACCTTCATACCCAACTTCTTGTTTTCTTTTTCCTTCACTTGAAATCACTTTTAATGTACTTTTCCATTTTGATGTTATTTTCAATTTCTTCAACCATGCACCTTTTACCCACATCTTGGCCAATTTCAATCATCTTACCTTTTATTCTTTTTTTTTTTTCAATTTCTTCAACCTCACATTTGTTCATTTGCATTTGATTTTCCTTTCTTTTGTTGACCTTACTTGACCCATTTTTAGATTGAAATTTCTCTACATCACCGTGAGCTTTCTCTTTTGATTTATCTTGGCCTTCATTAACTTTTCTCACTTGTTTCTTTCCCTGAAAATGTATCACTTATCATAATTTTTTTTCTGACGGTCCACATTCTTTTCTTTACAACCCACCTCTAGCCCACTACAACCATTCAACAAATATGGGCTTAATAAGTCCTTGGCCAATCCACTAAAGCCCAATGGAGAAAAGCTTTTTGTTTTGAATTGGTGGATTATCTCCCAAGCCTTGCAAACTTTTTACTTTACACATCAGCCCATTTGTAGTTACATGCTTATTACACTTGTGTTTTTTTCGAGTTTTGGTTCATTCAAAATGGATTAACTTTCAATGGGTTCACTTCATTAACCTTTTCTCTATTATTTTTTTTTTGGCTCTTGAAACTTCATTTTTCTCCATTTGACTTTTCATTTGATTTGTTCCCTATTTTTCTCATTGAAAATCTCTTTTAACTTTTTTCTTGCAATCCCGTCAAACTACTTTGTAACTATGTAACTTTTTTCCAATTTGTACACAACTTTTATAACAAATACCTTACCTTGTTCTTTCTTCTCTGTACCTACTTTTTTATCCAAACATCTTT
Organism: Theobroma grandiflorum; assembly: GCA_036013995.1. Lineage (NCBI taxonomy): Eukaryota > Viridiplantae > Streptophyta > Magnoliopsida > Malvales > Malvaceae > Theobroma > Theobroma grandiflorum. The sequence continues at coordinate 12,172,911 of CP142132.1, read as the reverse complement.
GCCTTAATTCAAATTTGTCTGCCATCACTACCTTTCTCGTCTGATTCACTTTTCTATATGTTTTGTCACTATCATTATTCTTCCCAATTAGCATGTCGATCTCCCTCTCTTTTTCCTTGTCATCATCACCATCTTTGCACTTCACCATAGACTTTATCTTCGTCACATGGACAACTTCTTTTCCTTTAGTAGACGCTTTCAAATTACAACAACCATCTGTGTCCAAAACATTGATGATAATGTTGATTTCTTACCCAGCTGTTTCAATATACACCATGTCTAGAATAATAGCTCTACTTTTAACTATAACAAGTATAAAAGCTTGATCAAGCCATTCCTTCATAAAGGTGTAATGATCAATCCCATTAAATTTTCCTTAGCATTGCCTAATGGCTTTAAACGTATTATTGTGCCATGTTTGAATTGGGATTTCAGTTAGTTTAAGCCATAAATTAACTTTTTTAACTTGTTGTGCATAAGCCATCGAGATTAATAAAATAAATCACGTCTCCATCTGTCATGACCCGGAACTTCTCTCGGGCCCATGACAACCGCCACGACGTCACAATTGACACTCATTATCCAGAATGCCAACCGGAACCCCGTAAGGCTTACGTACCAGTTTCTAGCCTTCCTTCTGAATAATTTCCAAACATCTCTTTTCGAGGGTTTACAACTCATTTCTGGCTTAAATAAATCAAAATATAAAATTTGACTCATAAAGGTATTTTGGTCATTTTTCGGCAAAAATATTAAAATCTGGTAAAAATATAGTTTATGCATCCAGAATATATAATCTGAAATCGAATTTGAAATCGGAAGTCTGAAACCTTCTTTTTCAAGGGTTTAAAGTCACATTTTACTATTCAAAAATATTGATAAAAATATTCTATTTTCTTATAAAATAATTTTTATAGACACGCGTATAAGTAATTTTTATAGTGTGAAAGTAAAATAAATTCATACATACATTAAGTTACAAAGTCATAATGTACAATAATAATTACAATGACCGGTGGGCCCATAACTATACAAATACGACAATAGCAGTAAACCTACTATCTGTCGTGGTAAGATGATCTACGGTAGTTTTCGACAAAATCTGGTATCTACAAGCTACCACAGGCTTGAGATATTTGGACAGGAGGTGGGTGAGATTTTTCAATCTCAATGAGTAAACAAACATTATCATAAACATCTAAAGGTAAGTAAAATGGAGACAAATTTAAATAGATATTACAAACTATTTCATAAAGTTTCATTTTATTTCTTAAATCAAGAAATATTTATAATTTATCAAAACAATTGTTAAGGCTTATGACTTTTATTAAAATCATGGCTCAAGGTAAAATTAGTCCTCGAGGATACCTTGGCTGAGGCATCTAACCGAGTCCGCCAAGGTTGTCAAAACATTTACACATTAAACACGTTTTAGTTTTGAAAACAAGCTGTTCCTTGGCGTTGGCCGAGATACACATTCATGTGGGGATTCGACGTGAAGTGCCACGTGAAGTGAACTCTAACACTACCCCGAGAGTTACCCTCCTCACCTCTACAACCGGAGTAACTATATAACCGGGTTTACCGTGCCCCTTTAATAGGCGGTCCACGGAAACCCGCCACTGTAGTGACTAAACCCACTAATTTTTAATAAAATTTCGACAGTATAACGTGGCTTTTATTTATTTACCCAGCCTGCATAGTAAAAACAACTTACATTTATTCCCAATACAGTTTATAATACAGCCATATATACTCATAATCTCATAAGCCAATTTCATCAAAATGTCAATTATAACATAAGTGAAGGCCTCGAAACTATTCAATTTTTCTAAAAATCAAGTATTCACATAATTCAAAAATATTTGCATACAGCCAAAACTTCTTTTTTTATAATCATTTTCTTTGCATAAAATCCATAATTAACATTTAAAAATAACTCTAGATAGTTTATAATAATAATAAGTTTACTCACAGGATATATAAATTCAATTCTCTTGAAGAAAAAGCGCTCTGATCACGTTTCCTCGGGTATGACCTCCTTGCCTTTACCGGATGTCTCACATCCTTAATAAATTACAAAAATCACACAATTCAATACATTTATGCTAAATCACTATATAATTGATTTAAATCCTATATTAATGCATAGTATGAAATGCAACAGCCTAAAACGGCTTAAACGCGATATTAGCCTATTTTCGATAGTTTACCCGATAAATTGCTTACGCGCTCCATTTTTGCTCTAAATCGTCCCATTCTCTCTCCAACATTTTTAACCATCAAATATCAGCTCACAACCCTCTGAAATCACTAAAATCAGGTCACTTTTTTCCTTGAAAAATTCGGTTAAAATGGGACATTCACCTGGTAAATTTTCTACTTTGTTTTTCTAGCACATTTAATCATTTTTCATCATTTTCTCTTCAATTCCATTTGAATAAAAATCAGTTCATCACATGGCACAACATTGAGCATTTAGCCTTGAGTGAGTAAGGTGAAAAATCCATGCTTTCATGTCCAATTTCATTTCTAAATGCATCTAACTAACCAAAACTATTAATTTAACTAAGAATCAAAACTTGAAAAATTCAAAATCTCCCCCCTTGAATTTCGTCCAGCCCTTAGATCCACTTTTTGATCTCTCTCTTGAAGCATGGAAAATGAAAACAAAAGCATGGGAAAGCTAGAAACCAAGCCAAAATCGAAAAATTTTACCGTTAGACGCGAAAACGAGCGAAAATCGCGAATTCCCCTTTGAATTTTTAACTTTTCTTTTGATTTTTCTCTTTTCTTCCTTTCCTCTCTATTTTCTCTCTTATTTTCTCCTTAGGGTCGTGCTTCACCTGCTGAGGGGTTTAAATTGGCCGATTTTTTATTAAAATAATATTAAATCATTAAAAGTGCCACGTGTCACTTTCCCGTGTGCTCGTTTTTAAAATTTCATCTTTTAAACTTCAATTTTTCATCACTTAAAATACCATAATTATTCATACAAAAAATGTATAAATCCTAAGATTTTGACAAGTTTTGAATGGTGAAAATTACGGTTTTACCTTTGGGGTGGTAAAATTACCGTTTTGCCCTTATGTTTTCAAAACTATCGGAATTAAAATTTTTCACTTCCTATCATCAAATTATACTCCAAATAGTCAATATTGATCAAAAATTTCACTCCATGGTCAATTTATTATCTTGGGTGGCAATATGACGATTTTACCCCTAGATATCAAAATTTTCAATTTCATTCCAAATTAACCCTCGAACTCTAAAACATCATTTTAAGTCATTCCTGAACTGTGAAATATTAAATTTCATCTTAAAATTCCTATTTGAACTAGTTCGAGGTTAAATCAACTTAAGTGTACCATTTGGTACAAAGTTTTAGCTATTCTTTGAGACTTTCCTAACATACAAACATGTTATTCATTACATGTATGTCATGACATATATTTATAGGGTCGGGTTTTACACCATCAACTCCATATAGCATTATAATATTGTTTTCATCATCCCCTGCTCTACAAATTGTTGGGCTATCTCCCAAGCCTTGCAAACTTTTTACTTTACAGATTGCTCCATCTCTACTTACATGCTTACTACACCTTTGTTTTTTCAAGCTTTGATCCATTCTAAATGGATTAGCTTTCAATGGGCTCAATTCAACTTTTTCTCTATTATTTTTTTTCCTAACTTCTGAAACCTCATATTTCTCCATGTGACTTTTCTTTTGATTTCTTCCTAATTTTTTCTCCTTGAAAATCTCTTTAAACCTTTTTTCTCGTCATCCCATCATACTCCTTTGCAATCATGTCATTTTTTTCCAATTCGTATACAACCTTTATAGCAAAGACCTCACCCTATTCTTTCTTTTCCGTACCCACTTTTCTATCCAAGTATTTTTGGTTTAGTTCAAATTTATTTGCCATCACTACCTTTCTCGTCTGAGTCACTTTCTGTATGTTTTGTCACTATCATCATTCTTCCTAATCATCGTTTCGATCTCCCTTTTTCTTTCCTCGCCATCATCATCACCTTTGCCCTGCACCATTGTAAAACCCGACCCTATAAACACATGTCATAACATACATGTACTGAGTAACATGTTTATACGCTAGGAAAGCCCCTAAGAATAGACGAAACCCGGTATTGTACCTAACGATACACTTGAGTTAATTTAACCTCAAACTAGTTCAAATAGGAAATTTTAAGAAGAAATTTGATATTTCACAATCTAGGGATGGCTCAAATGGTGATTCGGAATTCGAGGTCCAATTTGGAGTCAATCGAGAAAATTGACTGGTTAGGGGCAAAACGATCATTTTACCACATAAATTTTTAAATTTGGTTATTTGATGGAAATTGTGACCAAGATTAATTATTTGAAGTATTATATGATTATTAGAAGCATAATAGGTGGTTTAGTAGTGAAAAATTTCAATTCTTAGTGTTTTTGAAGTATAGGGGTAAAATCGTAATTTTGCCTTATCGGGGGCAGGACATTAATTTCTACCACCAAAAATTTTGTCAAAAGTCAAGGATTTTGTTTAAAAATAGAGTGGATACACATGAAAATATTTGTGGTGGGAAACTTAGTAGAAAAAGTCGAATAGTCAAAATTTTAGATGAATTAGTTGTGACAAGTGGCAACTTATAATACTTTCTTATTAAAGCATAAAAAGTCAGCTTGTACACTTCACTTTCTCTCACCAGAATCGGGACAAACCTGGAGTATAGGAAAAGCAAAGGAAACAAAAGGGGAAAATAAGGAAACTAGCCAAAATTCAAGAGAAAAAGTGGAGATTTCACCCGATTAAGCTGAAAAAGGTGAGATTCTTCAACTTTGGCTTGATTTCTACCTTATCCATGCTTTTGTTTTCATTTTCCATGGTTGAGGAAAGAGATTGAAAATGGGTATCAAGGGTTGGACGAAATTAAAGGGAGAGGTTTTTATTTTTAATTGATTTGATTTTAGGTTATTTGGTTAGTTTTGGTTAGGTAGATGTGTTTGGAAACAAAATTGAGCAAGAAAGCAATATGTTTTCACCTTACCCACTCAAGGCTGAATGTTTAATGCTGGGTATTGATGATTGTTTGATTATTGTTCTAAGAAAATTGATGAGAAAATAATGGAAATTGTTTGATTTTAGTTATGTGGTTATTTAGTGATAACTAAGCATAGTTAGGGACAAAATATAACAAAAATATTCAATTTTCTCTAGGGTTATGTATTGGCTGAACCATGAGGGTTAAATATCAAGGAGGAATTGTTTGAATTTCAAGAAAAAAATGACTTGGAAAAATGAAGAATTAAGTGAGAAAAGTGATTAGGAAAAATCAAAACATTAATGCTCATTTTTAGCCGAATTTGGTGTGAAAGGAAGTGAACTGATTTTGATGAATTTTAAGGTTAATTGGCTGGTATTTAATGGTTAGAAATGTTGGAGAGAGAATGGGACAATTTAGAGTTTAAATGAAGCACGTTAGCAATTTATCAAGTAAAGTGCCAAAAATAGGCTAACACCGCGTTTAAGCCGTTTTATGCCATTGCATTTCATACCATGCATTAGTATAGGATTTAAGTCAATTATATAGTGATTTAGCATCAATGTGGTGAATTGTGTAATGTTTACAATGTGTCTAGGAGGAGAGCCTTCCGGTAAAGGCAAGGAAGTCGTGCCCGACGAACAGTAATCGGGGCACCTAAAAAGCATTAAATTTGTGCAAACGGTGAGTAAACTTATTATTATTGTAAATTATCTAAAGTCTATTTTAATTGTTATTTGTGAATTTTATGCAAAAATGACTTTAAAAAGAGAGATTTTGATGTTTGCAAATAAATAAGTTTAAATGATGATATTCGGTGAATCACTTGGATATTTGAATTTTACTAAAAATTCAGTAATTGGAGACCGTTACTTATGTTATAAATGATATTTTTATGAAATTAGCTTATGAGATTGTGAGTATATGTGGCTGTATTAAAAACTGTATTGGGAATAAATGTAAGCTGTATTTTTACTATGCAGGCTGAGTAAACAAATAAAAGCCACGTTATGCTGTCTAAATTTTAGTAAATTTGTGGGTTTAGTCACTGCAGTGACGGGTTTCCGTGAACCGCCTATTAGAGGGTACGGTAAACCCGATTATATAGTTACTCCGGTTGTAAAGGCGTGGAGGGTAACTCCCGGGGTAGCTTTAGAGTTCACTTCACGTCGAACCCCCACGTGAATGTGTAACTTGGCCAACGCCAAGGACGGCTTGTTTTTAAAAATAAAATGTGTTTAACATGTAAATGTCTTAACAACCTTGGCGGACTCGGTTAGATGCCTCGGCCAAGGTATCCCCGAAGACTAGTTTTAGCTTGAGCCATGTTTTTAATAAAAGTCATAAGCCTTAACAACTGTTTTAGTAAATTACAAATATTTTATAGTTTAAGAAATAAATTGAAAACCTTATGAAAAGGTTTGTGATTTTTTTTTTTTTAAATTTGTCTCCATTTTACTCACCTTTAGATGTTTACGATAATGTCTGTTTACTCATTGGGATTGCAAAATCTCACCCACCTCCTTTCCAAACATTTCAGGCCTGTGGTAGCTTGTAGATACCCTATTTTGCCGAGGATTCCAGTTGACCCCTCTATCTCACAGATAGTAGGTTACTATTATCAACACTTAGTGTATTTATGGGCCACTTGTCATTGTAATTATTATTGTACATTATAACTTTGTAAATTATTATATGTATGAACTTATTTTACTTTCACGTTACAAAAAAATTACTTACACGTGTTTTTATAAATATTGTTTTATATGAAAATGCTATATTTTAATTAATATTATGAATAGTGAAAAATTATCTTTAAACCCTTTAAAAAGCAAGTTTCGGACTTTCGATTTCAAATTCGATTTCGAATTGTGTATTCTCGACGAATAAACTACATTTTTACTAAATTTTGATATTTCGTCGAAAAATGACCAAAATATCCTTGTGAGTCAAAGATTGACTTTTGATTTAATTGAGCTAGAAATGGCTTGTAATTGTTTAAAATGAGTTGTTTGGTAAAGATTGCTCACAGGGAAGGTGAGAAACTGATACATAAGCCTTGCGGAGTTCCGGTTGGCATTCCGGGCAATGAGTGTCAATCGGGCCGTCGCGACGGTTGTCATGAGCCCAAGGGAGATTCCGGGTCATGACAATTCAATAGACTTTATCTTCATCACATGGACAACCAATTTCCCTTTGGCATACACTTCCAAATCGCAATAGCCATATATGCCCACAACATTGATGATAATGTTGATTTCTCACCTTTCTATTTCAATATGCACCATGTTGAGAATAATAGCTTTGATTTTAACTATAACAAGCATAAAAGCTTGATCAAGCCATCCTTCATGAAAGTGTAATGATCAACCCCATTGAATCTCCCCAAATAGTGCTTAATGGCTTTTAAAAGTACTGTTGTGCCATGCCTAAATTGGGATTTCAATTAGTCTAAGCCATAAATTAACTTCTTTATTCTGTTATGCATAAGTCGTCGGGGTTAATGAAGCAAACCATGTCTCCATCAACTCCATATAGCATTATAATATTGTCTTCATCATCCCTTACTTTGCAAAAGTTTTCAATACAATCATTCCCTCTAATTTTCTTATAACAACTTCTATACCTTGATTAGCCAACTCTTGTTGTATAACTCTACATGCCAATTTTTTCTTTAGCTTACCGATTGCACTCTGTTTTACCCACTCCATTTTCTTGTCCGGTATCATTGTGTTGATAGTGACTATCCTATTCTTTTGCTTATAACTCTCACCTTCATGCTTTGTTTTCCTTTCTATCATTTTCTCTTTGTTTCCTTTCACTGCCATCATTTGTTTTTCCTCACCTTTCACTATTTCTTTATCTAAGATTTTCCTTCCTCTTCTCTTGTTAACCTCTTCTACCTTATTTTCTCCCATCACAACTTCCTTGTATGATAAGTTGCTTGTCTCATGGTTGATCGGTTTATGCTTTAGTATTTTTTCTAAGCTTAACCTCTTACTTACACCATTTTTCTTAATCAATTCAACTCTCCTTGCAATGATTCTTTTTCCATCTATCCACTTGTATTTGCCCATTTAATCACTTTTCCCATTTTATGTCTTTTTTTATACCTCACAAATGCAAAGTTAGCAAGTTTTCCTTTATCTTGCAAGCTCCATTTAGGGATAAACACATCAACCACTATACCATAATTCTTAAAGGCTCCTTTGATTACTGACTGTGGGACTCTCTTACTAATGTTATCTAAAAAGATTGAGTAAAGACTATCTAAGCAACTTCCGATCACCACTCCTCTTTCTCACCATCTTCACGGATCACCACTAAATTCCTACTTCCACTTGTTTACATATCAAAAACTTTATGCACAATTAACACACAAATTCTAAAGCAAATGTGGCAATATCTTTTTAAAGAGTAGTTGATTTAAAAGGAGGATACAGGCCAAAACAAACATTGCGGAGAAAGTTTGGAGATACGTAGGTAGCTTAATTGATGGAGCAAAGAAGCTTTTTCATATTTTTATTTTTTTTTAAACCTAACATTCTTTTATTGAGTAAAAATACATTGCTTGATCAGGACAGGTGATAGGAAGAAGTTATATTAAATTTGGAGAAATGGAAATGAAGAGAGAATCTTTCAAAATTTAACAAACTACAAAATCAAGAGAAAAGTTTTGGGAAATGTTTGGCCAAAACAATGATTTCAACTTGTTACTACACTTTTACCCTTACCTTGCACGTAATAGCCATCCATGCTCCATAACCTATCCCCACTAACCCATGTGTCCATCACACGTTCGACCTTGATGCACAACCCCATTACCTTCCTTGCATTTGATGCCATAACCATTGCCCAATCTATTTTCCCAACAACACCCAAAAAAAGCTCACTTTTTGGATTCTTTATCAATGGTCGTGTCTTCCTTCGCTTCATTTAATCTTTTAAAAAAAAAAGTAGATTTCTCAAACCCATTATTGGAAGAAAAAGAAGAAAGTGCACCATTTTGTTAATTGGGTCGGCCCCAGAGAAAGCTCTTGTGCTTAAAAGAGCTTTGGCGAAGAGTGTCAAGTCACCGATGAAGCAGGCCATATCGAACAGAGGAAAGAAATGAGAGAACAAGAAAAAAAAACTAGTAAATGTAAAGGTAGTTTCATAAATTTGAGAAAAAGAAATGATATATCAAGATATGGGCATTTTAATCATTTAACAAAATTTGTTATCGATTTTTATCAGCATTCAGAGTCTTGGAGCAAATTGTCTATTTTCAATACTTATCGATCAAGAGTAAATTATAGTCAAAACCTAGGGGTAGGGATATAATTTTTATTTAGCATAATGTTCTAAAAAAGTTCTTAAACTATTCAGGAAAATCAAATAAACTTTTATATCTCTATTGCATTCAATTAAAATTATATATTTTTATTTCTAGGCGAATATGTAAGCCTTTATAACTAGTGATTGATTAATTGTCATTAGTCAAAATATCATTTATTATCTTATCCCTATATGACATTGATATGAAGAGTGAAAAATATCATATGACCATATCATCATTTCACATCAATATGTTACATCATCATCCATTATGAGTTTATGACATATCAACATACCATGTGGTGTAGAATGATAAAAGGTATTTTGACTATGTTAATAATTAGTTATAAAGATTTATTTAGTTCAAAATAAAAGTATAAGAATTTATTTGAGTCAAAACTAAAAAATAAAAATTTAATTGAATATAATAAAAAATAAAATTTATTTAAATTTTTTAAAATAATTTAAATTTTTTTAAAATGTGATATATATATATATATATATTAAAAAAACCCTCGTTAAAGGAAACATGGGGATGACATGAAGGGAAAGAGAGGAATTTTTTGAGATTTTGTTGTCAATGCGGAATCAATTGGAACCAAAAAGTTTAAAACTGTAACAAATTAAAATGTTAGTAAGATAAAATTTTGAATTATTTAATTCAAAATTCAACGAGATATTATCTTCAAGGAAAATTACAGCCATAGGAAATCACACCAAAGAGATTTAAAAGCAGCCTAGACTTGCGAGCCTTGCAAGACTTTTTCTACTACATTGCCCTCTACCAAGCTCTGAATATTGTGATGGAGCCCCTCCTTCAGTACCTGTTTACTATAGTCTGCAGCCTTGTTGCCCTCTGGAGTTGCATTTACTTTTATCGGTCAAAGAATCCAAGCACCCAGAGGAACAGAACCTGCAGTGCACCTCAAGCTGGTGGTGCTTTGCCTATCATTGGCCACATGCACTACTTCGGTGGCCAGCAACTCACCCACAAAATACTAGGTGCCATGGCTGACAAATATGGACCTGTTTTCTCCTTAAGGTTAGGATCACACAAAGTCTTGGTTTTAAATAGTTGGGAAGCGGCCAAAGAGTCTTTCACTGTCCATGATAAAGTTTTCTCCAGTAGACCAAGCTTTACTGCCTCAGAGCTTCTGGGCTATGATTATGCTATGTTCGGATTGGCTCCTTATGGGTCTTATTGGCGTGAGATGCGCAAAATTGCTGCAATTGAGCTTCTTTCAACCCATCGGATTGATATGCTCAAGCATATTCGAGCTTCGGAGGTAAACACTGCAGTAAGAGAATTGTACAAATCATGGCTTAGCAAAGGTAGTGCAGAAAGTGGGGTATTGGTGGATATGAAACAGTGGTTTGGAGACTTAACTAGTAATATTGCTCTGAGAATGGTGGGAGGCAAGAGATACTTTGGGCCAAATGCTGCTTGTGAGGAAGCGGAAGCTCGAAGATGTCGAAAGGTGATGAGAGAATTTTTTAATCTATTTGGGACGTTTGTCTTGTCTGATGCAATACCATTTCTTGGGTGGCTGGATTTTCAAGGATATAAAAAAGCCATGAGAAGAACTGCCAAAGAACTGGACTTTCTTGTAGGAGGGTGGCTTGAAGAGCATAAACAGAAGAGACTACTGGGTGGAGGGTCGAAAGAAGAGCAAGATTTCATGGATGTTCTGCTGAACATCCTGGAGAATGCCAAGATTACTGGTTTCGATGCTGACACCATCAACAAAGCGACTTGTTTGGTAAGAACCGAATCTAACTCCACAATCTGTCCTGTTAGGCTAATTCTAACTTTTTGATGGTATTTATTTGTGAAAATGAGGCCTTAAGAAAAACCGATACTAGTAAATAATGCTACTATTCTACACTGCTGTTGAAAATATCAGATCCTGCTAAACTGGAGAGGTGGGAAAGTAGGGATTACAGTATCTGGATTTCTTAGTCTTTGTGGTATGAAATAGGATGTCTCATATTCGTAGCGTTAAAAGTAGTTAGGTTATTTGAAGAAGGCAAAGGATACCCAGTTTCACGTTTGTGACATAGGCCAATGAGGTTATACAAAATTGAAAATCTGGTCAAATCGACTATATATGAAAACATGGTGGGCCTAAATTGTCTCCTTCTAATATATCTAATCTTTTGGATAAAAATTGGCAAGTTTAGTGGGACCACAACCTTTAATTAGTCCAAATAATCATAAATAATGAAACAAGACAATAGAAGAATTTGAAAGTTTCATGGAAAATGCAAGCTAGGCCATAAAGCTTTATTAGGCTCAAAATATCTCTTTGGGATTGTCGTAGTTAGAGGGCCAAGAAAATCTTAGCCTCTCATTCAGTCTTGATCCCTAATATCATCAATCTTATTCATCTCTCTCTATATATCGTATAGCTAAATAGGTGACCCTCTTAAACCAAGAAAGTGCCTCTTATGATTAGATTTTGGCAGAATGTAATCCTAGCAGGAAGTGACACGACCATGGTCACCCTTATATGGGCTCTATCTTTGCTGCTTAAAAATCCTCGCGTGCTACAGAAGGCCCAATGTGAGCTAGACATGCACGTTGGCAACGATAGACGAGTGGAAGAATCTGACATTTCAAACCTGGTCTACCTTCAAGCTATTGTCAAGGAAACATTGCGCTTATACCCACCTGGTCCAATTATTTTCCGGGCTGCAATGGAAGACTGCACCCTCTCAACAGGCTACTATGTTCCGGCAGGTACACGAGTAATGATAAATGCCTGGAAGATTCAGCGTGACGAGCGTGTGTGGGCGGACCCCCGAGCTTTTCAGCCTGAGAGATTTTTGACTAGCCGTAAGGATATGGATTTTCGAGGCCAGACTTTTGAACTAATCCCTTTTGGCTTTGGGAGAAGATTATGCCCTGCGGTCTCGCTAGCCATCAAAATACTTCATTTTACATTAGCTACTTTCTTGCACAGTTTTGAAGTTGCTAAACCATCGAACCTTGAAGACATAGATATGACGGAGAGCATCGGCTTGACAAATCTGAAAGCAAGCGCACTTGAAATCCTAGTTAGCCCACGCCTTGATTCTAAGCTCTATGATATGGACACAGAATTAGTGTAATTATATATCAGGAAAAGAAAAAGACAGATGTGTACCATCCTGCAAAAGCTGTTAGTTATGGCTTTGTTTATCGGAGCATTGCTACGTGATTGTTGCTTTCCTAGTTGTTTACGAAGTACATATAGGATATAGAAACTGAGTAGCATTCTCTTTCATGCCTGATATAAACTGGCTTTCCTACTTTTCATCTGCTGGCATCACCTATATCTGATCTCGATCGAGAACTGACTGCTTGAATTTGACCGTGTTTACCTATAGCCTTGAGTTTGACTATATTTACTAAAGGGTTTTTTTTTTATTAAGGACATGAGAAACCTATCAAGGAGATGATCACATCCGTAACTCAAAATATGATAAAATAAAAATTACGAACATTACTTCTAAATCTTTTTTTAAAAATTTTTTATCCAAATATATACCATTTATTTTCTTACTTTCAAAAAAAAAAAAAAGTAACAAAACCATCAACCAATTTGACAAAAAAAAAATGAATGCCTTTTAATGCACATTACTCTTTTTCATTCCTAAATAATACAAAACATTTGAGAGCTTACTTAACTAAGGCACTCTAATCCGTTTATGACTTCATTGCTGTTTCAATGGTACATCAAGCTCATTTTCACAATATATATATATATACACATATAATATTATTATACATAATTTAATATATTATAGTAATTTGGTATAGGTACATTTCTTATGCACTTTTTACACTTGAGTTATACTAGTCTTAGACACACTTAGTATGTTAGGTGAAATAGATGAATAATTTAATTATTTAGATAAATATTAGAAGCAGAAGAGGAATAAAAACAACAGAATTTAAGTTATCTTAAATTCTAAAAGGGTTAAGAAGTTGTAATAATTACATGTACATTTTTCAAAATATAAAAAGGCGGCACAAAAGTCGATTTGAAAATATGGTATATGGACTCGAATCCTCCTTTCAAAAGAAAATAAATTACTAATATGCTCTTATTAATGCATATTTTTTATTTTATAATTTAACATTTTTTATCAATTCACTTAATAAGTTGGTGTTTCGATTGAATTTGATTTGCCAAAATAAAAGTTTAATAATTAATAACATTTTGAAACTTCTATTATAATGCAAATTACATATTAAACTTTCAAATTTTGTTTAATTAAGAAAATCAAACATTTTGTGACCAAAAGTATTGACAGGAGAAAATATAGAAATAAAAAATTTAAACACAGGGAAGTATGAAAAATAGAAAATTGTAACATAATATAATGTGAGAAAAAGTTTTGTAACATAATTTATTGATATTATTCAATATTCTAGTTTTTTATGAAAACAAAAGTCAATGATTTAATTTGATAAATAAAAATTTAACGATTAAAAATAATAAATTGAAAGCAAAATTATGAGCAAAATGTGTCCCCTTATCCTTTCAGGTGCTAAAAGAAAACCTATTTATTTATTTTTAAATAACAAGCATTAGCCGCAAGTGGTAAAATCAAGTGTTACACACTGTCACTTTAGCCATCATTCTGGTAAAGTACACTACAAACCCTTTGTGGACCCCCCTACACTCAATTCCATGTGCCACACTACATGCTCAATGTGTCATTCACCACCTACTTGCCCCTCTCAGACGACTCATCGTCCAAACTCCACGTCCAACATTCTTTTCTTACTTTTTTTTTAAATTAATTAACAAGTGTAAAATATATATTTAATATTATTATTTTCATCAAAATTAAAAAAGAGCTTTATTACATATATATATATTTTTTGTAAAATATCATTTAATTAGTTTCATTAGACATTAATTAAGGTTTACATGCTTTAAGAATATTTTTAAGGTTATTTATGTACATTTAATAATTCAGCTAGTGCTTTTATCAAATTAAAAAAAGGTCTATAATGATAGTGATTTAAGTCATTAACCCATCATTTAAAAATTCAATTTCCAAACCCAATATAAATTTTCCCCTTTTTCCTCTAAATTTTGTTCGTTTTCTAATAATACTATTATTAATAAAAAATAGAAAAAGGAAAAGAGAGTGTTAAGAGTCTAAAATGATGGCCATGTATCCACATGGGGACAAAGGAGATGCTTATCTTCAAGCCCGCAAACCTAACAGCTCCTCGACACCGTGGCATTTCCATACAAAAGTATATTCTTGTACTCCATAATTGCCCCAAAAAACAATCATTTTCATTTCTCGAAAACACCCTTCCTTCACTCCCTTATTTACCCCCTACCCACCTCTAAACCGTCACTTACCGACCATGGGTATTTCAGTCCTTTCAAAAAAATCGCAGACACCCACATTGAAAAAAGCCAGGAAATCCCCAACATACCCAAATAAAAAACATAATCCAAAGGGTAAAATGGGTATCTAGTTTTGTACAAAGAGGCGGGCCCATAAATAAAAAAAAAAGAAAAGGAAAGAACGTAAGCGATCCGCGCAAAGAAAAGGTTGGCTGAAAGGTAGAGAGAGGAAAAAAAGTTCTCTGTTTCGAGACGTTAACGGATTTCAAACTCTACTCCTCGCCGGAATTTAGGATTCCATTTCAAGTCCGGCGTTAGGTTTTCTATTTTCCGTTGTTCAAATTCTCGAACAGAGAGAAACAAGAAACGGAAGAAAAAGTTAGGGGCTTTATTAAAAAGAATTTCCATAAAATTTGGGAATTCTGGAAGTAGAGGTTTTCTTGTTTCTGGTTATGTAGCTGAATTTAAGATCATTTAAGGACAAACTGGAGTATTTGCAAAATGTTTACGCCTCAGAGGAAGGTTTGGTCCGGTTGGTCGCTGACTCCCGGGAAGAAAGTGGACGGGTCGGGTTCGGATCCGAACTCCAACGGGGTTGCTGTAGGGAAAGGAAAAGGAGTGGCTTTTGTGGAGCCGGTGACTCCTAATGGAAACGGCCTGGGGTCGGAGGACCGCGAAGGGGTGCCCGAGAAAGTTTTAAGACTGGAAAATGAGGTATTTGTTGAAAATGTTTTTTTAAATTTGTTATTTTGGGTACTTTAAATTCGCTTATATTGTTGTAAATTTTGATTTATTTTTTTGGCTATAAGAAAATTACCATTAATTTACTTGTCTAAAGTTGAAATAAGTGAGTTAGCGTATTTGGGTTAAGTAAACAATTAAATATGGTTTCTTAGTTAATTCTTTTTTCTTTTTTAATGAGTTAGAGGGAGAAACTAAACTTATATTAAAGCATGAGGAAATTTATCTGATGAGCGAGTTTGTCTTTTCCCGATGGTAACAAATTAGTTATTTCGAAGTTACAGCTTGACTTAGTTAATTGGCTATTTATGTTCATAATGACGTTTTAACCTTTGGTTTAGATAAAAACCATGCTATGGAATTATGATTTAGTGATTTCTGAGTGTACTGGATTGTGGGTTAATGTTAAATAACTATAGTCACTGAATTTGAGACTCAGGGTAGCTAGGTTAGTTAGTCCCTCAGGTTAGTGCAAGATGTGCCATACCCTCCATTGGTTGTGCATTCAAGAACATCAGAGAAAGAAAATCCCTGAATTTGTAGGACTACTTAATGTAACTAGAAAAGAGTAGAGTGTTGATGCTATATAGTTGAGTTTTTGGTATCAGCATTTTGTTTTCACCTTTTTGAATATGGGTTAAGGGATCTGAATGAATTACTTAAACTTGTCTGTACTGTGCCATCTCTATAAACGAGTGGCATACCTCTTAGCTGTTAGTACTCTCCTCTGTAACCCTGCTGTAGAGCAGAAGTGCTAAATTGCTCATTGGTCTGTTGTGAAAAATTTTTCACACGTGCAAACTTAGCATTTTAGAAATAACTGGTTCATGGTTTGATTGATTAAACTGTGGGTTCTAAAGCTCACACTGTTTTGTGGACATTGACATCTCAAGATATCTGCAACTGGTGATTGTCCAATGAACATGAAGAATTAAATGCAGTAATAATAAGGAAAAAGGAAATTCAGGAAAGAATTGTGGTAAACATTAGCCACATATTGTTACTTATGACTGATCAAAACATGAATGTGCTTATTCAAGCTGAAATACAGACCTAGTTAACTTTATTCACTTTTATAGGTACCAATAGCATCTTGCTAATTTCTTTTGTCATTTACAACTAAATGAAAATTGGGTTCAGAACTGTCTCCATTTTGTTGAGTGTAACTGTTGACAGGTTTGGACTGCCAAAGACTAGAACAGGAAAATTGAATGTTTAAATATTGTTGGCTAAGCGGTGCATGTATATGGAATGGCTTTCTCAAGCATTCTTCATTTGTGTTCACGTGAAAATTTTGAATTTTTATGTGGTTTTAGGTTTATAATTTGATAATCTATTGTGCTGATGTATTTACAGCTATCTGCTCAGTTTGATGGGTTTATACTTGTTCATAATGCTTTGTAAGTATTTTGCACTATCTCATTGGAATGATCTGTATCTTGTCCCAGCTTTTTGATTACCAATACAATATGGGGCTTCTCTTGATTGAGAAAAAGGAGTGGACATCTAAGTATGAAGAACTCACTCAGGCACTGATAGAAGCAAAGGATGCTCTCAAACGGGAACAAGCAGCACATTTAATTGCATTAGCTGATGTTGAGAAGCGTGAAGAGAATTTAAGGAAGGCCCTTGGTGTTGAGAAGCAGTGTGTGCTTGATGTAAGGGTCTATATACTGTTTTAATCTTTCCCCTCCAATGTTGAAAGATTTCAATATGATTTCCTTGCATTTTTTTGCTTTTATTATAACAGCATCCACGTAATCAGGCTTTCGCTTCGTAATTCTAGTTATATCACTAAGTAGATGCAAGAATTATGTTTGCTTCTTCTAATGGGATATTTTTCTGCTAGTCTGAGTATGATTCTGAATAAATTAAAGGATAATTATATATGTAATTCTTTATCTTTACAATTAAAAGCTTGCGTACTTATTGATTTCTTTTTGGTATTGTACATAGGGTGATATTTTGTAATGTTTTAGATAACGTTTTTTTGCTACAGCTAGAGAAAGCTTTACGAGACATGCGTTCAGAAAATGCAGAAATCAAGTTTACTGCAGATTCAAAGCTTTCTGAAGCAAATGCTTTGATTGCTAGTGTTGAAGAGAAATCTTTGGAGGTGGAGGCAAAATTGCGTGCAGCTGATGCTAAGCTTGCTGAGATGAGTAGAAAGAATTCAGAGATTGAAAGGAAGTCACAAGAGGTGGAATCTCGTGAAAATACACTTAGAAGGGAACGTCTATCCTTTATTTCAGAGTATGCTCTAACCTTGCTTACTTTCTTTGTTTTTTTCTCCTTGTGGGGGTTTGTTTGGCAGGTGCAGTGGATATTGTGTTCATACCTTGCTCATTGAATTTATATACTCTTATGAAATTTTGTGTATTTTGCTTAATTCAAGAGTTTTCATTTTGCTTTACAGTTAAAAGTTTATAATTTCTTTTTCTGTTTTCAGGCAAGAAGCAAATGAGACTACTTTGTCCAAACAGAGGGAAGACTTGCGGGAATGGGAAAAAAAATTGCAAGACACAGAAGAGAGGCTTGCCAGAAGCCAAAGATATGTCAACCAAAGAGAGGAGAGAGCAAATGAGAATGATAGGCTTTTTAAGCTAAAGGAGAAGGACCTTGAAGAGGCGCAAAAGAAGATTGATGCAGCTAACCAAACTTTGAAGGAGAAAGAAGAGGATATAAACAGCAGGCTAGCAAATCTAACTTTGAAAGTAAAGGTAAGCTATTTTCCATGTGGAACAGTTGTTTCATATGAAATTTATAGTATTTATTTATCGTTATCATTTGGATGCAGGAATGGGATGCTGTGAGAGAGAAGTTAGAGATGAAAGAGAAGGAGTTACTCATTATGGAAGAAAAGCTTAATGCAAGAGAGAAGGTAAGGTTTTGCAAATGTTTGTGCCATAAATGCACTCATCAGGAGTTCGTTTTGTGTTTACATAAAATTTAGGGTGTTGTAGCTCTATTGCTGTAGTTTATGTTCTTAACCATGTTTTAATTTTGTTCTCTTACTTATACCTTATTCAGAGTTATATCTAGGTGTCTTGAGGGGCCATGTATTATTAGCTATCATTTAAGATCATGTTTTTGTTGCTTTTCTTTTGCATATATTGGCAGGTTGAGATTCAGAAGCTCCTGGATGAACATAATGCCATTCTGGATGGCAGGAAGCATGAATTTGAGTTGGAAATTGCTGAAAAGAGAAAATCCTTGGATGCAGATCTGAAAAGCAAGGTGATTGAAGTGGAGAAGAAGGAAGCTGAAGTCAAACATTTGGAAGAGAAGGTTTCTAAACGAGAGCTGGCATTAGATAAGAAATTGGAGAAATTCAAAGAGAAAGAAAAGGAATTTGAATTACAAGTGAAAAACCATAAGGAAAGGGAGAAGGCCATCAGATCTGAGGGGAAGAATTTAGAGATTGAGAAGAAGCAGATGCTTGCTGACAAAGAAGATCTTTTGAGCCTGAAGGCTGAAGTTGAGAAGATAAGGGTTGAAAATGAAGAAAAGCTATTAAAGATGCATGAGGAGAGTGATAGGCTTAGGGTAACTGAAGAAGAGAGGTCTGAGTATCTTCGCTTGCAATTGGAATTAAAGGAAGAAATAGAGAAATGCAGGCTTCGTGAAGAACTGCTTTTGAAGGAAGCTGAAGATTTGAAACGGCAAAAGGAGAATTTTGAAACAGAGTGGGAAGAGTTAGATGAGAAAAGATTAGAGATTGAGAAAGAGTTGAAGAATATCAGCCAACAGACGGAGAAATTTGAAAAGCAGAAACTTGCTGAAGAGGAAAGGTTAAAGAATGAGAAGCAAGTGGCCAAGGACTACATAAAAAGGGAGCTGGAAGCTCTCGAAGTTGCCAAAGAAACATTTGCTGCCACAATGGAACATGAGCGATCAGTGATGGCTGAGAAAGCTGAAAGTGAGAGAAGCCAAAGGCTTCATGACCTTGAGCTGCAGAAAAGAAAACTTGAGAGTGATATGCAGAACAGATTTGAGGAGATGGAAAAGGAATTGGGAGAGAGGAAGAAGTCATTTGAGGAAGAAAAAGAGAGAGAATTAGACAAAATTAACTATTTAAGAGAGGTAGCTAGGAGAGAAATGGAAGAGTTGAAACAGGAAAGACTTAAGATAGAAAAAGAAAAGCAAGAAGTTAATGCTAGTAAGATGCATCTTGAAGGACAACAAATTGAAATACGAAAAGACATTGATGACCTTGTGGACCTCAGCAAGAAGTTGAAGGACCAGCGAGAACACTTTATCAAGGAGAGAAACCGCTTTATTTCATTTGTTGAGAAACATAAGAGTTGCAAGAATTGTGGTGAGATGACCTCTGAGTTTATGCTATCTGATTTACAATCCCTACAGCAAATAGAGGATGAGGAAGTCCTTCCTCTTCCTAGTTTGGCAGATGAATTTATCAGTGGAAATGTTTTCAGAAATTTGGCTGCATCTAAGAGGCAGAAGGATGAGATATCTCCACCAGTTGGTTCAGGATCTCCAGTTTCTGGTGGAACCATGTCATGGCTTCGTAAATGCACCTCAAAGATATTCAAACTCTCTCCAGGTAAAAATATTGAGCCTCATGCTGTAACAAAATTGAATGTGGAGGCCCCCCTCTCTGGTGGGCAAGTTAATATGGAAGGCACGTCAAATATTGAACATGAGCCAGAGCTCTCTTTTGCTGCAGCAACTGAATCTTTGGACATTCATAGGGTCCAATCTGACACCAGCACAAGAGATGTCAATGCTGGTCAGGACCTATCAATTGATAATCAGAGCAACATTGATAGTAAGGAACTGGAAACGCTGGGAGATTCTCAGAATTCTGATTTTAATCGTGGAAATCAGCTTCGCAAGAGAGGCAGACCAAGAGTTAAAAGAACACGCAGTGTGAAGGCAGTTGTCAAAGATGCTGAGGCTATTCTTGGGAAAGCTTTAGAATCAAATGAGCTTGAGCATCCAAATGGGAATATGGATTCTGGTCATGCCAATGCTGAAAGCAGGGACGAATCTGGTCTTGTTGATGGAGGAACATCTAGAAATGCACGGAAGCGGAACCGTGCTCAAACATCTCAAAAAACAGAGAGTGAGCAAGATGGTGTTGATAGTGGACATTCTGATAGTATTGTGGCAGGCCAGCAAAGGAAGAGACGGCAAAAAGTTGTTTTGGCTATGCCTACTCCTGGCGAGACAAGATATAATCTCCGACGGCCCAAAACGTAAGTTACTAGAGTCTGTAGCTTGCACAGATGGTAGATTTTATCATTCCTTGCACCATATATTCATTGGATAAGTTATGATGTGTTATTATTTATTTGTTGTTTGTTCATGTAAGGTTATCATAATTCAATTAATCATTTGTATTCTTGTGGGTCCACTTAATAAGAGAGGGACTGGCAAGAGATGACAGACTTGATCAAATGTATTGCAGACCTGATAAAATGTGGTATGTAAGTGGATCTCAGTTAGTGAGTGGAGTCTTTTTCTGGTGACTGTAAACTAACTTTATGTTAAATTCCTTGAATCATTTTAGTTCAAATAGGTGCTGTTTGCTACAAATTGGATTAGATTGCAATCTGATT
This sequence comes from Theobroma grandiflorum, assembly GCA_036013995.1. Classification (NCBI taxonomy): domain Eukaryota; kingdom Viridiplantae; phylum Streptophyta; class Magnoliopsida; order Malvales; family Malvaceae; genus Theobroma; species Theobroma grandiflorum. The sequence goes on along the minus strand of CP142132.1, from coordinate 12,151,868 downwards.
TACTGTGTGAAACCCTTGGACAATGTGATTTTTGTCAGAAACAAATGTCCTGTATAAAAACCTTCAGAGGAAGCTCAGAAATGCTGTGTCATTTTTTGTGAAGCAACTAACATGGGAATTCTGTTTAATGCAGTGGGGTCACAGTTGCTAAAACCACATCTGACGTGAATAGAGAGAATGAAGGTGCTAAAGATGCAGGTGATCAAGTTAACTATTCAAAAGCTCCCATGCCTGTTAGTGAAAATGGAGATGCAAGTGAGAATGGTGGTTCTGCACACTTTCTGCAGCAGGTAAGGGTCTTGGAAAACTAATTTTCTTTACTCTGTGCATGTTTGATGTGGATGGTTATGTGTGTTTTGATGATCTCTGCTATGAATCAACATCTATGTCAATTGAAGTAAACAATTTTTGCTATTTAAGATGTCAATTGTGACTTGACAGAAAGTTTTGACGCATTATGGTAATACTTTGCATAGTTGAGTAAATTACATATGCGCAGCAGTGGTGCAGTTGGTTTTTCTTTTTTCTGTAAAGTGCATAGCATGATATTTTAATATTTATGTGGCAGTGTGAGACAGCTCAGGACACTAACGATGGTGATGCTGATGCAACCAAAAAATTGGCTGTAGATGCAGCATTAAGTGAGGAGGTGAATACCACCCCAGAAGGGGTTGGTGAGTATGGTGATGGAAATGACTACAGGAGTGATTCGCGCAGTGAAGGGCTTAAAGATGAGGATGAGGATGATGAAGAGCATCCTGGTGAAGTCTCGATGGGAAAGAAGCTTTGGAATTTTTTCACCACATAATAATGGCAAAACTCATTCCTAGTTTGGCAAATTTCAGTGAGATCTTTGATTGTATCAGCTTTATTAGGTTTGCTGGTAGGAACGCCTTGATCTAGTAGTGTGTATTAACAATTTTAATGTAGTTATAACCACAATCTTAATTCAGGTGGGAGATTGGGTTTTCTGCCCCCTTCTTTTTCTTTTGTTAGGGTTTAGGATCTTGGGGCTTTTTATATTCTTTTGTACTACAGTCCTAGATGATTTGATGTAGCAATGACCAGTGCATATTTAATGCTGGACTGGCTTCCTCAACCAAATTGTTTGTATCAAATAGTACTTGTATTTTTCATTGTTGCAGGAATTATTGTTTGACTTATGTGATCTCAACCAATCTAGCTTATCCCTGTCAAGCTTTCAGACCTTCATTACTGAACTATGGAATTATTGATACACGACTAAGTACAAAGCAATTTTTTAAGGGGTGGCATAAGTTGCAGTGCTGCCATCTATACGACTAAAAGGTTCTGGGAGAACTTTGGACAGCTTAAATGGAAGAATGCATTGTTTACTTAGTGCCGTCTAGGTAGGGGGTGAGACCTTCCAGTTCAGCATTGCTTATTACTCTTACTTAGAGCTGGTAAAGCTGATATCAACCGGATCAACTTGAAAGACTTACCCACCTCACTTGTCTAAGTGGGAATCTGATCCACTCGACCGGCCCCGCCAAATAGCCACCTCTAAATTCCCAAAGTCCAATCAGAGGTTACAACCCTGGCCACAACCTGACGGCTGAACTCATTGCTAAAACTGGAGGTCTTTCCTGAATGGCAACTGGTTTCTATAGTAATTTGCAAACAAAACCACTTCACAAATTTGTTTGTATCCTCCATCTTTGCAGTACTGGTAAAAATAAAATGAATATTCCTCGCTTCCACTTCCCTATCTCATTAAACAAAAGGATAAATTCTAAATTGGCAAAGAAAAATTCTACATCTCCTAGTAATACACTGAATATCATCAAAAATATCATTACTAAACAGTTTTTTTTTTTTTTTATTATTTACATTACTTGCGCATCGACAAAATGTTCACTACTTCGCCTCAAAGCTACCTCCTAAATGGGGTGCCCACTCTCTATTCATACCAAAATTGATGATAAGAAGCTATACAACAGTGCCAGGTAGAAGGCAAAGATTTCATGACCTCGGCTAGGTAACTATCAAACTGTTCTCTATGACATGCTGTATACTTGTATCCATCGTGACGTTCCTACTCTAACTGTACAACTGAGATGTTAAATTCTCTGACCCATCTGATCAGGTACGATCGGTGGTTCTTCATGTGCAGCCTCTTCCCATTGTTGCAGACGGCTTTTGGCATGTTGCTTTAAATCCCTATTAATTTAAAGCAAATAAGTTTTTTAAGGGGAAAAAACTTTTAGATTTATTTTGGTGAGAAGAGCTTTTTGAAAGCTAGTAGTATCATTACCTGCAGCGTGGTACGTCACAATCAGAGTCTTTGCAATTTCTGGAGTGCAGTCTCAATATGAGCCACATCTTCTTACAATGCTCACAACCCCCAGAAATCCTGACAGCGCACTTTTTTGCATGGAGGAATAGCTTTTTGATGAGAAGGCAATTAGGGTAGGAGCAGGGGGAGCGACATTGACAGGCATGCAGCAAAACATCCAGCAGTTGCATTTTCTACACCATCAAATAGCATTCTAATTAAATCTAAATGCCAAGTTATAATGAAAAAGGTTACTGAGCAAGAATAGCCTACTAGTATCAGGTATGAAAGTAATTGCACGAAGAAACATTGCATTAAACACCTTGAGAAGCTCACATGCATGATTTTGAAAAATAAATTATTAGATTGTAGACATCTTGCAAAGAATAAAACTTAGAAACTAGCAGTTGCTAACATTAATGTTTTCCAATGTTTTAAAATTGGCAATATCTTCATACCAGTAATTCCTTCTTCTGGGCCTCTCTATTTTTGGTCGCAGAATCAACTGCAGAACAATGCACAATCAACTTATGAATATGCAAAGAACAACCACCTCTTCGGTAGCATGCAGCACAAACAGCAACATTGGGGCACATCTCACATAGCCAGCACTGGTCCATTGGTGTGTCCTTGTAACAAATACTACAGGTGGTCTCAGAAGTCAGCAAGGTTGGATTGTGAAGGTAATGTAGGATCATCATTGAGGAATGCTTGGCCCGACGAAGTGTGTCAAACTGATGACTGTTCTTCTGACAGAAGCTCAAAAAACTATGTCTATTTCCAAATAAACCATTATCCATACTGGCATCTGTATCATCAGTATCAGAAGGCACATCATCCACCATACTCTGAAAAAGAGTAAGAGATACAGTGGACTTAATTTAGATATTCATAAATATTCCAACCTCATAAATATAAAGGCAAAGACAACAGGAGCTAGTTATTCACCTTACACAGTATGTGTTTTTCCCCATTACATAAAGTGTGAGTGCAATCCTTGTAGACATTTTGCTCTGCATCATGGCACCTGCAAAATGATATGCAGAGTAAACAGCAATGAGCAATTTGTACAACACTAGAAGCAGTGCATAAGGCAAGCTTGGCAATATTTCTCTCATTTCATAGCTTTATATCTCAAATTTAATTCTAGACAGGACATGTCTAAGAGTTAAGAATCCAAAAAGTCAAGGCTACTCAGCTTGATGCCTCAATGGAGTTTCAAGAATTGGAATATAGTGCTAACCAGAAGTAAATAAGAAAAAAAAAAGCACAAAAACTGCCAAAGAGCATCTTCTAATAAATAAGAGGATAAAGAATGATGACCTTTCACATAGCTGAAAGCCTTTACAAAGGCTGCAAAACCATCGCCATCCAGATAGTATAGCTCTATGACAATGTATGCACACAAACTGCAAGTGGGCAATGATAAAGTCCTCCTTAATAGGTAAAATAGTTTGCCCCAGCTATCAAAGAAGAGAACAATGAAATCAATTATTTAGTCACTAGCATAATTACACAGAATTTAAAAAAAAGGGATTCCGTACAAAGATATCAAATTGCTATTATTAAAATTTTGCTTCATGTACTTCCAGTGTGCTCAAAGAAATAGTGAAAACTAAAGCTCCTTTCATAGCATGAAAGGGGCAAAAAACCATCTAAAAAGAGTGTAAAATCTGGATTGTCTCCTTCTGAATGGGTATCTAATTTGAGATATTTGTAGAATTTTTGAATGAAAAAATTTGACAAGAAAAACCTTGTACACACTGACAAAATGTTAGTTTAAATTCTCTAATTGAGCTTCTTTATGAGCCCTATAAATCAAAACTAAAAAAATCATTCAGGCTTGGCTTGGTTTCTCTAAAAACCAAGCTGGGAAACTTAAACTTGAGCTTGGTTCATTAATTGAATAGGCAAACTGACCGGGCTGTTCAACAACTAAGATTTGCAATTTTAAGAGGGTAACTGTTTTCAAGTAAAATTAACACTATTTAACTAATACTTGTGTTAGACAAAACTAAAGAACGGTAGTTCTCAATTTTTACCTTTTGCATCAGCAGAATATCCTTAGTGGCATCACCAGAAGGATTTGTGTGTCCCATGGCTTTCAATGTTCTCTTTGACATGATTCTTTTGCCCATCTTTTTTGAGTCTTCTGAACTTGCTTTCTCAATATTATTTATCACATCCTCAGCAGCACCAGACCAGTAGTCATCATCAAAACATGGCAAATGAGCTGCTGTCACCTTGGAGTTGTATGTCCCAGTGGAAACAAAAAAGTGATCATACAAGTTTGTCAAACCAATCACCACTTTCTCTTTAGCAGCCTTCTGTAGCATGAGCTGATACCTACACTTGCATATAGTTATTAGTCAAGACACGTGTGCAAACAATCATACACACGCATGCACAAATGCACCTACACACATCTATGTGTGTGTGTGTGTGTGTGTGTGAGAGAGAGAGAGAGAGAGAGAGAGAGAGAGAGAGAGAGAGAGATACCACTGCCGCAGCTTATCGGTCTTTGGCGTTTTCTGAATCTCTGGGTGGCAGTTTAAGATATAATCTTCTCCTTTCAAAGGTGGACAGGCCCATAAATAGCAGGTTGCAAACCCTCGTTTCTTGCAGTATTCAAGGTATCCAATCTAATGATTGAAACAGAACAGAAGAGAAAGAAACAATATCAGTGATTCAACCATAACAACCAATGAGCTTTGACAAGCCTTAATAAGTGGAGCAGAAAATGATGTACTATACCAATATTTCATGGTAAACAACAGTTCGAAGAGCTTCTCCAGCTGCAGTTTTTGTCTCAGGCCTAAAGTACTTCACAGAATCAAGATATGCGATATAAACACAGCGTTGATTTGGGTGACCACATTCTGAGCCAAACTCCTGGACATACATGCTAAAAAGGCATACATCTACCCCTTCAATCTTCTGAAACAAGAGAATAACCTGAAATCGGAAAACAAAATTTCATGGTTACATGGTTCTAATTAAGACAAAGTCTAGTAGAAATCACTCTGTTGAGAAGCTCAAGGTCAGGGCTACATGTTAAACTTTGGAAATACCAAACTTATCTTCCAAAAACTTTAGGGCTCTTGTAACTTCAAAAGATATCTTACCTTTGACTTGTACGGAAATTCAGCAGGGTAGTTCTCATTCTGAACTATTTCTAAAAGCTGCTTCTTCACTTTTACATGTTTGTCAACGGATACGACCACTCTAACAACAAGACCTTCTGCTTCAGGAACCTAGAGAACAATAGAACATTATACACCATCAATGAAGCAGCTAAACAAACTACTAACATTGTTGAGGATAAAAAAGATGCAATGGTCAAACATGAAAAAAACTCACTCTGGTCAAAATGGGAAAAAAAAATGCTTAATAAAAGAAACACAAACGAAAGGGTGAGGGAAGAAGAAAAATCAACAGAAAAACTAAATGCATTTTTGAACAAAAACATATATTTCACCCTCCAATATTTAACAATTACTGTCATGTCTAACCTTAAATATTTTAACTTTTCAAGATTCATTCCTTGTCTATTATTAGTTGAATATATTAAATAACAGAGGCTAGCCAATCTTTCATTCACGATCTTTCCAGTCATTATTCCATTTCACTAAGAAACTATTCTACTCATCTGCATTTCACTTTAAGTTATGATCAGTAACAAAGCACAAAAAAAAGAAAAAAAGCTGTATATACACAACTATGCCAACAATGTTGCTACAAAGCATAACATGAGTTGTCATTTTACCTCATCAATGCTCTTTCCTGTAACCCTTGCTTTCTCTTCTCTTTCTTTTTGAAGACGCCTTAAGAGTCTTTGCTCTATGTGGTCACTAAGCATGGTACATGGGAGATCTTTTGCACCAAAAACAGTGCTCATCAGTGGGGGCGTACGTTCTCCATTTTGAATTTCTTTTAAGCAGCATATTGGGCAGATGAACTGAGCTTTTCCTTCCATATCATTTTTATCATTAAAGAGGGCACATATCTGGTGTTGCCAGCCTTCACATTTATCACACTGAACCCACTGCAGGAACACAACAACCAAAGGAAGTGAGTCTTTCATCAGTTTAAACTTTTAGGACTGTGAAAGATAATAAATACTGTGGATTAGCCTACCGATTCTTCAGCTTCCTCCTCGTTCTTAATTTTATCCAGCTTTGACTTGGAAAGAGCAATCCCAGAAAACACAATGCTCCTTCCCCGAGATACCTTATAGCATGAGGTACAAAGACAAATTCTGATGCCATTTTCTTCAGGTGTGATGTAATAATTTGCACTGCGTCTGATACGATTACCACATGATGAACAATATATTGGTGCTGGGGCAAGTGAAAGCTTATCTGCTCTACACAACTGGCATGAGTTCTCACTGTAGACATTGCTTATTCTCTTTCCCCTTTCTTTCTTTGGTATATCCTATTTGAATAAGTAAAGACATGTTAATGCTCCTTCACAAACAAATGCAAAGTTTATGCTTTATAAAAAGGGTATCAGTAGCAATTACAATATAGACAATAACTTCAGGAAAACAAAATTCCTCAAAGAATATTAATACAACATAAAACCACCAACTGCCTAAATGATTCAAAAGATTGGCATTACTCTTATGCAGCTTTGATGCAGTAAATTGTTACATTGAAAAATTTCCTGCTTCCATGCTAACAATACATGTAGTGAGATGATATGAAAAGTATGGACACCGCCATAAGAGCGAGAAGAGCAAAGTCCAAGTTCCAGTGAGATGTCAAGAAAAAAAAGTTCGATATAACAGCACCCTTAAGGCAGCTAAATTGCTGAAAATGGCTGCTAAAGATTCCCCTGCCCCCCTGCCCCCCTGGCCTGTCCTTTTCAAACTATAGGAAATGAAAACTTAATATTTCAAGGGGTTCAACAGTGTATTTGAACTACATTGGCATGATGTTAAATGCATGGTGACAGACAGGCTAAAAGTGCACTTAAGGTGAGATATGCATGCATATCTAGAAAGTTATTTGTGATCCTATGACTGTCACTCTGATGAGAAGTTTGAATGTGTGCAAGCATGCATATCCTTCAGTTGCATGAGGTCTACTCGATCTAGATTTAGTCAAGTTAAAGCATCTAACAGCATTTTTCATTTGATGATTAAGTAGAAATATCCATGCACTCAATCAAGGCAGCACAAAAAGAAATAAAAGCAATAAACAGCAGTGAAGCACAAACCTGAGCTATGCACTGCCTGAGACTTGATATATGTTCCTTTATTTGCTGGGCTGTGAAATTTTCAATTAAGGACAAACCCCTTATTGTTTGACTCTCCAACTCTATTTCCTTTCCACAATTCAATTCCTGTGCAATGAGCTTATTCTCCATTGCTAGCTCTGCCAGTTTGGAATTAGTCTTGGCTTCTGTTTCTCCATCTTCACAACCAGCATCAAGTTCCTTTCCACGATTTGATTCCTGTGCAATGAGCTCATTCTCTATAGCTAGCGCTGCCGGGTTGGAATTAGTTGTGGCTTCTGTTTCTCCCTCGTCACAACCAGCAGCAATTTCCTTCCCGCATTTTGATTCTTGTGTAATGAGCTCATTCTCTATTGCTAGCTCTGCCTGGTTGGAATTAGTCCTGGCTTCTGTTTCTTCCTCTTCATAACCAGCAGCAAGTCCTTCAGAGAAGCTGGGCAAAGTATTGGATTCCAAAATGTTGGAGTGATCTATTGCATTGTCTGCAATATCAGTATCACTTCTGAAGTCCATACCCCCTTCTTTATCACTGCCAACAGCATCTGTTTCCTCCAATTTATAACTGCAGACAACCACTTCTGAAGCACCTGGCAAATTCTCAGTAGGCAATATAGGAAAATTATCTGCAACATTATTACTAATATCTTTAGTGCTCATTGAAGCTTCTATAAGCTTTGGTAGCAATTCCATGTTCACCTCCATAACCTCAGAATTATTAGATACAGGAGATTCTGGCAACTGCTGCAAGGGTGGAAGCTTGGGATAACATGGTTGAACCTTCAATGGAGCCTTGGCACAACATATACCATTCTCAGTCAAGCTAGGACAAAGAGGATTTTCTACCTTCAAACGCTTCAAAGAAGGTTGCATGGTTTCTGAACTACCACAGCTGGGCTGGTCAGAATCTCCATCCCTTAAAAGACCTCTTTTTACACGTTCAAACTCAGGGTGAGGTTTATTGGTGACACAACTATACCAAACAGGACTGCATATGTTACAATCAGCATCATGACAGCCATCAAAATGTGATACAAGTGAGAAAAATTGTTCACATTTACACGCATGTTTGTTGCAGGTTGCAGAATGCATATGGTTCATGAAGGAAACTTGAGCATTGCCTATAATCACCATTGATTTCTTGTACTGGATATAAGCAAGTAAAACCCTATGCTGGATAGCCCATGTCAATTGATTCCTTGAATCTGCCTGTGCATCTTCTAAAGGGAGCTGAGGAAAATGACCTGCAGTTTTTGACTCTACTGGACAGTAAGATTGATTTTTTCCAGTGAAAGAATATTTTTCTTCAGCCTCAGATGGTCTAGAAGACTGCATGTACGGGATAATAGTTGAACTAGCCATGCCTGAGTTCAGACCAGGCAATATATCAGGCACTTTAGAAAGTTTCTGTAAAATTTCCTGTGAGGTCTGTGAATTTGCTTCAGAAAATGCCAAGGATCCTCCTAGTATATGTGGGAAAACCATGGAATCAGAGCTCTGATTATTCCCCAACCAACCTATGTGATCCATCATATTTATTTTCCCTGATACAATTCAAATGGGCAAAAACCATACATAAGTTAAAAGGAAGAGAGAACAAAAGAAGCATAGGGAAAAATGTCCAAAGAATGAACAAATACAGAGTGGATATTCAAACTTTGAGACGATGATTAAGAAAAATAGCACATTGTAGCCAAATATTGAACGACCAATATTTTATGGACAGAAATAGAAAGTAGAAACAGGTCAATTCTGCCTAAACAAAAACATAAAGATGTGGAGATCTTAGTCATAGCTGTCAAGAAACATACCATCATAAAGCTGTAGTAATTTTCCCTTTGAAAAGGGTGGCCTACTTTCAAGAGATCCGACATCAGAAAAGCCATCCCCACCATAACAACTAGTGATGGTTGAGGCCTGTTCGGAGGAAAGGACCATCTCACCCTCAACCTGCAGCATACCCAAGGTTGACGCATTATTCCAATCCGAAGTGGTGTATCCAGCAGTTTGTGCCTTGTGTCTATCACCAAAGAATTCTGGAGAAGAATATTATCAAAGTATCAGATATTCAGTTTATAAATGGAAATCATTAGTTATTCAACAAAGTTATAATTTGTCAGAGCTGACAGTCAACCTTTTAAGAAGCCAAATTGATTAGGGTCATCAACAATCCCTTTGTAATCCATTGTCACATCATTTAACTGATTTTGATTAAAAAGTCCACCAGGAATGGCTAAATTGCCATCTTGTACCAAACCCGAAGTTGGCATCATCATACTGTTGGGCATGAATGAGGGAGTAGGATTTACATTAAGAACTTTTAAAGCATCAGGAATAGCTAAGTTGCCATCTTGCACCAAGCCCGAAGTTGGCATCACCATTCTGTTGGGCATGAACGAGGGAGTAGGATTTACATTAAGAACTTTGAAAGGGTACTCCAAAGTCTGCTGGTTCATGTACTCCCCCTAGAAACATTTAACAATAAAATTCAAGCAACCTTAGTTCTGCAAACATCTAAGTAACTTGACCAAGAAAACTCCAAGCAGAATGATTTTCTCTGAGTAAATAACTACTACTATCATTAAACAAAGTTAAACAGTCTTTTGAGAAGAGAATAAAAAAAGGAAAAAGAAGTCCAAAATAGGATCAATCAATTCATATTCAACAACCCGTTTTCCCTGTTCTAACATAAACCACTCTTGTACTAAAAACAATTTCATTACAAAGCTTTATCTTCTGCTTCTAAAATCAATTCAATCACAGATTAAACTACATTGCAAAACTGTTATACCTGACACAAATGTAAAATAAACCTCCAGATTACAATTCAAATTCTCAATTACCGTTAAACTTTCTAATTACCCAATCACAAACCAAACCCCCCCCCACCCCCCCCCCCCCCCCCCCCCCCCTCCAAAAAAAAAGAAAAAGAGCAATCTCTTGTATAATTAATTCATGAGGAAATTCAATTTAGCAGCTTGGCATGCAAGGTTTTTTCAATAAAATAGTCCAGCATTATCTCAAAATCCCTCTTAACATAACTTAAATGGTCCAAAGAAATCTGAATAAATTCAATTTACAAAACATTGAACCGGATTGAATTTTTTTATTTTTTTTCCTCTTGAAAAAGAAGCTTATTTACATACAAAACCCTAGAGAATTTATTAATCAACACTAAATTCGATTCGTCTAGATTCCAATTGCAAGTTAGGGTCTTTTAGCTTCGATTTCCTTCGTCTTCGTCTTCTTCTTTTTGTAATTATTATTATTTAATAGTACTTTTTAAGCCGGGGTTTCACATAGAGACAATGCGACAGCGTCTCGCAGTTTCAAGAACCCCCGAAAGAAAACAAACAGTAACCAAACCAAAAAAACAAAAAACCAAACAGAAAACACAGATTAACGACGAAACACACACACAAAAAAACAAAACATGACAATATAAAAACATAAACACAGTACTTCAAAAATCAAAAGCTTGTTTTTTCTTTTTATTTAGAAACTGATTAAATAATAAATCAATCGTACGATTTTTTTGGCGGGGGAAGCAAAAAACTCCAAAACCCTAACCCTAAAGACTAAAAAATAATTAAAAAAAAAGGAAAGAGAGAGAGAGAGAGAGAGAGAGAAAAGAGGTTGACCTGTTTATTTGTTGAGTTGAGTTTAGTTTTTTCTTTTTTTTTTCAGTTGTTTTTTGGGTGGCTCTCTCGCTTTCCTCGACTTTCGCAATCCAAGGTTGGAGTGGGGCCACAGAGAGAGAAAAAATTTCCTTTGGTGGGTAATGTGAATTTTTGACTGAGGTAAACTTTATATAGAGGAGGAGAATATCTTCCATTCTGGCGACGCCGCCCCAATATGGGCTTTCCGTTTTGGTATTCGTCAAATTTGGGCCTCAATTATTCTATTATTATTTCATTAATAAAAGATTTTTTTTATGGACTGTACAAATTTAATATAAAATTTTTAAGTTTTCAAAATTTTTCTCTTAAAATAATAAATAATAACATGAAAAAAATAACTTAATATTTGAATATTAATTACTTATATTTTTAATTATGTGAAGTTACAAACTTTTTATTTTTTTGTAGTAATATCTAGAATTATTAAAAAATAATTATATTTTGTAATAATGCTTAAAATTATTGCAAGAATAATAAAAAATATTATCCAAAGAGCTTTCTGGTTTTTTTTTTTGGTCATTGAACTGCTTTGGTTAATGAGTTTTGGCTTTTATTTTTTAAAAATAAATAACAAATGCTTTTAGTAATATTAGTAGTAGTATTTTACTTTTTTATAAACAATTTCTTCTTAACTAGTAGTGGTGATAATTCTGTATGCAAATAACGAAAAAGAAAAAAAAATTATATATGAATGGTAGGAGTAGGGCTAAATTAAGAAGAAAAATAATTGTAACTTTCTCTGATCAATGGTAAAGTTATATGCTTTCTACTTGTAATAGGAATCACATTTGCATTGATTATGGGAAGCTCATTTTCATGAAAAGGGTATTTTTATGATAATATTTTAAATCAAATATGAAAATGTGATACTAGTCTATTAAAACCCTGTTGGTATGACGTTTGAAGACCTTCTGAAGAATATTATTTTAATCTTGTTAAAGTGATTCTCACGTGTTATTCGGATGCAAATGTATTATTTTTATTTTTATATTTATTTTTAAAAAATTCCTGAGAACTTGACTTACGTTGCCAACAGATGATAGATAGATACATGTTTCTTACAAGGAAAAAATGCCGTTATTCTAGATATGGTCGACCAATAGCAGATCTAAAATAACGGTTTTAACTTGTATTATGAATTCATTTCCTTTGTTCCCTCCAATTTTCACCATAGTTATACAACTATAATAAAAGCCTTCCAAATTCAATTGAAGAATGGAATTAAACCCCCAAATCCAACTGGTATGAATGGTTCCTTGGTTCACTTCATGGTACTTCTTTTTCATTTTCATCTCCTCACGTTTCGGCTATATCTCCACTTGGCTTGTGAATTCATAGATTTGAACCAGCCCCAGAATACACCACAAAATTTTTTTGTTCGTCAACAAGAACATCAACTTGGCCGAACGCTTAACTTGTTTCCCAGAGGAATCAAAACACCCCCAAAATGCACAGTTTTGCACAAGGTCTTGCCCCTCATGAATAAATAAGAAATCTCTAAATAACATACCAGAAACTGAACCTTAAAAGACCAGGAAAACCGGGAATAACAGATAACTGGAGAATGACATTGAATACATCTAAGCAAAAGAAATCCTGTAAATTCATCTGGGGCCTATCTAACTTATTGTACAATGACCCCACCCCATCTGGTGCCATGAAATCACATGTATACATCATCTGTTCAGAAATCCTTACAAGTTACACTACAACCAACAGCAACGCACTGTCCTAAAGAAGGGAGTCATGACCTCCTGGGGTAAGTAAATACTAAGCAATGATAAAATCTGGTGACAAAAACAAAAGTTACAACAATGCCATTCACCACCTGCTGCGATACCGGTGACTGTTTGACCGAGATGAATAATCAGGGTAGCTGTTCTCCCATCTTTCATCAATCTCACTTTCAAATCTGGCTGAACCATGAATTCTTGGTGAAGTTCGCCTATCTGACATTGAGTAGCGTGTGGAACTATAGGAACCATGACTTGCAAAATCTTCATGTACCAAAGGACTCCTACCCCTGTCAGAATAGGACCTTCCTAAGGTTGGGCTTCGTGGCCTTGGAATAGGATCTCTTGGACTGTGAAAACTGTGAGGAGAATCATAATTACCATACCTTGGGGGATAAGATGAGCTAAATCTAGAATCAACCCCTGGAGGCCCTTCATCTTCAAAATCCCCCAAATACCTTCTCTCATGATGATGCCCTCTGCTGCCAGGTTCAGAAGAATGGTGTAATCTATGGTGTGACCTACTCCTAGATGATTCAGAACTTGAAGAACCAGGTGCCCATAGTTTTTCATCTGCCTCTACAGGGATTGGTGCATTTATTCCTGGAAATTCAACAGTCATTTTCTTCTCTGGTTCAGCATGCACGACCTCAGTAATTTCCCCATCTTCCTGTTCTTCATTGGTTTCTCCATTAGCATAAATTGTAATTCCTGATGGCTGATCCTCATCATCGGGAGCTGAACATGTTTGCAAATAGTCAATTTGTAAAATAGCATAAGAGAATAACAAATGACAAGTCAAATTTCGGCATTGTTTAAGCTGCGAACACAAACAATTAGGACTGACTAGCATACAATAATTCTAACTAGAAACAGTGGTTTGAGACTAGAAAATTGTCACAAATTTAAAGCTAAAAAGATAAGCCATTTTTAATTGGCCTGGAAGTCAATAGGATTTGTTTCCTACGTGTCTTTTTTACATCAACAGAATCCTTTGCTTCAATTTTTTACTTTGCTGATGCATAAGTCGTGGAGCCCTTAGGATTTACCATTCCAATTATTTGCTGCACTAACCAGTAAAAATTTATTAGTCCAAACCCTCACATATATTCGTGAATTGGCAGGCCACACCATGGATGTTTCCAATAGCTATTCCGACATCAGATGGTACAAATAGTTGGGGCAAATTAGGTGGGACAATTGGCAAGGCCCTTCACCAGACAGCAGATTCAAATTTCTTCAGATTATTGAATATTTACCAACAACGCTTCAAAACTATAGCCATGAATAAAGATTATGTCTACAGATGTGATGTATTTAGTTACCTAGATATCCTGGTGGGTACCCAATTTCTCGCATTCTGTTAAGCCAAGGTGGTGGATCAAACTCCTGTGAAAGCATATAAACAAAAATTTTAGGGCAAAACAGATAACAACTTAAAAAGAGTCACTAATACTGAATTAAATATATCGGTGTGTAGAAAAGTTAATTTCCTCCTTGTTTAGCCAGAAAGACATCTGCTTTCCATTAAAATCAACAAAAGAGATAGGAAAGGAAAGAAGTGAGAAGATATGTCCCTAAAATACCTGAAAATTGAGAAGCTGACTACTTGTTGACAAATGTATGGGAGAAAATTAAACCAAAAAAAAAAAAAAAATCCCAAACAATTCATTTGAAAACTTAGTAACTACTATACGAATACTGCAACTTTGAAGTGAATCAATACTCAAGCAGGCATATTTTGCAGAAGAGGAAAAATTGAAAAAATTTGCAAATTCAAGCTTATGCAACTTTTTGAAGGTTATGCCCCAATAACTCTACATACCATTAGGCCTTGTGATGACTTTCATGATTAAAATAAATGACACAAAATTTCACAAATTTATTTTTCTATGCATTGAATAATGTTCAAAACACAAACTTTCAGTTTGGAGAGGAAAACAGAATCAAAAGGTTGATCAAAATGATCCACAGTCCACACCACTGTTGGGCAGAATCTTCATAAAAGACTGGTTCTATATCAGTTCAATTTGATATCTATGAAAGGCCAAACCAAACTTCAAACACTTAAACATGACTAGAATTCTTACAGCTTCTGAAGGTGAATAAGTCAATTGTCCATGCCCATTAACTAAGACAAGCAAAGGTGAATGTGATCCTTAGCTATCTATCTAGCATCTAGTAGTGAAGTGGACATGCTTGTTATTAATGCTAATAGTACAATGAGGGGTTTTTCAGAAAAAAAAAACTGAAAGTGCCTTGATAAGCCCCCTTTTATTAGCATATAAAAAGATGTTGGAAGAATCCCCAACAGATATGATGAAACAGAAAACATCAATAACTTTTGGAACTGGATGCTGGTTATTTGAAGGCCTCAACTTATCAAATGTATGATGACTGGGAACTTTAGCATTGTACACAAAATCTTGTCGTTTTCCTTGTAATATTTGGTTGTATTATCATAAAATACCGCAAAAAAGAGAGAGACAGGCACGTGGTTATCATGGAATTGAAGGAGCATATTACCCCAAGGCCCAATAATTGTCGTGTATCAGCACTAAGAACACCTGGCTTTAGATCATCATACTTTCCACCTTGAGAGCTCTGGTAATATCGAATTGCATTGCGAGAACCAGTGTTCTGATTTCGTTTAGACTTGTAGTGCTGCTTTCGAGCAGCATTGACAGCAAGATTGTCACGAGGCTTCGAGCATTGCTTCAGCGAATGACTATAAGAACCACAGTTGAAACAACGGGAAGCATCGTCTTTTATCTCCAAGCCCCTACAAGATGCAAGACACATAGTTAAGAAAACATAGAACATTTAAGATGTCTGGGGTAAACATTACATATAAATATATCTACAGAAAACCAAGTCTCCATTTTTTTTTCTTAATGAATTGTCATGCCATTAAGATCCCCAAAAGAAAAAACAAACAAAGGATCAAAGAGTTGAGCATGACAATATTGCAATAACTCCACAAAGACAAAATTCCTAATAAACAGAGACACTTGCTAAAATGGTTAATATTCAAAAACCTATATCCAATATATCGAGCAAATAAACTGTCACATATTTGACAAATGCAGAGGCACTCACAGATCATAATACACCTGCAGCCCTACACTGCTAAATAAGTCAGTATTGCACATGCAATTAAGCAACAATGAGATTTAACAAGAGCATAGATAAGTCAAATAATGAAAAAAATATTAATTAGTATGCATTCCTATTTTTTTTCTCCACTGAGAATTTGTAGGCATTAATTGTAAGCACACAATTAATTCTAAATTGTAAGAGCTATTATGAGCTACAAAGCAGTCATGAAAGCACAAGTGCATACAATGGAGTCCTCAATGCATGTAACAAATTTGCATATCATTTTCCTTTTACATGGCAAACATTGTTTGCATATCAAAGCCCAGATGAGTATTTACCCTTCTAAATTACTTGAATCATCTGCTGAAGTCAAACACATTGCATATCCACGATCATAAAGAGGCACAATGTTACTATCCAATGTGATGATCTCTGTATCACGTAGATTCCTTGTTTGGTTGTCTATCCAGAATGACTACAAACCCCGAAAAAGAAATTAAAATCAATCCAAAACATAGAAAAAATTCAATAAACACTCATACAATGCATCAGCCCTTTTTGGGACAGAAAATCCAGACCTTAAGCAGCAGCAATATGCACAATTTTTGGACTACAAATATTAAGGGAGGAATGGTAAGGGTTGCAATGTCAAAATCACTGAGTATATAATCAAACACACTACCTTCTTCAAGAAAAATGAAGACATTTTACTCATAACTAAGAATTTAGATAATTAAGAAGATATTACATAAAACTAGTTAGTAAATGACATTAAAAAAAGAAAACTAAAAGGTTGAAAAATATATATAATAAAAACTCTTCCAATTACAAAATCTCAGTAAAAACATTGGTCCACAAAACTGAAAATCTAGAAAACCAGAGACAAGCTTACCACAGTAGAGGGCTTCTCTGCACCAACACGTAAAGCAGGAAAGTACATCTCTTCTCCTGATTCTATAAGTTCGTTTTCATCCTGAACAGATAGAATTACATTCAGTTGCAGTCAAGTCAAGGATAAAATGGCTGCACTATATTAACAATGTAAATGCCAGATGCATGCACATGTGCACTTGTGTGTCAACATGCACATACGTCAATCCATCTATGCATAGTCACTTGCATGCATACATTAATGGCACACACACCCATCCATCAAAACACACACATGCACATTTCAAACAATTATGCACACATCCATCTATCTATCAACACAGACAGACAGCACATTGGTGTTTATGTATCTGTTTGAGTGAAATAATGTGATTCTTTTTTCCTTTTTGTTAATATTTTGACTCCAAACTTGTCATAAAATTTATGTAAGAAAAGATAATAAGGCAAAAGAAAAGGAAAAGTGGTAACCAGCAGATATTTATAAGAAAACACTGGTTCACTTATTCCATCTCTTTGAAAGACACGAATATGATTAAATTGAAAAGTTCTATCTAAAAAATGAGCACACTTACACTTAGAGGGGCAAGATACCCTTAGTGAACTCTACAAGGTCATGTCACTACCTAATTCAGTCTAAAATGTAAGTGTTGTAAAACATAAAAAATTGCCAACAGGTTCTCAAACATTCATTGACAGAATACCTCAAGTAAAAAAAAAAAACAATATGCAATCTGGTGAAAGGGAATAATAAACCAAGGCAAGCTAATCTAGTTAAATTTAAGAAAGAAAGGTGAATCCATGTTCTACCCTCATTTCTACAGTAGACAGACGTTTTAACTATTGAGAGAAATGGAGGCAAAAAAAATAAAAAACCACAAATTTAACCAGACTTACTGGGGATAAAGTGCTATGTTCAGCTTGCCACTCTGACCACTTCTGCAAAAGTTCCTCAAGCTTCTGTTTACTAGCTCTGGAAAAGGGTGAAAGGAGATAGCAATAAGAACATAACTGATAAGAATGCAAAATAGTTCCCAAGCATTCTATATTTTAGGAAGTCCTATGCTTGTCTGTTAAACAGAACTTCAAGGAAAAAAAATGTGAAGCTTTTAAGTCTTTGGTTTTCAGAAGTAATAACCCTTACTCCAGCCCTAACCTTGTTAAGAAATTATACACAATATGAACAGAAGGTTGCTGGTCATCAAATGTCATCCGGGGTCTCTTAACACCGGATATAGCTGGCACATTGAATTATGAAAAACAAAATCATCATACCATAGGCTGCAGAGAAAAATTTATTTCTGTTCATATAGAATTGAGTTTATGGAACATACTACTACAGAAGCACAGCTCTTGCATTAGATTTGGCGCATACAAAAAAAAAAAAGAAATTTGAAAAGCGCAGGATACGAATACCATCCATCATGTTGTTCTGGATGGGACTTCCATTTTGGACATCAAGACGGCGCTTTTTAGTAGGCACTGAAGAGCTTAAGCCATCCATTTTCTCATCAGCTGTAAAAAATGCAGAATGTGCTCCATAGCTTAAGCCATCCAATGTCTCTTCAACTCTCACAGTTTCAGTTATTTCATCACTTATTTGCATGTCAGATGAATCATCAACAAGAGTGTTGTCTACCTCCGTTTCCACAATTAAATCGCTCTGAGGATTTTTAATAACACCTTCATTCACCTCCAGGCTCTCCGCTTTTCCTTCACCATCTTTAGTCTCGGCATTATTCGGTTGAGAATCCACTTGACAAGGTCCATCATCCAAATCGCGAAGTTCACCACTCTCACTTCCAGATGAATTGCTAGAAGCAGGAAGGTTAATTATATCCTGACCTTCCATACTTACTGCATGAGACAAAACCCCCCCATCAGCATACTACAAATTAATCACCACATTACCAATTACCATCACAAACAGAGATATTAAATCTTAGAGCATCAACATTATTTACATTAGGCTCCGATTTTGATTGTTGCTTCTACTACTTGGTTTTTGCATCCCAAAAAGTTACTAGAAATCAAAAGCATAATTGATAAAAGATGAACAAATGACTAGAACACAACAACCAATTATAACTTAATTGTTGCACACCAAAGTAAAAAAAAAAAAAAAAAAAATTGCATCCTCTATTTCTAATTCTTGGAAGAACATCATTAATTTTTTATCCAGCAAGTAGAAAAAAACAACAGTTAAACGGTGCCTTACCTAATTAACTAACAGAAAAAAGGCAACAGACCTGTATTAGGTAAATTTACTCAATAGAAAATCAAGACACAACTAAAAGCTTGATCCTGGACGCAGGCAAAGGCATTCAACTAATTTAAACAAAGAAGCATATTTCAAAAATGAAAGACTTTCTGCAACACTTCAAAGATCAAAGGCATTAAACCATAACTAATCTCAACTAATCTAAACCTCTTTAAGTTTCCTTAACATCAAGTTTGAATATGTTTTGTTTCTTTTAATTCTAGAATTTGAGTAGTGAGGAGATAAGAATGAAATTCCTTATAGATCCAAAGTTACTTAAAGGTTAATTTTCTAAATCTTTTTCTAAGTTAGAAAAAGAAGAGAAAATAGAAGGAAAGAATCTTAATCTAATTTTCTCAAAGGAAAAGAGAAAGAAAGAGGAACGAATCTTAATCTAAATTCGGCAAAGGAAAAGAGAAAGAGAAGGAAAACTATGCAAGAAATGAGGTGCTTAGGGTTTTTTTACCTTTGAGAACGAGGAAGAAGGTGAATCAGTGACTGGCGACTCTGCTAAGATTTTCAACGGGAAAAAGAATAGAAAAAAATTTGAAGGCGCTCGCTTCCTTTAGTTGTAGGATTTTCCAATCATCTCAATCTTGAATGTTACAAATATGGAGGTGACAGCTGTCCTTTTCTATTCATGGTCTTGGGCTTTTTGTGGGTTTCCAAGGGTTGCGGCTTGGGCTGGGTCTAATTCACTGTTGGTGAAGCTGCAAGGCATGACATCAGTTAGCTTGTTCCATGGATTCCGGATGCGGGTGACGGTCGCGGAGAAAGTATAGCGGCTGATTTAGATTGATGATACACACACGGCATCAAAATTCTGGATGATTTGTTACTTCCTGCAACCGATGATCCTATTTCAACTCTCTGTTGAGCTATTTATTCAGACTTTAGTGCTAATTTCAGAGAAACCGAATCCTTGCAACAAAGAGCTACACTCACTGCCTTCAATGATTCCATGACTCTAATTCATGTTTTCATGCCGTTCGATGATTTCAAAAGGTAATTAAGCTGTGATTACTTGTTTGAATCTTCACCGGGCATCAGAGATGAAGACTTCAAAGTATCCTACTGAGTTTCTGAAGTCCCTCACCATTTAATGGCATCCTAGAGTATAACCTTGAACTTTTTGAACTTTTTGAAAGGGGATGAGGTAGGCGATGGTTCATGCATTTTCATTTTTCTATACACAAAAATATCTCAAAGATTTATATTACCAAAAATATATATATATATCTCAAAGTTATAATAATAAATAATATTAGTAAAATTACAAAAAATTTTAATAAAATAGTTAAATAGCATATCAAAGTAAAATTATATTTTTATTTTACTTTTAAAATGACTAAAAGTATCTAGCTTTTAGTTAGATGAGGACAGGGTCCTCCTCTTTAACGAAATGCTTCTGCTACTGCTTTTCATGGATTCCACCATCAGTCCATCATCATGCAACTTTTCTTCCCTTGATTCTTGCTCCACAGAAAGCGAATGCATGTACCCTTTAAAGCTGGAAGCTGGCTCTGCTGGACTTCGTTGATATTTTCCTGCAAGGTGCTCGTCATCACTTGAACTTTCAGGTTCGATGGGTGTCTTTGCCTTGGCCTTGACAACTGGCTCCTCCTCTTCTTCAGAATCTGAACTAATTTGCCTTTCAGCGCTGCTTTCTTCTGAAGATGTATTGCTTAGAGTGTGGAAAATTGTAACACTTTCTTTCTCTGCCCTTCGGAAAGAATAGCTTCTTGTTCTTCCACCATATAATGGAAGGAGAGATTTTGGTTTTGACCCATCTCCATCCCTGCCCAAGCTGTAAGTTGTTGAGAGCTTTCTCTCAATGCCTTGCCTTCCTCGAACCAAATCGCTAAGTTTTTCTATTGCTTCATTCGCCACTCCTTCATCTGCTGCCTTCTGCTTAAACTCTGTAATTGTCCTATCAATTGCTTTCTTCTTAAGTTGGAGAGATCTCTGAAATGCCAAATTGGCTAGTCATAAAGGCAAGCCGCGGAGGCAAAACATTTGGTATAAATATCATTAAGTTCATATTTTGTCAATTAAAGGGCGAATATGTGAAAGTCCAATGGAGAATGAAAAACCTGTTCCACTTTTCTTTTTCATTGGGATTCTTTTTTTACATGCTACTTATAAGTTTTAACCAAGGGGATGGTTATTTTTGGCATAATCAATAACCTTGTCAACCTGTATATCTTTATCTTTTCTATTCTATTTGTAAACCTATCACTCTGTAATTTTCTGGCAATCTAGCCAATTTTTCTACTCCCCCTTCTTGTGTAAAAATGACTTTGACAGTCAAACAAGGAATGAAACTTAGAACTTACTCGCTTTTCTAGAAAGCGTCCAAGGTCTTGATCTTGAAGCTTCTTTTTCCTCCAAAAGACACAACAGAACCGCACAAGTGCAGCTAAGACTACTAGGAGTAGGGACTCGAAGAAAAGGAAGATCAGTACAGCCCTTTTATTACCTGGAATAGAAGTGACAATTTGGCCGTTCTTAACACTTCAGTGCATTTGATTCTAGAAGTAATTCAGTTGCTGGTTACCCGTGTAGATATTGAGATGCTTGCTGGTTACCTGTGTAGATATTGAGATGCTTGCTTGTTCCTTGGGAGCAGCTAGATGCAAGCTTCAGACCTGGTGACAATTTAAGATTATGTGTCCATGTACTAATTAAAGAAGCAAGAAAACTTGACAAGGTGTTAAATAAGAACAATTACCCTTGCCGCGACAAGGTAGCGGGTTGCCTGTCTCTACATCAACCACAAAAACAGCATGTAAGTTTATTGACATCACATATTAATTACAGTACTAGAGTGTTTTTATTTAAGTAATTTTATTCATAGGCTTGTGTTTATACAGTAAAGAGGTATTGACTTCAAACTTTCTTGGAAGATTATGGTCAACCTATGAGACTCTAAACATATTCCATGTAGATTGCAGAATAGTACTGCGACATTACAGACAACTTAATGCCTACATGCTGATAATATAGATGGCAACAGAATTTTGTACAATAGAAAATTTTCTTGCTTTTCAACACAGATTTTCTAGAGAAAATGGTAGTGGTTTGATCAAACGATTCAAGTTTCCCTATATTGAAATGGAAGATAATGTATTCACATGGCAATATTGATTCTATAAATCATGGAAGTAGGATAAGACTAGATTGAAGTATCTCACGCGAAGCAGTGACAAAAGCAAGAAGCATGCCCTCATCCAGTACAAAGTTCTGCAGATCACTCGTAGACAATGAGGATAAAAGCGGGCCTGATAGAATCAACCACAGAATGCACTGAGAATAGGTATGCCAGAACTTGTGTATGAGAATGGAGAAATCAATTACATAATCCACATAATGATGGTTAAAGAAAAATGTAAATCACCATGATGGCTTTCAGACCAATAGATTTTGCCAGTAGCTGGAACCATCAGGGTGAAGACTGAACTTTTTGGTTTCACTGCTGAGACGTGAGTGTATTGATCATTCGTGTGGATAACTTTTCCCTCCATTTCTGTCTGACAAAAATATACTGCATAGCCAGAGCAATCAAGGAAAGGAATATATTGGATCACATAATCTAATGCAGCCGCTTTTGGAAATTTCTTCAGAGTCCCAGTAGGTGAGAATGAGTACAGGAATCCATCCAATGAACCGATTGTCACCCAACCTGTTGTTTTCAACAAGCAAGTTAAAAACAATAAGATGATGAGAAAAAACAGAATTCTGAAGTAAGGCCACAGCAGGTGTATACATTATGGCTGCATGATAATCAGGACTAAGCAGAACAATGACACCATAAAAAAATGGGCAGGAGATCTTGATCGCCCAGTAACATGCAAAGGGTGATGCTAGTGAATTTTGAAAAGAAAGAATGTCTAACAAGTGAAACAGATCTTGGAAGATGGTATCAGTCCTGCTATGTATCAGTGCTGTGTTGTGTTACTAGAAAAGATAAGAATGAGAAATTAAAAGTAGAAAACTTCACAAGAAGCTAAATTCGGAAGTAAAGATGAAAAAACTTGACCATAAGAATCAACCAATAGTGAAGATTCTGCGGTACTTAACGGCCCAACACTTTTCTGCCAAAGGACATTTCCTGAAGAAACGTCTAGAGCCAGGATAAGAGACTTAACCGGTACAGTAACATACAAGCGGCCATTTTTTCCAGGTGTAACAGTATAAACCTTATCAAATGAGCTTAAGTCCTGAATCCATTTAAAGTAGGGACTACGAACTGACAGAGAGTAAAGTTCCCCTTCAGTATTAGAGATCTGCAGACTCAAAAACATGAAAACATCATCCGAGGAGGCATGTACAACCTTAAGAGATGCCCCCCTTTCTCATAGAAATTACCACCGAAAATATGGGGTTATTTATTGCAGATTCTTAATGGGGCAATAAAAGGAAAGCAGACCTTACATAGATACTAGCCTCACATTGAGCAATCACAGGGATTGAAGCAAAATAACAATCTGAAATATCTTTCCTGCAACCTTGCTTGTAGCCAAACTGCTCAAGCACAGGCCCAGCACTCCAAAGTAGTTGTCCCCGCATCATGTACGCAAACAAACCACGATTTTTAACATTGATAAACACAGATGAACTCAATGTGCTTACGGCAAGCCCAAGAATTTCATCTTCTCCCTGCTGACCAGGTCCAGGACCAAAGAAAACTTGGATCGCGGGTTCTGAAGTTCCTATTTTCATAATATTGATTTTAAGTACTCTGTTTTCTGCAATCAAATATATCTGCTGGCAAAATCAACAATCACCGCATTCAGAATTTTTTTTTTTAAAAAAAAAACCCCATTTAAAGTAGCATTATAACATTTGCTCAGTCCAGACCTTTCCTGTACCCCCATGAACTGGGGCTTTAGACATGTTGCATTTGAAACTCAAAGGTAACAACCAAGCAATGGAACCATTATTTTCAAATGCTAATAACATCTTCTCGGAACAAGCATAAATTCTTCCACCGTCTCCGATTAAAGGTTTTGAAAGCCTATTAGGACTTCTAAAACGTGCTTCACCTGACACACACAGAGACACACAAAAGACAATAGCATTGATTAGCTTATTAGCATGGTTACTCATTAGAGCCCAGAAAATAATAGAAGAGAAACAGATTGGAAAATATTATGAAAAAAGTGGTGTGCAGTTAACAGTAGATTACAAAGCAAGAAGCAATGAGGGAGAAAGAACCTGGAAACAAGTGCGGATAATGTGGGTAATTCTGGGACAATGTGGACTGAGCAAATCCGAAATCAAAAGCGACCATGAAGAGGAAGGAGAGAAGGAAATAGATTGCAGGCATTGAGAGACATTTGAGGGAATGCAAGTAGTTGATTTTGACAGAGAGGTTCATCAGGTTCTGCATTTCATATTGGAAAAAAGGAAAAGGGTAAAACGGTTTCTTAACTGCCCTGCGTTTAGGAGGGTAAAAAGAAGTATCTTGAATCAAAAAATCACCGCCTTGGAGTTGCATCTGCATGTTACAAACGGTTTAAGGCTCTCTTGCTGGCTTACCGCACATGGGTGAAGTTTGCTAAATCTGTTCAAAAAGCTTTACAATCTTAATCTTGATCAAATTACAACATTGAAAGAAGTAGTAATTAAGACTTATCTACAACTTAGGAAACTAAGAGAAACATAAATAAAGATTAAAGTGCTCGAATCTATTTTCTGGAACCCTTCCTTCATCTTCAGAAATTGTATTTATTCTTGGTTGCAAGTTTCCTTTATATGCCGCATCATGCACATAAACAGAGCATGTCCTCGGTTTCCTAAAATTGCTGATATTGGATACATAACTGCTGTCCTTTTAACCGTTCTTTAAACCACCGCTTTCCTAATAGTTGTGCAACTCCTCTAGGCTTTCAGGCGGGAAACTAAGGTTATAGTGGTGCTTGTTAATTTTCAACACCATTAGTTTATTATACATGAGAATATTATCAAACAAATCAAACTCGTTTATTGTGCATATGATATGTTTAATTTATTTAATATTTGTGTTATTGTTTCGATTCATATTATATGATTTGTTTAATCCTTTTATAATACTCATTTATATAAATTAATCGTATTTAAATAAGTTTGTTGTATAAAAAAATTTAACTCGACTTGTTTAAACATTAATCATGTCGTGCTTGTATAATATGTGAATAGATATATCAGTACACATATTTAGAATGTTGACCAATTTAATTAATCGAGTTGTATTTGTATTTGTATTTATTTATATAATTATTAACATTTTATATTATTTTTTTAAGATTACTTTAGTTAATTCAACTTTTTAAATATCAAATTTGGTAGGGACACATATTTCAATCATGAAGATCCTTTCATTTTAAATTTTAATTCCACTTATTCTACTTTGGGTTACTTTACTGCTGAAAACACAACTCAACATATCAATACTTTACTTATCCATGTTATGGTCTCCCTTTGGCGACTCAACTGAAAGGAGTAAGTATAGCCCATCAAGTGTTCATGCTTCACGGCACGGCTCAAATCTCAAAACTAAGGCTTCCGTGGTGATTAAAGGGCAGTTTGGAATAGTTATCATGAGAGTAGGTAAATTCTGCAGTAAGGTCATTATTTTTAACCTTATTGTAAGTTCAAGTAATAAACACCATTTAATTTAAGAGATTAAATTGTAATCATTGATTTAAAATTAATAAAAAAACCTGTAAATCAGTTCAACCAGTTAATTATTGACCTTAGAGTAAAATTAGACTTACTGTAGCATTCATCGAGTAGAGTATCGTACTTTCAACAACTTAAGAAGTTAAGGTCAACTTTCCCTTGTTTTCACATAGGTGATGTATCATACTCCAGGGACCAAAATTGTCAACAATTGTGGTAATGACATCTGCCCAAGGAAGTGTGTTGAATTCTAAAACAATCCCTTTTGGCAATAAATGGAAGCCAATTGTTTCTTTAGCTTTAAAGTCGACGTGATTATTAGTGTCACAATTAGGACAATCATGTGGCCATATTTCGATGACAAGGGCCAACAATCGTCAATCTCCGACCTGTACCTCACAATGAAACCATACTAACGTGGCATATTTTCAATGGTCATGCAACTTGCATTGGCTAAACATTCATAAGCTGCCGGACGAAGTCAGATTTTGAAAATTTCTATATATTGCACTCGGTTCTTGTTGACGAAGCAAGCACTGTCGAATACAGAACTAATCTCAATTCAGGAATTTACCTGGCTTGATGGAGCTATCAGGCAAGCGTTTGGCGGTATTTAGCTATCTTTCTTCTATTTGTGTTGCGGTTATTCTCCTCTCATGTCTTGACATGCTTGGTTTAGCAACGTCTGTGATCAGTAGAAATGACACAAATCATCAAGCCTTATTAGAGTTCAAGTCCAAGATAACGGGTAATCAGCTCGAGGTTATGCATTTGTGGAACAATTCCATCCACTTTTGTCGGTGGTACGATGTTACGTGTGGTCACAAACATCAGAGAGTCACCAAGCTGGAATTGCAGTCTCTAAAACTCGTGGGTTCCATATCGCCATATATTGGAAATTTGAGTTTTCTGAGGGTGTTAAATCTTCAAAACAATAGCTTTAATCATGAAGTTCCTCAAGAAATTGGTCGTTTACGAAGACTGCAGATCTTACTATTACTCAATAACTCCATAGGAGGTGAAATTCCTTCCAATTTGTCTAGTTGTTTTGAGCTTACATTACTTTCTTTTGGGGGCAACCTACTAGCTGGAGAAATACCAGGTGCGTTGGGGCTCTTGTTAAAGCTAAAAGTGTTTAGTTTAAGCAAAAATAATCTAAGAGGAAGTATCCCGCCTTCCTTAGGGAACTTTTCGTCTCTAAAGTACATGTCTCTTACTTACAACAGATTGAGCGAGGTTATACCTGCAGCACTTGGCCAACTGAAAAACCTTACATATTTGGCTGTGTTTGACGATGGAATTTCTGGCACCATTCCTCCCTCAATTTTTAATCTCTCCAATATCAAATTTCCTTATTTTGGCATAAATAAGATTCATGGTAGTCTTCCCTCGGACTTAGGAATTACTATGCCACATATTGAATTGCTTGACGTCGGAGAAAACCGAATCACTGGACCAATCCCTGCTTCAATATCCAATGCCTCAAATCTCGTAGATCCCTACTTCAATATCCAATACCTCAAATCTTGTAGATGTTCAAGCCCATGACAGCACGCTTATTGGAAATGCAACGACCCAAGTTCAACCACTAGCCAAGCAACTTTTTGGGCCTAAATTACGTGGCCTTCAAAAGTTTAAGCTCAAGTTGCTAGTAGTAGTGGACTTGGATTGTTATATAGGTCTTAACAATCACATTCACATCAGATGTGGGATGTTGGGTATCACAATCCTACCCACTCAAATCCTTGATGTCCTCATCAAGGCCACACATCACATCCACAAGATCAAGATCTCACCAGAGCAATGTGAAAGCTCACATCGGACTGGCACAAGCTTTGATACCATTTGTAACGACTCAAGTCCAACCACTAGCTCAGCAGCTTTTTGGGCCTAAACCATGTGGCCCTCAAAAGCTTAAGCTCAAGTTGCTAGTAGTGGTGGACTTGGATTGTTATATAGGTCTTAACAATCACATTCACAACAAAATGTGATTGTTAAGACCTATGTAACAATCCAAGTCCACCACTACTAGCAACTTGAGCTTAAGCTTTTGAGGGTCACGTGGTTTAGGCCCAAAAAGTTATTGAGTCAGTGGTTGGACTTGGGTCGTTTCAAATGGTATCAGAGCTTGCGCCAGTCCGATGTGGGCTTTCACATTGTTCTAGTGAGTGAAGACATCAATGACTTGAGTGGGTGGGATTGTGATACCCAACATCCCACATCTGTTATGAATGTGATTGTTAAGACTTATATAATAATCCAAGCCCACCACTACTAGTAATTTGAGTTTAAGCTTTTGAAGGTCATGTGGTTTAGGCCCAAAAAGCTACTGAGTCAGTGGTTGGACTTGGATCGTTACAAAACTCAAAAAGTTACTGGGCTAGTGGTTGGACTTGGGTTGTTACAAATGGTATCAGAGCCCGCGCCAGTCTGATGTGAGCTTTTACATTATTCTAGTGAGATCTTGGTCTTGTGGATATGATGTGTGGCCTTGATGAGGACATCAAGGATTTAAGTGGGTCTTGTGGATATGATGTGTGGCCTTGATGAGGACATCAAGGATTAAAATGGTTGGGATTGTGATACCCAACATCTCACATCTGATGTGAATGTGATTGTTAAAAAGTTACATCTTAAAAAGTTACTGAGTAAGTGGTTGGACTTGGGTCGTTACAGAAAACTTGGCTCTATTTGAAAAGCTGGATAAACTATCGGGACTCAGAATCAATGACAACCGTCTTAGAACTCGGGGAGCAACTGACATGAACTTTCTCTGCTCTTTAACTAATGCTACTAAACTAAGGTATCTGGATATAAGTCGCAATAACTTTGGAAGGATGTTGCCCGAGTGCATAAGCAATTTGTCTAGCACTCTCGCATCTTTAATTATATAACTGTAGAGGGTTCTTTTGATTAAGGAGCGAGGACGTGTTGCAATGAGTGAACTAGGATGCACTAGAGGCGGCAGAGAGGAAGATTGGAGCAGTCCTTGAAGCGTAAGTGCTTTTGGTGGCAGGTGGTGAAAGATGAGAAAAGGTGAAAGAAGCGGCGGATCACGGTGAATGGGAAAGGTTGAAGAGAAAGAAATATTTTGGAGGAATTTTGAGAGAGCTTTTTAAAGTAGTCTTTTTGCTTCAGGTCTCCTCCCCCGTTTTACTTCTCAGACTTTCATATTTATACTGAGCAAGAACGATTTCTTAAGAGTTATTAGGAAAGCACGTTCAATCATGAGAGAACGTGCTTGTTATAGAAGGACAGTTAAGTAACGGTTTGACCATGTAATTGATAATGGGCGTAGATTGTGGATAAATGGAGTAGTGGCATTTAATAGTAGTTATTTAAGAAGTAAAGAAGGATAAAGGGGTAAAGCACATGTACTTCAAGGAAAGGTTAAGAGGAACTCCTCATAACTATCTCCATATCTGAGCCACCAAGCCAAACTCTCTAGAACATCTCAAATGTGAAGGTAACTCATGAACCCTGCCACTTATTCTGAGTTACTTTCACTTCCCCATATAAATAGTTGTTCCATGCTTGTTCTTGAGCGTTTCTGCGCTTGTAACGCTATTGGGTGCTTCCCTGTCACTAACGCCATGAAACACCCTTGGGCGCTTCTTTGCTTGGAACACCCCTGAGCGTTTCTATGCTTGGAACACCCTGGGCGCCTCCCAGCTTGGAACACCCTGGGTGCTTCCTTGCTTGGAACACCCCTAGGCGCTTCCCTACATGGAACACCGCTGGGCGCTTCCCAGCTTGGAACACCCTAAGCGCTTCCCAGCTTGGAACACCTTAGGCGCTTCCCTGCTTGGAACATCCTTGGGCGTTTCTCTTGGAACACCCTGGGTGCTTCCCTGCTTGGAACACCCCTGGGCGCTTCCATGGAACACTCTTGGGCACTTCTCTTGGAACACCCTGGGCGCTTCCCTGCTTGGAACACCCCTGGGCGCTTCCCTGCTTGGAACACCCCTGGGCGCTTCCCTTGGAACACCCTGGGCGCTTCCCTGCTTGGAACACCCCAGGGCGCTTCCATGGAACACCCCTGGGCGCTTCCCTGCTTGGAACACCCCTGATGTATTTTTCTTATAAACAATAAAATAATAGTTAACCAAAATTGGGCATCTACATTTTGCCCCCTGCATAAAAATTCTTATAAGAAGTTTTATGCATAGGGAGATGCGTATAGAAATAAGAAAGATCATGTTTATATATACACCTATATTTTTTTTATTTTTTATTTCTTTTATTATTATTATTATTATTATTATTTGGTAATTATTATCGTTATTATTATTATATATATTTTATTTAATATATATATATTATAGTCAAATAAAGACTTTTAAGAGAGTAAAAGAGTGTTACTCTCAAACTATTCTAACAAATCCCAAATTGGTGAAACTTGATATATGGGGAGAAGCAATTAGAGGTAGAAAAGGATTTGATAAGATAATTTAAAAGAGTTAGATTCCTATTAGGAAAATAATTTCTGAAATCTATAAATACAAGAAAATAGCTCTGTAGAAATTCACAATCGATTCTTAAAGGCTTTTCCTAATTCTCAGAAGTTCTTCCTTAAAACAAGTAAGTTGTCTTCTTCTCTTTCTTTCTTTTCTTCTTTTTTTTTTAGGGTGCTTTTTTATTTAAAATAACTTTAGATGCTTCCTTACTTAAAATGCCTAAACGGCTTAGAATAATTTGCCCCCTGCAGGAAAATTTTAATTATTAAAAATTTCACGCATAGCCTAAACGTTTTAGAATAACTTGGCCCCTGCAGGAAAATTTTTATTATTAAAAATTTCATGCATAGCGAAAAATATTTGAATGAACAAGCCTTAAAGATTTCATAAACTATCTTGCTATTTTATTTATTTATTTATTAAAATGTAGAGGGTCTCTCTTGTAGAGTTTTTTTTTTTTTTTTTAGTAATTCACATACGTATATCTTTATTCATTCTGTTTGGCATAAGGGAATAATGAAAATATATAGACGCACAAATAAGAACAAATAAACATGGGATATTAATGCATAAATAAGATAGTAGTGAATACTTATCTGGTCGTTTTTTGCGTCGTTTATGCTTGTAGGAATTTCTTTGCCTCTCCTCATGGCCAGAACTCGTTTTACCCCAAAAGTTCGTTATGGTGAGCCTAGTAGGGCTGTCTTGAGGAAAAGGAAGAATACTGCTGCGACTTTTCTTTCTAAGAAAATGCGAGTAGGGAAATCTGGTGAAGTACCTCCTGTGCCAGAAATTTGGGATGACAATATCATTAGGGAAGGAGGAGAGGATTGCTTTTGGGAAGCAGTCCGTGCGAAACAGGTTGATAGGCATCCATGTGCATCTGCTGGCTATCATTGGGATCGTATTTGTAACGAAGCTGCTCTAGATAGGAGGTGTTCCATCCCAAGAATGTCAGTACTGAAGTTCAGATTTGAACGTGGTGAATTCCCTCTTTCAATTACTAAATTTGGCTCTAATTCATTATGGGTCTATGGTTGGGATGAATGGGTAGAAAAAGTTTTGAAGAATTCCACATATGTGACTGCTCTCAACAATGCTGGAGTCCTTGACGCTGTAAGAGTCACCACAAAACTTCGCATTCGTAGGGAATCCCGAATTGAAGTATGGCGTGCTATTCTTGCACGATGGAGTACCTTTTCACATACCATGGTTACTGCTTGGGGAGAGTTTACTTTCACTCTTGAAGATGTGCGCATTCTTTTGGAACTTCCTTGTGTTGGTTGAAACGACCTTCGTTCTGTTACACTTTCTAGAGAAAAAGAAAAAGTCAAGGAGTTCTTTATCAATTTGTTTAGGAGCCAGGTTAAGGCTTCCAAAGTAGCACGCTTCTCCAATTGGGTAGGGCTCTTCTATAAGAAGTTCAACATTAAAGGCAAAAGTAGTCCTCCTAAGTATCCAGATCACATTCACGAGTTAGTGGCGTTGTTGATCATGTGGTTGGCTCGGTATGTCTTCCCAAGTTGTCCAGATGATGGAATCTCCTCGTCAGTTATTCCTTATGCAATCAAAATTGCTAAGGGTATGAGCTTTCCTCTTGCTCCATTATATCTGGGATCCCTATATAGGAGATTGGACTTGTATCATTCTAAGACTGCTGAATCAGTTGGCCTCTACAGACTCTTGACTTATGTGGATGTCTCTTTTATTCAGATGTGTTTATGGGAGAGGTTTCGTAGTTGTGCGCCTACTTCTAATGTATATCAGCCTCCTGTGTCTTCTTCTGCAAGAACAGCTTTACGAGATGATTATAGAGCTTGGGCATGGCATGACCAAATTTCCAAGGATAACGTTCTTAAGGTATTAAATGAGGTGGACCAATTTGTTGCAAGGCCTTATGTGAGATCAAACCATGGTTTTGGTGACCCAACTGTTTATTATGATAGACGACCATTTGTGACTGGAAAACTAAGCTCGTGCGGATTGAACTTCTTAGTATGGGTTCATTCTTCCCAACTACCTTCTATGATTGAGACGACTAGTTCAGGCTCTGATAGGGATTCATTGACTGTTGAAGTGTATTCTCCTTATAGAGTGGCACGCCAATTTGGATATGATCAACCAGCTCCACCTAGTCCCCCTTTTCTTGAAAACTTCCCCTCTTGCACTTCCATGTTCCTTATTGATATGCTCGATCGTACTATGAATAAATTCAGAAATTGTGTTGTTCCAGCCTTTGACAGAATAGGTGCTTATACCGCTGGTTGGTATGCTTATTGGGGAGATCGTCTTCAAGAATGGACTTCATTCATCATACCTGATCCTGAGGCGCAATTGCATGTTCCTTCCATCAGTAATAATGACATGTCACTTCGTTTGATTCGCTCTAAGAAGAACAAAACTTCTCGTCAGGTAAGCTTATTTCTTGTTCTTCTTTATCTCCCTTTTCCCTTCATTTTCATGAAAATATTTGAACTCTCTTTTTTTTTTTGTTAGGAGGAATCAATTCAAAGTGCAGAAGTGGAAGGACAAGGTGTCTCAAAGTCTGAGAGCGAGGAAGAATCAAGTGACCACACAAATAACCATGAGTCTAGCGATGAGTCAGTTGAGGAAAGGTTTCCTAGACATGAACATCATAGTTTGGGAAGAGAGGTAGATGGTAATACTGTACAAGGAGGTCTGATAGATATGACTGATTTCTTACCCTCTACTATACAGAATGTTGGTGGAGATGAGGTGAATGACATCACGAGAGTTAGTGACGATGAGGTGGGTGCAGCTACTAGAGTTGCTGATGATGATGTGAATGCTATTAACCAGGATGATCAGAGTGCTCTTGAGTTTGGCTTTGGAACATTTCAACATAACAATGCCAATATCATTACTGGAGGAACCTTTGGAGTTACTCGCAGTATTCAGAATAATTTTGGAATTGATGCTACTTGCAACATTTCTTCTTTTGAGGGTGTTCCGAATGTTAATTGCAATGCTTCTTCTCCTGAGGGTGTTCTGAATGCTACTTGCAATGGTTCTTCTTCTAAGGGTGTTATGGATTCTACTCACAATTCTTCATCTTCTCTTAGAGGTATGTAGAATAACCCAGATATCATTTCTTTAATATTATTATGCCCCTTCCTACTATTCATTGTACACCATTTTTTTTGTAGAACATAGAAATGATGATTCTGACACTCATTTGAAAGATTTTCATGGCATTCCAGTCATGCCACAACACTTACAGCTATTGGAGCGTGTCTATAAGGTAGAAGGTGAATTTTGGCATTTTAAGCACAAATTCTTGAATAGAGGCATCATGGATAGCTTGGGCACTGCTTTAGAGATTGCTTCCTCCCCATGGGCAAACATTTCTCTTGAAGATTTACAGCAGATGGTGAGTCTTATGGATGATGTTCTTCTCTCTGGTTGTCACATTAAATGCCTGGATGCTTTCATGGCTAAAGCCAAAGAATACATTACAACAAAGACTGACAAGTCTAACATAAAGGCTGAGATAAAAGAACTTGATGCAAGGAAGATGGAGTTGCAAGGAAGATTAGACATTCTCTCTGATTTTGAGAATGACAGATCCTCCTGCCTTTTGAATTTCATACCTGACTAGCTTTTCCTTATTCCTATTTTTCTGATATTGTAAACTTATTTTTTTCAAAGTGAACCTTTATTTTGCTTGCTTCTTATTCCTCCGAAGTGAACTTTTACTTTGCTTGCTTCATGATCGTATTGAGCTGCTTTGTTCCGTGTTTCATCATCATTTTTTTTTGAACCTATGAATGTTTCACAAATATTGCTATGTGCGGCCGAAAGGGATTCTCAACTTTTTATTAAGGAGAATAACCCTCAACCTAATAAGAAGGAAAATGCCACGTGACATGAGCGTTTAAAGCTGCGGCCTTTTTATGAATAGTGTATTATGGCCAAGAAGTGAGCGATAAAGCTTGCGGCCAATAATAATAATAAAAAATTATGTCTTTTGTGAATAGCATATTATGGCCAAGAACTGAGCGATAAAGCTTGCGGCCAATAACATAAATAGCATGCTGCGGCCAAGAAGTAAGCGATAAAGCTTGCAGCCAATAACATAAATAGCATGTTGCGGCCAAGAAGTGAGCGTAAAGCTTGCGGCCTATAACATAAATAGTATGCTGCGGCCAAGAAGTGAGCAATAAAGCTTGCGGCCAATAACATAAATAGCATACTACAGCCAAAAAGTGAGCAATAAAGTTTGCGGCCAAAATATGAATCATATGGTGAAAGTTTTTTTTTTTTGACCAAGTGAAATAATAATATTACAGCCAAGATGAGAGCGATAAAGCTTGCGGCTGAAAATGAATTTATTTTGAATGAATTTGTTTTAACCAATGACAAGATAGCCAGAATAAAAGTGATAAAGCTTAGATGATACCTCTTGATGTATTGAAAATTGACTAGTGCTGTAATAGCATTGGTCTTTGGATTCAATAGCATATAATATCACTTTCGTTCACCTCATGGACAATGAATGGTCATTTCCACTTTAGAATAAACTTTGCCGCTGATGTTCCTCGAGCACTTGCATTTTTTCTTAGGAAGCTTATAGCATTTTCATGAGCTCCTAGACATAGATGGGAGCTATAGTTTCTTGATTGTCGAGAGAACTCTCCATATCTTCAGATATAAATTTTTGCCTAATATTCACTTACTGCAATCACTCCTCCCTAGTGGAGTCGTCAAAATGTAGAGGGTTCTTTTGATTAGGGAGCGAGGACGTGTTGCAATGAGTGAACTAGGATGCACTAGAGGCGGCAGAGAGGAAGATTGGAGCAGTCCTTGAAGCGTAAGTGCTTTTGGTGGCAGGTGGTGAAAGATGAGAAAAGGTGAAAGAAGCGACGGATCACGGTGAATGGGAAAGGTTGAAGAGAAAGAAATATTTTGGAGGAATTTTGAGAGAGCTTTTTAAAGTAGTCTTTTTGCTTCGGGTCTCCTCCCCCGTTTTACTTCTCAGACTCTCATATTTATACTGAGCAAGAATGATTTCTTAAGAGTTATTAGGAAAGCACGTTCAATCATGGGAGAACGTGCTTGTTATAGAAGGACAGTTAAGTAACGGTTTGACCATGTAATTGATAATGGGCGTAGATTGTGGATAAATGGAGTAGTGGCATTTAATAGTAGTTATTTAAGAAGTAAAGAAGGATAAAGGGGTAAAGCACATGTACTTCAAGGAAAGGTTAAGAGGAACTCCTCCTAACTATCTCCATATCTGAGCCACCAAGCCAAACTCTCTAGAACATCCCAAACGTGAAGGTAACTCATGAACCCTGCCACTTATTCTGAGTTACTTTCACTTCCCCGTATAAATAGTTGTTCCATGCTTGTTCTTGAGCGTTTCTGCGCTTGTAACGCTATTGGGTGCTTCCCTGTCACTAACGCCGTGGAACACCCTTGGGCGCTTCTTTGCTTGGAACACCCCTGAGCGTTTCCATGCTTGGAACACCCTGGGCGCCTCCCAGCTTGGAACACCCCTAGGTGCTTCCCTACATGGAACACCGCTGGGCGCTTCCCAGCTTGGAACACCCTAAGCACTTCCCAGCTTGGAACACCCTAAGCGCTTCCCTGCTTGGAACATCCTTGGGCGTTTCTCTTGGAACACCCTGGGTGCTTCCCTGCTTGGAACACCCCTGGGCGCTTCCCTGCTTGGAACACCCCTGGGCGCTTCCCTTGGAACACCCTGGGCGCTTCCCTGCTTGGAACACCCCAGGGCGCTTCCATGGAACACCCCTGGGCGCTTCCCTGCTTGGAACACCCCTGATGTATTTTTCTTATAAACAATAAAATAATAGTTAATCAAAATTGAGCATCTACAATAACAAAACGAAATATTGGGAAGAATTTCAGATGGGTTTGGAAATCTCATAAACTTGGAGGTGATAGCGGCGATGGGCAATCAAATATCAGGTTCCATTCCCCTTGTTATTGGGGGGCTTAAGAAGCTAAAGATATTTCATGCATATTATAATTCTCTCTCTGGGGCTATTTCCCATTCTTTTGGAAATTTGACGATGTTAACTGAACTTGGTTTAGGTCATAACAATCTTCAGGGTAGCATTCCCTCACATCTGGGTAGGTGCAAGAATCTGGTTAGATTGGTTCTTTCTAACAACAACCTTAGTGGTTCTATACCCCGAGGTATTTGGACTCACATCCTTGTCCATATCTCTGGAGCTATCTTCAAACAGTTTAACGGGTGTACTTCCCGTTGAAGTAGGAAATCTGATAAATATGAGTATATTGGATGTTTCTCTAAACAGATTATCAGGTGTGCTTCCAAGCAATCTCGGTGGTTGTGTACGACTGGAGGCATTATACTTGGAAGGAAATTCCTTCCAAGGGTCTTTTCCATCTTTAAGTTCATTGAGAGGTCTTAAAACATTAGACATATCTGCCAACAATCTCTCTGGTGAAATTCCAAAATTTTTTGTGAGTTTTGAATTATTACAATATTTAAATCTTTCTTTCAATTATTTCGAAGGTGCGCTGCCAATTGAAGGAGTCTTTAAGAATACAAGTGCTACATTCATAGAGGGAAACAAAAAGCCCTGTGGAGGCACTCGTGAGTTCCACTTGCCCATGTGTAACTTGAAAAGGTCCAAAAGGGGATGGAGCAATGCTCTTAAGTCAATAATTGCTACTGTTTCAGGCTGTTGGGTTTGGTACTCTGCTTTCTCTTCTTTTTCTGGTTTACAAGAAAAGGGGAGCAGCCTACACCAATCGGGGTGGAAAATTCCTTTTTAAAGTTGTCATACCAAAGTATCCTAAAGGCTACTGATGAGTTCTCCTCAATAAATTTGGTTGGTACAGGTAGCTTTGGTTCTGTTTATAAAGGAATTCTTGAAGAGAATGGAAGACTTGTTGCAGTTAAGGTGCGTAATGTTTCAAATACTAGAGCTTCCAGGAGTTTCACGGCTGAATGTGAGGCCTTGAAAAACATAAGACACCGAAATCTTGTGAAGATACTAACAGCATGTTCAGGAGTTGATTATCAGGGTAATGATTTCAAAGCTTTGATTTATGAGTTCATGGGAAATGGGAGCTTGGAGGATTGGCTGCATCCATCTGTTGACAGGAACGAACAGGAAAAAATGAAAACCTTGAATTTTTTCCAAAGTGTAAATGTGGCAGTAGATGTTGCTCATGCATTGGAATATCTCCATCATCATTGCGAAGCATCAATTATTCACTGTGACCTCAAGCCAAGCAATATTCTACTCAATGATGAAATGGTTGGGCATGTAGGTGACTTTGGCTTAGCAAAATTCGTTTCAGTAGATTGGCCTAACTATTCTACTAGTCAGTCAAGCTCCCTTGGAGTAAGAGGAACTATTGGTTACGCTCCCACCAGGTAATTACGTGCACTTCATTCTTTTCTTCCAGTTTATAATCATTTTTATAAAATTCGTTCCTCTTGGTACTGCAACATGATTCAAAAGCAAAAGAGTAATTTTGAAGTAGTTTCCATTTAACAAGGTAAAACACATTGCTTAACATCAATATTTAATCTCTCAGGATGTAAGAGACTTATCTTTATGCATTTTTCAAGAATTTCTTTTACAATTATTGCTGTCATTTTTGATGATATTATTTGCAGAATATGGATTGGGAAGCAAGGTGTCAACAAAAGGCGATGTATATAGCTATGGCGTCCTCTTGTTAGAGATATTTACTGGGAAAAGGCCCACTGATGAAATTTTCAGAGAGGGACTGAGCCTTCACAACTTCGTTAAGGCAGCTTCGCCGGAACGAGTGGCTGAAATTCTAAATCCCATTTTTCTTGGAGAAATACTCAAAGGTGGAACAATCACAAACGACAGTTACGCTGAAAACAGCCTGACAAATGGCAGACTTCTGCAACACTTGAATGCAATATTTGAAATAGGAGTCACTTGTTCTGCTGAATCCCCAACTGAGCGAATGGACATGGGAGATGTGGCTTCCCAGCTTCGTTCTATTAGAGACCATCTTCTGTCTACTTGATTATTAGATCATGAGGGCCAAATATTGTATACCGCCCAATCAGTAGGAGATTATGTCGTCTTATGCTAAAGTAAATAATTAATTTTGCATTCTTTGCAAAATACCCAGTTTAATTACATGAATTAAAAAACAAAAAACATTTTCACTACTTTTCAGATAAAAGCTCTCTTACATATATAACTTTGATTAGGCGAATTGTTTTACTGGAGGTACAATTTGTCAAAGTGAGAGTACGATCGTTTCATATCATTCTCCTCTGAGCCTTTCATATATGGTAGGTATCAAAGGATGGTGACTGCAATGGCTCTCCAAATTCTACTTCATTTTAGGCTCACCAAAGGAACCCCCAAATATATAGAAGGAACAAACCCCATCCTACACCGAAGAATATTCGTCATTTCTCTTCCTCATTGCTGGTCAATTCTGATTGGAGACTCACTTGATTTTCCAAAATTAATTTCAGTTCCTGACACAATTTCAAAACATCTCAAACAAAACTTATCTTTGCAATCTAATAAAGGATGATTCTCTTTTGTTTGTGGTTGTGGACGAACTTGCCTAGTTTTCTGGGGACTTCAAAGATCCCTCAAATCATCATCAACTTCAAAACCAAGCCTAGCTATGGAGTCTCCCTTCTTTTTCTCCTTACTTGGGTTGCTGAGTTCGATTTCTTCTCCTCCAAAAACCATAGATTAATCACCCTCATTATTTCAAAAGTCAAAAAATATTGAATACCTATTTCTGTTTATATTTATAATTCTTCTTCTTCTTTTTCTTTTGCAACAATGTGTTCAATTTTATTGGATGTCTTCTAAAACCTGAAACAATGAGTTTGTTTTTTTTTCAACCTTTGGTAAAAATTGAATCATGAGACCCACAGAAAATAACATAAACCTACTTATTATACGTTATTATTTTACAAAGTAAGTCGTTATTATTATTATTATTATTATTGATTATATCTTTGTGCTTTTCAATATTTAGAAAAGATACCATATATATCATACTTCATTAAATTTCAATAGATGCAAAATACATTAAAGCCAAAAATTTTGGCTACTTTAATTAAAATTGATATTAGGATCTCCGCTGTGTATCCATCCCTGCACCAAACTCAATGAATATTGGAGGGAACAAAAAATTGTGAGATGGGGAGAGTAGTACTGAAAATTGAATTGGACAAAATAACATCAATACCGGAAAAAGTTGAACTAGAAATTAACTGAAATTGCTGATCGTTGATCATGTCTTATAGAAATTTAGTTTGGTTGATGTTTTTATTATTATTTTTTTTAAAAAAATAAAAACCCAATAACAAAACCTGTATTGGATGAAGGGACATAAAGGAGGTGTGTAACATATTGTTTGTAATTGCGGTAAGACCGTGACAAGTATACCATTTCTCCTAACACGTGCCCATAGCTTCTCTCGGAAAGAGATAAACTCTGCCACCGGTTCAGCCCTCGTGTCAAGCTAACCGGTAGTCACTTCCTTACCCCAACTTGTGTATATAATCAATTCCTAATTGAAGAGGATTAGAACCCAATAAGCAATAGCTGAATCAATCGGGTTGTTTGTAAAAGCAGATAGCTAGTCCCTGACATGGAGATCGTTAGGAAGTTGTTTGGGATGTTCTTGCTGCTGCTTATTGTTTTGGCTTCTCGTAAATATATCTCATCTTTCTTTGATGACTACATATTAATTTATCTGTTTCTTTTTCAGTTTTAATATACTATTT
This sequence comes from Theobroma grandiflorum, assembly GCA_036013995.1. Classification (NCBI taxonomy): domain Eukaryota; kingdom Viridiplantae; phylum Streptophyta; class Magnoliopsida; order Malvales; family Malvaceae; genus Theobroma; species Theobroma grandiflorum. Next base: position 12,111,788 of record CP142132.1, on the reverse strand, counting down.
CTCAATGCTTTATGTTACTGCAGTGCAGATGGTGGTGCCAAGCGAGGCATGAACTTGCGAGTCAAAGAGCAATGCTTTTAAGGGATCATGCCTGAGCGATCATAACTGTAAGTTGGTGTGTAGGAACGAAGGTTTTGTTGGGTTGAGCTCTGTAGCTAATTGGGATTGGTTAAGACTTGATTCCAATCATGTAACCGTGTCATTCATGTTGAATGATTAGAGATTTTCTTTCATTAATAAGACATCAATTATAATGAAGTTATAAGTCTAATTAGATGAATTCTAAAAGATTAATATGCCTTACAAGGAAATTGTAATGGGTTGTAGTTATGAGCTTTCTATGCATCAAAGTATAATCTCAAAATGTTCTTGGTCAATGTATCATTGAGATTGGACATCAATGATCCTTAAAGAATGGTATATTCTATGTTCCTTATTTTGAAAGTAAGCAATTGATCTCATAGATTGAAGTATAAAGATACTTAGAACTAGAATATTAGTGCTTGCCTAGGAGAGCAAGGTCACCGAACACGACCCGCCATGAGAAGTGCCTTTGGTAATACAATCTAGTGTCTATGTAACACTTCTCATGTATCAGTTGTGTAAATAGTCTTTAGACTTGAGACACCAGGTTGTCTTATATGTGGAATGCTATGCTTTGATTTCATCTTTACAAGTGTCTAACCAAGGATGCCAAAATATGATGCTTTTGGGTATAGTATGAAGCATGTGAAGGCAAATGATTGGTCAAAATAGGAATCATCACTTCAAGCGTTTTAGAAGACATATCTTATCAATTCTTGGTTAACATTAGCTTATTAAAATCCTTGACTAAGGTGATATGAAGATTATGAAAAAGTTTTCATAACTCTCTATAAAGCTAATATAATAATTGCAGGAACAAATATGGAGGTAAATAAAAATAGACATTGTACCAACCTCTTATCATCTTTGGGATATATGATGGGGGAATGAATTACACTGATAGACTATACACTGAAAGATTGTCAAAGAACCCTTTGACTTTCTTAACAATTGGGTGGCCATGATGCATTGCTAGATGCCAATCTTGGTCTATGAAATTGATTATAAATTAATTAATTAAAATTTATATTAATTAATTAAGTCATTAATCAATTCCATTGCCAACATGTTGGGAACTTAATAGGTCACATACAATAATTACATTTGAATTAAATTGGGAGAGTGATGCTTTAAGTTAGACTTAAATCACATGCTTGGTAATTAACTTCTATAAACTTAAAAATAGTTTAATTAAGTTTTAGACATAATTATAAATAGTTATAATTATAAGACCTTGATTGCAAAATATAAAAGAAATTAATTTTGATTTTAATTTCCAAAGACTTAATTAAAAGAGTTTAATTAAGTAATGGGCCCGATATTATAATGTGTTATAATATTGAGAGCTTAATTGCAAAATTGAAGTTATTTTAACCTAACTATATAAGTCACCTTTTAACTATGTTCCATATACTAGTTTTTCACAATTGAAAAAAACCTAGTTTTTGTCAAAAAAAGAAAAATGTTTTCTCTCTTTGCCACCACTTCCTTTGTGTGAAAGAGAAAATTGCTTATGAAGCAATTTTGAAGAAAGGTTCGGCTAAGATAGTGAAAAAGAAGAAAATGGCAATTGTTGTCCTCTTTGCTAATACAAAGTATAGTTAAAAACTCCTTCTTTTGTTGAACGTTCAAGTGCAATCGTATGTACTATCATTGGAGGCCAAGCACTTGATTGGCTAGGGTTTTTGCTGTTGGTGCAAAGGGGGTTTATACAATATTCAATGAACTGGCAAATTTGACTTCAAAGCAAGCCTTTCAATAAACACTATCTTTAAGACTTATTTTGCCCCCACCACTCGGTATGCAAAGAAGAATAATGCGAATAATCTTAGAGATACAATGAAACCAACATCTAACTTCGTCTTGCACTTAACGAGAGTAGACCGCTAGATACACACGAAGGTTTACAAAGTTGTTTGGCCTTAGAGCCTACTTTCTGCAACAAGTAGATTATAAGGAATTTGAAAGCTTTTGTAGATGATGAGAACTTAAGTGTTTATGTTAATAAAACACAACGCTTATCTTGCTCTTGATATTTCTGCACTTCTTTTTGTGTCTGATTTGATGTGTCAAAATGGTTGGCAACAAGCGCTTTATATAGGCTTATAAGTGTCTCTTTTTCAAGGACACAACCCTTTCATTAAGACACCTTTTTGTCTAAAAGGCCTTTTTACATTTTGCCAGACATAACTTTTGGATAAAGATATTGTTTCAATAATCATCTTATGAATAGATAACTATTCATTCCATAAATTATAACATTTGAGTTATAATTTGAGACAATAACTTTTCATATCTAACTTTTTGAGCAATGGTGTCTTTTCAATATGTCTCATGACTTTTGGATGTTATTTTTCCAAAAAATATAATCATTCACATAAAAACTTGTCTATATTCCAATAGACATATTATGTCACTTTTTGTGATATAACCTTCGAGTTAAGATAGCTTTTCATCATGTGAAATAACCTTTGATTTTGAAAATACATCAACAATCCCTTACCATTTTCAAAATTTCCAAATATCAACAACTTTGGAAATCTTGTGCATAAATGAAGGTATCCTATATATTTGAACCTTCACTTAGTGAGTGTAGTTGGTTTTAGTCTGAATTGAGTGGATGACCAAGCATTAAACTATTGATTCTTCATTTGACTAGTTGGGCCACTAAACACACCCAAGTTTCCTTGCTCACTTTGTATCTAGTTTTGCCAATATGTTTTATAGCTTTGTGTTTTGCATCCATTCATGAGTATTGTCAAAGTCAAGCCTTTAGCTCTTAGAAGTGACCATACTTCCACTCATATAGGTAGCCCCCATCGAAAGTACCCTGTAATTATAGTACTTCAACATATACATGTTATGGGTTTATTAAGAACTTTTGTTCAACCTTCTTATACATTACGGGAGCGAAGTACTATACACTTTAGGATGGAAAATATAAATTAGTGCTTGCAATCTCCATGTGGTAGAATGGTTAGTACCCAAGACTTATAAGTCGGCCACAAGCGTGGACGTGAGCTTCCACCATTGGAGATTTAGTTGATAGGTTTGAGACCCATCCCTCTTGAGGTCTTTACTACCAAGTTCTTTTTTAGACCTTTTGTAAACAGATTCATTAAATTTTTACCAGGCCTCACATAAATTATAGTGACTATATTATCACTAATTCTTTGTCTTACAATGCTATGTCGAAGTCCAATATATCGACTCTTTCCATTGTATGCTTGATTATATGCCTTTGATACAATTGCTTCATTGTCACAATGTATCAAGATTGGTTCCATTAGTTGAGGCCACAACGAAATTTCATAGAGTAAATTTCTTAACCATTCCACTTTTTGAGTGGCAGATGCTAAGGCTATAAATTTAGTCACCATGGTGGAGTCTGCTTGACAAGATTGCTTCTTATAACCCTAAGAAACAACACTCCCACCAATTGTAAAAATCCAACCAGTCGTAAATGTATGATCTGTTCTATTTGAGTTTCAACTAGCATCTGTATAACCTTTTAAAACTGAAGCAAAACCTGAACCTGAATAACAGATGCCATAATTCTTTGTACTCTTTAAGTATCGTAGAACCCTATGAATAGCATACTAATGCATTTTACTTGGATTACTTGTAAATAGACTTAGCATCCCAATTACAAAACAAATATCCAGCTTTGTATAAACCATGGCATACATTAGGCATCTAATCACTTTTGCATATTCATGTTGTGCTATTGGCTTGTCTTTATTAGGTATTAGCCTTAGATTAGAATCATAAGGCGCAGTCATTGGCATACAATCTGACTTACCATACTTCATTACAATCTTTTCGATGTAATGAGATTGAGACAATGTTAGGCCATTAGTGTCTCTTATTGTTCTTATTCCAAGAATAACATCCACCATACCCATATCTCTCATGTCAAAATTCTTTGATAAAAACCTTTTTGTGTTTCCACTTGGTCTAAATCAATACCAAAGATTAACATGTCATCTACATATAAACAAATGATAACACCTCTTCCATTATGGAACTTGCTATAGACACTTTTGTTAGATTGATTAATCTTGTAGCCATTAGCTAGCACAACTTCATCAAACTTTTGATGCCATTGTTGAGGTGCATGTTTTAATCCATACAAGGACTTTACAAGATTACATACTTTCCTTTTTTCTCAATTGACATCATTGTACCTTAATATACAATCGGAATGTCAAATTAACACATCAAGGTATATGTTCACACAAGCATCATTGTACCTTTATTGCATAATAGGAATGCCATATCAACGATATTGAATATTTATATTACACTATTATACCTTCGATGATAAAATGGGAATGCACCATATATCAAGATGTTATATTGGCACTATTATACCTTCATGTATAATAGGAATGCCACATGTCGCTTATCACATGTTGTCCACCTTTTGTAAAGAAGAACTTATCTACTTCAAATATTAATTTGAAGCCATACTTATTCAACAAGCTACCTAACACAAGATTCTTTCTAACTTCCGATACATAATAAACATTGTTTAGTACATGTGTTTTTCTAGAAATAAACATAAGTTCCACAGTACCTTTTCCTTTCACTTGTGTAGTGGAGGAATTTCCTATATATAGCACGTTTCCATCATTAACTTCTTTCAAAGTCTTGAAGAAACTTTTTTTATTGCATACATGATCAGTTGCACCAGTGTCAATCTACCATGCTCTATTATCTTGGAGAAGATTAACCTTAGAAACCATAGCCACAAATTTTTTGCTATTCACACCTTGTGTCTTGTTTTTCAAAAGTTTACATTCCACCTTAAAGTGTCCATGTTTGTTACAATGGAAACATAGTCCCTTTTTGTTCCTTTTAAACTTATGACTTTTGTCATTCATACCCGCGTAATGTTTTCTTTTGTTGCGTGGGACTGGCTTGTTTGATGGTTTGTATTCCATCACATGGACCTTCGAAGTCTCAAGATTTTTTTCATTAGAATCTTTTTCTTTTCCATCTTGCTTGACTTCTTCTTGTTTGCGATAATCTTCTTCTATTCGAAGATAATTACCAAGGTCTTCAAGAGATATCTTTTCTTTCTTATACTTTAGAGTTTTCTTAGTGTCTCTCCATGATAGAAGAAGTATGTGAATTATAGAAAACACAACAATAACCTTATTCATATCAAGATCATATATGAATATAACAAGATCTTTTTTTTTTCAAACCAATATATGTTTTCCATGCATATCAAATATAATATCATGCATATCAAGTAAGGAAAGAAAACTTATCTTGCAACCTAATGATGAACCATTTTGTCAATTTCTTTGTCACCATCAAATTAATCCAACTTTTGCCAACGAATAAAGTTTCCTCCTTCAAAGCGGTCTAGCTTGATGATGTTGGTAGCCATCTCTTTAAGTGAAGCCATTTTGAATTTCGACACCACGAAAATAAGTCTTTAAATTGTTGGTGCAAATGGGGTTTATACGGTATTGAATGAATTGGCAAAATTGACTTAAAGATGAGCCTTTCAATAGATGTTATCTTTAAGACTTATTTCGCTTCCACCACTTGATATGCAAAGGGGAATAATGTGAATAGTCTTTGGGGTACAATGAAGTCAACGTTTAACATTGTCTTGCACTTAACGAGAGTAGACCGCTAGATACACCAGAGAGTTTGCAAAGTTATTTGGCCGTAGAGCCTACTTTTTGTAGCAAGTAGATTATAAGGAATTTATAAGCTTTTGTAAATGATGGGAACTTAAGTGTTTATGTTAATAAAACACTACACTTATCTTGCTCTTGATATTTCTGCACTTGCTTTTGTGTCTGATTTGATTTGTCAAAATGGTTGGCAACAAGCCTTTTATATAAGCTTACAAGTGTGTGTTTCTTCAAGGACACAACCCTTTCATTAAGACACATTTTTTTCTAAAAGGCATATTTACATTTTGCCAGACACAACTTTTGGATAAAGATATTATTTCAATAATCATCTTATAAATAGATAACTATTCATTCCATATATTATAACCTTTGAGTTATAATTTGAAACAATAACTTTTCATATTTAACTTTTTGAGCAATGGTGTCTTTTCAATATGTCTTATAACTTTTGTATGTCATTTTTCCAAGAGACATAACCATTCACATGAAAACCTGTCTATATTCCAATAGACATATTATGTCACTTTTTGTGACATAACTTTTGAGTTAAGATAGCTTTTCATCATGTGAAATAGCCTTTAATTTTGAAAATACACCAACATTTACTCCTTGTGGTGTTCATGGGATTGCTTTGAGAAAGCCATTGTGATTATAAAATTACTTGGCAAGGTAACTTTCTGAATAATAATTTATTTTGTACTTTTATGTGCTGAATATCACCAAGGAGATCCATGAATAGAGGCATGTTTTAATTGTTTAGTTATAAAGTTTTAATTTTCTTTTCACTGCATATTTTGAGCATGTCATTCATAACCAAACCCATTTCTCATATGGTCGGTGTCGAGGCATCTGTGGCTATTGCTTCTGCACTAGGCGCTATTAAATGGGCTTAATTTGGCCCCTCAGCCGCAAAATCCCATGCGAAATCATATCTAGATAGGGTTGCCATGACATATAAATTAATAAGAAGATCTTCTTTTATGTTTTGGGAGAATTAATGAAGTGCTTGCTTATGTTATTTTCGTTATCATTGTTTCTTTTATATTTTGTTTCTTTTTCCTCCAATTTTTATTCAATGCAGCGGTGAATGGTCAAAGAAAAATAGTAGTGCTAAGATTTATTCGAACTATATGAAGGTCATGCCTAAGAAATTAAACCATTCAATCTAACAAGAAGCATGTTATTAATTAAAAAAAAATCCATCCCAAGTCTTAAAAATCTAATTATCATAGTAATTATATATATATATCTTAATAATTTTTTGTTAGGTAACAAATTATTTCATAATTGTAGATTTAAAGTGACTAGAGTTTTAAGGTACTACAAAAATGTTAAAAGGTTTATGTAGATCTCAATCTAAATATTAAACTATTAAAACAAATTTTATGTTAATAATTTAATTGTTAAAAATATATTATCCATTTATAAAATAATAGTAATATTTGTGTTTTGTACATTTTTAAAAAAATCTTATTAATTGATCTGACTTGTAACATCTCGTATCTGATGTTAATTAAACTAGGATATAATTTGAGATTTAAGGAGAATTTTGATTATTTATGGTATGAAAAGTCAGGTGGAAGTGAAGAAGGAAATATGAAATTAAAATAGTATTTTTAATAATAAAATAATATTAAATAGTGGTAAAGGTTGACTAAATTGGTGAAATATTAAAGTTTAATTTTGAAGAGTTAGGTTTGGTCAAAATGGGGAGAGTAAGAGAAATTTTAAGAGAATGGAGTATTGGTGGGATGCACGCATCGTTATTAAATAAAGTATAACAAAAATATTATAAATATTTAAATATTATTATGATATTTTGGTAGAATATAAATTTAAATTTTACTTGTACATGTGTAAAGGAAGAATAATAGAAGATAATTAAAGTCAAAAGTTGAAGGATTTAATTGAAAAGAAGTAAAATGTTGAGAGGTGTAATTGTAAATAATGAAAAGTTGAAGGACTAAAATGTAAAAAAAAAATTTGAGAACTGAATAACAAAGAAAGTAAAGCTTAAAAGGCTAAATCGAAAGGAAGCAAGATGGGCAAGGACTCGTGAATAATTAGCCCACAATTTTAAAACAATATATATATATATATATATGTGTGTGTGTGTGTGTGTATCCATATATATATATATATATATATATATATACATACATACATATATATATAAAAGAGAAAGGAAAGATTGCCCCATGCATGCAAAAGAGGAGAGAATATAGCATTGCGCAATCCGCCATATACTAAACAAAGAAAAAGAAAAGAGAATACTAAACCATGGGCTATTGCCCATGATAATCAAAAGACCAAAAAAAAAAAAAAAAGATGAAGAAATGAAGAAAGCAAAGATGGGAGCTTGGTTTGATGAAAAACAAAGATGGAGGTTCGGTTTTGTTTAAACGGAGAGCTCGGTTGGAGTTTGAAAATTGTAAATTAGAAAGGGGGAGCTCGGTTGGAGTTTAATAAATAGAAATGGCAATTGAAGCTTTGCTAGAACAATAGTAAGTGAGTTAAGAGAAAGCATTTTGTTGGATAGTTTGGAATCAAATTAATTAGTTCAAAAATTTTTTTTTTTGTGTTTGCAGCTCACTTTCATTTGGTAAGTTGGGAATTGTGATTTAATACTGTTACCTTGATGGACAAGTGAATTATATTGTTGAAATGGTGAATTGAGGTTAGAAAATAAATTGCTAGAGTGTGTTAATGCGATTGTGTATGGAGTTGGAGAATTATTAGTCATGTTCTGTAATGGAAATCAGATTTATTTAGATGGATTACCTAGGTAGGTTAAGCTAAAAATAAATTACCATGAGCAAGAGAAAAATTGTTAAAAAGGGGTATTAATTTTAGTTGAGCAGAATTGTAAAGAGAATGCTTCAAATAGCAACTGGTGGAGTGGTATATATAAGCAATAAATAAGTTTGACATGTTCTGATCTTTTTGCATTATGTAATGCTTGTATGTGGTATATATAGAGGTTTATGAAAGTAAATGGATGTTAGTTGTTAACTTCGACTTGTAGTTAATGGCGGCTGGAAATCCAAGTTTAGGTAAGGGTTTTTCTATTTAGGCTTAAAAATGTAAGTTCAAAGAATTAATGGCATTTGAATTTCATTTGCCAGATTTGTTATCTTGGATTAATGAAGAGTTCAAAGTTATACTTTTGAATGAGTTAACCATGAAGTAAGGTAAGATGATTATGGATATTTCTTAGTTATCTTTGCAATTAGCCACGGGTTGAGTGGAAAAACTTTGATAGCTTGAATTTACTAATGTGATGTGTGAATATTGTTGCAAGGTTTGAAGGAGTGAAAAGAAATTCTGTGAAAGATGTCCAGCCTGAGGCCTAACACAAGCCCTCATTGAGTTGGTAAAAAGGTGAGTCACTTATTAAATACTTGCTGGCTGAATGTACCCAATAATACAACATTGAAAATGTACTAAAGAATTTGCGATGTTGATGATTAGAAGCTGTTAAACTAGTACCTTAGTGCTAAGCCAAAGCTGCTGGAAATTCTATCTAATCGAGGCCTAGTACCAAGGGTAGATTAGTGAAGCTTAGAAGGTGAGAAAATGAATGAAATTTGAAATTTAACTGCTATAGTAATTGCTGGCCGAATGTGCAGATAGGTTTGGCATCAATAGCAATTCTTCACATAATGTACTAGTGATTGTTTGAGCTACTGCCTCAGATGTCCAAGAAAGTCAGTAAGCAACGGGTCATTGACACTTTGACCCGAGGCATTGAACTTTTAAGGGCTCAGGTGGTGGTTTGAACGTTGCTAGAGTCCTTGATCGAATCAAAGCTTAAACTAAGGATGTGGTTTAGAAATTGGTGAGAATTCCCATCAAAAGAGGTGAGTGGACAATTCCTTTTCCAAATATATATGGATCTTGAAATTGTATATATATATATATATATATATATATACTTACTTATGCCCACTATTTTGAATGAAAATCGAATGCCTTGTGTATACTTCACATATTTGAATTGTTATTGAGAAACATGAGCTGCTAATTACTTAGGAATGGTTTTTAATTTGGTTATGAATCTATTTGGTGAACATTCTATATTATTGAGTCGTTTTGTAAAATAAGAAACAAGCCTTTCAAAATAAAGAGATTTTATTCTGTTCTGATTATTCAAAACTGTTATGGATTACACTCTTATATAAAGGCCCTAGAGAGGCCAATCATGAACATTTTAAATTCGACCTTGATCAATTTTTATGATGCTTGAGTGAAATGTTTTAACAATGCCATGCTCACTGATTTTCATATGCGAATTTGTTGTTTGAATGCTCTTTGATTTTATGATGAAACTTGTTATATTGCTTACGGCTTTCGTGACTGAAACATGCACTCATTGCCTATTGAACACATGATTAAAACGGGTTATACATATTTGAAATTACTTTGGACTATTTTCTTGGGTAAGCTTTACGGGTATAGATCATATTGCTATACCAAATTGTGTGGACCTTGTGAAAAAAGTACCAGCAAGTTAATGATTTGATATTTGAGTACTGAGATATTTGGTGGAGTGGGGAGTTTCCATAAGTAGGTATAAGAGGGATGTGAAGTCCTAACTTGATATTTGGTGATGTGGGAGAGCTTTCACGAGTAGGTATAAAGGGGATGAGAAGTCCCGATTTATTATTGGTGATGCGGAAAGTCTTATGATTAGGTGCTAAGGAGGACAAGAAACCCTTACGTATGATTGTGGTGTGGGGAGTCACACGAGTGAGTAATGATGTTATTTGCATAAGAGAGCATAAGGGCTATACTAGACTTACACAAAGATACCCTAACTAATATATTTTTATTAATTGAGCATGGCATTACTATTATATTTGCTTTGAGAAAACCATATCTATGAATTATCTATTTACATGATATTTTAGAATTTGTTGTACTCGAGATTGCCATGGTTGATTGATTTTATGGAGCATGAGATTTATACGTTGCATAAGTGTTAAAAGGTACTGAGATTTAAACTTAAGCATCTTATATTAATTTGCACATGATTTATTAACTTTGCGCACAATTTATCTCATCATACATATATATTATCATTATATTTTTATCAAAAGCTTTACCATAATGCTTGTTTTATTTCTTGTCCACTCATTGAGTATGAAAGGCTCACTCAAACTGATTGGTAAATTATAAGGAAAATTTTGAGAGCAATCGATGGTGAGAGGACTTTGCCTTGTTGCGTAGGTAATTGGTGTGTGATAGTACTACCCTTGTGTCACTCCCTTATCTAGATGTCGGTTGTTTTCAAGTGTTGTATCATGTAAAAATATTTCAAAAGTTTGGGCTGTGGCCCTTGGTTAGTTTTAAATTAAATTTTGAGTTGTGTAAAAAAAGAGTTGGAGATTTGGAATTTATTCTTTGCTGAAATTAAAAAATTCTTATTGCTATTTTTAGCTTACTTCTCTATTGTGGAAAAAAATTGGCTTTTATATGAAAAGATGAAATGATAAACATTGAGTTAGAAATAATATTCTGTTTATTAAGAGGTTTACGTCTAAAGGATTCGTCGGTCGTGTGAACTTGCCTACGTTGCTTGTGCGCCGGTGCGCCGGTACCAGCCATAGAATGGGTCGTTACACGGCTTATGGCAAAGGCTTATCAAACACAGGACCCACGCATTCCGCTTTTCATTAACTTAGTCCAATTCTCTTTAATTTCTTTCCATTCACATCTCACACATAATTAAGCAGATGCGTTGTCACCCTTTAAGATAAGAAAGGGAAAAAGCAGATAAAAAAAAAAAAAACGATCTTTCTTCGTCTATATCCCTTTCCACAACTCTAATCATCAAATATATAAAGTCCGAGACTTCATGCATTGGTGGAAACTCTGGCTTGTGCATAATGAAAGGAAAAAATTGATTTTTTTTGTCCCAACATAATTTAGTTTTCTTGACTAAGTCTATTCTTTGTAAAATTATTTTTATATAAAAGAAAGTTGTTATTTTCACCGTGAAACACGCAAAAGTTGAAGACTTTGGAATGATCCCAAGGGACGCTCATGGATCATCAGCAATCACTTTCATTTCAGTTGTCTGTCTTTTGCATTAGCTATTGAAATGTAAATGTTACTGGAATGGGTTCTCCATGTTTCATCCAAGTAAATTGGCGGTATCTTTTACCAAAAAAAGAAACAATGAAGGGTATTTGCTTTTTCTGAAGTAAACTGCAGGTTCCTCAAGGTTGCCTTTCGGAATCTTTACTTAAACATATAAAATATAAATAAAGGCGAGAAGAGACTTCACTGTTTAAGTCTTCAATCTTGACCTACAAAGACTTCAACAGTTTCATTTCGACTGTTCCGCTGTGCTCGGAAGACGCCGTGTTTACCAATTATAGATAATTGTCTATAAATGGTTCAGTCAGTGCTCATTTTGTTTGCTCATCCAAGAGTTGGGAGGACATAAAGGATTGAGATATTATTATGGGCTCATTTTTGTATCTCTCCATTTCGATGAGCTTGCTTAATTTGCTCTTACTGCTTTTTCTTGTTTCTTCAGTACAGCCACTGTGCCGCCCTGATGAACGCTCAGCACTGTTGCAGTTCAAGGAAAGCTTTGTAATCAATAACTCTGCCTCAAGTAGTCCTGAAGCCTATGCGAAAACTGAATCGTGGAAACTGGAGAGGGAAAGTGCTGACTGCTGCTCGTGGGATGGGGTCGAGTGTGACAACAGCACTGGTCATGTAATCGGCCTCGACCTTAGAAGTAGTTATCTCTATGGTTCAATCGATTCTAGAAGCAGCCTCTTCCATCTTGTTCACCTTCAGTGGCTTAATCTCGCAGACAATGTCTTCAAAAATTCTAAAATTCCTTCTGAGATCAGGAACCTCTCAAGACTGACATCTCTGGACCTCTCTTACTCCAACTTCTCTGGTCAAATACCGTCAGAGATCTTACAGCTGACAGAGTTAGAGCTCCTTGATCTGTCAGGGAACTCATTGAAGCTCCAAAAGCCAGGCTTAAGGTCTCTGCTTGAGAATTTAACAAATCTTCAAGGGCTTGATGTTACTGATGTCAGAATTTCTTCTTCGGTACCAAATATCTTAGCAAATTTTTCTTCATTAAAAGCTTTAATTTTGTCAAATTGTGACTTGCGTGGTGATTTTCCCCCAAGAATTTTTGAGTTACCCAGTCTTCAGCTTCTCAGCCTGCAGTCCAATCCGAATCTGACTGGGTATTTACCCGATATTCAGAGCAATCACCCTCTTTTGAAATTAAGCCTTGCAAACACAAATTTCTTTGGACAGCTGCCAGAATCATTTGGAAACTTCAAGTCTTTGGAACTTTTGGACATTAACACCTGCCATTTTTCAGGGAAGGTACCGTATTCACTTGGTAACCTTACTGAACTCACTTATCTTGATCTGTCTTTTAACAGCTTTTCGGGACCTATTCCTCCTTCAGTTGGAAATCTAAACCAGCTAATGACTTTGGATTTCTCTCATAACAATTTTTCTGGGGAAATCCCTTCTTCCTTAGCCAATCTTACCCAACTTGTTCATCTGTCTCTTAACACCAACAATTTCGACCGTGGAACCCTGTCTTGGCTTGGTACGCAAATCAATCTAACTTACTTGGACCTGACAAACACCAGTGTATCCGGTAACATCCCATCTGCTCTCCAAAATTTGACCCAACTTACTTATTTATATCTCTGGGCCAATAAATTAGATGGTCAGATTCCACCTTGGATAGGAAACCTTACCAAGCTAACTGAGATCAAATTCCAGGAAAATAATTTGAGTGGTCCTGTTCCAGAATCAATCTTCAAGCTTGAGAATCTTGAACTTCTTTATCTGCACACGAATCGACTAAATGGAATTCTCATGTTGGACTCATTTCTTGAGCTTAAAAATCTCACCAAACTCCAACTTTCAGGTAACAACTTGTCACTGCTCAACAGTGTCAGCGTCAATGCCACTAGTCCAAAGTTCAAGCTTTTAGGATTGGCTTCATGCAACTTATCTGAGTTCCCACATTTTCTGCGTAGTCAAGATGAATTGGAGTTTTTGGAGCTTTCTGACAACAGAGTTCATGGCCAAATACCGAAATGGTTTTTGAGCGTGGGAAAAGAAACTCTTCAGCAGTTAAGATTGGGCTTTAATTTTCTGACAGGATTTGAGGAGCTTCCCGTTGTTCTTCCATGGACTCACTTAGAGGTTTTCAGCCTTGAATCGAATATGATCCAGGGATCACTTCCGCATCCACCACCTTCCATCATCTCTTATTCATTTTCAAATAACTCACTGTCAGGAGAAATCTCACCAATGCTCTGCAATCTTTCTTTCCTCGTGACCTTGGATTTGTCTAATAACAACTTGACTGGGATGCTCCCGCGATGTTTATTCAGCCAAAGTGGCTCTCTAAAAGTAGTCAGCCTTCGAAATAATCAATTTACTGGTGCTATTCCTTCAACATATATGAAGAGCTGTGGGTTGAGGATGATGGATTTGAGCCAAAATCAATTGCAAGGGAGAATACCAAGATCACTCGCCTATTGTACCATGTTAGAAGTTTTAATTCTTGGAAACAATCTGATAAATGATACCTTTCCTTCTTGGTTGGGCACTCTTCCAAAACTCAAGGTTCTCATCTTGAGAGCAAATGGATTGCATGGTGTGATAGGGAAACCTCGAGCTAAATTGGACTTCTCAAAGTTGCAAGTAATTGACCTCTCAGACAATAGTTTAAGGGGTAAGTTGCCATCTGAGTACTTCAATATTTGGGTTGCCATGGAAGTTGCCAATACAAACAGCTTATCCCCATATATGAACGCCAATACAAGCTTCAAAGATGGAGAATTATCGTGGTCTGATTATTATAATTACGTACTTATATTGGCTAACAAAGGCAGGGACCTTAGCTATGAGAATGTTCCAGATTCCATCTCAGCTATTGATTTATCCAGCAACCAGTTTCAAGGTGAAATCCCTGAAACCATTAGTAATTTGAAGCAAATTCGCATGCTTAACCTGTCAAATAACAATCTCACTGGTCATGTTCCATCAGCATTGGGGGAAATTTCGAACCTTGAATCTTTGGACCTCTCTCGAAATAAGCTCTCGGGAAAAATCCCTCTGCAATTAGCCAACCTTAACTTCCTTGCAAGCTTCAACGTCTCTTATAATAATCTTGAAGGGAATATTCCTCGAGGAGCACAATTCAATACATTTAACAATGATTCGTACGAGGGAAATTCAAGATTGTGTGGATACCCTTTGTCAGAAAAATGTGGAAATCCTGAGGTCTTGCACCCACCACCTCCTTTGGCCCCCAAAGAAGATGATGAAGGAATAGAGAGTGCGTTCAAGTTTGATTGGAAAATAGTTATGACAGGATATGGAGCTGGGCTAGTAATTGGAATGTCTCTTGGATACAACTTCACCACAAGGAAACATGAGTGGTTCATGAAGGTCTTCAGAAAGTGGCAAGTCATTAATAATTGGACTGGCTCTAATTGGCAGGAATCCTTGAGGTCTGTTTGGAAAAAGGTTTCCTGGAATTACTAGGTCCTAGTGTAATATATATGATTTTGTGCGTGTGCTTAGAACCTGCTCTTTTTTTTTTGGCTCTTTTTGGATTAGAAAGTAGCATTACACAGTATAAAGCTTGATTTATGTATAATTATGCCTTGATACCAGAAAACTTCCATATCTTTTGGTCTTATCTTATTGCAGTTTGAAGAAAAATGTTTTCTGTTGCTGATTAAAGCTAGACCAAAAATGTTTTAATGTATGGTGCTTGATCTTTGAAGTTCATGGAATCCGGATGTTTGGAATATCTGTTTTCTGATGGTCTTTTGTACGGTGGGAGTTAATTTCTGGATACAGGTCTTGGTCATTTGGTTTTTTCTGTTTTGCACTTTAACCAATAGGTGGATTTTATTGAGCTTGACTCTAAGGTAGGTTCATGTTTAATGGATCTACTGTTTATAGGTTCTCTTTCCGATATGTTTTTAGAATGATTCATAGCTTTTGTATTGGCATAGTCAGGATCCTTTGCTGCCGATGGCTTATTGCGCAGTGAAACTTTTGTAACTGTACAGTGATTTTGCTCATAGCAAGTTTTCTATGCCATTAAAGTATTTTGTCAATCAGATTAAGGACTTTTTATGGCATTGCGGATAATGGACATGACTTCATTTATTCCTTTTTAACGCTTTAATGGGGCAGATAGTTGATATCTAAAAGATTTCAATAACATTATACTATTTCAATTTTTTGGCCAAACTTTTCTTTTTGTTTAACTTACCGTGATATGCAACTTTGAAAATCTGATCATTCAACCCGAAAAAGAGTCATTATTAATTTTTTTTATCTAAGTGTGATTAACTACTTATTTAAATTTACTTTCTTTACAACATATCTGGTATAGGGAATAGCTATTCCCCCTCTATTTCTATGTATTATTTGTTCCTTCGTTTAGTTGGTAAATGGCTTAAAGAACAACTATTCTCTTATAATAGCTAATCTCTAAAATTCCCCCAAAACAAGGTTTAACTAATCATAATCCCTATGGTAATTGGTATTTCATAATTGGGGCAATAACCTCTAAAATTGATAAGACTAAAAAACGTCTTATAAGTGTAAAAAATTACAACCTTAAACATAAATACATTTTTTTTCTTCTCATTTCCTTTTGTCTTTCAATCTCTTTCTATTCCTGCATATCTCTTTCTCTCTTTAACCTCTACTCACCACTAAAGTTGATGCTAGCAATGATGATGATGACAGTTTCAAGACCAAATATAGTCGAAAAGTGTTGATCTAATGCTCTGGTGGCCATATCCAATCATATGACACGCTTGATTGACATTTCATGGTGGAAGCCACATTTTTGGTGGTTGGTCAATGGAAAAGAAGAATGTAGCATCCCATGGTAAGGGCCAGCCTTTTGGAAAAAAGGAGAAAAGATAGAGAAAAAAATAAAATATAAGAAGGAAAGAAAAGAAAAAAGAGGGGGCTGACCAAAATGAATGAGGAAAAAGACAGGAAAAAGAAGAAAGAAAGAAGGAAAGAGAGAGAAAGAGATGAAAAAAAAAAGGAAAAGAGAGGGAGAGCAACGGCACCGGGAGAGAAGAAAAAAAGAAATAAGAAGAAAAAGGAAAGAAAAACGAAGAAAGATAAGAAAGAAAGAAGGAAAGAGAGAGAATAAGAAGAAGAAAAAAGGAAGAGAGAGGGAGAGCAGCAGCATCGGGAGAGAAAAAAGAAAGAAGAAAGAAGGAAGAAGAAAAAAAAAGAAAGAGAAGAAAGAATAAAGAGAAAGAAGGAAGGAGAGAGAAAAAGAAAAAGAAGGAAGTAGAGAGAAGAATATAAAAAAAGAAAGAAGAGAGAGGGAGAGAAAAAAGAAAGAAAAAGAAAAAGGAAAGAAGAAAGAAGAAAGAAAAGAAAGAAAAAGGAAAAAGAAAGAAGGAATGAGAGAGAAGAAGAAGAAAAAAAAAGAAAAAAGAGAGAGAGAGAGTAGTGGCACTGGGAGATAAGAAAGAAGGAAAAAGAAAAAGAAAAGAAGAAAGAAGAAAGACAAAGAAGAAAAAAGAAAAGAGAAAGAAGAAAGGAGAGAAAAGAAGAAAAAGAGGAAAGAATAGAGAGGGAGAGCAGTGGCACTAGGAAAGAAGAAAGAAAGAAGAAAAAAGAAAAAAGAAAGAGGAAAGAAGAAAAAGAAGAAGAAAAAAAAAGGAAAAAGGAGTAGAAAAGAGAAAGAAAGAAACATGAAAGGAAGAAAGAACAACTAGATATATGCACGAACTAATAGCGAAGTAGTATCTCCTTATTGTGAGGTGAGTGGGCGCTAAATTTCAAAACTATATTCTTATAATATATTATATATGTTGCATTTGACGAAATTGTGAACAATATGAGTTGGTAGAAAGTCCTAGGTTATTTGCGATTGTGACAAGAAATTTTAAATATGTTTTTCTTTATACTACACATAGTATATTTATCTACATGTCTTTAATTACAGAGAAACAAACCTTTGATTGGTTTTTCACTTCAAAATCATGCCTTACAAGCTTGTGTGATGTTTAGGGCAATGGCCATTATAATGATTCCCAAGATTTGATCATAAATTATTTATTTCATTTAGCATGTTGATTCGATAGATATGTCATGCTTTGAAACGAATTTTTGCACGACATTCAATTTATGATTATGTTGTTTTTAATCTATCATGCTGTGTAAATGCATTAAATTGTAATGATTTCCATTTTAACGTGATCAAAATACTCGAGGGTAGGACTTGTTACCATACCAGGTTAAGTGTGGTCTTTATGCACAAAGTAGTAACTATTGCTTATCAATATTCGATTGTAAGAAAAGGAGGATTTGAAGTCCTGATTTGTATTAGGTGGCGTGGGCAGTTCCCACGAGTAAATAAAAAGAGAGACTTGAAGCCTTGATTTGTATTAGGTGGCATGGGCAATTCCCATGAGTCGGTAAAGGGGGACCTAAAGCCCCGATTTATATATAGTGGCATGGGTAGTTCCCACGAGTAGGTGATGATGTTTGAGAGTAACCCTAAGGGCTATACTAAATCTAGCCGCGGATGATGCTCACTTGTCATTTTCTTAGTATACATTGCATGGCATTAACATTCAAATTTTATTATTAAATGATAAGTGAAATTTACATATTTATTTACTTGGAATTCATCATTCTTAAGACTTGCAAGGTATAAAAATCTCTCAGTTTAATGGAATGTTTGTTTTTTTATACATATTCTTAGATTTATAACTGTTCCATCCTTATGTTTGTTTCCTATCCCTGCTTGCTCACGGAGCTGATGATCATTGAGTTTGTGACACTCACACCCCTTTTTTTCTCTTTTTGTAGACAGGGATCGACATAACGTGTAATCATTGACGTGTACAGTCCATCGTAAATAGGTAAAGGCATCTCATGGCATTGTATTCCGAGTCGCTCTGTTATTAGAGGTCGAGTTGTGGTACTCCGGTTTTGCTATGCAAACAAATATTAGTTTCGATATAACGAAAATTTAAGATTTTGAACTAAATGTATTTAATTGTGATGTCATGACTTAAAGTCAAAATTTAATGGCTATGCTTATTGTTGAATTCAGGTTATAAATATATATATGGTTCAAACATTAATACAGTTTAGTAAAAGTGTACAATGAATTATTGAAAAATTTCTTGAACGTTTGTTCGAGACTTAGCAGGATTTCCTGAAAGTCTCAAACGTCGGTAACGACTGAGGAGGGGTCGTTACAATGTTGGTATCAAAGCCCTAAGTTTAGAAAAGTCTTAAGATTTCTCGAGTTGTCAGCGGAGTGTCAAGGATAGTGTAGAGTCTTATCCATGGTTCATGACTACAACATGGATTATGGATAGGAGGCTACATGAATTCCTTAATTTTAGTAAACCACATTTATTAATAATTTTTATTATTTATTTAAGAAGGTGTTTGTCGCTATTTAGGTACCGAGATGCTGCCTAGGTCACAAGCCACCTCAAGAGAAATTAGAGGGTTTAATGCCCCGAATGACACTACAGAGGGACCATATGCATCTTTCTCTAGGAGCAGTGGGAGAGGTAGACCTAGAAGTCGAATTGTTGGGCCTCAAAGCAGCCAAAGTTTTAGTGAAATGAGAGCCGATATCAGTTTTGGGGATACAGGATGTGATCATCCTGAGGTACCCATTACCACCCTAGAGGAGATAGCGGCTAAATTGTGAGGGTTAACCTCGGAGTTTGCAAGGTTTAAGAGACATGGAGTGTATCAACTAAGAAACAATAGGCTATAGTCTTGAATATTCAGATTATCAACCTTATGAGGAAACAGATTGGGAAAATGTCATGGTGACTTTAGGTGAATTTATGAAATTGAAACCCTATTCTTTTTCAGGTACTGATTTGATAGAGGACCCACAAGTATTTTTAGGTAAGATGGACAAAATTTGTACTACATTGGATTGTTCTAGTCGCCAGGTAGTTGAGTTTACAGGTTTTAGATTGACAGAGGTAGCACAGATATGGTTCGCTACGGTCAAGCGTTGTAGACTTCCTGGTTCCATTCTACTTACTTGGGGAGAATTCACACAGGCTTTCATGGATATATTTCTACTTGAAAGAATGAGAGATGCTAAGGCACATGATTTTGAAATTTTAATGCATGCGCTTGAGATGACAATGTCAGATTATGACATCCAATTTACTCAATTATCGAGATATGCCTCGTATCTGGTTTAGACAGAAAAAGAAAGGATCAAAAAGTTCATTAAGGGGTTACTTGAGCCAATATACAGAATCCTAGTCTTTCAGAAATTTACATCTTATCCTGAAGTAGTTGATGTCGCTAGAAAAATTGAGGTGAGACGTAAAAAGGTTGGAGTGAAAATAGAGGAATAAGAGAAATTGAGGCGAGGGATCTTCCAGATACAAAGACCCCAATAAGGGTAAAGATGTTAATATAGTTAGACAACAAGGTCGAAGGGATGGTAACTTGCTTCGAGGATCAACATTCTCTAATCCATTAAATCAACAAAGAAATTTTTAGTTTGTAGTCCCTCACGTAGCGGTGATTTTAGTGGGATAAATTACAAATGGGCTACGAGCAGTGAGATGACTAATGCAAATCCTAGACAGAGTGATTAGTGGGGTCCTTTTTGTACTTTTTGTGATAAGATACATATAGGGCCATGCAGTCAGACGATGATGTTCTGTTATGAGTGTGGGGGAGTTGGTCATGCGAAGAGGGATTGTCCTACTTTTAGACATAACTAGAAGATGGCTCATGGTTCAATGCAACCCAATTTTACTACTGCACCAACAGTTGTACCACCAACCAGAAATGTCATGAGGGATAAAGGAAAATGGGTAACTTCCTTGTCACGAGGTAAATCAACAAGGTCAACTCAACAAGGTGCTTTTAGAGAGGACACGTCAGAGTGTTTGCTTTGACACCACAAGATGCTCATGTCTTGAATGCAATGGTAACAAGTACTCTTCTCATTTGTGGTTATGAAGCATCAGTTTTATTTGATCTAGGATCCACCCATTCTTTTGTGTTTTTAAATTTTATGCCTAATTTAGGCAATCACTATAAATGTATGGATGAATCGTATGTTGGGGAGTATGTGTTTCATTCTTGTGTGGTCCATATTAAAGATAAGTACACTTGGGTGGACTTAGTGTTAATGACAACATTAAGGGTTGACGTGATATCAGGAATGGATTGGGTAGCATTTTGCTATGCCAATGTAGATTGTTATCGTAAGCTGGTGAAGTTTAAATTCCCAAGAGAGCCGTCATTTATTATTTATGGTCATAGCAGCTATTTGGATAATAATGTGATGGCTACAATTATTGGATAAGTACATAGTGAAAAATGAAATCTAGAAGCGACACTAGTAGTAAATGAATTTGTAGATGTGTTTTTAGAAGAGTTGCCTGGATTACCCAAAAAAAAAAATTAAATTTTATATTGACTTGGTTCCAGGGACGTAACCAATATCAATACCTCTGTACCAAATGGCACCGACAGAGTTAAGGGAGTTAAGGGAACAATTGCAAGATTTAATTAACAAAGGCTTTATTCATCTGAGTGTGTCTCCTTAAGGAATGCTAATACTATTTGTAAAGAAGAAAGATGGTAGTCTCAAACTATGTATAAGTTATCGACAGCTTAATAAAGTCACAATCAAGAATAAATACTCGCTTCCAAGGATTGATGACTTGTTTGATCAACTACAAGAGGCTCAATGCTTTTTGAGAATTGATTTGAGGTCTAAATATCATCAATTAAGGATCATGGAAGAGGATATACCCAAAACCGCATTCTGTATGTGGTATGGACATTATGAATTTTTGGTGATGTCTTTTGGATTGATGAATGCCCATTTTGCTTTCATGGACTTGGTGGATAAGATATTTTGAGCATACCTAGATAGATTTGTAGTTGTCTTTATTGATGACATTCTAATATACTTGAGAAGTTGGGAAGAACACGCACAACATTTAAGGATCATGCTACAGACCCTATAAGAGCATAGATTATACGTGAAATTTTCTAAGTGCGTGTTTTGGTTGAGCAATGTTGGTTTTTTGAGACATATTGTATCCAAGGATGGAGTACAAGTAAATCCTAGTAAAGTCGAGGCAATTGAGAATTAGGCTAGACCCATGACGGTTACAGAAATTAGGAGTTTTTTGGGGTTAGCTATGTATTATCCACGATTTGTGAAAGATTTCTCTAAGATAGCCTCTATACTGATGAGGTTGACTCAAAAGGGGATAAGATTTGAATGGTTGAAAGCTTGTGAACATAGTTTTCAGACATTAAATGCTTGTTTAACTTTCGCACCCATATTAAGTTTGCCATGTGGGTCCAGGGGCTACACTGTTTATTGTGATGCTTTAAGGGTTGGATTAAGGTGTCTATTAATGCAGAATGGTAGAGTCATCGCTTATGCCTCAAAACAACTGAAGACGCATGAACAAAATTATCCTACACATGATTTAAAGATGGCAGCGATCATGTTTGCCCTAAAAATATGAAGGCATTATTTATATGGAGAAACATGTGAAATATATATGGATCACAAAAGTTTGAAATACATATTTCAACAATGAGATTTAAATTTAAGGCAATGTAGATGGGTGAAATTGTTGAAAGATTATGATTGTACGATACTCTATCATCTCAGCAAGGCAAATGTTGTAGCTGATGCCTTGAGTCGAAAGTCAATGGGTAGTATGGCACACATTGTAGTGGAGAAAAGGTCGACAATGCAAGGATTATAGGATCTGGGTAATATGGGAGTCAAATTTGAGGTCAATGGATCAGATGCACTATTGGCACATTTCAGGGTTTGACCAATACTAATTGATCAAATTCGAGATGCCCAAGCTAAAGATATCTGATGGATTGTTTAGATATGGATCTCAGATCTATGTGCCGAATTTGGATGGATTAAAGGAAGAAATTCTAAAGGAAGCATATGTTACTGCTTATGCAGTATATCTAGGGGCCACCAAGATGTATCATGATTTAAGATCCGTATATTGGTGCCAATGATTGAAAAAGGATGTAGGGGAATATGTTTTGAGATGTTTGGTGTGCCAACAAGTGAAGGCAAAGCATCGAAGACCTTTAGGATTATTACAACAGTTACCAGTACCCGAATGGAAGTGGGAACACATAGCTATGGACTTCGTAACAGGTTTACCCCGAGCTAGCGGAGGAAATGATTCCATATGGGTGATTGTCGATCAGTTGACTAAATCAACACATTTTTTTCGATCAAGACAAAGTTTGGGGCAATATAATATGCTCAAATTTACATTAATGAGATTGTTAGACTTCATGGCATATCGGTGACTATTGTGTCAGATCGGGGACCATAATTTACTAGTCGATTTTGGAGGAAGTTATAAGATGAATTAGGAAACCGACTAGACTTTAGTACAACATATCACCCTTAGACAAATGGTTAGTTTGAATGCATGATCAAAATATTGAAAGATATGTTAAGAGCAATCATGTTGGATTTTGGAGTTTCTTGGAACTTATACTTGCCTTTGGCAGAATTTACATATAATAACAGTTACTAGGCGAGTATCAAGATGGCACCGTTTGAGGCATTGTATGACCGAAAGTGTAGGTCACCCATTGGATGGTTGGAAGTTAGAGAAAGGAAATTATTAGGGACAGAGATGGTATAAGTGGTAGTGGAATGAGTAGAAATAATTTGAGAACGAATGTTTGCAGCTCAGAGTAGATGGAAGTCATATGCCAACAATAGACGTAGGACTTTGGAGTTTGGAGTAGGTGACTATGTGTTTCTAAAAGTGTTGCTATGTAGAGGAATATGAAGACTTGGCAAGAGAGTGAAACTCAGTCCTCGATATATTGGCCCATTTGAAATATTAGAACACGAAGGTAACGTTGCTTATTGATTGGCATTACCACCAGATTTTGAAGGAGTCAATCCAATGTTTTATGTATCCATGCTCAAAAAATATGTTCGAGGCCTTTCGCATGTGATACAACATGATACGGTACTATTGGAAGATGGGTTAGAGTACCAAGAGCAACTTGTAACTATATTGGACTGTCAAGTAAAAAGGCTTTGCTTTAAGGACATCACCTTAGTGAAAGTATTATGGCGAATCCATTCAGTAGAGGAGGCAACTTAGGAACCAGAAGAGGAAATGCGAACAGAATATCCATATTTATTTGAGGATTAAAGGTATTGTTAGGTGCCTTTATGTTGTTGAAATTGGAGGATGAATTTATTTTAAGTGGGAGAGTTTGTAGCATCCCATGGTAGGAGTTGGCCTTTTGAAAAAAAGAAAAAAAAGAGAGAGAAAAAATAAAATATAAGAAAAAAAGAAAAAAAAAAGGGCCGTCAAAAAGATGGAGGAAAAAGACAAGAAAAAGAAGAAAGAAGGAGAGAGAAAAAGAAGAAGAAAAAAAAAGAAAAAAAGAGAGAAGAAGAACAGTGGCACCAGGAAAGAAGAAAGAAAAAAAGAAAAAGAAAAAAGAAAGAGAAAGAAGAAAAAACAAGAAGGAAAGAGAGAGAAGAAGAAAAAAAAAAGGAAGAAAGAATGAGAGCATCGACACTAGGAGAGAGGAAAGAAAGAAGAAGAAAAAAAAAAGAAAGAAAGAGAAGAAAGAAGGAAGAGAGAAAGAAAGCAGCGGCATCGGGAGAGAAGAAAGAAAGAAGGAAGAAGAAAAAGAAAGAAAGATAGAATGAGAGAAAAGCATAAGAAAAACAAAGAAAGAAGAGAGAGGGAGAGCAATGGCACCGGGAGAGAAGAAAGAAAGAAGAAAGAAGAAAAAGAAAAAAAGAAAGAAAAAAAAAAGAAAAAAGAGAAAGAAAAAAGGAGAGAAAAAAAGATAAAGAGGAAGGAAGAGAGAGGGAGAGTAGTGGCACCGGGAAAGAAGAAAGAAAGAAGAAAAAAGGAAGAAGAAAGAGGAAAGAAGAAAAAGAAAAAGGAAAAAAAAGAAAAATGAGCAGAAAGGAGAAATAAAGAAACGTGAAAGGAAGAAAGAACAATTAGATATACGTATGAACCAATAGCGAAGTAGCATCCCGCTATTGTGAGGTGAGTGGGCACTAAATTTCAAAACTGTATTCCTATAATATATTATATATATTGCATTTCACGAAATTGTTGACAGCATGAGTTGGTAAAAAGTTTTAAGTTGTTTATGATTATGAAAAAAAATTTAAATATGTTTTTCTTTATACTACACATAGTGTATATATCTACATGTTTTTAATTACAGGGAAACAAGCCTTTGACTAGTTTTTCACTTCAAATCATGCTTTGCAAGCTTGTGTGATGTTTAGGCCAATGGCCATTATAGTGATTCCTAAGATTTGATGATAAATTATTTATTTCACTTAGCATGCTGATTTGATAGATATGCCATGCTTTGAAACGAATTTTTGCATGACATTCAATTTATGATTATGTTGTTTTTAATCTATCATGTTGTGTAAATGCCTTAAATTGCAATGATTTCCATTTTAACATGATCGAAATACTCAAGAATAAGACCTGTTACCACATCAGGTTAAGTGTGGTCTTTGTGCACAAAGTAGTGACTGTTGCTTATCGATATTCGATTGTAAGAAAATAGAGATCTAAAGCTTTGATTTGTATTAGGTGGCATGGGCAGTTCTCACGAGTAGATAAAAAGGGAGACCTGAAGCATCGATTTGTATTAGGTGGCGTGAGTAATTCCCACGAGTAGGTAATGATGTCTGAGAATAAGCCTAAGGGCTATACTAAACCTACTTGAGGATGGTGCTCACTTGTTGATTTTCTTAGTATACATTGCATGGCATTAACACTTAAATTTTATTATTAAATGATAAGTGAAATTTACATATTTATTTACATGGAATTCATCATTCTTAAGACTTACAAGGTATAAAAACCTCTCAGTTTAATGGAATGTATTTTTTTTATGCATACTCTTAGATTTATAACTATTTCATCCTTATATTTGTTTTGCCTCCCCGCCTGCTCACGGAGCTGATGATCACTGAGTCTGTGAGACTCACATCCCTTTTTTTCCCCTTTTTACAAACAGGGATCAACATAACGTGTAATCATCGGTGTGTACAGTCCATCGCAAATAGATAAAGGCATATCATAACATTGTATTTCGAGTCGCTCCATTGTTAAAGGTCGAGTTGTAGTACTTTGGTTTTGCTATGTAAACAAATATTAGTTTCGATATAATGAAAATTTGATATTTTGAACTCAATGTATTTAATTGTGATGTCACGACTTAAAGTCAAAATTTAATAGCTATGCTTATTGTTGAATTCTTGTTATAAATATATATATATGGTTCAAACATTAATACAGTTTAATAAAAGTGTACAATAAATTATTAAGAAATTTCTTGAAGGCTTGTTCGAGACTTAGCAGGATCTCCCGGAGGTCTCAGACACCGGTATCAACTGAGGAAAGGTCGTTACAAAGAAAGAAAAAAAAAAGAATTTAAAATACACAGGTTTTAAATTATAAAAAATTAATATTTTTAAATTTAAAATTTTAAAATTATTAAAATTTTAATATGTTAACCATAAAAATGTTTAAATTATACATAAAATATTAATATTTTAAAATATTAATGTTTAACTTATTAAATTATTAATATTTTAAATTTTTAATGAAAATATGAATTAAAAATTGAAAATTACAAATAGAAAAAAAGAAAGAATTATACTAATATTTTAATAATAAATTATTAAAATTTTAAAATTTTAATGAAAATAAAAATTAAATGATTAAAAAAGAAAAAAATTTACTTATATTTTTTCTTTTGGTATATATTTTACTAAATTATATAAAGGGTATTTTTTTAAAATAAATCTTATTATAATAAAAAGTTTAAATTTTTAATTATATATTATAAAAAATTAATATGTAATTTTAAAAATTAATTAAAATTATTTTAATATTTTAATCATAATAATATTTAAATTATAAATAAAATATTATTATTTTAAAATATTAATGATTAAATTATAAATAAAATATTAATATTTAAAAATTAATTATTAATATTTTTAATTAGTTATAAATTATTAATATTTAAAAATAAAATAAAATTAAAGTAAATAATCATATATTTTAATAAAAAATAATTTTATCTTTTTATTACCTATTTTTCTAATCTAAAATTATTTTTATTAACCAAACATTATAATAAAATATAATAATAATTTTTACCTTATTTTATTCTGTCAATCAAATTACATAATAGTATTTTTATTTTATTTCTATTTCATTTTATTCTCATAAAATACTTACTGTATTATACTCCATTTTATTTTGTGAGTCAAGTGCATTTTTAACAAACTATTAAGTTTAACCTAAATTTATTAAAAAAATTTCGATTCACTTGAAATTCAAGAATATAATTATACAAAAAAAAATATTAACACTCTCGCAACTTCCGATTAAAGAAGCTAAAAATTTCATTGCCTTGCAATCATATAGAACATATAATTGCCCAAAAAAAAAAATTGCCATAATTTTCCATGCCTAGAGTTAAAGGAGGTGTGTGTAATTGCCGCAAGACCGTGACGAGTATAGCATTTCTCCCAACACGTGCCCATAACTTCACTTGGAAACAGAAACACTATGCCACCGACTCAACCCTCGTGTCAAGCCAGACCGTCGCCACTTCCTTACGGAACTTGTGTATATAAATATAATCAATGCCTAATTGAAGAAGATTAGAACCCAATAAGCAGTATTTGGATCGACTGGGGTTGTTTGTAAAAGCAGCTAGCTCGTAGCTAACATGGAGATCATGAGGAAGTTGTTTGGGATGTTCTTGCTGCTGCTTATTGTTTCGGCTTCTCGTAAATATATCTCTATCTTTGATGGTTGTATATTAATTTATCTATTTCTTTTTCAGTTTTAATTGACTATTTCGCATTGCTTTATCTGACCGTTGAGGAGATGGTGGTGCCGAGCGAGGCAAGACTTTGCGAGTCAAAGAGCCATGGTTTTAAGGGAGCATGTCTGAGCGATCACAACTGTGCGATGGTGTGTAGGAATGAATTAAGGGTTCTCGAGCGGCAAGTGTCGAGGCTTCCGCCACCGCTGCTTCTGCACTAGGCGCTGTTGAATGGGCTTAATTTGGCCCCATCAGCCTCAAAATCCCATGCAAAATCATATCTAGTCTTGAAACTACATGGAATTGCCATAACATATAAATAAACTCACCTTCTTATCTGTTTGGGGAGAATTAATGAAGTACTTGTTTATGTTATTTTGGTTATCATTGTTTCTTTTTCCTTCAATTTTCATTTGATGTAGCGGTGAATGGTCTAAGAAAAATGTAGTGCTAGGATTTATTCGAAATATATGAAGGTTTTAAAATTATCACCTATAAATCCATACCGGAGAAATTAAACCAATCAATCTAACAAGAAATATGTTATTAATTTAAAAAAAATCATCTCAAGTCGTCTAACTATCATCGTATTATTGTATATCTTAATAATTTTCGGTTATAAAGTATTGGGTTGTTGCAACAAGTGGAAAAACCGTTCATAGGTAACAATTTTTTGATAATCCTAGATTTAAAGTGATTAGAGTTTTAAGGTATTACAAAAATGCTAAAAGGTTTGTCTAAATGTCATTAAATTATAAAAAAATATTTTTATATTAATAATTTAAAAGTTAAAAATATATTTGACAATTAATAGTAAATAAACATATATATATTTTTGTTTATTATACAATAATAGTATAAAGGAGGGGGTGGGGCATTCATTTAGGTTTTGCTTCTTTTGTGTGGTGTTTGGGGATGCTCAACTTAGGGACGTTGTTGACTGTGGGAGGACTCTTTGAGCAGTCGAGTTTTCTGGATGGGTACGGTTTGCGACAATGGGTGGAAGAAACTTTTTGTACAAGTGGATTGTGGAGGTGAAATAGGATCTTAGTGTGGACTTTGAGGCTCACTAGAAAGTGAATTTGAAGTGGAGTTTTGATCCACTATTGAGAGTGTCTTCTGATTGTGCAGGTGATTTGCCTTGGTTTGGGCAGCTCAAGGTGCTGGTTATGCAATTTATTTCCTAGTTTTTTCACTCATTTTCTTAAATAGAAAAAAAGAAAAAAAGAACAAAGAGAAAAAAAAAATGAAGGAAAAAAAAAGGGGAAATCTCGCAGTGAGGTCTAAGTGGGCAGGGGGATTTCCTTAGGCTGAAGAGGGGGGATGTTTTCTTTTTAGCTGTTATTTAGGAAAGGGTTTTGATTGCATTCTTTTGTGGAAGGAGGGAGGACAGGGAGTTATTAGGGGAGCGTGTAAGAGGTTGGGGAAAGGTCCACCTAGCGGAGTAGCTTCTGGACTGTCTTTAGGGTGCTTTTTGAAGTGGAATGTAGGTTTTCATGAGTGTTGATATGATAGGATTGAGAAAATTCTGATTTGTTTATTTTTGGATTATATTCTCATTATTCTTTTGAGTTTTAAGAGCAGGGTGTGCTAGCTGGAATTTACTTTTTGTTGGTGTATTTTTAAAATTAAAGAATAGTTTACATTATGGAGACCACTAAATCTGTCACGCTTCAGACCCGAGACATGACAGACGCCGCATACCTGTAAGGGGTAATCTTATAGGCATGCAAGGCTCATAACAGACATCTTAACCAATTGACTGAAAGGGGTCAAATATGTTTATGAAACATAATAATTTTCAAAGTTAACATATTGAAATAAAATCCTGAATAAACAAATTAAGATAGCAAAAAGGTTTGTAACATTTTAAAAAAAAATCTTGAAGAAATCTAACACCACACGCTAGCCTACGAAACGTCACTCCCCAAAGTTTCTCACGTGTTTGACCAAATCACAACCTGAAAAAATGTGAAGGAAGGAGTGAGTCCACCTACTCAGCAAGTAACTAACATCCCTTCAGTCGAATTAAGCATGCTTAAAACATTTAGGCCAAAATGTCATTAATATAATTATCGAAGCAAAATATTGGGTAATCTTATTCAGAATCATATATTCTAAAATTTTTACTTTCAGATACTAAGCAAACATATATCACAGATATTTAAATTTTTAATGGTCTCTTGTAACATGCTACAACCACACTTAACCCTTGTGGCATAGGTCGGAAATGGAACCACAATTAACCCCGGTGGCACGGGTCAGAAATATATCAAAAGCAACCATTGGCTGCACTGAACAGATGTCACAAACACCACTATTCTGTAACCGGTGGTACGGTTGGGAGATCAATCTCTAATCATAGAATACATGTCGACATGGCCAACATTTAACCCCCATTGGCAGGGTCAGAGCATAGCCATACTAGGAGACAAAACAGAAATATTTATTTTAGATTGCCCGAATTTCATAAAACAGTATATCAAATTTCCCAAGCATATCTCATACACCTCAAAAGCATATTCGCTTCATACTAAATATTTATGATTATATTCACGAAAACATATATGCATACTTTATACAAAGTCATACACAAATTTCGAAATAAGAAATCACACTTTGCATAAACCATATTCTAAATCCAACATATAAAACTCATATACATATACATTTGCATGCTCAATTCAATTTAATAAAACATAGGACAAAATATCATATCTCATGTACAAATTCACATTGAGGCTAATTTTTGGGTGTGAAAACACCGAAGGGATTTCAGTCACTTACCTGATTTTATTAATTTCACTTTTTAGTAACAACTCTGAAAATCCTCCTAGTATCCTAACATTTGAAGAAACACATACAAAATCAAAACTGAATTTGCAAACATATTCTACAAGGTGACTTTCCATTGACCATCCTAAGCATTTAGGGTATGTAGCGACTTCTATTATAATGTAGGAATATCTTCGATTAAGAAGGTAATATTTTATTATTATATATATATTTTTGAGTTCAAACAAAATTTTTAATAAGGTTGAGAATTAAACTTAAATTATAAAATCAGTAAGGATTTTAATTTTAGATAAGAGATTTCACTAATTTCACTCATAAAAATCATTTTTATAATTTTTTTATAACTTTTTTTTTATTTTAATGAAATCTACTAATTTAATAAATAAATTAATAAAATATAAAAATACATACTTTTGTTATAAAAATATAGTAGAAATCACATATTCAATATTTAAGAAGTTTACAACAGAATTTATCACATATTAATTAAAATTGAATTTTAAAACAAATTTAAAAAGAGTTTTCCATTTTCTGGAATTTCCAGAATCTGATGGTCATTTGGCTTACTTCAAGCCCTTGTAACTTTCAACCCGAATTACTTCCAGTGATAAAATCAACACCAATATGAAGTATTCATATCATACTATAATACCAAAATTTGTTTTGATTAAAAAGAATACCAAATGCCTAAGTTTCGAAAGCCAAATTTCTTGAAATCATCACAGAAATACCCAGATTTCTGGGTTTCCAGTATCAACGAGTCTACTTTGAGGCTTTAATTCTCTTAACACAGGAAGCACCTAACCAAGCCATTGATGCCACATTAATCATCTCATTTCATACTACAAAAGCCCTCAAAGAACCGACCAAAACTATTGCCAGAATATGGAGTTCCGGTGACCCAAAGTTGGGTTATCAAACTGTTGAAACCAGGTTTCTAACTATCTTCAAAAATTCATATCTTCCTAACCACAAGGCTAAATGAGATGCTACAAAAACCATTGGAAAGATCTTTTCAAGACCTTTCCATTGGTACCCATCATGCTGCCGGAAAGTCATCGGAAAGGTGCCGGATTTAAATAAAAAGTTACTAAAATATAACTGTTTTAGGATTTTTGTATCCAAAACTATAAAAATATAATCCCAAAACATACCTCAATCTGCAATTTCCTTCCCTTTCCTTTGTCTTTCTTCTTCCCTGGTATTAAGTTCTTCTGATTGCCTAGTGATTGAGTCTGTTGAATAACCTTATGCGAGTTCTTGTCTGTTCATATACTCTACTTAACCCCACTATTTTAAACAAGTAAACTGACCACTAACTATGAAACTGATTTTACATAAATTTCTTCAGTTATTTAAAAATCCCTTCATCTACTTCCTAATTATTAAGGCATCCATGATCATAACTGCAAATAGATAAAATGCTAAAACAATATTTACTTATTATCTTTATAAACTATAGCTTAATAAATTTAAATACTCTTATAATAAATAATAGGTGAGGGGTATTACATCCTCCCCTCCTTAAAAGGAGTTTAGTCCCTTAAACTCTTACCTTGATCCTCAAAAAGATGGGGATACTTCTCTTTGATATTTTCTTCCAAATCCCAAGTCGCTTCTCGTTCTGTATGATTACTGATAATTCTATTTTATAGAATTATTTTATTTCAATTTTGTTATTAAATTTTAGTTAAGTCCTTAGTTTTTAATTGTAATTTACTTAATTTTTTAGTTATTTTTATATTTAGTTTATTTTTAAGTAAGTTATTTAATTTTATGTTATTTTCTTTAATTTGGTTAATATTTATTAGTTTTTATATTTTTGGTAGGACCTAAAGTCATTGGGTTTAATTTTGGAAAGTAAGGTGCTGAAAGATCCAGAAATTTGCTTGCATATGCTTCAGTGTTTTAGCCATATCTCGAGCTAGAGAACTCCAATTGCTGCGATCCTTAGACCATTGGAAAGCTAAGAGACAGAGCTACAACTTTCATGAAGATTACTTTTCCCAGTTCTGCCTCGAAGATGGAGAAAATCGCATCACAAAGTTGCTGGACGTACTGTGCCGGGAATGGAAATTTGTAAAGATTGTTAAGTGATTTTTTGGGCCTCTCATTATGTTTTAAGCCCAATTAAACCCTAGGTCAACTTGGAGAAATTTAGGTTAAGTTTGTTAGTATATATAGGATATTTTGGAGACCTAAAAAAAGAACCTTTGGAGATTCAAGAAGCTAGAAGTTGAAGCGGAAACCCGGAGATCAAAGCGGCAATTATTTTGTTTTCTTCTTTAGCTTTTATTCTTCTTGTTGTTTTCAATGGTTGAACTTTATACAATGTTATTTGATTTTACAATTATGAGTAGCTAATTTTTTTTTTCTAGGATTGCAATTGAACTCACATGTAGTCTAAGTTTTTAATCTTTTTCTTACTTATTTTCAATGGGAGTTGAATTGTTTATTTCAATTTGTTCTTAATGCTTTTAATTGCCTGATCACCAATTAAATTGATTTAGGAACCTAAACAAACTTGGGAGAGGGAGTTTAGAGTAGACTAAAATTGAAATAGCATATGATCATGTTAAATGATTTGCGTATAGGATAGGGATATACCTATAGGCTATATGTAGCCAGATTAGAGCCTGAACTTAATGAGTCTGTTTTAATTTCAAATCACATAGGGATATGATGTTTTGGTTAAAATAGATATTTTTATAGGACGAGTCGAGAGACCCTTATAAATAATTTAGGACTCTAGGTTAGCAATTCAACCCATTGAAATAAGTTAAGGAGGAGAAGTAAAATTTAGATGAAGTGTGAGGGATATTGTAATCCTAGGCTTGTTTAATTTGATATTTTCTCCAATTATTACTATTTTGATTTTTTGTTAGATTAAATTTTAGTTTATTAGTTTTATTTAATCACTTAATTTAGATTATTTGGATAAAATTAAATTGTTTTAATTTTAGTAATTAGTAAAGTTTTAGATCAATTCTCCGTGGGATCGATACTCTACTTGCTGATATACTGTCTATTCGATACGTATACTTGCGTAGTGGATTTTTAACTGACAAGTTTTTGGCGCCGTTGCCGGGGAGTTGTTTCTAGAATTTTTATTAATACTAATACCAAGCAATTTAGTCTTACTTCAAATTTTATTTTTCTTGTTTTAATATTTGTTTTTGTTTGCTTGCAGTTATCGTTGGTCATTGTATGCAAAGAAGAAACAACTTGAATCTTGTTCCTTTTGATCCTGAGATAGAAAGAACTTTCAGAAGGCTACGAAGGGAGAATTCGCAAGTTGCAACTTTATATCAGACAATGGCTGAGGATAACAACAACGATGGCAATAATGCCATTAATCTAGTTCCTGAAGCAAATAGAGCACTGAGAGATTATGCTGTTCCTCTGTTGCAAGGTTTGCACCAAAGTATTAGGAGACCGTCCATTAATGCCAACAATTTTGAAATTAAACCAGCTTACATTCAGATGATTCAGTCTTCAGTCCAGTTTGGTGGGTTACCTAGTGATGATCCTAATTCTCATTTGGTAAATTTCTTGGAGATTTGCGACACCTTTAAATACAATGGAGTAACTGACGATGCTATCAGATTGAGACTGTTTCCGTTTTCTCTGAGGGATAAAGCAAAAAGTTGGCTTAATTCACTACCTAATGGGTCTATCACTACATGGGAAGACTTGGCTCAAAAGTTCCTTGCAAAATTCTTCCCTCCTGCAAAGACTGCAAAGATGAGGAACGATATTACCTCCTTCACACAATTTGATGGTGAGTCTTTGTATGAAGCTTGGGAAAGGTTTAAGGAATTATTGAGAAGATGTCCACATCATGGGATTCCTGATTGGTTGCAAGTTCAGACATTCTACAATGGGCTGGTTGGGTCAATTAAAACTACAATTGATGCTGCTGCTGGTGGGGCATTAATGAGTAAGAATGCTGCAGATGCCTATAACTTGTTGGAAGAGATGGCTTCCAATAATTATCAATGGCCCTCAGAAAGGTCGGGATCGAGAAAAGTGGTTGGAGCCTATGAAATTGATGCACTTGGCAACTTAACTGCTCAATTAGTTTCACAAGTAGATGCATTGACCAAAAAGATTGACACACTGGGAGTCCATGCAGTTCAAAATTCAGCAGTGGTTTGCGAGATGTGTGGAGATGGCCATTCACATGATCAATGTCCATATAATTCTGAATCAGTCCAGTTTGTGGGGAACTTCAATAGACAGCAGAATAATCCTTACTCCAATACTTATAATCCGGGTTGGAGAAACCACCCTAACTTTTCATGGAATAACAATGCAGGGCCTTCCAATCCAAAACCCATCATGCCTCCTGGTTTCCAACAACAAGTCAGACCACCAGTTCCTGAAAAGAAATCCCACTTGGAAGAACTTCTCTTGCAATATATGTCCAAGAATGATGCTTTAATTCAAAGTCAAGGAGCTTTGATTCAAAGTCAAGGAGCCTCCTTGAGAAATTTTGAGACCCAATTGGGGCAGCTTGCGAATTCCATCAACAATAGACCACAAGGTGCCTTACCAAGTGATACACAAATCAACCCCAAAGGTAAGGAACAATGCTAAGCAATCACTTTAAGGAGTGGAAAAGAGATTGAAAGGGTGAGTGAAAAAGTAGTAGAACCTGAACATGAACTTGTTGAGAAAGAAGGAGTATGTGAAAGTGAGAAGGTAAGTGAACAGCGAGAAGATGTAAAGGTTGAAG
Source organism: Theobroma grandiflorum (assembly GCA_036013995.1). Taxonomy (NCBI): domain Eukaryota; kingdom Viridiplantae; phylum Streptophyta; class Magnoliopsida; order Malvales; family Malvaceae; genus Theobroma; species Theobroma grandiflorum. The sequence goes on along the minus strand of CP142132.1, from coordinate 12,076,574 downwards.
ATGAAAGAACCTCGCAAGTCATTCATCCTCCACCACCTTTTCCACAAAGGCTCCGAAAGCAAAAGCTTGAAAAGCAATTTCAAAAATTCATCGATGTCTTCAAGAAATTACACATAAATATTCCTTTTGCTGAAGCTTTGGAACAAATGCCTAGTTATGTCAAGTTCTTGAAGGACATCCTCTCCAAAAAGAGAAAGCTAGGTGAGTTTGAAACTGTTTCCCTTACAGAAGAGTGCAGTGCTATTCTCCAAAATAAACTGCCACCAAAACTCAAAGATCCAGGTAGTTTCACTATCCCTTGCACTATTGGTAATTTATTTTTTACAAAAGCTTTGAGTGATTTGGGTGCAAGTATCAATTTAATGCCTTGGTCAATTTTTGAGAAACTTGGTTTGGGGGAATGCAAACCCACTTCTGTTACCTTGCAATTAGCTGATCGTTCTTATGTGTACCCAAGGGGAATCATTGAAGACGTTCTTGTCAAGGTAGATAAATTTATTTTCCCAGTTGATTTTATAATTCTTGACATGGAAGAAGATAGGCAAATTCCAATCATCCTTGGGAGGCCATTCTTGGCAACTGCTAGAGCTTTGATTGATGTGGAAAAAGGTGAGCTCACTTTGCGAGTTCAAGACCAACAGGTAACATTTAATATTTTCAAAGCTCTAAAATTGCCTGTAACATCTGAAGACTGTTTTGCTGTGAGTGTGGTAAATAAGTTTACACATGATGTTTTCTTAGAAGAAAATCCCAACGACCCTCTTGAAGCATGTTTAGTTGCTAATTCTAACAGGGATGATGATGAGTTTGTTGAATATTCTAATTTGTTAAATGCTCACTCAAGACTTAAGACTAACCATCAATTTGAGTCTTTAGATGTTTCAGCTTCTCTGGTGCCAGCTTCTAAACCTTCCATTGAGGAACCACCTACTTTGGAACTTAAACCCCTACCTAATCATTTGAGGTATGCATTTCTTGGAAAATCTTCTACTCTTCCAGTTATTATTTCTGCTGCTCTTTCTAACATGCAGGAGGAGAAGTTATTGAGGACACTTCGAGAATTCAAGAAAGCAATTGGGTGGACCATAGCTGATATAAAGGGAATTAGCCCTTCTATTTGCATGCACAAAATTCTCCTTGAGGAAAATCACAAAGCCACTATTGAGCAACAAAGAAGATTGAATCCTATCATGAAGGAAGTAGTTAAAAAGGAAATCATCAAGTGGTTGGATGCTGGGATAGTTTATCCTATCTCTGATAGTTCATGGGTAAGTCCAGTTCAATGTGTTCCTAAGAAAGGAGGAATGACTGTGGTCACCAATGATAATAATGAGCTCATTCCAACAAGAACTGTGACTGGATGGAGAGTGTGCATGGACTACCGCAAGCTCAACAAGGCTACAAGGAAAGATCACTTCCCTCTTCCATTCATTGATCAAATGTTGGACCGCTTGGCTGGTAAGGAATATTACTGTTTTCTTGATGGTTATTCTGGTTACAACCAAATTGCTATTGCTCCTGAAGATCAAGAGAAGACTACATTTACATGTCCTTATGGCACCTTTGCTTTTAGAAGAATGCCATTTGGATTATGTAATGCACCCGCCACCTTTCAGAGATGTATGATGGCCATATTCACAGATATGGTGGAAAAGTGCTTGGAGGTATTTATGGATGATTTTTCTATTTTTGGGAATAATTTTGATGATTGTCTTTTGAATCTTGCTAGGGTACTCAAGAGATGTGAAGAAACGAATTTGGTGCTCAATTGGGAGAAATGTCACTTCATGGTGCGAGAAGGTATTGTCCTTGGGCACAAGATCTCTAGTAGGGGCATTGAGGTAGATAAAGCAAAAATTGAAGCAATTGAAAAACTACCACCTCCAATAAATGTTAAAGGTATTAGAAGTTTTCTTGGTCATGCTGGTTTTTATAGAAGATTTATTAAAGACTTTTCAAAAATTTTTAAACCACTTTGCAATTTATTGGAGAAAGATGTGCCATTTAAGTTTGATAATGAGTGTCTTGCTGCTTTTGATGATTTGAAGAAAAGATTGATATCTGCACCTATTATAATTAGTCCCGATTGGACTCTCCCTTTTGAACTAATGTGTGATGCGAGTGATTATGCGGTGGGAGCTGTTTTGGGACAAAGGAAGGATAGAGTCTTTCATTCAATCTATTATGCTAGCAAGACTTTGAATGATGCCCAGAAAAATTATACCACAACAGAAAAGGAGCTCTTGGCTGTAGTTTTCGCTTTTGACAAATTTCGCTCCTATCTTGTGGGGACAAAGGTGATAGTGTACACTGACCATTCAGCTATCAAATATCTGATTACAAAGAAGGATGCAAAACCAAGATTGATAAGGTGGATTCTCTTGCTTCAAGAATTTGACCTCGAGATTCGTGACAGAAAAGGAACAGAAAATCAAGTGGCTGACCACCTCTCACGATTGGAGATTGAAGCTCAAGGTAAGGATTTCACCTTAATCAAGGAGACTTTTCCTGATGAACAAATCCTTCAAGTTGGTAAGGAGTCCCTTCCTTGGTATGCTGACTTTGTGAATTATTTGGTAAGCAATATTATTCCCTCTGAGTTCAATTTTCATCAGAAAAAGAAATTTTTGCATGATGTCAAATTTTATTTTTGGGATGAGCCTTACTTGTTTAAGCAGTGCAAGGACCTGGTTTTCAGAAAATGTGTTCCAGAAGAAGAAATTCAAAGTGTGCTTCACCACTGCCATTCTTCAGATTATGGAGGACACTTTGGAGGAACAAGGACTGCTGCTAAAGTCCTCCAATCAGGTTTGTATTGGCCTACATTATTTAAGGATGCTCACAATTTTGTTTTGCATTGTGACAGGTGTCAAAGAGTGGGCAACATCTCAAGGCGACATGAGATGCCTCTCAACAACATCATGGAGATTGAAATTTTTGATGTATGGGGTATTGACTTCATGGGTCCTTTCATATCTTCAAACAACAACAAATACATTTTGCTTGCTGTTGATTATGTCTCCAAGTGGGTTGAAGCAGCAGCGTTTCCACACAATGATTCAAAGGTGGTGATCAATTTCATGAAGAAAAATATTTTCACTCGATTTGGCACTCCGAGGGCAATCATTAGTGATGAGGGAAGTCACTTTTGCAACAAGTACTTTGATGCACTTTTAGCGAAGTATGGAGTTAAACACAAGGTTGCAACTGCGTACCATCCTCAAACCAGTGGCCAAGCGGAGGTATCAAACAGAGAAATCAAGAGAGTTTTGGAAAAAACTGTATGTCCCACAAGAAAAGATTGTCAAAAAGATTGGATGATGCATTGTGGGCATATAGGACGGCTTACAAAACTCCGATTGGCATGTCTCCTTACAAGATGATCTTTGGTAAAGCTTGTCACTTACCGGTGGAACTTGAGCATAATGCTTTTTGGGCTGTGAAGAAGTTGAACTTTGATTTACAAGCAGCAGGTGAGAAAAGGTTGTTGCAATTAAATGAACTTGATGAATTTCGCCTTCAAGCTTATGAAAATGCCAAACTCTACAAAGAGAAAACAAAGCAATGGCATGATAAGAAGATAGTGGACAGAAGTTTTGAACCGGGACAATCAGTGTTGCTGTATAACTCTCGTTTGAAGCTATTCCCGGGAAAGCTCAAATCAAGGTGGTCTGGTCCGTTTATTGTCAATGAGGTATTTCCACATGGAGCAATTGAAGTTCAAGGGACAGATGGTCGAAAATTTAAGGTCAACGGACAAAGATTGAAGCATTATTGGGGAGGCGAAATTAACCGTCAAAAGTCCTCAATTCACTTGCTTGACACGACCTAAAGTCTGCTACAGTCCAGCCGAAGACTATAAATGAAGCGCTTCTTGGGAGGCAACCCAAGTTTCTCAACCTTATTTATTTATTTTCATCATTATTTTATTTCATGAGTTTTATTTTATTTATTCTAATTTTTCGTTTTCATGTCTCTTTTGCAGGAAATTGGTTTCAAAAAAAAAAATTCAAAAAAAAAATTCAAAAAAAAAAATTCAAAAAAAAAACAAAAAAAAAGCATCAGAGCCGCGGCCCTCAAATTGAGAGCCGCGGCCCTCAGATGTGCTGCCAAAGCAGCACAAACAGAATGCTTGAGCGCCGCGGCCCTCAAATGGAAGGCCGCGGCGCTGGAAGAAGTGCAGCACAGAAGCATCGAGCGCCGCGGCGCTCAATGCTCAGCGCCGCGGCGCTCAAACCCGAAGCGTAACGCTTCGGGTATGAAAAATTTTTCTTATTTTTTTTATTTTTTCTCTCTCTTCATGTCACTTTTATTTTGTTTTCTGCCGCCCATTCCCCTTCCCCCTCCATATTTTTCCTGCAACTTTCTTTCTCTCTCTCTCTCTCTCCTTTTCACTCTAAATTTTTTTTATTATTTAGTTTTTTTTTGTTTTAGTTTCACTTCCACCACCACCCTCACTCCTCCCTCCAGGTAAGCTTTCTCTCTCTTTCTCTCTCACACACACACACACACACTCTTTCTCTCTCTACAATTTTCAAAAAAAAAAAAAAGAGAAAAAAAAAAAAGGGTAATCTTTGCCCATTCCATGTTTCCATTGTGCAGGTTTATGGATGTTCTTTTTTTTTATTTTCCATTACTTTATGCTTTGTGTGTAGTGGTTTTTCATGATTAAGGCTTAATTTGTTTCACCCATTCCATGCATTCTTGGACTTTATTTGCTGCCACTATAATTGTTAACTGCTTGGTTGGTAAAGGAACCTATGGTTTAATATTGTGTTTCACTGTTACTGTTTGGATTAGCCCGTAGGAATACATTCTGGAATTGTTGGTGCAACTCATGCCATGGTTGATCTTTTTGCATGCATACATTTGTCAAGAATTATTTTTATTTTGGTGTTGGCTTGTGCACTGTGTTGAATCTAATTATGAGAATACTACCTGACGGTTGTTTGCATCTTAGTGAGTTGTCAATGCACTTTTGGAATGTAGGTTGTCAATGCACCTTTACATTTATATGTTTATGCAACAGTACTTGCAGTTCTTATTATTCTTTTCCTTTGGACTTATTTTGAGAATTAATTTTTTTAGGAATGGCACCAAAGCGATCCAAAGCAAGTTCCAGTGGGTCTTTTGATAGATCGAAATTTGTCTCCGCTGAAGCCTCGGAGCGATATCACACGTCCTTGATCAACAAAGTGCCCATTCCTGAACGAGGAATTCATATTCCTCCCTTACCTTACCAGGCGCTTTTTGACATGCTTTATGATAGACCTTGGCTCAAATTTACCACTCAACCTGAAGCCGCAGTTGTACCTGTAGTTCGCGAATTTTATGCCAATGCGGTCGAGCATGTTGATCATGTAGCTTTTGTCCGTGGTAAACGAGTACCTTTTCACAGCCAGGCTATCAATGCATTTTTTGGGACCCCAAATATCGAGCATGATGAATACGAGCAATATTTGGGAGATCATCAAGACTGTCGTGAGATTATATCGACATTGTGTGTTGAGGGAGCGCAATGGAAAACATCACATGGGGAGCCAGTGTCATTTAAACGCAGCGCCATGAAACCAGAGTACAAGGCTTGGTTGCATTTTGTAGCGGCACGCTTGCTCCCTTCTACTCATATCAGTGATGTCACAAGGGATCGTGCAGTGCTTATCTATGCCATCGTTACTCATAAGTCTATTGATATTGGTAAGGTGATCTCGCATGCCATCTTACATACGGGGCGCACAAAACGAGATGGTATCGGTTTTTCGTCCTTAATTACTGCTTTATGTGCGAAAGCTGGTGTGTCTTGGAGCGCTGGCGAAGAATTGCAACAACCAAAGCTTCCAATCACCCTGAGCACTCTTCAGAGATTCGAGCCATCTGCACCAGTCGCTGGAAGTTCTTCTCAGGCCGCCCCTTCCTCTTCACAAGCTGTTCCTCCAGCTTCCCAAGCAGTGCCCACACGCAGTATCGCTCAATGGATGGAACGTGTTGATCGTCGTTTAGATCGTCAAGAAAGACAAAATCGGGCACTTGAACAGATGATGAGAGCTTACGGTGCCTACATTGGTATGGACATGACTACGTTTCCTTCGTTTCCTACGGATTCTGACTCTGACGATGATCTTGGAGGTGACAATGCAGAGGACTCATAGTCTGCCGTTTCGAAGTCAGGGGAGTATTCTTGTCCTTTTTCTTTAATTTCTTTTATCACATTGAGGACAATGTTTATTCTAAGTTTGGGGGTAGCATCGCAATTTTTAATGTTTAGTTCGCTTTGGTTTAGAATTTGTCTTGCATGTTTAGTTATATTTTGCATGTTTTGCATGTTTCACTTGTGTTTTCTTTAAAAAAAAAAAAATTTATAGTGAGATAGTTGCACCTTATTCATGAATGTCCCAATCCTAGGATGATATTTTAATTATCTTTTGATTCTTAGCTTTTGGGAAGCATATAGTTATGATTTAATTTTATGTGATATTCTTGTGTTAATTTTATTTTAGAATGTGACTTCCAATAATTTGAGCACTATACTATTTTACTTAGAATTTTTATGTGATTCAAATAAAATTTATGTTGATGAAAAAGTATAGTGAAGTCATGAATTCTAGAATTTGTTTGATTCTCTCTCGAGGCGAAATCTTAGATAACACTTAGGATAGGAAGTGATTTAGGCCATCTTTGGACCGTTTGAGCCTTTTTGAGCCTCCCTTGTTATATTTATCCTTAGTCACCCTTTTTGAGCCTAATTTACCTTTTCTTTGTAATTACCTAATTATGTTAGCCATGGCCTGTCTATTTAAATCCAACAATTTGAACCTTTCACCTCTAAGTATTTTTAATCTTTCTAAGGAATGATTTGAGCTTAAAGAATAAAAAAAAAGAAGAAGGTTTAAAAAAAAAAAAATTTTGATGAAGGTTGTTGGAAAAATTACCCCTTGTTATAATTGTCAAAAATAAGTTTGGGGGTTGAAAAAAAAAAAAAAGAAGAAAGAAAAGAAAGCAATGTGTGTTACAAATGAAAGTTTATTTTAAGTTTGAGGGTGCTAAAAAAAAAAAAATTTTGAGCTCTTTATGTGTCCTAGATTGATTAAGTGCTTAGGGTGAATTTGAGCCTAAATATATCCTTTATCATACCTTGACCCTAGCCTTACATTACAAGCTTGATAAAGACCTATTGATTCTTGAATAAGTGTTAATCTACATTAGTGGAGAGAGAGATGAAAAGCAAACTTATGGGATCCAAGTACTAATCTATGCTTAGATTTGGCATAAACTAATTTGAATTGCATGATATTCTTTGTAAAAGAGCATTCACACACACGGAAGTCTATTCGAAAAATAAAGTTTCGCTTGAATTGATGCATGAATTTAAGGATTAGTTGTATGTTACCTTAAACTAGAATTTGAGTTAATTTCTGAGGAAAAATTGAGAAATCATGATTTGGTATTTCTATCTCTCGTTCAAGGATTTTCATGTTTGCATTTTCTTTTTGTGATTCTTTTCTTTTGCTCGAGGACTAGCAAAATCTTAAGTTTGGGGGTGTGATAATTCTATTTTATAGAATTATTTTATTCCAATTTTGTTATTAAATTTTAGCTAAGTCCTTAGTTTTTAATTGTAATTTACTTAATTTTTTAGTTATTTTTATATTTAGTTTATTTTTAAGTAAGTTATTTAATTTTATGTTATTTTCTTTAATTTGGTTAATATTTATTAGTTTTTATATTTTTGGTAGGACCTAAAGTCATTGGGTTTAATTTTGGAAAGTAAGGTGCTGAAAGATCCAGAAATTTGCTTGCATATGCTTCAGTGTTTTAGCCATATCTCGAGCTAGAGAACTCCAATTGCTGCGATCCTTAGACCATTGGAAAGCTAAGAGACAGAGCTACAACTTTCATGAAGATCACTTTGCCCAGTTCTGCCTCGAAGATGGAGAAAATCGCATCGCAAAGTTGCTGGACGTACTGTGCCGGGAATGGAAATTTGTAAAGATTGTTAAGTGATTTTTTGGGCCTCTCATTATGTTTTAAGCCCAATTAAACCCTAGGTCAACTTGGAGAAATTTAGGTTAAGTTTGTTAGTATATATAGGATATTTTGGAGACCTAAAAAAAGAACCTTTGGAGATTCAAGAAGCTAGAAGTTGAAGCGGAAACCCGGAGATCAAAGCGGCAATTATTTTGTTTTCTTCTTTAGCTTTTATTCTTCTTGTTGTTTTCAATGGTTGAACTTTATACAATGTTATTTGATTTTACAATTATGAGTAGCTAATTTTCTTTTTCTAGGATTGCAATTGAACTCACATGTAGTCTAAGTTTTTAATCTTTTTCTTACTTATTTTCAATGGGAGTTGAATTGTTTATTTCAATTTGTTCTTAATGCTTTTAATTGCCTGATCACCAATTAAATTGATTTAGGAACCTAAACAAACTTGGGAGAGGGAGTTTAGAGTAGACTAAAATTGAAATAGCATATGATCATGTTAAATGATTTGCGTATAGGATAGGGATATACCTATAGGCCATATGTAGCCAGATTAGAGCCTGAACTTAATGAGTCTGTTTTAATTTCAAATCACATAGGGATATGATGTTTTGGTTAAAATAGATATTTTTATAGGACGAGTCGGGAGACCCTTATAAATAATTTAGGACTCTAGGTTAGCAATTCAACCCATTGAAATAAGTTAAGGAGGAGAAGTAAAATTTAGATGAAGTGTGAGGGATATTGTAATCCTAGGCTTGTTTAATTTGATATTTTCTCCAATTATTACTATTTTGATTTTTTGTTAGATTAAATTTTAGTTTATTAGTTTTATTTAATCACTTAATTTAGATTATTTGGATAAAATTAAATTGTTTTAATTTTAGTAATTAGTAAAGTTTTAGATCAATTCTCCGTGGGATCGATACTCTACTTGCTGATATACTGTCTATTCGATACGTATACTTGCGTAGTGGATTTTTAACTGACAATTACTCCATTGAACCTTAACATAAGGAATAGTCCGCCTCCTTAGAACTTGCTCCTTTCTATCCACAATACGTACAGGATGCTCATCATAGGACAAATCTTCTCTAAGTCTCAGAGGAGCTAACTCCACCACATGACTAGGATCTGGAACATATTTTCTCAATAAAGAAACATGAAACACATTATGCACCCTTGATAGAGCAGGTGGAAGTGCCAGTCTATAAGCCACATCACCAACCCTGTCCAAAATCTCAAACGGACCCATATATCGAGGACTAAGTTTTCTTCGAATCCCAAATCGCATTACTCCTCTAGTAGGTGAAACTCGCAAGAATACATGATCTCCAACCTCAAATTCTAACTTCCTTCTTCTATTGTCTGCATAACTTTTCTGTCTACTTTGAGCCGTACGAAGATGTCCCCTGATTAACTGAACCTTCTCAACTGCTTGTTGAATCAGATCTGGACCCAACAACTGTCTTTCACCCACATCATCGCAACATAGAGGTGACCTGCACTTCCTACCATACAAAGCTTCGAATGGAGCCATTTGGATACTAGATTGATAGCTATTATTATAAGCAAATTCCGCCCATGACAAGTGTCGATCCCAAGAACCTCCAAAATCTATGGCACAAGCTCTCAACATGTCCTCAAGAATTTGATTAGTTCTCTCTGACTAACCATCTGTTTGGGGATGAAAAGCAGTACTAAAATCAAGTCTGGTACCTAAAGCTTTATGCAGACTCTCCCAAAATTTCGTCACAAATCGAGAATTTCGATCAGATACAATGGACACTGGCACCCCATGTAACCGCACAATCTGCTCCACATATAACTCCGTTAACTTTTCCAATGACATTCCTGTACGAATAGCCAAGAAGTGAGCAGACTTTGTTAATCTATCAACAATCACCCAGATGCCATCATTTCCTTTCGGGGTTCTTGGTAAGCCAGATATAAAGTCCATAGTAATTCGTTCCCATTTCCACTCTGGAATCGGGAGGGGTTGCAACAACCCTGCTGGTCTTTGATGTTCAGCCTTGACTTGCTGACATGTTAAACATTTGGCTACAAATTGTGCAATCTCCCTCTTCATATTGTTCCACCAAAAAGTGTTCTTCAAATCTCTATACATCTTAGTACCTCCAGGATGGATTGTGTAATTACTATAATGAGCTTCCTCCAAAATTTCTCTCTTCAATTCTGCATCATTGGGAACACAAATTCTATCACCAAACCTCAAAGAGCCATCATCATGGATTCTAAAGTCTGGTTTCAAACCAGATTCAACCTCAAGTTTAATATGTTGAAGTCGAAGATCATTTGCTTGGGCTATCTTAATTCGGTGAATTAAAGTTGGCTGTACTCGTATGTTAGCTAATAATGCCTTAGAACCATGCATACGTACACCAATATCCATCCTCCGCAAGTCTTCCAAAATCTGTCTTTGGGAAGTAATCATTGCAGCCATATTCCCAGAAGTCTTCCTACTTAAAGCATCAGCAACCCTATTTGCCTTTCCTGGGTGATAACTGATGGTCAAGTCATAATCCTTCAACAATTCTAACCATCTTCTCTGTCGCATATTCAACTCCTTCTGCGTGAAAAGATACTTCAAACTTTTATGATCTGTAATTAGCTCAATAGTTATGCTATAAAAAAGTGAAACAATATGTCTATTGGAATATAGACAAGTTTTCATATGAATAAAAATACTTCTTGAAAAGTGATGTTGAAAAGACACTAATGAAAAATTACATGTGAAAAGTTACATATGTAAAGTAACATATGAAAAGTTATATGTGAAAAGTTACATGTGTAAAATAACATGTGAAAGATGACATGTGAATAAATATTATTTCAAGGAATAAATCAAAGAGTGTGATTTATGTAATGAATAGTTATCTATTCATTAGATATTCATTGAAACAATATCTTTTACTCAAAAGTTGTGTTGGCAAAATATGTAGAGATATTTTTTGGATAAAAGGGATCTTTATGAAAAGGTTGTGACCTTAGAACATAAAGATACTTTTAGACAAAAATATGTCTTTATGAAAGGGAAGTGTCCTTGAAGAAGAGACACTTGGAAGCCTATATAAAGGGTTTGTTGTCATTTATTTTGACACACCAAAAAAATTAATACACAACAAGCAAGTGCAAGAGAGCAAAAGAAATTGTTTGTGTTAGAAGAACAAAACACTAAAATTTCCACCATCTACAAAAGATTCTGAATTCCTTATTATTTACTTGTTGCAGAAAGTTGATTTTAAGGCCAAACAACTTTGCAAACCCTTGGGTGTATATAGCGGTCTAGTTTCGTAAAATGTAATACGAAAGTTAGACGTTGGCTTCATTGTATCCTTCGGACTAGTCGTAACATTCCCCTTTGCATACCAAGTGGTGGAAGCGAATTAAGTCTTAAAGATAGACACCTATTTTAAAGGCTCGCCTTGAAGCTGATTTTGCTTATTCTTGAATACTTCATAAACCTCATAAACCCCACTCAACACCAATAATTTTAAGACTTAATTTCGCGGTATTCAAGATGGCTTCACTAAAGGAGATGGCTACCAACATTGTGAAATTAGACCGTTTTGAAAGAGGAAACTTCATACGATGGCAGAAAAGATGCACTTCCTCCTCACAACTCTTAAAGTAGCATACGTGTTGGATACACCACGACCAAGTGAGGAAAATGATGAAGAAATCGTGGATAGAACTCGCCAAAGGCAAAAGTGGGATAATGATGACAACATATGCATGGGACACATACTTAACGGGATGTCGGATGCATTGTTCGATGCTTATCAAACCGAGGCAAGTGCGAAACAACTATGGGACAAGTTGGAGGCAAGATACATGGCCGAAGATGCAAGTAGCAAGAAATTCCTGGTTAGTTGCTTCAATAACTTTAAAATGGTTGATAATCGTTATGTTATGGAGCAATTGCATGAGCTTGAACATATTCTCAATAGTTTTAAACAATATGATCTTAAAATGGATGAAGCTATTGTGGTCTCATCAATTATTGATAAGCTTCCTCCTTCATGGAGAGACACAAAGAAAACTCTTAAACATAAGAAAGAGGAAATGTCTCTTGAGGACCTTGGCAATCATCTTCGAATAGAAGAAGATTATCGAAAACAAGAAGAAGTCAAGCAAGATGAAGATTCTAATGAAAAGAATCTTGTGACTCCGAAGGTCCATATGATGGAACACGAACCATCAAACAAGCCAAGCAAAAGAAAACATTCCGTGGGCATGTATGACAAAAGTCATAAGTTCAAAAAGAACAAAAAAGGGACATGTTTTCATTGTAACAAACTTGGCCACTTTAAGGCCGAATGTAGACTTTTGATAAGTAAGACAAAAAGTGTGAAACACAACAAATTTGTGGCAATGGTTTTCGAGGTCAATTTTCTCCAAAATGATGGAGTGTGGTGGATTGACACTAGTGCAACAAATCATGTATGCAATGATAGAAATTTCTTCAAGACTTTGGAAGAAGTTGATGACGGATATATGCTATACATGGGAAATTCCTCCACAACACAAGTGAAAGGAAAAGGCACCGTGGAAATCATGTTTACATCTGGAAAAACACTTGTACTAAACAATGTGTATTATGTACCGAAAGTTAGAAGAAATCTTGTGTCGGGAGGCTTGTTGAATAAGTATGGCTTCAAATTAATATTTGAAGCGGATAAGTTCATCTTTACAAAAAGTGGACAATATGTGGGAAGTGGATATTATTGTGAGAACATGTTCAAGCTTAACATTAATAAGAAAAATGATAGTTCTGCTTATATTGATACTTTGTTTAATATTCATGATAGTAAAGTAATGTTGTCTAGTCTATGACATAGTAGATTAAGTCATGTTCATTATAGAAGAATGCATGATATGGCTAAGTTAGATTTGATACCTACCATTGATGAAAATAATGATCTGTGCAAGACATGCATGGTCACTAAAATTACAAGGAATTCATTTCTTAAGGTGGAAAGAAATACTAAATTGCTTGCATTAATACATTCTGATGTTTGTGACATGCATAGTACTCCTTCTATTAGTGGAAAGAAATACTTCGTAACATTCATTGATGACTTCTCTAGATATTGCTATGTTTACTTGTTGCATGCTAAAAATGAAGTTATAGAAAAGTTTAGAATATATAAAAGAGAAGTTGAATTGCATTGTGAATTGTTTATTAAATGTTTACGAAGTGATAGAAGAGGTGAATATTATGATCCCAAATATTTTAAGTCACTGGTATTATTCACGAGACTACCGCTCCATACACACCGGAACAAAATGGTGTAGCGGAATGTAAGAATTGAGTTCTTACGAAAATGGTGAATGCTTTGCTTTCTAATTCGAGTTTGGGAAAAGGATTTTGGGGCGAAACATTATTAACAGCTTGCCATATATTAAATAGAATCCTAAACAAAAGGAGTAAAATTACTCCTTATGAACTATGGAAAGGAAGAAAGCCAAACCTTAATTATTTAAGAGTTTGGGGATGCCGAGCCATAGTAAGGGTGCCGGAGCCAAAGAAAAGGAAATTGAGTGAAAAAAGAATTGAATGCATATTTATAGGATATGCTGAACATAGTAAATCATATCGTTTCATGGTGATAGAGCCTAATGATTCATATTCCGTTAATACGGTCATAGAATCAAGGGATGCTATCTTTAATGAAACAAGGTTCAACTCAATTCCTAGACCCAAAGAACAAATAACAAAAAGTGATAGTTCATCAAAAAATGATGAGAAAACTATCGAGATTCAGAGAAGTAAAAGAGTTAGAAAAGTAAAGACATTTGGATCGAATTTTCTCATGTACTTAGTTGAAGGTACAAGAGAGGAAATATGTGAATACCTACCTTACTACTTTAATGTAGAAAGTGAGGGTGATCCTTAAACTTATGAGGAGGCAATGAAGTCTCGAGATGCTTCTTTTTGGAGAGAAGCAATACAAGATGAGATGGACTCAATAATGGGAAACAAAACATGGAAATTGGTAGACCTTCCATCGGGTTCCAAGCCAATAGGTTGTAAGTGGATTTTCAAAAAGAAAATGAAAGTTGATGGAACCATAGAAAAGTTTAAAGCAAGGCTAGTGGCAAAAGGCTTTAAACAAAAAGAAGGTATTGATTATTTTGATACATATACACCGATAGCAAGAATAGCTACAATTAGAGTGCTTATAGCACTTGCATCTATTTATAATATGGTAATTCACCAAATAGATGTTAAAACGGTATTCCTAAATGGTGAATTGGGTGAAGAGGTGTATATGGAACAACCGGAAGGGTTTGTCATTCCGGGTCAAGAAAAGAAAGTGTGTAAGCTTGTAAAATCCTTGTACAGATTAAAACAAGCACCTAAAAAATGGCATCAAAAGTTTGATGAGGTTGTGCTAGCTAAGGGCTACAAGATCAATCAATCTGACAAGTGTGTCTATAGTAAGTTCCAAAATGGGAAGGGTGTCATCATTTGCTTATATGTGGATGACATGTTAATCTTTGGAACAGATTTGGAACAAGTGGAAGACACAAAAAGATTATTGTCAAAGAATTTTGACATGAAAGATATGGGTATGGCGGATGTTATTCTTGGTATAAGAATAATAAGAGACAATAATGACCTAACATTGTTTCAATCTAATTACATCGAAAAGATCGTAATGAAGTATGGCAAGTCAGATTGTAAGCCGATGACAATGCCTTATGAGTCTAATCAAAGGCTCATACCCAATGTAGACAAGCCAAAAGCACAACATGAATATGCAAGGGTGATTGGTTGCCTTATGTATGCAATGGTCTGTATAAGATCGGATATTGTATTTGCCGTTGAGATGCTAAGCCGATTTACTAGTAATCTGAGTAAAAAGCATTGGTATGTTGTTCATAGAGTTCTAAGGTACCTAAAGAGTACCAAGAATTATGGCATTTGCTATTTCGGTTTTCCTTTGATTTTAGAAGGATATATGGATACAAGTTGGAACTCAAATAGATTAGATTACACATCCATAACTGGATGAATTTTTACAATTGGTGGGGGTGCTATTTCTTAGGGTTCTAAGAAACAATCTTGTCAAGCGGACTCTATCATGGTGGTTAAATTTATAGCCTTAGCATCTACTACCCAAGAAACAGAATGGTTAAGAGACTTACTTATGAAATTCTGTTGTGGCCAAAACTAATGGCACCAATCTTGATACATTATGACAATGAAGCAACTATATCAAAGGCATATAATAAGCTTACAATGGAAAAAGTCGATATATTGGACTTCGACATAGCATTGTAAGGTAAAAAATTAGTGACGGTATAGTCACTATAAGTTATGTGAGGTCTGGTGAAAATTTAGCGGATCCATTTACTAAAGGTCTAAAAAAAGACCTTGTGTTAAAGACCTCAAGAAGGATGGGGCTCAAGTCTATTAATTAAATCTCCAATGGTGGGAACTCACCCCGACGCTTACAACTGACCTGTAAGTCTTGGGTACTAACCATTCCAACACATGGAGATTGCAAGCACTAAAATTCTATTTTCCATCCCAAGGTGTATAGTGCTTGGTTCCCGTAATGTGTTAAGTAAGGATCAACGAAAAGTTCTTAATAGACCCATAACATGTAAATGTAGAAGTACAGTAATTACGGGATACTTCCGATGGGGGCTACCTATATGAATGGAAGTGCGACCGCTTCTAGGAGCTAAAGGCTTGACTCTGATAGCACTCATGAATGGATGCAAAACACAAGGCCAAAACGTGTTGGCAAAACTAGATACAATATGAGCAAGGAAGCTTGTGCGTGTTTAGTGGCCTGACTAGTCAAATGCAGAATCGGTGGTTCAATGCTTGGTCAACCACTTTATTCAAACTAGAACCAACCACACTCACTAGGTGAAGGTTCAAATTTGTGAGATACCTTCATTGATGCACAAGATTTCCCAAAGTTGTTGGTATTTAGAAATTTTGAAAATAGTGGGGGATTATTGGTGTATTTTCAAAATTAAAGAATAGTTCACATGATGATGAGCTATCATTAGCTCAATAGTTATGTCACAAAAAGTGACACAATATGTCTATTAGAATATAGACAAGTTTTCATGTGAATAAATATACTTCTTGGAAAGTGATGTTGAAAAGATACCAACGAAAAGTTACATGTAAAAAGTTACATATGTAAAGTAACATATGAAAAGTTATATGTGAAAAGTTACATGTGTAAAGTAATATGTGAAAGATGACATGTGAATAGATATTGTTTCAAAGAATAAATCAAATAGTGTGATTTATGGAATAAATAGTTATCTATTCATTAGATGTTTATTGAAACAATATCTTTTGCTCAAAAGTTGTATTAGCAAAATATGTAGAGATATTTTTTGGATGAAAGGGATCTTTATGAAAAGGTTGTGACCTTGGAACATAAAGATACTTTTAGACAAAAAGATATCTTTATGAAAAGGAAGTGTCCTTGAAGAAGAGACACTTGGAAGCCTATATAAAGTGCTTGTTGTCATTCATTTTGACACACTAAAAAAATTAAGACACAACAAAAAAGTGCAAGAGAGCAAAAGAAAGTGTTTGTGTTAGAAGAACAAAACATTAAAATTTCCACCATCTACAAAAGATATTGAATTCCTTATTATCTACTTGTTGTAGAAAGTTGGTTTTAAAGCCAAATGACTTTGCAAACCCTCGGGTGTATCTAGGGGTCTAGTTTCGTAAAGTGCAATACGAAAGTTAGACGTTGGCTGCATTGTATCCTTGAGACTAGTTGCAACATTCCCCTTTGCATACCAAGTGGTGGGGGCGGATTAAGTCTTAAAGATAGACTCATATTTTAAGGGCTCGCATTAAAGCTGATTTTGCCTGTTCTTGAATACTTCATAAACCTCATAAACCCCACTCAACACCAACACTTTTCTTTGATCCTTTAGAAGTTGCATGAGTCTTTTCCAGCTGCAGGAGTGTTTCACTATCACAAGAGGGAATGAAAACGGATTAGTCAAGCATGATGATGAAGAGCTAATTGTTGAAAAAAAAGTTGAAAATGAAAAGAAAGATGATGGGAAAGTTGAAAATCAAGTAAAGTCTTAAGTTAATTATCTTCCACCACCTTTTCTTCCAAGGTTGCAAAAGCAAAAGCTTAATAAAAACTTTAGAAATTTTTTAATGTCTTCAAGAAATTACACGTAAATATTCTTTTTGTTGAAGCTTTAGAATAAACGTCAAGTTATGTCAAGTTTTTGAAAGATATTGGGTGAGTTTGAGACTGTTCATCTCACAGAAGAGTGTAGTGCAATTTTTCAAAATAAATTGTCACCAAAACTCAAGGATCCTTGGAGTTTTACAATTCCTTGCACAATTGATAATTTGTTCTTTATTAAAGTTTTAAGTGATTTGGGTGCAAGTATCAATTTGATGCTATTGTTGATCTTTCAAAAACTTGGTTTGGGGGAATGCAAGTCTACTTCTGTGACATTACAACTTGTTGATTTCTCTTATATTTTTCCAAGAGGAATCATTGAAGTTGTTCTTATCAAGGTAGATAAATTTATCTTTCCAGTTGATTTTGTGATTCTTGACATAAAGGAAGATAGGCAAATTCCAATCATCCTTGGAAGACATTTCTTAGTAACAGCTAAAGCTCTAATAATTTATGTGAAAAAATATGAGCTTACTTTGGGAATCCAAGACCAAAAGGTAATATTCAATATTTTTAGAACTTTAAAATTTCCCATGGAATCTAAGGAATGTTTTTCTATGAATGTGGTAAGTAGTCTAACAAATGAGGTATTTTTAGAAGAATATCCCATAAACCCACTTGAAGCATGCATAGTTTCTAATTTTGGTAAGGATGATGTTGAATTTCTCGAATACTTGAATTTGTTAAATGCTCAATCAAGAATTACATCTAAACATCAATTTGAATATTTAGATATTTCAGATTCTTTAGTGTAGTCTTCTAAGCCTTTCATTGAAGAACCATTTACATTGGAACTTAAACATTTGCCAATACACTTAAGGTATGCTTTTCTTGAAGACTCTTCTACTCTTCCAATTATTATTTCTGTTTCTCTTACTAACATATAAGAAGACAAGCTGTCGAATGTACTTAGAGAGTTCAAGAAAATAGTAGGATGGACCATTGCAGATGTTAAGGGAATTAGCCTTTTCATATTCATGCACAAGACCAGGACCAACCCTTAGGTAAAGCCACCCAAGCAAGGGCTTTGGGCCCCAAATTTAAAGAAGTCCCATATCAATAATATATATAAAAGTAGGATAATTGATTGGGTCAATTAGTTGACACTTGTCATTCTCAATTGAATTAATTTTTTTTACACTTTATGTCCAAACTATGTTATTTTTGACATTTGAAAGGTTTTTTTTTCTATTTATTTCAATAAAAAATACTTGAAAATAATAATTTTTAACTTTTAATGTTTTAAATATGAATGTTTAAATTCCAACAAATATCTATCTAATTCATTGAATAAAATAAAAAAGTCAAGAAAGTTTACTCATTTCTCACTATACATAGCATACAGTCATCATTGAATAAACAAATCAACTAAATTTGACAACCTTTAACCAATTATTTTATATATAAAAGACAAATACTATTAAAATTAGTAACTATTTTATATTGATAAGATTTTTACGTTATATTGTTGCTATATATTCTACAACTGTTTAATTTGCCAAAAGTACACGTTATATACTCTCTTATTTATTAATATTTTATTATACATCTAACAATCTTTGATATGATTATTGTCTTCTTTGAATAAGTATTGTTTTATAATCATATATGTAGATGTAGGTTTCTGGTAATTGAAATCAAAGCAAATAACCATCTTCAATTAATATCAGTTTATCTTTTTCTCTACCAGTAAGAACCATATATTCATGTAGTTCAATAATACTATATAGTACAACAACAGAAACCAATTAAATGGAAATAAATGTATATGGCAAAAGGAAGAGTAAACTGTCACTAACGTTGAACATATTTGACAATTGTGTAACCATTTATATTTCCTTAACATTTAGCTAAGTACAAGTCCTACATCTAGAAAGTTGATATACGTCATCAAACAAAAATGAAAACCTCCAAATCACAAATGTTAATAATTTTGTTTGAACAATATATTTTTAATGAAAAATAATTACTAAATGTTTAACAAGATTATTATCTTCTTTGGTTAAATATTGTTTTAAAACCATATATTTAAAGCAACTTTTATTGATTAAAACCAAAGCAAATAACTATCTTTAATTAATGCTAGTTTATCGTTTCTTCCACCAACAAAAACTATACATTCATGTAGTTAACTAACCCAATATAGTTTTTCTTTTAAACTTTTTTGAAAGTATCAAATTGAAGTCTACTCCAACATTATCTATATTTCCTGAAACCATCATAGTTTTCATAATAATGATATAATTTATTATATTAAAATATATAAAAATTAAGATAATTAATAAAATATTTATCTATTTTCTTATGTCTAATAAATATTTATTTACTCTCACTTCCACATTCTTATTAATTTTGAACTAATTATCTCAGTTCCTATTAAAAATCTATAAAAGTCAAAATATAATTAATAAAATGATATATTTTCTTACTTCTCTACTTATGTGCCTAATAAATCTTAATTTTTTATCACTTTCTAATTCCTACAATGCTATTAATTCTAAAATCTTTTTGATTTTCAAATAATTAATAGTAATATGTATTTAATAACCTTAAACAACTATTTTTATACACGTATTTCTTCTATTCCCAATCAACTAATGGTAAGATGTATTTAATGATTTTCAACAACTATTTCATTTCCTATATATAAAACCAATTATCTTTCTTTTTTTTTCAATTTCTAATATCCATGGTTGAATTCTTCTTCTCTCATTTGCATTTTCTTCCTTTTAACTTTAAATTTCCTCAAAAAATACACAAGAAGTTTGTTATACTATTATTTTCATAAAACCATAAGCCTCATTTACGATTGCAATAAATATTCAACAAGTAGGTATTATTATTCTAATCTTTGTAGACTCTATCATTTTAATTTAGAGTTTATATTATGTTGTTATATTATCTTTATTTTATGTGATAATTAATTTATTTGAATTTATAATTTTGATTGTTGATTTTATATTAACCATTTAAAAAATATAAAATATTTATACTAGCTAAATATTTTTTATACTTCCTAATAAATATTTGAATATGTCAAATCAAAAATATGAATTTGGTTATTTAAATTTTTTAAAAAAATTTATTAATTTCAATAAAGAGGTCTCATTGGAATATTTTGTTTTAGACCTTTGACATTATTGAGACACCTTTACACAAAATCCTTCTTGAGGACAACCACAAGGCAACTATTGAACATCAAAGAAGACTCAATCCTATCATGAAAGAAGTGGTCAAGAAAGTAACCATTAAGTGGTTGGATGTTGGAATTATTTTTTCAATTTCTTATAGCACATGGGTAAGTCTAATCTAATGTGTACCAAAGAAAAGGGGAATGATTATGGTTTTTAATAACAACAATGAGCTGATTCCTACATGAACAATGACTTGATGGAGAGTTTGGATGGATTATTGCAAGCTTAACAAAGCTTCAAGGAAGGATCACTTCCCTTTTCTTTTCTTTGATCAAATGTTGGAAAGGTTGGTTAGTAAAGAATGCTATTGCTTCTTGTTATGGAGGTGGCTGTTGTTGGTCCCAAATATAGGTGCTAGAGGGGGGGTGAATAGCGCTATCTCGGCTCTTTTTGGTGGGATTGAGACTTGGTCTCAAACTAAGGAAGATAAGGCAATGAAAACAATTGACAAGGTATTTATAGTGGTTCGGTCCAAGACCTACATCCACTACCTTAATTATCCAACCAAGGATTTTCAAATCAAACACTAGACGGTGGAATTCACAAGCTTCCACCAAGCTTTTACAATGGCTTTTCCAAGGCTTAGCCACAACCTTTACACTAGTTTTTCACGAGATCAACTAAAACCCAATGTGGCTTTCCAAGGCTCAACCACAACCTATCACTAGTTTTTCCCTGGCTAAACTAAAACCCAATGTGGTTTTCCAAGGCTCAACCACAACCTTTAACTCTAGTTTTTCACGGGCTAAACTAGAACCCAACCTCAATTTTTCAAGGCTAAGTTGGAACCTACAAGCATCCAAGCAAACCTTGCTTGATGCAAACACTTAGAGTGAAACACTCACTCTAAGAATACAAAGATAGAAAAAGGAAAGTACCTAGTGATCACACAGTTGATCTATATGGTACAAGTTGAAGTGCTGAACATAGATACAAAGAATAGGCGTTGAGGTTCAATGAAGAGTACAAAGGATTTTCAAGTTTTCTACTCTCTTTGGCTTGAATATGATGGTATCTTTTTGTATGAAGCCAAAAGTTTTTTTCTTTGGCATTTGAAGATCCTTTTATAGTTGGAGAATCTGGTCTGATGGCTGTTGGGACATTTATGACCTTTAGAAACAGTTTGGGGAAGGTTCTAGTCGTTTTCTTGTCTTGTAGTGGCTTGGCGGATGAAGCAGACAGAGAGCACTTAGTCGACTAAGGTTTTTCCTTTGGTCGACTAAGTTGGTTCTGTTTCAAATGCAGATTCCAATGATTGCTTAGTCGACTAACCTCATTATCTTGGTTGACTAACTTGATTCTGTTTTTCCCCAAGCTTTACCCTTTCACTTCTCCACTTTGACCTTTGTTTAGCAAATGATCTTCCTTAACATATCAGGGGACTCCATCAATACTGATCTTCCTTGTTCTTTATCCAAATCACATCTTTGGGTGTTCAATAGGAAGATTGAAATATTTTCTCATTTATGAACATTTGCCCTGCACATTTGGTTAGAAATATTAGACACAAATGACATGGGAATGTTTTATTATCATCAAAAACTAATGGAGCCAACAGTTGTTGAATATGGTTTTTTTATTTGCAAATGAAGCTATTGCAGAGGAAGAGGTAATGGTGATTTCAAAGGCCTAAAGTTTGAAAAGAACAAGAAGACTTGAGTCATTTACTTTTGCTGTTTTATTCTTCTATCATATTCAATTTTACTTGTTTGTTTTTACTGTTTATTTTATGTTGGTTGAAAAGTCAAAATTTAACTACTTTAATTAGTGAAACTGTGTCGTATTGGTAGTGTATGAGTTATTGTGCTTGGTAATCTTTCATTCCAGCACCCTCAATTTTTGTAATGCTAGATGGCTTCATCTAGTTTGCTATTTCTTTTACATGTTCTCTCTTTTTGAACAACATAGATATTGGTTGTTGAAATGAAACGCATAGCTGAAGCCATTTTGAGAAAATAATGTTCTTCACTCTCAACTATTCTTTCCTTTGTTTATAATCTTCATCCTTTGAATACGCAAATGTTTTAACATGGTATCAAGCAAATATAAGGATCTTAACGGATTGTTGGTGCTATTTACTTGTTCATCTAGCTTACTTTGTTTGTTGTTCATCCAATTGTGTTTGTTGCTTGAATTTTATGAAAATTTTATCTTTGGCTTGAGCAATATGAGATATGTTCAAAATTTAATGCAAAGTACAAGCAAAGATTACGCGCAAGTGAACGCAATCGCAACAAGTAGTAAAGTAGTGAGTTGAGTATCGTTCCTCCAAGAGTTGATCTATTAATTGTTGCTAAGTACCAAAATTAACACAAACTAGTTTTATCCAAGTACCAATTTTGAATAATAATTAAAAGGTAACCTAATTATCTAATGCTAACCTAAATGATGCAATCAATAAATTGAGGTGAGAACTATAATATAATAAGCTAGGATTATGGTATCCTTTAATATTTCACTTGGAGTTTGGTTGGCTCAATTACTTAATTTCAATGAAAATTGATGTTAGTCTAGAATCCTAAAGTATGGGTAATTCTCCGTCGAGATATTACACACTTACTTAGTCTAATTGAATCACTATATGTCTATAGAAGACAACTAGCTTAAGTTCTTTAAGCCAAGGTTCTACAAATTGACTATGTATGGCAATTAAATGTATGTCTACTCTAATTGCAAATCAACACACTGAAATTTCTTTCTAAGTGTATTAAACACACATTACCCAAATCAAGGCCTAATTTAGACTAACTCTTTCAAGTGTCATCTAAATACCTAAACACATTTAAATGGTGATCAAGCAAATAAATGGGCAATAAGTACTAATTTGAGTAAACATCAGTTTTTCCATTGAAAATAAGCAATAAACCAACCAAATATCCCAGTTACATATTAAAATCAACCATAATCCTAGAGTAGAAGGTTTAGCTCAACATACTAAGGAGGAAAGTACACATTTCAGCAAGCAAAAGCATTGTTTTACAAGATGAGATAGAGAGAGAATCAAATCTGAAAAGAAAAAAAATGTTCTGAGTAGCCTTTTTGTTGATTTCCAGCTTTTGATTCTTCTTCCCTTTTCCTTGTTTGTTCTTTCCTCAGCTTGCCCAAAGTAGCCTCTCCAGAATCCCCCTTTTTTCAGTCCAAAATTATCTATTTATACCCCCTCCTATCTCAGTTTAACCTAAAATCCCGTGTAAAAAATTTCTGTCTGACGTGTTCTGGCTGCAGCGAGATTAAGTTTTGGCTGCAGCCAGAAACTTTCTGTTTGGGTTTTGTTAACAGCAGCATTTTGGCTGCAGCGAGAATTGGTTCTCGCTGCAGCCAGAAGCTTTCTGACTTGGCAGGTGAACTTTGACCCTGTTTCTCGCTGCAACTAACTTGCATTCTGGCTGTAGCCAGAAACTTTCTGCTTGCTCTGTTGCCATTTAAACTCACTTGCATCATCCTTTGGAATTGTGGTCCACTCTCTTGCATTACCTTCAATATTCAAGGATTAGATTATCAGAGGCTGAGATAAGGAGCTTGACAAGAAATTAAGCTAAAAGTGCATAAATTGAAATTGATGACATCTAAGTTAATTACCACTAAAAAGCATAAAAAATTTCCTAAAGTTTGCACTAAAAACATAAAGACTTAGCACATTTCATACCCCAAAATAGTTTATGATAACTCTATATAATAGAGTTATCACTAAAGTTTGAAAAGAACAAGAAGACTTGAGTCATTTACTTTTGCTGTTTTATTCTTCTATCATATTCAATTTTACTTGTTTGTTTTTACTGTTTATTTTACGTTGGTTGAAAAGTCAAAATTTAGCTACTTTAATTAGTGAAACTGTGTCGTATTGGTAGTGTATGAGTTATTGTGCTTGGTAATCTTTCATTCCAGCACCCTCAATTTTTGTAATGCTAGATGGCTTCATCTAGTTTGCTATTTCTTTTACATGTTCTCTCTTTTTGAACAACATAGATATTGGTTGTTGAAATGAAACGCATAGCTGAAGCCATTTTGAGAAAATAATGTTCTTCGCTCTCAACTATTCTTTCCTTTGTTCATCATCTTCATCCTTTGAATCCGCAAATGTTTTAACATGGTATCAAGCAAATATAAGGATCTTAACAGATTGTTGGTGCTATTTACTTGTTCATCTAGCTTACTTTGTTTGCTGTTCATCCAATTGTGTTTTTTTTTTCCATGGTGATAGCTGGGTTCAGTATATAAGCTCTGTGGATTTTTTCTATGAAAAACTATGTTTTCTGGTTAGTCAAATTGAAGTCCTACCTGAAAGCTTTCAATATTTGAGAAGTTGTGGAAACTGGGGTTGATCTAGTGCTAAGACATGCCAACCCAACCATTGCACAAATGAAATAGCATGCAGAGCACATAGCTAAGAGGTATAAAACATTATCTTGCTTGCAATCTGCTATCACTGATGAAATATTTGCTAGAATAATGCATTTAGACAATCTAAAGAAGTTTGGGATCACTTTAAAGATGAATTTCAAGGTAGTGAAAGAACCAAACAGATTCAGGTTTTGAACTTAACTAGGTAATTTGAAATGCTGAGTATGGATGAAGATGAACCTGTTAGAATGTTTTTTGGAATATTAATGGCTATAGTGAACCAACTTAGGTTGCTGGGGAAAGCTATGCCTGAAGACAGATTAGTTAGCAAAATGCTAGTTAGTCTTCTTGAAAAATATGAATATAAGATCTCCTCATTGGAAGATTATAAAGATTTAGCACAGATCACCTTGAAGGAGCTTGTGAATGCTTTAGAGGGGTTTAAACAAAAAAGACTTTTAGACAGAAGAAAACAATTGATAATGCTGTTGTAGCTAGAAGCCTAGAACTAAGAACCTGAAGCTGGCTGATAATATTTCAAAGAAAACTAATGGCGAGAAGAAGGACAAAGGGAAGAAAATGAGTGAAGACAAGTCAAAAAAGCAAAAATCTAAGTTTCGTCCCTGCACACACTACAAGAAGACAACACATACTACTAAATTTTATTAGTTTAGACAAAATGTCAAGTGTAGGCCCTATGGTCAACTAGGACATGTTGAAAAAGTATGTAAAACAAGAGTTCACATCTTAATGAAAAGCCTGCAGTTACAGAGGAAGTGGAAAGTACAAATAAGGTGTTATTCATGGTTCGAGAGGTCAATAGTTCAAACAAGAAAAATCTATGGTTGATAGATAGTGTTTGTTCAAATCATTTGACTAGAGATGAAAGTCAATTTACCTCATTGAACATAAGTTATAAGGCTAAGGTGGACATTGGTGAGGGGTTATTTCTTAGGATTCTTGGTATAGGGACAGTAGCTGTCAAGAATCAAGCAGGTAGCAAATACATACATGATGTCTATTTTGTCCTCAAAGCCACTCAAAATTTTCTTTTGTTGGTCAGGTCACTAAGAATCATTATTCACTTTTATTTAAAGGTCAATATTGTACCATTTTTTTTATCTTAAAAGTGAGGAGGTGCTGACTGTTGAGATGAAGAACAAGTGCTACCCTATTGATTGGAAAAGGGAAGGAAGCAAGGCTTTTATCAACTGTGTTGATGATTCTGAATTATGGCACAAGAGATTTGGACATGTCAACTACTATTCTCTACAAAGGATATGCTTTCAAAAGCTAGTTGATGGCTTACCTAAGGTTGAAAAACCTAAGTTACTATGTGGGATATGTCAGATAGGCAAGCAATGCAAGCTTCCGTTCCCAAAAGAAAGGAAGTGGAAAGCATCCGAGAAGCTGCAGCTCATACATTCTGATTTAGGAGGTCCCATGAAAATTGTCTCCCTAGGTGGTAGTAAGTATTACCTTATATTTATTGATGATTTAACCAAGTATTGTTGGATTTACTTTCTTAAGCTCAAGTCATAAGCTTTATCTTATTTTGTTAAGTTCAAGAACTTGGTAGACAATTAAGCAAATGTTACTATAAAGGTTCTCAAGAGTGACAACGGTAAGGAATACACTACTAGGGAGTTTGAAAATTTTTTGTCTAAGTTTGGCATCACTCATCAACTGACTACTGCATTAATCCTCAACAGAATGGAGTTCTTAAGAGGAAAAACAGAACTCTAATGGAGATGGCAAGATGTTTGTTATTTCAGAAGCACCTACCAAAACACTTTTGGGTAAAAGCTGTGAATATAGCAAACTATATTTTAAACTTGACACAGATAAGAACTTTGATAAATATAACACCATTTAAGGCATGGTTTGGGTACAAACCTTCAGTAACTCATTTAAGAGTATTTGGGAGCATTTGTTATGCAAAGGTTCCTAATCAAAGCAAAACCAAGTTGGATGAAAAAAGTATTGTGGCCATTCATATTGGATATAGTGAGGTCTCGAAAGCATATAAATTGTATAATGTGAAGACTTAGAAGATTTTTGTTAGTAGAGATGTCAAATTTGATGAACATTTTTACTGGAATTGGAAACGATCAGTCGTTGATTCCTCGAATTTTCAAAACTTAATGCAAGAGCTGTCAGTGAAAGAAGATGATGCAGAAATGGATATTGAAGATGAAAGTCTTACTGTGAGGGGTATTAGGTCATTGCAAGATATTTATGCCAAGTGTAATACGGCAGTGTGTGAACTTGTTAGTTATGCAGAAGCTACAACAGACAGAAGGTAGGTGCAAGCAATGGATCAAAAAATGCTAATGATTGAAAGGAATGGTACTTGGTTATTAGTGGATAAACCAACAAATCAATATGTAATTGGAACAAAGTGGATTTTTAAAACAAAGCTTAATGCTGATGGAACATTGAATAAGTATAAAGCAAGATTGGTGGTAAAAGGGTATTCTTAAATTTATGGAGTGGACTATTGGGAGAATTTTTCTCCAGTCACAAGGCATGACATAATAAGGTTGTTGGCTGCATTGGTTGCTCAAGAAGGTTGGAATATCTAGCATCTTGATGTGAAATTAGCCTTTCTAGATGGCTATCTTATTGAAGACATTTATATTCATCAACTAAAAGGATTCACCAAACTAGGGATTGAGGACAAAGTCTGCAAAAATTGGTGAAAGCATTGTATGGCTTAAAATAGGCTCCAAAGGCCTAGTACGACAAAATTGACTCATTCCTCATTGCTGAAGGTTTTCAAAGGAGTCAAAATGAGCCTACACTATATGTTAGCAATCTTGCAGTTTCTATCAAGGTAATTATCTCCAAGTATGTTGATGATTTATTACTTACTAGTTCGGATGTTAGTTTCTTAAGTGTTTTTAAGAACATGTTGATGAAAGAATTTGAAATGACTGACTTGGGAGAGATGCACTTTTGTTTTGGATTACAATTCATTCAAAGGTTAGATTATATTTGCATACATCAAAGAAAATATGCAAATGAAATTTTGAAGAAGTTTCACATGGAGAAATGTAAAGCCGTGGATACTCCTTTAGCTTCAAACTGTAGATTAACCAAGGATGATGGTACCTCAAGTGCAAAAAGCTCAATGTACAAAAGCATCATTGGAAGTCTATTTTATTTAACTACTTCAAGACCAGATATCATGTTCTCTACTAGTTTGCTATCTCGATTTAGGCAAAGTCCCTCACAAACTCACTTTGTAGTAGCTAAGAGAGTTTTGAGGTACATTAAAGGAACAATAGATTTAGGCTTGAAGTTTAAGAAGAAGAAAAGCTCTGTTCTTATTGGATATTGTGACAGTGACTGGGCAGGAAGTCTGGATGACTCTAAAAGCACCTTTGGTTATTGTTTTTGACTTGGTAATGCAATTTTTAGTTGGAATTCAAAAAAGTAGCAGGTGGTGGCTCAATCTTTTACAGAAGCAGAATATATTGCTGCTGTTGCTGCTACAAATCATGTGATTTGGTTGAGAAAAGTCGTCCATGACTTGGGGTATAACTATGAGAAGGGTACACTGCCATACATTAACAACAAATCTACTATTTCAATTGCTAAAAACCCTATGCAGTATGGCAAGACAAAACACATCAAAATGAAGTTTCATGCAATCCAAGAGGCTATGAAAGATGAAGAAGTTGATATTTAGCACTATAGCACTACACTGTAGTTAGCAAATATCTTTACTAAAAGTCTAAGTAAGGATCAGTTCATGTTTTTTAGATTTGAATTTGGGATTTGTAGTTCAAACACCAAGGAGGCATGTTGAATATTGATAGTTTTTTATCTGCAAATGAAGCTACTGCAAAAGAAGAGGTAATGATGATTTCAAGGGCCTGAAGTTCAAAAGGAACAAGAAGACTTGAGTCATTTACTGTTGCCATTTTATTCTTCTGTCATATTCAATTTTACTTGTTTGTTTTAACTATTTATTTGATGTTGGTTAAAAAGTCAAAATTTAGCTATTTTAATTAGTGAAACTGTGTCATATTAGTAGTGTATGAGTTATTTGCCTGGGAATCTTTCATTCCAGCACCCTCGGTCTTTGTAATGCCATATGGCTTCATCTGGTTTGCTATTTCCTTCATATATTCTCTCTCTTTGAATAGCATATTTATTGGTTGTTAAAATGAAAAGCATAACTAAAGCCGTTTTGAGAAAATAGTGTTATTTTCTCTCTTCTCTCTCGACTGTTCTCTCCCCTGTTCATCATCTTCATCTTTTGAATACACAAATGTTTTAATAGTGGCAAACCTTATCCAGAGTGGCTAGGTTTCTTTCCCTGTTTTGATTTCTTTCATTTAATATTTTGACTGTTAAAAAAAGATCTAGAACTAGAATAATTCTGTTTTCATTTAGCTTTTACCAATTAAAGGAGAATCGATTAATAATTTGCAAGAAGAGATCACGAGGAAGTTGTTCCAATAAAAAAACCTACCATATTTAGGTTAATCAGGAAATAACAAGAAGAAAATTTAAATTGTTACGAACTTTGTTTGAAGAAGAGAGGTCTTTATCAGAGTAGATGAAGTGGAATATGTCCTTGATAGTGGGAGAGGATGGCGTTTAAATCAAATCTGAGTGGCTTAATTCGTGAACAGACGAGGACATAGGAGGTCAGTTAGAATGACTTAAAGCCAAGATGATGAACTCCATGAACTATGAATAGTGAAGCAGAATGGTGGGTTGATCAGATTTCATTTTGATTCTTGCACGACTTGTCAAAATGTAATATACATATTTGCTTGATTTTGAGCCTGAAACAAAAGCTGTCCAATTATCTTGATTTGCATTAATGCGTTACACTTATCCATAATCCAGTCCAAAACCAAATAACGAGTTATCTAAATCAATAATTTAATTTATCTTTCGGTTGTAATCAACTTTTTGAACTTTTTTTATTCTAAATTGTTGTTGGGTTTTCCAAAAGAAAGTTGCATGCGGTACTTTATAAAAAGCTAATACATCAAGAAGGAAGAAACTTAATAGTAGTAACTTTTAAAACATTTTAACGAATTAAAAAGTTTTAGGCTTTTATATATAAATGCTTTCCTTGTATTCTGATTTTACTAGCCTGTCAAAGAGTTTTTGAGTTCTATAACTCTCCGTCTCAATGAGCTTGCTCAAATACTTACTCTTGCTGCTTTATCTTGTTTCTTCTGCTAGTTTTGTGCGGCCACTATGCCACGATGATGAGCGATCAGCTTTGCTACAATTCAAGGAAAGCTTTGTTGTCAATTCTTCGGCCTTTGATAGTCATGACGCCTATCCCAAGACCAACTCGTGGGAAGTCGAAGGGGAAAGTGCAGATTGCTGCTCGTGGGATGGGGTCGAGTGTGACAACAACACTGGTCATGTCATCGGCCTTGACCTTGGCAGCAGCTATCTCTATGGTTCAATCAATTCCAGCAGCAGCCTCTTCCGTCTTGTTCACCTTCAACGGCTCAGTCTAGCAGAAAATTTCTTCAATAACTCTAGAATTCCTTCTGAGATACGCACCCTTTCAAAATTAACATCTCTTGACCTCCGTTTCTCCAACTTCTCAGGTGAAATACCGTCAGAAATTTTTGAGCTGTCACATTTGGAGTACCTTGATCTTTCATGGAACTTGTTGAAGCTTCAGAAGCAAGGCTTTTATATTCTCGCTGAGAAGTTAACGAAACTCAGTGAACTTTATCTTTCCGATGTGAAGATATCTTCTACGGTACCTGCTGTTCTGGCGAATTGGTCTTCACTGGCAGCTTTAATTTTGAAAAATTGTAGCTTGCATGGTGAATTGCCCACAGGAATTTTTCAATTACCCAATCTCAAGCATCTCAGCTTGGAATTGAATCCGGATCTTGCTGGGTATATACCAAATATTCATGGCAGTTACCCTCTTATGGAGTTAAGCCTTGCGAATACGAATTTTTCGGGACGACTGCCAGAATCAATTGGAAAGCTCAAGTCCTTACAATTGTTGGACATCAACAACTGCCGTTTTGAAGGGTCGATACCCACCTCGATAGGTAACCTTACTAATCTTAACTATCTTGACCTCTCGCATAACAACTTTTCAGGACCTATCCCCCATTTACTTGGAAACTTAAACCAGCTTGATACTTCGGATTTATCTTTTAACAAATTTGTTGGTGAGATACCGTCTTCCTTAGCCAATCTTTCCCAACTCACTTATCTGTCTCTTTCCACCAACAATTTTAGCCCTAGACCTTTGTCCTGGCTTGGTAAGCAAATCAAGTTAAATTTCCTGGACCTGACAAAGACCAATTTATATGGTAACATCCCTCCTTCTGTCAGAAACTTGACAAAAATTTCTGAATTGTATCTTGGATGTAACCAACTAGATGGTCAGATTCCAACTTGGATAGGAAACCTTACCCATATAACTCTGCTCAAACTTCAGGAAAATAAATTGGTCGGTCCTATTCCACAGTCAATCTCTAGGCTTGAGAATCTCACACTTCTTGATCTACAATCAAGTTTTCTAAATGGCAGTGTGAAATTTGACTTGCTTGTCAAGGCGAAAAAGCTCATCAGACTCCAACTTTCAGGAAACAATTTGTCTTTGACTAATGTCAACATCAATTTCACTCTTCCTAAGTTCAAGCTTTTGGGATTGGCTTCATGCAACTTAATTGAGTTCCCAAATTTTCTGCGTTGTCAAGATGAATTGGAGTTTCTGGAACTTGCTAACAACAATATTCAAGGCAAAATTCCAAAATGGATTTGGACCATTGGAATAGAGACACTATCCTATTTAGATGTTGCTTATAATTTTCTAACAGGATTTGAGGAGCTTCCAGCTGTTCTTCCATGGAAAAAGTTAACGATTTTGGACCTTAGATCTAACAAGCTCCATGGATCAGTCCCCAATCCACCACCTTCTGTCATCACTTATTTTGTCTCAAACAACTCACTAACAGGGGAAATCTCACCAATGTTCTGCAATCTGTCTTCTCCTGTTGTCTTGGAGTTTTCGAATAACAATTTGAGTGGAATGCTGCCACCATGTTTGGCCAACCTTAGTGCCTCTCTGAAAGTACTCAATTTTCAAAATAATCACTTCACCAGTGACATTCCTCAAACGTATGTGAGGGGTTGCTCATTGAGGATGATCAACTTTGCGCAGAATCAGTTGCAGGGGAAGGTACCAAGATCACTGGCCTATTGCACCATGTTGGAAGCCCTTAATCTTGGAAAAAATCAAATAAATGATACTTTCCCCTCTTGGTTGGGCGTTCTTCCAAACCTTAAAGTTCTGGTCTTGAGATCCAATCGATTACATGGTGTGATAGGGAAACCTCAAAGCAGTTCTGAATTCTCGAAGTTGCAAATAATCGACATCTCTGACAATAATTTGGGAGGTGAATTGCCACTGGGGTATTTCAATATATGGAATGCAATGAAAGTTTTCAACGCAGGTAACTTATCATACATGAATGCGACCACAGGCTTTCAGAGTGAAGAATTTTCATGGTCTGATTACTATCGCTACTCAATTGAATTGACAAATAAAGGCGTGGTACTAGAATATGAGAGCGTTCAAGATTCCTTCACTGCTATTGATCTCTCGAACAACACATTTAATGGAGAAATTCACGAAAACATTGGAAATTTGAAGGCACTTAATATGCTTAACCTTTCAAACAACAATCTCACCGGTCATATCCCATCATCCTTGGCCAGTTTAACACATCTTGAATCGTTGGAGCTCTCTCGAAACAAGCTCTCAGGAGAAATCCCTCGCCAACTGGTACAACTCACATTCCTCTCATTCTTTGATGTCTCTCATAACCGCCTCAAAGGGCCCATACCAGTTGGAAGACAGTTTAGTACATTTGATACTAATTCATTCCTTGGAAATTTGGGATTGTGTGGAAGCCCTTTACCCAAAAAATGTGGAATTCCTGATAAGTCCTCAGGGCAAGATCCTTTGAACTCTGAAGAAGATAAAGGCATCGGAAGTCTGTTTACGTTTGATTGGAAAGTAGTTTTGGTGGGATTTGCAGCTGGGCTAATCATTGGAATGCCTCTAGGTTGTAAATTTATTAATAGGAAACATGGAAGGTTTTTAATGGTTTTGGGAAACAAGCAATTGAGAAGAAGAGAAAAACAGAGGAGGCACAAATGTTGTTTTTGAAGAACCATAAATAATTTCTTAAAGCAAGTTCTCTATTGATGACCAGTCGCTTAGGCAATTTTGCTAAGGTGCATGGAAGGAGCTGATTCAGATTCGGATGAATATCTTAGGTTCAATTGAGAGCTTCTCTTATATTGTATAGAAACGAATGTCTTACGAAGTTTGAATTTCTACGTTACCGGATGTATGTGTGTGCTTAATTCTAAGTTATTTGTAATATTTTCTTCTTGTGGATGATGAGAGTGATAAAGAACTTGTTGATGTATAGTAATAGAATAAAGGTCTTTGATTTGTCTTGTTACGCTATAGAGTCATGCAACTTATTTAGTACAAAATAAATGAAAAGAAAAAGTAAAGATGGCAGCTTATTGCTTTGGTATAATTTGTGAGAAAAGTTTTTGGAGTTCGAGCTTTTCCAAACTGATGCGTCATAATGAAACCGGACGCTGATGGTTGCTCCTGTACGGGCCATTCTTCAATCTCCTAAGCCGGATGTTAATGCCATGCCGAACTTATGTAGTCGCGACCAAAAATATTAATGCCATTTGGGCACTTGACCCCTAGTGAGAACTGACACCCAAAAACGAGTGAGAAAAAAAGTGGAAAGGGAAAAAATGAGTAATCTTATTAAGATTAATAAAATTTTAAACCATCACTATAACCATTTGTCACGCCATTTTCACCACTGTCTCCATTGAAGTCAGGTGTTGCGGTCATCATTCTTTAGTTTTTAATTTTTTTATTGTTATATGCATAAAACTTGATATATATATATATATATTATAATTATTTTTATAATTATCTTTTAATCACTTTTTATATAAAATTTTATATTCGATATTAATGGAAATATCAAAAATAGACATAATGTCATTATAAAATAATTGTTCTTTTAATACCACATCACTTACTTGTTAGCAAACAATTGTTCTTTTAATTAACATGTTAATTATTTAGCACAACTTATGTCAATAACCTTATGCTTATTCAATATTAATAGAGTTGTTCCTAGAGCAACTTGTACCGAGATAATCGAGCCTTTCATTTTTAATGTCAAGCCCGAGTCAACTCCACTCAACCTATTTAAGTATTATTTTATTATTATACTAATAGTATGTTATTTTATTTTAATCTTTAATATTTTTAAAAATTTTAAAATTAATAAAAATATATTATTTATCAAAAAAAATAAAATAATTGAGTTGAGCCTGGCTAAGCGGAGGCCTAAAATTCTATGTCCAAGCTCAACTTTGGATTAAGCCTATAGGCCTAGGTGAATAGTCTAGCCCTTATATACCTCTAAGTCTAGAAATGACTCAGTGTGGACATGTTGAACCAACGAGATGACACATTGGAGGAACTACTCGAGGCATTGAAGCACAAGGTATGTGGGCCTCAAAGATGAGCTTGTTACACTTAAGGCAATTAGAGAGGGTGGTGTGCCTGTTGTCCAAATGGGGACTTGATTGAAAGTGCACAATTCCAAGGAATTTTAAGGCCAAAGATAGGCCAAGTATGTTAATAATTTCTTATGGAGTTTGGAATAGTATTTTCAGACCTTGGGGATCATGGAGGACGTTGTGCGCATCAACACTGTTGCCATGTACCTAGTGGACATAGCTTTACTACAACAGAGACATTGATGTGTTGACAAGCTCGAGGGAGCGATCATTGATAAGTAATCTACAGGGAGCTTCAACTACGATTTTACCTTGAATAGCTCATGATGAGGCAAGAGGAAAGCTAAAAAGGCTGGTCCAAAAGGATGAAGTGTGAGAGTTAGTGAAGGAGTTTTTAGATTTAGTATTGCAAGTGGGGGACTTGAGTGAGAAGGAAACACTATTTGTGTTTATGGATGGGTTAAAGCCATGGATGAAACAAGAGCTTCAGCATAGAAGGGTGCAAAAGCTCATGCAAAACAAAACGGTGGTCTAGGTTCTAATCAAGTTCTACTCATTTTGGCTTAAAGAGAAAAGTAACAATAGGGCAAAGAAAGAAGTGGGTCAGAAGAAGAGGTCAAGGAAAAGTTGACACATGACTAAACCAAGGTAGTCACCAAGTGGAACGGCAAGAAAAATAAGCCCAACAAATGTCTTTTGTGTAACAAGCTCATGGCTATTTTGTTAGATAAGGAGGATCCAAGGAACGAAGGTGGTGACTAACATATAGAAAGACTTGAGAAGCGATCAAAGCTTGGGAGCCTAGTGTTACACAAGGAAAAAGAAACCCATCAAACAACCTAGGCAACTTGAGAAAAGGGCTAGAGTAATGGCGGGGGGTTCCACCATTTGTGGCCAGCAAAGCTTAAGAGTGCATTGAGATTAGGCAACATCATGTTGCACAAGGAGGAGCAACAATGAGTGAAAATGGAGTATCGTAGAGTTTGAAAGAGATAAAGATTAATGGCGATGGAATTGCCATAATTAAAAGCTAGAAAGGCCAAGAAGCCAAAGATAAAAATGCAAAATCGTCGAGACCAACCAGTCATTCATGAGACCAACAGGGCAAAGTAATGGTGGATTAGCCCATAACTGATGCGTAAGGAAATAGTGCATGCAAGGGAAGTGTGCACAAGACAAAAATGTTGAAATAGTGATACACAAAGGATCAATATGCGACTAGATAATGTGCAAGGCAAGGGTGTCCGAGGTAGAAGCATGTGAAAGCAACGATCAAGGCAAGGGTGTCCAAGGTAGAAGCATGTAAAAGCAACGATCAAGGCGAGGGAGCTTGAGGCAAGAGTGCACCAAGCAATGCCATTCGAGGTACAAGAGTGCAAGAGGACAGTGCCACGAGCCCACGTTTTCAACCCAAATGATATGTTTGTTAAGTGGAAGAAAACTTATGTTTATATACCCAAGACTCACCTTATCTCTTATCGATTTGAGATCCGTAACATTTAACCTCACCCAATTATGCAACGTTCTCATTGCATTAGCTCTTTACCTGTAGAGGAAAAAGACCCTTTTCATTGGCTTGGGTTTATCTTGACCCTTACATCTCTCATGAGAGTCCCATAATAGTGAAGATTTGAGTTTACTCTGATACTACTTATCACAAGCTCACAATTCCAACCAAAAAGACATACTTGTTAAGTGGAGGAAGATCCATCTTTATATGCTCAAGACCTATCCAATTTTTTTCTTATTTGAGATTCGTAACAAAACCCACCCTATTTCTTTTTTATTTGAGATCCATAACAATAGCACACAATAGTGCACATTGGGCTTCTTGGGCTTTAAGAATAAGAGATTGGAATTTTGGTCTGATCTAGAGGAAAGAAAAATGGGATTGGGCCTAAAGTCCATTATATAACCAAGTCTAATATGAACAAGGCCTAAAGAAACCCAGCAAACTCAAAATAACTTGGATATAAAAGGGCGCCAAAACCATCTACGTACATATCAACAAAATATAAATAAAATATAATAAAAATAAAAAATGAAATGAAATGAAATAAAAGGAATAAAAGAAGGTGTCTACATGTGTGTTTCTTCAGCACATGATTAAACTATTTTGGATGAACAAACCTCTATGATAGGATTGTATGATATATTTTATAAAGACATAAGTGTCATGAGACCGGACTTGAATATTGCTATTAAAATGGAAATTTTAATGGATCTAATAAATAAAAACAATTTTACTAAGCACTTGAGCATATGGTCATTGATTAATGTATGATTCCTTTATTTAAAAAATAGAGTTCAAATTCCCTTTATCTAAATTAAAAAAAAAGTAACTTTATTAAAATAAAAAAAGAGATTAACCATTCAAGAGATTTGCAAAGAATCTTGGAGACATGCATGATTAAAAAGGGTTAAATAAATGCAATGATTGAAGATATGCTTTGCCTTTTTTTCTTTTTTTAACCTAATCTTTGCATCGAAGGTCTGAAGATAGGCTTTGCCTTTTCTTTTTTTTTTGTTCCCTAATCTTCGCATTGAAGGTCTTTCTCAATTAAGTCATTGCAATAGAAGAAAGTAGCATCCAAAACATGATTCACGATCTTTACCCATTTCCATCTCCCTTTGTCACCTTACCGCTTGTTTTTGTTTTTTTTTTTTCCTGTTTTCGTACATAACAATCGATTTTTTTTTTTTATTCTCATTTCTTATTTTTCACTTTGAAACAAACTAAGCTTGTTTCTTCAAGTTGGTCTATGTTAAAATGTAAGGTGCACATCTTGTTTCTTTATTTCCGATTTGTTCTTTTACACTTGGAATCCAGTAAGCTTGTTTCGTCGATTAGGTCAATGTTAAATTTTATGATGCACCTCTAATTTCAAATCAGGTGCTGTTAATGTAAAAGCTTTTGTTTTATTTTTTTTATTGAAAAGCCGTTTTACCTTTTTATTATTACAAAATATATTATATTATTTTAACTTCTTAATTTATATAAATTTTTTATTTATTAATATTATTTTTTAATTATTAAAATAATAGACATATGACGTGACATATATTTATTATGTAAAGATAACAATATATAAATATATATATATATATATATATATATACACACACACAAAAACATATACACGATAGGACAATTGGCCAAAATATAACTTACTACAATTCTAGGTGAAATTTAAAAATGAATATTCAATTTCCAATTAATCAATCGGCAAATCAATCTTTCTTAAATGTCCAAATACCTCAACTTAACCAATGTCAAATCAATCATAAATTTCGTCGATTAGGTCAATGCCAATTTCTTTTTATGTCTTTTATTTATTTTTCGTGATGGCTTTTTTTTAAAAAAAATAAAATAAATAAAGTAAAAAAATATATAAAATTAAAGGAAGGCGATTAAATCAATCGGATAAAATGAAGTGTCTATATCTGTGCTTCTATAGCTCATGAATAAATTATTTTATATGATATATTTTGTAAAAACACAAGCGTGTGAGACCGGACTCAAATAATAATGCTATTAAAATGAAAATTTTAACATATCTAGTGAATAATAGCAACTTTTGTAAAAGAGAAAAAGGAGGTTAGTCATTCGCGGGTGGAAAGCTAGTGGCCATCCTTCAACATGAAAACGAAAAGGATGCAGAAAAACGCGGTTTGCAAAGAATCTTGGAGACAAGTACGGATTAAATAAACGCAATGATGGAAGATATGCTTTGCTCTTTTTTGTTTTACCTAATCTTTGCATCGGAGGTCTTTTTTAATTAACTCATAGCGATAGAAGAAAGTAGCATCCAAAACATGCATGATTCACGATCGTTTCCCATTTCCATCTCCCTTTGCCACCTTACCGCTTGCTTTTGTATTTTTTGTTTTTTCTGTTTTGCTGCATACCAATTGTTTCTTTGATTCTCATTTCTTCTTTTTCACTTTGAAACAACTAAGCTTGTTTCGTCAAGTTGGTCAACGTTAAATAGAAGGTGCACCTCTAATTTCAAATCAATTGCTAAATAGTGTAGAAACTTTTGTTTTATTATAATAATATATATTTATTTTATTCTCAATTTTTTGTTGATATAGAATTTTTATCTATTAACACTAATTCTCAGTTATATGTGAGAGTAAGGAATTTATCATATGACATATATTTAACGTATAAAGATAACAGGCATATACACGCTAAAAAAAAAAGGCATATATATGAAGAGATAACCGGCGAAAGTATAGATGCTATAATTAATTGGCAAATCCACCTTTTTCAAGTATGACATATATTCAACGTTAAGATATGCTTTGCCTTTTTTTTTTTTTTAATTCCTAATCTTCACATCGAAGGTCTTTTTAATTAAGTCATTAGAAGGAAGTAGCATCGAAAACATGATTCACCATCTTTTCCCATTTCCATCTCCCTTTGTCACCTTACCGCTTGCTTTTGGTTTTTTTTTTTTTTTTTCTGTTTTCTTTCATACCAATTGATTTTTTTTTTATTCTCATTTCTTCTTTTTCACTTTGAAACAACTAAGCTTGTTTCGTCAAGTTGGTCTATGTTAAAATATAAGGTGCACGTCTTGTTTCTTTATTTCCTATTTGTTTTTTTACACTTCGAATCCAGTAAGCTTGTTTCGTCGATTTGGTCAATGTTAAATTTTATGATGCACCTCTGATTTCAAATCAAGTGCTATTAATGTAAAAGCTTTTGTTTTTTATTGAAAAGCCGTTTTACAGTTTTATTATTAGAATATATATTATTTTATTTTAACTTCTTAATTTATACAAAAATTTTATTTATTAATTATATTTTTTAATTATCAGAATAATAAATATATGACGTGACATATATTTATTATGCAAAGATAACAATATAAATTTATATATATATATATATATTTATACACACAAAAAAATACACACGAAAAGACAACTGGTCAAAATATAACTTACTACAATTCTAAGTGAAATTTAAAAATGAATATTCAATTCAAAATTAATCAATCGGCAAATCTACCTTTCTTAAATGTCCAAATACCTCAACTTAACCAATGTAAAATTAATCTTATCAACACTCAATGCACCCCCTATGTACAGACAAACGTGTTTATCGTGTGACGTTTATTTACAATTCTCAATTTAAGGATTAACAAGCCTATTTTTGGGTGACACCAAAAGCGATAAAGCCCATTTTTAAATTTAATTTGATCGTATGTTTAATTTTTGGATTAGTATCCAAATTTAGCAAGAAGAGATATGTGTTGTGTATATAAGTACTCAAGATATATTGAATGTAATTGATTTAGAGGATATGTATATAATTTATCATCATGCGCACTGCCCTCACACGTACAAACAACATACACATCACATGATGTACTTTGAGCATAGGGGGAATAGATATTGTATAGAATTAACTTAAAGCTGTGGCCTTCACCAATCGCCGCTGGTCACCGCCATCTGCCGAAGCCGAAAATATTCTCATAAATCACATTTCGAATCCTCTCTTCGCCCTTTTCTATTTAATCGTTTACCTTTTTTTAAAATCTCTTTTTTCTTCAAATTTAAAAAAAAAATGAAAAAAACTGAATGTGCAAGAAAAAAAACTTAGATTTAGCCATCCTCATCAGCCCGATTTTGCCGCCACCAACCTCGATTTGTTTTTTTCTTTTTCCTTCCCAAAACAAAAGTGAACCTCTTTATTTATTTATTATTTTTAAAAAAGTGACGTGAGACTCTTTATCATACCCAATCTCCTTTTGTGTCTTTTATTTATTTTTAGTGATGGTTTGTTTTTTTAAAAAAATAAAATAAAGTAAAGTAAAAAAATAAAATAAGTAAATAAAAAATAAAATTAAAGGAAAGCGATTAAATCAATCGGATAAAATGAGATGTCTATATCTGTGTTTCTTTAGCTCATAAATAAATTATTTTATATGATATATTTTATAAAAACACAAGTGTGTGAGACCGGACTCAAATAATATTGCTATTAAAATGAAAATTTTAACATATCTAGTAAATAAAAGCAACTTTTGTAAAAGAGAAAAAAGTGGTTAGTCATTCGTGGGTGGAAAGCTAGTGGCCATCCTTCAACATGAAAATGAAGAGGATGCACGAAAACGCGGTTTGCAAAGAATCTTGGAGGCATGTATGGATTAAATAAACGCAATGGTGGAAGATATGCTTTGCCTTTTTTTTGTTTTACCTAATCTTTGCGTCGGAGGTCTTTTTTAATTAAGTAATCGTGATAGTAGAAAGTAGCATCCAAAACATGCATGATTCACGATCGCTTCCCATTTCCATCTCCTTCCCACCTTACCGCTTGCTTTTGTATTTTTTGTTTTTCCTGTTTGCTACATACCAATTGTCTCTCCGATTCTCATTTCTTCTTTTTCACTTTGAAACAGCTAAGCTTGTTTCGTCAAGTTGGTCAATGTTAAAATAGAAGGTGCACCTCTAATTTCAAATCAATTGCTAAATACTGTAGAAACTTTTGTTTCATTATTATAATATATATTTATTTTATTCTCAATTTTTTGTTGATATAGAATTTTTATCTATTAACACTAATTCTCAATTATATATGAGATAAGGGATTTATCATATGACATATATTTAACGTACATAGATAACAGGCATATACACGCTAAAAAAAAAACAGGCATATATATGAAGAGATAACTGGCGAAAGTATAAATACTATAATTAACTGGCAAATCCACCTTTTTCAAGTTTATTTCCAAATACCTCACCTTAACCAATATAAAATTAATTTTATTAATGTTCAATGCACCGCTATATATAACGTAAAATCCAAAAAGCTTGCTCAATATACTTAAAAAGGACACGTTGGTCTTTCTTGTTTCTAAACGATATTTTTAACTCATTGATTGTTAATACCATTAGTCAATTATTAAAAAATTAAATCTAATATTACATAAATATTTTAAGACATAGATACCCCTTATATATATATTTTTAATTTAAGCTTATTCTCTTTTTAAAAAAATTTGCTTATCATTCCTTCAAAAACCTTAATCAAGAAAAAAATTTAAAAAAATTTGATTTGAAAGCCTTGAAATTTGAAGGTGTATCTGCCTTCAAAACATAAACTTCTTTCTTGAGGTACAGTCTATTGTCATCAAACTCTTTATTTCTCCAATAGTTTGAGAATTTTTTTTTCATTGAAAAGAATGTATTTGAAGTAAATCTTTTGCGCAATGGATATTTCAAATTTGATGATATCAAGTTAAGAGATTAATTTCTTACTCGTGATTACCAATTTTGATGAAAAATTTTTATCCAAAATTTGTTCTTTCAAATTAGGGTTTAAGTTGACATAAAAAAAATTTGACTTAATTATTATATATAAAACGTTTTAAGTTTTTTTTTCTATCAAATATTAAATTTCATTAAGTCTCAAAGTCAGACAAACTCTCAAATTCACAAATTCTGTTCTAAAATTTTATTAAGGTTTAAGTTTTTTCTTCTTTGTCAAATATTGAATTTATTAAATATTAAATTGAATTTTATTAAGTTTTGGAAAGAAACATGAGCAAATTTTTTTTAAGAGGGCATTTGTACCCTCAAATATTTATGTAGTATTGGGTATAATTTTTTTTAATTGTTGCCTAACGGTATTAATAGTAAATGGACCAAAAATATCATTTTGAGTAAAAGAGT
Organism: Theobroma grandiflorum; assembly: GCA_036013995.1. Lineage (NCBI taxonomy): Eukaryota > Viridiplantae > Streptophyta > Magnoliopsida > Malvales > Malvaceae > Theobroma > Theobroma grandiflorum. Next base: position 12,034,564 of record CP142132.1, on the reverse strand, counting down.
CAAAGTATCCTTTTGAAGTGTTTTGAAAGAACTTTTTGGATTTTACCCCTTATATATATATATATATATATATATATATGCTATGTGTCTATCAAGTGATATTTACTTCAATTCAATGTAAGGATTAACAAGCCTATCTTGGGGTGACACCAAAAGAGGTAGAACCCTCTTTTGAATTTTGATATGTTTAATTTTTGGATTAATATCCAAATTTGGGAGTACATATCTATATTTGTTGTACTTAAGTACTCATGATACATTGAATCTAATTGATGTAGAGGATTTGTTTTATTATTACCACATACATATATTGCTCTCATATGTACAAACAACAAACACATCACATGGCAAGTACTCTAAGTCTAGAGGTAGCATGAATTTAAGACGTGAATATAAAATTAAAGTCTATCATAGTGGAGCTTATTAGAAACGCAGCAAAAAATTACTTTGATATCATGTTAAATATATGATGGGCATCTAACTAATACTAATTGGTGGAAATTTATTTTTTTTAAGTGCTCATGATACTCCAAATTTATTTAACTTGGAAGTTGTTTATCGCCATTGGTTAACACTCTCCTCATAACGTGGGAGTTATTATATTTAAGGAAAAACAAGCTTATCATGTAGCATGTAGTTCATGGACAAAGATTAACAAGTCTACCGCAAAGGGAACACCAAATGGAGGTATGTAGAACTTGCTCTATTCATCTAAATGTGCTAAAAAAAGAAGAAAAACTTTTTGACTATGATTTTATTGTGTATAAACAAACTTCAAAAAAGTATATAATATACCAAAAAAATTCCAAAAAGATATATAAATATTTCCATGTGTTCGGTAAAAAGTTCTTTCTCTGTTAATTGAATATGGCCTTATTTGAAAAGATATTATATAATTGAACACCACGGTGAAAATGGTAATATTCCAAATTTTCAATAAAATGTAAATACTAAAATTAATGATTTATTTTTTGGTCAAAAGGGATAATGACTTATGATTTGTACGTTAAATTTTCTGTATAACAAGTTTATAATAATCTAGAATCTAGCATTGTACAAATTTACAATACAGTAGTGTACTTGATTCTTAATACATGATTCTATAACGAAAATAATATTAAATAATGTAAGTATTGGGATTCAATACCCTAGGATTTTCCCTATACTTTTCTACTAACTCTCCAATAAGTGAAATCTTGATGTTGTTTAGATAGGAGAGAGGACCTAACCTTACCTTTAGATAGTGAACCTTAGTCCCAATCATTGTAGGATTTAAAGTTTCCTACACAAGCCGACATATAAGCTCTCTTTCAAACCCACACATAACATTGGAGTCTAGCTCACTTTAATAGATCATATTATGGACTATCATTTTGTCACTTTAGCAAGACCAAATTATCTTGGCCAGATTTTGATAAAATACAAAAAATTAATAATATAAGCCCACACTTTGATTTTACAAGAAAATGTAACAATCTCCTACTTAGGCTACATTATTTAAATTTAAATTTAAATTTTGAAAAGTAAATTTTTGACTCACATGCTAAAACAAATAAAAACTTTATGGGCTCAATTTTAAAACCAAATTGGTCTTGAGACTACTCCAAGTAATATTTTGTCTAATAAATTTTTTTGACATAGGAAAATAATAGTAACTATACCTATAAAGATATAGCACCAACTATAATCACATATATCACTCAATCCTATCAACGTGAACTCAATATGGTAGTGTAACAATGAACAACAACACTTCCTTGATGATCTATATTTCATGTGTTGTTTTAATTTGTCAATCACTTTATTCTTTATTTTATGCAACCCAAGCTTGCAAGACAAACACCTTATTGTTTATTCAATAAACCTGCATATCTGCCTTACATATCTCAAGATATTTTTTGTGTCAAAGATATACCCTTAAATCTATCAATTTATACCCCAACCTACACGTAAGATTGATATATGTCCTAAGTCTTCTTAAATGCAAAATTGTATATATGCATAAATACTCTATGACTGAATATGATTGAATAATCATTATTCATAATAAATTCAAATACATCGTTAAGGATGTGCTCCAAACAAATTATGCATAAAACATAAAACAATATCAAATCCTCACGCCCGAGTATTTGACTAATTGGTTAGTATATGATCTCCCTACTGAAAGAGTAGGGTTTGTGTAACACCTGACCCTAAATTATCTGTGACATGTCATTCACATGCATTGGATAGCATGTTTGCCTATTGAATTGCCCCGGAAAACTAGTTAAATGACTATATTGCCCCTAGTAATATCATTGAGTCGATTAAACCTCGAACAAGTTCAAATAAGAATTTTAAGAGTGAATTGAGGATTTCACAGTCCAGGGATTACTCAAAACAGTGATTCGGAGTTCGAAGTTCAGTTTGGATTCAATTGAGAAAATTGACCGATTAGGGACAAAACGATCATTTTGTCATTTAAGGATAAAATTGAGATTTTTATAAAAAAAAAAAATTTGATTACATTTGACCAAGAATAATTATATGAAATATAATATAATTATTGGAGCCTAAAATGAAGTTTAGCATTCTCGGTATTTTTGGAGTACAATGGCAAAATGGTAATTTTGCCACTAGAGGACAAAACGGGAATACTTAGAAAATATATTGGTCCCATTTGATTAAGATTGATTATTTAGACTAGTTAGAACATAATTTGAGGTTGAAAAGTGGAAAGAAAATGTAATTCTAGTATATTTTGAAGTATAGGGTTAAAATCAAAATTTTACCATCGGAGGACCAAATTTAATTTTTTAAGAGAATTTAGATCAAATTTGATAAATTGGAGTGTGGTATGAGTTTGAGGAGTGAAAAATATGCTTTTTGGTAATTTTTCAATTTTTGGGGCAAAAATGTAATTTTTGACTTTTCGAGGGTCAAAGTGCAATTTTTGAAAATTTCTCAACCAAGATTTTTTTTGAAGAGTCTAGAAACTTCTTACAATGAGTGGATAAGTGAAGAATGGATGGTGGATAAAAGTCAAAGAAAAAAAATAAATTAATAAAAAATTAAAAAGTATAATAAAATAATATTATTTTATTTAAATGATAAAAAAGCTAAATTTTCAGCCATCTCCCCCAAAAATTTTGGCCTAAGCTGAAGGAAGAGAGAGAAACACAAAAATAAAACCCTAGGTGGAAGAAAATCAAAGAAAAAGTGTGATTTTTCAAGAATTCAAGTGTTTAAAGGTATGATTTTTCAAGTTTAGCTTATGATCTATCATTTCCATGCATTTTTCCTTAGTTTCCATGGTTAGATTTCATGTTTTTGTGGTGGATTCTTGGCTGATCAAATGGGTTTAGAGAGAGAATGATAATGGATTTGGTTGATTTTGAATTATGTTAGTGTTTTAGGTTAGTATAACATGTTAATAAGCAAAATTAGCAAGAAAAATAATTTTTCCTCTTGAAACCCATTTATGCTGAATTTTAGAGGGAGAAATTGGTTGCTGAAAATGATGTTAAATTGAGGAATTTAGGTGTTATTTAATGTTTGGTGAGGTTAGGAAATTAGTGAGAATTTTCGGAGCAAAAATCAGAATTTTTACCCACTATGGGTAAAATCGTAATTTTCAGTCTATGATTGCTACATTGACCCATACTCACTGTAATTGAGCATTATGGATATAATTGAACTATTAGAAACTAAAATAGGTCAAATCAAAATTTAATTGAGGATTTTAGCAATTTAGACGCGTGTAGGCGAGTTGGTCAAATACCGTAATTTAACGACTATTCGAACCATTTTTACCCAATTTTCAAACATGTAGAGTCTGAAATAAATTATAATGGTTGGACACAAATAATGAGATTTTGTGTCATGAAACGTGTATAGGTGGTGGGCTCCCGGATGCGGGAAAAAAAATACGGTGTAGTGGAAATTGAAAACAGGAGTATTGTGCACTCTTGACGAGGTGAGTGGATAAATTATCGTTTTTAATATCTAGAGTGGATTTATTATGAATTTATGCTTTTTAAAGCATGATGAATTTAAAAGTATAAATATTACAATTTTCAATGAAAAGGTATTTCGATGAAATACTGTTTTTGAAATTAAATGTCAATTTTATGAAATTGAGTATATGGAGACCTATTTGATGAATTGTATTAAGTATATACGAATTGAAATCTGTGGTTTATGACATTGGAAAGCATGCTGGATGAATTCTATATTATTGTGAACGACATAAATTGTCTATTGATTTTGATGACTAGATATAATTATATAGGTCATGCTATGCTACTAGACTTTATAAATTTGGTGGACTACGATTAATAAAACACTGCAGTGAGGGTTTGCCGTTGACTGCCTTTAGAAGGAGCATGGTAAAACTTGATAAATTGTTACCTCGGTCGGGGAGGCGCATAGGGGAACTCCCGAGGGGAGGTGCGTAGGGGAACTCCCGAGGTAATGTTAAAATTCTCTTCACGCTAAACTATCACGTGAAGATGAATTTGGTCAATGCCAAGGAATGGCTGTATCTCTAAATGAAATATGTTTATAACAGCCTTGGCGGACTCAGTTATGGTGCCTTAGGCCAATGCATCACTGAGTAAGGATTTTAGCTTAAGCCCGATTCTACGAAAATCATAAGCCCTAATGATTTTATAATTTTGATGATAATTCATGAACTTGAAATAAATTGCTTGAATAGAATTCAAGTGTATGCTATAAAATGTGTTATTACTCAATATTTGCACTTGTCTCCATCTACTCGACTTTAGATGTCATAGATGGTAATTATCTAACTCACTGAGTTGTAAAACTCACCACCTCTCTTCCTGCTTTCAGACTTGAGATCATTGGTAAGCACTCGGAGTGCATATAAAGGCTTGATTGAAGCTGCGTCCTTAGCATACAAAGGTACATAGTTGTATATAGTAGGGCCCACGTGTCATTGTAAACTGATTTGTATATTTGAGTTATTTACATGTTATTATGTACAAATTTATTCTATCCTTACGTTCAGAAAACTGGATTTCGAAATTTTTGAATAAAACAAAAGACGAAAATGCTCATGCGTGGTTAATTACGCATTTCGACTGTTTTAATCTAAAATATAAATTTTATTCTTTAAAAAAAATGTTTCTCAGAAATTATTAACCACGGGAGAGATGGAAAACTGGTACAAGATGCCTTGCGAGGTCTCAATAAAATACTTGGGGATTGAGTACTTATCGGGACGTCGTGTTAGTTATCACAGGCTCGATGGGAGATTCCGGGTCGTGACAGTTTGAATCCCTTTTTCCCAAGTCCAAAAAAAAAAAAAAAACCAACCACATCCAATCCTCCCACTAACTAAGTACATAAAAAGACTTCACAATAACCATGTCAAATATATTTCTTCATATTGATAAGGCCCAGTCCCTTGGTTTGAACTTTCCTATTATCGATATTGGATCTCTTCCATGCATTAAAGGGTTTCCCATTATTCTCATAACTTTCAAAAGTATGTTTTACAAGCTTATCTAAATTCGTGACTAAATTTATGTTTGTATCTAAATGGCAAACTCCGAATCACTTTTCAAATTCTTAAAGTTTGCCCCATTCAAAATCTCAATGGTAGCCAAGTCTTTTATAAATAGGGTGATGAAAATACTCTAAAACCAAAAATGAGTACATCCAAAAGGTTTATGCGCATCATCATGTAAACAATTTTGGATTGAATGCATGACTTGTAATTATAATAACCTTTTCACATAAAATCAATCATTGAGAATATAACATAACTTTGCAACTTACCACCTTTGGATGAATAAACTATTAAAGCTGACCAATCTCCACACGCATGTTTTTATGTGCTACCCTCTAACTTTAATATAAAAACACCACCTATGGACAAATGAATGTACACCAAAGCTAGAGACATCCTTGAAACATATCACTTTGATGACTATGAATTAGCTAGCATAATAAAACTGGCCAATTGACCACTTTGATGACTATGAATTAGCTAGCATAATAAAACTTCTCCCATAATGGGATGTTCCTTTATATTACCCACACAAACTTTATGGTATGATTTCTTTTAATTACCTAAATGTGCATGGGGCATCATGACTCAAAAAATCATACCTACATATGTGACTTAACGTTACGAGATAACTAGTTATTATATCTCTATCCATGTCACAAAATAAACTTGTTGCATTGAAAATTTAAAAAATATCATTTTATAAGGCTTTAGTTATTATAATTTGAACTCTATAACTTCATCGCAAGAGTATATAACATAAGCAAATATCTAGGGAAAGTATATTCTGCCGTTAACCTCCAAGATATGCATATTAATTTTCTATCTCATGCATTCTAAAAATATATCACCCAAAATTCTAGAATAATCAAGTAAGTGCACATAATGAATAAATAAATAAATACCAAACATGCACTAAAAATTAAAAAAAAAAAATTACACAAACAGGTAGCAGTAATAGAGTGGATTAGAATTTCACCAAACAAAAACAATCAAAGCCAATTCGAATTTCTCCATTAAAACACCTTATGACACCTATTCACCAAAATCCATTAAAGCAACATAAATCAAGGGTCCATTTGTTTTTACGTAAAAAATTTTTTGAAAAACGTTTTCAGGACTTATTTGGAAGACGAAAAATTTATTCCAGATGTAAAATGTTTTACTGGTCAATAAGAAAAACATCCATTGACCATGTAAAATGTGTTATGCCTTTGAGAGGCGTAAGATATTTTCTGAAGAATAGAAAAATTGCTCTTATATTAAACCTAGCAGTATATGTTTGATGAATATAAATATATTTTTAAATTAATGAATATTAATATTTAACTTAAAATATTTAACATTTAACTTTAAAAATTTTTAACTTAAAATATTAATATTTAAATTATTCAATAATATTAAAATTAAAAAATATTTTTTAATAAAATCATTCAATGCAATTTAATATTCTTATTTATAAATTGAATAAATCTTACTAATAATTATGACAAAAAAATTATAATAAAAAATATTTCAATAATGATCATTTGACGAATACATATTTACAAATATAAGTTTTGGATGTTTTACACAAATTGATGAATATTTATATTTTTATAGTGTTATGGTAAAAAAAATGATGAAATGGGAAATCCTTTTGAAAATTAGAGCTTACTTTCATTGCAATATGTGGTCAAATGTTTGGAAATTATCATTCTTTATTTTTTTCCATTTTCATTTTTATTCGTAATTTTAATGTGAAAAACAAATGTCACCATTGTTTTGTAATCAACTCTTATTTATCATTTTAGTATCCAAAAAACTCTCCACTGATGGTGAAAAATATTTTCCACGGAATGATTCAAATAATAGAAAACATTTTTGACAGTTTATCCAAACAACAAAAATATTAAAATTTTTTGTACAATATTTTACACAGAAAAAATTCTCACATCAAGTTATTTTCCGATTACTAAATGGAGCCAAACATTAATTGCCTCATGGTTTTAGGTTTCATACCCATTCTTAACCAATTTTGATTTTCACAAAATTTGATCTTTTAAACTCTATATTTTATGCAATCAAAACTTATGTTTTATCCCTATAATATAAAAGATATGTTTTGTAGAGATAAATTCAAACTAAAACACATAAAATATTAAAATTTTAATCTATTCATGGATTGAATTTTAAATTTGAATATGAAACTTTAAATTTTGATTTCTCTCAACACAAGTCAAATCAAATTACAATCTTTATACTAATTTAATCCTTGCATTATAAGAAAAAAAAGTCCTATATATGTTAACATTTTCGGCATAATATTATATATATATATATATATATATATATAAATAGATTTTCTTAGTATCTGAGAATAGATACAGAGCTGATCAGAATGATCAGCCACATACAAAGAGCAGTCCTGCAAACAATCTCCCCATCATACAAAGCTGTTCAGGCTACACTGATATCTGAAAGTAACACACCAAATAACAATACATCACCATATAAAAACAGAACACCTCAAACAAATACACTTGGGACGAACACATAATTTAGACGTAGACACTGTCAAAGGAGGGCACAGGCAGTAGCAGACACAAATAGAACATAGATGTGGGATTGCTTAGATTCTGCGATGGAAGGGGAATTGAATTTCACTGTTGATGGATTGGTGCGTGCTAAATCCAGGCCTTATATATAATTATAAAAGAAGTCATCATATTTCATTCCTTTTCGTCAAACTAATTGGAGAACCAAAGCCGATTGAAAAGCGATTCAGTTCGTGGGAGTCTCATCTCGGCCAGGAGGACCACCTCAGCCGTAGCCGGGGAATCCCCCTGGACTGCAGGATGCAGCATGCCATTTACCCTGTTCGCACGCAGGTGGAGGAGGAGGTTGTCTTTTGTGATGAACGAAATCAGGTGGGCTACCTTCAACCCAAAGAGGAAGGAAGAGAATGGATGCGGAGAGGATGACTACTGGGAGTAAGGCCTTCATTCGGAAGAACAGATGTGCTCTGCTAGGCTTTCACCTTCGCACTTCCATTTATAACGTAGCTGTCTTTTCTTTTTTTCTTTTTTTTTTTTAATTCTAGTACCCAAATAGAAGTAGAAAGTATCCTTAAAAGTAAATGAAGAATTGGAGAGGAGCTAGGAAGGATCATACGATGGTTACTTTTTATAAAAGTTGTAAGAATTTGAACTAAACAAGTGGCTAAAAAGGTTAAATTAGGTTTTGTTTGGCTGTTGTTTTTTTTTTTTTTTTGGAATAATTTGGCTGTTGTTTTTATTATTCATTTTTGCTATATTTTTGCATATTAGAAAGTTACTATCAAAATGAAAAAGCAAAAGAAAAAAGTTAACGGCAAACCATAATTAATTAAAAATAGGAAATTATTAGAATGTGACATCATTTAGAATAACAGGTTTTTTTATTTTTAATTCTTCAAAAATACCGGGAACTTGTCTATTCTTCTTTTTAATATCATATATTTTCTATTTTATTTTTTAATATCTTTTTACTTTTTGGTATTAAAGACTATGGAATATATAAATATTAGACAAAATAATAAAAGGGTTAAATTTAACATAATAATTCTTGGCCAAGAAATAAAACATAATAGCTGCTAAAGTCAAACTGATATTTTTAATCTTCTTGTTAAGTCAAAAATAAACATTCAATTTGAGACAAATAAAATATTTATTTTTATAATTGAACACAATTTCTACAATTTTTCTTTTCGAGTAAAAGTCAAGTTGTAAAAGTAATGACCAAATAACATTTGGTTGTTATCTCTAGGCATAATACCCATTTAAATTATTTAAAAAATTTAAATAAATCTTTATTTTTTATTTCATTTAATCAAATCTGTCGTAACGTGCGGGTCCGAGAACCCGACCGCTAGATGTGGACGAAAATAAAAAAACTTAGGAGTTGCCACCAATCGTATTTTCTAGGTGCGATTGGTCACCTTTTAATTGGGTTATAATCGACAAAAACCTAAATTAATTTTAAGTCCGTCGAAAGAACGAAAACTGATCTACGATTTTCAGATATGGGTTTGAGAGTACTGTTACGTACGGAGAAGGATTAGCACCTCTGTAGCGCCCATTCCGCGAACAGTACCATTTAATCTTAAGTCATCCTATTGTAGCCCATATTGATTTTATTCCTATGTTTCCTTAATCCTTGCTTATTAAGTAATTCTTTATTATGTTGGCTGATTTAGTTTTTATTCGATTTTACGAATGCACATGATGCAATCGTAGAATAATGTTATGATTTGTTCAATTTTTAATAATGAAGTCGACAATCTTTTATTGAAAAATCATTCGAAGACTATCCCAACGCTTTGGTGAAGTCTCGATGTTTTCCTCACCTAGAGATATCCTTGGAAGAGCTCGTCTCTACAAGCTCATCGGGGAAATCCCATCATCGGAATTCTCAGCTCATTTACACGATAAATGTGGCATGCTATGACAGGATAAAATGATGATATTTACATGCACGTGTTTATTGACTTAAATGCCTCGTAATTTATCCAATTATGTGCTTAATAATTTAAATAATTTATCACATTGTTTATATGTTTATTTGTTATTTTTCATTAATTATTTATTTATTATTTATTATTTCATTATTATTATTTTAATATATATTATTTTTTTATAATGATTATTTGAGTTAATGAGTATGAGAGTATAGAGTTCGGATTTATTCCCAACATTTTGGTGAAAATCCGTCTCAAACTCCACACCTAAAGAATCCATCTAAAAAAGGCAACTCTTTACCACTTTGTAGGTGAAATTCTATCCTCAGATCACTTAAAATAATTATTTTATTTTTTTTATAATCTTTATATTTGCATCATATATTTTACTATACTTACAAGAATCTAAATATATTTATATTATAAATATTTCCTTCTCTCCTTTTAAACAACAATTATTTGAGTTAATGGATATTGGAAATATAGAGTTCGAACTTATCTCGACGTTTCGGTAAAAATCCGTCTCAAACTCTGCACCTAAAAAATTCACCCGAAAAAAGGTAACTATTTACCTTTTTTTTTTAAGTGAAATTTTATCATCAGTATTGATCTTATGATAATTATTATATTTTTATATTTATGATTTTATATTAAGTCATGTTATTTATATATTTATTTATTTATTTTATTTTATTTATATATAGAGAAGTTTGTATTAACATTTTATTTCTATTATATACCTAATTTACTTAACTCCTTTCTATGTGATTATATATTTTATTATTATTATTACCTTACTTGGTCTATTTTTTATGACTCATGATATTTCAAAGTTTTATTTTGTACTTATAACACGTATGTGTGAATATATTAAGAAAATGGAAACTATTGCATAATTTTTAAACAAAAGAAAAAATCACAAACATGCAAACTAAAAATTGACAAGCCCAAGGAAAGTCAAATCAACATGCAAGGCAAAAGGCCATTACCTAACGAGCCAAAACAAAGCCAAGACCTTTGGTTTGATGGGCTCCAACCAAATGTCCAAAAATTGATTTTTCCAAGTGAGTCACTAGCTTAGTCCAACCTCAAGGGGCAGCACCGGTCTGCTCCACTTCCAGGTGCTCAAGCCTCGTGAAACGCACCATATGGTGCAATGAAAGCAAGTATGCTCCTGCCAAAAACGGTGCCACTGCTTCTAGCCCGGTATAAAACCCCTTTTTTTTTTCTTCCTCCTTTACTTTCACCTTTCACTTTCTCTCTCTAACTCCAAATGCTCTCTCATCTCTCTAAACCTTCCATCTGCCCATTTCCCCTTCTCTCTCTCTCTCTCCTTCGGCCTCTCTCACCACTGAGCCATCTCTCTTTATCTTCCTTGCACACTGACCTCCCTTTCTCTTTCCTCTCTTGACTGCCGATCGGCAGATTCGCCCCCCCCCCCCCCCCCTCCCATATTCTCTCTTTTTCTGCCGTGTCGACCCCTCTTTTCTTTGCTCTTTTTTTTGGTGGTTGTTATTTGATGATTTTTGTTTTTGATTGTGGCTAGGTAGCTGATTGCTAGATCTAGGGATGTTTTGTTGTTTTTGTTTTTTTTTTTTTGCAAGTGATAGTTGGAAGAAAATGAGGGTTTTTTTTTATTGCTGGAGGATTTTTCTTTTTTTTACTCTTGTTTTTGGTTGCTCGGTCCTCCTAGAGCTTTTTTTTTTCTTTCGGGTTCTTATAGAACCCGATTGTCCAAATCTTCAAGCAATCAACCATGCCTTTTTCAGCTTGAATCCCGGACTAGGGTGGCCTAAGTCAAAAAAAGATCACTGGAAAGTGATTACCGAATCGGAGCATTGAGTGCTCTGACAATAGAGGCCATGCCTCACTTTTTTTTTTAAATTAGTTTTTTAATTTTTATTTATTATTAATTTTGTCATGATCTTAAATTCTCATCGAGCTCTCAGTGTGCACTCATCTCTCAAATGCAAATCAAGACATCGCAAGGCTCTTGTACTAATTTTTCACTTTTTTTTTTTACTAAAAACAATTTATATATGAAAACTATACTTCTCGTAGCTAGAAATAAGTTTAGAAATCTCAAACATTCATTTAAAAGCAGTTTTAAGATTAATAATATTATTTAAAAATATTAAATGAAAATATTTTAATTTCTTATAAAATAATATTTATCAACATATCTGAAAATGATTTTTTACACATGAAAGCAAAATAAATTCATACATACTATAATACAAATAATCATAGTATGTATTTTACTTTTACAATGACACGTGGGCTTAACTATGTACAACTATGTACCTTAAATGCACCGGATTCTGACTGCGTCTAGTTTCTTGATGCTATAGCTATCTAGTGCTTTTCTCGAGCTTGAAATGGATGAAAGAAAGGGTGGTGAGTTTTACAACCTAATGAGTAAACAACTACTATCAAAAATATCTAAAGTCAAGTAGGTGGAGACAATATAAAAACGTTATGTCTCAATACTATTTATAAAGTCAAAATTTGTTCCAATCCATACCAAACAATTTCCTTTCATTTAAAACTTCCAGATTTATGAATTTCTTAAAAACACTTGGCTGATGCCAAAACCTGTACTCAGGGATACCTTGTACCCGGGTATCTAACCGAGACCGTCAAGGCTGTTAAGTGTCCCATACCTATAAACATATTTTTCACATCTAACACACATAGCCGTTCCTTGACGTTGGCTGAGTCTCACTCTCACGTGGTGGCCTGGATGTGAGGTGCACTCAAATCTCACCTCAAGAGATACTTCACCCACCATCTCCCCCCGGGGGTAAGTATATAATTGGGTTACCGTGCCCCTCTCATAGGTAGTCCACGGAAATCCCCACCACTGCAGTGACCATTTAATATACCACTAAACCCATAAAATTTCCAATAACATAATATTGCAAATAAAATTTAATCCAACTTGTCAAGGAAATAAATAATTTATACATTTCATTCCAACACAAAAGTTCTGCCATCATGCTACTACAATGCCATAAGCCAGAATTTCAATTCATGGATATACAACACAAATCACAGTGTACGTCTCCACATACTCAATTTCCTCAAAACAATATTTGATTTGAAAACCAGTATAAATTTTATTTTATAAAAAAACATTTTAATTGGAAATATAATATTTTATAATTTAAATCCACCATTCAATAAAAGCATTAAACAAGTAAAATTACTCTAGATATTTAAGATGATAAATTGTCCACTCACATCGTCACAGGAGTGCACGATACTCCTGTTTTAATTTTCACTACACCTTAATCTTTCCCGCGTCCGAGGAACCCACCACCTATGCACGATTCATGACACAAAATCTCATTATTTGTGTCCAATATAATAATTTATTTCAGGCTTTTCATAATGCATGAAATGCCATGCATCTAGTCCGAATTACCATCTAAATACGGTATTCGATCTAGTTCACCTACACACGTCGAATTGGCTAAAATCTCCAATTTAACTCCAATTGGACTCATTTTAATTTCTAATAGTCCAATTTTATTCACATTATCCACTAACAGTGTACACGGGTCAATTTATCATTCATAGACTGAAAACTACGATTTTACCCCTAACGGGTAAAAATTTTAATTTTTTTTTGCACAAAAAATTCTCAATTAATTCCTACACCCATAATTCATCAAATATTACAAAAATGCCACCAAATCTCAACAATTTGCTAAATTTCTAGCATTCAAATTCCTTCTAGAAAATTCAGCCTAAATAGATAAAATGAAGAACATTTCATTTCTAGTTAAATTTTCCATTCCGTTATTTTTTTTCCTACTTGATTTTTACACCATAAATGTAACACCTGACCCTAAATTATTTGTGATAGGTCATTCACATGCATTGGATAGCATGTTGGTATATTGAATTGCCCTGGGAAACAAGTTAAATGACAATATTGCCCCTAATGGTATGGTTAAGTTAAATAAGTCTTGGATCAGTTTAAACAGAGAATGGAGAATAAATTTGAGAAAACTAAAACCCATGGATTGATTTAAAACAGTGATTCGGAGTTCGAGGTTCAGTTTGGAGTTAATCGGGAAAATTGACCGATTAGGGACAAAACGGTCATTTTTCAATGTCAGGACAAAATGGGGATTTTTAATAAAGATTTTGATTTTTAATGACCAAGAATAATTATATGAAATATAATATGATTATTGGAGCATAAAATGAAGTTTAGCAGTGAAAAGGTGTAATTCTCGATATTCTTGGGACACAAAGGTAAAATAGTAATTTTACCACTAAAGATCAAAACGAGAATTTTTAAAGAGGATTTTGGCCCCATTTGATTTAGATTGACTATTTAGACTAGTTAAAACATAATTTGAGATTGAAAAGTGAGAAGAAAATGTAATTCCGATACATTTTTGAGTATAGGGGTAAAATGGTAATTTTACCATCGGAGGATCAAATTTAATTTTTCGAGAGAATTTTGATCAAATTTGATAAATTGGAGTGTGGTATGAGTTTGAGGAGTGAAAAATATACCTTGTGGCAATTTTCAATTTTTGGGGTAAAAATGTAATTTTACACTTTTTTGTGGGTAAAAATGTAATTTTGTAAAATTACACTACAAATATTTTTGGGATTTGTCTAGAAGCTTCAGGAAATTAAAGGATAAGGGAAGGAATTTATTGTGGCTGAAAAGAAAGTCAAAAAGAAAATAAATAAATAATAAAATAATAAAAAAGTAATTAACATGTGAATTAATTAAATATTTAATATTTAAGTGATAAAAAGCCACAAAAATCAGCCAAAGACATTGGGAGGTTCAGCCTTCACCAGCAAGAAGGAGAAAAAAGAAAAAAACACAAAACCTAAGGGAAAATCAAGGAATTTCAAGTTGTTTTTCAAGATTCAAGCCAAACCAAGGTAAAATTTCTTTAGTTTTATCCTAACCCTAGTTTACCCATGCTTTAGTTCTTATTTTCCATGATTGAATAATGAGTTATCATGGTGAATTCAATTCTGAAAAATGGGTATGGATGATGATTTGATGTTGGAATTGCTTGAATTTAAACTATGTTAAGGTTTAGTGGTAGTTAAGTATAGTTATGAACAAAATTGCAAGAAAAAATAATTTTCCTTTTGAAACCCATTTATGCCGAATTTTAGGAGGAGAAAATGGTTTCTGAAATGATGTTTATTTGAGGTATTTTGATGAATTATGATGAATTATGGATATAGGAAATTAATGGGAATTTTCAGAGCAAAAATCAAAATTTTTACCCACTAGGGGTAAAATCGTAATTTTTAGTCTAGGACTGATACATTGACCCATATTCACTGTAATTGAACATTATGGATAGAATTGAACTATTAGAAAGTGAAATGGGTCAAATCAGAAATTTAATTAAGGATTTTTGTAATTTAGACGCGTGTAGGAGAGTCGATTGGACACCGTGATTTAATGACTGTTCGAACCATTTTTACCCAATTTCCAAGTATGTAGAGTCTGAAATAAATTATATTGGTTGGATACAAATAATGAAAATTTGTGTCGTGAATCATGTATAGGTGGTGGGCTCTCGGACACGCGAGAAATTTTCGGTGTAGTGAAATTAAAAACAGGAGTATCGTGCACTCATGTGACGATGCGAGTAAATAATTTACCGTTTTCAATATCTGAAGTAATTTTATTTGGTTATGTGCTATTAAAATAAATTGAATTTCATAAATGATTTTTTAAATCAAAAAATCGATTTAATAACACTGAGTATGTGGAGACCGGGTTAAATTTGTGTTCATATATTAAAATTGAATTTATAGCTTATGATTTTGGTGAGCATGCTTGGCTGGTTTATTGTGTTTAAAATTGCTTGAATTGCTGTTTGCGGTGTAGGCTGGCTAGTATAAAAATTGCCTTGTTATGCCGTGAAATTTTTAATGATATGGTGGGTTTAATCAGTCGCTGCAGTTGCGGGTTTTCATGAACTACCTTTAGGAGGAGCACGGTAAACTCAAGAGTTATATAATCTCTGTGGGAGAGGCGTGTAAGATAACTCCCGAGATACACAGAGAATTCACTCCATGTCTAACCCCACGTGAGAGTGAATTAGGCCAACGCCAAAGAACGGCTGTATTTTCCAATTATGATATAAATTGTAGCAGCCTTGGCGGACTCGATGGGACACTCTGATCAAGTGTTCACGAGTATAAGATTTGGTCAAAGCCTAATTTTACGAAATAAATCATACGCCTTGTGTTTGAATTAATGAAATTATTTAGCATGATTTTATTAAACTTGGTGTTATGAATTATATGGTGATATGGCATTTTTATATATATTGTCTCAATTTACTCGACTTTAGATGTCGTGGATGGTAGTTATTAACTCACTGGGTTGTAAAACTCACTTCTTCAAATTTCCCCATTTCAGGTTCACAGACAGTTGTAGATAGAGGATTTTGTTGAGGAGAAGGTTTATAGTGATAACCTTCAATGCACAAGTTCATTTTTTTAGATTGTATTTCTCTATTACGGGCTCACTTTTCATTGTAAATTAAATCTTATACTTCAGTTAACTATGTTATTGTATGTAATAATATATTTTGCTTTTACGCTGTAAAAATTATATCCGGATATCTATATAAAAATTATTTTATAAGAAAATATTTTGTTTTATGAAATATTATTATTTTATTCCATTAGATGTAATTTTACTCAAATTTCATGTTTTAGATATTTGATTTCAATTTCGACTGCAAATTATGATATCTTTACGCGTAAGTAACAATTTTTCCAAATTTCAAAATTTTTGACAAAAAATGACCGAAACGCCCATGTATAGTAAATTTTGTCTTTTTCTCTGTTTGAATAAAAAATTGGACGAAATGTTTTAAAGTATGAAATTAATAAATAGAAACTCACAGGGGAGTTGGAAAGACTGGTACGAGAGACTTGCGAGGTCTCGATATAGTACTCGGGGAATAAGTGCATATCGGGATATTGCGGCGGTTGTCACGGACTCGGGGGTGGTTCCGGGTCATGACAATAAATTACCATTTTGCCATCCAATTCTCTCAAAATAACATCAATTCCATCACCACACACACAACACTAAGTTCGGCCATGGATGGTTACTATGGCAAACAAATTTATTTCTTCTAGTTTTGCTTATACACATGCTAAACTATCTAAAAACACTAACATATATCAAAATCAATTATTTCCATCAACTTTCTCTCTCTAAACCCATATGACCAGAATTGAAATCATCCTCAAATCACATGATTCAACCATGGAAAATGATGAAAAATGCATGGGAAAGGTAAAGCACAAGACAAATTTAAGAAATGTTACCTTTTTCCACTTGATTTTTGAATTTTCACCAATTTTCCCTTTAAATTTCTTGGCTAGGGTTTTATTTTCTCCTTTCTCTCTCTTGTTTCTTGCCTGGCCGAATGTTGAAGAAGAAGAATGGGTTATGGGCTGATTTTTTATGCCTTTTTATTAGTTTAATGAAATAATATTATTTTATTTACATTTTGAATATTTTATTAATTCATTTTTTTCTAGCCATCCACTTGTGCTACTTTTTTCACCATGCATTCCCTTTGACTTATCTAAGTCTTAGATGAAATTTCCAGATTTTTTCCAAAGTTTTGGTGGAGCAAATTTTTTAAAATTACACTTTTGTCCCCGAACTTTTCAAAAATTACATTTTTGCTCCAAAAATTGAAAATTTACCATAATGCATAATTTTCACTCCTCATACTCATATCAAACTCTAAATAATTAAATTTGATTCAAAATCCTTTCGAAAATTCAATTTTCGATTCCAGGTGGTAAAATTACCATTTTACCCATATACTCCAAAAATACCGAAAACTCATATTTTTCACTGCTTAATCTTCCAATTATGTTCTAAATAATCTAAATAATTCATCTTGATCAATTTTTGTCAAAATCTTTTTCAAAAATTTCCGTTTTGTCCTTTAATGGTAAAATTACTATTTTACCCTTGTGCTCCAAAACTACTGGGAAATTAAATTTATTACTGCTAATTTCATTTTATACTCCAATAAATCACATTATACTCCAAATAATTGATCTTAGTCAAATGTGATCAAAATCTTTTATAAAAATCTCCATTTTATCCTTAAATGATAAAATGACCGTTTTGTCCCTAATTGGTCAATTTTTTTAATTTACTCCAAACTGGACCTCGAACTCCGAATCACTGTTTTGAGTAATCCCTAGACTGTGAAATTGAGGATTTCACTAAGGGCAATATAGTCATTTAACTTGTTTCCCGAGGCAATTCAATATACAAACATGCTATCTAATGCATGTGAATGACATATCACAGATAAATTAGGGTCGGTGTTATAGCACTACCCCCCTTAAAATAAAATTTTATCCTCAAAATTTCACTTATTGAACTCTAAGAAAAGATGAGGGTATCATCTTCAATTATTCCCACATACTCCATATTTACCTTGACTTGACTATTGCATCTTGTGCAATACCACAATTCCCAAGAGTCATCCTTTTTCCCCAATTGAATCGATACCACCAAGATTGTCACTTAAGACTTGAACTTATTTAAATCACACATACCTCAAATATATTTTGAATTTCAATTCTCACAATATATTAAGAAATTTCCATAACAACATTCTATATAAACTTATTTATTATATTATTCTTGAAACTTTTATTTATACGTCCATCACTTGGTATTTACATCTTCTATCACTATCTTACACCCCCATCTAACTTTTCATTCATTTTCTTCAAGTTGGACTCATGCTTCATTTTTCGTTACTGCAAATACTCTTGTTGACACACAAGTCTGTGGTCTAATAGATGGATATGCCAGGGTGTTACTTCCCACATCAGACTGTACAGTTACTCTCTGCCTCAGGTGTACTTCAAAAGAATCCCTCATCTGCATATCCGTATGAACTAATGGAGGTGGAGCAGCTACCATAGCCCGTCCTAACTGTGGGCAATTACTCCTTATATGACTTGGCTGACCACAATAAAAGCATTTTATGCCCCACCACATCCCAACATGATATCTCCCACATTTTTCGCATTTATTCGAACTTCCGAAACTTTTCTTAGAAGTAGTCATCTCCGATCTGCTGAATCTCAAAGGTTTCTATCGTGATTGCAAAAATAGGGGTCGGGAAGATATTACTGGATCAGAAGTAATACTCCATGAAGCCATCGAGTCCTTACCCCTCTTTGGTGGTTGGCTAAAAAATCCAACCGAATTTCTCCTCTTAGCAGTTTGAGCTCGCATTCTCCTATTTTCGTTTGCGAGCTTCTCGGCCCTTAGAGCCATCTGTATCATCTCCTTATACGACTCCTTGTCGGTCACAAGCATATGCTTCTTAATTTCGTTTCGGAACCTTTCCTCAAAATAGTTGGCCTGATCCTACCATGTCCTCACCAATTCAGGCACATATGTCGTTAGCTCGCTAAAACGAACCTCGTACTCCTTTACCATTGAATTCCCTTGTTTCAAACTTAGGAATTCTCTTTTCTTCTCCTTCTGGTGGAAGGGTGTGTAAAACTGACCGTCGAATTCGTGTAAGAAATCTGTCTAAGTTAGTGGTGTAATGGAACGTGACTTTACTAAACCCTACCACATACGGGCTCTCTTCTCGAGTAATCGTGTGGCCACCATTAGTTTCATCTCATCATCTAGCTTTATATCAGTGAGCATATCCGATACTTGAACAATCCAATCCTTGGTAGTGGTTGGGTCCAAGTCGTCCGAAAAAGAAATACAACCCAACTGTCGAGCTTCCTTTAGTTTCTCTGAAATGGAAACGTCATGTACCGAAGTCGGAACAGGAGGTGGTGGTGGTGGCACTGGAGGTGCTGTCGGAGGAACAACGGGTGGGACTAGATTAGCTTGTGCTTGGCCTGTAATGGCAGCAAGAAAAGTTGCTAATGCTTGGGCTACCTCTGGAGACATGGCAGGGACACCAGGAGTAGCAGTAGGTGATGGAACATCAGCTTGCTCAGTAGCAGGTGCTGCTCTAAAAGAGGATGCAGCCGACTCCCCTTCTACGGGATCTGGCTGATTCCATCTAGGATGACCTCTTCCTCTCCCTACGACTCTAGGGAAAGGTGGACGCCCACATCGAGGAAGCATATTTATCTACAAGAAGAATTGGAGCATGTTTAAGCGACTTAAAATTCTATATGCAACTACATGCAACTAACTTATCTCGATTGGGGTCACACTAACATTGTAAATTCCTTTAAAACAACTTTAAATACCACAAGCTTTAAAATCAAAAACCCTGATCTTTAAATCAAACGCTCTGATACCACTAAGATTGTCACGATCCGAAACTCCCACCGAGCTTGTGACAACTGCCGCAATGTCTCGGTGTGCACTCATCCCCCGAATGAAAATCGAGACCTCGCAAGGCTCTTGTACTAGTTTTCCACTCATTTTTTTTACTAAAAACAATTTATAGATTTTTTTTAATGCTAGAAAATTCACGTAAGGCCCAGCTACCCTGTTAAAATTTTTTATTAAACATAAAAACAAGGTACAAAGAGGAGGAGATATAAACCTGACCTCCCGAATTACAAGAACTCGGGAAAGATGAAAGAAAAGTACTTAGGATAGAATGTTTCATTTTATGATCATTTTCATAATTATGATCATAAAGGGGAAACTCTTCCATGCAACGAAAATCTATGATAATTGCTGAATCAAGATCATAAAAGTAAGAGAACATAAAAATAAAAACGAAAGGTAATTCTGTCCGGTGGAAATTGTATACCATTCTGCACTTGAAGTACCCCTCACTTTCCACCTTATTGTATTAATAATGATGGATTTTGGCTGCGAAACTCATTGAGATGGAATCATCATCAGAGATTTCATCATTTCCTCCCATCGCCACTACTTCTTCCGATGCTAGGTTGAGGAATTTTCCAATTGAAGTTTCCGTGTCCGAGTGTCTTTTGCGCCTTGTCAGAGGATGAAACTCCATATGCACAGAGCTGGACTGTGGGAAGGAGGGAATTGAACTTATTTCCTTGTTATACCAACACTTACTCGAAGCTGACTGCATAGAGGGAGGATTGTGTTCATTCTCTTCCATTCTTTCCCGTGAGCTTGTCTTTGCAGGTGAGATTCGAGTTTGTTCTTCTGGGCCCCGTGGTTGTTTTGAGTTTTCTTCAATTGATGGGCAATATTTTCCACTGCCTTCTAACAAGTTCTCTGACAAATGCATGCCATCCATTCTATTGTCTGCCATCATTTGCACTTCTTTTTGGCGTAAAACTGTTATCCCCATTTTACCTACTCTTGTGGTATTTGTTGGGTCCCACTGGCTCGGCAAAGTGGAGAGAGGACGTGTGTCCGGTTTCTCCGCTACAGGCAATATTGAATCATCAATTTCAACAGCTATGGTTCAACAACCAAAGGCTCTTGGTCCGAAAATTCTCTTTCTGGGCATAGTTCGTCCATGTCAAGCAGATTGGGGTCTGCCATCCCGCCCACTTGCTTTCTTTGACTTCTTCTTTTTTTTTAAAAAAAATTTATGTCCCCTATTCGTGCTCCCCCTTTCCGTTGCTGCATGTTTCTTTCTCATCCTATTCTCATGATGCTTCATTGCACTTCCTTCTTTTGTTTCAATATCGCCTGCATCCAAAGCCTCTCCCTGCTGCTCCGTTTGTTCCTCCTCGTAACGTGGTCTTCCATTTTTAACTGATTGCTGCGCATCCCCGGGCTTTAATTGTGGCTTAAAAAATTGATTTTTTAAGCTTTGACTCGCTCTGCACATGTCCGGGCCCTTACTTAAAAGCCGTTCTCCGATGCCTTCGTCCTTTTTTCCGAGCTGACATTTACCTTCTGCCCCACGTTCTGACCTCTGTACGGCCTCCCATGCAAAGTTGTCGCTGGCTTCAAGGAGTAGTAGTTATTTGAATTTTTTGAATTTTGCTTTGTATTTTCTTGGGAATAAAAATGCTCAAACGTCCCATCATTCTTTTTGAAACCTGCTGGCCCATTTTCCTTGGTTCCCGTGGTCTTGTCTGTGGGCTTTTGCTGGTTTGGTGAGGGAAGAGGGAGGGTACGCGACATGCCACTCAGCTGTTAGTGTCGTCGGGCTGTCACCTCCAGCAGGCGTCATTGGTGTGGTCAACCGTCCATGATCAATAGTTTTTTTAGTGGGCTGCTTGTCCTTTTCTCGTAAACTTGGTTTTGCTGCCTGGCAATTTGTTTCTTTTTTGTTTGATCGGTCAACCTTGTGTCTTTCACTCTCCAATGCGTCGTCTTGTATGTCGAACTCCATAGGGTCTGATCTTTCTCTATCTCCCTCGGCTATCTGCACCTGCCATTTTTCTGCTGCCTTTTCTGTTGCCTTTGGGCTGTCGTTGACGTGGTGGTCGTTCATTTTTTCCTGCTGCATGTCTGTTGCATATTTCTCCATTTGCCCATGCTTTCCAGAATTGTGTAACTGCCCCTGCTCCTCACCTTCCGTTATCTGCTCTTTTCTTAATTTTTCTGCTGCCATCTTAATTGCCTTTCGGCTGTCTTTGGTGTGCTGTCCTGTCGTACTTTTCTGCTGTTCAGCTGTTGCCTTATTTTGCATTTCTGCATGCATACCATAACCGTGAAAAGGTTCCGCGCCTTTTTGTTCTGGTTTGTGCAGCAACGTCCTGTCGTCCTTTGCAGGTGGAGTCCTTTCTTCGTCCCTTCCATCCGAGGCTCCATTTGCTGGGTCCCGTTGTCTGACGGGGGGCCTCGCTTCAGACCTATCATCTTTTGATGTCTCGGATGTCTCGGGCTTCTCTCTTTCTTCTTCGGTGTTGGTTTTGGTCAAAGCATTGTCTTTTTGGTTATTTTCGAGTTGGCCATGCACTCCATGCACGTGATAGACTTCCTGCACCCTATCCTCCACAGAATTCGGCTTTGTTGGACGTGCTGTCACTGTCGGGCATCCCCTCGGATGCTTGTTGCTTTCGCGTTGGGGTGTTGCGTTGTTCCGTTGCTCCTCCATCACTTCTTGGTGGCTGGCCACCACAGCTTCGTGCGATTCATCGGTGATCCGCATCGTGTTTCCCGTGTTTTCCATTACCTGGGTCGACTCTTGGGACTGGTTTTTTCCTTGAGCATGCGATGAATGATGAGTTATTTCTGCTGGTCCGACAGGCAGTGTTTCATTTCGTGGCATCGCCCCGGCATTCCTCTCCATTTTTTGCCCCTGTTTTTCGATAATAAATTGCTCGGCTTCTTCCAATGACCCCAATGTTGCATATCTGTTTAAACTTGAAGCCCGATCTGCTTCCTTAGCTTGTGGCATCTTCTCTGCCTTGCTACTTTCTTCCCCAGCCAGCTTTGCCAAGGTTTCAACCTCCTGCCAACGTTGTTTCAATTTAGCTGGTTCCACCCCACTTGGGTTTTTTCTTTTTTCCATGATAACTGTAGTTCCCACCTCCTTTTCGACCCCATGGTCCATACTACCTGCCATCCCATTCGTAACTAGAAATAAGTTTAGAAATCTCAAACATTCATTTAAAAGCGGTTTTAAGATTAATAACACTATTCAAAAATATTAAATAAAAATATTTTAATTTCTTATAAAACAATATTTACCAACAAATATGAAAATAATTTTTCGCACGTGAAAGCAAAATAAATTCATACATACTGTAGTACAAATAACCATAGTATGTATTTTAATTTTACAATGACACGTGGGTCCCACTATATACAACTATGTACCTTAAATGCACTGGATTCCGACTTCATCTAGTTTTTTGATGCCACAGCTATCTAGTGCTTTTCTCGAGCCTGAAATGGGTGGAAGAAAGGGTGGTGAGTTTTACAAACCAGTGAGTAAACAACTACCATCAAAAGTATTTAAAGCTAAGTAAGTGGAGACAATATAAAAACGTTATGTCTCAATACTATTTATAAAGTCAAAATTTGTTCCAATCCATACCAAACAATTTCCTTTCATTTAAAACTTCCAGGTTTATGAATTTCTTAAAAACACTTGGCTGATTCCAAAACCTGTACTCGAAGATACCTTGTACCTGGGTATCTGACCGAGACCGCCAAGGCTGTTAAGTGTCCCACACCCATAAACATATTTTTCACATCTGACACACACAGCCGTTCCTTGACGTTGGCTGAGTCTCACTCTCAAGTGGTGGCCCGGACGTGAGGTGTACTCAAATCTCACCTCAGGAGATACTTCACCTGTAACACCTGACCCTAGATTATCTGTAACAGGTCATTCACATGCTTTGGACAGCATGTTTGTATATTGAATTCCCCTAATAGTATGGTTAAGTTAAATAAGTCTCAAATCAGTTTAAATAGAGAATTGAGGATGAATTTGAGAAAACTAAAACCCACGGAGTGATTTAAAACAGTGATTCGGAGTTCGAGGTTTAGTTTGGAGTTAATCAGGAAAATGGACCGATTAGGGACAAAACGATCATTTTTAAATTTCAGGACAAAATGGAGAATTGTAATAAAAATTTTGATTTTAATGACCAAGAATGATTATATGAAATATAATATGATGTTTGGAACATAAAATGAAGTTTAGCAGTGAAAAAGTACAATTCTCGATATTTTTAGAACACAAGGGTAAAATAGTAATTTTACCACTAAAGGTCAAAACGGGAATTTTTAAAGAGGATTTTGGCCCCATTTGATGTATATTGATTATTTAGACTAATTAAAACATAATTTGAGGTTGAAAAGAGGAAAAGAAATACAATTTCGGTACATTTTGAAGAATAAGGGTAAAAGGGTAATTTTAACACCGGAAGGCCAAATTTAATTTTTTGAGAGAATTTTGATCAAATTTGATAAATTGGAGTGTGGTATGAGTTTGAGAAGTGAAAAATATGCCTTGTGGTAATTTTTCAATTTTTGAGGTAAAAATGTAATTTTGTACTTTTTCGGGGGTAAAAGTGTAATTTCACAAAATTACACTATAAAAATCATTGGAATTTTTTCTAGAAGCTCCTGAAAAAATCAGGAGATAAGGGCTGAAATTTGACTGAAAGAAAGTCAAAAAGAAAATAAAGAAATAATAAAATAAGGAATAGTAAATTAACATGTGCAAATATTGAATATTTAATTAATTAAGTAATATAAAGCCATGAAAATTCAGCCAAATAACCCCAAATTGGCCAGCCATCAAAGGAGAAAAAGAAAGAAGAAGAACCAAGAACCCTAGGCTAATTTTTCAAGGGGGAAGGGCAAAGATTCAAGTAATCCATCTTGAAAAAGGTAAAAATTTTTAATTTTCTTAGTGATCTAGCTTACCCAATTATTTCTTTTCAATTTCCATGCATGAAATTCATGCTTGCCCAATGAACACTATGCTGACCGAATCTCCATGGGCAGATTTGAGCAAGATTTTGGTTGAATTTTAGCTTGAATTAAGGTGTTTAGGAAGTTTAATTAAGTATAGAAATGAAAAATGACAAAAATAAGCAAGAAATAGGATTTTTCCCCATTTAAAACCTATTCTGTCGAATTTTTCAAGAATGAATTTGCTACTGGAAATGAGGAGAATTAATGGTATTTATATGAATTATGATGAATTAAGGGTGTAGAAAAATTATGGAAATTTTTAGAGCAAAAATCGAAATTTTTACCCACTAGGGGTATTTTCGTAATTTCATCCCGGGACTGAAAATTAGCATCACATTGAGGGACATTAAGTCCAATTGGATATAATTGAGATATAGAAAGTGAAAAAAAAAATCGATTCGGAATTAAAATGAAGATTTTAGCAATTTAATCGCGTGTAGGCGAATTAGGCTGAAAACCGTGTTTAAACGGTTATTCGGACAACTTAAGGTGCATTTCATGCATTCATGTAGAAATTATAGACCTTGAAATCAATTATAATTAATTGATTTGATTTATTGAAATTCATGCCACGCGTAACGCGTAGGGGGTAAACCGTCCGAAAAAGGCAAGGAAATAGCTACGGACGAGCGAGACTAGAGGTATTCGGGACTTCTGACACCTGTGAGTGGATGATTTACCGTTTTCAATATCTGAAGTAATTTTATCTGGTTATATGCTATAAAAATAAATTGAATTTTATAAATAATTTTTAAATCAAAAAATCGATTTAATAACACTGAGTATGTGGAGACCGGTTTAGATTTGTGTTCTTCTATTAAAATTTAAATTATGGCTTATGATTTTGGTGAGCATGCTTGGCTGATTTATTGTGTTAAAAATTGGCATGAATTGCTGTTTGCTGTGTAGACTGGTTATTATTCAAATGGCCTTGTCATACTGTTGAATTTTTTTATAAATTGGGTGGTCTAATAAAACACTACAGTGAGGGTTACCGTGGACTGCCTTTAGGAGGAGCACGAAAAAACCCGATTAATTGTTACCTCGGTCGTAGAGGCGAGTAGGGTAACTCCTGAGGTAATGTTACAATTCACTTCACGTAAAACCACCACGTGAAGATGAGTTTAGCCAACGCTAAGGATCGACTGTATTTGAAAAATTATGAAATTCTAACAGCCTTGACGGATTCGATTAAATACTCTGATTAAGTGTCCACGAGTATGAGATTTGGCTTAAGCTTTATTTTGTATAAATAAAACATAAGCCTTGGATTTTGATAAATAAAATTGATTTGTATAATTGTATTAAATTGATGCTATAGACTACATGATAGTATTGTGTTTTACTTATATTGTCTCTATCTACTCGACTTTAGATGTCGTAGATGGTATTTATCTAACTCACTGGGTTGTAAAACTCACTCCTTAATTTCCCCATTTCAGGCTCACAAACAGTTATAGATAGAGGATTTTGTCGAGGAAAAGGTTTAGAGAGATAACTTTCTGTGCACAGGTTCATCTCTTAGTCTATATTTCTCTATTTTTGGCCCACTTAACATTGTAAATTAAATTTTATACTTCAGTTATCTGTATTACTATACGTAATAATATATTTTGTTTTTACGCTGTAAAAATTATATCCGGATATCTATATAAAAATTGTTTTATAAGAAAATATTTTATTTTATGAAATATTATTATTTTATTTCATTAAATGTAATTTTACTCAAATTTCACGTTTTAGATATCCGATTTCAATTCCGACTTCAATTTATAAAATCTTTACGCGTAAGTAACATTTTTTTCAAATTTTGAAATTTTCGACGAAAAATGACCGAAACGCCCGTGTAGTAATTTTCGTCTTTTTTCCTGTTTTGGTCCGAAAAGGGACAAGATGATTTAAAGTATGAAATAAATAAATAGAAACTCACAGGGGAATTGGAAAGACTGGTACGAGAGCCTTGCGAGGTTTCGATATGGTATTCGGGGGATGAGTGCATATCAGGACATCGCGACGGTTGTTACGGACTCGAGGGTGGTTCCGGGTCGTGACATCACCCACCATCTCCCCCCGGAGGTAAGTATATAATTGGGTTACCGTGCCCTTCTCCTAGGTAGTCCACGAAAACCCCCACCTCTCAAATATAAAATCTTATTTGAATTTTCTTGAATAGTTTAAAAACTTTTTTAAATATTATATCTTATTTTTACTTTTTTTTTTGTTTTAGGAAACAAAAGTAAAGCAGGTGCATGGATATTATAAAAGGAAATAACAATTTTCAAAAGTTAAAAATTAAAATTATATTTTTTCCAAGTAAAAAAAAACATAATTAATTTTTTACTTTCATTTTGATATTCAAAATTATATTAATTGTTACTTTTACTACCAAAATAAGTTTGGAGGTAAGCGAATACTATTTTTAATAGTAGTTAAACCTAACATTTTTATTTATTTTGAAGAAATAAATTGTGTGATTTTTTCTTTATGTAGAATAATTAGGTTAAAATTGGTTTATTATTAATTTTGGTAATTCATAAACCAATCATGTTGTTACCTTATACAATTTATATTTTATAATAATTTTTTAGTAAACAAATACAAATAGTTAAAATTATAACTAAAAGGAGTCTAAGAACTACAAAGCAAATAGTAGGAGTAAAGATCAAATCAAACCCATTGTTGTAACATATGAGTCTCAAAACTTGATCGGCCTAATTAAAAAGAAATCATCATCAATCTTTTTTATTTAAGTGTGATTGGCCATTGTAATTGAATTTATCCTTTCTAATGAGATCCTAAATTTAACTCAAATTCATTAAAAGGGATAGGTTTAAGTCTATAAATCAAAATTGAGATTAAAAGTACAGTTACGCATTGAAAAAGTATCAACACCTTCGCAACATCCGTTCAAAATAGTATCAATTAATCATGTTCTATTGTATTGTTTTTCTTGACAAATAGTCCTTGAGTTTATATTTAATTTTATTCCCCTAAATTATCATTTTTTTTGTTCTTTTTCCTTTCTTCTAAATATTTTTTTTTTCATTTTTTCTTTTTCTTTTTGTCCATTTTTTTAAATATTGGAGACTTTTCTAAGTTCTCCCAACACTTTTGGTGAAAAGTAAAGAAAGTCTCTTAACTTTAGGAGAATTCAAGAAATCATTTATTTTCTTGAAGAGGTTTCCACATCGTTGGAGTATTTGGATGACTTATGCAGAAGATTTGGATTAAATCATTTATTCTTTCTTATTTCTTTTGTTCTATTTCCTAAATTTTATTCTGAAGATTTTTCATACCTTTTTCATATTTTTATTATTATTAAATAAATGAAAACCTTTGATATAGAAATTTTTCTTAATTATCCAACACATTAGATAGAATTTAAAAGAATTTTCTTACTTAGGAATTTTCAAGAAAATTGTAACTTGCAACTTTTTTGAAATTCCATAATTGGAAAATTTTATCTATTTGCAATCTTTTTTATTTTCTTTAAAAAATTAAATGAAAACCTTTGGTTTTGTAAAATCTTACAAATTATCCAATACATCTTGTAGAACTTTAGAAAGTTTTCTTATCTAGAAATTTTCAAGAAAATTGTCACTTCAAACTTTATAAAAATTCCAAAATTAGTTATATTTTCACTTGCTTGTGTAATTAAAATAAAATGTATAAGATGTTAACAAATATCATTATTTAATTAAGAATTTTTCACAATTTTATTTACTATACATTAGTTTTATTGTGGACATTTTTTCTGTAATTATTTAGGAATAGCCTTCTTTGTGAAAATAACTTTTGGGATTCCTTCCAATAGTTTTGGTAAGGTTTCAAAATTTCTTTCATTGGAAAATTTGAAGGAAATTGCCATTTGCAGTTTTCCTAAAAACCTTTTTTAAGAGATTTCTTCCTAAATAATTACTATTTTTAAATAAAAAATTTATTTAAATAGGAATTTAATTCTATCCTGTTACTATCTTTAACAATTTTACAAATTAAAATATGAACATTAAATAAAAAATAAAAGAAATTAAGTAAACAATAAATCATGGGCTAGGAAAATATAGCCCAAATTTGTCCAAGGTATTCCACCGTTGTTGGGCCAAATTTTTTAGAAGCAATGATGTACTTTCTCATTTCCCCATGTCTACTTACAGACCTTTAGGGGACACTTAGGTCCTTTCCTCGCAAAATTGCAAAGAAAATTATACCCTTGCTAAGAAACCCTCACAGCACGTTTGGTTCGCGGAATAGACAGGAATAGAATGGAATAGGTATTCTGTGAGAATAGAATAGAGTGGGAATAGAAAAGAATAATTATCACTTTGTTTGGTTCAGTGAATGGAATAGAGTAGGAATGGCTATTACTACTTAATGTAATGTTTGGTTGGTAGAAATAAGATTGGAATAAGAAAGGAATAAATAATAAAAAGACAAAAATACCTTTTATTATATATATAATTATTTATTTATATTTTATTTTTTAAATATTAATAATTAATAATTTAATTAAAATATTAATAATTAATAATTTAAATATTATTATTTTAATATTATTTAATTATTAATATTTTAAATATTAATATTTTATCTATAATTTAATATTATTATGATATAAAATATTAATATTAATATTTTTATTTATATTTATTAAAAATTTAATATATTAATAATTTAATAAATAAAACATTAATATTTTAATATTTTAATCATATTAAAATTAATAATGTTTAAATTATATATAAAATATTAATATTTTTATTTTTATTTATATTCATTAAAAATTTAATATATTAATAATTTAATAAATAAAACATTAATATTTTAATATTTTAATCATATTAAAATTAATAATGTTTAAATTATATATAAAATATTAATATTTTTTATTTTTATTTATATTCATTAAAAATTTAATATATTAATAATTTAATAAATAAAACATTAATATTTTAATATTTATAAATATTTTTTCTTTTTTTTTTACTTTTTCTTTTTTTTTACTCGTTTCTTTCTTCTTCACCAGGTCCGGTCGCCGGAAAGGCGACCGGTGTCATTTTGCGCCGATCTGGCGCACCGTGTGGCCGGATCTGGCCACTAGGACGCCAGATCGGCGTTTCCCGACGTTGGATCTGGCCATGGAGTGCCAGATCCAACCGCGGGATCTGGAGGGGAAGCACCAGATCCGGTGCTTCCCGTGGCGAGATCTGGCCTTTGAGGCCAGATCTCGGTGGAATCTGGTCGGAAAGGTATTCTATGGACCCTTTCCGACCACATTCGGTCATGAAAGAGGGAGGAAGAGGGAGGAAGAGGGAGGAAGACCGATGAAGCTCGGTTGAGAGACAGAAGGAGGAAGAGAGAAAATGCGAAGAGAGAGAAAATTAAGCTTTTATATGGACATACTTGTAATTAACCAAAAGTGATGAGGGTATTTTAGTCTTGACATATTATTTGCTATTCCTTAAGGCACGGAATAGCCATTACTGGGGGGGAGACGGTAATGGCTATTACCGTGTTCTCCCCTATTGCAAGGAATAGGAATTCCTTAGGAATTCCTATTCCTTGTGCATTCCGCCAACCAAACGTCGGAATGGCTATGCCATGGGAATAGAGGGGGAATGGCATAGCCATTCCGCCAACCAAACATGTGACACAGGTCAAGGCTATTTAATATATTATTTGAGATTTTTTATATAATATATTTTTTCATCAAATTTAAAATAAGATGACACATCAATTATAAATTTTTTCTTTAAATATAAATTTAATCAATATTTATAGGTCTAAATTAACATTTTTTTTATTATCCGAGAATATGATAAATGAAATAGGAAGAGGATATAACTTGGTTTTTTCTAATTTCATTCCGTTGACATATCAAAATTCATTGTCTAAAAAGCAAATGGAGACAGATAGAGTAGTATCTTTAGATGCGAAATAGTTACTTCTAATTGCATAGTCTAAGCTCACAATTAAAAAAAAAAAAGAAAAGAAAATTTAACAAGCAAACCAGCTCAAACCAGAAAGATAGAACCAATATCTAACAATCCAAACTATAGAACAGATGCATCATTTATATGTTGTCCTAAATTTGTTAGTATTAGGAGAATTACTGCTTGGGACAACCACGTCTGTGCGCTCCAGCACAGCAAGGGCACGTCGATTGCATATTACACCATCCTTTCCCTGGTGGTAGTAAAGGAATATTGCATACATGTATCTTTGCATTCTCATTCCAGTTTGAATTGGCTTGTTCTGTTCGCGATATGAAAATTGAAAAATATTATTGTCTAAATTCATGCAAGGAAGAATGGAAGATGGACTAATCAATAAACATGTAAAATTAAAATGGTTATTAATAACTCATTTAATTTATATATGTTCCATGTGTTTAGTATTTAAAATTATTAAAAATAACATGTAAACAAAAATTTATTGAGCACAATAATCTGATCACATGATTTTTTTAAATAAATAAAAAATTTGTATTTAACAATATTTTAAATTTGACTTTAACAAAGACTAAATGGACTTTAAATCCATTTTTATTATTGAAAATCAATAAGTTAAAAATTATTTTTGCAATTTATATTATTATTTTAGAATTAAATGTAAAAAAAAAAAAGATTAGGATGCAAAAGGAAACTATTTTATAAAAAATTATGAAAACATAATTTTTTAGTAACAAAAAAGATTCATTTTTTATTTCACTTATATATATATATGTTAGAATTAATATTAAATTTAGTGAATTGTTCTACTTTCATTCTAACCATTTACTTGTACTCTATAACAACTTTTGAAATGTAATATAAAGGAATCAACAAAAATATTGAGGACGGAAATTTTTTTAAGATGGGTAATGATAGAAAATATTTTTTATAAAATAATCCAATAGTAAATATTTGTGACCGTTTATTTAAATAATTAAAAATATTAAATTTTTCAATAAAATATTTTACACAAAAAGATTTTCCTTCATCAAGTAATTTTTCGATTACCAAAAAAACAAAATCAAAAAAGAAAACACTCCTTATATCTTAATTACGTAGAAGTAAAAGAATTATTTATAATATAAAATTAATAGGCAAACAACTGATCAATGCCATAAAATAGTAATGAAACATCAGATTTCTTGTAATAGTTATAACAGATATAAAAGCATAAAAATAGATGAGAAAGTAATTGTTTTCACCTGGTCAATTAAACGGATCCCCTCCACCTGCTACAACTCCCGAACATGATAAGAAGCGGATTAGGATACAAAAACAAACTACATTTTTGGAAATATAATTTGTTAATAGCAAATTGATTGACTTATTATTGCTTTTTTATAGCAAATTATTCCACTTTCTAGTTTCTACCATTTACATGTACCCTATTGCAAAATATATAGATCCGAATGTAATCGTCTCACTGTTAATAAATGAATACTGTGCTCCTAAAACTCGAGAGATCAGGAGGAAGAAGACAATGAGGAAGGCCTTCGTTTTGGGAAACTATATATGTCGTGCTTAATTAACTCTTGAATTATATTTATAGAAGGGTCGCTTTAATGGAATATTTTCGTACGTCCCAAATTAAGGAAAAGCGAAAGCCTCTGAAAATAAACGGCGGGGTTCTAATTTCCATGGATGTTGGATAACTCCAAAACTTTGGAGGCATGGACCTATGGAATGAGAAAGGAATGATGAGTGGGTTAGAGTCGTTTCCCAACCAACCGACCCAAGGCAAAAAAAGAGAAAATTGGAAGCACCAAGGACAGGAGGTCTCCTTTGGTCTAAAGGAGCCAACGGATTGTCACCTTTCCTCTTTTCTAAAGTCTAAATAAAATTTTGCTTAAACAAAATTTGACGCGACTATTACATATGGATGAAAGAGAAAAATAATATATTTGTGTTTCTAAACTGTAAAAAATTTTAATTATAATACTTAAAAAATTTTTGAATTATTGAAACAAATTTAAATAAATTTTTATTTTCTATTACATTCAATCAAGTCTTTTTATTTTGATCTAAATAAACTTTTATGACTATTAATTAATTAACTATTGTTAAAATGTCTTTTATCATTTTGTGTCAGTGAGGTTAATATGACATTTTGATATATCATAACGAATGATGACCTGATATGTTAAAATGATATAATGATATGATCATATGACATTTTCACTCTCTACATCAACATTATATAAATGTCGTGTGGGTATAAAATGATAATTAATATTTTGATTATGACTATTAGTCAACTATTAATCCTAAGAGCTTATTTGACTTAAAATAAAAATACTTGGATTTAATTTAAGATAATTAAAAAGTAAAGTCTTATTTGAATTTTTTTTGAATTGTTTAGAGAACCATTTTAAGTATTATGTCAAATGTTTAAGTTATTACAATTGGGTAGTTTTTTTTCAAATGTATGTGAAACAAAAAAAAAAAGAAAAAAAATGTCTTTTTGTAGAGCCTATAGTTTTATACTTTTTATTAGTACATCCATTTATATTTTTTTTTCACGCATTTAGAAATTAAGAAAAATTTGGAGAGTTTAATGAGGCTTTGTTCATAAAAGTCTTTTCCTTCAGGGCTAGTCTCTTGACTTTGGTCTTGTTGCTTGCTTTATCAATGCTAGAGGTTCATGGAGGAATGACATAAATATAACAAATCAGCCCCCTTCTTAATTATCCTCCTCTTCCTCCACTCTCTAGTTCTTCCTTTCGTTTTTTTGGTTTTTCCTCAAACCTAGATTCTAACATTAGGCTAGACAGCTATCATCATCCGTCGTAGTCGCAAAAACCCAACTTCTTCTTCCTTGTTGAAAAAGAAGAACCGAGAAATAAGGAGAAAGAGGGAAATAACTTAATGCAAGAAAAAACCTTGCTTCTTATTTTTCTGGTCTAGAATAAGAAGTGATGTCTTGATTATCATCTAGGGAATATGAATATAGATTAAAAGAAGCTTGGCTGATTGAGATCAAGGCACAATGGTGTTGAAGGAATGCTTTGCATAAGCAAAACGGAGTAAAGGAAGAATTCATGTGACTCCTATGTGACTTGAGGATTTCATATACACGTGTATATTTATTTTAATTAACTACTTTTATTAAAGCTATAAATATTGGTTAATTGAAAGTTAACTAAACTGAAGACTTTTCATTATTGTTATCAATGAGTTAGGAACTGGGTATAAAAACCCTCAGTTGTACTCTCTCTTTTTTTCTTAACGAAAATTCATCAAAAGTTTCCAACATTAGTCAAGAACTTTTCTATTCACTCTCGACTTCTCATATAGTATCAAAGCAAATTTAGGGTTCCTGCTATGATTCTTCTCTAATTTTGCTTTGATTTGTGTTGAAGTTTCAACGATATTTAGCTTTTCTTAGTTGTACGAGCTAGATTTTCTGTTTTAGAATTGTTCTCTTATTGAGAATTTCTTGAATCTTGCATTGATTTTGTTATTTCTTGAGTCATTTGTTGTTGAAAAATGGAAGATACTACCATCCAAAAACTTTCTACAACCTCTGTAGAGGATTCATAATCGCCTTATTTTTTGCATCACATGGATCACCATGGATTAGTTATGATCTGTAACGACCCCTCCTCGATTACTACCGGTGTTCGAGACTTCCGGGAGATCTCGTCAAGTCCTGAACAAGTCTTAATGAAATTTCTCTATAACTTGTTATAGACGACTACCAATCCATGTTAATGCTTAATCACATATATTCTCGTGTCATGATTTGAACCATAGACATAATGAAACAACTCAATTTTTAAATCATGTAGTCATATATATATATATATATATACATACAATGGAGTCTAAAATTTCTAATTTGTCATTTATATAAAAACCAATATCTATTACACATTAAATTGAATGGTGCTACAACACTACCTCTAACAGCGGAACGACTCGGAATAGAAGGCTAAGAAGTGCAGTTACTTACATTGCAATAAGTGTCAGAGTGCTTAACAGTGCATTGAGGGTTTACTTATCTACAAAAGGAAATAAGGGGATGAGTCTCACAAACTTAGTGATTGTAGACTCCGTGAGTAGGGTGTAAATGGAAAACAAGCAAACAGTAGATCGGTTTGAATATTAAAAGGAAGTTTGTGCCTTGTATAAAAATTGAGAATTTCTTATAAGTCGTAATCATCCAAGAAGTATACCAAATCAAGGTAAGTAAAATTTTCCACATCAAAATAAGTTAATAACCATATTCAAATCAAATCATTTCAAATATCATTTTAAATCTAGTGTTTGTAAAAGATTTCTGTCGTCAAAATCATTTCACGAATTACTCAAGTCAAATCAATAAATTTAGAGTAAGCTCTCGTAAAATTAAATATTATTTAAAATTATGCACATATCATAACTCTCCTCATACAATAGGAGTTAAAATTCATTTCACAGTAGAAATAGGGGAGTTGCAAAAAAATCATCTAGTTTCGTTTTCACTATGCAAAGGATTACTAGTTTGAAAACCCAAAGAGATGTCACTCTCGAGTAGGTAATAGCAATATAAACTCATGGTCCCACTACCACATAATAACATCCGGGAGCATTACTTTCACCAGATTCTCACATGCCATGGTAGTCTCAACGATGTTGGCCGATATTGAAGAATCAAGTGGTCGCAACCGTGTATATCTCTAATGGCCTAGCCACATATATATATCACAAGCTGTGGCCCCCGCCATGCCTATCCTTCGTAGGTGACCCAAAGATTCTCTAGCTAGAGCTCACTTGTGCACGAGAGTCACACTTAATCGAAGTGACAGCCGGCCTACTCTCGAATCTCTCGATTTATAAAACTATTTTAGAAATTACATTATGTCCTTAAAATCTCCTTTCGAAACTATTTCCAAAGCATTCAACATAGAGGCATGATAAAATCCATTATTATTCTTATAACATAAAATCTGTGCATGACTTTGAAATAACAATTCGCATGGTGAATATGCATTATAATAATGAATGTACACCACACAAATATAAGGCACATTTTTTATATAAACCATCTTGAAAAGCTTGTTTCTCAGTTTAAAATACTTTACGTATAATTTATACATATATATTCAAAACAAGTTTAAAAATCATAACAATCACAAATTTCTTAGAATTCTACCAACTCATGCCTTTTACAATTTTTGCATGTAAAATAAACTATACGTGTATATATATATATATATATAGACATAATTACAAAAATTTTAAAATAGACACCTCTTACTTACTTTATGATAATCGGATACTATGTCATTATTTCTACTTGTCGAGTGCGTGTTACTTCGTTCGACACGCCAGCATAGCTCACTTCTTTTATTTTTGCATTTTCACTTTTTCTTTCACTTTGAACCCATTATGCACCCACGGATTTGGTGGTTTGTATGTCACCAATCTTTGCTTATTTCTCTTGAATTGGGTACTCTAGAATCCCACAAGCCGAATCC
Organism: Theobroma grandiflorum; assembly: GCA_036013995.1. Classification (NCBI taxonomy): domain Eukaryota; kingdom Viridiplantae; phylum Streptophyta; class Magnoliopsida; order Malvales; family Malvaceae; genus Theobroma; species Theobroma grandiflorum. Next base: position 11,997,753 of record CP142132.1, on the reverse strand, counting down.
TCCATTTGCATGTTTCTTTTCTTCTTTGTTTTTCTCTCACATGATGGATTGCTAAAATCATTCACCTTTCCATGTTTGTCTTCTCTCTTTATTTATTTATTTATTATTATTATTCTTTTTGTTTATCATTTTCTTTACCTATTTTCTCTCTTTACAGTCGATTTCCTTTCCCTTTTCTCTAACCCTAAAATTTATTTTCTCTTTCATTGCTAATCGACCACCCAACTAGATAACCTTTTTTATCGGTCACCACAATACTCGGCTCTTTCTCTCTCTGTCAGTCACCACAAAAATCCAACTCTTTTTCTCTCTTCGCCAGTCACCACAAAAACAAAAACTCTTTCTCTCTTTTCAACCAGTCACCACAAAGCCCAGCTCTTTCTCTCTTTTCTGCTGGTCACCACAAAACTTAGCTATTTCTCTCTTTTCCTTCCTTTCTTTCTTTCTCTTTTCTCTCATTCTCTTTCTTTTCCTTTCTCCTTTCCTCTTTCTTTTCTCCTTGGTTTTAGTTGGATTTCCCCCTCCACTGTTGAGCCTCACTTGTTTTTTTTTTTCTTCTTTTTATTCTCTCTTGCTCTCAGTGAATGTGCAAAGACTTCATTCTTTTTTTTCTTTCCAACCGACTCATCCTCTTTTATATCTTTGTTCATCTCAGTGGTCAGCCCTTACCTTCAAATGCATGATTTAAAAATGGTTTTTGACTCCCTTTTTGTCTCCAATAAAATCTGATGGCTAGAAGAAAAAAACAAAAATTTATTATGTGGTGTTTACAAGTGGGGCCGACATGACAAGCTTACTTGTCAATGTCGCCCCCCCCCCCCCCCCCCTTTTTTTTTGCTTTCACTTATTCACTTGGCCGGCCCCTACCAATTCCATACCTAGCTAAAAAAAAAAGATTTTTAACTTATTTATTTCCCACATGGGCGGCTGCCCGAGCTATCCCCTTTTGCCATTTTTTTTATTTCTTGATATTCTTTTCTTTTCATTTCTTTATTCATGCTCCTTGTACAATTTATATTTTTTTAATCATTCTTTGGCCCATTCAAATCACATGTTTATCTCATATTCTACATAATCCAACCTTAATTGGTAAATTCCCATTTAACTTCAAATATTAAAATTCGCACATAAATCCTCAAACTTTTTTTTATTTACCATATAACATTCCAAACTTTTATCTTTTACAATTTGGTCTTTTTAACACATTTTAAATTCCAATTTCCTTCTATTCTTCTTCCTTTACACATATAAAATCAAAATATCGAAGTTGCACTTCAATGCGATATCACCATAATATTTAAATATTTACTTACCCGTGCTAGCTTGATTTAATAAAAACGCGCAATCTCTCTTACGTCATTCCTCTCCAAAATTCATTCTTACTTTTTCTCCTCCACTTAGATTGACCATATAATCCTTCTTCATGACTAATTCCAATATCCGATAAAATATTAATATTTTAATATTATTTTATTTTAAAATTTTTCACTTGTCTCCTCTAGTCCCGAAATGTCTTATTATGTCTCGATTATTTAATTGTTATTTTCAAGCGTGCAGAATATTTTACTCTTGAACGTTCTTTTCACCTTTTATCACTCTTTGGCACATAAATTCACATCAATTATTCCTTCGTCTTACCAGGACAGTTATGTTAACTACTGTACGAGAGTATGAGGTGTTACATGATCAATCCTAAGCTCACTTCAAGAAACTATGTAGCTTGGAGCAAGTCATTTATGCTAGCCTTATCAATTAGGAATAAAGTTGGATTTATAGATGAGACTATTCCTAAGCCAGCTAGTACCAATTCACTATTTAAAGCATGGATTAGATGTAATAACTTGATTGTGACATAGCTTCTAAAATTTATAACACCTCTTATTGCATCTACTATTTTTTATATGGATTATGTTGTTGAAATTTAGAGCACATTGAAGCAAAATTTTGCTTAATCAGCTAATACTAGGGTATGTAATTTGTAATATAACCTAGGTAATGTTAAACAAAGAAATAGATATATGGATTCTTTCATAGAACTTGAAAGAATTTGGGAGGAACTAAGAAATTTCAAGCCTCTACCACAATGTGAGTGTGGTAAATGCAATCCAACCTGCTTCAAGAAGTATTATGATCAATATAAGAAAGATATGGTGTTTTGGTTCATCAATGGATTAAATGATTCTTTTTTAGCCTTGAGGACTGAAGTTACAATCATTAAGCCATTTCCTACTTTAGACAAGGTCTATAATTTGGTCTTGAGGGAAGAAAATCAAAGGAGTTTGTTGAGTAGATCAAATCCTGTAATAGAATCCTTTACTATGGCAGTAACAAGTGACAATAAGAAAAAAGGAAAATTATATTTAACTTGTAGGCATTGTGGCAAAAAGGGGCATGTGAAAGAGAAACATTTTACGCTCATTGGTTTTCTTGAAAATTTGAAATTCACAAAAGGAAAGGAAATTTCAAGAAGAATGGCATATCTATAAATAATGTTTCTGCTAATGTTGGTTCTAACTTTGTTGGATAAATTTTTACACAACCAAGCCAAGAAGAAGAACTCATTGGGTCTAACTCCATGTCCCAGATGTCTCTCATCAAGCATCAACTTTAGAAGTTAATGGCTTTCTTCAATCAAGGTAACTTTGGCATTGATAATGTTGCTAAAATTATGTCCAACACTCAGCAGCCAAAGTCTTCACTCATTAACTCTACAATAGTAGGTATTCTTTCTAACCATTTTTTTGCTAGGGCAATTAATAGTCATTCTAATAAATATTCACATGTTCACAATATCATGATTAAGCCAAATTCCTAGATAATGGATACTGGAGCAAGTGATCGTGTTTCTTATTCTCTTAAAAAATTTACTATTGCATATCTTGTTCATAATTGTTTTGTACAACTACCTCATAATGTTCAGGCAACGGTCACACACAAAGGAACGGTTAGGTTGACATCTTTATTGGTTTTTCAAAATGTCCTTTGTATGCCATCATTTAATCTTGTTTTGATGAGCAAATTAACTCATTCTAAACAGAACTGCCATTTTTACTAATACATGCTGTGTTATCCAGGACCTCACCTCTTAGAGAGTGATTGGGGTTACTAAAGTCAAATCAAGGTTGTATTTTATACAAGATAATCAAGATTATCAGCATCTATCCAATTATAACATTGATAGGATTGTAAAATTTCCTTCTATAAGTTTTGCTAATGGTTGTAAAACCATTCATAATCAGTTTGATCTTTGGCACTTTAGACTTGGCCATTTGGCTTCAAACAGAATAAGTGTGATACATCAACAATATCTAATAGTTCTAATAGTTCATTGTACAAGTGTGATTTGTGATATGTCATTTTGCAAAACAAAAGAAATTGCTCATGTTCAAAATACAATTTCTGCACTTAAACTTTTGCATGCTGATATTTGGGGGCCTTATACAATCCTTACTAATGGTGGTCATCATTATTTTCTTACATTGGTAGATGACTTTTCTAGATTTACCTGGTTTTTTTGTTGAAAAATAAAGCTCAAGTTTTTGTCATTGTACCATATTTTTATAACTATGTTAAAAATTAGTTTTCAATCACCATTACGTGTATACGTTCAGATAATGGCAATGAATTTCAACTCACTGATTTTTTCAACTTAACAAGTATTGTACATTATTTGTCTTGTACTAAAACACCACAATAGAATGGTGTTGTTGAATGCAAACATCAACATCTTCTTATTATGGCTAGAGCCTTGGTATACCAGTCTAATTTACCTATTCGTTTTTTAGGGGGATGCAGTTCTTACTACAGCACACATTATCAATAGAACACCTTTGAAAATTCTTCAAAATCAGTCTCCATTTGAGTGTCTTTATCATAAACAACCTTGTTATGACTATTTTAACATCTTTGGTAGTTTATGCTATATTTCTACACTAACACAACACAGGACAAAGTTTGACAAAACGCCAATAAATGTGTATTTCTTTGTTATCCTAATGGCACCAAAGGTTATAAAGTTTTTGACATTGATGCACAAAAGGTATTCATTTCCAGGAATGTGGTTTTCTATGAGCATGTATTTCCTTTTCAATGTATACAACATACCATAAATTAGTTTGACTTTCCTCAAACAGTTGGTATGCATGATTCTGTTTTTGACTTTTTTTTTTACTTTAATACCATTAATTCTAATTCTCTTGCTACATTAGTTGCTGAGCCACCTATATCTCAATCATCTTTACCTACTAATATTGCTTCTACATCTAAAAATGTACTTTATGTTGGTAATTAATCCAATTTTCATTATTTTCTCCTACTCCACATTCAGTTCCAAGTTCCAATTCCTAAATTTCATATCCTGTTGTTAATAATACTAATAATATTAGGAAAAGTACCAAGATTAGGCATGCTCCTAAATATTTAGAAGCTTACCAAATTGATATGCCTACTCACATTAGTAATGTCACTGCCTATCCCATTACTAAATATTTGTCCAATAGCCAATTATTTCCTACACATAAGGCCTTTACTGTAGCTCTATCCCAAATTTCTAAGCCTACTTCTTACCATTTAGTTGTCAATAGCCTTCATTAGAGAGATGCCATGGATGCTGAATAGAAAGTTTTTGAAGATAATGGTGCATGGTCAATAATCCTTTTGCCTCCTAATTCTCATGTCATTGGTTCCAAATGGGTTTATAAAAAGTCAAGATGAATGTTGATGGGAGTGTGGAAAGGTACAAGGTTCCTTTGATAGCTAAGGGTTATAATTAAAGAGAAGGGTTTGATTACCATAAGACTTTTAGTCCAGTTGCTAAGCAATCAACATGATGGTCTTTATAGCTTTTGTAGTAGCATAAGGTTGGTATTTGTCCCAACCGGACATCAATAATGTTTTTCTTAATGAAGATTTGGAAAAAATGTATATGAAACTGCCTCAAGATTTTTTTCTCAAGGGGGAGTATCCACCTAGCACTCAATTAATGTGTAAGCTTCATAAATCCTTGTATGGACTCAAGCAAGCTTCAAGGTAGTAGAATTTAAAATTCACTACTTCACTTCTACATTTTGATTTCAAGCAATCCTTATCAGATTACTCTTTATTTACTTGAACAAACAAGAATGGTGAGTATATTGCTCTGCTAGTTTATGTCGATGACATATTGATTGGTAGTGCTTTAGTTCAAGCATTATGTGATGTTAAAGCTTATCCAAGTTCTCAATATAAGTTGAAGGATCTTGGAGCAGTAAAATACTTCTTAGGGCTTGAGGTTTCAAGATCGAAGGAAGGCATTTCCTTGTGTTAGAAGAAATATACTTTAGACCTGTTAAAAGAGTTTGGTTTGTTGGGTTCAAAACCAGTGACAACTCCAATAGACTACAACCATAAACTAAGGAAGAAAATTGATGCAAATATAAAGGTTGATTCAACAGGTTATAGACAATTAATCAGCAAGTTGCTTTACTTAACCTTTACAAGACTTGATATTACTTATGCTGTTTAAGTACTTTCTCAATTGATGGATTAGCCAACTAAAAAGCATTTGGTTGCAGCACATGGAGTATTAAAGTACTTGAAATCAACACCAGGTCAAGGTATATTAATGAATGCATATTCAAATTTAAAAATTACTACTTATTGTGATAGCGATTGGACTGGATGCCCTGATTCTCGAAAGCTAGTAACAAAGTATAGCATTTTTCTTGGTAATGCCTTGGTTAGTTGGAAATCCAAGAAGCAATCAGTAATAGCTCGAAGCTTTACTAAAATTGAATATAAGTCAATGGCATCAACTTGTTGTGAAATGATTTGGTTGAAGAATTTTTTGGCTGATTTTGATTTAAATCAAGATAGAGCAGTAAGACTTTATTGTGGTAATTAGTTAGCCATCCACATTTGTAAAAATTCAATTTTCCATGAGCGAACAAAACATATTGAGATGGGCTACCACTTTATAAGAGAGAAAGCGCTTACGAAGGTCATTGAACCTGCTTATTTTTCTTTAGAAGAATAGGTAGTAGATTTGTTCACTAAGACTTTACAGTCAAAACAGTTCCACAAATGACCTAGCAATATGCATGTTCATAACATACACATGCATCTTGAGGGGGAGTATCAGCCATGGAAAATGAATATAGATTAAAAGAAACTTGATTGATTAAAATCAAGGCACAATGTTGTTGAAGGAATGCTTTGCAGAAGCAAAACAGAGTAAAAGAAAAACTCACATGACTTTTATATGACTAGGGATGTCAACGGGTCAGGTACCCTATAATTTCGAAATACCCGAACCCTAAACCTATTAAAAATTAATTACCCTAACCTTATTAATTACCCGTATAATTTTAAAATTACTACCCTAACCCTAGCCTTATTATTTTTTTACTATCCTATAATTACCCTAACCCGTTTAAAAACCCGATTAGATTAAAAAATTATTAATTTCTATTTCATTGCTACCCAATTAGTTGATTAAACCTAATTAATAATCTAATAATTTTTTTATTTATATATATTTATATCATCACATTAGTTATTTAACTAACTATATTTTAAATATATTATTTTGTCCATATATAACAAATAAAATAGCTAGTCTAGATGGTCGAGACGGTGAGTATCTTTTTCGTGGCCTAGGTTCGAGTACTTCTACATTCATTTTATTCAACAATTTAAATAATAATAAAATAAACAAATGAATAATGTAAACGAGTACCCGAATAAATAAACGAGTAATGTAAACGGGTACCCGCGAAACCCGGTTAAAACATAATCGAGTTCGAGTAGTGGGTATCCAGCATGTAATATCCGTACCTTATCCGAACCTGCTCCTAATTTGCTTATAGAGTACCTTAACTCGATTTAACCGGGTCGGGTACCCGCGGGTAACCTATAATAGGATACCTGTTGACATTATGACTTGAGGATTTCAGATATATGTGTATATTTATTTTAATTAACTATTTTTATTGCTTTTACTTTTATAAGGCTGTAAATATTAGTTAATTGAAAATTAACTAAACTGAAGACTTTTTGTTATTGTTATTAGTGAGTTAGGAATTGGATATAAAAACCGTTAGCTGTACTTATTTTTTTTAACGAAAATTCATCATAATTTTCAAGCATTAGTCAAGCATTTCTCTGTTCACTCTGGACTTCTCATATTGATGATTGACCAGGAAACCAAGAAACTTCTGCACGTATCATTGGACCAGAATAATCAGTATAATTTAAAATATAAAATAAAATAAAGGAAAGGAAAGATTCCATGTGGATAGAAAACTTTTGGCTGTTAACACATCTATGGACGCTGACAGTGCATCTTTTTGGTGCTTGACAGTAATCAAACTTCCACTTTTTGAGAAAACCATGATCATATATATTATAAGGAAAAGACTCGGTATCTATCCATTTATCCTTTTGGCCGTAGACTTAGACTCGGGTTGTAATAATTAACAGAATATTTAATAACAATAATAAGTCACAGAAGTAAAACACATGGTAATTTGCTAGGACAATTTTTTTTTTTCGAATCTTCACTTTAAAATGAATGAAACATAGTAATCTTAGATGTACTTTAGATAATAAAAAAAATTAAAAAAAATTTAAAAATATCTAAATATACACTGAAATTAAAATGAGATGATTGTCATATATTCATTTATCGATTAATTAATATATGATTATTGATATTCATAGATACATCAATTTTTTAATTTTGATTATAACATTTAAAAATTTTAATGACAATTTATAGGATGATTTTTAAATATCAAAAGAAAGAAACGTAAATCTATTTGTCATTTAAGTGTTTCTAGATAAAACTATTGAAAATTTTGAAACTACTATAAAACTAAAAAGTCAATAACAATTTTAAGTAATAATATACCACATCATTTTGAAATTAAATTCAATAAAAATTTACTGAATGTTTAATTTTTAATAGCTATACGACATGATTTTGAAAGTATAAATTCAATACTAATATTTTAAAACAAAAAAATTGACATTTACTTTTATCGCCTTCAGTTGAGGTTAATTATGGATAGGGGGAAATGTTTTACGCACCGTGGTGAGCTGTGCTTCGAAATGCTTTTTCTGTGAGAACGGCACTTTCATGGTGTTCTGCTTCAATGGTCAGTGCAGGCCTATTTTTCATGGTCAGAGGACCCGATATGGTCTTACGGCTTTACGTCTGCAGGTGCTGAGTTATTTTTTTTCCTGGATGCTTCTTCCTTTATGAGTTCTTATGCTACATGTGTTGTAAATTTTTATTGAATTGATCACTGTTACTTTAATCAATGAAAGTTAATCAAAGTAAAAAAGGTTTATTTGATTTAAAATAAAAATATAAAAATTTAATTAAATTAAAAATATAAATACTGTATCTTAATATTTGACTTATTGATTAATACATGATCTGTTACTTATATAGTGAGATTCGAATTTTCGTTCCTCTAATTAAAAAAGATTCGAATATCCATTTCTTTAATTAAAAAATAATATAAATACTTAATTGACTTTTCTTATATATTTGAGGATGTTTTTTGAAAGAAAGATAACATTATTATAAACACGAAAGAAATTTTGAAAAAGTAAGAATATAGTTTAAAATTTTATTTAAATATAATGTCTAAATTTATATATACTAAATTATACTCCGTGCGTTACACACAAACCTTTTTTTACCTGCTTTTTGCTTTCTCTTTCTATCTTTCTTTCTGTTTCTTTTTTCTCTTTTTTTTTTCTTATGATCTCCACGTGGCTAGAGGAGGAAGGCCCTTTTGGGACTTCCCTTTAATTATGTAATACATCATTATTGGGCTTTAAGTTATTCTAAAAAGATCTTTCTTTGAGATATGGCTCCAAGCATATTCCATTTTTTGGGTGTCTATTGCCCCTTTAAATTTCATATAAAAACGGTTTGTGAATACTCATCTCAAATACTTTTAGGGACACAATTTTGGAGGATAACTGATGGGACGACCATGATTGTCTCCAAAAGCTTTGGGGATGACCTTGATCCTCTGAGACGTAATTTTGGAGAAAAACTGAAGGAGAAGACCACTCTTTGAGGACGATTTTGCAACTTTTCTCAAAATTTGCAGTGAGTGAAAGATAACAAGAGGTATGAAAAGGAAAAGGTTTTTTTCAAAAATATCTCTTACGAGGTGTTTTTGAAAATAACTATTTTTACATTTTTAAATATTTTTAGTAAAGAGAAATTAATTTTGAATAAAATTATCTTTAATGAAACCTATTGATATGTTTAGGTATGCGTCCCAAACCGACTCATATTTTTTTAATTTTTCTCGTCAGATTATTCATCTTTGAAATATTCCTTGCCAGAAAGAAAACTTTTAAGCATTTTAAGCATTTTGGAATAATTTTTGATACACGAAAAAACTTTTGAGTGTTTTGAACATTTTTAAACATTTTGGAGTAGTTTTTGATACATGAAGAAAAACTTTTGAGCATTTTGAACATTCTTCGCCAAGTAGGCATATTTGTTAATTATGTTATTAAATGGAACATGATGTATTGTTTGTAGTTGTTAATTTTATTAAATAGAATTTAGTAATTTTGGTGGTTTTTAGGTATTACATGACTAATTTTTAGACATTACATGACTGATTTTTAAACATTACATGACTAATTTATATTGCATTACGTGATTGGTTGATAGGCATTGCATGACTAGTTAGTAACACATTGCATGACTAGTTTTTAGGCATTATGTGATTTAGGCATTGTGTAACACCTGACCCTAATTTATCTGACAGGTCATTCATATGGTTTGGACAGCATGTTTGTATATTGAATTGCCCCGGGAAACAAGTTAAATGACAATATTGCCCCTAAGGGTATGGTTAAGTTAAATAAGTCTCGAACCAGTTTAAACAGAGAATTGAGGATGAATTTGAGAAAACTAAAACCCACGGAGTGATTTAAAACAGTGATTCGGAGTTCAAGGTTCAGTTTGAGGTTAATCAGGAAAATTGACCGATTAGGGACAAAACGGTCATTTTTTAATTTCAAGACAAAATGGAGAATTGCAATAAACATTTCGATTTTAATGACCAATAATGATTATATGAAATATAATATGATTTTTGGAACATAAAATGAAGTTTAGCAGTGAAAAAGTACAATTCTCGATATTTTTGAGACACAAGGATAAAATAGTAATTTTACCACTAAAGGTCAAAACAGGAATTTTTAAAGAGGATTTTGATCCCATTTGATGTATATTGATTATTTAGACTAATTAAAACATAATTTGAGGTTGAAAAGTGGAAAGGAAATGCAATTCCGGTACATTTTGGAGAATAAGGGCGAAAGGGTAATTTTACCACTGAAAGGTCAAATTTAATTTTTGAGAGAATTTAGATCAAATTTGACAAATTGGAGTGTGGTATGAGTTGAGGACTGAAAAATATGCATTGTGGCAATTTTTCAATTTTTGGGGTAAAAATATCATTTTGCACTTTTTCAGGGATAAAAGTGTAATTTCACAAAATTACACTATAAAAATCATTGAAATTTCTTCTAGAAGCTCCAGGAAAATTAGAGGATAAGGGCTGGAATTTTGGGCTGAAAAGAAATTCAGAAAGAAAATAAATAATAATAAAATAATGGAAAAGGTAAATAAACATGTGAAAAATTGAATATTTAATTATTAAGTGATTAAAGCCACAAAAAAATCAGCCAAAAGCCATAGGTAATTTCGGCTAGAACCAGAACAAGGAGAAAAGCCATGAAATCTTGCTGATTTTGAAAGAGAAATTAAGAAAAAATTAAGGAAACAAGCTTGAAAAAGGTGAATTTCTTGATTTTTCCTAGTGATTTTTATTTCCTTAGCTTTCTTTTTCCATTTTCATGCACAAATAAAATATAGGTATTGCTGCACCTTGATGGCTGGATTTTTGGGTGGATTTGATGCTTGAATATGGTAATTTTTAAGTTACATAAGTGTTAATAGTTAGGTAATAGTGAATTATAGTAATAGATTTCAAGAAATCACATTTTTTTCATGTTAGAAACCCAATTTAGCTGAATATTTGGAGACTTTTGGCTACTGGAAATGCAGCAAATTGATATGGTTGAATGGCATTTTAGGTAAATTTGATGAATAGTAAAAGTAGGAATTAATTAGAAATTTTTAGAATAAAATTTGAAATTTTTACCCACTAGGGGTAAAATTGTAATTTTGCATTCTCAAACTGATAAATTGACCCGTAGTTGTTACAATTGGATAATTGGAATATAATCGAACAATTAGAAACTGAAACGGGTCCAATCGGAGTTAAAATGGAGATTTTAGCAATTTAGACGCGTGTAGGCGAGTCGGTCGGACACTGTGAATAAACGACTGTCCGGACCATTTTTAGCTCATTTCATGCATCATATAGAGCCTGAAATTTATTATGAGAAATTGACACAATTTATTGAAATTTGTGTCACGCGTATCGCCTAGGTAGTGGGTCTCCCGGACATCGGAGAAAAACGATGTAGAGAAATTAAAAACGGGAGCATCGGGCACTCCTGTGACGAGGTGAGTGGATTAATTATCATCTGTAATATCTGAAGTGGTTTTATTATGGTTATATGCTTTTAAAAGCATGATGAAATTGAAAATAAAAATATTATGATTTTTTATTAAAACGTATTTGATGAAATACTGTTTTGAAATTAAATGTCAATTATATGAAATAGAGTACATGGAGACCAAATTAGTGAATTGTGCTATTTATGAAACAAATGAAACTTATGGCTTATGAAATTTTAGAAGCATGACGGCATGATTGGCTAAATTATTTTTTGTATTGGAAAATGTGAATTGACTGCTTTGTTCTGATAAATTGTTTAGAAATAAAAATTGCCAAATCATGTTAAATGAATTATTATTGATTGGTGGGTTGATGAGTCGCTGCAGTGGCGGGTTCCGTAGACCAGCCTATTAGAGGGGCACGGTAACCTCGTTATATTATATCTTAGTATGAGAGGCGCGGAGGGTAACTCCTGAGGTATGGTTAGAGTTCACATTACGCCGAACCACCACGTGATGGTGAATTCCGCCAACGCCAAGGAACGGCTATATTTTTCAATTATGGTATAAATTATAACAGCCTTGGCGTACTCGATGGGACACTCTGATCAACTGTTCACGAGTATAAGATTTGGTCAAAGCCTAGTTTTTACGAAATAAATCATAAGCCTTGTGTTTGAATAAATGAAATTATTTGGCATGATTTTACTAAATTCGGTGTTATGAATTATTTGTTGATATGATATTTTTATTATATTGTCTCAATCTACTCGACTTTAGATGTCGTGGATGGCAGTTATCTAATTCACTGGGTTGTAAAACTCACCCCCTCAATTTCCCCATTTCAGGCTCACAGACATTTTTAGATAGTAAATTTTGACACGAAGTGCATTTGTGGTGACGACCTTAGCTCTCACAGATTCATCTCGTAGACTGTATTTCTCTATTTTGGGCTCACTTAGCATTGTAAATTAAATTTTATACTTCAGTTATCTGTATTACTATATGTAATAGTATATTTTATTTTTACGTTGTAAAAATTATATCCGGATATCTATATAAAAATTGTTTTATAAGAAAATATTTTATTTTATGAAATATTGTTATTTTATTCCACTAAATGTAATTTTACTCAAATTTTATGTTTTAGATATCCGATTTCAATTCCGATTGCAAATTATGATATATTTACGCATAAGTAACATTTTTCCAAATTTTAAAATTTTTGACCAAAAATGACCGAAACGCCCTTGTGTAGTAAATTTTGTTTTTTTCCCTGTTTTGGTCCGAAATTAGATGAAATGTTTTAAAGTATGAGATTAATAAATAGAAACTCATAAGGGAGCTGGAAAGACTGGTACGAGAGCCTTGCGAGGTTTCGATATGGTACTCGTTGGATAAGTGCATATCGGGACATCACGACGGTTGTCACGGACTCGAGGGTGGTTCCTGGTCGTGACAATTCTATTGGTATCAGAGCTGTAGTTTCTTTTAAGCTTTTGATTTAAAAGTTGGTGATTTTGGAAAAATTGTTTTGAAGGAAATTACAATGTTAGTGTGGCCCCAATTGAGATAAGTCAGTTGCATGTAGTTGCATATAGAATCTTAAGTCACTTGGACTTGTTCCGTTCTTTCTTGTAGATCACTATGTCTAGTGAGGGACCGTTGGAATCGACAGTTGGGAGTCGTAGACGTTCAGTACCCAGTAGCCCAAAGAGGTATCCTTTCAGAGTTCCTGAAAATTGGAATCCCTCAAGATTGAGAGCACAGGTTTGGACTCTTGAGAGCTCTAGTGCTACCGAGATCGATGAGAGTGTTAGTAGTAGTGACACTAGTTTGTGCATTAGGAATTCTCTCTTGAGAGAGATTGAGAGAGATAAGGAGGTGAGAGAAAGAGTGAGAAGGTTAGAGGAAATTTGGACTGCTAGGAGACCACATTCCCTAATAATTAGACATTCCTCTCCCGGATGTGGGCCAAGTGTAAGAGGCCAACCATGGAAAACTAAACCGAGAATGACTGTGAGGGGCCCTTCTCTTGGAAGAGTACTTGTGATACGAGATTTTCCTCCCGGTTGTGGAAGGAATGCCGCCCCGGTGAGCGATAAGGAATGCAAAATAATTCAACAAGCGGGGACTAGCAAACAAAAAGGGAAGTCTCCCAAGATGATGGAAGATACAGATGAGGACGACTATAGTGATACCTAGGGTACTAGTTAAATTTCTCACAACTTCAAATTTTGATAGAAATCATGTAAGCGGAAATAACCATAGATAATTGTATAAAAGACTTAAAGGTTGATTTTGGATCTTGTACAATATAAATGTACCTATGGGAGAATCTTTCGGTATAATAGAGGTAGATTTGTAATATAAGTATAAAAAAATGAATAAATATTTGCAGTAGTGGCATACTTGATCATCACTTAATGAGATTAAGATAAGAATTGTAAATTTGAGTATGGTGGAAATGAGGAGACGATATCATGGCAATATAAGATAATGACTAGACACTCTGATCAAGTGTTCACGAGTATAAGATTTGGTCAAAGCCTAGTTTTTACAAAATAAATCATAAGCCTTGTGTTTGAATAAATGAAATTATTTGGCATGATTTACTAAATTCGGTGTTATGAATTATTTGTTGATATGGTATTTTTATTATATTGTCTCCATCTACTTGACTTTAGATGTTGTGGATGGTAGTTATCTAACTCACTGGGTTGTAAAACTCACCCCCTCAATTTCCCCATTTTAGGCTCACAGACATTTGTAGATAGTAAATTTTGACACGAAGTGCATTTGTGGTGACGACCTTAGCTCTCACAGGTTCATCTCGTAGACTGTATTTCTCTATTTTGGGCCCACTTAGCATTGTAAATTAAATTTTATACTTCAGTTATCTGTATTACTATATGTAATAGTATATTTTATTTTTACGCTGTAAAAATTATATTCGGATATCTATATAAAAATTATTTTATAAGAAAATATTTTATTTTATGAAATATTATTGTTTTATTCCATTAAATGTAATTTTACTCAAATTTTATATTTTAGATATCCGACTTCAATTCCGACTGTAAATTATGATATATTTACGCATAAGTAACATTTTTTCCAAATTTCAAAATTTTTGACGAAAAATGACCGAAACGCCCTTGTGTAGTAAATTTTGTTTTTTTCCCTGTTTTGGTCCGAAATTGGATCAAATGTTTTAAAGTATGAGATTAATAAATAAAAACTAACAGGGGAGCTGGAAAGACTGGTATGAGAGCCTTGCGAGGTTTCGATATAGTACTCGTTAGATGAGTGCATATCGGGACATCGCGGCTGTTGTCACGGACTCGAGGGTGGTTCCGAGTCGTGACACATTGCCTAAAAATTAGTAACGCAATATCTAAAAACTAAACACGTAATGGCTAAAACCAGTTACCTAATGCCTTAAAACCAGTCTAACAATACCTAAAATCAATGACACAATATCTAAAAACTAGTAATGCAATATATAATAACTAATTGATTTGCTTGCTCGCAATCAGGTTTAAGTTGCCAAAATTATACAGTGTTCTAATTTATTGATATGTTTAATCAATTTCAACCCCTCAACTTTGAGATTTTATTAATAAACCAATAAATCCAAAAACCTAAAACGCATACCTTGATGTCATCTTTGTTTGAGATGGCAAGAAAAAGTTGGATAGCAAAATAGACAGTATTTGGTAAGAGAGAGAAATTATGATTTAATTTTAAAATTTTTATCTAGATGGTGGGATAGAGAATACCAAAACCATTTTAATTTATTTGAAATTGTTTAAAGAATATTATTGTCAAGTCATGTCAAAAATTGAATAAAAATAGTTAAAACTATAATGAAGAATATATTTGAATTGGACTTACGAAAAGCAGAAGTGGAGCCTCCTTCTAGGATGGGGTGACATGGCCCCCAAAATTTTAAATTTTTTTACATATTATATAAAGTTTTTTTAAATTTTAAAAAATTTTCTTAATGGCCCTTTTAAAATAATTTTTTATTTAATAATTAATACAAATAAAGAATAACAAAATAATTTTATATGCTTGATCAATTTTAAAGTTTTTTTCAAATATATATTATTCTTATTTTTATTTATTTATTTAGTTTTATTTTATTTACTCATATGTTCTAATTGTAATACTTCGTACCCTCGTTAGACACAAATAAGATCTTATTGATCAAAGAAATGATCATTTGATACGAATTAGCGTGCTAAGGAACGCTCAAAAGTAAAATATTTTGCACGCGCAGAGACAGTAATTAAATAATAATATTTTTGTTCAGAGATGAATTAGTGAGTTAAATGTTGATTCGGTGGTAAACCGACACATAATAATGTGTTTCGAGACCAAAGAAGGCAAGTAAAATTTTTTGAAATAAAATAATATTTTATTCAATAAAATAATATTAAAATATTAATATTTATATACGATTGAAATTAGTTATAAAAAATGGAATATGACTAATTCAAGTGGGGGAGAAGAAGTAAGAATGAATTTTTGGAAGGAAATGCCGTAAGGGAGACCGCGCGATTTTATTAAATCGAGTTAACGCGGTAAGTAAATATTTAAATATTATGGCGATATCGCGTTGGAATGCGATCTCAATATGTTAATTATATATATGTGTGAAGGAAGAAAAATAGAAGGAAATTAAAATTTAATAAGTGTGGATAGGAATTAAAAATATTGAACTTAATTTTTTGAGAGCAAAGTGTTGAAAAACTCAAAAATATTTTTGTACATGCTTGAGTATTTTGGCCATATCTTAAGTTACAGAACTCCAATTGCAGAAATTCTTAGACCATTAGAAAGCTAAGAGACAGAGCTACAACTTTAGTGAAGATCACTTCACCTAGTTCTATCTCTATAATAGAGAAAATTTCATTGGAAAGTGATGATGTGTCATATATCGGGAATGAAAATTTCAAAGATTGATAATTAAATTTTTGGAGTCCCTTAGTACACTTTTAAGCCTAATTAAATCCTAGGATAATTAAAGGTTTAAATGAATATTTAGAAGGTGAAATGGATGATAAAATAATGAAATAAAGAGGTTGAAAAGTCAAATAAAATTTTATTTGGTAAATTGCCACATGAGAAAAAGGAAGCAAAAGAAATGAAATGAAAATTAAATGAAATGGAAATGAAATGAAGAAATGGAATGAGTGGGGGCTGGCCATGTAAGGTGGAAAATAAGACAAAGGAAGAAGACAAAATGATTAGGTGCTTGGTCAAAGAAGCAAACAAAAAAAAAATAAAACAAAGAAAATAAAATGAAGTGAATGAGATGTGGAGGGGCCGGTTACTAGTCAAGTAACTAAGGGATAGTCAAAACAAAAGACAAAGAAGAAAGAAATAAATGCAAAGAAGAAAAAGAGATAAAAGAAGCATGTAGAAGAGAAAAGAGAAGTTTAGAAGGTCGGCTAAGAAAGAGATGAGAAGAAAAAAAAATAAAAGAAAGAAAGACAAACAAAGAAGAAGAAGAACCCGTGGGAGAGGAAGAAAGAAAATGAAGAAACCGAGGGGAAGGCAGCCAAGAAAAGGAAGAGAAAGGGGAGAAAAAATTCGGTGCTTTGAAGTAGGTTTTGCTGCAAGTATTTTGTGGTTGGATGGTTGAAAAATTCTGGAAATATTAAGGTGAGAAAACTGATTTTTTGGCTGCTGATTTGGTGTTAGAAATTGAGTTAAAAAGTGCAGAATTTGTTGTGGAAATTGTGTTGCTTTATGGCTGATTTTTGGAGGTTTATTGGTTGAACATTTAAGCTGAAAATTTGTAGGATTTTGGGGCTGAAAGGGGACATCTTGGCTGCTGGAAATTGAGCTAAGAAAGAGTAGCAAATGGAGTAGAGAGTTGAGAGAAAATGGTGAGAAAGAGAGGAAGAAAAGGGTGGCCAACGGTGGTGGAGAGGAGGAGCCTCCATCGGTGGAGAAGGGCTGCCACGGTGGTGAAAAGGAGGTTCGTTTGGAGGAAGAAGAAAGGAAGAGGAAAGAGATGTGAAAAAGAAAAAGAAAGAAAAAACAAGAAAAAGGAATGGAAAAAATGAAAAATGAAATGAAAATGGATAAAAAAGAATGGAATAAAATTGGGCATGGCCCAAGAAAAGAATAAAATGGGCTAAGTGGAAAATAAATTGGGCAAGGCCCAATAAAGAAAAATTAAATGGGCTTGGCCCAATAGGATAATTAGAGAAGCCCACGGAAAGGGGTCCAAATACCAAGAAGAAATGAACAAGGTCCAATGGTAAGATTAGTACAATATTTCAAGGTTTTATAGTGATTTAATATTTGCATATTTTGATAAAAATATATTCAAGTGTTTAAGGAATTTTAATTAAACTATTATTCATACAAATGTATGATTAAGTATGTCGGAATTAAATTATTGCTAGGAAAGTCATCACGGAGGCATGTCGGACGAAATAGGCGATCAATAACTAGGAATAACTAGATACGCGTACGAATCAATAGTGAAGTAAAATCCCACTATTACGAGATGAGTAGGGGGTGTCGATTTTAAAATATTCCTAATTATATATGTATGTCTATGTATGAATTAATTTACGTATAAATTGTTTGAGGTTTGAATCGATGCTAATTTATGAAATTGTGAGTGCAAATTATTTTTAAAAATCATTCAAAATATATATGTATAAAGTATACGTAAAGTATTTTGAAAAATGGGAAACAGGCTTTTCAACCCGATTTAGTCTCGAAATTGTGCCTTATATAATTGTGTGATGTGCATATGTGATTTAGAGATTTAAATTCTCTACGTATGGTATTTTACGAATCATGCATTAAATTTTATTTTATGAATATACGATGAATTTTTATGACTTTTATATCGAATATTTAAGAAAAAATTAGAATGGGACTTTAAGGGCATAAATGATTTTTAAAACAATTTTTATAAACGAAATGAGATTTCTAATTTGTTTTGAATTGATTGGCTTATGGCATATATTCGCATGAATGACTGGTTTTATGACTTGTTGAATATATGAATTATTTAATTTGCCTTGATAGGCGGGATAGAAATACGATTATCATATCATGCTGTTAAATTTTTATGAATTTGTGGGTTATAGGATAGTCACGCAGTTGCGGGTTTTTATGGACTGCCTTTAGGAAGGGCATAGTAAACCTAGGTATATTCATACCTCGGTTGTAGAGGCGCGTAAGGTATCTCCTGAGGTATGGTTAGAGTTCCCTTCGGCCGACCCATCACAGGAATGTGAACTCCGCTAACGCCAAGAAATGACTGTGGTTTCTAAATAGAAAAATATGTTTTATGAGTACATAAAATTTTTAACAGCCTTGGCGGATTCGATTGGGAACCCCGACGCAAGGTACCACCGAATATGAGTTTTTGGCATGAGCCAAGGTTTTATAAAATCATAAGCCTTATTCAATAGTTTTGATAAAATGTAATTGTTTTACATGGATTGAAATAAGTTTTAATATTACGAATTATATTTCTCTGTATTGTGAGAATAGAATTAAAGGGATTTTTGCAGCTCCCTTATTTGTTTCTATGAAACGGATTTGAAATTCCTCGCGTATAGGTGAACTATGATTTGCATATGATTTTGAATAATATTTGGTTTCACGGGAGCTGGCTCAATTTTATCGATTTGATGCGAAAAATGGTTATAAGGCACAAAATCCCTATTTGAAATAAATTGCTTTTATGATTCTATGTTTTATATTCAACCGATCTGCCGTATGTGTAATACCCGACCCTAATTTATCTGTGATATGTCATTCACATGCAATGGATAGCATGTTTATATATTGAATTGCCCCGGGAAATAAGTTAAATGACAATATTGCCCCTAAGGGTATGATCAAGTTAAATAAGTTTTGAATCAGTTTAAACAGAGAATTGAGGATGAATTTGAGAAAACTAAAACCCATGGATTGGTTTAAAATGAGAATTTGGAGTTCGAAGTTCAATTTGGAGTTAATCGGGAAAATTGACCGATTAGGGACAAAACGGTCATTTTTCAATTTCAGGACAGAATGAGGATTTTAATAAAGATTTTGATTTTTAATGACCAAGAATGATTATATGGAATATAAAATGATGTTTGGAACATAAAATGAAGTTTAGCAGTGAAAAAGTACAATTTTCGGTATTTTTGGGACACAAGGGCAAAATAGTAATTTTGCCATTAAAGGACGAATTTGGAATTTTTGAAAAAAATATTTTTGATCCCATTTGATCTAGATTGACCATATTAATCAATTGAAGTGTTATTTGAGGTTGAAAAGTGGAAAAAAAAGAAATTCCGGTGATTTCTGCAGTGCAGGGGCAAAATCGTAATTTTACCACCGAAAGGCCAAATTTAATTTTTCGAGAGAATTTAGATCAAATTTGACAATTTGGAGTATGGTATGAGTTTGGGGACTGAAAAATATGCCTTGTGGCAATTTTTCAATTTTTGGGGCAAAAATGTAATTTTGCACTTTTTCGGGGGCAAAAGTGTAATTTCATAAAATTACACTATAAAAATTATTAAAATATTTTCTAGAAGCTTCTGGAAACTCAGAGGATAAGGGCTGGAATTTTTGGGCTGAAAAGAATTCAAAAAAAAAAAATAATAATAAAATATTGAATAGTACCAAAACATGTGTAAAAATAGATTATTTTATTATTTAAGTAATAAAAGCCAAAAAAATATCAGCCAAAGCATTGTAAAATTCGGCTAAGGCAACAAGAATAGAGAAAAGAAGAAGAACTAAGAACCCTAAGTAGAAATCAAAGGGGAAGTGTAGAGATTCAAACAATTCACAAGGAAAAAGGTAAAATTTCTTTAAATTTCTTCTTGATCTACACTACCCATATGTTCTTTTTTATTTTCCATGCTTTAAACATGAGCTTGCACAATGAACCCTATGCTGGCTGAACCTAAGGGAGGGATTTTTGAGTTTGATTTGATTGGATTTTAGGTTAATTAGTTGTATTTAGTTAGGTAATGGTGAATTATAGTAATAGATTTCAAGAAATCACATTTTTTCATGTTAGAAAACCAATTTAGCTGAATTTTTGGGGACTTTTTGGCTGCTGGAAATACAGCAAGTTGATGTGGTTGAATGGCATTTTAGGTAAATTTGATGAATAGTAAAAGTAGGAATTAATTAGGAATTTTCAAAATAAAATTTGAAATTTTTACCCACTAGGGGTAAATCTGTAATTTTGCATTCTCAGACTAATAAATTGACCCGTAGTTGCTACCACTGGATAATTGGAATATAATCGAACAATTAGAAACTGAAACGGGTCCAATCGGAGTTAAATTGGAGATTTTAGCAATTTAGACGCGTGTAGGCGAGTCGGTCGGACACCGTGAATTAACGACTGTCCGAACCATTTTTAGCTCAGTTCATGCATCACGTAGAGCCTGAAATTGATTATGAGAAATTGACACAATTTATTGAAATTTGTGTCACACGTATCGCCTAGGTGGTGGGTCCCCCAGACACCGGAGAAAAACGGTGTAGTGAAATTAAAAACGGGAGTATCGGGCACTCCTGTGACGAGGTGAGTGGATAAATTACCGTTTTCAATATCTGAAGTAGATTTATTTGGTTATGTGTTATGAAAAATAAATTGAATTTCATAAATAATTTTTAAATCGAAAAAATGGATTTTTAACACTGAGTATGTGGAGACCGGCATGAAATTTCGTTTATGTATTAAAAATTGAAATTGTGGCTTATGATCTTGGTGAGCATGCTTGGCTGGATTATTGTATTAAAATTTGCATGAATTGCTGTTTGCCGTGTAGGCTGGTTTGTATGAAAATTGCCTTGTTATGCCATGAAATTTTTAGTGATATGGTGGGTTTGATCAGTCGCTGCAGTGGCGGGTTTCCGTGGACTGCCTTTAGGAGGAGCACGGTAAACTCAAGAATTATATAATCTCGGTTGGAGAGGCGCGTAGGATAACTCCCGAGATACCCAGAAAATTCACTCCACGTCTAACCCCACGTGAGAGTGAATTAGACCAACGCCAAGGAACGGCTATATTTTTCAATTACAAAATAAATTGTAACAGCCTTGGCGTACTCGATAGGACACTCTGATCCAGTGTTCACGAGTATAAAAATTTGGTCAAAGCCTGATTTTACAAATAAATCATAAGCCTTGTGTTGGAATTAATGTAATTATTTAGCATGATTTTACTAAACTGGGTATTATAAATTTCTTGGTGATATGGCCTTTATATATATAAATTGTCTCCATCTACTCGACTTTAGATGTCGTGGATGGTATTTATCTGACTCACTGGGTTGTAAAACTCACCCCTCAATTTCCCCATTTCAGGCTCACAGACAGTTGTAGATAGAGGACTCTGTTGAGGAGAAGGTTTAGAGAGATAACCTTCTGGACACAGGTTCATTTCATAGAATGTATTTATCTATTTTGGGCCCACTTAACATTGTAAATTAAATTTTATACTTCAGTTATCTGTAGTACTATATGTAATAATATATTTTGTTTTTACGCTGTAAAAATTATATCCGGATATCTATATAAAAATTGTTTTATAAGAAAATATTTTATTTTATGAAATATTATTATTTTATTCCATTAAATGTAATTTCACTCGAATTTCACGTTTTAGATATCCGATTTCAATTCCGACTTCAATTTATGAATTCTTTACGCGTAAGTAACATTTTTTCCAAACATTGAAATTTTCGACGAAAAATGACCGAAACGCCCCTGTGTAGTAATTTCTGTCTTTTTCCCTGTTTTGGTTCGAAAAGGGACGAAATGTTTTAAAGTATGGAATAAATAAATAGAGACTCACAGGGGAACTAGAAAGACTGGTACGAGAGCCTTGCGAGGTTTCGATATGGTACTCGGGGAATGAGTACATATCGGGACATCGCGGCGGTTGTCACGGACTCGAGGGTGGTTCCGGGTCGTGACAGTATGCTTGTTTCCTATCTACTCTTCATTCACTGAGTCGATGATATTCGCTGAATCCGTGATATTCACTGAATCTATGAGACTCACACCCTATTTTATTTCCCTTTTTGCAGACATGGATCATTTTAGTGTGAAGTCATCGACGCGTTCGCGTGTGGTCTACCGTAAATAGGTAAAGGCATCTCCTAGCACACTATTTTGAGTCGCTCCGCTATGTCCTGTACCTGTTATGTTAGAAGTCAAGTCGTAGTATTCTACTTATTAAGTTGTAAATAAATTTTAAATTTGTATATAAACATTAGTTTGAAAATTATAGATTTTGGCGTATATATAATTGTGGATAAATAAGAAAAAAGTTATTATTGATTTTTATATTTATGAATTAATTTGATATATGAAATTATAAATATTATATGACTATTGAATGTGGTGAATCATCGAGCAATTTTGGTCAGGCTTGTTTGGGAATTGACGGGTTTTTCTCGAAAGTTTCGGACGTCGGCATCAACCGGGGAGCGATCGTTGCACTAAATCTCTATAGATTTTCTCTCATAAATTTCTACGAACCATCAATCATGTTCTTTTTTTTATTATTTATTGTATCATATGTGGATTTTATCTTCTATTTGTCTGGTTCTTCTTTTTTCTATTATGGAGATTTTATTTTCTATGATTTTAATCTTTAAAAATAAATAAATTATTTTTTAATTCTCAAATATAAGTTGCAATGTTACACTGTTACTTAAAATTTTATCAATATATCATTTTTTATTCAAAATATCTAATTCATTCTAGCATGTATGTTGCAAACTTTTAGTAACAAGAATATACATACAAATTTATAGAATTAAATAATTGTATTTCTTTCAATACAATTTTATTTATTATATATATTTTTAATGACTCTCAAAATAATTTTTTATTTAATAGTTTGTTTTATTCTTCAAATTGTTTGATAAAATTAAAGTCATTATGGTTAGCATATTGCTAGTTAAACCCAACAAATAAATTCTAAACTAAAATATTAAGCCTATCGAATTTTAAAAAAAAATAAAAGTGAGCTTACTAATCCAAACTCATTAAATTTTAATGTAAATCTAAACCTATCATAACATATTATATCTTAATAGTTAACCTAATAACTTACCATAATATATTATATTTTAACAATTCAATCTAATAACCCAATATATTAATTAACAATTTAAGAGGTAAATAGAAAATAAGAGGAAAATTAGAACATATAAAGTAAAGAGGTAATTCATTTGAGTTTAAAAAATTGTTTTCTCTTCCACTTTTACGCATAAAGAGTGAGAGAGACTCCTTTTATAATTTTATTTATTCATATATATATATATAAATGTGTTGCAACGTTCGGGTCTGGGAACTCGAGCGCTAGACGTGGGCGAAAATAAAAGAACTAGGAGTCGCCACCAATCGTTTCTTATAGGTGCGATTGGTCACCTATTAACTCAGTTCTAATCGATGAAGTCCTAAATTAATTTTAGGTCTATCGAAAGAACGAGAACTGGTCTACGTTTTTTCAAAGATGGGTTCGGGAGTGCGATTACGCATGGAGAAGGATTAGCACCTCCGTGACGCCCGTTCCACAAACGGTACCATTTAATCTTAAGTTATTCTGTTACGGCCTGATTTTTGATTTTATTGTTATGTTTCCTTAATCCTTGCTCATTAACTAATTATTGTTGAGTTGATCTTTTATTCGGTTTCAAGTATGCACATGATACAAGTATAAAATGATGTCATGATTTATTTATTTTAAATAATGGGGTCGGTAATCTTTTATTGGAAAATCATTCGAAGGCTATCCCAACGCTTTGGTGAAGTCTCGATGTTTTTCTCATCTAGAAATATCCCAAAAAAAAACTCATCCCTACAAGTTTCTCGGAGAAATCCCATCATCGAAATTCCCACCCCACTTACAAGATAAACGTGGCATGCTATGACAGGATAAATGATGATATCTATATGCACGCGTTTATTGACTTAAGTGGTTCGCAATTCATCCAATTATGTGGTTAATAGTTTAAGATAATTTATCACCTTATTTGTATTCATTGTCATTCGTTACGTTTTTGAATTTATTTTTTTTATTTTTTTTAATTTTTTCACTTTTTTTTGTTTTTACCTTTTGTTTTCTACTTAAATCTTTATTCTTTAATTAACATTATTGATAAGTAATTTACTTAATTATATAACTTATCAAATAAAGAATTAAAGTTTTCTATGGTTAAATTAACTTTGTTTGGTAATATTTATTTAAACTAATGAACTAATTATATTAATTTAAATTTAAATGCAACATTATGAAAATTTATTTTTTAATGTCTATTTTCAATATTGACTATTTGAGTAATGAATATCGGAATATAGAGTTTGGATTTATCCCTACGCTTCGGTGAAAATCCGTCCCGTATTCCTCACTAAAAAAATCTACCTAAAAGAGGTAACTCTTTACCCCTTTTTAGGTTGAATTCCATCATCGGCTACTCAAAATAATCATTTCATAATTGTTTTTATATTTATTTATTTCTTCTTATTTTATTTTATTTTATCATTTATTATTTTTTTATTTTTATTTTTTTATATATTTAGCTTTCGTTAAATCCACTTCTTTACTATTTATAGAAATCTAAAAAAAAAATTTATGCAAATAAATATTTATTTAAGCTCAAGTTTGCCTAACATGTTTGAAATTATTTTCATTTTTATCTCTCTTTTTTTATTTTATCTTTTTTTTATCTTTATATTTTTATTTTCATTACTATATATATTTATTTATTATTATTATTTTTTAACTTCTTAATGGTTAAATAGACATATATAACATATTCCTATAATACACAAATTTAAACTAAAATCACATTTTAATTAAACAACTGGACCCAACACTAATTAAAAGAAGCCCAAATTAAAAGGAAAGGAATTATACCTTACTGGGTTAAGATCGGCCCAGTTTCACAAGCCCACGGAAGACCCCAAATCTGTTGCCGGATATGCCTGAGATGCCCCTTCCAAACGACGTCGTTTTGGCCCTGGACACTTCAGCTTCTTCCATTCCCTTAAACGGCGCCGTTTTGCCCTTTCCTACCTAGTATAAAAGCTTTTTTTTTCTCTTCTCCCTTTATTTTTCCCCCCTACTTTCTCTCTCTAGCTCGATCTCTTTACCTTCTCTCTAACTCAGCCCCTTCCCTTTCTCTTTGGTGACCTCTACTTTCTCTCTCCCTTTCGGCTTTCTCTCCGGTGACCTCTCCTCTCTCTCTCCCTTTCGACTTTCTGTCACGATCCAGAATCTCCCATCGAGCCCGTGACAACCGCCGCGATGTCCCAATAGGTACTTATCCTCCGAGTACCCTATCGAGACCTCGCAAGGCTCTCGTGCCAAGTTTTCATTTTTCCCGTGGTTATTAGTTTATGATTAATATTTTTCAAAGAATAAAATTTAAGTTTCGTATCGAAACTGTCAAAATAAGTAATTTTTCCACACAAGGGTATTTTCGTTCTTTTTGTCCAAAAATTTCAAAATCAGCAAAAACGTTATCTATTGGTAAAATAAACTTAATTTATAATTGAAAATCAATTTCGATGCCGAAAATTCTTATAAAAATAAAATTTATTTGATAATAGAATAAAAGAGAAATATTAAATAAAATATTACATTTTATTGTAAAACAATATTTTTAGAAATATCAAAATCCAGTTTTTTAAACGTAAAGGTAAAATAAATTTATACATACTAACATGTAAATAACTAAAATATATAAATCAGTTTACAATGACACATGGGCCCTACTATGTACAACTATGTACCTTTGTATGCTAACGACGCGGCTTCAATCAAGCCTCTATACGTACTCCGAGTGCTTACCAGTGATCTCGAGCCTGAAATGGGGAAGAGAAGGTGGTGAGTTTTACAACCCAGTGAGTTAGATAATTACCATTTGTGACATCTAAAGTCGAGTAAATGGAGACAATATAAAAACGCAATGCTATCATGTAATTCATAGTACCGATTGCACCAAATTTAATACAATTATACAAAGCAATTCATTTTCTCAAAACACAAGGCTTATGATTTATTTATAAAAGTCAGGCTTAGGCCAAATCTCATCGTGGACACTTGATCAGAGCATCCAATCGAGTCCGCCAAGACTGTAAGAATTTCATAATTTCTCAGATACAGCCGATCCTTGGCGTTGACCGAATTCATCTTCACGTGGTGGTTTTCCGTGAAGTGAATTTTAACATTACCTCATGAGTTACCCTACTCGCCTCTCCAACCGAGGTAAAATTAGTCAGGTTTACCGTGCCCCTCCTAAAGGTAGTCCACGACAAACCCTCACTGTAGTGTTTTATTAATTGTAATCCACCAAATTTGTAAATATCTAGCAGCATAGCATGACCAATAAATTATGTCCAGTTATCAAAATAAATGGACAAGTTATATCATTCATAAAAATATAGAATTCAGCCAGCATGCTTCCCAATATCATAAGCCACATAATCAATTCATAGATAAAATAGTACAATTTACCAAATAGGTCTCCATATACTCAATTTTATAAAATCGACATTTAATTTCAAAAATAATATTTTATCGAAATACATTTTAAATTGAAAATCATAATATGTTATACTTTCAAATTCATCATGCTTTAAAAAGCATAATTTCATAATTAAACCCCTCTAGATATTACAGACGATAATTTATCCACTCACCTTGTCAGGAGTGCACGATACTTCTGTTTTCAATTTTCACTACGTTGTATTTTTCCAACGTCCGGGAGCCCACCACCTATACACGATTCACTACACAAAATTCCATTATTTGTGTCCAACCATTATAATTTATTTTAGGCTCTACATGCTTGGAATTTGGTTAAAAATGGTACAAACAGTCGTTAAATTACAGTGTTCGACCGACTAGCCTACACGCGTCTAAATTGCTAAAATCCTCAATTAAATTTCGATTTGACCCATTTCAGTTTTTAATAGTTCAATTATGTCCATAATACTCAATTACAGTGAGTATGGGTCAATGTATCAGTCCTAGACTAAAAATTACGATTTTACCCCTATTGGGCAAAAATTCTAATTTTTGCTCTAAAAATTCCCATAATTTTCCTATATCCATAATTCATCATAATTCATCAAAATACCTCAAATAAACATCAAAATCAGCAGCAATTTCTCTCTCTAAAATTTGGCATAAATGGATTTTCATAGAGTACATAATTTTCTTCCAAAATTTTCTTCCTAAACATGGCTAACTACCTCTAAACATCAACATAGTCCAAAATCAAGCCAAACCAACATCAATTTCTCTTCCATAAACATTTTTCATAATTGAATTCATCATGATAACTCAATATTCAACCATGGAAAATAAGGAATAAAGCATGGGTATTGTAGGTCAATAGGTAAAGTTAAGAAATTTTACCTTTAAACACTAGTTTCCTTGATTTTCCACACTTTCTCTTTGATTTCCCACCTAAGTTTTCTTATTTCTTCCTTTGTTCTTGTTGCTGGTTGCTTAGGCTGACCCTCACAATGCTCTTGGCTGAAGATTTTACCTTTTTATAACTTAAATAAAATAATATTATTTTATTATACTTTTTGATTTTTTTATTAATTTATTTTATTTTATTTCTTTTTCCATTTTGACTTTTTTTATCCACCATCAGCTTTCTTCACTTATCCATTCAGCCAAAGAAGTTTCTAGACTCATCAAAAAATTCTTGGTAAAGAAATTTTCAAAAATTGCACTTTGGCTCTCAAAAAATAAAAAATTACATTTTTGCCTCAAAAATTAAAAATTTGCTAAAATGCATATTTTTCACTCCTTATATTCATACCACTCTCCAATTTGTCAAATTTGATCTAAATTCTCTCGAAAAATTAAATTTGGTCCTCTAGTGGCAAAATTACTATTTTGCCTTTGTGCTCCAAACTACCGGGAAATTAAATTTATCACTATCAAATTTTATTTTATACTCCAATAATCACATTATACTTCAAATGATTAATCTTGGTCGAGTGTGATCAAAATCTTTTATAGAAATCTCCATTTTGTCTTTAAATGACAAAATGACTGTTTTGTCCCTAATCGATCAATTTTTTCGATTAACTCCAAATTGGACCTTGAATTCCGAATCACTGTTTTGAGTAATCCTTGGACTGTGAAATCCTTAATTTCACTCTTAAAATCCTTGTTTGAACTTGTTCGAGGTTTAATCGACTCAATGGTATTACTAAGGGCAATATAATCATTTAACTAATTTTTCAAGGCAATTCAATAGGCAAACATGATATCCAATGCATGTGAATGACATGTTACAGATAATTTAGGGTTAGGTGTTACAGCACTACCCCCCTTAAAATAAAATTTTGACCTTAAAATTTCATTCATCACATTCCAGGAAAATGGAGGTATCAGATATTCATTTGATACTTAACCTCTCATGTTAGCTCCTTTATAAGAAAGTTTTGATTCGTTACTTCAATTTCCTTCAATTCAACTTATGTCCTTTACCTATTTTTATTTTGAACCTTTAGAAATTTAATCAACAATAATCTCTTCAATCGTGATTTCTTGCCTAGAGACATGTTCAGTGTCTCTATTCCTATTATCACTTGATCCTTTATCAAACCTTTTAACCTCCATTCATTCATCCTTATCCTCAAATATTATTATGTATCTTACAGTATCATTAGTATTTCACATTCCTTCTATACATATCCTTTATATAGGGAAAATTAGTGGTCTCAATTATCCCCACATACCTCATTTTTACTTTACATTTATACAATTTAAATTTTCGTAATCCTCATGCTTTATATGATATAAATTCATATTATAAATTTCATTTTCTTGACTATTTCCCAAAAATTCCTTAGATCCACAAAATTTTTAATTCTTGATGAAAATTCTCACTATTGTACTTCTCACACAATTCATCACATATCAAGTTTCAACTTTGAATCTTTTAAAAATTACTTTTCATTTTAGTGGATCATATTATTTGTTCCACTTATGTACATATAGATGCGCTTTTATTTGTCCATCTTCCTCTTTATGTGTATAATTCTTATTCCGCCAGGTTCTCAGATTATCTTTCTTTTATTCATTCCTATTCCATAATCAAACTTAAATAAACTATTTTCCACAGTTTATGTCAATCTTCACAAATTTAACTTACATCTTATTCCAATATACTCCTTATGTACTCCATACCAATTTTTGTCATATCTATACATAATTCCACATCAATTACATGTACTTGAAATTAGCAAAACTTGAAATTGAGTTCTCCTCAAGTACCTCACAAGTTTAACATAAGTATCATTTTTGTCTTACCACTTTTTCTTTATAATCATTTAATTCTATACTTATTTTCGCCTCATTAATAGCAATACTTCTCTTAAGTATTGTCTTAGAAATATCTATTTTACATTTAGGTTTCTCACTATTTATGACCACTTAACTTATGACTTCACTATTTAGCTCCTTAGCCAATCTCAAGATCATACATCTTAGGCTCGTCATTTATAATCTATAATTTCTCCTCACAGGGATTTAATCACTTCTGAAATATTTAATCGCTTAATTGTTTTTCTATCCTCCAAACATATCCTTTACTTAAAGGTATACATTTGCTCACCAAAATATTCAAATACGCACTTAACTATTCATATTTCAATTTATCTTCGAGGATTTCTAACACATCACTTAAACAACCTTGTATTGTTATCAATTCTTTTCATTCAACTGGATTAAAACAAAACTTAAAATTTTCCATAACATCACTTCACATCATCACATTTATTATGCCACCTTGGTAATCTTTCGTTCACAATGTTATTATTTAGTATTGATATTCCTCATCAATATCTCACAATTTGTTTAACTCTTTATTCACTCTTACTTAGCCATCCACAAAATTTAACTCTCCATCTCTTTTGTTCTCCTCCAATCGGACTTTAATCAACTCAGCATTGATCTTGATGCTTTACATAATAGCTTATCTCAATATGACCATTTCAAAAACTCTTAAATTCTCTTTTATCCATATATCTGTATATGTAGCAATATATAAATCTTTTAATTTATTCCTCATTTCTTTTTTTAACACCTTTTTGAAGCACTTAAAATTCCAATTAATAAAACTCCATATTAAGTCAATGCATGTCTCTTTTATCTTATGGAATTTATTTTCATGTCACTCAAGAATTTTACTTGTGCTTTTCAACTACAAGGATTTATAACATAATGATATCGAACGATCAATATTACCGTGTTGTCACCTTTGGACTCTACTTAAATCGAACAGATCTTTTACCACACATTACATAATCGAGACTTTAGTTTCAACCGGTTCATATTATCCATTATAGTATACCAAAATTGTCTATTCTTAGTAAGTTTTTGCAATTCCCGTAACATAATTCTATTTTCATTCCAATGATACTATTCTTTAATCGATTCATATCACCTGAAATCTTTAAATATTTGGATTATAATTCAATCCTTGTTACTCTCTTTCATTAATTTACTCTGAAAATTCCTCAAATAGACTGAAATTTATGAGGGAAACCATATTGTACCATTTGTACTTCCGTCAATAAATATTTTCAAAACTCCTCAAACTCATTTCTTATCGTTTCAAATCTTACACTTAGGTTTCATTCTCTCATATGTCTTTGCATTACAATATCATGAATACTTCAAATAATAAATCTTGATCATTCGTGCCATAAATCGTACTTTGAACCAAATAAACTGTTAACTTGATCTTTCAAGTAACTCATGTATACCGATCTTAATTATATAACTCTATGTGTCATTTAGACTAGATTTGACATTTCTGAGTCACTTAATCTCAAGCTGCCACATCCAGTGATGACATTCCCTTTGAAAGACTATCTCTTCAGGGTACTGTCATGTCTGGGTCCTTATCCCTCTAACACGGTTTTTCTTGCAGTTTGCAGCTTGCAGTTGGATACGGGGAGGTTCGAACCCGAAACAATTTCTTCCCCTAAAAAGAACGCCTTTAACCATCTTACCACATTTAGTCCTTTAATCCTGTAACTCTCCATACTATGCATATCAAAATTCAAGTTCACCTTTAAAGTAAAATTATTCATAAATCTTTTTATTCTGTAACCATATTCTATGTATATTCATTTGCTATATTATTTTTGAAACCTCAGTTCACCATTTTCAATACCATATTTCAGTATTTCTTATCGATATTCCCTACAGTCGTCTTACTCTTCCCAGAAAGTCACCCATCTTATTATTGCTCTCACCCAAGCACACTTAACTACGAAGTGCTGATAGGATCCAATGCACTAGTATTGCTATAATCGTACCCCACTACCATTTTATTCCTCATATTTAATTATTCTTCCAGTCTGATGACTTCGATAATTTATTCACCTCTAATACCATAAATCAAAGAGCAGTTCATCTTTCGGTACATTCTTTCTTTTAGTCCTTATTAATCAAAGATCTATCTTTAAAACTAATCATTTTCGTTATAATTCATACTTTGGATCAAATAGACTTTTAAATTAATCCTTCTGAATACTGAGTATATCAATCTCAATTATAGAATTCCATATGTTGGTTAAATTTGATTTGACAAATTTCAAATCTTTTAACCTCAAGTTATCGATTCCATACCTTTAAAATCAATCTTTATCCTCAAAATTATATCATTAGTCTATCGTTGCTGCCCTCTTATACTTGGTCCACAGCTAGGAGGAAAATGTCTAATTGCTGGGGAATGTGGTCTCCCAACGGTCCAAGTTTCTCCTAACCTCCTCATTTTTTCTCTCTCTTTTGCACATTTCTCTACTTCCCTTGCAAGAGAATTTCTTCTACTCTCGTTGACATCGTTACTATTGGCACTCTCGTCAGTCTCACCAGAACTAGAACTGTTCTGTCCCCTAGCTTTCTTTCCCGAATTCCCTGAAATTCGATTATCAGGAACCATAAAAGCAAAGGGGTATCTCTCGGGACTATTAGGGTTTGAGCGTCGTCGACTCCTCGCAGTAGAGTCTAAAGATTCTTCGCTTGTACTACTAAAGGTATAAAAATCATCATCTTCTCTAGACATTGTAAACGCGTGCTCGGCACATTCCAAGATCTATACAAAATTAATAGTGACGATTCAGTCACCAGGCCTAAGAAAGGTACAAATGGATTTCTAAAATCTACGTGTAGACGCGTGCATTTTATACAACCTAACTTAACTCGACTCGGGCCACATAGTGTCAATGTAGATCTTTAAAACATCTTTAAAAATCAAATTTTGATATCTTAAAATCAAAATTTTTTTATACTTTTACAACCAGGAGCAACCAAATGCTCTGACACACTCCAAGAGCTATACAAAATTAACAGTGACGATTCAGTCACTAGGCCTAAGAAAGGTACATATAGATTTCTAAAATCTAAGTGCAGACGCGTGCATTTTATACGACCTAACTTAACTCGACTCGGGCCACGCAGTATCAATGCAGATCTTTAAAACATCTTTAAAAATCAAATTTTGATATCTTAAAAATCAAATTTTTTTTATACTTTTACAACCAGGAGCAACCAAATGCTCTGATACCAATAGAATTGTCACGACCCGAAATCTCCCATCGAGCCTCGTGACAACAGCTGTGATGTCCCAATAGGTACTCATCCTCCGAGTACCCTATCGAGACCTCGCAAGGCTCTTGTACCAGTTTTCCATTTCCCATGTGGTTATTAGTTTACGATTAATATTTTTCAAAGAATAAAATTTAAGTTTCGTATCGAAACTGTTAAAATACATAATTTTTCCACACGGGGGTATTTCGTCCTTTTTGCCCAAAAATTTCAAAATCAGCAAAAATGTTATCTACTGGTAAAATAAACTTAATTTATAATCGAAAATAAATTTCGATGCCGAAAATTCTTATAAAAATAAAATTTATTTGATAATAGAATAAAAGAGAAATATTAAATAAAATATTACATTTTATTGTAAAACAATATTTTTAGAAATATCAAAATCCAGGTTTCAAAACATAAAGGTAAAATAAATTTATACATACTAACATGTAAATAACTAAAATATATAAATCAGTTTACAATGACACATGGGCACTACTATGTACAACTATATACCTTTGTATGGTAAGGACGCGACTTCAATCGAGCCTTTATATGCACTCCGAGGGCTTACCAGTCATCTCGAGCCTGAAATTGAGAAGAAAGGGTGGTGAGTTTTACAACCCAGTGAGTTAGATAATTACCATCTACGACATCTAAAGTCGAGTAGATGGAGACAATATAAAAACGTAATGCTATCATGTAATTCATAGCGCAAATTACACCAAATTTAATACAATTATACAAAGCAATCTCATTTTCTCAAAACACAAGGCTTATGATTTATTTATAAAAGTCAGGCTTAGGCCAAATCTCATACTCGTGGACACTAGATCAGAGCATCCAATCGAGTCTGCCAAGGCTGTTAGAATTTCATAATTTCTTCGATACAGCCGATCCTTGGCGTTGACCAAATTCATCTTCACGTGGTGGTTTTCCGTGAAGTGAATTTTAACATTACCTCGGGAGTTACCCTACTCGCCTCTCCAACCGAGGTAACAATTAGTCAGGTTTACCATGCCCCTCCTATAGGCAGTCCACGACAAACCCTCACTGTAGTGTTTTATTAATTGTAATCCACCAAATTTGTAAATATCTAGCAGCATAGCATGGCCAATAAATTATGTCCAGTCATCAAAATAAATGGACAATTTATATCATTCATAAAAATATAGAATTCAGCCAGCATGCTTCCCAATGTCATAAGCCACAGATTCAATACATAGATAAAATAGTACAATTCACCAAATAGGTCTCCATATACTCAATTTTATAAAATCGACATTTAATTTCAAAAACAGTATTTTATCGAAATACATTTTAAATTGAAAATAATAATATTTTATACTTTCAAATTCATCATGTTTTAAAAAGCATAAATTCATAATTAAACTCCTCTAGATATTACAGACGATAATTTATCCACTCACCTCGTCAAGAGTGCACGATACTCTTGTTTTCAATTTTCACTACACCGTATTTTTCCAACGTTCGGGAGCCCACCACCTATACACGATTCACGACACAAAATTTCATTATTTGTGTCCAAACATTATAATTTATTTCAAGCTCTACATGCTTGGAAATTGGGTAAAAATGATTCGAACAGTCGTTAAATTACAATGTCCGACCGACTCGCCTACACGCGTCTAAATTGCTAAAATCCTCAATTAAATTTCGATTTGACCCATTTCAGTTTCTAATAGTTCAATTATGTCTATAATACTCAATTACAGTGAGTATCAGTCAATGTATCAATCATAGACTAAAAATTATGATTTTACCCTTAGTAGGCAAAAATTTTGATTTTTGCTCTAAAAATTCCCATAATTTTCCTATATCCATAATTCATCATAATTCATCAAAATACCTCAAATAAACATCAAAATCAGCAGTAATTTCTCTCTCTAAAATCCAGCATAAATGGATTTTCATAGAGTACATAATTTTCTTTCAAAATTTTCTTCCTAAACATGGCTAACTACCTCTAAACATCAACATAGTCCAAAATCAAGCCAAAACAACATCAATTTCTCTTCCATACCCATTTTTCATAATTGAATTCATCATGATAACTCAATATTCAACCATGAAAAACAATGAATAAAGCATGGGTATTGTGGATCAATAGGCAAAGTTAAGAAATTTTACCTTTAAACACTAGTTTCCTTGATTTTTCACACTTTCTCTTTGATTTCCCACCTAAGTTTTCTTATTTCTTTCTTTGTTCTTGTTGCTGGTTGCTTAGGCCGACCCTCACAATGCTCTTGGCTGAAAATTTTACCTTTTTATAACTTAAATAAAATAATATTATTTTATTATACTTTTTGATTTTTTTATTAATTTATTTTATTTTATTTCTTTTTCCATTTTGACTTTTTTTATCCACCATTAGCTTTCTTCACTTATCCATTCAGCCAAAGAAGTTTCTAGACTCATCAAAAAAATCTTGGTAAAGAAATTTTTAAAAATTACACTTTAGCCCCCGAAAAATAAAAAATTACATTTTGCCTCAAAAATTGAAATTTGCCAAAATGCATATTGTTCACTCCTCATATTCATATCATTCTCCAATTTGTCAAATTTGATCTAAATTCTCTCAAAAAATTAAATTTGGTTTTCTAGTGGTAAAATTACTATTTTACCCTTGTGCTCCAAAACTACCGAAAAATTAAATTTATCACTATCAAATTTCATTTTATGCTCCAATAATCACATTATACTTCAAATGATTAATCTTGGTCGAGTGTGACCAAAATCTTTTATAGAAATCTCCATTTTATCCTTAAATGTCAAAATGATCGTTTTGTCCCTAATCGGTCAATTTTCTAGATTGACTCCAAACTGGACCTCGAACTCCGAATCACTGTTTTGAGTAATCCCTAGATTGTGAAATCCTCAATTTCATTCTTAAAATCCTTGTTTGAACTTGTTCGAGGTTTAATCGACTCAATGGTATTACTAGGGGCAATGTAGTCATTTAACTAATTTTTCGGGGCAATTCAATAGGCAAACATGCTATCCAATGCATGTGAATGACATGTTACAGATAATTTAGGGTCAGGTGCTACACTTTCTCTCTGGTGATCTCTCATCTCTTCTCTTCCTCAACACTGATGCTATCTACCCAAATCGGGATCTGCCCAAAAGCTTTTGCTCCCTCTTCTACCGATGCCGCTCAACCCCTCTTGTTCGACCGGCACCGCACCGTTTCTCCCTTCACTGGTCGGCTAAAAGCCCCCCAAAGAAACCCAAAACTTCAGCCTCCACCCCTTGCTTCTATAGTTTTTTTTCTTTTGTTTATATATTTTTTGATTGTTGTGGATTGTGGTTATTGGCTGCTAGGATTTTTGGTTTTTGGGTATTTTACTGGCTGTTAGGGAAAAAATTAGGGATTTTTTTGTTTTTGGATTGCGATTTTTTTTTTGCAGGGGTCTCCCATCGTTGTGAATTTTTTGGGGTTCTTATAGAACCTTTTTGTCCAAATTTTTGGATGATCAGAGAAGGCAAATCTTCTCTTGGCAACATGAATCCCAGACAGCAACCTTCAAGTCAACAGCACTGGTGTCGGAGCTGATCCTCAAATTTTTGGCCGCCGGAAGAGCATTGAATGCTCCGTTTTTATTGACAATAGAGGCTGACTATGCCTCTATCCTTTTTTAAAAAATTTTCTTTTTTCTTTTATTTTATTTTTTGTTTTGTTTTTTTTAAATTATATTATTTGTGATGACCCGGAACTTCCATCAAGTCCGTGACAACTGCCGCGATGTCCCGATAAGCACTCAATTCCTGAGTACTCTATCGAGACCTCGCAAGGCATCTTGTATTAGTTTTCCATATCTCCCGTGGTTAATAATTTCCAAGAAACATTTTTCAGAGAATAAAATTTATATTTTAGATTAAATCAGTCGAAATGCGTAATTAACCACGTAGGGGCATTTTCGTTTTTTGCTTTGTTCAAAAATTTTTAAATTTGTAAAAACGCAGTATACATGTAAAGTGTGCAAAATTCACAATCAAAAAGAATTTTTTTATGTCTAAAACCCTTATAAAAATAAAATTTCAGATAATAAGATAAAATAATAATATTTAATAAAATATTATATTTTATTATTGAATAATATCTTTAGAAATATCGAAATCCAGTTTTCTGAACATAAAGGTAGAATAAATTTATACATACTAACATGTAAATAACTAAAATATATAAATCAGTTTACAATGACATGTGGGCCTTACTATGTACAACTATGTACCTTTGCATGCTAAGGACGCGGCTTCAATCAAGCCTCTATATGCACTCCGAGTGCTTACCAGTGATCTTGAGCCTGAAAGGGGGAGAGAGGGTGGTGAGTTTTACAACCCAGTGAGTTAGATAATTACCATTTACGACATCTAAAGTCGAGTAGATGGAGACAAGTGCAAATATTGAGTAATAACACCTTTCATAGCACATACTTGAATTCTATTCAAACAAGTTATTTCAATTTCATGAATTATCATCAAAATTATCAAAATCATCAAAATCATTAAGGCGTATGGTTTTCCTTAAAACTAAGCTTATGCCCAAAATCCTTACTCGGTGATGCCTTGGCCCGAGGTACCCTAACCGAGTTCGCTAAGGCTGTAATAAACATATTTCATTTAGAAATACAACCGTTCCTTGGTGTTGACCGAATTCGTCTTCACGTGGTGCTTTTTCGTGAAGTAAATTTTAACATTACCTCAGGAGTTACCCTACGCACCTCTTCGACCGAGGTAACAATTAATCAGGTTTACCGTGCCCTTCCTAAAGGCAGTCCACGACAACCCTCACTGCAGTGTTTTATTACTCATAATCCAACAATTTCATATATAAAATTTCTCGAGTAACATAGCATGAAAATTTTCATTTAAATCCGATCTATCAAGACCACCAATAATTCGTATATATCTTTCATAGAAACATTAAAATCATGCCATCATGCTACTATAATATCACAAGCCTCAAGTTCAATTTATTGCGTAAATAGCATAATTCAATAATTAGGTCTCCATATACTCAATTGCATAAAATCGACATTTAATTTCAAAAACAATATTTCATCGAAATATATTTTCATTGAAAATCGTAATATTTTATACTTTCAAATTCATCATGCTTTAAAAAGCATAAATTCATAATAAATTCACTCTAGATATTATAGACGATAATTTATCCACTCACCTTGTCAGGAATGCACGATACCTCTGTTTTCAATTTCCACTACACCGTATTTTTCTCGCGTTCGGGAGCCCACCACCTATACACGATTCACGACACAAAATTCCATTATTTGTGTCCAATCATTATAATTTATTTCAGGCTCTACATGCTTGGAAATTGGGTAAAAATGGTTCGAACAGTCGTTAAATTACGGTGTCTAACCTACTCGCCTTCACTCATCTAAATTGCTACAATCCTCAATTAAATCTTGATTTGACCAATTTTAGTTTGAAATAGTTCAATTATATCCATAATGTTCAATTACAGTGAATATGGGTCAATGTATTGTTGACTCCATTAGTTTTTGATGATAATAAAACATTCCCATGTCATTTATGTCTAACATTTCTAACTAAGTATGCAAGGCAAATGTTCATAAATGAGAAAATATTTCAATCTTCCTATTGAACACCTAAATATGTGATTTGGATAAAGAACAAGGAAGATTAGTATTGATGAAGTCCTCTGATATGTCAAGAAAGATCATTTGCTGAACAAATGTCAAAACAGAGAAGTGAAAAGGTGAAGCTTGGTAAGAAACAGAATCAAGTTAGTCGATCAAGATAAAGGGGTTTGTTGACTAAGCGATCACTGGACTCTGCATCTAAAGCAGAACCAACTTAGTCGACCAAAGGAAAAATTTTAGTCGACTAAATGCTCTTTGTCTGCTACATCCGCCAAGCCACTACAAGACAAGAAAACTGCTATAATCTTTCCCAAACTGTTTCTAACGGTCATAAACGTCTCAACAACCATCAAACCAGCTTCTCCAACTATAAAAAGATCTTCAAATACGAAGGAACCAACTTTTGACAACTCAAGACAACTTTTGACACACTTTGGCTTCATACTCAAAGACACCATCATATTCAAATCGAAAAGAGTAGCAAAACTTGAAAATCCTTTGTACTCTTCATTGAACCTTAATGCCTATTCTTTGTATTTGTGTTTAGCGCTCAAACTTGCACCACATAGATCAACCGTGTGATCACTAGGTACTTCCCTCTTTCCATCTTTGTATTCTTAGAGTGAGTGCTTCACTCTAAGTGTTTACATCAAGCAAAGTGTGCTTGGATGCTTGTGGGTTCTAGTTTAGCCCGTGAAAAACTAGAGATAGATTGTGGTTGAGCCTTGAAAAACTACTTTGGGGTTCTAGTTTAACTCGTGAAAAATTAGAGATAGGTTATGGTTGAGCTTTGAAAAACCACATTGGGGTTTTAGTTTAGCCTAAGAAAAACTAGTGATAGGTTATGGTTGAGCCTTGGAAAGCCACCTTGGGTTTTAATTGATCCCGTGAAAAACTAGTGTAAAGGTTGTGGCTAAGCCTTGGAAAAGCCATTGTAAAAGCTTGGTGGGAGCTTGTGAATTCCACCATTTAGTGTTTGGTTTGAAAATCCTTAGTTGGATAATCAAGGTAGTGGATGTAGGTCTTGGACCGAACCACTATAAATCCTTTGTGCATTGCTTTCATTGTTTTACCTTTTTTGTTTTGAGATCAAGTCTCAATCTTGCAAAAGAACCGAGATAGAGCTATTCACCCCCCTCTAGCACTCGTATTTGGGACCAACAATTAGTATCAGAGCTAGCTCTCTGCATACAAGGTCTAACACCCTTAGAGAGGATCCAAATGGCTCAACAAAAATCAGTTGTAGCTGAGGGACAATCAATAAACAGACTACCTCTGTTTGATGGCTCAAATTACCTTTATTGGAGTACTAGAATGTCAATTTATATTAGAGCCATAGATTATGAAATGTGGGATGTCATCACAAATGGTTCTTTTATTCCCTCAACTATAAATGTGGTTATAAATGAGTTGATGCCTAAGCCAAGGTCTGAATGGACCGAGGCTGAAACTAAGAAAGTGCAGACCAATTTTAAGGCAATCAACACCTTACATTGTGCCTTAACACCCACTGAGTTCAACAAAGTCTCAAGCTGTACAACAGCTAAGCAAGTGTGGGACAAGTTGAGAATAATTCATGAAGGGACTTCTCAAGTTAAGGAGTCCAAGATTGCCCTCCTAACACACAGTTATGAGATGTTCAAAATGAAACTTGGTGAGGACATCACCAGTATGTTTGATAGGTTCACAAACATTACAAATAAGCTTAACCAACTAAGAAAACCTATCATTGAGCATGAGTTTGTAAAAAGACTTCTTAAGAGTCTACCTAAGTCTTAGAAGCCAAAAATGATTGCCATCCGAGAAGCCAAAGATTTGAACATCATCACACTCGATGAAATATGTGGGTCACTCCTCACACATGAGTTAGAGCTCAAGGAAGAGAAAGAAGAGGATAAAAGAGAGGCAAAAGAAAAAAAAAGAACATAGCACTCAAAGCTAGCATCCTTGAAGAAGAGCTGGAAGAACTCTCATGCGATGATAATGATGAACTTGCACTTGTTGCAAGAAGATTGAGAAAACTGATGAGAAGAAAGAATCGAAAATTTGTAAGAAAATTCTTTAAAAGGGATCAAGCTCCTTTATGGAAGAAAAATAAGAATGAAAGCAACAACAAGGAAGAAGTGATTTGCTATGAATGCAAAAAACCAGGACACTACAAATCTGAATGTCCATTACTGAAGGATGCAGAAAATCAAAAAGGGCAATGGTTGCTGC
Source organism: Theobroma grandiflorum (assembly GCA_036013995.1). NCBI lineage: Eukaryota > Viridiplantae > Streptophyta > Magnoliopsida > Malvales > Malvaceae > Theobroma > Theobroma grandiflorum. Next base: position 11,956,691 of record CP142132.1, on the reverse strand, counting down.
AGCCTGGTCAGATAGTGATTCAAGCACAGAATCTGATGAAGGAAGCTCAAAAGAAAGAGCAAACATTTGCCTAATGGCAAAGGATGATGAAACAAAGGTATACTCATCGACTTGTGATATATCTATGAATGATTTGCAAGATGAGTATGATGAGTTATGTGATGAGTTTGAAAGCCTATTTTTAAAGTACAAAAACTTGAAGAAAAAGGCTGTATCACTTGAAAAAGATTTGAAGAAAATAAAACTCGATTTCAACTTTGTTTTTGAATAAAGAAATTTACTCTAAACTGAACTGGAACACTCAAAAACAGATTTTGAAATCATAAGAATAGAGCTGGGAAATAAAACTGATGCTTGCAAAAAACTCTTAATGAAAATACAACTCTTAAGTGTTTAAACAATGATCTTATAAAGAAAAATTCATATAAAAAGAGGAATCACTATAATGCATCATCTAGATGTTATTACTGTGGAAAATATGGTCATTTATCATATGAGTGTGTCAAAAATATGAATGTGTAGAAAACTAGAAAAATCTGGTTGCCAAAAGGTTATTTTATTTACACTAACACTCAATGACCTATCAAAACATGGGTACCTATCAAGAAGAACTGAACAATATTTTTGTAGGTTGAGCTGCACCTAAAGGAAACATGCTCAAAGGCTCAACACAAGAAGAAACAGCCATGGTAAATGGATAGTGGTTGTTCTCGACACATGACAGGAGATAAAATGCTATTTGCACAGCTGGACAAGAAAAAAAGAGGCACTGTATCCTTTGAAGATAATTCAAAAGGAAGAATTCAAGGTATTGGCACGGTTGGTAAGAACTCCTGTACACAAATCAGTCATGTGTTATTTGTCAAGGCTTAAAGCATAATCTGCTATGCATAAGTCAGCTATGTGACAAAGGGTTTAAGGTTTGTTTTGATTCCAACAAATGTGAAGTAATAGACATAGGCACCAACAAGACTACCTTCATAGGAAATAGATTGAAAAACATGTATGTCATCTTCCTTGAAGATCTAGAAAAGGATAGTGAAATGTGTCTAGTAGCCAAGGCTGAAAATGATAACTGGTTGTGGCATATGAGACTAAGACATGTTAGTTTGAACACTATGTCAAAACTAATTAAGAAAGACTCAGTTGTTGGACTACCCAGCATTATATTTGAAAATGATAAAGTATGTGAAGCATGTCAGCTAGGGAAACAAGTCAGAACATCATTCAAAGCTAAGAATGTTGTGTCAACATCGAAACCTCTTGAAATGCTGCACATAGATCTTTTTGGTCCAATTAGTACCACAATTCTAGGTGGTAAATCTTATGGTTTAGTGATTGTTGATGATTACTCAAGATTCACTTGGGTTCATTTCCTTACTCACAAGAGTGATGCATTATCAGTTTTCATAGGATATTGCAAGAAAGTTGAGAATGAAATAGGTACATCCATTATTAGGATTAGGAGTGACCATGGAGGATAATTTGAGAATGATAAGTTCGAAAAATATTACAATGAAAAGGGGTTGGAACACAACTTTTCAACACCTAGGACACCCTAGTAAAATGGAGTTGTGGAGAGAAAGAATAGAATATTGAAAGAGATGGCAAGATCTATGCTTTATGAGAACAATCTTCCTAAATACTTCTGGGCTGAAACTGTCAATACAACAGCTTATATACTTAATAGAGTTTCAATTAGAGCTATCATGTCAAATACCCCATATGAGCTGTACAAATGAAGAAAACCAAACATCTCTCACCTTAGGAGCTTTGGCTGCAAATGCTTTGTGTTGAATAATGGAAAACAACCATTAGGGAAGTTTGATGCTAAAAGTGATGAAGCAATATTCTTGGGATATGCTATGAACTCAAAAGTTTATAGAATTTTCAACAAAAAGACATTAAATGTTGAAGAATCTATCCATATAGTTTTTTATGAATCAATCCATGTTGAAAAAGAAGTTCATGAGGATAATGAAGATTTAGAAAATCTAGGAAGACATATGGATGAAATGAGTCTAAATGATAGCAAGAACAATGAAGAAGACTCATCAAGAGAAGAAACTGTAGCTCCACATCTTGAAAATTTACAAAGACAAGAAATCCAGTATAGTGACTTACCTAGAAGCTGGAGATATATGAGAGATCATCCACAAGATCAAATCATAGGTGACATATCTCATGGAGTTAAGACTAGGAAAGGAACTAGGGAAACTTGTGAATTTTCAGCTTTCATTTCTCAAATTGAACCTAAAAGTTTTGAAGAAGCTAAAAAAGAGGAAAGCTGGATTTTAGCCATGCAAGAGGAGTTGGATCAATTCAAGAGAAATAATGTATGGTCACTAGTGCCTAAGCCTTCAAATCATCCTATTGTCGGCACTAAATGGGTGTTTAGAAATAATATTGATGAACAAGGAAATGTTATAAGAAACAAAGCAAGATTGGTAGCAAAGGGATATAATCAAGAGGAAAGAATAGATTATGAAGAAACCTTTGCTCCGGTAGCTAGAATAGAAGCCATAAGATTGTTAGTTGCCTTTGCTTGTCATATGAACTTCAAACTATACCAAATGGATGTGAAGAGTGCATTCCTTAATGGAATTATTCAAGAAGAGGTATATGTTGAACAACTTACTGGTTTGAAGATTTCCAGAAACCAGATCATGTCCTTAAACTTCATAAAGCCTTGCATGGATTGAAACAAGCTCCTAGAGCTTGGTATGAAAGGCTTTCTAAATTTTTAGTAGAAAAAGACTATGTTAGGGGCAGCATTGACACCACACTGTTTATCAAGAGATACCTAAATGATCTAATCATAGTTCAAATCTATGTTGATGACATAATATTTGGTGCTACTAATGAATCTCTTTGCAAGAACTTCGTTGAGGAAATGCAGGGAGAATTTGAAATGAGCATGATGGGAGAATTGAAGTACTTTCTTGGCCTTCAAATCAAGCAATGCAAAAGAGGAACCTTTGTTAGCCAAGACAGATATATTCGAGATATGCTCAAGAAGTTTGATATGTTGAAAATGAAATCCATCAGCACACCAATGAGTACATCTACAAAGCTTGATGCTGATGAGAAAGGTAAATATGTATATCAAAAGCTCTATAAAGGTATGATTGGATCTCTTCTTTACTTAACTGCAAGTAGACCAGATATTTAGTTTAGTGTGTGTTTATGTGCTAGATTTCAGTCTCAACCTAAAGAAACACACCTCACTATTGTGAAAAAAATATTTAGATATCTCATAGAAACTCAAGGCCTAGGATTATGGTATTCAAAAAAATCACCATTCAGCCTTGTAGGATATTCAGATGCTGACTTTGCTGGAAGTAGAACTGATAGGAAAAGCACAAGTGGAACATGTCAGCTGTTAGGAAGCATGGTTGTATGCTGGTCGAGTAAGAAGCAAAATTTTGTAGCCTTGTCCACTGCTGAAGCAGAATATGTGTCCCTAGGAAGTTGTTGTGCACAAGTTTTATGGATTAAGCAACAATTGAGAGACTACGGGTTGTCCATGAATAACACTCCCATATATTGTGACAACATCAGTACTATAAATATTTCAAAGAATCCTGTACAACACTCAAGAACTAAACATATTGAAATTAGACATCATTTTATTAGAGATTATGTAACTAAGGGAGAAATCAATATTGAATTCGTGAGCACATTGCACCAACTTGCTAATATATTCACAAAACCCCTTAGTGAAGATAGGTTCTGTGAAATTAGAAGGAATCTAGGAATGTGTTGCTTGGAAGAGTTATAAGAAGAAGTCTGGACTAAATAAAGGAAAACAGAAGAGACTTAGTCGACTAAAGTGTAAAACTCAGTTCAACTAAGAGCATTCTGTTCCATTAAATCAAAAGAACTGATGGCTGTTTGATATAGGATTAAATTGATGGGATTTTGTGTTTACTGGGTGATAAAATAAAAAGGGAAAACCTGAAGCAGTAAATAGTGAAAAAAAGAGAGGGAGTTTTAAAATTTTGGAAAGTTAGGCATCTTTTAAGGTGAAGGCAGACAGTTTTCTAAGTTAGAAACTGTCAATCAATTCTTAACCTTCTGATAACCGATTCTCTCATCCCTAACAATCCTATTTGTTTTCCTTCCTCCTCTGAAATCAACCGAGAACCCTCTTTTTGTCATCTCTTGGAACCCTAAGTGAAAAACATTTTCAGAAATCGTAATGGCCAAGTCGACCCTTCTTAAGGAGTTACTTGCAAAGAAAAAAGGGAAGAGACCAGCAGAAAAAAACCCCGAAGCTGAGCGCCCACAGAAAAAGCAAAAAGAAGCATCGGGTTCTGCAACAAAGAAGTCTGGAAGATGTTTTGAGAAGAGAATACGAAAAGAGAAAAAGAAGAAGATTGAGAAACTTGGAAAGAAGAGCAAAAGAGAAAAATGTACTTCATTTGCTTTTTCCCTAAAATTTAGGAACAAAATTCATAAAGAAAGGTTTAAGAAAATCGAAAATGCTCCCATTACATATGAAAAGTTCATTGATTGGGAGAGCTTCAGTGAAACTCCTTAACTCCAAACAAGTCTGACAGATTATTTTAATGAACTGAGCATTAAGGAGTATAGCTCTTTCAAATACAGAACGTATAATGCTAGTTTAGTTAAAGAATTCTATGCTAGCATCGCATTCAGTGAAATAGAGCTTGATGATTCAGAGGACTATTCTAAAGAGAATCTAAATGTTTTTCTAAATAGGAAGGAATTCTTAGTTACAGCCTTAGACTTGAGTAACTTGCTAGGAATAGAAGGAGAAAATGGAGAGTATGACATGCCTGACAAGTATGATCCTGTTTCTATGTGGGAAATTGTCACTGGAAAGAAAGAGAAATTCTCTTCAAAGAGTAATGCAGGACTGATTATCAGTCCACAATTTAGAATCCTGCATTACTTTGTAGCTGCAAATCTACATGGTATGAGTGGTAGCTTAAGCTACATCAGCCTTTAAGACCTTTGGCTGATGGAGCATGCATTCACTGGTGAAGTTCTGAATTTGAGACGGTTCATGATTGAAAAGATAAGAGCAGCATGTAAACTGGAGAAGATCCATTTGCCTTATGGGAATGTGATTACATCTCTTGTGAAGAAAAAAAGAGTATGGGCAAAGAGGTATGATATGGATATGATCAAGAGTAGAGACCAACCAATCTACCTAAGAAGTCTGATCAAAATGGGATACAGAGTGTATGGGGACACCTTCAGCAAGACCTCGAAGATCACTTCAGTTCAAACTCAACCAAAAGTAGCACCCACACAACCAGAAACACCAGCCTCTCCATTCTCCAATGAAGTCATGTTCAATCTGCTAATGAGAATGAATGCAAAGCTCACTGATCAGGGAGCTAGACTTGTAAAAATTAAAGAAAAAATAAATGAAATTGAGGCTAGTTTGAAAGCAAACGCATGGCACCAGAAAGACAAAGTGCTGAAGGATCAGCATTGCAACCAGAGGGATCTGAATTTCAAGTTGAAGGATCAGCCTACCAGAGTGCAAGCCCTAGTCATCATGACCCTGCACTAGAAATTGAAGAACCCCACAAACCACCTCAACAAAAAGGGAAACGTCTGAACAAGGTACTGAGGTAGTTGGGTTACCACTTGGTTCTCCTGAGCACCAGTCTCCATCGAATCCTGAACAAGAAACATCACCTCCTCATTCTGATGAAGTGTTTGTCATGGGGCTGTTCTATCAAATGGCAAGAGAAGAACAAGCAGAAAAAGAGGCAGCAGCAGCTCAAGCTGTTCAAGCAATGACCTCAGAACAAAGAACTGCAGGAAAAGAGAAGAAAACAAGAAAGGCAAAAGCAAAAAACACAGCTTCTGCATCTAAGCCTCAGCCATTTGTCATGAGACAGAAGAAGACAGCAAGAAGATCAGTTTTTCCAAGAATAAAGAAGTCTTCAAGATTGGCAGAAAAGGCAAAGTCACCTCCTGCAAGCATTTCTCAAGCTCCAATAGAAGTCTCTGATCAGGCAACTCCAGAAAAAGCTGCAGAAACATCTTCTCAGCAGACTCCAGAAGCAACCTCTCAACCCCCTCTAAGACACATTCTCCTGTTCCCCTAAATCCGTAGTGGGAACAAACTATGTCCCTTGAGTCTACACCATCTCCCTCTGAAGATTGACACTTCAAACCCCCTCCCGGATGATGACAAAAATGGGGAATGGTATTCACAAGAAAAATAAAAAAAAAAATCTGATGATAGAGGTATTGGACCTTTAGGAAACATATAAAGAAAAACAAAATCCTGAGGGTAGAGGGACCAGATTTCTAGGGTAGATAAGTAGCAAAAACAAGACTAGGGGTATTTCTGGAATAATATTTCTGATTACTGTTTTGTTGAATATCTATGCCAAAATGGCATTCAAACAATGCTTTTAATTTTAGCTGACTTTATGAATATCTTGAATATGCTTGTTGATAGTTGCTTAAAGTGTTTGAACTCTGAAAATGATATTTATGACATTATGAAGCATGGTTGGAAACTTATCTGCTGATACTGTGCAAAACTGCCACAATTTTTTGATATTGTGCTGATATTGAGTTATTATGTTGATAAATCATTTCTGAGACAATAATGCAAAGTAAAACATGTGCTTGAGTACACATGAATGATGATTCATAAGAGTTTGTTGGAAAAATGATGGTGTGAATGAAATCTGGAGCTAACATGATGAAATCTGAACCTGCATGCTAGTTGACAGAAAATTACAGATATAGAAAACTGATAACAATCTGTCAACATGTCATTTGCTTTTAAAATCTACATATATGAACATTTTCTATCCAAAGCAAGAATATACAATGTCATTAAGAATATAACTTGGATAAAAACTTGCTGGAATGGATGAAAAATGCACACACTTAGGGGGAGCATGAACTTAGGGGGAGCAATCCTCATTTTTTGCAGAAACTGAAAAAGATATTAAAAATGCACCATGCTATTAATCAAGGGATGTTTTGCCATCATCAAAAAGGGGAAGATTGTTGACTCCATTAGTTTTTTATGATAATAAAACATTCCCATGTCATTTATGTCTAACATTTCTAACTAAGTGTGCAAGGCAAATGTTCATAAATGAGAAAATATTTCAATCTTCCTATTGAACACCTAAAGATGTGATTTGAATAAAGAACAAGGAAGATCAGTATTGATGAAGTCCCCTGATATGTCAAGGAAGATCATTTGCTGAACAAAAGTCAAAACGGAGAAGTGAAAGGTTGAAGCTTGGTAAGAAACATAATCAAGTTAGTCAACCAAGATAAGGGGGTTAGTTGACTAAGCGATCACTGGAATCTGCGTCTGAAGCATAACCAATTTAGTTGACCAAAGGAAAAATTTTAGTCGACTAAGTGCTCTTTGTCTGCTACATCCGCCAGGCCACTGCAAGACAAGAAAACGGCTAGAATCTTCCCCAAATTGTTTCTAACAATCATAAACGTCCCAACAGCCATCAGACCAGCTTTTTCAACTATAAAAGGATCTTCAAATGCCAAGGAACCAACTTTTGACAACTCTAGACAACTTTTGACACACTTTGGCTTCATACTCAAAGACACCATCATATTCAAAGCCAAAATGAGTAGCAAAACCTGAAAATCCTTTGTACTCTTCATTGAACCTTAACACTTATTCTTTGTATTTGTGTTTAGCACTCAAACTTGTACCACATAGATCAACCGTGTGATCACTAGGTACTTCCCTCTTTCCATCTTTGTATCCTTAGAGTGAGTATTTCACTCTCAATGTTTGCATCAAGCAATGTGTGTTTGGATGCTTGTGGGTTCTAGTTTAGCCCGTGAAAAACTAGAGATAGGTTGTGGTTGAGCCTTAAAAAATCACCTTGGGGTTCTAGTTTAGCTCATGAAAAACTAGAGATAGGTTGTGGTTGAGCCTTGAAAAACCACATTGGGGTTTTAGTTTAGCTCGGGAAAAACTAGTGATAGGTTGTGGTTGAGCCTTGGAAAGCCACCTTGGGTTTTAGTTGATCCCGTGAAAAACTAGTGTAAAGGTTATGGCTAAGCCTTGGAAAAGCCATTGTAAAAGCTTGGTGGGAGCTTGTGAATTCCACCATTTAGTGTTTGGTTTGAAAATCCTTGGTTGGATAATCAAGGTAGTGGATGTAGATCTTGGACCGAACCACTATAAATCCTTTGTGCATTACTTTCATTGTTTTACTTTCTTTGTTTCGAGATCAAGTCTCAATCTTGCAAAAGAGCCGAGATAGTGCTATTCACCCCCCTCTAGCACTCATATTTGGGATCAACATGTATCAGTCATAGACTGAAAAATTACGATTTTACCCCTGATAGGTAAAAATTTTGATTTTTGCTCTAAAAATTCCCATAATTTTCCTATATCCGTAATTCACCATAATTCATCAAAATACCTCAAATAAACATCAAAATCAACATCAATTCTCTCTCCATAATATTCAGCATAATTGGGTTTCAAGTGAAAAATCAATTTTTCTTGCTTGTTTTTGCTATTTTTCATTTCTACACATTACCAAACTAACCGAAAACACTTCCTAGATAATTATCTAACTAGATTCAAGCTCAATTCTCTCTACTCCATGTTCGACCAGCATAGGGTGGTCATACCCACATGTCAATTTTGCATGAAAAATGAAAAAGAATGGTTGGGTAATGAAGAACACTAGGAAAATTAAGAAAATTTACCCTTTTTCAAGCTTGAATCTTGTTTTTTCTTGATTTCTCTTTGAAATGTCAGCCTAGGGTTTGTTCTTTCCCCCCTTTCTCTCCTTGCTTAGCCGACCCTCACAATGTTTTTGGGCTGAAATTTTTTCCTTTTTAAAGGCCAAATAAAATAATATTATTTTATTCATTTTCTTGAATATTTTATTAGTTTGTTGTTTTCTAGCCATCCAATTAATTTCCATTCTCCACCATATTTTTGTCTCACTTATCCACAGCGTAGATAAAATTTTTAGACTTATCCAAGGTCTTGGTGGAATAAATTTTTAAAAATTACACTTTTACTCCCGTAAAAGTCAAAAATTACATTTTTGCCTCAAAAATTGAAAAATTACCAAAAGGCATATTTTTCACTCCTCAAACTCAGACCACACTCCAATTTATCAAATTTGGTCTAAATTCTCTCAAAAAATTAAATTTGGTCATTCGATGGTAAAATTACCATTTTGCCCTTATACTTCAAAAAGTATCGAAATTTCATTATTTTCACTTTTCAACCTCAAATTACACTTAAATTGATCAATCTTAATCAAATGGGGTCAAAATATTTTCTAAGTATTCCCGTTTTGTCCTCTATTAGCAAAACTACCATTTTGCCTTTATGCTCCAAAACTACCGAAAAAATTAAATTTATCGCTACCAAACTTCATTTTATGCTCCAATAATCATATTATACTTCAAATGATTAATCTTGGTCGAATGTGACCAAAATCTTTTATAGAAATCTCCATTTTGTCCTTCAATGGCAAAATGATCGTTTTGTCCCTAATCGGTCAATTTTCTCGATTGACTCCAAACTGGACCTCAAACTCTGAATCACTATTTCGAGTAATCCTTGGACTGTGAAATCCTTAATTTCGCTCTTAAAATCCTTGTTTGAGCTTGTTCGAAGTTTAATCGACTCAATGGTATTACTAAGGACAATATAGTCATTTAACTAGTTTTTCGGGACAATTCAATAGGCAAACATGCTATCCAATGCATGTGAATGACATGTCATAGACAATTCAGGGTCAGCTGTTACATTATTATTTTTTAGTTAATTTTAAAATGGGTGTCTACAGTTGCCCCTCTTTGTACATTGTTGAAAATCAACAATAGTGCAAAGACGTAGACACCTTGCTCAGACCAGATTGAATCTCTTCTTTGGTCCTTTATTTTTATAATCAGAGAAGCTCCTCATCTCAAAACGAGGCTATGGAATTTTAAAGAAATCTTGAAGCTAATTACCCAGAGGTTTTGAAAAACATACTCGGAGGTTTTAAAAGAAAAAGAGTGTTTTTATCTCAAAATTAGAAATATACCCGAAAGGTTTGAGAATGTACCCGGAGGTTTTAAAAAATGTACCTAGAGATTTTTTAAGATGTACTCGGAGGTTTTAGAAGAAAAAGTTGTTCCTCATCTCAAAATGAAGAATGTTACCCGGAGGTTTTGGATATGTACCCGGAGGTTTTACAGATGTACCCAAAAGTTTTGAAAATGTACCCAGAGGTTTTAAAGATGTACCCGGAGGTTTTAGAAAATATACCCAAAGGTTTTAGAAGAAAAAGATTGTTTCTCATCTCAAAATGAGGCTACGTTACCCGAAGGTTTTGGATATGCACTCGGAAGTTTTAGAAAATGTACCTGAAGATTTTGAAAATATACCCGGAGGTTTTAAAGATGTACCCAGAGGTTTTAGAAGAAAAAGTTTCCTCATCTCAAAACGAGGCTATGTAGCTTAAATTCTCTCGTGCCAAGATAATTAAGCTTAAACATTTTGGATGCTAGCTTAATTGAGCTTAAACTCACTCGTGCCAACGTAACTGGGCTTAAACATCTTGGATGCCAGCTAAATTGGGCTTGATTGTTTTTGTGCCAATATGATTAGGTTTAAAAATCTTGGATGCCAGCTAAATTGGGCTTAGCTCTCATGTTTGTTTTTTTTTTTCTTTTTCAATGAAAGATTCAAATCTTTCTTTATTTAATTGCTTGAAAACTGCATTAGTTTTGACCTTTATTTGAAAACTTTCAATTTTGATGATGCATGGTCATGTGCATGATTGGACATGTATGCATGATTGAATGATGGACAAATGATGCATTACTTCCTTTTGTTTTGCACCATATATTCCTCGTTTGAAAGATTATTTTCCTCAGCTTCGCATTCTTTGACAGTGTTATTGTGTAGCTGCCAATTTCCTTATCAACAAAAGATCACCAATTCAAATTAGGTTTCAATGATTCCATGCCTTTTGATCATGAAAGTTTTTCCTTGCATTACTTTTTCTCACTTTTCCTTGAGAAATGAATTTGTCTTTTTCAAAAATGCTTGTCTTATGTCACAATGATTGAAGAATTTTCATCATAATGATCGTAAAGACTCTCATCTTTCTTTTTTTCCTTTTGTTTTCAAAAAAATCTTGATTTTGACAAATTACAACAAAATTGCCCCACACAATTATTTTCATGATCAAAGATAGCTGAATCTTGGAGCAAGAATGTATCAATTCCACACTTCTCTTGTTAAAGTGATAAAACATCCAAGTTGGAAAAACATGTGATATTTGATTCTCTTGAAAATTGATGATTATTGTTTGAAATGATTTTGAATGAGCTAAATGACAATCTGTCCTTCCAAATAGATAGGATGGTTTAATACATCAAGGTCTTGGTCAACAATAAAGGTTTCTCACCATTTCATAAGTAAGAAAAAAGTTGAAGTTTATTTGTCCAAGCTCACAAATGTATGGTGATTTAAAATAAAATTTTACAAAAAGCTTTCTTTCAAATCACAACCAAATTTGACATTCTCTAAGCTTCATGATGTGTGGCAAGACGATAAATGTCAAGACCAGCTATTATAGGTTTAACATTGCAGAAGGTTATTTTGAAAGAGGTAGGCTCAAAATTTAATATGGATTTTTCTGATAGATCTTGAATCTTTAAAGTGCTTGAGAGTCTTATACTCTTAAAAAGTGTCCAACGAATTCTAGTTGCCTTGAAATGGTCTCTCTCTCTGGTGCTTCCTGTTATCACCTTAGTTAAAATCATGAGTAGCTTCATAAGTTCTCATTTTCGCTCTAGACTGTCCTTTCGGGTTTTCACTTTAGAGCTTTATCTTTTTTCACTCACTTTTTTTCCTCTTTGTTTCATCCATTCATTTTTTTTCTTTATTGTTCGTTCCACCATGCACTTGAAAAATTCAAACTTGGTCCAAAATAACTTGAGGGATTCAAAAAGGTAATTTTGGCAAAGAAAAGAAGTCAATGTCTCATTTTCTATGCAATGATCTCTTTCTATAAGATAGCTCCTCGATTTAAGTATCCACACTTGATCAAAATGGACTTTTAAAGCACATAATGTTGGATATGGTTAAGGGTTTCGAAAAAATGGATACAAAGGCCCAAAACATGTATTTAAAGGTGATTAAATCAATGATCATTTATTACCGCACAAAGGGCTCTTTAAAGACATTTGTCCTTTTCAACGCATGTTTTTTCCACCATTTCCCTTTTATGCTTTTCTTTCTTCCTTTTTTTCTTTTTGTGTTGTGTTTTTTTTCTCATATTGATGGACTAAGTTTGAAATCTCCAAGAACTCAATTTTGCATCTACCCCAATGATATATCAAATGTTCACTTGTCTTTTGGAATGAATCTTCCATCATCCATACTTTTGACAAAAATTTTCCTTCATAATTGCCTCCCCAATGTGGGAGGTGATCCTTGGTTGAGGTGCATTTAGAAAAAATATTCGATAGGCTCAAAGGGGTAGCAAGTGGATAATTTTCTCATTTGTGAAGGAAAAATGAAACATGGCCACTTATCCTCTCAACTATGGTTACTTATATTGAAGAGCCATCCCTAGAAAGGAATAATTTAATATCAAAGATTAATTTTCCTTTGTTTTTCCACTTTTGGCATCACTGGAATATCTCAAGTGCATAATCTCACTTTCTTATTTTTTTTTCTCTTTTTCTTTTTCTTTTCTTTTTCTTTTTTTACAACTCAAGATTGAACCAACCTTTCCAAAGTGAGAAGATTCATCAAGAATGGCTCTTTTTTTTCCTTAATCAACCACTCAAATGAAAGTTCAAGGGACCACCCTCAACAACAAGAAATACTTTTGTTAGATGAGAGAGGGAAAAAATGTTATTTTTCAAGACAAAGGGTCTTGGAGGTATTGGGCAATCTTATTCTTTGTCATCATGCCCTAGAATAAAGGTAGGGAATGCTTTAGACAACGGGTTCAAGGTTCACATTGGGCACCCAAATTGAAAGAATATGAAAGGTATTGGCATATTTGGGACATCAGCATAGTCTTGACATTTATTAACCTACCATATTTAGAGTCTTTATAAGAGTGTCTAATTTGGTTGCTTTCTAAAAAAAAAATTTACAAAACAATTAATTACAACATCGATCATTGCCTAGACAAATATCATTGGCCTTTGGTATCATCAGATAAGGTTTATTTTTTTTTCCAAAACTTTACCTCTTTTTGGATTTTGAGTTCTTAAATAGCTTTTATTTGAGTAATTTTAGGTTCTCAAGTGTTTAAAGAAATGGTTAGAGAATGTTTTCAAGGACAAGTTCATTCCAAATAGTAACCATCAATTCTTTTTAGAACATGTGTGCACTTTATTGCCTAAACTCTTTTTTTTTTTGAAAACATGTTATAGAAACCTTGACCAAATCAATTGTATCACATTCTTTTGCAAAGTAAACACAAAGTTGCAAAAGTTTTAATCCAACAAAAACATTAAAGCTTCAATTACAGGTTCTGAAGTTTATATTCCTTAGCAAAATCCTACTCCTGTTGTGCCCCTGAAAGATAAAAACTCCAAATCAACCACTTTTCTTGCAAGCAATTTCTTCGAGACTCGAGGCATTTCCAAGAGCCCAATCTATGAAAAAGTCGATTTCCAATGTTCCATAAGCTCCAGGTTCAAAGTGCCATCCTCGATGAGATTTTCGATTTTCTCTTTCAATTGCCTACAGTTCTCCGTTGAGTGTCCGATTGCCCTCATGTGATAGTCATATTTAGCATTAGGGTCATAATTCCTTGCCAATAGGTTTGGAATTGTTTTCATTGGCACCAAACTGAGGTATTGATTCTCAATTAGTAGAGGCAAAAGCTTAGAGATTGGCATGGGCAGTTGGTAAAGGTTGGGTCTTCGCCATGATTGAGTTGTAAGTGGAACTGTGGTTGCTCTTGAATGAGAAATTGGTTGTGAAACCGACTGATAGTGATATAAGTTATGGGAAATATGATTTAGAGTGGGGTAGAAAGGTTGGCATGTGGGATAAAAATGATATGGATTGAAATTATGGGTTTGTGGGCCAACATAAGCAACTGCCTGTACATCCATTTCTTTTCTTTTGGGCATACTCCATTTCTCTGAGCTAATAACTTCATGTCCTTCAATCTTCCTACTTTTGATAGCTCCTTCTATTATTTTTCCAGATAAAACCAAATCTGTAAAGTTTTTCTTGGCATTGCCGATCAGTCGTTCATAGAAAAGAGCCTTCAGCGTATTTATAAATAATATTGTCATCTCCTTATCTATCAGGGGTGGTTGTACTTGTGCTGCTACATCTCTCCATCTTTGGGCATATTCTTTAAAGCTCTCACCTTGTTTCTTTTCCATGGTCTACAATGACAACCGATCGGGAACTAATTCGGTAACATGCTTGTATTGCGCTACGAAGGCTCTTGCTAGAACTTTCCAAGTCTTAACATGGTTTCGATGTAGCTGTATATACCATCGAGTAGTTGACCCAATCAAACTATCTTGGAAGAAATGGATTAGCAACTTGTCATCATGAGACTGTACGGCCATCTTCTGATAATACATGAGGATGTGTGCCATTGGGCATTTTGTCTTATCACATTTTTCAAATTCTAGCACATTAAATTTAAGAGGGATTATCACATCAGGCACTAAGCATAGTTCGATTGCATCCATGGTACCGAACCTATCGACTCTTTCGATAGCACGTAGGCACCCTTCCAACAAATCATACTTTTTCTCAACTTTTTCATTCTCTTTCGTTTGAGATGAACCCTTCCTGAATTTCTCTTGCTCTTTTAGATCGTCTAAGTCTAGAACATGAATTTGTTCGTCTGGATTTGCTTTGGAATCTAACCCAAATTGCCCATGGATCAATTGATGGCCTATTGGGGGTGGCACATTGTAATCAGCAGGTGGTGTCACTTGCGGGTAGACCCTTTGAAAAGTTTGGGCATGGGGTGGAGTGGACCCTAGGGGATAATGAGAATCATCTCTTGGGTTGCTGGTGTCTTGTATTTGTTGGTTTCCTGACGGACCTGACTCTTCACCCATTATTTTTCCTTTGCTTAAAGTCATGACCAATTCCATCATCTTTGCTAATTGTTCTCTCATTTTTTCTTGAGCTTTCTCTGTTCTTTCCATTCGTTCCCTTTGTTCTTTTTCCATGATCCTTACTCGTCGACGAGTATTATGAACACGTTGGTTACCGATTTCAAGTTGTGGAGCTATCTTGGAATTCTTATTTTTATAATCATAAACATGAATCAGATGCATTTCTACTTCATGAATGTGATGAAAATGAACACATTATTTTTATTTTCAGATTAAAAAACTTATTGCCATGAAATGCATGTATGAATGATGTGCTAAGAGTATTTGCCACATAACACCCATCAACCAAGTAATCAATTGCATAAGATATTGTCTTTGACTACAATTCAAGAGTCATCTTTTACATCTACTCTATCAATGGTTGTCAAGTGACAAATACTTTTCCTATATGCAAAATTATGATGCAAATGTGCATATGCAAAATAAAAATGATAAGAGGTTCAAATTAGTACAAAAAAATATTTAAGAGTAATGAAAATAATTAATAAGATGGGTATGCATGATACCTTTATTATTTTGCAAGTAAAATTTAGAGCAAGGGGATATGAAGAAATTCTTTCATGTGTACCTAGTCAAAGGGTATTCTCTCATGGGTGAAGCTCTACCTAGACAAAAGCTACTCACGGTATTTTATATGCTGAGTTCGGGTTGAAAGTGGAGCTAAAGGTTCTCAAATTGTTCCTCACTATTGTCCACTCAGACTAGTAAGGCACCTCGATCCTCACCCATTACAGGCTTCAAACAGACTAGGCTTAATTTGAGTGGGAGTGTTCACTAGCCTATGCGGAGGTTATCACCGCACGAGAGCGTAGCTACTTAACCCCTTCCTAATTAAGGACAAAGCTCGGGTAGAAGGTTTATGCATGAATGCAAAATGTGCCGTATGTGTGAAGGAATATATCGACTTTCTAGCCAACAATCTCACATCCCTCTACCCTAAATTTCTCGCAATTATTAAATGGCAATAACAAGAATTTAAACAATAAATGCAACAAATAGTAGTAAAAGCAAATGCCCAAGATTAAGGAAAACACTAAATTATTTAAGGCCTAGAATAACTTGTGATTACTTAATGGCCTGACTCTCTTTCGTCCCCAATGGAGTCGCCAAGCTGTCACAACGTGAGAGTCCGGGAACCCTAGCGCTAGACGTGGGCGAAAATAAAAAAACTATGAGTCGCCACCAATCGTTTCTTATAGGTGCGATTGGTCACCTATTAACTCGGTTTTAATCAATAAAGTCCTAAATTAATTTTAGGTCCATCGAAAGAACGAGAACTGATCTATGTTTTTTCAAAGATGGGTTCGGGAGTGCAATTACGCACGGAGAAGGATTAGCACCTCCGTGATGCCCGTTCCATGAACAGTACCATTTAATCTTAAGTTATTCTATTACTGCCTTATTTTTTATTTTATTGTTATATTTCCTTAATCCTCACTTATTAACTAATTTTTTTTTGAGTTGATCTTTTATTCGGTTTCACATATGCACATGATGCAAGTATAAAATGATGTCATGATTTATTTATTTTAAATAATGAGGTCTGTAATCTTTTATTAAAAAATCATTCGAAGACCATCCCAACGTTTTGGTGAAGTCTCGATGTTTTCCTCACCTCGAGATCCCAAAAAAAAAAAAAAACTCATCTCTACAAGTTCCTCGGAGAAATCCCATCATCGGAATTCCCGTCCCACTTATAAGATAAACGTGACATGCTATAACAAGATAAATGATGATATCTATATGCACGCGTTTATTGACTTAAGTAGTTTGTAATTCATCCAATTATGTGGTTAATAGTTTAAGATAATTTATCACCTTATTTGTATTCATTTTCATTCGTTACGTTTTTTAATTTATTTTTTTATTTTTTATTTTTTATTCATTTTTTTTCACTTTTTTTTATTTTTACCTTTTGCTTTCTACTTAAATCTTTATTCTTTAATTAACATTATTGATAAGTAATTTACTTAATTATATAACTTATCAAATAAACAATTAAAGTTTTCTATGGTTAAATTAACTTTGTTTGGTAATATTTATTTAAACTAATGAACTAATTATATTAATTTAAATTTAAATGCAACATTATGAAATTTTATTTTCTAATGTCTATTTTCAATATTGACTATTTGAGTAATGAATATCGGAATATAGAGTTCGGATTTATCTTGACACTTCGGTAAAAATCTGTCCCGTATTCCTCACCTAGAAAATCTACCTAAAAGAGGTAACTCTTTATCCCTTTTTAAGTTGAATTCCATCATCGGCTACTCAAAATAATCATTTCATAATTGTTTTTATATTTATTTATTTCTTCTTTTTTATTTTATTTTTTAATTTTATTTTATCATTTATTATTTATTATTTTTATTTTTTATATATTTAGCTTTCGTTAAAGCCACTTATTTCCTATTTATAGAAATCTCAAAAAAAAATTTATGCAAATAAATATTTATTTAAGCTCAAGTTTGCCTAACATGTTTGAAATTATTTTCATTTTTATCTCTATTTTTTTTATTTTATCTTTTTTTATCTTTATATTTTTATTTTCATTACTATATATATTTTTATTTATTATTATTTTTTAACTTCTTAATGGTTAAATAGACATATATAACATATTCCTATAATACTCAAATTTAAACTAAAATCACATTTTAATTAAACAACTGGACCCAACGCTAATTAAAACAAGCCCAAATTAAAAGGAAAGGAATTATACCTTACTGGGCTAAGATCGACCCAATTTCACAAGCCCACGGAAGACCCCAAATCTGCTGCAGGATCTGCTTGTGATGCCTCTTCAAAACGACGTCGTTTTGGCCCTGGACGCTTCAACTTCTTCCTTTCCCTTAAACGACGCCGTTTTGCCCTTTCTTACTTGGTATAAAAGCTTTTTTTTTTCTTCTCCCTTTATGCCGTTTTGCCCTTTCTTACTTGGTATAAAAGCTTTTTTTTTCTTCTCCCTTTATTTTTCCCCTCTACTATCTCTCTCTAGCCCGATCTCTCTACCTTCTCTCTAACTCAGCCCATTCCCTTTCTCTCCAGTGACCTCTCCTCTCTCTCTCCCTTTCGCCTTTCTTTCTGATGACCTCTCTTCTCTTCCCTTCCTCAACACTGATGTTGTCTACCCAAATTGGGATCTGCCCAAAAGCTTTTGCTCCTTCTTCTACCGGCGCTGCTCAACCCCTCCTGTTCGACCGACACCGCACCATTTCTCCCTTCACTGGTCGGCTAAAAGCCCCCCTAAAGAAACCCAAAACTTCAACCTTCACCCCTTGCTTCTATCGTTTTTTTTTATTTCTTTTGTTTATATATTTTTTGATTGTTGTGGATTGTGGTTATTGGCTGTTAGGTTTTTTGATTTTTGGGTATTTTACCGATTGTTAGGGAAAAAATTAGGGATTTTTTTGTTTTTGGATTACGATTTTTTTTTGTAGGGGTCTCCCATCAGTGTGAATTTTTTGGGGCTCTTATAGAACCCTTTTGTCCAAATTTTTGGACGATTAGAGAAGGCAAATCTTTCTCTTGGCAGCATGAATCTCGGATGGCAACCTTCAAGTCAACAGCACTAGTGTCGGAGCTGATCTTCAAATCTTTGGCCGTCGGAGGAGCATTGAATGCTCCGTTTTTGTTGACAATGGAGGCCAACTATGCCTCCATCCCTTTTTTTTTTAATTTTTCTTTTTTGTTTTTTCTTTATTTTTTGTTTTGTTTTTTTTTAAATTATATTAGTATTTTTTAGTTAATTTTAAAATGGGTGTTTACAAAATGATACCATCATTATTGTTAATGTATATTTTTAATATTTTTAATATTTTTTAAATGTTATTAAATTTTTTAAATTAATAATAATTAAATTATATATAAAATTTTCTTTTAACTGTTTTTTTTCTGTTTGACTTTTTTTTTTAAAATGCTCTAACTTCATTCTTGATGAAGATGTTATTTTTCATAATTTCCTTCAAAAGAAAATTGAAAAAGGGATGTAAAGTAACTGCTGGAGTACCTTTTTCTCCTGGCACTTATCCTTATTTCTCCGTTTTGGTTGACCAGTGATCTCTTGTTGGTTGCATGTTGTTGTTGTTGTGTGCTGCGGGTTTTGGTCACGGATTGCTGGCTTGAGTCATTTCTTTATTCTCTGGTGCTTCTGGTTGATTCGTGTCCTTATGGGACTGCTCCTTTTGATGGGGCGGTTGCTCAGATTATCTGTTCCCATGATGGAATGGACTCCTCTGATTTTGTGCCTTGTCTGTGTTATGAGTTGATGATTCTGGCTTGATATATTATGGTCCTGTCTGTGGATGAGTGTTCTGTTTTTCTTGACAACCTGTTCCCGGACAGGAGGTGTACAATGTTTTTGTTTCGTACAGATCTCATGGAGGGTGTTGAGCTGTGAATTCCTTTGTGTTGCTCATTGCTGAGCTCCTGATTGGATGGGGCTTTTGATATTTTTGGGGCCCTGTTTTTTTTATCCCTTCAGGTTGTTGAGAGTCGTAATACGCAGCCCCAAGTCTGTCCTTTTCTCCTTTTCCATACTTGCTGCAACATCTTTTTTCTCAGGTGGAATGAATATACATAATTGCTTTTCGAAAAAAAAAAATCTCTCCTTTTACTTATTTTTTTAATGGTTTTTGCGCATATATAAGTTATTATCTTCAGTTTTTTCTTTCACCATCATAAATTTTGTATTTTTCTTATGTTTTACGTATACATAAACCCTATAACAACATGTATAAAATAAATATGCTAAATTTAACACAAAATTTAATAGAATAATTTTTTGGTTGTATCACAGATATTAAATTTACAAAAGCAAATGATTAAGGCTTAACATAAAAACAACTCTTAGGCTAAAGCATATTGGTCCCCTTGAGCTAAAATTCCTGCTCCGACCTTCTATATGTAGTAGTGAAGAACTCGCAGTGAGTAAAACATAGAACAAACCACGCTACATCGTTTTACAATGAAGAAATTAAAGCAAATCACATTTTATAATCCATTTCACCGACTACTTAATATTGCAAGGACATGGAGAGTTCCTTGGTACATAAATCGGACAAGTTCTGCATCCCGCTGGAGCAGCTAGCGTTCCTCTACTTGGTGGTGTGGGCACGTTGCATACATAATATTTGCCTTCCCTGTGGCATGATCTGGGATATTGCTTATTACCAGTGCCAGGATTCACAGGAAACCTATTACTAGCACCATTATGTTCCACTGCAGCATGTTTTAAGACAGGTCAAATGAAATTCATGAATGGATGAAATCGATCTTCCATTTATGTGATTAAAAATCTTTATGTATATAAAAAAAATACTTATGTTATAAGCAACTTTAAAAGGAATCTCCATTTGGTGAAAGAGACATTAATTAAATTAGCAAGTTGTTGTTCGCACTAGTGTGTATCTAAGAATAGAGAATAATACAAGCGAAATCGTCTTACCAATATGAAGTTCTCGAGCTGAAAAAGCGAAGGGAAAGACCATAACAGAGGACAAGAGGAAACAGATAAAGAGGGAGGCCTTCATTTTGGAGAAGTAATGATGTACTTTCTCATTTCCCCACTTCTACTTATAGACCTTTCGTGCCAGATTGGGTCCCTTCGGTGCAATATTTTATTTGAAAATTATGACCTTACTTGGAGGTTTCGTTTGGGTATCTTTCCAAAAAGAAAAAAAAAGGAGGTTTCGTTGGGCTGTCAAGGGACGCGCTTCAAATCATCATTGCACTCACTCAGTGGCACAGGTTAAGGTTATTTATTGTACTATTTTAAAAAACATTTTTTATATATAACACATTATTTTCATCAAATTTAAAATGAGGTGACACATTACTTATAGTTTTTGCTATAAATATAATTTTAATGGTAGAAAATATTCAAGATTTAAGTAAATAATTAAATCGTTTGATGATAAAATAAAGAATTACAAAAAGAGCTATTCATAATAGTCAATTAGAAGTAAATATAATTACTTCTCATCGAGTAATGGAAGATTTTATCTATGAAAAGAGAAAATCTAACGAGCAAACCAGTTCAAACTAGAAAGATAGAAACCAATATCTTACAATCCAAACTACAGAACACATGCATCATTTATATGTTGTCCTAACTTTGTTAGTATTAGGAGAATTATTGCTTGGGACAACCGCGTGTGTAAATTCCAACACAGCAGGGGCATGTCGATTGCAAATTATTGTTAGTAAAGGAATATTGCATACATATATATATATATATATATATATTTCCATTCTTCTTGTACCTTATTGGAGTTTTCTTTGGAGATTTTGTTCCTGCGGTAGCATTATATGAAATATGAAAAATATGGAAAAAAAAATTATATAACTTATAATATGTGAAAACACTCATATCTCGTATCAAATTTAATATATACATTGTCTAAATTTATGCAAGGAGATAAAATGATTAATAAACTGATGTAGTGCTTAGTTAACTCTTCAATTTCCTATTTAATTATATTTATAGAAGATTCGTTTTAGTGGAATATTTTTGGACGTCCCAAATTAAAATCAATGGCTGGGATCTAATTTCCATGGATAACTCCAAAACTTTGGAGGCGTGGACCTATGGAACGAGAAAGGAATGGTGAGTGGGCTAGAGTCGTTTCCCAACCAACCAACACGAGGCAAAGAAGAGAAAATGAAAGGCATCAACGGCAGGAGGCCTCCTCTGGTCTAAAGAAGCCGACGGGTTGTCGCCTTTTCCCTTTTCTAAAGTCTAAATATAATTTGCTTAAAAAACTTTTGGCACAATGAAAGAGAAAAATAATAGATTAATGTTTTCAAAAGTTAAAAAATTTTAAATATAATATTTAAATTATTTTTAAATTATTTAAAAAATTTACAAAAAATTCTTTTATTTTAATTTAAATAAATTTTAATAATTAATAATTATTTAACTGTTATTAAAATATTATTTATTCTTTTATATTATGAGACGTTAAAATCACATATTAATATATATGACATAATATATTAAACTGATATGATGTCATAAATCAAAATATAATTTCATTAGTAAATTTAAATTAGTGATTAAATCATTTTGAAATATATCTAAAAATGAGAAAATGTTAAAAAATTTAAAAGCATTTTATTTTTAGATATTTAAAAAAATAAATAAATGAGATGAGAAGAGTATAAAATATATCATAATGGGTAACGTAAAATTAACAGTGAAAAAAATGAATTCACATTTTTTATAAAAAATAAAAAAGGAAAAGAAAGATTCCATGTTTATAGATAACGTTTGATGGCGACGCTGGCAGTGTACTCTTTTTCGCTCTTTTTAGTGCTGGACAGCAATCAAACCTCCACTTTTTGAGAAAAATGTGGTCACATAATACTCCAAGGAAAAGACTCGGTATCTACCCATTTGTCCTTTTGGCCACAGACCAAGACTCGGGTGTCATAATTAACAAGTCAAAGAAGCCGACGTAAAACACATTATAATTTATTATAATAATTAAAAACGGATCAATAACTTCGGAAGATTAAAATAAAATATTTAAGTGAGAATTTTTTTATTAAAATTAAAAAATATTATTAAAATTTTATTCTTCTAACATTTTCAGATTTAAAATTTTTATTTAAATTTTTATAATCAAATTCATCTAATGTTTCTTTAGTAATTTCTTATTCATTATTTTTATTATTTGAAAAAAATTTAGTAAGTGTGTTTTTTTATTATATTAAATTTTTAATTTTTCTTTTTAAAGCTTTGAATAACCAGATTCATATTTTTTATTTGACATGTCCAAATATTTATTAGGAAGTACAAAATATATTTAGTTATTATAATTATCTTATATTTTTTAAATAGTTAATATAAAATCAATAATCAAAATTTTTAATTCAAATAAATCAACTATTACATAAAATAAAGATAATATAACAATATAATATAAACTCTAAATTAAAATAAAAAAATATGCAAAGATTAGAATAATAGTACCTAATTGTTAAATGTTTATTACAAACCATTAATGAGGCTCACAGCTTTATAAAGATTACAGCATAACAAACTTCTTAAGTATGTTTGCTTTACAAACCAGTTTGCTTCCAAATGCCAACACTGCAACTCAGAGGAGTCTCTCATGCATGTTATGTGGGAATGCCCAATTGCTTCACAGGTTTGAAATTATTTTTCGAAGTTTTCCCAAATCAATATCATTCACCCTCAGACTGTTCATCACATCATATGGGCATGGTATTATTTTGGTGACTTCACAAAAAAAGACACATATGCACGTTAATGCCTTTATTTATTTTCTGGTTCTTATGGGTTGAAAGGAATGATGCAAAACATAGGGACTTGGGTATGTATCCTAATAGAGTGGAATAGAGAGTTTTAAAACTCTTCCACCAATTATTCCATGGGAAGCAATTTCACTAGTGGCAATGGAAGGGTGATTTACAAATTGCCCAGGCGTGAGGGCTAACATTCCAATAAGCTTCCTCACAACCACCAAAAATTTTCTCTTAGCATAAACCATTAACATGTGAGTTTAAGTTGAATGTTGATGGTAGCTCCAAGCTTAATTCTCAAAATGCTGTAAGAGGTGGTCTTTTCTGAGATCATACAAGTACCATGATTTTTAGGTTCTCTGAAAATTTTGGACCGTATAATTCACTACAAGCAGAATTAATGGCTTTACATAGAGGGTTTACGGTTATGCATGGAGCATAGTGTTACTAGACTTTGGATTGAAATGGATGCAAAAGTTATGGTACAAATGATACAAAAGGGCCATCAAGGGTCCTCTAGGACTCGGTACTTGTTAGCTTCCATTCATAGTTGCTTGAGTGGTATCTTCGTTCGAATTTTGCACATCTATAGAGAAGGCAACCAAGCGACAGATTATCTCTCAAATCAGGGATATATGCACTAGAACTTACAAGTGTTTTCACAAGCAGAAGGTCAGCTCAGGGGAATTCTTAGATTAGACAAAACTAATTTACCTTATGTTCGTTTCAAATGAATGTAAAGGAGTAGTACTCCTTGTTTATTTTTATGTTCTTTATTTAGCCAATCTCATAGAATTTTGTAATATGGAAGTGCTTCAATTTTATGATGGTAATAAAGAATATGATCATAAAATGAAACACTCCATTCTAGGTACTCTTCTTGATCCTTCTCGAGGTCATGTATTTCTGGAGATCAGGTTCATGTCCCCCTCCCTTTTGTAACTTACTTTCATGATTATTAATAAAACATTTACAGGGTAGCTGGGTCCTGCGAGAACTTCCAATATTTAAAAAAAAAGGTATGTTTTGGAGGAAAATTAAAGTTAAAAGGAAAACAGAGCAAATGAGTAAAGAAAAATTCAAAAGTAGATATTATAAATTGAAAAAAAAATTGATTCTATACATAGGAAAAAATAGTTATTGGAAATATTAAATACATATTACATTAGTTGATTGGAATAGGAGAAATAGGTGAAAAAAGAATAGTTGTTGAACATCACTAAATAGACATTATTGTTAGTTGATTGGAAATGGGGGAAATAGTTAAGAATTAATAGCATCGTATGAATTGAGAAATAATAAAACATAGAGATTTATTAGGCGCGTAATTAGAAAAATGAAAGAATATGTCATTTTATTAATTACATTTGATTTTTACATATTTTTAATACTTAATGAAATAAT
Organism: Theobroma grandiflorum; assembly: GCA_036013995.1. Taxonomy (NCBI): domain Eukaryota; kingdom Viridiplantae; phylum Streptophyta; class Magnoliopsida; order Malvales; family Malvaceae; genus Theobroma; species Theobroma grandiflorum. The sequence continues at coordinate 11,931,884 of CP142132.1, read as the reverse complement.
TAGTTAAGACTTAAAATGATGTGAAAGTGGGAGAAAATTAATATTTGTTAGACATGAGAAGATAAGTAAATATTTTATCAATTATTTTAATTTTTATATATTTTTAATATAATTAATTATATTATATTATAAAAATATAAAACCTTTCTAAATTTAGGGCTTTGCTTGGGTGGCCTTACCAAGAGCCACCCTGATAACAACTTTTTTATTCTCAATTTTCACTTTAAAAAGAACAAAACATACTAGTTATAGTTTTGTTAAAATAATTGGAGATGTTGTTTATATCACAAAACAATTTTAGGAAAATAAATTTGTCAAAAATGTCAAGTATACACTTGAGATCAGAGTTTTTAAACTCTACCAATAGAGTTACATAGTTTTCATATTCATTCGTCAATTAATTGATATATTGTTATTAAATATTTTCATAAATATGTTTTAATATATTGTGTCAAGTATACACTAGCTCAACTTTGGATTGAACCTATAGGCCTAGGTGAATAATTTAGCCTTTATATACCTCTAAGTCTAGAAATGACTCAGGGTGGGCATGTTGAACCAACGAGATGACACACTAGAGGAACTACTCAAGGCATTGAAGAACAAGGTATATGGGGCCCAAATATTAGCTTGTTACACTGAAGGCAATTAGAGAGCGTGGAATGCTTGTTGTCCAAATAGGGACTCAATTGAAAGTGCACAATTCCAGGGAATTTTAAGGCCAAAGATAGGTTAAGTATGTCAATAATTTCTTATTGAGTCTAAAATAGTATTTTTGAGCCATAGGGATCATGGAGGATGTTGTGCACATAAACACTGTCACCATGTACCTAGTGGACATAGCTTTGCTAGGGTGGAGACATTGATGTGTTGACAACCTCAAGGGAGCGATCATTAATAAGTAATTTACAAGTAGCTTCAACAACAGTTTTACCTAGAATAGCTAAGGATGAGGTAAAAGGAAATCTACAAAGGTTGGTCCAAAAGGATGAAATGTGAGAGTATTTGAAGGAGTTTTTTGATTTAGTATTGCAAGTGGGGGACTTGAGTGAGAAAGAAACACTATTTGCATTTATGGATGGGTTAAAGCCATGGACAAAACAAGAGCTTCAACATAGAGGAGTGCAAAAGCTCACGCGAACCAAAATGGTGGTCTAGGTTCTGATCAAGTTTTGCTCATTATGGCCTAAGGAAAAGAGCAATAGTAAAGGAGAAAAAAAAGTGGGTCAGAAGAATATGTCAAGGAAAAGTTTACATGTGACTGTACCAAAGTAGTCACCAAGTGGAATAGCAAGAAAAGGAAGCCCACCAAATGTCTTTTGTGTAAGAAGCTTATGGCTATTCTGTTAGACAAAGAGGATCCAAGCAACAAAGGTGGTGACTAATGTATAGAAGGACTTGAAAAGTGATCAAAGCTTAGGAGCCTAGTGTTGCACAGCGAAAAAGAAACCCATCAAGCAACCTAGGCAACCAGAGAGAAGGGCTAGTGTAATGGCAAGAAGTGCCACCATCCACGGCCAATAAAGCTTAAGAATGCATTGAAATTAGGTAACATCATGTTACACAAAAGGAAGCAACAATGAGCGATAATGGAGTATCGTAAAGTTCAAAAGAGATAAAGATTAGTGGCAATGAAATCACCATAATTAAAAGCTAGAAAGGGTAAAAGGCCCAAGATAAACACGCCAAATCGTCAAGACCAACCAAGCACTCATGAGACCAACGAGCCAAGGTAATGATAGATTGGTCCGCAACAAATACCCAAGGAAATAATGCATGCAAGGGAAGTGTGCCCAAGACACGAGTATTGAAATAGTGATACACAAAGGATCAACATGTGACTAAATAATGTGCAAGGCAAGGGTGTTTGAGGTAGAAGCATGTGAAAGTAACGATCAAGGGAGAGAACCTGTAACACCCCGTATCTTCGTTTAGTCGTCAATAAGACCCTATTAATAAAATAAAGGATCACTTAATGTAAATTTAAGTGTCAAAGAGCAGTTCCAGGTGAGAAGAATATTTTAGAATAAAATATTATTTTATAAATAAAATAATATTAAAATATTAATATTTTAATTAATTACTGAAATTAGTCCAAAAGAATGGTATATGACTAAATTAAGTGGAGGAGAAGAAGTAAGAAAGAATTCTAGAGAAAAACAACAGTAATTGTGTCCGCGTGATTTTATTAAAACGAATTAGCGCAGTTAAGTAAATATTTAAATATTATGACGATACCTCGTTCAAATGCAACTTTGATATTTTGGTTGTATACGTGTAAAGGAGTAAAGATAGAAGGAAATTAGAATTTTTAAACGCATCTAAAAGATTAAATTTTAAAATACAAAAGTAAATAAAATAAAATTAAGGATTAAGTGTAAATGTGTTAATCGAAGTTAAAAAAAATATATGACAAAAGGCAATAATTGGGCAGCCGCCCATGTGAAAATAAAAGAGTTAAAATATATTTTATTTTAAAGCATGTGAAGTGAATAGGGGCCGGGCAAAGTGATAGAGAAAAAGAAGAAAAAATGGGGGGGCGAGCGACTAATGGAACAATAAAGGGAGAAAAGGAATTAAAAAATGGTAAAAAATGATGGACAGTCGCCCATGTGTGAATTAAAAAAGGATCCAAATTCATTTTTAATCATGTGAAGGAGGTAGGGACCGGCCTAAAGAAACAATGAAGAAAGAATAAAAGAAATGATGAAGGGCCGGCCAAGAGAATAAAAGAGATGAAAAGAAAAAAAAAAGAAAAGAAAAGTCAAAGCCGGCTATTTGAAGAAGGAAAAAAAGAAAGAGAGAAGTCGATTGTGAGGGAGAGAAAGAAAGCCGACCAAAGCTGAGAAGAAAAGAAAGAAAAAAAGAGAAAGAAAGGAAAACAAAAAAGAAAAAGAGTTGGGCAGCTAACTTTGAGAAAGAAAAGAAAAAGCTGTGCAGTAGATTTTGAGAGAGGAAAGAAAGAGTTATGCTACCAGATTTTGGAGAAAAGTAAAAGAGGCAAGATTTAATTTTTTTTGGATCCGGTTTGGGTATTTTCTAAAGGGAGAGAGCTTCATCTTTTGAAGCTAGTAGAGAAAGTGAGAGCTCGGGTTCTTTGGGCAGCAGTGAGGAGATCCAGTTTAAGCAACCAAAAAAAGAGAGAAAGTTGAATTCTTGTGGTGACCAGTTTGTGAGTGAAGGAAAAAGAGTTGATGCTGTCCATTGGTGCTGGAAGGCAGCCACACAAGGCTTCGAGCAGTGCATTCCCAAAGCAGACTGTGGGTCTGATAGAGTCTTGGGCCAACCTAGCCTAATTTGGTAAAATTGCTTGGCTCCTTTCCGTGGGTTTGTTGTGAAATTGGATTGTTTGGGAGCTAGCTCATCTTAATTAATTTAACTCTAGTTATTTGGTGACATAAAGTAAATATAAGTTGCATGGTATATTATTTAGAAGAAATAAGGAGGAATAATGTGGATGGAAATTGAAAAATAATTAAGTAGATTTGAAATGATTGTGGTTGCCGTAAATATGGTTAATATTATGAAAATATAAGATGGATTTGGACAGAAGTTGCTTAAAAAGGTTGAAGTAGGCACTTAATATCATAAATAAAATACCGGTGTTTATAATCTAAAGAATTATGTGAACGAAGGATATAAGTAATTTTAGTGAAAATGTATTAAGATGTGAGTTAGTTGAATATGGATTCATGATAAAATGAGAAATAGAAGCGGAATTGATGCACTAAATATATTCAGTTTGGATTGTTGCTAGGAAGTGCTAAAGTAAAGATAGTGCACTATAGTGGCATGTCGAAAGAAGTGACGAGCGACTGGTAAGTAGAAATAGCGATATAGTATCCCGTTATTGTAAAGTAAGTAGGGGGTGTCAATTTTAAAATTTTCGTAGCTAAATATACATATATATGTACGTATGATTTATTCTAAGCGTAAAAATTTTGGAAAGCATGTGTTAGTAGAATTTTAGAAAATTTTGTGATTACTATGATGTTTGGATGCATTTCAAATATTTGTGTATAAAATTATGTATGTAAAGTGTTTTGAAAACCGAGAAACAAGCCTTTCACACTGTTTTGCATCAAAAATCTGTACCTTGTATTTTTGTGTGATATGTATAGATAAATGCACTTGCTAAATGATTTATATGTAAGCTTTTGAGAGCCAATTTTAGTCCGATTTTTATACGAGTATTTACGTCATGACAAATAATGTGAAAAACAATTTATTGGGTTATCAAACCGTGATTTCAAAGAACTTAAGGAAAAAGCCTCAAGAAACTTGATTTGGTTTTAAAAAACATTTTTGATAAACCGAGAGTGTCTAGAATAGGCTGACTGTTACCTTGGTTAAGTGTGACCCTAGTGCACGAGTGAGCTCTCGTTAGAGAATCTTTGCATTACCGACGAACGGTGAGGCATGGTGGGGGCCACGGCTTGTGATATATGTACGCATGGCTAGGCCACTAGTGATACACGATTGCAACTACTTGATTCTCTAATGTCAGCCAACATCGTTGAGACTGCCATGGCATATAGGAATCCGGTGGAAGCGATGCTCCTGGATTGTTAGTACATGGAACTGGGTCCACGTGTTGATATTATACTTTCCTACTCGAGAGCCTTGTGAGTTTTTCAATGCGATTCTTTTATCGGTGGAGAGTCAAGATTTCTCTACAGCTCCTTTGTTTTTAACAAAAGCTTTTAAAGTTTTACTATATGATTACGGTATGGTTTATGTAGTTGATCACGTTGATTTCTTTACATGCCACATATTTTGGGAGCATGCATACCTTTATATTATTATTCTTATTTTTACAGTAAGTTATATTTTCGATGATTTAACATTGGGTTGTTATACTTGTTTTAGTCATCGTTTTACCAAATTAAATATTGCACTGTGATCTTACAGCATCATTTCTATAAGGCGCACATTTCCCTTTCAATCAAATCTGTTTTTGATAATCTTGCATTTTAATATTAAAAATTATTGTCGTTTGCTTGTTTCCCATCTACACCTTACTCACGGAGCCGATGATCACTAAATCTGTGAAACTCACACCTCTTTATTTCCTCTTTTATAGACAGGGATCGGCTTAGCATATAATTCATTGGTGCGTACGGTTTACCGCAGATAGCTAATGGCATCTCTTAGCCCCGCTTCGAGTCACTCCACTGTTTAGGGTCAAGTTATACAAAATTGTTAGATGTTGCAAAGTGTTGTTAACTCATGGATATGTATTGTTAAGACCTTGTGATTGATATTTAATTGTTATTATTTAGAATGGTATAAACAGTAGTTCCTTTATTCTTAATCGCTTACATACGTGAAAGTTTATTTAATGAATTTAACGAGAATCTCAAATTAGGCTTGTTTGGGACTTGGAGGGATTCCTTGGAGGTTTCAAACACCAGTAGCGATTGAGAAGCAGTCATTACAGAGCCCGAGGCAAGAGTGCAAGAGGACAATGTCACAAGCCAACATTTTCAATCCAAAATACATGCTTGTTAGGTGGAGGAAGGCCCATATTTATATACACAAGACCACCATCCCATCTCTTATTGATTTGAGATCTGTAACATTCAACCCTACCTAGTTGTGCAGCGTCTTCATTGCACTAGTTCTTTACTTATAAAAAAGAAAGAACCTTGCATATTTGATGAGAGTTCCACATAAATGAAGATTTAAGTCTTTTTTGATACTACTTGTGATGGGCTCACATTTCCAACCTAAAAGACATACCTGTTAAGTGGAAGAAGATCCATGTTTATATACCCAAAAACCACCACATCTCTTTCTGATTTGAGATCCGTAACAATAGCACGCGACAGTGCATATTGGTCTTCATGGCGCTAAGAATAAGAGATTGGAATTTAGGTCCAATTTAGAGGAAGGAAAAATGGGTTTAGGCCTAAAGTCCATTTTATAACCAAGTCTAATATCAACTAGGCCTAAAGAAACCTAACAGACTTAAAATAACATGGGTACAAAAAGGGCACCAAAACCATTTACATATCAACAAAATATAAATAAAATGAAATAAAAGGAATAAAATGAGGTGTCTACATATGTGTTTCTTCAGCACATGACATGATTAAACTAGTTTGGATTAGTAAACCTGTATGATAGGATTGTATGATATATTTTATAAAGATACGAGTGTCATGAGACTGGACTCGAATATTGCTACTAAAATGGAAATTTTAACATATTTAATAAATAAAAGCAACTTTACTAAGAGCTTGATTGACTGAGCTTTTTTATAGTTTAAAAGCTATTATGAAGCTCTTATGAAAAATAATATCTTTTAAAATTAAGCTAAAAATGTTTGGCAAGTTGTTTGACAAAATAAATTATATACGTTTCAATTTTGGTTAAAATGACCATAACGGGTATTCATATTATCTTTAATTACCTAATAAACCAAAACAAAACAAGTCTGCTTTAAGTTTATATACGTTTTTAGATATTAAAAGTCCAAGAAATCCATAAAGAAATGAAATAATTCTCAAACTTGCATAATAAGTGGTAATAGTATTGCACTTTTCGGTGAAAAAGAAAAAAAAAACCTTTAAATAGTATCTGAATGCAACTTTAAATTTTGAGTCTTTTTTTTCTCTTAATCTTTGTATAAATAAAAAAAAAAGCTTAGATTTTGCTATTTTGTTTCTAAGTCTTTTTTTTTTCCTAGTAGTCTTTGTAAAGAGAGATAGAGGAGATGGAAATAGTGAGTTTGCATTGGAGAAAGGTGACTTGCAGAAAGAGGAAAATGATAGGAAGATTGATTGAGAGAGAGTGATATTTTTTGAAAAGCTAGTGTGTTGTTAAAAGAATAAAAGAAAAAGCTCCTCTTTGGAGGTTTTCTTTAAGCTTTGTTTTTTTAAAATTTTATTCGTTAAAAAAACTGTTTTCTTTTTAAGAGCTTTCTCAAAAATCTTGTTTAACCAAACTTCTGCTTTTAAGAGGTAGATAAGCTAGAGAAAAACCAAGCCAAACAGGCACTAAAATTGAAAAAGAGGTTAGCCATTTGTGGGTGGGAAAGCTAGCTAGTGACTATCCTTCAACAGCAAAATGAAAAAGATAGAGATAAAAGAGATTTGCAAAGAATCTTGGAGACATGCATGGATTAAAAAGGGTTAAATAAACACAATGATTGAAGATATGCTTTGCCTTTTTTTTTTATTTACCTAATCTTTGCATCAAAGGTCCTTTTTAATTAAGCCATCTCGATAGAAGAAAGTAGCATCCAAAACATGATTCATGATCATTTCCATCTCCCTTTGCCACCTTAGCACTTTCTTTTGTATTTTTTGTTTTTTCTGTTTTGCTACATACCAATTGTCTCTTTGATACTCATTTCTTCTTTTTCACTTTGAAGCAACTAAGCTTGTTTTGTCAAGTTGGTCAATGTTAAAATATAAGTTGCACGTCTAATTTCAAATCAATTGCTAAATAGTGTAGAAACTTTTGTGTTATTATTATAATATATAATTATTTTATTCTCAATTTTTAGTTGATATAGAATTTTTATCTATTAACACTAATTCTCAATTATACATGAGATAATGGATTTATCATATGATACATATTTAATGTACAAAGATAACAACCATATATACCCTAAAAAAAAAATAAGCATATATATGAAAAGATAACTGACGAAAGTATAGTTACTATAATCAATTGGCAAATCCACCATTTTCAAGTATATATCCAAATAACTCCATGTAACCAATGTTGGTGTATTTTCAAAATCAAAGGTTATGTCCCATAATGAAAAGCTATCTTAACTCTAAGGTTATGTCACCTAAAGTGACATAGTGTGACTATTGGATTGTAGGCAGGTTTTCATATGAATGGTTATGTCTCTTAGTAAAATGACATCCAAAAGTTATGATACAAATTGAAAAAACACCACAGTTCAAAAGTTTAAATATGAAAAGTTATTGTTTCAAATTATAACTCAAAGATTATATTTTATGGAATGAATAGTTGTCCTTTCATAAGATGATATTGAAACAATACATTTATGTAAAAGTTGTATATGGAAAAATGTAAAGATGTCTTTTAGACAAAATGATGCCTTAATGAAAAGGTTGTGTTCTTGAAAAAGAGAGACTTGCAAACCTATATAAAGGGCTTGTTGCCAACCATTTTGACACATCAAATCAAAATAAAATAAGAGCAGAAATATCAAGAGCAAGAAAAGTGTTGTGTTCTATCAACATAAACACTTAAGTTCCCATTAACTACAAAAGCGTCCAAATTCCTTATAATCTACTTGCTGCAGAAAATAGGCTCTAAGGCCAAACAAGTTTGCAAACTATTAAGTGTATCTAGCGGTCTACTCTTGTAAAGTGCAAGATGAAGTTAGACGTTGGCTTTATTGTATCCCTAAGGCTATTCATATTATTCCCCTTTGCATACCGAGTGGTGGGGGCGAAACAAGTCTTAAAGATGACATCTATTGAAAGGCTCGCCTTGAAGTCAATTTTTTCAATTCCTTAAATTCCATCTAAACCCCATTTGCACCAATAATTTTAAGACTTACTTTCATGGTATTCAAAATGGCTTCACTTAAAGAGATGGCTACCAACATTGTCAAGTTAGATCGCTTTAAAGGAGGAAACTTTATTCGATGGTCGAAAAAGATGCATTTCCTCCTTACAACTCTTAATGTCACTTATGTTCTAGATACACCAAGATTAAATGAAGAAGGTGGTGAAGAATCCATCGATAAAACTCATTTGAGGCAAAAATGGAATAATGATGACTACATATGCATGGGACACATTCTTATGGAATGTCAGATGCATTGTTTTGTTATGGAGCAATTGTATGAGCTTGAATGCATTGTAAATAGCTTTAAGCAATATGGTCTTAAAATGGATGAAACTATTATGGTATCTTTAATAATTGATAAGCTTCCTCCTTCATGGAGAGACACTGAGAAAACTCTAAAACATAAAAAAGAAAAAATATCTCTCGAGGACCTTGTAATCATATTCGAATAAAAGAAGATTATCACAAACAAAAAGAAGTCAAGCAAGATGAAAAAGAAAAAGATTCTAATGAAAGGAATCTTGAGACTTCGAAGGTCTAGATGATGGAACACAAACCATCAAACAAGCTAGTGTCACGCAACAAAAGAAAACATTTCGTGGGTATGAATGACAAAAGTCATAAGATCAAAAGGAAGAAAAAGGAGTCATGTTTCCATTGTAACAAACTTGGACACTTTAATGTCAAATGTAAACTTTTGAAAAACAAGACACAAGGTGTGAACAACAACAAAATTGTGGCTATGGTTTTTGAGGTCAATCTTCTCCAAGATGATGGAGCATGGTGGATTGACACTGGTGCAACTATTATGTATGCAACGACAAAAGTTTCTTCAAGACTTTGGAAGTAGTTAATAATGGAATCATGCTATATATGGGAAATTCCTCCACTACACAAGTGAAAGGAAAAGGCACCGTAGCACTTATGTTTAATTCTAAAAAAATACTTGTACTAAACAATGTCTATTATGTACTGAAAGTTAGAAAAAATCTTGTGTTAGGTGATTTGTTAAATAAGTATGGTTTTAAATTAATATTTGAAGCAGATAAGATCATCCTTACAAAAGGTGGACAATATGTGAGAAGTTGATATTTTTGTGAAAACATGTTCAAACTTAATATTAATAAGAGTATTATTAGTTCTACTTATATTGATACCTCGTTTAATGTTCATGATAGTAAAACAACTTTGTCTAATTTATGGCATAATAGATTAGGTCATGTTTATTATAGAAGAACACATGATATAGCCAAATTAGAGTCAATACCCAACATTGATGTAAATAATAATATGTGCAAGACATGCATGGTTACTAAAACCACAAGAAGCTTATTTCCTAAGGTAGAAAAAAACTCCAAATTACTTGCATTAATACATTCTGATGTTTGTGACATGCATAGTACTTCATCTATTGGTGGAAAGAAATACTTCGTAACATTTATAGATGACTTTTCTTGATATTCTATGTTTACTTATTGCATACTAAAGATAAAGCAATAGAGAAATTTAAAATTTATAAAAATGAAATTGAATTGTATTGTGAATTGCTTATCAAATGTTTACAAAGTGATAGAGGAGGTGAATATTATGATCCCAACTATTTTAAATCCACTGGTATTATTCATGAGATTACCACTTCATGCACACTAGAACAAAATGGTGTAGTAGAATGTAAGAATCAAGTTTTTACGAAAGTGGTCAATGTTTTGCTTTCTAATTTAGGTTTGGGAAAAAGATTTTGGGGTGAAGCCTTATTAACAGCTTGCCATATACTAAATAGAATCTCAAACAAAAAGAGTAAAACTACTCCTTATTAGCTATGGAAATGAAGAAAGCCAAACTTTAATTATTTAAGAGTTTAGGGATGTTGAGCCATAGTAAGAGTTTCAAAACCAAAGAAAAGGAAATTGGGTATAAAAAGAATTGAATGTATATTTATAGGATATGTTGAACACAGTAAAGCATATCATTTCATGGTGATAAAGCCTAATGATTCATATTCCATTAATATAGTCATAGAATCAAAAGATGTTATCTTTGATGAAACAAGGTTTAATTCAATTCCAAGACCCAAAGAACTAGTAACAAAAAGTGATAAACTTTCAGAAAATGGTGAGAAAACTATTGAGTTTCGAAAAAGTAAAAGAATTAAAAAAGCAAAGACATATGGATCTGATTTCCTCATGTACTTAATACAAGGTACAAGAAAAGAAACATGTAAATACTTACCTTATTGCTTTAATGTAGAAGGTGAAGGTGATCCTCAAACTTATGAGGAGGCAATGAAGTCTTGAAATGCTTCATTTTGGAAAGAAGCAATAGAAGATGAGATGGACTTGATAATGGGAAACAAAACGTGGAAGTTGATAGACCTTTCACAAGGTTCCAAGCCAATAGGCTATAAGTGAATTTTCAAAAAGAAAATGAAAGTTGATGGAACCTGATAACTCTATGATATAGAGTTATTTGGACTTAATTTTGATAATAATTTAGCTTAGTTCCTATAGTAATACATAGAAATTAGTAGGTTTTATTTAATTATTTTAAATTAGTGATTTTAGGTAAGTCAATCTAATCTTAATTAATTTTATGCTTAATTTGGTGTAAATGTAGTTAAGATAGATTATTACTGATTTATTTGTGCTTTTGTAGGTAGTTGATGAAAGAAGAATTTTAGTAAAAGAAGGAAAGTAATTTCAAAGTGCAGACTTTCACTGCATATGTTTCGGTATTTTAGCCATAACTTTCTCAAAAGAGCTCCAAACGAAGCAATTCTTAAACCATTGGAAAGAGAAGAGAAAAATATACAACTTTTATGTTTACCTTTTCACCTAGTTCTTCTTGGAAGATGGTCAAAAATCTTATTAAATTTGACATACTACAACAATCCTAGAGCCATTACAATTTCTGTTAATTAATTAGGCAAAGACGCGACTCACATAGTCTGATTGGAATTGACTTCTTTCTCCACCTAACTTGGCCTTACTTCAAAGCTTATAAAAACAACCTTTTGGAGGACTTAAAAAAGAACGAAAAAACACCAGATTGACATCTGAGAGTCAAGCCACAGAGTCATTGAAGGAATTTGAAGGATTCAAGGAGATTTGGAGATCAAGAATACAATCCTTGGGTTTTTCTATCTTTTTGTTATTCTTTTATTCTCTTGGTTTTAATGTTTTAATTTTATTTAGTGATAATGTATGACTTGATAGGGAACTAAATTATTAATCTAAGATTACAATTGAACTCAATATATAGTCTGAATTATTTATCTCTCTTTTGATTATGTTTGATAAATTTAGGTTGTTTATTTTATTTTGTTCTTAATGCTTCTGATTGCCTGATCACCAATTAGACTGAATTGGAAACCTAAGTTAAACCTTAACGAAAGAGATTTAGGTAGATCTTGAATAGAATAGCGTATGATCGAATACACTTAGTTGCTTAGGTGGTTTGATTTGCATATAGGGTGAACATACATCTATAAGCCATGCGTAGCCAAAATTAGAGCACAAACTTAATGAATCTTTCTTCAATTTAATTTCCATAGACATAGAGTAAATTAATTGGGAGAGATATTTTTATAAGAAACTCAACAGAGACTTATAAATAATTTAGGACGCTAGGTTAGCAACTTAATCCATTAAACTAAGTTAAGAAAGAGTGACAATATTTAGATGAAGTATTGAGGGATATCATAATCATAGGTCTGGTAATCACTAGAATTTAATAAAGTAAATTTGCATAGATTAGTTTTAGTTTTAGTTATTAGTTTAATAGTTTCAAATCTTTCTTTTTAATTTTAATTGTTTAAATAAAATTAAGGTGTATTAATTTTAGTAGTTAACAGTATGGATTAATTCAATTCTCTGTAGGATCGACACTCTACTCATCTCTATATTATCTTTGCGGTACGTATACTTGTATGAGAAATCAATAAGTTTTTGGTGCCGTTGCCGTGGAATTGCTTTTTGATTCTTTTTTTTTTTTAATATTAATACCAAGCCATCAATCATTCAAATGATTTAGACTATTGTTCAGTTTGAGGGTTTGCCTAATGATGATCCAAATTCTCATATTATAAATTTTCAAAAAATCTATGATACATTTAAAGCTAATGGTGTTACTGATGATACCGTAAGATTGAGGCATTTTCCTTTTTCATTGAAAGATAATGCAAAGAGTTGGTTAAATTCGCTTTTTGTTGGTTCCATTAATACTTGGGATGATTTGGCTCAAAAATTTTTACCAAAATTCTTCCCACCGGCAAAGTCAGCAAAGATGCAAAATGATATCACTTCTTTCATGCAATTTGATTCTGAATCACTATATGAGGCTTAGGAGAGGTATAAGGATTTGATGAGAAGATGTCCTTACCATGGATTACCTAAGTGGCTATAAGTTTAGACTTTTTATAATGGTTTGCTAGGACCTTTTTGAACTACCATTGATGCTGTTGCTGAAGGTGCACTCATGAGTAAATCCATTGATGAGGCTTATGATTTGCTCGAAGAGATAGCTTCTAATAATTATCAATGGCCATCTGAAAGAGTAAGTACAAGAAAAATTGTTGGACTTCATGAATTAGATGTGATAAACACTTTTCTGCACAATGGGCTTCTTTCGCAAAGAGAATAGATAAATTGAGTGTTAATGCTGTTCAGAACTCCCTTATGACATGTGAATTTTGTGGGGAAGGACATTCAAATGACAATTGTCCCATCTATTCTGAGTCTTGTCAATTTATTGGAAATACGCAACAGAACAATCCCTATTCCAACACTTATAATCCTAGTTGAAAGAATCATCCTAATTTTTTATGAAAAATAGTCAAACTTTTCTCCTGGATTTTCATCTAGAGCCCTTCTGCCAGAGAAAAAGCTTTCAATGGGAGATAGGTCATGCAGTTCATGACAAAGACTGATGCCTTTATTCAAAATCAAGCAGCTTCCATTAGAAATCTTAAGATACAAGTAGGCCAACTTGCCAGTGCTTTAAATACTAGACCTCATGGTACCTTACCAAGTGATACTGAGCCCAACCCAAGAAAAGAAGGTCAAGAACATTATATGGTAATCACTCTCCGTAATGGAAAAGAGGTAAGTAATCAAGCTTTAAATTATGAGATTTCAATTCAATATGCTAAAAAAGAAATTGTGGTTGAAAAATATACTAAAAATTCTAAAGAAAAATCAGAATCTGCACCCACACCTCCACCACATTTTCCTCAAAGATTTCAAAAGCAAAAACTTGACAAACAATTCCAGAGATTTATTGAGATTTTTAAAAAATTACACATTAATATTCTTTTTGCTGAAGCATTAGAACAAATGCCAAGTTATCTTACATTCTTGAAAGAAATCTTGACCAAAAAGAAGAAATTGAAAGATTTTAAGACAATTGCACTTACTAAGGAGTGCAGTGCTATAATCCAGAATAAGCTTCCACCAAAGCTTAAAGATCCAAGGAGTTTTTCTATTCCTTGCACTATTAGTAGTTTTAAAATTTCTAAAGCTTTGTGTGATTTGAGCGCTAGTGTTTCAATAACGCCTTTATCTATTAAGAGAAAACTTGGATTTCAATAGGTACAACCCACTACAATTACCTTACAATTAGCAAACAAAACAATCAAGTACCCAGTTGGGATTATAGAGGATGTTTTGCTTAAAATTGGGCATTTATACATTCCGGTGGACTTCATTGTGCTCTAGACTAAAGATGATGTTGAAATTCTTCTTATTTTAAGAAGACCATTTTTAGCTACAGTTGGAGTAATTATTGATGTGAAAAATGGCAAAATAACTTTCAGAGTTGGATAGGAGGAAGTGGTTTTTAATTTGTTCAATGCAACTCAGTATCCCTATACAGATAATTGCTATAAAATGGATTTAGTCAATAAGGGTAAAGGTAAGCCTATTCCACCACCTTCAACAATGCAAACGCCAACTCTTGAGACAAAAGCACCACCACTTTCCAGTTATCTTGATTTTGTGGTTGGACAGTGAGTAGTTTTTTTGATTTACAACTCCATCTTTTGCCATCAAATTTTAGACCACATTGGGGGAACACTTTTAAGGTGGTAAAGATTCATCCTAATAATGTTATCGACATTTATAGTGGACTTACCAAAGCAGTCAAGGTCAATAAAGAAAGTCTTGAGCCATATAAAGTAATGCAGAAAGGGGTACCATAGTCAAGCTAGTGACTATAAAAAAGCGCTTCTTGGAAGGTAACCCAAAGACTCTAACTTACTTTCTTTTATTTTCTTTTATTTTTATTTTTATTTATTTAATTATTAAATTATTAACACTTCTTTTTATTTGTGCAGGTTCATGTAAAAAAATTTTAAAAAAATTTCAAAAAACAATTTCAAAAAAATATATTTCAAAAAAAAATTTTCATGTCGAAAAAAATATTTCAAAAAAAATTGAAAAAACTTTTCAAAAAAAAAAAAGGTGGTAAGCCACGGCTCCCACTATGGGAAGCTGCGACTTTCCAAACACAAAAAGACGCGAGCTACAGCTCACTAGGGTATAAGCCACTACTCTCTCTTAAAAAAAAAAGGTAGAACCATAAGCGGGCCCCCCCTTAAATGGGCTACCAACAATTGGCAGTGCACTACCCACTCCCCATAACCCTTTCTTTCCCCTTTTTTTTTTTATGGGTTGCCAATTGCCACTACCCACTACCCTCCATTGGGCTACCAACATTGGGTAGCCTACTAACCAAACTCAATTCCCCCCTTTTTTATTTTTGGATTACCCACTATCTACTAGCCACTTACCCACTTACCCATTAGATCATTTACCCATTACCCAAAAAAAAATCTTTTTTTATTTTATTTTTAATTATTTTTATTTATTTATTTATTTTTACATTAATTTTTATTTATTTTCTTTCTGTAGTAAAAAAAATCCTCTTAAAAAGTGAGAATGAGGAAGATACCAATAAGGAGGAGGATTCAAGCTTTTCAAAAATTCATCCAATCATCAAGGGAGTATTCTTTGCCTTTCTTTTATTTTTTCTAACATTGAGGACAATGTTTAATTTAAGTTTGGGAAGGTGAATTTATTTTTTTTTAGTGGTAAATATTTTGTGTAAGTTTTAGATTTAATTTTATTTGCATGCGTATTTATAAATAATTTAAGATTAGTTGGTAAATGAATTTATTTCTTGTTTGAATTTTAGGAATATAGAGTAAAGTTGTGCCAATTTTTTCTATATTCAATGATGATAACTAGTTATCTAGAATTTTTAGCCTTTGGTGAATAAGGTTTTTGTTTGGAATCATACTAAAGTCTGTTGTTAAGTATCATTGTTACGATGTGATTTCTACAATTTTGAGCACCATATCTTTTACTTTGAATTATTATGAATATCTAGAAAAGGTTTATATTGATGTGAATTTTAGATTATGTCATGAATTCTAGAATTTGCTTGATTTTTCTCTCGAGGTGAAATCCTAAGCAATAATTAGTTAGGACATGATTTAGGTCATATTTGGACCGTTTGAGCCTAAAAAGCTAACCTTGTTAAATTTTTATCCCTAGTATACCCCTTTTGAGCCTAATTTTCCTGTTCTTTGTTTAACTACATAGTAATTGAGCTTAGCTTTAAAATCAATTTTTCAATTTTGCAACTCTCACTCCTAAGCATGTATATTGTTTTAGGAAATATAGATTGAGCTAAATCATGTAAAAGGTTATGTCTTTTGGTAAAATGATATCCAAAAGTTATGAGACAAATTGAAAAAACATCATAGCTCAAAAATTTAAATATGAAAAGTTATTGTTTCAAATTATAACTCAAAGATTATGTTTTATGGAATGAATAGTTGTCCTCTCATAGGATGATTGTTGAAACAATATCTTTATCCAAAAGTTGTGTCTAGCAAAATGTAAAGATGTCTTTTAGACAAAATGGTGCCTTAATGAAAGGGTTGTGTCCTTGAAGAAGAGACACTTGCAAGCCTATATAAAGAGCTTGTTGCCAACCATTTTGACACATCAAATCAAAAACAAAACAAGAGCGGAAATATCAAGAGCAAGAAAAGTGTTGTGTTCTATTAACTTAAACACTTAAGTTCCCATCAATTACAAAAGCATCCAAACTCTTTATAATCTACTTGCTGCAGAAAGTAGGCTCTAAGGCCGAACAATTTTGCAAACCCTCAAGTGTATCTATTGATCTACTTTCGTAAAGTGCAAGACAAAGTTAGACGTTGGCTTCATTGTATTCCTAAAGCTATTCGCATTATTGCCCTTTACATATCGAGTGGTGGGGACAAAATAAGTCTTAAAGATAGCATCTCTTGAAAGGCTCGCCTTGAAGTCAATTTTGTCGATTCCTTAAATTACATCTAAACCCCATTTGCACCAACAATCAATATAAAATTAATTTTTTTAATACTTAATGCACCCTTATATATGAAGTAAAATCTAAAAGTTTACCTCAAAATACTTAAAAATGACAGTTCGATCCCTCTTGTTTCAAAATAATATTTTTAGCTCCTAAACTGGTAACATCGTTAGTCTAACAGTTAAAGAAGAATTAAACCTAATATTACATAAATATTTTAAAACATAAATACCCCTTATATAATTTTTTTTAAATTAGGCATATTCCCTTTTTAAAAAAATTTACTCATCGTTCCTTCAAAAACCTTAATAAGAAAAAAAAAACTTAAAAAATTGGTGTAAAGGCTTTGTAGAGGATTTCTTTTATTATTACCGCATACATTGCTCTCACATGTACAAACAACAGACACATCACATGACATGTACTCTAAGTATAAAGGTAGCATGAATTTAAGACATGAATATAAGATTAAAGTCTATCATAGTGGAGCTAATTAGATATGCAATAAAAAATTATTTTGATATCATGTTAAATATATGATGAGCATCTAACTAAAACTAATTGGTGGAAAATTTATGTTATTTAAGTGCTCATGATACTCCAAATTTATTTAAGTTGGAATTTGTTTATCACCATTGGTTAACACTCTCCTCATAACATGGGAGTTATTATATTTAACGAAAAACAAGCTTATCATGTAGCATGTAGTTCATAGACAAAGATTAACAAGTCTACCACAAAAGGAACACCAAATGGAGGTATGTGGAACTTGCTCTAATCGTCTAAATGTGCTAAGAAAAAAAGAAAAATTTTTTTGAGTATGATTTCATTGTGTATAAACAAA
This sequence comes from Theobroma grandiflorum, assembly GCA_036013995.1. NCBI lineage: Eukaryota > Viridiplantae > Streptophyta > Magnoliopsida > Malvales > Malvaceae > Theobroma > Theobroma grandiflorum. The sequence goes on along the minus strand of CP142132.1, from coordinate 11,914,120 downwards.
CTTCAAAAACGTATATAATACACCAAAAAAAATTCCAAAGAGATATACAAATGTTTCCATGTGTTCGGTAAAAAGTTCTTTCTTTGTTAATTGAATATATGGTCTTATCTAAAAACATATTAAATAATTGAACACCACTGTGAAAACGGTAATATTCCATATTTTCAATAAAATGCTAATACTAAAATTAATGATGTATTTTTTGGCAAAAAAAGATAATGACTTATGATTTTAAAGTTAAATTTTTTGTATAATAAATTTATAATAATCCAAAATCTATCATTACAGAAATTTACAATACAATAATGTACCTGATTCTTAATACATGATTTTATAGCAAAAATAATATCGATTAATTTAACAGTTGAGATTCAGTACACTAGGATCTTCCCTATCCTTGTCTACTAACTCTCAATGAGTGAAATCTTAATGTTGTTTTAGATAGGAGAGGGGACCTAGCCTTACCTTTAGATAGTGAACCCTAATCCCACACATAACATTGGAGTCTAGTCCACTTTAATAAATCATATTATGGACTATTATTTTGTCACTTTATCAAATTCAAATTATCTTAATTCGATTTTGATAAAATACAAAAAATTAAGAATATAAGTCCACACTTTGATTTTACAAGAAAATGTAACAATCTCCCACTTGGGCTACATTATTTAAATTTAAATTTTGAAAAGTAAATTTCTTAAAATTGACTCTCATGCTAAGACAAATAAAACCTTTATGGGCTCAATTTTAAAAACAAATTGATTTTGAGACTACTTCAAGTACTATTTTATCTAATAAAATTTTGTGATCTAAGAAAATAGCAGTAACTATACCTATAAAGATAGAGCACCAACTATAATCATATCTATCACTCAATCCTATCAACATGAACTCAATGTGTAGTGTAACAATGAACAACAACACTTCCTTGATGATCTATATTTCAGGTGTTGTTTTAATTTGTCGATCACTTTATTTTTAATTTTATGCAGCCCAAACTTGCAAGACAAACACTTTATTATTTATTCAATAAACTTGTATATCTGCCTTGCGTATCTCAAAATATAGTTTGTGTCAAAGACACACCCTTAAAGGTATCAATTTATACCTCAACCTATACTTAAGAGTGATACATGTCCTAAGTCTTCACAAATGCAACAATGCATATATACATAAATACTCTATGACTGAATATAATTAAATAATCATTATTCATAATAAATCTAAATACATTATCAAGGATATGCTCCAAACAAATTATGCATAAAACATAAAACAATATCAAATCCTCGCACTCAAGCATTTGGCTCATTGGTTGATGCACGATCTGCCTATTCAAAGTGCAGGGTTTGAATCGCCTTTCCTCAATCTAAAAAAAACAAAAAAAAACAATATCAAATCCTCCCATTAACTAAGTACATAAAAAGACTTCATAATACCCATGTCAAATATGTTTCTTCATATTGATAGGCCAAGTCCCTTGATATCAACTTTCCTATTATCAATATTGGATCTCTTCCATGCGTCAAACGCTTTCCTATTATTCTCATAACTTCAAAAGTATGTTTTCCAAGCTTATCTATATTCATAACTAAATTTATGTCTATATCTAAATGGCAAACTCTGAATCACTTTTCAAATTCTTAAAGTTTAACCTATTCAAAATCTCAATGGTGGCCAAGTCTTTTATTAATAAAATGATGAAAATACTCCAAAAATTATAAATAAGTATATCGAAATGGTTCCTACACATCATTATGTAAACACTTCTGGGCGGAATGTATGACATTTAATTGTAATAACCTTTTCACATAAAAAAAGTCATTAAGAATATAACATAACTTTGTAACTTACCACCTTTAGATGAATAAACTACTAGAGCTAGCCAATCTCCACACACATGTTTTTATGTGCTATTCTCTAATTTTAATATAAAAACACCACTTCTAGGCGAATGAAAGTACACCAAAACTAGAGACATCCTTAAACCATATGAAAACAATAATTTTACAATACTAGCCAATTGACCACTTTGGTGACTATGAATTAGCTAACATAATAAAACTTCTCCCATAATGGGATTTTGCTTTATATTACCCACACAAACTTTATGGTCTGTTTTTTTTTTTTGTTTAAATTAAGTAAATGCACATGAGGCATCATGTCTCAAAAAATCAAACCTATATATGTGACTTAATGTTATGAGATATGCAGTCATTGTATCTCTATCCATGTCACTAAATAAACTCGATGCATTGAAAATTGAAAAATATTACTTTATAAGATTTTAGTTATCAATTTGTACTTTAGAACTTCATCCCGAGAGTATATAACATATGCAAATATCTAGAGAGAGCATGTTCTGCCGTTAAACTCAAAGATATGCATATTATTTTTCGATCTCATGCGTTCTAAAAATATATCACCCAAATATCTAGAATAATCAATTAAGTGCACATAATAAATAAATAAATACCAAACATGCACTAAAAATTAAAAAAAAAAATAACACAAACAGGTAGCAATAAGAAAGTGGATTAGAATTTCACCAAGACAAAAACAATTGAACCCAATTTGAATTTCTCCATTAAAACTCAATTAAAACACCTTATGACACTTATTCACCAAAATCCCTCAAAGAAACATAAATCAAGATTAATTGCCTAATGGTTTCAGGTTTCTTAACCACTATTGACCAATTTTGATTTTCTCCAAATTTGATTCTTTAAATCCTATATTTTATGTAATCAAGACTTATGTTTTATCTCTATAACATAAAAGACCTGTTTTATAAAGATAAATTCAACTTAAAACACATAAAATATTAAAATTTGAATCTATTCATGAATTGAATTTTAAATTTGAATCTGAAACTTTAAGTTTTGATTTCTTCACTACAAGTCAAATCAAATTACAATCTTTATACTAACTTCACCCTTGCATTAAAAGAAACAAAAGTCCTATGTTAACATTTTGGGAATAATATATATATATATATATATATATGTAGTATCGGAAAATAGATACAGAACTGATCAGAGCGATCAGCCACATACAAAGAGCAGTCCTGCAAACAATCACCCCATCATACAAAGCTGTTCAGTCTACACTAATATCTGAAAATAACAACACCAAATAACAATAAATCACCCCATAAAAACAGAACACCTCAAACAAATACACTTGGGACGAACACATAATTTAGACCGAGACACTGTCACAGGGGCACATAGGCAGTAGCAGACACGAATAAAACATAGATGTGGGATTGCTTAGATTCTGCGACGGAGGGGAAATTGAATTTCACTGTTGATGGATCGGTGCGTGGTAAACCCAGGCCTTATAAAAGAAGTCATCATATTTCTTTCCTTTTCGTCAAACTAAGGACCACCTTTTCCCGGGGGGGGGGGGGGGGGGGGGGGGGGGGGGGAGGTGGCGGGCGGTGGAAAGCATTTAGCATGCCGGTAAGCCTGCTGGCACGCAGGTGGAGGAGGAGGTTGTCTTTTGTGATGAACGAAATCAGGTGGGCTACCTTCAACCCAAAGAGGAAGGAAGAAAATGGATGCGGAGAGGATGACTACTAGGAGTAAGGCCCTCACTTGGAAGAACAGATGTGCTCTGCTAGGCTAACAAGGTTAAATTAGGTTTTGTTTGGCTGTTGTTTTTATTATTCATTTTTGCTATATTTTTGCTTATTGGAAAGTTACTATCAAAATGAAAAAGCAAAAGAAAAAAGTTAACGGCAAACCATAATTACTTAAAAATAAAAAATGATTAGAATGTGACATCACTTAGAATAACAGTTTTTTTTTATTTTTAATTCTTCAAAAATATCGGGAACTTGTCCTTTTTTTTTTAATTTCAACCATTTTTATTTTATTTTTAATATGTTTTTTTTTTACTTTTTGGTATTAAAAACTATGGAATATATAAATTTTAGACAAAAAATAAAAAGGCTAAATTTAACATAATAATTCTTGGCCAAGAAATAAAACATAATAGCTGCTACAGTCAAAGTCAAATTGATATTTTTAATCTTCTTGTGAAATCAACAATAAACATTCAATTTGAGACAAATAAAATATTTTGTTTTATAATTGAACACAGTCTCTACAATTTTTCTTTTCAAGTAGAAGTCAAGTTGTAAATGTAATGGCCAAATGACATTTAGTTGTTATTTCTAGACATAATACTCCCTTAACTATTTAAGAAATTCAAATAAATTTTTTTTATTATGTTTAATCAAGTCTTTATATTTTTATTTTGAATCAAATAAGTTATTATGATTAATGGTTGATTAATTGTTTTGAATCAAAATGTCAATTATCATTTTCTATCTATATGACTTGATATGACATTGATGTGGAGAGTGATCAATGTACCACATCATTATCAATTATGACATATTAACATGTCATATTAATACCACATCAGCGTCAGGTATCATAGAATGACAAATGTCATTTTTAATAAGTCAACAATTAGTCATAAATGCTTATTTGATTCAAAAAAAAATTATCAGCGCTCATTTAATTCAAAATAAAAATACAAAAACTTAATTGAACGTAATAAAAATAAAAAGATTTATTTAAATTTTCTTGAATAGTTTAAGAACTTTTTTAGATATTATATCTTATTTCTAATTTTTTTTAAGAAACAAAAGTACAACATGTGTATGGATATTATAAAAGGAAAAAACAATTTTCAAGAGTTAAAAATTAAAATTATATTTTTTCCAAGTAAAAAAAACATGATTAAAAATTTTTTAGTGTCATTTTGATATTCAAAATTATATTAATTGTTGCTTTTACTGCCGATATAAGTTTAGATGTAAGCAAATAATATTTTTAATTGTAGTTAAAACTAAAATTTTTATTTATTTTTAAGAAATAAATTGTGTGATTTATTCTTTATATAGAATAATTAGGTTAAAGTTGGTTTATTATTAATTTTGTAATTCATAAACCAATCATGTTGTTACTTTATACAATTTATTTTTAATAATAATTTTTTAGTAAACAAATGTAAATAGTTAAAATTATAAAGGAGTCTAAGAACTACAAAGCAAATAGTAAGAGTAATGATCAAATCAAACCCATTGTCGCAACATATGAGTCTCAAAACTTGATCGCCCTAATTCAAAAGAAATCATCACCAATCTTTTTTATTTAAGTGCGATTGGTCAATGTAATTAAATTTATCCTTTTTAATGAGATTCTAAATTTAACTCAAATTCATTAAAAAAAGGTAGGTTTAGGTCTATGTGTAATACCCGATCCTAATTTATTTGTGATATGTCATTCACATGCAATGGATACCATGTTTGTATATCGAATTACTCCGGGAAACAAGATAAATGACATTATTGCCCATAATGGTATGGTTAAGTTAATAAAGTCTTGAATCAGTTTAAACAGAGAATGGAGAATGAATTTGAGGAAACTAAAACCCACGAAGTGATTTAAAACAGTGATTCGGAGTTCGAGGTTCAGTTTGGAGTTAATCGAGAAAATTGACCGATTAGGGACAAAACGGTCATTTTTCAATTTTAGGACAAAATGGAGAATTGTAATAGAGATTTTGATTACATTTGACTAAGATCAATTATTTGGAGTATAATGTGATTTATTGGAGTATAAAATGAAGCTTAGCAGTGAAAAGTGTAATTCTCGGTATTTTTGGAACACAAGGGTAAAATAGTAATTTTGCCATTAAAGACGAATTTGGAATTTTTGAAAAAGATTTTTTGATCCCATTTGATTGAGATTGATCATATTAATCAATTGAAGTGTTATTTGAGGTTGAAAAGTGGAAAAAGAAAAAATTCCAGTGATTTCTAGAGTGCATGGGTAAAATCGTAATTTTACCACCAGAAAGCCAAATTTAATTTTTTGAGAGAATTTAGATCAAATTTGACAAATTGGAGTGTAGTATGAGTTTGAGGACTAAAAAATATGCCTTGTGGCAATTTTTCAATTTTTGGTGCAAAAATGTGATTTTGCACTTTTTCGGGGGTAAAAGTGTAATTTCACAAAATTAGACCATAAAAATCATTGAAATTTCTTCTAGAAGCTCCAGGAAAATCAGAGGATAAGGACTGAAATTTTGGGCTGAAAAGAAATTCAAAAAGAAAATAAGTAAATAATAAAATAATGAAAAAAGGTAATTACCATGTGTTAACTTAAATATTTAATCATTTAACTTATAAAAAGTCAAAATTCAGCCTACTTCTTTTTCTCCAAACTGTGTAAGTGAGGGGAAAAGCTGAAAACTTGAAACCCTAGCTGAAAATTCAAAGAACAAGTGAGAGAAATCGAGGAAATTAGCTTGAAAAAGGTAAAATCACTTGATTTTCTTTGATTTTCTCATTACCCATGCATTTTATTTCAATTTTCATGCAAAATTAGAAAGTGGGTATGAACACCCATGCTGGTTGAATCTTGATGAGAGGATTTGGGGTGTGATTTGGTTGAATTTTAGCTTGATTAAATGTTTGTAGAAAGTTTGGTTAAGTGTAGAAATGAAAACTAGCAAAAATAAGCAAGAAAAATAGAATTTTTCATATTGCACCAAGCTTGACCAAATTTCTAGAGAGAGAAATGCTGCTGATTTTAATGCTATTTTGTGGTAATTAAGTGAATTATGATGAATTATGGCTAGAGGAAAATTTTAGGGATTTTCAGAGTAAAAATCAAAATTTTTACTTGCTAGGGGTAAAATCATAATTTTCAATCTATGACTAGTAAATTGACCTGTAGATGCTGCTATTGGGAAATGGGAATGTAATCGAACAATTAAAAACTGAAACAAGTCAAATCGGAGTTAAAATGGGGATTTTAGCAATTTAGACGCGTGTAGGCGAGTCGGTCGGACACCGTAAGAAAACGACTGTCAGGACCATTTTTACCCATTTCATGCATCACATAGAGCCTGAAATTGATTATGGTTAATTGACACAATTTATTAAAATTGGTGTCACATGAAACACATAGGTGGTGAGTCCCCAGATACGAGAAAAAGGGCAGTATAGTGGGAAATTGAAAACAGGAGTATCGGGCACTCTTGTGACAAGGTGAGTGGATAAATTATCGTCTTCAATATCTAGAGTGGATTTATTATAGTTTATGCTTATTAAAGCATGGTGAAATTGGAATTTTCAAAATATTATGATTTTCGATTAAAATGTATTTCGATGAAATACTTTTTTAAAATTAAATACCGATTTTATGAAAATTAAGTATGTGGAGACGTACACTGTGATTTGTGTTGTATATTCATGAATTGAAATTCTGGCTTATGGCATTGTGGTAGCATGATGGCTGAACTTTTGTGTTGGCATGAAATGTATAAATTGTTTATTTCCTTAACAAGTTGGATTAAATTTTATTTGCCATATTATGCTACTGGAAATTTTATGGGTCTGGTGGTATATTAAATGGTCACTGCAGTGGTGGGGGTTTCCATGGACCACCTATGAGAGGGGCACGGTAACCTAATTATATACTTACCTCCAGGGGGAGATGGCGGGTGAAGTGTCTCCTGAGGTGAGATTTGAGTGCACCTCACGTCTGGGCCACCATGTGAGAGTGAGACTCAGCCAACGTTAAGGAACGGCTGTGTGTGTCAGATGTGAAAAATATGTTTATGGGTATGGGACACTTAATAGCCTTGGCGGCCTCGGTCAGATACTCGGGTACAAGGTATCCCCGAGCATAGGTTTTGGCATCAGCCAAGTGTTTTTAAGAAATTCATAAACTTGGAAGTTTTAAATGAAAGGAAATTGTTTGGTATGGATTGGAATAAATTTTGGCTTTATAAATATTATTGAGACATAACGTTTTTATATTGTCTCCACCTACTTGGCTTTAGATACTTTTGATGGTAGTTATTTACTCACTGGGTTGTAAAGCTCACCACCCTCTCTTCCACCCATTTTAGACTCGAGAAAAGCACTAGATAGCTGTGGCATCAAGAAACTAGGCAGAATCGGAATCCAGTACATTTAAGGTACATAGTTGTACATAGTGGGGCCCACATGTCATTGTAAAATTAAAATACATACTATGGTTATTTGTACTACAGTATGTATGAATTTATTTTGCTTTCACGTGCGAAAAATTATTTTCAGATATGTTGGTAAATATTGTTTTATAAAAAATTAAAATACTTTTATTTAATAGTTTTAAATAGTGTTATTAATCTTAAAACCGTTTTTAAATTAATGTTTGAGATTTCTAAACTTATTTTTAATTATGAGAATTATAGCTTTCATCTATAAATTGTTTTTAGTTTTTTTTTTTTTAAAAAGAGAGTGGAAAACTGGTACAAGAGCCTTGCGAGGTCTCGATTTGCATTCGGGGGATGAGTGCACACCGAGACATTGCGGCAGTTGTCACGAGCTCGATGGGAGTTCCGGATCGTGACACTATGAATAAGAATTAGGATCAAAAGTACAGTTCCACATCAAAAAAGGATCAACACATTCACGACATCCATTCAAAATAGTATCAATTAATCATGTTCTATTGTATTTTTATTATTGACAAATAATCCTTGAGTTTATATTTAATTTTATTCCCCTAAATTATCATTTTTTGTTCTTTTTTCTTTCTTCTCATTTTTTTCACTTTTTCTTTTTTTTTTTGGCCTTTTTTTTAAATATTGGAGACTTTTCCTAAGTTCCAAAGTAAAGAGAGTCTCTTAACTTTAGGAGTATTCAAGAAATCATTTATTTTCTTCAAGAGGTTTCCACATCATTGGAGTAATTGGATGATGTAAGCAGAAGATTAAAATTAAATCTTTTATTCTTTCTTATTTATTTTGTTCTATTTCCTAAATTTTATTCTGAAGAATTTTCATACCTTTTTACTATTTTTATTATTATTTAAAAAATGAAAACCTTTGATATGGAAATTTTTCTTAATTCTCCATCACATTCGATAGAATCTAAGAGAATTTTCTTACTTAGGAATTTTCAAGAAAATTGTAACTTGCAACTTTTTAAAAATTCCATAATTGGAAAATTTTATCTATTTGCATTCTTTGTTATTCTCTTTTTTTATTTATATTTTATGTATTTTTATACCTGATATTTTTTTATTTTTATTCTTGTTTATTATATATATTATTCTTTCTTCTTATTCCTATTGTTTTTTATTAAAAAAATTTTTACATCATTTTTATCCTATATATATTTTAATTTTTTCTTGAACAAAAAATTTGCTAATGTTCGCTTTAAAAAATTAAATGAAAACCTTTGGTATTATGAAATTTTACAAATTATCCAATACTTCTTGTAGAACTTAGAAAGTTTTCTTACCTAGAAATTTTCAAGAAAATTGTAACTTCAAACTTTATAAAAATTACAAAATTGGTTTTATTTTCACTTGCTTGTGTAATTAAAATAAAATGTATAAGATGTGAATAAATATCATTATTCAATTAAGAATTTTTTGCAATTTTATTTACTATACATTAGTTTTATTATGGACATTTTTTGTGTAATTATTTAGGAATAGTCTTCTTTGTGAAAATAACTTTTGGGATTCCTTCAAATAGGTTTGGTAAGGTCTCAAAATTACTTTCATTGAAGTAAATTACCACTCGCAGTTTCCTAAAAGCCTTTTTAAAGAGATTTTTTCCTAAATAATTACTATTTTAAATATAAAATTTATTTAAATAGGAATTTATTTCTATCATGTTACTATTTTTAACAATTTTACAAAATAAAAAATGAACATAAAGTAAAAAAGAAAAGAAATTAAGTAAAAAATAAATCATGGGCCAGGAAAATGTAGCCCAAATTTGTCCAAGGTATTCGACCGTTGTTTGGCCAAATTTTTTAGAAGTAATGATATACTTTCTCATTTCCCCATGTCTACTTATAGACTTTTTAGGGTCGGCCCTTGGGTGAAGCCACCCAAGCAAAGGCTTTAGGTCCCCAATTTACCGAAGCCCCAAATATAAAGAGAATTTATAATTTTATAATAATTATAATATAATTAATTATATTAAAAATATATAAAAATTAAAAAGTATAAAAGTATAAAATAATTAATAAAATTATTTGTTCTCTCACTTTTCTAATTAAGTATCTAATAAATCTCAATTTTCTATCGCTTCCTTATTTCTAAAATACTATTTATTTTTAACTAGATTCTCTTATTTCCAATCAACTAACGGTTATATGTATTTAATCATTTCTAACAACTATTTTTTTATCATTTATTTCTCTTATTTCCGATCAATGCATTTTATAATTTCCAATAGCTATTTTTTTCTTATATATAAAATTAATTTTTTAATGTATAATATCTTCTTTTAAATTCTTCTTTTCTCATTTGCTCTTTCTTCCTTTAACTTTAATTTTTCTCCAATGAATACACAAGAAGTATGTTCTTTTATTATCTTTGTAACACCTGATCCTAAATTATCTGTGACAGGTCATTCACATGCTTTGGACAACATGTTTGTATATTGAATTGCCCCAGGAAACAAGTTAAATGACAATATTACCCCTAATAGTATGGTTAAGTTAAATAAGTCTCGAATCAGTTTAAACAGAGATTTGAGGATGAATTTGAGAAAACTAAAACCCATGGAGTGATTTAAAACAGTGATTCGGAGTTCGAGGTTCAGTTTGGAGTTAATCGGGAAAATTGACTGATTAGGGACAAAACAGTCATTTTTCAATTTCATGACAAAATGGAGAATTGTAATAAAGATTTTGATTTTAATGACCAAGAATGATTATATGAAATATAATATGATTTTTGGAACATAAAATGAAGTTTAACAGTGAAAAAGTGTAATTTTCGATATTTTTGAGACACAAGGGTAAAATAGTAATTTTACCATTAAAGGTCAAAACGGGAATTTTTAAAGAGGATTTTGGCCCCATTTGATTTAGATTGATTATTTAGACTAGTTAAAATACAATTTGAGGTTGAAGAGTGGAAAGGAAATGCAATTTTGGTATATTTTGGAGTATAGGGGCAAAATGGTAATTTTACCATCGGAGGACCAAATTCAATTTTTTGAGAGAATTTAGATCAAATTTGATAAATTGGAGTGTGGTATAAGTTTTAGGAGTGAAAAGTATGCCTTGTGGCAATTTTTCAATTTTTGAGGTAAAAATGTAATTTTTCACTTTTTCGGGGGCAAAAGTGTAATTTTGTAAAATTACACTATAAAAAAAAATTGGAATGGTCCAGAATCTTCTTGAAGGCTGGGGATAAGAGGGACAAGTGTGTGGTGAAGATTAGGAGACAAATGGATGGCTAGGATTTAAAAGAATTAATAATATATTAAAAAATGAATAAAATAATATTTTTTTTATTTAAGGCTTTTAAAAAGCAAAAAAATTCAGCCCTCATCTTCTTCAAACCGTGCCAACAAGAGAAAGAAGAAAAACTTGAAACCCTAGCAAAAGATTAAAGAGAAAACAAGGGAAAAACAAGTGATCAAGCTTGAAAAAGGTAAAAATCTTTAATTTTCTTAGTGATTTCCATTACTCAATCTTTGTTTTTCATTTTCCATGCAAATTTGACATGTGGGTATGATCACCCTATGCTGGCTGAACATGGAGGAGAGAGAATTGAGCTTGAATCTAGTTAGTTAATTAGCTAGGAAGTGTTTTCGGTTAGTTTAGTAATGTGTAGAAATGAAAAATAGTAAAAACACATAAGAAAAATTGATTTTTCTCTTAAAACCCATTTATGCCGAATTTTCCAGGAGAGAAATTGTTGCTGAAATTGATGATATTTCATGGTATTTAGATGAATTATGAGGAATTATGGAGTTGAAAAAATTAAGGGAATTTTTAGAGCAAAAATCAGAATTTTTACCCACTAGGGGTATTTTCGTAATTTCAGTCCAAGACTGATAATTTGCATCACACTGAGGGACAATAAGTCAAATTGGATATAATTGAGGTATAGAAAGTAAAAAAAAAAAATCGATTCGGAATTAAAATGAAGATTTTAGCAATTTAGACGCATGTAGGCGAGTCGGTCAGACACCGTGAATAAACGATTGTCCGAACCATTTTTAGCTCATTTCATGCAACATATAGAGCCTAAAATTGATTATGAAAAATTGACACAATTTATTGAAATTCGTGTCACGCGTATCGCCTAGGTGGTGGGTCTCCCGGACACCGGAGAAAAATGGTGTAGTGGACTTAAAAAACGGGAGTATCGGGCACTCCTATGACGAGGTGAGTGGATTAATTATCATCTGTAATATCTGGAGTGGTTTTATTATGGTTATATGCTTTTAAAAGCATGATGAAATTGAAAATAAAAATATTATGATTTTTGATTAAAACGTATTTGATGAAATACTGTTTTGAAATTAAATGTCAATTTTATGAAATAGAGTACATGGAGACCAAATTAGTAAATTGTGCTATTTATGAAACAAATGAAACTTATGGCTTATGAAATTTTAGAAGCATGACAACATGATTGGCTAAATTGTTTATTGTATTGAAAAATGTGAATTGACTGCTTTGTTCTGATAAATTGTTTAGAAATAAAAATTGCCAAATCATGTTAAATGAATTATTATTGATTGGTGGGTTGATGAGTAGCTGCAGTGGCGAGTTCTGTGGACCAGCCTAATAGAGGGGTACGGTAACCCCGTTATATTATACCTCAATATAAGAGGCGCGGAGGGTAACTCCTGAGGTATGGTTAAAGTTCACATTACGCCGAACCACTACGTGATGGTGAACTCTGTCAATGCCAAGGAACAACTATATTTTCAATTATGGTATAAATTGTAACAGCCTTGGCGTACTCGATGGGACACTCTGATCAAGTGTTCACGAGTATAAGATTTGGTCAAAGCCTAATTTTTACGAAATAAATCATAAGCCTTGTGTTTGAATAAATGAAATTATTTGGCATGATTTTACTAAATTCGGTGTTATGAATTATTTGTTGATATGGTATTTTTATTATATTGTCTCCATCTACTCGACTTTAGATGTCGTGGATGGTAGTTATCTAACTCACTAGGTTATAAAACTTACCCCTTCAATTTTCCCATTTTAGGCTCACAGACATTTGTAGATAGTAAATTTTGACATGAAGTGCATTTGTAGTGACGACCTTAGCTCTCACAGGTTCATCTCGTATATTGTATTTCTCTATTTTGGGCCCACTTAGCATTGTAAATTAAATTTTATACTTCAATTATCTTTATTACTATATGTAATAGTATATTTTGTTTTTACGCTGTAAAAATTATATCCAGATATCTATATAAAAATTGTTTTATAAGAAAATATTTTATTTTATGGAATATTATTATTTTATTCCATTAAATGTAATTTTACTCTAATTTTATGTTTTAGATATCCGATTTTAATTTCGACTGCAAATTATGATATATTTACGCATAAGTAACATTTTTTCCAAATTTCAAAATTTTCGACAAAAAATGACCGAAACGACCCTGTGTAGTAAATTTTGTCTTTTTTCCTGTTTTGGTCTGAAATTGGATGAAATATTTTAAAGTATGAAATTAATAAATAAAAACTCACAAGGGGATTGGAAAGACTGGTACGAGAGCCTTGCGAGGTCTCGATATGGTACTCGGGGCATGAGTGCATATTGGGACATCGCGGCGATTGTCACAGACTCAATGGTGGTTCCGGGTCGTGACAATCTTCATAAAGCCGTGAGCCTCATTTACGATCTGCAATAAGCATTTAACAATTATGTACTATTATTTTAATCTTTACAAATTTTTTTACTTTAATTTAGAGTTTATATTATATTTTGTATATTATCATTTACGTTTAATATACTATTTAAGATTTTTTATATAATATATTTTTTCATCAAATTTAAAATAAGATGACACATTAATTATAAAATTTTTCTTTAAACATAAATTTAATCAATATTTATAAGTCTAAATTAACATTTTCTTTTTATTATCCGAGAATATGATAAATGAAATACAAAGAGGATATAACTTGGCTTTTTCTAATTTCATTCCATTGACATATCAAAATTCATTGTCTAAAAAGCAAATGGAGACAGATTGAGTAGTATCTTTAGATGCGAAATAGTTACTTCTAATTGTATAGTCTAAGCTCACAATAAAAAAGAAAAGAAAATTTAACAAGCAAAACAATTCAAACCAGAAAGATAGAAACCAATATCTTACAATCCAAACCATAGAACGCATGCATCATTTATATGTTGTCCTAAATTTGTTAGTACTAGGAGAATTACTGCTTGGTACAACCGCGCCTGTACACTCCAACACAGCAAGGGCATGTCGATTGCGTATTACACCATCCTTTCCCAAATGGTAGTAAAGGAATATTGCATACATGCATCTTTCCGTTCTCATTCGAGTTTGAATTGGCTTGTTCGGTTCTGCGATATGAAATATGAAAAATATTATTGTCTAAATTCATGCAAGGAAGATGGACTGATCAATAAACATATAAAATTAAAAGTGGTTATTAATAACTCATTTAATTTATATATGTTGCATTTGTTTAGTATTTAAAATTATTATATATGACATGTAAACAAAAATTTATTGAGCACAATAATCTGATCATATGATTCTTTAAAATAATAAAAAATTTGTATTTAACAATATTTTAAATTTGACTTTAAAAAAGACTAAATGGACTTTAAATCCATTTTTATTATTGAAAATCAATAAGTTAAAACTTATTTTTGCAATTTATATTATTATTTTAAAATCAAATATAAAAAATGGATTAGGATGCAAGAAGAAACTATTTTATAAAAATTTGAAAACATAATTTTTTAGTAACAAAAAATATTCATTTTTTATTTCACTTTTATATATATGTTAGAATTAATATTAAATCTAGTGAATTGTTCTACTTTCGTTCTAACCATTTACTTGTACTCTATAACAACTTTTGAAATGTAATATAAAGGAATCAACAAAAGTATTGAAGACGGAAATATTTTTAAGATGGGTAATGACAGCAAATATTTTTTTTATAAAATAATCCAATAGTAAATATTTGTGACAGTTTATCCAAAAAATTGAAAATATTGCTATGAAATAAATTTAAAAGAATAACTGTAAGAGAAACATAAGAAAGAGTATTTAGAGGGAAAAAATATTTAAAAGGAGTAAAAAGATTTTATTTAAGTATGTGTTTATAAATAAACAGAGAAACTTATTTATAGGCTAACAACCCTTTGAATTATAGTCATAATCTAATTCTATCTAAAAGTTCAAATCATATTATATTTCTTGTATCTTGTCTATTGTGCTGTTTGACTTGGTCAGCACTTCTTAAGTCATAATATAATGGACATTCACATATTTGTTCATAACAAATATTAAATTTTTGAATAAAACATTTTACATAAAAAAAAAATTTTCCTTCATCAAGTTATTTGCCAATTACCAAAGGAAACAAAGACTAAAAAGAAAGCACTCCTTATATCTTAATTACATAAAAGTAAAAGAATTATTTATAATATAAAATTAATAAGCAAACAACTGATCAATGCCATAAAATAGTAATGAAACATCAGATTTCTTGTAATAGTTATAACAGATATAAAGAACACAAAAATAGATTAGAAAGTAATTGTTTTCACCTGGTCTATTAAACGGATCCCCTCCACCTGCTACAAATCCCGAACATAATAAGAAGTGGATTACGATACAAAAACAAACTACATTTTTGGAAATATAATTTGTTAATAGCAAATTGATTGATTTATTATTGCTTTTTTATAGCAAATTATTCCACTTTCTAGCTTCTACCATTTACATGTACCCTATAGCAAAATATATAGATCGGAAAGTAATCGTCTCACTGTTAATAAACGAATCCTGTGCTCCTAAAACTTGAGAGATCAAGAGGAAGAAGACAATGAGGCAGGCCTTCATGTTGGGAAACTATATACGTCGTGCTTAATTAACTCTTTAATATATTTATAGAAGATTCGTTTTTGTGGAATATTTTTGGACGTACCAATTAAGGAAAAGCGAAAGCTTTCTGAAAATCAACGGCGGGTATCTAATTTCCATGGATGTTGGATAACTCCAAAACTTTGGAGGCATGGACCTATGGAATGAGAAAGGAATGATGAGTGGGCTAGAGTCGTTTCCCAACCAGCCGGCCAAAGGCAAAAAAATAGAAAATTGGAAGCACCAAGGGCAAGAGGTCTCCTTTGGTCTAAAGGAGCCGACGGATAGTCAGCTTTCCTCTTGTCTAAAGGTCTCCTTTGGTCTAAAGGAGCCGACAGATTGTCACCTTTCCTCTATTCTAAAGTCTAAATAAAATTTTGTTTAAACAAATTTTGACGCGCCTATTACATATGGATGACAGAGAAAAATAATAAATTGGTGTTTCCAAACTGTAAAAAATTTTAAGTATAATACTTGAAAGATTTCTGAATTATTGAAGAAAATTTAAATAAACTTTTATTTTCTATTACGTTTAATTAAGTTTTTTTATTTTGATCCAATTAAGCCTTTATGACTAATAATTAGTTAACTATTGTTAAAATGTCTCTTATTATTTTGTGTCAGCGATATTAATATGACATATTGACATATCATAACGAATGATGACGTGATATGTTAAAATGATATGATGACATGATCATATGACATTTTCACTCTCCATATCAGCACTATATCAAGGCCATGCGGGTATAAAAAGATAATTGATATTTTGACTAATGACAATTAGTCAAACATTAGTTGTAAGAGCTTATTTGACTGAAAATAAAAATATATGGATTTGATTGAACATAATAGAAAAGTAAAGTCTTATTTCAATTTTTTTGAAGTATTTAGAGAACTTTTTTAAGTATTATGTCAAAAGGTTAATTAACTACAATTGGATAGTTTTTTTTTTTCAAATGCATGTGAAAAAAAAAAGAAAAAAAATGTGTCTTTATGTATAGCCTATAGTTTTATACTTTTTATTAGTACATCCATTTATATTTTTCTTTTCACGGATTTAGAAATTAAGAAAAATTTGGAGAGTTTAATGGGGGCTTCATTGATAAATGTCTTTTCTTTCATGGCTAGTTTGTTGGTCCCAAATAAATGTGCTCGAAGGGGGGTGAATAGCACTTTTTGGCTCTCACTAAATTAACTTCTCATTTCGAGCAAGTTGAGGATTAACAATGAGAAGTCTGAAGCAAGATGGGGGAATAATTTAAAAATGAATGAAAATAAAAATAGAGCAAACAATACACCAAACAATACACCAGAATTTAGAGTGGTTCGGTCAAAGACCTACATCCACTACCTTAATTGTTCAACCAATGATTTTCGAACCAAATCACTAAAAACGGTGGAATTCCCAAGCTCCCACCAAGCTTTTACAATGGCTTTTCACAGGATCGGCCACAATTTTTACAATAGTTTTTCCCGGAATCAACCAAAACCCATAAGTTAACATTTTTAGGCTGAGTTAGAACCTATACACTCAATCAAGCAATCCCAAGCTTAATCAATCCCCTTAAAGTGTCTCGCACACTCTAAGTATTCAAGGAGAAGAGAAATAAAAAGTGTACCTATGATCATTGACTTGATCTAAGTGGTACAAAGTGAAGTGCTTAAATCTTTTACAAGGATTGGAGTGAAGTGTAAAAAGTATGTAGAGAATTTTTACAATTTTAAGCTCTTTTTGATCTTGGAAGCCTTGGATGTGTTTCTTAGCTGTTGAGAGTGCCTTATATATGTTGAAAATCAACTCTGATGAGTGTTTGACAACTTTAGACCATTGGAAACAGAGTGGAGACAATTATAGCCGTTAATCTGTCTTCTATCATCCCAATTCAAATTTTCTGACAGAATGCTTTTAGCCGACTAACATTTGTTTTAATCAATTAAGTTGTCTATGTGTTGCAATCTAGATTTTTGGCAGTGAACTCTTAGTTGACTAACTATGCTTCTTAGTTGATTGAGTGGTTTCTATTTTGCAATCTGAATTTTTGGCAGTATGCTATTAGTTGACTAACCACGCTTCTTGGTCGACTAAGTGTTCTCTATTTCTCAACCTGCTTGAACCTGCCAACTTCTCATTTGAATTTTAGCTAACTAACTCCCTTGATTATCCAACTAAGTGACTATTGTTTTGTTGCTCAATTGTAGCTTCTCATTCATATGAGTTTTGATATTTGCTTTTGAGTGAGTAACTTATTATTGACATGGATTTTTGTCCTGCACACTCAAGTAGAAAAATCAAATACAAATGAATGGGAATGTTTTATTATCATCAAAAACTAATAGAGTCAACAATCTCCCCTTTTTTTATGATGACAAAAAATTCCTTGATTAAAAGCACAGTGTCTATTAGTTTTATTTGTTTTGCACAAAATGAAAGGTTTACCCCCTAAATGTGTGCTCCCCCTTGATGTATGCATGATTTTTAGGCCTGTCAATATGAGCCAACTCAGCCCAGCCCTTATGGGTTGAAAAAATATGGGGTGGGTTGGGCCAGCCCATTTTTTATATGGGCCATCAAAGCCTCAACCCAGCCCACCCCTTGCTAACCCATGGGCTGAGTTAGGCCAACCCATTTTAAAAAAAAATTAGTTTTATAATTTTTACTTAATAAATTTTATATTAATAAAATTATTTTATGATTTAATTCATAAATTAAAATTATTAATTTGATAAGTCAAAATTAAACAAATTAAAAGATATAATATAAGTAATATTATTGGTAATTAAATATATAAAATTATTAAATTAATTAAAATTATTAATTTTGTTGGCCCATGGGCTTAGCCGGCCCCAGCCCACCCCAACCCACTGATTTGGTGGCTAGCCCATTTAGGCTTGATTTTAATATGGGCTTAAATTTTTAGGCTCAGCCTACCCCATATTCAATACAAAATAGGCTGGTCTAATGGGCCAGACCCATTTTGACAGTAATAATGATTTTATTATTTAGTTCAGCAAGTTTTTATCTATCATTTAAAGAAAATGACAGATATAGATTCAATCATTTGACAAAATATCATCAATATTGTAACTGACTATTTGTCATCAGCACATTATTATCAGACTTTATTCATTCAAAAATAAATGCCATTAACCATCCAACACAAATATCAAGAAAACATAATCAGCATCTATATTCATTCACAACTCAACAGAGAAATTTACCATCCAACATAAATATCATGAAAATAAGTTATTAGCAAATTATCAACATCCAATTTTCAACAATCAGCAACCAAAATAACATAAACAACCTAATATCATCAGAGTCACATTTAGACTCTTAAATTACCCCTAATTGCCCATTAAGTCCTTTCTACTTTCTCTCCTAAAATTCCTTTAATTGTTATCTCCCTTAAGCTTACTATCATAATTCTCCCTATTTTTGTTATTAGCAAAAACAGGGTAATCAATTGGTTTGAGAGGAATCAGAGGGGGTCTACTTAGAAATGCCAAAATCGACATTAAGGGGTTAAGGTGATGGCACAAGTGATGGTCTTTTTGGTGAGGTTTCAGGGGAAGAAATCTGGAATGGATCTTGAGCAGAAGTCATGCTTAAGGGTCTAGCTTTTTCAGCTATTCTGGAAGACTTTCTCCTCTTGATGAATTTTGTCTTTGTTGCCATGGTCTTCCTTCCTTTGGTAGTTGGTTTCGGTTGGTCCTATGCAAGTGCAACAACTTTTTCTTTCCTTTTGCTAGATTGCTCACTTTTCTTGTAGTGTGCACTGATTTAGGGGATTCTTTGGCAAATGCTGGCTTCTAAGCTTTACCTTTTGCTACTTTTTTTTCTGCATGTTCTTCTTGGACCATTTAATGAAAAACATCTATGATTGAAACTTTCTCAAAGTTAGGAGGAGATGGTTGTTTTGGCTAAGGTTCATGATGGCATGGAGAATTACCATTGAATGATCTAAGTACTTCAGTGCCTTGATTTAATTCTTCTTCATTTTGAGCTTCAAAGGTGAAAGATTTTCTTAGTTAATCAAATTCTAGTTTAGGACCTTTAGCTTGGAAGGTAGGGCTTTCAACAGCTTGTTTTGCTAGTGTTGGACTTGGTGTAGTAGAAGTTTCTTCAATTGCGGGGCCTGAAGGTGATTTTCTTTTTTCTTTCATCACATTTTCTAGCTCTTCCAACTTTTTTTCAATTTTCTACATTCTTGCAAACTGGTCAATGAGTTTCCCATCAATTCTCATTAGCAGATTCAGAACCATTTCATTTGAGAACTGGGAGGAAGTTGCCTTTAACTGAGAAGGGAAAGAGTACTCTTCTCTTGGAGTGACTTTGAGGGTTTTAACAAATTTTTCACCTTCTAGTTTGTTACCCCATTTTTGACAGACTTCCAAGATAGGTTGCTTGGTCCCTGCTTTTTACATGGTCCATTTCATACATGAAACTCCATATCTCCTTTTTCTTTACCAGTGCAGTGATTCAGTTTCCATAAGGCAAATTTACTTTATCAATTTGACAAGCTCCTCTTATCCTTTCAATCATAAATCTACCTAGGTTGAGTGGAGCAGTATTGAAGGCATGCTCCATCAACCACATGTCCTGAAGACTTATGTAGCTAAAGCTACCACTTCTCCCATGAATATTTGCAACAATGAAATAATGCCAGATTCTAATTTGAGGGCTTTTAATAAAACTAGCATAACTTCTAGATGAATATCTTTCTTTCTTTCTTGTGATTATCTCCTAAAAAGATGATGGGTCATAATTTTCAAGAATTTCATAATCACCCTTTTCACATTCAATTTTGAGCAAACTACCTAAATCTACAACAATCATCACAAACTCTTTTCTATCCAGGAAGACATTTAGACCATCATTAATAAAATTCTCAAGTTCTTCAAGTTCATTTTCATCTAATGTTATGCTTGCATAAAATTCCTTTACAAGGCTAGCACTATATGTTCTGTTCATAAAAGTGCTAAATTTCTTCAATTTCATTTCCTCAAAATAATCTGATAAACCTACCTGAATTTCAAGGGTCTCATCAAAGCTATCCCAATCAATAATTTTACCATATGTAATAGGAGCATTTTTTATCTTCCTAAACCTATCCTCATAAGCTTTATTTCTAAACTTTGAGGACAGAAGATTACCTTTCTTGGAGATTTTTCCTTTTTCTTTCTTTTTCTATGATTTTTGTTTTTTCTCTTTCTGTTTTTTCCTAATTTTCTCAACTACAGAAGCAGACTTAACTTTCTTCTTCTTCTTTTGAATTTCTACCGGTGGACTCTCTTCCATTGGTAGTTTGCCCTTCTTTTTTTTCAAGATATCTTTAGGCAGGGAGGATTTTGCCATTTGGTTTTGAGTAGTTTTTGGCTTAAGGTTTTGCAAGTTTAAGAAAGAGGAATTTCAGTTTTAAGAGGGTCAGCTTCAGATGAGAGAAAATGAAAAGAGATTAAGTTAAAAGAACTTAATCTTTCTCAAAAACCATCAAACTCCTCATTTTTAAGTATGGTCAGTTACCTTCTCTTTTAAAATTTAAAAATTTGCCTTTTATTTTTCTTTTTAAGTTAAGCAATCTTTCTTTTTTTTTCCTCACTCGATAGGTTGCCCTGTTTCTTTTTGTTTTTTTATTCATTCTCTTTTTATCTGACTGAGTCCAATATTGAAAGAGACAAACTACTTTTAGTTGGTTAAGTGATTCTCTTAATCAACTAAGTGTTTACTGTCTTATAAGAGAAAACCTTTGAAATTTCTTAAAGCTTTTGTACATTAACTAATCCTAGATTTCTCCTAATATCACAAAATCTTTCCTCATTTAAAGGTTTTGTGAATATATCAGCTAATTGTTGCAAGGTGTTAACAAACTCAATCTTAATGTCTCCTTTGATTACATGGTCTCTAATAAAGTGATGTCTAATTCAATATGTTTGGTCCTAGAGTGTTGAACCAGATTCTTTGAGATATTGATGGCACTTGTATTATCACAAAATATTTGTAAATTATGCATAGTTACTCTAAAGTCTTTTAATTGTTGTTTAATCTATAAGATCTGAGCACAGCAACTACCTAAGGGAATAAATTCCGCTTCAGCTGTGAAGAATGCTACAGAGTTTTGTTTCTTGCTTAACCAGGACACAAGCATATTTCCTAGGAACTAACAAGTCCCACTAGTACTCTTTCTATCCGTTTTGCTTATAGCAAAATCAGCATCTAAATAACCTATAAGACTGAATAATGATTCTCTAGAGTACCATATTCCTAAAGTTTGTGTCTCTAAGAAGTACCTAAAGATTCTCTTAACAGTAGTCAAGTGTGACTCTTTGGGTTATGATTGAAATCGTGCACATAAATATACACTAAATTCAATATTCGATCTGCTAGCAGTTAAATAAAGCAAAGATCCAATCATACCTCTGTAAAGCTTTTGATCGACACTTTTTCCTCTCTCATCAGCATCAAGTTTGGTGGAGGAACTCATTGATGTGCTAATTGATTTCAGCTTGAGCATGTCAAACCTTTTTAGCATGTCTTGAATGTATCTTTCTTGGCTGATGAAGATGTCATTCTCACTTTGTTTGATTTGAAAGCTAAGAAAGAATTTCAGCTTACCCATAATGCTCATTTCAAATTCACCTTGCATTTCTTCAACAAAGTTCTTGCACAAAGCCTCATTAGTAGCACCAAATGCAATATCATCCACATAAATTTGAACAACAATTAAATCGTTCAAGCACTTTTTAATAAACAATGTTGTGTCAATACTTCTTCTACTATATCCCTTCTCAACTAAAAACTTTGAGAGCCTCTCATACCAAGCACTTCAAGCTTGTTTCAATTCATACAAAGCCTTATGTAATTTGAAAACAAAATCAGGTTTCGCAAAGTCCTCAAATCTAGGGGGTTGTTTATGTAACGATTGCTCCTCGGCCATTACCAACGTTCGAGACTTCCAAAGAATCTCGCCAAGTCCCAAACAAGCCTTATTTAAAATTTTTGCTAAAGCTAATCCTTATTTACAAAAAAAAAAAAAAAAAAAGAGGGTGTGAGTCTCATAGACTCAGTGATAATCATCGACCCAGTGAGCAAGCGAGAATGGGAAACAACATAAGGAGGGATTAGTTATAAATCCGAGAGTACGCGTAGAAAAACATTCCATTAACGGAAAGGTATTTTATGCCTTGCAAGTCTTAAAATTGATGAATTTCAAGTCAATATATATGTAGATTTCACTTATCAATCATTAATAAAAAAATTTACGTGTCAATGACATGCATTATATACTAAAATAATAGACGAGTGAGCATCGTCCTCGGGTAGATTTAGTATAGCCCTTAGGCTTTTTCTCAGAAATCACTACCTACTCGTGAGAACTGCCCACGTCACCGTAAATAAATCGAGGCTTCAGGTCCTCCTTTACCTACTCGTGGGAACCGCTTACGTCACTAATGCAAATCGAGGCTTCAGGTCCTCCTTTACCTACTCGTGGGAACCACCCACGTCACCAATACAAATCGGGGCTTCAAGTCCTATTTTATCTACTCGTAGGAACTACCCACGTCACCGTATATAAATCGGAGCTTCAAGTCCCCTTTTACCTACTCGTAGGAACTACCTACGTCATCATATATAAATCGGGGCTTCAGGTCCCCCTTTTTCTAAAATTGAATATCGATAAATAGTAGTTTCTACTTTGTGCACAAAGACCACACTTAACCCGGTGTGGTGACAGGGTCTACCCTCAAGTTTCTCAATCACGTGCAAGTAACAGTCATTGCAAATTTAAAGCATTTGCAAGGCATGATAAATTAAAACATTTTGCTCATAAATTGCACGTTATACATAAATCATGTAAAACATGGCATGTTTGCCAAATTAGCATACTAAGAGAAATAAGCAATTTATCATCATATCTTGAAAAGCAGTATAATGGCCATTGGCCTAGACAGTACATAAATTGTAAGGTATGATTTTGAAGTAAAATCAGTCAAAGATTTATTTCCTATACTTAAAACCATATATATACGTAGTATATATAATATCAAGAAAATGAATTTTTAAAAATTTGTCACATCCACAAACAACCTAAATTTTCTACCAACTCATGCTATCCACAATTTCATCAACTGTCAAACACAACGTATATAATATATTATAGGAATATAATTTTAAAATTTAACACTCACTCACGTCATAATAACGGGATGCTACATTGTTATTTCTATTTACCGGTCGCTCGTCACTTGTTCCAGCACGCCGCTATAGTATACTATCTTTACTGAGACTTTCAATTTGGGCTGAATGGCCCAGTTTCCATCTTCCTTTTCTCACTTGGACTTTTCTTTTCTTGTTGCCATTGGGCCATTCCCATGGGCTTTTCCCATTTCTTCTTATTGGGCTATGCCCATTTTTTTTCTCTTTTTTTTCTTTTCTTTGTTTTTCTCCCTCTCTCTTGTTCGACATCACCCGTTTTTTTTCTTCTCTCTCTTTTTCCTTTCTTTTCCTTCCTTTTTTGTCCTTTTTTTTCCAACCGATCAATCTTCCCTTTTTCTTTCTCTTCTCTTCTAGCCAGCCTTTTCCTTATTTTTTCGTCTCCTTCAGTCGATCTTTCTTCTCTTTTTTTCTTTCCTTTCTTTCTTCTTTCTTCTTTCTCTTTCTCTCCCCCGACTATTTCTCTTTTTTTTTTCTTCTTTCTCTTTCTCTCCCCCGACTATTTCTCTTTTTTTTTTCTTCTTTCTCTTTCTCTTTCTCCTTTAGCTTTTTCCCTTTCTCTCTTTCACAGTCGACTCTTTCTCTCTCTTTTTTTTAGCTCTTCTCTCATTCTCTTGTCCCATCACTATTTTCTTTTATTTCTTCCTTCTTCTTTTGTTCAACCGGCGCCATCATACTTTCTCTTTCTTCTTCTTTCACTTTTCTTGTCTTTTTCTCTTCACTCTTTTACCGTCTGCCACTTTTCTTTTCTTCTTCAATAGTCGCCCCCCCTTTACGAGGTGTTACAATCTCCCCCACTTAAATAGAATTTATCCCCGAATTCAAGTCAACGTTGATTTATTAATTCCAGTCTAAGCTCCTATTTCATTCCTTCCTTTATAAGGAATTTTTTTTATCCACCTCATTTACTTTCAATCCTATTAGAATACTTTATTTGTAATTATTATCACCTTTTTTGAATCAAATTGGCGATAACCTTCATAATCATTATCGCTTATCATTTCGACTCTAAGTGTGCCTCTATCTCTGTCATTAACTTAGAACCATAGCTCCCTCTTAATTAGACTAATTTTGATCACCTGTTACATTTATGTATATCTAATCACCCTCTTATTACTTCGTTCATTGTCAAACGTCTCATCATCCATTCATTCATTTCATCCCTATACCTTCTTAGATAGCTTATAGCATCATAAACATGCCATTTTTATTCTTGTAAGCATTCTCAACGTCGGGGCAATTAATGCCTTCAATTATTCGCACATACTTCATATTTATCTTTCTTACTCACTCCCGCCAACTTCCACATTTTAATACCATCACCATTTATTCTTTATTCATCGCATTATTGTCGCATAAAAGATTTAGCATGATTAAGAAATAACACTTCGTTCCATCTTGCATCTCGATTATATCATTCCATCTTTATTATGATTGTGAAATTCTCTTCATATTCACATAGTTAAATTTTCTAATGCTATCTTTTATTATTGTACCATTTATGCAACTCATCAAACATATTGTGTTCAAACTCAAATTACTAAAAATGATTCTTCACTTCCACTTATTACATATGGAATTCCACACACACACACACACACACACACACACACACACACACACACACATATATATATATACATATATATTCATTTAGATATCAACATTCATCACGCTATATAGAGACCCTTGTCAACTATATTCGGATTGGCTTCTTTTTTTATTTTTTTCAATTTCGACATTTTTAGTTTATCCTTCTATTTCACTTCCAAAATCATATTTAGTCCACGAACATTAGATTATAATCAATTTCTAGTTGACTCTTTGGATATTTAAGTTATCATTCAACTTATATCTTACCATACAACATCTTGTATATGATCCATATGAATCCACATTATGCTTTTGCATAAATTCACATAATTTGCATGCTTAAATCCTTCCTTATCCTTTCCAGTCATAGGTATAAATTTCATTACACCGTGTATCCTTACATCACCATGTCATTACCCATATTTCAATTGATAAATATCATTTTCATCTAATTATGATTCGATATACATGTATGCTTTACTTTTTATGGATCCATCAAAATTCATCTTTGCTTGATAACTATTTCTTATGCAATTGCATAATTCCTAAAAGTCATATTCCTTTCTCACTTTACCTTCACACTTCCAACATGTATGCCCTTATCTATTTCAATCTTACTTAGTCACTTATGACTCAAGTCCTTTGAGTCATATGTAACTCTCACATATTCGATTTCTAAATTCCTCGTTATGAGATTTTCATTAATCAATTTCACCTTCAGGGCTAGCTTCACTCATCCTTTATACTATTTTTTACATCAATATGACATTATTTTTCTTTTTTCATTTACATAATCAACGCTAGTAATTACAAAACTTGAATTAAGGTTTGAGTAAGTATTCCTCGATATCATTGTTGATATCCAAGTTCTACCCACATCAGCGACCACATAACCCATGTTTAGCCATTAGGTTCCCTAAGCAATTCCATATGTCACATTTCCATATCAAGCATGAGAAATATAATGAAGTAATATAATCGTCATTCGACCAGTACTCATAATTGCAAAGCGTGAAACAAGGTTATACTTAGGTATTTCTCAATGTCATTACAAGTATTCGCTTCCTACTTGCTTCTTTCCTCTTGTAACTACACAATTCAAAGCTTCTTTATTTTTTTTTTTTAAAATTCATAGCAAATTCTTCTTGAGTATTGCCTTATGAATATCCACCTTATGCTTATATCTCTCAATCTATAACTATACAACCCATGGTTTCATCATTAGGCTTTGTAACAGATTCCAACTACCATGTTATACTGATGGACATATAAAATTCACCAAAGTAATATGAGTCATCGTCCTTGGCACATATAGTTTGGCATGTTTCCTTCAAAACTTTTTGTGCATTTCTAATTAGTTGGTCACTTACTTGTTCATTAATCCTTTGAACAATTTGGCTTATAAGCATGTACTCATTCCCCAAAAGATTTAATAGTATTCGCTTATACTCATGCCTCAATTATATTTGTAGATTCTAATACACCACATAATTAACCTTGTCTTATCACTAGTCTTTTTTTCTTTAATTATTTTATAATGAGATTACAGAACTTCTTAACGATACAATAAGTTCGTTCTATCATTATGACCACCTCATAATCATTCATTCCCAATTTCCTCACTTGATATTGTTATCCCTTTATCTCTTAAGATTCATCTTCAATTGACTCAATATTCTTCTTGATTCTTCATATTGTAGCTTATCACAATAACTGTCTAACTTCCTTTTTTCATACATGCATGCGATATAAGGCAATAAAGAAACCTTTCAATTCATATATTGCTCCTCTAATCGTTTAAATCCCCACGTAATAACGTTCACTGCCAAGGTCAATGACCTAAATTCAACTTGTACATTTATTTTCCATACTTTCCACACCTTGATCATGCGTTCAATACATGAGATATTCCTAACGTCATGGCGCCAGACAGCTGGTATTGCGACAGTGCAACTATCGAAAATATCTTCCACAAGGAAGTTCTCCTACTTTTAAAATTATTACGCCATTCTTTCTCAACCATATTGCTTCTCTTTAGGCCCTTACTACAATTTCCTTATCCGTTTGCATTCTTTTACTTATCACATACTACCACACATGATCTTTCGTCATTTCTAATGTCCCACGATTCCTTTAATATTCATAATTGATTGTTTTCCTTGCCTTGCAACTCACTTAGTCCAGTCACTTCAACTTAAAATTGTCATGAAATTAATCCATCTAAGTCAACACCTTGCGCTTACCTTATTATTAATTCAAGAATTTCATTTTTCCCTGCTTCTATATTTACTTCATATAACGTATTTGTTTTTGGTCAATTATCACCATATAGTATCATGGCACTATGTGCCTCCTTCTACTATCATTTGTACTCCACAAGAATTAATTAAAAGATTTAAGTACTTTGATTAATGCTAATTCCCTTCAACCATAACTTAAATACTCCAAACTCGTAAATTACAACTCCAAGTGTATGTTCACATATTGATAACCTTCATATATTTTATGATCATGAAAACTACAATTTACAAACTAACTTTCTATCATATGCACACTATCAAAATATTAATTTCAACATATTTAATTCACCTTTGGTGGTATGTCAAAATCATCCTTGAACATATTTCCATACTGACATTAATATACCTTTACCATAACATTTAGTATAAATTTGTTTCAGCAATGATCTCCAAATTTACTCCTTGTTACATATATCTCAAATTGTACACCACTTATCGTTGAAATCTTGACTTTACTCTTCAGTTCTTAACCAATTACAATTATAATATAAATAATTTGCTTAATTATTGCATATTGCCTTTGTGGTCTTAAGATCAAAATTATCTTAAACTTAAGATGCAAAAGCTCCCTCTTAGAGCATATCCAAAAATTAATATTTCCTAAGTTCCTTACTTTTGGAGAAATCAATTTCAAGACTAATCTTTTGCACCATAGTTTGCATACTAATCCAATCAAACTTTTAAATTGATCCTTTAAAGCGATTCATATATCCAGCTCAAATTTAGAACTCCACAAGGCATTTAGACTAGAATCAATTTTCTTAAGTCATTTAACTTTAAACAACCACATTCACCACTAATCCTTGAATTCCTTGGCTTCACGTTAAGCATAGCAAAATTCAAGCTCATCCTTAGAGCAGATTGTTTATTAACCTTTTTCTTCTTGACCATACATCAATTATAATAGTCATTCATTTTCACCCTTGACCTAATTCATGCACTAATAATTATAACCCAACATAGTTCAATCAAACCTTGGAATCTTATCATCACTTAATGGAATTCAAAACCAGATCCATTTAAGCTGATGTACACATATTTAACACATATCTGCATATAAAATATTTTGAAAGTTCAGCACCATTCTTATATAGGCAGGACAACTTAATTAACATTGTGCACTTACTTTCGTGCACTCAAGTATCAGTTTACACCTCCCTTAATACTTAAATTTATAAACTTCGAGTGAATCTTAACGATCATTACTTATTCCAACCAAAAATATGTGTCTTATTACCATTATTGTATGTTCTCCTTTATATGTCCTTAAATACCCCATAGTCATCAAATTTCTTCTCATTGACAATCATGGCTCAAATTTTTAACTCCACTAATTGAATGAGTTATTACGAACTTATTAGTCCAACTTCACTTTCCTCCACTCTTGGTTGAAGGGGTATATCATCACATCAACCTTTCATTAGAAGCATTTGTTTAAAATATTTTCAACAGCAGCTTATGTCTCGGGCGGCATCTCAAACCCAGGCATCGACAATCAAAACTCGCTATTTAATAATCACTTATAACTACATAAGATGGTTTTCTAAGATAAAGAGTCTACGTAGCATCCTGCCTATAATCGATGCTACAGTCACTGGCTATAGACAAGACTCTACGTCGACCCCACTACTCCGCTGTTTGACACAAGAATACCCTAGGACTCAACTAAACCTAGGGCTTTGATACCAAGTCTGTAACGACCGTTCCTCGGCCGTTACCGACGTTCGAGACTTTCAAAGAATCTCGTCGAGCCCCAAACAAGCCTCATTTAAGATTTTTGCTAAAGCTAATCCTTATTTACAAAAAAAGAAATAAGAGGATGTGAGTCTCATAGACTCAGTGATAATCATCGACCCATTGAGCAGACGAGAAGGGGAAACAACATAAGAAAGGATTAGTTATAAATCCGAGAGTACACATAGAAAAACATTCTATTAACGAATAGGTATTTTATGCCTTGCAAGTCTTAAAAATGATGAATTTCAAGTCAATGTATATGTAGATTTCATTTATCAATCATTAATAAAAAAATTTACGTGTCAATGATATGCAAGGTATCCTAAAATAATAAACAAGTGAGCATCATCCTCGGGTAGATTTAGTATAGCCTTTAGGCTTATTCTCAGATATCATTACCTACTCGTGGGAACTGCCCACGTCACCGTATATAAATCGAGGCTTCAGGTCCCCTTTTACCTACTCGTGGGAACTGCCCACATCACCAATACAAATCAGGGCTTCAGGTCCTCTTTTACTTACTCGTGGGAACCGCCCACGTCACTAATACAAATTGAGGCTTCAGGTCTCCCTTTACCTACTCGTAGGAACTACCCATGTCACCGTATATAAATCGAGGCTTCAGGTCCCTTTTTTTCTAAAATTGAATATCGATAAAAAGTAGTTTCTGCTTTGTGCACAAAGACCACACTTAACCCGGTGTGGTGGCAAGGTCTATCCCCAAGTTTCTCAATCATGTGCAAGTAATCATTGCAAATTTAAAGCATTTGCAAGGCATGATAAATTAAAATATTTCTCTCATAAATTGCACGTTATACATAAATCATTTAAAACATGGCAAGTCCACCAAATTAGCGTACTAAGAGAAATAAGCAATTTATCATCATATCTTGAAAAGCAGTATATGGTCATTAACCTAGACAGTACATAAATTGCAAGGCGTGATTTTGAAGTAAAATCAATCAAAGATTTATTTCCCCATACTTAAAAACATATATATACGTAGTACGTATAATATTAAGAAAACGAATTTTTAAAAATTTGTCACATCCACAAACAACCTTAATTTTCTATCAGCTCATGCTATCCACAATTTCATCAACTGTCAAATACAACGGATATAATATATTATAGGAATGTAATTTTAAAATTTAGCATCCACTCACCTCATAATAGCAGAACGCTACGTCACTATTTCTATTTGTCAGTTGCTCTTCACTTGCTCCGGCACGTCGCTATAGTATACTATATTTACAGAACTTTCAATTTGGGCTGAGTGGCCCGAGTCTCCACCTTCCTTCTTTCTTTTGGACTTTTCTTTTCTTGTTGCCATTGGGCCATTCTCATGGGCTTTTCCCATTTCTTCTTATTAGGATATGCCCATTTTTTTTCTCTTTTCCTTCTTTTCTTTTTTTTTCTCCCTCTCTCTTGGTCGACATCACCCTTCTTTTTTTTTTTCTTATCTCCCTTTTTCCTTTCTTTTCCTTCTTTCTCTCTCTTTATTTTTTCTAACCGGTTGACCTTCCCTCTTTCTTTCTCTTTTCCTCTGGCCAGCCTTTTTCTTATATTTTTCATCTCCTTCAGTCGATCTTTCTTCTCTCTTTTTCTTTCTTTTTTTTCTTCATTATTCTTTCACTTTCTCTCCATCGGTTGTTTCTCTTTTTTTTTCTTCTTTCTCTTTCTTTTTCTTCTTTAGCTTTTTCCCTTTCTCTCTCTCATAGTCGACTCTTTCTCTCTTTTTTTTTACAACTTTTTCTTCTCTCATTCTCTTATCTCATCACTATTTTCTTTTATTTTTTCCTTCTTCTTTTGTTCAGTCGACTTCATCATTTCTTCTCATTCTTCTTCTTTCACTTTTCTTGTCTTTTTCTCTTCACTCTCTCACCACCTACCACTTTTCTTTTCTTCTTTAATAGTCGACTCCCCCTTTACCGGGTGTTACAATTTGACATGGACTTCCTCTTGAATAAGACCATTTAAAAATGCACTTTTCACATCCATTTGGAATAATTTAAAGTTCATGAAACATGCAAATGCAAGCAATAATCTTATGGCTTCTATCCTAACAATAGAAGCAAATGTTTCATCATAGCAATGCCTTCCTCTTGGTTATACCCTTGAGCCATTAGCCTAACTTTGTTCCTAATAACATTACCTTGCTCATCTACCTTATTTCTAAACGTTTATTTTGTGTCAACAATTGGGTGATTTAATGGTCTAGAAACCAGTGTCCAAAATCAATTTCTTTTAAATTTATCAAGCTCTTCTTGCATGGCCAAAATCTAGCTTTCTTCCTTTTCAGCCTCTTCAAAGCTTTTAGGTTTAATTTGTGAGATAAAAGCTGAAAACTCACACGTTTCTCTAATTCCTCTCCTGGTTTTGACTCCTTGAGTAATATCACTAATGATTTACTCTTATGGATGATCTCTTACATTTCTCTAGCTTTTTAGAAGGTCATTATGCTAACTTTTGATTCTTTGCAAATTCTCTAGAGATAAAGTTTTTGTTTTTCTTCTAGGTGAGCTTCCTTGACTGTTTTTATCATTTTCAAGACTTATCTCTTTCATTTGCTTTTCTAAGTCCTCTGCATCATCTTCATCAATAAGAGCTTCCTTTTGCAGTGCATTAGATTCATCAAAAACTACATGAATAGATTCTTCAATTTTCAAAGTTTTTTTGTTGAATACTCTATAAGCTTTTGAATTTAATGCATATCCTAGAAATATCGCCTCATCACTCTTAGCATCAAACTTTCCTAATTAATGTTTTCCATTATTCAACATAAAGTATTTGTTACCAAAACTTCTAAGGTGAAAGATGCTTGGTTTTCTACCTTTGTAAGGTTTAATATGGGGTTTTTGATATCATGGCTCTTATTAAGACTCTATTAAGTATATAGACTGCTGTGTTGACAGCTTCTATACAAAAATACTTTAGTACATTATTCTCACAAAGCATACCTTAAGCCATTTCTTTTAAGGTTCGATTTTTCCTTTCAACAACCATATTTTGTTGAAGTGTTCTAGGTGCTGAAAAATTATGATCTAACCATTTTCCATTACAAAAGTTTTCAAACTCATCTCCCTCAAACTCACCTCTATGATCACTCATAATACTAACAATAACAAGTCTTTTTTCATTTTCAACCTTCTTACAATGATTTATAAATGCAAGTAGAGCATCATTCTTATGAGCAAGAAAGTAGACCCAAGTATACCTAGAGTAGTCATCAACTACCACAAAGCTATATGATTTGCCTCCTAGGCTGGTTGTGTTAATAGGTCCAAATAATTCAATATGTAGCAATTCAAGAGGTTTAGAGGTGGAAACAATCTTCTTGGTTTTGAAAGATGTTTTAACTTGTTTACCTAGTTAGCATGTATCACAAATTTGATCATTCTCAAATTTAAGTTTAGGCAATCCTATAACCAGATTTTTTTCTCATCAATTTCGAGATGGTATGCATACTCACATGTCCAACTCTCCTATGCCATAACCAGCTATCATTTTCTTCATTTGCAATAAGACATGTTTCACAATTAACTTCAAGATCTTTAAGAAATATAACATACATATTCTTATTTCTTTTTCCTATGAATAAAACTTTGTTAGTGCTTATGTCTATCACTTCACATTTATTTGAATCAAAGCATACCTTAAAACCTTTATCACACAATTGGCTAAAACTTAATAAATTGTCTTTCAAACCTTTAACTAGCAACACATGACTAATTTGAGCTTGAGAGTTCTTACCAGTGGTTCCTATACTGTGAATTTTACCTTTTGAATCATCTTCAAAAGATATCAAGACATCAATCAAGGATAATTTTTTGAAGTTAGAGGATCAAATTGTTTACTCTAAATGGTCTGAATGGTCATTATTTGAGAAATTTAATGATTGCTTTGTAAATTCCCCTTCCATTGAGTTATTTGCATTTTTATTTATATATATGAAATTATCTTTCCTTTCTTTATTTCAAGCCCTACTTTCCACCATTACATAATTACACATGATGACTGTCATGGAAATGAATAATGACTGGTAGGGAAATGAACCAATTAAGCAAGAAACTACATTTGTTGTTCAATAAAAGGCTTAATGATGAGGTAAAAAGAAAAAGGAGCCTCAACATGAAAAAATGTCAAATGTCAAAGGAAAGCACACGTAAGGAAATTAAGAATTTCGACCAATTGAGAAGGGCATAAACAAAAGTTATTGAAAGTTGTAGTGAAAAGGTTAGATGAAGCAAAATAGGGCTCAAAGAACCTTAATGATTCATAATCATGAAAGCATCTTATCATTTCAATCATGCATACATGCCTAACCATGCACATGATCATTTTCAAAACAAGAATCAAAATTAATGCAAGTTCCAAGCTTTAAAAGTGGAAATTCAACCAACCTAAAGTGTTAATGTTGTAAAATTTTGATGGAAGGATTTGAGTCTTTCATTTTCATAAAACAACCAATGATGAAAGGATTTAAGCCTAATTAAGTTGGAATAAGAGATTCCAAGCCAAATTTAGTTGACGCCAATATGAGTTTAAAAAAGATGTTAATTCGATTAAGTTGGCATTAGAGAATTTTTAAATTGAACCTGTTTTGATATAGGTTGAGTCTAGGTCAAGTCTAGGAATTTTAATTTTTAAATCAAACCTGTTTTGATATAAGTCGAGTCTAGGTCAAGTCTAGGAATTTCAATTTTTAAATTGAACATATTCTTATATAGGTCGAGCCTAGGTCGAGTCTAGGAATTTCAATTTGTAAATTGAGCTTGTTCTGATATAGGTCAAGCCTATGTCAAGTCTAGGAATTTCAATTTTTAAATTGAACCTATTTTGATATAGGTCTAGCCTAAGTCAAGTCTAGGAATTTCAATTTTTAAATCATACCTATTTTCATATAGGTCGAACCTAGATCAAGTCTCAAAATTTCAATTTTTAAATCAAACCTGTTTTGATATAGGTTTGTAACACCCCGTAACCTCATATAGTAGTTAACATAACCGTCCCGGTAAGACGAAGGACTAGATGATACAAGTTTATGTGCTAAAGAGCAATAAAGGGGGTAAAGAAATGCTCTAGAGTAAAATATTCTGCACGTATGGAAATAATAATTAAATAATAATATATTTATCAGGGATGAATTGGCAAGCTAAAATATGATTTGGAAGTAAATTGGGACATAATAAGATGTTTCGGGACCAGAAGAGACAAGTGAACAAATTTAAAATAAAATATTATTTTATTTAATAAAATAATATTAAAATATTAATATTTTTATTGGATGTTGTAATTAGTCGTGAAAAGGGATTATATGGTTAATCCAAGTGGGGGAGAAGAAGTACAAAAGAATTTTAGAGATAAATGACGTAAGTGAGACCCGCGTTCTTTTTTTTACTAAATCGAGCTAGGACTGGTAAGTAAATATTTAAATATTATGGTGATATCGTGTTGAAGTGCAACTTCAATATTTTGATTGTGCACGTGTAAAAGAAGAAAGATAGAAGGAAATTATATTTTTTAAATGTGTCAGAAGGACCAAATTTTAAACTATGAAAGTTTGAGGGTTATATAGTAAATAAAATAAAGTTAAGGATTATGTGCAAAATGTGTTAATTAAAAAAAATTTTGACAAAAGGAAATAATTGGGCAGTCGCCCATGTGGAAATAAAAGAGTTACAATATATTTTTCTTTAAAGCGTGTGAAGTGAGTAAGGGCAGGTCAAAGTGAAAAAAAAAAAGGATGGTGGAGGGGGGGGGGGGGGGGGAGGGGGGGAGCCAATGAAACAATGAAGGAAGAAATAAGAAGAAGAAAGAGGTGGGGACATGACAAGTTGCTTGTCAACTTTCCCTAAAAATTTATAGCGCATCAAATAAAAAAAATTCATTTATTTTTTATTTCCTTGCATCAGCCAGTTCTAGAGATAAGAAAAAGGAACAAAGAGTCAAAACCATTTTTAAAACATGTGTATTAAAGGTAGAGGCCAGCCGTTTGAGGAAAAAAAAGGAAGAGAGAGGTCTTGGAGAGTTAGAAACCTAAGGAGAAGAAGGAAAAAGGAAAGAAAGGATGCTTTGAAATATTACCTGAGAACAAGACAAAAAGAGAAATAAAAGAGATGAAAGAGAGAAAGAAGTCGGCTATGAGTGAGAAAAGGAAAATCTGACCAAAAATCAAGGGAAAAAGAAAGAGTGTGGTGGCTAGTTTGTGAGGGCAAAAGAAACAGTCTTGTTGTCGATTTTGAGATGGAGAAATAAGGGAACTTGCTATCAGTTTTGAAAGGGAAAAAAAAGAGTCTTGCTGTCAATTTTGAGAAGGAGAAATGAGGGAACTTGCTGTTGACATAAGGCCAAAAAAAAGAGAAAGAAGGAGAAAAAATGACAGCTAGAGAGTTAAAAAGAAAGAGGTAAACAACTACTGGAAAAAAAAAAGAAAAGAAAAGAAAGAGAGAAAAAGAGAAAAAGGAAAAAAAAAAGAAAGTTTGTCGTAATGGCGTGCCGGACGAAGTAAGACGTGATTGAAAAAAAGGAATAGTATACACACATACGAACTAATAGCGAAGTAGCATCCTGCTATTGTGAGATGAGTATAGAATGCCCATTTTAAAAATTTTCGTAACTATATATATTTATGTATGATTTATTTTACACGCAAAATTTGTGGAAAGCATGAGTTGGTAGAATTCTAGGAAATTTGTGATTACTATAATTTTTAAACGTGTTTTGAATATATATGTATAAATTATACGTAAGGTGTTTTAACCCGAGAAACAAGCCTTTCAAGATGATTTACATCAAAGAAAAATGTATAGTGCATTTTCATCATGCGTACTATTGTTTCCAAATTCATGCCCAAGTTTTATGTTATAAAATTGATAATGGATTTTAACATGCCTCTATGTTAAATGCTTTGGAAATAGTTCAAAAGGAATTTCAAAGACATAATGAAATTTCAAAAATTGTTTTATAAACTGAGAGATTCGAGAGTAGGCCGGCTGTCACTTTGGTTAAGTGTGACTCTCGTGCACAAGTGAGCTCTAGCTAGAGAACTTTTGGGTCTACGACGAGCGGATAGACATGGTGAGGGCCACTGTCTGTGTTATATGTATACGTGGCTACGTCACCATTGATTTACGTAATTACGACTACTTGATTCTCTGATGTCGGCCAACATCGTTGAAACTACCATGGCATGTGGGAATTTGGTAGAAACGATGCTCCCAAATATTATTACATGGTAGAAAGACCACGGGTTTATTTCATTCCCTATTCGAGAATGGCATCTCTCTGGGTTTTCAAACTCATATTTCTTGCATGATGAAAATGGAATTATATGATTTTTAGCAGCTCCCCTATTTATACTATGATAATGATGTGATTTTAACTCTTCGCGTACTAGGCAATTTGTGATTTTTGTATAAGTTTAAATAACATTCAATTTCATGGGAGCTTGCCCGAATTGACTGCCGATGTTCGGGTTTAAGATGCCACCTAAGACATGAGTTGTTGTTGGTAAGATTTTAAGCAAATGCTCCTGATAAAAGGTTGATGTAATGCTATACCCCTCTGACTAAGAGTGGAGGAAAGTGGAGCTAGACTAATAGGTTCGTAATAACTCATTCATTTGGTGGAGTAAAAATTTGAGCCATGGTTGTCAATGGGAAGAAATTTGATGACTATGGATGGTATTTGAGGTTAATATAAAGGAAAACATATGATAATGGTAATAAGAAGCATATTTTGATTAGAATAAATAGTGATTGTTAAGATTCACTTAAGGTTTATAAATCTAAGTATTAAAGGAGGTGTAAACTGATACTCATGTGCACGGAGGTAAGTGCATTACGTTAATTAAGCTTGCCTTACCCATTTATGAATTATGTTGAACTTTCGAAATATTATATATGCGGTTATGTGTTGAATATGTGTACAACAGCTTAGAGAGAGCTAGTTTGATTTTAATTAAGTGATTGCGAGATTCGAAAGATTGATTTGAACTATTATGGTTTATAGTTATAAGTACATGAATTAGCTTAAAGGTAAAAATCAATGACTATTATAATTGATATGTGATCATGAAGTAAAAGGTTAGTAAACAAATATGCTCTAAAGACGAGCTTAAATTTTGCTATGCTTGGCACAAAGCCAACGAATTAAAGGACTAGCTATGGATTTGGTTGTTTAAAGTTAAATGACTTAAAAATGTCGAATCTAGTCTAAATGTCATACGGAGTTCTATATTTGAGTTTGATATATGAATCGCTTTAAAGGATCAATTTAAGAGTCTAATTGGATTAGTATACAAACTATGGTGCAAATGATTAGTCTTGAATTTGATTTCTTCAAAGGTTAGGGACTTAGAAAATATTGATTTTTGGATATGCTCTAAGAGGGAGTTTCATCATCCTAAGTTTAGGGCAACTTTGATCTTATGACCGCAAAGGCGAGATGCAATACTTAAGTAAATTATTCACTTTATAGATGTGATTAGTTAAAGATCGATGAGTAAAGTTAAGATCTTAACATTATGTGGTGTACAATTTGATATTTATGTATTTAAGAGTTATTTGGAGAGAATTGCTTAATCAAATTTGCACTAAATGTTATGGTAAAGGAATATGATTGTTAGTAGTGAAATATGGTTAGACGATGATTTTGGCATACCACAAAAAGGGGTGAAATAGATATGTTGAAATTAATGTTCTGATAGCGTGCGTATGATAGAAAGTTAATTTTGCAAATTATAGTTTTCATGATCATGAAATATATAAAGGTTATCAAAATGTGGGCATACACTTGGAGTTGTAATGTACAAGTTTGAAGTATTTAAGATATGGTTGAATGGAATTAGCATTAGTTAAAGTATGTAAATCTTTTAATTAATTCCTGTGGAATATGAATGATAGTAGAATGAAGGCACATAGTACCGTGATACTATATGGTGATAATTTACCTAAAAATACACTATTTGAAGTAAATATGGAAGTAAGGAAAGACAAAATTCTTGAATTAATAATAAGGTAAACATAAGGTGTTGATCCAAATAGATTAATTTCATGACAATTTTAAGTTGAAGTGATTGGACTATGTGAGTTGCAAGACGAGGAAGACCATTAGTTGTGAATACCAAGGAATTATGGATGCTAGAATGGGTGAATAATTACATGTGGTAGTATGGAATTGAAAATTTGTAATACCATACGGAAAGGGTGTCTTTAAGTGAGACTAGTTTGATTGATCACAAGTGCTTAGAGATAACATAAACTTAAAGGTATTGACTACACCTAGAGCATGTGACTAATGTAGTAGTCTTAAAGGTAGGAGAATTTCCTTATGGAAGAAATTTCTAGC
The DNA here is from genome assembly GCA_036013995.1 of Theobroma grandiflorum. NCBI lineage: Eukaryota > Viridiplantae > Streptophyta > Magnoliopsida > Malvales > Malvaceae > Theobroma > Theobroma grandiflorum. The sequence goes on along the minus strand of CP142132.1, from coordinate 11,874,988 downwards.
AGTTGCACTACCACAACACCAACTGTCCAGTGCCACAGTGCTAGGAACATCTCACGTATTGGACACATGAGTAGAATGTGGAAGTGTGGGAATAAATTACAAGCTGAAATCAGTTCGTTAACTTTGGTACTAAACATTATTATATGGAGGTTTAAATGATTTGGAGAATATTATTTGAACCGAAAGGTTTCTTTATTGCCTTATATATCATGGCATGTAAGAAAAAGGGAAGTTGGACAGTTATTGAGATAAGCTATAATGTGAAGAATCAAGAGGAATATTAAGTTAATTGAATATAAATCTTAAAAGATAAAGGGATGACAATATCAAGTTAGGAAATTGTGAATGAAGGATTATGAGGTTGGCATGACAGACGAACTAATTTATAATATCGTTAAAAGGAATTGCAATCTTATTTTGACATAGTTGAAAGAAAAAAAAAGTAGTAATAAAAATAAGGTTAAACATGTGGCATATGAGAAATCTAAGAATACAAGTTGAGGGGTGAATAAATAAGAATACATTAAAATATCTCAGAGAATAAATGCATGCTTTTGAACTGAATGTGTTTGAAGGATTAATAAGTAAATAAGTAACTAAGTGTTTGGTAAAGTATATGAGTTTTGAAATGAATAGATCGAACTACAAGTGTGAAGAATAATGGTTAAGAGTACTTTAAAATATTTTAAATACATGATAAGGAAATGTGGAACTTGAAATTGTCGAGGAGTTTAATGGTTAAAGCATAAGTTATGAGGTCACTCGATGTGAGTTTGAAATTAGATATTGGTAATGATGTCGAGGGATACTTAAGTAAAATCTATATTAAGTTTTATAAATATCAACGTTGACTGTGTAGACACTAAAGGGAAAGTAATGGTATATTGGTGTAAAGGAATAGTACAAGATGATTGAAGGTAATACCGATAACGAAGATAGTTAATGAAAATTCCCTAATGTGGAAATTGGTATTCAAAAATGCAAGAAGTGTACATGACCTTGATGAATCTAAATCTTAAGTGATTGACTAATATTGAAATGAATAAGGACATATACGATGGAAGTACAAAAGGTAAATGAGAAACGAGGATGACTTTTAGGAATTGTGATATTGCATAAGATGTAATGATCCAATAAAGATGAACCTGAAGGATTAATAAGCTAGTAAAGCATACATGGATACCGAAATATAATTGGATGAAAATAATATTAGTGATTGAGATGTGGATAATGACATTGTGATACAAGGATACATGGTATAATGAAACTCATACATATGGTTGGAAATGATAAGAGAAAAGCTTAAGTTTGTACGTACGTAGAGTTGTGCATCAGTATAATGTGAGTTCATATGGACTATATGAAGATACAGTATGGTAAGATGTAAGTTGAATGATAACTTAAAGGTTCAAAGAGTAATTTGGAAATTGATTATAATCTAATGTTCATGGACTAAATATGATCTTTGAAAGTGAAATAGAAGGATAAACTAGAAATGTCAGGAATGAGGAAAGTAAAAAAGGAATCCAATTTGAATATAGTTGACAAGAGTCCTTATATATGGTGATGAATACTGACATTTAAATGAATATATATATATGTATACGTGGAGTTGCGTATGTAAGCGGTGGAAGTGAAGAATTATTTTTAGTAATTTGAGTTTTGGATACAATATGTTTGATGAGTTGCATGAATGGTACAATGATAAGAGATACCACTAGAAAATTAAACTATGTGGATATGAAGAGAATTTCATAATAATAGTCAAGATGGAATGATATGATTGAGATGCAAGAATAAATGAAGTGTTATCTCCTAATTATGCTAAATTCTCTATGCAGCAATAATGCGATGGATGAAAAATAAATGGTGATGGTATTAGAATGTGAAAGTTGGCAAGACTGAGTAAGAAAGATAAAGTCTAATTTTGACAAGGATGGTTAAAAAGTTCCAAGTAATAATAATGATAACATATTTTAAAGCATGAAAGACTAGAACTACTGAAAAGAATTAAATGGCGAATGAAAGAATTACAATTACAGATAAATATTGACAAGTTAATTGCCTTTCTACATAAATTGAACTATATTAAATTACAAATGATGTAAAAGTGTGAATCTTTGGACATGTAATTAACGGAAAGATGTAGAAGATTGGAGTTGCATAGATGCAAGATAAACATGAAGTATGTGGGAATAATTGAAGGCATTAATTTTCCCCCAACATCAAGAAAACGTACAAGAACGAATATGGCATGTTTACAATGCTATAAGCTATCTAATATGGTACTAGAATGAAATGAACGAATGAATGAATATCTAGAAGTTTGACAAGGAATGAAGTAATAAAATGATGATAAGGTATACATAAGTATAATATGTAATCGAAATTGGTATGATTAAGATGGAGTTATGGTTCAAAGTTAATGATGAAGATAAAGGCATACTCTACGTTTTAATAGTAAGCGATAATGATTGTGGAGGGTACCACCAATTTGATTCTAAAAGATGATATTAGCCATAAATGAAGTGTACTAATCAAATTGAAGGTAAACAAGGTGGATAAACCAAAATTCCTTATAGAGGAAGGAATAAAAATAAGATCCTAGAGTGGAATTAACAACCCAACGTTAACATGAATTCGGGGACGAATTCTATTTAAGTGGGGGAGATTGTAACACCCCGTAACCTCGTATAGTGGTTAGCATAATTGTCCCGGTAAGATGAAGGACTAATTGATACGAGTTTACATGCTAAAAAGCGATAAAGAGGGTAAAGAAATGCTCTTGAGTAAAATATTTTGCACGAGTAAAAATAATAATTAAATAATAATATCTTTATCAAAGACGAATTAGCAAGCTAAAAGATTATTTAGAAGTAAATTGAGACATAATAAGATGTTTCGGGACCAGAATAGACAAGTGAAAAATTTTAGAATAAAATAATATTAAAATATTAATATTTTTTTGGATGTTGGAATTAGTCATGAAGAGAGATTATATGGTTAATCCCAGTGGGGGAGAAGAAGTGCTAAGGAATTTTGGAGATAAATGACGTAAGTGAGACCCGCGTGTGTTTTTTTATTAAATCGAGCTAGCGCAAGTAAGTAAATATTTAAATATTATGGTGATACCGCGTTAAAGTGCAACTTCAATATTTTGATCGTACACGTGTAAAAGAAGAAAGATAGAAGGAAATTAAAATTTTTAAACGTGTCGGAAAGATCAAATTTTAAAATATGAAAGTTGGAGGGTTATATAGTAAATAAAATAAAGTTGAGGATTATGTGCAAAATATGTTAATTGAAAAAATGTGATAAAAGGAAATAATTGGGCAACCGCCCATGTGGAAATAAAATAGTTAAAATATATTTTTCTTTAAAGCATGTGAAGTGAGTAAGGGCCGGCCAAAGTGAAAAAAAAAAGATGGAGGGCCCGGCCAATGAAACAATGAAGGAAGAAATAAGAAAAAGAAAAAAATGGGGACATGACAAGTTGCTTGTTGTTTGCCCCCAAAATTTGTAGCACATCAAATAGAAAAAATTCATTTGTCTTTTATTTCCTTGCATCAGCCTGTTCTAGAGACAAGAAAAAAGAACAAGGAGTCAAAACCATTTTTAAAGCATGTGTATTAAAAGTAAGGGCCGACCATTTGAGGAAGGAAAAGGAAGAGAGAGGTCTTAGAGAGTTAAAAACCCATGGAGAAGAAGGAAAAAGGAAAGAAATGATGCTTTGAAATATTTTACCCGAGAATAAGACAAAGAGAGAAATAAAAGAGATGAAATAGAGAAAAAAGTCGGTTGTGAGTGAAAGAAGGAAAATTCAACCAAAAATCAAGGGAGAAAGAAAAAGTGTAGTGGCTAGTTTGTGAGGGCAAAAGAAAGAGTCTTGCTGTAAGTTTTGAGAGAGAGAAAGGAAGGAACTTACGGTTGGCATAAAGGGGAAGAAAAGAGAAAGATGGAGAAAAAATGGCAGCTGGAGAGTTAGAAAGAAATAGGTGAACAGTAGTTGGAGAAAGAAAGAAAGGAGAAGAAAGAGAGAAAGGGAAAAAAAAAGAAAGTTTGTCGTGATGGCGTGCCAAACGAAGTAAGACGTGACCGACAAATAGGAATAGTATACACACGTATGAACCAATAGCGAAGTAGCGTCCTACTTTTGTGAAGTGAGTAAGGGGTGCACGTTTTAAAAATTTTTGTAACTATATATATATATATATATATTTATGTATGATTTATTTTACAAGCACAAATTGTGGAAAGCATGAGTTGGTAGAATTCTAGAAAATTTGTAATTGCTATAATTTTTAAATGTGTTTTGAATATATATATGTATAAATTATACATAAAGTGTTTTAACTTGGGAAACAAACCTTCCAAGATTATTTACATCAAAGAAAAATGTGTCTTATAATTGTGCGGTGTACATCCATGACTATAGTGCATTTTCACCATACATACTATTGTTTCAAAATTCATGCACGAGTTTTATGTTATAAAATTGATAATGGATTTTATCATGCCTCTATGTTAAATGCTTTGGAAATAGATCAAAAGAAATTTCAAAGACATAATGAAATTTCAAAATTGTTTTATAAACTGAGAGATTCGAAAGTAGGTTGATTGTCACTTCAGTTAAGTGTGGCCCTCGTACACGAGTGAGCTCTAGCTAGAGAACTTTTGGATTGCCGACAAGTGGATAGGCATGAGGGGGGCCACGGCTTATGTTATATGTATATGCGGCTAGGGCACCATTGATTTATGTCGTTGCGACCACTTGATTCTCTGATGTCAGCCAACATCATTGAGACTAGCATGGTATACGGGAATCCGGTAGAAGCGATGCTCCAGGATGTTATTACTTGAGAAAGGGACCATGGGTTTATTTCCATTCCTTACTCGAGAATGGCATTTCTCTAGGTTTTCAAACTCATATTTCTTGCATGGTGAAAATAGAATTATACGATTTTCTACAGCTCCCCTATTTATACTGTGATAATGATGTGATTTTAACTCCTCACGTACGAGGTGATTCGTGATTTTCGTAAAAGTTTGAATAACATTAGATTTCATATGAGCTTGCTTGAACCTATTGATTTGATTTGAGTAAAACATCAATTGATTTTGATAATGGAATTCTTTTATGTACAATTGTTTTAAATCAATTTTTCAAATAATTGACTTGAATAAGGTTATTGATTTGTTTCGAAGTGGAAACTTTTATCTACCTTGGTTGATTGTCCACTTGAAATGTTTACAATACATAAGAAATTCTCGATTTTTCATATAAGACGCAAACTTCCTTTGAAATACATGATTTTTATAATCCTGCATTTTTAATATCTAAAATTATCCGGATGATGCTTGTTTCCCATCCACATCCTACTCATAGAGCAGATGATCACTGAGTCTATGAGACTTACACCCCTTTATTTTTCCTTTTACAAACATGAATTGACCTAACGTGTAATCATCGACGCGTACGGTCCACCGCGGATAGGTAAAGGCATCTCCTAGCATTCTATCCCAAGTCGCTCCGCTATTAAAGGTGGAGTCATAGCACTTTGTTTATTAAGTTGTAAACAGATATTGATTTTGATATAAGAAAATAATAGGAGATTGTGGATTTCAATGTATATACTTGTGAATAAATGGTTTAAAGGTTGAATTGATTATTATGTTTATGGCTCAAGTCATGATATAAAGGTATATTGTTTCAAGTATCAATATGGAATAGTGATTATATATAGTGAACTAACAAGCATTTCTAGTATAGCTTGTTCGGGAATTGATGGGTCTTTCTCGAAAGTCTCAAACGTCAATAGCGATCAAGGGACGATCGTTACAAGGTTGAACCCAGATCAAGTCTCGCAATTTCAATTCTTAAATTAAACCTATTTTGAGATAGATCAAACCTAGATTTAGTCTAGGAATTCTAAAATGTTTAAATTAAACTTGTTTTTAGATATGTTGAACATAGATTAAGTTTAGGAATTTCAATTGCTTAAATCAAACTTGCTTTAAGATAGATCGAATACGTTGGCTACGTCTTTGCACTATTCTTGATTCTAAAAAATTTTCAAAAAGGGCAACTGCAAACACTTATACCCATAGATCCCAAATAAAAATTGTCACACCCCGGAACCACCCATCGGGCCCGTGACAACTACCGTGACATCCCGATAGGCACTCATTCCCCGAGTGCAAACTGAGACCCCACAAGGCATCTTGTACCAGTTTTCCATCTGCCCCGTGGTTAATAATTTCCAATAAACATTTTTCAATAAATAAAAATTCGTGTTTTGAACCAAAACAATTAAATTGCACCATTAACCACGCAAGGGCATTTTCGTCATTTGCTTTCAAAAATTTCAGAATCAGTAAAAATATTACAATTTATTATAAACCAATATTTTTATAAACACCAATAATCAAATTTATGCACATAAAAGCAAAATGAGTTATTACATACTGTTATACAATTAAACAAAGCATGTACATGAATTACAATGACATGTGGGCCCAACTATATATATAACTATGTACCTTTGTGTATGCTAAGAACTCGGCTTCAATCAAGCCTCTATGTGCACACCGAGTGCTACCAAAAAGCTCGAGCCTATAAGGGGGGAGGAGAGGGTGGTGAGTTTTACAACCCAGTGAGTTGGATAATTACCATCTACGACATCTAAGGTCGAGTAAATGGAGACAATATAAAAACGCAATGCTATCATGTAGTTCATAGCATCAATTACACCAAATTTAATTCAATTATGCAAAGCAATCTTATTTTAGCAAAACACAAGGCTTATGATTTATTTATAAAAATCAGGCTTAAGCCAAATCTCATACTCACGGGCACTTGATCACAGCATCCAATTGAGTCTACCAAGGCTGTTAGAATTTCATAATTTTTCAAATACAGTCGATCCTTGGTGTTGGCTAAACTCATCTTCACGCTGTGGTTTAACGTGAAGTGAATCGTAACATTACCTCGGGAGTTACCCTACTCGCCTCTAAGACCGAGGTAACAATTAGTCAGGTTTTTCCGTGCTCTTCCTAAAGGCAGTCTACGACAACCTTCACTGCAGTGTTTTATTAATTATGATCCACCAACTTTATAAAATTTACAGCAGCATAACAAGGCCATTTTAATACTAGCCAGCCTACACGGCAAACAGCAATTCATGCCAATTTTTAACACAATAAATCAGCCAAGCATGCTCACCAAGATCATAAGCCATAATTTCAATTTTAATACATGAACACAAATTAATGCCGGTCTCCATATACTCAGTGTAAATAAATCAATTTTTTTTCGATTTAAAAATCATTTATAAATTCAATTTACTTTTAAATAGAAGCAGATAAAACTACTCTAGATATTGAAAACGGTAAATTATCCACTCACCTCGTCATAGGAGTGCACGATACTCTTGTTTTTAATTCTACTACACCAAAATTTTTTCGCGTCCGGGGGACCCACCACCTATGTGTAATATTCGACACAATTCCAATCATTTGTGTCAGACCACTGTAAATTATTTCAGGCTCTTCATGATGCATGAAATGTTATGCAACTGTCTGAATAACTGTCTAAACACGATATTTGACTTAGTTCGCCTACACGTATCTAAATTGCTAAAATCCCCATTTTAACTCCGATTTGACCCGTTTCAGTTTCTAATTGTTCGATTATATTCCAATTACTCAATGGCAGCAACTACAGGTCAATTTACCAGTCCTAGACTAAAAATTACGAATTTTATCCATGACGAGTAAAAATTCTAATTTTTGCTCTGAAAATTCTCAAATTTTTTCTCTAGCCATAATTCATCATAATTCACTTAATTATCACAAAATAGCATCAAAATCAGTAGCCTTTCTCTCTCTAGAATATTCGGCAATAATGGGTTTAATGGGGAAAAATTCTATTTTTTTGTTTATTTTTGCCATTTTTCATTTCTACACTTAACTAAACTTCCTAAACACCTTAATTCAAGCTAAAATTCAACCAAAAAATTGCTCAAATTTGCCCATGGAGATTCGGCCAGCAAAGTGTTCATTGGGCAAGCATGAATTTCATGCATGGAAAATGGAAAGAAAAGAATGGGTAAGCTAGAGCACTAAGAAAATTAAAAATTTTTTACCTTTTTCAAGTTTGATTACTTGAATCCTTGCACTTCCCTTTTGAAAATCAGCCTAGGGTTCTTGGTTCTTCTCCTTTCCTTTCTTCCTTTGATGGTCAGCCAATTTGGGGTTCTTTGGCTGAATTTTCAGCCTATTTAAAGGCTTATTAAAATAATATATTTTTATGCCAGATGGCATTATTCTATTAGTTCTTTCTTTTATTCTAATATTTTTGACTTTCGTTCTCCACCATTCATTTTTCTCACTTATCGATGGTTCACATGAAGTTTCTAGACTCATCCAAATTTTTGGTGGAGTAAATTTTTCAAAATTACACTTTTGCCCTTAAACTTTCAAAAATTACATTTTTGCCTCAAAAATTGAAAAATTGCCAAAAGGTATATTTTTCAGTCCTCAAACTCATACCACACTCCAATTTATCAAATTTGAACTAAATTCTCTTGAAAAATTAAATTTGGTCTTTCGATAGTAAAATTACCATTTTGCCCCTATACTCCAAAATGTACTGAAATTGCATTTCCTTCCCACTTTTCAACCTCAAATTATGTTTTAACTAGTCTAAATAATCAATCTAAATCAAATGGAGCCAAAATCTTCTTTAAAAATTCTCGTTTTGACCTTTAGTGACAAAATTACTATTTTACCCTTGTGTCCAAAAAAATCGAGAATTACACTTTTTCACTGCTAAATTTCATTTTATGCTCCAATAATCATATTATATTTCGTATAATTATTCTTGGTCATTTAAAATCAAAATCTTTATAAAAAAATCCCCATTTTGTCCTGAAATTGAAAAACGATCGTTTTGTCCCTAATCGATCTATTTTCTCGATTAACTCTAAACCGAACCTCGAATTCTGAATCACAGTTTTAAATCAATCCATGGGTTTTAGTTTTCTCAAATTCATCTTCAATTCTCTGTTTAAACTGATTTAAGACTTATTTAAGTTAACCATACCATTAGGGGCAATATTGTCATTTAACTTGTTTCCCAAGGCAATTCAATATACAAACATGCTATCCAATGCATGTGAATGATATATCACAGATAAATTAGGGTCGGGTATTACAAAAATAATAATAATAAATAATAAATAAATAAAATAAATCACTATTAAAAAACAAACATGAAACATATGCTTGGCCTCCATAGTCAATAACCAACACAAAGCATTTAATTCCCCTTGGGCAACAGGATTTGGGTCACCTTTGGTTGCCACCCATAGATTTTCTTCGATTTAAAGCCCCTCACCTATAAAATCATGCTCAGAAGAGCATGATTTCACTTTCTGATTGTCCAAAAACTTGGACAATCGGGTTTATAAAAACCCTTAAAATTTTTTATTTTAGGAGAAGGTCAAATTGAAAAATACTAAGGAGGCCAAATTGCAAAAAACTAAGGGGGCCAATCTACAAAGCAAAGAAAAATCCCTAGAAACTTGAGACATAGAGCAGCCAAAAAAACCTAGCAAATAAAAACCCTAAAACAAGACCCAAAAATCCTAGCTTTTCACTCTAGCAATTGGTGAAATACCCAACAAATCATAGAAAGAAAACTCTATACTCTACCAGTATAATATCCTAACCACAAAAAAGACAAAACAGAAGCCAAAAATTTGAAAATCGATAGAGGGTAGGTTTTCTAGGCTTCAAACGGGTTAGAGATTTGGTGGCTATTTGATTGGAGTAAAAGGATGAATCTTAGGGTGGATAAGGTTTCGGTGGTCTGCTTTGGGCTTTCAATCACTAGGTGAGAAAGAGAAAGGGTGAAAGCTTTTGGGGTATTAGAGAAATAAGGAGAGAACTGTAGCCAGTTAGAAAGAGAGAGTGAAGAGGGAAAAATAGAGAAAAGCTAAAAAGTAGGGTTTAAATACTTAGGGCTTGGAGTCTAAAACGACACCGTTTGGGCAAAATACTTGAATCTAAGGATCAATGCCCAAAATAATGTCATTCAAGGGAAAAATTTGAGAACCAAACGGTGCGTTTTGTAAGGAGTTTGGTAGGCCAAGGTAGCGAGCTTATCTTATTCTTCACATGCTAAATCTAGGGTTGTTCTTAGCCCAAGCAAGTATGGGCTCCTTTGAACTTTGTTGCTTGAGTTATTTTATTGGGTTGAACTATATTGTTAATTATGTTTGGTGGGCCATTTAATTTGTTAGCTTAATTTTAATTGGACTCTCATATTTAAAAGGTTTTTTTTAATAAAAGTTAGTGATTAAAATAAATTAACAACAATAGGTAAGATAATAATAATAATTGAGAGCATAGGTCTATGTACAAATATTTATTTTAGGATTACAAAGCAGAAACTTATAGACAAAAAAATAATAGATAAATATTTAGTTGTGAAAAATAAATAAAATATCTAGTAAACAATTTTATAAATTTAGGTAGGTAAAAAAAAGTATATATATACATATATATAAAACAAAATATATGTAGTCATAAAATAATAATGATGAACTCAATTAAAATATAGTAGTGAATATTTAGTTATAAGAAAATAGGTATAAAAAATAATAACAAAATAGAAAAGAAAAAATAATATTTAGTTAATGGTTAAGAAAGTAGGACACATATGTAAGTGAAAAATGTACATACATATTATTATTAATGGTGAGAATATCAAATTATACCAATGATGGAATGTTCATCCGGAATGTGAGAAATCGCAATCTCGAATGAATTCTTCTAGGTTAGAGATTTTGATTAAGATCCCACTAGTATGATGGAAGGGGTTTAATTTTGAGTTTGATTTTTATAATCCTAAGTAAATGAAGCATTAACTTAATTACCAATATAGAAACGAAAAGAAATAATGAAGTAATGATAATAATAAATACAAAAGGGAGTAGATAAAATATATATAGTTTAAAAATATAGGATTATATAAAATAATAATGTTAATGATGATAAACAAATAGTAAAAGATAAAATTTTTAGAGATAGTAAATTCAAAATAATAATGAATATGTGTGAGACCCTGTCAAGTTCATTAAAAGATGGTATTGTACCAAGTAGTACAACCAAGTTAAATCGAGCCTTGAACTAGTTCAAATAGAAATTCTAAGAGAAATTTGAAAATTCTAAAACCCACAGAATGATTTAAAATAGTGATTCGGAGTTCGAGGTTTGGTTTAGAGTCAATCAGGAAAATTGACCGATTAGGGATAAAATGGTCATTTTGTCATTTAAGAACAAAATGGAGATTTTTATAAGAGAATTTGATCACATTTGACCAAGATTAATTATTTGAAATATTATATGATTATTTGGAGCATAATATGAGGTTTAGTAGTGAAAAATTATAATTCTCGATATTTTTAGAGCACAAGGGTAAAATGGTAATTTTACCAATATAGGACAAAACGAGAATTTTTTAAAAATATTTTGGCCCCATTTGATTAATATTGATCTATTTAAGTGGTATTTGAGGTTGAAAAGTGAGAAAAATGTAATTCCGGTACATTTCAGAGTATAAGGGCAAAATCGTAATTTTTCGACCCCAAGGGCAAATCGGTAAATTTTTCTCCTCAACACTTATCAAGATTAAGAGATTTTAGTCAGCATGAAATTGGATAAATACGACAAATGTGTGGTGGAGAAATAAAGAGAAAAGTCAGATAATTAAAATAATGGACCAATGGCTTTATGCCATGTGTCAAGCTTTAGTATTTTATTATTAAAGCATAAAAATCAGCCATAAGCCTTCATTTCTCTCTCATCATGGACGGCTTTCACAAGAGGAAGAGAGGAAGAACAAAAATAAGAACCCTAGGTAGGAGAAATCAATGAAAAAAGTGTGATTTTCAAGGAAATCAATGGAAAAAGGTAAGATTTTTCATTTCTAGCTTGACTTCTACCTTACCCATGCATTTTCCATTACTTTCCATGGTTAGATTGCATGGTTTTATGGTGGATTCAAACTTAGTCAAATGGGTATGGAGAGAGAAAATATGTTGGAATGATTTGATTTTGAGTTATGTTAATATTTTTAGTTAGTTCATTATGTTTAGGAAGCAAAACAACAAGAAAAAGTTCATTTTCCCCATTAATCATCATAGGCCGAATCTTCCATGGTGTGAGAGGATGATGAATTTGATTTGTTTCAAGTGAATTAGTCAAGGAAATGATGATTTATGGTGGAAAAAAATTAAATAGGAAAATTTTATGGTTAATGCCCACCATGGCTGAATTTTTATGGAGAATGGGTTGATAATGAAATGATTTCATTTTAAGTAAAATGGAGAGAAATTGATGATGAAATTGGTTTGATTTTGAAGTATTAGAAAGGAAATGAAATTAATTGGATATTTTAGTTGTTTGTGGTGGGAGAAACCAAAAGTGATAATGTTTATTATAGAAAAATTTCATGTTGTTTAAGAACCCATATATGGTCGAATTTTATAGTGACATTAGTGGTAAAGATTTTTATGATGTTTTATGCTAAATGGATAGAATTTAATGGATTGTGGTAATGGACACTGAAATAGGCAATGGAAACCGAAAAATAGTAAATTTTAAGCATAGTGTCTTTAACAAGCAAATTGAAAGAATTCAATGGTCAAATATGTTAAAAGTCGGTATTGTACCTAGTGGTACGATTAAGTTAAATCGAACCTTGAACTAGCTCAAATAGAAATTCTAAGAGGAATTTGAAAATTCCGAAACCCACAGAGTGGCTTAGAATAGTGATTCGGAGTTCAAGGTCCAGTTTGGAGTCAATCAGGAAAATTGACCGGTTATGGACAAAACGGTCATTTTGTCATTTGATGAATTAAATGGAGATTTTTAGCCAAGATTTGATCACATTGGACTAAAAATAATTTTATGAAATACAATTATGATTATTGGATTATAAAATGATGTTTAGCAGTGTAAAATTGTGATTCTCGGTGTTTTTAGAGCACAAGGGTAAAATGGTAATTTTGCCACTAGAGGACTAAACGAAAATTTTTTTTAAAGGATTTTGCCCCATTGGGTTAATATTGATCAATATTAGTGTTATTTGAGGTTGTACAGTGAAAATAATGTGATTCCGGTACATTTCAAAGTATAAGGGTAAAATCGTAATTTTACCATCTCGGGGGTAAAATCGTAATTTTTCACCACCAAAACATATTTTTCCAGCCATGGTCATCTTTTGATCAGATCTTGATTTGAATAATCATGTGGTGGAAAAGAATTGGAAGAAAAAGTCAAAAAGTAAGAAAATAATAGGCAAATAGACATGTGACACTTGGCATGCTTGATTATATTATGGTTAAAGCTTAAAAATCAGCCATTTCAACTCACTTTCTCTCTCTAATTTCGACACACACCAGATTTAAGGGAAAGGAAAGAAGAACAAAGGGAAAAACCATAAAACCTAGGTGGAAATTCAAGACAAAGTTTGATTTTCAAGAAAAATCAATTGAAAAAGGTAATAATTCTTCACTTTGGCTTATGATCTACAATACCTATGCTTTTGTTCTTGATTTTCATGGTTGAATATTGAGATATCATGATGAACTCAATTCTGAAAAATGGGTATGGATGAGGAATGATTGTTGGATTAGCTTGATTCTAGATTATGTTAGTGTTTAGAGGTAGGTTAGCATGTTAGTAAGCAAAACCGTAAAAAGAAACTTTAATTTCCCCATAAATCATTCAAGGCCGAACCTAGGGTGTTGAAAACCAATGAGGAAATTGTTTCATTTCAAATGAAATGATTTCATTTGGAATGAAATAACTTAGAAAATGACAAATTAAAGTGAAAAAGTCTAGTAGGAAAAATTACAGCAATAATGCACTGTAATGGTTGAATTTTCCATAAAGAAATGGAAAATTTTAATGCTGAAATTGGCACTAATTAAATGGTATGTGGTGAATTAAGGTATTAGAAAAAGAATGGTGCAATTTGGAATCAAATTAGACGTATTGGCCAATTTATCAGGTGAGCGGTCGAATTCAATCGACACCGCGTTAAAGCAATAATCGGACACATTTTTAGTTTGCCTATCATGCGTTAGTAATTTAAATTAGTTTATGTTAGCTTGGGGGTAATATAGTAAATTCTCTAATTTTATTCTGTATCAAGGTGGTGAGACATCTCAAAAAGGTAAAAGAATCATGATTGAGGACTGTTAATCCGAGTGCACCTGGAATCCGGATTTGTGATACTGTGAGTGAACTTGCATTTCAAATTATTTTGAGAAATGCACAATGTATTGAAAATGGATAATCTAAATGATTTTATCCAAATTTCTTAAAAATGCGTGCTGGGAACAAGCCCTCGAAAATAAATGGTTTTATATGGTGAATTGTGGTATGCATGAAAGCATGAAATTATGTGGTGAAATGTGGTATGCGTGAAGGCATGAAATTGTATTGCCATACATGTGTAAATATGTGAGATGTATTGATATTTAATTGTGTTTATATATATATATATATATATACATGTGTACGATATAGGGAAAACACATGTCGATGATATTGGATGCGAAAATATGACGAATGATATGGTTTGTGCACGAGGTGCACACGATGACACCAGCTATGTGCGCGATGTGGGGGTTGCACTTGAGCTGGTGAGATTGAGTGATATTGTTTGTGCATGAGATGCACACAATGATTGCAGCTATGTGCGCGATGTGGGGGTTGCACCTGAGCTGGTGAGATAAAGTGATATTGTTTGTGCGTGATGTGGAGAGATGCACACGATAACTCCAGCTATGTGCACGATGTGGGGGTTGCACATGAGCTGGTGAGATAGTGGTGATATTGTGTGTTTATGTGTGAAATTGAGTATTATTTAATTATGAATTAAATTGAAGTGAGGGGAAGGGTTTGATAATAAATTGGATCAAAATGAATGTGTTCCAAATGTGTGCATCATGTTTTATTAACCCTTCTTGATATTATTACTTGTTCCTACCTAATGTTTGCTCACTGAGTTTTGTACTCATCGTTTTCAAAAATTCATGTTTTCAGATCAGGAGATTGTAGATTCCTAGATCGTGGGATCATTGTAGTTCATCTCCTGGTAGGTGTTTGGCATTCAATAGTTGCTCGTTTTTATTGTAAATGTCTCCGCTGGAAGTCATGGGCTTTTATATGGTGGTTATGTACATGTAATGTACACTGTCAAAGTTTATACTTGACTAGTATGAATATAAATGTGTAAGCAATGTAAATTGCTAAATACATGACTGGTATAGTGCATGTATATTATGATTGATAATGCCATTGTGATTTGGCTGTGTTCACACCCAGGGAAAGGTGTGTGTATGTATGATTTGATATGCCATTGTTAATTGGCTTTGTATGCACACTTGGTGCATTACGTGTGGATGCCTCACACGAGCATATGTGGAATAAAGTAAGTGGGAATAAGCTTGATTGGGCTTAGTGAGCTATGCTCATTGGGTCCTTGCGCCGGTCATGGCTCGGGAATTGGGTCGTGACAAGGACACTGGGAGTATGAGAAATATATTTGGAGTATAGGAAGTGATAAAAATCGATTTGGAGTTAAATTGGGCGTATTGGCCAATTAATCGGGTAATGGATCGAAATAGGCCAATACCGATTTATTGAGGTACATAATTAAATCTATAGTGAACGTTGAGTTTAGATAATTATTGAGCATTGTGCATCTCATTACATGCATCAATGTAAAGCTTGAATTAATTAATAATGGTTTGACACAAATTATTGAATTCTGTGTCATGTAATATGGATAGGTGGTGAGCCATTTGGTACGGGTAGGAGATTGCACCCGTGGACCGAGAATAGGAGAATTTCTACTCCTAATACTGTGAGTGAATTTGCATTTCAAAATGATTTTGGGAAATATAAACGTATTTGAATAAAATGCTAGAATGATTTTATTCAATCTTCTTTAAAAAGAACGGGTACCATGGGAACAAGCTTTTCGTGAAATATTATTTTCACTGATGTGAAATTTGATTGTGCTTATTTATGCTCATCTATATGATGTTTACTTGTATTGTTAAGAAATTATGTGAACTTGATGCAATCGTGCACGTGTGGAATGGGTAATGCACATGCCTATAATGGTGTGCAAAGAATGATGCTAAGTGATACCCCTCACAGAGAAATTCTCCGCCCGGAAACTTGGAAGGGACTCTGAGTGGTACCCCTTACTGTAGACACCTAAAATAATAAAATAAGAAATAAAAAAAATCAAAAAAGAGGGGGGACAAGACTGAGCTTGCTCAGTCCTCTTCACCGGGGCCTTCAATGTCCCTGTAATCACCGAATTTTCGAGAATTGCCCCAAATCCGATGATCAGCCCCCCATCCCCCCCCCCCCCCCAGCTGCTAGACCCTAGGTGAAATCATGCTCTTTTGAGCATGATTTTAGCTAAGGGATTGTCCAAAACTACTAAGAGGAGGCAACCGAGCTTTAAATGAGAGGAGACAAAAACGAAAAGAAAAAACCAAAAAAAAAAATCTTTCAAAACTAAAAAAAATCTCCTTCAAACGAAAACCCAGCAACCAAGAAAAAACAACAAAAGTCCATATTCAAGCCAAAATCAAACAAAACAAAAAAAAACAAAAAAAGCAATCCAAAAATCAACAAAAAAAAATCCTTACTTCCACTAGCAGCCGGTAGGATACCCAATAAACCAAAAAAAAAATCCTATATTCCCTAGCAACCAAAGCCACAATCAAAAAAATTCAAAGCAAAAAAATAAATGAGGAAAAGGGGGGCGCGAAAAGGCCGATCAATGGTGAGCAGATCGATGAGAGAGAGAAAGATCGATTGACATGAAGAGAGAGAGAGAGAAACCGATGAGGGGAAGAGAGGAAAGGCGCGGCACCGGTGGGGGCAGAGAGAAAAGAAAATCGATTAGAAACAAAGAAAGAAAGTTTAGAGAGAAGGGAGAAAGTGCCGCCAGCTAGAGAGAGAAAATGAAGGAAGAAAATGAGGGGAAAAGAAGAAAAAAGAACTTTTATACCTAGGTACATAGGCAAAACGGTGCCATTTTGGGTGAGGGTGTTTGGGCCACTTGAAGAGTTTAAAACGATGCTGTTTCGGTGGGAGGAGTTTTAATCCTTGAAGTGGGCAAGCTTGGACCTTCTGTGGACCTTTGGGTTGGGCTAACTTGAGCCCAGAAAGGTATAATCTTTCTCTTTTGGGCTTTGTTCAATTGATTTTGGGTCTAGCCCAATTTGTTTAATAAAATGTATTTTTGTTATGATTTTTTCTGATGTTAAGAAAATTATATATATATGTAAAATATGAAAGTCTAATTAAATGTTAGAAAACTAAAAATAAATACAAAAAAATAAAATAGTAAAATAATAAGAAAATAATAAAAAATAATAAATAGTAATAAAAAATAAAAAATAATAGTAATGATGGTTATGTATATATATAAAATATAAGACATGATACAGATATAAAAATTATATAATAAAAAATAAAGCAATTATTTTGAGTGATCCGTTGATGGAATTCAACCTAAAAGAGGTAGAGAGTTACGTCTTTCAAGTCGATTTTCTAGATGAAGAGTATGAGACGGATTTTCATCGAAGCGTCGGGATAAATTCGAACTCTATACTCCAATATTTATTACTCAAATAGTCATAAAATATATATATCAAAAAATATATAATAATAAAATAATAATAATAAACTTTCATAATGTTACATTTAAATTTAAATTAGTTAATTAGTTTAAATAAATATTAC
The DNA here is from genome assembly GCA_036013995.1 of Theobroma grandiflorum. Taxonomy (NCBI): domain Eukaryota; kingdom Viridiplantae; phylum Streptophyta; class Magnoliopsida; order Malvales; family Malvaceae; genus Theobroma; species Theobroma grandiflorum. The sequence continues at coordinate 11,857,141 of CP142132.1, read as the reverse complement.
CAAATAAAATTAATTTAATCATAGAAAATTTTAATTGTTTGTTTGATTAACTATATAATTAAATAAAGTATTAATCGATAGCAATAATTAAAGAATAAGGATTTAAATAGAAAACAAAAGATGAAAAAAAAAGTAAAAAAAATAAGAAAAAAAAATAAAATAAAAAAATAAGAAAAGATGAAGAATAATTCAAAAAACGCAACGAATGATAATAAATGCAAATAATGTGTTAAATCATCTCAAGTTATCAACCACATAAGTGGACGAATTATAAACCATCTAAGTCAATAAACGCGTGCATGTAGATTCCATCATTTTTATCCTATCATAGCATGTCACGCTTATCTTGTAAATGGGGCGAGAATTTCGATGATGGGATTTCTCCGAGGAGCTTGTAGAGATGAGTTCTTTTGGAGATATCTCTAGGTGAGGAAAACATCGAGACTTCACCAAAGCATTGGGATGGTCTTCGAATGATTTTTCAATAAAAGAATTTCGATCTCATTATTTAAAATAAATAAATCATTACATCATCTTATGCTTGCATCACATGCATACGTAAAATCAAAAAAAAAGGAGAACTCAATCGACTAATTCAACAAAACTTAGTTAATAAGCAAAGATTAAGGAATTATAACAATAAAATCAAAATCAGGTCGTAATATAATGACTTAAGATTAAATGGTACCGTTCGTGGAACGGGCATCACGGAGGCGTTAATCTTTCTCCGTGTGTAACCGCACTCCCGAACCCATCTTTGAAAAAAAACGTAGACCAGTTTTTGTTCTTTCGATAGACCTGAAATCAATTTAGGACTTCATCGATTAGAACCAAGTTAATAGGTGAACAATCGCACCTAGAAAAGACGATTGGTGGCAACTCCTAATTTTATTTGTTTTCGCCCGTGTCTAGCGGACGGGTTCCCGGACCCGCATGTTGCGACAGCTTGGCGACTCCACTTGGGACAAAGAGAGTCAAGCCATTAAATAATTATAAGTCATTCATGGCTTTAAATAATTTAATGTTTCCCTTAATTTTGTGCATTTGTTTCTACTGCTTTTGTTAAATTTATTATTTTAACTCTTATTATTATTTAATTATGGGGAATTTAGGATAGAGGGATGTGAGATTGTTGGTCGAAAGTCGATATATTCCTTCACGCACACGACATATTTTGCATTCATGCATAAGCCTTCTACCCGGGCTTTGTCCTTAATTATGAGGGGGTTAAGTAGCTACGCTCTCGTGAGGTGATAACCTCCACATGGGCTAGTGAACACTCCCACTCAAATTGAACCTAGTTCGTTTGAAGTCTGTAATGGGTGAGGACCGGGGTGCCTTGCTAGTCCATGTGGATGACAGTGAGGAACGATTTGAGAACCTTTAGCTCCACTTTCAAGTCGAACTCAGCATGCAGAATACTGAGAGGCACCTCTGCCTAGGTAGAACTTTACCCGTGAGAATATACCTTACTCTAAATTCTCCTAGCAAAATAAAGAAGGTATCATGCATACCCATGTTATTCAACATTTTCATAAAGATTGTTCTTAAATATTTTCTTGTACTAATTTGAACATTTTTGTCATTTTTATTTTGCATATGCACGTTTGCATCATAATTTTGCATATAGGAATAGTATTTGTCACTTGACAGCCATTGACGGAGTAGATGTAAAAGATGACTCTTGAAATTGCAGTCAAAGACAATATCTTATACAATAGATCACTTTGTTGATAGGTGTTATGTGACAAATACTCTTAGTACATCATTCATACATGCATTTCACTCGCAATAAATTTTTCATCTGAAAATAAAGACAATGGGTTTATTTCCTTCATGCACAGAAAATCCATCTAATTCATGTTTATGATTTAAAAAATAAAGATACCAAGATAGCTGCACAACCCAAAGTCAATGACCAGCGCATTCATAATACTTGTCAACGAGCAAGGATCATGGAAAAAGAACAAAGGGAATGAATGGATAGAATGGAGAAAGCTCAAGAAGAAATGAGAGAACAGTTAGCAAAAATGATGGAATTGATGATGAGTTTGAACAAAAGGAAAAGGGTGGCTGAAGAATCCACTCCATCAGAAAACCCACTAACACAAGACGCTAGCAACCCGAGAGATGATCCACCTTATCTCCCAGGATTCACACCCCCTCATGCCTAAACTTTTCAAAGGGTCCACTCGCAAGTGACACCACCTGTTTATTACAACGTGCCACCTCCAATAGGCCATCAATCGATCCAGGGGCAATTTAGGTCAAATTCTAGAGCAAATCCTGTTGAGCCAATTCATGTTCCATATCTGGACGATCCAAAAGAGCAAGAGAAATTAAGAAATAGTTCATTAGAGATAGGAGAAAATGAAAAGGTCCAAAAAAAAGTACGATTTGTTAGAAGAATGTCTTCGTGTTGTGGAAGGAATAGATAAGTTCGGGATTATGGATGCACTTGAGTTATGCTTGGTTCCTGATGTGGTAATTCCTCCCAAATTTAAGGTGTCAGAATTTGAAAAATATGATGGGACAAAATGCCCAATGGCACACATCACCATGTATTGTCTGAAGATGGCCGCACAGTCTCATGATGACAAGCTACGAATCCATTTCTTCCAAGATAGTTTGATTGGGTCAGCTGCCCGATGGTAATACAGCTAGATCGAAACCATGTTAAGACTTGAAAAGATCTAGCAGGAGCTTTCGTAACACAATACAAACATGTCACTGAATTAGCTCCTGATCGGTTGTCATTGCTAGACCAGTCAAAATGGGCTAGGCCCATTTGGGCCAGCCCATTTTTATCACATATGGGACGGGTTGGGTTGTCAAAGTTGAGGCCCATATTGCAACCGGGCCTAAATGGGCTAGCCCGGTTGCTTAAAGGCTGATCCGGGTTGGGACGGGCCAGCCTGGTGGGCCAAAGAAAAAAAAAACCTAAATCTGAATTTGCCTAAGCCTACCCAGTACCCAAACCCACTAACCTGTTTGACTGATTGCCTGATTCCCTTTACCCTGACCGCGAGTCCCGACTAGCCAACTCCAAAACTACCGATCATCCGTCGACCCCCGACTCAGCATCCCGTGACTCTGGTCCGGCATCTGCCCCGCCCATCGTCCTCTTTTCTCATCTGGCACGGTGGCACCGATTGACAGATTCCCCTGAAGGCCCCGACACCCCAGCCTAGATCCAGGTAGTCGGTCAGACTCCTCCCAACTCCTGTCGTCCCCGAGGACCCCGACTCGATGTCCGATCCGGCATCTACCCCACCCATCGTCCATTCGTCCTCTCCTCCCATTCGACACCGATTGATCGAATCCCACCAACACCTCAGCCTAGATCCAGGCAGTCGGTCAGACTCCTCCTAACTCCTATCGTTCTCGAAGACCCCGACTCGACGTCCGATCTGACATCTGCCCTACCCATCGTCCATTCGTCCTCTCCTCTCATTCGACACCGATTGACCGAATCCCACCAACACCCCAGCCCAGATCCAGTTAGTCGGTCAGTCTTCCCAATTCTCGTCACCCCCAACTCGACCTCTGGTCTTGTATCCACCCATCGTTCTCCCATCCGGCAGTGGCATCTTGGTAAACCTCTAGCAAGTTTTGTGATTAATTTTGTATAAAAAATTAAAAATGTTAGAATTGGTTTAACTGTTGTGAATTGTGATGTTGTGAATTGTGCTGTACTGATGTTGTTGTTGGTTTGTTGCTGGACATTTGTGAATTGTGATGTGTTGATGTACTGATGTTGTTAGCTTGTTGCTGGACATTTTTGAATTATAATGTAATGATGTTGTTGTTGGTTTGTTGCTGGATATTTATGAATTGTGATGTTGGATATTTGTGAATTGTGAATTTGTGATGTTGTTTGTTGCTGCCTTGCTGGAAATTTTCAATTGTGATGTTTGTTGTTGTTGTTGTTGAACATTTTCATATTTTTTGTTTTGATTTGTTTATGTTTTTGCTCAACGTTTCACTAATACAAAACTCATGCTTAATTGCCTATAATTTAACTTTTGAATTGGATTAATCAGTTTATGTAAATTTTTAATAATTTTTATTCTTTTTTATATTATTTGAAGGATTTAGGAGATGGATGAATCAGTTGAAAATTTTATAAATGTGGATGATGATATGAACATTTTGAATGATGATGAAATTCCTTCTCAGTCTCATATATCTGAATCTGAACAATTGAACAAGAAGGCCAAAAAAGAAACTTCAAATGTTTGGAATTATTTCACTAAAATAGGCAAAAAGCAAGATGGAGTAGAAAGGGCAACTTGTAACGATTGTAAAATGGAGTATAGAGTTGGTCCTAAACCTGGTGGCTCTAATTATGGCACTTCACATTTGCGGCGTCACATTGACAGTTGTAAATTCATTTCCTATTTTAATCCACATCAAATGTTAATGGATTATGAAGGGAAAGTAAAAGCTAGAAAGTTTAATCCTAGGATTTCATGTGACATGCTTGCTGAAGCCATAATTAAGCATGACTTGCCTTATACTTTTGTTGAATATGATAAGATTAGAGCTTGGGTTAAGTATGTAAATCCAGATGTGGTGATGCCTTCTAGAAACACTGTTGTATCTGATGTCCAGAGAATTCATTTGAGAGAGAAAGAGAAGCTTAAACAAGCAATGGCCAAAGTACCTAATAGAATTTGTTTGACTTCTGATGTACGGACAGCATCTACTTCTGAGGGTTATATTTGCTTGACTGCTCACTTTGTCAATGAAAATTGGAAGTTATGTAGCAAATTACTCAACTTTTGTCGTATGCCTCCTCCACATACTGGAGTTGAATTAGTTGCTACTGTATTTGATTGTTTGAAAGAATGGGGAATAGATAGAAAAGTTTTCTCTATGACTTTAGACAATGCTTCTGCTAATGATAACATGCAAGGTATCTTGAAAGGTCATCTTCATTTGCAAAGTAGCTTGATTTCTGATGGTGAATTTTTTCATGTGCGTTGTTGTGCTCATATATTAAATCTGATTGTTCAAGAGGGTTTGAAAGTAGTTAATGAAGCATTGTTTAAAATTAGAGAGAGTGTGAAATATGTGAAGGCATCGGATGGGAGGATGAAAAATTTTCAAGAATGTGTTCAACATGTTAGCATTACTGTAGGTGTTGGGTTGCGTTTAGATGTGTCAACAATATGGAATTCAACATATTTGATGCTTGAAAGTGCTATCAAATATCAAAAAGCTTTTGCTGGCCTCCAATTTGTTGATAGAACTTATAAATACAATCCATCTGATGAGGAATGGGAGAGAGCAATGATAATTTGTGAATTCTTGAAACCTTTTTATGAGGCTACAAACTTGATATCTGGTTCATCTTATCCAACTTCCAACTTGTATTTCATGCAAGTTTGGAAAATTAAATCGATTTTAAATCAGAATTTGTTTAATGAAGATGCGATTATCAAGGATATGTCTCAAAGGATGAAAACGAAATTTGATAAGTATTGGAAAGATTATAGTGTAGTGCTTGCATTTGGAGCTATTCTTGACCCAAGGATGAAGCTTGATTTCTTAAAATTTTGCTATTCTAAGATTGATGCTTCTACTTGTTATGAAAAGTTAGAAAATGTGAAGACAAAGTTGTACGTGCTCTTTAAAGAATATGCAAGCAATACTCGTACGTCAAGTTCATCTTCTCAATCAATGAGTAATTTGCCAAGACAAGTTGGAGGAGGAACTAAATCCAAGGGATCAAAGATTTTTAATGTAAGTTTTTTGTTTTCCCTTTATCTTATTACATGAGAATTTATGTTACTTTATTTATATTTTGATAATTATTTTTTGTTTATATATTTAAAACTTGTAGGAGTTTGAAATGTTTCAAAATGAAACAATTTCTATTGTTGGGAAGTCTGAGTTGGATGTTTATTTAGATGAAGCAAAGCTTGATTATGAAGTGTTTGAAGACTTGGATGTGCTTAATTATTGGAAGGATAATGCTAAGCGCTTTCCTGATCTTTCTATTATGGCACGAGATGTATTGAGCATTCCAATTACTACGGTAGCATCTGAGTCTACTTTTAGTATTGGTGGTCATGTTCTCACCAAGTTCAGAAGTTCCCTCCGCCATGAAAATGTTCAAATGCTTGTTTGCGCGAAAAATTGGTTGCATGGCTTTTCTTTAGCTGCTGATGGTATTGTTTATTTTATATATTTCAATATCTTTAACCTTTATTTGTTAAATTAATAATTTTAGTTAAAATTGAAACTCATTATTTTTTTTATGACAATGAATATTAGATGATGATGATGAAGACTTGGAGACATCATTGCTGTCCAAACAAGACTCAAATATTTTGATTGAGGATGAAAATTGATCAAGACATCATTAGTTTGTGTAATTGTGTTAAATGCTAAATTTTTATTTATATTTGATCTAATGTATTATGTATTTGCTTATTTATGTTTGCTTTTTATTTATATTGTTTGGTGCAATTTATTTATTTGTAACATCTAACATGTTTTTATTATTCAATTTATGGATTAAATCATGGCATAATTTAATTAATAAAATGTAAAAAAATTAAAAAAATTAAAAAATTTCCAACCCAGCCCATGGGCTGGCCCAACCCAGCCTTTGGGCTAGCAAGGGGTGGGTTGGGTTGGAAAATGTTTAGCCCATTTAAAATATGGGTCGGCCCGGCCAGGCCCTTATTTTTCTAGCCCACAAGGGTTGGGGCCGGGCTGGGCCAGGCCGGCCCATATTGACAGGTCTAGTCATTGCAGACCATGGAAAAGAAACAAAGTGAGAGCTTCAAAGAGTACGCCTAACGATGGAGGGATACAGCAGTGCAAGTTCAACCACCTCTCACTGATCAGGAAATGACTGTGTTGTTCATAAACACACTCCAAGCTCCACTCTATGAGCGCTTAATTGGCAATGCCACGAAAAACTTTGTGGATTTGGTTTTATCTGGAGAAATAATAGAATGAGCTATCAAAAGTGGAAAGATTGAAGGACATGAGGTTATTATCTCAGAGAAAGGGAGTATGCCCAAGAGAGAAGAAGAGGATGTACAGACAGTTGCTAATATTGGTCCACGAACCCATAATTTCAATCCATACCATTTATATCCCACATACCAACCTTCTTACCCCACTCTGAATCATATTTCCCATAACTTATATCCCTATCAACCGGTTTCACAACCAATTTCTCACTCAAGAGCAACCACACTTCCACTTGCGCCTCAATCATGGCGAAGACCCAGCCTTTACCAACTGCCCATGCCAATCTCTAAGCTTTTACCTCTATTAATTGAGAATCAATACCTCAGTCTTGTGCCAATGAAAACAATTCCAAACCCATCGGTAAGGAATTATGACCCTAATGCTAAATGTGACTATCACATTGGGGCAATCGAACACTCAACGAAGAATTGTAGGCAATTGAAAGAGAAAATTGAAAATCTCATCAAGGATGGCACTTTGACTCTTGAGCTTATGGAACATTGGAAATCGACTTTGTCATAGATTGGGCTCTTAGAAATGCCTTGAGTCTCAAACAAATTGCTTGCAAGAAAAGTGGTTGATTTGGAGTTTTTATCTTTCAAGGGCACGACAGGAGTAGGATTTTGCTAAGGAATATAAACTTCAGAACCTGTAATTGAAGTTTTAATGTTTTTGTTGAATGAAAATTTTTGCAACTTTGTGTTTACTTTGCAAAAGAACGTGACACAATTGATTTGGTCAAAGTTTCTATAACATGTTTTCAAAAAAAAAAGTTTAAGCAATAAAGTGCACACATGTTCTCGAAAGAATTGATGGTTACTGTTTGGAATGAACTTATCCTTGCAAACATTCTCTAACCATTTCTTCAGACACTTGAGAACCCAAAATCATTCAAATAAAGGCTATTCAAGAATTCAAAATCCAAAAAGAAGCAAAGTTTTGAAAATGCATCAACCCTATCTTGTGATACCCAAGGACAATGATCTTTGTCTAGGCAATGATCAATGTTAATTGATTGTTTTGCAAAATTCTTCCTTTAGAAAGCAAGTAAATCAAACAGTCTTATAAAGACTCTGAATGGGGTAGGTTAATAAATGTCAAGACTATGCTGAAGTCTCAAATACCCCAATACCTCTCAAATTCTTTCAATTTGGATACCAAATGTGAACCTTGAACCCATTGTCTAAAGCTTTTCTTTACCCATATTCTGAGGCATGATGACCAAGAAAAAACAAGATTGCCCAATTCCTCCAAGACACCTTAGCTTCAAAATAGCCTTTTTTCCTCTCTCATTTCTTTTTATAAAGAGTTAATCATGATAAGATATTCTGATCTTTGAAGGCTTCTAATCTTAAGTTGTGAAGAAAAGAAAAAACAAAGAAAAAAAAAGAAGAAATAAGAAAGTGACATTATGCACTTGAGATATTCTAATGATGCTGAAAGTGGAAAAACAAAGAAAAGTCAATCTTTGATCTTAAATTCTTCCTTTCTAGGGATTGCTCTTCAAATATAAGTAACCATAGTTAAAAGGATAAATGGCCATGTTTCGCTTTCCTTTCACAAATGAAAAATTATCCACTTGCTATCCCTTTGAGCCTATCGAATAATTTTTCTAAATGCACCTCAATCAAGGATCACCTCCCACATTGAGGGGCAATTATGAAGGAAAAATTTTGTCAAAAGTATGGATGATGGAAGATTCATTCCAAATGACAAGTGAACATCTGATATACTGTGGCGGTAGATGCAAATTTGAGTTCTTGAAAATTTTGAACTCAATCCATCGATATGCAAAAAAAAAAAAAGCAAAGAAGGGAAATGGTAAAACAAAGCAAGCTTTGAAAAAGGCAAATGTCTTCAAAGAGTCTTTTGCACGGTAATAAAGGATCCTTGGTTTAATCACCTTTAAATATACGTTTGGGCCTTTGTATCCATTTTTTCAGAACCCTTAACCATAGCCTACATTACGTGCTTAAAAAGTCCATTTTGATCAAGTGTGGATACTTAAATTGAAGAGCTATCTTATAGAGAAAGATCATCACATAGAGAATGAGACTTTGACCTCTTTTCTTTGCCAAAATTACCTTTTTGAATCCCTCAATCCATTTTGGATAGACTTTGAATTTTCTTAAGTGCATGGTGGAACGATCAATGAAAAAAGAAGAAAAAAAAGAGAAGAAAAAATGAGTGAAAAAGATGAAGCTCTAGGGTGAAAACCCGAAAGGGTAGTCTAGAGTGAAAATAAGAACTTATGAAGCCACTCATGATTTTAACTAAGGTGATAACAAAAAGCACCAAAGAGAAAGACCATTCCAAGGCAACTAGAATTCGTTGGGTACTTTTTAAGAGTATAAGACTCTCAAGCACTTTAAAGATTCAAGATCTATTGAAAAAATCCATACTGAATTTTGAGCCTACATCTTTCAAAATAACCTTCTATAATGTTAAACCTATAATAGCTGGTCTTGACATTTATCATCTTGCCACACGTCATAAGGCTTAGAGAATGTCAGATTTGATTGTGATTCAAAAGGAATCTTTTTGCAAAATTTGATTTTAAATCACCATACATTTGTGAGCTTAGACAAAGAAATTTCAACTCTTTCTTTTCCCATGAAATGGTGAGAAACCTTTATTGTTGACCAAGACCTTGATGAGTTAAACTATCCTATCTATTTGGAAGGCCAGATTGTCATTTAACTTATCCAAAATCATTTCAAACAGTAATCATCAATTTTCAAGAGATTCAAATATTACATGTTTTTCTAACTTGGATGTTTTATCACTTTAACAAGAAAAGTGTGGAATAGATACATTTTTGCTCCAAGATTCAACTGTCTTTGATCATGAAAATAATGGTGTGGGGTGATTTTGCTGTGATTTTATCAAAATCTAGATGCTTTTGAAAAGAAAAAGAAAAAAAATATGAAAGTTTTTACGATCTTTGTGAGGAAAATTCTTTAATCACTGAGAGATAAGACAAGCACTTTTGAAAAAGACGAATTCATTTCTCCAGAAAAGTGAGAAAAAGCAATGTGAATAAGAGCTTTCATGATCAATGACATCAATGCATTGAAACTCAATTTGAATTGGTGGTCTTTGGTTGACAAAGAAATTGGCAGTTGCACAAAAACACTGTCAAAGAATGAGAAGCTGAAGAAAATGATCTTGTAAGCAAGGAATATGTGGTGCAAAAAAAAAATTACAATGCATCAATTGTCCATCATTCAATCATGCATACATGTCCAATCATGCACATGACCATGCATCATCAAAAAGTTTTCAAACAAATGTCAAAACTAGTGCAGTCTTCAGACAATCAAGTGAAGAAAGGTTTGAGTCTTTCCTTGGAAAAAAAAACCTCCAAAAAAAAGAAAAGAAAAAAAAGAAGAAGAAAAGAAAGAAAAAAAAAGAAAAAAAAAGAAAAAAGAAAAAAAAAAGAAGAAAGAAAAGATGTTTAAGCCCAATTTAGCTGGCATCCAAGATGTTTAAGCCCAGTTACGTTGGCACAAAAAGATTTAAGCCCAATTTAGCTGGCATCCAAAATGTATAAGTCCAGTTACGTTGGCACCGAGATGTTTAAGCCCAATTTAACTGGCATCCAAGATGTTTAAGCCCAGTTACGTCGGCACAAAAAGATTTAAGCCCAATTTAGCTGGCATCCAAGATGTTTAAGCTCAGTTACGTTGGCACAAAATGATTTAAGCCCAATTTAGCTGGCATCCAAGATGTTTAAGCCCAGTTACGTTGGTACAAAAAGATTTAAGCCTAATTTAGCTGGCAACCAAGATGTTTAAGCCCAGTTACGTTGGCACGAAAAGATTTAAGCCCAATTTAGCTGGCATCCAAGATGTATAAGTCCAGTTACGTTGGCACGAGTGAGTTTAAGCCCAATTTAGCTGGCATCCAAGATGTTAAAGCCCAGTTACGTTGGCACAAAAAGAATCAAGCCCAATTTACCTGGCATCCAAGATGTTTAAGCCCAGTCATATTGGCACAAAAACAATCAAGCCCAATTTAGCTGGCATCCAAGATGTTTAAGCCCAGTCATGTTGGCACGAGTGAGTTTAAGCCCAATCAAACTGGCATCCAAGATGTTTAAGCCCAGTTACGTTGGCACGAGTGAGTTCAAGTCCAATTTAGCTAGCATCCAAGATGTTTAAGCCCAGTCATATTGGCACAAAAACAATAACGCCCAATTTAGCTGGCATCCAAGATGTTTAAGCCCAGTTATCTTGGCATGAGAGAAGTTAAGCTACATAACCTCATTTTAAGATGAGGAATCTTTCTTCTAAAATTCTCCGGGTACATTTTCTAAAACCTCCGAGTACATTTCCAAAACCTCTGGGTTGCGTAGCCTCATTTTGAGATGAGGAACGCTCTTTTTCTTTTTAAAACCTCCAGGTACATTTTCAAAACCTCCGGGTAGCGTAGCCTCATTTTGAGATGAGGAACGCTTTTTTTCTTTTTAAAACCTCCGGGTACATTTCCAAAACCTCCAAATAGCGTAGCCTCATTTTGAGACGAGGAACGCTCTTTTTCCTTTAAAACCTCTGGGTCCATCTTTAAAACCTCCAGGTATATTCTAAAAACCTCCGCGTACATCTTCAAAACCTCCGGGTGCATTCTTCAAAAACTCCGGGTAATTAACTTCAAGATTTTTTAAAATTTCGTAGCCTCGTTTTGAGATGAGGAGCTTTTCTGGTTATGTTATTAAAAATAATATATATATAAAAAAGACAAAAGAAAAGATTCAATTTGGTTTGAAAGCGGTGTCTACGTCTTTGCACTATTCTTAATCCTCAAGAATGTGCAAAGAGGGGTAATTGTAGACACCTAAAATAATAAAATAAGAAATAAAAAAATCAAAAAAGAGGGGGAATAGGACTGAGCTTGCTCAGTCCTCTTCCTCGGGGCCTTCAATGCCCCTACAATCATCGAATTTTGGGGAATTGCCCCAAATCTGATGATCAGCCCCCCCCCCCCCCCAGCCGCTAGACCCTAGGTGAAATCATGCTCTTTTGAGCATGATTTCAGCTAGGGGATTGTCCAAAATTTTGGACAATCCCACTACTAAGAGGAGGCAACCGAGCTTTAAACGAAAGGAGATAAAAACGAAAAGAAAAAACCAAAAAAAAATTCTTTCAAAACCAAAAAAAATCTCCTTTAAACGAAAACCCAACAACCAAGAAAAAACAACAAAAGTCCAGATTCAAGCCAAAATCAAACAAAACAAAAAAAAACAAAAAAAGCAATCCGAAAATCAACAAAAAAAATCCTAACTTCCACTAACAGCCGGTAGGATACCCAATAAACCAAAAAAAAAATCCTATATTCCTTAGCAACCAAAGCCACAATCAGAAAAAATCAGAGCAAAAAAATAAAAGAGGAAAAAGGGGGCGCGAAAAGGCCGATCGATGGTGAGCAGATCGATGAGAGAGAGAAGGATCGATTGACGTGAATAGAGAGAGAAAGAAACCGGTGAAGGGAAGAGAGGGAAGGCGCGGCACCGGTGGGGGTAGAGAGAAAAGGAAACCGATTAGAAACAAAGAAAAAAAGTTTAGAGAGAAGGGAGAGAGTGCCGCTAGCTAGAGAGAGAAAATGAAGGGAGAAAATGAGGGGAGAAGAAGAAAAAAGAACTTTTATACCTAGGTACATAGGCAAAACGGTTCCGTTTTGGGTGAGGGTGTTTGGGCCACTTGAAGAGTTTAAAACGATGCCGTTTCGGTGGGAGGAGTTTTAATCCTTGAAGTGGGCAAGCTTGGACCTTCTGTGGACCTTTGGGTTGGGCTAACTTGAGCCCAGAAAGGTATAATCTTTCTCTTTTGGGCTTTGTTCAATTGATTTTGGGTCTAGCCCAATTTGTTTAATAAAATGTATTTTTGTTATGATTTTTTCTGATGTTAGGAAAATTATATATATATATGTAAAATATGACAGTCTAATTAAATGTTAGAAAACTAAAAATAAATACAAAAAAATAAAATAGTAAAATAATAAGAAAACAATAAAAAATAATAAATAGTAATAAAAAATAAAAAATAATAGTAATGATGGTTATGTATATATATAAAATATAAGACATGATACAGATAAAAAAATTGTATAATAAAAAATAAAGCAATTATTTTGAGTGATCCGATGATGGAATTCAACCTAAAAGAGGTAGAGAGTTACCTCTTTCAGGTCGATTTTCTAGGTAAAGAGTATGAGACGGATTTTCACCGAAGCGTCGGGATAAATTCGAACTCTATACTCCAATATTTATTACTCAAATAGTCATAAAAAATATATATATATCAAAAAATATATAATAATAAAATAATAATAATAAACTTTCATAATGTTACATTTAAATTTAAATTAGTTAATTAGTTTAAATAAATATTACCAAATAAAATTAATTTAACCATAGAAAATTTTAATTGTTTGTTTGATTAACTATATAATTAAATAAAGTATTAATCGATAGCAATAATTAAAGAATAAGGATTTAAATAGAAAACAAAAGACGAAAAAAAGAAAAGTAAAAAAAAATAAAAAAATAAAAAAATAAGAAAAGATGAAGAATAATTCAAAAAACGCAACGAATGATAATAAATGCAAATAATGTGTTAAATCATCTCAAGTTATCAACCACATAAGTGGACGAATTATAAACCATCTAAGTCAATAAACGCGTGCATGTAGATTCCATCATTTTTATCCTGTCATAGCATGTTACGCTTATCTTGTAAATGGGGCGAGAATTCTGATGATGGGATTTCTCCTAGGAGCTTGTAGAGATGAGTTCTTTCGGAGATATCTCTAGGTGAGGAAAACGTCGAGACTTCACCAAAGCGTTAGGATGGTCTTCGAATGATTTTTCAATAAAAGATTTACGATCTCATTATTTAAAATAAATAAATCATTACATCATCTTACGCTTGCATCACATGCATACGTAAAATCAAAAAAAAAAGAGAACTTAATCGACTAATTCAACAAAACTTAGTTAATAAGCAAAGATTAAGGAAATATAACAATAAAATCAAAATCATGCCATAATAGAATGACTTAAGATTAAATGGTACCGTTCGTGGAACGGGTATCACGGAGGTGCTAATCCTTCTCCGTGCATAACTGCACTCCCGAACCCATCTTTGAAAAAAAACGTAAACCAGTTTTTGTTCTTTCGATAGACTTGAAATCAATTTAGGACTTCATCGATTAGAACCAAGTTAATAAGTGACCAATCGCACCTAGAAAAGACGATTGGTGGTGACTCCTAATTTCATTTGTTTTCACCCGTGTCTGGCGGACGGGTTCCCGGACCCGCACGTTGCAGCACTTACCAAATGATTTTTCGCCCATGAACTTGTAAGGGATGCTGAGTGATACCTCTTACCAAATGATTTTTCCGCCCATGAGCTTGGAACGGATGTTGAGTGATATCCTTTACCAAGTGCTCTGATAAGACTCTACCCAAGAGCTTGGCAGTGAAGCTAAGTGATACCGCTTGCCAAGTGCCCTGATAAGTACTTCTCGTCCAGGAGCTTGGAAGGGACGCTGAGTGATACCCTTTGCCGAGTGCTCTGATGGGTACCTTTTTTTGCATGTGAATTGTATGTAATTGCACATAATTTTATCTATATATGCATGATATAATGTGTATGATGTAAAAATGTGATGTGTATGGCCTGAGAAACCCTTGTTCTGTGACGGTTTGTGATAAACCGTCGACTTGCTATCTAGCTAGAATAATTGGTGTAATTACATGGTTGCTTCATCATTGAATGTTTAATACTTCTGGGTTAAGTGGAAGGGGTTTTAAACATTAGCTAGAGCAAAATGTCTCGTTTTCAACTAATGCATCATGATTATCAAATTTCTTGGTTGATATTGCTTGTTCCCTTCTAAGGTTCACTCACTGACTTTCATACTGACAGTTTTAAAATTCATGTTTTCAGATTTAGAGGCAATTGCGACTTGGACCAAGTCGTCCACGCAGACTCACCTTTTGGTATGTACTACGGCATCTCAGTAGCTGTGTCTTTATTCAAAGTTACTTTGCTGATGGTCGAGTGTCTTTGTTTGTGTACAAGCATATATATATATATATATATATACATGTTGAATTGACGATGCCTCGATGAGATGGCATTGAATGACAATGCTTTGAGATAATGCAATTGTAAACATGTGGTATACATGTTATATTTTGAAATATATATTGAGTTGTGAATCACGAATTTTGGTTTAAAAATAGTAATGCAAGATTTATAAAATGTCGAACATGATTACCGGAAAAGGCTTGCTTGGGTTTAGTGGGCTATGCCCATTGGGCCCAAGCGCCGGTCATGGCCCGTGAAATTGGGTCGTGACAATATGACTAAAATATAAAAGGCAAATATATATATAATCATAAAAAAATAGATTTATGTGAGAAAATGGAAAAATAGTAAGTCAACAAAGAAAATAGGTTAGGTTAATAAAAATTTAGGAAAAAAATTGAGAAATGTATGCATAAATAATAATAATTCTACAATAAAATTTTTGGTTAAAGAAATAACATTCAGGTGAAAGGAAAATATATTTAGCCAAATAAATAAATTCTTAAACATATAAAAATATGTAATAAAATCAAATTATATAAAAATAAAAGATTTATTCATGATATATATAAATAAAGAAAAATAATAAAAAGAAAATCTTAAAAAAATAGCAAGGGAGTTATGGGAAGGTTAAGAAACAAATATTATGGTTCATAAGCACATCACACATCATCATTGTACTGTTAAATGGCATGGCATGTAGCCATATTTTGTATGCGAGTATAGGCTCTGATGATGGGACTTTCCAAGAGAGATTGTGAATGCGAGTTTCTTTGAAAAATTTCCTACATGAAAAAAACTCATGAGTCCCACCAGTACGATGGGTTGGCTCGAAGAAATATTCTTATTAAAAAGCTTTTGCTCGTAATAAGTTTACATTTACAAAAAATATTATTTTCAATTGTGACTAATTACCCCGATGATGAGATTTACTCGTTAAACTTGCGAAGGCAAGTTTCTCTGGTAATTCCCTAGGTGAAAGAATATCCTCGGATCACATCAATATGAAGGGCGAATTCAGAAAATATGCTCAATGAAAAGTTTTCGTTTGGCATTGTTTAGATTTTTTACCATGCATTTCATAATTGCATCATGTGCACGTCACACTTGTAAAACTAAATAAATAGTTTTAATTTGATAATAAAATAGAGAATAAAGTAAACAAACAATAATTAGGAAAACATAAGAATAAAATCGATGGTTTAAGATAACATATAATTAAGTGGTACTATTCGTGGAACGGGTGCCACGAGAGTGCTAATTCTTTCATGTGTGTAATCGTACCCCTGAACTCAACTCTGAATATTTGTAAACTAGTTTATTATTATTTCGATGAACCTAAAAATCAATTTAAGATTTTGTTGAATAGGACCAATTTAATAGGTGACCAATTGCACCTAGATAAAAAAGATTGATGATGACCCCTTAAATTTTTCACAGCCAGCAGTCGGGTTCCTAGACTTGAACATTACGACACTCAAATATAATTTAGATAATAAAAAAATTTTAAAAATAATTTTATAAAAAATATCTAAGTATACTTTGAAATTAAAGTTAGATGATTGTCATATATTCATTTATCGATTAATTGATATATGATTATTGATATTCATAGATACGTCAATTTTTTAATTTCGATTATAACATTTGAAAATTTTTATGACAATCTATAGGATGATTTTCAAATATCAAAAGAAAGAAATGTAAATCTATTTGTCGTTTAAGTTTTCTTAGATAAAACTAGTGAAAATTTTGAAACTAATGTAAAACTAAAAATTCGATAAAAATTTTAAGTAATAGTATACCACATGATTTTGAAATTAAATTCAATAAAAATTTACTGAATGTTTAATTTTTAATAGCAATACCACATGATTTTGAAAATATAAATTCAATATTAATATTTTAAAACTAAAAATTTGACATTTACTTTTATCGCCTTCAGTTGAGGTTAATCATGGATAGGTGGAAATGTTTTACGCACCGTGCATGGTGAGTGGTGCTTTGATATGCTTTTTCCGTGAGTATGGCACTTTCATGGTGTTCTGCGTTAATGACCAGTGCAGGCTTTTTTGTCATGGTCAGAGGACCCGATGTGGTCCAATGGCTCTACATCTGCAGGTGCTGAATTTTTTGTTCTTTTCTGGATGCTTCTTCCCTTATGAGTTCTTACGCTGCATGTGTTGTAAATTTTTATTATTGACCACCGCTACTTTAACCAATGAAAGTTAATTGAAGTAAAAAAGTTATTTGATCTAAAATAAAAATATAAAAACTTAATTGAATTAAAAGTATGGATATTGTATTTAAACATTTGATTCTTAGTGTATGATCCTTTACCTACAGAGTAAAATTTAAATATCTTTTTTTCAATTTAAAAAAAGTATAAATATTTAATTGATTTTTTTTATATAATTTAAGATTTTTTTTGAAAGGAAGATAATATTAGAGGAAATTGTGAGAAATGACCTTCATAATAAAAGCATTTCAAAAATAACAGTCTCTATAATTTTAACTGTTTTTAGATAATTTTTTACAAGACTTGACAATAATACCCTTTAAACAATTTCAAATAAATTAAAATAGTTTCAGTTTTCTCCATCCCGTCATTCAGACAAAAATTTTAAAATTAAATCTTACTTTTTCTCTCTGCTTAAATATTATTTATCTTGCCATCCAAAAGTAAAGATGACATGAAGCTATTTCTTATTTTATTTTATTTTTTTAGATGGTAGATCTTAGTGTTCTTAAAGGCGATGAACAATTTTGTTCAAAAATTTTAATTTTTTTATGAGATTTTAAGTTGAAATTGTTCAGGAAATATTTTGTAAAGAGAGTACATTTTGTTTTTGCATTAAGAAAGTGAGCAAGGCCCTCCCGATAGGGATATATTTTATCTTACTTTGGAGGGTTATGGAGTTTTGTAACTTATCTTTTATGAAATACACAATTTCATGGCTTAGCAAAAAAAAAGTATGTATTTTAAGTTTTTGAGTTTATTGGTTTATTCATAAAATCCCAAAGTTGAGAAGTTGAAATTGATTAAACTGATTTTTAAGTATTACGTGACTCATTTTTAAACATTGCGTGATTGATTTTTAGGCATTACGTAATTAGTTTTAAGCATTGCATGATTATTTTTAGGCATTGCGTGACTTATTTTTAAAAAATGCCTAAGTCACACTATGCATCAAGAGCTAGTAACATAATGCCTTACTAACTAGTCACGCAATACCTTACTAACAAGTCACGCAATGCTTATCAACTAGTCATGTGGGTAGGCAAAAAAACAAAAAAGAAAGACAGAGGCAATAATAAATCGAGCACAATCTTGTTATTCTAGCAACCGGAAAATACCCAATAAATCACAAAATAAAAAAACCTGAAATCTAGCAGCAAAAACCTCAATCCATAATCAGAAAAAATAAAAAAATAAATGAAGAAAAAAGAAACGAAAATGAGAGAGGCAGCGAGTAGTTAAGGGTCTTTGGTTTGGGTTTCTTCTTGAGGGAAAGGCTGAAAGTTTTGAGGTGGAATCTTTGAAGGTCCGATCAGCGTGGAAAGAGGGAAAGGAAAGGATTGATCGTCATAAAAGGAGAGAGACAAAAGGTCTGATCGGCATGAAAGGAGAGAGGAGAAAGGTCCGATCGGCATGAAGAAAGGGAGAGGAAAGGTCCGATCGGCGTGGAAAAGAGAGAGAGAGGAAAGGTCTAATTTTTGGGTCGACCGGCGAGGGAGAAGAGGGAGCAAGAGCTTTTGATTAGATCTAGGGATAGTCGACCGATTAGCAAAAGAAGAGTGGGAGAGAAGGAGAAAAGGCAGTTGGAAGGTTTAGAGAAAAGGGAGAGGATCAATGACATTAGAGAGAGAAAGTGAGCAAGGAAACTAAAGAGAGAGAGAAAAAAACAAGCCTATCAATTAGTCACGCAATGCTCAAAGTTAGTCACGCAATGTTCAAAATCAGTCACGCAATGCTTAAAAACTAGTCACGCAATACTTAAAAACTATCAAAACTACTGAATTTCATTCAACAAGATCAACAATTTCAAACGATACACCATATTCCATTTAACAATAAAATTAACGAATATGCCTACTTGACAAAAAATGCTCAAAATGTTCAAAGGTTTTTCTTCATATATAAAAAATCACTCAAAAATGCTTAAAAATGCTCAAAACACTCAAAAGTTTTTTTCAAGTATCAAAAACTACTCTAAAATGCTCAAAATGTTTAAACGTTTTCCTTTCTTGTAAAAAATATTTCAGAGATAATAGTCTGGCGAGAAAAGCTCAAAGAATATGAGTTTGTTTGAAGCACAAAACTAAACATACTTGACCCGTTAATAGATTTCAGGTTGAGACGCGAAGTTAAATAAATGAGTCGATTTTATTAAGGATAATTTTGACTAAATTTTAATTCTCTTAGCTAAAAACAATTAAAATTATAAAGAGATCTATTGTCAAAAACGTCTTATGTATGGGGTCTATTTAAAAAATGAACTCATAATATTATTATCAACAAGAAAGAAATTTTTAAAAAATCAAAATAAAATTTAAAAATTTATTTAAATATTATGTCTAAATTTATTTACATCATTATTGGGCTGTAAGTTATTCTGAAAAGATCTTTCTTTGAGATATGGCTCCAAGCATATTCCATTTTTTCGGGTGTCCATTGTCCCTTTAAATTTCATATAAAACGGTTTGTGAATACTCATCTCAGATACTTTTAGAGACACAATTTTGGAGGATAACTGATGGGACGACCATGATTGTATCCAAAAGCTTTGGGGATGACCTTGATCCTCTGAGACGTAATTTTGGAGAATAACTGAAGGAGATGACCACGCTTTGAGGACGATTTTGCAACTTTTCTCAAATTTTGTAGTGAGTGAAAGATAATGAGAGGTATGAAAAAGGAATGCAAAGTAATTGCTGGAGTACCTTTATCTTTATTTTCCTTTTTGGGTGACCAGTGATCTCTTGTTGGTTGCATGCTGTTGTTGTGTTTTCCTGATTTTGGATTGGCTTGAGTTATTTATTTATTCTCTTGTGCTTTTAGTTGATTCGTGTCCTTATGGGACTGCTCCTTTTGATGGCTCGGTTGCTCAGATTCTCTGCTCCCTTGATGGAATGGACTCCTCTGATTTTGTGCCTTGTTTGTGTTATGAGTTGATGATTCTGGGTTGATATATTATGCTCTTGTCTGTGGATGAGTGTTCTGTTTTTCTTCGCAACCTGTTCCCTTACAGGAGGTGTAAGGAGGTGTACAGGGTTTTTGTTTCGTACAGATCTCATGGTCGGTGTTGAGCTGTGAATTCCTTTGTGTTGCTCATTGCTGAACCCCTGATAGGATGGGGGCTTTTGATATTTTTGGGCCCTCCTTTTTTGATCCCTTCAGGTTGTTGAGAGTAATAATATGCAGCTCCAAGTCTGTCTTTTTCTCCTCTTCCATACATGCCGCAGTATCTTTTTTATCAGGTGGAATGAATATACATAGTTGCTTTTCAAAAAAAAATCTCTCTTACTTATTTTTATTATGGTTGTTGCGCATATATAAGTTATTATCTTCAGTTTTTTTTTTTTTCACTTTCATAAATTTCATTTTTTTTCTTATGTTTTACATATACATAAACCTTATAACAACATGTATAAAATAAATATTTTAAATTTAACGTAAAATTTAATAAAATAACTTTTTTGTTGTATCACAGATATTAAAATTACAAAAGCTTTAAGGCTTAACATAAAAACAAATCTTAGGCTAAAGCATATTGGTCCCCCTGAGCTAAAATTCCTGCTCCGACCTTGTATATATAGAAGTGAAGAACTCGCTATGAGTAAAACATAGAACAAACCACGCTACATCGTTTTACAGTGAAGTAACTAAAGCAAATCACATTTTATAATCCATTTCACCGGCTACTTATTCCTGCAAGGACATGGAGAGTCCCTTGGTACATAAATCGGACAAGTTCTACATCCCGCCGGAGCAGCTAGTGTTCCTCTAGTTGGTGGTGTGGGCACGTTGCATACATAATATTTACCTTCCTTGTGGCATGATGTGTGATATGTCTTACTAGTGCCAGAATATTTAGTGCCAGGATTCACAGGAAACGTATTGCTAGCACCGTTATGTTCCACTGCAGCATGTTTTAAGATGGGTCAAATGAAATTCATGAATGGATGAAATTGGTCTTCCATTTATGTGATTAAAAATCTTATGTATATAAAAAAAATACTTATGTTATAAGCAACTTTAAAAGAAATCTCCATTTGGTGAAAGAGATATTAATTAAATTAGCAAGTTGTTGTTAGCACTAGTGTTTATCTAAGAAGAGAGAATAATACAAACGAAATCGTCTTACCAATATGAAGTTCTCGAGCTGAAAAAGCAAAGGGAAAGACCAAAACAGAGGACAAGAGGAAACAGATAAAGAGGAAGGCCCTCATTTTGGGGAAGTAATGATGTGCTTTCTCATTTCCCTACTTCTACTTATAGACCTTTCGTGCACGCTTGGGTCCCTTCGGTGCAATATTTTATTTGAAAATTATGACTTTACCAGGAGGTTTCGTTTGGGTATCTTTCAAAAAAAAAAAAAAAGGAGGTTTCGTTGGGGTGTCAAGGGACGCGCTTCGTAATCACCACTACACTCGCTCAGTGGCACAGGCTAAGATTATTTGTTGTACTATTTTAAAAAAACTTTTTTTTATATATAACACATTATTTTCATCAAATTTAAAATGAGGTAACACATTACTTATAGTTTTTGATATAAATATAATTTGCTTAAATAAATTTTGGCACAATGAAAGAGAAAAATAATAAATTGATGTTTTCAAACGTTAAAAAAATTTAAATATAATATTTAAATTATTTTTAAATTATTTAAAATTTTTAAATAAATTTTTTATTTTAATTTAAAATAATTAATAATTAATTAATTTTTATTTAAATATTATTTATTATTTTGTATCATATGTATTGAAATGATATATTAATATATATGACATAATATATTACATTGATATGATGACATAAATCAACATATAAAAATAAATAAATAAATAAATAAATGAGACGAGAAAGAGTATAAAATGTATCATAATAAATAACGTAAAATTAATGTTAGTGTATTTTCAAAATTAAAGAATAATTCACATGATGGAGAGCTATCATTAATTCAATAGTTATATCACAAAAAATGACACAATATGTCTATTGGAATATAAACAAGTTTTCGTGTGAATAATTATGGTTCTTGAAAATACATGTTGAAAAGACACCAACGAAAAGTTACATGTGAAAAGTTACATTTGTAAAGTAACATGTGAAAAGCTACATGCGAAAAGTTACAATTGTAAAGTAACATGTGAAAGATTACATATGAATAGATATTGTTTCAAAGTATAAATCAAAGAGTGTGATTTATGGAATGAATAGTTATCTATTCATTAGATGTTTATTGAAACAATATCTTTTGCTCAAAAGTTGTGTTGGCAAAAAGTGTAGAGATACTTTTTAGATAAAAGAGATCTTTATGAAAAGGTTGTGACCTTGGAACATAAAGATACTTATTAGACATAAAAGATGTCTTTATGAAAAGGAAGTGTTCTTGAAGAAGAAACACTTTGAAGCCTATATAAAGGGTTTGTTGTCATCCATTTTGACACACCAAAAAATTTAGACACAATAAGCAAGTGCAAGAGAGCAAGAGAAAGTGTTTGAGTTAGAATAACAAAACACTAAAGTTTCCACCATCTACAAAAGATTCCGAATTCCTTATTATCATCTTGTTGCGGAAAGTTGGTTTTAAGGCCAAACGACTTTGCAAACTCTCGGGTGTATTTAGCGGTCTAGTTTCGTAAAGTGCAATACAAAAGTTAGACGTTGGTTTTATTATATCCTTGAGACTAGTCGCAGAATTCCCCTTTGCATACTTAATGGTGGGGGCGAATTAAGTCTTAAAGATAGACCCTTATTTAAAAGACTCACCTTGAAGTTAATTTTGTCTATTGTTAAATATCTACATAAACCCCTCAACACTAACAATTAACAATGAAAAAAATGAATTCACATTTTTCATTAAAAAAATTGGAAAAGAAAGATTTCATGTTTAGAGATACCGATTGTTGGCGACGCTGACGATGTACTCTTTTCCCCTCTTGTTGGTGCTGGACAGTAATCAAGCTTCCACTTTTTGAGAAAAACGTGGTCACCTATATTCCAAGGAAAAGACTCGGTATCTAGCCGTTTGTCCTTTTTGCCATAGACTTTGACTCGGGTGTAATAATTAACAAGTCAAGCCGACATAAAACACATTATAATTTGTTATAATAATTAAAGAGGGATCAATAATTTTAAAAGATTAAATAAAATATTTAAGTGTGATTTTTTTATTAAAATTAAAAAAATTATTAAAATTTTATTCTTCTAATATTTTGAGATTTAAAATTTTTACTTAAATTTTTACAATCAATTTCATTTAATATTTTTTAAATAAATAATTATTTATTATTTTTATTACTTGTAAAAAATTTAACAAGTGCGTTTTTTTAGATTGCATTAAATTTTTAATTTTTTTTAAGTTTTGAATAACTAAATTCATATTTTCGATTTGACATATTCAAATATTTATTATGAAGTATAAAAAATATTTATTTTTTATAATTATCTTATATTTTTTAAATAATTAATATAAAATCAACAATCTAAATTTTTAATTCAAATAAATCAACTATTACATAAAATAAAGAGAATATAACAATATACTATAAAATCTAAATTAAAGTAAAAAAGTATGCAAAGATTAAAAAAATTGTATCTAATTATTAAATGTTTATTACAAACCATAAATGAGGCTTATGGCTTTATGAAAATTACAGCATAACAAACTTCTTACGTATGTTTTGGAGGAAAATTAAAGTTAAAAAGGAAAAAAGAACAAATGAGAAAAAAAATTTAAAAGTGGATATTATAAATAGAAAAAAAATTAATTTTATATATAGAAAAAAATAGTGATTGGAAATATTAAATACATATTAAATTAGTTGATTGGAATAGGAGAAATAAATAAGAAAAAAAATAGCTAGTGAACATCATCAAATAGATATTATTGTTAGTTGATTGGAAATGGGAGAAATAGTTAAGAATTAATAGCATTGTAGGAATTGAGGAGTAACAATAAAAAATAAAAATTTATTAAGCACATAATTAAGAAAATGAAAGAATATGTCATTTTATTAATTATTTTTTACTTCTACATATTTTTAATAGTTAATGAAATAATTAGTTAAAAATTAATACGATGTGAAAGGGAGAGAAAATTAATATTTATTAGATATGAAAAAATTAATAAATTTTTTATTAATTATTTTAATTTTTATAAATTTTTAATATAATTAATTATTATATTATAAAAATATGAAACCTTTTTAAATTTAGGGCTTTGCTTGGGTGGCCTTACCAAGAGCCACTCCGATAACAACTTTTTTATTCTCAAATCTTCACTTTTAAAAAAACAAAACGTAGTAATTACAGCTTTGTTAAAATAATTAGAGATGTTATTTAGATCACAAAATTATTTGAGGAAAATAAATTTGTCAAAAATGCCATGTATACAATTGAGATCAGAGTTTTTAAACTCTACCAATAGAGTTACATAGTTTTTGTATTCATTTATCAATTAATTGATATATTGTCATTAAATTTTTCATAAATATGTTTTAATAAGATACGTGTCAATCTTTTAATGTCGATTATAAAATTTGAAAACTCTAACAACAATTTATAGCATAAATTTCAAAATAATAATAAAAAAAGGTGTAAGTCTATTTGTCATTTAAGTTTTATTAAATAAAACCATTGAAAATTTCGAAACTATTGAAATGACTATAAAGCTAAAAATTGGACAAAAACATTAAGTAATAGCATAACCACATGATTTTGAAAGTAAATTCAATAAAAATTTACGAAATTTTTAATTTTTAATAGTATGCCACATGATTTTGAATGTATAAATTCAATACTTAAATATTTTAAAACTAAAAATTTAGCATTTATTTTTATTGCCTTCAGTTGAGGGTCTCGGCCTGGAAAAGTTGATCACAGTGCTTATTCGTGTCGAATGGATATTTTTGTAATTCGGGTATAGGGACGGTTTAGATATGTCCATGGACCGGATTATCCACCTAGACATGTAGGCCCGACCCGCTTTAGACCAGTGCTTGTGATCGACGGTTTGGCAAAATTGCTTATTTTTATTCGATTTTAATAGAAAAGTATAGATATAAATTTAATATTATTATTTTAATAATCAAACACAATGTAGATGGGTGGGCCGTCTCAGGCTCGATCTTATCTTTCCATGGCGTCAGCCCACATGGAGAAAACAGGTTTCGCCATTATTTATAGAGAAGATATTGAGAGGTACAGGGTTTAACTGATAATACATAGAAGGAGATTATTGAAGACATTTTATGCCTGAGCTTTATTTCCCAAAATTAAAGCCCTGGAAAGGTTAGGGGCAATCACCCTGGAAAGGAGTATTACACTTCTTTGGGGGCTTAGGGATGCATGAAGTAAATGGTCTGCCACGGCATGGTACTGCTGCTGGAGGTCTGTTCCCTGTTACAGGGGTTCCACTTCCACTTCCCCCACCACCTTTAGAACCTACAAATGTTATGAGAATATTAAAGAAGATGATTTTCACGTTATCCTAAAAGTTCATTTCTGTTGAATTTCGTAATAAATACAAGAATTTTTATTAAAATAAATAAATAAATCAAATCTTTATTTGTTTCAAGATTAATTTAAATCTAAAAGTATTAAGATAGAATCATAAATTCTAACGATTATGATATTATGGATTAGTGGAAGTTACAGCAGTACATATATTTAGAAAAAAGTTATTAAAATATATGGAGGAAGTATGTGTGTTTTGTTTTATATCCAGTTTTCATATAACCCAAATATATACATGCAATGTACTAGTGATTATAATACAGGCGAGAAAATAAAACTAGTGCACTTAGCATCTTACCAATACTTTGAGCAGCAATAGAAGAGGCGGAGAAGAGAAGGGCGGACATGAGAAGGAAGAGTGTAAGCAAGGCCTTCATGTTTGGAAGTTGAATTAATGTTGTCTTGGCCTGATATTCACTACCTCTTTACCGATATTTATAGTGCATTCATCGCAGAGGGAGGGAGTGGAAGATTTTTCTCCAGATTTATAATATATTTTCTATTATTAGGAGATGGGTTTTCCTTTGTGAATGGTATGAAAGAGAAAGCGCAGAGAAAGCCCCTCCCCAACCATCAATATTGACTAGGAAACAAGGATGGATTCAAGCTTGGTTAGTTGGAGAGCAAGTGCTTGGCATTATTTTTCCTTATACGGTTAACAACATTTATGATATTCCTACTAAATGCTCCCAAATTTAAAGAAAGAAAGAAAGAGATACTGTTGTAGACACCAATTTTGCATTATTTTAACTCACTATTTTGGGTTATTCGATAGCCCTATATATTTTGATATAGGACATTTGAGCCGCCCAAATTTGAACGGAGAAAGAAATTAAATTCCACAAGGCAATAATGCTGACTTGGTTGGCTGACGACCCTTGTCAATGCACGCATCCAAAATTTCCCACGCCTGACTTTGTTGAATCCAGCTGGAACTACCTGTCCGAGGATAACTCTTTTAAAAGTGTTCAAAAAGAAAAATTAAATTTATTTTTTTCACAAACTTATTGCATAAGTGCTGTAGGAGTAATTATTTGAAAATATTTTAATTTATTTTTATAAACAAAATCATTTATTTTATTAAACCAAATTAGAATGAAAATAAGTAAATAAAATAAAATAACCAAGAGAAAGATTAAATCAAACAGAAAAAAATATATATACATATATATATATAATTTGTACCTCCAATTTCATGAATTATTGAAAGGTGAAGTAAGAATATAAAAAAGTTATATTAAATGGAGATTTATTACTACTTGTTAGGTTTAAAGATTTTTTTTTATTTTTTTATTTAAAAATTAAAAAAGATAAACTTAAATGTTTCACCAAAATTTTGGAACATACATTTCACTGACGTCGCAATCTTGAATCTTAAAAGCCATATCCACAAAATTTGATGATCTGATTGTTTATCATATGTATATGGTACAGAATATATGACCCATCTATTAATTTGGCATTCGACATCCTTGGAACTACCAACTTAGTCTAATTTAAAGGAATAACACACTATTATATGGCTGATGCCTCTACTGCAGGAGCTCATGCATTTACTCGCTGGGGTAACACCTATGATTCTAGAAAAGTGTTTATCCTCCTATAATATCCAAAAGGACTAAAGCAACCAATGAATGCTACGAAGAATATGGTAACACTAGACAACTATATGTACATAGAGGAAGAACTGAAGATGCCATAGACATCATCAAGAGATGGACCTCCACGTTGGGAAACAGAAAAGGGACTAGAAGGGGCTGATCTGACGAGCCAAACTTAACAAAATCTCAGGCACAAGGCGTTTTCTTGGAGGTGCCAAAGCATCCTTGGCAAGAGCTTCCTCATCACCAGCATGTATCACAGCAACCAGATGGTCAAATAGATTGTCCTTTCCACCTCTTAAAGGATCCTGCATAGCAGTACTCAACTTCAGTGGAGGATACAAGGGTTTCTCAATGCCATATAAATAAATTTATCACCAATTTAGTTGCCCATGGAACTGGATTGCAGGGAAACCTTCTTCAATGCCATACCAAAGGAAAATGCAGTACTGAAAAACATTGTTTGGTGAATTGTAACATTTTTTCCGACAATTTCATGAAGCACTGAAACAGTGTATGCTCGATTCACGCGTTACAACACAATAAAAATTGTGTAACATACTTACCTAGTTCACAAGCCAACCTTCGGGGATTAATCCTTAAACATAGTTAAATTAGAAAATCACAAAAAAAAAAATTCCATCAAAAAGAGTAGTTTGGTTCAATTTGCAACTTCCAATAAAAAACCAAAAAGCGACACTAAGAAAAATGTTGAAGCCTGGTCATTTGGTAGCAAGATGACCCGATATCAATAGCGAGGAGTGCAGTTGTTGTAAAAGGAATCTAAAAGGTCAGAATG
This sequence comes from Theobroma grandiflorum, assembly GCA_036013995.1. Lineage (NCBI taxonomy): Eukaryota > Viridiplantae > Streptophyta > Magnoliopsida > Malvales > Malvaceae > Theobroma > Theobroma grandiflorum. The sequence goes on along the minus strand of CP142132.1, from coordinate 11,828,911 downwards.
AGTTTCTATAGTTCATGAAGAGAAGTCAAGACCTTGAAACTTACAGCACACGAAGTCCATTCTTCTTTCTCCTTTTTCTTTCTAGAGCAGAACCAAAACATTTTCATAAATTCAAATGAAATGAGCTGTTAATACTATCACAAAGAATGATTTACTTTACTATTTCCAAGTAAAGCTTCAAGCAGGTTGAGCTCAACTCTCAAAGATCTTCAACATAGTCAGCCCAGCATATATGTAGATTAAAAGGACCCCACATCAGGCATACTAATGAAGGTGATATGTGAAAGTGATTTTCATTTCGTTGCATATCATAGAAGTAGACACTGGATGACAGACTGCAGTAGAACAAGTAAATTAAACCTTTAATGACAATAAAAAGATAGTAATGATCACTAACCTGTAAAAACAAATCTGTATGAGATTTTCCTTCATATAGGATTAGCTCTGCATCAGCCCCTACCCCTGTCAGAGCATCTACAAAGTTTATACTGCACAGAAATGTCAATATCAGGAGAGAATGCCGCAATTTTTGAGAAAATTTGCAGTAAATCCATTGCAGTAGTAGATGACTCCATTTCACAACTTTCAATACTATTTACCTCTACAATCTAGAAATTAAAGTTATAAACTGCGTTTGAAAGGGACAGCAAGTTGGGAAACAGATGCATTACAAGCAGTATGATATCTGTTCTTCATCACATACCTTCAGTAGAGAGCACACTATCCAACAGAATTATTCCAATTACAAATCAGTATTACATAGTACCTCTTATGATTCCAAATAAAATATAGTACTGGGACTAAACAAGAGAAGGTACCTACTCATCACCTGGATGTGTAACTTGCATTTTTTTTTAGAAGTACATGCAGTTTGAAAGTAAACAAAGATATTTTACCAATAAACTTCGAGGAGTCAAAGCCAATAAGAACTTAGTTGTTAGCATTATGTCAATGGGCATTCTAACATGGCATCTGATGGTATTGAACAATCTGAAGTTCCATGGAAAAGTTTAATAGGAGGCAGAAGAGAAGCAGCATCTCTACTGCTTGGATCTTTTACTCTAACTTCAGGAGAAAATTGTTCAAAGGACTCTTCCCCTTCCATAATGCTGTAACATCGTAACAGAACTTTTGTTGGATAATAGTAAAACTGTTCATGGGAAACAAAAGGAAAATCTCAAGTGTATATAAACGTTTACCAGAAAAATATTATAGGCTGAATACCTTAAAAAGATGGAACGATAAAGGCCTCGATTGTGGAAATGATCAACCAAATTAAATAAATTGTACCTATACACACAATTTAAAAGGAAAATAAGCACATATTTATGAACAACTATCAATCTGTCAATACAATTTAAAGGGGAAATATGACCATACCATGTACAACTATAAATCAAAAGAAAAAGATTAACTTATGCCCTTAAAAATATAAAGAAAGTCCTTATCGCTTTTAGCAGCCTCACATGTATATTTTTTAGCATTTCAAGGAAGTCCTTACATTCTAGAAGTAGTGAAAGAAATTGCTCCTGCAAGCCTTGCAAGAGAGGATTGATGGTTTTCAGGTTTAGTTCTTCAGTAGAAAATGCTCAGAGCACGGTATCAAATTAAAAGATTTTCAGGTTTAGTTCTTCAGTAGAAAATGCTCAGAGCACAGTATCAAATTTAAAGATTTTCTCTTTAAGTCCTTCCTTCTTTATTGATAAATAATATACAACTTCGTAATAAAAAAACCGCCCTCATACTCAAAGAAACCTATTATTCACTTTTCTCAAACCAGTATCAGACAATTTTAACCCCATAGCTCCGCCATCTTCTCCAACCGATGCTTGCCATGGCTATGGCAATACTACTTAGCAAAGCTTTGCTATGGCTAAATTTGTATTGTCACTTCTGGATCAGGGTACCATTGCACATTACCAAATTAAATAAAAATGATAAATAAAACAGCTGTGCATTAAAACATGGATGATACACATGCAGCAATCTCATGTCACTCACCCCATTATCCAGGCTCCACCAGTCACAAACACCACAACTGGCTTTGGGCCATTACGATTTGTTGGTAAGTACTAATCCAATCTGTCAAATCATAGTCAAATGAGAAAAAGCAGCATTAATTTATGATACAAGACAAGCAAGTTCATACAATATTGGGGAGAATATAATTACCTGTGCCACATATTCACATACCTATTCCTCAGTTGATCTCCATGAACAATACTCCGGTGCACTTGACTTGAGAAAAAATAACAATATGCAACTGCAGAAGATTAAAAATTTATGCTTAACAAATCATATTCTGAAGATATTTGAAAGCGGCCTACAGGACAGTTTTCCTGGCAAACATGAACTGACATAGCTAAACTTATATTTCTGTTTCCCACCACATAATACTTATTTTTCTCTTTCATTCCACCACATAATTAATCTCTAAACTTCCTAAGTATGAAGGGAACCTAGTGCAGATGTCATTCATTCCTGGGCAAAGAGTTGCGCCATCACAATCTTCACAAACTTGACTGCAACTTTTATCACACAAGAGTATGCATCCCCATGAATTCAATTAGTGGGAGAACCAAGACAAGCAGCAGTACAGCTACAGCCAAGTCAGTGGGGTCACTTGACCCCATTGAAAATTGAAAATGCTTTTAAAAACATATACGACAGTTTAGGAAAAATTCTAGAATGTCCCACTGGAAAAGAAATATTGAGGGATCAATATATAGTTTCAAAGAACATAACGACCATATAATCCTTAATAAAAATTATTTGTATTTCTTTTTCAATAGGATCAATCTAAAACTTCTCCTAAACTATAATATATGTTTTCCAAGTTCTTTCAAGATTCATTGACTTGGCTGTAGCTCCACTACTGATTATTGCTAATTATAATTTAATTAGGAATAAGTTTCAACTTCACCACTCTTCTTAAGTATATGGACCAAATTTACCACTTTAATAAATGCAATTTCAACATTAGATTTTTAATTTGGTTCAAAAATGATCAAAAGTTAACAAAATATTCCTTCCATTTTATTTAGAGTGATAAATATGGACATTATCTCGTTTAATTATTCAAAGTTCACAACTTCATACTACAATTAGATTGCTTCTAAATTTTATTTAAATTGTCTTTCTTTTATTTAGCTAATAGATGGACATTTCAAAAGGAAATCAACATTAAAAAAACAAATTTAGGCAAAGAACTAGTCATTGCAATAATACTCAACAATGTTCAAAGCAAGGCCCCATCGAGTTAGAAAATCTTTCGGCAGATCAGAGCCACATACTGGAATTTTGATATATCATCCTTATGACCATATCAAGTACAAAGGGCTTATTTGTGAAAGGAACCTAGTTAACCACATAAAATTTTCCGTAAAGAAGTATAGCAAATGTTATAAGGTAATTTATATTAAACATTCTCTTTTCGCTGTTTGTATCTTACCTTCGAAAATTATATTATCACTATATATAAAAGTTATGCATAGAAAATTTCATATTATTATATTTTTGCATTGTGAATGATATTATGATATTAGTTTATTGAACCTACTCAAGAAAATTCCTAGCTACGCCAATAAAGACAAGTTGAGTGTTTGTGATCATTTTCTCTAATACCATAACAATTGAACCCTACGTTTGTTCTTTTAAATGCAAAAGGACGATTTATTCATTCAATAATGTTAAAAACAGAAAACCATTGTGTAATATGCTACATATATGAGCATTCGTTTCCAAGTTTCCAACACCTTCTTTTCCTTCTCCTTTTTTTAACTTATTATTATTCTTTTTCTTTTCTTTTCTTTTCTTCATTTTTTTGGCTTCTTAGATGATTTAGAAGAATCAATCTCTTGCTTAACTTTCACTTTAACCAAAACCTACTGTATTTTCACATAAAAAGAAAAAGAGAAGTAAATGACTAACAACAGGTATACAAGTTCATGCAGAAGATATAACCAATCAATAATAGAAGAATACCTTGAAGAAAACCAAGCATAAGAAGCAAAGCATAACAAGCAAGGCCAACTAATCTTGAGATCCATTGGTAGCCTACCCTGAATGAAAATTTATGATTAAAACAATATACAAAAGAATCAAGTGAAAAGCTATGTAAATAAGTTCAAGGACAATATAAAATATAACAAAAAAGAGGTAAAAAGTTTAATTATTTCTGTTGTTCATTAATTCCAACAAATTGTTTTAATAGAAAAAGAAAGGATGGCCAGCCAAAGTAAAAAAAAAAATAAAAGAAAGGATGGGGGTGCCGGCCAATGAAACAATGAAGGAAGAAATAAGAAAAAGAAAGAGATGAGGACATGACAAGTTGCTTCATCAAATAGAAAAAATTCATTTGTCTTTTATTTCCTTGCATCAGCAGGTTCTAGAGACAAGAAAAAGGAACAAGGAGTCAAAATCATTTTTAAAGCATGTGTATTAAAGGTCGGGGCTGGCCATTTGAGGAAGGAAAAGGAAGAGAGAGGTCTTGGAGAGTTAGAAACCCGAGGAGAAGAAGGAAAAAGGAAAGAAAGGATGCTTTGAAATATTTTACCCGAGAACAAGACAAAGAGAGAAATAAAAGAGATGAAAGAGAGAAAGAAGTCGGTTGTGAGTGGGAGAAGGAAAATCCGACCAAAAATCAAGGGAGAAAGAAAGAGTGTGGCGGCTGGTTTGTGAGGGCAAAAGAAAGAGTCTTGCTGCTGGTTTTGAAAGGGAGAAATGAGGGAACTTGTTGTCTATTTTGAAAGGGAAAAAGAAAGAGTCTTGCTATCGGTTTTGAGAAGGAGAAAGGAGGGAACTTACTGTCGGCATAAAGGGGAAGAAAGGAGAAAGGTGGAGAAAAAATAGCAGCTGGAGAGTTAGAAAGAAAGAGGTGAACGGTAGCCGGAGAAAGAAAGAAAGGAGAAGAAAGAGAGAAGAAATAAAAAAAAAAAAGAAACTTTTTCGTGATGGTGTGTCGGATTAAAAAATACGTTATCGATAAATAGGAATAATATATACATGCAAAATCAATAATGAAATAGTATTTTGTTATTATGAGGTGAGTAGGGTGTTTATTTTAAAAATTTTTGTAACTATATATATTTATGCATGATTTATTTTACATGTAAAAATTGTAGAAAGTATGAGTTAATAAGTTTGTGATTGTTATAATTTTTAAATGTGTTTTGAATATATATGTATAAATTATACATAAGATGCTTTAACCCGAGAAACAAGCCTTTGAAGACGATTTACATCAAAGAAAAATGTGTCTTATAATTGTGCGGTGTACGTCCATGATTATAGTGCGTTTTCATCATACGTACTATTATTTCAAAATTCATGCATGAGTTTTATGTTATAAAATTGATAATAGATTTTATCATGCCTCTATGTTAAATGCTTTGGAAATAGTTCGAAAGGAATTTCAAAGACATAATGAAATTTCAAAAATTGTTTTATAAACCAAGATATTCGAGAGTAAGCCGACTGTCACTTCGGTTAAGTGTGACCCTCGTACACGAGTGAGCTCTAGCTAAAGAACTTTTGGATCATCGACGAGTGGATAGGCATGGCGGGGGCCACGATCTATATTTTAGGTATACATGGCTAGGCCACTATTGATTTACGTGGTTGAGATCGCTTGATTCTCCAATGTCGGTCAACATCGTTAAGACTGCCATGGCATATAGAAATCCGATAGAAGCGATGCTCCTAGATGTTATTATGTGATAGAGGGACCACGGGTTTATTTCTATTCCTGCTCGAGAGTGGCATCTCTCTGGGTTTTCAAAGTCATATTTCTTGCATGGTGAAAACGAAATTATACGATTTTCTATAGCTCCCCTATTTATATTATAATAATGATGTGATTTTAACTCCTCACGTATGAGGTGATTTGTGATTTTCATATAAGTTTGAATAACATTCAATTTCATGGGAGCTTGCCTAAATCTATTGATTTGATTTGAGTAAAACGTCAATTGATTTCGACAATGAAATTCTTTTATGTACAATTGTTTTAAATCAATTTTTCAAATGATCGACTTGAATAAGGTTATTGATCTATTTTGGAGTGGAAACTTTTATCTACCTTGGTTAATTTACCGCTTGAAATGATTACAATTAAGAAATTTTCGGTTTTTCGTGTAAGGCATAAACTTCTTTTGAAATATATGGTTTTTATAATCTTGCATTTTTAATATTTAAAATTATCTGCGTGATACTTGTTTTCCATCTATGTCCTACTCACGGAGCCGATGATCACTGAATCTATGAGATTCACACCCCTTTATTTTCTTTTTGACAAATAGGGATCGACTTAACGTGTAATCATCGACACGTATGGTCAACTACGGATAGGTAAAAATATCTCTTAGCATTTTATCCTAAGTCGCTCTATTGTTAGAAGTCGAGTCATAGCACTTTGTTTATTAAGTTGTAAACGGATATTGATTTTGATATAAGAAAATAATAAGAGATTGTGGATTTCAATGTATATACTTGTGAATCAATTATTCAAAGGTTGAATTGATTATTATGTTTATGGTTCAAGTCATGATATGAAGGTATATTGTTTCAAATATCAATATGGAACGGTGATTATATATAGTGAATTAACAGACATTTCTAGTAAGACTTGTTTGAGACTTGATGGGTCTTTTTCAAATGTCTCAAATGCCAGTAGCGACCAAGAAGCGGTCGTTACAAGGTTAAACCTAGATCAAGTCTCGCAATTTTAATTTTTAAATTGAACCTATTTTGAGATAGGTCGAGTTTAGATTCAGTCTAAGAATTCTAAGATTTTTAAATTAAACTTGTTTTCAGATATGTTGAACCTAGATTAAGTTTAGGAACTTCAATTGTTTAAATTAAACTTTCTTTAACATAGATCAAACACAATGTCTACATCTTTGCTTTATTCCTGATTCTCAAGAATGTACAAAGAAAAGCAACTGTAAACATCTATACCCATAGATCCCAAATAAAAATAATAATAATAAATAATAAATAATAAATAAAATAAATAAATCACTATTCAAAAAAAACAAATATGAAACACATGCTTGGCCTCCATAATCAATAGCCGACACAAAGCATTTAATTCCGCTTGGGCAACCAGATTTGGGTCACCTTTGGTTGCTTCCCATAGATTTTCTTCGATTTAGAGCCCCTCACTTGTAAAATCATGCTCAAAAGTGCATGATTTCACTTTCTGATTGTCCAAAAACTTGGACAATCAGGTTTATAAAAACCCTCAAAATTTTTTATTTTGGAAGAAGGCCGAATTGAAAAATACCAAGGAGGTCGAATTGCAAAAAACTAAAAGGGCTGATTTACAAAGCAAACAAAAATCCCTAAAAACCCTAGACATAGAGCAGCCAAAAAAACCTCGCAACTAAAAACCCTAAAACAAAACCAAAAAATCCTAGCTTTTCACTCTAGCAACTAGTGAAATACCCAACAAATCACAAAAAGAAAACCTTATACTCTACCAGTATAATATCCTAACCACAATAAAAACAAAACAGAAGCTAAAAAATTTGAAAATCGATAAAGGGTAGGTTTTCTAGGTTGCAAATGGGTTAGAGATTTGGTGGCTGTTTGATTGGAGTAAAAGGATGAATCTTGGGGTGGATAAGGTTTCGGTGGTATGCTTTGGGCTACCAATCATTGGTTGAGAAAGAGAAAGGGTGAAAGCTTTTGGGGTATTAAAGAGAAGAGGAGAGAACTGTAGCTAGTTGAGAGAGAAAGTGAAGAGGGAAAATAAGAAAAAAGGAGAAAGAAGGGTTTAAATACTTAGGCTTGAGGCTAAAACGACACCGTTTGGGCAAAATACTTGAATCTCAGGATCAATGCCCAAAACGATGCTGTTCAAGGGAAAGAATTGAGAACCAAACGGTGCGTTTTGTAAGGAGTTTGGTAGGCCAAGGCAGCAAGCTTATCTTATTCTTCACATGCTAAATCTTGGGTTGTTCTTAGCCCAAGCAAGTATGGGCTCCTTTGGACTTTGTTGCTTGAGTTATTTTATTGGGATGAACTATATTGTTTATTATGTTTGGTGGGGCATTTAATTTGTTAGCTTAATTTTAATTGGGCTCTCATATTTATAAGGTTTGTTTTTTTGTAATAAAAGTTAGTGATTAAAATAAATTAAAAACAATAGGTAAGATAATAATAATAATTGAGAGCATAGGTCTATGTACAAATATTTATTTTAGGGTAAAAAAACAGAAAATTATAGATAGAAAAATAATAGATAAATATTTGGTTGTGAAAAATAAATAAAATATCTAGTAAACAATTTTATAAATCTAGGTAGGTAAAAAAAAAAAGAATATATGTACATATATATAAAACAAAATATATGTAGTCATAAAATAATAATGATGAGTTCAATTAAAATATAGGAGTGAATATTTAGTTATAAGAAAATAGGTATAAAAAACAATAATAAAATAAAAAGGAAAAAATAATATTTAGTTAATAGTTAAGAAAGTAGGACACATATGTAAGTGAAAAATGTACATACATATTATTATTGATGGTGAGAATATCCAATTATACCAATGATGGAATGTTCATCCTGAATGTGAGAAATCGCAATCTCGAATGTATTCTTCTAGGTTAGAGATTTTAATTAAGATCCCACCAGTATGATGGAAGGGGTTTAATTTTGAGTCTTGATATTTATAATCATAAGTAAATGAAAAACGCATTAACTTAATTGCCAATATAGAAACGAAAAGAAATAATGAAGTAATGATAATAATAAATATAATAATAATAGATACAAAAGGGAATAGATAAAATATATGTAGTTTTAAAAATATAGGATTATATAAAATAATAATGTTAATGATGATAAACAAATAGTAAAAGATAAAAGTTTCAGAGATAGTAAATTCAAAATAATAATGAATGTGACTAAAATATAAAAGGTAAATATATATATAATCATAAAAAAATAGATTTATGTGAGAAGATGGCAAAATAGTAAGTCAAAAAAGAAAATAGGTTAGGTTAATAAAAATTAAGGAAAAAAGTTGAGAAATGTATGCATAGATAATAATAATTCTACAATAAAATTTTTGGTTAAAGAAATAACATTTAGGTGAAAGGAAAATATATTTAGCCAAATAAATCAATTCTTAAACATATAAAAATATGTAATAAAATAAAATTATATAAAAATAAAAGATTTATTCATGATATATATATATATAAAGAAAAATAATAAAAAGGAAATCTTAAAAAAATAGCAAGGGAGTTATGAGAAGGTTAAGAAACAAATATTAAGGTTCATAGGCACATCACACATCATCATTGTACTGTTAAATGGCATGGCATGTAGTCATATTTTGTATACGAGTATAGGCTCTGATGATGGGACTTTTCGAGAGAAATTGCGAATGCTAGTTTCTTTGATAAATTTCCTACATGAAAAAAAACTTCTGAGTCCCACTAGTACGATGGGTTGGGTCAAAGAAATATTCTTATTAAAAAGCTTTTGCTCGTAATAAGTTTACATTCACAAAAAATATTATTTTCAATTGTGACTGATTACCCCGATGACGAGATTTACTCGTTAAACTTGCGAAGGCAAGTTTCTTTGGTAATTCCCTAGGTGAGAGAATATCCCTGAATCCCATCAATATGATGGGCGAATTTAAAAATATGCTCAAAAAAAGATTTTCGTTTGGTATTATTTGAAATTTTTACCATGCATTTCGTAATTGCATTATGCGCACGTCACATTTGTAAAATTGAATAAAAGGTTTTAATTTGATAATAAAATAAAGAATAAAGTAAACAAACAATAATTAGGAAAACATAAGAATAAAATCGATGGTTTAAGATAACATATAATTAAGTGGTACTGTTCGTGGAACGGGTGCCACGAGAGTGCTAATCCTTTCATGTGTGTAACCGTACTCCTGAACTCAACTCTGAATATTTGTAGACCAGTTTATCATTATTTCAACGAACTTAAAAATCAATTTAAGATTTTGTTGAATAGAACCAATTTAATAGGTAACCAATTGCACCTAGATAAAAAAGATTGATGACGACCCCTTAAATTTTTCACAGCCAGCAGTCGGGTTCCTAGACTTGAACGTTACGACACTCAAATGTAATTTAGATAATAAAAAAAAAATTTAAAATAATTTTAAAAAAAATATCTAAGTATACTCTGAAATTAAAGTTAGATGATTGTCATATATTCATTTATCGATTAATTGATATATGATTATTGATATTCATAGATACGTCAATTTTTTAATTTCGATTATAACATTTGAAAATTTTTATGACAATCTATAGGATGGTTTTCAAATATCAAAAGAAAGAAATGTAAATCTATTTGTCATTTAAGTTTTCTTAGATAAAACTAGTGAAAAATTTGAAACAATGTAAAACTAAAAATTCGATAAAAATTTTAAGTAATAGTATACCACATGATTTTGAAATTAAATTCAATAAAAATTTACTGAATGTTTAATTTTTAATAGCAATACCACATGATTTTGAAAATATAAATTCAATATTAATATTTTAAAACTAAAAATTTGACATTTACTTTTATCGCCTTCAGTTGAGGTTAATCATGGATAGGTGGAAATGTTTTACGCACCGTGCATGGTGAGTGGTGCTTTGATATGCTTTTTCCGTGAGTATGGCACTTTCATGGTGTTCTGCGTTAATGACCAGTGCAGGCTTTTTTGTCATGGTCAGAGGACCCGATGCGGTCCTATGGCTCTACATCTGCAGGTGCTGAATTTTTTTTTTTCTGGATGCTTCTTCCATTATGAGTTCTTACGCTGCATGTGTTGTAAATTTTTATTATTGACCACCGCTACTTTAACCAATGAAAGTTAATCAAAGTAAAAAAGTTATTTAATTTAAAATAAAAATGTAAAAACTTAATTGAATTGAAAGTATGGATATTGTATTTGAACATTTGATTCTTAGTGTATGATCTTTTATAGAGTAAAATTTAAATCTCTTTTCTTCAATTTAAAAAAATATAAATACTTAATTGATTTTTTTTATATAATTTAAGATTTTTTTTAAAGGAAGATAATATTATTATCAACAAGAAAGAAATTTTGAAAAAAATCAGAATATAATTTAAAATTTTATTTAAATATTATGTCCAAATTTATATACATCATTATTGGGCTGTAAGTTATTCTGAAAAGATCTTTCTTTGAGATATGGCTCCAAGCATATTCCATTTTTTGGGGTGTCTATTGCCCCTTTAAATTTCATATAAAACGGTTTGTGAATACTCATCTCAAATACTTTTAGAGACACAATTTTGGAGGATAACTGATGGGACGACCATGATTGTATCCAAAAGCTTTGGGGATGATCCTCTGAGACGCAATTTTGGAGAATAACTGAAGGAGATGACCACGCTTTGAGGACGATTTTGCAACTTTTCTCAAATTTTGCAGTGAGTGAAAGATAATGAGAGGTATGAAAAAGAAATGCAAAGTAATTGCTGGAGTACCTTTATCTTTATTTTCCTTTTTGGTTGACCAGTGACCTCTTGTTGGTTGCATGCTGTTGTTGTGTTTTCCTGATTTTGGATGGCTTGAGTCATTTATTTATTCTCTTGTGCTTTTAGATGATTCGTGTCCTTATGGGACTGCTCCTTTTGATGGCTCGGTTGCTCAGATTCTCTGCTCCCTTGATGGAATGGACTCCTCTGACTTTGTGCCTTGTCTGTGTTGTAAGTTGATGATTCTGAGTTGATATATTATGCTCTTGTCTGTGGATGAGTGTTCTGTTTTTCTTCGCAACCTGTACCCTTACAGGAGGTGTACAGGTTTTTGGGTTCGTACAGATCTCATGGTCGGTGTTGAGCTGTGAATTCCTTTGTGTTGCTCATTGCTGAGCTCCTGATGGGATGGGGGCTTTTGATATTTTTGGGCCCTCTTTTTTTGATCCCCTCAGGTTGTTGAGAGTAGTAACATGCAGCCCCAAGTCTGTCTTTTTCTCCTCTTCCATGCTTGCCGCAGCATCTTTTTTATCAGGTGGAATGAATATACATAGTTGCTTTTCAAAAAAAAAATCTCTCTTACTTATTTTTATTATGGTTTTTGCGCATAAATAAGTTATTATCTGCAGTTTTTTTTTTTCACTTTCATAAATTTTATTTTTTTCTTATGTTTTACATATACATAAACCTTATAACAACGTGTATAAAATAAATATGTTAAATTTAACGTAAAATTTAATAGAATAACTTTTTGGTTGTATCACAGATATTAAAATTACAAAAGCAAACGATTAAGGCTTAACATAAAAACAAATCTTAGGCTAAAGCATATTGGTCCCCTTGAGCTAAAATTCCTGCTCCGACCCTGTATATATAGAAGTGAAGAACTCGCTATGAGTAAAACATAGAACAAACCACGCTACATCGTTTTACAGTGAAGTAACTAAAGCAAATCACATTTTATAATCCATTTCACCAGCTACTTATTCCTGCAAGGACATGGAGAGTCCCTTGGTACATAAATCGGACAAGTTCTACATCCCGCCGGAGCAGCAAGTGTTCCTCTAGTTCGTGGTGTGGGCACGTTGCATACATAATATTTACCTTCCTTGTGGCATGATGTGTGATATGTCTTACCAGTGCCAGAATATTTAGTGCCAGGATTCACAGGAAACCTATTGCTAGCACCATTATGTTCCACTGCAGCATGTTTTAAAATGGGTCAAATGAAATTCATGAATGGATGAATTTGGTCTTCCATTTATGTGATTAAAAATCTTTATGTATATAAAAAAAATACTTATGTTATAAGCAACTTTAAAAGGAATCTCCATTTGGTGAAAGAGACGTTAATTAAATTAGCAAGTTGTTGTTAGCACTAGTGTGTATCTAAGAAGAGAGAATAATACAAACGAAATCGTCTTACCAATATGAAGTTCTCGAGCTGAAAAAGCGAAGGGAAAGAGCAAAACAGAGGACAAGAGGAAACAGATAAAGAGGAAGGCCTTCATTTTGAAGAAGACCTTTCGTGCAAGCTTGGGTCCCTTCGGTGCAATATTTTATTTGAAAATTATGACTTTACCGGGAGGTTTCGTTTGGGTTTCTTTCAAAAATAAAAAATAAAAAAAAGGAGGTTTCGCTGGGGTGTCAAGGGACGGGCTTTGTAATCACCACTGCACTCACTCAGTGGCACAGGTTAAGGTTATTTATTGTACTATTTTAAAAAACATTATTCAAAATGAGGTAACACATTACTTATAGGTTTTGCTGTAAATATAATTTAAAGTCTAAATATAACTTGCTTAAATAAATTTTGGCACAATGAAAGAGAAAAATAATAAATTGATGTTTTCAAACGTTAAAAAAATTTAAATATAATATTTAACTTATTTTTAAATAAATTTTTTATTTTAATTTAAAAAAATTTAATAATTAATAATTGATTAATAGTTATTAAAATATTAATTATTATTTTATATCATATGATATTAAAATGATATATTAATATATATGACATAATATATTACATTGATATGATGATATAAATCAAAATATAAAAATAAATAAATAAAGAAATGAGACGAGAAAGAGTATAAAATATATCATAATAAATAACGTAAAATTAACAGTGAAAAAAATGAATTCACATTTTTCATTAGAAAAAAAAAAAGAAAGATTCCATGTTTAGAGATAACGTTTGATGGCGACGCTGACGGTGTACTCTTTTCCCCTCCTGTTGGTGCTGGACAGTAATCAAACTTCCACTTTTTGAGAAAAAGGCGGTCACATATATTCCAAGGAAAAGACTCGATATCTTTCCATTTCTCCTTTTGGCCATAGACTTTGACTCGGGTGTAATAATTAGCAAGTCAAAGGAGCCGACATAAAACACATTATAATTTATTATAATAATTAAAGAGGGATCAATAATTTTAAATGATTAAAAAAAATATTTAAGTGTGATTTTTTTATTAAAATTTTATTTTTTTATAATTTGAGATTTAAAATTTTTACTTAAATTTTTATAATCAAATTCATTTAATATTTTTTAATAATGTATTATTTATTATTTTTATTACTTGTAAAAAATTTAACAAGTGCATTTTTTTAGATTGCATTAAATTTTCAATTTTTATTTTTTAAGTTTTGAATAACTAAATTCATATTTTTTATTTGACATGTTCAAATATTTATTATGAAGTACAAAAAATATTTAATTATTATAACTATCTTATATTTTTTAAATAGTTAATATAAAATCAACAATCTAAATTTTTAATTCAAATAAATCAACTATTACATAAAATGAAGAGAATATAACAATATACTATAAAATTTAAATTAAAGTAAAAAAGTATGCAAAGATTAGAACAATTATATCTAATTGTTGAATGTTTATTACAAATCATAAATGAGGTTCATGGGTTTATGAAAATTACAGTATAACAAACTTCTTTCGTATATTTTGAAAGAAAATTAAAGTTAAAAAGAAAAAAGAGCAAATGAGAAAAAAAATTCAAAAGTGGATACTATAAATTTAAAAAATTAATTTTATATACAAAAAAATAGTTATTGAAAATATTAAATACATATTACATTAGTTGATTAGAATAAGAGAAATAAATGAAAAAAAAATAACTATTGAACATCATAAAATAGATATTATTGTTAGTTGATTGGAAATGGGAAAGATAGTTAAGAATTAATAGCATCATAAGAATTGATAAGTAATAATAAAAAATAAAAATTTATTAAGCACATAATTAAAAAAATAAAAAAATATGTTATTTTATTAATTATTTTTAACTTTTACATATTTTCAATAGTTAATGAAATAATTAGTTAAGAATTAATACTATGTGAAAGGGAGAGAAAATTAATATTTATTAGATATGAAAAAATAAATAAATATTTTATTAATTATTTTAATTTTATAAAATTTTAATATAATTAATTATTATATTATAAAAATATGAAACCTTTTTAAATTTAGGACTGTGCTTGGGTGGCCTTACCAAGAGCCACTCTGATAATAACTTTTTTATTCTCAAATCTTCACTTTAAAAAGAACAAAACATACAAGTTATAGTTTTGTTAAAATAATTGGAGATGTTGTTTAGATCACAAAATTATTTTAGGAAAATAAATTTAACAAAAATGTCAAGTATACGCTTGAGATCAAAATTTTTAAACTCTACCAATAGAGTTACATAGTTTTTGTATTCATTTATCAATTAATTGATATATTATCATTAAATTTTTTATAAATATATTTTATTAAGATACGTATCAATTTTTTAATTTCGATTATAAAATTTGAAAACTCTAACAACAATTTATAGGATAATTTTCAAAATAAAAAAAAAGTGTAAATCTATTTGTCATTTAAGTTTTATTAGATAAAACCATTGAAAATTTCGAAACTATTGAAATGGCTATAAAGCTGAAAATTGGACAAAAACTTTAAGCAATAGCATAACCACATGATTTTAAAAGTAAATTCAATAAAAATTTACTAAATTTTTAATTTTTAATAGTATACCACATGATTTTGAATGTATAAATTATTTAAAACTAAAAATTTAGCATTTATTTTTATTGCGTTCTGTTGAGGGTTGCCTCTCCGATTGGAAAAGTTAGTCAGAGTACTTATTAGTGCCCAATGGATATTTTTGTAATACAGGTATAGGGACGGTTTAGATATGTCCATGAACCGGATTATCCACCTAGACATGTAGGCCCGACTCGCTTTAGACCAGTGCTTGAGATCGACGGTTTGGCAAAATTGTTTATTTTTATTCGATTTTAATAGAAAAGTATATATATAAATTTAATATTATTATTTTAATAATCAAACACAATGTTTATTCCAAAAAAAAAAAAATCAAACACAATGTAGATGGGTGGGCCGTCTCAGGCTCGATCTTATCTTTCCATGGCGTCAGCCCACATGGAGCACACAGGTTTCGCCATTATTTATAGAGAAGATATTGAGAGGTACAGGGTTTAACTGATAATACATAGGAGGAGATAATTGAAGACATTTTATGCCTGAGCTTTATTTCCCAAACTTAAAGCCCTGGAAAGGTTAGGGGCAATCACCCTGGAAAGGAGTATTACACTTCTTTGGGGGCTTAGGGATGCATGAAGTAAATGGTCTGCCACGGCATGGTACTGCTGCTGGAGGTCTGTTCCCTGTTACAGGGGTTCCACTTCCACTTCCCCCACCACCTTTAGAACCTACAAATGTTATGAGAATATTAAAGAAGATGATTTTCATGTTATGCTAAAAGATCATTTCTGTTGAATTTCGTAATAAATACAAGAATTTTTATTAAAAAAAATAAATAAATCTAATCTTTATTTGTTTCAAGATTAATTTAAATCTAAAACTATTAAGATAGAATCACAAATTCTAACTATTATGATATTATGGATTAGTGAAAGTTACAGCAGTACATATATTTAGAAAAAAGTTATTAAAATATCTGGAGGAAGTATGTGTGTTTTGTTTTATATCCAGTTTTCATATAACCCAAATATATACATGCAACGTACTAGTGATTATAATACAGGCGAGAAAATAAAACTAGTGCACTTAGCATCTTACCAATACTTTGAGCAGCAATAGAAGAGGCGGAGAAGAGAAGGGCGGACATGAGAAGGAAGAGTGTAAGCAAGGCCTTCATGTTTGGAAGTTGAATTAATGTTGTCTTGGCCTGATATTCACTACCTCTTTACCGATATTTATAGTGCATTCATCGCAGAGGGAGGGAGTGGAAGATTTTTCTCCAGACTTTATAATATATTTTCTATTATTACGTGAAGGGTTTTCCTTTGTGAATGGCATGAAAGAGAAAGCGCAGAGAAAGCCCCTCCCCAACCATCAATTTTGACTAGGAAACCAGGATGGATTCAGGCTTGGTTAGTCGGCGAGCCAGTGCCTGCATTTTTGTTCTTATGCGGTTAACAACATTTATGATATTCCTACTAAATGCTCCCAAATTTAAAGAAAGAAAGAAAGAAAGAGATACTGTTGCGGAAAGAGAGACTTTCATTTCTTTATTGCGGAAAGAAACCCACTTATTGCGGGAAGAGAGATTTTCATTTCTTTATCCTTCTGGATTATTTGTTTTCTGGAATGCTTACAATTTTGATTAAAGACATTTGAGCCGCCCGAATTTGAACGGAGAAAGAAATTAATTCCACAAGGCAATAATGCATGACTTGGTTGGTTGACTACCCTTGTCAATGCACGCATCCAAAATTTCCCACTCATGGCCTTGTTTGATCCAGCTGGACGTACCTGTCCGAGTATAACTGCTTTAAAAGTGTTAAAAAAGAAAAATTAAATTTATTTTTTTCACAAACTTATTGCATAAGTGCTGTAGGAGTAATTATTTGAAAATATTTTAATTTATTTTTATAAACAAAAACATTTATTTTATTAAACCAAATTAGAATTGGAAAATAAGTAAATAAAATAAAATAACCAAGAGAAAGATTAAATCAAACAGAATATATATATATATATATATATAATTTGTACCTCCAATTTCATGAATTATTGAAGGGTCAAGTAAGAATATAAAAAAGTTTTATTAAATGGAAATTTATTACTACCTGTTAGGTTCAAAGATTTTGATTTTGATTTTTTCATTTAAAAATTAAAAAAGATAAACCTAAATGTTTCACAAAAACTTTGAAACATAAATTTCACTCACGTTGCAATCTTGAATCTTAAAAGTTATATCCACAAAATTTGATGATCTGATCGTTTATCATATGTATATGGTACAGAATATATGACCCATGTACTAGTTTGACATTCGACATCCTTGGAACTACCAACTTAGTCTAATTTAAAGGAATAACGCACTATTATATGGTTGATGCCTCTACTGCAGGAGCTCATGCATTTACTCGCTGGGGTAACACCTATGATTTTATAAAATTGTTTATCCTCCTATAATATCCAAAAGGACTAAAGCAACCAATGAAATTTTTCCTACATGAAAAAAAAACTTCTGAGTCCCACCAGTACGATGGGTTGGCTCGAAGAAATATTTTTATTAAAAAGCTTTTGCTTGTAATAAGTTTGCATTCACAAAAAATATTATTTTCAATTGTGGCTGATTACCCCGATGATGAGATTTACTCGTTAAACTTGCGAATGAGAGTTTCTCTGGTAATTCCCTAAATAAGAGAATATCTTGGGATCTTATCAATATGATGGACGAATTCAGAAAATATGCTTAATAAAAGGTTTTCATTTGGCATTATTTGGATTTTTTGTCATGCATTTCATAATTGCGTCATGCGTACGTCACACTTGTAAGACTGAATAAAATGTTTTAATTAAATAATAAAATAGAGAATAAAGTAAACAAACAATAATTAGGAAAACATAAAAATAAAATCAATGGTTTAAGATAACATATAATTAAGTGGTACTGTTTGTGGAACGGGTGCCATGGGAGTGCTAATCTTTCTATATGCGTAACCATACTCCTGAACTCAACTTTGAATATTCGTAGACTAGTTTATCGTTCTTTCGACGGACTTAAAATCAATTTAAGATTTTGTTGAATAAAACCAATTTAATAAGTGGCCAATTGCACCTAGATAAAAAAGATTGATGGCAACCCCTTAAATTTTTCACAACTAGCGGTTGGGTTCTCAGACTCGAACGTTACGACACTCAGATGTAATTTAAATAATAAAAAAAATCTTAAAAAATAATTTTATAAAAAATATCTAAGTATACTCTGAAATTAAAGTTAGATGATTGTCATATATTCATTTATCGATTAATTGATATAGGATTATTGATATTCATAGATACGTCAATTTTTTAATTTCAATTATAACATTTGAAATTTTTTATGACAATCTATAGGATGATTTTTAAATATCAAAAGAAAGAAATGTAAATCTATTTGTCATTTAAGTTTTCTTAGATAAAACTAGTGAAAAATTTGAAACTAATATAAAACTAAAAATTCGATAAAAATTTTAAGTAATAGTATTGTAACACCTCGTATTTTTATTAGACGCAAATAAGACTTTATTGATCAAACGAGTGATCAATTAACGTGAATTGACGTGCCAAGGAACTGTAAAGCCCGACCCTATTTTATCTGTGACATGTCATTCACATGCATTGGATAGCATGTTTGCATATTGAATTGTTCCGAAAAACTAGTTAAATGACTATATTGCCCCTAATAATATCATTGAGTCGAATAAGCCTCGAACTAGTTCAAATAGGAATTTTAAGGTGAAATTGAAGATTTCACAGTCCAGGGATTACTCAAAATAGTGATTTGGAGTTCGAGGTTCTGTTTAGAGTCAATCTGAAAGATTGACCGATTAGGAACAAAACGGTCATTTTGTCATTTAATGACAAAATGGAGATTTTCATTAAAGGTTTTGATCACTTTTGATTAGGATTAATCATTTGAAGTATAATATGATTTATTGGAGCATAAAATGAAATTGCCAATGATAAATTTAATTTCTCGAAAGTTTTGAAGCACAAAAGTAAAATAGTAATTTTGCCATTAAAGGTCAAAACGGAAATCTTTAGAGAAGATTTTGGCCCATTGGATTAAGATTTATCAATATTAGTGATATTTGAGGTTGGAAAATAAAAATAATGTAATTTCAGTACTTTTTGGAGTATAGGGGTAAAATTGTAATTTTATCACCCGAGGATGAAAATTTAATTTTCGAGAGGATTTGGATCAAATTTGAGAAATTGGAGAATGGTATGAGTATGAGGAGTGAAAAATATGCATTTTGGTAAATTTTTAATTTTTGGGGTAAAAATGTAATTTTGTAATTTTTGAAGTATAAACCTAAATGTTTCACCAAAACTTTGGAATATACATTTCACCCACATCGCAATCTCGAATCTTAAAAGTCATATCTACAAAATTTGATGATCTGATCGTTTATCATATATATATGGTACAGAATATATGACCCAGGTACTAGTTTGGCATTCGACATCCTTGGAACTACCAACTTAGTCTAATTTAAAGGAATAACGCACTATTATATGGCTGATGCCTCTACTGCAGGAGCTCATTCATTTACTCGCTGGGGTAACACCTATGATTCTAGAAAATTGTTTATCCTCCTATAATATCCAAAAGGACTAACGCAACCAATGACTGCTAGGAAGAATATGGTAACACTAGACAACTATATGCATATAGAGGAAGAACTGAAGATGCCATAGACATCATCAAGAGATGGACCTCCACGTTGGGAAACAGAAAAGGGACTAGAAGGGGCTGATCTGACGAGCCAAACTTAACAAAATCTCAGGCACAAGGCGTTTTCTTGGAGGTGCCAAAGCATCCTTGGCAAGAGCTTCCTCATCACCAGCATGTATCACAGCAACCAGATGGTCAAATTGATCGTCCTTTCCACCTCTTAAAGGATCCTGCATAGCAGTACTCAACTTTAGTGGAGGATACAAGGGTTTCTCAATGCCATATAAATAAATTTATCACCAAGTTAGTTGCTCAAGGAACTGGATTGCAGGGAAACCTTCTTCAATGCCATACCAATGGAAAATGCAGTACTGAAGAATTGTAACATTTTCTCAGACAATTTCATGAAGCACTGAAACAGTGTATGCTCAATTCACGCATTACAACACAATAAAAATTGTGTAACATGCTTACCTAGTTCACAAGCCAACCTTCGGGGATTAATCCTTAAACACAGTTAAATTAGAAAATCACAAAAAAAAAAAAAATTCCATCAAAAAGAGTAGTTTGGTTCAATGTGCAACTTCCAATAAAAACCAAAAAGCTACACTAAGAAAAATGTTGAAGCCTGGTCATTTGGTCGAAAGATGACCCGATATCAATAGTGAGGAGTGCAGTCGTTGTTAAAGGAAACTAAAATGTCAGAATGAGTTTCTATAGTTCATGAAGAGAAGTCAAGACCTTGAAACTTATAGCACACGAAGTCCATTCTTCTTTCTCCTTTTTCTTTCTAGAGCAGAACCAAAACATTTTCATAAATTCAAATGAAATGAGTTGTTAATACTATCACAAAGAATGATTTACTTTACTATTTCTAAGTAAAGCTTCGTGCAGGTTGAGCTCAACTCTCAAAGATCTTCAGGAAAATAATTAAAATCTTATGTTCAACTTAACCCAAGTTCAACATAGTCAGCCCAGCATATATGTAGATTAAAAGGACCCCACATCAGGCATCCTAATGAAGGTGATATGTGAAAGTGATTTTCATTTAGTTGCATATCATAAAAGTAGACACTGGATGACAGACTGCAGTAGAACAAGTAAATTAAACCTTTAATGACAATAAAAATATAGTAATGTTCACTAACCTGTAAAAACAAATCTGTATGAGATTTTCCTTCATATAGGATTAGCTCTGCATCAGCCCCTACCCCTTTCAGAGCATCTACAAAGTTTATACTGCACAGAAATGTCAATATCAGGAAAGAATGCGCAATTTTTGAGAAAATTTGCAGTAAATCCATGGCAGTAGTAGATGACTCCATTTCACAACCTTCAATATTATTTACCTCTACAATCTAGAAATTAAAGTTATAAACTGCGTTTGAAAGGAACAGCGAGTTGGGAAACAGATGCATTACAAGCAGTATGATATCTGTTATTCATCACATACCTTCAGTAGAGAGCACACTATCCAACAGAATTATTCCAATTACAAATCATTATTACATAATACCTCTTATGATTCCACATAAATATAGTACTGGGACTAAACAAGAGTAGGAACCTACTCATCACCTGGATGTGTAACTTGCATTTTTTTTTTAGAAGTACATGCAGTTTGAAAGTAAACAAAGATATTTTACCAATAAACTTCGAGGAGTCAAATCCAATAAGAACTTAGTTGTTAGCATTATGTCAATGGGCATTCTAACCTGGCATCTGATGGTATTGAACAATCTGAAGTTCCATGGAAAAGTTTAATAGGAGGCAGAAGAGAAGCAGCATCTCTACTGCTTGGATCTTTTGCTCTAACTTCAGGAGAAAATTGTTCAAAGGACTCTTCGCCTTCCATAATGCTGCAAAATCGTAACAGAACTTTTGTTGGATAATAGTAAAATTGTACATGGGAAATAAAAGGAAAATCTCAAGTATATATAGATGTTTACCAGAAAAATATTATAGGCTGAATACCTTAAAAAGATGGAACGATACAGGCCTCGATTGTGGAAATGATCAACCAAATTAAATAAATTGTACCTATACACACAATTTAAAAGGAAAATAAGCACATATTTATGAACAACTATCAATCTGTCAATACAATTCAAAGGGAAAATATGACCATACTATGTACAACTATAAATCAAAAGAAAAAGATTAACTTATGCCCTTAAAAATATAAGGAAAGCCCTTAGCAGCCTCACATGCATATTTTTTAGCATTTCAAGGAAGTCCTTACATTCCAGAACTAGTGAAAGAAAATGCTCCTGCAAGCCTTGCAAGAGAGGATTGATGGTTTTCAGGTTTAGTTCTTCAGTATCAAACTAAAAGATTTTCACCAGGTGTTGGCAAGTTGATAATTATCAAAATGAAGGATCACAGGAAAATTCAGTTTTAGCTAATTTCGAATGATGTCTTTCTTTCACGAGGCAAAAGTTAGTGTGTGATAACTAAGTTACACTCCTTTCTGGTAACCATACTGACAAGTAGGAAGTAAACTGTACTCTTTTTTATATGATTGGTTTTGACTTTTTCAATATACATTTTTAGTTTTGTTGCTGAGAAAAAAAATATTTTTGTTTTGTTTTTTACAAGGTTTATTTGGCTTTTTCCATACAACCAAAGTTATTTTCTTTGGGGGATATATAACTATAGTTCTATCAGTTAAAATTTTAGAAATGATGAAATTAAACTTAAATTTCTTTGTGGGGGGAACAATGTGTACCAATTACTAAATCGATCATCCCATTTCGTAAAATTTTATTATAGATATGATTTGAATAGCTTTAAATACAATAATACAAGAACTTTTATGCCAATAAACTTTAAACTAATTTATTATTTTTAAATATAAAATTAATTATATAATAATAAATTATTACTATTTAATTATTTTTCTTAACTATAATTCTTCCAGAAAAAAACCTTAACTTATGTTTTTTGCCCCACAAATTTATGCTTAACAAATCATATTCTGAAGATATTTGAAAGTGGCCTACAGGACAGTTTTCCTGGCAAACATGAACTGACATAGCCAAACTTATATTTCTGTTTCCCACCACATAATACTTATTTTTCTCTTTCATTCCACCACATAATTAATCTCTAAACTTCCTAAGTATGAAGGGAACCTAGTGCAGATGTCATTCATTCCTGGGCAAAGAGTTGCGCCATCACAATCTTCACAAACTTGACTGCAACTTTTATCACACAAGGTATGCAACCCCATGAATTCAATTAGTGGGAGAACCAAGACAAGCAGCAGTAGAGCTACAGCCCAGTCAGTGGGGTCACTTGACCCCATTGAAAATTGAAAATGCTTTTAAAAACATATACGACAGTTTAGGAAAATTCTAGAATGTCCCGCTGGAAAAGAAATATTGAGGGATCAATATATAGTTTCAAAGAACATAACGACCATATAATCCTTAAAAAAATTTATTTGTATTTCTTTTTCAATATGATCAATCTAAAACTTCTCCTAAACTATAATATATGTTTTCCAAGTGCTTTCAAGATTCATTGACTTGCTGTACCTCCACTACTGATTATTGCTAATTATAATTCAATTAGGAATAAGTTTCAACTTCACCACTCTTCTTAAGTATATGGACCAAATTTACCACCCATTTTAATAAATGCAATTTCAACATTATATTTTTAATTTGGTTCAAAAATGATCAAAAGTTAACAAAATATTCCTTCCATTTTATTTAGAGTGATAAATATGGACATTATCTCATTTAATTATTCAAAGTTCACAACTTCATACCACAATTAGATTGCTTCTAAATTTTATTTAAATTGTCTTGCTTTTATTTAGCTAATAGATGGACATTTCAAAAGGAAATCAACATTAAAGAAACCAAATTTAGGCAAAGAACTAGTCATTGCGATAATACTCAACAATGTTCAAAGCAAGGCCCCATCGAGTTAGAAAATCTTTCGGCAGATCAGAGACACATACTGGAATTTTGATATATCATCCTTATGACCATATCAAGTACAAAGGGCTTATTTGTGAAAGGAACCTAGTTAACCACATAAATTTTTCCATAAAGAAGTATAGCAAATGTTATAAGGCAATTTATATTAAACATTCTCTTTTTGCTGTTTGTATCTTACCTTTGAAAATTATATCATCACTATATATAAAAGTTATGCATAGAAAATTTCATATTATTATATTTTTGCATTGTGAATGATAGTATGATATTAGTTTATTGAACCTACTCAAGAAAATTCCTAGCTACGCCAATAAAGACAAGTTGAGTGTTTGTGATCATTTTCTCTAATACCATAACAATTGAACCCTACGTTTGTTCTTTTAAATGCTAAAGGACGATTTATACATTCAATAATGTTAAAAACAGAAAACCATTGTGTAATATGCTACATATATGAGCATTCGTTTCCAAGTTTCCAACACCTTCTTTTCCTTCTCCTTTTTTTAACTTCTTACACTACAAAAAAATCATCTTTTTCTTACGGAATTTTTTCCGTTGGAAAATTCCGTTGGAAAATTGCAACGGAATTGCAACGGAATTCCAACGGATTTCCAACGGAATTTAATTATAATTGACAGATAATTGTTGCAACGGATTTCCAACGGATTTGCAACGGATTTCCAACGGAAATTTCCAACGAAAATTTCCGTTGGAAAATCCGTTGGAAACCTATTTTTCCAACGGAATTTCCAACGGAAATTCCGTTGGAAATTGACTTGCCAATTTATATGGACTATTTCCAACGGATTTCCAACGGAATTTCTGTTGGAAATTTCCAACGGAACTTTCCGTTGGAAATCTGTTGGAAAAATGCACCAGAACATAAAACATTTTGGTTCCAACGGATTTCCAACGGAAAATTCCGTTGGAACCTTAAGCTAAAAAAATTTTCCTTTACATTTTCCAACGGATTTCCAACGGAATTTCCGTTGGAAATTTCCAACGGAATTTTCCGTTGGAAATCCGTTGGAACTAAGCATCAGAACATGCCACTTTGGTTCCAACGGATTTCCAACGGAAAATTCCGTTGGAACCTTAAACTAAAAAAATTTTCCTTTACACTTTCCAACGGAACTTTCCGTTGGAAATCTGTTGGAAAAATGCACCAGAACATAAAACATTTTGGTTCCAACGGATTTCCAACGGAAAATTCCGTTGGAACCTTAAGCTAAAAAAATTTTCCTTTACATTTTCCAACGGATTTCCAACGGAATTTCCGTTGGAAATCCGTTGGAACTAAGCATCAGAACATGCCACTTTGGTTCCAACGGATTTCCAACGGAAAATTCCGTTGGAACCTTAAGCTAAAAAAATTTTCCTTTACACTTTCCAACGGATTTCCAACGGAATTTCCGTTGAAAATTTCCAACGGAAATTTCCGTTGGAAATCCGTTGGAACTGAGCATCATAACATCCAACATTTTGGTTCCAACGGATTTCCAACGGAAATTTCCGTTGGAAATTTAAGCCAAATCAATTTGTTCTTTAGATTTTCCAACGGATTTCCAACGGAATTTCCGTTGGAACCAAAACATTTAATTTACCACACTTTGTTTTATTTTTTAAACTTTCTGACGGAATTTCCGTAGGACAAGTCAGTTGGAAATAATTATGAAATTTTCTCTTGTCAAATCTAAATTTTTTTAAAATTTTTTTAAATTTTTTTAATTTTTTTTAAAATAAAATATTACTAAAAGTAAATACAAGCAGTTAATAATTATCTGTATAATTTTTTTAACTTTGATGTTAGGGTTTAATATTGGCATTATGATACCAAATTTTGATAATGTTATATTATTCCAAATTTGTAAAAAATAACAACGTTTAATTTTATATTTTGTAAAAACCCATTATTAGATAGAAATATAATCTAAAAAATATATATTAGTAGATATATATTCATGTTGTAAATGTAATTAGCTAATTAGCTACGTATGAGGATAGGCTTATAATTTAGTTATTATATTTGTGCTTAAAAAGTATAATTTTATTATATTTATGTACTCATATTTCTTTGACCGAGAGCTATAGAAAAATATATATATATATATATATATTTATATAGTTAGACAAGTATGGTTTAAGAATCCATGATTATATATAAATATAATATAAATAAGATATATTAGTAGGTATATATTTATGTTTTAAATGTAGGTAGTTAATTAGCTTATTATGATTGAAGTCTTGTAATGTACTCATTATATTTGTGCTTAAAAAGTATAATTTTATTATATTTATATCTTCATATAGCTCTGACCTAGAGCTATAGAACAATATATATATATATATAGTTAAAGAAGTATGATTTAAGAAAATAATCAATTTATAATTTAATAACATTAAATTACAAGTTATACTTTGTATGGTATATAACTATATATTATTATAATTTAATAACAATAAGTTGCAAAACCTTTTGATTTGTTTATGTATCATAGTATACGGCGCCGTTTTTGAACATGGATTTTGGCCCTGTATACAGGGCCAAAACGACGTAGTTTTGGCCGTCTATATCTGCCCTGTATAGAGGGCCAAAACGACGTCGTTTTGGCCCTCTGTATTTGCCCTATATAGAACATAATTATCCTTATAATTAACCTTTAACTATCCTTTTGTATAAAATCTTAACTTTGTCACTACATATATGAAGCTGGTGTCAAAATCAAAATCTGCTACACCTTCATTTCTCTGCCTCCCCTAGGTGATTAACCATTTTTGGTGGCTGAACTGTATCAGAAAATAGTTTTTTGGGATTATATTATGAGAGTAAAAGGGTTTGCTATTAAGATTACTATGAGATGTTTTTAAAATTAGTTTTTTATTAATGATCAAAATATTACTAAATCCTTTTTTATTATTACAATTTCAAAAATTTTGTAATTTTAATTGTATTTAGGAATCTTTTTGACAAATTTAGTGTAAAATTTATCACGAATGATTTTATTTTTTGAGATTTATGATGAATAACTCACGAAAGATAGAATAATTAAGATCATAAATCAAAAATAAATATGGTTGCCTGCCAGCTTGTACTTCTTACATTTGTTAGTAATTTTTATTCATTACTTAAATCCATTTAAAAAAGGGTTATGCAAATGTCCTCTTCGGTTTTTCCCTTCAAAATTTGTGGAATTATTGGCCTCTATCAAATAAAATAAAGAAAAAAAATGTTGGATTAAGAACTTAGAGAACACGTGGCAGCCCATTATTTGGGTTGACCAAATCGAAAACATAAGAACAAAGCAGCAGATGATAACCCCAAAACCACAGAAGGTTTGGTTTCTATCCTTCTAACACAGGGAACTCCACTGACTGGAGAGCAAATGCAGAACCTTCCCAAAACCCTAGATCCCAAACAAATGAACAAAAATTCCCAATCCAATTAAAACCCCAAAACCTAATCACTTACAATGATAAGGCGAAGACTCTCTCCAATAATCTCAGCTTCCTCTCACTTCCTCAAAACCAAACCCATCAGCAACCCATCACCAATCCTCCATTTCCATTCCTTCGAATCCCTCCAATGCTCCAACCCCGTTATCAAAAATGGGTCATTTTGGTTTCAGGGTATTAGAGCTTATAGTCTTTTGAGCTTGAACGATCTGAGAGACAAGGTTCCAAGAAAACAGAAGACGAGGAAAGGGAGAGGAATTGGGTCTGGCAAAGGAAAGACTGCTGGGAGAGGACATAAAGGACAGAAGGCTAGAGGTAATGGCAAGTTGGGATTTGAAGGAGGGCAGACCCCCATGCGACGGCGTTTGCCTAAACGCGGGTTTAAGAACCCTTTTAGCCTCACTTTTCAGGTACCCTTTTCTTAAGTTTGTTTAGATGGTTTGGAACTTTGGAGGGACACTCTTCTTGCTTTTTTTTGCCCTTTGAATTCCTTTGTCACCCTTTAGATTTGAGCCTTTGGGTAATTCATTTTCTTCTTGTAAGTTCTCTCTAGAAAAGGAGATTTTTGAACAGAAATGGAAATGCTAGGGAAATTAGAAAGTGGGTGACACTTCCTAAAAATTTTCGTTTATAGCATGTATGTCAATTATGTCTTGAATTAATCTCCACTTTCCGATGACTTATAAGTCATGTTCGTGTTGTATTGAACATATGCAATGGCAAACAAAATTGTGTATAAATGTTGGACTTTCCTATTTGATTGGTAACTTGTGAATTATCAGTGAAATGCAAGTTTTTTGCCTTCCTCTTTTTTGGAGAAAGTGTAAGAGCAGAAAACAACGCAATTATCCTGTTGTTCCTTGTGACACTACTGCTATTCAGCTACAAGATCAAATTGAATCTTCTGGACCAGGATTTTTATACTCTATTAATCTGCAGCTCAGATACAATTGCATGTTGACTTATGTTAGTGGTAGTTAGAAAGGAAAGAGAATGTTATTCCTGTAGTTTGCACTTTTTGAGTTTTGGTCTTTCATTGTTGCTGAATATTGGGTTATTGGTTTTAATTTCTGTAAAATCATCTTAGGAGCTGTTGTTTCTTCAGGGTTATTGTGTTAATTTTTTAATCCTTGTGGAAAGTCATGTATAGAAGAGCCAATGTATTTGAAATTCTAAAGGAAATCTACTGTTATAATTGTGGCCATCTGATATCTCAGATGTGGTATCTTGCAAGCTATCCTGTGGGTCATGTTAATAAATTTAAGTGTAGATTTGAAGAGTCTTGACCATGGAGGTTTTTATCCTGTTTAAATATTTTCACTCAACTTTTGAAAGGAGTGATAAGTTGGGATTTTTGTTTCCTCTAGTTTTTGGTATTGAGAATTGCTTTTTGCATTGATGTTCATGAAGTTGAGAGGATGTGTTCTTGAAGATTTATTATTATAGTCTTAATTTTTGTTTTTATATGTATCCTTATATTTTATATATTGTTTGTTAAGGATAATTTATAATTAGATGTTTATACTTTGATCTCAATTTTTTAATGTGTATTTTTTCTATATATGTTACAGTTTGAATGCCAAATTAAATTAAGCACTTTTTAAAAATTGAAAATTTTTTCTAAAAAATTTTTAAAAAATATTTTTATAAAAATAAGGTTACACTATTTCCAACGGAAATTTCCGTTGGAAATATTTTTCCAACGGATATTTCCGTTGGAAATATTCATTATTGTTCCGTTGGAAATAGGATTTCCAACGGAAATTCTGTTGGAAAACCCTAAACTTCTAACGAACATTTCCAACGGAATTTCCGTGGGAAAATCCTATTTCCAACGAAAAAATTCCTACTAAATTTTCTGTTGGAAAAATTTTTTCCAACAGAATTTTCGTTGGAAATTTCCAACGAAAATTCCGTCGGAAATAATTTTTCCAACGGAAAATTGTTTTAAATGATTTTTCCTATTTAATTATGTTTTCCAACGGAATTATTTCCAACAGAATTTCCGTTGGAAATCCGTTGGAAATTTCCAACGGAATTGCAAAAACTTGAAAAAACTGTTTATATTTGCAACGGATTTCCAACGGAATTTCCGTTGGAAATTTCCAACGGATTTCCAACAGAATTACCAACGGAATTTTTTGTTGGAAATTTCCAACGGATTTCCAACGGATTTCCAACGGAAAGTATTACCCACAAGGCTTGTACCGACGGAATTTCCAACGGAAATTTCCGTTGGAAATCCGTTGAAAATGTTTATTTCCAACGGAATTTTGCCTATTTCCAACGGAAAATTCCGTTGGAAATAGGCAAAATTTTTGTAGTGTTATTATTCTTTTTCTTTTCTTTTCTTTTCTTCCTTTTTTTTTTTTTTGGCTTCTTAGATGATTTAGAAGAATCAATCTCTTGCTTAACTTTCACTTTAACCAGAACCTACTGTATTTTCACATAAAAAGAAAAAGAGAGGTAAATGACTAACAAGAGGTATACAAGCTCATGCAGAAGATATAACCAATCAATAATATAAGAATACATTGAAGAAAACCAGGCATAAGAAGCAAAGCATAACAAGCAAGGCCAACTAATCTTGAGATCCATCGGTAGCCTACCCTGAATGAAAATTTATGATTAAAACAATATACAAAAGAATCAAGTGAAAAGCTACGTAAATAAGTTCAAGGATAATAAAAAATATAACAAAAAAGAGGTAAAAATTTTAATTATTTCTGTTGTTCATTAATTCCAACAATTTGTTTTAATAGAAAAAGAAAGGATGGCCAGCCAAAGTGAAAAAAAAATAATAAAAGAAAGGATGGGGGCGCCGGCCAATGAAACAATGAAGGAAGAAATAAGAAAAAGAAAGAGATGGACATGACAAGTTGCTTCATCAAATAGAAAAAAAAGAAAATTGTGAGAAATAACCCATATCATAAGATAATTTTAAAAATAACCATCTAAATAAAGTTATCTGTTTCTAGCCAACAAGTAGCATGAGTAGACGAAAATGCCCTTAAAAAATATTGTGGCAAATTAAGCTGTCGATATCTACCTCTCGTCATTGAGAAAAATTAGAAATTAATGCTCAACTGTTTGTGCTCGCTCATCTTTCTCTTAACTCTCTGAACTGTATCAACTTTGTGTTAAGCACCATCGTCATCAGCTCTCTGAACTGTGTGAGCTCTGTCAACTCTCTGTTGAGCACCATCGTCATCGTGTTGTGGTCTATCTCTCGCCATCTATCCATATTGTCCTCGAAAAATAGACCTCATAGCGGAAATGACATCAAGGTATGTTTTTGGGTTCATTGCTACAAGACATAAATTTGTGAAACTTTGTGTAAATTAGAATACGAATTAGAAACATTACACAGAGTTTTTACACGCCATGCATCTACTTGGCGTGTGACCACACAAGACTGCATGCACTTGGCGTGTCACCAGCATGTCTGCTTGCACTTGGCGTGTCAAACCAGTGTCTGCATGCACTTGGTGTGACACTAGCATGTCTGCCTGCACATGGTGTGTGACTACCAGTGTCTGCCTGCACTTGGCGTGTCACTATTATGTCTACATGCACTTGACATGTCACTAGCATGTAATTAAGTAAATAATTAAGTAAATTATTAAATAATTAAGAAAATTAAATAATTATTTTTGCTTTCAAAATTTCAATGGGGTTCCAATTCTGCGACTTGTGATAAGACATGGTGGTAAGTGGGTGGATGGCATGTACAAGGGTGGTGAGTCACGAATGAGGGGGGTTAGGAGTGATTTGTCGTTTGCGGGCTTGATAAAGCTGGTTGAAAATGTTGTTGGGGTAAACTCAAAAATTGACGATATTGAGTTACATGCGTTGATCAATACACTCGGGGAACTATCACGGCCAATTATCAAGGACGATGAGGATGTTGCATTAATTCTGCTAGAACAGAGGAATGTTTCGACTGTGTATGTCAACAATAAGAGATGCGAAACAAATGTTATGCCACATGAAGAAGCTAAACAACATGGTAATCAACTCAATTAGAATGAGATCTACAATGCTTCACATATGCTAGAGCATTCGGTCTGTAACTTGCAATTGAGGTATCCTCAGGAGTTTGTGCAGCCCGGTAGGCAAAGGACATTGATAGAAAAGTTGGGTGCATAATTCCGATCAGGATGTGCATCAAACTAATTAGTTGCTTCTGTTAAAGGAATGCAACGATCGGGTGAAATGGTAGAGTGTGTAATTTCAATTTCAAATGAGAATACGACACTTGAGTACAACATTGTGACGTTGGATGTTAACATTGCGACGCTCGATGATAATACTGCATGTGATGAGGGAAATGAGGATTTGTTTGCCGCCGGTATACCTATCAAAATGGGCTTGGCCCATCGGGCCAGCCTATTTTGTATTGAATATGGGGTGGGCTGGGTTGAGGTTTTAATGACCCATATTAAAACTGGGCCTAGATGGGCCAGCCCATCAAATCAGTGGGTTGGGGTAGGTTAGGACGAGCCAGCCCATGGGTCAACAAAATTAATTATTTTAATTAATTTAATAATTTTATATGCTTAATTATATAAAATTAATAATTTAATTACCGATAATATTACTTATATTATATATTTTAATATGTTTAATTTTGACTTATCAAATTAATAATTTTAATTTATGAATTAAATCATAAAATAATTTTATTAATATAAAATTTATTAAGTAAAAATTATAAAAATAATTTTTTTAAAAAAATGGGCTAGCCTAACCCAGCCCATGGATTAGCAAGGGGTGGGCTGGGTTGAGGTTTTGATGGCCCATATAAAAAATGGGCTAGCCCAACCCACCCCATATTTTATCAACCCACAAGGGCTGAGGCCGGGTTAGCCCATCTTGACAAGCCTAGCTGCCGGTGAAGATAGATTTGATGATAATTCATATGATAAGCTTGATGAATGGGATAATGACAGTTCAGACAATGATTGCCTTTATGACAGTGACATTCCAATTTGCAATAATGTTAAAGGTGAAATGGAACCTGTTGAAGGTTTTGATGTAGCAAATGTTCAGTGTGATGACCCCATATACAATAACCCCATCGCTGGTGAGGACGAGATTCGTTCCATTGATACAATGCTCGATGATACTTATCAAGAAAGGGGAAATGAAGGGATATTTTCTATGT
Organism: Theobroma grandiflorum; assembly: GCA_036013995.1. Taxonomy (NCBI): domain Eukaryota; kingdom Viridiplantae; phylum Streptophyta; class Magnoliopsida; order Malvales; family Malvaceae; genus Theobroma; species Theobroma grandiflorum. The sequence goes on along the minus strand of CP142132.1, from coordinate 11,796,121 downwards.
GGCGAATTATAGGTGCAGAAAGGTTCTCCTTCTAAACAATTAGCACTGAGGAGTCGACATGTCCCAATGATCGCTTATACAAAGGAAAAATGTTTTCCTCGAGGGTGGAGTTGAAACGAGCCATAAACATGTTGGCTCTAAAAGAGTAGTTTGGGATAAGAGTACAAAGGTCGTGTAAAAGTCGTTACGAGGTTGGTTGCAAGGACAAGGCTTGCAAGTTCAATGTGCCTTCAACAAAGTTACCTAACGGAGGAGGGTATTGGCAAGTTCGGACGTTCCATAAAGTACACACATGTACTGTTGATGGTTTGCAAGGGTGGTTTCCAATTGTAAGTGCCAAGATAATTTGTGAACTTATGGCACCCAAGCTTCGGGTTAATGGAGTAGCATTGAGACCTAAGGACATAATTGGTGAGATGAGGGTTCAGTAGGGATTGGAATGCTTGTATGGTAAGGCTTGGCAAGTAAAGGAGTACGCGAAGAGGCTTGTTTTTGGTCCCCTAAAGGAGTCTTTTGAACAACTACCCTCGTATTTTTATATGTTAGAATAAGAAAATCCTGGCACAGTCACTGCAGTGGCTACTGATGAGGCTGAAAGATTCAAATATTGTTTCTGGTCATACGGGGCATCTATTTGGGGGTTTAGGGATGTAATGTGTCCTACGGTTGAAATTGATGCAACACATCTGAAAGGTAGATTCAAGGGTGTTCTGTTTGTCGCTGTATGTAAAGACGCGAACCAGTGTGTATATCCAGTTGCGTTTAGCATCGGCCATGTTGAGGACAAAGACTTGTGGACGTGGTTTCTTAGAAAGCTACGTGACGCGGTTGGTTGTCTTGAAGACACAATGTTCATTTTTTATTAGCATCTCGGTATTAAGAAAGCAATCCAAAATGCATACCCAAAAGTGCACAACTATTTATGCGGTTACCATTTGAAGAAAAACTTAAAAAACAAGTTCAAGCGTGATGACGTTTCTATGATTTTCGCCCTTGCTCGAGATTACTATAAGCTTTTCAGTTTCAACAGACATATGAACCAACTCAATCAGATTCATGTGGGAGCCCATGCTGATCTTTTGAGAATAGGCCCTGAGAGATGGGCACGTGCATGTTCACCGGCAAGGCGATACCAAATGATGACCTCAAACATTGTCGAATGTGTTAACTCTTGCTTGAAGCATGCAAGACAAATGCCAATCACTGTTTTGATCGAGTTCATACGAGAAATGTTCCAGCGTTGGTTCCATAATCAGTACGAGGAGGCCGTCAAGGTGACCACAACCCTCAGCCCTTGGGTTGCCAGGCAATTGAGCAAACGCTTCAATGATGCACATCGCTTTGTAGTAAAGCCTATCAATCGAGTGGAGTTTGAAGTTAAAGACGGGAATATGGATGGACTTGTTAACCTGTCCACGAAGACGTGTTCATGTTGTGAGTTCCAAACAGATTTGTTGCCATGCAGCCATGCCATTGCAGCAATAAGGTCAAAATATCTTTTCTTTATTTCTTATTTGATCCTTAATTGACATAACATTTAGATTCTGCTTGAATATTGGGTTCATTGTATTTTTCAGTAACCGCAAACGTGAAGCTATTGAATTCTGTGCTGACTACTATAAGACAACAGTTTTGGTTGAGGGTTATGCAGGGTCTATTCGCCCAGTAGGGCATCCTAGTGAGTGGGACATCCCCCCGCATGTGAAACAAATTATTGTCTTGCCACCACCTTGGCGAGGCCAAACAGAAAGACCTAGGAGGAGAAGGATTCTATTCGCTGTGAAGGCAGTCGAGCACGGAGATGTTCGCAATGCAATATGTACGGGCATAACAGATAAAATTACCCATATCTATTTGCAAATCCATTAACAAATCCGGCACCATCTCCAAGTCAATCAGCGGCCTCACCAGTGCATCGACATGTGCCGCATGTTCAATTTGTAGAGAAACTGGTCACACACACAACAACTATCTAATCCGAAAGACTATGTCTGAAAACGTAGGCTGTGTTGTGGACGAAGATATATTGTCAGCCTAACTAACTACAATTTATCTCTTGTTTTGTTAGGAATTGTTTCGAACTGTTTCGATCTTGGCCATTGACATTTGCATTGAATAATGATATTTGCTACAAACCAATGTATAATAATAGCATTGCCTAGGCATAGAAGTAGTCAATAATTGATTTTAGCCACACCATGCATGGTCATATAGTTTGGAATGTAAATTGTCTAATCTTTGGACAGCATATATAAATAAAAATTCAAAAATCAACAATGTTACTCTACATTTCGACAATTGTAAAGCCAATACATTCATTACATTTTTGCTTAAAGCAAATTGCTTCAATATACGTAAGAGAATCTTAGTCCATTTACAAACGATGTTGTAAAACTATATCAATTGTCCACCTGGGTTTAGAGTTTGTGAAAGGAAAAAGCAGTGAGACGGTAGGGTGCAGAGTTGGTGACACACCATGGTAGGAAGCAGTGACACGGCAGGGTGCAAAATTGGTCACACGGCATAGAGGGAAGCAATGATATAGCAGGGTGCAGAGTTAATGACACACCATGGAGGGAAGCAGTGACACGGCAAGGTGCATAGTTGGTGACACGACATGGAGGGAAGCAATGACACGGCAGGGCGCAGAGTTGGTGACACGCCATGAAGGAAGCAGTGACACGGCAGGGTGAAAAGTTGGTGACACGCCATGGAGGGAAGCAGTGACACGGCAGGGTGTAGAGTTGGTGACACGTCATGGAGGGAAGCAGTGACACAGCAGGGTGCATAGTTGGTAACACAACATGGAGTGAAACAGTAGCACGACAGGGTGTAAAGTTGGTGACACGCCATGGCGTAGAGTTTGTGACAGGCCATGGCGGGAATCTACGACACGCCATGGTTTTGAGTGTGTGACACGACATTGCTTTAACATCTGACAAGCCATGGTTTGATATACCAATTTACAAACCAGAAATCTCGCTTACTCATGTGGTTGTTAACATCCCCCATTGATATATTCAACTTTAGAATTCTCCACTAGTCTAATAATTAATCTGTTTTCTTTACCTCCGACCTGTTTGCAATTGTCCAACCCTTGCTATTTGAAATCCAAAGTCTCTTCATAGAGATTTGCTCTTGCGTAATGAATATCTATGAAGACACTCTGGATTTCAAATAACCAAGGTTGGGTAATTACTTACAGGTCGGAGGTGAAGAAAAACAGATTAATTATTAGACTAGTGGAGAATTCTAAAGTTGAATACATCAAGTGCGGGATGTTAACAACCACTCCAAAATGGTCCTACCACTGCCAAAATGCTCAGAATAACTATCGAGGAAGCATCGATAAAACTGTTTTAGAGGAGATGTATGGTCTGTCTATGAGAATTGAGGAGTTGTGGACCATATATATAGTAGAGGAATATAAACCGACTTTACCAGTTTAAACGTTTCGGCTACCACTACGGACTTGGTAGTGACACGTCAAGTGCATGTATATTGGTGGTGACATGCCAAGTGCATGCAGATATTAGCGGTGACACGCCACATGCATGCATACTGGTGGTGACACGCCACGAGTATGTAGGCATGGTGGTGACATGCCAAGTGCATTCAGATATTAGTGGTGACATGCCACGTGCATATGGATTCTGATGCTAAAACACCAAGTGTCGTCGTTCGTTACATGCTGCGTCCCAACTGTCGTGACACGCCGAGTGCATATTGTAACACCTGACCCTAAATTATCTATGATATATCATTCACATGCTTTGGATAGTATGTTTGTATATTGAATTGCCTTGTAAAACTAGTTAAACGACTATATTGTCCCTAATGGTATTGTCAAGATTAAATAAGTTTTAAATTGATCTAAACAGAGAATTGAGGATGAATTTGAGAAAACTAAAACTCATGGATTGATTTAAAATGAGGATTTGGAGTTTGAGATTCGATTTGGAGTCAATCCGGATTTTAAGTGTTTCAGGGGTTAAATGGTAATTTGCCACTTGAGGACGAATTTAGAATTTTTGAAAAAGATTTTTTAATCCTGTTTGATTAAGATTGGTTATATTAGACTTATTGGAGTATAATTTGAGAGTTTGTCAATGAAAAAGTTTTATTTCGATGATTTCTTGAGTGTAGGGGTAAAATCGTAATTTTACCACCTAGAATAGAAAATTGAATTTTTGAAAGGATTTGATCAAATTTGACAAATTGGAGAATGGTATAAGTATGAGGGGTGAAAAATATGTCTATGGGTAATTTTTCAGTTTTTGAGGTAAAAATGTAATTTTGTATTTTTTTTAGGGTAAAAGTGTAATTTTACAAAATTACACCACCAAAATTTTTGGAAATGGTCCAGAAACTTCAGGAAAGCTGAATGGATAAGTGAGGAAGTTGATGGTGGAAATTTGAAGACAAATGGATGGCTAGAAAAAAAAAGAATTAATAAAATACTAAAAAAATAAATAAAATAATATTATTTTTATTAAGGCTTTAAAAAGTCAAAATTCAACATTCATCTTCTTCTTCTTCAAGCCGTGCAAGCAGGGGAAAAAGGAGAAAAAGAAAAACCCCAAACCCTAGCCAAGAATTCAAGGGAGAAAACACTAAAAATTAAGAATTCAAGCCATTAAAAGGTAAATTCATGAATTTTCATGTTGATTTTCATTGCCCAAGCTTTATTTTTCTATTTTGATGCTTGAATGTCTCGTGGGTATGAATTTCCCCTACTGGTAGAATCTCATGGAAGGATTTTGAGGAATTATTTTGAGTGATTTTGGGTTGAATTAATGTTGTTTAGTTAGGTTATAATGGTATGTATCAAAACTTACCAAGAAAAATGATTTTTCTCCATTAAACTCACCATGGCTGAATTTTCTAGGGGAATATTGGCTGCTGATTCTGATGCAAATTTGTGGTGTTTAAGTGTAATTTGATGAATTATGAGCCTAAAAAAATAATAGAAATTTTCGGAGTAAAATTTTGAATTTTTATTCACTAGGGGTATTTTCGTAATTTGTGATCAAGACTGATAATTTGCATCACACTGAGAGACATTAAGTCAAATTGGATGCAATTGAGGTATAGAAACTGAAAAAAATTGATTTGGAGTTAAATTGAGGATTTTAGCAATTTAGACGCGTGTAGGCGAGTCGATCAGGCACCGTGAGAAAATGACTGTCTGGACCATTTTTATCTCATTTCATGCATCACATAGAGCCTGAAATTGATTATGGTTAATTGACATAATTTATTGAAATTGATGTCACGCGTAACACAGAGGTGGTGGGTCCCCCGAACGCGGGAAAGATTAAAGTGTAGTGAAAATTAAAACAGGAGTATCGTGCACTCCTGTTACGAGGTGAGTGGATTAATTATCGTCTGTAATATCTAGAGGGGTTTAATGATAAATTTATGCTTTTTAAAAGCATGATGAATTTGAAAGTATATAATATTGAGATTTTCACTGAAAATGTATTCCGATGAAAATCTGTTTTTGAAAATTAAATGTCAATTTTATGAAATTGAGTATATGGAGACCTATTTGATGAATTATATTATGTATACATGAATTGAAATCTATGGTTTATGACATTGAAAAACATGCTGGCTGAATTGTATATTGTTATGAGTAATATAAATTGTCTATTAATTTGACGATTGAATATAATTTTATTGGCCATGCTATATTGTTAAATTTGTATGAAATTTGATGGATTACGAGTAATAAAACACTACAATGAGGGTTGCCGTAGATTGCCTTTAGGAGGGGCACGGTAAAACTTGATAAATTGTTACCTCGATCGAAGAGGCGCGTAGGGAAACTCCCAAGGTAATGTTAAAATTCTCTTCATGCTAAACCACCACGTGAAGATGAATTCGGTCAATGCCAAAGGACGACTGTATCTCTAAATGAAATATGTTTATAACAGCCTTGGCGAATTCAGTTATGGTGCCTCAGGCCAAAGCATCACTGAGTAAAGATTTGGCATAAGCCGGGTTTTAAGAAAAATCATAAGCCCTAATGATTTTATAATTTTGATGAATATTCATGAAATTGAAATAAATTGCTTGAATAGAATTCAAATATGTGCTATGCAATGTGTTATTACTCGATATTTGCACTTGTCTCCATCTACTCGACTTTAGATGTCGTAGATGGTAATTATCTAACTCACTGAGTTGTAAAACTCACTACCCTCTCCTCCTCCTTTCAGGCTCGAGACTACGAGTAAGCACTCAGAGTACCATTAGAGGCTTAATCGAAGCCGCATTTTTGTATACAAAGGTACACGGTTATGCATAGTGGGCCCATATGTCATTGTAATTTAAATTCTGTATATTGGTTACCTGTATTGATATACATACAAATTTATTTTTGCTTTTACGAACGGAAAATTGACTATCAGTGATTCTGAAAATATTGCTTTACAATAAAATGTAATATTTTGTTAATAATTATTATTTTATTTTATTATCTGAAAACTTTATTTTTATAAGGGTTTTAGACATCAAAAATTATTTTCGATTGCGAATTATGCATATTCTACGAGTATATAATGTTCTTAACAAAAATGATGAAAATGCCCCTGCGTTGTTAATGGTGCGATTTAATTGTTTTCATTCAAAACATGAATTGTATTCACTGAAAAATGTTTATTGGAAAATCATTAACCATGAGGTAAGATGGAAACACTGGTACGGGATGCCTTGCGAGGTCTCGATTTGCACTCGAAGAAAATGAATGCTTATCGAGACATCGCGGCAGTTGTCACGGGCTTGATGGGTAGTTCCGGGGCGTGACACATATTGTCAATGTGGTGACACGCTGACTTCTTGCAATATGATCGGTGACACGTCACGGCCCGACTGGGGTTACAGGTCGATTGCACATTACCAATGGCGTGACATACCAAGTGCTTCCAATTCGATGGTTGACACACTGAGTTCTTGGATTTGTGTATGACTCTGTGTATAAAAACAAAAGAAGATTGTCTATACAAAATTGCGATACAAAAAAATATAAGGATACAAAATTACTGAACAAAAATAATGTATTCCTGTATAAAATTAATTGTCTATATAAAAAAATTATATTCTGTATAAAAATATAATGAAGTGAGTATACAAAAAATGATTCTATTGTACAATTTCTATTTCCTATGATTGTGTATACAACAAAAAAATTGTCTCTAAATTTTATTTTGTATAAAAAAATTGTACAACGAAGGGTCGATATGTTCATGGTTCGCTCGCACAGCTGTTGGAAAAAATTTCATGCGCGAATTGAAGACGCAATTTTGCAATCATATTCTGCTTAACTCTTATCGGGTACGATTGCAACATTGCATCAATGTAGCTTACCATGAACATGTCACAGCTGACATTATCCTCCTATCGATGCATTAAAGGTTTAGGCAAAGAAATTTTCAATGGCATCGACGTCAAATCCTGTCTTCTTCGGCATATTTTGCTGAAATACCTGGATTGGTGGCAGATGATTTGGAAAATTGTCGTAAGTGGCTTCAGCTGCTTCGCACGAACTCCGTTATCCTTAGCTGCCTAAGTTGTTGCTGAGTCCACCACCTTGATCATCCACTTTCCCAAATCGATATTTGCCACCACCCAATGCCCACCCACATTGCAAGGAGCGAGGATGAAATCAACCTCTTTCTATTTTTTACCGTATGTTGGCCTTTCACCCTCTACATATCCCAGCAACTCATCCGGGATTTGCATGCTCGACCGGGCATCTTCAGTTTGACATGCCAAGTGTAGCATATGGATGGTGTCCTATAAAAAAAAATTGCATTGGTTTAGACTTAATGCATTGAAAAGCTTCGAAATAATTGAAAATTTTTACAAAAAACTTACAAAGAAGATCGTGTCAACAACGCATGCACGGGCAGTGTAATGCTTCGATTTCGACCTTGTAACCCTCTTACACAGAATGCTGAGGCATGCGTGAATATGTTCACTTGTCATTTCTTCTTGGGGATCCTCTAATAATGTGAAGAATTCAGCACCTTGATCCCCTAAGATTCCGAAGTTACGCCTGCATATGTAACAAAATGAATTTGATAAGCGATGGTGGATGAATGTTTCATTAAAAAACAATAATGAATTGATATTTACAAGCTTACCTCACAAACTGGTTCTTCTTGAAGGCTTCGTAGGCTTCCATCATTGTGTCCTTCACCTCCCAATGACTCAATGAGGGGTCGACATACGAGCTTGCAAGGTATTTGCTCGTCATTATCACCCGTGCTCACTCAGTAGGGTAGGTAATTGCTGTTGCAAGATGATGGTAATCGGAAGATAGTGGTGACGGTTGTGGTGACCTGGTGACTTTGGGAGTGCTCTAAGGAAGTTGGCCAGATCCTGCTGTTGGAAGCGCGATGATAGCGTCGGACTGAGGAAGATGCTTTACGGCTGACACAACTAACTGAAGGTCTCCCTCCCGTCCGGTGAAAGTATCCACAATCGTATCGGCCACACCAACCTTGTCTTCTTCAACATCATCTGATTGAAGGCTGACACCATGTTCCTTAGGCTGCCCATCATCAGGATTATCGTAATCCACACCAACATTGTCGGATAAAAGACCAGCCTACAGAACGAGACAAATGTGAAAATTCGATAGCGAATAGAAAACCACAAATCCTAAATTCCATTAAAAAAATTACCCTAAACCTGATAAAACTCAAGACCTAAAATAGCAAAATACAAGCGCAGAAAGATTAACGTACTTGTGATTTCAGCCCGTCTAGAACTCGTGAAACGATATGATCCTCTAGTGTTTCCACCACAACAGTCAATGACTGAATTGATGCCTTCAGCTCTAACATATGCCGCATGATCCATTGGAGTTGACGTTTTGTGACTATGCAGTCATTGACTCTTGCCAACTGGGTCAACTGCAATAACATATATATTAGTGGTGTTATTCAATAATCATATACGAAACGTGTGAACAACCAAGATAACAACTTTAATATCCTTACCGGCAGCTCATTGGCAGTATGTGGTTGAGCCGAAGCCGGAGCCATCGCTGGTTGAGGAATGGACGTCACCTCCGTTAACTGCAATGACATAAGTTACTTTGTTACTAGATAAACATATGTGGAAACTTTGAACATAAATCATTAGAACCAAACTTACCGACGGCTCGTTACGAATGAGCATATGAGGAGGACCGGTGGGTGGTTGTGGAGCTACCGTCGCTTGGTCCAACTGCAAACACATAAATGTTAATAGATAATCACATATCAAATGGATGGAAAAAAAATGTTAGAACAGTAATTACCAACTGTTCACTTCCTGGACCATGGTTGTCCTCTTGTTCCATTAACTCAAGGGCCGAAGGCTCATCAACAACAAAAGAGGCAGTGCGCATCTGCTTAGTGGAAGCGGTGGATCTTTTCTCCTTCAAGCTTCTCCTCTTTTCCTTGGTAGTGATGCCAATTTGATCAACCCGATCCTTCATGTGCCTCAATTGGCACATATTGATGGCCCTCTAATAATGGTATATCAAGGTCCACCAAATACTCTCATCTAGCCTCCTCCGGGGTGATCTCCAACGTCTCTAGTGCCCACAACTGCAAATAAAAAAAAAATTATGTTCTGATTAAATTTGAGGAAAATTTCTTATACAAATATGAAGGAAAAATTTGTAGCTGTTCACTCACATGCTTAGATGACTCCAACTTCTCAACTGTTTTGTGCAAGTCTTTTGGCTTCTGATTACATTGTCATCTACACATTCGTGGGTAGACGTTTTCCTTAGGAGCAAAGGGGACTACTATTTTTCATAAGGTCGGAATTGTCTCCAATGCCTAGAACTACAATTTAATTGTAAACATTATCAGACGTAAATTATAAAACAGTGCAACAATAAATTATTTTCTCAAAACCAAATAAAAGTCGTAAATGTGACCATACCTGTATCACCCATGCGAAGCCGTAGATGTTGTACCGTAAACGGCTTTCCTTTTCTGCGCTTGAGGTAGGCACCTCGAACCTTTTCAATAGATAGTCCAAGGTGAGCCTCCAAACATAGTGGCCCCACGAAAATCCGTTCCAATCATCAAGGTCCTTAACCAATGACAACAACCAAGGCGTCACTCATCTACGGTAGTCTTGCCCAAATAGGATGTTATTCGCAATCAAGACGAGTGACATCTTGGTCGCGTCTCCTTCTCGCTGGAAGTTTCCTCCGTGGAACGTATCAAGTAAAGCCTGCAACTTAATGCTCTCCTGGCCATTCCAGTATCTCGCATGAATTCTATTCGCAACCACCTTGTACGGAAGTGTGAACACATCGGGCATTGGACCAAACTTCAGCCCGGTTATAAGGCAGAACTTCTGCTTTAATATCCGCGCCTTGCTCTTGCTGATAGCAAACCATAGCTCCTCCTCCATTGCCTCCCTTTCATTGATTAGACGAATCATTATATTGTGAAGGAGACCAGCGCTGAAGTAGCCTTGAGGATAGACATCAAGGAGCATTTTGAAGTATGTACGCTTCACTGCATTGAACTCCCCATTCTCTTGGAGAGTCTTGTTGATGTAATGGAGCTGGGACCACTTACAGTGGGTGTTTATTACGACATTGAACGTTCACTTCTTCCTCGGCACAATGAGGAAACTATCAAGATCCTCATATTCTCTACGATGCATCTACATCACATGGCACACGTGCAGAAGTCAGTTAACCAATAATATGCCCAAAAGGTATACTAACTAAATAAATAATTGTTGTCACATGCCACGCACATAACGTAAAATTGTTGTGACACACCACCTTGCATATCAAGTAAAATGTTATCACTCGCCATGAATATCAAGTGAAATGCTGTCACACGCCATGCATATCAAGTGAAATATTGTCACACGCCATGCATATCAAGTAAAAATGTTGTCATGCACCATGCATATCAAGTGAAATGTTGTCACATGCCATGCATATCAAGTGAAATGTTGTCACACGCCATGCAAATAGGACACCTAATGTCCTGACACGCTAAACCCCAAAGACCAGTCAACCCAACACCATTTTAAGGCCAAAAACCATCAAACCAAGAAGAAAACAGTTTAAACTTAACATTTGCAAAAAACACGAACATATCTATCACCCTAAACCCAGCAAAAAAATTTACCAAAATCAAAGAAGTTTTTTTTTTGTGGTTTTTTTTTTCCAGGCTCACTTACCTCTTCACTGATAACCGACATTCTTCTTCCTGTTACAGTGGTGTCGTAAACCTTCTAAACAACGAAGTCGAACTCTCTTCTAACTTTTGTAATGAGAAATGAATCGAACAGCTCTTAGTTCACACACAAAGACGTTTACGAATGAGGAAAAGGGAAAATGAACTGTTTACTGTGAAAAATGAATAAATAAAAATTAAAATAAATATTCATAAAATATAAGGCAAGTCCAAACAGTTGCCTCCCAAACTACCCACTTTTCAATCCGACAGCGTGTCAACTTTCAATTAATGTCGCGTCACATATTTCAAAGCAAACCATGGCCTGTCAAATGTTAAAGTAATGCTGCGTCACACACTCAAAATCATGGCATGTCACAGATTCTCGCCATGGCCCGTCACAAACTTTGAACCCTGCCGTGTCACTGCTTCCCTCATAGCGTGTCAGCAACTCTGCACCCTGCCGTCTCACATTTTCCCTTTCACAAACTCTAAACCCAATGGCCTATCCCGATTGCTATAGCACGACCATTTCGTGCTTTGCATTCATGTCTTTCTCCTTTCGATTCACCTCCATAAGCAGGATTTTTGGTTTCACATCGTTCTCCAAGCTTTCGATTCATCACGACCACCTCCCCCTCTTCATTAGGTTTATCTGAATGACATGTCCGAACATTCAGAAAAACCATCTCATACAACATTATTTTCTTTTGCACAAGTTTTTTTTTTTTAAAAAAGATGTTTTGCGCAAAAAATAGATGTTCGCTCTATTCTTTGCATAATTTTTTACGGTCCAGGTGTTTCCGAGTGTCCATCAACAAAGATGTCTCATTAAGGGCATTTTTGTCCGAAAATGTACTTTAATCGCTAAAAACAGTTAAAATTATCTGTAAGGTTATTTCTAAACACACCTTATTATTAATGGCTAAAAAAAAATACCCTTAGAAAAAATTCATTTGTCTTTTGTTTCTTTGCTTCAGCAAGTTCTAAAGACAAGAAAAAGGAACAAGTAGTCAAAACCATTTTTAAAGCATGTGTATTAAAGCTCGGGGTCGACCATTTGAGGAAGGAAAAGGAAGAGAAAGGTCTTGGAGAGTTAGAAACCCGAGGAGAAGAAGCAAAAAGGAAAGAAATGATGCTTTGAAATATTTTACCCGAGAACAAGACAAAGAGAGAAATAAAAGAGATGAAAAAGAGAAAGAAGTCGGTTGTGAATGGGAAAAAGAAAATCCGACCAAAAATCAAGGGAGAAAAAAAGAGTGTGGCGGTTGGTTTGTAAGGGCAAAAGAAAGAGTCTTGCTGCCGATTTTGAAAGGGAGAAATGAGGAAACTTGTTGTCAATTTTGAAAGAGAAAAAAAAAGAGTCTTGCTATCGGTTTTAAGAAGGAGAAAAGAGGGAACTTATTGTCGGCATAAGGGGGAAGAAAGGAGAAAGATGGAGAAAAAATAGTAGCTGGAGAGTTAAAAAGAAAGAGGTGAACGGTAGTTGGAGAAAGAAAAAAAGGAGAAAAAAAAGAGAAAGGAAAAAAAAAGAAATGGTGAAAAATGATTTTCGTAGTAAGAGTACTTCAAAAATAACCGTCTTTATAAATTTAATTGTTTTTAAACTATTTTTAGTAAAACTTGATAAGAATACCTTTTAAAAAATTTTAGATAAATTAAAATAGTTTCAATTTTCTCTATCTCACCGTCCAGATAAAAATTTTAAAATTAAATCTTGCTTTCTCTCTCTACTCAAACACCATAAGGCATAGAAAAACAACTCAAAAAATGACAATTAAAACACCCTAAATGATCAAGTAGAGAAGCCAAGCATACTATCCCCAAGGCAAAGGCAGATAGTCACGTGAGAGGAATTTTCGACTCAGAGGTAAGAAAAAACATGTAAATTAGTAACCAAAGACAAAGGAGTAGGGGAAGCCCTCAAAACTCACAATATGGGTGTGTTGAAATATTGGCTTTTGTTTCTGGAGTTGAGCCAAGAAGAGAATGAAGAACTAGCAGATCACTGGTTTTGTGGCTGAGGGTCACGCAAGAAGAAGAAGACACGCAAGAAAAAGAAGACTACATGATTTGTATTTGTCTTATTTAAATGCAATGTCGTTTAGTTTTTTAGGAGTGTCGTTTTTTATATTTCTATATGGTTCTTCAATTAAAAAAAACAATTTCATTTCACTTTTTTTTTTGTTTTTGTAAGCTATCATTTTCTCTCTCTTCTCTGTGTATGTAAACAAAAATGCAAATGATTCCATGGTAAGAGAAAGTGGACGTTTTTCATCTTTTAGTGCCTAATAATTTTTCTCTCACATCTCTCCTGATTTTTTTTTCTCTTTCCTTTGTAATTGTTCATCTCTTTTCCAAAAAATTACTATTTTTAAACAAAATATAGCCAAAAAAGAAGACTCCTAAGGCCCACTCAAAAACCAAAGTTACGTAATGTCTTACTAACAAGTCATGCAATGCCTATCTACTAGTTACGCAATGTCTATCCACTAGTCACACAATGCCTTACTAAAAATTAATCATATAATACTTAAACACTAGTCACGCAATACCCAAAGTCAGTCACTCAATGTTCAAAATCAGTCACGCAATGTTCAAAATCAGTCACGCAATGTTTAAAAACTAGTCACGCAATACTCCAGAGATGAATAGTCTGACAAGAAAAGCTCAAAGAATATAAGTTTGTTTGAAGCACAGAACTAAACATACTTGACCAGTTAATAGGTTTCAGGTTGAGACGCGGAGCTAAATAAATGGGTTGATTTCATTAAGGGTAATTTTATCTAAGTTTTAATTCTCTTAGCTAAAAACAGTTAAAATTATAAAGAGATCTATTGTAAAAAACGCCTTATGTATGTAGCTCATTTAAAAAAATAACTAAAAAAAAAAAAGTTTCTCGTGATGGCTTGTTGGACTAAGGTAGACGTGACCAATAAATAGGAATAATAGACACATGTAGGAACCAATAGCGAAGTAGCATCTTCCTGGTGTGAGGTGAGTATGGGTGTTTATTTTAAAAATTTTCATCACTATATATATTTATGCATGATTTATTTTACATGCAAAAATTGCAGAAAGCATAAGTTAGTAGAATTCTAGGAAATTTGTGATTGTTATAATTTTTAAATGTGCTTTGAATATATATGTATAAATTATACATAAGGTACTTTAACCCGAGAAACAAGCCTTTGAAGATGATTTACATCAAAGAAAAATGTGTCTTATAATTGTGCGGTGTACGTCCTTGATTATAGTGCATTTTCAACATACGTACTATTACTTCAAAATTCATGCACAAGTTTTATAAATTCAAAGACATAATGAAATTTCAAAAATTGTTTTATAAATCGAGAGATTCGAGAGTAAGTCGACTGTCACTTCAGCTAAGTATGACCCTCGTACACGAGTGAGCTCTAGCTAGAGAACTTTTGGATCGTCGATGAGTGGATAGGCACGGCGGGGGCCACGACCTATATTATATGTATACGTGGCTAGGCCACCATTGATTTATGCAATTGCGACCGCTTGATTCTCCAATGTAGGTCAACATCGTTGAGACTGCCATGGCATATAGGAATCCGGTAGAAGTGATGCTCCTAGATGTTATTACGTGATAGAGGGACCACGGGTTTATTTCTATTCCTACTCGAGAGTGACATATCTCTGGGTTTTCAGAGTCATATTTCTTGCATGGTGAAAACAAAATTATACGATTTTCTATAGCTCCCCTATTTATACTGTGATAATGATGTGATTTTAACTCCTCACGTACGAGGCGATTTGTGATTTTCATATAAGTTTGAATAACATTCAATTTCATGGGAGCTTGCCTGAATCTATTTACTTGATTTGAATAAAACGTCAATTGATTTCAATGGTGAAATTCTTTTATGTACAATTGTTTTAAATCAATTTTTCAAATGATTGACTTGAATAAGGTTATTGATCTGTTTTGGAGTGGAAACTTTATCTACCTTGGTTGATTTACCACTCGAAATGATTACAATTAAGAAATTTTTGGTTTTTCATATAAGACACAAACTTCCTTTGAAATACATGGTTTTTATAATCTTGCATTTTTAATATTCAAAACTATCTGTGTGATGCTTGTTTTCCATCTACGCTCTACTCACGGAGTCGATGATCACTGAGTCTGTGAGACTCACACCCCTTTATTTTCTTTTTTGCAAACAGGGATCGGCCTAGCATGTAATCATCGACGCGTATGGTCAACTGCGGATAGGTAAAGGCATCTTTTAGCATTTTATCCTGAGTCGCTCCGATGTCAGAAGTTGAGTCATGGCACTTTGTTTATTAAGTTGTAAACAGATATTGATTTTGATATAAGAAAATAATAGGAGATTGTGGATTTCAATGTATATACTTGTGAATAAATGGTTTAAAGGTTGAATTGATTATTATGTTTATGGTTCAAGTCATGATATGAAGGTATATTGTTTCAAGTATCAATATGGAATGGTGATTATATATAGTGAACTAACGGGCATTTCTAATAAGACTTGTTTGGGACTTGGTGGGTATTTTTCGGAAGTCTTGGACGCCAATAGTGATCAAAGAGCGATCATTACAAGGTTGAACCTAGATCAAGTCTCGCAATTTTAATTTTTAAATTAAACCTATTTTGAGATAGGTCGAATCTAGATTCAGTCTAGGAATTCTAAAATTTTTAAATTAAACTTGTTTTCAGATATGTTGAACCTAGATTAAGTTTAGGAACTTCAATTGCTTAAATCAAACTTGCTTTAAGATATATAGAATACGGTGTCTACGTCTTTGCACTATTCTTGATTCTCAAGAATATGCAAATAAAGGCAACTGTAAACACCTATACCCATAGATCCCAAATGAAAATAATAATAATAATAATAATAATAATAATAAATAAAATAAAGAAATCACTATTAAAAAAAAACAAACATGAAACACATGCTTGGCCTCCATAGTCAATAGCCAACACAAAGCATTTAATTCCCCTTAGGCAACCGAATTTGGGTCACCTTTGGTTGCCACCCATAGATTTTCTTCGATTTAGAGCCCCTCACTTGTAAAATCATGCTCAGAAGAGCATGATTTCACTTTTTGATTGTCCAAAAACTTGGATAATCGGGTTTATAAAAACGCTCAAAATTTTTGACTTTGGAAAAAGGTTGAATTGAAAAATACTAAAGAGGTCGAATTGCAAAAAAACTAAAAGGGCTAATCTACAAAGCAAACAAAAATCCCTAGAAACCCTAGACATAGAGCAGCTAAAAAAACCTGGCAACTAAAAACCTTAAAACAAGACCCAAAAATCCTAGGTTTTCACTCTAGCAACTAGTGAAATACCCAACAAATCACATAAAGAAAACCCTATACTCTACCAGTATAATATCCTAACCACAATAAAAACAAAATAGAAGCCAAAAAATTTGAAAATTGATAAAGGGAAGGTTTTCTAGGCTTCAAATGGGTTAGAGATTTGGTAGCTGTTTGATTGGAGTAAAAGGATGAATCTTGGGGTGGATAAGGTTTCGATGGTCTGCTTTGGGTTTCCAATCAGTAGTTGAGAAAGAGAAAGGGTGAAAGCTTTTGGGGTATTAGAGAAAAGAGGAGAGAACTGTAGCTAGTTAGAGAGAGAAAGTGAAGAGGGAAAATAAGAAAAAAAAGAGAAAGAAAGGTTTAAATACTTAGGGCTTGGAGGCTAAAACGACACCGTTTGGGCAAAATACTTGAATCTAAGGACCAATGTCCAAAACAGTGCCATTCAAGGGTAAGATTTGAGAACCAAATGGTGTGTTTTGTAAGGAGTTTGATAGGCCAAGGCAGCAAGCTTATCTTATTCTTCACATGCTAAATTTTGGGTTGTTCTTAGCCCAAGCAAGTATGGGCTCCTTTGGACTTTGTTGCTTGAGTTATTTTATTGGGTTGAACTATATTGTTTATTTTGTTTGGTGGGCCATTTAATTTGTTAGCTTAATTTTAATTGGGCTCTCATATTTAAAAGTTGTTTTTTTTGTAATAAAAGTTAGTGATTAAAATAAATTAACAAGAATAGGTAAGATAATAATAATAATAATTGAGAGCATAGGTCTATGTACAAATATTTATTTTAGGGTAAAAAAACAGAAAATTATAGATAGAAAAATAATAGATAAATATTTGGTTGTGAAAAATAATAAAATATCTAGTAAACAATTTTATAAATTTAGGTAGGTAAAAAAAAAGAATATATATACATATATATAAAACAAAATATATGTAGTCATAAAATAATAATGATGAATTCAATTAAAATATAGGAGTGAATATTTAGTTATAAGAAAATAAGTATAAAAAATAATAATAAAATAGAAAGGAAAAAATAATATTAAGTTAATAGTTAAGAAAATAGGACATATATGTAAGTGAAAAATGTACATACATATTATTATTAATGGTGAGAATATCAAATTATACTAATGATAGAATGTTCATCTGAAATGTGAGAAATCGCAATATCGAATGAATTCTTCTAAGTTAGAGATTTTGATTAAGATTCCACCAGTATGATGGAAAGGGTTTAATTTTGAGTCTTGATAATTATAATCCTAAGTAAATGAAAAACGCATTAACTTAATTACCAATATAGAAACGAAAAGAAATAATGAAATAATGATAATAATAAATATAATAATAATAGATACAAAAGGGAATAGATAAAATATATATAGTTTTAAAAATATAGGATTATATAAAATAATAGTGTTAATGATGATAAACAAATAGTAAAAGATAAAATTTTCAAAGATAGTAAATTCAAAATAATAATGAATATGACTAAAATATAAAAGGTAAATATATATATATAATCATAAAAAAAATAGATTTTTGTGAGAAGATGGCAAAATAGTAAGTCAAAAAAGAAAATAGGTTAGGTTAATAAAAATTTAGGAAAAAAGTTGAGAAATGTATGCATAGATAATAATAATTCTACAATAAAAGTTTTGGTTAAAGAAATAACATTCAGGTGAAAGGAAAACATATTTAGCCAAATAAATAAATTCTTAAACATATAAAAATATGTAATAAAATAAAATTATATAAAAATAAAAGATTTATTCATGATATATATATAAAAAATAATAAAAAAGAAATCTTAAAAAAATAGCAAGGGAGTTATGGGAAGGTTAAGAAACAAATATTAAGGTTCATAGGCACATCACACATCATCATTGTACTGTTAAATGGCATGGCATGTAGCCATATTTTGTATACGGGTATAAGCTCTGATGATAGGATTTTCCAAGAGAGATTGCGAATGCGAGTTTCTTTGAAAAATTTCCTATATGAAAGAAAACTTTGGAGTCCCACCAGTACGATGGGTTGACTTGAAGAAATATACTTATTAAAAAGCTTTTGCTCGTAATAAGTTTGCATTCACAAAAAATATTATTTTCAATTGTGACTGATTACCCCGATGATGAGATTTACTCCTTAAACTTGCAAATGCGAGTTTCTCTGGTAATTCCCTAGGTGAGAGAATATCCCCGGATCTTATCAATATGATGGACGAATTCAGAAAATATGCTCAATAAAAGGTTTTCGTTTGACATTATTTGAATTTTTTGCCATGCATTTCATAATTGCATCATGCGTACGTCACACTTGTAAAACTGAATAAAAGGTTTTAATTTGATAATAAACTAGAGAATAAAGTAAACAAACAATAATTAGGAAAACATAAGAATAAAATCAATGGTTTAAGATAATATATAATTAAGTGATACTGTTCGTAGAACGAGTGCCACGGGAGTGTTAATCCTTCCATGTGCGTAACCGTACTACTGAACTCAACTCTGAATATTTGTAGATCAGTTTATCGTTTTTTTGATAAACCTAAAATCAATTTAAGATTTTGTTGTATAGAACTAATTTAATAGGTGACCAATTGCACCTAGATAAAAAAGATTGATGGCGACCCCTTAGATTTTTCACAGCTAGCAGTCGGACTCCCAGACTCAAACGTTACAACACTTAGATGTAATTTAGATAATAAAAAAATCTTAAAAAATAATTTTATAAAAAATATCTAAGTATACTCTGAAATTAAAGTTAGATGATTGTCATATATTCATTTATCGATTAATTGATATATGATTATTGATATTCATAGATACGTCAATTTTTTTATTTCGATTATAACATTTGAAAATTTTTATGACAATCTATAGGATGATTTTCAAATATCAAAAGAAAGAAATGTAAATCTATTTGTCATTTAAGTTTTTTTAGATAAAATTAGTGAAAATTTTGAAATTAATATAAAACTAAAAATTCGATAAAAATTTTAAGTAATAGTATACCACATGATTTTGAAATTAAATTCAATAAAAATTTACTGAAGGTTTAATTTTTAATAGCAATACCACATGATTTTGAAAATATAAATTCAATATTAATATTTTAAAACTAAAAATTTGACATTTACTTTCATCGCCTTCAGTTGAGGTTAATCATGGATAGGTGGAAATGTTTTACGCACCGTGCATGGTGAGTGGTGCTTTGATATGCTTTTTCCGTGAGTATGGCACTTTCATGGTGTTCTGCGTTAATGACCAGTGCAGGCTTTTTTGTCACCGTCAGAGGACCCGATGTGGCCCTATGGCTCCACAGCTGCAGGTGCTGAATTTTTTTTTTTCTGGATGCTTCTTCCCTTATGAGTTATTGCGCTGCATGTGTTGTAAATTTTTATTATTGACCACCGCTACTTTAACCAATGAAAGTTAATCGAAGTAAAAAAGTTATTTGATTTAAAATAAAAATATAAAAACTTAATTGAAATAAAAGTATGGATATTGTATTTGAACATTTGATTCTTAGTGTATGATCCTTTACCTATAGAGTAAAATTCAAATATCTTTTCTTCAATTTAAAAAAAATATAAATATTTAATTGATTTTTCTTATATAATTTAAGATTTTTTTTAAAGGAAGATAATATTATAGGAAATTGTGAGAAATGACCTTCGTAGTAAGGGTATTTTAAAGATGACAGTCTTTATAATTTTAACTGTTTTTAGATAATTTTTTATAAGACTTGACAATAATACATTTTAAACAATTTCAGGCAAATTAAAATAGTTTCAGTTTTCTCTATCCCGTCATCTAGATAAAAATTTTAAAATTAAATCTTGTTTTCTCTCTCTGCTCAAATACTATTTATCTTGCCATCCAAAAAGTAGAGATGACATCAAACTATTTTTTATTTTGTTTTTTTTTTACATAGTAGATCTTAGTATTTTCAAGAGCGATGAACAACGATTTTGTTCAGGAATTTTAATTTTTTTATAAGATTTTAAGTTGAAATTGTTCAGGGAATATTTTGTAAGGAGAGTATATTTTGTTTTTGCATTAGGGGAGTGAGCAAAGCCGTCCCAATAGGGACATATTTTGTCTTACTTTGAAGGGTTATAGAGTTTTGTAACTTATCTTTTATGAAATGCATAATTTCATGACTTAGCAAAAACAAAAGTATATATTTTAGGTTTTTGAGTTTATTGGTTTATTCATAAAACCCCAAAGTTGAGAAGTTCAAATTGATTAAACTTATTTTTAAGTATTACGTGACTAGTATTTAAACATTGCGTGACTGATTTTTAGACATTACGTAATTAGTTTTAGGCATTGCGTGATTATTTTTAAGTATTACGTGACTGATTCTTAAAAAATACCTAAGTCACATTATGCATCAAGAGCTAGTCACGCAATATCTTACTAATTAGTCACGTAATGCGTTATTAATAAGTCACGCAATGCCTATCAATTAATCACGCGAGTAGGCAACAAAACAAAAAAGAAAGACAGAGGCAAAAAAAAAATCGAGCATAGTCTTGTTATTCTAGCAATCGAAAAATAACCAATAAATCATAAAATAAAAAAACCTAGAAATCTAGCAGCAAAAACCTTAATCCATAATCAGAAAAAATAAAAAAATAAATGAAGAAAATAGAAACGAAAATAAGAGAGGCAGTGAGTAGTTAAGGGTCTTTGATTTGGGTTTCTTCTTGAGGGAGAACCTGAAAGTTTTGGGGTGGAATCTTTGAAGGTCCGATCGGCGTGGAAAGAGGGAAAGGAAAGGACTGATCGACGTAAAAAGAGAGAGACAAAAGGTCCAATCGACGTGAAAGGAGAGGGGAGAAAGGTCCGATCAACGTGATGAAAGGGAGAGGAAAGGTCCGATCGACGTGGAAAAGGGAGAAAGAGGAAAGGTCCAATTTTTGGGTCGACTAGTGAGGGAGAAGAGGGAGCAAGAGCTTTTGGTCAGATCTAGGGACAATCGGCCGATTAGCAAAGGAAGAGTGGGAGAGAAGGAGAAAAGGCAGCTGGAAGGTTTAGAGAAGGGAGAGGATCGGTGACATTAGAGAGAGAAAGTGAGAGAGGAAACTGAAGAGAGAAAAAAAAAACAAGCTTATCAACTAGTCACGCTACACTAGTCAAGCAATGTCCAAAGTTAGTCACCCAATGTTCAAAATCAGTCACGCAATATTTAAAAACTAGTCATGTAATGTCCAAAAACTATCAAAATTATTAAATTCCATTCAACAAAATCAATAATTTCAAACGATACACCATATTCCATTTAACAACAAAATTAATGAATATGCCCACTTGACAAAAAATGCTCAAAATGTTCAAAGGTTTTTCTTCATATATAAAAAATCACTCAAAAATGCTTAAAATGCTCAAAACACTCAAAAGTTTTTTTCATGTATCAAAAACTACTCTAAAATGCTCAAAATGTTTAAACTTTTTCTTTTCTGGTAAAGAATACTCCAGAGATGAATAATCTGACGAGAAAAGCTCAAAGAATATGGGTTTGTTTGAAGTACAGAACTAAACATACTTGACCTGTTAATAGGTTTCGGATTGAGATGCTGAGCTAAATAAATAGGTCGATTTCATTAAAGATAATTTTATCTAAATTTTAATTCTCTTAATTAAAAATAATTAAAATTATAAAGAGATCTATTGTCAAAAACGCCTTATGTATGAGGCTTATTTAAAAAATAAACTCATAATATTATTATCAACAAGAAAGAAATTTTGAAAAAATCAGAATATAATTTAAAATTTTATTTAAATATTATGTCTAAATTTATATACATCATTATTGGGCTGCAAGTTATTCTGAAAAGATCTTTCTTTGAGATATGGCCCCAAGCATATTCCATTTTTTGGGGTGTCTATTGCCCCTTTAAATTTCATATAAAACGGTTTGTGAATACTCATCTCAAATACTTTTAGAGACACAATTTTGGAGGATAACTGAAGGGACGACCATGATTGTATCCAAAAGCTTTGGGGATGACCTTGATCCTCTGAGACGTAATTTAAGAGAATAACTGAAGGAGATGACCACGCTTTGAGGACGATTTTGCAACTTTTCTCAAATTTTGCAGTGAGCGAAAGATAATGAGAGGTATGAAAAAGGAATGCAAAGTAATTGCTGGAGTACCTTTATCTTTATTTTCCTTTTTGGTTGACCAGTGACCTCTTGTTGGTTGCATGCTGTTGTTGTGTTTTCCTGATTTTGGATGGCTTGAGTCATTTATTTATTCTCTTGTGCTTTTAGTTGATTCGTGTCCTTATGGGACTGCTCCTTTTGATGGCTCGGTTGCTCAGATTCTCTGCTCCCTTGATGGAATGGACTCCTCTGACTTTGTGCCTTGTCTGTGTTGTAAGTTGATGGTTCTGAGTTGATATATTATGCTCTTGTCTGTGGATGAGTGTTCTGTTTTTCTTCGCAACCTGTTCCCTTACAGGAGGTGTACAGGGTTTTTGTTTCGTACAGATCTCATGGTGGGTGTTGAGCTGTGAATTCCTTTGTGTTGCTCATTGCTGAGCTCCTGATGGGATGGGGGCTTTTGATATTTTTGGGCCCTCTTTTTTTGATCCCCTCAGGTTGTTGAGAGTAGTAACATGCAGCCCCAAGTCTGTCTTTTTCTCCTCTTCCATGCTTGCCGCAGCATCTTTTTTATCAGGTGGAATGAATATACATAGTTGCTTTTCAAAAAAAAATCTGTTATTATGGCTTTTGCGCATATATAAGTTATTATCTGCAGTTTTTTTTTATTCACTTTTATAAATTTTATTTTTTTCTTATGTTTTACATATACATAAACCTTATAACAACGTGTATAAAATAAATATGTTAAATTTAACGTAAAATTTAATAGAATAACTTTTTGGTTGTATCACAGATATTAAAATTACAAAAGCAAACGATTAAGGCTTAACATAAAGACAAATCTTAGGCTAAAGCATATTGGTCCCCTTGAGCTAAAATTCCTGCTCCGACCCTGCATATATAGAAGTGAAGAACTCGCTATGAGTAAAACATAGAACAAACCACGCTACATCGTTTTACAGTGAAGTAACTAAAGCAAATCACATTTTATAATCCATTTCACCAGCTACTTATTCCTGCAAGGAAATGGAGAGTCCCTTGGTACATAAATCGGACAAGTTCTACATCCCGCCGCCGGAGCAGCAAGTGTTCCTCTAGTTGGTGGTGTGGGCACGTTGCATACATAATATTTACCTTCCTTGTGGCATGATGCGTGATATGTCTTACCAGTGCCAGAATATTTAGTGCCAGGATTCACAGGAAACCTATTGCTAGCACCATTTTGTTCCACTGCAGCATGTTTTAAGATGGGTCAAATGAAATTCATGAATGGATGAAATTAGTCTTCCATTTATGTGATTAAAAATCTTTATGTATATAAAAAAAATACTTATGTTATAAGCAACTTTAAAAGGAATCTCCATTTGGTGAAAGAGACATTAATTAAATTAGCAAGTTGTTGTTAGCACTAGTGTGTATCTAAGAAGAGAGAATAATACAAACGAAATCGTCTTACCAATATGAAGTTCTCGAGCTGAAAAAGCGAAGGGAAAGAGCAAAACGGAGGACAAGAGGAAACAGACAAAGAGGAAGGCCTTCATTTCGAGGAAGACCTTTCGTGCAAGCTTGGGTCCCTTCGGTGCAATATTTTATTTGAAAATTATGACTCTACCGGGAGGTTTCGTTTGGGTTTCTTTCAAAAAGAAAAAATAAAAAAAATGAGGTTTCAAGGGACGCGCTTCGTAATCACCACTGCACTCACTCAGTGGCACAGGTTAAGGTTATTTATTGTACTATTTTAAAAAACATTTTTTATGTATAACACATTATTTTCAGCAAATTTAAAATGAGGTAACACATTACTTAGAGGTTTTGCTGTAAATATAATTTAAAGTCTAAACATAACTTGCTTACATAAATTTTGGCACAATGAAAGAGAAAAATAATAAATTGATGTTTTCAAACATTAAAAAAATTTAAATATAATATTTAAAATATTTTTAAATTATTTAAAATTTTTTAAATAAATTTTTTATTTTAATTTAAAAATTTTAATAATTAATAATTAATTAACTGCTATTAAAATATTATTTATTATTTTGTATCATATGAGGTTGAAATGGCATATTAATATATATGACATAATATATTACATTGATATGATGACATAAATCAAAATATAAAAATAAATAAATAAAGAAATGAGACGAGAAAGAGTATAAAATATATCATAATAAATAACGTAAAATTAACATTTTTCATTAAAAAAAAAAGAAGAAAGATTCCATGTTTAGAGATAACTTTTTTGAGAAAAACGTGGTCGCACATATTCCAAGGAACAGACTCGATATCTTCCCATTTCTTCTTTTGGCCATAAACTTTGACTCGGGTGTAATGATTAACAAGTCAAAGGAGCCGACATAAAACACGTTATAATTTATTATAATAATCAATAATTTTAAAAGATTAAAAATAAAATATTTAAGTGTGATTTTTTTTATTAAAATTTTATTTTTTTATAATTTCAGATTTAAAATTTTTACTTAAATTTTTATAATCAAATTCATTTAATATTTTTTAATAATGTATTATTTATTATTTTTATTACTTGTAAAAAATTTAACAAGTGCTTTTTTTTAGATTGCATTAAATTTTCAATTTTTCTTTTTTAAGCTTTGAATAATTAAATTCATATTTTTGATTTGACATGTTCAAATATTTATTATGAAGTACAAAAAATATTTAATTATTATAACTATCTTATATTTTTTAAATAATTAATATAAAATCAACAATCTAAAATTTTAATTCAAATAAATCAACTATTACATAAAATGAAGAGACTATAACAATATACTATAAAATTTAAATTAAAGTAAAAAAGTATGCAAATATTAGAACAATTATATCTAATTGTTGAATGTTTATTACAAATCATAAATGAGGCTCATGGGTTTATGAAAATTACAGTATAACAAACTTCTTTCGTATATTTTGGAAGAAAATTAAAGTTAAAAAGAAAAAAGAGCAAATGAGAAAAAAAAATTCAAAAGTGGATATTATAAATTTAAAAAATTAATTTTATATACAAAAAAATAGTTATTGAAAATATTAAATACATATTACATTAGTTGATTAGAATAAGAGAAATAAATGAAAAAAAATAGCTATTGAACATCGTAAAATAGATATTATTGTTAGTTGATTGGAAATGAGAAAAATAGTTAAGAATTAATAGCATCATAGGAATTGAGAAGTAATAATAAAAAATAAAAATTTATTAAGCACATAATTAAAAAATAAAAAAATATGTTATTTTATTAATTATTTTTAACTTTTACATATTTTCAATAGTTAATGAAATAATTAGTTAAGAATTAATACGATGTGAAAGGGAAAGAAAATTAATATTTATTAGATATGAAAAAATAAATAAATATTTTATTAATTATTTTAATTTTATAAATTTTTAATATAATTAATTATTATATTATAAAAATATGAAACCTTTTTAAATTTAGGGCTTTGCTTGGGTGGCCTTACCAAGAGCCACTCTGATAACAACTTTTTTATTCTCAAATCTTCACTTTTAAAAGAACAAAACATACAAGTTATAGTTTTGTTAAAATAATTGGAGATGTTGTTTAGATCACAAAATTATTTTAGAAAAATAAATTTGTCAAAAAGGTCAAGTTTACACTTGAGATCAAAATTTTTAAACTCTACCAATAGAGTTACATAGTTTTTGTATTCATTTATCAATTAATTGATATATTGTCATTAAATTTTTTATAAATATATTTTATTAAGATACGTGTCAATTTTTTAATTTCGATTATAAAATTTGAAAACTCTGACAACAATTTATAGGATAATTTTCAAAATAAAAAAAGAAGAAGTGTAAATCTATTTGTCATTTAAGTTTTATTAGATAAATCCATCGAAAATTTCGAAACTATTGAAATGGCTATAAAGCTGAAAATTGGACAAAAACTTTAAGCAATAGCATAACCACATGATTTTAAAAGTAAATTCAATAAAAATTTACTAAATTTTTAATTTTTAATAGTATACCACATGATTTTGAATGTATAAATTATTTAAAACTAAAAATTTAGCATTTATTTTTATTGCGTTCAGTTGAGGTTTGCCTCTCCGATTGGAAAAGTTGGTCAGAGTACTTATTAGTGCCCAATGGATATTTTTGTAATTCAGGTATAGGGACGGTTTAGATATGTCCATGAACCGGATTATCCACCTAGACATGTAGGCCCGACCCGCTTTAGACCAGTGCTTGAGATCGACGGTTTGGCAAAATTGTTTATTTTTATTCGATTTTAATAGAAAAGTATAGATATAAATTTAATATTATTATTTTAATAATCAAACACAATGTTTATTCCAAAAAAAAAAAAAAATCAAACACAATGTAGATGGGTGGGCCGTCTCAGGCTCGATCTTATCTTTCCATGGCGTCAGCCCACATGGAGCACACAGGTTTCGCCATTATTTATAGAGAAGATATTGAGAGGTACAGGGTTTAACTGATAATACATAGGAGGAGATAATTGAAGACATTTTATGCCTGAGCTTTATTTCCCAAACTTAAAGCCCTGGAAAGGTTAGGGGCAATCACCCTGGAAAGGAGTATTACACTTCTTTGGGGGCTTAGGGATGCATGAAGTAAATGGTCTGCCACGGCATGGTACTGCTGCTGGAGGTCTGTTCCCTGTTACAGGGGTTCCACTTCCACTTCCCCCACCACCTTTAGAACCTACAAATGTTATGAGAATATTAAAGAAGATGATTTTCATGTTATCCTAAAAGATCATTTCTGTTGAATTTCGTAATAAATACAAGAATTTTTATTAAAAAAAATAAATAAATCTAATCTTTATTTGTTTCAAGATTAATTTAAATCTAAAACTATTAAGATAGAATCACAAATTCTAACTATTATGATATTATGGATTAGTGAAAGTTACAGCAGTACATATATTTAGAAAAAAGTTATTAAAATATATGGAGGAAGTATGTGTGTTTTGTTTTATATCCAGTTTTCATATAACCCAAATATATACATGCAATGTACTAGTGATTATAATACAGGCGAGAAAATAAAACTAGTGCACTTAGCATCTTACCAATACTTTGAGCAGCAATAGAAGAGGCGGAGAAGAGAAGGGCGGACAAGAGAAGGAAGAGTGTAAGCAAGGCCTTCATGTTTGGAAGTTGAATTAATGTTGTCTTGGCCTGATATTCACTACCTCTTTACCGATATTTATAGTGCATTCATCGCAGAGGGAGGGAGTGGAAGATTTTTCTCCAGACTTTATAATATATTTTCTATTATTACGTGAAGGGTTTTCCTTTGTGAATGGCATGAAAGAGAAAGCGCAGAGAAAGCCCCTCCCCAACCATCAATTTTGACTAGGAAACAAGGATGGATTCAGGCTTGGTTAGTCGGCGAGCAAGTGCCTGGCATTTTTGTTCTTATGCGGTTAACAACATTTATGATATTCCTACTAAATGCTACCAAATTTAAAGAAAGAAAGAAAGAAAGAGATACTGTTGCGGAAAGAGAGACTTTCATTTCTTTATTGCGGAAAGAAACCCACTTATTGCGGGAAGAGAGATTTTCATTTCTTTATCCTTCTGGATTATTTGTTTTCTGGAATGCTTACAATTTTGATTAAAGACATTTGAGCCGCCCGAATTTGAACGGAGAAAGAAATTAATTCCACAAGGCAATAATGCATGACTTGGTTGGTTGACTACCCTTGTCAATGCACGCATCCAAAATTTCCCACTCATGACCTTGTTTGATCCAGCTGGACGTACCTGTCCGAGTATAACTGCTTTAAAAGTGTTAAAAAAGAAAAATTAAATTTATTTTTTTCACAAACTTATTGCATAAGTGCTGTAGGAGTAATTATTTGAAAATATTTTAATTTATTTTTATAAACAAAAACATTTATTTTATTAAACCAAATTAGAATGGAAAATAAGTAAATAAAATAAAATAACCAAGAGAAAGATTAAATCAAACAGAATATATATATATATATATATATATAATTTGTACCTCCAATTTCATGAATTATTGAAGGGTCAAGTAAGAATATAAAAAAGTTTTATTAAATGGAAATTTATTACTACTTGTTAGGTTCAAAGATTTTGATTTTTATTTTTTCATTTAAAAATTAAAAAAGATAAACCTAAATGTTTCACAAAAACTTTGAAACATAAATTTCACCCACGTCGCAATCTTGAATCTTAAAAGCCATATCCACAAAATTTGATGATATGATCGTTTATCATATGTATATAGTACAGAATATATGACCCATGTACTAGTTTGACATTCGACATCCTTGGAACTACCAACTTAGTCTAATTTAAAGGAATAACGCACTATTATATGGTTGATGCCTCTACTGCAGGAGCTCATGCATTTACTTGCTGGGGTAACACCTATGATTCTAGAAAATTGTTTATCCTCCTATAATATCCAAAAGGACTAAAGCAACCAATGAAATTTTTCCTACATGAAAAAAAAACTTCTGAGTCCCACCAGTACGATGGGTTGGCTCGAAGAAATATTCTTATTAAAAAGCTTTTGCTTGTAATAAGTTTGCATTCACAAAAAATATTATTTTCAATTGTGGCTGATTACCCCGATGATGAGACTTACTCGTTAAACTTGCGAATGCAAGTTTCTCTGGTAATTCCCTAAGTAAGAGAATATCTTGGGATCTTATCAATATGATGGGCGAATTCAGAAAATATGCTTAATAAAAGGTTTTCATTTGGTATTATTTGGATTTTTTGTCATGCATTTCATAATTGCATCATGCGCACATCACACTTGTAAGACTGAATAAAATGTTTTAATTAAATAATAAAATAGAGAATAAAGTAAACAAACAATAATTAGGAAAACATAAAAATAAAATCAATGGTTTAACATAACATATAATTAAGTGGTACTGTTTGTGGAACGGGTGCCATGGGAGTGCTAATCTTTCTATGTGCGTAACTGTACTCCTGAACTCAACTCTGAATATTCGTAGACCAGTTTATCGTTCTTTCGACGGACTTAAAATCAATTTAAGATTTTGTTGAATAAAACCAATTTAATAAGTGGCCAATTGCACTTAGATAAAAAAGATTGATGGCAACCCCTTAAATTTTTCACAACTAGCGGTTGGGTTCTCAGACTCGAACGTTACGACACTCAGATGTAATTTAGATAATAAAAAAAATCTTAAAAAATAATTTTATAAAAAATATCTAAGTATACTCTGAAATTAAAGTTAGATGATTTTCATATATTCATTTATCGATTAATTGATATAGGATTATTGATATTCATAGATACGTCAATTTTTTAATTTCAATTATAACATTTGAAATTTTTTATGACAATCTATAGGATGATTTTTAAATATCAAAAGAAAGAAATGTAAATCTATTTGTCATTTAAGTTTTCTTAGATAAAACTAGTGAAAAATTTGAAACTAATATAAAACTAAAAATTCGATAAAAATTTTAAGTAATAGTATTGTAACACCTCGTATTCTTATTAGACGCAAATAAGACTTTATTGATCAAACGAGTGATCAATTAACCTGAATTGACGTGCCAAGGAACTATAAAGCCCGACCCTATTTTATCTGTGACATGTCATTCACATGCATTGGATAGCATGTTTGAATATTGAATTATTTCGAAAAACTAGTTAAATGACTATATTGCCCCTAGTAATACCATTGAGTCGAATAAACCTCGAACTAGTTCAAATAGGAATTTTAAGGTGAAATTGAAGATTTCACAGTCTAGGGATTACTCAAAATAGTGATTTGGAGTTCGAGATTCTGTTTAGAGTCAATCTGAAAGATTGACCGATTAGGAACAAAACGGTCATTTTGTCATTTAATGACAAAATGGAGATTTTCATTAAAAGTTTTGATCACTTTTGATTAGGATTAATCATTTGAAGTATAATATGATTTATTGGAGCATAAAATGAAATTGGCAATGATAAATTTAATTTCTCGAAAGTTTTGGAGCACAAAGGGAAAATAGTAATTTTACCACTAAAAGTCAAAACGGAAATCTTTAGAGAAGATTTTGGCCCATTGGATTAAGATTTATCAATATTAGTGATATTTGAGGTTGGAAAATAAAAATAATGTAATTTTAGTACTTTTTGGAGTATAGGGGTAAAATTGTAATTTTATCATCCGAGGATGAAAATTTAATTTTCGAGAGGATTTGGATTAAATTTGAGAAATTAGAGAATGGTATGAGTATGAGGAGTGAAAAATATGCATTTTGATAAATTTTTAATTTTTGAGGTAAAAATGTAATTTTGTAATTTTTGGAGTATAAACCTAAATGTTTCACCAAAACTTTGGAATATACATTTCACCCACATCGCAATCTCGAATCTTAAAAGCCATATCCACAAAATTTGATGATCTGATCGTTTATCATATGTATATGGTACAGAATATATGACCCAGGTACTAATTTGGCATTCGAAATCCTTGGAACTACCAACTTAGTCTAATTTAAAGGAATAACGCACTATTATATGGCTGATGCCTCTACTGCAGGAGCTCATGCATTTACTCGCTGGGGTAACACCTATGATTCTAGAAAATTGTTTATGCTCCTATAATATCCAAAAGGACTAACGCAACCAATGACTGCTAGGAAGAATATGGTAACACTAGACAACTATATGCATATAGAGGAAGAACTGAAGATGCCATAGACATCATCAAGAGATGGACCTCCACGTTGGGAAACAGAAAAGGGACTAGAAGGGGCTGATCTGACGAGCCAAACTTAACAAAATCTCAGGCACAAGGCGTTTTCTTGGAGGTGCCAAAGCATCCTTGGCAAGAGCTTCCTCATCACCAGCATGTATCACAGCAACCAGATGGTCAAATTGATCGTCCTTTCCACCTCTTAAAGGATCCTGCATAGCAGTACTCAACTTTAGTGGAGGATACAAGGGTTTCTCAATGCCATATAAATAAATTTATCACCAAGTTAGTTGCTCAAGGAACTGGATTGCAGGGAAACCTTCTTCAATGCCATACCAATGGAAAATGCAGTACTGAAGAATTGTAACATTTTCTCAGACAATTTCATGAAGCACTGAAACAGTGTATGCTCAATTCATGCATTCCAACACAATAAAAATTGTGTAACATGCTTACCTAGTTCACAAGCCAACCTTCGGGGAATAATCCTTAAACACAGTTAAATTAGAAAATCACAAAAAAAAAAAAATTCCATCAAAAAGAGTAGTTTGGTTCAATGTGCAACTTCCAATAAAAACCAAAAAGCTACACTAAGAAAAATGTTGAAGCCTGGTCATTTGGTCGAAAGATGACCCGATATCAATAGTGAGGAGTGCAGTCGTTGTTAAAGGAAACTAAAATGTCAGAATGAGTTTCTATAGTTCATGAAGAGAAGTCAAGACCTTGAAACTTATAGCACACGAAGTCCATTCTTCTTTCTCCTTTTTCTTTCTAGAGCAGAACCAAAACATTTTCATAAATTCAAATGAAATGAGTTGTTAATACTATCACAAAGAATGATTTACTTTACTATTTCCAAGTAAAGCTTCGTGCAGGTTGAGCTCAACTCTCAAAGATCTTCAGGAAAATAATTAAAATCTTATGTTCAACTTAACCCAAGTTCAACATAGTCAGCCCAGCATATATGTAGATTAAAAGGACCCCACATCAGGCATCCTAATGAAGGTGATATGTGAAAGTGATTTTCATTTAGTTGCATATCATAAAAGTAGACACTGGATGACAGACTGCAGTAGAACAAGTAAATTAAACCTTTAATGACAATAAAAATATAGTAATGATCACTAACCTGTAAAAACAAATCTGTATGAGATTTTCCTTCATATAGGATTAGCTCTGCATCAGCCCCTACCCCTTTCAGAGCATCTACAAAGTTTATACTGCACAGAAATGTCAATATCAGGAAAGAATGCGCAATTTTTGAGAAAATTTGCAGTAAATCCATGGCAGTAGTAGATGACTCCATTTCACAACCTTCAATATTATTTACCTCTACAATCTAGAAATTAAAGTTATAAACTGCGTTTGAAAGGAACAGCGAGTTGGGAAACAGATGCATTACAAGCAGTATGATATCTGTTATTCATCACATACCTTCAGCAGAGAGCACACTATCCAACAGAATTATTCCAATTACAAATCATTATTACATAATACCTCTTATGATTCCAAATAAATATAGTACTGGGACTAAACAAGAGTAGGAACCTACTCATCACCTGGATGTGTAACTTGCATTTTTTTTTTAGAAGTACATGCAGTTTGAAAGTAAACAAAGATATTTTACCAATAAACTTCGAGGAGTCAAATCCAATAAGAACTTAGTTGTTAGCATTATGTCAATGGGCATTCTAACCTGGCATCTGATGGTATTGAACAATCTGAAGTTCCATGGAAAAGTTTAATAGGAGGCAGAAGAGAAGCAGCATCTCTACTGCTTGGATCTTTTGCTCTAACTTAAGGAGAAAATTGTTCAAAGGACTCTTCGCCTTCCATAATGCTGCAAAATCGTAACAGAACTTTTGTTGGATAATAGTAAAATTGTACATGGGAAATAAAAGGAAAATCTCAAGTATATATAGATGTTTACCAGAAAAATATTATAGGCTGAATACCTTAAAAAGATGGAACGATACAGGCCTCGATTGTGGAAATGATCAACCAAATTAAATAAATTGTACCTATACACACAATTTAAAAGGAAAATAAGCACATATTTATGAACAACTATCAATCTGTCAATACAATTCAAAGGGAAAATATGACCATACTATGTACAACTATAAATCAAAAGAAAAAGATTAACTTATGCCCTTAAAAATATAAGGAAAGCCCTTAGCAGCCTCACATGCATATTTTTTAGCATTTCAAGGAAGTCCTTACATTCTAGAACTAGTGAAAGAAAATGCTCCTGCAAGCCTTGCAAGAGAGGATTGATGGTTTTCAGGTTTAGTTCTTCAGTAGCAAATGCTTAGAGCACAGTATCAAACTAAAAGATTTTCACCAGGTGTTGGCAAGTTGATAATTATCAAAATGAAGGATCACAGGAAAATTCAGTTTTAGCTAATTTCGAATGATGTCTTTCTTTCACGAGGCAAAAGTTAGTGTGTGATAACTAAGTTACACTCCTTTCTGGTAACCATATTGACAAGTAGGAAGTAAACTGTACTCTTTTTTATATGATTGGTTTTGACTTTTTCAACATACATTTTTAGTTTTGTTGCTGAGAAAAAAAATATTTTTGTTTTGTTTTTTACAAGGTTTATTTGGCTTTTTCCATACAACCAAAGTTCTTTTCTTTGGGGGGATATATAACTATAGTTCTATCAGTTAAAATTTTAGAAATGATGAAATTAAACTTAAATTTCTTTGTGGGGGGAACAATGTGTACCAATTACTAAATCGATCATCCCATTTCGTAAAATTTTATTATAGATATGATTTGAATAGCTTTAAATACAATAATACAAGAACTTTTATGCCAATAAACTTTAAACTAATTTATTATTTTTAAATATAAAATTAATTATATAATAATAAATTATTACTATTTAATTATTTTTCTTAACTATAATTCTTCCAGAAAAAAACCTTAACTTAATGTTTTTTGCCCCACAAATTTATGCTTAACAAATCATATTCTGAAGATATTTGAAAGC
Organism: Theobroma grandiflorum; assembly: GCA_036013995.1. NCBI lineage: Eukaryota > Viridiplantae > Streptophyta > Magnoliopsida > Malvales > Malvaceae > Theobroma > Theobroma grandiflorum. The sequence continues at coordinate 11,761,744 of CP142132.1, read as the reverse complement.
GGCCTACTGGACAGTTTTCCTGGCAAACATGAACTGACATAGCTAAACTTATATTTCTGTTTCCCACCACATAATACTTTTTTTTCTCTTTCATTCCACCACATAATTAATCTCTAAACTTCCTAAGTATGAAGGGAACCTAGTGCAGATGTCATTCATTCCTGGGCAAAGAGTTGCGCCATCACAATCTTCACAAACTTGACTGCAACTTTTATCACACAAGAGTATGTATCCCCATGAATTCAATTAGTGGGAGAACCAAGACAAGCAGCAGTAGAGCTACAGCCCAGTCAGTGGGGTCACTTGACCCCATTGAAAATTGAAAATGCTTTTAAAAGCATATACGACAGTATAGGAAAATTCTAGAATGTCCCGCTGGAAAAGAAATATTGAGGGATCAATATATAGTTTCAAAGAACATAACGACCATATAATCCTTAAAAAAATTTATTTGTATTTCTTTTTCAATATGATCAATCTAAAACTTCTCCTAAACTATAATATATGTTTTCCAAGTGCTTTCAAGATTCATTGACTTGGCTGTAGCTCCACTACTGATTATTGCTAATTATAATTCAATTAGGAATAAGTTTCAACTTCACCACTCTTCTTAAGTATATGGACCAAATTTACCACCCATTTTAATAAATGCAATTTCAAAATTATATTTTTAATTTGGTTCAAAAATGATCAAAAGTTAACAAAATATTCCTTCCATTTTATTTAGAGTGATAAATATGGACATTATCTCATTTAATTATTCAAAGTTCACAACTTCATACCACAATTAGATTGCTTCTAAATTTTATTTAAATTGTCTTGCTTTTATTTAGCTAATAGATGGACATTTCAAAAGGAAATCAACATTAAAGAAACCAAATTTAGGCAAAGAACTAGTCATTGCGATAATACTCAACAATGTTCAAAGCAAGGCCCCATCGAGTTAGAAAATCTTTCGGCAGATCAGAGACACATACTGGAATTTTGATATATCATCCTTATGACCATATCAAGTACAAAGGGCTTATTTGTGAAAGGAACCTAGTTAACCACATAAATTTTTCCATAAAGAAGTATAGCAAATGTTATAAGGCAATTTATATTAAACATTCTCTTTTTGCTGTTTGTATCTTACCTTTGAAAATTATATCATCACTATATATAAAAGTTATGCATAGAAAATTTCATATTATTATATTTTTGCATTGTGAATGATAGTATGATATTAGTTTATTGAACCTACTCAAGAAAATTCCTAGCTACGCCAATAAAGACAAGTTCAGTGTTTGTGATCATTTTCTCTAATACCATAACAATTGAACCCTACGTTTGTTCTTTTAAATGCTAAAGGACGATTTATACATTCAATAATGTTAAAAACAGAAAACCATTGTGTAATATGCTACATATATGAGCATTCGTTTCCAAGTTTCCAACACCTTCTTTTCCTTCTCCTTTTTTTAACTTCTTATTATTCTTTTTCTTTTCTTTTCTTTTCTTCCTTTTTTTTTTTTTGGCTTCTTAGATGATTTAGAAGAATCAATCTCTTGCTTAACTTTCACTTTAACCAGAACCTACTGTATTTTCACATAAAAAGAAAAAGAGAGGTAAATGACTAACAGGAGGTATACAAGCTCATGCAGAAGATATAACCAATCAATAATATAAGAATACATTGAAGAAAACCAGGCATAAGAAGCAAAGCATAACAAGCAAGGCCAACTAATCTTGAGATCCATCGGTAGCCTACCCTGAATGAAAATTTATGATTAAAACAATATACAAAAGAATCAAGTGAAAAGCTACGTAAATAAGTTCAAGGATAATAAAAAATATAACAAAAAAGAGGTAAAAATTTTAATTATTTCTGTTGTTCATTAATTCCAACAATTTGTTTTAATAGAAAAAGAAAGGATGGCCAGCCAAAGTGAAAAAAAAATAATAAAAGAAAGGATGGGGGCGCCGGCCAATGAAACAATGAAGGAAGAAATAAGAAAAACAAAGAGATGGGGACATGACAAGTTGCTTCATCAAATAGAAAAAAAAGAAAATTGTGAGAAATAACCCATATCATAAGGTGATTTTAAAAATAACCATTCAAATAAAGTTATCTGTTTCTAGTCAACAAGTAGCATGAGTAGACGAAAATGCCCTTAAAAAATATTGTGGCAAATCAAGCTGTCGATATCTACCTCTCGTCATTGAGAAAAATTAGAAATTAATGCTCAACTGTTTGTGCTCGCTCATCTTCCTCTTAACTCTCTGAACTGTATCAACTTTGTGTTAAGCACCATCGTCATCAGCTCTCTCAGCTCTCTGAACTGTGTGAGCTTTGTCAACTCTCTGTTGAGCACCATCGTCATCGTGTTGTGGTCTATCTCTCGCCATCTAACCATATTGTCCTCGAAAAATAGACCTCATAGCGGAGATGACATCAAGGTATGTTTTTGGGTTCATTGTTACAACACATAAATTTGTGAAACTTTGTGTAAATTAGAATACAAATTAGAAACATTACACAGAGTTTTTACACGCCATGCATCTACTCAGCGTGTGACCACACAAGACTGCATGCACTTGGCGTGTCACCAGCATGTTTGCTTGCACTTGGCGTGTCAAACCAGTGTCTGCATGCACTTGGCGTGACACCAGTATGTCTGCCTGCACGTGGTGTGTGTGACTACCAGTGTCTGCCTGCACTTGGTGTGTCACCATTATGTCTTCATGCACTTGGCATGTCACTAGCATGTAATTAAGTAAATAATTAAGTAAATTATTAAATAATTAAGTAAATTAAATAATTATTTTTGCTTTCAAAATTTCAGTGGGGTTCCAATTCTGCGACTTGTGATAAGACATGGTGGTTAGTGGGTGGATGGCATGTACAAGGGTGGTGAGTCACGAATGAGGGGGGTTAGGAGTGATTTGTCGTTTGCGGGCTTGATAAAGCTGGTTGAAAATGTTGTTGGGGTAAACTCAAAAATTGACGATATTGAGTTAACATGCATTGATCAATACACCCGGGGAGCTATCACGGCCAATTATCAAGGACGATGAGGATGTTGCATTAATTCTGCTAGAACAGAGGAATGTTTCGATTGTGTATGTCAGCATTAAGATATGCGAAACAAATGTTATGCCACATGAAGAAGCTAAACAACATGGTAATCAACTCAATCAGAATGAGATCTACAATGCTTCACATATGCTAGAGCATTCGGTCTGTAACTTGCAATTGAGGTATCCTCAGGAGTTTGTGCAGCCCGGTAGGCAAAGGACATTGATACAAGAGTTGGGTGCATAATTTCGATCAGGATGTGCATCAAACTAATTAGTTGCTTCTGTTAAAGGAATGCAACGATCGGGTGAAATGGTAGAGTGTGTAATTCCAATTTCAAATGAGAATACGACACTTGAGTACAACTTTGTGACGTTGGATGTTAACATTGTGACGCTCGATGATAATATTGCATGTGATGAGGGAAATGAGGATTTGTTTGCTGCCGATATACCTATCAAAATGGGCTTGGCCCATCGGGCCAGCCTATTTTGTATTGAATATGGGGTGGGCTGGGTTGAGGTTTTAATGGCCCATATTAAAATTGGGCCTAGATGGGCCAACCCATCAAATCAGTGGGTTGGGGTAGGCTGGGACGAGCCAGCCCATGGGTCAACAAAATTAATTATTTTAATTAATTTAATAATTTTATGTGCTTAATTATATAAAATTAATAATTTAATTACTGATAATATTACTTATATTATATATTTTAATATGTTTAATCTTGACTTATCAAATTAATAATTTTAATTTATGAATTAAATCATAAAATAATTTTATTAATATAAAATTTATTAAGTAAAAATTATAAAAATAATTTTTTTAAAAAAATGGGCTAGCCCAACCCAGCCCATAGATTAGCAAGGGGTGGGCTGGGTTGAGGTTTTGATGGCCCATATAAAAAATGGGCTAGCCCAACCCACCCCATATTTTATCAACCCACAAGGGCTGAGGCCGGGCTGGCCCATATTGACAGGCCTAGTTGCCGGTGAAGATAGATTTGATGACAATTCATATGATAAGCTTGATGAATGGGATAATGACAGTTTAGACAATGATTGCCTTTATAACAGTGACATTCCAATTTGTAATAATGTTAAAGGTGAAATGGAACCTGTTGAAGGTTTTGATGTAGCAAATGTTCAGTGTGATGACCCTATATACAATAACCCCATCGCTGGTGAGGACGAGATTCCTTCCATTGATACAATGCTCGATGATACTTTTCAAGAAAGGGGAAATGAAGGGATATTTTCTATGTGGCGAATTATAGGTGCAAAAAGGTTCTCCTTCTAAACAATTAGCACTGAGGAGTCAACATGTCCCAATGATCGCTTATACAAAGGAAAAATGTTTTCCTCGAGGGTGGAGTTGAAACGAGCCATAAACATGTTGGCTCTAAAAGAACAGTTTGGGATAAGAGTACAAAGGTCATGTAAAAGTCGTTATGAGGTTGGTTGCAAGGACAAGGCTTGCAAGTTTAATGTGCCTTCAACAAAGTTACCTGACAGAGGAGGGTATTGGCAAGTTCGGACGTTCCATAAAGTACACACATGTACTGTTGATGGTTTGCAAGGGTGATTTCCAATTGTAAGTGCCAAGATAATTTGTGAACTTATGGCACCCAAGCTTCGGGTTAATGGAGTAGCATTGAGACCTAAGGACATAATTGGTGAGATCAGGGTTCAGTGGGGATTGGAATGCTTGTATGGTAAGGCTTGGCAAGTAAAGGAGTACGCGAAGAGGCTTGTTTTTGGTCCCCTAGAGGAGTCTTTTGAACAACTACCCTCGTATTTTTATATGTTGGAATAAGAAAATCCTGGCACAGTCACTGCAGTGGCTACTGATGAGGCTGAAAGATTCAAATATTGTTTCTGGTCATACAGGGCGTCTATTTGGGGGTTTAGGGATGTAATGTGTCCTACGGTTGAAATTGATGTAACACATCTGAAAGGTAGATTCAAGGGTGTTCTGTTTGTCGCTGTATACAAAGATGCGAACGAGTGTGTATATCCAGTTGCGTTTAGCATCGGCCATGTTGAGGACGAAGACTTGTGGACGTGGTTTCTTAGAAAGCTACGTGATGCGGTTGGTTGTCCTGAAAACACAATGTTCATTTTTGATTAGCATCTCGGTATTAAGAAAGCAATCCAAAATGCATACTCAAAAGTGCACATCTGTTTATGCGGTTACCATTTGAAGAAAAACTTAAAAAACAAGTTCAAGCGTGATGACGTTTCTATGATTTTCGCCCTTGCTCGAGATTACTATAAGCTTTCCAGTTTCAACAGACATATAAACCAACTCAATCAGATTCATGCGGGAGCCCATGCTGATCTTTTGAGAATAGGCCCTGAGAGATGGTTACGTGCATGTTCACCGGCAATGCGATACCAAATGATGACCTCGAACATTGTCGAATGTGTTAACTCTTGCTTGAAGCATGCAAGACAAATGCCAATCACTGTTTTGATCGAGTTCATACGAGAAATGTTCCAGCGTTGGTTCCATAATCAATACGATGAGGCCGTCAAGGTGACCACAACCCTCAGCCCTTGGGTTGCCAGGCAATTGAGCAAACGCTTCAATGATGCACATCGTTTTGTAGTAAAGCCTATCAATCGAATGGAGTTTGAAGTTAAAGACGGGAATATGGACGGACTTGTTAACCTGTCCACGAAGACGTGTTCATGTTGTGAGTTCCAAACAGATTTGTTGCCATGCAGCCATGCCATTGCAGCAATAAGGTCAAAATATCTTTTTTTTATTTCTTATTTGATCCTTAATTGACATAACATTTAGATTCTGCTTGAATATTGGGTTCATTGTATTTTTCAGTAACCGCAAACGTGAAGCTATTGAATTCTGTGCTGACTACTATAAGACAACAGTTTTGGTTGAGGGTTATGCAGGGTCCATTCGCCCAGTAGGGCATCCTAGTGAGTGGGACATCCCCCCGCATGTGAAACAAATTATTGTCTTGCCACCACCTTGGCGAGGCCAAACAGGAAGACCTAGGAGGAGAAAGATTCTATCCGCTGGCGAAGGCAGTCGAGCACGGAGATGTTCGCAATGCAATATGTACGGGCATAACAGATAAAATTGCCCTTCTCTATTTGCAAATCCATTAACAAATCCGGCACCATTTCCAAGTCAATCAGCGCCCCCACCAGTGCATCGACATGTGCTGCTTGTTCAATTTGTAGAGAAACTGGTCACACACACAACAACTGTCTAATCCGAAAGACTATGTCTGAAAACGTAGGCTATGTTGTGGACGAAGATATATTGTCAGCCTAACTAACTACAATTTATCTCTTGTTTTGTTAGGAATTGTTTCGAACTGTTTTGATCTTGGCCATTGACATTTGCATTGAATAATGATATTTGCTACAAACCAATGTATAATAATAGCATTGCCTAGGCATAAAAGTAGTCAATAATTGACTTTAGCCACACCATGCATGGTCATATAGTTTGGAATTTAAATTGTCTAATCTTTGGACAGCATATATAAATAAAAATTCAAAAATCAACAATGTTACTTTACATTTCAACAATTGTAAAGCCAATGCATTCATTACATTTTTGCTTAAAGCAAATTGCTTCAATATACGTAAGGGAATCTTAGTCCATTTACAAACGATGTTGCAAAACTACATCAATTGTCCACCTGGGTTTAAAGTTTGTGAAAGGGAAAAGCAGTGAGACGGTAGGGTGCAGAGTTGGTGACACACCATGGTAGGAAGCAGTGACACGGCAGGGTGCAAAATTGGTCACACGACATAGAGGGAAGCAGTGACATAGCAAGGTGCAGAGTTAATGACACACCATGGAAGGAAGTAGTGACACGGCAAGGTGCATAGTTGGTGACACGACATGGAAGGAAGCAATGACACAACAGGGCGCAGAGTTGGTGACACGCCATGAAGGAAGTAGTGACACGGCAGGATGCAGAATTGGTGACAAACCATGGAGGGAAGCAGTGACACGGCGGGGTGCATAGTTGGTGACACAACATGGAGTGAAACAGTAGCACGGTAGGGTGTAAAGTTGGTGACACGCCATGGCGTAGAGTTTGTGACAGGCCATGGCAGGAATCTGTGACACGCCATGGTTTTGAGTGTGTGACACGACATTGCTTTAACATCTGACAAGCATGGTTTGATATACCAATTTACAGACCAGAAATCTCGCTTACGCATGTGGTTGTTAACATCCCCCATTGATATATTCAACTTTAGAATTCTCCACTAGTCTAATAATTAATCTGTTTTTCTTTACCTCCGACTTGTTTGCAATTGTCCAACCCTTGCTATTTGAAATCCAGAGTCTCTTCATAGAGATTTGCTCTTGCGTAATGAATATCTATGAAGACACTCTGGATTTCAAATAGCCAAGGTTGGGCAATTGCTTACAGGTCGGAGGTGAAGAAAAACAGATTAATTATTAGACTAGTGGAGAATTCTAAAGTTGAATACATCAAGTGCGGGATGTTAACAACCACTCCAAAATGGTCCTACCATTGCCAAAATGCTCAGAATAACTATCGAGGAAGCATCGACAAAACTGCTTTAGAGGAGATGTATGGTCTGTCTATGAGAATTGAGGAGTTGTGGACCATATATATAGTAGAGGAATATAAACCGACTTTACCAGTTTAAACGTTTCGGCTACCACTACGGACTTGGTAGTGACACGCCAAGTGCATGTATATTGGTGGTGACATGCCAAGTGCATGCAGATATTGGCGGTGGCACGCCACATGCATGCATACTGGTGGTGACACGCCACGAGTATGTAGGCATGGTGGTGACATGCCAAGTGCATTCAGATATTAGTGGTGACATGCCACGTGCATATGGATTCTGATGCTGAAACGCCAAGTGTCGTCGTTCGTTACATGCTGCGCCCCAACTGTCGTGACACGCCGAGTGCATATTGTAACACTTGACCCTAAATTATCTATGATATATCATTCACATGCTTTGGATAGTATGTTTGTATATTGAATTGCCCTGTAAAACTAGTTAAACGACTATATTGTCCCTAATGGTATTGTCAAGATTAAATAAGTTTTAAATTGATCTAAACAGAGAATTGAGGATGAATTTAAGAAAACTAAAACCCATGGATTGATTTAAAATGAGGATTCGGAGTTTGAGATTCGATTTGGAGTCAATCCGGATTTTAAGTGTTTCAGGGGTTAAATGGTAATTTGCCACTTGAGGACGAATTTAGAATTTTTGAAAAAGATTTTTTAATCCTGTTTGATTAAGATTGGTTATATTAGACTTATTGGAGTATAATTTGAGGGTTTGTCAATGAAAAAGTTTTATTTCGATGATTTCTTGAATGTAGGGGTAAAATCGTAATTTTACCACCTAGAATAGAAAATTGAATTTTTGAAAGGATTTTGATCAAATTTGACAAATTGGAGAATGGTATGAGTATGAGGGGTGAAAAATATGTCTATGGGTAATTTTTCAGTTTTGGGGTAAAAATGTAATTTTGTACTTTTTTTGGGGTAAAAGTGTAATTTTACAAAATTACACCACCAAAATTTTTGAAAATGGTCCAAAAACTTCAGGAAAGCTGAATGGATAAGTGAGGAAGTTGATGGTGGAAATTTGAAGACAAATGGATGGCTAGAAAAAAAAAGAATTAATAAAATACTAAAAAAATAAATAAAATAATATTATTTTTATTAAGGCTTTAAAAAGTCAAAATTCAGCATTCATCTTCTTCTTCAAGCAGTGCAAGCAAGAGAAAGAGGAGAAAAAGAAAAACCCCAAACCCTAGCCAAGAATTCAAGGGAGAAAACACTAAAAATCAAGAATTCAAACCATTAAAAGGTAAATTCATGAATTTTCATGTTGATTTTCATTGCCCAAGCTTTATTTTTCTATTTTGATGCTTGAATCTCTCGTGGGTATGAATTTCCCCTGCTGGTAGAATCTCATGGAAGGATTTTGAGGAATTATTTTGAGTGATTTTTGGTTGAATTAATGTTGTTTAGTTAGGTTATAATGGTATGTATCAAAACTTACCAAGAAAAATGATTTTTCTCCATTAAACTCACCATGGTCGAATTTTCTAGGGGAATATTGGCTGCTGATTCTGATGCAAATTTGTGGTGTTTAAGTGTAATTTGATGAATTATGAGCCTAGAAATATAATGAGAATTTTCGGAGCAAAATTTTGAATTTTTATCCATTAGAGGTATTTTCATAATTTGTGATCGAGTCTGATAATTTGCATCACACTAAGGGACATTAAGTCAAATTGGATGCAATTGAGGTATAGAAACTGAAAAAAATTGATTTGGAGTTAAATTGAGGATTTTAGCAATTTAGACGCGTGTAGGCGATTCGGTCAGACACCATGAGAAAATGACTGTCTGGATCATTTTTATCTCATTTCATGCATCACATAGAGCCTAAAATTGATTATGGTTAATTGACATAATTTATTGAAATTGATGTCACGCGTAACACAGAGGTGGTGGGTCCCCCGGACGCTGGAAAGATTAAAATGTAGTGAAAATTAAAACAGGAGTATCGTGCATTCCTGTGACGAGGTGAGTGGATTAATTATCGTCTGTAATATCTAGAGGGGTTTAATGATAAATTTATGCTTTTTAAAAGCATGACAAATTTGAAAATATATAATATTGAGATTTTCACTGAAAATGTATTCCGGTGAAAATCTGTTTTTGAAAATTAAATGTCAATTTTATGAAATTGAGTATATGGAGACCTATTTGATGAATTATATTATGTATACATGAATTGAAATCTATGGCTTATGACATTGAAAAACATGCTGGCTGAATTGTATATTGTTATGAGTAATATAAATTGTCTATTAATTTGACGATTGAATATAATTTTATTGGCCATGCTATGTTGTTAAATTTGTATGAAATTTGGTGGATTACGAGTAATAAAACACTACAATGAAGGTTGCCGTAGATTGCCTTTAGGAGGGGCACGGTAAAACTTGATAAATTGTTACCTCGATCGGAGAGGCGCGTAGGGGAACTCACAAGGTAATGTTAAAATTCTCTTCATGCTAAACCACCACGTGAAGATGAATTCGGTCAACTCCAAGGGACGACTGTATCTCTAAATGAAATATGTTTATAACAGCCTTGGCGGATTCAGTTATGGTGCCTCAGGCCAAAGCATCACTGAGTAAAGATTTGGTATAAGCCGGGTTTTAAGGAAAATCATAAGCCCTAATGATTTTATAATTTTGATGAATATTCATGAAATTGAAATAAATTGCTTGAATAGAATTCAAATATGTGCTATGAAATGTGTTATTACTCGATATTTGCACTTGTCTCCATCTACTCGACTTTAGATGTCGTAGATGGTAATTATCTAACTCACTGAGTTGTAAAACTCACTACCCTCTCCTCCTCCTTTCAGGCTCGATACTACGAGTAAGCACTCGGAGTACCATTAGAGGCTTAATCGAAGCCGTGTTTTTGTATACAAAGGTACACGGTTATGCATAGTGGGCCCATATGTCATTGTAATTTAAATTCTGTATATTGGTTACCTGTATTGATATACATACAAATTTATTTTTGCTTTTACGAACGGAAAATTGACTATCGGTGATTCTGAAAATATTGCTTTACAATAAAATATAATATTTTGTTAATAATTATTATTTTATTTTATTATCTGAAAACTTTATTTTTATAAGGGTTTTAGACATCAAAAATTATTTTCGATTGCGAATTATGCATATTCTACGAGTATATAATGTTCTTAACAAAAATGATGAAAATGCCCCTGCGTGGTTAATGGTGCGATTTAATTGTTTTCATTCAAAACATGAATTGTATTCACTGAAAAATGTTTATTAGAAAATCATTAACCATGAGGTAAGATGGAAACACTGGTACGAGATGCCTTGTGAGGTCTCGATTTGCACTCGAGGAAAATGAATGCTTATCGAGACATCGCGGCAGTTGTCACAGGTTTGATGGGTGGTTCCGGGGCGTGACACATATTGTCAATGTGGTGACACGCTGACTTCTTGCAATATGATCGATGACACGTCACAACTCGACTGGGGTTACAGGTCGATTGCACATTACCAATGGCGTGACATACCAAGTGCTTCCAATTCGATGGCGTGACACACTGAGTTCTTGGATTTGTGTATGACTCTGTGTATAAAAACAAAAGAAGATTGTCTATACAAAATTGCGATACAAAAAAATATAAGGATACAAAATTACTAAACAAAAATAATGTATTCCTGTATAAAATTAATTGTCTATACAAAAAAATTATATTCTGTATAAAAATATAATGAAGTGAGTATACAAAAAATGATTCTATTGTACAATTTCTATTTCCTATGATTGTGTATACAACAAAAAAATTATCTCTAAATTTTATTTTGTATAAAAAAATTGTACAACGAAGGGTCGATATGTTCATGGTTCGCTCGCACAGCTGTTGGAAAAAATTTCATGCGCAAATTGAAGACGCAATTTTGCAATCATATTCTGCTTAACTCTTATCGGGTACGATTGCAACATTGCATCAATGTAGCTTACCATGAACATGTCACAGCTGACATTATCCTCCTATCGATGCATTAAAGGTTTGGGCAAAGAAATTTTCAATGGCATCGGCGTCAAATTCTGTCTTCTTCGGCATATTTTGCTGAAATACTCGGATTGGTGGCAGATGATTTGGAAAATTGTCGTAAGTGGCTTCAGTTGCTCCGCACGAACTCCGTTATCCTTAGCTGCCTAAGTTGTTGCTGAGTCCACCACCTTGATCATCCACTTTCCCAAATCGATATTTGCCACCACCCAATGCCCACCCACATTGCAAGGAGCGAGGATGAAATCAACCTCTTTCTATTTTTTGTCGTATGTCGGCCTTTCACCCTCTACATATCCCAGCAACTCATCCGGGATTTGCATGCTCGACCGGGCATCTTCAGTTTGACATGCCAAGTGTAGCATATGGATGGTGTCCTATAAAAAAAATTGCATTGGTTTAGACTTAATGCATTGAAAAACTTCGAAAGAATTGAAAATTTTTACAAAAAACTTACAAAGAATATCGTGTCAACAACGCATGCACGGGCAGTGTAATGCTTCGATTTCGACCTTGTAACCCGCTTACACAGAATGCTGAGGCATGCGTCAATATGTTGACTTGTCATTTCTTCTCGGGGATCCTCTAATAATGTGAAGAATTCAGCACCTTGATCCCCTAAGATTCCGAAGTTACGCCTGCATATGTAACAAAATGAATTTGATAAGCGATGGTGGATGAATGTTTCATTAAAAAACAATAATGAATTGATATTTACAAGCTTACCTCACAAATTGGTTCTTCTTGAAGGCTTCGTAGGCTTCCATCATTGTGTCCTTCACCTCCCGACGACTCAATGAGGGGTCAACATACGGGCTTGTAAGGTATTTGCTCGTCATTATCACCCGTGCTCACTCAGTAGAGTAGGTAATTGCTGTTGCAAGATGATGGTAATTGGAAGATAGTGGTGACGGTTGTGGTGACTTGGTGACTTCGGGAGTGTTCTAAGGAAGTTGGCCAGATGCTACTGTTGGAAGCGCAATGATCGCGTCGGACTGAGGAAGATGCTCTAGAGCTGACACAACTAACTAAAGGTCTCCCTCCCGTCTGGCAAAAGTATCCACAATCGTATCGGCCTCACCAACCTTGTCTTCTTCAACATCATCTGATTGAAGGCTGACACCATGTTCCTTAGGCTGCCCATAATCAGGATTATCGTAATCTGCACCAGCATTGTCGGATAAAAGACCAACCTACAGAACGAGACAATTGTGAAAATTTGATAGCGAATAGAAAACCACAAACCCTAAATTCTATTAAAAAAATTACCCTAAACCTGATAAAACTCAAGACCTAAAATAGCAAAATACAAGCGCAGAAAGATTAACGTACTTGTGATTTCAGCCCGTCTAGAACTCGTGAAACGATATGATCTTCTAGTGTTTCCACCGCAACAATCAATGACTGAATTGATGCCTTCAGCTCTAACATATGCCGTATGATCCGTTGGAGCTGACGTTTTGTGACTATGCAGTCATTGACTCTTGCCAACTGGGTCAACTGCAATAACATATATATTAGTGGTATTATTCAATAATCATATACGAAACGTGTGAACAACCAAGATAACAACTTTAATATCCTTACCGGTAGCTCATTGGCAGTATGCAGTTGAGCCGAAGCCGGAGCCATCGCTGGTTGAGGAATGGACGTCACCTCCGTTAACTGTAATGACATAAGTTACTTTGTTACTAGATAAACATATGTGGAAACTTTGAACATAAATCATTAGAACCAAACTTACTGATGGCTCGTTACGAATGTGCATATGAGGAGGACCGGTGGGTGGTTGTGGAGCTACCGTCGCTTGGTCCAACTGCAAACACATAAATGTTAATAGATAATCACATATCAAATGGATGGAAAAAAAATGTTAGAACAGTAATTACCAACTGTTCACTTTCTGGACCATGGTTGTCCTCTTGTTCTATTAACTCAAGGGCCGAAGGCTCATCAACAACAAAAGAGGCAGTGCGCATCTGCTTAATGGAAGCGGTGGATCTTTTCTCCTTCAAGCTTCTCCTCTTTTCCTTGGCAGTGATGCCAATTTGATCAGCCCGATCCTTCATGTGCCTCGATTGGCACATATTGATGGCCCTCTAATAATGGTATATCAAGGTCCACCAAATACTCCCATCTAGCCTCTTCCGGGGTGATCTCCAACGTCTCTAGTGCTCACAACTGCAAATAAAAAAAAAATTATGTTCTGATTAAATTTGAGGAAAATTTCTTATACAAATATGAAGGAAAAATTTGTAGCTGTTCACTCACATGCTTAGACGACTCCAACTTCTCAATTGTTTTGTGCAAGTCTTTTGGCTTCTGATTACATTGTCATCTGCGCATTCGTGGGTAGACGTTTTCCTTAGGAGCAAAGGGGACTACTATTTTTCACAAGGTCGGAATTGTCTCCAATGCCTAGAACTACAATTTAATTGTAAACATTATCAAACGTAAATTATAAAACAGTGCAACAATAAATTATTTTCTCAAAACCAAATAAAAGTCGTAAATGTGACCATACCTGCATCACCCATGCGAAGCCGTAGATGTTGTACCGTAAACGGCTTTCCTTTTCTGCGCTTGAGGTAGGCACCTCGAACCCTTTCAATAGGTAGTCCAAGGTGAGCCTCCAAACATAGTGGCCCCACGAAAATCCGTTCCAAGCATCAAGGTCCTTAACCAATGACAGCAACCAAGGCGTCACTCATCTATGGTAATCTTGCCCAAATAGAATGTTATTCGCAATCAAGACAAGTGACATCTTGGTCGCGTCTCCTTCTCGCTGGAAGTTTCTTCCGTGGAACGTATCAAGTAAAGCCTGCAACTTAATGCTTTCCCGGCCATTCCAGTATCTCGCATGAATTCCATTCGCAACCACCTTGTACGGAAGTGTGAACACATCGGGCATTGGACCAAACTTCAGCCCGGTTATAAGGCAGAACTTCTGCTTTAATATCCGCGCCTTGCTCTTGCTGATAGCAAACCATAGCTCATCCTTCATTGCCTCCATTTCATTGATTAGACGAATCATTATATTGTGAAGGAGACCAACGCTGAAGTAGCCTTGAGGATAGACATCAAGGAGCATTCCGAAGTATTTACGCTTCACTGCATTGAACTCCCCATTCTCTTGGAGAGTCTTGTTGATGTAATGGAGCTGGGACCACTTACAGTGGGTGTTTATTACGACATTCAACGCTCACTTCTCCCTCGGCACAATGAGGAAACTGTCAAGATCCTCATATTCTCTACGATGCATCTACATCATATGGCACACGTGCAGAAGTCAGTTAACCAATAATATGCCCAAAAGGTATACTAACTAAATAAATAATTATTGTCACATGCCACGCACATAACGTAAAATTGTTGTGACACACCTTGCATATCAAGTAAAATGTTATCACTCGCCATGAATATCAAGTGAAATGTTGTCACATGCCATGCATATCAAGTGAAATGTTGTCACACGCCATGCATATCAAGTAAAACTGTTGTCATGCACTATGCATATCAAGTGAAATGTTGTCACACACCATGCATATCAAGTGAAATGTTGTCACACGCCATGCAAATAGGACACCTAATGTCCTGACACGCTAAACCCCAAAGACCAGTCAACCCAACACCATTTTAACACCAAAAACCATCAAACCAGGAAGAAAACAGTTTAAACTTAACATTTGCAAAAAACACGAACATATCTATCACCCTAAACCCAGCAAAAAAATTTACCGAAATCAAAGAAGTTTTTTTTTTTGTGGTTTTTTTTCCCAGGCTCACTTACCTCTTCACTGATAACCGACATTCTTCTTCCTGTTACAGTGGTGTCGTAAACCTTCTAAACAACGAAGTCAAACTCTCTTCTACCTTTCGTAATGAGAAATGAATCGAACAGCCCTTAGTTCACACACAAAGACGTTTACGAATGAGGAAAAGGGAAAATGAACTGTTTACTGTGAAAAATGAATAAATAAAAATTAAAATAAATATTCATAAAATATAAGAAAAGTCCAAACGGTTGCCTCCCAAACTACCCATTTTTCAATTCGACAGCGTGTCAACTTTCAATTAATGTCGCGTCACATATTTCAAAGCAAACCATGGCCTGTCAGATGTTAAAGCAATGCTGCGTCACACACTCAAAATCATGGCATGTCACAGATTCTCGCCATGGCCTGTCACAAACTTTGAACCCTGCCGTGTCACTGCTTCCCTCATAGCGTGTCACCAACTCTGCACCTTGCCGTCTCACATTTTCCCTTTCACAAACTCTAAACCCAATGGCCTATCCCGATTGCTATAGCACGACCATTTCGTGCTTTGCATTCACGTCTTTCTCCTTTTGATTCACCTCCGTAAGCGGGATTTTTGGTTTCACATCGTTCTCCAAACTTTCGATTCATCACGACCACCTCCCCCTCTTCGTTTGATTTATCTGAATGACATGTCCGAACATTCAGAAAAACCATCTCATACAACTTATTTTCTTTTGCACAAGTTTTTTTTTTTTAAAAAAAGATGTTTTGCGCAAAAAATAGATGTTCGCTCTATTCTTTGCATAATTTTTTACGGTCCAGGTGTTTCAGAGTGTCCATCAACAAAGTTGTCTCATTAAGGGCATTTTTATCCGAAAATGTACTTTAATCGCTAAAAACAGTTAAAATTATCTAGAAGGTTATTTCCAAACACACCTTATTATTAATGGCTAAAAAAAAAAATACCCTTAGAAAAAATTCATTTGTCTTTTGTTTCTTTGCTTCAGCAAGTTCTAAAGACAAGAAAAAAGAACAAGTAGTCAAAACCATTTTTAAAGCATGTGTATTAAAGGTCGGGGCCGGCCATTTAAGGAAGGAAAAGGAAGAGAAAGGTCTTGGAGAGTTAGAAACCCGAGGAGAAGAAGGAAAAAGGAAAGAAATGATGCTTTAAAATATTTTACCCGAGAACAAGACAAAGAGAGAAATAAAAGAGATGAAAAAGAAAAAGAAGTCGGTTGTGAGTGGGAAAAGGAAAACCCGACCAAAAATCAAGGAAGAAAAAAAGAGTGTGGCGGTTGGTTTGTAAGGGCAAAAGAAAGAGTCTTGTTGCCAGTTTTGAAAGGGAGAAATGAGGGAACTTGTTATCAATTTTGAAAGAGAAAAAAAAAGAGTCTTGCTATCTGTTTTGAGAAGGAGAAAAGAGGGAACTTATTGTCGGCATAAGGGGGAAGAAAGGAGAAAGATGGAGAAAAAATAGTAGCTGGAGAGTTAGAAAGAAAGAGGTGAACGGTAGCTGGAGAAAGAAAAAAAGGAGAAAAAAGAGAGAAAGGAAAAAAAAAGAAATGGTGAAAAATGATTTTCGTTGTAAGAGTACTTCAAAAATAACCGTCTTTATAAATTTAATTGTTTTTAAACTATTTTTAGTAAAACTTGATAAGAATACCCTTTAAAGAATTTTAGATAAATTAAAATAGTTTCGATTTTCTCTATCTCACCGTCCAGATAAAAATTTTAAAATTAAATCTTGCTTTCTCTCTCTACTCAAACACCATAAGGCAGAGAAAAACAACTCCAAAAATGACAATTAAAACACCCTAAATGATCAAGTAGAGAAGCCAAGCATACCGTCACCAAGGTAAAGGCAAATAATCATGTGAAAGGAATTTTCGACTCAGAGGTAAGAAAAAACATGTAAATCAGTAACCAAAGACAAAGGAGTAGGAGAAGCCCTCAAAACTCACAATAGGAGTGTGTTGAAATATTGGCTTTTGTTTCTGGAGTTGAGCCAAGAAGAGAATGAAGAACTAGCAGATCACTGGTTTTGTGGCTGAGGGTCACGCAAGAAGAAGAAGACATGCAAGAAAAAGAAGACTACATGATTTGTATTTGTCTTATTTAAATGCAATGTCGTTTAGTTTTTTAGGAATGTCGTTTTTTATATTTTTATATGGTTCTTCAATTAAAAAAAACAATTTCATATCACTTTTTTTTTTGTTTTTGTAAGCTATCATTTTCTCTCTCTTCTCTGTGTATGTAAACAAAAATGCAAATGATTCCATGGTAAGAGAAAGTGGACGTTTTTCGTCTTTTAGTGCCTAATAATTTTTCTCTCACATCTCTCCTGATTTTTTTTTCTCCTTTCTTTGTAATTGTTCATCTCTTTTCCAAAAAATTACTATTTTTAAACAAAATATAGCCAAAAAAGAAGACTCCTAAGGCCCACTCAAAAACCAAAGTTGCGTAATGTCTTACTAACAAGTCATGCAATGCCTATCTACTAGTCACGCAATGTTTATCCACTAGTCACACAATGCCTTACTAAAAACTAATCATATAATACTTAAACACTAGTCACGCAATACCCAAAGTCAGTCACTCAATGTTCAAAATCAGTCACGCAATGTTTAAAAACTAGTCACGCAATACTCCAGAGATGAATAGTCTGACGAGAAAAGCTCAAAGAATATAAGTTTGTTTGAAGCACAGAACTAAACATACTTGACCAGTTAATAGGTTTCAGGTTGAGACGCGGAGCTAAATAAATGGGTCGATTTCATTAAGGGTAATTTTATCTAAGTTTTAATTCTCTTAGCTAAAAACAGTTAAAATTATAAAGAGATCTATTGTAAAAAACGCCTTATGTATGTAGCTCATTTAAAAAAATAACTAAAAAAAAAAAGAAAAGTTTCTCGTGATGGCTTGTTGGACTAAGGTAGACGTGACCAATAAATAGGAATAATATACACATGTAGGAACCAATAACGAAGTAGCATCTTCCTGTTGTGAGGTGAGTATGAGTGTTTATTTTAAAAATTTTCGTCACTATATATATTTATGCATGATTTATTTTACATGCAAAAATTGTAGAAAGCATAAGTTAGTAGAATTATAGGAAATTTGTGATTGTTATAATTTTTAAATGTGTTTTGAATATATATGTATAAATTATACATAAGGTACTTTAACCCGAGAAACAAGCCTTTGAAGACGATTTACATCAAAGAAAAATGTGTCTTATAATTGTGCGGTGTATGTCCTTGATTATAGTGCATTTTCAGCATACGTACTATTACTTCAAAATTCATGCACAAGTTTTATGTTATAAAATTGATAATGGATTTTATCATGCCTCTATGTTAAATGCTTTGGAAATAGTTCAAAAGGAATTTCAAAGACATAATGAAATTTCAAAATTTGTTTTATAAATTGAGAGATTCGAAAGTAAGTCGACTGTCACTTCGGTTAAGTATGACCCTCGTACACAAGTGAGCTCTAGCTAGAGAACTTTTGGATCGTTGACGAGTGGATAGGCACGGCGGGGGCCACGACCTATATTATATGTATACGTGGCTAGGCCACCATTGATTTATGCAGTTGTGACCGCTTGATTCTCCAATGTAGGTCAACATCGTTGAGACTGCCATGGCATATAGGAATCCGGTAGAAGCGATGCTCCTAGATGTTATTACGTGATAGAGGGACCACGGGTTTATTTCTATTCCTACTCGAGAGTGGCATATCTCTGGGTTTTCAGAGTCATATTTCTTGCATGGTGAAAACAAAATTATACGATTTTCTATAGCTCCTCTATTTATACTGTGATAATGATGTGATTTTAACTCCTCACGTACGAGGCGATTTGTGATTTTCATATAAGTTTGAATAACATTCAATTTCATGGGAGCTTGCCTGAATCTATTGACTTGATTTGAATAAAACGTCAATTGATTTCGACGGTGAAATTCTTTTATGTACAATTGTTTTAAATCAATTCTTCAAATGATTGACTTGAATAAGGTTATTGATCTGTTTTGGAGTGGAAACTTTTATCTACCTTGGTTGATTTACCACTCGAAATGATTACAATTAAGAAATTTTTGGTTTTTCATATAAGACACAAACTTCCTTTGAAATACATGGTTTTTATAATCTTGCATTTTTAATATTCAAAACTATCTGTGTGATGCTTGTTTTCCATCTACGCTATACTCACGGAGTCGATGATCACTGAGTCTGTGAGACTCACACCCCTTTATTTTCTTTTTTGCAAACAAGGATCGGCCTAGCATGTAATCATCGACGCGTATGGTCAACTGCGGATAGGTAAAGGCATCTCCTAGCATTTTATCCTGAGTCGCTCCGATGTCAGAAGTCGAGTCATGGCACTTTGTTTATTAAGTTGTAAACAGATATTGATTTTGATATAAGAAAATAATAGGAGATTGTGGATTTCAATGTATATACTTGTGAATAAATGGTTTAAAGGTTGAATTGATTATTATGTTTATGGTTCAAGTCATGATATGAAGGTATATTGTTTCAAGTATCAATATGGAATGGTGATTATATATAGTGAACTAACGGGCATTTCTAATAAGACTTGTTTGGGACTTGGTGGGTATTTTCCGGAAGTCTTGGACGCCAGTAGTGATCAAAGAGCGATCATTACAAGGTTGAACCTAGATCAAGTCTCGCAATTTTAATTTTTAAATTAAACCTATTTTGAGATAGGTCGAATCTAGATTCAGTTTAGGAATTTTAAAATTTTTAAATTAAACTTGTTTTCAGATATGTTGAACCTAGATTAAGTTTAGGAACTTCAATTGCTTAAATCAAACTTGCTTTAAGATATATTGAATACGGTGTCTACGTCTTTGCACTATTCTTGATTCTCAAGAATATGCAAAGAAAGGCAACTGTAAACACCTATACCCATAGATCCCAAATGAAAATAATAATAATAATAAATAATAAATAAAATAAAGAAATCACTATTAAAAAAAAATAAACATGAAACACATGCTTGGCCTCCATAGTCAATAGCCAACACAAAGCATTTAATTCCCCTTAGGCAACCAGATTTGGGTCACCTTTGGTTGCCACCCATAGATTTTCTTCGATTTAGAGCCCCTCACTTGTAAAATCATGCTCAGAAGAGCATGATTTCACTTTTTGATTGTCCAAAAACTTGGACAATCGAGTTTATAAAAACGCTCAAAATTTTTGACTTTGGAAAAAGGCTAAATTGAAAAATACTAAGGAGGTCGAATTGCAAAAAAACTAAAAGGGCTAATCTACAAAGCAAACAAAAATCCCTAGAAACCCTAGACATAGAGCAGCTAAAAAAACTTGGCAACTAAAAACCTTAAAACAAGACCCAAAAATCCTAGGTTTTCACTCTAGCAACTAGTGAAATACCCAACAAATCACATAAAGAAAACCCTATACTCTACCAGTATAATATCCTAACCACAATAAAAACAAAATAAAAGCCAAAAAATTTGAAAATCGATAGAAGGAAGGTTTTCTAGGCTTCAAATGGGTTAGAGATTTGGTAGCTGTTTGATTGGAGTAAAAGGATGAATCTTGGGGTGGGTAAGGTTTCGATGGTCTGCTTTGGGTTTCCAATCACTAGTTGAGAAAGAGAAAGGGTGAAAGCTTTTGGGGTATTAGAGAAAAAAGGAGAAAACTGTAGCTAGTTAGAGAGAGAAAGTGAAGAGGGAAAATAAGAAAAAAGGAGAAAGAAAGGTTTAAATACTTAGGGCTTGGAGGCTAAAACGACACCGTTTGGGCAAAATACTTGAATCTAAGGATCAATGTCCAAAACAGTGACATTCAAGGGTAAGATTTGAGAACCAAACGGTGCGTTTTGTAAGGAGTTTGATAGGCCAAGGCAGCAAGCTTATCTTATTCTTCACATGCTAAATTTTGGGTTGTTCTTAGCCCAAGCAAGTATGGGCTCCTTTGGACTTTGTTGTTGAGTTATTTTATTGGGTTGAACTATATTGTTTATTTTGTTTGGTGGGCCATTTAATTTGTTAGCTTAATTTTAATTGGGCTCTCATATTTAAAAGTTTTTTTTTTGTAATAAAAGTTAGTGATTAAAATAAATTAACAAGAATAGGTAAGATAATAATAATAATAATTGAGAGCATAGGTCTATGTACAAATATTTATTTTAGGGTAAAAAAACAGAAAATTATAGATAGAAAAATAATAGATAAATATTTGGCTGTGAAAAATAATAAAATATCTAGTAAACAATTTTATAAATTTAGGTAGGTAAAAAAAAAGAATATATATACATATATATAAAACAAAATATATGTAGTCATAAAATAATAATGATGAATTCAATTAAAATATAGGAGTGAATATTTAGTTATAAGAAAATAAGTATAAAAAATAATAATAAAATAGAAAGGAAAAAATAATATTAAGTTAATAGTTAAGAAAATAGGACACATATGTAAGTGAAAAATGTACATACATATTATTATTAATGGTGAGAATATCAAATTATACCAATGATAGAATGTTCATCTGAAATGTGAGAAATCGCAATATCGAACGAATTCTTCTAAGTTAGAGATTTTGATTAAGATTCCACTAGTATGATGGAAAGGGTTTAATTTTGAGTCTTGATAATTATAATCCTAAGTAAATGAAAAACACATTAACTTAATTATCAATATAGAAACGAAAAGAAATAATGAAGTAATGATAATAATAAATATAATAATAATAGATACAAAAGGGAATAGATAAAATATATATAGTTTTAAAAATATAGGATTATATAAAATAATAGTGTTAATGATGATAAACAAATAGTAAAAGATAAAATTTTCAAAGATAGTAAATTCAAAATAATAATGAATATGACTAAAATATAAAAGGTATATATATATATATATATATATAATCATAAAAAAGATAGATTTTTGTGAGCAGATGGCAAAATAGTAAGTCAAAAAAGAAAATAGGTTAGGTTAATAAAAATTTAGGAAAAAAGTTGAGAAATGTATGCATAGATAATAATAATTCTACAATAAAAGTTTTGGTTAAAGAAATAACATTCAGGTGAAAGGAAAACATATTTAGCCAAATAAATAAATTCTTAAACATATAAAAATATGTAATAAAATAAAATTATATAAAAATAAAAGATTTATTCATGATATATATATAAAATAATAAAAAATAAATCTTAAAAAAATAGCAAGGGAGTTATGGGAAGGTTAAGAAACAAATATTAAGGTTCATAGGCACATCACACATCATCATTGTACTGTTAAATGGTATGGCATGTAGCCATATTTTGTATATGGGTATAGGCTCTGATGATAGGATTTTCCGAGAGAGATTGCGAATGCGAGTTTCTTTGAAAAATTTCCTACATGAAAAAAAACTTCGGAGTCCCACCAGTACGATGGGTTGACTTGAAGAAATATTCTTATTAAAAAGCTTTTGCTCGTAATAAGTTTGCATTCACAAAAAATATTATTTTCAATTGTGACTGATTACCCCGATGATGAGATTTACTCCTTAAACTTGCAAATGCGAGTTTCTCTGGTAATTTCCTAGGTGAGAGAATATCCCCGGATCTTATCAATATGATGGACGAATTCAGAAAATATGCTCAATAAAAGGTTTTCGTTTGACATTATTTGAATTTTTTGCTATGCATTTCATAATTGCATCATGCGTACGTCACACTTGTAAAACTGAATAAAAGGTTTTAATTGGATAATAAACTAGAGAATAAAGTAAACAAACAATAATTAGGAAAACATAAGAATAAAATCAATGGTTTAAGATAATATATAATTAAGTGATACTGTTCGTAGAACGAGTGCCACGGGAGTGTTAATCCTTCCATGTGCGTAACTGTACTACTGAACTCAACTCTGAATATTTGTAAATCAGTTTATCGTTTTTTCGATGAACCTAAAATCAATTTAAGATTTTGTTGTATAGAACTAATTTAATAGGTGACCAATTGCACCTAGATAAAAAAGATTGATGGCGACCCCTTAGATTTTTCACAGCTAGCAGTCGGACTCCCAGACTCAATCGTTACAACAATTAGATGTAATTTAGATAATAAAAAAAATCTTAAAAAATAATTTTATAAAAAATATCTAAGTATACTCTGAAATTAAAGTTAGATGATTGTCATATATTCATTTATCGATTAATTGATATATGATTATTGATATTCATAGACACGTCAATTTTTTTATTTTGATTATAACATTTGAAAATTTTTATGACAATCTATAGGATGATTTTCAAATATCAAAAGAAAGAAATGTAAATCTATTTGTCATTTAAGTTTTCTTAGATAAAATTAGTGAAAATTTTGAAATTAATATAAAACTAAAAATTCGATAAAAATTTTAAGTAATAGTATACCACATGATTTTGAAATTAAATTCAATAAAAATTTACTGAAGGTTTAATTTTTAATAGCAATACCACATGATTTTGAAAATATAAATTCAATATTAATATTTTAAAACTAAAAATTTGACATTTACTTTCATCGCCTTCAGTTGAGGTTAATCATGGATAGGTGGAAATGTTTTACGCACCGTGCATGGTGAGTGGTGCTTTGATATGCTTTTTCCGTGAGTATGGCACTTTCATGGTGTTCTGCGTTAATGACCAGTGCAGGCTTTTTTGTCATGGTCAGAGGACCCGATGTGGCCCTATGGCTCCACATCTGCAGGTGCTGAATTTTTTTTTTTTTCTGGATGCTTCTTCCCTTACGAGTTCTTGCGCTGCATGTGTTGTAAATTTTTATTATTGGCCACCGCTACTTTAACCAATGAAAGTTAATCGAAGTAAAAAAGTTATTTGATTTAAAATAAAAATATAAAAACTTAATTGAAATAAAAGTATGGATATTGTATTTGAACATTTGATTCTTAGTGTATGATCCTTTACCTATAGAGTAAAATTCAAATATCTTTTCTTCAATTTAAAAAAAATATAAATATTTAATTGATTTTTCTTATATAATTTAAGATTTTTTTTAAAGGAAGATAATATTATAGAAAATTGTGAGAAATGACCTTCATAGTAAGGGTATTTTAAAGATGACAGTCTTTATAATTTTAACTGTTTTTAGATAATTTTTTATAAGACTTGACAATAATACCTTTTAAACAATTTCAGACAAATTAAAATAGTTTCAGTTTTCTCTATCCCGTCATCTAGATAAAAATTTTAAAATTAAATCTTGTTTTCTCTCTCTGCTCAAATACTATTTATCTTGCCATCCAAAGAGTAGAGATGACATCAAACTATTTTTTATTTTGTTTTATTTTTTTATATGATAGATCTTAGTATTTTCAAGAGCGATGAACAACGATTTTGTTCAGGAATTTTAATTTTTTTATGAGATTTTAAGTTGAAATTGTTCAGGGAATATTTTGTAAGGAGAGTATATTTTGTTTTTGCATTAGGGGAGTGAGCAAAGCCGTCCCAATAGGGATATATTTTGTCTTACTTTGAAGGGTTATAGAGTTTTGTAACTTATCTTTTATGAAATGCATAATTTCATGACTTAGCAAAAACAAAAGTATATATTTTAGGTTTTTGAGTTTATTGGTTTATTCATAAAACCCCAAAGTTGAGAAGTTCAAATTGATTAAACTTATTTTTAAGTATTACGTGACTAGTATTTAAACATTGCGTGACTGATTTTTAGACATTACGTAATTAGTTTTAGGCATTGCGTGATTATTTTTAAGTATTGCGTGACTGATTTTTAAAAAATACCTAAGTCACATTATGCATCAGGAGCTTGTCATGCAATGTCTTACTAATTAGTCACGTAATGCGTTATTAATAAGTCACGCAATGCCTATCAATTAGTCACGCGAGTAGGCAACAAAACAAAAAAGAAAGACAGAGGCAAAAAAAAAATCCAGCATAGTCTTGTTATTCTAGCAATCGAAAAATAACCAATAAATCACAAAATAAAAAAACCTAGAAATCTAGCAGCAAAAACCTTAATCCATAATCAGAAAAAATAAAAAAATAAATGAAGAAAATAGAAACGAAAATAAGAGAGGCAGTGAGTAGTTAAGGGTCTTTGATTTGGGTTTCTTCTTGAGGGAGAACCTGAAAGTTTTGGGGTGGAATCTTTGAAGGTCCGATCGGCGTGGAAAGAGGGAAAGGAAAGGACTGATCAACGTAAAAAGAGAGAGACAAAAGGTCCAATCGACGTGAAAGGAGAGGGGAGAAAGGTCCGATCAGCGTGATGAAAAGGAGAGGAAAGGCCCGATCGACGTGGAAAAGGGAGAAAGAGGAAAGGTCCAATTTTTGGGTCGACCAGTGAGGGAGAAGAGGGAGCAAGAGCTTTTGGTCAGATCTAGGGACAACCGGCCGGTTAGCAAAGGAAGAGTGGGAGAGAAAGAGAAAAGGCAGCTGGAAGGTTTAGAGAGAAGGGAGAGGATCGGTGACATTAGAGAGAGAAAGTGAGTGAGGAACTGAAGAGAGAAAAAAAAAACAAGCTTATCAACTAGTCACGCTACACTAGTCAAGCAATGTCCAAAGTTAGTCACCCAATGTTCAAAATCAATCACGCAATGTTTAAAAACTAGTCATGTAATGTCCAAAAACTATCAAAACTATTAAATTCCATTCAATAAAATCAATAATTTCAAACGATACACCATATTCCATTTAACAACAAAATTAACGAATATGCCCACTTGACAAAAAATGCTCAAAATGTTCAAAGGTTTTTCTTCATATATAAAAAATCACTCAAAAATGCTTAAAATGCTCAAAACACTCAAAAGTTTTTTTCATGTATCAAAAACTACTCTAAAATGCTCAAAATGTTTAAACGTTTTCTTTTCTGGTAAAAAATACTCCAGAGATGAATAGTCTGACGAGAAAAGCTCAAAGAATATGAGTTTGTTTGAAGTACAGAACTAAACATACTTGACCCGTTAATAGGTTTCGGGTTGAGATGCTGAGCTAAATAAATAGGTCGATTTCATTAAAGATAATTTTATCTAAATTTTAATTCTCTTAATTAAAAATAATTAAAATTATAAAGAGGTCTATTGTTAAAAACGCCTTATGTATAGGCTTATTTAAAAAATAAACTCATAATATTATTATCAACAAGAAAGAAATTTTGAAAAAATCAGAATATAATTTAAAATTTTATTTAAATATTATGTCTAAATTTATATACATCATTCTTGGGCTGCAAGTTATTCTGAAAAGATCTTTCCTTGAGATATGGCCCCAAGCATATTCCATTTTTTGGGGTGTCTATTGCCCCTTTAAATTTCATATAAAACGGTTTGTGAATACTCATCTCAAATACTTTTAGAGACACAATTTTGGAGGATAACTGAAGGGACGACCATGATTGTATGCAAAAGCTTTGGGGATGACCTTGATCCTCTGAGACGTAATTTTGGAGAATAACTGAAGGAGATGACCACGCTTTGAGGACGATTTTGCAACTTTTCTCAAATTTTGCAGTGAGCGAAAGATAATGAGAGGTATGAAAAAGGAATGCAAAGTAATTGCTGGAGTACCTTTATCTTTATTTTCCTTTTTGGTTGACCGGTGACCTCTTGTTGGTTGCATGCTGTTGTTGTGTTTTCCTGATTTTGGATGGCTTGAGTCATTTATTTATTCTCTTGTGCTTTTAGTTGATTCGTGTCCTTATGGGACTGCTCCTTTTGATGGCTCGGTTGCTCAGATTCTCTGCTCCCTTGATGGAATGGACTCCTCTGACTTTGTGCCTTGTCTGTGTTGTAAGTTGATGATTCTGAGTTGATATATTATGCTCTTGTCTGTGGATGAGTGTTCTGTTTTTCTTCGCAACCTGTTCCCTTACAGGAGGTGTACAGGTTTTTGGTTTCGTACAGATCTCATGGTTGGTGTTGAGCTGTGAATTCCTTTGTGTTGCTCATTGCTGAGCTCCTGATGGGATGGGGGCTTTTGATATTTTTGGGCCCTCTTTTTTTGATCCCCTCAGGTTGTTGAGAGTAGTAACATGCAGCCCCAAGTCTGTCTTTTTCTCCTCTTCCATGCTTGCCGCAGCATCTTTTTTATCAGGTGGAATGAATATACATAGTTGCTTTTCAAAAAAAAAATCTCTCTTACTTATTTTTATTATGGTTTTTGCGCATATATAAGTTATTATCTGCAGTTTTTTTTTTCACTTTCATAAATTTTATTTTTTTCTTATATTTTACATATACATAAACCTTATAACAACGTGTATAAAATAAATATGTTAAATTTAACGTAAAATTTAATAGAATAACTTTTTGGTTGTATCACAGATATTAAAATTACAAAAGCAAACGATTAAGGCTTAACATAAAAACAAATCTTAGGCTAAAGCATATTGGTCCCCTTGAGCTAAAATTCCTGCTCCGACCCTGTATATATAGAAGTGAAGAACTCGCTATGAGTAAAACATAGAACAAACCACGCTACATCGTTTTACAGTGAAGTAACTAAAGCAAATCACATTTTATAATCCATTTCACCGGCTACTTATTCCTGCAAGGACATGGAGAGTCCCTTGGTACATAAATCGGACAAGTTCTACATCCCGCCGGAGCAGCAAGTGTTCCTCTAGTTGGTGGTGTGGGCACGTTGCATACATAATATTTACCTTCCTTGTGGCATGATGTGTGATATGTCTTACCAGTGCCAGAATATTTAGTGCCAGGATTCACAGGAAACCTATTGCTAGCACCATTATGTTCCACTGCAGCATGTTTTAAAATGGGTCAAATGAAATTCATGAATGGATGAAATTGGTCTTCCATTTATGTGATTAAAAATCTTTATGTATATAAAAAAAATACTTATGTTATAAGCAACTTTAAAAGGAATCTCCATTTGGTGAAAGAGATATTAATTAAATTAGCAAGTTGTTGTTAGCACTAGTGTGTATCTAAGAAGAGAGAATAATACAAACGAAATCGTCTTACCAATATGAAGTTCTCGAGCTGAAAAAGCGAAGGGAAAGAGCAAAACAGAGGACAAGAGGAAACAGATAAAGAGGAAGGCCTTCATTTCGAGGAAGACCTTTCGTGCAAGCTTGGGTCCCTTCGGTGCAATATTTTATTTGAAAATTATGACTTTACCGGGAGGTTTCGTTTGGGTTTCTTTCAAAATAAAAAATAAAAAAAAGGAGGTTACAAGGGACGCGCTTCGTAATCACCACTGCACTCACTCAGTGGCACAGGTTAAGGTTATTTATTGTACTATTTTAAAAAACATTTTTTATGTATAACACATTATTTTCAGCAAATTTAAAATGAGGTAACACATTACTTAGAGGTTTTGCTGTAAATATAATTTAAAGTCTAAACATAACTTGCTTACATAAATTTTGGCACAATGAAAGAGAAAAATAATAAATTGATGTTTTCAAACATTAAAAAAAATTAAATATAATATTTAAAATATTTTTAAATTATTTAAAATTTTTAAATAAATTTTTTATTTTAATTTAAAAAAATTTAATAATTAATAATTGATTAATAATTATTAAAATATTAATTATTATTTTATATCATATGATATTGAAATGACATATTAATATATATGACATAATATATTACATTGATATGATGATATAAATTAAAATATGAAAATAAATAAATAAAGAAATGAGACGAGAAAGAATATAAAATATATCATAATAAATAACGTAAAATTAACAGTGAAAAAAATGAATTCACATTTTTCATTAGAAAAAAAAAAAGAAAGATTCCATGTTTAGAGATGACGTTTGATGGCGACGCTGACGGTGTACACTTTTCCCCTCCTGTTGGTGCTGGACAGTAATCAAACTTCCACTTTTTGAGAAAAAGGTTGTCACATATATTCCAAGGAAAAGAGTCGATATCTTTCCATTTCTCCTTTTGGCCATAGACTTTGACTCGGGTGTAATAGTTAGCAAGTCAAAGGAGTCGACATAAAACACCTTATAATTTATTATAATAATTAAAGAGGGATCAATAATTTTAAAAGATTAAAAATAAAATATTTAAGTGTGATTTTTTTATTAAAATTTTATTTTTTTATAATTTGAGATTTAAAATTTTTACTTAAATTTTTATAATCAAATTCATTTAATATTTTTTAATAATGTATTATTTATTATTTTTATTACTTGTAAAAAATTTAACAAGTGCATTTTTTTAGATTGCATTAAATTTTCAATTTTTCTTTTTTAAGCTTTGAATAACTAAATTCATATTTTTGATTTGACATGTTCAAATATTTATTATGAAGTACAAAAAATATTTAAATATTATAACTATCTTATATTTTTTAAATAATTAATATAAAATCAACAATCTAAAATTTTAATTCAAATAAATCAACTATTACATAAAATGAAGAGAATATAACAATATACTATAAAATTTAAATTAAAGTAAAAAAGTATGTAAATATTAGAACAATAATATCTAATTGTTGAATGTTTATTACAAATCATAAATGAGGCTCATGGGTTTATGAAAATTACAGTATAACAAACTTCTTTCGTATATTTTGGAAGAAAATTAAAGTTAAAAAGAAAAAAGAGCAAATGAGAAAAAAAATTAAAAAATAGATATTATAAATTTAAAAAATTAATTTTATATACAAAAAAATAGTTATTGAAAATATTAAATACATATTACATTAGTTGATTAGAATAAGAGAAATAAATGAAAAAAAATAGCTATTGAACATCATAAAATAGATATTATTGTTAGTTGATTGGAAATGGGAAAGATAGCTAAGAATTAATAACATCATAGGAATTGAGAAGTAATAACAAAAAATAAAAATTTATTAAGCACATAATTAAAAAAATCAAAAAATATGTTATTTTATTAATTATTTTTAACTTTTACATATTTTCAATAGTTAATGAAATAATTAGTTAAGAATTAATACGATGTGAAAGGGAGAGAAAATTAATATTTATTAGATATGAAAAAATAAATAAATATTTTATTAATTATTTTAATTTTATAAATTTTTAATATAATTAATTATTATATTATAAAAATATGTAACCTTTTTTAAATTTAGGGCTTTGCTTGGGTGGCCTTACCAAGAGCCACTCTGATAACAACTTTTCTATTCTCAAATCTTCACTTTTAAAGAACAAAACAAACAAGTTATAGTTTTGTTAAAATAATTGGAGATGTTGTTTAGATCACAAAATTATTTTAGGAAAATAAATTTGTCAAAAATGTCAAGTATACACTTGAGATTAAATTTTTTAAACTCTATCAATAGAGCTACATAGTTTTCGTATTCATTTATCAATTAATTGATATATTGTCATTAAATTTTTTATAAATATATTTTATTAAAATATGTGTCAATTTTTTAATTTCGATTATAAAATTTGAAAACTCTGATAACAATTTATAGGATAATTTTTAAAATAAAAAAAAAAGTGTAAGTCTATTTGTCATTTAAGTTTTATTAGATAAAACCATTGAAAATTTCGAAACTATTGAAATGGCTATAAAGCTAAAAATTGGACAAAAACTTTAAGCAATAGCATAACCACATGATTTTAAAAGTAAATTCAATAAAAATTTACTAAATTTTTAATTTTTAATAATATACCACATGATTTTGAATGTATAAATTATTTAAAACTAAAAATTTAGCATTTATTTTTATTGCGTTCAGTTGAGGGTTGCCTCTCCGATTGGAAAAGTTGGTCAGAGTACTTATTAGTGCCCAATGGATATTTTTGTAATTCAGGTATAGGGATGGTTTAGATATGTCCATGGGCCGGATTATCCACCTAGACATGTAGGCCCGACCCGCTTTAGACCAGTGTTTGAGATCGACGGTTTGGCAAAGTTGTTTATTTTTATTCAATTTTAATAGAAAAGTATAGATATAAATTTAATATTATTATTTTAATAATCAAACACAATGTAGATGGGTGGGCCGTCTCAGGCTCGATCTTATCTTTCCATGGCGTCAGCCCACATGGAGGACACAGGTTTCGCCATTATTTATAGAGAAGATATTGAGAGGTACAGGGTTTAACTGATAATACATAGGAGGAGATAATTGAAGACATTTTATGCCTGAGCTTTATTTCCCAAACTTAAAGCCCTGGAAAGGTTAGGGGCAATCACCCTGGAAAGGAGTATTACACTTCTTTGGGGGCTTAGGGATGCATGAAGTAAATGGTCTGCCACGGCATGGTACTGCTGCTGGAGGTCTGTTCCCTGTTACAGGGGTTCCACTTCCACTTCCCCCACCACCTTTAGAACCTACAAATGTTATGAGAATATTAAAGAAGATGATTTTCATGTTATGCTAAAAGATCATTTCTGTTGAATTTCGTAATAAATACAAGAATTTTTATTAAAAAAAATAAATAAATCTAATCTTTATTTGTTTCAAGATTAATTTAAATCTAAAACTATTAAGATAGAATCACAAATTCTAACTATTATGATATTATGGATTAGTGAAAGTTACAGCAGTACATATATTTAGAAAAAAGTTATTAAAATATCTGGAGGAAGTATGTGTGTTTTGTTTTATATCCAGTTTTCATATAACCCAAATATATACATGCAACGTACTAGTGATTATAATACAGGCGAGAAAATAAAACTAGTGCACTTAGCATCTTACCAATACTTTGAGCAGCAATAGAAGACGCGGAGAAGAGAAGGGCGGACATGAGAAGGAAGAGTGTAAGCAAGGCCTTCATGTTTGGAAGTTGAATTAATGTTGTCTTGGCCTGATATTCACTACCTCTTTACCGATATTTATAGTGCATTCATCGCAGAGGGAGGGAGTGGAAGATTTTTCTCCAGACTTTATAATATATTTTCTATTATTACGTGAAGGGTTTTCCTTTGTGAATGGTATGAAAGAGAAAGCGCAGAGAAAGCCCCTCCCCAACCATCAATTTTGACTAGGAAACAAGGATGGATTCAGGCTTGGTTAGTCGGCAAGCAAGTGCCTGGCATTTTTGTTCTTATGCGGTTAACAACATTTATGATATTCCTACTAAATGCTCCCAAATTTAAAGAAAGAAAGAAAGAAAGAGATACTGTTTTAGACACCAATTTTGTATTATTTTAACTCACTATTTTGGGTTATTCGATAGCCCTACATATAAAAATAAATAATTAAGACATGTGGTGTTAATAAATAATTATTTGTTTTCTGGAATGCTTACAATTTTGATTATAGACATTTGAGCCGCCCGAATTTGAACGGAGAAAGAAATTAATTCCACAAGGCAATAATGCATGACTTGGTTGGTTGACTACCCTTGTCAATGCACGCATCCAAAATTTCCCACTAATGACCTTGTTTGATCCAGCTGGACGTACCTGTCCGAGTATAACTGCTTTAAAAGTGTTAAAAAGAAAAATTAAATTTATTTTTTTCACAAACTTATTGCATAAGTGCTGTAGGAGTAATTATTTGAAAATATTTTAATTTATTTTAATAAACAAAAACATTTATTTTATTAAACCAAATTAGAATGGAAAATAAGTAAATAAAATAAAATAACCAAGAGAAAGATTAAATCAAACAATATATATATATATATATAAAATTGGCACCTCCATTTTCATGAATTATTGAAGGGTCAAGTAAGAATATAAAAAAGTTTTATTAAATGGAGATTTATTACTACCCGTTAGGTTCAAAGATTTTGATTTTGATTTTTTCATTTAAAAACTAAAAAGGATAAACCTAAATGTTTCACCAAAACTTTGAAACATACATTTCACCCACGTCGCAATCTTGAATCTTAAAAGCCATATCCACAAAATTTGATGATCTGATCGTTTATCATATGTATATGGTACAGAATATATGACCCATGTACTAGTTTGGCATTCGACATCCTTGGAACTACCAACTTAGTCTAATTTAAAGGAATTACGCACTATTATATGGCTGATGCCTCTACTGCAGGAGCTCATGCATTTACTCGCTGGGGTAACACCTATGATTCTAAAAAATTATTTATCCTCCTATAATATCCAAAAGGACTAAAGCAACCAATGAAAATTTTCCTACATGAAAAAAAAACTTCTAGTCCCACCAGTACGATGGGTTGGCTCGAAGAAATATTCTTATTAAAAAGCTTTTGCTTGTAATAAGTTTGCATTCACAAAAAATATTATTTTCAATTGTGACTGATTATCTCGATGATGAGATTTACTCGTTAAACTTGCGAATGCGAGTTTCTCTGGTAATTCCCTAAGTGAGAGAATATCCTCGGATCCTATCAATATGATGGGCGAATTCAGAAAATATGCTTAATAAAAGGTTTTCATTTGGCATTATTTGGATTTTTTGCCATGCATTTCATAAGTACATCATGCGCACGTCACACTTGTAAGACTAAATAAAATGTTTTCATTAAATAATAAAATAGAGAATAAAGTAAACAAACAATAATTAGGAAAACATAAAAATAAAATCAATGGTTTAAGATAACATATAATTAAGTGGTACTGTTTGTGGAACGGCTGCCATGGGAGTGCTAATCCTTCCATGTGTGTAACCGTACTCCTAAACTCAACTCTGAATATTTGTAGACCAGTTTATCGTTCTTTCGACGGACCTACAATCAATTTAAGATTTTGTTGAATAGAACCAATTTAATAAGTGGCCAATTGCACCTAGATAAAAAAGATTGATGGCAACCCCTTAAATTTTTCACAGCTAGCGATTGGGTTCTCAGACTCGAACGTTACGACACTCAGATGTAATTTAGATAATAAAAAAAATCTTAAAAAATAATTTTATAAAAAATATCTAAGTATACTCTGAAATTAAAGTTAGATGATTGTCATATTTTCATTTATCGATTAATTGATATAGGATTATTGATATTCATAGATACGTCAATTTTTTAATTTCGATTATAACATTTGAAATTTTTTATGACAATCTATAGGATGATTTTCAAATATCAAAAGAAAGAAATGTAAATCTATTTGTCATTTAAGTTTTCTTAGATAAAACTAGTGAAAAATTTGAAACTACTATAAAACTAAAAATTCGATAAAAATTTTAAGTAATAGTATTGTAACACCTCGTATTCTTATTAGACGCAAATAAGACTTTACTGATCAAACGAGTGATCAATTAGCGCGAATTGGCGTGCCAAGGAACTATAAAGCCCGACCCTATTTTATCTATGACATGTCATTCATATGCATTGAATAGCATGTTTGCATATTGAATTGCCTCGAAAAACTAGTTAAATGACTATATTGCCCCTAGTAATACCATTGAGTCGAATAAGCCTCGAACTAGTTCAAATAGGAATTTTAAGGTGAAATTGAGGATTTCACAGTCCAGAGATTACTCAAAACAATGATTTGGAGTTCGAGGTTCTGTTTAGAGTCAATCTGGAAAATTGACCGATTAAGGACAAAACGGTCATTTTGTCAGTTAAGGACAAAATGGAGATTTTCATAAAAGGTTTTGATCACTTTTGATTAGGATTAATCATTTGAAGTATAATATGATTTATTGGAGCGTAAAATGAAATTGGTAGTGATAAATTTAATTTCTTGAAAGTTTTGGAGCATAAGGACAAAATAGTAATTTTACCACTAAAGGTCAAAACGAGAATCTTTAGAGAAGATTTTGGCCCATTGGATTAAGATTTATCAATATTAGTGATATTTGAGGTTGGAAAATGAAAATAATGTAATTCCAGTACTTTTTGGAGTATAACGGTAAAATCGTAATTTTACCACCCGATGACGAAAATTTAATTTTCGAGAGGATTTGGATCAAATTTGAGAAATTGGAGAATGGTATGAGTATGAGGAGTGAAAAATATGCATTTTGGTAATTTTTCAATTTTTGGGGCAAAAATGTAATTTTACACTTTTTAAGGGGTAAAAGTGTAATTTTCAAAATTACTCCACCAAGATTTTTGGAATGGTCTAGAAACTTCATGAAAACAAAGGATAAGTGATGGAAATGTGTGGTGGAGAAAAGAAATTCAAAAAGAAAATAAATAAATAATAAATTAATGAATAAAGTAATTAACATGTGTTAAATTAAATATGTAATTATTTAAGTTATAAAAAGCCATAAAAAATCAGCCAAGAGCCCCAAGCATGGTCGACTAAGCAAGGCAAGGAGAGGAAAGGAAGAAAACACAAACCCTACCCTAGAAATCAAGGGGAAAACAAGGAAAAATCAAGAATTCAAGCAATTAAAAGGTAAAATTTATGAATTTTCCTATTAATCTCCATTACCCATGCTTTCTTTTCTTTCTTCCATGCATGAATCACTAGTGGGTATAACCCACTCTTGCTGACCAAATACCCATGGAGAGATTTGAACAATTTTTAGGTTGATTTTAGGTTAATTTAATGTTGTTTAGTTAGGTTATAATGAAAAATATTAAAGTTTAGCAAGTAAAATAATTTTTTTCTATTGAAACCCATTTAAGCCAAATTTTTAGGAGAAGAATTGCTGCTGATTTTGATTATATTTCATGGAAATTAAGTGAATTTTGATGAATTATGGGTGTAGAAAAATAATGAGAATTTTTTGTGCAAAATTACAAATTTTACCTAAAAGGGGTAATTTCGTAATTTGTGATTTAGACTGATAAAGTGCACCACATTCATGGATATTAAGTCAATTTGGATATAATTGAGGTATTGAAATTGAAAGGAATCAATTCGGAATTAAATTGGCGACTGTAGCCAATTCGGACGCGTATAAGAGAACTAGGTCAGATACCGTATTTAGACGGTTATTCGGACAGCTTACATTGCATTTCATGCATTCATATAGAAATTATAAAGCCTAAAATCAATTATGATTAATTGATTTAAATTATTGAAATTCGTGTCGCACGTAACGCATAGGTGGTGAACCATTTGACAGAGGCAAGAAAATAGTGTCGAACGAGCGAGATTAGGAGTATTCTGGACTCTTGAAACTTGTGAGTGGATAAATTATCGTCTTTAATATCTAGAGTGGAATTATTATGAATTTATGCTTTTTAAAGCATGATGAATTTGAAAGTATAAAATATTATGATTTTCAATTTCAAATGTATTTCGATGAAATACTGTTTTTGAAATTGAATGTCATTTTTATGAAATTGAGTATATGAAGACCTATTTGGTGAATTGTACTATTTCTATATGAATTAAATCTGTGGCTTATGACATTGGGAAGCATGCTAGTTGAATTCTATATTGTTATGAATGATATAAATTGTCCATTTATTTTGATGACTGGACATAATTTATTGGTCATGTTATGCTGTTAGATATTTACAAATTTAGTGGATTACGAGTAATAAAATACTGCAGTGAGGGTTGCCGTGGACTGCCTTTAGGAGGGGCACGGTAAACCTGATTAATTGTTACCTCGGTTGGAGATGCGAGTAAGGTAACTCCCGAGGTAATGTTAAGATTCACTTCACGTTAAACCATCACATGAAGATGAGTTTAGCCAACGCCAAGGATCGGCTGTATTTGAGAAATTATGAAATTCTAACAACCTTGGTGGACTCGATTGGATGCTCTGATCAAGTGTCCACGAGTATAAGATTTGGCCTAAGCTTGACTTTTATAAATAAATTATAAGCCTTGTGTTTGAGAAAATGAGATTGCTTTGTATAATTGTATTAAATTTAGTGTATTTGACGCTATGAATTACATGACAGTATTGTATTTTTATATTGTCTCTATCTACTCGACTTTAGATGTCGTAGATGGTAATTATCTAACTTACTGGGTTGTAAAACTCACCCCCTCAATTTTTTCCATTTTAGGCTTACAAACATCTATAGATAGAGGATTTTGTTGAGGAGAAGGTTTAGAGTGATAACCTTCAGTGCAAAGGTTTATCTCTAAGACTATATTTCTCTATTTCGAGCCCACTTAGCATTGTAAATTAAATCTTTTACTTCAGTTAACTGTGTTATAGTATGTGATAATATATTTTACTTTTACGCTGTAAAAATTATTTCCGGATATCTATATAAAAATTGTTTTATAAGAAAGTATATTATTTTACGAAATATTATTATTTTATTCCATTAAATGTAATTTTACTTAAATTTCACGTTTTAGATATCTAATTTTGATTCCGATTGAGAATTATGTGTTCTCGACGCCTAAATAACATTTTTACCAAATTTCAAAAATTTTACCAAAAATTGACTGAAACGCCCATATGTAGTAAATTTTATCTTTTTCTCCGTTTCGATTCGAAACTGGATTAAATGTTTACAAACATGAAACTAATAAATAGAAACTCTCGAGGGAGTTGGAAAAACTGGTACGAGATGCCTTGCGAGGTCTCGATTCACTCTCTGGGGATTAGGGTTTATCAGGACATCGCGGCAGTTGTCACGAGCTCGATGGTAGTTCCGGGTCGTGACAGAAACGCTCAAGAATAAAATGTTTTGCACACACAGAATCCACAATTAAATAATAATATTTCATCAGAGACAAATTAGTGAGTTAATGAATGATTCGAAGGTAAACCGAGACATAACAATGTGTTTCGAGACCAAAGAAGACAAGTCAAAAATTTTGAAATAAAATAATATTTTATTTAATAAAATAATATTGAAATATTAATATTTTATATAATGTCATAAATTAGTTGTGAAAAAAGAAATATAACTAATTTAAGTAGGGGGAGAAGAAATAAATATTAATTTTGAACGAAAACGGTGAAAATCATACGACGCGAATTTTTCGTCAAGTTAAAGCGGTAAGAAAATATTTTAATATTATGGAGACACGCTTCGAAATACGATTTTAAATATTTTGGTTATACACGTGTAAGAGAAGAAAAATAGATGAAAATTGAAATTTTTACACGTGTTGGAAGAATTAATTTTAAATTGTAAAAGTTTGAGGGAGGTGTGTTAATTAAAGTAAAGTTAAGGTATAGTATGTGAAATTAAATTAATTTGAAGAAATAAAAATAAAATGAAGAGGTATTGGATGATAAATAATGAGGGAATAAGGTGTTGAAAAGTCAAACAATATTTTTATATATGCATGAGGGGCCACATGAGTCAAGAATGGAATGAGGACAAAAAACAAAACAAATGAAAGAAACGTGTGTGTGTGTGTGTGTGTGGCGGATGGGAGAGTTTAAAAGGTGCACAAGCTTTGACTTTTCATTTCAATTTCCATGTGAGTAAAAGCAAGTATGAAGACAAAAAGGAAGACAAGAATAAAAGAAACCAATGATAGAAAAAAAGACAAGAGGAGATAAAAGAAGAAACAAAAAAATAAAAGAGATAAAGGAAGGAAGACTATAAGGTTCGATCAAAGGAAGTAAAATAAGAAAAAGAGATAAGAAGAAGGAAGAGTCTAGAAGGAAGGAAGGAAAGTCAGCAAAAGAAGAAAAATAAAAGATTGAACAAAGCAAAGAACAATCAACCAGAAAAAAAAAAGAAAGAAGCAAGACAAAGTCAGTTTATGAAAGGAGAGAAAGCACTGTGAAAAACAAAGAGAAAAGAGAGAAATTCAGTGATGAAGGAGAGCAGAAAACCTTAGCCAAGCATGAGGCAAGGAAAAGAGAAGAAATGGCATGAAAGAGGAGAGAAAGAGCTGATTTTTTTTTTGGAGGAAATGGGTGCTGAAATTTCCAGGTTTTGTTGTTCAATTTTTGAGGTAAGGAAAGATAATTTTTTTGAGGTTTCATGGCTGAATTTTTGAGCTGAAAATTGGTGATTTTAGTTGCTAAAAATTCTGCACTTTAAGGCTAAAATTGATGAGGTTTTTATGGTTGGAAATGTGAGGATTAGCTGTTGATTTTTTTGGAAGTTTATTTGCTGAAAGTTTGAGCTGGAAATGGTAGGATTTTGGGTGGAAAATGAGTAACTTTGTTGCTGAAAATCTGGGCAGAAATGGAATTGAAACTTGCTGAATTTTGGAGGGTTATTTGCCATGGAAGAGAGCTTGATGATGACCAAATTTGAGAAGAAGAAAGGGAGGAGAAAATGTTGAACGGCGGTGGAGGAGGAGAAGTTGCTACCACCGACAGTGGTGGAGAGAACGGGAAGCCACGATGGTGAGGAAGCTACAAGCTGGAGAAGAAAGAAAGAAGAAAAAACGTGAAAAAGAAAGAAAGAAAAAAAAAGGGAAAAAGAAAAAGAAAAAAGAAAAAAAATAGAAAATGAAAATGGATTATAGGAAAAACAAAATGGGCATGGCCCAATGGTAATTAGATGAGCAAGACCCAATAGAAAAATAAAATTGGGTAAGGCCAATGGAGAAAAAAAATGTGACAAGGTCCAACGGTAAGATTTTTATTATATTTCAAGGTTTATGGATAGTTTAACATTTTGCATATTTTAGATGAAAAATATGCAAGTTATTTAAGGAATTTTAATTGAATTACTACTCATACAAATGTATGATTAAATATATCGGATTTAAATTTTATGTCGCTAGGAATGTTGTCGCGAAGGTGTGCTGAACGAGACATGTGACCGAGAAATAGTAATAAATATATACGCGTACAAAAATATCAATATAAAATCTCGCTATTTAGAGGTGAGTATGAGGTATCGATTTTAAAATATTCCTAATTATATATATGTTTATGTATGAATTAATTTACGTATAAATTGTTTGAGGTTTGAATCGATGCTAATTTATGAAATTGTGAGTGCAAATTATTTTTAAAAATCGTTCAAAATATATATGTATAAAGTATACGTAAAGTGTTTTGAAAAATGGGAAACAAGCTTTTCAACCCAATTTAGTCTCGAAATTGTGCCTTATATAATTGTGTGATGTGCATATGTGATTTAGAGATTTAACTTCTCTATGTACGGTATTTTATGAATCATATGTTAAATTTCATTTTTATGAACATATGATGAATTTTTATGACTTTTATATTAGATATTTAGCAATAAATTTCAGAATGAAACTTCAAGGGTATAAATGATTTTTAAGACAATTTTTATAAATGAAATGAGATTTCTAACTTATTTGGAAATCGAATGGCTTATGATATTGAGAGCATGATTGGCTGGTTAATTATTGTTTTCGAAATGCATGAATTGTTGTTTACCGTACAGGCTAGTTAATATTAAAATTTGTCAAATCATGCTGCTAAAATGTTTATGAAATTGATGGGTTGTACAATTACACCCTGTAGGGGTGGGTTTTCCATGGACTGCCTTTAGGAGGGGCATGGTAAACCCGGCTATTTGTCACCTCGGTCGTAGAGACGAGCAGGGTAACTAGTGAGGTGATGTTTAGAATTCACTCTATGTCTGACCCCTATGTGTAAGTGAATTCGGTCAACGCCAAGGAACGACTGTAATTTCGAACGAAGTGTGAATTTTTAACAGCCTTGGTAGATTCGATTGGGTGCCCCGGCGTAAGGTACCAACGAATATGAGTTTTTGACACGAGCCAAGTTTTTTTTTAAAAAAAAGAGTCATAAGCCTTACTGTTTATTTTTTATAAAATATAATTATTTTATATTGTTTGAAATAAGTTTTAATATGATGAATTATGTTTTTTAGCGTGGTGAGAAATGGAATTAAATGGTTTTTGCTGCTCCCCTATTTGTTTTCTCTTAAATGAACTAGTGATTCCTCACATATGGGCGAGTTGAAATTTATACATGATTTTAGTTAACACTTGGTTTCATAGGAGCTTGCTCAGATTTATCGATTTGGTTCAAAAGTGGTTATAAGGCACAAAATTCTCGTTGAAATAAATTATTGTTATAATCCTGCGTTTTATCTTCAACTGATCTGCCACTTGCTTGTTTCCTATCTACGCTCTACTCACTAGGTC
The DNA here is from genome assembly GCA_036013995.1 of Theobroma grandiflorum. Lineage (NCBI taxonomy): Eukaryota > Viridiplantae > Streptophyta > Magnoliopsida > Malvales > Malvaceae > Theobroma > Theobroma grandiflorum. The sequence continues at coordinate 11,720,442 of CP142132.1, read as the reverse complement.
GATGATATTCACTAAGTCTATGAGACTCACACCCCATTTTATTTCACTTTTTACAGACAGGGATCGATTTGACGTGAAATCATCGACGTGTTGGTCTACTGTGAATAGGTAAAGGCATCTCCTAGCGTACTACCTTGAGCCGCTCCTCTGTATCTGTTCTGTTAGAGGTCAAGTTGTAGTATTTTACTTATTAAGTTGTAAACAAATTTTAAATTTTTCTATAAGCATTAGTTTGAAAATTTTATATTTTCGCGTATATATGGTACATAAAAATTAAAAAGTTTGTACTGATTTTTATATTTATGATTTAATTCAGTATATGAAAGTAATAATACTATTTGATGAGTGAATGTAATGGATTAACGAGGGATTCGAGACAGGCTTGTTCGAGACTTGACGGGTTTTTCCCGGAAGTCTTGGACGTCGGCATCGACTGGGGAGCGGACGTTGCAAGTATACCACATGATTTTGAAATTAAATTCAATAAAAAATTTACTGAATGTTTAATTTTTAATAGCAATGCCACATGATTTTGAAAATATAAATTCAATACACTACAAAAAAACATGGTATTTCCAATGGAAAAAATTTCGTTGGAAATTTTCAAAGGATTTCTAACGGAATCCAACTAAAATTTCTAAATACTTGTTCCGACGAATTTCTATCGGATTTTCAACGAAAATTTTCCAACAAAAAATTACGTTGGAAAAGTTAACTTTCCAACGAAATTTCCAATGAAAAATTTCCGTTGGAAAATTTAAAGAGTAAAACGTGTGTGTTGGAAAAATTAGCTTTCCAACGGAATTTTCCTTTGAAAAATTTAAAGAGTAAAACTCATATGTTGGAAAAGTTAACTTTCCAACGGAATTTCTAACGGAATTTTCCGTTGGACATTTCCAACAGAAAATTCCGTTGAAAAATTTAAAGAGTAAAACCCATGTGTTGTGAAAATTAACTTTCCAACAAAATTTCCAATGGAATTTTCCGTTGAAAATTTTAAAGAGTAAAAGGTGTGTGTTGGAAAAATTAATTTCCAACGGAAAATTCCGTTGGAAATTTCGTTAGAAAATTTAAAGAGTAAAAAGTGTATGTTGAAAAAATTAACTTTCCAACGAAAGTTCCAATGGAAAATTAGATTAGAAATTCCGTTGAAAAATTTAAAGAATAAGAGGTGTGTGTTGGAAAAATTAACTTTCTAACGGAATTTTCTGTAAAAAATTTTCAAAAAAAATTCCGTTGGAAACTTAATTTTTAATGACTAAAAGTGTGTATTACTTTTTAAACTTTCCAACGAAATTTACCGTTGAAAAATTTCGTTGGTAATAATAATAATTTTTTTCCTTATAAAATTTTAAACTTTTTATAAATTTTATTAATCTTTTTTAAACAATTAGATATTAATAAAAGTAAATACATACTTATTGAAGTTTATAATATTTAAAAGTTTAAATATGTTTTCCTTTGATTAATTTTGTAGAATTTTTCAAACTTTAATGAATCATACAATATTGATTAATAATACCAAATTAGGGTAATTTTATATCATTCCAAAATTTATAAAAATAACAAAAGAAATTTTTTTATTTTATAAAAAACCATGATAATATATAAAAATCAAATAAACATAAAATATTTTGTAACACCTGATCCTAAATTGTCTGTGACATGTCATTCACATGCATTGGATAGCATGTTTGTCTATTGAATTACCCCGAAAAACTAGTTAAATGACTATATTGCCCCTAGTAATACCATTGAGTCGATTAAACCTCGAACAAGTTCAAACAAGGGTTTTAAGAGTGAAATTGAGGATTTCATAGTCCAAGGATTACTCAAAACAATGATTCGGAGTTTGAGGTCCAGTTTGGAGTCAATTAGGAAAATTGACCGATTATGGATAAAACGGTCATTTTATCATTTAAGGACAAAATGGAGATTTTTATAAACTATTTTGGTCACATTCGACCAAGATTAATCATTTGAAGTATAATATGATTTATTGGAGTATAAAATAAAATTTGGCGGAGATAAATTTAATTTCTTGGTATTGTTGGGACACAAGGGTAAAACAGTAATTTTACCATTAAAGAATAAAACGAGAATTTTTAGGCAAGGTTTTGGCCCCATTTGATTAATAATGGTTAATTGAAGTGTTAATTGAGGTTGAAAAGTAGAAAAAGAGGTAATTTCAGTACATTCCGGAGTATAGGGGCAAAATTATAATTTTACCACCCAAGGACGAAAATTTAATTTTTGAGATCAAATTTGACAAATTGGAGAATGGTATAAGTATGAGAAGTGAAAAATATGCATTGTGGTAAATTTTCAATTTTTGGGGTAAAAATGTAATTTTTTACTTTTATGAGGGTAAAAGTGTAATTTTGCAAAAATTGCTCTACCAAGATTTTTTTATGAGCCTAGAAACTTCTTTGGCTGAATGGATAAGTGAAGAAAGCTGATGGTAGATAAAAAGTTAAAAAATATATAATAATAAAATAAATTAATAAAAAAATCAAAAAATATATTAAAATAATATTATTTTATTAAGGCTTTAAAAAGCTAAAATTTTCAGCCTTCTTCCCCAAAGGAGTCGGCCTAACCTGAAGGAAGAGAGAGAAACACAAAAATAAAACCCTAGGTGGAAGAAAATAAAAAAAAATGTGATTTTTCAAGGATTCAAGTGTTTAAAGGTATGATTTTTCAAGTTTAGCTTATGATCTATCATTTCCATGCATTTTTTGTAGCGACCCCTTTTCGGTCACTACCGACGTCCGAAACTTCTGAGAGAAACCCGTCAAGTCCCGAACAAGCCTATCTAAAATAACCTGTCAAATAGCCAAACACAAACATCATATTTATATTGGTACTTCTATATTTTAAATTAAATCATGAATATAAAAATCAATTTAGAAATCGAGAATATGTTTACAATTTAATATGTATATAGTGTTACAATTTGACCTCTAACGTTGACCTCTAGCAGCGGAGCGACTTGGAATAGTATATTAGAAGATGCCTTTACCTATTCACGGTAGACCAAACACGTCGATGACTTCACACCAAATCGATCCCTGTCTGCAAAAAAGAAAATAAAATAGAGTGTGAGTCTCATAGACTCAATGAATATCACCAATTCAGTGAATATCATCGACTCAGTGAATATGGAGTATATAGGAAACAAGCATACGGCAGATCAGTTGAATGTAAAATACAGGATCATAAATATAATTTATTTCAAATGGGAATTTTGTGCCTTATAACTACTTTCGAATCAAATCAATAATTTTGAGCAAGCTCCCATGAAACCAAATGTTAATTAAAATCATGTACAAATCACAACTCGTCCATATGCGAGGAATCACTGATTCATTAAAAAAAAAACAAATAGGGGAGTTGCGAAAACCATTTATTTCCATTTCTCACCATACTAAGAAACATAATTCATAATGTTAAAACTTATTTCAATTCCTGTAAACTAATTACATTTTATCAAAAATAATAAGTAAGGCTTATGACATTTGTAAAAACATGGCTCATGCCATAAAAACTCATATTCGGTGATACCTTACGCTAGGGTATCCAACCGAATCCGCCAAGGTTGTTAAAAATTCATATATGCATAAAACATATTTTTTACGTTAGAAAACACAGTCGTTCCTTGGCATTAGCGGAGTTCACTTTCCCGTGATGGGTCAGTCAAAAGGAACTCTAATCATACCTTAGGAATACCCTCCGCGCCTCTACTACCGAGGTATGAATGTAACCGGGTAACCGTGCCCTTCATAAAGGCAGTCCACGGCACCCGCCACTGCAGTGATAATCTTATAACCCACCAATTCAGTAAAATTCTAACCGCATGATATGGCTAACATAATATTCCTATGTCTATCAAGGCAAATTAAATAGTTCCTATTTTAATCCAGTTGTCAATCCCGCCATTCATGCACAATTTGTCATAAGCCATTCAGTTCTAAAACAAATTAAGAATCTCATTTCCAATTTATTACTAAATGTCCAATATAAAAGTCATAAAAATCTATCATTTGTTCACAAAATAAGGTTCAGTGCTCGATTCATGAAACATCGAGCATAGAAAAATTTAAATCTCATACTCACGTATGTACATTACACAAACATACAAGGCACAATTTCTTTGATGCAAATCATTTTGAAAAGCTTGTTTCCCGGTTTGAAAACACTTTATGTATAATATACATATATATATTTCAAATGATTTCTAAAATAGCTTACACCCACAATTCCTTAAAATTTCACCAACGCATGTTTTTCATAAATTTGCACTTCACAATTTCATAAATTTCCATCAATTCATACTTCTCGCAATTTATACGTAAATTAAATCATATATATATCCATGCATATATAATTAGGAATAATTTAAAATCGACACCCCCTACTCACCTCACAATAGTGGGATTTTACTTCACTATTAACTCGTATGCGTATCTAGTTATTCCTAGTTGTCGACCGCCTATTTCGTCCGACACGCCTCCGTGACGACTTTCCTAGCAATAATTTAATCCTGACATACTTAATCATACATTTGTATGAATAATAATTTAATTAAAATTCCTTAAACACTTGAATATATTTTTATCAAAATATGCAAAATATTAAATCACTATAAAACCTTAAAATATTGTACTAATCTTACCATTGGACCTTGTCCATTTCTTCTTGGTCTTTGAGCCCCTTTCGATGGGCTTTTCCAATTCTTTTCCCTCTTGGGCTAAGCTCATTTGTTCTTTCTCTATTGGGTCATGCCTAATTCTATTTTTTATTAGGCCATGTCCAACTATTTTTTTCCATTGAGCCATGCCCACATTTTATTATTTTTTTCCTATTCTTTTTTCTTTTCTTTTTCTTTTTCTTTTTCCCTTTCTTTTTTCTTTTTCTTCTTCCTCCACTCTAGCTCGTCACTCTCTCTTCCTTCCTCCCATTTCCAGTCGAACTTTGCTCTTTCACCATGGCCTCCCTCTCCGGTGGCAACCTTCTCTCCTTCTCACTCTTTTTGGTTGCCATTTTCCACTCAAAAATTCAGCTTTCTTTTCCCCTTAAATTGGCAGCAAACATCACAAATTTTCAACCTCATTTCTACCTAATTTTTCAGCAGCTAAAGCTGCTCATTTTACCCCAAAATCCTACCAATTTCCCAACTCAAAATCAGCCATGAAACCGTACTTTTAAACCTCCAAAAATTCTATTTTCCTTACCTCAAAATTGGGCAGCAAAAACCTGGAATTTTTAGCATCAAAAATAAAAAAATTTGGACAGCAAGAACCTCCCTAAAAATCAGCTCTTTCTCTCCTCTCTCTCGGCTTTTCCTTTCTCTCTTTGGCTCGGTTTTTGGCTGGCCATTTCTTCCCCCTTTTGCTCGGCTCTTTCCTTTCTCTTCTTTCTTTTTCCATGGTTTTTGGTTCTTCTCTTCATGATCGACTTTACCTTTCTTTCTTTGTTCTTTTTTTTTTGTTTGGTCTTTATTCTCACCTATTTCTTTTGACCGAGCCTTACTTTTAGATGTTTCTTTCTCCTTTTATTTCCTTGTCATTTAGCTCTTCTTTCTTCTTTCACTTATTCAATGGCCGGCCCCCACTTTCCTTTGTCTCATTTCTTTTTCTTGTCTTTTGTTTTGTCTTTCTTTTATTGCCCTCATTTTTTATCGATTCTTCAAGCTCATTTTCTTTCTTTTATTTCTTTCTTCTACATGGCCGACCCCATCATTTCTTCCTACTCCATTTCATTTCTTTATTCCTTTTTTATGCCTTTCCTTTCCTTCATGTCCGTCCCCATGCTCCCTTTTATTTCTTTCTTTGTCTTTTCCTTCATTTTGTCCTCATGCACATACAAAGAATTCATTTGTGTTTAATTAACCAATTATACACACTTCACAATTTTAACTTTATTTTACTACACATTTCATACCACTCATGCACATCAAAATTTATTTGACTTTTCAACACTCAATTTCATACATTTATTATTCAATTTATCCTCTAAATATTCATTTAAGCCTTTAATTAACCTAAGATTTAATTAGGTTTAAAAGTGTAATAAGGGACCCAAAAATTTAATTGTCAATCCTTACAATTTCCATTCCAGACATAATCACGTCTAGCCACTTTCCGATGCAATTTTCTCTATGGTAGAGATAGAACTGGGTGAAGTGATCTTCACCAAAGTTGTATCTCTGTCTCTTAGCTTTCCAATGGTCTAAGAATTTCAGTAATTGGAGTTCTAAAGCTCGAGATATGGCCAAAATACTAAAGTATGTACAAGAAAATTTCTGAGTTCTTCAACACTTTGCTCTCCAAAAATTAATTTTAATATTTTTAATTCCTATCCACACTTATTAAATTTCAATTTCCTTCTATTCTTCTTCCTTCACATATATATAATCAAAATATTGAGATATTTTTTAATTGATATAACTTTATAAGTGAATATATATATATATATGTATGTATATGAGATATTAAATAAGGGTCTGCATATATATATATATATATATTTTATGTAAGATTATAATAAATTTTATTTATATGATTATATTTATATTGAATAATATTAAAAAATTTCTAACAAAATTAAAAATATAATTAATTGATGTTGTGTAGTGCACTATGTTCAAGAATTTTCGTACCTTTTGCTATAGAAATGAATCCACTGGTTGCAGTTTTTGTGCCACATCTTGTATGATTTCTTCTAGATTTTTTGGTAATCATTTTTGGGGACTGGACTGAATCTTTGTTGGTTGGCAGTAGCATGATTTGCGTTGGCATTTTCATTCACAAACTTGTAACTACGGTATAATAACACCTTTACTTTTTGTGCTCTTCGCATACTGTTTTATGACTATTTTTTTTAATTAACTTTTAACATCTTACTGATTCAATATGTTAATTATAAGAAATTATGACTTTAAAAATTTTCAAATAAACCATAAAACTACTCTTACATTTAAAAGGTGTTTTCAAATGTAAAAGATGAAAACTTTCTTGCGAATTTTTTTTGTGTCAATTTTGTGAATTTTTTTTAGTTAAAATCATGTAAATATAAAAAGTTAAATTTTTTATTTTGTTAAATAAAATTATAAAAATACTCTTGAGTGAGAATAAATAGATTAATTTTAATTAAAAATATTTTAATCACTTATTAGATGAAATTAATAACTTAACCTCAACAGAAATTTTCCCAAAATAGTACTTAAGACAAATATATTCTCATATATTAATTAAAAAAATACAAGTAGGAAATTTTGGTGGAGCTTTTATTTTCAATCGTGGAGAAAATTGCTCAGTAAGTAGCAATTAGGCATCGCTTTAAATAAAAGTGAGGTCGTTAGCTAATCGAGATGAAGAAAATGGAAGGAGAAAGTGAAAGGGAGAAAGTGAGAGAGAGAGAAAGCCGTTTGACGAGAGATGACTTCTGTGAGACCTCGACCTCTATAGACCCGTAAATAGAAGTAAACCCGATAACACGGGTCAGTGGTATTTTTGTCAATTCTTTTAAATAAGCTCTCAAAAATAGGTTTTTAATATTATTTAAGTTCAAGTGGTCTTTGGAAATTTATAAACAACAGATGATGACGTATAGTGCGAAGAAAACTAGGATGGCAGTAATTTTAACCATAGGGGCAAAATGGTCATTTTGCACATCGAGTCGAAATTTATGAGTTTTATGAACTCGAGTACTTTAAAATATCCTAGATGTTGTCTTTATGTTAAAAGACTGAAAAGATTTGACCTGGAAAAGGAGGAAGGCAAGTTGCCTAGAAAAAGGGCATTTTAGTAATTTGGCAAGCAAAATGGCTAAACTTGAAATATAAAAATCTCTTTTCCAGCAGCTTCCTCATCTTTTCCAGCAGCTTCTTCTTCTTCATTCCCCCATCTCTCTCACGTTTTTCTCTCCTCCATGGGAGCATCTCTCAAGCTTCCCTCACTCTCTCAAAACTACCTCGGTTTTCATGCTACACGTATCTTGTTGTAGGGTTTTTCATATTCTTTACTCCTTTACCCTAAATAAACCTTTAAAGGTTAGTTTCAACACTTCTCTCATTAGTTGGGGCGTTCTAGAGAGAGAAAGAGGTTTTACACGTTGATTTAGAAATTTTTAGAAGGAGAAATTCAGTCACAAAGAAACCCTAAAATGAGTAATGAACTGGGCTTGATTTTAAATTTCTATTAATGGTTAGTAAATGGGGTTTTGAGTTGATTTGTGGCTGAAGATCATTTATTTATTTTAGTATGATTAGCCTAGTGCAAATAATAGCCATTTGCTAGTAATTGGAAGCTAGTTGGCATTGGCTAGCAAAGCTAGATCTTAAAAACAACTTTCGGAGTCATATTAATGTAATTGGATTGGTTATGATGTTTTGTGTCACGACCCGTAACCACCCTCGAGTCCGTGACAACCGTCGCGATGTCCCGATATGCACTCATCCCCCGAGTACCATATCGAGACCTCGTAAGGCTCTTGTACCAGTCTTTCGAATTCCCCTATGAGTTTCTGTTTATTAATTTCATACTTTAAAACATTTCATTCAATTTTTGTTCCAAATAGGGAAAAAGACGAAATTTACTACACATGGGCGCTTCGGTCATTTTTCATCAAAAATTCTGAAATTTGGAAAAAAATGTTACTTACGCGTCAAGATTTCATAATTTACAGTCGGAATTGAAATCGGATATCTAAAACATAAAATTTAAGTAAAATTACATTTAGTAGAATAAAATAATAATATTCTATAAATAGTATATATTTTTATAAAACAATTTTTATATAGATATTCGAAAATAATTTTTATAGCGTAAAAGCAAAATATATTATTAAACAATCTAACACAGTTAATTGAAGTATAAAATTAGAATTTACAATGCTAAGTGGGCTCGTAATAGAGAAATACAGTCTAAGAGATGAACCTTTGCACTGAAGGTTATCACTCTAAACCTTCTCCTCAACAAAATCCTCTATCTACAATTGCCTGTAAGCCTGAAATAGGGAAAATTGAGGGGGTGAGTTTTACAACCTAGTGAGTTAGATAATTACCATCTACAACATCTAAAGTCGAGTAGATGGAGACAATATATAAAAATTTCAATATTACGATATAGTTCATAATATCAAGTTCAGTAAAATCATACCAAATAATTTCATTAAATTAAACACCAGGCTTATGATTTATTTCGTAAAACTAGGCTTAAGCCAAATCTTATACTTGTGAACACTGGATCAAAGTGTTCCATCCAGTCCACCCAGGCTGTTACACGTCATATCAAAATTGGAAAATACAGCTGTTCCATGGCGTTGGCCTAATTCACTCTCACATGGGGTTAGACATGGAGTGAATTCTCTAGGTACCTCGGGAGTTATCCAACACGCCTCTCCAACCGAGATTATATAATTCTTGAGTTTACCGTACTCCTCCTAAAGGCAGTTCACAGAAACCAGCCACTGCAGCGACTAATTAACCCATCATTTCATTAAAAATTTCGCGGCATAACAAGGCAATTTTTATACTAGCCAGCCTACATGGCAAACAACAATTCATGCCAATTTTAACACAATAAACCAGCCAAGCATACTCACCAAGATCATGAGCCATAATTTCAAGTTTAATACATAAACACAAATTCATGCCGGTCTCCACATACTCAGCATTAAAAATCTGTTTTTCTCAATTAAAGAATTATTTATAAAATTTCATTTATTTTTAAATCACAAAAGTAGATAAAACTACTTTAGATGTTGAAAACAGTAAATTATCCACTCACAGGTTTTTAGGAGTCTAGAATACTCCTAGTATCTGTCGTCCGACGCGATTTTCTTGCCTTTATCGGACGGTTCACCACCTACGCGTTATGCGTGGCACGAATTTCAATAAACTAAATCAATTAATCATAATCGACTTTAAGCTCTATAATTTCTATATGAATGCATGAAATGCAATGTAAGCTGTCCGAATAACCGTCTAAACACGATTTTCGGCCTAGTTCGCCTACACGCGATTAAATTGGCTACAGTCTCCAATTTAATTCCAAATTCATTTTTTTCAATTTCTATACTCTAATTAAACTTAATTTGCCTTAGTGACTGTGAATGTGATGCCAATTTACAGTCCGAATCACCTAGTGCACCAGTCTGCACTTTAGGTAAAAATTTCAGTTTTTGCACCAAAATTTCTCATAATTTTTCTACACTCATAATTCATCAAAATTCACTTAATTTCCATGAAATCTCATCATTTTCAGCAGCAATTTCACTCCTGGAAATTCAGTTTAAACGGGATTCAATGGAAGAAAATTATTTTTCTTGCTAAGCTTTAATATTTTCCATTATAACCTAACTAAACAACATTTAATTAACCTAAAATCAACCCAAAAATTGTTCAAATCTCTCCATGGGCATTCGGTCAGCAAGGGTTCATCATACCCACTAGGCTTTCATGCATGGAAGAAAGAAAAGAAAGCATGGGTAATAGAGATAAATAGGAAAATTCATAAATTTTACCTTTTAATTGGATGAATTCTTGATTTTTCCTTGTTTTCCCCTTGATTCTAGGCTAGGGTTTTGAGTTTTCTTCCTTTTTCTTCTTCCTGTTGGTTAAGGCCGAACCTCTCAATGTTCTTGGCTGATTTTTATGGTTTTTTTATAACTTAAACAATTAAATATTTTAAATTATACACATGTTAATTACTTTTTCATTATTTTATTATTTATTTATTTTCTTTTGACTTTCTTTTCAGCCACAAAAATTTCTTTCTCTTATCCTCAGCCTTCCTGAAGTTTCTGGACCTTTTCAAAAAATTTTTGTGGTGTAATTTTGTAAAATTACACTTGTACCCCCTAAAAAGTATAAAATTACATTTTTACTCCAAAAATTAAAAAATTACTAAAAGGCATATTTTTCACTCCTCATACTCATACTACACTCCAATTTATCGAATTTGACCCAAATTCTCTCAAAAAATTAAATTTGGTCCTCCAATGATAAAATTACCATTTTGCCCCTATACTCTAAATTGTACTGAAATTACATCTTTTTCCACCTTTCAACCTCCAATTATGTTTTAGCTAGTCTAAATAATCAATCTTAATCCAATGGGGCTAAAATCTTCTCTAAAAATTATCATTTTGACTTTTAGTGGCACAATTACTATTTTGCCCTTGTACTCCAAAACTACCAAGAAATTAAATTTATCACTGTCAAATTTCATTTTATGTTCCAATAATCACATTTTACTTCAAATAATCGATCTTGGTCGAATGGAATTAAAATCTTTTATGAAAATCTCCATTTTGTCCTTAAATGACAAAATGATCGTTTTGTCCCTAATCGGTCAATTTTTCCAATTGACTCCAAACTGAACCTCAAACTCCGGATCACTGTTTTGAGAAATCCCTGGATTGTGAAATTCTCAATTTCACCTTAAAATTCCTATTTGAACTAGTTCGAGGCTTAATTGACTTATCAGTACTACTAAAGGCAATATCGTCATTTAGCTAACTTTTCGAGGCAATTCAATATGCTAACATGCTTTCCAATGCATGTGAATGACATATTAAAGATAACACAGGGTTGGGCTTTACATTTTGTGTATGATAGGTCCTAACAAGACTCCATAGCTTCTTTTAGATCACTAAGGGAAATTAGAACCGGTTAGAGGTTCAACAAATTCGGTGAGTGAGCTTGCATTTCAAACTATTTTTGGGAATTTTAATTGAGCTTAGATGAAATGCTTGAATGATTTGTATCCAACTTCTTATTTAAAAAAAAATGAGTCCCAGGAACAAGCCTTTGACAATTATTTTAATGTTCTAAGTGTGTACATTGTGTAAAGAAAATGAATACATGCTCATTTATTGTGTTGATAATGATATGAATGAATAGGTAATGTGTATAAATGACCAGGGGTTATGCGAGTAGAGAATGCACACATGGTCATATTGCTATGTACGAGTAGGGGATGTACACATGATGACCAGGGGATGTGCGAGTAGGGAGTGCACACATGGTCTTATGGCTAGGTGCGAGTAGGGAGTGCACCAGAGTGGAGGAAAATTAGGTGGTGTATGTAATTGCACGTGATTTTATATATATATATATGTGTGTGTGTGTGTGTGATATAGTGTACATGATGGAAAAATGTGATTGTATGGTATGTGAATCTTGAGAAATTCTCCTTTATTGCAAATTGATTTTTATGGCAGCACAAAGAGGCCACATTTGGCATAGATGCCCTGCATCTCGCTGCAGCGAAAAACTTTCTGTCTTGTGTATCATTCTACTGGCTTTTGCTATCATTTCCACTTTTTTACCTCTCGGTTGATTGTGTATTTTAATGTTAATGGTTTAATTGATTTTAATTGAGGAAAAGGGTTCTAATACGAAACCCTCATATAGTTGAGCGAAACCCTCACAAGAATGCTTTCCCGCTGCAACGATGACCCGTTGGTTTTGCTACCTTGCTAGAATGATTGCTGTAAATTTCTTTTCTTCTCAATTCATGTTGAACATGGTTGCTATATCATTGAATGTTTAATAACTCAGGGTTAAGTGGAAAGGGTTTTAATATTAACTTGATTTAAATTGTCTTGTTTCCAAATAAGTGCATCATGGTTCTCAACTTTCCTTATTGTTATTGCTTGTTCCCTTCTAATGTTCGTTCACTGAGTTTTGTATTCATTATTTTTAAAAAAATTCATGTTTTCAGATCAAGAGGTTGTTGGATCCTAGGTCGATGAGTCCCCGTAGTTCATCTCCCGGGTAGGTGCTTGGCATTCAATAACTACTCTTTTACTAAAGTTTCTCCACTGAAAGTCACGGGTCTTTTTATTTTGTGAATATGTTCATGTAATGTAAATTACTAAGTTACATGTCTTGAACAGTATATATATATATATATATATATATATTTTAATCGATAATGTCATCATGAGTTGATTACGTTTATACCCGTTGAAATGAGTATGGATGCATTAGTTGATAAGAAATTAAGCAATAAAAATGAGATAGGCTTGTTTGGGCTTGGTGAGCTATGCTCATTCGGCTATGCGCGGGTCATGGTCCGAGAATTTGGACTTTGACAGCTTCCTCCATCTTCCTACCAAAATAATTTCATCTTTCATTCTCCCTCTTTTCTCACGTGATTCGGTTTCTCCTCAGTCCCTAAGAAAAACCTTTTCTACGACAAATTTCCAACTCTCCTTCTCGATTTCCTAATAAATCAGTGAATAATGGAGACGAGCTTAAACGACAACGAATCACTGCTGGCTCGCATCCAACAGTTAGAACATGGTACGCTTTCTTGATCCTATCTCCTTTTTAATTTCTTTGAATTTTATTTTCCTTTTCTCTTTAAATTGTTTCCTTTGTCTGTAACAAGGGTTTAATGCTACATTTTTTTTCTTCTGACCAATAAAATTACAAAAAAAATGATTTTGTTTTGTAGAGCGCAACGAATTGCGTAAAGACATTGAACAATTGTGTATGCAACAACCTGGACCAAGTTATCTTGCCGTGGCTACTCTAATGCATTTTCAAAGGTGTAATTCTTTTCCCCATCTGATCGCAAGATTTAGTTTTTCATATTATCTTTTTTCGTTTTGGTATGTTTAGTGAGAAATTAACGCCCTACTAGGACAGCTGGATTGGAGCAGGAGATTGAGAACTTGAAAAAGAGATTAGCTTCTTGCACAAGGGAAAACCAAAATCTTCAAGAGGAGCTTTCCGAAGCCTATCGAGTTAAAGTAAGATTTTCTTTTTCAGTTATCCTTTTTGTTACTTGTTCAACCCTTTTATTAGCTTATATGATTGCTTTGCTCTTTGCAGACTCAACTGGCAGACCTACATCGTAAGGAGGCTGCAAAGGTATCTCCCTAGTTTCTGCACGCCTCATTTGTGGAATTATGGTCACGTTAGAAACTTTCTTCAACCAACTCAAATGAAATCATTTTGTTTGGTTTAGTGCATGAGTAAAATTTAAACTTTGATTTTTCTTTTGTCTCTCTAATTTGTTTTGGCTTGTTTATCCAGAATGTGGAAGCTGAGAAGCAGGTTAAGTTTTTCCAAGGCTGTGTGGCAGCTGCTTTTGCTGAACAGAATCATTCAATTATGGAGGTTATTCCCATAATTGATTTAAGCAAATTCATTTATGGCTGGCTTCTTGTTATACTTGTATACAGAATTATAACTGTTTTTTGTATTAAAATATAATAAGGTTTTAAGATTCCACATGTCTGGTAACAGACTGAGAAGGCTAAGGAAAAGGAGGAGCTCATGGCTCAAAAATTTAACGAGTTTCAGACAAGGTAATTTTATTTCTTTCTAGCAATCATTCACAAGGTTGGAAGAGCTCACATCAAATTGTCTTGAACAAAACAGATGCAATGATGCACTGCAAATTGATCTTGCAAAACAAGAAGAGGAAAATGAATCTTTAAGGAAGGTAAACGGCTGAAATATTTTTGTTCCCATCATGAGCTGATTTCTTAACCAAGAGCTAGGTAGTGTCTTGAATTAATATGATTGTATATGTTACATAGTGGTTTGTGAGGTATTACTACCTAATATGGTTGATAATCTACTTTACAACCCATCTCTATGCAGTCCGGAAGATATTTTTTAGGTTGATTAGAGTAGATTATATATTGTTTTACTTTAGTTTGGTTATTGGGGATTGTTCCATATTCTTTGAACTAGAGTAAATGCTTACATCTTCTTTGTATGGATTAAAATATTCCTCTAAGAAAACCCATCTTAGCAGAAAGAAAAAGGAAAAGAAAATAAGAATCCTAATAAGAAACAAGGCCTCCTGGGATGGTGCCACATGGGCCTTGTCATTGTTGGTTTAGGATCACAACTTGCTTTACATTTTAACTTGGTTGTTGGTACTACTAGCATTATTATTGTATTACTACTGTTTCTATTGACCATAAAGCCTTTTTCTTCAAATGAAAACTTAATTGCTTTATTTGAGGGGTTGCATTTTCTATTACGTCATCATTTTTTTCCTGTCCTGCAGGAAAATTCCTTTTCTACATAATAATGGCATGAACATTTTCTGTTCTTTTGTATATTTGGAACAGGTTATCGATAAGTTTTATGAGATCAGGCAGCAAGGTATTAGGGAATTGGAGGATGCTAGTTATGATGAAAAATGTACTTATCTTTTGCATGATCCTGCAGAAATGTGGAGTTTCAATGGTTCTTCCACCTCTAAATACATTGTGAGTTCCAATAAACCCTGAATTTTCCTTTATTCCTTGATTTTTAATAGCACATTCTTTTATTAGGTTATTAGTGGCCTTATTCTAAAGCAATTAAATTAATATTATAGAGTTTTTCTCCTCCTAAGATTCTTCACCACTTATGGCACGTTTGGTTCGCAGAATAGACAGGAATAGAATGGAAGAAGTATTCTGTGGGAATAGAATAAGGTGGGAATAAAAAAAAATAATTATTACTTTGTTTGGTTCAGTGAATGGAATAGAGTAGGAATGGCTATTACTACTTAATGCAGTGTTTGGTTGGTAACAATAACTTTGGAATAAGAAAGGAATAGAAAATAAAAAGACAAAAATACTCTTTATTATATATGATTATTTATTATTTATTTTATTTTTTAAGATAATAATAATTAATAATTTAATGAAAATATTAATAATTAATAATTTAAATATTAATATTTTAATATAATTTAATTATTAATACATTAAATATTAATAATTTTTTATTTTTTATTTATATTCATTAAACATTTAATATATTAATAATTTAATAAATAAAATATTAATATTTTAATATTTATAAATAATTTTTGACTTTTTTATTTTTTTATTTGTTTTTTCTTCTTGCCCGTAATCCGGTCGCCGGAAAGGCGACCGGTGTCACGTAACACCGATCTGGCGCACCATGTGGCCGGATCTGGCCATTAGGACGCCAGATCGGTGTCCCCGGCGGTTGGATCTGGCCGTGGGGTGCCAGATCCAACCACGGTGTCTGGTCGGGAAGCACCAGATCCGGTGCTTCTCGCGGCCAGATCTGGCCGTTGAACGCCAGATCGATAGAGAGAAAGGCGAAGAACGGGGGAAAAGGGGCAGATCGGAAGAGGGGCAGATCGGAAGAGGCAGATCAGCCGCAGAAGGGAAGATCGGAAAGGAGAAGAGGCAGATCGGGAGAGGGGGAAAGAGGAAGAGAGAGAAAAATAAAAATCTTTTATATGGCCAGAGTTGAAATTTTCAAGCAAGGATGAGGGTATTTTTGTCATTAACAATATTATAGCTATTCCATGAGACATGGAATAGCTATTACTGGGGGGCATCTTGGGTTTACTTAAGGCCCCCCTATTACCCCTTTGCAGGGAATAGAAATTCTTCAGGAATTCCTATTCCCTGCCAACTTTTGAACCAAACGAAGGGGATGGCATAGAAGGGGAATAGAAAGGGAATGGCATAGCTATTCCCTGAACCAAACGAGCCATTAATGTTTAGTATTCGCTTGTTTGTTTAGACATAACTGCTATGGACAAAGGTGCCTATATGATTAGTTGCACTCCAAAATGAACTGTCAGACTACAGTGTATCAGCTTTGTGTTTTTTTTTTTTCCATGCTTGTGTTGTTAATCTATTGAATCTAGATCCAATGTGCTACATGCTTGGTGAGATTAATGTGGTGACAGGTTTTGAAAAATGTTCAAATATAGCTTATAGAAATTTGAATTTTCATTAAATTGAATTTTGTTTCAAACATGCAACTTGAATAACTTTTCCTCAGACAGAGTTCATTGGAAGAAGAGCTAGAGAGAGTAAGGAGCTTTGTGGATGACCTCCGAAATAAATTGCGGGTGGTATGAATTTGTTTGATGGCCATACTTGCTTTACCTGTTCACTAACTGCATGTCTCATATTAATAACAAATAGATTTGTTGTGGCATATAAGGTTTGGGGATTGAAAATCATTTAAAGAAGAAAGTTCGTGAATTGGAAAGAAAGAAAGTGACTACTTTACAGTTTTGATTTTTTCTTTTTATAATCTTTTTCTTTGGCTAAATCCTTGACCTTTTGATTTGTATGCAGACCTCTTCAGACAAAATGATTTTAAATAGGGTCACAGAATTACAGCATTACCATTCTCAACATAGAACTGAAATCATGAAGTTACTTGATATGGAAAGATCACATATCAAAAGATTTGTTGATGTACTGGAAGAAAAATTTAGGCAATTTGATGCCGAAGGGCAAAATGTGCAGAGTGATCTCAAACCAGGTGAATGTGAGTGTGGAGATGTATATATGAGTACTGATGCTGAAAATATGTTGGTCTGTATCTGAGGTTTGTTACTTAGAGGCTAATGTGGCACAATTGCTTGTTTGTTCTCTCTCTCTTTCTCTCATTTATGTCAAAATCTAGTGCTATCTTTTCTGCAGATGGCTTTGCATATGGAAGTTTTATTAGAGAAGTATCCTTGGTTGGGTAAATCCTGTTGTTCTAAGATGAGTTATATAAAGCTGAAAGAAATGGAAGTATTTTTTGGATTTTTTTTTTATTTTTTATTTTATTCTGGTGTTCAGTTTTGACTATTGGCTCTGTTGTCTTTTGATGCTAAAGCTTTTAATTTGAAAGATCTATTTTTCTGGAATAGCAACTGCTAGACTAATTTGATAAAAGTTATTTGAAGCAAAAGGAACTTTGTCTTACTGAAGTTATGAAAAGGGTTAGATCAACCTGATATGTTCAAATCCATGTCATTTCAATTTGAAAACTTTTGGCTGATTAAAAATTGTACATATTTATAAGTATTCATGTTAGGGACACATTTGGATATTTCAACAGATATTTCAGATGGTTACAAATAGTGTATATAATAAATTTAGTCATATTGATTCTTTCTAATTAATTATAAAAAAATTTCAATTATTTTTTCCGTTGAAAATAGCAATTTCAACGGAAAAAATTTCAACTGATTTTTTCGTTGGAAATAAGTTTTTTAACGAAAATTTCGTTAAAAATTTTTAACGAAATTATTTTTCAACGGATTTTCAATTATATAATCAGTAAAATTTAAAATTTTTAACGAATTTTTTCAATTGAAATTTCTAACGGATTATCAATGAGAAGTATTACTCACAAAATTTTTATTAACGAAATTTTTTATTGAAAATCCGTTAAAAATAAATATTTTTAACAAAAAAAAATTTATTTTTAACGAAAAATTTCGTTAGAAATAAATTTTTTTTTGTAGTGATATTAATATTTTAAAACTAAAAATTTGACATTTACTTTTATCGCCTTCAGTTGAGGTTAATCGTGGATAGGTGGAAATGTTTTACGCACCGTGCGTGGTGAGTGCTGCTTTGATATGCATTTTCCTTGAGTATGGCACTTTCATGGTGTTCTGCGTTAATGACCAGTGCTGGCTTTTTTGTCATGGTCAGAGGACCCGATGTGGTCCTATGGCTCTACATCTGCAGGTGCTGATTTTTTTTTTTTTTCTGGATGCTTCTTCCCTTATGAGTTCTTACGCTGTGGGTGTTGTAAATTTTTATTATTGACCACCGCTACTTTAACCAATGAAAGTTAATCGAAGTAAAAAAGTTATTTGATTTAAAATAAAAAAGTAAAAACTTAATTGAATTAAAAGTATGGATATTGTATTTGAATATTTAATTCTTAGTGTATGATCCTTTACCTACATAGTAAAATTTAAATCTCTTTTTTTTAATTTAAAAAAATATAAATAATTAATTGTTTTTTTATATAATTTAAGATTTTTTTTTGAAAGGAAGATAATATTATTATCAACAAGAAAAAAATTTTGAAAAAATCAGAATATAATTTAAAATTTTATTTAAATATTATGTCTAAATTTATATACATCATTATTGGGCTGTAAGTTATTCTGAAAAGATCTTTCTTTGAGATATGGCTCCAAGCATATTCCATTTTTTGGGGTGTCTATTGCCCCTTTAAATTTCATATAAAACGGTTTGTGAATACTCATCTCAAATACTTTTAGAGACACAATTTTGGAGGATAACTGATGGGACGACCATGATTGTATCCAAAAGCTTTGGGGATGACCTTGATCCTCTGAGACGTAATTTTGGAGAATAACTGAAGGAGATGACCACGCTTTGAGGACGATTTTGCAACTTTTCTCAAATTTTGTAGTGAGTGAAAGATAATAAGAGGTATGAAAAAGAAAATTGAAAAAGGAATGCAAAGTAATTGCTGGAGTACCTTTATCCTTATTTTTCCTTTTTGGTTGAACAGTGATCTCTTGTTGGTGGCATGCTGTTGTTGTGTTTTCCTGATTTTGGATGGCTTGAGTCATTTATTTATTCGCTGGTGCTTTTAGTTGATTCGTGTCCTTATGGGACTGCTCCTTTTGATGGCTCGGTTGCTCAGATTCTCTGCTCCCTTGATGGAATGGACTCCTCTGATTTTGTGCCTTGTCTGTGTTATGAGTTGATGATTCTGGGTTGATATATTATGCTCGTCTGTGGATGAGTGTTCTGTTTTTCTTCGCAAACTGTTCCCTTACCGGAGGTGTATAGGAGGTGTACAGGGTTTTTGTTTCGTACAGATCTCATGGTGGGTGTTAAGCTGTGAATTCCTTTGTGTTGCTCATTGCTGAGCTCCTGATAGGATGGGGGCTTTTGATATTTTTGGGCCCTCCTTTTTTTGATCCCTTCGGGTTGTTGAGAGTAGTAACATGCAGCCCCAAGTCTGTCTTTTTCTCCTCTTCCATACTTGCCGCAGCATCTTTTTTATCAGGTGGAATGAATATACATAGTTGCTTTTCAAAAAAAAATCCCTCTTACTTATTTTTATTATGGTTTTTGCGCATATATAAGTTATTATCTGCAGTTTTTTTTTTCACTTTCATAAATTTCATTTTTTTTCTTATGTTTTACATATACATAAACCTTATAACATCGTGTATAAAATAAATATGTTAAATTTAATGCAAAATTTAATAAAATAACTTTTTTATTGTATCACAGGTATTAAAATTACAAAAGCAAACGATTAAGGCTTAACATAAAAACAAATCTTAGGCTAAAGCATATTGGTCCCCTTGAGCTAAAATTCCTGCGCCGACCCTGTATATATAGAAGCGAAGAACTCGCTATGAGTAAAACATAGAACAAACCACGCTACATCGTTTTACAGTGAAGTAACTAAAGCAAATCACATTTTATAATCCATGTCACCGGCTAATTAATCCTGCAAGGACATGGAGAGTTCCTTGGTACATAAATCGGACAAGTTCTACATCCCGCCGGAGCAGCTAGTGTTCCTCTAGTTGGTGGTGTGGGCACGTTGCATACATAATATTTACCTTCCTTGTGGCATGATGTCTGATGTGGGTTACCAGTGCGAGAATATGGGTTACCATTGCGAGGAGTCACAGGAAACCTATTGCTAGCACCATTATGTTCCACTGCAGTATGTTTTAAGATGGGTCAAATGAAATTCATGACTGGATGAAATTGGTCTTCCATTTATGTGATTAAAAATCTTTATGTATATAAAAAAAATACTTATGTTATAAGCAACTTTAAAAGGAATCTCCATTTGGTGAAAGAGACATTATTTAAATTAGCAAGTTGTTGTTAGCACTAGTGTGTATCTAAGAAGAGAGAATGATACAAACGAAATCGTCTTACCAATATGAAGTTCTCGAGCTGAAAAAGCGAAGGGAAAGACCAAAATAGAGGACAAGAGGAAACAGATAAAGAGGGAGGCCTTCATTTTGGTGAAGTAATGATGTACTTTCTCATTTCCCGGTTCTACTTATAGACCTTTCGTGCAAGCTTGGGTCCCTTCGGTGCAATATTTTATTTGAAAATTATGACTTTACTAGGAGGCTTCGTTTGGGTATCTTTAAAAAAAAAACAAAAAAAAGGAGGTTCCGTTGGGGTGTCAAGGGACGCGCTTCGTAATCACCACTACACTCACTCAGTGGCACAGGTTAAGGTTATTTATTGTACTATTTTAAAAAACATTTTTTATGTATAACACATTATTTTCAGCAAATTTAAAATGAGGTAACACATTACTTATAGGTTTTGCTGTAAATATAATTTAAAGTCTAAATATAACTTGCTTACATAAATTTTGGCACAATGAAAGAGAAAATAATAAATTGATGTTTTCAAACATTAAAAAAATTTAAATATAATATTTAAATTATTTAAAATTTTTAAATAAATTTTTTATTTTAATTTAAAAAATTTAATAATTAATAATTAATTAACTATTATTAAAATATTATTTATTATTTTGTATCAATGATGTTGAAATGACATATTAATATATATGACATAATATATTACATTGATATGATGACATAAATCAAAATATAAAAATAAATAAGTAAAGAAATGAGACGAGAAAGAGTATAAAATATATCATAATGAATAACGTAAAATTAACAGTGAAAAAAATGAATTCAAATTTTTCATTAAAAAAAAAAGGAAAAGAAAGATTCCATGTTTAGAGATAACGTTTGATGGCGACGCTGACGGTGTACTCTTTTCCCCTCTTGTTGGTGCTGGACAGTAATCAAACTTCCACTTTTTGAGAAAAACGTGGTCACAAATATTCCAAGGAAAAGACTCGGTATCTACCCATTTCTCCTTTTGGCCACAGACTTTGACTCGGGTGTAATAATTAACAAGTCAAGCCGACATAAAACACGTTATAATTTATTATACTAATTAAAGAGGGATCAATAATTTTAAAAGATTAAAAATAAAATATTTAAGTGTGATTTTTAATTAAAATTTAAAAAAAATTATTAAAATTTTATTCTTCTAATATTTTGAGATTTAAAATTTTTACTTAAATTTTTATAACCAAATTTCTTTAATATTTTTAAGTAATTTATTATTTATTATTTTTATTACTTATAAAAAATTTAACAAGTGCATTTTTTTAGATTGCATTAAATTTTTAATTTTTTTTAAGTTTTGAATAACTAAATTTATATTTTCGATTTGAAATATTCAAATATTTATTATAAAGTATACAAAATATTTAATTATTATAATTATCTTATATTTTTTAAATAGTTAATATAAAATCAACAATCTAAATTTTTAATTCAAATAAATCAACTATTACATAAAATGAAAAGAATATAACAATATACTATAAAATCTAAATTAAAGTAAAAAAGTATGCAAAGATTAGAACAATTGTATCAATTGTTGAATGTTTATTACAAACCATAAATGAGACTCATGGCTTTATGAAAATTACAGCATAACAAACTTCTTACATATGTTTTGGAAAAAAATTAAAGTTAAAAGAAAAAAAGAGCAAATGAGAAAAAAAATTCAAAAGTGAACATTATAAATTAAAAAAACTAATTTTATATATAGAAAAAAATAGTTATTGGAAATATTAAATACATATTATATTAGTTGATTAGAATAGTAGAAATAAGTGAGAAAAAAAATAGTTATTGAACATCATCAAATAAATATTATTGTTAGTTGATTGGAAATTGGAGAAATAGTTAAGAATTAATAACATCGTAGGAATTGAGAAGTAATAACAAAAAATAAAAATTTATTAAGCACATAATTAAGAAAATGAAAGAATATGTCATTTTATTAATTATTTTTTACTTTTACATATTTTTAATAGTTAATGAAATAATTAGTTAAGAATTAATACGATGTGAAAGGGAAAGAAAATTAATATTTATTAAATATGAAAAAATTAATAATTTTTTTATTAATTATTTTAATTTTTATAAATTTTTAATATAATTAATTGTTATATTATAAAAATATGAAACTTTTCTAAATTTAGGGCTTTGCTTGGGTGGCCTTACCAAGAGCCACTCAGATAACAACTTTTTTATTCTCAAATCTTCACTTTTAAAAGAACAAAACGTAGTAGTTACAATTTTGTTAAAATAATTGGAGATGTTGTTTAGATCACAAAATTATTTGAGGAAAATAAATTTGTCAAAAATGCCATGTCTACACTTGAGATCAGAGTTTTTAAACTCTACCAATAGAGTTACATAGTGTTTGTATTCATTTATCAATTAATTGATATATTGTCATTAAATTTTTCATAAATATGTTTTAATAAGATACGTGTCAATCTTTTAATGTTGATTATAAAATTTGAAAACTCTGACAACAATTTATAGGATAATTTTCAAAATAATAAAAAAAAAGTGTAAGTCTATTTATCATTTAAGTTTTATTAGATAAAACCATTGAAAATTTCGAAACTATTGAAATGGCTATAAAGCTAAAAATTGGACAAAAACTTTAAGTAATAGCATAACCACATGATTTTAAAAGTAAATTCAATAAAAATTTACTAAATTTTTAATTTTTAATAGTATACCACATGATTTTGAATGTATAAATTATTTAAAACAAAAAATTTAACATTTATTTTTATTGCCTTCAGTTGAGGGTTGCCTCTCCGATTGGAAAAGTTGGTCAGAGTACTTATTAGTGCCCAATGAATATTTTTGTAATTTAGGTATAGGGGCGGTTTAGATATGTCCATGAACCGGATTATCCACCTAGACATGTAGGCCCGACCCACTTTAGACCAGTGCTTGAGATCGACGGTTTGGCAAAGTTGTTTATTTTTATTCGATTTTAATAGAAAAGTATAGATATAAATTTAATATTATTATTTTAATAATCAAACACAATGTTTATACCAAAAAAAAAAAAAATCAAACACAATGTAGATGGGTGGGCCGTCTCAGGCTCGATCTTATCTTTCCATGGCGTCAGCCCACATGGAGCAAACAGGTTTCGCCATTATTTATAGAGAAGATATTGAGAGGTACAGGGTTTAACTGATAATACATAGGAGGAGATAATTGAAGACATTTTATGCCTGAGCTTTATTTCCCAAACTTAAAACCCTGGAAAGGTCAGGGGCAATCACGCTGGAAAGGAGTATTACACTTCTTTGGGGGCTTAGGGATGCATGACGTAAATGGTCTGCCACGGCATGGTAGTGTTGCTGGAGGTCTGTTCCCTGTTACAGGGGTTCCACTTCCACTTCCCACAACAGGTTTAGAACCTACAAATGTTACGAGAATATTAAAGAAAATGATTTTCACGTTATCCTAAAAGTTCATTTCTGTTGAATTTCGTAATAAATACAAGAATTTTTATTAAAATAAATAAATAAATATAATCTTTATTTATTTCAAGATTAATTTAAATTTAAAACTATTAAGATAGAATCATAAATTCTAACTATTATCATATTATGGATTAGTGAAAGTTACAGCAATACATATATTTAGAAAAAAGTTATTAAAATATCTGGAGGAAGTATGTGTGTTTTGTTTTATATCCAGTTTTCATATAACCCAAATATATACATGCAATGTACTAGTGATTATAATACAGGCGAGAAAATAAAACTAGTGCACTTAGCATCTTACCAAGACTTTGAGCAGCAATAGAAGAGGCGGAGAAGAGAAGGGCGGACATGAGAAGGAAGAGTGTAAGCAAGGCCTTCATGTTTGGAAGTTGAATTAATGTTGTCTTGGCCTGATATTCACTACCTCTTTACCGATATTTATAGTGCATTCATCGCAGAGGGAGGGAGTGGAAGATTTTTCTCCAGACTTTATAATATATTTTCTATTATTAGGAGAAGGGTTTTCCTTTGTGAATGGTATGAAAGAGAAAGCGCAGAGAAGCTCCTCCGGAGAGTGGAAAAAAACACATTCGCACCGAACCATCAATACTGACTAGGAAGCACGCAGAGTTCAAAAAAAGTGACTCGGGTGTAATAATTAACAAGTCAAAGGAGCCGACATAAAACACATTATAATTTATTATAATAATTAAAGAGGGATCGATAATTTCAAAAGATTAAAAATAAAATATTTAAGTGTGATTTTTTATTAAAATTTTATTTTTTTATAATTTGAGATTTAAAATTTTTACTTAAATTTTATAATCAAATTCATTTAATATTTCTTAATAATGTATTATTTATTATTTTTATTACTTGTAAAAAATTTAACAAGTGCATTTTTTTAGATTGCATTAATTTTTTAATTTTTCTTTTTTAAGCTTTGAATAACTAAATTCATATTTTTGATTTGACATGTTCAAATATTTATTATGAAGTACAAAAAATATTTAATTATTATAACTATCTTATATTTTTTAAATAGTTAATATAAAATCAACAATCTAAATTTTTAATTCAAATAAATCAACTATTACAAAAATGAAGAGAATATAACAATATACTATAAAATCTAAATTAAAGTAAAAAAGTATGCAAAGATTAGAACAATTGTATATAATTGTTGAATGTTTATTACAAACCATAAATGAGGCTCATGGGTTTATGAAAATTACAGTATAACAAACTTCTTTCGTATATTTTGGAAGAAAATTAAAGTTAAAAAGAAAAAAGAGCATGTAATGCTCGATCCTAATTTATCTGTGACAGGCCATTCACATGCTTTGGCCAGCATCTTTGTATGTTGAATTGCTCCGGGAAACAAGTTAAATGACAATATTGCCCCTAATGGTATGTTTAAGTTAAATAAGTCTTGGATCAGTTTAAACAGAGAATGAAGAATGAATTTGAGAAAACTAAAACCCATGGATTGACTTAAAACAGTGATTCGGAGTTCGAGGTTCAATTTGGAGTTAATTATGAAAATTGACCGATTAGGGATAAAACGGTCATTTTTCAATTTCAGGACAAAATGGAGATTTTTAATAAAGATTTTGATTTTTAATGACCAAGAATAATTATATGAAATACAATATTATTGTTGGAGCATAAAATGAAGTTTAGCAGTGAAAAAATGTAATTCTCGGTATTTTTGGGACACAAGGGTAAAATAGTAATTTTACCACTAAAGGTCAAAACGAGAAATTTTAAAGAGGATTTTGGCCCCATTTGATTTATATTGATTATTTAGACTAGTTAAAACATAATTTGAGGATGAAAAGTGGAAAGAAAAAGCAATTCCGGTACATTTTGGAGTATAGGGGTAAAATGGTAATTTTACCATTGGAGGACCAAATTTAATTTTTCGAGAGAATTTAGATCAATTTGATAAATTGGAGTGTGGTATGAGTTTGAGGAGTGAAAAATATGCCTTGTGGTAATTTTTAATTTTTAGGGTAAAAATGTAATTTTGTACTTTTTCGAGGGTAAAAGTGTAATTTTATAAAATTACACCATAAAAATCTTTGATAATTTTCTAGAAGCTTCTTGAAAGTAAAGGATAAGTGTTGGAATTTATATGTGCTGAAAAGAAAGTCAAAAAGAAAATGAATAAATAATAAAATAAGAAAAAAGTAATAAACATGTGTAAATATTGAATATTTAATTAATTAAGTAATATAAAGCCATAAAATTCAGCCAAAGAACCCCAAATTGGCCGGCCATCAAAGGAAAAAAGAAAGAAGAAGAACTAAGAACCCTAGGCTGATTTATCAAAGGGGAAGTGCAAAGATTCAAGTAATCAAACTTGAAAAAGGTAAAATTTTTTAATTCTCTTAGTGATCTAGCTTACCCATTATTTTCTTTCCATTTTCCATGCATGAAATTCATGCTTGCCCATTGAACACTATGCTGACCGAATCTTCATGGGCAGATTTGAGCAATATTTTGGTTGAATTTTAGCTTGAATTAAGGTGTTTAGGAAGTTTAGTTAAACATAGAAATGAAAAATGGCAAAAATAAGCAAGAAATAGGATTTTTCCCCATTTAAACCCATTATGCCGAATTTTCCAGGAGTGAATTTGCTACTGAAAATGATGAGATTTCATGGAAAATAAATGAATCTTGATGAATTATGAGCCTAGAAATATTTTGGGAAATTTTGGTGCAAAAATCGAAATTTGTGCCTAAAGTGAAAACTGGTGCACTGGGTGTTTCGGACTGCAAATTGGCATCACATTCGCAGTCAAAAAAGTCAATTAAGTGTAATTAGAATATAGAAATTGAAAGAAATCAATTCGAAATTAAATTGGAGGCTGTAGCCAATTTAGACGCATATAGGCAAGTCGGTCGGACACCGTGAATAAACGACTGTCCAGACCATTTTTAGCTCATTTCATGCGTCACGTAGAGCCTGAAATTGATTATGAGAAATTGACACAATTTATTGAAATTCGTGTCACGCGTATCGCCTAGGTGGTGAGTCCCTCAGACACCGGAGAAAAACGGTGTAGTGGAATTAAAACGGGAGTATCGGGCACTCCTGAAACCTATGAGTGGATAATTTACTGTTTTCAATATCTGAAGTAATTTTATCTTGTTATATGCTATTAAAATAAATTGAATTTTATAAATGATTTTTTAAATTGAAAAATCGATTTAATAACACTGAGTATGTGGAGACCGGTTTAAATTTGTGTTCATATATTAAAATTGAAATTATGGCTTATGATTTTGGTGAGCATGCTTGGCTGATTTATTGTGTTAAAAAATTGGCATGAATTGCTGTTTGCTGTGTAGACTGGTTAGTATTAAAATGGCCTTGTCATGATGTTGGATTATTCTATAAATTGGTGGTTCATAATTAATAAAACACTGCAGTGAGGGTTGCCGTGGACTGCCTTTTGGAGGAGCACGGAAAAACCCGATTATTGGTTACCTTGGTCGTAGAGGCGAGTTGGGTAACTCCCGAGGTAATATTACGATTCACTTCACGTTAAACCACCACGTGAAGATGAGTTTAGCCAACGCCAAGGATCGGATGTATTTCAAAAATTATGAAATTCTAACAACCTTGGCGAACTCGATTAGACACTCTGATCAAGTGTCCACAAGTATGAGATTTGGCTTAAACCTGATTTTGTATAAATAAAACATAAGCCTTAGATTTTGTTAAATAAGATTGATTTGTACAATTGTATTAAATTGATGCTATAAACTACATGATAGCATTGTGTTTTATTTATATTATCTCTATCTACTCGACTTTATATGTCGTGGATGGTGGTTATATAACTCACTGAGTTGTAAAACTCACTACCTTCTCTTCCCCTTTCAGGCTCGAGATCACTGGTAAGCACTCGGAGTGCATATGGAGGCTTGATTAAAGCTGCGTCTTTAGCATACAAAGGTACATAATTGTACATATTTGTACATAGTAGGGCCCACGTGTCATTGTAAATTGATTTGTATATTTGAGTTATTATGTATAAATTTATTTTACCTTTACGTTCAAAAAACTAGATTTCGAAATTTTTGAACGGAACAAAAGACGAAAATACCCCCGATTGGTAAATTGTGCGATCTAATTATTTTAATTCAAAAACAGAAATTTATTCTGTGAAAAATATTTTTTTGAAACTAATAATCACGGGGGGAAAGGGAAAACTGGTACGAGATGCCTTGCGAGGTCTCGATAGAGTACTCGGGGATTTAGTGCTTATCGGGACATCGCGGCAGTTGTCACGGGTTCGATGGGAGATTCCGGGTCGTGATAGAGCAAATGAGAAAAAAAATTCAAAAGTGGATATTATAAATTTAAAAAATTAATTTTATATACAAAAAAATAGTTATTGAAAATATTAAATACATATTACATTAGTTGATTAAAATAAGAAAAATAAGTGAGAAAAAAAATAGCTATTGAACATCATTAAATAGATATTTTTGTTGGTTGATTGGAAATGGGAAAGATAATTAAGAATTAATAGCATCGTAGAAATTGAGAAGTAATAATAAAAAATAAAAATTCATTAATCACATAATTAAAAAATAAAAAAAAATATGTTATTTATTAATTATTTTTAAATTTTACATATTTTCAATAGTTAATGACATAATTAGTTAAGAATTAATACAATGTGAAAGGGAGAGAAAATTAATATTTATTAGATATGAAAAAATAAATAAATATTTTATTAATTATTTTAATTTTATAAATTTTTAATATAATTAATTATTATATTATAAAAATATGAAACCTTTTAAAATTTAGGGCTTTGCTTGGGTGGCCTTACCAAGAGCCACTCTTATAACAACTTTTTTATTCTCAAATCTTCACTTTAAAAAGAACAAAACATACAAGTTATAGTTTTGTTAAAATAATTGGAGATGTTGTTTAGATCACAAAATTATTTTAAGAAAATAAATTTGACAAAAATGTCAAGTATACACTTGAGATCAAAATTTTTAAACTCTACCAATAGAGTTACATAGTTTTCGTATTCATTTATCAATTAATTGATATATTGTCATTAAATTTTTTATAAATATATTTTATTAAGATACATGTCAATTTTTTTATTTCGATTATAAAATTTGAAAACTCTGACAACAATTTATAGGATAATTTTCAAAATAAAAAAAAAGTGTAAGTCCATTTGTCATTTAAGCTTTATTAGATAAAACCATTGAAAATTTTGAAACTAT
Source organism: Theobroma grandiflorum (assembly GCA_036013995.1). Classification (NCBI taxonomy): domain Eukaryota; kingdom Viridiplantae; phylum Streptophyta; class Magnoliopsida; order Malvales; family Malvaceae; genus Theobroma; species Theobroma grandiflorum. The sequence continues at coordinate 11,691,011 of CP142132.1, read as the reverse complement.
TGAAATGGCTATAAAGCTAAAAATTGGACAAAAACTTTAAGTAATAGCATAACCACATGATTTTAAAAGTAAATTCAATAAAAATTTACTAAATTTTTAATTTTTAATAGTATACCACATGATTTTGAATGTATAAATTATTTAAAACAAAAAATTTAGCATTTATTTTTATTGCCTTCACTTGAGGGTTGCCACTCCGATTGGAAAAGTTGGTCAGAGAACTTATTAGTGCCCAATGGATATTTTTGTAATTCAGATATAGGGACGGTTTAGATATGTCCATGAACCGGATTATCCACCTAGACATGTAGGCCCGACCCGCTTTAGACCAGTGCTTGAGATCGACGGTTTGGCAAAATTGTTTATTTTTATTCGATTTTAATAGAAAAGTATAGATATAAATTTAATATTATTATTTTAATAATCAAATACAATGTAGATGGGTGGGCCGTCTCAGGCTCGATCTTATCTTTCCATGGCGTCAGCCCACATGGAGCAAACGGGTTTCGCCATTATTTATAGAGAAGATATTGAGAGGTACAGGGTTTAACTGATAATACATAGGAGGAATTGAAGACATTTTATGCCTGAGCTTTATTTCCCAAAATTAAAGCCCTGGAAAGGTTAGGGGCAATCACCCTGGAAAGGAGTATTACACTTCTTTGGGGGCTTAGGGATGCATGAAGTAAATGGTCTGCCACGGCATGGTACTGCTGCTGGAGGTCTGTTCCCTGTTACAGGGGTTCCACTTCCACTTCCCCCACCACCTTTAGAACCTACAAATGTTATGAGAATATTAAAGAAAATGATTTTCACGTTATCCTAAAAGTTCATTTCTGTTGAATTTCGTAATAAATACAAGAATTTTTATTAAAATAAATAAATAAATATAATCTTTATTTATTTCAAGATTAATTTAAATTTAAAACTATTAAGATAGAATCATAAATTCTAACTATTATCATATTATGGATTAGTGAAAGTTACAGCAATACATATATTTAGAAAAAAGTTATTAAAATATCTGGAGGAAGTATGTGTGTTTTGTTTTATATCCAGTTTTCATATAACCCAAATATATACATGCAATGTACTAGTGATTATAATACAGGCGAGAAAATAAAACTAGTGCACTTAGCATCTTACCAAGACTTTGAGCAGCAATAGAAGAGGCGGAGAAGAGAAGGGCGGACATGAGAAGGAAGAGTGTAAGCAAGGCCTTCATGTTTGGAAGTTGAATTAATGTTGTCTTGGCCTGATATTCACTACCTCTTTACCGATATTTATAGTGCATTCATCGCAGAGGGAGGGAGTGGAAGATTTTTCTCCAGACTTTATAATATATTTTCTATTATTAGGAGAAGGGTTTTCCTTTGTGAATGGTATGAAAGAGAAAGCGCAGAGAAGCTCCTCCGGAGAGTGGAAAAAAACACAGTGGCACCGAACCATCAATATTCACTAGGAAGCACGCAGAATTCAAAAAAAGTGACTCGGGTGTAATAATTAACAAGTCAAAGGAGCCGACATAAAACACATTATAATTTATTATAATAATTAAAGAGGGATCGATAATTTTAAAAGATTAAAAATAAAATATTTAAGTGTGATTTTTTATTAAAATTTTATTTTTTATAATTTGAGATTTAAAATTTTTACTTAAATTTTTATAATCAAATGCATTTAATATTTCTTAATAATGTATTATTTATTATTTTTATTACTTGTAAAAAATTTAACAAGTGCATTTTTTTAGATTGCATTAATTTTTCAATTTTTCTTTTTTAAGCTTTGAATAACTAAATTCATATTTTTGATTTGACATATTCAAATATTTATTATGAAGTATAAAAAATATTTAATTATTATAACTATCTTATATTTTTTAAATAGTTAATATAAAATCAACAATCTAAATTTTTAATTCAAATAAATCAACTATTACATAAAATGAAGAGAATATAACAATATACTATAAAATCTAAATTAAAGTAAAAAGGTATGCAAAGATTAGAACAATTGTATCTAATTGTTGAATGTTTATTACAAACCATAAATGAGGCTCATGGGTTTATGAAAATTACAATATAACAAACTTCTTTCGTATATTTTGGAAGAAAATTAAAGTTAAAAAGAAAAAAGAGCATGTAATACCCGACCCTAATTTATTTGTGATAGGTCATTCACATGCTTTGGACAGCATCTTTGTGTATTGAATTGTCCCGGGAAACAAGTTAAATGACAATATTGCCCATAATGGTATGGTTAAGTTAAATAAGTCTTGGATCAGTTTAAACAGATAATGGAGAATGAATTTGAGAAAACTAAAACTCATGGATTGACTTAAAACAGTGATTCGGAGTTCGAGGTTCAATTTAGAGTTAATTGAGAAAATTGATCAATTAGGGATAAAACGGCTATTTTTTAATTTTAAGACAAAATGGAGATTTTTAATAAAGATTTTGATTTTTAATGACCAAGAATAATTATATGAAATACAATATTATTTTTGGAGAATAAAATGAAGTTTAGCAGTGAAAAAGTGTAATTCTCGATATTTTTGGGACACAAGGGTAAAATATAATTTTATCACTAAATGTCAAAACGAGAAATTTTAAAGAGGATTTTGGCCCCATTTGATTTATATTGATTATTTAGACTAGTTAAAACATAATTTAAGGTTGAAAAGTGAAAAGGAAATGCAATTCCGGTACATTTTGGAGTATAGGGGTAAAATGGTAATTTTATCACCAGAGGACCAAATTTAATTTTTCGAGAGAATTTAGATCAAATTTGATAAATTAGAGTGTGGTATGAGTTTAAGGAGTGTAAAATATGCCTTGTGGTAATTTTTCAATTTTTGGGGTAAAATTGAAATTTTATACTTTTTCGAGGAGAAAAGTGTAATTTTACAAAATTACACCATAAAAATCTTTGAGAATTTTCTAGAAGCTTCTTGAAAGTAAAGGATAAGTGTTGGAATTTATATGAGCTGAAAAGAAAGTCAAAAAGAAAATGAATAAATAATAAAATAAGGAAAAAGTAATTAACATGTGTAAATATTGAATATTTAATTAATTAGGTAGTATAAAGCCATAAAATTCAGCCAAAGAACCCCAAATTGGCCGGCCATCAAAGGAAAAAAAGAAAGAAGAAGAACTAAGAACCCTAGGCTGATTTATCAAAGGGGAAGTGTAAAGATTCAAGTAATCAAACTTGAAGAAGGTAAAAATTTTTAATTTTCTTAGTGATCTAGCTTACCCATTATTTTCTTTCCATTTTCCATGCATGAAATTCATGCTTGCCCATTGAACACTATGCTGACCGAATCTCCATGGGCAGATTTGAGTAATATTTTGATTGAATTTTAGCTTGAATTAAGGTGTTTAGGAAGTTTAGTTAAACATAGAAATGAAAAATGGCAAAAATAAGCAAGCAATAGGATTTTTTCCCATTTAAACCCATTATGCCGAAATTTCCAAGAGTGAATTTGCTACTGAAAATGATGAGATTTCATGGAAAATAAATGAATCTTGATGAATTATGAGCCTAGAAATATTTTGGAAAATTTTGGTGCAAAAACCGAAATTTTTACCTAAAGTGCAGACTGGTGCACTGAGTGTTTCGGATTGCAAATTGGCATCACATTTCGCAGTCAATAAAGTCAATTAAGTGTAATTAGAATATAGAAATTGAAAGAAATCAATTCGAAATTAAATTGGAGACTGTAGCCAATTTAGATGCATGTAGGCGAGTCGGTCGGACATCGTGAATAAACGACTGTCGGACCATTTTTAGCTCATTTCATGCATCACGTAGAGCCTGAAATTGATTATGAGAAATTGACACAATTTATTGAAATTCGTGTCACGCATATCGCCTAGGTGGTGGGTCTCCCGGACATCGGAGAAAAACGGTGTAGTGGAATTAAAAACGGGAGTATCGAGCACTCTTGAAACCTGTGAGTGGATAATTTACCGTTTTCAGTATCTGAAGTAATTTTATCTGGTTATATGCTATTAAAATAAATTGAATTTTATAAATGATTTTTTAAATCGAAAAATCGATTTAATAACACTGAGTATATGGAGACCGGTTTAAATTTGTGTTTATATATTAAAATTGAAATTATGGTTTATGATTTTGGTGAGCATGCTTGGCTGATTTATTGTGTTAAAAAAATTGACATGAATTGTTGTTTGCTGTGTAGACTGGTTAGTATTAAAATGGCCTTGTCATTGTCACGACCCGGTACTAACTTCGAGTCCGTGACAACCGTTGCGACGCCCCAATAGACATCCATTTCTTAGGATACCAATTGAGACCCCGCAAGGCTTACGTATCAGTTTTTCTACTTTCCCTGTGAGTATTAGTTACTAAAATCATGTTTTAAAGAAATATGAACCATTTCTGATTCGAAAACAGTCAAAAAGAAATTTTTACCACACAGGGGTATTTTGGTCATTTTTCAGTAAAAATTTCAAAATCAATTAGAAATGTAATATATATTTAGAAAACACATATTCCATGATCAAAAATAAAATTCGGTGTCTAAAACGTTCGTTTGAAGGGAAATTACAACTATTTGAATAAAATAAAAAAATTCATTAAAATATTCTATTTTCTTATAAAACAATTTTTATAGGAATATCCATAGACAATTTTTACAGCATAAAAGCAAAATAAATTACTTCATACATTGTTATAGATAACCAAGATATAAACTTTCATTTACAGCTACACGTGGGCCCCCAAATGACAAAAATACTCAAAGGTAGTGAACCTACGGGTTTTTGAAGTAGTATGGCCAACTGTAATCCTCGACGATTTTCGACTATCTACAAGCTACTCTGAGCCTGAAATGGATAGGAAGAGGGAGCGAGATTATATATAATCCCAATGAGTAAACAAACATTACCTAAAATATCTAAAGTTGAATAATTAGACACATTTAAAATAAATTATTGTACCATGGTTCACAACATCTCAACCAAATAAAATAAATCCATTTCACTCAAATAATTAGTATGGCTCATAAATCTCATAAAACTAAGCTCATGCCATAAACCCATTCTTGGAGATACCTTGGCCAAGGCATCATATCAAGACCGCCAAGGCAGTTTAAAAATTGTATATAAGTATAAAACAGGTTTTCGTTTTAAAAACGCAGTCGTTCCTTGGTGTTAGCAGAGTTCACCCTCACGTGGTGGTTGAGCGTGATGTGAACTCTAACCATACCTCAGGAGTTACCCTCCGCGCCTCTCATACAGATGTATAATATAACGGGGTTACCGTGCCCCTCTAATAGGTTGGTCCACGGAACCCGCCCACTACAGTAAGCTAATTAATCCACCATAATTAATAAAATTTCATCAGCATAACATGGCTTAAACAATATTATCCAGCCTGCATGGGTAACCAAAACAATTTGTATATTTCTCAATAACACAATTATCAATCAGCCATTTATGCCAGCAATTCCATGAGCCATTCGATTTCAAGTCACAGTTTACAGTACAAATATAGCAAGTAATAGTCTCCAAGTACTCTATTTAAAAATCGTTGTTTATTTTCCAAACAATTTATAAAATTATATCATTTATGCATATTTGTTTATAAAACATAAAATGTACCTTTCAAGATCCATTTTCCATAAAATTCATTAAATCAGATAAAACTACCTTAGATAATTAAGGTAATAATAAGCTTACTCACAATGTCCAAAGTTTGGATTTTTTGAAGCACACAGTCTAATGATCCTCTGGTGCTATCTCCTTGCCTTTATCAAATGTCTCTCCACCTTGACACAATACCAAAAATCGAGGAATTTACTACATTGATGCTAGGTCGAAATAAACTAATTTAGACCCTATTCTAATGCATGATATGGAATGCAAAATACGCAAATATTGTCTAAATGCGGTATTGATTTAATTTGACCCATTACCCAATAAATCGGTCAACGCGTCCGATTTAGCTCTAAATCGTCCTATTTCTTTTCTAACATTCCAAACCATTATACATAAGCCAATTTTTTATAAAAATTAACAAAACTACCTTCACATTTCACTTAAGGAGGTTCGGCCATAATGGGTGCATCATTGCTAGAATTTTTCTTACTCGATTTTTCTTTCCTTAATACATTAATTTCCATATCAAAAACCATGATTCCATAATCAAACCACCTAAAATAACATCACTTTCTTCTTCACCATTGACTTGAAGATTCGGCTATGGCTAAATAATGGGAAAAATGAATGTTTTTCTACATGTTTTGTTTACTAACATGTTAAACTAACATTAAACACTAATATATATTAAAATCAATTTAATCCAAAAATTTTCTCTCTCTAAACCCATTGAACCAGCCAAGAATTAATCATGATTTGATGCATTTCAAGCATGGAAAAACATGAAGAAATACCTAAGAATAAGAGAACTCAAGCTTAATAGAAAAAATATTACCTTTTTCCCTTAATTTCCTTGAAATTTCAACACTTTCTCTTAGGTTTTCTCACCTAGGGTTTTGTTTTTTTTTTCTCTCTATTTTCTGGTCTTGGCCGAATATTGGGATGGATATGGAAGAGAATGGGCAGATTTTAATAAGGAAATATTAAAATATTTAAAGCTTGCCATGTGTCCCAAGCTTATTTGCCCAATTTTTCTTTTTATGCATTAAAAATTGACTTTTATTCTCCACCACTAGATTAGTCAAAAGTCAAATTATTGATAAGGGAAGACCATGGCTGGAAAAGTGTCTTGGTGGTGGAAAATTATCATTTTGCCCCTGAAGTGATAAAATTACGATTTTACCCCTATGTTTCGAAAAATACCGAAAAAATGTCAGAATTTAAATTTTTCACTTCTAAACCTCAAATTATGCTCCAAATAATCATTCTTGATCAAAAATTCCATCAAATATCCAAATTAAATTTTTAGGTGGTAAAATGACCATTTTACCTCTAAAGAGCGAAAATTTCGGTTTGACTTCAAATTGATCATCGAACTCCAAATCATCATTTTAACTCATTCCTGGACTGTAAAATTTTCAATTTTGTCTTAGATTTCCTATTTGAACTAGTTCGAGGTATAAATCGGTTTAGTTATACCATAAGGGCAATATCGTCTTTTAACGATTTCTCGGGACTTTCTAAATATGCAGATATATTACTATGCACATGAATGACATGGCAAACATATTATAAGACAGGGCTTGACAGTCATGCTGTTGGATTATTCTATAAAATTGGTGGTTCATAATTAATAAAACACTGCAGTGAGGGTTACCGTGGACGGCCTTTAGGAGGAGCACGGAAAAACCCGATTATTGGTTACCTCAGTCGTAGAGGCGAGTAGGGTAACTCCTGAGGTAATGTTAAGATTCACTTCACGTTAAACCACCACATGAAGATGAGTTTAGCCGATGCTAAGGATCGGCTGTATTTGAAAAATTATGAAATTCTAACAACCTTGGCGGACTCGATTAGACACTCTGATCAAGTGTTCACGAGTATGAGATTTGGCTTAAGCCTGATTTTGTATAAATAAAACATAAGCCTTGGATTTTGTTAAATAAGATTGATTTGTACAATTGTATTAAATTGATGCTATAAACTACATGATAGCATTGTGTTTTATTTATATTGTCTCCATCTATTCGACCTTAGATGTCGTGGATGGTGGTTATCTAACTTACTGGATTATAAAACTCACCACCCTCTCTTCCCCTTTCAGGCTCGAGATCATTGGTAAGCACTCGGAGTGCATATGGAGGCTTGATTAAAGCCGCGTCTTTAGCATACAAAAGTACATAGTTGTACATAGTAGGGCCCATGTGTCATTGTAAACCGATTTATATATTTGAGTTATTATGTATAAATTTATTTTACCTTTACGTTCAGAAAACTGGATTTCAAAATTTTTGAACGAAATAAAAGACGAAAATACCCCTGATTGGTAAATTGTGTGATCTAATTATTTTAATTCAAAAACAGAATTTTATTTTGTGAAAAATGTTTTTTGGAAACTAATAACCACGGGGGGAAATGGAAAACTAGTACGAGATACCTTACGAGGTCTCGATAGAGTACTCGGGAATTGAGTGCTTACCGGGACATCGCGGCAGTTGTTACGGGCTCGATGGGAGATTCTGGGTCGTGACAGAGCAAATGAGAAAAAAAATTCAAAAGTGGATATTATAAATTTAAAAAATTAATTTTATATACAAAAAAATAGTTATTAAAAATATTAAATACATATTACATTAGTTGATTAAAATAAGAAAAATAAGTGAGAAAAAAAATAGCTATTGAACATCATTAAATAGATATTTTTGTTGGTTGATTGGAAATGGGAAAGATAGTTAAGAATTAATAGCGTTGTAGAAATTGAGAAGTAATAATAAAAAATAAAAATTTATTCAGCACATAATTAAAAAAATAAAAAAATATATGTTATTTTATTAATTATTTTTAACTTTTACATATTTTCAATAGTTAATGAAATAATTAGTTAAGAATTAATACGATGTGAAAGGGAGAGAAAATTAATATTTATTAGATATGGAAAAATAAATAAATATTTTATTAATTATTTTAATTTTATAAATTTTTAATATAATTAATTATTATATTATAAAAATATGAAACCTTTTAAAATTTAGGGCTTTGCTTGGGTGGCCTTACCAAGAGCCACTCTTATAACAACTTTTTTATTCTCAAATCTTCACTTTAAAAAGAACAAAACATACAAGTTATAGTTTTGTTAAAATAATTGGAGATGTTGTTTAGATCACAAAAATATTTTAAAAAAATAAATTTGACAAAAATGTCAAGTATACACTTGAGATCAAAATTTTTAAACTCTACCAATAGAGTTACATAGTTTTCATATTCATTTATCAATTAATTGATATATTGTCATTAAATTTTTTATAAATATATTTTATTAAGATACATGTCAATTTTTTAATTTCGATTATAAAATTTGAAAACTCTGACAACAATTTAAAGGATAATTTTCAAAATAAAAAAAAAGTGTAAGTCCATTTGTCATTTAAACTTTATTAGATAAAACCATTGAAAATTTTGAAACTATTGAAATGGCTATAAAGCTAAAATTGGACAAAAACTTTAAGTAATAGCATAACCACATGATTTTAAAAGTAAATTCAATAAAAATTTGCTGAATTTTTAATTTTTAATAGTATACCACATGATTTTGAATGTATAAATTATTTAAAACTAAAAATTTAGCATTTATTTTTATTGCCTTCAGTTGAGGGTTGCCTCTCCGATTGGGAAAGTTGGTCAGAGTACTTATTAGTGCCCAATGGATATTTTTGTAATTCAGGTATAGGGACGGTTTAGATATGTCCATGAACCGGATTATCCACCTAGACATGTAGGCCCGACCCGCTTTAGACCAGTGCTTGAGATCGACGGTTTGGCAAAATTGTTTATTTTTATTCGATTTTAATAGAAAAGTATAGATATAAATTTAATATTATTATTTTAATAATCAAACACAATGTTTATTCCAAAAAAGAAAAAAAAAATCAAACACAATGTAGATGGGTGGGCCGTCTCAGGCTCGATCTTATCTTTCCATGGCGTCAGCCCACATGGAGAAAACAGGTTTCGCCATTATTTATATAGAAGATATTGAGAGGTACAGGGTTTAACTGATAATACATAGGAGGAGATAATTGAAGACATTTTATGCCTGAGCTTTATTTCCCAAAATTAAAGCCCTGGAAAGGTTAGGGGCAATCACCCTGGAAAGGAGTATTACACTTCTTTGGGGGCTTAGGGATGCATGAAGTAAATGGTCTGCCACGGCATGGTACTGCTGCTGGAGGTCTGTTCCCTGTTACAGGGGTTCCACTTCCACTTCCCCCACCACCTTTAGAACCTACAAATGTTATGAGAATATTAAAGAAGATGATTTTCACGTTATCCTAAAAGTTCATTTCTGATGAATTTCGTAATAAATACAAGAATTTTTATTAAAAAAAAATAAATCTAATCTTTATTTGTTCCAAGATTAATTTAAATCTAAAACTATTAAGATAGAATCATAAATTCTAACTATTATCATATTATGGATTAGTGAAAGTTACAGCAGTACATATATTTAGAAAAAAGTTATTAAAATATCTGGACGAAGTATGTGTGTTTTGTTTTATATCCAGTTTTCATATAACCCAAATATATACATGCAATGTACTAGTGATTATAATACAGGCGAGAAAATAAAACTAGTGCACTTAGCATCTTACCAATACTTTGAGCAGCAATAGAAGAGGCGGAGAAGAGAAGGGCGGACATGAGAAGGAAGAGTGTAAGCAAGGCCTTCATGTTTGGAAGTTGAATTAATGTTGTCTTGGCTTGATATTCACTACCTCTTTACCGATATTTATAGTGCATTCATCGCAGAGGGAGGGAGTGGAAGATTTTTCTCCAGACTTTATAATATATTTTCTATTATCACGTGAAGGGTTTTCCTTTGTGAATGGTATGAAAGAGAAAGCGCAGAGAAAGCCCCTCCCCAACCATCAATATTGACTAGGAAACAAGGATGGATTCACGCTTGGTTAGTTGGAGAGCAAGTGCTTGGCATTATTTTTCCTTATACGGTTAACAACATTTATGATATTCCTATTAAATGCTCCCAAATTTAAAGAAAGAAAGAAAGAGATACTGTTTTAGACACCAATTTTGCATTATTTTAACTCACTATTTTGGGTTATTCGATAGCCCTATATATAAAAATAAATAATTAAGACATGTAGTGTTAATAAAATTACTTACTTACACCAACAAGGATCTTTTCAACCAGCCAGGATAACCTAAGTCAATGAAGAAAGTAGCGTAGATGAAATATTGACGTCGATTTTTCCTAAGTCAAAGTAAAGAAACCCACTGATTGCGGAAAGAGAGATTTTCATTTCTTTATCCTTCTGGACTATTTGTTTTCTGGAATGCTTACAATTTTGATATAGGACATTTGAGCCGCCCAAATTTGAACGGAGAAAGAAATTAAATTCCACAAGGCAATAATGCATGACTTGGTTGGTTGACTACCCTTGTCAACGCACGCATCCAAAATTTCCCACTCATGACTTTGTTTGATCCAGCTGGAAGTACCTGTCCGAGTATAACTGTTTTAAAAGTGTTAAAAAAGAAAAATTAAATTTATTTTTTTCACAAACTTTTTGCATAAGTGCTGTAGGAGTAATTATTTGAAAATATTTTAATTTATTTTTATAAACAAAAACATTTATTTTATTAAACCAAATTAGAATGAAAATAAGTAAATAAAATAAAAGGGGATTTTTCTAAGCCATTAAAAATAAATGGGGGATTTTTTTTTTGACCCTTGAAAACAACGTGTTTTCAAAAATAACCCTCCGCATAAATTTAACTGTTTTTAGCCACTCTAATAGATTTTGGGACAAAAATGCCCTTAGTGAGGTAACTTGGGTGACACGCATTCCCAAACAGGTAGAAAAAGGGAAAATTAATATGCTGAAAAATTTCTTACAATTTCGAATTCCCGAACATCTAATTTTGTGCAAAACATCCATTTTTTTCCCCAAAAGCATGAGAGGGTTTTTCAGATATTTCGGACATGGTGTTCAGATAATACTAGAAGGGTGATATTAAATCGAAAGAGGAACCGGTCGTGATGAATCGAAAGCTTCGAGAATGATGTGAAACCAAAAATCTGAAATAGGCTTTAGAGTGGTGAATCGAAAGGAGAAAAATGTGAATCAGAAACAGGAAATGGTCGTGCTATAGCAAGCCATATGTGAGACGTTTGTGTGACGGCAGGCTTTAGAGTTCGTGAAACGGCACAGATTGAATGTGTGAAACGGCAAGGTGAGAATGTGTGATGCAGTTGAGACACGGCAATGTTTAGTGTGTGTGACACGCCATGTCTAGACGTGTGACACGACAGAGTTATAATGTGTGAAACGGCAAGGCGAGAATGTGTGATGCGGCTGTGACACGGCAGTGTTTAGAGAGTGTGACACGCCTTGACTAGACGTGTGACACGACAGAGTGATAATGTGTGAAATAGCAAGGCGAGAATGTGTTACCTAGCTGTGACACGGTAATGTTTGTAGAGCGTGACACCCCATAGCTAGACATGTGACACGGCAGAATTATAATGTGTGAAACGGCAAGGAGAGAATGTATGACGCGGCTGTGACACGGCAATGTTTGTAGTGTGTGACACGCCATGTCCAGACGTGTGACACGACAACGTTATAATGTGTGAAACGGCAATGCGAGAATGTATGACGCGACTATGACACGATAGTGTTTGTAGTGTGTGACACGCCATGTGTAGACGTGTGACACGCCAATGTTATAATGCGTGAAACGGCAGGGCGAGAATGTGTGATGCAGCTGTGACACGGCAGTGTTTAGAGTGTGTGACACGCCATGTCTAACCGTGTGATACGACAGTGTTTAGAGTGTTCGACACAGCATGGTTAGACGTCTAGCACGACAAGGTTGAATTAGTGACACGTCTGACATTTGAAAGAAGGCGGCCAAATAACGAGGAAACCCTTTGGACTTCTAAGGAGTTTAAGAAATGAATATAAAAGGCCATTTAATTAAAAATAAATATTTTTCTGCCATTTTGAAATCGCAAAGGTCTGTGTGAAGGAAGTAAGAGATTTTGATTCATTCATCATCCCAAAACATAGCAAAGAGTTCGACTTCGTTCTTGCCAAGCTTAACTACATCACAGCAACGATGTCTGCTATCAATGAAGAGGTCAGTCAGTCTAAAATTAAAACTTTCTTCTGTTCGTTGTTTTTTTTTTTGTAATTATATTTGGTTTGATAAGTTGGTTTTTTTTCCTTTTCTTTTTTTTGCCAAACTGTTTTATTCCTGGTTATGGTCATACCAAAGTGTTAAAAAAATGGGTCCGCGTCTGCATATGGAGTGTTGTGGGTTTACTGGTTTTCTTTCGTTTAAGGGTTTCACGGCTTTAGGGATGCATGTTGTGGGCTAACTGGTTTTTTGGGTTTTTTTCGTGTCACGGGTTTAGGGTTGGTGTGTCACAACGTGATGCATGGCTTGTCACGACAGTGATGCATGGCGTGTCACGACAGTGAGTGACGCGTGGCGTGTCACGACACTTATGCATGGCATGTGACCACATTTATTTATTTCTTTCTTTTTTCTATCTTCAGTGTACCTTGTTTCCATGTTATGGGCTAACTCAATTGTGCATGTGTTCCATGTTTTGCAAATGCACTCCGGACAGCACGAGGATATTGATAGCTTGCTGATTGTGCCGAGGGAGAAGTGGGTGTTCAATGTCGACATCAACACCCACTGTAAGTGGTCGTAGCTGCATTACATCAACAAGACTCTCCAAAAGAAAGGGGACTACGATGCAGTCAACAGTACGTGTTTCGGCATGCTGCTGGACGTATATCCACAAGGATACTTCAACACCGATCTCCTACATAGCATCATGATTGGTCGAATCAAGGTGGCAGAATCAATGGAGCACGAGCTGTGGTTTGCCATTGACAAGAGCAAGGCACAGATATCAAAGTAAGAGTTCTGCCTTATCACCGGCCTGAAGTTTGGTCTAATGCCCGATGTGTTCACACAATCGTACGAGGTCGTTGTTGACGGAATTCATGCACGATACTGGAACGGCCAGCAAAGCGTTAAGTGCAGGAGTTGCTGAATACATTCTGCATAGGCAGCTTGCAACGAGTAGGTGACGCGACCAAGATGGCGCTTGTCTTGATCGCAAATAACATTTTATTCGGTCAAGACTACCGTAGACAGGTGGCGCCTTGGCTATTTTCATTAGTGGAGGACATCAACTCCCGGAATGCCTTCCCATGGGGTCATTACATATGGAGGCTGACCAAGGACTACCTTCTGAAGGGGTTCGAAGTGCCTGCCTCAAACTTGACCCCGACTACCCGTTTGCGGTACAACATTTACGGATTCCCGTGGGTGATTCAGGTACTGGCATTTAACATTGATGAGTTTCCTTTTGACTTAAAAATTTATTGTTGCACTCGTTTATCATTTACAGTTTAACGATGTTATATTTGACTTGTAGTTCTGGGCATTGGAGGCAATTCCAGCCTTCCGAAAACTAGTTTCCCTCTCTGCTCCAAAAGACGTCTACCCACGTATGCTGAAATGGGAATGCAATCAGAAGCTGATTGCATTTTACAAAGCAGTTGAGAAGTTAGAGTCGTCTCAGCAAGTGAGTGAACAGTGAACATCTTGGCTATTTTCTTATGTGCATTTCTATAATAATTTTTCATAAAATTATATTTAATCACAGTCCCTATTTTGCAGTCATCGGCAGTTGAGACGTTAGACCCTACACCGGAGGAGTCGAGCCGGGATTACTTCGTTGACATTGATGTCCCGCTATCTGAGGGACACCAGTACGTGCCTATAGGGCACATGGAGGATCGGGCTGAATGGGGCTTACGTGCTAGGGAAAAGATGAGGCAGTTAAAGGACAGAAGAGCTAGTGGTGCCGTTAAGCGGAGGCGCACAGCCGCTACCTTAGAGGATGAGCTGTCAAGCCTTGAGTTGGAGGAAGGGGGTGACCATATGCATGGCAGTGAACAGCCGGTAAGGACAGATTTAACCGTTTGTATTCAACAATTCCACATGTGAGTATCGACTAATATATATGTGTTTGCAGTTGGACCATGCTACGACAGCTCCTCAACTACCGAGAGATCTTCCTCATACGCACAGTGATAACTCCCCGTCAGTAAGGATTTTATAGTTCTAATGGTTAATGTTCAACAATTCCATATCTATTTACATAGTAACACAGTAAATTTTGTCATTGCAGTTAAGGGAGGCGACCGAAACACCTCAAGCATGCATCGATCATGTTCAACCAAACACTGGTAACGAGCAATCGGTAAGGATTTTATAGTTCTAATGGTTAATGTTCAACAATTCCATATCTATTTACACATTAACACAGTAATTTCAACTTCATTGTAGTTAAGGGATGCGACCCAAGCACCTCAAGCACCGATCGGTCATGCTCAACCACGTACTGGTAATGAGCCATCGGTAAGGATTTTATAGTTCTAATTGTTAATGTTCAACAATTCTCTATCTATTTACACTGACCCACAAGAATATATATCTTATTGCAGTTGACTGAATCCATAAGAGTCAATGACGGACTAGTGACGAAGCGTCAGTTACGACAGTTCATGAACAGACATAAAAAAGAGATGTTGGTGCTGAAGGCTTCAATCCAGTCATTGATTCTGGCCCTGCAAACGTTTGAGGACCGTGTCGTCGCTCGGATTCTAGAGGGTCTGAAATCACAAGAACGAAATTCAATATTTGCACATATATTGGTTGTTTATGTTTAGTACGGTTAATACTCATTTGTAAGCATCGGTTTATGCTAACGATTTTCTCATTTTTCTCATTCTGTAGGGCGGACCTTCATCTAACGATGTTGGTACCGACCACGAGGATGCTACTGATGAAAGGCAGCAAGATAAACCTGGTTTTAACATTGACGATTACGATGTTGTTGGTGCCGACGGAGATGATACATTGGCAGCGGATGCTGATCCGGTGATCGATGTAGCAGGGGGATGGGATAGGAACCTTGCAATAGTCATGTATGAAGGGGACCATCTTATTCACAGCACTCCTGAAGCCAGTAGCTCGCGATTGTCGCCACCAGAGGGATCTGCTGTCCAGGATCAGGTAGCATTAATGTCAGACCCTACTGAGCGGGCACGGGTGAGAATGGCAAGCAAGTACATTGCCAGCCCGTACGTTGACCCCATGATGAGCCGTTGTGATCAAAAAAGCGCAATGGTCGAAGCGTACGAGGCGTTCAAGAAAGACAAGCATGCGAGGTAAGCTCAGAAATAACATTGCTAATATGGTTTTTTAATTAAACATTAATCAACCAAGGCTAAAGTAATTAATTCATTATGTTACATATGCAGGTGTAACATCAGGATCTTAGGGGATCAACGTGTGGATTTTTTCAAAACATTAGAGGATCCCAAAGAAGAATTGACAAGTGAACATATCGACGCATGCCTCAGCATTCTCGGTAAGCAGATGACAGGGCCAAAGTAGAAGCTGTACAAAGCTCGTGCATGCGTAGTTGACACGATATTCTTCGTAAGTTTATTTTTCATTATTTTAAATTATTAAAATAGTAAGTTATTTATTGCATTAAGTGTAAGATAACGTATACATGTTTCACGGGACACCCTCAATATGCTACACATCCTAAACCCCACCGAAGATGCCCAAGCCAGCATGGAAATTACAGATGAGTTGCGGGGGTACGTGCAAGGTGAGAGGCCGACATACGGAAAAAGATGGAAAGATGTTGATTTCATCCTCGCACCTTGCAATGTTGGTGGCCATTGGGTGGTGGAAAAGATATACTTGGGTGGACGATCAGGGTGGAGGACTCCGCAAGAACTTTGAATGCTAAGGATAACGGAGTTCGTGCTACTCAAATGTCACCCCTTATAACCTTGTTCCCAATCATATGCCACCAAGCCAGTTATTTTAACCGAACACAACGGAGGGCACGGGAGTTGATGCCGATTCGATTGGAGATCCATTTGCCAAAAGCTAAAGTGCATCGGCAGGATGATAGTGTCAGCTGCGGTATGTTCATGATTGGGTACATTGACGATATGTTGCAATCGGAACCAATCAGAGTTAAGCAGAACATGATTGCAAATATGCGTCGGTAATACGCTCTTGAAATTTTTTACAACAGTTGTGAGAGCGAACCTTGAACATATAATCGGCCTGTGTTTGTACATCATTTTTTTGTGTATATACAATTCATTTTATTAATTTTACTAATATTCATACAGTTTATACATTACTTTCCCATTACTTTTGCATAAATTACATTACATTTCTATATTTTTTTCTCAAATTGTTTGGATATAGTAGGTAAATTTAAATTTGTATAATTATTTTGTTCAATTATCATTTTCATATCGGTTGAAGGGCCTTGTGGGTGACATGTTGGCAGAATTGTTCTCAATATTTTGGAAAAGTTTGTCATTTTTCTTTTGTTTTGATTAATTATCCACAGAAGGAATTTAAAATACAACTTATGTTGAATATTTATGGTGGTGACACGCCTAGATCGATGCAGACAAGGTGGTGACATGCCAAATGCACGAAAAGATAGTGGTTTAGGTACGCAAAGTGAATGGCGTGTCACCCGCACGTCTGCTTGGACTTGGCATGTCACCACCATGTCTGAGTGCAATTGGCGTGTCACCACCATCTCTGCATGCACTTGGCGTGTCATCACCATCTTTGCCTGAACTTGGCGTGTCACTACCATGTCTGAGTGCAATTGGCGTGTCACCAGCGCGTCTGCCTGCACTTAGCGTGTCACCACCATCTCTGCATGCACTTGGCGTGTCACTACCATGTCTGAGTGCAATTGGCGTGTCACCAGCGCATCTGCCTGCACTTGGCATGTCACCATCATCTCTGCATGCACTTGGCGTGTCACTACCATGTCTGAGTGCAATTAGCGTGTCAGTAGCGCGTCTGCCTGCACTTGGCGTGTCACCACCATCTCTGCATGCACTTGGCGTGTCACTACCATGTTTGAGTGCAATTGGCGTGTCACCAGCGCGTCTGCCTGCACTTGGCGTGTCACCACCATCTCTGCATGAACTTGGCGTGTCACTACCATGTCTGAATGCAATTGGCATGTCACCAGCGCGTGGCCTCAGACCGAAACGTTTAAACTGGTCATGTCGATTTATATTCCCTCTACTATATATATATGGTAAAAAACTCCTCAGTTCTCATCGACTGACGTACATCTCGTCTCAGCAATTTTGTCGATGCGTCCTCCGCAGTTCTTCCGACCAGGAGAATGTCGAACAATTAGAATTCAGAAGAACAACAGAAATCAAGTCGGACAGCAGAAAACAGAAGGAAAACTTTCTATTGTTTTAACCCGTCCAAACAAACCGAAAACCACTAACAGTGAGGACTTTCTCCCCCCTTGATATATTCAACTTTAGAATTCTACCCTAGTTTAATAATTAATCTATTTCTCTTCACCTCCGACCTGTAAGCAATTGTCTAACCCTGGCTTATCGGTTGATACAGAGACTCTGTATCATCCCAGAAGCCAGGGTTGGATGATTGCTTACAGGTCCGAGGTGAAGAGAAACAGATTAATTATTAGACTAGGGTAGAATTCTAAAGTTGAATATATCAATTGGGGGGGGGGGAGGGGGGCAGAAAGTCATCACTGTTAGTGGTTTTCAGTTCGTTTCAACGGGTTAAAACAACAGGAAGTTTTTCTTATGTTTTCTGTTGTTTGACCTGATTTCTGTTGTTCTTCTGTTTCCTAAAAGTTCAATGTGCCTGCACTTGGCGTGTCACCATCATGTCTACCTTCACTTGGTGTGTAAAAAAAAAATGAAATTCAATAGCCTGGGCGTGTCACCAGTATGTCTATGTGCACTGGGCGTGTCAGCAACACGTCTATGTGAACTTGACGTGTCACCAGCATGTCTATGTGCACTGGGCGTGTCACCAGCATGTCTATGTGCACTGGGCTTGTCAGCAGCACGTCTATGTGAACTGGGCGTGTCATCAGCACGTCTATGTGCACTGGGCGTGTCACCAACACGTCTATGTGCACTTGGCATGTCACTAGTATGTTTATGTGCATTTGACGTGTCACCAACATGTCTGCATGCACTTGACGTGTCATCAATATGTCCGCATGCACTTGGCGTGTCACCAACACGAAAAGGATGCAATTGGCGTGTCATCAACACGAAAAGGATGCCATGTTACTATTGCCATTTATGGTGTGTCACCGACTCTGCAGTCTGACTTCTCACCTTTTTACCCTTTCACAAACTTTAAACCCAAGTGGACAATTGATATAGTTTTGCAACGTCGTTTGTAAAATGAGTAAAATTCCCTTATGTATGTTGAAGCGATTTGCTTTAAGCAAAAATGTAATGAATGTATTGGCTTTACAATTGTCGAAATGTAGAGTAACATTGTTGATTTTTTATTTATATATGCTGTCCAAAGATTAGACAATTTACATTCCATACTATATGACCATGCATGGTGTGGCTAAAGTCAATTATTGACTACTTCTATGTCTAGGCAATGCTATTATTATCTAATGGTTTATAGCAAATATCATTATTCAATGCAAATGTCAATGGCCAAGATCAAAATAGTTCGCCATCAAACCCTAACAAAACAACAGATAAATTGCAATTAGTTAGGCCCCGATAATATGTCTTCGTCCACAACACACCCTACGTTTTCAAATATTGTCCTTCAGATTGGACAACTGTTGTGTGTGTGACCAATTTCTCTGCAAATTGAACATGCTTTCGATCGGCGCACTCGTCGGGGTGCTAATTGACTTGGAGATGGTGTCGAATTTGTTGATGGATTTGCAAATGGAGATGGGCAATTCTGTCTGTTATGCCTGTACATATTGCATTGCGAACATCTCCGTGCTCGACTACCTTCACCAGCGAATGGAATCGTTCTCCTCTTAGGTCTTCCTGCTTGGCCTCACCAAGGTGGTGGTAAGACGACAATTTGTTTCACATGTGGGGGGATGTCCCATTCACTAGGATGCCCTACTAGGCGAATGGACCCAACATAACCTTCTACCCAAACGGTTGTCTTGTCGTAATCGACGCAAAAATCAAAGGCTTCACGTTTGCATTTACTGAAAAATACAATGAACCCAATATTCAAGCAGAATATAAATGCTATGTCAAATTAAGGATCAAATAAGAAATAAAGAAAATATAATCTGACCTTATTGCTGCAATGGCATGGCTGCATGGCAGCAAATCTGTTTGGAACTCATAGCATGAACACATCTTCGTGGACAGGTTAACAAGTCCGTCCATCTTCCCGTCTTTAACTTCAAACTCCACTCGATTGATAGGCTTCACTACAAAGCGATGTGCATCATCGAAGCGTTTGCTCAATCGCCTAGCAACCCAAAGGCTGAGGGGTGTGGTCACCTTGACAGCTTCCTCGTACCGATCATGGAACCAATGCTGGAACATGTCTCGTATGAACTCGATCAAAACAGTGATTGGCATTTGTCTGGCATGCTTTAAGCATGAGTTAACACATTCGACAATGTTCGAGGTCATCATTTGGTATCGCTTTGCCGGTGAACATGCACATGCCCATCTCTCAGGGCCTATTCTCAAAAGATCAGCATAGGCTCCCGCATGAATCTGCTTGAGTTGGTTCATATGTCTGTTGAATTCGAAAACCTTATAGCAATCTCTAGCAAGGGTGAAAATCATAAAAACGTCATCACATTTGAACTTGTTTTTAACGTTTTACTTCAAATGGTAACCGCATAAACCGTGGTGTGCTTTTGGGTATGCATTTTGGATTGCTTTCTTAATGCCAAGATACTAATCAGAAATGAACATAGTGTTTTCAGGACAATCAACTGTAACACGTAGCTTGATGTGAAACCACATCCACGAATCTTTGTCCTCAACATGGCCGATGCTAAACGCAACTGGATATACACACTCGTTCGCGTCTTTGCATACAAAAACAAACAGAATACCCTTGAACTTGCCTTTCAGATGTGTTGCATCAATTGCAACCGTAGGACGCATTACATCCCTAAACCCCCGAATACAAGCCCCGTATGACCAAAAACAATATTTGAATCTTTTAGCCTCGTCAGTAGCCACTGCTGTGACTGTGCTAGGATTTTCTTGTTCCAACATATAAAAATATGAGGGCAATAGTTGAAATGACTTCTCCGGGGGACTGAAAACAAGCGTCTCCGCATACTCTTTTGCTTGCCAAGGCTTACCATACAAGCATTTCAATCCCAACTAAACCCCCATCTCACCAATTATGTCCTTAGGTCTCAATGCTACTCCATTAGCCCGAAGCTTGGGTGCCATAAGTGTACCAATTATCTTGGCACTCGCAGAAGGAAATCGCCCTTGCAAACCATCAACAGTATATGTGTGTACTTTGTGGAATGTCCGAACTTCCCAATACCCTCTTCCGTCAAGTAACTTCGTTGAACGGACACTGAACTTGCATACCTTGTCCTTGCAACTAACCTCATAACGACTTTTGCATGACCTTTTCACTCTTATCCCAAACTGCTATTTTAAAGCCAACATGTTCAGAGCTTGTTTCAACTCTGCCTTCGAGAAAAACATTATTCCTTGGTATAAACGATCATTGGGACATGTCGACTCCTCAATGCTAATTGTTTGGAAGAAAAACCTTTCTGCACCTGTAATTCACCACGTAGAAGATATCCTTGCATTTCCCCTTTCCTGATAACTATCATTGAGCATTGTATCAACGGAACGAATCTCGTCCTCACCAACGATGGGGTTATTGTATATGGGATCATCACACTGAACATTTCCTTCGTCAAAACCTTCAACAGGTTCTGTTTCGCCTTCAACGTTATTGCAAATTGGAATGTCACTGTCATAAAGGCAGTCATTGTCTGAATTGTCATGATCCCATTCGTCAAGCCCATCACTCGAACTGTCATCAAATCTATCTTCATTGCTAGCAAACAAATCCTCATTTCCCTCATCACATGCAGCATTATCCTCCAGCGTCCCAGTGTTAACATCCAACATCATAGTGTTGTGTAAACATGTCGTATTCTCATTTGAAATTGAAATTACACACTCTACTATTTCACCCGATCGTTGCATTCCTTTAGTAGAAGAGCCTAATTAGTTTGATGCATATCCCGATCGAAATTGTGCACCCAACTCTTCTATCAATGTTCTCTGGTTATCGGGCTGTACAAACTCCTAAAGATGCCTCAACTGCGGGTTACGGACCGAATGCTCTGACGTATGTGAAGTATTGTAAATCTCATTCTAATTGAGCTGATTACCAAGTTTTCCAGCTTCTTCATGTGACATAACATTTGTTTCGGGTCTCTTAATGCTGACATACATAGCCGGAACATTCCTCTGTTCTAGCAGAATTAATGCAACATCCTCATAATCCTTGATAATTGGCTGTGATAGCTCCCCGGGTGTACTGATCAATGCATACAACTCAATATCATCAATTTCTGAGTTTACCCCAACAACATCTTCAACCAGCTTCATCAAGCCCGCAAACGACAAATCATTCATAACCTCCCGCATTCGTGACTCACCACCTTTATACATGCCATCCACCCACTGACCACCGTGTCTTATCACAAGTCGCAGAATTGAAACCCTACTGAAATTTTGAATACAAAAATAATTATTTAATTTACTTAATTGTTTAATTATTTACTTAATTACATGGTGGTGACAGGCCAAGTGCATGCATGCATGCTGGTGACATGCCAAGTGCAGGCAGACATGCTGGTGACACGACAAGTGCATGCATGCATGCTGTTGACATGATAAGTGCATGGATGCATGCTGGTGACACGACAAGTGCATGCAGACATGTTGGTGACATGCCAAGTGCACATAGACATGCTGGTGACACAACAAGTGCATGCATACATGCTGTTGACACGATAAGTGCATGCATGCATGCTGGTTACAAGCCAAGTGCACATAGACATGCTGGTGACACGCCAGTACACATAGACATGCTGGTGACACAACAAGTGCATGCAGAGATGCTGGTTACAAGCCAAGTGCAGGCAGTCTTATGTGGTCACATGCTGAATAGATGCATAGTGTGTAACAACTATGTGCAAATTTTCTAATCTGTCTTCTAATTTATAAAAAAAAAGTTTCACAAATTTATGTGTTGCAGCAATAAACCCAAAAACATACCTTGATGTCATCTCTGCTATGTGGTTTATTTTTTTAGGACAATATAGCCAAATTGCGAGAGATAGATCACGGCACGAAGACGATGGTGCTCAACGGAGAGTTGATAGAGCTCACACAGTTCAGAGAGCTGATGACGATGTTGCTGAACACAGAGTTGATACAGCTCAGAGAGCTGAGAGAGAAAGATGAGCGAGCACAAACAACTGAGCATTAATTTCTAATTTTTGAAAAATGGCAGGAGGCAGATATCGGCAGCTTAATTTGTCATAGTATTTTTTAAGGGCATTTTCGTCTACTCATGCTTCTTTTTGGATAAAAACAGATAAGTTTATTTGGGTGGTTACTTTTGAAATCACCTTATAAAGAGGGTTATTTCTCACAATTTCCTCAAAATAAAGTGTGTTTGGAAATAACTTTTCAGATAATTTTATCTGTTTTTAACCATTAAAGTACATTTTTGAACAAAAATACCCTTAATGAGAAATCTTTGTTGATAGGCACTCTGAAATACACGAACTGCAAAAAACTATGCAAAGAATTTAGCAAACATTTACTTTTTACATAAAATATCTATTTTTTTTATTGGAAAAGCTTGTGCAAAAGAAAATAATGTTGCATGAGACGGTTTTTCTGAATGTTTGGACATGGCATTTAGATAAACCGAACGAAGAGGGGGTCGTGATGAATCGAAAGCTTGGAGAACGATGTGAAACCAGAAATCCCGCTTACGAAGGTGAATCGAAAGGAGAAAGACATGAATGCAAAGCACGAAATGGTCGTGCTACAACAGTCGAGACAGCCCATTGGGTTTAGAGTTTGTGAAAGGGAAAACGTGAGATGGCAGGGTGCAGAGTTGGTGACACGCCATGGTGGGAAGCAGTGATAGACGAGGGCGCAAAATTGGTGACATGCCATGGAGGGAAGCAGTGACACGCCATGGTTTAAAGTTGGTGACATGCCATGGAGGGAAGTAGTGACACGGCAGGTTATAGAGTTGGTGACATGCCATGGAAGGAAGCGATGACACGACAGGGTGTAGAGTTGATGACACGCCATGGAGGAAAGCAATGACACGCCATGGTTTAGAGTTGGTGAGACGCCATGGAGGGAAGCAGTGACACTGCATGGTTCAAAGTTTGTGACAGACTATGGCGGGAATCTGTGACACGCCATGGTTTAGAGTGTGTGACATGGCATTGCTTTAACATTTGACAGGCCATGGTTTGATTTGAAATATGTGACGCGACATTGATTAAAAAGTTGACACGCTGGATTGAAATAGAAGAAAAAAAAAATGACAGTTTCTAAAGTAACCATTTGGACTTCCCTTATATTTTATGAATATTAATTTTTATTTATTCATTTTTCACAGTAAATAGTTCGTTTTCTCTTTTTCTCATTCACAAACGTCTGTGTGAACCAAGGGTCATTCGATTCATTTCTTATTGCGAAAGGTAAAAGAGAGTTCGACTTTGTTGTTTAGAAGGTTAACGACACCATTGGACCAGGAAGAAGAATGTCGGTTATCAATGAAGAGAAAAGTGAGCCTGGAAAAAAAACCACAAAAAAAAACTTCCTTGATTTCGATAATTTTGAATTTTTTTTGTTGGGTTTAGGGTGATAGATATGTTAGTGTTTTTTTCAAATGTTAAGTTTAAATTGTTTTCTTCCTGGTTTGATGGTTGTTGGTGTTAAATGGTGCAGGTTGACTGGTCTTTGGGGTTTAGCGTGTCAAGACATTAGGTGTTCTATTTGCATAGCGTGTGACAACATTTCACTTGATATGCATGACTTGATATGAATGGTGTGTGACAACATTTTACTTGATATGCATGGCGTGTCAGCAATTTTACGTTATGTGCATGGCATGTGCTAACATTTATTTATTTATTTAGTATATCTTTCTTGCACATTATTGGTTGACTTCTGCATGTGTGCCATGTGATGCAGATGCAACGTAAGAGAATGTAAGGATCTTAACAGTTTCTTCATTGTGCCGAGGGAGAAGTGGGCGTTCAATGTCGCAATAAACACCCACTGTAAGTGGTTCTAGCTCCATTACATCAACAAAACTCTTCAAGAGAAGAGGGAGTTTGATGCAGTGAAGCATACATGCTTCGGAATGCTCCTTGACGTCTATCCGCAAAGCTACTTCAGCGCTGGTCTCCTTCACAACATAATGATTCATCAAATCAATGAGAAAGAGGCAATGGAGGAAGAGCTATGGTTTGCTATCGGCAAGAGCAAGGCGCAGATATCAAAGCAGGAGTTTTGCCTTATAACTGGGCTGAAGTTTGGTCCAATGTCCGATGTGTTCACACGTCCGTACGAGGTGGTTGAGGACGAAATTCATGCGAGATACTGAAACGGCCAAGAGAGCATTAAGCTACAGGCTTTACTTGATATGTTTCGCGGAGACAACTTCCAGCGAGAAGGAGACGCGACCAAGATGGCACTCGTCTTAATTGCGAATAACATCCTATTTGGGCAAGACTACCGTAGACAGGTGACGTTTTGGTTGCTGTCATTGGTTGAGGACCTTGACGCTTGGAACGGATTTTCATGGGGCCACTATGTTTGGAAGCTCACCTTGGACTACCTATTGCAAGGGTTCGAGTTGCCTACCTCAAGAGCAGTAAAGGAAAGCCAGTTACGGTACAATATCTATGGCTTTGTATGCGTGATACAGATATGGTCATATTTACGGCTTCTATTTGGTTTCGAGAAAATAATTTATTGTTGCACTGTTTTATAATTTACATCTGATAATGTTTACAATTGACTTGCAGTTATGGGCATTGGAGGCAATTTCGGCCTTGTAAAAAATAATAGCCCTCTTTGGTCCGAAGGAAAATGTTTACCCACGAATGTGCAGATGGAATGCAATCAAAAGCCAAAAGACTTGGAGAAGTTAGAGTCATCTGAACATGTGAGTGAACAGCGACAAATTTTTTCTTTATATTTGTATAAGAAATTTGCCTCAAATTTAATCAGAACATAATTTTTTTTATTTGCAATTGTGGGCATTGGAGACATTAAAGCCTACCCCAGAGGAAGCCAGCCGGGAGTATTTGGTGGAGCTCGATGTGCAGTTATCGGAGAGCCACCAGTATGTGCCAATCGAGCACATAGAGGTCGGGCGGAGCAAATTGGTGTCACTGCCAGGGAGAAGAGGAGAAACTTGAAGAAGAAAAGATCCACCGCTGCCACTAAGCGGATATGCACCTCCTCTTCTCTTATTGATGAGCCGTCGGCCCTTGAGTTGATGGAACAAGGGGACGACCATGGTCCAGGCAATGAACATCCAGTAATTATGGTTCTAACATATTTTTTCATCCATTTGATATGTGATTATCTACTAACATTTCTGTGTTTGCAGTTGGACAAAGCAACGGTAGCTCCATAACCACCCTCCGGTCCTCCTCAAACGCACATTCGTAACGAGCCGTCGGTAAGTTTGGTTCTAACTATCTATGTTCAAAGTTTTCACATATGTTTATCTAGCAACAAAGTAACCTATCATTGCAGTTCATGGAGGCGACGTTCGGTCCTCAACCAGCGATGGCTCCAACTCAACCGTATACTGCCGATGAGCCACCAATAAGGATATTAAAGTTGTTATCTTGGTTGTTCACACGTTTCGCATATGATTATTAAATAACACCGCTAATATGTATGTTATTACAGTTGACCGAGTCGGCAATAATCAATGACGGCATAGTCACAAAACGTCAGCTCCAACGGATCATGCGCAAGCATCACAAAGACATGTCAGAGCTGAAAGCATCAATTCAGTCATTGACTGTTGCGTTGGAAATGCTAGAGGACCATATCGTTGCATGGGTTCTAGATGGGCTGAAATCAAAAGTACGTTCATCTTTCTGCACTTGTATTTTGCTATTTTTGGTCCTTAGTTTTATCAGGTTTAAGGTAATTTTTTTAATGAAATTTATGCTTTGTGGTTTTCTATTCGCTAACGAATTTTCACATTTGTCTCGTTTTGTAGGCAAGTCCTTCATCCGACAATGCTAGTGCGGATCACGATGATCTTGATAATGGGCAGCTTGAGAAGCATGGTGTCAGCCTTCAATCAGGTGATACGAAAGGAGGCGAGGTTGGTGAGGCCGATCTGATTGTGGATACTTTCACCGGACGGGATGGAGACCTTCAGTTAGTCGTGTCAGCCGTAGAGCATCTTCCTCAGTCCGACGCGATCGTCTCGCTTCTAGCAACAAGATCAGGCCAACTTCCTCATAGCACTCTCGAAGCCACCAGGTCACCACAACCGTCACCACTATCTTTCGATTACTATCATCTTTCAGCAACAATTGCCGACCCTACTGAGCAGGCACGGGTGATAATGGTGAGCAAATACCTTGCAAGCCTGTATGTCTACTCCTCATTGAGCTGTCGGGAGGTGAAGGACATGATGATAGAAGCTTACGAAGCCTTTAAGAAGAAACAATTCGTGAGGTAAGCTTGTAAATATCAATTCATTGTTGTTTTTTAATGAAACATTCATCCACCATCGCTTATCAAATTCATTTTATTACATATATAGGCGTAACATCGGAATCTTAAGGGATCAAAATGCTGAATTCTTCACATTATTAGAGGATCCTTGAGAAGAAATGACAAGTGAACATATTGATGCATGCCTCAACGTTCTGTGTAAGTGGTCGACAGGGTCGGAATCGAAGCTGTACACTGCTCATGCATGCGTTGTTGACACGATATTCTTTGTAAGTTTTTTACAAAAATTTTAAATTCTTTCTAACCTTTTCAGTGCATTAAGTGTAAACTAATGCAAAATTTTTCTTTCAGGACACCATCCATATGCTACACTTGGCATATTAACCTGAAGATGCCCGGTCCAGCATGCAAATTTCGGATGAGTTGTGGGGGTATGTAGAGGGTGAAAGGCCTACATACGAGAAGAAATAGGAAAAGGTCGATTTCATCCTCGCTCCATGCAATGCGGGTGGGCATTGGGTGGTGGCAAAGATCGATTTGGCAATGTAGACGATTAAGGTAGTGGACTCCGCAACAACTTCGGCAGCCAAGGATAACAGAGTTCGTGCGGAGCAGCTGAAGCCACTTACGATAATTTTCACAATCATCTACCACCAAGTCGAGTATTTCAGCAAAACATGTCGGAAGACACGGAATTTGACGCCGATGCTAATGGAAATTGTTTTGCCCAAACCTTCAGTGCATCGACAGAAGGATAGTGTCAGTTGCGGCATGTTCATGGTAAGCTACATTAACACAATTTTACAATCAGACCTGATAAGAGTTAAGCAAAATATGATTGCAAAATTGCATCTCCAATACGTGCACGAAATTTTTTCCAACAGCTATGCAAGCGAACCATGAACATATCGGCCCTTTGTTGTACAATTTTTTTTTATACAAAATTAAATTTAGAGACAATTTTTTTGTTGTATACATAATAGGAAAAAGAAATTGTACAATAGAATTATTTTTTGTATACTCACTTCATTGTATTTTTATACAAAATATAATTTTTTTGTATAGACAATTAATTGTATACAAGAATATATTATTTTTGTTAAGTAATTTTGTATCCTTTTATATTTTTTTTATCACAATTTTGTATAGACAATCTTCTTTTGTTTTTATGCACAGACGTATACACAAATCCAAGAAATCAGCGTGTCATGCCATCAAACTGGAAGCACTTGGTATGTGTAGACACCTAAAATAAAATAAATAAAATAAAATAAATAAAATAAAATAAATAAATAAAATAAAAAACCAAATAATTAAAAAAAAAAGAACTGGAGGCACAGTCGGCCTCCATTGTCAACAAAAACGGAGCATTCAATGCTCCTCCGGTAGCCAAAGATTTGAAGATCAGCTCCAGCACCAGTGCGTTTGACTTGAGAATCCCATCCGGGATTCAAGCTGAACAAGGCAGATTTGCCTCCTCTGGTTGTCCAAAAATTTGGACAACCGGGTTCTATAAGAACCCAAAATTTTTACACCAAAAAAGGAAGCTTTTTTGAAAAAAAACGAAGGGCATTCAGAAATCGAACAGAGAGCATTCGAAAACAAAAAAAAAACACAGAGCAAAAAACAAAAAGCCTAGTGCCTCTAACAGCCGAAAATATACCCAAAAAACACAAAAAAAAATACTTTCAAAAAATAGCAATCGAAACCAAAAAAAAGAAAGAGAAGGTAGAAAAGGAGGGTCTAATCGGGTTGATTCGGAAGAGGGGGTGTTTTGGGTTGTGTTTGGGTGAAGAGGGAAAGAGATCGGACGGGAGAGTCCGACGACCGGTGAAAGAGAGAAGGCTTTCTAGGTGGACGGCAAGGCAAATCGGAGGGAGAAGGGAGAGGCTGAGCGACGGGAGAGGTCACCGGTAGAGGGCTGCGTTCTAGAGAGAAGGCAGAGAGCCTTCGGGTTAGAGAGAGAAGGAAGAGGGAGAAAATAAAAAAAAAAAGAAAAAAGGTTTTTATACTGCACCAAAGCAAACTAAACGACGCCGTTTCAGGGGAGTGTGGGAGCTGAAGAGTCTAGGACCAAAATGACGTCGTTTTGAGCGGTTGCACCAGCACCAAAACAGTGCGTTTTGGAAACTCTGTGCGGGCTTGCCAGGCGGATTTGGGTGCTGCGCTTTGGGCCTTCCGCGAGCTTGCTGGTTCTGGGCCTAATCTAGCCCAAATAGGTATATTTTCTTGGGCTTTGTTTAAATCTGTTTTTATTTTATTCATGTGTTTATTTTTCATTTCAATATATTTTAATTTAGTTTAAATTTTATTACAAAAATGAAAATATATAAAATCTTAGTAATAAGCACATAGAAAAAAATAGGATAATAAGAAAAAATATAATAAAATAAAAAATAATAAAAATAATAAAAAAAAATAATAAAAAATCAAAAAATATAAAAAATATATATATGTTTTCATTAAAGAAAATGTGTAATAATAATATATATAGAAATCAATATTAATAATATTAAAGCTTATATTTTAAATATTATAGCTAATAAAGATTTCAAATCTAGCAAAATAATAATAAAATAAAAAATGCAATAAAAAAATAATAATAATATGCATAAACACACACATATATATAAATAATAATTACTTTGAGTGACCGATGATAGGATTTTCATCCGGAACGCGAGAAGTCGCAATTCCAAGTAGACTTCCTTAGGTTAGGAATTTTAATTAGGATCCCACCAGTATGATGGGAGGGTCCTAATTCAAAATTCCAACGGTTCTAATAAGAAAATAAAATAAAAAAATATGAATAAAAAATATAAATAAATAAATAACCTTTAAACATATGTAATATGAAAAGAAACCATGAATAAAAATAAATAAGATAAATAAAAATCAATAAATGGCAATAATAAATTCATCAAGTCATAATAACATAAAAATAATAAGTAAAGGAATTTCACTCACAAAAAGTAAGCATAAAAGAAAAATAATAAATATGGAATAAATACGAAATTTACGCGTATCATGCTTGCATTGTTAACTGTCATGGCATATAGACCTATTTTGTATACGGATATAAACCCCGATGATGAGACTTTCCGAGAAAGCTTGCAAAGGCGAGTTTTCATTGGTAAACTCCCTAGGTGAAAAGATACTTCCGAGCTCCACCAGTATGATGGGAGGGTTCGGAGATATATCTTTAATAAAAGGTTTTTACCCGTATTAGGATTTTTGCAATCACGAAAACCCTGTTTTCTTTCACAAGCGATTACCCTGATGATGGGACTTTCCGAGGAAACTTATGAAGGCGAGTTTCATTGGTAAACTCTCTAGGTGCGAGGATACTCCCGAATCCCACCAGTATGATGGGCGGATTCGGAAAGTACACTCAATAAAAGGTTCCGTTTGGTGCTATTTCGATTTTATGCCACGCATTTCATAATTGCATCACATGTACGCTAAGGTCGTAAAATATTCGATCCACAGAATAAAAGATAAATCAAACAAATGATAGCAAAAGAAACACAAAAACAAAATAAAAGGGTTAAGACAATAAGTGATTAAATGGCACCGTTCGTGGAACGGGCGTCACAGGGGTGCTAATCCTTCCTCGTGCGTAACCGTACTCCCGAACCCAAACTCTCAAAAACACATAGACCAGTTTATCGTTCTTTCGACGGACTTAAAGTTAATTTAGTACTTCGTCGAATAGAACAAATTTGATCGGGTGGCCAATCACACCTAAACAAAAAAGATTGGTGGCGACTCCCCAAGTTATTCACGTCTAGCGGTTGGGTTCCCACACCCGCACGTTGCGACAGTATGTCACGCCAGTGGTAATGTGCAATCGGCATGTAATCCTAATTAGGTTGTGGCGTGTCATCGACCAAACTACAAAAAGTCAACGTGTCACCACATTGATAATATGCACTCGGCGTGTCACAATAGTTAGGGCATAGCCTGTAACGAATTAAAGCACTTGGCATTTCAGCATCAAAATCCATATGCACTTGGCGTTTCTACACGCACTTGGCATGTCACTACCAGTATACATGCACTTGGCGTGTCACCACCAATATGCATGCACTTGGCATGTCACCACTAATATCTGC
Source organism: Theobroma grandiflorum (assembly GCA_036013995.1). NCBI lineage: Eukaryota > Viridiplantae > Streptophyta > Magnoliopsida > Malvales > Malvaceae > Theobroma > Theobroma grandiflorum. Next base: position 11,659,565 of record CP142132.1, on the reverse strand, counting down.
ATGCAATTGACGTGTCACCACCAGTATGTATGCACTTAGCGTGTCGCCACCATGTCTGCATGCACTTGACGTGTCACTACTAGTATGCATGCACTTGGCGTGTCACCACCAAGTCCGCACCTCAACCCAAAACGTGTAGACTAGTAAAGTCGGTTTATATACCTCTACTATATATGGTCCACAACCCCTCAGTTATCATCGACAGATCATACATCTTCTCAAAAGCTATTTTGTCGATACTTCCTCGGTAGTTCTTCCGAGCATGAGAATGTCGAACCTTGGCTATTTGAAATCCAGAGTCTCTTAAAAGGAAATTTACTCTTGCGTTATGATACGTGAGATGATGTCTAAAGTCAATCAGTTGGAAATGTTGACGAGATAGAGCCAAATACTTTTCATTGTTACTTTGTACATAAACATTTATGATATTTATCCGATGTTTTGTTGTAGATATTTATTACGCAAGAGCAAATTTCTATGAAGAGACTCTGAATTTCAAATAGCCAGGGTTGGACAATTGCTTACAGGTCGAAGGTGAAGAGAAAACTTTCTTCAGTTTTTTATTGTTCGATCTGATTTTATGGGGTTTTATTTGTTCAAGGCTACATCTACGCTCTTTTTAATGAGCATATAAATGCTTGCTTGTATTTGCTAAAATGCTGAGTTTTTCTGATCAATAAAATTCTCAATTTAGTTTTAAAAGCTGGTACTCTGTTCTTCTTCTTCTTACTAATTACTGGGTTCACAAACCCAGAAATCTTACACTTCTATGCCTAGGTAATGCTATTATTATACACTGGTTTCTAACAAATATCATTATTCAATGCAAATGTCAATGCCCAAGATCGAAACAGTTCGAAACAATTCCTAACAAAACAAGAGATAAATTGCACAAGTCAGTCACGCACGACCATTCTCGCTGAACCCTAAGAATAAGTCAATCAATGATATTGAGTCGGTCACGTACTGGCCTAATGCCATGCAATGCATAAAAACTAGTCATGCAAACCCTTAAAAGTAGTGAACAAAAGCCTCAAAACAACAGGTAAATTGCAGAAGTCACGTAACACCAATCTCGCAATACCTAATAATAAGTCACTCAATGCGTAATATCTACTCACTCATGCCAACATAACCAGTCACGTAATGGCCCAATGTCATGCACATGGGTTACACATTTAGTTAGGCCGAAAATACGTCTCTATCCATAACACACTCTACGTTTTTAGACATTGTCTTTCGAATTGGACAGTTGTTACGTGTGTGACCGGTTTCTTTGCAACTTGAACATGCTTTCGGTCGACGCACTCATGGGGGCGCTAATTGACTTAGAGATGGTGCCGGATTTGTCGATGGATTTGCAAATAGATATGGGCAATTCTGTTTGTTATGCTCGTACATTTTGCATTACGAACATCTCTGTGCTCGACTACCTTAACCAGTCGATGGAATCCTTCTCCTCTTAGGTCTTCTTGCTTGGCCTCGCCAAGGTGGTGGCAAGACGACAATTTGTTTTACATGCGAGGGGATGTCTCACTCACTAGGATGCCATATTGGGCAAATGGACCCCGCATAACCCTCCACCAAAACGATTTTTTTGTAGTAGTCGGTGCAGAATTCAATGGCTTCACATTTGCATTTATTGAAAAATACAATAAACCCAATATTCAAGCAGAATCTAAATGTTATATCAATTAAGGATCAAATAAGAAATAAAGAAAAGATATTTTAACCTTATTGTTGCAATGGCATGACTGCATGGCAGCAAATCTGTTTGGAACTCACAGCATGAACACGTCTTTGTGGACAGGTTAACAAGTCCATCCATCTTCCCGTTTTTAACTTCAAACTCCATTCGATTGATAGACTTAACTACAAAGCGATGTGCATCATTGAAGTGTTTGCTCAATTGCTTGGCAACCCAAGGGCTGAGGGCCGTGGTCACCTTGACAGCCTCCTCGTACCGGTCATGGAACCAACGCTGGAACATGTCTCTTATGAACTCGATCAAAACAGTGATTGGCATTTGTCTTACATGCTTTAAGCAGGAGTTAACACATTCCGCAATGTTCAAGGTCATCATTTGGTATCGCATTGCCGATGAACATGCATATACCCATCTCTCAGGGCATATTCTCAAAAAATCAGCATGGGCTCTTGCATGAATCTGCTTGACCTAGTTCATATATCTGTTGAAATCGGAAAGCTTATAGCAATCTTGAGTAATGGTGAAAATCATAGAAACGTCATCGCGCTTAAACTTGTTTTTAAAGTTTTTCTTCAAATGGTAACCGCATAAACCATGGTGCACTTCTGGTATGCATTTTGGATTGCTTTCTTAATGCCTAGATGCTGATCAGAAATGAACATAGTGTTTTCAGGATAACCAACCGCATCACGTAGCTTGCTGAGAAACCACGTCCACGAGTCTTCGTCCTCAACATGGCCGATGCCAAACGCAACTGGATATACACACTCGTTCGCATCTTTGCATACAGTGACAAACAGAACACCCTTAAACCTACCTTTCAGATGTATCACATCAATTGCAACCGTAAGACGCATTACATCCCTAAACCCTCGAATACAAGCCCCATATGACCAAAAACAATATTTAAATCTTTCAGCGTCATCAGTAGCCACTGCAGTAACTGTGCCAGGATTTTCTTGTTCCAACATATAAAAATACGAGGGTAGTAGTTGAAATGACTCCTCTGGGGGATTGAAAACAAGCCTCTTCGCATACTCCTTTGCTTGCCAAGCCTTACCATACAAGTATTCTAATCCCCACTAAACCCTCATCTCACCAATTATGTCTTTAGGTCTCAATGCTACTCCATTAGCCCGAAGCATGGGTGTCATAAGTTCACCAATTATCTTTGCACTCGTAGTTGGAAATCGCCCTTACAAACCATCAACAATACATGTGTGTACTTTGTGGAACGTCTGTACTTGCCAATACTCTCCTCCGTAAGGTAACTTCGTTGAATGCACACTGAATTTGAATGCTTTGTCCTTACAACTAACCTCGTAATGACCTTTACATGACATTTTTACTCTTATCCCAAACTGCTCTTTTAGAGCCAACATGTTCAGAGCTAGTTTCAACTCCGCCTTTGAGGAAAAAATTCTTCCTTTGTATAAGCAATCATTGGCACATGTCGACTCCTCAGTGGTAATTGTTTGAAGGGAGAACCTTTCTGCACTTGTAATTCGCCACATACAAGATATCCTTGCATTTTCCCTTTCCTTATAACTATCATAGAGCAATGTATCAACAAAACGAATCCCGTCCTCGCTAGTGATGGGGTTATTGAATATGGGGTCATCACACTGAATATTTCCTACATCAAAACCTTCAACAGGTTTCGTTTCACCTCTAACATCTTCCGTTTCGCCTTCAACATTATTGTAAATTGAAATGTCACTGTCATAAAGCCAGTCGTTGTCTGAACTCTCATAATCCCATTCGTCAAGCCCATAATCTAAATAGTCATCAAATCTATCTTCACCGGCAGCGAACAAATCCTCATTTCCCTCATCAAATGCAGTATTATCCTCCAGCGTCGTAATGTTAACCTCCAACGTCACAATGTTGTACTTACGTGTTGTATTCTCATTTGAAATTAGCATTACACACTCTACGGTTTCATTTGATCATTGCATTCCTTTAATAGAAGCAGCTAATTGATTTGATCCACATCCTGATCGAAATTGTGCACCCAACTGTTCTATCAATGTCGTCTTTCTACCGGACTGCATAAACTCCTATGCATACCTCAATTGCGGGTTACGGACTAATGCTCTGGTATATGTGAAGCATTGTAAATCTCATTTTGATTAAAATGATTACCATGTTGTTCAGCTTTTTCATGTGACATAACATTTTTTTTGTTTGGAGTCTCTTAATGCTGACATACACAGCCAGAACATTCCTCTGCTCTAGTAGAATTAATGCAACATCCTCATCGTCCTTGATAATTGGGCGTGATAACTCCCTAGTTGTACTGATCAAGGCATGAAACTCAATTTCGTCAATTTCTGAGTTTACCCTAACAACATCTTCAACCGGCTTCATCAAGCCCACAAACAATAAATCACTCCTAACCTCCCGCATTCGTGACTCACCACCCTTGTAAATGCCATGTATTCACTAATCACCATGTCTTATCACAAGTCGCAGAATTGAAACCCCACTGAAATTTTGAAAACAACAAAAATAATTATTTACATAATTATTTACTTAATTACTATTGGTGACGCGCCAAGTGTATGAGGATATTGTTGGTGACACTCCAAGTGCATGCAAATACTAGTGGTGACACGCCAAGTGCATGCATACAAAGTAGTGACACACCAAGTGCATGCGGACACTGGTGGTGACACGCCAAGTGCATATAGATACTGTCGTGACAAGCCAAGTGCATGCGACACTGGTGGTGACATGCGAAGTGCATGCCGTCTTATGTGGTCACACACTGAGTAGATGCATGACGTGTAACCACTCTGTACAATGTTTTTTATTCGTCTTCTAATTTACACAGAAAGTTTCATAAATTTATGTGTTGCAGCAATGAACAAAAAACATATTTTGATGTCATTTCCGCTAAAGGTCTATTTTTCAAAGACAATATGACCAGATTGGGATAGATAGACCATAGCACAATGACAATGATGCTCAACAAAGAGTTGACAGAACTCCTACAGTTCAGAGAGCTGAGAGAACTGATAACGATGGTACTTAACACAGAATTGATACAGTTCAAAAAACTGAGAGAGAGCAATGAGCGAGCTCAAACAGCTTAACATTAATTTTTAATTTTTCTCAATAACGAAAGACAGATATCAACAGCTCAGCTTAATTTGCCACAATGTTTTTTAAAAATAATTTTGCTTACTCATACTTCTTTTTGACTAGAAACAAATAAATTTATCATGATTGTTATTTTTAAAATCACGTTATGAGGAAATCTATTTCTCACAATTTCCTCTAAAACAAAATAACCAAGAGAAAGATTAAATCAAACAGAAATATATATATATATATATAATTTGTACCTCCAATTTCATGAATTATTGAAAGGTACAGTAAGAATATAAAAAAAATTTATTAAATGGAGATTTATTACTACCTGTTAGGTTCAAAGATTTTGATTTTTATTTTTTCATTTAAAAACTAAAAAAGATAAACCAAAATATTTCACCAAAACTTTAGAACATACATTTCACTCACGTCGCAATCTTGAATCTTAAAAACCATATCCACAAAATTTGATGATCTGATTGTTTATCATATGTATATGGTACAGAATATATGACCCATGTACTAGTTTGGCATTCGACATCCTTGGAACTACCAACTTAGTCTAATTTAAAGGAATAACGCACTATTATATGGCTGATGCCTCTACTGCAGGAGCTCATGCATTTACTCGCTGGGGTAACACCTATGATTCTAGAAAATTGTTTATCCTCCTATAATATCCAAAAGGACTAAAGCAACCAATGAATGCTAGGAAGAATATGGTAACACTAGACAACTATATGTATATAGAGGAAGAACTGAAGAAGCCATAGACATCATCAAGAGACGGACCTCCACGTTGGGAAACAGAAAAGGGACTAGAAGGGGCTGATCCGACGAGCCAAACTTAACAAAATCTCAGGCACCAGGCGTTTTCTTGGAGGTGCCAAAGCATCCTTGGCAAGAGCTTCCTCATCACCAGCATGTATCACAGCAACCAGATGGTCAAATAGATCGTCCTTTCCACCTCTTAAAGGATCCTGCATAGCAGTACTCAACTTTAGTGGAGGATACAAGGGTTTCTCAATGCCATATAAATAAATTTATCACCAATTTAGTTGCTCAAGGAACTGGATTGCAGGGAAACCTTCTTCAATGCCATACCAAAGGAAAATGCAGTACTGAAGAACAGTGTTTGGTGAATTGTAACATTTTCTCCAACAATTTCATGAAGCACTGAAACAGTGTATGCTCGATTCACGCATTACAACACAATAAAAATTGTGTAACATACTTACCTAGTTCGCAAGCCAACCTTCGGGGATTAATCCTTAAACATAGTTAAATTAGAAAATCACCAAAAAAAAAAATCCATCAAAAAGAGTAGTTTGGTTCAATTTGCAACTTCCAATAAAAACCAAAAAGCTACACTAAGAAAAATGTTGAGGCCTGGTCATTTGGTAGAAAGATGACCTGATATCAATAGTGAGGAGTGCAGTTGTTGTAAAAGGAATCTAAAATGTCAGAATGAGTTTCTATAGTTCATGAAGAGAAGTCAAGACCTTGAAACTTATAACACACGAAGTCCATTCTTCTTTCTCCTTTTTCTTTCTAGAGCAGAACCAAAACATTTTCATAAATTCAAATGAAATGAGTTGTTAATACTATCACAAAGAATGATTTACTTTACTATTTCCCAGTAAAGCTTCATGCAGATTGAGCTCAACTCTCAAAGATCTTCAGGAAAATAATTAAAATCTTATGTTCAACTTAACCCAAGTTCAACATAGTCAGCCCAGCATATATATATAGATAAAAGGACCCCACATCAGGCATACTAATGAAGGTGATATGTGAAAGTGATTTTCATTTAGTTGCATATCATAAAAGTAGAAACTGGATGACAGACTGAAGTAGAACAAGTAAATTAAACCTTTAATGACAATAAAAAGATAGTAACGATCACTAACCTGTAAAAACAAATCTGTATGAGATTTTCCTTCATATAGGATTAGCTCTGCATCAGCCCCTACCCCTTTCAGAGCATCTACAAAGTTTATACTGCACAGAAATGTCAATATCAGGAAAGAATGCCGCAATTTTTGAGAAAATTTTCAGTAAATCCATGGCAGTAGTAGATGACTCCATTTCACAACCTTCAATACTATTTACCTCTACAATCTAGAAATTAAAGTTATAAACTGCATTTGAAAGGAACAGCAAGTTGGAAAACAGATGCATTACAAGCAGTATGATATCTGTTCTTCATCACATACCTTCAGTAGAGAGCACACTATCCAACAGAATTATTCCAATTACAAATCATTATTACATAATACCTCGTATGATTCCAAATAAAATATAGTACTGGGACTAAACAAGAGAAGGTACCTACTCATCACCTGGATGTGTAACTTGCATTTTTTTTTAGCAGTACATGCAGTTTGAATGTAAACAAAGATATTTTACCAATAAACTTCAAGGAGTCAAATCCAATAAGAACTTAGCTGTTAGCATTATGTCAATGGGCATTCTAACCTGGCATCTGATGGTATTGAACAATCTGAAGTTCCATGGAAAAGTTTAATAGGAGGCAGAATAGAAGCAGCATCTCTACTGCTTGGATCTTTTGCTCTAACTTCAGGAGAAAATTGTTCAAAGGACTCTTCCCCTTCCATAATGCTGCAACATCGTAACAGAACTTTTGTTGGATAATAGTAAATTGTACATGGGAAATAAAAGGAAAATCTCAAGTATATATAGATGTTTACCAGAAAAATATTATAGGCTGAATACCTTAAAAAGATGGAACGATAAAGGCCTCGATTGTGGAAATGATCAACCAAATTAAATAAATTGTACCTATACACACAATTTAAAAGGAAAATAAGCACATATTTATGAACAACTATCAATCTGTCAATACAATTTAAAGGGAAAATATGACCATACTATGTACAACTATAAATCAAAGAAAAAGATTAACTTATGCCCTTAAAAATATAAAGAAAGTCCTTATCGCTTTTAGCAGCCTCACATGTATATTTTTTAGCATTTCAAGGAAGTCCTTACATTCTAGAACTAGTGAAAGAAAATGCTCCTGCAAGCCTTGCAAGAGAGGATTGACGGTTTTCAGGTTTAGTTCTTCAGTAGCAAATGCTCAGAGCACAGTATCAAATAAAAAGATTTTCACCAGGTGTTGGCAAGTTGATAATTATCAAAATGAAGGATCACAGGAAAATTCAGTTTTACCTAATTTCGAATGATGTCGTCTTTCTTTCACGAGGCAAAAGTTAGCGTGTGATAACTAAGTTACACTCCTTTCTGGTAACCATATTGACAAGTAGGAAGTAAACTGTACTCTTTTTTACATGATTGGTTTTGACTTTTTCAATAAACATTTTTAGTTTTGTTGCTGAGAAAAAAATATTTTTGTTTTGTTTTTTCCAAGGTTTATTTGGTTTTTTCCATATAACTATAGTTCTTTTCTTTGGGGAGGATATATAACTATAGTTCTGTCAGTTAAAATTTGAGAAATGATGAAATCAAACTTAAATTTCTTTGTGGGGGGAACAATGTGTACCAATTACTAGATCAATCATCCAATTTTGTAAAATTTTATTATAGATATGATTTGAATAGCTTTAAATACAATAACACGAACTTTTATGCCAATAAACTTTAAACTAATTTATTATTTTTAAATATAAAATTAATTATATAATAATAAATTATTACTATTTAATTATTTTTCTTAACTATAATTCTTCTAGAAAAAAACCTTAACTTAATGTTTTTTGCACCCCCCCCCCCCCCCCCCCCCCCTCTCACTTCTAAACCTGGCTCCATCCCTGCTCATAATAAAGATCCTTGCAGATCATTAATCCTGTTGCTGATACATACTAATTATGACTAAAAAATAGATAAGTAAAAGACTCATAATAAAGAGCACATAAAAGTTTACCCTCCAGATAAACCGAAATAAGATTTTATCTGAGAGACACTCCAGCTGGTGTTCTTTCCTCTAGCTTCTCTGATTGCTTGCTCCAAGAGAACACAAGCAGAAATATGTGCACCGGCTGACTGCCCCATTAAATAGATTCTACTCAAAAATAATCATAAAGGAGTCAATTGACATAATATGGAAACGGGAGAGGCGAGCACAAATAAAGGAATTAATCAGTCACCTGTTAGGATCACCTCCATATCCCCCAATGATATTGCAGACAAATGAGATCCCCTGAGATACATCTTTCACCATATCACTAATGGTTCCCTGGGGAAAGTTTCTACATAGAAATATCAAGCAAAGACAATTAGTGATAGAAGAAAACAGACAGGCATCTTGAATATAATAATATTTTATGAAAATACGTGGGTCGGTTAATAACAGGTGAGGGAAATTGCATGGAGCATAGGGACAAAGCCTTTCTTTGGATAGGGCATTCCATAGAATGAAATTATAAGTACTTATTTTGACCCTTAAAATACTTCACTAGGAAGTAGCACCATAGACGAACATGAACACAGCACCATGTCACAGCATTAACTGAATTAATACCTGTAATCAATGCATGCTACTATGATATCTCTTTCTGCCAATTGTAGTCCCAGAAGGGAACCCCAAGCCTTGTACCTAAATCAGCAGAAAAGTACAGAGACTTAACATAAGAAAAAAAATGAAAGATGTTATACACTTTGAACATACATCTTTATGGTCAGCCAGAGATGAAAGTTGTAGTTAGTGTTAGACACTGTTTGATCATTCAAGTCCTGTGAGTGAGCAATTTCAGCCTGAAATTTTCTTTAGTTTTATAGATACCTCATATAACAGCATATCTCAATCTATGTTTATCTAATTCCACAGCACAGACCACATGCACTGACAACTACAAGAATAGACAAAACTGATGCAGAACCACCTTATGAAATATTAGGGAACCTTACGGCTGTAGTTTGTATTTCTTCTTTATGTTAGGATTTACGGGTCAGAAGCTACAAAAGCTAGATTGAGTTCACACTCATTCTTCCACACTATAATCTCTATCTTTCTTCCTCCTTTGTTCCCCTTTCTCCAATGGTTCTCAAGTCCTTCCTTCTTTATTAATAAATAACATACAACTTAGAAACAACAAAACCTCCCTCATACTCAAATAAACCTATCATTCACTTTTCTCAAACCAATATCAGACAATTTTAACCCCATAGCTCCGCCATCTTCTCCAACCGATGCTTGCCATGGCTATTGGAATACTACTTAGCAAAGCTTTGCTATGGCTAAATTTGTATTGTCACTTCTGGATAAGGGTACTATTGCACATTACCAAATTAAATAAAAATGGTAAATAAAACAGCTGTGCATTAAAATATGGATGATACACATGCAGCAATCTCATGTCACTCACCCAATTATCCAGGCTCCACCAGTCACAAACACCACAACTGGCTTTGGGCCATTACAATTTGTTGGTAAGTACAGATCCAATCTGTCAAATCATCGTCAAATGAGAAAAAGCAGCATTAATTTATGATACATGACAAGCAAGTTCATACAATATTGGGAAGAATATAAATACCTGTGCCACATATTCACATACCTATTCCTCGGTTGATCTCCATAAACAATACTCCGGTGCACTTGACTTGAGAAAAAATAACAATATGCAACTGCAGAAGATTAAAAATTTATGCTTAACAAATCATATTCTGAAGATATTTGAAAGCGGCCTACAGGACATTTTTCCTGGCAAACATGAACTGACATAGCTAAATTTATACTTCTGTTTCCCACCACATAATACTTATTTTTCTCTTTCATTCCACCACATAATTAATCTCTAAACTTCCTAAGTATGAAGGGAACCTAGTGCAGATGTCATTCATCCCTGGGCAAAGAGTTGTGTCATCACAATCTTCACAAACTTGACTGCAACTTTTATCACACAAGAGTATGCATCCCCATGAATTCAATTAGTGGGAGAACCAAGACAAGCAGCAGTAGAGCTACAGCCCAGTCAGTGGGGTCACTTGACCCCATTGAAAATTGAAAATGCTTTTAAAAACATATACGACAGTTTAGGAAAAATTCTAGAATGTCCCACTGGAAAAGAAATATTGAGGGATCAATATATAGTTTCAAAGAACATAACGACCATATAATCCTTAATAAAAATTATTTGTATTTCTTTTTCAATAGGATCAATCTAAACTTCTCCTAAACTATAATATATGTTTTCCAAGTTCTTTCAAGATTCATTAACTTGGCTCTAGCTCCACTACTGATTATTGCTAATTTATAATTCAATTAGGAATAAGTTTCAACTTCACCACTCTTCTTAAGGATATGGACCAAATTTACCACCTATTTTAATAAATGCAATGTCAACATTATACTTTTAATTTGGTTCAAAAATGATCAAAAGTTAACAAAATATTCCTTCCATTTTATTTAGAGTGATAAATATGGACATTATCTCATTTAATTATTCAAAGTTCACAACTTCATACTACAATTAGACTGCTTCTAAATTTTATTTAAATTGTCTTTCTTTTATTTAGCTAATAGATGGACATTTCAAAAGGAAATCAACATTAAAAAAACCAAATTTAGGCAAAGAACTAGTCATTGCAATAATACTCAACAATGTTCAAAGCAAGGCCCTATCGAGTTAAAAAATCTTTCGGCAGATCAGAGACACATACTGGAATTTTGATATATCATCCTTATGACCATATCAAGTACAAAGGGCTTATTTGTGAAAGGATCCTAGTTAACCAAATAAATTTTTCCATAAAGAAGTATAGCAAATGTTATAAGGCAATTTATATTAAACATTCTCTTTTTGCTGTTTGTATCTTACCTTTGAAAATTATATTATCACTATATATAAAAGTTATGCATAGAAAATTTCATATTATTATATTTTTGCATTGTGAATGATATTATGATATTAGTTTATTGAACCTACTCAAGAAAATTCCTAGCTACGCCAATAAAGACAAGTTGAGTGTTTGTGATCATTTTCTCTAATACCATAACAATTGAACCCTACGTTTGTTCTTTTAAATGCTAAAGGCTGATTTATACATTTAATAATGTTAAAAACAGAAAACCATTGTGTAATATGCTACATATATGAGCATTCATTTCCAAGTTTCCAACACCTTCTTTTCCTTCTCCTTTTTTTAACTTCTTATTATTCTTTTTCTTTTCTTTTCTTTTCTTCTTCTTTTTTTTTTTTTTGGCATCTTAGATGATTTAGAAGAATCAATCTCTTGCTCAACTTTCACTTTAACCAGAACCTACTGTATTTTCACATAAAAAGAAAAAGAGAGGAAAATGACTAACAACAGGTATACAAACTCATGCAGAAGATATAACCAATCAATAATAGAAGAATACCTTGAAGAAAACCAGGCATAAGAAGCAAAGCATAACAAGCAAGGCCAACTAATCTTGAGATCCATCGGTAGCCTACCCTGAATGAAAATTTATGATTAAAACAATATACAAAATAATCAAGTGAAAAGCTATGTAAATAAGTTCAAGGACAATAAAAAATATAACAAAAAAGAGGTAAAAATTTTAATTATTTATGCTGTTCGTTAATTCCAACAAATTGTCAACAAAATAAAGCATGAACATGCACCAAACAAATTTGACAAGAACCAAGCTCAAAATATGGCAGAAAGGTTCACAATAAAAATAAATTATATTCAGCGTAAATTTTATCCTTTTCTTATTTTGAAATTCAATTTAATTAAAAATAATAACTATAATACAAATTAGGCAAAATAACCTAAATTTGACTCGACTTTTGAATTACACACACATGTATAATGAACTCGAATCTGAGTTTGAAACCCAAAACGACCTAAATGCAAAACAACTTGGAACCAAAATGATCCAAATCCAAAACAACTTGGAACCAAAATGATCCAAATCCAGATTAAAGCCTCCCCCCCCCCCCCCCCCACACCACACACAAACACTAAATCAAGATTACCTAAACCCCAAATGAGTCTGAAATTTTCGAACCCAAACTGGAATCACTCAATTGTCACCTCTTAATATGAATCAAACAATATCTGAAAACTTAAGTGGTTAACTTTTGAAATAATTAATCGCCAACATGGAGCCCATTAACTCTATCCATTTATAAATGCCAATATCTTTTACCTTATGGAAAGTAATCAACTACCAAAAACCACCTGCTTCAATCCTCTTGACGTGGAATTAATATTCAGGAGGCAATGGGATCAAAGTTTGATTTCAACTAAATTTCTGACAATTCAGAAAACAATTAATCATGCCAGTTCTCCCTTTCATGATCAAGAAATCATAGAGAAACTTATTCCATAAAAACATAATCGCAAAATATTACTACGGTTCCTTCCGTTTTTTGATTTTGCTACATGCATTTTGTTTCCAGAATTAAAAAGCAAGAAATTCTTTCACATTAAAAGCAAATAATAAGTTTTAAGAATCAAAACATAAAACCGCGACTTTTTTTGTAGAACAAAGTAATTTTTTAATGAATTTTTTAGAAAATGAAAACATATTCAAGTATTTCCTAAGCAACCATTCAGAAAAACAATAATTCTCTTTGCTTCTCTTCTTTCCTGTGACTGTTCTGGCAACCAAACACAGCCTATCGACTAATAGTAAACTAAATAAAAGAAAAGAAAAGAAAAATACACTCGATTTCCATAAAAAGCGCCACTTCCTCCATAATTCAAATGTAAACATCAGACAATTAAAAATATTGGAATACGCAGACAAATACGTATACGTATGCATGTATAATATACCCGAGATATCGGAGGAGAGTGAAGCTAAGCCTTGTCACCAGATAAGTTTCAGCGGCCGCGTGCCCGATTTCATGGCTAAACGACGGCTGCCGCCCCATCCGAGCAGGCTTCCGGCGGAGATGCAGCTGGTCGTGTTTGCTGGAGGTCCCAAAGGGGGAACTCAGGAACCTGTAAATCAAGCACCTAACATCCAAATCAAGCGGACTTTCACTTCCGCCACGTGGACGTTGGTGATGCACCGGCGGTGACAATGACGTCATCGCCGGCCCTCCAAAACCTGCATGCGGATCTGAGATTGCGAGTGGGTGGGATTTCCCTTGTTTCCAAAGCGGGAATCTTTGCCTTTGTTTATTGCCTGCCTGCCTGCCTGCCTGCCTGGTTGAATTAGCGTTTGCGCTTGTTATTCTTTTGGTTTATATTCTTTTGCGCCTTGGGTTGTGTGTAACGAATACATATTTCCTGCCTGCGAACTTGGCTAACCGTTCATGTTTCGCCACGTGGCCAACATAGGGTGTTAGTGGGGTCCACCTTAGAAGACCCTAGGAGGATGGGAACCCATGCTTCACGAACACCCTGGGTTTGCTATATTTTGGCGCGTAAAGTTCGTTCTTGGTCGACGTTTCTTGCCCTTTTCGGAAACCAAGAAAAATGAACTTGGATCAGTTTGTTTTTCACACAAATAAGCAAGGGTACTGGGCCAGCTGCCCCGCCCTTCCGTGCTACAACTTTCACGATATGAGTGAGTAAATGGGTAGGATGTTTGTTTTGATTTATTTAAAAATTAAATAGATTACATTTTTTAAAAAAATTAATTAAATATAAAAAATAAATCAATCAAATATAAAATTAGTTCAATCAATTTAATTTTGTATCAATGTATTAAAATTTCATAATTTTTTAAAAAAATTTATAACATTAAAATATATAAACTTTATCTATAATTATAAAATATATAAAAAATTTAAACATAAAGAAAACATATTTTTATTTTTTCACTCACATTTGTTAAAGCCTTGGTTTACTTTGCATCCACGCATAAGTTCGAGTCCTAATATCAATAAAAGTTTAAATATTTTATACTTTATTAATAATTGAATAATTATTAATAATTATAAACTTTAATATATTTATATTAAACTTTATTATATAATGAATAATTATTAATAATAATATCTTTAAACATCCATACTGTATTTGACACTAATGTATAATATAATACATTTAATATTATGAAATTATAAACAAAACCAATATTATTTTGTTCTTTATTTATAATATATTGTTTATTAATTTTTAACTAAATTTATTATTTTGTAAAATATTAATTACTTATTTATAATAAGAATTAGTAATATGTTAATTTTATATAGTATATATTTATATGTTTTACTTTATTATATATATATGAAATTAATAACGCAATTTATATGTTATAATGTTTTATATTAAAAATTTTAGAAAAAATAACTAATTATAAACAATATGTTACAAAAATAAAAAAGATAACTAATAACATTATTAAGTATAATTATATACATAAAGTTTATTATAAGTTATAATAATGTTTATGCACAAATTAATAATATGTATATATAATATATTACTTTATTATATACATGAAATTAATTACACAACTTATATTTTAAAATGTTTTAATTTTTATAACAAGGTTTGTGTAAATAATAACTAATTATAAATAATATTTCATAAAAATTAAGTTATTAAGTATAATCATATAAATAAAGTCTAATATAAGTTATAATAATGCTTATGTATAAATTAAATAAATGTATATGTATATGTATAATATATTACTTTATTATATATATAATTAATGACACAACTTATATATTATAATTTTTATATCAAAGTTTATGTAAATAATAACTAATTATAAAAAATATGTTATAGAAACTAAAGTGATAACTAATAAAATTATTAAGTGTAATCATATAAATAAAGTATAATATAAGTTATAGTAATATTTATATATAAATTAAATATATGTATATATATAATATATTTATATAATTATATATATTCATAACATTTTATATTACAAAATATTACAAAAGTATAATAATTATAATATATTAATATGTATAATATTTACTGTTATAATATTAACATATAAATTATATTATTTAAAATATATAACTTGTAATTTCATATTAATATAAATTTATAAATAAAAATATATATAGTTAATATTAAATTGTTACAAATTGTGATTTGTACACGTATATATAATAAACTAATATGTTTTAAAAATATTATTAATTAAGTTTACTATCAAATTTTCTTAATATATATAAATATTATATATATATTAATATATAAAAAATTAATTTAATTTTTTTAGTCGATTGGTTCAAAAATTTTAAAATCAAGAACTGAAAAAAAAAACAATTGAATCAAACATTTCAGAGCAATCAACCCAATAGACTAATTAAACAGAATTATTTTATCCAAATTACATTTGATTTTGGTGGATAATTGGTCTAATTTGATTTTGCTCAGCCCTAACTAATATTTATATCTAAGCTAAATTATTTCATATAGAAATAAAATATACATAAATTACTTTTTTAAGAGAATAAATTCTTTTATTTTAGAGTGTGTTTTATCCGATTCAAGTGTTTGTAAGGACAATTGTTCTGAAAGGACTGTAAAGAGAAGTTAAAATAATATTTGACAAAGTTAAAGTGTTGTAAGATATAAAACATTATATTTTAATAAATAAAAGTAAAAAAATCAACTTTATTAAATAAAATCATAAGTTTTATAAGGCAAGAAATAAAAAAAGTAATGTAATTTATATCAATTAAAAACATTTAAATAAATTAAATGAAGAGAAACAAATTGAACCAAATAAAATAGATGAATGTGGAAAATATAAATTTCTTTTATGATTTTAAGAATTATTGAAGGATAAAATGAAAATATAAAAAAATTAAATACTTATTATTACACAATAAGCCTTTTTGATTTATAGTTTCGTTTATTAAAATTGATTTCCCGTATAAGTTAAAATTTTGAAAGCCAAACACCTTTTTTTTTCCTTCTGCAGTAAAAGAATTTTTTTTTTTTATAAAGATGTCAAACTCCCCCTTAATGATGGAAAAAGAAATAAATTATTCCCCAATTGAATGTGATTTCTAATCCGTTGGTGCAAATAATTGTTTCGTGATTTAAATTAAATATTAAAGTAATTAGATCCAGTATCCTATTACTTGCAATAAATAAATGTTCATTATTTTAGTGTTTCAATATCATTTCCATTTGTAAGTTGTTTAAGCTTAATTATTAGATTTAATAATTAAGAAAAATAAATATATTCTTTTAATTGTATCTAATGAACAAATTTATTTAAATATAAAAAAAATCTAAACATGTTTATTCAAAAAGAACATTTGAATGTTAAGAAAAATGAAAGAGAATTATAAGATAAAAAAGATTTATTTATCTTTATTCTATTATATTGCATTGCATAAACTTTGTTTAATTGTAAATGAAAAGTAAAAATCTTTGTTTACTAAATTAATTTTGTATACACAAGTTTTAAATTGGAAATCAACTTTGTCATTAGGTTGCCCTAGCCCTATATAATAAAATTATATTTATATGTTCCACTCCATTTGAATTTGAATCGGCTTGGTCTTCAGTGACTGGATTCAAAATATATTATATTATATTTAATAAAATAATATGTATTTTTTTAATTAATTTTTTAAGTTTATAATATATTTCAAATATTAACCTAATGAATCAGGTGAGGTTAAGATTTACGCTTAACTTTGTTGAGCAGCTAGCCTCACCCGGTTGAATACATGAGAACCTTTACTTTTTTTTGTTTTGCTAAAGTAAAATGGGCAGACACGCTCCAAATGGATATATGATGATAAGATTTGGCTTACGTCTCATCAGGATTTTATATTTAGTAATGATAGGAATTGAACAAGTCGCTTGTCTTTTATAAAACGGGAAATATGTCGCTCACCTTGTTGTCTTCCCAAGATTCCAAGTTTTTGTACATTGCTTCCGTTCACTTTTTCCATGCCAGTTATTGTTGCCGCCACACAACTCAAACACCCATATGTTCAAGGGTCTCACTTCCAACCATATCAACTCCAAAAGGCAAAGACTAAGAATACGAGGTTATTTCCCGAATAAGGTTTCATCACATTGAAGACATCCATGATTACATAACGCGCAATCTAGCCAACAAAGAAGTAAAATTCCATTGTATACGACTTCAGAGCTTTAAAGCATTATTAAGAGCATATAATCCAACAAAAAAAAAAATTAATGATTAACACAAGTCTAGTAAGGTGGAGACGAATGAGAGAAAAACAAATAGGGCTGTAATTAGTTGAACAATTTAACCACCTACCGTCAAGATGGCTGCTTCATTTATCTCATATCAGTTTTTCTACTAAAAGGAGATGCAAACTACACCCCATGTAGAACTATTCATCTTCACCTATATAAATCCTCCACTTTTCACTTCTATCTGAACCACCATCGTTGAATAGCTGAGACCGGCGTGTTCAAAAATGGTGCATAACGATGGACAAGAGGACTAACTATCCTCCCAATCTTTGCCCACACACTCTGATGGTAACCAGCAGTAACCGGTGCATGGTACATAAGCTTCAATAGCTGTGATTGAGAGAAAAAAAGGACAAAGGATTTAGACTAATTCATTTGTCAACGAATAATCAATCTAACCCAATGACCCATACTCTTTTTTAGAGGTGGAAAACGGGGTGTTTGCTGCACAAAATACACTGTTACAGATGCATTTCGAGGGTTCATAGAGATTTAAGGATGCACAAGTATTTCATATTTAATATTTTCTTCCTAATAATGTAAAGAACATGGTCCTTATCAACAAAGTGACAGTTCCATGACACGAAATTACTCACATAAATTGTCCATTTGTCACAATAAGAAAAAGGAAAAGAAAGAAAAGTAAAATGGCAAGAGACAAAAACAGGGACCAAGGGGACTAGGAAGGGAAAGGACGTTTCTGAATATCAATCAAAGAAGAAACATCAAATATCCATTCCTTATATTATGACATGCAGTTAGAAGAAAAACATAAAAACAAAATAAATAAATAAATCCAAAATATTTATATACAAAATTGTATTAAATGAAAATGGAAAAATCAAGAGAAAAATTAGTAACATTCTTTTTAATTCCAAATAATTTTTTAAAATAAAAAAATCATATGAGAAAACCCTAAACCATAGTTTCCAAAATAATGCAAATAAAATGCATAAAAACCATATAATACATGGAGAAAACATTAACTAAAAAATAAAAGAAGACCATAGGATTAATAAGTATCTTAGTTTTAAGACATCCATTCCAACACTTTTTTTTATTTTTTTTATAATATGTAAACTTGGTTCTATACCATCCTATCATACCATTCAGACTATCAATAAACAGAAAGCCAAAACATTAAAAACAAAAAATCAAGTTACAGATGAAAGAAGCATTACAGACCTGCCAGTACATGAAAGTTTGTATAATATTGCGTTGCCACCTACAAAATTTAATATACAGTTTCAGCAAATTAGAAAAGCAGGAGAAGGTGGAATGTATTGGCTTGAAGGGGAACATAACCAAAAAAGAAAAGATATTAACAACTGACGAGAACAAGGACATCATTAGAAGGAAGCCAAGTCCAATCTCAGCATGTGAAGAGAGTATGCTCAGGGTAGTGGTGTTTGATTCTACCCACACACAAGGATCTTCCAAATACTTCCTGTTTAAACAAAGAAGATAGTATTAATAAAGGAAAAGACAAAGAGGCCTGTAAGTATAGACATGTACATGCACACACAGACATGATTTTCATTTCACCCATGTTTAAGGTAACATCAAAGATTGTTATAGATCAAATTGAACTACTGTTCTTATGAGGAATCAGTTAAGGTGAAAAACAGGATAAGCACTTCTCTGTTTATTACCTCCTATTTAGAATTAACATTCACAGAGAAAGTAAGTTCTCTTTATGCTACCATCATACCATCATCTTACCTGAGGCATGTGATGTTGGGATTCACTTCTCACCTCAAACTAAAGTGGCACAATAAAACTACCATAAATGTGTATTACTAAGTAATAAGGCTAATAGGCCACCAAGGTCTATACACCCAGGGGTGGAAAGACAAGTTGAGGCACTAAGAGGTTCTAGATTCAAATCTCCCCACCCTGTCAATGCAAGAGTATGTTTAACATTAAAACGGAAAAAGAAAATGATAAAAATAATGGTCATAACATATAATATACTCATAAACAGAACAAGAACAATAGCAATAGCAGCTATAACAAGATTTTTGTCCATCTGCAAGTTAAGCCTTTCCATATGAAGAACATCATCAGCTAATGTAACTGAATTTCTTTTAGCAAACATTAACAGTCAAATTACATAATTAATTAAAAAAAGTGAAAAACAAGGAACAATCATGCTAATCAACTAAACTTAAAACTAAATATCAGCACACCGTCATAATGCTGATGCTCTACACATATGAGTAAAGATCTACCTGTACAAGGTAGAACGATTGAAATTACGCCTCAAGAATTTTGCAACATGTTCAAGTGTTCGGCATAAAATGGGAATCAAAGCAACTGCAGTGAAAATCCATATCAATTTTCATACTACATAACAAAGAGAATTCAGCAACATAGATCAAGAATAACGAGAGGAGCAGAAACGGTGAAAAAGTTTTAGGGGCAGTGGAGTGCTAACATTTAAGGCAAAGATGTGAAGTGACAAATGTAAGACAGTAGATAAAGTAGATAAAATCTTTGGTTGCAATTATTGACTGAAAATACACTTGAACAGCCTGCAAATTCCATGCCCTTGGTCTCTGCACAAAATATAGAAAAGATTCAGCAAAAGAACCACAATATACTAAATCAAATGAATGGAAGTCGGTGGAAGTATGGTTTACCCCATATAGTGCATACAAAGAGTATAGAGAGGAACAAGCAGTGCCCATAAAGGACAGCCGATAAGCCCTGTTTGAGAGACTTCTAGGCACAAGTGGAAAGATGGCAAGCACAGCCACAATAAACACCTGCAAGAAATAATGTAAGCAAAATATCTAAACAAACTGTGGAGTGAATAGTGAAATATGGGCAGCAAAAGAAAGATAGCTTAAGTTACTAGATGTCAAACTGGTTTAATATTACATATCATAATTACATTAACAGTCAATCAGCTCTTCAACCCCATGGTTTGTCTCTTTGCAGAGTGCAAGAATATAGAAGGAAACAAAATGCATACCTTACTCATTTTTAAAACAAAATAAGATAAGAATCAGTTTCTACCATGCAAATACATGCGTGAACTTTAACATACAAAAGAAAAGGGGGGGTGGGAGAGGCGAGCAGGGGACTATACCCAAGCATTGACAGAAAATTGTATTGTTTGCCGATCCCAGCGCACAGAAGTTGGACTTGAACCTGCAGCAGCTGATGTCCCTGAACTTCTAGCGGTTGAGCCTACGTCACATTTAGGATTGAGTGCAATGAATGAAATGAAATCCTTAATGAGGAAGGAAAGATACACAAAATTCTATAAGCTTTATGTTATTTATTGCAACTTTTAGTTTCTTTGTCTAACCTCAGTTGCAGAAGCAAGGACTTTTTACCTGCATTGCGTGGTCGAGCTTGATCATTAGCTGCCGCTGAAGAGGCTGAGGATGAAGCAGATGATTTTGCTGATTGAGATGGTGAGCTGGAAGCCATAGCCTCTACCACAAGATCAGGATCCTGTTCACAAAACATATTGAGTTGACCATCGAACAATACCAGAAAATTATTGAAAATGCAAAGTACTAAAATTTGATAGGCATTCATGTAGCTATAAAGGTCTGTGTAATTGCAAGAACTTGCATGTAAGCAACATTAACAGATAAGAAAAGTTCCATCCAAGAGAAATAGCACCTGCATTACATATGATTTTTTGTAAAGTACCTAGACCATTTTAACATATACTAATCAAGACTATATTCATTTATTGCTTTTAGGACTTGCTTTCTGTTTTAAAAAGCCAAAAGCAGAAAATGAGTGTTCATGTAAAAACCAAATGGATATAAATATAAAGAATTAAAAATAGAGGCACTTGGGCTTAGCTCAAGTGGTAACAATAGGTGGTGGTTGCATAGGGATCCTAGATTTAGGAAGTTGTGCTCCCTCTTTTTCTTTTTCTTTCTTTTTTGGATAAGTAGGTCATGCTCCTTCCTATACCAAAATAACAATAATAATAATAATAATAATAATAATAATAATTGAAAACATATAGATAACGGGATACGAGAAAACATAAGTTTTACAGTTACATGTAATCGTTATGTTTAAATTGGTTGACTTTTTTAGTCATTTTCTTTCTTAAAAAAAATATTTCCCCTCAATCTATATGCTTTTAATTTATAACTAAATTTTAGGTCTTGCTTATTTGTTGCTACTACTACTTGCTTTTTTACTTTTGGAACAAGAAGGCAAATGTGCACTTGGAAGCAAAAACGAATAATATAACAAAGAATTAAAACTGTAATTTTGAAAACCAAAATGCATAGTTTACTTTTATATAGAATAATTATGTTAGAATTGGTGTTCTACTTTACTCAATTGTTTGTTTTTAGCAGCCTTTTTTAAAAAAAAAAAAAGGTAAACAACAAAAAGCAACTAGCAAAAAAAAAAAAAAAAAAAAAAAAAAAAAAAAAAAAAACTAGCAAAAGAAACAAACAAAATGTAATGCCAAAAGTTCTTTAAACTTATTAGAGCTTCTTGAACAGAAGAAACAAGCAAATCGATCTTAAATGAAGTTTGCACCAATACAAATGCATTTAATAACAGGCATCCAATGTGAAATTAAAAACATTCCAGAATGCTACAGTGCCTAAAAGGGGATGAAAATAGAATGCAAACTACACTAACCCAGATGAAAGCCTATATATCCTGATTCCAGTAACAAAAAGTCAATGTCAGTAAAACAACAATAATAAAAGTGGATGAGATAAAAAAGAAAAAAGACTGCCATATGTTAGAAAATAGAACACATAAGTCATAAGATTAAACAAACAAAATTTAAACAATAGAATTAAAACACAAAACAAATTACCTTAGTGATATAAAGATTAGTGAACAGTGTCCTACTCTTTCTCATCTTTTATTTGCTGATAACTCTTTCTGTTTCCTTAATGCTAACACTTTAAATTGTCAAGTTATTCAAGATTATTGTCCAGCATCAGGGCACATTTTGAACTTGGAGTAGTCAAACTTTGTCTTAAGCTCCAATAATCCAGATCAAGTTCAAAAAGTGATCAGAGGATGTCTTAAGGTTAAGTAGTTCCAAATCCTAGAAGTTGAGCAAATCATCATTTGAGGGCAAAACAAAGTGTGAAGCAATGGCCTTTTCTGAAGGACAAAGTGATAGGTAAGCGTCAAAGCTCTAAACAGCAGAAACTATCTCAAGAAGAAAGGAAGGTAGTAATCAAAGCAGTGGCCTTGCCATCCCTACCTATAGATGGCTTGTTCAATTTACCAAAGAAACTGTTTGAAGAGATTAATTCAGCAATGGCCAAATCCTGATGGAGTCAGAAAGAGAGTGAAGAATCACTGGCAAAGCTGGCAGAAGCAAAAATGGAAAATAGTAAAGGGGGTATCAGGCATGGGCTTTAAAGAGTTGGGTCTTTTTAACAACACCATATTGGCTAATCATTGCTGGAGGATGTTGAAGAATCTAAATGCTCTTTGGGTTCAAACGTTAAAAGGAAATTATTTTCCTCAAAAATCTCTAAAGGATGCAACAAAAGGGGTGATAGCATCTTCGACTTCAAGTAACATTTCGGAAGGAAGAGATGTTTCCAAAGAGAAGCTAATCAGGCAAGTGATGGATGGGAAGGACAAAAAATTATGGTGAGATAAATCGATACCAAATTATGGACAAAAAAGGTTAATTAGTCTTACCTGATCAAGCTAGCTCTCAACTGCTAAAGGTAGCAAAACTAATTAAGAAAGAGCAAGGAAATTGGGATATGTCTGATATTGATGGTTGGATTCCCTTGAAGGCAAAAAAGGCTATTGAACCAATTCCATTATGTCAGTAGAAGGTTAGCATACAATCATGCGGGCTTTTGAGGACAAGGGCAAATATACGTAAAATCCCAAAATTAAAAGTTCACAAATAAGATATGAAAAAACCCAGATGGGGAATTCCAATTGCCAATCCCAACATTCTCGAACAAACCAACATATAAAAAAAAAGCCCTACATGGGATTACAAATTCCTCTGTCAATCAGCGTAAAAACGCATAAAAGACAACCCAGAGTCAAATTCCTAGAGAAACAAAACCCAGATGGATAATCAAGTTACCAAAGCATAAATTTGTTAAAATTATTTTAAAGAAAAAAAAGAAACGTACGATATAGCGTTGGTAGAACTTGCGCTTGAAGTGATCAATAACATCAGAGCGAGAGGCCATGTGAGGAGGAATCAAGATATTGGACCAATAATCTGCCCATCTCGGATCGTTCTCGTAATCGTATGCCGCCGCAGCTATTCTCTTCAGTTTCTGCGGATCTTCTCTCTCTTCTCCCATTTTTCTTTTCTTTTCTTTTCTTTTGTTCCCAAAGACAAAGAGGTTTCTATCCCTGGATCGCTTAAGAAAGCAGATGAAGAGACAGAAATGTACTCTTTACTACAAGCAGTTATAACTTGGCTCTCTTGGTTGCACTCGGAGTCTTCCTTCCCCTTGAGGAAGCCGAAACGACTTAGTTTTAAGTTAGTTTTAAGTGTGGTCTAAAATTGTTTTGGTAAATTACATTAAAAACCGTAATCAATAGGAGTGACTGAAGAGTGCCATGGTGAATTCAGCTCTTCTGATAGTATAACCTTTTAATCATCAATTACATGCTTCAGATTCATTATTTATGGGTTTTATAAATTGTGATGATAAATATATTAAAAAGGTAATGACATGAAGAAAACAAAGAGTCATGCATATGTCACGCTCTTGGCAATTATGGGTTTGCTTGGCTTAATTATCTTAGTTTATTGAAATGTGTATGTGTAAGTTTACCTTTGCAAATTCAACAGGTTAAGTCTTATTATCTTGAAGCACGCTAGCGAGGGCATCTCAGTCTAACATGCTCTCCTTCAGTAGTCTTACTACCTAGAAATGTATTTCTTCTAGCTTTTGTGCCAGAAGCCTTGGGAATACCCTTTTCAGACAATATCATCTCTTGGGGTCCATAAGGGAAATCTTACTGTTCGCTGAGAATAAAAGAAGGGAAAGCAACCCTTCTACTTAGGTCATTCAATGCAATCTTTCAAAACACTATTGTCATATTATTACCAAAGTTATGACAGTTAGTAATATTTATATTATTGGCGACAATTCATAAGCTTATTTTGTTTGATTAACCCTTCTTGGCCTGCAAATGAAGCAGCTGGTACATTGACCAAATGGTGAATTGATGTAATTAGTGGTCAAAGTTTTATGTTCATTTTTATCCAAGGATGTTAAGTTTGTAGTGGGAAGCAGCTCCTCTATGGCCCCTTACATTGCCTTGGTTGTATCGACCTGGCATAGGAAGGCGGCGATACCAGGAACAGATAATTCAGATCGATTACAGCAATGCTTGACAGCATGCTGACAATGTCATGACACGACGTTCTTCACTGTTTATTTAATAAATATTCTTGAAAGTTGCATTGATGATCATAGCTTTTGCTGCACTGCCTCAAAGCATTCTAGTGACTCGTCCACGTTCCCTTGAATGAGAGCTGGGAGAGTGGTCACGGGCTCTTTAAGTTCTCTCTCTCTCCCCAGTTGAATTAGTGGTGAAAGGGAAATTCCAACAAAATGTTGCAACAATGAGGTTTCAACTTTTACAAGACAACCGTTGAGAGGCCTGAAATAAGAGGGTGGCGAGCTTTGAATTGCTAATTTTGCTTGGAATTTCTTCACCTTCATCTTCTGATAAGAGTTCATGTCTTTCTCCTGACAACAAACCATTCATCTTCAGCCCATTTTCCAGCTCAATGGCCTCATTTAATCTTCTTACTACTCTTTCAAAGCAAAAATATCGTCCAGAAGCCCCATAATCCATGGCTTCATAAACATGGACATGCGCTTCAGCCACTTTCTTCACATCTGAAATTGCTAAGTAGCCTTGTTGTAGCATGATCTGGCCTCCTGTGTACCAAATATAGCCGTGGTAACTTAATTAATACACAATAAAAATATAGACTCAAAGCAAGGCAGATGTTTAAATGCCATATTTTGCACAATTTTGAGCTTTATGTAGTTGTAAATGTTCGATTACTGTATGCACCTTTAAGGTATGGTATAGAAGTTTCTTTGTGAGCATTTGGAAATGTGGGAGCCATGAGAAGACCAGGGCATACAGTAACAAGTTTTACATTTAGTTCTCTTGCCTTCAGCCAGGCAACTTTCTCAGCCTTGGTGTTGCCCAAAGCAAGCCAGAGCTGTTAGCCAAAACAAAGAATACCGTAAGTATTTGGAGCTCAGGACTAAATTTAGAACTGTAGAACAAGAAGCAAAATGGTAATCTAAAAAGGATGAAGCTTCCTTCAATTGTAATTCAAGGGGGGCGGGGGGGGGGGAAGGATTCTCCAAAAAGAGATGCTAGGAAGAAGACAGGAAATAGCAGACATAAATGTGAGATAAGATATACGGTTCCAATACATGTTTAGATAAGAGGGTTCAGGATGTAACCGGGTAAGCGTAGTTCTAGTGGTAGTCCCAATGACAGAGAAATGAAGTACCTTATTTTCTCTGCAAAATTCCTCACTGCTCCAACAGCTCTCATCAATGGTCCTATCTATATTGTCGTTTCTCCAAATAGATGCTAGAAGAGAAGATGTGAAGATACACCTCTTTATGTAGGCTGCCTTAGCACAAGCTTTCATGACATTCCTTGCCCCTTCAGTCTCAAGAAATGCCATTTGTTCCTGAAATCATCAAGCAAAGTTGTCAGTTGCACAAATTACCAAAAGCAAAGAAAGCCACAAAGCTACTTGCTAGAAAATCACATGCAGCAGATGTTGCTGCTGCAATCCCATTGTGAAGGAAAACCAGCATTAATCTATGCATGTGGTAAAGTTTTTTCTCGTTGTGCATTTTCAGTTACCATTGAGTAGTCGATATGTTCTTGTCGCTAATACTAATACAATGCTGCCATCTTCCTAATAGCATAACCTCTCCCGAAGATTGCTATGCCCATTAATTTGGAACACCAAGCACGGAAAGCTGATGTCACTATATTAGCCTTAACTTGCTAAGAAGAATTTCTAGGCCACTCTCAGGAATCAATATCAGGAGTCAACCACTTGTTCTTCATTTTCAGATTAAACATAATTGGACATTAGTTCTGCATAAATCAAGAATTCTTCTTGGCAAGTTGGCGGTAAGAAGACTAGGTGAACTGAAATATAGTGGTCCAGTTTTAAGTAGTGAAAACACAAAATAAACTTACCGAATAACCAGAGATCCCATGTGGATCAATGAAGGAGGATGTATGAAAAACAGCATGGCAGCCTCTAAAAGCATCACAGAGACTTTCTGAATCTTCTATCTTTGCTACCACCACACTTTCCAATAGATTTAACTCTTCCACCCCCATCAGATCTTTCACATCTTCAAATTCCGCTGTTCAATGGAAAAACAAAGCTGGTTTGCAGAAGAACATCATAGTTGTAACAATATTTAACTAAGAAAATAAACATGCCATAAATTAGCTAGGGGTCCTCCAAAATATTGACATGATGTAGGTCATTGGAGTAAAGAGACGGTTTCAAACTGAACTGGTCATTGGAGTAAAGGATGTCAGACTTTTCTTTTCCTTTTCTTCTTCTCTGCTTTCGTCTCAAATGGCAGCCAGAACATATGAAAGGAACATAATGAAGTGATGCATTCAGAAAACCTCGACCATGGTATCTATTTTCAAAGTCCAATATTAGGAAGGTACAAGGGAAATTCTTTTGCAGGGATATAAACTGAAAATTGCAATAACTTGAATCGTTTATTTTGTTCTGAGCGCATATCAATCCGCTCAACAAGGGCTGGTTCCCATGTTACAAATTCAACAGTTTCTGCAACCATGGATGTTTACTGACTGCTTCAGGAGTCAGGGCTTGTGAGCCACTCTATTGACTAGAAAAATCTAAACATATTTGCAATTTCGGAAACAGGAAAAAGAAGAATTGGTATAAAGAACCTATATAAAATCCATTTCCTCCTGCAACTGTGTTTTATTGCTTGCAGAAAAAAAAAATTAACATACTTTGACTAATTACCTTCATGTTGAATGGTGACTCGAACAAGGTAACCACGAGCCAATAGCTCTTTCACAATGCAAGAACCTAAGTAAGAGTTCCCACTAGTCACACATATCAGTTTCTTCTCTCTTGCACTCAAACTAGAACTAAAAATATTCCCGACACACTTTTGCTCCTTTCCTAAAACAGGCACCAAGAATGGTTTTGGAACCGCTACTTCTTTCATCTCTCTGTCTCTCTGTCTCTCTGTCTCTCTCTAACAAGGCCTGAACTTTATATCTGAGGGGGCTGCTGCAGGGTAGATGGAGAATATTAGTTGGAAAAGCACGAGGGTGGTAAGTGCAGTCCCCACACAGTCAAGGCACATTTGTCTTTCGCAAATTGTATAGTTCATTGATGTGACACTTGGCCCCATGCAAGTCGGCCTACGAATTAATTCCAAGGACGTTCACAACTTCCAAGTTAATTCACATGCTGTTGTAGGACAAGATGTCTAGAATGCAATGATAGAACTTGTGTGCAGGACGCCAGAGACAAGGTTTTTATTCCACCGAGTCGTTAACAGGTAAGAGATAATTGATGAGATTAGAGAATGATGAGGTTGATTTAAATACCAAGATAAGGTTTAACAGGTTAACTTGTGGCTACCATGCACTTAATCAAGTCGTAGGCCCGCAACCAATTGAACAACAGTGTCAACCTTTAGACTGGTAGGGATGCATAAATCAGATAACAATGAAGCGCACATCTAAAATCGGGGGCAGGTCGCCATCTGTGTTTTAATCTAAGAACCAATCTAGGAACAGGTCACCATCTGGGCTGTCATCTCCTTTTTGCTTCTTAAATTAACTCCTATGAGCGAGAATAAAGACCTTCCGCAACAAGCTTGGCGACTGTTGCTACTGTCGCAGCAAACAAGTCCAAATCCCAGACAGGCATGGCAAAACAAAAGTTGTTTTCCCATGACCCAAAGGGCATGGCTTTTCAAACGACGGTATGAACGCATGTAAATTCATGGACAATCAGTTTCTTATCACGGTTCTTGTCTTCAATAATTTGATGAGTGGGAATCTTAATGTTCAGTTCTCATCACCTATTATAATCCTATATATGGTAAGGCAGTAAAATTTGCTGGGAATTAAGATTAAAAGGTAGTAATAACTTACATATTAAACAAATGCTATTACAGTTTTTCTTTTCATTTCCCCATGTGAAAAACAAAATTCATGAATCATGAGTAATAAATGAGAAAAAGAAACTTACATTGAATTAATAAATATCAATACAAAGAAAAGATGTATGAATGAATCTAAATCATAGAAAATACAAGCACAGGCATTCTTACAAGAAAATCAGGTAACCTTCTTTTCTTTTCCTTTTTTTTTTTTTTCAAAACTCATGTGAGCTAGGAGTGAAAAAAGGGTTAAAAAGGAACAAAATGCACAATATTACACATAAAGTGAGCAGCAAGACCATTCCATGATCTCGGTCTCAAATCTCATCCAAAATTGAGAGGAACAGGCATCCCCTCTACACTTTGATGCAATTACACTCTTGAGTCATAGGGTTCAATTCGCTTATGATGGTAAGCATTGAACTCATCCGTTTTGCTTTACATCCAAGATGCATTTAAGGCATCAGCGTGCTACGCTCCCTGTGCTCTCGACCCCAGCTACTCTGATTCCCATAATCTCGACTCCTCCAGCTACCCTGACTACCATCTTCTTGACTTCTCCAACTGTTCTGGCTGTGATTAAAGAAACTAGAGCTATATTCTTGACTGCCAAATGCTAACCTCTGAAACATTCTAATTTGTGCAGATTGTTGTGCTGAATCAAAAACTTCACTTTGGCCAGGTTTCATTCCATTTGTGAGATCTGATGACTCATCCAATGAGTCTAGAGCTCTCACCACCTAAGATTTGAATGTCAAAAAATCCATGTGTAAGCCAAACATGTTAGTATAGAAATTTCCAAATTACTCAAAACATATTTACCTGACTCATTCTTGGCCTTTTAGCAGCTGAATGTCGCACACAAGCTGCAGCTGCCTCAATCATTCGAAACATTTCATGTGCCACATAGTTTTTTTCCAGCCTTGGATCCACCAACTCTTCAAATTCTTGATGTTCAATTGCTTCAGCAAGCAATGGCCGAGCCTGAGTAACAAGTTTGAATCATATTAAACTGTTGGGTATTGGAACATTGCCACAGGTTCCATTACATAGGATATGAATGGTTGACATTGTAACAATTTGGTTTAGTATATTTTGGAATTTTTTGTGCAACACTGCAATGGATTTGGGTTTTTTTAGTTTTATTCAGAAGAAAATCAAATTCTTAAAGATTTGACCAGTATAAGATTTTAAACTTAAGGCAACACCAAATCTTATGAAGAAGTCGGACCAAAAGGCATGTTAAAGCAGGCACAAATTACTAACAACACAAGACATAGCTGCATAACCTTACCCATTCAACCAGGCTCTCATCACCTAGGGGCTGAGAACCATCAACAGGCTTGCGTCCGGTAATTAACTCCAAGAGCACAACGCCAAAGGAATAAACATCAGATTTTTCAGTTAACTTGCCACTTGTTGCATACTCTGGAGCCATATATCTATAAAAGAACAATTTCATTTATCAGAACAGCTGAATATGATATTTGATTATCACACATACATGTTTGCAGAGCAAATAAAAGGGAAAAAAATGCAGTACACATCTAAAAATTATAGGATATAAAAAGCCTTTAAACCTCAACTATGTGCTTTTAATAGATCAAAGTAATAATATGCAAATATAATATAGACCTCAACTGCTAGCTTACAACAAAAAGTACAAAATCTTTTGTTATGCTTATGCAACAAAGAAGAAACAGAATTATGCATAAGCACATGAAAGCTTAATTCTACTAGATATATCACAAACCAGCATATTAAGTTATCTTACCCAAAAGTTCCCATCACACGTGTGGTTACATGGGTATTTGAATCCAAAGCTAACTTCGCAAGCCCAAAATCCGAAACCTGTAAGCAGCAACATGAATTGTTAGACAGAAAGTTAGAGTGGCAAAAGGAAATTAAAATAAAAAAATTATATAGTTAGTAAAATTATAATGGTAAGAAATGTTAATAACTCTACAAATTACAGCAGAAATTCTAATAGTTCACAAAAGATGATAAGACATTCATAAGCATTGTCAAAATACCCCAAAGCAATTCAAGATCAAAATAACAGTGCACACAAATGTTTAGACTGTAGAAATGGCATACCTGAGCCTCAAAATTGCTGTCAAGAAGAATGTTTGATGACTTAATATCCCTGTGAATGATGCGAGGATGGCCTGATCGAAGCAAAATATTTATAAAAAATGTTGCATTAGAAGTTAGAATGGAAACTGAGGGTTAGGATAGGTATGATTTCAAGTAGATATTACTTTATATAGCATAGCAACTTAGGTGTTGTTTAAACTCTATTTTGTTGTCCTCATTCAGATAATTTGAGGGTTTGCACTATGCAGCATATGCCGAAGTCTCAAAGTAAAAAAAAAAAAAAAAAAGGAAAAGAGAACAAATAGATTACAGTCTTCATGGAGGTAAGCTATCCCACGAGCTGCACCTGCAGCAACCTTGACTCGGACAGCCCAATCCATTACTGGCCTGCCTCTACCTGCAAAATTCCATAAAAGTGCATAAAATTAAAAAAAAAAATCGATTACAGTGTTCATGTTTCTGTTATCCCTCATCTTCTATTCAAGGTGTAGGTGGATACTCATGCGTATGGGATGTGAGTTGGGAGAGGACAAGGGAACTTCCCAACTGAAGTACAGATGGTCAAGCAGTGTGGGTCCAAACAAGTTAATGGACAGGAATCCTCTTAGTAAGTTGGTACAAATATCCATCATGTCAGTTGATTTTGTACCATACATATACCTCATGTGCAACCTACTAAAATTATATCTGACTTCATCATAAACAGAGAATGCTTATAAAGGACAGAAGTACTTAAAGAGTTTAAGATCATTCCTCCTCTGAAGTCAGAAGATGTCTTACCGTGGAGATGGTAATGAAGGGTGTTGTTTGGGACATAATCATAGACAAGCAGTCTTTGATGCTCTGATATACAGTACCCCACCAGTGAAACCAAATGGCGATGATGTACTCGGCTAATAATCTCAACTTCTGCTCTGAACTCCCGCTCCCCCTGCCCACCACCAATCTTTAGCTGCTTTACAGCTACTTCTCTACCATCCGTGAGGATACCTTTGTATACACAACCAAATCCACCTTCACCCAATAGATTATGTTCGGAAAACCCATCTGTTGCCCGGACTAGTTCTTCATATGTGAACCATGACCTGGAATTATTAACCCCACCAGGTTCTGACGGTGAAAAGAAACCACTGTTAGAACCACTTCCCATTAGTTGATGTGGAGATTGTGGCCTTAAAAATGCTGAATCTGCAGAGCAATGCAAGTTCAGATATTACTATACAGCATTTATTGAAGTA
Organism: Theobroma grandiflorum; assembly: GCA_036013995.1. Lineage (NCBI taxonomy): Eukaryota > Viridiplantae > Streptophyta > Magnoliopsida > Malvales > Malvaceae > Theobroma > Theobroma grandiflorum. Next base: position 11,627,169 of record CP142132.1, on the reverse strand, counting down.
ATATTCAGTTATAGCCAGAAAAATTAAAAGAAGGATTCGAAATGCTCAAGTATTATATGACTTCAGAATCCCCTAGCAAATTAACCTGAAATATAATTTTAGCCTTTATTAACTCCAAATCCTTGGCGAGCTCAAGTGAATATGGAAAAAAACTAATTAAATCTACAGTATAAACAAGATCTACAACACTTATTCGGGTCATTTACAAGATCTACGAAGAACTTTGTGGATTAAAAAATGATACCTGTGAAAGGACTTGTGCACACATACACATTTATATCTTTCTATAGCTCTATTGACTCTTTAGGTTTCTCAGTTTTCCCATATAAGAAAACAGAACCAATCCTTTTGCCTTTTACATTAGAAACAACTAGAAAAATAATGATGGGGGCTTAGGGTTAGTTTCAAAATTTTCCTTTTAGTTGCTGAGATATGTAGAAAACGTAGTTGAAACCCTAGTAATAATCTCAGTTTTGATATTAGATTCTCAGTGTCACTCATTCTAAGATGTTTAGTAAGGAAGGTTTAGATTATTTTGGTGCACGACGTGAGATTGAATCTCAAATGATTTTAAGATTTGAAAACATTATAGTGCTTCTGCAAAATCTTAATAAACCAATATCTGTTTTTGTTAAAAATGGTACAAACGTCACCTTAATTATTGCAGTTTTATAAAATTCTAATTAAATTAATTATTTCTTAGCTTTACAGAAACTATATTGGCTAGACATGATGACTATTTATGATAAAAATAATTATTTATGTCATTCTATATATTTTCAAATAATATTATTAACAATCATTAGATGTGCCTGTGAATAAAATCCCCTCTACCAAACTCCTTTAACTTAATTCTCAAACCATTTGGAATACTATCAATGAACCACAGTCTATAGTGTCACTAAAGATAAGAAAGCTGCAATAAAAGTTAGAAAGCATTGAAGCTATAACATTAAGAAATTGTAGAAATACAGTAAAGAAAGGATAGGTCCTAGGGGTTTGAGAATCAGAGCATCAAGCTGATGCAAAAATCTAGGATAGTTTTCTCAATTGGATTTTGTGGAACAAATAGCCATCTGGAATTGGAGAAAAAAGGATAAAAAATAAAACAATGATAATATTGGATATAACATCATTTAATCAGAATGAAAGATCTTCAAATTTCCCTTTAAGTGATAATCTCGGATAAAAAAATGCCACTTAACAAGCATCAAAGATCTTTAAATTTCCCTTGTCAATAAAATAGAATGTTTAAATGTAATATGCACATTGCAACCAAATGTGGATCCCATTGGATGACAATTATAAATTTTTCTCATATTATTCTTCTTATAAGTTCATACTGTTATATATATTACTCAAAAAGGTTTCTATTCAACTAAAATCTTTTAGCTTACTATCAGGGGAAATTTCAATTTATATGAAAACTTTTGGAGTTTGTAACCAGAAAATGGAATCAAACAAAAAGAATAAGTATTTTTGAAGATTTCATAACTAATCCTGAAAAGACTGAAATAAAGATAGTCCTCACATCAAATTCGGAGCATCCACAACCAACAGTAAAACATAAAAATCCGCTTAGGGTAAGAAATGTTACAATTGTTTACCTGAATTTTGAGAGGAGGCAAATGGAGAAGGCATAGTGTACCCAATTTTTGGTGCAGCCCTCTTCCTTTTTCGTTTCAGTGCAAACCACACAGCCATCACAAGAAGACTGAGCATAATAAACCCAACGACAACACCGATTGCCACAGCACCTCCAGTTCCTAAAACATTTTTACCCGAGGATGTTGCATTTGCAGATGCACTTGTACCATTAGTTGACTCTGCAGTTGGTTTTTCAGTTGGAATTGAGGGCAAAGGTGATAATGAACTAGGACTTCCAGTTGTTGACGGAGTACTTGGAGTTGCTGGGGTTGAAATTGTAGGTGGTGAGGAAGTTGAGGGAACTGAAGGAGGTGGCGATGCCAATGTAGGCGTTGAGGGAGAAGTTGTGGAGGGAGGAGGAGCAGACTTAGAGCTAGATGGTGGAGGTGTAAGCGTAGGAGGTGAGGAAGAGCTTTCAGGTGGTGGTGTTGCTGGGGGTGAAGGTGGAGACTTCGAGGAAGGCGGTGTTGCTACAGTAGCTGGAGGAGGTGGGGAATGTGAAATGACAGGTGGAGGTGAAGTTGCAACCGGAGGTGCTGTTGCAGCTTGTGGAGGAGGAGAACCACCTGATGGTGGTGGTGGAGATAAAACTGGAGAGGGTGGAGGGGCAGCAGGAGATGAAGGTGGAGGTGATGTTGGCACTGACGGAGGTGGAGAAGCTGGAGGGGATCGCTGAGGAGAAGCTGGGGTTGATGGTGGAGGTGATGCTGGTGGTGTTGTCAATGCCGGTGGTGGTGACAAAGGAGGTGATGGAGGAGGAGCAGCACGGACAGCTGGAGGAGGGGATTTAGGAGGTGGAGCTGAAGAATTTGATGGTGCTGATGATGACGGTGGATCAGTAGTTTGATTTGGAAGAGACGATGTGGGAGATGGGGAAGTGGTTGAGGAATTTGAGGAGGAAGAGGTAGGAGGTGCTGGTGGTGGTGAGACATCACCAGAAGTTGGTGGAATGACAGAAGGTAAAACTGAAGTCATATTTCTCTAAATGATCAACACTACTATATTCCCTACAGTCTCATATCCAATTGGAAATTCTAAGCAAACAAATGTCCTGTTGTTCCCACGCAACATCAAACTATCTATACATCGTTTCCACAGCACAAAATGCCGAAATTCAAACCTTCAAACGTGTGTCACAGCTCCTTCACTAAAGTACTAAGAGAATTCCAAAGTATTGACAACAGCAAGCCCCAGAAACCAACTGAAAATGTTCCAAAAATTCAGGCATGAAAACCAATCAACTAAATTTCCTTCCTGGTATGACCAAGATTCTAGAGTCCAACAACCTCTAAAAATCCAACCTTTACAAGAAATGAGGAAAACCCAGTTCTTGAAATTCCCCAAAAAGCAAAACCCAGAACACTAAACTGAACAATTTTAGATCACGAGACTGAGTTCCAACTTCCTAGCAACATGCAGAATGACAAAACAACTGTTGATAAGCAAAATGCAGCATTATCTAGATGATCAAAACTTGGAAACAGAACAAACCAATTGGCTGAAAACTGAAAGAAATGCTTACCTATCCCTCCAGAAACAGAAGAAAATCGGAATCTTGAAAAGCCACTGAAAGAGGTGGTGTTGATATTTTGCAAGTAAAAAAGAAAAAGGAAAAAGCTTTCTTTCTTTTCTTTTGAGGAAATTGGTAGAGAGAGAGAGAGAGAGAGAGAGCGTGCCCACAAATGGTGCAAAGGAAACGTGGGGGCAACTTGGTGTCTATAGTCAATCAGTCTTCTCATCACATGTAGGAACCACCATGCATTGCCACTTTCTTAGCTGTTTACTAAAAAAAAAAGTTTTTTGTCTTTTCCTTTTCTTTGTTTAAATTGTAGCAGCAACAGACTACATTAAACAAAGATAGCGAATTAAACTACTTTCTCCTTTGCATTCTAAGCAATTTTGAGGTTTAAACCTTGTTTAATTGCCTGGAAAACTAAGTTTAATGAATAAGTTTAAGAGAAGTTAGCACTTTTGAAATCTTAAATCTCGATATTCTTAATAAAACTTAACGATTATTAAGTCAAACTTAAATTATTTTCAAGTGTCAATTAAATAAGAGAGACACCAAAAATTGTCAAGATATTGTTAAAAAATTCTATTCGAGATAAGTAGTATAATGGTAAGCATATATGCCATCAAAGTGGTTAGTATGAGATTCTTTCCCATGAAAAGTTAGTTTGAAATTCAAATATTAAAAAAAAACAAAAAGATAAGATAAATTTAGGTTCTATTGGTTATAACAAAAGGGTTCAACCAACATAACAAGATGCTGCTAAGTTTGAAAGAAATTATGATAAACATCTTACCATATGCACCAATTAAGATACACATTTTTAAAGTTCTATTATAACCTTTAGATTGCAATTTTCCTTGTTTTGTGCATTGAATGCAACCAAAATAATTAAACATGGTATCAATTGTCTGTTGAACAGTCAAATTATTGAATCATCATTAAAAGTTTTGTAACATTCATGTATAAATCATTCAATACTATTAAGATTTTTATTTATAAATTGATATTTAATAATTAAAATTCATATTAATGAAATTTATTAGATGCGATTTGAATTCTCATATATTTATAAATAAGATTAAAACAAAAATATCTAACAAAATAATTTAAATAAACAAATTTATCTATTTTTGTTAATTAATTTTTTTTTCAATATGGATACTATATTTATAAATTTATAACTTATTAGAACCATGCTATTTACAAATAATTAAGAAATATCGAAAAAATTAAAAAAAAATCTAAGACTAAATGGAAAATATAAAGTGTAAATAACAACGTTATCCTTGGAAAAGCGAATCTTTATTATCCGCTGTTAATAATGGAGAGAAGGTTGGACTATGATTTAGCTGGAAAATATATTGTTTAAAAAGGAAAAGAAAGGAGAAGTCAAGAATAAACTTCAAAGCCGCGTTGGGGATTTATATCCCAAAAATAAAAAGTCAGCGCTGAGAAAAAATAAAATAATATTTGAGATCGCATTCTCGCTTCTTCAATGGCCATGATGTTTGGGTGTGTGCTGTGCTTTTGGTTAAGGAAACAGTAATAAAAAAAAAAGAAAATCATAATAATAATTTTAAAAATATTTAGGGGCAATCCTTTGATCATGGCTACTTCGTCTTCTTATTTTATGGTTTTGTTTATTGAGCATGGCATGGATCTTCAATGCGAAAAGCTTTTTGATTTGAGATTTGTTGGGCTAATGATGGAACATGGCTTTCGTGTAACTTCAACTTCAAGCCAAGGAAAGCTTCCTCTACTTTCCTTTTCTTAAAAAAAAAAAAAAAAGAAATAATATTTTCTCTTTGACAAGAAGGTTTCAGTTGATTTGAGTTTGTTGGTGACAGCTCTATAGGTCCTATCCACTGAAAATGGGTTCTCCCAAGGAACCTAAAACAATGGGCTACTACTCCTAATCGCGTTAGACCCGAACCTTTTCAACCCAATGGGCCCATATATTCAAGAGTCGAGACCCATCTCTATCTTTCCCTCCCTTTTCACTCTTCCTTTCCATTTGTGTCTCAGAGCTACGAGACTCAACTCTTCACTCGCGTGTCGGTACGCGCTCTTCCCTTCCCTATTCTTTTCTCTGTTTTACTTTTGTTTGATTTTACATTCTTTTTCCATCTTCTATTCTTGTTCTGCCCTTTTCCGTTATAAATTTTGTTACAAATTTTTGTGCTATACCCTGTTTGTTTCCTGAGAAAATGACGTAGATAGTTCAACTAAAGTTGGAGTAATGGAATTGGGTTCTTAATTTTGTTCATGAAACACAACCAACAGCAAAAAAAAAAGTTTTCTTTTTTCTTTTTTCTCCCCCCTCCCCTTTTCACCATTTTCTAAATCATTTGAAACTAACTTCAAGTTCTGATTCTTTGATTGGTAGTTGCTGCGGCAATGAGTAAGCAAATATTAAGAATCAGGTAAGTTTCTTTTAACTTGGTCTACTTTTAGGCTTATTTTCTTTTCATTATATATATATATATATATATATATTGATTGATTATAGGGCAGTTTGTTTTCCAAGAAAATGACAGAGAATGATAGAATGATGGGTTTAACAAAAGCAGAGTCGGGTTTTTAATTTTTTTCATTAGACATCAATTGTACCAAAAAAAAATGTTTTCTTTTTTCCTATTTCCCCTCTATTTTTAGGATCCAAGCGCTAGGTCTTGTTGTAGCTGTGTTCAGTTTTGTTGTTGTTTTAGGTATGTCATAAATGGAGTACAATAGCAACATGATTCATGTAGTTGCTTAAGAATAAGAAAGAGGAAGCTCATATAAATATCATGGAATAAGGCTTGTTCCTATTCATGGGAATTTCTTAAATATTCCATTCATAAAGTAGAAAGCTAGAACAATTGCAATTTTTTTTCTTGATGCAGACATGCAGTTATATTTCATCTTCTAACTTGGATGGTTGTCGTTATTGTTTTTGTTCTTTTGTTATATAAGGTCATTTTCCTTTATTCGGCCTTGTTTTTAGCTTGGTAGTTGTGAGGGCCATTAGTACTTTTTGAAAACATAGAACATGCTGTGACTTTTGTGCATATTGATTATTATTTTGTGGTGAACTGCCTTCAGTTCAGATGATAATAACAGTGTAACTAGTTTATATTTTATATTTGGAAACCTGGGTGATTGGAGGTTTGCTGCTGGCTCATGATTTCGAAATATATTTGTTTGGGCTAGACAAAGTAAAATTTTTTGTTGTGATGATTCCGATTTTGGTGATGGATGTATGCTTATTGTCAAACATTTTTGATTTTGTAGAACTTTTGTATAGGTCAGGAAAGTTTTATTGGATTAGCATACATTAGATGGTCTTTCTTTGTGGATCAAAATACTTAAATGCATAGGTGCACATTACATTAAACACTTAAAGGTTAAAAATGCATGCTGTGAACTTCGTGTTGTAGAGGACAATGGTTCATATATTAGATTAGATCCTATTTAAAAATAAGTCTGGCTTCCATAACTTTTACATGATTGGCCTACAGGTCAAAAAGGCTATCATAAATACTTATAATAGCAGTTAAAGTCTCCATAAATAGTTTCGGCGCTGTAAAGTTCAAAAAGGCTATCATAAGTACTTATAATAGCAGTTAGAGTCTCCAGAAATGGTTTCGGCGCTGTAAAGTTAAGTGTTTAGCATGATGACAGTAAAACTACTCTTAATGAGTTAAGGGTTGCAATTGTACAAGTATATTTCTTTAAAATTTAAACCTGTTTTGCTTTTCTAAGAAGTATGGGTAGGGGCAATGCTTGTCATTGTTTATGTGCTACTAGTAACTTGTCCAGCGTTGCTCTATATCAATCGAAAGATTTGGGACAAGTGCTAGTGTTGTCAATTACTGGTATCTGAATTGTTCTATATGAATGCTCCTACTTTCATAGCACAGTTATATTCTAGTCTATTCATGAAATATAGATACTGCTATTTTATCTTGCAATGGTTAAATTCTAATTCTCTCTTGCACTCTCTCATAGATTAATTTGTGCTAGATAAACCACTGAGAAGAATGTGTGATGGTAATCAGGCTCAGGATGACCTGTTGGGAAGCAAGGCTTTGGACCAAAACTCTGAAGCCTTCACAAGGAGGATAGATGCTCTTCTAGTTGAGATTGAAGAGTGCATGCATGAGCTGGAAGAAGCGCTTGCTGGTCTTGAAGAAGTTATTGCACTAATTAACAAAGATTAACTGTTTCTTTGGTGCAATTCTGGTAGTTTTATGTCTGTTTAAATTGTTTAAATCTGTGGGGTTACTCTGAGCATACCCAACTGTAGGGTTTGTGGTCTGCTTATGAGTGTCACCTAGTTTGTTCTTATGTTTACAGGTATAGCTTACTGACCATTTGTGGTCTTCTTTTGCCTATGTTTGTAAATATAGCTGACTGACCATTTCTGGTTTTGTTTTACCTATGAGGGTATGAATAAGGTATAGTGTTTTTCTTTTTTTCCTTCTTTTGTGGCTTCCATATCTTCATTTTGTTTCCATTTAAAAAAAAAAAAAAAAGGAAAAGTGAGGTTCTGCTTCTTGTCATTTTATTTTCTCAACTTATGGATTCAAGTAGAGGCAAATGGGTTCGGAAGGTAGAAGAGATTGGAAATTGTAAGCAGACCTCTGTATGTACAAATTGCAACCTGCTTACTGAGAAAACACCATAGATTGTTTATCCTGTCAAGAATTGCCCCTAAAATCACAAATGCGTATGCTTTCACAGTGGCTCAAGCCGTTCTCCACTATCATAAGTAAAATTATATGAATGCTCTCCCTCTCTCTCTCTTATTATCATTTGTGCTTGGTTTTGGTTAATAATTAGTAAAAGTATTACTAATTGGAAAGGGATTTATTGTTCATTTAACTTGGAAGCTTACAACTTGGCATGGGACTAAGACAAACACTTTTGCCACCAATGCCAGACTAACCACACAAAGACAAATTATAATAATAATGGAATTGAAATATTGCACGAAATATTCTGTTCACATAAATGGTAAATTTTCATTAATTTTATTATTTTATCTGAAAATTGAAAAAATATAAAGTACAATAGCAAAATTCAATAAAATTAAAATACAATGCCAATAATATATGATTACTTTCGTTATAATTGATATTTGTGAAAGAGATCAACAAGAAGGTGCATGTAAATTCTTAGCGGTTGGCTTTGTGCTCTTGAGGGGTGTTGTATCTTGGATTTGCTACTGTGTTTAAACGTGTTAATTGCAAAGTGGCTATCATTGATACATATTTTTGTTTACAAGCCAGTGCCCATGTTTTACAACATGATCTCTCCGATGATTGGTTGCCGCTTTAGTTCATGGCAGATTTACTTGAAAGTTGGCCTAATATAGCAACCCTCGTCTCTGCTACGGTATGAAATGAGATATAACTACAGTTTAAACATTTATTTTCGGCAAGTGATTTCAGCCTAACGGTAACCTTCTCCTCTTTTTCTGTTGGGTTCAGCCTCTGATACGTTTTCTTAAGAAAATCTAATCCAGTGTCTGCCTAAAAACTCTACTTCTTGTCTGTTGTTTCACCTCAAGGCAGTTGAATACAGATGACTGCAATGAAAAAGAAACAACCGAGGATCAACAAAGAATTGCTAGAGTCTCCGAGGGGATCAAACAAATTGCCAAGTTGAGTTTTCTTAGGTCCTTCATACTTTTCTATTTTGATAAGTTCCTCAGTCTTTCTATTATGTTGGTAATGACTCTTGTTCCAGCATATATTCTGGTTTGGAAGGCATAACAGTTGTTTAATGTGTTCTTAAAATATCTGGAACAACAAATTGTGCTCCATGCCACCAGCAACTGCTTAGTTGAACACTAATTTTTGCAACCACCAATGTGCAAAACTTGCTCTTAACCGTAGTTACAGATATGCTGGGGTTTCTAATGTCTCTTTCATGTAATGGCTCTTTTTTTTTTCGTTTCTTTTCAGCTATATATATGAATCGAGAAGTTACTTTATGTCCATTTTTTTTCTCTCTTTCTCGAGCTGAGGAAAGTCATTGATCAGAAGGAAATGAAAGTACAGCTAGATATACAGCAGGATATATCAAATTAAGAATTATATATAAATCCATTTAATTTGTAAATTTTTATCAATTTTAGCAAGCATCTTAAATAGCATCAAGCAACACAGCCATGAAAATGGCAGAACTACATAAGTTCCTGGTTCCAGCAACATTTCATGGTTTATTCAACCCAACCCAATATAAGACAAACAAATTCAATGACAATAGTGACTAAACCAGCAATATTTGCCCTCTGTACCAAATTTATCTTCATGTTCATCACCCCTGCTGTGAACCCACCACAACAGATTAGTAAGTGAGTTTCCATCATCATAACCATTCAGGTTTCTTATCTTTTCCAAAGCACTCTCCTTGTCATAGATTGCTTCCAAGGCATAGACAAACCCTTTCCATCCCTCTCCTACTCCTTCCCTTCCCAGTGCTGGTAATGTCCAGTTCACAAGCTCTCTAGTAAAGCTAATATCTGAGAACAAAACCTCACTGATAGGCAATATGGGTAGCAACTGAATTCCTAGCCTGCACTCTCTCCAGTCAGCAGGAGCAAACCAAAGGCCACTGTCCCTCTTGTTAGCCCACAAAACACCCACCACTCTGTTCTCTCTAGTGAACTCTTCTTCATACAGATTATCTCCCTCCTTTATGTGCCACCATGTTTGTGCTGCTTGAATCTCCATTGCTGCAAGTGTTGATCCAGTTGCAACAAGATGAGTGTCTCCATAGGCTAACCCCATCAATGCAGCAGAATAATATGCATTCACTGCCTCACTGGTGCTTTCTTGATTCCGTCCATCTGCAAATTCAGTCAACCCTCCAGCCCAAGAATGCAGTTTATACAAATCAAAACACCTCAAACGCGGATAATTCGAATGTGATCGCCTGCCTAAGTTCATAAAATCTGCCACAAGTGTATAAGCTTGGGGCTTATACCTCCTTCCCCATGCCGGGTCAATTTTGGCCAAGACAGCTATTGCATAAAGGAAGTAACCGATATGATAATGGTGATCATTGTAAATTCCAAATCCAAAATCTGCCCCTGAATCAGTTGACCCTTGTTTTGTTACAATTCCACTCCATTTTGAATCATACAGAAAACCATTCCCATTAAAAGTCCCATCCAGCCATGGTTCAATCGTATCCTTCAAGAACTTCCTTATCGCTGGAATCACATCAAGAAAACACACTTCTTCAGCAATCAAAGCCAGCCTTGCTGCTCTTGCGATCAACTTCCCATAAAAGTAAGATGATGTTGTTGTTATAGCCGATGAATCCAAGGCCTCGACATCCTTAGAAAGTGCAGTAACAATCTCATGATATGATTCCTCTTTCACCCCTTTAATAGAATGCCAAGTTACTGAAACCTGGTGTGGTTTCAACACCCATGAATCACCAACAATACCAACAAGCTCCCCATCAATACTTTTATACTTAAAATTCTCTAAAACCGTAACATCACAATCATCTCTAGATAAAATATTAAGATGGAGTGGATGTGCAAGCATAAGCAAATCGCCCCAACCTTTCTTTTCCCATTTATATTCTAAACTAAATGGTTTAGTTAAAACCGCATCACCTGAGATTGGATAGCACGAACTGTACTGATCAAGAATTGACTCATACGTCGGATCAGAATCTGGCAATACAGCTATCCGAATAATACCCGAAAACCCGCCAGAAGTAATCAGAGAAAGACTATGATTCAAACTGATGGCTGCAGATGTATATATAAGCCAAGTTTGATTGTTGTTAAGCTTAATGGTGTGCTTGGTGAATGAACTATTTGAAGAATATGAGAGAATTGCATGAATCGTTGAGATTGATATCGGAGTATTGCCTGTTACAAAACAGGTTAAAAAGGGACTCCCTCGGACAAGATAGAAGCGGAGGTTTGAAGAGGGAAAATCTAAAGTGAGACTTAGATCACTGTAAGACGAGATTATATGGTTTTTTTGTGAAGTTGGGTTGGTTCTATCCGTTGCAAAGATGGTTAGATCAGAAATAAAAATTTGGTATAAGAAAGCAGAGTTGTGGAAGTGAGATGGGTAGGAGATAGAAAGGGAAGAGTCAGCTGATTTGATGAGATATGGATGGATGTATTCAGGTTGGTCACCATTTTTGAGAGTAAAATTTTGGAAGAAAGAGTTTGTTGGAAGAGGAGTTGAGAGGAGGTTTGGAGAGAAGAACACGGAAGGGTCAGGCAGAACTGAGGATTGTACTTTGGGGAAGAGAAATGGGCAGTATTTTTGGGGCTTTGGGGGCGACATTGGCGGAGATGGCGATGGTGAGGGAGACGGTGATTTTGGGGGTTTATAAGGTTTTTTAGGCCTTTTAAAAGGCTTTGTGATTAGGGTCTTGACTTTTCTCCCCAACTTTTTTAACATTTTTTTAGTTTGCATGCAGTTGGACTGTTTGGTTGATGGGCTGATGAATCACCGAATACAGAAGTAGGGAAGAGAGAAATTAATGATTTTGTTGGGATTTGGTGGATGGCAACTAGGAGGAAATAGAGGTTCGTTGACTGTTTTTCCGATGTGAAAGATTTGACCCCAAATTGAGGGCCCGTAGACAGCTCCTTCTGATTTTATTCCTGAGGGACTTGGCTTGGCGGCTGTGCCGAAGAATAGCAAAATCAAAATGGGGGGAGAAGAAGAAGATAAGGAAGGAGGAAGGGTTAGATTGGAAGTTAAGCAGTAAGGGGAGGAGGAAGATGCATGTGGGAAGTTGAGGAATATGGGGTTACATGTTGAAGATTGCAAGCTATGCAAACATATTTGTTTTTATGACTCTTAGAATCTCTAAACAATCAAAGGAAGGGATAATCAGGTGGGGTTCTATTCCTCAATGCTTAAGAGGTAAGCAAATGGGTAGAAATTGGAGACATAATCCTGTTTAAGTTTTCTGCCATTTGCACCATCACATATTCAATCAACGCGGATTTAACACTGCATTCAAACGTGGAACTTGAAAGCAAGGTGTTGGGGGGGAAGTGCTTGCTTTAAGTTTTCTTATCAGCGGACTTTAGGCATTTAAGTTCTTTTTTTTAATATGAAAAGTTATGATATGGTTTCTATTTAAGATTTTCACCTCATTCATTTAATCATTTTCCTATCAATTATTGAGAATCTTACAGTGAAACAAAAAATCAGAATTGATTAATCGTGCTTAATAGCATTTTTTTCAAGTTCATCTGAACTTAACTGCAGTTTCCCATCAATTATTGAGAATCATACTGGGAAGAAATCCGAATTGATTAAACATGCCTGATCTTTTGAACTCATAGAAATTCGCCTTTCACCAGCTGCGGAATCAGGTGCTTTCCTTAGCTTTCACGTGCAGGAATTTTGGGTCAGGTTTGATAAAGCATTCCATTTTCAAGTTAGACCACAAGAAAAATGTAATACGTTCCAATGGAATGTAGCTTCGTAATATGCATAAATGGAGTTTGTTGAACAATGAAAAGGCATAGATATTATAGTTTGAGTTTTTTAAGTAAATTGATTCATGTCATTTCGTATTGATAGTAGGCATTATTTATAGTGCAATGAGATATCTCAATATTTGATTTAATGATACATACATGCATTTCTCATAAAATATTATTCCAATCTTTTTTCTCAAATAATATTACTTTAGTAGGACAGTATACTATTTTAAAAAACTTTCAAATTATTTTGATATTTTCAAATAATTAATTATTTTTTTATTATATTTAATTAAATTTTTATATTTTTATTTTTAAATCAAATAGATTCTTATAATTAACAATTGACTAACTATCATTAATTAAAACGATATTTGTTATTTTATCATCACATGGTATTGACATAAAATTTGAAAAATATCATATGATCATATTATCATGCTATATTAATATGTTATGTCACTATTCATTATAACATATAATCGTATTACGTTAGTATTATATAACATAAAATAATAAGCAATATTTTGATTAATGATTATTAATTATAAAAATTTATTTGATTTAAAATAAAAATATAAAAATTTAATTAAATAACTATTTGTTTAAAATTTTTTTAAGTATTGCGGCTAAATTGAATAAAGATCAATGAAATCAAATAAATAGACTAAAAAATATTTTTGGGTAAAGACAGGCCCCAATCGAGACAACCCGAAGAGGCTTACAGGCCTTAAAAAGAAACCAATTGGACAAAGAACGAAGCCCAGTAAGTTGTATTGGAAGGGCCAAATTGTTTTCACGAAGGTTAGTTCTTGGGCCTAAATATTGTCCAAATGATTTTTTTTTTTTTTTAAAAGTGCCCGGAGAATTGAGGAGATCCCCATTCCTAAAACGCAAAGCTAGCAGATTCAAAGCTTTGAGACTCTGATACAGAGAAGGAGATATGGCGGGGTTGTTAGCATGGGCAGCGGACGTAGTAGGAGGCCATGGAGGAAACAACAGCCAAGAAGATGACGTAGACAATATCCCACTAATTTTCTCTCCAGACCAGCAGAAGTACGTGCAAGAATTGGAGCGGAAGGCTTCCTCTCTCACCCGTCTGATCCAAGATCTACGCCTCAGGCTACCTCCTCCCGACATCTCCCAACGCCTCCCTCATCTCCACGCCCACTCCCTGGCTTCTAATGCCGCCCTCGCTCTCCAACTTAACGCTCACTCCGCGACTCGTGAGCAGGTTTTCCTTTCTATACTTATTTCATTGTTTCTCATCTCGGTACTCTGTTCTTTATAACAGGCAGGGTGAATATTTTTTCAATTTTTTTCATTTGGTGGGTGTAATGCAGCGTTTTCCCTTTTAAAGTTTATCCAATTTCTGAAGTTGTCTTTTAAATATATACATTTCATTGTCTGCATAATGCACTTTCCTTTCTTTTCTTGGTGTGGCTCTTTGAATTTGGTTCTACGTATTATGTGCAATGCATTCTCTCTTTCCATTTTAATTGAATATCTTTGTGCAAAATTTATGCTGTTTTCTAGCATTTCTTTTGGTCCATGAAATTGTTCTTTCTTGAAGAATTTAGTTTGTAAGGTGAAGATTTGTGGTTAAATACTATACTGTGGGCTAAGCGATACGCTGTTAAGGCAGATAAAGATATTTTTCGTGTAGTGTATGGTGAAATAAGTGATTAATATCAGTTTGGATGTTATGAAGCGCACGTCTTTTATTTTTGTAAAAGAGCTATCCTCATTTGAAACATTAAATTTGAAGTTTGTCTATAGCTAAATGCTAATTGTGGCTTAAATCTTTCGGTTTTCTGGAAATTGCTGTAGCTTGTGAGTTGTGACACTTTAAAATTAAAAAGACAGGCTGTTTTTTGAAATTTTCATTTCTTAGTTTGTGATCTTATCTCAGACAGAGGATGATGCACATTCGGTGAAGAAAAAAGTTATCAATCCAATAGCATTTTTTTAGTGCTGATTTTGAGGTTAATTATTTGCTTCCGAGCATGTTTTGCTATGTGGAAGAGTTTTTGTCTTGACAAAACACTATATCCATGGAAAATATTTATTTTTTCCCTACTAATTGTTGCCACCACTTCTTATGACCAGGCCCAATCGAGAGAGGAGACACTGCAACAAGAAGACGCTGCATATGAAAAGGCTATATCAAATTGTGAGAATAAGATGCAAGAGAAAGTGCAGGAAGCAGATACACTTCGTTCGAAGTTAAAGGTCAGGGTGAAGGTCCTAGAACTTGTTCTACATGCTGGTTTCATGACTTCTATAGTATTCATCAAATTACACTTAAGGCTTATACATGTATATAGGATTTCTTATGATACCTGCTCATGTTAAAGAACCTGTATTTTGGGAAGGATGTTCACAGTTTGCCTGGGTGGATATGCTGCTTCTAAAACTTTAATCCAAGTACTTCTTAACATGATGCTAGTTGAAAATGGAAGCCAGAGTAATCACTTTTCTTATGTTTTCTTAGATCTTCTTGGTATTGCTTGAAGACTCACTCCATTTTTCTATTTTTTATAGGAGATGGATGACATTGAGAAAAGTCTAAAAGCTGAAATGGAAAATGCACAGGCTGCATTGGATGTCAGTCATTCTGGAAAATTTGCTGACACTGTGGTTGAATCCACAGTGAGTGCTGAAAATGAAGCCAGCATAGAAGCTTCAAAATCTGCTATGCTAGACAAGTTAGAGAAGAAGAAAAAAGAATTGGTACATTTTATCTCCTCTTTTGCTTTTAAACTGTGCTTTCTTTTTTTTTATTTTCCCCTTTATTACGTTAGTTGAGTTGTTACTGCTGCCTTTGCTGATTAAAGGATCCGTAATATTCTCAGAGCTCAATTGAAGGGACAGTTCAAGATTTAGAGAATAAATGGGAAAATATTCAGAACAAAGCATTGAAGCAGCCTTCTCCAGGTATCTTACATTATAGACCTACTTTTAGTGCTTGCTTTATTAGCTCCCAAACAGTCACTTTATATGAATGGCAATGAGACAATCTTCTACCTTGGTTATGTCATGATATTCTTTCAGTTATCTCTTCTTCAGTATGTGATTAAATTTCTTGTTGAATAGAGTCTTGCATTATTGTTATTGTTTCGTTTCTTCTTTTCATTTCTGGTTTTTAAAGGATTTCCTTTTGAAAATTAAAACTAGATCCTTAATTGGATGTTGGATTTAAGCCAAAAAAAAAAAAAAAGGAGAGTAACAACTAGGTGAAAGATGTAATAAATGGAGTCGCAAAAACTTGTATTTTTGGTGTCTTGTTGTTCATTTGTTTCTAGATTGAAAGTGAGAATCCACTGTTTCTAAGAGATACCTGAGTTTGGTTTTCTGTGCTTTAGTTGAAAGTTCATTCTGATTCTTGATTTAAAGTTTTAGTGGGATGTTAGTAAGGTTTTGAGAGGAAAAATGTATAAACTTTAAATCATTATCAGAATTTGAAATGCTCCCAATTTTTTTATTGTCGCTTTGGTCAATGTGATTCTTCTAATGTTTAAATAGAGAAGAAGCAGCAAAAGAAGAAAAATCTGTTGAATAGCTTTCTTCTGATGGTATGCATTACGGAAGCATAGGACTTCCCTGCTTTTAAAGCATTCTTCCTGCCTGCAGAGATACATTTTATTGTTTGTTTCTTTCTTTATTAAAACTTTACTTTTTTCCGGCTCATGCCAAGAAGAGACCAAAAGAGAGAAAAAAGATGGTTGGGGGAGAATGAACCCAGAGTTAAACTTTGTTTATGCTAATCAATTTCTGTTTTGCAGCACAAAGAGAGAAGGCATTGGACAAACAACTACACAGCCTAATTGAGCAACTAGCTGCAAAACAGGTCAGTTATTTAACTTATCCTATTATTTAAAATGGATCCAACTATATGCTCTAAAACGTTTACTCCTGACCTGAGATTCACTCCCAAGCTTTCAGCCATTGATCATATACCCCAAGTGGGCTGCTCACAATTCATGATCATAGCTGAGGCACTTGGACATTGGATTTTTGGGTTTGCATAGCTGTATGCCTGTAATATCTGTTCTACATCAACCATTTATCTTTTTTATATTGTCATTGTCAAAAAAAAGAAAATGTTTTAAATGTCATCCTGGTGTTGGTATAGGCTTCTTTTATGATGTCATCTTCTGAAGGAACATTTTGAATGTTTTCTTTTAGGCACAAGCAGAAGGTCTTGTCAGTGAAATTCATCTGAAAGAGAAGGAACTAGAGAGGTTGAATGGCTTGTGGACAAAGCTGGAAATTAATAATGCAGAGGTCAATACTGCTAGGAATCGATTTGGAAGAGGTGGTTCTGATAAGGGATCTTCCTCAGATTTTTCTGTTGATGCTCATCACAGGCTTCCTTATAACAGTGGTGGCCGGAGTGAGAATCAGCAGAGACTCATGCTACTCAGGTCGGCTTTTGTGCTCTACATTTTAGCTTTGCACATCCTGGTCTTTATCAAGATTTCATTTTGAAGAACATCTGAGGATGTCGTTTGCATACGAAAAAATGTGTATTCTTTCCACCGTAATATAAATATTACTGAATTGTAGCCTACAATTTGTGTATACAACACATTGTTTTGCATTGCATCTTTTCCAAGTTTATAGTTACTCCCACATTTGCTCTGTTAACCTGTATATCTGCTCGTTAACAGCTGTAAAGAATGATGTTTTACAAAGTTCCAACTAAAATTGTGATGTTAAAGAGTCTTGAAATTCACTGAGGTTTTGTTTGAACGATGCTTTTATCTTTTCTTTTTTGGCTAAAAAAGGAATAAACAAGAATAAATAAAAGTTAAAGACAAATAACAAAAAGTAAAGTTAAAATCAGACATACAACAATAATGGGAGTCTTCTGTGGCATTGGATCCGTTGCTCCCATCAGGTTTCCTGGTTGCGCTCACGAGACCACCTTGGCCTAGGGAATTATTAAAGGTTCCTGAGAAACTTCCAAATCTCACAGAACAGTTAGGACAAAAAAGGATTGATCTTTTATTGGCTTAATGATTTCTTCTACCATCTATGTACCGATGTCAGTGTCCTCTTTTCCATGTCCTGCTTTCTCTGACTCTGTTTCTTTCCGAGGACTGACAATTCCGGAGTGGAAGAGAAGTTGTAATGATTTTCTGAGTATTACAAGCACTGATAATGCATTTTGACAGAGCCAATTTTCAACCAGATAGATTTTTTTATGTTTTATGAAACAATAAACTTTTACAGATATGATTCCAAATATAGTCTCAAATCCACAAATGTTTTGGTATAGGAGATGATGAAACTGTGTATTTTTTATAACAGAAAAAGAATCAATAAATAGAGCTGAGGGCATACTTCGCAACAATTTGAATGCAAGTTTGATCAGGTATTCTTCATCAACTTCCCTTTTAACCGTATGAGAACTTCCCTCTTCATCAAATAGAGCAACAACTCATTCCATGTGTCAATGGGGCCTGGCAAGCACCAGTGAACACAGTCATTTACTGTTGCATTCCTATTCATCGAGTGTCCATAACTGTTTGGATGTCCATCTGGTCTCAGCCACATAATCTCAGTAGTGTTTAGCAGTCCAAATGTTAAACCGATTTTCTTCCCTTCTTCCTCTGCTTTTCTTAGTTCCTCTACTTGTGTCAGGTAGAACTCCAAGTTATACTCTTCTAACTTCATTTCCTGGCTTGTAAAGGGTCTTGTTCTAACACAGTTTCCACCCTTATCCCAATCTCCATTCTCAAAGTGGGACGCCGAGAATGTCCTTAAAAATGTAGTACCCCTGTAATTTTTAAGGCCAAGAAGAGTTCTGAAAGCTGTTCTGAAGGCCATTTTGTATCCATAGTACCTGGTAAGGCTTGTGATGTTGTTTTCATTGCACTTGTGGCATCCAACTAGTTCGCCCTTCTCATAGAAAAACAGCGGACGGAAGAACCATTGCCCTGCTGATATGATCACATAGTCAAAATTTTCAATCTCGTTTGCCCATGCTTCATCCGCTTCATCCAAGTAAACGTTCATGAGGCTATTGTAGGTATGACCATCAGGGTCTGCATCTCTGGATTTAACCAAGAACGGCGACCAAAGTGTTGCCAGGGTGAACTGGTAATCAGCATAGAACCAACGCTTGAAATAATCTATGTCTGATGAATATTTATGGGAAATATCTTCTGGATATGCTACCTGAAAAAACACAGAATAGAGCTAATTACTTTATCAGATGCGAAAGCATACTTCAGAAAGTAAATACATGCATATATGTGAGGCAGCTAACATAGTTTAGATCTTATTCCTTGCAGCTTTGGGCGCTTTCTGAATCTGTTACATTTTTTGTCATGAATACATATACCTTTTATTCCTAGTAAACCAACTGTAGTTACAGTTGTTTTACGCATGGCTTGAAACATATCAACCAATATTTTATGGAGATAATTATGTGAAGAATTTTATGCAATAGATGGCTGCAATTAATGGTTAAGCACTTACATCAGCTAAGAGGCACAGTAATGATTGCATTTGGTTCCTTCCTACTGAATCCCCAACAAAGGCCATCGACTTCCCTCTGACAACCTCTAAGAACTGAACTGCATCAAAGAGAGGTAGCTCACAGTCATCTGGCTTCCACCTCCATTTCATGAACTCTGAGTCAGGCCTCCCAAACTTCATGCAGTTCTGCTGATCAATAATCAGGCGGCAAGTTTCGTTAGTGTAGTAGGGACCCTGCGGATGAGGCACCCATTTTCCATTAAATACGTCACATTTCTTCTCCAACTCTATACTTCTCAGGCTACTGATATTAATCTTGGGAGATGGCAACAGCGAATGTGAACTTTTCAGCAGACATAAAGGGATCGAACTGATGAGAATCAGGGAGAGCGTTAACAGGAAAACTTTAGTGGAAGTGTTTTGTTGAGAGTTCTTTCCATTGGGAAGCTCAATCCCATGGAACTTCATAGCGGAGAAGCCTGAAGAAAGAAACCTCTGTGCTTTGTTCAAGTTACATGAATTGGACAATTGACAGTTCTAAACAGCTCCTTTTGGTAAGGCTTGGTGTAAACCAACTAATTGACCATCATGATATAAACATGAATTTGGCAAGACGTCATGATGAATAATTAAATACTTATCACAAAGACAGACTCAATGCTTTTTCTTTTTGTTCTTGTCAAAAGAATGCTTAGTAGATTAAGTTTGGTATAATTCTGTGCACAAAAATTAATATATCAGGAAGGAAATAATAAAATTAATTTATCTTTAAAGTAGGAAAACATGGGATTCTTATCTTTTACAATTTATGCACATTGTTAAACCTCTGTTCTGAACAGGGGAATAATTCTCTTCTGGCATAGCAAAACCAAGTCTCTTTATCTGTTTATGTCCACTGTCTATGAAAGGAATGATATTAGCTTTGCTTTGAATTCAACTTTCAAACGTTCAGAAGTTCCAAAAAGAGTCTGATTTTGAAAGAGATAAAAACTCGTAAAAATGATCGAAGTATACAATATTGATATGTTGAGAGTTGATCAGATCAAAGCAGCTCCATGATTTACAGTCAAAATCAGTCATCGTTTCTCTTAAATTATGTTGATAATTACATCCTGCTCCAGGCTTCTTTGCTGTCGGCGCAAGCAATAATGAGCCTAAATTTCTGATTTATTGGGATTACATTCCCTTATTTTTTTTCATCCAACTCATATCTAATAAAGAGTGAACAGAAAAAGACAGGTTTTGACATTACAGCCTACCAAGAGATGCATCTCTTTTTGTGCCCTTTCACCCATTGGAAGCATTTCCTTCTGGCTCTGTGGTACGCGCAAGAGTGTGCATGATTCTTTTCTTTTGCAGGTAGCTAATCAACCGGGGAAAAACCTGTCAGAGTTTTAACTTCAATCATCAGTCAATATCATTTCATTCTATGCTATGTGCAGCAATCATGAGGCTCATAAAAACCTTGGAGCCACCGCATGTGTTAGCCCACACTATAAACGTGTCCTGACCACAAAGTGAAATCTGTCGTTGATCATAATAAGCACTACTAGTGCTAAGTTAGACAGGCGTGGCTTAGGAGCAAAGCAATTTTTGATTGCTCGAGCAATTTTTCACAAGATTTCCTGTTATGGGAAAAAGCACCCTCTTGCTTTATCTATATATAGACTGCTCGTCTTATTGCAAGAGATTTGAAATTTTAACATGTTTTTAATTTGAACTTTTCCATATACAAATGATTTAAATTTGATTTAACAACTATTATCTCGTTTAAAAAGTTAAATTCTAAAATTCAAATCTCCTCTCTACTTTGTTAATTAATTATTATTATTATTTTTGTATATAAGCAATTGAACTCGAGATGCATCTATTTAAGATCTTCATGCTTGTTAGATAATGTTTGAGGGAACAAACCATAAATAATTATACCACTATCAATTAATCATCTTTGTTGGAGATACTGAGAGAGCAAACAACCGACTATGGTGGATTTGCTATTTAAAGAATAGTTTGAACAGATTAATCTATATATATATATATATATATATATATCATGAAAACGGAACAATTCCAAATTGGGGCAGTGGTCAAATGCATCTGATTCTTTGACTGTAAAAATATATTTTATAAGTGCCGTCAAATTCCGTGGAATTATCGATCATGGAGGATGTTTGCCTGTTGGCATCAAAGGTCAATCTGAACTTATGGATGGTTGGTACTTCATTAGTCCATTGATTTGATTTTAATTTTTTTGGATATCTTTTAATTAATTATTAATTAGCATTCGATATTCTCTGTAAACATTTTAAGATGCAGAATGCCAAAAGCAAAATAACATATTGTCTTATTCTAAGATTACTGTCTATATTAGAGAATCATCCTATTAATTTGCCTTGCAGTGATTAGACATTGCATCATCAAATTTCCAAGATTAGACCCCCTGCCCATCAAACTTATCAAAGCCTTGGAATTTTAATTACATTCCAAATTGATACTCGAACAACCTGATTAATATGTATTTTTTATGGGTGCAATTTTCAGTAGCAAATTAGGCAAAACTTTTATATATGACCTACTTTAGCCTGGTCTGGGTAGGTGCAGAATCAGGTTCTTTAACTAATAATTAAAAAAAATAAATAACTTGTAGTAAAGTTGTTCTTTAATTATTGACACTAATAAATCGTGAACTTATATATGTCTCATATATTACAGTCATTTATATTTTTAAGGTTACCACCAACAGGGACAGATTTAGGATTAAATTACTGGACGGTAAAAATTAGAAAAAGCTAACATGTTCATGTATATAAAAAGTTTAGACTAAAAAATAACATGTAATGTATATTTTATAATTTATCGAAATTGAGCACAACGTTCTTTCATGGCATAAAATTCATCAATAATTGAATTTCTGTTAAACTTTTCAACAATCTTTCTTTCAATATAAATAACCATTTAATCAGTAAGAAAATTATCTTCCATTTTATTCCGAAATTTGTTTTTTATGATGTTCATATTTGAAAATGACCTATCACTTGTTGCAGTTGAAGTTTGTTTGTTTGTTTGTTTTTTTTTTTAACTTTTATCACTTAAATGTGATTTTCTTTTAGTAGTTTTTATTATATATTTTGTCTTATCTTAGGTTATGCCATCATAATCTTGATCTTTTGGGTTTATAAGTCATATTTCTATGGGCTGCTTAATTAGTACTTATTAGTTATTGGGGGGTCTATTGTTAAAGTATTGATCTGTTCCCATAAGTAATAAGCATAAGTCCATTAACATCTATTTCATTTTGGCAAGAGGTTAGGAGAAAAACACTAGGGGTCATTTGTTTTTGAAAAAAATAATACATATAAAAAATTATAAAATTTTCAATGATGGGAGCAAACACCTCCCATGCCTCGATATGTATCTGTCCCTAACTACCATGGAATGGTGAAAATAAAATATTCTATCTTTTTGATAGAAGTGTAAAAAGTGTAGTGTAACACAGTTTTTTAAGATAGAATAACTATAATTCTTTACTCAATAGTTAATTTATAATCTTATTGGCATAACTCTTTCACAATATTACCAAATAATTAATTTATAATCTTATAATATATGTTATAAATAAATACCTATTTAAATATAATATATAGTTAAAGTACTAATTTATTTATTTATCTAATACATAAATAATAAAATTAATTTTTAAGAGCATATTTCTAACGAAAGTACCATTAGAAGCAGCTACAAGCAATAGGGCGGATAGCAAGAAAGTGAGTTGAATAATTTGATTTCTCTATTCTCTGTATCTCTTTATCCAAATCTCTAAAACTTGTAAAGCTGATAAGGGGGCGGGTCACGTAAGTTCACTCTTTTCTTAACAACAATAAAAGGTAAGGGAAAAATTGTGTTTTGGCCCCTCAAATTTTTTAATTCTCTCCTTTTATAAAATTTTTAAATTAATATGATAAGATTGTTCAACGTTTTCAGTTTTAAACCTCATTATTAACTTGATTCTCTTTAACCTTTTTAAATCTAAACATTATTATATGCATATGATCTTTTATTTCTTTAAATAAAAAATTTCAGTTTTCAATCAATATGATATATATATTGATATTGATAATTGTGTCAACTACTTTTAATTTTAATTCATTTTTCTTTCTCGCTTTGCCTGTATCTAAATAACATAATAATTCAAGTCAGTAGTTTTTTTTTTAAAATTCAACCTAAATATTATCTTTTTTATTAAAATTAATTAATTTTGATAAAATACAAAAAAATATATATAAATCTACATTTTACAGAAAAATTTAACATAAATTACAAAACTTTTATGCCTTTTATTTAAACTTGTTGGGTACTGCAAGTTAACCCTATAAAGCTGACTCGAGTGGTAGTCAAGCTTTCGTAAAGCCCGCACTGATTTTAAAAGCATGAAATCACAATTCATAAGGGCAGTGCTGCTCTAATGGAACATAGTTTGGGTGTTGTATTTAGAAGAAATCAGGTTGAGGAACCTTCTCGAATGTAATTAAGTTAATTAAGGGGCGGCTCTAACCCCAAAAGTTGGCAAGGACCATCTTCAAGATTTGGGCATTCCAAGTGTAATTAAGGAGATCTAATAACAGCAGTTTTCTCTTAATTCGTTAATTATATGTTTAAATTTACGGATCTAAAATGATTAAAGATTGAAATAAAAACTTAAGGTTGATGAAAAAATGTAGTTAAGTGTGTTCATAGCAACGAGCATATAACTTTTTGATGACTAGTATGCAAGAATATGTGACGGAATGTCAGACATGATTGAATTTATAATTGAAATTAGTCTAAATTTTTCTTCTTCGTCTCGAGGGAAAACACCAAAGATTGGACTTGTGACCCACCAATCTTTGTCGAAGCATGGATGTTTTAAAATATCCTAACCACTGGTTGCATATTTGATGTGACCAACCTAATAAGCAAAAAGTTTTAGCTGTCCACTAAATTATATGCTCAATAATGATTCGCCCTGTTGAGGCAACTTTCTGCCTACAACCTGTTTGTGAAGTAAAGGATTAGGCTCGTAGTAAGTACACACAGTAAGGTTTTTTTCCTCACAAGTACACTTAGTAAGTTGTTTTTGAAATTAAATTGCTTTTTTCTTCCCCTTTTTTGCTTCATACACTGGTATACGGAGCTACAAATTTTGTATTGAGAGGGCCGAGACAGGTGAACCTTTTTGATAGAAATTTACACTAGCAAATTAAGTACTAAATGTAAAATAATGCGATTGTATTAAAATTGTAATATAATTGATTTTGTGTGCACTATATATTATAATAATAAAAGTAATAATTGAAACTTCTTTTAACTGTATTTTCGTTGTCAACATAGGCTTATGTTACATAATAATTAATGTTAACATGCTATTACTCGATTAATTGAGAAGATAATTTATAATTGGCATAATATCTAAAAAAACTCTTAAATTATTCAAAAATAAGATTTTATACTTTTATGACGTACAATTAAATTTTTGTAATTATTTTATAATTTTATTTTAAATCAAATAAATCTTTATGATTAATAATTGACTTAATCAAAATGATACTTATCATTCTATATCATATAATGCTGACGTAGCATTAACGTGGTATGTTGATATGTTATAATAAATGATGACGTGACATGTTGATGTGACATAATTAGATAACTATATCGCATTTTTTGCATTCCTCATCAATGTCATGGTAATATCACATGAACATAAAATGACAATGGATAGTTTGATTAATGATAATTAGTTAATCATTAATAATAAAAATTTATTTAATTTAAAATAAAAATATTGAGATTTGATTAAACATAATAAAAGAATAAAAAATTATTTAAAATTTTTAAAATAATTTAAAAACATTTTTAAACATTATGTCTTCATAATCTAAAGAACACAAAAATACTTAAAATATAATAATGATTACAATTAAATGGTCCAAAGTAAATGAAATTATTTATTGCGTCTAAAAACTAAAGAACTGTTAACAACTTCTCAAACTTTTGTTATAACATTACCAATATTTGTGAAGGAGGGCCGATCGAAATGTTAAATTATAGGAGTCCAAAATAACAGATGACCTTTCTCTGCTCGAGGGAGGGGTAGTATTTCCAAAGCTTTTTCAAGCCAATAGAACAGACATGCCGCTACCTATCCCCTAGTCAATCAAGGGCGGACACTAGACGGTTAATCACTTTAAAAGCCTAAAGCATTTAAATATTTAAATGAAGTATCTTTTATTGAAATTAAGAAAATTTTTTTTATCATTTGTTAAAGATCATTAAATATATATTATGTTGATTAAAAATAAAAAAATAATTGATAATTTATATTATTGTGAGAATTAAAAAGTGATAAAAAATAAATTTATTAAGCACATAATTAAGAAATATATTATATTAATTATCTTGACCTTTACATAACTAGAGGGGTGAGATAAATTGTTGAGAATTAATAGAATGTGAGAAATGAGAGAAAATAGATATTTGTTAGGCACTTAATTTAAAAAATGTTTTATTAATTATCTTAATTTAATATATTTTTAATATAATTAATTATATTATTATAAAATTATAGAACCTATAAGAATGTGGGGTGTAAAGCAAGGGTTTTGATGGCTTTATGTTAAAGCTGGCGCTGGTGGACACACATAGTGGAGTGGTGTCAAATAACAACATTGAAGTATCAACAATCTCTACTAATTATAATATTTATATTAAAGTTTTATGTAATTAATGATGTTAATGAACCCATTAATTTTTTTATAATTTTGTAAAGATTAAGATTAAAACTCTAAATCAAAATAAATATAGTTATGGCACCACTTAAAAAATTTCTGGTTCCACTAGCCTCGAGCTCCGACATTGGCTGCATGTCAAAATTGTTTGTTAATTTGTAATCATTATAGTATATTCTAGTCAAAGATATGAAATTGAAATATTTACGGATGTTGAATATTTGGACTTGTTTAAATAGGTGAAATCTTAAATTCTAAACTTATTTTGTATTGTTTTAGTATACCAAGCAACATTTGATTGATCATTTAGCAGTCTCTTTTTATTCTTCTTTTGAGAAGTAGCTTGGGTTCTTTGTTTACTAAATCAGAAATTGAATTTAGCTTGAAAAGAACCAGATTACTGAATGATGTTCTAATTAATTTCACTTTTCGGCAGGCTACCACAGTACCACTGCCACATCTCTCTCGCATTTTGTACTACATTTAACGTACAATATCAACAACGACCAATTCAATTAAATAAACCGATAAATAATTCTAAGTAGAATAATCAAGAACTACTGAATACAGGCAAGGCAAAAGAAGCTGAATCTATTGGAATCTCATTTTCCTGTCACCTGAATGAAGCCTCACTTGATGTGATCTTGCTCCTTCCATCTTCAACATCTGAAGCAAGAAATCATTCCAAGTATCAATCGGACCAGGCAAGCACCAATGCACACAATCATTGTACAAAGTCACATTTTCATGAGGCCAATGCCCATATCTGCTTGGATGACCATCTGGTCTCAACAATGTTGACAGCGTCGTGTCCATCAGCCTATATCTCTTCCCTTTCTTTCTCCCTTCTCTTTCAGCAGTCCTGAATTCCTCCAACTGTATCATGTAAAGCTCCAAGTTCTCACCATCCAACGCCGTCTCATTGCTCCTAAACGGCTTTGTTCTAACACAATTTCCACCCTGGTTCCACAGACCATTCTCAAAGTGTGACGGTGCAAAAGTCCTTAGAAATGTTATGCCCTTGAAATTTTCTAAGCTGTTGATGGCCCTGAAAGCAGTCCTGAAAGCCTTTCTATAGCCATAGAACTTTGTTAAGTCTGTCACATTCTCTATTAGGCAAAAATGGCAACCAACGATTTGGTGATTTTCATAGAAAACTGATGGGCGATAAAACCAGTGTCCACCAGAGATGATTAGGTAGTCGAATTCTTCGATTTGGGTTGTCCATTCTTCATCAAACTCGTCGAGATAGAGATTGAAGAGGCCAGTTTGCGTTGGACCATTGGCCTCTCTTTCTTTGGACTTGACCAAATGCGGAGTCCAAAAGTAAGCAATGGTGAAGTTGTAGCCTGTATATTTCCATCGTTTGAATTTTTCGTCTGGTGTGTATGAAACATCGATTGGGTATTCCACCTGAAACGATGCAACATTAATTTAAGAATCCTGCAGAATTAAGAAAATTTAAGATCCATGCTTCATTAATTGAGCGGTTTGGCATGTGAAAAGATGTTTCAATCCCGAACTAAAACATTAACCTACAGTGAATTTCGAGTCTTTGAAGTATTTCTAGACTTGGTCACAAATTCCACTAGTCAAACAAAGAAACAACAGTTGGGTGCATATTTAACTCTTTTTCGGAGGTCTCTTGAGTGAATAAATGAACAAATGAGAGGAGAGTCAATCAACAAAATGTTTCAACTTGTAATAGATAAAAGAAGTTCAATCTATGGGTTGGTTTCAGAACATTATTAAATGGAAAGTTGACCAAATCAGTCTTGGATGCTTTAGACAGCAGAACAAGGAATATATGAGCAAATGTTGCAGATAAGCATGGCAGAATATGATAACAGACCAAGGAGCCCACATTACCAAAGATGCATGGGCTACTCGAAATTTGTCATCATATGATCCAACTTTATTGTATTCGAATATTGAATTATATAACCAAACTTTGTTTTTGTCAGATTGAATTGATAGGCAGGTGAATTAATATATAGAAAAAAGTGTCATTATTAATGTTCAATTTCATTTCAGATGTGAGAATAATGAGGAGAGGGGCAGATTCTTCTAATCCTGATAGCTAGTGATTCGCTACAATGTCAATAGATAGCTGGCAATATTTTAATTATTATAAGAGAGAAAAAGACAGGGCCAATAGAAGACAATCATTTTTAGTCTTACTATCGGGGCAAAAGAGACATTTCCGTTTATAAATTGAATTGTTCAAATGGCTATAATTTTTCCAAAAAGAAATGTATTTAATTGTAAACATCAGACAATTAAAGGTAGGCCTGGTCCAAATTAAGCACTTCAAATCAACATAATTTTTTTAATCAAAATCTTACAGCTAATTAAAGAGAGGGGTGGGGGGAGGAGGGGAGGTAAAATGCTTTAAAACATACAGTTTTCTCTCAATTTTTGCTTTCAAAATCAAATGGCAAAAGTTAAAAAATGTTGCCAATAGGAATCTGTCCAAGAGAAATTTTTTTTTTTGTGACACCTACATCTGTCCTCATGCATGGTATATATATATATATATATATATTAATTTATTCTGCCTTTTTGTTCAGGAAAAAAATGTTCATTGCAATAGTATGCATGCTAACTAATAATAGTGACAACAATAAGAGTAAAGATTCCACGTACTATTTCTACACAATCATTTCACCTAACCTTTGATTTGTATAATGGCTTAGGTAAACTACCCATGCAGCTAACCAAAATTAATTGAAGCAATGACTTAAAACCTAAAGCCAACAGAGATATAGAAATATTGGGGGACCACTCCAAT
This sequence comes from Theobroma grandiflorum, assembly GCA_036013995.1. Taxonomy (NCBI): domain Eukaryota; kingdom Viridiplantae; phylum Streptophyta; class Magnoliopsida; order Malvales; family Malvaceae; genus Theobroma; species Theobroma grandiflorum. The sequence continues at coordinate 11,598,499 of CP142132.1, read as the reverse complement.
TTTACAAATTAAGTTCAAAAAACGAGTATAGTTCAGAGAACATTTGTCTCTCAGTTCTAAAATCAAAGCTAATCGATAAACTTTTTCAACCATACAGGTTATAATCCAATTGGCAATTTACTATCATAAGTATAAAAGTAGTCGGACATTTCCCAAAACGAGAAAAAGTGACTATTAGTTTTTTGGAGGTAAATTTTGTATGTACTTTTAAATTAAATTCATGCGAGTAAAACGAAAAATGATATATATGTGCACACATAATATATATATATATATATATATGCATGTATATATGTATGTATGTATAGTGAACTGAGGTTCTTGCGCATCGATGTATAACAGTAAAATATAGATGGAAAATAAGGAGACCTACTCTGGAAAGGAGGCATATCAAGGACTGCATGTGGTTTCGGCCCACTGAGTCTCCAACTAAGGCCAACGACTTGCCTCTAACAATTTCCAGGAACTGAGCAGGGTTGAAAACAGGAAGCTCGCAGCCATCAGGTTTCCACTTCCACTTCATGAACTCTGTGTCAGGCTTTCCATATTTCATGCAATTCTGATGCTCATGTATCGCCCAACATGTCGTGTTCGTGTAGTAAGGCGCATCAGGGTTTCGCACCCATTCCCCAGAAAAAATGTCACAATTTTCACCTTCAGATATCCTTATTGAAGCCTGTAGTTCTTCAGAAATATCATATGTGGATGGTGACTTGGATGACGGAGAATTCTTTAACAGATATAAAGGGTAACCTATCAAAGGGTAAAATACAGGGATGATAGTGAGAAAAACTAAGGTGCCAAAGATTACAACTAGGACAATTTTTGATGTTCTTGGCAGTGCATGGCTTCTGCCCAAGGGAAGCTCCACTGCATGAAGCTTCATTTAGAAAGAGAGAGAGGGAGAGGGAGAGAGAAAACAAGAGTTATAGGAAACAGCCAAGGCATTTAGAAAGGGACTTTGCTCATGTAAATAAAGTTGTGGCAAGTTTAAAAAGATTGATGTGGTGGTTGCTTTTCATATATTGTTTTTGACCTTTTGGTTGAGGATGCTGTGCATCAAACCATTTTCTAATAGTCCCTTGGATTCTATAACTAGGATACAACCATAATTGCATTTCTTAGAAGATAATACGTACGATTAAAAATCAATGTTATAATCCATTATAATCCTTTACATATATAACTTGGTAATTATGTCGTTTAAAAGAAATTAATCAAAGAAGAACCAAATTAAAATTAATATAAAGTTAAGACTAAATTATTTATTCATGAAGAAACTTAAATCTGAAATCTACGTTGTAAAGCTCTTCTTTATAATTGAGACAAAGACATCTTTGGTGTCGTTATTATTTATTTTTGAATTATTGGTCATTTTTATGATAAATGATGACAAGTCTCCTTTAACTACTAACTATTATCTGTTAAATGGCACCTAAACTGTACTTATTGATGTAAGAGCAAATCCTTAAAGTTTTACTCTCTATGTGCGCACCTAATTTGGATTTAAATATTATTATATATAATATTTATACCTATGGAGATACGTGGCATAATTTTGTAAGAGAAAGGATATTCATTGCCTTGGGGAAGTGAGAAGAGACAAAGAAATTGATTACCATAGGAAAGGGGTGATTCATTGCAATAAGAAGGGGTAAAAGGAAAAAAAATAATTGTTGCTCTACTTGAACCCGCTTTTGGATTTTGGTGCGTCAAGATTGAAATTAATTTCGTAGAAAATGAAATAACTATTTAGTGCATGTTTAGCTTGGTTTTTTTTCAATTTATCCCTCTCTTAAAAGTAAAAGCCAAGCCAAATAAGAATTTAAAGAAATTTAAAAAAAAAAGTAACTTTTTTTAAAGAATAAAATTTTGAAAAAAAAAGAATTAGAAAAAGCTTCAGAGATGAGCTTTTTTTTTTTTTAAACACACCTCATTTTTTGAAAATTTTTTTTTGTTTCAAAAATATCCTCATCTATTAAAAATAATTACAACATTATCTGTTTTCATTTTTATATGATTTATTAATTATAAAATTTATGTTATATAAAAATAATTTATATACTTTTTATAAATAAAAAAATAAAATTAACATTTTTTCATTACGAACAAAGGAATTTGTGATTAATAAAAAATTATTTATTAAATACCTTTTTTGGTAATTTTAATCAAAATTAGAACTTATATAAATTATTTTTTCAAACAGTTTATTTATAAAAAAGAACTTATAAAAGTAAATTTACCAAACAGATTTAACTTAATTTTAAAAGTTATTATTTTTCATAAAAGTTTTATAATAACTTTTAAGTTAAAAAAAAATCAGGCCAAACAGGGTTGTTATCTATTTTCTTTTGTATGCTTATATAATGTTTCAATAATTTGTTGAGTTAGAGAAGTTCAATGTTATTTTTTATCTAGTATTTTGAAAGTGAAAGATTCAAATCATGTTTTTTTAAATAAAAAAATTTGATTTAAAGATAAATAAGATAATGTATTTAAAATGGAGAAAATCGTCAAAGATGAATGACAACACGTGGAATGATATTCAATGAATAGTAGTAAGTATAAGTCATTTCTCTTACTCTCCAAGTTAAATATGATGTGTTGAATGAGAAATCTTCAAAAAAATTTATATGTCAAAATCCATTACAAATAAATAACATTTTAAAAAGGAATTGTAGAGGTTGATGATGAAGAGAGAAAAAAATTTAAGGGTATGCTTAAAACGAATTTAATAAATTGATTGCGAAGTTTTCAAGTGCATGTGAGATAATAAAGGAAGAGGATAAGGCAATAATTTTGATTAATTCTCTTGCTGGGAATTATGAGGATTTTCGGGTGTGAAAGATGTAAAGTCGTAGTTACAGAGCATGACAAATTAAAACGAGCTAAAAAAGAAAATGACGATGATGGGTCTGATGGTGGAGAGAGGGAAAAACAATATAAGAGAAATTAAAGAATGATGGAAGGTGGAGAGGTAGATGGATTTGATTTCTAGGCCCCTAGAATAAATTTAAGTAATAAAATATATTTTGTTATTGTCATGAGATGGGACACATAAAAGCTTATCGCAAGAAATTAATGGAAGATTAAGGGAAATTTCATAAAGGTTAAAGAGAATGAGAAAAATAAATGTGTGGAATTATCTATCAATGTGATTGTTGCTCGTGATGAGGAAGAAGATGAAGTTTAGCTGGTGTAAGAAGAAAAGAATTATACAAAAGATGTATGGGTTTTTGATCCTGCATTCTTTCAACATATATGCACACAGAAGGAAAGAAGGATTTTCAAAGTTTGAGAAGGGTGAGAAACCAGTTTTTATGTATATAATTTGTTTTGAATGAGTACCTGATAAAATAAGACACAAAATTCTAATCTTAATAATTTTTTTTCCAATGTATAATATTATTTAGTGGAATTTGTTGTTACTATTATCTTTTCCCATTAATACGTTAAGGAGTGAGTCCAAGTCTGTGGTTTAGCAGGCGAAGGCGTTTACCAGGTTGACACGAGCCATCTCACCAACTGCTTGATTGACCTTAGATTTGCTTCAAATCTTGATCAACTTTGACTGTTAAACTCTCTACAGCCACAATCTTTATTTTTTTTAAAGGTAACCACAATCTTAATTAATGTTGTTTTCTTCTTCTTCTTCTTCTTCTTTTTTGGTTTAATTTTATTTTTGGACAAGACTTAGATGAAATTGGTCCAATTCCTAATTAAAAATAATCAAATCATTTTTTAAAAAAGTTTTGAACATAAATTCATTGTTGGATGACTTGTTCAAACATAGACCGTATGTACATATAGAAATTCAGAAGATTCAAACAAATTTTTAATGTGCGCTTTAATTAAAAATTATGATATATTCCCTCCATTATTATCAACTAGTATTTTTGTATATACATTATTTTTAATTTTTTATACATTATTGATTTACTTGTCGATATGCATTAATTTCTTAATAGTTTTCGTGTTAATTTTATTTTATAATTTTAGAATATTTTCTTTATCCCCAAGTTGAAGTATATGCCTTAATTCCACATTGATTGGTATATAAACCACAGTTGAATCTGACAAGTTTATGACTGTTTGGGTTTTGGGCATTTAGTCAACCACCAAATCCTTTCTTTCTTCTTTTCTTCGATCATTATTGTATATGACATACTCCATTGCCAAAGTAAGGTTCATCGACACACTCATGACAAATCCAACGTTACCATAACAGTGCAGTACCCCTCTTCTCTTAACCTATTTTAGGCTTTTGGGCTCTGTGCTTTCATTTTTTATTTTCCCATTAAACTATTTGCATTTATTGCTCCAATTTATTTGTTAATATACACCTTATTATACAATATAAGATCACTTAATATATGCATATATAATAGAAACTATTTTCGTTGGATATTTTGAAATGTCTTATTTATTTTTCCTTTTCAATTCAGAACTCTTTATTGAAATTGAACTAATGCTAATCATTTAAGCATTTGATTTAATAAGTAGATAATTTTTTTATCAAAAAATTATATATATTTTTTTCTCTCTTTGGTCCCAAAAACAAAGATAAAAAAGGAGTGGTGGCAAATAGCATGCAATAATTAGAATGGGGAAGTTACGAGCACTTGAAAATGGACGTAAGTTGTTATTTTCCACACATCAAATCATTAATAAGTTGGCATTACATTACAATCACTCAATTCTACTAGTTTTGCTATAAAGCTAAAAGGGCCAGCACTGGCTGCCAAAGACAAATGCACCGCAATTAGCAAGTTATAGCCTATCTCTGCCGACGATTTTAAATGCTGTTGGAATGTCATCATCGATCGTCTTGGCTGATAACGTGACGAATAAGTCTCTTAAAGCCAACTACTTTTATATATATACACCATCATATGTACTAATTATAAACATTCTTTATTTCTCGCCCTGCTGTATTCAATTTATTCTTATGGGATATTCCATTTTCAGATAAACCACAAAGGGGGCGGTGTAATGTTAGGCCCAAGCCCAGCTAAACGGGTTATTTACTCCCAATGAAACTAACCATCCTGGATAGCAATGCGGGCAGCGGACCATTCTGACCATAGTCTTGAAGCAAAGCTATATCAGCAATACTATTTTCTAAAATTTTCAATTGATTAGTAAAAGATCTACAATGGATCGTGCCCGATTAACCTAAGGAATGTCAATAAATATCTTATAATAGAATATCTTGCATCATTTGACTTAATTAAATAAGATTAGGATATTACATAATCCTTTTACCAGCATGATTATTTACAACTAATTCACCTTTTGAAAAATAATGTTTGGAATCCCCCCAGACACTACATTTTTTTAAAAAAAATTCTAATTTATGGTATGTCTAAATAGTTTAATCTCATTATTTAATTTACTAAACTTATTTTATATTTTTATTATATTTTTCTTATTTTTTGTTACAAATTTACTTAGAATCAATGCTCCTTATGCAAATAATCATTCTCTTAATGCTTTTGCAGAATGAACATAATTATTTTTTTACATAGAAAAATTTGAAGAAAACTGTTGCACACAATTTTATTAAAGTTTTAATTTTAAAGGATTTTCAAAAGTATTTTAATTTCTAATTATTCAATTCATTTAATTAATAATTTTATTTTAATTATATTATTGTTATTTAATTAATATTTGAAAATTTTTATAAATATAAATATTCATATAAATAAAAATTAAATGAAAACATTAAATATGAGTAGGACGTAAAACTCAAGACGCTAATAGCCCAAATTAGATGAGCCTGAGGATTATTTGGGCTTTGAGCTGCTCAGAATTAGACCGGGCGGATCCGACCCGCTTCTTTTTCTCTTCTTCCTAGCATGGAAGCTACGCCGTCTTACACTCCTTTAAAAACTAATTTTTAAAACTTATCTATAAATACTCATTTTCTTCATTCCTTCATTTTGTTTCTTCCCTTTCCATCTCAAACCCGCCTCCTCTCTCCCATTTTCTGTTCATCAAACTTTAAACCAATTCATCAAACTCTAAAACCAATTTTTAAAACTTTGATTCGGTTTAAAAATCTTAAAATCAGTTCAACTTTTCCTAACTACTTAGTAGTATTTTTTTAAAACAAATATTGATTTAAATTTTAAAAAAATAAAGAGAGATTTTAATTTCGTATCAACATTTATGAAATTTAATGTAGTGAAATGGGAAGGAAAATGGAATGAGCATCGATCTAGGGAAAAGCACTAGAGAGGAATACCTACGAAGATAGAGTTGCTTAAATTTGAATTAAGAGATCATCATTTTTTTTGACACATAAGAACCAAAATGGTCTGATTTAAAATCCCAAGCTAAGGAAGCCTAATATATCCTTAATAAGTAATAAACACAAATCAATCAAGAGAATTACTCAAGGAAGTCTTTTTCAATGGACAATACTAAGCCAAATTAGCAAAAAAATTTACACACATCTTACCTTTTCTAAAAATATGACGAATATCTCTTACTTCATCTTTTTGGATTAAAGTAACATAATCTTGAACTAAAATATCATATGGATGAGATGTCACAACACCCTCCTTTAAGAAATGAATTACCACTACTATATCCAATTCAACAATCAATTGGTTCAATTGTAAGTTATTAACTAGCAATAAACCCCCTCCAATGCCCCAAACTTTAGTGTAAGAAGCATTTGGTAAAATATGGTAAGTGCAAAGTATCAATGATCAATCTTCCTATGTAATGAATTGAGCCATACCCATACTAGCAAAATGGCTGAAAAAAGCCCATTCTGATACAAAGTGGGACTATTCAAGATCCAATAGTTGATAGGGAAAACATACATTGAAAAGGGCAACAGCCATTAGTACTGGCTTAATTCCTACATGAATGATGATTTGCTTGATTTATACAAGTTAAAGAACCGATAAAAATTTTACTTATTTAGTTAGTGAAGTGAAATATGAAAAACATGAATCCAATGCATAGAAAATAAGATTTAATTAATGAAGTGTCATTCCTAAGTTTATCATATTTATCAAATATAGATACTGTCTTTGATAATTCATGACAATGGATTGTCCTTTCCTTGCATATCGAATGTGGAGTTTGACTTCCATAGGAATTAGTGGCCTTGGACAATTAAGTAAAGTAGCTGATGCACGCATTTCATGCAGTGTGCAATCTAATTAAGGTGCTTTTCAAAGGTAAAAGTTGCTAAAAAATCAATCGAAATGCAATGAATGAATTGTAGCCATTTGAAAACTATAGCACATGAAAATGGACCACCATTGAGTGCTCTTCTTTTCTAGCATTCTACCACAAAATCACAAATTTTATTTTCCTAAACTACCCTACATAGTAGCATCTATTTTCGCTCCTTCTCTACCCTTTTTCCTCATTTTCATATGCTTCCAAATATTAAATTTATTACCTTTATGAAAAAAAGTTATTTTGGAAAAGAGGGAATGTAAATCAAATTCTTTGAATATAGGGACGTAAGCACTTATCATCTTTGAATCAAATGTTTGAAAGTTTAAAAGTATTTTTTTTTTATTTTATTTTTGATGTAATAATTAAGAAATTTTTAATAGTGTTTTTTTTTAATGTGATTAAGAACTTTTAGTGGCATGTACGATAGGATAAACTACTAACAAGCGATAAAGACAACTCCAATTCTCTCTCTCTCTCTCTCTTTTGTTACAATCCTTAATCTAATGAACTGTTGCTTAATCAAAATGTTGCTTATATATGATGAAATAGTACTATAAATAAGTTTATGGATAAAGTGCTTATCGCATTGAAGAACATCCCCTATAATTTGTATCATATTCATGTTATTTGTAAAGAAAGATAATTGGAAAGAATTTTGTGAGTGGTTTATCCTATTTTGGGTGTCTAAAAATTAAAGAAGAGAGACAAGAAGGGATTTTTAATTTGGATCTGAAATCTCTTCCAGGTTATCTTAAATTTTAACCATTTAAGTATTCTCTTAAAATGAATATTACTTTTTAAATATAGAAATATATTATTTTTTTCCTATTGTATAAAAACACGTACATTACTTTCTCTTTCTACCCAATGAACTAAATAAGGGATACATTATCCTTTTTTCATTTATCGAGCTGTAAAGGACAAGACACACACGACCCAGAATCCATTAATTAAAAACATATCCAAATTTAACTAAGTAACAAGGGATATATCATAGCTGTATTTTCTCATAATCCATCAAAAACATGAAATTAGCCTGAAAAGTACTTTATCTTCTTTTTGTTTTTCTTTCTTTGCATGAAAACATTAAATTTGTTCCAAATGTGGTTAACTATTTGTCATGATTGTATATATAAATAATCTTTTTGTTTTTCTTTCTTTGCATGAAAACATTAAATTTGTTCCAGATGTGGTTAACTATTTGTCATGATTGTATATATAAATAATCATGGGAAGTGTTGGAAATCATCGTCTTGCCGATCAATCAACTGCTTACGTTGTCTATTTACAATCATGCATGAACCATATTACATTTTTTATATATAAAAAAGATTCCAAATCGTTTCTTTTAATTAAAAAAACACATATATTTAATATTGAATTCAATGCTCAGATTTCACTCATTCTTAACAATACTTGGATTTTTTTAAAAAAATATAGCCACAACCAGAATCAGCAAAAGGAGGGCAGTTAGGGAAAAAACATCAAAAGGGGAAAGGGGGAAAAAGAAAAAAAAGGAAAACCCAAAACTGCAAGTATAGCTTTGTTCCACAGAAGCCTTAAATATTGCGTGGTCCGCCTTCCAAGCTCTGAATGCAAATCGTGACATCAACTGTTAAATTCATTCATCTTGTCCCTCTCACTTGTTTCACTAGTGCCCTTCTCTTTCACTAATTCTTAACCTCTTCTCTCTTTCCTATAAAACTTTCTTTTCCCTTCAAGCCATTTTCTTTTCATTTCCAGCTCTAAATCTTGAGGTTTGTTTGTCTTCTTTTCTAACTCGTAATTTTCTTCTCTTTTCTTCTGGGTTGGTTCTCCACGTAGCTAGCTGACTGTGACTTTCTTTTCTATGGTTTGATCAACAGGTTTGAGTATATATATGGTGATGAATATGATGATGGGCTTAGGCAGATTGGTGGTGAGCTTGAAATCAAAACTAAGGTATTTGAAGATGAAGAAACCTGCTTATTACGATAAGATTGAAAAGAGTGAGAGCATGAGGGTTGAAATAAGGAGCAGGAAAGCCCGGAAGCTTATCGAAGAGACCATGAAGATTGCCGATTCACCAAGGACGTCCAAGACTTATACTTTTTGAGTTGTTGACTAGTAGTTGTGTATGAAATGAAATGATCAAACGAAACTGTGAAGAGCAAAAAGTTTCCTTTCTTAGTTTAATTTTGATTTTAAACCAAGCATTTTCAATGGAGGAGGATGATGTTGAAAACCTTACCTTATTAATTTCTTGCTTGGCTCGTTGTTTTCTCTCTTTCCTTTCTCTCACTATTTCTCACCCACTCATATAAACAAGGTACATGCCATGATTGTCAAATCAAGAGCTTATAGTCTAATTTTTTTCCAAGGAATTCAGCTATAGAGAAGACAAAATTATGGTTTCTTTTATTTTCTTTTCTTTTTTCATGTAAAAAGATGCCAATTATGTTAACTTAAAAATTATAATCGAGTTATAATGTGAAATTAAAGTTTATATATATACATTTACTTGTTAAATTGACTAATCTGTACAAGTAAAAGTAATATGAATGTACACACAAGTGGAATTTTATAACTTTGAAGCTATGTAATTAAGGTAAATTAATTTCACCATAGGAAATATAAATAAAGCGCAAGTTATGCTCTTCAAAATAGTCAAGCTTGAAAGGTTTGCATATAGACAACCAATGCCTAATACTTGGCTGTTTCACCAGATTAGGAGTACTCTACTGTGTGCTTTTGCCACAATAATTAGGCTACGATGTTATCAAACGCCAGCCATCAATTCTATATATACAGGTCTACCACGTAATAAAGCAATTGATGAGACAAAAAGCTTCAGTAATGGAGTCCATTCTGATGATGATAATTTTTTCCATAAGCTCTTGTTCGGGTGTGGTCAGAAGCCATGAGAAGCAAGTAATAGGACATGGCAGCCAAAGGACAAAAGAATTAAAGAAAATGCACCACATGACACTGCCCTTTCAATGCAAAGCATCAAAGAATGATACATGTGAGGCTGTGGATGGAAAGACAAGAAAATAAGGAAAGGGTTGGCCATGATTATGTGGCAATTATCGGCACATGAATACATATGAAGTCTGAATGGTGGACATCATGATCCCCAAAAAGCTTTCATATATAAAAAAAAGGTATGTCTACATACATTCCTATTATAGATTTTTGTAGAAAGATGTCCACGAGTAAAGACAAATTTAAAAATTTTTTTGAATGATGTCATAATTAAAATAATAATAATTAAAAAATATAAATATATTAAAATTTATAAACTAAAATTTTTAACATTAAATTAAAGAAAATGTAAATTCAATACATTTATTTAATACAAATAAAAATATTTACAATAACTATAATTGTTCACGATGATTTTTTATATTTAGAAAACGATCAATAGAAATATTATCACATACATCTTTTTCAATATATGCCATCAAGCAATCATTCGTTCATTCATTGCTCATTTGATATAAAACTTGAATTTTTGGATAGAGAGAGTGAAAAATGCAATCAAAGATCAAGAGTAGAATGAGAGGGAGAGTAGTTTAGGTTTTGACTTTTTTAATAAAATTTTAAATTATAAAAAAAATATTTTTCTTTTCATGTAATATTTAAATTACTTTTTAAAAAATTTACTTTAACTTTGAAATTTTGATCCCATTTTTTACAAAATTATAAAAAAATTAGTAAATTTATTAATATTATTAATTACATAAAACTTAATAACACTCAATAAAAGTTGTTTAAGAAATAAAATTTTTGTTAAATGAGTGGTGTCATCACCACTCTCTTCAAGGAGAATCCGCCCGTCCACAGATAAATTATGTTACCCAAAAAGGGCTTCCGCATCAATGGAGCTTTTAAGAAATCTAAGTTCCATTTTATCACTAATTTTGCTTTTTTTTTTGTTTTTTTAAGAATAATAAGTAAAATGTATGTTCGCATACAAAAGTAAATTATATTTTTGACAAATTATATATAAAATACAGTTTTTTTAGATAATAAATTCAGCAGTGTTAAAACTTCAACTTTTTGTTTATTTTTTACCAATTATATTTTGTTTTTTTGTTTTTATTTTTATTTTTTTATAATAACTATTTTAAAAATGAAAAAACAAATCGTAAAAAGTAACAAAAGTATTAATTAAATGGAATCTTAACTTTTTATTACATTGGTAAATATCTCAACTAAACTAAGTATTTGGATTCAGAGAGACAGAGAGAGAGGAGAAAATGATAGAAAAAAAAGTTTATAAAAACAGTTTTATAGGTTTTTAAAACTACATCATTTTGACAAAAGAAGGGTGAAAACAAAAATCATTATTATTGATGAAATTTCAATAAAAATTTTTACAGCCAACTGTGTTTTACTGATTAATATTTTTAATTAAAACATCATCATCAACGAAAATTTTTGTCAAAATTTTTTTGATAATGACTCAATCTCGATGAAGAATTCCATCAAAATTGTTCTTATTAAAGTCACTAGTTCATGTCAAATCATTAACGATCAAATTTCATCAAAAATAAGTTTCAAATTTATAAAATTTATTCCATTAAAATTCGTGAATAATAAATAACATTATCTTTACAGTTTTTTCAACAAAAAAAATTTTATCGAAAATTTTTCATTTTCTAATAATGATGTATGCTTCACATATATTTTACAATTAGATGAAAGAAATCAAATATTATTCCCTATAGCCAATTTCAATATTTTATTTTATATATATATATATATATTGTGATACCCAACATCTCATATCTTATATAAATGTGATTATTAAAATTTATATAACAATCCTCGTTACATATATGTATATATATATATGAAAAATACCTTCAGCAGTGAACAAAGAGATATTTTACATTGCATATAGTAGACAAAAAGCCAACATTCCCTATGGAAGGAATCAAAAAAGCAGTGAAAGTAGGACCTATCCAATAGTTTAGACAGCAGCTTAAGTAAATGACAATACAATAACCCAACATCTTCCCAATGATGTGTCCCTAGTTTCCGGAATAAATCCAACATGAACAAGACAAATTTCAACCTGAACAACTATGAGTTGTGAGGAAGGCCACGCACATAAAGATGTGGGAGGGCCCCCACCGCCACCGGCCCATCATATTTTTACTTCTATAATTTATGTAAAATTAATTTGTTATTTAATTAAAATTTTAATACTATAAGTATTTAATTTATGAAAAATTAATATTTAATTTATAACTATTTTTTTCCTTTTTTCGTTTATTTTCTCCCTTTTTTATTGAACTTTTAATGTTATAATAATAAATTCTAAACTCGTGAACCCTTAATTCAAAAATCATGAAATCCACTGCAACAAAATTTATTAATGATCTATCAGTCTGGAATTCAACCTAAACATTTCAGTATAAATGTACCATTAGCTCATGCCAGTAACTCGAGGAATTTTGGCTAATGATTCTTTTATTTTCTCGTCCTCAAATGACAGGTCAACCATGTCTCCCTGCAAATACTTCTCATAAGATGTCAAGTCAAAATGGCCATGTCCACACATTGCCATGAGAATAACCTTTGGTTCTCCAGTCGCCCTACAGCGGAGCGCTTCCCTGATGGTGGCAGCAATTGCATGAGTTGGCTCAGGAGCTGGAATTAGCCCTTCAGATCGAGCAAACTGTAGTGCACCTGCAAAGCAAATTGTATCTCTTAGCTTCCTCTAGCACAAAATAATCTACTCAACCAAATTTTCATAAGTTCCTTTGACTAGCAAAGATTCGTATTGACTTAAATGTCAGCCAATGGTTTAAGTCCAGATGAATGAAGGCACCTTGAAAGCACTCAGTTTGGGGAATTGAAACTGCTTCAATGAATCCTAATTCGTAGACATGTGAAATCAATGGTGCCATACCATGGTAACGTAAGCCCCCTACAGAGCACAGAAAATGCATTGTTGAAAACAATGAAAGAACAATATGATCTCAACGACTGTAGAATCACAATGCTAGTAATAGATACATTACCAGCATGAATTGGGTCTGGAATGAAGTCATGCCCTAGTGTATGCATCTTCATCAATGGAGTCATCCCTGCTGTATCACCAAAATCATATGCATAGACACCTTTTGTTAATGAAGGACAAGCTGTGGGTTCAACTGCTCTAATAACAGGGTTGATTTTTCCACTGAGCTTTTCTCTTATAAACGGGAAACTAAGTCCTGCAAAATTGGACCCACCACCAGTACACCCTATGATCAAGTCTGGGGTTTCACCAATGGCTTCCATTTGTCTAATGCACTCCTCCCCTATCACAGTTTGGTGCAGCAAAACATGATTGAGAACACTCCCCAGACAGTACTTGGTATCGTCATTTGTGGCTGCAACTTCTACAGCTTCTGAAATAGCTATCCCTAAACTTCCTGGGCTTGATGGATCCATTTGCAGGATTTTACGACCTGCCTCAGTAATGTCAGATGGAGAGGGATGAACTTTTGCACCCCATGTTTGCATCATCAATTTCCGATATGGTTTCTGATCATAAGAAGCACGAACTTGCCACACCTGTAGAAAATTTCAAATGAAAGGTCCTTAGCTCTACAACATGAAAATTTCAAAATGAAAATCAATTGCAGAAGCTATGCAACTTGTACCCAAAGTCTTCAATGGGCAGGACCAGGGGCGGAGCGTCCCTTTGCAATGGGGGGGGGGGGGGGGGGGGGGGCCATGGCCCCCCCAAAAATTTTGAAAATTTTTATATATTATATATTTTTTAATAATTTTTTATTAAATAATTAATATAATTAAAAAATAATTAAATAACTTTACAAATCTTATTCAATTTTATTCAAATTCTTAAATTTTTTTAATTTTTTTAGTTTCTCCACTCATCTTTCTCTCTTTTTTTTTCTGTCCTTGTATTATAAAATTATAAAAAGGTAAAGTTTTTATTTAATTTTTTTATTTATATTATTATTATTATTTATATTTATTTATTTTTTCAATTATGTTCTATTTGCTCATATATTTTAAGTTTCTATAGATTTTCTTTTTTAAATTTCTATGAATCATCAACTATATATTTTTTTGTTATATAAGTTATATCTCTTACTTGTCATGGTTTTTTTTTTTGTTATGTGGATTTTATTTTTAATGATTATAATTTTTAAAAATTAAAAATTATTGTATATGTAATTCTCAAATATAAGTTCAAGTGTTACATTATTGGTTGTTGTTTAAAATTTTACTAATATATTATTTTTTATTAATCCTAATTGTACAAGGAAAAATTATCTTGAGTATATGTTTTTAATGTGTTTTACATTTTATACTTAATTGAAAGAAAATTATCTTGAGTATAAAAAGATGTTATTAATTTTGTATATTATATTTAACTATTTATATTATATGCATTATAGTTTAATATTTAATATTATAAGCTTAAATATAATAAAATAAGAATATTAGATGTTGACTACATTAATTTTTTAGTCGTTTATATCGAAAAAAAAAAACTTCGAAACAAAATGAATGATAAGTTTCTTATAAATAATTTAATTTTTTATATTAAAAAATATATTACCATTATCGAACAAAACTTTTCAAGAATAGTATTATAAGTTTTTTTCTTTTTGTTTCTTTTGATTTACATATTGTATAAAATTATTGTCTATTATAAATCTTTTGATTATTAATGATTAAGTTTAATATATTAATTTTAAAAATTTTTAATTTTTATTTTTTTTAACCTTTGGCTCCCCCAATAAATATTTGCTAGCTCCGCCCCTGGGCAGGACCAAAAAAGGCAGTAGTGATATTCTGTTTGATTTTCTACCAGGATATAAGTTGAGTTCCGAGAATAATATAAAAAATCTTACTTCACATCCAAGACCAAATAAGCTGCATGCGAAGGCTAGTGAACTACCCCACTGGCCAGCACCAGTTTCTGTCACAACGTTCTTGATCCCTTGCTGTGCGTTGTAGTAAACTTGTGGAACTGCTGTGTTGGGTTTGTGTGATCCAGCAGGGCTGACACCTTCATACTTGAAGTAAATTCTAGCAGGTGTATTCAGAAGCTTCTCCAACCTCTTGGCCCTAAATTCAAATAAAGATATTAGATACTCCCTAACATCGCAAATATCTTGAAAAAAATAAAAAGGCATTTGGTTCTGATAACAGCTTACCTAATTAAAGGGGTTGGGCGCCAGAGTCTGTAAATATCAAGAACTTCATCGGGAATATCTATGAACCTTTCACTGGTAGCCTCCTGCTTAATTAACTCATCAGGAAATAAAGGAGACAAATCTTCTGGTTTGACTGGTTCACAAGTTTTGGGATGTAATGGAGGAGGAGGCTTTACAGATAGATCTGCTATCAGATTGTACCACTGATGAGGAATTTCTATTGCTGTAGAATCAGCATTTAAAGCTGATCTTGCTCTTACTCTATAGCCACTTGAAAGCCTTATGTGCATTTGTTTTCTCTTTAGTGGAAGGCATCCAAGCCATTGTTCCTCTCCTGAATGTGCAAAGGTAGTTGAAAAGCATAAAATCAGAGCAACATCAGAACACCATAATTAAATGGTAGTTAAATTATAGAATTATAAATCAAAAGACTGCAGTTCATACAATGAGGGAACTGTCTATAAGGATTCAACATAAGCAGCTTTGCCAATCAAAAACCTATCTTGTACATAAATTTGGTGCAATATCAAGATAAATATAAGAAATTGTCTCGTCAAGAATGGAATATGTGATACAAGTGAAGTTTAAGTTAAGAATCTAAATAAGCAAAGTTCCTCCCTTCCTAATTCATTTTTTAAATTGCAATACTATTATAAGACAGTACAGAGCATTTCTGTTGGGCAAAAGAGTCGCAGCCCCTCTCACAAACAAGAAAAATAGTATAACAAGTTGGAGCATCCCATATGTTCACCAAATCAACCTACCAAATAGCTATCTTGTACCTTATTGGGAGGTATATTCCAATTTTATATGGATCAATTATACCATTGGCTTCCAGACATGGTTACCGGCAGTTGAGAGTGCTTAATTTGGCTAAGTTTTGAACGATTTTAACATGATATGACATTCAAAAATATATCAACTTTGGCATTGTCAATTAGGAAATTACTAGAACAGAGAATTCAAGATACAATCACAACTGGCAGAAAAGGAAAGGGAAAGGACCAGAAAAAGACACTGTCCAGGTTAACCATCCACACCTCTCATGCTCCTTTAATTGCAAGATTACTTGTTTAATGTGTTGATACTACCAAAAGTTCAACATTTGCAATCACAAAGAGGGCCATTCCCTTGTATGTTTTCTTATTCCACTTCTTTATTTAATTATTTTGCATAAACCATGTTTAACAGAAAGTACCATTGGTTTATCATGTGATTTATCCTAGTTTCACAAATATGAGATGCAACTATCCTGCCGCCAGCTTCAATCCAGGAATAAAGTGACTGAATTGGCTTTCAGAGTAAAAAGCCACTATGCTATGGTCATTTCTTCAATTAAGTCCTTCACCTTTTATTGTACACAAATAGAACTTTTAATTTTAATTCGTATCCAAAAAAACCCTTAATCCTACTAGAAAATTAACCGTCACCAAATCCAATGTCAATTGGTGTTTTATACCCACATAACATATGACCTGACAAGCTAACACGGTTATGTGGTTACTAACAAGACCATATGAAAGTTGACATAGTCACATGGCAATTGAAGTAGCTAAACAAAATGACGACGTAAGTTGCATCATATGTCACACGACAGAAAATGTTAACTGGTATTGGTTCTGATGACTGTTAAATTACAGTCAAATAAAAAATTAAAGGTTCATTTTGGTACCATAAAAGATTAGGGACTAGTTGGAGATACTGCCATAGTTCAAGGACTTTTTCGCTATTTAAGCTACTGAACTTGAAATTCAAACCCATATGATGCAATATGGTTTAGAAGTTTGAGCAAACATCTCCTACTGTATACCATTGATTTAACCTTGCAGCCCTATAACCAAGTCCTACTCATTCAGATTACACAGCCAAAATAGCTTTTGGCGACTATGCTTGAAATTCACAGTGATTTTTGGCGATGAACTTCACTTAAGTAATAACAATCTGATTCCAAACTATTATCTACTTAATTAGTCATTCTTTAATCAGAGCAGCTGATCGAAGCACCTCCTGAATAAACTCCCCAACATAGATGCATATTCATGTTTTTCCTTTGAACTTCTTTTCTTAAACAACTTCCACGTTCCCCATCCAGCAAAACTTCTTCATTAACAAGTATTCATTCAGAGTTGGAGAAAACTAAAACTGTCATGATGTTGAGCAGTTATTCAGGTCATAAGGAAATTAAAGTTCAGAAGAAAACAATCCATGCCCAAAGTTGAATCGATTCTATCATTTTCACGATAAAAATACAGACAAATTGGAATGAACAAATATGTTAACAACACGGGTTTGCATCGAAGAGATAAAAGAAATGCTTAAATCCAAAAAACTGTAAGAAAAAATGGAAATGTTACCTTTGATGTAAATGGTTGAGGAAGCTGATAAGATGGAAGGTGGGTCTGCAAGGAAAAGTGATTGAGTAGCCATTTCTACAGGCTCAAGGCCTTTGCTGGTTGTACTTCTGGGAACTGGAAATTTGAACGTTGACTGATAGAATAGAAGAGGGATGAGGATCGATTCTCACTTCTTTTGTTGCTCAGTGACTATGCTTTTTCTGAAGTGTGAATCTATGCGGTAGAAGAACATTATTTTTTTATATTTGGTATAGAGAAGACAGAATTGAATTAAATTTGATCACATGGGCAACCAGAAAAGTCAAAACTAGAATACCCCACCTTCGAAACTAGCTTCAGCTTTCAAGCTTTTTGTAATAAGACTAATTTCAAGTTTTCAAGGCGGCGCATTCTTTTTTGCTCTGTTTTTATCATGTAAAACTTTATCCAAGAAAATAGAAATGAAAAATGATTCACTTTATTGTTATGAATATAGGTGTGAATATTTGTTATGATGTAATTCAAAAAATTCAGATTAAGTCAAACAGTATAGCAAGTGTTGTAACGTGTGAGCTCAGAACCTGACAACTAGATGTGAGAAATTAAAAAGTTACTATTAATATTTGATGTAATTCAAAAAATTCAGATTAAGTCAAACAGTATAGCAAGTGTTGTAACGTATGAGCTAAGAACCTGACAACTAGATGTGAGAAATTAAAAAGTTACTATTAATATTTTTTTGTTTAAGTGCAATTAGTCACTTATGCAATTTGTTCTATTCGACGGAATCTTAACTTGATTTTAGATTCATTTAAAGAATAATAAATTAATTTGTAAATTTTTAGAATTAGATTTGGATGTATGATTAAGCACGGGAAAAGATTAGCACTCCCGTAATACCCGTTTCACGAACAATACTATTTAATTATATATTATTTTATTATAGCCTAAATTCTTAAATTTATTTTATTGTATTTCTTTAATTATAATTTATTTATTTTATCTTTTATTTTATTAACAAATTAAATTATTTATTTGTTTTATGGGTGCGATATGTACACAATGCAATTATGAAACGCATGATATAAAATCCAAATAATATTGGATGAATACCTTTTATTGAAGATATTTCCCTAATTCATCCATTATACTAGTCGAATTCGAGGATCTTCTCTCACTTAGAGAATTATTCGAAAAACTCACTTTCGCAGGTTAATGAATAAGTCTCATCATCAAGGTAAATCACTTGCGTTTTAAAAAATAATATTTTTGTAGGGATGTCAACGGGTACCCTATTATAAGGTACTCACAGGTATCCGACCCGGTTATACCGGGTTAGGATATCGTATAAACAGATTAGGGGCAGGTTCGGGTAATGATTTTCACTACCTGAATCGGCTTCGGGTAGAGTTTGGGAATTACACTATAGATACTCATTACCCGAACTCTATTATTTTTTTATCGGATTCCGCGAGACCCGCATTAGAACCCGTTTAATTAACCTTTTTATTTTTTTTATTATTTAAATAGTAACCTGGTCGGGTATCGTATAAACGGATTAAGGGCGGGTTCGAGTAGCGATTTCATTACCTGAATCGGGTTCAAGTAGGGTTCAGGTATTACATTATGGATACCCGTTACCCGAACCCTATTATTTCTTTACCGGGTTCCGCGGGTACTCGCATTAGAACCCATTTAATTATCCGTTTATTTTTTTTATTATTTAAATAGTAGAGTAAAATGTAAGCATGAAGACTCGAACCTAGGTTCTTTATGAAGATACCCATCGCCTCCACTATCTAGCCAAGTTGTTCCATCTGACATATATGGACAAAATATTATATTTAAAATATAATTAGTTAAATAACTAATGCAATTATATGAATATATATAAATAAAAAAATTATTAAATTATTAATTATGTTTTATATATTAATATGAATATCATAACATAAAATTTTTTAATCTAATCGGGTTTTTAAACGGGTTAGGGTAATTATAGGGTAATAAAAAAAATAATAGGGTTAGGGTTAGGGTGATGATTTTAAAATTATACGAGTAATTAATAGAATTAGGGTAGTTGATTTTTAATAAGGTTAGGGTTCGGGTACTCGACCCATTGACATTCTTATATTTTTGTGAATGTAAACCTTTTATGAATAAAAGCCTTTTATTAAAGATATTCCCTCAACCTTTTCATCATACTAGTAGGATTCAGAGGTATCTTTTCATTTGAGAAATTTTTCAAAGAAACTCATCTTTGCAAGATCCTTAAGAAAGTCCCATTACCGGGACTTATGCTTATATATAAAATATGTCTACATGCTATAACATTTAACAATGCAATGATGATGTGCAATGTGCCTCAACAATTTCAATATTCATTCTTAACTTTCCCCTAACCCTCTTGTACCTAAAAGTTATTTCTTTAATCAAATATTTCATTTTAAAATTATTATTATTTATGCTTATAATTCCTATAATTCAAAATTTTTTATTATTTTTTTATAAACCTATTTTTTATGATTATATACATTTATTTTTTTATATTTTAGTTATATTTCATTAGTATTATGAGTTTACTATCTTTAAAAATTTCATTTTTTACTATTTATTCATCATTAGGAATATCATATTTTTTTCCATAGTCCTATATATTTTAAGATTATACATTTCATTTATTCCCTTTTGTATTTATTATTATTATTATATTATTATATTCATTATTTTCATTATTACCTTATTTCTTTTTGTTTCTATGTTTTATTTGATTAAGTTAATAGGATTTTCATTTGCTTATAATCAATAAACATTGGAATTCCAAATTAAAACCCGCCCATCGTACTAGTAGGGTTTTAATTGAAATCTCGAGTTTAGAAAAGTTCATTTAGAATTGCAACTTGTCGCTTTCCAAATAAACATTCCATCATTGGTTTTGACTCTAAAACAATCATTATATTTTTATATTTATAATTTTATACTATGTTATATTCTTTTATTTTCTAAATATACCTATATATATATTTGTATAACTAAATATTTTATCTCTACTACACACCTAACTTACTTTATTTATGATTAAGTATATGTATTTTCTTTCCCTTCTATTTCCTTTTCAATTACAAAAGTCTATTATATTTTTTTATGACTAGATCTATCCCATATTTTCTATTTAAATCTCTTTTTATTTTATTTTATCTTTTTATTTTTTTAACTAAATATTTTATTATATATTTTTTATATTTTTACCTTAACTAAGTCTATCACCATAATTATATTTTATCCAGACATTTACTTCCTATTTATATATATAAATATATTCCACTTACTTAAACCTATCTTTTTATAAATAAATATTCATCTACGTTCATGTTTTTTTTTTAATAACTAAACATATTTAAAACATTTTTATTATTCTTTTTATTATTACTACTTTTTATATTTTCCATTTATTTTGATTTCTTAACACTAAAGTAAACATATATATTTTTATATATATAACCTCTTCTTAGAATGATTTAAATTAAACCAGAAGTACATTTAAACAAAATGGGATAAACCCAAAACCAACTGAAACAAACCAACAAACAAAGGGGAAGAATTTTACCTTATCAGGCTAAGATTGGCCCAGTTTACAGGCCTGCGAAAGACGCAAGCATCCTCCACGTATCTGCCTCCCAAGGTCCACAAAGCTATGCTCAAAATGCACCGTTTTGGTGCTTGTGTGGCAACCTGAAATCCCTCAAAACGCACCGTACCCTTCACCCCTCCAAACGGCACCATTTAATTATAAGCCTTTCATTCTTCTTTCCTTTTCATTTCTCCTTTTTGTTTTCTCTCTCTACCCGATTTCCTCTCCGGTCTTTCTAAACTCAAAAGCGACAACTTTTCCTTTCTTCCTTCTTTCTTCTCTCTACTGTCGATTGGAAGATCGGAAACAAAACCCCTAAATCTCTTCAATTTGAAAAGCAAGAACTAAAACCCTAACCTACTGCCGCTCCCTCCATAATCACCTAAGATTTCCTCTTTCTTTTTAGTTTTGTATTCTTAGGTTTTTTTTTTTATTTTTTTTGTTTGATTGTGGTTATTTTTTTGTTGTTGTTGGATGCAGTTGATGGTGAAAGTTATGATTTTTTTTTTTGGTTTTCTGAAAGTAGGTATTTCTAGGGTTTTTAGGAAGAGTTTCTTTAGGTTTTCTTTGTTGTTATCAGGTTTTTAAAATAGGTTTTCAGCAAAGTTAGGGATTTTTTGAAATGGGATTGGTGCTGGGGTGCCACTTGTGCTGCCCAACACTGTGAGATGCCTTGCCAGAAGCGAGAAAACGCCCAACACTGTGAGATGCCTTGCCAGAAGCGAGAAAACGCGGATTTCTTGCTTCTGGCAAGGTGGTAGTATGGGCAAGGGTGCAAAATGCACCCTTGTTGCACTGGCCATGCCCAACTGGCTCCTCAATTTCATTTTTCATTTTTATTTATTTATTTTTTCTATTTCCAGAACATTCTTGAGTTTTAGTCTTGAATTATTAAATTTAATTATGTTGCTTAGTTTGATCCATTTTCTTTTGATTTTAACTATTTTGGTCTGTTTGTTTACAAGCCCAACACTTTCTTGCGGAGGATTAAATGTCAGGCTTAAACTTTCCTAAAGCCCATTACCTATTGGACTAGATAAAATAAAATAACATAACAATATAGAATAAAATATAAAACAAAATGAAAGTAGCAGATAAAATATATAATAAAAAATAAAAAATGGTTTCTACAACAAGTTAGATATAAAAAAATGTAATCTGATCGGAATTCTTATATTTGATTACTATATCTAGATTTGATATGGATTAAATTGGATTAAAATTATTAAGTTATTAATAGGTTATCATTTTATCTATAAATATACACTTAAATAAGATTTTTTTATTTTTTTTAAATATTTTCTCTCATAGTTGTTTTTTCAAGTTATATTTTATACTATGTTATTCGCACGATTTTTTAATTTGTCCGAGTTTTGATATCATTTACTTTTTATTATCATATCAAAGTCAAAGTTTAAGTGTTTTTAGTTTTCAACATTATCGGTTTAATTTTCTTCAGTTTTCAACATCACCTCAAAGTTGATGTTTCAATTTTTTCAAACTTTTAAAAGGATTTTAATGGTTAGTTGAGTTTTCACCATCTTCTCAAAGTTGAAGTTTCAGTTCTTTCAAGTTTTAAAAAGAATTTCAATGGTTTATCTTTAATTTTTTATTTTAACAAATCAAGTAAGTGACTTGATATCTTTTTAGTATTTTCATTACTAAAAATCAATTATAATGTGAATTTGCGGTCATATAATTAGTATTATATTTTGTCCTTTAATTGAAAGAGAATTTGCTATTATATTGTATGTATCAAATTTTGTCCATTGATTTATTAACTTGGAATGTGAATTTCTATCATGTAGTATGTCTCATATTTTATCCCTTAATTTATTAATTTGAATTGAGCATTCAAAAAAATATAATGATATACGATCTCTTTGTTCTTGTATTGGAATATAATTTGCTTAATACATGATTTATTAGTTTTGAATTTCAAGTATGAATATGCTTAGTAAATGTAAATCTATTTCTAAATCTATAAAATTTTGCATAAGGCATTTTTGAATTGAATATATGAAATTGACTTTGTATGATATTTGACTGTTTATGATGTCTATTTTGTAACAAGAGGAAAATACTTATTCCTTAGGTATCTGAAAATATATTTTGTTTTGAATTTCATATATTATTATGGTTGAGCAAAATAACAAGCTATTAATAAAAAATCATATCTCATGTTAAAACAACCAATTAAACTAAAGAGGGACAATTAGTTCAGCCTAACTAACTAACAACCTCAATATTGCAAGTAAAAGTAAAACAACTATCTAAATAAATAACTGAAGGCTACTTTGCTTACAAGTTTAACACTGAACCAACTATGACTAACTCTTTCTTCATGTCCCAACTCTGTTCAAAGGTTTCCACATTTGAACTGAGCTTCCACTTTAAATTATGAAAAATTACTAATACTCCCCCTCAAGATGATGTATATATTATGAACATACATCTTGCTAAGTAGTTTGTGAAATTGCTTTGGTAGCAAAGCTTTGGTAAGCAAGTTTGCAACCTAACCTTTAGTTGAAATGTGAATAGGTTCAATTACATTACTAAGCACCTTTTCTAGTATAAAATGGCAGTCATGGACATAGAAGATGATAATAATTGTAATCGTGATGGTTACACTAATTACTATTCTAATAATAAGAATACCATCCAATGTGAGTAGATAAAATTAGGGTAAAATACCTTGACTCTCTTAAGTTTTGATCAAAATTATATAGAGGTTCATTAGTTTTGAAATGGACATTCTGCCCTAAAAAAAATATTTTTCACTAGACACGTAAGTCCAGCCATTAGTTAACCGTTAGTATTTTCGTCAACGTACTAACGTGGCAAAGGTAGAAAAATAATTTTATTATTTTTTATTAATTAAAAAAAAGCTCCCCATTGGGGAACATCAAAGCTCCTTTAAGGGATCTCTAATCAGGCTCCCTAAAGGAGCATCGGGTTCCCCAAAGAAAGCACCTTTATTTTTTTTTATTTTTTTTAAATATAATAATAATTTTTTAAATTAAAGAAAAAGGTATTTTAGTTTTTTTATTATTTTTGTTAACGATGTTTGTAGTCTTGGGATGGAGTATTCCTTTCGAAAACTAATGAACCTTCGTGTAATTTCAATCAAAACTTACAAGGATCAAGATATTTTACCCAAAAAGTCAATCACTGAAAATGGATGGATTTAATCACTGAAAATGGATAGATATATTTAACCACCAAAAGTTGATGAATATGTTTAACTATCGAAAGTGGATGGTTACATTTAATCACTGAAAGTAGATAGATACATTTAACTATTGGAAGTAGATGGATACATTTAACTACTAGAAGTGAATGAATAATGAAGAGATATAAAAAAAAAAAGACAAAAGTGAACAAAATAAAAGGAATATAAAAAATGTTTATCATCGATATGGTATAAAATGTTATTAGTCACGTACCTGTCTTACTTCAAAACAACTTGGTGAACTTTATCAAGCATTATTGAAAGCTAAAAGAAAAAAATATCAAAACAAATTTTGTTCAAGATGATTTTAATTATGATCAAGTTAATATAACACATCCAGGTGTTGCTAATTTTCTTGTCCACCTTGAAGGAGGAAATGATTATTTAATTAATAATGAAAATATCCAAGAATGAAATTTCTTGATGGTTTATTGGTATGTTTTAGTATAACTTTATTATAAAGATGTTTTTTATATTCCCATTACTTTCAAATGATATATTCTTATTATGTATTTTAATAATAAATTCTATATTTAATGTATATAGATATGGATATTCATATCTTAGTGCTACAATATGGATATTCATATGATTGGATATTCATAAAAAAAGTTTCTTACTATATATCTTATTTTAAAATATGGATATTCATATGATTGGATTCAAGATCAATTATGCAAATATATGTTTAACAAATAGTGCTACAACGCACATTATATTTAAAGATAAAAAATATTTTTTTCATTTGACAATGGAAGAAATCAATGTCAATATAATATCTGGTGATATAAGATTAATTGAAAACTCTATCAAAATCAATATTTTACTACATGAAGGAACAAAGTTTATAATAAAAGATGCATTAATTTCTACTAAGTCTCAAAAAAAATTATTAGGTTTTGAATATATTTGTCTGAATAGATATCATATTGAAAAAACGAGTGAAAGAGACACTTAAGAACTCTATATTGCATTTATTATCTAAGGTAAGAAGTGTGTGCTGGAGAAATTACCCATTTTGGTCTCTGGATTGTGTTACATAAATATTAAACTAATTGAAACTCATACTGTAGTAAATTAGAAGTTTACTAATGATTTTAATGTTTAGCGTGACTAGTTAGGCTATTTCAGATCAATAATGATGTGAAAAATTATTGAAAATACATGTGGTCATCTATTAAAAAACTAAAAGATTTTTCAATTTAATGAATTCTCATATACTGCTTGTTTTAAGGTAAATTAATTATAAACTATCATCAGCTACAGTTGAGACTGAATCTATTACATTTTTGAAATGTATTTAGGGTAACATACGTGGATCCGTACATTCATCATGTGGACCTTTTAGATAATTTATGATTTTAATCGATACAGCGATTAGATGGTCACATGTGCTTATTATTAACTTGTAATTTGACATTTGTAAGACTACTCACCCAAATCATTAGTTTGCAAGCACATTTTTTAAATTATGCAATTAAGATAATTCGTCTTGATAATATTGGTGAATTTATGTCTCAAACATTTAACAAATATTGCATATAATTATAATAACTGTTAAGCAACCTATTAACCATGTTTATACAAAAAACTACCTAGTAGAATTGTTTATTAAACACTTCCAACTGATTATAAGGCAATTGTTTATGAAAACTAAATTTCCCATATCTGCTTGAAGGTATGCAATTTTACATGCAGCAACATTTGTACACATTAGGCTAACGAGTTATCATAATTTTTCTGTATACAATTGGTTTATAGTTAAGAACCAAATATTTCTCATTTAAGAATTTCTAGATGTAGGATATATATGTTCCAATTACTCTATTACAATGTACAAAGAGGAGTCCTCAAAGGAGGTTAGAAATATATGTTGGATACAAATCTCTATCTATAATTAAATATCTAGAACAATTAACAGGATATTTATTCATGACAAAATTTGTTGATTGTCATTTTAATGAAATAGATTTTTCAACATTAAGGAGAGAAAATAAGTAGCTAGAAAAAGAAATTTCTTAGAATGTATTATCATTATTTAGTTTTAATCCTCACATAAATCAATGTGAACTTGAAGTTTAAAAGATAATTCATTTGTAAAAAATAGCAAATTAGTTGCCAAATGTATTTATTAACCTAAAGAAAATAACTAAATCTCATATATAGCTACAAAAGCTCCTATTAGAATTGATGTCCTTGTAAGATAAGGCACACCAAAAGCTTGAGAAATTAATAAGTTCCACAAATAAAATCCTCAAAAAACAAGAAGCAAATATACAAGATGGTCTCTAGAAAAAACCCCTAACATAATTGATGTAATTTCAGAAAAAATTCAAGTACTTGAAATTATTAAAAATGAAGAGATTTTAATAAATTATGTCATGATTGGAAAAAATGAAATCGGAATGAAATAAATATCAACGATATTTTACATATAATTTAACGCTCAATATTATGAAAAAAAATATAGATCTTGAACGTATATGTATTAAAAAATGTAGATATAAAAATGATTAGCCAATGTGAAAAGACACAATCAAGGTGAAATTGAATTCACTTGCAAAACATGAAATTTTTGGACCTATAATTTGTACACTAAATGGTGTAAAACCAGTGGGACATAAACGGGTATTCATGCGAAAGCAAAACGAGAAAAATGAGACTGTGAGATATAAAGCACGGTGTTGTAATGTGCCGGGTTTGGGAACCTGACCTCTAGACGTTGGGAAAATAAAAAAACAAGTTAGGAGTCTCCACCAATCGTCTTTTTTAGGTGCGATTGGTCACCTATTAACTCGATTCTAATCGACGAAATCTTAAATTAATTTTTAGTACGTCGAAAGAACGGGAACTATTTTATGAT
Source organism: Theobroma grandiflorum (assembly GCA_036013995.1). Taxonomy (NCBI): domain Eukaryota; kingdom Viridiplantae; phylum Streptophyta; class Magnoliopsida; order Malvales; family Malvaceae; genus Theobroma; species Theobroma grandiflorum. The sequence goes on along the minus strand of CP142132.1, from coordinate 11,571,066 downwards.
TTTTAAAAATGGGTTTGAGAGTGCGATTAGACACAGAAAAGAGTTCGCACCTTATTGGCTCTCGTTTCACAAACGGTACCATTTAATCTTAAGTTATCCTATTATAACCTACACTTGATTTTATTCCTATATTTCTTTCATCCTAGCTTATTAATTAATTCTTTATTATATTAGCTGATTGAATCTTTTATTCGGTTTCACGGATGCACATGATACATTGATTTGTTCAATTTTAAATGATGAGGTCGGCTATCTTTTATCAAATAATCGTTCGTATTCGTAGACCGTCCCAACACTTTGGTGAAGTCTCGAAATTTTTCTCACTTAGGGATATTTTGGGAAGAGTTCGTCTTTACGAACTCTTCGAGGAAATCCTATCATCGAAATTCCTGTGTCATTAACAAGATAAACGTGGCACGCTATGACAGGATAAAACAATAATATTTACATGAACGCATTTATTAATTTAGTTGGTTCGTTATTCATGCAATAATATGTTTAACAATTTATAGTGATTTTATTACCTTGTTCATATATCTGTTATTACTTGTTATTTTTTTTAATTATTTATCATTTTTTAGAGCTTTCTCTTTAAATCTATATTCCTTAATTAACATTATGGATTAATATTTTTTACTTAACTATATATTTTATCAAATAAACAATTAATTAATTTTTAATGGTTGAATTAACTTTATTTTGTGATGTTTGTTTAAGCTAATTAACTACCTACATTAATTTAGATTTAAATGCAACATTATATAAATTTATTTTTTTTAATATATATTTTTTTTTAACAACGATTATTTGAGTTAATGGGTATTGGAGTGTAAAATTCGAATTTATCTCGACGCTTCAGTAAACATTCGTCTCGAACTTCGCACTTAAGAAATCCACTAGAAAAAAGTAACTCTTTATCATTTTTAAGTAAAATTCTATCATCGGATGATCTTAAGATAATCATTATATATTTATATTTATGGTTTCATACTATGTCATGTTTTTTATTTTATTTATTTATTTTATTATATATATATATATATAGAGAAGTTAGTAGTAACATTTTATTTCTATTATATACCTAATTTATTTTTATTAGATATATTTTCTCTTCTATTTACTTAATTCCTTTCTATGTGGTTATATATTTTATAATTATTATCTTACTTGGTCTATTTTTTTATGACTCATGATATTTCATATGATTAACGGTTCTATCTTATGCTTATAACACATATGTGTAAATATATTAAGAAAATAGAAACTATTGCATAATTTCTAAACAAAGAAAAATCATAAACATGCAAACCAGAAAATGCCAAGCCCAAGAACAAGTCAAATCAACATCCAAGGAAAAGGTGCATTACCTAACAGGCCAAAACAAGTCCAATGACCTTTGGTTTGATGGGGTCCAACAAAATGTCCAAAAACTGATATTTCCAAGTGAGTTACTAGCTTAGTCTAGCTCCAAGGGGCAGCACCGATCTGCTCCACTTCCAAATGCCCAAGCCTCATGAAACGCATCGTATGGTGCAATGAAGACAAGTCTGCTCTTGCCAAAAACGGTGCCACCCTTTCCAACCGTTTATATAGCTATTTCCCTACCCTTTATGAAAATGCCACCGTTTAAAGGTACTCAACCTTAGCTATATAGCTATTTTCTTTTCCCTTCTCTCATTTTTCCCATTTTTTTTTTCTCTCTACAACCGGGTCTCTCCTTTCTCTCTACCCCAAGGTTTTCTCTTGCTTTTCTCCCTCTATCTCTCTTTTACCTTCTCTCTTTACCCCATGGCTCCTCCATATTCTCTCTAAAAAGAAACCAAAATTTCACCCTCTTTCCTCTCAACAGGAGGCGCCAACCTCGAAACCCCTCCATCCTTCTACTTTGCAAACCCATTTCTTAAATCTTTCCCTTTTGTAGAGATAGCTTTTGATTTTCTCTCTTTTTTTTTGGTTTTTTTGTTGTGATTTGCTTGATTTTCATTTTTGATTGTGGTTAGGGTAGTTGGCTGCTAGAACTTAAGATTTGTTTTTTGATTTGCAGGTTTTTGTTGTTTGAAGAAAATGGGATTTTTGTTGTTGTTGTTAGATTTGGCTTTTTTCTTTCAAAATCCTCTCCAGTCTCTTTTTGAACCAGAGTTTTTAGGGTTCTTATAAAACCCAATTGTCCAAGGCAATCATGCTCTTCTCAACATGAATTCCAGATGGGTGATTTTCAAGTCAAAAACAAATCCACCGGAAATGATCTCAAATCCCAGCAACCTGAGGAGCATTCAATGCTCTATATTTTGTTGACAATGGAGGCCAAGCGTGCTTTCAGCTTTTTTGTCTTTTCTTTTCTTTTTTTAATTTTGGTTTTTTTTATTTTTTTATTTTATTTATTAAAAAGGGTGTCTACACATGGCTTGTTATATAAGATTTTGGATAACAAGATTTTATCTACAGATTTAATATTGATTATGAAAAGACATATGATGGATGTAATTATATTTTAATATTTAATTAACTTAGTAATATATGAGAATATTGAAATACATTTAATAAATGTAGTTATAGTTTATTTATATGGTTCGCTTGATATCAATATCTATAAGGAAATTTTTAAAAGATTTAAGTTGTTTGAAGTACATATATAATTTTTTAAAATTTTATTTAATTAAATTAAATAAATATGTATATAGATGAAAAGAATTTAAAAATATGTGATTAATTGTCTTAGTGAATATTTGTTAAAAGAAAATTATAAAATGATCTTATATGTTTATGTGTTTAGATTTGAATTTGTCAAAATTATTGATTATGTTGATGATTGGAATATTATTAGAATTATTTAAAAATTATGGATTTTTTAGATAAAAAATTTGAGACGAAAAATTTTAAAAAAAAATTTATTTGGATTTTTAAATTAAACACTTGACAAATGAAATTTTTATCTATAAATCAAATTATATAACAAAAATGCTAAATTGATTTTGTATAGGGAAAACACATTTGTTGAGTTCACCAATAGTTGTAAGGTGATTAAATATGAAATAAGATCATTTTCAAACTCATGAGGATGATAAATAACTTTTTGATCTTGAAGTACCATATCTTAGTATAATTAGAATACTAATGTATTTTGTTAGTAATACTTGACCTAATGTATTATTTGCTATAAATTTGTTAGCAAGATATAATTCTTTTCTAATTCGAAAACAGTGGAATGGTATTAAACATTTACTTCAATATTTTCGAGGAACAATGAATATAAGCTTATATTATTCAAATGTACCAAAAATCAAGTTTAATTAGTTATGTAGATATAAGAATATTTATTTGATCCACATATAACTATCTCAAACAAGATACTTATTCACATATAGAAGCATGGCTATTTCATAATGTTTTGTAAAATGAACAATAGTTGTTATTTATTTTAACCAAGCAAAATTTTTTTGCAATTTATAAGGCAAGTTGTAAATGTTTTCGATTAAAATTTATAACTTAACATATTCGAGAAACGTGAGGTTTTTAAACCAAGATGAAAATTCTAACTAAATTTTATGAGGATAATATTGTTTGCATGGCCTAATTAAAAGAAGATACATTAAAGGCGATAAAACAAAATATATTTTGTCAAAGTTCTTCTTTACTCATGATCTTCAAGAAAAATATAATAGTAGTGTTCAACAAATTTGTTTAAGTGACAATCTAGCAGATTTATTCACTAAAGTCATTCTTAATGCAACGTTTGAAAAGTTTGTATAAAATATTAGAATGCGATATTTTAAAGATCTTAAATAATACAATTATTAGGGAAGTAAAATACACACTATACTCTTTTCATTCATCAAGATTTTTCTCATTAGGTTTTTCTTGATAAGGTTTTAATAAGATAGTATTTCAAAAGCGTATTTTTAAAAAGAATTATATACTCTTTTTCTTTTATTTAGATTTTTTTCTCAAGAGGTTTTTTCTTAATAGGGTTTTAACGAGACACATTCTTAATACAATGAACATTTAAGGAGAGTGTTATATATATATATATATATATATATATATATATATGTGAGTGTCTATTATATTACGATATAAAAAGTTCAGATTAAGTCAAACAACCAATAAGCCAGACACAAGAAATGTAATCTGATTTGACTTCTTATATTTGATTATGTATATTTAGATTTGATATAAATTGAATTGGATTAAGATTAAGATTTAAGGGGTTATTAGCTTATAAATAAGCTCCTTACTTTATTTGTAAAAGTTTGCTTGGCTTTGCTTTTTTTTAATTTAAAAGCTATTATAAAGCTCTTATGAAAAATAATAGTTTTTAAAATTAAAGTAAAGTTGTTTGATAAGCTGTTTAGCAAAATAAATTATATAAGTTCTAATTTTGATTAAAATTACCATAAAGGTATTCATTTCATCTTCAATCACCTAATAAACCAAAAGTAGAAAAAGTCAATTTGAGCTTATGTATGATTTTATATGTTAAAATAAAAAAATTCATACAGAAATGGAATAGCTCTCAACTTTGTATAATAATAATAGTATCAGATTTTTATTGATCTAACAAGCAATCGAACTATGATGTTTCAATTCCTAAAGAAACAAAATAAAAGAGGAAGCAATGTATTTAACTTTAAAATCATTTTTAGTGAAGAAAATAGAAAACTTTTAAATAGTACCTGAATACAGCTTTGAACTTTAAGTCTTCTTTTCTCTTAATCTTTATAAGAACAAAAAAATGATCAGATTTTGCTATTTTGTTATTGGCTTTTTTATTTTTTTTTCTAATAATCTGTGCAAAGAAAGGTATAGAAAAAGGAGATTATGACTTGCATTGGAAAAGATGATTTCCAAAAGGAAAGAGAGACGAGAGAGATCAATTAAGAGAGAAGGGTATTTTTGAAAAAGTTGGTTTATTTTTAAAAAGAAATAAGAGAAAGCTCTTTTCTTGAGCTTTTTTTTATGTTTTTTTTTCTTGTTTTAAATTAGGTTCTCAAAATCCTGTTTAATCTGATTTCAACTTTTAAGAGGTAGATAAATTAAAAAAAAGTCACGTTAAACAAGTACTAAATACACACTTGAATAAAATGTTCTTACTCCCTTTAAATATTTTCTCTCATAGTTATTTTTCAAATTATATTTTATAACCCTCATAACATAGTTGCGTTACCATTCTTTACTATTACATATTTATTCTCCGACTTTCAACGGATAACATCAAAAAAGATCATTCCTAACTCCGAAATCTAAAATGATTTGAACATATAACTGAACTTACTGTTTGTATGTAATTTTTAAAGGTGATTATTCAAAAAGTATTCAAATTTGATTGTTCAATTTGGATCCACTTTAGATTTTAAATCAATTTAGATAATTCTGGTGAACCATCTTAAAATCGAGATCACATATCATCTATACAAAATCAATTTTAGAATTTTTGAATTGTGAATAGTCCACATCTTTGTAGGATTATCTCTAGGACCAAACTTATGGTCCAATGCGATCTAGGATCAATATTAAATTTGGTCATTTCTTTAAAAAAAATAATAATTAAAGTAATAATAATTTATTATTATATGTAAATTACAATAAAATAGTATATCAAATTTATGAATACTCAAAAAAAAAAATCATACATCAAAGTTATAATTTACATATAATTCATTTATAGATAAGTTTTATTACTTCTGAAATTTTAACATTTTATTTAGTATTGTTGATAGTTATTTATTTATTTACTAATTTATTATATGTATTGGATATAAACATTGTCAAAAACTCTTGAGCTTACTAAAATCCTCTAAAAAAATTTATAATTTCAAGTCTTACAATTTGTTAATATTTAGCTTATTTTATTTAGCTCATTAATAAAAAATGTGTCCAAATTTCAGTTTTACAGTTCGATCCTTTGATTCGAGGTAAGTGGGTAAATAGCCATGACCATAAACTATCCAAAAATATATATATCAATTTTAAAAGGTTTGAATCATGTATCACCCATCAAGTCATAAAATCATTTTGAAACCAATTTAAACCCATCGATCCAAAGGTATCCATGGGTGACCCTAGACTGTTGCTCACCTTCTATTTTTATAAGGCTAATCTTAAGATCTAGGGCATACAGGACCCATTCTAAATCTTATATTTTTTTTAACAAATATTACAAGAAAATTACAATATAAACTACAATACCAAATTTATAAATATTACTAGAAAATTCATATATCAACATTACCATTCACATTGTAATTTATTCTTCATTTATTATTAGGTTTATTACTTTTAAAGTTTTAACGTTCTATTTAGTATTGGTTGGAGTTTTGTTTTTCTAATTATTCATTTATTGTTTGTATTGGATATAAATGTTCTAAGTGATTTTTTTAGTTCAATTGTTAAAATTTCTAAAATATGCACCAGTTTATAACTTTAAGATTTACAATTTGCTCCTTTCACAAAATAAAAAAAAGAAGATTTACAATTTGTAAATATTTAATTGATTTCTTATTTAATCTTTGAATAACCATTACGTTAGAATCAATTCAAAACTCAGTCTTACGATTCAATTTTTGGATCCAAGATGAGTGAATAAGTACTTGAAATCATAAACCACCTTAAAAAAATGATCGATAAGACCACCCTAAATTTGGTCCAAACCCATGGACGAAGATTATTCGTGGAGACCTTGGACCCTTGCTCACCATTGGAACTCACACTCATGTGCAAGTGTGTGTGCTCCTCTCTTTGTTTGACATCCATATCTTGAGAAAACAAAGAGTAACATGAATTCACATTTTCAATCCGACTGATTTTATTTATGAAAATTGAAGTAAAGCTATAACCTCGATCCAAAGGCGGATAAAACTAGCTCATCGTCTTTCAAGACTCTGTTGAGCTTAATAGCACAGGGTCAGTGCACTCTAGCACTCAGCTCCAGCCGAGACAAAAATAATAGCATGCTTCCTTCAATACAAGTACATATATCAAACAATTAGAGAGCATAGAAAATTGTGTCATGAGACTCATGACTAGCTACTATCTCTGAGAAAATGTTGAATGATATTCATACCAGTCCGCTGTATAATGCTCATCTCCTAACAGGATTTCCACCTCTAGATGGTGCCTCATACCCACTTCCAGCACGAGCAGGAGGTGTTGCAGATCCATATGGTCCATTGTTTGGGGGTGCTGCTTGTCCATGCGGCACAGCAAGACTTCTAGCTGGAGCATCATAGGTTGCACCCCTGGATGCATCGTTTACAGATCCTCTTTGAGTTTCATAGCCACCTCCTCTTTGTGCATCATAGGCATGGCCTCTTTGACTATCATAACCAGATCCTCTCTGTGCATCATAACTGGGCCCCCTTTGTGATTCATAACCAGGCCCTCTTGACGCATCATAACCAGGTCCTTTTGATGTGTCATATGCAGGCCCTCTAGGCACCTCGTAACCAGTCCTTCTAGGAGCAGGTCCAGACTGAGCCCCAACATAAACAGCAGCACCAACACCTGCATTTGCACCAGTAGCAGCAGATGGAAGAGGACCATGTCTCTGTGATATAAATGAGCAGAATGTCATCAATCCAAAATATAGAATTAGCAGACACAACATACAATCATCATTATACAATGCAATCACAGATGAATCGAAATTACAACCACTTACTACAAAGTAGGCAGAGGAGTGGGAAGGACTCGACTGCAGTGTGTCCTTATACTGTATCATACTTCAAAAAGCTAATTAACCCCTTTTTATCTGACACTAAGCATTAACTTCAAAAGAATGCAATTTATCCTAAAAACATCATTAATCTTTGCAGCAATCTAAATTTTCTGTTTAAGTATAAGTTTGGGGTTTGTTTTTTCCCTTTAATGTGCAGAAACCCAACCTAGCAGTTGAGCGCATATAGCCACAACCTGTACATGTTTCTGAACAGAAATTATTCCGGCAATCTGTCCGTACTTCCAGAGTTTGGTTTCGATAGAAATAAGAACTATCGAACATCTCAGACTTAATTTGATCAAGCTCAACTATCCCCATATGCAAAACATCAGGAAACCATGACTATAAATTTTTCATTAAATATAAACATATGCAAATTATCCTGAGTCTTTCAGAATATGATACGATTTATTTTACATAGAAAAAGGTTTAACACGACTTCCATCTACTCCTATGCGTTTTCCTGTTAACCGATCTGTGGACAAATTAAGACACAGAACTCTAACCATCATGGAAGATTACACACCTGATGAATAACATAACCATCTTCATATGCATTTTGTCCCACAGGATGTCCAGAAGCCTCATTCTCATTGTTTCCTGTGGCACCACCATATTGCCCAACTGCATTTCATTGCCATAAATGAGTCATCTACAACGTTAATAAAGGCAAAAAAAAAGGTAGCAAAAACCAAAAGTGAGCTGAAAAAAGAAAAGATTAAAAGAAAGAATACCAGTTCTTCTGTCAACATTAGCAGCATTCATCAGCTCCGCTCTAAGCTTCTCCACTTCCCTAGCCATGGTCATATAATTTTTCTCCATCACCTGAAGCGATTCTAGGTGATCATTGTAAAATTTCTTTTCATAGTCAAAAGTAGCCCTGCATGATCCAAGAATAGGTCATCACATAATCATGACACATGGAACTTTCTGAAACAACTCCAATAGAAAAGATCTATGAAAGGACTTTAACTGAACTACCAGGCATGCTCAAAGAGGAAAATAAGAGGAAAGAAAAAACTTTTGATAAATAAAATTCTACAGTGGACTTCCAAACAACATAGAAAAATAAGTTTTTAATATTAATTTCCTGTTCAATACCAGCCACTCTAGTTTAAATCTTTCTCAACTTTGCTCCCAAAACACCCATAGACCAGAGCACAACAAAAACCTGCAATGCTGATATTCCTGTCTGAGGCTCTCAAGTTCACCGATCAGAGCTGGTATCTGTTGCACATCTACATGGGATCTCTGAAGATCTTGATTTAATTGATGCACCTTGGACATAAGTTCTTCCCTTGCTAAAACCAAATTCTGAGCTTCAGCATGTGCCTGCTGCAACTCTACCTTAACAGGCTCGGCTGCTTGCAGTTCAGCTTCCATCTTAGCTATCTTATCTGTAAGGCTCCTCATTTGTTGTTCTCTATCAGATTTTATGGCTCCTATCTGAGCATGCAATATCTGCAACTCATGCTGTGCAGCAGCAAGTTCCTGTCTCAAGGTGCCATGTGTAGCAGCAAGCCTCTGGTTTTCTGTACCAAGTCTCTGCATCTCCACATGCTGCGCAGCAAGCTTTTGCTCCATAATTTCTGGGGGTGGCAACATATCAAAATGTGGAAAAGGACCTGGTGGGGTAAGTATTCCTGGACCAAATTGGTCAGGGTGCACCATGCCAGGGCCTGGCAGAGGACGCCTTAGATGAGGGGGTGGGATTCGACCTTTGCTTCCCATTCTAAGCAGTGACGTATGACCTGGGCAAAGAAATACAACTTGTAAGAACACTGCAGATGCTCCACTGCGATTTGACTTAAAAAAAGCAACTTGAAAACTACTCTTGCATCACCTGAGTAACAATTGGACATCAATGCAACACTAGGAGCTTTGGTCCGTACGTCCAACACAACACAGCCAAGGAACAATAAATAATATAGAAGCTACAGTTGAATTTGAACTCAATGACAATGAATATGTAGAACACTTCAATGCATATTGACCTTTATTATTAAAGTAATTCCTTCCTTTATCATATCCTAGTCTATTACATTTTGCTCAATGCAAACTTCAAGTTGAAGGAGCATTATATCATCTCCAGTCTCTTAGGCAAAGTGTTCCATAGTAGTCATTTACCAAACGACTGATCAAATAAATAATCACAATAATTTAATAATCCCATAAATGGCCATAAAGATAACGCCGAAGCTTAATAACTGACACTGAATGGACCCTTATCTACAACTTAAGCAGCTAACATGGTTAACAGTGACAGGAATTACTTATTCACTAGTTGGTTTCCATGTCAATGCCACTGTAGCTTAAATGTAGTCATAAGCAGTCAACCTCTTGGGCAGTTTGAAATAAGGCCTCTAGAATTACAATTAAATCCAGCTATCTACCAAACTTTATATTCCACAAGCTAAACTCTAGAAGATGGGGTAGGTTCCTCTGGCACATATTTAAATCATAGCAATAATAGGAAGTCAGGAGTTGCATGCAGCAAAAAAATGTGGTAATCAGCACGGACAGATATAAAGGTGCCTAGCAAAAAGATTCAAGTATAATTAGCCCTAATTTTGACTATTGCATTAAATGGGATGCCAATAATAGTTTTGTAAATTATTTTTTTCCTTTCTCTCCACTTATTCCCCTCTGCTGCAGCTTCTCAGTAAAGGTGAGGTCAATTTAAACAACCTGAACAAAGAGGAAAGTTTCTAGCATGTCAATAGCTTGGCTAGACATTCTGTCATCTTTGTAAACAAAGTGCTAATATCACAAGTTCTTTATCAACAAAGAATTCGTTTTGGTCTAAGGAAAGATGTTCTTGCTAGCTAAGTAGCTCTTAGGAAAGTAATTTAACAGTATCTTCTTGATTTTGGTGTCCAAGGGTATCTAGATAATTTTCTGTTTCGCTAGACTGGGCCTTAGTCATGGTCCACTGGGTCTTATTTTGAGTTTAGTCAAATTATTGGGGTGTTTACAGTACCTTCAGTTTATTATAGTTCAAGTCAAGGGAATTCCCTCTGTTGTTTCTACTCTGCTCTTTCTCTCTACAGCTACAAACATTGGGGTTACAGTTCACAGCACAAGCACAAAAACCTGAGCTTGTTTGCTTGTCATTCCACAGCTTCCATAAAATTCCAGCAATCTTTTCCTGACATCTGACCCTCTTTGACTCCCAAACTCTTACCATAAATTCCTACCATAAACCATAAACCTTAAACTCATAGTTTTCAAGCCATCATAGATCCCTAAGAAATAGATTTCTCCAAATCTGTCCTAATCAGAAAATTACTTTCCATCTATAAGGGAGAAAAATGGTAATGAAGAAGCATATCATTCAAAATTAATAATAATAAAACACAGGCCTCGCCCCTTGCTACCTTTTGTAAGGTATGAAACACAAACATCATCTTTATATGGCCAAAGGAAGCTATTTAAATTGTATAGATTCGTATGGCATTCATCATTTTAAGGAAGCTACAACTACTGCTCATAATTTCATAGTAATCATTCAAGGAAGACATACACAAAATTTTCAACTTTTTCAGATAACTAAAATACAGAATATAACCCATGTCTAATGGTAGCTCCACTAATCATGTTTTTAGTTTTTTTTCCTAATTTTTTTTAAAAAAAAAACCATGAAAAAATAACAAATGATTAAAACAATTTTTCCTCATGAGAGAAACAGGATGAGTCTCATTCATTCCCCAAAAAGAAATGTTAAATACTCAGAAATTCATTGCAAAATCCAACCGTTGAGCATAATTATATTACATATATATTTATTTTTAAATTTCCAAATATCAGAAATAGATTGCCGAGCTTGAATTCAACTAATTAGTAATGTTTCTTCTTTTTTTTTCCAATTCAATTTAGTAAAGCTAAACCCTAGAAACAATTAACAAAAATATAATCGAAATTTCATTTAAAAAAAAAAAGAGCGGCTGAGAGAGAAAAGCCAGCGACGAAGCAGAGGTTGGGGTTACCTGAACGGACAAAATTGTTGTAAAGATTGTTGCAGGTAGAGAGCGGCAGAGATTTCCAAGCCAATAAACGCCTGCAATTTATTTATTTTTTCTTTCTTTTTTCCTACTATAATAACGAAATAAAACTCTTTAAACTTCAAACGGGAAAATGAAAAAAAAATGAAGCCTCTACGACGTCGCTTCTTATGACTTTCATTTTCACCATTCGAAGCCGATCTTTACTTTTCCCTTCCTCTTATTCCTTTTATTTTTGTTTTACTTTCCGGTAAAGTTTGCTCGCCCGTCATTTTGAAGTGTACAGTTGAAAAAAATAACTCATTAATTTTTATATTTCTAATATTAATAAAGAAATGATCTTTTTATATATTATAAATATCGATAAAAAAGAAAAAATAGACAAAAATATACAATACATGTTAAAAATTTAAAATGAAATTTCAGCACGTGTTTCTTCATATAATAATATATATAGTTATAACATACTAAAATGCTGCACATAATATATTATTAAATATTTATAATGTTGAATATATGAATTATCAAGATTAATATATTGTACTTTATATGGTAGAAATAAAAGCCAGTTTAATAAATTTTTGTAAAACATTGATTTTCAGTAACACCAAACATTATAAAGTTGAAACGATTAATACCAATGACACATTTAATTTTTATTTTTTTAAGCTCAAACGCAGTTTCGTTAAAACGCTTACGACACGTTTGGTTCACGGAATAGGTAAGAATAGAATAGAATAGATATTCTGTGAGAATAAAATAAGGTGGGAATAGAAAAGAACAGTTATTACTTTGTTTGGTTCAGTGAATGGAATAGAACAGGAATGACTATTACTACTTAATGCAGTGTTTGGTTGGTAATAATAACTTTGGAATAAGAAAAGAATAGAAAATAAAAAGATAAAAATATCATTTATTATATATAATTAATTATTTTTTATTTTATTTTTTAGGGTAATAATAATTTATAATTTAATTAAAATATTAATAATTAATAATTTAAATATTAATATTTTAGTATAATTTAATTATTAACACATTAAATATTAATATTTTATTTATAATGTAATATTATTATAAAATATTAATAGTTTTTTATTTTTTATTTATATTCATTAAAAATTTAATGTATTAATAATTCAATAAATAAAACATTAATATTTTAATATTTATAAATAATTTTTTTTTATTTTTTTATTTGTCCTTTCTTCTTCTCCGTAATCCGGTCGCCACTGGCGCACCATGTGGCCGGATCTGGCCATTAGGACGCCAGATTGATGTCCCCGGCAGTTGGATCTGGCCGTGGAGTGCCAGATCCAACCGCGGGATCTAGTCAGGAAGCACTAGATCTGGTGCTTCCCGTAGCCAGATCTAGCCGTTAAGCGCCAAATCGACCGAGAGAAAGACGAAGAACGGTGGAAGAGGGGCAAATCGGAAGAGGGGAAAAAACATATCGGCGACGGAAGGGAAGATCGAAAAAGAGGAAGAGACAGATCGGCTAATAGAGAAAGAGGGGGGAAGGAGGAAGAGAAAGAAACAAAAATTTTTTATATGGCCAGAGTTGAAATTTTATAGTAGGAATGAGGGTATTTTTGTCATTAATAATATTACAGCTATTCCATGTCTCATGGAATAGCCATTACTGAGGGGGACATCGAGAACAATTAAGTCAGCCTTACTACTCTACAGCATGGAATAGGAATGACTAAGGAATTCCTATTCCGTGCTACCCTTTGATACCAAACGAGGGGACAAGAATTGATGGGGAATAGAAGGAGAATGGCATAGCCATTCCCCCAACCAAGCGTGCTGTTACTTTTATTGGTACGTGGAATTATTACATAATATAAAAGCAATTTCATGACATTTTAAATTTTAATAACCAATTAAATTATTTTGCACATGGATGGCATTTTCTTCTTGGTTAACTTGCACCAAAAATCCAAGTGGAAGAACTAATTATAATCCACTTTGTGGTTTAGTTGATTGATTATATTAAAATATTTGCTTACCATGGATGGCACTGCCACATAATTGTCTATAGTCATGTACCTATTAGAGACCACCATACCAATATCTCTTTCTCATTTTTATAACTAATTTAACTTTAGGCTTTGGTTATACCTACAATTATCTGTATGATTACTTTTTATCTTACTCATTAATTGAAATTTTCATAAATAACTTTTAAATATTTTCGTACATGTCCTCGATATTCGACAAAAATTATGATTTATGTTACTAATATTTAAAAATATTCTAAATATACATAATTATCCCTTAATATATAAATATATTCATGGATATTTTGTAATATGAACAAAAGTGAATATATTAATGTATAGACAGGTATTTAATTTTTGTTAGATTACTAAATTAGAAAATATAGAAATTGGTTTCAAGGGGTGTATCAATGTCATTATTTTTAAAGTTTTATTTGTTGCCACTTGCAGTGTGCAAAAAAGTTACTAGGATATAAACCTCATAGATATAATGAGGCCTTGTAATTGATGTTGTTTTGTGCTAACAATATTAATCTACTTAACACTTACTGAAGTGTAACAAGATTATCATATTTCTATAATATTTTTCTACAATAAAATGATATAGAAGAAAACGTAGAAAATATTTAAAAAATCAAAAAATGTTTTTGTTTTCTTATGTATATTTTATTGGTTAAAAATGTCCTCTTTTACAGGTTTAGATACTTATTCACAATAGACACAATTTGTATCTATTTCAAATAGTCGTTGTTGTTCGTTTTTTTCAACAGACGTAACTTTTCATTTTTTTTATTTAATTCCAATAGATATAACCCTTCCCTTAGTTTTTAATTTTTGACTGTTATAATTTTTCCTTTTATTTTGATATGAAATCGTATCTTTTATCTGAAAATGTCCGACAATCCCCTCACCATTTTCAAATTAATTCAAATTTTCGATAATCTTGAAAATCAATTGCTTAAATGAAGATGTTTTCCAATTGAACCTTCACCTAGTGAAAATATGTTAAAGTTAATCAAAATTACCTGGTAGATGATGTTTTGAACTAGCTATTCTATTTGATTAATCAAACATATCTCATACAATAATTTCAACACCAATGAATGCACAATATCCGATGATACTTTTATGGCCATGCCTCTATATCCTCTTTTCATAAGTGCTAATAGAGCCAAGCTATTGAACTCTTAGAATCGGCCGCACTTAACACTCATATAAGTAGATCCTATCAAGAATGCGTCCATAATTGAAGCATTTTAACAAATTTATGGGTTTATTAAGATATATAACTCATCATTTCCTTATCATTATAAATACCTAGCACTTCACTTGTGATGGAATATAATATGATAGTATTAACAGTCATTTATAAATGATGTACTTTGTCTCATTAAACTCAAGACTTGATGTTATATTAAGTGTTGAGTCAAGTTTCCAGTATGAATGACTTTCAATTTATGAGCTTGAGTCCCATCCCCTTTGAGGTCTTATTTACAAGATCTCCAGCAAGACTTTTTGTAAAAGGATTCTCCAAGTTTTTACTAGATCTTGTTGGTCCCAAATGTGAGTACTAAGGGGGGGTGAATAGCTCTAAATCGGCTCTTTAGCAAGATTAAGTTATAATTTTGAAACAAAGAAGGTAAAAACAAGATAGATAATAGACAAAGTATTTAGAGTGGTTCGATTTAAGATCTACATCCACTACCTTGATTATCCAACTAAGGATTTTCAAACAAATCACTAAAACCAGTGGAACTCACAAGCTTCCACCAAGCTTTTACAAGGCTTAGCCACAACCTTCACACTAGTTTTTCTCGAGCTCAACTAAAACCCCAATATGGTTTTCCAAGGCACAACCACAACCTTTCACAATGGTTTTTCAATGGCTCAACCAAAACCCAACACCCAACTTTCCAAGGCTAAGTTGGAACCTTTACACTTTCAAGCAACCTAGCTTGAAACAACTACTTAGAGTGAATCCCTCATTCTAAGAATACAAATAAGAGTAGAAGAGAAAGTACCTATGATCACAAATTGATCTAAGTGGTACACGGTTCAGAGCTCAACACAATAACAGAAGATATGCGTTTAGGTTCAGTGAAATGCAAGAGAAAATCTAAGCTTTCTGCTTTTTCTTCGCTTGAATATGATGAAGTCTTTGTTAATGAAGCCAAAAGTTGTCAAAAGTTAGTTCCTTGGCATTTGAAAATCCTTTTATAGTTGAAAAAGCTTGTCTGATGGCTATTGGAACGTTTTTGACCGTTGAAAACAGTTTGGGGAAGGTTTTAGCCATTAATCTGTCTTGTAGTGGTTTGGTGTATGTTGCAAACAGAGAGTACTTAGTCAACTAAAATTTTTTCCTTGGTCGACTAAGTTGGTTCTGTCTCAGTCCCAGATTTGGCAGAGAGCACTTAGTCAACTAACCCAATTTCTTGGTTGACTAAGTTGGTTTTGTTTCTCACTAAGCTTCAGCCTTCCACTTCTTAACTTTGAGTTTTGCCTAACCAATGATCTTCTTTGTTCCATCAGGGGGCTTCCTTTATATTAATCATCCTTGTTCCTTATCCAAATCACATCTTTAAGTGCTCATTAGAAAGATTAGATTATTGTTTCTTTATGGACATTTGCCCTGCACACTTAGGTAGAAATATTAGACACAAATGACATGAGAATGTTTTATTATCATCAAAAACTAATGAAGCCAACCATCTCCCCCTTTTTGACGATGACAAAACACCCCTTAGTTAACATCATGGTGTCTTTTTAATTTCTTTTGGTGTCTGCAGAAAATGAGGATTACTCTCCTTAAGTGCATGCTCCTCTTAAGTTTGTGCGTATTTTTCATCCACTCCAGCAAGTTTTTATCTCTGTTATATTCATAGTGACACTGTACATCCTTGCTTTAGATAGAAAGTGTTCATATATGCAATTTTAAGAGCATATGATAGGTTGACAGCCTATTATCCATTTTTCATTTCTGCAGATTTTTGTCAACTAGCTATAAGTTCAGATTTCATCCAATGCATCAAATTTTTTCAGCAGATATTCTATGACCATCATTCATATGTATTCAAATTCATGTTTAGTTGGTAATAGCATGACAGAAATTGTTTATCAACTCATTAACTCAATATCAGCACAGTATAAAAAAATTGATAGCTGCATTGTACAATATCAGCAGAAAATTTCCACACATAAATGTCAACATGCATATTTCATACAACCATAAAGTCAACCAAGATTAAGATTCAATGTTTGAATGCCATTATGGCATAAATAACTAACAAAAATAGTAATTACAAATTTGTTTCGAAAATACCCCTGGACTAAATTTTCTTCTTAGATGTCCTAAAATTCTGGTACCTCTACCCTCATGATTTTTTATTTTTCTTGTGTTATTCCTAAGAGTCTGGTACCTCTACCCTTAGATTTTTTTTAATTTTTCTTGTAATTTTACTACTTCCCCTTTTTGTCATCATCAGAGGGGGGGTTAAGGCATTAATCTTCAGAGTGAGATGGTGTGGATTCAGGGGACATTGTCTGCTCCCACCAAGCATTCAGAGGAATAGGAGATGGTGGTCTCAAATGTGGTTGAGTGGATGCTTTAAGAGTTTGTTGAGGAGGCTGAGGAGGAGTGGTATGATCAGAGACTTCTATTGGTGCTTGAGGAGAGGTTGTAGGAAGTGATTTTGCTTTCTCTGCCAATCTGAAAAACTTCCTTATCTTGAGAGGTACAAATTTTCTTGCCAATCTCTTCTATCTCATGGCAGGTTGTTGAGGCTTAGTTGCATGAGTTGTTTCTTTTGTTTTTCCTTTTTTTTTTTGCTCTAGTTTTTGCTTCTGAAGACATTGCCAGCTTGAGTTGTTGCTGCCTCTTTCTCTACTTGTTCTTCTCTCACCATCTTGTAGAAAGTCTCATGACAGAAACTTCATTAGAGTGAGGGGGAGATGCTTCTTGTTCAAGCTGTGGTTAAGGTTGAAGCCTAGCTGAATCAAGAGGTGAACCGATTACCTCAGTTCCTTGATCAGATGGTTCTTTCGTTTGAGGTTCTACTGAGAGGGATTTGTAAGGTTCCTCAAATCCTGGTTCAGGGTTTTGGTGACCAAGACTTGCACTCCTGTAGGCTGAACCTTCAGTTTGAAATTCAAGGCTTGTATCTTGTAATTCAGAATCTTCTGGTTGCAAGGCTGATCCTTCAGCACCTTGTCCTTCTGGTGCCATGCTTAAGGTAGCAGAAAGATCAGCTTCAGTAGGTCTAGATGGCATTTTAGAATTTTCTTTCAAGCTGGCCTCAATCTTATTTATCTTTTCCTCAATTTTCACAAGCCTTGCTCCTTGATCAGTGAGCTTGGCATCCATCCTCATCAGTAGATTGAACATGACTTTATTGGAGAATGGAAGGGCTGTTGTTTCTAGTGGTGTGGGGGTTGTCTCTAACTGAGTTTACACTAAAGTAATTTTGGAGGTATTGCTGAAAGTGTCCTCATACACCTTGTATCCCATCTTGATTAGACTTTCCAAGAAGATGGGCTGGTCTTTACTTTTTAGCCCAAATTCTCTTCTTCTTTATAAGGGATATGATTACACTGCCATATGACAGATGGATCTTTTTCAGTTTACATGTTGCCTTCATTATCTCAATCATGAACCTTCCAAGGTTCAGAACATCTCTAGTGAATGCATGCTCCATTAGCCAAAGATCTTAGAGGCTGATGTAGCTTAAGCTACCACTCCTACCATGCAGATTAACAGCTACAAAATAATGCAGAATTCTAAACTGTGGACTGATTATCAGTCCTACATTACTTCTTGATGAAAATTTTTCTTTCTTTCCAGTTATGATTTTCCACACAAATGAAGGATCATATTTTTCTAGCATTTGAAATTCACCTTCTTCACATTCAATCTCCAATAGGTTACTCAAATCAGAAGCAGTAACTAAAAACTTTTTTCCATTCAAAAATACATTCAAATTATCTTCTAAAAAATCTTTTGGATCATCAAGTTCTCTTTCACTTAATGCAATGCTAGCATAGAATTCTTTTACTAAACTAGCACTATAACCTCTGTCTTTAAAAGAACTATAATCTTTAATTTTCATTTCATTGAAATAGTTGGTTAAACTGGTCTATAGTTCTGGGATTTCATTAAAACTATTCCAGTCAATAAATTTTCTACAGGTTATAGGTGCATTATTTATCTTTCTGAATCTCTCCTCATGAAATTTATTTCTAAACTTAAGTGATGAGGAAGATGAAGTACCTTTTTGGGCCATTTTTCCCTTGTTTTTCTTTCTCAGTTTCTCAGATTTCTTCTTTTTCTTTTTTGATTTCTTCCTGCTGGAATCATTCCCAGTCTTCTTTATCTTTGCACTCGACACCCTTTTCTACTTTTTTTGAGGTTGTTTTGTTTTGGGGTTCTCCTCCATTGGTCTCTTCCTTTTTTTCTTCTCAAGTAGCTCTTTAAGTAGGGTCAATTTTGCCATTGATTGTTTTGAGAGTGGTTTTGAACTTAGGGTTTCAAGTTGCGAAAGAAGAAAGGTTTCAGATTGATTTCAGATGAGAGAATGCAGATGATAATACTTAGGTTTTGAGAGGACGGTTGAAGAATAGAAATGATTAACAGTTTCCAATTCAAGAACCATCTGCCTCCCCTTTATCAATTGCCTAAATTTCCTGAAATTTCAAAACTCCTTCTCTAATATTCATTATTTGCTATCTCAGGTTTTCCTCTTTTCTTTTACTTCCCGGTAAGCATAAAATTTTATTATTTTAATCATTTACCATTCAGCCATCAATTCTTTGATTTTAATGAAATAGAATACTCTTAGTTGACTAAGTTTTACACTTTAATCGACTAAGTGCCTTCTATTTTTCGCTACTTTGTCCAGACTTCTCACTATAATTCTTCCAAACAACTCATCCTTAGATTTCTCCTAATTTCATAGAATCTATCTTCACTAAGGGTTTGGTAAATATGTCAGCAAGCTGATGCAAGGTGCTCACAAATTCAATATTGATTTCACCTTTAGTTACATAATCTCTAATGAAATGGTGTCTGACCTTAATGTGTTTAGTTCTTGAGTGTTGGACATGATTTTTTGAAATGTTTATAGCACTGGTGTTGTCACAATATATGGAGGTGTTATTCATTGACAATCCATAGTCTTTTAATTATTGTTTGATCCATAAAACTTGTGCACAACAACTTCCTAAGGATACATATTCAGCTTCAGCAATAGACAATGCTACAGAATTCTGCTTCTTACTTGACTAGGACACAAGCATGCTACTTAGGACTTGACATGTTCCACTAGTGCTTTTCCTATCAGTTTTACTTCCTGCAAAGTCTGCATCTGAATATCCTACAAGACTAAATGATGACTCTTCTGAATACCAAATTCTTAAGGTTTGAGTTTCTAAGAGATATCTAAATATTCTTTTTACAACTGTTAGGTGTGTTTCTTTAGGTTAAAACTGAAATCTAATACACAAACACACACTAAACTGAATATCTAGTCTACTTGATGTTAAGTAAAAAAGAGATCCAATCATACCTCTATAGAGCTTTTGATCTACATCTTTACTTTTTTCATCAGCATCAAGTTTTGTGGATGGACTCATTGGTGTGCTGATGGACTTTAGTTTTAGCATGTCAAACTTCTTGAGAATGTCTTGAATGTATTTATCTTGGCTGATAAAAATTCCTTCCTTGCATTGCTTGATTTGGAGGCCAAGAAAGTACTTCAATTCTCCCATCATGCTTATCTCGAATTCTCCCTACATTTCCTTAGCAAAGTTCTTGCAAAGAGATTCATTAGTAGCACCAAATATAATGTCATCTACATATATTTGAACTATGATCAAACCATTTAAGCATTTTTTGATAAATAATGTGGTGTCTATGCTGCCCCTAACATAGTCTTTTTCTACCAGAAATTTAGACAGCCTTTCATACAAAGCTTTAGGGGCTTGCTTCAATCCATACAAGGCTTTATGAAGTCTAAAAACATAATCTGGTTTCTCAAAGTCTTCAAAACTAGTAAGTTGTTCAACATATACTTCCTCTTAAATGAGTCCATTAAGAAATGCATTATTTATATCCATTTTGTATAGCTTGAAGTTCATATGACAAGCTATCGCAGCAAAGGTTTCTTCATAGTTTATGCCTTCCTCTTGATTATATCCCTTTCCTACCAATCTTACTTTGTTTCTAACCACATTTCTTTGTTCATCAACTTTATTTCTAAATACCCATTTAGTTCCAACTATAGGAAGGTTAGAGGGTTTAGGCACTAATGATCATACATTGTTTCTCTTGAATTGATCTAGCTCCTCTTGCATGGTAAAAATCTAGCTTTCTTCTTTTTCAGCTTTTTTAAAACTTTTAGGTTCAACTTGAGAAATGAAGGCTGAAAATTCACATGTCTCCCTAGTTTCTTTCCTAGTTTTAACTCCATGAGATATGTCACCTATGATTTGTTCTTATGGGTGATCTCTCACATATCTCTAGCTTCTACGTAAGTCACTATGCTGGATTTCTTGTCTTTGTAGATTTTCTATAGATAGAGCCACGGTTTCTTCTCTAGATGAACCTTCTTCATTGTCCTTGCTATCATTTAGGCTCATTTGATCCATGTGTTTTTCTAAGTTCTCTAAGTCTTCATCATCATCATCAATTTCTTTTTCTAAATGAATTGATTCATAAAAAACTATATGGACAGATTCTTCAATATTCAATGTCCTTTTGTTAAAAACTCTATAAGCCTTGGAGTTCATGGCATATCCTAAAAATATTGTTTCATCACTTTTGGCATCAAATTTTCCTAATGGTTGTTTTCTATTATTTAGAATGAAGCATTTGCAACCAAAGCTCCTAAGGTGAGAGATGTTTGGTTTTCTTCCTTTGTACAACTCATAAGGGATCTTTGAGATAATTGCTCTAATTGAGACCCTATTAAGAATGTAAGCTACTATATTTACAACTTCAACCCATAAGTATTTAAGAAGATTATTCTCACAAAGCATAGTCATGGCCATCTCTTTTAATGTTCTATTCTTTTTTTCCACAACTCCATTTTGTTGGGGTGTTCTTAGTGCAAAAAAGTTATGTTCCAGCCCATTTTCATTGCAAAACTTCTCAAACTCATCATTTTCGAATTTTCCTCCATGGTAACTCCTAATACTAACAATGGCTGTACCTTTTTTATTCTCAACTCTCTTATAATAGCCTATGAAGGCTGATAGTATATCACTTTTGTGAACAAGAAAATAGACCCAAGTGTACCTCGAGTAATCATCCACTATCATTAAACCATAAGATTTTTCACCTAAACTTGTGGTGCTTATTAGACCAAAGAGATCAATGTGTAGCATTTCAAGAGGTCTAGATGTTGACACAACATTCTTAGCTTTGAAAAAAGTTTTGACTTGCTTTCCTAATTGACAAGCTTCACATATTCTATCATTTTCAAACTTAATACTAGGTAATCCAACAACTAAGTTTTTCTTAATCAACTTTGTCATGGTGTTTAAACTTATATGTCATAGTATTCTATGCCATAACTAGTTGTCATTTTCAGTATTTGCTACTAAGCACATTTCACTATTTTTTTCTAGATCCTCAAGAAAGATAACATACATGTTTTTCAACCTTTTTCCTATGAAGGTAATTCTGTTTGTGCCTATATCTATTACTTCACATTTATTTGAATCAAAACACACCTTAAATCCTTTGTCACACATCTGACTAATGCTCAACAGATTATGTTCTAAGCCTTTAACAAGCAATACATGACTAATTTGAGTATGAGAGTTCTTACCAACCGTTCCTATCCTTTGAATTTTACCTTTTGAATCATCTCCAAAGGACACGATGCCTCCTTTTGTCTTGTCCAACTGAGCAAACAACATTTCATCCCCCGTCATGCATCGAGAGCAGCCACTATCCATGTACCATAGCTGCTTCTTCTTGTGTTGAGCCTTTGAACATGTTTCCTTTAAGTGCAGCTCAACCTACAAAACAGTTGTTCAGTTCTTCTTGATAGGTACCCATACTTTGATGGGTCCTTGAGTATTAGTGGCAATAAAAGAACCTTTTGGCACCCAGATTTTTCTGGTTTTCTACATGTTTGTATTTCTTGCGCAACCATAGGATAAATAGCCATATTTTCCACAACAATAACATCTAGATGATGCATTATGATAATTCTTCTGAACATAAGAGTTTTTCTCTAATGTATCATTGTTCAAACACTTAAGAGCTGCATTTTCATCAAGACATTTTTGCAAAGCAGCAGATTTATTTTCTAGCTCTACTTTCATAATTTCAAGATCTGTTTTTGAGTGTTCTAACTCAATTTACAGAAAATTCCTTTGCTCAAAAATAAAGTTGAATTCATGTTTTATTTTCTCCAAATCTTTTTCAAGTAATGCAACATTTTTCTTCAAGTTCTTGTATTTTAAAAACAGGTTTTCAAACTCATCACATAAACTATCATACTCATCTTGTAAATCATTCATTGAAATATCACAAGGTGATAAACATACCTCTGTTTCATCATCTCTGGCCATTAGACAAATGTTTGCTCTTTCTTCTGAGCTTTCATCATCAGTTTCAGTGCTTGAGTCACTATCAGACCAAGCTACAGAAACCATTGCCTTTTTTTATTTTTTGCTTTTCTTTGGTGTTTCTTCTTTTAGTAATGGACATTCAGACTTGAAGTGACCTGATTTCTCGCACTCATAACAAATCAGCTCCTCTTTTTTATTTGAATAATTTTTGTTTCTTTTCCATGAAAATCTTGAATATTTTTTGAAGCCTTTTCTTGCCAATTGTCAGTTAAAATTCTACTCCGTAAGTATACGTATCGAACAGATAGTATATTAGCAAGCAGAGTGTCGATCTCATAGGGAATTAATCTAAAACTTTATTGAGTACTAAAATTAGAACAATTTAATCTTATCCAAACAATCCGAATTAAGTAATTAAATAAAACTAAAAAACTAAAATTTAAGCTAACAAGAAAAATCAAAATAATAATAACTTAAGAAAATATCAAATTAAACAAGCTTAGGATTACAATATCCCTCACAGTTCATCTAAATTTCACCTCTCTTTCTCAACTTACTTTAATAGGTAGAATTGCTAACCTAGAGTCCTAAATTATTTATAAAGGTCTCCCGACTCGACCTATAAAAATATCTATTTTAACCAAAACACTATATCTCTATGTGATTTGAAATTAAAACAGACTTATTAAGTTCAGGCTCTAATCTGACTACATATAGCTTATAGGTATATCCTTATCCTATACACAAATCATTTAACATGATCATATGCTATCCCAATTTTAGTCTACTTTAAACTCCCTCTCCCAAGTTTGTTTAAGTTCCTAAATCAATTTAATTGGTGGCCAAACAATTAAAAGCATTAAGAATAAACTGGAATAAACAATTCAATTCCCATTGAAAATAAGTAAGAAATAGATTAAAAATGTAGACTACATGTGAGTTCAATTGTAATCCTAGAAAAAGAAAATTAGCTACTCATAATTGCAAAATCAAATAATATTGTATATAATTCAACCATTGAAAATAACAAGAACAATAAAAGCCAAGGAACAAAATAATGATTGCTGTTTTGATCTTCGAGTTCAGCCTCAACTTCTGACTTCTTGAATCTCCAAAAATTCTCCTCTAATGTTCTTGAAAAATATGCTATTTATACTAACAAACTTAACCTAAACTTCCTCAAGTTGACCTAGGGTTTAATTGGGCTTAAAAACATAATGAGAGGCTCAAAAAATCACTTGTTAGTCTTTACAAATTTCCATTCCCAACATAGTACGCTTAGTAACTTTTCAACATGGTTTTCTTTATCTTCAAGGCAGAACTAAGCAAAGTTATCTGCATAAAAGTTGTAGCTCCGTCTCTTAGCTTTCCAATGGTCTAAGAATTGCAACAATTGAAGTTCTGTAGCTGGAGATATGACTAAAACACTGAAGTATATGCAAGTAGACTTCTAGGTCTTTCAATACCTTTCTTTCCAAAAGTAAACTCATTTACTTTAGTTCTTACCAAAAATATAATATCTATTAAATATTAACCAAATTAAAAGAAATAACACAAAATTAAAATAACTCACTTAAAAATAAACTAAATATAAAAATAATTAAAAATTAAGTAAATTATAATTAAAAACTGAGAACTTAACTAATATTTAATAACAAAATTAGAATAAAATAATGCTATAAAATAGAACTATCACATTCTCAAACTTAAGATTTTGCTAGTCCTCGAGCAAAAGAAAAGAATCACAAAAAAAAAAAAACTAAACAAAAGAAATCCTTGAACAAGAGATAGAAGTACCAAATCATGATTTCTCAATTTTTCCTCAGAAATTAACTTAAATTCCAGCTTAAGGTAACATACAATTAATCCTTAAATTCATGCATCAATTCAAGTGAAACTTTATTTTTCGAATGGACTTCCGTGTGTGTGTGAATGCTCTCTTACAAAGAATATCATGTAATTCGGATTAGTTTATGCCAAATCTAAGCATAGATTAGTACTTGGATCCCATAAGTTTGCTTTTGATCTCTCTTTCCACTAATGTAGATTAACACTTATTCAAGGATCAATAGATCTTTATCAAGTTTTTAGGCTCAAATTCACCCTAAGCACTTAATCAATCTATGACACATAAAGAGCTCAATTTTTTTTTTAGCACCCCCAAACTTGAAGTAAACTTTCCTTTGTACCACACATTGTTTTCTTTTCTTTTTCCTTTTTTTTAAACCCCCAAACTTATTTTTAACAATTATAATAAGGGGTAATTTTTTTAGCAACCTTCATTATTTTTTTTTTTGCACCTTTCTTCCTTAATTTATTCTTTAAGCTCAAATCATTCCTTAGAAAGATTAAAATACTTAAAAGGTGAAAGGTTCAAATTGTTGGTTTTAAACAGACAAGCCATGGCTAACATAATTGGGTAATTACAAAGAAAAGGTAAATTAGGCTCAAAAAGGGTGACTAAGGATAAATATAACAAGGTAGGCTCAAAAAGGCCCAAACGGTCTAAAAATGGCCTAAATCACTTCCTATCATAAGTGTTATCTAAGATTTCGCCTCAAGAGAGAATCAAACAAATTCTAGAATTTTTGACTTCATTATACTTTTTCATCAACATAAGCTTTCTCTAAATCACATAAAAGTTCTAAGTAAAAGAGTATAGTGCTCAAATTATTAGAGGTCACGCTTTAAAATAAAATTAACAAAAGAATATCACATAAAATTAAATCATAACTATATGCTTCCCAAAAGCTAAGAATCAAAAGATAATTAAAATATCATGCTAGGTTTGGGACAATCATGAATAAAGTGCAACTATCTCAAAAAAAAAATTCAAACACAAATAAAACATGCAAGGCAAATTCTAAAATAAAGCTAACTAAACAAAAAAAAAATCAACAAAATTCTACACCACTAGATTCTAAACCACCCCCAAACTTAGAATAAATATTGTCCTCAATGTGTTAAAAGAAAATAAAAAAAAAAAGACAAGAATACTTCCCTAACTTCAAAGTTGCAGACTACATGTCCTTTACGTTGTCACCTCCAAAATCATCATCAGAATTAGAATCTTGAGGGAGAAGTGAATGTGGTGAGTACAGAAAAAAATTTTAAATAAAAATAAATAAAAAATAAAAATAAAAAAATAAGTAGAACTAATGTGTAGAAAAAATAAGTAAAAAGGTAAAAGAGAGAGACAAAAATTGTAGGAGAAAGAAGTGGTGCGGCTGAAGAAGTAGACAAGAGTGATAGAAGCAAAATAAAAATATAATAAAAAATGAGAATGATGGTGTGCGGCAAAAGGTAAAAGTGAAAGAAGTAAAAAATATTAAAAGTTGTGTGTTGGGGCTGAAGAAGAGAAGAAGTAAAAAGAGGAGAATAAAAAAAATTAAAAAGCTTATGCATTGGAGTTGGAGAAAACAAGAGGTGAAAGAAACAAAATAATAATAATAATAATAAAAGGGGAATGGTGTGTTGGGAAAGATAAAAGTGAAAGAAGTAGAATAAAAAATTTTTGAGAAGGATAGTACGTTTGGGGAAACAAAGGTGAAAGAAGTAAAAAATAATAATAATAATTAAAAGGATGGTGCATTGGAGAAAGAAGTCAAAGAAGTAGAATACAAAAATAAATTAAAAGGATGGTGTGTTGGGAAAAGATAAAAGTGAAAGAGGTAAAATAAAAAATAAATGAGAGTATGTGGTTAAAGACAAGAGAAAGAGAAACAAAATAAAAATAAATAAATAAATGGGGGATAGGACGGTTAAAAGACAAGAGAAAGAGCAAAAAAAATTAAATAGATGCAAAGGGAATGTGGCTGAAAACAAGAGAGAAAGAAATAAAAAAAATTAAAAAAAATGAAAAGGGAGTGCGGCTGAAAAAACTAAAGGCAAGAGAAATAAAATAAAAAAAATTAAAAATGACAAGGGGGTGTGGCTAAAGATAAGACAGAAAAGTAAAAAATATATATGAAAAGGTGTTAATGGTTGCATGACACCCGAAGTATTACGTTTGGGGTTTGAGTGTCGCGGTGCTCAACCATTCTGTTTTTGCGTTGTTTTTCTTCATATCTGAGGGACGCGGCTTTCACGCCTTCTTTTTTTTTTTGAAATTTTTTTAGATTTTTTTTTGAATTTTTTTTTTGAAACCAATTACCTGCAAAAAGAGAGACATAAAAAATTAGAATAAATAATAAAACAAATAACTAAATAAATAAGTAGTAAAATAAAATAAAATAGAACTCATGAAATAAAAAAAAAATGACGAAAATAAATAAGGTTGAGGAACTTTGGTTGCCTCTCAATAAGCACTTGTTTATAGTCACCAGCTTGACTAAAGCATCTTTTTTTCAATTCTTCATTCGCGAAATAAGGTTTGAGGCTCAATCCATTAACCATGATTGTACCCGTATCCTCATTAAAAATCTCAATTATTCCACAAAGATAAGTGTTCATTACTTTGAAAGAACCCCACCATCTTTCTTTACGTTTCCATGGAAAAAGCTTGAAGTATGATCGAGAAAGCATCATTACTTGTTGTCCAATCTCGAAAGGACAATTAATTGGTGGTGGAGGATGCTTAGATGCTGACTGCTTGGGTCTTACAGGCAGAGGTGGTGGCTTAAACTCAAAAATAAGTGCTTGCTCAATTGAAGGTGGTGGAATAGACTTACCTTTACCTTTATTGACTAAATCCACTTTGTAACAACTATCTGTATAGGGATACTGAGTTTATTGAACAAATTAAATACCACTTCCTCTTCTCCAACTCTGAAAGTTATTTTGCAATTCTTCACATCAATTATTGCTCCAGCTGTAGCTAAAAATGGTCTTCCCAAAATAAGAGAAATTTTAACATCATCTTCAATCTCAAGCACAATGAAGTCTACTAGAATGTATAAATGCCCAACTTTAAGCAAAATATCCTCTATATTCCTAACTGGGTGCCTAATTGTTCTGTCTACTAATTGCAAGATAACTGTAGTAGGTTGTATCTCCTGAAATCCAAGTTTTTTAACAATAGACAAAGGCATTATTGAAACACTAGCACCTAAATCACATAAAGCTTTAAAAATTTTAAAACTACCAATAGTGTAAGGAATAGAAAAACTCTCTGGATCTTTAAGCTTTGGTGGCAGCTTATTTTGGATTATAACACTGCACTCTTCAGTAAGTGCAACTATCTCAAACTCTTTCAATTTCCTCTTCTTGGTCAGGATGTCTTTCAAGAATTTAAGATAACTTGGCATTTGTTCTAAAGCTTCAACAAAAGGAATATTAATGTGTAATTTTTTAAATACCTCAAGAAATCTTTGAAATTGTTTGTCCAGTTTTTGCTTTTGAAAACATTGAGGAAAATGTGGTGGAGGTGTGGGCGTAGATTGTGATTTATCTTTAGAATTTTCAACAAATTTTTCAACCATAATTTCTTTTTTAGCTTCTTTTTCAATTTCTTTCTCATCAAATTGAATTGAAATCTCAGAATTTAAAGCTTGATTACTTACCTCTTTACATACCTTTTTTCCATTGTGGAGAAAGATTGCCATACAATGTTCCTTACCTTTAGGATTGATTTATGTGTCACTAGGTAAGGAACCTTGAGGTCTGTTGTTGATGGAATTTGCAAGTTGTCCAATTTGGGTATCAAGATTTCTCAAGGAAGCTCCTTGACTTTGAATCAAAGCTCCTTGACTTTTAATTAAAGCATCATTCTTGGACAAAATTGCAAGAGAAGTTCTTCCAAGTGGGACTTCTTTTCAGGAACTGGTGGCCTAACTTGTTGCTGGAAACCAGGAGGCATGATGGGTTTTAGATTGGAAGGCCCTGCATTGTTATTCCATGAAAAATTGGGGTGGTTTCTCCAACCAAGATTGTAAGTATTGGAGTATAGATTGTTCTGCTGTCTATTAAAGTTCCCCACAAACTGGACTGATTCATAATTGTATGGACATTGATCATATGAATGGCCATCTCCACACATCTCACAAACTACTGATGAATTTTGAACTGCATGGACTCCCAGTGTGTCAAACTTCTTGGACAATGCAACCACTTACGAAGCTAATTGAGCAATTAAGTTGCCAAATGTATCAATTTCATAGGCTCCAACAGTTTTTCTCGATCCCAACCTTTTTGAAGGCCATTGATAATTATTGAAGGCCATCTCTTCCAACAAGTTATAGGCATCTGCAGCATTCTTACTCATTAATGCCCCACTAGCAGCAGCATCAATTGTATTTTTAATTGACCCAACTAGCCCATTGTAGAATGTCTGAACTTGCAACCAATCAGGAATCCCATGATGTGGACATCTTCTTAATAATTCCTTAAACCTCTCCCAGGCTTCATACAATGACTCACCATCAAATTGTGTGAAAAGGTGATATCATTCCTCATTTTTGCAGTCTTGGCATGTGGCAAAAATTTTGCAAGAAACTTATGTGCCAAATCTTCCCATGTAGTGATTGACCCATTAGGTGAATTAAGCTAGCCTTTTGCTTTATCTCTTAGAGAAAACGGAAATAGTCTCAATCTGATAGCATCATCAATTACTCCATTGTATTTAAAGGTATCGTAAATTTCCAAAAAATTTACCAAATGAGAATTAAGATCATCACTGGGTAACCCACAAAACTGGACTGAAGACTGAATCATCTGAATATAAGCTGGTTTAATTTCGAAATTATTCGCATTGATAGAAGGTCTCCTAATGCTTTGGTGCAAACCTTGCAAAAAAGGAACAACATAATCTCTCAATACTCTATTTGCTTTAGGAACCAGATTAATGGCATTATTGCCATTGTTATTGTTGTCCTCAGCCATTGTGTGATTTAAAGTTGCAACTTGCAAATTTTCCTTTCGGTGTCTTTCGAAAGTTCTTTCTATCTCAGGATCAAAAGGAACAAGATTCAAGTTGTTTCTTCTTTGCATACAATGACCAAAGATACTTGCAAACAAACAAAAACTAATATTAAAACAAGAAAAATAACATTTGAAGTAAGACTAAATTGCTTGGTATTAGTATTATAAAAATTCTAGTAACAATTCCCTGGCAACGGCGCCAAAAACTTGTCAGTTAAAATTCTATTGCGCAAGTATACATATCGAATAGATAGTATATTAGCAAGCAGAGTGCCGATCCCACAGGGAATTAATCTAAAACTTTATTGAGTACTAAAATTAGAACAATTTAATCTTATCCAAACAATCCGAATTAAGTAATTAAATAAAACTAAAAAACTAAAATTTAAGCTAACAAGAAAAATCAAAATAATAATACCTTAAGAAAATATCAAATTAAACAAGCCTAGGATTACAATATCCCTCACAGTTCATCTAAATTTCACCTCTCTTCCTCAACTTACTTCAATAGGTAGAATTGTTAACCTAGAGTCCTAAATTATTTATAAGTGTCTCTCGACTCGTCCTATAAAAATATTTATTTTAACCAAAACACTATATCCCTATGTGATTTGAAATTAAAACAGACTCATTAAGTTCAGGCTCTAATCTGACTATATATGGCCTATAGGTATATCCCTATCTTATACGCAAATCATTTAACATGATCATATGCTATGCCAATTTTAGTCTACTCTAAATTCCATCTCCTAAGTTTGTTTAGGTTCCTAAATCAATTTAATTGGTGGCCAGACAATTAAAAGCATTAAGAACAAATTGGAATAAACAATTCAATTCCCATTGAAAATAAGTAAGAAATAGATTAAAAACGTAGACTACAAGTGAGTTCAATTGCAATCCTAGAAAAAGAAAATTAGCTACTCATAATTGCAAAATCAAATAACATTGTATATAATTCAACCATTGAAAATAACAAGAAGAATAAAAGCCAAGGAATAAAATAATTATTGTTGTTTTGATCTTCGAGTTCAGCCTCAACTTCTGACTTCTTGAATCTCCAAAAGTTCTCCCCTAATGTTCTTGAAAAATATCCTATTTATACTAACAAACTTAACCTAAACTTCCTCAAGTTGACCTAGGGTTTAAATGGGCTTACAAACATAATGAGAGGCCCAAAAAATCACTTGTTAGTCTTTACAAATTTCTATTCCAGGCACAGTACGCCTAGTAACTTTTCGATTCGTTTTTCTCTATCTTCGAGGCAGAACTGGGCAAAGTTATCTCATGAAAGTTGTATCTCTGTCTCTTAGCTTCCCAGTGGTCTAAGAATTGCAACAAGTTGAGTGTTGTAACTCGAGATATGACCAAAACACTAAAGTATACGCAAGCAGACTTCTAGGTCTTTCAATACCTTTCTTTCCAAAATTAAACCCATTTACTTTAGTTCCTACCAAAAATATAATATCTAATAAATATTAACCAAATTAAAAGAAATAATACAAAATTAAAATAACTCACTTAAAAATAAACTAAATATAAAAACAACTAAAAATTAAGTAAATTATAATTAAAAACTGAGAACTTAGCTAATATTTAATAACAAAATTAGAATAGAATAATTCTATAAAATAGAATTGTCACCAATCTCCTGTTTCTTCTGCCCATTAGTTTTCTAAATTTCCTTGCAACTAGTGCCAGCTCATCGTTATCATCGCATAAGAGCTCTTCTTCAAGGATGCTGGCCTTAAATGTAATATTTTTCTTCTTCTCTTTTGTTTCTCTCTTATCTTCATCTCCTTTTTCTTTTAGTTCCAGCTCATGAGTGAGGAGAAATCCGCATATTTCATCAAGTGTGATGATATAAATGTTTTGCTTCTCTGATGACAGTCACTTTTGGCTTTCATGATTTAGGCAAACTTCCAAGAAGTCTTTTTACCAATTCATGTTCAGGGATAGGCTTTCCTAATTGGCTGAGTTTATTTGTGATGTTTGTAAACCTATCAAACATGCTGGTGATGTCTTCACCAAGCTCCATTTTGAATATCTCATAGTTATGTGTTATGAGGGCTATCTTGGACTCCTTAACTTGAGAAGTCCTTTCATGAATGATCCTAAGTTTGTCCCACACTTGCTTAGTTATTATACAGCTTAAGACTTTGTTAAACTCAGTGGGAGTTAAGGCACAATGCAAGATGCTGATTGCCTTAAAGTTAGTTTGGACTTTCTTGGTTTCAGCCTCGATCCATTCATTCCTAGGCTTAGGTATAAACTCATTTGTAACTACATTTACAGTTGAGGGAATAAAGAGACCATCAGTGATGACATCCCACATTTCATAATCTATAGCTATAATATATATAGACATCCTAGTGCTCCAATAAAGGTAATTAGAGCCATCAAACAGAGGTGGTTTATTTATTGATTCTCCCTCAACAACTATTGATTTTTGTAGAGCTATTTGGATCCTCCCTAAGGGTGTTAGACCTTATATGCAAGGGACTAGCTCTGATACTAATTATTGGTCCCAAATGTGAGTGCTAGAGGGGGGTGAATAACACTAAATCGACTGTTTAGCAAGATTAAGTTCTAATCTTGAAACAAGGAAGGTAAAAACAAGATAGACAATAGACAAAGTATTTAGAGTGGTTCGGTCCAAGACCTACATCTACTACCTTGATTATCCAACCAAGGATTTTCAAACAAATCACTAAAACCAGCGAAATTCACAAACTTCCACCAAGCTTTTACAATGGCTTTTACAAAGCTTAGCCACAACCTTCACACTAGTTTTTCTCGAGCTCAACTAAAACTCCAATGTGGTTTTCCAAGGCTCAACCACAACCTTTACACTAGTTTTTCACAAGCTCAACTGAAACCCCAAAGTGGTTTTTCAAGGCTCAACCACAACCTTTCACAATAGTTTTTCAAGGGCTCAACCAAAACCCAACACCCAATTTTCCAAGGCTAAGTTGGAACCTTTACACTTTCAAGCAACCTAGCTTGAAACAATTACTTAGAGTGAATCCTTCACTCTAAGAATACAAAGAAAAGTAGAAGAGAAAGTACCTATGATCGCAAATTGATTTAAGTGGTACACGGTTCAGAGCTCAACACAATAACAGAAGATAGACATTTAGGTTCAATGAAATGCAAGAGAAAATCTAAACTTTCTGCTCTTTCTTGGCTTGAATATGATGGAGTCTTTGTTAATGAAGCCAAAAGTTGTCAAAAATTAGTTCTTTGGCATTTGAAGATTCTTTTATAGTTGGAAAAGCTTATCTGATGGTTGTTGGAACGTTTTTTACCGTTAGAAACAGTTTATGGAAAGTTCTAGCAATTAATCTGTCTTGTAGTGGTCTGGTGTATGTTGCAAACAAATAGCACTTAGTCGACTAAAATTTTTCCCTTGGTCAACTAAGTTGGTTCTGTCTCAATCGCAAATTTGACAGAGAGCATTTAGTCGACTAACTCAAATTCTTGGTTGACTAAATTGGTTCTGTTTCTCACTAAGCTTCAACTTTCCACTTCTCCACTTTAAGTTTTGCCTAACCAATTATCTTCCTTGTTCCATTAGGGGGCTTCCTTTATATTAATCATCTTTGTTCCTTATCCAAATCACATCTTTAAGTGCTCATTAGGAAGATTAGATTATTGTTTCTTTATGGACATTTGCCCTACACACTTAAGTAGAAATATTAGATACAAATGACATGAGAATGTTTTATTATCATCAAAAACTAATGGAGCCAACAGATCTCACAAAAGTGAAAATAATCACTCCATTGGAAATTAATTGTCGAACATAGTTATGTCTTAATCCAATATGTCTAGACTTTCCATTATACACTTGGCTATATGCTTTCACTAGAGTTGCTTTACTATCACAACGGATAAAAACTATAAAAATTTGTGTAGGCCAATAAGGCATATCATAGAGTAAATTTCTTAACCATTCAACTTTCTTGGTGGTAGCAGCCAATGCAATAAATTCGACTACCATAGAAGAATTCATTATACACATTTGCTTTTTAGATCCCCAAGAAATGACACCCCCACCAAGTATGAAGATCCATCTACTTGTAAAAGCATGATCTTTTAAACTTGTAATCCAACAACAAATGCTATATTTGACTTTGTACATGTCATTGCAATATATTAAGCAACCAAATACTCTTGTATGTTGTAATTGATTAATAGCCCTAACAGCATTAAGTACTAATTTAATTTGAAGATCCATAGGAATAGATGCTCGTATAAAATTACTACGATTAAAAATTTTTTTAAATGCCTTTTCAATGTAGTGCGATTGTAACAATGTAATATCATTTTCATCTTGAAATATTTTAATTTCTAAGATTACATCCGCTTCACCAATATCTTTCTTTGTTTGATTCCAGACAACATTTAAGAAAATGAATTTGATAATCTTAAGATGATTCTTAAATTGCTAAAGCAATTTAGCATTTCCTTGAATAGTTTTATTCCGAACTTTCTTGTATATTTCAGTATTTTCAAAATCCAAAACATATGCTAACTCTAAAATTCTTACATGCTCTGAAAGCAAATAAGGACACTTTATCATAGAAAGGCTTTTGGTCAAAATGATTTGGATTCTGAAAATTATTTTTAAAATAATCCTTCCTAGAATCCACAAATCCTAGCTTACCTTTCAATTCATAAATCATAGCATAAATATCCTTATTAGGCACTGCATTCCCGATAAAATCATTTAAAAAAAAATTGCTTTATTTATTGTAAAGGAAACATTTCTTGTACGATATAACTTATGGTAAACTTACCATATTCAAAACCTAGTACTGTAAGCGTGCTTCACTGGCAATAGTATTCACTCCCAATGACATCATAGTCTGCACATGGCAAGTAAGATATATATATATATATATATATATATATATATATATAGGCAATGGAAAGAGTTTGCTTTGAAGCCAGGGGAAAGAGTCAAAAAGCAAAGTTTTTTTTTTTTACCCTGGTTTTTCTCTCGTTGCTGTAAACCTGCTGTCTTTCTTGTGTCAAGCAAAGGTTTTGGTTTGGTTCATGCGAGGCCAATTTTTTTTTCAATGTAATATCATTTTTGAGATATTTCTTTTATCATAAAGCATTAAAAATTTTTAAAAATTCTAATAATGAATTTTTTAAAGTAAATATCTCTAGGATAATTCATACAAATCAAATCAATTAAGTCAAGAAAATTTATCTGATTAAAAACTATTTTATTATTTTCTTTATCAATATCAACTTGGTCGAATTTTTTAAAAATTAGAAATCAATTCTCCTAATGTTTCACTTGCAACAACTATTGATGAAATAAAATAAAACCTTAAAATTGTTAGATCATCAAATTGAAAAATGTAAAAATTGACCTCAAAGTGTGTATCAACGTCACTATCTTTAAAGTTTTATTTGCTCTTACTTGTAGTGTGCAAAAATGTTATCGACAGATATAATGATTCACGCCATTTTACATTGACAAAATTAATCCATTGAGCACTCACTGGAGTATGAGAAGATTATCATACTTTTGTAATATTTTTCTACAGCAAAATGATATAGAAAAAAAATTAAAGAATGTTTGAGAAAAGAAGAAAAAAATGTTACTATTTTCTTATCTAAGTTTTATTGGTAAAAGAGTGATTTAAATGTCTATCTTAACATACACAGTTTGTGTATGTTTCAAACAATGACTATTGTTGATTTTTTCTAATAAACTTGATTTTTTATTTTTTTTTCAACTGATATAACTCTTCTCTTAATTTTTAATTTCCAACTATCATAATTTTTCTTTTATTCTGACTATGAAATTGTATCTTTTATTTGAAAATGTCTAACAATTTCATGGTACTAATTGATTACGTACAGTTGACACGTGACAAATACGTGTCAATGAAATGTATGGAATGCAAATTGAGTTAAATGTATTTTCTTTTCTTTTTCTTTTTCTACCCTTCTCCTCTACCTCTTGTCCCACCAACCAGGGCCCTTCGACGATGACAGAGCCTAACCTCTGTTCCCTTTGTTGGATTGACAATAACAAGGACCGGTCAGGCTCTAATCATCGTCATGGTGCCGGTTGGGCCAAGCCCGACCCACCTAATTGCGGGCGGACGCCTTGCTGATTGGGGAGAAAGGAAGAAAAAGAGAGGAGAAAAAAAAATGAAAAAAGGAAGATAAAATACAAAAATTGGTCATTTTTTAAAAATATTAGATATATTTTATAAAATATTATAATTAAAGTAAATAATAATTTTTATATTTGTAATAAATATTTTTTATTTTTTAATACAGTATGAAGACTTAAAATTAAAATTAAATAAAAAATTTCCAATTAAATATGTAATATACTAAGTAGCTAACATGTGTTGTCAATCGCATTTAATATCATACTTAACAAAAACATGGACACAAGGATTATTTTGTTATAACTTGAAAGTATAAGAACCATTAAATTACTTTAATGTAGATATTAAAATAGTCTGGATTTCAATTTTATGAATGTCGAGTGTAATTCACTTGTATTTTAAAAAATTATTTGTCACATTTTCTTTTTTTTCCTTTTTTTTGGATGTCTTAAAATTATATCTTCTTATTTTCTTAAAAACATATTAATACTCTAAAACTTTTTTATATCTCAAAATTATTTTTCATGATTTTTTTTATTTTTTCATTATCAAAATTAATTTTTTTAACTTCATATAAATCCAATAGAGACAATTAAAATGGGACAACTCGAATATTTGTTTGTGCCTTCACTTTTAACTTGACTTTCTTTCATGTTCTAAAATTTTTAATATGTTTTAACGTTTAAAACATTTCAAACAAGCATACGTTGCTAAAGTCCAAACATATGGGAATTTACTTAAATTAATTAAAAATTTGGGGGTGAAAAAAAAAAACAGAACTTGTGAGTTAACACCACTTGTCACTTTTACATACGTTAACTTTCTACTGGGATGTTACTCGAAGGTTGAAGCTGTTGAATTGAATATAACAAAAAGTGGTGCCTAAGTTCTGAAGCGATGCCGAGTTGAACTCCTTTTCTTGATTCGAAAGAGAGTTTAATTAACTCAAACAAAGATAGCCCAGAAAAAAACAGGTTGCAAGCAGGGAGATGACAGTTTCCCGTTTGCTCCATTCACGGTCCTGCCTTCCCAGGCTTTTCTCGTAAGTGCAGCATTCTTACATTTGATTGCTCATTTGTGATTTTGATGAAAGTAGTTAGCTCAATTGATGCTTTTATGATTTTGTTTACCATGGGTTCCTGATGGATTTCTCAAGTTGGTTGATTACTTATGCTGTTGTTTGTCAAAATGAGCTATGTGGACGTTTTTGTAAAATGGGTTGTTGTTACACTGATGTACTAATTATATAGTAATGAAAAATGTGGTCTAAAAAGAATCTAAGGAGTTTTCTTCATGGTTTTATTATTTTATTTGTTTTATCAATCAGTTTGTTTCTAAAGATGTTTCTGTTAATTCCTAAAAGTAGATAATTCTATTTTTGAAAATATCTTTTCTATTCTTAAACAAAGTTTTGTTTATTAATTTCTTCGGGGCTAGATCAATTATTGATGAATTTTTCATTTCCTTATGTATTAGTTTATGAGCAGTGATGAGCGTAACCTGGTTGCTTTTGATATAATAGAATCCAAAGGCTGATGATGGTTATAAAGACCTGAGAGGAAAATAAGCAACAACCTAAAAGTTGTACAACTTGAAGTAGAAGATGATCAGTCTATTATAAATACCCAAAAGATGCTTACTTTGAGTTGTGCATCCATTAAGAAATAGATTGTGAGATTAACAACGACATTGCACTTAGAATTAGAAAATGGCTGAAATGGGGATTTGTTTCCGAGAAACAAATCATAGAATACCCATACCATTAGATATATATTTTAAAATGGTTATAATCGATCACAATACCAATCTTTAATGATGATAGGTCTATCTCTGATAATCCAGATGGTCATGTTTATGTCCTCTCCTTGTCTATATTCCATAATGCCTTTTTTTTTTTTTGTGGTGGTGAGACAGTGGAACAACCATATCAAGAAATGGGAGACTACTGTCAACAGGCTTCAACAAGATAGATGAACAATTGAAAACTGATGAAGCTGGGACATTTGATACCAAACAACCACCAACAGGGAAGGTAATTTTGGTGTCATTTAAGTGTTCCCTGAATCTAGTTATTCTCTCTTTTCCTGCTGACTGCTAGTTATCTTAATCAGCTACTTGTCCTGGGTGGCAATGGGTTTGTTGGTTCACATATATGTAAAGAAGCTTTAGATCAAGGTTTAACTGTATCTAGCCTTAGCAGGTATGGTATTTTGACTATTCTATTATATCCCAATTCCTAATTTAACATGTTTATTTTTTGTACCAGATCATTTTTATATGCCATGAAAGATTTGGTTCCACAAAAGGGATATAACATGAACACTTGTATATACTTTTAATCATATGGTAGCAATAAAATTTTAAGAAGACAAGCACTACAACCACATGTACCTTGACAGTGCCCTTGTTGATATTTGCTAGGTCTGGAAGGCCATCTTTGCATGATTCCTGGGTTAATGATGTTCTCTGGCATAAAGGTTGATGGAGTGTTTAATATACATATTTCAATTGTGTAAATGTTCAATAGACTGTAATAAACTTTTTTCCTCATAATTACAGGAGATTTGCTTTCACCTGGTTCACTGAAGCAGGCCATGAGTGAAGCTACTTCTGTGGTAAAGACTAAAGACTGTTAGTTGGAACAGCCATAATTTAGCATAAATACAGTACATTAAATATAGTATATATGGAAATCTGTTATTGGCATTTGAATTTAATAGGATCATTATATGTATGCTTGTACTCTAGCTGTTTTTCTATTTCACCACCATGTCATAAAATGGTGCTATTATCATTTTCTGACAATACCACAAGCAATTGGAACTGATAAATGGCTCCAATCATCCATGAGGATCCATTTTGTTGTGCAATTTCCAAAGATGGTCAGGGACTTCGGTAATGTTTCAATTAACAGTGCATTTAAAAGTTGGAAGCTAGAAGTGAGTAGAGTAAATGGGTGGAAAAGTGAGGAAGGAGAGCATAGTATATTTCTTTCCTCTTCATACTTTGGCGGTGGAGTGGAGAGTAAACTAACAAGTTTATGTATTATTATTTTATCCTGATTTAAGATTATTAAAAGGAAAATGCCAAACACAATAGAGCAGATTTTTTGCTCTCTTTTACTCTACTCTCTTCTGCAGCTCTCCATCTTTTCTTTTCTTTTTTTTTTTTTTTTTATGGAAAGCACCTCTCCATCAACGGTAAATTCTAACTTCCAACTCTCTGTCTTCCTTTGCATCTCACTCACTCCATTAAAACTTCCTGCATTTCTCTTTAACCTCTCTGATAAAGTTTTCAGGCAGAATTTTAGCTTTTGCTCTGTAGTAATGTGTTGGGGGTGACTTGTGCCTTTTATTCATTAGAGAAGAGTTTAAGAGATGGTATTTGTGATTTCACAAGGTTATCTGATTTTCCAATTGAGCCTAGATATCATCAATTCTTTGTTGTTTATCTTAACCATTGCAACTTCTGTTTACTACACTACTAATGTTGAAAAAAATTTTCTTTCTTCTGATTTTAATGAGGTGTGGAAATGACATGTAGGTTTTATTCTAATGCAAGTTCATGTCCTTGTGATATAACTTAATCTTGTAACATACATGTATGAGGTTTTATTAATGAACATTTTATATTGGAGTTCTTATCTTTTTGGATGTTATGCATCAATGTTCAAGATTCTTACATGACATTTTCTGTGGTAATATTTTGCTATTTCTCATTTCCTCTGGACTACCGTCCCTCTATGTCTGTGTGCATGCACATGAAAGGAAAAGCACATGTATGTGCATGTGTGCATGGGCTCAATGTACATGAGTGCTTGTTTCAGGGATAATGTGTCTGCAACGCGTCTTACTGTTGTCTCTGTATGTGTGCAGACAAGTAATGTGTGTTTGTTGATACTGTGTCTATGAGGCAACTTACTTTTTACTTTCTTTTCTTTCATTCACTTTTCAGGGTACACTCTTTTCTTTCATTATCCACTTCAACATCTCCCCTTTCCTCGCTATACATTGACGCCTGTTTCATTTTATGCAATTTATAGATCTCATGTGTTGGTGCTTTTGGCTCAAATCCATATATGTATAGAATCAATGGAACAGCAAACGTAAATGCTATTAGAGCTGCTGTGGAACAAAGTTAAGCAATATCTTATATCTTTTTTAGTTTTACTGATAAAAGCATAAATATTTTACAGAAGTTTCCTTCTTTTTATTTTCTGGCATAAAAACTCTGCAATTTTTCTTTTGGATTGATTTTCAGTATTGATGCTGGATCTTTAATCTTCATTCTCTGTTCTTAATTTTGGCAATGAAGTCATTATTATACAGTAAAAGAGAACTGTAGATATTATGATGATATAAATCATTTTGATGCTGTCAAATTGTTTTCTAATATTTAGATTGGAAAGTATCTGCTTGAATGCTTCCTCTTGCAATCTTTTATGGCTATGTGTTGTAGAAGGCATTCAGTTGATAAAATCAGAAACCTTCAGTTGTATGTAAAGACCAAGACTTAAAATTTTGTGCTAAATTTGATCACACAACTTGGGTTGATTAGTCTCATTGCATGACCATCTGACATTAGTTAGGCTAATCTTTGTCAATTTGTTTTCAGTGTATCTCCCTATGTCTCATAACCAAATTAGGCCTCTTTGAGAAAGCACAAATTATATATAAGTAATTTAAGACCAGAGAAGCAATATTTTCACTGACATTCTTCCACAATAACCCTTTGCAGGAGTAAAGAGATTTGTCTTTGTATCTGCTGCTGACTTTGGTTTGTTGTATTATTTACTACGAGGATATTTTGAAGGGAAGGTACTTCCTTTATCTTCATTCATGGGCTGCCAATGGAGTGCTTAAAAGTTAATTGTAGCTGTAGCAGCACTTGACATCCCACACATTGGGAAAAAGGCTTTGCTGTCTGTTGTCGAACTAATTAAAATTATATAGACAAAACTCTGCTTTGATGCTTCTCATAAGTCCATCTTTTAAATAAATACAGCAAAGGGTAGCAGTTCTGTTGTCAATAGAATAATTTATATTGTATGGTTTTGCTTAAGTTTAATGCTGTACTTTGTATCATCCTGTTTGTTTTCTCATGCAACAAAAAGACATAGTTATTCTCCTTATAGTTGATGCAACATTATGAAAAACATGTTAGGTTTAACACTCCATTATCATCCCTTTTTCTGATGAAGGCACATTTCTACTCTATCTAATGC
This sequence comes from Theobroma grandiflorum, assembly GCA_036013995.1. Taxonomy (NCBI): domain Eukaryota; kingdom Viridiplantae; phylum Streptophyta; class Magnoliopsida; order Malvales; family Malvaceae; genus Theobroma; species Theobroma grandiflorum. The sequence continues at coordinate 11,529,553 of CP142132.1, read as the reverse complement.
AGAGGGTGACTGAAGCTGAGTTAACTGATAAATTTCCTAATGGAGGTATGTCTCCTATCCTGGAGCTTACATTTGATATATCCATGTTTTCGACAAATGGATGACGTAGACCTAAAATACTTGAGACATATTTCCCCAGCTTAGTTTGTTTGGAATAATGTGGTGGCACTTGAGAACATCTTTCTCCATTAATGAGTTTTGAATGTTTGTACTTGTAGCCTTTGTTCTACTGAAAAAAAATGGTAAAGCAAAAGAGTGGGGTGCGGGGGGAGGTTGCTTTCTATAACATCCATGAGTTTGCTTTGGAAGAAATGATGAGAAGATATATTTCTTTTTCTTCAACTTCCTCAAGTTAATTAATATGCTGTATGCTCTTTATTGCTAGTATTATTGATAGTTGATTCATCTCGTAATGAAGAAATCAATTTGTTATGACTGTAAGTGTCTGAAAGTGGTCAGAATGAATACATATTGGATTTCTTTTTATCTTTCTTTTGAAAATTTTCGCTTGCAATTGGTTTGATTTGATTAACATTGTTAACAACTTTTTTATTCTTTTTGTTAGCAGGCATAATTCTGAGGCCTGGTTTTATACATGGGACACGCCAAGTTGGGAACATGAAATTGCCTCTCAGCGCCATTGGAGCTCCACTGCAGATGGTAAGTTCTGACTGCTTGAAAATTGTTACTCTTGTCTTCCCTGTATATTAAATTATTTGTTTCCAGCATGTCCTATATCCTGGGAAAAATTGTTTCCTATGCCCAATTCCCTTTGGCCCCTGTTTAGATATCAAAGTCTCTCAACATTAGACAGTTACCAAGTTCTTACTTAATTTGTACATTTCAAAGACAATAATCTCCAATGTGGTTCAGGCATTCTGTGTTTTTTTCTTTCTTTCCTTAATGGAAGTGTGCATTAGGTAAATGCATGACTGGCATATAGCTTGCTCTAGTTTCTAATTTTGACCTGTTAAAATAAATAAGTGGAAAGAAAGGTTTCTTTTTTATTTTTTGGCTTCATGAACTGGAGACTAAAGCAGTAGAAACATCCAAGCTATTGGAGTAAAATACTCATGGATGTTTTATTCATTTATTGGCATGCCATTGGCCATGCCTTACGTTGAGAAAATTGTCAAGGTATTTTGCTGTTCTAAAATGTACAGGAAGGAAAAGTTGCAATACCCTTTTTGCTCTAATTAATTGTTTCATTGTATGTTTACTGCAGGTACTCCAACATGCAAAGTTTCTAACTCGAATACCACTTATCGGTCCACTGTTTATACCTCCAGTCAAGGTGACATCAGTGGCAAAGGTTGCTGTCAGAGCTGCAATAGACCCACTATTTCCTTCTGGTATTGTTGATGTATATGGAATACTACAACACAACCAACAAAAGTAGGCTTAGGCTTGCTAGGTATTTCTCCTCTTTTTCCGATCATAAGTACACCTCAATCTAGTTTACCTTGTCCAAGTTTGAACCAACAGCATTATATCTCCATGCTTGCAGTGTAAAGCTAGTTTCCCTTCTATGCTATGATTATTTTGTTGTTGACATTTGCATTACGTAAAGCAATTAAATAACTAGTGATATTATTTTCAAAATTAAGCTTTTTTTTATTACATCTTTTCTTCCTTAGGTGTTTGCTGTTGTTTAAGATTTTGGAAGCACAAATCATTTCATTTTTGCTTGGTTTGGGCCTAAACGGCTAAATGTTGTTAGTTAAGGCGTCAACACAGCAGATCAAGCTCAATACGCAAAAAATCAGGTTATAAAATAAAAACAATGAATAAACTCAACATATATATATATATATTTTATCTCCTTTATTTTAAAATTTAAATTTAATTATCGTTGCCCGAACATTATAAATTCCAGAAATAATTACTGTGTCATCCTAGATTAACTTGATTAAAACCCAAAGATAACTAAGAATACGAAAGCAGATAATAAAATCAGGAAATTACAAGGATTGCAAACAAAATGAACAAATGGCGGCTGTTGGCGCCCACTTGGCTACCTGCATTAAGCCAAATAATTACAACAAATATCTACAACAAGTGAATCTAAGTAGATTTCGTTGGTAAGTCCATAACCCTTACCGGATATATGCAACTAACATTACTGCTTTAGAGTCGGAAACAACAGACTTGGGCAAAGGCTCCTTTCATGCCAAATGTAGTCAAAATCTATAATATCTTCCTTAAAAACTATTGATTTATTACATGCCGAATTACTTCTTCTCTCTAAGATTATACGACTACTGATACTTGATTTTAGCCACAAGGTATTAGCAGCAAGGAGTATTGGGTTTGTAACAGGATTGTCCTTTGTCTATGATCATTACAGAATTTTCCACATCAAAGGAAAGCATTTTTCTTCTTAAAATTTTATTGTAGTAGACTTCTCCGAGCTTTCGCCTGGTTAGATATCATTGGTAAGGGAAAGGGAGAATGCTACTGATAAAGAGTTGGTGAGCCAGTGACTCAAAAGTTGCTTCTACTTATAGCTTAAAGTGATGCTCTCTTCCCCAGTAGAAAAATCACTACGAATGCAATGGAAAGGCAGAATCTAGACATGTCAAGTTCCAAACTGCGTTTAGTTAATTTCTTGCAGTTGAAATTAAACACTTTGGGTTGCAATGGTGAGGGGGAATACCTGAAAATTTCCCTTTGCAAGTATTGACATCATATATGATAATTCATAAGTTTTAGCCTAGTCTGCAAACTGCTTATCTCATGGCATAGCTTCATTCCTTGACATCATTGAATATGTGTCATGAGTGTTAAAAGCAACAACGAACAAGATTGTTTCTAGCAACTGGGTCGTTTTTATTGTCCTTCTTGGACAGAAATAGGGAAAAACTGATCTTTTCTATGGTCTGTTACCCCTTCTAATTAGCTGGCACCATTGACACAATCCATTTCATTTATTGTAGCCAATAAACATATTGTAAATATGCCTCAAAAACTCAAACATGATTAAAAGCTGAAAGTTCCAAGCGGAATCTTTCTTCTTAGCTCAAAGGATACATGAGCAAAACGAAGAAAATGTTGCCAAAATCCAAAAGCTCAAAAACAAATAGGTGCCAAAGAGGTGGTGGGGTGGGATCGATCAACCAGTTTTCATTTGTTCATCCCCATTGAGTCCTTAACGGAATCAGCAACCCCTTGTGCTTTGGCCTTCATCTGCTGACCAGCCTGCAAGAGAATTGTAGTTGAAACACAGTCAGTAACTCACAAAGAGAAAATTTTCTTGCATCTAATAATCAACTTATCTAAAAGAAACTGAAGAAAAATTCTTGGACCTCTTGGCATGATTCCTTAGCAGATTGTGCAGTATCCTTAGCCTTGTCCATCAACTGGTTGGTCTTCTCCTGAGAAAAGATAACGGAAAAAATTAGCACAAATGACATGTACAATGTTAACTATATATATATATATATATATATATTCTGAGCTTTTCATCCATTTCCGTGAAACTGCTTCACTCACCTGAGCTTGGCCCTTAGCCTCGCCAGCTCGGAAGCTTGAATTCTGGGATTGGTTCATTTTCTTTGAAGAACAAATTAAAACACTGGACAAGTAAATATCTTAGATGTTGAACTTTGGTGATGCAAACCTCATTACTGGAAGGGATATTTATACTGATCAGCAACAGTCCCTTGCAAGACATGCTACATGGAGTGTTCTCCGATTAGTGTTACCAAATCGGTTGAAGTAGGACTGTTTCAGCCCTTAGACCAGGGATAGTATTTGCTCAATCCAACAATCAATTCGAAGTTAGTTGCGGTTTTGGAGGTTGGTATATATGGACAGATTCTTCGCATTGGATGAGGTTGGATTAAAAACAAGACACAGAAGAGAAAATGCTTCAAGCATGGTTATGCTTGTGCACACTTACAACACCCATGATATATAAATACCATGATAACCTTTTTCTACTGAATTCTCCAAGTGGTACACGCATTTTGTTGTCAAAAGGCAGGGAACTGATGCATGGATATTCTTTTCGTTCTTCACTGAAAGGCATATCATGGTCCAACTGTTGCCCAATAGGCTAATAGCTTAACGCTGGCTCTGAGTCTCCCACCGACTAGCTAATGTTTCCATAGAATAAATTTTAGTATGCTTTTTTCCACATAAGATAAGAATCCAAGCCATCCTTCTGTGCCATGCAAATATCATTTCAAAGAAAATAGAAAATAGTTGTCAAATTGTATACTCCAAAAATAAGAATTTTAATGGAAATTCCATATAGCTGGAAGCCTGGGAAGTTCTAGATAGCATGTAATGATTTACTTTTAAAGATAACATATTTTTTTTCCTTTGGTTGGTAGCTAATATTATTATTTTCTCCTTGGATACAGCTGGCTGGTTCCTTTGAAAATTATTATTTGGTTTCATCAAAATTTTCTTTTCTTTTTTTCCTTCTTTTTAAAGGAAGAAGCATTTATCTTTGCTTCTTACAAGAATAGTACATAATTAAGAATTTGATTTAACATGAAAGATAATTCAGTTGAATTTTTCGATTAAAAAAAAATTCAAAATCATTCGATTCCAATACTTTAGGAATGGTCTTAGAAAGTACCATTATAGTGATAAACAGAGTAAGGCACCATCAGATGTAAAAAAGGGTTATTATATTTAATTGTCTGAAATTTCTTCGAATTTAATTAATATAAAATTTATTTTATCATATAAAGCACATGCTAAAAGACCAATTAAGAATAAAGGGTTAGGAACAAAGTCTCAATTGAAGGCATAATTTAAACATTTTTTTCCTTGACAAAAAAAAAATCTAAAGAATAATCAAATTGATATATTTTGGAGTTTTGAACATATCCCTTTTAAATTAGAATGTCATTTTCCCAGGAGAAAAAGATATGCAAACTATTTGAGTCATATCCGATTGGATGCTGACTGTACTGCACATGCGTTTCATAACAATTCTTTTATATTACAAACAAAACAAATGATACGGATAAAATATCATGCGCTCATTAAACAACTCATCATCTCTCTTTCTTTATTTCCATGATTGAACAACCTCTTTCTCTAAAACATGATTAATAAATACAAAATAAAATTATAATGTTTAAATCACGTATAATTAAATTTGGATTTTGTTAATTTTTTTTGAGTAAAATATTTAAAAAAATTTTTGAATTATTTTAAAATTTTTATTTTTTTATTATATTCAATCGAATCACTGTACTTTTATTTTGAATCAAATTAATCTTTATTATTAATAATTAACTTAATTAAGATGTTGTTTATCCTTTAATGTTAAGTGATACTAACATGACATGTTGAAATGTAACAATCAATGATGACATGGTAAATTGACATATCATAATTAATGATGACATATCATATTAATATGACATTATGACATGATCATATAACATTTTTTACTTTTCACCTTAATATGTGTTTAATTATAAAAGTTTATTTAACTAAAAATAAAAATTATAAATTTAATTGAATATAATAAAAAATTAATTCAAATTTATTTTAAATAATTTAATTTTTTTTTCAAGTATTATGTTTTCTTTTTATTTCGCACACTTGAAAATTATAACCTTAGAAACAATGATAAAAAAATCTTTGCTAGCAAGTGGTACAAGGCAAGTGCTGGCGAGCGGAGCATTTGGGCCGCTTGGGTTCAACAAGTTTACATTATCTTTATTCCCAAAGGGTAAAATTTCAAAATTAAGAGATTTATCATTCTAACTTAAGAAAAAAAGTTTTACTTTTAGTTTTAGAGTCCATTTGCCGTTGTAATAGAAACTGCATTTAGTCATGCCATTAAATTGGATATAAATTTTATTGCAAACATTACACCGAATAAGATAAAATTTACTACAAAACATATCCATTCCTATGAATTTGATGCCTCTGCATAAGACTATATATATATATATATATATCTACAAACTACCTTTTCCATTACATTACATCTATTTTTTCTATAGTAACACCTTAAGTGCAGCTTTATGTGTATATAATGTATTTAGCAGTAAAATATATTTTTCCCTAAATTGTTTAGCACCATTTTGGACAATAGTGGCATTTTTTTGGTAAAAAAGTTAGGAATATCTCAAATTTTGTCTAGACCTAATTCTCTATTCATATCGACTTGATCCTTTCGTTAATACAACAATTACCTTAACTATATCAAGTAAATCAAATCCTCGTAATCCTCCTCTAATTTCTCTTGCTGCTAACAAGAGTTATGCAAGCAAATATCTTGTACCATACATGTGACATCTCACACCACGCAGATCCAATGGTTGACAAAGTGTATGGTCCCAACCAATCAAACTCTTCAAACAACTTTGGCAGCTTACGTAAGAGTTTGCATTGCAATAGCCTAGTCATCAACATGTCAAGCTGTCCATCCGATTTAATAGCCTCCGACAAATTTGTCCTGTATTTTCTTTTAATATTATCCTTGCTAAAACCAACTAGCCTTTTTACTGCACCCAACCTTACCATTGACATCTATTTTTGCCTATATATCCCTTATCTTGGTTGAGGCTTTTTCCCATCTTTTCTTTCTCAGACAAAACTAATAGAAAAACCTCATATTGTCCTGCCCCTTCCCTTCTATGGCCACAAGACTTCTCTCACCAAAGCTCCTGAACGACCTCCGCTATTTCACCAGGCCTTTTAACTCTGCCTCCTCGGCCTCCATCACCGCTGTTTCCCCTCTGAATTTCGACGAAAAACCCGAACACCCCGCCACCGCCGCCGTCGAAAAACCACCGATTAATCAACCATCCACAACCCTTGACCTCAACGATCACCAAAAGCTTTTTGATTCGGTTTCCACCTTGAAGCTTTTACGTTCATCAGCCAACCTTGGGTTGGCTTCCCTAGAGCCTTTCGTTGATTTTGGCATGTGGGTTATGAATTCCAGGCTCATGGAAACATGTTTAATACGTGACGTTATATTGAAAACCGTAAAACATACCTTCTTTGAACATTTTTGTGCCGGTGAAACTACGGAGGAGGCAGGGGAGTGTGTAAGGAAAATCCACGAGGCTGGTTTGAGAGGGATGCTTGTCTATGCTGTTGAGCATACAAGTGATAACGCCGGTTGTGAACGGAACTTGGAAGGCTTTCTACGAAGTGTTGAATTCGCCAAGTCGCTTCCACCATCTTCTGTAAGTTTTCAGCTTCGTTCATTTCGCCGTAGCCAATTTTCTTGTCCTCATAAAGTTTTCATCCATTTCTTAATGCCTTTGCTTTTAACCATAAAATCTTTTCCGAAATTTATCACGACCAAATTCTATCAATAATTAGTCATTTCTATAAAATACAAAAAACTATATAACTAAAATGGTCATATTTATCGAGTTTTGAGCTAGTCAAATGGAAATATGTCTCTCCCAACATGTAAATACTGTTTCTTTTTCACAATTTTCGAATTGATTATCTCAAACTCTAACCATATATGCCCTTAAAAAACCATTCCACCAGTGAGAGTACCTAAATGACCTACCCAATATAAGTTTGATTCCAATAAGCATAGCCCTGCCCCTAGACCCCGCTAATACCAGAATCATGTGCCAGAGATGCGCCATGAAATTGTGACAAGGACAAGGCAAAAGTACGTTTCGTACAGCACTAAACCCAGTGACAGCTTCAAACATGGCGTGACCGATCATCGCCAGTAGTGCAACATAGCATTACGCGGATCTTTCAAAAGCTCTCCTTTACACTTAAATATGTGATCTCCTATTGACTCATAAACCACTCCAATTTAAAGGTCGTATCTTCACGTGACTTTTTGATTGGTAATGGTGGTCCCAGAAAATTACTATATTAATGAGTATTAAGCTTGGAGACGTCAAATTTGAAGGTCGTTGTCATGGGGTCGGGTAGTCATCAGTATCCTTTTCAGAATTTTACAAGAAGAAAGGTCATTTTGGGGTCCAGTTTGCCTTTGCCCTGTTTCCTTGTGCCTTTGGAGTCCTGTGGTACTTTTCCATAGTGACAGGGCCCAGGGGACGGTGTACAAAAAAAGGAGAACCATGTTGTTGTACATTTGAAAGTGAACGGAGGGAGATTTGACAACTGCCTAATGTTTGGTAGCGGCGAGAAAGAAAACAATAAACAAGTTGTCTAACAGAAGGTTCATTTATTGTTATGTTTTTTCTGTGGCACGCCATGGAAAAGATTCCAAACAATTACGGAAAGGGGAGTGCTCGGTGATTCTCTAGGAATCCAGCTCGAGGTTAACATTTAGGAATTGAACGAACATTCAGTGGAATATGTCTTTGTCACCATGGACCTTTCCAGCTCGATTCCAGCTTGGAAAAAGTGTACAGATTTGGAGACATTGCGCTGGAGAAACTGTACACAAATTTCCCGCAGCCGCCATCCTTGTTGAAGAGTGGGAAAAATTGGAGGGAATGGCGTAAATAAGTTTCTCTTCTTATGCTGCTGGGAACAGAGGATTTGACTGTAATTCTCTTCCTTAATCCCCATAAGAAAGTTCCAAGAAAGCCACTATTCAAACTTGGAACTGCATGTCTGCATGTCTTTTGACGACTTCCTTTTCTTTTCTTTTATAATTGCCGTGTTTAAATTTTCTATAGTATTTTTGTGGTAGACTTTTGTACAGTTTTGTACTGAACAAGATCTTCCTTTTTCTTTTCTTTTCCTGATTAAACAGGTGAGCTTTGTCATAGCAAAGATTACAGCAATATGCCCCATCAACCTGCTCAGAAGAGTTAGTGACTTACTGAGGTGGCAATACAAGGACCCTTCTTTCAATCTTCCATGGGAACTCAACACTTTTCCAATTTTCTCTGACTCGAGTCCATTATACCACACACTGCAAAAGCCTGAACCACTAACTCCACAAGAAGAGTTAGACTTTCAATTGGCCCACCAGAGACTGCTAAGACTCTGCCAGAAGTGTGTAGAAGATAATGTGGCATTAACAATTGATGCTGAGGACACATCCCTGCAACCTGCCATTGATTACTTGACATACTCTTCAGCTCTCATGTACAACCGAGATGATAATCCCATTGTTTACGGAACAATTCAAGCATACTTGAAAGATGCAAAAGAGAGGCTGTTTTTGGCAGAAAAAACTGCAGAAAAACTCGGAATTCCAATGGGGTTCAAACTAGTAAGGGGCGCTTATATGAGTAGTGAAAGAAAACTAGCTTCTTCCTTGGGCTATGATTCCCCAATTCACAACAGCATTCAGGAGACGCATGCATGCTACAATGATTGTGCTTCTTTTATGCTTGAGAGAATTGCTGATGGCCATGGTGCAGTTGTTCTTGCGACTCATAATGTTGAGTCAGGTACAGTATAACTCAAAGTTTTCATTCCTGATAGTGTCTACACAAGATTTCTGGAGACGGGTTTGATGAAAAAAATGTCAATGATCAACAGGGCAGCTGGCAGCATCGAAAGCGCGAGATTTGGGAATTCAGAAGGGAAATCAAAAGCTGGAATTTGCACAGCTATATGGAATGTCAGAAGCTCTTTCTTTCGGTTTGAGAAATGCAGGGTTTCAAGTTAGCAAGTATCTGCCGTATGGACCTGTAGATATGGTAATGCCATACCTTCTAAGGAGGGCTGAAGAGAATAGAGGACTACTATCCACTTCAAGCCTTGATAGGGAACTCATGGGGTAAAACTATAAGTTTTTCACTAAGAACTAAGGTTCAATAGAACAGTAAAAGTAACATGATATATACTGACTCTTTCTGTTACTTTTCACCATTGCAGGAAGGAGTTGAAGAGAAGACTAAAGAATCTGCAATTTTCTAAGCCAGAGATAACAGCTCCGAGCAGCATCAAGGTAGAAATAGGCACACAATGAAAGCTTTAACCTGCTGGCAGACTTATGGCTCTCAGGGATGGTAGATTGGTCTTAGGTGGCAATTTTTGCCAAGAATGTTAAAAAAATATATTGTAACCTTGGCAAACGGGCCATATGAATGAAATTTGCATTAGAGAATTTAAAAATCTTCTCGCTTCCAATCATTTTGGAAGTAACCTTAGGCCATAGACCTATCCTTCATCTCACAATTCACATCAATGCCATTCCACGAGGTCGTTGACAAAATTTTATGGATCAATTAAGCTAATTGGAATTAAATCCTAACCTTATCCAGTCCAATCTCCCCTACCCCACACCGCCACTCCTATGATCCTGCCAATACAATAGAAAATTATACCCAAAACACTTTCAACTTTGAAGAAATCACAAGTTATTATTGTCTAGAGCAGTAATTTCCTTTCCATGTCATTTTTTTTTGAAGGGCACTTTTCATGTCTATTACTAATGGAACTTATTTCCTAACTCACTCTAATATATATTATAAAACTTTTTTTTTCCAATGCTATCCAAATTGATCGGTAGGCTCAGCCTTGCCAGAGGGGAATGGGTCTCCAAATCCATATAATAATATTTGTTCCAAAAATTATTCTATGGTACCAATTATAGTCGAACGTTGCGTGTAAGCTAAACCATTTTCATCCACAGAATAAGAGATAAGAGGCTGATGCTAGAATGATGTGGAAGCCAGACCCATTCATCCCTTAGTCAAAGGAACGTGACAGTAATGCTGATGTTGAAGCAAAGATCCACGATCATCCCACCGGCAGAAGGCAGACCCAGGATCCAACATCTCACTAGATTTTTCTTGAGCAATAAAATAAAAAACAAAGAATAAATAATAAAGCATGAAATGGAGATGTGCTATACGCCCATATTTCAAACTACAATATATATGCTTGAAACTTAAATGTGTGGCTAAATTTAAAGGATCACAAAAAGGAATAAGCCTTGTTAAGAACTCCAACATTTCCTTCTCATCCATGGCCATGGGTTGCCTAACCTACTCGCGTCAATCAACTCAGAAGCATAAAACTTGGGAAAGATAGAGTTGGACAATGCTTCCTTAAACAGTGTTAGGCATAACTTTTTTCTTTAAAAAGGCTTTTAGGCGTAACGTTATTTAGAAGCACCAAAAGTCTCTCTATTCCTCACGGAATAGAGTACAGGGGGAGATCCGAAAAGCTTGTGATCGAATTTGCAAGTGCATGTCAAAGTCATAGCAAGTGGGAGCCCCAAATCCAGTAGGAAACTATTGGCGTGATAATGGTAATGATGTTGAGCACAGCATTAGCATTACTGGAAAATGACAATGCACTAAGGAAATCAACCACTCACCAATGTATGGACAGAAAAAAAAAAAAAAAAAGCCAGTTGAAGATTCCATTCTCCCTTGCCGCTTTAGTTGATTAGGATTCCATTTTGTCAAAGACAGGTTGCTGAAAATAATATAAAAGGGAGATGAATGTGAATTTAGGAAAGATGTTTCCCATTGAAAAGGAACTCAGGCTCCTTGTCAGTGGAATCTAGAATAGAATCTAGAATCCTATATCTATGGTACCACATATGACAGCACACACAGCAAGGACCTGATGGGAGTATAAAATTCAAAATCTATATGGGAATCTAACAGGTCCCTGTCTCGTGGGCTGAATCTGGTGTGCTTATCGTCTGGCTAGTAAGTCAAGGCAATTCTTCCAAGGCCACCCCTTAACATGTTCAAAAACCAGCCCCCTGGTTGGAACCCGTTGCTTTCACAGCATTCTTTGTCTTTACCATGTGAGCGGTTGTGGTTGGGCTCAAACCCAATTTACCCCGAGAGAGGGGGATTTATACAAGAAACATCCTAATAGAACCTAAGTGTTGGAACTCAAAAGGTTTATAGGGAATCCAGTAACTAATGAATTTCATGAGCATCAGTTTTGCACCTGGATTTAATTTACGGGACAATAAATCATGACAACATAGACTTATGAATGCTACAATGACTTTTTCCTATTTAATGCGAAATTAAACCTAAAGCTTCAAATTCACATCACCAACTAGGGAGAAGGATTGAAACAAAGAGGAAGGAAAGCATTCTTTCTTTTTGAAGAGGGGAAAGAACAAGATTCAGTAGTGTGCAGCATAAACAGACAGGCACGTGGGGGCTGCAGCCACAGTGACAACATAAGCTCTGGTGCTTCTGATGGCAACACAATTTACGGTGAATGCTGTTGGGCAATAGTTGAACTTCAAAGTGACAATATGAAACCAGGGTGCCAGAAAGTAAGGTGGCAGAAGCCGTATCGCATTATAAGTGTCTGAGGAACAGGGATAATAGGCTGGCTTCCTATAGTTTCACTCCATCAGACAGTTGATTCCATCAACTTTTATGAAACAGATGCCCATGCAATCAGCTGGACAAATCAATATAAAGATAATAGGATATGAAAGGGTAACTAAGTTTAAAATATAGCGATCCCAATTGTGGAAAAGAAACAGAAGCTTATATTTTTATCAACTGTACTATATACGTGCCTAAATTTGCAAGTGAAAAATTCATAGATAATCTTATAGTAACAAAACCAGTATTATGCACCTAGGGAAAGGGTCAGGATAATTCTAAGCAATGTTAGATCAAACCAGAATCTACAAGTCTCAACTTCGTATATAATCTGATCGCAATACAATGCAATACCATAGAAACAGTGATAGAGAGTAGGAGAAAAGGAAAGAAAGAAGGATCTCTATTTTAGGTACTAGAAACATGCTTAAATTTGCAAGTTTAAAACTCACAGATATATCTTTTAGTAACAATAGCAGCATTTTACAGTTAGGTAAGGGATAAGAAATCTGAAAAAATTTGCACTTGAATTCGCAAGTCTCAAATTCACTTATAATCTGACAATAACTCAATGCAATGTTGCAGAGAAAGAGAACATGAACAGGATAAAAGAAAGGAAGGAAGAAGAGAGGAATACATTTAAAAAGAAACGAAACATTAAAAAGTCACTAACATTGCCATGGGGTATAATAGTCTTTAAGCATTTTAGCATGTTCCAGAATCCAGATGCATTACCACACACCAAAGCATACTGACATTGTACTTTGGTATATTTTTAAGGGCATAAATTTAGATATTGAACTGTAAATAATGAAGTTTAAAACTAAGATAAAAGATAAATTTATATATGGCTTTAAAATTGGTTCGGCTTACCAAAGCACTCAAGCCCAAGACCAGAAACAACCATAATTAGCTCAGCACTCAAGCCCAAGACCAGAAACAACCATAATTAGCTCAGGAAAAACCATGATTACCCCCCCCCCCCCCCCCCCCCCCCCCCCAATTACCAAACCTAGGTACAACTCATCTTACTTATAGAAAACAAACTGAGAAAACCTGAATAAGGCAAGGTTGATATGCATCTCAAGATGCAGCCAAAAAAATTGCATCATTAAGCTTGCTTAACCAGACCAATTTCTTTTTCTTTTCTAAACAAATGAGAGCAAACACAAAATTTATTAGTCAAAATTTCCAATTGAACAATAAATTCAAGTAAACCATTAATATTTTCTTCAGCTTCAGATCCTGAAAAATGGGGAAAAAAAAGAAAAAAACCTGGGTTGCTGAATTTTGCTTTCCACTCCATGTCTCTTGACAAAATAACAAGTACTCTCTTCTCTTGGTTGAGCTGAGGCATAACCTCTGAAGGAGATACACAAGCATAACGAGATCTTTACAAACACAGTTGCTGTTGTTCATTTATCTGGAACTATTATTTCTGAAGAGATATAATTTCTGGAACTTCATACAGAACTTACCAAATTATCCTGATTTTAGGAATCGTATAAAAAGAATAGAAAGGAAAAGAGAGAAAAGATAAAAAAACAGCTTTGTAACAATCAATTACAAATTTCAATATACAAATTCATAAAGCAATAATCCAATAGGGAAGATAACACACTGATTGATAACTACTTGTTGTTTTATATGTTAATATTGTCAAATTAGCATAAGCATGCATAAAAGAGTAACTTATTAACAAAGGATTAATCTGGAAAAATAGGTTTAAGAATAAAAAATATATAGGAAGAATTGGCAAGGCATTTATGGCTTTATATTATGACAGTCTAATTCACAACTTAACCTTGCTTGAAATTATTGTCAATGGCAATTACAAATTTCAGACTTCAATGTTAAAAGTGTTAAACAATAATTGGGTGGCAGAAAACTACACCCCATACCTGGTAACTTGAACAATCTTTAAAACAGGATAACCAAAACCATCTACAGACTGCTATGTCTTTTAGCAGTCGGCTATATAGACATAGAGAAATTAATTCCAATATCCTTAAATTAAATGGTCAACATTCCTTTGCATCTCAGGGCCTAATTATTACATTTTATGATTCTAATCAAAGTTTTCAATGTTGAATTTATCAGTTATAGCAGAAGGCCCCAAGAATGAATATCAATATATATATATATATATATAGCTGCTAGCACTGGATTCAACAAAAGTTATTGCTCCACACGAAAACAACAGTGGTAATATCAGTGAATAATCTGAATAAACTATTATTATTGTTCAAAGTATTGTTTTGCTCATCATGAAATTTATGAAAAGAGTAAAGAAAATTTCCTGTTATTTTCAACATGGGTACTTCAAAACATGATGCTAATTCACACCCTCAGTTTCATTTAAATCCTACATAAAAATTCGGGACTTAATAGTTACATGATAGACAGTAATGAAGTACCAGGTCATTGAACAACAAAAAGCATTGCCAATTATCATGTTTTCGCATAGTGCCCTACAGCTCAATGATCAAATTTTTGGATGAGCTCCACAGGGCAAAGATCAGTGTGATCATAGCCGTTTACCTAATAAACATAAAAAAGACTGATTACTGATGAGTATGTGGCCATTGTTTGAGGATATCTGGATGCTAATACCTGCACCAAAAGAGGCAATGCAGAACCTTTTCCACTGTTTCCAATAGACATATCTCTTCCACAAAAATATTAAATAAAACAAATTTGTTTTCATATTCATTTCTTAGAAGCATCTCAAGAATCATATAACTGATAAATTACAGTATAAGCAAGGAGAAAGTAGCACTTATCAGCTTAGAGTTTGATAGCCCAAGGGCCCTTGCAAACCATCCTGTCTTGTATCACTCCTTCCCATTAAGGAGGGCATCCATGGGAAAAGTTTCCCTAGCTCTTTGCCTATTGCACTATACTGCCTACCATTAATCCCAAATTTAGCTCTCTCAACAGCTTCCATTATATCTTCCCTTGTCAAAGTTTCAGCACCTGTAAAAAAATGATGTAGCCGAAGGGTTTAGGGCAATTAAAAACTCAACAATTAGGGCTAGAATAGGATTGATTGTGTTGGAACAATAGGAAGATAATAGGGTTTTCAAATAAACCTCTTGAATAAATATTCAAAATAACAAAAGATAATAATGATAATCCTATATCTAGGGTCACCTATTTATAATAGCTAAGATAAATCCTAATCAAATAATAATTCTAATCCTAAATAAAGACTTAAAGTACTAAATTTTAATAAAGATAGGAAAAAGAATCTCAAACTAAATAAAATAAAGAAAATAAAATCCTAAGCTAAAGAAAAAACTAAATAAAATAAAATTCCTAATGCGCCTGCATCAAAAAAGCAGAGCAAGACAAATTATTCATGTCTCTTAGTATAAGTTTACAGCCGAAACATAACCATTATTCACCCAAAAAAAAAAGAAGAAAATGTAAACAAAGAAAAAGGTCTGTGCATGCTGCAGGGGGGCGTCTGCTTTAATGATGTTCAACAAAACTTATACAAAAAACAATGATCAAATCTCAAAGAAAGACATGTAGTAGAGGCAATGCAATCTAATATCAGATGGTAATGACCATATATCAGCTTCTCACCTCTACGAGCAGCAAGTAAAGCAGCTTCATTGACAATGTTTGCAAGATCAGCACCTACAAAACCTGGGGTCAGTGAAGCAACCAAGTCAGCAATAAGTTGTTTGTCTTCTTCTAGAGGAACTCCTCTCAAGTGCACAGCCAAAATCTTTCTCCTTCCTTCCTCATCTGGTTCCCCCACCAACACTTTTCTCGAGAAGCGACCAGGGCGACAGAGGGCTGGATCCAATGCTTCTGGCCTATTAGTTGCCCCAATAACAACCACTTTCATGTCTGACTCAAATCCATCCATTTCTGTCAGCAACTGCAGCAGCAAAAAACAAAAGATTTTAAAAGCCCATCAATAGCAGGAGAGCATCCAAAATTTCACAATTTTACAAAAATTGTATCAAAAGTAAAAAGCAAAACAAGAAAGAAAATTAAAACAATTGCAAGGATAACTCTTTCAGATTAAATAAGATTCTCAGATAGAACAAAATAAAAAACAGTGGTCTGATTCTAAAGAGCCATATTTACACAGAAGTGATAAATGTTTATTAAAGCGTGGATTTGATCAGAACAGTAATTTATTTAATAATATAAGTGAAAAGAACATAAGCAATGCAACTAGGGTTAAATGTTAAATTGCCTGGTTCAATGTTTGGTCTCGTTCATCATTGAAACTTCTACCACGCTTCCCTCCAACTGCATCAAGTTCATCAATAAATATAATCGACGGTGCAGATTTCCTTGCCACATTGAAAAGATCTCTAATTCGAGCTGCTCCTCTTCCAACAAACAATTCAACAAATTCACTAGCTGATACGCTGAAAAAAGGAACTCCCGCTTCTCCAGCTACCGCACGAGCTAGTAATGTCTTCCCTGTTCCAGGTGGACCCACTAGCAGTACACCTCTAGGCAATTTTGCTCCCAATTTTTGGTAATTTATAGATCCCTGAAGGCATGAAACTATCTACAAAAAAGAATTTGTCTCAACAGAGCTAGCCAGCAAAAAAGTACTTCATTATTCATGAGAGATTCAGTAAACCTAGTTCATAACAATAAATATAAGAAACATCATCTCTACTATGACAACAATCAAAAACCTCTAACAAATTAGTACTTGCACTACAAAGAGCTAAATGATCTGAAGTATCGGCATAAAGGATTCTTTTATCGCTCTGTCTCCAAACAGACCTAGAAGCTTCCATGATAATATATTAACACAAACAAGAGTAAGCCACAGAAAGGACACCCTGTTAGCAAAACCCTGCTACATGACCTAGGGATCTTGTAAAACCAAATAATTCGATTTTTTGCTGACTAAGTGCAACATGTCAAGGGCCACACTATTATAATCAATATCATCAAACAAGTCTCAAATGCCTTAGGAAGCAAATAAACACAAGAAGGGGACATCAAAGGCATATAAGATATCTCTACATACTAACTTTCCTATTTCAAAACCCAGAAAAGGACTTAGGCCTTGCTTGGTAGGATGGATAGAAAAATAGAAAGATGGAAAATTGGATGAGGAGAAAGGTGAAAAGATGGAAAACCTACTTTTTCTTTCCATCAGTATGCTTGGTAGGAAAGATAGAAAGTCAACTGGAAAAAACATTTTCTTTCCATCCATCGCTTGGTAGGGTTGGAAAATGAAAGGAAAGAAAATGAAAATTATATTATTTTATCATTATACCCTTTGTAAGTTAAGATAAAACGGTAAATGTAAATAAGGATAGACAATTTTGTAAATATGCAACAGTCAACTCATACTTTTCCCCTTTTCTCTCCTCTAATCTCTTCAATTTGGAATGATTTGTACTTATGAATGAGGATGAAAAGTGTAGATGCAATATACTAGATATTAGATTCATGTTCCTATAATACAGAGAGTAAATCTATGACATCCTTGAAAGTCCTAAAAGTAATATTCAATGAAACTATTGTTGCAGCCTTGCAGGTTTTCTAGCTTCTGGAGACTATATTATATTCAGAACGAATTTGAATTATTTCTAGAAAAGAAGCAAAAAGACCTCCTCATCATTAATTCCATAATGTAGCCAATTTGAAAGAAAGTCTTGACAATAAAAATTAAAAGAAAAAACAAAGATATTCATTTTATGCAACTTCAAGAGAAGTGCTTACCTCCATAAGCTCCACCTTAGCAGTATCAACTCCCTCCACATCATCAAACCCAATAAACTGATTATTTGGACGCCGCTTTCTTGCAGGGCTATTAGCAGCAGAAAGTTGACGATACAAAAGCCACATCAAAGGTGTTAAAGGAACCCACAAGGATAGTATTGTTATTAAAGTACTCCTCATCGACATTAGAACTGATTGAGGAGCTGAGCTATAAGTTGTTCCCTTTTCTCTCATCAAACTAAGAAGAAATTTTTCATCATGATCAATTTTTCTTGTCAAATACTGCCACTCAGAAGTAGAAGTTTGAGGTCTTGAAACTTTCTTAAATAGACCTTGTTTTTGCAATTGCCTACCTTCCACACCATCATCCTGTGCAGCCATATCAGTTACATTTTCAATTGATTCATTCACTGCCAAAGATTCTTCTTCTGAATTTTGAGTATCTTCAGCACTTTTAGAATCCATATTGAAATATATACGACGAGAACCCTCTTCTAGCAAAACCTTTGTCACAGAACTATTCTGGAGGCTTGATATCAACTCCGAGTAAGGAACAATCTTAGGAGATGGCAATGCAGTTAATTTCAAGAACAAATAGCACATCGCCAATGCTAGAGATATTGTACTGTAGAGAGTAACTCTTCTTATATTCTTTCGTAGAAACATTCCAACATCATTTAACATTGACCTAACCGAAACTCTCTTCATTCTTATTGTTAATAACCGCAACCTGGGACGCAATCTCAATGAAAATCTTTTTCTCACATTACTACTTTCTCTTTTCCCTAATCGGGTTTTCGTATCTCCATTATTTCCACTCATCAATAACCCATTATGTGCCTTGCAACAAACTTGAAACCCCAATAAAGGAACCTCATTTCTTCTTCCATTGCTAACCAATCTAAACCTATTATCACCAGAAAAAAACAAATTCTGGGGTTTGCTATGGTTATAATTATATATTCTAGGTGAATGAAAGCAAAATGAACTACTAGGAAAGCTATTATATCTCCTAAAAGACTTGGTTTTTCCACTTGCAATTACCAAGTTTTCTTTACTAACAAAAAACCCATTATTGCAAGCAACGGTAAAACAAGCCATGTCCCTTGTGCATCAACAACTACAAATTGCGAAGAGAGAATACCAACTAAAGCTGCATAGAAGCAAGAAAGTTGATAGTTTTAAGCCGAAGAAGGGTTCTTTTTTACCTGGATTTAAGAGCTTGCGAACGTGGGGATGAAACTGAGGAATGGAATGGACAGAGGGCTATTTCTATTTTTTCTCTGTTGGGTTAAGCTTCTTTGCTGAAGATCTAACGGCCTAAAGGCAAAAGATTATCCAATTTTAAGCTATGAATGCTTTGATCATATTCTTCCGTATGTATGTGTGGCCCCAAAACATGGATGATGTTTCAGGAGTTTGGGCTTTTGGGCATTCAACAGCTCAAATGGGCCAGGATGTAGGTGTCTCCGACAAGTTGCCTTGAGTGTAATTTTGTGCACATTTTGAGGGCTTTTATTTTGTCGAGAGAAAATGTCATTTTTGTTGTTGAGGTGCGCTTTTCGGTATGGTAAACACTAAACGCCACGCATAGAGCTTCGATTGGTTTGGGAAGAAGTCCAGCGAAAAACAATAACCAATCCACCAATCTTAGCATTTTTTTTCAGGGATAGTAAACCAATTTTGCACAATAGATAAGCTCCTCTTTGATCAGGCTGAAATGCCCCAGTAAGCGCTCCGGTATTTTTTTGTTATATAATTTACAATATGGGTTTTTGATTTCTTTTCTCTTGATTCATTGACTAATTGGCGATTTCATGATAATACCCATTTCATAAACATTGAAGGGTTTTAAGTTTCTCCCCATTATCTTCTTGTTTATATTTATTTTTATAATTTGCATGATTTAGCCTGTTGAGCCTTGTGTTTTAATTACTTGATTGTGTTTTTTGTTCAAAGTCTAATGGTGATTCCATAAAAAAAAAAAAAAAAAAGTCCAACGGTGATTGTTTTACTGAAAAATGTTCAAGTTTTTGTCTTGTAGTAGATAACCTTATATCATCCTCCTTTGTTTAGCCTTTTGTTTCTTGGATTATACTTCCCTTGTTGTACATTGTTATTAGTATAATGAATTTGCCACATTGTTTTTATTGATACCATTTTCTATATTCATCACTGAATGTGATTATAATTTTTAAACATAAGCATGTGGTATGTGCTCATATTCTTTCAAAATCAAAGTTGTCATATATTTGCTTGGATGAATAGAAGGTTGTAAATATCATTCTTGATGCTGTCGATTCGATGCTTTCATTATTTTAGCTAGACTCTCTGTGATGATAGATTTGTCATTTTAGAATTCACTTACTTTTGTCATGGCAAAAGTCACTGTAAGTGTCATCATTGATATCTCTTTCCGCTTTCAGATTCTGCCTGTATGTGTGATCAAACATTTTCCCAGTGCTTTATCATGCCAAGGGATAGAAAGTTATGTGGTTTGCCTCTAGGCATGTCTTTGCTTCTTTGAATTAGTGAAATGGAAAGGAGAAGAGCAATAGATGACTATGAACCAGGACCAGTTCCTCCGCAAAGACCTGTGGACAGATTTGGGTTTATAAAGCAGGATGTTAGTAACACTCCAGATGGTTTAGTGAAGAGTAGGTTAGCCGTTGAATACGAGAGGTATGCTTTTTCTCTAATGATATTTGTTCAAGCTCTTTTAGTTGATATGAGTGCAATTCTCCCTCTTTATGTTTTTATAATTTGTGCTAGCAAACATTATTATGATTGTCATCTATGGTTGGTGAAATTTTTCAGGGAAGCTAGAAGGGTTAGAAAATGGAGAAAAATGATTGGGGTTGGTGGGAGTGATTGGAAGCACTATGCTAGGAGAAAGCCTCATGTGGTCAAAAGGCGTATAAGGAAAGGAATTCCTGATTGTTTAAGGGGTCTGGTTTGGCAGTTGATCTCGGGAAGTCGGGACCTTTTGCTGATGAACCCTGGGGTTTATGAGGTACTTCTTATAATTACTTGTAGGTTTGCTCATTCTCTTTTAACTAATGGTATACTTATTATTTCTGAACATTATGGACTTTGCTTGACTTTTTTTTTTGTCTTTAACTTCTAATGTTATTTTAGCTAAGTTCTCCAACACTCATGGGAAAAAATTAGCTTCCTTCCTACCTTGTTAGTATTTTTGTTTATCCTTTGATTCATGCTTCTATACCCTCAATGCAACCTTTGGGTGTTTAATGCTAACCTCGTGTATGCTGTATTGTTTAACTTAAATTACAACTGGGGTTTGTCTTATTTTATGTATGGACATTCGTCAAACCTACTGTTGTAAGTTTTTTTGTTTCTTATATCAAATTACGGTTGACTCATCAAAAGAAGAGGAAAAGAAAAGAAAAAGGAATATTGTGTTTGATAAAAGGCACCCAGTTCCCTCAACATTTGGGAATTTGAACACTACTTCAATTTACCAAAATTGGTTTTAATGCCAGACCTGGTACTTATTGGGAATGATGGCAGCTGAGGTTTTGAAAAAAATAAATTTGAAGGAAACTTTCTACAGAAGTTTTTGATATGATTGCATTAAGCATTATTAGCAAGTTGCTAATAGATGGATTGGGTAATATCACAAAATACCTAACTCTCTTTCTGTGCCAGGATAAATTTATGATTGCTCCTGCTTGCTATTACCATAACATTCTTGTTTTCATGAACTTTAACTTCAAGCTTTTTTAAGCGTGAGCTGGGAAATGAGTTCATCAGTTTCATCTTATAGTCTTTTAAGCAGGTTTCTGTAAATCATTTGATGAGACTGGTGTCTGAAAATTTAAATAGTGGTTCTATTTAATCCACCTAAAATCCTTTTTTATACAATTCCATGAATGGATTCATTACGGTTAGAGCTCAAGCCCAAGTATTGCAACTTGTAACATACCAGGTTCAGTTATGTCAGACCAAACCCTTTTAGATGTCATACTCGGCCTAGTTTGTGAAATGAAAAACAGTTTTCAAGTGGTCATTTAGGGTTATAAAACTGCTGATGTTTAAAACAAAAGGATGGTTAAGAAGATTGGGGAACAGGGGTTTTGTTTTCCTGCAGGAGATGACTACTTTTGGCTTTTGAAGATCTGAGAAGAGTTCTCGATTTTTTGTGTTTTAAATAGTTTAACTTTCATTGTAGTTTGTTTTGTATCTTTATGGATGCTAGCTTTTTTCTGAATTTTGTATAAGGTCATCGAGTTAATGTAAAAATCAATCTTTAAAATTCAAACATCATTGTAAATTGCATATGCATTGGCATTTCAGGGATAATGGTGCTAACTGCCAAAGTATTTTTTGTCACTTTATGTAACTTTTGGGTTCATTGGATCAGGTGTTTGTCCTTCCCTATCTATCCTTGCTCATTATTTGATGGAGCAGGCTAATGTATGGTTGGTTGATGATGATGGTCTGATTGCTGGAAAGTTATTTGCTCATTTGCTTTTGAGGGAAAAAACTTGTTTTCTCTTTTCAACTCAAACTGTTTTCTTTTCTTTTTCCTTTTTGAAATTTTTTCTTCTACTGCTAGTCTTCTTCCTTGTTCTTCATGTGCTTTGCTGATGAAACTTTATGTCTGTTGCAGCAACTTGTAATATATGAGACCTCAGCTTCAGAACTAGATATAATTCGGGATATATCTCGCACCTTTCCATCACATGTTTTCTTTCAGCAAAGACATGGACCTGGTCAAAGGTCCCTTTACAATGTTTTGAAGGCATACTCCGTCTTCGATAGAGATGTTGGCTATGTCCAGGTTGGTTTCATGTGTCTCAGCCCTCATATATTTTGTACAAGGTAATAATGCTATTTTTTTGTTCAAAATGCAGGGAATGGGCTTTTTAGCTGGTCTTTTGCTTCTTTATATGAGTGAAGAGGATGCGTTTTGGTTACTGGTTGCCTTACTGAAAGGAGCTGTTCATGCTCCTATGGAAGGATTATATCAGGTATTTCTTGTATTCTAAAAACTTATATTGCTATCTGAGATGCAGCATTTTAGGTAGTTAATGGTTTAATGAGGAGTTAGGATAGATTGTAATTGCCAACTGTCTCTTACTCAGAAAATGACATATGACTTTATAGTAGCTTATACCAGCTTCTGGTGTCAGACTTTAAATTCTCTCTTATGTTGATTTTATTATGGTTCTGTGACTGGATCCGTGAATTGTACCTAGATTAATTTTGCAATGGCAATTGTATATTTTAGATTATGAATGGGATCTAGGGTTTTTCGTGCTTATCAGATCTGTTAGCATGCTTATAGAGTATCTGCTAATAACTTAGACAATCTTAGTGGACAGCAAGGCACTGTGATGAAATGAACCAGTAATTTAGGACTTGTTTTGTACTTAACCTCTCTTTTCAGCCTTTTCTTTTTTGTCTTTTCAACTTTTTTGAAGTTATGTTGGTTTGAAAAATAAGAACTACGCCCCTCAGTTCTGCTTTTTCCAAAGAATCTCTCTTCCATCGTTTTATGGTGGTATGTCATATTGTTTGGTTGGTTATGTAGAACATTTGGCATTCTATTCTGGTTTATAAGTTAATTGGTATTCCTAACAGCTTTTTGAGGGAATAACTGTAGCTAAACTCCCTTGGAATTTAATGTATGTTATTTGTTTTGGAGCTTTCATTCTTCTAGGTGCACCTCCTTGTATTTTACCACCTGCAGTTGGTGCATTTTGTTACTGAGCAGAGAGCCATATTTAAGTAGCAATCAATCAATTATATATTGTTTCTGTTGTTTGAAAATGTTGTATGCACTTGGTAGGTGGGGCTGCCTCTTGTACAACAATACCTGTTTCAATTTGAACAATTGGTGAGGGAGCACTTGCCAAAGCTGGGTGAGCATTTTAGCCAGGAGATGATAAATCCAAGCATGTATGGTAGCCAGTGGTTCATAACTGTATTCTCATACTCATTCCCATTCCCTTTGGCTCTTCGAATTTGGGATGTCTTTCTCTATGAGGTCAGTTATTTGAAATTTGATATACATTCCAGCCATACCATAAATTACTACATGGCCTGAAAATTGGTTTTGAGTAAAAAGAAATTCTTTCAGCAAAAAAAAAAGAATAATTTTTTTTCTTTTTCCAGGGTGTCAAGATTGTCTTTAAAGTTGGTTTGGCACTTTTAAAATATTGCCATGATGACTTGGTAAGTAGTTGAGGACATCTTATTGGCTTTAGATCCAATTAGCTATTGTTTTTCTTCTGCTTAAAGATGGTGGTTATGTTGTTTCATCAGATAAAGTTATCCTTTGAGAAACTCATTCACGGTTTGCGTAACTTCCCCGAGGATGCAATGGATCCAGATACGTTGCTGCCTATGGCTTATTCAATCAAGGTTCTCTCTCTCTCACATACACACACACACAAGTATTCACAGCTTTAAGTATTCTAAATTTCGTAATTAACATCATTCCTAAGATCTGCGTGCATTTTCTTGCGGCATGATGATCTCTCTCTCTCTCTCTCTCTCTCTCTCTCTCTCTCTCTCTCTCAGACTTGGTGATGAACATTTATTTGAATTATGTAAAGATTTAACTTTGTAATATCATTTTACATGCATTTGTTGATGAATTTCTGTTTGATGATTTGCATATTGATTGTATTTGCTGATTTTATTAATAGCATGTGCATGAACTGCTCTGGCTTGAAATTTCTTGATTTGGTCCAATGTCTTAGTAATTTTGGATGCCTTCCCTTTATTGAATAATTAACTTGTTTTGCATAGGCAATATTGTAAAACTTTGTTGAATGTCAGTAGTGGAAATTTTATTATTTACTGAACAAGATTTTAGAAACTTTGAATGCAAATTAAAGGACTTTCAGAAGTATATGGTGTAAAATTGGCTAGGCGGAGATTGCACGGAATATTTAAGAAATATATAAATCTTGCATCACCTGTTGTGTAGTTTGTATGATGTTGCTCTTTATGATAGTGTGAACAGCCATTTATTCAACTGTTGTTGTGAAAAGCCTGGTTTAATGTGTTGCT
Organism: Theobroma grandiflorum; assembly: GCA_036013995.1. Lineage (NCBI taxonomy): Eukaryota > Viridiplantae > Streptophyta > Magnoliopsida > Malvales > Malvaceae > Theobroma > Theobroma grandiflorum. Next base: position 11,504,597 of record CP142132.1, on the reverse strand, counting down.
TAGGGCTAGGATACCCATGCTAATGATTTCTTGCACTTAAAACTAATGTCTATGTTTTATCACTTCCACAGTACACTTAGTGACTTATTAATATTTTCTAGTGCATTTGTGAGCTTAGTAATGAATATACATTAATTACTATATATATATATATATATATATGTTTGATTCATTATCAGGTATCCAGAAGCTTAGAAGAATCAAAAAATGAATACGAGAAGAAAAATGGAAAGCTCACGCAATCTACAGAATTTATCAGGAAGCAGAAACAACTGCAATGAAGGTTGGCTCATCTAAGGGCAGGCTAAGCTGCCAGTCAACATGTACATTCTTATTCTTACCATTGTTTTCCAATTCTTGCCATGGCCACTCTAGTGTGTTAAGAAGCATGTGCCGGACATTGACTTCTTGACGGACTGATTGTTCATTTCTCTCCTTTGGACTTATAAACCATCTTTGGAGACAATGATGGAACTTTGTGATTATTGTGTGAAAAAAAAAAAGAAAAAAAGGAAAATAAAAAGAAGGAACTCAAGTGAGAGAAAGAGAGAGACATATATATATATATATATATATATTGTTTTGTTTTGTCCAAGCACTAGTTTCTAATGAATGCCTTGTCTTCATGCTGTCTTTGCATTGTGATGAACTTATTTTAGCAATAGATACAAGGTTGGTGGTGGCATTAGCTGGTGAAAGCAATCAGGGTGACTTGAAAGGATTATTGAGGGTATTTCATCCTCCAGTGTCTGCTCCAGATGTGAGTAACATAACATATGATGAAGGAAACTTTCCAGACGCCATTGGGATGTCACACATAACCAAACAATTGTGTTTGGAAGTGCCCACTGAGGCTTCAATTCATCTTCTCAAATTCATTTTCACTAAATCCTTTTGATGAATTGCCGCTATTGTAACGAACTTGTAAGAAAACTTACAAAATCCATTTAATAGTCATTTTACTTTTATATATATAATTGATGTTTTATGATTTTAATGTTAAAAATAATTTAAAAAATCATGAAATATAAATTTTAAATATAGAAAAAAAAATAAGAATATTACCTGTTCTAAAAAAGATTAAATTCTGGGACATCAAACAAAGGAAAAATGAACAAACAAGAAAGTATAATATTTAGTTAATTATCTTTATTTTGTCTTCATTTTCTCACGAAGAGGTTCTAATGATTAAATTTGATATTTTAATTAACAAGAGTCGAGATTGAAAAGTATAAAGATTGAGTCACATTTACGATGGGATTTGAATTGGGTGGCATAAACATAACCGTGAGAATGTTCTCCTCATTATTTTGGAAATGTTGTTATTTTTGGTATCTTAATTTAGCCTTAACTCTACCATTCATATATATATATATAATTTTTTTTTCTTTTTCAATATTTGCATACATAATTATTACCATTATCAGTTAAGAGGAAATTGATTATAACAAATAAAATACTACCACTACTAATATTACCAAAAGCATTTGCTATTTATTCTAAAAATGAAAGCAAAAGCAAAAAATCTTTAGTCAAAGAAGTTCAATGATAAAAAAAATTAGAAAACTCTTTGAAAATGTCTTTTATGGTTCTTGTAATATTTCTAGGCACTATTACAAAAATAATATGTATTTTTAAAAGTTCTAAGCACTATTATAAAAAATAAAAAGTTAATAACTTCACATATTTTAAAATTTAAATAATTAATATTTAAATATTATGTTATTTTAATCATGTTATTATTTATTATTTTAAAAAATTAAAATTTGAAAGTTTAAACATTTGCCTTCTTTCGGTTTATTAAATTTTCTATTTTTATATATAAAATAAAAACTTTAATAAATATTATCTTATACATTCCAAATATTACAATATTATATTCTCAATAATAAATTTCCAATCAATTACATTCGTACTAATAACATTCGCAATAATCAGATTTCCGTTAAAACACCAACTCTAGGTAGAAATTAAAGCATCCTCTTGCTATGCAACCGCTAATAAAGCGAGTCACGGCCCTGCAAATTTCAAAAGAGGAAACAAAGAGTTAGATTCCTTCTACCAAAAAATGAAGCGAAATTAGAACAACTAATGGCTAACTCAGTTCCTCAAAACAACTCGGCCCGATTCTCTCAAACTATTTTCACCATTATCCTAAAGGGTCATTGGAACACTCTTTTGAAACCCAAAATTTTCACCCAATTAACCTCGACTACCATTAACAACCTTCTTCATAAGCTCTCCCTTTGCTGTTCCAGTCCTTCTCTTTCTTGGTCTTTCTTTAAATGGATCGAAATTTCTATTCCAAATTATAACCACTCTCTGCAATCCGCCTGGACAATGGTCCATATTCTTACAAAACACAAACATTTTAAGACAGCACATAACTTGCTCGGAAAAATTTCAAACAAAGATTTCTTGTCATCAAATTCTGTTTTGAATGCTTTGGTGAGTACCCATTCGAACTTTGAAGTGAATTCTCATGTTTTGAGTTGGCTGGTGATATCTTATGGGAAATTGAGAATGACCCAAGATGCTTTACAAGTTTTTGAGGCTATGAGACTTCATGGTTTAAAGCCTCATTTACACGCTTGTACTGTGCTTTTGAATTGTTTAGTTAAAGAAAAATTGATTCATAATGTGTGGAAAGTTTATAAGAAAATGGTTAGACTTGGGGTGGTTGGGAATTTACATGTTTATAATGTGCTGGTTCATGCTTGTTGCAAGGGGGGTGATGTCGAGAAGGCAGAAAACGTGCTGAGTGAGATGGAATTGAAGAGTGTTTTTCCTGATCGTTTCACGTATAATACATTGATTGCATTGTATTGTAAGAAAGGAATGCATTATGAAGCTTTGTGCGTGCAAGATAGAATGGAAAAAGCGGGGATTAGTCCGGATATTATAACTTATAATTCACTTATTTATGGGTTTTGTAGAGAAGGTAGAATGAGAGAGGCTGTGAGGCTTTTTAAGGAAATTAAAGGTGTGAGTCCTAACCATGTGACTTATACTACTTTGATTGATGGTTATTGCAGAGTGAATGATCTAGGCGAAGCTTTAAGAGTGCGTGAGATGATGGAGGCTAGGGGGATTTATCCTGGAGTTGTTACTTATAATTCAATTATCCGTAAGTTGTGTGAAGAAGGTAAAATAAGGGAAGCAAATCGGGTTTTGAATGAGATGAGTGAAAAGAAAGTTGAACCTGATAATGTCACTTGTAACACATTGATCAATGCTTATTGCAAGATTGGAGATATGGGGTCTGCTATGAAAGTGAAGAACAAGATGGTGGAGGCTGGATTGAAGTTGGATCAATTTACATTCAAGGCATTGATCCATGGATTTTGCAGGGTGCGTGAAATGGACAGTGCTATAGAGTTCTTGATCAACATGCTTGATGCAGGGTTTTCTCCAAGTTATTCCACCTACTCCTGGCTTGTTGATGGATACTGCAACCAAGGCAATGAAGAAGAAGTTATGAAACTCCCAGATGAATTTTTGAAAAGAGGCCTTTGTATTGATGTCTCAGTGTATAGGGCACTCATAAGGAGGTTTTGTAAGCTAGAAAGGGTTGATTGTGCGCAAAGAATATTCACTCTTATGCTAGGAAAAGGTATATCAGGAGACAGTGTAATATACACTAGCCTGGCCTATGCTTACTGGAAAATGGGAAAAGTGAATGCTGCTTCAGATGTGTTAAATGAAATGTATAAGAGAAGGTTGATGATAACTCTCAAAATCTATCGATGTTTCAATGCTTCTTATGCTGGTGATAATAGCATTTTAGGTTTCTTTTGGAACCACGTGGTTGAGAGGGGATTAATGTCTAAGAGTATACTGAAGGATATCGAGCAGAGGAAGTTACAATTGTAAACTGACCTTTCAGATGTCTTTTCAGTTACATACTTGATTTGTGATGCTTTAGAGTATCCTGGTCACAATGAGATGCATCTCAAATAGCTTTCCATGTGGCTCTACAGATGTCAAGAAATGAACTGGTTTAAGTATAAATTTCTTTAAAACTTTGAAATGTGAAGCACCAAATCCCGATTTGTATTGCTTGATAGTAACTTGCGTTCTGGCTAACAAAAATGGCCAAAGACCAAGCTGGTGAGGCCAATGGCCAAGTTCAGGTAACCTTAGTCTCTTTGTTTCTTGCATACTTAATAGTTATATGAGCATGATTATATTTTGTGATGTATCCTATAGACGATCATATTGAAATGTTTTTTGTGTTTGCTTTAGGAGAAGGCTAGTAAATGGTGGACAGGACTGTCAATCCTACTCACTCTGCCTGGGAGTAACTGCAACTATGCAAGAGGCATACATATTGACTATGAATTATACAATGGCTTTTACTGTTACAACATATTCAGCACAATTACGTAGAGAATACCATTTCTATTTTGTGTCTTGAATAAGAAAAGACAACGACTCAAGGATATTGTTATTTTCAGAGATGTCTTGGGAATAAAATGTCTAAAAGTAAAAAAAATAATATTTTTGGCATTCTCAAATTGAATCACAGAAGGATTTTCACTGTGGATATATTGAGTTCGTAAAGCAGGAATTTCTAATACTACAGAAGGCTTATTGAAGGGTAGGACAGCCACCGAGTATTAGACGCATTCTTGTTCTTTGGTGGATTTGCTTTTGATTCTATCAGTTGATGAGTTCTTCCATGCTGATAAACTAGTTTGCGGTGGTAGTCAAAAATCTCATGGAAGGCAAAAAAGGTTAAGACATGGAGGAGCATGATTGCAGTTGAAAGGGGTGATTGAAAGCTTTATGTGCAACAAAATCTAATGTGGTTAAAAGGGGTGTACAGAAGGAGTTACTGATTCTTTAAGGGGTCTTGTTTAGTAGCTGATATCTATAAGTTGAGACCTTTTGCTGATGAGCCCTGGGTTGCTACACTGTCTTGTAGATTTGTTCTTACCTCTTTTAACTTATTGTTATATTATTCTGAGCATGCTGGCCTTTGCTTAGCCTGATATCTTAGCTTCTAATGTTGTTTCTGCTATATTCTTCTACAGTTTCATGAGAATATATTGGTAGGTTGGTTCCTTCTCCACTACCTTTCTCATCTTCATGTTATCTCTATTTTTCTTGTTCAATTCTGTTTCTCTTCCTTGTAACACTTGGGTGCGAAGTCCCAACCTCATGTTTGCAACACTGCATTATTTTAAGCCATTTAGTTAAATATTCAGTCTGTTTCAGTGACTTAATCATAGGATTCCTACTCTCTCTTTATTTATAGTTTTTCTATGTTCCTTATAGTGAATTGTCATATTAAAACATTCTCAAATCATTCTCAAGTTCCCTCAGCAGTATGGAACTATGAAACAGCTTCAAACTTATTCCAAAATGAGTTTTAATGCCACACTGCGTTGGCTAAAGTTTTGATTTACCATTATGTTAGGAATATCTGGATACTGCTGACAGATGAATTGAATAATATTAAAACGTTCCTAAACATTCTTCATGCTGCATAAGCTTGTAATTGCCCTTATATGCTTTTAGCAAGCCATGCTTTTCCCTGTGAATATTTAGCATTGGGCCTGTGTGCAAAAGGGTGATTGGGGAAACTTGTAGATCAGTTTTGTCTCAACATACTTTCGTAGGCTGATTTTTGCGAACTGTTTGACATACAGCATGATATGGGATAAAGAGTGCTTAGGGTTAAGAAGAGCTGGCAAGTTTCTTATGCTTGTGACTTTGAACCTGCAATTTTTCTGGTTTCTTTCATGTCTTCAGGAATGTGAGTTTGGACTATATTTTACATTAGCCGACGAAACTGATATTTTATATGCTGTCTTCTAAGATTACAGTTGAAAGTCTAAGAAAGTTCCTAATAGTAGTTGCTTTAGTTTTGCATTGCTCTTTCAATCTTAGAATGCCTTCTATAAAGAGCTTGAGCCTCTTAATGATGTGTTCGTTAATCCTTGCATTGCTGAAGCAATTGGAATGAGGGTGAATTGGTTGGTTCATTTTGTAGATGATAAAACATGCCTTTCTTCCAAAGTAAAGAGATGCTACTGTGAGCAGAGGTTTGTTAATGCTAACCAGCTCATTGAGATGCTGTCACTGGTTTGGCATCCTTATCTTCCAAGATTCTTGTATTCAATAATAGTTAAGCAATAGTGTACTGCTAACTTAATGTCGTGACTTCAGACAAGTCGGCCTTGCACATATCTATATATGTTACTTGCCAGAGACGCCTTCTATACAATTCCGTCGCTGTCAAAGAAGCATGCCTTCTTGGTTGATTTGCTTCTAATTAGCTGTGTCGATACTTTTATTACTTGTTACATTAGAAATATCCTTAGTCAACGTTTGCAGAATCAAAGGTGCTTGTGGAATACCTCAACCTAATCATAGTTATCTCTTATTTACGTTTTAAGTTTACACTTGAAATTCATGCATGATTTCACATTAGTAAAATATAAGATGAGTCTTGAATTTATAAAGATTTTCTTCTACTTAATAGAAATGTTTTTTTGATTAAAAATATGAGTTTATGACTAATGGTATTAAAGATTACTCATCTCTTTATCAATGTGAGATTTTACATAAGAGATATTAAAAACGAAATAAATTTGATTCAAGATGGGTTTTTTTTTTTTTTTTGTGAGTGAAAAAATCATAACCACAAAATCAATGCATAATTGAGTTAAAAAAATATCTCGAATCACACATTAATAAAAAATAAAATAAATCTTTAAGTTTATATGTAAAAATTACTAATGTTGAATTCAACTTACAAAACCATCAAAATATGAAAAGCTTACAACTATATATTTAATGCAACTCAAGTTGCGTGTGCTCTATTTAGTGGTTTGGTATATTGTTGACAATCACACTATTTGACAATCTAGTAGCCATTATTATTATTATTTTTATTATTATGATTAGTTCATAGCACTAATTAGAAGGCATATTAATTCTAGAGAATTTAGAAATAGTCATTACAATCTTTGCATTTACTTAACCTCTATGATAGGTTTAGACCACCTGACCCTACCCCTAAGCCTTGCTCACACACCTCTATACATTGGTTAAAATTAAATATTCTATTTTGGATACTAATTTTTAACATTTTAAAATGTATTTTAAAATTAATGGATGTAAACTTAAGCTTGATTTAAATTGAGTAGAATGTACAATTTCAAATGAATAACTTGATTTTTGAATTTTTTTTAATTCTTATTATATTTATATATTTTTAAAAATATTTTAAATTTAATTTATTTTAATTTTATCACTATTTTCACTTTAATATTTTTTTCACGTGCAAAAGATGATTGATCTATTATGTAATACAAAAGTTTAAATTAAATATTTAATTTAAAATCAATTCACAATAAAATAAGAAATTCTTATTATTTTTATATTTTTAAGATATTGTCATAATATTAATATGATATTATTACTTAATTTGTTCAGCCATATTATAAGCACGTTTCTGGCGAAGCCGGAGACTGAGTGAGGACTGAGCTCAACCCGGTACGAAGGAACGCTGACTGCGTACAGAGCATAAGACCAAAGAGTGGGACCCCAAATGTCCTACTATTTTTGGAAAAAAAAAGGCGGGGGAAGGGCAATAATGCCACCATGAAATAAATTGAAGGATCTTATTGATTTTGGGGCACCAGATACTGTGGGCCCCAAATTTAGGATGAAAAGACAAAGCATGGAAAGGAACAGAAGAGAGAAAGGACAGAGAAATCCAGCTCAGCTCAGAATCACATGTTGTGCCTTGTCAGTCATTGCGTGGATCATTCTCTAGTCCCTTAGTCAACTTCTTATCACTATCTCCTCCAGCAATGACCATGGCCACATGCATATCCCCAGTTCCTTAAAACTTAGCAAAGCCACTCCATTTCCATTTTATTCTTCTTCCTGTCCTGCCGAATGGCTCAATTGCCCTCATACTGTTTATAGATTTTTTTTCTTAATTTTAGAAAAAATTTTGAATTTTGTTTTTGGAAAGGAGATAATAATTGGGAGGGTTCGGACCAGTTTAGGTCGGACTGTTTTTGGATTCGAGTTTTTATAAGTTCGGGTTTAGGTTCTCTGGAGTTCAAAATTATTTTGAATTTGGATTGTAAATTTAAATTCTTTCAAGTTTAAATCATTTTAAATTTAAATCAGTTCGAATTTAAAAAGAAATCTAGTTATTTTAAAATATATGTGAGTTAATAGATTTTTTTATAAATAATTAAATGGAGTAAATAATTTCATTTTCATAATAGATATCGAGGAATATATTTGATTAATTTAACAAATTTAAAATTAAAATGTGTTAAAACTTTTAATTTTAAAAAATATTTATATAAATGTAAATGATACTATAGTTTTATCTATATTATGCACTCAATATCAGATTTCTTTTCTGCTTTTTATTTTAATTTTTTAATCATTATAACTTTTCAAAAACTTCTTCTTTTATCTAACTATTGTTTCTGGTTTGGACATAAAATATGAAAATTAACATTAGATATAGTCATACAGACAAATGTTCAATTGAAGTGAACAATAGATATTATTAAAAGAGTACCACATAAATTACAAGAAATCTATATTTAAAACTAATTGATATAATATTGTTTTAATTTTAATATTTGATTATTTTTGCATTTTGATATTAATGAAAAATAAAGATGTCTTGACTTGATAAATAACATAATAAATATAATCCATCAGTAAATTTACATAACATTAATTTAGTTTAAATTTAAATATTTAATATTGAAAAGATTACAAATATATTATTTATCTAAATGTATAATAATTTTACATAATATTATATAAAGTTTTATTTCATTTTTTTTATCTTTTATTCATTTAAAAAAGTTTGGATTTGTTCATTTCAAAAAAAAATTTATTTTTTTATTTTTTTCATTTGAAAAAGTCTCGATATTAGAATCATATGAGTTCAGACCACTTTGGATTTTTTCATTTCAAGTTTTGGTTGTGCAAAGTTTGGATCATTGCAAGGATAATTTGTTTTTTTAGTATTAAATCTTTGACTTTTTTTAGTCAATTTTCGATTGGATTGAGTTCAATTTTGAGTTAGTTCAAGCTATTTTTCGAGCTTGATAAGTTTTTGTCACCTCATATATGTGCAAGGATGCATCAATTATTGAGTCAAGAAAAATACAATTGTATAAAAATAAATAAATAAATACAAAAATTAAGTTTTGAATTGTTAGATGAAAGAATGGAGCACACTCTATTTTGTAAATTATAATAGTCAAAGTCTAACAGGATCAGAATATATACCTCTAACATTAAAAACAGTTGTTATTATAAAAACTTATTTGATTTTATTTTTTTCATTTTTTATTTTATAAATAATTAATATAATATTATAATAACTAAAAATAATTTAGTATAACAAGAAAAGAAAATAAATTGAAATGAATATTCTTTTTATTTGTTTAATATAAGAAAAAAATGAAAGGGAAGTAATGCATCAAATTGATTTTATTCCGAATTTCTCTATTTATGAAAATATTGACATTTTTATTTCATGAAGAATGAAAAAAGTTATTTGCCTCCCATTTAACATGGCAATAATCTATTACATTAACACTTTATTAATGAACTTCTAGAAAGTAAACTCTCCAATTTTATCCAAAAATTTATAAATCAACTCATAAGTTGGTAAGTCTCATTCATAAATCATATAAATAATTCAAATTTTTTTATAAAAAAATTTATGATTTTATATAAAAAAAAGAAGAAAATAGAAAAAGAATTTTTATCCTTCTAATTTTCTCTTAATCAACTTATAGCTTCAACCCCTTCTATTCTTCTTGGGATCTTAAAAATAACACATTTTAAAAGTCAAATAATTAATATAATCCTATTTTTATATGTTATTTAATTATATTATTAGGGTTTTATGTTGGTTTGTCAACTGAAATGGTGTCATCATGACTTGTAACACTAAACTCTGCTATTGACTTTAAATATTAGTATAGATTTTATGTATGCATAACATAAAATAATTAAATACCAAACATTTTTTTATATGTAATGCCCATAAATATTTATGCAAAATTTCAGTAAATTTGTGGTATATATATAATTTAAAGAAATACACATTTTTATTTCATGTAAATACAATAAATATTATAATCATATTCATGCATATTCATGTATTATTTTTAATTATTATATATTTAATTTTTTATATAATATGGTGATACCTATTCATTTTATTTGTATTAGGATATTTCACATCCACTGTGTGTGAAAGATTAAAAAGTCTCTTGAAAAGGAAAAGAAGATAGCTATTTAAAAATAATGGATAGAGGTAGTTTTTTAAAATGCATTTTATAAGAAAAATTAAAAACTCATAAATTCTTAATTTTATATTTATTATTATGATATTAAATAATTTTATTAGCTGAGTTGGTATCACCTCATCCTTGACATCAAGCTCAACAATATATATAACATAAAAAAATAAAAGAAAGAAAAGCATAATGGAATAATGAAATTAAAAATTTTTTCTTCCATTTTTATCAATTTATTATCAAAAGGTTATATTTTGTAAAAAATGTAATTATTTCTCCTATTTAACAATTTAATAATTAATTGATTAAATTTTAAAAGTTTATTAATGAACTTCTAGAATTAAATTCTCACACTTTATCTAAATTTATCATTATACTTATAAATAGACAGGGCGCATCCTTATATATAATTAATAGTTAAGATTTTTTATGCTATAATAATAATTAGGATAAAAATGGTATGTAAATATTTTTTTATGGAAAGAATGAAAAATAGAAGAGAGTTAAAATCCAACCAAAAAGATCGTGTCTTCGAGCAAAATTCATGAAAAAAATTAAGGGTACGACCGTAACTATTGGCAAGACTTACGGGTAGATTTCGAAAACCTATCCGTATTAAGTTTGCGCCCCAACTGCCACTATAAAAGGCCACCCACAACTCTCTGTACCTCAGAAGAAGAAGAAAAAAAAAAAAACCAAATAATTCTTCAAAAAGAAAAAGAAAGCACCACCTGATTCTTAGTCGATTTTTAGCGGATTCTGTTTGGGTTTCTTTCACTTTTTCCAATAGTTTTCGAATTGGTACGGTTAATGATAATTCTTGTTTGTTTTATCGTTTTTATTGCTTGTGCTTTTGGATCTTTTTTGCAATTGTTTTGGTAGATTCATTGATTGTGATTTTCTTTTCGAGTTTCAGGTTTTGATCGAAAGGTTCAGAGAAAGGGTTTTTCTTGGAGAGCTACCTGTTTTGATTGTTTTACATTCTGAGTATTGCCTTTTCTTCAATTGAGACTATTATGTTCTTTTATGCGTTTGATTTTGTATCTTTTTCTGTTTCTTTGTTGATAAGTTATGTTCACTATTGTGTTAAGGGAAAGAAAATTCAGAAGCCCTTTTATGTGTAATTGTGACTTAGGTGATTTCTGCCTTGAAAATTGAAATTCTGTTTTTTTTTTTATTACGGACAAAAAAAGATTTTTTTTTTTTTAACTCTCCAGTTTTTCCCAAGTTGATACTTGCTTTATCGCTTTAGGAAATTGGCATTATTTTAATTGTTTCAGTAGAAAAAAAATCAATGGATATAGTGCGTATCTGGTGCTGAAAACACTCTGCTGAATGTTTTCTTTGAATGGTTTCTAACTGTTCCTCTTAATCTCTACTGAGGAATTCGTTCTGCTTATGTTAAAAAGCACTCGTACAATTATACTAGCATGATGCTTTTTCTGTTAAGAAAGTTAATACACGTGCATTTTTTTAAATTAGAATAGTTATTGTTTTACCCTCAAGAAAATGAACAAAAGATTAGATGATGCTCTTGCTGTTTATTATTATAAAGTTTTGGAAATCGAGTTGATATCTACAGCTTGTTGTCTCCGATCTTGAAAATTGCCATGTCCACAAAAGAAAAATGGAGAGGAATAATATCAATTTTAGTACTTCTTTGCTTGTTTTCACTACCTTGTGAATGTTGCTTGGTGCATCTTAATTATTTACATGGTCCTGGAGTATCTTTATTTATTGATTCATCATTTGCAAAGTTGTTTTAGTGCTGAATTTATATTTGGGTGGCTCTATCAGGAAAGACTGAATGATCTAATGGAGTCCAAGGGTGGGAAAAAGAAGTCTAGTAGTAGTAAATCTTTGTTCTACGAAGCTCCTCTCGGTTACAGCATTGAAGACGTTCGACCTCACGGTGGAATCAAGAAATTCCGATCTGCTGCATACTCCAATGTGAGTTTTTGTTCTTGAATTTTACCTGGTCTTTGTTTCATCATATAAATATGGATGGACCCTTTTAATTGACTTTTTCTGATGCTTTATTTGTGCAGTGTGTCCGAAGACCATCCTGAGTTTCGCGAAGTTTTGACATAACCCCCAAAGCCTGAATCACACTGCAAATACTCTAGTCTGTTTTCTTCCTTACCTCTTTATCTCTCATTCTTCCTTGTTGCAATACCAGTTGTTTCTTTTAAGCCAAGATGGCCTTCCCTGTCTCTGCAATTGGATTTGAAGGCTATGAAAAGAGGCTTGAGGTGTCATTTTTTGACCCTGGTTCATTTGTTGATCCTCGAGGGATGGGCCTTCGCTCCTTATCCAAAATACAATTGGATGAGATACTGAAACCAGCTGAATGCACAATCGTTTCTTCGCTGTCAAACGATCATGTTGATGCATATGTTCTTTCTGAATCAAGCCTCTTTGTCTACCCTTACAAAATCATCATCAAGACCTGTGGGACTACAAAATTGCTTCTTTCGATCCCTGCCATTCTGAAGTTTGCTAACAATCTTTCACTTTCTGTACGGTCTGTGAGGTACACTCGTGGGAGCTTCATATTTCCTGGGGCTCAACCATTTCCACATCGTAACTTCTCTGAGGAAGTAGCGATCCTTGATCGCTTTTTCCTTAAGCTTGGTTCTCGTAGGGAGGCTTATATTATGGGTAGTTCTGATAAAACAAAGAAATGGCATGTTTATTCAGCTTATGCGGAAAGGAGTGGTCATTCAGATCCTGTTTATACTTTAGAAATGTGCATGACTGGTTTGGACAAGAAGAAGGCATCTGTCTTCTACAAAACACATGTAAGTTCAGCAGCGTTGATGACTGAGCATTCAGGTATTAGGGAGATTCTTCCACAGTCCCAGATATGTGATTTTGAGTTTGACCCTTGTGGTTACTCCATGAACTCAATTGAAAAGGATGCAATTTCAACAATTCATGTCACTCCAGAAGACGGTTTCAGTTATGCAAGTTTTGAGGCAGCAGGTTATGATTTTGAGACCATGAATTTGAATCAGCTGATTGAGAGAGTTTTGGCTTGTTTCAAGCCAACTGAGTTCTCTGTATCTTTGCATGCTGACATCAATGGAGATGTACTTGATTATAGGATCCCTCTTGATGTGAATGGGTACTGTTGTGAAGAAAGGAGATTTGATGTGCTTGGGAACGGCAGTCCAGTCATTTACTACAGCTTTATTGGTGCTGATGTCTGTGTATCACCTAGGTCAATTCTGAAATGTTGCTGGAGTGAGGATGAGAAGGATGAGGAAGTTGGATTTCGACCTGTTCCATACCATCTGAGTGCTCTGTAGCTTTGGATACTTGACATTGTAGGGGTGAACCATGAGTCCAAGAGTCAATGTGTTTGAATGCATACTGTTGTGGAAAAAAGAGCTCCTGGAGTGCTGCTAAAGTAAGGATAAGAAGGATGAGGATGTTGAACTGAAATTATTTTTAGTTTATATATTTGTTTCTGTTGTTTTTCTATAATAAATGTTGTGGGGTTATGTGCAGAGGAGGCAAATAGCTTAAGGATTTATCTATGCATTTGACAGTTATTTTGGAAATGATTTGGGTGCTAGATGTCACTGGAGCTTAATTTAAATAAAGTGTGCTACTTGTGCTACTAAAATTTTCATTGCATTTATTGAGCATCACAATGATTATCTTATAATTTGACCTATTTCTTACTTTGATATACATGTGTTTTGCTAGTGAGTTTCTTTTAACATAAACTAGGATGTCCAGCACGATTTGTGCTGGATTCCTTCCCGTACAACTCAGTGGTCGGTGTAGCTTACATTATATATTTCCTTACACTTCTGCTTTTGGGTCTCTTGTGCACAGATAAATTGTCCATTTAGAAAGAAGAACAATTTCCAATGCATAAAAACTACCAAATTGAACACCCTAGGTGTAGAATTCCCTGGACATTGGCATATGGATTGCTTTATGACTAGGAATGTTACAGACAAAGAGGTATATATATGATTACTTGCTTGAAATTGACGATCAACTTTCTCTGGCCTCAATAACTTTGTAATTGTACTTGTACTACACAGTTCAGGAGATTTCCCCCATTCAAAGATGCACCTTGCAAGTTATAGTTACCCTTGCCGCTTTCAGAATTGTTCCTACAATTCTGACCAGCAACCTAATCTGAGAGGAGTTCATGAAATCTGTAAAATGCTTTCCCACGTATTACATGAATTTCTAATGAGGCAATGTTGCATATACTCTATCTTCCTTCCACCCTTAAGTTTCCTAACTCCATGTGATTCTATAATGAAAAATAAGGGATAAAATTTAAATCATTTTAATTTGCCCATAAGCTGAAGAGCAGGTGCAGAATATGACAGTCCCAATAGAGTCATGCAAGATGAAAATGGTCAACACCTACACCTATAATCAACTGGAAACGTGCATAATATCCCAAAGTGCCATAACTGGCCAAGCCACAGGCTTTGATGAACAGAACTGTAGTTTCAACCTCCACACAAACCAGCATAACAAAAGTTGCCAAAGAATTCAGATTTGTGTAAAATAGAGGGAGTTCTGGAATAAATGGAAGAAGTGCATATTCTTGTTACAATTCTAATCGATTTCTCCAGTATACTATAAAACCATAAAAATTGCACAAAATGGGTTACAAATGACATGTAGTCAGCCTTCAGCTTCTTAAACGCAGCAATCAGTAAATAATTAAAAGATGGGTTCACCTCCTGGTTTTTTATATACTATAAAACCATAAAAATTGCACAAAATGGGTTACAAATGACATGTAGTCAGCCTTCAGCTTCTTAAACGCAGCAATCAGTAAATAATTGAAAGATGGGTTCACCTCCTGGTTTTTTATAAGGGTTTGGCTGCACTCAGTAAGGTCGAAACTTCCTAGCAGTCCTCAACTGTTGGATACGCTTTTTATCCTGCTCAAATTTGCTCTGGAGCATCATAAGTTCTGCAAGGAAATAAACAAGTACATAACAAATCATAAGTTCTTATTTTAGTATTTATATACGTAAATAGCAAGTACATTCTTACAGCATATACATAGCCATAACCAGATGAAAATCCATAGGCATAAGAAAACAACCAATTAGTTGCAATACCTCAAATAAATAGAGCAGCTCTTCTTTTCACTTTTTTATGGTTTATTAGTTAATATCAAAGAGGAAAATTTTATCTAGTGGCTATCATGATGAAAAAACAAAAACAAAAATACAACAATGAAATGCAACTAATTCTAACATCAAGACCCTACAACAAAATTAATCACCCCTTAACTCAATTTTTACAAAATTTAATGGTTAATGTTCAGAATAAACTCAAGAGTGACATCTAAGAAAGAGAAACAACAAACTCTATATAAGATCATCCATACCATTCCTCTTGGCTTCTCTTTTTTGAAACCGATAGAAATCAAAGACCTCTTTGCTCTTCTTCTTAGCTAATTTCCCCTCCACAGCAGCCTGGGAAACAGAACCCACTGTAGTTCCACTTTCAAATTCTGTTGTCTTTTTCCTTCCTTTACGATGTTCAACAAGTGTCCATCCCCCTTCTGTAAGACAAGCTTCTCTTTCTTTTCTTTCCTGTATCACCATAATGACGTAAGTGAGAAACTACAGGTAACTAGCAGCTGCAATTCCAGTACCAAAAAAGACAAAAAGACAACATATTTCTAACTGATCATGTGTAAAGGCATAAATTCATAACACAAAGCTTATGCATGAACCAGTTGTGTACTGGTAGAACCAAATTCATTTCCCAAAAAGGCCTAAATTATTAACCAGTGAGGGTGCCAGACAGAGAAAGTACCTGTTCAAGTTTTGCCTCATGGGCAATTATAAACTCATCAATTCTTTGTTGCAAAACCTTCAAGCCAGGCCTACTTTGGTGGTACTCCATAACCCATTCTGCGGTTTAAGAAGTTTTTCAATAAAATAACCAAAATGATAGAACTTGTTATCAATTGACAATATATGATCAAATTTTAAAACCCAGGAAAGAAAAGGTACACTGATTTCTATCAAATAACCAAATAGAACTTTAACTACAAATTTGACAATTGCTATATTGTGATACATATCCTACACAAAGTTTAAGTAAACATTTAGACAACTAGGTTATAAGGCAAAATTGAGCATATATACCATAATATGACTGAAAAGAGTAACAGTCCGAAAGCTTATCTACAACATCAAAAGCTTAAAATGTTTAATGAAAGGTCACTAGTTTCATACTTTTCATTCCTTTTGAGCAGTCTTCATCCCCTGAAGGTATTTCATATACTTCATCTTTATCAGCTGCTTTACTCTTTTCCACCAACTGTTGATTCTCCCCTGATGAGCTGTGTTCCTTCTTTTTCTTTTTTCTATCCTTCTTAAATTTGCCTACAATGTAAAACCCAAAACAATTATCTAACACCTAAGAGAAACTGCAATATTGGCGTCAACTGATGAATTTCTAAATAGAACAAACAAAACCTATCACTTATTCACAACTCTTAATCTCACTTTCAGTATCAGCCACAGCAGGCCTTATAAAATCTTTGATCTTACTTGCACCATTTAGTGAAACAAGGCAAAAACTCTCACCATTTAATTTCTGGAAATGGTCTTCTTCCTCATCACCGAGCTGATCAACAATTCCAATGACGGCATTATTGTTCTCCTCACTTTTTCTTTTCTTCTTGCTTGATTTATCCTTTTTCTTTCCTTCTTTGGTTTCAACCAAATTGTCCACTGAAACAAAAACAAAAAAAAGGAAAATCCATTATAAAGGTTATTACGTATCCAAAAATATCATTCGAAGACAAAATGCCAGCACGTGTTAATAATTTCCATTGGCATTTACCTTTCTCCCTACTTTTCTTCTTCTTCATAGTAGACTTGTTCTTCAAAGCTTCAATATTTTCTGAGATTAAAAAGAGACAGAATGCATCATATAAATTGATAAATGTAACCCATAGAACTTTCTTCTTCCATGAATTGTAAAATCAATAATACTTCATTTTTTTGAAAGATCAATTTCATTAATTCAATGTTCACGCCAATTACAAGGATGCCGAGGTAAGTCTGCAGCCATCAGCTATTCAGCCACAGACTCTCCCCGGCATTAGAGTAACATCATAGAATCAACCATAACCCAGTATCCCTACAAAACATTGACACTGAAAGGGGCCCCACCTACAAAATGGCTTTCACAACGAAATCTTTCGATACTCCCTTCAATTGTCAAAAACCCTTCAACCCCACTATCCCGGTGTAGACACGGCCAAAGCCACTGGAGAGAGAAGGGAAAGTGAAAGAGTAGTAGAAAGGGAGAAAGTGGCCGTGCGTTAGTGAGAGAAAGAAAAATAATCAATACGGCTTCATATAATAACAGGATAACCATAACAGGACAAAAGAAAGAGGCCAAAGTCTAACCAGGGTGTCGCTGAGGCTGGAAGATGGGGCGGCTGGATTTGAAATACAACGCAGCTGTTTGATATGAACTTGTCTGGCTATGTCGCTGAAGGCCTGAAACCAGCCGCTGCTGCGGTGAAGAAGACGGAGAAAAGAGTTTCTAATTCCATTTAGTAGGGCAGTAAGAGTTGGGCCTAATGGGCTTTTGCTTTCGGTTTGAAAGCGTAGTGTTGGATTAAACGAGGTTAAAAAGCTTTTCTCTTGGGTTAAATTTCTTTATGAAAATTATTACATTAAGAATTAAATCGTGATATATAATGGTAAGTAATATTTTAATTAAATATAATTAATTAATTAATATTAATTTAAATATTTAATTGATATAAAATAAAAATAGGATGATTTGATAAAATTGATAAAAAATAAAATTTTATTAAAATTTTTAAAAATAATTTAAAATTTATTTAAATATTGTATCAAATATAAAACAATTTTTAATAGGCTCTGGTTTTCCCAAACAGAGGGACAAGTCCTCTCACAAGAAGAAACTCAACTCTACACACATCTATTCAAAAGGTGTCATGAGGGAAAAATGAGAATGAATAAAAAAAAACTATATAATATTCACCCCTGCATCCATAATTTCCCATATTCATAAACAATCTATCGTGTACACACTCAATTATAACCATTAACAATTTCTCATGTATGAGAAAAATATCATTTAACATATGCTATAATAATTTCATATGGCCTTGCGAGAGAATTGGAATGCAAGGAGAATTAAAATATGATGCAATGATACTCTATTTTTTTGTTGAGACTTAAACAAGAGCATTGACATTTTTCATAATGATGTTCCTTGGTTACAAGTTTGCTATTCTGTTTAGGAAAAAGCATAGTGATGGCATTAAGCTATACAATTGGAACATAAAAAAAAATAAAAATAAAAACGTACGGTCATATATTATTGTCATTATTTTGGTCCGATGGAGAAACTCAGTAGCCTTACATGCAAGGCATGAATGTTTTATAGGGAGTGTCCAAGTACAGGATTCACCCATGAGAAGATTGTTTCCAAGAGTAGACCTACTTATTTATAGAATGACCCATGAGAAGGTTGTTTTCCTATTGGTGGGAGAGATTCCTTTCCCATTACAAACCTTTGAAGAGTAGTTAAATTGTCTAGAATGACCATCCACACAATAATAATAATAGAATGCTTTGAAATCTATACTATATATTGAAAGTTGGTTCAAATTGAGATTGTTCCAAGTGTCATTCCAAGGTGAAAGGCATTTTGAGATTTTCAAACTCGATACCTTTATTGGAGGTGTTTATGGATTTTTGCCTTTTGTGGTGAAAGAGCGGAAGGTGCTTTGGGGTTTTGATTAATTATTAGGTGTCAGAATGCCTTTCAACACCTGTTATGATTGTTTAAGTGATTTGGGTGGGTTTTCATTATTTGTGAAGGGCAAATATCAATATTCACATGATTTTTATATAAAGTGTTTTAGGAAAGTTTGGAAAAAAGGGGTGGATTTTGGCCTTGTTGGTCTAATTTTTTTTTTATCATTGAGGTTGTTTTGGGGTTTTCATGAAATATTGATGGTATTATAATCTAGGGGAATTTTTTTTTTTAGCCATTAAAAATAAGGAGTGTTTCGAAATAGCCCTCCAGATAACTTTAACTGTTTTTAGCCATTAAAGTACATTTTCGGACAAAAATGCCCTTAATGAGACATCTTTGTTGTGGGCACTCTGAAACACCCGGACGGCGGAAAATTATGCAAAGAAATTGGCGAACATCTATTTTTTGCGCAAAACATCCTTTTATGTTTTTTTGGAGAAGCTTGTGCAAAAGAAAATAATGTTGCATGAGATGGTTTCAGATAAACCGAACGAGGAGGGGGAGGTGGTCGTGATGAATCGAAAGCTTGGAGCACGATGTGAAACCAGAAATCCTGCTTAAGGAGGTGAATCGAAAGGAGAAAGACGTGAATGCAAAGCACGAAATGGTCGTGCTACGGCAATCGGGACAGGCCATTGGGTTTAGAGTTTGTGGAAGGGGAGCAGTGACACGGCAGGGTGCAGCGTTGGTGACACGGCATGGAGGGGAGCAGTGACACGGCAGGGTGCAGCGTTGGTGACACGGCAGGGTGCAGCGTTGGTGACACGGCAGGGTGCAGAGTTGGTGACACGCCAGGGTGCAGCGTTGGTGACACGCCAGGGTGCAGAGTTGGTGACACGGCAGGGTGCAGAGTTGGTGACACGGCAGGGTGCAGCGTTGGTGACACGCCAGGGTGCAGAGTTGGTGACACGGCAGGGTGCAGAGTTGGTGACACGCCAGGGTGCAGAGTTGGTGACACGCCAGGGTGCAGCGTTGGGTTCACTGCATGGAGGGGAGCAGTGACACGGCAGGGTGCAGCGTTGGTGACACGGCAGGGTGCAGAGTTGGTGACACGCCAGGGTGCAGCGTTGGGTTCACTGCATGGAGGGGAGCAGTGACACGGCAGGGTGCAGCGTTGGTGACACGGCATGGTGCAGAGTTGGGTTCACTGCATGGAGGGGAGCAGTGACACGGCAGGGTTTAGAGTTGGTGACACGGCAGGGTGCAGAGTTGGTGACACGGCAGGGTGCAGCGTTGGGTTCACTGCATGGAGGGGAGCAGTGACACGGCAGGGTGCAGCGTTGGTGACACGGCATGGTGCAGAGTTGGGTTCACTGCATGGAGGGGAGCAGTGACACGGCAGGGTGCAGAGTTGGTGACACGCCAGGGTGCAGAGTTGGGTTCACTGCATGGAGGGGAGCAGTGACACGGCAGGGTGCAGCGTTGGTGACACGGCATGGTGCAGAGTGTGGGACACGGTATTGGTTTAACATCTGACATGCCATGGTTGTTTACAGAAATCCCGCTTACGCATGTCGTTGTTAACATCCCCCCCTTGATATAGTAAACTTCAGAATTGTGCACTAGCCTAATAATTAATCTGTTTCTCTTTACGTTTACGTCCGACCTGTAAGCAATTGTCCAACCCAGGCTATTTGAAATCCAGAGGATTTCAAATAGCCTGGGTTGGACAATTGCTTATAGGTCGGAGGTAAAGAGAAATAGATTAATGAGACCAGTAGACAATTCTAAAGTTGAATACATCAAGGGCCGGATGGTAACACAGCCAAAAATGCTCGGAAGAACTGCCGATGAAGCATCGACAAAGTCTGCTTTAGAGGCAACGTACGGTCTGTCTATGAGAACTGAGGAGTTTTGGACTATATATAGTAGAGGAATATAAACCGACTTTACCAGTCTAGACGTTTCGGCTACCACTGTGTTGGTGACACGCCAAGTGCATGCATGCATGGTGGTGACACGGCATGGAGCTGAGTTGGTGACACGGCATGGTTTTGAGTGTGTGACACGGCATGGTTTTGAGTGTGTGACACGGCATTGCGTTGAAATATGTGACACGGCATGGTTTTGAGTGTGTGACACGGCATTGCGTTGAAATATGTGACACGGCATTAATAGAAAGGCTGACACGGCAGATTGGAAAGCGGGCAGTTTCGGAGGCAACCGTTTGGACGTGCCTTTTTCGAATATTAATTCATTTATTTATTCATTTTTCACAGTAAACTGTTCATTTTCCCTTTTCCGAATTCGTAAACGTATGTGTGTGTGAACCAAGGGCTGTTCGATTCATTTCTCATTGCGAAAGGGTTTAGGGAGTTCAACTTCGTTGTTTAGAAGGTTAACGACACCACTGCAACAGGAAGAGGAAGAATGTCGGATATGGGTGAAGAGGTAATTTTTTTAAAGGGTTTAGGGTGATACATATGGTCGTGTTTTTTGCAAATGTTAAGTTTTAAACTGTTTGAGTCCTGGTTTGATGATTTGGGGTGTTAAAGTGGTGCTGGGTTTAGTCGACTTTTGGGTTTAGTGTGTGACACATCTTCACCTGATATGTATGGCGTGTTACAGCATTTCACCTGATATGCATGGCGTGTTACAGCATGGCACCTGATATGGATGGCGTGTTACAGCATTTCACATCATATGCATGCGTGTGACAGAATTTCACCCCATATGCATTGCGTGTTACAGCATGGCACCTGATATGGATGGCGTGTTACAGCATTTCACATCATATGCATGCGTGTGACAGAATTTCACCCCGTATGGATGGCGTGTTACAGCATTTCACATCATATGCATGCGTGTGACAGAATTTCACCCCATATGAATGGCGTGTTACATCATTCACCTCGTATGCATGGCGTGTGACAGCATTTCACCCCATATGCCTGGCGTGTTACAGCATTTCACCTCATATGCATGGCGTGTTACATCATTCACCTCGTATGCATGGCGTGTGACAGAATTTCACCCCATATGCCTGGCGTGTTACAGCATTTCACCTCATATGCATGGCGTGTGACAGCTTTTCACCCCATATGCATGGCGTGTTACAGCATTTCACCTCATATGCATGGCGTGTGACAACATTTTTGCATGATATCCATGGCGTGTGACAACATTTTGCATGATGTTTATGGCGTGTCAGAACAATTATTTATATAGTTTAGTATGGCACATTATTGGTTAACTGACTCCTGCACGTGTGCCATGTGATGCAGATGCACCGTAGAGAATACGAGGATCTTGACAATGTCCTCATTGTGCCGAGGGA
The DNA here is from genome assembly GCA_036013995.1 of Theobroma grandiflorum. Taxonomy (NCBI): domain Eukaryota; kingdom Viridiplantae; phylum Streptophyta; class Magnoliopsida; order Malvales; family Malvaceae; genus Theobroma; species Theobroma grandiflorum. The sequence continues at coordinate 11,482,199 of CP142132.1, read as the reverse complement.
GAAGTGGGCCTTCAATGTCGCAATAAACACCCATTGTAAGTGGTCCCAGCTCCATTACATCAACAGGACTCTTCAAGAGAAGGGGGAGTTGGATGCAGTGAAGCGTACATGCTTCGGAATGCTCCTTGATGTCTATCCGCAAGGCTACTTCAGCGCTGGTCTCCTTCATAACATAATGATTCGTCGAATCAATGAAGGGGATGCAACGGAGGATGAGCTATGGTTTGCTATCGGCAAGAGCAAGGCGCGGATATCGAAGCAGGAGTTCTGCCTTATAACCGGGCTAAAGTTTGGTCCAATGCCCGATGTGTTCATCCGTTCATACGAGATGGTTGCGGACGGAATTCATGCGAGATACTGGAGCGGCGAGGAAAGCATAAAGCTGCAGGCTTTGCTTGACACGTTTCGCGGAGGAAACTTCCAGCGAGAAGGAGACGCGACCAAGATGGCACTCGTCTTGATGGCAAATAACATCCTATTTGGGCAAGACTACCGTAGACGGGTGACACCTTGGTTGCTGTCATTGGTTGAGGACCTTGACGCTTGGAACGGATTTTCGTGGGGCCACTATGTTTGGAGGCTCACCTTGGACTACCTATTGAAAGGGTTCGAGGTGCCTACCTCCAGCGCAGCAAAGGAAAGCCGTTTACGGTACAACATCTACGGCTTTGTATGGGTGATACAGGTATTGTCACATTTACCGCTTTTGTTTGGTTTCAAGAAAATAATTTATTGTTGCACTGTTTAATAATTTACGTTTGATAATGTTTACAATTGACTTGCAGTTCTGGGCATTGGAGGCAATTCCGGTCTTGCGAAAAATGGTAGCCCCCTCTGCTCCGAAGGAAAACGTCTACCCGCGAATGTGCAGATGGCAATGCAATCAGAAGCCAAAAGACATGCACAAGGCGATTGAGAAGTTCGAGTCATCTAAGCAAGTGAGTGAACAGCTACAAATTGATCGATCCTTCATATTTGTATTGAGCCATTGACCTCAATTTTAAACGTTTGATAAAAATTTTTTTTTTCAGTTATGGGCCCTGGAGACGTTGGAAATAACCCCGGAGGAGGCCAGCCGGGAGTATTTGGTGGACCTCGATGTGCCGTTATCGGAAGGCCACCAGTACGTGCCAATCGGCCAGAATGAGGATCGGGGTGATCATATTGGTGTCGCTGCCAGGTCGAAGAGGAGAACCTTGAAGGAGAAAAGATCCACCGCTTCAACTAAGCGGATGCGCACCTACTCTCCCAGTGTTGATGAGCCGTTGGCCCCTGAGCTGATGGAACAAGGAGACGACCATGCAGCCGGAATTGAACAACCGGTATTTACGGTTCTAACATTTTTTTCCCCGTCTATTTTGATATGTGATTATCTACTAACATTTATGTGCTTGCAGTTGGATCAACCTATGGCAGATCCACAACCACAACCCCCCACCGGTCCTCCTCAGACACACATTCGTATTGAGCCATCGGTAAGTTTGGTTATAACGATTTATGTTCAAAGTTTCCACATATGTTGATGTAGTAACAAAGTCACTTATGTCATTGCAGTTCACGGAGGCGACGTCCAGTCCGCAACCAGCGATGGCTTCGGATCCGATTCAACCGCATACTGCCAATGAGCCGTCGGTAAGGATATTAAAGTTGTTATATTGGTTTAGGACGCGTTTCCTATATGAGTATTGAATAACACCACTAATATATATGTTATTGCAGTTGACCCAGTCGACAAGAGTCAATGACGGCATAAACACCAAACGTCAGCTCCGACGGATCATGCGTGAAATGTCGGAGCTGAAGGCATCAATTAAGTCCTTGACTTATGCGGTTGAAACGCTAGAGGACCGCATCGTTTCACGGGTTCTAGATGGGCTGAAATCACAGGTACGTTGCTCCTCATGCGCTTTAGGGTTTTTGCTATTTTAGGTTAATTCGCTATCGAATTTTCTCAGTTGTCTCGTTCTGTAGGCCGGTCCTTCATCCGACGATGCCGCTGCGGGTCACGATGATCAGGATGATGGGCAGCATGAGGAGCATGGTGTCAGCCTTCAATCAGAAGATGCTGAAGGAGCCGAGGTTGGTGAGGCCGATCCGGTTGTGGATACTTTCGCCGGACAGGAGGGAGACCTTCAGTTAGTTGTGTCAGCCGTAGAGCATCTTCCTCCGTCCTTGGCGATCGTCGCGCTTCCAGCAGAAGGATCGAGCCAGCTTGCTCATAGCACTTCCAAAGCCACCAGTTCACCACTATCCTCCGATTACCATCATCGTGTAGCAGCAATTGCCGACCCTACTGAGCGGGCACGGGTGATAATGGCGAGCAAATACGTTTCAAGCCCGTATGTCGACCCCTCATTGACCCGTCGGGCGATGAAGGACACGATGATGGAATCGTACGAAGCCTTCAAGAAGGACCAGTCCGCGAGGTCAGCTTGTAAATATCGATTCATTGTTGTTTTCTATAGAAACATTCATCCACCATCGCTTATCAAATTCATTTTGTGACATATGCAGGCGTAATGTCGGAATCTTAGGGGATCAAGGTGTTGACTTCTTCACATCGTTAGAGGATCCCCAAGAAGAAATGACGAGTGAACACATCGACGCATGCCTCAGCGTGTTGTGTAAGCGGGCGACAGGCCCAAAATCGAAGCATTACACTGCCCGTGCATGCGTGGTTGACATGATATTCTTTGTAAGTTTTTTGCAAAAAATTTCAATTTTTTCTAAGCTTTTCAGTGCATTAAGTCTAAACCAATGCAATTTTCTTTTTCCAGGACACCATCCATATGCTGCACTTGGCATATCAAACCGAAGATGCCCGGTCGAGCATGCAAATTCCGGATGATTTACGGGGGTATGTGGAGGGTGAAAGGCCGACATACGGCAAGAAATGGGAAGAGGTCGATTTCATCCTCGCTCCTTGCAATGTGAGTGGGCATTGGGTGGTGCCAAAGATCGATTTGGGAAAGTGGAAGATCAAGGTGGTAGACTCCGCAACAACTTCGGCAGCGAAGGATAACGGAGTACGTGCGGAGCAGATGAAGCCACTTACGACAATTTTGCCAATCATCTGCCACCAAGCCGGGTATTTCAATAAAACACGTCGGAGGAGACGGGATTTGAAGCCGATGCCATTGGAAATATCTTTGCCCAGCCCTTCAGCGCATCGGCAGGAGGATAGTGTCAGCTGCGGCATGTTCATGGTAAGCTACATTGACGCAATGTTGCAATCGGAGCCGATAAGAGTTAAGCAGAATATGATTGCAAAATTGCGTATCCAATATGCGCACGAAATTTTTACCAACAGCTGTGAGAGCGAACCATGAACATATCGGCAGTTAGTTGTACAATTGTTTTTCTGCCAAATACAATTTAGAGATAAATTTTTTGTTGTATACACAATCATAGGAAATAGAATCATTTTTTTATTACTCACTTCATTATATTTGTACACAGAATAAAATTTGTTTGTATAGACAATTAATTTTATACAATACATTATATTTGTTAAGTAATTTTGTATCCTTATATTATATTTTTTTGTATCGCAATTTAGTCATAAGTCAGCGTCTGACAACATTCACGATATGCTGGCGTGTCACAAAAATCTCTGCATGGCGTCTGGCGTGTCACACCCAGCATGCATGCAGGTGGCGTGTCACCCCCAATATCTGCATGCACTTGGCGTGTCACAAGCAAGTCCATGTGCACCTGGCGTGTCACAAAAATCTCTGCATGGCGTCTGGCGTGTCACACCCAGCATGCATGCAGGTGGCGTGTCACCCCCAATATCTGCATGCACTTGGCGTGTCACAAGCAAGTCCATGTGCACCTGGCGTGTCACAAAAATCTCTGCATGGCGTCTGGCGTGTCACACCCAGCATGCATGCAGGTGGCGTGTCACCCCCAATATCTGCATGCAATTGGCGTGTCACAAGCAAGTCCATGTGCACCTGGCGTGTCACAAAAATCTCTGCATAGAGTCGGCGTGTCACCAACATGTCTGCATGCACTTGGCGTGTCAGCAGCACGAAAAGGATGCCGTGTCACTGCTTCCTTCAATGGAGTGTCACCGACTCTGCACCTTGACTTCTCACATTTTTACCCAATCACAAACTCTAAACCGAAGCGGACAATTGATGTAGTTTTGCAACGTCGTTTGTAAAATGAGACAAATTTCCTTAGGTATATTGAAGCGATTTGCTTTAAGCAATAATGTAACGAATGCATTGGCTTTACAATTGTTGAAATGTTGAGTAACATTGTTGATTTTTTATTTATTTATATATGCTGTCCAAAGAGTAGACAATAAACATTCCATACTATACCACCATGCATGGTGCGGCTAAAGTCAATTATTGACAACTTCTATGCCTAGGCAATGCTATTATTATACACTGGTTTATAGCAAATATCATTATTCAATGCAAATGTCAATGTCCAAGATCGAAACAGATCGAAACAGTTCGAATCAAACCCTAACAAAGAACAGATAAATCGCAGTTAGTTAGGCCCCGATAATATGTCTTCGACCACAACACACACTTCGTTTTCAGACATTGTATTTCGGATTGGACAGTTGTTGTGTATATGACCGGTTTCTCTGCAAATTAAATACGTTTTCGGTCGGCGCACTCGTCGGGGCGTTGATTGACTTCGAGATGGTGCCGGATTTGTTGATGGATTTGCAAATGGAGATGGGCAATTCTGTCTGTTGTGCCCGTACATCTTGCATTGCGAACATCTCCGTGCTCGACTGCCTTCGCCAGCGGATGGAATCCTTTTCCTCCTAGGTCTTCCTGCTTGGCCTCGCCAAGGTGGTGGGAAGACAACAATTTGTTTCACATGCGGGGGGATGTCCCATTCACTAGGATGCCCTACTGGGCGGATGGACCCCGCATAACCCTCCACCCAAACGGTTGTCTTGTAGTAATCGGCGCAGAAATCAAAGGCTTCACGTTTGCATTTACTGAAAAATACAATGAACCCAATATTCAAGCAGAATATAATGCTATGTTATGTCAAATTAAGGATCAAATAAGAAATAAAGAAAATATAAGCTGACCTTATTGCTGCAATGGCATGGCTGCATGGCAGCAAATCTGTTTGGAACTCACAGCATGAACACGTCTTCGTGGACAGGTTAACAAGTCCGTCCATCTTCCCGTCTTTAACCTCAAACTCCACTCGATTGATAGGCTTCACTACAAAGCGATGTGCATCATTGAAGCGTTTGCTCAATTGCCTAGCAACCCAAGGGCTGAGGGGTGTGGTCACCTTGACAGCCTCCTCGTACCGATCATGGAACCAACGCTGGAACATGTCTCGTATGAACTCGACCAAAACAGTGATTGGCATTTGTCTGGCATGCTTTAAGCAGGAGTTAACACATTCGGCAATGTTCGAGGTCATCATTTGGTATCTCCTTGTCGGTGAACATGCCCGTGCCCATCTCTCAGGGCCTATTCTCAAAAGATCAGCATAGGCTCCCGCATAAATCTGATTGAGCTGGTTCATATGTCTGTTGAATTCAGAAACCTTATAGCAATCTCGAGCAAGGGTGAAAAGCATACAAATGTCATCACGCTTGAACTTGTTTTTAAAGTTTTTCTTCAAATGGTAACCGCATAAACCGTGGTGCGCTTCTGGGTATGCATTTTGGATTGCTTTCTTAATGCCGAGATGCTGATCAGAAATGAACATAGTGTTTTCGGGACAACCAACCGCATCACGTAGCTTGATGAGAAACCACGTCCACGAGTGTTCGTCCTCAACATGGCCGATGCCAAACGCAACTGGATATACACACTCGTTCGCGTCTTTGCATACAGCAACAAACAGAACACCCTTGAACCTGCCTTTCAGATGTGTTGCATCAATTGCAACCGTAGGACGCATTACTTCCCTAAACCCCCGAATACAAGCCCCGTATGACCAGAAACAATATTTGAATCTTTCAACCTCGTCAGTAGCCACTGCTGTGACTGTGCCAGGATTTTCTCGTTCCAACATATAAAAATATGAGGGTAGTAGTTGAAATGACTCCTCCGGGGGACCGAAAACAAGCGTCTCCGCATACTCCTTTGCTTGCCAAGCCTTACCATACAAGCATTCCAATCCCCACTGAACCCTCATCTCACCAATTATGTCCTTAGGTCTCAACGCTACTCCATTAGCCCGAAGCTTGGGTGCCATAAGTTCACCAATTATCTTGGCACTCGCAGATGGAAATCGCCCTTGCAACCCATCAACAGTACATGTGTGTACTTTGTGGAACTTTCGAACTTCCCAATACCCTCCTCCGTCACGTAATTTCCTTGAACGGACACTGAACTTGCATGCCTTGTCTTTGCAACCAACCTCGTAACGACTTTTGCATGACCTTTTCACTCTTATCCCAAACTGCTCTTTTAGAGCCAACATGTTCAGAGCTCGTTTCAACTCTGCCTTCGAGGAAAACATTCTTCCTTTGTATAAACGATCATTGGGACATGTCGACTCCTCAGTGCTAATTGTTTGGAAGGAGAACCTTTCTGCACCTGTAATTCGCCACGTAGAAGATATCCCTTCATTTCGCCTTTCTTGATAACTATCATCGAGCATTGTATCAATGGAACGATTCCCATCCTCACCAACGATGGGGTTATTGTATATGGGATCATCACACTGAATATTTCCTACGTCAAAACCTTCAACATTATTGCAAATTGGAATGTCACTGTCATAAAGGCAGTCATTGTCTGAAATGTCATGATCCCATTCGTCAAGCCCATCACTCGAACTCTCATCAAATCTATCTTCACTGCCAGCAAACAAATCCTCATTTCCCTCATAACATGCAGCATTGTCCTCCAGCGTCGCAGTGTTAACATCCAACGCCACAGTGTTGTACTCACATGTCGTATTATCATTTAAAATTGGAATTACACACTCTACCGTTTCACCCGATCGATGCATTCTTTTAGCAGCAGACCCTAATTGGTTTGATGCACCTCCCGATCGGAATTGTCCACCCAACTCTTCTATCAATGTCCTTTGGTTACCGGGTTGTACGAACTCCTGAGGATACCTCAATTGCGGGTTGCGGACCGAATGCTCTGGCATTTGTGAAGCATTGTAAATCTGATTCTGATTGAGCTGATTACCATGTTTTTCAGCTTCTTCATGTGACATAACATTTGTTTCGGGTCTCTTAGTGCTGACATACACAGCCGGAACATTCCTCTGTTCTAGCAGAATTAATGCAACATCCTCATCATCCTTGATAATTGGCCGTGATAGCTCCCCGGGTGTACTGATCAATGCATGCAACTCAATATCGTCAATTTCTGAGTTTACCCCAACAACATCTTCAACCAGCTTCATCAAGCCCGCAAACGACAAATCACTCCTAACCCCCCGCATTCGTGACTCACCACCCTTATATATGCCATCCACCCACTGACCACCGTGTCTTATCACAAGTCGCAGAATTGGAACCCCGCTGAAATTTTGAAAACAAAAATAATTAATTAATTTACTTAATTATTTAATTATTTACTTAATTACATGGTGGTGATAGGCGAAGTGCATGCATGCATGCTGGTGACACGCCAAGTGCAGACAGACATGCTGGTGACACGACAAGTGCATGCATGCATGCTGGTACGTCGATAAATGCATGCATGCATGCTGCTGACACGCCAAGTGCACATAGACATGCTGGTGACACGACAAGTGCGCATAGACATGCTGGTGACCCGACAAGTGCATGCAGACATGCTGGTGACACGCCAAGTGCACATAGACATGCTGGTGACACACCAAGTGCGCATAAACATGCTGGTGACACGACTTGTGCATGCAGACATGCTGGTGACACGCCAAGTGCACATAGACATGCTGGTGACACGACAAGTGCACATAGACATGCTGGTGACACGACAAGTGTATGCAGAGATGCTTGTGACACGCCAAGTGCACATAGACATGCTGGTAACAAATCTGTGCAATGTTTCTAATCCGTCTTCCGATTTACAAAGAAAGTTTCACAAATTTGTGTTGCAGCAACGAACCCAAAAACATACCTTGATGTCATCTCCGGAATGGGGTTTATTTTTCGAGGACAATATGGCCAAATGGCGAGAGATAGACCACGGCACGAAGACGATAGTGCTCAACAGAGAGTTGATAGAGCTCACACAGTTCAGAGAGCTGAGAGAGCTGAGAGAGCTGATGACGATGGTGCTGAACACAGAGTTGATACAGTTCAGAGAGCTGAGAGAGAGATGAACGAGCACAAACAACTGAGCATTTTTAATTTCTAATTTTTGGAAGATGGCGGGAGGCAGATATCGACAGCTTAATTTGCCACGGTGTTTTTTAAGGGCAGTTTCGTCTGATCATTCTTCTTTTTGACTAAAAACAGATAACTTTATTTTGGTGGTTACTTTTGAAATCACCTTACACGGAGGGTTATTTCTCACAATTTCCTCTATAATCTATTCATATTTTCAGCTTCTCTCCAGTTTCCAATGTCACCCATTTTTTAAATTTTAGGAAATGGTCAGCCTACTTCGAACCTTTCACTTGTGCTTTCTTCTTTATGTTGGGTTATTTTTGCTTTTATAAAATAAATGAAGTTGTTTTTGTATTTTTAACCTAATATGTCTATCCAATCAATGCCCACCGTTATTTTTACTTCTTTTTCAGCATGTTTGGTTGGAGAATAACTGAGTCAATAAATATTTGTTTTTTGGTTTCGTTGCCAAATGGTCCAAAAAATAACCATTCCTCTACAATCTCTATCCTCCAAAATCACCCAAAATAAAAAATTAGCTAATCCCAACCCCCATCTATTCCATAAGTGGGGAATAGCTTTTAAAATTAGTAAGATAAAAATACCCCTTATAAGTGAAAGTAAAAAAAATAAAATTAAAATAAAAGGTTTTAAGTTTTTAATTATATATTATAAAAATTTAATATTTTACATTTAAAAATTATTTAAAATTATTAATATTTTAATAATAAAATTTAAATTAAAAATAAAATATTAATATTTTAAAATGTTGTAGATTAAGTGATATATAAAATATTAATATTTAAAATTGTTAATATTTAAATATCAATTATTAATATTTTAAATATATTACAACTTATTAATATTTAAAAAATAAAATAAAATAAAAATAGATAATCATATATTATAATAAAAAGTTTGAGTATTTAATTATATATTATAAAAACAATATTTTAAATTTAAAATTATTAATATCTAAAAAATAAAATAAAATAAAAATAGGTTATCATATATTATAACAAAAAATTTAAGTTTTTAATTATATATTTTAAAATATTAATATTTACAATTTAATTAAAATATTAATATTTTAAATATTATTGATTACATTATAAAAACTATTAATATTTCAATGATCAATTATTACTATGTTAAAGAAATTATAAAAATTATTAATATTTAAAAAATAAAATAAGGGACGATTTTTTTTAGTTCTCAAAGAAAGAGTATTTTCAAAAATATCATTCTTTTTAATTTTAATTATTTTTAACCAAGAGAAAATTTTTTTAATAAAATTGCCCTTAATGAACCTTTTCAGTGCTCCCAAATTTTTTTTCCCGCCATTTGTCTGCTTTGCTCCCTATTCTACAGTGCTCTCCATTTTTCTCTCTTGTCATCCAACATTTTTTAATTTTACCACCATCACTATCTCACTATTTATCTTTCGTCATCTTGTCATATAATTAAAAAACATAATATGGAAGGTAAGAACATATTATTGGGTTTATTGATTTACATTCATAAAACTCTCTCTCTGTCTATCTCTCACCATTTCATCTTCGATTTATAAACCAAAAAGCGTAGCATGGTGAGTAACAACGCATTTTTGGATTTATGGGTGTTAAGTTTTTTCAGCGATTCAAGTTTGGTAAATTATATCTTAGCGTGTAACAAAATAATTCATACCTTGGTATGTAATATCAATAGGAAGAAAGAAGTTTTGATGTGTAATATATAGTGATGAAGTTTTGACCTTGACATATAGCATTTGGTGTTGAAGCTTTGTTCTTAGTATGTTACATATAATGCTGAATCTTTTTTATGATTACAAAAAATGTAACAAATAAAATAACTTAAAAGTTAATTATTCAAATTTGAGGATTTTGGATAATATCATTTTGTCCAAATCCATTTCATTCTATCCATTTTACTCAACAGAAATGTTGATGGTAAATAATTCTAAGAATTTATATTTTATTGAAATATAAAAATAGAAACCAAATTACATTTAAAAAGTATTGTTCTAACATGTCAACTTCAAAAATATATTATTACAATTGAAAAAAAAATTGATACAACTGCTAAGTTTTTACTAATTTGTTTTATAAAAAATCTACCTTTATATGCTTCTTATACATTCAGTGCTCATGCGTGTCTAAATTTCTATGCTTGTGGAATTCAATTTGCTGAGCTCCATGAGATCAAGGGAGTGCATCTGCTTGTAGAAAATCTGGAGTTAATCTTAAGATTTCTACTTTTTTGTCATGCTAAGATGCCAAGGTAAACCAATTTTATTTTCTTTTTCTCTCCTTGAGCAATTTCACTTCTTCCTTTATAGCTTCTTTGGTGCTAGTTTATTCTGCTTAAATGTCGTGTCAGTGGATTTAAAGGTTTTAATCTCATTGCATGTTTGTTTCATGCATATCCCTAAGTGAAAGAATATCTATAAACGTTTTACTATACTTTTACTCATTGGAATTAGGTAATATTGTTTAGTTACTTTAACTTGGTAGGTTGATTTGATTTTCTTTTAAGCTTATGAGAGGGGTTAATTGCTGATCTTGGAAGTTGGAACCATGCAGGTCAGAGTTTTGCTTTTGGGGGCCATTAGAGCTGGGTTGGGGTTTGATTAATGCTTAAACTCAATCAAACAAATTGTTTGTTCATACTGCCCTGATTCCAGTGCCAAGAATATCTCAAAGGCGACTACCATCAAAACAGGAATTGCCTTGGGATTTTGTTTACATTGAAGTATTCATTAGAGTTCCCTAGTCAAAAGGAGATACCTAAGGAATTGCCTCCAACGTAGCACTATACGTGTCAATAAATGAATTGGTTTTAGAATCTATAAATTTGAGACATCGTTGATGGTGTGCAGCACCAACCTCTGATTTCTATATTTTCTACATTCTGCAGTTTTTAGATTCCAAACAATTTAAAGATCAAATATGGCTGACAACTCCCAGAGCATGAGCTACAAAGCTGGTGAGGCCAAGGGCCAGGCTCAGGTAAACCTAGCTTTCTTGTTTCTGCTAAGTTTTGTTGAACCCGGAAATTGGTACAACGCTACATTTCGTTTTCATGTTAATTTCAGGAAAAGACTAGCAACCTGATGGACAAGGCCGCCGATGCTGCCCAATCTGCTAAGGAATCAATGCAAGAGGTTCGAAACAAAAAAATCAACTCCAAATCATGAAATTACTTATACTAATTAGACAATTAACCCAAGTGAAGTAGCTAGTTTCCTTTGGTTTTCTTTGAGACTATAGCAATATGTAAATCTGTTGTTATTAACAGACTGGGCAGAAGATGATGGAGAAGGCACATGGAGCTAAAGAGGCTGTGAAGGATGCAACTGGCATGAATAAATGAAAGCTGAAAAAGACCCTGTCTATCCTATTTCATTTAGATGTTTTAATTCCATGTTCAAATTAGTGTTCTTTTGGAGCATTTAATAAAATGCTGTTTTAGTGTTTTTTTCCTACGAAAAAAGAAGAAAGGCTGCTCTTACATGTAGTTGTCAGCAGTTGCTCTTCCAGTTATTTCCTTTAATGCAATTCGGATATTGTTTTTCCATTCTTAATATTGTTATTCAACTAGTTTATATGATGCACGATTTAATTTCTTTATAAAATTGTTCAATCAATATTTTTCTTTATAGTGCATCAATGACACAACACAGTGTGGTATTGTTCTCCTATCAAAAACAATGATAAAATGCTATAATATACATCTTTATCTTAGTATAATCATTGGTGGGATTGTGTTGTTTTCTATTTTTTTAATGCGAGTTTGGAAAATAGTTGTCCAAGTGCTGGGTTTGCAGGCCGAAGCTTCCAATCCTGTAGGATAATTTGGGTGGGCTTGGAAACATTTATGTCCTAGGCCTGTTCACGGCATGATAAGACCCTCAACTATCTCCTTCCTGTGATTATTTGAAGCCCTGCTATTCAATACCTGATCTTAAAATCTATTCCATACCAAGGGTCAGAGATTAAAAAGCTCTGGTACCTCTTATGGTGGCTTGATCTTCAGCAACTGGACCTATTTATAATTTCTAAGCAGCAACTCTTGGCTATGACGCATGTATTCTATGTAAGAGTTTAGGTAACAATCTTTAGCCCCAAAAACAAAAAAAGAAGGAAAGAAAAGGAAAGGAGTTTGGTACCAATATAGCTAACATAGGCAAGAGCACTGCTGTTAATTTGTTGAGAGTCTCTTTGACTGGCCGTTGTTTCTTGTCATGCTCAAACTTTTTCCAGGGACAACTTACCGTCGTTGAATTGCATCTTGAAGGACGGTTATGTTACTATGAACATGCTTTTCTTCATTTGAAAGTAAAGTTACAAGTTCACTGTTACCTTTGCAAGAAAGGTCATGTAATCGTGTCTTTTAATTAATTCGCAAGATTTGTGTGAACTTTTTATCTGTTTATTCATGAAACAATGGGCGGAATCTTGCAGTTGTTTTTGGTTGGATTGTCAAATTCAGAATGGTCTTTATGCTTCTGATACATTTAGCTACACACCAGCAGACTGCAAATAGTTAGTTTGATACGAATTCAACATCAAGCCATAGTGGTGTCATGAGAATTTACATTTTGCCAATGGAAGCAACCAAAATTTAGAACGACACGTGGTCTTGGAAACTACCTGTTTTTTTTTTTGAATTATTGAGTTTGGGGACCTGAGCAAGAACTTTTGTTTTTATGCATAAATTCGTTTTCCGGATTAGAGTTGGTTTGCACATTATGTTTCTGCAATGGTTAAAAAACTGCAGGCTTTTTAGCAGAATGCCTTTAGAAAGAGGGAGAAAAGAAAAAAAAAACATATACAATTTCGTATTTGCGTGCGATTCTGAAGTTACCCATGCAGGCCCAAACTATGAAAGTCCCTGATTCCTTTGGCTATCCATTACTCTTTTCAGGATGCTCTAGAGAGACAAAGTGAACATTTCCTGGGGAAGCAAGAAGCCAAACCCATAATTATGCTAACAAATTGCAATCCTGGAGGCTGATTTGAATTCCAGAGACTTGATATTGTTCAAGATAACCTTCTGTGAAAAGTTTCCCAGTGTAAGGTTGCCATGGTTGTATTGTCTCAGCATTTCCATGGAAATTAATTAAAAATTAATGCCACAGCTTTGTTCAGCCAAAGAATGGGTCACCAATCTGATAAGCAGATCAAGTGAATAAGACTTGTGAACGAGCAAAACGCGGTGAGCGTGACTGAACATGACATATGAAATACGTTTGTTTGCCATCCTTTTGGCCCTGTTTTAATCTCCATTTCAAATTTCTTAATCTGACAACAAAAGCAAGTCCCTGCTAGCCTTGTGTTTTCTGGAATGGAGAGTGAGGACCAACCGGGACAATCTATGTTCTTACAACAATTACGACAAAATTGCCATTATGTTTTGATGATTAGTAGCTATTACTCCTACAAAACTGCCACTCTGTTGAAGCTGCAACTGAACAAGGCAGAGGGGACCACGAATGGAAAACTGCAGCCATTTTTGGGTCCTAGACTGCGCCCACATCAAACATCCATTTGTGGCTACCAATTGGTTTTTCCTTACCACGTTAATAATATATCTTAAAAAGAGAATTGGAATTTGTAAGATAAATGAGGGTTATCTCTTACTATTTAACTTATATCTTTATGTACCAATAAAGGAAAAATAAAGTTTTTGAGTATCATGTCGATCATTCTTTAATTAGGTTCAAGAATCGAATTAAAAATTGGTCAAGTAATTCAGCTTGATCTTGGTTTTTGTTATAGAAAAATTATACTATTCTACGTTGGACTTTGTTATTAAAAAACTATACTAGTCTAACTGAATTGGATTAAGATTACTCTTAACTTCAATGTTTATTTCATCTGGGGTGCTTAACACTTCTTGGGTTGCTTTAAGAGCTCAAAGCCTCTCTCGATGCGACGCAGCTGCTTGTTCTATCGATTCCTCTTCCGTAGCCATGAAAGATAGCTCGCTGCATTAACTGTTTAAGAAGAATAAAAAGAAGGGTGTTGAAATGACTTGAATTAAGTTTTTGAATATAATTTAAGTGAGTTAGTTCTATCAGAAATTTGCTCTTAACGACTTCAATTGCAATTTTGTCTTCTCGGATGGTTTAAGAAATCTGATAGTTATAAACCCTAATAGATTAGATTGTTCAGAAATTATCTTCTTTTAATTTTTTTTTCAAATTCCTAAATCAACGTTTGTAAAACATCTGATGAGTTTGGTTTAGGTAATTGCTTTTTTTAGAATTCTTACAAATTGAGTTGATGATTTTAGGTCAATTTTATAATTATTTATATACTTTTACCATTTCTAATAGAATTGATAAATAAAATAAAAAATAAATATATGTCTTGCTTAAAAAAGGTTAAGTTTTGGCCTTTGAGTCATTTCGATTGAAGTAATGGTTAGGTTTGAGTCAATTTTAATTTCAATTATTTAAGATTTGATTTCGTATAATTTCAAGTTGTGATTATTGACTTTTTCAATCAAATCAGTTAGGTTGGATTTGGATTGAGTAGATTAATGGTTTCTTTCGGATTCATGATAGCTTTATCAACTCCTAATTAGTTTTTACTCTTATAAATTACTTACCTTTTGCTTCTAAAAGAGAAACAAAATGCACATTAGGTTAAAAAGATAAATAATTTTATTGAAGACTTATATCTAAGTTTTTAGGTAACAAAATGTTTGATTTTACTATAATAGTAGATTACTTATGTTATAATTAGTGTTGCATTTTAATTATTTATTTATTTTTAAATACACTAATATGAAATCACTTTGACTTTCTGCTTCCTATAGAAAGATTTTATTCAAAAAATAATAATAAAACTAATAATCCATACTAAATAACCAAGTTATGAAAATTCAAGAGTAAAATATATTTTGATCACTTAACTTTTCAATGTTTTTTCTTTTGATCAACTAATTTTGGAAAATAACATTTTGATCAAAGTACATGTGTCCATATCTGCATGGTAAGAAAAAATTTAAAAAGAGAAATTTAAAAAAAGCAATTAAAACTTTTATAAATAATTTTTTTTCTTTTCACGTCAATGTCCACGTAACTAAACAACTGACGTGAGTGGTGATGTAAAATGTGACGTGAGAGATTTATTATAACGATTAAATGACTTAAACAATAATATTTATAAATTTGAATGATTAATATGTTTATTATATTTTTTTAAATTTATTGATCAAAACAACTAATCAAATATGCTGTTATACGAGATAATGTGAGATTAACAAAGAAAGCCTCTAAAATTGAAAAGAACCCCTTCCTTTCATTTCTCAAGCATTCTTAGCAATTTATGAACATGAAAAAAAAAAAAAAAGAATTGCTACGACATAGACTTAGTCTATGTAAAGGTGTGAACTTTTACTTTAACATTGAATTCTTAAGAGTTAACTACTGTTTGATGCACGGGCTTTTGCACTGTCCTCGAAGTTTAAGCAAACCCAAAAATCCCGCAAGAACTTTACAAAAATGTGGTTAAACAAACCTCATATCGTGGGAGGCAAATTTTCCACTGATGACAAAAGGAAGTAGAGGGGATAAGATTGGGGAGGAAAAAGAAGAAAGGAAAAGTTATGATAGTGTAGCTGTTAAAATGATGTAAAAGATGAATGCAAGGACCAAAGGTCAAATAATTTTGTAGGAAGACAGGAAGGAGTGCGGGGTCACAGTAAGGTCTTGGGTCATTGGAGGGGAGGGGAGGGGAGGGGCCTAAGCTTAGCCGTTCTGGTCCATCACAAAGTTGGAAACATGGGACCCTTCTGTTCCCTCAAACAAACGCTTTCTCCAAGCCCATGTTGGCACAATCACTGTCTTTAATCTCATGGACACCATTGAGATCAACTTTTACTTTCCTGTCAATGACAAATCTTTGTCATGTCGAAGGGCTCACAGGTCACAATCTAATGCCACTAACATTATTTTCTTTTGATTTCTTTCTTTCTTTCTTTCTTTTTTAATAATTTAGAGAAGAAATAACAATCAATGTGCTTTGGTTTACAATGATTACCATTCACAAGATAAGGAACCTTTTTTTGATGATAGAGAAACCAAGTATCTCAAGAAGCATTCGTTGCTAGCTAGGTATCAGCTACCTTTAAGCCTCCTTATGATTTCAAAAATTTTCTGCTGCCAAGTTTATTATTTGAATCGTCTAGTTTAAAACATTATTTCTACTATATCTTTTGGGTTGATTTCATAGAATTAAATGCCCGTTTGGTTTAATTTATATTTAACTTATCTATTGCTTAAAAGTAGAAATTGAGCCAAACACGATTTTATAAAAACACTATTAAAAAAATAATTTTTTTAAAAAGAATAAAATCTAAAAAAAAAACTTTAAAAAAACTTTAATTAAGAGCTTTTTTTAAAAAAAAAAACACGCTAGCTTATTAGGAGAGTTTTTTTTCCCAAAAAATCCTCTCCTCTCTGCCTATTGATCTCCCTCTTCTCTTTACCTATTGATCTCCCTCTCCTCTCTGTCTATTGATTTTCCTCTCCTTTCTCCCTATTGATCTTCCTTTCCTTTCTCTCTATTGATCTTTCTCTCTTTTCTCCTTTTCTGCAAATCAGGGTTTTTTTTATTCTTACAAAAATTAAGAGGAACGAAAATCAAAAGATCATAATTGCAATAACGGCACTTCCGTTGAAGAAATGAGTTCATATACTTCTAAAAATCATTAATTTATGAGTTATTTATAAATTATATGTTACCTATGAATTATTTGTGAAATTCTTTTTTTATGATTTATTATTAATTATAAACTTTATGTTATATAAAAATACTTTTTATATTTTCAAAATTTTATTTTAAATAGATAAAAAATAAATTTAACTTTTTCTATTTTGAATAAAAAAATTCATGATTAATAAAAAGTTATTTATTAAATACCCTTTATGGTAATTTTAATTAAAATTAAAATTTATATAAATTGTTTTGCCAAACAGCTTATCTATAAAAAAGAGCTTATAAAAAGTAAATTTACTAAACAGTTTTAACTTAATTTTAAAAACTATTATTTTTTATAATAACTTTTAAATTAAAAAAAGGTCAGACTAAACATGCTCTAAGCATGGTCTGCTCTACACCTTGATTAAGTCTGCATCGAAGAAGAAACCAAGAGGCCATGGATAAGCTATGATCCAAGTCCAACAACCTTTTCTTCTCCCTTTGTACCCTCCAATAAATTAATTTCTTTGGAGTGTACTTCACTAAGATTATTTACAACAGTTAATTACCAGTAAATTGTAAATTTTATGCATTTGAAAACAGTTGTGATAGCACATTAAACACCATTACTATTAGTTTAGAAAAGTTCTAGTATTAGATATGAATCGATCGATGGCCTCCCCAACCCCAACCCTTCCTTTTTTCTTCTTTTTAGAACAAAATAAAAATTGGAATCTATCTTTTGAATAAAGTGTTAATTCATTCAAAACTTTAATGGAGGGACTGTTGCTCTCCACTTACAGCCAACCCAAATGATGCCCATTGTCCCCTAGAAAGCATTCCCAAAAACCGCCATACCATTATTACTATTATCATGACGAATGTCCAAAGATTATTAAGAGGTTTAATTACTTAACATTTTGATTTCGCTAATTAAAGAATTAATTATCCCTTCAATGATCTAATGAGGTTTATGATCTGCAGCCATTGGATCCCTCGGTGCAACATGATTGCATCGTGTAGTAGTGCTTCATGATGAAGTGGCTCACTTCTCAAAAAGAAGAAGAAGAAGAAGAAAAATCTTCATTATGGAATTTGATAATGGAGGCAAATGTTAAAAGAGTTGCCGTAAAAGTACAAAATATTGGAGTGGAGGGAAGACCAGCAGAGTGGGGTTGAGTTATGGAGACAAATGGGGTCTCCAGGAGTGCCTGAGCAAAGCTATTGGAAGGCCTGTCAAGGCTACTTTTGTTCAGGCAAATATCATGTGATTTTGTACTTCAAATGTTCAAAGGGGAGAGGGTAGAAGTTAAAGTGGAGCTGCCCTTCCCTCTATTCAAACCCCTCGATCGAAATAGTTGAAGAGTAATTATTTGCTACTCATTTGGGGAATATACCTGGTGACATTGTCCATAAAACTCATGGTCCACCAATGCTTAAGACTCTCTCGGTTTCTAACTCTCGTTGACCTTCTCTTTGCTTCTCATATATTTTTTTGGCGTATATGGTTTTAGATTAAATAATAAGAAATAATTATCTCTGATCATCTTATAGATCTCACTCTCTCTTGTTAATATTAATTTGAATCCAAACCTTTCAAATTGGAGTATTAAATTTTTGCATAGTTGTCCCCTTAGAGATCTTATCTTTCCACTCTATGCTCTAATTGTTTGTAGGATCACCACCTTATGAAAAAATAACTTTTTAATTTTTTGTTTTTAAAAATTACCTTAATTGTTTAAATTCAATAAGGTGATTTTTTTAAAATTATTTACTTAAAAAATTAGTTAATGTCAATTTTAGAAGCTTCTCAGCAACTTCTACCTCAATTTAGATGCTTTAGTCATATATCAATAATCAATGTCAAGAACCAATAGGTTTCCGGAAACCACAAACCTATCAAGCAACAAATCATCTAGTTTTAGGCCTTTAATATATTTTTCCCCTATAAAATTAGTTAATTAGCATATTAAATTTCGACTTAATGACTCCAATATCTTTTGTCAAAGAGGTAACAAATATTGTTTCAAAATATCAAAAAAAAAAAAAGCAAAAAGAAAATGAAACTAGATACGGATCATTTGCTTTGAGGATACATAAGATTAATATTATAATAAATGTATCGATAGATTCAAACAAAAATTATGTATCAATATCCAAGATTAAATATTAATTAGTAATAATTAACTACTACTAAAAAGGGTTTACTTCAAATAGGGTTTCGTAAACTATTAATATAAAAAAATGTGTTCTTGAGCATATTTCATTCATTAATTTCGCATGATTTCCTATTCAAAAAATTTAATCAAATTTCCTCTTCTTACAAAAAAAAAAAGGTAATAAAGAGTCAGATATAATTTTGTCATTTTCAATAAAAAAAAAATAAGGGACAGGTTTGGTGCCTCTTGAATAACAATTGACTGGTAATTATCACGCAAAATGGTAATTATATATAATGCTCATCGCATGCCCTTAATTGACGAAAATGCTTGCTTGTGATGTTAAAAGTCCTTTTCTTCTTTTGGAACTGAAATTGGGCATTGGGTAGGGCAATATGTTTAACTAGCTGACAGCATTCTCTAACAAGAGGCCATGTATCATGTGGGAACATCCAATGCCCCCCACAAGTACCTTAAAATTTATTGAAAAATTACATCCCCCACATCCAGCCTTGTTACTCTATGATTTGCCACTTCTCATAGACAAAATAGGAGAGAAGACAAAGCATTGAAGACAAACCAAGGGTTAAAACTTTATCTTTGGATTATATTGGATTCAAAATCTGAGGGTTATGGTCCTGATGAACCCAGCATCTGCCATTGGGAATATGGCTTGTTTTGTGGGGATTGAGACTCTGATAGGTGATACAAAGGAAAGAGACAATTATATATATATATACGCGTCTTGATGCTTCCTTGTGGTTTCGGCCCTTAATCTCTGGACATTCTTGTCATTTTGCCATATAAAATGTTTGCTCTTCCGTTTCTCTCGTTGCTGATGTTTGTCTCCATTTTTCTTTCTTATCGTTTCGTGCATGATTGGCCATTTTTTTCAGGATTGGAGTTCTTCTTCCCCCGTCTCTATCCATTGGCCTATGTTGTTTTTCTGGAGGCAGGTTTATCTCAGCTTGCTTACACAGGATCTCATTCAAGGCTTTATTAGTGGGTGTTGTCAATCAAGCATGTTAATCATGGATGAAGCGTGTGACACAAGTATAATATATGGTCTAAATCTATTCGTTAGTCATATGACATAACCACCTCACATTATTAAGGATTATAAGATTAAAATATTAATATATGAGGATTTAATGATCAATATCATGTAAATTTTCTATTATTAGGTAATATATTTAATCAAAAAATTAAATTAAAAAAAAAAAGAAAGAGGTGCATATAATTTTTGTTGTTTTGTTTTTGGAGTTGCCCCGCTAATAATTCTAATCAAACCCGGTCTGGCACGGTCCGGTTTCTTTCTCATGAACCAATAATAAATAACGTCATAGGTTTTGTCATTTTTACATTTTTCTTTTTTTTGGGTAAATTTGTTCTCCACGAGCCAATCAGGTTAGTGTCTCTAACAACTAAGAACAAGACAAAACCTCCGTAAATCAGTACTGAAATTATAAAAATAAGCTTTATTTGGTCCATTAACCTTTTGTGAAATAAATAATAAATATAATAATAACAGGCGTTAAACTGGAATGTCATCAATTACATGCATTTTATTTATCTATTTTCATTTTTTAAATATTTCTAAAACTATATGTTTTTTAATACTTGATACTTTTACCCTTTTTTCTCTTTTAATATTATTTTCATATTTTTTGTTTTTTAATATTAAAAATTATGAAACATTAAAAAAATGTAAATATTTACGATAAAATATAATAAGTAAAATAAAAAATTACTTAATTTTGTGAAAATCAAACAATTTAAAAAAGAGAGAGCAGGTATTTTAATATTTAAAGTTACTGTATATTTATATATAACCATTCCCTTTTTACAAAATAAGAGGAGAAGAGTATGCACGCGCCATGACAGCGTCTGAAAATCTACAATAATGCATGATCAAATAATTTAGTGGAGGGGGTGGCAGCTTTTGCTTTTGAAAGCATAGCTCTTTTTTACAAGTGTCTGAGGGAATGACTGTCTTCTGGGGGTAAAGAGGAAAAGCAAGAGCGTGTGTTTGTTAGCTGACGTTGGATTTGTTGGAATCTTCAATAAAGCAAAAAAGAAAGCATACACAAAAACCCAACATTTTAACCCTTGATTTACAGCCCAAAAGTGAGTAGATTTTGGCATAAATTATTGACCATTTTGAGATTATAATGAAGTAGAGAATCAGATATACTAATGTGGGGTTCATATGAAAATACAAATGGTTGGGTGACCAAATCCCTCTGTCATCATCAATCTCGAGCCACCCATCTGCCACCCTCTTGAGATCCTCACATTCTCAATGCAATCCATTAACCAAAAACAACTAGCTTATAAAAACTGAATTAAAAAATATGGGGAAAAAAAATGGGTTTTGGGACTTTTACTGAATGGCCAAACTCAGGGAATGTTGGATTCTCCATTGTCCCAAGCAAAAGACAAGTACATATACTTCTCTTCTTCCCAATGCATACTCTCTCTCTCTGTCCATTTTGTGCTGCTTCAGTTCAGTATCTGCTATATGCAATCTATAATGCCCTTTCAAGTGTCCACACACATATGCATATGATGTATAAAATAAAGTAAATAACTAAGTTTGAAAATTTCAAAGGAGATGTAAAATAATTAAAACAATTTCATGTTTTGTGGCACTCTTTTTAATACTTTATGTTCAATACCTTTTGTAGGCAAAGAATGTGATTAGTATAACTTATGTTGAATACTTTTGTAGGCAAACAATGTAATTAATATAACAAGGGAATTTCCTAATTTGACCTTGTTCTTGGAATATAAAACTTGGATTTGGTTAGTTTTGTTCTTTTTAGATTGTGGGCATTATATATTCTTTTCCTTGCAACTCTCCTGACCCAGTGACAGGCATGCTAGTTCACTTTATACTACCAATAAATCTGTGATTTCTTTTTCTTTTCCTCTCATTTTTTTTCCTTGGTGCCTGACACAAGATTTTTAGTGAATGGATTTCTGGCATGGAAAGGAGGGAGTGGGTTCTGGTCTCAGGATTACCTTAAACAAGAGAGCCTCATTTCAAAGTTGTTTTTTCTGATAACTATCACTGAACACAAGCTTAGATTTGGCGACTGGCTGCCTCTTGTTCTTGTGATTTCTAGCTCAATGGCAATGAAAAAGAGAGAAATTGTATTTTGTTTTATGGCTTTCTTATGGTTTTGGGCTCCAACAGATGGATTACTTTCTCCCAAAGGTGTAAACTATGAAGGTAAACAGCAAAGTTCCATTTTCTTTCTTTGATCAACAAGAGTGTGTATTCATGTGAAGGGAGATCTCATAATATCAGTGTTTCCTTTTCAGTGCAAGCTTTAATGGCTATTAAGGCAGCTCTACATGATCCTCATGGTGTACTTGATAATTGGGATGCGGATGCTGTTGATCCATGTAGCTGGGCAATGGTGACTTGCTCACCTGAAAGCCTGGTCATTGGCCTGTAAGTCTTTTTATAACCTCAATTTTTTGGAGAAAATATGGAACATCTACAAGAGAAAGCAAAGCATTCATCATGAAGTGAGATTATTAAATAGATGAACGTCTTCTGAACTTGGTGGAAATGGTCTTGTTGCAGGGGCACTCCAAGCCAGAATTTATCTGGTACTTTATCTCCAAGCATAGGAAACTTGACAAATCTTCAGATTGTGTAAGTTTCAAACAGATGACTGCGGAAAAATCAAAGCGTTTTTCAAATCGAATGCATCTTTTTGTTCATGGTCTAATATGAATGCTCCTATGCACTAATTTTGCAGGCTCTTGCAGAATAACAACATAACAGGACCAATTCCTACAGAGCTGGGGAAGCTCTCAAAGATTCAAACACTTGATCTTTCTGATAATTTCTTCACTGGGGAAATTCCGACCTCTTTAGGCAACCTAAGGAGCCTCCAATACATGTAAGAACTGAAATCTGCGAAACAGAGCCTGAAAGCTCAAGGACTACCATGTCCATTATCTGCACTCATTTTGGTTTCAATTTTTAACATGAGGGCTTGCAAATGTTAATTTTAGGAGGCTAAACAACAACAGTCTCTCTGGAGAATGTCCTGTGTCTTTGGCCAACATGACCCAGCTTACCTTCCTGTAAGCCTCTTAATCTTTGTTTTCTCCCTTCCTCTTTTCCCTCCTCCTAGATCAATGATCTGTATCTGTGATTGAAATATGCTCCTATACATGGTTTTCTGATTCTTTTTTCTATTTTTATATCTTATATGTTTCAGTGACTTGTCCTACAATAATCTAAGTGGACCAGTACCCAGATTTGCCGCTAAAACATTCAGGTATATCCCCTATCCTCACCTCTAACTCTCAAGTCTGAGCAGAACATTATGTTGATAAACTTTGCTCCTCTACTATGTTATTGCAGCATAGTCGGGAATCCTTTAATCTGCGCAACAGGGTCTGAACCAGAATGCCATGGGATGACGCTGATGCCAATGTCCATGAACTTGAACAGCTCGCAAGGTATGGAATTTTAGAATTTCCAAAATTTTCTCAACTTTCTCAAATCTTACAGTGCTCAGAGAATATCAATTTTAAGCACTCTTGTGATTTATCTGACCTTGAACCCCTTTTGCTTCTCAAGCTGCCCTGCCTTCAGGCAGATCCAAAAGTCACAAAATAGCCATTGCGTTTGGCTCAAGCATCGGATGCGTCTCCCTGATGGTTCTTATACTAGGTCTCTTACTTTGGTGGAGACAAAGGCGGAATGAACAGATATTCTTTGATGTTAAAGGTTTGAGATAATTCGACTTACTGCAGAAGTCATCATTAGATATTTTAGCATCTTTGAGGTGTAAGAACTAACTAGTACTTGTAATTGCGTCTTGTCATTTCAAATTGCAGACCGACATCATGAGGAAGTTTCCCTTGGAAACTTGAGGAGGTTCCAATTCAGAGAACTTCAGATTGCAACACATAACTTCAGCAGCAAGAACATACTAGGAAAGGGAGGTTTTGGGAATGTGTACAAGGGAATATTGCAAGATGGAACAATTGTAGCTGTTAAGAGGCTTAAAGATGGTAATGCTGCAGGAGGAGAGATACAGTTCCAGACTGAAGTTGAGATGATCAGCCTGGCAGTGCACCGGAACCTTCTCCGGCTTTACGGATTTTGTATAACACCCACAGAGAAACTTCTTGTTTACCCATATATGTCTAATGGCAGTGTTGCCTCTCGTCTCAAAGGTAAAATACAAAGAGTTTGCTGGATAATATAGCCATAATTTTGTCATGCTATATTTGAGTAGGTGAATCAAACCTGAATTTTTCTTGCGACAGGAAAACCGGTCTTGGACTGGGTCACCAGAAAGAGAATTGCTCTGGGAGCTGCCAGGGGATTACTATACCTTCATGAGCAGTGTGACCCAAAGATAATTCATAGGGATGTCAAAGCAGCAAATATATTGCTTGATGATTACTGTGAGGCTGTGGTGGGAGATTTTGGGTTGGCAAAGCTTTTGGATCACCAAGATTCGCATGTCACAACAGCTGTGAGGGGCACTGTGGGACATATAGCTCCCGAATACCTCTCCACAGGCCAGTCTTCTGAAAAGACAGATGTCTTTGGGTTTGGAATTCTCCTCCTTGAATTAATCACAGGTCAAAGAGCGCTAGAATTTGGCAAGGCTGCTAACCAGAAAGGAGCAATGCTTGATTGGGTGAGCATAATTTCTCTTAAGCTTCTCACCTTGAATGCTTAAATATTAAAGCATCGATTCCTCTTATTAGATAATTCATAGTTATTCCCGTTCATATTTGTGACATTAATTGGCACTTGCAGGTAAGGAAAATTCATCAGGAGAAGAAGCTTGAAGGGCTTGTCGACAAGGATCTTAAAAGCAACTATGATAGAATTGAGCTAGAGGAGATGGTTCAAGTAGCATTGCTATGCACACAATACCTTCCTGGCCATAGACCGAAAATGTCTGAAGTGGTTAGAATGCTTGAAGGTGACGGGCTGGCCGAAAGATGGGAAGCTTCTCAAAGAGCTGAAGCAACCAAGTGCAAGCCCCATGAGTTTTCCTCATCAGACCGATATTCTGATCTCACTGATGACTCTTCATTACTCGTTCAAGCCATGGAGCTCTCTGGCCCGAGGTGAACTCCTTATAAAATTCACTATAAAATCTTTTTTTAATCTTTCAAAAAGAGTTAGAAAATTATAGTTGAAGCAGCATGCTAGAACTCCTACTGTTGCATAATAGTGGCATAGTATAGCTCGAAAGGGCTTTCAATTTTATTTTTTTTTATATATTTTTGTCCTTTTTGCTTTCCTTTTTTACTCCAACTGTACAGATTACGTACTACGAAGACATTATTGAAATGGAAATTTCTCGTAGTTGCTATTCCTATTGAGTGAAAAATCTGAGAGGCTGTCCAGTTAATTCTTGTGTAAGATCAAACATTCTTTATTAGGGCCTTAATTGTAATTTTCAAAATTAAATAGTTTTTCTATTGTACAGGTTGTTATGCTTATGTCATGTTAATTACACTGCTCTTTTTTATCATTTCTATTATTTTGATCCGGACAAAAAGAGATTTAAACTTTGCTTAAAAATCATGCATTAACTTCAATATTTGAATCTGAAAATTATACATTAATCATTAAATCAAATATTTGATTTCATTTTAATTACAGTACTTAGTGTCATGTCATCTAATTAAAGACTCGTAAAACCAAAGATTTAGCAAAAATATCTCATAATTCTCTACAGTAAAGAAGTTTTCATGTGTAGATGTTTAAATCAACGTGGAATGAGTGGATGCTAGCACATCTTAATCACTTATCTAATCAAGCAACGTGCATTGAAAATGGCTGTAGTTTGATGGGCTCTTGTAGTACCTCCATAAATCAATTTCAATCAATAACGAATTTAAAATTTTACATAAAAAATATTAAAAAATAATAATATTATATATATCAAATTATATATATATATAAAAATTTTAAAATATTAAAAAATTATAACCATCATCGTTTAAGTTCCACCGCTCGATTATTCTTTAAGATCAAAATGAAACATAAATAAATTTTTTTTATATTTTTCGGCCGAACCAGAGTGTGATACGGTTAATTAACACCGTGACTGTAGAGACAAGTCACATGATAAATACTTGACAAAGAAACGTCACGGAAAACCCACCAGGTTACTTTCCCTGCAAATATGATGAGGGGCCTCTAGAGCATCCAAATGGACGTACATGAAACATTAGGTAACGAGCCAAGTTGTACGTACGCCTCATATCTAGGAAATATTCAATAGTGGCATGTAACTATTTATGATATCTTTCTAAACGAACCAACATGCATGAAAATGAACATAGTAGCTAACAAGAAAAGATTGTATGAATTATTTATAGAAATGACGGCAAGTAGGGTACCGTTTATTTGGAATTATCTAAAATTAAAATAATAAATTATTAACATATTTAACATTTAATTGAAATCAAATACTATTTGTTAAATATAAAATTTATTAATTATTCGAAATCATTTATTTAATGCATATCTGTTTAAAAATTCACGTAAACTTGAACTTGGATTAATTACCTGATACGTGCATTCAGCAGGAGGGTATGGAAACATTTGAAGTGTTCTTTTTGAACCACAACATAATCACAAAAACAAGAAGGAACTTAAACTTGAATTAGAAGAGCATCATATATGTGCCAATTTTGATTTTGAATTACTCCAATAGGTAACCAATGCTCACACAAATTACTGTCTTACTGCCAGTAAGGCAATAAAACAAGTCTGGAACACAAAAATCAAACATAAGCCTTACTTCAACAAATCTGTGGACATACACAGGTATTACTTCATGATTAACTGAAATATATGGGACAGAGTTGAAACTGATGACCTGTATCTAATCTTTACCTAAGGTGAAACTTCCTTCAACTTCCTAAGCGTTTTTTCAAGCTTTTCCCTCGTAAATGTCATCTCCCCACAATTTAAAATGGTCAGAATCTCAAGCTTAGGTAAACGAGCAAGATTAATCATCTTCAAATACTCCAATACAACTCCTGTACGGTAAGTGTATTATTGTACTAACATTGCTCGATGTTTGCGGGAGAATTAATTTTGATAGGTCTTGATCTTCCGCCAATGACAGAATCAGTCCGATTAGAATCAGTTTGATAGTTCTTTGGCCAGATGAGGTTTGGTGTTTTCAAAGTTAGAAACCAAGTGTCCCTATGCAATTTGAGATGCTCCGAATTCGGAATTTTCAACAACGTCAAGCTCTCAGGAGCAGGACAGCTCAGAACTAAATTTCCAAGCTGGTCCTCATCGAGCTTAATGGAGATGGAGTCTGGCAAGAAATTTAAATCCTTGGAATGTTGCAGGAAGTTTGATTTCCCAAAGACTAAGCTGTAGGCTGTTCAGCTGTGAAGAAGGCAACTCCAAGTGATGGCCTACGAAGGGCCCAAGAAGCAACTCCCTGGCACTTTTCCTGGATAAAATACTAATCAAATCACAGAAAACATGCGTGGATCAATATCCTCCAAAGAATCTTAGAGGGTGAACTTGTTTATTGTATATTTTGTGGTGAAGTAGGAGCTTATTCACTATTGGTTGGATGATTCTGATCAGTCGTCCCAAACCATGAAAAGAATGTTCTTTGCTTAAAATTCCACAATCCAAAATAGCGGCCATGCAATGCAAACTTGGAAAGAGAACAATGCTGATATGATATATCTCCCCTGTCTTGACAAGATGCTTGACTTAACTGAATTCTGTTTCACAAGCATCCAGTCTAGCTATAATATCTGACGGAAGACAGCTAAGGATAAATTCATGTGAATCAGTAAATTTGGGAAATCAATAAAATTAGCAGCGTTCAAGGATCGAGTCAAACCGGATTAACATCTCTAAAAACCGAATTTGACCTACTGACCCACACATCTAAGTTGATTATATTATTAATTTTTTAAAAAATATATTTTAATTGAAATATTTTTAAATTAAAAAAAAAATTCATATGATATATTCTCCGATCGACTTGAGCTTTAAAATTCGAGTTCAAAGCCCAACTTGTGACCAATGGGGCTCACGGGCCTAGTGGATAGGCCAGTCCATGGACAAGTGTAACAACAATTGCTGAAAAGATGCAACGTGAGTGGGTAGACTCCATTGCCACATCATTTTCATTTATCAGGATAATACGTAGAAGCATGATAATGGAGTACGCAATGCAAATCTAGCTTCTAGAGGTAGTTTCAGTTTCGGATACAAACCAGATGGTGACTCTAAATTTGTCTTAAGCGGGATTGATCTTTTGATTTATATAAGCTAAAGGTGAGATATCCATGCTATTTAACCACAAATACATCAATATCAATTTCAACAGTTCATGGTTGGATCTGATACACATAAGTGATGATTAACAAATTATAATATTATTAAAAAATAATAAAAGAAGCATAATTTGTATTTCGTGGTGTGATTTTTTTTTTTTTACAATTAATTAGTTTGAAACAAACCTATCCGTACCTACAGTTTTATAAGTGAAACTCAAATTCGACTCAACGGTCTCATTTAATTATTTTTTATTATTAAAAATAAATATTATTTTATTTTGAATAAATATATATTTTATTATCAATTATAATATAACCAGACTAGACTTGGACCTAAAAGACCTACCCCGATCCGATCTGAATCGAGCCAAACACACCGCCTAGACGGCTAACCCAATCTTGGAGGCTTGGACACCCCTAGGTGTCACACTTTGGACAGCAGTTACAAAGACAAAAACAAGGGAAAACCGACAGAACATCCAAGAGAAGAAACAAACCCAGATACCTTTTGCTCGGCGAAGTTTCCTGGGCTACCTTTCTTCCCTTCTCGCTCGCTTCCTTGGTGGAGCTTCTCCCTTCTCTACTTCTTTCTCTCTCTTCCCCTGCAAACGCCAACAGCTCCAATTCTCTCCAATGGGTTTGTGGGATTCCCTTCTCAATTGGCTCCGCAGGTAATGTCCCTCTACTTTTCTCTTCTTCCTTTTTCGGTCTTTCTGGATTTTAGTTTACCTTTGGCGTTCGGCTTTCTCATATAATACTTTTTAATTGGTTCCCTTAAAAATGAAAAAAAAAAACAATGTAGTAATTATGATTTAGTTGTTTTAATCTTAGCGTTTGAAAAGATATTCAAGCTCAATAGTCATGGCACGTAATTAAAAATTGTCAGGAAAAACGATTTGGGAAATTGTTACATTCTGAAAAGCTTTAGCTAGTGAAAAATGAATAGTATATAACTTGTAATTTATTATAGGAGCGTACCATGTATGAGTTATATGGTTCAATTTATATTCGATTAATTTATTAAGGAAAATCAGTACAAATATCAAAATTAATTTTGTACGACCATGTAAGGATGGGTTATAGTTTGACAGGCTAAGGTGTTTTCGTCAGCTTTGCTGCTAGGAACTTATGGTGGATTCTGGAAGACTTTATATCTAATACTTTGGACTTAAGGTAGATGTTATATTGGGGAAAACAGCGGTATTAAAATTGTGAGACTCCCCCTCGACCCTCTTCAGTGAGGATTTATTGTTATAGAGGTGTGATAGACCCTTTTAGTCAAAGAGAGTCAAGGTGGTGGACTCTTAGTGGGCATTGTTACAGTGTTTAATTCTTGTGTCACATTTTGCTTTTATATTAGTAAGGTTTTACTAATATTATAGGTGTCTGTAAAGCAATAAATGGTAAACTGAAAATGGTTTCTGGAAAATGGCTATGGCTAGACGCTACTGGCATTTATGACCAGGATTAATATATGGTTTGACTTTCTCTGCGGCAGCTTGTTTTGCAATTATCAGACAACGAAGTTAATGCACTTGTAGAAAATGTATGGTACTAAAGGTTTCTTTTTTAGCCTTGACCAAAAAATGGTGTATTTTCTATCGCTGTGAGTTATGATAGTCATTAGCACCCTTATCTTCTTCTATTTTTTGATTCTGTAATGCCTGGGTAGGCCATGCCTTCTTTCTTTCTATTCTCATTCATGCTTTGAATTTGTGAAATTCTTTTAGAAAACAAACACCAATTTTCATTGTTTAGTTTGTTTTGAGGTAATTACTGGTGTGAAGATTTGTTTTGAAGTGCTTCTTACTGAGTATTTGCCTGGCAGCTTATTCTTTAAGCAGGAAATGGAGCTATCCCTTGTTGGTCTGCAGAATGCAGGAAAAACTTCTCTTGTTAATGCCATTGCTGTGAGTGACACTGAATATTTGTTTTCTTTTATTTTCCTTTCCTGCTGAGGTAATTGGTATTCTTAGTGGCTTTATCTCAACTTTACTTTTCAATGTTTACCAGACAGGGGGCTATAGTGAAGACATGATTCCAACCGTAGGTATCTTTTCCTTGGACAAATCACTTGTTATGATTCTCCTAGAAAATGTCTTAAATTAGATACTTCAAATGTGAAATCCAGGTTGGATTTAATATGAAGAAAGTTACAAAGGGTAATGTGACAATAAAACTGTGGGACCTTGGAGGGCAACGGAGGTTTCGTACCATGTGGGAACGCTACTGTCGTGGTGTCTCTGCTATTGTGTAATGCTTCCCAATCTCTTAATCTACTATGTTTATCATATATCAATCAACTTTTGACATCTGTATGTGCTGCATAGGACGATCTCGTATTTGGTCAGAAGCAAACATCTGTTACTGCATGTGCCACTGAGACTTTTCATGTTTTGGAATCAATACAGACTTCAAAAGTGGCCTGATAGTTTATTAAGCATATTCTTGTTCTTCATTGCAGTA
Organism: Theobroma grandiflorum; assembly: GCA_036013995.1. Taxonomy (NCBI): domain Eukaryota; kingdom Viridiplantae; phylum Streptophyta; class Magnoliopsida; order Malvales; family Malvaceae; genus Theobroma; species Theobroma grandiflorum. Next base: position 11,451,258 of record CP142132.1, on the reverse strand, counting down.
AATTCGCTGGATTCATGTTTCTACGGTGTACATTTTAGTTGAAAGCTTATTTTAGCATATAACTAGGAATTATATCTGTGGAAAAACTTTAGAACGTCTTCTTGATACAATCTATTTTGACTCTTCCTACCATGATAGCTGAACTAAAAATTTTTATCAAATTCTTTATTTGAGTAGTGAACACTCACACCTCTTGTTGGGGACAAGATGAAAGTGACTTCTCATTGCCATATATTTATTTTTTATTCTTTTCATCTTTCAAATACTACAGATGGCAGGCCTTGCTGATATAATCAAAGGAGCATGTTTTTTAAGTATTGCACTCTTCATACAGTTCACATGCAACACTTGTCTTATTTCTGTTTCAGTGAAATAGAAAACTGAAAACTCCTTTCTCTTTCATGTAACCAAGAAGAGAGAAAGAAAACAGAATCAGAATTTTATCAGTGTATATTAAATACATTTGAAATTTCTATAATTTGGTTTAATGTTAGTAAATTCATGCCATGTTGTATTGAGGTGGAACCAACAGTCCTTCACATTTTATTGGCTACTTTTCTGATGTATTTGATGTTCCTTTTTTTTTTAATGTAATGGCAGATATGTAGTTGATGCTGCTGATAGAGACGGTGTTCCCATATCCCGAACTGAGTTACATGATCTCTTGACAAAACCTTCCTTAAGTGGAATTCCGTTGCTTGTTCTTGGCAACAAAATTGATAAGTCAGAAGCTCTTTCAAAGCAAGCTTTGGTGGATCAACTGTAAGTTATTGAAGCTTTGCTAGAAGTTGTCTTTGTCTTTTCTTCATTGACAATTTGTCTTGGCAAAATTTCTACCTCTAATGTTCTGTTAGTTTTTATTTCTCAGAGGTCTCGAATCGGTCACTGATAGAGAGGTGTGCTGCTATATGATTTCATGCAAAGATTCTGTTAATATAGATGTTGTCATTGATTGGCTAATCAAACACTCAAGAACTGCAAAATAATCAGTGGTGCAATATTCTCCTGTTTTGCCCCATTGCGAAATGATGGAAGGAAACACCCTGTGTCTACAAGCAGAAACTCTGGTAAATCTTTCCTGCGGAATTTCCTTCAATTTATGATATTTGTGCTCGAAATAAGTGTTTTATAAACTGCTGGAAGGATTTAGGCCCAGTTTTTGGTCACACTCCAAACAAGCATTATGTAGAGCATTGGAACAATTGATGCAGGTTTTGTGCTTGCAGTCCCTCCCATTTAAGTTCATTAGCTGTGTAATCGATTAGTTTCTCCTGATGATCCAGATTCAAATCCAAATGATAATGCGACTTGAGATTATTTGTATTGTTTGTTGATTTGCAAGTCTGGTTTTGCCAGTTTCACTCCTAAATGATAAGGTCTGTGCCCTTGTGCTGCATTTTGATAACATGCAGGTTTCTTAAAACTAACATGTTAGTCTTGATCATATAATTTACAGAGATTGTAACTTAAGACCATTGTTGGGAAGTAAGAGATATAGCATATAACAAATTCAATCATTATTATTCTTATATCAAATAATAATTATTGTTTAATGTAATAATCATATATTTACACATTTTGGAACTTACCAAAGTATAATTATTTATGTATTTATATATTTTCTATTTTACATAATTAATCATGCTTGTATCTTTTATTTTTGTATTTATCTGTTTACTAAATGAATTGATTATATATTTAGGTATTTATTTATATGATTATATAAATCTATTCTTGTGTATGGATTCCTTTATTCATTTATAATGTTGCAGCTATTTATTTATATAATTTATTCTATATTTACAAAAGAATTATTTTTATATCAGAATAATAATATATTTACAAGCATTTGAATTGAAAAATTAATGTTTATTTACTTAATTATTCATGTAGCTATCTATTTAAGTTAATTAATTAACTAATTACTAGAATAGGAGTACTATTCATTTATGTATTGAATCGTTTTTTTAGCTATTTACCTATTTTTTTTATATAAATTTGTTTAGATTCAGGTTTAGCTTACTTGTATTTTGAATTTGTTTACACTTATCCTTAATTACCTTGTACATGGAATGTAGTATAAAATGATAGGAATACAACAAACAGGCTGTGAGGCTTTCCATTTATTTTCCTTGTGTAGTAATTCATTTGTTAAAAACAACAATAAATCATTAAAATTTCAATCACACAACAAAAGAAAATATGCATTTGCTCATGGATTAAACTGACAATAACAAAGAATTAAGAGTATATCATAAAAGCATGAGAAAATTAACAAAGAATGTGACATTATTGGGCTGGATAGCTGTAATATATACAGCATCTAGCTTTATATTCTCTTGTGAAGGAATTTCATTTCAGCAACTCGGGACTGTAGAGCACCGTCTTCATGAACTTGTAAAACATACCGTTGGTCAATCTGCAAAATTCACCTGGAAATTTTACTTCATAATATTTGTCAGATATAATCTTTACTTAATGGCACCATTACTTTCCTCATATAGCTATAATCAGCATGGGGAAAACTGATAAATATGGCTTAAGATAAGTAATGAGAAATTATATAATGAAAAATGTGGCTAAAACAATTGACAAGCAAGCTTCGATAAAAAATCTCAAATCTGTCCATTTTCAACTGTTGAATGTTCAGACACAGATTGGAATTGACGTATGCTTTCATTTTCTTCCTTTTTGGTTAAATTGATTTTCGTATGTGCATTGAGGGAACAATTAAAAGGTTGGTAAAACAAACCGGTCCTTGCGCTTCTCCAGAAAAAGTTCCAAGGTTGCTTTGCGAGCCTGAGGCAGAGCTGCACCACAAAAATTAAAAAAAAAAAAAGTTAAGAAAGCTCACACCAAATGACCCAATTAAGGATGAAAACGAGTAGTATCAAGGATAATTTCTATTTACTTATTGCTGAACAAGTGTGCGACGCAGATTCTGCTCAGGAATTGATGATTGAAGGAGGGTCAAGTGCATGTTGGTTACTATTGCTGGTCCTGCAGAGAAGGTCCATCGTTGTTTGCTCCGCCAGTACTACTTGTTTCCGATCATCATCGGCCGCCAAGAAAGAGTAGTACTCATCTCTGGCCAAACTCCGGATGCCCTCAGCCTGAACCAATTTGTAATATGAAAAAGGAAATCATTTTTCATGCAAAAGTTATAAAGAGGAAGAATCCCACAAGAAAAATTGCGTTAACCCATCAGGGAGGTCGACCGTATTGGGCGAAATATCCTCAAAGATGTTAATGTCATGGTATATTTGATAACACAAGACAGAGAAAAATATGAAGAGGACGACACAGGAACCCGATAGGCAGAAGAACAGGGTATATGTCTTCTTAGTACATGATGATCACACAGTGACCATTTATACATTACAAAATATCAGAGTATATAACACCTGTAACAAACCGCTTAACAGGTATTCTTTCAAAGTGGAAACAGCACATCATCTTCCTATTCTAACATCAAAATATTGACAGCTGGTAAATCTCCACATCATGCAGTCCACAGACATGCACGTGTCCGTGCAGGGGTTATCTTCTAACACTCCCCCTTAACACTTGCAATGGAGATATTTAGTTAAGATCTGAGAGACTCAAATCTTAACTTTTGAAGAGGCTTAGTTAGGATATCAGCTAACTGCAACTCAGAAGGGCAAAATTGTACATTGATCTCATTCTTTTCCACAGTATCTCGAATGGCATGTATTTCACATTTATATGCTTAGTCTTGCCATGCCAGATCAGGTTTTTCACAATAGCAATGGCAGACTTATCGTCAATAAACAGGTCTGTAGGAGACTTTTGCTCAAACTTCATGTCTGCAAGTAACTTCCTCAGCCAAAGAGCTTGATTTGCAGCTTCAACAGCAACAACATATTCAGATTCTGCTGAAGATTGAGCTACTACGGACTGTTTATGTGAATTCCAGGAAAAAAGACCATTACCAAGTGTAAACAAGTAACCTGAAGTACTTTTTGCATCTTCATTGCTCCCAGTAAAATCAGAATCAGTGTATTTACATAACAGAAAATATGTTGACTTGGTTAATGAATCCCATAAAATTCTGTTTTCTTCAAGTATCTCAAAATTCTTTTGGCAGCCATCATGTGCTTCTCAATTGGTGCTTGCATAAAACGAGAGAGAAATGCCACTGAGAACTGTATATCAGGTCTAGATGCACAGACATAAAGCATGCGTCCTATTAATCTTCTATATGCAGAGGGGTCTTCAAGCTTATTACCAGAGTTTGCACTAAGTTTATTACTTGCAACAGATGGCATTGACACAGTTTTGCAATTTGACATTTGAAATTTCTTGAGAATCTTCGAGATATAACTCTTCTGAGACAACCAAATACCAGTACTCAGTTGATGAACTTCAAGTCCAAGAAAATATCTCATAAGTCCCAAATCTGACATTTCAAATTCTGTTTGCATCTGGGATTTAAAATTTTGCAAAGTGTTTCACAATTCCCTGTGACTAATAAATCATCCACATATAAAGACACTATCAATAGCAGTTGATTACCCGATTTAAGAGTGTACAATGTGGCTTCATTCTGACTTTTAACAAAGCCTCGATAAATCAAGTGGTCATTGATTCTGCTATACCATATCCTTGGTGCTTGCTTTAATCCATATAAAGCTTTGTGAAGCTTGTATACTTTGTTCTGATCAGGAGAGACTTCAAACCCTTCCGATTGTCCTATATAAATTTCCTCTTCTAAGATGCCATTGAGAAATGCAAATTTGATGTCCAAATGGTAGACATTCCATTTAAGTGCAGCAGCTAGAGCTAACAATAGTCTGATTATGTCATACCTTGCCACTGGAGCAAATGTTTCTCCATAGTCGACTCCAGGTAGTTGACTGTAGCCCTTAGCTACCAATCGAGCTTTCCATCTGTTAAGGGAACCATCTGGATTTAACTTTTTTTTGAATATTCACTTGACACCAATAATATTTTTGTTTGGAGTCCTATCAACCAAAGACCAGGTGCCATTTTTATGGATCATTTGAAGTTCTTCTTGCATAGCTTTGAACCAAGTAGGATTTTTATAAGCTTCACTATAGCAACTAGGCTCTTCAATGGTAACCAAGCTGCTTTGATATATCTCTTCAAGAGATCTGGTTCCTCTAACTGACACATCATCTATGCTCTCATCTTGTTGAAACTCGATTTGAGTATCAAAAGCAAGAGGTTGATCATGTTGTTCTGGCATTGAAAGTTGGGGCTGAGGCTCATCCCAATTCTAGAAAGATGCTTCATCAAACACCACATCTCGACTTACCACAACTTTGTTTTTGTTTGGTAAGTAAATTCTATATGCTTTAGTTTGAGCACTATAGCCAAGAAATATTCCAGATTCAGTTTTCTGACTTAATTTGCTTCTCAAGACATCTAGTATGTGCACATAGCATACACAACCAAACACTTTCAAATGAGCAAGTGATGGCATAAAACCATGCCAAGCTTCATAAAGAGTTCGGTTATTCAAGGAATGAGTTGGTAACAAATTTTGCAAGTATACAACAGTATTTGTAACCTCTGCCCAAAACTTCTTAGGCATTTTTCTTTGATATAACAGACATCTGCTCATATCCATGACCGTTCTGTTCTTCCTTTCACTGACTCAATTCTGCTGGGGCGAGTATGGAGTAGTAAGTTGATGAACTATACCTTCCTGATCAAGAAAATGAATGAATTCAGAAGAAATAAATTCACCACCATTATCAATCCTTAAGGTTTTAATCCTACAACTAATTTCTCTTTCAACTCTGGCTTTGAAGTTTTTAAACAAGGCAAAGAATTCTGACTTGAATTTCATAAAGAAAATCCAACTCCATCTAGTCATGTCATCAATGAACAACAGGTAAAACCTGCTTCCATTTAGTGATTCCTCCTTTAAAGGTCCACCAATATTAGAGTGGATAAGTTCATGCTTTGACTTGGCTCTGCTGGAACTGATTCAAGGGAAAGGTTTTCTAGAACTCTTTCCAAGCTGACATACACTGCATATTGAGGTATTGTTAGGTAGTTTAGGAAGCTTAGCAAGCATACCTGAGTTGCCGACTTGTTGTAAAGTCTTGTGGTTGTAGTGACCAAGTCGGCTGTGCCATAGTTCAGTCAAGGAAATGGCTTGTATTTCAACTTGCAAACATAAATGCTTAGGTTTAATAGGAAAGCATCTATTCCTCATTGGTATGGTCATAAGATATACACCTGAGGGATTATAAATTCTGCAAGTTTTATCTTTGAATAACAAAATATAATCATCCTCTAACAATTGACCAACACTCAATATATTTTGAGTAAAGGAAGGTATAAACAGAACATTAGATATATACCTGTGCCTAGTTGAACTTGACACACGTACCTTCCTTATGCCATAAGCTTGTAGGTAACGACCATTCCCTATCTTCACTCTTGTTTGATGATTTTTATTAAGATCAACAAACACAGCCTCTGAGATTGCAATATGTCGTGAGCTGCCACTATCAAGAAGCCATTCACCATTACTCCTTTCCTTTTCAGAATCTGTCTGGGCTATAAACATTACTTCTTCAACTAATTTAGAGTTTTCATTGGCCTAGGCAAGTTTATCTTTGATTACTCTGTTCTTACACACTTTCTCAGTATGTCCAAGATGACTGCATATCTTGCATTTTGCATCAGGTTTAAACTAGCAGTAGTCATCAGTATGATTCCTTTTCTTGCAAAAAGAACATGGCTTGAACTTATTTCTTTTGTTTGAAGATTGACCAAATTGAATAATCTTCTTGTCTTTGTTTTTGTAATTTCTCTTGGTAAAAGCCTCATTTTTTGCTTTACCTTTGCCTTTAACAAGGAAGGCTTTCTCGCCAGCAACTTCATCTCTTGCAGATATTCTTAGTTTAGCAGCTTGCAGAGCACTAACAATTTCTGTAATTGAAATGTTAGGCAAGTCCTTTGATTGAAGTAGGGATGTTATAGTAGCTTTAAACTTCCTTGGTATGCTATTGAAAATCTTTTCAGCTATTTGAACTTTTTTAAGCTCTTCACCAACCAACTTTATCTGGTTAGCAAGCTTAAGTAGTTGGTCTATGTATTCTTTCACTATTTGATTCTCCTTCATTCACATCAAATCAAAATGCCTTCTCAAGTTCTAACCCTGCATATACCTTGTTCTAGAGGTCCCAACGTATTCTTCCTGTAGCTTTGTCCAAGCTGCCTCGGCTGTTACACACTCCAAGATTATGCTGAAAACATCCTCAGAGACAACAGATTGATTGAATGAAAGAGCTCTAAACTTCTTTGCAATTTTTTCTTCATATTGTTTAACTTGAGCAGCAGGAGCATTCTCCCTCGGTGCTTGCGGTTGAACATCTTGTTCCACTGCATTCTAGAGGTTATAACCCTTTAAGTAGGTTTTCCTTTTCACGGCCCATACACCATAATTAGAGCCATCGAAGACTAGTGGAGGCTGATGTGTTATGTTTGGGGTTATCATTATAACAGGGGACTAGTTCTGGAAGCAAGAGTTTTTTTTTTTTTTAAGGAAACCACAAAGAACATCGGAGTATTAGAAAGAGTTTATTTGAGGTCCTATTGGTGTCGGGAAAGGCTTTGATACCATGTTAATGTCATGGTATATTTGATAACACAAGACAGAAAAAAATATGAAGAGGACTACACAAGAACCCGATAGGCAGAAGAACGGGGTATATGTCTTCTTGGCACATGATGATCACATAGTGACCATTTATACATCACAAAATATCAGAGTATATAACACATGTAACAAACCGCTTAACAGGTGTTCTTTCAAAGTGGAAACAACACATCATCTTCCTATTCTAACATCAAAATATTGACAGCTGGTAAATCTCCGCGTCATGCAGTCCAAAGACATGCACATGTCCACGCAGGGGTTATCTTCTAACAAAAGACATAGACTTTATTATCGTAAACGATGGTTAACCAATCATCAGCTGCCTCGACTTGCTTGGATTTGTTTCTACAGATGTGTTAGTGTTAAAATGCAGCTAGCTTATGCTCATAATAATAGGCCGCTTACACACTTTAATCTCAGATTTTTTCTCCCATTATCCTTTCGTTATGTTAATTTGTTTTCTCTTCAAATCAAATATTAGTGCAAAAATCAATCACCGGAAGCAGCTATATGTGATTTGAAGTATTTAATTGGACAAGTTGGGTCAGTTGGACTTGATGTCATAGATCGTTCCGCAAACGAAAACCCTCTGAGAAACTGCTTACTGGTCGGAATTATTTCTTCTTGAAATGGGAATTTCCATGGCATAGTACTATTGAAGCTCCTCTGCTAAATCAAATTCCAACATATATATATATATATATATATAAATAGAAAATTAATTAAAGAAATATTTATTAACATATATATATATATATACATATATGTAAGGTTTAATTATATATATATTTTGTGAAACACCTGGTCTAATTAAAAGTCTTGTGATAATTAATTTGATACTTTAGGGAAGGTAGAAAGAAGGTTACAAGTAAAATCAAAAGCATAGACCGGAGGAGTGAGGTTGTCTCGCATATCGTCTTGAGTAGCTCTGAATTAAAAATGGACATGTGACATATGAAATTATATTACTTGACAGGTACAGCACGTGCAGACCAAGCTGTTCCTCCCAACGACACCCCCGTGCGAAATTTTATGCGTCTCACTCATTTTCTCCGATTATTATTTGCTTTTTTTTCTTTTGATAACGATTGCTATATGCTTTTGGCTAAAATTAAAAAACAACTAGATTAATTTTCTCAAAAAATTTACTCTGTAATATATATATATATATTTCAAATTATAAAGAGAACTATATTATTTCACATTAAATCTTTTTTATTTGGTCCAATTCTTTTCCTTGATTTCATTTTTGCTTTTTTTATTTTTTTACTTTCAATTAATGAAAAAGTTAATTTATTATATTTATTTATTTTTCTCTTAAAATTATAATTTGATTCAATAATATTTAGTCTTATATTATTTATACTTAATTAAAATTAAAAAGAAAACTATCTAATATTAGTTTTTTACATCTGATAACACCTTACATTAAAAATTTCTTTTTTATCCCTAAAGGCCTCGACTTAACAACATTTTAATAAATAATAAACATAATAGTTAAAAAAAATTTAAATTATTTAAAATTTTTTAAATAAATTATTATTATTTATTACATTCAATTAAATTTTTATATTTTATTTTTAACTAAATATATTATTATGATTAATGATTGATTAATTATTATTAATAAAAATATTATTTTTTATTTTCTATCACGTGGTATTAAAGTAATATATTAATATGTCATAATAGATGATGATTTGACATACTAATATAACATAATGATATAATTATATTACATTTTCATTTTTCACATTAATGCTATTTGAGTATAAAATGATAATTAATATTTTAACCAATAATAATTAATTAATCATTAATAATAATTTTTTACTCAAAATGAAAATATAAAAATTTAATTAAATATAATAAAATAAATAAAATTTTTAAATAATTTAAAAAAATTATGAAGTATTATTCTTAAATAATAAAATTAAATTTCAACTACAATTAAACCTAAGCACGCAAATCGAGGACTGTGAACTTGGGGCTTGGCCTTGATGTTTTTATCCATGCCCCCTCTAATAAATAAACAAATAAAAAATTTTTTGATAATAATAAAAAATAAATAAAATATTTCAAATACCCATACGGATTAATCCGGTTGATAAAAAGGGAGGACCCTTTTCTTGTCAATCGGATGAGAAAGAATACACCTTTAAAATCTTTCTAAACAAAATTAAATTCAATTAACGTCCGGGGGTGCTTAACCGTATTAAAAATAAAGGTAAATAAATATATAAAATGCCCAGAGAAATTGCCACCTCTTGCAATTAATGGGCGATTTCCACCCAAAAAAGGCATTGACGGTCACGCGCCATGAAAGATGCCCAAGCAGTCAAGTTTCTGGAACCCTGTCGGTGAGCAAGACAAGTGGGCTAATTCAGGACAGATACATCAGCCATTTCATTGGCATTATAAGATTTCTTTCTATATTTAGGTCGAAACATTATGCAAACTATTTCATAAACAGAAAAAAGCGACGTCCAACAACTTGAATTATTTCTATACATAGAAAGTATCTAAAACAATTATACCATTTTGGTACATACCCCTATCATTGTCTTTGTGATGAACTTTCTTCTCGTAGAGTTATTAAAAAACAAAAAAAGAATTGAGCCAATTAACTTTACAATTTTTAATTGTACTCTTTTTTTTTTTTAAGAAAAGATGAATTTCATTAATCATCACCATAACATGTATTACAATATGAATTAACAAAAATTAAACATATTAGAACCCCTCAAATCATAACCACAACACTACCCCTAGCATGAAGAAAAAGTCTCATTAAAATATTCTTCATGGAAAAATCCAGTGAGACAAAATTCATGAAAAGGAAAAAGAGTATCTACTATTTCCTCCCAGCTTGATAACACACGGTTACAGTTGATTCGTATCTTACAAAATGACTTGTTCAACCTTACTTGCCATATTATCAAACGCTCTTCAGACTAATTGTTCTTTCTCTAACAGATTTGTCTCATGAGCCAATATATGGGTTACCATGTTTGCCGTTAGTCTACAATAATTAATTGAATTACTCCGTATGTTTTTAATCAACCTCAAATTATGTCTATTTTTCTTTTTTTTAAAAAAAATCTATGATAATAGCTACTTTTTATGTCTCATTTTAATTTTATATAATATTTTTATATTTTAACATTAAAATTTATAGAATATCAATATTAAAAAAATTAAAATCACATTGTTTTTTATTTTAATTTCCACATAAAATTAAACATAGACATTTAATTAGAAATAAAGAAAATATTAAAAGCGTACATTTTAAATGCATCTTGCAACTAAAAGAACTTTGTTTTTTTCTTGTGATGATTTAGTGAATTTTAACATTGATTTTTTTGACTTGTGTGGTCAATTTATCAAATTTGACTTAAATTATTTTAAACATTTTAGTTAATTAAATTTTTAAAAAAATTAATATATCTAAAAATTAGATCATCCAAAGCTTGTGTACAGTATTTTTTTTTCACATTTTAGTCTAAAATAAATTTAAAAATAAGAAGGAGGTCAAAATTAAAAGATTTTGACTATAAAAATTCCAAAGTGACAACTTTTCTCGGAAGGAAAGGGTAAACAGAAAAATCAGATAACATTACAATAAAACTTTTTAAAATTATTATTTTTGGGATTATGAAATTTATTAATTAATCGAGATATTATTTAATCAATAAATTAATAATTTATTAATTTGTATATTAATTAATAAAAATTAATTTATCAAAGTATTTTTTATTTTTTTTCAAAACATTAAACTTAATATATGTACTGTATATTGTGATTATACGAATATTACCTTATTATCGAATTACAAATTATCATTATTCGTGACAATCAAATTATAAAAACATTATGGGAAATGGCAAAGAATATGAGGTTAAAGATAATAGTTCTATACTAGAATTTGTCTCGCTCAAAGATGATTTAAAGCAACAATCACATTGCATAATTTTCTCTTACAATATGAGAACATTACATCAAAACTTCTTAATGCATTAAAAAAAAAGTTAGAGATAAGCTATAACGAGACATTAATGTTAAAAATAATAAATATTTTTGGAATCATATTTTACAAAAGCTTCATAATTGAGTTATGTATATATATAATTTTGATGCATAAAGAGATTATTAATTTATATATTAAATGAGACCTATGTATTTCTTTTTCAATATATTATCTTATAAATTTAATAAATTATTAATTTATTATATTAATTTTAAGTTAAAACCGATCAAAAATATTATTTAATCAAAATTATTAGGTTATCAAGTATTAATTTATAAAATTTTTACTGTTTTGGAAACTTCTTAATTTGGGAGGAAGTAAAGAAAAGAAAAAAACCTTGAGTAAACATGTTATCCGCTAAATAAATAGCGTTGTTTTGTAACGGGCTTTGTCTCAATTGGATTTAAAATTTATTGGGCTGACCGGTATTTGGGCTTAAACTATGCCACAAATCTTCATTGAGTTTTGCCCCACAAAAATAATGGGCTTTTGGAAACGCCACTGCATAACGTTAGGCATTTATCAACGCAACAACGCCATAGCTAGCTTATGAGGGTAGTTGAATTTATTATTCTAATTCCACAAAATTAGTTATTTTATTTTTATTTTAATAAATTTAATTTTTATATTTTTATTCAAAATCAATTTAAAAACAATAAATACATAAAAAATTATTATTTAAAATTATCATAATATAATTAAAATCAAAAAATAAAATAATGAAATTACCTTCGAAAGTATATATTAATCATCATAGTCGGCAAATACATGGTGTCAACAACTCAATCCCATGAAATAGCAATTCGAAGTGCACAAAGAAAATAATTTGAATATGTCAAATTTAGTGCTTAGTCTTTATATTTTATTAAAATGTTAAATTTAATCCATTAATTATAATTTGTATAAATCAAATTTTAATACTTTTAATATTTATTAATATTAATCCAATCATTAAAACCATTAAAATTTCTCATAAAAGTTTCTGACATTACATTTGACAGATTAAGATGAAATTGATCATCAAGATGGAGTAACACTGTTTAATGCTAACACAGTATTAATTAAATTATTTACAAAAAAGATTATAGTAAGCAAAACTCTTAAAACAAATCCATTTTCCAATTAGTTGGAAAGGAATTTTTTTTTTTAATTTTCAATTTATCTCTGCATTTGGTTCAAAAGCTCATTGTCCAAAAAAAAAAAAACACTTGATTTCTATGATGGTGACTGAGTGTAAGATCAAAATTGATTGTAAACAAATGAATTGAAAGCATTTTCTTCCTATGGTGATTTGTGACAACATCTGAACCAGGATGGGTTATTCCTTGTAGTATAGTCCAAACATCAAGTATTCATCAAGAAGGTCGATCACCATTAAATTAAATATCTTATGATTATCGGCCTTTCTTTGAATCTGCTACACCACATTGGAGGTGGTTGACAATGATTTAGCTTCAAATGACAAGTTATTAATTTTTTTAAAAAATTACAAGTTATTAAACCAATCTTCCAGCACAGTACTTCCATAGATGCACATAGCATGATAATATGCAACTATATAGTGTTATGATAGCGTAGGTTTTAAATTTATAAATAAAGATTTACTTTCGCTTAATATACATGTTTTTAAATTAAAAAAATGAATTGGTAATAACCACATAATTCCTTAAAGGTAATAATATAAATTGGATTTTGAATTTAAAGAGAGAAGAGGAGGTAGTCGTTGATCTAGTGAGAGCAAGAGAGGAGAGAAAATGTCGAGTCAGTATAAATTAATATCATATTACCTTCGTTAATTCTACCTCAACCAAATTAAACACCCAAGTTCTCCTAATTAACATCACATCTGCAACTTAATAGAAAAAATTTGATTTATTATACGAATTATGTTAATATTTTGATAAAATATAAAGATTAAATATAGAACTTGGTCATTTAAATACTAACAATTTTTTGAAAAAAAAAAATAGAAGAAAATACTATATTTTAAAGAAATAAAGAAAATTATAGGGCTTTGTAATAAACACAAGTTGACTAATTTTCTCTCGTTTTACTTTTATCTCTCTCTGCCCTCGCGAGAGCGAGAAAGGTAGAAAGAAAGAGAGGAAATCAACAAGGGGAAAGAACAGGAGGCAAATCAAAGGAAACCATTCGTCGATCACTCTTTGTTTTTTTCCTCCTATCTCTGCATTTCCACTTTGCCCGATTTCGTTCAACGATCGAAAGGCTGTCTGATCGTCCCAGCAACCTTTATTGAGCCTGCGCCTTTTCTCCCAATTCGATTCAGATTCAGTCAAATCACTTCGCTTCCTTTCTTGACTTTTTCCAACTATCTTGACCCCGGCGATAGGGAAAGCGTCTTCTAGGGATAGGATACGTTTTTTCATTTCTTATCGGATGATTTTTTAGTTTTCTTGACAAAAAATTTCTCCACGGAGTTTCGCTTTCGAAGGTATGCTGATTTATTTATTGTTTAAATGAAGATTTTTTTTTTTGGGTTTTCTTGGTTTACAAGGAAATAGGCAAGAAAAAAATTGGAAAAGTAAAATTAGAAGTCCTGATTGAGATGATGAAATGATGGTTAGGGTTAGGGCAACGGCATCAGCATCATCGACGCAAATGGAAGCGTCAAGTACTAATCCGGACGCTTACAGAGGTGGCTCTACGAATTTGAGAAGATATGGAATGCTTTCGGCTTCGAATATAATTCAAGCGCCCATTTCAGCCTTGTTGGAATACTCAGGTCTTCTCCGTACATCACGCTCTATCCACCAAGAACCCGACCCTTTCATCCCCAATCAGAATCTAGAAAATTCCACTCCGACCCTTGCCAACAATGGAGAGGTTGCTATTAGGATAATTGGGGCGGGAGACCATGAGAGCGAGAGGGATGCCTCTGGTATGGTGGTTGGCCAGCTCAGGGAAGTTACTTCTCAGAGTGAGGTCTCGCTGGGGTTGGGAACGTCCGATGGTCAGGGAGGAGATTCCAGGAGCAGTGATCGCGGGGTGGCTGCCGGAGAAGGTGTTTCCCAGTCATCGCCAAATGGGAGTGTTGGTGCTGCTGATGCAGAAGCTGGGGATGGGGGTGGGGCTGGAGTTAATAATAGCAGAGATTCCTCCTATCAAAGATATGACATTCAGCAGGCTGCTAGGTGGATTGAGCAAGTTCTGCCCTTCTCGTTGCTTCTCTTAGTTGTTTTTATCCGCCAACATTTGCAAGGTGATTCATCTGATTTTATGTGCTTTTCTGTATTGCTCCTACAATTGCAACCATGGCTTTTAGTTTAGCTGTTAAAATTCAGCATCAGCATGTTGATAATTTGATATTTGAGAATTGACAACGGTAGGTGCATAGATGCATTTAGCAAACATTCACTGGACTTGGCCTTTACTGTAATTTTGATTTTAGGTGCATGGTTTTCCTTCTATGCTTCTGAGAAATTTCAGTAGCTTTGCCCACAAATATAATACTTGTATGCAAATGTGATAAAACGAGCAAGAAGAGAGTTCCTCCTGAGAAATAGTTGATCGATATGGCTTTAGTTCTGAGCAGCTTATTAGTGTTTTTCATCTAGTATTGAATGAGTGTAGATCATGAAAAGCTTATTAGTGTTCTCTGGGATTCCTAGGTGCAGTAAAATTCAACTAAATCACTTTACACCCCTTCAAGCAGGGTAGGATTGTTCAGTTGCACCCCTTTGGCACCTAAACTGTAACTCTTTAAGGTGATAGGCATATAACATGCGTGTGCTGATTGAAGTGTTCCTTTTGGATCCATTTAATTTCTTATAGTAACTTTACCATCATTAGTGAAAAACGTACAAAACCAACTCGCTTTGGAAGAATAAAAAGGTAGGAAATTTAATCCATGCTCAACTTTTTGTTGAAAATGATTGAACTAGTGTTGTGACGATGACATCTAGTTAATTATGCCAAAGCATTATGACAAAGCTTTATCTTTGCAACACATCAGGCTATGTGATGAAGCAAACTCTTTAATATTTTCCAATACAGTCATCTAGTTCAATCATTTTTTTATCCATAGATTAGTTATTTTTTAGAAATTAATGCCATTATTGGGGAAGAGCTTGTTTTGCACCTTGTTCATTGGGCAATAGAGGGATCCTAGCACATAGAGTGCACCTTCCGCCTTTAACACCACTTCTTACTTCTTGTGTACTTCATTCTTTGTATGCAGTGAATACTCTTTCTATGGAATTGTGCTGTTCTTCTTGCTCATTCTTGCTTGACATAAAATAATTTGGTTTTGAGGTTGACATTAGAGTTCTACTCTAACTTTGTGTTCATGAGCTCAATCATTAGTTTCTTTAAGTGTCTGACGTCTATCTTCAGATGGATAGTTCAGAAACTGGTTTTTCATTAATGTTTCTGAAGTTTATTTTTGATTTGTTTTTGTATGAGAATGGAAAGCACAACTTTTTTTTTTTTTTTTAAAATTGGAAAACACAGCTTTTAAAAGATGCCTTTGTAATAATTTTTTATTCGAACTAGCATTGCCTAACTAATAAATGATGGGATACATGTGTGGGTGAGGAACTGATTACACTCGGGCTTATGTATATTCTTGTGTTACCCCTGCTGCAAGCTTAAAATGAAACTTTTTTTCAGAGTTATACACTAATTCTGCCTTCACAAACTGAACCACTGTTCTTTTCAAGTTAATAACGTTTGGCTTTCTGCAAAGATTAACAGGTTTCTTTGTTACAATTTGGATTGCTGCTGTCATGTTCAAGTCAAATGACATTTTACGGAAACAAACAGCTTTGAAGGTGATGTAAACTTCAGTGTTCTGCATTTCTCTATGACCCTATGTTCTTTCACAAATCAGGAGTTAAAAGTTTTCTTCTACCATCTCTAATGCCTTCTCTTGGTGGCTGCAGGGGGAAAGGAAGATCTCTGTTCTGATTGGCGTCTCTCTTGCTTTCACACTTCATGTTATAGCTGTCTACTGGTGGTACTGGAATGATGATCTTTTGTATCCATTAGTGATGCTTCCCCCCAAATCTATTCCACCTTTCTGGCATGCTATTTTTATTATCATGGTTAATGGTGGGTTGTTTGTCACTAATATCTTTATCAACTGAAATGCGATTTATATTTTCTTGTACTGGCAAAGAAACATTTTATGGAGATGGTTGTGCAGCCTTATGTGTTCATATGATGTCTATTGCAGGTGCATCTTTCCAGGGTAGGGTAGTGTACAATTTTTAGGGGCAATCTTTTCTTCTTTTTCTGTGAAAATAAAGGGCAGAAATAAGTATAGTATTTTTTTCATTCGTTGTTTTCACCATTTTCCCTGATCCTTTTTTCTTTCTATAAGTGGAATATGTTTCACTAAATTTTCGTCTTGCATGAAAAACGAAAACAGATGTTTTTTTTAAATTTCTTTATTGCTTTGTCTGCCCATATGCGTTTGTTGTTTGGATTAGTCTTGGGTCAGTTGTAAATTGCTGCTTACTCACCTCCTAACTGAGCACTTTTAGTGATATCTTCTGTATCTCAAGTTAGTGATAATTCATACATTAACTAGCATAATTTGAAATCCTTCGCTGTGCATGCATACATGTGCTGCTCCCCCATTTTCCCTTGCCCTTCTGTTCATGATGCTTGTTTTCTCGTTTTTATTGTGGATTATTTTGTACTATTCCTTATTACAGTATCACAATATTTGCTTCTTTCAGATACTTTGGTTCGACAGGAAGCAATGGTTTTAAAGTGTTTTCTGTTAATGTATTACAAGAACAGTAGAGGCCGAAACTACCGTAAGCAGGTGAGATATGATATTTATAAATATTACATGCATGCATGTCTATATGTATGTATGTTAGAGTTTGAAATTTTAGTTGCAGCTGCAAAATCATCCATGTAGCTCCTATGACAGTTGTGGCCGTTGTGGGTGTTAAATCATGAGTCACAGGCATTGCAGTAAGGAAAAGTTTTTTGAACTCTTCCAGATGACCATAAAATTGAATAAATAATAATTGGAAACTAAAAATTTCTCTTTTATTAGATTTAAAGTAATTTATTACATTTTATTCTCTTATATATACCATGATAGTCAAATGGTAGAATAACTAGTAATAGCCAAAATGTCAATCCATATGCTATTAATTTTTAGGCTAAATGCCTAATTTAGGATATGAACTTTCACCTAATGTGCATTTCAGGATATGACTTTTTATTTGGATCAATTTAGGAACTTAACTCATCAAATTCATTCAATAAAGGAAAAGCACCAACAGATTCTGTTACCTCTATTAAGTATGGCCACATGGTCAATAAAATACAGTTGCTGTGTATACATGGTAGTCAAATTGAGCCACATTACTTTTTGCTTTCTCATCTCTTTTCTAGATGGTTTGACTCTCTCTCTCTCTCCATTGCTTCACCATGAAGTTCCAGAAAAAAAAAAAACTGAAAGTCTACTCTTGTCTCATATTGATTACTATTTCCATAAAATCAAAATCACCATCTGGTTTTCTGGAACTTTAAAGTTCATCAAAGATGCGCACAAGAAAACTCAAGAAATTTATCTTAAATCACAGTTTAACAAAATCTAGGAAACTCTATTCACTAAAATGTAAAAAATTGATAAGAAATCACTGAAACCAGCAAATCTAAACCCATTTAAAAATAAAGAGAATCTGTTGGGAAAAGTTCAAAACCCTTGAGACAGATCTCAAGATTGAGGATATTGGAGTACCAATTTTGGGTTGGTGCCTTGCCTTGCTTCCATGAAGTAGAAGAGACAATGATGAGAGCCCTGTTGCACCAGAGAACATGGAGAAAGAATTTGGAAAGTAAAAAGAATAAACCTACACCCTAGTAGAGAGAAACTCAGCCCATTTTACAGGGAGCTTGATGGACGAAACAAAAGAAGAAAAAGAGGGAAGAAAGATTTGGAGGAGGAGATGGGTTTGTCATCCATCCTTTTGGATGGGAACTTGATGGCTCCTCAAGGCAGTGATCTAATCACTCTTGGTGATTTATGATGACTGCCAAACAGGGTCACCAAATTCTTATCAAGTACAGTGATCTAATTACTGAGTGCAGATCACCATTGATTTTGAGGTGATCACCCCATATAAAAAACCTACATAGTTGGAAATGTCATTCTCACCTAAATAGTGGCTTACAGTAGTTGTGGGCACTGCCATAAGAGTGACATAGCAGTCTACTACTATGTTATCTCCTATCTATCTATCTATCTATCTATCTATCTATCTATATATATATATATATGTTATCTCCTACTTTATACTGACTAAGAAGTACATATTTCCAGGGTCAAATGCTAACATTGGTTGAGTATATGATGCTACTTTACCGAGCCTTATTGCCAACTCCAGTTTGGTATCGTTTCTTCTTAAACAAAGACTATGGAAGCCTCTTTTCGTCACTAATGACAGGGTTGTACTTAACCTTCAAGCTCACATCTGTTGTTGAGAAGGTATGTTTTTCTATGAATATAAATTGTTTAAGCTTTTTTTGATTCATTAGTAATCTACTTTTGATGTAAAAAATGGATTTTCTGGCTAGTCAAGCAGCTTATGGCTCTTCTATTTAAGCTTTTATGTCTCTTACATGGCTGGTAAATTTCAGGTGCAATCCTTCTTTGCTGCATTGAAAGCATTATCACGTAAAGAGGTACATTATGGTGCTTATGCGACATTGGAGCAGGTAGTCTGGATTTCATTCTGGTTTTGGTTAACTGAATATTATGTGTATATATAGTTCAATTTTAGGTGCCTGTTTGCTTGCAAGCTATAGTTACATATCAAAAAAATGTTCTTATTGATATTTATTGCAAATGAGGAAATTGAGAACATTATGTTGAGAGAAAGGGAATAAAAAAGAAATGACTCAGACTCTGAGAAAGGATTGGAGGGTTTGATGCAGAAAATGAGGAAAGCTTTTTAAAGAACATGTTTTGACCTGAAAGAGAATCTTGTCTGTTGGAGCAACGTTGATGACAAATTGATGATAGTTTGTTATTTTTGGTATTTTTCATCTTCTCTATTATAAAACTTTGCAAATGGTTGACTTCCCCTGACATACTAATAGTTTCATTGGGTGCTTATTAAACATGTTCTTTCTCTCTGTCTTTTATCTTTTTCTTTTTTTTTTCCCAACTGAGGGGTTTTACATTGGAGGAAAGATGTTTTCATTTTGCCTCGATAGTCTTGAACATTTATTTTTCCAGTTGATCTCAGATTTGGGCCTAGGAGTGAGGGAAGAGTTGCTTTCTGTTTGAATTGATATTTTAGGGCTACAATTGCACATCATATTTGGGCATTTGTTTAAAATTTTCTATTAGAAAAAAAATTGTGGTGAAAATAGCTGTCTTCTGGAGTGTTGTGTTTGAAAAACCAAATTAACTCCAGTCTTCGATTTCGCATGTATAACCAAATTAATGAAACAAAGCCCTTCTTGCTAGTTTGTGCTGACTGGATGCATGGATTTCTTTTTTTTCTTTTAACTTTAACCAATCTATAGTATCTTTCGCATCACAACTGGTCCATTATTTCCTGTTCATTTTTAATATTTTCGCCACTCATTTTTCTCCATAGTTTACATCTATTCAGGGTTCTGGACCTGTAATTGCTTAATGTTTGTTGTCTTCCCTTTGAGATGATTTGTGTTGAATTTTTGAAAGGACAGTGTAGCTTTTTTGCTGTAATTCATTGGCGGAGATTTGAAAGGTCTTTAAGGTGTTTTGTAGAGTGATTGCTAACTTTTATGAGATTAATGTTTGTTTTAACTTTTCATGTTTCTGATGTAGGTGAATGCAGCTGGGGACCTCTGCGCGATCTGCCAGGAGAAGATGCATGCTCCTATCCTACTTCGTTGTAAACACATTTTTTGTGAAGATTGTGTATCAGAGTGGTTAGTTTATTGTTGCTTAGCTTTTTATGTTGTGTTAATCTGTTATTTTCTGCAGATGGATTCTGCATCAAGAACTTCAGCAGTTTCTGTTTGCACTTTGTTGTGTGTTTTTTTTCCTTTTTCTGTTCAGTTTAGTCCTATACTCTCTGGATGAATGCCCACTTGTGTTTTCCAGGTTTGAGAGGGAAAGAACGTGCCCCTTGTGCAGGGCATTGGTTAAACCTGCAGATCTCAGATCGTATGGTGATGGATCAACTAGTTTGTTTTTTCAGATATTCTAAGATAATTGCTGTATAAATTGGGGAGGTTTTTCTGCTTCGACGATCTTAAAAATACTTACCGAAAGCTGCTGTATCCTAATCATCATGGACATAGGTAAATTTGACTGTTTGGTTCTGCCATGTCCACTAAGAAATTGAAGCGGAAACAACTGGATAGAAGTGAAATTGGCCGTCTGTTCCTATGTTGTATTTGAAATGTTGAATGTATGTAATGGGCCCTCTAAGCTACACAGAGTTCATGTTAAGCACTAACAATATATGTCACTGTTCAATTGGCATAAATGAAAGGCTCTTTTTTTTTTCCTTGATGTTTTTGCCCCCTGTACTGGTTTTTTTGTTTTTTGGGTCTCAAATGAAATCTGATACTGATCTTTGGTTTAGAGCAATATGGTTTGAAGTGCAATTGCAGGCTGGTGTTGGCTACAGCGAGAGTGCATGATGGCATACAGGGAATGCCCTTCGTATCTTAATAGGGAAGAACTGGTGAATTTTAAGCCATAATTGAGAGGGATTTTCAAGGGAAGGTCGATGCCATTCCTGTCTCTTCAACAGTGAGGATCATGCCTTTCAGCTGAAAAAGGCCCTTTTGCATTTCAGTACGGTGTAGCCTGCAGACCATTCCGCCAAGAGATAAAAACTAAATGCCCTTCTTTCAGTTGTGTTATGCTCCTGTTATTGTGATTAGCTTTAGCTACACTGTTTTCGAACAAAAACAGGTGATCTCGTAATTTTGAAACAAGTAAAACAAGAAGGCTCATCTATGATTGAAGAGTTGATAGGTACAAGTAACAGGAAAAATGAAAAGAATTTTGATCATTCTTATTTAATCATGGACCAAAAAACGGGTATGCACATTTACACACGCATCAAAATTTATCAATCCCCAACAAAAGAACAAAAAAAATCTGCCCCCTCCTTCCCCCTTCAAAGATTAAAAAACCAAACAACCAAATAAATAAATAAAAGGAACCCTTCCCAGAAAATACCCCCCCCCCAAAAAAAAAAAAGAAGGAAAAAGAGTATCAATGCATGTTACAGAAAGTCTTTTAACATACAAAACTAGTATATTGGTAAAACTAAATTTAGACAGAAGAAGGTGGAGGCCTTCTTGCATCCTCTCCATCAGGTAATGAACTAGTAGGTGAAACATCACTTTTTGGGAGAGGTAATATTTCCTCTGTCATTGGCGGGCTTGTAGTAGAAGGGGTGACCTCGGACGGTGATGGTGGAGACTCAGGTGAGGTTGGGGAATCCTCTGATAGCATTTTTGAGAATGGGAAGTTGATGGGATAAACTTCTGTAACTTCTTCAGCCCCCTCATCTAAGTACACCACGTCCTGCATGGTCAGCTGGTGATACTCCACAATTTCCCTTAGAAACCGGTTCTCACGAGCGTATACTGAATTCTCATGCGCCAAACGTGCCTTCTCTGCCAATAGAGTCTCCAGTTGAAGCCGAATCTGTGATCACATATGCAACATCAATGAAATCGATTGCCATTCATATCATTTTTTTTTTTTTTGAAAGGCACCATTCATATCATTGCAATTGCTTCTACCAATAACCCCACAATTGCTCAAAACAAAAAGCATCAACAGAGAAGAAATTGAACAAAAGAATATTATTTATCTCATAATAACAGCAGCAAGCAAACAAAAACAAACAATGTCCTTGCTCCATAAAAGAAAAGGTGTATATGCGTACCAAATCATCATCTGCAGGATTGCCCCCTTTCTCTCGACTCTCCCGAAGGAGTTTGTTCTCCTCTTCTAGTTGGGCACATCGTTCCTTTGCAAAAGCCAAATCTGCTTTAACAGTTTTCAGCTCCCGAAGAAGAAGTTTTGCTTTAGCAGCAGTGGCCATTGCAACCTGTGAAGCAAAACAAAGGCAAATTATGCATTTCACTGGGCAGGCGATGAAGTAGGCTCATCATAATCCACTTCCCCTAATGCCAATGATAGAGTTGAACCATAATGAACGATGCCCCATTTCAAAAGTTTGATATAATCTTCCAAAACTTAAACTTAGCAATAACGCAAATTATACGACATCTGAGTTATGGGGATATAACCTAAAAGAGGAATTTTTTTTTTTTTTGTCATTTCTAAACTGTAAAGTCCAATAATGCAGTAAAGTCAAGACCGAATTCATTCGGGACAAGAAATTTGTCAAATGGTTGAGTGGCAGGCAGACCAAAATCTCTCTAACCGGTAACCTGAAGTCATTTTGAGAATTTATCAGCCTTGTTTTGATTCTCAAGTTGAAACAATCAAATGCTTTCACTACATGATTCAGTGACACACAATATTGCCACCTTACGTCGCGAGATGCCTTGAGTTGGGTTTCATGGTTTGTTTGATTCTGGAGCTGTGTTGGTTGCACCGGAGGCTGCTGCGATGTGCTATTGAAACCAGTGACCTGGTTTTGTTCCTCAGGGCCACTCCCTTTCCGCCTGATTTGAAGTTTGCGCGTTTCTTGGATGATATCTTGGGTTTTACTTTCGACAATTGTTCGACCTTCCTGCAAAGACAAGACAATGTGTTGAAGAAGACAAGAAAATGTTTACCGGTTGTGTCTTAACATCTCATTCCTATCTTGGATCTCTGATCAAAATATCTTTCAGCTTACAAACAAATATAAACATTGAGCAAATCTAGATACATACACAATACTATCACTTACTAATTAAAACTGAAAAGGCAAAAAGAAGAGCTACATTCAGAGTAAAAGAAATGGTTACAATGAATGAGAAACAAGTTTATAAATGAAAGAAGCTGAGAAGAGGGTAACCAAATTCTAGTCCAAACAAGTTTCACATCTTACCTCAAAAGCCTTCTCAAATGTGTCACCAATTTGATTAAGGGAAGAGGTGAGCTTATGCAAACCCCTTCGTATTGTAGGATTGTCCATTCTTCTAAACCCCTGATCACCTGGTTGTTGCTTCTGCTATGGAGAAGAAAACATAAGCACAAAGCATAAGAAAATGGAGCACTTAAAAATATGGCACCGCAGAACCAGCAAGAACACCAATGGGCAATGCAAAACGTGTAGATCGAATTACTTTTGAAGACCCTTTTCCTTTCATCTCATTATTAGCAACAACAAAGAATTAAAATAGATCACCTGGGAAGCCGTTGAGGCGTCGAACATATACGATGATCCCACTCTGCCAGGCGTTTCAAATTGCTGAGACATATTATCGTCGTCGAGAATGGCTTTGGCTTTTCGAGCAAGAACACCCCAGAACCCTTTCGAATCATTTCTTGCATCTTCATAGGCATTGAATCCCTACAATTAGGCATCTCAAAACAAAATTAGACAACGGGAAAAAGAAAAACAATTCGATTATAAATCGATTAAAAATGGCCATTTGTTGATGATTACGATCAGAACCAGGAAAGGAACAAAGAACCACCAATTATACGGAGCAAACAGATCTCCTTTTGTCTAATAATATAAAAAGAACATGGTATTTGATCTCAATGATAATGAAAATATGCATTTGTTTTGTCTTGCCAATAAACGAAAGGAAAAAAAAAAACCTTAGATCTTGACGGGTCGAAATCAGAGTGAGCAGCAATAGCAGGGGAGTCGGTTTTGCGAGCAGCAGCCGAAGCACGGATGGCCTGAGCAGCGAGAGAATTGGCCGGCGATGTTGATGAAGAGAAAGAATAAGAAGGCGTAAACGTTTTGCTGTCATTGTCATCAGGTGGGTGGTGAATTTCTTCCTTGAACGTCGAGGCTCTGCTTATTCCCTGCCTTCTCCTATAAGCCATTTCCTTTTCCTCTTATTTCTTTTTGGTTGGTTTTTCCTAACACAGAGAGAGAGAGAGAGAGAGAGAGATCTGTTTGCTGCCAAAACAGGGGGTCGGGAAAATGGAAATCAATTGCTCTTTTGGTCTTTAACAAACTTCCCCTCCTTTTTTAACGAACCAGATATTAATATACTAATAGAAATGGAAATAAAAAATTAATTTCAATTATTTGCGCTTGATGATGCTTGTTACTTGTGTTTCAAGCCACCCCTACCTTCTCCTTTTCCTTCACCCTTCTCGTACTTATTTTACTTTATATAGTCTCTATTCTCCCCTCTCACACTTTTCAGGCTTCCATGGAGGCATTTTCTGTTATTTTTAGATTTAAATAAACAAAAATAAATACTAATTCACGTTTTTACAATTAATTAAAGATGCTTTTTGATGGGATAATTATGGTCAGATTAAAACTTAAAAAGGGGCAAACTCACCTAAATCAATAAATAAATGTTGCTTTCTTTTGGGGTCGGACAACTCATTGATGTTGTAGCTTTGGCCCATAAATCCACACCGAAATATTTTCTTTTCCTTTTCTTTTTCTGCTCTTTTCTGTATCTTTCATTATTTATATTGAGATGGACATGATGACTTGAAGGCCATAATACCAAATGAAAGTGTTTAATATTTTAATGGCTTCATGCATTTCCTTAGAATAAACAGAAATTAATACATAAACACAAAGTCCAGACTGAATCTGTACAATTGAATCGAATTTTGAGCCTCTCTCTCTATGGTTCATCTCTTAAGGCTCTAACATTCTAAACCCACTTCTTATCAGCTGATAAAATATTGCACCTGCCATAACAGCAATCAACCATCTCTGTTCAGGAACAATAGTAGTCTAAGATCACTGAGTTCAATGAAGCCAAACTGAATAGTTTAAAGAAGATTCTTCCCTTTTTTTTTTTTCCCGAGCACCATCTAAAATGTTCACAACCGGGGAGACAGATTTCCATGCTGAGCATCCACTGAGAACTGTTTGTAACTACCTTTGTATGTTTTGAGTGCTAAGCTTCTTGTGACGACTGCAGGCCAATTGCAGCTTCCAGTTTACTTCTTTGTCCAGAAATGGACTTTCAACGCTGGAACCTTGCTGCAAAAGTTTATCCTTTCCTGAGGAGTTAATCTGATCAAGCCGCTGCTTCAGAAATGGCAAATCAAATATGAACTGAGAACCCAGTCGGCTAGGTTGGCTTGCTTTCAACTCTTGGCCTCCTTCAACAGAACCACGGACTTCAACTTCATCTTGTGCAATTATGTCTTGGCCAACACTGGAAGGATGGGAGCCCAACTGAATCTCAGAGCACTGATCCTGGTGTAACCTGTCACAACCAAAAAGGCCAAAAACATCCATTGCATTACTTAAGTAAGCATCCCCTTTGAAGGCAACTGGACTTTTCTTTTCATCTCTGCTTGACACCACTACCACTGAAGCACTAGGGATAAGCATTTTGTCCGAGGCATAAGCCTTCTCTCCTGCACCAGCATAAGATAAGTCCACTTTATAATTGGCATTTCCGAAGATGTTTGGACCCCTTTGAAGATGGTCAAATAAATTTTCAGATGCTGCAGTAAATGCAGAATCCAGAATAGGAAGTTCCCTCTGGGTGGAATGAAATGCATTAGGATTTTGACATTCAGGTTCCTGAAACCAATGTTTTGAACCCGGAGTCCAACAATTAGAAGCATCAACCGAGCATCCAATCAACTTCTGCTTGGCAATCATTTGGGCTGTTGGTCCTAAATCTTTAACAAAGAACATTAAACTATCTCTGTAACCAATATCCCGCTGGTTCACCTACAAAAAAAGGAAAAAAAAGTGGTCAACTCTCATCCAAAAGTAAAAATTCTGTAGCCCCTCCTGTCATCAATGCACTTGCAGTTGGAAACATCCTTTTGGGTGGTGCCTCACTGCTTTGTATGGTGGTCAAAAGCGATGGTTGCCCCAGGAGTAAAAAACAGATGAAAAACATACGAATTATGTCATGCTCCACCAAGAACAAAAGACAATAAAGGAAGGAATCATGCACCAGCAAGGGACCTTTACACCATGTATCTTTTGTAAAAGGAACAGCTGCTGCTTGATGAAAAGTAAGAAATGCTCCTAAGCACAAAGGTATAAGAAAAGAAGATATAATTTTGACTATCCAGAACCATGTCAAAACCAAAAATGAGCATTCAGGTGATCTAATAACTGGCTACAGTTTTTTTGTTAGAATTTTATATCAAGATATATGACACAAAGCATCTGCAATAACTGCCCTTGGTATTCAACATGACTTGATTTTACAAGCAGAACAATGACACATTCATTACCTGTCAGTGAGTTGTTTAACATCTATCAATGTGGAGAAACACAAAAAAAAATAGAAGAAGAAAAGAAACAAGACTTACAGGAATTAGTGGTTTTGAATCACTATAAATTGTGGAAACAATTGAATCATTAACAGTGTGGAGAGACATCCAGGGTCTATACGTACAACGTCTATCTACTTCAGCAAAATTATTTCCCCTACCATTTAAATCACCTGTTAGAGAAACAGTAATTAAAATTAGTCAGAAATGTTTTAAATTCATGTGTTCAAGCGAATAAATTTCAGTCAACCATGGGCGGTATAAGCAAATCTAAGTGGCAAATGTTTTTATGAAATTTTCAAAAGTTCAAAGCCATAAGGGTAAGAAATATGTGGTGGAACCTCCAGGAAAACAAATGAGAATGTGGCCATCCTGGAAATTTTGAAATTGACCTCCTGCAACAGTCCAAGAAATTTCAATTCAGAATGTTAAGCCCAAAATTTATTTCTTACCAGAGTGCACTTCATGATCTCTTGCATTACAATCAGTAGTAGCACCCACGAGTCCACAAATTCCTCTAATACCTTTCCTGGGGTTTGAAGAACTAAGAAGAAAAGATGGCATAGGTTTTGATGATACATTGGTCTTGCTATTGCGTCTTAAATTTGTTGCAAGCTTAGAACTTGACCCATATGATGGAGCCCTAGCTTCACTCATGAGCCTTCTACTAGTTCTTCGTCTTGTCTCTGAAAATTCCAACTCAAAATTCTCTGGGTCAGTTTTAAGAGAATGAAAGACCTTTTTTGCTAGTTCATCAATAGCTCGAGCCTGTAAAACCAGAATTTTGCCTTCATTTGGTGGTAAGAATAATCTTAGATATTGTGGAAGAGGACTCTTAGATGATACTGGTACCTGTCTGAAGTATATAGTTGCTGAGGAATTAAAATGCATAGCATTTTTGGAAATTAAATATACATCATGCTGCACAATAGTCCAAACACAATCAGTGACAACCAATAAAATGTTCCATACTCTACTTAAATAAGCATATAATAACATGTCCAACAGTCAAAGAGCTTAATTCACACTTATCACACTTGAATTTGAACAAAAAATTCAGGATGCTCCATTAGCTGTCTCAAATGAGACAATGCAAAACATATACATTTTGCTTAGAGAAACACAGAGACCTTCAGAACAAACAAACAACAACTAATTCCTGAGAAAACAGCACACCTCAAATTGTTGAAGACTCATATACATCCCTTCATGAAGTTTAGCTCTCATTGTGCCAAAATCCATAGGCTCTTTAATGATATCATAATAATCCTCAACCTTGTCATAGTTGCAAAATCCATCAGCATGGTTCATGAAAAGAGAAAAGAACTTTCACAAGATTAAATGCTGAATCCAACTACTAATTGCATACCTCTTCACGGTCAACAGGTTCAGCAAATATTTCATAGGTGTCTCTCCTAATATCAGAAAGATAAGGTTTAAAGATCAATATATCATTCATGCAAGATTATTCTAAACTTAGCATTCTCTTGCACTGTAAGTCTACAACTGTTTCTGACAGTATTTGACAATGCTAACTCTTGATCTGTACACGACTCATCACTCTAGAATTGCTGATGCCTCGAAGACATGCATTTAAAAGACCCACCTCTGTAATATGTCAAGAATAAGCTCTAGTATACGTTTCTCTGGCATCCATCTGGTAGATGGCACACTTGATGGTTGATCTGGTATGAAAATATCTATGTCAGGATGAACAATATATCTGCATTTAATTAAGATCTTAAAATAATGGGACATTTGAAGAAATTTAATATAGAAAATGAGGATACCAGGGGAGACCGCTTTATCATCAAGTTTTGGGCTATTGCCACCCTGGGCAGTTGGTGGATCTGATAAGAAGCAACTAATTAATCATGTTAAAAGAAAAAGAGAGTTCACAATTAAATTCCTAGAAAATCACAAGGCTCACCACAACTAATTCGATGATCTTCATCATGGCTTTGTAGGTCGCTGCCCTGCATGTCATTTGGCTTGGAGGTTGAAATTATTATTTATGCAACATATAGAGATAAGAGACCTTTTAACTTAGATTAATACTATATAATTAGTAAAGCCCCCAGCCAAAATATCAGAATCAAGCCACATTCCTTTTGACAATCATGAACAACTAACAAATTAGCTCCTCTATACAGTGCTGAACTTTTGATCATTATGCTTGTTGAAATGCTATACATGCTTTTCGAGTTTTGATGTGAATTATTATCTTAATGAATGAAACCTGTAATCAAATGATCCCAACACCAAGATTTTGGAGAAATCCAGGCATCTCGGAAGGATTTGACGATTCACTTTTCACTTTTGAGTGCAAAACAGAAACGAGGGTATATATATATATATATATATATATATATTTATATAAATATAAATCAAGAAATGGAGTTAAGATCAAAGAAACCGTAATAGCTGCTAAAGGAGGCAGATTGCCTTTATGTCAATACCAAAAATCTAACACCAAAGGACCTAAGGAGTGACCAACGACCGTATGCCTTAAAGAAGTGGCTGCACATTACCTTTTCTGAAAAGGGAATGGCAAAGAAAAGGAGAAATAAGAGAAACGAGGTATTGAAACAAATCCCATGAAAGAAAGGTGAGTGAAGAAGGGGTTGACATGTGCAAAGGAGGGTCCCCTTTGCCCTTGTAGGTTGGCTCGTACTTGTTTTGTCCTTACTGCTTAATTACCTAAATGACGACAAATCAACTGTAATTAACAAAAGCTTTGTCATATTTCAGGAAGCCTTATGGTGTCACTCGTTGCCCAACTACCCATCAAATCCCTCCCAAACATGCATAGTACTTAGTGCTTACGCACACAAGTAAAAGAAAAAAAACATAAATTTGATTGTTTGATTTGAAGGAGTAAGACTGGTTTGAAGACACAAAGAAAAAGGAAAATGGGGAAGAAATAAATAACATTAACACCTGCTGTGCAAAGGGTGAAAGGGAAGTAGCAGCCACATCGTCAACTGGTCTGAGTTTTCTCTTTTTCCTGGCCCTAGTCCGGGACGCTGGTCCTTGATCCTGAGGGTGAGAGTGTTGCACTTGTAAACCCATTGCCTGTGGCGGTGGAGCCAAAGCAGTACGACCCACGCGCCTCGATTGCTGGGCCTCGCAAGGATGCGATGCAGATATTCGCGGGCTCCTCCTCTGCCCTTCTTTCCACTTGGACATTCGTACTTTTCTGCTGCACCCATAAACAAATAAATAAATATATACACACACAGGCATACATTCAGCAGAGCAAGAAAAGAGCAGACACATTGCTCAAATGCCACCATTTAATCACTGCTATGGAAAAATCACATGACAAACCCACCTGGCCATTCCAAACACAGAGACAACGGCAAGGGAATGGGAGAAAAGGAAGTTGAACTCAAGAGGGGATTTGTGATCACATTATATTAAAGAGGTTACAGCTAAAGGATTGGCATTGTTTTTCTGTTTATGAGAGATATGGTGAATTTTCCAGACAAGGAAAAAGGATTAAAACCCCAAACTGTAGTCCTCACTTGCTTCCTCACATCCTGTTTTGCTTCAAGTGGTGACCACTAACAACTGTTTTACTTTCTTCTTAATCCCCAAGCGAGAGCTGAATAGGTTCAGAACGAAGATAGGAAATCATGGGAAATGGGTGTGATTACAGCTTAGAAGAATGTCTGTTCCATGACCATCAACCCCATGAGGGCATGAGGTTTTGTGGAGCAAAAACACAAGACATGTTTCGAGCTCTTCTATGCAGTATTTAACCCACGGATCAATGTGACGTGCTGTGAAGAGCGTGGATTTAACGCTTCTTAAATAACATCCTTAATCAGCTAATCCTTCTTTACATTCCACAGCTCAAAAACCCAATTATTAATTCTCATACCCTTTCTGAGTTATAACACAAAATCTTTTCATTAATGTTTTTGTCTACATTTTCTCTCTTTGGAAGTGACTTTCTATGAATGAGTGGCATTATTTTATTAAAAATATTTTTTAATGTATTAATTTTAATATTGTATTTGTTAATTTAATTTAAAAATGATAAAAAAATTTTAAATTTTTTTTTTAAAAAAATACAGTAAAAAAAGAAAAAGAAAAAAGTACAAGAAAGTAGAGACACCTCTAAAGGAGAGGGGTTTGATGTCCAAAAGGCCCAACAAGAAGGCATAGGACTAGGAGAAAAAGCGAGAAAAAGAGAGTGGAAGGGTTCAACCGGTGCGAAGGTCCGCGCACGCACACTGACTCCTGCCGTGGATGACTGGATCTGGAACTCAGCCATACCAGATTGACTTACTCTTCCTTTCTCTCTCTCTCTCTCTCTCTCTCATCTTAGTCTTCTCTTTCCCACATTGGTTTCTCAGTCTTCCCTGATCCGAAGCCAACATTTCCTAATAACAATATCGACCCACCTTTGCAGGGATCCTTCTTTCCCCGATCCCTAATTCAATTGTTCATTTCCACCCCTATGTTCTAACCTAACCATCTTTCATCTTTCATTGCATCTACAGATCGGAGCTTTCTCATCAGGTAATCGTTGATGTCTAGAAGCTCTTCATTTGCGCTTGGTTTTCTAGCTTTCGGCTTTCTTTCATCGTTAATTGTGTTTCATGTATGAATCTATCCACGTTTTTATTGTTCAATTCGAGATTCCTTTCCGCAGAAGAGAGGATATTAGTATATTGAATGTTGATTCCCCTGTTGCTACAATGATGGCAACTTTTGTTTTCTATTGTCGGGCAAGTATCTCTTACTAGTAATTCTTATAATTCCCACTGTAAACACCCCCAAAAATGTAGCCAAAAAAAAAAAAGTGCCCATTTTGTGATAAGCATATATGGTATTAGTAGCAATACAGCATCCAATCCTATGTCAAAGAATAATGCTTTGAATGTCTCTTCATGCTCGTCTTCTTTCTCTTGCTTACACTTATGACTTAACCCCGTTATCATTCTTACCACTTTCTCTCACTAAGCTCCCTGCTTTAAGTATGTTATTCCTAACTTTATATTTTATTACTGTTGTCTGGGTTTCTCTTTCCCTGCCTTTTGAGCCACATTTCCAATTTTACCTGTTGTTAGTTTCATAGAAAAGGATTGATTGCATTCTTTTGGTGATTTTTCCTCATCTATCTCATTTGCAATGGTTTTCAGTTGTCCTTCGCTTGTTGCATTCTTCTCTTTGCACGGATGGATGCAGACTCAGAAAGAATTTCTCGAGATGTGCCTTTGACTGGTTCTCCTGGCCACATGGAGGGTGGTTTGTTCGTTGATCACTCTGGCCAGCCAGCTTTGTGTACTCTATGTAGAAGAAGTCTTGCACCTGATTATGAGGCAACAGACGACCTTGAAACTGTCAGTCTATGTGGGGACTGCAAGTTTTTGTTGCTTGAGGATCTTGCTACCCCGCCTCAAGACTCTCATCGAAGACGACCAGCTCGAAGAAGAAGGAATAGGCAAAGCAGTTCTGAATCAATTGAAAATCTTTTCTCACAACATTTTTCACATATGATTAATCTGGTGAGGCAGAACCAGTCCCCCATCTCTGGGCTTGAGGATCAAATTATGGATGGTGGTTCCACGGCAAGGTCATTACAGTGCAGTAGTTCCCGTACAACTCCTAGTGGTTCTAGAAGATGGCGACGTGTTGTCTCTGATACTGAAAGTGATGGTTTTGATAACCTAGATTCTATTTATGGAGAGAGTGAATCAAATGTTAGTTTTAGTCAGTACAGGGTCTTTCGGGGTGAGACTGATGCAATATCTTTTAGTACTTATGGAGGGGACTCAGATGCTTCTGTGGATGGACACAGTTTCCTGGATACAGAAATATTTGTTCAAGCTGACAATCGGAGTGATATTGACACTGACACTGATATTGATCCAATGCATGCTGGTCTGAACCAATGGAACTGGGATGAACCAGAAGAAGATGAAGGGGGTGATGATGATGAATGGGAAGAAGCTGATGCTGAGGAAGATGTGGTTGAATTTGCTATATCTAGAGCTGGACTTCGAGATTTGTTTATTTCAAGTCCAAGTGAAACCAATCTGCCTATTTTTAATTTCCGTCGCTCCAGAGCTGGCTTTGAACAACTGCTTGACCATCTGGCTGAGACTGATGGCTCAAGGAGAGGAGCACCTCCTGCATCTGCATCTTTCGTGAATAATCTGCCTCGTGTTATTGTCAGTGATGAACATGAGAAGCACGATGGTTTGGCATGTGCAATCTGCAAGGATGTTTTGCCTGTTGGCACTGAAGTAAACCAGCTTCCTTGCTTTCATGTCTATCACCCTTCTTGTATCTTGCCATGGTTGAGTGCACGGAACTCATGCCCCCTTTGCCGCTATGAGCTTCCCACTGATGACAAAGATTATGAAGAGGGGAAGCAGCACATCAACCAGAGTGTGGAGATACATCAAATCCAGCAGCAAGATGCAAGTGAGGACAGTTCCTCTGATGACTCTGATGAAGCTGAAGCAGAGGAAGCTTGTGAACTTGGTCCATGTCGATTACAGGAGGTGCCACATGTGGATCCTACCATCAGCAGCTCTGTGAGGGAGGGTGGTCGGGATTGGCTTTTTCGAGCTGCTGCTCCTTTAGCTGGTATCCTTGGTGTTGTACTTGTGTTATGGTTAGGCAAACCTCTAATTGGAAGAAGAGGATCAACAAGCCACAGCAATCTACCTTCAGGGTGCCAGCATCAAATTCAGTTTCCAGATACATCATCACTAAACTTAAGGGGGAGCAGGAGCAGGAGATGGTGGTCTCTTTTCTGAGTAGTTTCAGAAATCTGGTGGGCAATCACGTTTTCTTCCAGATTCAAATGTAGTCTTTGTGTTTTAACTTCACTTATGAATGGTTGTGAATGCAAATCTTGCCATTCGCATCTTTTATTAAATGTATTATTTTTTGGGTTTGTCGTGTGTCTTCTAATCACTACTACTGGCCTTAGGAATTGAATTGGATATGGTTATAGTTTCTTCTAGTGTACAGTGCTTGTCCAAGATTTCCTTAAATTCAACTGGATTTATCAGTGTTGCAAAACCGAATTGCCTTTTATCAATTACTGCTTGACTTGGCAATCAAGTGCTCAAATTTCTGAGCTGTTATTTTGGGTATGAATGTATATGTTTTGCATTTGAGTGAAGGGTGTTAATAGGCGAATATTAGGGGACTGTGTGCAGGAGACGCAGGCTGTGAAGGATTCTCTCTTGAGAATATGTCTACCATCTCTCATTTTTCCTACTTTGTGTGTCTAACATTACCAGCCGATGTGGGGTATTACGACTTCAAAGGTCTAATCAGGGTATGGAGAATCTTAACATGGAATTGGGAGACGCAAGAGGCCACACAAACGTGGAGTAAAAGGGTCGAAACAACGGCAGCCTGGCCTGGGTACGCACAATAAGATAACTTTAAAGCACATAAAATGATGGAATTCCAATTTCAAATTGCTACACTTCATGAAATTTCATCAGCTACCACAGCCTCTGGAAGCCTTGGGATTCACAATGATTACTCTTAAATAGCTAAATATTATAGCATACTAAATTCAAGTCCATCCCTATTTAAGGTGGTGACAGGGTATGAGCATATAACAAGCCGCTGATATTAACAAACAAATGATACCAAGTGGAAAAATTGAGAAACACCTCTCCACAGCTCTTGTGTAAGCACAGGCATGCCTCTTTGCATCTTGGCAGGGCTGGCATAAGCGGTTACAATTGCCTTTCAAAGAATTTGAGGATTCCAACTAATCTACACAGGCTATTAACACTGACCAGCTTGGAAATAAATACGGAAAGGAACTGCTGGTTCTGCTTCTAATGCAGTGTGATTGGCTTGGCACAGTTTTAGAAGAGTATGTTCAGATAGAGAATAATCCATCCTGCCATGGACAAAACTGCAAAAATATGAACCCAGAACAGCACAGCCGCTGCCTCCTTTCCACAACCTCTTAAATTAGCAACAGCACCTGCAAACAGGCAGAGAAGCGAGAGAGTAAAATCAGCACAATTCCCTTTCATATTATGAACCAAAAAAGTCAAAAGATACTATTCTCAGTTGGAGTTTTCCAACAATTTAATCAGATAGAATCATTGATTCAACTAATGTTAGGCTAAACAGAAGTAATCCATGGAAATTAGATATATGCTTCTTATTAACCTAATATAATTATGATTTAGACAGCTCACATGAGGCAATACTATATCTTATATATGCACAGATTTGAATTTCTTCAGTTTCCAAAAACATCTTTAGACTGAGAACTCAGGTTCTACCAGAAAGGACAGATGTTGGCATTGTATGCTGAAGGAGCAGGACAAATCGGAACATCTTATCATTAGCAGGAAGGAAACCAAGCTTATCAGCCAGTGTTACAATGCCAAGTCCTGCAGGAGGTACCAAGCATAAACGCCCAATAATAATAGCAACAAGTGTTCGTAGACCAATTCTTGAACTTCCTGGCCCTGGTCCTGTATATGAAACAAGGAAGGCCAGAATTGATCAAAATTCTTCCCCTAAACATGGAGTTAGAAGCGTGAAACATCAATAAGAAAAATTACAACAAAATTGTTTCCTACACTTAAAACCATGTGGCAACAATGCTGATGGTATAAGAACAAGACCTAAAGGCAA
The DNA here is from genome assembly GCA_036013995.1 of Theobroma grandiflorum. NCBI lineage: Eukaryota > Viridiplantae > Streptophyta > Magnoliopsida > Malvales > Malvaceae > Theobroma > Theobroma grandiflorum. The sequence continues at coordinate 11,415,570 of CP142132.1, read as the reverse complement.
ATAGCACTAAACAAATTTCTATGGAGATATACAATGAAACAGCAGCCACAAAGATGTCTAACTTACCGTCAACAAGGTTGCCTCCTAATGCCAACAAAATGCATGGAATCATGGCTTCCCTGTAGATCAAACATCATTAAACTATGCTGAAATCAAATGCCAAGACACAGGCATTAATAGAAAATAACCAACATACTCTTACCAAGTTCAACTACAAAATAAGAAGCAACTTATTTTCATGAAATTATGCAAAACGTACCCAAGAATAATGCAGCTGTCAGTGAAGAAATAAAGTGGACCATCAGTCGTAAATATTAATCTCTTTAGAACCGGCACTGCACCGAGAACCATGGCTAGGATCTGCAGCAAGAACATTTATAGGCCAAATTTAGGGGGAAAAAAAAACACTTCCTCAAAGAGAAATATGTTACTGTTCACCAAAATGGATGTGGAACAAACTAAAAACACTGAAACATTGAAGCTTCAAACACCACGTGTCCCTGAAAGAAATATTTAGGTTATTGGACTAATAAAAAAAACTGACAACTATAGTTTCTTGGTCTTTCTCTTCTTGATCTGTTGAAACCTTATGCTCCATGCTAAAAACAAGAACACAGACAACACACCTAGACATTCCAACTCCACAACTAAAAAACTGCCAATCAACAACAAAGAGAGCAAACAACAAGCACAGGTGGACTGGGAATATTGACATCCAGGTTGAGTGCTCTTTTGGCTTTTTACCCATCCACTTGAATTAAGGATGGAAAAATCAGTTCAACAATTTGTTGAAAATTTTTTTTACCATTTCTCATTACAACTTACAAGTATTCAGATTATTATAGTGCATGCATTACCAAATACAAATTTGAGATTTGACAGTGACTTGGAATTAGTTGTAAGGGAAACTAGCAGTTTGCCACTATGAACCAGTGACGAGTTCATGAAAGAGAAACCAACAAAATGACGTGAAACTTACTGATGCAATAATAGGGGGTTGAAGGATTTGCTTGAGCTTTAACTTCTCATAAACAAAAACTAGAAACTTTTTAATCTGCACCAAAATCCCAAATATTCAATCAGGAAAGGTTCCTTGAAAATAGCAAACAGGCATGTAAAATTTTAGCAAAGTGAGAAAATAGTTCACTGGAAGCAAAGCATATAGCTGAAATCAAATAAACATGACCCTCACCTTTCCTTTCTGTGAATTATCTGAATCCGTTACTGCAGCCTCTGGCATCAGCAACGGAACCTGCTCAGGAGAGGCATCCTTTGGAGGGTTCTTAAGGGGAAGATTTACATCCTCAAGGTCAAAGGTACCTTCCGCGGGAGGGGCAAACATATGAAATACATATGTGTATAAAATGATTGCACCAACCTACCATAAATTATAGGTCAAAACTCATTCATACAATGTCCATTACTTAAGATAAAAGAAATCAAAGCTACCAAACAAACAGCTGAATTGGTGTTAGAGAAAATAAAAACATAATAAAATTAGTAATATTTTCTTTTTCCTCTTGTCCTTGTTCCTTTCGTTCATTTTAGAGAGGGAAAAAGGAAAGGAAGGCGGAGGGGTTGTCCATGTCTACCAGATTTTGGCCCTTTACAGGCCATCAAGAACTGTCTAAGCTTCTTGTTCCTTTTCTTCCCCCACCTCTTTGAACTTAAAATGGTTATTTTCCGAAAAAATATAGTTGTAAGGATAGGTGGTCAGAAAACCAAAGCCCAAACAGATTTTTCATCAGCACAAAAAAGTAAAGTTCAGCGCATAAATATACATCTCCATATGTGTGGTGAATCCATCAAATTGGAGCATAATATACTATGCCTAAAGTTGTCAGATAAGATTAATAGGTTAAAGTACACATACCCACTGCCCAAATGAAATATATGCAGTTCCCTGAGTGCTACATGTTTCAGTGTCGCCAAAAGGATTGGATGTATCTCTACATAAAGCTGCAATCAGAACAAGTGGTATATTCCCAATGTTTCCTACATCCAGTGTCAAAGAATATGTTTTACTTGACGTGCTTGATTGTCAACATAGATATAAAGCACAAAGCTAAAGCACTCAGACTCCAATTTCAAACAAATTTATAAAAGAATATCTCCTGCAAAAAATAAAAAATTGCAATGGCATATTGGCACCATCAACTGTGAATAAGCACACCAATAATGTGTCATGTGGCTGATAACATATTTATTGTGTTAAGGTTAAGCATATTTATACTAGCAGTAGCTTACCAATTCCAATTTGTATGATTGAGAACTTGAAGTATGGGTATGGAGGTTTGACTAAGGTTACAATAACAAAACCTATTAGTGAGCCAGAGATGGCGCCTAGAACAACATTCACAGGAATGAACCACCTGTAAGACGACCAAATAGAAAAGAAGATTAAGATAAACCATTGACTTTTGATGATATAGATGAAAGGCAAGAAAGAAGAAAACTGATTCATACCACTCAAGCATTTTCTGTAGAGTAACAGCTTGTCCAAGTTGAGAAAATATTAAACACGGAAGCAAAAGCGAAAACACTAACTGCAATGTGATTGATGGAATGTTAAGTAAGTATTTGCCAAGTTAAATTAAAAAAATAAATAAAATAAAATCACAAAAATCCCCATATTTTGGAGACAGATTACCAGAAAAATAATTTACAGAAAATAGGCAGTTCAAAGGAAGAGGGAATGGATGAAATTACCCCATTTAAAAGCTTCCTGCCGTTTGCAGGCAAGATATTAACATACTTGGAAGCCATTAGAAAGCCCAGGAAACACATGGTGAATACTTTTGCTATTGGCAAAACTGCTATCTTTATGCTTCCTAGTAAAGACTCTCCTCCCGCTGCCGCCGGAGCTTCCATCACCGCCGACAGAAACCTTTCCATCTCTTCTCTTTACCAATACTAACTCTCTCAAACGCTATTCCAAAGCCAACATGCGATCTAATCCAATTCTTAAGAGTGCGAATACCGGCTTACTACAACAATTCAGTTACCCTCTGTTCGGTCCGCGGATTTCCTTCAAAAAAAAAAAGGAAAAAATAACTGAACCGCATCAATAGAAGTTATCTTTCATTAATGCACAAATTAAAAAGAACAGAATTTTTCCATGAATGTCTAAGAAGAGATTCCAACAAATAAAACTTCCGGAATGCACACATGTCGATCACAAAACTAACAATATAATTTATTAGAATTTCCGGATAATTCGCATTTTCCAATCACTGAGAGATAATAAATTTAAAATAGATTCTTTTAAATTTTCTGGATATAGAACAGCAATCAAAAGAAGAAGAAGGACCTGAAGAAAAGATTGAATAACGTACAGACAGAGAAAAAAAGTTGAATGCAATAGAAAAGAATAATAATGCTGGCTGGGGGGAAATTGGAAAATCCTGGTAGCCAAACAGTCTGTTTCTATTTCACCCCGTCTCTATCTCCCTCTGTTTTCACAGCTTCGGTTAGCTTTCAACTGTTTTGGTTATTAACTTGCAACTCAATATACCAAAGGGCAGATGGGATCTGTTTCAGTTTTTCTGCGCAGCACGGCCACGGTCTTCACGTCGTTGCTGTTGGACACCATATAGACTTATATTGTGTAAGTTACCAAAGCTGCCCCTGTATTTTGTATGCGAATTCACCATTTTACCCCTCCCCGCTTCACTCCATTTTCCGTACGAATGGAAATTTCCTTCCGTCTCTTTTCTCTCTTGCGTTTCTGTCTGTATCTTCGGCTCGCACCTTTTAACGGCTTTTTGAATTATCAATTTATCACCATACATACGCTTCTTCTTTTTTTAAAAAAGAAATTATTTTTGCCCTTTCATTTTCTGTGGCTCTGCTCCGTACGACTTTTATTTTCCCTAAATTATTTCTTTTTTTTAATAATATTCTCCAACTTATTTAATTCCCGTCACTCGATTTTGCGGCACCGTATTGTCTATTCTTAATTTTATTTCATTTCTTTCAATATTATTATAAAATAATTGTATACCTAACAAAATTAAGGAATCCAAGCACCAACATATTTGGCCCACGTTTTTTGTCAATGTCTTTTTTTATTTTTTTATTTTATTCTCATTTTTTTAAAAGATTAATAAATAACAAAAATATAAACTAAAACAGAATTGATGGAGATTTTCATACATGCAAAGAGATTTTGTTTACTAAATAAATGGAGCCTTTTTTGCATTTATGGATAACTTTATCTATCGGATTATTTTGTAACGGACATTTAAATTTTTATATTTTTATCTGATTTAATTAAATTATTTTGTCTAATGAATTCAATTGACTCAATTGAAGGTTAAATTACTTAAATGCCTATTAAAAAAATGATTTGATTTCTAATACGGCTTATTAAAAAAGAAAAAGTTCGCCTTTTCTGGGGGGGCGGTTATTTCCCTCTTATTGTTTTTATCCATTTCTTTATTCTTCCTCAACCTCCTTTCCCTCTAATCTATGCTATCTTGACCTGACCTTATCTAAAAATTCAAAAGTAAATTCCCTCTAATCTTGTGCTTTTTTAAAAAACAATAAAAATAAAAATTGGAAATCAATTAACATTCTATTTTTGTTATTTTTCTTATTTTAAGTCAAAAGTTGAATATTAACAAGAGGGAAGCATGTGGCAGATATCACAAGAAATTGGTACGGGCTCCAAACCCCATCGACCTTTCTCACCTCTTATCTTCCAGTCGTAAGAATCTCATTCAACCCACCGTCCATTCCAAAGCGCCAATAAATAGGGTTTATAACTTTGTGCAGGGGTTGTTTTTATAAATCATATCTATGATTTTCTTTTATCAGTCAAAAATAAGGCAGATCCCTTTCTCATTAACCAAAATGCTAGGATAATTTCAGATCTGGGAGTGAACTCCTCAACCACGCGGAAAATCCCTGTTCGGAAAAAGGAAAAAAAAAATAAAAAAAGGGAAAGGGAAGAAAAAGGAAAATGTAATATAAAATAGCTTAAACGGATTAGGGACCTATTTCTTTATTATTATTTCAATACTCTTTCTCGTGTATAGGATTTAAGCCTTATCGTGGGGATTAAGGATTAATTTTTTTATTACTATTTTAATTCTCTTTTATGTATAAAGATTATATACTTATCATATGACATGAATAAATAAAATCTACAAAAAAAATTAATGAATAACGACAATATCTTTTGATTTGAATTTTTAAGAGGAGCATCCATCCTAAAACTAATTGGTAATAGGTGGAGAGGTCTTCATTATATTTATATGTTAAAGATATCTTCAATTTAATTTACATGAAATTATCATCACTTTAATACTCTCTTACATGTAAAGACTACATACTTATCATATCAAATGAATCAAAAGAAAAGCTAATTGAAATATCACCTATTCTAATACCAAGATACTCCTAATTTAATAGATATAAGATTCTTTTTTGTTACTACTTCAATATTCTTTTGTGTAAAAGTTATTAACTTATCACGTGACATAAATGAAGGAAGAAAATAATAATAAAAAGATTAATTAATGAAAACAATATTTACTTTAATACCATGTTTAAATTTTAGGATGAATATCTAATTTAAAACTAATTGAAATAGATTAAGAGACCTTTATTATATTTATATGTCAAAAATACTATCAATTTAATTGATATAGGACTATCACCACTTTAATGCATATCAATACGATATTGACGTTTAATTGTTTAATTCATATTATTTACGTCTATTAGAATACAGTCTTTGATCAAAGATCACGTAGTAAAAATTAAGTCAGTAACTCGTAATGCAATTTATGTTTTTTTAAATTACAGTAAAATATATAAAGTTAAGCCCCCTTTATAAATTTAAAACCTAATTTTCTCTTTAAAAGATTTCCTATACTTTTTGTTGAACCAATAATATTTGAGAAGCTAAATCTTGGTGTTGATGTTACTTCTTGTCGCTTGTCCATGAATAAGGTCGAAAGGGTGACTATATCTGAAAGGTAGGCAACATCGTTTTCTTCATTATTTAGTGTGGTGGGTTAGAGGGTACTCATACATGTTAGCTAAAAGACGATTTTTTTTTTATAGATCAAATTCATAAGACGTTTTTGAAAATGGACTTCTTCATAATTTTAAGTGTTTTTAGACACAAGAAGTCACCTTTGGACGAAAATGCCTTTAATGAAACCGACGCGTCTTTTTGGGTTTGCGCCTCAACCCGAAACGTTTCAACGGGTAAAGTCTGTTTATATGTGGTCCACCATTCAGTTCTCAGAGACAGACCGTACATCTCCTCCAAAGCAGTTTTGTCGATATTTAGGCTGCAGTTAAAGTTCGGAGCATTTTTGCAGTGGGACCATTTTAGAGTGGTTGTTATCAGCATAAAGGTGCTTCACATACTCAGCAGTGAGAGGAAGTTGACAGTACGAGGAGAAAGGTATAATATTTATTTTATTTTAGTTAAGGAAAGTATTTATTTTTTTTAAAAATTTTGAACCGTGTGACGAAATGGTTATTCTTCATGTTGAGGGTTTTGGTTTTTGAACATAAACCTATACATATTGGTTGTTCATATTGATATTGTTGTCGTTTGAAATGGTTGAATAGCAAGGTGAATGTGGTATTGTTGGTGTTAATGGGGTCGAAAGGTGACCGACGTCGCGTGACTGGTTCATATGTATGCGTCCAGACACTTTGGTAGGAATTGGCATTTAGGGTGACTGATGGCTTACGTACCTTCTATGCGTGACTGGATTTTGGCATGGGGTCATTAAGGGTGTGCGTGATTGCATTAGGGTTTAACATTGCGTGACATATTGATAGGTCATTGCGTGACAGCACGAGTGGATGGCATGGCGTCAGGGTTTGCGTGATTGCATTAGGCTTTAACTTTGCGTGACATACTGATAGGTCAGTGCGTGACAGCACGAGTAGATGGCATGGGGTCAGGGTGTGCGTGATTGTAATAGGGTTTACATTGCGCGAATGGTTGATGGGTTTATATCAGTGCGTCACTTGTGTATAGATGGTTGCATGATTGATGTTCGTAATTGCGTGACTAAATTAAAAGTCATTGCGTGACTTGTTTTATATTGAATGGCACAAGTGTCATAACTGCATGAAATTTATCCGTATGGCACTGCATGAAAGAAATTGAAACTGTTATGTATTATTATGGATCAACTGTAATGCTTTAATTTGTATATGTTGATTTGCTTAACAATCCATGCACGGCACTTGCATTAATTATGCTGGTCCAGAACTGTCTAAAAATAGTTAAAAGTATTGAGAGGGTTATTTAATGAGTTAACTTATGAGGAGGGCTATTTCTGAGAAATGCCTCTTGTTTTTATGTTAATCTACAATAATGGTATTAACATGACTAAATGGAAGGTGATCTGTTGTATGTTGCAGATGGCCAGCACAGGAACAGAGCATGATAATGTAGAATCTATGCTTTGTGTGCCGAGGCAGCAGTAGGGGTTCAACACGGGCATTAACATCTACTGCAAGTGACTGCAGCTACATATAATACAGGAGATGATGTCCAAAGTCAACGAGTTGGAGAGGTTGAAGGGAACATGCTTTAGGCACATGATGGACGTCGAAGCTGATAAGAATTTATTATGCGCCAGTCTCGTGCACAACCTAATGCTGCGCAGAATAAAGAACCGACCGCCATCGAGGGCGAGCTATGGTTCACCATAGGGAGAACAAAGGCCCGGTTCTCAAAAAGAGAGTTCTGCCTCGTGACAGTGCTTAAGTTTGGTGCCCTACCGGGCCTTATTGTCAATCGACACGAGGCCGTCCTTGGAGGAATTCACCTGCGTTACTAGGGAAAGGGGAACGAGGTGAAGATTCAAAAAGTTTTAGATACATTCAAGGGAGGCCAGTTTCAGCAGGAGGGAGATGCGACTAAGATAGCCCTCGTCTTGATTGCCCAAAATGTTTTATTCGATCAAGACTACAGACGATCAGTGGTTCCATGGTTGCTGTCGCTTGTGGAGAACATCGAGGAGTGGAACGCGTTCCCATGGGGCACTTATGTTTGGAGTCTGACCGTAAATTACATGACGAGGGGCTTCGAACCTCCTACTGCGGGAGTAGCAGAGAAAAGTCGTTACCACATCTATGGATTTATTTGGGTGTTTCAGGTAGTGTGCCATACACTGTTTATCATTATTCTTGTCACATAAGATTTTATGAGGTTAAATATTTTCGCATAAGAATTTAGGAGTTGAGTAAAAAATGTTTTACGTTTGATGTGCAGTTTTGGGCGTTGGAAGCAATTCTTGTAATCCGAAGCTTATTTGGAAGGCAACGCCAGTCGAGACAGGTTTGGCCAAGAATGCTAAAATGGCAATGTGACGAAAGGCTTGTAGGTTTTCACGCCAGCATTGCAAATCTGGAGGAAGAAGGGAAGGTGAGTAAATAAACCATATTTTTGTATTTAATAAAATTTAATTTTGATTGACATAGGGTAGCGGGGGTTATACCTAATGGTAATTCATGTTTTAGTGCAGTTGTGAGCGCTGAGGACGTTGGAGGCAACTGCAGAAGAGATGTTGACCGCGTACTGGGCCAACATTGAGGTCAACATCTCCGAGGGGCAGCAATATGTTCCATTATGGAAGTTGGAAGGTCGGCCAGAATTCGGTCCCTAGCAAAAAAGGAGGATAATGGACCACAAAGATAAAAGTAAGGCAGCACGAGGCGTTAAGCGGAGACGCCGCGTGGACGAGGAGGTCCCTCCCCATTTCGGTGCTGCTGAAGCCCCTAATTCTCCTCTTTCGTGTCTTCATGCTGCCCATCATGCTGCACCTCCTCCTGCTTCTACTGCTTCCCCATCTGTTGAGGCACGCAACCCACCACCGCGGTCGTAAAAGACTATGAGCATTAAGCGAGAGCTGCAACGGATGCGGACACAGTGGAAGAAAGACCTACAGTCCTTGAAGACCAATATGCATATGCAGATGCAGGCAATATAGTTAGAGATCCAGTAGGCAATGCAGTTGGAGATCCAGCCACTGCATCAGCATATCGAGCAGTCAATGCAAGGGGCAGAGGATCGGATTGTTGGTAGGCTGATCGACCATTTTGAGCTATGCGCGTTTATGTTTTTCATTGCATGGGTTATAACATGTATGATGTATACAGTGTTCTAATGTGTTTGATTTTTTCAATCGTTCAGGCTCGATTTATGGGTGAAGATGATGGTGCACGTGAGAAAGATGGCAGTGGGATTGGGGTTGATGTCGAGGATGCGGGTGCCATAAATCAGTCAATTGCATCGGCTCGAATGTCACCTCCCGCTGGCCCAATCGACCATCAGCCTGTGGCTATCCCATCCCCAACAGAGGCAGCCCAGCTTCCTCATGACATACCTTCTCGTGCGATTAGTGGAGCCACAACTTCCCCGCGTCATGCTCCTGCTCCTGTCCCAACTCAACCAAAGGTCGCACAATTAGTGGTTTGGCAAGGTGAGATCACACCTGTATTTACGGAGGCTCCACCTCAACTTGAGCCCGAAGATGCACGTGTGACCTTAGCCAACAAATACCTTCGAAGCCCGTACGTTAACCCATTGTTGATCCAGCGCAAATCGAAGGACGAATTGAAGGCCAGATATGAGGCCTTCATGAAAAACGATCAAGCTAGGTAAACGATCAAGCCTTCTGTCTTTACGGTTCTAGTGTATTCATTTCATAGCCTTTTGACATTAGTGTTATTATGAAATAAATATGCAGGGTTAACATTCTGGGCATCGAAGGACAAGAGGGCCCTGATTTTTTTCGACGATTGGAGACGCCGACAGAGTTGATGGACAGCCAACATATTGATGCATGCATCGGAGTGTTGTGTAAGCGAGCGCACAAGCACCGTCGACAACAGTACAAAAGGAGAATATGCATCGTTGACACCACATTCTATGTACATATATCATATTTTAGTGAGTTGTAATTATTCAAATGTAAGGTCTGTGTATTAGTTAATTTGATTTATTTAACTATTGTGCGTAACGTAATTGCTAGCTTATTTTGCTCGGTCTGAGCAAAAAAATGGAACCTTCCCCCAACTATAAGACATTCAACCCAAGTGAGGCGGTAATGCCAGACCATCTGCTGGACTATGCAAGGGGTTTCAGTCCTCCATGGGGTTTGGCCTGGGATAAGGTTGACTCAATTCTTGCACCGTGCTATTTTGACGGACACTGGGTGGTAGTGCACATCAACTTGCGAAGTTGGTCTATGATGTTAGTGGACACATCATACAGTCGGGACGACGCACAGAAGTCTGGCTTGCGTGATAAGCAGATGAGTCCACTAACATTATTGTTTCCCATTATATGCCACCAGTCGGGGTACTTTATCAGATCGCGTCGTCAAACGCAACCTTTGACGCCAATGAGGCATAAATTAAAAGCAAAGACCCCGGTACAGAAAGATTCAGTGAGCTGCGGGGATTGGGTTATCGCCTCGTTGGAGTGGTTCATCCAGTCGGATCCTCCAGCGCTAAAGGCAAACGCGATAGAAGGCATTTGAAATAAGTTTGTCATAGAGATTTTTGCAAACAGCTCGAGTTGTTAAATTTTTTATTTGTTTATTCTTTTTCAATCTGCAAATAACATTGTTCCGTATCATTTCCATATTATTTTTTGTTCTATCATTTACATATTATTCTTTGTATTCTTTATTGTTTCAATTAACAACAAGAACAGTTATGTATTCATTGCTGTTATGCGCATACGGCTGCAATAAGAATAACATTGTTTCTTCTTTCCTTTGTTTCTTATTGGCATCGTAAAGTCTCTTAGTCTATTACAGTATTTACATGCCATCGTGATTGCCTCCGCATGTGCCAACCCCCCTTAGTTTACAGCATATATGACATGTTGAATTCCATTGCGTGACATAAGGTTGTAACCAGTTGATATTGAACTGGGTTACTCAACGCACTAACAATCGAGTCCCAAGTTTACATTGATTCGCGTTAGTATTTGAGAAACAGTAGTTATTATGGAATCGAGTGAGTAATCGACTTGGATGTCGTGACTACTAAATATGGATGGCGTGAACCTTTAAGATTTAGCATCGCGTCAGTAGTTGATATTGACTCGCAACATCTGATATGGAGTGGCGTAACTTGTTGTGGGAATGGCGTGACTAGAAAATTGGAGTTGCGTTAATGGTTGTTATGGAGTTGCGTGACTAGTTGATCCATAATCGCGTAAGTGATCTGCAGTCGCGTCACTTATCATGGGAATCGCGTGACTGGAAAACTGGAGTTACGTTAGTGGTTGTTATGGAGTTGCGTGACTTGTTGATCCATAATCGCGTCAGTGATCTGCAGTCGTGTCACTTGTCATGGGAATCGCGTGACTGAAAAACTGGAGTTGCGTTAGTGGTTGTTATGGAGTTGCGTGACTTGTTGATCCATAATCGCGTCAGTGATCACTTGTTATTGGAACCGCGTCAGTGAATTTTTTCCTTATGTCCGCATTAGAGATGTAATATATAATCTCGCGTGTGTGGTTAGTATGGAATCGTCAATTGCTATTATTAGTTGATATCGAGACCTCTGAGTTGTTGTTTCAAGTTCCAAATATCCTAACTTCGAAGATATCTAAGATGAGTCACAGAAGCAAACGCATAAAGGTGACTTCAAGCAGCGGTGAAGGCGGCGCCGCTGATGCGGGAATATCGTCCGGATCGACTGTCAGTTCCTTTATACAAAATTTCACCCATCCGTCGCACGCTGCGAAATTCAACGCTAAAGTCGTCAAAAGAAAGGTAATGCCCGGGCGTATAATTGACTTTGATTATTTAAAGTCAATTGATTTTTCATACATCGTGAACTTTGAAAATTTAGGATGGACACGATACTTACAACTGAAGAGGCCATACTACGAGAATTTGATCTAGATTTTTTACTTCAATGCAAGACAAAAATATGCTGAGTCGGAAACATCTAGGGCTGTGCACCATGATGATTTGTTTGTCACTCACGTCATGGGACAACGTATCGTTGTTACACGCGAATTGATAGAAACCGTCTTTCACCTGACTTCGATGCAATCAGATCTGTACCGTGTCAGTGGCGATGGGAACCTTGTGTCCACATTTATCTGCCCTCCTTCAAGACAGAGTGAAAGTGCTAATTGGACAAGGATGTCTTTCTTTGATCAAGTGTTACACCTCATCATCGCTCACACTATCCGTCCTCACCAAGTGATATATGTGAATGTCAGGAAGAAGGGCTCTGGTTCTTAAATAACATCAAATTGTCCCGCCGTGTCGACCTTGCTAAATTCATAATGGATGACATGCTCCTGACAATTGACGGTCGTAATAGAAACCTGCATTACGGCATGTTGATCAGTGAGATAATAGACTACTTCAATGTCGACAGCCGTTGTGATCCGCCAATAAACCATGCTTTGTTCGATCACATCAATGAGCACAGTATTAAACAGCTAGGTTTTGAGTTCAGGAACAACACCTGGGTTAGGAATGGGCCAGTCGATGTTGATCCAGCATTCACTCGTCTCCTTTCATTTATGGAAACAATGGACACAAGGTTGAATGCCCGACTAGAATTGTTGGAGGGGCAGAATTGTGAGCTGTTGCAGCACCAACAACAGTTGGAGAATCCAGTTCGCTCTCAATTCGCACTACCATCATGATATAATTCTGACTGCATGCTTTATTTCAAACATAATTATAATTATTATTGGTATATTTCAAATAAGAATTTTATTGTTTACAAAGAGACAGAAATTATCATCAATTATGATGGAGTACAAGGCATTTGATGATCCGACAGTATCATCTTATTACTAGCTCTAGGCAGCAGTCAGAGTATCACCTCCAGACTCTGGCAAACTCAAATTCAAATATCATTATTCAATGGAAATGTCAATGGCCATTTCAAACCAGTTCGAACGAAACCCTAACAACTGAGGTGTGAAGTTCTACAATCTTCGGGTACGACACCTGTAATGTTATCACTGTTTGTTATCCGCAATGGACAGATGTTTCGTGTGTGCCCGGGTTGTCTGCATATTGAACATGCCTTCCGTCGTCGTCGTCGTCCATCCTGAGGATGAGCAGATGATATTTCCCCGGGTGTGGATGGACCTGTAAACGGCGTCCGGTAATTTTGTCTATTATGACCATAGCTCTTGCATTGTGAACATCTACGTCTGCGAATGCCTTCCCCAGTCGATGGAATCCTTTTCCTCCTAGGTCTCCCCGCTTGACCTTGCCATGTTGGTGGCAAAACGACTAATTCTTTAACCTCATGGGGGACGTCCCATTCACTGAGATGGCCAACTAGGCGAATGGGAACTGAATATCCCTCCACCCAAGAGCTAGTCGTGTAATAGTGCGAGCAGAATTCAATGGGTGAACGATTGCACTTACTGCGAAGGCAATGAAATCTCAGTTGGGGAACAATGTAAACATGTAAAAAATTCAATGAGCAATACCCTAAATAAGAAAACATGATTATTCACACCTTATTGCCACCATTGCATGCGTGCAGGGGAGTAGATCACTCTGGAACTCATCGCATGAACAAGTTTTCCTGCATAGGTTGACGACTGCGTCCGTATTCTCGCCTATAACTTGGAACTCCACCAGATCGATTGGTTGGATGGAAAAATGACATGCTGCATTCAACCGTTTGTTCAACAGATCGGTAGCCCAAGGGCTGAGTGGCGTGGTCATATTCAATGCCTCGTTGTGCCGATCATGAAACCAACGTTGAAACATACCTCTGATGCACTCGATCAAGACGGTTATTGGCATTTTCCTTGCATGCCTGAGGCAGCAGTTAATACACTCCGCAATGTTGGATGTCATCAGCTTGTATCGCCTTGCCGGTGACCGTGCACGTGCCCATCTATCAGGTCCTATTCTCATCAGGCGGTCATAAGCAGGTTTGCAAATCTATTCTAGCTCAATCATGTGTCTGGTAAAATCAGACAGCCTATAGCAGTTTGCAGCCAATGTGAAAATGGCCCCAACATCTGTGCGCTTGAACAGGTTTTTAATGTTTTTCCCTAAGTGGTAACTGCATAGACCGTGATGCGCGTCATTGTACACATTCTCAACTGCCTTCTTAATCACAAGATGCTGATCAGAAATTAACATATGGTTTTCGGGACAACCAATTGCACGACGCAATTGGTTAAGAAACCACGACCAAGACTCTTCGTCCTCAACGTCGCCAATGCCGAATGCAACTGGATATATATGCTCATTTGCATCTTTGCAAACCGCAACAAACAAAATACCCTTGAATCTACCTTTTAGATGTGTGGCATCGATAGCAAGTACAGGCCACATTACAGAACGAAACCCCTAGATACATGACTCGTATGCAAACCGATCTGTAGCGACACTCGTGAGCGTACTGGGGTTTTCGCGTTCCAACATGTGGAAATATGAAGGGATGAGTTGGAATGACTCTTCCGGGGGACCGAACACAAGATTTTCAGCATACTGCTTCGCTTGCCATGCCTTTCCATAAAGGCATTGCAATCCCCACGTGCAATTCATCTCTTCCATTATTTCTTTAGGTCTCAATGAGGTAACATAATTTCCTTGCAGCCTGGTCGAGATAAGCTCACCAATAACCCTCACGCTCGCAGTTCGGTATCCACATTGCAAAACATCAACAGTACACGTGTGTACCTTATGCAACGTTCGAATTTGCCAGTAATCTCCCTCAGGCAACTTCGTTGCATGCAAAGCAAACTTGCATACCTTCTCCTTACAACCCTCCTCAAAACGAGCGTGGCATGACTTTTTAACTCTTACCTCAAAATGCTCTTTTATTGCCAATATGCTCAAAACATGTTTCAAATCGGACTTCGATCGAAACACTTGTCCGCGATATAAGTGGTCGACGTGGGATCCAGATTCCTCTGTTGTAACTGTTTGGAAGGATATCATATCTACCACGGGAATGACCCATTGACGAGATACCCCTGTATTTACCCTCTCTTCATCACTGTCCACTGGCGAACGAATGCCGTTCCCAAGTGCGATGCCGCCATCATAAATAGGCTCGGCACCCTCAACATGTTCTAACGTAATAGTTGTGGCATGGTCTTCGCACTGCACATCTTCTAACGCAACAGTTGTGGCATGTCCTGTGCTGCCATCTGCACGATTGAAAAGCCAGGAGGTCAATGTGCTCACCCCCGTCATCATCTGAACATGTATAATCTCCGGTTACATAATCATCTTCACAGTTATCGTGCAAGTCATCATGCGTATCCGCCGTGTCATCCTCTTCAACATCATCTTCAATCTCATCAGATGCATCGACATCGCTCACAACCATCACAATGTCATTTACGAACGGCAATTGACCAATTGAATTTCCATTTGATAGATTTGTTTGTTGCAGTGTACCATGAAATTCGTTCGATGCACATTCTGATCGGAATTGTGCAGACATCATTTGCAGACACCTCATGTGTGTCCCGGCCTGTTCAAACTCTTGACGATACGTCAAACGTGATTGCCATGGTTGTATGTTAGGAAATGCATACTGTGGTATGTCAGAATAATTACCATTCTGTTGTAGGCGATGACTATGTTGGATACCATGTTCATGTCGAATATCGTTTCCTTTTCCTGCCTTAACTATCACAAACACAGCAACTGCCCTCTCATCTCGCAGAATACTTGCTACATCTTCATCATCCCTAATAACTATGCGGGAAACCCCTGCAGCATGTCTCAACGATGCATGTAGATCAATTTCATTCTTCTGTGCGTCGACCCCAACAACTTCTTCAACCAGCTTCACTAGGCCTGATAATGACAAATCACTCCCAACAACCCTAACTCGTGTATCACTACCCTTGTAAATGTCATCGACCCACTGACCACTGTATGTAATCATAACCTTCACATTTGGCACGCTGCTGAAATTTGTCAAAAAATAATTGTCACAATCAGTCAATTTTTTTTAAACATAAGTTCCTAAGAATGTATAATACACATTCATGCCACGCCTAAAAACCAGTTAACGTAAGCCTCGTTACAAGTTGTGCATTGCATAAGTCACGCAATACAACATGTCACGCTATATATAAAAATAAGTCATGCTATATATAAAAAACCAATCACGTAATGCCCAAATACTCGTGACCAAAAGCATCAAAACAAGATAAATTGCACAAGTCAGTCACGCATTACAACATGTCACGCTATATATAAAAAAACCAATCACGCAATGGCCAAAAACTCGTGACCAAAAGCATCAAAACGAGATAAATTGTACAAGTCAGTCACGCATTACAACATGTCACGCTATATATAAAAACAAGTCACACTATATAAAAAAAACCAATCACGCAATGCCCAAATACTTGTAACCAAAAGCATCAAAACGAGATAAATTGCACAAGTCAGTCACGCATTACAACATGTCACGCTATATATAAAAACCATTCACGTTATATATAAAAATCAATAACGCAATGCCCAAATGCTCATGACCAAAAGCATCAAAACGAGATAAATTGCACAAGTCAGTCACACATTACAATATGTCACGCTATATACAAAAACCAGTTACGCTATATATAAAAATCAATAACGCAATGCCCAAATACTCGTGACAAAAAGCATCAAAACGAGATAAATTGCACAAGTCAGTCACGCATTACAACATGTCACGTTATATACAAAAACCAGTCACGCTATATATAAAAACCAATCCCGCGATGCCCAAATACTCTTGACCAAAAGCATCAAAACGAGATAAATTGCACAAGTCAGTCACGAACGGCAAGTCTCGCTGAGTCCTAAGAATAAGTCAATCAATGGCATTGGGCAGCCACGTACAGCCTCAATGTCACGTAATTCTAAAAAATCAGTCACGCAAACCCTGAAAAGTAGTGAACAACATGCTCAATACAACATGTGAATAACTTCAAGTCTAGCAGCACCAGTCTCGCAATACCTAATACTAAGTCACTCAATGCGTGATATCCATTCACTCATGCCAACATAAAGAGTCACGTAATTGACTAATGTCACGCAATACTTAACAACATGTCACGAACTATGTCAAAACCAGTGACGCAATATTTCAAAACCAACACCAGCAACATGGGAGAAAAATTCTTAAATGTTTTTTCATTAATCAGAATGCGATAACGAAGATATTACAAAACAAAACAAAAAAATAAACCGTAGTTCATTTCTTCCTAATTTCATCTACTTTTTCATCTATCTCAGCGAGCGCCTTCTCATTGAACAGGATGGAACATTCCAGGTCATGAGCCCTATCCATCAACATGTCGAAGAGGACTCGCACTTCCTGCTCGAATGTCTCCAACTTGTCCACTAGGGCCCTCACATCCTCCTTGGAGGCTACCCCCTGTGACCATTCTCTTCTGTACTTTCTTTGGACTCCATTTTCAATTATCTGAGAATGTTAAAATTATTGAATTTGACTCAAATGGTTACTGGTTCCCTTTATTTATAGGCATCAATGCTGACTCTTCGTTTGCCACACACATATCCCCGTATAAGTGCAATTATGGGGGGCTGCATTGAGGGGGCTGTATCTATTCGGCCTGTTATGATGTTTGGCCTAGCTTTTGGTTTTAAGAGGTAGATATAGATGAGGAGATGAAACGCTAGGCCGAACAGGTGCCGCCCCCATTAATTGTACTTATATGGGGATATGGGTGTACTAAACGAAGAGTCATCATTCATGCCTATAAATACAGGAAACCAATAAGCATTTTAATCAATTATCTTAAACAATCTAGGATAATTTAGAAAGTCTAAAGGCTTCCGCGGATCTAACTCAGGATATTGGCGAAGGGGCAACCTCTCAGTAAGAGGAGGTGCCCCCCCGGGGATCAACTGGAGATATTCTAGGAAGAAATTAACAATGATTTGACAGGAAGATTCTCACCCAGATATATGACAGGAAGAAATTAACAACGGTTCATTATATAATTATTTTTTTCCATCGTCTCGCTTCTTTTTTCTCTTATTGTACTTCCTCTTCCTCCTCTTGTACTCCTTCCGCCCTGCGCCTGTATTCCCTCCTTCCTCTTCCTGTATTCCCTCTTCCCCTTCCTAACTGTATTAAGTTAGTGTATTTGAGCATATAAGAAAATGTATGCTGGAATACACTAACTTAATACAGTTAGGGTGAGGAAGATGGAGTACAGGAAGATGAATGAGGGAGTACAGGAGGAGGGCAGAGGGAGTACAGGAGGAAGAAAGAGGAAATACAGTGAGAGGAAGGAGAAGGAGACGATGGAAAAAAATAAAGTGTTTTGCATCATTTCCTATCTCTTGTATTTGGGAGAATCTTAATATTAATGAAATTTTCTGAAATTTTCTTTGAGCATATATTTTCTTATGGTTATGTCTTATATTCGTTTAAGTTATAGTATTATGTATAATAATTGCATGAGTGGATGTTAGGCATTGCGTGAAGTATTATTAGCCATTGTGAGACTAGGTTATACGCGCTGCGTGAATTGTGCAATGCAAATCTTCATGCGAGACATTGCGTGAGTAGATTGTATGTATATGGTGACCTGTTGTTATGTATTGCGGGACATTGGGACAGTACGTGGATCGGTGGATGGTTATGTTGGCATAACGTGGGTGCATATTAGGCATCGAGTGACTTATTATTATGTACTGCGAGAGTGCCATTGCGTGACTGCCTTCTGCAATTTATCTCTAATTTTGACTTTTGAGGCATTTGGACACTAGTTTTTAGGGTTTCCGTGACCGGTGTATTCCATATAGCGTGACTTGTTGTTATGTATTGGGTGACTTCACTACGTCACTGGTTATGTTAACATATGGCATTAGGTGCCTGAATATAACATGACTGAATATTTGTTGAGCATTGCGTGACTTGTTTGTAGCCATTACGTGACTGAGTATTACGTAATATCTAACCATGCATTATTCAGTCACGTAATACGTACAGACAAGTCACGTAATGCTCAACAAATACTCAGTCACGTTATATTCAGGCACCTAATGCCAAATAAACAGGTTACGATTGCTGATATCCAGAATCCAATCATAGACCCTAATATCCAGTGATGCAATACATAACAACTATTCCCGCATCGGCTATAAACTGATTGATTTCACTATTCGGAGCTAGATTTAGGTTTCCAGACTCGTATAATTTACCCATTAAATAGGTTAAGATTCATAATATCTAATCACACACCCTAATATCCAGTGATACGATGCCTAACAAATATTCACGCATTAGCTATAAACTGATTGATTTTCGTTACTCCTAGCCAGATTTCAGTTTCGAAACTCATACAATTTACCCATAAGCTATTGCGTTCTATGAATAACCATAAATAAAACCAAGAACTCATAACACATACCTTGATTCCATCTCCGCACTTTGAGAACTTTAGAAAGTTCGCTGGCGATATAGACTTCGATGGCGACAGTTAGACGGTGAGATATATACTCCAATGGCCTTGGAGAGCTAGACGGAGGGATAGCTAAATCGAGATTTAATTTTGAAATTTTAATCTAAATGGCGGGAAAGGAGAAAGAGACCGAGACGCCCCTCCTTCATTTGGATTAATTGGTTTAAAGGGTATTTTTGTCAAGTCGACTTAAAAATTGTCTACAAACAGTTAAAATTATATCGATGGTCATTTTTGAAGTACGATTACTCTGGTGTCCATTTCTTACAATTTCCTCTAGCTAAAACTTAAAATACTTTTTTAACAAACGTTATTTTATTTAATAACCTAATAAATAATATTATTAATTATATTTTTTTTTATAAATATCATCTTAATCAAAAAACACTTCATTCTTGAACCTATTAAACCACATTGCTCTCAATCCCTTTCGCGTCAAATGTAATTCGTAGAGGCAAAGGTAAAGTCAAGAAGCAACAATGGCGAATACTTGACGTAACTAATCAGAGCCGCGTATTCCAGTGTCCTGTTTGATGTAACCGAATCGAATGAAAAAGACCCGTCTCATCTCATCTCGTGAGAATCAAGCCAAAATTTCTTTATGCAACCACCTTGGACCTAAGGGATTCCCATCAAAGTATGTAGAATAGTAGTTGTAGATCTCTGGCTCGCCCACCGTCGCAGTTGTTATTTATTTTTTTGAGCTCGATTAACGCAGAGGTGACAACTGTCCTTTGGCTATTAATTTTTTAACACTGCATTATTCAGATCCCTTGGACCACTGATTGAACATGATTAAGAAAATGGGAAGCGGCCTTTTTATGAATTTGTTTAATTTAGTCTGTTCTATTCTATTATGGGGCTGATAATCAAGTCCAGAATCATCTCGTGCCCTAAAAGCAGGGGAAAGAGATACTCATTTGTATAATTTTCTTCGCAGCCTTTTCATTTTTTTATTTTCTTTTAGCGTCTTTATATGCAAGATTTATATGGGGCTCAATTTCACATGTTCTAGAAAAACAAAAAAGAAAAAATTGTAAGGGTGCCACGACAGATAGGACGTGGGAAGCGCGGGGGAAAGAGCTGACCCCCTGGATCATCTCCCCCTACAAAACACATTACGTGTAGTGGTTATTACTCCTTCTGGCGGGGTTGGCAAGAACCCAATGTTACATTGGCTCATGAGTGGTGGATTTTTTTTGTTTGTTAGCGTGAAGATATACGGACAGGGCAATATTGGTCCTACACAAAATGCTCATATCTGATTGTGTCGACACTGTTCCCTGCTTTCTTCCAAACTTCCAAATGCAGAATCTGCTCACACCCAAAGGCTCCAAATTTGAACTTGCGACTCCCTGCATACTAGTGCTCGCACAGACTTGCACGCCAAAACATAAAATTTGGATTACCCCCTTAGCTTTTTATTATGAATTTGGGACAAGGAAGTTTCCTCTTTACTTTCCAGGAAATTAGTAGCAAGGCTTTCGCCATCTGCCAATTGTCTACCACAAAAACAGCACTCCTCCTTACATTTTTGTCCTCAGCAAACGGGCAAATCTCCAAAAGTACTGCACTAGTTTGATGTATTTGATGATTCCCATGCTTAATTATCAGGTATAAAAAGATATGCTAATCAATCATTAATGCTTCCATTTAAACCGTACTCTTTCAAACTCCCAGGGGGCACGGAATGTTTTTGCTTCAGGCTAATATCATGAGGCCACATGAAAAGCGGGTAGGGTTGGGGGGCAAATGAAAAGGCCGGTTTGTACTCAATCTTCTATTGTCCCAAGAGGAACACATAAGGCTGGGCCGAGAGGCAGTCCAACTTGAGTCGAGGCTCCACAGAACTTAATTTGCTAGAGCCTATGGAAACTAATGTCTTCAAAAGTTTGGCAAATGTTAAATAGTTTGGTAAGATCATATTTTCATTCATCACATTAAACGTGGTAATTAATTTTGAATGTGATCATCTCTTTTTTATCAACTTAGTCCCTCAAACTTTAAACCTATACGATGATCTTTTTTTTTTTTTCAACTTAGTCCCTCAAACTTTAAAACTATCATTCTCATTAACCACACATTTAAATAATGCAAGCCTATGAGGCATATCAGACAAGGGTTCTAATCATATGAATTTCAACTCTAAAGTTCAATCATGCAAGAGAAATCTACGGTCAAAGTTTTGTTAATTTGAAATTTGAAAATGATTTTTCTCCCTAACAATGAGTGCTCTTAATACCAAATTTGTTTGTACCACAAGTTCGTGGGGCCATTGGATACATATCCATGTAAAAAATTTCTTAAAAAATTCATCATTATTGGTTATTAAAATATGCTAGCATGCTAAACAATCATAACGTATATCAGAGGTGAAAATAAGCATACCTGGCTCTTGTTAAGCCAAACTTTTTTTTTTTTTGAAAATTACTATAGATTTTCATTAAGTAGCAGCTGGGAATATCCCCTTTACAGAAGCCATGGCGAACAACCAGGCTTAGTCAATAGAGTATTGGTTGGTATGCCTAAAAAACAGTACAGCAGAAAACACTTCCAATACCCCTATACAAAAGACATAAAAACACAACCATTCCCCTCAAACTCAAAACCTCCCATATCATCACTTGTATCAGCAAAAACTCCTGGAGTTCCTTTAAAGCCATAAGCAATGGAAAAACTTAAAAAGAAAAAGCGCGAACCCCAAAAAACCCACCCGTGCGCCAGCACTTTTATCATCCAATTGGAAACAAAAACATTTACCCTTTAAAAGGAAACAATCAGCATAACTCCTGCCTTCAAACCAGCTCCTCATTCATCGTCATGTGTCAGAGCCAAAATCCCCCATCTTTCCGTAGCCACACCGCAACAAGATACGTAAACAGAGAAGTTAACTAATAGGTCTAGGATTCACCAACTCCAATGCCAATTTGAATTCCCAAAACTATTTCACCAATGCTTGCTTGACATCATTGGCAGTATAAAATTTATAGAAGTTGATCAAACCAATTCCATCTAGAATCCCTTCTTCACTTATGCTTTGTGAGCTACATCCTTTTCTTTATTAGGATTGCTAGATTATAATCTTGAAAGAAAGACAAGGATCTTATTCTTTTTATTATTTTCAAGGTTTTTTTTTTTCTCAAATTCATCATTGTAGTATATCTCAATATCAAATTTCAATGTCAAATGGTGATACTGTATTTAAGTTTTTTTTTTTTTAAATTGAAGAAAGAAGGATTTAAACTCTAATATTTAATTAAAAAGATCATGCTCTAACAATGAGCCAACTACTCGAGTGCTGTTACTATACTTTTAAGTTCAACTTGCCAGTAAAATTTAATTTTAAGTCATTTTTAAATAAAACTCAAGAAGAAAGTAATATTTTGTGAAAGATTTTTGTTTATGCATTTCAAATAAGTTTTATTTTAAAAATAAAGAAAATTGAATTTAATGATTAAGTTAGGACAATACATGCATTTTATTTTAGAATTAAAGCAAGATTCTCATGGGCAATCCCAACAAGTTTTAAAAAGGCAAAAATTATGGCATGGTATTCTACAATCTACACCTGGAAAAACCATGTGACATTTCAAAGATAAGTTTGAACACACATTTTCTTTCACCGGGAAATGTCATATCATGATTTTTTTTTTTTTGCTACTCTTAAGAAGCTACTGTCAAAGCACATGAATGTCATGTTACAGAATATTTTACCAAATATTTTTGCCCCATTAATTTTTAACAAAAATTGATTCAAAATAAAAATTTGATGACAAAATTAAACATAATAAAATTTGATATTGAAGAAAATTTGGTATTTAAACATTGTTTTTAATCACGATTTTGTCTACAATTCTGTTTTTCTTTTTATTCGGATAAAAGAAAATTTTAGATTAATTTCTTGAATATAAAATATGTATATCTACCATTGAACACGTATCTGAAAATTAGAATTGTGTTCATTTGTGTGTTAATTAGAGTACTTGAGAAGATTAGATTATTCAAATTGAAGTTCACATGTTGTAGGATTCCCCTGCGGATACGGTAAAGTCAAAAGATTGTTTCGTGTGGATGATTCTGGATGACCAGTCATATTTTAAAGTTCCCTTGGAATTTTTCATTGACATGGTAATGACTGTCAACGTCTAGCTTGGTAACACACAAAATGCAAATGCAGGCATTGCTCTGATCAAACTCGGATGCTGGCTTCAGAAATTAGTGTTACAATTTTCTCCTTCATTTGTTTTGGTGTTCCACAGGCGAAGCTAAAGCCAAAGATAATCAACAGATTAACAAATCAAAATATGTAAAGAAAAGAGAATCACAGAAACAATTTATATAGCACAAGCCTGATCATCTATTTATGTCAACACAGTCCTTTATATGTATGTTCATGGTGATAGAGCTGAAAATACAAGGTTGTTCTGTTCCGTGTTCTTAATGCAGAAAGACTAAACCAACAAGAAACTAGCAAAAAATAAAGCCAAAAAAGGGTAAACTGCAAAAGGAAAGACGATGGATCAAGTCAAGAGCTGCGGACAAGAACGCTCTGCATCATGTGTTTGAACTCGAAGAAATCGACACGGCCATCATGATTTTGGTCAACGGAACAGATCATCTGTTGAACTCTGTCGATCTCTCTCCCTTCTGGCAATCCCAGTTTCCCCAACACCACTTGCAATTCCTGGGCAGAAATGAATCCATCGCCGTCCTCGTCGAACACTTTAAACGCCTCCGTCAAGTCCGAATCCTCCTGCGACATCTTCGCCTCCGACCCATCACACACCGTGTCGTCAACTCCCTCCTCCTGATCATCCTCTTCCAAGCCAAAGAAAGTTTGGTCCAATGACTGATGCAAAGCAACGAAATCTTCGAACTTGAGGCCCATGTTGCCAGGCTCTATAAACGATTTGATGGTTGAATGTAGCTCGGAGAGATCTGCTTCGAGGCCTAGACGACTAAGGGCCTGATTAATCTCTTGGACGGTGATCAGGCCGTCGCCATTCTTGTCAAAGATATCGAATACGCGTCGAAGACGGAGGGAGTTGAGGCTGGGGCAGCGTAGACGAAATGATGAGGTCGATGAGACCTTTCTACTCAGGCTGCGTTTGCATTGAGGATCAGTTCCAAAATCCGCCGAGGCTGCTGCTGCTGCTTCCATTTCCATATATGCTTCGTATAAATCAATCCGACGGAATCGGCAGCAGATTCCGATGGAATATTGGAAAAGCCTGTATTAATTGTGTTAACGCACAAGAGAGACAAGCAGGAGAAGGGTAAACACTAAATAGCAACAGCGCTGGCTATTCTCCAATATCCATTAGCGCTGCTATTTTATAAGGGACAAGGCGCGTTTGGCGGCGGTGACGGATTATTTTAGCCAACCACGACACGACGACTCTTCTTTTCTTCTGGTATTTCTAGACATATTCCCAAAACCTGTCTAGAAGTCATGGGTCCAATATTGAAAGTATACAATTTATTTCTTAGAAAAACTAAAATAAAAAAAATTAAAAAAAAAAAAAAACATTGTTGTGTAATGGCTGGAAATTTCTGACCTTGTTTGAGTGGTGGCCTTTCGTTTGAATTTGCGTTTCAAGACCGTAACTAACAAGTAATAGCAACTTGACGCGATTTCTCCACTTGCTACGTTGAATCATCCGAAATTTCGAAGGGACTCTTTATTTACCGAATCCCATTTGCCAGCACACGTTTCCGATAGTGGAAAGTTTTCCAAATCCAAATTACCTAAACCCCATTAAAAAATGGTCCAAGTCATCAGAAATGACTATTCTTACCTAAAATGTTTATTGCTATGAACAGTAAATATTAGATCTCCGCCGGTAAAAATCATCATGTGTAGCAAGTAACTTTGTTTGTCAAAACTTGGGGTTGCATAAATTTATTGAAAGTTGAAAAAGCTTAGTTGGACGTGTTCCTTGGAGTATATATATATATATATATATATATATATATATATATTCTTCGTCAATACCTCCTTAACGTATTAAATTTACTAGATTGTCAGTCATATGGTCATGTTTTGTGCACTGTATTAGGCCCCGCTGCTTCTTGCTCACTACTTGTGTCCGTTTTGTGCACCTTTGATTTTGAATAAATAATAGTATTTTTCTGATATTCATTTCTTTAAAAACTTTGGCTGAGAAATATTATTGGAACAAATTAAGTTTTATTTGATTGATATTTTTATTTATTTTATATTTTACTCCTTTTTATTAAAAAATAAAAATATTAGTCAAACAGAATTAATTTAATTATGTGTCCTCAACCATATATTTCTTTTCAAAACTGAATAAAATTTATTTGCATTGCTTTTCTTTCAAAAAAGGGTCCTTTCTTGTTCTATTGAAAACAAAAAAAAAAGAGAGATAAAAACCAACAATAATAATAATCTTAATGTTTTTGTGGTTGCTATATATATATATATATATGTGGGTTGGAATTTAAAAAATTAATAGAACTTTCATGATTTATTTATAACACAGTCCTAAAATCACATTTCACAATTTGAAAGCACAAATCCTAGCATTGAAGTGGAATTTGATGAACAAAGAAGATATTAAAAGGAAAAAAATAAAAGAGATATATAAAAACCCAACTAGTAAAAGAGTTGAAGTAGAAGAAAGAACATTGCAAGCTTTGACAAGCGGCATTCTAACTCTTTTTGTAGGAATGAATGAGTTAGGACAGCAAAACTTTGCTTTGATTGTGTTGAGTTTATTTTTTAAAAAAAATAGATATAAAATTCTTTATAACAACTCATTTCTAAGTTTTAAAGTTGGTTAATTTTGACAAAGATATTTAATGTTAAGGTTGCTTCGGTTCAATCTTTTCTTGCAACCATGTGCAATTTTTTTATTTATCATTATTTATATTTATTAAATATTTAATTTAGTAATAAATAAATATACAAATTGATAAACAAGGTCAAGTATTTAAGATAAAATATAATTATATTCAAGTTACAAGTATCTAAAGGGAGATACTCATATCTTACACAAACTTGAGAAAGTAGTAATCTTTTTGTTCAAACTCGTCTCAAACTTGATTATAGATAACTTAAACCCAATGTAATTGGATTAGGTAAGATTGGGTATCCAAATATTCACTATTCATTACCATCTTCACTTTCAATTCTTAAAAATTTTATTTTTATATTATTAAAAATAAAAATGATTATTTAAAAATCTTACATGATCTTGGCATGAAGTCTTTATTCCCAAATGAGGATACTTTTAAACTTATTTTTCATATAAGGTATTTTTATCATCTAAGTACGAGGTCATATTTTTGATAACGGAATAACCATATCATATTCTTTTATTCAAAAAATAAAATGTCTTAATAACTTTTAATTAACAAAACCCTAATTGATTACAACCTAAACACAATCCCAAACCCTTCAACCTTAAAACATCATTTCTTGATTGGATTTACTAGGGATGTTTTAAGGTCGAAGGATTGGAGATTGTGTTTTGGGTTGTAACTAATTAGGGTTACTCTAATTTAAAAATTATTAAGAATTTTTATTTTTAAAATAAAATTATTTCTTTATTAAAAATATGAATAGCACTTAGGTGATAAGAAATACCTCAAAATATTTTTATTTGATAATAAAGATTTAAATTAATTATCTTTGCGTGGGAAAAAACCCATTGACATGACATTAATGCAACTTAAAATATTCAATACAAATAAAGAAATAAGTTTAAAAATACCCGTATTTAAAAATAAAGATTTTAAAGTGCACCTATTTGGGAAATGACACATATTTTGGTTTTCATGCTAGTCATATGACTAATTGCAGTTACTCCATTTATGGAAACCTATAATCTTTCTTAATTAATCTTTGGACTAAGATAATAAGAACTCGTAACCATGAAATCAGTCACACATTTAACGTTTGAGTCCTCTACTTGAGATCTGGCTCTAACTATTTCTCCTATAAATAACCTCTCAGACTCTCACCTTCTCCTCATGCATCTATCCATCAGTTTGCTCTTTCCCTTATCAACTATTTACATTAAAAAAAAAAAAACCATTATGATGATGGGTTGCAAAATTGTGTTTCTCCTTTTGTTCATATTGTGCGTCTTGGCTAGTAGTGCGACTGCAGCAACGGAGCTAAACGGCTATAACAAGGCGTCAGGCCATAGCCACCCTGCAGCAAGGCTTGAGGTTAGTATAGACTCTTATAAGTGCTGGAATGCACTAAGCCAGCTGAACTATTGCACGATGGAGATTTTTCGCTTCTTCATGAATGGCCACACTGGCATTACCCGTGACTGTTGCGGTGCTATTCAGGACATATATGACTGCGACCCTATCGTGCTCATTTCCCTTGGTTTCACATCTGAGCAGGAAAACATCCTTTTAGACTACTGTTATGCATCTTTTGGCCCTGTTGTTGATCCTCTTGTTGGCTCTCCACTTAGTGCCGAAGCCCTTATTTAGAGAAAGGGTTTTATTTCTTTGGTGTTATGTTTCTAATAGCATCACCACCGTTTGTCATGGTGCTTGCCGTGTGATGAAGTCGTTTGAATAAGTTGAATAATAAAAGAGACTTTAGAATCACTTTTATCATTAGTCCTTGACTTTTTAGCAATGTTTTGTTTTCATTCGTGACCTGAAAAAAAATTAATTTTTACATTCACACCTTTTAAATTTGTTTCAAATTCATCTACCCGTCACTATGCCATTAAATTTTAGACGAAATTTGTCATATATATGTCTACCATAACTCAAAGTACCACATGACAAATTTTGTCCATATTCCATTCAAATTTTAACGCTTATTGACGGATGAATCAATTAATTTGGAACAAACCCAGCCCTAAAATTATATTTTACAGCTTAAAAGCACCAATCCTAGCATTGAAGTGGAAGATGATAAACAAAGAAGTTATTAAAAGAAAAGAGACATATAAAGGCCTAAGTAAAAGAGGTGAAGTAGAAGAAAGAACATTGGAAGATTTGACAAGTGGCATTCTAACTCTTTTTGCACAAATGAATGAGTTAGGGCAGTAAATGGATAGGTGGTTTTGTTTTGATTGTGTTAACTTTTAAAAAATAGATATAAAACTCTTAACAACAAATGATTTCAATTTTTAATTAAAGTTGGCTAAGGTGATAAAGATTTTAATGTTAAAGTTGCTTGATTCAATTTTTCTTGCAACCATGTGAGATTTTCATTATTGATCATTATAATTATTAAATATTGAATTTAATGATAAATTAATCTATAAGTTGGTTAACGGGTTCAAGTATCTATTGTTATCTGTATAAAACATAATCATATTCAAGTTATAAATTTTCAAAAAGAGATACCATACCTTACATGAACTTGAGATGAATAATAAAATACCTTACATGAACTTGAGATGAATAATAATCTTCTTAGCCAAACCTAATTATAAAGTACTCGATGTTGGCCCCAAAGTGAGTGCTAGAGAGGAGAGTGAACAGCACTATATCGACTCTTTTACAAGATTGAAACTTAATCTCAACACAAGAAAGGTAAAACAATGAAAGACAATGCACAAAGGATTTATAGTGGTTCGGTCCAAGACTTACATCCACTACCTTGATTATCCAATCAAGGATTTTCAAACCAAACACTAAGACTGTGAAATTCACAAGCTTCTATCAAGCTTTTATAATGGCTTTTCCAAAGCTTAGCCACAACCTTTACACTAGTTTTTCACGGGATCAACTAAAACCCAAAGTGATTTTTTAAGGCTCAACCACAACCTATCACTAGTTTTTCCCAAGCTAAACTAAAACCCCAATGTGGTTTTTCAAGGCTCAACCACAACCTTTACACTAATTTTTCACGAGCTAAACTATAACCCCAATGTAGTTTTTCAAGGTTCAACCACAACCTTCACACTAGTTTTTCACAAGCTAAACTAAAACCCAACCCCAATTTTTTAAGGTTAAGTTGGAACCTACAAGCATCCAAGTAAACCTTGCTTGATGCAAACACTTAGAGTAAAACACTCACTCTAAGAATACAAAGAAGAGAAGAGAAAGTACCTATTGATCACACGATTGATCTATGTGGTACAAGTTTAAGTGCTAAACGCAATTGTTAAAGATAGGCGTTTGAGTGCACTAAAGAGTATAAAAAATTTCTAAGTTTGGTACTCCTTTTTGGCTTGAATATGATGACTTCTCTCAATAATCTTCCAAAAGTTGGTTTCTTGGCATTTGAAAATGCTTTTATAGTTGAAGAGGCTTGTCTGATGGTTGTTGGAACATTTCTGACCGTTAGAAACAGTTTGGGGAAGGTTTTAGCTGTTAATCTGTCTTATAGTGGCCTGGTGTATGTTGCAGACAGAGAGCACTTAGTCGACTAACATTTTTCTCTTGGTCGACTAAGTTGATTATGTTTCTCATTAAGCTTCAGCCTTTAAACTTCTCCACTTTGACTTTTATTGAACTAATGATTTTCCTTGTCATATCAGGGGACTTCCTTTATAATAATCATCATTGTTCCTTATCCAAATCACATCTTTAAGTGCTCATTAGGAAAATTGATACATTTTTTCTTTATAGACATTTCCCCTGCACATTTAGGTAAAATATTAGACACAAATGACATGGGAATGTTTTATTATCATTAAAAACTAATTGAGCCAACACTCGAATCCTATATAATCGAGTCAGGTAAGATTGGATACAAGGATATTCATTGCCCATTGCCATCTTTTCAATTCTTAAAAATTTTTATTTTTAGTTTTATAAAAATAATTTTTTTTTGAAAGGCAAACCTTTTTATTAAAAAGATATAATGGGGTTTTTTACCCTTCTTACACAAGTGAGTGACTGCCTCTTAAAGGCATTACAATGTACACCGATGGAGCTAGCTAATTTTTATTAGGGGGGCCAAAGATAAAGAAAAATAAAGGTTAAAAATTTTTTAAATTAGTACATTGCATTTAAACAACAATCAAAATATTCATAATAGACAATAATTTTATATAACAGATAAATCAAAAGGAATAAGAAAGAAAAAATTCTAAAAAAGTTGTGCTCGATAATGTTTTCTAGATTCATAAAATATAATGCTTAAAATATAAATAGTTAAATACGATATTTAGAATTTCACACAATAATTAAATAATATAATAGAAAAAAAATATAAAAAAAAAAAACTTTACCTTGTCCAAATTCACAAATTCAAAAATCCCTCTTTTAGGAAGTGAAGTGCGTTTTAGTGATTAATTACATAAGAGAGAGTAAAGTAAAATAAAAGAACAAAAAAAAAGAAAAAGAGAAATAGAAAGAGAGAGAGAGAAAGAGGTATGAATATACGTTGATTAAGGATTGTAAGATCATTTTATTATTTATTATTTATATTAATTATTAAATAAAAATATTTTAAAGAGTATTAAAAATATATAATAAATAAAATATTTCAAAATTTTTTAAGGGGTCACAGCCATCACAAATACACTGCTTTTCAATATTATTAAAATATATATATATATAATAATAATTAAAATTTCTTAAAAATTTAAGGCAGCCGTGGCCCCCATAACAATATCACCCTCCACCACTGACAATGTAGCATGTGGAACGTTTCTACATCACACAGTTTGCTAGTCGATGCATTAAGTGATTCGCCTCTTCCGGGATGTGTACAAAAAGTAGGTCTTTGAAAGTTGTTTCTGCAAGTCTCAATATGATTTGCAATGCGAATCATATTTCAAGAATAAAGGAGTGATCTGTAACTCATAAAATTGTATTTTTGGAGTCACTTTGGATGATAAAAAAATGAGTAGAAACCCACAATGTTGAAGAGAAAAATAAAATCATTTAAAAATACGACACGATGGAGAGTTTTTTTCCCATAAAAATAATTTTAAATTTTTATTCTCAAATGAGGATACTTTTAAACTTATTTCCCTAGATGAAATATTCCTTGCCATCTAAGTGGCGCCATTTCATATTTTTTATTATGAAAAAAAACAAATAGTATTCTTTTATTCAAAAAATAAAATTCTTAGTCATATTTATTTAGCAAAACCTTAATTGATTACACCCTAAATACAATCCCTAACCTTTCAACCTTAAACCATCTTTACTAATCCAATCAAGAGATACAGAGACATATTAAAGCACTTCAATATTGATTGTTGTATCTGAGACAGTCTCTAATTCGAATCCATGAAGCAGCCGAGCCAATGCTAAGTGCAAGATTTGAGGTGCTAAAATGACGCTTGGAAACATTCTTTTGAAAGAACCAAATGGTATGTCCTCGAAATCTTGACCCCTTACATCAAACTTGGCATATTCATTAGGGAACTATTCAGGCACAAATTCTGAAGGCTTTGCCAAAATGTTGGACTCTAGCATCGAATTCCATAGGTTAACAAGAAGGCGAGTGTCTGTTAGAACTCGGAAACCGTTGCTGTACAGTCCTCTATGGCTTCTCGTCATTGGGGATAATCGTAATGCTTCCTTGACAATGCCATGACGATCCTTTCCTACCTAGTTTGAGCCGTCTTAATTTAGTGCATGGCAGGACGGTTGTTCAATAACATGGAGAATGCCCATGCAAGTCTAAGCACTGTGGTGCCATTGCCATGGCCACCAAAGAGAATACGTTGATCAAATTAAGCACCAGCCTTGATCAAGTATGGACTTTGCTATGCCCTTGCATTTCTTGTTTGGATTTTGTACGAATGTTTTAGGATTGATGGATTGGGTTGTGTTTAGTTTGTAATTAATTAGAGTTATTCTAAATAAGAATTTTATTATAATAATACAAATTTGATATAATCATTTCTTAATTAAAAATATAACATGACAGAGAGTAAAAAGATATCTCAAAATACTTTCATTTGGGAATAAAGATTTAAAGTTATCCTTGTGTGAGAAAAATCTTGTTGACATAATATTGATGTGATTTAAAATATCATATACAAAGAAATAATTTTAAAAATACCCAGATTTAAGAATAAAGATTTTAAAGTACACCTATTGAAATAAGACACAGTTTTGGTCTTCATACAAGTTACATGACTGATTGCAGTTACTCGAGTTATAGAAACCCATCATCTTCTCTTAATTAATCAATTGGTTAAGACAATTAGAACTCGTAATCATGAAACCAATCACACCTTTAACTTTTTAGTCCTCTACTCGATGTCTCCCTCTAATATTTCTCCTATAAATAAAGAACCTCTCGAACTCTCGCCTTCTCCTCATGCATCTATCAGCCAGTTAGTTCTCTTTCCTTATAAACTATTTACATTAAAAAAAGAAAGTTATCATGGCTGGCAACAATGTGTTTCTTCTTTTGTTCATGGTGTGCCTCTCGGCTAGTGGTGCAACTGCGACAAGGGAGCTGAACGGCTACAGCAAGGCGCTAGGCCATAACATCGCAGCAAGGCTTGATGAGGCTAGTTTAGATTCTGTTAACTGTTGGAATGTACTATATCAGTTGACTCCTTGCGGGATTGAGATCGTTCGCTTCTTCATCAATGGCCGAAATGGTATTAATCGTGACTGTTGCAATGCCATTCAGGACACGGAGCAGTGCGAGCCTGGCATGCTCATTTCCCTTGGTTTCTCATATGAGGAGGAAAAAGCCCTTATAAGCTACTGTGATGCGTCTTTAGGCCCTGCTGCTGCTCCTCTTGCTGACTCTCCCCTTAGTGCGGAAGCCTTTATTTAGAAAAGCCGGCAACATTTAAGATGTTCAAGCTTGGTGTTTATTTTCTTTGGTTTATGTTTTTAGTAGCATTACCCCGCTTGTTACGGTATTTGCTGTGTGGTAAACTTGTTTGAATAAATTGAATTAATAAAGGAGTTTAGAATAAATTCTATCGATAGTGCCTGAGTTTTTAGTATTGTTTTATTTTTTTTCGCAACCTGAAACTTTATATGAGCTCTAAGGTAAAATTAAGAACAATATTCTTCAAAGCTCATAGGGAAAATATAGGCTATGGTGCCCGCTGTAGCATCCATGTCATACTTTTTTACAGACTCTTTTTCAGATACTTATGTCTAATTTTTTTTATAGTAATTTGTACCAAAATAAAGGTTCAATGGGTTTATTTTACAAATAATTGAATGGCTAAAAGTAGCATTTCCTAAAACTTTTACTATCAAATTAATGTGCACTATTTGTTTAAAAAAAAAATCATAAAGGATTACATACATATATAGTTGTATGCAATTTGTATAAGAAACAGCGTTGATTTGAAGGAGAAAAAAATATATAAGACAATTAAGCAGCATAGGAATAGAAAGTCAAGTAGAATCCAACATCTTAAAGACGCTACGAAGAAGCAAATAAATGTGATCTAGGATGGAAAATTTCCATTGGCTTGCTGACAGACTGATGATGATGCACTTGCCTGGTCAATAATGGGGAGGCAAGGATTATAAAGGCTATCATCCTTTACCTCCTGTTTAATCCTAAGGAACCTTGTAGCATTCTCTTTTAACTGTTGCCCTGGAAGGGTAGAGTGAGTTGGGCCATTTGATTTTCCAGCATTATTAATATCAGAACCAGCCAATGATAGATTTTGCTGATGCCGTTGAAATTCGAAAATTCGGAACTGTTGAGGGAATTGAACCAGATTGATGAGCTGCAATGAACTTTGGGCTCACTCCAAAAGAGCCATAAGGAATAGTATTCCGTATGGAAGGAAACTTCACTTGGTAAACAGAAGCCTGAGAAGCTGCCCCAAGCTTCATCTCATTGCTGAAATCCCTAAGAAAACTAGGTCTCAGATATTCATTTTTCAATTCAGGCTTTTGATCAAAAGGAGGCATAATTTCTTGGATTGGTGTTTCAGGCTTTAGAGCTTTGGTATTCCTGGCTAATGCCACTTCAGCTTGAATATTGTTAGGCACCGTTGGGGGTAAATTACAACCACTTGAATTAACATGACTGCTGCTTCTGGCCGCTGGAACTTCATGATTGTCTTTTGCTTTACTTACTTATACTTGAATTAATAGAGATTCGCACATTCTTACATAATGAAAGGTCATTATTTGTCAGGTATAGTGGAGTCGAGTTATAAGCAATTAGTAGGAAAGGTAACGGGTTGGGCATTAATTAATTTTGGTTATTAATATTCATAAAAAAAATTCTGAATTCAAATATCTATTTATAAAAAACATGGATACCTATTATAATCACTTGACCCAAACTTTAAATTAAAAATAAAATTTTAAGTATATTATCATAAAAATTAAGTTAATACATTAAAGTTAACTCATTAAAACATTAAATTAAAGTTAAAAACTACACTTCAAATAATTTATGAATTTTAATAAGTATTACACTAAATAAGTAATTTATGAAAATATATAACTAAAACTTGATATTAAAAATTATTATTTATAATTAAATCGGGTAGTGGGTACTCTAATATCACTATCCAAATCTTACTCAAATTCAGAACAATGGTAGTTTTATTACTTAAATGCTATCCGAACCCGATTATAGAAATTATCCTAATTCTACTTAATCAGGTCAAAGTATACTCAATCACAAAGATACCGATTTACATCCCTAGCAAATTGATGACTATATTATCAACCATCCACATGTGGTGAAGCCAAAAATTGCAACTTGGGGCGTTAGCACACAACATAAAGAAATAACTCTATATTGTTTACTTATTCTCTTCTCTTCCACCCGGTCCAGCAAGAGCCAACTCCAATCTTCTTTCTTTATCGCCTGCAGCAGAGATCTTTTCACTCATGCGCAACGTTTCTTCTCTCTCTATATCGCCAGAAACTCTCTGCATTTTCTTAATCTCTCTCTCCTGACAAGTCAAATGGAAACAAAAGAGTTAGAAGAGATAAAGCAGTTAATCGTTGTAATCTTGCCAACGGGGCTGGAAAGCAGCTGGAGTAGCAAATAAGGAGAGGGCTTAGGGTGTGGGGGGCCACAAGGACAACAAAGAAACAAAGTGGAAATTTTCTCCACGCTAGCAACACGACGGCAATGCGTCACGAGCCTAGCACTGGTTAAGACACAGAAATGGGGGTGGGTAAGTGGTCCCCTTGCCTGCTTTCTGTCCTTTCTTCTTTTCTTTTCTTTTCTTTTTTTTTTTTATGGGAAGCTTCTAATTTCCGTTTAGGTGTGTTTTTTTGTTTTGCATTATTAGTTATTTTTGTCACTAATTATTATTATTTCCTACCAATTGAAATTTACAAATAAAGTTAAAATGTTACCCTATGTGCTCACTTAATTATTATATTGATAATTTGTCACCTTTTTTTAATATAATTTAATGAGATATATAAAAGTTTTCCAACTCTACTTATAAAGTTTAAAAAATAAATAATTCTTCTTAATATTCACTTTTTATGGGTTCGTTTGGTCATCTTAGTCAGCCCCTTTATCAAGATTTCTTCTTTAGTGAACCAAGATAATTAAGGGCAAATATTCTAACAAGTTGGGTGATTCGATTATGGATTAATCACTTATAAGCCTTCAAAAGCATTTAAAAAAAAGAATTAAACTGAATGTAGGTGAACGTTTTAGGTTGAAGTCTTAATTTGGTCCATCTACTATCTCAAATCATCTGTTTTAAGATATAAGCTTTTAAATTTTGTCCATTTAAGAAAAACCAAGTGTACAAGTTAGTAAATATAGTTAATAAGTAAAATAATATAATTTGAATTTCTTAGTTTTTGGTATTCGTTTAATTTGTTTACAAAATTTCACTATTTCTTATAAGGATGGTTTTATTTAAATTAAATAATAATTAATTGTAATTAATATTTTTAAAATTTTCATTAAAAAATAATTCTTGAATTTTAAGAAAACCTTTTTGGACTAATTCGGGTCAGATGGCTGTTGAAATGACCCATCATCAAAGTTAACAATAAACTTTTAACATTATCTGAGTGACTGAAAATTATTTTTTAAAGAAAATCCAATAATTAAATTAATTGAAATTGTGGTAAAAAAATAATTAAAATCGTTGATTTTGAGAAAGTATGAGAACATACAAGTAATCCTTGAATTTGGTAAGGGTAAGCGGGGAAAAAGGTAAAACAAAGACATACAAGCGTGCAAACGAAAATGGTTGCATCAAAGTTTGTTCAGTAGGAAGGCCTAAGGCATCAAAGAGGGATCACATGAAAGAAGGGAATGTGGACACACGGCGTTCTTTAGCGTGTGGTGGGCCAAACGTGAAATCATTGCAGGACTGAGTCAGATTTTCATGAGCTGGCATTGTTTCTATTTCGTGTGAAAGTCATTTTAAGAAAATTAGACAGAGACCATCCCATGCGTGATAATACAATTTTATATTTTTTTAACTTAAAAGAAAAAAAAAAAAACCAAACTAGAAATTATGAGCCCCTACCATGCTTGCTGGATCATTTTTCTTTAAAATGGAAATAAGTAAAAACTTTTATTAATCCTTTCTTAATTTAGTTTTTGCATTGATATTGATATAATAAGATTTGTCAATTATAATAATGCATTTTAAAAATAAAATAAATTTACGTATTTTCAAGTCTATAAAAAATTTTTTAATATAATAAAAAAAATTAATATAATAAAAATTTTATTTGAGTGTTTTAGTTTAGCGATGGTGAAAATCTCTTAAATCAATCTAACAGAAAAGTAACAGAAAAATCAATCATAGTGATTTTATATATGTGATGATTTATCCAAATGACAATAAAATTTTAAATATATGAATATTTAAATTTGTAATGCTTATTATTGTAATTTAAATATACGAGTATTTAACATGAAAATGATGCGAACCCATTTACCCGTTCATCGGGCCTCCATTTTCCTCTTTTACTCGTCCACTTAACTTAAACTTTGCAGCAAAAGATTTCGGTCATCTTAGTTGACTTTGTGTTTACATTTTTTTTTTAATTTCTTTTAGTTAAAACTAAATTTGTCAATCTTAATTCTATATGTATATATGCAAATAGATTGATAGCACTTGAATGTTGGGCTTCACCAAGACATTGAAAACAATGGTTACCTGATTTAACAGGTGAAAAAATTTTCGCTTTTCATTTTTCAACGAAGACCACCACACTACTACTACTACTACTAATAATAATATTTTTTAATATATTTTTAGTTACGTATACTTCACAATTATAATAGTTTTTTAAGTACTTGATATTCATATTATTTATATGTTAAAATTATTTTTCATAGTTTTTTTGCTAAATTTTTTAACATTAATTTTATAAAAAAAATATAAAATTAATTTTTTTAAAAAAATATTATGAAATATCCAATAAAAACAATAAAAATGAGATATTAGGAGTGATCATAATAACAAAAAAGCCCTTCAAATCTAATAAAATTTCTAGAGATAACATGTATATGATTGTGTCACGCTTCTCACATTAGTAACAAATGAATAATTTTGAAAGTATAAACATAAGTCTTCCACCATTTATTATACATGTATTTTGAGTTGAGAATATAGATCCATGATTTATAAGCTTATTTAAATTTTATTTTTAAAATTTAAGATTGCATGTGGTTTAATTTAAGTTCTGATTTATGACATTTGGTATTAAAGTAAACATAAATCTTCATTGATACGGGATTTTCATGAAAAATACAAGAATTAAGGATGTTGCACAATTAAAAAAGATAAAATATAACAGATCCAAGATTAGTAAGAAATGAGTTAAGTGGAATATAAACATGAGTTTTTCAATATTTATCAAATATATTTTTTAGATTGATAAGGTAAACTCGCGAAGTAAAGATAAAATCACATATTGGTCTCAATTATGAAATGTGTGTTTAATTTATATTCATTTTAAGAAGGCAAATAATTGTGGACAGCGAAGCCAAAACATCATTTTCCTTATATAGCCAATTTCAAGTAAATCCTGTAGAAGACTAATTAATCTTCAACCCATTCATACATTGATTCACACAAGCAGATGAGTAGAGGAAATTTTAAAAAGGATTGGTTGAATGAATGAATGGAGTTTCCCAACCCCAACATCAAACCCTTTCACTTATAATAACTCCATCGACAATTCTCCTCCTCAGTCCCTGAGTTTGCATTTACTTCTTCGACTTCCTGTTCAGACTGTTCAGAGCGTTGATGCATTGAAGAAATTGTAAGTTTGTGGCGTCGCTTCTTCATTCTTGTTTGGTATATCTAATTGAAGGAAGGGAAGGAAGGAGAAAGAGAGGGACAAAGGTTGGAGAGGGACACGTTGGTCTCAGGGTTGCAGTAATAATGTGAAAGCACTAAGCAGAGAAGAGAAAAAAAAAAAAAAAAAAAAAGGAGCATGTGGGGTTTAGGGAGTTTTTTCCTCTTTATACAACCTGTATAAGCAAAACTCTGTCTTTCTCTCTTTCTCTTTACATCTTTTTTTTTCCTTCTGTCTTTAGTCCCACCTCTACTTGCCCTTCTCATGTTCATCTCATCCTTCCAGATCTTTCTCTCAATCGACTCCGTCTTTTCTTTTTCTTTTTCTTTTTTTTTTTAATTTTTAATACTGGGTGACTCTCAACCTCTTCCTTCTAGTCTATCTACAGGGTTTTTTTTTTTTCTTTAATTTTTTTCTGAGCTTCTTCAATTCGACGAGGGAAAGGAATCTAAGGGTTGGGCGAGGGTCTGCAACGGTTGGAACCTTCAAGTATGGATTTGCAACTCCTGCTTCTTTGAGACAATTGCTGTTACCACAAGGTGTCCTCTGTTATTTATTATAAGTAGAAGTAATTGTAGTATCATTTTTGTTACAGAACTGAAGAATTAATTGCTTGAATACATACTTAGTTTCGTACACAACGCCAAGCCTGAGTTGCATTGTAAATGAATTTCAAGATTTTGAAGCATCGATGGGGCTTCTTGGAAGTCTCGCGATGCTGGTACCGTTGATGTGCTTATTCTGGTTGCCGGTTCTCATCATGGCTCAATCTACGCCTATGAATGGCTCTGCACGAGCACTCGATGCTCTTCTGCAAGACTATGCATTCAGGGCCTTTGTAGTACGCCCAAAGACAGGAATCCCCTACGATGGGGTTGTTCCATCTAATTTGAGTGGGATTAACATTACAGCGATGAGGCTAAGGAGTGGTAGCTTGCGGAGCAAAGGTGTGCAAATGTACAAGGAGTTCGAGATCCCCATTGGTGTTGTGGAGCAGCCTTATGTGGAAAGGCTCGTTTTGGTATACCAAAACTTGGGCGATTGGTCTAAGCTGTATTATCCACTTCCCAACTACTCTTACCTTGCTCCTGTTCTGGGTCTTCTTGCTTATAATGCTTCGAACTTATCAGCTACCAATTTGCCAGAATTGGATTTTAGGGCATTTGGTGATCCTATAAAAATCAAGTTCTCAGATGTGCAATCCACTCCGAATGGGTCAGTTCCAATGTGTGTTTGGTTTGATTTACATGGTTCGGTCAAATTCAGCAATGTGACATCCGGGAATGAGTGTTCAACCATCCAGCAGGGGCATTTTTCTATAGTTACTGGGTCTATTTCGCCATCAGGTGGAGGTGAAGAAAAGAAGAGTCATAGAAAAGTCTGGATAATTGTTGGTTCTGTTCTGGGCGGATTGGCATTGTTGGTGTTGTCGGCAGTCCTGGTACTGTGGGCACGCAAATGCAAGCAGACAAAGGAAATGCAAGAGATGGAGAAAGCTGCAGAAGTGGGAGAAGCCCTACATATGACCTCCGTTGGGGATACAAAAGCACCATCAGCAACGGTCACTCGGACTCAACCAACTCTTGAGACCGAATATGTGCCCTAGTTTACCCACTTCATGTTGTACAAGCATTAATTTCTTAATCCAAGTTCAATTCCTGTAATGAGAAATTCTTCTACTCAAAGCCTCACACCTATTTTTGGTGGTTTGTTGATGTTCTTGGTAGCCTATTGAATGTACTGTGGGTAATACTATCGGATTTTTGTCTAAATCTGTTATTATTGCTCACAAATCCTTTCATAGTTTTATGATTCATTGTGGTGTGCATGTAGCCAAAAGTGATTCTATTTTATATGTGATGAATTTAGTTGTCTCATTCATAAGGAATAAAGCTTCTTCTTTTTTTCTTCTTGTGGTGCCTTGTTTTATTTTCTTTTTCTGGATTTACTCTTGTCTGTGTCGGTGGAAATTTAGGATGAAGATTGCTTTGTAATCAAAGCAAGTTGACATTAAAGCTTGGCTCCAACTGGCATTGATTTGAGGCAAATGTTAGGCTTGCTCATGTATGGTTCTGAGTTAAAAAATTTTCAGTTTTTCGTATCAGTTACGCAATCAAAATAGGTAAATCTCATATACGCTGGATATATTTGCAGATTAGCTGCAACAGAGAACTTTATTCTAAGTTGTTTACTTTTAGCCAATCTTGTAACTTTCTGCATTCTGTGAACTTTCCTAAAAGATGGATTTTGCTTTCATAAGCCAGAGGAGATAGGGTCCGAGACAAATATTTATTCTTTCTTTCTATGGTGGTAGGTTTGAAGAAAGTTAATAATCTCCTAGGGTAATGATTCTAGCAAAAAGGAAAAAAATAATATTATCTGTAAGAATGTAAGGGATAAGAAGTAGAGGAGCAGGATCCAACCCCTTAAATTGGTAATTACAGCTTGTCACACTGCCACACTGCTACAACCTCCGCTAGAGATGCCACTAATTGTGGCTGCTGGGACACTGAGTGGTAGTTGGCTACTACTACTACCAAGTATTGGAATGGCAAACTGCATAGTCCTGCACTTGTTGCTCCAGGCTGAGGCCCTGCTATGGTCCTAGTCCAGGACCCCAGGGGCCCAGGTGAAGGTTTAAGTTTTTAACCGTATCCAGTTAGACAATAAATGCTACACTTGACGGTTGATAATTGGGGCTAATAATCTGCAGATCATCAAAACCCCAACAGGAACAGAAAACAAGCATCCATGTCGAAACTATGGGCAGATTACAGCCGGCCCTTAGTTTCTTCTTTATAATGCTGGTCTTTTAAAAGAATCCGCTCTGCTGTGACTTTATTAGCAGGTAGTGACGGGTCCCTACAGAATTTTCATTACTTTCTATCCTCTTTAGTTGAAGTTGTGCCTGGTGAGCCTGTCTTTCCCAACCATAGAGTTAAAAGTGGCAAAACAAAAGTTGGCATAGGCTCCCCTTAATCTTTTCTGATTGTATTTGTATTAAATTTAAAAAATATGCAAAGAGAATATTCAATTGATTTCGAATCTTATTTCAGGAGAAGGCAGACGAGAGCCAAGAAGAGCATTTATTAAAAGATATAATGGCCCCCAACAAAGCACACATGAGGTTTATTTTTTTTTTTTATTTATTTACATTGTTGGGGAGTCCATCAGGGAAGCAGTGTTGGGCACCACTAAAAGATTAGTTGATAGGAGCCTGCAAAAAAGGAAATTATTGAAGACGCCTCTGTCCTGTCTTATCGTTTTCATCTTCTCCTTGAAATTTTGTACTGCTTCTTCTCTCTTTACCAACCTTCTTCTTCTTCTTCCTCCATAGGTCTCTAGAAAACTTGGAAACAAGTATGAATATTTTGGGTTTATAACATTCAATTTTTATCTCTCAGAAGGTTTAAGGAATTGGGCACGCAATATCCATGTTTTGGGGCTGTCCATTGTCACATGCCATGTCTGACTGAATGTCTTAACATTATACGCTGCAATAGGAGGCGCATTCACATGTTCGACACAACAGGGATTAAAAACGGGTCTTTTTTTTTTCCAACAATAAGCCAGACATCCAGGGGACACAGATTGATTAATGGTTCCATTGCCACGAGAATTTCTAAACGGTTAACATAATTTAACTGAATCATATCATGAATAAATAATTGGCGACAATAATATTAATTATCAAAATGGTCGACAACGCAAGATACCTGCATTTAAAAAATTAGATTCGAATTTTTATTTTTCTTAAAAAAGAAAAAATTATTGC
Organism: Theobroma grandiflorum; assembly: GCA_036013995.1. Lineage (NCBI taxonomy): Eukaryota > Viridiplantae > Streptophyta > Magnoliopsida > Malvales > Malvaceae > Theobroma > Theobroma grandiflorum. The sequence continues at coordinate 11,373,196 of CP142132.1, read as the reverse complement.
CTAAGAAGGCAAGTGTAGAATCCGAAACCCATATCCAGTTCTTTTCTTTTGGGCCTCATGAGATCTTCCGTTTTGGGCCGAAGCCAAAGCTGACAAGTCACAATGCAAGAGTCAGGACCCTCCCTTAAACCCTAACAACATTTCTCTACTCAACTCTTCGCTCTTCTTCCCTGCTTCTTCTGTTTGGATCTTCACATCCAACATTTCTTGAATTCAATGGCTTTCATCTCAGTGTCTAAAGCATACAAATTGAAACCCAGGGTTTGTTCCAGAATCTCGAACCCTTTGCATTTCTTCACGACAAGCCAAGATCCAAGCACAGCATCCCAGGAGTTGAACAATGCGCCACCTCAACAAGGAGGAGAAAAACTGGTCACCCAGAGAACCTCCCCGCGAGGTAAGACTCGAAACGCAGAAAAAGTAGAGGATGTTATTTGTAGAATGATGGATAACCGAGCATGGACGACCCGCTTACAGAACTCCATCCGGGATTTAGTCCCCGAGTTCGATCATGCATTAGTTTATAATGTGCTCCACGGTGCTAAGAACTCGGAGCAGGCTCTCCAGTTCTTCCGGTGGGTGGAGCGGGCCGGATTGATCCGCCATGACCGTGAAGCCCACATGAAGATAATTCAGATTTTGGGTCGAGCTTCCAAGCTCAATCACGCCAGGTGCATACTTCTAGACATGCCCAAAAAGGGCGTTGTATGGGATGAGGATTTGTTTGTAGTTTTGATTGATAGTTACGGGAAAGCCGGCATAGTTCAAGAGGCTGTAAAAATTTTCCAGAAAATGAATGAGTTGGGTGTGGAGAGGACTATCAAATCTTATGATGCATTCTTTAAGGTTATATTGCGACGTGGTCGATATATGATGGCCAAAAGGTATTTTAATAAGATGTTGAGTGAAGGGATTGTGCCCACTCGTCATACCTATAACATCATGCTTTGGGGTTTCTTTTTGTCACTGAGACTTGACACTGCTAATCGGTTTTATGAGGATATGAAGACTAGGGGCATTTCACCCGATGTGGTGACTTATAACACTATGATTAACGGATATTCTCGGTTCAAGAAAATGGAGGAGGCAGAGAAGTTGTTTGTGGAAATGAAGGGTAAGAACTTAGCGCCTACAGTTATCAGCTACACTACCATGATAAAGGGGTATGTTGCTGTGGAGCAAGTTGATGATGGATTGAGGTTATTAGAAGAGATGAAGTCCTTTGGTATTAAGCCTAATGCAACAACATATTCAACTTTGTTGCCAGGGCTGTGTGACGCAGGCAAAATGACTGAGGCTAAGAGTATTTTGAAGGAGATGGTGGAAAGGTATGTTGCTCCAAAGGATAATTCGATTTTCATCAAGCTGTTAAATAGTCAGTGCAAATCTGGGGATTTGGATGCAGCTGCTGATGTGCTCAAGGCAATGATTCAATTGAGTATTCCAACAGAAGCTGGTCATTATGGTGTATTGATTGAGAACTTTTGCAAGGCAAATCTGTTTGATCAGGCAATTAAGTTGTTGGATAAGCTTGTTGAGAAGGAAATCATCTTGAGGCCACAAAATTCTTTGGACATGGAAGCTAGTGCCTATAATGCAATGATTCAGTATTTGTGCCACCATGGTCAGACAGGAAAAGCAGAAGTCTTTTTCCGGCAATTGATGAAGAAGGGTGTTCTGGATCCTACTGCATTTAATAATTTGATCCGTGGGCATGCAAAAGAAGGGAATCCTGGTCTTGCCTTTGAAATTCTAAAGATCATGGGTCGGAGAGGGGTGCCCAAAGATGCAGATGCTTACAAGTTGCTTATTGAGAGCTACCTAAGGAAAGGTGAGCCTGCTGATGCTAAAACATCATTAGATAGTATGATTGAGGCTGGGCTTCTTCCTGAGTCTGGCATATTCAAGTCTGTGATGGAGAGTTTGTTTGAAGATGGAAGGATTCAGACTGCAAGCAGAGTTATGAAGAGCATGGTGGAGAAGGGAGTGAAGGAGCATATGGACTTGGTTGCTAAGATCTTGGAAGCTCTCCTCATGAGAGGTCATGTTGAAGAAGCCCTCGGACGAATTGAGCTACTGATGCAAAATGGGTGTGCACCCAATTTAGATAGCCTTCTATCTATTCTTTCTGAGAAAGGTAAAACTATTGCTGCTCTCAAGTTGTTAGATTTTGGTTTGGAGAGAGACTGTAGCATAGACTTCTCAAGTTATGAGAAGGTGTTGGATGCGCTCTTAGCTGCCGGAAAGACTCTTAATGCATATTCAATATTGTGTAAAATAATGGAGAAAGGAGGGATCACTAACTGGAGTAGCCTTGAGGATTTAATCAAGAGCCTTAACCAGGAGGGGAACACAAAGCAAGCGGATATACTCTCTAGAATGATAAAAGGAGGGGAGGCAGATAGTGGAAGCAAGAAAGGGAAGAAAAAAGCAACTGTTGCTAGCTAAATTACCTTTTAATTAGAAAATTTTTGGTTAGTTATATTGTGAGCACTATGATCACAAGTTTCATCATCAGCAAAAATAAGTTCTGAAAATTGCCATTTGTTCTTCATTTTAAATGGAGGGAGGTGACGCCTTGATTAGCTCATATGCCCCTTGATACTTCAATTATTCTCACTTGAGTCTTGTTGGTTTAACAACTTAAAGAATTTCAACCCTGAGGAATATAAGGAAAAGATACAGTGGAACTGCAGAAGTTCTTATCATGAAATGTTTGCAATTCCATCATATTTGTTCCATTCGACTGTATTTTGAGAATCATGCATCAGGTTATGTAAATTTACAGCATCCGATTTATTACTGCTCCTTGTACCCCCTTGTTCTTAGAACCTTCTCCTTGGTTGGTCAATCCCTTTTTTGTGTTTTTCTCCTTTAGAATTGCTTCATAAATGGCAGATTATTCAGGATTTTGATCGATTGGAACATCTATGCTCGGATGTTTATATTCAAATAGTAATGATCATTGTTTCAGACCCTTCAAAAAAATAGTAATGATCATTCTTTCTTTGATTAAATTATAATAATAATAATAACAAACATAATCCATTGTTACCAACGGGTATTTCAGGTTTATTTAGTATATTAAAGCCGAAATTTCAGTCGATGTTTACGCCCCCAAAATCAATGTCAGTCCTGCAGCTGCTGTGTCTAATACACCCTTAATAGCAGGTAATGTCCAATCTACTTGAGATGAGGACAAGAGCAAACTGCTTATACAAAATTAAGAAAATCCTTATCCAAAAAGTAATTTACCATACACAAACACAAAACCCTACTTCACCATTCATTGTTTCCAAATTTCTTTTTTCAACTTTTACTCAAACTCAGATAAAATTAAAAAAAAATGCCTCCTCCAAATTCATAAGCCCTGGGTGATCCAGACACGGTAGACACATGGAAGGTCATGAGGAATTTAAAAGCAACAAATCTCCAATACACCACCAGCTTTAGCAACAGTTGTCGAAAAGTGAAAGACTTTGGATGTTCTGCAAATTCACATTACAAAGAAGACAAAAATACAAAGTCCAGCGGCTCTTAAGTCTTCTTCAGCCAGACAGAATATCATAGAGCACTTTTATTTCTTCTTCCTCACTCCATTGGCCAAGTTTCCTACATTTAGCACCAAATATCATGAGCTTCTAAGCCAGTATCAAAGACACACAATGTTAGTAGAAATATGCACACAAGGCAGGATGAAAGACAAATGGCTTCATTTTTTTTTGACTTCTTCCTTTTTCTTCTTTTAGAGAAGAGAGAGAGAGGAAAGAAGTGTTTGGTCTTATAATCAATCCCCGTAAAATAAAATACATGATAACACTGCATAGAGACTCTTTGGAAACTTGTTATTATAGACTGGTTTTAACCGCATGCACACAACTATATCCAATTTAAACATAAAAAAAATCCAAAAAGCATAGACACGTGACATTACCAAATCCCTTCCTTTTGTATGATGTGCAAAGTAACTAAAATAAATCAGCAATAAATCTAATCTTCTGAAGGATTGCCTTGCTTGTAGTCTTCTCTCAAGCATGCTAATGTGTTATTGTTAAAATTTGCCAAATGAACTATCCTTAAAAAGTTTATGTAAAAAAAAAAGAAAATATAAAATACAAGAGCCAAACCATTTAGAAAGTATGAAGTAGAATGAGCAATAAAATGGAATTTAACCAAGTACGCAGAAACAAGAATCACCTCCTACGAGTAAGGAAGCACGTGGTCTGTCACATTCACATAAGAAGTACAAACATGATGAAGTTGTAACATTTCAAAACAAAAGCTGGCCTTGTCGGTAGACAGTAAGATTTCCCACAAATATATTCAATAGTCAGCTCTGAGACAAAATCACCAATTCGGCACATTTGAATGGACATACAAATCAAAATCATTTCCAGAGTTGTTAATCATGGTAGTTAACGAATCATTACAGGGATGAATACTGTCCTTGGAGACAAGAGGTGGACCTAGGGGACTGGCTGGAGACAGTTCAATAACATACAGGTCCATAATCTTTGCACAAAATCAGCTGTGCATTTGATTTTTCTAATTTTTTTTTCTTTTCTTTTATTTCCTATAACTCTCTGCAAAAATGTTTGGTAATCCCTTTGCTTTTTCTATTATTAGCTAGACTTTGGTTTTCCTCTCTCTCTCTGACATTAAGACTTTAATTCGTATTCAATCTTCTATGTTTAAAATTCATACATACAACAATGAACTAGAACATCTGGAATTTGAATATTCTTGACTCATCAAAAATAATATATACCTTTTTATACTTGATTTTAGAATTTTCATTACCATATTAACTTTTAGTTTGATTCTATTCATATATGTATTACTTTTATTTCGGCTTCAAAGACAAATTTTCTGGCTCCAATACTGTTGGAGACTGATTTACAATTTCTTTACCTTTGCAATTATCTATGTGCCTTTTTAGTCTCTTGATTAATACATTTTGATGGAGAGGAATATTAGTTTATGTGTTTAGTGTTGGAAAATTAATAACCTATGATTGATTTCTAAGCAGAATGCAGAAGAAAATGGAAAAAATCAAGATTAACTAAATCCTGCAGCTAAAAACAAATACAGAATAATTGCATTGAAACAGTGACAAGTAAAATTCCCCAATTAGTAAAAAACAGAAATTTAACTGAAAACCCTAATAAGTTGACATATGCAAATCAAGGACAAGGAATGGAAAAGCTGCGGGTGCATCTGTACTGAAATCAATAAAGATTAAGCGAAAATATCACTATAAAAATAAAATTTGAAAGAAAAACAAGTACCAGCAGCACAAAAGAGATCAATTAGAGGAAGAGGCAGAGAGGCTTTCGAAGAGCTTTTTATCCCTTCTTTCCATCGCGACGTCCCACATATCGTTGCCGATGTGCTTGGGCTGTTTCAATCAAATAAATTTTCAGTTGAGGAAACGTAGAAATCGAAGGACGTTGAAGGAATCGATCCAATAGATATAATAAATTTCAATAAAATATTACTGCAAAAGAAAAAGAAAACCGACCCGGCCATGATAAGCTTTGTGGATTTGATACTGAGCGTTGCCCATAATGCAGAGCATTCCGGCGATGATTCCAAGTGGAAGTGCTGCTTCCAACCATATCCAAGCCATTCTTTCTTTCTTTCTTTCTCTCAACGCTGCTTCCACCCTTCTCTTTCCCCCTTTCCTTTCTCCTCCAGTTTCTTCTCTTTTCCCAATATCACCCTTCGCAGGCGCTTCCAAGTTAAGAACTACTAAACAGTTCTTCGGGCTTTCAGCCCAACTACTCAATTGGGCCTTGGCCTTCCAATTTTATTTCATTGGCAAATTTGTAACAGAACTTTTGGATCGTGAAATAAATACAAACAGAATACAATTGTTATTTTATAAAAATAAAATAAAGTAATTTAATAAGATAAATGTAATAGGATAAGAATAGTTATTATGATTTATTATAATATTTAGTTGGTAAAAATAAATAAATTAAAATAATAAAAATAAAAATATTTTATATTATATATAATTATTTTATTTTATTTTTAAATATTAATAATTTATAATTTATTTAAAATATTAATAATTAATAATTTAAATATTAATATTTTATTTATAATTTATTCATTAATATTATAAAATATTATTATGATTATTTAACTTAATTTAATGTTTAAAATATTAATAATTTATAATTTATTTAAAATATTAATAATTAATAATTTACATCCTAATATTTTTTTATAATTTAATCATTAATACTTTTTAAAATATTATTTTATTTATAATTTAAATATTATTATGATTATTTATTTATTTTATTTTTTAAATATTAATAATTTATAATTTATTTAAAATATTAGTAATTAATATTTTAAATATTAAAGTTTTATTTACAAATATTAATATTGGTAGGGTTGTAAATTTTTAAGTTTATAAGGAGTAATTTAATGTTAACAATTTTTGAAGCTATTTCATGAGACATGGAATAGCTAATAGCAATGAAAGACTAGGTGTAGTTAAAGTAGATTTTTTATTAATTTTGAGGAATAAGTAAAACGGGAAAATTGCTAATTCTCCCTTTTCTTTTTTCTTTTAATTTTTTTCGGCTTTACAGAAGATATACGTCCGAATTGATTATGGCTGACATGATACAAGAAAAAAAGGGCCCTTGAATATCAAAATAATTACAATTTTCCTTTGACCATCAAATGCGTCAAACTTTCTATTTTATCGCTATGTCACACTCTGTTCAATCTAAAACTCTTTTTTTGGTCAATAAAATCTTGAGAAAAATAGCACATTCCAAATCTTAAGCTAAGGGCATAGGTGTGCAATTTCTTTATCTGCCTCATTGAAGGATTACGTTTTTGATAGCATCATTATATCGGAACTCCTCCTGTTACAAAGATGGCACACTGTATGGTAAAAGCACTTATATTTATACTTAAAATAGTATTATAATTATTCTTTTGAATTAATTAAATATTTGGTATTCAAATCATAGTCATACCGTTGATTCGGCATTTGAAGAAAAAAAAGTTTATAAATTAAATACTTCATCTTTCATTCTGTTAAATAAATTACACGTTTCGTTAACTTTGTTAATTAAATAATAATTGTGGTAAAAAATTACTTAATTATAATGTGTAACGTGTGAAAATAATAATACACGTTATCAATTAATGAAGTTAGCAAGATGTACAATCTACTTCATAGAATGAAAGTTTTATATTTCTAATTGTAGATTTCTTTCTTTCTAAGTCTTAAATCATTAATTTTATTGTATCCTAAGTTAAGGCATAAATGTGCCATTTCTATATCAGCTTTGTTGGAGGGATAACGATTTGAATAGCGGCAATAAATTCAACCTCTCTTGTTATCAAAATGAATAAATTAATCAATTTTTTTTTTATAATTTGGGAAAGGGTGATTCTAGCCTTATTTTTTAGATAAAGGAATTATACACTTACTAATAAGTTAAATGCTCAGATGTGATGAATAAATTACCCGATTGAATCAAATATACCTTCAAGTTATTCAACCCAGTTTTATATATTTTTCTTTACTAATATAATCAAATATCTTTGTAATCATCATTTCTATAATTGAAATTCATAGTAATATATGTATCTACCCATTTATCTCTACCATTCTAATGTCTAATTTGACATCAAGGTGAAGTTTATAAACTGTATTGAAATAGGGAGGTGGCGTTATGGTGAGGATATATATATATATATAAAGCGACATTCCACGTTGTACATTAAAAACAATTATTAAAATCTTATATCTAAACATTTCACTTAAATAGCATTATAATTATTATTTTGGGTTAATTAAATATTTATGTTTGAATTAGAATGAAATTATTAATTTGACATTTGTAGAAAAAATGTTTACAAATTAAATACTTCTACTTTCATTTTGTTAAGAAAATTGTTTCTCTTGTCAACTTTCTTAGTCAAATAGTGACCATATTCAAAAAAACATAGTCAAAACATGCTATGTGTCTAAAACCTTTATATTTAAAATGACACATCATGTAATTGATTAACAAAATTAGTACAATGTACAATCTATTTCATAGAATGAAAGTTTCCTATATCTAATTGTAGATTTTTCTTTCTTCAAATACTAAATACTAAGTAATTAATTTCATTATATTTCGAATACTAGATATTAGTTAATCTTTATCTTTTCTACATTTTTTTTCAATTATTTTTTATTTCACAGTTTTGTTTTAACCTCTTTTTTTTATATCCCAATTCTCTTTGATTCCAATTTTTATTTAATCTTGTATGATGTGGCAATATTTGATTGGACAATGTAATGAAACATAAGGTTTTATAAGCAATCCAGATAAAAAAATTAAAATTCTTGACAAATACTCAGGTTTCCAAGTCATTTTGTATTTTTTTCCCCTTTTTTTTAACTGAAACTATTTTGCTCACTACCTTTAGAACTTTTCACTTTTCACAATTATTAATACATTTGTTAGCAAATAAATGTCTTTTTTTTATTCTTTAATTGATATATTTGCTATATTTTTGTGAAAAAAATAATTTATTATTAAATAGTAATTAGTAAGTGTGCAAACAGTATGTAACAGTTTTGATGGGAAGCAAATTGGAGGTGAGAAATGGGCAATGGTAAGTCAATCGGGGAAAAAGCTCCACGGTCCTAATCCCTCCAAGGGCTTGACCAGCACAACAATGATTGATCACGCTCTTTCAATTAATGAAATATTGATTGACAGCACCACCCTTCGCCCAATTGGCTTATTCTCCGCGGCCTTTGTTTTTCCTCCAACTCCCAACAATCATCAACGTCAATTTAATTTAATTTATTTTTTTCATCTTAACTTTTATATTTTGGTAAAATAATTTATTTTTTTAGTTTCGATTAATTTCGTAAATACAAAATAAATTATAAAATTACAGAAAATACTATTCATTACACCGCCGTCAATAAACCGCTTTTCGCTATTTTCAATCGCACCGCCTTGGCGAACCGCACCCTGAACTTCACGGAAATTGGGTTGAGAGAGAAACAGAGGCAGAGACATACGTAGGCTAGCGTGTGTCAAAAAAGGGGTCAACACCGTGTGCCGCAAAATACACTAGAAATATCCAAACAAATAGGGAGATGGAAAAGTTAAAAGGGCAAAATATAGTAAAGAAAAAAACTAACGAGAAGATGTTAGACGGAAATTTCCTTAAAAGGTTAGAGAGTGATCAATTCTTGAACGGCGTCGTTCAGGATGTAACAGAAAAAAGAAATAAATAAAAGAAAGGGTGGAGCGTTGTCCACTCTCACAGTCCAGCTAAGACTGCGTTGGCAACATCATTATCATTCGCCATTGGCCTCTTGCTTGTGTGGGGTCTCCTTTCTCTCCTCAATACAAATCTGATCCTCTGCATGGTTGACACGTGGCCACCGAAACTGCAGGGCTTCACTGCATTCCTCCGCACACCCGAAATTCTCCAAACTCAGCCAGCCAGCATTTAAGCACTGGGCATGGCTCCGCAGTAAAAACCGTCTTTCTCTTTCCTACCTTGACTAGGCTTCCTATTCTTGGCCGCTGTGAATTTTTTATTTTGGGGGTTTTAGCATTATTCTTAAAAAAAGAAAAAGATCGGTACATGGTACTCCTAGTAAAAAGTTGTAAAAGCTTTTTGTTGCCAATCTCCACCACTTACTACCTTAAAAAGATCCACTTGTTTCCACTCGCACTGTCCAAATCCCAAATCTTTACTGCACTCTTTGTATTTTTTTTTTTAATTTTATTTTTTTTCAAGGCTTTCGTTTGCAGCACCCACTGCTTTGAGAGGCAGGGGCAAAGGGTGAAATGAAATACTACTCGAAAGAAAATTAGTGGAAAATGGGGGAAAAAATTAGTAATTAATAAAGATTTGCCTTCATTTCTGCAAATTTCACAGAGAGCTGTCGACCCTTTTATTGTTTTCTCTTTTCTTTTCTTTTTTTTTTCTCTTTTGTTGGCTCTTATTACAAACACCCCCCACCCCTTTTATTGATGGTGTTGCATTTCTCCTTTTTTCTTCTGCAACAACCACAACTAAAACCCTTTTCTTTTCTTTAACCAAAATTCCATTTTTTTGGTTTCTTGAAAGAATCCTCAAAAGCCAAAGCCATGTCAGGTCTGTATAATCCCAACTTCTCACCTGCGAGAGCTGCTTCTCCACAGATTAGAAGCACCCCAGACGTTGACAGGTATGCCCCCACTTCACAAAACAGAAAAGATAACTTAATTTCCGTCTTCTCAACCATATTATTAAAGAGGCTTCATTCTTGCTTATGTTTTTCAATCTCGATTTCTTGTCTTTCCTTTTGAGGTTTAACAGTTTTTTGATCTTTGTGGGATTTTGGGTTCTTTTCTTTCCTCAGTCAGTACTTATCAGAGCTGTTGGCAGAGCATCAAAAGCTTGGACCTTTCATGCAAGTCCTTCCGATATGCAGCCGACTGTTAAATCAAGGTTACTTCTTTACTCTCTTACTCTTGGATCTAGGTTTTTTTCTGGGTTTTTTTTTCTGCTTTTAATTTACCCATGTTAGATCAGTCTGATTGAGTGTAGTGATGAGATGTTCAAGTGCGTTTCCTTTTCTAATAACTATCTCTTCTGAGTTGTTATGGTCTTCGCTTGATCATGTACTTAACCCAATGTTTGTTAGTTAGCTATGTTTTCCAATGCTGAAACATGACAATTCCCATCACACCATTGTGTTTTGGATAGTGCCTCAACACTGGAATTAGTTGTTTACAACAGAGTCAGTCTTTGATAGTTGTTCTTTTAATTAAGTAGGCTTCAGTGCCGCTGTGCTCAGCTGCCGCACATTCAAGAGTATCAAGAATTTTAAGCCTCAGGTCTACCTGGGTTCTGGTGTGAGTTGTTTTTTTCCCCCTTATGATTCAAGTGTTACCAAGATGCATTTGAAGAGATTCTTAAGTTTTGGATTTTGAAAGCTTATTGCATTCGAGTTTTGCTGACATCTTGAGAAGAAAGTTTGACTATAGGAAATCCAGACTAGAAAAGGAATAGCCTTGTAACTAGAGATTCGGTAAATATAGGTGAAAGTGTAACAAAAGAAAAACACAGGACCCATGCTCTGCCAATTTGAATTTCCGCAAATCTTCTGATGTTTAACCTGAGTGCAAGAATGTTGAGGTAATTTTCTTGATAGTTTGAACAAAAAATGATTTTCTGAAGCCTTACACATCCCTTATTTAGCAGCAAACAGGAGTTTATATATTTTTCCAGTTAGCTGACCTTCCTAATATCAAAATTCATATTCTTTCCATTTTTAGGATGTTTTCAAAATCTAAGGTTTTTTTTTTTAGGTTATGAGTCTTGCCTTAAAATGGCAGTTAACAGAAATCTGTTTTATTTTACTTGTGGTCAATGTTTTATCCATACTTTACAACCTTCATTCCACTGTGATCCTCTTATATCTTTCTAATTTGATTTTGGACGCTATACCCCTGTCATGCATTGATGTATTTTCATAACTTTATCTGTTTCTCATTTATAATGGTCTTTATATGCAGAGATATTTCGAGTCTCAGGAATGATGTCCAGCCAAGGATTTGGTGACTTTGACCGGATGCGGCATAGAAGCCCCAGTCCCATGGCTTCTTCAAACCTTATTTCAAATGTTTCTGGGACAGGATTAGGCGGCTGGAATAGTCTTCCTCAAGAGGTTACTATTTATAAATTTCACTCTAGTGTCTTTATTTTGAATATATATATATATATATATATATACATCTTTACATTTCTCTTGTTTGGTTGATTGAGTACGTTCTTTTGAATGCACAATTTGGGTAAACTAAGTGACATGTTGTTTTTGCTTTTTTGATCCTCTGACATGCGCTTTAAGAGTAATTTTGGTAAACACCATTATAATTTGAGTGTCAAACATTGCAAAGGAGAATCATAACATGCTGAAATCTTGTTGTCCTTCAGCATCATAAAGATCATGAGCAAACAATAAAGTTTGAAGTGGTTTCTTTTTTATTAGTATGATCAATAAGCTTTAAAATCAGTTCTTCCACTTTTACTTGTGCTTTAAATTGCAGACCATGTGAAAAGGATTTTGTTTTTATTTTCCTGCTACTTTCATTCATACCTTATCTGACACATTATACGTACCCTTCCTCTCTTCAGGAAATACATGACGAAATGCATGCCCACCTGACCCATATTGGTGTGTACATAGTCATATAGGAATGAACATATATGTTAATTCGAATACTATCTGACTGTTCTATAACTATGGCTTCTGATTTTGGTTGCTATGTTCCATTCATTAACAATGGCTAAATTGTCACTAAATGAAACTATGAAAGCATTCCTGCCAAATGGTGAATATCTGAATTTCATATTAACCCTTTTTGCATCTGGTTGATGACTCAAACACAATGATTGTGTAATCTCCAATATTCTACTTAATGATGATCCTTTTAAATAACACAGATGAGAACCAAGTTTATTTCCTGTCCAAAATGCTATGGTTTGCGAAATGGTAGATAATCTGCTTGAAGTGCAAAAGGCTCTGCTCAATTCTAATAATGGCTATCTATCCATTCATTTCTGGTTTCTAAGGTTTATTCAACTTTTGTTCCTTTTTTTCCCCTTTTCTTCTTTCAATTGGTGAACATTCTAAATCTCTTTAGTAACATTTTGGTACCTGTACTTTATACGAAGCATTGGGAAACATATTCTCTTGGAAAGTCGAGTGTGTTTGTGTGTGCAAGGGTTATTTCAAGCAAAAACTTGGTTTAATATCTTGCTTCCAGTTATCTGGATTGAGCCTACTGATCTTTTGTGCTACTGTTGCTTTTTGTATTTTGACAGAGACTAAGTGGTCCTACTGGGATGACAATGGACTGGCAAGGTGCACCAGCAAGCCCTAGTTCATACACTGTGAAGAGGATTTTGCGTCTTGAAATTCCTGTTGATACATATCCAAATGTAAGCTTTATATGAAAAATGCTAGTGCATTAGATTAAAATTTGTTTGTTAATCATATTCTCATGTTTCAATTGAATGAAACAAACATTTTATGAGTATGAATACTGATGTTTAGAATCTGCTTTTCCTTTGTTGTTAGTTCAATTTTGTTGGACGGCTTCTTGGCCCTAGAGGCAATTCATTAAAACGGGTAGAAGCTACAACTGGCTGCCGTGTATACATTAGAGGCAAGGGATCTATAAAGGATCCAGACAAGGTAAAGCTACAAAGTTATAATTACTATTGTTGTTGTTGTTGTTGAAAAGGTCTGATACCGCTAATTTCTGCTATATCTCAATTGTGATTCAGCTGAAATTGACAGAAAGGTGCAATGGATAACTCAATGGCTGCATCCAATTCCCCCTTTATTTTTTTACTTAACCTTTTCTTTTGACATATAAATTGAATAGTTTTGGATAATAATTTCCCATCTTTTGCATCTGAAGGAAGAGAAGCTCAGAGGCAGACCTGGCTATGAGCACCTGAATGATCCACTCCACATCTTAATTGAGGCTGATTTACCTGCTAATATTGTTGACATAAGGCTTAGACAGGCACAGGAAATCATAGAGGAATTACTCAAACCTGTGGTAAGTAGCACCAATCTTGTTCTTCACTTCTATGGTGTTTATTAGCCATTGGTTGTTGTCTCCTATGCCTCCTTCTTGAAACTCCATTATTTGTCATAAAATTACCTGTTTTTGCTTGTGGAAAGCTCTTTCCTGTGTCAGAAACTTCGACATCCTCACAATTGTGCTGCAGGACAATTTTCCTTTGATTTGTCTGAACTTTGGATATGTTTCCGGACAAGTTTGAAAACAGAATAATTTTTTTAAAGTATATGCATCCAATCATAAGTCTTCAGAGAAAATTTAAGCGTTCCGTTGAATAATTTTTTTTATGTTTCTTGAAGTGAGGAATGAACAGGATCTCTAGTCATTGGAAAATATTATGTGCTTGCCTACACCAAATCCAATTCATCTTTCCCAAATGATTGAACACTCAATTTGCAATCTAAATGACTTGGTTTAGGGGGAAAAAAGAGTTTGCTTAGATCTCAGCCTAAATTCAAACTCTGTTGATTCATAACATTTGGTGCGTAATACACCTTTTCTCTGTGCTCATATATTACACAGGGAAGGGTCTCACATTTGGTTTTCCTTTTATCAACTTGCAGGCATCATTGTGTTAAACTGTTATTGTTAATAAATATTTTCATCCTGTATTTTCTAAATGCCATATTCTTATATGTAGGACGAGTCACAAGATTTTATCAAGAGGCAGCAGTTGCGTGAACTGGCAATGCTAAATTCCAATTTCAGAGAGGAGAGTCCTGGACCAAGTGGTAGTGTTTCTCCTTTTAATTCCAGTGGAATGAAACGTCCCAAAACAGGACGCTGAGAATTTAATTATAAATTTTCTGAAAAATGTTTCTACCCTACTCCAGAATTTCATAGCCATGTATACCTTCTGTTACATATCAGTTCAGCAGAGCTTGAAAAGATTAGGCTAACAGTTCTTGCTGGTGAGCTTTCTGGTGGGTTCTTCATTATTAAATTGTTTTGCTTTTTGGCAAAAGAAAAACAAAAATGAAAAAAAAGAAAACATTTAAAACATGAATTATATAGTTGGCTCTCGGAGTTTAGGTTTGGTGAGGTCAGTTTTTCTGTAAACTCAATACATTCATTGGATTTATTCTTGTGTTATTAGCTTTAAGGAGTGTGCAATATATATTTTCTGTTGCAAGCATTAGGCCTTGTGAGGTGGGATCGAGTTTTGTAGGTGTGTCATGTTTGTTGTTCCATTGTAGTTTATATGAAGCATAGAAAATGTAAGTTGGGTCCTATATTCTTATTTTTTTTTTTTGTTGACTATCTTGAACCATATGGATCTTCCCTTCTCTCTTGAGTCATTTTTTTTCTAAAGTAGTTAGAATGTTACTTGAGAGATTATTATGGCCCATCCCCCTTCTCGTATTGGCTGGAATTTGTATCTTTAAAAGCTTTGATGAAGAAAGTTTGTTCAAAGATTCTGAACTTATCATCTGTTGCTTTCGCAGCCTTTGCACAAATGTAGCATATTCAAAAAAGAAAATAAAAATAGAAAAAACTAGCTAGGTTATGTGGCTGAGTATTATTCTATATGCTGAAGGTATCCTTTTCGGGTATTTTCAGAAGGATCCAAGTTACCTTACCATTGTTTCTCATGTTTTGCAAGCAAAGCAACAGAGAACGTTCTTGTGGAAAACATGTTGGAATTCTGCTCAAGTGAGGAGCTTGGGTTAACGTGCTTAGGTATTTTCTCTTGTAATTAAAATGAATAAAAGTGGGGGAGGATTGAATATTATTTGAGAACTTGGTTTCTACTTCACCTGAAACTAGACTCCATTCGGACCGAAAGACAAAAGGGAGAAAACCTAAACGTATGTTGTCAACAATGGGAAGGTGAGCGAGAAAGATCTAGTGATGATGAAGAGGCATCCTGGAATAATGAATGAACCTCCCACTGAGAAAAGTATGTTCAGCCGCCAAAAGGAGCCTTTGAGGTGAAACTTTTTTGGATCCAACATAAGCATTCATTTGTTTTAACTAAGTTTTCCTTGCCCTTTTGCTGGCTAGACTGGGGCTGATGATTCAGGGTTTTTACAGAGCAAAAGTATAGTATCTAATCTAGTAGTAGGACTAGGATTCAGTTGAGGAGCAGAAAACGTTAGCTTTCACGTGTGTAAGGCAAAGCCCGAACATGGCTTACAGTCCACTGCCCATGTGAAAGCTCATCTCTTAGGAATCAGGATTGTTTACTTGCCAGATCAGCCAACTGTCCCAATTAGGGGGTTAGTAAATAGATGGATTCGGTTTGGTCCGTTATGTCAAATGAATCAAACATTTTTAAATAATTGACTAAAATCGATCAAACATAAAAAATATCAAATCGATTATACATAAAATTGATTTGATTAATTTGGTTTTAAATCAACGGATCAAAATTTAACACTTTTTCTTTTACAAATTATAATATTAAAACTTATATACTACATCTATAATTATAAAATATATAAATTATACATAAATTAAATATATGTATATATAATGTATTATTTTATTATATATATGAAATTAATGCACAACTTATATATTATAATATTTTAATTTTTATATCAAATGTTGTATAAATAATAACTAATTATAAACAATATATTATAAAAACTAAGATGATAACTAATAAAATTATTAAGTGTAAATATATAAATAAAGTTTATTATAAGTTACAGTAATGTTTATATATAAATTAAATATATATATATATATATATATGAAATTAATGACACAACTTATATGTTATAGTGTTTTATATTAAAGTTTGTATAAATAATAACTAATTATAAACAATATGTTATAAAAATTAAGATGATAATTAATAACATTATTAAGTATAATCATATAAATAAAGTTTATTATAAGTTATAATAATGCTTATCTATAAATTATATATATATAATATTTATACAATTATATATATTCATAATATTTTATATTACGAAATATTATTAAGGTGTAATAATTATAATATATTAATGTGTAAGATATTTACTATCATATATTATAATATTAATATATAAGTTATATCATTTAAAATATATAATTTGTAGTTCCATACTAATACAGATTTATAAGTAAATAAATATATATATATAATTAAAATTAAATTGCTATGATTATGATTTGTATATATATAGATAATAAATTAATATATTTTAAGTATATTAGTAATTGAGTTGATTATCAATTCTTTTTAATATATATAAAAATATTATATATATCAATCTATATAAAATATTAGTTTGGTTTTTTGGGTGGATTAGTTTAAAATTTTTAAAATCGATAACCAACCAAAAAACCATTTGAACAAAACATTTTATATCAATTAGACCAAATTGTTTTATCCAAATTTTATTTGGTTTGAGTGGATAATTGGTTTGATTTGATTTTACTCACCCTTAGTCCCAACCATGGTATTTCAACTTACACATTTTAATTGTTTGCTTCTTGTGTTAAGATTGGATAGTTAAATGACAAGCAATTTTTAAACAATCTAATCGAGAATTGAACCAGTAGTGTTATCGGATTTTGGTTTAATATGTTGGTTCATTCCCAATTTTTTTTCCAAAATAGAATTAAATGTTTATTAAATATGATGAGAAAATATTCAAAAATATATTAGACTAAATGATTAAACTTTTAATTAAAAGTTAAGAGGAAAAGGGTTCAAATCTTTGCCCCTTTAAGAAAATTTAAAAACAAAAAATTAAAAATTTTAAGAAAAAAACCCATTCAAAAAGTCAACCAAAATCAATACAATTTTCTGATAGCTTGGTCGGATTTTCTCAACATCGATGACTTGCCAACTTATAAGTTTTTCATATAGTAATTAAAAGTATAATATCTAAAAAATCTCTAAATTGTTTAAAAAAACTTTAAATAAATTTTTATATTTTTATTATATTTAATTAAATTTTTGTATTTTTATTTTGAATCAAATAAGTTTTTATACTTTTATTTTTGAGTCAAACAAATCTTTATGATCAACAATTAACTTTGTCAATATGTCATTTATCATTATATTTCGCGTGACGCTGACATAACATGCTAACATATTGTAATTTATGATTATGTAGTACATTGACATATCATAATTAATTATGAGGTGAATAACATAACCACGTAACACTTTTTACCTTTTACATCAACTTCATGTCAGTATTATGTAGATATAAAATGACAAGTGACATTTAGATTAATGATAATTAATTAATCATTAGTTATAAGGGTTTATTTGATTAAAAATAAAAAAATAAGAATTTAATTGAATGTAATAAAAGAATATGGGCCAATTTGAATTTTTTTTAATAGTTTAGGAGTTTATTGGAGCATTATGCTTCAATTAAACGTGAGATTACATAAATGCTAAGTCTAAAATTGTACTCTAACCGGTTTAACACTCATTTCAACATTACATTCTTCATTTGGTAAAATAACATATCTAAACTTCGAATAAACTGAAAAAACAAAATTTTTTGTTTTTAAATTAATCTGATAAGATTAATGAACTTGACGTTGAATTTTTTTTATCTATATTCGAAAAATTGTATTAATTGAAGTAAAATATAAGATTTGAACTTTGATATAAGGGAAATAATCTTTTATTAGCGTAGAAGCCAAACTTAATAATGGTTAGTAAAACTTGGCTTGGAAAAAATGACTTGTTTAAACTCAACTTGATTTAATTAAAGCATAATATCTAAAAAATCCTTAAAATTATTTTAAAAAATTCAAATAAATCCTTATACTTTTATTGTACTCATTTTTTTTTAATAATTGAGGGAGGGGGGATTCGAACTTTGTTTTTTAGGTAGGGAAATTATACATTAATTAATGAGTAAAATGCTTGAGTGCAAAGAAGAAAAGTGATGTACTCAAATTTATCATTTTTATATCATATGATATTGGCGTGACATTAATAATATATTGACATGTTATAATGGATGATAATATAACATATTGATATGGTATGATGATACAATCATATCACATTTTTTACCTTCTTATCAACGCGATGTCAATACTACATATATATAAATGATAATGGACTTTTTAATTAATGACAATTAATTAAATTTGACTAAAAAAAGTATAAAGATTTGATTGAATATAATAAAAATAAAACTTTATTTAAATTTTTTTAAATAATTCAAAGGTTTTTTTGAACATTATGTCTTTAATTAATAACTTGAACTCGAATAAATCAGACTTAAACAGCTGAATTGCCACTTCTAAAGGAAGTTATCAAATAAATTATTGGTAAAAATATCAAAATCTCTTGAAATTTGATGGAAATTACACTTGTTTTTCATTAGTTTGAGCAATACCTTTTTCACCCTTTGAAAGAGTAAAGATGTTAATTACAAAGTTAATTTTAAACTAAAAAAAAGTATATCCATTTGTTATTTTTTTAATTTCAGATTTTGTTTTTTTTTTTACTTTCTTTTCCTCTTTTCCTTTTTCTTTTGTACAAAACCAAGACCTTTTCATTTTAATTACAAAATTACGAAATTTAATTAATTATATATAATATGAAAAGATTTTAATTAATTTTGTAATCAATTTTAATTAGTATTAAATTAAATTTTAATTAAGTTGAATTATAAATTCCATTAAGTATTAAACGCATTAGATCAGATTATATTTAATTGAAAGAGTTGGAGGAGGGGAGAGAAAATAAAAAGCACAAAGCATAAAGAAAATTCAACCTACCAGATCCAAACCGGCAACCTAAGCATATTTAACAAGTTATTCCGACTATAGTCCTCCGCACTACCAACTGAGCGAAGGTTGGAATTGAAAGGGAGGTCGAGTGTATCCAATCAAGTAATTCTAACCGAAAAAAATAAGGTAAAATAAACGCTTATTTCAGAGAGTTCAGTTTTAGATATCTAATAATTAAATTAACCGAGTTCTTATTTAAAAATAATCGAAATCGAATTGAATTTCATAAATAACTGAATTAATCGAAACCAAATTAATTCGGATATTTTGATTTGGTTCTCGAAAGTCGAACTTGAGAAATTTCTTTTTTTTGTTTGTATATATTTATTTATATTGCATTTTTTTTATAAACAATATTACAAAAATATTAAAAATGATGATAAACAATTGTAACAAATAAGATAGATACTCATACAAACAACAACAAATAATTAAAAAAATATGGATAAAACCAACAATAAATAATTTGTGATTTATTTTTCATGTGAAAATCTCATTATACTCTTATTCGAGTTCGATTAATTTAACTAGAATAATTCTTAATCAAAATCGAATCGAATTAACTCTAATAACCAAACTATCTTAATTGAATTACTCAAAAAACTGAACTAACTAAACTAATAAAAACTTAATTCATTTTAATTCAGTTCTTTGATTCGATTTGTATTTACACACCCCTGGCAGGAAGTGAGAAGCGTGGTGGGAAATGGGAATGGAGGGAATGATAATGTTATACGGAAGGGTAGGTTTGGTGGGCCGTCGCCTTAGAAGGGAGTAAATTAAAACTTTATCCCTTTTGGGTATTTGCCAAAAGGTTTGGACTGGACGGAAAAAGGACGGGCCTTGAATATTTTGTTTGTTAGGGTTTTAGGTTTAATTAACGTCCACGCTTTTCTCTCTGCAGTCCATATAAATTAACTCTTACTCTTTCGTCTTCACCGAACTTTTCCCAGCCAACGTGCATCCCTCCCTCTGCAAATATCATAATAGTTCCTTCTCTTTTAGGTACATTTCTCATATCCTCTCTCTATATGTTGCTCTTTTGTTTTTTTTAACATTAAAAATGAAGAACGTTGCCTGAATCATATCAGGTCTCACTCACAAAGCCTTTGGTTTATGGATCTCTTTTTTTTTTTTGCATTATAGATATGTTGATGAATAAGATGTTTTCTAAAAGGAAAGAATCTATGCAGGTTTAGATTAAGGCTTTGTGGAGTTGAGTTTGAGGAATCAAATTTAATCGAATCTAAGTAAGTGGATCGATCGATCTGATGGCGTCCCTCGCTCGGTATCGTTTCTCGATGCTAACGAGGCAATTCCCTAACATGAGTGAGAGCCGCCGTTTCAAATCACAATCAGTAGATGTTGTTTCAGTCCCTCAAAACCAATCAATCCGCTTTCTGAACACCAAGATTTCCAATCCCAAACTTCAAATTCCATGCGCTGGAGGAGGAGGGGATGCAGATGGTGGGATCGGTAACAGCGGAGGAGGTGGCGGAGGAGGTAGAGGAGATGACAATTCCAATTCGAATTCCAACTACAACTCCAGCGACAATTCATGGCAGGGTGTTGGCATTCTGGGTCTTTTCCTTAGCGGCTGGAGAGACAGGGTTGCAGCAGATCCCCAGTTTCCATTCAAGGTTATAATGGAAGAGTTGGTGGGAGTCAGTGCTTGTGTTCTTGGGGACATGGCTTCTCGTCCTAACTTTGGTCTTGACGAGCTTGATTTCGTTTTCTCAACTCTCGTTGTGGGCTCCATTTTGAATTTCACTCTCATGTATCTCTTGGCACCAACAGCCTCTGCTGCTTCCTCAAGTCTCCCTGCCATCTTTGCAAATTGCCCACAAAGTCATATGTTCGAAGCGGGCGCTTATACCTTCATGAACCGTTTAGGGACTTTTGTCTTCAAAGGGACTGTGTTTGCCGCTGTTGGATTCGCTGCAGGCCTTGTTGGAACCGCAATCTCTAATGGGTTGATCAAGATGAGGAAGAAAATGGATCCCACTTTCGAAACACCCAACAAGGCTCCTCCTACCTTGTTGAATGCTCTCACCTGGGCCATTCACATGGGTGTTAGCAGCAATTTGAGGTACCAAACCTTGAATGGGATAGAGTTTCTGTTGGCTAAGGGAGTCCCCCCCTTGGTATTCAAGTCATCAGTGGTGGTTCTGAGATGCTTAAATAACATACTTGGAGGAATGTCATTCGTAATATTGGCAAGGATGACAGGAGCACAGAGTGTTGAAGCGAAGCCAGCGATGGTTGAGGTTGGATCTGTTGCCGAGAAGGAGAAGTTGGTGGTCGAAGCTGACAACTTGGACACCAATCAGTCAACTTTCAAGTGATTTCAAACTCTTTTTTTGAAAAAAAAAAAACTCTGGGCAGTTTAAGTTTTAGGCGTTTTCTCCGCCTTTGTCTATAACTTGGATGTAGCATGTGATCATGATTAATACTTGTAATAAGATCCAATGTATCCGGGTTTGATGCCATAATAGTTCTTCATGGGTAGGTTGGGATATAGCCCCTAGATTGTCTTTCTGTTGCTATTTCTCGTCATTTTCAAAGTTATAAAGCTGCTTTACCTCAACAAGGTAGAGATTACCATCTTCTTGTTTTTAACAGCCTCTTCTTTTAACCATATTGACCTGTTGCAAACAATGCTCCGTGGTGCTTAGCAGCAGTCAGTGGCTTTTTAGCTCTGTTATTACAAACAGCCCTAGCATTGCCCATGGACGGTCGTGAGGTTGTCTGGATCGAAGGGTGGCCCTGAAAAATCACGTTTTGATCATTCAACTGTCTTGTTTCTTCCTTCCATGATCCATGAATGGTATTCGTTAGAAGGTTTACCTATTATATCACTTTAAAAAAAAAAAATGAAAGAAGAAAACTGTTCAAAGGAAACTTTTCTATTCACCACTGCGAGAATCTATGAACAATCTGACATGAACTCTGTCCCAATTGTTAACATTCTTAAACAGAATTAAGGTCTCATGTGATTTAAAATCCAAGGGAAGCCCAACGAGTATTCCCAATCCCCCCTTATCCGTTAAAAATGTGTAGTAAGACGAAAAACTAGTGTACAATAGAAACCCCCATCTTCTCATGTTGAACTGTAAATCCCACTGACGCCTTCGTTTATATCTTTTCTTCTCCAGATTCTGTTCCACAAACCAACAAGTAAACACTTCTGCAATAGGTCATACTTTAGCATTGTTAAAAGCACCATGGTGCTTGAGCACAATCATCTTATCTTACAGCCTCTGGAGCAGAGTTGCAGTAAGGTGTGTGCAAGCACACTAACTTGGTGCATGTTAAACACAGAGTAGCAAAACCAACTCCTACTGCAAGCCCACAACTGCTTTTCCGCATATCCAACCTCATTGCTCTTTGAACTATTCTAACAAAGCATGGGAGCAATCCTCCACATGCCAAAACCATCACATGGTCAAGACCGCTGTAGTCAATTCCTGCCAATATTGCTGCAATTGCAGATATCGGGCCTACAAAGCCAATAAGAGCAGCTGCTGCAAGAGAGCCGTGCCAACTGTCAGTAGCTCCAAAGATGCAGCTGGCTACTGCCGCACCACGAGGAAGCCCGTGCAGGGAGACAGGAAGGACCATGTGTCGACCAAGTCCATAAGCTTTTGGTGCAGCCACTCCTAGCGCAAGCCCCTCAGCCAGAGCATGGAAAGCCACTGCTCCACATGCTAAAAACGACTGAAGTGTGAGAACACTCACAGGAGTTCCTGTTACTGACGGTAGGTTACTTGAAGAAGCTCTTTTGTTACACACAATCTTCAAAATACAAGAGCTTGAAACATGGACAAATGTGGCGCCTACAATAAGTAGCGACATAAGCAGGAAGAATCCCATCTTTAAAGACAGAAGTAGTTGCAGCGGTCGCCAGGCACCAAGGATGAAGGCAATGCCAGATGCAGCACCCATGAGAAGGGCATGCTGAAGGCAGAAAGCAAGAGCAAATGCAACAAGAACAAGGCCACCCAGTAAAGGTCCAAGACCAAAAAGTAACGAAACAAAGAAGCCAGAAGCATCCTCAGAACTGAAAATTTGATAAAAATATAATTAGTTAATGAGAAGAGACAAAATGAAATCACAATAAAATCATAAAGAGTAAGGTTGGCATTTAAAAAAAAAGGATGGCCAAGATTGCATCAGGGGCAACAAGCCCACACATCAAGTCTAATACAAGCTACATGATCAGGCATCCGTATGAATCAACTTAAATGGTCATATCACACTAAAAAAACCACGACCATGACATCAGAGAATTCTACAAAAATGGAAAATAGGCTCTAAAAGCACAAAAACGCATAACATTGTTATAGAAGTTTTGAAATCTTCTGTAATATTCAAAAGATTATAACTCCAGCAAGATGCTGGATAGAGAATAGCAAGGAAACCCAAAGTTGTTGCATTTACTCATGCAATAATGTTATATCAGGCCACACACTCTTCTCAACAAACTATTGTTCAAACAACTCACTTGTAGTCATGACTGAAGTTCTGGAACAGAGCGCTTAGAGCTTCCATAAATGCTACTGAAATTGTAGCTGCTGATGCCACTGGAGTCGGAGAAGCTTCCTATTAAGAGAATGGTCAAACAAGATTAGTCTCTTCCTATTTACAATTTGCTATTTAAATAAAAGTGGTTTTAGCCTTTTAAGCTTTGCACAAGAGAGAAACCGAAGAGGATGGCAGCTGTAGTTATTCATTAGCATAGCTTGGGAAGTTCTTTATAGTGTCCTTGACAGGATACAAAGCAAAATAGAACAAAAGGTCTTGGAAGATTATTGCAGGAGCAAATCCTCATCCTTGAAGATTCAAACATATATTTTAAGTGCAATAAGTGAAGTCACCTTAAATGCATCAGGGAGAACCTCAGCAACGACCATCCAGATCATACATCCAGCGGCAAAACCAGTACAAAAGGGAAGGAATTTATTAAATGCATCGGCACATATGAATGAAGGAACTGCTACAATGGGCTGCAAAAAAATTTCAAAGATAAGGGAATAAACAACTATTTGAGGAAATAGAAATTGTACTCAAATACGAACAAAACTTTAATTGATTTACCCTCTCATAAATCTGAACCTTAATATTTTTATTTTAATTCTTTCTTTTGCTAATTTCAACAGATGACAGCATCAATTGCTATTGTAAGATCAATCAAGCATGCACTTGACAGTTTGTAAGAAAGGTTTCAATCACCCAGAAAAAGAATTGGTCCTTCACTCATCATCTGTTGACAATGGATCCTCCATTTAAAATACTTACCATGGTCTTTATTTTAAACAACCCTCCTACTTCACCATTGCTTCTTTTACTTTTCTTTCTAAACCAGATCTTGAAAGTTCTAAGTTAGAACTGCTTTGCTTTGACACGGATAGATACGTTCAAAGCCTGACAAACAGCATTAAATGATTAGATACCTGGGGTAAGGATGTAATTACACTCCATAGCATTGCGTTCTGTGGAGAAACACCCCTTGATGCAAGCACCATGCTTACAGCCAATCCCTCCGGTATGTTGTGTACAGCTATGGCCAAAGTAACCAAAAGGCCTTGAGTAAAACCTTTGGAGCCAGCGAAGGAAACTCCAACACCAGAGCCCTCCCCAAATGAATGGAGGGTCATAATCCCAATGACAAGAACAACTTTAGTTGCTTCTGCTCCTTTTATGTCCAGCATACTTACTTCCCCATATTGTTCAAGAAACTGAAACCCAAAAATGATGGGAAACATTATAAGATGTTAACATTACCTACAAATACAAAGACACACCACAAGAATACAAGTTAAAGAGAGAGCATTGTATATGACATGCAAAATCAGCAGCCCTAATGTCTCTGCAGAAGCATTACTGATCCTCTTCTGCAATAAGTGAGAAAAAGTGGAAAACCTTTTTTATTTGCAAGATCTGGAATAGAACCTTGACATCATAACATATTTGAAGTATGTCTATAGGCATCGAAGGTGGGGCAAGCATAGTGGCCCTTTATGAGAGCCTAGGTATATCACAGTCCAGGTTTATTCAGACATCATATTAGTCCATTTAAGGAAAAATAAATTAGCATGGCTATTTGGTAAAAAATATAAAGATGAGATGAAAATAGAGGATGGCGGAAGAAAGCAGAGAAGCAGCCAACAGTTCTACAATGGCATTAGATCAAACTTAATAACTGAAATTAGAGACAGTGATCACCTTCTTACAAAGCAAAATAAAAATGCCACCTGCTAAAATCCCAATCACAACCCAACTTCCAGCACCATGTTCCTGCCCTTCCTGTATGAGATCAAAACTTGCAGCCAACATGACCCCAGCAGCCATTCCATTGCATATCCCAGCCCACTGAGGATCGAGCTCCACAAAGAAAAAAGGAACTGCACCTAAACCAGTTGCTGCAGCCATTGCTAATGTAAAAAGTGCAACTGTGGACACAGAAACTCTGTTGTAATTACCCTTCCAGTCACCCATTGCATTGTTGTTCTCTTCAAAATTTATGACCTTCTCTGTACCTGTGCCATCGATAACATTGTTCCCTACATTTTTGTGGGGAGCTTTTATTCTTTGTGAAATTTCATTTTGACCATCTGCTGTAATGCATTCAAGGAAGACCACGAGGAAGAACAAAAAGAGAAGCAGATGCTTGAATATAAACTGCATTGTCTTTAGCATCCCCACAAATCTATCACCAATAATGAAAGTTATTAATCAAATGAAATTCCCCTGCTCGGAATCCAGAAAAGTCAGAAATCAGAAGTAGGAAGCCGATTCTGCAGTATGTTTGGAAACGCGCCTGAGCAACATAAGCTGCGATTAAAAGGCAGAATTTTCGTGAAAAGCCAAGTTTTGTCATCAAAATGACTCAAACATGACATGGCAGGGCCATTGAGGCTTTGACAAAAAGAATAATAGGAAATAAACTACGACAAACAACAGTAACAAAAATCCTCCGGAGCTATAGTCCAATACGTTTGAGACTAAAATGAAAATTAGATGATCTTAAAGAAACAGTACATTGTCATCTGAAACAATCAACCTGATCATCATTTCAACTTGGCAGAAACTTCCCAAGATAAGAAAATCCCGACATAAATCCAAAACCCTAATTGATAAGATGAGTAATCAAGACCCTAACATGAACCAAGATGTATGCTTAAGAATCCCCACTTCCCCAATTCAAACAAAAAACTTCTTTTTTTTCCTCTATCTTTCTCTGGAACAGTCCTGTAAACCTAAAACGAAAGGGAATGAAACAAATTGAATGGTGGACAAAGAAAGCCCTGAATTTTGCGATCAAGGACAGATTTTCAATATTAATAATTTGATAGAAGAATTAAAACGAAAAAGAAAACCGAAATCAGATAAGAGAAAACCCCCAAAAAAAAAAAACGAAACGTACCTGCAGGACAAAAGCGCTTCCAAACAAACAACCGAGCTTCAACGATTTCTTTTCTTTTGTTTTTTTATTTAAATTTCTTACAGGAAGAAGAGACAATTAGGTTCCAAAAGAATAAACCCTACTGTGATCACATAAATCAATTTTTAACTTGTTTCATTTGTGCTAAAATGGTCAAAAAAGAAGTGGTCGAATAATTGAACAAAATAAAAACAAATACAAGTAGTGCGTAATTTCTTTTTCCAACAGGAAACACACAAAATGTTACGTCGGACTCTCAGAACGCTGTTTTCCGCCGCTGATACCCAAAACCACCCACTTGAGCAAACAAGCTTTTTCTTTTTATTTTATTTTATTTTATTTTATTTATCAGTCATCCTATAAATAAAAAATAAATGGAAAATGACGTCATAGAACCGCTTGACTTGAGAGTGTGGGGAACCGGAAACTAATGTTGGAAAAAACCAGCTTCCAAAGCATTTGACCCGTTGGAATCATTTTTTTCTTTAAATCACTAATTGTAATAATTAATTTTTTTTCTTGAGTTTTAATTAATTTCTAATAATTTAATCAGTAAAAATAAAAGGTAAAAAGCAATAAGCAATAAGAACCTTGTCTTGTGTTTTAATTAAATTCTAATCATTTAATCCTTAAAAATAAAAGGTAAAGAATAATAATCAATTGTCTAAGCGACTTAGGATACAAATCCTGTCATATATGAATGTAATTTAATTTTATATTAATTTGTTTAATTATATATTGATTTAATTATTTAATTTAATTCATTAATTTTTTTTATATAATGTATAATATTTTTATAATGATAATTTCTACATAACTTTTAACTTCAAAAAGAAACAAAAATAAAATGTAAAACCAATTACAATATTAATCTCTATAAATAAAGTATAAAACATTTTGTTATTTAAAAAAATAACATAAAAATTTGTCCAATTATAATAAAATAATTAATTAAAATGGGACACTCACGTTGTGGCCAGAGACGAGAGGTTCGGACGTGTAAGGCCCGCCTAACTAAAGTCAAGAAGAAGTATAAGAGACCTACTTCCGAGACAAAATCGGTAGGACGTGTAAACGCACGCATGATAAAGTCAAGAGAAGTAAATTTAAATTATTAATTATTTTTTTTAAATATACCTAAATAAATATGCACCAATATTTCAAATTTCTTTATAATTTATAAATTAAATACAGACAAAACAAGTGATTAAATACGCACTAGGCTTACTCTAGCAAAAAGGGGTATCATGAAATATAACTACAGCATGTTTGGTTGGGAAATGACTAAGTCATTCTTTTTCTAATCCCGATGAATATTTATTCCTTTGTATGATTGTGAAATTATCCAAGGAGCATTTCCTTGTAATCTTTATTCCCCAAATCACTCAAAATAAAAAATTAACTAATCCCAACCCTCAATGATATTTAGTATTCGATGGGTGGGAGAATAACTTTTAAAATTAAAAAGACAAAAATGTTTTTTATTAATAAAAAAAGAATTTAAAATAAAAAGTTTAAAATTTTAATTATATATTATAAAAATTAATTGAAATTATTAATTATTAATTATAATAATATTTAAATTTGTAAATAAAAATA
The DNA here is from genome assembly GCA_036013995.1 of Theobroma grandiflorum. Lineage (NCBI taxonomy): Eukaryota > Viridiplantae > Streptophyta > Magnoliopsida > Malvales > Malvaceae > Theobroma > Theobroma grandiflorum. The sequence goes on along the minus strand of CP142132.1, from coordinate 11,344,807 downwards.
TTAATATTTTAAAAATTAATGATTAAATTATAGATAAAATATTAATATTTGAAAATAATAATATTTAAATTATCAATATTTAAAAAACAAAATAGATATAGTTTATCATGTATTATAATAAAAAGTTTCAGTTTTTTATTATATATTATAAAAAATTACTACTTTAAATTTAAAAATTAATTAAAATTATTAATATTTTAATTTCAATAATTTTTAAATTGTTAATAAAATATTAATATTTAAAAATGTTAATTGTTACAGTATAATATAAATATTTAAATATGTTATTATTTAAAATATCAATTATTAATATTTTTAATAAATTATAAATTATTCATATTTAAAAAATAAAACAAAATAAAAATAAAAAATCATATACTATAATAAAATTATTTTTATTCTTTTATCATTTTTTATTATTGTAAAATTATTTTTTACCAATAAAAAATTATAATAAATTATAATAATAATTTTTATTTTATTTTATTTCATCAACCAAATTCCTTAATAATATTTTTATTTTATTTTTTTCCTACCTTATTCTATTCTCCTATAGTCCTGTTCTACTCAAAATCCTTGGTATTCAAAACACTAGCATATTCACATTCCTATAGTTTCACAAGAGGTTTTACATTGATCTCTTCTCATCCGTCGGCACCAAAAGAGTTGGCATGAATGAACAGGTGATACTCGACAGTATGTGTTCGTCTAGCCTGTGCTGTCAGCGGGCTGTGATGGAAGGAATCACACCACTGATAAGATCACTTCCTGACACATTCAATGAGGAAACATACGGGTCCCTTGTACTATAGGATGAGGATGATGACAATGACTTGCCAGAATAGGAAATTAATTCGGAAGAAACGGAATCAGTCTCTGGCATCATCTTGAGTATGTATTCTAGCTCCCTGACCACATCCAACATCGATGGTCGCTTCTCTTGCTTGTCATGGCAACAACTGAGGGCCAGACCTACAAATCTCTCAATGCATTCAGAAGGATAAGAGCCCATTCTACTGTCTATTAGAGAGAACATCATGCCTGACTGATGAGCCATATTCACCTGAAGATCGAGTTCAGAATAAATAAGAAGCTTTAAGGAAATACATGAGAGGAACGATAAGATTGACCAAAATTGTAAAATGTGCAAGACAAATGTTGTTGCAGCTTTCAAACAAGATTCAGTTAGGAATATAGAGAGGACTATGTAGGAGAGTACCTCACGGACGATGTTTTTGCCATGTGATATTGGTTGCATAGCCGTCAACAGCTCCATGAAAACAACTCCAAGGCTATAAACATCACTTTTGTCAGTCAACTTATGGGTCAGAAAGTATTCTGGATCCAGGTAACCCTGCGGACAACAAGAGCAATAAATAGTAAAAATTCAGCAATGCAATATGATGACCAACATGTAGAAGCTTACGTCTGAAAGAACGGGACCCAATCTGCACATGGAAGTCTATGCTTAACCAATAGTGCAACTGAAATGCTCTAATCTCTCTGGAAGAAAAAGAATAAACTTAACGTCTGAGTTTAATGTACCATATGTAATTTTCTGTGACCTGATTAACCCCAACAAAATTTTCAAAGAGTTTCATCCTACAATGAGTCAAATATAATGTATAATGGGATGGCTTTTAGCCATATATCACTGACAACTCCCACTGAAGTCTAAGACAATCTTTCCTATAATATCTTTGATGAGTCCTGCTAAACAGAGCCAAACTCACCGGTGTTCCCTTCACAATTGTGGACACGTGATCCGGCACAGTCCCCTCATCTTCCAGGACTGGAGCTAACCGTGAGAGACCAAAATCAGCAACTTTTGCATTAAGCTTGGAGTCAAGAAGAATATTGCTGGCTTTGATATCTCGGTGGAATACTGGAGGATGTGCTTCAGTATGGAGGTAAAGAATTCCCTTGGCTGAACCCAGTGCAACACGTAATCTCATTCCAAAATTTAGGGTTTCTTTAACTTTAGCTGCATATCAAGGTTTACATCAATTTTATGAGCTAAGAAGAAATTTTGAAAACATATCAGCATCAGCATATTCAGGAGCCAAAAGATTCAAAAGAAAATTGATTCATACTGCTTGGGTATTTGGCCTAAAATCTCCCGCTCAAAGAGCTAGGTTTGAATTTCCCCTCTTCAAAAATAGCACATGACAAACTATTTGGTTTTCCCAAATAAACAAACACTTCAAAAATCTAGTCCAATTCTAAAATGAACTAAGTGCAATCTTTGTATGCTAACACCAAAATTTTCAATAATTTGTTAACACTTCATACATAAAGTAGAAGTATACAAAGTAAAGAGCATAATATAAAAATGGAAAAGCAATAAATCCTGAAAACTTCATACCAGAAAGCCAGTCCCTCAAGGTGCCATTGGGCATGAACTCATATACCAACATCTGCAAATCCACCAATAACCCAAAGATATGAAGTACATCTCTAATTAAGTCACACCTTATATACCTAAAAACTGATGAATACCCTGCTTAGACTTTTCAAAACCACTTCATAAGGACACAAACAAATGCGCATGCACACCCTCTGACCCACACACACAATTGACATAATACAGGTACTTATTGGTCAGGACCACAGGAATATACCTGTTCCCCTTCTTCATCACAGTATCCAACCAATGAAACTAGGTTACGGTGATGCAACCTTGACAAAAGCTTTATCTCTGTCAAAAATTCATTTTGTCCCTGCAAAGATCCTTCTTCTGCACGTTTTATGGCAACAACTGTTTTATCGGATAAAGTTCCTTTATACACTTTTCCATAACCCCCTTGTCCAACTTGAGTTGAACTGTTAAAGTTGTCAGTAGCAAGAGCCATTTCTTTAAATGTAAAGTCTTTCACCCCATCAATTTTCATAGAAACCCTTGACGCTGCAAAGTGAAATAAGAAATTTAGACTCATTTTCCGGTGATACTTAGAGACTATATTATGGGGACAAAGAAAGACTTAAATAGTTATATTAAGGGGCTTACAAAAACGTTTTCTTGACATGGCACGCTGGTGTCTAGCATGCCTTCTTGTTATCAGAATTGTTACTACAGCAGACAGTGCAACTGCAACGGCAACACCCCCAACTACAATGGCTACCAAAATGCCCTTCCTAATACCCTTACTTTCATTCTCCAAGTTCACTACAGCAATAACAATCAAATAAGGCATCATTAATAATAATGATAATAATAATAAAAAGATGAAACTGTCATAGGACTACTATACACCTAATTAATCTATCAAATAGCTCACTGTTTAATTCTTAGAATAAAAAGATATATATCCACCACATTTCCTAGTTACATTCTAGCTCATTGTACCCATGGACAGACTTGCTTGTCTCAAATGTGTACCATTTAACATGCCAAAGGAGCTTGATTTTGCTCATATTGGTTATCTCATTTTGTACAAATAGATATTCTAACAATTTTATACCTATTTGATTTCTATATATCTAGCAGAGCACTCTCAACATAGTTAAAAGTAAAATTCGAGTTCTGTCCTAAAAGGTTCAAGCATAAGAAAATACAGTTTTTGGTGGTATTTGTTTATTTCAGGCTAGTAATAAAAACCAGCTTCTCAATTACTACTTGTACCTTGTCATCTATACATAAGAAAGCATTTTATTCCATTAACTACTACAAGAATGCAAGATGAAATACATACCATCTTGATAAGGTCCTTGTAGAGTGAAGTTGAGCAACTCATATGGTCCAAATAAGTCGCTACCAGGAAAGGTCCATGATGTATAAATGCCTCTGATCCGCTGAACTTCGCTATCATTAAAAGCACTTGAGTTTTTATTATTGATACTAGGAAAAAGCTTCAAGTACATCCTTAGACGTGGTCCTTTTTCCCAAGCGAATGTATCAATTGACATTTGATATAGGCTTAAGTTCAAAGAACTAGTCATGTACACCTCAAATGGTTGGATATATGGAGGAAAATAAGAAAAACTAGGGCTCTTCAGACGATATCCAATTCTGAGAGGTGCTGCACAGAAACATGGCACAGGAGATGCTGGGATATATTCATAGAAATTGTCTGTAGGGCACGCTTGAACTGGGCATTGTGCTGGTGAGTTATTTGAGTATGTAAGCATCTCATCCTCTCCGGATTCAGATCCACAGAACAGGCTTATATTCAATAAGTTTGCATTATTGCAGACAGGATTGCCTCCAAGCCTAAAGAAAAACTGCTGAAACTGTAAGGATTTGGGAAATGAAATTCAAGACAATGCATGACAAAGGATGACCTTTTTTATTAAGGCGCCAATTATTTTCATTACAACTGAAGGTGAGAAAAGAAAGAAGAGAAGGGAAATAATTTAAACGTGTAAGTGGGAAAAGAGAAAATGTGCTACGAGCCTAAGATGTAACCCATTAAACAAGTCAATGCATGGAAAAAATACTTAAGAAACAACATATCCTGTCATTTTCAATTATGAGCCATTTCTTGTGTAGGTTGTCTTAAAATCTTAACAACTTTCTAGAGCATGCATAAATGATACAGGATAAAGAGAAGCTGACTGAAGAATTAAATTATCTCAGATTTGATTTAATCACTTTGACATATTGTTATGGGTTTTATTGTAATTTCCAATGTGGACTACTTTAGGTTTAGCTTATAAGTAGATATGTTGTTTAAGTTTTTGGTGGTTTGGATTATGAATTTGAGATTTTGGAATATTGACTATTGAGCTTTTCCATTCTCCTGTTTCTTTTATCCCCTAATTTCCTTTGTCTCTCCCATTTCCCCTCTAATTTTCCTTCCTATCTCTATCCTAGGTCAATAAGTTTAAACATCTATTATTTTTAATCACCCTTATATTACCTTGAAAATTTGGTTATAAAGGAAATAAATTAATTGTGCTACATGTAATCTCATATGACAAATCTCATAGCTGCACATGGTATTGCTCATACAGCTTTTGATTTGTTTCAAGTTCATAATCTACAAATTGGGCAAGTTGATAATGAGATCTATTGACTGTTGCAAATGGCCACTTCTATTACCATTATCATTAAAGAATTAATGTAAAAGGAAATGAGTTTTTCTTAATTAGTAGTTTCTTATTTTACTATAATACATAGTAGGCTACCACATTGGTAGACTCTCTACTTCTCATCTTCAATGTATTCTCCCTTTCTCTCTGAATTAAGATGGTATCAAAGAAAACCCAATCCCCACCTATCGAATCTCATGTAGTACACTTGTCCTCCCTATGTGTGAAATACATGCCATGTGATAGTTTGTTGTCTCTACATGCAAGGGGAGTATTAATGGTGATAAATCCCACATTAATTAAGTTTTAGAATATCTTGACTTGAGTCCTTCAACATAAGAGAGCCCTCTTTGCTAATTGCCAACTGGTTTTAGGTAGCATTGCTTATCATATATTTCATACAACATTCAAGCATATAGGAACTGCTATGAATCAGATCTTATATACTAATATGCTTCATAATAGAATTTGACATGGTATCAAACTTTTATTTTGCAGTAAGTGTGGTTAGCCAACTTTTGGAATCTTGAAAACTGTCATAGGGATGCTATTATATGTATCTAAAGATATCTCAAAAGTGCTCCAAGACATGGCCTACTTTAGAGAAACCATGATCATCTTCAAGTTAAGGGTTATTCTGATGCAGATTGGGTGGATCCCCCTTTGAGATCTACCACTTACATATTTTTGTTTGTTGGAAGTAACTTAAGAGTCTAGGAAGAGTTAGAAACAAATAGCAAAGAAGTGTTGACATTGAACCGTAGCAAACACCACTTGTGAGTTGGTTTGGTTGAGACACATATAGGAAGAGCTCAATTTTAAGCAATCAAGTCCTGTAACTTTCATGTGATAATCAAGCAGCCATTCATTAATTATTTATATGGAAATTTTAGTAAAACATTTGGAAAATCAAATGCATAAAAGAAGTTGTGTGAAAAGAAAGATTTATGTAAGTATATAATAAATAATTTTGAAAAGTACTCAAAAGATTAATGAAAATGTTAATAACAAAAATGAAGAAAACTCTGCGGGCTAAGAAAGAATTATAGAAAAGACAGCATGGCCATTAACCCTCCCTCTCTCTGTCCATGAACACAACGGCAGAATAACAGTAAAACTGTTAATTTTTAGGTATAGTTTACTCAAATTTTCACTTTACTAGCAAAACATATTTTGATAGATATACCAACTAAAAACAAATTAAACAATTAGTTGACTGAGGCTAATGCATGATTCCAGAGAAATACGAAGTTTACCTCAAGGTAACATTCACCGGAGGATTTAGATGTCCTTGAATGCTTGAGAATGAATTGTTTCTAAGATCCCTGAATTTTGAATGTGCAAAGAAAGGAAAAATATTATCGATATATTCTATTTCATAACTACATTGCTTTGCAATGTGCATGCATGAATACAAAGCTAGTCAAAGAAGTGTAATGGTTTATAGTTAATGCAAGTTCTCTAATTTCAAGATCTTACAGCTTAAGTTTAGCACTTGTACCGAAGGACATATTCTGCCAAATGTAGGTAGGGACAGGACCTGTCAGAAGATTGTTCTTGACTGATCTGCAATAAACCATCATTTAGATTCTAGACTCTGCAAATATATTTGCCCATTAAAGCCACAACAGCATCATATATAGATATTAAAAAAGCATCATTCCATGATAGGAAATATATAGCAGTTTTCATATGTATATAGATTCTTACAAGGTCTGAAGTGAAGGAAGGTCCGCGAAACTTCCAGGGATAGATCCGTTTAGCTGGTTATCTGACAGATCACTGCAATTAACAAGAAGCAATTTTAGGACTTTGTCTTCATTGCATTTTGATATAATAATCAAAAGGACAAATTGCAAAAGATTAACTCATCATTTGGTTTAAATATGAGGCAACTGGGATATCCAGATTGAAGCAGCTGAAGATTGACAAGAGATGCTTCATTTATTTTTTGAAACAGAACAATTGATAAGTTTAAATTAGCAATTTACTTACATGGTTGTCATATTCTCTGAAAGCTTATTCGATGGTATGGGTCCAGTAAGATGATTCCAGCTGAGATCCCTGGCACAAAAGTACAGAAACAGGAATAAGACTTCTGAAAGTCTTATTGCATAAAATAAATGCAGCCCATGAAGGTAAATATTAAAGACCTCACAAGAAATTAAACAGTAAACCAGACGTACAGATAGCTAAGGTTTGATATCCTGCTAAGATCAGGAACTGCTCCCTGCAAGCTGCAATTTCTAAGACTTCTGAAAGTTGCCACAAGAAATAAAATAGCATCAGCAGTCTTGAGCAGATAGGTGCAAAATATTGCTTGTACAATTTTTTCCATTGTACTAAATATGAAAGCGAGACATAATTAATCAGGAGAGTGAAAAGTAGGTTATTTCAACATTAGACTTGATGTATTTCTATCTTAGGAGCAATTCCATGGTCTTTATGATTTTTCTTTTTAAATCCTAATGACACAAAATCACTACCTTTGTAAGCATAAGCATTGCTACTACTTCACCAAATAAACAGCAAGACTAAATGGTTTACTAACACTCACAATTTTGCTAATCTGGAAAAGTTCCCATAAGAAGCCGGAATATCAGAGCCATTGAAGTTGTTGTTATCAAGCTGACTGCAGTGATGAAGAAAACAATTAATGTCAAGAGAATTGACAGCAATCTAAGAAAAATGACTCATGCATGCTTATCAAATTATGCTATTTAAAACTTTAGTAAATGGCCAGCACTTGGTATGATAAGAAAAAGGAATTACATCGATAAAGAAGCAAGTTAAACCTGGAAGATAATGATCAATAACTAAATCACATAATGAGGAAGATGATTGAAGGGAAGAAACATACAGTATGCGCAGCTCTGGTATGTTCGAGAGTTCTGGTGGAAGATATCCAGATAAGTTATTACTATCCAAAAGCCTGCGGAGAATCAAAATTCATATCACCAATCACTCACCACAAAATAAAAATAAAAAATACAGATAACCATGCAAAAAATTCAGAAAAAGAAAACCACATATGTAGGAGAGCACATTTTATATGAACTTACAGGTGATGCAAAGTGGATAACTGAGATAGCTCAGGGGGAATTTGACCACTAAGTGAGTTGTTGTTGAAGTGGCTGCACATTACAAACAGGCAGATAAAATACAGTGAAAAGTCTTAACCTCCTTGTTAAGTTAAAATAGCATTTAGCTTGTAGATTCACTTACAGATGTTGCACACGGCTCAAGTTGGCATATGCTTTTGGTACTTGGCCAGAAATGTTATTCTCGTCTATTTGAAGTCTATTCAGATTTGAGAGGTAGCCAAGTTCCTCTGGCAAGGAACCCGATAATTTGTTTCCGTTCAAGAGTCTGCATACATAAATGCCATGCAGAAAGTTAAAACCAACAAATCACTGTCAAAGAACCATTCATGTAGATATTAGAACAACTTTGAATAAATTTTGCACCATAAATTTAGTCATGGGCTTATATTAAGACAAGAATAGAATTATGAGAAAATTCCTTTTTCTGTCAAGTATCCCTTCTGATCCATCTTAAAAAAGATATTTGTGATTAACTAAAATTCCTTTGTTGAAGAAGAAGGAAAAAGAAGAATCCAACTCACAGGAGTCTTAAGGTAGAGATATGTCCTATCTCCTTAGGTATACTGCCAGTCAATTCATTCCACATGAAATCTCTTCCAGAAATAAAAGAAAATTGGTGTTAGCCTCAGTGGAAATTGATCAGGAATGGTTAAGATATATTATATTTCTCAACTCACAGTGATCTGAGATGAGAAAGTTGGCCAAGCTCAGGTGCTAAAGTTCCAGAAAGATTCATATTTAGTAGCTGACTGCATCAATTTACATAAGGCAGTTAGCAACAACAACTACACATGTCCAAACTTTTTTGATAATCAACAAAATGAACAACGCCAAAAAGAAGAGCAGTAACCCTATTACAAGTAGTTGTGGAGAATGAAAAGATTGGTAAGAGAAAGCGTACAGCTCCTGAACATGGAAGTATCCATCAGTCCCAAGATTATCAATACATATAACTCCAGTCCAGTTAAATGTGCAAGGATCCCCATTTTTCCAATTTCTGAGATGCTTCATGGGATCAACTAATTTCTCCTTCACTGCCATCAAAGCACTAACTGCAATTGGAAATGAAACATATGCTTACTTGAACATAAAAGGGAATTTAGCAATGTAACAGTAGTAACTAATAAATTCCTGGCTGCGGCTTCAAAATTAACATTACTAGTCAAAAGCAAAAACATGTATTTCACACCAAAACATGCTTAGATGGGAAGGGAAGCAATACAAATTAGCCTTACCCGATAGTGTGATCCAAAATTCTATTATAGCAGAATCAGACAGAAAAGAAATAAACTCGACACCAACTTGTTACAAGTACTGTGATAGGATTGTTACTCTTGTTATTACTGTTATTTGGACAAATTGGTTGTTTCATATATAATCAAGGTCAGCTATGATATTTGAGACCCTATATATACGCAAAAGTTATTTAAGCTGCACCCAGCATAAAAGGTGTTGATATAGAAATTTCTATATGTTAGATTACAGCAACCATAAAGAAAAGACGTAGCCTTTAAGATTGTTGTTGGATTTAAGATCGAAGAATTTTTTTTTTGTTTGCTTTTACTTTTGAAGAATATATCGAAAATTAAGAAGAAGCACATGATGATTGGTGAGAAAATCATTTCTCACCTTCGGAAGGATCCGTAATCTGTGCAGCAGCAAGGAGCAGCAGCAGAAAACAACACCACACCCACAGGGCCAGTATGCACTCGCTCACTCTCATCATCATCATCTGCCAACTTCAACTAATCAATTTTTGCAAAAAAAAAAAAAAAGAAAAAGTTTCCCAAAAAATACTATGAAATTTTTATCTCTTACTACTTCTACTAGTAGGTTGGGAAAGTTAGAAGGAAAGGAAGCAGAAGCAGAGGAGAGTGACTGAGATGCGGATAGCGCTTAGTTTGAAGCGTAGTGGCTGCAGCCTTGGCGTATGGAAAAAATCAATTTGAATATTGATGGAGATGGAGAAAGCTGTTGACTTTCCGCTCTCCAAAGCACTGTCGTCATGGTTCGTTCATCCACATTTTCCCATCAACTGCCTCGGAGATGTGTGGACAGACCCCGTTTCAATATCTTTTTTGTTCTTTCCTCCACCTGCTCCCCCTCGACTTCATACGACTAACCCACCAACCATTGTGGTTCATCAAGCGCGCGTGCTGAGAACCGCCGACTGGTTTGAGCCTGGAGCATCGGCGTGAGATGCAATGGCGCGTGATATGATAGTTTCTTTCGCTTTTGTAGGATATACAACGTGCCTTCTTGGACGGGACAACGGGTGTAACGTGCTGGGTATTCGTCAACGTTTTTGAATCTGCGTAGAGAATCGGGTAAAACGGCATCGAAGCGTGTAATATTGTGGATTGCGATGCATATGACAAATGGCAAATTCTACTTGTACGGTAAGTCAAGATCAATATTATATTATTTTTGCCCACTTGTTGAGATTATTATTATCAAATGATTATTTAAAAAAAGAAGAAAAAAAGGCTAGAAAGAAAAACGACAACCCACCTTCGAAGGGCTAATTATGGTTTGTCTAAACGCTACCGGATGTATCAAAGGATCTTTTATGGGGTTTGATTGGATAGTTACTATCAAGATTGATGGTACGAAATGATACTCCAGTGATTTTCAGTTTGTAAAGGGTTCTTTTGACAGGAAGAGAGGACGAATAGTAATAAGTAAATCGGGATGTATTAGAGGTGATAGAGAGAAAGGTTGAAATAGTTGTTGAAGTAGTAAGTGTTTCGACGGTAGACGGTGAGAAATAACAAGGGAGGGAAAGAAAACGGCGGAGCACGGCGTATGAATAAGATTGAATAAAGAGAATATTTGAAATAACTTTGAGAATAATATCTGTCGAGTTTTTGATTATTTTCTAATTGCTTCTCAAATTTTTAAATTTTCATATTTATAATAGTTGATAGAAAGAAAATATTCATAAAAGTACATGTTTATTATGAAAAAAATATATTTATTTTCACTTTGAAAATAACATCTTATGAATATATATATATATATATATATATTAAAGATCAATTTATTAAATGTTAAGAGAATGAATGCACACTTAGATATAGTGAAAATAAGTTTTAAATAATAGAGTAGCGACACTTAATAATGTATTATTTGTATTTTTAAACAAAGAAGCAAAGATATAATTCAATAAATCTTGTTACTTGTTATGAGTTATTTTTAATTTTCTTAACGACATGATTGTTTAACGCTATTCTCATATCATAAAATAATATTTTTAAAAATAATAAATAATCAAAATTAAGCATATACAAAGATGAAATGCACAATTTCAATATATACATAATTATTTTATTTATAATATACATAGTTATCTAGTTTCCGTTCCTCACGTGAAACAAACCCATAAAGACACGTAAACAGGGGGTAATAAACAGCCTTCAACATGAAGTTTCTTCAGGATTAACTGATAAGAGCACATCTGATTCACGTGTTAAGTAAATAAGGGTGTGGTGGCATGGCAGGCATCAGCGAGGCCTGATGGTGGGGATTACACCGCTAATAAGTTCACTTCCTAAGATTTCAGTGGTCACTTGGGAATTCCTTCCAGAGTAGAGAGGCAATGAGGCATACCCTGCTGACATTCTGCCTGCAGAGGAGGCATCTGACCCTGCTGGAATCAAATCCGACTCCGGAAGCACTGAACATAAGTTCTCCAACTCTCTCACAACTTCCAACATCGTTGGTCGTTCCTTGGGATCATCTTGGCAACACTTCAGGGCCAGTGCCATAAATTTCTTGATGCACTCAGAAGAGTATGAACCCATGCTCTGGTCTATGATGGAAAACATCAGTCCGGATCGACAAGCTCCATAAACCTGCAGTAGATGTTTTACTGGAAAGGTGTTATGATTTGATAAAAGAAGTCTCGATATGTTTATTTATCAATGATTCAGCAGAGGAGAAGATTTTCTACTTATTAGAATGTAGATTTTTAAGCAATAATGAGTAGCATCACAGTGTTTTTAACAATGTTGTTCCATTAAGAATGTTGATATGAATTTAGAGAAAGAATCAGCCTCGGGAAAAGATGTTTCTAGGAGGCATTTTAAATTAATTCTCTGAAAATGATACAAAACTCAATCACCAAAATCAATGCCATATTTGCAGGAAGTGATTTACCTCTCGGACAATGTTTCTCCCATGAGAGATAGGCTGCATCCCTGTCAAAAGTTCCAGAAACACTATTCCAAGGCTATAGACATCACTTTTCTCTGTCAACTTGTGAGTCAAGAAATATTCTGGATCCAGGTAGCCCTATACAGAAAAACAAAATGGAAGTGAACTTCATTATAATATTGCAAGGAAATAATTAGCCAACAAAGCAGCATAAATATTTGACTGCAAGCAAGAACTCATGCATTAAATGATGGCTTTAATATTTCAAAAATTTATGTTCACAAAATATAATTTTATCTTTACTAAGCAGTCGAATACATAGCATTCAAACACTCCTGGATATGTATATCTTTACAAAGTTATGCTAGTTTGCTTGTGGGGAATGTGATATTATCACAAAGTTCTTACCGGTGTGCCTTTCACAACTGTGGATACATGAGATGAAGCTCCTTCAGCATCTGGCACTGGTGCAAGCCTTGAGATTCCAAAATCAGAAACTTTAGGAGTAAACTTGAAGTCCAGCAATATGTTGTTTGCCTTAATATCCCGATGAATTATTGGTGGGTCAGCTTCATTATGAAGGTAGAGGATGCCTTGGGCTGAACCCAATGCAATACGCAATCGCAGAGGGAAACTCAAGGTGTGTCTGTATCTATCTGTGATTTTGCACATAAAACAATGTAAAATTTTGCAGCAATATACAGCAACAGTTAAAATCACTGAACTGGAAAGGTTTTCAGCTTGAAGGTACCAGACAAATATCAAGCTTAAGTCAAACAGCATCTACAATTAGGAAAATTGTCAGGAATTTTCAGAAATTAAAACAAGAAGAAGAAGAAGATAAAGCATTATATATTTGAAAGAATCCAACTGTACAGTTTAGCCAAAAGAAAGGTATTGCTGTATTTAGCATGCAGTTTTATTCTAAAATCCGCTTGTGGGGTAAAAGTTTGTATCCCATTAAATTTTCATTGCTGATCCAAATAGCATAATTCAAACCATCACACAGCCATATATGCCCTTAACATCAGATAGAACATGAGAAATTTACTTGAGAGAAGATCACGGAGAGAACCATTGGGCATAAACTCATACACTAACATCTGCAAAGAAAAAAGCCAAGCATTATCTATCTATTTATTTATTTTAATGCAGATATCAGGTATTTTGAGAAGTTCGCTATTTGTTGTAAATGCATCTGACTTAAACTGAATTGGCATCTCTTCATACAACTGCACAATAAATTCAGTATAATGTATAACTTGCATGATCAGTCAATATGATTGAAGGAGCATTAAGAGGATCCGTAGAGAATATTTGCAGCCTTGAAATGTAAAACATAATAGATTTATCCAGTTAAAAATTAGTCAACATAGTCGACAATAGTATATGAGCAAGTAGCAGCAAGATTATTCTACATTTATGAGAGGCATTGGTGATAGCTTAAATGAAATTCCATGGGTGAGCTATTTATGCATGGGCTTTTCCCATGATTTTCTGTGACTGGTTTTCCTTTTTTTTTTTCCCTTTCTTGTTAAATCTTTGTTTCCCTTTGTATTCTGTCATATTAGTTTGTTATGTCATGCTCTTCCAAGAAATGGAAGGGACTGCAGTGACTGCACCTGCTCGCCTTGTTCGCTACAATATCCAACCAAAGAAACCAGGTTCCGATGATGTAACCGTGACAACAGTTCTATTTCAGTTATGAACTCTATTTGACCCTGCAAGGATCCTTGTTGGGCACGCTTAATTGCTACTACTGTTCCATTAGCCAAAATGCCTCTGTAAACCTTTCCATAGCCTCCTCGACCAACTTGAGTGGTGTCAGAGAATCCGCTTGTAGCTGCTTCAAGTTCTACAAAGCTGAATTCCTTAACACTTTCAGTTCTGATTGGAACCTTAGCAACTGCAGTAGGAAAAAAAAAGGAAAAAGGAGGAGGATTAATTTTAGAATGATCATTGCCTTTATATATGGCAAGAGATGATAGCCAGGGCAGATGAGATATTATATGTGGACTTACTTGACCCTTTTTTTAAATCTTCATGCCGGGATTGAGTGCGCCTTTTATAGAAGAGGACCACAATGGCCAAACATATTGCTACTACAGAGAATATGGCCCCTAAGATTATTCCGATTAGGGCACCTTTACTTAGTCCTGATTCCAGAGGCTGGAGATAAACTGAAATAACAATAATCAGTAAGCTAATTTCCACTAAAAAAATGCAGAATACTTGAAAACTACTGGAGCACGTAATCCAACACATAGAATCTACTAGACTATTAATCAGAGTATTAGCACTGGGAAGGGAAGAACAAAAGACAAAAGGATTTACTCACATGCCAAAAGTAGAGTAACAAATCAACATGCATAATGTTCATTGAAAAGGTTTCTGACTTCATTTTGCTTCTTTCTGTTTTGTTTTCTTTTTCTTTTCCATTCATGATTTTTCCCTAGCCCAAGTTTTTCTTGCTGAAGGGAATCTTATATTTGTATCTTTAAGATAATAATAAAAAAGATTTACATGGAGAGTACTAATGAATAGGTAAGACCCTGATAAGAGGATCCTTGTTCTTTCACATACTAATTTATATGAGAAAGTAGAAAACATGCAAAACCTCCTATAAAAGACTCCTCATTTCTTAGTTGAGATTTATAGAGAAAGGTAGGTAGCCAAAACGTTCTCCTGTTGTATGGAATGTGCTATCTTCAAATGATAAAGAACATATTGGATTTGCAATACATGATCATATTAGTAAGAAGTGAATGTGTTTTTGACAGTTAAGGTATCCTTTGGCATAACTATCAGTTCTGCCTCTTGTGTTCTGTTTCTCTTCTTTTTTTTTTTTTTGGTAACAGCAAGGGAAAAACAGCTTTGATAAGATGTTTTTGTTTAAAGAAAAATGAAAAAGAAAGGGACACATTTATGACAATTATTAACAGTCTCAGTTAGATCTCAAAAAATGAAATTAAACTGTGATTGCTAAACAGAAAAGATGCATGGTTGAAAAAGGAAAAGAACAAGGAAAGAAAGATACAGTACCATTAGCATAAGGTCCGAGCAGTGTAAAGTTGAGCAGCTCATATGGACCAAAGGTGTCATTCGAAGGAATTGCAAAGGTAGCAATCATGTCTCTGATTCGTTGGATCTCACTATCGTTGAATTTAGCAGTAGTATTGCTAGATTGAGGGAAAATTTTTAAATACAGCCTTAGCCTAGGACCGTTTTGCCATATAAATGAGTCGACAACTAGCTGATAAAGATCCAAGCCAAGACTGGCTGTTATGTACAACCTATATGGATTGGTATATGGACGAAAATCTGATATGGTAGGACTTCTTAAACGTAACCCAACTCCAAGAGGAGCAGCACAGAAGCAATAAAGAGGAGATTCTGGGACAAATTCAAAGTTTTCACTTAGAGGACAAGATTGAGGCAGGCAGCTGTTATTAGAGTTACTTGAGCTTCCAGGTACAAAATCATCATCTCCAATTGTAATTCCACAGAATTGGGCTATGTTTAGTTGATTTGCTAAGTTACAGACAGGATTGCCCTCAAGCCTAACAATCCAGGAAGCACTAATCAGAGATTATCAAAGTATTTGCAGTTGTTATGTTAAATAAGTATAATACATACTTTTACATATCCAGAAAAATAAAAATAAAAACAGAAAAAAACACATTACATGTACTCTTTAAAACCAGGCTCACCTAATTGTAACATTTGAAGGAGGATTTATACTGCCTGAAATATTTGAAAGTGAATTGTTCTGGAAATCTCTGCAAGTAAAGCATATGCAGAGAGGATCAGGTATGTGCACATGAACTAGGCAGGTCCAACAAGTCAGCCACCATGCTGGATATACTTAATCACAATAGTAAAAGATGTCATAGATCTCTCAACAATATCCTGCTTTCCTTTTTCTTCAAGAAAACTTTTCCAATAAAGGCAGCTGAAAATGATGATTCTGCCCCAATGACTTACATGATCAGTCTTGCTGCAGCAGTAAAGTTCACATTTTGCCAAACAGTGGAGGGAACATCTCCACTTAACAAATTGTTTTCAAGTGACCTGCCACACAAGGCAAGCTTCATTAAGTCAGTTCGTCATACTATCTTTCAATTTGAATAAGATATGAGTAAATTTCTCAAATATTTTCGAAAACCATACTACAATAATCCAATCAACATTGCTGAAACAAGCAATATGAAATTCTTGTGAAGGAAATTGGAAGTAAAAACTGAAGAGTACTTCTTACAATCTCTGAAGATGAGGAAGGCCTGAAAAGTTTGAAGGGATAGATCCATTCAGCAAATTGTAGGATAGATTACTGCACATTTAAAGAACAAAAACAATGATGACTCATTTTATCATATAAATGAAATAGAAAATTTATAAATGGCACCAGCAACTAACATTTGTTTGTGTGTGCATATTTGAGAGAGAGAGAATTGAGTTTTAGTGACTTTGCATATCAACAACCCTTACATAGTCGTGATGTTATCAGAAAGCTTATTTGTTGGTATCCCTCCAGTAAGTTGGTTATGGCTCAGATCGCTGTAATATGAACAACACAAAAAATTGAGATATACTCAAATTTGGTAATCTGGGAAAACATTCCTTAACTTGTTTAAATCATCATGCATACAGAGCAACATCAATATCAAAGGTCAAGTGTACAAGGTAGCAGTATTTCAATATGACTAGCTTTATATCAATAATAGAACAGAGGCAATGGTAAATGTATCAACACACAAGTAGACATGTTACAAAAGAAAGCACTTAGAACACTCTTAAAAATGCTCAAACACTTACAGATAACGAAGAGGTTGAATACGACTGAAATCAGGAATAGCACCTTGCAAGTTGCAGTTCCTAAGACTTCTGTTGAGATGAATGGAATAAATAATGCAGAAATTTAGCTGTTTGGAGACATCAATAAATTTAAAAAGAGGGACTGTAAAAGAATGGTGAAGACACAAGACTGTAAGAGACCATGCTACAACTCTAACATTTGACTAATCTTGATGTACTTTTCCCCTATCTGAAAAACACGTTTGATGGTATGCTTTGAGAGGAAACCCTGAATAAACTGAAATCAATAAAGAGGGAGAGAGAGAAGCTGACAGTTTCACCAGTGTGGACATGTTGCTGTAAGAAGCAGGAATCTCAGTTCCACCAAAATTGTTATTATCAAGTTGGCTGCAATAAAAGGAAATAGTAGTTTGAGAATTAATCATAATTCCATTCAAGGAAACCATAATTATTTCAATAGACAGCAAGAAGATGGAAGAACTTTAGGAAAGAGTGTGTCACACTAGATGGTGAAGCTGTTCAATCAACAGTCAACTAATGTTTAGTAAAATTTCACAGGTTAACTCATTTTACAAGAAAATGGTCATTAATAGAGATGCTTCACTGCATCAAAGTCATTAGTTCATTTGGATGTATCAAAGGCAAATAGGATAGATATAGCAATAGTACTTGATTTTTTCTCCCAACAAACCAAAAAAAAATGATTCTTTTTGTACTTTGTATTTGCATGGTATTAGTTAATTTTGAACTAAATTGCTGATATGCTTCATTCATTAGCAGCAAGATCCTAAAGAAATTGCTCAGGGACCAGCACTCAAAACTTTGATATTTTGAACACTTGTAAATGAGAGAATCTAATAGAAGTTAAACATAAGAATACTTAAAAGGAAAAGCATACATACAGTATTTTCAAGCTTCGCATCTGTGAATATTCTGATGGTAGATACCCTGATAAGTTATTATTGTCCAACAGGCTGCACATCCATGGATATAAATCTGTGATGTTGTTCTGTTAAAAGTAACATCCGTAATGCCATTGAATTATTACTGAGCTTACAAGTGTTGAAGTTGAGGCATGGTTGAGAGCTCTGATGGAATCTGACCACTAATTGAGTTATTGTTCATGTGACTGCAGTTAACAAAATGCATAAAAGAAAAAAGATTATTAATACAATTACTTCCTAATAAAAAAGCATTTACTTTAGCATTATCTACTCACAAGTGCTTGCAGTTGACCAGATTTACAAAAGATTTGGGCAGTGTTCCTGATATCTGATTCCAATCCACCTGCAACATTAGTAAGTTAGGCAGATAACCAAGCTCGTCTGGTAAAGATCCAGAAAGCTGATTTCCACTCAAAAGCCTGCAACCAAGAGTAGTCTTGTAAGCTTTCTGGAATCATTTACTTGAAAAATTGTCATATTTTTAACAAGAAATGTCTTGCTCTGCTCTTACAATGTATCAAAATTGGAAGGAAAAAACTGGAAGAAAACAAAAGAGAGAGAAGCAAATCAAGAACCATTTCCTAGTGATTATGCAACCATATCTATCTCCAATCAGATGATAGATGAATTTACAGAATTACATCTGAATTTACTTGCACATAATAAAAATTTTTAAGAAAATTTAAGAATAGGATACAAGGCTCATACTGTAGTATTAAACTACAGAAGAATGCTGATGCATCCTAAAGAAAAATGCCAGCTAGTTTTTGAAAGTACTGTTCCTCATTAGTATAAGCCACAGTGTTATTATGTGATTGAGTTATGATTTTTAGAAATGGTATTGGATAAAGTCTATGGTATTCTAATCAACCTTCTAATTCATACCAGTCACCATCTGCCAGCACCCTCTTTTTTCTATTTTTGGATAAAAGAACTAATTCCATTAACCATTACCAAAGCAGGGAGACCTGCAACTGCAGAACAACTCGCAAACAACTACTAAAACACAGAAACAAAAACTATCTAAGAACCAAAAACACTGCTGACTAATTTCCCGGGAGAATCTGCAATCCAATTGAAACCAGAAGCTTTACACCTAACAGAATTAACTATTAGCCGAAAAGCTTTAGTATCAATCTGACAAGAATGTTGATGAAGCATGAAGTTTCTTACTCTCCAAATGTGGTTGACATAAGCATTCCCATTTGCCAATATTTGTGCATCATGCATTATAGCCTTCAACTTGTACAGGGAGATATGAAGTCAATCTATAAATTCTACTATCCGTTAACTGATTATAAATCATTTTGTTTGTATCTTATCGGAAAAAAGAAATATCTGGCATCCCAAACATATTAACCCTGCCTTTATACATGCTTTGACTCTAGGAGCATTTGTCTTGCTAAGCACAAAATTTCTTTCCAATCTACAGAACAAGGGAACAAGCTAGAAATTTGTCAAGCAGGTTGCAAGGAAGAAATACCATTCATAAAGTTTTTGGTAGGAAAAACATCCTTTTGTTACTTTCTGAATGTGAATTACTTACAGGAATTTCAAAGATTTTATATTGCCTATCTCCTTTGGTATGCTGCCAGTAATATTGTTCCACATAAAATTCCTGCTCAAAAGGAAGGAACAGAAGCAATAAGTTATTGATGATGAAGCAAGAATTTGACAATAGCTCAATGACAGACGAGGATGAAGACTTAATATCCCCACCAAGATCAACCTAAAAGTTAATTGACCTGATACCACTTACAGTATAGTCAAATTAGATAGTTGGGCAAGTTCAGGAGCAAGTGTTCCAGAAAGATTCAAATTTAGCATCCGCCTGCATCACAGGAGAAACCAGGCAAAAACAGAAAAATATTACCCTGATATAGTTTTGAAAGATGTATCACTAAAACATACCATCCTAAGTCTCTAGCATTTCTTTAATGTTAAGATTATCATCCTTAACCACCACCAGTGAAGAATCAAACCCGCTTTGGGAATCATTTCCCACTAGTGATGTAAAGAGTACTAGCTCAAAAATTAGTGCAGAAAAAAAATTCCAGAGGCCAATTAAGTCGGCTGATATCACCCTCTTATTCTTCTTCTGTTAAAAAGAATGGACTTTGTCGATCGATCACCTTAGCCAGTTCAAGTGCATGTCCATAGAAAAAAAATTATGTCTTATAACAAAGAAAAACATGAAAGTGACAGAGTGAGGAGAAAAATGCAACATCCAAGAAATCATTCAATTTTGAGATTATTAACTCCTACAATAAAAGTTGTTGTTGTGTATCAAGGATAAATGTCTTCACTCTTCCATCAAGTGCACAGTTCAACAAGGATATTGCAAAACAATTATAAGTCTGATAACATAGACATAACATTTCAAAGACGAACTTATAAGAGCAAAAGTTAGACATAAAAATAAATCAGAGTAATCAGAGAGCAATCAGTGAATAGATGAATAAGCATACAATTCTTGAACATGGAAATAACCATCATCTTGATTCGTGGTGCAGATTACCCCAGTCCAGTTTGATTCACACGGATCACCTTTTTTCCAATTTCTGAGAGTTTTTCCTGGATCTTTGAGTTTACCCCGAATAGCATTCAGTGTGTCAGCTGTAATTCAACACAAACAATCATTAAAAAATGATTAACACCGCAACAAGTTGAAGTACCAAATTGTCTCTAGAACTTGTCATAATTCTTTTGCTTATGAACTGAGCACGATCAAAGAATTTAAACCAAAACAAAACTAACCGTCCGATGGATAAGTAAGCTGTCCTGAAGCAAGAAGAGCAAAGCAACATGAAACAAGAACAACAACAATACTTAGTATCGCCTTTGCCATCTGTCAAACATACATGATCAACACAAAACATTCTTATGATCAGTACAACTGTAATGAAAAGAAGCTCATTAAAATCTATACAAAGAAAAAAATTCGATAAATTACTTCGTAAAACAATTCAAAAAGACATAAATTATATTGGTGTAATAATTTAAAAGAAAAAAAAAAGGAACAAAACAAACTTAGCACAGCAAATATAACAGCAGAATAGCAAAATAAAGTGTAAAATGCATGCCATTCTTTCTATGAACAACAACAAGACAGTGTTAATGCATGCAAGAGCTAGCATTATTAACACATAAAAATGTTAGGGAAAAACAAACAGAACAAACTCAGCAACATATAGATACATTAACGAGCTACAAGAATGATGAAAGTTAAACCTTGATGCAATGCAAAGGCAAAGATGTAAAACAGGTTCTAGTTCAAGAGGAGTTTGACAGTTAGTTTATGCTGACGAGTGGGTATAAAATGAGGGAGAGAAGCATTTTTGGATGGGAACATCCTATGACTAGCGAAGGTCAGAAAGGAAGATTGGGTCAGTACAAGTACAATGCTAGCTGAGAACATTCTTGTCAAATATAAGATGAACGAGAGTAGGTAAAATGGCACTGTCCAAGTCGGGAATTTTAAGATATAAATGTGGCTTTCAGACTTAAAGGCTTTGTCTTTCATGCTTACAAAAGCTGATAGGTTAGACCGAGCTTTAATTTCTATAGGTGCAAATCTTTTACTTCAATCCTTCCTCGTCACGATCGTACTTGAGTTCTTATTTTTTCTAACAGAATGAGGATAATAAAGAAAATTTGCAATAAGTCAACTTGTTCCTGTGTTGCTTTTTTTTGTTTTTTTCTTTTTTCTAGGCGTCCTTTCTTAATTTTAGGAGAGAAGAGAAGGAGTAGAGTAGACAACTTGTGTTTTTGTGTCTTAGTTGTGCCGTGTAAATATGGAGTGTTAATACTTGTATCTAAACACAAACACAATATGATTATCGTATTAAAATTTAAAACACATATATAGATATATTTAATAAACATGTAAGAAGACACGTCACGGTTGTATCGAGTTAAATTTTATATGACATAATTAATATAATTAAAATTTATAATTTATAACTTATTTACATAATTAATTCAATTTATATGATTACCACGTTTAAAAAAATTAAATTAAAATATGTGCAATTAAAATATAATTGTAATATTCAAATTTACAATAAAAAATTATAAATATCATAACATATATTAAATATAATAAAATTTAATATCAATAACTTTAATTATTTATAAAAATATTAATATTTATATAAATTAATAAATGAAACTTAACATATAGTAAAAACTGTTTACACAATACGTGAACATAACTAAATAAATGAATTATTACACGACACGTGAACCTAATTAAATAAATAAATCATAAATGAGTTACTAAATGACATGTGAATATCACTAAATAAATAGATAATATATGAATCATGAGCTATATGAGTATATAATTTTAGATGAATCTCATCTAAAATGAGTTAAGCAAATTTGACATGATTAAAATACCATTTATTCGTGTTTTAAACGTATCACATGATTAATATACAAAACATAATTAACTTAAATATAAACTCGTTTTTTTTTAATTGGAAAAAGAAAAATTCAAACTTTTCTTTTTAAACAAAAAAAATTATACATCAATTAATGAATCAAATATTCAGATTCAATTTAAACTTAAGCTCGTTTAAATCCGTATCGTATATGAAATTACCCTATCTAGAAAGGAGCCACTCAGCACTTGAAAGTCGTGATAATCATGAGAGAAAACTGGAGTTGAAGAGATCGGAAAAGGTGATCCCCAAACGCTGAACGATCAGCGATGAATTGCCAGATATTCTTCAGAAGCCGGAACACAGATTCAGCCACGCATCTGTCGATTGAAGTCGAAGAGGCAGTCCAATCCTGTCCATTTCCATCCTATTTTTGTAATCAGGCAGGGGGCGTTTACCAAAATAAAAAACAAAGGAAAGTAGGCTTTTCGCATTCAGTCCTTATCTGATCCTATAACAATTCCAAATGTCAAGTATCAATTCAATGGCAATGAGACAACCAGGTCATCACCACAAACATAGGAATACTTCCTACACCCGATATGCGTAAACTGCCTTGAAGTGCTATACACTGCAATTTTCAATGTCCATTCATTTGACAACCTGTGAAGTTAAAACCCACACGCATGTCCTATCCCTGACTGGGGCAGTTCTAGCTTGGAACAATCTTTTTCTATTGCAATATATTTAAATGCGTAGAGTGAAGGTCAAACAAACTCCATTGACACAGTAAATATGCACCATATAATTAACAAAACTCTACACTTTCAAATTGAACGCGTAAATGAAGTCTACCCAAGAAAAAATTTTGTTAAGAAACACCCATCACCTAACTTCATTGACAATTTTTACCATTAGCAAAATCAAGAGCAAACAACTTGTTCCTTGTTTTCTCAAATTCACTCTTTCAAGGCAGTCTTAGCTATTACTGCTTCACATAATTTGATGGTAAAATTGGCCATAACACCACATAATGCATGAGAGGGTAGCTGCAGTAATAGAATTTGGCTATGAGAAAGCAAGAGCATAATGTGCTTCTAAATTCAAATTATTCAAATGTCAACAAAAGAATATATATATATTGCCACCATTTTTTTGTTGACATGGAATAATTTGAATTTAGAAGCACATTATCCTTGCAACCAGTTGACAAGCAACAGAACTTCACACAACAAGAATGTCATTGAGTTGTAATCAGACACTTCAAACCAACAGCTACGCCACTTGCATGAATCACCCTTTAAATTCATCCATTTTCAGGCTTTGACAAATAAACCCCTAATCTATGGAGTTGGTCCAATAGTGAGTGATAGAGACTAGATAAAACGCCCCCTGATATAATTTGTTTTGCAAATCCATAACAAATGAATCATTTAGAAACAAAAAAGCATCAGCATTCAGTGTTACAATGACAAATGTATGATTAATACTTGACTTACATACAGACACCCTCCTCTAAAGTCCCAAGCTCCTCTGAAGTATGATAGATGAACCAATGTGATGAAAGCACACAAACAAATCTGCCCTTGTTGAAGTAGGAACTGATTCTTTTCCTCATTGAAAATGCAATTAATACCTTGGATACCAAAACATACCCTTAATGCCTTCTGGATCAGGTTCAAAACCTAAATTCCGATAAAACTCCACAACTGCAATGAAGTATAACAAAATTATTTGAAAAAATTCAACAAGTAATATACATATACACATATGACATAATTTTGCAGCAGTAATGGAAGAGTGAATCTGTTTTAATCTTTCGGATTGGAGTTTAATTTCATGGCAAAAACTTAAATATAAAGGGTGCGATACCTTGACTATCAGCAAAAAGTGTTATATTACCAATATCCCTCTGTAGAAGAGTCCTTATCAGCTTTTCAACCATGGCCTTACCAAGGCCTTGGCCCTGCATTGCATGTGTACCATTAGAAAGCAACATTGAAGATTGCACGAAATAATTATATATGTAAGTCAAACAGTTTATTATTATTTTTAATCAGGGAGGAAGGAATTCCAAGTACTTAGTCTACAGATCCCACTCCAAGCATTGAAAAAAGGTTTTGATATCCCAACTAAAAAATAAAAAAACATTGTTTGGATAATCAAGACCTATTCAATCTAGACTTTTTTGGATCTAAATAAATATTGCTGGTTGGTTATTACTTATTACCTAGGTCCTTTCCGACACTAAGCAACTGAATTCTCTAGTTTTGCACAGCAAGGGCACAATCATGCCACAGTCAGATATTCCAGCAATAAGTGGATACCCTTTTTCCCCAACCAGAAAGCACAAATGCCTTATACTGATTTTAAAAGAAATCCAGTTTATTGACAAAGACTTTCTATTTAAGTATGAGATTTTTGAGGATCTATCCTGATCTATTGTGTTTGTAAATATACAACTTTCTTCTCAGGAAAATAACCTTTACATACAAGACCATCATATTTGCCATACTCAAGTACCTGATAGCTAGGATCGACAAGAACATCCCAGATTGTAGCATTGAATGCATGATCTGATGTAGCACGAGCCATGCCAATTAGCTTCTTTTGTTCATCCCCTTCTGTCAAATAACTTCCCCAAGTACACTAAGATGTTTATCAATAGTTTTAGGAATAGAAAGATGGTTAATAAAAATTTAAATGAATTACTGCAATTAAATAGCAGGCATTTCAACATTAACTGCGCACCTGAACTAGGCAATTTCCTAACAGAATGCAATGTGGCTACCATGTAACTATTTTTTAAAGCTGCAGCTAGTTTTGACAATGGCCTCCTCGGCCAGCCAACCTATTGAAACACGACATTATCATTACATGTGTTAATAAATTTGACTTCTACAAGAAAGGTGCAGAGTACAGCATAACTTAAAAGCAATAAAATTGCAATCAGTGTAACAGCTTACATACTCCGTCAGGCATTATCTGGAAGCATGCTAAGAAAGATCCTTACCTTATCACACAGGGCTTGAAGCTCATAGATATCCACATCTCCTCCGGAAGAGAATATTATTTGTTCAACTTCTCCATCCAGTTGAGACTTTTCAACAAGCACAAATTCTTCAGGCAATGGTTCTTCCTCTTCTTCAAGCGTGGGTGGTGGTTCAATTATTTGTGTTGTGTTGTTCTTCAAAATCCTATGACAAGAAGCAAAGCGGAAGCTTTCTCCAATGAGACTAGAGAAATGAGGCAAATGTGTTGTTTCTACTGGTACCATGGTAAAACTGAGATACGAATTCGCTTGTAAGGAGAGGAAAAATTAGAGAATTGAAAAGAGAACTCGCATGCACATGCAAAAGAATGGGAATCAGTATCTAGGGTGTCCAAAGGACTTAACCAGTCCCTTTTATGCTGAACAAAGGCCTCATTGCCAGAATGAAATTTAGATAGGACAAAAACCCAAACTATGTTTTGGAAAACCTTTAATACTCAACAGAAAGTTCACAGAAACAGAGAGAACAGTAACAATGTAAGATTACCAATCTCAGCATACACATGCATGAGAGTGTCTATGGTCTAAAATAACAAACAAATCAAAGTACCCAGATCTAATGGACTCCCAAAAGCTAGCCTTCAGTCGACATCCCTTAAGCTTTCTGTTTGCTGCAAAAACAAATACACGAGCTCAAATCCTAAGTATGTTATAATTCAATCTTGTCTTGCTCTTGTATAACAAAATTCTAACAAAGACTAAAAAGCCAACTCACAAGTACAACAATCCAATAATAGAAAAAGGGCCACCACAACAAGGAACAAGCAGTCAACTTAATATAAATCAAACAAGCGGCTTTAAAACCCATGGAACCAAAAGAGAAAAGAAAGCCAGTCATGGGGCAGACAGTAAATACCCCTCCAAGTCCCATGATTTAGATTTGGACTGCGAGGAAATAACAACTGATTAGATACTTGGCAATGGCAATTGTAGGAAAGAATTGGGCGTCTGCAAAAGCACAAATGAAACCCCCATCAAACAAAAACAAGAACAAAAAACAAAAAATTGAAAATCATTTGAACGGGGTGCCCGTGAGTTCTTACATAGAGGACGGCGCAGCAACGTTGCGAGTAAGCATTTTCCCTTTTTGTTTTATGTTTTTGGTGGTGGATAGTTTGGATACTTGCTGGTTATCCTCGCCGAGTCGACATTCTCATAGAGACGTAGACACCACGAACGCCAAATAAAAATATCAACTACGGGCCACTCGCACTCGCAGAGTAGCCAAACTTTTCTTCTATATTTACCTTTTCTCCTCCTTGCTTTTCAGTTTTACATTCACCCCCCCTGCCCGCCTAACCGAATGGGTGCGTTTGTTTGCAGGGATGTAAAGTTACATTCCCTGCATAGTACTTAATTAAATTATATTGCAGTGTTTGTTTTATAACAAACCACTGTAATGTCATAATGCAATGTGATTGCAGTCCAAAATCACTGCAATGTACATTACATTGCAGGCTGCAATATTTGTAATGTTATTAAAGACATTTTTACCCTTCAACTTTATTATTTTATTAAAAATATTTTATAATATTATAATTAAAATAAAAAAATATTAAATTAAAATATATGATATAAAAATTAAAAATTAAAAAATAAAATATAAAAAATTAAAATTTATATAATATAGGTAAAAGAAATTAAAATATAATATATAATATAAGAAATAAAAATTAAAAAAATAAAATATAAAAAATTAAAATTTATATAATATAGGTAAAAAATATTAAAATAAAATATATAATATAAGAAATAAAAATTAAAAAATAAAATATAAAAAATTAAAATTTATATAATATAGGTAAAAGAAATTAAAATATAATATATAATATAAGAAATAAAAATTAAAAAATAAAATATAAAAAATTAAAATTTATATAATATAGGTAAAAAATATTAAAATAAAATATATAATATAAGAAATAAAAATTAAAAAATAAAATATAAAAAATTAAAATTTATATAATATAGACAAAAGAAATTAAAATAAAATATATAATATAAAAATTATATTAAATAAATGAAATAAAATATACAAAATTATAATAAAAAATGAAAATAAAATATATGACATTAAAAATATATTTAAGAGATAATATTATATAAAAATTAATAATAAAGAATGCAAGTATATTAAATTTACATTTTAATAAATAAGGGTAATTTTGTAAATTAACATTACATTCCCTGTAAAGTACTTGTAAAACAAACACTGCAATGTTATCTTCCCTGCATTTTAATCATTACATTACTCATATACCAAACACTGCAATGTTATCTTCCCTGCAATCACATTACCTGCAATCACATTCCCTGCAATCACATTACCTGTAATCACATTACACTGTAAAGTACCAAACGCCACCAATATGAATTCCATATACAGCTGTCATGCCGAAGGCGTAAACCGAAGCAGATGACAAATAGAGGATCTTGAAAAGATTATAAAGGTCAATGCAGCACTTTTTATCAAGATAGTATTTTAGAGGGAGGGTACCATTTCATGATGAAATGGTATCATAGTGAATTCGATTAACACTTGATCCACATTAAGATGATATATGATATTTTATAATATAATGTGATTATAAAAAAATTATTACAGTATTTGATATATAAATAGAATAATGATTAAAATATTAAAAAAATAATATTATAATGTTTCGTACTTTTGTTTGTAAGTGCTTTGCTTAATTTTTAAAATTATCTTTATTTATCAAAATACAAATTTAATGTACTTATATTTTTTTATTATTAATTTTTATATAATATCATCTCTTAAATATATTTTTAATATCATAGATTTTATTTTCACTTATTATTATAATTTTATATATTTTATTTTATTTTTTAATATAATTTTTATATTATATATTTTATTTTAATTTTTTACCTATATTATATAAATTTTAATTTTTTAGATTTTATTTTTATTTTATTTTTTAATTATTATATTATATATTTGATTTTATATTTTTATTTTAATTATAACATTACAAAATATTTTTAATAAAGTAATAAAATTAAAAAACGAAAATGTTTTTAATAATATTACAGAGTGTAATACAATATAATTGTATTGATTTTAGACTACAATCACATTTTATCACTTAGTTGTAATGTGATTATGCTGCAATCTTACATTACAATGGTCTGTTATAAAACAAACATTATAATAGAATTTAATTGAATACATTACAAAAAAATATGCTCTCACTTTTTTTATATCAAAGGCTACCAGTATCTCTATAGAAAAAGGCAAGCGGGTAAGCGATGAGAATAAATATGTTTGCGAATTGAATGGAGAAAAATATTATATCAAACATTTAAAAAATAAATAAATAAAAGTATTTTAATTCTGCATCGAGTAAGTAGAGTATCTTTGAAAGCCTATATGTATAGGTGCTACATGCTTTATTAAGTTAACTTTTTAAAGAGCGAGTAATGACATTGTTATATATAATTATATCTGTATATTATTTATATATATATAAGGGAAGAATTTTTATTTTATTTAAAAAGGGATTGGTATGTTACTTTATGAATATAAATGATGTATTAATTTGTAAAACCCGACCCTATAAATACATGTCATGACATACATGCAATGAACAACATGTTTATATATTAAAAAAGTCTCAAATAATAGCTAAAACTCGGTATTGTACCTAATGGTACACTTAAGTTGATTTAACTTCGAATTAGTTCAAATAGAAATTTTAAGATGAAATTTAATATTTCACAGTCCATGAATGACTTAAAATGATGTTTTGGAGTTCGAGAGTTAATTTGGAATGAAACTGAAAATTTTGATGTTCAGGGGTAAAATCGTCATTTTATCACCCAAGATAATAAATTGACCATGGAGTGAAATTTTTGATCAATATTGACTATTTGGAGTATAATTTGATGATAAGAAGTGAAAATTTTCAATTCCGACAGTTTTCGAAACATAGGGGCAAAATGATAATTTTGTCGCCTTCGGGGTAAAATCGTAATTTTCACCAGTCAAAACTTGTCAAAATCAAATGATTTATTCATTTTTGGTATGCATGAATATGGTGTTTGAAGTGGTGAAAATTTAAAATTTTCAGAACGAAATTTTAAAACGGATCCCACAGGAAAGTGACATGTGGTATTGTTTTAATGAAATAATATTATTTTAATCAAAACAGCTCATTTAAGCTTCAGCCATAGGGGGGTTCGGCCATAAGAGGAAAAAGAAAGGGAGAAATAGGGAGAAAAGGAAGAAATGAGAAAAAACCAAAGAAAAGTTTGAAATTTGACGAAGGATTCGCGGTTTTCGCCCGTTTTCACATCAACGGTAAGATTTCTCGACTTTAGCTCGATTTCTACCATTCCTAAGTTCTTGTTTCTACTTAGCATGCTTCAAGAGAGAGATCACAAAATAGATCTAAGGGCTGGACGAAATTCAAGGGGAGAGATTTTGAATTTTTCAAGTTTCGATTCTTAGTTAAATTGGTAGTTTTGGATAGTTAGATGCGTTTAGAAATGAAATTGGACATGAAAGCATGGATTTTTCACCTTACCCACTCAAGGCCGAATGCTTAATGCTGTGCCATGTGATGAACTGATTTTTTATTCAAATGGAATTGAAGAGAAAATGATGAAAAATGATTAAATGTGTTAGAAAAACAAAGTTGAAAATTTACCGGGTGAATATCTCATTTTAACCGAATTTTTCAAGGAAGAAAGTGACCTGAATTTAGTGATTTCAGAGGGTTGTAAGCTGGTATTTGATGGTTAAAAATGTTGGAGAGAGAATAGGACGATTTAGAGCAAAAATGGAGCGCGTTAGCAATTTATCGGGTAAAATATCGAAAATAGGCTAATACCGCGTTTAAGCCGTTTTAGGCCGTTGCATTTCATACCATGCATTAATATAGGATTTAAATCAATTATATAATGATTTAGAATAAATGTATTGAATTGTGTGATTTTTGTAATTTATTAAGGAGGTGAGACATCCGGAAAAGGCAAGAAGGTCATACCCGAGGAAATGTGATCGGGAAGTTTTTTCTTCAAGAGAATTAGATTTATATAACCTGTGAGTAAACCTACTATTATTGTAAACTATCTAGAGTGATTTTTAAATGTTAATTATGGATTTTATGCAAAGAACATAATTATAAAAAGAGAAGTTTTGGCTGTATGCAAATAAATAGATTTAAATGCAAATATTTTTGGATTATGTGAATACTTGATTTTTAGAAAAATTGAGTAGTTTGGAGGCCTTCACTTATGTTATAAATGACATTTTAATGAAATTGGCTTATGAGATTGTGAGTATATGTGGTTGTATTATAAACTGTATTGAGAATAAATGTAAGCTATTTTTACTATACAGGCTGGGTAAATAAATAAAAGTCACGTTATACTGTCGAAATTTTATTAAAATTGGTGGGTTTAGTCACTGCAGTGACGGATTTCTGTAGACCGCCTATTAGAGAGGCACGATAAACCCGGTTATATAGTTACTCCGATTGTAGAGGCGAGGAGGGTAACTCCCAGGGTAGTGTTAGAGTTCACTTCATGTCGAACCTCCACGTGAATGTGTAACTCGGCCAACACCAAGAAACGGTTTATTTTCAAAACTAAAACGTGTTTAATATGTAAATGTCTTGACAACCTTGGCAGACTCGGTTAGATGCCTCGGCCAAGGTATCCCCGATGACTAGTTTTGGCTTGAGCCATGATTTTAATAAAAGTCATAAGCCTTAACAATTGTTTTGATAAATTATAAATATTTCTTGATTTAAGAAATAAAATGAAACTTTATGAAATGGTTTGCAATAGCTATTTAAATTTACCTCCATTTTACTTACCTTTAGATATTTATGATAATGTTTGTTTACTTATTGGGATTGCAAAATCTCACCCACCTCCTGTTCAAACATTTCAGGCCTGTGGTAACTTGTAGATACCAGATTTTGTCGAGAACTACCGTAGATCGTCTTCCTACGACAGATAGTAGGTTTACTGCCATTGTCGTATTTGTATAGTTATGGACCTATTGGTCATTGTAATTATTATTGTACATTATGACTTTGTAACTTAATGTATGTATGAATTTATTTTACTTTCACGCTATAAAAATTACTTACACGCGTGTCTATAAAAATTATTTTTTAAGAAAATAGAATATTTTTATCAATATTTTTGAATAATAAAATGTGACCTTTAACCCTTGAAAAAGAAGGTTTCGGACTTCCGATTTCAAATCCGATTTCAGATTATGTATTCTGGATGCATAAATTATGTTTTTACCAGATTTTAATATTTTCGCTGAAAAATGATCAAAATACCCCTGTGAGTCAAATTTTATATTTTGATATATTTAAGCCATAAATGAGTTGTAAACCTTCAAAATGAGATGTTTGGAAAGATTTACTCACAGGGAAGGCTAGAAATTGGTACGTAAGCTTTACGAGGTTTCGATTGGCATTCCGGATAATGAGTGTCAATTGGGACGTCGTGGCGGTTATCATGGGCTCGAGGGAAGTTCCGGGTCGTGACATAATTATTGAATTAAATATTTTTAAAAAAATAATTAAAAGCTTAAATATAGTTTAGTGTATATGGATTGGAGTAATGTGTAGGCAAGGATTTATGTAGTGTTTAATTTTGTACAAGAGTTTGGATTTTAGTTAAAGTTTGGGCCAAGACAAGTCATGTTAGTTTAGAAGTAAGGAAAAATTTAAAAGGGTTTTATTTTTGATGTATTATCAGTATTACTAATGTTATATAAATTTTATATATTATTCGTGAGCTAAATGTTGTTACTTTATTAATAAATAAATTCAAAAATTGAGAACCTTAAAATTTGAGTACTCATAATTTTAAAATATTTAATTTGAAAGACTTTTTAACTTTTATTTTTGTACATTTATAAGGTTATCAAATATAAACCAAATTTAGAATAGAATTGTTGAATTGTGGGATTTGGAGAACCAATTCAATGATTATTTAAATAATTTTTGGTAATGTAAAATCAATTCAATAATTATAAATATTCAAAATAAGAAAATAAATTTAGAAAGGTAGAAATCAATGCAAAAGAAAAAGGAAAATAAGGGGAAAACGCATTAATTTAAATTACAATAATAACACTTAAAATCAATTTAAATACTTATGAACTTTTGCTAACAGGCTACAAATCACAGCATCTAAAATTGATGTGATAGATTTTCTTTTGCTTTTTACTTTGAGATTAATTTTAGAAGTATTTATTAGTATAATTAAACCGATGTTTAAATACTCATATAAGATTTTTATTAAAAAAATTATATTTTTTATTGACTTGAAGATACAGAATTTCATTATTATATGTAAATTGTGAGCTATAGTTTAATCATATGATCAATTATTTAAGTAAAAAAATAAGAATTTATATATTGATTTCAAGTTTACAAATTTAAGATTAATTTAACCTTTTTTAATTAATTGAAGTATGATGAAACATGACGAGTTGTGTGTTGATAATTTATTGAGAGATATGTATGAATGACAATTCATGGAGTATTTGTAATTTTGAGATATCTATATCCAAACTCAGTTATAAAATATGGGATAAATTCTAAAAAAATGTTGTAATTTTGATAAATTATTCAATTAAATTTCTTTTTTTTTTGTTATATTTAAAATTTTAATTTATATTATCAAGTCAATTTATCAAATCATATGCCACGTGAATCAAAAAATCAACTAATATTAAGTTTAACGGCAATCAAATTTTTATTAGAGTTAAATATTTGTTTGAACTTAAATCAAAATTTAAATACTCATTTAAATATAATTAAAAATAAAAAAACTTAATTGAATAAATGACTATAATACAAGAGTTTCTTTTAGGGTTTAAGCCTAAAGTATAGTACCGATAACCTTGTTGTAACCTGATTAACAATACCTTAATAAAAATAGATTAAAACCCAATCCCTTTTTTTTTTTAAAAAAAGGAAACCCATTTATTTAGTTAAAAAGTAGGTACTCACTAAAAAACCTACACAGCTTTAATTTAATAATAAATTATAAAATTTATTTTATGTATTTTATTAATCAAAATTAAATTAACAAAATCAAAATAAATTTTATAAATAGACAATTTATAGATTCAATAAAAGATTTATTAAGTACGGATAATGTGTATATATTCTAACCTTCCTATTCATAGACTTAAACGAATCCATAACCCCAAACCTTTTATTCATTATCCACTATTTTTTATTGGATAACGAAAAAGGATAAAGCAACCGAATATCGTTGGGATTTTTTTTTATTGAAATTGGGAATTTTATTTTTCTTTATTATAAATAAAAATAAAATAGTAATATACAGCAACTGATTGAGGGAATAAAAATGCAATGTACTTGTACGTAATAATTGCCTCTTTATGGAGTTCCGTGCCACTTATGTCGCATCAGTCCACCACCTCTTTTTCGCTACGTTCTCTTTTGACCTCCATAATTCGTCATGGATTTTGTTCTATTTACTAAACTGCCATTCTTGTGCTAATCCAACGTGGTCCACGTGGACATTTAACCTTTCGCCTGTTTTTTTTCCCCTCCAGGAACCTTTCCTCTTTCCCTTGACCAACTTTATACAATCAATTTCTACATATAAAAGAGTTATATTATTAAGTAGGAAAAGTATTGATAAAGAGTTAAAGTTAAGATTTGGATAAAAACATTAGGATTGAATAGTAATCATCTCCCATTAAATAAAATAAAATTTATGATAACATTAAACTTATGAGATTTATTTGAATATAAATATAAAATTTGAAAAGTAATTCTCTCCCGTTATATAAGATAAAAAATAAATCATGATAATGTTAAACTTATAAAATTAATTTGGATAAAAATAAAGTATTAATTTGGATAAAAATAAAGTAATCTTCTCCCATTATAAAAAATAAAAATTATGATAATGTCAAATTTATGATTTTCACGTTCGATATTATCATTTTAAATAAAATCCTCAACCGGTAAAAACTTAACATATAAGGAGATTTATTAAAATATGGATTAGATGATAATAATGATGGGAAGTAGGATTAAGAAAGGGGCTTCATTATTTTATTATGGGTAATAAGTAATAAGCAAATTGAAATACGGTAGGGGAGGTATCGTAAGCATGGAAACTTTGTCATATGGCTCCGGCTTTTAAGAAGGGCGTGAGAGCTCTTTTACTCTTTTACTTCTTTAGAAGATAACTTCAAAATGCGTTTGCCAAATCAGATTTAAGAAAGAAACGGCAAAAGCAAAAGAGGAGGAGGCGTCAGGCGTGGCTTGCCTGGCTGTTTCGTTCCACTGAATCACTGTTGAGTTTGGTTTGGTTTTTTTTTTTGTCAAAAGTTGAGAAAGAAAAGAAAAGTAAATGGTTACGTTTGCAAATCCACAATGAGTAGGAGGCTATTTGCGTAAAACTCAATCACTAGCTACAGTTTCTCTTTTTTGTTCATGGTCTCTGTAGGTCATACATCTGCTCCACTCCCCTCGCTTCATTCCTGCAAATGGGTTTGCACTCTGCTCTGCTGTGGACCTGAAACTCTCGCTGCTTGGAAAATTAAAACCTCAAAACTGAAAGCAAGACAAAGAAGGGGAAAAAACAATGGTCTCAGACAACAGCTCTGTCACTTCTTCTAATCGTTCCCCGGCATCCAAGTTTGGCAACTCCTTCACCACTCGGTAATGTATATTTCCTCTTGACACCCACACCCATATTCACATGCATGATGCATGTGTGTTATTTAGTTTTACATATATACTTGGCTTGGCATTTGGCAAGGCAAACACTGATCATGTTACTTGCACAGCAGTTGTATTCCTTCTTTCTTTTCTCAATGATTAGTGCATTTGCTTTGTACTGTTTAGTGTTTACTAATACACTAATTAAATTGAATCAGAGCGTTTTCCTTTTGTTTTCTGGTGATGGTTTGGATTAGAATAATGAGATCTCTTGTCTTGTTCATAGGTTTCTCTTTAGATTAATAGTTCATTATTCTAATGTTATGTTGGACTTGTGTTGGTAATTACAAAAATTCTTTTTATGATTTTTTCAACACTTATTTAATATATGGCTATGTTTTTTTGTATAAGATCATTCTGTTTGATTGAGTTTTCCTTAGGCTCTCTACTTTCCCTAATTGAGAGTGAAGACAATGATCTGGAGAGTGAACCTGGTGATTTTTTGTTGTTGAAACAACTGGCTAACCAAACAGAAAACAAAAATTCTTATCAACCTAAAGTTACCAGATAAAAATTGTTACTGTTAGTGTGGTTTTCAAATAAATTTTTTGCGACTTTGTTTTATATTGGCACTTGGCATTGTGCCATCATATAGATCATAGTTTGTTAAGAAGTCGAATGCCTTCAGTCAGAGAGCATTTGAAATGTTCGATGTTGGGAGGATGTAGTTGTATGGACATTATCTTTGCACTTACTAAAAATGATGTTGGGTCTTTAATGCATTGTTAATCAAGTTCCCAGAATGTTTTGAATCAACATGTTGATACATGTTATGCATAATTCATTTCACTTTCAGAATGTAAAGAAGCCCTGCAAATCATATGTAGACTAAATATAATTAGTTCTTTAATGGCTGGTATATGCTTCTTCTTCTTCTTCTCTTTCTGCTTCTTTCAAAAATTTTTCCATGCCTTGAGTTGCTTTTTCTACCTTTGTTTCACATTTCTCTTTTCTGAGAATAAAGTAAAAAAAATAAAGGAAAAAGAAAAAACATTCATATTCGAAGCCTGCATGTAGTTGTCTAGAAGGAACTATCACTAGAAAATAAGGCATTTTTATATGGTCCCAATTCTGTGGTTTTGCTACTTTACCAAAAGTTCATTCTGGTACAATATTGTTTAATATACTGCTAGCCAATTTGGCATTACTGACTTCAAGTTCTTCATGCAGAATCTTTTCGGATGTTGCAGGGGATATTACAATTTCTGTTGATGGAGAGTCCTTTCTACTGCACAAGGTAAGCTTTTCTTTACAATCTTTAAGCCACTCTTTTTGTATATTCTAACGAGTTGAGGCCTGGTTCATATTTATTGTTTTGGTATATGATTTCACTAAAGCGCTTTGATTTTAAGGTTTAGCTGTTGTTTTTTAATTTGACATCATTGAAGCTTAATAGACATTTTGAAAATTTGGAATCAGAGCTTTCCAATCCAAATAGGGAAAAGAAAAGAGTAACCATTTATGACCAAGCATCCCTGAACAATTCAAAACATAGCTTTATTTTACTGGATCTAGCTTGAATGTGTTTACTCTGTAATGAGTGTATAGGTGGGCAGATATGCACTGGCAATGTGTTGGCAATTGCAACACTATTAGGTTAGCAATTGAACTAATGGGCTTAATTTTTGCCTCGCACAAAAGGAATATGTGAAATTCACATTTCTTAAGTACTTCAAAATAAATTGAAGCATGTTTTTTGTTTTGGTACTCTCAAGTTTCCATTGGTATCTCGAAGTGGAAAGATCAGGAAAATGATTGCTGATGGTAAGGATTCTAATATTTCAAAATTGGAGCTCCTCGACTTGCCAGGAGGACCTCAGACATTCGAACTTGCCATGAAATTCTGCTATGGCATGAACTTTGAGATCACAACCACAAACGTTGCCCCTCTGCGCTGTGCTGCAGAATATTTGGAAATGACTGAAGACTACCGGGAAGAAAACCTTATTGCACGAACAGAGATTTACTTGAATGAGGTTGTAGTTCTGAGTCTTGAGAAGTCTGTGGAAGTCCTTTCTACTTGCGAGACACTACCTCCAATAGCAGAGGAAGTGGGAATTCCAAATAGATGTGTGGAGGCTATTGCCATGAATGCATGCAAGGAGCAGTTGGTGTCAGGTTTGTCTCGATTAGACTGTGCCAGTGAAGCTACAGAACTTAAGAGTGGATGTCTGGAGTGGTGGATTGAGGATCTGTCAGTTTTAAGGATTGATTATTATCAGAAGGTTATATGTGCCATGGGAAGAATAGGTGTTAGACCGGACAGCATTGTTGAATCATTAATGCATTATGCCCAAGCATCACTGAAGGGTGTTGGAAAATATCAAAGTTGGAATCCAGTAAGAATGAAACCAAGTCCTGGCATTGGAGAAAATGACCAGAAGACAATTGTGGAAACCCTTGTAAATTTATTGCCAGCAGAGAACAGCTCTTCCATTCCGTTGAGTTTCCTTTTTGGGATGCTTAGGATGGGAATTATGGTGGAAGCTAGCATGGCCTGCAGGCTTGAGCTTGAGAGGAGGATAGCTTTTCGATTGGAAATGGTTTCACTTGATGATCTGCTTATACCATCTCTCCTCACTGGAGATTCTCTATTTGATGTTGATACAGTCCACAGGATACTTGTAAATTTTCTGCAGCTGATTGAAGATGAAGAAAATGAAGATTGTGGGTATGAATCAGAAGGCCTTGGTTCTCTGAGCCATGGTTCTTTGTTGAAGGTGGGACGGCTTATTGACACATATTTAGCAGAAATTGCTCCCGATCCTTATTTGAGTTTGCAGAAATTCGTTGCTATGATAGAAATATTACCCGATTATGCTCGAGTTATTGATGATGGGCTTTATAGAGCAGTTGATATATACTTGAAGGTAGTTTTCTTTTCGCAATTAAATATAATCTCATAACATCTTGGAAATTATTCTATGCTTTCCTTCTATTGAAGGGTATATGTTGTTCAAACTTAAGGGTTTTTTCTCTCATTTAGTAGTATCATGTAACTTTTGTATCTTTTGATGGTTGAGATGCTTTTCAAGTATATAGTCAGAATCTATGAACAGAATCTTCATTGTCTATCTTAGAACTGAAGGCATATGTTGGCCTTCGTTCCTCCCCCCACTTTCCCAACAGCACTACCACCCAAAAAATCTCAGCTGTTAGTGTTATTCACCCGGTGTTATTATTATTATTATTATTGAATTTCTTAAATATTCTCTATTGGCTCAGATTCCTTTGAAATGGATTAGTTCTGCCACTTTTTCCTTGTAGGAACTTCATTGCCTGCACAATTCTTACCCTTTCTGTTAATTAGGATTTGAAACAATCATGCGTTTGATTTTAAAGGAAACCTTTAGTCTCCTTTGGCACTGTCTGTTTATGGTTTCAGAGGCTGACCTTGCTTTGTTTAATAACACTGATTAGTATCCTATTGGCTCATTTGAATTTTTAACTGTAAAGATGAGAGAATCTAGTTGAAAATTTGCATTGGAATGCTATATGTGCTTCTGAGTCATTGACTTTGTTTATATTGGGTTTAAGCTGAGCTAGATTTTTCAAACTTTCTTTTAGGCTCATCCAATGCTAAGTGATCAGGAGTGCAAGAAGCTCTGTAAATTCATAGACTGCCAGAAACTCTCTCAAGAAGCCAGCAATCATGCTGCACAGAATGATCGACTCCCAGTACAGATGGCAGTTCGAGTCCTATACTTTGAGCAGCTTCGTTTGAAGAATGCCCTGTCTGGAAACTCTGGAGATGGATTCCTGTCCCAGAAAATAAGCAGTGGTGTCCCCAGTGCTGCCATGTCCCCTCGAGACAACTACGCTTCTCTGAGAAGGGAAAACCGAGAACTCAAGCTTGAGATATCGAGA
Organism: Theobroma grandiflorum; assembly: GCA_036013995.1. Classification (NCBI taxonomy): domain Eukaryota; kingdom Viridiplantae; phylum Streptophyta; class Magnoliopsida; order Malvales; family Malvaceae; genus Theobroma; species Theobroma grandiflorum. The sequence goes on along the minus strand of CP142132.1, from coordinate 11,305,687 downwards.
ATGAGAGTTAGGCTGAGTGAGTTGGAGAAGGAGCAGATGTTCATGAAACGGGGGATGATGGATAAGTCAGGAAATGGGAAAACTTTCTTTACCTCTCTATCTAAAGGGATTGGAAGGATCGGGATTTTTAGTGGTCCTGCTGGAGGAAAACGACAAAAATCAAGCCGGAAGTCTCGGGGATCAGACGGGAAAACCGGAAGGAGTCGCAGGTATTCTGTCTCCTAAAATTTTTCATCTTGTTGTATGCTATTTAATACTAGAACGTGAAGCTTCTGAATATATATACTACTTATCCTGAATTTCTTGACATGCTATTCATTTGTAAGTGGTTGGTTAAAGCAATGTTCATTCAGTCTGGACTTGAGCATGTGCCCTTTCTCACACGGTAGCTTAGCAACTAACTACCCATCCTGAATTCTTCCAAATCGCAGCAGCCCGGAGCCCACCATGATACGGGCCTCTCAATAATGGGGCGAAAGGGAGTTGAGCCTTTTCTTTTCTACTTACAATGTGCAATGGTTTTTTTACCATTCATTAGTCCTAAATAGGCCTTGAGGCATCAGGTTTGCATTCTAGGAAGAGAGGGGTGAAATTTAAGGGATGGGAAATTAAGGTTAGCTCAAGACTATATGTACCAGAAATTTGTCCCATTACCTTTATTTATTCTTACTGGTAAGTATTCGATTCTAGCACCGGCAGAGCCAATGGGGTAGTGGGTGGTAGGTGGTAGGTGGTGGCAGTTGTCACTTTTCAATTTTTAATTTTTTTATTATATATATATATAATATAATTATTTTTATAATTTGATATTGGATTTTAAGATGAATATATAAGAAGCTGAGAGAGATTGAGAAGTCTCAAAAGTTTAACACGGTTGGTTGTTGTATTTACTTAGTTTCATATAACTGATATTTAGTTTCATTATTTATAGGCAAGGAGAAGTGAAGAGTGTGTTTGGTGTAGGATTAGAGCGTGGCGGAGGGACGAAGAGACCATTCTACCGAGATTATTTGGCCATATGGGATACCGTTTAGCTCGACCAATTGGCACCCATCCGTTATTAGTATTTTATTTTATTTTATTTTATTTGTTATGGAAAACTTTTGTAAATCAGAAGTAAACTAGCAATGATTATATATGATTTTTTTTTGAATTAGAATCTCATGCATATCGTCATCGGTGTAATGTTACTAATTAAACACAATTTATTGAGTGTGATGGATCCCCACGATCTAGCTAGGTCAAACGTATACCATATATTAAAACTTAGTTAAACAAGGCGGGTAAAGTTTACTCCAAAATTATTTGCAGAGTACACTGATCTCAAATGGACAAACAGATGGAGAGAGTAATTAATACCACTTTCAGAAAAAAACACAAAGGCTGAATTAAGTTGTGAGTCTGCTTGAGTAATTTATAGTAAGAGAAAAACGCATAGGATAGAAATTGGTCAAGCACCCACTTGTCCCACCAGACGCCTTCGAATCTGCATCCATAAAATTAAATAAGCAACAAATTAAAGCCCAAAACCCGTCACTTCCCATTTCACAGATGATGCTAATTGACGCTGTAAGAAAAAAAAAATGTGCCTACTTCCCTCAGAAAACACAGAATAAGTTCATCATCCTTACCAAATTTGTCACTGTATTATGCCTAATTAATATGAAATTAATGAACTAGTCAACATCTATGAAGGATCGAAGAAACAGAAGCGGAAAAAGACCAATATTATTCTATTTAATTTCTCTGGTTTGTAGTTTAAGTTTACGTTTTGTAGTAGTTTTACATAAATGTCCAGGAGTCAAACCTCTCAAACCTGCAGCAGGTAGGATGATGCATGTTTCTATACAAATTAACATATACATCTTGCTTGCTAATCTTTTTCAGTAATTTTCAACTTTCCTTTTAATTTTTTCTTCTACTAGCGATGAATTTTACCTCTGGTAGTTTCTGTCTGAAAGCAACATCCAGGCGTGCATCTAAAGTATTCTCGCACACTATCTTCCCATCTTCTGAAGCCAACACAACTCCGCCCGAGCTTAATTTGATCATGCATGCATGTCTATTAGTACTATAATTAAACCAAGCAAATAAAAAGGTTTTCTTTTCTTTTTACATACATACATACATATATATATATATATATATATATAAATGGTTTGCATGCATGCAAGCAAATTACTATTATGAAGGCAGGCAGGCAGGCAGGCAGGCAGTAGAATAGGCAGAAAAGAATCATAGTAATTAATTAGTATAAATTACCAGTAAGGGTCATGGGAATCTGCATTAGAGGGAGGTGGTGGAAGGTAAACGTTGTCGATGGTAATTTTAGGGGGTTGTACTTTGAGTTTGTCGGCGTACTCCCGTTTTGCTTCTTCTAAGACAGACTCAACGACCTTGCGATCAACCTCTCTGCACCGCAGCAAAACTGCTACCTCCCTCAGCCTCACCAGACTCTGCATGTATTATACCATATGTATGTTACTCAAGAAGCAATTGATTAATTGGGATTCATGCAATGCATGATAATTAATGAATATGATTCAGAGCATTAGCATTCAAATCAGCGGATTAAGACCTGAACAATCAAAGCTTTGAGGAGTTTTTTATATCCCCTTTTGTCATTAGAGAGACGCAGAAGCTCCTTCCTGGCCGATTCTTTTATGGAATTCACCAAATCATCCTGTGCTTGAAGAACTTTTAAGCGCGACGCGTTCAGTTGCATTGAGTACTCGCTGCATTCATTCATTCCCATCAGATTTCTGCAAACAAATCAATAATAACAAGGCATGCAATAATTGTTGCAATTAGGCTCACATTTTCTTGCGGACTTCCACCTGCTTTGCCTTGCGCTCATACTCTTGTTTGATCTTTCTCCTTTCGACTTCAACTATTTGCAGCTTCTCGATGTTAAATTCCTGAACATTTACATCATTGTTAGCTTAGGAAACATATATACAAACATATATATATCCAGAGAAGAAGAAAAGGGAATTAATTACAAGTCAACCTCTTCAGCAGAGACAGATATCTCGTTGGCTTTCTCCTCAGCCTCCTGGCGGATGAATCTGACCATCTGCTGGATTTGCCTTGACACATCTCCGTCATTCATTCTTCTTCACTTGTTCTTGCTTAATTTGCTACTTGATTAATTGCCAAGGATTTTCACCAACAAAACCAATCAGATAGGATTGATCAGCGATGAGAAAGAGATTGCTTTCCTTTTCTTTCTTTTCTGTTTTGTCGGTTCTGTACGTTGGGAAGCTAACAAACAAAACTACTTCCTTTCCCTGTCTATGGCGAAATTTCCTGCGAACTTTATTTCGGTTTTGGACCTTGAATGAATCCAAATTATGAACCATACTTTAATTTATTTATTTACAAAATTCACAAGGAAATTATTTTTAATTATCATTCTATAGTCCTGTGGTGAAATTTTTAAAGTTTATAAATGAGGTTAAATAATTCTCATTTCTTAATTTAACAAAATTTTCTTATGGGTAACAACTATAATCTTTAACATACACAATATAGAATAAACCAATTAACAAATCAAATAAATAAATTAATATAAAATTAAACTAAACATATACATAATGAGATTTAAAACTTAGAAGATCGAGAATCTCTGTCTTGTTATTAAAAAAAGATCTCATTAGATTAAATTTATACTAGCACTTAATGTCAAAGATTAAATTTGTGATGCAAAAAATGAAAAAAAAAGAGCCAAAGAAAACACACAATTTGAAAATACCAATTGAGTATTGCTAGACTCACATTTGACTTATGGTTATGATTATTCCATTAATTTATGCTATGACTTAAGTTGAGGTTTTGGTCAATAAGTAAACATGAAGAAGCTAGCTCCATCGTTGCCCTACTAGATTGCTTAAGGGATTCATGTAAACAATGCCAATGACAACAAGTCTCTGATCCCTTCATTGCCAGAGCCTGCAGAGGCGTTCCATACAATTTATTTTTGCATTTGATTTTTCTTTTATTGGATTAATTTAAGGAACACAATACATTGGATTTGGGAGTTTGAAAGTCCGGTTGCCCAAACATTCCCCTTGCAAATCGGTCCATTGGTCGCCAACGTTCCCCCAAATCCTGTAGCCTTCTTCCGTTAACTGCTTTCGGATTTCAGACTTGAAAACCACCGCACTTTTCCCTTTGAAAGCTTGGGTCCTGTTAGAAAGAAAACCAAAAGGATTTTAAATTAATTAGTAATGATACACAAATGGTTGGAATCTGTATCTTGTAATTGACATTTGGATGTGTCTGATATAACTCCAAATTAAGATAAAGTCTTGTATTGTGCATGTTGACTCTCTCTCACAAAATTCCACCCATTCAAGCAGTCGGCTTCGTTTTTCGACCAAAGCGAAATCTTAGGCTATTTTTTAGTTTGTGATTTAAATGTTATAGTATCTGACGGATATTCATATTAAAATTACATGAATCTAATTGACTCATTCTAATAAGGTTTCAGAGTAAGTTGAGTTTGTCTCTGTGCTTATCCGTTAACTAGCTTCCTGGAAATTTCTCCGGGTATAGAGATTCATAAGTTCCAAGAAATTAATACCCCACATGTATATTAATCAAAGGAAGGAAAAGAAAGTAGTAGGTGAACCATGCATCATCCATCTTACCTAAAAATCAACCTTTCATAGCCGATGAATCCTTGGTTATGCAAATTAGCAATGGTGGCTGGGGCTAAGGTCTCTTCATCTCTCCCAGTCACCAGGAACACTTTAAATCCGGTGTCGACCAGCTTGGTAAACAATCCAAGCACAGCAGGAATCGCTGGACACGCCCCCATCATTGCCCATGCCTTGAAACCTGAAGGATCGTAAGGGTCACACCTAAAAAAAGTTGAAATTAGTCAATTAGCTAGGATCGATCTGTTGAGCGAAACCTTAATCAGTTTGCTGCAGGATGGAAATTAAAGTACGTCAATTAATTGATAGTTAAGCAAATTAGTTAGTACCCGTATTTCTTTCCCTGGTAGTAAAAGATATTTGAGAGGCAGGTGTCATCAACATCCAGGATCCAAGCATCCATGCCATCACCAGACACAACCAGATCAGTAACGTAACTCTTTATTTGTTCCGCAATATAGTTCATGTCCAGCTCGTATTGCCCGCCAATCATGTAAGTTTCTATGTAGTGTTGGCAATGAGTTGGGACGGTGCGCCACCCGCGCACATTGTTAGCCTCCACCGCCAACCGCCAGCTCAAGCAGTCGTTAGAGCTACCGTCAGCTGGCTCTCTCGTTCTCCAAAAGGGCTTTGTGCCTATTGCCTTGGACAATATTGCTAAGAAGAAAAAGATGAATATCTCATGCACCCGCTTCACCATTGCTGAAATCATATGTTGGTCCTATAGGAAATTAAAGTGCAGTATGATATTTGTTATAGTTAACAGTTGAGCTAGAATCGCAGGCAAATTAATTAAGAGAGATGATGGAGTAAATTAAAGATGTCAAGCAGCTCTCAATTAGTAAAATCATTTCATATATAGTTATATCAACTGCTTGGGTAATTGCATAGAATAGCATCGTTTTAATCTAAGATTTTAGAAAAGAAAACTCGTGAAGTCATAGAAAACAAACAGAACAAAAGGAGAAATAAAGATGGCAATCACCATTAATTATGAGGGGACTGCAAGCGTGAACTGCCAAAAACAACGATGCAGTTGAGGGACTTGGTTTGGCTTGGCTGGTTTTATATAGTCGATTGACAAAAGGCACTAAGCCCACTTGGCAGATATTGAATCATTAAAGATGATGGCAATGGAGTAACGTAAGCAGTGGGGAGGAATTCTACGCCCACATCCATAGAGATACGATTTTCTTGTGGAAATTTTTAGCTAGGAACCAAGCTAGGAAAAATGGCAGCTTTTGAGGAAATTCATATTCATCTCCTGTCACTTTTGCCCGACTAGCAAGCCCTTGTCGGCCACGTGAGGGTCCACCGAATTATGTAAAGAGTATTCTTGGTTGACTTGGTCTGGTATCTCTTTTAGCCAATTCACAAAAGCGAAGGTGAAGAAGCAAGCTTCATCAAGTGGCCGGGGAAGGAAATGGGCATAGATTTAGTATTTCGAAAGACCAAAATGGGACGCTGCCTCCCCCTCTCTTCCTTGACTACACAGGTCTCTTCACTAATAATCAGTAAACTTAAGATTGAATGTTTTTGATTTGAAGATTATTTCAAAGTTGATCTAATCCCCGGCCCCTATGATATCTCTGCTAATTAAGCAAAGAATCCAATAATGTGGGGAGATTTGCAATGATCAAACCTCATTTCCAACGCTTGAAGCAAAAGGATTCAGTGCATATTCTTGCCATTTGTACTAATCAAGCACAAAAGAATTAATTAAATTTCAGAGGAGGAGGTAAAGAAAAATTGTGTGTTGATAGATCAGAAGTGATTCTAAAAAATTGATTGAGAAAAAAACACATATATTCTAGCACTTAAATATTTAATTCATTGATTAATATATAATCTTCTATTTAAAAAATAAAATTTAAATTTCCTTCTTCAAATCTAAAAAAAAAACGCGTATGCTTTAAGAATAAAGGAATTGAAGAGGTCACAAAGATAATATAGGATATTGACAGTCACAAACTAAGCAGTCTCCACTTGAAGGCGGTGGCCTTGAAAGAGATGTGACAGAGCGAGGACTATATGTAGCTGCAACAAAACAACAACATCTGATTTGAAAGCAAAGCATGGATATGTACTTCGGTGGAGTTTGTTTGAGCTGCTAGCTAAGTATACTTCCCCTCAACTGCTAACCCGTCAGGTAAGCCCACAGATTTACTGGAGGGATTAAAATCCCCTTTTTTCAAAAGGATCTATGATCACTTTATTGTCCTTGTCAATGACGTGTTTAAAGGTGCAAAATGAAGGGGCAACGGGGGCCAAGGAACGAAAGAAGTGATAGCAGATTGGACGGTTCACTTTTACGTTAAAAGTTTCAGCACGTGCATATATATATATATATATATATTGTTAAATATATACATAGTCTGAAATCAATATAAAATCACAATATAATTTTAAAATTTAACTTATATAAAATTACAGATATATTTTAAGTTCTTAAATCGTGGACAAGTAAATGAATAAGAAGGAATAAACACAAGAACAACAAGTAACATGATAAAATTGAACTCTAATTTTGTATCAATATTTAATTTAGGATCAATTAAAAATTTTTGGAGAGTTCTAATTAATTTGAATACAAAGTTAAGGGACAAATTAAAAAATTACATGTAACTCACAATTGCCAATAATAATTATACATGCATGATAAATATTATTCTTGTGATCAAATTAACAATATAATAAGCATTATTAATTCTTCCATATATGCAAGACTTTGGTGCACATTATGAATGAATAGTTTGAGTTAGGCAATCATTGTATAGAAACAATACATGAAGGTATAACAGAAATTAAGTTATCTTTTAACTACCATGGCAGCCCCATTGTCAAATACAAAAACAAATAAAAAAAATTAAAATATCGAGATAATCGATTTGCAATATTATCTTTTAACATTCATTTATAAAACACGAATAACTTATTTTCATTTAAAATAAATAAGATCTGAATTTCATTTTTTAAGCAAGAAGAAAGTGCTACATCTACTAATTAAGTTAAATGTTTAAGTATAAAACAGAATAATTAAGTTGAGACTAATTGAGAGAAAAATGGAAATGGACCCCGGCCCTCTGACCCAAAAATGAAATAATGCAAATGAATCGCCTTGCAAACATTTGGCTTGAGAAAAGAAGGATGGCAGCTAGAATAAGGGAGACGTAATCCAAGACTGGGTGGCAGAGAGGTAGCAACGTTGTTATGTAACGAAGCAGAAGCAAACAATGGACAAGCAGCAAGCAAAATTAGGAGGGATATATATAGAGAGAATAGATGACCTTAAAATCAGGCACTAAACCGGATAAAACCTACTACTGCTCCTGCTCCTCCTCCTTGGGTAGCAAAAATGTGGGTGCGGGTGTCGTCAGAGAGCACAAAAATGGTTGTCGATGTGGCATGGAAGAGGACTGGCCCATTGAATTTCGATGATGATGATGATCAAAGTGAACAACGAAACCAACCGCCGGGGTCTGCACTGCGGGCAAGCTAGGTTAACCCCAAAAGTGGGGTTGGAGTCAGAGCCCATCCACTTCAACAAAAGTGGAGGCACAACTGTTAGTGTATCAATTTGCCTCAATAGTGAATTATACAAATATAATCCCCAATTCCTTTTTCTTTTTTTTTTTTTTTGTTAATTTTCCGTTGAGCATTTAATTAGCTTGGCATTTGCCATGCATGTGTTTGCCGCTTATGTCTCCTTCCATCTTCATTGAGTGCATCTGTAATTATATATTCCACATCAACAATGTGCCGACCAATCCATGGTCGGTGTACCACTGTTTGAAGAATTAATGATAATAATTAGTTAATTACAATAATAAGGTTCTAGTTCGGTGTACCAAAGTTTAATTTTGATTTTTCTGTTTAAGAGTTGTCAACTCGTAATAGATTCAATTCAACTTTAAAATGAATTTATATATATAATATAGGACTCTAATAGATTTGAAAATAACATCATAAAATCTTTCGAAAAACAATATTAATACCACTATCATCAATGTCCTTCCAACATTCCATTTTCCCACCACCATTATAGGCGCAATCCACTACTGCCAATTCTCCTTTATATATATATATATATATATATATATATAGAATTTATTGGTTTCAAGTCTATCCAATTAGAGGTTAGTCAGCATGTATCTATTTTCCTTTGTTTTTTTTATTTATATTCATTTTGCGGTCAAACCATATGTTAAATTACCATAGGAGAGCAAAAACAAATGTGCTTGATTCAAATTAAAAATATAAATGACATGTTCAATTAATTTGGTCAGCACTTCCATGAGTGGTATTCTTTCTGAAATCTTCTACTGTTTGGGATTTAGGTGGAGTGGAAATCTTTGAAATATTATGAACCAGGATGAGGCAACATTAACCAATAAGATAGAGAAGTTATTATCCATGTCAATGTCATTGGATTGGTTGGAAAGTTAGTAGATACACAATTACGTTAAACATATGTGGAACACACGAAATAAGAGATCTAAACAAAAGATAAAAAACAGAAGAAGAAGTAGTAGTAGTAAATCAGCAGATCATCAGCAAGCGAAGGGTCAGAATTTATGAAGTCAACCGGGCCTATTGGGATGATTTGTTATGATAGTGGAAGATGAGATGAGAGAAGGTTTTGACGTTTATCCACTTAGATCATTGAAACCCACATAGCCAAAATAATAGTATTATCTTTCAGTTTCAGATGACAAAAGACGGTGCCTCCAGCAAGTCAGAGATGATTTGTCAGTCTCCCATTATCAGCCACCCAACCCACCTCCTTCCATTTCTTTCAGTCAACTAGGGAATATCGAGTACCCTCCATGTTCCAACAAACATATTGCCTCAGCCGATTCTCTACCAATTAATTCCTCACTAAATGTTTGTAGTTCCAACCTGTGTATGTCTATTGGCCTGGCTCTCCATTTTACCTAAAAATAAATATATAAATATTGATCTGGCTGGCTCTGAGTTCCCCCTCTGGTCAACAATATTATTGTAAATAAACTATACTAAGTTAAGCACGTGTAGAATTGCCAATTGTGTAATGGACTCAGGGAAGGAGTGAATTTCTTCTTCACCTTTTTCCATCACAAATGCCACACCATCAACAACCAGGCTAGCCAGCTCTGGAATTTTATTGGTTCTATGACTATTCGCAGGTTGGAATGAACACATGTTGGGCAAATTATGTCTCAAGTTTTGTCCTCCAAAAGCGTTAGGAATTTGGGGAGGGGGGGGGGCCCAAAAGCCGAAGCCCATGTTAGTGGGACACTGCCGAAATCCATTTCTTCCAACAGTAAAACACAATATCTCAATGAATGTGGGCTAGCGCTTGGCTAGCTCATGGACCTCTTTTCTTGTTCTTGTATTCTTTTTCTTTTCATTTAAACTTGGAGTCTTGTGATAAAATCTAACTTCCAAGATTTTTTTCCTAACATCCTCACCCCTCCAGCACATGGACCTCACATTTGGCTAATTGTCTTTTATGTTTTCATCTTTTATCAAGAAATAGGGTGGGGTTGTTTGAGCTCGATTGCTGCCTAGCTTAAATTATTCACTCGACACGAGACGTAGATGTGCAAAAATCTTCTCTGGTATTGGAAGGCACATGAAAAAGCTGGACGAAACACATGAAGGTGCAAATGATGGGATGGTTATTAATTATTACCAATTTTATCATTCCCGACTTGCTTTCTTTGGGACACAGACAGAGCACAACTCATCTTTCCACCAAAGAATTTGACAAAGAGTTTGAACTTAATTTGTATTGCTTTGCTTCTAAGAGATCACCCATCTAGTGGTTTATCATATATATATACATAGTCCAGGTCGAGGTTGGTTTCCTAATCTAATTTTTTACACCAATAAAAGCCCAACCTGCAGTAGTCTTCAACAAATTTTGACACGAAGAGTTAGCTGCATGCACATAAAGCAAGATCACCCGGCCATATTAATTACTAGTTACTAATTGGAAATGATGTTGCCAATGACACCCGACTCCAAGACTTTCATATGGAAACTCATTCGCAGTAAATTCCAGGATATATCCATGTCAGGTTGCTTTCTAGATCTAAATTTGCGAGCAATAATTGATGGAACATGTGAGTTCTGAATCATTTTACGGTTTTATAAGCTCCAGACGGTGACTTTACCAGCCACCTGTTGTCCCATCTCTATACATGCCTCTCTCCAGTCTTTGGCTACTTCGGCTTCTAATTACTACATTAAATTAACCTATTGCATATTTGGTGAAGAAATAGAAAAGGAGCGCAATTAGCAAGAAATATGGATAAAAAGGGAGTCAATTGGCCTTGCCTCTAACGCCGACAATTCTTTTTAAGCATCTTCTTATTGTGATGCCTCTTCAGAGCTATACAACATAACATATGGCCATAATTAATTAATTATGTCAATATCGTTGAAACAAACGAATATGGTAAATGTTTTTAATATTTTTAATTAATAAAATTTTTACATGGCACGATACAATGAACATATAGACACAATTAATCAATCTAATTACGAATAATAAATTATTTTGTAAATGTTAAGTATTAATAAATAGATTTAAAAGGATTAGATCTCTTTAAGTTGTGTTTGTTAATGCATGTTAATTTAACATATCTAAACAGGACATCTACAAATTAGTCGGATTAATTCATATACTGCATAAAAATTTTTGTCTATCAATACAAGTATAATATCAATATAATTACATAAAATTCAAACTTATTTAATTTCATGTCATGTTTGTATCACTAGATGATATTTAAAATTATCCATTTTACTTAACTCAAGTAACAAGCGTGGAATAAGGTTTAAATATAACAAGGTTTGAATAATTTGTGTTCAATAATTTCTTATTCACAATAAAAAATATAAGGAGCAATTTGCATTTTTTTAAAGAGTCTTAAATATAAAAAAAATTTATTATAAGATAAAATTTTAAAAATAAAATAATAATCAAATTGTTGAGGTTGTTGTAATAAAAGTAAGAGAAATTTATGGAGAACTTAAATCTATTGACAAGATTGAGTACATTGGCTAAGTATTTAAACTTTTCATAATTTTTGAATTTTTTACTGATAAGATTTTATCTAATAGGCATTTTTCAACAAAATAAAGATCTTATCTTAATAGTTAATGTTTTCTTAATTGTAGAAGAATTAAATAAATTGTGTAAAGGATTTAAATTCTAGAAGAATTTTCCCAATTTGCCGATGATACGGAGAGAATAGTAATATATTGCTCGGGACCAAAGGGGAAAGAATAGTTTTTAGTCAAAAAGAAGAGGAAATTATGAGAAATAACCATCCGTATAAGGTGATTTCAAAAGTAACCACCAAAATAAAGTTATCTATTTCTATCCAAAAAGAAGCATGAGCAGACGGAAATGCCCTTAAAAAACACTGTAGCAAATTAAGCTGCTGATATCTGCCTCCCGCCATCTTTCAAAAATTAGAAATTAATGCTCAGTTGTTTGTGCTCGCTCATCTTTCTCTTTCAACTCTCTGAACTGTATCAACTCTGTGTTCAGCACCATCGTCATCAGCTCTCTCAGCTCTCTGAACTGTGTGAGCTCTGTCAACTCTCTGTTGAGCACCATCGTCTTCGTGCCGTGGTTTATCTTTCGCCATTTGGCCATATTGTCCTCAAAAAATAAACCCCATTGCGGGATGACATCAAGGTATGTTTTTGGGTTCATTGCTGCAACACATAAATTTGTGAAACTTTTTTTGTAAATCAGAAGACGGATTAGAAACATAAAGGCGTGTCACCAGCATGTCTGCATGCACTTGGCGTGTCACCAGCATGTCTATATGCACTTGTCGTGTCACCAGCATGTCTGCATGCACTTGTCGTGTCACCAGCATGTCTATGTGCACTTGTCGTGTCACCAGCATGTCTATGTGCACTTGGCGTGTCACCAGCATGCATGCATGCACTTGTCGTGTCACCAGCATGTCTGCCTGCAATTGGCGTGTCACCAGCATGCATGCATACACTTGGACTGTCACCACCATGTAATTAAGTAAAATAAATAATTATTTTTGTTTTCAAAATTTCAGTGGGGTTCCAATTCTGCGACTTGTGATAAGACACGGTGGTCAGTGGGTGGATGGCATGTACAAGGGTGGTGAGTCACGAATGCGGGGGGTTAGGAGTGATTTGTCGTTTACGGGCTTGATGAAGCTGGTTGAAGATGTTGTTGGGGTAAACTCAGAAATTGACGACATTGAGTTGCATGCATTGATTAGTACACCCGGGGAGCTATCACGGCCAATTATCAAGGATGATGAGGATGTTGCATTAATTCTGCTAGAACAGAGGAATGTTCCGGCTGTGTACGTCAGCATTAAAAGACCCGAAACAAATGTTATGTCACATGAAGAAGCTGAAAAACATGGTAATCAGCTCAATCAGAATCAGATTTACAATACTTCACATATGCCAGAGCATTCGGTCCGTAACCCGCAGTTGGGGTATCCTCAGGAGTTTGTACAGCCTGGTAACCAGAGGACATTGATAGAAGAGTTGGGTGCATAATTCCGATCGAGATGTGCATCAAACCAATTAGGGTATGCTGCTAAAGGAATGCATCGATCGGGTGAAACGGTAAAGTGTGTAATTCTAATTTCAAGTGAGAATACGACACGTGAGTACAACACTGTGACGTTGGATGTTAACACTGCGACGCTGGAGGATAATGCTGCATGTTATGAGAGAAATGAGGATTTATTTGCTGGCAGTGAAGATAGATTTGATGACAGTTCGAGTGATGGGCTTGACGAATGGGATCATGACATTTCAGACAATGACTGCCTTTATGACAGTGACATTCCAATTTGCAATAATGTTGAAGGTGAAACAAAACCTGTTGAAGGTTTTGATGTAGGAAATGTTCAGTGTGATGATCCCATATACAATAACCCCATCGCTGGTGAGGACGGGAATCGTTCCGTTGATACAATGGTCGATGATAGTTATCAAGAAAGGCGAAATGAAGGGATATCTTCTACGTGGCGAATTACAGGTGCAGAAAGGTTTGCCTTCCAAACAATTAGCACTGAGGAGTCGACATGTCCCAATGATCGCTTATACAAAGGAAGAATGTTTTCCTCGAAGGCGGAGTTGAAACGAGCTCTGAACATGTTGGCTCTAAAAGAGCAATTTGGGATAAGAGTGAAAAGGTCATGCAAAAGTCGTTACGAGGTTAGTTGCAAAGACAAGGCATGCAAGTTTAGTGTCCGTTCAAGGAAGTTACTTGACGGAGGAGGGTATTGGGAAGTTCAGAAGTTCCACAAAGTACACACATGTACTGTTGATGGTTTGCAAGGGCGATTTGCATCTACGAGTGCCAAGATAATTGGTGAACTTATGGCACCCAAGCTTCAGGCTAATGGAGTAGCGTTGAGACCTAAGGACATAATTGGTGAGATGAGGGTTCAGTGGGGATTGGAATGCTTGTATGGTAAGGCTTGGCAAGCAAAGGAGTATGCGGAGACGCTTGTTTTCGGTCCCCCGGAGGAGTCATTTCAACTACTACCTTCATATTTTTATACGTTGGAACAAGAAAATCCTGGCACAGTCACAGCAGTGGCTACTGACGAGGCTGAAAGATTCAAATATTGTTTCTGGTCATACGGGGCTTGTATTCGGGGGTTTAGGGATGTAATGCGTCCTACGGTCGCAATTGATGCAACACATCTGAAAGGCAAGTTCAAGGGTGTTCTGTTTGTTGCTGTATGCAAAGACGCGAACGAGTGTGTATATCCAGTTGCGTTTGGCATCGGCCATGTTGAGGACGAAGACTCATGGACGTGGTTTCTCATCAAGCTCCGTGATGTGGTTGGTTGTCCTGAAAACACCATGTTCATTTCTGATCAGCATCTCGGCATTAAGAAAGCAATCCAAAATGCATACCCAGAAGCGCACCACGGTTTATGCGGTTACCATGTGAAGAAAAACTTAAAAAATAAGTTCAAGCGTGATGATGTTTCTATGATTTTCACCCTTGCTCGAGATTGCTATAAGGTTTTCGAATTCAACAGACATATGAACCAGCTCAAGCAGATTCATGCGAGAGCCTATGCTGATCTTTTGAGAATAGGCCCTGAGAGATGGGCACGTGCATGTTCACCGACAAGGCGATACCAAATGATGACCTCGAATATTGCCGAATGTGTTAACTCCTGCTTAAAGCATGCCAGACAAATGCCAATCACTGTTTTGATCGAGTTCATACGAGACATGTTCCAGCGTTGGTTCCATGATCGGTACGAGGAGGCTGTCAAGGTGACCACACCCCTCAGCCCTTGGGTTGCTAGGCAATTAAGCAAACGCTTCAATGATGCACATCGCTTTGTAGTGAAGCCTATCAATCGAGTGGAGTTTGAAGTTAAAGATGGGAAGATGGATGGACTTGTTAACCTGTCCACGAAGACGTGTTCATGTTGTGAGTTCCAAAAAGATTTGCTACCATGCAGCCATGCCATTGCAGCAATAAGGTCAGATTATATTTTCTTTATTTCTTATTTGATCCTTAATTTGACATAACATAGCATTATATTATGCTTGAATATTGGGTTCATTATATTTTTCAGTAAATGCAAACGTGAAGCCTTTGATTTCTGCGCCGACTACTACAAGACAACCGTTTGGGTGGAGGGTTATGTGGGGTCCATTCGCCCAGTAGGGCATCCTAGTGAATGGGACATCCCCCCGTATGTGAAACAAATTGTCGTCTTGCCACCACCTTGGCGAGGCCAAGCAGGAAGACCTAGGAGGAGAAGGATTCCATCCGCTGGTGAAGGCAGTCGAGCACGGAGATGTTCGCAATGCAAAATGTACGGACACAACAGACAGAATTGCCCATCTCCATTTGCAAATCCATCTACAAATCCGGCACCATCTCCAAGTCAATTAGCACCCCAATGAGTGCGCCGACCGAAAGCATGTTCAATTTGCAGAGAAACTGGTCACACACACAACAGCTGTCCAATCCGAAGGACAATGTCTGAAAACGTAGTGTGTGGTGTGGAGGATGACATATTATCGGGGCCTAACTAATTGCAATTTATCTGTTGCTTTGTTAGAGTTTGATTCGAACTGTTTCGATCTTGGCCATTGACATTTGCATTGAATAATGATATTTGCTATAAACCAGTGTATAATAATAGCATTGCCTAGGCATAGAAGTTGTCAATAATTGACTTTAGCCACACCATGCACGGTGGTATAGTATGGAATGTAAATTGTCTAATCTTTGGACAGCATATATAAATAAAAAATCAACAATGTTACTCTACATTTCGACAATTGTAAAGCCAATACATTCATTATGTTATTTAGGGTTGCAAGCAAATCGCTTCAATATACATAAGGGAATTTTACTCATTTTACAAACGACGTTGCAAAACTATATCAATTGTCCACTTTGGTTTAGAGTTTGTGATAGGGTAAAATTACTACCCTAAACCCTAACCCTAATACATTTTCGCTACCCTATAATTATCTTAACCCGTTTAAATACCCGATTAAATAAAACAATTATTAAAATTTTCTTCATGAGAATCCAATTACCCAATTAACTTTTCTAATCTCATAACTTACCTTTAGATTTATATGTTATATGTTTATATAAATAAACATATATATACACTGTAATTAATAATTTTATGAGTTATAATTTTTACAATGTTAAAATAAAATAAAAAGTAAATATATTTATATTTAAAATACATAATATATACACACACGCATTCATAAAAGTATTAATGTCATCATATTAATAATTAGAGTAATCATACTTAAACATAAATAACAATATAATAATTTTTTAATTTAAATATATTAATGTCATCACATTAATAATTAAAGTAATCATACTTTTCATATATTTGTTAGTTTTTAACAAAAAAATTTAGGGTAAAATTTGTAAAAATTATAAATTTTTACTTTAATTATTAAAATAATAATAAAATATTTATAAATAGTCATCGAGTTCGGGTAACGGGTACCCAAGGGGTGGCATCCTAACCCTACCCTATTAAAAATCGAGTTTAGAAATCACTACCCTAACCTTACCCGAACCCGTTTATAAGTACCATAATCCTGTATAAACGGGTTGGATTACCCACGGGTACCCTATAATAGGGTACCCGTTGACATTGTTGGAACTGAGACGCCAACTCTATGTAGACATTTTTGTGACACGCCTAGTGCACATAGACTTGCTGGTGACACGCCAAATGCATGCAGATATGGTAGTGACACCCCAAGTGCATGCAGACGTGCTGTTGACATGCCAAGTGCATGCAGATATTGGTTGTGACACGCCACCTGCATGCATACTGGGGGTGACACGCCAGGAGCATGCAGATATTGGTTGTGACACGCCACCTGCATGCATACTGGGGGTGACACGCCAAGAGCATGCAGACATGGTTGTGACACGCCTAGTGCAGATATTGGGGGTGACACACCAGGCGCATGCAGACATAGTGGTGACACGCCACTTGCATTCAGGTATATTGGTGGTGACACGCCACCTGCATGCATACTGGCTGTGACACGCCAGACGCATGCAGACATGGTGGTGACACGCCACCTGCATGCATACTGGGGGTGACACGCCAGGAGCATTCAGACATGGTTGTGACACGCCTAATACAGCTAGTGCGGATATTGGGGGTGACACGCCAAGCGCATGCAGACATAGTGGTGACACGCCAAGCGCATGCAGACATAGTGGTGACACGCCACCTGCATTCGGGTATATTGGTGGTGACACGCCACCTGCATGCATACTGGCTGTGACACGCCAGACGCATGCAGACATGGTGGTGACACGTCACCTGCATATTGTCAATGTTGTCAGACGTTGACTTATTACTAAATTGCGATACAAAAAAATATGTTCACTGGATACAAAATTACTTAACAAAGATAATGTATTCCTGTATAAAATTGTCTATACAAAAAAATTATATTCTGTATAAAAATATAATGAAGTGATTAATAAAAAAATGATTCTATTTCCTATGATTGTGTATACAATAAAAAATTTATCTCTAAATTGTATTCTGTAGAAAAAAAATTATACAACTAACTGCCGATATGTTCATGGTTCGCTCGCACAGCTGTTGGAAAAAATTTCGTGTGCGTATTGGATATGCAATTTTGCAATCATATTCTGCTTAACTCTTATCGGCTCCGATTGCAACATTGCGTCAATGTAGCTTACCATGAACATGCCGCAGCTGAGACTATCTTCCTGCCGATGCACTGAAGGGCTGGGCAAAGAAATTTCCAATGGCATCGGCGTCAAATCCCGTCTCTTCCGACGGGTTTTATTGAAATACCCGGTTTGGTGACAGATGAATGGAAAAATTGTTGTAAGTGGCTTCATCTGCTCCACACGAACTCCGTTATCCTTCCCTGCCGAAGTTGTTGCGGAGTCGATCACCCTTGATCTTCCACTTACCCAAATCGATCTTTGCCACCACCCAATGCCCATCAACATTGCAAGGAGCGAGGATGAAATCGACCTCTTCCCATTTCTTGCCGTATGTCGGCCTTTCACCCTCCACATACCCCCGTAAATCATTCAGAATTTGCATGCTTGACAGGGCATGTTCGGTTTGATATGTCAAGTGTAGCATATGGATGGTGTCCTGGAAAAAAAAATTTGCATTGGTTTAGACTTAATGCACTGAAAAGCTTCGAAAAAAAATAAAATTTTTTGCAAAAAACTTACAAAGAATATCATGTCAACCACGCATGCACGGGCAGTGTAATGCTTCGATTTTGGACCTGTCGCCCGTTTACAGATAACGCTGAGGCATGCGTCGATATGTTCACTTGTCATTTCTTCTCGGGGATCCTCTAACGATGTGAAGAAGTCAATACCTTGATCCCCTAAGATTTCGACGTTACACTTGCATATGTCACAAAATGAATTTGATAAACGATGGTGGATTAATGTTTCTATAGAAAACAACAATGAATTGATATTTAGAAGCTGACCTCGCGGACTGGTTCTTCTTGAAGGCTTCGTATGCTTCCATCATCGTGTCCTTCACCGCCCGACGAGTCAATGAGGGGTCGACATACGGGCTTGCAAGGTATTTGCTTGCCATAATCACCCGTGCCCGCTCAGTAGGGTCGGCAATTGCTGCTGCAAGATGATGGTAATCAGAGGATAGTGGTGACCTAGTGGCGACCTAGTGGCTTCAGGAGTGGTCAGAGCAAGCTCGCCCGATCTTGCTGCTGGAAGCGCGACGATCGCCTCGGATGGAGGAAGATGCTCTACGGCTGACTCAAATAACTGAAAGGCTCCCTCCTGTTCGGCGAAAGTATGCTCAGTAGGATCGGCCTCACCAACCTCCGCTCCTTCAGCATCTTCTGATTGAAGGCTGGCACCATGCTCCTCATGCTGCCCATCATCAGGATCATCGTGACCCGCAGCAGCATTGTCGGATGAAGGACCGGCCTACAGAACGAGACAACTGTGAAAATTCGATAGCGAATTGACCTAAATAGCAAAATACAAGTGCAGAAAGATTAACGTACTTGTGATTTCAGCCCAGCTAGAACCCGTGAAACGATGCGGTCCTCTAGCGTTTCAACCGCAAAAGTCAAGGACTTAATTGATGCCTTTAGCTTCGACATTTCCCGCATGATATGTCGGAGCTGACGTTTTGTGCCTATGCCGTCATTGACTCTTGTCGACTGGGTCAACTGCAATAACATATATATTAGTGGTGTTATTCAAAAATCATATAGGAAACGTGTGGAAAACCAATATAACAACTTTAATATCCTTACCGACGGCTCATGGGCAGTATGCGGTTGAATCGGAGTCGGAGCCATCGCTGGTTGCGGACTGGACGTGGCCTCCGTGAACTGCAATGACATAAGTTACTTTGTTACTAGCTCAACATATGTGGAAACTTTGAACAGAAATCGTTATAACCAAACTTACCGACGGCTCAATACGAATGTGTGTCTGAGGAGGACCGGTGGGTGGTTGTGGAGCTGCCGTAGGTTGATCCAACTGCACGCACATAAATGTTAGTAGATAATCACATATCAAAATGGATGTAAAAAAAAATGTTAGAACCGTAAATACCAGCTGTTCACTTCCTGCACCATGGTCGTCTCCTTGTTCCATTAACTCTGGGGCCAACGGCTCATCAACACTGGGAGAGTCGGTGCGCATCCGCTTAGTTGAAGCGGTGGATCTTTTCTCCTTCAAGCTTCTCCTCTTCGACCTAGCAGCGACACCAATGTGATCACCCCGATCCTCCGTCTGCCCGATTGGCACGTACTGGTGGCCCTCCGATAACGGCACATCGAGGTCCACCAAATACTCCCGGTTGGCCTCCTCCGGGGTGATCTCCAACGTCTCCAGGGCCCATAACTACAAAAGAAAAATATTTATCAAATGTTTAAATTTGAGGCAAATTTCTTATACAAATATGAAGGATCGATCAATTTGTAGCCGTTCACTCACTTGCTTAGATGACTTGAACTTCTCAACCGCCTTGTGCAGGTCTTTTGGCTTCTGATTACATTGCCATCTGCACATTCGTGGGTACACGTTATCCTTCGGAGCAGAGGGGGCTACTATTTTTCGCAAGACCGGAATTGCCTCCAATGCCCAGAACTGCAAGTCAATTGTAAACATTATTAAACGTAAATTATTAAACAGTGCAACAATAAATTATTTTCTCGAAACCAAACAAAAGTGGTAAATGTGACAATACCTGTATCACCCATACGAAGCCGTAGATGTTGTACCGTAAACGGCTTTCCTTTGCTTCGCTTGAGGTAGGCACCTCGAACCCTTTCAATAGGTAGTCCAAGGTGAGCCTCCAAACATAGTGGCCCCACGGAAATGCTTTCCAAGCGTCAAGGTCCTCAACCAATGACAGCAACCAAGGTGTTACCCGTCTACGGTAGTCTTGCCCAAATAAAATGTTATTTGTGATCAAGACGAGTGCCATCTTGGTCGTATCTCCTTCTCACTGGAAGTTTCCTCCGGGGAACGTGTCAAGCAAAGCCTGTAGCTTTATGCTATCCTGGCCGCTCCAGTATCTCGCATGAATTCCGTCCGCAACCATCTCGTACGAACGTGTGAACACATCCGGCATTGGACCGAACTTCAGCCCGGTTATGAGGCAGAACTCCTGCTTCAATATCCGCGCCTTGCTCTTACCGATAGCAAACCAGAGCTCCTCCTCCGTTGCCTCCCTTTCATTGATTCGACGAATCATTATGTTATAAAGGAGACCAGCGCTGAAGTAGCCTTGCGGATAGACATCCAGGAGCATTCCGAAGCATGTACGCTTCACTGCATCCAACTCCCCCTTCTCTTAGAGAGTCTTGTTGATGTAATGGAACTGGGACCACTTACAGTGGGTGTTTATTGAGACATTGAAGGCCCACTTCTCCCTCGGCACAATGAGGACATTGTCAAGATCCTCATATTCTCTACGATGCATCTGCATCACATGGCACATGTGCAGGAGTCAGTTAACCAATAATGTGCCCAAAAGGTATACTAACTATATAAATAATTGTTCTGACACGCCATGCATATGAGGTGAAATGCTGTGACACGCCATTCATATGAGGTGAAATGCTGTCACACGCCATGCATATGAGGTGAAATGATGTCACACGACGCCATGCATATGGAGTGAAATTCTGTCACACGCCTGTCACACGCCATGCATATGAGGTGAAATGCTGTCACACGACGCCATGCATATGGAGTGAAATTCTGTCACACGCCTGTCACACGCTTGTCACACGCCATGCATATGAGGTGAAATGCTGTCACACGCCATGCATACCAGGTGAAATGATGTCACACGACGCCATGCATATGGAGTGAAATTCTGTCACACGTCTGTCACACGCCATGCATATGAGGTGAAATGCTGTCACACGACGCCATGCATATGGAGTGAAATTCTGTCACACGCCTGTCACACGCCATGCATATGAGGTGAAATGCTGTGACACGCCATGCATATGAGGTGAAATGCTGTCACACGCCATGCATACCAGGTGAAATGCTGTGACACGCCATGCATATCAGGTGAAGATGTTGTCACACACTAAACCCCAAAGTCCAGTCAACACAGCACCACTTTAACACACAAAATCATCAAACCAGGACTCAAACAGTTTAAAACTTAACATTTGTAAAAAAGACGACCATATGTATCACCTTAAACCCTTAAAAAAAATTACCGAAATCAATGAAGGTTTTTTTTGTGGTTTTTTTTTCCAGTCTCACGTACCTCTTCACCGATATCCGACATTCTTCTTCCTGTTACAGTGGTGTTGTTAACCTTCTAAACAGCGAAGTTGAACTCCCTTCGACCTTTCGCAATGAGAAATGAATTGAACAGCCCTTGGTTCACACACACAGACGTTTACGAATGAGGAAAAGGGGAAATGAACTGTTTACTGTGAAAAATGAATAAATAAAATTTAAAATTAATATTCATGAAACTGCCCGCTTTTCAATCCGCCGTGTCAGCCTTTCTATTAATGCTGTGTCACATCTTTCAAAGCAAACCATGGCCTGTCAGATGTTAAAGCAATGTCGTGTCACACACTCAAAACCGTGTCACCATGGCGTGGCACTGCTTCCCTCCATGGCGTGTCACAAACTCAGCTCTATGCCGTGTCACCAACTCAGCTCCATGCTGTGTCACCACCAGTATGCATGCAAGTGGCGTGTCACCACCAATATCTGCATGCACTTGGCGTGTCACGACCAGGTCCGCAGTGGTAGCCGAAACGTTTAAACTGGTAAAGTTGGTTTAGGTCGGTTTATATTCCTCTACTATATATAGTCCAAAACTCCTCAGTTCTCATAGACAGACCGTACGTTGCCTCTAAAGCAGACTTTGTCGATACTTCATCGGCAGTTCTTCCGAGCATTTTTTGCAGTTGTTACCATCCCGCCCTTGATGTATTCAACTTTAGAATTGTCCACTAGTCGAATAATTAATCTATTTCTCTTCACTTCCGACCTGTAAGCAATTGTCCAACCCTGGCTATTTGAAATCCAGAGACTCTGGATTTCAAATAGCCTGGGTTGGACATTGCAAACAGGTCGGAGGCCAAGAGAAACAGATTTATTTATTATTAGGCTAGTGACAATTCTAAAGTTTACTATATCAAGGGGGAGATGTCACCAACTCTGCACCCTGGCGTGTCACCAACTCTGCAACCTGCCGTGTCACCATCACAAACCCTAAACCCAATGGCCTGTCGCGATTGCTGTAGCACGACCATTTCGTGCTTTGCATTCACGTCTTTCTCCTTTCGATTCACCTCTTTAAGCAGGATTTCCGGTTTCACATCGTGCTCCAAGCTTTCGATTCATCACGACCACCTCCCCCTCCTCGTTCGGTTTATCTGAATGCCATGTCCGAACATTCAGAAAAACCATCTCATGCAACATTATTTTCTTTTGCACAAACTTCTCCAAAAAAAAAAGGATGTTTTGCGTAAAAAATAGATGTTCGCTAATTTCTTTGCATAATTTTCCGTCGTCCGGGTGTTTCAGAGTGCCCTCAACAAAGATGTCTCATTAAGGGCATTTTTATCCGAAAATGTACTTTATTGGCTAAAAACAGTTAAAGTTATCTTGTTGACTATTTTTAAACACACTTTATTTTTAATGGTTAAAAAAAAAAATCTCCCCAAAAAAAAATATGGAAATGAAAGAAGCATTAAATGATAGACAAAGCACACGTCAAGAACATCGGCTCGCAGGTGGCTTTTAGAATTCACTGGAGGGTGGCAGCGTCGGACAGGGATTGTTTCGCTTGATGAAAATTTAGACAAGTTCGGTGGGCTTTAGTATGATGGCCCATACAGTGTTGGCGTACCCATCATTTTCTGAAATATATGGTCCATCCAACCTTCTTTAATTAAACTGCAACCATGCAGGGGGCTCCCCCCGCCATGGCCCTCCACGATATTTCAGAAGACGTGCACGGGATTTGGCTGGTCCACTCCAATGACCCTCACGTCTTGCCTTTTATGTTAATGCCTTTGGATATATGAAATTTATATATAAAGCTCACGTAAACCATACATAAATTTGGAATGATCAAATCACTGGTTTTAAATAATATATATGTTAATTTGAATTTCATGACTGAATCAATTGTCACCAATAAATAATCAAATGTAAATTCACATATATATATATAAGTAAATAAACATTTAAATATTTGATTTTTTGATTGATGTATAATTTTTTATTTAAAAAGTAAATTTTAAAATTTTTTTCTAATTATATATATAAGTAAATAGGGTCTCATGTACATGCCTCAAAATGCAAAGTGCACCATGGTGTAAATCCCACCATCCCGTGCAACACGCTTATATAGTGTACTCTTTAGATTGTCATTAAAACATGTCTTTTTCAAATAATTGCAATTTTAAAAAAAAAAAAACATAATGAGCTCTAATTAATTAATGTTAGCTTGTCATTATTGTGTAGTGCTAAAGTAAGGTCGTAATTTTATAATGATTTATCACGTAATGTTACAATAAAGATAATTAATATAATAGGATTAATTAATCGTGTTATAAAATTTATACACAAATATGAATTATTTATAGTGCAAATATCACAAAATAACATAATTAATATGTTTAATTAATAAAGCTTGTATATAATACAATATAATTAACTTATCTAAAAATAATACAAATAATATATTTAAATACGATTAACTTATTTAAATACAGTTCTTTCAAAAAAACTTATTTAAATACAGATAATGAGTTACTTTACATATTTTTGATATCCTAATAAATGAATTTAAACAAATTATATACATCAAGTTAAATGGTTTAACATATTCATATGATTAATTAAATATGTCTAAATAGATTACATCCGATGGGTCAACCCGTATAAAAAAGCATGAACATTTCCATATCATGAAAAGTTTAGATAAGCAAAGATTATATAAAATCTAAACCCACTTAATTTCATGCCATATTAAATGTTAATTAATTGTGTAAAAAAAATCAGTACTTAAATGAAGTCAGTCGTCCATGACCCGCTCCCTCACCCGTCCCTCTCCTCATGACTTGCCTTTCCTCAACTTTTCCTTTCTTTTTTTTTTTATTTTTTTCCCACTAGTCATGCTTATCATGAATATTTCTCTTTTTTTTTTTTTTTTATGGATTAAAAGTTGAAAAGAGTTTATCATGTAATCCTCATTAGCAATATATGAGTAAACGTGTAACATGAGAAAAATAATAAAATAAATTAAACTTTCCAATATATTGGAAATGCTTTTTGAAGTAACACTAATTATACATCAACATGATGTGATTTATCTAACGTTATTTAAACAATCGTACCTTTTAGGAAACATGAATGGTGTCTACGCCATTGAACCTTTCATCTAAGTCAAGAAAAGCATTAATTTTGTCAATTAATTCGCAATCGAACAGACCCTACACAAGTCATAAATCCAAACAACTTTTGCCCCTCTGTTTTGTTTTATTTTTTTATTTTGAATAACGTGAGATTTGTTAATAGAGTAGCTGCCATTTTCAAAATTAAGTGGGACTAACCATAATGTTTAAATTGCTTTTATTTTTGTTTTGACTCAATAATTCCCAGAGAGAGATTACGAGGCTAACAGCAGTTGCAATGTCTCTCAAAATCCACCATAAAAGTGACTTAAAAAACAAGATTCCAATTTTTCAAAATTTAATGTTAGGAATATATTATGTAGGATAGATATATCCTACATATACCTCACGTTTCAAATATTTTTTAATTCAAGAAATTCTTAAATTATTTAAAAAATTAAATAAATTTTTATTTTTTTATTATATTTAATTAAATTTTGTAATTTTATTTTAAATAAAATAAATTTTTTATGAGTCAAATGGCATCTTTCATTTCTATACTCATGTGACAATGATATAAAGTTGATAGCGAAGGTGAAACTATCATATGACTATATAAGCATGTCACATGACATAACAAAATAACAAATGTTATTTAATTAGTTAACTATTACTCATAAAAGTATATTTTATTTAAAATAAAAATATAAGATTTAGACTGAACCTAATAAAATAATAAAATATATTTAATTTTGTTAAATAATTCAAAATTTTGCTTATAAAAAAAGATTAAGAAATTTTTTAAAATATTATGCAAATTTTTTTTTTGGAGAAAACAAAGCATGATATGGTTGAGTATAAATGCGTCTTCGTTACAGTCATTTAATTTTAATTGTGGGTGTAGAATAAATCAAATATTATAGCAACACTTTATATATATATATATATATATTATAGTCACACATAATACGTGTATAAGGAGGAATAAGATGGAACAGCTGCCACGTAGTAAAAAAAACATAACCATAGTCCACAAAGAAGGTAATGTAGCTACCTACCTAACGAAACAAAGCAATTTCGAGCTCTTTATTTCTAGTAAATTCATTCTCTTACTTTTAGTATTATTTGGATTTATGTTTTTTTTTTATTTCTCTCGAAACTGGTCAGGGGCGACCCAACAAGTTCAAAGGCCTAAAGCGAAATATTCAAATGAGGTTTTTTTTATTAAAATTAAAAAAATTATTAAAATTTTATTCTTCTAGCTTTTTGAGATGTAAAATTTTTAATTAAACTTTTATAATCAAATTCTTCTAATATTTTTTTTTCAATTGATAATATAATCAATCCATTTAATCTTTATTGAGACATTGTTGATCTTAAATAAGATTTTATTAATTTTAGTTTA
The DNA here is from genome assembly GCA_036013995.1 of Theobroma grandiflorum. Lineage (NCBI taxonomy): Eukaryota > Viridiplantae > Streptophyta > Magnoliopsida > Malvales > Malvaceae > Theobroma > Theobroma grandiflorum. Next base: position 11,279,203 of record CP142132.1, on the reverse strand, counting down.
ATCCATTTAAATAAGACATTTTATAATCAACTATTATAATTATCTTATATTTTCTAAATGATTAATATAAAATCAACAATCAAAATTTCTAATTCAAACAAATCAACTATCACATGAAATAAAAATAATATAACAATATAAAATAAACTCTAAATTAAAGTAAAAAAACCTGTAAAAATTAGAATAATAGTACCTAATTGTTGAATGTTTATTACAAACCGCAAATGATGCTCACAGCTTTATGAAGATAATAAAATAATAGACTTCGTATTCTTTGGTAAAAAATTGAAATTAAAAGAAGAAAGAGCAAATGAGAAAGGAAAATTTCAAAAGTAGATATTATACATTGAAAAAAAATTGGTTTTATATATAGGAAAAAAAATAGCTGTTGGAAATCATTAAATGCATTGATTGGAAATAAGAAAAATAAGTGAAAAAAAATAGTTGTTGAAAATGAGTAAATACATATGACTGTTGGTTTATTGGAAATAAGAGAATGTAGTTGAGAATTAATATCATTCTAGAAAAAAGGAAGTAATAGAAAATTGAAATTATTAGACACATAATTAAAAAAATAAAAAAAATAATTTTAATAATTATTTTTTATTTTTATATATTTTTAATATAATTAATTATATTATAATTATTATAAAATTATAAATATTTTCTAAAATTGAGGCCTCCCTAAATTGGGGGCCTAAAGCCATTGCTTGAGTGGCTTCACCCAAGGGCCGGCATTGAAACTGGTAGTTGAGGGAATTCGACTCATGATCTTATCTAGATCACCCATCAACTCTTTTTCCTTCTTTTTTTTTCCTGATTTTTGACATGAAAAATAAGTCAAAAAACAATATAAAAGCAAAGCTTCTTCCACATTTGATTCATCAAAAGTCATTTTCCTTTTGTTTAGGGTGGGACCAAAATTTCAAGTACCCATCCATCTTAACCTTCTATCTCCACCAAAAAATGAAAAAAAAAGAAAATTATATAAAATTATTTTTGTGTAGGTGTTGGTGTAATTAAATAATTAATCTGAATGTTAAAGTAACTATTTGGCTTTGATTTTCTTTACCAAAAATCAAGGTAAAATGTATGGTAATTTTTTTTTTTGAAATGGATCACATGACTTCCACGTCACCAAATAAAAAATGGAGATCTGGCATTTTCTATATAATTTTGTTTTACCGTACTATGTATAGAATTATTAAGGAGATATGACGGAAAGAAAAGCTGAATTAGTGTGCCTCCCCCTGTAAACGAAAGCACAGATCTTAGAGCTGAAGTGTGTTGTTAAGACATAATAAGAGAAGCACTGCACGGATCTAAAGACGACTTGACTTCCCTTTCCTTTCCCTCCCACCCTCTTTCCGCCATATGACGTAAATTATATGTTTATGTGTATTTATATATAAAACGGAGACAGATACAGTGACAGCAGGTGACCAACTGTCTTGCTTTCCATTGGCATTTCTCTTTTACGATAGATCTCAAGCTGCCTCAACCTCTCTCTCTCTCTCTCTCTCTCTCTCTCTCTTCCTCTTTGAGGAAAGCTGCATTTTAACAAACCAAAAAAAAGAACAGAGATAGACAGAGAGAAGAAAGAGAGATGGGGTTGGGAGTGGAAGCAGCAGTAGCATAAGAGTGGCATGGTAATAGTTGGAAGCGAAGATGATGAATAGGAATCCAAGGGAATCTTTGGTGGGCGGGGGGAGGAATAATATTAATGTTTCGGCGGCGTCCCATCATCACCGCCGTGGTCAAAGTTTGACCGGGGGATTATTTCCCAGGGATTCCGACGAGAATTTGGATCTCTTCTCCAAAAACCGTCGAAGCCTCTCCGTCGCGTCCTCCGATGAATCCTTCGACGGTACAAGACAATTCACCTACTATCTCTGAAAATTTACATTTCTTCTCTGCTAGCCCTTGGAGACGTTTCTATTCATTTCATCTCTTTGTTAAATTAATTTCATACTAGTATTAGTCTGTCGGTTACAAGCGAGCAGTTAGCTAAGCTGCTTAGCAATTCTTTCTGGAAGAAGAGAAAGGTGTATTTTCTTTTGTTTTTGGATAGAAAATGATTGTTGATTTCAATTTTATTCGCAATGAAACTATAGCCTCAGGGGCGAAGGAACGATGTCGTTTTAAGTCAATGAAAATTGAGCCGAATGAAATGAAAGCCGCTTTAGTTTAATGCAAGGTCTGATGTTTGGGTTTTTGTAGTTGCTGTAAAACTGGGAAGACTATCACTTGGATCAGCGAAAGTGGGAAAGGGTGGCCTGGATGATCTACTTTCCTCTACGGATGGAGGAAAGCATGACTATGACTGGTAAATCATTATTAGTAGCAGTAATGATAAAATAATAATTTTCTCTTTTTTTTTTCAGATTAATCACAGATTATTCATTTCATTTCCAAAATTAAACTAATCAATTGCCATGCAAAAATCTTCATTGCATCGTATTCTAGTTGGATCTGTTTGTTTGCCATGATGTTTCAACTTTGAATCGGAGTTATCTTTTACTTATTTCGCCCCTCTATGATCAAATTGATGTTTTTTCCTTTATTTTATTTCATTTTTTTGCTATTTGCTGCTTTACCTCAGAGCAACTTCTGAGAAAGGATAACAGAAGATGGGGAAGCTCTCCCAAATCTCTTGGTTAAGGCATTCAGATACCAGTTAGGCTACTGTGTAGGTTCAGGTCAATTTTTTAGTTTCAAAAGCAATAGTTGAAGTCTCCCCTAGCTAACACCTTTCCCTTGAAGCTATGATGTTATGGATCATAGTACTAGACACGCCTAATTTGCCCCAGTGCCTAATGTTTCTAGAGAATATCACTTTGAGGCTGGTATGTAATGCACAGAATGCAGAATACAAACATATGAATGGACGACCTTTCTTGATGTCAATCTCTACCTTTCATGTTGTCTTTATGCCTTTCAAGCTGTCTTTGGTTGATCTAAAAAATTGTATAATAATAGTTCACTTACAATGTTGACTCACTTGAGTAAACAAATAACCTTTTAAAGCTAAAATTTAATTTTTATAGTGGTCGAATAACCTTTTTTGACAACTATTATGGGTAATGAATTCCAGCGGTCACTCAATTGAGACTTAAATTTAGAATCTGTGTTTGGAAATCTTCATTTCTCTCAATGTATGATAACTACTCATGTCATTAGGCTTCTAACTCCTCCGGGGACTCCGCTTTTTCCTTCATCTGAGGAATCCGAATCTCAGTCAACTTCACTAGCTCCAAGAAGCAATTCCAAAGTTAGATCAGTTTCAACCACGAAGACTTCAAGGGTATGCATTTCCTTCTTACTTTTATACTTATTTTTTTCCTAAAGTTTATGTTACTGCAAGTTCTGACAATTTTTGGGATTGATGTCTCTATGGTTGCCCTCTTTTTAGTTGGCATTTGATTCTTGTTGAGTTAGCCTTTGGTAAAACAAGAAAATTTCCTCCTTCCTGCTTCCAAAGACCTGTTAAGCGTGATACTTGTTCACAATAACACCAGCTGGCATAGTGCAATAACAGCTTTCGAAGTTTTTTAACCTTTTTCCCTTTTGATAGTTGCTGCAGGGGGAGAGACTGCAAGAGGTGGGGGGGTGGGGGGAATTTGAAATTGAGCACCTCCGTATTAAGCTGTGGCTACCATGGAGGCAATGCCTCAGCCACTTAAGTTTGCAACCATGAATAACTAATTTCTCTGTTAATCTCTCTGTTTCAGCTTTCAGTTTCACAATCTGAGAGCAATCATTCCACAAGACCCACTAGAAGCAGTTCAGTAACACGGCCTTCTCTGTCTTCTTCATATAGTACCTATTCCTCAAACAGGGGCCCCTCAATTCTCAATACAAGCTCAGCTTCTGTGTCATCTTATACTAGACCTTCCTCTCCCATTACCCGCTCGAGACCTTCAACCCCATCTGCCCGCTCAACACCATCACGAGCCTCAACTCCTTCAAAAGTCCGTCCATCTCCCACCAGCTCTTATGTTGACAAAAGTCGACCATTGCAAAGTTCAAGACCATCAACTCCAGGTTCTAGGCCACAAATCCCTGCAAACTTGAACTCAACAGCTGTTCGATCAAATTCTCGTCCATCAACTCCCACACGTCGGAATTCAATACCTTCTCTATCTTCAGCAGCAGCTGGAGCTTCACCGTCTGCTGGGCGCACTCTTTCAAATGGTCGCAGTGCAGCTCCAGCATCCCGACCAAGCTCCCCAGGCCCACGAGTGCGGCCCCCTCAACAGCCTGTTGTGCCCCCTGATTTCCCTCTTGACACACCACCAAACCTTAGAACAACTTTGCCAGATAGGCCAGTCTCTGCTGGTAGGTCTAGACCTGGTGTTTCTGTCAGTATGAAGGCAAACCAAGACACTACTAGCTCTGTGAATATGCCTAGAAGACATTCATCACCAATTGTCACAAGGGGAAGACTCACTGAACCCCCTGGAAGGACTCGTGTCCATTCCAATGGGCATGCATCTGACATACATGAGTCTCGGAAGACCTTGCATGTCTCAGATTCAGCTATGCGGAAACCTGTAAAGTCTTCAACAACCACTGCAGATAGTGCAGGATTTGGGAGGACTATCTCAAAAAAATCACTGGATATGGCTATTAGGCATATGGTATGCGTACCCTCTACTTGTTATTGAATGAAATTGTTAACTCCTAAGTGAAAATCTGCCTGTTGCAAATGTTAGCCATTTGATGTATTCTAATACCTTTTCTTTTACTTGATCATGTGCTTGGTAATTTAAATGCAGCTCAGGGGTAGGAATAGTGCCATTTAAGTAGATTATAATTCTTGGTTTCCACCACTAGCATCATTGCTGTCATACCCTCATCTTGGATATTTTTAGTCTATTTTCAGCATGAATCACCATGATCCAAAAGTTTTAGCTAGTAATTATCAGGGTCTCAAGTATTAACTTGGTTTTCTGAATAAGAGCTTGGAGTTACAATGACATGATCAGTGGTTGGAATTGGTTGTGATCTTTTACATAGAGGCTTACGCGGTAGTGAGAGGCTGCATCATGTTAGGTTACTAAAACAAGTGTTCCTACTTCCTTGGGATATATAAGGTCTATCATGCAGGATAATCCTAACACCATTTATAATCGCCAATGTAGGACATAAGAAATGGCACAGGGAGCATTCGTTCCCTTTCTGGCACCACTCTTTTTCCTCAGAGCATCCGATCTGCCACTACCAGAACCCAATCTCTTCGCTCCTTCAGTGCTTCAGACTCTGTCAATAGTAATGGAAGCCCTGGTAGCTTGCAAAATGGCGACTTCTCTGAGAATGGAAATAGTATTAGCAGACCTGTGGAGAACGGAAGTGATTCCCATGATGGAAGATACTCTGCCAAATTAAGTGAGGTGGACATCTATGAGAGTTCCCGTTATGATGCAATATTGCTAAAGGAGGACTTGAAGAATACAAACTGGCTGCATGGTATTGATGATAAATCCGATCCGGGATCCATCTTTGAGAATGGATTTGAGCCTCTGCCTGAACCTTTCGGGCTATTATAACATCTAAGAATTGGGTTTTTGTTTTTCTAATTCTTCTTAATTCATATTTATTTTTTATTTTTATAATTTGTGCTCTTATACTTATTTGGTTACTATGAAAGAATGTAATCTGACAGCTTTTACCAATGAAAATGATGAGTGAAGAAGGCAGTAGTGTTTCTGTTAATCATCTGTGTGCCTAACGTCTTCCTGTCTTCCAGGCTATTTGGAGCCGCACATAGCTAAAGCCAACCATGAATCTGCTTGTTGACTTGTAAGGAAGATACTGGTATCAGGATATCATGACTGAAAATAATTGAATGGATTTTAAACTTAAACAAGGAAACTGTCAACCAAAAGGGATTAGGCGGGAAGTCAAAGGCATAATCCTGGGGACAAAAGCAGATGATTAAAATATGTGTAAAACATGCAAGCCATGTCCTACCTAACAAGGATCAGGCAGGAAATACAAAATGATTAAGCAGGTGGGAAATAGAATTCAGGCTTAGTCCAAAGGGCCCTCCCATTTCATTTTTTATTTATTTGGTAGTAGATAATAATCTACTCAACTAACAATGGAGGAGGTGGTTATACAATGAATACCGAAACTTGTTTTTACATACTTAAACCTTTGAGATTGCCATTCTCATAGCATCTTTTTTTGGAAACAAGCATTACCTTTTCCCACCAACTGAGGGAAACTGCATTATTACACCAAAAAGGTGTTATTTGGTATGAAATTAAAGGAAAGTCTCAAGAATCCAATGCCAATTCCATGTGCAATGCTGTCAAGTCTTAAGGCCATATCAAACAATTGATCAGAGTTGCACTTCTCTTTGGATTTTATCCGTTACCAATGAAGCTCGAAACTTTCACTTCTGCTCAGAGTTTAGTCTTCTTTTCCTTCCTGTTTCCACTTTGTCATAAAATTTACAGGAAATAAGAAGGGGAAACAAAAAAGAAAGAGAAAAAGGTAAGTCTTCAGCTGGCGACTTTATTCGAATATAAAAAGCAAACTAAATCTAAACAGGGTATTCCTCATTATCATATTAGGAATTAAACCCTTTCCTTTATGATTATGATTATTGTTATTATAATTAAACTTAGTGAACAACTCCACCTTCATGTGCTTCAATAATTAAGATTCTCTCTCACATACGACTTCTCTCTTCAACCATGTGACAGATAATATAAAAGCGTTCTGTCTTATTCAATTGAAAAATAAATTTGAAAGGAATTCGAGCTTTGCATCTTTCTTTTCCTTTGCAGAGAAACGAAAACCCTTTGGACATTTATTTTTAGCCTGGTAGAGATGCCAGCCCAGCAGAGCAGGGAGAGTTATAAATCACTTTCGCCAAGTAGAAGGGCACTTTGTCTTTTTGTGATTGTACTAAGGGTATCCAAAGCCAATCCTCCACCTAATATTGGCGAGAAATTCATGAATCAAAACCTATCAATCACTTTTCCATCAAAATGGGTAAGTATCAATTTCTTGTTTCCGGCAGTTGGCACAAAAAATAAGTTTTGGGTTTGGCCCAACGGTTCATAATCGTATGCCCCCCCTCCTTAAATGAGTTGGGATTGCCCCAAATCTATAGGTTTTAAAATCAAAACCCATACTCATCCATAGTCATGGAGATTATGAGACATACAAGGCAAAGGGAGGATTACATTTAGACCTCATTGAATAAACCCCATCACTTGAAAAAGGAAAAAAAGAAGACAATCTGTTTGATCCTTTTCATTTTCACAACATGATTAGTAGCAAAAGATTAGTGCTACTTCAAGCAACGTATCCAAGTTAACTAAATCTTGTGAAGCTGGAAGCATTGGTGTCTTGGGAGAGGAAAAACCTGACCCACAGCTGGATTTGGAGAAGTTTCCGCACTGATTAATGCACTTGAAATTTTGAAAAAGTTACCCAACCACCCAACAGGGGAGAGGGGGCTTCACCATGAAAAAAACCAGTTATGAAGAATCATCATTACCATACCATATCTTTTCTGTCACATAATTCTCCCTTGGTGCGTCTTCCTCCTCTCCCTCTCTTATGTTGTCACCTATTCATTATTCTTCATGAATGGTACAAAATTTTCGTGGATATAAATATGCAAAAAATTTAATAATATAAAAAAAGAAGGTCAACCATGTCTCTGTCTCTATAATGTACTTTAAATTTTTTAATACGTTATACATATAGAGAGAGAGAGAGAGAGAGAGAGAGAGAAAGAGAGAGAGTTCAATTTGACAAGTAGTAGAGTCAAAAAAGAATTATAATAACTAGTATCAAATTCAATTAAATCGAGAAACAGGTGTGGTGAATCATGAATGGGCAGCACAAGAATCTACTGACTTTACGTTCCCAGTGACAGAAAAAGTGATGAGTGAGTCGAGTCAGTCCACCTACTCTACTCTACTCTACTCAGGGTAACGTCGTAGTTACGGGGTGAACTAAAATTTCCAATTTCGTTTCTGCTTTTTCCTTTCAAATTTTGTCAATTTCGGTTAGCTCTTGTTTTGTGGTCAAGCAAATTTCTGATTCCACCGCCTGGCTGGAATATTAAGACTTAAGAAAGGGACCAACGGGACGTGGAATTGTCGACTTCGAGATCTGCAATTCAGAGTTCAAGGCCCGACCCGACGTTAGCTTGACGAACAAGCTGCCTCGGCTGTCGGCTTCCTCCATAACCAAAAATCCGAAACACCAACAACATGATTAAAACCAAACTGCTTTTTTCCTCGACTTAAACTCCTTTTTATTTTGGTTTATTTTTTTAGTGTTTCTTTTTGGAGAGTGTATTGGTGAAGAAATGCCGTTAAAGTTTAAGGAATCCAAGGATTGCCATTGCCATTGCCATTTTAGCTTCTTCTCTTCTCCGTTTCTGAACCTCTTCCTAGGTCTCAGCTTCTTCCTCTCCGACTCATAACGCTACACCCAAGTCCCAAAGGTTTGTTTCGCCTCAGTCTCTTCTCTTCTATTTTCAATGTCCTCTTCTTCTTCTTCTTTTGTGTGATGAATTCTGCAAGAGACTGCCATTGCCTCTGGAAAGATTCGAACCATAGATTCAACTCAATTCTTATTTATTTTCCGCTTTACGTAAATACTATGTTGTTTCCTTCTTTAGCTTTGCTCTGTTTTCTCTGTAGACTTTTTGACTTTGGACTTGGAGGAGGCCAGTTTTAAAAATTCAACCATCTCACCAAACTCTTTAAATGTTGTACTATCAACATTATGGTCTTCAACTTCAAATTCGGGAAGATTAACAAACTTTGGTTCTGTTTTTATTATAAAAAATAGAAAAAAATTGAACAATTCGGTGCATGCTAGAATGGCAGAATTCTACTTAAATTCTGGGTTTTCAGTATGATTAATTGGCAACCAACTTTTTGCGGTTGATAAATATATATGAATTCTAGCCGTTCGCCTACAGTAATCAAGTGGTAGTTGTAGTATTCAATTGAAAATGTAATTAGGCTAAGGGTCAAATAAAGCGAACGCCTTTGGGCAACAAAATCCTGGCAAACTGCTTTCCTTTCCTTATTATCCATTCCATGGCTCCACATGCCAAAAGCTTGACTTCATAACCTCTGATTAATTAAAAAGTAAATATCTTGTCATTGCTTTTGCCTATTTTTGAGCTGATAAGGGACTTTGACTAGCCAATGTCTTTTATCTATCTCATCTTCTATTCTTATTTTTTCTGTGTTGTGGTATGCCTGTTTTCATAATACTTGTATATGATTCTTCATATTTTTATTTGAAGTCTTTATTTTTGTGAACAGTGTATTATATTTGTTCAATTGTTCTTGTATGCACTAGTATTGACTGCTTTTGAACTATGATGGAGAGAGAATTCTTAAAGCTGAAAATGCCCTTCTTTTAAGATTTTGTATTGCTAGCTTTGCTGCATTGCTTTCACTTTATTGAAAAAGGATTATGCTTTTTAACCCATTTTGGTGATGACTTTACTTTAGATAATAGTGATACTTATCAAGTTTTTAATCTTTGTTCCAATTGTATCATAAGACAACAAACTAAACCTCTTGGCAAATGACAGGTTCCCCATGCTATTACTATCTTTCTTTACTAATAAAATCTTTTTCAGCAAATGTCTGCTCATCTCCTTGTTTAGTGATTCATTGAAGCCACAAAAACATATGATTCTTTCTGTGTGAGAGAAGTAATTATTTTTTTCTTTCAAACTTCAAAGGAGATGATCGTGGTTAAGAATATATTGTGGAAAGAATGTAAGTTAGATGACTCCAGCATCTTCCTGATTTCCAAATTTGACCCTTCCCCTTTTTCTTCTCTGATTATGCTCTTTGGAAATTTCTACCCTTTTTTCTTTAATGGAAAAAAAAAGGAAAAAAAAAAAAAACCATTGTTACTGTTAAGAATAGGAAAAAGGGGAAAGCTTTAGACTGAATTAATCTCTGAACTGTTTGCTTAATGCACTATTTGCTAGGTATTGCATTTACATGTTTTGATCAGATAGTTACTTCTTTGTCTCGCCAACACCGCCTGTTACATAAGCGAGCCTTTTTCATCTCTTTTATTATTTGTAACCCTTTTTTTTCTCTGGTTTGAGGAAGGAAAACACCTGTTCTAAGTTTATATTGTTTTGTCAGGGGAATAAAGACTGCTGAGATGAAGCTGCCCTCCTATTTTGCTGCATTTGCCTTCCTGTTTTTGTTTTGCATTCCTGAAACAGTTGCTAACCTAAACTCAGATGAGCAAGCGCTCCTACAATTTTCTACCACTGTCCCTCATGGGCGGAAACTTAACTGGAGTCCGGCTACCCCAGTATGCACTTCATGGGTTGGCATCAACTGCACCAAGGATGGATCCCGTGTGCTTGCTGTCCACCTTCCTGGTGTTGGACTGTATGGTCCAATTCCAGCCAACACACTTGGAAAGCTGGATGCTCTCATGATCCTCAGCCTCCGATCCAATCGCCTCAGTGGGAACCTACCATCTGACATACTCTCCCTTCCCTCCCTTCGTTACTTATACCTTCAGCATAACAACTTTTCAGGTGACATTCCTTCCGCTCTACCTCCAAAGCTGGATTTTCTTGATCTCTCCTTCAACTCCTTCACAGGCAACATTCCAACCACAATTCAAAATTTAACAAACCTGACTGGTTTAAGCCTTGAGAATAACTCCCTTACAGGGCTTATCCCCAATTTCAATCTTCCAAGGCTTAGGCTTTTGAATTTGAGCTACAACCATTTAAATGGATCAGTACCTTCTTCCCTCCAGAGGTTCCCTGCTTCTTCCTTTGTAGGAAATGATATATGTGGGCCTCCACTGAACCAGTGTATTACAATCCCGCCTTCGCCTTCCCCTTCCCCCACTCACTTACCTCCACCAAAAGTACCAGAAAATCCAAGAGGGGGCTCCCATAAGAAATTAAGTACAGGTGTTATAATTGCCATAGCAGTTGGGGGTTCTGCACTGGTGTTTTTCATGTTGCTTATGCTAGTGCTTTGCTGTTTAAAGAGAAAGGAAGGTCAAGGTACTCTTACATCAAAAGGTAAAGGTGGAAGGGGTGAGAAACCTAAGGATGATTTTGGGAGTGGGGTGCAAGAGGCTGAGAAGAACAAGTTGGTTTTCTTTGAAGGTTGTTCATATAATTTTGATCTTGAGGATTTGTTGAGAGCTTCGGCTGAAGTGCTAGGAAAAGGGAGCTATGGTACAACCTATAAGGCTATCCTGGAGGAAGGAACAACAGTGGTTGTGAAGAGGTTGAAAGAAGTATCTGCAGGGAAAAGAGAATTTGAACAACAAATGGAAACTGTGGGAAGGCTTGGTCAGCACCCAAATCTCGTGCCTCTTCGTGCTTATTACTATTCCAAGGATGAGAAGCTTCTGGTTTATGACTACAAAGCAGCAGGCAGTTTTTGCTCGTTATTGCATGGTACATTTATATGATCATGTTTTATTCCTTTTCATATTATTCTCATTATACATTACAATCATGTTTGAAGATCAATTACTAATGTAATTTATAGAATAATTAACTATAAGTTTTAAATAACTTTAACCTTAATACAGAAGATCAAACACAGACGTAGCTTATGCAGAAAGGAGAAATGCAATTGTCTACTGCACAAATTTTTATGCTCTGACTAGAATTCTGAAGCATTTTCCCCTTTCACAGTCTTTTCTTCGTAATTTCATTACAGGAAGCAGGGAAAGTGGACGTACTCTGCCAGACTGGGATTCCAGGGTAAAGATTTGCCTGGGAGCAGCAAAGGGCATCGCCTATATCCATTCTTGTGGAGGTGGAAAATTCATCCATGGCAACATCAAATCCTCCAATGTCCTTCTCAACCAGGACTTGCATGGCTGCATTTCTGATTTTGGATTGACTTCTTTAATGAGTTTCCCAGCCGTTCCATCTAGAAGCGCAGGATACCGAGCTCCTGAGGTGATTGAAACTCGAAAATTTACTCAAAAGTCCGATGTCTACAGCTTTGGTGTACTTCTCCTAGAGATGCTGACAGGCAAAGCACCAGTCCAGTTACCGGGGCATGAAGATGTGGTCGACCTTCCAAGGTGGGTCCAATCTGTTGTTAGAGAGGAATGGACTGCTGAAGTGTTTGATGTAGAGCTGATGAAATATCAAAATGTTGAAGAAGAGCTGGTGCAGATGCTTCAGATAGCAATGACATGTGTGGGAAGGTTGCCCGACATGAGGCCTACAATGGAGGAAGTAACTAGGATGATGGAAGAAATTCGGCCATCTGATTCTGAAAATCGACCCTCGTCAGAGGACAACAGGTCCAAGGGCTCAAATACTCAAACCCCATAATTGCGGCAGCCATGTTGCCGATGTTACAAGTTCAGATTGCATGTTGTGAGGCCTCCATCTTTGCGTTCAATCCATGTGATTCTTTTTAGGATTTTAGCATAACAAAGATGTGTCTGCCACCTTTTTCTCCCCTATCTTGATTAATGTCAACTCTGTGGAAGATGAAGAAAAGGCCCAAAACTGTAGAAAGTATTAGAACAATCAGTGAAATAATCGCATCCATTCTGTATTTATAGAAAAATCATTAATTCTCACAATTAAAGCCAAGATGTTTTGTTACAAGCCAGGCCAGGCCATTAAATCCTCTTGGGTCAACTAACCCATCCGACATACTGCAAAATGGTGTGAACAACAGCAACAAAGGTGACTGTTATCCACGTGATATACCAAATACAAAACTAGAATTTTTCCACTTGGCAGGCACATTTATCAGCACAAAAACAATGTAGTCGGCCCAATTTAGGCCCATCTTTAATCTCTAGTTCATAAGTATACCAGGTATATTAATTAAAAAAGAGAAAAGAATAATAAATTAAAAATGCATCTAAGCTAAGACTCTGAGCTTTAAGTAGTGTTGGTAACCAGGTCAGCACCGCTAACATATTTAGCAACAAATGATATTAACCGGAATGGAGCACCAATCAGGGGAGCATCTGAGAGTGGCACAGCATTTTGTTCACTGTCAATGGGCTGCGGCTCCGAATCCCGTACATCGGAATCATCCAGAGGAATCTGCACAATTTCTCCAGAGTCTTCACTATCAATTTTCCCATTGTGAATTGGTGCAGCTTCTAGGGAATCTAACTTCGGAGCCAACATAGAACCATTCTCAATCGGTTCAGGTATAGAATAAGACACACTGGCAGTTTCATCAACTATAGCCATTGGAACACTTCCGATGGCTGAAGAAAGTCCTGCTGCCATACTTTGTCGCTCAAGCTCAACATACAACTCATTCACCTGACACAAAGTTGATCAAATTTGCAACATGAAAAAGACTTTGCAAATTGGCTTTAGAAGGAATAGTGGTAGTAAAAATTAATCAAAGTGCATTGCAGGAAAAGGCACCTTCTCAACAAGCTCTGCATTCTCCGTGATCAGTTTGCCAACCAGAGCACTTGCTGCTTCAATCTGAGAGTTCAGATCCTCATTCGCAGAAGCCAGCTTCATTAGATAAAACAAGTCAACTACATTGTTCTCTCTTCCTAAATTTCTTCAGAGACATAAACACTGTACATTATAACCTTTAATTGCTCAGTAGACTATAAGCACTTGTTTGTTCATTTGTTTGAATATTTCTGAATAACTTCAATACACCAAAATTGAAACCAACTTTTGGCAGATGAAAGCTCCCACGATAGCAAACAAACATGGAGGCAAATCCAACTGTATCTCATGAATCCTCAATTATGGTGAAACTAGCAAAATGTGCTACAACCAGAAACAGAACAGCCAACACACTAGAAAAAAGGAAAGCTCAAAGTGAGGTTAAAGGAAGCAAACCTTATTAACTTCATCTGATGAGGGACAAGAGGTCATGTTCCTCTCAAAATTTTGTATATTTAACTGCAGGCCAGATACATTTTCTTTGAGCTGCTGATTTTCTTGCAAAAGCTTGCTCCTGGATTCTTCCAACTCAACCACCTGCTAAGCTTTGTTTTAATTTCCAGATCAGAACAAAAAGAAATGCACTGCAAAATGGTTGAGTTTGGTGCAACCCAAAATTGATGATACTAACAATTAAAAATCAACTTATATGAGTATTTTCAAGAAAAATAGGGAATCGATCACACCATAGAGTCCAATAAACAGCTAGCAAAAGTAGCGTTTAAAGTACAAGGATGAAAATGCTGTACCTGCATTTTTAGTCTCGTAATATCACGATTCAGGCTAGAAATTGCTTCTTTGGTGGAATTCTGTAAACAGAGAATATTTAAAATTTGAACAACAAACCTGATTGCTATCATGTTTTAATGCTTCAGATGTAGACAGAAGATGAAAATGAATAAAGACTTCAATGGCAGACCAAAAAACTCCTGTTGTACAATAATCCTGAGAAAGATCCACAAAGTTCTGAACAATCCCAAAATGGAAATCACATACAAAAGGGCTTTGACACAGTCCAGAATTCAATTCAATCTCAGGGCCTTGCCCCCAATAAGTCACTATTTTCCCAAGAAAAAACATAAATAGTCAATGTCATTCTGAACACTCTCCAAATGAAATCATAGAAAGGACCCTAACACAATATAGAATCCAAGCAGATCACAGGCTCTTACTTCCAATAAAATACATTACTGATACACATGATAAGAGCAAAATTGACTACCTCTGTCAGAATCCAAGACTCTTTCTCTTTCTCTAGCTGTTTAATGTTTTCCTCCAAGTTTGCCTGCACGATATTATCCAACTTTTCTCAAGATCACAAGTAGGAAAGGCTACACAATTAGACAAGCAACACAAATACATATCCCAGAAAGGATTTAAACCTGAAAAAAACAGACACAAAAATCTAATCAAAACAACCAGAAAGCTATTGGGAAGCCAAATAGAAAATTTACCCCTTTCAGATCCAGAGCAGCTTTTCCCTCCAGTAACTGACTAATTTTTTCCTCCAAGGTGGCCTGCATGTTGCATGACAATACCAAATTCATCCCAAAATTTCCCAAAATCCTTCAAATGACAATACTAAAGATACAAAGAGACAGACAGCTGTTTTATTAGTTCATAAGTCATTAAAGGATATGGGTGAAAATGGGGAAAACAAAATGTTGTAAGATGTTGTCCTTATGTAATATCTATTGACCTAAATTACCTTCTCTTGAAGCCAGAATTTTTTTTCACTCCGTGATTCTACGATATTCATCTCTAAACCAGCCTGTAAATCATCTAGTTAGACATAGCAGTTTCCAATAGATAACAGAAATAAAGAACATTCAAATAAAAATCAGGAAAATATTAGGCCCTTTGTAATAATCCATCCCCACAAATATGTGTGAGCAAATATATATCAACGTTTACTATATTGTACCAAAAAATAGAGAAAGCTTTAGTATGTTACCACTTTCTGCATATGTGATTCATTTTCATATTGCAATTGTCGGATTGTATCCTCTAAGGAAGCCTGTAAGAAGACAGAGGGTTGCTTTGTGCTTCAACAAAAGAGAGAGAGAGAGAGAGAGAAGTTTAAACTACAACAGGAATGTTGTATGACTACTTGCAGAGACAAAAAGGTAAAGCCATCCTTTATGTATGAGAAAGCTCACAGAATATTAGCTGTTAGCCCCTACATTACCTCTTTCCATAGCTGTGAATCATTTCCATGTTGTAATTTCAGGATTGTCTCTTCTAAGGAAACCTATAAGAAGAAAATGAGCCACTCATGCTTTGCAAAATAAACCAAAACAAGGAAATGTTGTAACATGACTTAACTAGAAAACAGATTTTTCTAAGAAAAAAAATCTGAATACAATTTCAAGAAACATTTTTCTGTTGATAACCACAATTAGGTTTGTATCAAATTACCTCTTTCTTTAAGTGTGAATCAAACTCATTCCTTAACTGCTTGATTGCCTCTTCTAAGGTAGCCTGTTTAACTCAAACGCTTAAGCTAATAAATTAAATACTATAAGAAAAGGACAGAAATTTCATAAAAAGAGAACAGGAAAAAAGCAAACATTTTCTTGCTTAAACAAAATTTAACAAGATAATTTGCTCATTTCCTCCTGTGATAACATCAATTTAACCTCTTTCTGAACGTGTGATTCATTTTCATTTTGTAAGTGTTTGATTGTCTCTTGCAAAGTAGCCTGTAGAAATAAAACAAGTTATGCTGAGGTTAGTCGTACCAATAAAAAATCCAAGGCAAATAAATAAATGAAATATGCAGATAAAGTGCAAGTTAATATAATATCTTGTCTATTTCCACAACCAGATGAATCTATTTTACCTCTTTCTGTACATGCGATTCATTCTCTTTTTGTAATTCTCTAATCATCTCTTCCACAGTGCTCTGAAAAAAAGCAATATGGTTAATGCATGAACAATAAATAGTAATGGGGACACCAAATTACATTGAAAATTCGGAAGAGAGGAGGAAAAGAAATGATACAATAAAATACTTTAGCTCCATTTGCTCCACCTTATGTTTCTCATTTTACCATGGATTAAACATCGGGTTTTATAAAAATGCATAGCAATAGTTAGAAGTAAGTGACTAAAAGAAATCAAAATTTCACAATGACAATGCAAAGGAATCTTGAGGATCCCTGTGATTGTAACATGGAACACAAACAATTTCCTATTATTCTTTAGCATTACCCTACGCTATAGGACCTAATATATCTAAACATTAGAACTCCTAAAGAAATCTAAAACACTTTCAAGTTTTAAGAGAGAGTTGGGGCTATAAAACAAGTTTATCTTATGGCCGTCTATCATGATTCGTGCATTTGCGTTGTTAATGTCACAAAATGATCGATGTTCTTAAAATACAGATAAATCAAAGGATATTATCATACATACTAGAAAAGATGAATGTCTACAAACAATATACAACAATTCCATATACAATTTGAGTTATCATTTTTCCGTTCATAACAAAGAGAAAAGGAATTGCAAATAATCAAAGGCAAAGCCATTAACCAAACCAGAATAAACTTAAGAACAATAGCGAATCAGTCACTTACGACAAGAGCGCCATTAGGCTGATGCGTATCCAGATCCACCTCAACATTGCCGGGGACGTCGCCGTTCTGGCAATTGCCGACATGATTATTCTGATCTACATCTTCTTCTGTGGTTTTGGTCTGCTTGTTTTTCTTCTTCTTGTTTCTCTTCTTCTTCTTCTCATCCTCCATGTTCTTTTAGATTCGACCGCTTACACTTGCAGGTTCGATCCAACGAAGACTAAATTTTAAATTTATTTTAAAAAAACAATTTACTATGACTTTAGTAGTATGTTTTATTTTATCAAAGAAGGAATTCCAATAGGGAGACTGTTTGAGGAATTGATTTCGTCTTTAGGGATTTTGTTCGATCGCCTCCCCTCTATACCTTTTGTCTCTTTGTCAACTTACTGATCACATAGAAAAAATTGTTTCCTTAAACTTAATTAAATTAATACCGTATTTAGCAAATCTGGCGGTTGTGATTGCTCCCTCAATAAACTTAAGGCTCGTTTGGTAGCCATTCCCCTATTCCTATATAAAATTATTATCTGTGTTTGATTTATTTTTTAATCAAGAATAATTATTTTTAAAATATGATAATTTCTTAAAAAAATACGAAATAACTAATACCAACTCTTCTTCATATCAACCATTCGACCTCTTGCTAAATATAGGCCAAATATTTTTAGATAAAAATTCCTTTACTTATTTTAAGAATTGCTAACTTTGTTATATAAAAAGTTCTTCTTCCTCATTTTCGTTTTCTTATTCCTCTCCTTTTCTCATCTTCCTCTCACCCTTCTTTCTCTCAGCAAGCTCCACACAACCGTCTTCCTCCGCTAAAACCACCAAATCTTATTTTTCATTTTCCTTTCACCTCCGTCGTGAGAAGAGTAAAACCTTCATAGTTAGATTTGGTCTAGAGCAAAGAAAAGAAAATAAAAAAATAAAAATTTATTAAAATAAAAGGGTATTAATATTATAAATAATATTTTTTTATAATTAAGAGAAGAGAGATTCAAATTTATTTTTTAAGTAGAAAGATCATGCACCAATTAATAAGTTAAATACTCAAATATGAATTATAGATAATGTTTTAATAATAATTAATTAATGTTATAAATAATCATTTAATATTTAAAATTTTAATAAAAAAATTAAAATATTAAAAAAGGAAAAATAAAAATAGAAAAAAATCGTATCATTTTACTACTAAATCTTAACATTTGAATATTAAATTGTAAATATTTTTATGATAAATTGTTAAATTATAATTTACTGATAACACATTGTTAAAAGATAATGAATTTATCAAAATTTTTAATAAATTATAATAAAAGATATTTTTATCATTTTATCACTTATTTTTTTATTATTTTAAATTTATTTTTATTAATTAAATACTGAAATAATAGCATAATGACAATTTTATTCCATAAATTAGGGATGTCAACGGGTACCCTATTATAGGGTACCCGCGGATATCCGACCCGTTTATATAGGGTTAGGGTACTCATAAACGGGTTCGGGTAGGATTAGGGTAGTGATTTCACTACCCGTATTTTAATAGGGTAGGGTTAGGGTACCACCTCTTGGGTACCCGTTACCCGAACTCGATTACTATTTATAAATATTTTATTATTATTTTAATAATTAAATTAAAAATTTATAATGTTTACCAACTTTACAAGTAAATTTTTTTGTTAAAAACTAACAAATATATGAAAAGTATGATTACTTTAATTATTAATGTGATGCCATTAATATATTTAAATTAAAAAATTATTATATTGTTTTTTATGTTTAAGTATGATTACTTTAATTATTAATATGATGACATTAATACTTTTATGAATGCGTGTGTGTATATATTATGTATTTTAAATATAAATATATTTACTTTTTATTTTATTTTAATATTGTAAAAATTATAACTCATAAAATTATTAATTACAATATATATATGTTTATTTATATAAACATATAACATATAAATCTAAAGGTAAGTTATGAGATTAGAAAAGTTAATTAGGTAATTGGATTCCCATGAAGAAAATTTTAATAATTTTTTTATTTAATCGGGTATTTAAATGGGTTAGGGTAATTATAGGGTAGTGGGAATGTATTAGGGTTTGGGTTAGAATAGTAATTTTAAAATTAAACGGGTAGCTAATAGGGTTAGGGTAATTGATTTTTTATAAGGTTAGGGTATCTCGAAATTATGGGGAACCCGACCCGTTGACATCCCTACCATAAATCAAACTATATAATAATTATTTTATTACATTTTCACAAAATAACTATTTCATTTTTTTTCTCCTATTTCGTAAACCAATTCCTTCTTTTACTTTTTACAGTTTAATTTGATGTTAAAATCTAGTGGCCTGTCTAGTCCAAAAGGTCATTAAACCAGAGAGATATTGGATCAATCAAAAACCTTAGATGTGGGTCAAATTGAGAATTAAATCGATTTTCAATATTTATTTCATTGTTTAAGTGTATGTTTTTGTTAAATATTGACCATGTCTAATATTTATTTAATACAAGAATTGTATTTTTAATATAATACTAGTACTACCATCCCTTAATTAGAACGATAGTTTGAATCGAGACACTTCACCGATTGTATTTTATTTGTTTTACTTTGGACAGAGAGGGGTGTTTTATAATAAGGAACTTGTCATTGTGCTTGTACTTTAGGCATTGGCTGTTCTTTCTTTTGTCGCCATAGCTATATAACATTTTTTATGTTAGATAAAATTTTAAATTTTATGATATAATTAAAATGAAATGGTGTCATCTTTCATCTCTTTTCCACGTGAAATTATACTCACCAATCACTTAAATATCTTTTTCTTAGAATGCACCAGATCCAATTTTATTCTTTCAGCTTAACTCATTGAGGAAGAATTTGCATACCAACAAAACTCAGCAAGCAATTTAATCGAATCCCTCAAAATTCCTTTCAAGATTGTCGAATCAATTTAATCGATAACTTATCTTGTTCGAAATAAATTATTCGCATAAATGATAATAAGTTGGTCAAGAACCGATCAACTTTTCAAATAAATTGCATTTGATTAAGTTAAAATTTTTTTGCAAATGATGAGATTTGAAGGATTGACCTCTTAATGTCTTATATCATGTCAAACCCTTTAATATTTTTATTAATGTCTTAACCTTATGTGTTTATCACATTTTATGCTTATTATATAATAAAATATTTTTTTTTGTTTAAATTAGATTGATCAATTAAATCGATTCGATTGAAAATTGAGACCCTTTGATCCGATTCGATTAAAAATCAAGACTCTTTAGCACCATTATTAAAACTATTAAATCAATGAAATGCCACACAAAATTACACATTCTAGTGTAATTCAATTCACTTGGTTAAGAGAAAATGATGAAATGAAAAATGGTAACAATTGATTCTGCAATCACGGTTAAAAGCATTTTATCTTATTAGGAACTAACGGGTGGCTTAAATACCATTGTTTTGAAAAAAGGGCAAATGCTTAAGTTTAAGAGTACTAGATCATGCACACGGGCCTCTTTCTACCTATTTTTTTCTTTTTCCTTTTATCTCTTTTTTAATTTCTTCGATACTTTTTTTTTCTATTACCTCTATGTGGCTAAAGGAGAAAGCTCCTTTGCGGCTTCCTTTTACTTGTGTAATAGATAGTTCGGCATGAAAGAGAAAGGAAATAAGAGTAGTGTTTCTCAACTTTTCAAAAGGTTAATTTTTTTAAGAGTTAGCTATGGCTTCATTGTCATTTTCTCCACAACGCACAACTAAAAGCAAAATATATCTATTTTAAACTGTCACATATTCAACGTTAGTAAAAGATAAGATAGATTTTTGATATATAAATATATGTCTTTCTTTTTCTAATAGACATATTTTAAAAATAATTGATATTAAGATAAATTCAGATCTTTACTAATATGAGACCCTCATGAGATATACAAAAATCGATATAAACTCAAACTAGTGTAATCTCTGCTTTATAAATAAAAAAGTAAGTTTTTAGGTTGAAAGCATGGCCATTTCTTACCCCTTCTTTTTGTGTCTATTTTTAAAAGCATGTGGTATGATTTGATTAAATAGTTAAAGAGATGAATAAACTTAATAAAAGGAAAGTTGAAAATTTTAATTATTACTAGAGATGTAATATTTTATATATAGTTTGTATTTTATTTTTTTTATATTTTTAATGAACATAATATTGATTTATTGACTTGTAAAGTAGTGACTTGGCACTACATATAAAAACCAAGGTTAGTACATACTTTTTAATATAATGTGAATAATACACAAAAGACAATTTAACTCTTCCCTTTTAGATATTTTCTCTATTTTTCATCGAATTTCACATGGTATCAGAGCCTTGGTCGATCCATGGAGCTTTTTGATTTTCCCACCAACATTTTTTGTCAACACTTTTTAGATTATCAAACATTTCTTCACTGATTTCTCAATCTTCCTTTTATTGTCCTTTTAAGATCTTTGTTTTCCAGTCCCTTTTGTTCTTTCCAGTCCCTTTTGTTCTTTCATGGCTGGAACTACAAGCTTGAGAACTTTTCTTCCCTTTTCTGAGGACCCCCAATCTCTTTACTTTCTTCATCAATCAGATCACCATGGGTCAATGGTGATCAATCCCAAACTTACCTCCATCAACTATGCCTCTTAGAGTCGTTAGTTTATATTAGCCATCTCTAATCAAAATAAGGTTGGGTTTGTGGATATAATGATTGAAGAGCCTAAAAATATTGATGAGATTTATGTCTCTTGGCTACATTGTAACAATTTGATCGTTGCATGGTTGATTGAATCGATCTCTCTATCAATCACCAGGGCTGGCCCTTGGGTGAAGTCACCCAAGCAAGGGTTTTAGGCCCTCAATTTGGAGAGGCCCTATAATTTTATAATATAATTTATTATATTAAAAATATATAAATATTAAAAATATATTAAAATAAAAAATAATTAATAAAATTAATCGTTTTCTCACTTTCTTAATTATGTGCCCAATAAATCTCAATTTTCTGTTACTTTCTAATTTTTAGAATGCTATATTAGTTCCAATTAACTAACGGTCATATGTATTTAATTATCTCTAGCAACTATTTTTTTCTCACTTATTTCTCCTATTTCCAATTAATATATTTAATGATTTCCAACAACTTTTTTTTCTATATATAAAACTAATTATTTTTTTTTCAATGTATAATATCTACTTTTGAATTATTTCTTTCTCATTTACTCTTTTTTCTTTCTTCCTTTAATTTCAATTTTCCTTCAAAAAAAACACAGAAAGTTTGTTATGTTATTATTTTCATAAAGCTGTGAGCCTCATTTGCAGTTTGTAATAAGTATTTAACAATTAGGTACTATTGTTCTAATATTTACAGGCCTTTTTTACTTTAATTTAGAATTTATATTATATTATTATATTGTCTTTATTTTATATGATAGTTGATTTATTTGAATTAAAAATTTTAATTATTGATTTTGTATTAGTCACTTAAAAAATATAAAAATTTTGCATCTCAAAAGCTAGAAGAATAAAATTTTAATAATTTTTTTAATTTCAATAAAAGAATGCCTCATTGAATACTTTGCTTTAGGCCTTTGAACTTATTAAGCCGCCCCTACCGATTGCTTTCATCATTTTCTACATGCACTCAACATGCCCAGTCTGGAAAATTTTTAAAAAGAGGTTCTCTGAGCCCGATGATGCTTAGATTTGTCATCTTCAATTTACTCTGTCCAACTTGAATCAAGGTATAAGAAGTATTGACGCTTATTTTACTGAGCTAAATGCAATTGGGAAGAACCAAGAATTTTTAGATTTTGCCTAGTTATGATTGTGGTTCTTGTAATAAGAAGTTATTTTTAAAGTTATATAGATCAGTATGAGAAAGATATGGTGTTTAAATTTTTCATGGTTTTAATGAATCCTCTGTTGCTATGAGGTTTCAATTATTGTTAATGAAACCTTTTCCCACTTTAAATGAGACTTATAACCTTGTTCTAAGGGAGGAATGTCAATGATTTATATCTGTCAATCAAGTGTTTCATGAAGCCTTTACTATGACTACTATTATTGATGGTAGAAGGAAGGAAAAACTTAATGTCATTTGTAGTCATTGTGATAAATCTGGGCACACAAAGGAAAATGTTATAAGTTGGTAGCTAGGTTTTCCCCTCGATTTTAAGTTTACAAAAGGCAAAGGAAATCCCAAAACTCCCAAAGCTACTTCTCGTGTTAATAACTTGATGGTGAAGATATTACAGACTCTTTGTCTAACAATTCCCTCACCAAGAATCAAATTCAAAGGCTCATGGTATTACTTAGTGATCAGGGAACAGATTTGGTTGATAATCCACCTTTAAACACCAACTTTGGGATAGATTTTCCATAGCATACTCCTTCCATTATGAACTATACTATGGCAGGTATGATTCTAGTCTTAAACTTTTCATCAATTCAACATTTACCTTTTGCTAAGCCTATTGTAAATTTTAATCATCTTACTTGGATTGTAGATTCTAGTGCAACAGATCATATAACATGTTTTTTAATGTCATTCATATCATCCAGGCTTGTTTAAAACATATATGTTGAAATGCCTAAAGATACTAAAGCCACAGTGACTCATATAAGAACTATTAAGATATCACCACTTATCATTATGCATAATGTGTTGGGTGTACCTAAGTTTAGATTCAATTTAATTTCAGTGAGTGGTTTTACAAAGTCCAAAACACATCATTTGACATTTACTAATAATTTTTGTGTAATTTAGGACAGAAGTACTTTGAGAATGACTGGTATTGCTAAAGTACAAGTAGGCCTATTTCTATTGCAAATCAAGTTTATTAGCACTTAAGTTGAGAGTTATGCCTTTGGAGATTCTGTTTTCAAATCACCTCATCAGAAGATTTCTAAATATGTATCCAAGAATTTAGTTCCTAACAGTTCAAATGTTTTTAGTGTTAGTTGTAACATAATTTCTAGAAATTTTTATGTTTGGCATTTTCGTTTAGAACATCCTTTTTCAAACAAATTATTTGTTATTTAATAGTTTTGTTCTTATGTAAGTACTTCCAATGACACAATTTGTGAAATTTGCCCACTTGCTAAACAAAAGAGGCTTAAGTTTCCTTTACATGAAAAATCTACTATTTCTTGTTTTGAGTTGGTGCACATGGACATTTGGGGTCTAAATTTTGTTATTACAATCCAAGGTACCAATATTTCCTTACCATTGTAGATGATTATAGCAAATTCACCTAGACTTTTCTTATGAAAAATAAATTTGAAGTTTCTCACATAATACCAAGTTTTTACAACATGGTTGAAACACAATTTAATCATAAACTTAAATAAATAAGATCTGATAATGGACTTGAGTTTAATGTTTTAGGATTATTTTCTTCAAAAGGCATAATTCATCATCTTTCATGTGTGGATACACCCCAACAAAATGGGTTGTAGAGAGAAAATATCAACATTTGCTAAATGTTGCAAGAGCTTTAATGTTTCAAGCTTTACTGCCTATGCATTTTAAGGGTGATTTGATTTTAGTTGCATCACATTTAATAAACAGAACACATTCTCCAATTAATAAGAACGAAACCCCTTATGAAATGTTACTTAACAAATTGCCTTCGTATAAGCATTTAAGAGTATTTGGTTCTCTATGTTTTACATGTACTTTAAAAAGAAATAGGAAGAAATTTGATATTAGAGTTAGAAAATGTGTTTTCATTGGGCATCCTATTGGAGTTAAAGGATATAAGCGGTATGATTTGAATACATATCAGATCTTCAACTCCAGGGATGTTGTGTTTTATAAACATGTATTTCTTTTGCAAACAAGAACCATCAATCTGAATCTGATTTCTTTGATAGAATCACTTTGCCTACTCATAATTTAATTGATAATTTTAACAAAGTTTCATTCTTTTCTCCATATGTTGATAATTCTGTACCTTCATACTCTTATAACCCATTTTCTGTTATCGCCATTCATCCTACTTCACCTACATTCCCTGCCAACTGTAATTCAAATGACAATAATTCCATTTTCACAACTGATATCACATCTGTCAATAGTCATTCACATGGAGGTAATGTTGATGAAAATCTTTCTAATTCCCTACAAAATATCAATCCTTCATTTGGACCTACAAAAAGCATAAGAACTAGGAAAAAACCTAAGTACCTTGACATATATCATTGTGATTTGCCTAGTTCATTAAATAATGTTTGTTTTTATCCTATTGCTAACCATGTTTCTTGTAAAAGGCTTTTTTTTTTCTTTTAAGGCTTTTACAATAGCTTTTAGCCAAGTTCTTGAACCATATAGCTATCAGCAAGCTATTCTATGTGATCATTGGAGAAATGCCATGAAATTTGAAATTAAGGCATTGGAAGAAAATAAGACTTGGTTTGTAGTTCCTTTGCCTGATGATGCTCATACAATAGGATGTAATGCAAATGGATATATAAGGTCAAACTACATTCGGATGAGACTATTGAAAAATATAAGGCAACATTGGTTGCAAAAGGTTACAGCCAAGTGGAGAGTTTTGATTACATTGAAACCTTCAGCCTTGTAACCAAACAAACAACAATAAGGACATTCTTTACCTTAACAGTAGCCAAGACTTGGATATTTTGTCAACTACACGTAACAATGCCTTCTTGAATGGGGAATTAGCAGAAACAGTCTATATGGATCTATCACAAGGCTATGAAGTGAAAGGTAATCATTTAGCGGGTTGCAAATTGGTGTGTAAGTTGAACAAATCACTGTATGGCTTGAAGCAAGCCTCAAGACAGTGGAACTTTAAATTCACAAAGTCTTCACTTAGTTCTGGCTTCCAACAATTAAAGAATGACTATTTTGTATTTACTAAAAATACTGATATTAGTGCTTTCATTGCCTTATTAGTTTATATCGACGACATTATTATTGGTAGCACATCAATGGAGGCTACAAAGATAGTCAAAGAATACCTAAAGATAAAATTCAAACTAAAAGATCTAAGAACACCAAGATATTTCTTAGGCTTGAAAGTTTCGAGATATTCTAAAACTATTTTTCTTTGTCAATGCAAATTCACATTGAATTTGATTCATGAGTGTGGTTTTCTTGCTACCAAACCAATCACCACTACAATAGTAAGTTGAATAAAGATGAAGATGAAGAACTTCTACCAGATGCCACAACAAACAAAAAGCTAGTTGTAAGGCTCTTGCACTTGACCTTTACTAGACCTGACATATCTTTTGTTGTGCAATGTCTAGACCTACCAAAATGGGCTTGGCCCATTATGTTGACCCATTTTTTTATTGAAAATGAGGTGGGTTGGGCTTGAAAATTCAAGCCCATATTAAAATTAGGCCTAAATGGGCTAGTCCGTTTGATCAGTGGGTTGTCTTAAGTTAGGATAGGCTAGCCTTGAGGCCCAAAAGTAAAAAAAATTAATAATTTTAGTTAATTTAATAATTTTATATATTGAGCTATATAAAATTATTAATATAGTTACCCATGGTATTGCTTATTTTATATATTTCAATGTTTTTAATTTTTACTTGTCAAATTACAATTTTAGTTAAGATTGAACTCACTATCTCTTTTTCTTTTATGGTAATGAATATTAGATGATAAATTGATAATAATTTGGACCTTGAGACATCATTCCTATCCAAACAAGTTTCAAATATTTTGCTTAAGAATGAGGATTGAGGAGAATATAAATAAGTCTTGAAGTTTCTATTTATTTGGTTATATACTTATGTTTATGAGATGGTAGTTTGTGTTAAAGATTGAAACTTTATTTATGTTTGATGTAATTTATTTATTTATTTATATTTGATGTAATTTATTTGTTTGTAACATGTTTTATCATTCAATTTATGGATTAAATCATGAAACAATTTTTTTGATAGAGAGTTTGTTAGGTAGAATTGTAAAAATGATTTTCTTTTTTGAGAAAAAAGAAGTGGGCTAGCTTGGCCCAACCCATGGGCTAGACTAAGGTTTTAATGGCTCATGTAAAAAATGGGCTGACTCGATCCAACCAATATTTTCTCAGCCCACAAAGGTTTGGGCCTGGTTAGGCCGAGCCAACCCATATTGATTGCTCTAAATGTCCTTCTTAATACATGGATAAGCCTCGAGTCACACATTTGTAAGCTACTTATAGAGTTCTAAGATATCTAAAATTAGCTCCAGGTTAAGTCATTTTACTATTAACAAACTCTAATCAACAATTTTAGGTCTACACAGATAGTGACCAAGTTGGATGTAAAGACACTAAGAGATCCATATCTGGCTTTGGAATATTTCTTAGAGATTTTCTAATAAGCTGGAAGTCTAAGAAGTAATCCATTGTAGCTCATAGCTCCACAGAAGCAAAATACCGTGCAATGGCTTTAACCTGTTGTGAGGTACTATGGCTTATCTATCAATTGCATAATTTTGGCATTAGTCACAAAGATTCAGTAGTTATGCACTGTGATAATCAATTAGCCATGTATGTATGCAAAAATCCTACTCTTCATAAAATGACTAAGTATATTGAGATTGATTGTTATTTGTATAAGACAAAGTACTAAATGGAACTATCAATCCACAACATATTGGTATTAAGGAACAAGTTGCAGATTTGTTCACAAACGCACTGCATCCATCTCAATTTCAATTTTTAAAGAGCAAGTGGAGCATAAAAGATATCCATGCACCACTTGAGAGGGTAATAGAGATATAGTATTTTATATATAATTTGTATTCTAATGTTTTTCTTTATATTGTTAATGTACATAATATTACCTTGTTGACTTGTAAAGTAGCAACTTGACACTACATATAAAAACTAGGGTACATACAAAATTTTCAATATAATGTGAATACTATACAAAAAACGATTCGACTTTTCCCTTTTAGATATTTTTTCCATTCTTCAGCTTCTTTCACAATTATAAATTTTTTTAATAAAATATCAAATAATAATTTTAACATATAATTTATAATCTATAACATATATAATTTGAAGATCCAAAACTGGCTCTATATTGAGCCACGTTTTTGTTTTCTTAGGTAGACATGTGGATAGTTAGGAAAATATAAAAAAAGTTAACTTTTGACTTTTTAAAGTTTGGACATTTTAACACGTTTCTTCATTGCCTGCATATCTATCTATAACATAATTAAAAGAAAGCCCCAAAGTGGCTTCCTCATTAACCCACGTGTCGTCTCAGACAATGCCCACGTTTTCAATCTCTAAACCTGTGAGTAAGTCAAACTTTGCAAAAGAGTTAGTCAATTCAATGGGGTTCCAAGTTTACCCAACCAAAGAGGCAATTAAATTAAAGCAACATTAAAAAACAAAAATCTTTACCCTCTCTTAGTCCAACCAACCCATTTTCATCCAAGTCCTTGGTGTTGTGTTAGATGCTTTTCATGCTCTAATGGGGTCCCCAAGTTTTGGCACGTCAAGGTTGGAAGAGCGAAGTTGGTGTTGTAATGTGTTTGGTTTCTCGAGCCCCGTATTTTTTTAGACGAGACACGTGTGTGGTCTTAATGGAATGATGTGCTTAACTTGCTTTTCATGCTTCTGTTTCATGTCTGACTTAATTTTCGAGTTTGGGTGGGGAATTTTTCTTTATTTATTTTGGTTACTCCAGAACCACATTTTCTTTTGTCTCGAGTTTGCGTCCTTCATTTTTTAGTTTGTATGCTTTGTTGTTGGTGATTTCTCTCTTTAAGTTTGACTGGTTTGCATTCCTGTTTCCTGTGCTTTATGTCTTTCTCTGCTTTGATTTTGCGTTTTTCTTCTCTAGGGTTTTCCTTTCATTTTTGACTACTATCTATCTTTTCCTAGTTTTGTCTTGTCCTTTTTTTTTCCGGCTTTCATTGTTCTTTCTTGATTCCATTATATATATAAAAATTTTTTTGATTACTCCCATTTCAGTTTGGGTATTTTTAAAAAATAATTATTCCTCCATTCCATTATTTATTTGTATAGCTGTGTTTTTGTGTTATAGTGATAGCCATATCTCTTAGTTGTGGTGGATGAATGAGCCTTTTGATGAATTTTTTTTGAGCACTTTCAACTTTAATCTGTGGAGAATAAACTCTTATAGTTTTGCATTGGTTGTTTATTGATGCGGTCATGAACGTCAGAACGTTGAATATGAATTACTGAACAGTTTAAGTAGATGTTAATTATTTATTTTATTTATATTTATTACAAGTAATTCCAGTTGGATTAGTCCCTTGGAGATCTATCTTTCTTATGGAGATATTGATTTGACAGCCTTTGTGGCCGAAACTTTGAGGAGGCTCTGGCCAATGATGCATGTTCTGTCCTTCAAAGAGAAGATCATAACAAAGCTGCAGAGTTTGTGGTCAAGGATGTCCAATTAATTCAGGCAAAGATTTTTAACTTCAACTTATATGTTTCTATATATCTTTGCTTAGTCAATTTATTTGTTTGCTGCTTGACTAAGTGACAAACCTATTTACATTTGTTTTAGTCATCCCTTATTTTTTTTTTTGACATTTACATTTATCAGTATTTTGAATTTGATGTTCTTAATGATTTCTTACTGATGGGCAAAGATTGGCGAAGCATCAAAGGAAACAGTTTAGTGCGAAGTAAGAGCACCCAAAAAGAATTGCAAGTCAAGGTGATTAAAATATTTCTTTTTAATCTTTATCCCACTTCTTTTCATTATAAGTTTCTATTAACTATCAAGTTACGTGTCCGAAGACAAGGATTGTCACAATCTATGGTAATATTTTTTATGATCACATGTTTCTGTTTTCGTTGGTTTTATTTATCATCAAGTTTGGACTTTTTCTACATAACAATTGCTTTTTCTCTATTTCTTTCCTTTCTATTATTTTGGCTTGCCTTATCTGATTCTAATTTTTAATTTGTTTGGTTCCTTATTTGTTGCTCATTTATAATCATTTTGTTATTTTATGAGCTTTTATTTGCGTTCATTGAGGTTTTATATTATAATTCATGGATTATTGGTTCTCAAAAAGATCTATACAACATCTTAATTTAATAAATATCATGTGCAAACCTCTCTTTAGTTTCTCCTTCTTTCTGCCATTGATATTTTTTTCTTCTCTCACATGCGCAGGTTGTCACGACCCGAAATCTCCCATCGAGCTCGTGACAACCGCCGCGATGTCCCAATAGGCACTTATCCTTCGAGTACCCTATCGAGACCTCGCAAGGCTCTCGTACCAGTTTTTCATTTTTCCCGTGGTTAATAATTTCCAAGAAATATTTTTCAGAGAATAAAATTTATATTTTAGATTAAAACAGTCGAAATGCGTAATTAACCACTTAGGGGCATTTTCGTCTTTTGTTTTGTTTTATAATTTTGAAATTCATAAAAAACGTAGTATACATGTAGATTGTGCAAAATTCGCAATCAAAAATAAATTTTTTGATGTCTAAAACCCTTATAAAAATAAATTTTCATATAATAAGATAAAATAATAATATTTAATAAAATATTACATTTTATTGTAGATTAATATCTTTAGAAATATCAAAATCCAGTTTTCTGGACGTAAAAGTAGAATAAATTTATACATACTAACATGTAAATAACTAAAATATATAAATCAGTTTACAATGACACGTGGGCCCTATTATGTACAACTATGTACCTTTGTATGCTAAGGACGCGGTTTCAATCAAGCCACTATATGCACTCCGAGTGCTTACCAGTGATCTCGAGCCTAAAATGGGGGAGAGAGAGTGGTGAGTTTTGCAACCCAGTGAGTTAGATAATTACCATCTACGACATCTAAAGTCGAATAAATGGAGACAAGTGCAAATATTGAGTAATAACACATTTCATAGCACATACTTGAATTCTATTCAAACAATTTATTTCAATTTCATGAATTATCATCAAAATTATCAAAATCATCAAAATCATTAAGGCTTATGGTTTTCTTTAAAACCAAGCTTATGCCAAAATCCTTACTCGGTGATGCCTTGGCCCGAGGCACCCTAACCGAGTCCGCCAAGGCTGTTATGTCACGACCCGGAACCACCCTCGAGTCCATGACAACCGTCGCGATGTCCCAATAGGCACTCATCTCCCGAGTACCCTATCGAGACCTCGCAAGGCTCTCGTATCAGTTTCTCACATCCCATGTGATTGACCATTACAAAAATCATGTTTTAAAACAATACGGATTATTTTTCCGTTTAAAAACAATAAAATTTTAATTTCTACCTCACAGGGGCGTTTTCGTCATTTTCGTTAAAAATTTCGAGACAGGTTAAAAATGTAATAATTAAGTGGAAAACACATATTTTATACTTAGAAATAGGTTTTGATATCTAAAACATTCATTTAAAAGCAAATTGTTGACAACTAGTACTATTCAAAAATAATAAATAAAAATATTTCATTTTCTCATAATATAAATGTTTTTTTTTATAGAAATATTCGTAAATAATTTTCCGCACATGAAAGTAAAGTAAAATTGTATGAATAGAAATACAAATAACCAAAATATAAGATTTGATCTACAATGACACGTGGGCCCCAACTGACCAAGAGTATGTAAGACTATGAACTCTTACTTTCTATAATGCAGCTCCGAGCTTAGTTCTCGTCCTACTCGACTATCTACAAACTGTCCTGAGCCTGAATATGTATAGGAAGAAGGGTGAGATTTTATAATCCCAGTGAGTAAAAATATATCATCTAAGGTATCTAAAGCCGAGTAAATGGAGACAATAAAATACTATATCCCAATATGCATTTCATAACTTGGAAATTTATTCCATCCCATGAAAACAATTATAATTCAATTAAAATGATTTTTAAGGCTTATGTTTCTCATAAAATTTGGCTTATGCCAAAACTCATCCTCGGGGATACTTGATCGTCATCAAAGCATCCACTCGAGTCCGCCAAGGCTGTTAAAACGACTTATTCATATAAACAGCCATCCCTTGGCGTTGGCTGAATCTCACTTTCACGTGGTGGTAAAGCGTGAAGTGGACTCAAACCCCTCCACAGGAGTTACCCTACGCGCCTCTCCCACAGAGGTAAAACAAATCAGTCGGGTTTACCGTGCCCCTCAAATAGGTTGGTCCACGGAAACCCGCCACTGCAGTGTAGGTCAGCCCCACCATAATCATAAAATAGTTTAACAGCATAACAAGGCAATTATTTATAATAACTAATTTGCACGGTAAACCACAATTCGTGTAATTTCAATATAATAAACTAGCAAAGCATGCTCACACTATCATAAGCCATTTGAATTAAAAATACAATTCATACTTAACAAGCACAGTCTCCAAGTACTCTATTTAAAAAAATAACATTCATCATTAATTTCAAACAATTTATAAAACTATTTTATAAAAACACATTTATTTATAAAACACGAAATTTATCCTTTTTAAATCCATTTTTCCATAGAATTTATAAATTTTCATAAAAACTACCTTAGATAAATTAAATGATAATAAGTTTACTCACAGTATTAGGAGTAAAAATACTCCTATTCTCGGTCTGCAAGCACAATCTTTTACCCGTATCTAATGGCTCACCACCTATCCACCGTACATGACACAAAATTTAATAATTTGTGTCAAACCATTATAAATTAATTCAGGCTCATATCTATATGTATACATGAGAATGAGTACGAAATGTCTGGACAATCGCATAATTGCAGTGTCCGACCCAACTTGCTTATTCACAGTCTAAATTACTAAAACCTCCAATTCAACTTCGATTCAATCCATTTCACTTTCAATACTCCAATTATTTAAAATACTAATGTCACTTAATCCACTCACCATAATTCATTATCTCTAAATCCATTTCACTTGAGATGAAATTGTTTCATCATCAATACACTAACTATAAAATTCGGCTATGGTGGGCAATAACCATAAAATTTTTCCTATTAAATTTTCCCACCATAAATCATCATTTCTTTAACTAATTTTCTTGAAACAAATCAAATCCACCATCACCACTCAACCTACAATATTCAGCCATATAGGGTACCAAAGGTTTGGTGATTTTTCTTCACTTGATTTCATGCCACACAACATTAACTACCTAAAAACACTAACATACTTTAAATTCAAACCATTTCCATAAACTTTCTCTCTCTAAACCCATTTGGTCATCATCAAACCCAACATGAAATCAAGTAATTTATCCATGGAAATGAAAGAATAAAGTATGGGTATGATAGATTTCAAGTAAAAATTAAGAAATCATACCTTATCTAGCTTGAATGCTTGATTTTTCACTAATTTCCTTTGATTTCTTCACCAAGGGTTTCTAGTTTTCTTTATTTCTTGGCTTTGTTCATGCTGGACCGATTATGGGAGAGAAGATGAAGATTTAAGGGCTGATTTTTATGGAAAAATGATAAAATAATAATGGGTGCCACATGTCATTACCTTACTTGCCCATTTTTCTTTTTTCTACTTTAATAATCACTTTTATTCTCCACCACTTGATTTGTCACAAGTCAAAATGTTGATAAGGGATAACCATAGCTGGAAAAGTGTCCTGGTGGTGGAAAATTACGGTTTTACCCCCGGGATGGCAAAATTACGATTTTGCCCCTATACTCCAAAAATACTGAAATTACAATTCCTTTTCACTTTTCAACCTTAAATTGTACCCCAAATGATAAATCTTAATCAAAGACTTCCTTCTACACTCAAATTTTAAGTCTTAAGCGGCCAAATTACCATTTTACCCTTAAAGTGGTAAAATTACCGTTTTACCCCCGGTGTCCCAAAAATTACCGGAATCAATATTCTTCATCTCTTAAACTTCAATTATGTTCTAAATAATCTAAATAATTAATCTTGATCATTTGAAATCAAAATATTTATTAAAAATCTCCATTTTGTCCTGAAATTGAAAAATGACCGTTTTATCCCTAATCGGTCAATTTCCCTGATTGACTCCAAATCGGACCTTGAACTCCGAATTGCCATTCTGAGTAGATTTTGGGGTTTCAGAATTCTCAAATTCCTTTTAAATTTTCCGTTTGAACTAACTCGAAGTATAAATCAACTTCGTAGCACTTCTAAGGGCAATACCGTCTTTTTATCGATTTTCTCGAGCTTCCTCAATATACAAACATTCTATCGAGTATGTGAATGACATCGTAATTACTTTATAGAGCAGGGTTTGACAACACTACCCCCTTTAAAATAAAATTTTATCCTCAAAATTTCACTTATCGAACTCCAAGAAAATATGGGGGTGTTATCTTCAATTATTTCACATACTTCATATTTACCTTGACTTGGCTATTGCATTTTGTGCAATACCACAATTCCTAAGAGTCATTTTTTTTCCCCAATTATCTTTCAGTATTTAACATATCTTATATCCTTTCTTCATTCTAATATTGAGTTGTTGCCTAAGACTTGGACTTATTTGAATTATGTATACCCCAAGCATTTTTTTTTCCAATTTCCACAATATATATATATATATATTAAGAAACTTCCATTGCAATTTTCCATATAAAGTCACTTACTATATTATTCTTAAAATCCTTATTTACACTCTTGTTATTCGATATTTATATCTCTTATCACTATCTCATACTTTCGTCTATCCTTTCACTCACTTTCTCCAGGTTGGACTCGTGCTTTATCTTCCATTACAGCAAAAACCCTTGTTGAAGAACGAGTCTGTGGTCTAGTTGGCGGATATGCAGGGGTGTTACTTCCCACATTAGACTGTGCAGCTACTCCCTGCCTCGGGTGTACTCCAGAGGAATCTCTCCTCTGCATATCTGTATAAGCTGGTGGAGGTGGAGCAGCTACAGTAGCCTGTCCTGACTGTGGGCAATTACTTCTGATGTGACCCGGCTGACCACAGCGATAACATCGTACGGGCTCCTTACACGATCCGACATGATATTTTCGACAATTCCAGCATCTATCGGAATCTTCGAAACTTTTCCCGGAAATAGTCATCAAAGACTTACTAAATCTCGAAGGTTTCTGCTGTGTCTGTGAAAATGAAGGTCGAGAAGATGTTACTGGGGCAGAAGTAGTGCTTCCTGAAACAAATGACTCTTTGCCCCTTTTTAATGGCTGACTAGAGAACACGCTCGGATTTCTCCTCTTTGCCAACTCAGCTCGCATTCTCCTATTTTCGTTTGCGAGCTTCTCGGCCCTTAGAGCCATCTGTACTACTTCCTTATGGGGCTCCCTACCAATCACGGTCATCCGTTCCCTGATCTCATTACGGAGCCCTTCTTCAAAATAACTTGCCTGGTCTTGCTCCGATTTGACCAAATCAGGCACGTATAACATTAGCTCGTTAAAACGAGCTTCGTATTCCTCTACTGACAAATTTCCTTGTTTCAAGCTCAAAAATTCTATTCTCTTTTCTTTCTGGTGAAAATAGGTGAAATACTGGCTGTCAAATTCCCTTAGAAAATCTACCCAGGTCAGTGGAGTGGTGGAACGGGACTTTACAGAATTCCACCATGTACGAGCTCTTTTCTCCAATAACCGTGTGGCCACCATCAATTTCATGTCGTCATCCAATCTCATGTCAGATAAAGTCTCCGACACCTGGTTAATCCAGTCCTTGGCCACAGTCGCATCTAACTCACCCGTGAAAGATACGCAGCCAAGCTGCCTAGCCTCCTTTAGTTTCTTAGAGATAGACACATCTTGTACTGAGGGTACTGAAGGAGTAACCGGTGGCACTATCGGTGGAACCTGACCAGTCTGAGCCTGACCAGCCATAGCAGCAAAGAAAGCTGCCATCACCTGAACTGCCTCGGGAGGCATGGCAGGAATGCTAGTAGGTGGTGGAGGAGATGGAGGAACGTCAGTCTGTTCAGCAGTAGATGCTGCCCGACAAGGAGACGCAGCCGATTCCTCTCCTATAGGATCTGGCCGACTTTGCCTAGGACGACCTCCTCCCCTCCCAGCTGACCTAGTGAAGGTTATACGTTCACGTCTAGGGGGCATGATGATCTATAAAAGAAAACAAAACAAATCTAAGCAACCTCAGACTCTTTATGCAAACCTATACATTCTAATTGATCTAGCTTAACTCGGGGCCACGCAATGTCAATGTGGATTCTAAAAACAACTTTTAAAAATAAAAAACTTTAAAACCAAAAGCTTTATTACCCAGAACTTTATAACCGAAAGCTCTGATACCACAAGAATTGTCACGACCCGGAACTACCCTCGAGTCCATGACAACCGCCGCGATGTCCCAATAGGCACTCATCTCCCGAGTACCCTATCGAGACCTCGCAAGGCTCTCGTATCAGTTTCTCACATCCCCTGTGATTGACCATTACAAAAATCATGTTTTAAAACAATACGGATTATTTTTCCGTCTAAAAACAATAAAATTTTAATTTCTACCTCACAGGGGCGTTTTCGTCATTTTCGTTAAAAATTTCGAGACAGGTTAAAAATGTAATAATTAAGTGGAAAACACATATTTTATACTTAGAAATAGGTTTTGATATCTAAAACATTCATTTAAAAGCAAATTGTTGACAACTAGTACTATTCAAAAATAATAAATAAAAATATTTCATTTTCTCATAATATAAATGTTTTTTTTTATAGAAATATTCGTAAATAATTTTTCGCACATGAAAGTAAAGTAAAATTGTATGAATAGAAATACAAATAACCAAAATATAAGATTTGATCTACAATGACACGTGGGCCCCAACTGACCAAGAGTATGTAAGACTATGAACTCTTACTTTCTATAATGCAGCTCCGAGCTTAGTTCTCGTCCTACTCGACTATCTACAAACTGTCCTGAGCCTGAATATGTATAGGAAGAAGGGTGAGATTTTATAATCCCAGTGAGTAAAAATATATCATCTAAGGTATCTAAAGCCGAGTAAATGGAGACAATAAAATACTATATCCCAATATGCATTTCATAACTTGGAAATTTATTCCATCCCATGAAAACAATTATAATTCAATTAAAATGATTTTTAAGGCTTATGTTTCTCATAAAATTTGGCTCATGCCAAAACTCATCCTCGGGGATACTTGATCGTCATCAAAGCATCCACTCGAGTCCGCCAAGGCTGTTAAAACGACTTATTCATATAAACAGCCATCCCTTGGCGTTGGCTGAATCTCACTTTCACGTGGTGGTAAAGCGTGAAGTGGACTCAAACCCCTCCACAGGAGTTACCCTACGCGCCTCTCCCACAGAGGTAAAACAAATCAGCCGGATTTATCGTGCCCCTCAAATAGGTTGGTCCACGGAAACCCGCCACTGCAGTGTAGGTCAGCCCCACCATAATCATAAAATAGTTTAATAGCATAACAAGGCAATTATTTATAATAACTAATTTGCACGGTAAACCACAATTCGTGTAATTTCAATATAATAAACCAGCCAAGTATGCTCACACTATCATAAGCCATTTGAATTAAAAATACAATTCATACTTAACAAGCACAGTCTCCAAGTACTCTATTTAAAAAAATAACATTCATCATTAATTTCAAACAATTTATAAAACTATTTTATAAAAACACATTTATTTATAAAACACGAAATTTATCCTTTTTAAATCCATTTTTCCATAGAATTTATAAATTTTCATAAAAACTACCTTAGATAAATTAAATGATAATAAGTTTACTCACAGTATTAGGAGTAGAAATACTCCTATTCTCGGTCTGCAAGCACAATCTTTTACCCGTATCTAATGGCTCACCACCTATCCACCGTACATGACACAAAATTTAATAATTTGTGTCAAACCATTATAAATTAATTCAGGCTCATATCTATATGTATACATGAGAATGAGTACGAAATGTCTGGACAATCGCATAATTGCAGTGTCCGACCCAACTTGCTTATTCACAGTCTAAATTACTAAAACCTCCAATTCAACTCCGATTCAATCCATTTCACTTTCAATACTCCAATTATTTAAAATACTAATGTCACTTAATCCACTCACCATAATTCATTATCTCTAAATCCATTTCACTTGAGATGAAATTGTTTCATCATCAATACACTAACTATAAAATTCGGCTATGGTGGGCAATAACCATAAAATTTTTCCTATTAAATTTTCCCACCATAAATCATCATTTCCTTAACTAATTTTCTTGAAACAAATCAAATCCACCATCACCACTCAACCTACAATATTCAGCCATATAGGGTACCAAAGGTTTGGTGATTTTTCTTCACTTGATTTCATGCCACACAACATTAACTACCTAAAAACACTAACATACTTTAAATTCAAACCATTTCCATAAACTTTCTCTCTCTAAACCCATTTGGTCATCATCAAACCCAACATGAAATCAAGTAATTTATCCATGGAAATGAAAGAATAAAGTATGGGTATGATAGATTTCAAGTAAAAATTAAGAAATCATACCTTATCTAGCTTGAATGCTTGATTTTTCACTAATTTCCTTTGATTTCTTCACCAAGGGTTTCTAGTTTTCTTTATTTCTTGGCTTTGTTCATGCTGGACCGATTATGGGAGAGAAGATGAAGATTTAAGGGCTGATTTTTATGAAAAAATGATAAAATAATAATGGGTGCCACATGTCATTACCTTACTTGCCCATTTTTCTTTTTTCTACTTTAATAATCACTTTTATTCTCCACCACTTGATTTGTCACAAGTCAAAATGTTGATAAGGGATAACCATAGCTGGACAAGTGTCCTGGTGGTGGAAAATTACGGTTTTACCCCCGGGATGGCAAAATTACGATTTTGCCCTTATACTCCAAAAATACTGAAATTACAATTCCTTTTCACTTTTCAACCTTAAATTGTACCCCAAATGATAAATCTTAATCAAAGACTTCCTTCTACACTCAAATTTTAAGTCTTAAGCGGCCAAATTACCATTTTACCCTTAGAGTGGCAAAATTACCGTTTTACCCCCGGTGTCCCAAAAATTACCGGAATCAATATTCTTCATCTCTTAAACTTCAATTATGTTCTAAATAATCTAAATAATTAATCTTGATCATTTGAAATCAAAATATTTATTAAAAATCTCCATTTTGTCCTGAAATTGAAAAATGACCGTTTTATCCCTAATCGGTCAATTTCCCTGATTGACTCCAAATCGGACCTTGAACTCCGAATTGCCATTCTGAGTAGATTTTGGGGTTTCAGAATTCTCAAATTCCTTTTAAATTTTCCGTTTGAACTAACTCGAAGTATAAATCAACTTCGTAGCACTTCTAAGGGCAATACCGTCTTTTTATCGATTTTCTCGAGCTTCCTCAATATACAAACATTCTATCGAGTATGTGAATGACATCGTAATTACTTTATAGAGCAGGGTTTGACATGTTATAAATATATTTCATTTAGAAATACAGCCGTTCCTTGGCGTTGACAGAATTCATCTTCACGTGGTGGTTTAACGTGAAGTAAATTTTAACATTATCTCGGGAGTTACTCTACGCGCCTCTCCAACTGAGATAACAATTAATCAGGTTTACCGTGCCCCTCCTAAAGGCATCCACTGCAACCTTCACTACAGTGTTTTATTACTCGTAATTCACCAATTTCATATATAAAATTTTTCGAGTAACATAGCATGGCAAATTTTCATTTCAATCCGGTATATCCAGACCACCAATAATTCATATATATTTTTCATAGAAACATTAAAATCATGCCATCATGCTACTATAATATCATAAGCCTCAAGTTCAATTTGTTGCATAAATAGCACAATTCAACAGTTAGGTCTTCATGTACTCAATTTTTATAAAATCGACATTTAATTTCAAAAACAGTATTTTATCGAAATATATTTTAAATTGAAAATCATAATATTGTATACTTTCGAATTCATCATGCTTTAAAAAAGCATAAATTCATAATTAAACCCTCTCAATATTACAGACGATAATTAATCCACTCACCTCGTTAGGAGTGCATGATACTTTTGTTTTCAATTTCCACTACACCGTATTTTTCTCGTGTCCAGGAGCCCACCACCTATACACGATTCACGACACAAAATTCCATTATTTGTGTCCAATCATTATAATTTATTTCAGGCTCTACATGCTTGGAAATTGGGTAAAAATGGTTCGAACAGTCGTTAAATTGCGATGTCCGACTGACTCGCCTACACGCGTCTAAATTGCTAAAATCCTCAATTAAATTTCGATTTGACCCATTTCAGTTTCTAATAATTCAATTATATCCATAATGTTCAATTACAGTGAGTATGGGTCAATGTATCAGTCTTAGACTGAAAATTACGATTTTACCCTTAGTGGGTAAAAATTTTGATTTTCGTTCTAAAAATTCCCATAATTTTCCAATATCCATAATTCATTATAATTCATCAAAATGCCTCAAATAAACATCAAAATCAGCAGCAATTTTCTCTCTCTAAAATTTGGCATACATGGGTTTCAAGAGAAAAATCTATTTTTCTTGCTTGTTTTTGCTATTTTTCATTTCTACACATTACCAAACTAACCAAAAACACTTTCTAGCTAATTATCTAACTAGATTCAAGCTCAATTCTCTCTCCTCCATGTTTAGCCAGCATAGGGTGGTCATACCCACATGTCAATTTTGCATGAAAAATGAAAAACAAAGATTGGGTAATGAAGAATACAAAGAAAATTCAAGGATTTTACCTTTTTCTAACTTGATTTCTTGTTTTTTCTTGATTTCTTTGAAATTTCAGCCTATGGTTCTTGGTGTTCTTTCCCCCCTTTATCTCCTTGCTTGGCCGACCCTCACCTTGTTCTTGGCTGAAAATTTGGCCTTTTTAAAGGCTAAATAAAATAATATTACTTTATTCATTTTCTTGAATATTTTATTAGTTTGTTGTTTTCTAGCCATCCAATTAATTTCCATTCTCCAACATATATTTGTCTCACTTATCCACAGTTTAGATAAAATTTCTAGACTTATCCAAGGTCTTGGTGGAATAAATTTTTACAATTTACACTTTTGCCCCTATAAAAGTCAAAAATTACATTTTTACCCCAAAAATTAAAAAATTACCAAAAGACATATTTTTCACTCCTCAAACTCAGACCATACTCCAATTTATCAAATTTGATCTAAATTCTCTAATAAAATTAAATTTGGTCTTCCGGTGGTAAAATTACCATTTTACCCCTATACTTCAAAAAGTATTGGAATTTCATTATTTTCACTTTTCAACATCAAACTACACTTAAATTGATCAATCTTAATCAAATGGGCCCAAAATATTTTCTAAGTATTCCCGTTTTGTCCTCTAGTGGCAAAATTATCATTTTGTCCATGTGCTCCAAAACTATCGAAAAATTAAATTTACCACTATCAAACTTCATTTTATGCTTCAATAATCATATTATACTTCAAATGATTAATCTTGGTCGAATGTGACCAAGATCTTTTAGAGAAATCTCCA
This sequence comes from Theobroma grandiflorum, assembly GCA_036013995.1. Classification (NCBI taxonomy): domain Eukaryota; kingdom Viridiplantae; phylum Streptophyta; class Magnoliopsida; order Malvales; family Malvaceae; genus Theobroma; species Theobroma grandiflorum. The sequence goes on along the minus strand of CP142132.1, from coordinate 11,237,691 downwards.
TTTTGTCCTTAAATGACAAAATGATCGTTTTATCCCTGATCGGTCAATTTTCTCGATTAACTCCAAATTGGACCTTAAACTTTGAATCACTGTTTTAAGTAATCCATGGACTGTGAAATCCTCAATTTCACTCTTGAAATCTTTGTTTGAACTTGTTCGAGGTTTAATCGGCTCAATGGTATTACTAGGGGCAATATAGTCATTTAACTAGTTTTCTTGGGCAATTCAATGGTCAAACATGCTATCCAATGCATGTGAATGACATGTCACAGATAATTTAGGGTTAGGTGTTACACAAGTCAAACCAAATAGCATAAAAGAATCACAAACCATTTATCAGTGTCTTGTTATCCTTATTATTCTCTTTAATATTACAATTATGTAATTATTTCTATAAATAATTTATAAAAAATTTATTCACAAGAGCACATGAAAGTTACAAAACTGAATCTAATATGGAGTTGCTTGGTATTTCTTAACTAATGTCTTTCCTACATCCTTATGTTTCTTTTTGATCTTTGTGTTTGAGCACACAAATTTTGTTTTGTTTTTCACCTTCTTTTTTTGTAACTTATTTAGATATTTATTTTATTTTGTCTGAATTTGTTGCTTTTTTATGAAAAATAGGTCACTCTATTCTTAATTAAGTTAATAAATAACAGTAATATTGGGAATATGTTGATCAAATCATTATTTAATAGAAACTACTTAAGTTACAAAATTACTTTAGTAGGTTTTATAGTAACGAAACAATATTATTTTAATTTATAACAGTACATATTTTATTTTAATTTTTTCATAAGCATTAACTTTTAGAAAGTTGGTTGAAAATAAGTACATAAATTTGTGAACAACAGCATAACAATCATTCACTTTGTGGTCAGCGTTACAACGGCTTATGTGTATAGATAATTTTACAAACACATCTTTTCCAACTAAAAATTGTAACTCAAAAGGTTTTCCATCCAACAAAATAAATACTCTTTTAGTTCACCGCCACGCAACGCGGGGGTTTAATTCTAGATATGACTTAATACTGAGGCTTGCAGACTTGACCACATGGAAGGCAGAGAGAGTGAAAGAGAAAAGATATTCAAGCAAAGAGTTACCACGTGGAGAACAGATAAAGATGTTGAAGCAAACAGAGGAAGCACAAAGAGGCCCGTGTGCTGCACACGGGTCATATTCTAGTCTATAACATACTTAAAAGGAAGCCCCAATGAGGCTTCCAGAGTTAACCAAATAGAGGGCAGAGAGAGTGAAAGTGAAAAGATGTTGAAGTAAAGAGAGAGAAAGAGAGGGGTGCAAAGAAGTTAGAGTTAACCACGTGGACGACAGATAGAGAGAAAGAGAAAAGATGTTGAAGCAAAGAGATGGGACACAAAGAGGCCCGTGTGTTGCACACGGGTCATACTCTAGTCTATAACTATAGGTTAAAGGAAGCCCCAAAAGGTTTCTCATAAGTCGACAAGTGGTGTCTTTAAAGTTAGACATGTGACTCTCTTAAAATGATTTTCAAGATTATGATCAGCATTACACCTGGCTATTTGAAAAGTATTTTGGTAGTTTGCTTTGTTGGCCATTTGAAGAAGGCTTTCAGTAGTTAGGTTTGCCTTTGTCATGGACTTAATTTGGGGGGCTCGTCTGCCTATGTCATTTTACTCTTGCCAATTGCTAGGGTTTTCCTTGCCAACTCATTTTTTTTTCTCCCTTATGTTTCTCCTGTTTATCTACAGTTATGTGATAATGTCTTATGCTCTTCTCTTCTACAATGATGTTAGAATTTTTTCTTTATGGAAATTTTGACCAACAACTTCGATTTGTACGATAGATCAACAAGGCTTGCTTGAATTTCATGCCATGTTCGGGTCTTTTGGTCCTATCTTCTCAATGTCAATCGTCACTCTTCAACTATCCTTGCTAGACTCTTCAACTATCCTTACTCAGGCTATTTTGGGGTTCAAGAAGTTTATTGTGTTATTTTTGCTTTATCGGTTTCTTCTTCCTTCAATTTGTATTCTTCTCATTTTTTTTATTTATGCTTTTAAGTGTTCTTCTGTTGACTGCATCAGTTTCACGTTTTGAGGATTGACACCGTTTTTTGTCTTTTGGATGGTTTTAGATTTCTTATATTTCCTTTATTGCTTGAGTTGCTTTGTTATTAGTTATAGCTATTATTTATTTTTTTTGTTTCTCTCAACCAGAGGATTCAAGGGGCTTTATTTGAATGAAATTTCTTTATTTTCTATGTTAAAATAGATTTTATTTGTTTATTGTTTTTTTTTTGTTCTTATTCTTTGAACAAAGCAGGCATTAAGCATGAAAGGATATATATTATTCATAGTTCAATTTAGTTATGTGATATACAAATTTAATTTAGGTAATGTAATTTACAATTTCAAACCTTTTATGCTACAAAAAATGAAAAAAAGAATCTTCTTTGATGGAAAATGCCTGTATGTGCAAAAAACAAGTCTTTTGATCTTATTCTTTTGATTTTATTTTTTTTTTTAAATTTATGATATAAAATCTTAAAAAAAAAGAAATTTTTTTATATAGAAAACTACAGCTTTACAAGTAAATATTGTTGTAGTTGTGAATGTATTGTTTTATTTATAGTTAAATTGAGATTAATTGATATAGATAACAAAAAAAGAAAAGATAAGTCTTTTTAGTGAAATTTAAATTGTTTCTTCCATTTGTTTTCTTGGAGACAAGATTCTGGAAGTCATGTAATTATAGAAATATTGTTTTATAAATGATGGCATTACATAAGTCATATTCTAAAAATTCCGATGTTAATACGTTGGGTTCCTAACATTTTGTCCTGCCTAGAATTTAAATAAGTAATTAATGAAATAAATGGTGCATATTATAATATACTTATTAGTTGTAGTCTAAGTAAATTTGATATTTCATTGCTTGGTCCAAGTATATAAGTTATAGTATTAAATCTTGAAATTTGAGATCAAGAATACACCATATTTGATCCTTCACTCTCCTATTTCTAGCAACGTCCTATTCATCTCCATTTTATAATTGATAAAGTAGACATGATTGATAGTAACCAAGCAGCCACTAGAATAATATTTTTATAGGGTTTTTTCCCATTTTTTTTGTTTGTATTTTGCTCTTTAGAATACATTTTGTTTATTTTCTTATTGTCTTATATTACTTATATTTACTTTGTAATTTCCTTTTTGTAGGGAACTTAGATCAAGTGATTGATTATTCGTGTGAGGTGGGCTCTGGTAGGCGAACAAATTGTGTTTGGATTTGATTATTTTACTTTACAAAGTAAGGCTGCTCAACTTTTAAAATTAATTCTTACCTTTTTTTTAAGATATTTCTTTTTGCTTACTTTTTTTTATATGTAAAATATCATTGTTCTTTTCATATGAAAATTCTTTTACATATTATTATGGAATGAGATAGAAACACATCATTTGTTTTTAACTTTATTTATGTCTACATTATTATTCTTATGATATTTTGATTTTTAAGCTTAAATTAGCTGCTTTATAGTGTTAAAAAATGTTTGTGTTTTTATAAAATTTCAAATGTTGAATTTATCTTTTTATAATATTCTGTATATATGAATAGCCTAACTTTGCTATTTTGAGTTGTTCACTAAGATGACATTTATATTGTTTGCTTTTATTGTTGTTCTGATTTAGTGTTCTGCTCAGAAATATAACATCTTGGATAAATTATATTCCTTATGTTTCTAAAATATGATTCCACATTTATTTTGTAGCTTACATTGTCAACTATTATCATTATTCCTTTTTTATGATTGCCATTCGTAACTTCAATAACTCTTCATACTATTTTCTTTACCATTCAACTATTATTTGAACAATTTTTTTTGCTCCTTACAATTTTTTCCCTGTATTTGCTTAAACCCACATATTTCTACCTTGATGTTACTGTGAAATGGCTTTTCTATATTTTTTTACAACCTGTTCGTTAATCTAAAGCCCAACATTTGTTAAAGCTACCAACGCATACTGTCAAGTATTTTCATCCACCTTTCTTTTAACTTTTAGCATATTATTTTGTTGTTTGTTCTTTTTATTTCTTGCATTGCTTCTTTTAAATAAATATTGCTTAATTATAGTTACTTTAATTTTTAGGATGAATTTCTCTTTATTTAAAATACGTTTTGCTTGATTTCTTATATATAGATCTTGCCTACACTATTGACTGTTTTCCCTTTCTAAATTCTGAGTTGAAATCTAATCATGGATAAACTCAATCAAGCAAAAGAAAATAGACATAAAAGATTGAAATTGATGAGAGCAAAAAAAAAAAAAAAAACCTAAGGTTAAAAATCCTATGAATTCCTTCACAATTATATCTGATAACAACACTCCGTTTTTCAAGCAAGGAGATCATTGTTCACTTCAATCGAACAACATAAATATTATGACGATTAAAAACTCTTAATCACCTGGTTATATCCAACAATATAATTGTGCATACAATGTTATTGGTGTGCCTATTAGCGGGCATGTCACAGTTCATTCAACTGTGAATTTTGAAGGCGAATTGCAAACAACTTTCGTTGAACCGATTACCACCAATATTGGTTTTGGTTCACCAAATGTTGTTTGTAACATAAGACAAGTCAACTTTACAACTTTGCCTAGAGCCAGTTCCAGTAATTATGTTGCAGGTGATGTTGGATCCTTGACTAATGATCTATCTTGGAATCATCAATATACTAATTTTCCATTTTCCCAAGCTGGATCAACCAATGTTTTCGATGGCAATATTATTAGTAGACTTTTTCTCCCACAAATTATAGATGATATATTATGTTTTATTTATTTATCATTTAATTAAATAACCAAAAATAAATACAACTAATATTGAATTAAGATTTTCTTTACATATATTTATGAAGGTTATATGGAAGATCATGCTTGGTACGAGGAAATATCTTATATTTCAAAAGAAAATATAAATCCAACTTTTTGTCTTTGCTGTCAAGAAGGTATAGTGCAAATGCCTGCTTTTAGACAAACGCTTACCTTTTTAGATGACTTACTTAATGATAATACAAATCATAGAGGAATAAAGTTCAAAGATAACATAAGGATGTATAATAGTATATTTCAATTTACTTCTTTAGGAGCCCAAATCGATATGTCAATCAATCATAGACCAAGACCTTACATATTCAAAATCAATGGTCAAATTCACCATAAGATTGGTTCTCTACTACCTATAACTGGCAACAAGCCCAAGTTTGCACAATTATACATATATGATACTGAAAATGAAATTACAAATAGATTGGAAATTTTTCGCAATGATAATAATGATAACACTGCTAATGAATCGATTGTTGAAGGTTTAATGAAAATGTTGGATGATAATAATCAAATTGTTAAAGTCTTTAGAATGGTTAGGGATAGATTAGCAATTACCAATTTTGCGCCCCTTCGACTAAGACTTATAGTATCTCGAAATGATTCACAACTCAACTATAGACCACCAACAATTTCTGAAATAGCAGCTCTAATAGTAGGTGATTTAGGACAATATGATGGCCATCGAGACATTATAGTCGATCATTATACTGAAGGTCTTAAACAAATAAATGAACTCCATCCTTCCTTTATGGCCATGCAATATCCTCTTCTTTTCCCTTATGGAGAAGATCGTTACACGCCTAATATAACTTATGTACATTCACCAGTAAGGAAAAAACCCAAAAGAAAACATGTCACAATGCGAGAATACTATTCATATATAATTCAATAACGAGCAACTAATAAAAATACATTATTAAGGGGTGGTAGGTTACTCCAACAATTTATAGTTGACGCATATGCAATTATAGAAGAAGAAAGGTTGCTATACATAAGAAATAATCAAAAAGCTTTAAGATCTAAATTGTATAAGGGTTTAAAAAATGCTTTTGCGAGAGGTGATAATAATGCAAACATTATTGGAAAACGTATAATATTACCTGCCAGCTTTACTGAGGGCCCTAGGTATTTATTACAAAACTACCAAGACTCCATAGCAATTTATAGACATTATGGTTGTTCTGATCTTTTTATCACGTTTACATGCAATACTAAATGAAAAGAAATTCATGCTGCGTTAAGCTTAATTCCAAATCAAAAACCAGAAGATAGGCTTGACATAACATCAAGAGTTTTCAAATTGAAACTTAGTTATTTAATGGAAGATTTGATGAAGAACAAACACTTTGGTCTAGTTACAGCTGGTAAGGCAATTTTATTTAATTTTTATTTGAAATTTTTAATTAACTAAAACAATTGGTAATAAATTTTTTGGTTCTAAAGTTTTCATACTTATCAATAATTCTTAATTTTGCATCATCCAGTTACTTATACCATTGAATTCCAAAAGCGAGGTTTACCACATGTGCATATCCTCCTTTGGCTCCATCGTGATCACAATACTCATCACCTGAAGATATTAATAGAATCATATCAGTTGAATTACCTAACAAGCATTTAGACCCTATTGCACACCAAGCTATTGTAGAATTCATGCTTCATGGAGCGTGTGGTGTTGCACGTCCAAATTCTCCATGTATGGTTAAGGGATACTGTTCAAAATACTACCTAAAAGACTTCCAAACAAGAACTATAATAAATGAAGATGGATTTCCATTATATTGAAAAAGAGACATTCCACACAATATAACAACCAAAAACAATATTGAATTAGATAATAGATATATTATACCTCATAATGTTAATCTGGCTGTCAAATATCAAGCACACATTTATGTTGAAATTTGTAGCCAATCTAAGGCTATAAAATACTTATTTAAGTATATCAATAAAAGACCTGACAGAGCTCGAGTTATCCTAGAAAACACACAGTCAAATAGCCATAATAACCTACAAAATAGAAATTTAGAAACACATGAAAATGAACAACAAAGACCTATTCAAATAGATGAAATTAAAACCTATCTTGACTGTAAATACTTATCAGCATATGAAGCATGTTGGAGGCTTTTCGCTTTTCCAATACACCATAGAAAGCCGACTACCCAAAGGTTAGTTATCCACTTACCAGAAGAACAAAATATTTATTTTCATGATGATGAGAGCATATCAATAGTGATTCATAGACCAAATATTAACAAAACTACCTTTACTGAATGGATGGTTTGCAACCAAATTGATGAATAATGGTAGGCACTTACTATATACTGATTTTCCCACAGAACATGTTTGGCACCAACAAGAATCTAAATGAAAAAAAAGAAAACAAGGAAAGTCTATAGGTAGAAAAAATTATGTTCACCCAACATCAGGAAAATTATATTATTTACGTATATTATTAAATGTAGTTAAAGGGGCTACTAACTTTCAACATATTAGGACAATTGATGGAATTACTTACCAAACTTACCAAGAAACATGTCAAGTATTAAGATTGTTAGGAAATGACCAAGAATGGAATAATGCATTACTTCAAGCCTTTCAATGGGCCTCTAGCCATCAATTAAGGCAATTATTCATAACAATTATAATGTTTTGTAAAGTAACTAATCCAATTACCTTTTGGGATAATAACTGGAGATTGTTTTCAGAAGATATTGAATATAGAATAAAATATGCTTTAGGAACCATGGATTACAGAATTCCAAAAAATGATTTGAAAAACTATGTTTTAGTTGCTTTGGAAGACCTCTTCAATAAGAATTGTAGTTTCTTATCTGAATTTAGACTGCCTATGCCGAATCAAAGAAGTATTATTTATGATCAAGATAGACTCATACATGAAGAAATGAATTACAACTTATTTGAACTACAACAATTGCACCTTAAATTAATTACAAACTTGAATCTTGAACAAAAACAAATTTATCATGTTGTTAACCAATCAATTGATAATAATGAAGGCCAAATGATTTTTGTGTATGGACATGGAGGTACAGGGAAAACTTATTTATGGAATACAATCATATCAGGCATAAGATCAAGAGGCAAAATTGTTTTAGCAGTTGCCTCCTCTAGTATTGCTTCTTTGTTATTACTTAGAGGTCGAACTGCTCATTCAAGATTTAAAATACCTCTTGACATCAATGAATACTCAACATATCAAATAAAAAAAGGAACACAACTAGCAAGGTTAATTCAAGCATGTAGTTTGGTAGTATGGGATGAAGCACCTATGGTCCACAAATATTGTTTTGAAGTTTCAGATAAAACTTTAATAGATATACGTAGTGATAATTGTAACAATATCATTGACAAACTTTTTGGAGGGAAAACCATTTTATTAGGAGGAGATTTTAGGCAAATATTGCCTATTGTAGAATTTGGCAATAAAGTAGACATCATCAATACTACAATAAATCAATCAACAATATGGTTGAATGTCAAGTTTTTACACTCAAAACTAACATGAGATTATTAAGACCAGACTTAACTGAAGAATCAAAAAAAGAAATTGAAACATTTGCACAATGGTTATAAGATATCGGTGATGGAAACTTAGGCTCATCAATAACAGAACAAAATGATGATGAGTATTATTTCATTCCATTACCAAATGACATATTAATACCTCTAATTAATGACCCAATTAAAGATATCATGTTTGCAGTTTATGATGGATTTGAAAAATACTATGTGGATGCTGAATCCCTTAAGGCAAAAGCTATAGTCACACCTTATAATGAAACAGTTGACTCTATAAATACACATGCACTTGGTTTGATACCAGGAAACCCAAAAATGTATTTTAGCTATGACTCAATATCCCAAACAACAGATCAAATATCAGATCATCAATTATTATACACAACTGAATTCCTAAACTCATTAACATTCCCTGGTTTACCAGATCATGCCTTGCATTTAAAAGTAGGTGTTGTTGTCATGTTATTAAGAAATATAAACCAAAGTTCAGGACTGTGCAATGGAACAAGGCTCATTATCACACAATTAGCCCTTAATATCATTGAAGGAAAAATCATTTCTACCCCTGAAACAAATAGTAAATGTTTCATACCATGAATACTTTTAACAACAAAACATCGTAAATGGCCATTTGTCATCACAAGAAAATAATTTCCCATTAAGTTATCTTATGGCATGACTATCAATAAAAGTCAAGAACAAACACTTGACAAAATAGGTATATTCCTACCTAAACCTGTATTCACGCATGGTCAATTATACGTTGCTCTCTCAAGAAAACATCTCAAAATGGATTGCGAATTTTAGTGACAGATCAAAATGGCTTGGCTACCACTTATACCAAAAACATCGTTTTCCAAGAAATACTTCATAATTTGATTTAAGGTTTGTCTCAACACTTATCTACAATCAAATATTCGTTTATTTTTTCAAATGTTTTATTTAAATTTAATATACAACACTTACTCTCAACATTAAATTCTATTATATGTTGTCTTTTCTTTTTAATGCTTATCACATGCTCATCTTCCAAACCAGCTAATATTGCTTATTTTTGAATGCAAGTTAGCAATGTCAAACTTGTTTCTGTGCAATTTACGCCTTTTTCAACAAGCTATTTCAGTCAAGGTGAGGATAATGCGTATATGGGAGTCCATTGACCCTTCTCGACCAGACACACTGCTTAGCCTTGATTTTCTAGCTACTGATGCTCAAGTACATCGATTTTATTGCTCACACATAAAATCAACCATTGAAAAATATATTAATAGTTATAATACTTATCACATATATGTACAAATTAACTTAAATAGTTTGTTGCCAATCTTGCTTATGTCAATATTATTATGGTTATGATATATTGATTTTTAATCTAAAATTCATTGCCTAACATTGTCAAAAAAATGTCTGTGTTTTTATGAAATTTAATATGCTCATTCTGTCTTTTGATAATATTGTGTACATTAAACCATTTCACTCTGTACGTAATTAACATTCTTGCCATAGATGTTATCATTGTACAGAAAGATGCACTGCATTTTATGATTAGGAGTTCAGATGCATCACAATTTAGACTTCAACTTCAAGAATGATGCCTTTATCGGATCAGCAGATTACAAATCAATAATAAGAAAATGTCTTTCAATATTATCCCTTCAAATATCATGGGAATGTTTACGAAAACACTATCATTCACCCAATCCAAGAAGATTTACGTCCATACCCTATATATTACTTTACTTTTGCATCAATTGACCAGCTTAATCCTCGAATCCGCAGTGATGTAGTCTTGACAGGTAACTAGCAATTATATATGCCTGCCACATTTTTTAATCTTTGATCCTTTTTCTACTGATAGTAACCACTCTTATTCTTTAATTGATAACTCAATCCATTATTTATTTTCTTTTTTTAATATGCTCTTCTTCCTCCCAGATTTTATTGGAGCTCTTAAATTGATGACCACTATCGAAAAAGTTTGTTTACAGAATCGAACAAATGAAGTCAAGAAACGTGATATGTATATTGAAGACCTTAGGTATGAAAAAAGCATAACATATTTTCAATAATCAAATCATTCAAAATTAAGTAACTGAAAATGACACCATGTCTTACTGATTGTTAATTTGATTCACAGTGGCAACAACTTAAAAGTTATTTTGTATGGAGACAAAGCTGAAACAATCAATCAAGACCAACTCCTTGATGATGTAATCAATCCGATTGTAGTAGTGGCTGCAACAACTGTGAAGAAATACATGAGTATGTATATTGTATGCATTATGACATAAATTCATTCATCCCATCCAAAATTATATTAATTTCAGCCTTTTTGTGTAGACACACTTTATCTTGCTTCTTGTTCAGCCACCAAAGTATATGTTAATCTTGACATATCAGAAACAGCTATCTTCAAACAAATGTGACATTTATTCCCAAAACCTTTATATTACAACCAAACAAAGCACTATATAATCATAAATTAACATGTAGGTATGAAAAGGGACCTTTTAGTGTCCAGATTATTGATATGCAGATGATACCCCATCAGTCAACAACAAATATCAATGAAATCAAAGAATCAACAATAGTAGACATTAACGTTGCTGATCCGACAAAAATACAGGTAAACAAAATATAAATCAAAATATTAAAAACTTAACACTTAACTAGAAACAATCTTACAAACTTTGTATTTTGCAGGAAACTAAATACAAAATTAGAGCAATTATAACTGGCATTGATTGCTCTAATGGATGGTTTTATAATTTATGTAATGAATGTGGGGCAGCACTGAGATTCTGTGCCGGCAAATATTGGTGCACCAAACATGAAGAAAAAACACCAATGCCTACGTAAGAAAATCTTGAACCATTTATATCTTATTGTTTCGACAAAGTAGACATTAAGCATGAAAACATATGTATTATTTACAATTCAATTTAATAATGTGACATGGAACCTTTTTATAAGATCACATTGTTTTACAAACTCTTTTCTTTTGTTATGTATAAACCTGGTTTTATTATTATGTTGTTCTTTTAGGATAACTTTAGATGATATATATACAAATTTAATTTGAGTAATGCAATTTATAGTTTCAGACCTTTTATGGTACAAAAAATGGAAAAAAGAATCTTCTTTGATGAAAAATGCCTATATGTACAGAAAACAAGTCTTTTGATCTTTTTCTTTTGTTTAAAATTTTATAATATAAAATCTAAAAAAAACATAATTTTATGACATAGAAAACTGCAGCTTTACCAGTAAATATTGTTACGGTTATGGATATATTGCTTTATTTATAGTTAAATTGAGATCAATTAATATAGATAACAAAAAAAAAGATTAGTCTTTTCAGTGAAATTTAAATTGTTTCTTCCATTTGTTTACTTGGAGGCAAGATTTTGAAAATGATGTAATAATAGAAATATTATTCTATAACTGATAGTGTTCCATAAGTCATATTCTAAAAATTCTAATGTTAATAGTTGTGTGCCTGACATTTTGTCCTGCCTTGAATTTAAATAAGTAATTAATGAAACAAATGATGCAGATTATAATATACTTATATGTTCAAGTCTAAGTAAATTTGATATTTCATTGTTTGGTCCAGCATACACTCAAATATTTTACTTATTTTATCAAACAGTTGTTTACAACATTTAATATTCAACAAAAATCATACATTATGTCTTTTTATTTAAGCTACTCCATACAACTTATTGTGACTGATCATACTGCACAAATGAACTGGGTGGCTTTTGGTAGACCAGCAAAAAAGTTAATTGGTGCAACAATTACAAAACTTGTAGCATTACAAGCTATAAATCACATAACCTTCCCTGGACCTTTGAAAGCACTGATCAATCAAGAAAGGATTTTTACAATAGGCTTAATTGCCAGAGGAATAAAATCGAGAATTGCAAACTACAAGATGTTTGACTGTGATGAGCTGCAAAACCAAGAATTTTGCATTCTAAGTTCTGCTGGTACTTCAAAACCAACAACACCTCCAACAAGAATAGAACAACCACAAGAACAAATTCTACAATCACCAGTCAAGAACCAAGTGCTTAAAGAACTTTTCACTGACTACACACCACAGAAAGAACCCACCACCACCAAAAGAGAAGAATCACCAACCAAGAAATACAAGGCCAGGTACAACTCAAATTCCATTTTGTGATTTTTGCAAATTTCATGCATACATCATCTACAGGTCTTGTGTGCATTTTTATTTTGAGTCAAATTTTTGAGAATTCATTTCCTAACTAAGTCCCCTACCTTCTTTATTTTCTACATGACAATGTTATCTTTTTAATTGAAATTCAAGGATTGTCAATTGTTTTGTTCCTCTATGAATTTAGATTTGTTAATTTTTTGTTCAAGAATGGAAACTCTTGCTTTGGAGGAGATAGAGACAATATTTAATTCATTTTTTTTTCTATTTATGTTTTCCATATGTTACTACATTCAAGTAAGATACCATTTTAGCTTACAGGGAGAAATTTAACTCTTTAGAGTTGTTTTGGTATATTGACACCCAAAACTGAAACTTTTGTTTGAAAAAAATTTGCTTCCATCATTTCAATAATCAACCAACTTACAATTTTGGCAATTAGGCCTGATGTGATGTTATTTCTTTTGCTTAGTGAAAATTTTTGCACTTTTTTCTTTGTTGCTTTCAATTTTTTTAAAATACAATATTGTTTACTTACTAAAAAAAGAGTAGACAAAGAAATTTAACATGTTTGATAATATGTCTCAACTCCAAACTGCTAACTTAAATAGTTGAATTCTATTTGTTAATTCACAGCAATATAATAACATTCATTTCTTACTACTTCAATTTTTTACAAAACCTAACTTGCATTTGTTTTCTTCCCATGCCGAGGCACTTCTAAAACAACTCAATCATCAAAAGCCAACTTTGTTGAACAATCTTTGCCCGCCCTTTGAAATCGAGAAAGTCTAGAATGTAACTCCCAATTATGCCCAAAATTACCTTATGCTTTTTGTTAATAGGCACCAAGATACATTCACTGCTATAATGTCAACTTTTGTTCATATAGAAAGATATGCAAGAACAAAATATCAAATCTTGTGATCTTAATTTTGTTCATGGGCATTTAACTCCTTATTAACTGGGCAACAATGAATGTTACTTTTGTTACTATCCACTCAATTTTGTTAAATAGAAATGAATGTTTTTCTTGATTAAGTATAGATGCATGAATACAATTATGTACAACTATAATATGTTCTCTTCCAACAATTTTTTCTTTACCCGAACGCAACACACGGCTAAATTCTAGAATATTGTAAAAGAAGCACCAATAGAGCTTCGAGAATTGACCACGTGAAGGGCTAAAAGAAAGAGGAAAAATGTTGAAGTAAAGAGAGAGAAAGAGAGGGAGTGCAAAGAGGTCAGAGTTTACCACGTGGAGCGCAGACAAAAAAAAAAAGAGATAAGATGTTGAAGCAAAAGAGAGGCTGCAAACGGGTCATGCTCCAGCTCAAATAAAAGGAAAAAACTTTTATTCATGTTCCAAATTCGATAATTTCACTGTTATAATCCAAATATATATAAAACAAGAAAAAACAAAAAGTTGTACAACACGATGATAAAGTATTTGGTCCCTTCATTGGTAACAGAGGCAACAAAAAAGAATTGTTAATTTATTAATCAAACGTATACAAATTGACGTAACCACCCCGTTCACAACTGCTAACATTTCCCAATTTGTGGGCCTATAAGTAATTTGGTAGTTAAAGGCAGAGATCAAAAGTTCACGGCATAGGTCGTTCGACGCCTGACTCTCTGTTGTTCGTTGGTACTTGGGTTTTTCGCCCATCGTCTGTTGATTTTTCAAAAATTTCAGTGTTCAAAAAATCATAAAACCTTTTCTAATCCTCCCAAATTTTAAGCTCTCTGGTCAGGGTTTTTAAATTTCTGGTCTTGATTAGAGTCTTTCGACAGCAAATGAAGCATCAATTAAGGCGCATCTAATCGTGGATTACGCGCTTAAGTTTTTCCTGGTAAACTAACTTGTGCTTTGTTCATTCTTGTATGAGTTAATTGACGGTGTGCTTTACATTCCTAATTTGCTTTTGCTATCACTTTAAAGTCATTTATGGAGGACTTTCTTTTTTTTTTTTTTTTGCTCAGTAAAATATGCTTTTTTTTTCTTTTTGGCTGATGTGTATAGAGGACTTGCAGATTACTCTTTTTATGTTTTTGTTAAAAGCAAAAGCTTGGTTCAAAGAATTAAAGCTTAATAATTTGATAAGTTAAGTAAAATAGCCATGTCTATATGCCAGTATGATGTCGGAATTGTTGTTCCATTTCGACTATTTGCTCAACCCTATAGGGTTTTCATTTTTGGATATTTTCTTTTGTTTTATGGCAAAGTTTTGAGAAAGCAAGTGGAAGGAGTTGGTTTTTCATATTCATAATTTCTGGGCTTGCAAAACAGGATCTACTATAACTTTCTATCTAAAGGTGAACTTGTATCAGTTTTTTGTTAGAAAAAGCTGGCAATGCTTAAGTCTAGAGAGACTTTTTCCTTTCTTCTTCCGGTGGTTTCATCAACGGATTAACAAAAGCAGTGGGGTTTTGGACTTTGATGGATTGTTAAAGTTGATATCCAAAATATTTCCTTCTTTAGGATCATATCACTATTGAATTGAAACAGTGCTAGATGGGCGGTTAGATTTCATTTGTTGTTACTTTGGTTCAGAATTTGTTTAAATAAATCCTTTAGAATTTTATGAAAGGACTATTCACGCGGCAAAACTAGAGCTACTATGCCTTTTGAAGTATATTGCAGGTATTGAAGTAGAAGGATTTTATTTAACTGCTTTAATGATTGGTTACTATAAATGAAGTGATAGCTTAAATTGTTTTTTTCCATGGGCTTAGTCTGAGATTTCTGGACTTTGATACCTTTCCAACTTTCAGGGTGCTGATACATTGCTACAACACGTGTTTGGGCAATTTAGAAAATATGGGACAGTGCTTCACTAAGGTAAGTGCTTTTAGCTCGTTCAGTTACTTTATAGCGCATGTTGTTGCTTCCTTTAACATCTCTTTCCTTCTTTCTTGCCTAAGAGTTATTATTATTGTTATTGTTCCTTCACTTTCTTGCATTTATTATATTAGGTCTTTTGCTATCAGTGAATAAAATTTGATAATTTTATTAACTGTACTACAAGAAGAACATGAAATTTAATCTTTTAAATCATTTCATGTGTCAGATGAGAGAATTTTGTTTGCCAAAACGTAATGAATCTTGTGTGAAGGTCGAAATTTACCCCTCTACTTGGGGTGATAGGTCAAAGTTACTGTCCAGCTTTGAAGGTGCAATTTATCACTGTGCATTTTAATTTGATTAAAAAATGCTCAAAGGTTAGAATATTCCATGGAATGCTTTTTCATATTCTCATATAATATCTTTTTACTGTTAACTTTTGACGACTTGTGAATCAAATTAAAAAAATATAGTGGTAGAATTGCACCCGTTCAAAAATAAATGATAAATTTGATCTATTACCTAAGTAGAGTGGTATATATGGATCTTCTACTGTGAATCTTTGATTAAAGAAACTAAAAAAAGTCTGAAATGTTTTAAAATTAAAATTTGTTAAATTTTTACTTCCATTGCATTGGGTGTGTTAGTTGGTTTGAGTTAAAGGAGCAATGAAGAGCTGAGGACTAGTCCACAGCTTTAAGAAAACTAAAAATGCAAGAAAGAACCCTGAGAAGCAGAATACTGGAGGTCCTTCTGTTACTTGGAAACCGAATCAATTTATGTTCTTATGTAGCTATTGGATTTTGTTCCTTTATGTGTTATATTGTTGCAATCTGTTCATGTTTGTAACAGACCATATATCGATTTTTTTTTTTTCAATTTTGTTTTGTTCAGTTGTTTAGTATATCGTTATATTTTGTAGTTTGTCCTATGGGAACCTGTTTATGCTCCATTCTTTTTCATAGCTTTTTGAGAATAAATTTTTGTCATAGTCTGATTGAAGGCATGATTCATTACATCATTATCCATATTATTTCAATGTAGTCTTGGAGGGTAATTTTATGTAATGGTGTATTCATTTTGCTTTGTCATGTAGAAGAGAGAGGGGAAATAGAAGGAAATACAGATCAAAGTGAAAATAGAGGGGAAAGGGAAAGAAATAGAACATAGGGGGAAATAGAGGAAATTTGGGAACGAAGTGATTGAACCAAAGGAAATCTCAACAATCAGTATTCAAAATTTCAATAAGAAAGAAAACCTAATCTAATGCTATTAATATAAATGTAAAATACCAAATAACCCTGAAATCTGCTGAATTCTAGAGACTACAATAACACCTGTAAAAATACAAAAAAA
This sequence comes from Theobroma grandiflorum, assembly GCA_036013995.1. Taxonomy (NCBI): domain Eukaryota; kingdom Viridiplantae; phylum Streptophyta; class Magnoliopsida; order Malvales; family Malvaceae; genus Theobroma; species Theobroma grandiflorum. The sequence goes on along the minus strand of CP142132.1, from coordinate 11,220,875 downwards.
AAGTAATTTAACAAAGTCCTTAATAAGTTTGATTTTTCAATCTGCTTCTTTTTTTCCCGCATAAAGTTATTTATGTTGTTTCAGTCCTACAAGTACTTAAGCTGGTTCATTTTTTTGGTTGCTTTGAATTCTTATGAATTATTGGAATTTTAAGGATTGAGATTTGAGTTATTGGAGTTGATTTTTCCCTCTTGGTCACTTATTTCTTTCCCGTTTCTTGAATCGGTGTTTTCTTCATGTTTTCTCTTCGTGTTCTACATTGATTTGGTTTTGGATTTTGAAAAAAAAAAAACTGAATCAAAGTATTTGTTTTTTTTTTTAATTTAAAAACTGAAACAAAATGGAATAGGTTAAACAACCGAACCAAATTTTCATGTTTCAGATCCTTGTTCTGAACTTTTAAAATATGCTTTTAAATTTGCAATGATTTTATTTGGGTTTCTACTTGGTATTTTATTAATAAAAAACAATTCACATTTATTTATGGAAAAGAAAATAAGGATTTAAATTGGTGACAACTCTCACTTCAGTTTAGTTTGGTCAAATTCAAGTTTTAATACCAAACTAAAAAAGGGGAGGTGCCAAGCTGAACCAAACAGAAACAAAGCTCATTATTTGATTTTGGTTTTCTAGCTTTCTTTCCCCTTATAAATTTTTTGTTGGTTTTTTTTTTTTTTTTTGTGCTCTCTTACTTGATAGCATTTACTAGTTAATGTTTTAAAAGAGGAAAGTGTGGCAAGGTGTTTTACCTCTTGAGAGGTGAGGCTTAAGCCCCAAAGTATTGAGGCATGACATGAACCTTTTAAAAGTAATTCTTTTGATGAAAAATTTAAGGTAAATAGTGAAATATATTAATAATTTAAAATACTAAATAAATTTGAATGAAAATTCCATGAAAGTTATTCTGGATATCTATTATAAATATCAATGACAATAGTTTAATGTAGCTAAAAATGCAATTGCGCAAAAACACATTGCAATTATCTAGTATACATAGTATTACTCACCTTTAGTAGAGATACTGATGAAAAGGGGGAAGAATAAATAAAGAGCACATGGATCATTATGGTGGGTGGCCATTGTTATTACTACTACATATTATAAAAAGCAATGTAGAAGGGTAAAAGTCTCACTAGTCATGTCAAACTGATAGAAAACATATTAGTAAATTGTAAGGGTGCCGAAAGTCTTACCATTTACCAAACATTTACTAGTCGACAACTCTTATACCAGATAGAATGTGCCTCAATATACTACTGTCTTGCCTTGGGGAATGGGGTGCACTCTGAGAACACCATTCAGAACACTATGATGAGTTAAATAGTAGTGATTTTAATAATGTCGTTTTCTTTTAACTAACAAACATCACAATTTAGTCTATTCAATTTTTTTTTTCAAGACTTTTTGCAAAATCCTGCATTGATTTTCTTTTTTGCCTTGTTAAAGCTGTATTAAGAGAATTCATGATGCCTGTGATGCTTGTAGGCTAAGTCTGATCAATCTGATTCAGACCAGCATGTTGAGTTTGTTGGTGGGAATGTATGCCCTGTCACCTCCAGAGAGGATTGGGATCAGAAGTTGTCTGAAGCGAAGAGAGATGGCAAGATTGTAAGTTTTTTATCACTTTCTACTCTGTCAAGATAACAGTGCAGTAGTAACTCTGGTCAGGATTCTTGCCATCATTTCTCAAACGTCCCTTTGTGTTATGAGTGAAGTTATTTATCTTTTGATTACATCTTACTTTCTATACCCTTTGGAGGTAAGTACCTAGCTGTTCTGTTATGATCTCACACATGAAAATTCTATATGTGATTAGCTACATCTATGATGTTAGATTGTTCATCATGAAAGTCTCATCAACAATAACTAAATCTTGGTTAGGGAAAAGTTTTATAATATTTTTATGGGAGATAATCTCAATAATTGGAAAAATGATGTGACAGGAAGATACAAATTTTCTATGAATTTATTTTGTTCTGGCTATCTTATATTGAGTTTCAAGTTGGATCGGGCCCAGCAAAAGTTTGGCTTACTTTGTAATTTGACTGGACATTTTTCAATTTTTTTTGGTTTACATTGATGAGGTGGCTTCATAAGCATGAAAATATCATTACGAGTCTTTTTTTTTACCCTGCAGCTTTACGGCTTCCTTTCTCCTTTCATTTGCTTGTGCCTGGAAAGACTACTTGCTCTTTGTTCACTCATCTGTGTAATATGCAACATGTTTACTTGAGAATTTGTGATTTATCTAAGGTTTGAGGCCCAATTATTTATCAGGTAATTGCAAACTTCAGTGCAGCATGGTGTGGACCTTGTAGAATGCTTGCACCATTTTTTTGCGAGCTCTCAGAGAAATACCCATCTCTTATGTTCTTGTTGATTGATGTTGATGAACTAACTGTAAGTACCAGAAAGTATTTTGTAATATCTATCTGCCCCATCCCACTTTGTACATATGTGTGAGTTTTTATTCTTGTTTTATTTATTTATTTATTTTGTGCAGCTAGGGGAATATATAATTGAGACATCAACTTAGTGGAGTGTTGTGGACCATATCCTGACAATTAACTTCCTCTTAGTACTGTTAGTGGAACTTGCTGCTGCAAGACGTTTGTCCGCTTTGCATTACAAATTTGGCTAGGCATATATGAATCGTAGCCATACACTCAATAGCAAATAAGTAAATAAATATATAGGATCCCAGGGGTGGCAGACCATCAGTTTGATATTGATATCTTGGAGATCTTTGGTTCAAAGCAACCTAGAAGGAAATTAGGGTTTATATGATGGGGATTGTCAAGGTCAATGGGTCTCCCATGTAGCTACACAAAGAGATAAATTTATAAAGAAAGAAACAGTGTGTATTTCATGTGTTGTTGAAGTATTTTAATTGATTGGTGAAAAGTACATGTGGTTGTGTGATGCAGGACTTCAGCACTTCGTGGGATATCAAAGCTACTCCTACCTTCTTCTTTCTTAAGAATGGGCAGCAAATTGACAAGCTTGTTGGAGCAAACAAACCGGAGTTGCAGAAGAAGATTACTGCCATTTTAGATTCGGCGGCCAAATCTGGGCAATGACAATTTATGGTGGTTCCTGCTTCAGAGCTTACTCTTCCCGGTGAACATTTTGTGGGGTTGTGAGTTTTGGTTAGTTGCATGTATAAGTTTTAAACTTGTCTTTGTGTATTTAAATAAATACTATTCTTTTTTGCCTCGTCATGTAAATATGACCACCGTATCTGGTTGCATCAACGGCTCTTCCTTTATAAGGCCTTGCAATCAATGACCTGGTCCTTGCCGCTTGGGAATCTCTTCCCCCCATGTTCTTCAACGCAACATTCATCCCAAGTGCAAGAGTTGTTTTCGTTTGAACGCATTTCCATTTCCATGCGCTATTTCTCCTTTTAATTAAATAATTCAATCAAGCTCCCAACTCCATTCGGTCCGAGTTTACTAGAAAAGGCAGCATTGATTCAGTCTTCTTTAATTTCTCAAGTCGGATTTGAATTTCTTTTTTATTTATTCTTTTCCCTTCAGAATAGGAAGAAAATTTCTCGTTTTGATGTGGTTTTTAAGGTCAAATTTCAGAGCGGCTGGTGGTGGTGGTGGTGGAAGTCATGTTCGACAATCCAATCACTCAAGCCCTGTTAGCCTTTTTTTCCGCTTTTGAGCGCAACAAGTGGTGGCACCTCCTTCACCATATCCGTGTGGACCCCACAAAAACATCTTCCCTTCCTGAAATACGGGTGCAACTTTCACTCTCCAGGTTTTTTTTTTTTTTTTTGGTTTTTTTCACTGAATGTGTAAATGTGAATCGAATTCAATCGAATTAAAATGGGTTTGAATTTTTCGTTTTAGTTAGTTCAGATGTTTGGTTCGTTTGACTATTAAGATTTGGTTATTACAATTAAATGATTTCGATTAGAAATTTTCTTAATCGAATTTAAATATACGTGTGGTTTTATTTTTTTCAAAATTTTGTTTTTCTATTAAAAAATTAATTGTGGATGTTTTATTTTAATGAATCAAAATTTCGAGTTTCAAACTATCTTCTCTTAAGTCAGCTTTCAAAAATCAAATTGAATTAATGAAATTATTTCAATTTTCGATTATGATTGTAATTCAATTCTGTTTCGATTAATTTAGAAAATTAATTTGATCACTTTAATTTTAAGATATTCAAATTAAATAGATCGGACCAATCCTTTGTTTTAACTTAATTAAAACATAACTTTTATATCCAATCATTTAATTTTGATATAACAAATAAGAAAATACGTAAATTTTGATTACAAAATATCCATTATCCTCCTTAATTTTGTAAGTTCGTTTCTTGTCCAAAAATGTCTACGAAATTTAAAGATGCATTTTGTTTCTGTTTTAATTTGGGGAAAGAATGATTGGAACTTAGCGTTTTGAATATCTTCTTATTTGGCAAAAAGAAATTTTAGATTAATATTTTTTAATAGGAATACGTGCAACTAGCACGTCATCTTTTAAACAAAGGGCTCATACCGACTCCTATCCACATCATCCGATGATAGAAACTTTGATACCAAAAAGGACTTTGCCTAGCAAACCTGTACAATTCAAAAATTCATTTGGCCGGGCATACAAAAGTCATAGACAGCTGTCTACGCTAATTCTATCCCACGTTTTGATGCCACCGCCAGCTGCTCCAAAATATTCTCTCGGATTTTAAATTTTTTTTGGCAAAAACAATCAATTTGTCACTGTCATGGACAATCTAACAAGCTAACAAGGACCCCACGCACATGGGATTACACCACATTGCTTTAGTTAGTGTTCTTTTAGACTTTCTTTCCCTCTTTGTTTTAAACCATCAAGCAAATGGGAACAATAGTAGGTTGTTTTTGTATCATGAAAAAGGCATCTGTCATAACCAGCATGCATTGCCAAAAACACAACAAAGCAGGACTATCAGTTAAATGCAAATGACAGTGCAACACATTATTTTTTACACTCTTCAGGAAATTTTAGGTACAAATTACAACTGACTTGATCAAAACATATCGAGTGAAGGGGTGAAAAAATATATATATTTATGCTAACAGTAAGTAAATGAATTCCAATAAAAAAAGCCAAATTTTGATTCCGTGGGTCAAGTAACAACAGCAAGGGCATCAGCTTACGGCATCCTGTCTGAGCTGAGCTCTTGCCAAATGCGATCACTTCGGCACTTGTGATCTCAACGCCCTTTAGGGTTCATGATCTGTGAGAAAACAGCACTAGGTGTCAACCCATCAGAGTCTTCACTAGCTAGGCTGCGACCACCAATGCTCATACTCATACCACTGCTCCTGGAATCTGTCACATTACCATCAAAACCAAGGGATGCATTAGGATCTTTCTTGCCTTTACAGGTTACATCATAGGCCCCCTCCTCAATGTCCATTCCACCAATTCCTTTGCCACTCTCTTCTGCACTCTCCTGCAGCTGCAGAGCAAACTCTAGGTTCCACAGAACATCACCCATAGATGGTCTATCAATTCCCTGATCAGCAACACACTTCATCGCAGTCTCAGCAAACTTTTTGAAGCATTCTGGTGCTATCTTCCCTTTCAGATAAGGGTCCATAATCTGATCAAGGATGCCTTTCTTGTGACAATGTGCAGCCCACTCTGCAAGGCTCACTTGCTCCTTCGGAAGTGTAGGGTTCAATGCTGGACGAGCACAAAGGATCTCAAAGAGGACGACCCCAAAAGAATAGACATCCGACTTATCAGTTAGCTGCTGCCGTCTGAAATACTCCGGATCTAAATAGCCAAAGCTACCCTTCACTACAGTGCTCACATGAGTATGATCCAATGTAGGGCCAGTTTTTGACAATCCAAAATCAGAAACTTTTGCCACCCACTTCTCATCCAGAAGAATGTTTGTTGTCTTGACATCCCGGTGAATAATAGTGTGTTTGGCACCAGTGTGGAGATAGTGTAAACCACGAGCAGCCCCAATGCATATTTCAAGCCTTTGCTTCCATGGCAGAGGAGGCTTTTGGGTTTTGTACAGATGTTCACGCAATGTTCCATAAGCCATATAATCATAAACTAAGATCATTTCACAGTTCTCTTCACAGTAACCAATCAATGAAACAAGGTGGCGGTGTCGGAGTTTGGAAAGCATTTCAATCTCAGTCTGGAACTCATGCACACCTTGCTCAGATAGTGGGTTGCCACGCTTGATTGCAACTTTTGTTGTCCCACCATCAATTTCTCCCTTGTAAACTTTGCCAAAACCTCCCACCCCAAGAAGTAAAGCCTCATCAAAGTTATTTGTGGCAGACTTGATCTCAGCAAATGAGAAGTGGCGGCAAAGGTTTGACGGAAGGGAGGATGCATAGCTCCCCGTGGTATTTGTTTTTGCTGAACCTGCAGAGTGTGAATTTCCATATAAAGAAAGAGGAAGCCATCCTGATGGACCATCACTTGTGCTCGTATCCTTTCCATGCCTACGGCGACGTGAAGCAGCAACAACACAGAAACCAACTACGAGAGCTAGAACCACTCCACCACTGACTACCCCAGCAATAATTGCCTTCTGGTTCTTCCAATGGCCCTGAGGAGATGGCAAAGCCAATGATGGGTTGACTACACCTTGTTTTGGACCAGGGGTGGGATTCAGCCCTGCAAGGTTGCTTTTTGAATCACTTATCTTGAATATCTCCAGGCCATTTAAGATTGCATCATAATACTGGGGCTTTTGATTTGTGGACGGATGCAATGCAAGCCAGAGATCCTGCTGTGGACTACCTCCAGGAACAAGGACCACATAATCCCTATGCACAGGAACATCAACTTGTTCATTTCCCAGGGCAATCACATCAACACCAGCTTCGGCAGTCTGATTGTTGAGGAAGACATCAAACACTCTCTGATTAATCTTAGTGACGTTTTCCGTAAACTCACAGAAATGGAGCCTAACCAAGTAAGAGAATCCAGAGTCAATACTGAACATCCAGGTTAAATTGTAATTACTGTTTATTTTGGCGCTCGGCCCCATAGATCTAGCAGTAGTGTACACATTTATTGGTGCAATATAAGTGGGCATGGTTCCATAATCAAGCGTGACATTTGGATCAGCAGCTCCTGAAACTCCAAATGCTGCCCCAAAAAGGTATGGCTGATCATCATACCAAGACCTAAACAGACCTGTATCACCAGAAGGCGAGATATCATTTCCACCCACGTTCAACCGGTAAACATTCTCAAGCGCTGTGCTGTTATCAATGGTGAATTGATTATTTTGACCCACAATCGTTATTCCATTGGTATTGCTGTAAATATCAGGCATTGACAAAACCTCAATCCCGTTGACAAACGCATAAGCATTTGAAGGAGTTGAAGAGGGACTAAATGTCAAGTTCAAATGGTCGCCATCCACATTGATGGAATACTCCTTGATAATAAAGGCGTAATTCAAAGCTTCACTTGTTTGAGCAGCGCTGAAATTCTTAAGAAGAGTATAGGAACCACAAGTGACTGAAAACAAAGCATTGGTTGCATTCTGGCCATCATACGAATTAGCATAGAAATACAACCTAACAAACTTCCGACCAGCTACTACCGGGAAACTATAGGTGAAGTTAGAGAGAAAAACCCGGGCGCTCATATAAGGAACTTCAGGAACCGCGGGATCTTGCGTGGCAGCTTGGGAAGGGACAGAATTAGTCCCACCTCCCACCAGAAACTTGGAACCAACATCCGGAGTCCATTTCCGGTTATCGTCATCGGTCAGCTCAGATTTCTCACCACAATTTAGGAGAATTTTCTCAGTTGGCACATAATCAGCAGCTAAAACGAGTTGAAATAACAAGGAGGCGAAAATGATAACAGACATGGGAAAGGAGTGACCAGCTGAGTTCCTCATGGACTCAAATAACAAATCAAATGGAGTTCACAATGCGAGATCCGGGACAGATAAAGACTTAATTTCAGAAAAAAAAATTGAAAATATAAAAGGAACCCAGAATTCCTTGGCTAAAAGAGCATAAAGATTTCAGATCCAAAGGGCAAGCTAGCAACTTCAAAAAGATGAAAAAAAGAAAACCTCAAAAAGATAAATATCTAAAAGAATGCAAGAAAGACAGAGGGTTGCGTATGAAAGATGTGTAAAAGAAGAGACTTTCAAGCCATTTACCTTGAGGAAGCTCAAGAGAAGAGACTAGAGAACTCACGGAGTCAAATCGGAGAAGACGGCTACAGAGAGATATGAGGGCGTTGCTTGTTTTGGGCGAGAGCAAGTGACGAAAGAGAGCAGGTTAGAGGACCGGAAAACTGAACCACCCTTTTAGGAAGTTGTAGCTTTTAGTTTAGTTTTAGTGTCTGAATTCGAAGTTTAATTATTTTTAAGTTTGTTAGTTGCATTGACGTTGAATTAGTGGCGGTAGTAGAATATATTTTTTTCTCATTACAGTTGTATGTTAAAATGACAAAAACACCCCTATATGTGTTAAAATATTACTAAAAGAGGTTTTGATGATCGGATGACAGATCATGATGCACAGACAGAGGAGGGGAGGGGATCACAGGGAGGAGTAGACCAGGCGACGCGTAAACGCGTTGTTTTTGCTCTCTAGTTTCTAAAATAGAACCAGAAAGTGGTTTTATTTATGAGTGTTGAGTTGGAGATTTTAGTTTTTGGGGCCCCTCTCCAAATATTGCATATGGGAGGGGTGGGTCCCACATCAAGGTGGGCCAAGTTCCGTGTTTCGTCCAGCTGTGCTCCATTTGCATCTATCTAGCCGCGTGATTAAATTACTGTACAATAATCTTGAAATCTAAAGCATTTACATAACATATATGTAAATTTACGAAATAAATATTCGAATTTATTTTTAAAAAAATTATGTACCAATCATTAAATTAAATATTTAAAATTTTATATTATATATTTAAAATGAAGAGAAGAAAAAAATAAAGCAAATAAATCAAAAGTCTTTTTCTTATTTATAACATTATTATTTTAATATAATACTTAAATAAGTCTTTAAATTATTTAAAACTATATAAATAAATTTTTATAATTTTATTACATTTAATTAAATCTTTATATTTTTATTTTGAATTTTATGATTAATAATTGATTAATTATCATTAATCCAAATGCTATTTATCATTTTATATTCATATCGTATTGATATAACATTAATATAAAATGTAAAAATTATCTTATAATTATATTATTATTTAAAATTAATATGTCACGTCATCTTCAATTATAATTTATTAACATGTCATATCATCATCAATTATAATATTTTAATATATTACATTAGCTTCATAAGGTATTAAATGACAAATAATATTTTGAATAAATTAATCATTAGTAATAAGAGTTTATTTGATTCGAAATAAAAGTATAGGGACTTACTTGATTCAAAATAAAAATATAAAAATTTATTTGACTCAAAATAAAAATATAAGAGCTTAAGTGAATGTAATCAAAGTATAACGATTTATTTGAATTTTTCTAAATAATTTAAGAACTTGTTTAAATATTATGTGTATTATCTTTTATTCAAATATTAAAAAATGATAAAATGGAATTTTAAAAACTAATTTCCTAATCACCAAACAAGGATGGAAAAAGAAAAGATTTCCTTTGAGACAAGTTGACAAAATGAAATTGAATTTAAAAATTTATTCAAAGTAGTTTAAAATCGAATCCAATTCGATCTCATTTGCAAAAATTCAAAGACCTAATTTTGAATAAACTCGAAGCATAAAATTAGAATTTCCTAAGGCTATTCCATCTCTCTCTTTCTTTACTCTCTCAATAGCAATGATTTTTTTTAAAAAAAATATCAATAATTTTTATGCAAATATTCTTTAATAATTTTGTTTTCTATATCTTTCCCTGTCTCCTTAAATTTTTCTTGTTTTATTCATATTATTTAGTTCATGGTTTTTTAATATACATTAAAGCTAATTTTATTAATATGTATTTTATTTAAATTTATTACTCATGTTATTGCATAATTAACTTGATTTTTTATTTAATTTAAATTCTATTGTTCTCTCTATCGTTCCTCATTCTTCTTCTTTTCTTCCTTCCACTTCACTTTTTCTATGTTATAAATAATTAAATAATTTAAATTGGTTATGAAAATATTCCTCATTTTTCTTTAATTATGTTCACTATTTTGGTAATTGTTTATATCATAAATAGTAGTTTTTTTACTTTTAATTTTATCTTCACATCACTTTTGTAATGCTACATCTAGACATCACTTTTTTATCTTCATCCTAAATTTCTTTTTCTTATGTTTTTATCTTTATATAACAATATAATCTATATCATAATTGTTGTATTTTCTTTTTTTTACTTAAAATTTTTAATTCGTTCTATTTATATTTAATTTTTTTTTATTTGCTTTTCCTCCATTCTCTCTTTATTTTTTTCCTCATTTTTCTCTTTGTTTTTCCTCTCCTTTTTTCTTTCTTCTCTTTTCTTCTTCCCTCGCCGATGACGAAGGGCTAGCCCAACCATAAGGCCCAAATCTGGCCCATGACGGTCCTTCCTGAATGTCGGGTCGGCATTCTCTCCCTCTCTCTCTCTCTCTCTCTCTCTCTCTCTTGGGCCTTTGGTGCTTCAACTGGCATGCTGTTCCTCGAGCCCTTGTTCTTGCCGGCTCCTTCCCCACTCTCTCCCTGCCCCTCTCTTCCTCCCTCCTCCTTTTTATATCTTCTGAAAATCGATAAGAAATAATAATTTTCTCAAAATTCCAGTCCAGATTTTTATTTTTTTATTTTCTGAAACTTTTTTTTTCTAGTTTTATCGGCCAAACACATTTCCTAAACCAATCACACATCAAAGCTTTGTAAATGAAAATGAAAGGATTCATTCCAGTTATGCTTACCTGCAATGAGTGAAAGCTGAAACGACTTCACAAACTGTCTTGTTCCTGCAATCAATGGCTGCTGATTTGTTTCTTCTTCTTTCTTAACTTTGTTGAAATTGTTTCTCTCCTCTATCGCGTTTCACACACTTCAGCAGAAGCTAAAGACTCAATTTTCCAACATGTTTTTTTCATATATGCAGAGACTGAGTGAGTGAGTGCCCAATTCTTTCTTTCTTTCTTTGTTTCATTCTTGCTTTATTTTGTAAGTGCAAGTTTCATTGGACTCGATAGTTCGATTGTACCCCAAGAAATGCAATGACATTCACATCCCAACTACTGCTTGTTGGACTCTTGAATCTGGACCCACTTCAGGAACTTGGCTTGGGAGTGACTTCTTTTTTCAGCTCTATCAAATGTTACTGAAGCCAGCCTTCCCTTCTTTTCGAATTCAGTTTACAGTGTCTGTCTACCCCATCAGCCCATCATCTTACCCTGTATCTGTTTTTAAAAGGGAAGGCTATGGCTGAATGGCTGACCAAAGCAAGAATTTTTTCTTAGCGTCAAAGCTAGAAAGATCATCCCCTCTTCCATACTCTTCTTGTTTCGCAATTTCAGACATCCAACTAAGAATTATTAAAGATTGTTACATTTGGATAGACACAGTTGCACCCAAGACATGTATAAGTATGCTATCCTCGGAAGATGCAAAATGCAGCTTTTGAGTCAGTTTTCAGTGCCATGGATACTTGCAAGAGATGCTTCATTCTTACATTGGCCGTGGCCTTTTTCCTGATTTTCTTTGAAAATTCAGGGACCACGGTCTTTGGTTTTACGGAGGACAATGAGCTGACTGAAACCATGGTGGAGGAAGCCCTGGATCATTCACCATATTTTAACACAAGGCAAGGGTACTAACCAATCAGAGGAGCATGCCTTTTCATTAGAATTTTCTAATGTTCAAGTTTTATTCTGTTTCAAGTTTCAACAGTTACACATTATAATGTATTTATGATTTACTGTGTATCGTTCAGGAAATATGATGTGGAAGACGTGGGATATGATGACTGGCTAATGGTGGAGAGGAACGGGAACCAGTTTGTTGTTAATGGTCAACCTTTCTATGTCAATGGATTTAATACCTACTGGCTGATGGTATTCGCAGCGGATCAATCTACAAGAGGAAAAGTCTCTGAACTATTCCAACAAGCATCTTCAGTAGGACTAACTGTTTGCAGGACTTGGGCTTTTAATGATGGCCAATGGCGAGCTCTTCAGAAGTCTCCATCAGTTTATGATGAGGAAGTATTCAAGGTACTAATCACACTCTCAATGTTGATATTATTTGATGTTCAAACTTTTATTAAAGTTTTGGAGTACAAAATTTTGGTTTTGAACTAGTGGCATATTTAAATTGGCATTCATCAGATAATGTAATTTCGTATCCAAATTATTGCAGGCCTTGGATTTTGTGGTGAGTGAAGCAAAGAAGTACAACATCAGGCTCATATTGTCTTTGGTTAATAACTGGGATGCATATGGTGGCAAGGCACAATATGTTAAGTGGGGGAAGGCTGCCGGCCTCAACTTGACTTCTGATGATGAATTTTTCTCTCATCAAACTCTTAGAAGTTACTACAAGGCCCATGTTAAGGTCAGTTCTTTTCTACCGTATGTTACTGGTTTGGTTTGTTGAATTTGGTGATCAACTCCATTCTCAACAGTTTGACAAAGTGGAATTCATTGAATGAACATTGTGTTCAGCATTTTACAAACTCCTACCTTAGTTACATTTCTGTTTATGTCTGTTGATTTTTTTGGCAATGTAGGCTGTGCTAAATAGAGTCAATACTGTTACAAACATAACTTACAAGGATGACCCCACAATTTTTGCTTGGGAACTGATGAACGAACCTCGATGCACCTCTGATCCCTCTGGGGATACACTGCAGGTTTGGTTTTCTTCTAAAAACTAGTGACTAATAAAATTATGTCAATTACCATCACAATCTGAAGCCAGTAAATTCTACTATTGTCGTTATCTTCTAGTCATGGATAGCAGAAATGGCAGTGTATGTGAAGAGCCTTGACGCAAAGCACTTGGTTGAAATTGGACTAGAAGGATTTTATGGTCCCTCGGCACCTGCAAGGGCTCAGTTCAACCCAAATTCATATGCAACTCAAGTGGGAACTGACTTTATAAGAAACCATCAGGCTCTTGGCGTGGATTTTGCTTCTGTTCACATTTATGCAGATTCCTGGTAAAAGCCGTGATTCCTTTTGGAACTATTGTAAACATTTTATACTTTCTATAATATGATACAAGCATTATGCAGTTCATCAGTATTCAGTCATGCTAACATTAAAGACATATTAAGCTCCACCATAAGTGTGTCTGCCCCTTCATCGTAATATGCTTTGGTGCTTATGCTCATTTGTCTACTCTTCTTCGTATTACATGTATGGAAACTTCCTAATAGATGATTTAATTAATTTGTGAAGGATTTCGCAAACTATTTCTGATGCTCATCTCCAATTCACAAAATCATGGATGGAAGCCCACATAGAAGATGCTGAGAAATATCTAGGAATGCCTGTTATCTTTTCTGAGTTTGGTGTATCCACGAAAGACCCTGGCTACAACTCATCATTCCGAGACACTCTTATTAGCACAGTGTACAAGACACTCTTGAACTCGACAAAGAAAGGTGGGAGTGGGGCTGGCAGCCTCTTGTGGCAGCTGTTCCCTGATGGGACAGACTACATGGATGATGGCTATGCAATTGTCCTTGCAAAGTCTCCTTCAACATCAAACATAATATCCCTTCATTCGACTAGACTAGCAATCTTTAACTCCATGTGTTCTTGGAAATGCCGTTGGGGTTGCAAGAAGAAAAATGCTCTGGAGACATTCCTCTACCAGGATGATCTGTAAAACTGTTTATGGATGAAGGATCCTTCTAGGACAAGCATGAAACAAACAGCTATTATACATGTAAAATGAGAAATGAAAGAGAAAAGGGGAACAAATAAGAACTTTGTAGAGTGTGATATGGTCTCCACAACATGATTATCATCCAATCAAAATATCAAATTACTTGTTCCAGCAATACTTTCTATCTCTGTCTGCAAACCGTTTTAAGCATTTCTTAGACTTATCACATGTAATCCATGTGGATCAGAATTCGGACACCATACCTGCTGTTAAATTACAACATCCTTATCATGTACTCTGCATCTTCTCCCTGTTTATCCTTATCACTCTACCTTTCAGATTAATCGATGCAAATTCCAGACTTCAAGGGTCGGATCTGTAAGTTTTACACATAGGAAATTCTTTTGGCCTTCAGTATCGTAGATCAATGATTCTTTCTTTCCCCAGATAATGCCATGCATTCGTGGTAATTTTGTTGGATTCAGAGCAAGTAGAGCAGAAACCCAAGTTTTTTTTATTCCGGTCCTGTTCCTCATTCCAGTTAGATTGTTAATTGCGAAGTTCTTTTGCTGTCAGTACTCTTAAGTGGTAACCTTTTAGGAAATTTAGTTGCAAATAACAAGAAATGTAATTCATTTTCAAGCAGAAGTTTTCACTCAAATAGATTATGAGGCTCTTTGTTGATAATCATTTCCCAAAACTATTACTACTTTATGTCCAACTTATCATGTTGCTATTCCCCAATCACTAGGGTAAGTCCTGGTTGAGCGTACCACTATCGTGGAAGCTGTCTTCTTAAGCTTGAAAGGCAATGTCTCTGATTTTTGCACTTCGCTCGCTTGCTCACAGGAAGAGTTGGGCGAAGAAGTTTTATGACATTATTCTTCTCACTGGTTTGCATAGTGGCAACACATTTATTTTGCACATATATTTGATATCATTTGCCAATGTGGGTGGCCTTCTTCAGGTTCTGAATTGGATATTGTTAGACTGGAGGTGACTGACCACTCTCAGCAGTTGCTATATCAGAACCCTAAAATTGTTAACTGTAAGTGGTAAGCAAGGAATTGCAATCTTGTGTTTGGTTGTTACAGTTCTGATTACTTGAAACATGCTTTTCTCTGTGTTCCAAATGTAATCCCCTACTGATGCGAAAACTGTTTTATGAAACATTGCATTGCTTTGTGTAAGAATCCCCTGAATGATACATTGATGTTTGAAGACAATTGGTTCTGTTAGTTGATGATTTGTACACCTTCAAAAAAAGTCATGGTCATTCATAGCCATGCTTTGGCATTGATTGAGAAAGAAAACTTGCGAACACCAGAACAAGCTATTTCATATCCAAAAGAGAAAAAAAAAATCTTTCAGCTTTGAAAGTGGAAATGTATAACTTTGTGATTCCAATCAGCTGTTAAATTATATATCAATAATGGACCTGTAATTGCTGCCAGGGTAAGTTGAATGTGTGAGTACATTTTGCAGACATTGACATTCAAGTTATATTCAGCAACTGGTGCCAAGAGCAGGCAAGGACCAAAAGAATTTTAACAATTATAGATATCAGAAAGGCAAAGATTTACTCACCCCGCCAGCAGAAGATTACCTAGTTAAAGCTGAATTTTGAAAGAACAGCAGCTGCCTGGTCACCACCTAACAAAAAATAAGGATGCCTGAGAGCAGCAGCAGCAGATAAACGCCCCCTTCTAAGGTACCCTCTCTCTGAAATGAGCTTTGTGGCTAGGTCCCATCCTCTACCAGAGTCAAGATCCAAAATTGTTAAGTCAGGCCTTAACCGGGTTCTCTCCCTCCATTTGTTCAAGTCATATTGAACTGCTTTCAGTTCCAAATTAAAGTTCTTTAAGTATGCTGTTGACCTCAGGGAAGGAATTGCCATTTGCAGGAGTACAATGCCAGCAGAATACATATCAAACAGATCAGGACTGTTCAGCTGCAACAACGAATACAAACTCCACTTGTCACTTTGAAAGACTACACACATATGCAGCCCCTAAGAAGCAGTAGAATTTTGATACATTCAGCACTACAAATGAAACAACAGACTAAAGAACCTTGTACCTGCCACAAAATTGGAGAAAGAAAAGCAGCAATTGGCTCTGGAGGAGGACTTGGTGTTTCCTCTGGTAGAACATATAGCTCAGGCGGGCAGTAGTCAGGATCAAGCAGCCCAAGGTTGGGTACATAGTTCTTGCCAATGCGAAGGTCTGTTGCTGCCCCAAAATCAATGAGTTTAATCTTTCCGCGTTTTGTCACCACTAGGTTGGCTGGCTTTACATCACGATGAACAATACCTGTGTCGTGAATCTTCTTAAGTGAAGTAATGATCTGGCGCATTATTTGCTTGATGATTAATGCATTTCGTTTAACGGATTCTTCTCCTTGCAGTACACGTCCAAACATGACAGACTCTAAGTTTAAAGGGAATCTTCGATCTTTCATGTAATCAGCAAGAGTGCGGTCTCCCTGTCACATGGACATCTCTACAATTAAATACATAAAGACAGAGTTGATTTAATCTACGTGTGTTACAAATTTCAGCATGAATGAACCAGGACATATATAGGCCGTAGAGCTTAACAGCATATATCCTCCAAGATTATTAGTCATACTCAATTTTTGCTTTAAATGGTATATTAGTTTTAAAACCATCCTCACCATAATGTAATCTAAGGAAGCAGAATATGGCTTCAAAATAGGAGATTAAATGGATTTTGCATATTTACAACTGACTGTTGTACCTCAAATTTCCAAACAAGCCACTTCCCACCCTTTATGAATTGTGAACTTGTTTTATCAGCAACAAAACTCCCAAGGAACTCAGCACATGTCTCTGGAGCTGCTCTTGAAAGCCTGTAGTTAAACCATTCCTCAAAATCTCCACATTCTTCAGCCCCTTGGACACCAACTTTAACCTGCAGCTTCCCAATAAGAAAATTTAAAATAAAAAAAAATTGATATATTCGACTAAAGCATTCTAAAAGATCAGCTGGTTACCTTTTTGAGAATGACTTTCTCCTTAAACCTACCATCCATGTCCAGCGCTGTTCTTCCTCCTCTTTTTGGCACTCTTTCTTCAACAGAAACATTCTTTGGAACAATCACACCAGAATAAACAACACCAAAAGACCCTTCTCCCAGCTTATCCCCAACCAAAAAATCAGTCCTCTTCAGGCTCCTCTTACCAGTCAAGTTGTCCAACCCTAGTTGCAGAGGAGCAAGAAGGTATGTATCAATGGCACCTATAAGAACACCTGGCCTTGCAGTCAAGTAAATCCATGTAAGCCCTGCAAAAACAAGGAAACCCCACTTCTGCACGTCTGTTAATTCCCCAGTAACCGTTTCAAACCGAACAAACCCGGATTTAATGACAGGGAATTGAGACAAGGTCTGCCCCAACAAATCATCTGGGATGCTGCCAAAGAATGCATTGCACCTTCCAGGGTTACTTTTGAGACGGTTTGTGAAAGAAAAAAGATTAACTTGGGAAATGGTCTTCAGAGGAGAGAAGCAAAGAAACTTAGGATTCTGCTGGACTGTTGCCGATGTTGGACAGAGCAGGGAAGCCATACTGGTTTTCCAATAGGGTGAACTCTTACGTTGTTAGCTCCGTCTGTTTTTTCACAAATTGAAATTGAAGCGTCAGCAGAAGGGCCAAAGGCTGCTTTTTGTCCACGTGTCTCTCATAGATTTATCCATTGAGCAGGATATATGTGGATACAAAACAGCCTGATTTGGCTTCCCGGTCAGCAAAAAGTGATAGCTTGATGGGCGTCAGGCCTTTGATCATAGAAAAAGACAAAGAGGGCCTAACAGCCAAGCAGTTTAGTTTATGCGTCTCCCTTTCATTTGTTTTATATGCAATATAATATTTATAAATTAATAATTTTAATTAACTTATATTTTTAATTAGTTTTGATTTAAAATTAATATGATAAATTAATAATTTATTAAATTTATAAAATAATATATTTTAAAAATATATATATAAGTATCGGTTGATGTATAAATTAATAATTTTTTTATATATCAAAATTATATATATACATAACTCAATTAAACATTTTTATAAAATATAATTTTAATATTACTTATTTTCTCTTAAAATTAGCATCTCCTTGTAACTTATTTCTAACTTTTCTTTGTAAAATATGATTCATTGATATCTCCTTGAACATTATTTCTAACTTTTTTTCAATTTCATGTTTTTTATCATTTCTCATTTCAAGAATTTACTAGTTATGAATAATGATAGTTTATAATTTTATAATTAAATAATATTGATATAATCATAATAAATAATAAAAATATTAATTTATTAATATATAAAATAAAAAATATCTTGGTAAATTAATTTTTTATTAATTAATATATAAATTTTCAAGATTTCAATAATATTAATTTATAAAAATTTTACTTATCTTCGGGAAACAGATAGAAACAATATGATTTGAAAGTGGTAAAGTTCACAATCTTTTAAGTTTCTGTTATAATTTCACATAACTATAAAGTAACGTAGGAGTTGGGCTAACATGCCCATGAAGGACCGACTTGAAGTGAAAACCATACATCTATAATCTGAGCACAGAACATACTGCAAATATACCACGGTTCGCCTGCCAAGATCTTTCTTTCAAGCACGTAACAGTATGAGCCCGAGGTACACTAACGCAAGGAACTACTCTGAAGACAAGGGGCTACAGGCCTTATGTAAGTGAAATCGGTGAAAGGGTTTACATTGGTTTTTGGGCTAGAAGCTGGGGAAAACGACAAGGACATGTCAGTCCATCGCTTGTCAAAGTTGGCGATGCAATTCTTCCCAGCAACTTCAGGACGAAAACAGGGTTGGATTTCCCTGGCCTCTAGTTTCTTCCAGTTGATTGGCTTGAACCACTTGTGTCGCTTAATTTCCTCACTTCCAGTTGGTCCACTTCCAAGGCGCTTGCTGGCATCTTTATGTAGCAGCTAAAACAGCAGAAAACCAATTATCAGAATTTTTGAATCACAAATATATAAAACCCAATAAGCAAGTCCTCAACTAATGATAATAATGAATCCTCTTGCTCCAACCTCCCACCCATAAACCCACAAAAAGTGATAGCAAGATCGCCCATACAGTTTTGTTTCGTGCAAGCGCTGTCAGGTGAATCATAAACTGAAAAGACATAGTTCTAGACTGGGGTATGAACATTCATTCCATTATGTAAATTGAGAATGGAAGGAGATCCCAACATCCCGACTTACCATCATGAAATCAACCAGAAAGATGCAGATAATGTGTCGACACTCAAGACTTGAGACAGGAAATGAGAAACATAAATTAAGGCTTTTGAATATTTACCCCTTTCAACAGAGAATGTGCTTCACCAGTAAGGAAGTTGGGCAGCTTGATCCTCTCCTTAACAATCTTCTGCTGTACTTTTTCCCTGTTTCCCCCAATAAAAGGAGGCTGCAGGAACAGAAAGCACCAAAAATGAATGTTTAATTCCCACAAACTGCCATAACGCAAAAATGCTCCCAAAAGTGTACCTATGTTGAAATAGCAAAAAAAAAAAAACATGTTTTTGATGTTGTTGAAATAAGTTCTTTGAGAGACTTGCAATCCCATGTAAAAAGCCTACAAGGTCATACATAGATGTTACAAAGTCATGATGCTTTATCTTGAGCAAAGCATGGTTACCACCTTTCAAATATAAAATATACTTCATTTGTCAACCAAATCAATCACTCTCCTTAGACCACCTTTATCTGAACCAATGCTTCCTCTCTTTTTGTATTCCTATGTCATTCTCTACACTTGATATGCTTATCTATACAATCTAAATATTCAACTAATTCCTAATATAGGCACTGAGGTTGTGCAGACTCATATTGAATATTTCATCATCTAACACAGACATAAGTAAATAAAATATATGCCTATACTACCAGTTTCTGATGGAATTCACCATGATTAAATAAATTTGTCTCCTGACGTTGACATTAAGGGTCCAACAAAAACCCAGTCTACCAATATTTGCATGTAGAAACCCAAAACTCATCCAACGAGCAAATAATAAATAGCTCAATAATAAATGAAAGTAAGCAATCGAACATCCAACACAGCAACATTAAATGCAGAGAGAAGAAAGCAGCAAAAGATGGAAACACCTACCTTTCCCGTAAGCATTTCATATAATAAAATCCCAACACTCCACCAGTCTGCAGCCTTATCATGGCCCTTCCCAGCAATTATTTCAGGTGACATGTATTCCAGTGTTCCACAAAACGAGTTTGATCTCGTGTTTTCGTCAAATTGCTTAGCCAGGCCAAAATCAGTCAACATTACCTGCACAAAACATGGTCAAATGGTTTTTTTTAATTTGTTCCTGTTACAGCAGGCACAAATAATGATATATAGATAAAGAGGAGAAAGTGAATACATGGCCATCAGCATTCAAAAGAATATTTTCAGGTTTAAGATCCCTGTGCATTATGGCATTTGCATGAAGGTGCGAAACCGCAGAAACAATCTCAGCAGTGTAGACACGAGCCAGGTCCTCTCTGGAAAACAAATCAAAACTACTAATAAACCATTTGACCTTGTGTTGGCCAAATTACAATAATACAATCCAAGGATAACAGTGATACCTGAAAAGACCATGGTGGTAAAGCTGAAAGAAAAGGTGCCCCCCATTAATAAAATCCAGAACAAGGTACAACCTATATTTGGTCTGCAAATCAAGACAATGGAAGCTTAATGCTCCAAAATTTGCCAAGGAATAATTTATATTAAATTCCTTAGCTATAAGGCAAGATAAATATCTAACTCCTCAAACATCTGTTACAAGCATAAAAAAACATATTCTGAAGATTAGAGTCATGGAAGAGAAATTACTTGGAATGAGTATTTGAGCTGGACAATGAAAGGATGATCAACTTTTGTTAGAATATCCCTCTCAGCTTTCATGTACTCTGCATGATTCTTCTCCATTATCTTGTCCTTCCGCATGACCTTCATTGCATAAATTTCTGGTGTGCCCTTTTTCCGTACCTGATATACTTTTCCAAATGCACCCTGCCCAACAACCTTCAAAACCTCAAAATCCTCAATGTCTATGCTGCGGACCTTGATGTGATCTCCATTAACATCTTCAACAAACTTCTTATCATCACCATCTCCAAGAGATTGCTCCTCAACTTCACTGATAGTTTTTCCCTTAACACAGCCTACTATTTCCACAGAATCCCTTGTCTCACTTAAAGTGAGTTTGCTTAGGTTCAAGCACTGACCAACACAAGAAGAGGGGCCGCGCAAAGAATGTGATCGGCTGTAAACAATAGCTGGTTCATCATAAACAAGCGCAGTCGCAACTGCAGCAGAAACAGTATTGTCTAGTTCACCACAACTGACTTCTATTGAGGCCTGAACTGGCAGGGGGCCGAACACATCAGTAAAATCTAACTCAACCTGATCAGGAACAACAGCTTCCAGGGGGCTTACAGGAAACAGTAACTGAGCATCAAAGTGTTTACATGCTCCAGCCTTGGTCAAACCAGTTAACTGTGAGGAAACCATGTTATCAAAGTATTAAGAGGCAAATTTGCAAACAAAGTAATGAGCAATGACTATGGCTCAACTCTCCTGAAAAGTCTCCTAAGGGTGCACTACTACAGGACTCCTATCAATGGCCTTGATCAAGACAAAGTTGACGTATGTGATAGGAGTTCCAAGAAACTTTGGAAGTAAGCAGAACAAGATCCAGAAGAAGAAGGCGTTCTTGTTTCCCGATTTGCGAGAAACGGTGGAAGCTCCAGTGGTTCTTGAATTCATGAAGATCATGCAGTCAAATCTGCCACTCAAAGTTCACAATAAAATCCTAAAATTAGCAACAGAAGAATCAAACGATCCTTTTTTCTTTTAACATGATAATGATAATCAAGAAATTGACACAATTATAAAAATTGGGGAACAAAGACAAAAAAAAATTGATCTTGCAATGATAAGGACAAAGAAAAAGGTCCTTCCATTACTGATAAACGATGGCTAAAGCAGAAAATCAAGACTTTTAAGAGAAAACTACTGAGACCAAGCAGATTCTAAAACAGAAACTTAGCAAGCAAAAGAGTTTAAAATACGAAATTACAATCGCCAACCACATAACAAGCTGTTTTTTTTTTTTTTTTAACAATTTTATGTCTTATCCTTTTACTCGAAATACGATCAATAAAATGAGAAAAACTACTAAAGTCGGAAAATTGGAAGACAAACGTTTCCATAAAAAAAGAGTCGTCTAATTCTCTTGAAATTTACAAGGATTTTCAAATCTACTTATTTACCATATAACTAAATTGATCATACAGAGAGGGTAAACGGATACAAGCTCTTGGCCTTTTTTTATTTAATTGAAAGAGAATCTAAGCTACATAAATGAACTGAAACTTCATAAAGAAGCAGAAACGCATGCAGAAAATTGCTTGATAAATATTGACGAACAAGAATGACGTTTTGTTAGTTGTAACAGAGAAACAAAACCGAACTGATATAAAGCCATCAAATTCAAATCCAAAGTGCAAGCTCATCTAACAATAAGGACGCCATCGATCATAATCGTTCTTATTTTCTTTCCCATAACCATTTAAAAAGAATAACAAAGAAAAATAGAGAGCGAAACGAGAGTGGAAGGCGATTAGGTTTACGTGAAAAGAATTACCTGGGAAGGGTGCGTGCCGGGAAGAAGCAAGGGCCAAGGATTTTCTTTGACGGAACTGATGCTTGAAACAACGCGACGCGTCGCCACTTATATACTAACATAACAACCCGTCTCTCCGCATATTCCATTCTATTCCTCTGTTCCCCTATTAATTTTGGATTTCGATGCTTCCCTTGGATGCATTAAAGTCACGTGGCTTATTTATACTGGTTGATTGATTAGGTCTCTTTATATTTTTATTATTATTAAATTTAAAATAAAAACAAAAAGGAGGATCCACTTGGACAAAACTTCGAATATGCTGGCTTTGAATTCAGGATTGACTTGGCAAGGCTGGCGCATGTTTTTGAGTTGGCAACCAGCATTACATTTACCCCAAACTATTTTATCAAATTACTGGAATTGCCAATTTCGTGTTTCGCTTTCTCTTCTCGGTTTCGTTTTGAAGGGACCGCTACGCCACATATCTACTATATATAAAAGTAGCATAATTTGATTTCTCAATTTCTTTCAATTGAGTGTCTAATTGAATTCTAATTGAATGTTTAATTGAATGACAAGTGTCATTCAATTATAATCCCTCCCTATATATTTAATTTTGTAATTAAAATCAATTTATCTTTTTCTCTACTATATATAAAAATAGCATAATTTGATTTCTCAATTTCTTTTAATTGAGTGTCTAATTGAATTCCAATTGAGTATCTAATTGAATGACAAGTGTCATTTAATTAAAATCTCTTCCTATATATTTAATTTTGTAATTAAAATCAATTTATTTTTTTCTCTATAAACAATTTATCTTTTAAAAATATCAAATTGAAATCTAATACAATATATAAAAGTAACATAATTTGATTTCTCAATTTCTTTCAATTGAGTGTCTAATTGAATTCCAATTGAATATCTAATTGAATGACAAGCATCATTCAATTAGAATCCCTCCCTATATATTTAATTTTGTAATTAAAATCAATTTATCTTTTTCTCTACTATATATAAAAATAGCATAATTTGATTTCTCAATTTCTTTCAATTGAGTGTCTAATTGAATTCCAATTGAGTATCTAATTGAATGACATGTGTCATTCAATTAGAATCCCTCCCTATATATTTAATTTTGTAATTAAAATCAATTTATTTTTTTCTCTATAAACAATTTATCTTTTAAAAATATCAAATTGAAATTTAATACAATATAATTTATATTTTTTTTAACATTTTCCGTAGCGTAGCTACGAGTATCATTCTAGTTAAAATAATTTTAGCATATATATACATATATATATATTTTTTGAAATTAGAAGAAAGGAGATTCGAATTCTACCTTTTAAGTAGGCGATCATGCACCAACTAATGAGCCACATACTTGAGTGCTAGTATATATATACTTTAAATATAAACATATTTACTTTCTATTTTGTATTAACATTACTTAAGTTATAACTTATAAAATTATTAATTACATTATATATACCTTTGTTTATATCTTAAGAGAAGTTGTGAGATTAGAATAGTTTTGAAACCTAATTATTTTTTTTTAATTTCATGTAGTTGAGGATAAACTCATATAGTGAATTAAATTAATTAGTGAAATTATTAATATTAATTAATACATCAAATTAAATTCACTCTCCATATTTACAAACATAGTATAAATTACATTTGTGAGATTTTTTTTTCAAAAAAATTGAGTAAAATCTAACCTTTTGATCACTAAAAATTTTCATGAATTTTTTTTATGATATAATACTTTTAAAAGCTCCTAAACTATTTAAAACAAATAATTAAGTTATTATTTTTTATTAAGTTCAATCAAGTTTGTTTTTTAATTGAGGGAAAGAGGATTTGAATCTTACTCTTTAGACGAGAGATAATGCACTAATCAATGAGCCAAAAGTTCAATCAAGTTTTTGTATTTTTATTTTGGATAAACTAAATTTTTATTATTAATAGTTAACTAATTGTTATTAATTAAAACGTCATTAGTCAATTTATATCTACTACCTTGATCATATGACGGGTGAAAAATGTCAAATGATCATATTATCATGTCACATCACCATCTACAATATATTAACATGTCACGTCAATATTATATGGTATAAAATGATAATACTTAGTAAATTATTAGTTATAATAATTTATTTGATTTAAAACAAAAGTATAATGATTTAATTGAATATAATAAAAGTATAAAAATTTATTTAAATTTTCTTAAATAATTCAAAAAATTTTTTAAATACAATTTGATCACTATCTTAAACACTAACTAAATAGCTTGATGACATTTTACATAACTCTTTTATTTTTATATGGCCGATGACTGATGAAGCATTCTAATAGTGGCTAACAGCAACCAACAAGCAACCAACAATTGAAAAAAATAATATTCATTTTGTTTTAATTTAATTGTCACGATTGACTCTGATAAAAAATTTGAATTTCAAATCTTTATTGTTTTTACTGTTTTAACTAATTAAATTTAATAAAATATAATAAATTACTTCATTAAGAGTTTTTTAAAAATATACTTTTCCATATTTTTATTAATGACAAATACAAAATAATAAGAGGCCAAAGTTTTCAATTTAATTTGTCCAACAAAAATAAAAATGCAGACAAATATTTTGGGACAAATTAAGGAAGTTTTAGTGATTAAATTGTATTTTTTTAAAAGAAAATGTAGTTGAGCAAAAAAGAAAGCACGAATATTTTTAATATTGACTGTGCTAACTAAACATTAAAGTTTTCCATTGTGATTGCTTCAGCATATAAGCGTATTGGATTCTACGAAAAATAATGCATTAATTACCTTTTCTTTTAAACGTGATCTTGTGCACAACAGCATGCAGATAAACCTTAATCCTCTTAGGATCGGCATACTCAAGCAAATCAGCTACAGTGTGTCTATTTCCATTTCTATCCAAAATACTTCCAACAGTTTTGGTCCCATTAATGTGATCATAGGTAAACCCATTATATGGCAAAACCCCAGCTTCAAGCAACCCATCTCTCACTGCAGATTGCAATTGCAACACAATTGGCTTGTATATATAAATTAAGAGCAGCGTCCCTCTTCTTCTTTTTATATAAAAATATATATTTATTTTGGTTTTGGAACGATGCAATGAAATTATCCCAACGAAAGCAATACTGAATTGGTCTCTAACTACCTCATGAATCCTACTATTTATAATAAGTGTAACTTATTCGTGATTCTGTCGGGAGTATATTTAAATAAATGGATAATGCCAATCATTCATAGTTAAAACAATAAAGTGGTCATCAACAGATGAAAAGGAATTTTCAATTAAAGTTCTATTTGTCAGTCGTAAGAGCATCATTAGACTATTTAATCAAGTGGTAAGCTAAGTATCCGTTGAAAAACTATTATAGATTTGAGCAGTCAACAATTTAATATGTCACATTAGATTTACTATACCCTAATTAAAAAAAATTGTGTTATCCCCTTTTTAGGATAGTTCGAATCTTTGCCCTCCTCAAATTTCTTCACTAGACTACAAGGTTCACCTTATTAAGCAGACGGACCACACATTTAAAATCCTAACAAAAATTTAATATATTTACTATGATTATTTTTAATTGTTTGTCTAATTAATATTTTTGAATATTTTATGTAATACTAAATTTTTGTCATTTACAGAATTAAAAATTTTTTTAATAACAATGTCGGTACTAAACTTTGTCGTATTTGCAACTACATAACTCTAAGCTACATCTTTTGTTATTGTAATGTCTTTTTTTTAAAATATATTTTGGTGACACAATTTTTTGATTGCAAGAGCTTATCACGTTTGCGATGATAAGCTTAACATCTTAATTGTCACGTGATTAAAGACAACCTTTGTGGTTGTAAAATTGGGTCTTATTCGCAAGTATTTATAAATATCTTTTTATAATTACAAATTGAATCATTACCATATCTTATCACATTAATAAAAATAATTGCATAGATTGAACCTCATCATATTGGCTATGACATTTTATCAATTTAAAGTTGAAGATTTAACTTTGTACTATTAACATTTTAAAATATTAAAAATGCAAATAATTTAAACACCGTAATTTGGAATTGAAAATGTGAGCCATCTACTTAAGATTTTAATTAAATGACATCACATTTTCATGTTTTGTATAAAATATTATCAAAAGAATATTTTATCTCTTTAAATATTATACTTTATTTCTATCTCCTTAATTTAGTCGTAGCACTACCATTCAAACATACTTATTATATTTTTTTTATTTTGCATTATTTGCATACATAATTATTACCTGTTAAGAGGAAATTGATTGTAAAAGATAAATATTCCACTCCTATTAATGTTACTAAAAGCATTTGTTATTTATTTTTTAAAAAATAAAAGTAAAAAATCATTAACCAAAGAAGGTCAATAAAAAAATTTTTTTAGAAAATACTTTTTATTATTTTTAAAATAATTATAGATATTATTACAAAATAATTATTTTTAATAGTTTTGGACATTACTAAAAAATTAAAAATTTGATAACTTTCACATATTTCAAAATTTAAATAATCAGTATTTAAATATTTTATAGTTTTTTCATATTATTATTTATTAGTTTAAAATTAAAGATTAAAGTTTAAAAATTTAAAAATTTACATGTAAGTTTATCATGTAAATTGTAACATAATTTCTCCAATTTTAACCATATTTTTTTTCATATATATCAAATATTGCAATGTTATGTGGTGAGCAATTGCATCACGGCTCGTTCCCAGCGATTACATTCCCGTGTCCAGTAGGCTAGGCGCCAGGGGCCATTCCTTGTGTCTTTCATTTGTTATGTTCAAGATCACTTTTCTCGTGCAAAAATTTGGAGGAAACTCTTGGTACTTGTAGCCACTGATAAGCAGCTCAGCAGCAGCGGCGTCGAAGTGGCCGTGGCCCATAGCCATAAATTGAAATCCGCATAGCTCCGCCTCTGACGACAAAAGCTTTGAGGAATTAGCATGTGCAACTGCGTCCCCTGGAGCCCCAGCCCCCTGCCCTTTTCCTTTTCAATCATCAGACTTGGAAATACCACGATCAATAACTTACAGATTCCAGGTGCCCATTTCCCAATTACCAGAAATAATGGCAGATTACAGCTTATTGAATGCAGTATGAAAGCCACTCCATCTCCAAGGTCCGGCTCAGAATCGGAGGGAGAAAGAAATGGCGAGTTGGAGTTTGAAGACAAAGGGGGCAACGAATTCGAGCTCCGACGACGTCGCAGCGATGCTAGCTTGGAGAGAATTAGTGCCGACGCATTGAAGAGCAAGAAGGGGAGTGGAAAAAGCGCGGATGAATTGGTTAAAATGGAAAGCAGGAGGAGGCAAGTGATGAAGAGGTCAAATATGGTGGCAAAGCAAGTCATAAGTATCCAATCTGCTCAAAGCTTAGGCTTTGTGTCTCAATTATGGGTGGATACCACTTCAGTCAGTACTTTCTGCTTCATAGCCCATTATTATTATATTATTATTGATGTATTATTGCCAATTTGCAGCTGAATTTGGAATTTTGGTATTCATTTTATCTATATCTATGAAATATATAATTTCTACGGGTATCTTTACGACTGAGTTCGGTTGTTACTTTTACTATTCACATTTTGATTCTGGAAGTAAAAAGCAAAAGCTTTGCTTCAATAGAAAAGCAAGTGCTTATATTATTGCCGAATTAAAAGTTAAAAATTTTACTTTTTGAATACCAAAGTGTTTGATTTTGTTTCTGTACGGAACAATTATGTTTGAACATGTTTTGCATTTATTTGTTTATTTTTAAATTAAATAAAATATGAAAAAAGTAAGTAGCAAAAGTCACAGCCAAATGGAACCTCGTTGTTTGCTCAAGTTGTTAATAAACATTGTGTTGTTAATTTTTTCAGTGGCAGGTGTTGGTTGTGGAGGTGAGGCCAAGCTTGCTTGCTGGGGAATCAGAAAGGTTCCTTCTGCAAGATGTTGAAAAGGTAACAGATAGTATGTTTTTGTATTTGCATTTAAATGCTGCTAATTACATTTCAGTCTCTGGTTCATGTGTCTATAAATTCGCCTTTAACCACAACAGAGTGTGTGTCTGTAGATAAAGGATTATGCTTTGCTCCAGCCACTATTTACAATTACCTTCCTTGCCTGTAATTTCCTTCACAGCAGTTATCTTTTTCATATAGTATGTAATGTTTTTTTTTCTTTCACAGGTTGGAGATGTTGTGCTTGTTGGAGATGAGAATGTGATGGAGAATGATTTTAAAATGATTAGACTTGATACTCTGGTAGGTGTTGTTTCTTAGCTGTCATACTTCACTGTTTGGATGTAAATCTCATCATTTGTGATCTATATTTCGTTGATAATTCTGCCCACATTATTAATTACGGTTTCTTGTATAGAATAGAGTTTTTCAATGCAAATTTTCTGCTATGTGTTTGGTGGTATGAATTGTCTCATGATTGGTATGATGCAGAGATGAGGACTAGTTGTTCATTTGAAGTGGAGTGGTATTGTTTCAGCTGGTGACTTTTAGTTGTTTTAGAATGTAGAGGCTTGACTTGCAATTTAGAGCCAGATCTTATAAAATGCAACTGTTGAATGTTGAAAAATGTCATGGTTCTGTCATCTATGGAAATTATGCAGAAAACTTGAAATCTTTCCATGTCCTGGAGTCAACTAGTTTTCTATTTTACTAAATTTGAAAGTATGCACAAAATGATTTTAAGTGATGATTATTATTTTTACCATGGTTTTTTAATTTACAAGTGAAGCTTATATACTAAATTCTCATGGGATATTGAAATTTCCCCTTTGTTTTTTCATTATTTTCTATCTTAGATTTTATTTTTGAGAGCTTCATTTCTGATGTTTGTTAGGTAGGATACAGAGTTGTAACACCAGGACATCAAAATATTGGGAAGGTGAGTACATATTTTATGCACTAGAAAATCTCTGCTTATTTCAGTTTGATTTACAATTATCATCTCATATATCTTGTATGATTCTAGGTGCGGGGCTATAGTTTCAACATTAATTCAGGGGCTGTTGTATCTCTTGAACTGGATTCTTTCGGGATATCCATCATTCCATCAAGTTTGGTAGTCTGACTGCTCCTTTCTCTTTTAATATAGTTAATATCAAGTAATAGAAGAATGCAGATTGCCAGTAGTATTTACCTTCATAACCAGACTATGATTCCAGGTGAGCACTTATGCTTTACTTGTTGAGGATGTACTGGAAGTTATAGCTGATACAGTAGTTGTTCACGAAGCTGCAGCCTCACGCATACAGAGGCTGACAAAGGTATCTTACTTGTCACTGAGTGTTTCTATTAAAAAGTACTTGTTTGCTAATTTTTCTGATTTGGACCCAGTGGTGAAGTTTGAAAGTAGCTCTTTGTCATTTCAAATGTATGTACTGCCACTCATGTAGATATGCATGCTTATTTGGCCCCGTTTAACTCAGCAATACCACCTTTATGCACAAGATTTCTGTACATGCACTTAGTAAAGCTTAATCTAGTCCCTGCAATCATAACTAAGTAGCTTGTATTGAGGCAAACAAGCAACTTTTCCTGTGTCTGGTTCGCAAGCATACAACTAGTCTACTGCCACTCTTCTGTAGTCTTTGGCTGACTGAATCTGGGCATGCATACATAGTAGCATATCAACATATTGTATGATTACTATGTTTATAGTTATACCAATAAGTGGACATCTTCTAATCTATGGATTACTTCCTAATTCTTTTCAGCTCTTTAGTAATAACTACTTCTCAGTTCTAGGGATCATTCAGAATGCCACGACTCAGTCTTGGTTTAACACCCTATGTTGGCTAATAAGTTATCTCATATGGTTATAGAAGCTGATATCTGCTTAAAGAATTGAAAACACTTGCTGCCATACGTGCTTGCTAATATGTTTCTTTTTATCTATAATATAAATTCTACCAGCAGTTAAATTCTTGACTTGCTTATGCCAGGGTTTCTGGGATGCTCAGAGTGCTGGTATTTCCTTGAATGAGCACACAGAATATGATGATGATGAAAGGCCTATTAATCTTGGTGATGGTTGGAGAACTCGGAGAGGTTTCAGTGGGCAGAAGTCGCGTTCAAAGAAGAGGGAAGCAGATGCTGATTGGGAACTTCCAATGGACTACTTGTGAATTGGTTTTAGCTCTCCATGCTTGATCATTTTCTCCCTTTCTTTTGCATGTATATATATGAAAGAAATTGGTAGTAATCCTTACAGCATTAATCCCCTCATCCCTCTTTATTTTTCTTTCTTCAAATTTTACATAATCAAGGTGTAAATTATGTGAATAGAAGTTGCTGGCTAATTGAAATTTGAAGCCACCCTTTCGTGTTTATCATCATGTTCTCCCTTTAACTTTCTCAAGGCTACTGCAGATAAAGGAAAGAGTGTTATGATCATCTGCGTTGGAATCTTGGAGTCATTTTGCATTACTTGATCCATTACTGGCATGTGGTTGCAGATGGACCACAGCTAAAAACCAAGGATAGAAGTATATGATATAATAAAGTAAATTTCAGTTTGATGAAATATTGCTTCCATTGGTTAAGCAACTGGAACAACAATCATGGTTTTGATTGAATCTGAAAAGTGAAATGGCAATGGAAATTTCAGCGAAAGAAATTATTATTGGCCCATGCAGGTCTCGAACCTGCGACCTTCGCGTTATTAGCACGACGCTCTAACCAACTGAGCTAATAGGCCTTTTGTCTTCTTGTTTAAAGCAAAACTAAAAGTTTCTATTCATTGCTCGCTTCATTTATTCTTCCTTACACAGGACGTGAAAAGGAAAAAAAAGGAAGTGACCCACGCCCCACCTGATAAAGAAAAAGAAATGTCGTATTTGTATTTATGATGTATTAGCCGTTAGCGCCTGCTCCTATTCAAATTCAAACACTCTTTATTTAATCTCTCTGTCCCTCTCCCTCACAAACACGAAACTCTCCGCCTTTCCTCTTCTTATCTTCCCCGTTTCGCCAATTTTTTTTTCTATTCTGTTCTCTCATCAGTCATCAAATCCCAAATCTCTAAGAATGGCGACGGCTCAGTTTCAACTCAGTGGACGCAAACCTCTCCAGCCAAAGAATTTTGCAGCCACCGGCAACGACAACATTGCGGTAGTGAGCAAGGAAGGCTCAAAGATTAAGCAAATGAAGTCGAAGCCCAAACAAGGTCAAGAACGGATGGCGGTGGAGATCTGGGTGGCGGACGAGTCCAACAAGGAGAACCTGAACCAGAACCATCATCATATTCCCACGTACGCTACGCCTACACCCGCGAAGAAGATTGAGGCGTTGGATTTGGATTCGTCTTTGGCGGAGGAGCTCAGCGCCATCAGGAAGAAGCTGGAGCGGCAGAGGTTGGATAAGGAGAAGACGGAGAGGATGTTGAAAGAGAGGGATGCTGTGCTGCATTTCCAAATGAAGGAGCTGGAAGACAGAGGTCAGATTCAGAAACAGCTCGAAATCGAGGTTGATAGGTTGTTCAGATTAAAGGAGCTCAAATCTTATTGCATGGTAATTAAATTAAGCAACCAGGGTGGCTCTTGACAATAGAAATCTCTGATTTTGTATCTTGCAAATCAAACGAAATTGACTTCATTAATTTGTTGGCATTGGTTTTGAATCAGAGGATATCTCCAATAAAATCTCTGAGGGAGAGACAACAGGATGATAAGAAGATTAATGGCGGGCAATTGCATTCGCTGGTAAGTTATTTGACTACAGGTAACTAGTATTAAACAGAGTAGAACTGTACTGAAATCCACAATTTTGCATTTCTTTCTAATTTGTGTCGTATTTCAATAATCTTCAGGAAATAAAAGCTGAAGATTCAGAGGAAGAATCCGTGGATGAAAACACATTGCAGAGTCCAACCCCATCAGATTCTTCTGAATTTCACATAGAGAATAATGATGATTAAATATCATGTCCAAAGAGCTTTTTCATTTTGCTTTTGTGTTTCTTCTTTGTTTGCTGGAGAGGAATGATGGATGGATTTCCAGTTTCGTTTTGAAAGGAAATAGAATATAATATCTCATTATAGTAACTCTTGTTGGGAATTCAAATTCTGAGGCGCTCCTCTTTGACTAAAATCTTTCAATCCTTTATTCCTTAGGTATAGGGCTCCACAGCCTAAAATCTTTCAATCCTTTATTCCTTAGGTATAAGGCTCCACAGCCTAAGAGATATGGCTGGAGCTCCTAGCTTTATATACCGGATAGAATCAATGCAAAACAATGCAGCCATGGAAGGAAGACTGTAATCATCATGATCATATAAACTCTTCATATTGCTTGGTGAAACCGCCCAGGGAAATTTGAACATAGACCAAACAAATTATCTGAAGCTCAACCATGTTTTCTTCTTTTATCCAAAGCTTATGTTACGTACAAGGGTGACCACAAGATTGTGACTTGTCATATGTAATCACTGTAAGAAAAATTCATAGCAATGACAGAAAAGTAACAGCCATTGGAAAACTCAAAGCATGCCTACATATAGCACTGTTGCTGGTACGACTAAGAAATTAAGCAGGCCTAATTCTACAACTAGCATCCTCCCTACCCTTAGGAAAAGAATACATCTAAAGGGGTAATGATTAAAAAAACAAGCATGACGCACTTCATATGAGATGCCTTCTACAACCAGACGCTGACATAAACATATAGCCAACATGAGTTTCCAGTTGCATCCAACCTCAACTTTGCAACAAGGCGGGCCTCTGTTTTCAGGAAGAGTGCAAGGTATGGAAGCACCTAAGATGTGAAACGGCTGAGTTATGATTGTGCACAATCATCCCTCAAACATCTAGTTATCTCTAAATGAAAGTGCCTACAGTGGATCAATACGAATGAAAGTTTATTTCAAAGTTAATGACCACAAACTCAAGAAAAATGGAATAAAAGCATCCAAGATGATCAACCCTACATGTGTGCTGCCTGAATGACAGATCTCCAGATTCCACTAACAGAATTTCCAATGGTTGTTGCAGTTTACACACGTTACATAGGTTGTCATAGGTTCATCTGCACTCCTTGTCTGCATTTGATGGTAAGTGGTCTTGCGTTGACCGCAACGACCACACTTAAATTGATCCGTTGTGGCCTTTGGTGCTCCTCCACGTTCACAATCAAATAGAGCTTTTTCTTTAATTTCTTTGTTTTCACGTTGCCTTTGCTCGCTAGCCATTTCCTCTGGGGTCATAGTAATAAGCCTTTCCGGCTTCACTTCTCCCAGAAGAACCTTCCTCCTTAAATCTGGGTTGTTTGGATCCTTCATGTTGAACATTATAGATCTGTACTTAAATTTCTGGGTGCCATTTGATCTACCCATCTTTTCAAACATCACAGATTCTACAGATACAGCAACCCGGATGGGATCACAAGCGTTCACTTGATCCAATATGTCCTCATCAGCCTCACTGGGAACTTTAGACAAGGCCTCTACAAGAATCTCCCGAAATTTGTCACGCAAAGGATCATTACATTTAACCATTGACATCAACTTTGGGGGACCAGCAGGTGGCTGTGATGGTTTCTTTACATCTGATGCTTGTCTCTCATCCCTATAAGTCTTTTCAACCTTAACAGCCTCTCTCTGATCTGTCTTCTCAGACATTACAGTATCTCCATTTGCTTCATTTTTCTCAACTTTGATGGATTTTGTTGAATCACTTTTAGATACTTTCTCAATCTTTACCGTTTCTGGATTGGAGATCTTTTCAGCCTTCACAGCACTTGGCTTCTGAATTTTCTCAACCTTGACAGCACTAGTGGTGCCATTTTTCTTACTCTTGGTAGTCTCTTCAATAACAATTTTTTTCCACAACTCAAGCAAGTCAGAAGCCACAGTATGGATATTCTCCCTAGGATGCTTTGTGAGAGGTCGAAGCTTTTTTCCAACCTGTAATATATATGGGAGTTAAGATTTTTTAAATTATACACATTCACCAACATACATGGAACCAGGTACATAACAACATGAAGAAGAAGCGGATGACGGTGACTTAGGTAAGACCCACCAACAGGTTAAAATTTGCCACCATCATCAGATCAGACTATAACTATAACTACTTGCAATAATATCATCAGTCAGAAGCAACAATTATATCTTCAAAAAGATATAATTAAAATATAACTACTGGCAATGATAGTTCATAGTTGTAATAACTGGGATATTTTAAGGCTCGATCCTATACCAACATTGGCCTTTTTATTAGTATAAAAACATACATGATACATTTTTTTCATGATAAATCAACACATGTGAAAAATAAACAAAAAAATAAAAACCATGCCTGTGGGTTTTCATTCACAAATATTTCAAAAATTATAAAACACAAAAGCTTTTAACATACTTGATTGGGGAGAAAATGTGATGCTACAAAAGGTGGATGGAAAATGAAGGAAAGAAACACTTTATTCCTTTACTTGGTAAGAAAGGAAAGTGAGGACAAACAAAAATGCGATGGACAGATATATTCCCTATAACCCAACAAATAAATTGAGGGTAGGGAAAATGAGGAAGACACAAGATATATCCTAAGAATTTTTGTTATTTACTCCTAATTATATGAGAAACAAGAGGGAAAGAGCACGATTTTGGAAAAAAAAAAAGTTTTTTATTCCCTGCGCTCTATTTTTATTCCTAACTTTATACTAATCTACTTCTCTATGATTCCTTCTAGTCACAATCATGCCATAAAGGGGAGCCTTCCTTAGGTAATAACATAATAAATTTAAGTATCCCTATAATTTGTTCAGAAAGAAATGCAATTTAACTGTGCTAAGAATATAAAAACCAGCATTGTGGACACCAAATTGTATATGTGTGAATGTGTGCAAAATCAAAAGATTCAAGCAATTTCTAATTTACCTAATTATTTTATCTATACTTAAATTAACACATAACAATCAATTAAATCCTCCTCTGAAGTTTATAAACTGTACAGCTGATATATAGGATTAATAATCATTTAAAGGAAAAGAAAGGTTAATTTCCCAACCAACCAAAAAACAAAAAAATTTCGAAAAGGGAATTAGTTGTGCTCCTAATCCGCAGTCACAAAATTAAAATAAAAATATAACTCAGAGACAAATTTAAATCTATAAATGCGATTATTGCTTCATCAGTATTAAAAGATAATAAAATATATATTAATTTGGGGGAGGAGGAAACTGAAGAAACCTGAGTAGAAACAAGAATATCGTAAGTGACAGGGAAAGCCTTGAGCTGCTTCAAGGCGTCAACGCATCTGGAAACCTCAGGGCCGTTGGAGGAAACGGCATCGGTGGCGGCCAAATCAGCCGCTTTCTTGGCTGCCTCGAACAAATCCACTAGCTCCCTCTCCATCGCCAACGCGAAATAACCCTAGAGTGAACAAACAGAAGAGATCCGGAGGAAATCCTTCACTTTTAAAGGGAGACAGTAACCAACTCCGAGAGAAAGACAGAGGCTTTGGCTTTGTGTAGAATTTGTGTTGTAAGTTTGCTTTCTGTTTTGTTTGGTGTTTCAGACCGGACTGGGTCAATATCAAGGTAGATAACTAAGGCAAGGGATTTTGGGAAAACTCGGATCCAACGGTCAATTTTCTCAGGGGCTTCTCTTCATCGTAATCGAATGGACGGCCTCTGATGATGCTTGTTTCGTTTCCTTCATTTGGGCTTTCCACCTACTCCTATAGTCCTGGACCTAGACTCATTTTGCTGCTGGGCTTTTATACCTCTTTTAATGCTGTGTTTGGTATGATAAGAAGGGAAAAAACATAGAAGAAGGAAAATTAAAAAGAAAACAAAAATCTCTTTTATTTTAGTGGATTGGCTCAATTGGGAATTTTCTTTTCATTTTTATCAAACGCAAGTGGTGGTAGAAAATCTTAATCAATCTTAAACCATATTAAAATTATTCAATTTACTTAATTTTTCCCCTTTTGTAAAAATTTATATGCGCATTTTTTCAATAAATTGAATTACGTAGACATTATATTTTGTCTTTTTCTGAAAAATATGTGGTATTGAAATATGTTTTTATTCTTTATGCACTTAACATATTCTTATCAATTGCTTACTCGTTATTGATAGTGACACAATACTAAATAAGCTACTAAAAGGGAAAACTCGTATCTTTTATATATATATATATATATATATATAAAATGAATCTTTATTTTATAATTTTTATTCAAATCAAATTTTGTATTAATAACAAGACGTGGTCATACATGTCACTTTCATAATCATTAAACTCACAATTAATTAATATTTTTTTTATTTGTAACAAATGATATTGTTTTTTTAAAATGATACAACAAATTGATTGGGAAAATCGTCTTAATTTTTTTTTTTCAATAGATCAATTTGTCACATCACACGAGCTATTTCGGTGTACATGTAAATTGAACAATATCTAAAATCACATAATGTACATGACCTCGATTAATCAACATGAGGACTTATTAAGGATTTACTTAAAATTTGAATTTACTTAAATCAATAATAGAATAAATGAGTTTTATTTTAAAAAAATTAAGGATTTATTTAGTAATTTAGTCATTTACCTTTTTCCCCTAGTTTTTTAAAACATAATTTGCCAATCTGATTTTTTTTTCCTTTGGATTCTTTCTTAAAAATGCATGATCATTATTTGTCTCTATAATATGGATCATTTTTTTTTTTGAAAACTAAAGGAAAAGCCACTTGAACTTAATCTAAATTAAGGGCTTGACTCTTAACTTATTTTGAGTTTCAATGTCTGGCGAGAAAAAAAAACAAAAAGCCCCTTAATAATTAAAGTTCTTGCAATTGCACTGACAGCCAATTTGAATTACAAGTAAATTTCTCAGGTGAATATTAAATTTGTGAAGAGTAGTTACAGAGCCGATTGAGATAACATTTATAGACAAATTTTATAATTAATATGTATTAAATTTTTGTATACAGAAAAAGTTACTTACTTTTCTAGTACCAAACGTCCTCTTGTGAGCCGTTGGATTGGTTTGGCGGTTAAACATTCTTTCTACCTAATAGCATTACCCACGATTTTGTTCATATGGAGAAAGGGGATTTGAATTTTTACAATGGAGAATTCTGTTTTTCTAATTAAAAAAAATCATTCACCATAATTGAATAGTATAAATTGCTTCACCATTTGAAAAGTTGAAACACTTGATAAACTCCAAAAAGTAGAGAAGGATCACATTTATCTTTCATTGAGCGGAAATTCAGTGTTTCTAGAAAATTACTACGGGGGTAAGGTGACATTCGACTATCGATGAAATTTTTCGTAAGACAAAGATTTCCAGAGGCAGAAGTTGGAAGACAGTTGCGCACGTTTCTGAGTTGCGAACATCTTTGTTGAGTGAGAAATCAGCAAAAGCCCAAAACTAGGAGAAGAAGAAAAAGAAGATCGAGAAGCAGCAGTCCTGTCTCTGTCCTCCCTGCAAATCCCCATCTCAGCCACGCAATTTCTGGTCCCACCCCCTGCCTCGATCAGACGGCAAATAATAGATGGGTTTCACAAGAAGCCAGAGCCGTAGGGGCATTTCCGGAAATTAAGGATCCACAGCGTGTAGGCGATAGGGACAATCCGAATCATTTCTTTTTAAAGTGAATACGGAGGAGAGCCAAGCGAAAACGGCGTTGGAAAGTCGAAAGCTTGTGAAACTGAAAGCAGGCTCAGGTGGTTAGAAGTTTTCTGGTACGTTGGGGATAGTATTGGAAATTTAAAGTATAAGGGAGACACGCACACGCAACAATGAAAACGGCAACACCAAGTTTCCTAGGAGCTTCTCTCAGCGCCTGCTTTATTTTCTTAGGCGATAGATCCGTTTCCTTCTCAATTTACCATTTTTTACTTTTACGGATGGTAAAAACATGAATTGAAAGACTAAACTGAACATAAGAAAAAAAAAGTGTTACCCGATTTTGTTTTACAGTTGAGGTAAGTTACTTCTGTTATAATGTCATTAACGGTAGTGCACTCTTTATCAGATGAATATTAAAATATTTTTCCTTATATTGGCTACATTATGTAAGTAACTTTTACGTATGAATATGATGTATTAATTATTTAATTATTTTATTTAATAAGGATTTGATAAATTATTTTATTTGCAAGGGTAAATCTGAGTATAGTAGTACTAAATAGTTTATGGAATTTGATAAATAAGTATATAGTATAGTTAAATTAAAGGCAAAAACAAAAAGAAAAAGTGGGAAATAAAAAGAAAAAGAACAAGAAACGGGGATCTTATCTTATAATTATTATTGATATGAATGCCTTATGATGATGATGTTGGTATGGTAGTAGAAGTGAAGGAGGAAACAAGATCCATGACCTTGATCTGCCATTTGCATTTGGGCAAAAATTAAATTCAAAAAAGAAAAAAAAAATCGAAGTGGGGGAGGAACCAGGCCAGCCAATCCAATCCCGTAAGGAAAAAAGAGTGCCAAAGCCAAGATTGGTGCTTTACCACCCGTCTCGCTTCCGATATCCTCGCATTTCGTGCCCTTTCTAACAAAACTTAACTTTCCCATTTTTCTCAATCGATCCGATCTCTGCCTTCTCAGGTTTTTGGATCTCTTCTTCTTCTTTTTTTTTTCTGCCTGCCATTTCATGATTATTTCGTTTTCAGTGCATTGATCCGTGCTTTGCTCTTCTCCCGAGACGATAACCCTTCTCTTCAATTGCTATTTTTTAATCTTAATTTCTCTTTAATTCGCGAATTAGGGTTTTCAGGGCTGTGTTAAAAATAAATGCTAGGACTATTGTCAGAGCCATATCGCCATAGCCATATCTATCATTTGGAGGTTTTTTTTTGTCAGTGTGTGTTTCTAGCTTTGGCATTATATTGAAGAGAGGAGATCTGTGGAGAGCTGAGTTGAGTTGTTTTTATCTGGATCCTATCAGAGATCTGTCAACGTTCCAATTAATTTCTTCCACAGAGCTCTTCCTTTTCTCTCCATTGATTTTGTGACATTGTAGATTTTCTGTGGGGCCTGTACCGAATCTGCTGCTGCTGCTGCTGCTATTGCTGCTGCCTCTGATTGGTTCGACGATTGCATAGGGCTCTATGCCCCTTTTGTCTTCTCTGCATTTGTTATCTTGAGCTGCATTGTTCATTGTTTATGTCTGAACTAAAGAAATGAGATAGTTGGCAAAGTGGGCGAAATGGGGATTTTGGGATATAATTTTGGTACAAATTCACCGGCTTGTTTAATTTTGCCGGGGACGGGAACATAGAAGAAGGGAGAGTTAGTTACCTAATAGGCTTATACTAGTTCCAGCATATAATATATACTTTATAGAATTCTCCAATGGGGACGGTTACATTGGAGAATTTGTATTACTTATGATTTCAGGGCACCCTTTACTGTCTTCATCCGAGTCTTCCTCTGTGGTGGTGCATCGCCGGGTTAATTCTACTTGCAACTTGCCTTCCTTTCGCTGCCTTTGCCACAATGCGTCTTTTTCTTCTTCCACACTCGATCAGACTCAGAGCAGATTTTTAGAGTTAAAAGACCAACAAGAAGAGGACCAGGAACGGGAAGAAACTGTTGTCTCTGCTGGAGCTGCTCCCCGTTCTCATTTGAAACCTCTTACCTCTCTTGCACATTCTTTTTCTGTTGCTACCTTGAAACAGTTGTATTCTGCTGACTCTCATTCCTCTCAGCAGTTCTCATTGGAATGCCCCACGAAGGATTGGGGAAGCCAGGTATTGTGGGGTTCCATGGAGCTGCACAACAACAATAATACTTGTACCACCTTTGATATTTCCAGGGGTTCATCTCTGGTGCAAGATAAGTTAAGTAAGTCCAGGAGGGTTCGCAACAAAAGCGTGGATTTTGATGATAATCTGTTATGTTCAGGAAATCCCAGGTTGATCTACATTAATGATCCGAGGAGAACAAATGACAAGTATGAGTTCACTGGGAATGAGATTCGGACAAGCAAGTATACTCTCAT
Source organism: Theobroma grandiflorum (assembly GCA_036013995.1). Taxonomy (NCBI): domain Eukaryota; kingdom Viridiplantae; phylum Streptophyta; class Magnoliopsida; order Malvales; family Malvaceae; genus Theobroma; species Theobroma grandiflorum. The sequence goes on along the minus strand of CP142132.1, from coordinate 11,180,356 downwards.
CACTTTCTTGCCCAAGAACCTTTTCATTCAGTTTCATCGGGTTGCCTATTTGTATTTCCTGGCTATTGCTGCTCTCAATCAACTTCCACCTCTAGCAGTCTTTGGGAGAACCGTGTCTCTTTTCCCACTCTTGTTTGTGCTTTGTGTCACGGCAATTAAAGATGGTTATGAGGATTGGCGAAGACACAGGTCGGACCGTAATGAGAACAACCGAGAGGCCCTGGTTCTTCAGTTGGGGGGATTCCGATTGAAGAAATGGAAAAAGATAAGAGCTGGGGAGGTTGTCAAGATCCATGCTGATGAGACAATTCCTTGTGACATGGTTTTGTTAGGGACTAGTGACCCTAGTGGACTTGCCTACATCCAGACCATGAATTTGGATGGTGAATCAAACCTGAAGACGAGATATGCCAGGCAGGAAACAGCTTCTTCAGTATTTGAAGGTCGTAATGTATCGGGGCTGATCAGATGTGAGCAGCCTAATAGGAATATCTACGAGTTCACAGCCAATATGGAGTTCAATGAACAAAAGTTCCCCCTCAGCCAATCAAACATTGTTTTGCGTGGTTGTCAGCTGAAGAACACTGATTGGATAATTGGCGTGGTGGTTTATGCCGGGCAGGAAACAAAAGCAATGTTAAACAGTGCAGTATCCCCTGCAAAGCGAAGCAAATTGGAAAGCTACATGAACAGGGAAACTTTATGGTTGTCAATTTTCCTTCTTGTCATGTGTTCTGTTGTTGCTGTTGGGATGGGCCTTTGGCTTCATCGTCACAAGGACAAGCTTGATACCTTACCTTATTACAGAAAAAGATACCTAACAAATGGAAAGGATAAAGGGAAAACATACAGATATTATGGGATTCCTATGGAAACTTTCTTCTCCTTATTAAGTTCTATTATTGTCTTTCAGATAATGATACCAATCTCTCTTTATATTACAATGGAGTTAGTTCGCTTGGGACAGTCTTATTTCATGATTGAAGATAAGCACATGTATGACAGCAACTCTGGTTCAAGGTTTCAGTGCAGATCATTGAACATAAATGAGGACTTGGGTCAAGTACGATATGTCTTTTCAGACAAAACGGGCACACTTACTGAAAATAAAATGGAATTCCGAAATGCAAGTGTCTATGGGAAAAATTATGGAAGCTCCAATCTTACAGATGACTTATCGCAGGAACATAACATTAGAGGTATAACATATTAAGCCCTTTGCCATCTGATAATGTTCTTTACTACATACTATAATCTTTTAATTTAGGGTGTTGGTACTTGTTTGCTTTCACTTATGTTTTCCTTTTCTTTGTTCTTTCTATAATTATTGCAAATTTCAGCTTCTTTGTTATCCATGGACACGCAGGATTGAATCTGCTCTTTTTTGGATAAATTTAAAATTCTTTTTAGGCATTCCTGCTTGCTTTGATTATTGACTTGACAACTTAAGTGGACTTATCAACAAAATTTTTCTCACGACTTTCTGTTGAACTCTTGATGAGACAGTCTACGTAAATTTCTTTTCAGTTGTTTCTCTTATATTTAATTTTCTGTGCATTCTTCAGGTAGCAAGACAATTCTTAAATTGTATGAATGATTGGTTAGGTTGTTAATAAGGTATGACTTTGTCTTTGATTGGGTTGCCTGGTTAGTCTATGCCGTTGCACCAGTCTCTTATTTGTAGATAATGAAGTTAAGTATCTATGAAAAATTCTTTTTTTTTTTTTTATGCATTATCCTGTAATGCTGTATCTTACACTGCTAGGAAGTTAGTTGATTATGTATATAATGTTGATGATCTTGTAATTACAGTAAATTAATCAGTAACTGATTTCTGTGATGAGCATGTCGTAATTCCTCCTTTTTATATGATCTTTGCAACTGCAGCTGTTCTTAGAAGCAGATGGAAGCTTAAGTCTGAAATTTCTATTGATTCTGAACTTCTGGACATGTTGCATAAAGATTTGCCTGGAGATGAAAGAATTGCTGCACGTGAGTTTTTCCTCGCCCTGGCTGCATGTAATACTGTGATCCCAATTGTTTCCCAGGATACTTCTTCGGGTCATGGAAGAAGTGAATCATGGGAAGATGTGGAAGCTATTGATTATCAGGGTGAATCTCCTGACGAGCAAGCACTGGTTTCTGCAGCCTCTGCTTATGGGTACACTCTCTTTGAGCGAACATCAGGGCATATTGTGGTCGATATCAATGGAAATAAACTAAGGTATGTACTTCTTGTAGTTAGTTCTTATTTCTGTCTCCATGTGGCCAATGAGATCATTATCTATTGATCCTGATCTGTTTACTTTTCCAAGAATGAGTGTCAAGTACTGAAGATTTGTTGTGTTGCTCAAATGGAACTTTCATGTTGCAGGTTGGATGTTTTGGGGTTGCATGAGTTTGACAGTGTGCGCAAGAGAATGTCAGTTGTTATAAGATTTCCCAACAACACTGTCAAAGTGTTAGTGAAAGGTGCTGATACCTCAATGTTCAGCATTTTAGCAAAGGACACTGAGAGAGATGATCAGATTAGACAAGCAACTCAGAGTCATTTGACTGAATACTCGTCGGTAGGTCTCCGCACTCTTGTAGTTGCTGCAAAGGACCTTACAGATGCAGAACTTGAGCTGTGGCAATGCAGATATGAAGATGCTAGCACTTCTTTGGTTGACAGAGCTGCAAAATTACGTCAAACAGCAGCTCTAGTAGAATGCAACTTAAATTTACTTGGTGCAACTGCAATTGAGGATAAGCTACAAGATGGTGTACCGGAAGCCATTGAGGCTCTTCGGCAAGCGGGAATTAAAGTCTGGGTTCTGACTGGAGATAAACAGGAAACAGCAATTTCTATTGGTCTGTCTTGTAAACTTCTGACTGCAGATATGCAGCAAATAATCATAAATGGCAATTCAGAGGAGGAATGTAGAAATCTTTTGGCTGATGCAAAGACTAGATATGGTGTGCAATCATCAAACAGAAAAAAGCAAAACTTGAAAAGGAAAAAGAACTCAGAAAATGGATATCTTGATATACTTGATGATACAAAATCTTCCAATGTGCTGCAGCGGCTTGCTGGAAGGGAAGAACTAGCTGTTCGTGCACCCTTGGCGCTTATAATTGATGGGAACAGTTTAGTCTATATATTGGAGAAGGATTTACAATCAGAGGTAAGACTAATTTTGATTCTGACGTAAGATTAATTGCTCATGGTATGGATATTATAGTGCATTGTTTGGAAATGGTTCAATCTTTGAATTTTATTTTTTGACTGGCTTTCATATGTGAATTTACTCTCATTGTTTCTTAATTTCTAAATATTTCTATTTCCTTTTTTACGCCTTTCAACAGCTTTTCAACATTGCAACTTCCTGTAAGGTAGTGCTATGTTGTCGTGTCGCGCCCTTGCAGAAAGCTGGAATTGTAAATCTTATCAAGAGCCACACTGATGACATGACACTGGCTATTGGTGATGGTGAGTTTTCTTTTTGATGATTCCCTTTGCAGTTTCAAGTGAAGACTGTGTTTAGACTGCATTTCCTTTGGTCTGGAGGTTCATTTAGTTTCTGTACTTCGCATGTTATAAGCAAATACTGATTTTTTAACACTGATTTCACTGGCTCTTTGTGGAATTGCATTTGGATGCGTCTACAAAACTCCTCTTGCTTAGTGAACCACTTTTTGTTTTTCTCTATGCTCTTTCTTTCTCTGATAATATGACATTTTGACAGGGGCTAATGACGTTTCAATGATCCAAATGGCGGATGTTGGTGTTGGAATATGTGGTCAGGAAGGACGGCAGGCGGTGATGGCATCAGATTTTGCTATGGGCCAGTTTCGGTTTCTAAATAGATTACTTTTGGTGCATGGTCATTGGAATTATCAGCGTGTTGGTTACCTAGTGCTGTACAACTTCTACCGCAATGCTGTCTTTGTGTTGATGCTATTCTGGTATGTACCATTTTCTTAATTGTGAATTTGAGCTTTCTAAAATTTGCTAGGTTCATGCTCAAAAAAAAAAAAAAAATCCTAGGTAATTTCCCCTCAGGTCACTGAATTTATAGTAAACTCTCACTTTAGGTTTGCTAACTTCAATTTGTACCTATCAGGTTAACAAACTAAAAATCGTATCGAATTTGGTCATTTCAACAATGACCATTAAAATCAGTGAATGCTGATGTTGCAACTACATCATCATCATCACTGGACCAACTTTTTTACTTTTCTTTTCTTTTTCAAGAGTTCTTTCACTCTTTCTACCCTCTGCCACCTTTTCTTCCTGACACACCTATTGATGGTGCCAGGAATACTCTGCCACCTAGCTACCAATTTTCCTCCAATTTGTTGTTGTTTCTTTATCTTTTTGCTTTTCCAGGGTCATTAGTCTCTCTCTCTCCCTCTCTCAGATATTCTTTGCAGCCTTTCTCTAGACTTGCTACTTCTTTCCTTTTGTTCTCCTCTAAGTGCAGGGTGGCCAGTTGTTAGTACTGCTTCAGCCTGCCACTCCCCTTCATCATGTTTTCAACTCTCTTTTTCACTCTTTCTTCCTTTTGTTCCTTCTCATTTGTCTGCTATGACTTTTATTTTCTTGCTCCTGTCAATAATACAATCAAGATTCAAGAAACAAAAAAAAAGAGAATGCAACAACCACCTTTATTCTTCTATAGTCATCACCTCCAACAGCCATTGAACCTGAAACCTGCAAATGAAGCCAAAATCAAGAAAGAAAGGTGAATTGGTAGTTAGCAACTGGCAATGGATGTGTGGATAAAGAAGGCAGAAAGAGGTAAGAGAGAAAGCATGTGAAAGGGCGAAACAATAAAGAATAAGAAGTAAAAGGAAAAAGAAAAAAAGTGGGTTTAGAGTGCCCACTATAAGCAGACATGGATTCCGATGTGGCTCCACATCGGGATTGTTTTCATCACGAAAATTTTAACGGTAATTGATGGATTGACAAATTTGAGACAATTTTGTAGTTTGCTGATTTGATTGGCACAAATTGAAGTTCAGTGACCTAATTGGCAATTTGGTATAAGATTAGTGACCTCTGGTGCAGTTTATGCGGTTATTTTTTTCTACACTTGAGGTGCTTCTGCCATTCTGTGGTGGAGAAGCATTTGATACCTTGTAATTCTTTATGTTCGTCATTCTTTAGTATCAAGCTTTGATGTGCGACACATTTTTTTTGTTGCAATTTCTCATCATAGTCAGTTATGAACTGTTTGTCTGGTCCTACACATTTATAACTGTTGTTGGATGTTTAAGGAAGTTTTAACTAGATTGTTTCTGTTTTATCCAAAATGACTTTTGATGTAATATAAGATAGGCTTCCTAGTGACTAACACAGTTTCTTTAGTACCACAAAATCTGAACTTAGTGCCTCTTTTAAGTATTGGGAAGATTCTTTTTTAGATCTTCAGTGATGGACAATTTTATGCGGTAGAGTCTTTATGTGGGCCAAACATGTAGCAATGCAGTGTTTTCAGTATCAAGAAATATCAAGTTCTGCTCTCTTTCTTCTGTAATTTGTGTAGTTAATGGATGTGGGTTTAACATTACCTGCTTTTTCTATGTTGTAGGTACATATTATGCACAGGCTTTTCAACAACTTCTGCATTAACAGATTGGAGTAGCGTATTTTATTCTGTTATATACACATCTGTCCCTACTATTGTTGTTGGCATTCTGGACAAGGACTTAAGTCATAGGACACTTCTACAGTATCCAAAACTTTATGGTGCAGGGCATAGACATGAGGCCTATAATCTGCAACTCTTCTGGATAACAATGATTGACACGCTATGGCAGAGCCTTGTTCTGTTCTATATACCTCTCTTTATGTATAAGGAGAGCTCGATTGATATATGGAGCATGGGCAGTTTGTGGACTATAGCAGTTGTTGTTCTTGTTAATATTCACTTGGCAATGGACATTCGGCGTTGGGTATTCATTACACATGTGGCAGTGTGGGGATCAATAATGATTACATATGCCTGTATGGTGGTATTGGATTCTATACCTATCTTCCCAAATTACTGGTGAGTTTCGCCTCAGAGAATATGATTTCTTGGTTTATGATTCTAAATTTCTATTGAATTGAGTTTGTATTATTCTTACATTTGGCAGGACAATCTACCATCTGGCAACGTCACCCACCTATTGGCTAACCATTTTGCTCATAATAATTGTTGCTTTACTTCCTCGCTTTCTTTTCAAAGTTGTACATCAGATTTTTTGGCCTTCAGATATTCAAATAGCCAGAGAAGCAGAGATACTAAGATAATTGCCTCCTAATTTGAGGTCAAAACAGATGAAGGTTCCAGTTAACATGTACATTACGCCCTATATTGAGATGGTTTTCTGACTCTGTCCATCATATGGCTGTCCTGTAGCATGCAATTGTAAGTTATGGTACACGCATGTTCCTATCTTTTCATGTTACTCAAGATTCATACACCTGTTACTAATGAAATTAGTCAACATTTATAACAGAAGCATCCTATGTGAACTGTTTTCCCACAATTAGTAAATTGTTTATATTGAAATGGACAAAATGTGGTGATCACGTTTGCTAAAATTGAGAAGAATCTTTCTTGGTTGTGATTCACATGATCTTAAGATCTTTAAGAATTTTACTTAAAATAGGTTTGAGGGAATATTTTTTTCCTAGTTTAGATGTTACTAAATAGCCTTTATATGTGTTTTTATTGGTATGTTTGGAAGCTTAAATTTGTAGATACCGTCATGTAAATACTGCTCCATGCAAAATTTAAGGCAAGTGATTATCTTGTATATAATCTAGAAGCTGGAAATTTTATATGCAGCCTTTCAAATATTTTACCTACTGTCCTTTCCTTGTCATTTTGGGACTTTGTTTTGCATTAAGTGTAACCTGCATGCTGTAGTCAGTGTGGTACTAAAATTTTTTGAGCAAATGCGCTTATTGCTTGGTAGAGTAACCTTAGTGGTGAAGGGCCTAAATCTTGGACAGGGTAGGCTACCATTTGCCAAGCCTGGAATGGAGTTCTTTCTAATATTATAACATAATGCTTAAGAGAAATTTTCAAATTGATGGCAGTTGTTCCTTCCACCCTGTTTTCTTGCTGTGAATTTTGGGAGATAAACACAAAATAAGTCATCCAGCTACTTATTTAGTCTTAATTTCTTTGAGCTTTGAATCCAGAATTTCATGAAAAAAGATAGTTTGGAACCATTACTTTTCATAGAATGCATTAATACAGTTTTAGCTATTTTCTGGCTGCACGGGGTCCTTTTATCATGTAAGTGGCCTGGAAATGTAGTATATTTAGTGTTATCAGTTTTTGTGGTGGACCTTGTTGATGTTGTGTGATTCTGATTCCTCAGATGAGTTGCAAAAGCTGATTTTGCGCAAGCATGTGAAACAAATGACTGACATTTGACAGCACAGCAGAATAATCAAAGTCTTTATGGGAAGGGAAAGAGAGGAAGGTGATAGCTAAGGAGAGGGGCCTGGATGATGTATACCATACAGCAATGTCATTTGGATGATTCAGCTCTGGTCAGGAAATGGTGGAAAGAGGAATCTCCAAAATCTGGTTGATATTTATTTGAGACTTATGAACAGTTTGGTGAGTTAAAACTCCATCAGAATGTTAGGGCAGCGGAGAGGATGAGTCATTTAAAGGAAAGATGATAGAAAAAATAGTGGAAAACTGTATAGTAACATTATATCAGAACTGTATAAAAATCAGGTACTTTTTTTTTTTTTTCCAAACAGAATGAGGTGTTGAGAGCAATACATGATATAATTAAGTAATTCTTGTAAGTCTGTTTGCTGATATGATATTGTAAACTCCCTTTTAAGCCTCAAGGGGGCTTCAACCTGAGGCTTGCCTCAGCAGAATTTCTTGCATTCGTATTTGATTTGTCAATATTTTCCCCAAAAGAGAAATAACGAGTCCTAATCACATAGGACAACAGTTGTTGGGTGCTGGGTTTGTCTTTAAATATTAATGTCGAGTTGAGATTTGAGAAGGTGAGTTATGATCCGTACTTGGTGGCCTACAAAAATCTCCAGTGTGAGACCAAAGCAGGGCAAAACTTGTTTATGTTTGGGGGTCCCACAGAGTCCACTCCCGTGTCCATTTATCCGTCCCTGTGTTGGAGATAAGTTAAATGTCAAGTGAAGCTGCTGAAGCTTTCAGTCAAAAGTACTTTGTGTTCAACTCCCCCTGTCTCCTTGTCTTTCTCATTGTTATGTTCAACCGAACCAATCATCCTTCCCAAGACTTCCTGCCTTTCATTTCTAGACGTTGCAGCCATTCAGTCGGAAGTGTTTTGTATGACCATCTATTTTGCTATTGTGTTTCGACATGTGTGGTCAAGTGCTGTGAAAAGGAAATCCAACTGCATCATTCTGGTTTTTGAAGCCATGTTTGGCTTAATACATGTAAGATAATTTAAGAAAGATTTTAATGTATCCATTTCCTTCTTCACTTCTCTCAATACCCATTAATCCTCTAGTTCTCACTGTTGCTTTCAAAAAAAAAAAAAAAAGCACACTTAGTTCTCCAATGTCTATCATCTGTTGGAGAAGCACCAAAGTTAACGCAGAGCATACATGTATTTCGAAATTCAATATTGAATAAGTGGGGGAGAGATTTTGAGATGATTTCTTGATAAAGTCATGTCAAAGTCAATTTAAATTCGATTTGGATGTCACATTAAGCATCAAACTTTCTAATAAATGAAAAAGATAAAATGATTCTATCCGTAACGAAAGTGTTACAAGTAAAAAAATATGAAATCTCACGTCCAATAAGTAAAAGAGATATGTTAGATTTATTAACGTAGATACGACATACACATTAAGTTAATATTTAAGAAAAAGAATAATGACTCTTTGACACATGCATGATACATCATCTAATTATACACAAATATCTTCAGCCTTATGTAACTAAAAAGATGAAGTGAGTTTTAATCAGACTCGGATGGTATAAACATGAAGTTAACTTATAGATTTAAGGATGACCATTCCTCCTAAGGAGACTACTCTTATAGTTACAGGGAGAGATTCAACACTTTTAAGTAAACTATTCATTTAGTTACTTTGGTTTTTTTTTTTGCACATTTTTGTATACCTTTGGAAGTTAAATTTTGACCACTACTGTGACATGTTGCCTTTGCTGATCAGCTACTGTTAGACACATTTAGAACCCTTTGTCAGCCTTTCATGTCACCATTTTTGGACTACAAGCTTGATGTAATACCCTGTACTCTCGTTAGACACAAATAAGACTTTATTGATCAAAAGAATGATCATTTGATGCGAGTTAGCGTGCTAAGGAACGCTTAAGAATAAAATATATCGCATACGCAGAACTCACAATTAAATAATAATATTTTTGTCAAAAACAAATTAGTAAGGTAAAGGATGATTCGGAGGTAAACCGACACATAATAATGTGTTTCGAGACCAAAAAAAGCAAGTAAAAAATTTTTAGAATAAAATAATATTTTATTCAATACAATAATATTAAAATATTAATATTTATTATGTTGTCGAAATTAGTCATCAAAAACGGAATATGACTAATTTAAGTGGGGGAGAAGAAGTAAGAATGAATTTTTGGAAGGAAATACCGTAAGTGAGACCGCGCGATTTTTATTAAATCGAGTTAACGCGGTAAGTAAATATTTAAATATTATGGAGACACCGCGTTGGAGTGCAATCTCAATAATTTGATTTTATATATGTGAAGGAAGAATAATTTTGAAGGAAATTGAAATTTAATAAGTGTGGGTAGAAATTAAAAATATTTGACTTAATTTTTAGAGAGCAAAGTGTTGAAGAACACAAAAATTTTTTTGTACATACTTGCGTATTTTGGCCATATATCAAGCTACAGAACTCCAATTGAAGCAATTCTTGAACCATTGGAAAGCTAAGAGATAGAGCTACAACTTTGATGAAGATCACTTCACCCAGTTCTGTCTCTAAAATAGAGAAAATTATGTTAGAAAATGATAAGATGTCATATCTCGGAAATAAAAATTTCAAAGATTGATAATTAAATTTTTAGAGTCTCTTAGTACATTTTTAAACCTAATTAAATTTTAAATTAATTAAAGACTTAAATAAATATTTAGAAGATGAAATGAGGGTAAGAGTTGGTTAAAATTGTAAGCTATAAATATAATAAGTATATATATATATATATATATGTATAAGGTCATATGGGCAGTAGTCCATGTGTAAAATGTGAGATTAAAAAGATAAAATTTTTCTAAGTCAAAAGAGGGGGGCTGGTCAAGGAGAGTGAGAGGAAAGAAAAAGAAAAAAAAAAAAAAGAAGACAAAGAAATGAAGGGAATATAAGAGAAGTGAGGGACGCGGCCATGAAAGTCAAGGAAGGAAAGCCAAAAAAATAAAAAAATGAAAAACAAATATGGGTTAGTGGGGGACATATGGGTCTCGCACCATGTGATGACACAAAGAAGTCTGCAGGATGGAGGCATAGAAATGACTAATGCAAAGAGTTTCAGACTTGGGTAATCTCGCCTGCCTTGAAGGTGCATTGAATGGTTTTCTTTTCATTTTTTTTTTAAGTCAGCCTTTGCATCAGTTGTCTCCTTTGAACTCAAGCCTTGAAGAATTTGGTAAGTGTTAAAGTGGTTAAAATCACACATTCGGGTCAAAAAAAAAAACACAAGAAGAAGCAAGAGAGAAATTTATAAAGAGATGGAAGGCATCAAAAAAATTTCTGTTTCCTTGGAAACCCGACGCAAAGAGCCCACGCCATGAGAGTTTAAGCTTTCTAAACGGGAGATTTATGCTAGAAACTTCATGACGATTCGAAGCACTTGGATGGGCAAGTGTTAAAGACAAGTTTCAAAGGAACTAAACCATTCACAAGGAGAGGTATATTAGGGTTTAGTTCTTGTGAAATTCCTTTGGTGAATTACAAGTTAAAGAAACCAACCTTCATTTATTTATTTAGTTTCAAACCTACAAATTGTATGTGTTGTTGCAATGGCTTTGAGAAGAAAAGAGAAGTTGCTGGAATTGACGTTTTAAATGTGTTAAACCATGGAGAAAATGGAGGAAGGAGTTTGTTGGAAAATAGAATTGAAGCTTAGAATTAAAGATGCTGTTGGAGTTAATTGATCTTTGAAAGAAGAATTTTTGGGTAGTATGGTTGCTAAATTTTGGAGGTTTAGTTGCCATGGAAGGAAGCTTGGTGATGATCGGTTTGAGAGGGAAAAAGGAAGAGATTGGCTGCAAATTGGAGTGGAGAAAGGTGCTGTACGATGGTGAACGGAGGAGCCACCACTAGTAGAGGAAGGCTACCATGGTAAAGGAAAGCCACAGGTGGAGAAAAAAAAATGTGAAAGAGAAAGGAAAAAAAAAAGAAAAAAAAAAGAAAAAAAAATGGGTGGGCATGACCCATAAAAAAATTAATTGGGCATGGCCCAATAAGAATTAAACTTGGGCATGGCCCAATAGGAGAAAAGTGAATGGGCTTAGCCTAATGGAAAAATTTTTTTTTGAAAAGTCATGGAAAGGCCCAAGGTCACAAAAGATGACAAAGACCCATTGGTAAGATTATGTTATAATTCAAGTTTTATGGGTAGTTTAATGTTGTGCATATTTTAGATAAAAAATATGCGAGTAGCTTAAGGAAATTTAATTAAGCTGCTATCCATATAAATGTGCGATTAAGCATGTTGAATTTAAATTAATGTTAGGAAAATTGTCGTGGAGACCTGTTGAGCAAGTACGTGATCATCGATAAATTGCAATAATTGTTGATACGCGAGCGAATAAATAATGAAGAAAAATCCCGCTATTTCGAGGTGAGTAGGGGGTGTCGATTTTAAAATATTCATAATTATATATATGTATGAATATATATGATTTAATTTGCCAATGAATTATGAAGAGCATGAATTAGTAGAAATTTATAAAATTGTGAATGTAAATTACTTTTAGAAATCGTTTGGAAAATATATATAAGATATATATGTAAAGCGTTTTAAAAGAAATGGGAAACAAGCTTTTCAATATGATTTAGTCTCGAAAGCGTGCCTTATATAATTGTGTGATGTGCATATGTGATTAGAGATTTAAATTCTCTACATACGGTAATTTATGAATCATATGTTAAGATTTATTTTTATGAACATATGATGAACTTTTATGACTTTTATATCGAATATTTAGCAATAAATTAGAATGGGACTTTAAGGGTATAAATGATTTTTAAAACAATTATTATAAACGAAATGAGATTTCTAATTTGTTTTGAATTGATTGGCAATTGTATTAAAATTTCTTGAACTGATTGTTTTACTTGGATTGGCCCGGTAATACTTTGATTTCCATATCATGCTATTTAAATTTTATTGATTGATGGGTTATAGGATAGTCACTGCAGTGGCGTGTGCCGTGGATTGCCTTTAGGAGGGGCACGATTACCCGATTATATTCATACCTCGGTAGTAGAGGTGCGGAGGGTATCTCTTGAGGTGTGGTTAGAGTTCCTTTCGGTCGACCCATCACGAGAAGGTGAACTCCGCTAACGCCAAGGAACGGCTGTGGTTTCTAAACAGAAAAATATGTTTTATGAGTACAAAAAATTTTTAACAGCCTTAGCAGATTCGGTTGGGTGCCCCAACGCAAGGTACCATCGAATATGAGTTTTTGGCACGAGCCATGTTTTATTAAAATCATAAGCCTTATTGAACATTTTTAATAAAATGTAATTGTTTATCATGGATTGAAATAAGTTTTAATATTACGAATTATATTTCTCTGTATTGTGAGAATAGAATTAAAGGGATTTTTGTAGTTCCCTTATTTGTTTTCTATGAAACGGATTTGAAATTCTTCGCGTATAGGCGAGCTATGATTTGCATATGATTTTGAATAATATCTGGTTTCACGGGAGCTGGCTTGATTTTATTGATTTGATGCGAAAAATGGTTATAAGGTACAAAACCCCTGTTTGAGATAACTTGCTTTTATGATCTTGTGTTTTTATCTTCAACTGATCTGCCGTATGCTTGTTTCCCATCTACGCCCTACTCACTGGGTCAATGATATTCACTGAGTCTATGAGATTCACCCCCCATTCTATTTCCTTTTTTGCAGACAAGGATCGATTTGGCGTGAAATCATCGACATGTTGGTCTACCGTGAATAGGTAAAGGCATCTCCTAGCGTACTACCCTGAGTCACTCCGCTGTACTTGTTATGTTAGAGGTCGAGTCGTAATATTTTATTTGTTAAGTTGTAAACGAGTTTAAATTTCTTTTTATATACAGCATGAATTTGAAAATTTTATATTTTTCATGTATATGTTTGTGAACAAATAAAAAGGAAAAAGTTTATAGTGATTTTTATATTTATGATTTAATTCAGTATATGGAAGTAATAATACTATTTGATGAGTGAATGTAATAGATTAACGAGCAATTTTGGTCAAGCTTGTTCGGGACTTGGCGGGTCTTTCTCAAAAGTTTCGGACGCCGGTAGCGACCGGGGAGTGGTCGTTGCACTTGACGTGGAATGCTAGCGAAAGGTCTCGTTAGTGTCTAAAATATGCGACTTAATATAAGTATTTATTGACCAAATTGTGACCTTTCAATCGTAGTTGAACAAAAAATGACCAATTACTAGTTTACTCAAATCTCTTTTATAATATCAAAATTCAAAAACTAAAAACAAAAATAATATTTGAACAGTTACTTAGTTTGTAATCAAATTTATAGGAATATTAAGAACTCAAAAAATAAGAAGAGGATGTGCATAGGACAAAAAAGAGTTAGACGGAGTAGTTAATTTTCAACTTTAATGCCAGTCATATTATAAAACAAACTAAAAATAGAAGAATAAGTAAGGTACAAAATATGCAGGGTAAAAAGAAAAAAATTGAATAAAATTTTAAATAATTTGAAAAAATTTAAATAAATTTTTATTTATTTTATTATATTTAATCAAATTTTTATATTTTTACTCTAAATTAATAAAATTTTATAATTAATAATAAATTAATTATTATTAATCAAAACGTCACTCATTATTTTATATCCCAAAATGTTGATGTGGTAAACTAAAATGTCATAGTAGATGATGACATAATATGCTTATATGACATGATGACATGATCACGTAATATTTTCATTTTACACGTCAACATTATGTAGACATAAAAAAGCAAGCAACAATAACAATTAGTCAACCGATACTTATAAAAATTTATTTGATTCAAAATAAATATACATGAGCTTGATTGATATAAAAGAAGAATACATACTTATTTAATTTTTTTTAAATTTTTTAAAAAACATTATACAAAGAAAATATGACTATAATTAAACATTAATTTTTTTTATTGTCCCAGTAGATTTATAAGAATAATATTTTAAAGTTAAATCAAAGTGGGATGTTCCGATAGGAAGTCTGTGGTACAAAAGACAAATGATTTTCTCCAATGTATGACAAGAAAGAAATAAAAAACATTATCTTCTTACTGGAGCTAGCTGTCATGACAAGTAATTCCTAAAGCAAAGTACCTAGTATCTGCTTTTCCTCTTGCAGCTATGCAAAGTTTTTAGGTTAGAAAGAATTAAACAAACGTTGATGGTTGTTGCAGTGTCACCTCGTGGAAATTATATCGCCAATTGTGAAGTCAAATTCTTTGTTCAGATCAACTTCAAGCTCTAAATTAATATTTAATTGGACCAATTAAACTTGGCAAATCCAACCACCAGCATGCTTTCTTCCTCGCTCCAATTTGTTCCCATGTTATCTAACATTTTTAATACAGTATCATAATCAGCACTGATGACCAAATCTACCAAACAGTACATCAAAAGATAAAACTCAACGTAAATAATTTTAGAAAACGTTTTTTATAATATTATTTTTATTTATACTCTAAATATGATCACCAATATATAAGTTAAATAATTCAATTTCGAAAATTGGAATAAAAGGATTTACTTTTTGGTAGAAAAAGCAAAGGGTTTCTAATGTGGTTAGAAAACTGAAAATTCACTTTTAATTATTTTCCAATTCTATAAAAAAAAATTGAAAGGATGGGTTGTTAAATTTATTTATCATTGATCATGCATGTATAATGTGGAAATAGGGATGAAAAAAAAAAAAAATACTTTCTACACCTGAAGGGGCATGCATTTTGGCTATCTAGCTAGTTACATGTTATACACAACTCAACAAAAACTTTATTGTACAACTATAAAATTATGTACATGTAATCTCTTTAAAGATACTGAGGGTACAAGTACGAGAAGGTCTATCTCCACCTACCTTGTACCCTAAATCACTGTGTATCTACAGGGAGTGCATCATTTTCCAGCATCTGCACCAAGGAAGCTTGTACGTCTTTCACCAGTGGCATTAATTTCCATTTTAGATAGGTCTTTCTTGGTCTCAAACACCTCCCCAACTAGTTTAATTCCTTATCTAAAGCAGAGTTTGCATTTACAACCTTTCTATCAACTACTACAATTGTACTAATTACAGCTTTTGGTTATATATGTATTGTTAAAAGCACCATTAGGATTTACCTTTACCCACCCCTCATCCGGTCTTTCCAATTTCTCCCTTTTTTAAAATCTATATCCTGCTTTACATTATGCTTCAATTTTTTTCTTTGTTTGGTTGCATGATCCCCCAAAATTCTACCATAGCCCTTTGAATTTAATTCTTTGTGATGTCAGCAACACGTTTGGATTTGGACCTGTAAAACAAGCCTCACATCTGCCCTTCTAGATGTTCTAACAAATGAAAGCTACAGAAACAAACATTATCCACATTTCTTCACTGTATATCCAAATTGTCCACCTGAAGAACCTTCTTTATCCATTTTACCAGTGTTGTTACTGCCCTCCGGTCTATATTTGTATGCCACCCTTGTACCAAACCAAACCCCTTAATTTCACCCATTCACACTGTGACAAGAGATGTTCAATATAGATTTCCTCCTCTTTTTTTAACATCAGGGACAAATTGGATCATTCCTAGATCTTTCCTTCACTACAAATTCCTAAAAGTAGCCATAACATTAGAACGTGCGTGTGCTCCCCATAGGGAATTTCTAATCTCCATAGCCACAACAAAGTATATGCTAAATCAATAAAGAGAAAATATTACTCTAATACCATTTCATCTAACTATATATGTCACGTGTAAGAGATAAATCTTATAATTTAAATAGTTGAATTGCTTAGTGTAAAAACATATAAATTACTAATACATGTCTTCCTAATGAATACAAACCGAATTCAATATGCAACGAATGGATTTAACTCGATGGAGTCGCACCAAATAGTATCACATCTGATTCTTGCAGTGGAGTGATTTCGAGTACTAACCCTACACATATCGGTGTTTAAATATCCTGGATTTTCTTCTAAATCCTTAAAACATATTGTTTAAACTAGAAACAGAAAGATGGGAGACACCATGTACTTCGGCTTTGGCATCTGGTCTGTTACACATAAAAGGTTCTCAATCTCTAATAACATAGGGAAATGCTAACTGTCGAACACTTCAACCGCTTGTAACTAGTATTAAAATAGTAAATTACAACAAATTAAACTCAGAAATAGATATACTTTTACAAATAGTCGAGCATTTTAACATGTTAAAATATGTTCCTTTATTATGTTATGCGAATAAGAATTAGGGTTTACAAAACTCTAACAAATGTTTTTTATTTTATTTTTTATGTTTTTGCTTTTTTTTTTTTTGCGGTAATTTAGATGGGGAGTAAACCCTTGATGAGTAGAATCAACTCTGAGAGAGTGTTTGGGTCGTTACTTGATTAGTTTTTGTCAAGATGACCCCTGGCCCTAACGAAAGGTTTAAGAGCTGAAAATATTAGCTCTATCCAACCAAGAAAAAGGCTCCAAAATCTTGACCACTTGATACATCTTACCTGCGTAGGAATAGGATGGTAGCCGTTGGATAAGAGATATATGGTACATTATGCACATTAAAAACATGCGTTATGATTGAGGCCTTTGGATGAGGGGATCACAACAGCATATTCTGTGCAAGGACGATGATGATTGCTCACAGCACAGTGCCACTCCCTACTGCATCTGCATGTCTATCCACACCGAGGCTGAGCTTAGCTCATTACTTCAATTAACAATCAGTTTTTTGGTGATTTAACTATTTAAACAACCCAACTCTTGTCGTCTTTTATGCACCCAAATGGCCCCCAATTCTCCCTATAATTTACCCCCTCCTACCACAAAAGTCCATCTCGAATAGTACTCTCAAGGGCTACTGTTGTCTTTTCAATATGTCAGACAAAAATTAACATAGTAAACAACAAAAATATAATAATTCAACTTGTATATATATATATATATATATATATATATATATATTAAGGCACGTCCGATGGCTCGGGAGCTGACGACGAAAGGATGACATAAATTTTATGACATCACTAGACAATAGCGAGAGGCTCCAACCTCTCTCCCACGCGCTGCAGTTAAATCCGCTGACAACCTCCTTCACATAAATGAACATACAAGCTAACGACCGTCACATTGTCCTTATAATCCGATTTTAAAATGTCCTTAACGTGAGACGAGTTTCCGTTCGTAGTTAGGCGACCGCATCAACCGCGCGTGGCATTGACAGCAATCATAAGTCCTCAATACGTGGAATTTTCCTTGCTTGGTTCCCTTTCTCTTCCTGGCGTTTGCAATGTAGCTGTGCTTTAACTTTTCCCTTGGATATAAAGGCTTCTGTCTCCTTATCCCTTAAGTTAGTGTTTTCTAAACTTAATCACGCGCAAAAAAAAGAAAAATTTGCGGTCGGCTTGGTCGGAGAACATGTCTTCGGGTCGAAGGAAAGCAATTGAAGAACTTGGTCGAGGCAGGGACTTCACAAATCAGTTGCGAGATCTCCTTAGTAAATCTTTGGGAGATGATGGTTTGTTGGCAAGTGAAGATCTAGTAACGAAAATCTTGAACTCGTTTGCGAACACGCTTTCGATATTAAGAAGCAGTAGTGGTGACTATGACGAGGTTTCCCAGAATCCCAGGAACAGCAACATGAGTTGGGATGGTCGGAAATCCGAGGAATCGGGAGAGAGCATTAAGAGTTCATCACAAAAGGACCGAAGAGGATGTTACAAAAGAAGGTAATAATTATATTCTCTTCATCATTTCTACTATTTTCTTTTCCCATAAAAAAACCAGAAATTATTATATCCGTCTAGGTTTCTCACCTAGGGTATTTTTTTTTGTTTTTTTAAATTTGTTTGATGAAGACAAGTACGGACACCCTCATTGCCTTGTCTTAGATGTTAAGTTGACAAAGAAATAGTGGCATTGCCGAAGGCAATTGCATTTTGCAACGGATGTTCAATTTGAACCCAGCTTTCCCTTGTTCAGAGGTTTTGATTTGAATCTTTTGTGTAAAATATGAGCGACTATATTTTGTGTATATATATTTTTTAATTATATTTTTAACTTTGTTTAAGAAACAAAAGAACATATATATGTGCTTTTCAGCCACAATAATTAGTAGATCTCTTATGGTTTTACTGCATCTGGATTTAGACAATTTGATTTATCATTGTCAATTCAATGAATTGAGTTTCATGCTTTTCCTTTATACTATTTATCTTTTGACCTTTTTATTATTTTATTATTTTTTTACATTTTCTTTTCTATTATTCTTTGGAAAAAAAAATCATCGCCTAAAAGGAGTTTAATTAAATAATTAAAATTCTTTTTTATCACTTTAGCGTACGAATTTACTTTAGAGTTCCTTGATGCAATCTTTGGAGGTGGCTAACAGTTAACTGGAATTTATTTATGTTAGGAAGAGTGAACACTCATGGACAAGAGACAGTCCTACTCTGATTGATGATGGTCATGCATGGAGAAAATATGGACAGAAAGTAATCCTCAACGCCAAACACCCAAGGTAATTTTTCCCCCCTCATTTTCACCAGATTAAATCGTCATCAAGGTTGTTCATGATCAAGAAATATACTGAAATTAGCTTAAGAAATACTAAGTCTTTCCTAATTTTTCATCTAGTAGACAAGGTCGATTTTTCCTCTTTATGAGTTGGATTTTCTCCTTTTTTCTTTTCTAATGTTGGTTAGACAAAAGCTGCCTTTTAGGATGTTTTGTGCCATATAGATATTCTTAGTAAAACCATAGGAAATAGAGGGCTACCTCATGTCACTTCAGAAAATGATTAAATTACGATATATAGTTCCTTTGCTAAATATTAGGTCAAGCTATAGATCAAATGAACCTAGTTGTGATCACACGGGCATACTTATGCTCTTTTCTTTAAAACCCTATTTAATTATATTTTGATAGCTTTTGCTTTCTAGCTTTGATTCATCACGAAGTTGCCTTGTGAGAGGAAAACTAATTCTAGGAGGGACATATTCTGTGCAGAAACTACTTCAGATGCACCCACAAGAATGATCAGGGCTGCCAAGCAACCAAGCAAGTCCAGCAGATTGAAGACGACCCGCCAAAGTACCGAACAACATATTACGGCCATCACACTTGCAAAAATTTGCTCAAGGCTTCTCAACTCATCCTGGATTCCACTTCCAAGGACTCGTCCATACTCCTCAGCTTTGCAAACACCAACAAGCAAGAGAACTCCATTTTCTCAGCTTTCCCACCAGTGAAGCAGGAAAGCAAAGAAGATATGCCAAGTGACATCACTTATAACCTATCCACATCATCACCCGATTATCTCCTGTCACCTGACCACTTAACGACGTTCGAGTCATCAGCTCAAATGACAGGGTTGTCGGCTGCTGATCATGCGGATGTCATCTCTGGAGTGGTGGATTCTGTTGATTTAGATGAATTTCTTGAGTTTTGATGGGGGGTTAACTAGCTTGTCATCTGGATGAACTGATTATGGATAGAGTAGTTTCTTTTCTAATCTGAAGTGTAGAAATTAGTATTGTGTTTTTCTCTTCTGAAAAAGAGCTGGGAAGTGCAAACAGCTCCTTGGATGGCAAGATGTAAAACTTCTCCCTTTCTATAAACGCGTGCGTCCCCATCTCAACAATTAAGTAGCTGTGATCGGTAATTAACGTTGGAATAGTGCAAATGAAATTAGTGATGGATGGTTAGTTTGCAATACCGGAAGTCTTAATTATTCAAATATGATTGCTCCAAATTAAAACATGTCTCTTAAAATAAGAGAAAGTATTTATAACAAATAAAATTGTTGAAATACATTGATTAATTATTCAGTGTTTTCAATAGGTATATTTGTTGAAGTACAATAGACACAATTTTTAGTGATTATAAAACAAAACACTTTCAAAACATACTTCAACTTTCAAAAAGCATTTGGCAATAGGTTTCTTGTATCTTGGAGAGTCCTTGTAAACAACTCTTTATAGATAATGTGTTACAGCACACCTCAGGCGTGGTTACTCTTTCTCTTATATTATTTTTTTAACAATTTTAAAAAGTTATTGCTTATTATGACGATTTATTAGATAGTTTTGTAATATTGGAAGTCTTATTTAAATGTGATTGTTCAAGGTTAAGACATAATACTTAAAATAAGAAAAGTGTTTAAAACACATCAGATACATCAATTGAAACATAACAGATACACTTTTTCAGTGTTTATAAAAGAAAACTTACTTCGAAAATAAACTTCAATTTTCAAAAAGCATTTTTCAATAAATTTGTTGTTGCATATTCTCATAACAGGCAACAACTATTTAAAAAAGTATTTTAAAACATGCCTCAAGCTTTCTTACTTTTCTTATATTATTTTTTTAAGATCAAAATATCCACCAAGTTCCTGTATTCATATATTTTGTTTAATTTAGTCTATGTATTCAAAATCGAAATAATTTAATCCTTGATTTTAGGAATTATTTTAATTTAATTCTTTTCCTAATAATATCTAATTTTACCCTTAAAGGGACGACGTTAGTACTAATGTGACACATTTTGATAACATGATGATGTCATATGGCACCGACGTGATGATGTCGTAGTGCCAAGTGGCATTAATATGATGATGAGGGTCATGTTGACGTGTCAATACTATGTGCAATGTTGACGTGACAGATTAAGAAAAAATTTTCTAAAAAATATTTTGTGTCACGTCATAAGGATTAAATTAAATAAAAATATATAATATAGAGATTAAATTGAACAAAATTGAAGTGTTTAAAAACTAAATTGAAAAAAAATTAAAAAATGCAAATCTTTAAGTAGATAATATATATACTTATTAATAAACCAAATGTTTAAGTGTAAAAGATTTATGGGGTTAAGAAATATCTATAAATATTTTCTTATTACTTGGTCATTTGATTCCATTTTATTTTGTACTTACAAATTTTTTGTACATCCAAATTAATAATTTAAATTTAAATTTAACAGAATTTGATTGTAATTTTTGAACTTAAATAAAATCGTTTTATAATAAACTTTGAGTAAAATTAAAAAAAAAAAGTAAATTAGCTAAGGGTTAAATAATTCAAAAGAATGCATATTTATAAATTATAAAAGTTGTAATTAAATCAACCTATTTGGTCAATTTGAGTTTAGTTCAAGTTAAAAATTAAGTTAAACAAATTTCAAATTTGTACCATTATAAACATAAGAAAAAAAGAATTTATTTAGTTTTTTTATATTATTTTATTCCAATATAATGCAAGTTATTCATTCCAATTTAGCTTTAGATATAAAATTTTTTTTATAGAAAGGGAATTCAAATTTAATTTTTACAATGGAGATAAATGAATATACATATTTTGAAATAAAAAAATCAAGTAAGAAAATATTTATATATATCTTTTAATATTATAAATCTTTTATATTTAAATATTTGACTTATTAATAAGTATATGTATATCTACTTAAAGTTTTATATTTTTCAAATAAAATTTTCAATTTAATCCCTCAACACCTCAATTTTATTCAATTTAATACTTATATTATGTATTTTTATTTAATTTAATTTCTATGATGTGACATAAATTTAAAAAAAAAATTTTTGATCTGTCATGTAATACTAACGCATCAATATGATAGTACCACATCAACATTGACATGTTATTATGTTGATGTCATATAGTACTATCACGTTCTCATGTCGGTGTCACCTCACCAAAATATACTACGTCAATATCATGTCATCCTTTTAAATTATAAAATTAAATATTGTTAAGAAAAGAGATTAAATTGAAATAATTTTTAAAATAAAAAAATTAAATTATTTTAATTTTAAATATAAAAATTAAATTAAATGCATAAATAAAAAAATTTGATAAATATTTTTACTCTTTTTTAATCCGATCTGTTTCGTATGAAACTTTCTAATCGAAGAAATGAATCCCCAATTGCCATCGAGAATCTAGGGTGCCACTTGACCTTTGAAATCCGTAGTATATATGAGACTTTTAGTCGTGGTTTTCACTTTTCACGTCCCCTGCAGGAGAGACAGGGTCAGCTGTGAAATTAATTGCCAACTTGAATTCAGAGACTTAATTTAAATGATCTTGTCTATAAAATGTTCTGAAATTATTTAAAAAAGCGAATGTGAAACGATGGAAAACACGGGGTGGAAAAAGAATAACAGTTGGTCCATGATCTTCAAACCAAACCATCAGAGTTGTTAGTGTTTCATTCCAAAGATGAGAGAAAACAAAAAATCTTTGACGATAGCATTCTCGAGAAAGTGACATGATTTAAAATCTGAAATGACTTGACGGTGTATAATGAGAAAAAGAAATGGTTGGAGCTAAACAGTAAAAGACAGACACAGATGCAGTTTTCACCAGAAATTCACAAAATAAATTAAAAATCTTCGTTATCCGAATATCTATTTTCTCAGAGAAAACTGAAACCAAAACCTAATCATAGATCGGGTAACGCTGTCTTTAAAATCTTTGTTTAGTCATTCTCCACCTCCTCCTGTTGATAGCTAATTGAGGGTTATGAAATAGAGTTCAAATTTTATTAGATAAAAATATTCTTATTTCTTGAAAATAATTATAATTTATAAATAAAAAATAAAAATAAAAATAAATTAAAATAAAAATTATATTAATGATTTAATAATAAATTATTAATGTTTAAATTTTTAATGAAAATAGAAATAAAAAGATTAATAAATGAAAATACAAATAGAGAAAAAATAAACAGAAATTGAAATAAAAAATCATATTAATAATTTAGTAATAAGTTATTAATATTTTAAAATATTAATGAAAATAAAATGAAAAGATTAAAAAAAGAAAAATATTATTAAATTATAACAATGAATAATTTTATCTAATTTACTAAATTATAATAAAGAGTAATTTTATCATTTTATCATTTATTCTTTAACTATTTCATAACTATTCTTACCAACTAAAAATCGAAATGAGTTATAATAATAAGTTTTATCATGTTCCATTCTATGAACCTAAGTATATAATATTTATTTTATTCTTATAAAATAATTATTTTATTTTATTATATTTTATGAATCAAATGTGTCGTAAAAGTTAAAACCACTTATCTTATGCTTATGTTTTTGTTCTTTTTATCTGTTTGATTTTCAAGCAATTCAATTAATCACTATTTAGTTAAAATAAGAGAGAATGGTTGAAAACATCTTTTTCAACAAATACTATTATATTGTACTAACAATATAATAAGGATATGTTAATTAACATTTCTCTATATTTCCAAGTCATTATTCAACCTATGCCACCTAGAACACGAGTGTGACAGACACTTAAAAAGACTGTACATGGGGCCCGTTAGAGGGCAAAAGGGAAGAAAGTGGAGGCGGTGGTCATTAGGATAGCAAAGTGCCGTCGAGAAACAAAAACCAGACAATTAAAGAAATGCATCATCTAGAAAGATTAACATGACAAGGACGTCATCATCAATCTCCAAACTAATTCCATCAATTTGCCAAAGTTTTCCCTGTCCTACCAAGGCCTAAAGCTGTGTTTGAAGTGACATATAACCCTGATTTTTAGGGTGTTGTGCTAGGCCCTGCGGGAATCGATTAAATACATAACAACTTTTGGGATACTATTACTTCTTATCAAATATCTTCTCGGAGGAAATGCATGAGTGTGTGGCAAATTGAAAACTAATTAGTTAGTTAACTTTCATGGATTGGCCGTTTTAATAATTAACTTTGGATTTATTAAACATTTCCCTTCATTCTCACCATTTCGATATTTTCATTTTGAGTTGATTGAAGAAATTTATTTAGGGGAGAATGTGATTAATTAAAATTTTGAAAGAAAAATGATTAAAAGATAATTATATAAATCATAAATCGAGTTGATTATTTAATTTGAAATAAAAATTAAAAATCAAAAGATAGCATGCCAAATAAAAACTGAAAATTGAAAAGTGGCTGCTGCCACCCTGTCACCACTTTTAGTACATCTTCATCTAAGAATAATGATTTTTTAATAACAAAAACTGTTGAAGTGATGCCTGATGAGGTTATCTCAACAATAAGGATAAGATTCTAAAACTTTTAAATCCTAAGTCCGAGGACCACCATGCGTGTTTAGGTTCGTTAATTTATTTATTTGACTTGTTCTATGATACGTCATATACACGTTGTTAAGGATTATTTAAGGCAAAATCTGAGACAAACAATTACTTTTGTTAATTCAAGATATGAAGTATAATGTTTAGAATTCTTCAATATCAATCTTCCTTTTTGGATTTGTGTGTTGGGATTTTAGAGATTTTGTTCTTTAGAATCTTTTTCTTTCAAAATTGAAATATTAGAGACTTTTTTTCTTTAAGATCTTCTCCCTTCTCAGCGACTTAAAAAGCATTCCATTTATATATAGTGCTAAGTGGGAAAGTTCTTTAACAACTTAATCTTTTGATCACTAAATGTTTATAATTTAATCAATCACAAGTAAGATTTGATTGGCTGAACCATGGGTTTGTAAAATTCAATTGGTCAAAGTATATGTCATTATTTTAACTTGCCCAATGAAACATTTTAATTTACCAAAATTTAATTATATAAAAATTAATTCAATGATACGAGGAATTATATAACTTGCTTAAATTATATCATAAATTCCGGAACGTCTTCAATTCATTTATTTAACGAAACATAATTAGTCACTAAATAAAAATAAATGAAAGGCATGTAGCATTTTATAATTGACCGAAAATTTTTTCTTTCTACAAAACTTAATTTCGATATTTGCGTATCTACCACTCGAATGATTAACAAGTAGATGACAGAGGTCGAAGAAGTCTTTTTTTATTATGTTCAAAAGGAATTTGGAAGGTCCACGGCGTGCTCGTCATGCAAAAGGCAAGAGAAAAAGAAAAAGTAGATTGCATATAAAGCAAAAATCCAAAGAGATTCACTTGCGGAATCAGACGGTGGAAATGACGAACGCAGTTTTATCTGAAAGTGATGGAAACAACGAAGTTTCATGAACGGACCTTTCGCCATCATCTAATCAAAGCATCTTTTAGGGTTTACTTTGGAAAAATTTTACCCAAAGTGTGAAAGAGGGAATTCTGTGATCAGTCACATACCTGAATACATCTAACACTGCTTTTGGATTCCCACCCCACGTGGGTTTTGGAAAGTGCGTCACCCTGTCTTTTACAGTTTTGGGGCCCAAATCATTAATTGTGTTTATGAGTTACGTCATATTTGTTTGGATGTATGTGGGGAGAAAGCAACTTTTTCCCAGGATTCCATGCCCGATGCCAAGCCATTATGAAATTAATGCGACCACCTAATATTAATGACGGACTGAATGGTTATTGAAGACAAAGTAATAGGCATATAAGGATTTTACTTCAAACTTGCTTAGGTAATTTGGGTCCACTTGATCAGACTCGAAATCATACTGTCCATGTTAGTGCTACATTCAAGTTGTAGCAGAAACCCAAAAGCTGAGGTAGAGGAGGTGGCTTTCTTGTTTGTTACCATCTGCTCTTCTACATGGTACTAGCATGCATTTTCAATGGCTTTTGGGTCCACAAAACTAGAAACTTTGATTAAAATTCTTTTCTTTTGATGGATAATATGTAATGATTAATAAGTTAGCATTAAAATTTTAATATTTAATTGTTGGGTGATCTGTAAAGCATTTTATTATACTGATTCAGTGATTGAATCGAGCATTGATGTAACATAGGTAACTAGAAGGGGCGGTGTCCACTGAATGGGATGCTGCAACATTTCCAACCTAGAAATTAAAAATACACTATGTAGTTATCTTACCACTACATGCTAAGTTTGTAGGCCTTTTTTCTGTTGATTTTTTGTTCTCTAGCCCAAGTAGCCTCTTTTTGGGCCTTGTACGTAGAAAATAAGCTTAAAAGTATAATAAAGACGTGTCCAACTTCAATATAGACCATGGGCTATCTAAAAGACAGAAATTAATACCAACAAATTAGAATAACAAAGGCATCTGAAATTGGGTTTTCAACCCACCAAGAATCTTCCAACTCTGACAGTCTCAAAAGGGCGTCCAAATCCTTTATACGTGTATATTTTTTTCTTACAAATTAATACATATTTACTTTTAATTTTTTTTCTCTTTCACAAAAGGATTACTGGTTTAAGTTTTTTCCTTTCTTTCTCTCTCTTATATTTGCTTTTCCTCTTTCTGTTTGGGTTTCTTTGATATTGAATTTGGTTTAATGGGTATGGCATTTCATCCAAACTTTGCAAACAATGGTCGCTTCGTTTCGTCATTCAATTGTGATAAGATGAAACAAAAAGGGTGTTTTGCTCGATGTTTATGCAACACAAACGGTGAATTGTAATCCCTCAAAGATTGGCGCTAGCAATGTGATCCAGCCATGTCAGTACCATAGTGTTAATTATTGCATAATTCACTGTCAATGATACTGCACCAAAACCTTCCATGGTACACGCTCAGACTCTAATGTTAGTTTGTTTCTAATTAAAACCACCCAACATAGGTTTTAATGGAATTACATTAATGATTTGTTTTTGCAAGGCAAAAAGAGCAAATCCACTGGAGGTGAGAAGGATACTGATCTGTCAAAAAAACCCAAACAAAAAGAGGAAGAGGAAATATAGAGAGAAAAAAGGAAAAAGTTTAATCTTTCTGTGAGAGAAAAAGTGGAAATATGAGAGAAAAAAAATAAAACTAAATACGTACCAAGTAATAACCCAAAAAAAAAAAAGTAGTGTAGATGTCCAATTCTGATTAATTATTATTTTACTGTTTACAAAAAAATTACATTAGGGGTGTTCCAAGCACGGAAGCACTCAGAGGTGTTCTAAACACGGAAGTGTCTAACGGTGTTTCAAGCACGGAAGCGCCCAGGGGTGTTCTAAGCAAGGAAGTGCCCAAGGGTGTTCCAAGCACGGAAGCGTCAAGGGTGTTCCAAGCACAGAAGCGCTTAGGGTTGTTCCAAGCACGGAAGTGCTCGAGGGTGTTCCAAGCACGGAAATGTCCAGGGGTGTTATAAACGTGGAAGCACCCATGGGTGTTCCAAGCGTGGAAGCGCCCAAAGGTGTTCCAAGCGTGGAAGTGCCTAGAGGTGCTCCAAGGCATTAGTGACATGGAAGCACCCAAGAGCGTTCTAAGCGTGGAAACGCCCAAGAACAAGCATGGAGCAACAATTTGTACGGGGAAGTAAAAGTAACTCAGAATAAGTGGCAAGGTGTCAGTTAAAAATCCACTACGCAAATATACGTATCGAATATACAGTATATTAGCAAGTAGAGTATCGTTCCCACGGAGAATTGATCTAAAACTTTACTAATTACTAAAATTAAAACAATTTAATTTTATCCAAATAATCCAAATTAATTAATTAATTAAAACTAATAAACTAGAATTTGAAATAACAAGAAAAATCAAAACAATAACAATTGGAGAAAATATCAAATTAAACAAACCTAGGATTACAATATCCCTCACACTTCATCTAAATTTTACCTCTCATCCTTAACTTATTTCAATGGGTTGAACTGCTAACCTAGAGTCCTAAATTATTTATAAGGGTCTCTCGACTCGTCCTATAAAAATATCTATTTTAATCAAAACACTATATCCCTATGTGATTTGAAATTAAAACAGACTCATTAAGTTCAGGCTCTAATCTGGCTACATATGGCCTATAGGTATATCCCTATCTTATACGCAAATCATTTAACATGATCATATGCTATCCCAATTTTAGTTTACTCTAAACTCCCTCTCCCAAGTTTGTTTAGGTTCCTAAATCAATTTAATTGGTGATCAGGCAATTAAAAGCATTAAGAACAAATTGAAATAAACAATTCAATTCACATTGAAAATAAGTAAGAAAGAGATTAAAAACTTAAACTACATGTGAGTTCAACTGCAATCCTAGAAAAAGAAAATTAGCTACTCATAATTGCAAAATCAAATAACATTGTATAAAGTTCAACCATTGAAAATAACAAGAACAATAAAAGCTAAAGAAGAAAACAAAATAATTGCCGCTCTGATCTCCAGGTTTCCGCTTCAACTTCTAGCTTCTTGAATCTCCAAAGGTTCTCCTTTTTTTAGGTCTCCAAATATCCTATATATACTAACAAACTTAACCTAGATTTCTCCAAGTTGACCTAGGGTTTAATTGGGCTTAAAACATAATGAGAGGCCCAAGAAATCACTTAACAATCTTTATAAATTTCCATTCCCGGCACAGGACATCCAGCAACATTCCGATGCGATTTTCTCTATCTTCGAGGCAGAACTGGGCAAAGTGATCTGCATGAAATTTGTAGCTCTGTCTCTTAGCTTTCCAATGGTTTAAGAATAGCAGCAATTGGAGTTCTGTAGCTCGAGATATGGCTAAAACACTGAAGTATATGCAAGCAGATTTTTGGATCTTTCATCACTTTACTTTCCAAAATTAAACCCAATGACTTTAGGTCCTACCAAAAATATAAAAACTAATAAATATTAACCAAATTAAAGGAAATAACATAAAATTAAATAACTTACTTAAAAATAAACTAAATATAAAAATAACTAAAAATTAAGAAATTATACTTAAAAACTAAGGACTTAGCTAAAATTTAATAACAAAATTGGAATAAAATAATTCTATAAAATAGAATTATCACACCCCCAAACTTAAGATTTTGTAGTCCTCGAGCAAAAGAAAAGAATCACAAAAAGAAAACGCAAACATGAAAATCTTTGAACGAGAGATAGAAATACCAAATCATGATTTCTCAATTTTTCCTCAGAAATTAACTCAAATTCTAGCTTAAGGTAACATACAATTAATCCTTAAATTCATGTATCAATTCAAGCGAAACTTTATTTTTCGAATGGACTTCCGTGTGTGTGTGAATGCTCTATTTACAAAGAATATCATGCAATTCAAATTAGTTTATGCCAAATCTAAGCATAGATTAGTACTTGGATCCCATAAGTTTGCTTTTCATCTCTCTCTCCACTAATGTAGATTAACACTTATTCAAGAATCAATAGGTCTTTATCAAGTTTGTAATGTAAGGCTAGGGTCAAGGTATGATAAAGGATATATTTAGGCTCAGATTCACCTTAAGCACTTAATCAATCTAGAACACATAAAGAGCTCAAAAAAGAAAAATTTTTTTTTAGCACCCTCAAACTTGAAGTAAACTTTCCTTTGTAACACACATTGCTTTCTTTTCTTTCCCTTTTTTTTTTTCAACCCCCAAACTTATTTTTGACAATTATAACAAGGGGTAATTTTTCCAACAACCTTCATCATTTTTTCTTTTCACACCTTTCTTCCTCAATTTATTCTTTAAGCTCAAATCATTCCTTAGAAAGATTAAAATACTTAAAAGGTGAAAGGTTCAAATTGTTGGATTTAAATAGACAGGCCATGGCTAACATAATTGTGTAATTACAAAGAAAAGGGAAATTAGGCTCAAAAAAGGGTGACTAAGGATAAATATAATAAGGTAGGCTCAAAAGGCTCAAATGGTCCAAAGATGGCCTAAATCACTTCCTATCCTAAGTGTTATCTAAGATTTCGCCTCGAGAGAGAATCAAACAAATTCTAGAATTTTTGACTTCACTATACTTTTTCATCAACATAAATTTTCTCTAAAGCACATAAAAATTCTAAGTAAAAGAGTATAGTGCTCAATTTATTGGAAGTCACACTCTAAAATAAAATTAACACATGAATATCACATAAAATTAAATCATAACTATATGCTTTCCAAAAGCTAAGAATCCAAAGATAATTAACATATCATCTTAGGATTGGGACAATCATGAATAAGGTGCAACTATCTCAAATTTTTTTTTTTTGAAAACACAAATGAAACATGCAAAATATAAATAAAAAAATAAAAATAAACTAACAAAATTCTAAACCAAATCTAACTAAACATGATGAAAAAGTTAAAATTAAACCAACAAAATTCAAAACCACTCCCCCAAACTTAAATTGCACATTGTCCTCAATATGAAAAGCTAAAAAAAAAAAAATAAAGAAATTAAACTCCCTTATCATTGGTGGTAATGCCTTAAGAGCTCTAATTTTCTTTCTCCTCATCTTCATGCTTTCCAAATCTGCATACATAACAAAACAAGCTAGGCAAAGGTTATAACTACTTATTTACATAGAAAAAAAAATAACTAAAATAACAACTAAATCTAAAAGGATATAACTTGGGTTGCCTCCCAAGAAGCGCTTCTTTATAGTCACTAGCTTGACTTTGGTTGAGGTCTTCATTCACCCTATTAATGAGGTTTGAGTTTGCATGGAAAAAGTTTGAGGTGTGAAAGTAGTCTCCTCCTAAGATGAGGTTGTAGTGGCTTTAACTCAAGATTTGGTGCTTGCTCAACCCAAGATGGTGGAATAGGCTGAATTTTACCCAACTTCTCAAATTGAGTTTTACTTGGATAATGCACTTTCGGTGTAGCTTTCAAAACATATGCAACATTTGTAAGTTCTTCATTATGGTCCTTGGTTGTTGCATATTGAACCAAACAAGCTTCAAGAAACTTATTTGAATTTTCCATATCAATAGCCTCCTTAGGTAACTTATTAACTATATCTAGAAAAAAAATGGGAGGCACATATGGCTTGACTTGTGGTGGTGTAGATACTTTCTCCTCTTGCTTAATTTTTTCATCTTGAACTTGATTGCTAGAAGTATTTCCTTGATCTACTTTATCTCCATCATCTACAACATTCTTGCCATGTACCTCATCAAGATGCTTACCATATTCTTCTTTCCTAGGATTAGGCTTAATGTCATTTGGTAAAATTTCTTGAGGCATATTGTTGATGTAATCGGCAAGTTGGCCCACTTGAGTCTCAAGATTTCGGATTGATTCTGCTTGACTTTGAATGATGGCATCATTCTTTGTCATGAATTGCATTAACATATCCTCCAAAGTTAGCTTCTTCTCAAGAATAGGGGTTCTAACTTGTGATTCGAAATCATGCTGGAAAATAGGCTATGATGAATATGTAGGACCCTGATCATTACTCCATGAAAAATTTGGGTGATTCCACCATGAGTTATAACTGTTAGAATACGAATTGTTTTGCTGCCCATTGAAGCTTCCATCAAATTGCATTGATTCATAATAAGTTGGACAACAATCACTTGAATGCTTATCTCCACAAAGCTCGCATGCCACAAAAGGACTTTCAAAAACATTAACACCCCAAGTGTCCATTTTTTGAGACAAAGCATCTACTTCGGCGGCCAAAGCACTGATAGCCAATTCATAATCACTAGCAACCCTCCTAGGCACAAATTGTTCAGATGTCCACTGATAGTTACAATAATTCATCACCTCAACCAAAAGCACCTGAAAATAAAATAAAAAAAATTTGAATTAAGACTAAATTTGCTTGGTATTAGTATTAGTAAAAATTCTAGAAACAATTCCCCGGCAACGGCGCCAAAAACTTGTCAGTTAAAAATCCACTACGCAAGTATACGTATCGAATATACAGTATATTAGCAAGTAGAGTATCGTTCCCACGGAGAATTGATCTAAAACTTTACTAATTACTAAAATTAAAATAATTTAATTTTATCCAAATAATCCAAATTAATTAATTAATTAAAACTAATAAACTAGAATTTGAAATAACAAGAAAAATCAAAACAATAACAACTGGAGAAAATATCAAATTAAACAAACCTAGGATTACAATATCCCTCACACTTCATCTAAATTTTACCTCTCATCCTTAACTTATTTCAATGGGTTGAATTGCTAACCTAGAGTCCTAAATTATTTATAAAGGTCTCCCGACTCGTCCTATAAAAATATCTATTTTAATCAAAACACTATATCCCTATGTGATTTGAAATTAAAACAGACTCATTAAGTTCAGGCTCTAATCTGGCTACATATGGCCTATAGGTATATCCCTATCTTATACGCAAATCATTTAACATGATCATATGCTATCCCAATTTTAGTTTACTCTAAACTCCCTCTCCCAAGTTTGTTTAGGTTCCTAAATCAATTTAATTGGTGATCAGGCAATTAAAAGCATTAAGAACAAATTGAAATAAACAATTCAATTCACATTGAAAATAAGTAAGAAAGAGATTAAAAACTTAAACTACATGTGAGTTCAACTGCAATCCTAGAAAAAGAAAATTAGCTACTCATAATTGCAAAATCAAATAACATTGTATAAAGTTCAACCATTGAAAATAACAAGAACAATAAAAGCTAAAGAAGAAAACAAAATAATTGCCGCTCTGATCTCCAGGTTTCCGCTTCAACTTCTAGCTTCTTGAATCTCCAAAGGTTCTCCTTTTTTTAGGTCTCCAAATATCCTATATATACTAACAAACTTAACCTAGATTTCTCCAAGTTGACCTAGGGTTTAATTAGGCTTAAAACATAATGAGAGGCCCAAGAAATCACTTAACAATCTTTACAAATTTCCATTCCCGGCACAGGACGTCCAGCAACATTCCGATGCGATTTTCTCTATCTTCAAGGCAGAACTGGGCAAAGTGATATCATGAAATTTGTAGCTCTGTCTCTTATCTTTCCAATGGTTCAAGAATCGCAGCAATTGGAGTTCTGTAGCTCGAGATATGGCTAAAACACTAAAGCATATGCAAGCAGATTTCTGGATCTTTCATCACTTTACTTTCCAAAATTAAACCCAATGACTTTAGGTCCTACCAAAAATATAAAAACTAATAAATATTAACCAAATTAAAGGAAATAACATAAAATTAAATAACTTACTTAAAAATAAACTAAATATAAAAATAACTAAAAATTAAGAAATTATACTTAAAAACTAAGGACTTAGCTAAAATTTAATAACAAAATTAGAATAAAATAATTCTATAAAATAGAATTATCACAAGGTTCATGAGTTACCTTCACGTTTGGATGTTTTAGAGAGTTTGATTTGGTGACTCAGATATGGAGATAGTTAGGAAGACTTCCTCTTAACCTTTCCTTGAAGTACATGTGCTTTACCCCTTTATCTTTCTTTACTTCTTAAAAATATGCACTATTAAATGCCATTGCTCCATTTATTCACAATCAACGCCCACTATCAATTACATGATCATTCTTTTATGATCTCATAAACTGTTACTTAATTGTCCTTCTATGACAAGCACATTCTCCTATGATTGAACGTGTTTTCCTAACAACTCCTAAGAAACCGTTCCTGCTCAATATAAATATGAGAACCTGAGAAGTAAGAAAGAGGTTAGACACCCCGGCAAAGATTACTCTAAAAAGCTCTGTCTCTAGATTCCTCCAAGTATTCTTCATCTTCAACCTTTCTTGTTCATCATTATCCGCTGCTTCCTCCATCTTTTCTCCTCCTTCACCACCTACCACTCAAAGCACTTATGCTTCAAGGATTGCTCCAGTCTTTTTCTCTGCCTCATCTAGCGCATCTCAATTCACTCATTGCAACACGTCTTCGCTCTCTAATCAAAAGAACCCTCTACATTTTGGCAACTCCACTAGGGAGGAATGATTGCAGTAAGTGAATATTAGGCAAAAATTTCTATTTGAAGATATGGAGAGTTCTCTCGACAATTAAGAAACTATAGTCCTCATTTATGTCTAAGAGCTCATGAAAATGCTCTAAGCTTCTTAAGAAAGAATGCAAGTGCTAGAAGAACATCAACAGCCAAGTTTAGTCTAAAGTGAAAATGATCATTCGTTGTCCATGAGGTGAACGAGAATGGATATTATACGTTATTGAATCCAAAGACCAATGCTAGTACAGCACCGGTCAATTTCCAATACATCAAGAGGTATCATCTGCAGCTTTATCGCTTTTATTCTGGCTATCTTGTGATGTGTTAAAACAAATTCATTCAAAATAAATTCATTTTCAACAGCAAGCTTTATCATTCTTATCTTGGCTGTAATATTATTGTTTCACTTGGTCAAGAGTTTTATGCTTGAAACTTTCATCATAATGATGCATATTTTAGCTGTAAGCTCTAACACTCATAATCTGGCTGAAATAATATTACGCTATTGGCTGTAAGCTTTATCGCTCACTTCTTGGCCATAGTTTATTATTTACATATTGGCCGCAAGCTTTATCTCTCATTTCTTGGCCATAGTTTGTTATTTATATATTGGCCACAAGCTTTATCGCTCATTTCTTGGCCATGGTTTGCTATTCATAAATGGACCGCAAGCTTTATCGCTCACTTCTTGACCATGGTTTGCTATTCACAAATTGGCCGCAAGCTTTATCGCTCACTTCTTGGCCATGGTTTGCTATTCACAAATTGGCCGCAAACTTTATCGCTCACTTCTTGGCCATAGTACGCTATTCACAAAAAGGCCATAGCTTTAAACACTCATGTATCATGTCATTTTCCTTCTTATTAGGTTGAGGATTATTCTCCCTAATAAGAAGTTGAGAATCCCTTTTGGCTGCACTTAGTAACATTCATGAAACACTCATATGTTCGCAAAAAAAAATGATGAAATGCAAAACCAAGCAGTTTAATACAATCATGAAGCAAGCAAAGTAAAAGTTCACTTTGGAAGAATAAGAAGTAAGCAAAATAAAGGTTCACTTTGGAAGAGTAAGTTTACAATATCAGAAAAAGAGGAATAAGGAAAAGCTAGTCAAGTATGAAATTCAGAGGGCAGGAGGATCTATCATTCTCAAAATCAGAGAGATTGTCTAATCTTCCTTGCAACTCCATCTTCCTCGCATCAAGTTCTTTTATCTCAGCCTCTATGTTATGCCTGTCAACCTTTGTCGTAATGTATTTTTTGGCTTTCGCCATGCAAGCATCCAGGCATTTAATGTGACAACCAGAGAGGAGAACATCATCCATAAGACCCACCATCTTCTGTAAATCTTGAAGAAAAATGTTTGTCCATGGGGAGGAAGCAATCTCTAAAGTAGTGCCCAAGCTATCCATGATGCCTTTATTCAAGAATTTGTACTTAAAATGCCAAAATTCACCTTCTACTTTATAGACACGCTCTAATAGCTGCAAGTATTGTGGCATGACTGGAATGCCATGAAAATCTTCCAAATGATTGTCAGAAGCATCATTTCTATGTTTTACCACTGAAAAAAAAGATGGTATACAATGAGCAGTAGGAAAGGGGCATAACAATATTCAAAGAAATGATATTTGGGTTATTCTACATACTTCTAAGAGAATATGAACAATTGCGAATGGAATCCAGAACACCCCCAAACGAAGAACCATTACAAGTAGTATTTAGAATACCCTCAAGAGAAGAAGCATAACGATTAACATTCAGAATACCCTCAAAAGAAAAAATGTTATGCGTAGCATCAAGAGTAGCATCGATTCTGAAATTATTCTGAATACTGCGAGTAACTCCAAAGGTTCTCCCAGCAATGATATTGGCATTGTTATGTTGAAATGTTCTAAAGCTAAACCTAAGAGCACTCTGATCATTTTGGTTAGTGGCATTCATCATCATCACCAACTCTAGTAGCCGCATCCACATCATCATCATTAACTCTTATGATGTCATTCATCTCATCTCCACCAACATTTTGTATAGTAGAGGGCAAAAAATCAATCATATCTATTAGACCTCCTTGTATAGCATTACCATCTACCTCTCCTCCCAAACTCTGAGGTTCATGTCTAAGAAACCTCTCCTTAACTAACTCATCACTAGACTCATGGTTATTTGTGTGGTCACATGATTCTTTTTCACTCTCAGACTCTGAGAAACCTTGTCCTTCCACTTCTACACTTGGAACTGAATCTTCCTAGAAAAAAAAAAAGAGAGAGTTCAAATATTTGTGTGAGAATGAAGTGAAAAGGGAGATAAAGAAAAGCAAGAAACAAGCTTACCTGATAAGAGGTTTTGTTCCTCTTAGAGCGAAATAAATGAAATGACACATCATTATTATTGATGAATGAACATGCAATTGCACCTCAGGATTAGGTGTGACGAATGAAGTCCATTCCTGAAGACAATCTCCCCAATAAGCATACCAACCAGCAGTATAGGCACCCATTCTATCAAAGGATGGAACAACATAATTTCTGAATTTATCCACAGTACGAGCGAGCATATCAATAAGAAATACAGAAGTGCAAGAGGAGAAGTCTTCAAGAAAAAAGGATCTAGGTGGAGTTGGTTGATCATATCCAAATTGGCGCACCATTCTATAAGGAGAATACACTTCAACAGTAAATGAATCCTTATCAGCACTTAAACTAGTCATCTCAATCATAGAAGGCAGTTGGGAAGAATGAATCCATACTAAGAAGTTCAATCCGCATGAGCTTAGTTTTCGAGTCTAAAATGGTCGTCTATCATAATAAATAGTTAGGTAACCAAAACCATAGTTTGATCTCACATAAGGCCTTGTAACAAATTGGTCCGCCTCATCTAACACCTTAAGAATGTTATCTTTGGAAATTTTGTCATGCCATGCCCAAGCTCTATAATTATCTCGTAAAATAGTTCTTGTATAAGAAGACACAAGAGGCTGATATACATTAGAAGTGGGAGCACAACTACGGAATCTCTCCCATAAACACATCTGAATAAAAGAGACATCCACACAAGTCAAGACTCTGTAGCGGCCAACTAATTCAGCAATCTTAGAATGATACAAGTCCAATCTCCTATATAGGGATCCCAAATATAATGGAACAAGAGGAAAGCT
The DNA here is from genome assembly GCA_036013995.1 of Theobroma grandiflorum. Classification (NCBI taxonomy): domain Eukaryota; kingdom Viridiplantae; phylum Streptophyta; class Magnoliopsida; order Malvales; family Malvaceae; genus Theobroma; species Theobroma grandiflorum. The sequence continues at coordinate 11,143,190 of CP142132.1, read as the reverse complement.
CATACCATTAGCAATTTTGATTGCATAAGGAATAACTGAAAAGGAGATTCCATCGTCTGGACAACCTGGGAAGACAAACCTAGCCAACCACGTGATCAACAATGTTATTAACTCATGAATGTGATCTAGATACTTAGGAGGACTACTTTCGCCTTTAATGTTGAACTTCCTATAAAAGAGTTCTACCCAGTTGGAGAAACGCGCTACTTTGGAAGCCTTAACCTGGCTCCTAAACAAGTTGATAAAGAACTCCTTGACTTTTTCTTCTTCTTTAAAAAGTGTAACAAAACGAAAATCATTTCTACCAACACAAGGAAGTTCCAAAAGGATGCGCACATCTTCAAGAGTGAAAGTAAATTCTCCCCAAGCAGTAACCATGGTATGTGAAAAGGTACTCCATCGTGCAAGAATAGCGCGCCATACTTCAATTTTGGATTCCCTACAAATGTGAAGTTTTGTGGTGACTCTTACAGCGTCAATGACTCTAGCATTGTTGATAGCAGTCACATAAATGGAATTCTTCAAAACTTTTTCTACCCATTCATCCCAACCTTGGACCCATAATGAATTAGAGCTAAATTTAGTAACTAAAAAAGAGAATTCACCATGTTCAAATCTTAACTTCAGTACTGACATTCCTAGGATGGAACACCTTCTATCTGGAGCAGCTTCGTTACAAATACGATTCCAATGATAGCCATTAGACCCACATGGATGCCTATCTACCTGTTTCGCACGTACTGCTTCCCAAAAGCAATCCTCTCTTCCTTCCTTGATGATACTGTCATCCCAAATTTCTGGCACAAGAGGTATTTCACCAGATTTCTCTACTTGTATTTTCTTATAAAGAGAGGTTGCAACAGTATTCTTCTTTTTCTTCAGAACAACCCAATCAGGCTCACCATAGCAAACTTTTGGGGTAAAATGAGTTCTGGCCATGAGGAGAGGTAAAGAAATTCCTACAAGCACAAATGATACAAAAATGACCAGATAAGTATTCACTACCATCCTACTTATGCATTAATATCCCATGTTTATTTGTTCTTATTTGTACATCTATATATTTTAATTATTCCCTTATGCCAAACAAAACGAATAAAGATATACGTATGTGAAGCACAAAAAAAAAAAAAAACTCTATAGAGAGACAAGCAACAAATAAATAACTAAATAAAACAACAAAATAATATTCATCCTAATTTTCAAGTCTTCCCTAACATTGAAGGCGTTCATTTTCTAGGCATTTAATTTCAATTTGCATTCATTTATTTATTAGAAAACAAAGTGTTCTCCTTGACGTGATATTCAAAAAAGAAAAATTTAGGAATTTTGCCACAATTTGGTTCTCACTTTTTAGAATATGATAAGTTTAGAAGACAACATTTAGAACAAAATTTGAGAAAAACATTTAACTTCTATGGAAATAACGTGAATTACACCTTTGTTGAAACAAGCCATACGAATGGGTTCAGAGTTATACTTTCAATAATAACAAAAAGGATATTTAATTACCCAAAACAATACAAATTAATTGAAAGAAATAAAATATTCAACCTTTCTATCTTTTACTATTAATAATGAGAAGACGTTTCCTATCCTACATCCTTAGTTAAAAAAATAATAAAATAAACTTGCATCATACATGACGTTAGCTGAATTGATATAACTAGATTAAAAAAATCGATAACTTTTGAAATCCAAGTTTGCACCTTTTCTCAAATGTCTAGTATGTTCTCCAAACCAAAAATTTCTTGTTTTATCTTTGTTCCTTTTTATATGCTTCAGCTTTACTATTATGCCTTTTATGTTAGTTGATGTGACGTGGGCCTTTAGTATTATTATAAAATTAGTTTGAATGCATCAAGTTACTGCCACATTGCTTGACGTAGCAAACAAAGTTCTCTTCTTTTCTTTTCCTTTCTCTTCCTATAAAGTAAAATTGTTTAAATATAACTCACTTGCTTCAAGAAATTTTAGACAAAATCCTTAAAGGATTATTGTGAGTATCCGTACGATCAATTTTTTTAGGAAAATTTATAATTTGTCATTCATTTAAATAATTTTCATTATGCATGAAATTTTTAATAATAAAATTTTCCTGCAGGGGGTAAACTATTTTAAAGGGTTCAGGAGTTTCAAATAGGGAAGCGTCTAGAGCTGTTATAAATACAAAAGCACCTCTAAACAGATATATATATATATATATATATATGCATATAAAAAAAATAAAGGAATTGATGTAAAGAAAACTTACTTGTTCAAAATTTTAAGGAAAAACCTTGAGAATTAAGGAAAGGAGAATCAATGAGAGCCTTTAAGAATTGATTGTGAATTTTTATAAAACTATTCTCTCGTATTTATAGATTTCGAAATTATTCTTCTAGTAGGAAACTAACTCTTTAAATTTTCTTATCAAATCCTTTTCTACATCTAATTGCTTTTCCACATATATCTCTGCTTCCCTTTTCTATCTTAAACTTTTTCTATTATTATACTAAAAAAAAAGAGACATAGTTTGAAGAACATTGGTAGAGATAGATAGACATGATCACAAAAATTGTAAAACTAAAAATAAAAATGTATATATTCAGTATGCTTCGTAAACAATTGTGTTAATTTATAAGCCATTAATATATATTAGAAATTGAGATAATAATATATCATAGGAAATAAAGTGCCTATGTTCCTTATCAAGTGTAAAAGCAAAAATATATACATACGCATTTTTTTTCTTATTACATTGTGCATCTCCTTATGCATAAAACTTCTTATAAGAATTTTTACGCAGGAGGCAAAATGTAGATGCCCAATTTTCGTTAATTATTATTTTATTATTTACAAGAAAATTACATCAGGGGTATTCCAATCACCGAAATGCCTAAGGGTGTTTCAAGCAGAGAAGTGCCCAAGGGTGTTCCAAGCACGAAAGCCCTTAGGGTGTTCCAAGCACAGAAATGCCTAAGAGTGTTCCAAACACGGAAGCGCTAGGGGTGTTCCAAGCACGGAAGCGCTTAGAGGTGTTCCAAGTACAGAAGCGCCTAGGAATGTTCCAAGCACGGAAGCGTCCATGGGTGTTCCAAGCGTGGAAGTGCCCAGAGGTGTTCCAAGCGTAGAAACGCCCAGAGGTGTTCCAAGGCATTAATGACAATGAAGCACCCAAGAGCGTTCCAAGTGCAGAAACGCCCAAGAACAAGCATGGAACAACTGTTTGTACGAGAAAGTAAAAGTAACTCAGAATAAGTGGCAGGGTTCTTGAGTTACCTTCACGTTTGGGATGTTCTAGAGAGTTTGACTTGGTGGCTCAAATATGGAGATAGTTAGGAACACTTCCTTTTAACCTTTCTTTGAAGTACATGTGCTTTGCCCCTTTATCTTTCTTTACTTCTTAAAAATATGCACTATTAAATGTCATTGCTCCATTTATTCACAATCTACGCCCATTATCAATTACATGATCATTCTTTTATGATTTCATAAATTGTTATTTAACTGTCTTTCTATGACAAACACGTTTTCCTATGATTGAACGTGCTCTCCTAACAACTCTTAAGAAACCTTGCTCAATATAAATATGAGAACTTGAAAAGTAAGAAAGAGGTTAAACACCCCAACAAAGATTACTCTAAAAAGGTCTCTCTCTAGATTCCTCCAAGTATTCTTTATCTTCAGCCTTTCTCGTTCATCATTATCCGTCGCTTCCTCCATCTTTTCTCCTCCTTCACTACCTACCACCCAAAACAGTTACGCCTCAAGGACTACTCTAGTCTTCCTCTTTGCCGCCTCTAATGCATCTCAATTCACTCATTGCAACATGTTCTCACTCCCTAATCAAAAGAACCCTCTACAAGCATATACACGGTACTTTGTGAGAGTTGGAGCACAAAGTAGGGCAGGAAACACAGTTGCATCAAGGAGAAACTATAAAAGATAAGAACTTTTTGTTACTGGTGTATTTCCATTTGTCTTGGACTTAGACCATAAATAAAAATACAGGAAAGAGAGATTAATTAATTTAATATGTTTTAAGGTTGGCTTTTAAATAAAGAATAGTATCCTACGAGCAATATCCGAAGAAAGCAAGAAAGCAATCGTTCTCTTAGAAGAAGAGTATCCGAAGAAAGAAAAAAAACATGGCAAGGGTTAATCACATTCCTCACGATATCATAGATCAGATTCTCTCATGCTTGCCAGTCAAGTCTCTGGTGAGATTCAAGAGCGTTTCCAAGTCATGGAGCTGTTTCACCTCTAGCCCTACATTCACCTGAAACCACTTCCGACGAGCATCATCACTAGACCCTGAAATCATTGATCAAAAGATTCTTATATCAAAACCTTATGGATTCAGGTTTATAAACTATATATGAACCATCGTACGTCCCTACTTCCGTACGCCTGCATTTTCCACTACAAAAAACACCTGATATGGATGATCATGTCCAATTCTTCAATTCGTGCCATGGGTTGGTATGTTTAGGCATCGACAACCCCAGGCATGTGGTTTTGTGGAACCCATCAACTGGGGACTCCGAGACATTATCGGATTATTTTTTATAATATCATACCAGTTCCAGCTATGTGGAATTGTTTTGGGGGTCTTGGTTATGTCCCATCCTCTGATGATTACAAAGTGCTTCTGAGTGATAGTTCACTGTTTCTGATCTTCTACTTGAGAAAAAATTCGTGGAGATGAGTACGAGTACGCTACGGGCTTCGTTTTCGTACTAATGGGGTTTATAGTGTTAGGGTTAAATCCACATAGTAGTATCAAGCATGCACAAAAGAAAAGTAAGAAAAAATAAAAATAGAGGAACTTGGTTAATATCGAGCATCACATTAACTGAAGAAAAATATATGAATATATACATGAGATGCATGGTTAACACTTGTATAAAATCACCAAGTGTTTAACATAACATTAAGGTAAGCATGCAATGCTTACACGTTCAAAGGACATGTAGCAGCAGCAAGAACTTTAGCTTATCAAGCCAGTACAACAAAGCAAAATGGACACTTGTCCAATACTTATTTAAACAGAAAATAACACTCAAGCTAGTTTTTATCTCAACATATAGCAATGGAGGTCTCCATTGAAAGAATTTTGGTGATAATAGAATCTTTCGTTTTGATTTAAATAGGGGGATATTGCTAGATTGCCAGCACCTTATCTTGAAGGGGTCAACTTATACAAAGGCATTTTATTTAGAGTCAGAGAAAGACTTTGCTTTGCTTGCATGAAATCGCTTACACATGACCGTGTTATTGAGTTTTGGGTGATGAAGAAATATCGCGTTAAGGAATCTTGGACAAAGATGCAAAGTGTACCCAAGTTTGATCAATGGTTTCGTTTCTGGAACTCTTTTTTCTACATTTCAGTACGCAAAGATTTCAAAACTCTAGCTAGTACATGACACCAAATTACAACGAATGATGCTATGTTTTGTAATGATCCAAGTCGATGTAGAGGCGGGAATGCTCATGGTCATCCACACCGATGGGAAGCAATTGCATAGACGAAGAGTCCAATTTCACCTCATCTTAGTAATTAGCCTAGCAAGTACGATAGAAGAATTTATATACATGTTAAACATCTTTTCCATATTCACAAAGATTAAATCATTTCTGAACGTTGCTTTGCTTTTCTATTATCTTCATAAAGATAAACAGAAAAAATCAAATAACCAAGTAGATGAACTAGAATTGGTTTTTTAAGTTAAAAATGACTAACACCAACATGATCATGCCTGGAGTATGACCCTTGTATGATCAATAGTTTGTTTAAGCATATGCCTACTATGCTCTACTTCCTCTAGTTAATAAGAAGTGGAAGAGAGTCGTAGTTTTTCTTTTGTTTCAACATTTCAAACCCAAAACTTTAAAATAGACTATGTAGTTTTCTTACCATTACATGTTAAGTTTGTAGGTTTTTTCATCACTAAAGTAAGTTTGTAGGCTTCTTTCCTGTTGATCTTTCTTTCATGTTCGTGCTATTGTTTTACTGCAGTATCTGTCCCAAGTAGCCTCTGTTTTCTGAACAAAAATCTTCTACCCCGTCTTTGTGCCTCTTTTCCCTGCCCCTAAACCCTAACATTAAGAAGAGGAAATAGAAACTGAGGGAAGGTTGGCTACTAAGTCTGATAAAACTTCAACTTATTATTTTTTTTTTTAAGAAAGGAAGAAAAATAACATCAAGTTTGTGTAACAATATATACATATATATATAGGGTTCTTTTTTAAAATGGGCTTCATACGTAAGGCATTTCTGACAATAGACATCTTTATAATTTTAACTGTTTTTAGGTATTTCTGACAAAATTACCCTTAATGAAATCGACCCATTTATTTAGCTCCGCGTCTCAACTCAAAACCTATTAACGGGTCAAGTATGTTTAGTTCTGTGCTTCAAACGAACTCATATTCTTTTAGCTTTTCTCTCCAAACTATTAATTTCTGGAATATTCTTTATCAGAAAGGAAAATGTTTAAGCATTTTGAGCATTTTAGAGTAGTTTTTGATACATGAAAAAAACCTTTGAGCGTTTTGAACATTTTTAAATATTTTAGAGTGATTTTTTATATATGAAAAAAAACCTTTGAACATGTTGAGCATTTTTTGTCAAGTAGGCATATTCGTTAATTATGTTGTTAAATGGAATATAGTGTATTGTTTGAAATTGTTGATCTTATTGAATAGAAGTTAGTAGTTTTGGTAGTTTTTAGACATTACGTGACTAATTTTTAAGCATTGCGTAACTAATTTTGAACATTGCGTGATTGACTTTGGGCATTGCGTGACTAGTGTTTAAGCATTATATAACTAATTTTTAATAAGGCATTGCGTGACTAGTTGATAGGCATTATGTGATTTGTTAGTCAGGTATTGCATAACTAGTTAATAAAGCATTGCGTGACTAGTTTTTGATACATTGTATGACTTAGGTATTACTTAAAAATCAATCACGCAATGCCTAAAAACTAATCATGTAATGCCTAAAACTAATCACGTAATACTTAAAAATCAGTCACGCAATGATTAAGTCACGCAATGCTTAAAAATCAGTCTCGTAATACTTAAAAACTAGTCTAATCAATTTTAACTTCTCAATTTTGGGGTTCTATGAATAAACTAATAAACTCAAAAACCTAAAATACATATATATATATATATATTGCTAAGCTATGAAATTGTGCATTTCATAAAAGATAAGTTACAAAACTCCATAACCCTCTAAAGTAAGACAAAATATATCTCTATCGAGAGGGTCTTGCTCACTCCTCTTATGCAAAAACAAAATATATTCCATTTACAAAATATTCTCTAAACAATTTTAACTCAAAATCCCATAAAAAATTAAAATTTTCGACAAACATGCTTAACAATCATCTCAATTCCAAACACAACAAAATTGTGAACCACCAAAAACCCTATCAAACATACTTTAGTTGTTCCTTCTCCCTGAGCCCATCATCTTAACCAATCCGATCCAACTCATCAACACATGCATCTTCATCGTAGCACACATTTCGAAGAAAGTCATCATTAGATAGCATCCAGTTACCACATTCATCATGTTGCCTGCAATCAGAGCAAAATCGTAGTTTATCACCCTTGAGAACAACAAGATCTACCATATAAAAAAATAAAACAAAATAAGAAATAGTTTAATGTCATCTTTACTCTTTAGATGGCAAGATAAATAGTATTTGAGCAGAGAGAAAAAGCAAGATTTAATTTTGAAATTTTTTTCTGAATGGTTAGATAGAAAAAATTGAAACTATTTTAATTTGTCTGAAATTGTTTAAAGGATATTCTTGTCGAGTCCTATCAAAAATTGTCTACAAATAGTTAAAATTATAGAGACGGTCATTTTTTAAATGTCCTTATTACGAAGGTCATTTTTCATAATTTTCTCATATATATATATATGTATTAAGCAATGTTCTGTGATCTAAGTACCATTCACTCCATTTAAAGGTAAACGTTGTATCTTAATCCTAAATATGCAAAAAAGTAGATGAGGAGAATACATTAACCTTTTTCAATAAGATCAAACGAAATTTAAAGACAAACTCCAACACTATGCTCTCACTCACCTTAAAATTACCTCCAAACACTTTGGAATATTAACGTAATTACCAAAAATAAAAGTAAAAGGTTTGGACTTGTTGAGTCAACTTTATCTACCAAAAATTTTGCATTATATAATCCCAGGATATTGGTTAATAGCATCCATGTTGAATTTGCTAAGTAGATTTTACTTTTATAAGAGTTGTATATACTAATTAAGTCTTTGACAACTAACATGTTGGTACTATACTTGGTTATATATACACTACAATGTATAAGGTGTAAATATTTTAATGAGTTCATTAAGCCATTCTAGAATTGAAATAATGCCTTCCCATGGTGAGGTAATGTGATGTTTCTTATAATGAGAGCATTCCTTTTGGACCTTACCAGGAAAAAGAACATATGCTTGCATCAAAATCTATGTTCTAGAACCCCAAATAGAGTACTCAATGCCTACATCAAACTTAAGAGTGGTGAGTATATCGGCTATCCGTAATTCCCTTACCTTTTTATGTTTTTTCTCTGTCAATCACTTATCTTTTAATGATTTTTCTTTTATCTTAACCCGAATCCAGGAAATGACTCTTTGGGCATTCCTCTTATCAGTGAAATATTCATCGAGACTTGTGACCTTGATGATGGCAGCCTCAAGATCAGGATTCCTGAAGCACAGGTGGCCCTCTTCCGAAGCGTCATTTTTCGTGTTGAATCGTAGCCCAAAGGGAAGGGGAAAAAGCAGCGGATTGAGGTGATGAAAGCCCTTAATTTTTTTCTCTCTATTTTAGCCCTGTGGTAGTGGCAAACTTATATTGCCCCGTGCTTCTTTTATTGTTTGTTACGACTTTTGGTTCAAAACAATTGGACAAATGGAAATGGCCAACAACAGAGGAGCAGCCACATTGCCGACTAATGAAATCAGTGGCGGCTATTTGGCCATGATTGGCTGTCTCGTCCATTCGTTATACAGTCTCTCAGCAGCAGATCAGTATCATTGAATTTTGTTTGGACCTTTGCTACACGTTTGCCTTATTAATTCATTGCTTATTTTTTTATTATTTTTTTCTTATCATTTTCTCTCATCTTATAATTATCTTTTCATGATTTTTATTTTAAAACGAGGGAAAAATCATGAAAAGATTAGTGATTGGAAGAGGAAAAAATAAAAAGATAAATGATGGGGGGAAGAGTTTTTAATTTTATATTTTTTTATTGATAGTGTTTAATTTTATTATATGTTTGAATACGGAAATAATATATTTTATATTGCAAACATCATGTTTACCCTCCACAAAAATTTACTCATGAGACAGAGGAGGAGGCAAAAATTTATTCACCATCGGTAGTACTATTCTGGCTTTCACCAACATGAAATAGAGACACAAAAACCAACCATCCCGCTTAGTTTCCTTCACTCCATGATTTTCAGAGAGAAACAATGCCCTCTCCTTACGTTGAGGCTTTGTGCCTATCACCAGACACATGTTAATTCTTTAATCCTGTTTGAGAAATTACACTGTTATTGTACATAGAATAATAATTATAAAATTAATGATATTCCCTTAAAAATTCTATGGATTATTTATTTAAGCACCCTACTAAACTTATATTTCGCTTAGCATAATAAATCAGGTTCATGATCGACAAGGTGCACGGCTCTTGGTGCCCTTAGTGCATTTCAATGCATCTTCTAATGATTTGTAATATTGTTTTTCAAGTACTAATTAATGAACTATAGTCTATATTAATTAATGATATGGATACAACACATATGTAATTTTCAAGGCTAGAGTGTTTGGATATTCAGATTGCATTTGAACTTGCCGGCAAACGCAAAGTCAAGTTCATACAACGCCCAAACCAATGCCGCCGACGACACGGCCACTGGCAACGGCCCAAACATCCACAACAACAAAGGAAATGAAATGCAGAGCACACGGTTTCCGATGAGAGCCAAAGCGAACCCTCGTTCGAATATCGTTTGCGTGTAGGCAGGAGATGATGAGAACTCGTCACAGGAAGCATTTATCAAGAAAATGGCATCAATCAGATATCCGAGGGCCATGGAGCTGCATAAGAAGCTAACCAACAGAAACAGTGATGCCGAACCATACTTTATAGGATAGATCCTAGCAGATTGTGAACCGAAAACCTCACTGTTAAAAAGATGGCTGGCATTGTATGTGTTGTTGGTCAAAGCAGCCAATGATAAGTTAACCAGAATGGCTATTGAAGCAGTGAGGATGGTGCTCATCAGAGTGTTTCTCAAGCTTTGGACTGCCAACATACCCTTCTTATCATCACCCTGCAATCATGCATGTATAGGGGAGTCAACATGCTAGGGTTACTAATTATAAAAGAGATTCATTAATTCTATATATCGTTGGTAAAAATATCCCAAATTTACCTGTTTTATGTCTCCAAACCATGCTTTCCTCCTCAATTTGTCGACTCCAAATTTGGTACTAGAAGGGTTTTGCTTGAAGCTCTGCCAAAGATAGGCATGGTAACCAAATGTGAGGAAGAGACTAGAGGGAATCAAAAAAGTGTCTAGATAGGGGATGAATCCCATTTTTCAATAGAAAGTAGGAATTAAGCTACAGTTGGTAGCCATATATATAGACTATTTAAGAGGAAGCTAGCTGGACAGCAACTTCTCTTTCATCTAAGGCCATGAACTATGACAGTGGAATTTAGGTCGCGATGCTATGGAATTGCATCATTCTTCTGTGGTGGGTAGGCTTAATTTATTAATTGTGGAGTACATGTCAACGGACACTTAGTTTGAGACATGCAGGAGACCCACGGAACCTTTTTCTTAAGTGTAGGTTTCAGTGGCATGTCCACTAATATCAAACCAAGCTACCGACAGTCCCATGCACATCGTTCGTGTCAAAATATGCTTTGACTTGGCCATACCCGACAAAATAAGGCAAAAATATCTTTTTGTTTTTTTTCAAAAAATAAAATTTATACAAAAAGCTTTTTTTATTTTTATTTTAGAGAAGGATTCAAACCCAAATTCTATTGTTGTAAGCTTATATGTTCATTTGCAATGAAGAAAGTAATATCCCGATCGATGAAACCTTCCTTAGATACTAAGCAAGGCTGCATTTGTCAATTTAAAGTACAATTAGCAATATCTCTGTGTGTTGCACACCAAGATAATAATATATGTTGTAATTATTGTGTTTATTATATTTTTAATTGGTCAAAAGACCTATCTAATCCTTGTACTCTCCAATTTTATCCAATTTAGTTTTTATATTCTAAATCAAAGCAATTTAGTCCATTACTTTGAAAATTGCTTCAATTTAGTTTTTCTTTCTAATAGCATCTAATTTTACCATTAAAAGAGATGACGTCACATATTTTGATGATGTGGTGTTGAGATGATGATGTGGCATGCCATGTGGCACTGACATGATGACGTGATAATGCCACATGTTACTAATATGATGGCATAGCAAATGCTAACGTGGCACTGGCGTGTTGACATATCAATGTCATGTAGTAAATCAAAAAATTTCCAAAAAAATCTTTCTACCACATCATAAAAACTAAATTGAACAAAAATATATAATATAGGAATTAAATTGAACAAAATTGAGATGTTGAGAGACTAAATTGAAAAAAATATTTAAAAAATATAGATCTTTAAGTAAATTATTAATATACTTATTAGTAAACCAAATATTTAAGTATAAAGGATTTATGATATTAAAAAATATATATAAATATTTTATTACTTAATTATTTGATTTTAGAATATGTATATTAATTTATTTTTTTACAAAAACTTAGTTTGAATTCTCCTTCTATAAAAAAAAATTTGAAACAATTTCATATCTAAAGTTAAATTTAGATAAATAACTTGCATTATGTTAAAATAAAATAATATAAAAAACTAAATAAATTCTTTTTCTTCTATTTGAATAATTCTTTATTCTGATTTCCACTTAAGCAGGTTAGAACGAGGAATTTTTTTTAAAAGAAACAACCAAATCAACCTATTTTGCTAATTTGAGTTCAGCTTAAGTTAAAAACTAAGTTAACTAAAATTTAAATTTTTATACTATTATAAATAAAAGAAAAAAGAATTTATTTAGTCTGTTTGATATTATTTTATTTTAATATAATGCAAGTTATTTATCTAAATTTGACTTTAGGTATGAAATTTTTTTTTTATAGAATGAGAATCCAAACTTAATTTTTGTAAAAAAAGATAAATTAATGTATATATTTTAGAATTAAATAATCAAGAAAAATAATATTTATATATATTTTTTAACACCATAAATCTTTTACACTTAAATATTTGGCTTATTAATAAGTATATCAATAATCTACTTAAAGATTTGTATTTTAATTTTTTTTTCAATTTATTCCATCAACATCTTAATTTTATTCAATTTAATTTATGTACTATATATTTTTGTTCAATTTAGTCCTTATTACGTGACAAATGCCACATGGCACTGACATGTCAACAGTATTGCCACATCATCATATTCGTGTCATGTGGCATTGCCATGCCATCATGTTGGTGCCACGTGACATGCCACATCGTTATCTCAACATCACATCATCAAAATATGCCATGTCTGCGTTAACGTTATCTTATTTAACGGTAAAATTGGATGTCATTAAAGAGAGAGACTAAATTGAAGTAATTTTCAAAATCAAGAGATTAAATTGCTTAATTTTTGAGTACATGGACAAAATTAGAGAGTATAAAGACTGGATAGATTTTTTGACCTTTTTTATTCCATAACTTTTGATAGGTAAGGACTAAAACAAGTCTATGTACTAAAAATTACATATTACAAAATGTTATAGTCGGTAGTAGAAAAAGTAAAGCAACATTACGATAATTTATAATTTTATATATTGATTGTTAAGCAATGCTACATCTGTCATTTTAAAGTACAACTAGAAATATATCCATGCCCTGCACATGGAGACAATAATATATGTTGTAATATTTTTCATTCGATAACTTTTTATAGGTGAGGACTAAAGCAAGTCCATGTATTAAAAAATACATACTACAAAATGTTATAGTCGGTAGTAGAAAATGTAAAGCAATATTACGATAAGTTTATATATTGATTGTTAGACAAGGTTGCAACTATCAATTTAAAGTACAACTAGAAATATATCCATGCACTGCACACGGAGACAATAATACATGTTGTAATAGTTGTGTTTATTATATTTTTCATTCTATAACTTTTTGTAGGTGAGGACTAAAACAAGTCCATGTACTAAAAATTACATATTACAAAAAGTTATAGTCAACACTATAGAAAATGTAAAACAATATTATGATAATTTATAATTTTATATATTGATTATTAACTTAGTTAAAAAAAGCAAAGCCTGTGGATAAAAGCTAGTATAAAGCTTTCGCAAAGCTTTAGAAAAGATGCACTGTTTTGTGTCTTTTTAGGATAGTGTGTTAATGTTCTGTCAGTATTCTAAGTATATATAAAAAAATATAGTGATAGTGTGCAATAAAACATAAAATTTTGTGACTAAACAATTATTTAAAAGTAATAGTAACTAATATTAGGTTTGGAACCATAGAACTTCATATCAAGGATATTGGGTATTTTGTTGAAATCATAGCACTACAAAATAGGATATGATGCATTATAATTACAACTATAAGACCTCAAATCAAGGATATCAAGTGTTATACTTGGAAATATAGCATTACAAATTAAAGATATAATTAAGCAGTATCAAGGATATCATCTATTATGCTTAGAACCATAGTACCCTAGGTTAAAAATATCAAGCATTAAGGTTGGAAGCGTAGCACTACAGATTAAAAATATCAAGCATAATGATTTGAACTGTATCACAATAGATCAAGAATATTAAGTATTATACTTCGTATCATAAAATCCTATATCAAGGATATTATATATTATGCTTGGAATTGTAATACTAAATATCAAAGATATTTAGTGAATATTAGGTAGATATCATGACATAGCGCTTCATGAACCATGACACAATACATAAACCATTTTGCTTAAATTAAGACATGTCAATCATATGGTTGTCCTGCAATATGCTATTGTAAGTTATCGCACATGCATGTTATTATGCTTTTATGTTACTCAAGATTCAAAATTAGTCAATATTTAAAACAAAAGCAACCTTTGTGAATTGTTTTCAGTAGTTAGTAATTTTTTAATACTAAAATAAACAAAATCTAGAAGAATCTTTCTTGCTTGTGATCCACATGTTTTTAAAATTTTTAAAAATTTTACTTAAAATAGGTTAAAAAATAACCTTCTTATGTATTTTTATTAACATATTTGAGAAGTTTAAATTGTAAATACTTGCATATAAATACTAATTCATACAAAATTTGAAACGAGTAATAATCTTGTACTCCATTTATACCAATAGTTTATGACAAAAAAAATTAAAAATTTTATATGTGCCGCTTATCAAATATTTTACCTAATAAAAGCATTAAACCCAAGAAAGAGAAGAAGAAAATTGTAGACAAATAAAGAACAACCAAAAAAAATTAAAACAAATTGTAAATCCAAAAATGCTCTCAAGAGAAAAAGAACCAGAGATTTAAAAAACCCAAAGAGTCCTCCAAATGAAACAAAAACAAAAGAAAAACCTAAAAAAAAAAATCTTTTTTCTCTACACAATCAATTGATTTCCACATGATAATGAATTGGACATGACACGTGATCGATTAAACTTTACAAGAGACATATTTAGTATATAAGCGTAGATAGATATGGCTCACAATGTGGCAAACAATTAGATAGTGTTTGGTATAAAGGCAGTGGAAGTACATTCCTTGCAATGTATCTAATTAAGTTACATTGTAGTATTTGTTTTGTAACAAACCACTGCAATGTAAGATTGCAATCACATTACAGCAAAAAGATGTAATGTGATTACAATCCAAAACCAATGCAATCATTTTACATTGCATTCTGTAATGTTATCAAAGATATTTTTACCTTTAACTTTATTACTTTGTTAAAGATATTGTAATATTATAATTAAAATAAAAAAATTTAAAATAATATATATATAAGAATTAGAAAATAAAATAAAATAAAATATAAGAAATTAAAATTTATATAATATAAGTAAAAGAAATTAAAATAAAATATATAATATAAAAAATTATATTAAAGAAATGAAAATAAAATATATAAGATTATAAAAAGAAATGAGAATAAAATATATAAGATTATAACAAGAAATGAAAATAAAATATATGACATTAAAAATATATGTAAGAGATGATATTATATAAAAATTGATAATAAAAAATATAAATATATTAAATTTATATTTTAAGAAATAAGGGTAATTTTAAAAATTGACATTATATTCCTAACAAAGTAATTGTAAACCAAACGCTGCAATATTATCTTATATATATTTTAATTATTATTTTACTTGTATATCAAACACTGTAATATTATGTTCCCTGCAATCACATTACTTGCAATCACATTACATTATAAAGTACTAAATGCCACCTTAATTTAAAGAGGAAATTGTGAGAAATGGACACCAGAGTAATCGCACTTCAAAAATGACCCTCCATATAATTTTAACTGTTTGTAGATAATTTTTGGGTCGACTTGACAAGAATACCGTTTAAACTAATTAATCTAAATGAAAGAGGGGCGTCTCGATCTTTTTCTCCTCTCCCGCCATTCAGATTAAAATTTTAAAATTAAATCTCGATTTAGCTATCCCTCCGTCCAGCTCTCCAAGGCTATTGGTATATATATATCGCCGTCTAGCTGTCGCCATCGAGGTTTATATCGCCAGCGAACTTTTTGAAGTTCCCAAAGTGCGGAGATAGAATCAAGGTATGTGTTATGGGTTTTTGGTTTTATTTATGGTTATTCATAGAACGCAATAGCTGATGGGTAAATTGTATGAGTTTCGAAACTGAAATCTGGCTAGGAGTAGCGAAAATCAATCAGTTTATAGCTGATGCATGAATATTTGTTAGGCATCGTGTCACTGGATATTATGGTGTGTGATTGGATATTAAGAATCTTAACTTGTTTAATGGGTAAATTATATGAGTCTGGAAACCTAAATCTGGCTCCAAGTAGCGAAATTAATCAGTTTATAGCCGATGCGGGAATAGTTGTTATGTATTGCGTCACTGGAGATTAGGGTCTATGACTGGATTCTGGATATCAGTAATCGTAACTTGTTTATTTGGCATTAGGTGCCTGAATATAACGTGATTGAATATTTGTTGAGCATTGCGTGACTTGTCTGTACGCATTACGTGACTGAATAATGCATGGTTGGATATTACGTAATATTCAGTCACGTAATGGCTACAAACAAGTCACGCAATGCTCAACAAATATTCAGTCACGTTATATTCAGGTACCTAATGCCATATGTCAACATAACCAGTCACGTAGTGAAGTCACCAAATACATAACAACAAGTCACGCTATATGGAATACACCAGTCACGGAAACCCTAAAAACTAGTGTCTAAAGGCCTCAAAAGTCAAAATTAGAGATAAATTGCAGAAGGTAGTCACGCAATGGCACTCTCGCAGTACATAATAATAAGTCACTCGATGCCTAATATGCACCCACATTATGCCAACATAACCATCCACCGATCCACGTACTGTCCCAACGTCCCACAATACATAACAACAGGTCACCCTATACATACAATCTACTCACGCAATGTCTTGCATGAAGATTTGCATTGCACAATTCACGCAGCGCGTATAACCCAGTCTCACAATGGCTAATAATACTTCACGCAATGCCTAACATCCACTCACGCAGTTATTATGCATAATACTATAACTTAAATGAATATAAGACATAACCATAAGAAAATATATGCTCAAAGAAAATTTCATAAAATTTCATTAATATTAAGATTCTCCGAAATACAAGACAAAGGAAATGATGCAAAACACTTTATTTTTTTCTATCGTCTCCTTCTCCTTCCTCTCACTGTATTTCCTCTTTCTTCCTCCTGTACTCCCTCTGTTCTCCTCTTGTACTCCCTCTTTCCTCTTCCTATACTCCATCTTCCTCACCCTAACTGTATTAAGTTAGTGTATTCCAGTATACATTTTCTTATATGCTCAAATACACTAACTTAATATAGTTAGGAAGGGGAAGAGGGAATACAGGAAGAGGAAGGAGGGAATACAGGAGCAGGGCGGGGGGAGTACAAGATGAGGAAGAGGAAGTACAAGAAGAGGAAAAAGAAGCGAGACGATGAAAAAAAATAATTATATAATGAATCGTTGTTAATTTCTTCCTGTCATATATTTGGATGAGAATCTTCTTGTCAAATCGTTGTTAATTTCTTCCTAGAATATCTCCAGCTGATCCTCGGGGGGGCCCTTCCTCCTACTGGGGGGTTGCCCCTTCACCAATATCCTGGGTTAGATTTGCAGAAGCCTTTAGACTTTCTAAATTATCCTAGATTGTTTAAGATAATTGATTAAAATGCTTACTGGTTCCTTGTATTTATAGGCATGAATGATGACTCTTCGTTTAGTACACCCATATCCCCATATAAGTGCAATTAATGGGGGCGGCACCTGTTCGACCTAGCGTTTCATCTCCTCATCTGTATCTACCTCTTAAAACCAAAAGACAGGCCAAACATCATAACAGGCCGAACAGGTACAGCCCCTAATGCAGCCTCCCATAATTGCACTTATACAGGGATATGTGTGTGGCAAACGAAGAGTCATCATTGATGCCTATAAATAAAGGGAACCATTAACCATTTGAGTCAAATTCAATTATCTTAACATTCTCAGATAATTGAAAATGGAGTCCAGAGAAGGTGCAGAAGAGAATGGTCACGGGGGGTAGCCTCCAAGGAGGATGTGAGGGCCCTAGTGGACAAGCTGGAGACATTCGAGCAGGAGGTGCGAGTCCTCTTCGACAGGTTGATGGATAGGGCTCATGACCTGGAGTGTTCCATCCTGTTCAATGAGAAGGCGCTCGCTGAGATTGATGAAAAAGTAGATGAAATTAGGAAGAAATGAACTACGGTTCATTTTTTTGTTTTGTTTTGTAATATCTTCGTTGTCGCATTCTGATTAATGAAAAAACATTTAAGAATTTTTCTCTCATGTTGCGGGTGTTGGTTTTGAAATATTGCATCACTAGTTTTGACATAGTTCGTGACATGTTGTTAAGTATTGCGTGACATTAGTCAATTACGTGACTCTTTATGTTGGCATGAATGAATGGATATCATGCATTGAGCGACTTAGTATTAGGTATTGCGAGACTAGTGCTGCTAGACGAAGTTATTCACATGTTGTATTGAGCATGTTGTTCACTACTTTTCAGGGTTTGCGTGACTGATTTTTTAGAATTGCGTGACATTGAGGCTGTACGTGACTGCCCAATACCATTGATTGACTTATTCTTAGGGTTTAGCGAGACTTGCCATTCGTGATTGACTTGTGCAATTTATCTCGTTTTGATGCTTTTGGTCATGAGTATTTGGGCATTGCGTGATTGGTCTTTTTATATATAGCGTGACTGGTTTTTATATATAGCGTGACATGTTGTAATGCGTGATTGACTTGTGCAATTTATCTCGTTTTGATGCTTTTGGTCACGAGTATTTGGGCATTGCATGATTGATTTTTTATATATAGCGTGACTTGTTTTTATATATAGCGTGACATGTTGTATTGCGTGACTTATGCAATGCACATCTTGTAACGAGGCTTACGTTAACTGGTTTTTAGGCATGGCATGAATGTGTATTCTACATTCTTGGGAACTTATGTTTAAAAAAAATTGACTGATTGTGACAATTATTTTTTGACAAATTTTAGCAGCGTGCCAAATGTGAAGGTTATGATTATATACGGTGATCAGTGGGTCGATGACATTTACAAGGGTGGTGATACACGAGTTAGGGTTGTTGGGAGTGATTTGTCATTATCAGGCCTAGTGAAGCTGGTTGAAGAAGTTGTTGGGGTCGACGCACAGAAGAATGAAATTGATCTACATGCATCACTGTGACATGCTGCAGGGGTTTCCCGCATAGTTATCAGGGATGATGAAGATGTAGCAAGTATTCTGCGAGATGAGAGGGCAGTTGCTGTGTTTGTGACAGTTAAGGCAGGAAAGGGAAACGATATTCGACATGAACATGGTATCCAACATAGTCATCGCCTACAACAGAATGGTAATTATTCTGACATACCACAGCATGCATTTCCTAACATACAACCATGGCAATCACGTTTGACGTATCGTCAAGAGTTTGAGCAGGCCGGGACACACATGAGGTGTTTGTAAACGATGTCTGCACAATTCCGATCAGAATGTGCATCAAACGAATTTCATGGTACACTGCAACAAACAAATCTATCAAATGAAAATTCAGTTGGTCAATCGCCGTTCGTAAAGGACATTGTGATGGTTGTGAGCGATGTCGATGCATCTGATGAGATTGAAGATGATGTTGAAGAGGATGACATGGCGGATACGCATGATGACTTGCACGATGACTGTGAAGATGATTATGTAGCCGGAGATTATGCATGTTCAGATGATGATGGGGGTGAGCACATTGACCTCCCGGCTTTCAATCGTGCAGATGGCAGCACAGGACATGCCACAACTGTTCGTTAGAAGGGGTTCAGTTCGAAGACCATGCCATAACTGTTGCGTTAAAAGATATTGAAGGTGTCGAGCCTATTTACGACAATGGCATCACACTTGGGAACGGCATTCGTTCGCCAGTGGACAGTGATGAAGAGAGGGTAAATACAGGGGTATCTCGTCAATGGGTCATTTTCGTGGTAGATATGATATCCTTCCAAACAGTTACGACAGAGGAATCTGGATCACACGTCGACCACTTATATCGTGGACAAGTGTTTCGATCGAAGTCCGATTTAAAACGTGTTTTGAGCATGTTGGCAATAAAAGAGCATTTTGAGGTAAGAGTTAAAAAGTCATTCCACATTTGTTTTGAAGTGGGTTGTAAGGAGAAGGCATGCAAGTTTGCTTTGCATGCACCGAAGTTGCCTGAGGGAGATTACTGGTAAATTCGGACGTTGCATAAGGTACACACGTGTACTGTTGATGTTTTGCAATGTGGATACCGAACTGCGAGCACGAAGGTTATTGGTGAGCTTATCTCGATCAGGCTGCAAGGAAATTATGTTACCCCATTGAGACCTAAGGAAATAATGGAAGAGATGAATCGCACATGGGGATTGCAATGCCTTTATGGAAAAGCATGGTAAGCGAAGCAGTATGCTGAAAATCTTGTGTTCGGTCCCCCGGAAGAGTCATTTCAACTCATCCCTTCATATTTCCACATGTTGGAACATGAAAATCTCGGTACGCTCACGAGTGTCGCTACAGATCGGGAACGCTGATTCAAATATTGCTTCTAGGCGTACGGGTCATGTATCCAGGGGTTTCGTTCTGTAATGCGGCCTGTACTTGCTATCGATGCCACACATCTAAAAGGTAGATTCAAGGGTATTTTGTTTATTGTGGTTTGCAAAGATGCGAATGAACAGATATATCCAGTTGCATTCGGCATTGGCGACATCAAGGATGAAGAGTCTTGGTCGTGGTTTCTTAACCAATTGCGTCATGCAATTGGTTGTCCCGAAAACCATATGTTAATTTCTAACTAGCATCTTGCAATTAAGAAGGCAGTTGAGAATGTGTACAACGACGCACATCACGGTCTATGCAATTACCACTTAGGAAAAAACATTAAAAACCTGTTCAAGCGCACAGATGTTGCAGCCATTTTCACATTGGCTGCAAACTGCTATATGCTGTCCGATTTTACTAGACACATGACTGAGCTGGAACAGATTTACAAACCTGCTTATGATCGCCTGATGAGAATAGAACCTAATAGATGGGCACGTGCACGGTCACCGGCAAGGCGATACAAGCTGATGACATCCAACATTGCGGAGTGTATTAATTGTTGCCTCAGGCATGCAAGGAAAATGCCAATAACAGTCTTGATCGAGTGCATCAGAGGCATGTTCCAACGTTGGTTCCATAACCGGCACAACGAGGCATTGAATATGACCACGCCACTCAGCCCCTGGGCTACCGATCTATTGAACAAACGGTTGAATGCAGCATGTCATTTTTCCATCCAACCAATCGATCTGGTGGAGTTCCAAGTTATAGGCGGGAATACAGACGCAGTTGTCAACCTATGCAGGAAGACTTGTTCATGCGGTGAGTTCCAGAGTGTTCTACTCCCCTGCACGCATGCAATGACGGCAATAAAGTGTGAGTAATCATGTTTTCTTATTTAGGGTATTGCTCATTGAATTTTTTACATGTTTACATTGTTTCCCAACTGAGATTTCATTGCCTTCGCAGTAAGTGCAATCGTTCACCCATTGAATTCTGCTTGCACTATTACACGACTAGCTCTTGGGTGGAGGGATATTCAGTTCCTATTCACCCAGTTGACCATCCTAGTGAATGGGACATCCCCTATGAGGTTAAAGAAATCATCGTTCTGCCACCAACATGGTGAAGTCAAGCGGGGAGACCTAGAAGGAAAAGGATTCCATCGGCTGGGGAAGGCATTCGCAGACGTAGATGTTCACAATGCAAGAGCTATGGTCATAATAGATAAAATTACCGGACACCGTTTACAGGTCCATCCACACCCGGGGAAACATCATCTGCTCATCCTCCGAATGGACGATGACGACGACAGAAGGCATGTTCAATATGCAGACAACCCGGGTACACAGGAAAAACCTATCCATTGTGGATAACAAACAGTGATAACATTACAGGTGTCGTACCTGAAGATTGTGAAACTTCACACCTCAGTTGTTAGGGTTTCGTTCGAACTGGTTCGAAATGGCCATTGACATTTCCATTGAATAATGATATTTGAATTTGAGTTTGCCAGAGTCTGAAGGTGATACTCTGACTGCTGCCTAGAGCCAGTGATAAGATGATACTGTCGGATCATCAAATGCCTTGTACTCCGTCATAATTGATGATAATTTTTGTCTCTTTGTAAACAATAAAATTCTTATTTGAAATATACCAATAATAATTATAATTATATTTGAAATAGAGCATGCAGTCAGAATTATGTCATGATGGTGGTGCGAATTGAGGCTAACTAGATCCTCAAACTGTTGTTGACGCTGCAACAGCTCACGATTTTACCCCTCCAACAATTCTAGTCGGGCATTCAACCTTGCGTCCATTGTTTCTATAAATGAAAGGAGACGAGTGAATGCTGGATCAACATCGACTGGCCCGTTCCTAATCCAGGTGTTGTTCCTGAACTCAAAACCTAGCTGTTTAATACTGTGCTCATTGATGTGATCGAACAAAGTATGGTTTTTGGCGGATCACAACAGCTGTCGACATTGTAGTAGTCTATTATCTCACTGATCAACATGCCGTAATACAGGTTTCTGTTGCGACTGTCAATTGTCAAGAGCATGTCATCCATTATGAATTTAGCAAGGTCGATACGACGGGACAATTTGATGTTATTTAAGAACCAGAGCCCCTCTGTCCTAACATTCACATACATCGCTTGGTGAGGACGGATAGTGTGAGCGATGATGAGGTGCAACACTTGATCAAAGAAAGACATCCTTGTCTAATTAGCACTTTCACTCTGTCTTGAAGGAGGGCAGATAAATGCGGACACAAGGTTCCCATCGCCACTGACACGACACAGATCTGATTGCATCGAAGTCAGGTGAAAGACGCGTTCTATCAATTCGCGCGTAACAACGATACGTTGTCCCATGACGTGAATGACAAACGAATTGTCATGGTGCACAGCCCTAGATGTTTTCGACTCAGCATATTTTTGTCTTGCATTGAAGTAAAAAATTCAGATCAAATTCTCGTAGTATGGCCTCTTCAGTTGTAAGTATCGTGTCCATCCTAAATTTTCAAAGTTTACAATGTATGAGAAATCAATTGACTTTAAATAATCAAAGTCAATTATACGCCCGGGCATTACCATTCTTTTGGTGAATTTGGCGTTGAATTTCGCAGTGTGCGACGGATAGGTGAAATTTTATATAAAGGAACTGACAGTCGATCCGGACGATGTTTCCGCATCAGCGGTGTCTCCTTCACCACTGCTTGAAGTCACTTTTGTGCGTTTGCTTCTGTGACTCATCTTAGATATCTCCGAAGTTAGGATATTTGGAACTTGAAACAACAACTCAGAGGTCTCGATATCAACTAATAATAGCAATTGACGATTCCATACTAACCACACATACTAGATTATACATTACATCTCTAATGCGGACATAAGGAAAAAATTCACTGACGCGATTCCAATAACAAGTGATC
Source organism: Theobroma grandiflorum (assembly GCA_036013995.1). Lineage (NCBI taxonomy): Eukaryota > Viridiplantae > Streptophyta > Magnoliopsida > Malvales > Malvaceae > Theobroma > Theobroma grandiflorum. The sequence goes on along the minus strand of CP142132.1, from coordinate 11,119,743 downwards.
ACTGACGCGATTATGGATCAACAAGTCACGCAACTCCATAACAACCACTAACGCAACTCTATTTTTCCAGTCACTCGATTCCCATGACAAGTGACGCGACTGCAGATCACTGACGTGACTATGGATCAACTAGTCACGCAACTCCATAACAACCACTAACGCAACTCCATTTTTCTAGTCACGCGATTCCCATGACAAGTGACGCTACTCCAGATCACTAACGCGATTATGGATCAACTAGTCACGCAACTCCATAACAACCATTAACGCCACTCCAGTTTTCTAGTCACACGATTCCCACAACAAGTTACGCCACTCCATATCAGATATTGCGAGTCAATATCAACTACTGACGCAATGCTAAATCTTAAAGGTTCACGCCATCCATATTTAGTAGTCACAACATCCAAGTCGATTACTCACCCGATTCCATAATAACTACTGTTTCTCAAATACTAACACAAATCAATATAAACTTGGGACTCGATTGTTAGTGCGTTGAGTAACCCAGTTCAATATCAACTAGTTACAACCTTATGTCATGCAATGCAATTCAACATGTCATATATGCTGTAAACTAAGGGGGGTTGGCACATGCGGATGCAATCACGATGGCATGTAAATACTGTAATAGACTAAGAGACTTTACGATGCGAATAAGAAACAAAGAAAAGAAGAAACAATGTTGTTCTTATTGCAGCCGTATGCGTATAACAGCAATGAATACATAACTGTTCTTGTTGTTAATTGAAACAATAAAGAATACAAAGAATAATATGTAAATGATAGAACAAAGAATAATATGGACATGATACGGAACAATGTTATTTGTAGAATGAAAAAGAATAAACAAATAAAAAAATTTAACAACTCGAGCTGTTTGCAAAAATTTCTATGGCAAACTTATTTCGAATGCCTTCTATCGCGTTTGCCTTCAGCGCTGGAGGATCCGACTAGATGAACCACTCCAACGAGGCGATAACCCAATCCCCGTAGCTCACTGAATCTGTCTGTACCGGGGTCTTTGCTTTTAATTTATGCCTCATTGGCGTCAAAGGTCGCGTTTGACGACGCAATCTAATAAAGTACCCCGACTGGTGGCATATAATGGGAAACAATAATGTTAGTGGACTCATCTACTTATCACGCAAGCCAGACTTATGTGCGTCGTCCCGACTGTACGATGTGTCCACTAACATCATAGACCAACTTCGCAAGTTGATGTGCACTACCACCCAGTGTCCGTCAAAATAGCACGGTGCGAGAATTGAGTCAACCTTATCCCAGGCCAAACCCCATGGAGGACTGAAACCCCTTGCATAGTCCAGCAGATGGTCTGGCATTACCGCCTCACTCGGGTTGAATGTCTTATCGTTGGGGGAAGGCTCCATTTCTTTGCTCAGACCGAGCAAAATAAGCTGGCAATTACGTTACGCACAATAGTTAAATAAATAAAACTAACTAATACACAGACCTTACATTTGAATAATTACAACTCACTAAAATATGATATACGTACATAGAATGTGGTGTCAACGATGCATATTCTCCTTTTGTACTATTATCGACGGTGCTTGCACGCCCACTTACACAACACATCGATGCATGCATCAATATGTTGGCTGTCCATCAACTCTGTCGGCGTCTCCAATCGTCAAAAAAAATCAGGGCCCTCTTGTCCTTCGATGCCCAAAATGTTAACCCTGCATATTTATTTCATAATAACACCAATGTCAAAAGACTATGAAATGAATACACTAGAACCGTAAAAACAGAAGGCTTGATCGTTTACCTAGCTTGATCATTTTTCATGAAGGCCTCATATCTGGCCTTCAATTCGTCCTTCGATTTGCGCTGGATCAACAGTGGCTTAACGTACGGGCTTTGAAGGTATTTGCTGGCTAAGGTCACACGTGCATCTTCGGGCTCAGGTTGAGATAGAGCCTCCGTAAATACAGGTGTGATCTTACCTTGCCATACCACTAATTGTGCGGCCTCTGGTTGAGTTAGGACAGGAGCAGGAGCATGACACGGGGAAGTTGTGGCTCCACTAATCGCACGAGAAGGTATGTCATTAGGAAGCTGGGCTGCCTCTGCTGGGGATGGGATAGCCACAGGCTGATGTTCGATTGGGCCAGCGGGAGGTGACATTCGAGCCGATGCAATTGACTGATTTATGGCACCCGCATCCTCGACATCAACCCTAATCCCACTGCCATCTTTCTCGCGCGTACCATCATCTTCACCCATAAATTGAGCCTGAACGATTGAAAAAATCAAACACATTAGAACACTATATGCATCATACATGTTATAACCCATGCAATGAAAAACATAAACGTGCATACCTCAAAATGATCGATCAACCGACCAACAATCCGATCCTCTGCCCCTTGCATTGACTGCTCGATATGCTGATGCAGTGGCTGGATCTCCAACTGCATTGCCTACTGAATCTCCAACTGTATTGCCTGCATCTGCATATGCATATCGGTCTTCAAGGACTGTAAGTCTTTCTTCCACTATGTCCGCATCCGTTGCAGCTCTCGCTTAATGCTCATAGTCTTTTGCGGACGCAACGGTGGGTTGCGCACCTCAACAGATGGGGAAACAGCAGAAGCAGGAGGAGGTGTAGCATGATGGGCAACATGAAGACACGGATGAGGAGAATCAGGGGCCTCAGCAACACCGAAATGGGGAGGGACCTCCTCGTCCACGCGGCGTCTCTGCTTAACGTCTCGTGCTGCCTTATTTTTATCTTTGCGGTCAATTATCCTCCTCCTTTGCTGGGGACCGAATTCTGACCGACCTTCCAACTTCTATAATGGAACGTATTGCTACCCCTCGGAGATGTTGACCTCAATGTCAGCCCAGTACGCAGTCAACATCTCTTCTGCAGTTGCCTCCAACGTCCTCAGCGAGCATAACTGCACCAAAACATGAATTACCATTAGGTATAACCCTCGCTACCCTATGTCAATCAAAATTAAATTTTATTAAATATAAAAATATGGTTTATTTACTCACCTTCCCTTCTTCCTCCGGATTTGCAATGCTGGCGTGGAAGCCTACAAGCCTTTCGTCACATTGTCATTTTAGTATTCTTGGCCAAACCTGTCCCGACTGGCGCTGCCTTCCAAATAGGCTTCGAATTACAGGAATTACGTCCAACGCCCAAAACTGCACATCAAACGTAAAACATTTTTTACTCACCTCCTAAATTCTTATGCGAAAAGATTTAACCTCATAAAATCTTATGTGACAAGAATAATGATAAACAGTATATGGCACACTACCTGAAACGCCCAAATAAATCCGTAGATGTGGTAGCGACTTTTCTCCGCTACTCTCGCAGTAGGAGGTTTGAAGCCCCTTGTCATGTAATCTACGGTCAGACTCCAAACATAAATGCCCCATGGGAACGCGTTCCACTCCTCGATGTTCTCCACAAGCGACAGCAACCATGGAACCACTGATCGTCTGTAGTCTTGACCGAATAAAACATTTTAGGCAATCAAGACGAGGGCCATCTTCGTCGTATCTCCCTCCTGCTAAAACTGGCCTCCCTTGAATGTATCTAAAACTTTTTGAATCTTCACCTCGTTCCCCTCTCCCTAGTAACGCAGGTGAATTCCTCGAAGGACAACCTCGTATCGATTGACAATAAGGCCCGGTAAGGCACCAAACTTAAGCCCTGTCACAAGGCAGAACTCCCTTTTTGAGAACCGGGCCTTTATTCTCCCTATGGTGAACCATAGCTCGCCCTCGATGGCGGCCGATTCATTTATTCTGCGCAGCATTATGTTGTGCACGAGACTAGCGTAGAATAAATTCTTATCAGCTTCGACGTCCATCATGTGCCCAAAGCATGTTCCCTTCAACCTCTCCAACTTGTTGACTTTGGACATCATCTCCCGTATCATATGTAGCTGCGGCCACTTGCAGTGGATGTTAATGCCCGCGTTAAACCCCCACTGCTGCCTCGGCACACAAATCATAGATTCTACATTATCATGCTCTGTTCCTGTGCTGGCCATCTACAACATACAACATATCACCTTCCATTTAGTCATGTTAATACCATCATTGTAGATTAACATAAAAACAAGAGGCATTTCTCAGAAATAGCCCTCCTCATAAGTTAACTCATAAAATAACCCTCTCAATACTTTTAACTGTTTTTAGATAGCCCTGGACCAGCATAATTAATGCAAGTGTCGTGCATGGATTGTTTAGCAAATCAACATATACAAATTAAAACATTACAGTTGATCCATAATAATACATAACGGTTCCAATTTCTTTCATGCAGTGCCATACGGATAAATTTCATGCAGTTATGAAACTTGTGCCATTCAATATAAAACAAGTCACGCAATGACTTTTAATTTAGTCACGCAATTACGAACATCAATCACGCAACCATCTATACACAAGTGACGCACTGATATAAACCCATCAACCATTCGCGCAATGTAAATCCTATTACAATCACGCACGCCCTAACCCCATGCCATCTACTCGTGCTATCACGCACTGACCTATCAGTATGTCACGCAAAGTTAAAGCCTAATGCAATCACGCAAACCCTGACCCCATGCCATCCACTCGTGCTATCACGCAATGACCTATCAATATGTCACGCAATGTTAAACCCTAATGCAATCACGCACACTCTTAGTGACCCCATGCTAAAATCCAGTCACGCACAGTGGGTACGTAAGCCATCAGTCACCTTAAATGCCAATTCCTACCAAAGTGTCTGGACGCATACATATGAACCAATCACGCGACGCCGGTCACCTTTCTACCCCATCAACACCAACAATACCACATTCACCTCGCTATTCAACCATTTCAAATGACAACAATATCAATATGAACAACCAATATATATAGGTTTATGCTCAAAAACCAAAACCCTTAACATGAAGAATAACCATTTCGTCACACGGTTCAAAATTTAAAAAAAATAAATACTTTCCTTAACTAAAATAAAATAAATATTATACCTTTCTCCTCGTACTGTCAGCTTCCCCTCACTGCTGAGTATGTGAAGCACCTTTATGCTGATAACAACCACTCTAAAATGGTCCCACTACGAAAATGCTTCGAACTTTAACTGTCACCTAAGTATCGACAAAACTGCTTTAGAGGAGATGTACGGTCTGTCTCTGAAAACTAAGTGGTGGATCACATATAAACGGACTTTACCTGTTGAAACGTTTCGGGTTGAGGCGCGAACCCAAAAGGATGGGTCGGTTTCATTAAGGGCATTTTTGTCCAAAGGTAACTTCTTGTGTCTAAAAATATTTAAAATTATAAAAAAGTCCATTCTCAGAAACACCTTATGGATTTGGTCTATAAAAAAAAAGTCATCTAATTTAAAAGATACATTTCTTTACATTAACCTGCAAGCAAGGAAAACACTTTATTGTTCAAGAAAGAATAGTTTCTCCCAATCCAATTACATGCCATTTGTCATCCAATTGGGAAACCAAATGGTGTCCACTTGAAGCCCTCCGAGAGACTTTTAATATATAAATATAAATAACTAACAAATTCTTAGTAAGATATGATACAAAATTGACCGCTTAGGTTATATTGTACTTGTTTTTGGCCTTTTCTACTAAGAGATTTTATAAGGGAAGTGCCAAAATGTAACTGCAATACTGCAACTAATAAAAAATTGGTAAAGACAAAATCCTAATCAGCCGTCCAAGCAATGCATGATAAATGGGTTTACTTTTGGAAAAAGAAAAAATTTTGTTTCATTGCAGACAAGGACGTGAACCTGACATATGAGCATAATGGATTAATTAATAATTAATTAATTATGATGGTATAATATATTTATTACGGTTTTAAATTATGATAAGTGTAATACTTGGTGATCCTCTTAATATTTTGGATAAAATATTTTTATTTTTAAAATTTTGATTAAAAGTATATAAAAATTTATTAATTTTTGAAATAAACATTTTTTTAAAAGTACAAATATTATTAACAAATATTATTAAAAAATTAAAATATTTTTTATTAATTTAAAAAATTATTATTATTTTAAAAGCACTAGCCAGTGGCTTCCTTTTTTGGGATTTGAAAAGTATCTATTAGCACTTTTTTTAATTTTTATTTAAAATATAATAATAATTTTTTAATTTTTTTATAATTTTTGTTAACAACATTTACACTATTAAAGCGGAGTATTTATTTTGAAAATTAATAAATTTTTTTATAATTTTGATCTAAATTTAAAAAAGTATTGATCTAAATTTTAAAAAGTAAAGATATTTTACTTTAATGTTTTTGATAGATTCAAAGTTTGGAGATTCAATTAATTATATTTTGAATTTTATTTTAATTATTATTATTACTCCTGTTTAATTTTTGGATGCACGTAGGAGCTAAGGGTTTGGGTTGACTGAAGACAAAAAACTCAAATGTGCGAAAATGGAGTTATCTGCATGAATGATTTGAGGCAAGAGAAAGAAGAATATGTTTTATTTGATCGAGCCCAATTGAGTAGGGACGAAGGTGATAATGAGAGACGCGGCTGTGAGCCGTGGGGGGTGTTGGATGGGCTCGAGTAAGCCCACATGGAAATATCAGGAAGCAACGGTAATGATGTTGGGCCGACGAGTAATTAGGAAACGGAAAAGAAGATGCCCAGTCGCTGTCATCGCTTCTTTCTTAGACTACTTGGCGTTGGTTAGGACTAGAATTGGTCACTGTGTTCCTGTTGCCTGTTGCCTGTTAGCCGTTACCTGTTGCTCTTTCTTTACCAATTTCCAAAAACCAACAGCTTCTTACCAAAAGAAGGGGAGCCCTCAACGAAAACTGCTGAAGATGAAGCAGAGAGATTTTCATAGGGGAAGGATTAAGATTATTACTATGTTTATGTTGGTGGGTTTGTTTCTTGGCTTTCCAAATGCTGATGCTTCCATTCATGAGTACAGAATGGAAGCTTTTAGCCCAAGATCAGACGCATTCTTCTTCCATGGAGGCAGTGAAGGCCTCTATGCTTCCAAGCTCCATGAACCCGCTAGTCCTTCTGAAACCAAACAATCTCTCAAGGGAAAGTCCAGCATCAGGTACTTCAAAAAAATTTTCTTAACTTTCTTCATTCGGACTTTGCTTGTTGCCTTGAGTTTCATGGGAATAAGCATCTCTTTCTAATTTATATGCTGTTGGTTTGTGTCGCTGGGACTTTGATTTACACGATGAATCCTTATCATCATTCCCCAGAACACTATCATACTAGTTGCATTCAAAACCCTAACTACTGTTTAGTTATAATTTTGATCGATCATGTTTAATTTTAACTGACTGAACAAGGACGCTGCGATGCCATAACTACTTTACTTCAATTGTCTGTCAAAATTGAGCAATGGTTATTGATGTCAGTCTCCCTGTTGGAATTTCAGTTTTGACTCGGTCACCTTTGTGAGGCCAAAAGAGATGGCTAATAAGCACCACGAGATGCAGCAGAACACTGGATTAGTGGAAGCAATCATACTTGAGGTTAAAGATAGAGAAAAGATTGGAGGGTCCTCTTTAAAGTCTGATGTCATTTGCTGCAACAAACAACATTCCGAACAAGGGGTCTGCCAAGTTGGTGAGGTTATCATCCATAATAACCCAGACAACCCTGGTTGGCCAAAACGCATTAAGACCTTTTTTCAAGGGAACAATGAAGAAGTTAAAATGGAGCTCGAAAATGTTGAAATAAACAGCACTGGGATGTACTACCTCTATTTCATGTTTTGCGATCCGCAACTCAAGGGTACTCTTATTAAAGGAAGGACTGTCTGGAAGAACCCCAATGGTTATTTACCTGGGAAGATGGCTCCTTTGATGACATTTTTTGGTGTGATGTCTTTGGCTTACCTTGTACTAGGCCTTGGCTGGTTTTTGAGGTTTGTTCAGTTCTGGAAGGATATCATTCATTTGCACTACCATATCACGCTGGTGATTGCTCTTGGAATGTGTGAAATGGCTGTTCGGTACTTTGAATATTCTAATTTCAATTCAACTGGGAGCAGACCAATTGGTATTACATTGTGGGCAGTGAGCTTTGGCTCTGTTAAGAAGACTCTATCTCGCCTTCTTCTTTTGGTGGTTTCCATGGGCTTCGGTGTCGTCCGGCCAACCTTAGGTGGCTTAACATCAAAAGTACTTCTGCTCGGTCTGGTATATTTTATTGCGACAGAGGCACTTGAGCTGGTAGAACATTTGGGGAACATTAATGACTTTTCTGGGAAAGCAAAGTTATTTTTGGTTCTACCTGTAGCTTTTTTGGATGCCTGTTTTATTCTATGGATTTTCTCATCCCTATCAAAAACTTTAGAGAAACTTCAGGTAAGACTCTTTCCACTTAAAACTGTAATTAGAGATGCTTAGAAGATAGATGGAACGGAATCTGACATTGATAGACAATGTACGTATCAGCTAACATGGCATGAAGCTATTAGCTCAATTAGAAATCAAATTCACAGAGCCTTGCTTCTGGATTTATATGGGATTAGTTACATGAATCTTTTTTCTCCATTCTGCTCAGTCTTGGGGTATGTTTAAAGGATAGTCTTTCATTGCTAATTTTCCTGTCTAACTTTTAGTTTATACCTGCTAACCTTATTTCATTGATCATTCATATACTGTAAAGTTGGAGATGGAAAATGGACACATTATCTAAAACTAAACTGGCCCTTAGTTTTCATTCTTGATCTTCCTGGCAGCAGCAGGCTCTGTATCTACAAATAGGACATGATTTTCTTGTGAAACTTTTAGTTATTCATACCATGAATCTTATTTTATTTGCAACAACTTTTAAAATGATCCATTTGTTTCCAATTTTGTTCCTGTTGTTTCTTGATTGTAGATGAGGAGAAACTTGGCAAAACTGGAGTTGTACCGCAAGTTTACTAATGCCCTTGCAGTGTCCGTGTTGCTCTCAATTGCTTGGATCGGCTTTGAGGTAATACAAGTTCTTCTATCCATTAAAAAGTTATTTAGGTGGCTTGCTACATGTAATCTTTGAGAGCCAGTTGGCGTCACACTTCCTAGGTATTTGGAAACTGGGAGATGCCTAAGAACAAAATACACCCATGTGTGGTATAACATATAAACATTCTTGGTAATCTTTCAATAAACTTTCCTGGGAAAAGGATGCTAGACTATGAATGTTGTTGGTAGTTTGGAATCTTGCACAATATTTCCAACATGCCCGTAGTGTCAACTGGCATGTAACGCCATAAAACATCTATTATCAAATTCATTTTCTACTCCAGCTAGTAATTAATATAATGAATCCATGTTGTATTCAACTTAACTTGGCTCAACTAAACCTTTGTTTCAAACTAGTTGGGATTGGCTATATTATTCAATATCTTCTTACCGCAAAATTGAGGGCTAAAACCTTTGAAAGATTGAACCCACGTAATGTTCAGTTGGCCTCTACTTCTTTACATTCTTCCTACTTGGATCTAATCACACTTTTGTGCAGAAGCATCCCTAGGTCTTCATTGCACATGACTAAACCTTCTAGGTTACCTTTTCCTTGTTTTATTTTCAATTAGTGCCACCTCTACCTTCTTAAAAATATCTTCAGTTCTTAGTCTATCGTTTCGCACATGCTGACGCACCTATGTCAACATTCTTGTCTCAGACACAGTTATTTTGTGGACATTTAACTGCCCAACATATCATCAACCATAACCGATTTTGTGGTCTTCTTAGAAAATATCCCCTCATCTTTGGTAGACTTATTGTCTGGACATGTTGTCTTGTAACTGCCCAACACCCCACACCGTAAAGCAGAACTTTTCTTGGGGCCTTTAATAGAATTGTTGCCTCAACCTAGTTCATATCTTCTAGTTGCAAAAAACCTACATCACTTTTCTACTTCATCCTGCCTGCTCAATTCCTATGGTTAACATCCTCTTCAAGCTTTCCTTGTGAATCATTGAACCAAGGTACTAAAAACATCAATTTTAGAAATTTCTCGATATTCTATTCTAGTTCCATCATCCTCTCTTATTTTACCTTTTTAAACTTATGCTCCACATTTATTATGTCTTAATCCTTCTTAATTAAAATCCTTCACAATCAATCCCTGCCTGAGTCTCATTTACTTATTCACTAATGACATCTGCAAATGCAAAATAATAGGCAACAAGGTATGATATCATGTCCTTGATATAAATCTATTGTAATTTGAGATTTACCATTATTGAGTTTTTTAATCAAGCTCAAGCTTAAGCATGGCACTTGCTTGGCTCAATTACACCCTATGCATCACATGGGAAACTAAGATGCCCATCTCTCTTGGGTTGAATGACTTTCCTGCAAGATGTGTGCCAAATGCAAAAATGGTCTAGAGTGCTTGGGAACAACAAAAGAGGTCTTGTGTGCCAAATGTGGTACCTGAGATTTATGCTTCAGTCTGGCCAAAAAAAGAATAAATAAAGATTGCTGCTTCAGAATTCCCAGGCATCCCATAAGGATTTAAGATTCCCTGTGTCAAAGATCAGCTAAATGAAGTTTGGAATTTTGTAATGTTCTCTTTCCATCATATTTGAGTATATATTTATCACCTCCACTCCCTCTCTCCCTCCAATCCCCAGCCCACCCCCACACACTGACACCAAAAAAACTCAGAACAAAAACTAAAGCAAAGAAAAGAATAAACAAGTATAAAGACTCATAATTGAAGCTCCTCTGATTTTTCTTGGCTCAGCTATACTTCAATGCAACTGATCCACTGAGTGAGTTGTGGCAAATTGCATGGATCATCCCAGCTTTCTGGAATATGCTTGCATATTCTCTTTTGGTGGTCATATGTGTTTTGTGGGCTCCTTCACGTAATCCAACCAGGTACTTACATTGATGTTTGCTAGTTGCAGTTTTTCTGTTTCTGTAATTTATGGTTTACACTTATATTTTCTTGACAAATATCTCACCTATAAAAAGCAAGTTTTAACTTTCTTGAGTTTAATTGTGTAGTTTTCTTGTCAAAATGGTGATAAAGTAAGCTTCTTTTGTTTTGTGTAATATTTAAAGCATTCTAAGTTCTATTAATCAATTTTGATAAATTTTTTTTCTGGAACAAAACCAAGCGGTGTATGAAGTTGAATTTTTTTACTTCAGTCCAAGTCTAGCATGGATTTTTCCTAGAGGCAGCTCATATTTTCCTGTATCAAATAACAATGCTTATTTGGGCCCCAGAAGTAATGCTGTGTAACCAAGAGTATGTCAATACTTCATTTGAGTATTTGATTCTGAAAACATACTTGATAATGTTGGATTCCTTTTGGTTCATTACCAACGCAACTTTTACAATTCTAAAGAAGGAGAGCATATACGTGGAAAACCAGTGTGGTGTGAAGGATGTTTCCATTTCTGCATCTGTACTTTTCTCTTTTACAGTTTCCTGTAACAACAGCACATCAGTAGTTATAGAATATCTTCTGGAACTATTGCAGATATGTAGCTGCAATTTGCAGTCTCCTAGACACCAATAAACAATATGAATATCTTTAAATAGCTTGCTGCAACAACATGGCTTTGAGTTATTACTTAATTTGACTATGCATTTAGTCTATTTTGCTGGCCGACCTGCCATAAGATGTTTGGTTTTGACTTTTATTTGAAGTAGAAGGGAAAAAATAATAACTTTTGGCCATTAATGTAGATACGCATACATGGAGGAGATGGATGGGGACTCTGATGAGGAGGGTATTGCATTGACCAGCAATGGTGGGGACATGGCAATGAAGCTGGAAAGGCAGGCAATTGGAGATGATCTTGAAGAGGATAAGCGCGAATAGATGATATCTCAATGTATAATATACCAAAATTCCTATTGAAGCTTGAGTTGTCCACCAGGAAATATCTGTAAATCTTGCTATACAGTCTGAGTTGTATGTATAGAGAACTTGTGACTGAAGTACTTTGAGAAGGCATGAACACAGATATTGCAGTATTACTGTATTAGTGAAATTTTACGTCTGAACTGTAATGGTCTGACCAGCTCTAATTTAAGCAATGAGCAATGCCATCACCTTCTAACTCATCCTGAGGTTCTCATGTCTCTTTTGGTGCTATAAGCTATTTGTTGAAGCATAGTTATTTAAAGTGCATGCTTCTTTCATCTGCATTTTCAGCTCTTTGCTAGTGTTCATCATTGGGCTATGCTGTAAACTATTCAATCAATAATATTTGTAAAATTAATGAAATATTACTAAATTCTAATAATTTCTTTTTACTGCATAAAGAGACCTTGATAATAATTATAAATAAATATAAAATTAAATTTAAAAAAAAATCCCAATGCCAAAAGTTGTTAGTATTATTTAAAAAAAAAGGAATTTATGATTATATTTTTGACTCCATTCAACAGCTAAAGCAAATCAGGCTTTATGTGAACGTAACTCCTTGCTAACTTTGGCCTTTTGGGATGGGATAAAAATTTTCCACCTATTCGGATTTCCTTCCACACCTTAATTCCCCACCCCCAACATCCCTCATCTCTTCATTATAAAGCTGTTCAGTTTCTTACTCTGTTTTGGTTTTTATGTAGATCTCTTTGTGGGAAGGCTTTGGCGAAGATAACCGCAAGGTTGGTTCCATTCGGACTCGTTTCTTGAAGCTAAATTTTGGGTATGGATTTTTTTTTTTTTTTGGGTATGGATTATAATTGGTTTTTGTTGAATTTGGTTTAACAGCTGAAAGAATATGAGTCGTCATCACCACCACCATCACCACCATGGAGACAGTCCTTACGATGATCCATTCTTGAGGTGCTGTTGCTGCCCATGTTTTATAATGTCTTCCATTTTCCGGGGCTTTGGCAGATGCATATTTGTTGCTTGTTATCCCGTTCTCCACTGCTTTGGATTCGATGATGATTGGGCTCACCGCCATCATCACCGCCACAGGCAGTTCCCCTGAATTCTTGTTTCTCTATTTCCAGTTTTTAAGGTCAATTTTCATGGCCTGTTGAAATTTCCTGCTTCATTAGTAATTCCGAATCTTCCGAAGTTTTTGTTTCATACCAGCATGTTATCTACACTGACAAATTGCTTTGGGAATTTGGCAGTAGGTATTAATTCATCAAATGGTGTTGATAAGTCTTTACAAATACCAGAAGACTCTTGGCATTCATATGAATTAGAATTACTTGGTAGACCTATGAAATTAATTGGCATGCCTTGTTATGAAATTGCATTCCATTGGAATTATGAAGTGGTAAAGTATCAAACCCCATTTTATTATATATATCAGTTGAGAAATATTCCCAAATTAAACGAGAATAGTAGCACTGTAGCAGTGATAATGATGCAATAAAAAGTTGCAACCCCACCAGTAATCCACTCTCCTCCCCAACAACCCATTTCAAAATGCAATGGAACATTAGAGGATAAACGGGAAGCCTGCAAAACAGCTAAGGATTAGAGAGTTTGTTGTTGCATCATAAAATTTGTCAGTATATTCAGTGTTTAACAAGACGTGAGATGCATGGATCAATACCTCCTCCATGCTTTTGGGGGTCATTCACCGTGAAAGCTTGCTGAAAAGAGAAAGGCAAGGTAAAAAGTTGGAAACTTATCACAGTTCTCGTGGATTTTTACTACTCACTAGGTTCTGATCCAGAGACCAAGCTTTATATCCCCAAATTAAACATCGGTATTCATTTAACAAGTTAGCAACAACTAAGTCCTGCACATTGTAGAATGTAAAAAATCCAAAGTATACTTAACGTTATCTTATTTTATAAATTTTATCTCAAGGTTCAAATTCGAGATTTTAAATTAAAATTTCAGATCTTAACCATTTAAGTGTTCTTTTAAGTTCATCGAATCATCCTATTAGCTCTCATACTGACAAAATGTGACACTTTACTATTGTTTTTATATGGTTTATTCTCTATTCTTTGTAGCCTTTTTATTTATTTATATTAATTGAGACAAACCTTTTTTTGGTAGTTGCTTTATGAGACTAATGAGATAAGCCTTGTACACAATGTTGCAGATAATGTCTTTTATTAATTTATTTTATATTTATTGCGTGACAGATATGAATGACCACAAGATGAAAGACAATGGCTTTTGGCATTTGCTAATAAATAAGATTGTACTCCGAATGTCTATTGCTGGTGGGCTCAAGGACGGTTTTTTGTCCTCTTTCATTTTTAGGTGTCAATCTCGCTGGTTTGAGATGGACCATGGACCATGGACTATGGACAATGGACATGTTTTCTTAAGTTTTTTTTCCAAAAAAGTGTTAGGATTATTTTTGTTTTTTAATCTATTTAGGCTATCATAAATACTCATTTTTTCTTATTACCTTTGTTTTCAATTTTATTTTACAAGATAATTAATGCTTGCAATCAAGTATCATATGTCACTTAAAAAATTAGTTAAACTCCTTTTAATTGATAAGTTCATTATTTGTTTTTTGCTTTTTTAAAAAAATAAAAAGAAAGTAAAAGGTAAAAAAAATAGAAAATAAAGCAAATCGTCAAAAAAAAAAACAAAAAACGTTAAACAAACAGAACTTTAGCTATTCTTGATTTTTTTTTTTAACTCTTCTTTTTTGTGTTTGCAGAAGCAAAATTTGAAATCGTGTTTGATATCAAGAATTTAAAAAAAAAAAAAAGAGAGAGCAAAGACCACAAAATTTTTTAAGAATTAAAATTAAAATAACTTTAATGGACAACAAAATGAATTATTTTAATTTTTTACATAAAATAACTAATTTTTGAACTGATATATGATTTAATTGTAGGCTAATTTTTTACTTAAAACATGTTCTTCCTTTTTTAATTTACTTTCTATATTTGTTTTTTGAAAGGTTATTTTCTATACTTTCTTGAGAAAGCAAAAAGAACATAGTAAGAGTAAGTAATAATAACTTTCAAAAAAATAATTAGCAAGAACCTACTATATATAGCCTTATTAATTTTTGTGATACAAGCATAAACCATAAATGTATGACGAATTAAGTTTATTTTTTGTTTTTGGCTTTTTATAAAATAGTGAATATGTTAAGAGGATAAGAGTTCATAAACAATTAATGTTGTTCAACTAAATTATACATCTTAGCTTATCCTACTTCTCCTCGAAAGAATCCAAAAATAAGGTCGAATTTGTCATTGTAGTAGGATTTAATTAAATTTTATCAATTTTATTAATATAAGTGACAAAATTTATGTCAATTTCATTGTTTTTATAATTATTTGTAAAATTAAAAGTATAATGATGAAATTTAATAAAATTGAAATAAAATGATAAAATTCAATATTAATTCATAATATAATAAAAAAATTGATTTTATTTTAAAAATATTGATATTATCTATGAAATTTAAATCCCCGTGCACTCTTAAATTGCTTTCTAAGCAGAAAGGCGAAAAAATATTTTATTTTTTATTTTTGTCAGAGAAATAAAAATGAAGTGTGTTCAGGCCTTTAATTTGGGCAGCGCAACGGCGAGGCGACGAATGGGACCATCTCCAATTAACCATGACGTGCTAAAGCCAACCAGGAAAAAGAACACGTGTATTGCATGAAACCTATACCATTTATAATTTATAATTACAATAAAAATAGATAGATTTATAATTTATGATTTATCCCAAAAAGTATCTCTTCATTTATACACGTGTTATGTAAGCAAAATTAAAATTTAAAATTTTAACAAAAAAATTAAAAAATAAATTGCATGTATGAGTTTAGAAAATTAACCGCATATCTATTTAATATTAAAGGAAAAACCAATTTAATTATTAAATAAATAAATGATAAATTAATAATTTGTGTGAGTAAAATAATAATAAAATAATTAAAAATTTAGAAATAGAAAAAGTTACTAATTTACGAGGAGAATTCTTAGGCCTTAATCAAAGGCGGTTTAGAATAGATCTCCCACTGCAAGTAGTATTACTTAAACAATACGGGTCCAGAACTAAAAACTAGTTGCTGGTTCTTTTTGTACTGTGCGATATTATATGTAGCCCAATCTTTGTCTAAAACATTGGATTGATCAATTCATACTTTGAACAAAGCTTACAATTCCAACTCTTTGTTTTGTTGTTTTCCTCCTCTTCATCTTTCTTTCTCTGCAATCGCAGGCAGCAAAAAGGGTAGGAAAATTCAACTTAAGGCCCAGGAAGGGATAGGAAAAATTTTAACCAGCGAAAAAGGTTACTTTTATGCTAAGTTATTGATTTAAAATATTCCCCATCTTGAGTTATCAGAAAACATTTTTTCCCCATTCTGTGTCGAGGAAGGATGAGGGAAAACTTTGGGTTTTTAATTTGTGTGTGGATTTTGTTATGGGGGAATTGCTTGGGGAGGTTTGTGGTGGAGAAGAACAGCTTGAAGGTGACATCCCCAGAGTCAATCAAGGGAGTTTATGAATGTGCAATTGGGAATTTTGGGGTTCCTCAGTATGGCGGAACCTTGGTCGGTACTGTTGTTTATCCTAAAGCAAATCAAGGCGCATGCAAGATCTTTGATGATTTTGACATCTCCTTCAAATCAAAGCCTGGTGGACTTCCCACTTTTCTCCTTGTTGATCGTGGAGGTCAGCCCCTTCTTCTTTCCTTTTTTTCTGGTTTTCATGATGAAATATTTATTATCATCGTTGATGATCCAGTTCTTTTTACATCATGCTCAATAACTGTTTTGGAAGTAAAATGATTTAATTATGATTTTTTTTGTACTTTCTATTTATGTAAACATGATATCATAACTCAATTAAGTTTTCCCTTGTGTTTTGGGGCTGACAAGTTGGTTTTCTGTTTTAGTACGAGTTTTACAGTATTTAAAAGTCTTAACTATGCTGGCAGTTGGCACTTGTTAAGTTTAGCATTGCCTACTTTGTTGATTAAAGTTGTAGTCCTAGGTATTTGAGTTATTATTTCCTTGGTTTTAGTTATGCTTCTCTCAACTTGCTTTAAATGCACCTGCTTATCATCTTCACTTTTGCTGTTATGGCAGATTGTTTCTTCACCTTGAAGGCATGGAATGCTCAGAAAGCTGGAGCTGCTGCTATTCTTGTTGCTGATAACAAGGATGAGCCGCTGATTACCATGGATACCCCTGAAGAAGAGAATGCTAGTGCTGAATACCTGCAGAATATCACCATTCCATCAGCCCTTATTAGTCAATCATTAGGGGACAGTATCAAGAAGGCCCTAAGTCTTGGGGAAATGGTTAATATGAATCTTGACTGGACTGAATCTCTTCCGCATCCTGATGAGCGGGTTGAGTATGAGTTTTGGACAAATAGCAACGACGAGTGTGGACCAAAGTGTGACAGCCAGATAGAATTTGTCAAGAACTTCAAAGGAGCTGCTCAAATACTTGAGCAGAAAGGGTACACTCAGTTCACCCCACACTATATAACGTGGTATTGCCCTGAAGCTTTTATTTTGAGCAAACAGTGCAAGTCACAGTGTATCAATCACGGGAGGTACTGTGCTCCAGATCCTGAGCAAGACTTTAGTAAAGGATATGATGGTAAAGATGTTGTGGTTCAAAATCTTCGCCAAGCTTGCCTTTTCAAAGTTGCTAATGAAAGTGGAAAGCCATGGCTTTGGTGGGATTATGTTACAGACTTTGCTATCCGCTGCCCAATGAAAGACAAGAAGTACACCAAAGAGTGTGCAGATCAAGTTATCCGGTCTCTTGGTAGGTTAATCCTTTATATATCGCTGCTTTACCCATGTGCTACATTATGTATGATTGCAGTCTTAAAATGGGTCACACACAATATTGCTGCTGCTTTACTGCTAATAAGTGTTACATTTTAATTGATTTTTTTCTTTAAAAATGGAGCATAAGACCACTAAATTGGTCCCCATTTGTTTGGGGTAAACACTAAGTAATTTATTCTTCCAGTTTACTCCCTAGTTTATTAAAGGTTTCCTCTCTCTGAACATTCTCTCCTGTATGTTTGGGGTAAATTATAAGTAATTTATTCTTCCTGTTTACTTCGTAGTATATATAAAAGGTTTCCTCTTTCTGAACAATCTCTCCTGTATGTTTACTAAAGTCAGAGAAATTATATAATTTGTTTTAGACTAAGGCGTTTATATACATTTACATGTGCATCTACCTGCGTGTCTGTTTAATATGTATATGCATATAACTCTGCTATTTTATTGGGATCTCGAAAAGCAAAAGTATTCTTATTTTGCAGCTGGAAATGTTTATTACTTAAGTCATCTGTTAAGTATAGATGAAAAGCAAGCTTATATCTTTAGATCTGAAGACTGTACCTATTTTTGGTATATTTATCTTTATTCTCTGCTTTATAGGAGTTGATCTCACTAAAATAGACAAATGTATTGGAGACACTGAGGCTGATGTGGACAACCCAGTTCTTAAAGCTGAACAAGACACACAGGTCAGGCTACTCTAAAACTTTATTGGTTAAAAAAAATCCACAAGGCCCATCTTTGTCATATCTTGTCATTAAGGTTCTCATTTGTTCTGTAATTCTGGTTTCAGATTGGCAAAGGCTCCCGTGGAGATGTGACTATACTGCCAACTCTTGTTATAAATAACAGACAGTATAGAGGTTTAAATCAGAATTTGCTGTCATTGCCAATAATCTGATTGCATGAATCACCTTTTGTAACCCAAACCTTTTTTCCTGGATTCAGGGAAGTTGGACAGAGGAGCTGTTCTCAAGGCAATTTGTGCAGGTTTTCAAGAGACCACAGAGCCAGCAATTTGTTTAAGTGAAGGTTATCATCTATTGTACTCAATTTACAAGCATTTTTTGCTTGTGCTCTCCTTTAAAACATATAATTTCTGGTATTCACCAACTTATCACATAGTCAGCAGAGCCCAAGCTCTCCTTTATTTACTAATGCACCAAATGAAAGACTTACTTCAGTGTTGTTGGGTGGGTAAAATGATTACAGAAACTCTGTCCTTTAGTAGCAGCAGACCCTTTTTCACTTATCTTTTCAGTGTTTCTGATGAGCTTCAGTAAAGTAATAGTTATCTCTCACAAAGTTTTTTCCATGCTATTTTATGTAGATACCTATTTTAATTTGTATTTGTGGTAGAGATTTCTATAGAGATATTCATTATTTTATTGTAAATTGTCATTGGCAGATATAGAAACTAATGAGTGCTTAGAAAACAATGGTGGGTGCTGGCAGGACAAGAATGCTAACATTACTGCATGCAGGGTATGTCACTTACATTGTAGATTAACTCTATGTTCAATTTAATTTTCTGCTGATGCGCTTTTGCACTTGTAGGATACCTTCCGGGGAAGAGTGTGTGAATGCCCGATAGTTAACGGTGTAAAGTTTTCTGGGGATGGTTATACACATTGTGAAGGTAAATGTTTTTCCTTAGGAAGACTTCCTAGTGTGAAATTGTTGATGGAAATGAATGGTGGTTACACTGAAGGGTTATAATTAATACTAAAGCAGAAAGTTGCATTTTATCTTTACAACTCATTTATATTAGTTCCTATGCTCTAATATCTGCTTTTCTGATTAACAGCTTCTGGGGCTTTGCATTGTGAAATCAACAATGGAGGATGCTGGACGAAAACACAAGATGGGAGGACATACTCAGCTTGTGTTGTGAGTGCCTCTCGATGTCTCTCTCTCTCTCTCTCTCTCTCTCTCTCTCTCTCATTTTTCCTGTTTCTTATTTGTTGATTTTTTAATGGATTGTTCAGGATGATCATTCACACGGTTGCAAGTGCCCACCTGGATTCAAGGGTGATGGAGTCAACAGCTGCGAAGGTACTAGGATATCTAAACCCGGTTCTTCATTTAATATCAAAAAGCATCATGCTTAACACTGGAAATAGACAGCTTATTGAGCATTTTCTTTTCTGCTTTTAGTGTATGAGTTCATTTAATACTATGCATGGTGTTTCTCCACTAAATCTGTGAAATTATGATTCATATCTACTATTTCTACTTTCAGATTTGTGTCTACAATACATCATAAAAGTATCTTATTTAAATTTTATATATATTCTACTTTCAGAATTATAAGATGCATACTTGGTCTTTAGCCTGTGAAGAAGGATTTCTTCAGTGAAAGATATTTCTAGTAGCAGAAAACTAGGGTCACTAGCATTCTATGGCACTATTTGATGCAATGTTTTAGTTTCAAAGTTTGTTCTAGGGGTCTAAAGTGCTTTGATAGGAGTATGGTAAAATCTTGAATCATTTCTAGAGGTTTTTGATTTAGGAGGCACTACTGGTAAAAGTTGGAGTCTTGGTGCTTTGTATATGAAAAGGATGAGTGGAGGTTTTTAAAACTGAATAAAATATGGATGCTGTATAAACCATCTTGTAATAATCTCTTCTGGGCAACACTTTTAATAAAAAAATGCTTCATAATTACAGCTGCATCAAAGAAGTTTTAAGGTTTATACTCAATTATATCTCCGTTGGTGAATCATTCCTCATGTTTGGCTGTCTTCCAGATGTCGACGAGTGCAAGGAGAAGCTGGCCTGCCAATGTCCTGAGTGCAAATGCAAAAATACCTGGGGCAGTTATGAGTGCAGCTGTAGTGGTGGTTCATTGTACATGCGAGAGCATGACACATGCATTGGTGAGTTTTATTGGGGCCTGCTGTGATAATTCAATAGACAGCATTTTATACCCTCTAACTCTCTGTAGAATGATCTCAGTTGTCTGTAAAATCTTTTCTATAATGTGTTCCCTCGTCTTGAACTGTGGTGGAAAATGCTGGTACTATATCAGATTAAGCTAATTATCCACTAAATTTGCTTGATTTTGGAGTTTGGCAAATTGTGTTTAGTGATATTTAGAATCTCAAGACTCCTATAATGCAATATTTATTCACTACAGCTAATGTCTTTTATTGCTTGCAAAATATACAGGTAAGGATGCTAGCACAAAGGTAAGCTGGGGCTATGTTTGGGCAATAATTTTTGGCCTGGTTGCTGCTGGAGCTGCAGGATATGCCTTTTACAAATACAGAATCCGGGTAAGATTGTTGTTATACTAATATATTAGGTGATCCCATGTAGTCCCAATAGGTTAGGTCACACTAGAATTAATTGAGGTATACATGATAGGAGGCATCACGTGGTTGTGAGATGCCTGGGTTGATGATGATGTGAGCCGACCTTTATAGCCTTAATAGTTCAAATCAAATCAAACCAACTCAAATTGATTGCTTCAGATTTCCTTTTAGGTTGATCGAATAGTGCACAATTGTAGTTGGAACCCACTGAAAAGACAAACAAAGAGAAGATTGAATATATTTACTAGTGAATTGAGTAGGTTAAATACTTTTAAGGGAAAGTCAAGCAGGGGGAAATTGATTGCTGGTTTCTCAACGAATTGCTTTCAAAGATTTTGATTTGCATATAGTATTTTACACCTTTTTTGAAGGAAACTGCTTTAAGTACTCCTAAGTTTTAAAAAAAGACCAAATTTGGCTAATCAGACAGATTTGGGTTAGAAATTTATCTGGCAATTTTTATCAATTAGAGTCTATTATTTAAACCGAAAGAATAGTTGGACTAGATACAACAGAGGGCTGTAATTAAACACAATTTCAGTAGCACGTTACTGCTGTTTCTAGTAAGAAAGGCCTAGATTGTCAGAGAAAGGGAGAAAAAGCACATTTTCCTATCAATAATGGTGAACTAATTTTCATTTGTTCTTGAACTTCATGCAGAGATACATGGATTCAGAGATTCGGGCTATCATGGCGCAATACATGCCTTTGGATAATCAACCTAATAATGTTCACCATCCAGATATCTAAAAGCAGCACAATCGCAAACGACTGCTGAGGGCTAAGAGGCAAAGGGAACATATTTTCAAAAGCCTTAGGTGTCTGCCTTCCCACATTTTATTAGTTACTATTATTAGGTGTAATGTGTTGAGGCAGTTGCTCTACTTATCCAGTAAGAAGTTGGTTTCTCTTCGACTATGTAAATTTAAATTATAAGGGATGCAATAATGGACATGGAAAAGTTTCAATTTGCACGGCCACAGATCACATGTTTTACTTCTTGGCTTTAAATTCTCTTTAGGATTGCATTTATGCTCGAGTTGCTCCGTCATTTGGCTTTTCTTTGTAGGAGCATGTTATCTTGAACGGTGAATAGATGAGTATACTTTTACTGCTTAATTCATCAGACGCGTGGAACCAATAAAAATCACATTGGATGATTTCATTGGGAAATTAGCCTGGAGGAAGCGATGTAATGGCCATTAGTACACGTGTACTCGTATTTGTTATTGACAACCGAACATACTATGTCCAATGGAACATACACTAGCGTACTACTAATCAATATACCTTGTAAATGAGTTGAAATATGTTTACTTTTGGAGTCTTGCTAAGGAAATGTAAAAGCCAATTTGGTCTTTGTTAGATCAAAGGCACTTTTTGCAATGCTTCCTTAATACGCGAGTTATCAACTTAACTCGTTTGCCAAGCAACTTCACATTCAAAGAAACTGAAAAATCTCATACTAAGTTCACCTGTATGTACAAGAATTTAACTGGAAAGAAATGGGACACATCATTATTCAAAGCTTATGATGGACATAAGGGAAGAACAAAATAATTTCAATATCACCGCGAATCACTCCACTTGATTCCTTTTAACTACCTCTCATATCATTCATCCTAATGGATTCACACTAATACAAAACAACAAAGTCTGACAGAGACCTAAAATTTCGGATGCTGACATGCTTCAACAGCATCAAGAGTTTGTTCTTGTATCAATTTTGCTTTCTTTCAGAGCCAACATGATCATCCAGTAGACATATATATAATTTTTTTCCTCCCTGGATCATAGGGAAAATTAAACTTCTCAGAAAATGTACAAGATAACTCGAATATTTCAACATTGATATCAGAAAAGAAGTTACCCTGCCTGGGAAAGATTAAAACTTAAATATAAAAGAAAGGGAGAGGGGGTGAAGAGTGACGCCGACAAGGAGCATGGGAGAGTGAGCTTGGGACCTATTGACAGAAGTTTTTCCTTAACACATTCTGTGCAGTTGGTGAAGAACAGAACTTATGTTGTCATGTACAACATAAGGAGGTAAAAAAGATGCACAAATTTGACGAATCAAAAGTACACATGATCAAACTAAAACTTGAGTAGACGCCTATTGGTTGGCTCAAGCCTCAACTCCAACTCGATGTGCAGCAGATTCAAATTTTTAAGACAAACAAAAATGAGGTAAACAATAGACAGGTTTCCCAGTTCCCTCCCAATGAACTGGACAGTGTCCATAGAAGGGAATAACCTATTTTACATGTACAATTTTTGGGAAAAGCAAGAGAGAACTGAAGACACCCATCAATAGAACTAACCTCAAAAGAGCACATCAATCTTCTGTCTGTCGTTCCAAGCCTGGTTTGTCATTTGGTAGAAGCTTATAGATATAGAATGCCACCACTGCACCACTGCATAGAAAGCAAGTTGTAAGACACATTGAACTTTTGTTTACTGCAATGAAAATGCCATCACAAACTAAAGCTCGATCTCTAAATCCAAATAACAAAAAATGCAAAATGAAGGAACTGCTTTACACCTCACAGGGGTGTGCTGAATGCTAAATTCAAACATGTTATACATACTCATTCCTGCTTCTTTAATGCCAGCATTAACTGAGCTTTTCTCTCCCTATTATCATGTTTTTAGAATCAATGTCACACCCTTCTTAGCCGCACAGAAGTTAGAAGCACCCACTAACTTCCATGTATATACAACAGAAAACTTAAATTGTCAAAAGAATCTTAAGAACCTGACTAAGGTTGTAAGAAAGGTGCCAGGAGTTGATCTCTGCAAAGAATAAGAACCACAGAAGATAAACAAAATCAGCTTGAAAAGAATCAATGGGAATTTAAAAATACGAAAAACAAAGGTTACTGAAAATCCTCACCCGAACCAGCATGCTTAACTCCCTCAAAAATATTATAGAGGCGATGACTGCAGAAAACATGAGCCAGTTACAATGCTGGTATAAAAATATAATAGTATCACCCAATTCAAAATGTGAAAGTTTGCAAATTAAGGAAAATGTAGCAACCCGATTGTCCTTTGGTGGCAAGAGCAGAAGACTCTCTTTTTTTATATGATTTTAAACTTGCTACACTTAATGCCAAAAGAACTCCACCTAGAATCACACCGAACCTAATGGCAGATAGGCTCCCTGTCAACATGAAAGAAAGGAATCCCCCGACTGAAAGAATGAAACCTGGGAAACCCAACCCGAAAACAAGAACGAAATCAATTTATTTGTTTAAATATCCAATTAAAAATACAAAATTGAATATGAAAAACAATTTTCTTGTAAATACTAAATACCATAAGGTATCCCAACGTGAAAGTCGAGAATTTTGGAAACGTCGTTTAAATCATCGGCTGTGGAAGAATATGTTTCGACTATTTCTTTGACTTCTTCAGGGGAATGCTTTGCTGCCGTTGAGAGGTAAACTTTTCCTTCTTCACTGATCTCTTTTGCTACTTCACTCAAATCATTTTTGGCCTTTTCTGCTTGAATTTTGAGCTGCTCCGAAGTTTCCTTCAGAGCAATCAAAGCTTTCTTGGAGTAAATTTCGTATGCTTCCTGGGACACGCTTTGCATCTTCAAAGCTTGCTTTTTGAATGCTCCTAAAGCTTGTTTCCATGCTTCATTTGATTCTTCTTCACTTGCCAATTTCACTTCATCTGTTTCTCTCTCAACCTCTATTTCTGAATGCTTCTACAAAAAAAAAAAAAAAAGAACAAAACTTAAAAACCATTATTATTATTATTAATATTGTTTCCAGCAACAAATGAAATTTTGAATTAAAAGAAAACTGTAAGCAATAACAAGTCATTTGACTTTCAACTCACGGATTCCTCGTGGGAAGCAGCTGCAAAAGCAACGAAGGATTGGTTGAAAGAAATCCGTCTATCGAATGAGTGAAATCCGAGGGCTAACCCTTTGGGAGCGGCGAGAGAAAGTCTGCAAGAAGGCGGAGTGAGCCGCAGAGACGGCGACATACATAGTGCCATTGGAGAAGACGAACCAGAAGCAGAAGCAGTAGCACGAATAAGTCCCTTCAACGGCTCCAGGGCGCAGCTAGGGTTAGGGCTTTTGATCGATAACATTTCCGCTGTTACAAATTTCGCAGCAGTGAGCTTCGGGTTTTTTAAATTTTCTTTAAATAAATATTTTTTAAAGAGTAAGAAAAGAACGGGCGAACTCCACGAGAAATAAATTACGAGGAGAGATTTATTAGGGATTTATAGGAGTTAGTGGCGATGGAACTTTAAAATAAAAAAATTTAAAAAGAGGTGTCAAAACGCCGTCGCTTAGGTGTCTTCTGTGCTCTTGCCTGGGAAGTTGGAACAAGCTGGTAGGAAACCTTTCGATGCGATGCTTTGGTGACACGTAATGAAGAAAAAGTTTTGAACGAACGGACCCACAGAATCACATTGGATTGCAGCTTTGATATGGTACATGAAAACCACGTTGTTCACGCTATTCCACTTTTCTTTCCAATTATGATAACCTCATCATGTGATTATCGACCGTTGGATGCTGTTTATAACTATTAGCAGCCAGAGCACTATTTCAATTTTCACAAAGAAGGAAAGAAAGATGGCGGAGAAGGAAAAAAAGGGGAGGAAAGAAGAATCGTTAAAAAGAAAGGACAGTTACTTTTCCTTTTTTGTATATTTAATTTAAATAAAAAAGAGTATTTTTCGTTCGATTTTGGTCCATATATGGCATATAGACGCCATAGGTTGTTTTAAAATCTGCACAAATTAACTAATTGCTTTAAACATCCACTGCACTGAAATTCGGTTTCTTAACACCTATACTATTCTTGGAGTACATAATCAAACCAAGTTAACATTTTTCTCCAAACTTCAGGACAAATAATTAATTCTTTTTTTATTAGTACCCTTTTTTTAATCAACCATTTTTGAATCAATACCTTTCTTAATCAAATATCTTTTTTGCTTTTTTAATACTTTGGTTGGTTGGCTGGTTTTGGACCTTTGGTATGAGTAATATAAATATTAATTGATTCAAATCGAAATAATTAATTAAAATTAATTGAATTCAATTAATTTAAATCAATTTTATTAATTTCAATATTAATCAATTAGAAAAGATAATCCATCCAATGATTTCAATTAATTTTTTTTCAATATTTACAATCAAATCAATCAAAAAATTAACCCTTAATAATATTTTATATATAAATGTTTTTAATTTACATTTTTAAAATATCGTAATTAAATCAAAATAATCTATCGAACTTAGTAAATAAATTAATTTCAATTATTTTTAATTTTTTATTATAATTTGATTGGGTTCTATCAAACGCTCACCATGCTAGGATTTTCGAACTCACAAGCTGATGGGCATCAAACTCCAACTTGGGTTTGCTTAGGCCGAAGTTGGAACTTGGGGCTTACGGTAATCAAGTATCAGAGCCCATCACTGGATTCAACATTGGACTTAAAAAATAAGCTATTCAGCTTTGTTTATTGTCTGCCACTTACTGGCCTACCCAGCTCCTAATTGTAAGCCAAGCCCATTTCTTGCTTTAGGATGGTTATGTGAGCCCTTGCTGCCATACTCAATGGCCATCCACAAACAATGGGGAAGGCAAAATAAGAGGACGATTTATTTTAATCATAAGGTGTTTTTGAAATTTTCTTTTCAGTTTTAATTCTTTTTAGTTAAGAGAAAAGATATCTAGATAAAATTATTTTTAATGAAACTTCTTCATATCCAAATGCACGTGTTGAAAAAATATTATTACATGTCATGTTGAAAAAAAATTATTAAATGTCTTTTTTTTTTATGATTATAGAAAATGTAACAACTAGAATAATTCAAAAACTAATTATTCAAATTAGAGGATTTTAGATAATATATTTTTATCCAAATTCATTTCATACCAATACTAGTATTAATGTTGAATAACTTTTCAATACATCTTCATTTTTATGTCAAATTTCTTTTTGATTTTAAACTTTATTTCTACCACTTTCAAAATTTATATCTTAGTGAAATATAAAGATAAAGAACAAGTTGTTATATATTCAAAAAAATATTGTTACAGCTAAAAAAAAGTTGTTACGTGTTTTAATTCAAAGAGGCTATGTTGTAGTGAAATACAAAAGAGCAAATTACATGATATGTTTAATAAATATTATTGTTACATACTATGTTAAAAAAAAATTTACTATTTTACATATTTTATTTCACTTATAACTTTAACTCATCAACTTTTGGGTTTTATGAATATAAATCAATTGCTGATTTTTAAAGAAAATTTTACAAAAAAAAAAAGAACTCTAAAAACTTTCAAAAAAAGAAAAAGATGAACAGAGTAAAAGATTAACAACTTTAAAGGGAAAAACTTCTCTCACATTCATTTAGAGTTTTATTTATATATATATATATATTTATATATTTATATAACTACAAAATATCAAAAATTATTAATTTGTAAATGTATCTACAACAACTACAAATAATAGAAAAAAAATACAAAACAATACTACAAGTTTAAGCAGATGTTACATACTTCAATAGAAGATACTATATAACAAAACTTTACTAGCAAATGTGACATGCCAAGGTTAAAACTTTCAGTATCAGATATTACACGTCAAAGCAAAAGCTTTAACACTAAATGTTACATGCCAAAGTTAAATCTTTAATACCAAATATTGCACGCCGAAACTTATTTCTTTCTATTAATGTTATACGCTAAGGTAGGAATCATTTTGTTACACACCAAGGTATATTTTACCAGACTTGAATCACTAAAAAATTCAGCATCAATAAACCCAAGAATTTATTTTTTTTTTTATAATTGGGGGAGGAGAGATTCAAACCCAACTCTTTAAGCAGAAGGATAATGCACTAACCAATGAACCAAATGCTCAAGTGTCAATAAACCCAAGAATTTGTTGTTATTCACTATACTATATTTTTTGGTTTATAGATTGACGATGATATGGTGAGATGGCTAAAAATAAATAGAGAAAGAGTTTTATAAATGTAAACCAATAAATCCATAAATATATTATTACCTTCCATGTCATGGTTTTTAGTCTGTAGATTGACGATGATATGACGAGATGATAAAAGATAAACAAAGAGAAATGGTGATAGTGGTAATATTAGAGAAAGCTAGATGACGAGAGAAAAAAATGAAGAACACAGCAGAATGGGGAGCACAACAGATGAATGGCGAAAGAAAAAAATTAGAAGCATTTAATTTGCTTGAAATGGTTTTAAGAGTATTTTTATCATCTTATGTTAAAATTAGGTAAAAACCATTAACTTTATATTGAAAGTTATTTTCGAAATAAGTTTATGAAGATGACTATTTTTCATAATTTTTTTTGGTGCAACTTTATTTTTTATTTTTAGGTCAAATTGATGAGGTTTCTCATTTTATTTAAAATGATTTAATCAAAAAAAATAAAATAATAAAAAAATTGTGCTAATAAATTGAAAAGAGCACATTACATTAATTTTGAAATATTTTGAATAAGGAAGGAAGCCCCAAAGATCAAAGTCTATTTGGTTAACAATATTGAGTTATGATTAATACGAAAGTTATATTAAATTAACTCATTGAGTTATATAGTTTGCAAGTTTATACATATATTTAATATAAATGTAATAAAAAAAGAGATAAACTTTGTTTTTTGGGTTGAAAATTTCTCATCTTTGCCACATAAATGGTCGATGAAAAGATATAGGGTGGCCCTTTAGATTTTCATGACAAAACAATGAGACCCTGCTGTCAATTAGTATTGTGTCAAATGTTTGAATTATGCATGCAAATGGATCAATTTCAATATTTGATGTGTGTACACGAACATGAATATGTTGACTAGATTTGTATTCCACATGCAAAGTCCCGATCAGATACTTCACTATCTATCATCTTGTCCTACGTATGGAGATCGAGCTTCCATCCAAGCTTGATTTGCAGCGTCAGCGTGGATCACATCCAACTCAGCACGTGGATGCCATTGGCGTTGGGCAGTGGAAAAAGGGAGGGACACAAAGTCTCCCTTTGTTTCTTCCCCTTTGATCTGTTAAAACTTGGCCATGAAGATTGAGATTCCGCGCCATTTACGCCACTCAAACGCATTCTAAAGTAGTAATAGTTTCAGTCCCCGAGGGAACACGATTAAGAAGCTGACATCGGCTCATAAATTTATTCACAGGTATTTAATTTATAAGTGTGGAAGCTGAAAATCTAAATGCTGATGCATCATTCCCTTGTTTATAATTTAAGCCAAAGCAAAAAGAATCTCAAAAGTCAACCAAATTAGAGATCTAACTGCCAAAAGTCAGTGGTGGAGTTCCGTCCGATCATTTCAACATGGGGAACAGACCCAAGAAAAAGTGGCCTTTTGACCCAGGCTGCCGTCTTATATAAGACTCCGTTTGCATTGGGTTTGGTTTTTAAAATATAAATTTTAACGGCGAAACGCAATGTGAAACACGTTAATTCCTCAATTCAAATATATAGCATTGCCAATCTGACATGTTTTGAACTTCAAATGAAAATGTTTTTTGTATACACTTTTAAAATTAAATTTTCATAATAATTTATTTCTTTGATACATCTTAATATTGATTTACTTAAATAGAATTGAAAATGACTTATTTTTTATTTTCAAATATCATTTTTATTTTAGAGATTTTAACTTTGCAACACTTTTTCCACTGTAATATTAAACATTCAAAAATTTAAATTACAATTTTATACTACTTTTCAAACCGATTTTTTCAGATCCGCTTTTTTCCAACCACAACAATAATGCCAGATTAAGCCTAAATAGTACTGCTTTATTCTGCTCTCCTATTCCTTTATTGCATAGCATAATAAATATTAGTAATAATAAACAACCATTATTTGATCTAATGCTAATTTTTTGTTTAAATAATTACGATGGATATGATCCAAAATTCAAATTCATTGTTCTATTCCCAAATATATAAAAAAAGAATAATAAATAAATGTTTATTTCTTCAATGTGGCAATCCTAGTACTCATCAATAGCATTTCAATTGTTTACAATAAAAATATTATGAGAGTAATAAATAATGAAATCAAGAAAATGAATTTTTTAATAAATTCCCAAACAATTTGATTATCCAATACTTTAATATTTTTGTAAAAAATAAAAATATTATATATATATGTACATTTCATTGAAATCAATTTATATGATAAATTAACACACTTAGATAAATAAATAAATATTTTATTAAAATTATTAAATACTCCTCTTTCTCCTCCATTAGGGTAGTCTTGTGTGCCGAGAAATTACCGTGAAAGTGAAGCGAAACCATGTTTCTTCTCGAAGAACAAAGTAGGAAGGGTCGGCACGCCTTGTCGTGTTGCTGTCTTTAACGTTGTACATTTCACTCTCCCCACTTTGTCAGAGGTTCACATAATGAAGGTTTCCTTCTTATTGTAAAGTAAGTGTAACACCACGTGATTTACATTAAAAGTAGCAACCCCCAATTTAAATAGGGTATTCATTTAATTTGAACTTCAATTCTTGGGGGCAAGGTAGTTTTCCTATTTTTATTTAAACTAAACAGTAATATATTTTTTGGGTTATAGTTCAAAGTCCACATGTATATCAATCTAATAAAGTCGCTTGGAAAATTTTTACTAATAAATATTAATTTTAATGGTGTAACAATTCATAAAATACAACACTTAGATGAAGTTACTTAAATGAAATTCATGATATTCCAATTGAAAACAAATTAAATAAATATTAAAACAAAAAATTTCAATGAGTAGATGAATCATGTATAACGTTTTTTTTTAATAACGTGTATAAAGTTAGTTGTAACAGCATCTACAAAGAAAATTTAATTCAGTAGTTGAGTTATGGTGATTTTAAGTCTTATTTAAATCACCCATTCAATGTTTTACATGCATGGCATTGAAATGACATATGCCTTATTGTTGATGCAGAAATTGTTCGATTGCATCATGTTACGAGTTAATATTTGCTTTAGGGTCTATTTTCACGATTTTATTGTAACAAAAAAAATCTTAATAAGAGAAAGTAAATCTTTACTATAAGTCACAGTTCAATTTTTTTTTATTTTTTATATAATTGGAAGAAGAGGGATTCGAATCATATTTTTGTAGATAAAAGAATTATGTGTCAATCAATAAATCAAATGTTCGGGTGCAAGTAGCAATTAAATGTTTGATTGTTAAGAACGTAAAATTTTTGTTCCTCATCACTAGCCTCTTAGTTAATAGTGAATTCTGTTTTAAGATTTGCCATTAAAGTTTTATCTTTTAAAAAAATGATGCTTCAGTAATAAAAAAATAAAAAAAAATTACTTATAAATAAAAGTCCAATTCTTGATTATTAAGACTATAAAATATTTTCCATTAGAAACTTATCAAATATAATTCATCCCTTGGTCATAAAATGGAATTTTATACATCTGACATGAGTGGATTTTTTCTTCTTGGATTATAACATCCCAACAAACAAAAGAAAATACTATTTAACCAACAATCTAATCATTTTAAATGTTTTTCTTAAAGCAAAAGATTTGAATTTGAGTATTACAATAAAATTAATAGATAAATAAAGAGTTATTTTTCTCTACTTTGATTCAAAAGTAGAGGAGAAGTTCAAAATTCCATCATCTATAAAGGGTCAGAACATATGAAATTTTATGCAGAGAAACAAAGTCTTGACAAGCAGTATGGTAATTCTTTACTTGAAAACAGTTTCTTTTCTCTCACTTTTCAAATCTATATAAACCACAACAACAAAAGGATGAAGCAAGATCATTTTTTTATGCCCTTTTTCATTATTTTACCACAACACTTTCCATTTTTAGTACTTTCTTTCTTGTAAATTTTAGTTTTTCCATGTTTTTATCCTCCTTACTAAATAAATCCTAAAGAGCAAAGAGCAGTGAGATTGTCAAAATAAGACCTAAAAATAAAGAGTATACCATACCATACCATACAAAGAATGATTAAAAGACTAAACCATACCAAACAGGTGCTTGGAAACCAAATAAAAATAGAATTTAAAAAGAAAGAAAAAGACCAGAGGAGCAGAATATTGACAGAAGAAAATCATGGCAAGTGGGGGATGGCCATGTCAGATGGTAAAGCAAATAAAATGTGCCACGTGTACATGACATAGGATTCTGGTTTGACCAAAACAAAAAAGAGGCAAAACTCCCTTCCCCCCAAAGCCTCTGAAGCTTTAAATGCTTGCCTCCCTGTCCCAGCCCCTGCCCCTGCCCCTGCCCCTGCTTTACTCTTCTCTCTCTTTATTGTACCCAACACATCAACACTTATTACCCTCCTTAATTATTATTCTTTTTCTTTTCTTTCTTTCTTTTACTCCCCACTCCCTCTTTATTTCCTCTCCATCGCCACCTTTTCAACTGCAACAACAGCTGACTCTTGCACTGTATTCTCGTTTTTTCTCTCTTTTTATTTTTTTGGGGTTTTTGAGCTTGAAATTCTAGTACTTGTAGTTTTTAACTTTGGAGTCTGGGAGTTCTCTTTCTTAGCTGAAACTTAAGGGGAAAACCAAGGAAAGCGGTTTTGGCAGAGGGAATCGCCCCTTTTTGCCTTTGTTTTTGTTTTTTTGGTCCGAAAAGAGCTTCTTCATTATCTATCTCTTTGTTTTGCTGAGAGCATTTCTGACTATCTTCTTTGTCCTTTTCTAGCTTTATCACTTAAACACTTTCTTCTCCTTCTTTCAGTCTTCACACCCCGAAATTTCCTCCTCCAAATTTTATCCTTTTCCTTCTTCCATTTAATCTTATACAATAAGTAGAAGTAGAAATAGATATGTTTACCATTACCATGGAGGCTTAGCATTTTTTTTCCTTTTGAATTGAAGGGGAAAAATGCTGTTAAAGGTCTTAGTTTTTCTTGTTTTGGTTTCAGTTGTTGTAAACTCTCAACAGCCAACTTTCAACGACGATGTTCTGGGTTTAATCTTCTTCAAAGCAGGCCTCGATGACCCAAATGCAAAGCTCCAATCATGGAGTGAGGATGACAACGATCCCTGCAACTGGATGGGTGTTAAATGTAACCCAACAACTTACCGGGTCACGGAGCTCCACCTTGATGGCCTATCTCTTTCTGGTCACGTTGGCCGTGGCTTATTACGGTTGCAGTTCCTTCAAGTTTTATCACTTTCCAATAACAACCTTACAGGACCCATAAACTCCGAGCTTTCTCATATTGGGAGCTTGGAGGTTATTGATTTAAGTGGAAACATCTTGTCAGGGTTGATCCCTGATGATTTTTTTGCACAATGTGGGTCTCTAAGGTCGGTATCTTTTGCAAGAAACAATCTTACAGGGCAAATTCCTGATTCTCTGAGCTCTTGTTCGACGCTTGTGGCGGTTAACTTTTCGTCTAATCAGATTTCAGGGCAGTTGCCATCTGGAATTTGGTTTTTGAGGGGCCTTCAATCGCTTGATATTTCAGGTAATTTGGTGGAGGGAGACATTCCTGAAGGAGTTGGAAATTTGTATGATTTGAGACAGATAGATTTTGGAAACAACAGATTCTCTGGTAGGCTTCCGGACGATATTGGAAGTTGTTCACAATTAAAATCTCTTGATTTTAGTGAGAACTATCTGTCTGGTAGCCTTCCGGATTCAATGCAGAAGCTTGGTTCATGTACTTCCATCAGTTTACGA
This sequence comes from Theobroma grandiflorum, assembly GCA_036013995.1. Taxonomy (NCBI): domain Eukaryota; kingdom Viridiplantae; phylum Streptophyta; class Magnoliopsida; order Malvales; family Malvaceae; genus Theobroma; species Theobroma grandiflorum. Next base: position 11,085,987 of record CP142132.1, on the reverse strand, counting down.
GGAAATTCATTCAGGGGACAAGTTCCGGATTGGATTGGAGAGTTGACAAATCTTGAAAGTTTGGATCTTTCTGCTAATAATTTTTCCGGAGGAGTTCCATTTTCTTTGGGAAATCTGCAGTTACTGAGGGAATTAAATCTCTCAATGAACCAGTTTACTGGTGCACTGCCAGAGTCAATGGCTAATTGTTTTAACCTTTTGGCTATGGACGTCAGCCAAAATCTGTTAACAGGCAATGTTCCTTTGTGGATGTTTAAGTTGGGTGTGAACAGTGCGTTGATTTCTGGGAACACGCTTATTGGGAGAATGGAAAATCCTTTACTCGCTGCAAGAGTGTCGTCTTATCAAAGCCTTCAGATCTTGGATCTTTCTTCAAATGCTTTATCTGGTGAAATTCCATCTAACCTTGGGGTTCTTAGCAGCTTGGTCTTGTTTAATATGTCCAGGAACCATCTTTTTGGTTCTATTCCCACCAGCATAGGAGAATTGAAGACCACAGAAGTTATTGATTTAAGTGACAATATGCTGAATGGAAGCATTCCCTCTGAAATTGGAGGAGCAGTCTCAGTCAAGGAACTGAGGTTGCAGAGGAACTTTCTATCTGGGAAAGTTCCAACTCAGATAGTGAATTGTTCCTCTTTAACAACTTTGTAAGTTCTCCCTTACTCTTTAATTTATTTCTTTTAAAGAATTTATATTGAGTTATATACATTTTTATTCAATCCTTAAATATTTCTTAATACTTAAAAAAGTTTGCATTGACAAATTAACTTTATACTATTGGGCTATTTCTAATTGATGACAGTTAGCCACTACACTTAACTTTGAAGCATTTATTATTCCCGATGCTGTTAGGGTGCATTTATGGATGGTTCACCGAGACCTTTAGTTAAGGCTATTTGGATTGGTACTGGTCAGGCACAACCCTTAAATTTATCAAATTGTATGTTGCTAAGTAGTTGTAGAAGCAAATGATATCTAAATGACCCTTGTCCTTATATAGGGAGATGACAGGTTCCTTGCTGTCTTATAAACTAATGACTTATTGCACATTGTTTTATTTTGAGCCCAGCTGTTGCTTGCAATGTTGTAAATAGACAAAAAGTGGTTTTGCTACAATTGAGAATTGGTCTGATTGATTGTGATTTTTCTTTTTCCCTTTTCATCAGTCTGTGATTGGATGTTCTCCTGTTTTTTATGTCAATGTAGCAAAACTCATTTTATATTCAAATTTTAAGCAAGGCACCTCCACTTTTCTAACAATTCTCAACATCTCTGTTCTGGTTTTCTATTTCAATGGTACAGAATTCTATCTCAGAACAACCTATCTGGCTCAATCCCTCCAGCCATTGCAAACTTAAGCAACCTTCAGTATGTGGACTTGTCATTAAATGACCTAACTGGAAGCTTGCCAAAAGAGCTAGCAAATCTTTCTCAACTCATGTCCTTTAATATCTCTCACAACCACCTTCAGGGTGAGCTTCCACTCGGGGGCTTCTTCAACACCATTCCTACTTCGTCTGTCTCTGGCAATCCGTCATTGTGTGGTTCCGTTGTCAACCGCTCTTGCCCAGCTGTCCATCCCAAACCCATTGTCCTCAACCCTAACTCGTCTGACTCCATCGGTGGCTCCTCTCCAAATCACCACCGCAAGAAAATTGTACTCAGCATCTCTGCCCTCATTGCCATTGGTGCTGCGGCATTCATTGTCATTGGTGTAGTAGCTGTCACTGTCCTCAATATTCATGTCCGTTCTTCTATGTCACGTGCTCCGGCAACTCTTACCTTATCTGGGGGGGAAGATTTTAGTTGTTCTCCCGCCAATGATCCAAACTATGGCAAACTTGTGATGTTTTCCGGGGATGCTGACTTTGATGCTGGGGCCCATGCACTTCTCAACAAGGACTGTGAGCTTGGTCGTGGAGGGTTTGGAGTTGTTTATCGAACAATCCTTCGGGATGGGCGTTCAGTTGCCATCAAGAAGCTGACTGTTTCAAGTTTAATTAAGTCTCAAGAGGAGTTTGAAAGGGAAGTAAAAAAACTTGGAAAGATTAGACACCACAATCTTGTAGCTCTTGAGGGATATTACTGGACTCCTTCATTGCAGCTCCTCATTTTTGAATTTGTTTCCAGTGGGAGTCTGTATAAGCACCTCCATGACAGGCCTAGCAGAACTTGCCTATCTTGGCGACAGAGATTCAACATCGTTCTTGGGATGGCCAAGGGTCTGGCCTATTTGCACCGAATGAATGTTATTCACTATAATCTTAAATCAACAAACATTCTGATAGATAGCTCTGGTGAGCCCAAGGTTGGAGATTTTGGCCTGGCAAGGCTGTTGCCAACGTTAGACCGCTGCATTTTAAGCAGCAAAATCCAAAGTGCACTTGGTTACATGGCTCCTGAATTTGCTTGTAAGACCGTGAAAATAACTGAGAAATGCGACGTGTATGGCTTTGGTGTGTTGGTCTTAGAGGTGATAACAGGGAAGAGGCCAGTGGAATACATGGAGGATGATGTGGTGGTGCTGTCTGACATGGTCAGGGGGGCTCTTGAGGATGGTAGGGTGGAGGAATGTATTGATGGCAGTCTTCGGAGTAACTTCCCAGCAGAGGAGGCAATTCCGGTTATAAAGCTTGGTTTAATATGTGCATCTCAAGTGCCATCAAATCGGCCGGACATGGAAGAAGTAGTCAACATTTTAGAGCTAATCCAGTGCCCTTCTGATGGCCAGGAGGAGCTGGAGTAAATGATTAGAGATTGAGAGAGCATGAAACTTTGTGTTTCCCGGTGAAGAAGAATCCAGTTTGTTCTACAGAAACAAGAGTTAAACTGATTATGAAGAAAAGCCGTCCCCTGCCCCATTTTCCGCACAATTCTTTGTTCGTTAATGTTGGATTTTCCATTGTGCCTTGATCTTTTCTTTTAATTTTTTTCCCTTATCTTTTTGGTATTTTGTTACATAAAATTTCACATACTGGATCCCTTTTCACCGGCTGCATATGAGACTTTGGATATTATTCAATATAAGATATTTACACTATCTTTTGTTTCATTATCCTGTATTTATGTTCCTTGTAAGGAATTTAGTGAGAGAATAGCTCAAGTGAAACTGTGAAAAAATAATGATAATGGATGTACAAAAATGGAGTGTGGTTCTTGAAAGAAAAGGGTTTAACAATCCATTAATATTTCCATTTCCCCCCTTTTTATTCTACTTAAATTAAAACGGAAAAAAAGAAAGAAAAGCTGCACTGCAAGAAAAGGGAAGAGGAAGTGAAATAAAGCAAGGGCAAGGTGAAGGGCAAGGCGACAAGGTGGGAAATCAAAACATAAAGCGCAAGCGGAAGGAATTGAATGGTATGATAGAAACACATGATGATGTTGAAGAAAAAGGCACTGATTTGCTTTATTTACACATTTGTAAAAGCTTGAATTCAATCTTTTCTGCTTTTTTTCCTTTTCAGAATATACTGGCAGTGGCACTCTTGGCCCTGGCCTTGGCCTTGAGCTGCAACCATGGTCAACAACTTTTTAGCAACCAAACCCAGCAGTCATGCGCACCTACTGATGCTAATTATCTCTGCCCATTTTCCATCTACTTTCAAAGTTTGTTACCACAATGTTTGTTTGTATCATAAGCTATAAGACTTGCTCTGTTTTCTACAATCTGGTCAATAATTAATGCTTCGTTTTCAAGTTTTAATTTTAATTCCCAAGGGCAACCTAATCAAACGGCCTTTGGACGTCGTCACATGGGGGTCCGGACAAGCATTTTTCTTCTGCCCTTTATGAATGCTTGCCATTATTTAGTGCATGAAAGTTATCATGCCCATGTCTTTGCCATCCAACATTATGAATACTTGAAGAAATGTATTTATACTAATCATTTCTTACAGTAACTCTATCTTTAAGTGATTAGCTAGGCTGGATCTGGATCAGCTGCTAACTTGAATACTAATCCCCGTTGGAACAAGTAATAACCAATAAATAGATTTATCCTCGAGTTGGGTAAACAAACATAATTCAAAAGTACTTTTTAACAGACAAAATAACTACATCTAGGGAGGGAGAGCGAAGGGCGCGCAGAGATATCATTATTATCCCAGTAAAGCTAAGCTTAAGAGGGAAGGGAAACTGAAAACTGTATTGATTTCTTGAAATTTGTGAAATAATGTGTTCAAAAACAAGAAGAATATAATGGGTGTGATTGTCCTTGGCTTATCAAGAGACAAAATGATAGACGCCCCACCTCACTTTTACCAAAGCGACTACCCGACTACTTAACCAAACGCCGTGTTTCCGCTTGCGGGGAACACTTTGATATTATAAAAAACAAAAAAAAGGGAATGAAAATACAATCCTCGCTACGCAAAGTTTGAGGTGAATTAATGATCTGTTGCGTATTTGTTTGTGCATGCGCGCGCGTGTTTTGTCTGTAAGAGAGAAGAAGAAGAAAAAAAAAAGACAGAGACACGTAGGAGATGCATTTGAATAGTGGATCCACCATCAATGGTAGATCTTAGTTTACAATCTAATCACCCAAGTGCGCTGCAAATGTGGTTATCATTTGGACCGATCCGATGTTTGATTTAACACCAATTCAAGGGAGCTTGCCAATGAAAAGGTGAACCCTACACTGTCCTTTGGTGGGCGCGGGCTAAACCATTTGCCACGTTAATGCGATCAAGCAGTAGTAGTAGTAGCCCTTGACCATGGTTATCCAGTCAATTTGAAGGGAAAATAAAAGGGTAATGAATAAAATTAGAATACATTGATTTCATGGGGTTTCAAGAATGCAATCCTTTCCTACAATTACATGAAACAGTAGTTATCGTGTAACCCGTTTATCACATTTCATGCCCTGGGGTTAAAAAGAATTTATCACAAACTCTCTCAACTGAAAGGAATGCTCCTCTAGAGTCTAGTCTACGTGCAGGATAAACGAAAAATGGAAGGGAAAAAGAAGACAAGAAAACTTCATAAAGTAAACTCAAACAGAGAGTGGGGGGGACAAACAGCGCCATCGCTCAATATGATAAAAGGCAGAAAAACATATGTAATTTCCCTTTATAGGCCCCTTTTGAGGACTTCCTACTACCATGATGACCGCTGATGTTAAACATGGCAAGTGTGTTGACCAATTTACAGTTTCTATATATCAAGTTGCCTATTCCTTTTCTTCTCCCCTTGGACTTCCAAGTGATTATCTCTCTCACCTTCCTCTTTTCCAGTAAAAAACCTAATCATCCCAGTCATTTTCCCAGCCATCTCTGTTTGAAGACCTAGCCGTGAGGCCATTTGCTGAGATATTTGCTACATGGCGTCCCACTGGTGATTTCACTGCCTTGTCTTCATCCCAATCATCATCCCAACCCTGGTCCCAACCTTCAGCTGTTTCTACTTCAGTAGCTGCCATGGATTCTGGCAATCCCATTTCTAGCTCTTGGTAAGGTATACCATCATGCCGTCTCCTCTTCCTAAGCATACAACAAGCCCATGACCCTCCAAAAATTAGAACTGTTATGATCAAGAAGTACGCGCCATTTACTGGAGTCACCAACTTGTCATAATAAGGAAGGTTTAAGAAAAAGTTTCCTTCAGATACAAGGAGTTCCACAGGAAGCACACAATCTCCATTTCCAGCACTTAACACTAGCTGACTGCTTTCACTAACAGTCAAAGAGATATTAATCTGAAAACAAACAAGCAAATACACACATCAACTCTGGATACAAATAAGCACATGAAAAGGGATAAAAGTATTAAGCATTTACACTTTTTGGAATATTGTTCAGAGAGTGTATATCTTCATCCAATATGAACAATGCAGTATACTATTCAACCATGTAAAAAGGCCGGTTAAGTGGTGTTATCTAATATTAAATTTGGATTTCATGTGCATTTATATTCAGATTTGGCCTAAACACTTGTTACCTATTTGTTTTAGGTAAGATGCTTAACATGGGATCAGATCCAAAATTGTTTATCTCCTCATTTTTAGGGTCTGTGCTGATTGTTGCCCCTTATTTGTTGTTCACATGATAGGCCAGTTTGTCTCCGTTGTTCTTGTTCATCTTGGGCCTACCGATGAAGGGGACTATTAAGTGATGTTAACCCAATCAGTGGGGCAGGTTTAATGCTCAAGTTGGAGTTTTTTTGTGCCTTTATATTTAGATTTGACCTCCACCCTTATTGCCAATTGGTCTTATAAAATATGCTTACAAGGGCCTTTGTCCAAAGCTTTTTAATCTTGATATATAATCAATTTAATCATTTGAAGTATACCAAAGCACCAAGATGTCAACCAATATGCAGCAATAGAGAAATAATTTCCTTCTTATTTCTCCCTTTTTCTTTTTATACACTTAGCTCAGCAAGGATTTACTGAATGTCCTAAAACATGGGCAGATTATAGATGATTTCTTCTCAGTACAATTTATTTTTTGGGGTACATCTCATTAAGTCCAATGGGAGTGAGGGAATATGCCAAGCCTAGTTCTTTTTTTTTTTTGAAAATCGCCAAGCCTAGGTCTTTTTTTTTTTTAAATCGCCAAGCCTAGTTCTTCCTAACAATAATCGGTCAATAACCTCATGCCAAGTTTAACAGCTCGGCAGAATCAATGAAACCTAGCTGAGACATCTCCTTTTGTTTAGATGGCCACTGACTAAACCTCAACTTCAACTTTCCAAGATTATGAAAGAAAAAACAATGACTAAGCAGAACAGAAAGAAAAGACCTTACTCTTTCAGTTCCATGTTTTGGTACTTTAAGTCCCTTGGGTTCCTCAGACGCACCAGCAAAATTCACTTTCAATGTTCTTTCGCCCCTGTTTTGGACCAGAACAACCAATTTTTTGGACCCTGGTAAGGAAACAGGAAATCAAATTGAATTACTTCTGCGTCAGGAAATGTAAGAGATTAAGAAGTATTGATCACTATGCTAATATATGAATTCTCTATTGACAATAATTAACATGTACATAAAAATAAGTCCACTTATTCTTCATTTCGTAGAATTAGAAAAGAAAACTTGAGAGGTTTCAAGCTCTCCGTTATATACTGCTTAAATTTGCACATTTTTAAAATTAACATCTATACCGAGATCCATTGCTTAGCCCCAAAGAAACAAAGTACCATCAAAAATACAACCAGGCCAGTATTGCATATGACATAAAACTCCAGCCAGTATATTATTCTAGATATAAGAACATGTGTGTTCACAAATTTGATACTCCTTCAATCCCCAAATAATAGTTCACTTCCATAACCCCCAAAATTGGGATTTAGGTTAAAGGCATTTACAATCTGTTGAAATTTTTTATGCCAGTTAATCCCTACATTAAGAGTAGCTGTCATTTTCTCTTCATCCATAATGGAGAAAAGGCTACAAAATGGATACTACTCTAAATTTTTCAAATAAGCACCTATCCTTTTATTGCCTTCAAATGAATCCCTAACTGATTACTTACACTCAATTAACCTATTATTTGGATGGAAAATGGTTAACTCACATGACCCAAACATTCATTGCTAGCATGAATTTTCTTTTGGCCCATGGCAACAAGGACATGGGAAAATTACCAATGCCACTAGATGATAAGTCAGAACGTTAAAAAGGAAAAACAAAATTTCTTTCTACATCTCTCTTTCCCTTCCCCTTCTTTATTTTCCTCCCTTCCCCATTGCCAAACCACCAACCAGATCAGAGATTGATGCTGGTTGGCATCAGATCTAACTGTGAGATGCCAAATTGGCACCAGAAGCTAGATCCGATGTACCATGGCACCGGATAAAGGTTTTCCTAGTCTCATCCCTTCCTGTCGTTATGGTGAAGACTCGTTTTCTTCCTTCTTTTTCAACAGCTCACTCTCACAAGCAAACTACGCCAAATCCCACTGGAGTTCCCAATTTACTCCTCAATCCCATCCTTTCTTGCTACAACTTGATGTCAAGTAACCTACACCCTCCTCAGCAATTCTTACTGGGGCCATCCCTTCTCAAAAGACAAAGGCAAATCTGGAACCAGGCATTTCAGATTACCCCTCTGACAGCCCCCAAGTATGCACTTCTTTTTTTTAATATTATTATTTTTTCAATTTCTACTTTAGGTACTGAATTGACAAATTTGGAAATTGGAATAATTAATGGACTTTTTTTTACCATTTAGCCTTGTTAAAAGTAACACCTAATAACATAAAGGTATAGTAAATAACTCATATTTAGTTGTGTACAAGATTCAAGGATACCCCAAGAATGAAATTTTGTTCATTAATTGAATAATGTTGCGTGGCCAAAGTTGAACAAAATACCTAGCTGAAATGCACCCTAAGTGATGCAAAGAATAATAGTGTCAAGCAAATTCAAGATTGAATTTCAAGAAAGTATGACATTTGGATCTTTATTTATTTATTTATTTTGGGCATATGAGAGAATGTCGAAGGGGAGGAGAGGGTATTTGAACCTTAAACTTCAACCTTTTAGAAAAGGGGTAGCCAAAATCTTACCTTATTTAACCTAAAATTGTTCACAAAGAGAAGTGCTTTTTTTTTTTTTTTTTATAAAGGATAACTATGTCATAACCATTAAAGTTAAAACAAAACATCAATTTCAATCAAAAGTCATCACAAGTTAAACACTTTTGGTTTCAAAATATTTCAAAGTAGGCATTCCATCCATCTTAATAATTAATTCTTCAAAACCTAAAACTTTTGACCAAGCAAAAAAAAAATTTTCATATACTTGTTTACTCACAAGCTTCATTACCAAAAAAATACAATTAATTACAAATTTCATATAATGTTTCAAAACTCAAATATCTTAATTGTAAACGTGGTAATTTTATCGCTTTAATTTATCTTCTGTCAATATTTTTACAATATTAATCTAATTTTTGGCACCAATTTGTGGTGCAAGATCCACCAACTTACAACTCAAATATCTTAATAACAGTAAAATTAACTTCACTATCTTGATTTTGTGTTAATTGTTATTTTGAAGTTTTAATCGAGTTTTGGACACTAATTTCTGAGTGCAAGGTTAGTAGGTAACATTCGGCATGCAAGACACAAAGTACACATTGCAAGTGTTTTCATTATCATTCAGATGTAACTTAAGGAGAGATTAATGGAATACCCAGATCAAACATCTTGAGATAAAAGTTGTTGAATTATACAAACTTTAATTTAAGTGATTGAACTGCAATTTGCATCAAGCTATAATTGTTTCTGTTTTAATCCTCTTTTTTATGGCATGTTTTCTCAAGTATCAAGAATATTTATGTAATTTACAAATTTTTCAGAAATTGTTCGTTTTGTAGTCTGAGTCTACATTTAGATAGTTTAAAAGATTCAGAGTTTTTCTTTTATAAGTTGTTTGAAGTCAACTTGACAGATTCCCACCTTAGATCCCCTTTCATTGTATAACAAGGATTGCTAGAGGTCTATACATATGCATGTAACTTCTATCAAAATATGGAAAGAGAAAAAGTTCATCAAAATTCAGGAAGCTATTAAGTTTTATTCAGAAATTGTGAAAGGAACCTTAACTCTAGGTGCCAAACATTTAGGACCTTGGGTGTGAAGCTAGCAAAAAGATTTGTATGTTTATCTCCTTTTACTTCTTATTTAAATTTGAATTTTTTTCTGTAAACCATATATTCTAAACCATATAAGACCACAAGGTTCTCAAAAAAGCAACAGAGCAGAGTAACACAACATAGCACTACCTAAGACTTCCCATAACGTGTGGGCCAATAAAGCAATAGAGACAAATAAAACATAAGGCAACAACAAACACACAGAGCAATGTAACAATTTTAAATCTGAATCATCCCAAAATAATGCTTTTGAATCCCATAATAGACATCTATCAAACATTAAAAACACCACATCAATTTGTCATCAAAATTCAACCTTCAGTAGATTTGGATATACATTATGAGTCATTTTCCTAGCAATTTAATATGTGGAAATGTGATACCTGCATTTGAACACTTTCCAAGGCAATCAGATGGCTATAGGTCATAGAAATGTCATTTGAAGGGTGGTGGTAACCAGGCTTTTCAAAGCTAAAGGAAAGTAGCAAAAAAATTTTCATACCAAAATACAATTCCATTGCTTTCACTAGTCACCAGCTTACCATTGACTTCAGCACAACTGCCATCACCACCATCATCTTCATCACCATATCCAGAATTGTCAAGTCTTGAAGACCCCAGAAACATAACTCCCTTCAAAAACCCCTTAAAATTCCAATCAACCCATGCTTAATTTTCAGAACAGACACAAATTCATCCAAATTATATGTCGCATTTGCCTGTGTTCTAAATTCAAAGGAAGAAATATGTCAAATTATGATGAAGAAGAGCTGTGGGTTTGACACAGAGACTGATGCAGTATGGATGAGAAAAGCAGAAAACAGGAAAAGGATAAGAAACGGAGGGATCACAGAAGAAAACCTCATACCTAGTGGTAAATCAAGAGGGAGGAGGTGAAGGGAACTAGGAGCAGATTGAGGAGAAAAAGGTGGAGAAGGGAGGTGATGGAGAGAGATGATGGAAGAGAAAGCAATAGAGTGAGCAAGTTTTAGAAATATTCAGCAGAATAAGGAAATTAAATGAAATATGAAATAGGAAGCTGTTTTTACAATTTCTACACACACACACACACACACACCAATAGATAGTTAGATAGATAGATAGATAAAGACTATAATTCAGCTAAAAAGCTTAAGCTAATTGTACTTTCAGTTATAATTAATATGCATTCATATGAACTTGTCTGTTGTATACATTCTCAATATAAAGCCTATTATTGGAAATTAACCCTAGAACTGCGTTATCTATATTGTTAACCAAACAGATCAATATTATTCTCCCGCAAATTTAATCTACACATTCACATGTTCACCAAAACCTTGAATTTTATATTCCTAAGAACTTAATCTGCAGCAGTCATGTGCCTAGCAATCATACATTCCCATTATTTATATTTCCTTGTAAGGCACCAAACAACTCCTAAAACAAAAGTTACTCTTCACACAATTGTTCATGGTTTGGAACTTCTTCATACAAACTTAATCTTGCACCATACAGAAACGTTAACTTTCTGACCCTTTTTTTCTTAGTTAAGTGTAAATTTTAGCCTCCAAATCTTTCCCCTTTTTCCTAACTTATATATCAATGTGCTTTTACATATGAATGAAAACCTCACAGCACATAGATCATCTCTAGTGGTAGAAGACCCCACTGTCAAAACTAAAATAGAGAAGTACCTTACGGCAATAACTTCAAAGGGACACAGAAGGAAAGTTATTTACTACTGTGGCCATCCATGCTGCAGAAGATATTGTCATTTTTGTTGCTAGCTACTTAATTCAAATCCAACATGAAAGGAGCAAAGAAAAGTACAGAAAAATATCTCAATTGCAAGCTCCTATTTCCTAGGCAGAAGGCCTAACAAAATTTTGTTGCCTAAGGAAAAGTGTAGATAGCCTTAGTAACAGAATGGAAGGTTTTTTCTTTTAAATTGTTTGTTCTTTAATCCTTGAATTAGTAGTTGATTTCCAAACTTTTAAATAATTATTTCAGTTGTAATTCTATAAATGTTCCAGCAATTGAAAAGTTAAGACTCATTAAGCATTCCACCAATTCGCCACAACAAAATCCCTAACTTAAGAATCAACATAAATAGAAGTCAGAACAAAATCCCAAAGTTAACTGACATGGGATAGCACCACCAAGTATGCAGATTTAATAATTTGTACGTGGATAGCCTAGCCATGTCAATACATTGTTTCACAGTGATGGAATAGTTCACAACCCCATTTTTCAAACATTTCCACAAGCACAACAAGCCTTATGCTCCAATTGATGGAGTTAAGAACAAATAATTAATAACAAATAGCAGTGCACATAATTATTCTACTAGGCAGCTAATGCATACTAAATTCCACCTCAGTAATGAATATAAGCATGCCATTTCTCTACCATGCAGCTAATACATACTCAATTCCACTTCAGTAATGAATATGAGCATGCCAATTCTCTAATAAAGGCAACAACCCCAATCATTAGCACATTCAAAGTTCCATATACGCATTAAATCACTTTTTATTCCTTAGAATTCCATCCCACCACCCTAATAACCAATTCAAAAAAAAAACATGAAGAGCAATTTTATTTTTTTTTGAAAGGAAGAGCAATATAAGTTACCAGTTTCAAAATCTTTAATGCAGGCACTCAAGGAGTTCCCGTCCGTGCAGTTGTTAGCGATGCCATCACACGTTTCCACAATCCCAGACTTGGAATCACTTTCATCCCCATTTGTCTTCTGCTTCTGCTTCTTATCGTCCTTTGTTTCAACTCCCTTCCCAGTCTCCGTACTATTTGGATTCTTTCCACTATCTATATTTTTTTTCTTCTCACTATCCTCCATTGTTTTATCATTCTCCGAATTTGAAGTAGAACTTGAATTGTTTCCACTATCTATTTCCTTTTGAGGAGGTGGACTCACCTTCTCCGGTTTATCCAATGGTTTTGGATTCTTCTTGTCATCTGGAGGTGGAGTCACAGAATCGGCTTTATTCGACAAATTGGGATCCAGTTTCGATGGACTATCCGGTTTAGGATCCGATTTCTTGGCGCCCGATAAAGCACTTGGCGACGGAGAACTCTAAAATCCCAACATTAAATAAATTTTGTTAATACTAATTGTTGGTGAATAAAAGCAAAAAAGAAAATAAAAAAAATAGTAAATGATAGAGATTGATAGATAGATAGAACGGGAGAGAAATTACGGGCGGCGTTGCGGCGGTGGTGTCGTTCTTCGTTGGAGATTCATCGGCTAAGTATCGAAGCTTCCAAAACAACGAAGCATTGGAAACATCGGCGACGACTAAAAACAAGAAAATCGCAGTCGTAATTGCATTTCTGTCCATCACCCTTAATAAAAAAACTTTTGTAATAATTTTCTCTTTGTTCGTTTCCTTGTTTCTTTCTCAGATTAGGATCTGAAATGGAAAAGGTATTTTAGTAGGCAGTTGACATGAGATTCCTCGAAGCAGCGGCTCCGTTGAATAAACACATCTCCAAACAAAATTATCAACCCCGCAAGAAGGAAAATACACTCAGTAACCAACTAGAAGCAAATCAGAAATCAAAACGGAAGACATTCAGCATCAAAAGACGCCGAAGCTTATATTTCACGCAATTCGGTTAAAAATCTAGAAATAAAAAGTATAACCGAAGACGATGATGATGATTTGACGATAAATAATAATAATATTGGAATTTTGGGATTTTTTTAATTGTTGGGTAGGGTGATTTTTTTAAGGGTTTTGAATTCGATGATTGGTCGATTCAACGCGAAGACAACTTAAGCTCATTCACTGGGTCACTCATAATTTTTGTACCGTACATCTATACAGTATACGTATATATTACTTCAAGTCAGACACAACTTCGATTTAAACTAGTTTGGGTGTAGAGTAAAACAGCGTCGTCCCTTAATTGTGTCAAATCGATTTAATTTATTTACGACTCATTTCAGATATGATTAATTAATCATATTATTATATATTTGTATAATTTATAAGACGTTTATTATCTATTATTCATGTTTATATGTTAATATACGATTAAGATCCATTTTGACTCATAAATATTAATATTTTCATGAGAAATAAAATTTATTTTTTTGATTATAACAACTAGCAATAAAATTATGTACCTTTAAAACAAAGATGATTAAAATTTATTAATAAATTTTATTATAATTGATGAATATTATGATATTATAATTTTTTGTTGTAAATTTGTATAATTGAATTATATTTTAATTTATTTTTTAAATTATATAAATAAATTGTATCATGTTATATAAAATTTAACTGTTTAATAAACGTATTAACCATGTCATGTCATGTTATACGTTTATTAAATATATTCATGTATGTAAATAAAATTTTGACAAAATTAATTAATCGTGTCATGTTTACCAATATAACTGTTAATACTTTATATTCACACAATACAAATAATATATGAAAACACCAATTGTGAAGCCTATTTGAAATTGTGAAACTTTTTTTTTAAAATTTTACTTAAATTATTTTAAAATAGAATTCCACAGTAGAAAAAATTATATTAAAGGTAAAAGTTCCATAGTCTAGCTAAATCATAATGTTATTGGTTAGATCAATTAATAAATCCGAGCATTTGATTTAATGATTAATATATACTTTTTTTTTGCTTAAAGATTAGATTCCACTCTTTTAAAAAAAAAAAAACAGAAGAGGTATATATTTAGACAATTTGAACTCATGTTATGTGAAAATAATTTTGTTATTACTAAATTAGTAATTTGATTACTATTTTTTAAAAGGTAGTTGTTTTCAAAATTATTAAAAAATATATTAACTAAATGCTCAAATACGTCTCCTAATTATAAAAAAATCAATTATATCATTATCTTTTTATTACGTTCAATTAAATCTTTGAACTTTTATTTTGAATTAAATAAACCCTTTCACTTATTGTTAACTATCTTATGTTAATCAATGATACAATTAGTATTTTTATACCATGTTATTTGTCAGGTGCCAAGTTGATGCATCATTTTAATGATATCACACCATGTGATAAATGATGCGACATTAAATATTAGTGATTAATAATTTTGTATTTAACTTTTTCGTTCAACCACATATCTAAAACTAATTGACTTAAAGATTTTTTTAAAAAAAAAACTAATTTTTCCCTATATCTAATAGAATAAACGTTTGATTTAGGGCTTAACTCAAAATTTAATTATCTTAAAGACCAAAAATCCTTTAAGCCGTTTTAATCCTTCAGGTAACTTCGGTACTCTTACACACTTTCCATCTCAATGGCACCAAATTGCGTTGGCGACCAAGTTGAGAGATTGTTGAAGATAAAAAACGTTAAATCTTCAAAACCATGTCGCCCAATGGGGTTCAACTCTCTATTCACGATACTCATGTAATTATTTTCTTTTATTTTCTTCCAATAATTTTCTAGTTTCTTCTTTGCAAAAGAAAAGCAAACATGCAGGAGATACAGTTTGCTCTGGAGATACTATTTAAGTAACTTCATATTCCATTATCCTAACATCAAGGGATTCACCATCCAGCATTGCTTGATGTATTCCACTAGCCAAGGATTAGAATGGCTTCAATCCAATGGAAAGGTTTATTTGAATTTTTATTTTTAAAATAATTTAGTAAGTTTTGGTTTAAATTCTAATTAAGATGATTTAGTTTGTTTGGGTTCAAAACTTTTATTCTGTTAGATTAAAGAAGAAAATAATTAAGTTTTTTTAAAAAAATCTTAAAGTCAATTATTTTTAGATGTATAGTTGAACAAAAGGGTAAACACACAATTTTTAATTAGTAGCATTTAAAGCTACGTCATCTATTATGTATTAGTGACATTATCAATATCACACATCAACTTACCACATAACAAATGATATAGTATAAAAGTGTTAATTGTAATTAACAATTAGTGAGATGCTTATTTGATCAAAAATAAAAATTTAGGACTTAATTAAACGTAATAAAAGAATAGAGGTTTAATTGATTTTCTTGATATAGTTTAAGAATTTAATTAGACATTTAGCCAAATATATTTAATATATTTAATTATCCAAAATTCACAATGATTTCTATATATATATATATGGATGTTTTTATTTTACTGCTTTTGCAATCATACTCGAATTATTTAAAAAACATCTACATAGTAAATTCAGTATCCATAATTTTGCAAAATTATATTAATATAAGGACTCCTCTTAACAAAAATTCCTGACTCTATTCTGCATAATACTTTAAAATTTTTAAATAGTTTCATGATAAGCAGAACATTTCATGAAATTATTATTTAAATAGTTATTATTCAAAATTGATACATTACATTTTATTCAGTTCCTTTAATAAATATAAAAAAACTAACAATAACTTATAATAACATTATGAGTTGTACGTAGTGTGGATCGATCTCAATGGATATTTTTATTTTATATTTTAGAATGCATTTAAATCAAGTACCACGTTATCATAAAACTTGAAACCAAAAGGCCAGTTAAAAACCATTAATTACTCTTTTATTAATTTAATGACTCCTTGACGTTGTCTTGCCCTTTGTTAGTTTCATGAATATTAGATTTTGGTACTCAGGTGAAAAAGAAAAGATTGTTGAGTTGGGAAAAAGTTGATGTTGTGTTTTGTATTAAATTTTAGATGGTCATCAAATTTAATTGAATTTTTAGAACATGTATTTAATTTAAAATCAATTACTTATAAATGAAGTAGTTATTGTTATATTTACATATTTAAAATATTTTCAACTTAACAGATACGAGATTTCTTTTATCACCTCAAATATTTCCCTTCACATATAGAAATCATAAAAGAGACAAGAATGGAAGTGGCGACATTTGCTTTGATATGCATGTTAAATTTTATATGAGTATTTAATTTAATTGAATTTTTAAGATGAACATCTAACTTATAATTAATTATGTAATTGGAGTGACTTTTTTATATGTTCAGATTATTCATAATTTAATAAATGTGAGATTTTTTATTATTATTTTAATATTTTGAAAGAGGAAAAATAGAATTACATGTTTTTTTTTAAATGGATGTAAAATAAAAAAAGTTTGTTTTATTAAAAATAGAAAATACAAATATGTTTAATTTTATATTGTTATTGTTATTTTATATTAACATTTAAGTAACTTCTTAAATTAGTTGCTTGATTCGTGACATGAACTCAACTAATTACGTTATATAAAATATTAATAAATATTGCTAGTATATTACTTTTACGTTTCCCAGATCAAAGGAAAAAAAAAAAATCTCCTCCTCCAACCATGATTTGTCGCCATTTGACTTGTCATATATGAAAATCGTCGACGGTTCAATTTGACGGCAAATCTTACGCAATTACACATTTTATAGATCGGCAATGTTGTTTTGTCCAGTAATCGTATTTAGGGACATCTTTTTTTTTTTAATAAATTAACGATAAATTGTTAGATATCTTAATATCATCCTAAAGGACTTTTATGCTATACATCATGGTAGAGTCTTTTAAACACAAATAAATTTATAATTATATTAATTTTTTTAATTTAATTAATTATATTTTAATGAATTTGTGATAATTAATTAATTTTTTAAAATTTATGAAATTCAATGTCGACCTATAAAATAAATTTCTCATTTTAAAATAAAACAAAAACCATTAAATTGATAAACTGAACCAATACTTTGAAATTTTGAGATGTTTGGTGATATTTAAAGAATATTCTACTTAACAGTAAAAGTGATTAAACCATCCCATACTGAGAAAAATGCATCAAGCTGAGTGGCTTTTCCATGTGTCACATAATATTGAGACATTCAATCCACTTGTATAAGAGAAAGAAATCCACGTAACAGGTATGTCCTAGCCACAGAGCACGGCTCTTTAAGCCTTAAGAATGGCGTGGGCCTTTTAGTTACAAGGATAATTTTCAATAAATAGCATGATTCACCTTCCCTGCTCAATTCAGTCAATACCAATATGTTTGGTATGTCTTTGAGATCAAATCTCTTTCTGGTGCAAAGATTCCATCAAAGATGGCAAGTGCAGAGTATATTCAAGGATCGGAACTCACGAGAGAACTATGCTTATTTTTTCATAATAATCCCTAAGAAAGAGAGAAAAGAATTTTAGAAACTCATGTTGAAAGAAACACACGATTTTATTTCCAAAGGTGTTCTGCCCCTCATTAGAAAAAGACCTCTTCCTTTGTAGAGTAAGGAGTAGGAAACGACAAACTTTACATAGTGAAAAGATAAATATATTAGTACGCACGTTTTACATAATGGACTAAAAAGACAAAGATACATGTACGAATGCTGACTGAAAAGATAAAGATACAAGTATAGTGATTATACTGACACTCTTACAAACTTTAATAAAGAAAAGGTTTTGCTTTAGTCATAATTTGTATTTGGGTTGGAAGTAAGGTTGAGTTTCACTATCATCTATTATTTCCTTTCTCTGCAGATTACATGTGTAGAGAGAGGGTCTCAGGGTTTGTATCGTAATGTCCTTTGTACATTTCACAAGGTGACTTTATGGAAAGTTGTGCAATCTTATGTTCATTTATTTCTCCGTATTCCCAAGGGTTTTGAGACCATTCACAAGGATCAGGAATCCCTTCATTGTATTCTTTTAATGTTGCTTTAATCTGGTTATGATAAGGTCAGGTGTATAAGAGAAATAATCCCAAGACATCTTTGTCTCTGGTGAAGGCCAGAAATGATCAGGGATGATCCTATTTTGCTGGCAAATGCGCCTTTGAAATGTTTAATGCTTCTGATCAAGTTCTTTGATATTGCAAGGGAATGACTTATATGTCTATGCTAACGGAAATGCATCGAGCTAGGTGGCTTTTCCATGTGTCACAAAATATTGAGGCTTGTAAAAGATGAAAATGACTGTCTGTTTTTTCTTTCATGCCTCTGATATAGCTAGCTCCTTCTAGTGTAAAAATGGGTAGAACCATGTGAAAATATCCACAAAATTCTTCCTCCATGTTTTTGTTTCTCCATTTATCACTTTTCTATGAATTCCAAAAAGTCTATAATGTGAAGTTAGATGCCAATATGATACTTATGAGTTAAGTATCAAAACATCCATTTCAATTTTTTGAGAAACTCCATGAATTCATAGTAAAAAAGATTGATGAAGGGGTATTTTGGATGAAAACCATAAGGTTTTAAGATAAGACGACCATTTTTATTGAAAACTTCAATTTGGTATTCAAAAATCATTTGTTTAGTTTTTTAGTGGAATGTTCTGTTGGTGTATTTTCAAAATTAAAGAGTAGTTCACATGATGGAGAGCTATCATTAGCTCAATAGTTATGTTACAAAAAGTGACACGATATCTATTGGAATATAAACAAGTTTTCATGTGAATAATTATGTTTATTGAAAATACATGTTGAAAAGACACCAACGAAAAGTTACATGTGAAAAGTTATCATTGTAAAGTAACATGTGAAAAGCTACATGTGAAAAGTTACAATTGTAAAGTAACATGTGAAAGGTTACATGTGAATAGATATTGTTTCAAGGTATAAATCAAAGAGTATGATTTATGGAATGAATAGTTATCTATTCATTAGATGTTTATTGAAACAATATCTTTTGCTTAAAAGTTGTGTTGGCAAAAAGTGTAGAGATACTTTTTGGATGAAAGAGATCTTTATGAAAAGGTTGTGACCTTGGAACATAAAGATACTTATTAGACATAAAAGATGTTTTTATGAAAAGGAAGTGTCTTTGAAGAAGAGACACTTTGAAGCCTATATAAAGGGCTTGTTGTCATCCATTTTGACACACCAAATTTTAGACACAACAAGCAAGTGCAAAGGAGCAAGAGAAAGTGTTTGTGTTAGAAAAATAAAACACTAAAGTTTCCACCATCTACAAAAGATTCCGAATTCCTTATTATCATCTTGCTGTAGAAAGTTGGTTTTAAGGCCAAACGACTTTGCAAACCCTCAGGTGTATCTAGCGGTCTAGTTTCGTAAAGTGCAATACGAAAGTTAGACGTTGGCTTCATTGTATCCTTGAGTCTAGTCACATAATTTCCCTTTGCATACCTAGTGGTGGGGGCAAATTAAGTCTTAAAAATAGACGCCTATTTAAAAGACTCGCTTTGAAGTCAATTTTGCCTATTCTTGAATATCTACATAAACCCCTCAACACCAACAATTTTAAGACTTAATATCATGGTATTCATTATGGCTTCACTAAAGGAGATGGCTACTAACATTATCAAGTTAGACCGCTTCAAAGGAGGAAGATTTACTCAATGGAAAAAGATGGACCGACTTGATGGTGACAAGGAAAGTTGGCAAAATGGTTCTACATCGGATCATAAGATAAGTTTTATTTCCTTGCTTGATATGAATATGCATGATATTGTGTTTGATATGCATGGAAAACATATATTGGTTGGAAAGAAAGGTCTTGAAATATTTATGCATTAGCTTGAACATATTGTAAATAGCTTCAAGAAATATGGTTTTAAAATGGATGAAGCTATTGTGCTCTCATTAATAATTGATAAGCTTCTCACTTCATGGAGAGACACCAAGAAAACTCTTAAACATAAAAAAGAGGATATGTCTCTCGAGGACCTTGGCAATCATCTTCGAATAGAAGAAAATTATCGAAAACAAGAAGAAGTCAAGTAAGATGAAGATTATAATGAAACGAGTCTTGTGACTTCGAAGGTCCATGTGATGGAACACAAACCATCAAACAAGCCAAGAAAAAGAAAACATTCCGTGGGCAAGTATGACAAAAGTCATAAGTTCAAAAAGAACAAAAAAAGGGCCATGTTTTCATTGTAACAAACTTGGTCACTTTAAGGCGGAATGTGGACTTTTGAGAAGCAAGACACAAGGTGTGAACCACCACAAGTTTGTGGCAATGGTTTCCAAGGTCAATCTTCTCCAAAATGATGAATCATGGTGGATTGACACTAGTGCAACAAATCATGTATGCAATGACAAAAGTTTCTTCAAGACTTTGAAAGAAGTTGATGAAGGAAACGTGCTATACATGGAAAATTCCTCCACAACACAAGTAAAAGGAAAAGGCACCATGGAACTCATGTTTACATTCAGAAAAACACTTGTGCTAAACAAAGTGTATTATGTACCGAAAGTTAAAAGAAATCTTGTGTCGGGTGGCTTGTTGAATAAATATAGCTTCAAATTGATATTTGAAGTAGATAAGTCCATCCTTACAAAAGGTGGACAATATGTGATAAGTGGACATATGGCATTCCTATTTTACATCAAGGTATAATGATGCTAATATCCAAATACCGTCAAGGTCCACATGATAAGTGGGTGGCATGAAGCATTCCTATTATACATGAAGGTATAATGGTGCCAAACATCTTGATTTATGGTGCATTCCCATTTTATCATCAAAGGCATAATCGTGTAATATAGATATTCAATATCATTGATATAGCATTCCTATTGTACAATAAAGGTACAATGATGCTTGTGTGAATATATGCCTTGATTTGATAATTTGACATTCCGATTGTACATTAAGGTACAATGATGTCAATTGAGATGGACTCAATAATGGGAAACAAAACAGGGAAATTGGTAGACCTTCCACCGGGTTCCAAGCCAATAGGCTGTAAATGGATTTTCAAAAAGAAAATGAAAGTTGATGGAACCGTAGAAAAGTTTAAAGCAAGGCTAGTGGCAAAAGGTTTTAAACAAAAGGAATGTATTGATTATTTTGATACATATCCACCGGTAGCAAGAATAGCTACAATTAGAGTGCTTATAGCACTTGCATCTATTTAAAAGATGGTAATTCACCAAATGGATGTTAAAACGGCATTCCTAAATGGTGAATTGGATGAAGAGGTGTATATGGAACAACCGGAAGGGTTTGTCATTCCGGGTCAAGAAAAGAAAGTGTGCAAGCTTGTAAAGTCCTTGTACGGATTAAAACAAGTGCCTAAACAATGGCATCAAAAGTTTGATGAGGTTGTGCTAGCTAATGGCTACAAGATAAATCAAGCTGACAAGTGTGTCTATAGTAAGTTCCAAAATGGGAAAGGTGTCATCATTTGCTTATATGTGGATGACATGTTAATCTTTGGAATGGACTTAGAACAAGTGGAAGACACAAAGAGGTTCTTGTCAAAGAATTTTGACATGAAAGATATGGGTATGGCGGATGTTATTCTTGGCATAAGAATAATAAGAGACAATAATGGCCTAACATTGTCTCAATCTCATTACATCGAAAAAATCGTAATGAAGTATGGCAAGTCAGATTGTAAGCCGATGACAATGCCTTATGATTCTAATCAAAGGCTCATACCCAATGTAGACAAGCCAATAGCACAACATGAGTATGCAAAGGTGATTGGTTGCCTTATGTATACAATGGTCTGTACAAGACTGAATATTGCATTTGCGGTTGGGATGCTAAGCCGATTTACGAGTAATCCAAATAAAAAGCATTGGTATGTTGTTCATAGAGTTCTAAGGTATCTAAAGAGTACCAAGAATTATGGCATTTGCTATTCCGGTTATCCTTTGATTTTAGAAAGATATACGGATGCAAGTTGGAACTCAAATAGATCGGATTACACATCCACGACTTGATGGATTTTTACAATTGGTGGGGGTGCTGTTTCTTGGGGTTCCAAGAAACAATCTTGTCAAGCGGATTCCATCATAGCCGTTGAATTTATAGCCTTAGCATCTGCAACTCAAGAAGCGGAATGGTTGAGAGACTTACTCTATGAAATTCCGTTGTGGTCAAAACCGATGGCACCAATCTTGATACATTGTGACAATGAAGCAACTGTATCAAAGGCTTATAATCAAGCTTACAATGGGAAAAGTCGATATATTGGACTTCGACATAGCATTGTAAGGCAAAGGATTAGTGACGGTATAATCACTATAAGTTATGTGAGGTCTGGTGAAAATTTAGCGGATCCGTTTACTAAAGGTCTAAAAAGGGACCTTGTATTAAAGACCTCAAGAGGGATGGGGCTCAAGCCTATTAATTAAATCTCCAATAGTGGGAGCTCACCTCGACGCTTACGGCTGACCTGTAAGTCTTGGGTACTGACCATTCCAACACATGGAGGTTGCAAGCACTAAATTAAAATTCCATCCCAAGGTGTATAGTGCTTGGTTCCCGTAATGTGTTAAGTAAGGATGAACGAAAAAGTTCTTAATAGACCCATAACATGTAAATGTTGAAGTACAATAATTACGGGGTACTTCCGATGGGGGCTACCTATATGAGTGGAAGTGCGGCTGCTTCTAAGAGCTAAAGGCTTGACTCTGACAACACTCATGAATGGATGCACAACACAAGGCCATAAACCGTGTTGACAAAACTAGATACAATATGAGCAAGGAAGCTTGTGCGTGTTTAGTGGCCCGACTAGTCAAATGCAGAATCGGTGGTTCAATGCTTAGTCAACCACTTTATTCAGACTAGAACCAACCACACTCACTAGGTGAAGGTTCAAATCTGCGGGATACCTTCATTGATGTACAGGATTTCCCAAAGTTGTTGGTATTTGGAAATTTTGAAAATGGTGGGGGATTGTTGGTGTATTTTCAAAATTAAAGAGTAGTTCATATGATGTAGAGCTATCATTAGCTCAATAGTCATGTTACAAAAAGTGACACAATGTCTATTGGAATATAGACAAGTTTTCATGTGAATAATTATGTTTATTGAAAATACATGTTGAAAAGACACCAATGAAAAGTTACATGTGAAAAGTTACCATTATAAAGTAACATGTGAAAAGCTACATGTGAAAAGTTACAATTGTAAAGTAACATGTGAAAGGTTACATGTGAATAGATATTGTTTCAAGGTATAAATCAAAGAGTATGGTTTATGAAATGAATAGTTATCTATTCATTAGATGTTTATTGAAACAATATCTTTTGCTTAAAAGTTGTGTTGGCAAAAAGTGTAGAGATACTTTTTGGATGAAAGAGATCTTTATGAAAAGGTTGTGACCTTGGAACATAAAGATACTTATTAGACATAAAAGATGTCTTTATGAAAAGGAAGTGTCCTTGAAAAAGAGACACTTTGAAGCCTATATAAAGGGCTTGTTGTCATCCATTTTGACACACCAAATTTTAGACACAACAAGCAAGTGCAAAGGAGCAAGAGAAAGTGTTTGTGTTAGAAAAACAAAACACTAAAGTTTCTACCATCTACAAAAGATTTCGAATTCCTTATTATCATCTTGCTGCAGAAAGTTGGCTTTAAGGCCAAACGACTTTGCAAACCCTTGGGTGCATCTGGCGGTCTAGTTTCGTAAAGTGCAATACGAAAGTTAGACGTTGGCTTCATTGTATCCTTGAGACTAGTCGCATAATTCCCCTTTGCATACCTAGTGGTGGAGGTGAATTAAGTCTTAAAGATAGACGCCTATTTAAAAGACTCGCCTTGAAGCTAATTTTGCCTATTCTTGAATATCTACATAAACCCCTCAACACCAACATGTTCCTTCTTGGACTAATGTGAAAACTTCAAGAGGGTAATCAAGATAAAGGTTTGGGGCTATTGGGGTAGAAAATGAGGAAGATGTTCTTATGACGTAGGTTTTTAGTTTTGGTGTGAACCTGAAAGGTTTTGGTCTGAACATCATTATTTTAGGGTCTTAAGAAGGTTTGGATAAGAAATCTGCAAAATGGTTCTTTTCCCTTTTAATATGCTTGGTTTCAAAAGAATATTTTGAAAACCATTATGCCCATCTTAACAATTGAGGATGAGGAACCATTTTCAATTTGAACTTCAACATTTAAGGGAAGGAAGACATATCCATCTCCTTTAAAAAATGATGTCCAACCAAATAAAATTCAAACTTTGAAATTACCTTTTTGATTGCAAGGTTTTTTTTTAAAGTAGAGTGATAATGCATCTCGAAATTTGAGAATTTTTCATTTCTGTATGCACAAATGTGTATTTTTCCTTATCTTTTTTCCAAGAGAGCTGCTCCTCAATATTTGTTATTGGCATCAGTTTGTAGGATTCTCCAACCGTCAGAAGGGATTTTTAGAGGCTCCAAGTCTTGTAGTTTTGACTTGAGATTTTGGATGGCCTTGGTTTAGGTAAATCCCCAATTTGGAGAATTTTTCTTAAGCATTTTCCTTAAAGGATTAGTGTATGTTGATAGTTTTGAGACAAACTTTTTGAGATAGTTTACGATGCCAAGGAACTGTTGAACTTGCTTCTTTGTAAGATTTTGGTATGGAAATTTGAGCAATTTTTATGAAATGTGGGGATTTGGTTGATATTTCCCTTGGTTAATGTGCATTCCAAAAAAAAAAAAACTACTTCAAACTTAAATATTTGCATTTTTCTTTTTTGAAAGCATAACTTTGTATTTTAAGATTAATTCTGTAAATTGTTCGAGAAGTTGTATATGGCTTTCTTCTGGACTAAATAAGAGAATATCATCTATCTAAATAAAGACCCAATCCAAGATAGGTTGAAAAATTTTGATCATGGCCTTGTAAAATAGTGATGGTGCTGTTATAAGCCCAAATGGTAAAGCAATCCAGTGATAATGATAATTAGGTATGCAAAATCACCTCTTTGGCCTATCTTCAGGACAAATACCTAATTACCAAAATCCTACCTTGAGATCAAATTTTGAGAAAACCTTTGCTTGAGCCAAACTCGAGAAGATTGAGTTTCTATTAGGCAAAGAAAATTTATAATCAAGAATAAAATGACTGAGGGGCTAGTAGTTGATAACCAATCTTAGTTTGCCCATAACTTGCTCTGCTCTTTTGTTAACATGAAGGCCTGACATGCTCATTAAGAATTCGATTGCTCAATCAATCCTTGCTATAGCAATTCTCTGCACTCTTCTTTGATCAATTTTTAGTATTTTGGATTCATGCTTGAATAACTTGCTTTAATGAGATTAATGTCTTAATTAAACGTGAATGGAAATTTAATAAAGAATTTTAAATTCTTCCAAAGAGGATTATTGCATTTCAAGAGGAATTTTGAGTGAGAGTTAGCCTATGCTTTTTTCCTTAAGTAACTCAACTATCATCTGGCTTTATTCACTTGGTTGCTGAAGAGAATAGAACTTTGGGATTTATACAAATGGTTTGAAAGAGTATTTATATCTGATCACATCTGGTAGAATTCTCAAATGTTGGCATTCATGGTAGATGTCAAATTCGACAACTATGTCATTTCCAGATAATTTTGACTCGAACACTTGAGTTATGATGGAGCATTGAGGAAAAACTAGATAGTAATAGGCTTACTAATTAGATGAGTGGTAAAAGTTTGGTTTGAAACTGTTTTGAAATGTCTTTCATAAGGTATCCAGTATTCTGAGGATAATATTCTCGGGTTCATCACTATTTTTGTTGCTCTTATGTCAAAAAAGGCTATTTTTGGGATCGACTGATTATATTTTAAGGGGCATATAAAAACTAGTATAGAAGGTATTAATGGGTTAGGAAGACTTTAGATTTTTAATTGAGAAAGAAGATCAAATTGGGGTTGTATCATGAAAAATCTTCTATTTGTTATCAAAGCTACACTCTTAGAACTGTTGTTTATTTTTTTCGATATGACCTAAGAAAGATTCTCCCAACTATGATCTTCTTAACAAAAAAATCTACTGTTATAAATAATGCCTCTATCTCTCTAAATCCATCTCCTTCTAGAAGATCTATATCCAAATTAGATTTCTTATATGAAATTGATTATATTCCAAAAGAAAAAAAAAACCCAAGCATTACAATTACCTTTTGCTAATCCCTATTCTACTTATGCAAAGCTATCTTTTTCACTAGTCAAATTCATCAAAACTCTCATAAAACATTCTTCAAAACTACCCAAAGAATACATTCAGTCCACCGGTTTGACAAACGTTTCATCAAAGGGGACCAAACAGAATAGTTTGTTACACTTCAAATCCTTCCAGAGTTTCCTCAACAATGGATTCAACATGAATATTTTTATATCCATTTTAGGGCAGTTAGGTTGGCCCTTAATTACCATGGGCGTGAAGCTTAGCCAGTTGTAGCAAGAATGGTTTTTCTTGATGCCAAATACATCAAGTATGAAAATGCATGCATTGGAACTATAGAAGCCACACTCAACACAGGAACAATGATAGTAACATTATTTCCAAACTACACTATGGCCTTGTGTGATCTTAACATACTTTCAACTCTAAAAGTTTAAATTCAGATAATAGGTGCTCCACAAGTTCCTTTAGCCGTCATAGCTATCCTTTATTACCAAATGGTTTATAGAGTTCAAGACCATGCATTTAATCCTTCTAGGCTTCAAACTAATTCAAATGATGCATTGGTTTTGACCATAAACATAACACAAGTTTCAACTTGCTTATTTGTCCCCAAAAGAATTCCAAAAAATGATCTAGCTAAACTTCTTCTTGAAAAATGGGTGACTAATTATGAAAAACTGCATGAAACCACAAGTTCTATTCAGTCCACAAAAACCTATTTCACCAAAAGAGCAAAGAAAACAATAAAGATCAAATTTGATCATTCTTATTTGAAAGAACCATCAGCATCTCCAGTTTTTTTCACAATGTTTATAATTAGGCCAATAGAAGATGAACCTGGTCCAAAGCAAAAACTGATTTAGGGTTTTGACCACGAAGGAAATCGTCTTTTTCACTTCACAAACCCATTCATTGGATATTGTCCATGGGATATTAACTATAACTATGAAATATGCCTAAGAGAGAGCCCGAAAGCAGATTATGAACCAAACAGAGAATCCAGAAAAAAGACAAGAAAGAAGTCAAGGTGTTCTGACCAAGAAATGTACAAAAGATTTCAAGATAGAGATCCGTCAGTTGGACCTTTAGGAGAAGATAAAAGGAAGTACCAGTATTTGGTTAAATATTCTCCCTCAAAATGGGTAGCATCAAAGCTACCACTATCAAAACCATCTCTTCAAAAGCAACCACCTCAAAATTCTCAAAAACCCATCTTAACTTGCTATAGAAATATCCAAAAATGGGTTCAGAAACAAAATTGTTCTCAATAAATCCAAGTTTCACCGTTAATTCTCCCAGTTTGCATGTTTCAACGTTCAGATCCTTCTTATGATCATAATTTTCCTCCACTTGAGGAGTTTACTAAAAAGGACTTTAAACATGCATCTAAAATCCTAACTCCATTCCAAGTAGATGCAATAGGGAGACTAACCAAAATCAGTACAACAGAGGCAATGTTGAATTGGAAAATAGTAAATTCGATTGCTCAGAACTTTCTATTAAAAGGAATCAACCAAATGGTCAACATTATCCAAGAGAAAATACAACAAGTTGAAGATAACGTTGATGAAAATACTAAAGTCGCCAATGACATGATCAAACTTTTCCAAAATAGACTTAAATAAGTCTTTAGAGAAGTTTCAAAACAAGGTGTTCCATTTCAACTATACAAAGAACATAAAGAAATAAAAACCCAGAAGCTCAAGTCCCAAATCAAACTTCTCTAAAAAATCTAGGAGGATTCCATCACCGAATAGAAATGATACGTTCAAATTGTTCATTAGGACCTTATTAGCACCAGAAGAACCACTTGGAATATGAATTGATTGCCCACCTCCATCATTAGAAGTTACTCTTTGACTTCTACAAAACACTCAAAGCTTAGAAAGAAGAGGAAAAAAGACAAAAAAAGAGAAAAGAACCAAAAAAGATCTCTGATTCTAATGACATATCTGAAAAAGACCAAGGGAAAAGGTCAATACAAAAAGATTCTAAGACTCCACATTTAAGGTAGAGATCGAGAATTGTCATCAAAGAACAAGAGGATCTAAAAAAAATGATGATCAAGAATACAAATTCTCTAACTTCTTTTCTTAAAGAATGCACAGAGAATTCGATTCTAAAACTTTTCTCAACTTAAGCAATCATAGAAAACCGAACATTTCCCTCTTTAACCTTTTCTGAAACTTCAAAGTACTTTTTAGAGGAAGAATCATCTTCTGAAGAAGAAGAATTCTTGTCGAAACACAATAGCCCATAGTTTATGGCAAGCAATTCAAAAATTAAAGTTAAAAAAATGGATGTAGACGAAGACCCTATACCTTGCCATATTTCTAATGGATCAATGGCACCATTAGTTTCAAAATTAACATTTACCATTAATGACATTCTACCAACAAAATGGTTAGAAGGATTTCAAGAATTTCACTCTTAGTTAGAAACAAGAAGGCTGTTAAAAGAAAGCCATTATACTATTCTGATGGAATTTGTGTCAAGATTTACAGGAACATTAAGGAATTTATGGAAACTATTCCCTTGACAAACCAAATGCAATTCCTAGTCTTGCAAGACTTCAAGCAAGTTGTTCAGATCCTCCATACGAACTTTCTTAGAAGTCTTGATGATGTCAAAACTTTACACAAACAAGAATTTTTCCAAAAGAAATGTTGTTTTTTCAAAAAAGTGAACCTTGACAGACATTTTCAAAAAATGCTAAAATTGTTCTATATTCTTAGGGCTCCGGCAAGCTTAAAACAGGTCTTCCTTTCCTCACACCCAGATCTAGTGCCAATAATAGTCACCAAAGCTCTTTAACAGCAAGGAAAAGAGATTTTATCTTTTACTCCTAGAGAAATACAACAAGAAGTCCATATTGCTCTTGAGGATATTTATCATAGAAGAACGGTAGTCCAAGATTATCTAGTAGGAAATAAAAACTTAGACAAAGCTTGTAAAAGAACAGAATGTCAAATAAAGTGTCACAAAGCTTGAGATTTTGATTGCAAGACGAAAAGAAAGAAGCACTTCAGAAAATACAAAATATCTAGAAATTTTTCTTCCCATCGCAAATATAGGACCAAATGGAGATATCTCAAGAAGAAGCGCTTATGTAGAAGAACAAAGTCAACAAAATGTTTTATCTACAATCAACAAGGACATTCTGCCAAACAATGTCCTGCCAATAAAAAAAAGAGTGTAAAGATGTTCCAAGACATTCAACAGAAGACAAGAATCAATTTAAATGAAAATGATCTCGAATCAATCTTCTCAATTGAAGAAGAACCTATAGATAAAACTATGTTTGCCATCCAAACCTCCACTCCACTTTTGTGTGAAATAAGCTTGTCAAGGACAAAACATGATTTCTTGGTTGCAATGCAAGGAAGAATAAAGTGAAATACTATAATCCCAACTTGGCTGAAGAATGCTTAGGAGTTAGGATTACTCCCATGGCTTTGGCTTACAAATTATAGCTATAAATTTCCTTTTGAGTCCTTTTATCTTATATCAATATATTTTTTTAAAAGTACATATCAATATTTTTCTATATACTTTTATCAAAAATCAAGACACATGTTTATGATTTAATCATATTATATTTAAAATAATCTTAACAAATATCTATAAATATTTATCAGATTCTTTTTAAAAATATTATAATATTAATATAAGTTTTAAGATACATGAGCATTTTGAAAATTTTGTTTTGGGAAATATGAAATTACATTCAATCCATATTAATATATTCTCGATAAATTCAAATATCACATAATTAAGGTAGGTGGGATCTTGGAAACCAATAAAATTGTGCATTTATATTGACATTGTTTTATGCGTGACTTCAATTCTTAGGAGGCTGGAGGACAGAACAGAGCAGTCAATGACTTACTATTCATTTGGACAATGATTCAAATTCAATTAGAAATTTTATAGTATTTATTACTCTAGTAAAGGGAATGTGAAAAGCATTGGAAAGAACAAAGGAAGAGAGGAAGGATCCCTCCCCAGAATTACAGCCAAAGCTTTGAAAGTTAGAGAAGTTCCTTTATTCCCCTCTTTTTTTCCCTTGGGTGACCGACTGCTACACATACACTAACACTTTCCATTAAGCAGGTAATCTGTTATGTTGACGCTTTGCTACTTTGCTTGGCCAATTGAGTTTCCTTTCCTGCCATAACAAGCCAATCGTCAGCTTGGCTTCCCAAACTCAGCTTTCCCGGACCCTGAGCCACCTCAAAAGGAAAGCTGAAGAAAAGAGCTAACATTCACAAGTATAAAAAATGAGTGTAAGATATGTGTTATGATCATGATTAGCTAAAGAAAATGGCTTTAGCAAACGAAAACAAAAGCATGGACGAAATATCAGTCATTCTGAGAAGGTTTGGGGATGAGCAGAGCACGCTGCTGGACGAGTTTGAGAGGCTTTCCTTCGAGGTGCAGCTGAACCAAGCCATATTGGGTAGGAGCCTATCGGAGCCAGGCGAGGCTAAAAGGACGTTGCTCTCGCAGTTCCAAGCTCCACCGCCAGCGGTGCGTAAAGGGCGTCGTGGATCTGGTGTCAACAGGGTCTTGAAGAAGTTGCTAAAACCAATTCTTGGCAGGAAAGGAAGTGCTGGAAGAAAGCCAGTGGCTGACCCCAAAAACCCCATGTCTTGGAAGGCCTTTAGCAGATCTCTACGCCTCTGATGAAATGTTCCTTGTTCGTTTTGCCATCCATGTTATAGCGACGTTTCTCTATTTTTCTTTTTGGCAAATGGCAATCAATCATTTTAGGTATTCACTGCATTATATAGATGCTGTAATAGCTAAACATATCATATATGAAATGAAAAAGGATCAGGTCTCTCCAGTCCAGGATCACTGACACTGACGTTTTGTTTTGTTTTGTTAACCTTTTACTAGCTGATTGAACAGGAAAATTTATAAACTACCTGACTCCAAATAAATAATGTCTTGCCAGCCCAATCGCTTTTCAGAACAAAAACGTTTCGTTTTGTTATAGTTCTCTGGCTCTGGATAAGGAGCTTTTCGTCCCCTGCTTGCTCGCATTCCTGCCGCTGAGTTCAAACTGATTTTATCCTCCATCTCTCCCTCTTTTTCTCTGTGATTAGATTTTGTCATGTCTTCTCCATATAAAGTTGAATCTTCCGTATTTGGTAATCCTTCCATATTCCGCAATCCCAAAAGAATTCATCACCGCAAGCTTCTGGTTCTTGCAATGATATCCGTGCCTTCCAAAAATCCTTTGCGAACAACATCATCACGCAGCCCCATTTCCGCTCACAGAAGCTGTACGGACTTGGTTAAAGTATGGAAGCTAGAAAGCTTGCATTTTGATGGGAGAACTGATAGAATTCGGGTTGGAAATTTCCTGCATAAAATCAGAGCAATACCCTTTAAAGACACGAGTGAAATTTTAAGCATCATGGAGAAAGATGCTGGCAATTGGACCTTGTCTGATTTCAATGGTATGCTAATGGCGTTGGTTACAGCAAACGAGCCTGATCTAGCCTTGGAACTCTACTCCAATTTAGCATCATATGGTTTAGCTTTAGCACCAAATTGTTGGACATTTTGCATCATGATTAGGTGCTGCTGCAAGAATAACGACCTTGATGAGGCCCAACGGTTTTTGCACCACATGATGGAGAATGGGTATAGTCCAAATGTGATAACATTTACCACTCTCATTAATTCATTGTGCAAAAGAGGCAAATTGCAGAATGCCTTTGAAGTTTTTGAAGTGATGGGTAGAATTGGGTGCGCACCTACTGTCCAAACGTACAATTGCTTGTTAAAGGGATTGTGTTATGTGGGGAGGGTGGAGGGGGCTCATGAAATGCTGATGAACCTGAAAAAAGAATCAGTAAGACCTGACATCTATTCATACACAGCAGTTATGGATGGTTTTTGTAAAGTGGGTAGATCAGATGAGGCAATGGAACTGCTTAGCCAGGCTCTGGAGATGGGATTAGCACCAAATGTGGTCACTTTTAACACTCTGTTTACAGGATATAGCAAAGAAGGCAGGCCACAACAGGGTTTTAGAGTGTTAAGGCTAATGAAGGAGAAAAACTGCATGCCTGATAGCATTAGCTACAGCACCTTGTTGAGTGGGCTGTTGAAATGGGGAAAGATAAGGGCAGCACTAGGGGTCTATAAGGAAATGGTGGGTATTGGTTTCGAAGTCGATGGAAGGATGACGAGCACTTTGCTTAGAGGTTTATGCATGAAATCATGGACAGAAAAGGACCTGGTTCAAGATGCCTATCAAGTGTTTGAGAAAATGAGTAGTGTTTCTATCGTCGACCATACTACCTATGGCTTTGTGATTCGAACTCTTTGTGTTGGGAAGAAAATGGAGGAGGCTCTGGACCATTTGCAGCAAATGATTCGAATGGGGTACATTCCTCGGACGATAACCTTCAACAACGTTATTCAAGCGCTTTGTATGAAGGGAAAGATTCGCGAGGCATTGGTAGTGTTGGTTATCATGTATGAAAGTGGTAAAATCCCAAGTAGAACGTCCTACGACATTTTGGTTAAGGAGTTCAATCATCAGGGCAGGATGTTGGGTGCGTCTAACGTCTACGGTGCTGCTTTGAAGCAGGGTGTCGTCCCGCATAGGATACCGCTAAGATGATGGAAGTGTTCCACTAAGGCATCTTTCTTTTCCTGTATACTGATTTGAGAAATCATGCTACCCGTTCAGCTGTTGATATCTTTCTCTTCTTTTTTATTATGAAAAAAATATCGAGAAACACACAAGTTATTCTAATTATCAGTCAGGCCGTATAAGTACAGTTTCTGTACTTGCGTTTAAGAAGCCTATGTTCTGAACAATAGCAAAGACGAATGACCTTAACTAATTGAATCAACCCCTTGATGGTACTGGAATTACCTTTTTGCCTAGTCCAAATGCAGTCTCGAGCTGAAAGAATCATTTCAGCAAAGAAGTAATGGCCTTCAGATCATTAACTGTCTTATTCATTTAACATGGAAAAGGAAAAAAAAGAGTTATTAACATGCAAAATCCATCAACAAATGCACAAAAAAACCTACAACCATATAATATAAGAAACTATCGCCCGCAGGCTGCTACCTCTCATCAGTCCACCTAGGGCTGGTGAAAATTCCTTGATAAAAGTTAAAGTAGAACACTCTGGCATTGTTAAATGTTAAATTATATAAACAAATAAATTAAAAGAAAAAAAATGCTAATTATAAGAATTCTCCTAGCAAAACTTATGCGCGGCTCATATATTGCCCAGTTCTTGTATCCACCAATATTTGATCACCTATATTAATAAAGAGTGGAACATTAACAACAGCGCCTGTGTCAAGAGTTGCAGGTTTGGATCCACCTGTGTCAAAATTTTATTTCTAAAAGTGATTAGGCCAAAGAAACCAGTATGTCGCAACTTGCAACAGAAATCAAAGTCAAAGAATCAAAAAAAGCAGCAAAGATAAGGGCTGTCACATGAGAGATGCATGAGTTGTAATTTGTGAACATAATACAGCATTGTCTTTTCTTGCTTTCTGTTTTAAGGAGATTCATAAGAGGAAATGCAGTGGAGTGATATTCAGGAATGCATAAATAAAACAGTTTATATTCAGTTTTATAGCATATTGCCCTTCAAGTACACATATCTACATTACTATCGATTGAAGACACAGCATTAGAACAAGCTCACCTTTGCATTTCACTATGTTATGGATCATAGTTTTACAATTTAGATTAATAAAATAATGGATTACGATTTAAGACCTTAAAGAGAAGCCATATTACATTACCTGAAGCTGTGTCACCTTTGAGGCCAGGATCAACATCAACCACAGCTAGCTGAACTGTGATGGGGAGCTCAAAATCAATAACCTACAAGAAAGTGCAGATGGGTAAGCATCATCAATAGCAATAGCAGTAACAAGCAATTACTAATATGGTAATAATGCTAATCTTTGCTACTAATTACTGGATGCCATAACCTGCACATATACAAGCATATGAAACTCATAAGTTATCGTTAAGTATACATAAAATGCTGATGGCTACAAGAACACTGCTTAGTATCTAACAGAGGGAACTATCTCAGTCTCCATAAGTGCAAAAGAGCACCTGTGTGAACACAGATTTTAAACTAAAGCATACATCTTTATATATCAAAACTTCAAATTCTAAAAATGAACAGGAGATATATGAATTCAAAGAAAGTAGAAAGTACCTTTCCATTCCAAAAGAGCAAATTGCAGTCCATTCCCTCTTTCAACCATTTCATCTTGTCCCCAACATCTGCCTCATTTAGACGGGTTTCTTCAAATGTGTTCTGTGAGAAGTTAAAACATCATTACAAGACTGATATGGAAAAAAATAATAATAAGAGAAGCATTTCAATAAATTGCTCAAGAGAAAAGAAAAAATGGGCATAGTTGTTGAATCTTCCAAGTATTAGGAGCATGAACTCAATCCATTCCATGTATGAAAAAGAGGATAGTTAACTACTGATTACGCAGAAGATTACTAGTTAATATATGCACTATATGGCATTTGATCAAATTTTCAGTAGATGGATAACAAATGTATATAACTAAGGAAGTCATATATCTACGGTACCTAATGACTTGTATTATATGAACATACTTAAAATTACCAGGTCCATGAAGACATACTGGGAACCATCTTTGTAGGTAAACTGCTTGGTTTCCTTGAAAACATCTGCCTCATCAATCTGGAAAAACAAGTGTATATATGAAAGCATTGAAACAAAGAAAACCTCTATTGGAATATTCCTGTAATACAAGAACGCTTTGTATTTGAACAGAAATAAAAGAGCAATGCCAGCAAAAGATATCATGCTCCCAAACACAGGGACCCTACCTAGTCCAACATATTCCTAATCTTATTCTCAATAGAAAGAAACATCCCGCCATATATTAACCACAAAAAAGTGTAGGCCGAAGTTACAATGTATCAGCGCGGAGAGCCAAATGATACATCAATTTAGTGTTAAATAGAGATTACCGTACTTCCAGCTCGAAAAGTCTTCTCAACAGTGTTTCCTGTTATATAATTACGCATTTTGGTCCTCACAAAAGCAGCACCCTTTCCAGGTTTGACATGAAGAAACTCTACAAAGGGCCAATCCATCAGCCAAAATTTCATATCAGAAAAGACTTTAAATACAACAATCAACCAAAATAACCATCCACATTTCATACGTAGTAAACAAATCATTAACAAAGCAAATGCATTAGCCAACCAAAACAAAATAGCAAATAATAATTGCAGAATTAAATAGAAAACGCACCTAAAACTCGCCAAGGAGCTCCGTCAACTTCAAGGTTTGTACCCACTTTGATATCGTTACTAGATAAAGCGTAAATCCCTACAACCAAATTGAAATACTTTACAAAAAAAAATGGTTTTTTGAAATGCTTAAATTAGACAGAGGATGAAGCGGGAAAGCAGTAAAAGTACTGAGAATTCTGGGACGACAGCGGGTTCTTGGAGAAAAACGCATTGGAAGCAGCAGCGGCTTTGAAGAAAATTTAAGTGAAGAAGAAGGGTGGATTATGGAAGTAGCTGATGAGACATTGAAGGCTGCAGTTGCCGCCATGGGCGTTTGAGAGAAGCGAGAAAAAGCAACAAATGTGTCTGAAAATGCTTCGTTTTCGGTAAAAATTTCCTTTTTCCTCAAGAATTTTAGATGGTCATGACAATGTACAGCAGTCTCTGCTTGCTTACATAAGGGGGGGAAGGAAAGCCTGAAAGGATTGGGCTTTTCCTGGTAAATGTTTGGGCTACAAAACAACCTCTTTAATCTCGCTGCCCAACCAAAATTACTTGGTCCTTTTCCTTTAAAATGTTAAAACAAGGACAAACCGTGTTTTTTGTTCGCTTAGAAATATAAACAGTATAATAATAATAAAACGCAGCCAGAGCCCAGAATGGCATAGACATTTGGCAAACCAAACACGTTATAAATAAAACGTACTAGTAGTATATACAGTATTTATTTCGAAGGTCAAGAGATTAAAGTGAAATTTGTCATTATATCATTTATTTTAATATTGACTTTGTTATTATACTTTAGTTAAAGTCCAACCTTGTTACTGAACTTTTATTTTGGATGACTTTTAGACAAAAATTAATAAAAAATTATCATAGAACATTACTTCTATACGACTTAAATAAATTCTGAAATAGTAAAATTATCTTGTGAATTATTATACAAGATAAAAATGTAAACATAATAATTATAAAAAAAATTAATGTTTGATGCACTGACACTATTAATTCAGTAAATACTAACACCTCATTAATGAAATAAAACTAAAAATTAAATATTGTTATGTAATAAATCTAAAAAAGTAAATAAAGATAATTGAAAAAAATAATTAAAGAGAAGAAAGAAAGTATTGAGGGGGAAAAAAGAGATCTTATTGAAGTTTGTATTTACAAATGAACTGAGGGGGTCTATTTATAGGCAAATAACCCCCTTATCTTGATAGAATTTATAAGATGAAGATAACACTTAGGGATTAGATAGATTAAATCCTAATCTAATCTAATTTACATCTAATCTAGATATAGATAGAATAAATGGATATTCACAAAATATTCATAACACTTCTTCTTGAATATCCATTGTATTAAGAATATGTCTCGTTAAAACCTTACAAGGAAAAACCTCATGGGAAAAAAAATCCAAGTGAAGGAAAAAGAGTATATAATTCTTTTCAAGAATACGCTTTTGAAATACTGCCTCATTAAAAACCTTATCAAGAAAAATCCAGTGGGAAAAACCTTGATGAAGGAAAAGAGTACAGTGCGTATTTTACTCTTCCTGACAACTGCATTATTTAAGATCTTTGAAACAGCGCATCCCAATCTTTTGTACTAACTTTTCGAATGTTGCAGTAGGAAGAGCTTTAGTAAACAAATCTGCTAGATTGTCACTTGATCGAATTTGTTGAACAGTAATATCATCCTTTTCTTGAAGATCACGAGTGAAGAAGAATTTTGACAAAATATATTTTGTTCGATCGCCTTTAATGTATCATTCCTTTAACTGTGCTATGTAAGCAGTATTATCTTCATATAATATTATTGAAATTTCTTTTTTGGTTGATAAACCACACGTTTCTCAAATATGTTAAGTTACAGATCTTCGCCAGACACATTCACGGCTTGCCTTATTAATTGCTAAGATTTCTACATGGTTAAAAGAAGTAGCAACTATAGTTTGTTTTACAAAACGCCATGAAATAACCGTACCTCCATATATGAATAAGTAACATGTCTGGGATCGAGCTTTATATGCATATGATAAATATCCTGCATCTGCATAACCAATTAAATCTGATTTTGATATATTTGAATAATATAAGCCCATATCCATTGTTCTTTGAAGATATCGAAGTATATGTTTAATTCCATTCCAATGTCTTCGAGTTGGAGAAGAACTATATCTTGCTAATAAATTCACAACAAATGATATATCAAGTCGTGTATTGCTAGCAAGATATATTAATGCTCCAATTGCACTAAGATATGGTACTTCAGGACCAAGAAGTTCTTCATTATCTTCACGAGATCGAAAAGGGTCTTTTTTTACATCTAATGATCTTACAACCATTAATGAACTCAATGGATGTGCTTTGTCCATATAAAATCATTTAGCACTTTCGTTATATAATTATATTGATAGACAAGAATTCCATTTGTCAAGTGTTCAATCTGAAAACCTAAACAAAACTTTATTTTTTCAAAGTCTTTCATCTCAAATTCTTTCTTTAAATAATCTACGATTTTTGATAACTCTTCAAAAGTTTCAGTAATGTTCAAGTCATCAACATAGATAGCAATTATAATACATTCATATCTAAATCCTTTTATAACATACATGGGCATATAGGATTATTTTTATAGCCTTCTTTCAACAAATATATACGAAGTTGATTATACCACATGTGTCTTGATTGTTTCAATTCATATAAAAATTTATTTAATTTGATCGAATAAATTTATCGAGAATTCAAATTTTTTAATAATTAATTAAATAAAAAATAAAATATTTTTCACTTTTCTCATGAACCTTCACTAACACTGCCAGATCACTAATATACTCATAGAGAGGCTACCGTAAAGATCTCAACTCCTACCTTACATCACACGTGGTTGGCAAGATTATGAGATATATGCGTTCGTGATCATCACAAGGCCATTAGATCACATATGCAAAAACAAACACATTTTCGTGGCGATCACGAAGGCCCCTAAAGTTATATATCTCATATGAATAAACATTACCATCATTAGGGTCTTAACACCATCACAAAGAAGCTCTCTATCTTTTAATATATTTCATCCAACTATCATTTTCTTTAGTTATTACTCTTTAAGTATTTCTATTTGCCTACTCCAGTACTATCTCTTATCCTCTTTTTAGGGAGCGACACATGCTCCAAGCCTGCGTCAAGGGGTTCAACCATGAATAAGTTATGGTTTGGTTGGTCAAGAAAGGGTGGGCTACGCGCTGGTTGATCACTTCCATGCACCTCTCAACTTGCTTGGAAACTTTGAGTTGTTGCTAAGAGATCAAACCAGGAGATGGAAGATTAAATTCGCTTAACTAGATTTCCTAACCTCACATCATTAAAAATCTTGTTGCAAAATCATATGCAATGCATTTTAATATCAATGGAACAAACGCCAACCATAATATAGGAAATGCCTGAGGGGAAAAGTGACACTAGCATCTTGGACAAAACTTTTGACCCCTCGTTTGCTTGAGTTTAGCCCTTTGCCCAACCAAGTGTCACCTTTGACATCTCTAGCAAGAATATTCTTGCTGAGAACAGTACTTCAGACCAAGGAATAATGAGTTTACCTCCACCAATGACTGGGTAAAGGCATTTGATTCGGACAGTCGACTCCATGATAAACTGTTATATGTAGGGTCCCTTTACAGTGCAAAACAAGAAAGAAAGGACATAGCCAAACTTTGCTAAAATCTTCGCAAGCTTGTGTTCGAAGCTTCTTCACTGTTATTTTGTCCATTTTATTGTGCGGGGTAGGCATTTAATTACAGTAAACGTAGCCTTTACTTTCTTCTTTCTTCTCTCCCAAATCTCTCCATCATTGTATTTCCCATCATTCTACAAGCATTGTATTTTTTCACCAACAATAAATACCTCATTTATTTAGTTTTGCCATCCGAGAGCGAGGGATAACAGAGATGGTCTTGCTTTTCCCATTTTTGCTGCCTTACTCCATCGTTAGTTGCCCACAGACCTTGCGTTTGGCCCATTTTTGGTTGGGCTCAACTTTCCTTGGTCTTGTTTCACCAATTCGGGCTAAACGTCAAGGTGGAAATAAAGGAGGTGTAGACATGAAATGTCTACAAAGCACCATATCATCCACTCCAATCCACCTCACCTCCACGTCGCCCTTCACCAAAATCCTCCCTAATAAGCTTTTTTTTATTTCTAAAATTTCCAAAATTTTTTAAAAAATATATTTTTTAAATTAACTATTTTATTTTTTCCACGTGTCATTCTCAGAATAACCACATGTATAATTTTTGTGTACAACGTGAGATGTCATGTCATAAAAAATGACAACTTTACATTGTTGTTTTCGACGAGGAACAGAAGGTAATTTTAAAAACTAAAAAGTAGAGATACTTGTATTTATGAGTTAAGATGGTAAAAAATTTAATAGCTTCACATTATAGATGAATTAAATCATATACGTATATATAAAAAAATGATTTCATTGATTTTGAGTATTAACGAGCGATATTAATCTAATAGATATATTTATAAATTTCATTGAAAAACCTAAGTTGAAGTTTATGATTTAAAAAAGGAAAAGAATTTGCAACGATGAGATACATTAGGACATTGATATATCTAGTATAATAGATCCTACCACAGATACGGTCAGACTTAATTTGATGAAATTGTTTGAATAGAGGATCTTACTATTTCTGCATGCGGATTAGATGTTCCCCTTTTTTTTTAAAAAAAAAGTTTGCCATCATTAACAAATTGATTAATTATTAAATGATAACAATAGGACAGAAATAATGCGCCTTCCTATACGAAGTTCCTGTTGGAATTTTGAAGGTTCCAAATTGGTACCAAGATATGTAGGCCATCATCATCCTCCCACTAAAAATCAAATGGATTTTTCTCAAAGGATAAAATCTGCTAAGGGAAGAATCTTCTCCGGATAATATATATTTTTATGTGTAAGTATGCACATGTATAAATTAATAATTACTATTTTTTATTTTTTTTTGTATAAATAAATTTTAACTAATCATTCGATTAACAATGCATTCATACTCTTCATGCATATGTAATTTCAACTTATAATTTGATTTATCTTTTATAGTATATAGTTAATGCTCGAAAGTTTTTATGATTTCAAATAAATAGTTAGATATTTGTAATTAACATAAATTTTGATACGCGTGATTTATATAAGTAAAAAATAAATTTTAATAATTGAATTATCAAAATATAAATCATATAAAAAGACATAAAATCTGTAATTTTTACAAATAATAATAATAGAGCTCTTGGCTGAGTTTAGTCTCTAAAGTCAATGTTAGTGTAAGCCCTGCAAGCCAATCGATTTGTGCTTGTAAAACACTATATTAATTAGTCATATTTCATATTAAATACATTATGGATATTTTATATATAATGTATGAGGTATTTTTTTATCCATAGTTTATTTATAAAGAGTTATGAGAGACTTATATAGATAAAGTCCTTGGAACATAATGGCCTTGCAAAAAAATTATAAATGTTATAATTATGAGATTCTTATACATCAAAGCTTTGTTCCCAAATATGTTCCTAGTCATCGTATTGTCAAGAATAAGGACATTGACAATGCTCAAAGGCTAGTACATGCTAAGCCTCCTTACTTTGGAAGTAAGCAATTGATCTTATAGGTTGAAGTATGTGAGATACTTGGGAATAGTATGTGGGTGCTTGTTAAGGAGCAAGTTCACTGAACATGACCCGCTATGAGAGTTCCATTTGGTATTTCACTCAAGTGTCTATGGAAATACTCTTATGTGTCAGCACTGTAAGTAATCCTTAGACTTGTGATACCAGATCATCTTGTATGTGAATTGTCATGCTTTAATTTCACCTCTACGGGTCTGGAGATGATTAGATGCTTAAACATGGTGCTTTTGGGCATGGCATGAAATATGCGAAGATGAATGAGTAGTCTAGAGAGGATTCATCACCCCAAGTGATTTGAAGGGGACATATCTCATTTGCTTCTGTCTTATATTGATTAAAAATCCTTGGCCAAGGCAATCTTGATAATTCAATATAGAAGCTGCAGGACTAATATGGCTAAGTTAGAAAATAGACACTGAGCCATGCTTTCTACTTATCTGGGATATATGATGAAATGATCGAATTACATTGAGATACTGTACACTGAAAGGTTAGTCAAATCATATTGACTCTTTTAACATTTGGGTGGTCATGATGTATTGTTAGATGCCGCTCATGATCTATAAATATAAATATAAATTCTTAATTGAATTTAATTTATATTTATTGCCAACATGTTAGGAACTTAATGGGTCACACACATAAAGTGAATTGTTGAAATTAATTTGAGTTCAATTGGATGTGATCTAATTAATTTTATAGAGGCTTAATTAAATTATGTATTGGGCTAAATCAAATATGATTTGATGGAGTATTAAATAAAAGCCCAATTAGCCCAAGACATTTTATAATCATTGTTGGATATAAAGTAGGTTAATTCACTCTATAAAAGAATCCCTTAGCCTCCTCTTGTAAAAAGAAGAGTTCTATTTTATTTTCTCATGTGTTGAGATTTGATCATAGCCAAAAAGAGAGAAACACAAGGGAGCTCAAAATTGAGAGTTTACTAGCACAACCTTCGGCTTAGGGATTCACACACTTTTAGTGAAGAGATTTCGGCAAATCACTGTGTGGATCATCATTAGAGGCAGGACAATTGTGCTGCTGTGGTTTGATAAGTCCTAGTTAATGTACAAAATTAAAACGAAAAGCCAAAAAGGACTCCACCAAAGAAAGTAGACTTTCAGGTATGTCAAAATTTCTTTTATATTTTTCTAGATTAATTTCAATTAAAGTGATCCATGGCTTGGAAATTAAAATTTTAATAGTATTCTGCTGCGTATGAGTTGTCTTAGCATGATTTAAATTCCCAACAGTCAAGTGAGGCCAACTCAACTAGTAATTTGACAAAAAATATCAAATCATAAAAAGAAAAAAAATATTAGTATGACTAATTCCTTTTCTTGTTCATTTTTCTAATATTTATCTAAATAATTAAATTCGGTAGTTATTTGATTGAATAGAGAATGCATAGAACCATTAATAGTAAATTATTACGTAGAGATAAATGTTGGTCTTTTTTCAAAATAAAAAATTATGGTTTTTATATGAAAAATTATAAATGAAACATTATATTTTTTCATATCAAAAGTTATGATTATTGAAAAATCACATTAATTGAAAGATTATGCCATATAGTATAACTATTAGATTGTAGGTGATTTTTTATGTGAAAAGTTATATTTTTTGGTAAAGTAATATATCAGAAAAACACTTTTAAATCTAAAAGTTATGAGATAATTGAAAAATACTATTACTCAAAAGTTTATATATGAAAAGTTATATTTTCATATTATAGCTCAGAAATTATATCTTATAGTATGAATAATTATCCTTTCATAAGATAATTAATTGAACAATACTTTTATCTAAAATTTGTATCTTGCAATATATATAGATATTGTCTCTAAAACACAGAGGTGCCTTGAAGACTCTTGCAAGTTTAAGACTTGCTATTAACTATTTTGACACATAAAAAATAAACAAGATAAAAGTAGAAAGTAAAGAGCATGAGAAGTATTATGTTCAGAATAAAAATCTGGAAAATGAATATAAACACTATGAGTTCCCATAATCTACTAAAGTAGTTCAAATTCTTTATAATCTATTTGTTACATAAAGGAGGCATTAAGACCAAATAACTCCTGGGTGTGTCTAGCTCTCCACCTTTGTAAAGTGCAAATTGAAATTAAATGTTAATTTCATTGTATCTTAAGGCAATTTATATAATTTCTTTTTACATACCAAATGATGAAGACAAAATAAATTTTAAAGGTAACACTTAATAAAAACACGTCTTAAAGCCAATTTTACTAATTCACTTTGAATTACAAGTAAATCCCATTTATATCAACATCAAATAATTTTCTTATGTTCTAAATATAACCAAAAGTTTCTTAATCC
This sequence comes from Theobroma grandiflorum, assembly GCA_036013995.1. Classification (NCBI taxonomy): domain Eukaryota; kingdom Viridiplantae; phylum Streptophyta; class Magnoliopsida; order Malvales; family Malvaceae; genus Theobroma; species Theobroma grandiflorum. The sequence continues at coordinate 11,042,252 of CP142132.1, read as the reverse complement.
ACATAATTCAATTTTGAAAGTGAAATTCTTTGTCTTGTAATTGTTTGCTGAAATTGACGGATGGCTTGACTACTATGATTTCATTAATGCGGTAACGCAAGCAATGTTTTTCTAATAAGATTATATTTATAAATCAAAATTATGTCACAATCAAATACTATTTAATAACTATGATATTATTATTACATTTAACATGAAAAATCAATTAATAAATTAAACAGAATACAACAAATTAATAACTAACATTAGGAAAAGAAATAGAAAAATAAGTTGCCACGGTAGAGGCGAATCAAGGCATGATGCAGACAATTCCGTCACTCGCTTGAACAAGCTTTTTCTTAATTGAAGACAAGTTAAAAGAATGAAGGAAACTAGTATTATATGTTTCAATTTGGAATATAATAGTGACCTAAAGCTATGCGTGTTATTCTCTTCGTATTTTTAGGTTTTTAATATCAATTGTGATGGACAAGGTAAAACATTCATTTATTGACTTACTATATATATATATATATATATGTAATATTAATAAGATAGAACATACTAACAACTAAGCTGAAAATAAAAACAAAACCGACATAAGGGAATTATTTGGCTAAAACTTCCTTATTCAATTATTTGGATTGGAACCTAATTAATTCAGCGCTCATATGGGATGATCCCACTCGGTCTAAATTATTTAATTTAAGATATATTTAAAAAAGAATTAATATCAATTACTGTAAAATAATGTGAAATTGATTTCCTTGAAAATTGACCTTCTCCTCGAACATTAAAGTAGAGAACTTAACCACAAAATGGAAAAACAGACATACGTGAGATTAGACAGAAGATAAGTTTCATCATTCTTCATTTGGATCTAAACACAAAAGGTGGGTATGGATGTGACTGTTTTGGCTAAAAGTAAAATTTGAATTTAATAAAATTTATAAATTTTACAAAAATTTACTGACTATATTTTATGGATATTTAATAATATATAATATTAATTTATTACTAATGAAAATTTTCATTTTCAACAAAAAATATCACTACTTTAGCATTTTTGTTAGAATTAAATTGAAAAAAAAGGTATTTTTGATGAAATTTGAATTTAAAATAAAAGTCGAAAAAAATCATTTTTTTATAATGAAAAATGAAAGACTAATGAATATTCAACTAAAAGTTTAAAAAAATCTTTTACATCTGTATGTTATTAATCATTTTAAAATTATTTATTTATATGATCAATTTTTAATTGTTTATGTTATATAATAGTGCATTTAAACTATAGAACACGTCTAAAAAAAAAAAAACGAAAATGTCTACCCCATAACACAAAAAAGGTGTTACACATCCTTAATCTATGCAACAAAAGTGGGCTAAACAACAAAACTAAGTCAGTCAAACACGCACAACAACAACGAATAAGAAAGAGGAGGAGGTGAAAAAATGGTGCACCCACAATTGCATGGTTGACGCTTTGGAATCATATTAAGTCTAGACAGCTTGGAAATCCACTCTTTTAGAACCTTTGCCCATCACACATCCGTGATTCCGTATATAGACGAGGACTAGAGCAACTGAATATTATTTGTGGAAAAATTACCTTCTTCTTTGTTCTTCATATCCCTCTCCCATATGCTCCCATCAATAGAAGAAGGAGAAACAAGGGGAAAAGTGGTGGTGGTGGATAATGACTTGTTAATCATTTAATAAGCTTGAACTTTGTAAATGCTTAATTTGTTTGGCTAATTGATAAATGGGTTTTTATTAATTATAAAATTAGTGAAAAAATGTATTAAATATTTAAAAGTTATTTTGTAAATAATACCTTAATCAATACTCATCACAAACACTTATAATCATTTTTCTAAACTAATTATTATCAAATATCAAACAGTAAAATACCTTTACTTTTTAAGTTTTGATAAAAAATTCACAAAAGTATATCCATTTTCAAAATAGACATCCTATCCTAAGAATATAAATTTCGTTAATAAAAATTATGAAAAAATTAAAATATTTTTATATTAATTTAAAAAATTATTATATTCTTAAAAAATAAAAAAATAAAAAATTAAGAGCATCGATAGGTGCTTCTTAACTCACTAAGGAAGGGGAGCATCGGATCGGTGCACCTGGTGCTCCCTAGATGGGGAGCTCGATGCTCCTTTAAGAGCCTGATCAAGGCTTCTCAGCACAGCTAGAGTGCTCCTCAAATGGGGAGTTTTCTTTTTTTTTAATAAATAAAAAATAATAAAAATTATATAATAATAATTATAAAAATTAATTAAGACATGTTAGTAAGTTGACGGAAATACCAATGATTGATTAACGGTTAAGTTTACGTGTTTAATGAAAAATATTTTTTTAAAATAGAATATTTATTTTAAAAATTAATAAATTTTTACATAATTTTGATTAAAATTTAAAAAATAAAAATATTTTATCTGATATATAAATAACGTTTGTTTTATCCAGAAATATAGATATTGAGTATAATTTATTAAAGAATGGTTTAACAAAACGCGCACTATTTTTAAGAAAAAAAAATGAGAAGAAAATCGTGGCCGTCATTACGTATCAATTATCATCGTTATACATTAGCTCCACATTCCTTTAGCTCCTGGTTAAAGTTTAACCCTTGTTTGGCTAAGAGCCGAAACTGGTTTCTTGTTCATTTCCCACTCTACGCTCACCTAGACGCGTGCAGACACTCATCGAGCGCGACCGTTTGAAATTTATTTAGCGCGTGGGGTGGCGTTTCTCTTTCAGCGCGGTAGGTACCGGGCATCCAGGTCACCAAACATCATCACATCAATAAAATGACGTCATTAATAAACGTGAAAAAGAAAAATCAACGGTATAATGATCGTTGACAGTTGACACATGTGCACGCAGAATTCCGTTGGACGGCGTGGACCGTCGAAAGACCAATTTCTCCAAAGAAAAACAATAACAACCTCGTGGTTTACTCGTAATGAAAGGGGACAGGAGGGGTTAGTTTAGGCAATTCGAGTCTGATACTTATTGCATGCGTAATATGCGTTAGGATAGAAAAGCGCCTAGTGGCGCACTTTACGGTGGTGTCCACACGCCGTATTTCTATACTCTTTTTTAAGTAAAACTTGTAGTATTAATAAATACTCAAAAGTTTTTTTCACGCGCTGGTTTTGTTAATGAAAACATTACTCGCGGCGTTTTATCCTATCAAACCGATTTAACGGGCCCCCGCCCTCTGATCTAACGCTTTCAGTCGGCGATTATCTTAACAACATGCACAGAGGTCGTGGAGAAAACTATTTTCTCTATAACTTGCTTCTTCGATGTGAATATATCGTTCCTATTGTGGAAAATATTTTGGTTTGCTTTTTCTTATATACAAAAAATGCAATTGAAAATTAAATAGTCACCTTTTTTTTTTGTTACGGATTATTAATTTTGTAGATAAATAAAGTTTCTGTAACTTACCAACTTATGATCAATTTTTACATTTACTGCAATTGCTTACTTCAAGTATAATGATTTTTATTTTTTTTTACTAAATGCGGAATTAATTAAAAAAGAATAACTTAAGGGCAGATGTTAACCAAAGTCGTTAAGTTATAGCAGTGAGAAGTAATAATTTTTAAGGTGTTATGATACACTAATTTTTAAAGGAGTTCTAAACTAAGATTAGGGTCTTGTAATGGAGTGAAAACGGTTCTAAAATTGTTTACATAATTGTAAAATCTCGAATTTTGAAAAATTTTTTGGAGGGTTAATGTTGATCTTAATAATTTAAAAAATTAAAAAATTCATCTACTTCAATCCATGTACATTAAATTTAAACTAGATTTTAGTATCTTCATATCTTATGATTTATATAACCATCAAATTCAAATTCATTCTCCTTAATTAATATTCCAAAGAATAAGATAAATTAATTTTAAAATTGAAAATATAATGTATATGAACTTTGTATTAGAGCGTAAATTGAACTACATCGATTGAATGAACAAACACTCAAATTGGTATAATGTGGATTTTTTTTACTTAATAAAATTATATTGGAAAACATAATTCATTCACATAAAAAAGTTTACAAGGTGGTAAAGTTTAATTACAAACATTAGTAAATTTTACACCATAATTAATAAATCTCAAATATATATAAATAGGGCGAATTAAAATTTAAAAGAATGAAAAAAGGAATAATAGTGTCGTAAAAAATTTAATTTTTTTTAGAAATGCAACAAATATAATATCAAAGTAGTTTTGCAAATTCTTCAAATTTAAGTTTTAATAATATATATACATATATTGGGAAAAAAAAAAAAGAAAAGAAAAAGAAGGTAAGTGGGGGGAGTTCGCCGAGTCTTGAAGTATCATCGTGCATGCATTTTTATTTTGGCAAAGTACCAAACTCTTCTCTCTCTCTCTCCTCTCTTTGTTTTCTTTTCTTTTCATTCTCTCTCTCTCTTCCTCTGTTTGCTTTGCATGCACATGAGTTGTTTGCTTCCTCGCCAACGCCGATTCAACTCTTTCCTCGTCGGAACTACACGTTTCCTCCGTCTCTGTGTCTCGATTCTCTCCGCAAATTTCTTTTCTAACCTCGTCAGCTCCGAGTCTTAGCCGCAAATAGAACAAAATAGTTTAAAAAGAAAAGGGAAAGAAATTAAAATCAACATGCTTTCTTTTTTCAACGATATTCAACGCCGGTGAAGTAGCAGCTCTCTTTCTTGTCTTCAAAAGGTTGTCTTCTTTGGTGTACTTCTGTTTCCTTTTTGAAATTGATTCTCTTTGTTTGACTAATTTTGAATCGGTTCTGTTTTGCTTGTTGCGTGCTGGGCGATTTTCTTGAGAGAAATATGCTTTTTTTGGGGATTTTAACTGTTTTCGATTTGTTTTGTTTGTACTTAAAAAAATTTGTAGGAATTAAGATTGGAGAATGGCGTCAAAAAGTTGCATGAATGGACTATGCGGAGCGTCCACGTCGATTGAGTGGAGAAAAGGCTGGACTCTGCGATCTGGAGATTTTGCTAATCTCTGCGATAAGTGCGGGTAATTATAAAATTATAATCACTCAGTCCTTTTCTTTAAGCTCAGTGAAAAAACTAAGGTCTTATATCCTATTTAATAACTGCTCAACCTGTAAGCTTAAGTTGATGAGTCTAAGACAGAACAATTGAATTTTTATTTTATTTACTTTTTGATTTGTGAATGTTGAAAATGTTTTGTACTGATTGGGGAGTTATGTAATAAATTGTTCTATAGTGAATTGGAATATAATTTCTTGAATTGATTCTTCTTTTATGGAAGATGAAGATTGATGGAACAGTTATTGAAACTATTGAATTTTTGCATAGCTAAAAGTTTGATTACGCTTTGAATCATAGAAAGTAGCTAAATACAGGGGAAGAATCCAATCTAGGCAGAGTTTTTGTCAAGCTAATCCCTTAAATGAGCTCCATTGTTAAAAACAATGCATTTATGAATTTTTATTTGGTGCAGGTCTGCATATGAACAATCGGTATTCTGTGACGTGTTCCACTCAAAGGATTCTGGTTGGAGAGAGTGCACTTCATGTGGCAAGGTGCATGAGCCCCAGGCATTTAGTTTCTTGCCTTCTTCTTGTCAATATTCTCATCAGTTCCCATCTTAATACTATGGTGCATAATTTCAATGCTTTTGGTGTTGGCAGCGTCTCCATTGTGGATGTATAGCTTCCAGGTGCTTGCTTGAGCTTCTTGATAGTGGGGGTGTCAACTGTATAAGCTGCACTAAAAAGTCAGGATTTAACCCTGTAAGATCATCTTATTCAGTCTTTACCATTTTCAAAAGAAGTTCAAATGATAATCTTGCCCAAATTATGATCTTATCTTTTGTAGTCTCATGCCAAATTCATGATAAATTGTGATTTTTTGGCTATAGTTAAATTACACATAGGCACTGAATGATGCTGTAAGGTCCATGATGAATTTGCACACCCTAGGGTCGGGGTGTGATGATGCCTCTGAAATAATCTCATTTTTGCCCCTTCTCTGTTTGATTTAGTTGTTGCCCCAACCCAGTAATGCAACCTTCTTAAATTTACAACATTTTAAAGGTTTTTGTTTCAAATAAAGTGGCTCTGCATATTTCAAATTGCTATATTATTTTTCTTGTCAAATACCCAAAAAAGGACTATGTATTCTTTTCGTAGCACATTAAACTAAAATAAAATTTAAATTTTACAAATACTTCTCATGTTAGAGGAAAAAGGTAAAGTGTTATATTTATGACTATGCAGCAATAACAGTCAATATAAACTTTAAATTTTAAATATTTGTCAAGTATTTCCAAATTCAGTTCTCTTTTGCATGTTGCTGTTTGTGTATATAACTTGTTGATCTATTTTGAATTCAATTTTTTTATATGGATATTGAATTAAGTTAAGCTACAACCCTTGATCCAAATTGCCACCGAATATGGACATAAGTGTAATGTTTCCACACTGATACAGGTTATTTATGTACACACTTTTTCTATAATATGATGTGCAACAGTTTCCGTGCTTAATTGTTCTTAACTTTTAGAAAGAAGGAGAGATGGTGGTAAAATTATATGACCATTGCTTTTCAAAAAAAAAAAAATTATATGACCGTTAAGTATCAGAGTTTTCTTGACAAACAAATGCAGCACTCTCATAGTTGCATAAGTTCATTATCTAGGTAAAGCTAAATCAGTAGAAAAATCTAGGCAAGTATCAGGCATTGAAGGATGTATGCTTTATGTCTTCAAGTGTCCAACATGCTACTTTTTATTGTTAAATAAAAGAAGTGCTCTACCAATCATAATTGGGTTTCATTCATATATGCCCTCCATCAACTTCTCTTTAAATAATTGTGTGACTTGGTTGAAGTTTTTAAGGCAAATTCTGCGAAGCTGCAATTATAAACAATTAATAATACCAAATTGAAATTGAGATTGACAGAACTTGTTAAATAGATCATGTATATAGAAAATTCAAAAAAATTTAACAAGTTATAATATTTTAAAAAAATGGGTGATAAAATTATGACAAACATTGAACAATACTATTTACACTAAAAATTATGACAAACATTGCACCATTCAACAGCCATTGATTAAATTTTTTTGCAAGATATTATTTTCAATTTGCTTTTTACGTAATGAGTTACTTATTTAGTTATCAGTCCATAGGTTTTGATTTTCAATTTAGTTTTTATTGAAGAGTTCTTTTGATGAGAAACTTCATGGATATCACCTTAGAGATTTCACTAAGTCTTGCCCATTACATTAGAGGCTATAATTGACATTCTCATTGAGAAACCTTGACATTTAATGATTCCATATCTAACTAGCCTTTGTGCGGTTTGTACCATGGCCTGTGATCTGTTTACTTCTGTTGTGAGGGTAACTGAGGGATCATTTTTTTTAGAATGACAGATATAAAAATGAAGATGAATGGTATTGGCTGAGATATTGGCTATTTCAGGTTAATCTTTGTTATGTTAGTTTCCTGATTTGGTCTATTCCTGTTTGTCATACCATTGGTACTTTCTTGCACATATTAGATTACTACTAGCTGATGCTTGAACTTTTAGGCCTTTACATGTACAAGCTCAGATATTTATGACCCTTTTTTAAAACATATTCATACAGATGATTGAAGATGAAAAACCTAATGGTTTTACTATAGTGAAGGGTGATGTTGGTCAATTGCACTCAACCTCTGCAGACAACCAATTGAGTGGTGTGAGCATTGAAAACCTAAAGCTTATGCAGTTGACCAGCAATGCAGAAAGTATAGGGCTGAGACAATTGCTTCAGCTTCACAATGATGACGCAAGTGGGTCTTTGGGGCAAATGAAACAGGAGGAAGTTTTGCCTCCTGCAAGAGAAATTGGGAGCACATGCATGTCAAATATTAATCAAGTGTCTAATGGATCAGTTCAATCTGTGAAACCTAACATTTGTAAAGCAAATATCTATGACTCACTGCCACAAACAAACTTGAGTATTTCTTTGGGTGGTCCATTAGGGAACCAAAATGTCTTTCCTGGTTCAGTTGTAGATGAAAAGGGTAAGATGTCTTCAGTCTTGCAACAGGCATCCAAATCTCGCCATCTTCTTCCCAAGCCTCCAAAGTCGGTCCTTGTGACAGGTTTGGAGGTGAATGCAGGCATGGTACCTCCAATACGTGTTGCTAGGCCCCCTGCAGAGGGACGCGGACGGAATCAGTTGCTTCCTCGTTATTGGCCCAGGATTACAGACCAAGAATTACAGCAAATTTCTGGAGAGTATCCACCATTTTGTCATTATTGGTTTAATTTATTGTTCTGTTCAGAACCATGCATTAACTGCTAGACTATAAAAGTTTTCATGTCTATCTATTGACTTAGGCAGTAAAATCCTTAACCATGTAATTTTCAAGTTCAAATTCCACCATTGTTCCACTTTTTGAGAAGGTTTTGAGTGCAAGTGATGCTGGACGAATTGGTCGTTTGGTTCTGCCAAAAGCATGTGCCGAAGTTAGTTCCTCTTCTATACATCATACCCATGCAACTGATATTTGTTTATTCTATCTGTTGAGAAGCCTTGTTGCGTATCAGTTAAAAAAGAATGAATTCGCAGGCTTATTTTCCCCCCATATCTCAACCGGAGGGCCTCCCTCTAAAAATTCAAGATGTAAAGGGAAAAGAATGGATGTTTCAGTTCAGATTCTGGCCTAATAACAACAGCAGAATGTATGTTTTGGAGGGTGTCACTCCTTGCATACAGTCTATGCAGTTGCAAGCTGGAGATACTGGTACTGTCCTGAACCTGGTTATGGAACCATGCAATTTTTTGTTGTTTGTAAACCCTAAAAAACTATAACTCTCATTGAGTAAAACCATTTAGTGAGCAACAGTAATTTTTTTCAGTTACATTTAGCCGTATGGATCCAGAAGGGAAGCTTGTTATGGGGTTTCGTAAAGCAACAAACACTGCTGCAGCGCAGGTAAAGTAACAGTCGCTTTTCTTGTTAGCAAACTTGATCATATAATATTGATATATAAATTATCAAATAAACAGGAAACTCTACCGTCTGCCATTCCTAATGGCAGTCTTTCAAGTGAAAGTTTCTTTTCGGGTGTTTTTGAGAACCTTCCTATAATTAGTGGTTACTCTGGCCTTCTTCAGTCACTGAAGGGAAGCACTGATCCCCACCTAAACGCACTGTCCAAACATTTGAGTTCAGCTAGTGGTGATATTAGCTGGCATAAATCTGATAAGCATGAGGACAGGACAAGGGAGGGCTTATTACTACCGTCTATGCTGGCTCCAGAGAGAAAAAGAACTCGGAATATTGGGTCCAAAAGTAAGAGGTTGCTGATTGACAGCCAGGATGCTTTGGAGCTGAAACTTACTTGGGAAGAGGCACAAGATTTGCTCCGGCCACCCCCAAGTATCAAGCCAAGTGTTGTCACGATTGAGAATCATGATTTTGAAGAATATGATGTGAGTGCATTTACTGGAATATTTAGGTATAGCAATGCTCATATGCTTTGATTGTTTAGTGCGCTTTACCTCTTCTTATCTATTTAAATTTGGACCTCTGACGATTGTTCAAATACCAGTTTTCTTTTTTGATTCCTATCTATCTGATGCATAGAAAAATTTTTGTGTTGATAAATCAGAAGAAAAACTGGGATCCATTATGCTCTAGGAATGACATAGTTGCCAATTATTTGGTAAAATTAGTTAGTATTTAAAGAAATAAGGATTTTATTGGTTCTTTTTTTTTTTTTTTGGAGGGGGGGAGGGGTGGTGTGTGGGGTGTGGGTGGTGTTTGAAGGGGAGGGTGAGAGGCACTTATTTATGTGCCATTTTCTGATCTTTTTTATGTCACTGTGCGATAGAATGTATTTATGTGGGCACATATTTATGGACACAATGTTTCTACACAAAGAATTATACTTAACATCTATATAGTAAATTGCACACCAATTTTCAGTAAAGCACTGTGATTTACAGTGTGATTTTTTATGCATGTTTATCGTACAGGAACCTCCAGTTTTTGGGAAGAGGAGCATCTTTGCCGTCCGTTCAAATGGGTGAGCATATGTACTCAACTTTACATTTTCGACTGGAGGCTATTGGTCTAAGAATTTGATAATATAACCCTTTTGCAAGAGGAACAATTAGGGATAATTGGTTGTGAAATTACTTTTACCATGAGGAATTCTGAACCTAAAAGTGGTGCTTTCCTCTGCATTTTCATTTTTCTGTTCGGTTTGTTTAGAAAATCTACTAATATTGATAAACAACCATAGTTTTAATATTGAAAAGAGAACATAAAATTAAAGTTAAAACTGGGGGACCACTGATGTAATAACAACTGATTGTTGATAGCATGAGTTTTCTTATTCTTTTCTTCTTTTTGGAAGGGAGTGGGGGGTTGGTAGTGGTAAACATTGTCCTCTGTTAAATAAAATTTATACTTGTGGGGTTCACATGGTTTATGCCAATAAAAAATCTGAAAATGACTTGTTCAAATTTTAAAAATCTCAGATTGACATGCTAAATGATCTGGCACAAGTTATGCCAAAGGCTTATCATGCCAGTTCTGCTGGAAGTCTAGGAAAGACTCGCTATTTCATACAATAAAGCAACTTGTTTTGTCCCCATAAAATTTTGTATCTGTTACTGTGCTTGAAAGGTTCTATGTCTTCATCAAGGTTATGGTTGGGTAAATTTATCTAGTCTTGAATTACTAAGCTTGATCTTCAGGGGACAAGAGCAATGGGCTCAGTGTGATAGTTGTTCTAAATGGAGAAGGTTGCCTGTTGATGCTCTTCTTCCACCTAAGTGGACATGTGCAGACAACAATTGGGATCAAAGCAGGTCAACTTTTGGGAAATTTTATTTCCTGTGCATTCTTACCCTTAATGAGTTCCAAAGGAAATCTTTTCATTTCCTTTGCAATGTTGTTGTCAGGTCTTCCTGTTCTGCACCAGATGAACTTACCCCAAGGGAGGTAGAAAATCTCCTTAGATTAAATAAAGGTACATTCTCAGTATATGTTCCCCTTCTAAGATTGTATATAACTATGCCAGATTTCTTCCCTTTGCTTTATTCTAGTAGGGTAGGGATTGCCCACAAACAAATATTTTATTATATTAAGGGTATTTATGGTAAAGCTGGATTAAGTTGTACCTTCCATCCCACTATAGCTCTGGAAACTAGATATCTAACTTGAAGATTGCATAACACAGTGCTTGTGCATATTCATTAGTATATACATATATATATATATATATATATATGAATTCATATCTTGATACTGCATGTGTTGGTGCAGATGTTCCCACCATGTCTGAACGTTCATGCTAGCACTGCATGTCAATCATTTTTGCTTCCGTTTGGAATATTTTTTTTTTTAAAAAGGATCTTATTGACTTTTCTTACATATGCTTAAATTCATGAAACCTTTCAAGGATCTTGCTTGCTAATTTGGGATAAGTTCATACATGTGCTGAACTTTTTCTCTCTAGCTGCTTCAGCCTTTCCCATTTGTTAGCAAGCTAAGATGCTGTGCATTTGTGGTGAGGGCATACATGAGAAGTTCCTCTGATAACAAGGGAGGAAAAAAGATAGAAAATGGATTAGACAAAAATGTAGGTGTAAAAGGGAAAGAGCAGAGGAACTGGAGTGGAAAATAGAAGAATTAAGAGATGAAAACCAGAGAGAACAAGGGGAAAGAATAAGAAAGGAGAAATTCTGTTCTTATCACTTGTATATCAATAATCCATAATAACTTTTGTCAAAAGAATAAAATAAAATGAAATAATTCATAATATCCAAAAATTGAATGAAAAATAGCCAACCAAATTATTATAGGTACAAGCCATAAAACCCTAACATGAATCAAAGTTCCCGTATATGCTAAATGAAAAAAAAAAAAAAAACCCTAAGCTGGTTCTCCATCATCATCACTTGAAATTAGTTTCACTGTAAATGCTTTAACTTCAAGAGCCAAATACCATGCGTAAATGGTCATGGTAAGGTGTGGAAATTTGAAAGAATGGGGTTGTTACATACATATGTGTCCATATGCAAGTATGTGGCCATGAGTTGGTGTTGTCATGGAATGAGTTTTTGTGAGTATTGTTGCATATTCCATTATCAAACTGTTCCAGCCCAAACTATTCATACATGCTTTATTCCACAATCAGACTGTTTCAGGCTAAATATTGTCAGTGAATTTATTCTGACGATACAATGCCTTTCAAAAAAAAAAATAGTGAATTTATTCTTCGATTTATGTGATTGTGTTTTTTGTGCAGCTTCACTGTTTTTCAAAGACCATTGATAAATGATAACTATTAAGCCATATTTTGTTTATAGATTTCAAAAAAAGGAGAATAGTAGCATACCCTAGACCAACCCAGGAGCATGAATCATCTGGTTTGGATGCTTTGGCTAATGCTGCAATCCTTGGAGACAATGTAGATAATTTAGGCACTACATCAGTGGCAACGACAACTAAACACCCAAGGCATCGTCCTGGTTGCTCTTGCATCGTGTGCATCCAGCCTCCAAGTGGGAAGGGAAAACACAAGCCTACATGCACATGTAACGTGTGCATGACAGTTAAACGTCGTTTTAAAACCCTCATGATGCGGAAGAAGAAGCGTCAGTCAGAGCGTGAAGCAGAGATTGCTCAGAGGAATCAGCAAGCATGGGGCTCTAGAGAAGAAGCAGAAGTAGACAGCAGCTCTAAACATGTATCATCGCACCACGATCCTTCTGAGAACGAAGCAAGGTCAGTTAATGAATTAGAATCCAAGAGCCAGGGCAATAACCTACCCCCCAAGCTGGTTGAAGCTAACAAGGGACAGATAGACTTGAACTGCGATCCTGATCGTGAGGATGATTCACAATTAGGTTCAACCCATGTGAGCATGATGAGTCTTCTTCAAGTAGCAAGCCTTCCTTTGGAGACTTACCTGAAGGAGAATGGTCTTACAAGCTTGATATCTGAGCAGCAAGCAAACTCCGCGTCACATGCTCCACCACAGATCATTGCTGAGGGTGAGGCACAAGATAATAGCTGTTTCCCTTCGGCCACCGAAGAGCATGAGAGTAGGGATGAAGAAAATGGTGAAACTGGATCAGATAGAGTTGAGAACGATCCATAATAAACTTCATCGTCCCGTTGTTTTGTTTATTCTTTTTAATCCTGTTGGTGTATAAATTATAAGGTTTATAGGGCATTTGGCAATATTTTCTCTGGAGGGTGCTTATTGCCTTTTTAATCACCAAATATGTAGGTATACACAAAGCATTGTTTGTTGTTTCTTAATTTGAAAGGGGGTGTATATTGAAGAATTCAAAACCAAGAGTCGACAGAAACTGAGATAGCATACAAATATATCTACACTTTTTGAGATGCCTGTGATTGATATTGTTGCCATTCCTTTTTCTGTTTTTTTTATAAATCCAACAAACCGATATGCTTCTGTTATTACAAAAATATAATTCATATTGAAAACAAATGCCAACTGATTGGCTATTAGTATTAGGAAAATATTGTAACTTGTGGAAGACTGAAAGGCACTTGGTTCTCCTTTGTTTTTTGAAGCAAGCTCTGTGGCTCTGCTTCCATAGGCATCCCCTCCTACAACTAATTACGTAGACTCTTTTTATGACCTTGTTTAGTCTGGATAGAATCCCGGGCTTTCCTCCGAGCTTCACCTGAAGAGGCCAAAACTTCTTATCAGCATTTGGTGGTGATATTGGACTCACACCATCCAACAATGACAGACCCTTCAAGTTCTGATTTTTTTTTTTTTGGTTTGGCTGGTCGTTTTGTTGATCTCATTGCGACTTGAGGTTGGCTGTTGAGTTTGTGTATTTTCGTTCTCTCTCTTAAGATTAAGAAAATTTCCTGCCTAATTCGGCAGCTTTTGTAAAGCATCTTTTTAATGACATATTATCTTCATTTTCAATGAAAAAAAATACTTTTGCTTCTTTAAATTTTAATCATAATTCATGACATACTCTTAATAGCCAAACATCTTTTCCAGAATCCAACGTGTAGCTGCCATCATCGTCGATTGTTGAACAGTTGCCGACTATCAGATAAGGAAATGATGAATAAAGGATGCAGATAAATGTACAGCAAACATATAGATGAAAGACCATGAAGACAGAACAATTGGGAGTAAGAAAAAGAAGACAAGCAAGGGACTCAAAGTGCACCGTTTCAATAAAGCCTTGCATACCCTTAGAATAGCAACAAAACTCACCGTTTCACTTTTGATTAAAAGTTAGTTAGTTGATGATTAGTTGATAGTTAGATAGTTAACTTTACTTTTCCTGTTAAAGCATACTTGTATAGATGTATATATACTGATGTAAGGTTTTTGACCTGGTGTGTGAATAATATTTTGACATTTTCCCACACCAATGCGCCGTCTTCTTCACCATTTCTGACATGGTATTAGAGCAGGTCAGATCTGGGATTGTATTTCTGGAATGATGGCAGAAGAAACTTTTGATTCCTCATATTTTTCATGACTGGTATTCTTCTTTTGGTACCTCTTCACTGATAAATCCCTCTCATTTTTCAGCTGTTTCTTTTAATCCTCAGCTTATTCATGATCTGATTTATTGCTTCATATCATTCTTATTTATGTCTGAATCGAGCCTTCAAGGATCTCAAATCTCACCTATGGGAGATCCACAATCCCCTTACTACCTTCATCATACTGACCATCCTGGTTCAGTCATTATCAATCCCAAACTCACAAGTAGTAATTATGTGACCTGGAGTAGGTCGTTTCTTTTAGCCCTGTCAATCAGAAACAAAATAGGCTTTATAAATGGGTCCATTTCTAAACCACAAGTAACAGATCCTCTCTACCCTGTGTGGATGCGATGCAACAACCTTATTCTAGCATGGCTGCTAGATTCTGTCACCCCTCTTATAGCATCAACCATATTCTACATGGATTCAGCCATGAATGCCTAGAATGTTTTGAAACAGAGTTATGCCCAGCCAGATGACACCAGAGTGTGTAATCTGCAGTTCACTTTAGGAAATGTAACTCAAGGAACTCGATCTGTGGACACATATTTTGTTGAGCTTAAAGGGATTTGGGAGGAGCTGAGAAATTATAGACCCTTACCTTTTTGTCATTGTGGGAATTGCAACCCGGAATGCTTTAAGAAAGATACTGACCAATATCAAAAGGATATGGTCTTCAGATTTCTGAATGGGTTAAATGATTCATTCTCAGCTGTTAGGTCACAGATAGTACTTATGGACCCTATACCAACCCTTGACAAGGTGTACAACATTGTGTTAAGGGAGGAAGCTCAAAAGAATATTCTATACCAGTCACAACCTATGCTTGAATCATCAGCTATGCTAGCTGCAGCTGATACAAAGAAGAAAACCAGGAGAGACTTGACATGTAGCCACTGTGGGAAGAAAGGACACACTAAGGAGAAGTGTTATAGAATCATTGGCTTCCTGAAGATTTCAAGTTCACAAAAATGAAGCCTAATGTCAAGAAAGGTAGAACAGCAGTGAACAGTGTGACAGTGGCAAATGATGCATCAGCTGAGGAGATCTATTGAGAACAAGTAGAAGAGATGAATGGAACAAGTACTATGTCCCAAATGTCTAGCCTACAGCAACAAGTCAATAAGCTCATGGAGATTTTTAAGTGAGAATGGTTTGACCAGCAATGATGGTAAGGGCATCTCAGTAAATTCTCATCAGTCAAAACACTCATTAGTAAATTCAGCCTTTGCAGGTATAGTCTTGGGCCTTTCTTGCTTTAACACAATAAATAACATGCCATGCAAGTTTGAAAATGTTAATTCTCTCATGATCAAACATAATTATTGGATAATGGATTCAAGTGCTACAGATCACATCTCATGTTCTTTAAAAAATTTCATTCATGAAAGACCAGTCACAAATACCTTTGTTCAGTTACCAAACAGTAGGAAAATCATAGTCACACACATAGGAAGCGTGAAGTTAACCCCATTGTTGACCTTAACCAATGTGCTGTGTGTGCCTGCTTTTAAATTCAATCTCATATCTACTGGTCAGCTCACTAAAAATAAGTCAACATGTCTTCTGTTCACTAACATGTATTGTATTGTCCAGGACATCCCATCATGGATAATGACTAGGGTAGCTAGGGCTTCTTCAGGATTATATCTCATGGAGGACAAAAGTAATGAGCAGGATCTCTCTAGTTATTGTTTTGACAATATCATTAAGTTTCCTTTTGTTTCTTTAGCTAGAACCTGCAATGCAAGGCATAAGAACTTTGATTTATGGCACTTTAGACTTGGACATGCTCCTTTAGAAAGATTGAATGTAATACATCAACAGTTTCCAAATGTTAAAGGTTCAAGTGATTTATGTTGTGAAATTTGTCCTTTGGCTAAGCAAAGGAAGTTGCCTTTTCCAATTCATATTCAATCTACCAAAAAAGCTTTTGAACTAGTCCATGCAGACATTTGGGGACCCTATGAAAACTCCACTTTGCTTAATCAAAGGTATTTTCTCACTATTGTAGATGACTTTACACGTTTTACATGGGTTTTTTCTCATGAAGAATAAGTCTGATGTTTCAAGTATTATACCCTCTTTCAATGCTTTTGTTCAAAGACAATTTGATCTTAAAATTAAATGTTTAAGGACTGATCATGGGCAGGAATTCAAACTCACAGATTTTTTTATTAAAACAGGAATAGTTCACCAATTATCATGTGTAGAGGATCCTCAACAAAATGGAATTGTTGAGAGAAAACATCAACACATATTAATGGTTGCAAGAGCTTTACTGTTTCAATCTAAAGTTCCTATTCATTTCTGGGGGGATGTAGTCTTGACTGCAATACATGTCATTAATAGAATGCCTACCAAAGTTCTGAAAAAGCAATCACCATATGAGTTATTGTTTAAAAGACCACCTACCTATGATCATTTTAGAGTATTTGTGTGCCTATGTTTCATATCCACATTACAAAGAAATAGAAAGAAATTTGACAAAAAGGCTACCAAATGCATATTTCTGGGATATCCTAATAACATTAAAGGATATAGAATTTATGATCTGTGTGCACAGAAGGTCCTGATTTCAAGAAATGTTGTTTTTCATGAAGAGATTTTTCCTATCTAGCATGATCACTCAGACCAAACATTTCGTCAAACACCTATCTAGCATGGCAATCATATTGACCATTTTAATCCAAATTCATTCAATTTTCCCTATCCAGTTCAAGAGTCAACTGAAACACACTCACCTGAGAATATACAGCCAGTTGTTGAGCCTTCCACATTGAGTACAAATGAGTCACATGATGAAGTCCCTTGTCCTAAGAATGACCCTGCAGAGGAAAACATTCATAACTATGAACTTGAACTTGAGGATGAAACCATGTTACCAGTTAGGAGAAGCCAGAGAATTAAACACATTCCCAAGTATTTAGATGCATATTATACAGACTTACCATCACAGACAAGTAACACCACCTCACATCCAATTGTCAATTACTTATCTACTCATCATTTATCACATGCACACAAATGTTTCACTACTACTTTATCAACTATTTGCGAACCAAATTCTGATCATCAAGCTATCAATTATTCTCACTAGAGAGAGGCTATGGCTGTTGAGTTGAAAGCATTAGAAGATAATGGTACATGGAGCATTGTTGCATTACCTTCTAATTGTCATGCTATAGGATGCAGGTGGGTATATAAAGTGAAGTTGAATGCAAATGGAAGTGTGGAAAGATATAAGGCACGACTGGTTGCAAATGGATATAATCAAGTTGAGGGATTTGACTACCAAGAAACCTTTAGTCCTGTTGCTAAGCAGACTACAGTGAGGGTATTCTTGGCATTAACAGCAGCTTTTAATTGGCATTTGTCACATTTAGATGTGAACAATGCCTTCTTACATGGAGACTTAGCAGAAGAAGTATACATGGAGATACCTTAGGGTTACTCAATCAAGGGGGAGTGTTTTAGCACATCATCAAAGTTAGTCTGCAGGCTGCATAAGTCACTCTATGGACTTAAACAAGCATCAAGACAGTGGAATGCAAAACTTACTGCTTCAATATTGAAGTATGGTTTTAGACAATCAACCTCAAACTACTCACTCTTTACTATGAGAAAGATTAATGGTGATTTTGTAGCACTCTTAGTCTATGTTGACGATATTTTGGTTGCAAGTAATTCTGCTCAAGCTGAATCTGATGTCAAAAGGTTCTTGAGCTCTCAGTTTAAACTCAAGGACCTAGGTAAAGTTAAATATTTCCTAGGCCTTGAGGTAGCTAGAGCACCAAAAAGGATTTCAATATGCCAGAGGAAATACACTCTGGACTTATTGGAAGAGCATGGGTTGCTTGGAGCCAAGCCTATAAGCACTCCTATTGACTATAATCATAGATTGAGTAAGACCAGTGAAGGAGATGAACTGATCAATGCCACAAGTTACAGGCAACTGGTTGGAAAATTATTATATCTGACCTTCAGCAGACCAGACATAACCTATGCTGTACAAGTCCTTTCACAATTCATGGATAGGCCAGCATAACAGCACCTTATGGCTGCTCACAAAATTTTGAAGTATCTTAAAAAGGCACCAGGCCAAGGGATATTAATGAGATCAAAGAATAATTTGAAGATATCAGGTTATTCTGATAGTGATTGGGCAGGGTGCCCTGACACTAGGAAGTCAATCACAGGTTATTGCATTTTCATTGGAGATTCACTGGTGAGTTGGAAATCAAAGAAGCAGTCTGTGGTAGCTCGGAGTTCAACAGAAGCAGAGTACAGATCCATGACCACCACTTGCTGCGAGATCATGTGGTTGAAGTACCTGATGTCAGATTTTGGAATTGATGATAGTGAAGCCATAAATCTTTACTCAGATAGCCAATCAACCATTCATATCAGTAAGAATCCTATGCATCATGAAAGAACAAAACACATAGAGATGGATTGTCATTTCATCAGAGAAAAGGTGCTGACTGGAGTGATCAAACCATTGCACATTTCAACAAAATCACAGCTCTTAGATATATTTACCAAAGCTTTACAGCCTAGGCAATTCCATAAACTACTAGGCAAGATGAACGTTCATGACATTCACAATTCCTCTTGAGGGGGAGTATCAGATAAGGAAATGATGAATAAAGGATGCAGATAAATGTATAGCAAACATATAGATGAATGACCATGAAGACAGAACAATCGAGAGTAAGAAAAAGAAGACAAGCAGGGGACTCAAAGTGCACCGTTTCAATAAAGCCTTGCATACCCTTAGAATAGCAACAAAACTCACCGTTTCACTTATGATTAAAAGTTAGTTAATTGATGATTAGTTGATAGTTAGGTAGTTAACTTTACTTTTCCTGTTAAAGCATACCTGTGTAGATGTATATATTTTGATGTAAGGTTTTTGACCTGGTGTGTGAATAATGTTTTGACATTTTCCCACACCAATGCACCGTTTTCTTCACCATTTCTGACACCGACCATTACACTAACTGCGAAAATTCACACAAAAAACAAACATCCTCATAACATCCTTTGTATTTATCAAACCCAAAGATCTTATCATTTCAACAAAAGCAAGCGACACAAGCACTACAAAAAAATAGAAACAAAAACAAAATATTGTGACAGGAAAGGTAATAATTTGATGTTTTACATGAGTAGAAGTAGAGAAGGTAGCAAAGATAGTAAAAGTAGAAACAAAATATTGTAGAACTTACCCTGCAATAAACAACAACTATCCATCACTCTGCGTCTCCCTTAAACTTTACTAAAATATCAGCAATATACACAAACCAAACACAATCACAAAAATTTGGATAGAAGCAGAGAAGCAACACAGCGAAAAGGAACGACTTGCATGACATGGAAAGATAAACCAATGTTCAACATTCGGCCTGAAATCACATCACTGAAGCATCTCAATCATGTAGGTGTGGTTGAGCTTCAAAAAAATTTGGGCTCGATTTACGGCTGTGAACAAAATAGATGAAAGAACGTTCCAAACAACCCAATCTGGTTGAGGTCAATAAAAATCAGACTTAGAAAAGCTGAATCTTGAAACCCAATGGCCAATGAATAGATAGTAGAGACCCAAGTTCAAGGACTAAGTTGGCTTAATGGGTTCAAAGCTTGAAACGGCTAAGACCCATTATTTCCTTTTAAAAAACAAATCCAAATACTTCAAGAAAAGGAAACTACCCACCATGGGAAGGAATTCAAATGAAGTTAAAAGGCTGTTCATTTTTGTTAACAATAAAGAAAAGAAAAAAGAGAAAAAAGAAGGGAGAGTTTGGTGGACGAGTAAGATGTGTTTGTTTGGAGGCTATTGATTTGATGGGTATTGTAATTATTTTATAAAATTTGTTAATGCATATAAGGTTTTGGAGTGGACTATCAATATTCAATATTAATGGATTCAGGTTAAATTATGATTAAAATTTAGAGAGATAGGGCTAATTAATGTTTAAAAAAAATTATTAAAGTTTGTTTTAAATAAAAATATAGACATATTCATTTATTTTCTTTTCACAGAATTTTGTTAATTAGAAAATTATAAGATCTAGTTACTTGTTAGATTAAAGTAGTGTTAAATTCATCTTTAGTTATTATCAAATTAAAAACTTTGAATAAATATTAGTTTACCATCGGTTGCTTTTTGAAGATAGATAATAAAGAGTGTTTTATCCAAATAATGGGAAGAAAGTGAGTTTAAAACTAATTACCTCTTTTAATCAATATTTAAAACTAATTTAATCTCATAATTTTGTAACTTAAAATAAAAAATTTGGACAAAAGAAAAAAGAAAGGGAAGAAAAGAAAAATAAATATTAAATGGAGAAATAAATTAATCAATATTTAAAACTAATTAAAGCTAATCAACCCAAAGAAAGCGAGTTTCCTAATCGAAAACATAGAAATATATAAATGGGGTCACCATTAGCATTTTCCTTTTTCCATTCCAATGTAGGGGACAACTTGAAAAGAAAAGAAATAGTTTAAAACCACCAGAAGAGTATCCTCATTCCTCCGGCCCTAAATCAAACATTTCAAACAAATTCAATTTTACATTTCTCAGAACCTCTAGGAAACGTTTTAACCATATTCTCATTTGGCTATACCTTTACTATTTCTTGGCGTGGACCATACGTGATACACATCTTCTCCAAGACTTTGCTATTTTCTAATAAATACTTAACCACGTCCACTTCATCTTCCGATCTCTAAAAATTTTTCATTTTAATTTGGTTTAAATGTTGCGATAAACAGAAGGGTACAGACCCGGGTGGAATCCACCTAAAATTAACTTCTCGTATTATCTCATCCTTTTCATCCATAAGATATTCCTGAGGAATAGCAAAACCATATATATTAATTCTAGAGATACCATATTAATCACTTAGCTAATACATGACAACTTACCTTCTCCAACACAGGGAACATGAGAATAGGTGAGTTTTTTAGGAAATGCGGTAATAATTTCCATCCAAAGCAATAATCAATCCCCAATTGTAGATGCATCAAATGTAGAAATGTGGAGAACTCGTCGTCAGCATCATTAAAAACAGAGCCGAGAGTCTCCATGTGAACAACAAACAGCAAAACAACACCATCAAATGGAATGCATAAGAAATGTATAAGGTTGTTAATTAGGGCAAAGCACTTACAGCAATAGTTTTTTCCCAAAGAGTTAGAGACTTGGCATTTCTAACTCCATTGAGAACTTCCATCACTCGTAGAGCTCGGTAATCGGATACTAAGTTATCTCTGATGTAATTAGTATGGCCAATACTCACATTGGCTTCAATTAAGGAGGACATTTCATCTATTACAAAAAAAGCTATGAAATGATCGTAAATGTTGAGATATTCAAACTTTGGGGTTTCAATAATAAAATCATACTCCAACTCATCTTTAAAATCATTACAAATCAACTCAATTTTCAACTTTTTCAACGTTGGTATAAAAATTCCGAAAATATAATCATAATCACTGTCATACTAAAAATCTTCGCATAAAAAGAAATCTTCAAATATTGGACAACTATGTAATAACTTATTCAAAAACTTAATCTTGATGCGGAGCACCAACACAAAGGACTTTCAAACTGGGGAAACATTTGTTTGTTGAGGGAATATCGAAAACAAAGTCGTTTCCTGGACATAGTGGCGCTAATGAGTCGCAACTTGAAAAGTTATCAGGCAACTTAATAGGAATTCTCTCCTTATTTGGCGACAAGAGGATGAGCTCAAGCTCCTTACGAGCAAGTAAATCTTCAGCATCCAAGTCAAGATTGTCTATATGAGTCCAAAGGTACCTCCGTTTACTTGAGAATACGCTTGTTTGAACGGCTTCTATTGTTGGAAGATAAGAACCGTATCTGTTGATCAAGTTAGGGCGCTGGCAACTTACCCTGTAAGTGTAACTGCAACTACTACTACAACACCCAATAATATAGGATTTTAGGATATGGCAAAGGCCAAGTACGCAATATTTCTTCAACTAATTAATGACAAAAAAAATCAAAGAGAGACGCTCAAACAAGTTGTTTGGCAAACGAGAAAATCAAGGGTAACGAACAAAATCACTTCTTCCGTTAAAAACATTGCCATCATGCAGTGGAAAGCGAAGACCGAAGAAAGTGAAGACTTAAAACATAGAGAAAACCTTAGGAAATGATGTTTCTTATGCTGACCCCTCTGCTTCACTTAAAAGTTCCCTAACATACAAGATAAAAAAATTGGAACTCGTGACAGAAGAAAGCATTAAAGATTTTGGAAGAAATTAAATGAATAAAAGAAAAGAAGTTCTCTTCAGTTTTAAAGCCATGACTAATGAGGGGAAAACAAATCGACAACGAATTGGCACACAATGATCTTTGAGTCAAGATTACTTACAAGTAGATGAAACGTCTGGAAACTTTATTAGCACAATTAGAATCGATAAAAATATTTATCTGTTAATAGAAATTAAAATTCTTTGTATACAAAGTTGTTGGGACCTTATTGTTTGTGTACATAATTGTTGAAACGTTATGTTCTTTCATAGAATAATATATAAATAAATAAATGTAATTTTATATCAGTAAACAAACATATCTTTTGAATTTTCAATGTAACGCGCAAATATAATATTTCATTATTATTTATAATTAAAAAGTTAAAAATATTTGTTACCATTACAACTATACTTTAAACGATTTATAAACTACCAACAATCTTAAAGGATAGAAACTCAAAAATCTGGAAACTTTATTAGCATAATTAAAATCGATGAAGACGTTATGATTTGTATATATAATTGTTGGAACGTTACATCCTTTCATGGAACAATATATAAGTAAATAAATGCAATTTTATATCAAAAAACAAACATACCTTTTGAGTTTTCAATGCAACTAACAAACATAATTTTTTTATTATCATTTATAATTAAAAAGTTAAAAAGTACTTGTCACCATTAAAATATTACTTTAAATAACTTATAAACTACCAACAATCTTAAAACATAGAAATTCAAAAGTCGGAAACTCTATTAGAACAATTAGAATCGATGAACATGTTATAGTTTGTATATATAATTGTTGAAACGTTACGTCTTTTCATAAAATAATATATAAGTAAATAAATATAATTTAAAAATGGGTGTATATTGAAGAACTCGAAACCGAAGGACGCCAGAAACAGAGATACAAATACGGATTCCTTGTTGATTCTTCCCCTCCTTTCTTTTATCTTGTACCAACGGTGCGGTACACATTACACTGGGCACCAACCCAATCTAAAAACTTGCTTTTGAAACCTCTCACACCTTTAATGGAGCTAAAATAACTACCGATTGCTTGGACTGCACAATTATTGTAAAGCTAATCAGCACAAAGACAAGAAGTTACCTAGTCGAAAACATAGAAATATTTAAAAGGTGTCACAATTTGCATTTACAACTTGAAAAGAAAAGAAATAGTTTAAAACCACCAGAAGAGTATCCTCAATCCTCCGCCATGAAGCCAACATTTCAAACAAATTCAATCTTACATTTCTCAGAACCTTTAGGAAACTTTTTTATCATATTCTCATCTAGCTCTTCCTTAACTATTTCTTTGCCTGGATCAAACTTGACACACATCTTCTCCAACACTTTGCTATTTTCTAATAAATACTTAACCACGTCCACTTCATCTTCTGATCCCCAAAGATTTTTCATCTTAATTTCCTTTAAATGTTGTGATAAACAGTAAGGTGCAAATCTTGGTGAAATCCACCCAAAATTAGCCTCGCGCTCTATCTCATCCTCTTCATCCATGGGATATTCCTGATGAATAGCAAAACAATATATATTAATTCTAGAGATACCATATTAACCACTTAGCTAATATATGTCAACCTACCTTCTCCAACACAAGGGACTTGAGAATAGGTGAGATTTTTAGGAAATGCGGCAATAATTTCCATCCAAAGCAATAATCAATCCCCAATTGTAGATGCATCAAATGTAGAAATGTGGGGAAATCGTCAGCATCATTAAAAGCAGAGCTGAGAGTCTTCATGTGAACAACAAACAGCAAAACAACACCATCAAATATTGGAATGCGTAAGAAATGTATAAGATTGTTAATTAGGGCAAAGCACTTACAGCAATAGTGTTTTCACAAAGAGTAAGAGACTTGGCATTTCTAACTCCTTTGAGAACTTCCATCACTCGTAGAGCCCGGTACTCCGATACTAAGTTGTCTCTGATGTAATTCGTATGGCCAATACCCACATGGGCTTGAATTAAAGAAGGTATTTCATCTATTACATAGAAGGCGATGGAGGGATCTTGAATGTTGAGATATTCAAGCTTTGGAGTCTCAATAATGAACTCGTTATCCAACTCATCTTTAAAATCATCATAAATCAACTTAATTTTCAACTTTTTCAATGTTGGTATTGAAATTGTGAAAGCACAATCATAATCACCACCATACTGAAAATCTCCGCATATAGAGAAATCTTCAAGCACCGGACAGGTACATAAAAGCCTGTTCAAAAACTCATCATCCGGACTCGTAACATCAACATGAAGGACTTTCAAACTGGGGAAACATTTGTTTGTTGAGGGAATATCGAAAACGAAGTCATTTCCCAGATTTAGTGCCACTAGTGAATCGCAACTTGAAAAGTTATCAGGCAACCTAACTGGAATTCCTTCCTCATCTGATGACAGGAGGAGGAGCTCAATCTCCTTAACGTTGCAACTCATGGCATAGCGAATCCACTCATTGACACGAGGTAAATCGCTTTTTAAGTCATAAAATCGGAGACTAAATTTCTCAATATCGTTAGGATGGCGAAGGCGAAGAACGCGATCCACAAAGTCCATAAAAAAATTACGATCACCAAGGAATTCATCAGCATCGAAGTCAAGATTGTCTATATGAGTCCAAAGGTACCTCCATTTAGTTGACAATACGCTTGTTTGAACCGCTTCTATTGTTGGAAGATAAGAGAGGATATGACCCAGAACCTTTTCTGGAAATTTGCTGATAACATCTTCTTCTTCGTTCCTCATTACTTTAAGTGAACCCCTATCCATTGGTCAAGTTAGGGCGCTTGTAACTTACCCTGTAACTGCAACTGCAACTGCAACAACAACACCCAATAATATAAGGATTTAGGATATGGCAAAGGCCAAATATGCAAATATTTCTTCAACTAAATAATGGACAAAGAAAATCAAAGAGAGTCACTTAAACAAGTTAATTGGCAATCAAGAAAATCAAGGGTAGGCAGAAAATACACGACTTCTTGCATTAAAAACATTTCCATCGTGCAGTGAAAGCGAAGACCGATGAAAGTGAAGAGTTAAAACATGGAGAAAACCTTAGGAAATGATTTTTCTTATGCTGATCCCTCTTCTTATTGAAAGTTCCCCTCACATACAAGATAAAGATTGAAGAAGAAAATTAGAACCCGTGGCAGAAGAATGCATTGAAGATTTTGGAAGAAAATGAATAAACGAAAAGTGGAAGGAAATGAATAAAAGAAAAGGGATGACTAACGAGGGGGAAAACAGATCGGAAATAAGAATAAGAGTAAGATTACTTACAAGTAGATGAAAAGTCTGAAAACTCTATTAACGCAATCAGAATAAGTGAAAATGATTTTCTGTTAATAGAAATTAAAAATTTTTGTATATATAGTTGTTGAAAAGATACATCTTTTCATAAAACAATATATAAGTAAATAATTGTAATTTTATATTAATGAACAAATATATCTTTTGATTTGCGATATAACGAATAGATATAATTTATTATTATTATTATTATTATTATATAGAATTAAAAGTTAAAAATATTTGTCATCATTAGGAATGAATGATTATAATATAATGTAGAGATGGTAAGGTGGAGCAAGGCAGGTGGTGAGATTCCTAGTAAATAGTAACCCAAGACAAGACTGAAGAAAGAAAAGATACGGTTTTGGTGAATGATTACTTGCGGTTTGCAGTTGCCCGTTCGCATTATCCCCACTAATCGTTCGTGTATATACTTCATGCAACGCAACTGAAACCTCAACCGTCACGCTTCATCAATTCATTCCACATCAGCTTAACCGTCAGGCTTCATCATTGGACTACACATCAGGTGCTAACTTAAAATGTGTTTTAAGATTAAGATTCAATTCTTAATATTCGATTAAACAAGATTTAATCAAATATTAGAAAATAATTTAAAAGCAATTTAATTAATTTTAGTATTTTTTTTTCATAAAATATTGGATTGTTGAATGTAATTTAACAAGATTTATGAAATTAGAGATGTTTATAAGTTGAATCAAATTGAGTTTTATTGGCACTTTTAAAATTTCATTTAAGTGGTTTTTTTTATCGGGGGATTTGAAAATTTCATTGAAATGTTGATCCATTTAAATTTATTATTAAATTATAAAAAATATATTAATAGTTTGTATTTTTAACTTTATTTTAAAATAAAAAATTAATTTTTGTTAATATTATTAGGAAATAAATCTAAAAGAGCAAATAAAGATAATTGGAAAGAATAATTAAAAAGAAGAAAGAAAGTATTGAGGGAGAAAAAAGAGATCTTATTGTAGTGTGTATTTACAAATGAACTGAGGGGGCTTATTATAGGCAAATAACTCCTTATCTTGATAGAATTTACAAGATGAAGATAACACTTAAGAATTAGATGAATTAAATTCTAATCCAATCTAATTTACATCTAATCTAGATATAGAGAGAATAAATGGATATTCACAAAATATTCATAACACTCCCCCTTTAATATATATTGAGTTCCAGATCTTAACCAAACACATTCACGATCTCCACAAATAAACAAGTAGCTTGTTTGGGATCAAGCTTTGTGTGGATTAGATAAATATCTTGCATCTACGTAACCAATTAAATTTTATTTTGATGCATTTGAATAATATAAGCCTATGTCCATTGTTTCTCGGAGATATCGAAGTATATTTTTAATTCCATTCCAATGTCTTCGAGTTAGAGAAGAACTATATCTTGCTAATAAATTCACAGCTAATGATATATCAAGTCATATATTGCTAGCAAGATACATTTATGGTCCAATTGCACTGAAATATGGTACTTCAGGACCAAGAAGTTCTTCATTATTCTCACAAGGTCGAAAAAAGTCCTTTTTTCACATCTAATGATCTTACAACCATTGGTGAACTCAATAAATATGTTCTGTCCATATAAAATCGTTTTAGCACTTTCGCTATATAATTAGATTGATGGATAAGAATTTTATTTGTCAAGTGTTCAATCTGAAGACCTAAATAAAACTTTATTTTTTCAAGGTCTTTCATCTCAAATTCTTTCTTTAAATAATCCACGACTTTTGATAACTCTTCAGGAGTTTCAATAATGTTTAGGTCATGAACATAGACAGCTATTATAATAAATTCATAGCTAAACTCTCTTATAACATACATAGGCATATAAGATTGTTTCTATAGTCTTCTTTCAACAAATATGTACTAACACGATTATACCACGTGTCTGGATTGTTTCAATTCATATAAAGATTTATTTAAATTGATCGAGTTAATTTCTCGAGAATTCAAATTTTTATGCTTCAGGCAATTTAAATCCTTCAGGGATTTTTATATAGATATCGTTATCAAGTGAGTCATATAAATAGACTGTAGCTACACTCATTAGACGCATTTCAATATTCTCATATATTGCCAAACTAGTTAAAATAGAATTGTAATTATATCCACCACAAAGAATATATCTTTTCATATTTAATACTAAATCTTTGGGTAAAACATTGTGCGATAAGCCGTGCTTTATATCTCGTAATCTCATTTTTCTCATTTCATATTCACACAAATACCCATTTATATCTCATTAGTTTTGCATCATTTGATGTACGAACTACTGGTCCACAAACTTCACATTTTGCAATTGAATTCAATTTCACTTTGATTGCGTCTTTCCACATTGGCCAATCATTTATATATCTACATTCTTCAATAAATATAAGTTCAAGATCCTCGTTTTCTTTCATAATATTGAGCTCTATATTATATACAAAATATCGTCGACGTTTATTTACTAGTTCCATCTTTTCCTGTCATGACATAATTTATTAAGATCTCTTTATTTTCACTAATTTCAAGTATCTGAATTTCTTCTGGAATCAATTATGTCAGGGGTCTCTTCTAGAGTTTCTACTTCCTCTTTCTAACCATCTTAAATATTTGCTCTTTTTCTTTTTCGAGGATTTAATCTTTGGAACCGATTGGTCTCAACGCTTCTGGCGTGCCTTATCCTACGAGGACATTAATGTTAATATGAGCATTTGCAGCTGGTATATAAGATTTAATTATTCTTTTAGGTCAGTAAATACGTCTGGCAACTGATTTACTGTTTTGCAAAAGAATTAACTTTTGAACTTCAAGTTCATATTGATTTGTACGAGGATCAAAACTAGATAATGATAATTCATTCTAAGGAATTTTCTTTTGCAGCTGCTTATTTTTCTCCCCCTAATGTTGGAAAAATTGTTTCATCAATATGATAATTGATAAACTTTGTTATGAATAAATCTCCTGTTCATAAATCTAAATATATAATTACAAATGGAGATTTGTATCCAACATATATTCCTAACTTCTTTTGAAGACCCATCTTTGTGCGTTATGGTGGAGTAATTGAAACATATACTGCACATAAAAAAAAATTTTAGATGGGAAATATTTGGTTCCTGACCATAAACCAATTGTATAGGGGAGAATTTGTGATAACTTGTCGGCCTGATGCATACAAGTGTTGCTGCATGCAAAATGGCATGTCCCCAAGCAGAAATTGGAAGTTTGGATTTTATAAGTAATGGCCTTGCAATCAGTTTAAGGCATTTGATAAACGATTCTGCTAGACCATTTTGTGTGTGAACATGACTAACAGATTGTTCAACATTTATTCCAATAGACATGCAATATTCATTAAAAGCTTGAGACTTAAATTCACCAGCGTTGTCAAGACGAATTGTCTTGATTGCATAATCAGAAAAATGTGCTCGCAAATGAATTATTTGTGCAAGTAATCTTGCAAATGCTAAATTGCGAGTTGATAATAAGCACACATGTGACCATCTTGTTGATGCATCGATTAAAACCATATAATATCTGCATGGTCCACATGAAGGATGTATGGGTCCACATATATCACCCTAAATACGTTCAAAAAACATAGGGGATTCAATCCCAACTTTAGCTGGTGATTGTCTTATAATTAATTTACTTTGAGAGCATGCAATACATGAGAATTCATTTGATTGAAAAATCTTCTAGTTTTTCAATTGATGACTACATGAATGTTTAATAATTTTTTGCATCATTATTGATCCGGGATGGCCTAACCGGTCATGCCAAACATTAAAATTGTCAGTAAACTTCTGGTTTACATAAGTTTCAATCATTTTAATTTTTGTGTAGTACATTCCAAAAGACAAAGAGGGTAATTTTTTCAATGCACATTTTTTTACCCAATATAATAGATGTAATATAAAGATATTCATTGTCTCTCTCATTCGTTGTCTCAATATGATATCCATTTAAACGAATATTTTTAAAACTTAATAAACTTCTTTGAGACTTAATAGAAAATAATACATCCTCTATTACTTTATTCTTCAAGGTAGTAAAATATTAACTCTTTTGGAGCCCTCATTTAATCTTGTACTACCAAATATTGAATTGACATTGATTTTTCTTTCGTTGTCAAGTAGGAAAAATATTTCTTGTCTTCAAATATAGTGTGTTGTAGCAATGTCTGCTAGACATATATTTACATCATAGATCTTAGATCCAACAATATGAATATCTCATTTTTTTTCAATAAAATAAGATATATACAATAAGAAACTTGTAAGTTATCATAAAACGATATTAAATATAGAATTAAAACACATAATAAGAACATATCATTTAAATATAATGAAAACATATTAAAACATCTTCATAATATAGTTATACTAAAATATACCA
This sequence comes from Theobroma grandiflorum, assembly GCA_036013995.1. Lineage (NCBI taxonomy): Eukaryota > Viridiplantae > Streptophyta > Magnoliopsida > Malvales > Malvaceae > Theobroma > Theobroma grandiflorum. Next base: position 11,011,676 of record CP142132.1, on the reverse strand, counting down.
ATTACTATTAAATTCATTCTCCGATATTCCTACTACCAATGAATGATCAATTCCTTTTTCAGGATAAAAAAAAATCAACAATGGATATTTCTGTTAACAATCATATAATCAATTCCTTTTTCAGGGTAGACAAATATCTTGATGTGCTATATCAACTTGGCTATGATTAAAATCATCACAAGATGTTTTAATTTTTAATGATGCTTGATAAAATTTATGATGTACAACAAGTACGTAACCAATGGTCTTTCATGCCACATCAATGACAACATGTTTTTTATATTCTTTTTACTCTTTTAATTATTTATCCACTTCTTGTGGGTTACAAGTCTTTATCCACTTCTTGATGAATATCCACTTCTTGTGGGTTAGTGGGTTAAGATATCCTTTTACTTTATTCATCTACTTGTGGTAGGTTACAAGTATATATCCACTTTTAGTGGGTGATCCACATATGATGGGTTATCCACTTCTGGTGGATTATCCATTTTTTTAATAGGTTACAGCATTCATCTACTTTTTGTGATAAATTATCCATCCACTTCTGGTGGTAAAATTATCCTTAGATTCTGATAATAAAATTATCTATCCACTTCTGGTGATAAAAAATTATTTATCCATGATTATAATTATTAAATGATGTGGCATTCACTTTAGGGAATAGATAAATTCATGACCATGACCATAATTATTAAATGATGTCACATTCACTTCAGGGAATGAACATTTATAATTTTTATTAGTAGCTCGTTTGTCACATTCACTTCAGGAAATGAACATTTATGACTTTTCATTAATAGCTATATAATAGCAAATTCACTTTCCAATCGAGTGACAAAATATATACTACGTGATAGTAAAATTCATATTAAGGTTGATTTTAAGAGAATGAAAATATTAAAGAGATATCAAGTCACTTATTTGATTTTTTAAAATCAAAAATCAAAACTCAATCATTGAAATCCTTTTGAAGCTTGAAAATGATGAAAACATTATATTTCTAAAACTTGAGAGATCAGAGAATCATGCTGATAACGTATTATGAAATAAATCTAAAAGAGCAAATAAAAATAATTGAAAAGAATAATTAAAGAGAAAAAAGAAAGTATTGAGGGAGAGAAAAGAGATCTTATTGTAGTGTGTATTTACAAATGAACTGAGGGGGTCTATTTATAAGCAAATAACTCCTTATCTTGATAGAATTTACAAGATGAAGATAACACTTAGGGATTAGATGGATTAAATCTTAATCAAATTTAATTTACATCTAATCTAGATATAGATAAAATAAATAGATATTCACAAAAATATTTATAACAAATATAACAATATCCCGCTTGAGCCATAAATCCTGGCCAAAGCCCAGCTTGAGTCGGGCCAGGCTCACAAGTATAATGAGTTCTCGACCCATGGACAAGTCTATTTATAACGTGATAATTTGACTTGGTTAAATTATTTCAATGGGGCAGATTTTAGTGCATGTGAGCCCAAACCAAAATCGATCTGAATACGTTGAAAGAGCGTTTGGAACCGAAAATTGTGATTTCAAGTCGGTTTTCCATTTTGGTTTTAATTTTTTAAAACTAAAAGTAAATAATACAGAATTTCAAATTTCCATTTAATAACCTGGAAACCGAATGGAAAAACCCGTCCTGAAGCGAACACCGTTATTTGAGTTGGCTCCTCGCACACAAGTGGAAATTTATCATAGCTGCAGCTGAAGGTGATATGCACGGAAAAATACAAGAAGTTCCATGGTTGCTACTAAGGAGTATAGTGTCCTCTCAGAAAAAATCATTAGGATCTCACATCCTGTACATAAGTAAACTCTGATATATGAACATACGTATACACACACAGACACCATAGCATTTTGGATTGGAAGAAAATAATCGATCCATTTTCAGATCAGGCTTGCACTCTTATCTACAAAACAGCATCCTCTTTTTCATCATCTAGAGGAATAGGGGGTGGAAGAACCACATCTTTATCTTCTATATGTTGTGTTGAATTTAAAAGAAGAAAATAAACAAAAAATGAAAAAATGCATATTATAAACAATCAAAATCCTTCCACACTAGCCCTTCTAAGGGTTGCTGATGATGATCTCCGACTTTCTTGCCTTTCAAGTTCCTCTAATGAGAGGGTAGAGGAACAAGCACGCGGTGGAAGAGTCAATGGCAACGCAGGTGGTCTTGTAGGAGAAACAGACAGCCGGGCTCCAGATGGTGGGGATGGTGAGAAACTTAACCTGGGTGCAGGAGTGATGATCCCATTAAGACTAGGTGACCTTGACATCTGTTTTCCAGCAATTGCCGCTGGCTCTTGCAGAGGAAACCGACAGGAATATTTCATGTCTTGGATAATTTTGAGATGATCAACTATGGTTCTCATGGTCGGCCTTTCTGATGGGTCCTTCTGGAGACATCTTTGTGCAATGTCAGCCACTGTGCGGGCGGCTTTCATAGGGAAGCGACCTTTGAGCTGAGGATCCATGATGAGTGACAATCGACAATCATCAGCTAGGAATGGTCGGCTCCATTTCACTAGGTTCCTCTCTTCCCTGGGATGTCGGCTGTCAAGGTTCTTCCGGCCCGTGAGTAATTCAAGTAGAACAATTCCAAAACTCCAAACATTGCTCTTTGGAGTTAGCCATCCTCGCTCCAGAGTCTCTACTGAAAGATTTGCCACAGCCTGCACAGATGGAGAAATAATCAACTTCCAATAACTCAAATATGAAAATTTTATCACATATAGATCAAATGAAAATCTAGTCAACTCATCACACCATTATCTGTCTTTTGAAAGCAACAAGAATTATGGATCACCTACTTAGAGACCAATTGGAAAGGTAATGACTTACAGCTGAATTAGTTGAGATCTCTTCTGTCTCCAGAATATGACCAACACAACCATATCCTGAAAGCTTTGCACTGAAATCCTTGTCAATCTGTATGTTGGTCGTTGAAAATTCATTGTACATTGCCTGTATATAACAAGATTCTTTCTGTGATTATGCATGTAGAAAGTTTGGAAAAGTAACTGGGAAAATAAAAGGAAATTTCCAATAGTTACTAACCTAGTTATTAACCTACACAAACTAATGTAGAAAGTAGAGGAAAATTGTTTCATAACATCCACAAAGGACTAAATAAAACAAAACAGAGCTTATCAAACAAAACTATCATCCCCATTAGGCATGATCAAAGCTCAATCCACAGGGGCACATGATACAAAGAGATTTGAATTACCTGAAATGGCCCTTCCTCATGCAAGAAAGTAAGACCCTGTGCAGAACATAAAGCAATTTTCATCCGGGTATTCCAATCAAGTGGTGGTCCATCTGATCTGCCATACAGAAGCCGATCTAAGCTTCCATGAAACAACCTCTCGTAGACCAACATTCTTTGTTCTGAACTATCACGTGCATGGTACCCAAGCAATTTACAGAGGTTTGGATGTTGCAATGATGCTAGAGTGTTTACTTCATTTATAAACTCCCTTAAACCCTACAGGTATACAGAAAGAACAGAGTGAGACTGGAAAACAATATCCTCAACAATTTCCAAAACTAAAAGCAAACATTTTAGTTTTGCAGTCTAACCAGCACAATATCCATTACTTGTTTAACTCAATTTATTTTTATCACCATTGGCAGGCATATGAGATGAGTTAATAAAATAAAACTGTATATTTAAGGAAGGCAGGTGTGTTAATTCAGCCACAGGCAAGGGCCAGTGAATTCTGACTCTCCCTTTCCCCTACCACAGCAAAGATACAGGTGAGTTCACCACCACAAGCATCTCAATGGAGAATGAGAAAACAATTGAATTTTCTAAATAAGATATTTTATGCTAGATAAGCAATTGACAAACTTTTAAGCCGCAATACTTCCAATAAGTTTGGTCTTGTTTCTAGACTCTTGGTCATATTCCTTGAGAAATATAAAATATAAAAGGACCACCAACAACAAAAACCTTTCCCATTAAATCCATCAACATTAAAGGATCACGAAAATAATGCAAACTAATCTAAATTACCAACAACTTCCTTCTCCTTCTTTACAACTAGAAATCACGTCAGGCTAGCAAAGAAACAACAAGGAGAAGATTGTAAAAAGAAAAGGAAGGAGATTTAATTGGAAAGTATGTGGTTCACAAAACAGAGCATCCCATAAACTGTAAATTTTTCATTAATAGAAATTTTATTGTACCTGAGTGGATGGGTGAAGGCGAGTAACAGTAGCTTCAAACTTCTTTGAACTTGATGTATCATCTCCGAAGGAAGCCTTATACATAACAGAAGACAGACCCTCAGATGTGCATCGATCAGAAGAGAAATGATGGCAAGCAGCTGCAATTTCTTCGTAAGCAAAGTTTCTTAGTGTTCCAGAAGGAGGTAGGGGCAATGGTCCAGAAGCAAAGAGAGGGCCACTGGCATTCCCTGTTTTAAAGCTTCCCATTGTCTTCAGCACAGTACCATGGGGAGATGGAAGTGGAAGAGGTTGTGGAGTTGATGACCTTTGTTCCTTCACTAACACAACACGGATCTTCAGGTCTTCCTGTTCTTCAAATTCAACTGATGCAAGTGCATCTTGCTCAGCAGCATCAAGACTTGATGGAGCAGATAATGCACGTGTCCTATTGCTGGTTGACTTAGGTTGAATTGGTTTTACTCTGGTTCTAAAACTTGGGGGTGCAGATTGCAGTGATCGGGTCTGAACTTGGGGCTCAGGCAGTGTGGTGGGCATGTGCTCCTTATGAGCAATGCGATTTGCAAAAACTGACTGCTCAGACTTTTTCTTCTTACTTTTCAAAACTGTAAAACACCCCATCTTATATACAAATCTCCTAAACTGTATTTAGGTCTTTTATGTTTCTGCCAAAATAAAAATAAGAAAGCACACACAAATCAGGTTTTGATTTAATAAGAATCGGAACATAAATAATGCCAACATATAGGCATAAAAAATCCATGACAGTGTGTGTCAGAAGAACATAAAGGGATTGGAGTAACTCATTGTCTTATCATATCAGACGAACAATTCATATACACCAACAGAATTAATAATAAAAAAGGGCCAGTGCCTAAACTACAACATTTGAGCCATCAAACATCTCTTTATGATAAAATTTAGGGCTTCATTCTTTGAACATGTTACACAGAGTGGTTATTATAAAATCATATGTAAGAAAACATGGCTAGATAGATATCTACACAAACATTGCATTGCAATTTACATCAAGACCATATCAAACCAACCCCCCCCCCCCCCCCCCCCTCCCCCCACCATCTTCAATTCAATAATAACTGCATAGATTCTATGGATAAGGCATATGCCAAACTAGTAGCACGTCGCTCGAACAAAGGTGTTCCAAGTTCAAATCTTTTATAGCCAATTACTACAATAAACGACTACATGGATGGCTTGTGATACATTGCATCACTAATTTACCAAGGCAGCAAACTCCATAAACTCTAAAATAATTTAGTGAACAAGCTGACAACTAGGTTATAACTTCAACTGCATATTTACCAACTAAATCATTGACATGGCTCAATAAACAAAGAAAAAGAGAAATAACATCAAGGACACGGCATAATGCAATTTAAATGGCTAAAAAATTACTGGGGAATTTTTTTTAAAACCTACAAACAATCCACTGCTCCGTAAACCATTTTCATGGCTCAAATCACTAAACAAACAAATGGGCGCATTAAATTTTAATAACAAAAATTGCAAATGCGTTGATACTTTCTCCCCCCCACCCAGCCCCACTCATGCCAATATATATGTATGAGAAAGCAGCATCTGAGCAGCAGCTCGGTAGAAAAATCAATCCCAGATCCAAAATAATCCAAACGAGAGAAAGAAAAAATAAATTTGCACATCCACCAATCAGCTATTGGAAATTTTCCTATCTGTATGACTAATATAAAGCAGAGCATGCCCATTTAAACAATAATGAAATCAAATCAGGCAACAAAAGTAAACAACACAGCTTTCAGAGAAAACCCACCCTGAAATCGTTAGTTTTTTCAATGATTTCTAGCAGAAACAACATAAGGCAAAAAAAAAAAAAAGGTGAGAATGAAACCTTATGAAAGCAGGTCATGCAAGCCAAACTTGAGATAGATTGAGAGGTGCAAAAATGGTGAAAGCTTAAAAGATTCCTGTTGTTTTGTTTAGATGAGGAAAACACCTTTGCAAGTCAAAGAAAGCTAAAGGGGAAAGCTGTTAAGAGTAAGAGATTATTGAGAGAGAGAGAGAAAGAAAGAAAGAAAAGTAGGCAAAAGATGAGAAGAATATTATTACTATTATTATTAGAATGAAAATAAAAAATTGAAGAGAGAGAAAGAGAGTGTCAAAGAGAAATGGAGCCCATTGAGCAGTGGTCAAACCAACCTAAACCCGGATTTAATTAACAATTAAAACTTATCATTATTATTTTCTCTCTACAACAGAAATGTGCTCCCCATTTCCTCCACTTTGACACTTTTGCCCCTCCACTCACTTTTATATACTATTCTTTTTCTTCTTAATCTGTGACAAATAAAATAACAGAAATTTATCAGAATATCTTTTTTTATTAATTTAAGGAGGATGTCAAAGTTCCCGTACGGTTCTCTTATTGAAGAGAAAAAAGTTCATTTGTAAAGTTATTTATTTATATCATTTTATAAGTAATTGCATTGAACTTGAATAATACAAAAGTAAAGAAAATAAAATTATTTTTTGAAATATTGAAATTGTAAAAAGGAAATATAAAATAAATGTAGAAATATTAGTGTAAAGGGGATTCGTGGCATGAATGGAAAATTGGGAAAGATGCGTGAGCAAAAGGGTAGATTAGGTGTGCACCTCGATTTTCAACGAAGAGCGCCTCGATTGAAGTGACAGGCCAGTCAAAGTTTTGAAAATTAGTTTTTTTTAAAAGCATGTTTCCGGTGCGGTCAAAGTGACCTATCAAGATAGGCATTTGACTATCAATAGTGACCGTCCGATTCTTTACCCGCTGAAAGATCCTCGGTCAGGATCTGTTCTTTTAAAAGTTTGATGGGACCCACCGACATCAACGATTTTGTCCTTTGCCTAATTTGGTGGTGCACACGCTCCCTTTCGCGTGGGCGATTTTCCCGTAACCGGAAGAAGGAAAGAAAGAGAAAAAAATGTGGGTCCATGTGGGCCTACTTAGGCGCCCTTTTCACTGCTCAATGAGTGCTACGATCCGGCGTCGGTTTAATGCTCGTTTAATGCAGATTTTATGTTGGGCCCAATCCGGAATCAGGCTGGGCTCATGCTCTCGAGTTCTTGGATTTGAAATTTTGAAAATCAAATCACAAAGAAATCAAGTCATGTTCAGCATTTAAGGAATATTGCAGTTTGTTTGATTGCCCTTTTATCAAGGTACAAATTCGAAGTCATCCACACGTGAAGAGGTCAAATCCCTGATCTTTCAAATGCGAGGCTATGGTCCCTTATCTGGAAATGTAAAATAAATGTTGCGAATTGTAAGTGAAATGGGAAATTTAAACTCTTTTTATTTGCGATTTGAGAGATATATACATCTATTGTCAAATATGTAAATGGAATAAGAGATGCAATCTAAATTTACTGTTTTCTTTAGGATGATAAATTAAATTTACAATTTTTTGAACGGATATAATTTTAACACTTTACTTAGAATAATTGTTTAACTTTTTATCATTTTTAAATCAAATTAAGAGTAGAGTATATATATGGAAAACTAAAATTTATAACATTGAGCCTTTTATGTTTTACTTTAAAATCATTTTTTTCATGAGTTAATGAGTACTATTAAGAAAAGAAAATAATTAGTACTAATCAACTTCCAATCCTTTCTATTATTAATATTTTTGTAAATATCCATTTATATTATTTATATTTACATTTGAATATAAATTAGATTGGATCAACATTAGAGCCCTTAATACTATCTTCATTTTATAAATTCTATTTAGATAAGGGATTATTAGTCTATAAATAGACCTTCTTATTTCATTTGTAAATACACATTTGAATAAGAATTTCTTATTCCCTCTAATTACTTTTCTTTCCTCTAGATACTTTCGTTTCTATTTTTCTACAGTTGTTCTTTTAAGATTTATTTCATAACATGTTATTAGCATAATTCTCTAATATCTCAAGTTTGGTATTATTTTGTTTTAATCATCCCAAGCTTTAAAAGGATTTTAATGGTTGGTTTTTAATTTCTAGTTGTAACAAATTAGGTAAGTGATGTAATATCTCTTTAGTATTTTTATTCCCTAAAAATTAATTTTAATATGAATTTTGCTATCATGTAGTGTATGTTATATTTTGTCCCTTGATCGAAAAGCAAAGTTGCTATTATATGACTATTAATGAAAAATCATAAATATTCATTCATTGAAGTGAATGCGACAAATGAGTTACTAATAAAAAATTATAAATTCGTCCATTCCCAGAAATTAATGTAATATCATTTAATAATTATAATTATGATCATGAATTTATCTATTACCTGAAGTGAATGCCACATCATTTAATAATTATGATCATGGATATTAAAAAGATCATCATAATAATTTATACTATCACTATTTAAATTAAGGATAATTTATCACCAAAACCACCAGATGTGAATAGATAATTTTATCACTAGAAATGGATGGATAATTTTATCATTAGAAGTAAATGGATACCTTAACACACTAACTCACGAAAAGTGGATAACCCATCAGAAGTGGGTGAATACTTTCAACTCACCAGAAGTGGATGAATACTTTTAATCCACCAGAAGTATATGAATAATGAACAGACAAAAATGGAAAGAATAAAAGGATGGATATATACTTTTTCAACCCACAAGATTTGGATGAATAATGAAAAGACAAAAATAAAAAAGAATATAAAAAACGTATTTATCATTGGTCACGTACCTATTGTATGTCTTGAATTCTATTAAGCATCACTAAAAACTAAAACATCTTGTGATGATTTTAATTATGGCAAAGTTGATATAGCACATCAAGATGTTTATCCACCTTAAAAGAGGAATTAATTATATGATTGGTAATGAAAATATCCATTGTTGATTTTCTTGTTCTGAAAAAGGAATTTATCATTTGATTGATAATGAAAATATCCGAGAATGAACTTAATAGTAATTGATATATTTTAGTATAACTATATTATGAAGATGCTTTAATATATTCTTATTATATTTAAATGATATGTTCTTATTATGTGTTTTAATTATGTATTTAATGTTCATTCATGTTAACTTGTTAATTTCTTATTGTGTATATCTTATTTTATTAAAGAAAAAATATGGATATTCATCTTGTTGGATCTAAGATCTATAATGTAAATATATATCTAGCAAATATTGTTACAATGCACACTAAATTCAAAGACAAGAAATATTTTTCTCACTTGACAACAGAAAAAACCAATGCTAATACAGTATCTAATAATACAAGATTAATATGAAATTTTCCTACCTTGAGGAATAAAGTATATAATAGAGAATGTATTATTTTCTTTTAAGTTTCAAAGAAGTTTATTAAGTTTTAAAAATATTAGTCTGAATAGATATTATATTGAGACAATGAATGAAAGAGACACTTAATATCTTTATATTACATTTATTATCTCAAGTAGGAGGCATGCGTTGAAAAAAAAATTACTCGTTTTGTTCTCTACATTAAATTATAAAAATATTTGAATAATTGAAACTCATGGTAAACCAGAAGTTTACTAATAATTTTAATGTTTGGCATGACCCGTTGAACCATATTATTGACAAGTAATATGATCATTCATGAAAATATTAGAAGATTTTTAAATGTAATGAAATACTCATGTGCTGTTTGCTCTCAAGGCAAATAAATTATAAGGTTATCACCAGCTAAAGTTGGGATTGACTTCCCTACATTTTTGAAACATATTCAAGGTTATATGTGGATTCATACATCCACCATGTGAACCATTTAAATAGTTTACAGTTTTAATTGATGTATAGACCAAATGATCAATGTGTAATTATTATCAACTTGTAATTTGATATTTGTAAGATTAATCGCCCAAATCATTTCTTTGGAAACACATTTTTTTGATTATGTAATCAAGACAATTCGTCTTGAAAATATTAGTGAATTTACATCTCAAGCCTTTAATATTACATATTAGTTGAAATAACTATTGAAGAACCTATTACTTATGTTCATACACAAAACGGTTTAGTAGAATCGTTTATTAACGCTTCCAACTAATTGCAAAACCATTATTTATCAAATTTAAACTCTTAATTTCTATTTAGGGGTATGCCATTTTGGATGCAGCGTCATTTGTATATATTAGGCCAAACATGTTATTATAAATTCTCCCTTATATAATTGGTTTATGGTCAAGAACTAAATATTTTTCATCTAAAAATTTTTGAGTGTGGTATATGTTTCAATTGCTCCATCACAATCCACAAAGATGAGTTTTCAAAGGAAGTTGGGAATATATATTGGATACGAATATCCATTCGTAATTAAATATTTAAAATTATCAATAAGAGATTTATTTATGATAAAGTTTGTCGATTGTCATTTTAATGAAACAGTTTTTCCAACATTAAGGTAAGAAAAAAAACAGCTGAAATTTTTTTTTCTTAGCATGAATTATCATTGTTTAGTTTTGATTCTCACACAAATCAATATAAACTTGAAGTTCAAAAAATAATTCTTTTATAAAATATGGTAAATCAGTTACCAAACATATTTACTAACCCAAATAGAATAACTAAATTTTATATGCCAGTTACAAATACTCTTATTAGCGTTGATGTCCTTATAAGACAAGGCACACCAAAAGTGTCGAGACTAATCGATTTCAAAGATAAAATCTTCGAAAAAGAAAAAGAGCAAATATTCAATATGGTCAAAAAAAGGAAATAAAAACTCTAGAAGAGACCACAAGCATAATTGATAAAAATTTCAGAAGAAATTCAGATACATGACATCATTGACAATGAAGAGATCTTAATTAATTATGTCATGAAGAGAAAAGACAGAATTGGAATGAAATAAATGTTAATGATATTTTTCTATATAATATATAACGCAATATTATGAAATAAAATGAAGATTTTGAACCTACATCTGTGAAGAATGTAAACATAGACATGATTAGCCAATGTGGAAAAACACAATCAAGGTGAAATTCACTAACAAAACATGAAAGTTTTGAACTTGTAGTCCATACACCAAATAGTGTAAAACCAATGATATATAATTAGATATTTATGTGAAAACGAAATGAGAAAAATGTGATTATTAGATATAAAGCACTACTTGTGGCAAAAAGTTTTACCCAAAGACATAATATTGTGAGACATATTCTCTTGTTGTGGATGCCATTGCAATTCTATATTAATTAATTTGACAACAAATAAGAAGATTGAAATGCGTGTACTGAATATAGTTACAGTCTATTTGTATGGCTCACTTGATAATGATATCTATATAAAAATTCCTAAAAGATTTAAGTTGTCTGAAGCACAAAATTTGAACTCTCGAAAAAAATTATTCAATTAAATTAAATAAATTTTTATATAGATTAAAGTAATCAAACGCATGTAGTATAATCGTCTTAGTAATGTTTGTTGAAAAAAGGCTATTAAAATGATACTATATGCCCATGTGTTTTTATAAAAAGATTCAGATATGAATTTGTGATAATTATTGCTTATGTTGATGACTTAAATATTATTGGAACTCTTGAAAGTTATCAAAAACCATGGATTACTTACAGAGAAAATTTGAAATAAAAGACCTTGGAAAACAAAGTTTTGTTTTAGTCTTTAGATCTAATACTTGGCAAATGAAAATTTATCCATCAATCAAATTATATAGCAAAAGTGCCGAAACAATTTTATATGAACAAAGCATATTCATTAAGTTCATCAATGTAACGACCCCTCTCCGGTCGCTACCAGCGTCCAAGACCTCCGGGAATACCCATAAAATCCCGAACAAGTCTATTTAGAATTGCCCGTCAGTTAACTATATACGATCACTATTTCATATTAAATGCATAAATATTATACTTTCATAACATGGATTGAAATATACATATACTTATTTATTCAAGCTCTCAAACATTTAATCACAAGTTTATACATTTAAATTCACAGTATTCAATTATTTACTTGTGAGAAAATCAATATCCTTTACAACTTAATAAATAAAGTATTACAACTCGACCTCTAACAGCGGAACGACTCGAAATAAAATGCTAGGAGATGCCTTTACCTATCCACGTTGGACCGAACGCGTCGATGATCACACGCTAGGTTGATCCTTGTCTGCAAAAGGGAAATAAAAGGGTGTGAGTCTTATAGACTCAATGATAATCATCTACTCAACGAGTAAGGCGTAGATGGGAAACAAGCAAATGACAGATCAATTGAATATAAAAATACAGGATTATAAAAACAATTTGTTTCAAACGGGGTTTGTGCCTTATACAAAAATCATCGATTTCTTATAAAGTATAAAAAATCGAGGTAATAAAATTTTTCGCATCAAAATACATTAATACCCATTTTTGAATCAAATCGATAAAATTGGACAAGCTCCCGCGAAACCAAACATTAATAGGGTGTATACATTATTCACAAATCGCCTCATATGCGAGGGTAAAATTTATATAACAGTAAAACTAGAGGGAGCTGCGAAAAACCATTTAATTCCATTATCACCATGCAAAGAAATATGATTCATAACTTTAAAACTCATTTCAAGCCATAAAAAACAATTACATTTCGTCAAAAATAATCAACAAGGTTTATGACTTTCTTAAAAACTTAGCTCGTGTCAAAACTCATACTCGGTGACACCTTGATCAGAGGTATCCAACTGAGCCCGCCAAGACTGTTTAGAAGTCATATACGCATAAAACATGTTTTTATTTTGAAAATATAGACGTTCCTTAGCGTTGACTGAGTCTTACCCTCACGTGGTGGTTCGATGTGAAGTGCACTCAAACTTCACCTCAGGAGATACCCTCCGCGCCTCTCTACCGAGGTAAGATACAATTGGGTTTCTGTGCCCCTCTAATAGGCTGGTCCACGGAACCCGCTATTGCAGTGACTAATCTATTAACCCACCATATCAATAAAAATTTCAGTAACACGGTATGACTAATATTATTTTACCCAGTCTGTCAAAGTAAAAACAAAACTGTTCATATAATCCATACAAACATAATTCCAGTCATCCATGCCCTTACATTGTCATAAGCTATCAGTTTAAACCATATATATATATATATATAACCTAATTATATATTTTCTGCTTACTCTTGAATCTTTTGGTTAAAATAAAATCACTTTTTTAAAAAATTCAAATTTGATTTTTAAGGAGATAATTTAAATCTTTTTCCAAATATCGATCCTCGTATCACGTTAAAACTCCATTTTCGTAAAATGTTCTTTGTAAATATTTATATGTTATTTTTATATCAAAGTAGCATGGTGAATATGTAATAAATTTCATGAATGCACACCACACAAACAATAAGGCACAATTTTCTTTGATCTAAATCGTTTCGAAAGTTTGTTTCACGTATAATTTATACATATATATATTCCAAATGATTTCTAAAAATAACTTACACCCACAATTCCTTAAAATTCTATCAACGCATACTTTCCACTATTGTACGCGTTCGATAAATTATGCGTAAATATATATATATATATATATCTATAGATAATATGAAAATTTTAAAATTGACACCCCCTACTCACTTCGAAATAGCGAGATATTATATCGCTATTTTCTATTTACCGACCGCTCGTCAATTCCTTTGACACACCACTATAGTGCACTATTGCCATTTTAGCACTTGTAAATTGAGCTAAGTAGGTTCAAGTCTTCACTTTTATTTTTCACTTTGGACTTTTCTTTTTCTTATTGTCATTAGGCCTTTTCCATGGGCTTTTCCTATTTGGGCTAAGCTTATTTATTTCTTATTGGGCCATGCCCATTTTTTTTTTCTCTTCAACGTTTCTTCTTTCTTCTCTTTGGCTTTTCTTCCTTCCTCCCTTCACCACCGTGGCTTCCTTTTCCTTCACCACCGCCGGTCACCACAAGTCCAGCTTCCTCTCTTCCTTTCCTCTCAAAATCGGCAGCACAAGGTCTCATTTTCTCACCCTTTTTGCTATCATTTTCTGCACTTAAAATCAACTCTCTTTTTTCCTTAAATTGACAGCAATTTCAGCTTTCTTTTTCTCTTAAATTGGCAGCAATTTCAATTCTATTTTCCAGTTCTATTTCTGCTCCAAAATCAGTAACTAATCTACTTTAAAAGAGTAGAAAAAAAATCAACTTTCCATCCCTCTTCAAACTTGTAGAATTTTCAACTTTCTTTCTCAAAAATTTGATAGCACCAAGCTGTCTTTTCTCCCTTAAAAATCGACAGCAAACAACTCAAATTTTTAGCAGCCAAAGCTGCTTCTTTCAGTCTCAAAATCAGCAAATTTCTAGCTCCAAAACCAACAACAAAACCTCAATAATATCAGCCACAAAAACCTCAAAAATTTCAGCAACTAACCTCAAAAATTTTCAACAACTACATTGCCTATTTCAACCTCCAAAAGTAGTAGATAAATCACATATTTCAGCAACAAAAAGCTCTCTTTTTCCTTTCTAAAATTTACAGCAAAACTAGCTTCTTTTCCTCCCTCAAAGTGGAGCAAAACCGCCCAAAAAAAGAGCAAAATTTTGTCTCTTTTCTCTTCCTCTCCCACAATCCTTTCTCTCAATTTTCTCTCTTCTCTTTTTTCCTTTCTGCCCCTCGGCTTTTTCTCATCTTTCTTTATCTTCATGGCTGAGCCTCTTTTCTAGATTTTTCTTCTATCTCTCTTCCCTTTCTTTTATCTCAATTGACCGGCCCTACCCATCATTTCTTTTCTTTCTTTTGTTTTCCCCTTTCTTTCTTTACTTTGTGGCCGGCCATTCACACTAAAAATTTTTGTTTGACTTTTCAACATCTTTTCTCCATTATTTCTCTCATTTCACTCCCAATTTAATTCTTTTCTTTATTATTTTATCATTCATTTTATTTTTATTTCTTCAAAATAATAAAATTTACCTATCATCTCTTAGCTTCATTTTATTTAACACACCTTCCTTAAATTTTCATATTTTATAATTGATTCTTCCAACACGTGTAAAAATTTTAATTTCTTTCAATCTCCTTTCTTTTACACGCGTATAATCAAAATATTGAAGTCGCATTTCAACGCGATGTCACTATAATATTTAAATATTTACTCACCGCGTTAGCTCGATTAAAAAAATTTACGTTGTACATTTACCATCGTTTTCCTTCAAAATTCTTCTTTACTTCTCCTCCCTCACTTAAATTAGTCATATTTTATTTTTCATGACTAATTTCGACAACATATAAAATATTAATATTTTAATATTATTTTATTGAATAAAATATTATTTTATTTAAAAAATTTTTACTTGCCTTCTTTGGTCTCGAAACGCATTATTATATCTCAGTTTACTTCCAAATCATCCTTCAGCTCACTAATTCATCCTCGACGAAAATATTATTATTTAATTATTATTTTTGCACGTGCGAAACATTTTATTCTTGAACATTCCTTTCATCATTTGTCGTTCTTTAGCACGTCAATTTGCATCAAATGATTATTCGTTTGATCAATAAGGTCTTATTTATGTCTAACAAGGGTACGTGGTATTACAATCAATGGTTGTAAAGTCACTAGATGTGAAAAAAAAAAAAGACCCTTTCCAATCTCGTAAGGATAACAAAGAACTCCTTGGTCCTGAAGTACCGTATCTTATTGTAATTAGAGTACTAATGTATCTAGCTAGCAATACATGACTTGATATATCAATTGATGTAAATTTATTAGCAAGATATAGTTTTTTTCTAACTCTAAGACATTAGAATGTAATTAAACATATATTTCGATATCTATAAGGAACAATGGATATGGGCTTATATTATTCAAATGCATGCAAGATATTTGTTTGATCCATAAAAAACTCGATTCTAGAGAAGTTACTTGTTCATATATGGAGGTACGACTATTTCATAATATTCTATAAAACAAACTATAGTTGCTACTTTTTCTAACCATAAAGAAATTTTAGCAACTCATGAGGCAAGTCGTGAATGTGTTTAGTTAAGATCTGTAACTCAATATATACAAGAAATGTGTGGCTTGTCAACCAAGAGAGAAATTTCAACAATATTATACAAAGATAATACTACTTGCATAGCACAGTTAAAAGAATGATACATTAAAGGCGATCAAACATAACATATTTGACCAAAAGTCTTCTTCATTCATGATTTCCAAGAAAATTGTGATATTGGTATTCAACAAATTCAATCCAATGACAATTTTACAGATTTGTTCATCAAAGCCCTTCTTACAGCAACATTTGAGAATTTGGCATAAAAGATTGAAATATGCCATTTTAAAGATTTTAAATAATGTAGTCATTATGTGGAGTAAAATATGTATTGTAATCTGTTCCTTCATCAAGGTTTTTCCTATTGGGTTTTTCTTGATAAGGTTTTTAATAAGGTAGTATTTTAAAAGTGTATTTTTGAAAAGAATTATGTATTCTTTTTTTTTCACTCGGATTTTTTCCCATAAGGGTTTTTTCCTTTTAAGGTTTTAACGAAACATATTCTTAATATAATAAATATTCAAGGGGGAATGTTATAAATATTTTTGTGAATATCTATTTATGTTATCTAGATCTAGATTTGAATGTAAATTAGATTGGATCAACATTAGAATTTAATCCATCTAATCTCTTAGCATTATCTTCATTTTATAAATTCTATTTAGATAAGAGATTATTAGCATATAAATAGACCCCCTCACTTCATTTGTAAATGCACACTTGAATAAGATCTTCTTACTCTCTCTAAATGTTTTCTCTCCCTCTAAATACTTTCGTTTATATTTTTTTATAATTGTTCTTTTAAGATTTATTTTATAACACTTTCCATTTAGTTTTTGTAAATGATTCCTTGTAATTTTTAGAGGCCAAACTTAGTAACTATCAAGCGATTCCTGAGATATTAAAGGAGTATTGCTTAGCTTTTAACGAAATGACTAATATTCAAAAATCAAGCATCATATTCAATTCAAATGTTCCAGCATTGAAAAGGTGGGAAACACAAAATTTTTTGCAAATACGAAGAGCTATAAATCCAAGCACTTATTTAGGAATCTCTTCTTTTTTGGGTAGAACAAGGTATGAAGCTATAATGTATAGCAAGGAGACGCTACAAGCATGGAAGCAACTATTGTTATCTCAAGGAGGAAAGGAAATTGTAATTAAAGCTATGGCTAGTGCAATGCTAGTGTACAATATAAATTGTTTTAAGCTTCCAAAGAAAGTTTGTGGAGAAATTAATAGTGAAATTGCTAATTAATTTGTGTTAAGATCATTAGTTGAGTTAGAGACATTTAACAGACATGAAAAGCAATAAAGGTATGATGTTTAGAGATTTTAATTTGAGGAATTTAGCTTTACTTGCCAAACAAGGGTGGAGGATTTTGAACAATTTGAAATCATATTAGGTGAAGATTTTTAAGAGGTTTATTTTATAAAAATTTTCATTTTGGAAGCTAAGGAAGGTGGTAGAGCTTTTTGGGCAAGGTCAAGTTTGATTTAAGGGAGAGATTTCTTTATAACGGAGTTATTTTGGCAAAGTTAGGGGAGGTGAGAATATTGATGTGTGGAAGGACAGATGGGTTCTTAGTCAACAACCATTTACTTCTTTTGAGGATACCGATTCCTATGCTTAGTCAAAGCTTATTGATAATGATTAGGGCGAATGGAAGTTGGAGCCATTACAAAACAGAATACTAGAAGCAGTTGGATAAATTTTTAAGCAGTTAGATAATGATAATGTAGTGGGGATGATAAAATAGTTTGGTCTAGAAGTCTTAGTGGAGAATACTCGATTTGGATGGGCAATTATGTTCTTAAACAAAAAGAAGGAAAGAAAGGGAATAAAAGGCCTTCTTTATCACATCAGATTGATTTAACAGTATGGAGGCAAATTTGAAAAATGCAAATACCTCATAAAATCAAAAACTTTTTATGGAGGGCTTGTGTTTGTGTTGTTGCTAAATTATAATCTGTGGAGGAGATAGCTAAAATCTTTATTTGTTCTTTTTGTTAAAATGATGCTGAATCCATTGAGCATGTTTTATTTCATTGTGAATGAGTGCAAATTGTTTGGTTTGGGATATAAAATTGATGATAGTGCTATAACTACCTTTGATAAATGGTTACAAGCTATTTTAGAGATTGAAATTTTAAGTGGTAGAGAAAAAAAAACATATTTGTCTATCATGTTGCTTTTGCATATTGGACTTTTTAGAAAGTAAGATGTGAAGCTAGTGTTAATGGGGAAATTCTTGATGCTCTAAAGACCGTCATTAGAATTCATAAATCTGTGGGTGATAATGGTGGTGTATGTTTTTAGAATCTTGGAGAGCATGCAATAAAGGTGATGTCTAGATCTAATGCTAAATGGTGGAAGCCTGAGGATGGGTAGTTTAAAGTTGATGCTGATGGAGCTTTTATGGCAAAATCATTAAAGGTTGTTGTTGGTGTTATAATAAGGATTGTAGGGGATGTTTGATAAATGGATTAGGCAAGCAAATCCAAGTTGGTTCTTGGTTAGAGGTTGAAGTTTAGGCTATCAAGGAAGCTCTCCAAATGGTTTACACAAGTAGGTATTGAAAGATAGTGTTGGAAACATATTTGGAGTTTCTAAAACTTGAAATAAGAATAGAGATGTATTGGCGAATTTATCCTATCATTCTTGATATTTTTAGGTGTTTTGCTAAATTTGATAAGTTAAGGTAAGTTTTGTTTGTAGATTAGCTAATATGGCTGCAAACTAGGTGGTTACCTAAATTAATAAGGGGATATGTCCTATGGATTAGGTTCTCATACCTTCATCCTCTTTGGTTCATAATTTGAATAAGGATGGTCTTCCCAAAGAAAGTAGGGGTATAAAAATAAGCTTTGCTTTTTTTTTTCTCTCTTTCAATTTGTCTTTCAAATATATTTTTTCTTTGTATTTTAACTTAGCATCTTGTACATTTTTGAATTTTTGTTTCATAATGGAAATATCTTTTTTTAACAAAAAAAAAAAAAGTTGTTTTCCATCTATTATGGAATAGGTTAGTTTTAAAAACAATTAAAATACTTTTAACACTTCTAAATTTTAGTCATAATTCCATACAAATTTAGTAGTTTTCGAAATGCACAATCTACCTTAAAAGAATATCTTTTGTTGAATACATAAGTCCAACCATTAATCAATTATTAATATTTTTGTTAATTTGATAATATGACAATATTGAAATGATAATTTTACTTTTCATTAATTTGAAAAATTATAAAATTATAATTTTAAAAAAAAAAACTCTACTCATCATGGTGTTCCCTAAAAGCATCGATCGTGGTGCTCCTGGAGACACCAATTGTAGTGTTCCTTGGGTAGCATCGATTTGGTGCTACCACCATCGTAGTGCTCTCTATGGTGGTGGTCCTGATGGTCCCTGGGGACACCGATCGTAATTGATGACAAAGGAATAGTCTGAAACAGCATCGCTTGGGGCTATTTTGGCTGCCAAACTGACCTCACCCAAAACGGTGCCGTTTTATCCGTTCAACAATAAACCTATCTTTCTTCTTTTTTCTCCATTCTCTTTTTCACTTTCTCTCTCTACTCAGCAGCTTCTCCACATTCTCGATAAGAACCCTGTTTCCCTCTCACTCTTTCTCTCAATGGACGATCTAACCTCAAAACCACTCCTTTCGTTACTTTCTCTAAACCCCTTTTCTTTTCTCTCCATCAATCGAAAAGAAATTGAGAAAGGTCAAAAATCTTTAAACCCTAAAAAAAACTCCCTAAATCTCAAAAAAAAAAAAAAACTCATTGCCTTACTTCCCATTTTCTTTTCATTTGTTTCTTTGTTGTCTTTTTTTTTTTGCTATGGTTTTTGGTTTTTGTGATTTCTGATCTAGTTGTTTGGCTGTGGTTTTTTTTTATTGTGGTATTTGTATGCGGTTGATAGAAACTAGGGTATTTTTTGTTCTAAGGTTTTTAAAATAGGGATTTCTGAGGTTTTTCATAGATTGGTTTTTGTGTTTTTAGAGAATTTCGTCTAGGTTCTGATTTGTGAAAAGGCAGCTTTATAGTTACCCTTCGATGCTTGGGATACAACCATATGTTATCCTCAGCATTGTGAAACCATTGCTAGATGCGAATTTTTCAAATCTGGCACGACAAGGGTGTGCTTTATTTCTTTATTTCTTTTTATTTATTTATTTATTTATTTTTGTTCTCTCTGCTTCTAGAACATTTTTGGGTTTATTTTGATTTTGATCCTGATTTTATTAAGCTTAATTATATTTACTTAGTTTAATGCGAAATTTTAGTCTATTTATCTCAGACACTGAGCCTGGTCTTTGGGCCCAATAACCTTTGAATGCAGTCCCAAGCAAAGTCCAAATTTATTGAAGGGTTGGGAAGTCCAATTCCAATTTTGGGTTTAATATCAATCCATAAATTAAAATAAATGCAAATAAAATAAAATTGAAAATACAACTAGTAAAAAAAAAAATCAAACCACGGTAATAATAATCAGATTTGAAATAGATAAATAATAATATTAAAATTAAGAAATTAAAAATAGTGTCTACAGAGGGTAATGATTTGTCTGTAATTTATATACAATCTTAAGCCATTGCTCTTTGAGCTTAGAAATATGGGAGAAGTGGAGTTTGACAAAAGCGAAAATCACCTGGCAGGCTGCATTAACAACACCCAGAAGAAGCAGCAAAGCTCCATGCCATCCAACTCCAAGCATACTCTGGAGCCTATAGGCTTTACCGAAATGCAGCACAACCCAGCAACCAGCTGTTCCAACAATCAGAACCCTCCAAAAGGTGCTGGTTTTTCCTTTTTTATGTCTCTTATAATATAAAATCCAGTACATCAAAATAATTGAAGCGTGAGTTATTATTCCCTTAATATCTTTCTTGGAGATTGATTGCAGCAGCGAAGCAAGAGTCGCAATGACCAAAGGGCCTGCGTAAATTGATTTCTACAACCATATAAAAGAAGATTCTACCATCAATTTTCATGCTTAATTGATTAACGCAAAGCTAGGAAAAAAACCAGCACATTAAATGAAGTAAAACAAAAAGAAATTGTCAATACCTCATTAGCAAACTGTTTCAATCGATTTAAAACAGATTTAACACCTGGGTGTTGGACGGTTAAGGTTCTCTTCGAGCGCCGAATTCGGAGTTTTTCAAGAAGTTTGATGAATGTGGATTTCAGGGTTCTTTTATGTTGAATGGAGATTGAAAGTGTTGATCTTGGTTTCACTTGGAGTTTGAGGACGAACTTGTGGAGCCTAAGCAGGAGTGAGAACCGGTGGAACTTCCAGGTGGGTAAGATTTTTATTGCTTGAAGTTTGAAATTGAAGTTCTGGGCTCTGGCTTGAATGCTTACTTTCCAGGATTGCTGCTGCTTCTCCACTCGCATTTTGCTAGCAGAGAAAGCGCATTGCCCAATGAAAGAAAAGCAGGGGCCGTTGCTTTTGCTAGCCGTTGAACTGAATGGACAATGATCCCTTGGGTTTAATGCAAAACCAGGCCCCTACAGTTCTTGCTGTTCAACCCCTTTAAATATAATTTCGACAATGGTAATTGAATTGAACTTTTTCTTCATTAAAAAAAGTTCTTATTATTTGAAAAACATCTTTATTTAATACATTAAAAATCATCACATAATTGTAAGAGAAAAAAAATCCAATGAAATGATTATTTTATTTTAATGAATATCACACTTTCGTTTAAATTTTGATATATTAAGTTAACGAGGCTTTATAGAATTGGTTAAGAGTAGTTCAAATGTTACTTTTGGGGAGGTTTTCTTCATTCAATACATTATTCTCATCAAATTCAAGAAGGGACATCACAATTAATTATCAATTTTTTTTCATAAATATAACCTTTTTTTTTTAAATCAAAAGGAAAGATTCATAAATATAACCTTAACCCGTGTTAATTGGCATTGTTAATATTTTTTAAAAGTTATTTGTAGATCATTAATATTGATGGTATATATTCATTCAAAACGGCAACAAATGACGGGTAAAACATAATTAATCATCCCACAATGATTTTTAAATATTGATTTGTCAAAATTTAAATGAAAATGATATTTACTAATATGGAATAATTGTTCCATATATAGTTTCTTTTACTATTCTATATATTTAACATGTAAATATTTTCATAACTAATATTTTTAAATTTTCCACTCTACAACTTAAGGTGATCGACCGAATTATTATGTATTCATCTTTGGACTAAAGCAGTTTAATTGCTTTTATGGTCAATATGCTGAAAAAATCAAAATTTGCGGTAAAATTTTGTAAAATTGCATGGTTTATATTTTATATGCTGTTTGTGTTGTCAATATATATTTTTTTAGCTACATATTTTAAATGTTAATATAGGTTTTAGGATTGTAACCATATGCTTTATGACTGCATATTAATTTTATTGTAAAATTTCATAAAAAAAGTATAGTTAAACCTCTTCATACATTGAGTAAGGTTAAATTTTTTCTATGTAGCCTTAACTATGGTAGCAGTTATAGTTTGGAAGCTCCACCGGCAGCTCCTAACTCATTTGCTTCTCTTTTGTTTTTAATATATTAAAAATAAATGAAATGGAAAGGATGAAAGAAAAAGAAAAAGAAAGGAAAAAAAAAGAATTAGAGACTAATTTTGATGTGTAAAAATTTTAATCCCTATTTATCTATTCATTTTTATTTAATTTACCTTAATTATTACATATTATATGATTAAATAACTTTTCTAATACAAATTAAAAGTTTGAGAGAAAAAATGTGACATTTGAAACTATAGGAGTATTTGAATATAACACCGGATACAATTTATTCTTAAAATTTTGTGATTCCCAAAAATGTATATATAGTATAGTGGATCAAACTCCAAATATTTTTTATTAATTAATTAACCTTTTGTCTAATTGATCTTTCCAAGCTTTTAGTATGTATTTTTGAGGGTGTCATCCCAATGCCAACTTGTCAGTTAAAAATCCACTACGTAAGTATACGTATCGAATAGACAGTATATTAGCAAGTAGAGTATCGTTTCCACGGAAAATTGATCTAAAACTTTACTAATTATTAAAATTAAAATAATTTAATTTTATCCAAATAATCTAAATTAATTAATTAATTAAAACTAATAAACTAGAATTTAAAATAACAAGAAAAATCAAAATAATAACAACTGGAGAAAATATCAAATTAAACAAGCCTAGGATTACAATATCCCTCACACTTCATCTAAATTTTACCTCTCCTCCTTAACTTATTTCAATGGATTGAATTGCTAACCTAGAGTCCTAAATTATTTATAAGGGTCTCCCGACTCGTCCTATAAAAATATCTATTTTAACCAAAATACTATATCCCTATGTGATTTGAAATTAAAACAGATTCATTAAGTTCAGGCTCTAATCTGACTACATATAGCCTGTAGGTATATCCCTATCTTATAGGCAAATCATTTAACATGATCATATGCTATCCCAATTTTAGTCTACTTTAAACTCCCTCTTCCAAGTTTGTTTAGGTTCCTAAATCAATTTAATTGGTGATCAGGCAATTAAAAGCATTAAGAACAAATTGAAATAAACAATTCAATTCCCTTTGAAAATAAGTAAGAAAAAGATTAAAAACTTAGATTACATGTAAGTTCAATTGCAATCCTAGAAAAAGAAAATTAGCTACTCATAATTGCAAAATCAAATAACATTGTATAAAGTTCAACCATTGAAAATAACAAGAAGAATAAAAGTTAAGGAAGAAAACAAAATAATTGCTGCTCTGATCTCCGGGTTTCCGCTTCAACTTCTAGCTTCTTGAATCTCCAAAAGTCTCCTCTCAAGTCTTAAAATATCCTATATATACTAACAAACTTAACCTAAATTTCTCCAAGTTGACCTAGGGTTTAATTGGGCTTAAAACATAATGAGAGGCCCAAAAAATCACTTAACAGTCTTTACAAATTTCCATTTCCGATACAAGACGTCCAGCTACTTTCCGATATAATTTTCTCTATCTTCAAGGCAGAACTGGGCAAAGTGATCTTCATGAAAGTTGTAGCTCTGTCTCTTAGCTTTCCAATGGTCTAAGAATAGCAGCAATTGAAGTTCTGTAGCTCGAGATATGACTAAAACACTGAAGCATATGCAAGCAGATTTCTGAATCTTTTAGCACCTTACTTTCCAAAATTAAGCCCAATTACTTTAGGTCCTACCAAAAATATAAAAACTAATAAATATTAACCAAATTAAAGGAAATAACATAAAATTAAATAACTTACTTAAAAATAAACTAAATATAAAAATAACTAAAAATTAAGTAAATTACAATTAAAAACTAAGGACTTAGCTAAAATTTAATAACAAAATTGGAATAAAATAATTCTATAAAATAGAATTATCACACCCCCAAACTTAAGATTTTGCTAGTCCTCGAGCAAAAGAAAAGAATCACAAAAAAAAAGGCAAACTTGAAAATCCTTGAATGAGAGATAGAAATACCAAATCATGATTTCTCAATTTTTCCTCAGAAATTAACTCAAATTCTAGCTTAAGGTAACATATAATTAATCCTTAAATTCATGCATCAATTCAAGCAAAACTTTATTTTTCGAATGGACTTCCGTGTGTGTGTGAATGCTCTTTTACAAAAAATATCATGCAATTCAAATTAGTTCATGCCAAATCTAAGCATAGATTAGTACTTGGATCCCATAAGTTTGCTTTTCATCTCTCTCTCCACTAATGTAGATTAACACTTATTCAAGAATCAATAGGTCTTTATCAAGCTTGTAATGTAAAGCTAGGGTCAAGGTATGATAAAGGATATATTTAGGCTCAAATTCACCCTAAGCACTTAATCAATCTAGGACACATAAAGAGCTCAAAAATATATATATATATTTTTACAACACCCCCAAACTTGAAGTAAACTTTCCTTTGTACCGCACTTTGCTTTCTTATCTTTCTCTCTTTTTTTTTTTAACCCCCAAACATATTTTTGACAATTATAACAAGGGGTAATTTTTCCAACAACCTTCATCATTTTTTTTTTCACACCTTTCTTCCTCAATTTATTCTTTAAGCTCAAATTATTCCTTAGAAAGATTAAAATACTTAAAAGGTGAAAGGTTCAAATTATTGGATTTAAACAGACGGGCCAAGGCTACATAATTAGGTAATTACAAAGAAAAGGTAAATTAGGCTCAAAAAGGGTGACTAAGGATAAATATAACAAGGTAGGCTCAAAAAGGCTCAAACGATCCAAAGATGGCATAAATCACTTCCTATCCTAAGTGTTATCTAAGCTTTCGCCTCGAGAGAGAATCAAACAAATTCTAGAATTCATGACTTCACTATACTTTTTCATCAACATAAACTTTATCTAAAACACATAAAAATTCTAAGTAAAAGAGTATATTGCTCAATTTATTGGAAGTCACAATCTAAAATAAAATTAACACATGAATATCACATAAAATTAAATCATAACTATATGCTTCCCAAAAGCTAAGAATCCAAAGATAATTAACATATCATCCTAGGATTGGGACAATCATGAATAAGGTGCAACTATCTCAAATTTTTTTTTTTTTACTAATAAATGAAACATGCAAAACAAATTCTAAACCAAAGCTAACTAAACATAAAAAAATTAAATCAATAAAATTCGACACTACTAAATTTTAAACCACTCCCCCAAACTTAAATTGCACATTGTCCTCAATGTGAAAAGCTAAAAAAAATAAATAAAGAAATTAAACTCCCTTATCAATGGTGGTAGTGCCTTAAAAGCTTTAATTTTCTTTCTCCTCATCTTCATGCTTTTCAAATCTACATACATAACAAAGCAAGCTAGGCAAAGGTTATAACTACTTATTTACATAGAAAAAAAATAACTAAAATAACAACTAAATCTAAAAGGATATAACTTGGGTTGCCTCCCAAGAAGCGCTTCTTTATAGTCACTAGCTTGACTTTGGTTGAGGTCTTCATTCACCCTATTAATGAGGTTTGAGTTTGCATGGAAAAAGTTTAAGGTGTGAAAGTAGTCTCCTCCTAAGATGAGGTTGTAGTGGCTTTAACTCAAGATTTGGTGCTTGCTCAACCCAAGATGATGGAATAGGTTGACTTTTACTCAACTTCTCAAATTGAGTTCTACTTGGATAATGCACTTTCGTTGTAGCTTTCAAAACATATGCAACATTTGTAAGTTCTTCATTATGGTCCTTGGTTGTTGCATCTTGAACCAAACAAGCTTCAAGAAACTTATTTGAATTTTCCATATCAATAGCCTCCTTAGGTAGCTTATCAACTATATCTAGAAAAAGAATGAGCGGCACATATGGCTTGACTTGTGGTGGTGTAGATACTTTCTCCTCTTGCTTTATTTTTTCATCTTGAACTTGATTGCTAAAAGTATTTCCTTGATCTACTTTATCTCCATCATCTACAACATTCTTGCTATTTACCTCATCAATATGCTTACCATATTCTTCTTTTTTAGGATTAGGCTCAATGTCATTTGATAAAATTTCTTGAGGCATATTGTTGATGTAATCGACAAGTTGGCCCACTTGAGTCTCAAGATTTCGGATTGATTCTGCTCGACTTTGAATGATGGCATCATTCTTTGTCATGAATTGCATCAACATATCCTCCAAAGTTAGCTTATTCTCAAGAATAGGGGCTCTAACTTGTGATTCGAAATTATGCTGGAAAATAGGCTGTGATGAATATGTAGGACCCTGATCATTACTTCATGAAAAATTTGAGTGATTCCACCATGAGTTGTAACTGTTGGAGTACGAATTGTTTTGCTGCCCATTGAAGCTTCCATCAAATTGCATTGATTCATAATAAGTTGGACAACAATCACTTGAATGCTTATCTCCACAAAGCTCGCATGCCACAAAAGGATTTTGAAAACCATTAACACCCCATGTGTCCAATTTTTGAGACAAAGCATCTACTTCGGCAGCCAAAGCACTGATAGCCAATTCATAATCACTAGCAACCCTCTTAGGCACAAATTGTTCAGATGTCCATTGATAGTTACAATAATTCATCACCTCAACCAAAAGCACCTGAAAATAAAATAAAAAAATTTGAATTAAGACTAAATTTGCTTGGTATTAGTATTAGTAAAAATTCTAGAAACAATCCCCGGCAACGGCGCCAAAAACTTGTCAGTTAAAAATCCACTACGCAAGTATACGTATCGAATAGACAGTATATTAGCAAGTAGAGTATCGTTCCCACGGAGAATTGATCTAAAACTTTACTAATTACTAAAATTAAAATAATTTAATTTTATCCAAATAATCCAAATTAATTAATTAATTAAAACTAATAAACTAGAATTTAAAATAACAAGAAAAATCAAAATAATAACAACTGGAGAAAATATCAAATTAAACAAGCCTAGGATTACAATATCCCTCACACTTCATCTAAATTTTACCTCTTCTCCTTAACTTATTTCAATGGGTTGAATTGCTAACACTACAAAAATTTTTTCTATTTCCAACGGAATTTTCCGTTGGAAATAAGCAAAATTCCGTTGGAAATAAACATTTCCAACGGATTTCCAACGGAAATTTCCGTTGGAAATTCCGTCGGTACAAGCCTTGTGGGTAATACTTTTCGTTGGAAATCCGTTGGAAATCCGTTGGAAATTTCCAACAAAAAATTCCGTTGGAAATTGTGTTGGAAATCCGTTGGAAATTTCCAACGGAAATTCCGTTGGAAATCCGTTGCAAATATAAACAGTTTTTCCAAATTTTTGCAATTCCGTTGGAAATTTCCAACGGATTTCCAACGGAAATTCTGTTGGGAATAATTCCGTTGGAAAACATAATTAAATAGGAAAAATCATTTTAAAACAATTTTCCGTTGGAAAAATTATTTCCGACGGAATTTCCGTTGGAAATTTCCAACGGAAATTCTGTTGGAAAAAATATTTCCAACGGAAAATTGTGTTGGAAATTTTCCGTTGGAAATAGGATTTTCCAACGGAAATTCCGTTGGAAATTTTCGTTAGAAGTTTAGGATTTTCCAACAGAATTTTCGTTGGAAATCCTATTTCCAACGGAACAATATTGAATATTTCCAACGGAAATTTCCGTTGGAAAAATATTTCCAACGGAAATTTCCGTTGGAAATAGTGTAACCTTATTTTTAAAAAAATATTTTTTTAAAATTTTTTAGAAAAAATTTTCAAATTTTTAAAAAGTGCTTAATTTAATTTGGCATTCAAACTGTAACATATATAGAAAAAATACACATTAAAATATTGAGATCAAAGTATAAACATCTAATTATAAATTATCCTTAACAAATAATATATAAAATATAAGGATACATATAAGAACTCATAACATAATTAAAATAAACAGTATCCAAGTGTTTGCAACAAATATGAAACATCAATTGAGGGAACTTTTTATCCTTACTTGTCACGTCTTGAAGGGCCCGCATCGCCAACGGTTGAACGTGTATTACTCATGAACATGGTTTCCATACGTGCCATAAATTCACTCATGCCTTCTGCCATCACATTTCTCATTTCTTCACGTACTTCCCCACGTATTTCTTCACGTATCTTCTGCAAGTTTTGTGCAAGATTTTCCACCTTTTCTTCCAATGCAGTTGCGGGACTGTTGAAGTTTGAGTTGATTGGGCCACACGCAGACTCAGATGTTGCTACATTGGATTGTGTTCCACTAAGTAAAGCTGTAGCGGGGACACGAGAGCCAAACCCATACACGTGAGTGCGTGTAGTCTCCTTCCCTCCAATTGCTTCAGTCCAAGCATGTGGATCGAATTCAGGCTGAGAAGATGACTCATCGCCATACTTCTGCGAGAGTACAGAATTATACATTTCCTACAGAAAAAAAAATTATTGTAAATTTTGAAGTAGACCATTAACTTAGAATAAATAGTAAAAATTAATGAAATTGTTCTTACACTCGTAGACTTGGACTTGTTATCAATAAAATCACCATGACCCCCTGAACGCTTATGAGTACGATTGAACACTTCCAAGAATGTAACATCTCGTTTCATTTCAATTGCCTGAATTTTACCGACACTTATTTTTAGTCAACCATAATCGATATATATATATATATATATATCTTGATATATATAACATGTATATGAAAACCGAGATCCAACTACTAAACTTACGTATTTAAATGAAATTCATGGAAAAACCATTTTATAAATTTTATGATTAGCATTAATTCATACCAGCCTCTTTGCATGAACCACAAATGGAACTGAACCTCCAGTGTGCTTTGGAATGCATCCATCTTTTGGCGTTAAACGATTTTGCCTTGCTTTGCGTGATTTGTTTTGCCACTCTTCTGTACCCCATACTGTATCGATCAGGGTGTCCCATATGTCGTTGGTGATCCATTCCCTCGACATGCCTCTGCATTCTGTAATGTTGTTCGTTTTGGCTTCAGTCATTGCTTTATGCCTTTCTTCTGAAAGCATGTCTCTTAATCGATCGGAACAAATTTTTTCCCATATGCGTCGAACAACAACATCTTCATGTGCAGACCAAACACATTTTTCCTAAACACAATGTAATACAATAATTTAACAAAGTTATACAAATCAATTGAAACAATATATTATTAATAAATATATCTTGTAACATAGTACCTGAAATTTTCGGAACATTAAATTTTTGATATCACTTGGGACTTTCCTCCATGTCGACCATGGACCATGAAAGTGATTTTTGATGATCCTTGTTATTGTTGATGTCACCCCTCTCTCGAAAAAAGAGCTATATGATTTATAGGCACAAATAATTGTATATATTAGCAATTAAGAAAATTGCTAATTGTTGCAAAATATAACAAGTATAAACAATATAACATACCTATCCCCGATAGGAGTAATACGTGATCTATCCGATGGATCTACAGGAGTCTGTAATCCTACACTAGGTCCCCTACCTCTTGATCTTGACGCTGTCTCATTTGCATTTCCACCTAAATCAATAGATGGGGATCTTGTAATATCATGTGTAGCTGCATCATTTTCGACGTGCTCTGCAAATGCATCGTACAAAGACTGTGTCTCAAGTGACGCATCTATATTATCCTGCTGTACCTGTTGTGGATCGAATATAGCATCACATGCTTGGGAACTTGTCTGCATAGCCATACTTGCGGATGCATATGAAGACCTGGGTCTCGGCTTTGATTGCTTCCCTTTAACCATCGTGGTTTAGATATCCTATTGTTAACATCCCATTATAAATTGTTATTAATATTATTATTATTAAAATTTGATTAAATTACTTTCTATGCAACGGAATTACATATATAAATCTTAGCTATACGAGGCAACACAGCAATTAATATACTAATTAATTGCAACATTTATATGTTGATTTAAACTCAAGCCACCAACAAAAAATAACGTCAAAATACTCCGCCTTAAAAAAATTTTAAGATAAACAATATCGTTAAACCGTAAATATTAAAGCAATATCTAACATGCATTATGTGATCATTCACTTCCTGAATAATGAAACTCATGGTCCGCATTATTATCACTGTCATCATTATAAGTTTCGCTGTCGTCATGCTCCACATGATCTTCATCTTCATCTTCATCTTCGTCTTCATCTTCATTATCTTCTCCATCCGTGTCATCGTCTGCATCTTCATCTTTATCGAAATCATATTCTTCATCCTCAATCGGAATTCCGACATCTTCATATTCACCACTTGCTAACTCAGCTAAATCAACTGCTTCTGTTTGAGTTCTTGTGAATGAATTGGACACATCTTCTTGGTATACTCCTTCATTCAAATCACTTTCATTTTCTTTTTCACCACTAATTGGAATTTGAAATCTACTCCTAGCCTTTGTTTTAAATACTGCCCACCAATCACGTCGATCTCTCCTTCTTGAAGGATAACTACTATAATAAACTTGGTTAGCTTGGGCAGCTAAAACAAATGGTTCATTAGTGGCTAGTATTGACTTGGAATTAACATCAACAAGACCATGCAATCGATCAACTTTTATTCCTTTTTCCGTATCAAACCAATGACACTTGAATAGAACTACTCTGTTTCCTATTCCAAAATACTCCAACTCGATTATATCCACTAAGATGCCATAAAAGTCACGCTCATGATCATTGTAAAAACTCCCTTTTATGCATACCCCACTGTTCATTGTCTTACGATTATTGCCGTAATCTATTGTGTGAAACTTGAAACCATTTACAAAATATCCGCTGTAAGACCTTATCATACGTCCGGGACCATAAGAGATATCAATTATGCGTTGGTCAATTTCCTCATTATGCTTTGCAACCTAAGAACATTCAATCCAATAAAATAAAATAATTGATATCATAACATAGTCGTCAATGCATTTTTTGGAAGTTAACGTGTATGTTTATTGTACTTACATAATTTTTAAACCATTTAACGAATCTCGAATCACGTACTTTCTCCAATTCATCTTCCGAAATGTATTCAACATCTCCCCTCACCATATCATCAAAGATCCTATCATAAAATCCACAACTACGTTACAAATAAAAATTCCAACTTATACTGTATTAGCAAGAGAAAACAACAAATGGTACTTACTTTATATATGGGAGTATCTCATCGCAATTCATTAAAATATATAACTCAGCCGCATAAAACTCATCCTCATCCAAAAATCGAGACTTCTCTGATGGACCAAAAGCTCGTCCCGGGTGAGTGAAAATTGAGAGACGACCCATAGAGTCTACCTCTCCCCCATCATCGTTACGTGGCACTCTATTTACTCTTGTTCGCACAGTATTTTCAAAATACAATGAACAAAACGAGGAAACTTCCTCGATAACATAAGCCTCGCATATGGAGCCTTCAACAGATGCACGATTTTTTACTTTCTTCTTCAACTGTTGCAAAAACCTATCAGCCACAAAATGCATCAATCTTATGAAAACCTTCAAGCTTTTCAAAAGAATTTTATTCAAACAATATAACCATTATTTTACCTCTCAAATGGATACATCCATCGATATTGTACAGGTCCACCAACCTTCGCCTCGTAAGGCAAATGAATCGGCAAATGCTCCATTGAGTCAAAGAAAGCCGGAGGGAATATCTTCTCCATTTTGCATATAGTTTCACATATTTTTCCTTGCAACGTTTCCATATGATCACCATTTAGTTCAGTTGCACACAAATCGCAAAAAAATTGAGATATCTCTGTAAGTGCCGCCCAAATTGTTGGATGCAGCATATCACGGAAAACAATTGGGAGTAACCGTTGCATAAATACATGACAATCATGACTTTTCATCCCATAAAATTTTTCCCCATCATCATTAACACACCGAGAAATGTTCGACGCGAAACCATCTGGTAATCTCAGTTGTTTAACCCAATCACAAACACTTCTGATTTCCTCCTTAT
The DNA here is from genome assembly GCA_036013995.1 of Theobroma grandiflorum. Lineage (NCBI taxonomy): Eukaryota > Viridiplantae > Streptophyta > Magnoliopsida > Malvales > Malvaceae > Theobroma > Theobroma grandiflorum. The sequence continues at coordinate 10,978,983 of CP142132.1, read as the reverse complement.
GTAATGTGTACGCAGCCTTTGGCTTAAATAATTTTCCATTATATTCCACCAACTCCAACTCTGGCCGCTTACAATACACCTTCAAATCTTGTCGTGCCTTTATGTTGTCCTTTGTCCTTCCTTTAACATCCATCACTGTGTTCACTATATTCTCAAAAAAATTTCGTTCAATATGCATAACATCTAAATTGTGACGAATAAGAAGCGTATGCCAATAAGGCAGAGACCAAAAAATGCTCTTCTTCACCCAATTATGACAAACACCATATCCTGAACTTTTTCGCTCACCACATTTTGTTCCGAATGGGAGCTGAGGCAGTGAATTCAAACGTGTTAATATTTCCAAGCCTGATAATCGAGAAAATGGTATGTCATGTTCAACTCTTTTTTTAATAAATTTGTCTCTCTGCCGCCTAAAAGGATGATTAGTTGGCAAGAATTGCCGATGACAATCAAAGAAACAAGGTTTCCTACCATGCTCCAATATGAAAGATTTAGACTTTTCCATGCAATACGGACATGATAACCGTCCATGTGTACTCCACCCTGACAACATACCATAAGCAGGAAAATCATTAATTGTCCACAATAATGCTGCCCTCATCTGGAAATTTTGTTTTCTAAATGCATCATAGGTGAGAACACCGTCTCCCCACAACAAATTCAACTCATCTATCAAAGGCTTCAAGAAAACATCTATATTTTGGCTTGGACTTTTCTTGCCTGGAATAACCATGTTCAGAAAAATATATGGTTGTTTCATACACATCCATGGCGGTAAATTATACACACAAAGCATTACTGGCCAAACAGAATATGGGTTGCCAGTTGATCCAAAAGGGTTGAAACCGTCAGCACATAACCCGAGCCTAACATTTCGAGGTTCCATTGCAAAGAATTCATGTGTGCGGTTGAAGTGTTGCCAAGCTTCACCATCAACTGGGTGTCTAAGGCGTCCGTCATCACTTTGGTGTTGCGCATGCCACGTCATATGTTCAGCAGTTTTAGATGACATATAAAGCCTTTGAAGCCTCGGTATAAGTGGCAAGTAACGCAAAATTTTGTAAGGAATTTTTTTCTGCATTCGCACAGTCGAATTCTTCTGTTTGAACCGAGGATGTCCACAGACATGACAATGCTCAAATGTAGCAAATTGCTCATAAAATAACATGCAGTTGTTCTTGCAAGCATCAATTTTGATATATCCCAACCCAAGCTTTGCTACCTTTTTTTTCATCCTATAAAAGTCTGTAGGTAAGTTCTCGTCAGATGGCAACATATTCTTTATTATCTCTAACAATCGATCAAAACATGATTCACTCAAATTGTACTCCGCCTTAACATTTAAAAGTTGCGACACAGCTGAAAGCGTCGTGTGCTTTGTGCAACCTACCCACAAAGGTTCCTCTGCATTGCTTAACAAAGAGTAAAAAGTAGATGCATTTGGATTGGGATCTTCTTCCACGAAGCTTGACTCATGAGTATTGTCCATGCCATGGTTCATTCCAACTTCGGGATGAAATGCATCCATAACCATTCGACTGTACGGATTTTCTATTTCATCCTCATATGTAGGTTCTCGAAAAACAGCATCTCCTTCAAATCCAAGGGATGGTTCAACTCTAGATTGACTTCTTGATGATTGTCCAACATCAATTTCCCCATGAAAACTCCAAATTGTGTAAGCACCAGTAAATCCCCGGTTTAGGATGTGTTCTGTCACTTTATCTTTGTCTAAGAACTTATTGTTACTACATCGCGTGCAAGGGCATCTAATTCTATTATTCCACATACTTGTAGTATTTGAAGATGCGAAATTAATGAATTCAGTGACTCCATTTACAAATTCAGCTGTAATGTATCCATTATGTAAACGACGGTACATCCAAGACCGATCTCCCGACATTCTGCAATCCTAAGTATCATAGAATATCGTTATGCATTTAAAATTTGTATTGTTTGTAACAAACCTACTCCCTAAACACTACATTCCAATATGTATTTGATATATATCCATATATATTCAAAATTACTTTGTAAGATGTTCAGTATGGGTTATAGTATAAATCTATTGCGTACATTAATTATCAAACAATCAACATCAGATGGATTAAGTATGCAATTTTGAATACTTGTTTTAATTATATCCCATAAACATTAATGTGTAGTTTCATGCCTGTACATGAAGTTTGAACGAATTATATATATACCTAATGTCTACCATCTACGATTAATTGTCAAAATACTGAAAATTTCGAATTTATTGTAAATTTTAAATAACGTATGTCAATTTGTCTGCATTCGTTCATTAGTGTATGACTATCTAATTTTGCCGCTTTAAATAGCAATATGAATTGAAGCTCGTAATTTTAAGATGTAATAAATTAAATTATAATAAAGGATATAGGAAAGATTTAAGATTAAGCTCAAATATTTTAAATGCTTTTGATTATTTCGAGTAATAAGATTTTAAGATAGTCGAAGAGATTTACAAATTGTATAACTCATATAATGGTTCGTGTAATTTAATTATGTTTTATAATTAGTCGTCAAAAGTTTGAGTCATTTTTAAAAAGTAAATTAAATTACATTTAAAATAAATAATATAAACATGGATAATTGGAGATAAAAATTGTTCAAATTAGTAATTGATTAATACCTTATTTCGAATTTTATTTCCAACCAGATTGCATAAGATATCAATAGCCGAGCTTATGTTTTAAGATTTTATTCACCCGTCAATTTCCTCACCAATATTGTTTAATTATTTCGTATGTATTATCGGAATCGTTGGCAGTGATATTAAAATAGGTTTTTTGATTCGATCGTTATACGATGATCTTACTCCAAAAAAAAAGTTGAATACATTCCCGACGTCAAATTAAACAACCATGATTGAAAACAACATATCTTATAAGATCGAACACATAAGAGATATCTAAACAACATATATTAAATAAATTTTTCATAATGCATCAAGCTTGAAATTTTTAATCACTGCCCAAAAAACAATATACCGCGTAATTATAAATTTCGTCCAGGCATAAAGTCAGATTGAAAAATAAGGATTTGTCGACGGGCCACAATATATGTAATTCCTTGTGTGTTTTTCTTACTCACCTGCAAAATTATAACTAGACACAATCTGAATTTGAAGCAGAGTGGACGAAGGTTCAATCCTTCTATAGCCAACCAGTTAATATGTCTGAAATTAGGCATATAAATTATAATTTAGAATTGTACCCTAAACACCAACATTAACAGGTATATAAGGTATATATGTATAAGAACCATCACCTGCAATGGATGCCCAAAACCCAAATCCGTCAGCGAAGCAGACTGGTGATTTCAAGCATGTTATCTATCTTAGGTCATTTTGTGCTATGAAGCTGCAAAACAAGGCTCATCAGCAATGTTTCTATGCACTTTGTTCTACTATCAGCCTATAAAAGAAAAAGAAAGAAAAATGATAGATGTTCTGTGGCAGCATCTAGAGTTGTAGACTAGCCTTTTCCTCGTTCGGGATTTGGTTAGTCAGCCTTATATTTTTAGGCTGCCTTCCCTGATCTCCTGTGTCTGCTATGCTGCCTTCAGTTGCTGGCTGACCTCCTTGCGCTGATGTGCTTGCTTGGCAACTTTCAGACCTGATGAAACCAATCAACATAGTCGAATTAGACTAAATACGACGAGTCCTTATAACTCACTGTAGTGGAAACAGAGTGGATCATGCATCAGCCACATGCTCAAGTCATAGAACTCTGAGATAAAAAACACAAAAGCAATACCCGTCATGCATGGAATTTTTTATACTTGACCTGCAAATTTACTGGTTATGGCATTAGTTCTTTGCCACATTATTAAAGACATTCAATACATGTACGCAAGAGAGAAACAGTGACTATGAAGCAGCAAAAGAAAAAATAATAATGGAAAAAAATTATATATAATTGTTGTTTTGTCATACATTGCTGTTCTTGGTTCAGTTGTAGATAAAAGAAAGAAAGAGTTGAGTGAGAATATGTCATACTACAAACAATAAAACGAAAATGTTGTGTACATTAGTAACTTCTCCATCATGCAATAGCATATTATAGTGACTGTACAATGTAAATTATACAGCAAGCAGCCAGCACAGTGATAATAGTCATACGTTCATCCCCAATTTAAGTGATGCAACAACAAAAATAATTAGAAGCCTGTATCAAACTATAGATATGTCAATAGTGATTAAAGAAACAACAATATTCAGGAGGTCTTTAATACAAACAAAATTGTAACTGTTTACAGAAGAAAAAATATCACAATAACTCAAAGTTTTGCATCATTCAGAATCTAACGCAATATCCAAATTTAATCGAAAGTCCCTTGCATTTGCAGTTTCATGTTAAGTGGTCTTCAAAAGCACGATAATACCAAAGGAGGGTCGGGTCTGGAGCAGCAGCCCGGGCAGGCGACTCAGAGGGGCGACAATCGGGACAGGTCACCGGCAGCAGGAGGGCACCAGGACGGGTGTGGAACAGGGCTGCCACGGAAACAGATTTCAAAGGAGGGTCGGGTCTGGAGCAGCAGCCCGGGCAGGCACACTCAGAGGGGCGACAATCGGGACAGGTCACCGGCAGCAGGAGGGCACCAGGACGGGTGTGGAACAGGGCTGCCACGGAAACAGATTTCAAAGGAGGGTCGGGTCTGGAGCAACAGCCCGGGCAGGGGACTCAGAGGGGCGACAATCGGGACAGGTCACCGGCAGCAGGAGGGCACCAGAACGGGTGTGGAACAGGGCTGCCACAGAAACAGATTTCAAACTCTTTCACGGTCTGGAGCAGCAGCCAGGGCAGGCGACTCAGAGGGGCGACAACCGGGACAGGTCACCGGCAGCAGGAGGGCACCAGGAGCACCGTGGAACAGGGCTGCGTCGGGCTTAGAGAGAAGGGAGGGAGCCGCTGGTAGAGAGAGAATACGGGAGACAAAAAGTGGGGAAGGGGAAGGGGAAGGCAAAAGGGTTTTTATAGTTAGGGTTTAGAGGGCCAAAACGACGTCGTTTTGGCCCTGTAAACAGGGCAGATATAGAGGGCATCAAACTACGTCGTTCTGGACCCGTATACAGGGCATTCTTCATCCTCAAAAAACGGCGCCGTTGGTAACAAACCTACAATAATGATTTCAAATGGGGAGCAACTTATTGTTATTAAATAATAATCATATATATAGTTATATACCATACAAACTATAACTTGTAATTTAACAAATAACCATTATAAATTGATTTTTCCACATAAATCATATTTCTTTGACTATATATATATATATATACATATATTTTCTATAGCTCTTTGTCAGAGCTATATGAATATATAAATATAATAAAATTATACTTTTTAAGTACAAATATAATGAGTAAATTACAAGACTTCAATCATAATAAACTAATTAACTACTTACATTTAAAACATAAATATATACCTACTAATATATCTTATTTAGATTATATTTATATATAATCATGGATTCTTAAATCATACTTGTCTAACTATATATAAATATATTTTTTTTTCTATAGCTATCGGTCAACGAAATATGAGTACATAAATGTAATAAAATTAAACTTTTTAAGCACAAATATAATATATAAATTATAAGCCTTCAATCATACGTAGCTAATTAGCTAATTACATTTACAACATAAATATATATCTCCTAAAATATATTTTTTAGATTATATTTCTATCTAATAATGGGTTTTTATAAAATATAAAATTAAACGTTGTTATTTTTAACAAATTTGGAATAATATGACATTATCAAAATTTGGTATTATGTAGCCAATATTAAACCCTAACATCAAAGTTAAAAAAATTATACAGATAATTATTAACTGCTTGTATTTAATTTTAGTAGTATGTCAGCAATTAAAAAAAAGAATAAAATTTTAAAAAAATTTCGATTTGATAAGAGGAAATTCCATAATTTTTTCCAACGGACTTGTCTTACGGAAATTCCGTCAGAAAGTTTAAAAAATAAAACAAAGTGTGGTAAATTAAATGTTTTCGTTCCAACGGAATTTTCCGTTGGAAATCCGTTGGAACCAAAATATTTTTTGTTCTGATGCTTTTTTCCAACGGATTTCCAACGGAAAATTCCGTTGGAACTTTCCAACGGAAATTCCGTTGGAAATCCGTTGGAAAGTGTAAAGGGAAATTTATTTTAGCTTATGGTTCCAACGGAATTTTCCGTTGGAAATCCGTTGGAACCAAAATATTTTTTTGTTCTGATGCATTTTTCCAACGGATTTCCAACGGAAAATTCCGTTGGAACTTTCCAACGGAAATTCCGTTGGAAATCCGTTGGAAACTCTAAAGGGCAATTTTTTTAGCTTAGGGTTCCAACGGAATTTTCCGTTGGAAATCCGTTGGAACCAAAATATGTTATGTTTTGATGCATTTTTCCAACGGATTTCCAACGGAAAATTCCGTTGGAACTTTCCAACGGAAATTCCGTTGGAAATCCGTTGGAAACTCTAAAGCCAAATTTTTTTAGCTTATGGTTCCAACGGAATTTTCCGTTGGAAATCCGTTGGAACCACAATGTTTTATGTTCTGATGCATTTTTCCAACGGATTTCCAACGGAAAATTCTGTTGGAACTTTCCAACGGAAATTCCGTTGGAAATCCATTGGAAATAGTCCAGATAAAGTGGCAAGTCAATTCCAACGGAAAATTCCGTTGGAAATTCCATTGGAAAAATATGTTTCCAACGGAATTTCCAACGGAAAATTCCGTTGGAAATTTCCATTAGAATTCCGTTGGAAATCCGTTGGAAATCCGTTGCAACTATCATCTGTCAATTATAATTAAATTCCGTTGGAAATCCGTTGGAATTCCGTTGCAATTTTCCAACGGAATTTTCCAACGGAAAAAATTCCGTTGGAAAAAGATGATTTTTTTGTAGTGTAGGTTCCTAAATCAATTTAATTGGTGGTCAGGCAATTAAAAGCATTAAGAACAAATTGAAATAAACAATTCAATTCCCATTGAAAATAAGTAAGAAAAAGATTAAAAACTTAGACTACATGTGAGTTCAATTGCAATCATAGAAAAAGAAAATTAGCTACTTATAATTGCAAAATCAAATAATATTGTATAAAGTTCAACTATTGAAAATAACAAGAAGAATAAAAGCTAAGGAAGAAAACAAAATAATTGCTGCTCTGATCTCCTGGTTTCCGCTTCAACTTCTAGCTTCTTGAATCTCCAAAAGTCTCCTCTCAGGTCTTAAAATATCCTATATATACTAACAAACTTAACCTAAATTTCTCCAAGTTGACTTAGGGTTTAATTGGGCTTAAAACATAATGAGAGGCCCAAAAAATCACTTAACAGTCTTTACAAATTTCCATTTCCGATACAAGACATCCAGCTACTTTCCAATATAATTTTCTCTATCTTCGAGGCAGAACTGGGCAAAGTGATCTCATGAAAGTTGTAGCTCTGTCTCTTAGCTTTCCAATGGTCCAAGAATCGCAGCAATTGAAGTTCTGTAGCTCGAGATATGGTTAAAACACTGAAGCATATACAAGCAGATTTTTGGATCTTTTAGCACCTTACTTTCCAAAATTAAGCCCAATTACTTTAGATCCTACCAAAAATATAAAAACTAATAAATATTAACCAAATTAAAGGAAATAACATAAAATTAAATAACTTACTTAAAAAAAACAAATATAAAAATAACTAAAAATTAAGTAAATTACAATTAAAAACTAAGGACTTAGCTAAAATTTAATAACAAAATTGGAATAAAATAATTATATAAAATAGAATTATCACAACTCAATCTATAGCATTCATTATAGGTGTTTTTTTATCTTTGAAAAGCATACCAGATAATACTAAATAAAAAGAGGATACATCTGGATTTGAGAGTGACACTAAGAGGGGTCTTTCCACCTCGTCAAAACAAAAATTCCCATGCATATAAGTCGAGGTGCATGCTTCGCCCTGTTCATGATAAAAACATGAGCTGTATATGTGCAGAAGACAAAATTAATAATTAAGAGTACTACCTTTCCAAACCCGAAATTATATTCTTATGGCGCAAAGAAGAACTAAAAGCAAAGTCGAATAAGTAACAGAAATTAATGAACAAGCTACTGCATCGTAGTGAAGAAGGTCAGAAAACCGCACCTTGGCTAGCCGCCAGCGGCCAAACCTGAAAGATCCAACCACATCCCTTAGGTAACTAGCTAGAATCAATCTTCCTATAGTCAAGTAGAGTGGTTCTCAAAAAGTATTTAGTGTAGTTTTTCTCTTCTTTTATTTCTTTGTGTGTGAATGAGATCTCTTTTTTATTTACTTATAAATGTACAATTAAATCTCGATTTTCAATTTAAAATTAAAAATCATGTATAATTATTCTTTGTAAAATTTTTTATTTTCGATGGAGAGTATCTAAAACTATGGCCTCTCTTTTAAATACTGTGGGCGCTTTGCTTGTCTGTTAGCTAAAGGCTGATTAGCATCTTTTATGTGTGGACTAGAACTCCAAATTTCAGCTTTGATTATTTATCCCGAGTGTGGAAATATATAAAGAGTGACATATATCATAACTTTGGCATTCTACTTTATGATGTAAATAGAGGTGATTATTCCTCGTTGCTTGGCTGAATGGCCAAGCCCTTTGAGCTGGTAAATAAAAGCTCCTAAGAACCAGTCCAATCATTGCAGCAGTCCAAACCTAACAAATCCATGCAGTTTAAATTAATTCCAAGCCCTCTAGCTATAAATATCGAAACCCACCACCCCAAGAGTCACAACAGAAACATCAATCAGAAAATAAGCAATTTCAGTCTAGTTTACTCCTCATGGCTTCGCACAATAACTTCCTTCTTCATGCTTTCGTTTGGTTGGCCCTTGCAACCACGGCTTTTTCCTTAACTCCCAAATTCTATGACAAGGTTTGTCCCCAAGCTTTGCCAGCCATCAAGAAAGTAGTGCAGGCTGCTGTCCAGAGGGAGCAGCGCATGGGAGCTTCTTTACTTCGTTTGCACTTCCACGACTGCTTCGTTAATGTACGTACATTCAATTCAGACCTTTTATCTTTGTCATTCATTAATTAAAATTTATTTTCTAATTTTCATGCATTATGTTATTGTAGGGTTGTGACGGTTCACTTCTTTTGGATTCTACATCTACTATGGATAGCGAGAAAAATGCACGTGGAAATTTTAATTCTGTGAGAGGATTTGAAGTGGTAGACCAAATTAAGGCTGAAGTCGACAGAGTTTGTGCGCGCCCGGTGGTTTCTTGTGCAGATATCTTGGCTGTTGCAGCTCGAGATTCTGTAGTTGCGGTAAAGTCAAACTCATTTTCATTATCAGAAATTTGTCTTTGAATTCATAACCAGCATTTCTAATAAAAATTGTCATGGTTGCAGCTAGGAGGGCCGTCATGGGAGGTTCGTTTGGGTAGGAGAGATTCAACCACAGCTAGCAGGACTCTAGCAGACACTGTACTTCCATCTCCATCCATGGACCTCCCTGCATTGATCGACAACTTCAAGAATCAGGGCCTGAACCAAAAAGATCTTGTAGCTCTCTCTGGGGGCCACACCATTGGGCTGTCACAATGTTCTATCTTTAGGAACAGAATTTACAATGCCACAAATATTGACCCTGCCTTTGCCAAAGAGCGAAGAGCAACTTGCCCACGAGTCGGAGGCAACACTAACCTCGCTCCTTTGGACCCAACGCCTGCACGCTTTGACACTGAATATTTCAAAAACCTGGTGAAGAAGAGGGGACTACTCACCTCAGATCAGGCACTTTTCAACGGTGGCTCAACTGATAAACTTGTTAAGACTTACAGCTTGAATCCTGATGCTTTCTGGGATGATTTTGCTAAGTCTATGATTAAGATGGGGAACATTAAGCCTTTAACTGGAAAGCAAGGACAAATTCGTGTCAACTGCAGGAAGGTAAACTGATGAAGCTGTTGTGCTCTGTTGCTCTCCAACTCCAATTTGTCATCTTTTTTTTTTTTTTTTTTTTGTTGAATAAGAGGTCTTAACTCTTCAAGGACCTTAAGTAAATTGTATGATACATTGTATTCAATTCACAAGTGTTAAGTTCAAGTGTATCAAAAATTCTTTTGATTTTATTTATTGCGTCTCCTCAAATAATCTCACATTTATTAATATTAGAGGTAATTAGGTTGAAGCTAGTTGGTTTGATAATGAAATAATTAATACAGTTTTTATTTTGCTGAAATTAGTTTAATTCAAATTAAGTTGATCGGGCTGATCACGTTTATATTTCCCTCAAAAAAGAAAAGCTAAAGAGTGCAGATGGGTTCCTGCTTTGTGCTATTTCTTATATACAATTCTTTTTCCCTAGACATTAGATACAATTAGAGCACATTTTCCAGAGTTGGAGAACATGCCAAAGTCGTTCATCAATGGCGCCATCATGAGGCCTACTCAGTAAATGGCATGCATTAGTTTTATGTGCATGTTCAATCCTATGCACATTCCTATGATAAATACATGAGCTATGTGCAGAAGAAATTTAGTTCTTAAGACATTCTGTCTAATATATATTCAGACTTCTAAATTTTGACAATAATATCTTTTGTTAAATATGTAAGTACTGTTGTTAATCACTTATCGATATTCTCATTAATTTAATAACGTGGTAATATTTTTAAAATAATTTTACTTTTCATTAATTTTAAAAATCACCACTATGTAAAATACAATTTCTTTCTCTCTCTACCCCGACATTCTCTTTTGAAATTTTCTCCACCATGACCAATGGTGACGGATGGTGGCGGTGGCAAGCATGGCAAGCATCAATTGGACTTTCCTTAGCTAGATCCTTGCCATGGAAAAAGAAGAAAGATATTTTAGATATTTTATATTTATTCATTAATGCCGTTTACACATTTAGGATAAATTGTTTATTTTGAATATTGATAGAACCATGTGAAATTATAACCAAAATTTAAAAGATCTGAGTATTTTACCATATATTGTTATACTGCAAACTACAAAGAAAAACTCGAAACAACATCGAATAATTGATCGGAATTAAGATTTATATGTGATACATTGACAATATATTTATTCTAACCCCTTCGAGGTAAGTCAAATTGATACTAACATGTTCTCATTGTATTATTAAACAAACTTAGAAGTTTAGAAATTTTAATAAATAAATATTTATAAAATTTAATTTAAAAAAATTTAAATAAAAAAAAATAGAATTGTGGTGGTTGCATGAAGGCTGAGATATTGAGATGTTTGGCTAGTGTAGATTGTGGTGAACATAGGTAAATTTAACGATTTGTGTTCACACATTTGAATCATGTCGTGTAAATATATAATATTAATAATTGTAAAAATAAACATGAACATGACATGCTTAATTAAATATGTCAAAGACTAAAATACATAACTCAAAACAAAATCAAATAAGTTATTAATTTATTATTATACTTTAATTCAAAATAAGTATGAATATAATACAATTAATTAATTAATTATTATATTTTTATTTGATTAAAAAAGTTAAAAAAACAACCATAAAATAATATTGTACAAAATATTCATTTATTTCCTTACAAAATATGTTTTTACAATTAACTTTTGGCTGTTTTGAATGAAATTAATAACATTTCGTTAAAATTGCATTCACTAAAAAAATATATAATAAAATTTGATTTATCACTTTACGCAAAAGTAGTAAATTCGAAACATTTGTTAGCATATGCATATCTTTTATGTTTATGTTTAGGAGGAAACTTAGCTTCTAAGAGTCCTCCTTCCATGTTCATAGAAAGTCTATGCTCATTGTTAGGTGTTCACGGTTCGTAGGTTGAGTATAATTATGGTATTATCATATTCATACACTTTTATGTATAGATCGAAGCCTAAGGGATTGTAGTTATTATGTAAGGACAAGCCGAGCCAAGTTACAGTTAATATAATTGAATGTGAGCTGTGTGCGACTTAGCCAATAGCCACACATCGCCATATAATTATCATGTCTAATAAGGGATGGAGCCAGAGTTTCAAGTCATGGGTAATTCATGTTGTAATAATTTTATAAAAGAATTATGCTATAATTTTATTTTTGTGCTATCTATTTATCTTCAAACCTCTTTAAAATAAAAGTTATTGTAATAATATTTTTGACTCCATAATTAATGTATATATTTTTATTCAAAAAATTAAATTTGAATCTCTCTTCATTTAAAAAAAAACCATTTGTATTAAATGTATTTATTGTATTAAATGTTGTTAGAATGTTTTTGATATGTAAAATATTAGAAATAATTGTAGTAAAAGTAATTTAAGAGAGTAAAAAAAATAGAATAGAAAAGAAAAGGTTTTGGGAAAGCCACAGGGCCATGGTCCCCCCCCGTCAATGTGCCTAATTTAACCCCCAGTTGGTGCCTACCACATTGGGTGTCACCGATTGCTGTTATACTCTCGTACGGTCTTCTCGCGTCATATCAAATTATTAACAGACAAAAGTGAACCCAGACACTACATGACTGTTAAAAAGACTGCAAGTGCTAAATGGGATAAACCAACCACGAAGAAAGTTGAACAGTGCAAGTAAAATAGCCAGTCCTTGAATAATTTGTACAGTACATATATACTACTTTGCACATGCCTTGTGCAGTTGCACCAGATCAGTTTAGTTGATTAGAAAGTTGTAACTAAAACTTTTTATTCCTCTGGAATCTAGATGATGAACAATCTATCTTCACTGTAACTCTGTAAGCAAATATATCTTGTAACTTGTGAGACTTAAAAAAGGAGAATAAAAAATTCAAAAGAAACGTCCAGCATTTGCAATTGGCTCCCAAAAATCTGCATCAATTGATCTCCTCTCCTCTATTGAAAGTCTAACAACTACGAGCACAGTGAAGCTCTAATCGACCTCCAGTTCTCGGACTGATGATCAATTGTATTAACTTCCATCTTCAACAACTAAAACAACGCTGCCATGCTGATGATCTCCTAGTCCATTTACTGGGGTTCGCCGGCCAGTGACTTCCGGGGTTGTCTCGGTATTTGCTGTATCATGTTCAAGTAACGAATGCCGACAATTCGGGCAGGACGAGTGTGACACCAGCCATGTGTCTATGCACCTCACATGAAATCCATGGTTACATTTTGGGAGCACTCTAACTTTTTCTCCATCCACAAAATCTCCAAGGCAAATTGGGCACTCAGTGGACGGAAAGTTCACGCCTGTCCCATAAACAGCCACGGGAATTTGCTTCAAATCTCGTTTTTTGAGGCCTGTTGTTGCCAGGCGGACCGCCGCTTGTTCTGGAGTCTCCAGGGCAAACCTGCGGCTGCAACGCAGAGCGAAACGGACTATTGAGTTCAATCCCAGCGCACAGATCAGAGCACATAAAAGGGCTGCCAATATAATCACCATGTTGGTGTCAAAATTTGCCTCGCTAATGTAAGAATCATGAGTTTTGTTTCCATTTGCTGGTGGCAAGCTCACTTCTGTCTCAAGCAGGCGGCGATGCATATTCACAATTGATGGTATCATAGCTGACCACTTGAAAAATTGAGGAAAAAACAAACCCAAACAAACAAACAAACAAGTTTGGTGTAGAAGAAGTGTTCCAAACCCCTAAAGGATGGTATAACTTTTGATGGGTTTGTTTAATGTAAAGGAACAGGAGGCGGAAAAAAGAAAGAAGGGTTTTCTGTTTTTTTTCTTTTCTTTCCTCGGGGTCAAGTCGGTTTACCTTGGGCAGAACACAAAGGTTCTTTTGGGCTACAGTAATGTTGTCAAGATTCCAACTAGAAAGAGACACAGAAAGAGCATCTTCTTTGTCTCTAGGATAAGGAAAAGGAAGACTGTAAATTGTTTTGTGGGTGCTTGTTATCCGAATCGGGGACCGTTTCGCTGCAGGATTCCCCAGCTTTTTAATCAGAAAATGGTCCTTCCAGTACTGAAATATGTCTCTTCTTGGAGCCGAAAAAGAACAACAAAGCAAAAGATGATTGAGATTGAAACAGAGAATTAGAAAATTGCAGCCTTACCTGAGACTCTCTGTTTTTTGCTATACAATTCATGGCTAGAGGTTGCTCAAGGAGGTCACAGTTCTCCCTTTCATCGCCTGAAAGCTAGAGCACTAACCTTACTTTATGCAGTTGCAATAAAGACTGGAAGACTAATTTATATCAAACTGATTGTTGTCTTTTAGGGGGTCAGGTTTCAAGAGACCCACGCTAAGATACAAATGGAAGATCCAAAGTTAAAGCTAGACATAAATGTGGCTGGTTTGCCTACCTAATCATGATTTGGCACTTTAAAACCTCTGATACTCGGTATCAAATCCTATCATGGTTTCCTGGTTAAACAGTTGTTCCATAACTTTGTAATTCAAGCGTGGCTTCGGCTAGTGACAAAGGACTTTGGTCACAAGGGAGATGCAGCTTGATTAGTGGAAAGTGTGCTGCAGTTTTCTGATTTGGTTACTTACGACTTTTGACATCATCATAGGCAGATAACTACTATGGTTAATCCAGACGAAATCAACCTCACGCGCAAAATATCTCCTGCCCTTTTCCCCTTCCTAACTACAAAGTGAATTGATGTTATCCTTTTTAATGAAAAGAAAATGCAACTTGGACATTCTACCAAACAAAAAAACATACAACTTGGGGAATTACTCAAACACCCCCTTCATTTTAACGCAACATCAAATGATTAGCCGCCTCCAATTAAAGGAAAACCTCCCTGGTAATTAAAAGTCTTCAAATTCCAATAATAATCCTTAATTGGATTAACAAGTATTTTTTAAGTTAATAAATACAGATCTGAAATTAAAATTTATTAATTAACTTTAAGAATTTTTCAAGTTTTAAATGATATGTATTATTATCTATTGTTTGATTTGAAGTTGAGGGTAGATTTCAAATGCTACTTTAACAAATTTTATGCACTTATTACAGGTTATGTTTTCGGTAATAAAGAAAAACACTTTGCTAAAATCAATGAATCCTGGAAATTAACCAATGGTCTTTAATCAAGATCTTCTATCTCAAAAACTATGATTAAAAAAAAAAAAAAACCAGTCAGATGGAACTATGAATTTAACCCTTTTTAACTTTATAAAACTTCTTCCCTGCGGATGAGGACATTGCCCCCATTCGTGACAAGAACTAATCTTGTGACTGAGGGATTGGTCTCGTGACCGTTGGGGACACGTTGCTTTGTCGGGTTTTTATGTTTTTGATGAGGCGGTGGACCCTCGGATGGCGGCATGGATTGTGGGGCTTCGTGGTTGGTTTTGTTGAATTTCAGGTTACATCAAAGAGACAACATTGCTAGCTTTGAACTACTTTGCTAACCTTATTGTTTAATGCTTATGCAGTTAGGTAATAGAGAATGAAAAGCTGTTGGCAGTTGGAAATAGCCACCCATTTTCCCACATAGAAGCTTGGTCTCAATAGATGGCCTCAGCAACCAAAACCAAGATTACCAAACATTGTGCTTGCTGCTTAGTTAAACTAACTCCACAACCCACCTATGCATTATTGCCATTTATGAGCTAAGACTCTTCCTTTTTTGACTTTCTCCTACTGATGAATCCTTGTTAAGTAACGTGATTAATTGCATCATTATCTTGCTACCAAGAACTAGATGGGACTTTAATAAAATTGGATTCATGTATAACTGGAGCCAATGTGCTACCTTCATAGTCATGCTTCTCTAGTTAAGTTTTATATTTGAGACAATTTCTTATGTCCCTTTTCCTTGTCATAAAAACATTTTAGTTATTTTCTTAGGACAACTTCTAAAACCCTTGTAGGGATAGATTGATCAAATTATTTTTTTATCCTCAATTTGTTTAGGAGCATTAGGTTTAGTGGACCATCTCAATGATATATTTTGTAACTCTGCTTATCCTATCATAACTCATGAAACAAAGTCCCCTAAAAAAATTAACAATTCCAATATCTTATGACACCCTAGACCTCTGTGTCACTGCAATTAAGAGCTTTTTTACATTAATTGTATTAAGAAGTCCACTTAATAGGTACACAAGAATAGACCTTTAAATAACAAGCATTCAAAATTTAATTGATCTTTTCCATACATCAAAGGTTTTTCCTATAATTCTTAAAATTTCCAACAATATGTTCAAAATGATTAACTACATTCATAACTGGATCTGTTGTTGCTATATAAATAGCAAATTATACATCACTTTTCTAATTCTTAATGTTTGACCTAATATAAATCTTAACGATGGTTATATTGTTATTGATAAAAAATGTGATTAAAAATTTAAATAATGCAACTTAATTAGAATAAATAATATAGTTTAAATACTACAAAATCTTAAATGAATATAAACGAATAACATTGACACATCATTGTATAAGTACTTTTAAGCTAAATGCATGACAGAATAGAAATCCTTTAACATTAAGCGATCGTGAAATATAATACAATTTTTGTAACTTATCGCGATTAAGTGAATAAATTCCTAGAGTTAGCAATTCTCACACATACATTAATGTGCTAGCTTTTAATTTTTATATACAAACACCACCTTTAAAGTGAATAAATGCATACCAAAACCAAAGACATCCCTAAAATATATGTGAATGATAACTTCACAACATTAGTTGATTAGTCACTTTAGTCACCACAAATTAACTAACATAATGGTACTTCTCCCATAATGGGATAGTGATTTATATTACCTATACACACTTTATAATATGATTTATTTATTTAATTATTAACTTAATGAGCATAAGACATCATACTCCAAAATCATACTTACATATGTGACATAACCTTATAAGATATTCAATTATTATATAACTCCATTTGTGCCACCAAATAAATTTGTTGCATTGGAAAATATCACCTTTTTTTTTTTGCATTGGAAAATATCACTCCATAAGGTTTAGTTATTGATTTGTACTCTATACTCTTATCCCAAGAGTATATAAAAGTTAGAAATATTTAGGGAAAGAACATGTTACCATTAAACTAAAAAATATGAAAATTATTTTTCTGTCACATGCATTTCAAAAATATCCTACCAAGATATTCAAAATTATAAATTAAATGCATATAATAAATAAACAAATATTAAACATGCACAAAAATTAGAAAAATAGCACAAATAGGTAGAATTGAAGAGTGAACTTAAATTGTCGAAAAACGGCCCAAGATATTGGTTTGATTGAGCCATAGGTGCCCAACCCGCCTCCCTTGCGTGTGGGCCTTGCTGGCCATGTGATTAGCCATCTCTTTCAACCTTAGTCGGGCCGGATTGGGCAAACTCGAGTGGAGCAATTTCGACCTGTTTCGAGTCTACCATGCCTTTTCTCTCTAGTTCTCGATTTTTAAGGCCATTTGATGCAATTTCAAACTCCATTTACGTGACTTAAACGTAAATTCATTGAACCCATTCATCAAATTTGATTAAAAAATACAAAAAAATTCAATTTGTTTTTCGGGTTTCAAAAATTCAAGTTCTTTTGGATTTGAAAAGGGAGTCAATCGCAGATGGGTTAAAAAACTAACTTGGGAAAGTGTTGCTATTCCTTTAAAAAAAAAAAATCCCAAATTCACTATCCTTTCAATAACATTAGATGAGACTTCCTTTCTTTTGTTAGTAACTGACGAGATTATATCTCCTTGGTGTTTTGCATAATTTTGAGAAAAAAGTCAGATTCTTTTGCCATATGCATATCTCTTAGAAACATTTTTTTTTATTTAACGTGTTTGTCTCATGACTTATTTTTCGTGAATTTTTTAGGCACAGAATTTTAAAAAGTTTTTAAATTATTTTAAAAAGAACTTAAATTTATTTTATTTTTTATTACATTTCATGAAATTCTTATTTGTTATTTTAAATTAAATATATCTCTATTATTAATAGTTAATTAAATATAAGTTAAAATATCATTTAACATGCTTATACTTATTTAACTTTGACGTGAATGGTAAAAAGATCATATATCAATATTATTATATCACATCAATATATTATATCAATATTATATTATATACAATAATAAGTGATATTTTAATTAATAACAATTAATCCATCATTAATTAAAAATTTTATTTAATTTAAAATAAAAATATAAAAATTATATTAAATACATTTATTTCAATTTTATTAAAATATTATATTTTTATATTATCTAAATAATCAGCCACGTGATTGGACATCTAGTCAAATATTCCATGTCATTAGTTGATTACAAACCTTCACATATTAAACGTAGCATGTTCTACACTCCGTTGAAATGTATCATATTTGAGTATTTTTTAAAGATTTAATCTTAATTTAAATATAGTAATAGGTTTGATCTGAACATGATAAATTGAGCAAAGATTTAATCCAATAATTTGAATAATTAACTTTTACCTTTTTTTTTATAAGTTGTTTGGTGAAATATGCCTAAATATTGTATTTTCAATTTTGTTCAAGGAAAGTCCTTATAATTTTTATTGTTCCCAATAGTTCCATTTCTTGTGTTATTGTCACTAGTGAAGAGCGGGAAGAGAAAAAACTCGAAACCTTAGTTGGGAAATGCTTATTTTTATTAAAATCCATGTCTCTCTATTATGGCACTAAAGATATACATCGCCACTGCTAGCCATGTTTTCCCAATTTAGTTTATCGAATTACTCTCTTCGAATCTCTTTCTTTTCTGGAACCTAATCATCATCGACTTACCTACCTACTGTAGCTAAACCTTTACCCAATTTGAAATGATTATGCCATTGGTATGTTGGCAGCTCAGTCAACCAGGTGAGTGGACTCAACTCCATACCTGCATACTTGCCTTCTCAATTTTTCGTTAAAAGAAATTTCACGTAAGCTAAAACCAATAAAAATAAAATTAGATTTCTTTATATATGGGAAAGTTGCAAGGTATTGGAAAGATGTTGCATATGAAGTAGCAATGGAGTGTCAATCTATATGTTACTTGCATCGTTTCATAATCCATACCCAAGGAAACGACATTCCTTCGTAACCAAATTTAGCATCCAAGACGAAAGATTTCTTTTTCTATGCAATAAAGAGGAATTTCCTAGATCAAGGTAATGTTATATGATCAAGCCTATAATTAAGGAAAACTACAACTAGAATCACTAAGTCAATTAGAATAACCAAGTCAAATTAAATTATATCAATTGAAATGGTCTTCATCATATCAATCATGGCCAATTAGAATCATTAATTGAGATGGCTTTCATCACTAGGATCACTGATAGCATTGAGATAGCCTTCATTACTCCCCCTCAAGTTGAAGCATGCAGATTTGTAATGCCCAACTTGATCAATAAGTCATGGAACCGATTCCGTCCAAGAGCTTTGGTAAAAATATTTGCCAATTGAAATTACGATGAAATTGATCGTGGAACAAGAGTCTTAGATTGGATACGCTGCCTAATAAAATGATAATCTATCTTGATACGTTTAGTATGCTCATGAAAGGCTGGATTTGCTGTAATAGGGATTGTCGCCTAATTATCACAAAAAAATGGAATCGGTGTTGGATGCGAGACATGTAGGTCTGCTAATAGCCCGAGAAGCTACACAATCTCACTTGGTGTAGTAGCCATGGCTCTATACTCTGCTTCTTTAGAAGAATGAAAGACAATTGACTGTTTCTTGGATCGCCATGAGATAAGAGATGAACTAAGAAAGATGATGTGTCTAGTAGTTAACTTGCGTGTTGTTGGGTAGTTTGCCCAATCTGTATCACAATAAGCTCGAAAGGTTAATTGATTATGAGTGAGGAGCAATAAACCTTGACCTAGAAACCCTTGCAAGTATCTAAGAACACGCAAAGTTGTATCTAAATGAGGCTGACACGGATAGTGCATAAACTGACTTAACATGTGAACAGCAAAATTGATATCGAGTTGTGTAATTGTGAGATATAACAATCAGCCAATCATCCTTCTGTACTACCTTGGGTTTGAACAAAGACGACTTGTATCAGGATCTAGCTTGACTTGTTGGTCCATAGGTGTTGATGCGGGTTTGCAACTAATGAGTCCGTTATCTGCCAATATATCAAGCACATATTTTCGTTGGCTTAAGACAAACGAAGATCGTGCTACCTCAATTCCCAACAAATATTTCAGTTTGTCCAAATTTTTTATACAAAACTCACAATCCAAGTGAGTTTTTAGTTGAGAAATCTAGAGTGTGTTAGTCCCTGTTACTATAACATCATCAATGTAAATTAACACCATAACAAATGATTCCTTGGCCGAATATGTAAATAAAGAATGATTAGCATGAGATTGGACAAAATCAATGGCTAGTAAGGAATTAGTGAATTTTTGGTACTAATTTCGTGATGCTTGTCAAAGCCCATTGGGAGATTTCTAGATACGACAAACTCGTTGCTTTCTCTTTTTGGCAAAGCCCTGAGGTATTTTCATATAGAGTTCTTCCTCTAAATCATTATGTAAAAAGGCATTGTTAACATCTAATTGGTGCAATTCCTATTTACGTACTGTAGCGATTGCCAAAAGATAGCATATCGTGACCAATTTCACAACTGGAGCAAAGGTTTCATGAAAATCCACCCATTCAATATGAGTATATCCCTTGGCAACTAGTGTGCTTTATAACGCTTTACTATTCCATCTGGATTGTTTTTGGTTTTGTACACTTATTTGGAATCAATGGCTTGCTTCCCTTGAGGCAGAGATGTCAAGGTCCAAGTATTGTTTGCTTCTAATACTGTTATCTCCTTAGCCATAACATCACCCCAGTGTTGTGATTTAACTACTTGAGAAAATGACTTTAGCTTATCAGTAGAGAGATGGCTGCTAGAAATAGATTGTGAGCTCTAGAAAATTTGGAATAAGAAATATTGTGAGATTAAGGATATGCTGTCGAGTTAGCCGTATGAGTGAAGAATGCGAAGCAAGAGCAAGTGAGGGGGGCAATGTATAATCATAACCAGAAAGTTTCTTTGAAACTTGTCGTTGTCATTTGACAGAAACAATGTTGTGTTGTTCATCATGTGTTAAAAGGACATTAACTTCTTGAATATTTATCCTTGGTTCAACCATGAGAGAATCAGATGCATTAGGAATTTGGTTGACGTTATCTTCTTTACGGCTCAAAATAGGACACCAAACTGGGATTGGAGGCTTGTGTCTCAAAGATGAATCATGTTGAGTCTTTGTCTTTAGGTTTGGGCTATTGACTTTGCGGCCCATTGGTGTTTCTCGGGCATGTACCATGGTAAATCATCATGTTGGGCGAACCTAGGTTGATAATGAGCTTGTTGTGGACTGGCTGATGATGATGAGCTTTCAGTTTGCTTTTGTTGTGTTATATTTTCTAGATTCCAGTGTCTTGGTGGTTTATCAAATGAACTAAGCGAAGTGATCTATGCATGAGATGTCTGTTCAGCAATCAAATTATTTCCCTTTTTATTTGTTTTGCTAAAAGAAAATATTTCTTCCCAAAACTGCACATCTCGTGAAACATAAATCTTTTTGCTTTCAAGATCATATATGCGATATCCTTTCCGTCTCGAAAGATGGCTAACAAAGATACCTGGTTTACTACAAGAGGTAAATTTATCACGTGATTTATTGTTGACATGCCTATAATAGAGACACCCAAAGGATCTAAGATGATCATAAGTCAGAGGTATACCAAGCAGTTTCTCATATGGAGTCTTGTTCTCTATGACTAAAAGCGGCGTGTGATTGATCAGATATCTTGCAATAAGTACACATTCTTCCCAAAAAGTGATGGGAAGATTAGCTTGAAATCAAAGTGCATAAGCCACTTCCAACAGATGGTGATGTTTGCGTTCCACCACACCATTTTGTTGAGGTGTGTCTGTGTTATTGGTTTGTCTTTCTATACCATTTTTAAAGTAATGGTCCACCAAATTCTCATGCTTAAATTCCATCTTATTGTCTGTTCGTAGTAACTTTACTTATGTCTTGAACTGTGTCTTGACCTATTGAAAAAAATAAAGTAAGAGATTTTTAGTTTCTAATTTATGTTTCACGAGAAAAACCCATATTGCCCTGCTATAGTCATCAAAAATAGTAATAAAATAGTGTGATCTTGAAAAATATGTGGTGTGATAAGGACCCCAAATGTCGCAATGAATTAAATCAAAAGTATGCTGACTTTTATTCTTCTGATTCGGAAAAGGTAATTTGATTTGTCTTGCCCTACAACATGCATTACAAAGGAAATTGTCTTTTCTAATGCAATTAATAGATAAATTTAAAACTATTGAAATACGATTCAAAGGAATGTGCCTTAATCGATGATGCCATAGAATCACAGTATTTTTGCTAATATCCTTGCTTGTAGCCAAAATGCCTTGCCGCCCCCCCCCCCCCCCTCTCATTGGCTTCAAGTAGTACAATCTGTTCTACACTCTACCCACTATAATCGACTTCCTCGAGTGTAAGTCCTGTATTACACAAAAATCAAATCCAAAAATGATAAGACAATTTAAGTCACAAGTTATTTTGCTCACAGATGGTAAATTAAAACAAAATTTAGGTACACCAGAACTCATTCCAAGGTTAAGTTATGCCCAAGATTCATTTGACCCAAAGCATAGATTGGTACAATGTCATCATTCGGAATTTGAACAAGTGGAATATCAGGATTTTCAACCATGTTAGATAAATTGTTGATTTGATGGGTAATATGATCTGTGACTCTAGTATCAATTACTCACAAATTGTCTTTCTTATAAAAAGAATTAATAGTAAAGTTCGCATTGGAGGCCATGTTGACTACTGGCCTATTGCTATTATTGGATTGTCAGTCCAAAAGGTCTATCAGTTGCTGGATATGAGCCTGTGTTAGCCTAGGAACAAGTAAAGAAGACTCTTGAGGAGTGCCTGTATTTGACCCAGCCAAGAAAGCATGGGCTTTCGTGCTAGTAGGCGTTGCAAAGGTTCTTGCCCCACTATCACTACGTACACGTGCTTGGTTTCCTCTAGCTTTTGAGTTCCATTGCCAGTCTATTGGGTAACCAACAATTTCATAACAATCATCACGAGGGGTGACTGATCTTGTCACAGTGTAAGAACCAGAACTTTCATCGTTGCGTCGATCTCGTTGTTCATTGCGTTGATCAACTCGTTGATCCCCAACCTTCAATCCGCTGCCATGTTTTGCACTATCGGTGGCTTGATTTCTTACCATAAAGGCTATTCTTTCAAGCACCATGGCTCGTGACGTAGCCACTGTTAGCTGTTTTTCTTCTTGTGCTGTGATTGCATAAACTCGTCCAATAGTGGGCAAGGATTCCATGCTAAGAACTTGTGACCTAACGATTCTGTAGTTATCATCCAACCCTATCAAGAAGTCACATACTTTCTCTTTCTCACGCATCTTCTACATTTGCCTTGTCACAACACAAGTGCGACATAGTAAGAAAAATAGGTTCGAAAGGTTTGAACTTCATTCCATAGTGCTTTCAATTTTACCATAATAGGAAGAAATTGGAATTTTCTCTTGTTGTAAGAGTGCAATGGCTAGTTTGAGTTCATAAACTCTAAGAGCAATGCCTTAAGTGAACTGTTCTTTAAGGTTTGCTTATAACTCACTTGCATTCTCTGCATATACTGCTCCACCCTATAATTCTTTGCAAAGAGCATTGATTAGCCAGGATAATACTATTGCATTACACTGTACCCAATCTTGAAACTTTGGTGAATTGACTTTCGATTTTGAAATCGTTCCATCCATGAATCCTATTTTATTTTTGGATTAGAGGGCGTTGAGAAAACTACACCTCCAAGTGAAATAGTTGTCTCATGTTTCTCTAAGGATGGGTGACAAATATTAGCCCATGATGATAAGAGGAATGTAGATAATCGAGTGATTTGGTATCGACCAAGGTGCTATTCGACATACTCACACATATGGTAGGTACCAAGCTCACATTGCCCTTGTCTACTCCTCCTTTACCCTTATGAGCCATAAAATAAAATTTAGCTTAGGTTATCTGCAATCTGCTCTAATACCATGAAGAGTTTGAACACTCTTTTGAATGATTTTATTAAGAAGCCACTAAGTATTTATATACAAGTTTCATTGTCAATACAAAAGGAAAAATAATCTATGCAATAAAGAAGAATTCCCTAGATCAAGGTAACGTTATATGACTAAGCTTATAATTAAGAAAAATTACAATTAGAATCACTAAGTCAATTAGAACAGCCAAGTCAAACCAAATCATATCAATTGAAATGGTCTACATCATATCAATCATGATAAATTAAAATCATTAATTGAGATGACTTTCATTACTAGGATCACTAATTGAGATAGCCTTTATTAGAATTTCTCTGGCTTTCTTTTCTCATTTTTGCTGTGTGGTGGGTTTTGAAAAGCTTTCCTTTCCTCTCATTTTTTCTTTGGGGGAAAAAACAAACTAACTTTTAAAGATCTTAAACGACGGCGTGGGAGAGAGTATAAATGGACGCGTGGCATGACGCGCCCCCAAATTGTCCTCTTTCGCGCCCATTTTCTTCACAGTTGATATCTTAAACAAGCTTCTCTGGCAAGCTTCACAATTGATATATATTTTCTCTGGGGTTTTCAAAATCTTGTTTTTTTTTACTTCAACTGAAAAAAGAAGAAGAAAAAGTACAATGAGGAGATCAACGAGGAAATCTTCCATGGGATTAGGATTAGGGGAAGAAGAACCCCACAATTCAAATTCGGTACTTTCATTTCCCATCCTACATTATCCTTTTTCTTTATACTCTTCCAGTTCCAATTTCCCAGGAAATTGCTGAAATCAGAAAGAACTTGAAATTGTGTAATTTTGTAACGTTTCTGTTTTTCCAACCAAGTGAAGAGTTAAGTAGAATTTTAGTTGAATTTTCTGGGGAAAATTTTCGTTTTTGGTGTGTTTCTATTCAGTTACCAACTCTTTTGGTACTAATCTTCCCGTTCTTTTAGATTGTTCTTTAACTGTTTGTACCTTAAGAAATATAAATTTTTGTTTAGATTTTATTTAATATTTTAGCAAACAAATGCAAATTTCTTTAGTTACCATAACTTAACTATGCTGTTGTCGAAAAACTTTGGCTTCTTAATCACATTCTTGTTGTAATTCTATTGTTGAGTAATTGCAAATATTACTGTTTTCGACATTTACTATAAGTTTTCTGCTAGGATGCTCCCATCAAAGGCATTCTTTTAAATAGTTCAGATGTAAAATTTTGCAAAAAAGAAAAAAAATCATACATATTATTGAAGCAGCAGTTTTAAATTGTTAGTACTTAGTGTTTGACTTAGCGATTAAAGTAACTTTGCAAAACTTATGTCAATATGCTGTCAAGCTGCATTTTTTCTTTAACATGTTATATGTTTTTTTGGCGGTATTTTACTTATTAATAGGCCAAGTAAGAAAACCTTGTGCTGAGATTTAGATAAGAGGACGAATTGTTCATCCCATGAACAAGAAATTAAAATTTAATGAAGCTTTTATGTTTGACTTTCCATAATTTTTTTTTTCCCTTTTTTCTGTTTAATTTACAAAGATGCATTTTTTGAGGGTTTACTATGCAAATGTGTGCAGATTGGGAGTTTTAGCACAAGATTTTCCTTGTCATCATTTGTTAAGCGGGTGGAGAAACTCACTGATGATCAAAGAAATGCAGTAAAGAAAGTGGGTTTTGGCAATTTGCTTCTCATACCAAATCAGATGCTGAGCAAGAATTTGCTTGTAGAATTGATGGAGAGATGGCATTCTGAGGAACATGGTTTTATGCTGCTTCCTGGTATGCTCAAATTTACACTGATGGATGTTGCTTTAATTTTGGGAATACGTGTGATTGGTGATCCTATACTCCTTAGAGAGGATGAAGCTTTTTCTGATCTGGAAAGTGATTATGGAGCCGCTTTATGGAAGAGAAAGATCACAGTTGCATCACTTGAAAGTAGACTTGATTCACTTGGCGAAGCAGTTAATGAAGACTTTGTTCGGACATTCATACTCTTCATGTTTGGCACTCTTCTTTTTCCAAATGCAAATGGAAAAGTGGATTCTCGTTATCTTTCTTTTCTTAAAAATTTGGATGATATTGGTCACTTTGCATGGGGTGCAGCTGTTCTAGAGGACATAGTCATGTGGTTGAACAAAAGAAAAGAGTCAAATGTGCAATATGTCGGAGGTTGTCTTATACTTCTTCAAGTAAGTTCCTATAATTTATGGGTCCAAGGAGTAAAAAACCTGTGGTTTCTGCATAGATTCTTGATTTATTAAGAAGCCTGTTAAGGTTGGAATATGTGTTATGTCCATAACAGCTTGTTGTTATGCGAAGAAAATTCTAATGGTCTCTTTCCTCCTTTCTTCAATGACTGAAAAGGAAAAAAACAAGAGGGGTCGGGGGTTGGGGGGAGGGGGGTGGCGGGGTGTTGGGCTGTTATCTTAAATTGTCCACAGTACAATTTAAGGGACACTCAAATTGCCAATGTGACATTTTAGAAAGGTTTTGAGGACTCTGGTTTTAGATGTGCAAACATGTAGGGTTTCTACTTGTGTAAGTCATCCTTAATTTACATGATCTTTTTTATTATTGTGGATAGATATGGTCTTATGAGCACATTGACCTGGCCCGACCAGACTTGATAGATAGCTACTTGACATTTCCCCGTGCATGCCGATGGGAAAATAGTAGGTCTCATCAGAGACAATGGTTCACTGCAAAATTTAGGGAATTGCAGGATCATCAGGTGCAAAGATCACTAATCATTAATTATTTTAATTGTTTTCTATCTTTCAGATGCTAATTTTAAATTTGTATACTAGATAACATGGCAGCTACAACCAACTTCTGAGGAGTTAGAATTTGATATTATCACTGAGTTATTGGAGGTCAAGAGTTCCAGTATAGACAACTCTTCAGATAGCGGCTCAGTTATTAGTGTGAGTTTCTTGCTTAATTGTTTCTGCTGAAATCCTTAAACAATTATCAAGCTTTCAGTATCCGTTCTTTACTGTTAAAGGTTGTTGGACTTCAAATAGAATCAGATGTGCATCATTCCTCTAAAGTACAAGTACAACAGGGAAAAAAGGTCAATTTGATGAAGCAGTCAAAACTGTCACGGTTTTTTCCAGAGCTGCAAACAATGGGCTTTCCATCAAGGTCATGTCCTTTGGAATTACACAAGGAACATGTGGAGCTATCATCACAGTGCCAGAACTCAGAGAAATTGACTGGAGGCAAGGTGAGTGTTATCTTCTCTCTTTCTATGTTTGCAGTTGAGTTATTGGTATGAGTTTCTTGCTTAGTTGTTGGTGTGCTGAAATACTTAAACCAATACTTAATAGTTCTTTACTGTTAAAGGTTGTTGGACTTCACCTAGAATCAGATGTGACTAATACCAGTAAGTTACAAGTACAAAAGGGACAAGAGGTCCATTTGAAGCAGTCAACGGCGTCTCTACAGAAAGCAGAAGTGAAAACAGAGGAAATGGAATTTCCATCTACATCATGTGCTTCCGAATTACACAAGGAGTTTGTCGAGCTATCATCACAGTGCCAGAACTCAGAGAAATTGACTGGTAGCGGCAATGTGAGTTTTCATCTCCTCTCTTTCTATTCTATGTTTACAAATAGTGCAATTGCCTTATTGGTGTGAGTTTTTTGCTTAGTTGTACTTCTGCTGAAATACCTAAAACAATTACTTGATAGTCATTATTTACCGTTAAAGGTCGTTGGACTTCACCTAGAATCAGATGTGACTAATACCAGTAATGCACAAGTACAAGAGGGACAAGAGGTCCATTTGAAGCAGTCAACAACATCAATACTAGAAGTGCAAACAGAGGTTGTGGCTTTTCCATCACCGTCATGCGTTTCCAAATTGCACAAGGAGTGTGGAGAGCTATCATCATGGTGCCAGAACTCAGAGAAATTTATGAGTGGCAACGTAAGTTTTTCTCCTCTCTCTAACTTACCTTTTCATTTGTTTCATTCTTGATAGTTACTTTAAATAAACATAGATATATGATCTTTGTTCTTCAGGAAGATGAATTGATTAAGAGAAATCGGGTATTGGAAGTTCAAAATATGGAATTGAGGAAAGAGATCGAAGATTTAAAAGTGGAAAACAGACAATTAAAAATGTATTTCAGGTCCACAAATGATCTGGTGACTCGACTAGAAGGGCTTGTAATGGATGAGACATATTCATCATAGTTCAGATGAAAATATTTATCAAATGCTTTTCTTCTCTTATTGTTTTCATCTGCATATTTTATAAGTTGGCAATTGCACGCTAATGCCACCACTGCATATCTATCAAATCTTTGATGATGCATGTGATCAACATTCAATTGCACTGCATGAAATGTAATTTGGTAAGCTTTGATTGTACATAATTAGTTTTGTACCATACTCGTGTCAACTTGATTATGATGTGGAGATTTTTGTGTCTAATATATATAAACTTGTTGCACCTAAAAGTTTCATCAACTTGTTTACTTAGTCATGTTAACGAATTAATTTTGTAGTTCAACCTTTTTAACTCATTTAAACTTATTGATTGGATAATTAATAGTATAATAGAATTCACTAATTAGTAAATTTTTTTTTTCAAATTTTGTAAGTCTCTAGGCTTCACCCAATTACAAGAATAATGCTTGAAATATTTCAACTAATCAAGATATATACTTAGGTGCTGATTGGCACTATGGCACGGTGCCAAACACATCCTTATACTTTGGTTATTTTTGCTACTTGTCTTTTCATTTTGAAAGCAAAACAAAAAAAAAAAAGTGTATCAACATACAATAGTCAAAACTATTCTTAAAGGATTATATATGAAATATCTAACTTAATTAAACCAAATGCAAAATTTTTATTTGTAAATAGATTGCTTATTTGCTTAGTTTTAATGAATTATGATTTGGCGTTTTACCTTTTATTTTGTTTTACAGGAGCTTTTCAAGAGGCAAAAAGCTAAAAGCCTAAAATCAAGCACAAAAAATAACAACTAAACATAGAAGTTATTGATTTTTTATTTTTAAATGTACATGTAGGTAAGTTGGTATAATATCTGAATATGCCACGATTTCTATCTAAAAATGCATTTAAACTTTTCAACTTTTAATTTATGGTGTTCAATAAAGTCTAGACACTCTTATTTAAATGAAATTACAATAATTGATTCTGATGTTGGGTGCAATGCCGTCCAACGAAGATAACATACAATAATGCTTGTAATCTTTACGCTGCTCGAAGCTACATGGCAGTTAAAAATAGTTTTTGTATGATGAAACTTTCTTAAATTATAATTATTGAAAAAGATATGGAATTTAAATGAAAAAAATTGAGAGCTTAAAAACCAAAAGTGAACTTTGTTATTAAAGGATTAAGGACCTGTGCTTGGCTTGATGTGTTTGAATGGCATATTTTCTTTCACTTTAGTTGCCAACCTGGTGAAGCAGTGAATTACAATTAACAGAATTTGCCTTTAACAACAATCATTGGGTTTGTATCCATTGGATGCTCTTTAATATGATTGGTGGTGACCGTAAATGTTGAGGAGTAATGTGCTATCATATTTATTGAAGGTAATTTAGTTAGTGTGACTAGAATTAATGAAAGTAAAACTTGCGTTTAAGTGTGTGTAGTTAAAGTTGAATTTCCTAGTCACTTTTATGAACTAAACATAGGAGTGTTCTGTGCTGGAAAATAAAGAGAAAATTTTTGAATGAAAGTTATAGCCACCGTTCTCTATTCTATTCTCTACTTGTGCAGAAAATTCTAACAAACAGAAATTTATCAAATCCAATATAATCTGTGTTTAGATAAAAAAAAATCATCTCCAAAGACTAGCCAACAATACAGCGCACCACACCAACAGTTTCTACTTCTTTGTTATATATATGTTGACATGGACGGTGGTACATTGTCACTGTCAATTTGGTTTCGAGCAAACATGCATGCCGCTTAGAATTTAATATGGGCGCCGATCTACGCTTATGATGTTTGGCCTTGTAGGGTTATCCTTTCTTTCCCCTTTATTATTAAAATTAAATTTATTGAACATGCATTCACGTTGTATGATTGCACATGATCCAGCTGAGGCTGCCTCTTGGGAAGAACCGAGAAGCCTGACTTCTAACTTTTTCTAACAAAGTAAAGGATTAGATCTTCTCTGCTTTTCTTCTCCTTATTTGAAGCGAAACATGTATTTATTGTGCTCCACGTATGATATTAAAACTAATGTTTTCGGCAGAGTTACTGATAAGCTTATAGCTGTTAGAATTATTGGATGATTATGGTAGGGATCTAAATCTAATATTGTTTCGTCTTGAAATGATCCTTCGTTGTAAGGGGAAATTAAGCTACCATTTTGCAGAATTGGTAGTCATTTGATCGTTGGTATAATGGAATTTTTCAGGATACGGTTGTAGAAAATGCAATCCTTTTAAAAGTAAAGACCTGACTAAACTTAATAGATCATTAGAGATAAAGATTACATTTGAACACGCAACCAGGATCTAATTTCAGGTTTTGGGAAGCTGAAAACAACCCCAAGACAGCTCCCCTTTACCTCATAAGTGACAAACATACTATTAGTACAGTAAAGCTCCCCTAGAGAGAGCCCCTAGTGGACTCAAACCTCCCGTTTATTTCTCCCTACTTGATCCTCCTCAGCCTACTCGGTACTCGCTGATCCATCAGCCTCACTGCACCCTGCGACACACAGCAATCAAATACAGAAATTATTATATGATTTGTTATTAAGCTATAGGATGCAAAGTGATCATTATACTAGAGTTCATATATACTTGTTGCAGTCGGTGGAGGGGCTGATGGTGTAAGGAAGATGGAGACCACATTTGCCAGGGAGGCCGGCTGCCAGACCAAGGTTGAAGTTCGAGTACGAGAATCCATTGACAGCTGATTTGATACACTTGCAGACATTCTGGCGGTCAGCTGAGGTCTGTGCCTCACCATAGAGCGTCTTGACCCCATTGCAGCAATTGTCTGGCGGTGCTCCGCCGTATTGTACGTAGGAAATGCACGGGGTTAAGTTCCTCATCACGTCGCCGCACGTCACTGCTGCTCTGGCCTGCAGGGTTGCACTCACCACCATGCACACAACGAGCATCAGGGAAGCCAACTTCAGGACTCCAGAACTAGCCATGATAACTCTGTTTAGCAACACTGAACAAATTCTTTTTTTTGCTCAAGTAGTTGGTTAGAAACCTCTATTCTTCTCCTTGGACGCTACTCCTGAGTTCTATCCACTCCAAAGCTGGTGTTTATATACGGAAGTAAAAGTAAAGTGGGGATGGCTTGGCTAGTTTCGTTGAGAAACGTAATCGGTAGTTGGGTTTAATTTATTGCTTTGATGGATACGGTTGAGTAATTAAATGCTGTTATCAAAGATGGAACAGATCTGGATTCAAATAAATACCTATCAATTACCGCGTCAGAAGCAAAATTTTTCAAAAGAAATTACTCGATCCTGCCATGTCAAGTAAATACAAACCGTACCATCTTGTCATATTTTGTCTGTTTATTACACACCACTTCTTTAATTAAACTATCTCATTTTCGTTTATCATTTACAATTTCATTTTATTTTTATCATACATCATCAAGAGCAAGGCTCATAACGTTTAGTGTTTAAACCCAATTGCATTTTCATTGTACATATTTTGTTTTTGGACCTTGTTAGTTTGAACTATATTATCATAAGTCTCGTATAGCCTTGGGTCATTTTTAGAGCTCATCAAGTCCAAGTGGTGGGAGTCTCTTTACAGATAAAAACAACAGATATTTAAAATTATAACAATTATAAATATATATAATTAAAAGAAAAAAGAAAATGAAAAATTAACAGGATCGGAGGAGGACTTGCTCCTTCTAGTCCCATCGATCCCTTGGAGTAGGTTCAATGCAGGACCAAGAAATTAAGGAAAAATCTTCTGGTCCTTTCTCCAACCCAAACAACAGTCTCCAAGTCGGACCAAAATAACACAAGGATGGAGACAAGATGTAGGTACAAGTACAACCGACTCTATGATTGACCAACCCCCTCTTCAAGGTCGACCTTGCCCCTTTTACCCTCAATCCCCACAATCCAGACCTCTTATCAAAAAATTTAATTTTTATAATTTTTTCTAATACTTTTAATAAAATTTTTAAAGTCTTTCTGATTTTAAAATTTAAAAAAAAATTATCACTTTCAACTTTTTTAAATTCCATCATATTTAAAAAGAAATGTATATGATATTCATATTATTGTCCTTATTTAGAAATAATTTTCTTTGTGAAAATGATTACTCCGATTCTCCCCCTCTGCTCGCAACATTTTGGGGTAAGATGTTATAGTTATTTTTACTTTAAAAAAATTAAAAAAATTGTCATTTACTATGTTTTTTGAAGAATTCTCGATTAGGAAAGTTTTTATCTAAATGACCATCATTTTTCCTTTTTGTTCAATTTATTCAAATAAGACTTTTAATTTTATCACTTCTATTATTTTTAGATTACTATATAATTTTAAAAAATGAATAAATAAAAACTAGATGGGTTACAAAAAATGATGTAGAAAATATATCTCACGCTATTGGGCTTTTAACCTAAATCTGTGGGCTAGAAGGCAAACAAAATAGGCTTTAAGGACCTAGGTTGCGTGGGATCAAGTTTGACCCATTTTCTCCATTCGTTGCTCCAAAACGGGGTAGTTTTAAGGGGCCATGGAAGTCCTAAAAACTCTTTTTTTTACTCTTTTTTCCTCTCTAAATTTTCATCTTCTCTCTCCAGTTCATCCTAACCTAGATTTGGAAGGTATTCCACCGTCTTCATGGTAGCTGCTATATATTGAGTAAAATACAAAAACCCCTATTTAATAGGCTCTAAATTTATTGTTTCAAAATGCACTGTTAGGTCTTTTAACTATTTATTACCATTAGTCAACAATTATTTATAAATATAAAAAATTATAATTACTTCCAAATAATTAAAAAATAAAAAATATCATAAAATAATTTAAATATTTTTAATCAACATGTGTCAATATAAAAAATAAAATGGAAAATTGTTCTGCTTTTGTTTCTTAGCATATCTATGCTTAAATTTATTTCACATTAAAACTTTAGTCTTAGTTATCATTACTTTTTAAGGGAGTTTTTCTTTTTATTTTCTTAAACAGTTATATACACTTCAAAGCAAGAAAACAAGAAAAATAAAAAAGTGCAAGTACCATCTTCATCGTCATCGTCTTCAATTAAATCCATGAAAGGTGAAACTAGGAAACATGAACCCATTGAATTTCTAGGATTTTCTTAATTTATTGTTTTTTATTAATTAAAATATCCACCAAATCTCTATACTTATGCATTTTGTTCAATTTAATTCATGTAGTTAAAATCGAGATAATTTAGTTACTTGATTTTAAAAATTACTTTAATTTAGTTTCTCTTTCTAACGACATCTACTTTTATCGATAAAGGAAATAACGTTAACATTGATATGACATATTTTGGTGATATGGCATTACCATGATTGCGTGACAATGCCACATGGCAATGATGTGATGATGTGGTGATGCCACGTGGTATTAATATGATGACTTGACAATGTAGACATTGCACTGACATGCTAACATGGCAAATCAAGAAAAAAATTTTGCAAAACAAAATTATACCACATCATAGAGACTAAATTAAGTAAAAATCTATAGTAGATGGACTAAATTGAACAAAATTAAAGTGAATAAATTGAAAAAAAATTTGAAAAGTGCAAATCTTTAACTAGATGATACATAGACTTATTAATAACCAAAATGTTCAAGTGTAAAAGATTTATTATTTTAAAAAATATATATAAATATTTTCTTACTTAATCATTTGATTTTATAATTGGTATATTAATTTATCTATTTTGTAAAAATTAAGTTTGAATTCTTTTTTTATAAAAAAAATTAATATTTTATATACTTACAAAAAAATAACATCGTCATTTACACAAACCTTAAAAATGCTTAGAATTAGGGTTTTGTTTTCGCAATTATAAAAGGCAATAGCTACTCTTCTTCTTGGCCACCCCTTAGTCTTCTTCTTTGTTCTTTGTTTTTCTTATTAGAAGTTTAATTCACTGATTAATTGTTACGAAATTAAGACAATGATGACAGATTTATGTTTTTAAATTCTAATTATGATTTCTTTCTTAAATTCTTTTAACTTAAAGACCAAACATCTCTTTAATGGTAACGTTTGTGCGTGTCTGACCCTCATTGTTTTTTATTGTTTATTTAAAAAAATGAAAAAGAGAGATATGGAGTTAGTAATAATTATAAAAATAATTCTTCGTTTTTACTTACTTAATTTGAGTATGACAAACCTCTTATTATACTCATAGAATCTAAGCTACTTCACCCCTTCAATTTTTTGTATATTTTTTATGTTTTTATTTTGTTTAATATTTCAAGTTAAATTTTTTACATTAAAATTTTCTAGATTAAAGATTGTATTTATGGCTAATAGATTTAAATATAATTGTAAATATTTTGTACCATTTTATTTTGTATTTACAAATTTTTTGTAGATCCAAATTAATAATTTAAATTTAAATTTAGCAAAATTTGATTGTGGTTTTTGATCTTAAATAAAATCATTTTATAAAAAACTTTAAGTAAATTTAAATCAAAATCTAAAAACGCAAATCTATCATCATTGGCCTAATTTCATAACATTTAATCGATGAATTAAACTTTCAATGAGAAAAACAAAGAATGGAGAAAAAGATTAAGGGGTGGCCAAAGAGAAAGTAGCCATTGCCTTTTATAACTACGAAAACGAAACCTTAATTCTAAGCATTTTTAAGATTTGTGTAAATGACGATGTTGTCTTTGTATAAGTATATTTTCAAGATAAAATATTAATTTTTTTGTATAAAAAAAGAATTCAAATTTGTTAATATATCTATTATGGAATTAAATGATCAAATAAGAAAATATCTATATATATTTCTTAACATAATAAATATTTTACACTTAAACATTTGAATTATTAATAAGATTATGTATCATCTACTTAAATATTTATATTTTTTAATTTAGTTCCTAAACACTTCAATTTTATTCAATTTAATCTTTGTATTATAGATTATTATTCAATTTAGTTCCTGTGACATGGTATAATTTTTTTTTTTTGAAAATTTTTATCTTGATCTGCCACGTTAGTATTACCACGTGATACCAACAAGTCAGCATGTCAGTGCCACATCAACATTGCATTGTCATCATATTATTACCACATGGCACCTTTGTGTCATTACATCAATGCCACGCCATCATGGCAGTACCATGTCACACAAAATGTGTTATGTTAATATTAACGTCATTTCCTTTAATGATAAAATTGAATGTTTTTAGAGATAAGGATTAAATTGAAGTAATTTTCAAAATCAATTTGAATAAATTGTTTTGATTTCTAGTACAAAGATTAAATTGAACAAAATATATGAATACAGAGACTTAGTGAGTATTTTAATCGTTTTTTATAAAGAAAAGAATTAATACAATGAAAATATTATATAATTGGATAGGATAGAATATTACTTATCTCACATTAATAAGTGATATAATGAATCTTAATATATATGTAAGAGTTTTTCTTTACTTAATAAATATATTTTTTTGTTAAAATTGAGGGTCTCTAATTTTTTTCCATCTATTAGTGACATTTGTATCTTACCTCTCTTTTTCCTCTTTTGGTTCAGCATGGAACGTGTCACTTGGGTTGGAAGGAAGAAACTAAAAGGTTTTCCTTTTTTTGGTTCAGCATTGCTCTACCCGAAGGGGTGGATGGACAAAGGTAGAGGGAAGGGGGTACTATGGTCCTCGTCTCCAAAAGTTTTCAAAATTTATAATTTAATTGTTTTTTTTTAATTTTTTAATTTTATCTTTTTCTCAAAAAAAATTTTATAATATTATCTCTATAAATATTAAAAACGTTGTTTTTGGCCTTACAAACTTGAAATCCTACTCCATCACCACCGATGTAGCCATGCAGGCAGAGGCAGAGCGAGGGGGGCTAGTAGGGGCCCCCGCCGCCCCCTAAACTTTTAAAATGTAACACTTTTTCTTTTTTTTTTAATTTTATAATTTTGTTCTCTATTTTTTTAAAAAAAATTATAATTTCGTCCTTATTTCTTATTTTCAACACTTCAAACATAAAATTTTGACTTCACCGGTACATGCAGGTCCTCCCTCGATCATGTCATTCACTTTTTTTTTCTGAAAAACTATATATATATATATATATATTAATATTTTAGTAATTTATAATTTATTAGTGCTAATGGGCTCCAACCACTAGAGCTTCATGTTCCAAAAACCCAAAGTTGGGACTTGGTTTGGTCTTAAAAACAATGGTACAAATAGGGGAGGCCCAACTACAATGTAGAGACGGTCTAAATTGATAAAACTCAAAAGTAAGATTAAATAGGCGAAATAAGGATCCAAGCCGCTAAAAAATTGAAAGGATATGAGCCAGATTAGTGAGTTTCAAAATCAAGATTAACTAAGTCCAGTGATAATATAAAAAATAAAATAAATAATAATAATAATAAGTTCTTCGGAACAAAATAAAGTAATTACGTATATCCTTTGCCTAGTATCTTACCTTCGTAGCGATATGCTTGTGCTCGTTTCAGTAGTAAATAGTTTTTGGCTGATATGGTTGATGTAATTTTGATTTACAATCATAGGGAAATATATAATCGTATATCATGACTTTCTAATATGATTCTTTTTGATTTCTTTGGAGCTTACTGCTTACATGCATGTGGATATCTAAAAAAAATTTGGCTGCTCGTCTGTCAATGTACATAGATTGAGTTCCTTCTTTCTTTCATTCTTTATTGTTTTTTCCTCCATTTTTTCTTTCCTAGACACTCAAAATGTAATTCGTGGCTATACAATAAGTTTGTTCTTTTTGCTCCTACTTAATTTTATAATTCTTACACTACTAATCAATTAGTTTAATTTAGTTTTGAATATACATTTATATATGTTAATTTAATTTAGTTTATATTCTAATTATTTTCATTTTATTTTGTAACTGCTTTTGTTGATGTGTCTTGAAATTAGAATTCATGAACATTTTGTAAGATATTAACTTTTTAATCAATCAAATTTAGAAATTTATTTATTTTGTTTTTATCACATTTCAGTGTATTTTAATTTTTATGTTATTACCTTAAACGTAAATGTAAAAAATTTGAAAAACATTAAAATAATGAAAAATTAGAAAAGTCACTCATAGAATTTTTTTTTGAAATTTTTGACGAAATTTAAACTTTTACGATTGAGACACTACAAAAAAAAAAAAGGTTATTTCCAACGAAATTCTATGAAAAATTGTCAAATTTTTTTCAATGGATTTTCGTTGGAAATTCCCAACGGAAAATTTTCTGTTGGAAATCCGTTGGAAAGTTGAAGTATTGAAAAAAATTTAAAAAGCCGCTCAAATTTCCAACGAATTTTTCTGTTGGAAAAAGCTATTATCAACGAAAACTTTTCAACGGAATATTCTGTTGGAAATTTTCAACGGATTTCTAACGGAATTCTATAAAAAATTATCATCATTTTTTCCAACGGAATTTTTTCCGTTAGAAAATTTTTTGGCATGCAAAAAAATTTGTATTAGGAACTTTTAAAAAGAACAAAATAAATTTTTTAATTTTATAAAAACACATGATAAAATATAATAAGAAGTTAAACAAATAATAATAATAGTTTATGTATGTTTTAATATTAATTCCACATATATATATTAATTAAGAAGATAGATATATATAATAAATATAATAATATAATATATTTAAAATATATTAGTTTGTTATATCTATGTATACAAATTAGAATCATAGCTATATTAGACTATATATATATAAACCTGTATCATTGACAAAAAAAAATATAACTTATTGTATTAATATGAAATTACAAGTTATATTCTTTAATTGATATAACTTTATAAGTTAATATATATATATGTATGTATGTATATATGATATTAAAATATCATACATACATATATATTAATATGTTTTATATGTAAGCGTGCAGTAATTTTATTTATATGATTATAGTTATTAGTTGTATTAGTTATTATTATACTTTTTATAAAATGATATTGATAAGCAATTACACAAAATTTTTAATGTATATCAAATTATAACGTAGAATTTGTGTCATTAATATATATAAATATAATACATTTAGTAATATACCAATGACTTACTTTGCACAAATCGACCTACTTTGCTTCCCTTTCTTGTGCCAAGGACAGAAGGTTGTTGTTGCCAGTCAATGTGCGTTGCTCACTTTCTCGAAATATATATACTTTATAATATATAACTTGTAATGTCTTTTAACACATACACTTTATATTATATAATATGTTCATTTATAAAGAATCTAATTCTTATTGTATAAATTAATTACTAAAGTGTATATATATCTTTGTTTATATAAATTTATAATATATAAACTTAATTATCTAAAAAGAAGTTGTGAGATTAGAATAGTTTTGAAACTTAATTATTTTTGTTAAATTTCATATAACTAAGGACAAATTCATATAATTAATAAAATTATGATTATTAATTAAATTGTAATATCTTTTAATATCTATACTTTATATAAATTGGATTCATTTATAAAAAATATAATTATTATTTTATAGATACATTATAATACTTTTACTATATATTTATTTTTTATTTTATATTAATATTATAAAAATTATAATTTATAAAATTATAAAATTCATATAGCAAAAATTTTTTTGTGTTTATTAGAAACAGACTATTTACTTACTTCACAATTTCCTAATCCAAATGTGAAATGTTTATATAATTGACGTTAAAAAGAAACAGAAAGATTAAAAAATAAAAACCCTAGCCACTCTTTCTTTTTCACTCTGTTCTCTCTTATAGTCGGTAAGTGCTGCCGCTCCTTGCCTCCTTCAGTCTAATCAGTCTTCTTCCCCAAGACCCCAGCTGCCAGCCTACCACGCCACAGTCAGATCCTTCATCTTTCTTTTCTCCCCATCCGCCCAGCCACAGCAACACCCTGCCGGCTGTCGCGGTGTCGCCTCAAGCCCCACGCCCTGCCAGCTCCTACGGTGTGGCCCCAAGCCCCACGCCCTGCCGGCTCCTACGGTGTCGCCCCAAGCTCCACGCCCTGCCGGCTGTCGCAGTGTCGCCCCACGCCTTGCCGACTGCAGCGGTGTCGCCCCACGCCCCACGTCTTTCGGCCCTTGTTCTTTCCCAACCTTGCCAGAAGGTGATTTTCTTATTTGTATTGTCTTTAGTGTTTTTAAATCCAATAATTAGTTACTAGTTATTGATGTTTAAATCCAATATTGAAATGAGCCAAAAAAGATTGAGGCCTAGTACTGTAACACAGAATGCTAAGAGGCTTCACCAAGGTATGAAGGCAGTGTTGGCCGAGTGAAAATAACTTAAACCTGTAAATTCCTCAATGTGACTGTTTCGTGTAGTGATTGTTTTCATGCAACTTAGATATCAACCAAAATTGGAGGCATTCAATTTTTATGTTTCTTTTGCCTGTGTGATCAGTTACAATTAAAGCATAATGCCATGATTGTTCTGGTTCCATCACTGAACATACAGTCTACTGTGTACAAACCATATGTTTTGCGCATGTTTTTGTTCTTGACACTTGATTCTAATCTTTCATCAACAAAAATGCTCTAC
Organism: Theobroma grandiflorum; assembly: GCA_036013995.1. Lineage (NCBI taxonomy): Eukaryota > Viridiplantae > Streptophyta > Magnoliopsida > Malvales > Malvaceae > Theobroma > Theobroma grandiflorum. The sequence continues at coordinate 10,939,188 of CP142132.1, read as the reverse complement.
CTAATTTATTTTTTATTAAGTGTTTTGTAATTATGCTGAATAAACTTTTTAAATGCTAGTTGGACCTTCTGATATAGTAGTTCCTACCTTCCAAAGATTGGCTCTTAGCTATTTCTTTGTTTGTGTGCTGAGATAAAGTTCACTAATGATATTGAATTAGTTTTGGTCAGTTTTGGATGTATGCTTCAGCTCTAGGGTTAATCACTGGGACGTATATAATCTGCCCAGAACTAGTTATTAATTTTAGCAGAACACTGGTGCAATTATGCCATCAACTACACACAAAACACAAAGGGAAAGCTTTTATATCTTTTTAGCCACATTATTGTGTTATAATGAGGACTTAGGTTATGCTAGCAGAGTTGTAACTTTAGAATCATAGTCAGTGCAGATTCATGGGAATTCATTTCTGCTTTTAGATTGACATTATCTTATATAGCTAATTTTATTTTATCTTATTTTATTTATTTATTTATTTTAGGACTTCTACAAAACAAAGAAAAGAATCATGGCTTAATACCTATCCCCTGAAGAAGAGATGTTAGCTTTCGGTGGCTGAGGTTGTGAAAGAAAAACTTTCCACAGTGTGTCAGATAGGGTCCACTTGAGATGCCTTTATCCAGTTTTGACTTCTCTTATTGATGCCTGATCAAGTAGTAATCACAAACATGTGGCTCAACTGTAAATTTTCTTCAGAAGCTGTGTGAGTATAATGATACGGTCTTATAGCATGTTCAGTCTATTATTTCATTTGAGTGTGAAGGGAAGATTTTTATTTGTTCCCTGAGCAATGAATTGTAATGATGATCACCCATCCGTGCAGAAAAGCTGCTGTGCTTTGTGAGTCTTATTTACCACTGTGCAATTAGGGGAATCTCATATTTGTTTGAGAATTGTACAAAGAGTATCTGCAAAGCTCATAATTTTCATTGAAATAGCATCCATAATTCCTCATTTCTATTGTTGCTTTTGATGACATTTTTTTTTCTTTTTGTGGTTGTGCAACCAGCTTGGTAAAAGGTCTGTATGCCTTTTTTAATTCTGTGATTAAAATCTTAGTGAGCCACTCATGAACATCAATCATTTCTCCTGGCTTTTATATAGAGAAGTGATAGTAACTTCTGCTCACAGAGAAGTGACCTTAATCACAATGCAGGATGGTGGCTGATTTGGTACAACACAAGCATCTTGAAATTGCTAAAAGGCATATGTTGGGTTGCATTGAGTTCAACTTGGGTGAATGGTTTAGGAGTGGTAGGAATTAGAGGTGCTGGTTGTATTAGGCATTGGATAGAGTAGGTGCCTTATTGCTTTGCCTTCATATTTGAAAAGCTTGAAAGTTCTCACTTTTATTTGCTGAAGAATACCTATGAATGGAGAATCCTCCTTTTTTGGTGCTTTTGAAGAATGTTTAAAAGTGCCAATATAGATTTTAATAATTTTTTAATCTAATCGAGTTTTTAAATACGGATGTTAATTGGTAATTTACTATCGAAATGAAAAGTGTCAATTTTGTTGATAAATTATTAGTAAAATAATAGGTAATTAAATTTCTAATGGAAATTTTCGTTGGAAATGTTTTTCCAACGAAAATTTCCATCCTAAATTATTCAATGTTTTCAGTTGGAAAATCATTCCGTTGAAAATAATTTTCCAATGGAAAAAATTTCACTTGAATTTCCGTTGGAATATTATTTCCAACGGAAATTTCTAACGAAATTTTTTTACCCAATCTTTTCCAATGGATTTTTCAACAGAATTCTAATTAGGCAGTAGACATTATTGATAATTTTTCAACGGAGTTTTTCATTGAAAATTTCTAACAGATTTTCAACAGAAAGTATTATCTACGAGGTTTTTACTTACGGAGTTTCCAACGGAATTTTTCGTTGAAAATACTAATTTTCAACGGAAATTAACTTATTTCCAAAGAAAAATTTCGTTAAAAATAGGCCTTTTTTTGTAGTAAGAATTACTGACTAATTTTTTTTATAAAATTTAGTAACATAAAAAATTATTACTAACAAAATTTTTGAGTATTATGAATGAAATTTTTTGCTGGTAATGATTACACTATTATCGATGGAAGGCATTACAGACTTAAGAATTTCCAATAAAATTTTTCATGAAAAATTTTGTCAAAAAAAATTTTTTTAAGTGAATTATTCCTTTTTAAGGGATTAAGTGTGAAGTGTGATTTTTTGCTTTCTTGTACTTTTTCATATATATATGTATATATGTATATATCTATATATATATATATATGTATATATACACATATATATGTACATATATATAAATATGTTTTATTAAAGTTAATAGAATTTTTATTTAATTATAAGTCAATCATTTTATTAAAAGTAATGATTTGATTAGATTATAATTTTATTTGAAGTTAATTCAAGATATACCAATGTAAAACGAATTTTAACATCCAGTGGCAAGAAAAAAAGTCTTGCTATCTTTTAATGTTAAATTTAAAACCCATATGTGTGTATATATATATTTGCAACCAGGATTTCGAAAGCCATCCAAATTAAGATAATAAATGTGGGATGACTTAATAGGTCAAACTAACTCAACATACAGTTTGACGTAGATTGATAACAAGTAATTTTAGTTTTTAATAATTTTCTTATTTAGTATTTAGTATTTAATAATTTTATTTAGTATTTGGACGATAAGTAAGTATAAGTTTAGGAATTTACTTTTCCTGTATTCTAAAGAAGTCTAGGGTAGAATACTTCCTTATTTTAATTTTCTTTTCTTGCACTCTAAGTTTACATCAAGTAGGATTAGACTATTATAAATAGCACATTTAAGCTTAATTATTAGCCAATTTTTTTCTTTCGAATTATTGAATAATATTATATTTTCTCTCAAATTTTGAGTGTAAGTTTCTGCATTTGAAAATTAAAAGCTTGTCGAGCACAAGCTTTTATTTTCACACTAACTCGCTTTGTCAGTTAGTGTTAGAATAGGAAAAACTCACCCAATCTAATAGCAAGTGACCCAGTTATGGTAGACAACTGTTCTCATATCAAAGATCATGGACTTGAGACCTTGCGATCTGCAGTGCAAGATCAAGGGGTGGCGTTGAGAGCTTTGAAGCAACGAATGGATCTCAGACTCTACCGTTTGAATGACACTTTGAAAAAATTTCATATTGATTTGATGCTTTAGGCATACATGCCAACAAAAACCGAAATGACTAAAGGCCACGTATTAGAGATGATGTAGCTCATGGATAGCCTGTCGACAAACCTGTTCCTGCAAACAAGTGTAGACAATAGGTTTTCATGGAAGATTTAGAGAAAGAAGATGATTATTTGGCAAAACTAGTGAGATGTGCTGGATATGGACGAAATAATTATGGTGATTGAGATTTCAGATTAAAGGTGGATATTTCTTGCTTTAATGAGAGTTTAAATATTGAAGAATTTCTTAATTGGATTGCAGAAATAGACAAGTTTTTCGAAATATATGGAGATTTTAGAAGGAAAAAGGATGAGATTTGTCATTTGCATTTTGAAAGGTGGAGCTTCGGCATGGTGAGAAAGGTTGCAGTCCAAAAAGAACCGTGAAGGGAAAGCATCAGTTAGAACCTTGTATAGGATGAAGCAACTAGTGCAAAATGATTTTGTTCTTATTGATTATGAGCTAATTTTGTTCCAAAAGTATTAGAGATGCCATCAAGGTCAAAAAACTAAACATGAGGATACTGTTCAATTTATGAGATTGGTAGAGAGGAAGCACTTGAGGGAGACCAAAAGGCAATAAGTTGCTAGGTATCTTGAAGGGTTGGTGCCAGTTATTAGATAAAAGATAAGGTATAAGTATTGTGAAATTTATCTGAAGTACGAAATATTACTTTAAAGGCTGAACTAATGTTTCGAGTAAATGGAGACAATTAAAATAACTCGGCATAAAATGATTCATAACATTTCTTTTTCTTTCGCTAGATAAATTAATTTCATTTTTTGCTCAACAATTTAACATGACTTATGTTTTCCTGAAAACTTGGGTCGTGCCAAAAATTCATTCCCGGTGACACCTTGATCAGAGGTGTTCGACCGACACCGCCAAGACTGTTGAAATTTCATAATTTCCTCAAAACACAGTCATTCCTAGGCGTTGGCTGAGTCCACTCTCACGTGGTGGTTAGACGTGAAGTGAACTCTGTCATACCTCAAGAGTTACCCTTCGCGCCTCTCATCAGAGATATAATATAATAGGGTTTACCGTGCCTCTTTAAATAAGATGGTCCACGAAAATCCGTCACTGCAGTTAAAATTCTATAACCCACCAATCAATCAAATCTCCAATTGCATGATATGGCAATTAATTCATTACATAGTCTATTCAGTCAAAGTAGAAAATTCATACTTTTCAACACAAATATCAATTCAACCAATCATGTTATTTCATCATAAGCCATTTAGTTCAGATCATAATATATAACATAACAAACGGTCTCCAATTACTCTAATTTCAAAATCATTGTTCGATTTCCAAATTAATTTATAAAAATTCATTTTTATTTAATAAATTCACATTTTTCATAAAAACAAGGCAATTCACCATTTAAATTCATTTCTCACAAATTCACCAAATTGAGTAAAAATTACTCTAGATAATTAAGGCGATAATAAGTTTACTCACAGTATCAGGAGTAGATATACTCATAGTCTTGGTCTTCGGGTACAATCTCTGTATTTTTACCAATATAGCTTACTCACCACCTATCTACAATGCACAGCAAACAATTCACTGAATTGGTGCTAAATTGATATAAAACCAAATCAGGCTCTTTACTAATGCATAAAATGAAATATGAAATGCTCAGGTGACTATCTAAATACAGTGTTCTATGTAAACTCAATTGTGTCCCTCAATAATACGGTATTGGCCTAATTTGATTTTTCACGCGATTAATTGGTCAATATACCCAATTCAACTCTAATTAATTTTATTTCTCTTTCAATACTCCAATTATATCCAAAATACTATTCAATTTACATGAAATGTGGCAAAACCACCTTCACATTTCATTTTGGAATATTCGACCAATGTGTGTCCCCTAATGCTAAAATTTTTCAAGCCACATTCTTACACCATAATTCCTCAATTTCTAATCAAATTCACTTAAAATAAAATCAATTTCAACATCAACACATTGCATGAAGAATTCGGCCTATGATGGTTTAATGTGAAATTTGTGATTTCATGCTAAATGTCGTCATTTTCGGTTTCTATCACCACCATTTATTAAAACCATTAAATCCTCACCAATTAACACAAAATGTGACAAGATTTCTTCCCAATATTCACTTCACAAAATTCGGCCTTGATGGGTAATGAGAGAAAATGAATTTTTCTTGGTTCTTTTTCATACTACACATTACTAACTAACTAAAAACACTAAAATCTATTGAAATCTAACCAATTCAAGCATCAAAACCTCTCTCTAAAGCTAGGACCAGCAAGAACGCATTCATGAGATCTTGATTCTCAATCGTTTAAATTGGAAGAAAATGCACAAGAATGATAGATCACTAGCCAAAGTCAAGAAATTTTACCTTTTCTAACTTGATTGCTTGAAATCTAACAATTTCCCTTTGATTTTCTCACCGTAGGGTTTGTTCTTCTTGTTTCCTTTCTTTCCTCTCTTTGGCCGACCCTTATGGGGAGAAATGGGCTGATTTTTATGCCTTTTTATAAAGAAAATAATAAAGAAATAAAAGCTTGACACATGGCATTTTATCATTGGTCCACCATTTAAATGTTCATCTTTAACTTTTAATTCACCACCACATAATACACTTTAATTCTCCTCCACATAAATTGTTATTGGATGAATTCTATAAGCATGACAAGTGCTAGTGGTGTAAAATTACCATTTTACACCCGGTATGGTAAAATTACGATTTTACTCTTATGCTTCGAAAAATACCGAGATTACAATTTTTTTTTCTCAATCTCAAATTATACTCCAAATGATCAATCTTAGTCAATCGTGGTCAAAATCTTTTCTAAAAATTTTCATTTTATCCTCAGGTGGCAAAATTATCATTTTACCCTTGGATCTCAAAAATTTCGGTTCGACTCCAAATCAGCCCTCGAACTCCGAATCCTCATTTTAAGTTATTCCTAGACTGTAAAATTCTCAATTTTCTTTTAAAATCTTCATTTGAGCTTGTTCGAGGCTTAAATCAACTTAGTTGTACTTCTAGGTACAATATAGACTTTTGACTATTTTTTGGGGTTTTCCAAATATGCCAACATGTTGTCCATTACATGTATGACATGACAAGTATTTTAGGGCTGGGCTTGATATTAACCATTTATTTGATGTGATTATTGATAGTGGTAGTTGTGAGAATATTATTGGTAAAGATGATGTGGAAAGTTTAGGTTTTGAAACTAAAAAACACCTTTTTTCCATTAGTTGGGTTTTGAAACTCTTAGTTGGATTAAGGCAACAAAAAAGATTCATGTAACAGAACGGTGTAAGGTACCTTTTTTCCATTAGCAAAAACTAGGATAAGGTATATTTTGATCAGCCGATAATCCAGGGTTGGACAATTGCTTACAAGTCGAAGGTGAAAAGAAACAGATTAATTATTAGATTAGGGTAGAATTATAAAGTTGAATATATCAAGGGGGGGATAAAGTCCTCACTGTTAGTGGTTTTCAGTTTGTTTCGACGGGTTAAAAAACAGAAAGTTTTCCTTCTGTTTTCTGCTGTCCGACTCTATTTCTGTTGTTCTTCTGTATTCTAATTGTTTGACATTCTCTTGGTCGGAAGAACTGTGGAGGACGCATCGACAAAACTGCTTTTGACGAGATGTACAGTAAGTAGATGAGAACTGAGGAGTTTTTTACCATATATATATATATACAGTAGAGGGAATATAAACCGACATGACTAGTTTAAATGTTTCGGTCTGAGGCCACGTGCTGGTGACACGCCAATTGCACTTAGACATGGTAGTGACACGCCAAGTGCAGGCAGACGTACTGCTGACACGTCAATTGCACTCAAACATGGTGGTGACACGCCAAGTCCAGGCAGACTTGCTAGTGACACGCCAAGTGCATGCAGAGATGGTGGTGACACGCCAAGTGCAGGCAGACGTGCTGCTAACACGCCAATTGCACTTAGACATGGTAGTGACACGCCAAGTTCAGGCAAAGATGGTGATGACACGCCAAGTGCATGCAGAGATGGTAGTGACACGCCAATTGCACTTAGACATGGTGGTGACACGTCAAGTCTAGGCAGGCGTGCTGGTGACACACCAAGTGCATGCAGAGATGGTGGTGACACGCCAAGTTCAGGTAGAGATGGTGATGACACGCCAATTGTATGCAGACATGGTGGTGACACGCGAAGTTCAGGTAGACGTGCGGGTGACACGCCATTCACTTTGCGTGCCTAAACCACAATTTCTTCGTGCACTTGGCTTGTCACCACCTTGTCTGCATCGATCTGGGTGTGTCACCACCATAAATATTCAACATAAGTTGCATTTTAAATTCCTTCTGTGGATAATTAATCAAAACAAAAGAAAAATGACAAACTTTTCAAAAATATCGAGACCAATTCTGCCAACATGTCACCCACAGGGCCCTTCAACCGATATGAAAATGATAATTGAACAAAATAATTATACAAATTTAAATTTACCTACTATATCCAAACAATTTGAGAAAAAAAATATAGAAACGTAATGTAATTTATGCAAAAGTAATGGGAAAGTAATGTATAAACTATATGAATATTAGTAAAATTAATAAAATGAATTGTATATACAAAAAAATGATGTATAGACACAAGCCGATTATATGTTCAAGGTTCGCTCTCACAACTGTTGCAAAAAATTTCGAGAGCGTATTGCCGACGCATATTTGCAATCATGTTCTGCTTAACTCTGATTGGTTCCGATTGCAACATATCGTCAATGTACCCAATCATGAACATACCGCAGCTGACACTATCATCCTGTCGATGCACTTTAGCTTTTGGCAAATGGATCTCCAATCGCATCGGTGTCAACTCTTGTGCCCTTCGCCGTGTTCAGTTGAAATAACCGGCTTGGTGGCATATGATTGGGAACAAGGTCGTAAGGGGTGACATTTGAGCAGCATGAACTCCGTTATCCTTAGCATCCGAAGTTCTTGCGGAGTCCTCCACCCTGATCGTCCACCTCCCCAAGTTTATCTTTGCCACCACCCAATGGCCACCAACATTGTAAGGTGCGAGGATGAAATCGACATCTTCCCATCTTTTCCCGTATGTCGGCCTCTCACCCTGCACGTACCCCCGCAACGCATCTGTAATTTCCATGCTGGCCTGGGCATCTTCGGTGGGGTTTAGGATGTGTAGCATATTGAGGGTGTCCTGTGAAGCATGTATATGTTATCTTACACTTAATGCAATAAATAACTTACTATTTTAATAATTTAAAATAATGAAAAATAAACTTACGAAGAATATCGTGTCAACCATGCATGCACGAGCTTTGTACAGCTTCGACTTTGGCCCTGTCATCCGCTTACCGAGTATGCTGAGGCATGCGTCTATATGTTCACTTGTCATTTCTTCTTTGGGATCCTCTAATATTCTGAAAAAATCTGCACCTTGATCTCCTGAGATCTCGACGTTACACCTGCATATGTAACATAATGAATTAATTACTTTAGCCTTGGTTGATTAATGTTTAATTAAAAAACCAGATTAGTAATATTATTTATGAGCTTACCTCGCATGCTCGTTTTTCTTGAAGGCCTCGTATGCTTCGACCATTTCGCTCTTTTGATCGCGACGGCTCATCATGGGGTCAACGTACGGGCTGGCAATGTACTTGCTTGCCATTCTCACCCGTGCCCGCTCAATAGGGTCTGAAATTAATGCTACCTGATCCTGGACAGCAGATCCCTTTGGTGGCGACAATCATGAACTGCTGGCATCAGGAGTGTTGTGAATAAGATGGTCCCCTTCATACATGACTATTGCAAGGTTCCCATCCCATCCCCCCGCTACATCGATCACCGGATCAGCATCCGCTGCCAGTGTATCATCTCCGTCGGCACCAACAACATCGTCATCGTCAATGTTAAAACCATGTTCATCTTGCTGCCCTTCATCAGTAACATCCTTGTGGTCGGCACCAGCATCGTTAGATGAAGGTCCGTCCTACAGAATGAGAGAAATGAGAAAATCGTTAGCATAAACCGATGCCTATAAATTAATACTAATCGTACTAAACATAAACAACCAATATATGTGCAAATATTGAATTTCGTACTCGTGATTTCAGACCCTCTAGAATTCGAGCGACGACACGGTCCTCAAACATCTACATGGCCAGAGTCAATAACTGGATTGAAGCCTTCAGCGCTGACATCTCCTTTTTATGTCTGTTCATGAATTGTCGCAACTGACGCTTCGTCACTCGTTCGTCATTGACTCTTGTGGATTCAGTCAACTGTAATAAGATATATATTATTGTGGGTCAGTGTAAATAGATAGGGAATTGTTGAACATTAACCATTAGAACTATAAAATCCTTACCGATGGCTCGTTACCAGTGTATGGTTGAGCATGACCAATCGGTGCTTGAGGTGCTTGGGTCGCATCCCTTAACTGCAATGAAGTTGAAATTACTGTGTTAATGTGTAAATAGTATGAAATTGTTGAACATTAACCATTAGAACTATAAAATCCTTACCAGTTACTCGTTACCAGTGGTTGGTTGAGCATGACCGATCGGTGCTTCAGGTGCTTCGGTCGCCTCCTTTAACTGCAATGATAGAATTTACTGTGTTACTGTGTAAATAGATATGGAATTGTTGAACATTAACCATTAGAACTATAAAATCCTTACCGACGGGGAGTTATCACTGTGCGTATGAGGAGGATCTCTCGGTAGCTGAGGAGTTGTCGTAGCATGGTCCAACTGTAAACACATATATGTTAGTTGATATTCACATGTGGAATTGTTGAATACAAACGGTTAAATCCGTCCTTACCGGCTATTCATTGCCATGTATATGGTCACCCCCTTTCTCCAACTCAGGGCTTGACAGCTCATCCTCTAAGGCAGCGGCTGTGCGCCAGCGCTTAACGGCACCACTGGCTCTTCTGTCCTTTAACTGCCTCCTCTTTTCCCTAGCACCTAAGCCCCATTCAGCCCAATCCTCCATGTGCCCTATAGGCACGTACTGGTGTCCCTCAGATAGCGGGACATCAATGTCAACGAAGTAATCCTAGCTCGACTCCTCCAGTGTAGGCTCCAATGTCTCAACTGTCCATAACTGCAAAATAAGGACTATGATTAAATATAATTTTATGAAAAATTATTATAGAAATGCACATCAGAAAGTAGCCAAGCTGTTCATTGTTCACTCACCTGCTGAGACGACTCTAACTTCTCAACTGCTTTGTAAAATGCAATCGGCTTCTGATTGCATTCTCATTTCAGCATACGTGGGTAGACGTCCTTTGGAGCAGAGGGGGCAACTAGTTTTCGGAAGGCTGGAATTGCCTCCAATGCCCAGAACTACAAGTAAAATATAACATCATTAAACCGTAAATGATAAACGAGTGCAACAATAAATTTTTAAGTCAAAAGGAAACTCATCAATGTTAATTGCCAGTACCTGAATCACCCACGGGAATCCTTAAATGTTGTACGGCAAACGGGTAGTCGGGGTCAAGTTTGAGGCAAGCACTTCGAACCCCTTCAGAAGGTAGTCCTCAATCAGCTTCCATACGTAATGATCCCATGGGAAGGCATTCCAAGAGTCGATGTCCTCCACCAATGAAAATAGCCAAGGTGCCACCCGTCTACGGTAGTCTTGACCGAATAAAATGTTATTCGCGATCAAGACAAGCGTCATCTTGGTCGCGTCACCTACTCGCTGCAAGCTGCCTCTGCGGAATGTACTCAGCAACTCCTGCAGCTTAACGCTCTGCTGCCCGTTCCAGTATCGTGCATGAATTTCGTCAGCAACGACCTCGTACGGTCGTGTGAACACATCAGGCATTGGACCAAACTTCAGGTCGGTGATAAGGCAGAACTCTTGCTTTGATATCCGTGCCTTGCTCTTGCCAATGGCAAACCACAGCTCGTGCTCCATTTATTCTGTCGCCTTGATTTGACGAATCATGATGCTATGCAGGAGACCAACGCTGAAGTATCCTTGTGGATATACGTCCAGCAGCATGCCGAAACACGTACTCTTCACTACATCGTACTCCCTTTTCTCTTGGAAAGTCTTGTTGATGTAACGCAGCTGCGACCACTTACAGTGGGTGTTGATGCCAACATTAAACACCCACTTCTCCCTCGGCACAATCAGCAAGCTATCGATATCTTCGTGCTGTCCGGAGTACATCTGCAGAACATAGAACACATGCACAATTGAGTTAGCCCATAACATGGAAACAAAGTACACTGAAGATAGAAAAAAGAAAGAAAGAAATAAATGTGGTCACACACCACGCATAAGTGTCGTGACACGCCACGCATATAAGTGTCGTGACACGCCACGCATCACTCACGTCGTGACAAGCCATGCATCACTCACTGTTGTGACACGCCAACCCTAAACCCGTGACACGGAAAAAACCCAAAAAACTAGTTAGCCCACAACACGCATCCCTAAAACCGTGAAACCCTCAAACGAAAGAAAACCAGTAAGCCCACAACACGCCATATGCAGACGCGGACCCCCTTCTTCAACACTTTGGTATGACCATAACCACGAATAAAACAGTTTGGCAAAAAAAAAGAAAAGGAAAAAAAACCAACTTATCAAACCAAACATAATCGCAAAAAAAAAAAAAACAACGAACAGAAGAAAGTTTTAATTTTAGACTGACTGACCTCTTCATTGATAACAGACATCGTTGCTGTGATGTAGTTAAGCTTGGCAAGAACGAAGTCAAACTCTCAGCTACGTTTCGGGATGATGAATGAATCAAAATCTCTTACTTCCTTCACACAGACCTTTGCGATTTTCGAATGACAGAAAAATATTTATTTTTAATTAAATGGCCTTTTATATTCATTTCTTAAACTCCTTAGAAGTCCAAAGGGTTTCCTCGTTATTTGCTCGCTTTCTTTCAAATGTCAGACGTGTCACTAATTCAACCTTGCCGTGTCAAACGTCTAACCATGTCATGTCGAACACTCTAAACACTGCCGTGTCACACGGTTAGACATGGCGTGTCACACACTCTAAACACTGCCGTAACACAGCCACGTCACACATTCTCGCCTTACCGTTTCACACATTATAACGTTGTCGTGTCACATGTCTAGACATGGCGTGTCACACACAACAAACACAACTGTGTCACAACCGCGGCATACATTCTCGCCTTGCCGTTTCACACATTATAACGTTGCCGTGTCACACGTCTAGACATGGCGTGTCACACACTACAAACACTGCCGTGTCACAGCCGGGGCATACATTCTCGCCTTGTCATTTCACACATTATAACGTTGCCGTGTCACGCGTCTAGACATGGCATGTCACACACTACAAACACTGTCGTGTCATAGCCGCGTCATACATTCTCGCCTTGCCGTTTCACACATTATAATTCTGCCGTGTCACACGTCTAGACATGGCGTGTCACACACTACAAACACTGCCGTGTCACAGCCGGGGCATACATTCTCGCCTTGTCGTTTCACACATTATAACGTTGCCATGTCACACGTCTAGAAATGGCGTGTCACACACTACAAACACTGTCGTGTCATAGCCGCAAAAACTTGTCAGTTAAAAATCCACTACGCAAGTATACGTATCGAATAGACAGTATATTAGCAAGTAGAGTATCGTTCCCACGGAGAATTGGTCTAAAACTTTACTAATTACTAAAATTAAAACAATTTAATTTTATCCAAATAATCCAAATTAATTAATTAATTAAAACTAATAAACTAGAATTTAAAATAACAAGAAAAATCAAAATAATAACAACTGGAGAAAATATCAAATTAACAAGCCTAGGATTACAATATCCCTCACACTTCATCTAAATTTTACTTCTTCTCCTTAACTTATTTCAATGGGTTGAATTGCTAACCTAGAGTCCTAAATTATTTATAAGGGTCTCCCGACTCGTCATATAAAAATATTTATTTTAACTAAAACACTATATCCCTATGTGATTTGAAATTAAAATAGACTCATTAAGTTCAGGCTCTAATCTGGCTACATATGGCCTATAGGTATATCCCTATCCTATACGCAAATCATTTAACATGATCATATGCTATCCCAATTTTAGTCTACTCTAAACTCCCTCTCCCAAGTTTGTTTAGGTTCCTAAATCAATTTAATTGGTGATCAGGCAATTAAAAGCATTAAGAACAAATTGAAATAAACAATTCAATTTCCATTGAAAATAAGTAAGTCAAAGATTAAAAACTTAGACTACATGTGAGTTCAATTGCAATCCTAGAAAAAGAAAATTAGCTACTCATAATTGCAAAATCAAATAACATTATATGAAGTTCAACCATTGAAAATAACAAGAAGAATAAAAGCTAAAGAAGAAAACAAAATAATTGCAGCTCTGATCTCCGGGTTTCCGCTTCAACTTCTAGCTTCTTGAATCTCCAAAAGTTCTCCTTTTAGGTCTCCAAATATCTTATATATATACTAACAAACTTAACCTAGATTTCTCCAAGTTGACCTAGGGTTTAATTGGGCTTAAAACATAATGAGAGGCCCAAAAAATCACTTAACAATCTTTACAAATTTCTATTCCCGGCACAGTACGTCCAGCAACATTCCGATGCGATTTTCTCCATCTTCGAGGCAGAACTGGGCAAAGTGATCTTCATAACAGTTGTAGCTCTGTCTCTTAGCTTTCCAATGGTTCAAGAATCGCAGCAATTGGAGTTTTGTAGCTCGAGATATGGTTAAAACACTGAAGCATATGCAAGCAGATTTCTGGGTCTTTTATCACCTTACTTTCCAAAATTAAACCCAATGACTTTAGGTCCTACCAAAAATATAAAAACTAATAAATATTAACCAAATTAAAGGAAATAACATAAAATTAAATAACTTACTTAAAAACAAACTAAATATATAAAAATAACTAAAAATTAAGAAATTATAATTAAAAACTAAGGACTTAGCTAAAATTTAATAACAAAATTGGAATAAAATAATTCTATAAAATAGAATTATCACACCCCCAAACTTAAGATTTTGCTAGTCCTCGAGCAAAAGAAAAGAATCACAAAAAGAAAACACAAACATGAAAATCCTTGAACGAGAGATAGAAATACCAAATCATGATTTCTCAATTTTTCCTCAGAAATTAACTCAAATTCTAGCTTAAGGTAACATACAACTAATCTTTAAATTCATGCATCAATTCAAGCGAAACTTTATTTTTCGAATGAACTTCCGTGTGTGTGTGAATGCTCTTTTACAAAGAATATCATGCAATTCAAATTAGTTCATGCCAAATTTAAGCATAGATTAGTACTTGGATCCCATAAGTTTGCTTTTCATCTCTCTCTCCACTAATGTAGATTAACACTTATTCAAGAATCAATAGGTCTTTATCAAGCTTGTAATGTAAGGCTAGGGTCAAGGTATGATAAAGGATATATTTAGGCTCAAATTCACCCTAAGCACTTAATAAATCTAGGACACATAAAGAGCTCAAAAAAAATTATTTTTTTTAGCACCCTCAAACTTGAAATAAACTTTCTTTTGTAACACACATTGCTTTCTTTTTTCTTCTTCTTTTTTTTTTTTTCAACCCCCAAACTTATTTTTGACAATTATAAGAAGGGGTAATTTTTCCAACAACCTTCATCAAATTTTTTTTTTCACCTTTCTCCTCAATTTATTCTTTAAGCTCAAATCATTCCTTAGAAAGATTAAAATACTTAAAAGGTGAAAGGTTCAAATTGTTGGATTTAAATAGACAGGCCATGGCTAACATAATTAGGTAATTACAAAGAAAAGGTAAATTAGGCTCAAAAAGGGTGACTAAGGATAAATATAACAAGGTAGGCTCAAAAGGCTTAAACGGTCCAAAGATGGCCTAAATCACTTCCTATCCTAAGTGTTATCTAAGATTTCGCCTCGAGAGAGAATCAAACAAATTCTAGAATTCATGACTTCACTATACTTTTTCATCAACATAAACTTTCTCTAAATCACATAAAAATTCTAAGTGAAAGAGTATAGTGCTCAATTTATTGGAAGTCACACTCTAAAATAAAATTAACACAAGAATATCACATAAAATTAAATCATAACCATATGCTTCCCAAAAGCTAAGAATCTAAAGATAATTAAAATATCATCTTAGGATTGGGACAATCATGAATAAGGCGCATCTATCTCAAAATTTTTTTTTTTTTGAAATAAACAAATGAAACATGCAAAATATAAATAAACATGCAAGATAAATTCTAAACTAAAGCTATCTAAACATTAAAAACAAAAAATTTCGATGCTACCCCAAAACTTAAAATAAACATTGTACTCAATGTGATAAAAGAAAATAAAAAAAAAGGACAAGAATACTCCCCTAAGTCCGAAGCGGCAGACTATGAATCCTCTGCATCGTTACCTCCAAAATCATCCTCAATATCAAAATCCATATAAAAAATGAAAAGGAATGTGCGGAAGACAAAAATGAAAAAATAAAAATAAAAATAAAAAAAAGTGAGGTTAAAGGTAAAAGAGAAAAAAAAATAAAAAATAAAAATAAAAGTAAAAGGGGATAGGATGGTTAGAAGATGAGAGAAAAAGAAAAATAAATAAATAAATAAATAAAGAAAATGGGGGATGGGACCTTGGAAAAGACAAAAGAAAGAAAAAATAAATAAATAAAAAATAAAAAAAATTGGTGTAGGAGAAAGAAGAGTAGAAAAGCTGCTGCGCACTGTTGTGCGCAACGGATTGGAGCGCTGCGGCTCTGGGACTGAGCGCCGCGGCGCTCAATGCTCCTGGATGTGTGCTGCTTGGACAGCACATGTGAGGGCCGCGGCTCTCAATTTGAGGGCCGCGGCTCTCATGCCTTTTTTTTTTTTTTTGAATTTTTTTTTTGAAATTTTTTTTTTTGAAAACCAATTACCTGCAAAAGGAAAAAAAAATTAGGATAAATAATAAAAACAACTACTAAATAAATAAGTAATAAAATAAAATAAAAACTCATGAAATAAAAAATAACGAAAATAAATAAAGTTGAGAAACTTGGGTTGCCTCCCAAAAAGCGCTTCTTTATAGTCACTAGCTTGACTTTGGTTGAGGTCTTCATTCACCCTTTAAGGAGGTTTGAGTTTGCATGGAAAAAGTTTGAGGTGGGAAAGTAGTCTCCTCCTAAGATGAGGTTGTAGTGGCTTTAACTCAAGATTTGGTGCTCGCTCAACCCAAGATGGTGGAATAGGCTGACTTTTACCCAACTTCTCAAATTGAGTTCTTCTTGGACAATGCACTTTCATTGTAGCTTTCAAAACATATGCAACATTTGTAAGTTCTTCATTCTGGTCCTTGGTTGTTGCATCTTGAACCAAACCAGCTTCAAGAAACTTATTTGAATTTTCCATATCAATAGCCTCCTTAGGTAACTTATCAATTATATCTAGAAAAGGAATAGGGGGCACATATGGCTTGACTTGTGGTGGTGTAGATACTTTCTCCTCTTGCTTAATTTTTTCATCTTGAACTTCATTGCTAAAAGTATTTCCTTGATCTACTTTATCTCTATCATCTACCAAATTCTTGCCATTTACCTCATCAAGACACTTACCATATTCTTCTTTTCTAGGATTAGGCTCAATGTCATTTGGTAAAATTTCTTGAGGCATATTGTTGATGTAATTGACAAGTTGGCCCACTTGAGTCTCAAGATTTCGTATTGATTCTGCTTGACTCTGAAGGATGGCATATTGACTCTGAATGATGGCATCATTCTTTGTCATGAATTGCATTAACATATCCTCCAAAGTTAGCTTCTTCTCAAGAATAGGGGCTCTAACTTGTGATTCGAAATCATGCTGGAAAACAGGCTGTGATGAATATGTAGGACCCTGATCATTACTCCATGAAAAATTTGAGTGATTCCACCATGTGTTGTAACTGTTGGAGTACGAATTGTTTTGCTGCCCATTGAAGCTTCCATTAAATTGCATTGATTCATAATAAGTTGGACAACAATCACTCGAATGCTTATCTCCACAAAGCTCGCATGTCACAAAAGGACTTTCAAAAACATTAACACCCCAAGTGTCCATTTTTTGAGACAAAGCATCTACCTCAATTGCTAAAGCACTAATAGCCAATTCATAATCACTAGCAACCCTCTTAGGCACAAATTGTTCAGATGTCCACTGATAGTTACTATAATTCATCACCTCAACCAAAAGTACCTGAAAATAAAATAAAAAAAATTTGAATTAAAACTAAATTTGCTTGGTATTAGTATTCGTAAAAATTCTAGAAACAATTCCCCGGCAACGGCGCCAAAAACTTGTCAGTTAAAAATCCACTACGCAAGTATACGTATCGAATAGACAGTATATTAACAAGTAGAGTATCGTTCCCACGGAGAATTGGTCTAAAACTTTACTAATTACTAAAATTAAAACAATTTAATTTTATCCAAATAATCCAAATTAATTAATTAATTAAAACTAATAAACTAGAATTTAAAATAACAAGAAAAATCAAAATAATAACAACTGGAGAAAATATCAAATTAACAAGCCTAGGATTACAATATCCCTCACACTTCATCTAAATTTTACTTCTTCTCCTTAACTTATTTCAATGGGTTGAATTGCTAACCTAGAGTCCTAAATTATTTATAAGGGTCTCCCGACTCGTCATATAAAAATATCTATTTTAATCAAAACACTATATCCCTATGTGATTTGAAATTAAAATAGACTCATTAAGTTCAGGCTCTAATCTGGCTACATATGGCCTATAGGTATATCCCTATCCTATACGCAAATCATTTAACATGATCATATGCTATCCCAATTTTAGTCTACTCTAAACTCCCTCTCCCAAGTTTGTTTAGGTTCCTAAATCAATTTAATTGGTGATCAGGCAATTAAAAGCATTAAGAACAAATTGAAATAAACAATTCAATTTCCATTGAAAATAAGTAAGTCAAAGATTAAAAACTTAGACTACATGTGAGTTCAATTGCAATCCTAGAAAAAGAAAATTAGCTACTCATAATTGCAAAATCAAATAACATTATATGAAGTTCAACCATTGAAAATAACAAGAAGAATAAAAGCTAAAGAAGAAAACAAAATAATTGCAGCTCTGATCTCCGGGTTTCCGCTTCAACTTCTAGCTTCTTGAATCTCCAAAAGTTCTCCTTTTAGGTCTCCAAATATCTTATATATATACTAACAAACTTAACCTAGATTTCTCCAAGTTGACCTAGGGTTTAATTGGGCTTAAAACATAATGAGAGGCCCAAAAAATCACTTAACAATCTTTACAAATTTCTATTCCCGGCACAGTACGTCCAGCAACATTCCGATGCGATTTTCTCCATCTTCGAGGCAGAAATGGGCAAAGTGATCTTCATAAAAGTTGTAGCTCTGTCTCTTAGCTTTCCAATGGTCTAAGAATCGCAGCAATTGGAGTTTTGTAGCTCGAGATATGGCTAAAACACTGAAGCATATGCAAGCAGATTTTTGGGTCTTTTATCACCTTACTTTCCAAAATTAAACCCAATGACTTTAGGTCCTACCAAAAATATAAAAACTAATAAATATTAACCAAATTAAAGGAAATAACATAAAATTAAATAACTTACTTAAAAACAAACTAAATATATAAAAATAACTAAAAATTAAGAAATTATAATTAAAAACTAAGGACTTAGCTAAAATTTAATAACAAAATTGGAATAAAATAATTCTATAAAATAGAAAAAAAACTTGTCAGTTAAAAATCCACTACGCAAGTATACGTATCGAATAGACAGTATATTAGCAAGTAGAGTATCGTTCCCACGGAGAATTGATCTAAAACTTCACTAATTACTAAAATTAAAACAATTTAATTTTATCCAAATAATCTAAATTAATTAATTAATTAAAACTAATAAACTAGAATTTAAAATAACGAGAAAAATCAAAACAATAACGACTAGAGAAAATATCAGATTAAACAAGCATAGGATTACAATATCCCTCACACTTCATCTAAATTTTACCTCTCATCCTTAACTTATTTCAATGGGTTGAATTGCTAACCTAGAGTCCTAAATTATTTATAAGGGTCTTCCGACTCGTCCTATAAAAATATCTATTTTAACCAAAACACTATATCCCCATGTGATTTGAAATTAAAATAGACTCATTAAGTTCAGGCTCTAATCTGGCTACATATGGCCTATAGGTATATCCCTATCCTATACGCAAATCATTTAACATGATCATATGCTATCTCAATTTTAGTCTACTCTAAACTCCCTCTCCCAAGTTTGTTTAGGTTCCTAAATCAGTTTAATTGGTGATCAGGCAATTAAAAGCATGAAGAACAAATTGAAATAAACAATTCAATTCCCATTGAAAATAAGTAAGAAAGAGATTAAAAACTTAGATTACATGTGAGTTCAATTGCAATCCTAGAAAAAGAAAATTAGCTACTCATAATTGCAAAATCAAATAACATTGTATAAAGTTCAACCATTGAAAATAACAAGAAGAATAAAAGCTAAGGAAGAAAACAAAATAATTGCCGCTTTGATCTCCGGGTTTCCGCTTTAACTTCTAGCTTCTTGAATCTCCAAAGGTTTCTCTTTTTAGGTCTCCAAATATCCTATATATACTAACAAGCTTAACCTAAACTTCCTTAAGTTGACCTAGGGTTTAATTGGGCTTAAAACATAATGAGACGCCCAAAAAATCACTTAACAGTCTTTACAAATTTTCAGTCCCGGCACAGTACGTCTAGTAACATTCCGATGCGATTTTCTCCATCTTCGAAGCAGAACTGGGCAAAGTGATCTTCATGAAAGTTTTAGCTCTGTCTCTTAGCTTTCCAATGGTCCAAGAATCGCAGTAATTGGAGTTCTGTAGCTCGAGATATGGCTAAAACACTGAAGCATATGCAAGCAGACTTCTAGGTCTTTTATCACCTTACTTTCCAAAATTAAACCCAATGACTTTAGGTCCTACCAAAAATATAAAAACTAATAAATATTAACCAAATTAAAAGAAATAACATAAAATTAACTAACTTACTTAAAAATAAACTAAATATAAAAATAACTAAAAATTAAGTAAATTATAATTAAAAACTAAGGACTTAGCTAAAATTTAATAACAAAATTGGAATAAAATAATTCTATAAAATAAAATTATCACATAGCCGCATCATACATTCTCGCCTTGCCGTTTCACACATTATAATTCTGTCGTGTCACACGTCTAGCCATGGCGTGTCACGCTCTACAAACACTACCGTGTCACAGCCGGGTCACACATTCTCGCCTTGCCGTTTCACACATTAAACTCTGCCGTGTCACACGTCTAGACAAGGCGTGTCACACTCTCTAAACACTGCCGTGTCATAGCCACGTCACACATTCTCGTCTTACCGTTTAACACATTATAACTCTGCAGTGTCACATGTCTAGACATGGCGTGTCACACACACTAAACACTACTGTGTCTCAGTTGCGTCACACATTCTCACCTTGCCATTTCACACATTCAATCCGTGTCGTTTCACGAACTTTAAAACCTGCCGTTACACAAACGTCTCACATATGGCCTGCTGTAGCACGGCCATTTCCTGTTTCTGATTCACATTTTTCTCCTTTCGATTCACCACTCTAAAGCCTATTTCGAATTTTTGGTTTCACATCATTCTCGAAGCTTTCGATTCATCACGACCGGTTCTTCATTCGATTTAATATCACCCTTCTAGTATTATCTGGATGCCATGTCCGAAATATCTAAAAAACCCTCTCATGCTTCTAGGGAAAAAAAATGAATGTTTTGCACAAAATTAGATGTTCGAGAATTCGAAATTGTAAGAAATTCTTCAGCATATTAATTTTTCCTTTTTTCGCCTGTTTGGGAATGCGCGTCACCCAAGTTGTCTCACTAAGGGCATTTTTGTCCCAAAATCTATTAGAGTGGCTAAAAACAGTTAAATTTATGTGGAGGGTTATTTTTGAAAACACGTTGTTTTCAATGGCCAAAAAAAAAAATCCTCCTATAAGCAATCTTACTGCGGATGTCATAATTTTAGAAATTAGTAAGGAAGAAATATTATCAACCAAATGCTCTAATATTGTTGATGTCGATTAATCATCAATGAAAGGGTATGCTTTGAACTAAATTTGACATTTTATTTAACTTTTTCTATATTGATTTAATTTTATTAATATATTGTTTTCATTTTATTATTAGGTTTTGTGACGTTGGAATTATGTGACATTTGCGAACGAGTTTTCGATTTTGATTTGTTTTATGGATGATGATGTGGTTAATGATGTGTTTTTAATATTATGATGTGGTTATGAAAGATTTTTAATATTATTAGTATTTGAAGATTATATGTTAATGATATATTTTATTATATTATATGATAATGAATTTTATGTATGTTATTTATATTAATTTTTATTATATTTGATGTTATTATTATTTTTGTTTTGTTATAATTATTTTTATAATTATAGATTTTAAATTTAAATAACAAAATTATATTTAATTGTAAAAATTTTTATTTAAATGTGTTAATCGTGTTAAACGTATTAAACGTGTTATTAATCGTGTCGTGTCATTACACATTTATTAAACGTATACGTGTTTTCAACTTAAGACACGAATATTAAACGTATCGTGTTTGTGTTTAGCCTTAACATGTTTCGTGTCTAATCATGTTTGACACATTTACGACACAAAAACACGAATTGTCAGGTCTAATTAGTGCAGATGGAATTTTGGTGGATGAAGAGAAGATTCGAGCTTTCAAAGAATGGCCTAGCCCAAAAACAGTAACGAAAGTCAGAAGTTTTCATGAGTTTAGGAATTTACTTTTCTTGTAGTCTAAGGAAGTCTAGGATAGAAGACTGTTTTATTTTAATTTACTTTACTTGCCCTCTAAGTTTGATTAAGTAAGATTAGACTATTATAAATAATACCTTTATACTTAGTTATTAGATAACTTATTTTTTAAAATTATTTAATAATATTATATTTTTTTAAATTTTAAATCTAAATTTTTTCGTTTGAAACTTAATTATCAACCTTAAAAACTTATCGAGTATTAGTTTTTATTTTTACACTAAGTGTCCGTTTGGCTTGGCTTATTTTTAACTTATCTACTATTTAAAAGTAAAAGCTAGGCCAAATAGGATTTCTTGAAAAACTCTTAAAAAATTAACTTTTTTTTAAGAATAAAATCTTTAAAAAAAAAGCTTAAAAAAAGCTCTAATTAGGAGCTTTCTCTTTTTTTAAAAAAAAAAATACGCCAGCTTATTAGGAGAGTTATATTTTCCCTAAAAAATCCTCTCTCAAAAAATACTCCCTCCCTCTCTCCTTATTGATCTCCCTCTCCTCTCTCCCTTTATGCAAATCAAGGGTTTTTTTTGTCTTTACAAAAATTAAGAAGAACAAAAACCAAAAAAATCAAAACTACATTCATGTATTATTTTTTTTATTTTGTTTTATATATATATAAAATTTTTTTTGGGTTTTGGAAACCCTGGATGATATATTTTTTTTATTCATTTTTGTCACAAAGTTGATACTGTTAGACATGATCATATAACTTGATCTAAATCTCTGATATCTTTTAAATTATTTTATGTTTTTTTTATTTCAGTTTTAAGCCAGGTTTTAGTATTCTATAAAAAAAATTACTACAAAATCAATATCCGGGAGATAGATTATTATGATTAAATTGTTTTCAATTATTTTTCATAATAAAATATATAAAAAGGATGAATTTTAGTATATCAATGATTTAGGTTGAATGTAATATCTAGACCTGTCAATATGGGCCTGGCCCATAGGGTCAGCCCATATTCTATTATTAATGGGATAGGTTGGGTTGAATTTTTTCCAGCCCATATTTAAACCAAGCCTAGATGGGCCAACCTATTTAAACGTGGGTTATGGTGGGCTGAGTAGAGCCAGCCCACCAAGCTAAAATTTTTTTTTAATTTTTTTATTGATCCAGGCATCCAGCTGGCCCACTCCACCAGCACTAGTCCAACACTCCTTTCTTCTTCCTACTCAGCACGTCAACAGTCAACACTCCTTTTGGACCTTTTCCTTTCTTCACTTTACCCCTACTGAGTACCGACTGCTTTGCCCCCATTCTCTACCTTTTCTTCTTCTGTTCTTCCAATTGCTGCTGGCTGCTGCAACTTGCAACTCACTACCGGTCTACCGTCAACCTGCAAGCTGCCGAGGTAATTTTCGCTGAGCCAGGCATCGTTCTCTACCTTTTCTTTTTGTTTACCGATTTCTCTTGTAATCTTGTTTTTGGTTGAGTTGTTGGCTTTGCTGCCTGCCTGCTACCCTTTCTTGATCTTGGAAATTGAGCATGCTAATTTTGTGTTTGCTTTATTTCTACCCTTCTTTTCTTTTTATTTTTCAAAAAATTTTTATGGGTAGAGTTGATGAACGGAATTACAGTTCAAAAATAGGGTTAAATGAGTAAGAACAAAGCTTTGGAGGCTTTGCTATATTTGCGTTTTGGTTTCTAAAACAAAGAGTTAAAAAAAAGTGTTGTAATATGTTTATGCAATAAGTCTATATTGTTAAAAATGAAGGCAACTTTAGGTAGAACCGTAGAAGGCATTTGGGGTATTTGGAGCACTTATGCATTTCTCTGCAAACTGTCGTTTAGAAAAACGAATTTGAGAAATTAAAACATCAATGATCTGCATGCTTGATCTTTTCAAGAAAACAAAGGATCATGGACACATTCTTTGTGGTCAATGGAAACTGCATCTTGAAAATTGGCTTTCTACCTAGTCTAACCGTTTAAATTTTAAATCAGTATGGTTATTAATTTATTATATGGTATAGATATGGGTGTCAATTTCTAAAATTTAACACCCAAAAACCATGTGTCTAATAGGCAGTATCTCATATGGGAATAAGATGCAGTTGAAACAAATGCTACATTTAATTTTCATCAATAATAGAGAGAGACTTCTTGTTGTGCTACTGATGTGAGATGTGAGTTATGACCAACAAACTGTATTTTGCTTTGGCTTTTGCTAAATAAACCAAAACATAATAATTGTGCAACCAACATGTAGTGTGCCTTGGTCTGCTTAGATCTTACCTTTAGCAACTAGCAACTATGGGTCTCTTTAATTTTTTTAGAAATTAAAAGTTAGTAGTTCAATGATTAAAGAAAAAAGTTTATTTTTATTATTTGTATTTGTAATTAAATAATAATGCTATGTTTTACCATATATAAATAAATATTGTTGTTCATTGGTGTAAATTTTAAATATTTATTATTTATGTTTATGTTATTTGAAGGGTTTGATGATGGATCAATCAATTGAAAATTGTGAAAATTTGGATGATGATGTGAAAATTTTGAATGAGGATGAAATTCCCTCCCATTCCTATATATCTGAATCTGAGCAATTGAGTAAGAGATCGAAAAAAGAAACTTCAAATGTTTGGAGTTATTTCACTAAAATGGGCAAAAAAGAAGATGTAATAGAAAGGGCAACTTGTAATGGCTGTAAAATGGAGTATAAGGTTGGTCCTAAACCTGGTGGCTCTAATTATGACACTTCACATTTGCGTCATCACATTGATACTTGTAAATTTATTTCATATTTTAATCCACATCAAATGCTTATGGATCATGAAGGGAAAGTAAGGGCTAGAAAATTTGATCTTAGGATTTCACGTGACATGCTTGTTGAAGCTATAATTAAGCATGACTTACCTTATGCCTTTGTTGAATATGATAAGATTAGAGCTTGAGCACAGTATGTAAATCCAGATGTGGTGATGCATTCTAGAAACACAGTTGTCTCTGATGTCCGGAGGATTCATTTGAGAAAGAAAGAGAAACTTAAACAAGCTATGATCCAGGTACCAAATAGAATTTGTTTAGCTTCTGATGTATGGACTGCATCTACTTCTAAGGGTTATATTTGTTTGACTGCTCATTTTGTCAATGAAAATTGAAAGTTATGTAGCAAGTTGCTTAACTTTTGTCGTATGCCTCCTCCACACACTGGAGTTGAATTAGCTGCCACTGTGTTTGATTGTTTGAAAGAATGGGGAATAGATAAAAAAGTTTTCTCTTTTACTTTAGATAATGCTTCTGCTAATGACAACATGCAAGCTGTTTTGAAAGGCCAGCTTTATTTGCAAAATAGTTTAATTTGTGGTGGTGAATTTTTTCATGTGCGTTGTTATGCTCATATTTAAATCTTATTGTTCAAGAGGGTTTGAAAGTAGTCAATGAAGCATTATTTAAAATTAGAGAGTGTGAAATATGTAAAGGCATCGGATGGGAGGATGAAAAAATTTCAAGAATGTGTTCAACAAGTTGGCATTGATGTAGGTGTTGGGTTGCGTTTAGATGTGTCAACTAGATAAAATTCAACATATTTGATG
This sequence comes from Theobroma grandiflorum, assembly GCA_036013995.1. Lineage (NCBI taxonomy): Eukaryota > Viridiplantae > Streptophyta > Magnoliopsida > Malvales > Malvaceae > Theobroma > Theobroma grandiflorum. The sequence goes on along the minus strand of CP142132.1, from coordinate 10,913,533 downwards.
CTTGAAAGTGCAATCAAATATCAAAAAGCTTTTGCTAGTCTCCAATTTGTTGATAGAACTTATAAATATAATCCATCATATGAGGAATGAGGAGAGCAATGATAATTTGTGAATTCTTGGAGCCTTTTTATGAGACCACAAACTTGATATTCGATTCATCTTATCCAACTTCCAACTTGTATTTCATGCAAGCTTGGAAAATTGAATCCATTTTAAATGAGAATTTGCAAAGTGAAGATGAGGTTATCAAAGATATGTCTCGAAGGATGAAAATAAATTTGACAAGTATTGGAAAGATTATAATGTAGAGCTTGCACTTGGAGCTATTCTTGACCTAAGGTTGAAGCTTGATTTCTTAAAATTTTGCTATTCTAAGATTGACACTTCTACTTATCATGGAAAGTTAGAAGATGTGAAGACAAAGTTGTACAAGCTCTTTGAAAAATATGCAAGCAACACTTGTGCATCATCAAGTATTTCTTCTCATTCAATGAGTAATTTGCCTACGCAAATCAGAAGAGGAACTAAATTTAAAGGATCAAGGATCTTTAATGTAAATTTTATGTATTTCTAACATTTTATTAGATGAGAATTTATGTTATTTTTCTTATGTTTTGATAATTGCTTTTTTTTTATGCATTTAAAAATTGTAAGAGTTCAAAATGTTTCAAAATGAAACAATTTCTATTGCTAGAAAGTCTGAGTTGAATGTTTATTTAGATGAGGCAAAGCTGGATTATGATGTGTTTGACAACTTGGATGTGCTTAGTTATTGGAAGGATAATACTAAGCGTTTTCTTAATCTTTCTATTATGGCACGGGATGTATTGAGCATTCTGATTACTACAGTAGCATCAAAGTTTGCTTTTAGTATTGGTGGCTATGTTCTTACCAAATTTAGAAGTTCCCTCCGCCATGAGAATGTTCAAATGCTTGTTTGCAGGAAAAATTGGTTGCATGGCTTTTCTTTAGCTACCGATGGTATTGTTTATTTTATATATTTCAATATCTTTAATTTTTACTTGTTAAATTAATAATTTAGTTAAGATTGAAACTCACTATCTTTTTTTCTTTTATGACAATAAATATTAGATGACAATGATTCAGACCTTGAGACATTGTTGCTGTCAAAACAAGATTCAAATGTTTTACTGGAGGATGAGGTTTGAGGAGGACATAAATGAATCTTGAAGTTTCTATTTATTTAGTTATGTACTTATATTGATGGAATTGTAGTTTATGTTAATGATTGAAATTTTATTTATGTTTAGTGTAATTTATTTTCTTATTTATGTTTGGTATAATTTATTTCTTTTAACATGTTTTTATTATTCAATCTATGAATTAAATTATGAAACCATTTATTGATAGGGAGTTTGTTAAGAAAACATGTAAAAATAATTTTTTTTTACGAAAAAGTGGACTAACCTAGCCCAACCCATGGGCTGGCAAGGGGTAGGCTGGGTTGAGATTTTGCTAATCCATTTAAAAAATGAGCTAGCTAGCCCAACCCATGAGTTGGCAAGGGGTGGGCTGGATTGGGATTTTGCTAGCCCATTTAAAAAATGGGCTGGCCTAACCCAGTTCATATTTCTTCAACCCACAAGGGCCAGGGCCAAATTGAGCCGGGCCAACCAACCCATATTGACAAGTCTAGTAATATCATCTCTATTTATTTTAGGTTGGCATTGCGGCATTGCCCCTGCCAGTTACAATATATATTATTAATTTGTAAAACTCTTTTTTTTATGATTTATTATTAATTATAAGTTTTATATTATATAAAAACGTTTTTTATATTTTTAAAATTTTATTTTAAATAATTAAAAAATAAAGTTAATTTTTCTATTTTGAGCAAAGAAGTTCGTTATTAATCAAAAGTTATTTATGAAATATCATTTATGGTAATTTTAACCAAAAGTAAATTTTATATAAATTATTTTACTAAACAGCTTATTTATAAAAAATAAATTTATCAAATAATTTTAATTTAATTTTAAAAATTATTATTTTTTATAAAAATTTTATAATAATTTTTAAGTTAAAAAAAAATCAAATCATATATACTCTAACTTACCGCGTAGGCAAATAATATGACGACTATTTGTCAACCTCTCTCCCTGATTCATTGTCCTTTTCTCAACCATTGCTTGTTTTTCTTAAATTTGAATAAAAAAATCTTGTTGCCGAACTTCCACAACGCAACTAATGAAACCACATGGGTTGAGTTAAAATCACGACATGTGCACATGCCCTTGGTATTAATTAGGCTGCATATGTCTAACTCATACCAAACTGGCGTACAAACTGGCCTGTACACGAGAGTAACTCCAATCAACAAAAATAAACAACTAGTCCCTTCATCCCATTGCTTACACCGACTGCAAGCCGGTAACCAACGCATAGCCATCCGAAACCATGACTAGCCAAAATCCTCAGATCGAACCCTATACATTTATATATACTCCACAGTATCAAAATTTAATCACATGATCACATCCCTGTTCAAATACCACCATCAACAGTAAAATAAAGACTGAAATTAATTATAAATTTTAATTTTCAAAAAACATAAATTTTAATAATGTTTAACTAAAATTATCTAACGGATTATCTAAGAAGATAATTTATTACAGCATTAAGTTTATTTTTGTTTTCCCAAAGTATCTATTAATTTCGAGGCCCTTTTTTGTTGGAATGGTTTTGGGTATATACAGTTGTTTTATGGCAATTTAAGTCTGAGGTTGATGCAGCTGAAGGCTTCCTTTGGTTTGAAGCTTTTACTTCAAACGGTTTGTACAGGTTTTTCATTATTAATATAAAGTTATTTTTTTAAAAGAAAAATAGTATAATAGGGTTGAGATTCTATTTATTAATGACAACTATTTTTAATAATATTAGCATACCATAATGATATTCGATTTTATAAATTAGTCTAGTAAAATAAAGACATTTTTAATTTTGAATTTTAATAATAACTTTTAATTGAAATTTTACCGCTTTAATTTTTGTCTAGTAAATTGTTATGTTTTCATCTTTTTGGCCTAAGTTAGAATTTATGACCTTCTTAAAGGTGTTTTGGGTATAATAGACTAAGGATTTTATTGATGAACAACAACTATTTTTCATAATAATAAAAAATAGTATGATTGAAAGTTTATTATAAGCAAGAGCATAATTAATATAATTTCAAAAAAAAAAATCATCTCGTAAATCACACTTATATATAATTTGTACTCTATTGTCACATGCCTTGTACGGGATTATTTTTTATATTTATTTTTAAATACGGTTTATATATAAATATAAATATTTCTAAATTATAAAATTTAAGTATAAACAATTATAATTTTATAATATAAAATCATAAATTATTCAATACTATACTATTTTTATTTCCTATTAAGAAAAATAAAAAAACATTTTTAATAAAAATGATTGAATGCAGTTAAAATATTTAGTTACAAATTGAATTTTTCTGACTCAAACAATTTAAAAAGACTGACAAATTGTTATTAGTTGTTGGACCTCCCCACAGCATTTCCGGATCCATAGTGGTCGGTAACAGTCTTTTTCACCAAACACAACCGAAATAGGACAAATTATTATTTATTGTCCTTTTGGTCTCGTACATTTCCGCGAAATCATCACCATTTAATTATGGATGGAACGAGCCAGTGGACGTGTGGAGCCCTGGTTCTTCTGTTTCTGCCACCTGGTTAGATTATTATAACCGTTGAATTTGGGACAAATTGTTTGTTCTCTTTCAATTAAATAACCGTCCATTCGACTTCTCTCATTCACCCAAAAAATGTTGAGCATCGATGACACGTCCAAGTTCATTGCTTCAGGTGTGAAATTGAGTTATATCGGGAAACATATCAGCTACTTTTGACTGTAATTTTTCCTAACACGTGTATAAACAGTAATTTTGTTTTAAATTGTAAGTAAGTCTGATATAATTGCATTTCTGAATGAATAGTTTGAGGACTTGTCAATTTTACTCATGCGTGCCGTTGAAGCAATCGATACCATTGCCTACTCAACAAACAAAAGGTCATTTCAATTTATGTTCTTCTGTCTACATGGCTCCCAGAAATAATTTTGTCAAATCAAAGGTCATTTCAATTTATGTATATATCTACGTGGCACCAAATAATAATTTATCAAAAACTCTTTTTCTATTTTAAAAGGTTTTAAAATTATTTTCTTTTATCTTTTAAACACTTAATATTTTCACATTTCGAAATTATTTTTTTTCTAATATTTTTTACTTTTGACATTAAAAATCAATTTTTGAAATTTAATATTAAATATAATAAAATGAAAGCATTGTAGGTTAGGTCAAAAGTATTGTGCAAGGGAGAGAGAACGAGTTTAATGGCATCAGCTTATTTTTTAAGGATTCGAGTTAATCCGTCCATCCATCCATCTAGCAATGTCCGAAATGTTTCCAAGAGAAAACGTAAAAAGAAAGCAAAAATCCTCAACCTCTTAAATTAAATGTGCAAAGGAAATGAATGCCCAAGAAACACCTGCGTGGGTAGAGTGGCAACTGGCAAGGCAGGGGAGAGGACCCTGTTGTATAAAGATTTTGTCATTGTTAAATCAAAACCCTTAAAAGCTTCTCTTTATTTGCTCACCCTATATATATATATATATATATATATATATAGCTTTGTTTGCTTACTCCATATATATTATATATATAGGCCGGCCTCCCGAGTCGACTAATGATTTTCGAGGGATGAAACAAGCAAACAATTTTCAATGTATATGATATAACTATCATATTTAACTTACGAAACAAATAAAATATTAAATAGAGTAATAAATCAATATAAATTAGATTAAATTTACGTGCGTGCTGGGGCCTTACTATTGAAACAAAGTCTTATCAACTTTTGTTATTAATTGTACATAAAGTTATTAAAAAGTATAATACATAAAATATTAATTTATTTTTTATACACAAAAAGAAAGAAACATAAACTTTTTTTTTATTTTGAATAATTCATAATTGAGTATTTGAATTAATAGTAAGTACACTGTACTGGGTTTGGGTCTCATTTCTCTCAAAATAAAAAAAATAGAAGAAAAACAATTGAAAGAGTTCAATTACTCAAAATTTTGCATAACATCAATTAACTTTTCTTTTAGTTTCATTTTCTGTTTCAATTTTATAATTGATTTTAATTATATTTAATAGCCTGAATATGTTAATCTTACTGTTCCCGCCACAGAAAAAATCTAATTAATTATTACCTTTAAGCCTTTTGATTGTTATGTCTGATGCAATTCCCTACTTCACCCATTAACGTGTATTTCTTTGCACTGCATAAACTCCGTAGGATTTAATTTGGCTTTACCTTGGCTTCCTTGGTCACCCACATTTGGGTTGATTGGAATGTTTTGGTTCATTAACATGTGTATGCACATGCAGTTGTGTTGCTGGACAGTCTGTGTAATGTAGTTAGTCATTATAATTAATTGTGATGGCTATTTTTTTATAAAATAAATAATAAAAAAATAAAAAATAAATACCAAAAAGTAGAAAATAAAAATAAAACACGAACAAAACTGTAAAGTAGGAACCTCAAGTGAAACTGCAATAGAAGTTATCTTGCATAAAAAATAATATAAAATTATGAAAATTATATTGTAAGGGGAAAACCTTCAAAAAAACTTAAAAAAAGAAAAACGAAGAGGGGAAAAAAGAGAGACAGTCAACTGATTGATTTAAGAGATAAAATTTTTTTAGCTCTTAAAGGTAAGGAATTTTTGAAAATTATTTTTTTTAATTTTAATTATTTTTAATCAAAAAAAAGATTTTTAGACAAAATCACTCTTAATAAAACTTTCTCATATTCAAGCACACCTAAAAAAAAATATTGTTACACATCATGTTAAAAAAAAATTATTACACGTCATATTGAAAAAAAAATATTACACGTTATGTTGAAAAAAAGTTATTACATCTTATGTAGAAAATATGTTATTATTACACATCATATTTAAAAAGTTGTTATACGCCATATTAAAAAAAAAGTTGTTACATGCTATATTGAAAAAAAAATTTATTACACGCTTTGTTGAAAGTAAAAGTTGTTACACGTCATGTTTAAAAATATTGTAATCATCTCCTAATGCCTCCACAGACAGTAAAAAAATACCTTTCCATCAAAGCTATTGAACATTTTCTTTACAAAATCATTAGAAAGTGATACAAAGTTTTGTAATTTATCAACAAAATCATCTGGAAAGAACTTTTTTAGAATTTTTTATGAAATTTTATCAAATCAAAGATGGATGGAAACAACTAAAACGCAAAAACCGTTTTCCTCCCTATAGTTCTTTTTCACCTTTTTTTTTCTTTTTTTTTTACTTTCTCTTTATTTCATTTTTACATCAAATTTGAAAAAAATTGAAACTTTTTATTTATTTGAAAATAGATGAAAAATCTTGAACCATTCCTTTCCTTTCTTCTGCAACCAAAACGTAAAAATTGTTTTCTTCTCTATAGTTATTTTTCACTAGCTTCTTTTTTTTTTTCACTTTCTCTTTATTTCAATTTTACACCGAATTTGAAAAAATTGAAACCTTTTGTTTATTTCAAGATGAATTGAAAAACCTTGAACTATTATTTTCCTTTCCTTTATTTAAATTGTTTTTATTTTTAAGATTTTTTAAAGAGAATATGAGTAAATCAAAAACATCATTTTGAATGGTTTAAAGTGCATGAGAGAGTAGAGCGAGCAAAGAGAGTTAGATGGACAGTTTTCTAGATGACATGAGAGAGAAATCAAGAATATCTAATTTGTCTTAAAGTGCTTTAAAGATATTTTTGTCAAGTTATAGTAAAAATTGAGTAAAAACAGTTGCTTTATTTTTGAAATAGACTTATGAAGATAATCATTTATCACAATTTCTTTTTAATTTAAGGTATATATTAATATATTTTTTTTCTAGATTTTATTAGTATCTGAAAACAGATAGAAGACTGATCAAAGCATTTACCTGATTAAAATCACCCCCATAATAGAAAGCTGTCCAGAACACACTAGCATCTGAAAAGAACATTACCCCATAGACAAATAACCATGGGGGAAAAATATTTAAGACCGAGACACTGTAAAAGAAACACATAAGCAGTAGCAGACACGGTTGTAATAAGAGATAGTTCAAACTGCAATCCGATCCATCTCGGTTTATCACCTCTTCAGTTATGTATTAATATTACCGTAAGATGTACCACAGCCAGCTATGGGATAGCATCTTAATTTGATTATTGGGAAGCTACGAATTCTACATATATCTGGAGACTCTGAAGTGGAATCGCTAATATTTGAATTGATGAATCAAGGCGGTACAACATTCTTGGCGAAAAAGGTTAGCATCAGATAAAAATGGTAGATACAACTTTTTCAAAGCATTAAAGATACTCAACCACAAGGACGAACATGAAAATGAAAGAAAGAACCCTAGCATTGAATTGAGCCAACTACCAACGCCTAACGCTGTAGTACTTGTCTACGTGTTTCTCATTTTATTGCCTCGCTCAACTTTTCCTATAAAAACCCTCAAACCCTCAAGACTTTAGCACGCCAAGCATCAGCTTCCTTATAATCAACTACTTGAAAACACTCTTGCTTAAGTTCTCTGTGAAATTCTTATTTCCTCCTAAGTAATCCCCATGGCTACCAATATGTCCCTGAAGCTTGCATGTGTCGTGGTTTTGTGCTTGGTGGTGGGTGCACCCCTGCCTCAGGGGGCCGTAACATGTGGTCAAGTCACAGGCAACCTGGCACCGTGCATTGGTTACTTGAGAGGCAACGGTGCTGGTGGTGTGCCTGCATCTTGCTGCAGTGGGATCAAAGCTCTCAACAGCGCCGCCCAAACCTCACAAGATCGCAAAGCGGCTTGCTCCTGCATCAAAAATGCTGCTACCTCAATTTCTGGCCTCAACTATGGACTCGCAGGTCAACTCCCAGGCAAGTGCGGCGTGAGCATCCCGTACAAGATCAGCCCCAGCATTGACTGCAACAGGTCCGTTTTATTACCAAACTATTTTGAACTAAATTTTACGAAAATTAATTAATTACCGCGAAAGAAAATGACCCAAAAGTTTATTACACCATAACAGTTTTAAGTTACCAATTGTTTCTTAATTAAATGATTATTTTTTTGTTGCATTGCAGCGTCAACTAAAGTTCGTCGAGGAAAGTTTTCAGCTGAAGGGAAGGGAAATATGATAGTTAGCGAATAAATGGATGTATAACATCCATCTGCATAGCACTTTGTGTAGGAGTTATCCTAGTTTGAGAGCAAAAGGTTGCTTTATGCAACTGTATCTGTTATTTCTGCTTAATATACATATATATATATATATATATATCACGAATTTATTTCTTCTAGCTATATACTCTTCATTTACCATTTCTTTCTTTTTTTTTTTCGTTTTTCGTAAAGTAATATTATTTATGGATACATTTGCACAGCTACAAGTGAAGAGAATTGAACATGAAGATTTTAATAAGTTCCTAAGCGTTACAAACAGACAAACTTGTCGTTTAGTTTAAGCGTGAGAGTTTTAAGACAGTTGGGACAAATTGTGGGCCACAAATCAATAATACTCATATTTGAGCGTATGTCTACATGTAATTACATGCTCAAGGCAAACCATATATCCGTTATCTTAAAATCTTAAACTTTTCAAACAAAGGAAACCTAATTAATTTTAAACGAATAGATCTTCAAATATTATTTTTTTGGTTGATAACAATTAATTAGGTTTAATTATTTGTCAAAAACCTCAGAACGTCTAATACAAAATATTATGTTATTGGTTCTCAACAGATCCATCCAAATTTTTAATCTCTATTGACATGACAACATTTTATTGGACAATTTTAAGATTGGGATCTTCCAATTCTTAGGTGGGTCAATTATTCATAAATGTGCCATTTTAAGTGGGATAAATAATTGACAAATAATCTTTTTTATTAAAAAATATTATTTGTAAAATGATTATAGGAGTGCCAACTATAAGAGGGAAATCTATCGGTGACAATGGGACAGGTCAAGTCAGTTTCAGATCTGAGTCATTTACGGTTACGAATCTTGTTTCACATTTTATGATGTTCGAGTTGGGTCTTTTTTGGGTTTGAGTTGTTCTGTTTTTCGGATCAGTCCAGTTAGAAAACAAAATATTAAATTCAATAAATAAGTACATAAAATTTTGAGTCTAATTAAGAAGTAGAAAAGGTAGTTTTTTTTTCTTGAACAAGTCCATTTCATTAATAAAAAGTAGCTTACAAAGTTTCACGGTCCAAGATGTTGCACCGGAAAGAGAAAAATATAACTAACTAGAAATAATACCTAAATAATCATAAAAATGATAAACACAATTAAACTCGTTACATAACACATAACAAAAAGAGCTATCATGAGTTGAAGCACACTCCCCAGAAAAACTGTAACACTCTCAGATAATTTTCACCGTCAAACATAAACACTTATTAGGTTAAAACAATCCTCATCTTTACATCATTAAAGCGTAACGCTAATCATCAACACACACTGCATATATTGAGACGATCAACTTCCATATTTACGAGTACATCCGCAAAGTGATTTACTTCCTTCTAAATATGCTTGTATTTGGCATCACCAATCGTCTTTTGCAACGTGTCAATATCAAGACAACCTGTCAATATCAACAAAAAACTGTGAGGAAGGGTAAACGGGTGCAAGGGAGTTTTGTTTTGTCAGGGAGTGTTTTTGAACCCAGTGAGCGACTGTGTGGTAGGAAGAAAAGTAGGAGGCGTAGGGTTGTTGTAGCTATTGATTGTGAGGCAAGGATCCAGGATTTTTCTTGTGACTTCGAAAATTTTGTCATCGTTGTGCTGGCTGTCTTTAGGGTCCGCAAATAGCAGAAATTGGCTTCGGGGCTAAACCATATCCTTCGTGTGCCTGAGTAGTTAATTCTTTAAAAATCAAAACCTAAATGCCTTAAAGAATGTCGTCTAAACCCTACTTCATCCCTTGGATGCATATATCAAGGACATATGACTCAAACAATCGATTTATGTGATTGAGATTCAAATTTTTCCGCTTATGGATGTAATCAATCATAGGTTTGTCTTTTTTCCATTGGCATGAAGCTGTGAGTTCAATCATAAATGCTAATTTTGTGATAAATACTATAGAAGCAATTGAGAAATTCACTTTCCAATTATTCTCAATTGTCAATTGTCCCAAGCTTAAGATTAGTGTAACCAATCAAAGGTGTTCCCTTCTAGAGAACGAACAAACTACTTTACCATAAGATCTCCCTCATGCTTGCATTGTTGCAAGTTAATTTCCCCAAAGTGTGGAACATGTTGGTGAGTGTTTCCTTTATTGTCAAACTAGCTATATGAAGTTTGATGGTTGATAATTCTCTAGCAGCTTCTTACAATCAATCCTTTGGATGCTGCGTCATGGTTTTGTTGAGGTTTCGATTCTGGATGCCGGATTTCAAAGGAGCTGCGTGGGTCAACTCTCTGTCAAGGTTCGCGAACCTTTTTTGAGGGAGCCATGACACATCAACGATAATCAGAGGCTTCCAAGATGGTTGAAAAGCAAAGTGCTGGTTCTCTTGTTTGTTGGTCTGTGCAAAGGTTTGTGAATTGATCAATGGATGAAAGATGTGTTAAGTTCTGGTTCACGATCCGCCTTTCCCTTGCTGACCACCCTCAGCCCCCTTTCTCTGGCGTCAACAGATAGCTTCTTCCCCCGATCGGACACTCTCTATGGTAGACCCAAGTCCGATTGGACTCTCTCGAGCTGATGACCCCGGCGCCCCATGCTTTCCTCCCGTGACTGAGAGCCTCCTCCATTCACTAGTGCCGAACGACTTGTAAAGGCGACCGACCACTCCCACTCTTCTCTGGGCTTGAATCTTGCGCCAGTCGACTACCCCCTCCCCCCATCTGGAGTTGAATCTGATGCTGACCACCCCACCCCTCCTTACCGATTTCCCCTTCCCTGGTCAGCACAGGGATGGCTATTGTTTTTATTAATCCCATGGCTAATTTTGCCTTTAATTTTTTGGATTGGGTATGTCATTATTTTTATTGTTACGTGAAACTAGTTGAACAAATATGTTGGATAAATCGGAGTTGCTTGTTAATTGATTGTGAAACGTGAGAGATTGCGTTGTTGAATTGAGTTGAAGATTTTTTATTTGTGTTTGTTTATTGATTAAAAGTTGTTACTTTATTATTGAGTTTGGTTGCGGTAAGAAAGTAGAAAGCTATTGATATGTTTTTTTGAATTGTGGTAGCTGATTTTTAATTTCATTATAAATTTTATGTACTATCTAGACATAATTTTTATTGATTTACAAAAACAAAACTTAGATATATATAAGGTTATAAATTATATATAATGAAAATTAGAAATTTTTTAAAAGAATAATAATGATAAATTATTTTGATGTACTATATATAAAATATTTACTACATGATGCACATTACAAAAAATTATAAATAATTTATATATGTAATAGTATATATATAATGATAAATTTAATGTACTCTTTATGTGTAATTTATAATGATTTACAATAACAAAAATTATATATTTGTATATAACTTATATAATGATAAATTTAAAACTTTTGCAAAAAAATAATAATGATGAATTTAATGTACTATATGTACAAAATTTTTTATTGTTGTACAATAACAAAAATTATGAATTGAAAAATTCATTAATAAAAATAGATTATATATAATAATAAATTTAAAATTTTTTTAAAAATATTAATAATAAATTTGATGTATTATATATGCATAATTTTTATTGATTTAGCATAACAAAAATTATATATATGTATATATATAATGAATGAGACTAAATTCTTTTAATTAGATTAATAATTCTAGTAATTAATTAATAATCAATTTTTATTATCTCATAACGGACGACATCATATGTCTGTTACATTTTTCAACATGGAAAGAGATTGGAGTTGGATGTATTCCCCTAGTAGATTCAAGTGGATTTCTTAAGACAGAATTTGTGAATGGCATTGAAAAAATTTTTTCATTTGATTTTAATAAACCTAGATATGTAAGTGAGAATAAGATTAGATGCCCTTACTCCCAGTGCATGAATAGCAAGTTCTTAACTACTGATAAGATTCGAGAGCATCTATTTTGTGAATGTTTTACCGGTGCATACACAATATGGGAAGCAAAGTCATGCATATGTTTTGATAAAGTCAAAAATGTGAGCATTTTTATGTTGTCGTTGTGTTGTTGACGACTGTGAAGCGAAGCCATGCATATGTTTTGATGATGCGTTTTTTTTTCTTTTGAGTGTTTTATGTATTGTTGTTGTTTTACGATTTTAAAACATATTGTCATTGTATTGTTTGAGATTGTGAAAACATGCATATCGGTGATCATGCGTTTTTTTTTTTCTTATTGTGATTGCAGTTCGAGATGCTGCAAAGACCGACGACATTCTTTGAGGTTTTCGAACGCACTCACAAGCAACAAAAAAGTACTAGAGAGTTTGTTGACAACAAGTTGAAGACTCTTAGTGTAAGTAATAAAAATGAATCAATTTTTTTTAATTACATTATTGAATATGTGTATATGCTCCTTAACAATTTCATTAATATATAATGTCATTTTTCTTTTCTATTTGTAAGAATCATATACATCTACTATATTGCAGAAGTACAGTGATGATCCATCATTCCAATCGGAGTTCGATCCAATAGCATGGTATGAGGTAATTGGAGGGCCGTAAACCACTCATACCCATATCTACGAGTGTAGCACCAGGATGCAACCTACTACATTATTTGCTCCTGCTGCAACATCTAAGGCTGCTTGTGGTTCGATGCCTTTTGCTGCTATTGCACGAGTTTCATCATCTGAACTTGAGGGCTATCAAGAAATGAAGACCAATGTGAAGGAGTTAAAGAATGACGTGTCCGATATTAAGTCCATCATGAAAGTTATCCTTGATAGGCTTCCAAATCTAACTATCGGATTTTCATCATCACAATAATCTCATCCTCAATCACAATAGGAATCTCCCTTTCTTTATGATTTGACCAATGGACAATCATAATTCCTTTTCATGTTGCTATAGATTTTTTATATTAATGTTTTTCATAGACTTTGAACATTTCTTTTTTAATTTTCAAAATATTTGGGGTGTATTTTCCATTATATAATACATTTGGAGTAATTTTTCAAATAAAATTATTACTTTAAATATATTAATATTATTATTCAATGCAAGAAATACAAAAATATTAAAAAATATATAAAATTAATTATTATCGACAAAATTATTGCGAAATTCTTTCAATACCGACGTATTTTATTTTTTTATCGACAAAATTTGCTTTATTACCAATGGAATAATACCCATTACCGACGAAACAAGTCAAAAATTTTAATTGCTAATTCTGTCAAGAATTCTGTAGGTAGTCCATCAGTAAATTACCAACAAATTTTTTTATCGAGATATCTGTTATTATATTACCGACAGATTTGCTAACAGTAAAATTTTTTATTGATAACTTTACCAACTAAAATTATCGATAGATTTTTTATATCACCCACAAATTTTTCAACCGACAAATTAAATTTTTTATTAACAAAAATACCAACAAAAATTTTAGTCAATAATATTTTTGACTGAATTTTAAAATACTGACGAAAGTTGACTATTGATGACAGTATTTTCGATTGAGTAACGACGAAATACACACTCTTACCAATGGAATCAAATTTTTTAATTACGTATTGACCAGATTGACTGTTGGTCTTTAATGTACTATAATGTTCCTCTCCTTTTCTTTATAATTCTCTAATGGGTGAGGCCTTTATGTTTTGCTTGACAGGAGAGGGAATCTAACCTTTGCTTTATATAGTAAATCCTTTGTCTCACCCATCATGAGAAATCCACATTTATTATATTCATGTATTACTATTACATACATGAATCTACTGATTCATGTATCACTATTGCATACATCAATAAGTAAATTTAATTATAGAACATAATTAATTGTCACTTTCTCAAGACCAAGTAAGCTTATTTTATAAAAGATAAAGTAAATATAAATAATGTTTGTCTACAATTCTGTATTGAGAAAAACTACCAATGAGGTCTTGTGGGAGAAGCAGGTTGAGTGTAGGAGCAAGGAGGGACGTTCTTTTGGTTGGGATATTTGAATAGGGGATCCTTCAGTTTGTTGATGAAAGAGGTGGAACGTGGTGGTCGGAGAGGTATTGGAGGGATGGTGGGGAGGTGGCTAAGGCAGGAAGGCTTCTTGCCTGTCTGCTGAAAGTGCTATGTGGATGGCGGGTGCTTGGGTTATGATGATTGCTGGCTTGTGTTCTCTTAGGACGTTTTGTGATAGGATGAACAAGGGTAGTCAAGGAAGGCACCATGGGGTTGAGGGTCTGCTTATGGATGAGAGTTGACTGGTCTATCCCAATCTTTTTGCCTGTGTTTGTTGGGGGCGATGTCCTTGATGGTGATTTGCTTCTCTTCGATCAAGATCTTGAGGTGAAGCCGTGTGAACACGATCCGATTTTTGAGGCATGTTACAATCTAGTGATGTGGATCTTTGTTAGGCCTGAGCAGGTTTGTGGGGATTTTGTGGTTGTTTTTCGCAGAAGCTGTGGATACGTGGGTTGGAGTCGTCAAAGAATTCAATGAAGAGATGAGGCTGCTTTTAATGAAGGCTTGACTTTTGACCAAAGAGTTGCACTTACGTGGATTGCTGATTTAATGATTTCTGCAGCTTGTGCTTTGATTGATATGCTGGTTATAGTATGTTAGGTCTCTTCTCACTTGTCCTTTTGGAGCTGTGTAATTATTTTCTGTCTACTTTATGCAGTAGAATTAGAAGTAATTAGGTTAGCTTCATTGGTTTTTGTTGAGCTTCCCTTGTTGTGTTCCGGCTTCTGGCTCAAGATGAGAGAGCATTTAAGAACACTAGAGAAGGGCCGCGCAATGCTCCGGGATACGACCAGCTTAAAGTAAAGAAAAACCCAAAGATAAAAATTCAAAATCAGGCCAAAACTCTTCATCAATCCCAATTAAAACACGTGTCAACACCCATTATTCTCAATTGTCTTTCAATTCTTTGGGACAATTTTTAATAATAATATGGATTTGGTGAGTGAACGCCATTGGTTTCGTTGCAGCTAGTGCCTTTGACAAATGTACAGGTTTTCTTTGTCTTAACCGGAACTGCAAATGTGAAGAGAGGATCTAGCAATTAAAATATGAAACTTGTAATGACATTACAGGGTCGAGGTTAATAATAATTTTGTTTTCTTTAAAACAAAAGTTCTATAAAAGAAACCCTTGTTAAAGTGTGTGAGTTGGTGCCATGTGGCAATGACTAGTTCACGTACCAGTTCCGGCTTAAGCATGATGTTAACAATTCATGAGCTTGCTGAAACCCAGTTCTAATAAGAAAAATAATTTGAAAGCCGGGCCATTTGAGCTCCAGTCTGTATACAAAAAACTTGCTAATTTTGATAGAAGCACAAATGGAAAATACAACTTAATTTATTTAAAAATATTTATTTCTTTAAATTTTTATTAATTCATGTTACAAAGAAAACCATCCTTTCTGGTTAATTCAATTTTTTTTATATTAAACTTTTAACTTTAAACTGTTTACCTTATTAAAACTACAACAAAATGACTAAATTTATTTAACAAATCTACTGTTGAGTAGTTTGGATACCAATTTGCCTACTTTGAAAAATTAATTATGCAAAAAATTTAATAAAAAAAAGAATTAAGTCAGCTGCCATGGGAAGCACAATCGTGTATATAGGATCAACTTTGATTATAACCAGTATTGGATTTGTTCATAAGATACAAAGTAACAATCAATACATAGAAAGAACAACTGACAAACAAATATATATCCCCGATAAATTGAACCCATTATTTTATTTTGGAACTCCGAGTCTTTATTCTATATGTTGCATGCATACAGCCAGCCGGTATCCCGGCTTTATTCATCTTAGTTCACCCTGTAAAGAGAGAAACATTTTAATTAGAAAAAAGAAAATCCCTTTAACAATTATGCATAAATTAATATATATATATATATATATATCAAGACAAAACTAACTAAAGAGTGTGTTCAGATGAAGAATTTTGAAATTCTCAAAAGTTCTAAAACGAAGGTAATTTTTTAAATTGCATCAAGTTAAAATAAAATTAATCATTTATAATTGCATATTGTTTTGATATTTATTTTTTAAAATGCAGTTTGAAGTATTGAAATATGATGGAATTAAAAACATTATAATGATTATTTAAAAAGAAAGAATGATGATGTAAGAGATAGTCAGCAAGGAGATGAAGGCGAAACGGATGTATATATACTTTTCGCAGTCCGTGGCGGGGATGATCTTGTAAGGAACGTTGACATTGCACCTTCTAGGAAGGCCTTCAACCAAGTCCTGATTCAGACCGGTAAAGGTCCCAGCCAGCCCTTTTATGCAGTTGCAAGCCTTTTGGCGATCAGCTTTGCTCTGAACCTGTTTGTTCAGTCTCCGAACCCCATTGCAGCATCCTTGCGATGGCGGACGCACATTTTTTCCACGCAACGTCAGGTAAGTCAAGCATGGAAACAGTTGGCCTCTCACGTCATCACAAGTTAGTGCGGCGGTGGCCATTGGATCGACCACCAACATGCACAACACTGCTAGACCAAAAACAAGCTTAAGATTAAGAGCAGCCATGAATATTTCCGTTGAAATTAATAAGCAACCTGTTTCTTTTGGGACAGTAGCTAGTGAGAAGGAAATTGGCTTGTGTCTTCCAAGAAGTGACGGGGCTTGGCTTTTATACACTACAACAGTAGAATTGAACAATAATTTGCCAAGTCGTTGACCTTTAAGTTTTGTTCTCTTTCTGCAAATCTTGAGTTCCATGTGAAAGTTCATGATTCAATTAAATAATTGAATAAAAAAACAAATCAGAATTTAAATAAAAATCACAAACCAAAATGTCTACTTAAAGATATAGGTCAAAGATGTCCCACGAGGCACTTCATAATTTGAATTTAAAATTTTTAAATAAAAGACGGGTAAATTTTATTTACATCTTTTATAGTTATAATTTTTTTTGACGACTTTTTTTTTATAGGCGGAATCCAAAAGGCGTTTCTGAGAATGGACTTCTCTATAATTTTAAGTGTTTTTAGACACAAAAAGTCACCTTTGGACGAAAATGTCCTTAATGAAACCGACGCATCCTTTTGGGTCCACGCCTCAACCCGAAACGTTGCAACGGGTAAAGTCTGTTTATATGTGGTCCACCACTCAGTTCTCAGAGACAGACCGTACATCTCCTCCAAAGCAAGTCAACTTTTGTCGATACTTAGGCGGCAGACAAAGTTCGGAGCATTTTCGCAGTGGGACCATTTTAGAGTGGTTGTTATCAGCATAAAGGTGCTTCACATACTCAGCAGTGAGAGGAAGTTGACAGTACGAGGAGAAAGGTATAATATTTATTTTATTTTAGTTAAGGAAAGTATTTTATTTTTTTTAAAATTTTGAACCGTGTGACGAAATGGTTATTCTTCATGTTTAGGGTTTTGGTTTTTGAGCATAAACCTATACATATTGGTTGTTCATATTGATATTGGTTGTCGTTTGAAATGATTGAATAGCGAGGTGAATGTGGTATTGTTGGTGTTGATGGGGTCGAAAGGTGACCGGCGTCGCGTGACTGGTTCATATGTATGCGTCCAGACACTTTGGTAGGAATTGGCATTTAGGGTGACTGATGGCTTACGTACCCGCTTTGCGTGACTGGATTTTGGCATGGGGTCACTAAGGGTGTGCGTGATTGCATTAGGGTTTAACATTGCGTGACAGCACGAGTGGATGTGATGGGGTCAGGGTTTGCGTGATTGCATTAGAGTTTAACTTTGCGTGACATAATGATAGGTCAGTGCGTGACAGCACGAGTAGATGGCATGGGGTCAGGGTGTGCGTGATTGTAATAAGGTTTACATTGCGCGAATGGTCGATGGGTTTATATCGGTGCGTCACTTGTGTACAGATGGTTGCGTGATTAATGTTCTTAATTGCGTGACCAATTAAAAGTCATTGCGTGACTTGTTTTATATTGAATGGCACAAATGTCATAACTGCATGAAATTTATCCGTATGGCACTACATGAAAGAAATTAGAACCGTTATGTATTATTATGGATCAACTGTAATGCTTTAATTTGTATATGTTGATTTGCTTAACAATCCATGCACGGCACTCGCATTAATTATGCTGGTCCAGGGCTGTCTAAAAACAGTTAAAAGTATGGAGAGGGTTATTTTATGAGTTAACTTATGAGGAAGGCTATTTCTGATAAATGCCTATTGTTTTTATGTTAATCTACAATGATGGAATTAACATGACTAAATGGAAGGTGATCTGTTGTATGTTGCAGATGGCCAGCACAGGAACAGAGCATGATAATGTAGAATCTATGCTTTGTGTGCCGAGGCAGCAGTGGGGTTTCAACGCGGGCATTAACATCCACTGCAAGTGGCCGCAGCTTCATATGATACGGGAGATGATGTCCAAAGTGAACGAGTTGGAGAGGTTGAAGGGAACGTGCTTTGGGCACATGATGGAGGTCGAAGCTGATAAGAATTTATTCTGCGCCAGTCTCGTGCACAACCTAATGCTGCGCAGAATAAATGAACCGGCCGCCATCGAGGGCGAGCTATGGTTCGCCATAGGGAGAACAAAGGCCCGGTTCTCAAAAAGGGAGTTCTGCCTCGTGACAGGGCTTAAGTTTGGTGCCATACCGGGCCTTATTGTCAATCGATACGAGGCCGTCCCTGGAGGAATTCACCTGCGTTACTGAGGAGAGGGGAACGAGGTGAAGATTCAAAAAGTTTTAGATACATTCAAGGGAGGCCAATTTCAGCAGGAGGGAGATGCGACGAAGATGGCCCTCGTCTTGATTGCCCAAAATGTTTTATTCGGTCAAGACTACAGACGATCAGTGGTTCCATGGTTGCTGTCGCTTGTGGAGAACATCGAGGAGTGGAACGCATTCCCATGGGGCACTTATGTTTGGAGTCTGACCGTAGATTACATGACGAGGGGCTTCGAACCTCCTACTGCAGGAGTAGCGGAGAAAAGTCGCTACCACATCTACGGATTTATTTGGGCGTTTCAGGTAGTGTGCCATACACTGTTTATCATTATTCTTGTCACATAAGATTTAAAGAGGTTAAATCTTTTCGCATAAGAATTTAGGAGGTGAGTAAAAAATGTTTTACGTTTGATGTGCAGTTTTAGGCGTTGGAAGCAATTTCTGTAATCCGAAGCCTATTTGGAAGGCAGCGCGAGTCGGGACAGGTTTGGCCAAGAATGCTAAAATGGCAATGTGACGAAAGGCCTGTAGGCTTCCACGCCAGCATTGCAAATCTGGAAGAAGAGGGGAAGGTGAGTAAATAAACCATATTTTTTTATTTAATAAAATTTAATTTTGATTGACATAGGCTAGCGAGGGTTATACCTAATGGTAATTCATGTTTTGGTGCAGTTGTGCGCGCTGAGGACGTTGGAGGCAACTGCAGAAGAGATGTTGACCGCGTACTGGGCCGACATTGAGGTCAACATCTCCGAGGGGCAGCAATACGTTCCGTTATGGAAGTTGGAAGGTCGGCCAGAATTCGGTCCCCAGCAAAGGAGGAGGATAATGGACCGAAAAGATAAAAGTAAGGCAGCACGAGGCGTTAAGCGGAGACGCTGCGTTGACGAGGAGGTCCCTCCCCATTTCAGTCCTGCTGAGGCCCTTGATTCTCCTCCTCCGTGTCTTCATGCTGCCCATCATGCTGCACCTCCTCCTGCTTCTGCTGCTTCCCCATCTGTTGAGGCGCGCAACCCACCGCTGCGTCCGTAAAAAACTATGAGCATTAAGCGAGAGCTGCAACGGATGCGGACACAGTGGAAGAAAGACCTCCAGTCCTTGAAGACTGATATGCAGATGCAGATGCAGGCAATACAGTTGGAGATCCAGCAGGCAATGCAGTTGGAGATCCAGCCACTGCATCAGCATATCGAGAAGTCAATGCAAGGGGCGGAGGATCGGATTGTTGGTCGGCTGATCGACCATTTTGAGGTATGCACGTTTATGTTTTTCTCAGTATGGGTTATAACATTTATGATGTATACAGTGTTCTAATATGTTTGATTTTTTGAATCGTTCAGGCTCGATTTATGGGTGAAGATGATGGTGCGCGCGAGAAAGATGGCAGTGGGATTGGGGTTGATGTCGAGGATGCGGGTGCGATAAATCAGTCAATTGCATCGGCTCGAATGTCCCCTGTGGCTATCCCATCCCCAGCAGAGGCAGCCCAGCTTCCTCATGACATACCTGCTCGTGCAATTAGTGGAGTCACAACTTCCCTGCGTCAAGCTCCTGCTGTTGTCCCAACTCAACCAGAGGCCACAGAATTAGTGGTATGGCAAGGTGAGATCACACCTGTATTTACGGAGGCTCCACCTGAACCTGAGCCAGCAGATGCACGTGTGAACTTAGCCAGCAAATACCTTCGAAGCCCGTACGTTAACCCACTGTTGATCCAGCGGAAATCGAAGGACGAATTGAAGGCCAGATATGAGGCCTTCATGAAAAACGATCAAGCCAGGTAAACGATCAAGCCTTATGTCTTTATGGTTCTAGTGTATTCATTTCATTGTCTTTTGACATTGGTGTTATTATGAAAAAAATATGCAGGGTTAACATTATGGGCATCGAAGGACAGGAGGGCCCTGATTTTTTTCGGCGATTGGAGACGCCGACAGAGTTGATGGACACTCAACATATTGATGCATGCATCAGTGTGTTGTGTAAGCGGGCACGCGAGCACCATCCACAACACTACAAGAGCAGAATATGCATCGTTGACACCACATTCTACGTACGTATATCATATTTTAGTGAGTTGTAATTATTCAAATGTAAGGTCTGTGTATTTGTTAGTTTTATTTATTTAACTATTGTGCGTAACGTAATTGGCAGCTTATTTTGCTGGGGCTGAGCAAAGAAATGGAGCCTTCCCCCAACGATAAGGCATTCAACCCGAGTGAGGCGGTAATTCCAGGCCATTTGCTGGACTATGCAAGGGGTTTCAGTCCTCCATGGGGTTTGGCCTGGGATAAGGTTGACTCAATTCTCGCACCGTGCTATTTTGACGGACACTGGGTGGTAGTGCACATCAACTTGCGAAGTTGGTCTATGATGTTAGTGGACACATCGTACGGTCGGGACGACGCACATAAGTCTGGCTTGCGTGATCAGCAGATGAGTCCACTAACATCATTGTTTCCCATTATATGCCACCAATCGGGGTACTTTACCAGATCGCGTCGTCAAACGCGACCTTTGACGCCAATGAGGTATAAATTAAGAGCAAAGACCCCGGTCCAGAAAGATTCAGTGAGCTGCGGGGATTGGGTTATTGCCTTGTTGGAGTGGTTCATCCAGTCCGATCCTCCAGCGCTGAAGGCAAGCGCCATAGAAGGCATTCGAAATAAGTTTGCCATAAAGATTTTTGCAAACAGCTCGGGTTGTTAAATTTTTTTATTTGTTTATTCTTTTCAATCTGCAAATAACATTGTTCCGTATCATGTCCATATTATTCTTTGTTCTATCATTTACATATTATTCTTTGTATTCTTTATTGTTTCAATTAACAACAAGAACAGTTATGTATTCATTGCTGTTATACGCATACGGCTGCAATAAGAACAACATTGTTTCTTCTTTCCTTTGTTTCTTATTCGCATCGTTAAGTCTCTTAGTCTTAGTCTATTACAGTATTTACATGGCATCGTGATTGCCTCCGCATGTGCCAACCCCCCCTTAGTTGTGGGAATCACGTGACTGGAAAACTGGAGTTGCGTTAGTGGTTGTTATGGAGCTGCGTGACTAGTTGATCCATATCGCGTCAGTGATCTGCGGTCGCGTCACTTGTCATGGGAATCGCGTGACTGGAAAACTGGAGTTGCGTTAGTGGTTGTTATGGAGCTGCGTGACTAGTTGATCCATATCGCGTCAGTGATCTGCAGTAGCGTCACTTGTCATGAGAATCGCGTGACTGGAAAACTGGAGTTGCGTTAGTGGTTGTTATGGAGCTGCGTGACTAGTTGATCCATATCGCGTCAGTGATCTGCGGTCGCGTCACTTGTCATGGGAATCGCGTGACTGGAAAACTGGAGTTGCGTTAGTGGTTGTTATGGAGCTGCGTGACTAGTTGATCCATATCGCGTCAGTGATCTGCGGTCGCGTCACTTGTCATGGGAATCGCGTGACTGGAAAACTGGAGTTGCGTTAGTGGTTGTTATGGAGCTGCGTGACTAGTTGATCCATATCACGTCAGTGATCTGCGGTCGCGTCACTTGTCATGGGAATCGCGTGACTGGAAAACTGGAGTTGCGTTAGTGGATGTTATGGAGCTGCGTGACTAGTTGATCCATATCGTGTCAGTGATGTGTAATATCGCGTGTGTGGTTAGTATGGAATCGTCAATTGATATTATTAGTTGATATCGAGTTGTTCGGTTATTGGAACCGCATTAGAGTTGTTGTTTCAAGTTCCAAACATCCTAACTTCGGAGATATCTAAGATGAGTCACAGAAGCAAACGCACAAAGGTGACTTCAAGCAGTGGTGAAGGCGGTGCCGGTGATGCGGAAACATCGTCCGGATCGGCAGTCAGTTCCTTTATACAAAATTTCACCCATCCGTAGCACGCGGCGAAATTCAATGCCAAATGGGCCAAAAGAAAGGTCATGCCCGGGCGTATAATTGACTTTGATTATTTAAGGTCAATCGATTTCCCATACATTACGAACTTTGAAAATTTAGGATGGACACGATACTTACAACTAAAGAGGCCATACTACGAGAATTTGGTCCGAATTTTTTACTTCAATGCAACACAAAAATATGCGGAGTCGGAAACATCTAGGGCTGTTGACCATGACGATTCGTTTGTCACTCACGTCATGGGACAACGTATCGTTGTTACGCGCGAATTGATAGAACGCGTCTTTCACCTGACTTCGATGCAATCAGATCTGTGCCGTGTCAGTGGCGGTGGGAACCTTGTGTCCGCATTTATCCGCCCTCCTTCAAGACAGAGTGAAAGTGCTAATTGGAGAAGGATGTCTTTCTTTAATCAAGTCTTGCATCTCATCATCGCTCACACTATCCGTCCTCGCCAAGCGATGTATGTGAATATCAGGACAGAGGGGCTCTGGTTCTTAAATAACATCAAATTGTCCCGCCGTATCGACCTTGCTAAATTCATAATGGATGACATGCTCCTGACAATTGACGGTCTCAACAGAAACCTGCATTACGGCATGTTGATCAGTGAGATAATAGACTACTTCAATGTCGACAGCCGTTGTGATCCGCCAATAAACCATGCTTTGTTCGATCACATCAATAAGCACAGTATTAAACAGCTAGGTTTTGAGTTCAGGAACAACACATGGGTTAGGAACGAGCCAGTCGATGTTGATCCAGCAGTCGCTCGTCTCCTTTCATTTATGGAAACAATGGACGCAAGGTTGAATGCCCGACTAGAATTGTTGGAGGGGCAGAATCGTGAGCTGATGTAGCGCCAACAACAGTTAGAGGATCTAGTTCGCTCTCAATTCGCACCACCATCATGATGGCTTTTCTGACTGCATGCTCTATTTCAAATGTAATTATAATTATGAGTATTATTGGTATATTTCAAATAAGAATTTGATTGTTTACAAAGAGACAGAAATTATCATCAATTATGACAGAGTACAAGGCATTTGATGATCCGACAGTATCATCTTATCACCTCCAGACGCTGGCAAACTCAAATTCAAATATCATTATTCAATGGAAATGTCTGGCCATTTCGAACCAGTTCGAACGAAACCCTAACAACTGAGGTGTGAAGTTCCACAATCTTCAGGTACGACATCTGTAATGTTATCACTGTTTGTTATCCGCAATGGACAGGCGTTTCGTGTGTGCCCGGGTTGTCTGCATATTGAACATGCCTTCCGTCGTCGTCGTCGTCCATCCGGATGATGAGCATATGATGTTTCCCCGGGTGTGGATGGACCTGTAAACGGCGTCCGGCAATTTTGTCTATTATGACCATAGCTCTTGCATTGTGAACATCTACGTCGGCGAATGCCTTCCCCAGCTGACGGAATCCTTTTCCTCCTAGGTCTCCCCGCTTGACCTCGACATGTTGGTGGCAGAACGACGATTTCTTTAACCTCATGGGGGACGTCCCATTCACTGGGATGGCCAACTGGGCAAATGGGAACTGAATATGCCTCCACCCAAGAGCTAGTCGTGTAATAGTGCGAGCAGAATTCAATGGGTGAACGATTGCACTTACTGCGAAGGCAATGAAATCTCAGTTGGGGAACAATGTAAACATGCAAAAAATTCAATGAGCAATACCCTAACTAAGAAAAGAAAACATGATTATTCACACCTTATTGCCGCCATTGCATGCGTGCAGGGGAGTAGATCACTCTGGAACTCACCGCATGAACAAGTCTTCGTGCATAGGTTGACGACTGCGTCCGTATTCCCGCCTATAACTTGGAACTCCACCAGATCGATTGGTTGGATGGGGAAATGACATGCTGCATTCAACCGTTTGTTCAACAGATCGGTAGCCCAAGGGCTGAGTGGCGTGGTCATATTCAATGCCTCGTTGTGCCGGTCATGGAACCAACGTTGGAACATGCCTCTGATGCACTCGATCAAGACGGTTATTGGCATTTTCCTTGCATGCCTGAGGCAGCAGTTAATACACTCCGCAATGTTGGATGTCATCAGCTTGTATCGCCTTGCCGGTGACCGTGCACGTGCCCATCTATCAGGTCCTATTCTCATCAGGCGGTCATAAGCAGGTTTGCAAATCTGTTCCAGCTCAGTCATGTGTCTGGTAAAATCGGACAGCCTATAGCAGTTTGCAGCCAATGTGAAGATGGTATTAACATCGGTGCGCTTGAACAGGTTTTTAATGTTTTTCCCTAAGTGGTAACTGCATAGACCGTGATGCGCGTCGTTGTACACATTCTCAACTGCCTTCTTAATCGCAAGATGCTGGTCAGAAATTAACATGTGGTTTTCGGGACAACCAACTGCACGACGCAATTGGTTAAGAAACCACGACCAAGACTCTTCGTCCTCGACATCGCCAATGCCGAATGCAACTGGATATATCTGCTCGTTCGCATCTTTGCAAACCGCAACAAACAAAATACCCTTGAATCTACCTTTTAGATGTGTGGCATCGATAGCAAGTACGGGCCGCATTACAGAACGAAACCCCTTGATACATGACCCGTACGCCCAGAAGCAATATTTGAATCGGCGTTCCCGATCTGTAGCGACACTCGTGAGCGTACCGGGGTTTTCACGTTCCAACATGTGGAAATATGAAGGGATGAGTTGGAATGACTCTTCCGGGGGACCAAACACAAGATTTTCAGCATACTGCTTCGCTTGCCATGCCTTTCCATAAAGGCATTGCAATCCCCACGTGCGATTCATCTCTTCCATTATTTCCTTAGGTTTCAATGGGGTAACATAATTTCCTCGCAGCCTGGTCGAGATAAGCTCACCAATAACCCTAGCGCTCGCAGTTCGGTATCCACTTTGCAAAACATCAACAGTACACGTGTGTACCTTATGCAACCTCCGAATTTACCAGTAATCTCCCTCAGTCAACTTCGTTGCATGCAAAGCAAACTTGCATGCCTTCTCCTTACAACCCACCTCAAAACGAGCGTGGCATGACTTTTTAACTCTTACCTCAAAATGCTCTTTTATTGCCAACATGCTCAAAACACGTTTCAAATCGGACTTCGATCGAAACACTTGTCCGCGATATAAGTGGTCGACGTGTGCTCCAGATTCCTCTGTCGCAACTGTTTGGAAGGATATCATATCTACCACGGGAATGACCCATTGACGAGATACCCCTGTATTTACCCTCTCTTCATCACTGTCCACTGGCGAACGAATGCCGTTCCTTTGGGCGATGCCGTCGTCGTTAATAGGCTCGGCACCCTCAGCATCCTCTAACGCAACAGTTGTGGCATGGTCTTCGAACTGAACCCCTTCTAACGCAACAGTTGTGGCATGTCCTGTGCTGCCATCTGCACGATTGAAAGCAGGGAGGTCAATGTGCTCACCCCCGTCATCATCTAAACAGGCATCGTGCAAGTCATCATGCGTATCCGCCGTGTCATCCTCTTCAACATCATCTTCAATCTCATCAGATGCATCGACATCGCTAACAACCATCACAGTGTCCTTTACGAACGGCGATTGACCAACTGAATTTCCATTTGATAGATTTGTTTGTTGCAGTGTACCATGAAATTCATTCGATGCACATTCTGATCGAAATTGTGCAGACATCATTTGCAAACACCTCAGGTGTGTCCCGGCCTGCTCAAACTCTTGACGATACGTCAAACGTGATTGCGATGGTTGTATGTTAAGAAATGCATGCTGTGGTATGTCAGAATAATTACCATTCTGTTGTAGGCGATGACTATGTTGGATACCATGTTCATGTCGAATATCGTTTCCCTTTCTTTCCTTAACTGTCACAAACACAGCAACTGCCCTCTCATCTCGCAGAATACTTGCTACATCTTCATCATCCCTGATAACTATGCGGGAAACCCCTGCAGCATGTCTTAGCGATGCATGTAGATCAATTTCATTCTTCTGTGCGTTGACCCCGACAACTTCTTCAACCAGCTTCACTAGGCCTGATAATGACAAATCACTCCCAACAACCCTAACTCGTGTATCACCACCCTTGTAAATGTCATCGACCCACTGACCACCGTATGTAATCATAACCTTAACATTTGGCATGCTGCTGAAATTTGTCAAAAAATAATTGTCACAATCAGTCAATTTTTTTTAAACATAAGTTCCCAATAATGCAAAAAAAAAAAAAAAAACAACTTACGCAATGCCTAAGTCACATTTGGCCGACGGATGAAATTTAACAGAATAAGTGTTGCAATGTATAATACACATTCATGCCACGCCTAAAAACCAGTTAACGTAAGCCTCGTTACAAGATGTGCATTGCACAAGTCAGTCACGCAATACATCATGTCACGCTATATATAAAAACCAGTCACGCTATATATAAAAAACCAATCACGCAATGCCCAAATACTCGTGACCAAAAGCATCAAAACGAGATAAATTGCACAAGTCAGTCACGCAATACAACATGTCACGCTATACATAAAAACCAATCACGCTATATATAAAAAACCAATCACGCAATGCCCAAATACTCGTGACCAAAAGCATCAAAACGAGATAAATTGCACAAGTCAGTCACGCAATACAACATGTCACGCTATACATAAAAACCAGTCACGCTATATATAAAAAACCAATCACGTAATGCCCAAATACTCATGACCAAAAGCATCAAAACGACATAAATTGCACAAGTCAGTCACGCATTACTTTTGGTCACGCTATATATAAAAACCAGTCACGCTATATATAAAAACCAGTCACGCAATGCCAAATACTCGTGACCAAAAGCATCAAAACAAGATAAATTGCACAAGTCCGTCACGCATTACAACATGTCACGCTATATACAAAAACAGGTCACGCTATATATAAAAAACCAATCACACGATGCCCAAATACTCGTGACCAAAAGCATCAAAACGAGATAAATTGAACAAGTCAGTCACGAACATGCCTTGTCTCGCTGAACCCTAAGAATAAGTCAATCAATGGTATTGGGCAAACAGGTACAATTCTAAAAAACCAGTCACGCAAACCTTGAAAAGTAGTGAACAACATGCTAAATACAACCGGTGAATAACTCAAGTCTAGTAGCACCAGTCTCGCAATACCTAATACTAAGTCACTCAATGCGTGATATCCACTAACTCATGCCAACATAAACAGTCACGTAATTGACTAATGTCACGCAATACTTAACAACATGTCACGAACTATGTCAAAACC
Organism: Theobroma grandiflorum; assembly: GCA_036013995.1. Taxonomy (NCBI): domain Eukaryota; kingdom Viridiplantae; phylum Streptophyta; class Magnoliopsida; order Malvales; family Malvaceae; genus Theobroma; species Theobroma grandiflorum. Next base: position 10,885,414 of record CP142132.1, on the reverse strand, counting down.
AGTGACGCAATATTTCAAAACCAGCACCCGCAACATGAGAGAAAAATTCTAAAATGTTTTTTCATTAATCAGAATGCGACAACGAAGATATTACAAAACAAAAAAAAAATGAACCGTAGTTCATTTCTTCCTAATTTCATCTACTTTTTCATCGATCTCAGCCAACGCCTTCTCATTGAACAGGATGGAACACTCCAGGTCATGAGCCCTATCCATCAACCTGTCAAAGAGGACTCGCACCTCCTGCTCGAATGCCTCCAGCTTGTCCACCAGGGCCCTCACATCCTCATTGGAGGCTACCCTCCTGTGACCATTCTCTTCTGTACCTTTTCTGGACTCCATTTTCAATTATCTGAGAATGTTAAGATAATTGAATTTGACTCAAATGGTTACTGGTTCCCTTTATTTATAGGCATCAATGTTGACTCTTCGTTTTCCACACACATATCCCCGTATAAGTGCAATTATGGGGGGCTGCATTGGGGGGGCTGTACCTGTTCGGCCTGTTATGATGTTTGGCCTGACTTTTGGTTTAAAGAGGTAGATACAGATAGGGAGATGAAACGCTAGGCCGAACAGGTGCCGCCCCCATTAATTGCACTTATATGGGGATATGGGTGTAGAAAACGAAGAGTCATCATTCATGCCTATAAATACAGGGAACCAGTAAGCATTTTAATCAATTATCTTAAACAATCTAGGATAATTTAGAAAGTCTACAGGCTTCCGCGGATCTAACCCAGGATATTGGCGAAGGGGCAACCTCCTTCCGCCCTGTGCCTGTATACCCTCCTCCTCTTCCTGTACTCCTTCTTCCTCTTCCTGTACTCCCTCTTCCCCTCACGCAGTTAGGTTGAGGAAGATGGAGTACAGAAAGAGCAATGAGGGAGTACAGATGGCGGAGGGAGTACAGGCGGAGGGCGGAGGGAGTACAGGAGGAAGAAAGAGGAAATACAGTGAGAGGAAGGAGAAGGAGACGATGGAAAATAAAGTGTTTTGCATCATTTCCTTTTCTTATGGTTATGTCTTATATTCGTTTAAGTTATAGTATTATGCATAATAACTGCGTGAGTGGATGTTAGGCATTGCGTGAAGTACTATTAGCCATTGTGAGACTGGGTTATACGCTCTGCGTGAATTGTGTAATGCAAATCTTCATGCAGGACATTGCGTGAGTAGATTGTATGTATATGGTGACCTGTTGTTATGTATTGCGGGACGTTGGGACAGTACGTGGATCGGTGGCCAGAATTATGTTGGCATAACGTTTGTAGGTGCCTGAATATAACGTGACCGAATATTTGTTGAGCATTGCGTGACTTATTTGTAGCCATTACGTGACTGAGTATTACGTAATATCCAACCATGCATTATTCAGTCACGTAATGCCTACAGACAAGTCACGCAATGCTCAACAAATATTCAGTCACGTTATATTCAGGCACCTAATGCCAAATAAGCAAGTTACGATTACTGATATCCAGAATCCAGTCATAGACCCTAATATCCAGTGACGCAATACATAACTATTCCCGCATCGGCTATAAACTGATTGATTTCGCTACTCGCAGCCAGATTTAGGTTTCCAGACTCATATAATTTACCCATTAAACAAGTTAAGATTCCTAATATCCAATCACACACTCTAATATCCAGTGACACGATGCCTAACAAATATTCACGCATCAGCTATAAACTGATTGATTTTCGCTACTGCTAACCAGATTTCAGTTTCGAAACTCATACAATTTACCCATCAGCTATTGCGTTCTATGAATAACCATAAATAAAACCAAGAAGTCATAACACATACCTTGATTCCATCTCCGCACTTTGGAAACCTCAGAAAGTTCGCTGGCGATATAGACCTCGATGGCGACAGCTAGAGGGCCAGATATATACCCAAATGGCCTTGGAGAGCTGGACGGAGGGATAGCTAAATCGAGATTTAATTTTGGAATTTTAATCTGAATGGCGGGAGAGGAGAAAGAGACCGAGACGCCCCCCTCCTTCATTTGGATTAATTGGTCTAAAGGGTATTGTTGTCAAGTCGACTCAAAAATTGTCTACAAACAGTTAAAATTATATGTTAGGTCATTTTTGAAGTGCGGTTACTCTGGCGTCTATTTCTCACAATTTGTTCATTTTTTTTCTTTTGACATTTTATAATTTTTTTTCTCTATCAGTAGTATCATGTGAATAATTTATGTTCCCACAAAAAATTAGGTTGTTAATTTTTGTTGGATAAAATTACAAAAATACTCGTCAATATAAACATATATGCTAACTGAAATAGAAAGTATTTTAGTAATTTTATTAAGCAAAATTAACCAGGTAATCTTTATAAGAATAAAAGTTATTCACAGAGTTGCACATGAATATTTATTTCATTAGTTGGTGTATGATTTCTCTGCTTAAAAGTGAAATTCAAATCTTCTTTTTCCTAATTTCAAAAAAAAAGTTATTTATAAAGTGTTAATTAAAAAATGATATTTATAAGGTGGTAATTGAAAAGAAAAAATAAAATGCCATTTGAGAAAAGTTAAAATCAAAAGTGATGTAGATGGAGTTTGCCCATAAAAGCTCTCATGAATTACACATTTTAATAATTAGAACTTGTAATTATAATTTAAAGATTTGATAATAAATTTTAAAAGAAAAATTTTGGATTTTATAAGACGAGATATATTCAAAGCTCAATAGAATTATATTTCCTCCAACTCATTTTCTTTGTTCATCTTTTTTACAATGTTTTAAAATTGTCTGCTGGGCAATTTTACCTTTTTAAATTTCAAATTTATTTTTCATGATTTTTTTTTATTTTTTGAGATTAACAACCATGAAACATCAATTTTATAAGAAACATTTTAATAAATTTTAATATAAAAAATACTAAAACAATTTTTTTTATAATCTTTATGAAAATCTTATAATAATAAACAAAATATGAAAGGTGGAAAATTACATATAAAAATTTTGTGCTTTTGAAAAAGTGTATAAAAATTTTATAAAATAATAAGTAAAAAAGTCTTTATTCTTTTATTATGTTTAATTAAGTCACTATATTCTTATTTTGAGTTAAAAAACTCTTATATTTTTATTTTTAACTAAATAAGTCATTATCACTAATGGTTGATTTAGTTAAAATACTTTCTCATTCTATTCCACATGATCACATTGATATAATATGCTGATTTATCATAATAGATGATGATATGGTATATTGATATGACATAATAATATCATCACATGACATTTTTTACCATTCACATCATCGTCATGTGGGCATAGAATGATAAATTATATTCTAATTAATTACAATTAATCCATTATTATATTTTTCATGCCATAAAATGACTAGAAACTTTAAATTACATTCTAATTTTTTGAGACTAATAAAAATCTACTTTTCAAAAAAAAAATTATGAATGCCTATTTGATTCAAAATAAAAATATAAAAATTTAATTGAATGTAATATTAGAATAAGAATTTATTTAAAATTTCTTAAATAGTTTATAAATTTTTTTAATGCTATGTCAAATTTATTATATATTGAAAAGAAAATTAAAATTCTTTCTTTAAAAAAATGAAATTAATTACCGTTACAATGCTAAGCGGCTTGATGTGATGGAAATGTGGGCAGATTTTAACGTTCCATTTGATAAAGGAAAAATTTAGGTGTTGTATGTGTAGTTTTTAAGGTAAAATTTTAGAATTTTATTCATTAAAATTATAAGACTGAAAATCAAAATCAGCATATTTGTAAAATTTAAAAATAGATCAAAAATATTTAATGAACAAAACCTTATATTTTAAGCGAGTAGAACGTGGTAGTCCTCGCACGTATTTGCAATATTTTAGGGAATCCTTCGACACTTCTTTTTTAAATATTTTTTTTTGGAAGTATCTTTAAATATTTTACATATTCGTGCATCTTTCTTTCTTTTTTTTTTTTTTACAGATATTCAAATATCTTTTAATATTGTTTTATATCAATACAACAATTGACTTTTGAGTGATTAAGTTAAGAATCAAGCCATTTATAAGGTGCTCCTTTTTTAATGCATAAACTTGAATGAGTGAAAGAATAAAATGTTGCTTGCATATCATGGAAAGATCTTTAATCGGCTTGCAGAATGCTACCACGAATCTTTCGATATCTAATTTCGATCTATTTTATATGTAATAATGAGATATTTCTTGCTTTTATATTGCTAACCTCTGCCTCTGTATAACTCCATTTTTCAATATGTAACCATAAGTAACATATATATACATATATATTGGAAAAATTGGATTACTACTAATAAGAAAATCCTTGATAATTAAATATGACACGATTTTTGAGAGGACACCATTTTTTAGAAACTAGCTTTTATTTTATATTTATAATCGGTTGTTTGCATTGATTTTTTTCCATGATATTGGTTAAATAATCATTTTTAATTTAATTTTTTTTCGGTACTTCGTTTTGAAATATATTAATAATTATATTTGAAATAGAAACATTTTAAACTTCAAATTAATGGTTTTATTAATGGAGTGATAAGACATTTATGGTTATGTAGCTAGATTTTTCCTTTTAAATGAGGTTAGGCAGATGTTTTTAAGGGCAAGGAGTGGTATGTCATCCAACTTTTTGAATTAATTAAGATTAGATTGATTTGGTGGATTAATGCGAAATGATCTATCTTTAATATTTTGATTGGCGATTTAGTGAGATGTCTTACGATTGGAAATAATCTTGTTAAGGGTAGAAAAAATAGAGCTGTTGTAGAATGATTTAAACCGGAAGAAGGTTGGCTTAAGTTTAATACGAATGGTGCCTGTAAAGATAGTTCCGGTGAAGCCAAAATCAGGAGATTCTCCGTGATGATACAAGTACGACCCTTACCCTGCTCTCCAAATCTGTTGAACATACTGATGTTAACCTCGCTGAATTGTTTGCGGTAAAAGAGGCAATCAACATCTATGTGGCATCAGTTTGGTGCTCAACTAAATTGGTCATTGAATGTGATTCACTTAATGTTGTTAATTGGGTCCAATGCTTAGACAATGTGCCCTGAAGAATAAGGAAAATTACCATTAAAATCTCTAATCTTCTTTGTAGAGTGCCTTCACAGACTATCAAATATGTTCCTCCATCAGCCAACCATGAGGCTGACAACTTGGCCAAAGGCGGCGTGCAAAGAACACACGACTTCTAGTGGGTTAATTATGATAACAGAGGGACTACTGGCGGGTGAAAGCTACTTTGTGATGAATGCTTAGTTTTTTGTATCCCCTGGTTGTGCGTATATGCAGGGTAGTCGGTCTTGATGTACAGTTTTTGGTGGTTTATTTTTGTTCAGGCTGACAATGTCACATGCTTTGTGGGTTTCATTGGATTTCCTTTGTCTACAAGGATGGTTTTGTTGGGTGGATGGAGGCTTCTTACCTCCAGGTGGTTCTTTTTGACATGATTGACTCCCGCCTGTACGGGGGGATGTTGCAGACCTGTTTTTGAGTTGGTCTACATCTTTTGTTACTTGTACATGTCCTGCAAAGTGTTAACAATGTCGATGAAGTTGAAGTGCTCGGCTGCATAGGAAGAAACTGGAAAAATGCACTGTGAAAAATCTTATTCAAGTAATTATGTACAAGAAACTCCTATCTATAATTAGTTAAAGTGAAGGTAATTATGTTAAAATCAGAGTTACTTGGTGGATTAATGCAAAATGGTCACACCTCAATCGTCCCATTGATGATCTTGCAAGATCTCTTAATGTTGATAATGTGCCTACGAAACTAATCGTGTTACTAAATCTGAAGTGTGGACTTGACCACAAGTTGGAATTCTTAAATTCAATATTGACGGTTCCTCGAGGGGCTGTCCCGGCGACTTTGATATCAATGGCATCCTCCGGAATGAAAATGGGATAAACCTTGCCATCTTCTTCAAGTCTGTTGGAGTTACTTTTGCCATCCGTGCTGAACTTCTCGCTATTAAAGAGAATGGCTATGGGCCAATCGGTGGAAGAAGCGGAATTATCAGCTCTAGCTTGGTCTCTCAGATGTTGTAAAAGAGAGAATATCGAGATCAAGGAAATTGAAATGGACTGTAAGGTGGTTGTTGACTGGATCAATGCAAGACAAATGACTGGTATCATAGGCCACATTGTTGAAGACTGTCTCAACCTGATGATGAGTATTAATTGTGATGTTATACTCCATTGCCCAAGGGAAGGAAACGAAGTAGCTCATATGCTTGCTAAAAGGGCAAAAGAAATGAGTGAAGAAGCAATTGCATGGTTTGATATTTCTCGAATGCCAGAAGCAATACAGAGAGTTATCAAGAAAGAAGCTGATGTTACTGCAGATAGAGCTTTCTAGTGAAAACTGAATGTATAAGGACAAGTTCCTTAATTCTTGGTTGTTTTACATCTTAAGTGATAATGAAATCATTTTATTCCGAAAAGAAAAAAAAACAATATTTGCCGCTTCAAGATAGTGCTTTTCTCATTCTCTCATGATTGTGTCTAATTTCAAAAATGCTGTCCGTTGACTTAAAAAACCCACTGACGTACCATGAAAATTAATGCTGCTAATCAAGAAAATTTTCAAAATTCTTAGCACAATGGGAAGCTGGGACAATAATCACATCTCTCGCTCGGCTAATGACAAGGCTGATCAATTGGCCCAAGAAGGTGTGTTGCGCTCACAGCCTATGCTCTAGATTCATGTGAATAATTAACTTGTCTTTTGGCATGCGTTTGGGTTCCTACTTCCGTTATGTTCTTCTGGTTTGAGTCATTTTTCTGCCGTCTTTTGTAATGTTGACCGTGTGTTTCTTTCCTCCTTTTTCTCTACATGTGCTTGGATGTATGTTAAATAGGCCTCCTCTTTGTACAGGTTGTTTTGTCTCCTGTCCAGCTAGCTATTGAGCAGGATTAGTAATGTATATTGGGACTAAAGTGGTATTCTCTTTGTTAACCGCCTCTCTCCCTTTTCTGTACCACTTTTGTCTTTCTCTTTGATGAATTCACATATCTTCCTTCCAAAAAAAAAAAGTGAAGGTAAGAAAACTACCGGTCAGCAAAAAAAAATAGCTACTTCTAATTACTGCAGTCACTGTTGATAATTTAGTGTACAAACAAAGGAAAGGCTAAACACGTGTCTTGACTTAAGGCTTATACGTGTTGCTCACGTGCCTATCTTCACCTCTGCATAAGGCTACTCCGCTGTTGCTCTTTAACTCTTCACTCCTTCGGCATTGAGTAGCATATTATCTCAGTAATCACCTTTTTTCACTAATAACACAAAGAATAAATTTCAGATTTTCAAAAAAAAAATGAGGTTAGGGAGATAAATAAAGAGAAAAAACTAAAATTGGCCCCAAAATTATTACCGTTATGATTAATATATATTATACAAAGAAATTAGCAAATTTGTTTAGAAATATAACTCCTCTCATGAGCTGTATTGGAGAATGTTTTCATGGTACCACAGGAACAGGGTTGAGTGAGCTGTTGTGGAGGAGCAAGCTTGCAGCGAATGGGAAGGAGTTAGGAGGAGGTTGGGTGAGGTGTAGAGTTGACAGGAATGACATCCTAAGCATTATGGGAGGGTATATCCAGACTGTTTTGTGGGTGGGAATTGGGATTCTGCAATCAACAGATAGCATAGGTGGGGCAGTTGTGTGTGCGGAAGGGGTCCTCGCTGAGATACTGCCACTCGACTGAACAGGGCTGGTTGGTAAATTTGGTAGAGGGGCAGGATACATTGTATTGAGATGACATTTTGCAAATTTTTGGGTTGAGTAGCAGCTATGAGATGAGCAACATTATTGCCTAGGACGCAATCCGGCCATTAGTATTCCGTGTGGAAAAGGTTGATAATTGTACATGGTTCTTCTTTTAGAGATGGCGTACAGGTATGCCAAGGCATGTCTTGGCTGTGTTGTAGCTGGAGACTGGCAGTGGCAACCGATTCTTCTTTCATTAATGGGATGAAAGTCCTTAGTTTTCTAAAAAAAAAAAAAAAAGAAATTAGTAACCAAACAAATTAAAGAAAATTAAATATTAAAAATTTGAAGAAATTGTGAGAAATGGACATCAGAGTAACCGCACTTCAAAAATGACCCTTCATATAATTTTAACTGTTTGTAGATAATTTTTGGATCGACTTGACAAGAATACCCTTTATACCAATTAATCCAAATGAAGGAGGGGCGTCTCGGTCTCTTTCTCCTCTCCCGCCATTCAGATTAAAATTTCAAAATTAAATCTCGATTTAGCTATCCCTCCGTCCAGCTCTCCAAGGCCATTGGGGTATATATCTCGCCGTCTAGCTGTCGCCATCGAGGTCTATATCGCCAGCGAACTTTCTGAGGTTTCCAAAGTGCGGAGATGGAATCAAGGTATGTGTTATGGCTTCTTGGTTTTATTTATGGTTATTCATAGAACGCAATAGCTGATGGGTAAATTGTATGAGTTTCGAAACTGAAATTTAGCTAGCAGTAGCGAAAATCAATCAGTTTATAGCTGATGCGTGAATATTTGTTAGGCATTGTGTCACTGGATATTAGGGTGTGTGATTGGATATTAGGAATCTTAACTTGTTTAATGGGTAAATTATATGAGTCTGGAAACCTAAATCTGACTGCGAGTAGCGAAATCAATCAGTTTATAGCCGATGTGGGAATAGTTGTTATGTATTGCGTCACTGGATATTAGGGTCTATGATTGGATTTTGGATATCAGTAATCGTAACCTGCTTATTTGGCATTAGGTGCCTGAATATAACGTGACTGAATATTTGTTGAGCATTGCGTGACTTGTCTGTACGCATTATGTGACTGAATAATGCATGGTTGGATATTACGTAATACTCAGTCACGTAATGGCTACAAACAAGTCACGCAATGCTCAACAAATATTCAGTCACGTTATATTCAGGCACCTAATGCCATATATCAACATAACCAGTCACATAGTGAAGTCACCCAATACATAACAACAGGTCACGCTATATGGAATACACCAGCCACGGAAACCCTTAAAACTAGTGTCCAAAGGCCTCAAAAGTCAAAATTAGAGATAAATTGCAGAAGGCAGTCACGCAATGGCACTCTCGCAGTACCTAATAATAAGTCACTCGATGCCTAATATGTACTCACGTTATGCCAACATAACCATCAACCGATCTACGTACTGTCCCAACATCCCGCAATACATAACAACATGTCACCATATACATACAATCTACTCACGTAATGTCTTGCATGAAGATTTGCATTGCACAATTCACGCAGCGCGTATAACCCAGTCTCACAATGGCTAATAATACTTCACGCAATGCCTAACATCCACTCACGCAATTATTATGCATAATACTATAACTTAAACGAATATAAGATATAACCATAAGAAAATATATGCTCAAAGAAAATTTCATAAAATTTTATTAATATTAAGATTCTCCGAAATACAAGAGAAAGGAAATGATGCAAAACACTTTATTTTTTTCCATCGTCTCCTTCTCCTTCCTCTCACTGTATTTCCTCTTTCTTCCTCCTGTACTCCCTTCGCCCTCCGCCTGTACTCCCTCATTGCTCTTTCTGTACTCCATCTTCCTCAACCTAACTGCGTGAGGGGAAGAGGAAGTACAGGAAGAGAATAAGGGTATACAGGCGCAGGGCGGAAGGATGTTGCCCCTTCGCCAATATCCTGGGTTAGATCCGCGGAAGCCTTTAGACTTTCTAAATTATCCTAAATTGTTTAAGATAATTGATTAAAATGCTTACTGATTCCCTGTATTTATAGGCATGAATGATGACTCTCCGTCTTCTACACCCATATCCCCATATAAGTGCAATTAATGGGGGCGGCACCTGTTCGGCCTAGCGTTTCATCTCCTCATCTGTATTTACCTCTTAAAACCAAAAGCCAGGTCAAACATCATAACAGGCCGAACAGGTACAGCCCCCCTAATGCAGTCGCCCATAATTGCACTTATACGGGGATATGTGTGTGGCAAACGAAGAGTCAGCATTGATGCCTATAAATAAAGGGAACCAGTAACCATTTGAGTCAAATTCAATTATCTTAACATTCTCATATAATTGAAAATGGAGTCCAGAGAAGGTACAGAAGAGAATGGTCACGGGGGGGTAGCCTCCAAGGAGGATGTGAGGGCCCTGGTGGACAAGCTGGAGACATTCGAGCAGGAGGTGCGAGTCCTCTTCGACAGGTTGATGGATAGGGCTCATGACCTGGAGTGTTCCATCCTGTTCAATGAGAAGGCGCTGTCTGAGATCGTTGAAAAAGTAGATGAAATTAGGAAGAAATGAACTACGGTTCATTTTTTTGTTTTGTTTTGTAATATTTTCATTATCGCATTCTGATTAATGAAAAAACATTTAAGAATTTTTCTCCCATGTTGCGGGTGTTGGTTTTGAAATATTGCGTCACCGATTTTGACATAGTTCGTGACATGTTGTTAAGTATTGCGTGACATTAGTCAATTACGTGGCTCTTTATGTTGTCATGAGTGAGTGGATATCACGCATTGAGTGACTTAGTATTAGGTATTGCGAGACTGGTGCTGCTAGACTTGAGTTATTCACCTGTTGTATTGAGCATGTTGTTCACTACTTTTCAGGGTTTGCGTGACTGGTTTTTTAGAATTGTACCTGTTTGCCCAATACCGTTGATTGACTTATTCTTAGGGTTCAGCGAGACAAGGCATGTTCGTGACTGACTTGTTCAATTTATCTCGTTTTGATGCTTTTGGTCACGAGTATTTGGGCATCACGTGATTGGTTTTTTTATATATAGCGTGACTTGTTTTTGTATATAGCGTGACATGTTGTAATGCGTGACTGACTTGTGAAATTTATCTCGTTTTGATGCTTTTGGTCACGAGTATTTGGCATTGCGTGACTGATTTTTTTATATATAGCGTGACTGATTTTTATATATAGCGTGACATGTTGTAATGCGTGACTGACTTGTGCAATTTATCTCGTTTTGATGCTTTTGGTCACGAGTATTTGGGCATTGCGTGACTGGTTTTTATATATAGCGTGACTGGTTTTTATATATAGCGGGATTGCTTTTTATATATAGCGTGACATGTTGTAATGCGTGACTGACTTATGCAATTTATCTCGTTTTGATGCTTTTGGTCACGAGTATTTGGGCATAGCGTGATTGGTTTTTTATATATAGCGTGACTGGTTTTTATACATAGTGTGACATGATGTATTGCGTGACTGACTTGTGCAATGCACATCTTGTAACGAGGCTTACGTTAACTGGTTTTTAAGCGTGGCATGAATGTGTATTATACATTGCAACACTTATTCTGTTAAATTTTATCCGCCGGCCAAATGTGACTTAGGCATTGCGTCAGTTATTTTTTTTTTTTTTTTGCATTCTTGGGAACTTATGTTTAAAAAAAATTGACTGATTGTGACAATTATTTTTTGACAAATTTCAGCAGCGTGCCAAAAGTGAAGGTTATGATTACATATGGTGGTCAGTAGGTCGATGACATTTACAAGGGTGGTGATACACGAGTTAGGGTTGTTGGGAGTGATTTGTCATTATCAGGCCTAGTGAAGCTGGTTGAAGAAGTTGTTGGGGTCGACGCACAGAAGAATAAAATTGATCTACATGCATCGCTGAGACATGCTGCAGGGGTTTCTCGCATAGTTATCAGGGATGATGAAGATGTAGCAAGTATTCTGCAAGATGAGAGGACAGTTGCTGTGTTTGTGACAGTTAAGGCAGGAAAGGGAAACGATATTCGACATGAACATGGTATCCAACATAGTCATCGCCTACAACAGAATGGTAATTATTCTGACATACCACAGCATGCATTTCTTAACATACAACCATCGCAATCACGTTTGACGTATCGTCAAGAGTTTGAGCATGCCGGGACACACCTGAGGTGTCTGCAAATGATGTCTGCACAATTCCGATCAGAATGTGCATCGAATGAATTTCATGGTACACTGCAACAAACAAATCTATCAAATGGAAATTCAGTTGGTCAATCGTCGTTCGTAAAGGACACTGTGATGGTTGTGAGCGATGTCGATGCATCTGATGAGATTGAAGAGGATGACACGGCGGATACGCATGATGACTTGCACTATGCATGTTTAGATGATGACGGGGGTGAGCACATTGACCTCCCTGTTTTCAATCGTGCAGATGGTAGCACAGGACATGCCACAACTGTTGTGTTAGAAGATGTGCAGTTCGAAGACCATGCCACAACTATTGCGTTAGAAGGGGTTCAGTTCGAAGACCATGCCACAACTGTTGCGTTAGAGGATGTTGAGGGTGCCGAGCCTATTAACGATGACGGCATCGCCCAAAGGAACTGCATTCGTTCGCCAGTGGACAGTGATGAAGAGAGGGTAAATACATGATCGAAGTCCGATTTGAAACGTGTTTTGAGCATGTTGGCAATAAAAGAGCATTTTGAGGTAAGAGTTAAAAAGTCATGCTACGCTCGTTTTGAGGTGGGTTGTAAGGAGAAGGCATGCAAGTTTGCTTTGCATGCAACGAAGTTGCCTGAGGGAAATTACTGGCAAATTCGGACGTTGCATAAAGTACACATGTGTACTGTTGATGTTTCGCAATATGGATACCGAACTGCGAACGCAAGGGTTATTAGTGAGCTTATCTCGACCAGGCTGCAAGGAAATTATGTTACCCCATTGAGACCTAAGGAAATAATGGAAGAGATAAATCGCACGTGGGGATTGCAATGCCTTTATGGAAAGGCATGGCAAGCAAAGCAGTATGCTGAAAATCTTGTGTTCGGTCCCCTGGAAGAGTCATTCCAACTCATCCCTTCATATTTCCACATGTTGGAACGTGAAAACCCTGGTACGCTCACGAGTGTCGCTATAGATCGGGAACGCCGATTCAAATATTGCTTCTGGGCGTACGGGTCATGTATCCAGGGGTTTCGTTCTGTAATGCGACCTGTACTTGCTATCGATGCCACACATCTAAAAGGTAGATACACGGGTATTTTGTTTGTTGCGGTTTGCAAAGATGCGAACGAGCAAATATATCCAGTTGCATTCAGCATTAGCGACGTTGAGGACGAAGAGTCTTGGTCGTGGTTTCTTAACCAATTGCGTCGTGCAATTGGTTGTCCCGAAAACCACATATTAATTTCTGACCAGCATCTTGCGATTAAGAAGGCAGTTGAGAATGTGTACAACGATGCGCATCACGGTCTATGCAGTTACCACTTAGGGAAAAACATTAAAAACCTGTTCAAGGGCACTGATGTTAATACCATCTTCACATTGGCTGCAAACTGCTATAGGCTGTCCGATTTTACCAGACACATGACTGAGCTGGAACAGATTTGTAAACCTGCTTATGACCGCCTGATGAGAATAGGACCTGATAGATGGGCACGTGCACGGTCACCGGCAAGGCGATACAAGCTGATGACATCCAACATTGCGGAGTGTATTAACTGTTGCCTCAGGCATGTAAGGAAAATGCCAATAACCGTCTTGATCGAGTGCATCAGAGGCATGTTCCAACGTTGGTTCCATGACCGGCACAACGAGGCATTGAACATGACCACGCCACTCAGCCCTTGGGCTACCGATCTGTTGAACAAACGGTTGAATACAGTATGTCATTTCTCCATCCAACCAATCGATCTGGTGGAGTTTCAAGTTATAGGTGGGAATACGGACGCAGTCGTCAACCTATGCACGAAGACTTGTTCATGCGGTGAGTTCCAGAGTGATCTACTCCCCTGCACGCATGCAATGGTGGCAATAAGGTGTGAATAATCATGTTTTCTTTTCTTATTTAGGGTATTGCTCATTGAATTTTTTACATGTTTACATTGTTCCCCAACTGAGATTTCATTGCCTTCGCAGTAAGTGCAATCGTTCACCCATTGAATTCTGCTCGCACTATTACACGACTAGCTCTTGGGTGGAGGCATATTCAGTTCCCATTCGCCCAGTTGGCCATCCCAGTGAATGGGACGTCCCCCATAAGGTTAAAGAAATCGTCGTTCTGCCACCAACATGTCGAGGTCAAGCAGGGAGACCTAGGAGGAAAAGGATTCCATCGGCTGGGGAAGGCATTCGCCGACGTAGATGTTCACAATGCAAGAGCTATGGTCATAATAGACAAAATTACCGGACGCCGTTTACAGGTCCATCCACACCCGGGGAAACATCATATGCTTATCCTCCGGATGGACGACGACGACGACGGAAGGCTTGTTCAATATGCAGACAACCCGGGCACACACGAAACACCTGTCCATTGCGGATAACAAACAGTGATAACATTACAGATGTCGTACTTGAAGATTGTGGAACTTCACACCTCAATTGTTAGGGTTTCGTTCGAACTGGTTCGAAATGGCCAGACATTTCCACTGAATAATGATATTTGAATTTGAGTTTGCCAGAGTCTAGAAGTGATAAGATGATACTATCGGATCATCAAATGCCTTGTACTCCATCATAATTGATGATAATTTCTGTCTCTTTGTAAATAATCAAATTCTTATTTGAAATATACCAATAATACTCATAATTGATGATAATTTCTGTCTCTTTGTAAACAATCAAATTCTTATTTGAAATATACCAATAATACTCATAATTATAATTACATTTGAAATAGAACATGCAGTCAGAAAAGCCATCATGATGGTGGTGCGAATTGAGAGCGAACTAGATCCTCCAACTGTTGTTGGCACTGCAACAGCTCACGATTCTGCCCCTCCAACAATTTTAGTGTGGCATTCAACCTTGCATCCATTGTTTTCATAAATGAAAGGAGACGAGCGAATGCTGGATCAACATCGACTGGCTCGTTCCTAACCCATGTGTTGTTCCTGAACTCAAAACCTAGCTGTTTAATACTGTGCTCATTGATGTGATCGAACAAAGCATGGTTTATTAGCGGATCACAACGGCTGTCGACATTGAAGTAGTCTATTATCTCACTGATCAACATGCCGTAATGCAGGTTTCTATTGAGATCGTCAATTGTCAGGAGCATGTCATCCATTATGAATTTAGCAAGGTCGATACGGCGGGACAATTTGATGTTATTTAAGAACCAGAGCCCCTCTGTCTTGATATTCACATACATCGCTTGGCGAGGACGGATAGTGTGAGCGATGATAAGATGCAACACTTGATCAAAGAAAGACATCTTTGTCCAATTAGGACTTTCACTCTGTCTTGAAGGAGGGCGGATAAATACAGACACAAGGTTCCCACCGCCACTGACACGGCACAGATCTGATTGCATCGAAGTCAGGTGTAACAACGATACGTTGTCCCATGACGTGAGTGACAAACGAATCGTCATGGTACACAACCCTAGATGTTTCTGACTCAGCATATTTTTGTCTTGCATTGAAGTAAAAAATCCGGATCAAATTCTCGTAGTATGGCCTCTTCAGTTGTAAGTATCGTGTCTATCCTAAATTTTCAAAGTTCGCAATGTATGGGAAATCGATTGACCTTAAATAATCAAAGTCAATTATACGCCCGGGCATTACCTTTCTTTTGACCCATTTGGCGTTGAATTTCGCAGCGTGCGACGGATGGGTGAAATTTTGTATAAAGGAACTGACAGCCAATCCGGACGATGTTTCCGCATCACCGGCGCCGCCTTCACCACTGCTTGAAGTCACCTTTGTGCGTTTGCTTCTGTGACTCATCTTAGATATCTCCTAAATTAAGATATTTGGAACTTGAAACAACAACTCTAATGCGGTTCCAATAACCGAACAACTCGATATCAACTAATAATATCAATTGACGATTCCATACTAACCACACACGCGATATTATACATTACTGACACGATTAGGGATCAACTAGTCACGCAGCTCCATAACAACCACTAACGCAACTCCAGTTTTCCAGTCACGCGATTCCCATGACAAGTGACGCGACCACAGATCACTGACGCGATATTGATCAACTAGTCACGCAGCTCCATAACAACCACTAACGTAACTCCAGTTTTCCAGTCACGCGATTCCCATGACAAGTGACGCAACCGCAGATCACTGACGCAATATTGATCAACTAGTCAGGCAGCTCCATAACAACCACTAACGCAACTCCAATTTTCCAGTCACGCGATTCCCATGACAAGTGACGCGACCGCAGATCACTGACGCGATATAGATCAACTAGTCACGCAGCTCCATAACAACCACTAACGTAACTCCAGTTTTCCAGTCACGCGATTCCCATGACAAGTGACGCAACCGCAGATCACTGACGTGATATGGATCAACTAGTCACGCAGCTCCATAACAACCACTAACGCAACTCCAGTTTTCTAGTCACGCGATTCCCATAACAAGTTACGCCACTCCATATCAGATGTTACCAGTCAATATCAACTACTGACGCGATGCTAAATCTTAAAGGTTCACGCCATCCATATTTAGTAGTCACGACATCCAAGTCGATTACTCACTCGATTCCATAATAACTACTGTTTCTCAAATACTAACGTGAATCAATATAAACTTGGGACTCGATTGTTAGTGCGTTGAGTAACCCAGTTCAATATCAACTGGTTACAACCTTGTGTCACGCAATGCAATTCAACATGTCATATATGCTGTAAACTAAGGAGGGGTTGGCACATGCGGAGGCAATCATGATGCCATGTAAATACTGTAATAGACTAAGACTAAGAGACTTTACGATGCGAATAAGAAACAAAGGAAAGAAGAAACAATGTTGTTCTTATTGTAGCCGTATGCGTATAACAGCAATGAATACATAACTGTTCTTGTTGTTAATTGAAACAATAAAGAACACAAAGAATAATATGTAAATGATAGAACAAAGAATAATATGGACATGATACGGAACAATGTTATTTGCAGATTGAAAAAGAATAAACAAATAAAAAAATTTAACAACCCGAGCTGTTTGCAAAAATCTCTATGGTAAACTTATTTCGAATGCCTTCTATGGCGTTTGCCTTCAGCGCTGGAGGATCCGACTGGATGAACCACTCTAACAAGGCGATAACCCAATCCCCGCAACTCACTGAATCTTTCTGTACCGGGATCTTTGCTCTTAATTTATACCTCATTGGCGTCAAAGGTCGTGTTTGACGACGCGATCTGGTAAAGTACCCCGACTGGTGGCATATAATGGGAAACAATGATGTTAGTGGACTCATCTGCTTATCACGCAAGCCAGACTTATGTGCGTCGTCCCGACCGTACGATGTGTCCACTAACATCATAGACCAACTTCGCAAGTTGATGTGCACTACCACCCAGTGTCCGTCAAAATAGTACGGTGCGAGAATTGAGTCAACCTTATCCCAGGCCAAACCCCATGGAGGACTGAAACCCCTTGCATAGTCCAGCAGATGGTCTGGAATTACCGCCTCACTCGGGTTGGATGCCTTATCATTGGGGGAAGGCTCCATTTCTTTGCTCAGACCAAGCAAAATAAGCTGGCAATTACGTTACGCACAATAGTTAAATAAATAAAACTAACTAATACACAGACCTTACATTTGAATAATTACAACTCACTAAAATATGAGATACGTACATAGAATGTGGTGTCAACGATGCATATTCTGCTCTTGTAGTGTTGTGGATGGTGCTCGCGCGCCCACTTACACAACACACCGATGCATGCATCAATATGTTGGGTGTCCATCAACTCTGTCGACGTCTCTAATCGCCAAAAAAAATCAGGGCCCTCTTGTCCTTCGATGCCCAGAATGTTAACCCTGCATATTTATTTCATAATAACACCAATGTCAAAAGACTATGAAATGAATACACTAGAACCATAAAGACTGAAGGCTTGATTGTTTACCTGGCTTGATCGTTTTTCATGAAGGCCTCATATCTGGCCTTCAATTCGTCCTTCGATTTGCGCTGGATCAATAGTGGGTTAACGTACGGGCTTCGAAGGTATTTGCTGGCTAAGGTCACACGTGCATCTTCAGGCTCAGGTTGAGGTGGAGCCTCGGTAAATACAGGTGTGATCTCACCTTGCCATACCACTAATTCTGTGGCCTCTGGTTGAGTTGGGACAGGAGCAGGAGCTTGACGCAGGGAAGTTGTGGCTCCACTAATTGCACGAGAAGGTATGTCATGAGGAAGTTGGGCTGCCTCTGCTGGGGATGGGATAGCCACAGGCTGATGTTCGATTGGGCCAACGGGAGGTGACATTCGAGCTGATGCAATTGACTGATTTATGGCACCCGCATCCTCGACATCAACCCCAATCCCACTGCCATCTTTCTCACGCGCACCATCATCTTCACCCATAAATCGAGCCTGAACGATTCAAAAAATCAAACACATTAGAACACTGTATACATCATACATGTTATAACCCATGCAATGAAAAACATAAACGTGCATACCTCAAAATGGTCGATCAGTCGACCAACAATCCGATCCTCCGCCCCTTGCATTGACTTCTTGATATGCTGATGTAGTGGCTGGATCTTCAACTGCATTGCCTGCTGGATCTCCAACTGTATTGCCTGCATCTGCATATGCATATCAGTCTTCAAGGACTGTAGGTCTTTCTTCCACTGTGTCCGCATCCGTTGCAGCTCTCGCTTAATGCTCATAGTCTTTTGCGGACGCAGCGGTGGGTTGCGCGCCTCAACAGATGGGAAAGCAGCAGAAGCAGGAGGAGGTGCAGCATGATGGGCAGCATGAAGACACAGAGGAGGAAAATCAGGGGCCTCAGCAGCACCGAAATGGGGAGGGACCTCCTCGTCCACACGGCGTCTCCACTTAACGCCTCGTGCTGCCTTACTTTTATCTTTGCGGTCCATTATCCTCCTCCTTTGCTGGGGACCGAATTCTGGTTGACCTTCCAACTTCCATAATGGAACGTATTGCTGCCCCTCGGAGATGTTGACCTCAATGTCGGCCCAGTACGCGGTCAACATCTCTTCTGCAGTTGCCTCCAACGTCCTCAACGCGCACAACTGCACCAAAACATGAATTACCATTAGGTATAACCCTCGCTAGCCTATGTCAATCAAAATTAAATTTTATTAAATACAAAAATATGGTTTATTTACTCACCTTCCCTTCTTCCTCTAGATTTGCAATGCTGGCGTGGAAGCCTACAGGCCTTTCGTCACATTGCCATTTTAGCATTCTTGGCCAAACCTGTCCCGACTGGCGTTGCCTTCCAAATAGGCTTCGGATTACAGGAATTGCTTCCAACGCCCAAAACTGTACATCAAACGTAAAACATGTTTTACTCACCTCATAAATTCTTATGCGAAAAGATTTAACCTCATTAAATCTTATGTGACAAGAATAATGATAAACAGTGTATAGCACACTACCTGAAACGCCCAAATAAATCCGTAGATGTGGTAGCGACTTTTCTCCGCTACTCCTGCAGTAGGAGGTTCGAAGCCCCTCGTCATGTAATCTACGGTCAGACTCCAAACATAAGTGCCCCATGGGAATACGTTCCACTCCTCGATGTTCTCCACAAGCGACAGCAACCATGGAACCACTGATCGTCTGTAGTCTTGACCGAATAAAACATTTTGGGCAATCAAGACGAGGGCCATCTTCGTCGCATCTCCCTCCTGCTGAAACTGGCCTCCCTTGAATGTATCTAAAACTTTTTGAATCTTCACCTCGTTCCCCTCTCCCCAGTAACGCAGGTGAATTCCTCCAGGGACGACCTCGTATCGATTGACAATAAGGCCCGGTATGGCACCAAACTTAAGCCCTGTCACGAGACAGAACTCCCTTTTTGAGAACCGGGCCTTTGTTCTCCTTATGGCGAACCATAGCTCGCCCTCGATGGCGGCCGGTTCATTTATTCTGCGCAGCATTAGGTTGTGCACGAGACTGGCGTAGAATAAATTCTTATCAGCTTCGACGTCCATCATGTGCCCAAAGCATGTTCCCTTCAACCTCTCCAACTCGTTCACTTTGGACATCATCTCCCGTATCATATGTAGCTGCGGCCACTTGCAGTGGATGTTAATGCCCGCGTTGAACCCCCACTGCTGCCTCGGCACACAAAGCATAGATTCTACATTATCATGCTCTGTTCCTGTGCTGGCCATCTGCAACATACAACAGATCACCTTCCATTTAGTCATGTTAATACCACCATTGTAGATTAACATAAAAACAATAGGCATTTCTCAGAAATAGCCCTCCTCATAAGTTAACTCATAAAATAACCCTCTCCATACTTTTAACTGTTTTTAGACAGCCATGGACCAGCATAATTAATGCAAGTGTCGTGCATGGATTGTTAAGCAAAACAACATATACAAATTAAAGCATTACAGTTGATCCATAATAATACATAACGGTTTCAATTTCTTTCATGCAGTGCCATACGGATAAATTTCATGCAGTTATGACACTTGTGCCATTCAATATAAAACAAGTCACGCAATGACTTTTAATTAGTCACGCAATTACGAACATTAATCACGCAACCATCTATACACAAGTGACGCACCGATATAAACCCATCGACCATTCGCGCAATGTAAACCTTATTACAATCACGCACACCCTGACCCCATGCCATCTACTCGTGCTGTCACGCATTGACCTATCAGTATGTCACGCAAAGTTAAAGCCTAATGCAATCACGCAAACCCTGACCCCATGCCATCCACTCGTGCTATCACGCAATGACCTATCAATATGTCACGCAATGTTAAACCCTAATGCAATCACGCACACCCTTAGTGACCCCATGCCAAAATCCAGTCACGCATAGCGGGTACGTAAGCCATCAGTCACCCTAAATGCCAATTCCTACCAAAGTGTCTGGACGCATACATATGAACCAGTCACGCGACGTCGGTCACCTTTTGACCCCATCAACACCAACAATACCACATTCACCTCGCTATTCAACCATTTCAAACGACAACCAATATCAATATGAACAACCAATATGTATAGGTTTATGCTCAAAAACCAAAACCCTCAACATGAAGAATAACCATTTCGTCACACGGTTCAAAATTTAAAAAAAAATAAAATACTTTCCTTAACTAAAATAAAATAAATATTATAGTTTTCTCCTAGTACTGTCAACTTCCTCTCACTACTGAGTATGCGAAGCACCTTTATGCTGATAACAACCACTCTAAAATGGCCCCACTGCGAAAATGCTCCGAACTTTGACTGCCGACTAAGTATCGACAAAATTACTTTGGAGGAGATGTACGGTCTATCTCTGAGAACTGAGTGGTGGACCGCATATAAACAGACTTTACCCATTGCAACGTTTCGGGTTGAGGCGCGGACCCAAAAAGATGCGTCGGTTTCATTAAGGACATTTTCGTCCAAAGGTGACTTTTTGTGTCTAAAAACACTTAAAATTATGGAGAAGTCCATTCTCAGAAACGCCTTATGGATTCGACCTATAAAAAAAAAGTCGCCTAAAAATTTTAATACTACCTCCACGCAGTTTCAAATTAAGTATCCACTTTTAACTTTACAAAGATGTAAGATAAACATTTGACTTTAGTTTAGTTATGTCAAAATTTTGAAAATTTTTTTATAATATTACTTTTCTTGTACAAATAATTTTGTTTTTATTTTTTATACATATAGAAGCAATTTGACTTGAACTAACAGAGAGTGCATACTTCTCTCACTTTCCACAAACCTCATTCTTCCTTTATTACGATCCGAATCTTGAAATCTCCAAGTGAAAGTTACAAATTTTAACTATGGTGTTTTCATTCAAGGAATATTTAATATTTATTAATTAATGTCAAAAAAATTTAAAAGTAAAATATACAAAAATAAGTGTTTTGGATATTCGAGAAAGTATTGTGAAATAATTTTGAGATATTTAAGAAGAAATGCAAACATTCAATTTTTGATGATGGAGTAATTCTCAACTAAATAAAAGTTTTCGATAAAATGGAAGAGGGATCCACTTGTTTTACACCCTTTTTGGATTTCTGGATTAAAATTAGATCTACGAGATTGAACCTTTTTTCCACTCATCCTGTATTTTTTCCTTTATTTTTTTTTTTTAAAAAGCGTTGATTGTATTTCAGCAGAAGGTTTGAAAAGTGCTGCTCTCCTTTATCGTTGACTAGCTCTATATTTCACTCTCACCATTTCTTCTCGATTCCCTTTGTTCAACGACTCCGCATGTAAGTTTGGGGTCCCATAAATTAAACCCATGAGACTCAGACAATGAACAAAACCAAGAGTTCAAAAAGTCAAATTCTAAGATATTCGGGCATGTACAATTTGGCAGTTTAAAAACAAATTTTCTACTCTATTATGCCTAGTATGGTCCACGGTAATAAAAATTTAGGAGAAATTTTTGGAGTCTCTTTTCCAATTAATTTTTTTTTTTGTCAACTAAAACCTTTTGATTATTATCAATGAGGTATTGTCTCAATAACAAGTCCTGAAATTTTGAGATTTCATTTTTAAATCTCACCATATGTAAGTCTGTTTGATTCAACTTTATGTTTAATTATTCAAGTATATATATATATATATATATTTGAATTTAAGATGTAATATTTTATTATAATCGTAATTTATTTTTGAAAATATATATAATCTTGTCATAAGAAATTAGTTAATTACTTTGTAAGGGTTTTTTTTTTTTTGGAAACCAATATAGAAAGACCTAATAAGCTCTAAGTAGACTGGAGACAGCCACTAAATCGCATCAGCTGACAGATTCTGGGTTAAAGATGTCTGAGGCTAGTGAAAGATTTGGATAGCTCGTTGATGTTCTTTATTGCTCTTTTGCCAAATATTATTGTTTTTTTTATTTTAAAACCTTCTCGTGAGGAGTAACTTATATGGAGAGTTAGCTACCTGATTATTAATTTTGGAGACTATTTGGACGATCTATAAATATAAGATATATAATTATGAGAGAGTGAAATGTTGAAAGCCGAAAACAGATGCAGTGAACGGAGAAAGCTAGAAAAAGAGAAAGTAGGAAACAAATTCCTATCGTAAATGAACTTTTTTTTTTTTACTTACTTCTAAACTGAACTATAATTTACAATTTTTTAGAGTAATTTTTAGTTTCCTTCCAATTTTGCTTTTAATCCCCCTTGTTTTTTCCGCCTTAAAAGCAATTTGACCAGAAGGACTTATATATGGTTGCTATGAGCTTCAAGAGCGGTTCATTAATGAAAGTTCCAATAAGAATAATTGAAAAAACACATCAAAATAATGCCATCTATATCGCTGTTATTTAGTCAACAGCATGGCACCAAAAATGCAGCCGCAGCTGCTTTAATATCCTCTATCCATAAGATATACAAGGTTGACCAACGCGAACTGCGCACAACTCCATTTTTGTTTTTCAATGGAATAGCACCTAAATTTTGTTATCCGAAATTGTATAATTCAACTTTAAAAAAGCATGTGCCCCTTTAATTAGGAATGGTAAAAAGCCTTTACTTGTTTGACACGGACTCGTAATTTTACATTACGAATTGATTTATGGCAATATTGTTGATATTTCTTAACTGTGTAGTATTTTGGTAATCATATTCTGAAATTTTATAGAATATATTTGCCAATATTTTGATATATATTAAATTATTTATGATGAACATATAAATTCAGCGACGGATTTCTGTGGCTAGAAAAGAAAGCAATGGCATATATAGAATCAAACTCTGATATGGTAACTAGCATAGACTTTAACTCACAACATGGAACAGCCGATACATAGAGGAGATCATAAGAGCTAACATACAAGCTGAAAAAGACAAACAAACTAACTCGCCTCGGCCAAAGTGGAGACCGATTTGGATTTTGGGTGCAACCCAAAATCTTTATTTTTCTCCTGCAAGCTGCTGAAAATCCCTCGCTGCTTCATCCATCTCACTTCACCCTGTAATAAGTTTCAAAAACAAATTAAGAA
Source organism: Theobroma grandiflorum (assembly GCA_036013995.1). Taxonomy (NCBI): domain Eukaryota; kingdom Viridiplantae; phylum Streptophyta; class Magnoliopsida; order Malvales; family Malvaceae; genus Theobroma; species Theobroma grandiflorum. The sequence continues at coordinate 10,861,466 of CP142132.1, read as the reverse complement.
AAAAGAATACTTTAGAATTGCTTCAAAAATGAAGTATTGCGACTAAGGAAGAAAGCAAAAAAGAGAAGCAAAAATATAGGCGTACCTGTTGCAGTTAGTGGAGGTGCTGATCTTGTAAGGGATGTTGACTCCGCATCTGCGTGGAAGGCCCTCAACCAAGTTAGTTTTGAGGCCGGTGATGGTCTTAGCAGCATTCTGCAAGCACCTGCAAACCGCTTGGCGATCACGCTTGTTACGAGCCTGGGCGTTGAGGCTCCTAATTCCGGCGCAGCAATTTGATGGCAGGGATCTTCCACTCTGCAGGTATCTTATGCATGAACTCAATTTGCTTGCCACTTCTCCACATGATATGGCAGAAGTGGCCATGGGTTCAACCACCAACATGCACAACACAAGAGCGCATACAAGCTTAAGAGAAGCCATGGGTTTTGGTTCTCAGAAATTTGAAAAATGAAGAAGAAGGCAGCTTTTCTTTTTGGAGCACTAGCTATACAGGAAATTTGAAAGCTGAGTGAGTGCAATAGGGTGAGGCCTGGGGTTTATATAGATGAGATGGCCAGTTTGGACAAGAGAGAAAGGGAATTGAAGGGTTAGTTGGCCGTTGGCCGGCTTTAATTAAATCAATCCTCTCTTAGGTTCCTGGCTCTGTTCCCCATGCAGCTTGATTACAGTCGACATTTGGTCTTTCACGTCCAATAATGCTCATAAACACAAAGATCAATGTTAAGAGAAAAAAAAAAAACTGCTACTATTTTGTTGAAACAATAGAATAGTTCGGATACTCACAATGGAATAGGACTAATAATTACATGATTTTTTTTTTCAAATATTTGGGTTGCTTCTTCGACTCTTAAGTTAGGACATATATTTGCGGTTTCTCTATTCATTTTGTCGAAGAAGAAGTCACTCGTACTTGAATTTAAAACCTCGTATTGTCAAAACAAACAAAGTAATCAATTAAATTAATCTTTTGTCGGAAATTTCATGAATATTTATTTTTACAAATCATAAATAATTAAAAATATGAAACACTTTAATTAATACTTTTTTAAAAAAAATCATAATTTTACACAAGGAGAAGCGAAGGATAGGTGATGCTTTGATAAATGAATATATAATGGTAGGTATGGTCTGCACTCCGCATAGAGATGGAGTTTATTAATTTCTTCGATGCTTTAAGTGACAGCATTTGGGGCAGGAAGCAAGGAATACATTGAGGGGGTTATATTTCAGACGATAATATATATGGGTACCCATTCCCCTGCCAAGATCGATGTGATTGTAGTTTCCGTTTATATTCTACTTTTTAATGCATCATCACAAGAAAAAATACCTTGTTCATTAAAAATTCAAAAGCAAGAGATTTTTAGTATATATTTTCCTAAATAAAAATAAATTTTTAATGTAATTGAGTGTTTTAATATGGTTATAGTCATGCATAATTGGCAACGCACAAGTTTTAGCGAGCCTTGAGGATTAGTGTGGGGACATTACCTTAAATGCGAACAACACTTAAAACTTTAATACTTTTAGGTACGGTTTAAACCTAAAACTTTTATACCCAAATTTACGGTTGAGTTACGTTCAAGTGGCACATATACTCAAGCATTCCTTTAACAATGTTTTCATATAATTGCGAAATTGTCATTTTCGTTTACAAACAGTCACCTCAATGTGTTCTTTGAATTTAAACAAATTCTAAAACAAAATTTGAATACTAAACTCATTCTTGAATTAACACTTGTATACTTTTTTTCCCTTACCTTTATAATTATAAAAAAACCACCAACCAAATTTAAATTGGGATAATAAAATATATGTGATTTGTCCACGAAACTTAATTCAAACTGTGTGTTTTTAACCACTGAATATATATTTGGGTTTTATTAAATAATGATGTTGATTATAATAATGATAATAATAATTCATTGTACTTTCAAAGTAGAATGGCATATTTTTAATTTTAATTTGACTAACAAATAATTAAAAGTTAACAATAAAAAATATTCTTTGGAAACAACGGAATCTTTCTTTACAATTATTTTTTTGTCATTTTTAAATAAATTAAATTGTTAATGTTAAAATTGTACCCCCTTTAGAAATAAGTGATAAATTGGATTCATCATTTAACGTAGAATTATAAATTTGAAAGTAATCCATAATTTTTTTCTCTTTTAGATATTTTTATTTTTAGCTTATGAAGAAGAAAGTAAGATTTTTAAAAAAATAGTAATGTAACTTATTTATTTATGCTGTATTAATTTTTAAAACAAAAGAATATTATATATATATCATCAATTTGTTTTTATTGACCTCATCCCACATTAATGTAGAAGCCGTTAAGTCAACCGTAAGAATTGACGATGAGTAAGGAAATTGCAGGCACGTGGACCCAAAAAGTGATGGGTAAAACCCAATTGCCAAGAGGGGAAGGCAGGCTGAGGCGTCGAGCACCGTCGCCATTCAAAGACAAAAACACGTGTCGAAAACATGTGGGTTTGATTTTAAAGTACGGACTGGTCAGTAAACTCCCACGCCTACCCCTCTAATCAAACCATGCCATGGTGCCAGCTCTAATCCAATAGGTCTAGTCTCTAGACCCTACACTAGAGTCCTGAGCCATAAGTCACAATTTAGTTAATGTTTTATTTATTTAAATCTATCTACAACATACTTAAAAGGTAGCCCCAATGGGGCTTCCAGAGTAAACCACGTGGAGGGCAGAGAAAGTGAAAGAGAAAAGATGTTGAAGCAAAGAGAGAGAAAGCGAGGGGTGCAAAGAAGTCAGAGTAAACCACGTGCAGGGCAGATAGAAGTAGAAAAGATTTTGAAGCAAAGAGAGGGGGTGCAAACAGCATGCTCTAGTTATAAAAATACTACACTAAATTTTAAAATAATATTATATATTGTAACGATGGTTTGAAATATAAATCATGTCATATATTTTTATTTGCAATATATTAGCATATTGTTGTATAATAATATATCATATTTGATCTGATTTTTTTACATTTACTTTTTATGAGGTTATTAATGTCGGTATATTAAATTGTTACAATTTATATACATTTCTAATAGATAATCACACATTAATCACTGTAATTATTTCAAATTTCCAATTTGGTACTTAAAGTTTATAATGTCGTTAATGTGTGATTATCCATTAATCATGTATTTCAAATAATAAAAAGCTACTCTTTTTAGAGCATTAATCATGAATTATAATTCAGGGACAAAAAACACCAGAGTCGCATTGCAGCTGATGTGGACATGAACGATTCTTTATCAACCATCCTCAAAAGAAGAAAGCAATCATCTGGCCATGCAGATCAGCTTGATCACCATGGATTAAATCTTTTCACAATCATCTCATCAAAAAAGGCTCAAACTTTTTAAAGTGAATAAATAAAAAATTATAAAATTATAAAAAAAATTTATCATTATTTATGAAAAAATCTAATTAAAAATTTAACACCGTTAATTCTTTTGAGAATAGTAGTAAAATACAAATTTTTTTATAAAAAAATAAAATTTTAAAATATTATATGAAAAAATATCATACCACAAAAATTTATATAAAGTTTACTCTAAAAAAACTTTATCTGCAACAAGTTTCCAACTTTATATGTTTTGAAATTACTACATGTTTCCCATTTGTTATGTTTTAAAAAATAAAAAATATTTTTAAATAATAATAATAATAATAATAATAATTTCTTATTCTTTAAAAAAACATTTAAAAAGGTCAAAAATTCTAAAAATTGAAAACCTGAGCAAAAAGTAGCTAATTAGAAACTTCAACTAAAATAATTGATATTAGTTCTTATTTTATTAAAATAACTTATCAATTATTTTTTTATTAAATTAATTAAGAAAAAATAAAATGATTACGTATGAAATTACACATTAAACATATATGGACCAAAAAAATCTCACTTACTTTTGCTGTCATTGTTGTTTTGAATGTGCAAAAGTTACATAAGGCTCTTAAGTCAAGTTTATAAAATTCATCATTAACAACAAATTGAATAAAAATTAAAATTGAAAATCCAAACCAATAACTTCAAAAGTTGTTATTTAAATCAAGTATACAAATTTTGAAATAATTGAGTAAATTTTGATGCTTTGTTTAAATAACCATTTTATTTTAAATTGATTTTTCACACTATTCCATTATTTTTAATTTATTTTTTTACATGTTATTGATATTCTCATTAAACTCTAACAATTTTTAGATTTTTTTTTTAAATTTACTTTGTATTTGATTTTTTAATGAAACCACCCCTTGCCCCAAACAAACATGTGATCCAAGAAATTTCTTCTGCCTAATTGGAATTGTGTGGAACTCCTAATAAGAACAGATCAGCATTTATTATTGAAATCACCATTTCATCATGATAATTCGGGAATAAATAATTAATTTTGTCATAACTATTCTTTCTTTGCTGTAACACTGTCGAAATTCATGCTTAATCAACATCATGCACTTTCAAGATAAACAAAGCTAAGTTATTTTTCTTATGATATGTAATTTCCTCTGCTGAATTCCATTTAGAAAAGTAGCTCAAAATCCTGCATTTGGATCATCCACCAACAAAATATGAAACTCAAATTCGAACACTTTATGTGTCATCAAAAGTATCAGTTTTGTGTTGACTTTTGAAAGCTTTTTTTTACCCCTTTCACTTTGATCCGTACTATTTTAATTAATTTGTTTGATTTGAAGTTTTGTGATGATTAACAACGGCTTTAAAGTAAATAACGGCATGGTTTGACCTCACAAGACTTAAAATTGAGCATAAAAAAGTTTAAATAAACATGCTTCACCCTTAAACGACATCAGAGAGTTACAAAGACAAGTACGTCAAAGCCAATTTGCACCATTACTTACGCTCTTCAATTTAAGAAGAAATGAAGAAAGAATGGAGGTGACGGGAGTGAAGATTAAGTAACCATATGTCTAGTTTACTGTGTTCCGACTTATATTTTCTATTTTATTCCCACAATCACTTGTCTTTATACTTTCATTTTTTTTCTTTTCTGATTGAGTAATTGCTAAACCATCCGTACAACCAAACAAAGTTGAGTTGTTTTTCTCAACATATAGTTCAAGACTTTTCCTACAATTAATTAATTTCAAGATGATTTTGGTGAGTGATTACACTATGAGATCATAATTTCAGGAAAAAACCGATTGCCCAATTGATCCACTGAAATTCTTGGGCCTAAGCTACATTTTAGCGAAAAGGCCTCACTTGTAGAGAAGAGACATGAGAGGAAGAAGTGCTTGAACCCACACCAAAATTAATGGGTCGAGCTCCAAGGTCCCAGACATGGAATAGGGTTTTACCGATAGCTGATTATGTCTTTTTTTAATTAATAATATTCTCTCTCTTGATTTTTCTTAGTATTCAAAATACAAAAGTTCTATATTTGAATATACACTAATAAACAAACATAATTTAGAGATGTCACCCACCTTTTCTTCAAAAAATCACATAAATACACGGTTCGAAGAATATTAAAAAACTTTGTTACTTGTTGTATAAATCAAGTATACAAAAATTGAAATAATTTGAATAAATTTAGATTTTTTTATTTAAATATGTATTTTCATTAAAAGCTAAATATTTAAGTAATATTGATAAAATTTTAAATATTATTTTTAATTAATTTTTTAAAAATTATTAGTTTCGAATCATTCATAAAAAATGCACTCCTAACAAATCATTAAACAAGATAGAACTAATTTCCAGTGATGGTACATCATAAAAACAAACATTATTAACGAGATTAAAGCTTATGTTGGCCATACCATTCGCTAACATATTTCGTCTTGATAAATATAAAAAATTTTTACTTCCCAATCGAGTTACAGCATGTTACGAATAATGTCCAATAAATCAAAATTTGCACATGGATACGATGCATTAGCAATAATTACCTCAACCACAATTTTATTGTCCACCTACAACCATATCCTACGAATTCCTTTAGCCTATGCTATATAAAGACTATGTAAGACTCCCCATAATTCGGCCCTATAGGATGAACACCTTCCCAACTTTGCAGCAAAGCCACCTAACCAATATCCTTTAGGTAGTGTTTGGTATGAGAGAAATGTGAGCACATTCTCTACAATGTATTCAATTAAATTACATTGTAGTGTTTGTTTTGTAACAGACCACTGCAATGTAAGATTGCAATGCGATCACATTACAGCTAATGGATGTAATGTGATTGCAGTCCAAAACTAATACAGTCACATTACATTACACTCTGTAATGTTCTTAAAGACATTTTTACCATTTAATTTTATTACCTTGTTAAAAACATTTTGTAATGTTATAATTAAAATAAAAAACATTAAAATAAAATATATACTATAAAAATAAAAAATTAAAATAAAATAAAATATAAGAAATTAAAATTTATATAATATAAGTAAAAAAATTAAAATAAAATATATAATATAAAAAGGTATTTTAAAAAATTAAAAATAAAATATATAAGATTATAATAAAAAATAAAAATAAAATATATGACATTAAAATATATTTAAGGGATAATATTAAATAAAAATTAATAATAAAAAATACAAGTATATTAAATTTACATTTTAATAAATAAGGGTAACTTTAAAAATTAACATTACATTCCAAGTAAAGTACTTGTAAACTAAACGTTACAATGTTATTTTTTCTACATTTTAATTATTATTTTACTTATATATCAAATACTGTAATATTATTTTCTTTACAATTATATTACTTGTAATCACATTAATTACAATCATATTACATTGTAAAGTATCAAACGTTACTTTATAATCGCGTAAAGCACCAGCTATTGCAGCCAAATTAGCACCACGACGTAATTCATCTTCTGAGTTTACTGCTACCCAACCTTGCAGTGGATTCTACCATCCCACCAGCACTTCTCTGTTATAGCCATTAGGGCTGCTACGTGTGCAAGGAATTGTGATAGCATTATGTGACACGGCAGCTAATCCTTTTGGCATCGATATTTTATTGTTCATAGTTATAATTAATATTTTACATATTATATATTAATAGTCCTTTCATTCAACTTTATCGATTAATTTATCAAATTCAATTTTTGTTTAATTCTTTTAACCAAAAACCTTAAAAAAAAAAAAACAAAAGCTGCAGTGTGTACTTATGTTTTATTTTGGTTTTTCTAAAGCAAGTATTTTAATTTTCATTTGTTGACGAGTTATAGGATGAGATGAGCCAAGTTTAAAGCAAAACATACTAGATAAATAGAAAATTTTCCAAATTTAATAGACTGAAATTGTGAGATAATAAACTTATAATAAAATATATTAAATTTATAAGCAGTAATATGTGAAGGACTCAGCAGTTACTTGCATTGTTTTTGCACATGCATCATCATCATGCATGTGAAGCGTACTGACTTGTGCACACCTTCATTAATGATCAGGCCTTGAAACAAAAGACGTGATTGGCTGGATGGCTGCATTAACCCCAAATCTACCAACACATCACCTGAACTCCAGTTAATTACATGTGATAAATGAATATAACAAACTCATTTTTATTTTGATTATGAAAGTATTTTTCTTTTATTTACTTTTATGAAAATGGTCATACTCATACATAACAACGGATACTTGTTCATTATTTTGTTTCATGTAAAATAAGATTTGGGGCTGCTTGATATGGAAGAAACATCGCCGTTGATGCTTTAATTGATCTTCACGTTCATCTTTTCAATGAAATATATAGAAAGAGTGGATTTTATGATCATATATGTAAAAATATTACCAAACTATTACTGTGTAGTCTGTAATTCAATGAATTGTTACATATACATACATACAAAAAACAAAAAGAAACTCAATATACTAATCCAGTGCTAACAAATTCACTCACAGTCGCATACCTATTTTTACCATCTGGTAAGGAAATATAAACCTTAACATATATATACAGTTTTTAAGTAATGGTGCCTCTTTTGTAGGCACCATTTCTGGTTCTTTATGAAAATTTATGGGATGGGAGGCAATTTATTGGGGTTTTGGTGCAACAGATACTGAGCTGGTCGGAGTTAAAAGAGTTTTTAGTGCCTTGAGTTGCAAAAACGCGTGGAACAACTCAGCTATTGCTTATTGGAGTCATTTGCTCAACCCTTCTCCATTATACCACGCTTGTCAGTCTCACCCTCCTCTACATGCAAGTCCACCCCTCTTTATTCCAACAGCAAACAATTAATGGGATTCAAATCTCAACCCTTCGTTCTCACGTCAAGGAGTAATTCCTGTCAATCCAAGTATTAGTTTTCTTTTTTAATTATAATATCATTTTATTTCATCAAAGAAAAACTCCCCCGCCCACAACATGTGAGATTCCATGCCCTATAAGTTTCAAATCGGTATAAAATCTTCACCCCTAGTATGTACAAAATAAGACGTCTCCAAATATTAGTTATTTAATCACAATTTTCTATAGATATTGAGAAAAATTCCTTTTTTTATATATTCCTTTTACTATTTAATATTAAAAGCTAGTTAGTGTTACATATCCATATATTACAACTATAAAAGTTTTAAATTTTTAAGCTTAATAAATACTAAACTCAAAATATTTTTTCTTAATTTTTATTTTATAAGACAAAACCAGACATTCAATTTGAGACCAATGAAGCATTACATAATTCTAAAATTATGTTTCAATAAGATTTCCACTGACAAGACATACTATAATAACAACGCTAGTAAAATAATTATAATTGAATGCCCTAAATCTACAATTTTTCCTAATTTTGAGGAATTTTTTTTTAAAAAATTCAACTTCCTTGCCTAATCCCTCCCTACTGCCTCTCCGATTTCTAAATTGTTCATGATATAAAAATAATAAAAGAATTTTAATAAAAAATAAAAATGCTTATATGAAACAGAGATTCTCATAAGTCTAAGAGAAAATCATAAATGTCTAAGAAATATAAAAAGGGAATTTATTTATTCAATCATCTTTTTTTTTCTCGTTTTACTTTCTTTAGGAAACAAACATCAATTAATATACATTAAAGTAACTTCATCCATTAAAAAAAGGCGGTGAGAAATAGTCGGGGCCAAGAGGGTCCGATGAAATAAAAATTTGCATGTGCGTTTTGAATCCTAGATAGTTTATTGCCCAAATTAGTTGGCAAACTTGGTCCCAACAATCATAGCCTCCCTCCTTTGTACAAAGTATTTTCCCTTTTACGGTGAATTTGTATAAATATCTATAGCCCTTTGCCCTCAAATCCTCAAAGCCTTGCTCCAAGCAATATAGTCACCCCCATTGTTTGAGCTTGCTCTCGCTCAAATGGCCACCACATCAATGCAAATTATATTGTCATTTCTCTTCTTATTCTGTCTGCTCGGTATCTGCAGCTGCTTCCATGGCTCTGACAGAGATGATGGAGGTTGGCAAACTGCGCATGCCACATTCTATGGTGGTGCTGACGCTACCGGCACAATGGGTGAGTTTCAGACTTGAGAAACACATAATGTCGTTACTTGAATTTTTCTTTTCTTTGATGGTCTGTATTTCTGGGCTATTTGTGACGGTTTTTTTAGGGGGAGCATGTGGTTATGGAAACTTGTATAGCCAGGGGTATGGAACGACCACCGCAGCTTTGAGCACTGCACTTTTCAACAATGGCTTGACCTGCGGTGCCTGCTACGAGCTGCGGTGCAATGATGACCCCAAATGGTGCATTTCTCGAACAATAACCGTGACTGCCACCAACTTTTGTCCTCCTAATTATGCTTTATCTAGTGACAATGGCGGGTGGTGCAATCCCCCTCGAGAACACTTCGATTTGGCAGAACCTGCTTTCTTGCAGATTGCAGAATATCGAGCTGGTATTGTTCCTGTTCTCTTCAGAAGGTAGTGCTAATCCTCTCCAAAATTTTACTTCTATTAATAGCACAAACTGTCACAATGTAATTAAATATGGCATGTTACTCTCACCGAACTATACCTAAAACCAAGCAACTACCCTTCCTTTTCCGTAAGTTTTAAACCACAACTCAATTGAAATCACACTCTATCTTCACCTGTTTTCATTATGGAAGATCGTTCCTAATGGACCAAATTCCTTGTTGTAACTTGCAGGGTTTCTTGCGTGAAGAAAGGAGGCGTCAGATTCACCGTCAATGGCCATTCTTACTTCAACCTGGTTTTGATAACAAATGTGGGAGGTGCAGGGGACATAACTTCCGCCTCCATCAAGGGGTCCAAAACAGGGTGGCTACCCATGTCAAGAAATTGGGGTCAAAACTGGCAGAGCAATGCCTACCTTAATGGCCAAAGCCTCTCTTTCAAACTGACTGCCAGCGATGGCAGGACTATCACCAACTACAACGTAGTGCCCGCTGGCTGGCAGTTTGGACAAACTTACGAAGGAGATCAATTCTAGAGAAATTGTTTCTATATATATATATATATATATATATATTTATCAGGCACATGAGCGTATTACGCAGAGGTAGCAAAGTGGCGCCCGCTAGCTTTATGTGTGAAATTGGCGAGCAAGTGCCATAGCCTATATAGGTACATATATATAAATACAGTGGCTCCAACTATTAAGTTTGGAGGGGAATAAGCTGAATTTTTCACAAGATAATCTGTCGGGAACTGTTAATTTGACCATAATATTTATTGTTTTTTTATGACTAAAATACTTGAAATTTTTAAATAATGGTATCTCAAAAATCAGAGCACGCTTCTTTTGTAATTTTCAAATTCAGATATTATGATGAGTATTGATAACGAGTGCCTATAGACTATAGTTAATGTGTTATTTGTAGTAATGTTTTTATATTAAACGTAACAAGCAACAGTTAAGAAAATATTAACATATAATGAGAGAATATATTTAATATAATATTCTTCAAAAGTGCTCTGCCTTTAGAGCAGTCGCTTGCTACCTCCCAAGGCATTAGTGGGAAGTAGGATTCAGGATTGGATCCTCACAAGCATGGAGTGCAGTCAGGAGACACTCGATCATTGTTGTGAGTGGGCTGCAATTTGTGGTATTATGACAGGGTTTTCTATTAGCCTAAGCCCACTAACATGCAGAAACATACTTTCTTTCCTGGAGCCCTGCCGAATATCGTGCAAAAGTAGTACTAGAACCACAAAGAACCACTAGAGGGGAAGACTGAAAATCCAGATGGGAACAGTAAGAAAATGACTCAAAAAGAAATTAGGAGTCTAATTATCCTATAAGTTGCCCAGACAGTGATCTGTCCCAGCCGCTTTCTCATGTTAGATAAAAGAGACATCTTCACAGGTTTTCTACAAAATTCACAGCACTTCCAAGACGACGGAAATTGCTCCCAAAACCGGCAGAAACTTCATATCCTGCATACACATCCTCACCTACTCAAGCCAAATTCATCAAAGCACAGTTCTTTACAAGCATGATGAATACAAATGGCCATGCACAAAGAGCACCGCCTCCACTTAAAGAACAGCCAAGACAGCACAAAAATCGTACAAAACCATTCCAAGAGATTCAATAATTCAGCAAGGAGTACTTCACTCTCAAAACAATTTTGCCTTTCTCAACACCGAGCTTTCCACCAGTAACCAACCAATGGCCTGGAGGATCTTGTGGCCCTTTGCTCATCTCAGACATATCAACAAATTTTGACAACTTGTTTACAATGTTTTCTTGAGAACCAGAACTTGAGTCACCGGAGTTGGTAGAACCCACAGTAGCAACAACCTTTTTTGATTTGTCATTTGGGATATGGTCCCACAAAGATCTTCGTATTGTGCAACCTGGAAGCCTAGAATACAAAAGCTTCATGTACAAGACATTTCTCGATCCAAAATCCCAGACTCCAAGTTGTGCTCCAGTGACAATGTAGACACCAGAGAGGTCACCTATAAAGGTTTCAGGGTTTTCAATTGGTGCAGTACTAACATGAGAAAAATTCTTCCATTTCACAGGTTCAAACCATCTGCTATCTTGCTCCTCAGGTCCCTGCCACTTGGGAGCACCAATTGCCACATGGGTGTCCCAGTGTGGAAGTAGGATCTTTGGAAGAGAAGCTAAGTGTTGAAGATGAATACTCAGACGGTTCTTCTTGATTCCTTCTAGGCGTAACCGCAAGCCTGTTACTGGCTTACGTCCAACTGAGATCTGCATTTACATTAAGCCCAGATTAGATTCAAATTCTTATTATAAGGATTCAAGTTACCATTCCCCAGTAACCTTCACAGTATGATTTGTAATCAATGTTCTATATTCAAAGACTCCAGAACCAAAGTAAAGTTGTTTCATGGGGTGATAAGCCCCAAAACAATGAATGGATTTTTTCAGATATTTTGTCTCAAGCATTCAAGCAGTGGTTGTTGAAAAAGCAATAATAACGATAAATATCTTATTATATTTAATTATGAAGACTATAGAGTCCAACACCTCTATTGTATTTAATTATGAAGCCTACAGAGTCCAACACCTCAAAATTGTCATACTATAAATCAAATTTAAGGTGAGTCGATAGGCATATTAGCAGGAGAAAAAACAAAACCTATAAACAGTAAACATTACTGATAACTCAATTTTTTAAAAAAAAAAAAATTCCTAGTATTTTAAGATTTCCCTTGACCAAAAGAATTTCACAAGATTTAAAATTAGTCTACAAAGGCCAATCAACTATTTAATGACCAGCCGAATGAGTGCACCCTCTTATGTGGATATCAGCTAAAGGCTCACTTCTGCTTTCTTCAATCATTAAAGGGATTTGCATTTCAGTCATATGCCACACCACTTATGGCTCTTAGAATGGCCACTATGGTTATGCAATTGCAAAGGAAATTCCAGCAAATGAACAAACAAGAAAAATATAAAACAAAAACCCCTCTATTAAAGGCCAAATCAAGCTAGAGAAAGCGCAATAGTCAGGAGGAAAGAGAACAGCTACTAAAGCTGGTAAAGTTTCTCATAATGGGAGACATAAAGAGGAAGGTGGTTTTCATTATTCAACATTTCAGGACAATGCTGTTATTTCAAATTTCCAGGGACTGCAACAACCATCAGGAATCCTCTATCATATGCACATGGGCATACAGTTCAAAAACATGAAGTCTTTATCCCTGAACCAACATAATGCAGACAATTGTGCTCTTTTTCCATTCTCAGGAACAAGTCTCACCAACAAGTGGAAGGGCTTGAAGTTTTAAGATGAAAAGCTATGTTTGCATAAACCTATACCTGCTCTTGGCTGACATAAAGTTTTTGCCCCATCATGCTGAATTGTAAAGATGGGCAAATAGGTTCCTTCCTTTGGTGGCCAGGAATCTTGTCCTGTATAGGAGCCCATATCCTAGGAATTTGGAACTCTAGAAAATACCTTAGTTCTTCAATTGGAGGCTTGCCTGCAGATAATCAGACCAAATATTTGAGTTAGGACAAATAGTTTACAATTAGCAACATAACAAATGAGAAAGAAAATATTGCATCTCATCAACCACAAAAAATTAGTTGTATTACATTCAAGATAAACACTAATAGCACGGGTCAGATGCTCCTTTCCAGCTACCCCATCAAGCAGAGCAGTAATAGGATAGAAAGTCATTTCAATAACATCAGGAGAGGACCGGACAGTTTTTGCCCATTGGGTGTGGTTTTGCTCCAGATCATCTCCTCCCCTCCTCCGAAATATTACTGTAACATCCTGCAACAATAAGAATTCCAGAAAATAGAGATCAAGGCTTCATGGAGATTAAGTGAAACAAAGTCTAGCAAGTCACACATATGGAATTGACAGAAAAAAGTAAATGATAAATAAAAAATTAACACTAAAAGGCAACAATTTTCTGGTAGAAAGCAAATAAGTTTGCTCCATCAATCATGCAAATAAAATTGCTTGGCCAATAGAGGCAAGCTGAAACATGCATGTTCAATCATTATAAAAGTGATGCACCAACAACCTATTGCTAAAGCAATCCAAGCTAGAATATCTTTTGGCAATAACAAAGCAATGAATTCTTACATATTAGCCATTCCTGCATGCTTAGTCATGATCAATGATGTCATAAGTGTTCAATATCATTGCATTTGGACATTCTTTAAGAGGAATAGTATGAAATATAACAACCACAATGACCAAACAAACAAACAAAGCATTTTCCCACCACATGGCATCCGCTACATGGATCTGATTCAACAATGGAAAAAAAAAGAAAAACAGAAAATACAAAATCCACCCAAAACAAAAACAGTCATGAAGCTATCACATCAACAAACCATGACCAACATATAACCATGCCAAACCAACAGGTACAAACTCACATGCTTAAGTAATGAGTTTTATATTAAATGAGCAGGAAAATGCAGTGGGGTGACTGGTACAGTGATTTCAGTCATAGATCTCTATATAAATTACTATTTTCGCCTATTGCTTGATGTCCTACATGCTAAATCGCTTACATGTACAATAAACAAAAGCTATCTTTCTTTTGAAAATTAGTTTTTCAATAATTTTGAAGTCTGGGCACAATATATTACAAAACAGCTTCCCAAAATATTAAATATTCATATGCAGATTGATTTCCACTAATAAACTGTCAAGAGATCTGAATACCTCTTTCCCATTAAGAAAAGGTGCACTGGTAGGCTGAGGGTAAATTCCTTGACTGTTGAATAAGCCAGGATCAAGACCCTGTAAAGCACAAAATTATCTTAAGTAAGCAATGGGCAAGAAAGTAAGACAGATGAAAGATGACAAAAATATGAAAGAAATAGTGGAACTAGCCTTATCCTTTAACTTGATTTGACCTGAACTTGTATGACTTTCTTTGTCAGAGAATCTCTGATTTCCAATATCCTGGACATAGTTTTTAATCTCCATGGTGGACAAAGGTGAAGAGTGATGTTGTTTGATGTATATCACATCTTTACCACCAATAGTTACAGAAGTAATGACATGTGTCCCAAAATTTTCAATGAAACTGTCAAATAAAGCAATATTAGGAATTGAACCTATATTACAAAAATATTTACACTTAACAACAAATAGTTCATACCTTGCCAAGGATGATGGGTCCCAAGAAGTTGGGACAGCTCGTTTAACATTTTCTTGCAATACCAATGGGGACTTTGTAAGCTGAAACTTGGCAAGTGGAATGTAAAACCCATCCATAGAGAGTGTCTTCGTGGTTGCAGCATCAATATTTGTAGAACCAGTAAAGCTAAATGCAGAGATGAAACTACCAAGCGGAAAACCACCGGACACATTTGCTTTTTTATTAAAATATTCCAGCATCTGCAGTTGGTAGTTAAGAAAAGCAAATTAGAAAATGTTAAAGCAATACAAATCATGTTTGGAACAAATCAAAGAAAAATAAATCATTGCAAATAGTCTACATAAAGCTCTTAAGATCAGAAATGTTAGTGATGTTAATTTTGCATTTCATTATTGATCACAGTGCACTTTGCGATTAAATTAGCACACACACACTCTCTCTCTCTTTGTCCCAAAAGATAATTAGGCCATCAAAATCAAATTCAAGATCTTACACATGGACTTAATCGTCCACATCAACACTTGATCTGAAGTTAATCCCTTAAACTCAATTTGAAAGTCACAAAATAATTGGGAATCAAACATGACCTTAGTATACTTTGGTAGGAGATAATACACAAGTCCAAACAGAATCAATTACCAGAGATTCTTAAACTAACAATTAGCATCATGAACAATTGTACTTGCCAAATAATATCTTAACAAAGCACGTGCAAACAAAATATTCAATGATCATGTACTAGAGGAAAGAATGGGAGAAATAACTTCAAACCAAGTAAGAAAAGTTTGATGAAACGAGAGGAGCTGTCATTGAATAGGCTGTACTGATAGAACGGTTTACTCATAAATATAACCAAGATAAAACATTAAAATAAGAATTAATGTAAGCGAGGTATAAATTTAATCAAGCCATTATAATAGAGACTTGATGCAGGAAAAGAAAGTTCAAAGAATTTTCTTCATCTTCAGGCAGAGTTAATTACTTGCACATGGTTGGAGTTTGTTCTACATATTTCTTCTCAATATCAAGATCAATTTAATTGGTCCTTTTCTCTCTTTTTTTGATCAGTCCAACTGCCACTTCTGTTGATCGCCAAAACAATAAAAACTCATGATATCTTGACTATCATTAGTTTCCAAACCTTTAACCCTAAAGTCAAGGTTTTACTATGCCTATCTACCAAGCGCCAGAAGAAACACAAGAACATACAAGTGTAAATTTGAGCTAAAGCCAAAAATCAACAAGCTAGCATAATTCATGAATAAAACAGCCCAACAAACAAACAGAAAACAAAACCACAACGTTACCTCATGAAAATTGCAAACCCCAGAATTGTGACGGCCAAGAGGCTCTTGGTAGTTCTTGATATCTCTAGAAATATTGGACAGAACAATATGATCGTCCAAGTAGATGTCCCTACCATGTTCCTCATCAACTTCAACTATCCTAG
Source organism: Theobroma grandiflorum (assembly GCA_036013995.1). Classification (NCBI taxonomy): domain Eukaryota; kingdom Viridiplantae; phylum Streptophyta; class Magnoliopsida; order Malvales; family Malvaceae; genus Theobroma; species Theobroma grandiflorum. Next base: position 10,844,945 of record CP142132.1, on the reverse strand, counting down.
AACCTGCCACGCCTTTACAGTACAATAACCTCGTATCAAAGTTAACATCAAATCCCCTCCCTAAAGCCTGCACAGCGTTCCTTGCAGTGTGCAAGGCAGCTGCATTTCCATTTCCATTTTCACCCATTTTTTCATCACCAGAATTCCTTTCAATTCCCTTTCAACCTCCAAGCTTTTCCTTGATCAGAATCATACCCAGTTCACCAAATAAGGTCATCTCAAAGACCCAATTTCTCTATCTACTGAATTTCAAAGAAATCGAATGAATGGTTAAAATATTTTGAGGTAGGGAACGAGGGCGATGGGCTGATGGTCAAACCACATGGTTGTTTCTTCCCTCTTTGAGAATGTGAGGTTGACTGAGAGACGGAAGAAAAGATTCGTCAGAGACACGGCGAGGAGAGAATCGAGAATTCTACTTTGTATTTGCAGAGGATCTGAAAGACTATATCCAATCTGATGATTTCTCTAGAAATTCTCTTTTTCTTATTGTGTTGGTTTAAAAAATAAAATGAAATCTGCCCTTGTATTCTACTGTGTACTTTCTACATCTTACGAGTTACGACTATGTTGTCCCAAAAAGCCATTGACTCTCTCAAAGTTTATTTTTTTGGCAAATAGACCATATAAACTTTGACGTGTACTTTTCCATGGAAATCCTAGCCGTTCATTTCTTCCGGACTTTAGTCTCACTCACGCGAGAGAAAAGAAAACGGAGAGCCAAAGGAAAATATTTACTTGAACAACTTTCATATTGGGGAGACAGGAAGGAAACTCTGTAGAGAAATTTTCCTTCTTTTTCTCATTTGTTTAGAACCTGTTTGATAGAATAGAGACGGTGTCATGGGATTTAGTGAAAGATCAAGGATTCAATGGGGGGTGAAAAGTCCTCCATTTCATGCTACCAGACAAGACTTTAGAAAGAAATCAACTCAAATTCAACTCAATAATGAATAAATTAAATTAACTTTCAAGTCGAATCCAAATAATGTATGAGTACCTCATGTCATTAATCCCTTTAATGTAGAGTTTCTTCCAAGTAGTTGACTAATGCATTTGGGTTCTGGTTTTCTAATAAAAGCTGAACTTTCTACAATGGTTGCACATCTCTGCTCAGATCAGCATACTGTAGGGTCCAGAGGGGTGAATTGCCAATGCATGACACTACTTGATAACAGATCCTCTCTTTCACTACCTTACTCACATGCGACTAATATTTCTTTATTTTTTATATTAAAATTTATTAAATAAACAAAGAAAATGGAGACCAAACAATAAAATAACCTCAAAGTTGAATTAATTTTGTCCTTGAATTGAAAAATCGGGAGTTATATTTTATTAGGTCAAAATTCATTTCTGCAGAAATTGGATTTTTTTTTTTTGAAAAAAAAATTTGTAGTATTAAGTATTAACTAAAGTGGGACAGTTTAGGAAGGGACCCAAATTGACCGAGTTTTAGTTCCAAGCGAACACACACTAACATACAAAACAAGGTTTGGTTTAATCCCTTCAATTTCAACTTGATAGACCCAAGACCACAGCTTTGATTTAGTCGATGGATACACAAAACAATTACGGTCTTCGTCTACTCCGCTGGTCGCGCTTGACGTTTTATTTTGTTAAAACGTTACATCATGCGACGAGTTTTAAATCTTAATTAATTAATCGTCTGCTTTGCGGCATACAGACTTTACCCCACTGCTTAATAAAGTTTGAGAGGAGACCTTCTTCCATTCTTGGTAGTTTTCGCTTTGTTGTTTTCCACTTTATTTGAAGGATTACTCCTCTGCATGAGCATACACTTCCATTTTCTGAGGTCTAGGACCTAGGCACCCTTGACACCAGCTTCAAAGATCCAGTCAGGCTCCACCTTTCGTGGACAAATAACATCAGTTCCGAAAGAGTTTCCTCAGACTGGTGTGTTTCTCATCTCCAGCCACCCTCATGCAAAATTTCATTTCCTGCTTCAGGTACCATCCTCTACAATGTATTCAGCTCACTCCAATGTGATGCTAATGGTGACAGAAACAAATGCAACTGATAATCGCCCCAGTAAATTTGCATCTCTGTAACAGTAATTGCTCCTATTAGGAGCTTTTCACAGCAACTATGCAAAACATCTTTCAAGTACCACATATTCAGGCCCAATCACAAGGCATTATATATGAACAAGCAAACATGGACAAAAGAATAGTCTACCACGATTCCTAGATCCCTACTCTTGCTCCACACGTGTCAGGAGAACCAACAGCATGATGTGAGACCTATTATTTCCCAACCATTCCGGCATCAATCATAAATAATGCCTCAAGCACAAATCCAAGCAACCATCAAATCTAAATATATCACATGAAAGAACGCCATCACGTTCAGAAACAGAAACAAGAATGAAATACCCACTAGTTTATATTTTTCACTCACACGCACAAAATGGCCTTGGGCAATCACTTTAACTACAGCTGCTAAAAACCAAATTGTTAATTTGCACCGTAATAGCCTTTTTCTGATTAAGGTAACATTGATATGAACAGAAAAATGTCAAAACCGTGTCTCTTCTTTACAACAAAGTCAACTAGACAACGTAAATGGTGCCCTATTTGTCTTTTATTTTGCCAAGGAATTACCCAACCAACATCCTTCCACATCCCACATTTCCGTCACTTGATAATAGTCATCATAAAGGGTAACTAAGAAGAGGTTCAGTTAAAACATGTATCTACTATCGCTCGCCAACTATATTAAGTTGGAACAAAAAGAAACTTTTTCCAAAATTTTACCCTCATTGTGAGTTCCTTGTCCTCTTGGCAGTGAACAGTTGACGAAGGAAAGCAAACTTCCCCTTTGTTCGAGCAGATAACTCAGTCATGGTTCCATTACTTGTTTCTGCTGTCTCGCTGGTGTCAGATTCAGGTATGGATGGTGAGGGTGGTGTGAGTCTGAAGAGAACTGCATTCAGCATACGGATTATCTGGCTGAAGCTGGGCCTCATGTTAGGGTCCTCAACCCAACACGATTGTATGATAAATGCCAGATCAGGGGCTATATCCTCTGGAAGGCTAGGTCGCTCTTGCTGCACATTCACATAACATCAACCTAGTTAGTTATCTGTTCATTTAAACATTTATCATGCATAGCAAATCAGTGCATTAAAGACTTGCACCTTAACTTTCAAAAAAAAAGACTTGCACCTTAAAAGCAGCAGCATAAGCTGCCTGCAAATTGGACATGCCTTCAAATGGCATGCGATTGGTCAACAATTCCCATAAGACAATTCCAAAGCTGTAGACATCAACCTTGTTATTGTAATGCTTTTTCTCTCCCTGACGCAATGTCACTGTGCTATACAACTACAATGACAGATTGACAGTAAAAGAGTGATAATATGCAAGTAGAATGGTGTACAAAAGTGAATCTACTCATAGAATTAATTTTTGTTACATGAATGGATCATAACCGTGACACTGTGATGACAAAAAGTTCAGCAAGGAGAAGGATGAGTAGAGTATGATGAGAGGGAATTTCACCAACTGCAGAATATAAATGTCCTACTTTATTGTAATTTATTAGTTGCGATCCAAAACTAAAACAGGCTAGAAAGTGGTTCAAGAGCAATTTATGTCTATTAATCCAGTCAGCTACTAAATAAGACTCCAATAAATGATCGAGGAATACATTAATTTACAAGGTAAAAATATGCCAAACTCATTTGACCAAAAATCAATAAATCACTGCAGACTAAAAAATGAATTACCAAAAGACGGATTCCCATGCAACCTCTAAAGAAAACTGCAGAGATCACAAATAGTTTAAATAGAGTAAGGTTATTCAGTACGCAGCTAAGGTTTCACTATTAAATATTCAACCAAAAAAAAACCCAAATATATATAAACATCTCTGCATACAAATGTCTATCAATATAGAGGAAGTACATCAGAGAAAATGATAAATTTTCCCCTCCTAAATAAGACTTGATGATTTTCATAAACTTACATCATTCAGTAATCTGGTAATCTAGATATTTGAAACTATACCTGTGTCACAGACAATAGACTTATTGCCTCTAAAGAACATTGATGACTTACAGAAGGGAGAGGATATCACCAGTTGTCAAGAAATTGGAAATTAACTTAAATATTGTAACTAACAAGAAGAGAGAAAAAAAAAATCTTCAATCTTCATTGCAAACAGGATTGTTGGTCCATTCCGCTAAAACAAATTGGCACAAACCTCAGGGGCCATCCAGCGATAAGTCCCAGTCTCTGCAGTCATCATCTCTGTCACAGATTCTTCCCTTGCAAGACCAAAATCTGCAAGTTTAACAGACCTCTGGTTTGCTGTAAGCAACAAGTTATCTGCATTGATAAATTTCCATAAAAATTTGCAATTAGTCAAAGGAATCATGAAATAGATACTAAACTAGACAATAGAATTACATCAAATAGGGAACTACAACCCACAATTTCAATGGCACAGATTCAATCAGATACAGGCATCAGCCACTGCAACTCCAGACGCAAAGTGAATGCATTTAAAAGCATAGGACAGTTGTGTAATGCATATTCAGGTGTTTCAGTCTTCAAAGTTTTCATCCCAATTCCAATATAAAATTGGGGATAGTATAGATTGAATGCAACATAGAAAAACAGTCGCAAATAAAAAGACCTATGCAGCAGCAAAATTCAAAAAAAAAAAATCTAAACCCACTAATGCACAGCACAGAGAGAAAGAATTTGGAATTAAAGGAAAAGGGACAAACTGCATCCTAGTTAGTATATAAATTTCAGTTTCTGCACACTTACAAAATAATTTGAGAGCTGTGAAGACTTCATGCAAATATGCACGAGAAAGAGAGAAACCAGATTAGCGCACAAAACCATCCCTAAGTGAAAAGATGATTATAAACCAGAATGAAATATCCACATTCCAGATTCTGCTATGAAAGGAATGATTGATGGCCTTTGAATTATTCCAAGCAAGCCTATCCAATTATCAAAAAATATTTCTATAAAATAGCATTCTCTTATAACTGATGAAGGATGCTCAAGAAGTACCAGGCTTTAGATCTCTATGTATAATCCCATTGGCATGCAGACATTCCATGGCTCGAGCAATGTCAAGCGCAAAATTCAAAGCCACATGAAAGTCTAAAACTTTCGGACGGATGCCAATTAAATATTTGCGGAGGGACATTCCTGGTAATAGCTCAGTTACTATCACCATGAGCCGGTCCTTACAAGCTCCAAAGAACTGCCAAGGCAACAAATTCCCTATTGCGGGTGAGAAACAGATAAACCATAGATTCCCTTGATGAAACAGTCAGATATTAAAAGCATCAAAGAAAATACTGCCGCATATTGCATTTCACGTTTTGAACAGTCACCTTGACAAGATTCTCGTGTTTTACGCGAGACATCATGTTAACCTCACGAGCAAAACGACTCTCAAGCGCAGTTCTTTCCTCCACAGTACTCCCATGGTGAAGAACTTTAATAGCAACGATCCGATCACCATACCTGGAAAAATATTAGACTCACCCCTATGTAACTAGGACAGCAGCCTTAGTGAACAAACACAATTTTACAATTTATCCCCATCACATGGTTTCACTTAAAAACTATACAAATTAAAATACTATCTCCATCATTCTTTTTTCTATAACAGAATAAAAAATCGTCTGTACCAGAAATCTTCAAGAAATAGTGATAATTACAAAGGAAAAACAATGTTCTTCATATATTGACTTCTCCTGTTACATCCACACAAGCATCAAAAATTTATTTTCTAATAAGAAAAATTTTAAATTTGTTAGTTTGGGTTATAATTAACTACAAAAGCTCGGATTACAATAAAAAGATTAAGAAAAAAGATCCCCACCACTAAACTACTATGGCTCCTTTTTTTTTGGCGTCTGACAAAATAATTATAAGTAAATTAGAACTATTGTTATTACAGAGGTGTTCGAGACTGACCTTCCTTCGTAAACTTTGCCATGAGCTCCTTCGCCGATTTTGGAGCCGATAAATAACAATTTCGGGTCAATGAGCAAATTTTGATCGATGGTCAACTCTTGAGCAGCCGTTACCGACCCATTTGAAACGACGACGCTTCTTGTTTCTTCCTCACTGCAACTCATAGTTGCAACGTTTGCTACCTTTATTTTCCTTTTTTGGTTTCTAAATTATTCCCGAATTCCTCATTTCATCAATCAAATTAAAATTTTGCATTATCTTAAAAACCAAAGGCTTCTTTCAATTTCCACATCACCTTCAAACCACCGAACCCAAATAATCCTTCCGATTCCTCTTTCTCCTCCCAAAGCAACCATCCAAATTAGCTCTTTGAATTCCCGCACCGATTTTATAATCTTTTTCTTCTTTTCTTTTCTTTGTTTGAAACCTTGTTGAAATTTCGCTTGAGCTCCAAGTCTATTTGAAGATAATAACAAGAAAACAATAAAGAAACGAAACCCTACCAAAGGAGAAGAAGACGAGACAAAAGCAACTTACAGTCCACGCAAAAAAAAAAAAAGACCGGTAATCACATGGAGCTCAAGCTTTCAGTTAAAACAGAGAAGTTTCAATTCATCAAAGGAAGAATAATTTTACAAAAATAAATCTAAAAAAAGAAGAGAGAAAGTGAAGAGAGTCAGTTTGAGGTTTGTTTGTCTATCTAGCTAAGTTAGAAGCTCCTCCGATGAAGAAGATAATATTCCGAGAAATTTTTTTGTGTCTGTTCCGACGAGGGTTTTGATAAACTACCTTTTTTCCTCAAAAAGAGAAAAATATATAATACAATAGTAAAAGAAATGAGGGAGAAATGTGAGGAGTAGTGTTTGGAGAAGAGTGAAGGGCCAATGAGAGAAGAGCACGTGGATAGCACAGGACTTTTTGTTAGAGGTCACGGCATCAGCGATTTGGACATGGTTGGTCCAGGATGCCTCTGATGGGGCTCTCGTACGGAGACAACCTCTATCTATATGTCTCACGACTCGACTCGGCTCGGCTCGGTTCGACGGCAGAAATCGGCTTGGTTCTAATCTAAAGCGTTTCCCTCTCCATTTTCTCATTTTGGCTCGTGCGTAAATTTTTCATTTAAAAATTTGTAGTGGTAAACCAACTTCTTGGGAATAAAACGGCCCTGCGACAAGAAAAGTCACACATAGTTAGTAGTATTTTCTTTTTCTTACATAAATAAAAAGTCACACAAATGTTGCCTGCTTCAATTTTTTTACCTATTTCTTTAACGCGAAAGCGACGCACTTTAATTGGTATATATATATATATTAATCTACGTGAATGAAATATATAAATAATTTTGTTATTTAAATAATTACTAAAATAAGAATAACAAATAAAATATATATAATTATGTTAAAAAAAGAAAAATAGATTCAAAGTAGGCACAGAAGTGGATTTAAAAACATGAATTGCAACCCTACTTTCAAGAAAATTGACATAACTAATATAACTTTATTATTATATATTTTTTATTTTATATTTTTTGGTCAATTTTTCAATTGTGTCGTAACATCAAATTCAATAACCATTCTATATATAGGATAGACTTAAATTAAAAATATATATTATAGTGTTATTTTTTCAATTTCTTTTAATGTCTCAAAATAATCCTTTTTTTCTGTTTAAATATCTATACTCTTCTTTTATTATATTCCAAAATTATTTGTATCAAATTTTTTAATTTTTTGAGTATACCAACTTTAAAAAACATTTTAAAATTTTAATATAAAAATTTGCTAAAATAAAAAATTTTCCTTCTTAATCTTTCTTAATCTTCATGAAAATAAAATAAGAATGAAAATTTCAACACAAATATAGCATGTATAAATGCAAAAAAATTATCCACCATAATAGTCACAAAATCACAGTTGTTATTTTCATTTAATAAATCATAGTATAGTAAAAAAAAAAGTTACTTGTATATCTTTTGTTATATAGAAACATCATTACCTTATTATGATGTATACAAACTTACCATAAATTATAAACATAAAATATTATATTATATGTCTTTTATGTCTAAACAAAGATCATTTCCTTGTTTTTCTCTCGTATTTTTAGACGTTTATATAATTTGTGAATATTATCTGTAAATCTCAAATTTCTATGTTTGTGAATAAAAAATCAGAGGAAATGAAAATATGAAATCAAAGAGTTTCTATTAAATATATACTTATCCTTTGCTTATTTTGATACTCTCTTTTTTCTTTTGCTGTTGAAATATGACAGATTGGTTTTTTAAAGGAAAATAAAATGATGGGATAACCATTGAAAGTTACCATCCAATTGTTACATTTTTTTTTAATTAATGACAACGGATTTCAAATCTTATTTTTGTGTCTGTAACTTTGAGAATAATGGAATGAAATTAAATATTAAATATACATATATATATTTGTAAAAAGTAATAGAAAATTATTTAAAAAACAAAATTCATATATATATATAATTTTTAGTACTTATGAATATTAACGCAAACTACATCTTTATTGCTTATAATTTTTATTGCACTTATCATAAGTGTATGTATTTAAATAACATTATCTTCCTCCAAATAAAAAAAAAAGTTTTATTAGTAAATTTTATATGTTGTATACAATAACGCCATTTAAAACAAATTTACGAAAGTTTCTACAACTACATATGATATTAAATAATTTTACTGTAAGATCCAAAATCTTAGTTTAGAGGAAATATCTACTTTTTTTGTAATTTTTAAAACTTGTAGACTTTTTCATTGAAATCGTTGACAAATTTATTCCGCTGAAAAATATGAAACCACTTTGGAGGCTTGAAGTGGGATGGAAGGCTTCTACCACGCAGCCATGGGACACGCACGTGGGGGAGAGATTCGCCTACAGTGGTGGGTGCGGGGTCTGTCTGACATCTCCATCACAAATTATGGGAAAGAGTAGACCCCACACTTCTCTATCAGCAATCCGCCATCTGATTAGAGAGAAGATGGCCATGGCTCTGACACTCTCATCTCATCTTTCGTGTGAACCACCTGCTTACATGTCACACTGCGGGCTCCACCTTAACTTGTTTTCAAGTTGTTAAACACGTGCAAAAAATAACAAATTTCCTATTTTCCTTAATTTCTACAATTCACGCGAGAAAAACGTGAGCATGATTTTCAAAGGAGGCGAAAAAAATTAGAAAACAAAAAGATAATTACAATCTATATTAACAATAAAGCTCTTAATACGTTAGTATAGCGAATGAATTGCTAATAAAATTATTTATATGTTAGAACGAAATGAAAATATCAAATATAAGATTAAAGATGTCCAAAAATATATAACAATTAAAAATATTTATGTCCTTTATTTTTACCGTTTGCTTTTTCCAACTTTATGCACATTTTTTTTGCTCATTTTTTCTTTTAATTTATCTTCTCTCTTTTTTTATTTTTTAACCTTTGAAAATTCTTTTTTCTTTCTCCACTTCTCTAAAAGTTTTCCTTTTGTGATATGGTCCCTTATTTTCTTCCCTTTACTTTTTTGTTTTTTCTTCTTTCAAGCAATGTCGACAATACACACGGTCAAGGGAGATCTTTACCATTGAAATAATGCCAACAAGGCCAGATTTAGTTCTTTTATGCCGACAAGGGCAGTTCTAGCTTGATTTGTGGTCGGATTTATGATTATCTCGGCCAAGTTATAAGATTCAACTACGATCAAACCGGATATAGATATGTCAATGAGTAATTCAACTCTAGCAGGACATTTTATATATTTATCAAACTCTAAAACCCATGATCAAATTTATGCCGGTAAAACTAAATTTAACTCAATAATGGATCATAATCAAGTCAAATATAAATATGTCAAAGTCAAATTCAACCTTAATATGAAAGTTAAATGTTTATTTAAAATTTAATATTTATAGTTCTTTTATTTTTAAATTTAACTTATTGTTTTATTCAAGTTAAAATGTAATTTTTTGAATTTATTAATTTTAAAAAAGTTAATTACAAAAGTTAGCAAATACGATTAATAAGGTTCATAATTTTTATGTGAAGATAGTTCCTAACAAATACAATTTGCATTTTTTGTAATTTTAATAATGATAATTGATTAATTTTTGTAATCAATTTTCTTAAATATAAAAAATTAAAAAAATTACATCTTAAGTTGAATAAAATAATAAATTGAACCATAAAATGATAATTTAACAAATACTAGATTCTAAAATGAACATTCTGACTAAACACGAAATACCCAATCACACTAATATGGTGTAATTAGCGATTACAAACACCAAGTATTTTCATTTTTTTTCTTTGCCAATAACACAATTGAACTACTTTCTCCCAGATGTTTTTGTAGTGTTGGAGGGAGAGAGAGGCTGCGGGCGATGGCTCCCATCCTGCTTTGAAATTTGAAAGTTGATTCATTGGAGGGGAGGCTTCTGACTTCTGACCTTAAAACAGAGAAAAAGAAGAACAAACAAAAGAAAGAATAAAGGTTTTGAGTGGAGTGTGAATGGTTATCACCTTGGTCGGCGTGCCCAGTTTCCTTAGCTCGGCTTCCGAGCTTCTTCAAGCGGCTCAATTGCTTTCGCAATTAATATATACAAGAAAATCATAATGTCTCCTGTCTCCTCCCCAGAGTCTAAATAGGTATGCGTAAAAGCAGAAAGTCTGAAAAAAATATTAAATTTGCATCTATAAAAGGGGAAAGTCTAAAAAAAAATTTAAATATATACGTATAAAAAGGAAGCTAATAAGTGTCTATTAATACTTCACACGCCAACCAAAATTTGTATTTGTAAAAAGAATTTATAATAATTATTATGTTTTTCTTTAATTTGATGAAATAGTGTATTAATTAAATAAATATATTTAAAATTAATATTTAAGTGCCTCTGTAGGTGAATCAGATCGTCAATATTTGTGTAATGGTTATGAGATATAAAGTTTTATTTTTAAGTTTAAACGTCGTTCAATAAATTGAGTTCAAATCTTTTTGTAATAAAAAATATTATTTTTTAAAAATGTGTGCATGATTTTGTAACATATACTAATATTTTTAAAAAACTATTGCTAACATCGTTTTCTCTTTATTGATATTATAAATAAATAATAGAAATTGCTATCTTGCATATCTATTCCCAAAGATGTTTTATTTGATATTATCTTTTAATTTTAAAATTTTAATATGTTTATTAAATATTAGTATTAAAGAATCTTGACTCTCTGTATATATATATATATATATATATAAAAGAGAACTTAATATTTGAAAAAAGATACATAATTCTGCATCTGGTAGCTTCCTAATTAGGATAAGGTATTCTATCATATTCTCAACATCCAAATTTCTTACGTTATTATATATTGTTTCATATTTGATTCGTATCTACTTTTATAATCCAACCTTATAGCTTATATGGTTGAAACATAACGAATTAGAGAAGACAGTATTTGAATGTTGTACCTTATAGAATTTTTTTTGTAAGAAAATATAAAGTGTATATTAGCTTTTAATTTACATGTGAGATCATCATTTTATTTATTTTTTTTATTTTTATTTTATACATATTACAGATATATATATATATTAAATAAAGAGCAAAGACAAACTCATCAAATCTTTGCAGTTGAAAATTAGTTTTCGCTGCATCTGTTACGTGGCAAACGACGAAGGGCTGAAAGATTTCAATGATGGGTCCCTTGACCCCTCCAACAAAAAAGATAAGGGCCCATGGTCAAGGAGCAAAGGTTCTGATAATATCGTGACACGTGCTGAGACAGTAAGGCAGCTGGAATAGTAGAAGGATAATGTAGTTAATGTATCAGGTTGATCGCTTCCTTCCCAAAGTTCCAAAGTCCGAACTAACCTGTTAAACATGGTTAAACACATGGAAAAGGAACCGGTTAGAAGCCGCTGCAGGGGGGGGGGGGGCGGGGGTTGGTTTGGGAGCTGGGCCGGGGCGGTGGATGACATGTCGGCAAGGACCTTTGAATTCGATGTCACCATCTCAGCTGACAAAAACGTGAGCAGAGAGTGTGGAGGTAGGCTGCGATCAGTCAAAGCACAACAAGTATTTTCTCTCATTGTCTTAAAACGGGGCATTGTGGGTCCCAAAAATCATTGGTCCTTGGAGGATCTTGTTGGGTATTTCATCTCATCCTCCTTCATGCTCGTACTCTTTTGTTATTATTGGTCAAGTTTTGCTTTTGTACATTGTATAATTTTCATTTTCAACCATTTTTTTCTAATTTAAAGGAGGAATGGAGGATGAAAAAGAAAAATGTTAATCCAATAAAACTCTAAAATTTAAAGATAGTAGGAAATTTGATCATTAAATTACAATTTTTTTAATTTTTCTTTCAAGCAAAGTGAAATTTAATAAATAAATTCAAGGTTCTTTTATAAGTTCAATTAAGTGAAAAACAAAAAAAAAAGGTGGGTTATGTACCCCTCGTCTCCTTTTTTTTTTTTTTTGTTTTTTTGTTTTGTGAACTTTTACTTTGCTTTGAAATTTTTAAAAATCTTTTTATATGTAATAAAATTAATTACATAATTGATATCATAATTATATTCAAAATGTTAAATTTGATAAGTATAATTTAGACATACACAATTAAGTATTTCAACTTTATTTTTATTCAGCATATTAAACATTTTTTTAATTTTGTTTAGAAGGAAGTTTGATGTATCAACTTACCAAATTACGTCAGATATCATATATCACTTTATTGTCATGAAATTAACAAGATATGTAATATTCAAGTGCTTAATTATTTATTTTAAAATTAATTTTTTTAATAATGTTAAAAATTACGACAAATGGATAATATGAATTAATGAAAATTTGAGTATCACATAGAACATTTTTGAGTACTTATATTACATTAGATCTTTTTTTTCACCTTATAAGGCCAAATGTGACATTATTCTAAATGTCAAAAAAAGAACCAAAATTGATTTAATTATCAATTATTTTAAAATATATAAAAAATTCCCTTAATTCCTATGATTAAGATTTGGAAATCACTAGAACCCTACTCAAACTTGAGGTGATTGAAACCCGAAGGCAACAACCTTACTTGACGGGTTACCATCTTATAAGCATAATTTGGAAAAAAAAATTAATATGTTTAATAATTAATTAATTTACTAATTCTTATAAATATATTTAACGAGATAAATGTCATCTTTCTAATTTATTTGTAAAGTTTAAAAAATTTATCATTCTAACATTTTTTTTTAAATATAAAAACTTAAACTATTTTATTATTATTTTTAATATGTAAGTAGCTTTTCTCAAGGATGAACACGTAGGGACTTTTTTGAAGTCACACTACATGGTAGTCGAGGAGAAGAGAAGAGAAGAGAAGAGAAGAGAAGCGAAAGCCAGTTGCAGGCGGTTGGTTTCGAATTCCGTCATCTAATCTCTCTACTCTTCTCTTTCTTGAATGTGACTTTTGCAGAAACTTCAATGTTTGCAGCTGTGAAACCAAATCGAAGGTTGCTTGTTTTCTCTGTTTCTATCAGAAAATCCAGTACTCTCTCTTCACTTTTGGAGCAGCAAGCAGATCCAATACGTCTCTAATAAAAAAAGATTAAATAACTACATTTTTCTTGAATATCCATTTTCCTTACCTTTTTTTTTTTTTCAATTCCCAATCAGTTGCAGGCTTGCATTCTGGGTTTTCTTCTCAGATGTCTGTCAAACTGCGAGGTAAGAAATTTTTTTTTTTCAAAAATTTAACTGACTAAGTGGAGACTTAATAGTATTATTTTTATTTTTATTGTGTTTACAATTTAGAGAAGATATTCCAGATCCAGAATATTGGGGTTTTGATTAATTTTTATGTTTAGTGAACTTTTGGGTCAATAAAGCAATCAAATAGTGGAGTTAGAATTGCTTGAGTTTGTTTCAGTATTTAGAATATTTAGCTGTTTTTTACTTTTATATTTGATTTTTTCCCCTTTGCCTGGATGAATTTAGTTCAGTACTTACCCAAACAGACAAGGAAACTATTGAATTTGGTTCAGTTTGTAATGGAAAAAGAGATCGTGATATAACTTGATCAAAGGAAACTTTCAAGTTTCCCATTAAAGGAATCTGTACTCAGTTATTGTCATTGGTTGCTAATGAAGAAGGTCTGCTGTGTTGTCTTGTTTCATCTGATGAAGATGGACAAGTTGTGATTTCTTTAGCTTTGGTGTTGCTTGATTTATGGTTGATGCGTTATACCTTCTCAACATTAAAACTAAGGAACTTCTATTTATGTGCTTGGGTACAGATACTTCATACTAGTCTAGCAAGATGCAATTTTGGGAATGTGGCTTGTGGCGTATGTGGATTCATAGATCTTTTAAGAGTTGGGACTAACAGGATTAAGTTTACGAATGAATCCATTGCTAAAAAAGATATATAAATGCTGGTATCAAACAAGAGGATTGTATTGATCACAATTTTTTATATCATTAACTGAAAGTTGAAATAGCCAAAAAGTTCATTTAACATTTATATAGCGGTACAAGTGACTAATTGGTAACTACAAGCACCAAAATTCTGATTGAAGTAAGCTTTTTAGGTTGAGATTGACCGAATAGCTATTAGAGATTGAGTGGGCATGCTGTTTACAATAATTCAGTTACATAAGCAATGTTTAGAATGTAGCACTCAACTTTTTTATCTCTTTTGTGTTCAGATTCTTTCCAAAGGTGCTTGTACTTTGTTTAGAATTTTGACAATCAAGTGCCTCACATAGATAAACTTTCAGGTTTTGTGCTCTCTCTCTCTCTCTCTCTCTCTCTCTCATATAAATGGTAGAATCCCCTGGAACAAAGACGTAATGTTACACATATAATGAAACTAAGCAGTACTGGTGCATCTCTTTCTTAAGATATAAGAAAGCAGAACCATGATCCATGAATTACCTTTTATCTAAATTGGAACACATGGTTTTAAGTAAAAACTCAAGCAGTCCACAAAAGTCTGGTTAGTAAATAAAATAGAAGTATGATTTTAGCTGTCATTTTCATTGTTTATTGAGAATGTTTACATTCAACTTGTCTGTATTGACTTAAGTATTTTTCATCTAGTAATCTTGGATGCAATTGTTCTCCTCCTTATGAAATGGCCACCGATCAATGTTGTTAATTCTGCTCACAGGAAGTTGACATTCATAGTTAAATTTTTATTTTCCCATTTTTATCACCTGATTCCTTCCATCTTAAATAACTTATCTACCACTTCAACCACCCAATCCATACCTCTAGGTTAACACTTAATAGCAATTAACTATTTTACATTATGACATTTTAATCTTTAGTCATATGGGTACCGGATTTTCAAGCTTTTATTTACTGCAGTATTTGTTGGAGAGGCAGATGTTGGTTATCCAATCCTGGAGGGTTCTTGATAAGCTTCTGCTTGGTAATTCATTGAAAATATGAAGAACTTCTTGATAGTTGTATGGGTGCATAAGAGGCAGTGTAGTTTAGTTGCAGCCTCTTATAGGCCTATAAAAATCAGGTGAGCTTTGAAAATCAGTAAACATTCTTCGGGTCAATGAAAGTAAAAATTCATACTCCAGCAAGAAGCCTCAAAGAATTACCACATTTAAATTGGCATGGTTCTTGCTGTTTGTCTTCTTTTCTGGTTTTTGTGCTTTGTTGTTGAGTTGGAGAAATTGTATGGAATTGTTCTGAACTTTAGCACTTCCAAACATGCATTAAAACGCATTTGGTTAAGATTTGAGAGTGAAGAAACTGAGTTTTCATGCTAAACTCCTTGTATGGTTGCACCCATCTCAATAATGTAACTAACCTCAACCACTTATATGTAGTTGGTGTATGCATTTTTGCAGAAAGCTAAGAGTAGTCTTTCTAATTTGGTATTGTAGGAATCTACACCAATTAGCTTTTATAAAGCTAGATTGAGATCCTGAGCTACAAAAGCTATTCTTTGCACTTACAATACTTAAATTTGGATTTCTAAATCAAAGGAAGATTTCTCCTTATACAACCACATTAGTACTTGTTGCTCTTTCTTTTTGGGTATGATAGATTTATTCATCTGCAAGCAGGGTTGTGGATTTCAATTGCCAAATTAAGTAATAATTGTGCTTTTTGCCCCTTTATACATGCCATTATGAAAGCTGCATGATACTTGAGAGACTGCAGTACAGGTGGGTTGAGAATTAGTTCTTACTATTATTAATTAACTAATATATACTAAAGTTTGAGCCTGTTAGTGTTGTTAAAGTCTTTCAATTTTTTTTGGGTGGCCCATTCTTGACTTATATTATTTAAGTTTACATTTTACAATGTCACATTGTTTTTAATCTCATCTTATGAATTCCATATTACTTTTTTTTTTTCAAATTGAAATTCATTATCACTTTTTAGTTTATAGATTTATCCTTGATTCATTTTATTTTGTTTGAGCCTGTTACTGTTGTCAAAGTTTTCATTTTTTCTGGTGGCCTATTCTTGAGCTTATATCATTTTACTTTATGAGGGTTTTTTTTTACAATGTTGCATTGTTTTCAATCTCATCTTCTTAATTCCATATTACTTTTTTTTTTCAAATGGGGATTTATTATCACTTTTTAGTTTATTGGTTTTATTCTTGATTTATTTTAGTGTGCTTTTAATCTTAAGAGATTAAAATATCAAGCAGAAGACTTGATGTTTTGCGAATATTTCCTACACTATCAAGTTTAAAACATAAGAAAAATCACTCAAGTGAACATTATAAATAACATTACAACTAAACAAAATAATGGAAATTTTGATTGAAAATTATGAATTGCCCCCCTACTAATGTATCAACTAATGTGAAAAGTGTTTATAGATCAAATTTTCACAGTCACTCTTTTTTACTCCTTTTAGGCCAAAAAGTTTTTGGTTTTGCTGCTTTCTCTCTCATTGAGGTTTTTGGATTGTTTTTGAGTAGTGTTGTACGTCCTTTTTAGTTTTTATACTTGATCCTCAATCAATTCATTATCTGCTTATCTGATTTTTCCTTGTTGTTTTACTTTTATACCTATTTATTATATATAAAATTAAAAAAAAAATTAATTTGCTTGCTGTGACCGAGAGGCATTTTAGCATGTTTCTTACTATCTACAAACAGAAAGTGATCTTTTATATTAACCAGCACAGTTCTTACTATGGTTGCTCCTCATATATAGTAATTTGGCCAAGGTCCATGAAAGGAAAGAAAAAAACAGGAAATCTCTGATCCAATAGCCCTATGAACTTGCTGGCTGGGTGTCACGGTCCACATCAACTCTTACGAGGTATTGTTTACTTTGGCCCACTGGCCTCATGGTTTTGTCTCACAAAAGACGCTTCACAAGTTGAAGGTGGTGTGAGTCCTTAAATACCCAGTATCACACTAATACATAGCTAATGTGAGATTCATGATTCCCTTCTAGGAGCTTTTCTTTGATGTGGGATTTATGGCTCTATCTGCTGGGAGCGTAGCTCTTCGATGTGAGATTTACATGATTCCACGCTAAGACTGTGACACTAGACGTAGTGCACAAAACAGTATTTTGTCCTACATCAGATTATAAACTTTAGTTGCTTTATATGTGCCACTACTTGCTATTAAGCAGGCTGGAAATCTTAAAATCTTTCTCCATCTTGGTTACACAAAATACCTCCTTCAGTCTCTTTCCTGGCCAAATTATGTATTATCATTCATAGGGCATTAGTAGTTGTTTCATTGCTGCTGACTCATTCCTCCTCTTATTTCATGATATTTCTGTTTTAACACTGTCAATCTGCTTGCTTTTGTCTATATTTTTGGACGATATATTCTTCTAACCGTGTGTTGGCCGGCTTTCATGAATTCGGCGCATTACATCTTTTAATCCCCTTGTCGGCAATTAGCATGGCGAAATTTTCTGTTATCGCTGTGCTTATCAGGATGGGTTACTAACTTACTGTAGGGATCAAGACTTAAACAAGGTAATTGTTTCCTTTTTCACATTGTTATTGGTACTAAACCCTCCTCCCTTTCCCCTGTTTTCTTTGGTAATTTTGCTACTTGTTTATAATATTGAGTGCAATGATGACTGGATTCTGAGTCAGGTGTTGTTATGCAAATTAGAAGATAACATATCTTTTATAACATAAAGGGAGGCTTAACGATCCTATATGAGGGCTTAGTGAATCATTTATTTATTTATTTTGGATAATAAAATTAATAAAATAATTTAAGGATTTATGACATAGAAATTTAGCATTTGTTTTAGTTTTAAGGCGTCAGTGCTCTGCAAATTCTCAATAAAAGGATATCTTCTACTAATTTAAATGATCTTGTCTACCCAAAAAATTCTGTTAAAAAGCTGTCTGTCAACCAATTTTGTATTTGAAAGTCAATGATCTGAGGTCAGTAGGCTGGTTTCTAAATCATCTTTGCCTCCTGCAGCTAGAGTCAGCTCATCAGCCCGCTTAGCCTGGTGCTTCCAATCTGTTCGAATCAACGTGTACACCATCATGCACACACATGACATCTGTGCTGCTAAAAGCCCAAGCCATAGGCCCTCAAAGCCGAAATTGAGTTTGAATGTTGTGAGAATTGCAACCGGCAATCCAATCAGGTAAAACGAACATAAATTTATGCGGACACCATCTTTTGGACGTGCAGTCCCAGTTAAGACTCCACAAGCTGCTGTTTGTGGAGAGTTGCCGACTTCACATAACCCCAAAATTGGAAGCACAGTGGAGATCAAATCAAGAATTTGTGGCTCATCCGTAAACAACTTTCCCCACCATGATCTCAGGACTGTCATGCAAACAAAGGCCGAGAGGCCAAAAGCAAAGGCCATGAGCAGGCCAATTATCGCTGTACGATGGGCACAGGATGGACGACCGGCACCCAAAGCCTGACTAACTCTTGTTGAAATGCTGGCGCTTATCGAGAATGGAAAATTATATAATAAGCCTGTTGTTTGGATGAGGATGCCCATTGCTGCAACGCTAGCCTTTGGGTTGCTGAGTAAGCCACAAAGGAACAGCATGATCTCATACCACCACCACTCCAAGCACACTGAAATGAGGCTAGGCAGTGCTAGTGCTAGCAGTGGCCGCCAACCTTGAAAGATTGAGGGAATTGTAACCCCATGCCAAGGTTTTAAAGGAGCTTCTGACATGACCATATATATTATCAAACCCAGGTTAAGATTGAATGTATTACAAGCAAGAGCTAACGCAATGCCTTTTACCCCTAGCTGAAAATATATTGTGAAAATGTAGTTGATCAGAGGGTGCAGGAGGACTGCGCATATGGCAGCAATTGTGAGAGGGGTGGTTATGCCCTGGACTCTCAGAAAAGTCCTCATGGGATGGAGGAGAGACTGAGCTATCAGCTCCGGAATGAAGGCAGCCAAGTAAACTTTGGCGACTCTTGTAGCTTCTGGATCCTGACCTAAGCGTAGAAAGATGGGTTCCACATTTAACCAAAGGATGGCGATGGGAATGGAAATAAGTAGCAGGAGAAAAAGTGCTCTATGAAAGGTTTGGCCGAGGACTGAATATCTCCTGGCTCCATAGGCTTGACCGCAGATGGGATCCATCCCAATGGACAGGCCCTTGATGACTGAGAGCCCTGTAATGTTCCCAAATCCCATTGCAAGTGACCCTCCGGCTAGTTCTTCTTTGCCTAGATGGCTCAGGAAAAGCATGGAAATAACTGATCTGGAATGTATCAGCAGTGTCGTCATTATTATCGGGCCTGCAATCTTTCCAAGTGACAGCACTTCCTCTCCCACCTGCATGGAAATCACGTTCACTCATTGGCTTGTTTTTCACAAATTCTATAATGTTCTTGTGCATATTCTCCTAAGCTTCCTTTCAAAGTACCCCTTTTCCGTTTTTTTTTTTTTCCTTTGTTTATAAATATCACATGGCCAGCTGGGGGAAGGGAGGGAAAGAAAAAGGAAATGAAAAGAAAAAAAGAAAAACCAACTTTAAACTTTTGCCTTGTTATTAAAGTGCAAGTGGCCAAAAAGTGAAGTGAAAATGAAGTTTTATTATTATACTTGGTATTCTATACAACAAAATTTCAGTACATCAACTTTACTGAAAAGTGAAGTCTTTTAGAAAAAGGATAAATTCCCTAAGACAATTTTAGACTGTCATTAATGGGTGCCACTACACCTTATTTTAATGTTAAATTCTCAAAATAAAATTACTCGTATGAATAAAAAGCTGATTTTTTATATTTCTTAAAATAATTAAGCTACCAAATTCAACCCCGTGAAACAAGTTACAGGCCCCATCCCTCTTGGGACAAAACAAAAGAAATGCTTGTGGTGCTAAATTTAGTGTTATTCCACAATGAGAATAATTATGAGAAGAATTACTACTCACAATTCTCAAATTATGCCACCTTTATGTATGTGGAATTGGGAATTAATTGTGGATCCTATAATCTATTCAGCAGCCCAAAGGTAAATAAAGATATATTTTTCTAAAAAGGAAAAAACACAATTTAGCGACAATAAACCAATAAATTTGAAGAAAACAAAGTAAGTGGTGGTTTTGAAATGAATAAAAGAAGGAACGTATTAATTTTGTAGTTAACCAAGTCTAGTGGTTGTTGCCTTTTTCTTAAGATGGAAATGTCCAAGGATCGAATCCTTCTCACCTTAGACCTTCTGATGTGTGTATCCAAGAGAGAAAAAAAAGAAAAAGAAAAAGAAGGGAATACTTGCGAAGCTGTTCTGGTCACTTTCACAGTCCACTTAACATTCAAAAGCCAAAAGACAACCTCTTGAGTGTGCTGTTATATATATATGCATTGTACGTAAATGGTTTCTATAAACAGGCAAAGCATCTCTTTCATAAGATAAGAAACCCAAATAAGGAATTCAAATAGCATTGGTTTATTCCCAAGAAAAAAAAATTAGGAGTAGAAGGGAAACAACTCAATCTTTCCCTAAGAAGAGAAATAGTAAGAAAACGAGTCCGAGATTTTACTGGAAAAAAAGTTTAGTTTGGCAACACCAACAACCAATATGCATCCAATGAAATGAAAAAGTGGGAAATGATTCATCTGAAGAAAAGGACATCACATTCCTTCTCCCACTGATAATCTGACTATAAACTCATTTTTATGCAAGAGGATTTTTGGTGAGACAGGAACATTAGAGTGATGAACAAAGAAAGAAAAAAACTGAGAGGGAAGGGGGGGAAGGCTTGCCTGGTTCAAAGGCTCTCTTGTCTCGTTCAATGGCAGCCATCTGAGAAGTTGGCTGACTTGAATCTTTCGCAAAAACCCATGAATGAATTTATCCTCAGCACTTCTTGTTCTCATTGTTTCCTCATTGTAGTTCCTCGAATGCAAATGCTGATCACCGTTTACACTAGTACTACTTCCTCGAGATTCAATATCACTTGCAGGGCACATGTTTTTTATCCGATAGAGTTTGCCCAAAACAAAACCTACAAATCCTCAAAAACACCCCCCAAAATAATTATTAAGAAGCAATTCCACAACAACAACCGAAAACGTGAAGAAATACACACAGTTTTGCATATCCAAGTGGCATTTATATATATATATATATACACACACACACACACACACATATATCATATATGTGTATATATGTATATATTCGTTTATTTATATGCAATGGAAGAAATACTGGTTTCACTTCGTGTTGCAATGAGATATAATAATTATAATGATAAGAAGAAGAAGATAGACAGTAACCTTGATTTTCCCAGAGGCTGAGCGCCGTCCACTGATCTGCTGTTGTTGGAGTTTGTTCCTGGGTTATGGACACTGAACATCTACTGTTGATATACTGCAGAAAAGAAGGACGACAAATACTAATTAATCCTCCACCTTTAACTTCAATTATATATACATTCTTCCAACTGATCGAGTTGAATGTTATGTCCACCTCTTTTTTTGCGTGCTCCACGACCCACGACTCTAGTTTTATTGTCTTATGCAATGTCAATCAGCTTGTGGAAAAGGAATGATTAAATTAATGAACATAACAAAGTGACTGCTGAAAGTAGGACAATTCTTTTTCTTTCCCCTTCTTTCTCTCCTCGGGTCAATAAAATATACTATAGGCAATTAATAATTACTTTAACACATATATTCATATATAGGAATAATAACCATAAAATTTGAACTTAATTACATCATTAGTCCATGCTCTTTTTTTTACTATATTTCATTTTCACTTGTCATTTTAAAATTTCAATATTATTCATTCGTAGCCTTTTAATATTATTCTAAATCCATATATTTCCATAGTACTTTCATGGACATTTACATGATAAATTTCATTCAATTTCTAACTACTTATTGATAAATAAAGATGAATTGATTTGAAATAAATTGAAAAAATAATAAATGAAAAAAATTAAAGTTTTTCAGTTATGAGTAAAAATGAAACATTAAAAGTAAAAACATTTCGATTAATAGTGGTGCAATTTACTCTAAAAATTTGGTCTGATAATAAAAAGTAGATAGCACCAACTTTAGTTAAGAGAATTGAGCTGCTTATTCAGAAAAAAAAGAAAGAAAGAAAAACTTTTCCATTGCGATTTGATCAGTCCTTTGAAGTTAAGTAAGGAAGCTGAATCCTGCCCATTTTCCATTGTCTTGAGCAAAACTTGAGAAACTGGACATTGCTTGGGAACTGTTGTTTATCGAGTTGATCTGTCAGAGAGTAACACAGGTTTATATGAGATTTATCATTAGACTATATAATGAACTTTTTTGTGCTTCCCTTTTTCTTTTTTATGCAAGTTAGCTTTACAGGTTTGAGGCCAAGGCGCGTGCTACAACAAGGGTTGCTCTTCATTTCTGGCTGGTATCGAAGGTGTATAACTTTTAAATAAAAAAAGATTAGCCCGTACAATTGTTTGTAGTTTGTGACTAATTGAGCACAATATATATATATATATATATAATTTATGTTCTCTTTTAGCAAAACTTATTGACTCTTCATGGAAATAATTAATTAGAAATTAAAGCATAAAGTAGGTGATGCATGTTTATTGGGTCACATTTTCATATATTGGAAAGAAGGGAGTAAGTAAGCTGTTGTTATTGGTGTTAAAATAGGAAACCTTCAATTAATGCACTCATTCATGCATGGACGCATTCTAGCTCCTCGATCCACTTGCAGAACACAATTTGCATTCTTTGAATTTATTTTCACAACAACAGGGCAAGGTTACCCGTCAAGATTGCTTGTTTGTACATGGTATTTTAGATTTTGATTAACTTTGAGAAAATTGTTATATTAATAAATAATTTTTTAATATATTTTTATTTTAAAAATATTAATACGGTTCAAGGACACAAGGTGCTTTTTTTTTTTAGGGTAAGAAGGAGCAAGTAGAGAAAAATATAGAAATATTTTTTAATATTTAAATAATAAATATAATTTAAATATTCGTATCAAATTTAAGTTTAAAGTTTAGAGAAGTCAACCGAGATCTTATCTAGTTCATATACACTAGTGCAATAGACATATACTTCCTAATTATTTGTTTTCTATTTGATTTATTTTAATCAAGCTCATTCGTCTTAATTTGATTGATGTTTTTCAAAAGTAGTACGTAAAAGTACAAGTTAAAAATAATAGCTATTCAATTTCAATAATTAGTTTTTATAGTACACAAGTAACCCTAGTTAAGTTTACATAGGCATCGAACTATTAAAATATGTAACTCTAACTATGAGGTCTTAAGTTTAAATATCTTAAAAGGTGGGAGTGTAATTTATACATAATAGATGATAGAAGTGGAGATAGATTATCATTATATGACCTAACATATATGTCTTAAAGCTTTTATGTCTACCGCTAAAAGGCAACCCTTTATTAATATATTATACACACATATGAAGAACAATTCACATATTTAAATATATGGACTATATATATATATACATATTTATAAGGTCAAAAAGTGAGGTTTTAGTTATTTATTTTTCTTAAACTAATTAAAAAAAATTCTTTGGACTATATGGGCAGTAGGAGTATACAACGAGAGTAATTTATAAATGTATCATCTTCTTGAATGTTATGGAGTTTGTAGTGGCTAGTGGTTTTAGGTTGGTTTTGATATCATATGGTACCATCATTGCCTATCAATGGAAAAGTGTTACCTAATAAAATTAATTAGTTAGTACAATTTTGTACGCAATGAGTGACGCATTGAGCATAACATCAATATAAAAGTAATTAGGTCTTTAGGGAATAATTCGATTAGTACAAGAAGAGAAATAAGTATGAAGAAAGTGGAGTGGGGACTCAATTCCGTGGCAATTTGACGGATGTCTTGGGGGATGTTTCATATTCAATTCTTACTTGGAAGGAAGCTGTCGTTGCCTTTGGGGCTTCACGACATACTATTGGTGTCAAACGAGGAAACACGCAAACGCACACGCACGTTAATTCATCTTTTCACGAAATTCTTGAACCAAACGCAGCGGAGTGGTGGCCTCCTTTTCAGTATCTCCCCCTCCTACACTCATCAGAAATAATTTTAACAAACTATCGACAATGGCGTCTAGTGATGATATAATTCAATCTTTGGGGTATTTTAAAAAATAACCTTTAAAGATAAGACGTTTTAAAGAACAGTTTTTTTTATAATTTTAATTATTTTTAGTCAAATTGGACAAAAATATCCTTAATGAAATTACATGCTATGATGTGACACGTTATGTATAAAAACATATGACACGCCATTTACAAAAACTTGTGACAAGTCATGGTTAGGTTGTGACACGTCATGTACAAAAACCTGTGACACGTCATATACAAAAATCTGTGACAAGCCATTTTTAAGTAGTGACACATCATGTACAAAAACCTGTGACATGCCATGTACAAAAACACGTGACAAGTCATGGTTAGGTTGTGACACGCCATGTACAAAAACATATGACAAGCCATGGTTAGGTTGTGACACGCTATGTTGAAAAAAATATTGTAATTACAAGCCATGTATAAAAACATGTTATACACCATAGTTAAAAAAAGTTGTTACATGCCATGTTGAAAAAAAAAATATTATTGTTACACGCATGTTGAAAAAATTTATTGTTACACAATATATTCAAGAACATTTTGTTATATTTTAATGTCTAAAATGTTATTGTTACTTACAAACAAAAACTTCAAATCTTCTCAATTTTTTTTATTTTTTTTTTTGATAATTTGGCATTAATTAAAGTGTTTCCAACATGTTTTCATAAATCAAAATATAATTTTTTTATCTAAAACACCTACTTTGACTAAAAATTAAAAAAAAAATTGAAAACCTAGGTTTATAAATTTCAAAAATTTGAATTTATTAGTGTCTAGGTCCTGAATTGATTCAATTAAAAACTATTTCATACATCTATGATTATTTCTACCATTTTAATTTTATCCAAAATACCTAAAAATCGAATTTTTCAAATATCCACCAACCTAAACACATCAAACGATTGTTTTGTGTCTTGAAAGCGCAAGAAAAAGAAATCTGAAAATGTGTGAGAGAGAAATCGAAAGCATAGCAGACGAATATCAAAGAGAGAAATAGGAAGCATAACAGACGAATGTCGAAGAGAGAAATCGATAAAATTTGAGAGAGTGGGATGGTGAGAGAGCAAAATCTGAAACACAAATAGAGAGGAATTATGATGAATGACTTAATTTATTTAAAATAGTTTAAATGATGTTTTTGTCAAGTCATGGCTAAATATGGCTAAAAACAGTTAAACTTATTATGATGGTTATTTTTAAAATGTCTTTATCAAAAAAGGATATTTCTCATAATTTCCTCTTCAATCTTTTCTAATAATCAACCCTTGTGCTTGACACGACATTCTATTTTATTACTGTATTATCTAATTGTGTATATACAAAGAAATAGAGAGACCCAAATAAAATAAAAAACAGAAGGAAATTAAGAAAGGAAGAGAAGAACCCTAAATAATCACGCATATGTACTTGTAACATCAAGTGGCTCTTACTCGAAATTGTAGTTAAAAAGCTACATGCTAATCAGTTGGAAATATATATACGAGTATGTCTTCGTGGATTCGTGACGTTCACCTCAGTGTAGTAGGGTTCGCAAATGACAAGTGTATTTGGAAGCAACAGATAACGAAATAATGCAAAGCATCTAAAATTATGTGAGTCATATGTGTTTATGAGCGTAGGCTTCCTTTCTTCTTGAGTTCTGGCCCAGAGAGGAAGTCATTTCTGCTTTCCCCTATATGATAACCAGTTTGCACATTTCAAGCAATACTTTCTGTTTCAAGCGTAGCATTTTCGTAAAGGGTGAGAAATTGAGTGAAGGGCAGATCAGAAGGAGACCTAGCCATTATTTGTCTAAAATATGGGAAATGTACGTGTTCAGAAATTGAAGCTACAAAAGAATACAGGTGGAGTTTATTTCTATTTAGAGGATCTTAGCTTATAAATTAATAATTAAGACGTAATAATTTCTTATTTACAAATCTCATCTTTACTTCTTTAATGTTTGTATTTAAAATCTTTAAATTGGAATCTCAAGTTTCTACTTAATTGCCGCGTGTATACCCCTATTTAAGTTATGATTTTTCATATTTAAACATCCTTAAGGATTGGGAACACAGATATAGCTTGAACAAGGGTTAAAATCCAAGGTGCATGCAATATTAGAAACTGAAAGAATGGATATTCCCTGCTAGTACTTTTAGTATATGCAAGAGACCACGTGAACACAAGTCGACAAGAAGCTCAACTATTGTCTTATCAAACCATGTTATACGAGGTATTTGACACGATTTTTTATTTTTTTCTTGGGTTTGCTTCATTTGATTATTTTTTTTCTTTTTTTTTTTTTAGATTATGGCTATATCATTTGTATTTCTACCTACTACTTTTGGAAGTGCTGAAATTTTATTAGTGTACTTGGAAACAGTTCAATATGAAAAGATGCGTGCTTGCATTTCAATAAGGGAACAAATTAAAGGTTAAGGGTTAAGACATCCATAGATTCGAATAATGAGACAGTCCTCCGTCTACAAGGACAGACTGACTCTGTGTTAGGTACTCCACATAATCACAAACAAAACCTACCCCTTCATTTGTTAGGTACTTCCATAGGCTTTCTAAGCAAGTCCACAAGCTTTGCACCTTTCTTCGCCTTAGTTTCTCTCATTACATCGACGATAATCATAGGAATGACTAACATCATACTCACAAACCAACATACGAACATAATTTTTTTAAAAAAATTTATATACAAAATCAATTATATAATTTTTTAAAATATATATGTGTGTACACACGTACATATATACATAAAAAATAATTAAAAGAGAATAAGAAAAAAAGAGAATTCTGATCGATTTATTCTTACTTTATATATATTATTTGGGACATTGATTATTATTGTATACAATATAATATAAAAAATTAATTGAAAATACGAATAAGTTTTCTTAGATGTAGTTTGCATGTTTTTATTACTTGTATTATGCTTTTTATAAGTAAAAAAAAAAAAAAACAAAACATGCGTTTATTTTTATAAACTAAATTAATATCGTTAAAGAATCAAAAAAATAAAATAGTACTACATGATTTTAATTTTCTATAAAATAGTCACCGTAACAAAGAAAGGGGGTAGGCATTAGCTAGGGCTATTCACTGAAACCCCACTAAGTAATCAAAGTCTAGAGCACTTTTCATAGTAGTTGCTGGCATTTATGAATGTTGGGACGTCAGCTACACCTTTAGTAGTTTGTTTAATTTTTTTTGTAGTGAGTTATGTTAAATTTTAATTTTAAATTTTAGTAATTTGTTCATTTCTTTTATAATAAATGATGTTGGTTTCCACAATATATATATATATATATATATCTATATTTGTTAATTTTTAATATAGGCATTGGTTAAGTGATATATATAGAAAAAATTTAATAATAAAAATATTATTCCTGTTTGAATTTATGAGAACAGTGTGCTAATTTTTTTTTTTTTGACAAAAAGCAAGTAGCAAAAAGCATGTAATAAATGCAAAAGCAAAACATACCCTGAATTTAATTACTACCACAGATTAAAAAAAAGCTTTTAATTAAAATAAATGACTTAGTTGCATTTAATTTTAAGACCAAATGTATAGCTAAAACAAGTACTTAAAGAATACATTTAATATCTCCTTCAAACACATGATTTACAGCTTATATATTGAGAACGAACTCTAGTGTTAAGATTTATGTTTTATAGATTTTGGGGAAAATACAAAAAAAAAGAAATTATTTATTTATATAACTTTTTTTACATGTAAAACCTTCAAATCAGAATCTCAAGTTTTAACTACTAACATATCTAATAAAAATTATGTCATGTTAAGATTTATGGTTTATATATAGATGTCGGTAAAATTTGATTGGTTTTCCTTAAGAGTCCTATCATGATGGTGCTCCATAATTACTAACATGTTTGTCACCTACAAATGATAAACATGGTTTTCTTTTGGCCAAAAATTTAAAACATTTTAATATAGTAATCAAACACTTGTTTGAAATAAAGTTTGTCAAGGACAATGTAGCCAATGGCAGGAATTCCAAACACCCATGGAGACTTTGAATCTAGGAAAAAAAAGGTTGACACACTCTGAATAATCAGCATAAAACAGAAAGCGACCCCGAGGTTAAATATTTTTATACAGTTTAATAAATAAATTAAAACCCATTTGGCAACAAAATTTTAATTATTATCTCCAGACATGACAAGACGTGAGTGGGAATAAAAGTTTCTTAGGCAGCCTAAAATATGTTAGCCAGAAATCAAGATAAAATGTTGACAGAAACGTCAAGCTATATATATATATATAGAGAGAGAGAGAGAGAGAGAGAGATAAAGTTTTACTAGCACTAGTATTTACGAAACACTTGCATTATAAATTTTACTTTGCAGTCAAATCATGCATTCCACTTGCCGACTGTACCTAACTCAAGAATGTTTAGCACTTGATGGAAATCATAATTTAAGCAGAAGTGGATGAACAAGTCTAGCCCACCACCAGGGGAAGGGAACAGCAAAGACAAACAAAAATAGAAGAATTGTTAAATTAATTAAAATAATCTACCTTTTTCAGTTTAAGCTTTAGAGACCGTTTCTCCACTGACATAATTCCAATTACAAGAATTAATTCTAATCAGTTTGCTCAATTTAATTTCTTAATTTGTCCCTCAATGTCAATCTGGTCACTGCTGACCTTTTTCCAATGCGGCTCTTACATTCCACCATGGCTTTCAGTGTTCTTCAGTTCTTTCTTAGCTGTTCTACGTACTATCATTGCTTTATTCCTCATGTTATATACGTACAAAAAATAGTATACATTAGTTAAGCACGAGAGTAAATTTCAAGCACTTAAATGTCTATATACAGTTTCTAGGTAAATCTAGGAATTTGAAATCAATGTAAAACTATATCTACCCTTTGAGCAAGAAAAAAAAAAGGAACAAGAAACCATTGGTAGAAAGAAATTTTTTCAATTTTTAGATTTTACATTTAAATTTCATTATGTGTGGATTTAGTTTAATTTTATATTTATTTAAATTTTTTGATATAACATTTATGTATATGTTGACAATTACTTAATTTTGATTACAGGGAAAATTATCAAGAGAAAAAGATAGAGAATAATTTCTATTCTCGTACATTTTTTTTTAGTTTAATAATATGCTACATGATGGTCCTGAGTCAGATTTTCTTGTTTTGTGATTGAAGGATAGGTTTAATTTAAGAAGAAATCAAGATTGTGAGTGGGTGCTTTCTTTAATAATTATGTCATATCAAATCATTTTCTTAGCCGAAGCTTTTTGAAGTTGAAGACCTTTTCAGGCTCTAAAATTCAGCTTAAAGGTTATACAGAATCATGCAATTGGTGATCTAACAATTAAAATACTGGGTTCCTAATCACTGATTTTAATTTCTTGATGACTTCTGTCCACCTAGGATGGCAGCTAGAGGCAAAGCGTTTTTATATTAAAAATGGCTCTTCCATTCTCCAAAACGGTGTATATATATAGCGTTCTAATTGAAGCATTGAAAGCCTCTACTAAGAGAGAAATTTTCGTCGTGGGAATTAAGCAACTATAAAGGTATATGTGAAATGCTAATTTTTATTGTTGTTTTTGAAAGTAAATGATAATGGGATTACGCTTCGCCTTTTCATTGGTTCTCCCAGCTTCAATTATTTGTGGGCTTAGGAAACAGAATGATGGGTGATAATGGCCATGTCCCCCTTTCCCCTACACTCACCTAAATTGTTAAGTTTCAAAACTTTCACTCAGGCAAGTGTCTTAGGACTTGGTTGGATGTCATGACACATTGCAAGAGACAGCTTTAGTTTGAACTCTATTATTATATGGGGATTGCTTTCACATAGGAGCCAATGGGAAGTGACAGAAATCAAACCAAAAGCATCTGATGGCGATTGCCCTATAAAACGCCCTCATTTAAGATAAAATACAGCATGAGTAGAGACCAAGCCATTTCCTTTATTCTTTTTATTTTATTTCCAATGTTAATTTGTTTCTCTTTTTCCCCATCAAAATCTTGGTAACTTTCGGCAACAAGGGGTTCTGTATATATTCCATTGAATAGAGACATTGGCAATCATTCATGAACCTTTTGTCCAACTTGATATCCATTGATGCTCAGCTTAACCTATATGCTGAATTTTCAATTGCAACAAAGTGTCTGAAATCTTGCACTTGCTTCTGGGCATTGAATTATAAAGAAATTAAAGCGAATTAAGATGAGAGATGGCCGTACATTTCGCATGCAGGCGTGCCATCTCAAATATTGCACCCCTCCCACCCCCATGTTTGCCTTCTATCGGGACCATCACGTTTTGGAGGGCTTGAGGACCCCCCTTCTTTGTACGAAAGATGCCCTATGGGACCAACCAATCCTTCAGCATATGCTCTCAGGGAACTGAAAAACAGTTGCTCCAACTTGTTAGTTGCTGCTATAATTCTTTATTGCCTTTCTTGTCGTAGCAAACGTCCTTAAACCGATATAATTTTATATAAGATTTTAATTTGAATTTTGAAATAAATAAAGTAAAATTTATGAGATGAAAAATGCATTTTTCTTTATTGTGTAACTCAATACTAATTATTTTTATAATTGTACATATGGCAGTCCAAGTTGCTTCATGACCCACACGTTCAGAGATAATATTTGCATCGATCATAAGTAAAGCTTGAGGATTCAAAAATAGGTGATTAATGTGAAGAGGAGGTGATTACTTGTTGGATGGATGCATGGTATGGGACAAGGCATTTCTTTCCTTCTTTTTCAAAGCTAGGAAATGTGTCTTTAACAGCATGATGATGGCTTTTGCCAATGTATAGCACTATAGCTTCCAACCATTGGCTGCTTAGAATCCATTTATAATTTATCTTATCTCATCATTTGATAAAAGAAGCTCATCTATCCTATGTGTAAGCTCGGTTCAATCATCCTGTCTCTATGCAAATTGAGAAAAATACTTTGCATATGACATGATTAGAACTTTTGAAACTTACGAGGTTATGCTAATTTATTTCGACAATGTTTTAATTTCTCCACGCAATTTGAAGATAATAAAAACTAATTTAAAGTACTGGACATTTCTTATTTAATTTTAAGTCATTAATTAAATAGCTGGTTTGTTCAGCAAATGGTCTTCACATGATATGGCCTTTCAGCACTTTTTTTTCCTCCTTTTGGTGGCCTTTCACCACTTATAGGATGCATAAGCCCTTTGAAATTTATCACTAACATTAGAGGTGATAATTATAGATTATACAATTTGGATATTAATCCTCCTTTTTGCTGTCCTTAGATCCACATTTAACCAAATTTTTTTAATTAAAAACGTTTTTAATTTTCAATTTTACTCTAGGAGATGAACTGCATAAAAAACCCTAAAAAATTTTAATTGCTTAAAATAAAATGTCACAACTCAAACTACGAATCCATCTTCTGTTAGGGAAAAAACAAATGACAAACTCATTGAGAAGATGGTGTTGTTTTAAGTCACTTGTAATTTTGTCCTCTGTCTCAAACACCCTTCACTTGTTCTCTCCCTATATATGGAGAGAAGGATTTGAGTTGGAAAAAGCGAAGAAATGATGGAATTGCAGTGATCAGAGTCAACTACAATTCCAATTGGGAGAGTCGACTGCCTATGAAATGATGAAGAATATGCAGAAAAAAGATATTCTAGAACAGGTGCATACATTTTACAGGTCAAAGAGTTAACTGTTAGAGGGATAATGAACCTCTCCACTACTTTAAAATAGTGAAGATATCCACTATTTTCATCGGAAAATGATCAATATAAATTAAAATTAATTTATAATTGAAATTTAATAAGAGAGATGAAAATTAATTGAAAAAGAAAAAATATGATGTGAACAAACTTTAAACTTGCTTGAAAGAGCATGTATCAATTTATGATTAAAATAGTAAATACAGAGCAGACTATCATGTCTTCTCAAACTTGTGAGGGTCAAAATTTTTCATCTTAGAGTCAATTGTCAATTTTTTATAACAAAACTTGGTCTAAATGTTGTTTTAGCCTTCGAAAATGAGATTGGGAAGACTAAGCTCCAAAAGTATAAAGTTGTTTTCCCAAAAACCTGAACGTAAATGCCTTGTACAGGATCCAACTACACTATAAATCGATTGTTCATTCTCTTCTATCTCTACTCTTTAATTTTTATTACAATTTGTGTTCTCCATTACTTTAATATTTTAACCAAAAACATCTCCATCCTTGTCCTTGAAATTAAAGAGAGTATGTGTTTGATCCCTGTACCAACATTTTGAACATGTTACTCATGGTGTCAAATTTTGGTCCCGAAAACGACAGACTTTAACACACGGTGTGCTAACACGGCAATGATAGAGAGATCAAAGAGAGAAAAACAGATCAATGTGGTGAGTTTGTTTGATCCCTGGTCAAGAGACCAAAGATTGAGAACAAAGTCAACAAAATGGGCACAGCCTGAACAATGACTCACTGACTTCAACTCTATCTCGACCCAGGGCAGGATGAATATGGGTATTCAACCTGAAATTTGAAACAGTGTGTACAACCAAAGGAGAAGAAAATTCTGGGGGTACACATCATGTGAATAGTTTATACTTAAGACTACAAAGTATTAGCTCTTTGTACTCTTTTTTTTTTTTTATTAATTACCATTCAGCTAGCAATTAATTATCTCAGTGCCAGGTGGGGATTCCAAATTCACTCAATTGCCTTCTACATAAATATTCCGATACCAAGTAGCCTTCATTTCCTTGGTCCAACTCCTTGCTATTAAACACCCCAGTTGCCTTCATAATTTCGCATCTCCAAACGACCACATTTTTTCCTCAAAGATGGAGGATTGCAGCATTTCGAAGGTTCCATCACTCAACCTTTGCCACTCCGACTCCAGGAGCACTGCTTTCTGCAACAGTCTCCCTTACAAACCTGGGAAACAAATATATAGTCCTCAGGAGAAATGAGAGAGAGAGAGCAAGACAGAGATATTAAGCAGCAGACCATCTCAATTGGAAACTATTTGCACCTTGAACACGGATTTTTTAATTTTAGATAAACAACATATGAGATAAAATGTTACCTTGCTAATTTGTCTCTTGATGACTGCAAGACATATATTGAGAGAATAAAAGATAGCATCAGTCCTGTTCACACACAAAAATGAAAATTAGTGGCGGTAGTGCAAATAATTTCTCGCATTCTTCAGGCATTTGTTATAAATTGTTCAGATCTAAAATTAGCATGGCTTGACAAAAAGGACGCTTATCATAGGCTTCCCCTCAGTGAGGTGACATTCTTCAAGCATTAACTGATGACCTGCTATTAGGATCATAATATGCCCCACTTTTTACAGGGAAAAAGAAGAGTCCTCACATACACTAATAAAACAAATATGGGGGAAAACTCTTTTAAATTGAAGCATATGTAATGATGAGTGCTACTACTAGTTGTGGCTACAACTTACTATGAGAGAGAGGAACCTATTAAGAAAAAGATTATCACAAATGGCTATGCTAGCATTTAAGATGATTTCATAATTTTAACAGATCATTTTGTGTTTCAGGAACTAGAATGTACAACCAGCACAGAGCAGAGAAACAGATATACTGCCTTAAATTAAGTGTAAAGATTTTACCTGATCCGAACAGAACGTAAAATCCAGATGCCACATCTATCTCTGATTGCTCCTCCCTGTCATATAACCATCACAACCATGTCACACTTCAAAACAAACAATGGGAGCTTACTTACTTCTTATTAAAAATAAGAAAAAATTAAAGTTCAATCTTACCTCTTAAGTATTCACTTATTCTAGTAATTCCATGGTATACTAAGTATAATGTTCTAAAGTAAACTCTGAGTAACATTAAAACAACTCCATAGAAAGGCATGTGTAGTTGAGCTTCCCATGCGCATCATTGAATTATGACATTACAAAATTTGGCAAAAATAACTTAGTGTTCCACCGCTTTTAAATCTTTCAGTTCAGTCATTCAACATGCTCATGGTTTCTGAGGTTAAAGCAGGTACTGTTAAGCATATTAACCTACAACAGAGACACTCTCTCCTTTGCTTTAAATCATAATGTCTATTTCAAAGTAGCACCTCACAAATTTCTGAAACTTAAAAGCAGACTAAATTTCAAATCCAGCCTAACAAAAGAAAAATTTAGGAAGATTTCAACAACAAACATACTGACCAGGTGTATCTGACAAGCACATGTTTAGGCCAATGTTGAGGATCCCAGAATTGTTTACGAATATTTGGATGAATTTCAACGTCTGTTGAGGACAAAGATAATTAGAGGTTCAGGTCAACTCACTGTAAAAGAAATATAGGAACTGCTATTATATGTTGGAAGCACCGGATATGCTATTCTGAAACTAATAAATATGAAAAGAATCTTTGTTTGATATTCACAGATAACCAAATTGCACAGTACAACAAGGCTGTGAATCTATTTTTAAAGCAATTATCCTCCCATCTCTCCTGATCCAAGAACAAATTTGACCACGAGTTCTCTAAAAATGTTGCAACCATTTTAATTTCTGAACAAGCTCTAACTTCCAATAGAGCATATGAGAAGAGAAAAAAAAGCAACAAATACTACACTGTGCCCTATCTTACTGTGAATAGTCCTGGACAAATGCCTTCTTGTTCTTTTAAAAGGAAAAAATAATGCCACTTCTGATAAGTAAAAATCATCTAAACTATTTTTGACAGGTCATATGAAGTTCCATAGATACCCAAGAGAATCATATCAAATAAATTCAATAGGGGAAGAATAGCATATCTTCAAGCATGATTAGATATATCTCTCTATTTCTTGGCAAACTAGCACTACACTGAAACGTGAATTAAGATAATATTACATACAGTGATGAGGCATATCCACTATTTTAGCAGTGACACCATGCAAATCGCCACCTGAGTACCTCTGCATGACATAGAAGTTCAAAAACTAAGTCAAATCATGCAAAATAGACAGAAACAGTCCCCAAACGAAACATGATGTTCGAGGAAGTTACAATTACCAAAAGCAAGGGGTTAAAACTACAAAGATATCTTACCAAATGCATATCTATCATTGGAACTTCAGAACTCTTACGATTTATCAGAAAAAGCCATGGAACTAGAAACTTCTCCTTCCCAACTTGGAATGATCTACATCCAAGTCAAACATTATAAAGCATGAATCACTATAATAATTTGAAGAAACTAAACAAAAAAATGATCCCAAACTTATTCATTCATGATCTAGAAAAATCATCTTATGCAGAAAAGTACGGTTTTTAGACAAACTGTTAACATAAGCTTATGAAAGCATTTTTGGAATGGTAAGCTGGGGATAAAAATATAACAGAAAAGGGTCTCAAAAGTTCACTCAAGAGTCCAAATCTCAGACTCATTATTCACAGTTTGCAAAAAGGTTTATTAAAAAAAAAAAACAAAGAATCAAACAACATTTTCGAAAATATTTCATCCTGAATCCGAGGTATTCAATTCAATAGTTTCATTTCTTGCTAAACTCTAAAAATGGTAAGCAATAACCCCTTCTCCTCTTTCTCTAAATTTTTATCATTTTACTATCGAAGGAGCGAAACCCTACAAATTACGACAGTTAAAAAACTAATGCTTTAATTATAAACCATACTCATAATTAGAATAAATTCTCACATTTTGTAGGGATCAGCGCCCGTGTAACCAGTCGGCTTTGCTATAGGAATCAACACCTGCAATTCTTTTATATATGTAAACCAAAACTTTAAAGAAAAAAAAATGGACAAGCTAGAAAAGGAATAACAATACCTCGCGATTAACGGCAAAAATAGGGCAATGTTTCCCAATCACGTCATGCCAAACAGTTCTCGACTGAAACCGCAAAATTGAAAGATCTCAACTTCGAGTAGAGATTAAAATTTTATAAAAAAGAAATTAAAAGAGAACTAACAGAGTGGTACTGGCCCATCTTGCTCATGGGAACGATGTCCCCAGGCCTGTAAGCAACGGAGATTAAAGGAAGCGAAAATGACAGACAAATTAATAGAATCAGAGACGCCATTTTTGTGCACTTTGCTCTCCGGCTTCTTTTTCTTCCACTGCAATTGAATTCCAAATGCTGCCCGTGCGAAACAGTTGTTTTCTTTCTTTCTTTTCGATCGAAATCCACTTGGGCCATGGGGCCCGATGGGAACCCGGGAGCCCAACACTGTTCTGCTTTCATCATTTTGTTCAATTTATTTTGGCTAGGGTATATAAAAGAGAAGCACCCATTTTCCACTTATGTATTTTTTTTCAGTTTATTCATCTCTTAAAAGTAAAAGTTAAGTCAAATAAAAATTTAGAAAAATTTTTAAAAAAATAGTAATTTTTTTAAAAAATAAAATTTTAAAAAAAAAATTTTAGAAAAAGCTCCAGAGAGGAGCTTTCTCTCTTTTTTTTTTTAGGAAAACTTTTCTTTTTGTTCTAAAAACATCCTCATCTATTAAAATTAATTACAATATTATCTATTTTTATTTTTATATGATTTATTAATTATAAAATTTATGTTATATAAAAATAATTTTTATATTTTTTATAACTAAAAAAAATAAAATTAATATTTTTTCATTATGAGCAAAGGAATTTGTGATTAATAGAAAATTATTTATTAAATATCATTTTTAGTAATTTTAATCAAAATTAAAAATTATATAAATTATTTTGTCAAACAGCTTATTTATAAAAAAGAACTTATAAAAGTAAATTTACCAAACAGATTTAACTAATTTTAAAAGTTATTATTTTTTATAAGAGCTTCATAATAGCTTTTAAGTTAAAAAAAAGTCAAGCCAAACAGGCTCTGAATCTGATGCTAGATTTTACCGACTATTCAATAATTTGCGATTTCTCGTAAGAGATTTTACGTTAAGGAAGACCCGAATTAAGCTGAGGCATCAAAATCGAAGTAAATTCAAATCGAAACTATTTTTAAAAAAAAAATAATTAATAAAAAAAATTGTATAATAAAATAAAATAAAATATTTCAAATATTATATTAACAAAAAATAAGATAAATATTGTACTTAATGACTCTTTCTCAACTTAATTGGATTAAAAATATAATTTTATATCAATAAAGTTGGTTCGCTTGGCTGACCTTCAGAATAAAAAAAACATTGAATACGAATCTTTCTTCTCTTAAATAATAAAAAATTATTATCTCATACATTACAAATCTCATTTATAATTTAATTTTAAGATCTTAAAATTAAAATTTTAAATTTCATTTTGATAAATATCATAGGTCAAAGAAGAGTTGCCCTCAAAATATTTAAAATTTTTTCTATATTTTATAAATTTTTTATATATTTTCTTAATGCTCTGCAAAATGATTTTTTATTTAATAATTAATATAAATAAAGAATAAAAAATGATCTCACATGTCTTTCTCATTTTTTTTGTTTTTTTCTTTTCATTTATATTATTATTTTTATTTATATTTGTTTATTTTTTCATTTCCATTGTGTTTGCTCATATGTTCTAAGTTTCTATAGATTTTTTTCTTCAAATTTCTACTAACTATCATTCTATATTTTTTTATTATGTCATATGTGAGTTTTGTCTTTTACTTGTCATGTTTTTTTTTCTATTATATAAATTTATTTTTTATGATCTTAATTTTTAAAAATTAATAAATTATTATGTAATTCTCAAATATAAGTCATAGTGTTACATTGTTACTTAAAATTTCATAAATATATCATTTTTAATTAATCTTAATTTTGTAAAAGAAAATTATCTTAAGTATATCTTTTTTTATATACTTAACATTTTATATTTAGTTGAAAAAAAATTATCTTAAATATAGAGTCTTTAAACAATCCTGATTATATAACAAAAAATTATTAATCTTGTATATTGTATTTAACTAATTATATTTTATATATTATAATTTTATATTTAGTATTATAAGTTTAAATATAAATAAGATAAAAATATTGAAAGTGGACCGTATTAATTTTTTTTTCAAATTTGATTAAAGTATAAGTAAGTTGAAAATAATTGACAAATTCTTTTAAAAAAATATATGCAAACTATTCAAATGATTTTCCTACATTTGAGTCACCAAATCTCAATACTTTAACTCAAAACAAGAGTAATATGAATCAAAATATCCAAAACTCAATCATAAATAAATGAATGTTTTTTAGTATATAATCAATAATTGATGAATTTGAATCTAAGAAACATGATCGAGTATAATTTTTTTAAAAAACTACTATAAGTGTTTCTTTTCTTGATTTACATATTATATAAAATAATTTTATATTATAAATGTTTTTATTATTGGTTAAATTCAACATATTAGTTTGTTAAATTTTTAACTTTTATTCCTCTGTCTTTGACACCAACAAAAGTTGGTTAAGTTTGCCCTGATTATTATGATCTAATATGTTAAATTGACAAGTATTTGAGTTTATAATAATTTTAACTAGAAAATAGCACCCATGGCTCTCAAAATTTGGATCATATAACATGTATGGTATTGACAATTCCAACGGTTATTTATTGATCTCAAAACTCTTAATGTTATTAGTTTGTTGCTTGTACTATGGGTACGAGATAGTAATATTTTTTAATTGAATTGACATTATTTTTGTTAAATATATATTTTTTTTGAAAGTCAGATGATTTCATTAGCAAAGCAAAAGGAACATCCAAGAGGAGGTCAAAAAACCTCCGATCAACATACAAAGAAAACTGCAAAATACAAAAATACCATCTGCAGCAGCAGTTCACTCAAAGAGCCCAAACTATACAGCCACCCAAAACAAGCCCTAGGGGATAACAACCTCAAAAACCAAGAACTGAACTATCCCAAACAAGAAAAGTGTAGGAAGCCCCCTATATAGCGTGAGAGATAAACTGTCACCAACCTAGCATAAGTACCCTTGTACATAAAACTTACAAGGATCAAAGCCAAAACAAGAAAACAACAAAACCCCTATACAACATATCAATTCATTCACAAAAAGTAGCACAAAACCCTTGTACATAACAGAAAATGAAAGTCTCAAAACCCATGCAAACAACCCAGTTCCATATTCCATAATAAGAGAGCTTGCTCCTCTAAGAAGGTACTTCAATGCACTAGCATTTCATGAGGGGTCATGTTGATCCCATCATCCTCTACCAAAACCCATAGGAACTCTTCATTTCTATCAACACCTGCCTTTGCCAGGTAATCAGTTGCCCCGTTGACAGCTTTCGGAATTTTCTGAAAGTTACAACCCTTTAGTTGGGTTTTGAAAAATTCCAAAAGCATCATGATGGGTCTATGTTTCTAGGGGCCTGTTGATGGCTCGTTTGCTCATTTAATCGTATTTTCCGAATCACTTTCCACAATAATACAGTCAGCATTGGCCCACCTAGATGCCGCTACTATTTGAAGAGCCTTTTTAATCGCCAAGATCTCAACTGTGTTCATATCTGTAATTCCAACTGATAAGGAAAACTGAATTAAAGCTTTACCTCCCTCGTCCCTTAGGATACCTCCTATAACTCATTGACCCGGATTCCCTCTTGACGCACCATCAACATTAAATTTAACCATGCCCTTTGGAGAAGGCTGCCATATCCCATCTAGTTTAGCTATTTTATTTTTCTTAGGTTGAAGCCCTATACTAGGCTTTCTAGACAATTCAAAAACCGAGACATTCACGTTTGGTCACTTTGCGTTAGCCCACCATGCTACTCGGAGTTTAATCATGTTGTATGTTTGTTCGCAGTCCCAAAGTTTACCATTGAAGAGGATGTCATTCCTAGCTAACCAAATAAACCAAACAATAGCAAAAAAGTCCATTCTCCATATGTCCCTGTTCTCCATGCTCTTTGCAGCCCCATTCTAGCTTTGAAAAATAGTTATGGGATCTTTGTGATTCACCCATTTTAGTCCCCAATTTTCAGCCCACCAACCCCAGAGCATCCAAGTCTCTGAACATGTGAAAAAAAGGTGACCAATAGATTCCAGCTCTCTTTTACAAATGAGACAACAAGCTGTTACACTGCTGAGAACTCCCCTGTTCAACAAGTTTTCTTTCACAGCCACTTTTCCTCTTATCAACATCCACCCAAAGACTTCAACTTTAAGAGGAGTTAGGCCTTTCCATAGGTCACTCCACATGTTGTCTTTCTCATGGTTCATTTCCGTCACTTGACGACAATAGGACTTAGTAGAATACTCCCCACTTGGATAGTATTTCCATATTAATTTATTTGCAAAACCCATTCCCAGCACTTGATTTTTAAGCAATGACATTTGTCAAATATATATACAATAGTAATTATATTATTATAGTTAATTGTTGGTGCATATTGACATATATAAAATATTGTTTTACAAAATATATAACTGTTGTTACTGTAGCCATTATGGTAGTATTTGTGGTGATGCTTCCATATAAAAACACATCTATAAACAGTCTCATAGTAAAACAAGCAGAAAATGAAAAAGAATCTGAAAGTATGTGACCCTCAATAAATTCAATAGATTATGTGTCCCACATATAAAAAGTCAAATATATATATATATAACATCAATTATAAGAGAAAAAAAAATCTAATCCAAACCTAACTCAATCAAGTACATGCCTCAAAATCCCAACCATAAATCCAATCTCATCACACCTCAAGCCCATGCCTCAAAATCCCAATCATAAACCCAATCCCATCGTACCTCAAGCCTTCGCCTCAAAACCCAACCACGTATCAAAGTCGAAAACCCTCCAAACTTGACCCAATCAAACCTCAAGTCCACGCGCCAAAATTCAACCACAAACCTAACTCTGCCATGCTTGAAGCTCACGTTACAAAAACCCAATCGCGTGTCAAGCCAAAATCTTATCAAATGTCAAGGCAGGAGCCCCTTGGAGTTCCTGTTAAATACAGGCATAGAGAACTAAAAGGTTGTCCTATTTATTCATTAATTTTATCGTTAATGATTAAATGTCCAAATATACTAAGATGTCTATGGGTGCGGTTAAAAATTTTAGATTTGTGGATTGATTTTGATGTTATTTTTGGTATTTTAGAGTTGTTTTTGACAATTAACCAATTTAAAAATGCAAAAAGCCACTCCAAAAAATCATTTAACAAATCCAAAATTTTTAATGACTTCAGTATTTTAAGAATCACATTATCATCCAAGCTAGGATTTAACGCTAATTTGATGAAAATGCAAGCCAAAGGTTCTACTAGTTATAACATTATAAGTTTGGGGATCACAGGGTTATTTAGTCAATCGAAACAAATATATATTGAAAATAAGAGGTTTCAAATGGGTCTCCACCAACATATTAAATTTTCAACAAACATTTTCTTAAATTTATTAAAAGAATTAGACAAGAAATGATACATTTTTAAACATTAAAACTAGGCAAAAAGAACAAAATAATAAATATATTTTGTAAACATAAGAAAATAAATAAAATTAGAAATGAAGAAAATAAATGTATTATCCAAGCAATCTTCCTCTTTAAAATGTTCAAATTACAAAATTCGGAAGTCAAATTCACCAAATATATTTATATATATATAAATATAAAGGAAGACGAATGTAAAAAAAAAAAAAAAAAACCTTAAGAACCCTACTCCAAAACTTTCACCCCATGAAACACCCTCTCAATTAGTAGCGAATTTGGATTATGTATGAAGGTGATTAAAAAATAATATTATTATATATTTTAAAATTTATACATATAATAATATAATAATAATAATTAAATATTAAAAAAAGATGGCTACTACTTTAACTTTGTCGGTGCTCCCAATAGCCCAATATAATGCAATCCATATCCATAAAGGCATTTGATATCCAAAATGGTTTCACTTGCCTCTCAATTAATACACTAAAGCTTCCTTTAAATGTATGCTTAGATGTTATAAATTTTTTTCAAAATAAATTAAGATCCAATAAATTATTCACATACGAATTACACCTCAAATAAAAGTGTATATAAGTTTTATAATTTAAATAAAAGTGTATTTATGTTTTTGCGTAACATAAATTGTTAATGAGGTACTTCAAGTTTGCTTCATGATCAAATAAAAGAATTCTTTTTAATTCATTGTCAAAATATATCATTTAAACGGTAACATTTCAAGTCTTGCAACCTTTTTTATCCTAATAAAATATGTTTACAATGGTAAAAGCAACTAAATGAGTAGGAAAAAAAATTATTTAAAAACTAATATAAAGTATTAGTGAGGCTTTTTTTTTAGAAATATATAGAATTGTATATGAGACTTAACTATTGAGAATTGCTAGATTTGAGTCAACAACTTAACATTGCTTGTAAAATTAAAAATTTGAAATAATTAAATGAGTGAAATTTGACTTTAAACTACTTGATAGGGTCTTTGTCCATTTTATGTTGAAGTTTTGGGTAAAAAGATTTTATTTATGTGTAAGTCAAAGTTTATTAAGTTTGAGTTATTCAATGAATGATTCTCATCTTTTATTTAAGGGTATTTTTAAAAATAACTCTCTTTATGATTTTAATTATTTTTAGTCAAGTTAAACAAAATTACCTTTAATGAAATTACACGTTATGATGTTACATGCCATATACAAAAACATGTTTCACACTTTAATTAGGTTATTACACGCTATATACAAAAACACGTGATACGTCATGGTTAGGTTATTATATGTCATATATAAAAACATGTTGCATAACATGGTTAGGTTTTACAAAAACATGTTACACGGTATGATTAGATTGTTACACGTCATATTGAAAAAAGAATATTGTTGTTACACGCCATGTTAAAAAAATATTATTGTTATACGTTATATTCAAAAACATTTTGTTATATTTTAATATATAAAATATTGTTGTTACTTACAAACCAAAACTTCAAATCTTCTTAACTATTTTCATTTCTTTTTATTTGTTTGACAATTTAGCACCGATTAAAGTGTTTTTAATATGTTTTCATAAATCAAAACATAAATTTTCTTATCTAAAACACCTATTTCGATTAAAAATAAAAAAAAATTGAAAACTTAAGTTTGTAAATTTCAAAATTTTGAGTTTATTGG
Organism: Theobroma grandiflorum; assembly: GCA_036013995.1. Lineage (NCBI taxonomy): Eukaryota > Viridiplantae > Streptophyta > Magnoliopsida > Malvales > Malvaceae > Theobroma > Theobroma grandiflorum. The sequence continues at coordinate 10,801,296 of CP142132.1, read as the reverse complement.
TGTATAAGTTCTGAATTGATCAAATTAAAAATTATTTTAAACATTTGTGATTATTTCTATCATTTTAGTTTTATCTAAAATACCTAAAAATCAAATTCTCCAAGTAGCTATCCACCAAAGCACATCAAAATTGTCGCTTGGTGTTTTGAAAGAACAAGAAAGAGAAATCTAAAAACGCAATCGAGAGTGTACCAGACGAATGTCGAAAAGAGAAATCGATAAAATTAAAGAGAGTGGGAATGTGAGAAAGAGAATTTAGAAGTACAAATGGAGATAAGTTGTAATGAATGGTTTAATTAATTTGAAATAGTTTTAAAAATATTTTTGTTAAATCATGATTAAATATGATTAAAAACAATTAAATTTATTTTGATCGTTATTTTTGAAATACCTTTATCAAAAAAAGATTATCTTTCATAATTTCCTTTTTTATTTACTTTCCAAAATAACTTCATATTTATTGATAAAGAAAAGGAAAATATCTTATGCATTAATGATGGAGTTTGTAAATTTTATAAACATGTTTATATGATTGACACGCATTTATTTAATTACAAATAAAAAATGTTTGTTAACTAGAGTTGTAAGTACAATTTTTAAGATTATCATATTAAATTATATAATATTTTTTAATATATTGAATTCGTTATATTACTTATGGATTACTACTTTTAATATAAATAATATCTACTTAACTTTAAATAGTACTAATATTGGAGCATACCTTAGAAAAATATAATAAAAAAATCACAAGTTAAGTTGATTTCTTAAATTGATAAATGATTGACAATAATATTTTGTACCAAAATAAAAGAAGAAATAAAAAAAATGTACGAGCAAATTTTTTTTTTTAAAAATGTACCAGATATACAAAGTAGTAAATATTATTAACGTTATTGATAACATTCCGAAAAGGTTATTACGTAAATATTTGAACATTAGGAGTTAAAGAACAAAAGTTGAATTTTTGTCTTAAAGAATATAGTGATTTTGATTGTTGTAGCGTATGAAATTAAAAGTTTAGATGTGTTTACATTTAAGTATTTGATTTATTAATTAATATATTATCTCTTAAAATAAAAAAATAAAGTTTATATGTGCCTTTTTATGTTTATACATATGTATATATTATCACAATTAATTTTTTGTTTTTAATTTTTACACTGAAAAGATGTTTCTGTCTATTATTTTATTCTATTTAACCACTATATAGTGTTTTTATAAATTATTAAACGTTTTCCTATAATTTTTTTCTTGAAAAGTTATTTAAAATGTAGAAATTTCACGAGGCAAAGGTGTTTTTAAATATTAAAAATGTATATAAACATTTTGCAAAAAATAAATGACAATATGTAATTGTTAATTTATAAAACTTTTAAATGATAGTATGAAAAGGAAAAATATTCAACAATCAATCGACAAATCCCTAAAAAATCTTTAATAACTTGGGGGGTCGCATCCTTTGGATTCTCCCTTTTTACCACCACCAAAATTTCCATTCAAAAAAGAATCCACAGTTTTCACCGTCGTTTTGTAGTAATTTCCCTGCCGTTTTATTCCGTTCTCCCCCTTTTGAAACCCTGATCGGGCAAAACCAAAATATCCAAAATAATAATAATAAAAAAGAAATCGTTTTTAGATCAAGAAGGGCCGTTGGATTGGGGCGGCGGCGAATCGAAGTGCGTGAATGATCGGACGTGCTATTTGGGCGTGACGGGGGAAATTGGTTTCCGATTGGAGGAGAGAGGTTTTTGATGTTTTTGATGGGCGATCTCCGAGATTGGTCGCCTGAACCAAACGGCGTCGCTTCGGAAGAGAGGTCGTCATCGTCATCGTCTTCGTCATCGAATCAAGCGGGGATTGCTGCGGAATATTGGAAAAAGGCTGAGGAAGCGACGCAGGGGATCATTGCCCAGGTTCAGCCAACCGTTGTTTCAGAAAAGAGAAGAAAAGCGGTTATTAATTACGTTCAGGGACTAATTTGGAATAACCTTGGTTGCCAGGTCAGATGATCAAACATAGTTTAAGCTTTTAGTTATCAATTATATTGTGCTATAATTTTATTATTTTTATGCGAAAGAATGTTAACATTGTTGAATTGGTGATTTACTTGGAAATTACTACCGTATTTGCTATATTGACTAGGGCAAGAATTTAGAGTGGAGTAGAGCTTAAACTGAACTCTTTGTAATTTGGAGTAATAGGAAAAGAGAAACCTAATTTAAGATAAAATAGGGTTAGTATTTTATGATTAAATTGAAATGAAGAATGGATGTGGTTTGTTGTTTTTATAAGAAACAGTTTCAATACGCTTAAAGAACCTCTCTTTGGATGTAAGATAATGTGGTTTCTGACAAAGTGAAGTTCCTTTAGTTGATTATGTAGAAAGTGGAGTGTATGTCATTGGTAAATCTCTATTGTTCTGTCATGACCAAATGTCCTTTATAGTTGATGTTCGTTGATAAGGCCTAATAGTTGTTGTAGATATCAACTCAAGTGGAACTTGAGAATTCTATTACACTGATAAGGCTTCTATCATGTTACTGTGCCATTGTTATGACTGTCATATTTAGCCGACTTCTCATCTATTGGGAGCTGGATGGAATGAAAAGGCTATTGGTTGGGTGCTTTTGAGTATTTGATGTCTGTGATAGTATTACTTTGGTCAACCTCAGTTCATTTTCCTTGAGTTAGTTTATAAAGGTGGTGTTTGGTTTTATTAAACTCGCTTCATGTTCTCAGAGCCCGTAGTTGCAATTGCCTAAGATGGTAAAAATCAATTGGGGAAGTTATCATTTAATGTTTGCAGCTGAAAGGAACCTAGCTGTTAATAACTGTGTAATATGTACATTTTATTTCAATAATATCCATGGTGACATATATTTCATATTTAAAATTTTTTCCTTTTTTTTTTGTTTCTTGTTTCATGGTTGTTTATTGATGTTATCATGAACATAAGAACATTCGATATGAATTAGTGAACACTTTAGATAGATATTAATCATTTATCTTACTTATATTTATTACAGGTATTTCCATTTGGGTCAGTCCCCTTGAAGACCTATCTTCCCGATGGAGATATTGATTTGACAGCCTTTGGTGGCCTAAACTTTGAGGAGGCTCTGGCCAATGATGTATGTTCTGTCCTTGAAAGAGAAGATCATAACAGAGCTGCAAAGTTTGTGGTGAAGGATGTCCAATTAATTCGGGCAGAGGTTTTTAACTTCAACTAATATGTTTCTACAGATCTTTGCTTAGTCAAATTATTTATTTGCTGCTTGCATAAGTGACAAACTTGTTTACATTCATTTTAGTCATCCCTTATTTTTTGTTGACATTTACATCTATCTGCATTTTGAATTTCCCACCACAACCATTTATTTTAGTGTCATTATTGCCTGGTCAACCGAGCTGTAAAGTACTTTGATGCATCTAGAAGTATTCCCTTTGTAGTTTTGATGAATGCTGTTTCTGGAAAAAGACAATGACAAATGATTTCCATGCTCAGATGGACATATATGCTATCGTCATGGGAGATTTTCTCCCAACTAAATGTTATACACGTGAAGACCACATTAACATTTTCCACTTTAGGCTTTGTGCATAATTTGTCTGGTCATCTCTGCTTTTGTTACTGGTTAGAGTTTTGGAGATTTTAAGTTTACTTTTAAACAGAAATTATAGTTATATAGGTGGAATTGGGAGGATGACAGCTCAACAGTTTCTCCTAACTGCAGCATTTTATTGATGATTGTTGAGGGTAACAACTATTTCTAGGACACTTGATGGAGGCTTTAATGATTGATTTGGGTGGGTTGAACCTATGAGGTAATTGATTGTTGAGAGCTGGATGTTTGGACTGGTTGATAGGGGCAGCTGATGTAACTGATAACCGTTTGTATGGAACACTTACAAACATTGTTTATAATATCTTTCTGATCTTATGAACTTATGCATACTTAAATGGAGCTCCTATGTCAAGTTAATTGACGATCAAGTAATCTTCTCATGCCTTTATGTATGTTTTTGAACCTTTTTTAAAAAGGCATTCTTAAACAAGGTCCAAAATTTTAAATGTAGAAAGAGCAGTTCAATATTGACAAAGGAAAAACTTAATTTACAGACTGTTGTAGGTGCATTAGCTCATTGCCAGCTTGTTTGCATGGGGTCATTATTCTGGGTTATTTGTAGATGGATAGAGAGGGTGAGGTGTGTTGTAAAGTTAAAAGGACAATCCTTGATTCTTTGCACCTGTAGAGTAGAAAGATAGTTGTTGCAAATCAATTGATTCTAGGCATTTGAAGTACTATTGATACTTAGGTATAGAGATAATTGAGGCAAAATAATCTAAGGCGTTATACTTGACTTGTTAATGTTTGTTAATGTGTTTTGGTGAAGGCTGTACTTTGGCTTCCTTGATGATGCTCCAGAGGTTCTTTGAGCCAGAGAATTTGGTACAAATGGATCTTTTTAATCATACAAACAAGCTCACAGCTAGAGCATAGTAATGTTTGATTTAATGAATAATGGTATGCATAACATTCGCTCTTACTTGTAAAATGTTGCCTTGGAACTTGTCCTCATATCTTATCATTGATTATAAATACATGTCTCCAAGTTGCATTTCGATTTCCCAAGAGCAGAAGTAAAACCTTTATTAAGTGATGTAGATTGAAGTAAATGTTACTATGCTCTACAAGTGCAATTTGGGAGGAACAGAGGGAATCAGCGGGAGAACATAGGGGATAAAACCAGAAAGAATCTATAGAGGGAGAGAATCCCAGTAATCAATATAAAAAAATCTGAAATAACTATCATCGAAAACCTAATCAGAACTAAAATAACATAGGTAATAAACCCAAAACCCTAATAAAATGCAAAATAGCAAATAAAACCCTAAAACCATAATACTTCGAAAATAAACAAAATATTAATTAATATAAGATAACCTGGATCATCTAAAATATAGCCTAAATGTATGTAAAGATTAAAGCCAAATTCGTATGTAATACCAGTAACTCAATCCCTCAACTAGGATAATCACATCCTCCATCAATAAAGTTTATTCCTTTATTTATTTTTTGTGCAGATACTTTCTCGAAGGTTTAGTAGGAGTTCAACACTTCATCTTTTGTGCAATTCGGATATTTGTCACAACCATTCATTTTATAAATATTAGATAGTGGTTTTTTCAGCCAAGAACTTGTTTTTCCCCCAGAGAAATATCCTTTGTTACAGCTTATCAAGTTGAGCTTATTTGTCAATTTATGGACTATGGTATATCACAATTTTATCTCCATGAACTGCTCTTGCTGAAGCTTCTAAGTGAGCAAACTTTTTGAGGGTTGTAAGGTTTTTTTTCTTTTCTTTTCTTTTCTTTAGTTGATTTGAATTTTCTTTTACTCAGTAAACAAATAAGGTGATTGGAGAGACAGCCCCTAGCATGATTTACTTGTATACCAGTATGGCACATTTAAAGGAAAGCTCTAATTGTATTCACAAGTATATTATTATCTTCTCATCCCTGCCTGTTTCCCCATAGTTCAAACGTTACTTTGTCAGTTGTCACATGTTTGATTGAGAGATGTCTATACTTTTCTTTTCAAATGGCATAAGCACTTTTTTTTTTTGAAAAGAAAAAACAATTTTATAACAGATTTAAGAAAACTGGATATTCTCACAAAACCAAACAAAAAAGGCATCAGGGAGCTTAGTCAAACAGCAGCCCAGACCTGCTCATTGTAACCCAATAGAAATTACCAGACAAGAAGAGTAGCAAAAAAGCAATCGGAAGTCAGAGAACAAAGATGACAACAGAACAACTTGACTCTGGGAGTAATAATCAGCATGTTGAAGAACTAAGGTGTGGGTAAGCTAGAGTATTGAAGCAACTAAATAACCTTCTCTGTAAACAACAGGTGTAGCAAGGGTGTTAGTGAAAAATTTGCTTCATGAGGAGTATGAACAAATCATAGTTTGGTGATGTTAGAGAGTAGGAGATTAATCTCATTAAATAGATTATTAAACATCCATGGCTTTATTAAAATATGTTGGTTTTTTAACTAGGCAAGAATTTTACTGCATGTTCTTTTTTACCATCCGAGATTTGATTGGTATGCGTTATGGACATGATTGCATATCCATTGCTCCTGCATTATATAAGATACTCTTCATGTTTATCACTTGAGATGATTTTTTTTTGTTAACAATTTACAATTTAGAAACCATTTGATATCATATGTAGCTTTTTATCTTAAAATTTTGCTTCTCTGGTGGCAGGTTAAGCTTGTAAAGTGTCTAGTACAGAACATTGTGGTAGATATCTCTTTCAATCAGTTAGGGGGGCTATGTACCTTGTGCTTTCTTGAGCAGGTAGGCTGCATTTTAAGAATTCGGGTGTGAATGAAAGCCATCTTTTTTGCATGTTAATTGAGTTGATGTGCAGATAACAAAAAAAAAAAAGAATTTATCTGCAATGTCTAGTTGCTAGCATATATTGGAAGCTTTTTTGATTCAGACTCACCTCTTTACGTTTCTTGGTTGGGATCCCTTTGGTGCCTTTTTGTGTTTTATTTTTCACATTTGGGAAGGAAAAAGTGCATCGATTGCGATTGAGTGAGAAACTTGAGTGATGAATATATTCTTCTAAGACTTTGAAACCTTAACAAGTCAAGTAAGGAGAGTTACCAGATAATTACTGCAATTGTTCATATTTTGTTTAGCATTATTGATTAATAGGTTGTGTCTACTTCCCCCAGTTATTATCTCTCTCTCTCATGACATAGATGGCAATCAACTCTTTCCCTTCCTGATATTATATACTAATGTTGCAGATCTATGTTAATATTAATTTACAGTGTACAGACATAAGATTTCTGTTATTATATCTTTTTCATATATATTCATATTTTGGGAGAGCTTGCATGGGGGTGGCTATGTTGTATTAGGTATCAAAAGAAATGTGTTTGGTATTGTTTTTTTTTTTTTTTTAAAGTTGGAAATCCCTGATAATGTTACAGGTTGATCGTCTTATTGGAAAAGATCATCTATTTAAACGCAGCATTATACTGATTAAGGCTTGGTGCTACTATGAGAGCCGTATTCTTGGGGCTCATCATGGTTTGATATCTACATATGCATTGGAGACTCTGGTGCTGTACATTTTCCATCTATTCCACTCATCACTAGATGGTCCTTTAGCGGTGAGTGCTGCAGGAGTTTTGGCAGTGTAAACTAATTGATGACGTAAATTTAACTGATTGAATATGTTGCAGGTTTTATATAAATTTTTGGATTACTTTAGCAAATTTGATTGGGACAATTACTGCATTAGTTTGAATGGTCCGATCCATATATCCTCGCTGCCAGAAGTTGTGGGTGAGCAGCATCATTTTGCTTTCATGCCAAATTTTATTGTTCTACTCTATACACGATTAAGATGCTTATGTCATTGATCCTTTCATTTTGCAGTTGAGACACCTGAAAATGGTGGGGGAGATTTACTGCTTAGCAATGATTTTTTCAAGGAATGTGTGGAAATGTTCTCAGTTCCATCAAGGGGATTTGAGACTAATTCACGCACATTCCCTCAAAAGCATCTAAACATAGTAGATCCTTTAAGAGAAAACAATAATCTTGGTCGCAGTGTTAGCAAAGGTAGAATTTCTTTTCCATAGGCAAATTTCATCATTCTTTTCATTTGAACTTAAAACATTTTAAAGCCTTGAGGATAGCAGAAATAGTTCTTCAGCTGTTGTGACAAAAGGGATATTGAGGCTTCTTTTAATGGTTATTTAGTGACTCTTGGACTGATCAAGAGGGTTAAAAAGTCAAATCATAATGTAGCTTTTCCTCTGTAGGGAACTTTTATCGTATAAGAAGCGCTTTCACTTATGGGGCTCGGAAGCTGGGAAAGATCCTTTCGCAGGCAGAAGAAAACATGGCTGATGAACTTCGTAAGTTTTTCTCAAACACTCTGGATAGGCATGGAAGTGGACAGAGGCCTGATGTTCAAGATTCTGTCCCATCATTGTCTAGATTCAGTGGATTTGGGGCAACATCATCAGTTTCAGGTACAGAGTCAAGTCAAGAAGATCAAACCTTATATGAAACAGAATCTTCAAATTCAATTACCATGACTAGGAATTATAGATCAGATAATGAGGGATTGTCGGACAAGGTCGATAATGGTAATGTCTCTGGGAGGGAAACAAATTTTAGCAGAATCCTTAATGAACCACAAGCTTCTGCAAACGGTATGGTTGTTTCAGAAATCCGTCTCTCTGGGGATGCTAAAGATCTGGCAACCTCCAGAATTCAAGGTCTTGTAATTTCAAATGATGCACATAAATCTTACGATCCAAATTCAGAGGAGAATGTTTCTCCATCGGATAATGTACGGCATGCACCTCATCTCGATTTCTATAGCTCATCTTTGGATAATGGAGATACAAGGAATGGCAATGCAGAATGCAAACAGCCGGAAAATTCTGGCTTTGCTGAAAAGAAAGTGACTTCTTGTATTCTTCCAGCAACTGCTGATGAGATGGGTACTAATGTACATGGTGATCACCGTGAGAATCAGTTGGTTGTTAGTCAAGGGTTTCAGTCCCCTGTTGGATCAAAGCACCCTCCATTGGTTGCAATTTCAGCTTGGTCATCAGAGGATCTTTATCCTGGATATTCTGGTTATCCAACTTCCAGTAGTGCTGATGGAAGTCAGGAAGCTTCGAGCTCCTTGTCAGATCTCTGTGGGGATCTTGATAGTCACTTACATAGTTTGTCTTATGGCCGGTGGTGCTATGATAATGCCTTCAATGCATCTGTTTCTCCAGTTTCACCTTTGGTTTCTCAGCTCCAGAGCAAGAATTCATGGGATGTAGTACGACAGTCAGTGCAGTTCAGGCGAAATGCAATTTCCACAATGAATGCTAATGGTGTTGTTCCACGGCAAGTGTACTACCCCATGAACCCATCAATGCTACCTGGTGCAGGCTTTGGAATGGAAGAAATGCCAAAGCCTCGAGGAACGGGAACATACTTTCCCAATCACAACACGGTATACTCATTCTAAGCCTTTGGATTTGGGCCTCTAAAAGTTATGCTGAGAATATAAAATTTAGTCTCGGGCTTTAACTTGCATCATCATGGTGTCATTTTGCTGCTTCTGTTTTTCAGTTAAAATTTTCTGGTTGGGCCTTGTTGTCTCAATGTGGTTTTATGCTTAAATATTTTTGCAGAACCATTTCAGAGATAGGTCCTTGACAGCAAGAGGGAGGAGCCAAGTACCAGCAAGGTCTCCTCGCAACAACAGCCGTGCTATCACATCCCCAGAGACAAATTCACCAGAGAGAAGCAGCCGTGAGCTGGCACAGGTGCAATCACCACATCAAGGTGGTGGAAAATCTGGGTCTTTAGATCTGCGCCACTCTGGTTCTGAAAAAGTGTTATACCCTAATGCCAACGGCTCAGTGCATCATCCAGACAGGGTTGTAGAATTTGGGTCAATTGGGCCCCTACCTTTGGGGCCAACCTCTCCAGAAAGTAGCATGCCACATAATCCAGGTTCCCCTCATGCTCCGAACTTTAGTGCAAGTCAACCACCATCAGGAATGCAACGGTCAAAATCAACCGTGGGCGTGGATCAGGACAGGTTTGAGAATTTTGTGTTTCATCTGAACTTGTATGCGGCAGAGTAAATATGTTTTCAATTCTTTCTGAGCTTTTTGTTCTAAACATGCAGGATAGCTGTACGATCATACCATTTAAAAAATGAAGAAGATTTTCCACCTTTATCTATCTGACAGCAGTGGAAAGGAATGATCTTTATATATATGGTTGAAAAGTTTGGAAGAATATAAGAGTTAACGCTAACAAGCCAGCCTGAGCCTCAGCTTGTGTGAATGTGGTTCTTTGATAGCCATTCCAAAGCTCTATGTATGGAGTTCGTTATTTTGTGTGTAGTTCAGAGGCATTTGTACATTCTACTAATTTATATCCCTTTAATCTTGGTAGCAGTACTTTATAGCGAGTTATTCATGTATAGGATAGTCGAATTATGGCTTCTGTTTTTTTTTTGGTTTCCAGGTTTTGATATCTTTGCAACTGGTAGCAAAAAGTATAAACACAGATATTGTTGTTGCTGATTGCTAATGTAACTAATACTGCAAAATAGTGTTCCTTTAGCAGCTCTAATGGTTTTCACCTCTCTGGTTCTGGCCATCGTTGCGTTCAATCAATTTTATCTCTACCTTGCTTCTGCTTATTCCCTCAAAGCAGATGAAGAAGACTATGGCCAAAGTCAGCTGTCGGGCGTATTTCTTTTGCAATTCCACTCGTAACTTTTGTGGGTTATTAGTGGAGAATATGTAGGCAAGTAGGTTATAATATTATCGGTTCGGCCCTTCTATGCATTTATCATTCATTATTGTCACCATACACATATTATGGTACTAACTAACCGATGGGAGGGGATGGGAAGTCTAAATTCATCAAAGTTTATGACTATTTCTAAAAGACTGTATTATCAGAAAATAAATTACTCCTTGCCAATCAAAATAATTATAATATATATGATAATACCCATTGATTTGAGGTTACCATTAACTTAATGAAATAACAATAATAATAATAATAATAATAATAATAATAATAATATAATAGGAGAGATTGAAACTGAAAATATTATTAAACGTGTGAATTTGGCTTTTGATGTAACATGGAGACAAATCAAAAAAAAGAAAATGGCAGAATCAAAGCTGTACAAAAAAAAAAAAAACCGCAGTAATGTAATGTGATACGATACCTAAGGGGAACGTATGGTCAACGGCCTACACTTGTACAAAAGTGACGAAAATAATGACGTAAGTTGCATATTATGAAAACCAATGGCAAGAAGTAATGGCAAGGATAAGAATAAAAAAGGTGGTGGGACTCTTTCAAAAAGGCTTACAATTTATATAATGAAATGGGAGAACAACTGAGAGGGAAAGGTTGCAATCTTTGTCAACACATCACTCAACTCAAAGGAAGGGTGGGTTCGGATCACCAATCCTGTCTCGGTACTGTTTTCCAGATGGGACATCGCACGCTTCTTCTTTCTCTTTCCTATCTCTGTGCTTTAACAATTTAACATGAAGTTGACACCACGTAATAATTCATATAATATAATTATATATATATATATAATTCCTACTGCTAATTGTACCAATTTTGTCATTCTTATTATATTCATTTATCTGCTACTTAACATGAAAAATATTCGCATTTATTTATTCCATTTTATCTTCATGGCTAATGCTGTACTTTGAAGTTGGAACCTGGGACAGATGGTGGCTTCTCCAGACAAATATTTAAGATTTGATCATGATTTATGGTGTCTCTGCCTCTTTGGACCACTATTTTTGTCAACGATTGCCATGGTATCTATAGGCCCATCAACAGCTGTTTACATAGTTTTCACCCTCATAATTGATACTAACTTCTAATTTTGGTTTTTCATAACATTACCTAAACGAATAGAAATTGCAATGATATGGCATTCCTTATTCAATAATAAGTGTATGAATCTCACTTTTTTAAATAAAAGAAAATCGAACAATTCTTAAATATATATATATATATATAAAAATCAATAAATAAAAATAATTAATCATAGACAAAATAAACACATAATGAGGCTACTGGTACTAATTAACTACAGCTGTAATCTTTCTTATATATTTTTTATTTTCTTTTAATTAATATGTAAATTGTTTTGTACCAGTTTATTTTTATGTTTATAGATAGATAACATAAAAGTTTAAATTCAAGATCGAAAAAGTTTATCTCTGGGGAAAAGAAGGGTATCCATTGAAATCTCCGATGTCTCTCGAAGATTGCAGGCAACATTCTGGTGTAAACAGTGACAAACCAAAAAGTGAACAAAGCCTGGAACAATTGATTTTCTGTTGTCACAAGAAAGAAAACGTGTAAAGATCATAACATCTGTGCCTTAGCTGATGTTCCCTCATCCAATTAAGTTACTGATTTCTGGTGGAAACTGTGAATCCCTTTAATAATTGAGCCCTAAGAGCCATGACTTATGTCATTGCCATTTTAAAGAAAGAAAATGTACCCAAAAAGAAGAGAGGAAGAGAAAAAGGGGGCAATAATAGCAGGTTGAGTGGACCATTTTTATTAGATGATATGTCATAATTAATATTAAAACCAAACATAATAAATTAACTCTTTTTCTCAATATTATGCATAGGTATAAAGCAAGGTTCAATCCTTAATTGCTTGGAAATAAAAGAGCTGGCTTCTGATGTGAGGCTTAATTGTCTCTAATAAACTCAGCCAGCCAAGGCCACCTGAATCCTGACCTTGACATTTAATTCTACTCTAATTTAACCCCATTCATTTTGTATTAATTTAAATCTGTCATTAAGACGCTGTCAAATTGCATCAGCTCTGTCATTTGGAGGGGACCGCACCGCATACAAACTAAAACTAAAACACAGCCCATCATCAGCTTCTGATTCTTTTTTGTTTATATTTCAACGAACCCTTCACCATCCATTCCCTTGACACAGTTTTACTTGTTAATTTGCAATCCTAAAAACTTTTTCTCTCTCAAATCTTTGATCTTCTGCTCATCCGAAATCTATCCTTTAGATTGCCCTCTCCTCCACAAATGGTGCTGTCAGAGCGTGGCCATAGGTTCTTCAAGTTTAGAAGTCTAGTTTCTTGCCCAACTCCCACATATCACAATCTTTTCAATTTGTAGAAAATCTATCTTTTTCCCCATAAAACTATTCTCCTCCACAAACCAGATTTGATTTTGCTCTCAACAGAAAGCTTTTGTTTTACCATTGGCTCACACGAAATATTCCCTTTCCCCAACATACCAGCCTCTCAACAGTTTTTCCACAGTTTTCTTCGGGGCTCTCTTCAAATCTTCTTGGACAGTATCTGCATATCAGCATATATAGATTCTCCACTCTTGTGCTCTCTCTCAAAGACTAGATGATTTCCAAGGACTACTACTACTTCTCACGTGCAGTTGTGGAAATGGCTTGGATTATGCTCAGCGTCGATTACTCAAGGCTCTTTTGGTTATTGTTTGGTGTCTTTTCCTATGAAAATCATGAAGGAAAGCCTCGGATCATCTAGCACATCACCCACCCATCAACTTTCTTTCCCCCATAATCTATAATTCTGCCTGCCCGCCGTACGCCCCTTGTTCTTGAATTATAATAGTAGATAATTAAGTATATTAGTGTTTTGAAGATATTACAATAAGCCAGAAACTGGAACCCAGAAGAGAGGTTTTGAGGGTGCCTTATCTCTCAGACATGTACAAAACACGTCTAGGAGGATGTGTTGATGGAGTTCAATCCCAGCTTGGATACGTTGAAACCGATGCATCTGGTCGGTATGGGCGTGTAAGTTTTCTTCATTTGACTCTTAAATCTTTGCTTTTTGATTGATGCAGGAATAAGAATTGAACACGATTTTCGCTTGCTTAAGGCTCCAACAAAATCAGTTTTTTCAGTGGGAATGAATCCCAATATCTTTTGCAATGATGATGGAAATATTGCCTGGTCATATTGATTTGAGGATACCCACTTTTCAGTAACAATAATTCTTTGGCACAGTTCTTCTGCGGATGTGGGGTTTTGATTCTTTGATGTGATATTGACAATTTTTATGAATGCTTATTTATTTTAATTAATGTAAAACGCTCGCCGGCTTTTAAGAAGACAAATTGACCATGTAATTTTCTTGATAAGCATAATTCATAATTATAGATTTGTTTAAGATTATTTACAAAATTTGAACTACTTGATTTGGTCAACGGTGTCGTGAGATACTGTAATATGTAAAATAAGTAAATAACTCTCCTACACTGTTACTCTAATCTAGCTAATGCACTGAAGAGATTCTTTCAATTGGCCTAGAAAATTCGGACAACAAATTTTAATGTTAATCTTTTTGATTCCATAGAATATACTGATATAGGATCCATTAATTTCATGATCACGACAAATTAGTGAAGCACACATGTAAATGAACAAATTATTCATTGTTTAAGTTTTAACATGACTGAATCTGTGATGATGCGTGAGAATTTCTTTGCAGTTCAGAGAGATTCTTGGTAAAGGAGCCATGAAGACAGTGTATAGGGCATTTGACAAGGTCCTTGGAATGGAGGTGGCATGGAATCAGGTGAAGCTTAACGATGTCTTCCGTTCACCAGAGGAATTGCAACGACTTTACTCTGAGGTTCACCTCCTCAAGAACCTCAGCCATGATTCCATCATGCGATTCTACACATCCTGGATAGACATTGATCGTAGAACTTTCAACTTCATCACTGAAATGTTCACCTCTGGCACCCTTAGAGAGTAATCACAACGCCTTACTGTCAATTAAACAGATAGTTGATTAATTGCTATTGTTGTGGTTTTTTTTTTTTTTAATATATTGTAAGATATAATACAGGTACAGACAGAGGTACCAACGTGTGGATATGCGAGCAATTAAGAACTGGGCTCGCCAAATTCTACAAGGTCTGGCTTATCTGCATGGCCATGACCCTCCAGTGATCCACAGAGATCTTAAGTGTGATAACATCTTTGTCAATGGTCACCTTGGACAAGTCAAGATCGGTGATCTAGGATTAGCTGCCATTCTTCGTGGGTCACAGCATGCCCATAGTGTTATAGGTAAACCTCTCGATTTCCATCGTCTCCTAAGCAAGGTTTCTGATTTCTAAGTAGCCATCTATATCTATCCTTATACGTCAATTTCTTCAAACTTGCATGAAATACTAGGTACGCCAGAATTTATGGCACCGGAACTATATGAGGAGAATTACAACGAGCTAGTGGATGTATACTCGTTTGGCATGTGTGTACTAGAAATGCTTAATTCTGAGTATCCATACAGTGAGTGCTCCAATCCGGCACAAATCTATAAGAAAGTGACTTCGGTGAGTGCATCCAAGCTCATTAGTTTCAATACTATAATAATAATATATTAACCACCAAATTAGTCCTTTGTATTTATATTGCTTCTTTATTCTTCCAGGGAAAGTTGCCAGAGGCATTCTACAGAATTCAAGATGAGGAAGCCCGGCGATTTGTTGGAAAGTGCCTGGAGAATGTTTCCAAGAGGTTGCCAGCCCATGAACTCTTGCTTGACCCATTTTTGGCCTCTGATGAATCGAGTCCGTTGCCAATCCCAAGGGTCTTGAGCCGAGAGCTAACTCCTAATGGCCCAGTCACAGAGCTGGAGCCTTCTGTGGAGGTTGATCCAACAAGGAGTACCCATATGTCAATAACTGGCACAACGAATCCTGGAGATGACACTATTTTTCTCAAAGTACAGATTACAGACAAGGATGGTACTGCCTTAAACTTGTTGTGCTGCACACTTCCTTATGGGTTTTAATATGATAAGCTGATAACAGAAGTTTGTGATTGCATCTATTTCTAAGTCGTGCATATTAATACCATCAATCAACATCATGTGTATATGAGATAATCCAAGATTTGATATATATCTTTGACTTCTGTAGAAAATTCTTTTGGCACATTAGGAAAAACTCTTAAGTAGTGGAGAAATTCCTTTTTGTAATCATGTTTTTGTTCTATTGTCCATATAGTGAAGAATTTCATCCTAAGTGGCTAAAATATAAAAAACTTCTTTCTTCCTTAAAAAAATTTATTGGACTAATATAAATTTTTTAATTTTGATTGCAGCCTGCAAACTTTTTTCCCGTATGCCTTCTATATTCTCAATTAATGATCCTTTCTTACAGGTCATGCTCGGAACATCTATTTTCCCTTTGACATAGTGAATGACACTGCAATTGATGTTGCCTTGGAGATGGTGAAAGAATTGGAAATTAATGACTGGGAACCATTGGAGATTGCTGAAATGATAGAGGAGGAGATATCTTCCCTTGTTCCAACTTGGAAGGACTTGGGCTCCTCTCAAGTCCATCATCAGCACAGCTTCAAGTACGAAGATGAAGAAGATGATGATGATGATGACCAAACCGGAATTCACCATCCTTTCTATGCCACCTCCTCCCGTTCTTCCTCCCAAGTTTCCCTCCCAACTTTCCTTTCTTCCTATGAAACACAATTTTGTCATGGCAAAAATGTGACTTTTAGTTGCAATTGGTCCCAAGGTATGTTATAGCTTGGCCAACACTTGAAAATCTATTGTTTTGCTTCTTTGGTTGAAAATATAATACCGATAGCTATCTCAGTCTTCTTTTGCTGTCCTACATTTGACAAGGCATGCTCATTATCGCAGAAGATGTATTTAGCAATGATGATGCAAGTTCCAGTTGCTCCATGAACTCGCTCCGATATTCTAGCTTGAATTATGAAGATGACTTTGATTGGAGTGTTCAACAGGGAGAGCAACCCTGCATTCCAAAGACCCTCAAAGCTACAAGATTCTGTCCATCAGAGAGCACGAGTGCTTGCAGCCACAAAAAAAGGAATGCACAACTTGATTCATGGAGGTTTTCTCACTCAAATGACCAGCGGAAGCTAACCAAGGTTCGTTCACTTGTGGACATACGTAGCCAATTGCTGCACAGATCAGTAATGGCAGAGTTAACCAAAAGGCGCTTGTTTAAGACCATCGGAGCCATGGAGAACATTGGATTTCAGAAGCCAAACGGATGCTTCGGTGGCAGCCTCGCCGGGAGGATTTCAAGATCATGACGAAAATTATGTGGCATATTTAGGTGGTTAAAATCCTATTAATCTCTCTGTTAATATTCTAGCTGCTTTATGCTGTGTTTTAAGTGTTGGTGCTTTGTACAAATTAACTCTAAATCCTCAATCTGGTTCAGTGGAGTAACTAATGCAGATTACAGGATGCATCAGACTATGAAGTTATATTCCATAAAACATCACTATATATATTTTGGAATGAGGAAACTTTATAAAACATCACTATATATATTTTGCAATGAGGAAACTTTATTGTTATACATATGCTCTGCCTGCATCTCTAATCTAAACATCAAACATAATTTTAGATGTGGATATGAGATATGTTTACTGACCCTACAATTTCTGCCTTTATTTTTCCTATCAATTCTCATCCATATAATTATCAATAATCAAATAAATGCAATATATAATAGACGAATTAAAAGAGGTTATATATATATGTATGTATATTTATATATATACACTAGGATGGTGTCCGTAGCTACATTACCGAAAAGATCACAAGAAATATAGATTATATTGGAGCGGATTTTAATTTTGTATCTTCAAAAGAGTTTGTAGGGAAAACTATATTGTATTAATCAACCACATGAATGTATAGTTTTTGTTGATAGAAGAAAAGATAAACTAGTATTAGTTGAAGATAGTTATTTGCCTTGGTTGCAATAATTAAAAGTTACTCCTAAATTTATGATTTTAAAAAAATACTAAACCAAAGAAAATAATAATCATATTAAACATCCAGTAATTTTTTCTGTTAAAAATATATTATTTAAACAAAATAAATGTGATTTGGAGGTTTTTATTTTTGGTAGAAGATGTATATCAACTTTTTAGATATAGGAATTATACTTAACTAAACGTTAAGGGAATTTAAACTGTTACACAACAATTAGATATTGTTGGGATTCAACCTTTTGCTTAAGCATTAAATTAATCAAGAAATTAAAAAAATAACATAGCAAAAAAAAAAAAAACAAACATTTAATCAGAGAAACAACTGAATCCAACAAGATCAATGTTTGTATTTTTCATATAATTTTCAAATTAATTATAAATACTCATAAGTTTAAAAGTTATATACATTGCTCTAGATATCATAATCAAAAGCCAATTAAATCCAAAAGTCTTATGATGATGCAATGAATCCGAAAAAAGAATAAGACAGTCTAAAATCTTGCAATTAAAACCTTTGCTTCTTCACTTTTAAGATTTGTCAAATCTTCGGCCACTACAATGTTTGACCTCTAACAGTAATCCACATAATGACCAAATAAGATCTTCTCAAAGGTAGGACTTTACTTGTGCTAACAAGTTTTAATTCTAAAACAAAAAGACAAAAAATTCTTACCAAATCTTGTTTCTATCAGATAAAAAAAACTATTTTTCTTTTCTTGTTTTTATGAATTGCTAAGAAGTGGTTGGAAGCTTAAAATTTTAGTTGGCTCGTATAATATACTTATATAACCAAATTATATTGTAACCCTAGATAAAACAGTTGTAAATTAAGTCTTTGTGAACTTAATTAATTTCTCACTTTATTTTGATCTATTCTAATTAAGTCCAACTTAATTGATTATCCTTATTTAATCTTAATCATGTCACTTAATGTGTGTGATTTATTACGATTCTAACACATTGGCAATAAAGGTAAATCTTAAACAAATATCAATTTGATAATTCATTTATATTTATAGGTCATGAGCGTCACTTAGCAATACATCATAATCACTTAAATGTTAAAAAGGCAATTAAAAAATTTGATAAAACCCCTCAGTGATAAACCTCTTAGTGCAATATGATCATTTCATCAAATATCCTGTATATGTTATAGAGTATGGCTCAATGTCTACTTATAACATTTCATATTAGTTTCCATAATTCATGACTAACCTTATGAATTTAGGAAACTAACCTTCCTCAAATTCATCATGCATTGGCCAAAGACGATATATAAGTTAATTAAGAATTGAGAACAAGTGAGATACATCCTTTCATATCACTTAGGGTGATGAATCCTCTCTTGACCACTCATTCACCTTCGCATGCTTCATGGCATACCTAAAAACACTCTATTTAGACATTTGGTCACCTTCAGATAGTAAATGTGAAATCAAAGTATGTCATTCTCCATACAAGATAATTTAGTGTTTCAAGTCTGAGGACTAGTTGCACGACTATCACATGAAACATATTCCATAGACACTTGAGTGAAGCACCAAATGGAATTATCGTAGCAAGTCATGTTCAGTGAACTTGTTTTTTAACAAGCATCCACATGTTATCCTCAAGCATCTCATATACTTCAATTTATGAGATCAATTACTTATTTTTCAAGTAAGGAGGCTTAACATGTGCTAGTCTTTTAGCATTATCAATGCCTTGTCTTAACAATACAATAATCAGGAATAATTTTAGGAACATGACTTTAATGCATAGTGATCTCATAATTGTAATAATTTTATAATTTTCTTACAAGGCTTTTATGTTTCATGAGCTTCATCCAATTAATATTTAATAACTCTTTATTATTACACTAACATGAAAGAAAACATTTATCGCATATAGTTATGCGATTAAATATGCAGTAAATGAAAATACATATTCTTTAACCAGTCCAATTTGCTCAAGGATATATACCAACATATATGTTTAACTATGGTAACAGTTTGCTCTTCTTTTTGCCATATACATTTGTTTCCGTTTTTTTTATTTCTGTTGTTGTGCTATATTATATTGCTGAACTGCATTAATGTAAGGTTCTTGTTGGTAAAAGAAAAAATAAACTGGTATTAATTGAAGATAGTTATTTGCTTTAGTTTTAATTACTGAAAACCTGCACTTACATATATAGTTATAAAACAGTACTTATCTAAAGAAGATAATAATCCTATCAAAAATTAGTAGATGTATAATAAAATATTAGGAAATGAGAGAGTATGTTACCTGTATTATTGACAAATTAAGATAAACAATTGTAAAAAATAAAGTAACAGTATAATGTAAAGATTTTATTAATGTAAAATAGTTGTTAATTTTTAATAGTATCTGTTTTTTATATATAAAATGAATGACTAAAGGTTGTTAAATTCAGTTGATTTGTTTATTCAATGATGATTGTGTGTTATGTATATTGAGAAATGAATAGATCTTTTTGACTTTTTTATTTTGTTCAATGAATTGAATAGATATTTATTGAAATTTAAACATTCATGTATAACAGAGATGTCTAAATATTATAGATTCAGGTTTATACAGAATAAGAGGATATAGATAGAAAATAATATTAAATGAATCTATCCTCTAAGCATTAAAAGTTAGAAATTATTGTTTTCAAGTATTTTTTATTGAAATAAATAAAAGTGAAAAAAAAAACCCTTCAAATGTTAAAAACAATGCAATTTTGATATAAAGTGTACAAAAAAAAATAATTTAATTGAGAATGATAAGTGTTAAGCAACTAACCTAATTAGTTATCCTACTTAAAATAATACTTATCCAAAGAAAACAATAATCCTTTCAGATTATTAGATGTATAATAAAATATTAAGAAATGAAAGAGTATATAGTTTATACTATTAATAGATTAAGATAAACAGTCGTAAAACATAGGATTACAGTATAATATAAAGATCTTATCAATATAAGATAGTTACTAATTTCTAGTAGTGTTTGTCTTTTATATATGAATAAATGGTTAAAGGTTATCAAATTTAGTTGACTTATTTATTCAATAATGATTGTGTACTATGTATATTGAAAAATAAGTAAACCTTATTGACTTTTTTATTTTATGCAATAAATTGGATGGATATTTATTGAAATTTAAACATTCATGTATAAAAGAGATATCTAAATACTATAGATTCAAGTTCATATAGAATAAAAAGATATAAATAAAAAATAATATTAAATTGTAATTAATAAATATTAAATGACTTTATCCTCTAAGTATTAAAAATTAAAAATTATTGTTTTCAAGTATTCTTTACTAAAATAAATAAACGTAAAAAAAAAAAATCCTTCAAATGTTAAAAACAACGTAGTTTTGACATAAAGTGTACAAAAAAATTAATTCAATTGAGAATGGCAAATGCCAATCAATTGACGTAATCAATTATCTTACTTTTATATATATTATAGATATACATGTTAAATTATTTATCTTAAAAATTTAAATGAAAAAGCATTTTTATAATAGTTTACGCATATTTTTCCTAGTGACATAAAAAAGTATTGTTATGATTAGCTCAAACAATTATAAATCTTAAATCTTTGTTTACTGAAACCTGATCTTTGCCTAGACCCTCACTCACAAAGCACCTGCAATTCAAAGGACACGATTGCCTCTTTCCCCTTTGTCTTTGCATTTATGAGAAAAAAAAAAAGCCCAAAACTCAAGTAAAAGGCCCAAAAAACCTTGGAGGGAAACCAAGCATTCAAGAGTTAAAAAGGAAAGAGATTGTGTCGCTGCAACGGTACAAAACGTGAGACAAAATATTGTTGACAAAGTCTTGCGTCGGTGCTTTTAGATCTCAAATTCAACTTCCACCATATCTACAGTTTATTCAATTTTTTGTTGCATTTTTTCATATATTATATGCATTGAAAATTGATTGATTGTGATAAAATAAACTTATACATGTAGTCCGATAAAAAAAAAAAATACTATTTTAACAACATCAAGGATTCCCTTTTATTTATATAGAGATACTACAAAATTATAATTTACAACTTATAAATAGAGAGGTTTTAAATTATTTGGGTGTGTTTAATAAACCATTGAAAAATTTTTGAACCATTAAAAATTAAAATTTTTTAAATACATTTGATAATTTATTTTTAGGAATCACTTAGCGAAGATTTTTAATGAAAAAGTATTGAAAATTGTAAGTAGCTAAAAGTCTTAATATACTAAGTCAATTTTATTTAAAAAATTTATTATTTAATTAAATTAATGATCTTAAATTAATTATCAATAAAAAACACTTATAAAATCATAATTTTTTTAAATAATTCATGAATTTTTTCAGATATTATACTATTTTTAAATGACATTTCTTTACGTTAAAGGAAAGTACTTACTTGGGAAAGGAATCCCAAAAGATAATGTGGCCACATTGCCCACAATATATTATTAACCCCTTCGAGTTGGAAAACCATAAATGAATTTCTCTGTAACATATTTTGCTTTAGGATTGCTGTGGGTGCATGGGCCATGCAGTTTGAAAGCTGCAAAACCGAAAAACAGAAAAGCTAAAGTTTTGTTTCTCCGGGTGGGCTCATCCTTCATCATAACTATTTTAATTAATAGTTTGCTTTATTTGACCCGCAATTAATTTCCGAAAGCGAAATCCCAATCCTTTTGCTTATTATTTTTTTCTTCCTAAACAAAAAAGAAAAAGGCAATTAGCTTTGTTTCTCTTCAATATGGACTCCCCTTTCTTTCTTCATCTTCTTTCTAATTATAACACTTTCAACTTATTTTTTTCCTTTTTTTTTCTTTTTCTTTTGACCAAAAGGATTAATGAAAGAGAAATCTCTACTTTTTTATTTATTCTTATTTTTTGACAAATTAAACAAGAAAAAAGATTACTTAAAACTATGTTTTTAGATGACTTAAATGTATATACATTACTTGAATCACACCTTATCTTTTTAATTCTTTTTATATGAATAAATTAATAATTATCTGTGACATATTATTACTTAACTAATAAAGTGTTTTTGGGAAAAAATTTGCGACCTTTTGTTGATGCCAAGAGATGTCTTTCCAAGGTTTTGACAAATAAACCTTTGATTAACATTATTAGAAAAACAATTAAAAAACTCCATGTCACAACTCAACTATTATTTGGGCCCAATGTAAATAAAGGTTATCTTTAATGACGTGGCCAAATCTAATGCATCCTAGGCATCCACTCTGGCAGTCAAAACTGTTACACGTGTCAATAGAATAAAAAAAGTCAAAAGAATTATCATCAAGTGCAATGGACCTCCACTCCACTGCGACAACAACTGACAACGAGGACGCCGCGCCTACTTCTACCTTTCTTCATTTTCATTTTTCCTTATTCCAATTTCTTCCTCTTCTTCTTCTTCATCTTATCGTACGTTTCCATGGCTATCATACGCTCTTTGAGCCAGCTTAACATCAAGGCGCCACCTCCATCGCCTATCCCAACGGCCAACGGCTCACGCTCCGCTGCCAACGAAAGCTTCACCGACTTTCTTGAGAAGTCGTTACAAGTCCCTGACATCACGCTACCAGAGTCCCAGTCCCAGGAGCGCCACCACCCGGCCTACCCACTCGATGAGATCGACTTCCAATCGCTCTCCTTAAGAGAGACCAGTTCGGTGGAGCGGTTGCTGCGATTGGCTCGGGAGTTGGGCGCGTTCCGGATCGGGTGCCATGGATTTATTAAAGGCGAAGAGTTGAGGGCGTTGGTGAAAGAGGCGGCGAGAGTATTCGGGGTGTTGGAAGAGAGAGATACGGGATTTAGGAGATATTTGGCTGGAAAAAGGGAGGAGATCGTGTGGGTTCGTTGCAAAGACGAGCGGATGGAGTGGGCACGTCAATACATCGGCGCTCCGTTGTATCAGAGTTTCAGGTGACAATCACGACCCCTCTCCCGCCACCTCGCACATAGAAAAAATTACTACCGAAACGGAAAAGTGGTTCATGGCTCTGGGTATTAAATTTGGTTGGGCTTTTTCGGCCCAACGACAGTAAGGGGCTAGATGAAGGGGTTGAATAGATCATTATTTGGGCTACTTGGTAAAACTTGGGCCAAGTTTGGAATGCAGTGTTCTTTTCCATTAGTTTGGGTCAATTTAATTAAGTTCATCTCATTATCAAAAAGAAGAAAAAGGAAAAGCAACACGTACAGAATCATGGAACAGAATTTAACTTTTCTTTGTTAGGTAAAGTGTGGGCTTGTGTTTTGATGTTTTTGGGTACTTATTAATTCCTCTTCTTTTTCTTTTTATAAAGTGAAAAGATGGAGAAAGTAGCGAGTAAACTGGACCAACTTGCGAAAGAATTGGGCCAGATTTTGGTAGAAAACGCAAGCGATCAACAAAGGAAGAGAGTGCAAAGAGGGGAGTCCCTTTTGAGCATATACAGGTACAACCAGCAGGATAAGATCATGGAACAAAAATCACAACTAAATGAAGAAGAAACCGACCATTCTTGTCATAATTATACTTTAAGCCTCCACCTTCCCTCCAAGGATTGCGAATTTTGTGTTCAATCTGGGCCAGCAGGACTTTTAACTTTTGATGCAGGTCCAGAGACCATTATTGTCACAGTTGGACAACAACTCGAGGTAAGTAATTTCAATTCAATCCTTTTCATGTCAAAGCTATTCTTGCTTGTCCTTTTGATACTTGGTTAACTTTTGTGCTTAGTTATTTATTTATATTTCAAATCCCAAAATCTTTTTACATTATGGTAAACGTTTTTGACAATGAACTACCAAACGTCTCAGAATGAATAATAAACTTTATTATCTTTGAGATAATCATTGCATTAATTGAAATCATCTTATAATTAAGATAAGAGCTTTGAATTCAACTTTGTGAATAGAAGATACATACACTTATTGATTAAATCAAATGTTCGAGATTTCATTAAATGAATATACCAAAACATGAAATTTATATGCATAAAATTAACCTTAAAACGTGGGCGTGCATTGGTATCATGGAATTTTCTATGAGCCAAGAGAAACTGAATGAAAGCCTAAAACATGCACTTGTGTTGTGGAAATAGGAATGGAGCTTGGGAGAATTCAAAAGGGTTTCGGGGCGAATTATTAATCAAGCAGAACTGCGTGGATCCCAGTCCTTTTTCTCCATGGAGCTCAAGTGGTCTTCTTTAAATATAAATCGTGCTTATAAAACAACTTACCAAAAATTCTCCTTGGCAGATCAATTCTTGATTGCACTCATTATTGTTTTCCTTTATTCTATTTTTATGTTAAAAAATTCTCTATGATTACATTCAAATTCTCATAGGCAAAGGCTATATATCACATGAATTGGCGTGGCAATTTTTGCTTCGTTTTTTTTTGGTCTACATGGTGCGTTTGATGTACAGTGTTTGAGGCTTTGAGCAATGGGTTGAAGAGTATTGTTTGAAAGGGGAAAAGAAAGGAACAAATAGTTTGATTATATACGAAAGTCTTGTGTAAGCAAAAATAAGGACCTTGTATTATATATTGCTTGATTTCATTAATAAAAAGCATATACTACTGTTTGATTTCTGTGAATGGATGCCTAAATAGCTTTTCTTGTTCTTCTTTCCTCTTTGTACTTAGGCCCCTTAATTTTATCAAATACATTAATTATTCATTAATTATGTATCTTTAACATTTTTATTACTTCTCAGAATTTTATTCAACAATAATTTTTTGGTTCGTTTCTTCAGCAATTATAAATATTTACTTCTCATAGAACCCCTTTGTACATAATGCATTGCTTTAGTTTTCCGTACATGCAGTCTTAACTTTTATATAAGCACTCACTTTTTAATTTTAGTTTTGCTAAAGATATTTTCTTGCATGATAATTCCTTATAGTTTTTTCATACTATTACAAAAAAAAAAAAAAAAGAGAATAAGAAGAAGTATAGTTTCTAGTTTTTCAATCTATGAAATGCACAAGAAATAAAGATTTACAATAACAATATATATTAAATAATATATAAATGTAGTTTAACATGGAACAATAATGTACTGTATACATAAATTTCATAACTATCTTTTATATAATTTGTTAGTAATTCATAATGATATAGTTTCTAATAATAACTTTGCTATGAAAAATTAAGAAAACAATTTAAAATTTTGACATTTGTTTATGGAAAATTAAGATTATAATTTTTTTAAAAAAAGTATTAAGATTGATGTCAACATTTTTATTATAAGGCTTATTGCCTCATTGAAGTTGATTCTTTTGACTCCATCCAGAGAGATATGTAATAACTCTCGTCATAAAACCACACCCTTTGTCCAAGATTCAACCATGAGCTTTCCGAACGAAAATCTCAAATTTTAAACATTGAAGTGTCTATTTATTTTCTTGGTTGAAAGTGCTTTATTTAGTTAAGTAATTTGTTAATTTGTATTTATTTAACGCAGCTCATATATTAATTGAAGGTAAAGATGAAGTTAACCAACTTTTATTGAAAAGATTAAAAATTTTAAAAATTAATATATTGAATTTAATCAACAATTAAAAGATTAATAATAAACAATAATTTTATATAATATATAAATTAAAAAAAATTTATAATAGTCTTTTAATAAAGTTGTATTCGATAATGTTTTTTATATTCAAATTTATCAAATATTGATATTGTACTGAAAAACAAATATTTATTCATAATTGAGTTTTGGACATTTTAATTCACGTTCTTTTTATTTATAAATTGAAGCATTGAGGCTTAATGGCTCAAGTGTAGGAAAATCATTTGAACTATTTGCATCTTTTAAAAAAAATTGTTAGTTATTTTCAACTTACTCCTATTTTAATCAAACTAAAAAAAAATATTGCAGGCAATGTCAAATATTTTTATTTTATTTCCCTTTAAACTTATAATACTAAATATAAACAGTTAAATATGATATATAGGATTAAAACTTTTAAAAAAATACGATATAAATGATTAATAATTTCCTCTTATATAATTATAATTGTTTAAAGATTAAATACTCAATATAATTTCCTCCTAATTATATACTCAAAATAATTTTTTTAACTAAATATAAAACGTAAAGTAAATAAAAAAGATATACTCAAGCACTCGAATATTTAGCTTATTGATTAATGTATGATCTCTCTACTTAAAAAGTAAAGTTCAAATCCTCTTTCCTCCAATTCAAAAAATATATATTTACTCAAGTTAATTTCTTTTTATATAATCAAGATTAATAAAAAAAATGAAACATTGATAAAAATTTTAAACAGCAATGCAACACTATAACTTATATATGAGAATTACATAATAATTTTTAATTTTTAAAGACTAAAATAATAGAAAATAGAATCCTCATAATAAAAAAAGAAGAAAAACATAATAAGTAAAAGATATAATTTATATAGGACATAACAAAAAAGAAAAGAAGAGAAAACAATTGATAGTTCTTTATTAATTATTAAATAAAGAAATTATTTTAATGGATCATTACAAAAATATATAAAAATTTTGGCCCCCGTAACAACAAAAGATCCGCCCCTGATGGAAAAGAAAATGTGCGAGGCGATAGGTTTAATGTGGCAAAGTTTCATTTTAGCTAATTTGTATGCAAAAAACAGGTTAGTATATGATGGCAATGAGCATTTTATCTTATAGATTACATGTATTGAAAAGAATAGCTGTCATTATATGACTCTTTAAACATTTTTGATCTGAAGTTGAAGGACAATTCATATAGGGTGGTTGGTGAATTGATACAATGAAGCTTCACCAGCCATGTTAATTTGTTTTTAGCGTTTCCCTCTTAAGGAGCAAAGGAATGAGAAAAAGAATCAGAAATTTGTTTTGGTTAGGATGTCAATGTTGGAGGCCCCGCCTAAATCCAATGATTTAACAAATACAGATTGCAAATAGTTTTATGTTAAAATGCATGCATCATCCGTTAACATGTACCTTGTACAAGGGGGAAAAGAGAAAATCCCACCAGATGATCCCCAGAAGATTTTGTTAGTCACATTGCTATCATGTCCAACTGCCATACATTTTTACTTTGCTTAAAAAGTCTACCTCCATTAATATAATACTTACAATCTATGTATTTGGCGGTCGGGCCCAACTACTTTCTCATCAGACAATCTCCCATTTTGATTTTTCTCCCACATTTCGGCTTTGAGAATTAATGCATCCATGCATGAGCAATGCTGCTCCTTAATTTCCTCCCACAAAACAGAGCCACTGCTGGAAACCACAAGTTAGTGCCCTTTTTATGTTTTGTTTTGCTTCCTACGTTTGTCAATTTTTTTTTTATTGTTCTAAAGAAATGATGATTTAAATTCAGTTGAATGGTATATCTATAGAATTCGTGTAATTAGATACTATCCTTTTAATAGGAATAGCTTTAATTTAGATTTTGGAATGAGTGACGACAAGTGTGACATGAAAAAGGATTATTCTTTAATAAATCTAAAACTTAATAATTAAATTTTATATGAACAAAAAAGAACAATGTTTTTCATAAAATAAATTTAGGATTTTAAATTTATAAATTGAGTTAAATAGGCAATCAGTTATCGAGTTGAATATGCATTTTATCAAAATAGATTTTTTTTTTTTGTAAAATATGGGATTCTTAATTTCGGTTTATGCAAAATTTTCTAATCACATATAAATTTAAATTTTAAATAATATTTAATTTAGCTTTTGAGATTTATGTTTAAATTTTGAAGATATCAATATAATATACTAATAAAGTAAATAGTCACATGCTCTTGACTATATAAAAAATTGCCATGTGCTAAGCTTGCAAGGGACAAATGCTGGTAGTTGAAAAAAGTGTTAATCCAAAATTTAATCATTCTTATTTTTTAAAAAAATAAGTTTTTACTGTCATATTTTTTATATCACAAATTTCTAAACATGTTTGACTTATTTTATCGATCATCGGACTACCATAAAGCCATATTAGATCCTTTAAAACGATGAATAATGCCCTTGTTTCTCCATTGGAAATGGAGGTGTTTATGTGTCCGTTTTCTAAGCTTACTTTTTAAAAAGTCAAAGTTACATGCATAATATTTTATTTTTACACTACTATATTTAAAATTTTGAAATTTTTTATTGAATTAAAAAAATAAATAAAAATATATTATTTATAAGTAAAGCTATATAATTTCAAATTAAGTTCTAACCTAAAAATTTAAAGCGAATTTGTCCAACTCAATGAGCCTATAGCAGCAGTTCAATTCTTATTTCTTAAACACTTATAATCGAAAACCATAACTCAGGTTACCTTAGTGGCCCTTTTCTCTATAGAGTGAAAAAAATGATGAGCTTGGGTGTGTAGTGCAGGGCAAAAATAAGATAATGGGCGAGAAACAGCACATAAGGAAGGTAAGATTAGAAATGATAACGGATGTGGTATTTATTTATTTTGAAATATTTGAAATTGTATTTATTTATTTTGAAACATTGAAATTGAAATTGTTTATCATGAAATATCAGAAATTTAAATGAAATTATTTAAAATTTTATTTTAATTATTTATAATTTAACCAAAACCTATTAGTGATATTCGCTAATTATTTGAAATCATTTGTTTAGTGGATACTCAATCAAAAACATTAATTCAACTTGAATCTAAAATTTTAAAATTATAATTTACATTATAATATTGAAATTTTTTTCAAAAAATAAGAAAACTCATTAATTTTGTAAAATAAACTCAACATGGATAACCTACTTCTAAATCCAAACAAAAAAAATTAAATATGAAATAAAATATTAACCATCAAAATCATATTAATTAGTTTTGTCAAGTTTTATAATGTCAATGCTTAGAAATCATATACATTAATTTTTCAAGTTATAATAAAATTATAACTTGGACTTTTGGTTAAGATGTTATTGCAAAGGTTAAAAAAATGACATTGGGAAGAACTTTAAATTTTTTTTCTTTCATTAAACAAGTTTTAAACGGTTTTTTTTTCAAATATTTATATATGTAAAAAAACGATTAATCTATAAAAAGCTTTCGGATATTAAGTATGTTAACTTTCCAAAGAAAATCTTGCTCAAAATTGTATTTAGTATTAATTTTACTATTTAAAACTTATATATATATATATATATAATGGGGTTTAATGAGATGGGTAGGAAATAAATGTGGGGCAAAGCCATCTAAGGGAGGGTCCAGATTTTGTACATTCGTCGTTTGCGTTGGCAAGATATGGAGGAGAGGACATAATAGAAATTGTGGAATGGAACAGAGACAAAGGCACATGAGAGTCAGCGAAATACTAACTCTCACCCGTGTGTGTTGATAGTTGAGACAATCAACAATGACTCTCGCCGGCTTAGATTCCCCAAGATTTTTGTCCCCCACTCGTGCACTTCTTTGTAGTAATTCCATTTTAATATTCTATTTTTTTTATCTCCTCCCAACAATCACTTCCTTTCTTTAATGTCAACATTAAATGTCATTTTCGTTTTCTATTTCCTTTTTTTTTTGAGGATTTAAATGTCATTTTCCTAATTTAAGATTTTTTTTTTTTTGCATAAAAGATTAGAACTAATTTCGTTATAAAAAGGTTTCAAGTAATAAAAATACTAGAATAAATGTTCTCATATTTTACTCAATGCTTGGCCTTTGTATCCTTATTCAAAAGTTAATTTGAAATCTGCACAGAATTCAAATCAATTCTTCTATATAAAATAAATTATAATAATTTTCCAAAAATTCTATGCAAAAGTAATTTTGAAACAAATAATTGCTAATACTTACCATTTTCACCCTAATATGAATTTTTTATAATAATCAATCATTCTATATGCGCATCTCGCTTGATCAATGGTTTTAATAATAATAATAATAATAATATCTTTTTTAGAGTTAAAAATCCCGAGTC
This sequence comes from Theobroma grandiflorum, assembly GCA_036013995.1. Taxonomy (NCBI): domain Eukaryota; kingdom Viridiplantae; phylum Streptophyta; class Magnoliopsida; order Malvales; family Malvaceae; genus Theobroma; species Theobroma grandiflorum. The sequence goes on along the minus strand of CP142132.1, from coordinate 10,770,950 downwards.
CTATATCGCTTTGAGTGTCTATATCATATGCCGCTATTTATTATCTTAAATCCTAAAATAATAATAATAATAATAATTAGAATATCTTTTTCAGAGTTAAAAATTCCGAGTCCTATATCTCTTTGAGTGTCTATATAATATGCCCCTATTTATTATCGTAAGTCCTAACAATAGACAAAGGTATCACATTATATTTTTTGAGAGAAAGAGTAATAAAAAAAAAGGTGCCTTTTAACACTACATGTCTACACATTGAAAATGAGAAGTTGGTCAAGTGCCCTAATCAAGAGAGAGAGGTCGAATGATACCTCAGGCACATGCAAAGTAGCTAGATTGGAGATTATCAAAGGAAGTAGTCATCCTATGAAGTTGAGGAGAGTACTTGGGATTAATTATCTAAAACTTTTCTACAAATAAGGTCGTGTCAATTTAGTCCTATATTACTTGTCCAAAAACCTTGCTTTTATTGGGAGCTCACCACGATGATTCAAAACAAAGATTTGTCTACCTTGTCCAACGTGACCTTGTGTCAATTTAATTTTTATCTTGACCTAATTTGAGTCATTTTAAATTTGATCTTGACCTAAGCTCGAAACTTAAATTATGTAAAATATTACTCTTTTTAAATTAATTGTCTATTTTATTATTTTAAGATGTTATAAAATAATATTTATTTTTCCAAAGTATATAAAACAAACACTTTGCAAATGCTACTTTTCATTAAATACTATCTTTAGACAGGAGTGAGATTCTCTAACTTTTATGTCATTTCAAGAGTAAAAAATTTGTAAAATAAATAACATCATACTCCATTCCTAAAACTTTGTGCGATTTGAAAAAGTGGATATTCGATTTGAAATAGAGAAAATATTGTTTTCTTTTTATTTTAAACTTCAATTTAATTTAAAGATAGTAAATATAAATCTAATTTATTATAAAAATGATTTAAATCGATTTCATTTGAATGAATTATTAATATTTGGCGTTTTATCTATATGACTTGAATGAAAATGATCCAATATTTTTATGTTTTAAACTCCAAATAATTTAATAAATAAAAAATTAATTTAATGATAAATATATGTATTTTTCATTACAATATCAAATTCAAATCCCTCATTTTTTCAAATAATAAGAAAATAAACTCAAAATGACTCATATCTTTAGTGTATAAATAAAAAAGAAAGGATTTTGTTTTATTCGGGAAGTGAAGTTATGATGAGAGCCGGATCAATAAGACACAACAAGGTCAAATTGGGCGTGCATGTTAATTGGCAAAGTAGTAGTCACACAGATGCAGAAGTTGGCAGGGGGAGGGCATTGCTCCGGATTGGAATAATAATAATTAATTGGGGCCTCATACATCGGTCATAGGCCTAGGGCACCCGTGGACCCCTACCCTACACTTGAAACTTTGTAGGGTAAATTACCTTTCATTTTCTTACGCAGTATAAAATATTTTGTAGGGTAGGAGTAGAACGTAGATAATAGACATAAAAAAGATATGTGATGGCAGACCCCAGAATCTGCGGATTAATGTTGATGGTCTGGTCTGGTCATTGATTTGCTCTCTCTCGCTCTGTCTCATCTCATGTCCCTCTCCATTGTTTTTATATCTTTCTTGACTCAGTCTCTCCTTGCGGCTCGCCGACACACTCCCCGAATTGCTTCAATCCGGTATTTATGTAATTGAGTCATTATTCTGTTGTGGAATTTGCGTCAACAATGGCTTTGAAGTTTCAAATTTCAATTATACGATGGGATAAGACGAGATTTACACATAAGTATGAACGTAGAAGAAGAAGAAAAAGAAGAAGATTAATACACCATATTCAGTACCTTAAAATTTAATAAATTTTAATAATGTACCAAATAATAAAAAAAGAGTGACGTTGGAAAATTGGAGGGTGCGAATTAGGGACGGTCTGGTTTTGCAATAAAAAACGAAGAGAGCATCAAAGCCTCTGGTACCGAATTGGCGGGTCGGAGTAAGGCGTGGCAAGAATCAAGATATGGTTATGTAGAAAAAGTCTCTTTTACCAAATTGCATGTAATATAAATTATTTAGCAGTGTTTCAGATGCATGTGCTACGCGTTAGTATCAAATTAAAATGCTTTTTGTCCTTTTCTTTAAAAAAAAAAAAGAAATTACAATTAAATTATGTAGAAAAATACACTCCGCTCATGCAAAGTGGTTGCATGTTTAATACATGTTTTCTGCTTTATTCTTTGGAGTTGGTTTTATTTCAGAAGAAGAGACATTTTCATTACAATTTTTTTTTTGGAAAAGCTACATTTTCATCACAATTAATCATTTAGTTCGTTTCTATGCGGCTACTATATCTTTTTATGCCCCAAATGGTTTTATACTCTATATTATTTTTTTTTCTGTTTATAAAGTTAAATTTATAAACAAAAAACCACAATTTTAATTAAATAATTTATTAATAAATCACATGATATATTTATGAACAAACCAATCTTACAAACAAATCAAACAAAAGTAATGTGTACTTTTATATATTTTTTATTTTTTGACATTAAAAAAAGGCATTGTAAAAAAATTGAAATTAAAATTTGAAATACATAAAAATTAAAATTTTTTAATATATGTGAAAGTTAATAAAAAAAAAGAATAATTAGGGATGAAGGGAGTATAAGATTACAAAACCTCTTCTTCGTCATGAAGACAAAATCACATCTTCTCGTCTCATTTAGTAAAGATACCTTTCTTCTTAAAAATAGTAAGGTTGTTTGTTGGGCAAATAAGAGATTACCATTGAGCAAATTAACGTGTTCCCCACAAAAACATAATTGTGTTCAATAGACAGATTTAGGTAGACTACAAAATTATTAATGGCGAAAGTCAATGGCAGGTTGTAAGAGATATATAAGTGGAAAAAGGATTAGGAAGCGCAAAGTTAGGGATTAATTAGAATAAACCCTGTTAAGAAAATGTAAATTTTCTGATTTTATAGGGTAGGTGAAACCAAGCTCAAAGCTCTTTGTCCCACAAAGAAACAACACCTCAAATCCGTGCTTTCTTTTCAACCCAACAACAAAATAAAGAAAAAAAAGAAGAAGAAAGAGGAAAGAATGGTAAAAGACTGTTACTGTCACAAGAAAGAAGCATTCAATTGCACAAAGGGGAAGAGATTGTTAGGCAATCTGTACCATTCATCATGATGAACGGGGTGTGATCATCATCGCTTCCAAGTCGATGTTTCCATGTTATTAGAAAAGGAAAAACAACCCAAAACCCGTCTGTTAATGTTTGCTATTTTTGTTTGAAAATGTACATTTTGCTTTCGTAATTATCGAAGTAACTTTAACTTTTTCAAGCGATCAATTTTCAACTTTAGGTAAAGCTCTATGCCTATGTCGTGGAACAAAGCCTTTGAGCTTTCACACGGTGCGGAAATTTGAATCTCACACCTTTAAAATGTTTCTTCTGTGTGAAAATTTTGAATTTACAGCTTTTTTTTGGGTACAAAGTAAACGCCCTCTCTCTGTCTCTATCTCCCTCTGGATGTGGGAAAGCTGGACATCTTGCCTGGAGGAGATATAGTATAGCTTTAGAATTGTGAAGAAAGATTAAAAACTGAAACTTGTCCTTAAAGAGTATCTTCTTTTAGAGGGGGAAACTTGAAGCTGATGGAAGAAATTGTCAGAAATTGTACGAGATGGACCCCTTATATATATATATATATATATAGAAACATATTCATATTGAATATCTGTTTTGTTTTTGTATTGTTTTGCGCATTATTCCAAAGTTGGTGTGGGTGCATGCAATGTACTGATACTCATACAACCAAAATTTCTGTCCTTTTGGTCTCTTTGGGAAGTAAATAAAACACGCAGGCCAGGCCAATAGGAAAACTGCCATTCAACCCCACTTCCAATTACACCACAAAATTTATCTATTTATGTTCTTTTTAAAAACAAAACAACCTCTGCAGAAACTTATGAAATCTAAGCTTTTCTTCTTTTCCTATTTTGGACATGAATGTATTCATTATTGGATTTGCTTCAGGCTTCAGCCTTCAGCCTTCAGCCTTCAGCCTTCAGCCTTCAGCCAGTGCATGAAGTGCAGGTAGCTGTGGGCTCAAACTTTCCTTTTCCAATTGTCCGAGTTGGAAACAAAGAAGCTTGTCCCTGGCTTGAAAGTTGAAACATACACCATAGATTTTTCATTTGCTCGCTGTTTTCTTTTTCTTCTAGGAATCCAACTGTCTTAAAGGCAAAGTTTAACCGCAAGAGATGTTGATTATAGGACAAATTAGAAAAGCTTAATGCTCAAGCACTAAAATAAAAGCACGTCTTCAATGGATTCTGTTGTCATCAGCAGCACCCTGGAATGCCCTGCCAAAATTCTATCTCTTGCTCTTTTTCCTTTTTCTCTTTGGGTAAGACTTTTATTCTCACGAAAGCAGCAAAAGCCTTATTAATAAAACACGGTCACAACAGGTCAGAAGCGTAATGACAGAATAAAACAGGGCAACCAATAAAAATACACAGCAAAAATGTTCTACCTCTTGGATTTCCTACATTTATTCAAGTAAAAAAAGTTCATCATCTAAATGCTCATCTAAGGACTAGGGGTATTTACTTTGAAAGAAGAGTGAATGATAGCATAATGATAACAGTGAAGACTAGAAAAACAAAGAGAAAGAAGAAATATACACACACACACACATATATATATATATTATAGTATTTCTGAGGAAATTATTTCAACCGGACATCACTCAAATCAAACCAGATTTGCTTGAAGACCTTGATGATAACGTCATGATATTCATCAGCATTCAGAGAAAGATAGCAGGCAAGCAAATCCTCCAAGTCCTTTGATGCCCTGATGTTGTTCTCCATAATCATCTCCACCATCGAGTCCCTGAAGTCTCTCTGAGGATCCAACGACGACTTCACCACCGCAAAACTATCCGACAGACTCCTCCTTGAGCTCGAGCTTGAACTTGACGACACGCTTTTTCTAGCATGACCCTGGATTCTTCTGCTTGCAATTTTTGGAGAATTTATCCTCAGCCTTACACCAGGAGAATTGACAGAAAATTTCCTAACCGGACTATAGTTCTTTTTCTCCTTCACTGTGATTCTCTCTTCCTTGACAACCTTGACAGAAAGTGAACCATGAGCATTTTTTTCCTCAAACTTAGCTGAACTCCTTCGATACTTGGTCGGTTCACTATTCTGCTCTTTCCTCTTGATATCCTTTACCGCATCGTTGAATTTAGCTGGCTTGGTTATGATCGGAGGGAGTTCAAGCTCAGACAATTTGTCGAACTCATCTAGCTTGTCGAATTTCTTAACAAAAGACTTGTTATCAACATCGATAACGATATCGTTAGCATTTGAATTGACTTTGCAGGTACAAGAACGCGACCATGATACCATGTTATCGAATGATTCAGTAGTGAGAATGCAGTCAGACCTGAATTCTTGAGGGAAAGACTCACAAAGTTTTTGGTCTGAAGAGCTATCAGAAGAGGAAGAAGCCGAGTATTCTGGGGGAGAATCAGCCTTAGTCCAGAGTGTGGCACGGCAGCTACAACCGGCAGAAACAGAGGAAGTGACAAGCTTGGGAGAGGACCTGTTATTTATTTTTCTGGATCGTTTTTTGGAAGATTTTCTTGGTGAGTCAGGGAAATGGGCATTTGCTGATTTGGTGTTTGTGGGAGAACCATAGAATCTATCAGTTGGGATAAGCTCTCTAGTGAAGTAATAAGACTTTCTTGGATAAGAATGGTGCGGTTGCTTTATTTTTGATGGCTGTGTTGTTGTTGAAGCAGGAGATAACGGGTGTTGTAGTTTTTTCTTGGAAGGGTTGGTGTTGCTATGGTTTCTGGCTCTGCCCATATCTTTCAGCTTGTAGAACCAGGCATTGGGCATCATGTCTGATAACCTGAACCTGTAATTGCCCATCAAGATTCTCTCCGTATGGAAAAGGTTAAGGGTTTGGAAACCACAGATGCCTCTAAAATGTGAAAGAAATGAAAATGTATTTCTTTGCAGATAACTCCTGATCAGTCTCCTTCATGCGGGAGAGTAGAAGCTGTATAAAGAGAGAGAGAGAGTGTGATTGAAATTGAAGCGAGGATGGGGTCCACGAAGGGAGAAAAAAGTTGGCATAAAGGAAAAAATAATGGGACCAGGTGGTAACTAGCTTTTCCTGGTCATGACGCTTAATCACTAAACCAATGCAAAATTCGTATTCCTATCATCATTACTATTTTGTTTACTCGTTAACCAAATGTGATTCCCCAACCAACTTAAGCCTGTTTTTTCTTTTCCTACAGCTGCAGGGCCCAGCATCTGCGTTTTCGTACTACGGCTAAAATCAGCGGTTTTCCATAATTTTACAAGTGTTTCGACGTGGGTCACATGCCGGCCCTCAGATTGACCCCACGGCCTCTTTTCTTTTCACCCGTATGTAAAAAGGAAAGGGATGGAGGCTTAGGAAAGAGCCAGCTTATATTCAGCCTTTTATGTGCTATTGCATTTGCTGCTCTAGTACACAGTAATAGATAGCCTATTTTATCAATGCTTTTAGCCCATTACTAGCACTTTGCTTTCTGCTTTTAAGAAATCGACTGTTAAGAGGGAAATGAAAACAGCTAAAGGAGCTTTTGGGAGTGCAGAGTGGGAGAGAGAGAGAGCTTATTGGAACTCAGCATTATATGCGTCTAACATACAAAACCCTGTGGGCCATCGATCCAGATTTGCAATAATCAACTGCACACTCGGCCTTTAATTTTGCTCCTTTCATGGCAAAGAGTAGTAAACTAGTGATAAATTAGCCCATTTCGGAGCCTTGCAACCTGAATTCTTCTGATTGATTTCACAGCCCAACTATATATCATTGCAATTGCAACCAATTCGTCTAAATTACACTACTAGAACTGGAGTGGGTGATTAAATTACTATTCTCTTTGCATTGCATCATTAATGTATGTGAACTTGCTGGTGTGTTTAGGTACATGTAATCTCTTCTCTTTAACCCATGCAAGTCGAGAGTTTTGTCTAAGAATGGAAGGAATAATTGTAAAGGATCGTTTATCTGGGTGAATGCAGTTGTCACCAGTCCTTAAAAAGGACAAAATTGTGAATCGCAACAAACACAAAGGTCGCGATGCACATTAACTCTCTTACGAAAGTAGTGATGGGCCTTGAAAAGCATTATCTGGTAGTACTCCTGGGCCATTATTGTAGTCTGTAGATACCGGTCGAGAAGAAAAGGTGGCATTGCTTTATCAACTGTGTGATGCTGGATGCTCATCCTATCGTTGTCCGAATTCTGGACATCCTTAATTAGTAGCAAAATGAAAGAACTGCAATCGGAACCCTTTTTCCAGGGCCATGACCTCCTCTGAGACTGATGTTTGTGTCCTAATGCATCATGAGAAATTTCTTAAAGCTTTGATGGTACAGTATCTACACATTATGACAAAAGGTTCATCTGTCTTCTATCACTGACACATTTGATTTATTACAAATTCACCATACAAGACAATATATAGCAACAACTTGGGATTAAGACTGGCTAAGATTGGATAGTGTATGGTTTTAGCGGACTTAATTGCCACTTGGAGCAGCTTGTATCTGCCATGATACTTATGTATTCAACAGGTTTACAAAGAAAAATTATATCAGACTATAAAAGCTCATAGCCTATAACTATAGAATTCAGATAGATGGGTTCCTTGTAATGCACGTTGAGATTTGGTCAACTGGCACGCTTGGCATGCATGTTCGCTGGCGGAACATAACCACTGGTCGACGGTACTGTAAGTGTGTCCAACCTCTAATCAATTGGAGTGTGGACCTAGTGATTGATTGCTCTGTCCTGCCTAAAATATTTTGTAGTTAATTGTACATTGTTTGTATCTTGACGCTGGACAAAGAATAAATTCAGAGAGGTGATTCTTTTGTCTAACCAAGGATGTTTGTTTCCTAGATTTGGATGCGTATGTAGCCGGAATCTTTTTCTGACTTCTAGTTGGGCTTATTAGAACAATTAATGGATGGGGATTTTGGCCCATAACAGTTTTCCCCGAGTTAAATGCAGGCGCAACCCATAGACGTTTGGACGATCTGGCCCAATTGAAGATTTTGGGACTTGGGAGGACTGTTTGGTTAATACAAGGAATGCCTTTATCAGACCATTCTCGATCGATATCATAAGATACCAAATTGATTTGAAGTTTTACTTACAATATAACTATGCATAAATTATTAAATTTAAAGATCGACTTATGAAAATATTAATTATCAATAAAATTATAAGAAAGTATAAAACTATTTAATTTTTTATCTATGTAATTTGATTTGAATTGAATTAAGCTTATAAAAACAAGAAAAGTAAGTCGGAGGAATCTTTGCGCAGGGAGATGCGAAAATTCAATTAGCTACATTAATTGTTGGTCCGTTTGCTAGGGACCAAGGGTTGGTACCTGGGATGCTGTTTCCGCGAGAGTAGTTGGCTGACATACGTTCTTGTCAGATCGAGCATTTTGATGGCCGAACTTGGAAATTTTGGTGAGGAAGGTACAGGAACAAGTCCTGGTTCCGTGGTAAGAACATTATCTGAGACAGGAGGCTTGACAAAACCATCCAAGAGTCTGACCCTGGTGCACAAGGCTTGAGATATGAATATGGCGTCGATGATCAATATGATCATGACGCAGATAAATTTATATAATCCTCCCATTATTCGACTGTAGAATGGCATTGGTGTAGGAGACCCTCTCAAAATCACACTACAAAAATGAGGTCAAAACTTCTTTTGGTGGAAGGACTATTACATTTTTGTCTTGTGGATATATATTAAGCTAAGTTATCAATTCATTTTTTTATTAATTAATTTCTAAATTTGGTAAAATTATCAATAGTAATTTATTAAAGTCTTCAAATTTTGATGGATAACATGTAGAAATAGAGACTAAAATAATCTATTGGGATTTTATTTCGGGATAAAAAGTGAAAATAAAACCCATAGTTTTTTATACAAGGAGGAAAATTGCTTGATTTTATTTTTTTTCATTATATAAGTCACTTGAAATTATTTTATATTCGCTATTGATATAAACTTTGTGCATTATATCATATGTACGTTAAGAAATTAGTTTAGTACTTTTTTGATTGTTATAGGAATATTTTGTGTTCACTTCATCTAATTGTTATTTTACCCTAAATACTATATAAAATATTATTTCAAAAAATTGCTGAAAAATTGCTGAACCTTTGGATTGATGATTCGTTTTTATGAAAGAATATTATGCACAATTTCAAATAAAGGTATATACTTTCCTCCATTTTTAGTTGTAATTTTAATTTAATTTCATTTTAATACTCGAAACGTTTATGTATGTTGTCTATATATATATATAACACTATATTTCAAGTATGATTTTTTATACTTTCATAAGATAATGCAATGCATAACATAAATTATGCTAACTAATTTTTTTTTTTATGTTACATTCTTTATTTAAGTTTGCCCCCATTTGTTTGAAATCCCGACTACAACGAGTGATTTTTGAAGCAATGCAAGAGAAATGACTGGGATGAGTTCTTGAAAGGAAATTAAACTTTAAGCAATTGAAGTTTCTTGGTCGCAGCCATTACGTGTCTCTAAGCTGGAATGCAAGGGGTATTGACCTCATTAGAATCTTCTTTTCATGACAATGTTGACTTTGGTGAATGGTCTTTCGATGAAATAATTGTCAATTATTTAATATGTATGTAAGTTGAAGATCTAACATCTTTTGACGTGTCTATGATTGCAACATCACCACAGCAGTTTCTCTGCAAGCATTATCACAACCTCTGCCTTCTTTTCTTGCTGTTTTTTCATTGCTCACCTCATTTTACTATGTTCTTATTTCAGAGATGGGCTGTCCCTGTCCAGTTAATTGTTATAGTCTTTTATCCGTAGGATTGCCTTGTTATGTTGGTGTGTGTGTGTGTGTGTGTGTGTGTGTGTTGGGGGGGGGGGGGGGGGGGGGTGTGTTTTTTAAATTATTCTACGGGGTTTCGTATTAGAGGTTTGTAGACTTTGATAATATAATTTTTTAATTATTTTTAGACATTGGACATTTGACATTTCATTTATTTTTAGATATTTGACGTTTCTGTGTCTGCAACTCTGCATCACCTTTTTGTAGTTGGTTCATCATGAAAACCGGCAGATAATTCTTCTCTGTTTGTCCCTTTTCTCACCCTTTCCCCACTGAACATCCCTGTCTGTTGTTACATCAGGGTATATAATAACAATTGCACAAGGACAGCAACCCCGATTACTTTTAATTGCTGGCTGCAACTACATAAATCAAGCTAGCTTTTGTCTTGTTCAACTAGTTAATTATATGCAGAAATCAGTGATTCTTCTGTTTTGCCACCATCACGAGCTGGTTCAACTAAACAAAAACCAAGTAACTTTGATTTTATGTAGGATCAAAATTTGCGAGAGTTTTTGTAACACCAGGATACATAAACTATCAAAGAATGATCTTTCATTTGTGTAATTTACACAATTAACTTGCAATGCAGAATATCAGAAATTTCCATCAATCATTTACAACTTTAAGATGCAAAAAAGATAAAAAGAATGAAACAAATGTTATCCACTTATGCTGGCAACACTATTCTAGATGTACTGACGGTGGTGGTCATCATGCTCGAACCGTCCACAGCATTAATATCCAAACCAGCGGCCCATCTCCGAAGAATCCTCAGCAGCGTCGCCGCCTTCCGTCTCGCTCTCACAGTTCCTGTCCCCATCACCTCCCATATAATCCTTTCGATCGCAGGAATTGCCGCCAACTCTGCAACAACCTCCGACCCCCCTTTTCGACATATAATAACCAAAGCAGCCGCCGCACTCTCCCTCGCATTATCCGATCCTTCCCTCAGAATAACACCCAGTTTCCTGATCGCACTGTAAGCCGCCGCAATCGCCAGCAATCCACCTCTCTTCACCACTGCCTCGAGTATTGTCACTGCCTCTTCCGGCAACTCGTTAATGACTCCGCTCACCACCTCTATCACCCCTCCTTCAACTAACCTCCCAACAGTCTCCCTATCTCCCGCCAAATTCAAAATTGCCACGAGCGCATCCCTTTTCGAGCTAGTGGGCCCGTCTTTCGCCAAGTCCATCAGTCCCTTGATGACACGTGTCTTCCTCCCTAGCCTCTTCCTGTGCGCGTGCACACCAGATAAGCTGAAAATTGTAGCCGCCGCATTTCCTTTGGCTTCCCAGCTGGCACCCGAACGTAACACTTCAATGACGCCGTTTAAAGCTCCGTCAGTTTCCATGATCCTCGTTTTGTTTGCTTCCAAGATAGAAAGATTAAGAATCGTGGTAACGGCGTTGACTTGGAGATTCGGGTGGTCGGAGCCTACAGCCGAACCTAGATATCTGACGAGAGTGGGAATAGCTCCAGCTTCGGCTATGCAGGCTCGGCTATCCGAGTCAGTTTTGGCAAGGGCACGAAGCTCGTAAATGACGCAGTTGGCCGCCTCCATGGATTGAGAAACCGAAAGTTTGTTGACCAAAAAGGACACCGTCATTTTCGTAGCTTCTAAGGCAGCTTTGGTGGCTTTAACGCCGTTAAGTTTTTCGTTACTTCCCGCGGTTTCAAACGGAATTCCTTGCTCACGGCACCACATACCTATAAGATTCCTCAAAGCAAGGTTGGGGATGAGGCTGATGTGGGCCAGGGTCTGACCTGTCTTAGGACACGTGTTGTGTCCAGATTCAATCCACTGATTAATCGACTCTCGATCGTACGTCTGTCCCGATGCCACGACAACTGGGTCCCGCATAAGCTCGAGGCTTATCGGACACCGAAAGTCCACAGGAATAGTAATATCCGACATCGATTTTCGACGGCGGTGGTCTGATTTCTGCGTCGTTGAAGATCCATATAAAACACATTTAGCGTAACGAACGAGACCGATCACAGAAACAATATCTGCTTTGGATTTTTCATCCATTTGGTTCTGAATTTCTTCTTGGAGACTCTCGATTTCTTCTCTGCAACTTGAATTGTCGCGTAATCCTAAACTCTCGACAATCTGGTTGAGCCTTGAATGATCAGGTACGATCTCTTTTTTGATCCGGTCGAGCATAGCTATAACTTCTCGCATGAGAAAATCGTCTCTTGGATCTATCAAAGGTTTAGATTGCGCGCACTGCTTTCTTACCAAAACGACGAGCTCCTCCACGTCTCGACTCAAATCAACTTCTTTTGCAGGGAAAATATCGAGGAGAGTGGATAATTCCAGGGTTAGCTGATGGAAACTGTTAGCCAAAGGTTGAATTTGCATGAGCAGCCACATCTTGCTTCCATTGGAACAATCTTCCATCAGAGTTTTTATTCTCTGTAAAACAATGTACATTTCTTCGAAGCAGAGGATGGTTGAAGGAGAGAAGAAATTAGAAACAGGATTTCGAAGCAGCTCCTCGAATAAGATGGCGAGAAGCTTCGCTTTGTTTATGGTCGAAAGAGAGTTTCGTTTTAGAAGAAACTGAAGAGGTTTGAGGGAAGAGATTTCTTGAGACAAAGAAAGAAGAGACTGTACCAGGTTTAGGTCTGTTAATTTCGGAGATAAGAAGGATCCCGCCGACGGCCGCCGCTTTCTTGGGGGGAAAACTTGAGGAGAAACGGCCATGAAGGACAAAACAATATCAGAAAATTTGGAAGAATCAGAAGAAAATTTTCAGAGGACTTTCGCAAAAGAGATATCTGGGAATGGAAGGAGAGACGGTTAGTTCTCAAGTCTTTGAATTGAAGAAGAAGGTATAGCAGCAGTTGATTACAGAAAGAACAAGTTGTAAACAAGATAGAGTTTGTCCTTTTACATTCCAATAAAGAAAAAGGAAATAATAATCCAAATCGTAATTTATATATATATATATATTTTAATAGAATAAACATGGAGCGTGATGTGGTCGGGGGTTGGATTGTTGGTTTTTGACTTTTGTTTTTTTCTTTTCTTTTTCTTTTAATTTGGTTTTTATTTTAGCGGAAAAGACGATGTTTTTGATAAGGGCAGGCCGTTTACTAGGCAAGAATTTAAAGAGTATAAAACTATTGTAAACCAATGTGATGAACATGCCAAGGTCCACTTTTGCAACATTGCCGGCTGCCCCCCAATGATTTTTCACCTCATCCCTTACACGTGCCAACTAGTATTCCACGCGTGTAAGCCTAGAATGTAGACGACTAAAATTGAAAAATTGATGAAGGCTTCTATGAAGTTTAATATGTCAAATTATATAATTAGATGAATAAAGTGGAGATGAGAGGCGTTGGATTAAGTCCATGAGCAGCTGGCAGGTGAGCAGAAATATAGAATAGAAAAAAGAAATAATTGAATGAATATAATATTGACTTGGATACAGATAAATATGCGTAAACTATGGACTGGTAATGCTACGCACCTATATAATCATACTGTGTGACAAACGCGACAGTTGGTAAAGTTCGTTGTGGACTGGTTCTCCACCGTGATCCACATTTCTCAGATTAAAATATTCGTGCATTATTCGTGCTTCTCCTTGTTTTTGAGCCTGTAAATCCCACATATGGCATTTAGCAATAGCAAACACACACTTTTTTGCTTTATTCGCCTTTTTCTCAGTACTTTTAGGAATGATGAATGGAGAGCTGCAATGGATGATTAATTTTAAAGATATGATATGACACTGGGACGGTGGATGCTGGTTGAGAATGTTAATTGGAGTTGGGAGGAAGGGACCATGAAAACAATTGGCAGTAATGGTCAAACAAAAGCACCAAAGGAAAAGAAATGTTCATGAAGAAAGCAAGTTCCAAGATGATGATGATGTACCACTTGTGCTTCCGGTGGGGGGCGGGGGGGTGGGTTTAGAGGCTGCATCACGCCGTCATTGGAATTAATCAAAGTCAAAATCATAATTCGTTTTGGTCTATTCATTTTAATCCAATGCAGTAAATTACTATGCACAATACTAAATTAATGGTAATTTCCAGCATGATTTATAACCTAAATCTATATTGCTTCCACATTTTATATTTCTCTAGTATTCGTAAATAGGAAAATTCTGACTCTTTAAATATATGACAAGATTTAGTAAAAAAATAGAATCTATTCATATTGAATTTGTACTCCTCGTATCCAATTTCGAAAACATAATTATAAAAAGGTTTTAGTTCATCTTCTTGATTTACTTCTGCAAATTAATGATTACAAACATGAAAAGCTTGAAAGTGCTAGTTGTTAATTATCTGTTTCTGGATATGGAATTAGTGGAAGGCGATCGATCAGTTCATTTGCTTTCTGGGGTAGATTGATAAAGACAAAGGAACATGAATTGACTACTGTTACTGTACATTTTACTTGGCTATTGGCCTTCGTAAATTGACACTGCAAATTGTGTGGCACATCACTTCATTGAATAGACAATTTGCCTAATTAGATAACGTTTTCATTTATAATTTAATTCAATAACGCATTAATGAGATGTGTTTCTTCCTTTGCAAACGTCACTACTAGGTTGTTAGTGTATACCAAAAACTCATACAAAGTCTAAGGAGGGCTGCTAAAAAATTCGAAAGAGCAGCAACTTGTTTCATGTAGCATGAACCTGGTCCTCAAAGAAGACGATTTATTAAAAAAGGGAAAATTCGTATGTCAAGGAACAGAAGAAACATGTAAAATCTAGACTAGATTGATATTCAAGAGACCAGTAGCAAGAAGACCCTTGCCCCTTGGACTGATTGATTGCCATTCACGAGAACCGATCAAGTTGATTTAATCTAAGTATCACAGAACAAGAGACTATGGATTGTTTGATTGCTTTTAGATTGAGGAAGCTTTCAACCAGGTGTTGACGGCTTCTTCGATTAGTACTAATTAACAAGCTGATGGAATGGGTAATCTGAGTTTCGTTTATAATAAATTTAAGGTTTTTTACGTAAATCTTCGGCAACTATTTTTTTATAATTTACAGACTTGCCTTGAATGTTCATATTTATGACATGTGGAGGGAATTGAACCATTAGGAAGCATTCCAAAAAGGAGCTACAACAATTATATTTCATCAATTGCAGCTGATAACGAAGTTAGGCGCAATAGCTTTTCCTAATTTTTTTTGTTAGTCTATTAACAGAAGTTTTTTCTCAAAGTGTAGGCCCTTTTAAATTAGATTCCTGGGTTTTCTGGTTTGCCAGCTTTCTGTTTTGCTGTTGGCAGAAGTCATAATCATGATTAGTTTGTGGCCTAGATCAACTTTGACTTTCATTCCTCGCAGCCTCCTACTGTAGTGTGCTTCCTGCTTTCTTTCGGATTAATGAAAATTTGGGTTACTCAGAGACAAAGAATACAGTAGAAAACAGAACCCATGATCTTCCTGAAGAGAAATGAAGAGACAACACTGATAGATGTGACAAAGAAATTGAATTTTAAAGCAAAAGTTTGTGGATATCATCACTACTTTGTGAAACTCTACTGTTTACAGGCCGCTGTTGGCAAAAGTTCCTAGTGCATCCAGAGACAGCTTGTCCAAGTCATGTGCAATATGAGATCAGTTTCTTCAAATGCAAGAATTATACAAGTTTGGTCTTCCAAAAACTAAGCCATTGAGGTCCCTTCAATATTTTAAAGTTTTGTTACAGATGATGCAGTAAGGGTTCAAGGCAATGTAGAGTGCATGTTCTTTGTTTCAGGTCTCCAGGAAACTAGAGATTTTGCCTTTCCACTCACTGTAACCTTACAAGTCACCCTGTTTCTGATAAATTGTTTAATCAGTAATTTCTTTTCAAAAAAGAAAAAAAGATGCTGTCTTAGTCTTATCACCTTCAATTAATAAGCTGATAGTTTCCCGTAATCCTGTCTAAAATAGATATGAAAATTTCATTTCTGCCATAACATCTTCAAAAAGATTCACATATCCATGAGCAGGGTCGACAGTGAGTATTAGACTTGGACCATTTAGATGGACATGATGTTATTAGAATTATTGATGCATTGCTAAGCTAGACGGTGATAATGCCATTTAAACTGCCTTTGCTCTTGGTCTCAACTACCATAATGATTAAGCAAGGGACATGCTGACCCTAGCATGAGGGAATATTTTTCCACTTCTCTTGTGTATGCTCTCGCTCTACCAAACAGCCAAAGTGAGGTATAAAATTATTGAACAGATTTAGTTGCTTCTTACTCAAGTTAATTCAACTGAAGCAAGGCTTATGAAGAAAGGCAGATAAATGTTGGTTAATGGTCGATTATTTCCACATTTAAATAAGCAAGAAGGTGATCTAAGAATGCTGTAACTCGCTCGGGTGATGTTTACCTATCACTAGAAAACCCATTTCTTTCTTGTTGGGTTGATTTTCTTGTGTCATTATGGAACATGGTAGGTTTCCTTTGATATTATAAATAGAGGTGAGCCTATTTTTACTCGTGATTTGAGTTTTTTTTTTTTAAAATATTAATATTATCATATGAGTAAAATATGAGAGAGTAACATATCAATAAATGCCATTAACTTGTATGAGAGAAAAAAAAAGTGTAAAAATAGAATCATTTTATAAGTATAAGATTAATTATTATATACATCTCATAGTCTCTATTGTTAGAGTTTGACTTAACAATCAAAAGTAAATCAAAATTGAAACACTTAATAAATTTGGATAAATTTTATCCATGGTCCTTAAAACCCTTTACTATAATTCTATTTTAATTCTTAATCTCTTATTTGATCAATTTGAATTTTTAACTTTTTAAAATGGTTTCATTCTAATAGTTACATCGAATTATTTCACAATTAAGAAAAATATCCACATATCATATCAACGTAATGCTCACGTTACAATAAAGACATTAAATAGAAAATTCCAATGAAATCAATTTAAAAAGTTAAGGATGTAAATAGAACAATTTAAAGCTTAGAAATCAAAAATAAAAAGCAAGAGATCATAAGTAAAATTTACTATTAGACTAAATATAGAAGTGCAATATGATTTAATTATGTATATCTAGAATTAGATATAAATTAGATTAAATTAATATTTAATTTAAATATTATCCATTCAAATTAAATTTTTTAGCATTATCTTTATTTTATAAATTCTATCTAAATATGAGATTATTAACTTATAAATAATCCGTTCATTTCATTTGTAAGTACAAAATTAAAATTTCTTACTCTCTTTATACTTTCACTCATAATTATTTTTTCAAATTATATTTCGTAATATAAAAAAAAATCTTTCTTTTACATTTGTTATTGTTATTATTTATTTAAAATGCCTTTGTATTCTTATTCATATTTATTTCTCTTTGACCTAACCTCTGTAAGTGGAAGTTTCACATGTCCTTCGCTTTTAATGCCCTCTGAAAATTTCATTTATTTTGCTTCTACCAAGCAACCTGATAAGAGATTTCTCGAAATATCTCTATATCTCTTTCTCTTTCCCTCTTATTATAATAATAATAATAAAAATAAAAGAATGAATAATTGTCCTACATATTAAATACTCCTCAGAGTGGCCCATATACAGAATTGAATTTTGAGATTTGCAGTGAAGAGATGGTGATGTTGAATTACATTCAACACCAAGTTCATGACAACACTATTTAGCGGCCCTTAATTTGCATGCTTACTGATTTAGATTAACATATGTTCACTCTTCTTATAATTTAATTAAGTGGACCTTTAACACCAACTTTGAGCTCTCTCTTGAGAAGCCAATTACACACCAGATTTTTATTCTCCTTCTCTTTGCTTCTCCATTCAGGAAAAGATACGCAAACCATACAACAAAATCATTTAACAATCTGTCAGCTCTCTTACTAACTCAATTTATTTATTTACACTCTTCAACAATACATATAAAATCATTAACTTCATGTCACCCTCTCAACAAGCATGCAAACACTACCATTGCTGCTTGTGGATGTGCATTCTCTTGTTGAATGTTTATGACAGCAAGTTAAACTGAAAAAGTCAGGACATTGTTATGATTAATTAAATCTTTTTCTTTCTCTCTGAATGTAGGAAATAATTGTGATAGTGAAAGAGCAGGCGCTAGAGGAAACCTTTTGGATGATCCGAATAGACAATTGAATCACCAATCCGCCACAATCCAGTGTTGTCGGAGTAAAACAACTGCCTTTATGGAGCATCCAATTGACATCAAACACTGCTTAATTTGCCGCATATTCCATTTTTTATGGAGATATTACACATTGCATTTCATATTCTATTAATTATCTCCTGACTTAGTTGCATATTATTGATTTTTTTTTTCAATTGAGAAAGAAAAATTTAAATCTTTTTTTTTAAACAAAAATAATATATCAATTAATAAGTTAAATATTCAGATATTACCTACCACTGTTCGGTTACTATTAGTTTGTTAATTAATCTGTCCTGGCAAAGAAAAAGGCACTGCGGCAGATGTTTCTTTGATAATCTGATTGGTTATTCTGATTCGTTCAGGAGGGCATATATACATGGAAGGTTAATATCAGCTTCAATTCCTACTGATTTGATGGACCATGAATGGGCCTAAATAAATAGTGCAGATGCCGGCAATAGCTGCAATGTTGAATTATTGGAAATGTGATGATTTTTTTTGCTTTTTGGGGTAAAAAATTATATGGATTTGTCCTCAAAAAACCCAAGGGAGAATATTACATTCAGGCTTTAGGATTAGATAACCCATCCGGTTCCCTCAGAGCTACCTTTAACTGTTTGAATTTGTGGGCATTCTGTAATGCGGCAACTCGAAAGCCTCTCAACCAGTTTGACACATTCATTTACACCCACAAAAAAAAAAAAAAAAAACCCTCGAGTACTGAAAAAAAATCGGCAATACAAAGCTCCAACAATTGCCCATTATGATAAATGTTAAAGCTATAGTTTCTACATTATTTTTAAGCTAAATCACTAGTCAATTACATTTGCTCAAGATCTGGAATGTCCGTATAAAGTCAGTCGGAAAGCAGAAGCTAAAATATCCAATCTTCTATCTTCTCATTTTCTCTCTTTTACTTTCTGTTTTTTTTTAAAAAAAAAAAATTGGATAGGGTTGGCCATAGATTCAAATTGGTTAAATAATACAATTAATCTGTATTTTTTATAAAAATATAAATTTAGTTCATGTGTAATATTATATATAAATTGAATCTTTATATGTTTTTAATTTATTAATTTTAATCACTAATTCTAATATCATTAAATTTTCACAATTAAGTATTATGACATGGCATTTTAGTTAAGCTGATGTGGCATTTCTTACTAACATGGTATTGACTATGTGCTAATATGATGAAAATATTAACATGACACATGCTGACCCAATAAAAATATCGATGTGGCAATTGTTAATAAAGATTTTTTTAAATAAAAATTTTAATTACTTCTAAATAAAAACTAAATGTTACAAATGGGTTGATGAAATGGTACAAAGATTAATGAACATATGGCTTTTTTTTTTTTTTTTGAAGCAGAGTAATTTCATTGCAAATATAGGAATCTATACAAAAGTCTCCCAACAAGAGGAGAGACAACCCAACGCTTGCAACAACAAAAAAACCAGGATGGCTGCAAACGACCTTCACACAGAACCGATTGCCTATGAGAGCCATGCTCACACCTTCTGTTGGCAACAAGAAATCAGAGCCATACCCACAGGCTTGAAGTTTGGAGAGTCTTTACCTTCAACCTAACATAACCCTTCCACCAATTTAAAAAAAAAAAAAAAAAACATAGCCATTCCACCAATCTTTAGCTGAAGGTATGGTCAAAATAGAATCAATTGCTGGGTCAAAAAGCAAACCTAGCACGCGCATTGGACATATTGCCAATCAACTTGATAATTTGGTTGATTGATTTATCAAACCCTTTATTGCCTCTACTGTCCTTCGGGCGATTTTTTGCAAGCTTTGGTCCATTTTTCTTGCCTGATGGAATGGCTTTTATAAGGATAACGTATACGCTTCCCTTTCATGATTTTCGAAGTAATGTGGAGAAAGGAAACTTTTTTCGGACAAAGATAACACAAAAATAGCAAAAATCTCTTCTTTTTCTTTGTCCTTCTCTAAATTCCCAATCCCAATTCATGTTTTAAATCTTTGTAAATAACAGAGTGTCAAGCACCTTCAAATAAAATAAAACAGGGACTCTGATTTGATATACGCACTTTCTTATTTTTTTTAATTTGATTTAAATTTTGTAGTTTTTCTTACAAAAAATTATTAAGAATAATCATTAAAATAAATTTAATTATATTTACTAATATTTAGTCATAACTTGATAAAAATATCCTTAAAAATATTTTAACTAAATTAAACTATTTATTACAATTTCTTTCCATTTATACTTCCGATTTCTCTCTCTCACTATCTCATTTTCTCTAATTTTATCTATTTCTCTTTTCGGTATTCGTTTGCTATATTTTTGATTTCTCTCTTGCATTTTCATATTTTTCTTTCTTACTCTTTCAAGACACCAAGGGATTATTTTGATATGCTTGGGTGGGTGACTATTTGAAAATTTTGATTTTTAAGTATTTTGGATAAAATTAAAATGATAAAAATGATCAATGATATACCAATCAATATGGGCCGGCCCGACCCATCTTGGCCCCGGCTCTTGTGGGTTGAAAAAATAAAAGTTGGGCCAGGTTGGCCCATATTTTATATGGGTTGGGAAATGCCCAACCCAGCCCACCCCTTGTTAGCCCAAGGGTTGGGTTGGGCCAGCCCATGGGTTAGGTTAAGTCAACCTTTTTTTTTTTTTAATTTTTTTTACACTTTATCAATTAAATTATGTCATGATTGAATTCATAAATTAAATAATAAAAACATGTTATAAACAAATAAATTGCACCAAACATAAATAAGCAAATACATTAGATCAAATATAAATAAAATTTTAATATTTAACACAATAATACAAACTAATGATGTCTTGATCAATTTTCATCCTCAATCAAAATATTTGAGTCTTGTTTGGACAGCAATGATGTCTTTAGGTCATCATCATCATCATCATCTAATATTCATTGTCATAAAAAAAATAATGAGTTTCAATTTTAATTAAAATTATTAATTTAACAAATAAAGATTAAAGACATTAAAATATATAAAATAAATAATACCATCGGCAGCTAAAGAAAAGCCATGCAACTAATTTTTCTTGCAAACAAGCATTTGAACATTTTCATGGCGGAGGGAACTTCTAAACTTGGTGAGAACATGACTACCAATTCTAAAAGCATACTCAGATGTTATCGTAGTAATTGGAATGCTTAATACATCTCGTGCCATAATAAAAAAATCAGGAAAACGCTTAGCATTATCTTTCCAATAATTAAGCATATCCAAGTCTTGAAACACTTCATAATCAAGCTTTGCCTTATCTAAATAAACATCTAACTCAGACTTTCCAGTAATAGAAATTGTTTCATTTTGAAACATTTTAAACTCTTACAATTTTTAAATACATAGACAAAAAAAATAATTATCAAAATATAAATAAAGTAACATAAATTCTCATATAATAAGATGAAGGAAAGATACAAAACTTACACTAAAAATCTTTGATCCCTTGGATTTAGTTCCCCCTCCGACTTGCTTTGGCAAATTACTCATTGACTGAGAAGATAAACTTGACGCATGCGTGTTGCTTGTATATTCTTCAAAGAGCATGTACAACTTTATCTTCACATTTTCTAACCTTTCATGACAAGTAGAAGCATCAATCTTAGAATAGTAAAATTTTAAGAATTCAAGCTTCATCCTTGGGTCAAGAATAGCTCAAAATGCAAGCACTACACTATAATCTTTCCAATACTTATCAAATTTCATTTTTATCCTTTGAGACATATCCTTGATAACCTCGTCTTCATTATGCAAATTTTCATTTAAAATCGATTCAATTTTCCAAACTTGCATGAAATACAAGTTGGAAATCAAATAAGATGAACCAGATATCAAGTTTCTAGTCTCATAAAAGAGCTCCAAAAATTCACAAATTATCATTGCTCTTTCCCATTCCTCATCAGATGGATTATATTTATGAGTTTTATCAGTAAATTGGAGGCTAGCAAAAGCTTTTTGATATTTGATAGCACTTTCAAGCATCAAATATGTTGAATTCCATCTTATAGACACATCTAAATGCAACCCAACACCTGCAGTAATACCAACATGCTGAACACATTTTTGAAATTTTTTCATCCTCCCATCCGAAGCCTTTACATATTTCACACTCTCTCTTTAATTTTAAACAATGCTTCATTGACTGCTTTCAAGCCCTCTTGAACAATCATATTTAATATATGAGCACAACAATGCATATGAAAAAATTCACCATCACAAATCAAGCTACTTTGCAAATGAAAATGGTCTTTCAAGATACTTTGCATGTTATCATTAGCAGAAGCATTATCTAAAGTAAGAGAAAACTTTTCTATCTATTCCCCATTCTTTCAAACAATCAAATACAATAGCAACTAATTCAACTCCAATATGTGGAGGAGGCATACAACAAAAGTTGAGAAACTTGCTACGTAACTTCCAATTTTCATTGACAAAGTGAGCAGTCAAACAAATATAGCCCTCAGAAGTAGATGCTGTCCATACATCAGAAGTCAAACAAATTCTATTAGGTACCTTAGCCATGGCTTGTTTAAGTTTCTCTTTCTCTCTCAAATGAATTCTCTGGACATCAAATACAACAGTGTTTCTAAAAGACATCACCACATCTGGATTTACATACTTAGCCCAAGCTCTAATTTTATCATATTCAACAAAAGTATAAGGCAAATCATGCTTAATTATGGCTTCAGCAAGCATGTCACATGAAATCCTAGGATCAAACTTTCTAACCTTTACTTTCCCTTCATAATCCATTAGCATTTGATGTAGATTAAAATAAGAAATGAATTTACAAGTGTCAATGTGAAGACACAAATGTGAAGTGCCATAATTAGAGCCACCAAGGTTAGGGCCAACCTTATACTCTGTTTTACAACCATTACAAGTTGCCCTTTCTACTCCATCTTGCTTTTTGCCTATTTTAGTGAAATAATTCCAAACATTTGAAGTTTATTTTTGGGCTTTCTTGTTCAATTGTTCAGATTCAAATATATGAGATTGAGAAGGAATTTCATCATCATTCAAAATGTTCACGTCATCATCCACATTTATAAAATTTTCAACTGATTCATTCATCTCCGTTACCTTCAAATAACATAAACATGAATAAAAATTATTAAAAATTTACATAAATTACCATATTCATCTTGTAGATTTAATTTTATCCATTCTCTAGTAAAATTATAAAGCTAAGTGTCCATAATACCATAAGTAGGTAACTAAGTGTAGAACATAAAATTAACTTGACAAGATAAGGAATACTTCACTTTGAAACTTAAAAATTATGAAAGGGGAAAACCACAACCATTAGTCAATTGGCATCAATGAAACAACATGCATGTCTTAAAATTTGATAAGCTAGTCAAACTATGAGCTTCAAATAGGCATAACAACAATTTAAAAGCCATGAAGAAGCTATGGTCACAATATATCTTGAAAATCAGGAAATCACCATGCATAATCATAAGGGTAAAAGGTGTCTTAAAGCAAAATTAGACTCCATCCTATGACAATCAACATTTACTAAGTTAAATGTGGATGTAAGATTGGCACTTGACAAAAAGATTCATGGGATGAAAAGTTGAAGAGAAATGACAAGATTCTTTAGTAATTTTTCCATTCTTCATATTCAATTTCATTCTTATTTCTTCCTATTCATAAATAGAACTTAATTAACTCAAAACTAAAAGCATAATAGCCAACAGCCCAAAAGGTCATTTGAGAACCAAACCCCTAAGGTCTCAAGTAATATAATTCATCACAAACCACGAAGAAATCTAGAATCAACCAACCTATATGTTAAAATCAGTCCTTTAAAACCATATCAATTATCCATACTGATCATGAAAAGACTCACTTAGGCGATGCAATGTGTCGGATGCTTGTCGGATGGGAGAAATGCTTGTCGGAAAGAAAGAAACAGACAGGTTGGGACTTGCCGACTTGAGACTTGGGAGTCACTAGGGTGATGCCGACTTAAGAGTTGGGACTTGCCGACTTGCCGACGTGAAGGGTTGGGACTTGTCGACTTGCCGACGTGAGATTGGGAGGAGTTGGGACTCGAGTAGTCAAGTAGGCAAGACCGATGTCGACTTGGGAGTTGGGACTTGCCGACTTGGGAGTTGGGACAGGGAGGAGTCGAGTAAGCAGGAGGTTAGGGTTTTTTTTTTTCGTTTGACCCACCAAGCTAGCCCACCTAAACCCGGGTCAGCCCTTTAAGTAATCGAGCTAGCCCATTTAGGCCCGTTTGTAATATGAGCTCAAATTTTTTAAACC
The DNA here is from genome assembly GCA_036013995.1 of Theobroma grandiflorum. Taxonomy (NCBI): domain Eukaryota; kingdom Viridiplantae; phylum Streptophyta; class Magnoliopsida; order Malvales; family Malvaceae; genus Theobroma; species Theobroma grandiflorum. The sequence goes on along the minus strand of CP142132.1, from coordinate 10,746,497 downwards.
CAACCCACCTTATATTCAATAAAAAAAGGGCTGGCCTAATGGGCCAGTCCTATTTTGACAAGTCTAATCACAGATGTTTGAAATAGTTTTTAATTTGATCAATATGACACCTAGATACCAGTAAATTCAAATTTTTGAAATTTATAAACATAGGTTTTCAAAAGAAATTTTTTTTTATTTTTAGTCAAAATAGGTGTTTTAGATAAGAAAATTTGTGTTTTGATTTATGAAGACATATTAAAAACACTTTAATCGGTGCCAAATTACAAAAAAAAATGAAGAAAGTTGAGAGGATTTGAAGTTTTGATTTGTAAGGAACAACTGTAACAAAATGTTTTTGAATATGACGTGTAACAACAATATTTTTTCAACATGACGTGTAACAATAATATTTTTTTTTCAATATAGCGTATAACAACCGTTTTTAACCATGGTGTGTAGCATGTTTTTGTACATAGCGTGTAACAATAGTATTTTTTTTTCAACATTGCGTGTAACAACTTAACCATGACGTGTAACATGTTTTTGTACTTGGTGTGTAACAATAATATTTTTTCAACATGACGTGTAACAACCTAACCATGACATGTCACATATTTTTGTACATTGTATGTAACTACCTAACTATGGCATGTAATTTCATTAAGGGTAATTTTATCCAACTTAATTAAAAATAGTTAAAATTATAAAGATCTTATCTTTAAGGATTATTTTTTGAAATGCACATTTTTCTTATTTTGGAGCTGAAGAAAGAATTTTAATTTTTTAAAATTATTTTTTTAAAAGAAAAATATATTTTTGTATATGTTTGAGATTTCCTATATCCAAATTTTTATCTATTTTTTCTTTCAATTGACATTTTAGTTAATATCATTTTTTGAATAATGTATGTTGATTTTACTTACCTGGTTGATTTTTTTATATATGTGATGTGACAATTGTCATGGGTCAAAACTTAAATCCAACTTCATGCAATTTTAAATTTTAAACATAGAGTTTAAATAAATCTATAAATCACGACGTTTTTAATTCAAAAAATATGTCGAATAATTAATGAAAAACTCATATTTATATACCTATTTCTTACTAATGTGAGATTCGTAACAATAATTACCATGTCAATATTTTCACTATGCCAATATAGTCAATACCACATCATCACATAGTCAATGTCACATCAATAATAAATGTCATATCAATTTAATCAAAATACCACGACAATATAATTAATAATGAAAATTTAACAGTGTTAGAATTAATTATTGAAATTAACAAATAAAAAAAATTTAAAAATTTAATTTATATAAATTATTATATATAAACTAAATTTATATTTTTTTATAAAATACAAAAACTAATTATACAATTTAACCATCCAAATACAACGAAACTTACAATTTCTTTCATCTCATATTTAAAAAATTTCAAATTTTAATGGTTAGAATAGGTTAAATTGTGAACATATTTTTACTTTGGGGCTGGTGGTGACCTATGGGCGGAAATATGAACCACATGGTTCACTTTCATGATGTTGAGTTGGACTTGGAACTAATTTTTATGCATGTAAACGTAGACCACATGGTTCATTTTCGTAAAATTAAGGAAGCAGGAAAGGGGCAGGCACATCATATGATGTTATGATAAACGAGGGTTTGGAGTATTATGGATAAGAAGACAAAAGCCGAATGAGAGGTCGGGTCCGTTTTATGACAAAATATAGAGGCATCTGTTTCTTCACGTGACATGTCATACTTTGACACAAAACCTTAATGCCTGCCCGTAGAATCGTTCCGTTGGACAAGTACAAAAAGGCATATATATACCTTTCGTTTTTAATCTGTCTTCAATTTTCTTTTTCTTATTTTGGATGAAAGAAGTTTGTTTAAAATGGAAACGTAGAAAACGGTGACTTTTCAACCATGGAATGGAGCACTCCTAGTTTTGCTCAGTAGGGATGGAAAGGAAGAAGACGAGGAATTTTTTAGTTTGATTACTATGCTAAAGAACGATAAATGATGTTGTCTAATTAATTTGATTCAAATTTATTACTCTTTCCTTGTTTTCAAGTTCCTATTATCAATTTAATTCTAGGTATAATAAATATAAGAGCTCTTACTGTGAAGACTATCAATATTTGGATACATTACATAGTCTTATAATAAGGGAACGTTTCATTGTATTACGACTAGGAATCTTCTTTGTTTTTTCTTTTTTTTTAAATGTTATTTCGACAAGGATTCTATAGAAAGGTTATGAAGCCTGCAGTGCCGTCCCACTACTATTTCAAATATATTTTTTAATATGACGTCACATTATTAATTATGATTTTTACATTAATATCTTGATGCGAATTATGACCAAATACGTGGCGAGATTCCACTAAAATTCAGATATTTTTTGAATAATATTCTACAAAAATAGATAGATGTTTTTAGAGCGTAATAAATTGAACTTTTCAATTGAAAACCATTAGATATATAATAATTAAAATTGCAAAGTAAAACAATTGAATTGATAAATATCAATAAGTAGATATATAATAATTCAATTGAAACCATTAGATAACAATTAAAATTGAAAACTAAAACAATTAAATTGATAAATATCAATAAGTAGATATATAATAGGTATAATATTTATAAAAACTCTTAAATTATTCAAAAAATTCAAATAAATTTTTATTTTTTATTACATTCAATCAAATTCTTATATTTTTATTTTAGATCAATATGACTAAGGGTTTATTAATTGTCGTTATTTAAAATGTTGCTCGTTATTTTATACTACATACATAGTGTAATGGAAAAAATAATTAACAATGAATAAAATAGAGAAAAAGGAGGATGAGAGGAAAGCAAGGGGAAGGGATAAACCCTTGTTAACAAAATTACAAAATGGATATGAACATTCAGAAATGAGCATGAACGTTTGTGGAGAGCGACCATTACGGTAAAGCAAAGCGAAATGCTCAAGGGTTGATGCCATCTTTTGTTGAAAATAGAAAATCTTCTGAAGTGTGGAGAATCACCACCCTCCCCTTTCTCTCTTTAATGAATACTTCTCACAACACTCCACTAGGTTCGATTTCCTTCTTGGAAATGGGAAAGCTAATTCTTTCTACAACGAGGAATAGATTGATGTTCTCATCCTCAAATCTTTGCCCTTGCAATAAACAAATAAGGATGTGTTAAAGAGTTCGATTCCTGATGTTAGAATGATTGGAATTGACAAGTCCACCTTAGAAGACAGATCTTTGATTGGGGAGTGCCATAGTAGAATGATATGCTCACCCTTTTAAATGAGACATACTTGAGTAAAAATGTCCTTGATAGGCTTGTATGGAATGGCTCGACTAGTGGCTTATTCTCGGCGAATTATTTTACAATTCAGCCCGACCCTCCTTCCCCTTGTAAGCCCGAAATGGAATCGTATTTAGGTTGGCTTTGGTTGGCAACTCCTTAAGAGGAAAAATTGCACTGAGAGAGGAGTTGGTTAAAAGAGGGCTGCTGCAGGCTAACAGTGCTATTTGTTGCCTTCTAAGTAAGAAAGCGAGATAATTAGTGGTATCTTCTTCAGGTGCAAAGTCATGTTAGGTATCTGGTCCTGGCATTGGCTTCATTAGGGTGTCACTTGGGTCCGCCCTGGTGGTCCTGGTCCATTCTTCTTGTTGTGGAAACACGTTCTTCCAGGTGATAAATGCAAAATAGTATGGACCATGTTTTGAAAAAATAATCCAGTCAACTAAAACTACCATGTCACTTGCTGCGTTAGTCTAAAAATAGCCACGTCAACTAAAAATATCATGTAACTTGCCACGTTAGCAGAAAAATAGTCATTTGATTATCAATTTGACGGTCCACATCATCCGTTTATGTTCAAATTTTTTTTGCAGTTCACATAACATAATGTTATATAATTAAACAAGAAAACAAAAGAGTATGTCTACTATAATCATAGTGAAACCCACCTTTTCTGGAGTATAAATTTCATGATATGACGAATGTATTATATATATAATATTACTTATATAGGAAGAAAGATGGATTAATACCTCAGCAACTGATCAATCTGATCCACTGGTCGATTCTTATCTCCAAACCCAAGTTTCAACAGTGACAATAATCGATATGTCCCACACCCATATCCATGCCACGTGCTACTGAATCAAACTATGGAATGGTGACAACTAATTAAAAGAAAAAGATAATAGTCACCACAAAAATTTATTCTTGCGTGTGGCAGTGAGGCTGTGAAATTTGAGTAACCAATAATAATCGTCCCACAAACAGTTGAAGTATTCAGTTCCCATGTCCTGTCACTGCAGACGAAAGTAACAAGAGGGAGAGCCTGAAGCAGATACTCGGAATCGGCACTCTACCAGTCCAATATTCCATTGGAGATTCGCAGGCAGATTTGCGGTATTTGTGAATACTATGTATTCAAAGCAGAGAGAAAGAACAAATAAATTATGTCTGTACACTCATTTTTGAATTTCATGTTCGCAAAGTCAGGTCCACTTTTTTTTTTCTTTCCCATTTCGTCCTCCCTTGGCCAGGGGATGGAATGCAGGCTTCCTCGCAATTCCTGGCTTTAACCTGATTATTTTAGTCACTGAGAAATCCCTTTTTCAGATAACAATTTTGCAATCTAAGGAACTGCATAAGTATTTTAAAGAGTGAGAGATAATTACTATTAATGTATCTGTACATTATCGGTGAAGCTATTAATCTCATCATAAAAAAAATCAGATAGTGACAACTTTTTTTGAAATAGAGAAAGTAATATATATACTTTTTGAAGTTTAATCAAGTTTAATCAATTAAAACTCAATAGATTTGATTTAACTCAATCTAAGCATTCCCAAAGTTTCCAACCTTAGATGCTTGGATACACTGCTTACCAAAAGGAAGATGCAATGCAATGCGTGATTGATTAACCATTAATGCAATGCTTGAAAGCATAAAGGTGTCAGAATTAACAATATGTATTATATATATAATTTAATCCAATAGCCAGGGTTGTAAAATGTTAACCTGGAAGTTTTCAATAAAAACTGAATAGAAGCATTCCAAAAGTTTGTAGTCGATAACATCTCCAATCTAATCAGTTAGTGAAGAAAATGATAAACTGAAAATTTTTTGAAGTCAATTTCAAGCAGCCAGTTAATTTATCTAACCCATTATTCTTAAAGGATTACTTAAGATAATCATTTGCCACCTAAGAGTCCTAATCACAGTGTAGAAGGGGAACAAACAAATGAGTATCAACTCACCAGAATTCCAAGTGTTTAATGATATATTTTAGAATTTTCAGTACAAATGAGTGCGGCTTAATTAAGGGAATTTTCCTCTTAACTATAATCCACTCAAATAGTAAGGATTTTCCCGCTTTTGATGTGATAGTCATATTTTTTTTTTCATTTAAAAAAATTATTTTAGTCTTTAGGCACAGTTGCCTCTCTTTCAAGTTAGGTCATTGTTCAGAAAGTGGAGTGTAAAATGAGGACTACTTTCGTTGGATAACTTCTTTGTCAGACAAATTTAGTAAAAAAAATAATGTTCCATTTAGTTTATATTGTAAAAAAAAATATTTAATATGATACCTACACTATGAAAATATTTAATGCGATATCTAAATTTCATTTTGTCTAATAATGTAACCCAACCTCTAACACTGTTGAAAAAATGGGACAACATATCCATGGGTTAACTACAGCGCACCATTTGATGAAAAATCGTCGCACCACTTTATGAGTTAATGAGACCGACACATGGTATGACCCCCATTCATTAAAAAATTGAAATTTTTTATTTTTAAAATAAGAAAATAAAAATTTTTTCAAATAATTTTTTATATTTTGAAAAATGAAACTAATCGGTTTTATATAATAAATTTTGTTTTTTTAAAACATAATAAATAAAAAAAATAAAAATATTTTTTATTTTTTAAAAATAAAAAAATAAACTCTTAAACTTTTATCATTTTCTTTTTCTCAACATTTGAAATTTTATTTGAACAATTAAATTTTCTAATTTCTAAAAAAATAAAAACAAAAAAGACATTTTTTATTTTTTTACAAATAAAAAATAAAATTTTCTTTAAAAATTCTTTTTCTTCTTTCTTCTTTTTTCTTTCTTCCTTTTTATCTTTCTTTCCTTTTATATCGTCCCCCTTCCCTATCCTAATAACCGGATTCAACCAAACACCCATGAAATCTAGTCAAACTAAGCTAGATTCGTTGCCGGTAAATGCTAGGAAAGATCTAAAAATAGGTTGAATCTGTCACAAACACATGACATATTTGGCTTGATTTAAATCAATTTTGGCTAGTTTTTAGGCTATTTTGACTCATTCTTTGTTTTGAAAATATAAAAAATTTATTTTTTAATATTTTTGTTTGTTTTTCTTTTAAAAAAATTTTAACACGTGATAGTCATTTATAATTTATGTGTGCAAATTGAAATGATCCCATCAAGTGAGATGGTATGTTTTTACCACATGTCATATTTTGGTTAATTAGACATCACATTAATAATTTCTATTACCGACTAATATGAATTGAGATAAATGCACACATGTAATCAAAACTCGAATGCAACCATAAATATTTTTCCATATAGATAAGGCATTAGATTTTTTTTTTCTAAAATATAAGAACTAAATAGGATTATATCCCAAAAAAAATCAATTTGGTTGAAAACGTGCGGGAGAAAAGAATTATTCCAGTACAAGAGTTGTAATCTCTGTAACTAGCTAATTTAGATAATAAAACATGGAACTAAAATCTTAAAACCCTTGCTCTCGAGGACAAATTCTGGTTAAATAAAAGCAATGGTAACAATACAATTTCACAGTTCTACGTCGAACTAAATTAATATTTTTTAAAATATATATTTGAGGACGAAAGTGTAAAAATAAACCCATTATGTTCGATTTCATTATTAGCAAATTGAGTTGTTCTTGGGAATGGGACAGCGAACGTGTTATGCTAAATGATGTTAGAAAAGTGCTGTCTCAAAACGATTCGGTATCTTGCTCTGATTACCATCCAGATTCAAAGACTGTTTGGTCTAGTTTTTTTTTATCTTAAAAGCTATTAAGAAGCTCTTATGAAAAATAATAGTTTTTAAAATTAAGTTAAAGTTGTTTGGTAAATTTTTTTTATAAATTTTTTTATTTAAGTTATAATTTTTGTTAAAATTATATTATAGGGTTTTTTTTTAAAAAGGTAATATTGTAATTATTTTTAATAGATAAGGATATTTTTGAAAAAAAATAAAAAATTTTCTTGTATTTTTAGAAGAAGAGAAGAAAAAACTCATCACAGGAGCTTTTTTTTAAACTATTTTTTAAAAAAATTTACTAGTTATTTTTTTAAAAGTTTTTCAAAATTTATGTTTGACCTAACTTTTACTTTTAAGAGATAAATAAGTTGAAAAAAAGTCAAGCCAAACATGCACTCAATATATATATATATATATATATTTCCAACTTGTTAATATTAAAATAAGACAGAGATGAATAAGACAAAGAAGATTCTTGATTTGTTTATAATCTTTCATGCACCACCAAATATACTACTATTATCAATTTTCTAATAGTGGCTTATCTTGTAATTAAATGTATATATGCATATATATATATATATATGCTTCATAAAAATATTCAATATTTAGAATTTAAAGTCTAATAAATTTTTAAATAAGAACAACGAATTTTATGAGATGTTACATATAAAATAATTATTGAATTTTTATTCAACATTTTTTGGTTGAGTAGGAGAAGATGATATATCTATATTTTACATTTATGTAAGAAGAAATAAAAATAAAAAATAACAATAATAATAATAATAATAATAATAAGCAATTTTATAGATTGGATGCTTATTTCACCCATGAGGCTGGTGACGTAAACCACTGACACATGATGTTCTATGTGCAATTTATGCACGTTTATAAATTAATTAAAAAATGGGATCATGATATGGCAGATGCATTATTCAATATAGTGTTAGTGCGCGTCCACAAAATGAAATAAATTTAATACAACAATAATTGGCCTTAGACTAGTTTAGTCCTACAAAAGTGTTTTTTTATTGAATTTTCTTTGTTTGCGATTAGTGGAATGAGGAAAAAAATATAATTTTAATTCGCCAGAATTAAAGCTTGTATTTTATATAGATCTTTTAACAAGGAGTATATTTTTTGCGAGTAAAGTTCCTAATTAAATACAAATAAGACTTGACTTCACGCCATTGCGTATGCACCATGCAAAGTCTAGCGACTTTTTAAGCTATAAATAGTAGTACAGAAAAACAACATTGAAGAAATGCAAAATTTCTAAATCCTATTATGATTTAGTTTCTTAATTTCCCGGTTTTAAAGTGCAAGAGTTTGGAGTTTTTAAGTTGGGTTTTATCAATTTCTTGAAGAATTTAAAGCTACATACTAGCTAGATAGCTGCCTATACAACATTTAAACGAATGAAAAGAAAAGAGAAAGAAATAATACCTATTTAACCTATGTCTTGATTAATATTTTTATTACTAGCAAAAAAACAAATAGTAAAAACATCAATAAAAAATTTTTATGAGTATATATTACATATATTCTATTGATTTGACGGATCCATTTGACTTAATCAATAAAAAAAAGTTTTCAAAATATTTTTGAGGAAATTCTTAATGATTAGAATTATAAATTATATGTTGAAAGTTTCGGATTCCATTTAATAGGCAGATGATACATATGAAAATAAAAAATAACTACTTCCCAACAAGTGTTCAAATCTATGAAGAAGCTTCGTTAAAAGTAGGCTATTAATTCAACTACTTCACGAACCCATACAAGCGGCGACGGGCCATCATTTATGACTTGAGATTTATTATTGCCCTTGAAAAAGAGCTAAAATGTTTCTGAATTGCCCAAGTGTTGCAAAGAGAAAGCTTTTCATTTTCAATTACATTCCTATTTACGCGTGGAATGGAATTCACATTGAAAGCCGAAGGAAACGTGACATGGGAAGGATAGATTAGAGACTTTCTTGTCCATCATTCAATCCACAAGCCAATGCTGGTGTTGACAGTTTGGTGAAGCCATCGGTTGGTTGTACGCAAAAACAATAACAATTGTAATAATAATAAAGCATTACATGATTTTCCTTTCTAATTTTATGTGAATGTACATGTTCATACTAATTATATTAATATGAGTGCATGATTTTGTGTCACCTTAACTTGCTATTAAACTTTTAGGAGCATATAAAATTAAGTTGGAGTTTCATCTAATTCCGTAACTAATCCCTTACTATTTTTTTTAATTTTTTTTATATTTAAGAGAAAAAAATTTAAACTTTATCTTTTTTTGAAAAAAAGTTAAACTGTATCTTTTTTTAAAAAAAAGTCATGTGTCAATTAATTAACTAAATGTTCGGATGTAATCCACATCATTTTTATTTTGCTTTATCATCAATTATTTAATCATTTAAGCTAATATGTAATGTTGAAAGATGAATATCTATTATGAGTTAGAAAGAAAAACATTAATTTGGTATATAAAATTACGTAAAGAATAAATATAAATTTATGAAAAAGTTTATAAAAATATAGATAAATACAGCTATTCATTTTTTCCATAAATAAAATATAAGTTTGATTGCACGGTTTTTTTTTTCCTTTAACAAATACTTATTTTTATCTTACTTAACTTTTTTTTTCTTCCTCTCTCTTCTATATATGTAGTGGGTGTCCCAAAATTCGTTGTATATTTGTCTGTTATAATTTTCTAATTTCTTAAAATTGCATATGTATGGTATGGTTTTAGGAGACTTTTAGTTGTAATTATGTTAAATTCGAAAGTAATCAAAGTTGAATGTTTCTTTAAAGAAAAAAGCAAATGCTTGAAGCTTTCACAATTCTTAATTTCATCCCTTATTAGTCCTTATCGAGGAAATGTATTTGCTTTAATCTTGACATAATATTTAATTTTTTTTTATATTTTTATTAAAATTTTTATATTTTTATTTTAAATAAATAAATTTTAAATTTTATTTTAAATCAAATAAAGCTTTATAATTATTAATTAACTTAATTAAATTGTCACTTATCAATTTATGTCACATAATATTGACATGACACTTTAACATATTATAAAGAATAATAACATGATATGTTAATATAATGTGATGATATGGACATATCGCACTTTTCACTTTTTATATTAATGTTATTTTTTATTATCAATATCAATATTATATCAACGTCATATAAATATAAAATGACAATAAATATTTTTGTTAATAACAAATAGTTCATTATTAATTATAAAAATTTATTTAATATAAAATAAAAATATACAAACTTAATTAAATACAATACAAAATAAAAATTTATTTAAAATTTTTTCAATAATTTAATTTTTTTTTAAATGTTATGTCATTAATATTAAAAAATAAAGTAAAAGAATAATAGGAGTGTTTTGACTGTTTGCTTATAAAATATAATGAATCATAGGCTCAAAAATGTCAATTTCCTTTGTAGCGGGAAGATCGAATCTTAGGTAAACAAATTTTGTCATTCATTTTAAAAGAAAGATGGAATTAGGTGCTTTCTCCCTTTTTTTTTTTTTTTAATTTAGAAAACTGAAAAAGAAAAAGTATAAGTTTAAATCCAAAGGAGCAACGACTGATGTTATATTCCCAAAAGGACCCGTGACCGTGACACGTGGGTGGCTACGATTTATGTGCACGACATCTCTATTCTCCTATGAAAAACATTTCTTATAATTATTAAAAATGATAAATTAGTACATAATTATTTATCATAATTAAATAATAAAAAATTATTAAGTCAAATGCTCCCGTCTGATGAAAACAAGAAGATTACAGTAAAACCAGAACCAAAAACAAAAACAAAGCCCTTGCCAGTTCAAAAAAAAATTCAAAACTCCACGTGTCCATTTTCGAAATGACAAAAATGCCCTGAAATACCTTCATTAAATTGCTTGCAAAAAGCAGTCCTGTTGAGAATTCAATCCCAATTATACATTGAATCGTAAACAAATTTTCAGTTCAAACTTCTCTCGTTCCTTTTCTTCTCTTATCTTTTCCAACAATTTTTTTAAAAGATAAGGTTTAGGCAAAACCAAAAAAAAAAAAAAAAAAATTCAAAGTTGCAACTCGTGTGGAATAAAACCCTTTGTTGTTGTTGTTGTTGTGATTGGTAAGAATCTCAGTTATTGAGTTAAACTTAGTTTTATACTCAATAATCATTTCCATCCCATTTTCTTTATGAGGTTTTCTTAATATTTAAGAAAAAGTTTCGATCTCTGGATTCAACAACAATGCCAGAGATCGAAGACACCGCCAGTTCTAGCACAGCTACCGAATCGTCGGAAATTTCATCGGAGATCACGCTTTTTGGAAAGTACGAGATTGGCAAGTTGCTGGGATGCGGTGCCTTTGCTAAAGTCTACCACGCGCGCAACGTGAGGACGGGGCAGAGTGTCGCCATCAAAGCCGTGAGCAAGCAGAAAGTTGTCAAAGGAGGCTTCATGGCGCAGGTTAAGAGAGAAATTGCTATCATGCGCCGGCTTCACCACCCTAACATCGTCAAGCTCATTGAGGTGTTGGCTACCAAAACTAAGATTTATTTCGTTATGGAATTCGCTAAAGGCGGGGAGTTGTTCACCCGAATTGCCAGGGGACGCTTCAGCGAAGATCTCAGCCGTTGGTATTTCCAGCAGTTGATTTCAGCCGTCGGATTTTGTCACTCGAGAGGCGTGTTCCATCGCGATTTGAAACCGGAGAATCTCCTCCTTGATGAAAACTGGAATTTAAAAGTATCGGATTTCGGACTCAGCGCCGTGACGGAACAGGTCCGACCCGACGGCCTCCTTCATACGTTATGCGGAACCCCAGCTTACGTGGCGCCTGAAATTTTGGCCAAGAAAGGATACGACGGCGCCAAAGTCGATGTGTGGTCCTGCGGCATCGTTTTGTACGTTCTTCACGCCGGATATCTACCGTTCAACGACCCCAATCTGATGGTAATGTACCGTAGGATTTACAAAGGCGAATTCCGGTTCCCGAAATGGACGTCTCCTGATCTCCGTCGATTTTTAGGTCGCCTTCTTGATACCAATCCTGAAACAAGGATCACCCTCGATGAAATCATCAACGACCCTTGGTTCAAGAAAGGTTACAAAGAAATCAAATTCAACTCCGAAGACTTTGAAATGAAAGAAGAAAACCAGAGTACTAAGTGCTTGAACGCCTTTGATATAATCTCGTTTTCGTCCGGTTTCGACCTGTCCAATTTGTTCAATGAGGCCGATTTTTGGGTCCGGAGAGATCGATTTATATCGGGAGAGAAACCGGAGAGAATATTAGGGAGAATCGAGGAGGTTGGAAGGACGGAGGACGTGAAGGTGAGGAAGAGAAAAGAGAGAGGGATACGGTTGGAAGGGCAGAATAGTAATTTCATTCTCGCTGTAGATATTCATCAGTTAACGGAAAAGCTGGTAGTGGTGGAGGTGAGACGGCGGCAGATTAATGTCGGGTCGGGTGGTGAAATTTGGAAAGAGAAGTTAAGGCCGAAACTTTCCGATTTGATATACAAAGCGGACGCAGGGCAGGTTTCCGATAATTTGTAATTAACAGAAGATTTATCGTTGAAGCTGAGAACCTGCGGGAAACAATGGCTTTTCGACCGCTGTAACATATTCAGCAAAAAGAAAAAAAGAAAGGAAAAACCCTTTGTATGTTTGTCTCAATTCTCAAATAATGTCCTGCATAGCTTTTTCCGGCGAATCGGAACAAAGCCAATTCACCTTACCGGGTTTCCTGTATTTCCGTTTTTGCCCGGCTTTACCCTTTATTTCAATTATATTGCTAGTTTTTCTGAATATTTCACCGTTTCTTTTACTTCACTTCCCTGGGGTTTCTTTTTCTCAGTCATCCCTTGAGAACAAGTTAAAACACCATCACTGGAAACCCCCACTTCTTATTCAAAAAGTTCTTTCGGGAGACTCGAATGAAGCTATAATGATGTAAAAGGACATGTAATGCCTAAAGGTAAAGAAAACAAATTAAAAGAACGCACATATGGAAGTGTTCTACCTCATTTTATGTAAGGTTTTAAACATGGTAATTAAGTAGTTCTAATCTCCATAATTGGAATCTTACTTATTGGTCTAAGCAGTTCAAAGTAAATGAAAGTTACTTCTATTTACTGTTTTGGATTTTGCATTTAATAATCTTTTGTGTCCTTCTAATTAACTTCAATGAACAACACGTCACGTTTCTTGTGTTTGTAATGAGGAAATTTTTGTCCACGCCAGCATATTCTTTCTGCCTACACGTAGATCCACAACTGGCTCAGGGGGCTGATAAGGGGAAGAAATGACCAAATCTGGGATAAGCAACAAAAATTCCTCAAAATGACAAGAAGAGCAATATTTGGGGATGTGAATGAGACAAACCAACTGATTTTTAATTGTTTTCTTTTACTTCTAATACGCAAATATTATTCCCACTTTTCGTTTATGACATGTCTAAGTAAGGTATATGGAGATTTGAGTGAAGGACTGGACGAAAGTGTTTTCCTTGACGCCATTTTATTGCGTTTTTATTAAAAACAAATAGTGTTACTTTGTATACGAGTCTTTGATTCAATTGTAAATGTATGTGTATTTCTATTTTACAAATTAGATTTACTTGACATGAGATTTTATTGACTTAAACTTAAGCACTATTAGCCTAGTAACTTTTTTTGATCCAATTATCACTGATCTAGCAATTTTTTAAACCTAAACTATGTAACCATGCGACTGACGCTTAAAAGCTTAAAGTTCAATTTGTTAATAATGAATGACTTATATTAGTGTTAATAATTTCATTCATATCTGATGTGAAATGAAGTATTATAATTCCACTCACTCAAAAATCATGTGATCTTGAAAAATTTAAGCTTGAATTGTTAGTAGTGAATTACTTATATAAATCTTAACAATCTCATTCACGTTTGATGTGAGATAGATATCAAAAACTGACACATGTTCTAATACCAATTACAACGATTCAAGTTCATACTCTAATATTAATTGTACCGACTCAAATCTAGACATTGCTGATCTAATAATTTTTCAAGTCTAAACAATGTGACATTCAAAAACTTAAATTTAAATTGTTAGAAAGGAATGACTTTAACTTTTATATTGATATTAATAATCTTATTCACATATAAGGTTAGATGGGTATCACAGTCCCAAAAAAAAAAATTGTAAGATAGGTATCACAATTAGTGTTATTCACTCACTATCTTGCAAAAGTATCAAGTGCTTTCTAAGAGTTAGGAAAATTTAGATATATATATATATATATATATATAGATTTAGAGAGAGAGAGCTCTTTCCTTGCCGCAATAAATTATAAAATAATTGTGATTTCTTGTTGAAACAGGAAAATTCACGTATTATTTCAACCTGGTGGCCCTATTGGTTCACGATCGGAGGAAACAAGACGTCCGCAAGGAACGAAAACCGTGTGGTCCCAAATTTTTATTTTCTTGATTTTCCCAATAAGAAATCACTTTTTTTTGCTCATCAAAGTAATTAATAAAAGGGGGGGAAATGGCTATGGCCATGGAAACATTTAGTTAAGCCATTCACCTCCCTAATCATTAGCAATTGCTTACTGCTCGCCCATGGAATTATCCATAAGAAAAGATCAGCAGAGCCACTTATATTTTTACAGCCCTTTTCACGTAACAAATTATAAATTATTGAAGTGGTTAAATTTGGCTTTAAAAAGATAGCAGACACACTTGGTTCAACTTTATGGTCTGGTCAAAAATTGAAAACTCATTCACCAATGTTTACTTACTTTAATTGTTCTCTTCGTTTGTTATTAAGTTAAAAATTCAAGTACAGGTAGGACAGAGCAATGCCCAAATGGCAATTATATGATCCAGGATATAGGGTTAAGAATTAAAGTCTTGCTATTCATCCCAAAAGGGTTTTCCTTTTGTCACATATTTCTGGAAAACTGCCTTTTTGGTCTATTAATTAACTTCTGGTCCTCTTTTATTTTGATCTCAAAACTCACGAAGCTTACCCTTGAGTAACTTTATAGTAACTTTTAAGGAATTAAGAAGCAAACACATAATAAATGGTAAAATTAACAATTAAACTGAGTCCAAAAAATTAAACCGTAATGGATCTGCAACTCCCAAAGAATAATCAAAAGATAACTCCATGTTTTATATGGTATGAATAGTTTGTGAAAAATTAGGTTTCAATTTCAATTGAGCGCGGGACATGTATTTCAGTACACTTACATGGAAATGGAATACTGAGTACGTCATTGCCAATAATGGAACTCAGAAACATGAGCTGTAGGTAACAGTCCGTTTGATGGTGGAAGGTAATCTTTCTTTTTTCATTTTCTTTTTTGGGTTATCTTTTGAAGCATCAACGTAGCGTTTGTAAATGCATTAATAATTGATAGGTTAGTGAATGTCTATGTCAAATAAATGGTACTCACTCATTGCAAGGATAAAGCTAATGTTCTACTTAATTTAGATAACGACAAATATGGGGGTCCACAAGCAGATTAAGATTCATGCTCATCTAGTCATCTTGCATATTTTTCCCCGATTATTTATGTCATTTAAATATTGATATTATATTATTTATAAAATTATTAATATTAGATGGAAATGGTTGTTGAACTGCATGAATATTTGTAAATAATAATAAGAATAATAAGTGCGGTGTCATCCATGGGCGGACCTCACATGACACCACTCACTTTTTTAAAATATTTTAATTTTTATACAATTTATTTAAGATTTAAGGTAGTTTATATATTAATGAACTCATTTTCTTTTTTTTACAATTTTACAAGAAGTGTGGTCAAAGACTTTAAGTAAAAATGATTTATTATAAAATAATTTATATATTAATATTTAAATACTATAAAGAAAGATAAAAAAATTTCCTTTATAATTTGAAATTTTATTAAAAAATTAAAACTTAAACTACTCTTTCTATCTAAAAATTCAAATCATTCCCCTTCTTGGTCCTTGAATGTGTTTTTCATTCTCTCAAAACAACTCATCTAGACTTCAATTGTAAGTAATTTTCAACTCAAATTAAGTTTTTAAATACTTCATGTGTAAATATTTTTTTGATTAATTTAATAATTTGGGTTCATAATTATAATCTAATTAATAGAAAATATAGAATTATATGTCAAATAATATCTTGAAATTGTAAGTCTTTCTTTTTTTGATTTATTTTGTAGATATATTATTTAATTTTTTAATTTTTGTATTTAACTTTATATAGTTTGTGGATGCTTATATTTAGTTTTGATTAATGAATAGAAAATTATCAAATTATTAGTTACTAAACTTGATAATTTGTTATGTAAAATCATATTTTATTTAATTTTAATATTTTAATTTATACTAATGAACAGTAATTTTTAATCAATTTTATAATTTTAAATAAATAAGCCATGAAAGTACATTTTAAAAAAAAAGAAATTGTGTCACAAGACTCAAATCCCAGACAATAACAACAAAATTCTATTAACGATGATATTCAACAATATTCTTCTAAGCAAAGTCATGTTGAGTTAAATTTAAATACTCTCCCAACGGATCTTAGATCGAGAAAAAAAGTTTTAAATATGACATCATTTAAAAAAAATTCATGAATCCACTTCTGGTGTCATCCATCTTACACCTATAGAATCTGCTTTAATTCTCATATTCCAACCTTCCTCACAATTATATATATATCAGTGGATTTACAAATAAAATGTATTGAAAAAAGAAAAAACTAACAATCAAAATGTGCAAAAAAAAAAATTAAATAAAAGAATATAAACTCATTCTTAATTAGTTATCATAAGCTATATATTATATACAAACAGGATATTGTAATATTTTAAAAAATTCAAACAAATCATACTATTTTATTTTAATTTTGTTTAATAAAATTTAGAATAAACTCTACTTTACTTTTTATGGTTTCAACTGTTCTAATATCACGCTTTGTAATTTCTTTTCATTTATTTAGAGTAAAATATTCACATATTTTTAAGTTTTAATCAAAATTTTAGACGAATTCATTAATTTTTGAAATGGATACTCTGTTTCAAAAATGTAAAATATTATCAACAAAGATTATGAAAGGACTAAGATGTCTTTTTTTATTAATTTAAAAAAATTATTATTATATTTTTTTGAAAAAATAAAAAAATAGGGAGTACTTATTTTTTTAAAATTTATAAAAAATATATAATAGTAATTTTTAAAATTAATACAGGGTAAAATTGTTATTTCAGTATTATCATATCATCAAACTAACGAAAACACTAACAGTTGATTAACGGTTGAACCTATGTGTGTAGCCAAAGATATTATTTTGAGACGAAATGTCCATTTTAAAATTTAACAAACCTGCTTAGAATTTCAATTAAAACTTTAAAGGATGGAGATATTTTACCTTTTTATTTAATAAAATTTAGAGTAAACTCCGCTTATATTTTTTGTGATTTTAGTTTTTCTATTATGGCACGTTGTTATTTCTTTTCCTAATTAGTACTTTGTAGATAATTTTTTTTTCCCAATTAACACTCTATGAATAACTTTTGTTTCTAGATTATTAACTTTGACTAGTAAAATTATCAAAATACCCTTACTTCAAAATTAACCTATTTATTTACATTTCAAAATACCCCTAAATCAAGATATTCACATAGTATTAATTAAAAAAAGTCATAAAGCGCTATATGAGAAAAGTTGAGATTATAAGAAATGTAAATGAAGTTTATTCACTCAAATTTTAAAATTTCATATTATGTTTATCCACGTTTATTAAAGTTTTGTTTTGATCAATTAAACAAGTAAAAGTTAACGGTTGTCAATTTGATGAAACTATTTCATGTTACTTGACTTTGATTATATTCATATTAATTCATCTATCACGTAACATTGTTCATATGATCCAAATCAACTAATATAAAAAGTTATGTCAGATAATTGTTAATTTTTAATAATTAAAGGATTAAATTATTATCTTTTATAAATATTGATAACTAAATTATATATATATTATATCCACCGAACAAAAGATTCCTATACTCGAAAACAACAAAACCTTTTGGGTTGGAAAACTGTGAAACTCGTACCATAGACCTGCCTTGTCAGCTTCCACCAAGAGAAGAAAAGGTAGTTTTTATAAATTTTGGCCTCAATAAAATCTAATGAATAGAATCCTCCTTTTAATTCCATTTGTCTCGAAGCATTTATTTATTCAAGTCCGATGGAAATGAGTCCTTTTCAGCAATGAAATTATTATTTGTAGATTCATGTTTGGTCATGAAAAATTGAAAAGTCAAGTATCACTCCATGTATGGTAGTGGTGACTCATTTATCTGGATCCATATTTTTCCCTCAAAATTCTTTGGTTGTATCACTTTTCATGTCAAATTTTGTGCTTGTGACATTTTGTCTTTACATGCGGCATTTTCGATCTCAAAACCTTTTAAAAGTTATTGAAAATTTTGTTTCATGAATCATGATATCTATTGTAACAAATTATACCAATTTATTGATTTTATTTTCATTTAATCAATTTCAGTGAGACACTTTATTTAAGGAACTCAACATAAATTAATTTAACTCTTTCGGAATCATCTTAATATAATTTAAATTTTAAAATTATTCTATTAAGTAATTTTCGACTGGGTTACCAAAAAAATCATTGCACATGCAAAATTTCAATAAACAGGTTTCAATGATTCAAGTAATCCTAGTAATGTAACTTCTTTGAGCAAAAATAATCTTCACATGCATTGTTAGGTTTAACTTTTTTGAGATGACATGCGCATTGTATTGTAATGGTAGTGGAATTTTTACATGAAGAACAATATCCAAATTCGGATCCCCTATAAAATAAAAGGGAAGAAAGAAGTCTCATCAATGTTTGCAAAACGTTGATAGTGATTCTCTCCTTCCACTTGAAGCATAATAATTAGTGTTACCCACATTACTTGCAAAAAATGGCACACTTGCTTGAGGTTTCAAGGTCTATTTTTTTTTTTTTTTGGTTAAAAAGTGTCATCTTCTTTCTTACCAGCCACAAATGTCTCTCTCCTACTTTATGTACAACAAAGCATGACAATATTGGTGCCTTCTTATGTAAATCATGGAACAAAAAATTAAATAGTATCGAAGCTGATCATTTATTATAAGTTAACTGATATGTCTACCTTATAGAAAGTAAGTGAAAAATTAAGCTCCATTTGGTATACAAAAATACGTAATGTTAATATATGACAAAATGCATGATATTGCATTTGAATTGTTACCCATTTCAAACCAATCATGAGATTAAGTTTTTACTCTTTGCGTCTGATTTATTTCAGCATTTGGACAAGTCAGAAGGAAATAGTAAAAAGTAGAGAAAGTATCAATCATACTATTAAAGAAATCAAGTGTTGGTCCTTTTTCAGAGCGACACTATTCGAAGATAATTATGTCTTAAATAATATGCTTAGGATGATATCTGCCTAATTTTCAAATTATGAAAATTAAACAAACCGAGAAAAGTTTATTATCCCAGATGAGGAGTCCTTGTCATGTAAGAGTAATAGAGGCTATCGGTCGACAGATCGGTCACACTATTTTAAGATAATCATGTGTGTTTAGTCCCATGCATCAGGCCACGATCCGTACGTGCCAAACATTTTTCACTAGTGGTTATTCTCTTTTCATCACATGTGAATTCTGTTTTGTTTTTCTTTAAATGTGTAAGTTTAGTTGAAGTTCTTATAGATTGGGTACAGCATTTTCAGACTTGGATTGCTAAGTCCAACTCCGCCCATGAACTTAGAAATATTTATATTAATATGTTATATTATAAATATAGATAAAACTATATAAGTTATTTAATAAAAATAATAGCTTCAAATCTGATTAAGGCCAGCTCAGGCCTAAAATCTTAATCCCAGTTTGGTCTCAAGCGCCCTAAGCTTGCGGATGAATACCCTGGGCCATAAGATATTGAAAAGGCCCAAAAGTTGTTTACCCTGGGCCATAAGGCTTGTCAAGAAAAAAAATGGGCAAAATTGGCCTACTTCGAGAAAAACATTCAAGCTGAAATGGATAAAAATGCTTTTCTGTTTACAATTTCTTTACTTCTGAGAATATATAATAACAATTCTTTTACTACGTTTATTTTTCAAAACTTTTATGTTTCTTTTATTTTAATTTCTTATGTTTTGCCAAAGGAAGAAAAGAAAAAGGCGTTTGACTAATGCGTCTTGGAAAAGAATAGAAAAAGAAAAGAGAAAGGGCAATGTGCGAGCAGCACGATGTACGACAAATGGCAAACTCCGTATTGCGTTTACTCAGCAGCAGCCAGCAGACTTTATTGGCTAACCTATATTTGAGGGAAAAAAATAAATTCATTCACCTTTTCCTCATGAAACCCTTTTTCAAATTCCCTTCTCCATACGCAATTTCATGTATTCCACTTCCTCTGGATTGCCTGCCTATTCCTTTTAGAAATGGCTTCAGCATTCTGAAACCGACCATTACTACTGTGGCTGGGAATTTTATCTGATTCCAAGTTAAGTAGGTATCATATCATAATCATAATCATATTAATTAACTGTCTGCAAATTTAATTTCTGCACTCTCTATTGAATTTCTGCTTCTGGGTGGTCTTTTTATATGAAATCTAATTGTTATACGGTACAATTTACATTCGCACAGCATTAGACCAAGACACCTTGTAACAGAGGAATATCCTTTGATGAAGAGAAGCAAATCATGTATTGGAAAACAGGATCATGGTTTTTCCCGTCATTTTTATTAATTGTTTCTTTGTTTAAGAACAACACAACTATGTGTGGATGCGGTTATGAAAGGTCCAGTCCTAAGAACTTTTGTCCTCTCTGTTCTTTAACAAGAAGATTTAACTTAGGTTGGTGCAAATTTTCTTTTCTTTTTTTTGGTAAAAGTTATCGAATTCTGTACATATTT
Source organism: Theobroma grandiflorum (assembly GCA_036013995.1). Lineage (NCBI taxonomy): Eukaryota > Viridiplantae > Streptophyta > Magnoliopsida > Malvales > Malvaceae > Theobroma > Theobroma grandiflorum. The sequence continues at coordinate 10,725,436 of CP142132.1, read as the reverse complement.
GACAGATGTAATTGTGGAAGACCTATCTGTGTATATCATATTTGATAGGCACATTTGAGTTGGGAGTAACATAGGACAAAACTCTAATTAATTCAAAGCAAAAATTAATTACGTTTGCATTCAACAAGGGAAAAAGGAAAAAAGCCTTCCTCTAAAGTCTAAAGATCAGGCATCTTGTCGTCCCCTTGAGAAGCATTATGAATTCCATTAGTGGTTTCATTCAGCAAATTGTTGGCCTTCACTTCTTTCCTAATGCCAAATCTTACCAATAAGTCCTCTGCCCAATCCCAAAGATGAAGAACAATGAAAGTCCCAATCCCTCCGATCAAACCATAGGCTATGGAATATGTCAAGGGCATCAATATCAATGTCACAAATGCAGGAATGGCCTGCCTCATGTCGTCCCACTCAACCTCCACAACCGATCTCATCATCAAAACCCCTACCAAGATCAACGGCGGCCCTACTGCCCATGCTGGGATGGACGCCAGTAATGGCGTAAAGAAAAATGCCAGAAAGAAATACCCTGCAACTGTCAACGCCGTTAGGCCTGTCCTTCCACCTTCTCTGATCCCCGTCGACGATTCGATGAACGCGGTCACCGGTGATGTTCCGAGAAGTGATCCTACCACAATTGATGCAGCGTCAGACATGAAAGCAAAGTATTGGCCTTCGAAATCGCCATTTTCATCTGTGAAACCGGCGAAACGAGCCATTGAATACAATGTGCCCGTGGTATCTAATATGTCCACGTACAAAAATGTTACCAATGCCTCCCAAAAGTACCCTTTGTTCATGCCCTTAAAATTCAAGGCCCCTGCCGTGCTCTTAATCACATGCACATCAACGACCTTCTTGAAATACTGGTAGGCCGAGTTTCCAGCTTCTGTGTTAGGAAACGCTGTTACAGCAGTGTTACGGCACCATGAAATCACCGTAACAAAAATTATACCATAGATCATGGCACCTTTAATATTTTTCACTAGGCAATAGGCAATAATCACAAAACCAACAATTCCAAGCCAAAACGTGGGACTTTCCATGCGATGATTCATGCAAAAAATTTCGCCTGACACGGCCCCGCCGGGGATCAAACTGATTGTGCCGTTAGCTGCGGTGACGACCGGAGCTAAGGTTTTCCTGGAGGATCTTGGACAGGCTGCAAGTGTAACTAAAGTTGAAGAGCTGTAACCAACAAGGCCAATACCCTGATTATTTTGTAATCCAATGAAAGCAAGAAACAACCCAATTCCAGCAGAGGAAGAAATTCGGACGGGTTTGGGGACGAGTTTAGCGAGTTTTGCACGTAACCCAACAGCTGAAATGAGGAGAAAAAGGAGGCCTTCAATGAAGATAGCTGTTAGGGCACTTTTGTAGGGCACGTTGCCAGTGCCATGGAACCCCACAACTGTGTATGCAAAGTAAGCGTTTGTGCCCATCCCTGGAGCTAAAGCTAAAGGGAGGTTGGCGAATATACCCATGACAAGACAGCCAATAAGAGAAGATGCTACGGTGGCTACAATTAGGTCTTTACGGGTCCTTTCAAGACAAGCTGCGTACCCTGGATCCACTGGGGGGAATTTGCAGGACTCGCTAGGGTTGTTGCAGTCAGCAATGGTACAAGGGCCACCTGAGTCGGTAAGGATGCTGGCGTTCACGGCTAAGATGTATGCCATGGTGAGGAACGTTGCGGTGCCGGCTCTTAGCTCGGTAGTGAAGGTGGTTTTTCTCTCGGTGAGTTTGAATCTTTTCCCGACTTTGCTGCTGCCTACAAATGAATTTAATCGACTTGCGATTGAACGTTTCTTGGGTTGGGATGGAGTCTCCATTGAAAGGCAAGAAGCCAAATTCTTTGTTTTTAATTCCTTGAAATTGAATTCTGGAACCTTTTTTTTCTTAATTTCACTGTATTTTAGAGGGATTTGGTGAAAGAAAAAGGCGAGAGAGAGACAGAGAGAGCTTGTGGAGCGTGATGTGTAAGGGGGGAGGAGCCATGGGTTTTGAGTCCGTTTAGGAATCGGTTTCTTTTGAAGGCTGTCATATCTAATCTACTACTACTACTAGTAGTTGGGTTTGGCGAGATACCCCAAGCTCCTTGCTTTAACATTGGCTAATGATGATGAAATTGGGCAGGCGATGAGAAAGATATGGGGGCAGAAACTTTGAATCATAGCATAAATGTGGGCCAAAGGGCAGGGGTCGCAGACTTGGAGTCTCGTCTCTCATTATGTTGTGTCATGAAACCAGGACAATTGTAGTTCATAGTTTGATACCGAATTGGAGGATATGAAAAAGGAGAGGTCAAAGTCGTCGAATTGAAGGGTGGAATTGTACTATTCTTTTTAATTTTCTTATTTTGATTGTAGTGGGACCATTGTAAAGAACGATCATATTGGAAACTAGAAGTAAAATTGTCAATGTAATGGAATTAACTTAATTAGAAAGAAATTGAAAGAGAGTTTTCTTTGTATTTTGGAAGTATTAGATTTGGAAAGAAGGGAAATTTGCAAACCAATCCATTTGTCTTCCCTCTTATTCTGATTAGAATCTTCTGTTTCATTAAGAAAATGATAGGTCATAGACGATGATGCATGCATGTAATTATATACTTATGTTGATTGTGTATCATAAATCCAAACATTTTGATATGGTACCAAGGCAAGGTTTACATGCACCAACTTAAAAGAAGAATCAATGATGAACTGTAAATGTCAAAGTAAGCACACAAAGGCAAGGCACAAAAGAGACAAATTTGAGGAATTGATTTGAGGGTCCACTTTGAAAGGTGTCGAAGGACTCTAGGCTCCATTCACGTCTTACTTGATAGTGCACCCAAAAGCCTTGCAATGGGCTCCATATCCTTCCTTTCCTCTATCATACACCTCTTAAAACTGTGTATTTTCAAGTTCTTTTAATGTTTTTAACATTACAAATATTAAAATTTAGATACGAAGGAATGTTTACGTGTTGCAAAAATAGAAAATGGAATTTTAGTAAATATTCATAAACTACGGGTGTAAATTCGTTATTCTCTAGCCACTCCTACCCTTCCTTTTTTCATAAGCAAGAAGGAATTTTGGGGCTTAGTTCAGCCAATGGCTAATGCCAAGTCGTCCCATATACAGTGACCTAAAGAAGGGTATCCTTGCTACTATATGACATTGACAGATCACCAAGGGAAGGCTTCTCTTTTAGCTAAATTTATTTCTAAAAGTCTTTAGGGTTCAAAGTTTTCCAACGGGAGATTTTTTTTTTTAGCCATTAAAAATAAGGCGTGTTTAAAAATAGCCAGCAAGATAACTTTAACTGTTTTTAGCCAATAAAGTACATTTTCGGACAAAAATGCCCTTAATGAGACATCTTTGTTCTGGGCACTCTGAAACACCTGGACGGCGGAAAATTATGCAAAGAAATTAGCGAACATCTATTTTTTGCGCAAAACATCCTTTTTTTTTTGGAGAAGCTTATGCAAAAGAAAATAATGTTGCATGAGATGGTTTTTCTGAATGTTCGGACATGGCATTCAGATAAACCGAACGAGGAGGGGAGGTGGTCGTGATGAATCGAAAGCTTGGAGCACGATGTGAAACCGGAAATCCTACTTAAGGAGGTGAATCGAAAGGAGAAAGACGTGAATGCAAAGCACGAAATGGTCGTGCTACAGCAATAGGGACAGGCCATTGGGTTTAGGGTTTGTGAAAGGGAAAATGTGACACGGCAGGGTGCAGAGTTGGTGACACGGCAGGGTGCAGAGTTGGTGACATCCCCCCCTTGATATAGTAAACTTTAGAATTGTCACTAGCCTAATAATAAATAAATCTGTTTCTCTTGGCCTCCGACCTGTTTGCAATGTCCAACCCAGGCTATTTGAAATCCAGAGTCTTTGGATTTCAAATAGCCAGGGTTGGACAATTGCTTACAGGTCGAAGGCCAAGAGAAATAGATTCATTATTCGACTAGTGGACAACTCTAAAGTTGAATACATCAAGGGCGGGATGGAAACAACTGCAAAAAATGCTCTGAAGAACTGTCGATGAAGCATGGACAAAGTCTGCTTTAGAGGCAACGTACGGTCTGTCTATGAGAACTGAGGAGTTTTGGACTATATATAGTAGAGGAATATAAACCGACCTAAACCGACTTTACCAGTTTAAACGTTTCGGCTACCACTGCGGACCTGGTTGTGACACGCCAAGTGCATGTAGATATTGGTGGTGACACGGCATGGAGCTGAGTTGGTGACACGGCATATGCTGAGTTTGTGACATGCCATGGTGACACGGTTTTGAGTGTGTGACACGGCATTGCTTTAACATCTGACAGGCCATGGTTTGCTTTGAAATATGTGACACGGCATTAATAGAAAGGCTGACACGGCGGATTGAAAAGCGGGCAGTTTCATGAATATCCCTTAATTTTAAATTTTATTTATTCATTTTTCACAGTAAACAGTTCATATTCCCTTTTCCCCATTCGTAAACGTCTGTGTGTGTGAACCAAAGGCTGTTCGATTCATTTCTCATTGCGAAAGGTCGAAGGGAGTTCAAGTTCGTTGTTTAGAAGGTTAACGACACCACTGCAACAGGAAGAAGAATGTCGGATATCGGTGAAAAGGTACGTGAGACTGAAAAAAAAAACCACAAAAAAAACCTTCATTGATTTCGGTAATTGATTTTAAGGGTTTAGGGTGATACATATGGTTGTCTTTTTTGCAAATATTAAGTTTTAAACTGTTTGAGTCCTGGTTTGGTGCTGTGTTGACTGAACTTTGGGGTTTAGTGTGTGACAACATCTTCACCTGATATGCATGGCGTGTCACAGCATTTCACCTGGTATGCATGGTGTGTGACAAGCGTGTGACAGAATTTCACCCCATATGCATGACGTCGTGTGACTGTGACAAGCGTGTGACAGAATTTCACTCCATATGCATGGCGTCGTGTGACAGCATTTCACCTCATATGCATGGCGTGTGACAGGCATGTGACAGAATTTCACTCCATATGCATGGCGTCGTGTGACATCATTTCACCTCATATGCATGACGTGTGACAGAATTTCACTCCATATGCATGGCGTCGTGTGACATCATTTCACCTCATATGCATGGCGTGTGACAGGCGTGTGACAGCATTTCACCTCATATGCATGGCGTGTCAGAGCATTTCACCTCATATGCATGGCGTGTGACAGGCGTGTGACAGAATTTCACTCCATATGCATGGCGTCGTGTGACAGCATTTCACCTCATATGCATGACGTGTGACAGAATTTCACTCCATATGCATGGCGTCGTGTGACATCATTTCACCTCATATGCATGGCGTGTGACAGGCGTGTGACAGCATTTCACCTCATATGCATGGCGTGTCAGAGCATTTCACCTCATATGCATGGCGTGTGACAGGCGTGTGACAGAATTTCACTCCATATGCATGGCGTCGTGTGACAACATTTCACCTCATATGCATGGCGTGTGACAGGCGTGTGACAGAATTTCACTCCATATGCATGGCGTCGTGTGACATCATTTCACCTCATATGCATGGCGTGTCACAGCATTTCACCTCATATGCATGGCGTGTCAGAACAATTATTTATATAGTTAGTATACCTTTTGGGCACATTATTGGTTAACTGACTCGTGCACGTGTGCCATGTGATGCAGATGCATCGTAGAGAATATGAGGATCTTGACAATGTCCTCATTGTGCCGAGGGAGAAGTGGGCCTTCAATGTCTCAATAAACACCCACTGTAAGTGGTCCCAGCTCCATTACATCAACAAGACTCTCCAAGAGAAGGGGGAGTTGGATGCAGTGAAGCGTACATGCTTCGGAATGCTCCTGGATGTCTATCCGCAAGGCTACTTCAGCGCTGGTCTCCTTCATAACATAATGATTCGTCGAATCAATGAAAGGGAGGCAACGGAGGAGGAGCTCTGGTTTGCTATCGGTAAGAGTAAGGCACGGATATCGAAGCAGGAGTTCTGCCTTATAACCGGGCTGAAGTTCGGTCCAATGCCCGATGTGTTCACACGTTCGTACGAGATGGTTGCGGACGGAATTCATGCGAGATACTGGAGCGGCCAGGATAGCATAAAGCTGCAGGCTTTGCTTGACACGTTCCGCAGAGGAAACTTCCAGCGGGAAGGAGACGCGACCAAGATGGCACTCGTCTTGATCGCAAATAACATTTTATTTGGGCAAGACTACCGTAGACGGGTGACACCTTGGTTGCTGTCATTGGTTGAGGACCTTGACGCTTGGAACGCATTTTCGTGGGGCCACTATGTTTGGAGGCTCACCTTGGACTACCTATTGAAAGGGTTCGAGGTGCCTACCTCAAGCGAAGCAAAGGAAAGCCGTTTACGGTACAACATCTACGGCTTCGTATGGGTGATACAGGTATTGTCACATTTACCGCTTTTGTTTGGTTTCGAGAAAATAATTTATTGTTGCACTGTTTAATAATTTACGTTTGATAATGTTTACAATTGACTTGCAGTTCTGGGCATTGGAGGCAATTCTGGTCTTGCGGAAAATAGTAGCCCCCTCTGCTCCGAAGGATAACGTGTACCCGCGAATGTGCAGATGGCAATGTAATCAGAAGCCAAAAGACCTGCACAAGGCGGTTGAGAAGTTCGAGTCATCTAAGCAAGTGAGTGAACAGCTATAAATTGATCGATCCTTTATATTTGTATAAGAAATTTGCCTCAAATTTAAACGTTTGATAAATATTTTTCTTTTGTAGTTATGGGCCCTGGAGACGTTGGAAATCACCCCGGAGGAGGCCAACCGGGAGTATTTGGTGGACCTCGATGTGCCGTTATCGGAGGGCCACCAGTACGTGCCAATCGAGCAGACGGAGGATCGGGGTGATCACATTGGTGTCGCTGCCAGGTCGAAGAGGAGAAGCCTGAAGGAGAAAAGATCCACCGCTTCAAGTAAGCGGATGCGCACCGACTCTCCCAGTGTTGATGAGCCGTTGGCCCCAGAGTTGATGGAACAAGGAGACGACCATGGTGCAGGAAGTGAACAGCCGGTATTTACGATTCTAACATTTTTTTTACATCCATTTTGATATGTGATTATCTACTAACATTTATGTGCGTGCAGTTGGATCAACTTACGGCAGCTCCACAACCACCCACCGGTCCTCCTCAGTCACACATTCGTATTGAGCCGTCGGTAAGTTTGGTTATAACGATTTCTGTTCAAAGTTTCGACATATGTTGAGCTAGTAACAAAGTAACTTATGTCATTGCAGTTCACGGAGGCCACGTCCAGTCCGCAACCAGCAATGGCTCCGACTCCGATTCAACCGCATACTGCCCATGAGCCGCCAGTAAGGATATTAAAGTTGTTATATTGGTTTTCCACACGTTTCCTATATGATTTTATTTTAACACCACTAATATATATGTTATTGCAGTTGACCCAGTCGACAAGAGTCAATGACGGCATAGGCACAAAACGTCAGCTCCGACATATCATGCGGGAAATGTCAAAGCTGAAGGCATCAATTAAGTCCTTGACTTTTGCGGTTGAAACGCTAGAGGACCGCATCGTTTCACGGGTTATAGCTGGGCTGAAATCACAAGTACGTTAATCTTTCTGCACTTGTGTTTTGCTATTTTAGGTCAATTCGCTATCGAATTTTCACAGTTGTCTCGTTCTGTAGGCCGGTCCTTCATCCGACAATGCTGCTGCGGGTCACGATGATCCTGATGATGGGCAGCGTGAGGAGCATGGTGCCAGCCTTCAATCAGAAGATGCTGAAGGAGCGGAGGTTGGTGAGGTCGATCCTACTGAGCATACTTTCGCGGGACAGGAGGGAGCCCTTCAGTTATTAGAGTCAGCCATAGAGCATCTTCCTCCATCCGAGGCGATCGTCGCGCTTCCAGCAGCAGGATCGGGCGAGCCTGCTCTGACCACTCCTGAAGCCACCAGCTCACCACTATCCTCTGATTACCATCATCTTGCAGCAGCAATTGCCGACCCTACTGAGCGGGCACGAGTGATTATGGCGAGCAAATACCTTGCAAGCCCGTATGTTGACCCCGCATTGACTCGTCGGGCGGTGAAGGACACGATGATGGAAGCATACGAAGCCTTCAAGAAGAACCAGTCCGCGAGGTCAGCTTCTAAATATCAATTCATTGTTGTTTTCTATAAAAACATTAATCCACCATCGCTTATCAAATTCATTTTGTGACATATGCAGGCGTAACGTCGGAATCTTAGGGGATCAAGGTCTTGACTTCTTCACATCGTTAGAGGATCCCCAAGAAGAAATGATAAGTGAACACATCGACGCATGCCTCAGCGTTATCTGTAAACGGGCGACAGGCCCAAAATCGAAGCATTACACTGCCCGTGCATGCGTGGTTGACACGATATTCTTTGTAAGTTTTCTGCAAAAAATTTTATTTTTTTCGAAGCTTTTCAGTGCATTAAGTCTAAACCAATGCAAATTTTTTTTCCAGGACACCATCCGTATGCTACACTTGACATATAAAATCGAATATGCCCTGTCAAGCATGCAAATTCTGACTGATTTACGGGGGTATGTGGAGGGTGAAAGGTCGACATACGGCAAGAAATGGGAATAGGTCGATTTCATCCTCGCTCCTTGCAATGTTGATGGGCATTGGGTGGTGGCAAAGATCGATTTGGGTAAGTGGAAGATCAACGTGATCAACTCCGCAACAACTTCGGCAGCGAAGGATAACGAAGTTCGTGCGGAGCAGATGAAGCCACTTACAACAATTTTTCCATTCATCTGTCACCAAGCCAGGTATTTCAATAAAACCCGTCGGAAGAGACGGGATTTGACGCCGATGCCATTGAAAATTTCTTTGCCCAGCCCTTCAGTGCATCGGCAGGAGGATAGTCTCAGCTGCGGCATGTTCATGGTAAGCTACATTGACGTAATGTTGCAATCGGAGCCGATAAGAGTTAAGCAGAAAATGATTGCAAAATTGCGTATCCAATACGCACACGAAATTTTTTCCAACAGCTGTGCGAGCGAACCATGAACATATCGGCAGTTAGTTGTATAATTTTTTTTCTGCACAATACAATTTAGAGATAAATTTTTTGTTGTATACACAATCATAGGAAATAGAATCATTTTTTTATTAATCACTTCATTATATTTTTATACAGAATAAAATTTTTTTGTATAGACAATTTTATACAGGAATACATTATCTTTATGTAATTTTGTATCCAGTGTTGTATCCAGTGAACATATTTTTTTGTATCGCAATTTAGTAATAAGTCAGCGTCTGACAACATTGACAATATGCAGGTGGCGTGTCACCACCATGTCGGCATGCGTCTGGCGTGTCACAGCCAGTATGCATGCAGGTGGCATGTCACCACCAATATACCCGAATGCAGGTGGCGTGTCACCACTATGTCTGCATGCGCCTGGCGTGTCACCCCCAGTATCCGCACTAGCTGCACTGGGCGTGTCACAACCATGTCTGCATGCTCCTGGCGTGTCACAGCCAGTATGCATGCAGGTGGCGTGTCACCACCAATATACCCGAATGCAGGTGGCGTGTTACCACTATGTCTGCATGCGCCTGGCGTGTCACCCCCAGTATGCATGCAGGTGGCGTGTCACCCCCAGTATGCATACAGGTGGCGTGTCACAACCAATATCTGCATGCACTTGGCGTGTCAACAGCACATGTGCATGCACGTCTGCATGCACTTTAATAATTAAAGTAAAAATTTATAATTTTTACAAACTTTACCCTAAATTTTTTTATTAAAAACTAACAAATATATGAAAAGTATGATTACTTTAATTATTAATGTGATGACATTAATATATTTAAATTAAAAAATTATTATATTGTTATTTATGTTTAAGTATGATTACTCTAATTATTAATATGATGACATTAATACTTTTATGAATGCGTGTGTGTATATATTATGTATTTTAAATATAAATATATTTACTTTTTATTTTGTTTTAACATTGTAAAAATTATAACTCATAAAATTATTAATTACAGTGTATATATATGTTTATTTATATAAACATATAACATATAAATCTAAAGGTAAGTTATGAGATTAGAAAAGTTAATTGGGTAATTGGGTTCTCACGAAGAAAATTTTAATAATTTTTTTATTTAATCGGGTATTTAAACGGGTTTAGATAATTATAGGGTAGCGGGAATGTATTAGGGTTAGGGTTTAGGGTAGTAATTTTACCCTATCACAAACTCTAAACCAAAGTGGACAATTGATATAGTTTTGCAACGTCGTTTGTAAAATGAGTAAAATTCCCTTATGTATATTGAAGCGATTTGCTTGCAACCCTAAATAACATAATGAATGTATTGGCTTTACAATTGTCGAAATGTAGAGTAACATTGTTGATTTTTTATTTATATATGCTGTCCAAAGATTAGACAATTTACATTCCATACTATACCACCATGCATGGTGTGGCTAAAGTCAATTATTGACAACTTCTATGCCTAGGCAATGCTATTATTATACACTGGTTTATAGCAAATATCATTATTCAATGCAAATGTCAATGGCCAAGATCGAAACAGTTCTAATCAAACCCTAACAAAGTAACAGATAAATTGCAATTAGTTAGGCCCCGATAATATGTCATCCTCCACACCACACACTACGTTTTCAGACATTGTCATTCGGATTGGACAGCTGTCGTGTGTGTGACTAGTTTCTCTGCAAATTGAACATGCTTTCGGTCGGCGCACTCGTTGGGGTGCTAATTGACTTGGAGATGGTGCCGGATTTGTAGATGGATTTGCAAATGGAGATGGGCAATTCTGTCTGTTGTGCCCGTACATCTTGCATTGCGAACATCTCCGTGCTCGACTGCCTTCACCAGCGGATGGAATCCTTCTCCTCCTAGGTCTTCCTGCTTGGCCTCGCTAAGGTGGTGGCAAGACGACAATTTGTTTCACATGCGGGGGGATGTCCCATTCACTAGGATGCCCTATTGGGAGAATGGACCCCACGTAACCCTCCACCCAAACGGTTGTCTTGTAGTAATCGGCGCAGAAATCAAAGGCTTCACGTTTGCATTTACTGAAAAATACAATGAACCCAATATTCAAGCAGAATATAATGCTATGTTATGTCAAAATAAGGATCAAATAAGAAATAAAGAAAATATAATCTGACCTTATTGCTGCAATGGCATGGCTGCATGGCAGCAAATCTTTTTGGAACTCACAACATGAACACGTCTTCGTGGACAGGTTAACAAGTCCGTCCATCTTCCCTTCTTTAACTTCAAACTCCACTCGATTGATAGGCTTCACTATAAAGCGATGTGCATGATTGAAGCGTTTGCTCAATTGCCTAGCAACCCAAGGGCTGAGGGGTGTGGTCACCTTGACAGCCTCCTCGTACCGATCATGGAACCAACGCTGGAACATGTCTCGTATGAACTCGATCAAAACAGTGATTGGCATTTGTCTGGCATGCTTTAAGCAGGAGTTAACACATTCGGCAATGTTCGAGGTCATCATTTGGTATCGCCTTGTCGGTGAACATGCACGTGCCCATCTCTCAGGGCCTATTCTCAAAAGATCAGCATAGGCTCCCGCATGAATCTGCTTGAGCTGGTTCATATGTCTGTTGAATTCAAAAACCTTATAGCAATCTCGAGCAAGGGTGAAAATCATAGAAACGTCATCACGCTTGAACTTATTTTTTAAGTTTTTCTTCAAATGGTAACCGCATAAACCGTGGTGCGCTTCTGGGTATGCATTTTGGATTGCTTTCTTAATGCCGAGATGCTGATCAGAAATGAACATGGTGTTTTCAGGACAACTAACCGCATCACGTAGCTTGATGAGAAACCACGTCCATGAGTCTTCATCCTCAACATGGCCGATGCCAAACGCAACTGGATATACACGCTCGTTCGCGTCTTTGCATACAGCAACAAACAGAACACCCTTGAACCTGCCTTTCAGATGTGTTGCATCAATTGTGACCGTAGGACGCATTACATCCCTAAACCCCCGAATACAAGCCCCGTATGACCAGAAACAATATTTGAATCTTTCAGCCTCGTCAGTAGCCACTGCTGTGACTGTGCCAGGATTTTCTTGTTCCAACATATAAAAATATGAGGGTAGTAGTTGAAATGACTCCTCCGGGGGACCAAAAACAAGCGTCTTCGCATACTCCTTTGCTTGCCAAGCCTTACCATACAAGCATTCCAATCCCCACTGAACCCTCATCTCACCAATTATGTCCTTAGGTCTCAACGCTACTCCATTAGCCTGAAGCTTGGGTGCCATAAGTTCACCAATTATCTTGGCACTCGCAGATGCAAATCGCCCTTGCAAACCATCAACAGTACATGTGTGTACTTTGTGGAACTTCTGAACTTCCCAATACCCTCCTCCGTCAAGTAACTTCCTTGAACGGACACTGAACTTGCATGCCTTGTCTTTGCAACTAACCTCGTAACGACTTTTGCATGACCTTTTCACTCTTATCCCAAATTGCTCTTTTAGAGCCAACATGTTCAGAGCTCGTTTCAACTCTGCCTTCGAGGAAAACATTCTTCCTTTGTATAAGCGATCATTGAGACATGTCGACTCCTCAGTGCTAATTGTTTGGAAGGCGAACCTTTCTGCACCTGCAATTCGCCACGTAGAAGATATCCCTTCATTTCGCCTTTCTTGGTAACTATCATCGACCATTGCATCAACGGAACGATTCCTGTCCTCACCAGCGATGGGGTTATTGTATATGGGATCATCACACTGAAAATTTCCTACATCAAAACCTTCAACAGGTTCTGTTTCACCTTCAACATTATTGCAAATTGGAATGTCACTGTCATAAAGGCAGTCATTGTCTGAAATGTCATGATCCCATTCGTCAAGCCCATCACTCGAACTGTCATCAAATCTATCTTCACTGCCAGCAAACAAATCCTCATTTCCCTCATAACATGTAGCATTATCCTCCAGCGTCGCAGTGTTAACATCCAACGTCACAGTGTTGTACTCACGTGTCGTATTCTCATTTGAAATTGAAATTACACACTCTACCGTTTCACCCGATCGATGCATTCCTTTAGCAGCAGACCCTAATTGGTTTGATGCATATCCCGATCGAAATTATTCACCCAACTCTTCTATCAATGTCCTCTGGTTATCGGGCTGTACAAACTCCTGAGGATACCCCAACTGCGGGTTACGGACCGAATGCTCTAACATATGTGAAGCATTGTAAATCTGATTCTGATTGAGCTGATTACCATGTTTTTCAGCTTCTCCATGTGACATAACATTTGTTTCGGGTCTTTTAATGCTGACGTACACAGCTGGAACATTCCTCTGTTCTAGCAGAATTAATGCAACATCCTCATCATCCTTGATAGTTGGCTGTGATAGCTCCCCGGGTGTACTGATCAATGCATGCAACTCAATGTCGTCAATTTCTGAGTTTACCCCAACAACATCTTCAACCAGCTTCATCAAGCCTGCAAACGACAAATCACTCCTAACCCCCCGCATTCGTGACTCACCACCCTTGTACATGCCATCCACCCACTGACCACCGTGTCTTATCACAAGTCGCAGAATTGGAACCCCACTGAAATTTTAAAAACAAAAATAATTATTTATTTTACTTAATTACATGGTGGTGACAGTCCAAGTGCATGCATGCATGCTGGTGACACGCCAATTGCAGGCAGACATGCTGGTGACACGACAAGTGCATGCATGCATGCTGGTGACACGCCAAGTGCACATAGACATGCTGGTGACACGACAAGTGCATTCAGACATGCTGGTGACACGCCAAATGCATGCAGACATGCTGGTAACACGACAAGTGCATGCAGACATGCTGGTGACACGCTTTTATGTTTCTAATCCGTCTTCTGATTTACAAAAAAAGTTTCACAAATTTATGTGTTGCAGCAATGAACCCAAAAACATACCTTGATGTCATCTCCGCAATGGGGTTTATTTTTCGAGGATAAAATAGCTAAATGGCGAGAGATAGACCACGGCACGAAGACGATGGTGCTCAACAGAGAGTTGACAGAGCTCACACGGTTCAGAGAGCTGAGAGAGCTGATGACGATGGTGCTGCACACAGAGTTGATACAGTTCAGAGAGCTGAGAGAGAAAGATGAGCGAGCACAAACAACTGAGCATTAATTTCTAATTTTTGGAAGATGGCGGGAGGCAAATATCGGCAGCTTAATTTGCTACAGTGTTTTTTAAGGGCATTTCCGTCTGCTCATGCTTCTTTTTGGGTAGAAACAGATAACTTTATTTTAGTGGTTACTTTTGAAATCACCTTATACGGATGGTTATTTCTCACAATTTTCTCTTTTCTAATTGGCTTCCCTATCGGCTAGTATCTAATAAGCAAGAAAGGCTATGATCTTACTGGAAAAAGAAGAGTGGTAAGGCTAATAACATGCCTTCTGTATAATAATGAAAAATTGTCCTCCACCGTACATACATCATCACTAATGGAGTTTTTAAATTTCATAAATAAATTTAAAGAATTATTACATACCCATTAATTAGATTATACTTACGAAGATTAATCAATTAATATATTCATTGATAGAGATATCGATAAATATTTTATAATAGGATATATTTTATTATCCAATTCCATTAAATAAAATTAAAGCACTTTATAATCAAATTTAAAATGAATTTGAATAGTAAAATTGCTATCTATTAGAAAATTTTGGATTAAGGTATCTATTACCCTAATAATTAAAATTTTTTAAAAAATAATACTTTAATTCTATATAATATTTTAATAAATAATAATCAAAATTAAATTTATGCGAAAAAAATCAAACAAAATGAGAAAAAAAAAAGCATTCAAACACAAAGTCTCACCCCTAATGGCTATCCATGCATTGCACATAAGAGTTTTATAACAGTAAGATGCAGTGCATGAGCTTCCTCATGTCAAATCAAAGGTCTGCAATATGGCATTATGAAGTGCAGTAGCCAAAGATACTTTTTGGTAGGACCCTTTTCTTATGGGTGACAGAAAATATGCAACATTATAATTCCTTTTGCCACTTTCTTCATGAACCAGAGACTCCCTTATCCTGTTATCGGCTAATTTCATGACAGGGAACTCCACTCATTTTTATTTTGACCACGATATCCCATCTTTCATTGGGATCAACAATGGAATGAGCTCAGATTGATTCTTACAATGTCATCATTAGTTCATGCAGTTGAAGGTAGCGAGATTGTATTTATTTGCAATTCACCTTCATCTGTTTCATGAGAAAGTGTCTTCTATTCAAATACAGAAGTTGATAAAGGACATTCAACGCACCTACGTTGAGTTGTAAGATCATCATCAAAGACTAATTAAATTATTTTTAAATATTGATTTGGAAATGCATCATTAACTTATCTTTCTATATTTATCTTATGTCAAACGTGGTTGATTCCATATGAGCAACTAAAGAGCTGTGAAAGAGAATTTGATCTGACATGAAAAAGAAAAATATTGAATAAATAGACAAACGAAGTTTCAAAATTAGTATTGATTAAAGAGAAACCAATAGAAATTAAGCAAATTCCACAGCTTAATCAGTACTGTTGAGTTAAGGCGTGTTTCATGAGTGGTGAGGGCAATTAAAGGGACCATTAGGATCGAGTAGTAAATCTTTTGGGTGAAGTATCAAAATCTATCATTGCAGCCTTGAAGTCAAAATTCCATCCAATAAAGTTGTTTGGAATTTAGTATTAAAAGGAAGAAAAAACACTGAAAAATGGCTCTACTTACCTTCTTGTTTTCTTGAGAGATTCACACTGTCCCTATAGCTCAGGTTTTACCCCATTAGTGGGAGCTGAATTTGCATATCACGATGAAAAGCTTAAACAAAAGTCAATATTCATTTTTTATATGAATATATAATATAAAAAATGAATTGTTGAAGTAGGCAGAAAGTGTTTTTACTCGATGAATGTGCTTAATTTTCTTTTTGGATTAATTAATTGGACTTAACTCCAAAGGAATGGCACCATTTATATTCCCTAGTTTGGTTGATTAGCGACCTACTCTACCCTTTATAGATAAGCAAAATGGCCGACAAAGTTGTGGATTTGTTCTACAAATAAGACAATTACATAAATAGAAAAAAAAAAAATTCATGGCAGCCACAATGCATTGCTCTCTATCCATATTCTCTACTTTTGTCATTTACTTTTGGGTTCTTGTTAATTACACTTGCTATGAAAAACGTGGTAATTTTTATCATTTAAAATGTTTTTGGGAAGATCATAAATAAATACATGTAAATATATGTATGCGTGCTGCACGTGCAGAAAGGGATTGAATTTATAATTATTTATCTATACTCTTAGTATAAGTAGTATTAATTACACATCACATATTTTTTCAGTTTTAATTTTGAAATTTTAAATCTAAAAAAAAATAGATTATAAGCTAGCTTGAAGTATAAAAAAAATATATTTTTAGTTTTAAAAATAAAATTTTTGTTCGAATCCATAGAGATTTTATGTTGGATCATGGTGCTCTTTCTTTGTGTAAGAAGAAAAATGCAGGCAATGAAATATAGTTTAGATTTGTTATTTCCTTCTAATTGTTTTGATGTGGAGCAGCAGCACAATTTGTTAATAAAATCCAATGGGACTAACAGCCCATGCTTAGATATGTTGGGCCTAAATAACATTAAGCTTTCCAAACCATGATCTGCTTCATTAAGGACTTTAGATACAATAAAAATCATTCACTTTCATTAATTTCCAATAAAAATCATTCAATACAATTGGAATTTAGATAAATCTTATTAATGTTAATATTAATAATATTTAAAATAGTAATTTACAAATATAATCACCTTCATTAATCAAAAACTTTTTCAAGATCCACACTTTGATTACATACTATAGATTATAGATATATGTGTGCATGGTTTTCTTATACAAGTCAAAAGATATCTTGAAATCAAATATAGTATTTTACAATTTATATCGATTTGATAATGGTTTTTCTCAGCATTAATAGGTCTAGATTTTAGTATTTAGACAATTCCTATTCTATTTCGAGCCTAATTTTATATGTGTGATATGTGTGCACTTTTAGATAAACTAGTTTTACATATTGGGCAAGATACGCATGATCTATAATATATTATCTTAATTATTTTAATAAAATATATAAGTTATTCTAACTAAATAAAGATTTTGTAAAATGAGCTTTAGTAATTACTATTTCAACTAAATAATTTTAGCTAATATATTTATCTAACTTATTACTTTGTTCAGTTAATTATATTTTTTTACCCCTTTTTTTTTTGACAAATTTTTTAAGATTTATCTGTTTCTTAGATATTGTATTATTATGATAGGATAAAGACTCCACTAATTGACATAAAAATTTATTTTAAATAATCCTAATAAATTAACATAATTGAAAAGTGGTTAGAAACAAAAAGATAATATAGTATTCACAAAATTTTCACACTCCTCAAGTCACATTGATATATGAATTAATATTTATTATCAAGTGCTTTTTTTATAATTTTTGAATAATAATTATATATAAATATAAAAATTTTCAAATTATAAAATTTATCACATAAATAATTAAAACTTTGTAATATTAATTGATATATTATCGGGTGATTTGCACATTTGGCTTAATAAAGATCTATTTAATCTATTAAGTTTTAGTGAGTACATATTAAGTTTTAGCAAGGACATTGATGTTAACTTATAAGATAAAGGTCATTGAATGAATATGCTGTGCAAAAAGATCACAAAGAGTTGTAATAATGAAATTCTTACTGCATCAAAGTATCAATGGGATGTAAATGGGTAGAGTACCCATTAATTTTGAGATATTCAAACTCAAACCCTATTAAGTTGTATGATACTCGAACCATATAAATACTTGGATATTTTTTAAATTTACTATCGTAACCCAAACCTTAATATATATCCACTACTTGATAATTATCTGAATCAGTTAAAAAACTCGATTATGTTAAAAATTTTATTTAACTTTTTATGTGTACCTAATTATCAAAACTCGAATTTAAACCATTATCCATATACAATTGAATAAATATTTCACCATTCACATCTATATTCCATACAATTCAATAATAATTAAATTTATAAAAACAAACAAACACTAAAATTACAATTTTACAACAATTATTGTTTAATTTAGATTTATAAAAATAAACAAATAAGAACTATATTCTAATCTCACAACTCCTCTTTAGATATATATATATATATATTATAACTTCGTATAAATAAAGGTATATATATTTATAATTAATAGTTTTATAAGTTATAATTTTGTAACATTAACACACAAAAAAAGTAAATATGTTTATATTAGAAGTATATATATAATAGTAATTATATTCCTTATAAATTAACACAATATAAAAAGTATATATATTAAAAGACATTACAAGTTGATCAATAATCATACTTTCACGGATTAATTTAATTAACTCTATACATTTATCCTTAATTATATGAAATTAAAAACAAAATAAGTTGTAAAATTATTTTGATCTCATAGTCTTTATATATATATTTATATATTAAGTTTACATAAAAAAAAGTATATATATTATAACTAATAATTTTATAAGTTATAATTTTTGTAAAATATAAAATAAAAAGTACATATGCTTATATTAAAAGTGCATATATAATAGTAATTATTTTCTTTCTGATATGATATGATATTCATATTATTTAAACATAACTAATAATCTAATAATTTTTTTAATTTAAATATATTAATGACATCACATTAAAAATTTAACTAACAATCATATATTATTAATATATCTATCAATTTTTATCAAAATAAATTATTCACAAAATTGGCAAAAATGTGTAGTTTTTTTCATCTTTACACAAGTTCAAATCCAAATACCAACAAAATTTTACATATTTAATTTAATTATCTATTATCTATTATATAAATAATAATAAAATATTATATAAATGGGTATAAGGTTCAAGTTTTGGGCAAGTACTCACCTAAACCCGAATACCAATATAATTGGATTTGGGTAATGGGTACCCAAAAGGTGGTACTCGAACCCATCCCAAACTCGATTATTGGATACTTTAACTTAATATAATTATATTGGCTACCTTTACCCATTGACATCTCTACTTTGTCATTCTTAAATTGTTCTCAGTCGATACTTTACCAAGATCAGATATTGATAGAAACTAAAAGACTAACACATGTTATGTTTTTTACTTGTGAAGCAAACAACTGAATTCACAAATTGAATTATAGAGATTCTTGAAACTAACATATGGATACTTGTTATAAGAACAAATTCATTGAATATGATGCATTATAAGAATTCCATTTAATAGTTTACTTAAATGTCTATGAAAATATTCTCACATAATAGTCATGTAAGTAATTTTTAGACTTGAGATCATTAGGTTATTTTATGTGAAGATTGTTATACTTTAATAATACCTTAAATGCATTACCCTAAGGATCTTAAAGGAGATACCCAATGTTTCTTGGTATGTCTTAACAAAAAGAAATCCTTACCCAAGGTAGAGTGAAGATCTAAAAAATGAGTTTTTCGAACTTCTTCAAGGAGTTAATAACAAGTTCCAAGGACTAAAATGATACAAACAAATATAGAGTAAAAATTGCATCATACTCTATGTCTTATTGAGATATTGGATGATGAAGGACATAATTCCACAGATGGATTGAAGATTGAAAGGTTAAGTCAAACCACTTTGATTCTTCTTAATATTGGAATAGTAATGACATTTGCTAGAGGTTAATTTTGACTTAAAATATGAACTAATCAACTTGAAAATTAATGATGAATGTAAAATAGTTTAAATCATTTAAATTCTTATTGATTTTGGATTATAATTTATTATTATTATTACTAATATATTAAAAACTTAATGGATCATACACATAAAGGATGATAATTAAAATATAAAATGAAATAATTAACTTGGCTTTGATTAAAATAAATTTGAATTTAAAATTTTAATTAAATGCATTCAATTAAATTGGTACAATTCAGCAAAAAATTATGTTAAACGTAATTTTTCGTGAATTTTGCTTTGTCTTCTAAGAGATTAAATTAACAAAGCTAACATACCATGGATCCGCCCCTCCAATCCCACGTTGTAATGGAGAGCACAATTGCGTTGTCTTATAAGAATTTTCCTCGTATGCCATACAATCCAAATCGGTGCTTACAACTATTTTACTCGTAACCATGGTTAGATTATATTGTTAAAATCGTTTTTATTTTTCTTCATGTAGAGTATAATTTTGACGAATTTGTTGTTGGAACAGTTAATTTATTCATTTTAAAAAATCTTAAAAAAATAATTATCAAAATGCATATTTGATTTGTTTCGAATTGAAAGTACTAAAACGAAGAATCTCCTTCGCAATGCATAATTGCTCGAGATGAGCTTAGGGTTACTGATCTATAATGATCGGGACGATGTCAAAAGAATGGTGAATGGGGATCCTCAAGAGAAAGAGCAATCGATCTTTAATTTGAGTAATTTGTCATTAAATCGAAAATAAAAATAAAACGTAATCAATTTTAGGAAAGAATGGTCAAGTTGAGAAATAAATTTGGAAAGGAAAATGTAGTAGAAACCCTAACTTGCTTTGATACCATATTAATGAGAGAGAATCGGACTGAAAGATTGTGTTTATTGATTAACAATTTGTCTTTTACGAAGAATTTATACCAGCTGTTACAATGAAGAAGCGAAGGAAAAATATCTGCTCTGGCACCTAGTTTACAGAGTCAACAAAACTAGAAAATTCAAAAACAAAAATGATTACAATCACTGTTTTTACAAACACTATACAATTAACTTAATTAATTAGCTAGCACACGTGAGGAACATGTGCACTACTGTAATCAACTGTACCTCTGCTCACTTTGGAATACCCAAAAAAAAAAAAAAGCTTGAAAACAAAGTTAGGAAAAGGAAAATGAAGGCAGCAGACAAAAGAAGAAAGCCAAAAAACTTTGCCGGTGCAGCTCCCCCTACATTTTATTCCTTCTTTCATCCCATTCTTTGCACCCTCAGGCTAATTGTTTCCACTCTATCTCGTCCATTGTTTCCACGGTGTTTCCTAACCTAATTGCTCCGAGATCATCATCATCAACCTTATGATCATCATCCTAAAAATATTTGGCGGCTGAAATTTCAACGTTAAAAGACAAACAAGCAACCGCGAAAGAAGACAACAAGAAGACCAAAATATGCTTTAACTTCTTTAAAATTCCATTCAAGTCCCTGCAGAAAACTCTAAAACTCTGAATTCAATATATAATCCATCTATTGATCGATGAAAATGCATATTTTCACTCTTTTTATTTCTAAATTACCATTTTAATTAATTATTAAAAATCAAGTAATAAAATTATCCAATTTATAAATAAATTTTTTAATTCTATACAACAACTTTCAATTAAATGCTATCTATCTTAATAAATAATTTAATTATATCTAAAAAACTATATCATTCTATGAACATTTTCTAAACTTAGAATCTAAAGAGTCTTTTTTACTTCGAACTTAATGACTTTACTGCTATAAATAATACTTCTTTTGAAACTTTGAAACAGTATGTATCCATCAGTATTTTTATGTTATAATTTCTTATCGTGTGTATTTACTTTTTCAAAATGATGATTGGGTTTCTCTTATTTTATTACACAAGTAAATTATTAATTTCAAATTTAAAATTGTTATTGTTTGTACTTTATAGATTCATCTTGTAATTATTCAGCAAAAAATTAATTTATCTTGGCACAAGTTTATAATTTATATATTTAATAATTGATATTTGTATTCTTTTTTCCTTTTTTTTAAATTTTAAATATTTTTGCACACAAGAGTAAAATTTTTTTAAATTCTCAATGTAATTTTTTGTGCATGTCAATGTAGTTAACATATCTAATCACATGCAACACATGTGGCACCAAAGCTAGTATATATATATATATATATAAAAGTATGGATGCTGAAGTTTTTTTTCTTTTAATTAATGAAGATAAATATTTTTACTCATTACATGTTTAAATTGTCATTCATTAATTTAAATATTTTTAATATATAGCACAATTATTGCTAAATGATATAAAGTCCAATATTACACGGTGAATTTTAAAAGATTTAAACTTATTTAAATACAAGAGGTTTTTAAAATATAATAAAATTAATATTTTTAATATAATGGAATTTATTAGATGGTAGGTAACAAGTGAAGCGCATGCACTCGACATATAATTACATAATAGTACTAAACAATTAATGTTCCATAGGACAGTTAAATTTGTAATTAAGCTCTACAAGCATGACAATCTAACTTTAAAAACTTAAATAAAATGAATAAAGCTTTAGAATCATCTATTGTTTGCTTGATTGAGGCAATAGAAACAAAAGAAGGATGCCTTAGCATTTATTGGTATCATTTATGTCTCGTGGGGAGGGGAATAGGAGTGAGTAAGGTACTCCAAAATTTAGCCATATCTCACGATTTTATTTTTGAAACAAAGAATAATAATAATAATAATAATAAAACTACTTCCATTTAGCAAAAGATTCATGATTTGATTTTGAAATCTTATTTGCATTTGATCTATTTAATTTCTTGCTTAATTATTTAATAAATTATAATTATAAACTCAATTTTTTTAATTTTAAAAAATATATAAAATAAAAAACATTGATTAGTAATAAATTTACAATTATTTTGAATTTCATCCCATGATTATCACGTTAATATTTAACCCTCTATTAAATAAGGCGTTTTTATATTTTTGAAAAGTAAATCAACATGGCAAAGGTCAAAGTAAATCATAGTAAATGCCATGTCCTTAGGATAAGATCGAAAAGAAAACTAAAAAAAGTTGGTATAAATATTAAATTAAACCGACCATTTCAACGAACCGGTCTAACAAAAAGTCGGTCCCAAAAAACTGGTTCAGAGGGATTGCTTATAAAATTAATTTACCTCACATTCCCTCATTTTCTTCTCCATCTCTCTTATCTTTTTTTCACAAAATTTTCCTCTCTGAGAAAAAGTTTTTTCCTCACAGTTTCTTCGCTGGTAAGAATAAACAGAAAAGAAAAAGAGCCTCAACCACCGCTCCGACCCGATTCGTTTCTGGAATGGACTCTGAATCTGTAAGTTTCCCGAATTACTCACGCATTCAATTGAGCATTTGGAAAGAAACCTTTGGAAAAAAACAGAAAAAACCCTAAATCGACCCATTTCTAGGACTTTAGTTGTATTCTTGAATGTATTTAATTGATTGAAAATTGAAATGTTAATGCGGCGTTAGGTTTTGTTTTGTTTTCGATTTTTGAAGGATTCGCGATTTTAAATGCTACTTAGGGTTCTTGAAGCTCGAAGGAATTATCGCCCTGAATTATATATATTTCGATTTGAGACAAGAAGTTGGGGTTAGGGTTTTCGATTCTTGGACATTGTTTTTTCTTAAGGAGGAAATTGCGGGATTTGGGGTTTGATTTTAGGGTTTGTTGTGGTCTCGATTTTCGAAACGGGGAAGATAGGTGTGGGTTAGAGGATAATGTGTATACTGTGTGTGATTCAGAAGTGGTCTCGCCGGGTTGCTACCATGCTGCCTTGGTTAGTTATACCTCTCATAGGTTTATGGGCTCTTTCTCAGCTTTTGCCACCTGATTTTCGATTTGAGATCACGTCCCCAAGGCTGGCTTGTGTTTTTGTGCTTCTGGTTACTCTGTTTTGGTATGAGATTTTGATGCCACAGCTATCTGCTTGGCGGGTTAGAAGGAATGCACGTCTCAGGGAGAGGAAGAGATCTGAGGCTATAGAATTGCAGAAACTTCGTAAGACTGCGACACGAAGGTGTCGGAACTGCCTGACTCCGTACAGGGATCAGAACCCTGGTGGTGGTCGGTTTATGTGCTCTTATTGTGGCCATATATCAAAGAGACCTGTTTTGGACTTGCCTGTGCTGCCTGGTTTGGGTATTTCAAATTCTGGGATTATTAAGGATCTTGTTGGAAAAGGTGGGAAAATCTTGAATGGAAAGGGATGGTCTGACAATGGGTGGATGTGTGGGCAGGATTGGTTGGAGAATGGCAACTGGGTTACTGGGTCTGTTGCAGGGAAGTCTAGCTATTGGCGAAAGAATGGCAGTGGAGTTTTTGGAGATGAGGATTGTTTGGCAGAGAAATCTTATTCAGGAGTTGTTATTTTTGTATGCAAGCTGTTGACGTCCTTCTTCTTGAGCATTAGGTGGCTTTGGAGAAAGATTTTTAGGGTTAGTTCATCAAGGGATGATGCTTCTTCTGATGCAGATAGGGGGATGTTGACTAAGAGGGGTGAGAATGGAACAAGCTTTCATGAGAGCAGAGGAGAGAAAGCTCGCAGAAAGGCTGAAGAAAAGAGACAGGCTAGGTTAGAGAAAGAGCTTTTGGAAGAAGAAGAGAGAAAGCAGAGAGAGGAGGTTGCAAGATTGGTGGAGGAACGAAGGCGACTGAGGGATGAAAAGCTGGAGGCTGAAAAAGATCACAGCAAATTGTCACCACCTTCCAGGGAGAAAGAGATAAAAAAGGAAGCAGAAAAGAAGCGCCAAGAAAGAAGGAAAGAGAAAGATAAGGCATCTAGTAAGAGCAACTCTGATGCAGAAGAGATTGAGAAGAGAGCAGGTAAGGAAACTGAACGGAAGCGTGACACTGATAAGAAGAGTGAGATTGATCGCCGGGAACATCAGAAGTCTGGTACAGATAATGTCAAGGGCAATACTGTTGAAGCAGGATATGGAATGAAAAATACTCTTGCAAATAATTTTAACCGGGGAAATGCTGGAACTAGATACTTGGATCGTATGAGGGGTACATTTTTGTCATCGTCTAAGGCTTTTAGTGGAAGTAGTTTCTTTGGAAACAGTACTAACAGTCCTGCTGCTGTTACAAAAGAAAACAAACCTAACAATTCTGTAGATCATGTCCATACTTCTGCACATAGGAGAGATTTCTGTCCAGCTGAGCGTGTAGCTGGAAAGTTGAGCATGAATGGCGATGATAAGAATGTTAACATCAACCACTCTGTAAGTTCTTACACTCTGTTATTTGAGTTCATTGTTTTAGTGAATTAGTACAATCCTTACCTTCTTTATAATATCAAATACATATTTTGGGCATTTCCTTCTGAATTTATTTCTTGTGCAAAGTAACTGCATTTACTATGGCTATTATAAGCAATCATCAGCCAGCTTCAGTGCCAATGAAAAATTTTCTTGCTTCCCTTGTTAGTCAAATATTTTAATTGGATTCCTGCATTCATTTTGGTTTGTTTAGCTTTCTTTTTTTTTTTTTAACACTGGAATAAGCATGTTCTAATTCTGTAGTCAAATTTAATGGTTTCTTGAAAATTATGCTCTTTGGTGCATTATAACAATTTATTTAGAAGGAAAACAGTGTTACAACTTTGCGCTGTTCACTGCAGGTGCTTTCAGAACCCCAACCGAGGGCAGCACCTAAAAAAACTTGGCAACAATTATTCACTCGTTCATCTTCTGTTACTCCAGCCTCAAATACAAATGTTATTAGCAGACCAAATTCAAAAGTTCAAGCAGAAGCTCAGAGCCCACCATTACCTGGTCATTCATCAACAATGCAAATGTATGATAATCCTATCAATTTTGGACTGCCATCTCCATTTATATCTACCTACCCGAATGGAGCCCCCAGCAGTAGTTTAGGTTTCTCACCTGCTATTGAACCCATTTTTCCTCGTGCTGGTGAAGGGCTTCATGAACTTATACCAGAAGAGCCAGAGCTTTTTGAAGACCCCTGTTATGTTCCTGATCCAGTATCCTTGCTTGGGCCTGTTTCAGAGTCACTTGATAATTTTCAGTTGGACTTGGGTGCTGGCTTTGGAAAGGACATGGGGATGGAAAGGCCTCATACTTTGAAGAATGTAGCCGCTTCTTCTGAAATTAGCAAGCCCTCACCTATTGAGTCTCCATTGTCAAGATTACGATCTGCTGATGAAAGGCATAACAATTCTAATCGGTTGCCAACTGCCCCTAAGGTCCAAGATCTTCATTCTTTTCCTGTGGATGGTACAAATGGAAATGAGAAAGGGACATGGCAAATGTGGAACAGTTCTCCCCTTGGTCAGGATGGTCTAGGTTTGGTGGGTGGTCCAGCAAGCTGGCTTTTCCCCCTGGAACATAATAGATCAAACAAGGAAGACTTTGTGCACCCTTCTACTCAGAAAACTATGGCATCATTGTTTACGAAAGAGGACCCTATACTTACTGGCACCCAATCTCCTCAGAAAGTTTTTCTTGGTAGTGGCCAGAATGGTGGAACATTCAGTCCTGTAACTGGTCCAACTGATCAGGATCCATGGTTACAGAATGCTTTTTTTCCACCATTGTCTGGTAGCGATGACCATTTTCCTATCAAGCCTCAGGAGGAAATGAGTGAAATGACTTATGGAAGTCCCAGTGGATCTGCATGTACCCATCCATTTGAGCTGTCACCTGTGAATTGTTGGCCCAAGTGAGTGCATCAAACTTATATCCTATAATTTAAATGCTAAGATTAAACTCAGTTGTAGATGGTAAAGCAAAAACCTTGAATGTTATCCATTTTGTTTGTTGAATAATTCAATTATTGATTCGAATGAGAGATCTTTAATCTTGGCATTTTAAGTTAGCTGTATTGATTGGAAGAATTATACCAGCTGTACTTATTAGTGTTTTAGGAATAGGAATTTCTTTTGTCTTTAGGCTATATCTTTACTCTTGGAATTGAAGTAAGCTATAAGTGATGGAAACATTTATGCTTGTGGAAATTATTATTCTAGGAATAGACATTCCTGCATCTTTGGCTTAATTGAGTTGTTAACACTTAAGTAATAAAATGCTAAATGAAAAACAGCAGAAGATATGAGAAATGAGGCAAACATTTGATTGATGCTTGAGATTCTTTTTTTTTTTTTTTTTGAAAAATTTCATGATTTGCTTTTAAGTGAAAAGGAATTGTCAATTTGTAGTCATCTTTGTTAACTCTCAACAGCACTTTCTTCCCCTCGTCCTTAAGAGTATCTCTGAATCTTGGGTAATTGTAAAATTCTTTCACACATATTTGTAATCCTGCTTGAGATTGAATAAATACCTGCAGTTGCGCCAACTAGCTTAAAAAGTATTTGTAACATAGATATTGATCACAACTTCTGCTTGTTGTGCACTTTATACTTTCTGTTGATTACCTAACCTACTTACCTGCAATCTTTTATGAAGCTGACAATGACCCTTATGCTTCCATGGGTTTATTTTATTTGTGCCCTTGGTATAATAATCCTTAAAATAGTTCAATAAAAAATTCATCATCCCGAATTGAATTTTTTATCTTTCTTTTTGGGGATGTCTCAAAGGCCAAAACTAAACCTATTATTTTTTCTGGACACCCATAACTGTTACTATTTCTATTTTTCATCTTAATTTTTAATAATCTTATTACTTTTTGGCATTAAATACAATTAAGCTTTAGTATTAGAAGACATTTAAAATTTGATATAAAAATGCCAAAGTTAAAACATTTTTCTTGGTATTTTTGCCAACTTAACAGTAGACATGCACTTTGAGGCAGAGTATGATAGACAGAATTGTCTATTTCAAGATTTAGAGCTGATATCTCAGATGCGTTTTCCAAGGAAAAATGTCATGATATCTTTTTTTTCCCAAGTATTCATATAAGGTGAGAGTGGATATTTGACCAGTTAAGGAAGAGCATTCCATAACCTACAGCGAATCAGTGTGCAGAAAAATTGAGAATGTGGGAAATTTTGAGAGCTTAAAGAGCACATTTGTGTTGAGTTTACTTTTCTAGGATATGTTAATGCTCTTGTAATGGGTAAAAAATTATTGTCAGCATATTCTTGGAGAACAATCATGGACAAATATGTTTTAATAATATATAAGGTAACTTAAAAATGTATGCATAGTTAATATCAGTGAGGGAGTAAAGATTATTCTCATGGATGTTGGCAAGGTAAAGGATAAAAAGTGGTTTTGTGAATTGTGCTCTGTAACGAACAGCTTATGAGTTTTTGCCATGTTGGAAATTTATGGCCAAAGAACAAAAATATCAAACTGGAAAGGACTTTGGGTTTTGCATGAGGGATATTAAATTGCATGATAGCGTCTTGTCAGAGTTGTTTTAAAAAATGGGAATATTCTTGAATTGTAACAGTAGAAAAGCAGCTGGTCAAAGACTTACAGGTTTGTTTCTTATGGGTATTGGTTTATATTGCATGAATCCCTTCATCACTGGGAATTGCTACCTTAATTCTTAGGAGTATTATAGACCAATAGAGGTTTCCATGAACTATGTAAAAATCCTACATGTTGCTCTATGCTCTGTAGTAGATATTTGATTGTAATAAAAGCTGATGTTGAAGGTGTCTATGGAGTTGTTCCCACCTGAATTGTTTCGCCTTTGTCATTGCCAAACTTTTGAAGGAATAATTCTAGTGTGGCATGCCATCTTGTTGGATAAAAATGTAATTTGCAATGGTAGTCTGATACTAGTTGGGCAATTTTGTGTTTGGCAGGAAGGAGTGGGCTGTGCAGGGTCCAGGAGAAGCTGTTGGAAAGTCTTCAGTTGCAAGGCCCCATGTTGGGGGTTTATTTCCCACCCCAGATGTACAGTCACTTTGGTGATTTGGTTGAAATAGGATAAAGTGACATATTGGAGGGACTTAAAAATACATCTCCTGTTCTCGAGAGGGAAACATCCTCTTTTTGGGGGAGATTTAGAATACTTGATGATGCATTTTATCTTCCTTGTCTTTCTTTTATGAGGGAGATTAACGTTTACTTACATTAGCTTGGATAGGGAATACACGTGGCATGCATTCACTCGTGGGTAAGGTAACAGCAAGGTGTCATACGTTGCGTAATTCTTTTTAGCTTTTATGATCTGCTAGCTGGGGGGAAACGGGTTAGATTTGTTCATTGGCATTGGCGGTGGCGGTGGCGGTGGCAGTGGCAGATGAAAGCTGTTCCTCGTCTTTTAAAAATCTTCAGTTGAATGGATGTCCAACGACATTGATAAACACCATGGGCATGGGCTGCATCTGTTCATAAATAAGAACTTGCTTTTACTCTCACCTTCACCTTAGCCCTTTCCTTGGTTTCATTATTAACCGGTACATATCTACCTCCGTCTAACCCTAATTGGGATGATAATGATGTCTAGTATAATGCACAATACAAATTGCCGTTGAATCCTTGCACAAGGAAGAATTGGTCTAATCTACTCCAAACTTGACTAAACACAGTCGTGTTAATTTGAAAAGAAGAGTCAATGACTCCAATGGCTTAAATCTCAATCGCATCAAAAGCCAAAAGTGGCTGGCCGGAACGGGATGCTGGGTATATGTTGCGAATCTTTTTTTTTTTTAATGATTTGTGGTGTGCGGCCATTGGTGTTCAACATCAAACACTACTCTCTCTAAAAGCCAACAAAGGAAGAAACGGAAAAAGCTTTTAACTCATCTAAGCGATAACATGTCTGGTTAATTCATCTCAGTAGAGAAAATCGCATCTGTAACTCGTCTGTTACTACTCAACGCAGCCCTGGGAACCAGACCAGCTCTGGATCTTACTTCGTCGGTCATGGATGACATAGTTTTAAACACGACGTTTTAGTCTTGAACAATTGTTGTTTATCTGCTCTTCCTTCGAAGCGAAGACCGATAGATAACCAGAGATGAGTACATGTGCATTTACTTATCCCTTTTAATCTCAGGTGGTTCAAGGACATGCACACAAGCATCAGGAAAACATAAAAAAACACAGTGAAGTTGAACTGATTACACTACTTATATCGATACTAAGAAAGGGAGTTTCTCAACTTGAAAGCAATTGAACAAGGTGATCATTAGGAACTCTGAGTTGAAACAACATGCAATTGTTGAAGGACAGGAGAGTCCTGTAGCTCTTGATGCTCTGGTGGTGGTTGTTGCAGCTGCTGCTCACCTTGCCAAGTCCAAACAATGTCACTCAGAGCTGGTCTTATGTCTTGCTTTATTACATTTTGATACTCCAATGTATCTCCACTGCTCTTCTTTACCTCAACCAGATGGAAGAACGGGGTAATTTCAAAGATTTCGGCATCAATGCCAAGAACACCTTTCCTGCCTTCTCTGGAGCCTTCCATTTTCAACAAACCTCCATCTTTCTTCTTTATCTTCAGCTTTAGACGCTTAGCAATGTCTTCCAGTTTGGAAATGATGGTTGACGCAGCTTTGTTTGATGTAAACCGCACTTCTTTCATTTTTTCTTTTTCCTCAAATAAACTAGACAAGTCAAAGCCTGCAGAGAAGGAGATAATATCAAAGGCATTCAAGTTACAAGGTTTGCGCAACTCTTGCTTCTCCTCAACAACAGTAGCATTACTCCCATTCAAATTAAATACTGTATCAGCATTTAAAGGAGCTGGTTCTTTGACTTCAGCATCAACAAGTTCAGGTTTGGGGCCCAACCCCTTCCGAAACCAGGGATTATCCATTATTTTGGCCATGGATATCCTAGTACTAGGGTTTGGATCCAGAATTTTTGACAGCAACTTGCACACTTCAGGGGAGAACCATTTAGGAAACTTGAACTCCCCCTTGCCAATCTTCCTGTACATCTCCATCAGATTGGAATCATGGAAAGGGAGATAGCCTGCCAGTAAAACATATAAGATAACCCCACATGACCAGATATCAGCTTTGCACCCATCATAGCCTCTTCTGTTGATCACTTCCGGAGCAACATAAGCAGGCGTCCCACAGGTTGTGTGGAGCAATCCATCTTGTCGCTTAGATTCAGCTAGAGCACTCAATCCAAAATCTGTAACCTTTAGATTGCCATGCTCATCCAACAACAAGTTTTCCGGTTTGAGATCCCGATGGCACACACCTCTACTGTGGCAAAAATCAACAGCACTGATTAGCTGTTGAAAATATCTTCTAGCAGCATCCTCCTTCAGCTTTCCTTTCACAATTTTATTGAAGAGTTCGCCTCCTTTAGCATATTCCATAACAAAGTAAATCTTTGTTTTGCTGGCCATTACCTCATAAAGCTCAACCACATTTGGATGTCTTACAAGTTTCATGACAGAAATTTCTCGCTTAATCTGATCAATCATTCCAACTTTCAATACCTTCTCTTTGTCAATTATCTTGATGGCAACACTCATGCCAGTTTTAAGATTCCTAGCATAGTGCACCTTCGCAAAGGTTCCCTGGCCTAATAATCTCCCTAATTCATACCGTTGCATCAAGACAGACCCTTTTCTCTCCATAATGAGCAAAGTTCCTTGTCAAAAACAATAGAATCTACCTTAACAGCTAGTGCTATATATGAAGTAGGTTAACTATATATGCAACCCTAACGGATCTAAAAGTATTTAAAGCTCAACCATCTTCACAAACATCATGCTTTGACATGACATGTTCCCTTAAATATCTAGCCAAACTAGGCATCAGAGCATTGAACCAAACCTGACTATAATTTAAATGTTGATTATCGTTAAGTACAAATAAGGGCAGCTCAAATGGAGCCACAACTTCATTAACATCAGACAGATGGTTCTCAACTTTCAAGCACATCTTTCAGCATTCCCTGCTTTCTTTGTGAACAAGAAAATACAATAAACGAGATTCAAATAGTTTAACGTTAACAGATCAGTAGAGAGAGACCCACCAGGTTAGACCAAAGTTTCAAATTGCCCACAAAGAGATGAGAGTTTCACCTGAAAATGGATTTTAAACAAAATCATAGTTAATAATAATACAAATATTAAGGAAATCTAAAGAACCAAAAAAAAAAATCTATCAAAATTGGTATCTATAGACTCATACTTAAACGGAAGAACAAATGTCATAACGAAACTGTTACAATATAAAGGAATAATGTTTGAAAATTCTAAGGAGGTGACTAATGTCAACTATAAACCAAAAGAAAAAAAGCTATAACAACACAGGTTTAGCCTAAGGGTTGGTTGTTTCTTTTTCTAAGGAAAGTTAAGATCAAAAGGTGATGTCCCCTTTCGCCTTGATTTCCCTCAAATCTTACCCAAAAAAAAAAAAAAAAAACACTACTGAAAAATGGAAGAAAAGTGAAAATTAAGGGGGAAAAAGAAATTGAAACGTGTATGTGAAACTGAGAGGCAAAATGATGCATACCCTTCAATGGAAAGCTAAAGAAAACATAGTTAATAAACCCCAACGCTTGTTTACCATAATAAAAATAAAATAAGATAAAGAAATCGACAACTTTTTACTTTTCCCATATTATTAATTGAGTGGATCACGGATATTCATTCCTGAAACAACCCACCTCTTGTTTCTTATCCTCAAAATCTCCACAGCTTTCAGAAAGAAAAAGACATCAAATTCATAGGTATCATTAAAAGAACAAAAAAAAAGGGTATTAAACATTGCAAGCCAAACTGTGAGCCGAAAGCAATGAAGTTATCAAATCAAGCCAACAAAATGAAGGTTGAAAAACCTGTACCCTCAAATGGGCAACAGTTTCTCCTCCTTTCTTTTCTTTTCTTTTCTTTTTCCTAAGGAAACAAACAGAGGTAGAAGAAGCAATGAGGAAGTAGGAAACAGCTATGAGCAAAGGAATTTTTGAAAGCCTTGAGAGCTTATGTGAATCATTTTTATATGCCAAAAGCAAAGGACGAGGCAGGCGGCCATACCAAACATGGACTATTTTATTGTTAACAGTTATAATTACCAAAATGCCACTATTTGTTTTGCAGCTCATATAAGAACAATTGCCGCGTCGTTCGGTATCTGTTTATAATTATCATCATTGTCACTATTTGAAGCAAAATTCCATTCCATTCAGTTGCACTGCCTTTCTTTTAATTTTGAAAGGATATTTATGAAATATTCAAACCTTTTGCAAGATTTTGTATTATTTGTTTCAGTTTTTCTCATTATCGTGTCATACAGTCGATTTACTTTGAAATTTAAATTTTATATTTTTTTTGGATAAATAAATTTTAAATTTTAATACTTATCAAAAGTACTTCTTATCAAATGAAAATCTATTAGTGTTGAACATAAATTAGCTGTTATCTTATATAATTAATTAATATTTTTTATGTTCTTTATTTAAAATCCTGCTTTATGTCATTTGTCTAAGCATGAAAAAAAATTAAAAAAAATGCAAAATGGAGTAATATATTTTTGGTGGTTAAAAATAGATAAAACATTTTGGGATCAGCCGTGTGATTGTGAAGCTTCGTGCGACAACGGGCGTCAACGACGAAGAGTCTTCCTCGCAGCGATGACGACCAGCAGGCGACACGTCGGAAGGGAAAATATCTCGTTAGGTACTTGGAGTCTAGGTGTGACCTTCCTACGGCACTGTTGGTTGGTCATTACTCTAAGACGGGCGTCAAGCTCCATTCGTAACCATACACGTGTCCGTCAATCATTTCGAGATAAAGCCACGATACTGGACATTTTGTCGGTTATTTTAGGTGGCCGGAAATTAGTTTTGTCGGTCCCACGGTTTCTAGACTTCTCCTCTGCTTATTTGTTAGGGTACATCAGCCGTTCCAACGCCCGATGAATATGATCACGCGTATCATGTAAGAATTTTTCGCTTTAATATTTCTTAGACTCTTCAATTTGTCATTGACAATCGCACGAATTATAATTTTCAACTCAAATTACCCTCTTTCTTTCCAAATTGAATATTTAATTTTTTATTTTTTAAAATAATTTGAATAATGCAAAGGATATTAATATTGCAGTTTAGAGATGAAAAAACTCAATTCGTTTTATGGGTGAGTTCATCTATCCCAATCTAATATTTCTTTCTAAAAAAAGCGACGGCCAAGAGGGGGTGGGATGGGTTTTTTTATAAAAATTTTAAATTTGAATCATAATATTCTCTCTTATAAGTAAAAGGAAAAAATTGATTTAGATTTTAAAATCATTTCCAAAACATCTAAGCGTCGGTTCTAAAATTTATGTTATTTTTTAATAAATTTCATAGAATTGTATGCGAGCTAAAAATTATGAACACTTATAAATTAAAAAACTTTCATATTTTTATATTTCATATTTTCATGATTTATTGATTACACCTTGAGAAAATCTTAACCCAATTGAGAATAGATTTAATTAATACTAATTTTTATTCTCATGATTTATTGATTACACATAGTCAATTTTTAGGCAAAAACAAATAGGTTATAAAAATGAAAATCAAATCAAATCATAAAGAATAAAGGGAGATGGAAAATGCACAATTTTGGTACAAGAAAGAGAGAGTTTGAGATTCTTTTGGATTAGAATTTGTCTTTCATGTGATGTACGTGGGGCAACCATTGATGCATTTATTTTTTTTTAAAAGAAATTTTAATTTCCAATCATTTGTGAAAAATAAATTCTAAACGAGTCATTGAATAAAATAAAACTAACTTCCCTAAATGGTACATCATACAAACAACAAGTTATTATCTAAATTAAAACTTATGTTGGTCATGCCATCAACTAACTATTTCTTTCTCTATAAATGTGAGAAATTTTCACCTCATGGTTATATCTGTTAAAATGGGCTTGGTCCATCGGTCAGTCCATTTTGTATTGAATATGAGATGAATTGGGTTGAGGTTTTAATGGCCCATATTAAAATCGGGTTTAGATGGGTCAACCCACCAAATCAGTGGGTTGGGATGAGCTGAAACGGGCCAGCCCATGAGTCAACAAAATTAATTATTTTAATTAATTTAATAATTTTATATGTTTAATTATATAAAATTAATAATTTAATTACTAATAATATTACTTATATTATATATTTTAATATGTTTAATCTTGACTTATCAAATTAATAATTTTAATTTATGTATTAAATTATAAAATAATTTTATTAATATAAAATTTATTAAATAAAAATTATAAAAATAATTTTTTTTAAAAAATAGACTGACCCAACCCAACCCATAAGTTAACAAGAGATGGGTTGAGTTGAGGTTTTGATGGTCCATATAAAAATTGGGTTTACCCAACCCATCCCATATTTTATCAATCCACAAAAGCTAGAGTCGGACTGGGTCGAACTGGCCCATATTAACAGGCTTATTCATGGTTAAGTTATAACAAGCAACAAATAGTTTTCAGCAAATCGAAATTTGCACATGGATGCGATACATTAGCGGTAATTGCCTCATGAACCACAATCTTGTTATCCACTTGCAGCCATAACCTATGGATTCCTTTATCCCTTGCTATATAAAGGCTATGCAAAACTCCCCACAATTCAACCCTGCAGGACGAACATCTCCCCAACTAATACAAACATTATAAATATGTGCACATCTTGCTCCCTTGTTGTTCAACACTAACTAAATACGTACCTAACATTCTATGTTTATCATTTTTTGTCACCAAAATTTAACTTTTTCTTTATTGAATTTTACTTATGTAATTATTCCATGCCAAATGTCATACTAACCAAAAAAAAAAAAGAAGAAGAAGAATATTGTAAGGTATGAGTTTAGTTAATGTGTAACAGTAACAGCAGGTGATGAAGAGATGTAAAATGAGGATCGTATTGAGTCATATTAATAGAATGAGAGATGGTGTTTGTATATCCAAGGTCAGGAAGTTTCATTGGAGGTATTAGATTGCGTACATTGTTAAACAAAGCTTGATAGTGGAAGGAAGCAACACCTTTATGGGTGTCAGTCAAGTAGAAGCAAATTCAATTATTATATTTGTTCAAACTTGAAAGACAAACAAACAAACAAAACACGTGCACCATTTTCTCAGGCTGGGCCTTCCTCTTTACCCGACCACCTGGAAGTCCCCAACCCCCAGAGCCAGCCGCCGGGGACACAGTAAAAATATGAAAAGAGAAAAACACAAGAAAAAGAATACGGGCTGTAGTATCCTTGTGAATGAACAACTCAGATAGTGTTAGTGTGGTGTTGTACTTGTTAAATTGGAGGATGTAAACGTGTAGTCTGCCAGACAAAAAGCGTACCATGAAAATCTGTAAAACGGAAAAGGTAGGAATGGAGACTGCTGAGTGCTGGGGGCAAACAACAACTAGTGTATGTCGGTTTGCTTTAGCTACCCATTAGTCAGCCAACTGCCCCTCTCTTTCAATGGACAATCCTTGGGCTATGGCACATATAGAAGCCTGGGTTAGATTCGGGGCCCCGAGATTAATCTTCAGTGTCGAATGGATCCAACATGTCTATGTAACCTGTCTCGTACATGCTCATCACAACCATATCATTTTTTATTAAAAGATTTGGAATTAAAAAGAAGGGAAAACAATAACATATTCCCAAGAAATACATTCTCACAGTCCCAAAGGAGTTGTTTGTCAACCTGATTTTTACTTTAGCAAGCTATCTCAAGAATGATTTAAACAGCAACAGCAATATATCATATTCTGAAAACTATGCTTTCCACGTTTCTGGTTTGAACAACTTGAATAAGAAATCGAATTTAAAACATATACTTATTATACATGCACACCAGGGAGTAAAGTTCTTATACTGAATTTTACAACAGATCCTTGTGGTTTCATAAATAATTGAGGCAACAATTATGAGTCTGCCAGTGATGCTTGCTTAGCACCATTACAGGCATGGAGTATGGTGCACACATCAGTTGTTTCCAGAAACTGCTCCGCATTTGTAAGGATCAGAGGCCCATACTCGAAGACTATCCTCTTACACTACCAAGAGAAACACATGATGACAGATAATAGTTAAAAGACAACCATGCCATGGGAAAAAAAAAACCAATAAACAGGCAAGAGAGCAATAAGTCAAATTCCAAACATGGAGATTTCTTTTTCACATATGCTAATCTGACCCTTAAACACAATGACTTGTATAAAAACCACAGTTATCATCAACATGCATATCCATGGAGATTCCGTTTTATTTGTTGATCTGACCCTTGAACACAACAAATTTGATTTTATTTTAAACTCTCTAAACATGACTATTCATTTCTCAAACATGTATTAAAGAAAAAAAATGGCAAATGACATATCCATGAACCAACTACTAAAACCTCACAGCTTACTAATAATGTAAATAGATCTACAATCCAATGAAGTGTTTCCTTTAATTAATAAACTCATTTCATGGATGCATAACACAAATTAAGGTTAAAAGTACAAGAACGTTCTTTAATTACACTCACCTTTTTAACATAGTTCTGCATTGAATCACATCCCTTCAAAAGGAGCTCAATTATATCCATCTGGCAACAAGGCAGAAAAAGAATATCAAATAAGCAATATACCTGTTATATTTCCAGAAGGCATATATGCTTTTCACATTCCACATGATCCTTCTTTACCAAGAGGCATATTAAATCATATTATCGGAAATACCACAGCATGCTTAAAATACGTCAACATCTTAACTCCCCAATTACAAACCAATACTTCCAACGCTCGTGTTGTTGGCACATACAATACATCATATATGTCAATGACACTGGCTAAATTTTAGAAACGCAACTTAAAAGCACATGGATGTTAACCCAATATAACATCTACATCCTACGAACATTTTAGTAACTTAGAGCACAGCTAAAATGAAAGAGAGAGAAAGAAACATCAACAATGCCACCCTGGTGCCCTCCTACCCTCCCCCTCTATCAATTCCAACAAAAGAATCAAAGAAAAGGTTATGTGTGTGTGTGTGGCAGAGATTATGTTCAGGTATGAGGATATCCAATTAATCATAAGATCAATCCTTGTAGACACATATTGAGTTTTAACAAATGATGGAGTAGTGCAAACCTGTGTATCAGGATCCTTCAACTTAATTAGTACTTCTGCAATGGCACGGTGGCAGATGCCACAGCTATCTTCACGGATTTGTGAAGAAATAAGTGCAACTTTCTGACATAGATTGACCTTTTGACAGAAATCTTCAGGCCGTATTGAAGAGACTTCCATGAAGAAGAGTGGAACATAATAGTCCACAAGTGTAATGCACTGTGCAGAACAAGATCAGATAGTCATTTAGAATTTTTGGACCTAGGAAGAGGACAAAAGGAAAAACACCAATTTAAAAATATCCATGAACATCAAGTGGATAAAATAATTTTCAACATTTCAAGCTTTTAATTTTCTGTGATGAGTGGGAATTTTACCATCCCCTTCTGCCTCATAAAGTATAATTTAAAAATACCCATCTAAAATATGTTTGATATGATTGCATGAGACTTGATGCTTATCATGCCTGTAACCTATTAATTGATAAAGATGGAGGCAGCTTTATCCTTTAAACTGATATACCATGCTTCTGTAGTTAATGAATTAAACATCATGATGAAGCAATTGATCTATACAGGAATTTATCCTACCGGACACTTAATGCATGAGAAAAAGATATATAGATATCAGTCTGATAATCTAAACAGGGCTTGCTTTTGGCTAGGCAACCTCAAAAGTGGACTGTCTAGCAGGTTCTAATGAATGGAACTCTACCAACACCACTTCATAACTACCAAAATTGCAAGACTTTTTTCACTTACATAAAAAACAATAGATGAAGAATAAGAAATGCCAATACTCAAAGAAAAAGGTAAACAAAGGAGAGGGGAGAAGTTTTGCTTTTCTGTTTTTACTTTCTAACTTACGATTCGGGTTCGAGGGATGTAGCAAGGACAGAAATGATCTATTTCTAACTTATGCTAAAAAAATTTCATAAGCCACCTCCATGCAATTAAGCTACATGACTACCTGCTGCTTAAAAGATGGTACACGGGAGCAGCTCTTGTGAAGCATCTCAACTATCTCAGTCTGGGTCTTATTTTGTGAAAGGTAATCAATTGCCTCATTGACAAATTCCTCACACAAGGTGCACACATTGTCATTCTGAGCAACCTTCTTTACTACTTCCTCATCTTGCCCCTGGTTTATCTGCACAACTGAACCAGGAATTACAATGTCATTATACTCTATTATTTTCTCTGTATCAGACAATTTCATTGGAAAATCTTAAATTTAAAAAGTTAAACAAATGCAAATCAATTTTCCCAATTGAGAAAGGAATGTCTATGGGCATCTTAACCTCAGCACAATCTTCAAGGAGCTATCATTTAAAAAGCTCACTTATAAATGAACACTTTTTGCCAAATGTGCCAAGGTTTCCAACATCTCCCAAATATGGAAATTAATTCATGCTGCAATATGCATGAAACATATGAACAGTCAAAGCTAACAGCCTAGATAATTGAAATTGATGAAGTAACCTATATATATTTTGAGGTAACAATCAGATATCACCCTTGGGGATACATATTTTTCATACAGTTGATCTTGTTATGTTAAGATTCTCTTATTCTAACTGCTGAAAATGTAACAAGAGAGGATATCGGAGACAGTGCTTTGTTGCTATACTTGAATGTTAACCAGAAGACCGCAGTGATGTAGGGTGGCAAAATACCACGTTGGGCACCTCATACAACTTATCATTATTTTGAGGTGAAAACCAGACCAACCCTGTTGACCTGCACAACCAGCCTGAACACAAGTCTTCTTGACCCAACTCAAAACAACCTAAACCCCAAAAGGCCCACAAAACCCTCCCGAAACCCAACCCAAATTAATTCTGAAAGTGACCTAAAGCTAAATCCAAAATTATCTTAAATGGCCAAAAACAAAAAAAATGTTCAGAACCTAGAAAATCAAACCCGAACTTGTCCCAAGCAGTCCAATTGCAAGCTCTATTTCAAATCCCCAACCAAGTTCCGTATTCAGCTGCAAATTATTAATCAATAATTTAATTCAAACATTTTCACAAGCAAGTAATTTAAGAGACCTAAGAAAATATTCAGCAAAGGGATTCAGCTCAACCATTAATAGGCAGTAACTTCATCCAATTATGGATGTTTCGTCACTAACAGAAAACTTTTGTGCATCATCTTTCTTGTCTTACCAATAAACATACAAATCCCACAGCACAAAAACCTAAACACACTCCCCCACTCCCAGGAAAAGAAAATGAGAATTTTTTTTAAAAACAGAATAGAGAAGATAACATCACAAATTTTACTAAAACTGTGGCAGAATTACCTGATGCATCAGAGATTACCACCTCAACTGCTTCTAGTTGTCTACCCTCAGATGCCCAGCTAGCAACCAACACAAAGAGGAACAAGAGCCCAACTCTCGCATCCATAATGCCTGCAGTTATTCCTTAAAGAGCATGAATTTCCCATAATGCAAATTTAAAACAACACTAAAAGGAAAAAATCAATGATTTTTAGTTGAACATAACCATAGGGAAACGATTCTATAATAACAACAGATAAAAAATTTAAACCATGCTGAGTCATTTTTAAATGGTACATACATGAATTTAAGATGTGTGGCCATAGTTGAAAAGAGATGAATTCTGATACACAACACAAACCAATGATCCCTATGCAGTGCTATTAATTTGTTATTGTAAAAACTGATGTTGGCTGTGAGCCAGATACTATCAACATCTACTTTTCACCATCTATTTCAAACCAGCAGTGAGTCCATCAATGCATGCCTCATATATCGGTCATCTTAGACCAGAATATGCTTGCAAAATTCCAATAATTAGGGGCTACTTACATGATAAGACTTCCAATACTATCCTCAATTACTAGTTCTATTCTATTTGTCAGTTAGCTGTTTCATAGGGCTTCAAACAACTGAGATAGCAAGACCGGTTGTAACTCCAGAAAAAACTAAGTATACGACCTTAACGGAGAAGGGCAAAAAAAAAAAAAAAAACTGAAACTATTTAAAAGCAGATTATTCCAACACCAACACTTGAACTTACGTAATACTTATTTCATATTCTTAAATCAATCAATGATTAAATAAAACCAAAGCATTGAACAAAGAAATAGAAAAAAACCCATCAAAGATTTTGCATAAAGCTAACAACCGTAAGAAATTAATTGTAAAACCCATCAAGGATAACATGCCAATAACATAGTAAAGTTAGAATACGGGATCGGGGGTTCAGATAGGATCTATGAAAATTGCAACAAAAGGAAATTGAATGGAAGAGAAGAGTTATTAGAGTTACCTTTGGAAAGAATAGTCAGCGCAGAGAGACAATTGTATTGACGGGAAACTTATACCCTTTGAGTGTCGGGTTGGGCAAGGTATGGAATTGTCGTTGGCTCTCCCCTTTTTAAACTAATCCACTGGG
Organism: Theobroma grandiflorum; assembly: GCA_036013995.1. NCBI lineage: Eukaryota > Viridiplantae > Streptophyta > Magnoliopsida > Malvales > Malvaceae > Theobroma > Theobroma grandiflorum. The sequence continues at coordinate 10,684,114 of CP142132.1, read as the reverse complement.
GAGGTTTGCAACTCTGCGGTCGGTAGCAATCTTTCGTAGTTACTCCCACTGTTACATTTTATTTTATCTTTTTACGGAACTCTTTTTATCCTTTAAATATTTCAATTAATTAAATTTTGTAAAATATATATAAATATAAATAGTTCCTTCATTTTTTTTATAAAATATTTGTTCATATTTTACGTGATAATAAATATAAAATAAAAGAAGTCAAGGAAAATTTTTTACCAAAAAAGTCAAAAGGTGACAATTTGAGTGGATGGAAAAAATAATAGTATTTATCTTTTACAGGTCATGTTTTATGATATAAAAAAATAATGTGAGATATCAACTTGATTTTTAACGTTTGACTTAAAATAAATTTTGTTAAATAAATTAATTTTTTTTAATTAGAGGAGAGGGATTCGATCACAATTAATGAGTCAAATGTTAGAGTGTAAATTAAAATTTACGTATGTAATATTATTTTATATCAAAATTGATATATCCCGTGTTGTATTTATTTTTTTCTTTGTTGCATTTAATTTATGCAAATAAAATTTTAATTTTGTAAATAAATATGGACACCTTTTCTATCTAATTAGCAATGGGAAAAAGACTAGTAAAAAGTGTGACTGGTTTGAAGTTTAGGTTAAACCTACCATACCATGAATGATGAAATTCAACTAAAAATCTTTATTCTTTAATCTTGATAAACTCAAGTAAAGTACAACTATAAAGAACTAGGGTTACAGGTGAATGGACTATAAAAATTATTGAACACCATAAAGATATTCTTATTAGGAATAAAATAGTAGAACGAGTTCAAAGGCATTGGTGGAATTAACACCTTGGTTTATTTTACAGGCAAAGGATGACAAGGAATGAGAATTGCAAACAACTCCTGTCTTTTTCTAATTAACAGGCCAAACGCCTCAGTCATGTCCAACTCTTCATGCTTCATTCCGTGGGGAAATTTCCAATCGAAGTGGTATAGCAATTGTGCAATTGGCATGTAACGACCCTTCCTGGATCGCTATCGACGTCCGAAACTTTCGAAATATCCCGTCAAGTCCCGAACAAACCTCATTTGACTTTTTCAATAATTCCCTGTATATTTTCATTAAATCGTATAAATATTGAACCATGTACATATACATGTGTAACGTGAATTCAAAAATAAGTATAATCATTACATTTTTACTTTAAGTCATGCTGTCACAATTAAACTACATTGAGTTCAAATCTCAAATTTTCATTGTATCGAAAACCAATGTTTGCCACATAATAAAACCAGAGTACTACAACTTGACCTTTATCAACGGAGCGACTCGAAAACGGGTTAGGAAATGTCTTTACCTAATTTGCGATAGACCGTATTTGCTGATGATTTCATGTTAGGCTAATCTCTGTCTGCAAAAAGAGAAAATAAGAAGGTGTGAGTCTTATAGACTCAGTGATAATCATCGACCCAGTGAGCAGGCGAGAAAAGAAAACAACATAAAGAGGGAACAGTTATAAATCTGACAGTATGCGTAGAAAAACATTCCATTAAACGGAAAGGTATTTTATGCCTTGTAAGTCTCAAAATGATGAATTTCAAGTAAGTAAATACGCAAATTTCACTTATCAATTATTAATGAAAATTTTAGTATTTACGACATGCAATGTATAATATGAAAATTAACGAGTAAGCATTATCCTCGGGTAGGTCTAATCTAGCCTTTAAGCTTATTCTCAGATATCGTCACTTACTCATGGGAATTGCCTACGCCACCATATATAAATTGAGGCTTCAGGTCCCCTTTACCTACTCGTGGGAACTACCCACGTCGTCAATACAAATCGAGGCTTCAAGTCTCCTTTTTTTCTACTTGTAGGAACTGTCCACGCCGTCAATACAAATAAGAGCTTCAGGTCCCCTTTTTTCCTACTCGTGGGAACTACCCACGTCGCCAATACAAATAGAGGCTTCAGGTCCCCCTTTCCTTAAAATCGAATATAGATAAACAACAGTTTCTACTTTGTGCACAAAGACCACACTTGACTCGGTGTGCTGACAGGTTTTACCCCAAGGTATCTCAATCACGTGCAAATAAAAGTCATTGCAATTTAATGCATTTGCAAAGCATAATAAATTAAAAACATTTCACTCATAAATTGCATATTATGCATAAATCATTTTAAACATGGCACGCCTATCAAATTAACATGCTAAGAGAAGTAAACAATTTATCATCACATCTTAAGAATAAATATAATGGCCATTGGCCTAGACAGTACACAAATTGCAAGACTTGATTTTGAAGTAAAATCAGTCAAAAGTTTGTTTTCCCATACTTAAAAACATATAGATACGTACTACGTATAATATCAAGAAAACGGATTTTAAAAATTCTGTCACATCTACAAACAACTTAAATTTTCTACCAACTCATGCGATCCACAATTTTCGTTACATGCTACATATATAATATTTTATAGGAGTATAATTTTAAAATTTACCACTCACTCACCTCACAATAGCAATATGCTACTTCGCTATTGGTTTTCGCGTGTACCTAGTTATTTTTGCTTCCGTTCCCTCTTCTTCTTTTTTGGTGCTGCTATTGCTACTCCGTTTTCTTTTTTCCTTCCCTTTCTCTCCTGGTCAACGGCTCTCCCTCTCTCCTTCTCTCCCTTTCTTCTTCTTCTTTTTCTTTTCATTTCTTTCCTTTTTGTTTCTTTTCTTTCTTTCCTGGTCCGTGGGTCTCCTTCTTCCTTTTTTCCTTTCTTTCTTTCTTTTTCTTCCTTCTCTTTCTCTCTTGGTCCGCAGGTCTCCTTCTTCCTCTTTTCTTTCCTCTTTCTCTTTCTTTTTCTTTTTTATTTTCTGCCCGATCTGTTGCTTTTTTTCCTCTCCTTTCTTTTTTTCTTTCTTCTTCCTCTCTTTTTTTTCTTTTTTCTTCTTTCCTTTCTTTTTTTTTTCTTCTCTTTCTTTTTTTTTCTTTTTTTCTTTTGTCTTTTTTTTCTTCTTTGTTGACCGACCCTTCTTCTTTTTCTTCCTTTCTTCTCTTTCTTTTTTTTCTTCTCCCCATGCCGACCCCTACCAATGATGCTACAAACTCCCTTACTTACAATAAATTCGTCCTCGAATTTCAACATCATAAAGGCACTTATCCGTACCTTTAATCCTTAAACAATTGTGGATATCCTGCTCACATTTTCTCTTTTGGTTCCCAAGTTGCCTCTTCCACTGAATGGTTTTGCCATAATACTTTCACTAAGGTATTGTCTTTATAGTGAAGCCTTTTGACTTGATGGTCCAATATAGCTACGGGCTGCTCTTTGTATTCCAACCCATGTTCCAACAGTACTGTTTCATGTCTAAACACGTGTGAAGGGTCTCGAACATATTTCCCAAGCATGAATACATGAAACACTGGATTGACCCCTTCAAAATCCGGTGGTAATGCCAATCGATAAGCAACAATACCTACGCATTCCAATATTTCAAACGGGCCAATGTATTGAGGATTGAGCTTCCCTCTCTTGCCAAATCTTCGTATTCTTTTACAAGACGACACTTTTAGAAACACATATTCACCTATCCCGAACTCTAAAGGCCTACGTCAGTTGTCGACATACGACTTTTGTCTACTTTGAGCTGCCAACATTCGTTTTCGAATTATTTGTACTCATTCTGCCGTTTGTACCATTTCTAGCCCTAACAACTTCCTTTCCCCAATTTCCAACCATCCAATGGGTGACCTACACTTCCGCCCATACAGTGCCTCAAACGGTGCCATCTTAATACTCGCCTGGTAATTGTTATTGTATACAAATTCTGCCAAAGGCAAGTATAAGTTCTAAGAAACTCCAAAATCAAACACGATCGCTCTTAACATATCTTCCAATATTTGGATCGTGCGCTCTAATTGACTATCTGTCTAAAGGTGATATGTTATACTAAAGTCCAGTCGGGTTCCTAATTCATCTTGTAACCTCTTCCAAAATCGACTAGTAAATTATGGTCCTTGATCTGACACAATAGTCACTGGTATGCCATGGAGTCTAACAATCTCATTAATGTAAATTTGAGCATATTGTGTTGCCCCAAACTTGGTCTTGATCGAAAGGAAATATGCTGACTTAGTCAACCGATCGACAATCACCCATGTGGAATCATATCCTTTGCTAGTTCGGGGCAATCTGATTACAAAGTCCATGGCTATGTGTTCCCACTTTCATTCGGGTATCAGTAATAGTTGTAGTAATCTTGAAGGTCTTTGGTACTTTGCCTTCACTTGTTGGCACACCAAACATCTTGAAACGTATTCCCCTACATCTTTCTTCAGTCCTTGCCACCAATATACGGATCTTAAATTATGATACATCTTGGTGGCTCTTAGATATACTGCATAAGCAGCAACGTGTGCTTCTTCTAAAATCTCTTCCCTTAATCCATCCAAATTTGGCACATAGATTTGAGACTCATATCTCAACCATCCATCGGACCCAAAATCGAATTCAGAAACATGCTCACCCATACTCTCCAAAATAGTCATCGCAAATGTATCTCTAGCTTGGGCATCTAGAATTCGATCAATTAGTATTAGTCGGACCCTGAAATGTGCCAATAGTGCGTCTGATCCATTGACCTCAAATTTGACTCCCATGTTACCTAGATCTTGCAATCCTTGCACTATTGACCTTTTCTCCACTACTATGTGGGTCACACTACCCATTGACTTTCAACTTAAAGCATCCGCTACAACATTTACCTTGCCGGGCTGGTAAAGTATCGTACAATTATAGTCTATCAACAATTCCATCCATCTGCGTTGCCTTAGGTTTAGATCTTACTGTTGAAATATATACTTCAAACTTTTATAATCCGTATATATTTCACACGTTTCTCTATACAAATAATGATTCCATATTTTTAAGGCAAACATGATCGCTGCCATCTTCAGATCATGCGTATGATAATTTTGTTCATGCCTCTTAAGTTGTCTTGAGGCATAAGCGATGACTCTACCATGCTACATCAGTACACACCTTAATCCAACCTTTGAAGCATCACAATAAACAGTGTAGCCTCCGGACCCACATGGCAAACTTAATACGGGTGTTGAAGTCAAACAAGCTTTTAATGTTTGGAAACTGTGTTCACAAGCTTCCGACCATTCAAATCTTACCCTTTTTTGAGTTAACCTAGTCAGCAAGGAAGCTATTTTAGAGAAATCCTTCACAAATCGTCAATAATACCTAGCTAACCCCAGAAAACTCCTAATTTTCATAACTGTCGTGGGTCTAGCCCAATTCTCAATCACCTCGACTTTGCTGGGATCTACTTGCACTCCGTCCTTAGATACAATATGTCCTAGAAAACCAACACTACTAAACCAAAACACGCATTTAGAAAATTTCACGTACAATCATGCTCTCGTAGGGTTTGTAGCACGATCTTTAAATGTTGTGCATGTTCTTCCCAACTCCTTGAGTATATGAGAATGTCATCAATAAATACAACTACAAATCTATCCAATTATGCTTAAAACACCCTATTCATTAGATCCATAAACGTAGCAGGGGCATTTGTCAATCCAAAAAACATCACCAAAAATTCATAATGTCTGTATCTTGTACGGAATGCGATCTTGGGTATATCTTTTTCCCTGATCCTTAATTGATGATATCCAGACCTTAGATCAATCTTCGAAAAGCATTGAGCTCCTTGCAACTGATCGGACAAGTCATCAATCCTTGGAAGCGGATATTTATTCTTGATTGTAACTTTATTTAGTTGCCGATAATCTATACATAGCTTAAGACTACCATCTTTCTTCTTTACAAATAGAACTGGTGTTCTTCAAGGAGACACACTCGGACGAATAAAACCCTTATTAATTAAATCTTGCAATTGTTCCCTTAACTCCCTTAACTCTGTTGATGCCATTCGATACGGAAATATCGATATTGGTTACGTCCCTGGAATCAGGTCAATACGAAATTCAATTTCTCTTTTTGGAGGTAATCCAGGTAACTTTTCAGGGAACATATCCACAAATTCATTTACTACCGGTGTCGCTTCTAAGTTTCCTTTTTCATTCTGTTCTTTTCCAATGATTATAGCCATCACACTATTTCCCAATTGGCTGCTATGACCATAAATAACAAATGACGACTTTTTTGAAAATTTAAACTTCATCAGCTTGCGATAACAATCCACGTTGGCATAACAAGATGCTAGCCAATCCATTCCTAGCATCACGTCAACTCTCAATGTGGTCATTAACACTAAGTCCACCCAAGTGTACTTATCTTTAATCTGAACCACACAAAAACAAAATACATATTCCACAACATATGATTCCTCTAATGGAGTGGTCACTACTAACGGTTCATCCATATATTTATAATGTTTGCCTAAATTAGGTATGAAATTTAAAGACACAAAGGAATAAGTGGATCTTGGATCAAATAAAACTGATGCTTCATGAACATAAATAAAAATAGTACCTGTTACCACTGCATTCGAGGCATGAGCATCTTGTGGCGTCAGAGCGAACACTTTAGCTTATCCTCCTCCAGAAGCACCTTGTTGAGTGGGACCTGCCGATCTACCTTGTGACGAGGAAACTATCCCCTTTCCCTTATCCCTCATGACATTTCTGGTTGGCAGTACAACTGTTGGTGCGGTAGCAAAATCAGATCGTGCTGGACGATGAGCCATCTCTTAATTATGTCTAAAGGTAGGGCAATCCCTCTTCGCATGGCCAACTCCCCCACACTCGTAACAAAACATTACAGTTTGATTGCATGGCCCTGTATGTATGTTACTACAGAAGGTACAAAAAAAACCCCACTGGTTACTTTGTCTGGGATTCACATTAGCCATCCCGCTACTAATAGCTCGTCTATAATTAACCCCATTGAAATCACTATTACGTGGAAGGCTACGGAACTGGAAATTTCTTCGTTGGTTTGATGGGCTAGAGAATGCTGATCCTCTGAGCAAATTGCCATCCTTTCGACCTTGTTGGCCAGCCATGTTAGCATCTGTACCCCTACTTGGGTCTCTATATCTAGAAGATCATTCCCCTCTATTCCACTTACTCTTCTCTCTCTCCGCCCCAACCTCCTTACGTCTTGCCTCAATTTTCCTAGCAGCATCAACTACTTCGAAATAAGAGGTAAATCTCTGACAGATTAAAATTTGGTATATTGACTCCGGTAACCCCTTGATGAACCTCTTAATCCTCTCATTTTCTATCTAAACTAGATATGGGGCATACCTCGACAACTGACTAAATTGAATGTCATAGTCTGACACTGTCATCCCTGACGCCTGCATCAAAGTTTCAAATTCCTGTGCCTTGGCGTCTCTCACGCTTTCAGGTAGAAATCTGTCCATGAAAGCCTGCATGAATTCTTCCCAAGTGAGTGGAGTGGAACCAGGAGATCTACAACGTTTGAGAGTAGTAAACCATATTTGCGCTACCTCCGTCAGTCTAAAACTTGCCAACTCGACTGCTCGATTGCTAGAATAACCCAATGCAGTGCAAATTTTATCCATTTCATCCAAAAATACTTGTGGGTCTTCTGTTGAGCCAGTGCTAGAAAAGGAAGGGTGTCTCCATTTCATGAATTCACCTAAAGTCACCATGACATTTCCCATATCTGCTTCCTCATAAGGTTGATATTTCGAGTCTTCAAAGCTAGAATCCATTGTCTCGTTTGGTTGATATACTCCATGTCTCCTAAACTTCACAAATTCCTGGGTCAACCCTTGTAGTCCGGCCGCTATCTCCTCCAATGTGGAAATGGGTGCCTCAGGATGCTCACTTATTATATCTCCAGAACAGGTATTAACTCTCCTTTTATCAGAACTTTGGCTGCTTTGAAACCCAACGATTCGACCTCTAAGTCTACCTCTCCCATTGCTTCTAGAGAAAGACGCACGTGGTCCCTCCGTGACATCGTCTGGGGCATTAAACCCTCTAATTGCTTTTGACGTGGCTCGTGTCTTAGGTGGCATCTTAGTACCTAGACAAAAACAAACACCCTTTTTAAATAAATATTAGAAGTTAGTAATAAAGTTGGTTTACTAAGATTAGAGAATTCGTGTAGCCTGTTACCCATAATCCATGCTGCAATCATAAACCATGGATAAGACTCTACACTACCCCCGATACTCCGCTGACAACTTGAAAAATCCTAAGACTTTTCTAAATCTAGGGCTCTGAAACCAACACTGTAACAACCCCTACTGGATTGCTACTTGCGTCCGAGACTTCCGCGATATCCCGCCAAGTCTCGAACAAGCCTCATTCGACTTTTTCAATAATTCCCTGTACACTTCTATTAAACCGTATAAATATTGAACCATGTACATATACATGTGTAACGTGAATTCAAAAATAAGCATAATCATTACGTTTTTACTTTAAGTCATGCTGTCACAATTAAACTACATTGAGTTCAAATCTCAAATTTTCATTATATCGAAAACCAATATTTACCACATAATAAAACCATAGTACTACAACTCGACCTCTATCAGTGGAGCGACTCGAAAACGAGTTAGGATATGTCTTTACCTAATCTGTGGTAAATCGTATTCACCGATGATTTCACGTTAAGCTAATCTTTGTCTGCGAAAAGGGAAAATAAGAGGGTGTGAGCTTCATAGACTCAGTGATAATCATCAACCTAGTGAGCAGGCGAGAAGGAGAAACAATATAAGGAGGGAACAGTTATAAATCTGAAAGTACGCGTAGAAAAACATTCCATTAAACGAAAAGGTATTTTATGCCTTGCAAGTCTCAAAATGATGAATTTCAAGTAAGTAAATATACAAATTTCACTTATCAATTATTAATGAAAATTTTAGTATTTACGACATGCAATGTATACTACGAAAATTAACGAGTGAGCATTATCCTCGGGTAGGTCTAATCTAGCCCTTAGGCTTGTTCTTAGATATCGTCACCTATTCGTGGGAATTGCCCACGTCATTGTATATAAATCGGGACTTCAGGTCCCCTTTTACCTACTCGTGGGAATTGCCCACGTCGCCAATGCAAATCGGGGCTTCAAGTCCCTCTTTTTTCTACTTGTGGAAACTGCCCACACAGTAAATGCAAATCGAGGCTTCAGGTCACCCTTTCTTTAAAATTGAATATCGATAAATAGTAGTTTCTACTTTGTGCACAAAGACTACACTTGATCCGACATGGTGACAGGTTCTATCCCAAGGTATCTCAATCATATGCAAATAAAAGTCATTACAATTTAATGCATTTACAAAGCATGATAAATTGAAAACATTTCACTCATAAATTATATGTTATGCATAAATCATTTTAAACATGATACGTCTATTAAATTAACGTGCTAAGAGAAGTAAACAATTTATCATCACATCTTGAGAATCAATATAATGGCTATTGGCTTAGACAGTACACAAATTATAAAACATGATTTTGAAATAAAATCAATCAAAGGTTTGTTTTCTCATACTTAAAAACATATAGATACGTACTACGTATAATATCAAAAAAATAAATTTTAAAAATTCTATCACATCCACAAACAATTTAATTTTCTATTAACTCATGTGATCTATAATTTTCGTCACATGTTATATATATAATATTTTATAAAAATATAATTTTAAAATTTAATAACTCACTTACCTCACAATAGAAAGATATTATTTCGATATTGATTCATGCGTGTATAACTAGTTATTTTTGCTTTCATTCCCACTTCGATTTTCGTTGCTGCTATCACTGCTCCCTTTTCTCCTCCTTCTTCTTTTTCTTGTTTCCTTCCCTCTCTCTCTTGGTCCGTGGCGCTCCCTCTCGCCCTTTCTTCTCCTTTCTTTCCTTTTTCTTTCTTCTCTTTCTCTTCTGGTCCGCGGGTCTCCTTCTTCCTTCTTTCCTTCCTTTCTTCCTTTTTCTTCCTTCTCTTTCTCTCTTGGTCCGCAGGTCCCTTCTAGCTCCTTTCTTTCCTCTTTCTCTTTCTCTTTCTTCTCTCTTCTGCCCGATCTGCTACTTTTCTTTTTTCCTCTCCTTTCTTTCTCCTCTCCCTCTTTCTTCTTTCTTCTTTCTTCTTTCCTCCTTTTTCTTTTTTTCTTTCATCTTTTTCTTCTCCTTTGTTGACCGACCCCTTCCCTTTTTCTTCCTTCTCTTTCTTTCTTCTCTTTTGTCTTTTCTCTTCTCTTTTTCTTCTCCCCTTGCCGGCCCCTACCAAGGATGCTACATGGCAACTCAATGTTACTGAGAGCAAATGATACGCCGGGACATATCCTCCTTCCTGCACCAAATGGGATGTACTTGAAATCTGTTCCCTTGAAATCAATTGAACTTTCAAGGAACCTCTCAGGATAGAATGTCTCAGCATCGTTCCAATAATTGGGATCCCTGCCAATTGCCCCTGCATTCACCAGGACTTTAGACTTGATGGGTATATCATAACCATCAAGCTTACAGTTATCGCGGCATTCTCTTAGTATTAGGGGCACGGCAGGGTGCAGCCTTAGTGTTTCTTTGATAACTGCTTTTAGGAACTTTAGTTCATGAATGCCTGCTTCTTCCACATTTCCTCCGCCATCAAAAACCTGCCTTACCTCATTTGTTGCCTTTTCCATAATTTTGGGGTTCTTCAGCATTTCTGCTAGCGTCCATTCAATAGTAATCGACGATGTTTCACTTCCAGCACTGAACATGTCCTGGAAGTGGATACTGGACTCCTAGTAAGGTTGCTCAGTCATAGATGTTACCAATGGTTAGCTATATATGCGTCAAACCTAAATGAAAGTACAAAAAGTGACAAGCAAATATTGCCTCTGCATCCTCCTATCCTATTCCAATATTCGTCTTTTACGGTATATATTGGCACTTTTAGATAGGAAATGGAGACAGTGATTCTCACAAGAAGTTGTGTAATGAGCATGTATTTTTCATTTTAACTGTCAGTTATGCAATAGGCAGCAAATTAAAAGTTAGAAAACTGACCAAGATGATTGCTTTAATGTTGTCAACAGAGAGAGGAAAGTCCAGCTCGCCATTCTCTAGAAGATCTAAAAGTATATCAACCAGATCTTTCACTTCGCCGGCGCCATTGCCACCCTCCGATATTTTCCTCCTCTCCTTGTACTCGGCAATGATGCCCTCAAGTATCCTATCAGTTTCTTTATGTAGCTTCTCAAATTTGGGCCTTCCACTAATTAATTCAAGCAGTCTAAAAGAAGGGTACATATCTGCAACGGTAAAACTTCCTGACAACTTACTAGCTTGAGTGATAATGAATGCTTGTTGCTCTTTGCATTTTTCACTGAAGGCTGCTCTTGATGTTATGCCATATGTCAACGAGAAAATCATTTTGCTAAGATTGATTGGTAAACCTTCAGATAAAGAAATTGTCTTGATGAGATTGGACACCTCCTCTTCTCTAACTTTTCTGAAAAATTCGACACGCTTTGCACTTAAAAGTTCTGTTACACAAATTTTGCGTACCTGTCTCCAGTAACTACCACAAGGGGAGAAAACGATATTTGTAGAATCATACGACATGATCTTGGAAACAAGTAGACAGGACCTAGAAGCAAAAACGATGTCATTGGTTTTCAAAGCTTCTTTGGCCAGTTCTGGTGAAGATATTACAATATTGGAAACTGCTCTAGTCTTCAGATGGATCAGGGAGCCATGCTTCTTTGCCAAGTTTGTCAACGAGTGATGGGATAGTGAACCGACAAGTTGGTGCATGTTTCCTATGAGAGGTAGTTTCTGCGGCCCTGGAGGCAGCCTTAAGGCAGGATATCCATATTTCAATCTCTGAACTACTCTCACAAAGATGAACAAGATTATGAGGTTGTTGAGCAGGATGGACAAAGGAGAAATTCAAGGTCAAGCAATGAAGGCCAAAAATTCAAATATGTAAGAAGGATTACGCTCGATTGAATTTTTGTTCCACTAGATGGGTGATTATTAATATTATTTATAATTTTGAGAGGCTACACAAAGTCTTAACATTACGTCAAAAAGATTAATAGGTCGAAACAGATAGGAATAGCCAAAGAGAACATTGACGACAACCACCAAACAAACCCCCCCCAAACATATGAAAGAAGTTCATCGCATCAACTTCATGAAAGCTGCCACAAGCTTAAAACCACAGCACAACATTACAGAAGGAGAGAGCCACGCTCGGCACCGGCAGCAGGACAGACAAAATTCTTTTCAAAGGTTAGAAGAATGAACCCTCTAGCCTCATCTCTCTTGGCAATTGTGAGTTCCACCTGCCTTGCCTCATCTCTCGTTTATACTAGTACTATTTTATATGTATAGATCTTTAGTATATATTAGAATAGATAAAACCATCATCAGCATGCCAGGCATCCACGGGAAACAGACTGCAGCAATAGCCAGCCCATGGGAGGGAGAGCAGGAAAAGTATACAAAAATTGAAAAAAAAAAAACTACAAAACGGCATCCCAACAGCACTAGCTAGCAATACTGGACGCACCCATTATTTAGAAAGCAGACAAAAAAGCTGCCCACTATTATCAAACCATACACAAAAGAAAAACAACCCCCAACCAGTCACATCCAAGCATTCTACAAGAAAGCTTTGCAAACAGAGTAGAGTTGGCACCAACCTGGGGCAGAGCCTCCTTATGCGATGGGGGGCCATGACCTTCTAAAATTTTTAAATTTTTTTTCATAATATATAAAATTTTTAAATTTTTTATATATTTTATTAATATCTTTTTTTAAAATTTTTTTTATTTAATAATTAATATAAATTAAAAATAATAAAATAATTTCACATATCTCTTTTATTTTAAAATTTTTAATTTATATTATTATTTTTACTTATATTAATTTATTTTTTATTTTTATTTTATTTGTTCCTATATTTTAAATTTTTACAAATTTTCTTTGTCAAATTCCTACAAATCATTAACTATATATATATATATATATATATTTTTATTATGTTATACGTGATATCTATCTTCTACTTGTTATATTCTTTTTTTTTATATTACGCAGATTTTACTTTTTATGATTTTAATTTTTAAAAATTAATAAATTATTATGTAATTCTCATATATAAATTGTAGTGTTATATTGTTATTTAAAATTTCATCAATGTATTATTTTTTTTATTAAACTTGATTTTGTAAGAGAAAATTTACTTGAATATATTTTTTCTATATACTTTATTTTTTATATTTAGTTAAAATGAAATAATCTTAAATATATAGTTTTTAAATAATTTTGATTATATAAAAAAATTATTAATCTTATATATTATTTTTAACTATTTATATTTAATTTCATATTTTTATTGTCAATATTTTTATTGTTAATTGAATTTAACATATTAATTTTTTAAAAGTTTTAACACTTACATTTTTGTGTTTGACTCTTGAATAAATTTTAACTAGTTCCTCCATTGGGCACAACCATGTTACCATTACAAATTTTCAAATGCAAACAAAGTTCAGAGGTGAAAGGTATGCTTTTGGACGGCTCGGTTTCTTCATACCTCTGCTTTCATACTTGTAATTAATCTTCTTTTTCGAAAGGTACTGGTTCTTTAGGTTAAATCAGATTGGAACGACGATTCCAACGGCCCTCAATGGAATGATCTATGGAAGGACGTTTTGCAAGTTGCTTTTGCCACTCTAGTAGTTCGGTATAGAAACATAGTCTTGCTTCAATCGTTGTGTAGTTGTAACAGCGTTGGGATATTTCTAAATGCAGGCTGAGTTATAAGCGAAGGGATGGGGAAAGATTACATCTTACTTTGCAAGAATACCCAACTAACACATGATCTAATGGCACAACTTCTAGTCAAATTTCATGCAAGTTAAAAATAACAGGATTTTTTAACATGTTCTTACATAACATCAGATATAGGCATCTTTACAAGCACCATAGAGATAAACAGCTCAGACAAAGGATGAATAGAATCTAGCGAACACAATATAAAACAGGGAACGTGAAGGGAAATGAGGTCAACAATAGAAATTAAGAGTTAGTGCTTCACTTAGATCGAAGGAACCCCATCACAGCACTACCTCAAGTTAAGAGTGGGCTTCTTCTTTTTCTTACTCTGTTTGGCTAAAAGCAGTGAAAACCGAGCAAATCCAAACTTCTTCCTCTTTCCAGAGAACTGCTTGTGACCACTTTCTCTCTCTGTCTTCTGAAAGGAGGGGAAATCGCCATTTTGTTTACTGAGCATTTGACCTAATGACACCTTTCTCTTCACAGTGCCTTTCTCTGCCAGCATCTCAGTCTCAAAGTCTTCAGGCAGAAGCAACTTCCGACTTAGTATTTGCCCTATTGATAGGGTTGGCTTCAAAACAGGAGTTGGACCATCACTAACCAGATTGAGTCCATTCACATCTAATAAACGAGAATCCTTTCGATTGTGAGATGGGTAAGAATTCTTGAACTTGGTAGAGTTGTGTACAGAACGTCTTTTCTGACCATGCTCAGATCTCCACTTACGAAGAGCTTCCTCAACTGCCAGCTTGCCCTTATTTGCAGCTTCTACTCTGCTCAATGCTTCTTCCAAGGCCTTCTTACTAGTTTTGACTTCTTCCGTGGCTTCCTCTACCCTCTTCAGGATTTCCATCTTTGAACCATTTGCTTCATCAACTTGGAGCATAGCATCTACCACTCTCCCGTTAGACAGTTCCTCAGCTTTTTGAGCCTTGCTCTTTAAGGAAGAGTACTCTTCAAATGAAATAGTCACCCCTTCAGCCTTTTGAACAGGAATGCCAGTCGAGCTCTCCCTCCTTGAAAGAGCCTTGATCTCTGCAAGAGCCACAGCTTCAGCAGCTCTAGCTGCTTCCTTCATTTTTTTAGCTGCAAGTAGCCTCATCTCAGCTGTTTTTATTCTTGTTCTAGTCTGTTCAATCTCAGATATTGCTCTTGAAACCTCTGACCTTGCGGCTTCTCCAACTTTCTTGAATTGCTCAGCCTCAGAACTCAAACGTTGGAGCTCCCTTGATATATCCAAATGATTATCAGCACTGCTTTTGGTTTCAGCCTCTTTTGCTAGTTGCAGTTTAAGTCTTGTTTGATTTAACTCTTCTTCAAGGAATGATATCTTTGAGGAATTCTGAGTTAGCCTCTCTCGAGTCTTCTCAAGAGAAATTCTTTCCTTCTCTAATTTCTTGTTTAGTGATTCCACAGAACCTCGAATGTCAGCAAGATCATTAGTTGTCCTGGAAAGGTTCAGTTTGGCCTGCTTCAACTCCATCAAGATTAAACCTGGAGATGATGATGGGTGGGGGCTCAAACTTCCTGCCAAGTTTGCATGGCCACCTTGATTTTCTTTCTCAGCTTCTTTCACTTCAGAGGTTACAGTCTTGACATCTGTGTTCATATTTAGGGTCCCATTTACTTCAGATGCTTCTTTCTGCAGCTTTAATTTTAGTTCTTCAACAGTTGTTTTGGTTATTTCAAGCTCTTTCAACACATCCAATGTTTCTCTTTCCTTAACAATGAGATCTTTCTCCAATTCTGCTGCTTGCTCCTCCAACTTTGCAATGTCAACTTCTTCCATGTCATGCTGGAAATATTAAGGATTTGTCAGAAGACAACCAAATCTCAAAAAATTCATAGGCAGACAGACAAAAACTGAGGTAGTACATAAGCTATTCATTTTAGTAATATCAATTAGTGGTGTTAAAGACAAACAAAACGCTCTATCCCCTCCCTACAAGCAGAAGCAACTAAATTTTCTAAAACATTCAAGGATCATGAAGAAAACTAAAATTCAAACCACACAAAAAAGCCCAAAGAGTACAACCAATTGATTGACATGAGAGACCTCCAAAATAATTCATGATAAGGTTGATTGTACAGAGAGCAGAATAATAGAAGAAGCTTCAAAGTTAAAGTAAAGCTGTGAAACTTCTGAATATATCAAATGCTTCAAATTCATTTTCATGAGTGCATGGAATGTGATAAATGATACATGAGGCCTTGTAAACACTTTTCATCTCTTGTTCCCAACTAAGCTATAGAAAGCACATTTATTAGTACTGCATACAAGCATTTCAGTTTGAATGTCTCAGCTATAACTCGCACCACTTGCTCTTGCAACAAATATAAAAGTTATCTCAAGGTACCATGTAGTAAAATCTATGCATAATCAACTTTGAAACCATCCTAGTGAGCATCCTACTATAGATTTGCCAGGCTTTCTCTATTCTCTCACACTTACTCTCTTCAATACACATTCTTTCCTTCTACCAACTATAGCAACCTTGAGAAGAAAGTTCAACTACAATTTACTTGTTACTTTTGCTACTTGTTTTGTGCTACTGGAATCAAAAGCAAAAAATGCTTATGCATAGAAAAGCAAACAATATTTTTGAAAAAAGAAATTTAATATTGAAAAGTTTAAATTCTTGCTGAACTAACCAAAAATGCATGATTTTACATTCCTATAGAAGAATCATGTTAAAATTGATACTACATTTTACTGATTTATTCATCTTTAAACCCTTCTAATTTTGGTTTCTACCATTTCTTTTACATCATAGCAAGACTTAAAGCAGCAAAATAGAAATAGGAAAAAACAACTAGCAAAAGTGACAACCAAACAGAGCCTTAAAATTTTCGATGTAAATCCTGAGCTAAAAACATCTAAAACTTTGTGAACCCACATTGATTCCTTTGTGATTCCATAAAGCAGTCCACAGCCAATCTCAAATAAAATAGACCAAAACATCAACAAGCAAAATAAAAAAAGCAAGCCAAACCCATGAATGAAATCCAGCAACATTTCTTAGAAAGACCTAGAAATAGAAACCAAGATTTTCCTTTTATGTAGAAATTAAACCTCAGTTTCAGAGATGAGCTTATTTTGAGAGGGTTTCCAGTAACCAATTCCACCGAATCGAGAAACGGCTTCCTTCACTGATTCAAAGGGGGCCGAAGTATCGATCTCAGCTCTGACCCCACCCTTCAGAGCACCCATTTTGGTGCCCGAATCACCAAGCTCACCGCTGTCCACCTCCATTCAAAAACGCAAACAAAACCCAGAAACTTAAACAAAAAACAACAGCAAAAGAGAAAAACCTTAAAAAGTTGCTAAGAAGATAATGACGTTTGGCTTGGAGTTTTTGCAGTTGGTGCGAGTGAGTGAGTCAGTGAGTGAAAGACAATCAAAGCGACAGTACAATAAAGGAGGAAACGGCTCTCAACTACGGAAGAGAAAGAAAGAGAGAGAGGGAAAAACAAAAGGAAAATTTGAGTTTTTGCTTCTTTTTGTTTGAATTTCCAAAAATGTCCTGGGTGTTTTGATAAATTTTCCGGGCGTTAAATGGAATTGTGATGGAAAAAAAGCGGGGTTTTACGTTTGGGTGGTTACCCTTGGGGGGATGAAAGTTTTGGGTAGTTTCAGAAGTAATTAAAGCGCGTGGGGCAATGGGGGGACACACAATTTCAACGGCAAATAAATTCCAACGGACTTTAAAGTTTAAGGGACAAAAGCCTCAACTTAAGTGCTGGCCTGTTTAATATTTCTTTCTGTCTTTTTTTTTTTTTTTTAAATATTCATCAAAATTGTTGTTATAGTTTTTCCAAGGTGTTTTTGTGTTTTTTTAATTAGTTGTAAGTATTTTAAGTAAGATGTCTATAAATATTGATTAAGGATAATTAAAATATTATTTTAGAAAAATAATTTTCAATTACCAAATTTAAGAGAGGATAATGTATTTTCAAAGACAAATTTTTTTCATTTACATATCACCTAACGAATGTCATTAAGCAATGGTTAACATTTCTCTTTTAAAGTAAAGATAAAACTAGTATGCTATACTTAATCCGCAATATTTTTTGTTAGAAATAATATGAAGGCCGTTAATCCTATATAATTACTTAATCCAATTACAATTATGCTAATCACTGAAGATGAGAAGGATTTCACATGGATCCCATTCCTGTCATTCATAATTAATGATATTATATATATATATGTTTAATCATTGCATCACCTTTAGCTACAAAATGGAGGATTTTTTTTTTTTTTGCAACTTACAAAATGGAGGATTTGATTACAGTTTTGCATCAAATTTAAAAGCAGAGAGCTCTGCATGATAGCATTGCTTTAGCAAACAGTCATAGAACAATGGGTTGTTCAAAGAGGACAAAGTACGCTCCTTAAGATCAATGTGTAATTAAAGAAAGGAATTGTGGTTGGCAGCTCACTTGAAAGGTGCGACAGTCAAATACACATTATATATATATATATATGTTAATGTTCCCTTTTGAAAGGAAATATGAAATAAAGGGTAATGAAGAGTGAACGAGGGAGAGAGACCTTGGGCCGGAAAGAAGCTTACTTTACTATTGCATTGCCCTTTTACTAGCAGCAAATAATTACCCGACCGTTGTATAAAGTGCTAGTATAAGGTAAAAAGACTGTCAAAAAGAATGATCCAACGATCCAAATGTTCATGATTCCATTGCAGGCTTCCTGCTTAAAACCATTTGAATTTGATTCTTTTTTTTTTTTTTGGGGGGGGGGGGGGGGTGGGGGTGTGGTGGGTGGGTGTTGGGTGGTTGTTGTGGTGGACTGGCGGGTGTTAAACTAGAGAGCCAATTTCCTAGAAAGAGCTAAGAGTGATTGAAGAAAAAAAAGGTCCTTCTAGTGTTGTTTTTTTCTTTTTAAATAAATTACTTTTTTTATTACTTAAAATTTTGAGATTTTTTGTTTTAATTGCAAAATAATATTGTGATTACCAAACTTTTAATAATGCTATTATTTTGATTACTTTGCTGTTAAAAAAAAATGAATCTCTCATTTAAGATTTCATATCACATTCATATCAATTGCTCTATCACATGACAAAAAATTAAAAAAAATATTTTTAAAATTTTAATTGTCATTTGAGCATAATTATATAACAAAGCAATTTACCTTTTATAAATGTTAGTAACCAAAATGTTATATTTTAAAATTATATAATTAAAACAGAAAATATTAAAAAGTTAAGTGATTAAAAAATTAATTTACTCCTTTTATTATACAAATAATTCAAGATAGATAGACTGTTTCACTACTTATGTACTAGTTTGTTTGAAAATCGAATAATTCAATTATTTACAAAGAGCATAAAAATAATAATACGAGTAAATTTATGAAAAGAAAATTATTTTATAAGTAATTGAATAATTGAACCATACCTTTTTTATTTTTATTTTTAGGGTACAACATCAAATTGACAACTGTGATACTTTACATTTTTCATTACCATCATACACTGTTCAAAAGGTGTCTTAAAAATTAATTCCTTGTTCTCTGAATATTAGAAAGACTAGAAAAATAATTAGCTTGTTATGCTGGTGGGCTTGGATTGCCGAATTGTTCATGACCATGCAAATGGTCGTCGCCATGGAAATCATTTTGAATAGCTCAGCTTTCACTGCCAATTTGCTACCCAAGCATGTATAGATGCATGCCTATATGTCTGCTAGCCATTATCATCAAGCTTCCAAATGGGTTCTTCAGCATGGGCTATGCTACCATCATCTTTTGGAACCACTGATATTTTTCCTTTTTCACCTAAAAAGGGTATGAGAAAACATGCCTTTTTTTTAGTCATCATGAGATAATATAGTATTTTCATTTTCATCAAATAAAAAAAATTTACATTTAAATATTTGACTCATTAATTGGTATTTAATCTCCGTGCCTAAAGAGAAGAGTTCAAATCCCTTTTCTCTCAATTAAAAAAATAACAAATAAAAAAACTTTATTTATTTATTGTAACTAGTTTTTTTTGACCCATGTTGAGACAACCTTTTGATTTTATAAGAATATTTATTGAATTAATTGAATCTTTTGTGATAATTTTATTTTGGTCAAATTATGTAATTAGTTTAAGCCTCAAATAATAATTTGTAAACATTAAATCCTTGTACTTTTTGAAATTAACAATATTAGTCTAATGGGTTAGAAATTTTCTATTATTTATATTAATATGATGTTTAGTTGTGTTGATGTAGTATTGAATATGATGATATGACAATAATAATGTGACATTTTACGAATGATGTAATAATAGTGTCGACATGATATGTACAAACATTAGCATAAATTTTATAAGTGTGAGCATAGAATTATCCAATGAATGATAAAAGTTTTAAAGAGGATTGGAAAATAAACAAATAAAAAACACGAATAAAGTTCTAGCATTTAGAGAGTGTGTGTTGTGAGATAAAGAAGAATTGAATTTTTGTATTTCATAATTTAAAGCAATGAAAACATACTGTGAAATAACTAAAAAAAGTCACATTATCATTAATAGATTATCATATTCAATGCCACATTAGCAAGAAAACATCATGCTAGTATAAATAATAGAAAATTTAAATACTATTAGTAATTGGATTGATATTGTCAATTTTATAAAGTATAAGGATTCAATTTTTACAAATTATTGTATAGAAATTAAATCTATCACTTTGTTAGAGTATAAAGACTAATTGCATAATTTAATCTTTCATTATCATTTAAATTGAAGTCATAATTTAATAATTGCCACACTATTCTACTTTACATTGAAAGGTAAAGTTCATCTCATGCATTAATGTAAAAAATATATAGTTCAAATTTGCTTTCAATTTAAAATATATATTGTTTACCATTATCCTTCTATATTACTTCTATATTAATAGACCAAATATTGCTAAATTATAAACAAATATAGACCAATTTTTTCTTTTACACTATTGTTACTAAGAGACTTTTTATTTTTTATTTTAATTTTCAAAGATAGAAAGTGTATCGAATAGTAATTAAAATAACTTTTGTGAAATTTAAAATTTATACACCTAATTCTCTCTCCCTCTCTTCTTCATATTATTATAATTCATGTGTGTTTAGCTTAAGAATATCAATATTCACTCATATTTACATATTTTTTATTTGATTTCTTTCTCGCTAAATTACTTCCCCCGCACCCCTCCCCACCCCCCCAATTTTTTTTATTCTTTTCTTCCATCCTTAGTTAATTTGCTAATGGGTTTTAGCTAAGACAATCTTTGGGCATTTAATCAATGCAAAAAGAATTTGCATAATTTCGAAAGTGGAAACAAAAGACCGTTTTCGTAATGTTTAATTGTTATTTAACAAGGTCAAATTTGGAGAGCACTGGTGTTCAATACATATATTAACAAGGCATATCTTTTCTTCTACTACGAGAATTTGATATTTTAATATAGAATATCTCATAATTAGTTTACAAACACCCTATTAGCAAAGACTTTTGATATGTTTTTCTACAGAGAATATCAATATGTAATTATGAAAGTTGTACACAATCTTTGTAATAAGATAACTGATAAAAAATCAATATATATTTATTTCATGACCTAGTTAACACCTTACTTTCAATTAAATTATGTATCCTTTTATATACTCATTGTTTACCATTTGAATTTTGAGATAGTCACCCATGCCAAATGCCGTCATATAGAAGCATGTGTGTGTGTATTATAATATTTTTAGACTTTGAGAGAGACCATAGTTAAATGTTTAGACCTTGGAATTTTTAAATTAAAAACTTACTCTATAGTTTAAGATCTACGGAGTGTTTTAAATATAATAAAAATTAAATTTCGTTTGGAAATTGAAAATAAGGTCATTGTCAGGCCTGGTCATAGCGTATTCAAATTTGAAACCTAATTTTTATTAATCACACGAATTGACATGGGCGGTGGTGAAATGAGCACATATCATGCACCACTTTGTCTAAATAACATATATTCCTTACAAAAGTCAAAGACGATTGCAAATTTTATTTCACAAAAAAGAAAGAAAGAAAGAAAAGCATATTTTTTAATGATGTTTGGATAATCACCGAGGGGTGATGAGCGTGCAAATGGCTATATAGTCTTGAACTCGAGTCCTTAAAATATTCTCATTTTACAAATATTTGAAGAGCCAATTTGTTGACAACAAAAATGTTGTTTATTTTCTTGTGGCAATTAATTAAGTCTTTTTTGAAGAGTCGAATTAACTGTTGAGCACCAGCATCTAATTAATGCTCAAGGGGAGAAGTGGCTGTTTTGAACCGACATGGGGTTTGTGGATTTCTGAGGTTACTTGGCGATTTGCGTCATCCTTCAAAGAGGTTATACCATGGAAAAAATCATATAAATGGAAAAATGAAAATAACAAATAATTATTAATTGATGAGAAAAAGAAAACTGCAACAAGATGATGGATTTAGCCCATGATTACTTGTATAAGCAAAATAAAAAATAATTAAAATCAAACTAGATATACAGAATTGTGTCATGTGTTCTTCTTTTTTTTTTTTAATTTTTATTTTTTAATATTATGATTACGTTATATTATGATGATTTTTTCTTTTAAATTTAAGTCATTTTCAAATAAAAAAAATACAAAAACGACTCGTTGATCAATTTTAAATATATTAAAATAATATTTAATATTTTAGACTACATCATTATCAATTCAGCATTACGGGCATGAAAACGGCTATATAAGTATTACTTTAATACTACCTTAAGATGTGGTCAACGACTAAGATTGTGGTGTCATATGTTTCGATTCTTTAACCACACCAAAGATGAAAATAAAAAGAATTATCACTTCTTAAAAAAATCAAGGTTAAGGACATAAATGAATCAAGTCACTCATAAGCAATTTTATTAAAGAAATCGAGCATGACGTTTTAATAGTAATAAATTTACCTTTAATGGATTGGCTTGAGAGAGCTGTGTTTGGCTTTTAGAAATGTCATTTGGATCTGGCTCAATCTATTGACACTTCTACGGTATTCGACTTTTCCACGGTTAATAATCGATCGAGCTTGACTTGTTGGCTGTTAAGTCGAGCTTGAGTTCAAGTGGTTCACCCCTGAGCTATGCAAGTTGTCTTCATGATGATTACTCGAGTTAACAAGTTAAGTCGAATTTCATCTTTGTAATACTTGACTTGAGTAATTTACGAGTTTTATTATATTATTAAATTTTTAAAATTTATAATATTTTATACAGATATAAAATATAATATTTATTTATATATTTTAAATTTGAGCTTGTTGAGTTTTGAACTCCTCACATAAATAAATCAATGAGAATGGAGTAAGTGTCGCAGTCGATTTTTTTTTGCAAACCGAGTTGTAGCTCGATTCTTTTCCTAACTAAATTGAGCTCGAGCCTGACGTTGAATTGGTTCAGCTCAGCTTATTTACATCCGTACATACAATTAGGAAGCCTTTTATCCAGTTCTACCCATCCCAGAAAACAGAACTTATATCCAGAAAAAGAAAAATAAAAAAAATTTACTTATATATAGCGGCATCCTCAATCTGAACAACACTTGACTGACTGTGGAAGTCAAACCAGAGCGAGGTGCAGCAAGATATAGCTGCGAACGGCTGCAGCATTGCCACATGCTCGTCGGGCATTCATGTGGACGGCGTGATTGAACGGACATTTTAATTAGCCAAGGCCCGCGACGAGAGTCCTTGGACCATATGCCTCCCCTTAATCCTAGTAAGAGAGTCGATTGTGGATCAGACCGATTAGAAAGGAACAATGACCTCACAGGATCCATTGCCTCTCAACCAATGGTAGCTTTTCATGTCAGCAACGCTTGGTCCCACTCAATGGCTGACGATGGACGACGGTCCACGGGCACTACTGCACCTGAACTATAATATATATATATATATATATATATATCATATCATCTCATTTTCTCATCTTATAATAATATTCCCTCACCTAAATAAATGTTATTTAGGTTGTGAAAGAATTAGGTATAATGAGATTTTTGAATAATTTCATTTGATCATTAATACTTTATTTTTCTCAAATTAAATGTTTATTTTTCATTTTGAAATATTTCAGACAATAACATTTTTCTTTTCCATCTATTTTAACAGATCTCAAACTCTTTTTTTTTTTTTATGTTTTATGTTGTATTATATATATATATATATGAATTTAATTTTATGATTTTTGAAACCTTTTCGTTTGTTATAAAAATGGTAAAACCCTATTTCTATGATAAAGTTTTATCAGTTAAATATAATAAGTCTTAATATTAAAGGGCAGCTTCTTCGTGAAAAGAAAATCAACATTATTCTCAATTAAGTTTTGTTTGATATTTAATTGACTTTTTCTTAACGTTTTCAATTTATTTTAGACAAAATACCTCATCATAAGAGTTCATTGCTCTTTGATTTTTGGTATAAAATTACATGTACATACGATAATTATTTCATACTTTAAAACCCAAAAATTTGCTTTAGAGTATATCCAATTCTGAAATTCTACAGGTTTACACAAGTTATTTAATATTGTGCAGTCACATTTAAACCATTATTAAAAGCCTGAGTGATGAAACATTCTGGAATATTCCCGGCCAAGTAGAGTTAAAAGATGGACCTAGACAGGTGAAGTAGTAAAAGATGGTGACATAAAAATAGAGAAAGTACATTAAGTCATTAAAAGCTTTGGTAAGGGAGGGATGCCACTTTTGACACAAATCTTTAAATCAAAAATCAATGGCGTTGCATGTGTAGCAGTAAATATTATCTATACAACAATATGACTTTGATCAGTACTGCTGGTCCTGCTCTTATAATATAAACCTCAAAATTATACAGAGCCAGCATAAAGCCTAAAGCTTATAATTTCCTCTGGGATTCTCTTTCTCTCCATCTCCTCACTCACTGAAACCCAAAACACCAAAAATATTCATCCAAAGATGTTTAGCACAAGCCCTGATCTTCCCCAGAAGAGTACTCTCCAAATTAAGCAGGATGACAAGTTCTTTTCCAGGCTTTTATCCAAGGAAAACTCCGTGGCCAATCCTTCTTTCACGGTCTACTATGGTGGAGTCTCTGGTGCTGTCCCCTTCATGTGGGAATCTCAGCCTGGTACCCCAAAATATACATTCTCAGATACATCTCTTCCTCCTCTCACTCCTCCTCCCTCTTACTACTCCAAGTCCTGCTCTAAACCCATCAAGAAGCACTCAAGATCTAGTCTCATGCACGCATTGTTTCCGAAGATGATCAGTTTGAAGAAAATCGGTGTCACTTCATCACCTTCTTCATCATCTTTATCATCTTCGTTGTTCTCGTTGTGGTCTTCCTCTATGTCGTATCAGAGGAGGAATCGATTTTCAACCCCTGGTTCATCTTTTGATTCGAGAGGAGATGATGAAGAAGCAGCAGCCATTGGATCACCAACTTCAACTTTGTGTTTTGCCATTGGAAGGGGGAGTATTGATAAGCTTCGTGGATGCTACGGCTGGTGAACGTAAAGCCTTGTTATCAGCTTCTGACAACGGATCTGGCCAAGATATAGATTTTCTGGATGAGAATCTCTCTCACGTTCGTGTTGATTTGCTTTGTAATAATATCTAGGTATCTTAGTTCTTCTATGGTGCTTAAACTGCCAAAACGCCCAAAACTGTTGAATGTTATGGTAGCAAATCATGTAGTTTTGCAGGAAAAAAAAAAAGACAGTTGTGTTTTTCTCAGATGTATCTTTCTGTAATCACCACCTAGCTTCTTCATCTGTTAATTCTTTTTTTTCCTCTCTCTCTTCTCCTGTTAAATACTTCTTTTCCCTCTTTTGTTAATATAATAGTACTACAATTACTATCTGCATGTAAAGAGTAATCAGCCCAAAGATGTACTTGTGGCTAAATTTGGCGAAAGTAGAAACTTATGAAACTTAATTTAGTAAGTCCCGTTTCAAGGAAAACACTCTCAACAAACTCCTATCATGATCATAAGTAGCCTCAATATGTTTATGGAGCAGAGAGAGAGCTCCGGTTACCCTCATAATCATCATTACCCTCATTACATAATTATGTTGGTCAACAACTGCACTTTCTGATAGCTAGGTTGTCTCTCTAGCTTTCTTCCCCGATCAGTCAGAATCACTTTGTGAGTAAGTTCGGATTTAATTCATGATTGTGAAGGAGAGAAAATTTCACTTGCAGGAGTAAAACTTGCTTGGCTGAGCTGCTTAAAGTTTCAACGAAAAGAATCATTAATTGGTAAATATGAAGAGAAAACAGGCTTTGTTTGAAACATAGGGTTTGGCTGTATTAATTGATCCATGCATATATGCTTAAGGACAGCTTACTACTAGACAAAGGAATATTGGAGCCTTAGCTCTTACTTTCTGTTCAACAATGGGTTTTGACAGTTTTCATCTTACTTTTCTTTGGACATGTATTAGTGCCGTACCCTACATTTACCAACACCCCCAATCATTATCAATGAGAAATAGCACTCTTTGAAAGGATACTAGAGATTTTGTTACAGAGTTTACTTGCGTTTGAAAAGAACATAATCTGCGTGATGCAATGGTTGGTTGATTGCGCAGATCTCTCTTCCTCTCTCTCCTTGTGTGACTATTTATTACATAGAGGAAAGATGGATACAGGTTCCTATCTTGATATTTAATTTGGGTTTCTGATCTTTTTGGAATCTGTCGGCACTGCCTTCTACTAGAGTGCAGAAATTTTGTCGCTTTTTGGAGAGGAAACCTCATGTTGGTTTCTAATTAGTCTGTAAGCACATAAATATTTCCACCTACTACGACCTTTTCAGCAATACATGCATATTTCTTTTGTGTATAAATAGTCAATCACCATCCGTTGCATTCCCTTCTTTCATTTCACACTTGCCTAAAACAATATTAGGTCCAAAATAGATTAGGGAAACCTAGCTTTTACGTCCACTAAAAAACAACCGTAACCTGCCAAGCTAAGGAAAAAGCCACAATGAACTTAAGCAAAGAATGTTTTAAGGATAAGGATGGTTTGCCTATATATATTATCAATTCTTTATAGACTAAAAGCTCATATATTGACTCAGATAGTGAGAGCCTCTTTTCATTGTAAGACAGTTAGACTTGAATGAGATGTAAGACAATATGGTATGGCAAATTAAAGTGAGTCCAATACATTGATAATCTTTGTGGAAAGAATAAGGGCTTCCTTTTGTGACTGTATCTAAAAAAGTCAGCAAACACAAAAGACTATCCAAAGAAGATGAGAACAAAGAAAAATGTACTAAAAGATATCTCATTCCTAGACCTTCCATTCAAAGCTAAGAAAAGAAAAAGTAAATAAACGGAGCCCAGAACAACCAACACTTATTCTTTACGCCAAGTTGTCGGCAGTTTTGCACCTAGTGTTCTGGGCTTATCCACGGCGGATGCTTCCATGTGAGGGTGGGCCATTATCTGTATCGGATATTTTATACAGAAATAACTTCTTGTTCTGCTGATATACCTAGAATCCATTTTTGTACTGGCTATATGGCCTTTTCTGATCAAGTTCAACAGTGTACCTAGCTATCTTCAGAAGCAGCTAATATCATCAATATTGGAACTTTCATCGATTAAAGGCTGCTACAAAGCTCGCAGAGCTAGCTTGGCGTAGTACAAACAGCAACCTCTGACCATTTTTTCTATTTTGTTTTTCTTGAGAAAGCTAAAAGGGAATTTGGTATTCAAGGTGGAGGATTAAAACTTATTCTCAAACTAAAACCTCTCTTATGTTCAAGACTGATAGTTCGAAACTTTGGGTGAAAGCATTTTTACTATCATGATTATATTGTTTTGAATCATGAATGCCTCATGCTTTCAAAGCAAACAATAGTATTTAGCGTACATAGATAAGGCAAAGGAGAAGAAACAAGTTCGACAAATTCGTTACTAAATTTGTTTCTCAATCTTTTGATTAACAACATAAGTATGACGATTTAATACCTTGGTGTTTCACTACCAATGGCTTCAATTTTAGCAATGTGCATATTTTAGGAGTTTATTACATTTCCTTTAGGGTAAATGGCATCTCCTCTTATAATTAAATAAGAAGTAACAGAACTTTTAACATATATTAGAACGTAACCCATGCCTTGTGTTCGGAAAAAGTTTATATTTTATGAAAAATAATGAAAATAGCATTAGTATTAGGGGTATTCATATGCAATAAAGTTCCAATTTCCCACATCATATGCTATAAATTCGTTTCCCTAACTTTTCTGAAGATTATTTAATGCAAGGAAATTAGTTTTATTATCAAGGGAAGTTAAGCATCTGTCAGTATTTTTTGTTTGAAAGGCAGTTTTAGCATCAGCGCTAGTATGCCATCCATAGTCTCAAATCTTTTTGTTTAAGACTTTTGTTGGCATCAACCTTCAGACGAAACTGTACATTTACACATCAATCTGCTCAAATAGACTTTGACAGAGACCTACCCTATCCTGGTTTGTCCAAGAGAAACTTCAAAGTATAAGAAACTAGCGTAAACTCTTGGAGACAACCATGATGCGATCAAAGATATACACAAAAATAGCAGGTTTCAGATTCTGCTAACCATATATCTTGTCAGTATTAACCTTCTATGCGCAGACGGTATTAAATATCTTGCCATCCTGATCAAATGCAGTGACTTCATGAATAGCATTTGCTAAATAATCAACATTCTTTGTAGTCACTCCGGCCATGCTGCCATTTGCCATATGAATAAAGTTTGGATCAGGCCGTATTACTACCATATCTGGCTACTGTTACATGGTCTAAATCTTCAAGAATTAAACCAATGATGACATGATAACAATACCTTATGCGTCCATCATATGTCATGTATATATGAAATTCCTTCGCAAGCCGATCCACCTCATCATGAGTTAAACCGGAGAAACAAAACATTCCAACCTGCAATTTTGAATATTTGATGACTTAAAATGCAAAATACATGTGACTAACTGTTGAAATACATTTTTCTCTACACTTGAAACAGCACCAAGAAAACATCTAATTCCATTACTGACCTGGTTAGTTATGTGTTGCCAATTGAGGGGAGAACCTAATTTCTCAAGAGCTTCCTTTAGAGTAGCTCTCATTCTTTGAACACGAGTTGCCATGTCCTTATAACACGTAGATATGATTGAAAGGTGTATCAGACCAGTTGTCCTAATAGACGTAATAATGAAAATTGAAGTAAAGAGAGAGTGGAACAGGAAAGAGAAACTTGAAAAATATACCTTCACCTCTTTGAGCCAAATGGCTTTAATGTCTGGATCACTCAAGATTTTGGAGACTGCTAGCATTCCATGAATGGGTGGACTGCCATATATTGTGCTAGCAATCTGCTGCAGGTGGCTCTTGATCGCAACTGCCTGGATTTTGTCATCACAGAGAAGACTGAAACAATCATTAACGCCAGGTAAGATCACTGAAGAACAATAAGGACACAAGAGAATACAAAATCATTGTTGAAAACTTAAGCCTTTCTAATGTACAATTCATTACCGTGGATATATTTGGTTGGAATAAGCATCAACTGCTCTCTTTTTTCATTAATTAGCAGACATGTTTCAGCTTCTCTTGATTAATAGTAGTATACTCATTCATGCTTCTAAGCACCAGCAAATCAGAATCCACAGTCTCAAGATTGACTAGGATGAATACCTATGAGTAGTGAGCCCTAATTTCTAATCAATTGAATCTCAGCATGATGATTTTTGGACTGTAATGGGTGGTCTCTATATGGCAACAAAGCACATTTGAAGCTAATGATACTCAGAGTATTAAAACACAGATAGAGAAAGATAAGCACATGCTGTGTACGAAGGTTAAGAAGTAAAAATATATACATCCAACTACAAACAAATATGAAGAACATTTGCTGACCTGAGACAACCCACTCGGTGCCCATACAATGCCATGTTCTTTGCAAAAGATTGGGCACAACCTATTAGATGGCCATCGTCAAGGAAAATTCTAATTGCTCGGGCATCCCTCTCTAGATCTCCACTTGCAAAACCTTGATAAGCCATGTCAAAGAAGGGAAAATGGTTCTTTACCTAAAAATGAGGCAAGGAAAACTTATAAAAGCAGTAATGATATAAGAGAAAAATCTTTTGAAGTAGTATAACTGTCGCCATTACCTTGAACAGAGATGAGATTTCTTGCCACTGCTCATCACTAGGATCAACCCCAGTAGGGTTATGGGCACAAGGATGAAGTAAGAAGAAAGAACCATCCGGTGCATTCTACAAGAACCATCAAATAAAGTAAATAAAAGCAGTCAATAATTGATTTCAGGTCATGGTTGAGACATTTAACAGTATTTCACAGATCTAGCATCCAAGTATGCAATATTGTAGTGTTGCATAAAATCCAAGCTTGTAGCAGCAAAAATGAAAATGTGTATGCATATCCAGTAACTTTGTTCCAGGTCCAGTGGAACTTAAATATTTAACTTCATGTTCATTTAGACATGCATTAAGCATTTAACATAGTCTTAACTTCTTCATTGTATGTGAATATGTTTTGAATATGTATATATGTAGGTCAGCAAATCGCTTGCAATGTTCTGGAGAAATTCATAGCAAAAGAAAAAATTTCTCAGGGTAGCCCTTTCATACTTGACTGGAAAAGGTTTGTCGGAGTTTGCTGGAATGATACATAGGTGAGAAACATGCCAATGTGTGACTGATTGATGGTATTACGAATGTATTTGACATATTTTTGTTGAAAATATATTATAATTGCCCTGGAGTCCATTTGGGGACAGGGAAGGGGGTGGATCATTATACCTTGACATCATCCATGAGTGCCACAAAGTTTAAACCCTTGGAATCAGGATGGTAGTAGTGAAAGGTTCTTACTGGAACTTGAGCATCTCTCCAAATGTTGTGGTGACTGCAGAATGGGAATAAAGTATGATTTAACCACAGGTACAGGGGGAGAACCATGGGAAGCAAAGGGACTGAAACCGCAAATAACTTTTGCATAATTCTGTTCGTAATAAACAATAAGAAATGAGAAATAATAAGATAACTTACTTGGACCAAGTTGGATCAGGCAAATATATTCTTGAATCAGGGTAGAATCGTCTCTGGAACTCAGCAAATAAATGACATGCACCAGTTCCAGAGAGAGCCTGAACTCCAGCAAACCTCCCTTCTTTTATAACATCCGAATCCTCTCCATAAACCAATTTTGCACTCTCCTCAACCAAGTTTGAGCTAATTGCAGCACATGTTGACTCCCTGCAAATGCATCTCAGAAGATTAGAAGACGTATAAAGACAATGAACTCATACTTTTCTGCCAACTGGTAAGAAAAGAATTTATACAAATTTAGGATGAAGAGCAAGTTTACCAACAATAAATTAGCAAGAACATTTCAAGAAAGGGTAGGAAGCTTTTTACTATCAATGTAGGATTTTGAAACCGAAGGTCAAGAAATTCAGGGTATTTTCTAACAAAGAACTGGAATTTTCAAACACTTAATGAGCTCAATCCGAAAAGTACAAAAGGAAAAAAAGTTACTATATCAAAATCTCATTGCTAATGCAGCTTTGAACAGATGCATCAGATACTGAAGTCAAGGGCATTCAGCAAAATTTGGCACCATTTCAATTTATTATAGAGATACCAATAAAAAATGAGCACCAATATCTGGTAGGAAAGAACTAAAATTTTATTTAAGTCTCCAACATATGCGAATTAAATGAATGAGTAAAAAGAATCAATTATTTCAAGATTTAAGATGATAAAGCAGAGTAACCTTTTATATTTAAGTTCTAATGGAATTAAATCAAATATTGGGAAAAGAAAAAAAAAGAAAACAAATTAAGAAACATGATGAAAATGAAACTCACAAGAAATTGGTAGCCGCAATCTTGCCTTCCGCTTCTCTAACGCATTGAAGCACGACGGGTTTCCCATCATCATCCCTGTATGCTCCCTGAAAACTCCCAGAGTTATTCTTATTACTCCTACTAAATCTTTCTATAATGCCAAAAGAGGGACAAGAAAAAGAATTACCACTCCAAGATTAATCTTGTAAGGACAAGGGTCAGCAAGAAAAGCCTCGGTGACAGCATTGATGGGGTCCTTAGGAGCTGGAGTGACGTGGTCCCACCATGACCGCCGAAGGGCCCTGACCCTGGTGGAAGTTGACATCCCTCTTCTCAGAGATCTCCACATAATCATCATCAAGAATTGCGAAAAGCTGCCGCTGCTGCTTTGGTTCTGTTGTGTTCAGGTAACTGCGAGTTGGCTTTAAATATACGAAGATGGTGGACTTTTTGAAAGAAAGAAAAGCAACGGTGTTCTTCCTTTTCCATGGTTTTATGCTTTGTTAAAAAAGAGGGGAGCATTTGTCCCTGTTTTTTCAGTGGGCTTTCTGTTTTGTTCGTTGGTTTTCTTTTTTAGTGTTTCCTTTCTCCCGCTGTGGCCAACAGAATTGCTTAAACAGGTGCGAGTCTGACTCCCCTTTCGACCGCCACTGGGACTTCTTTGTTTTCCTAACGTCTCGAGGAAAAAAATTCAAAAGAAAAATAAAATATTTTAATTGTGCTTCATACCCTAGAAGCCCACTTGAAATTTGAGATCACAGCCTTCAAATGGGCTGTCGGCTGCTGTGAAACGTCCCGTGAGGCTGATGGACTCTTCATCAATTACTTACAAGTACTTTGATTAATTAACTTGGTTCGAAGATCACAATTTTATATTCTGTAATTTAAATTTTATTAAATTACAATTTATAGATATTTATGCTTATCAACGTATCCTATAAATCCTAACTTCAATCACTTATTCTACTTTGCTTTGTGTTCTTCTTTGCACCATGAATATATATATATATATATATATATATAGACAAGTTAGGATTTGAGAAAGATTGTCTTAAGTACTGATGTCTTGTCTTAAGTACTGATTCCTTCTTCTACACATAGCCCATGTATTTATCATAGTAATGTAAACAGGGCTGAACATGAACATGCACATAAAACTAATGCATACCATATACTGAGTAGGCCTCATGATGACGCCAGTGATGAGGGACTTTGGCATTTTCTAACTCTGGAAATCATCCTTTAATTGTATCTAATGTCCAGGGAAAAAGAATTGTGTATAAGAGAGAGCAAAAAGCAGAAACTCATCTACACTCTTTAGCTTTTCTTTTTTTGGGGAAATATAAACATGATCAGCCACGATCGAAATAATTTGAATTAAACTAATTTCAGCAAATAAAACTATAATATTATTTAGTTATGTCGAGCCAACTAGCAGGCTTCAGCTTACCTCTAATATTAATAATAGTGAGATTATATGAGGAGACACAATAAATAAAATCAAGAGTTTTTTCTACACTTGAACTGAACAATTGTGAACTGAATACAACGAATCAAACAATTTTTTTAAGGTCCATAAAAGAGTTAAGACCTCTTATTCAACAACAAATACAAAGATTACCAATGCTTAATTTAAGAGAAAAATATTGATGAGAAATTGGAGTTGGAGACCAACAGAGCACAGCAGCTTCATCAGTTTACCTTCCTGCAGTTGACACGAATTTG
This sequence comes from Theobroma grandiflorum, assembly GCA_036013995.1. Classification (NCBI taxonomy): domain Eukaryota; kingdom Viridiplantae; phylum Streptophyta; class Magnoliopsida; order Malvales; family Malvaceae; genus Theobroma; species Theobroma grandiflorum. The sequence goes on along the minus strand of CP142132.1, from coordinate 10,650,727 downwards.
TCCTTCCTTTCCGGTTAAAGGCTTAATATTCCCCATCTTAATCATAGACTTAGCGAAATCATCCCAGAATGCATCGGGGTTGAAGCTGTAAAACTCTACAAGTTTATCAGTTGAGCCACCGTTGAAAAGTGCCACATCTGAGGTGAGCAGTCTCCTCTTATTCACCAAGTTTTTGAAGTATGCGGTGTCAAAACGTGCAGGCGTTGGGTCAAAAGGAGCGAGGTTAGTGTTGCCTCCGACACGTGGGCAAGTTGCCCTAACTCTTTAGCAAAGGCATGGTCAATATTTGCGGCATTGTAAATTCTGTTCCTAAAGATAGAACATGTGATAGCCCAATGGTGTGGTCACCAGAGTGAGCTACAAGATCTCTTTGGCTCAGGCCCTGATTCTTGACATTGTTGATCAATGCAGGGAGGTCCATGGATGCAGATGGAAGTACAGTGTCTGCTAAGGTCCTGCTAGCTGTGGTCCAATCTCTCCTACCCAAACGAACCTTCCATGACGGGCCTCCTAGCTGCAACCATGACGAGTTTTATTAGAAATGCATGTTATGAATTCAACAGACAAATTTCTGATAATGAAAATGAGTTTGACTTTACCGCAACTACAGAATCTCGAGCAGCAACAGCCAAGATGTCTGCACAAGAAACCACCGGCCGTCCACAAACTCTGTCTACTTCAGCCTTAATTTGGTCTACCACTTTAAATCCTCTCACAGAATTAAAATTTCCACGTGCACTTTTTTCGCTGTCCATAGTAGATGTAGAATCCAAAAGAAGTGAACCGTCATAACCCTGCAATAACATAATGCATGAAACTTAGAAAATACAACTTAATAAATCAATGAGAAAGATAAAAGGTTTGAATTGAATGTACGTACATTAACGAAACAGTCGTGGAAATGCAGTCGAAGTAAAGAAGCTCCCATGCGCCGCTCCATGCGGACAGCAGCCTGCACTATTTTCTTGATGGCTGGCAAAGCTTGGGAACAAACCCTGTCATAGAATTTGGGAGATAAGGAAAGAGCCGTGGTTGCAATGGCCAACCAGACAAAAGCATGAAGAAGGAAATGAGTGTGTGAAGCCATGAGGAGTAACTAGACTTAAATTTACTTGGTTTCTATTGTGAGTATTGGGGTGGTGGGTGTCGGTATTTATAGGTACAGAGTTGGAATTACTTTGAACTGCATGGATTTTTAGTTTTGGACTGGTCCTTAGGAGCTTTTGTTTACTTGCTCAAATGGCTTGGCCATTCAGCCAAGTAACGAGAAACATTCACCTCTTTTTGCAGTTTGAGAGAGAAAAGAATGCTAAAATTATATATGACGTTAAAGTGTGTAAACCTTTTCCAAAAACATACGAAACGAGTATAATGGCAGGCAGCAAGAGGTTGAAATTTGTATTTCAATCCTCACATAAAAATGTTAATAATGAGCTCTCAAAGTTGACGGTACAAATCAAAAGAAAAGTTAAATAACGGTTTACTTGCTTTTCATGAATTATAAATTCTTTTGAAAAATTTCCTTTTGTTTATACTTTTAATTTTTGATTATTTGTTTTTATTTTGAATTCATTTTTTATTTTTATTTACTTTTTTATTTTAAATTTACAAAAAATAAAAATAAAAATATTAATCAAATGAAATCAAAGAAAATTATTTAATTTAAAATTAGAAATTAAAATTGAATTACACATGAACACAATCACAGAAAAAAAAAAACCTATTTACTGTGATTTTACGCTTATCAATGTTTATGGAACAAGCACTGCAACTATGACTACAGGGACAAAAAAAAAACAAACTATGACTACAGGAACAATTCTCGTTAAGCCACGTGCTTAATACTTCAATATGTGGCTTGACCACTGGCGGCTTGGCATTGCCGAGTTCCGGTTTTCTGACTTTTTTTCTTTTCTTTTTTCTTTAACAATCTAACTAACGTTTAATTTGCCTGCATAGTTATTGAACTCTCATTAGATCGAAGGTTGGATCGGTTGAAACAATGACTCCGTTATGAAATTAGTTCATTTTTTATTTTTTTTTATGTTAGATTGAGTTAAAAATATATGAACAAATTAATTCGTGAATTTTTCTCTGTTTTATATTAACCCGATATTGACCCAGACGTTTGAACCGGTTTTGTCCAATGGTTAAAAAATTATATTAAATTAGAGTCATCTATGTGATGATAGCTGTGTTCGAGCCTTGGCCTCAAAGAAGAAATGAGAGTTCGTAACATACGTCAAGCATAAAAAAATTAATTATATAACTAAAATTTTATTTTATTTAAAATTTAAACATGTGATTTACCTGTTGATTCAATGGTTGAACCATTGATCCAATGACTCAATACCTTCTTCAAGCTGCTTTCCGAGTTGCTTTTGATTATTATATTTTTTTATTCATTTCTGTTATAAGTTTAAATACGATGATACAATATATTGATATAGTAGTGATTTTATACATTTTAAGTTAATTATCCGTGAACTCATAAATATATAAATTTAAAATTTTATAAATAATTAAAAAATAAATATACATAAATTTTAATATTTTTTGAGAGATACATCTTATAAAAAGCATAGCAAAGGACTTAAAAGATTAGTTGAACTTAAATGCCTAAGCTGATGAGTTATTTGGACCGTCGACACATATAAACCACATTGATTCAACTTTTAAAAATTTAAGTAAGATATCACCTCCATATTTGAATTTAAACAAATCTCTTTTTTTATTTATGAGTTGTGATTAGCTCTTCCTTAGCGAGCAAACTGATTTTTTTTTTTCAGCTACTTATGGACACCCATAGGTTAACACTCAAACTCAACAGTTTTGATGTCATCAGTTGAGAATTTAGGTAAAGAATCAAATCATAAAAATAAAAGACATGTGCTAATTAGAATATATTATTAATTTTTGAAAATGTTTTTGCAAATAGAGCCTTTGGTCCCGCATAATTTTAAACTCAATTTTATGCCTATTTTTTCTTTCTTCTGAAAAAGAGTATATATGGTAGGAAAGGTGTATTTCGTTGATCTCAACACTAACGTGTCATTTCAAGTCTTATGCTTGTCTGCAAAAGACTCTCATAGCAAAAAGGTTCGTAGGGGAAAAAAAAAGCTGTACATTTTCACAAGGGGCCTGCCTCCTATGCTTGTTTGCAAAAGACTCTCATGACATAAAGGCTGGTGGGGGAAACAAAAACTGCAAATTTTTTCCCAAGCCGCTTGCTACTCAATAGACAAGTAGCTTCCCAGGACAAAACGTCAAACACAAATCTACGCATAGAGAAGCAATTAGCTCCACAGCCAAATAAAGGCAGCCTGCACGAAGATAGCTGCACCACATAAACACAAACTACAAGCGTCAGAAAGAAAAGCTCGGACCAGAAGAAGGAGCACCCCAAGAGACACCTAAGGAATCAAGGACATCAAGCCAGCACCTCAAAGAGCTGCATTTGTCACGCCCATTTTGTGGATATGGGCGAGACAGCCCAATGACAGGGGCTTGGGGCTCGAGAGTAGGTAAGTCAGCTCGATGATGGGCGAGCAAGGTGCGCGAAAACCCCACTTGGTGCCAAGGGGCTCGATGGCATCGGCACCCGCAAGCAGGCCAATGCGCGGATAAACGAGCAGACCAGGCGCACAGGCCGACGGACTGGCAGTGTGCGGGCCAGCACGCAGACGGGCCGCACGAGTGCACTAGAATTTGAAGCGCAGATGGGTTGGCAGATTGGCGCGCAGACTGGGCGCAGGAACTGCCCAGGCAATCTGCCAGATGCGTGGGAAGTACTGGCCACCCCTAGACCCGCGGGGCAACCGTTGCCTGCCGTTGGCAACAGTGCTGGGGACGCGTCAGCAGGCTCCAGGAGGCCCCAAAACAGCTCCTAGCCACTGAAAACACCCTTGTAACGGCTCCAAAAGATCCTAGGGCTATATAAATCCCTTAAAACCCCTCATTTACATACAATGTCTCTTTATATGAACTTGCAATTAATAAAAGCTCTCTCTCTTTGCTCTTCCTACTCTCTTGTGTGCTTGCCATAACGATCTTAACTAGCTAATCTTGAGAAGGCTGCTAGCCTTTCGAAGTGTCCTCGGATAGGCAAAGGCTAAACCGCACGGGTCAACGAGAAAACCCCCGTGACACATTCACATGCCTCCTCAACCATGGAGAGCATCACCCCAATCCAGCAGAGACAGAAGAAGAAAGCAAGACACTCCAACAAACACCAGGCACAAAGGATCATCACAACCTTAACCTTCAGCACACACCGCTGACTTGGAAACTAGGCGGTAAGCACTAGAGACTGAGAATCCCCAGCAGCACACTAGTGGAACATAAAACATTGTCGCACTTCGACACTAGCAATCAAAACAGGGACATCACAAAGAAGGGACATCTCAGAACATACAGACACGGAAATGTTTCAAGACTTCCAGGCATTGATCAAAGAAGAGAAGCAAACCAGCGGAGCCAGCTTTCTTCCGTCCGTTTGCGAGCGGAGAAAAGAAAGCAGGAAGCACATACAACAAGCCAGACAAAACAACAGCTGGACCAGGCAAAGCAGAAAACGAATCCCAGCTGAGCTGCTGAGCGCCAATAGTCCAAGAGACATAAGAAGAAGAACCAAGAGCGTCCAAAACAGTGAAGGGCCAGAAATTATCTTACAACCAACGAATGAGACAACAAAGTGAGTCCTGTTCTCTCCCTCAAGTCACCATCAACATAAAACACTCAACAAAGAGACTCCGAGGACTCTTTACACTCAAATAAACTTTTTTTTTCTTGAAAAGTGAGTTTTATTGAAAACGCCAAAGCATGAATGCCATTACAAGTCTTAAACCGATTTGGCGAAAGACTCCCCTTGGCATAAGAACAGCTTTGGAAACGAGAAGCTGTACATAAACAACAAAAGATCTTTTTATGAGCTTATCACTCCTAAGGAACCTAAACTTCACAGCCCAAAGGCAAAGCCTGAAACACCAGAACAAAAATGTTCCAAGACAAAAAGCAGGACATATAAATCCTTGGTCATCCAAGTCCAAGATCAGAAACAAGTTCGAAGAATCTTACAGCGCCTTCACAAAAACCAGCTAATCAAAAGCCTTAGCAGTCAAGCAGCTCCAGGAGCCAGAATCAGCAAAGCAGCCACAAGCAGCAGACTTTGGCTGCTGAAATAAGCAATGCATTATATATCAGACCTAGATTTTTGCTTTATGACAAGTTGTACATACTATATTTCAACAGAGAATTAAGAGATGATAGTAACCGCTAATAAAAAAGTTATTATCTGTCATCATTGATCATCCCTATTCTCTTGATATGGGAGAACTGGGATGCTCTGTTCATTTCTAAAGAAATTACTAGGATCAACCTTACTCTTAATCTGCACCAATCTGTCGAAATTACCCTTAAAATACCTGATCCCATAAACTCTTCCCTCCGAGTAGACAGGCTTTCCATTGTAGCTGGTACCCAAGTCAACATCTCTGTAGTTGAGATATGCATCCCTTGGGTTCTTGGACACGAAAGGAGTCATGTAATCGTAAAGCTTCCTTGTCAAACCTATGTGATGATTTGCTGCTTCAATCCCCGATTCATTCCAATTTACTATATACTGAATCTTCCATAGGTTTCCTGCTCTGTGGGGGAATGGAATTTCTGTTGATGGAATTTCAGCCATCTTTCCACCATAAGGATTAAAGAACATTTTTGGCACCTGCAGTTCAATCATTCTCTTCCAAATCCCCTCCAAACCAGCCTTGGGAATTGGTTCTTTCACATAATCTGATTTCCTCTTCAAGGAAACCAAAGTTTGAGGAGTTCGATCCAGCAAAACATCGATCTTTGTCTCGATGGGTATGTTGGCCCAAAAAAGGACGGATCGAATCCAGCTAGTCTCAACGCAATCAGATTTACTTAAACCCAACTTGGGAAACTTCTCATTCATGATGGAAAGGAGTGTCTCAGAATCTCCAAGAAACAAGGAAATGAATGAAGCCCTTACTGTCTTTTCACCACTTTGACTGCGATTTACGACATCCAAGGCAAGTCTGATGAAGAGCTCGTCAGGCAGCTTATCTGCAACATGTTGCCATTGGTCAACAATGTCCGTCGCATTTTCTTCCAGTGTTTTTTCAACCTGAAATGAAGTGACTTTTTGCGGAACACGAACCAACTTAATTTTATATGCAAGAATGACACCGAAGCTCGCTCCTCCTCCTCCTCTAATGGCCCAAAAAAGATCTTCACCCATAGATTTTCTGTCATAAAGTCTGCCATTAGCATCAATAAACTGTGCATCGATAATGTTATCGGCAGAAACGCCGTACTTTCTCATCATATTACCATAGCCAGCTCCACTCAAGTGACCGCCAACACCAACTGTGGGGCAAACACCAGCTGGGAAGCCATGAATATTGCTCCTCTCAGCAATTCTGTAATAAACTTCACCAAGAGTTGCTCCTGTCTGAACCCAAGCAGTCTCATTTCCTATATCTACATCGACAGATCGAAGATTGAACATGTCTAGGATAAAGAATGGAACACTAGATACATAAGATAACCCCTCGTAGTCATGGCCTCCACTCCGAATTTTCATCTGAAAATCTTGCTTTTTGGCACAAAGAACGGCAGCTTGGATATGGGATTCGTGCGATGCAGTGAGAATAAGGAATGGCTTTGGGGTCGAGGTCTCATTGAATCGAAGGTTTCTAATGTAAGATTCCAAAACAGATGAATATGAGGAGGACTGAGGAGTGTGGATTGCTGCAGAGATGGGATGGGAACGGAGAGAATTCTCTAAGAGACATTGAAGAAATGTTTCCTGAGCTAAATCTAAAGTTGCCCTCCACAAAATAGATAGGAGAATGGCAGAAAGGGTTGTAACAACAACCACTGGACTTAAAATTCCCATACTCTCTTGGTTAATGTGATTGTTTAAGCTAGTATATATCTGAAAAATGTTTATGTTCTTCAGTTTCGATGGAGATCATCAGGAGTTCCGGTTAAGCAATAACTGGCCTTTGATAAATTTTATTGCATTCTCATAAAAATATTTGGCATTTAACCACATTTTTAAAGAATTCTTCACTACTTCAAATATAAAATATTCTAAAGGTGATATTCTTATATTAACAAGTAATGAATTGGAGCATTTGGTAAAATTTGCAAAAATTAAAAAAAAAAAAAGATGAGAGTTTAAAAAAATAAAAAAAAAGAATTCTCAAGATGGGAATTGTTGGTGGCTTGGATCTGATGATGGAGAGAACAGATAAGAACAAAGGACTGGGTGGGGACACCGGCCTGCTTAGGAAGGACAGACGTTGGGCCGAAGGCTGGGCAACTTGCCCCATCATGTATTTGGAGGTCTCGATGTGCGAGTAATACCTGAGTCACATGTCATTACAATAGATTTGACTTAAAATAATAAATTTATAAAATGTATTATTAAAGATATTTTTAATAATTTTTTATATGTTTTAAAATATTTTTATAAATTTAATTTTATTATATAAATTTTTAAATATATTATAAATAAAATATAATGATAGAAATTACATACATCAACAAAAGTTATATTTTTTTATATTATTATTAAATGGAAAAAAAGTAAAATTAAAAATTTAAATAATTATATTTTTAAAATTTTATTATAAAAAATATATCACCTAAAAAAATGATTAAAACTCAATTTTTTTTAATATGTGCTGAAATGGCATGGCTTATCCTTGGCATGCCTTTTGATTTTGTATCGATCTGATTGACTGAAAAGGTTGATAAGGCACGGATTCATGGAAGTGATCAGGTGTGATTGGTATTTTTTTGGTTGAGCACTGATACGAGGCAAATGAAATGGAGATTTTTGAGGTGATAGGAGGACAAGGGAGAGAGGTCTGAGTGGGCAAAGATACCATGAAAGCTGTGGTGGGAGTGATTGAATCAATCAATTCAAAGGGATTATGACCCCAAATTATTTTTTTTCCACGTGATTAGATTGTCAAGTGTCCTGCAAAGAGCACTGATGAATTGAAAGCTTTTAATGAGGGTCTGTTTGTGATGACGCTGTTATTGATTTTTGTTAACAGCGTCTGTCTCTTCCCAGCCAAGATCTTTTCTCTGTTTGTGGTTTTTATGTTTTTCTCCTTTTGTCTGGTTGATTATTAATTGGGGTGTTATGATTTTCAGACCTTAAGGTTGCTAGGTGATATGGACGTAAAGACACCCAGATCCCTTATGCAACCTTAAGTTTGCTTTCGGGTCTGTTTGTTGGGGTTGCTCTGGATTGATTGGTCCCAAGGATGATGTTATTTTTGTCTTACGAATCTTGGCTGGTTTTTTGTTTCTCCATTTATTATTATGAAATGGAATACTGATACTCTTACTTTTCAAAAAAAAAAAAAAAAAGAGAAACAAACAAGAAAAATCAAAATTTGCATCTAACTTTCAAACACTCTTCTCTCTTCATAAATAGTCTTCCGTCTTTTTTTTTTAATTTATCTTTTCAAATGTCTCAAAATAATTTTTTTTGTCAAATACCTAATATTTTTACGTTTTTACATTATAATTTATTTTTTATGATTTTTTTATTTTCATATTAAAAAGTATTAGATATTTACATTATAAAAAACTTTCAAATTTTAAAAATAAATACATTAAATTCAAATTTTCTGTCTTAATCTTCTGAAAATAAAAAAAAGATAAAAAAAAAGAACAGAGTATTTATCTATATGCTAGCATATTATTATTAGTTTTACCCTTATGCTAGATTATTAAACTTCAAAGTTCAAGCATTTGAGTATTTGGATTAATTAATAAATATAATATTTTATGTATTTTAAAAATTAAATTCAAATATTTTTATTTTTTTAAAATAAAAAACAAATTAATGATTGAGGAACCTCCTTTCTATTAAAATTTAATAAATTTCTTCTTTCAATAGTAATCGGTAAATGTTTAATTTGGTACTATTTTATTTGCTTGATGTGACATCGCATCTTAAAAAGATTTTGGAATGTACAACGAATCACTAAGAGTAATGATCGATGTGGACATAGTGTCGGTCCATTTCGTGCGAGAACAAAAAATATGTTCCCCAGCTCTTGTCCTATTCACTAACAAATATCTCTAGGTTTAATTAAATAAATAAAGAAAATATAGGTTGATCTGATTACTTCAATCACTCTTCACTTAGGTTGTGTATTGTATTAGGATTGTTCTCAATATTTTTGAGAATTTAACAAGAGAGAATGACATTCTCATCGTTTGTTGACGTGCTTTCAAAATGAAAGGTTGTTTCCATAATTACTTAATTATGTGATTATTGAAAAAATGTCTCTATTACAAAAGTTATGTTTTATAAATCAAAGGTTGTGCATGTCCAAAGACAAAGAGGTATTTTAATAAAAGATTGTTTCCTTAATAAAGAGATACTTACAAGTTTATATAAAGATTTTCTAGCAACCAATTTGAGACATGAAATAACTGAAAAATTTAGACCAAGGCATATAAACATTTTAAGTTCATATTGTTTACTAAAATATCCAAATTTTTTTATAATCTACTTACTGTAGAATATAGGCTGTAAGGTCATGACAATTCTATAACTCTTTAGTTGTGTCTAGTGGTCTAATCTCGTAATTGTAAGATGAAGTTAGATATTGATTTCATTTTATCTTCAAGGCTATTTGGACATTCCCTTTTGCATACTAAGTGCTTTAGGTGAAATAGGATTTAAAGATAGTGGCTATTATAGCACATCTTGAAGTCAATTTTACAAGTTGTGTTTGAATTCCAACACCCCATTGTTCTAACAATTTTAAGACTTATTTCCATATGTTTGGAATTCAACAAAAATGACTTCCCTAAAAGAGATAGTTACTAACATTGTCAAATTATATCACTTTAATGGAGGGAATTTTATCTGTTGGTATAAAAAAGGATATCTATGTTCTAACTACACCAAGACTAGAAGAAAATTATGAAGAATCTATGAACCAGATTCATTTAAGGCAAAAATGAGATAATGATGATTATATTTGCATAGTCACATTCTTAACAAAATGTCAAATGCATTGTTAGATGCGTACTAAAATGCAGCCTATACAAAATAACTTTGAGACAAGTTGGAGGCAAGACACATAGCTAAACATGCAACAAGTAAAAAATTTCAAGAGTGACCAAGAGGAGTGGATGGTAACATACTCAGGCTTGTGTCTATTATGTTTATTGGGTCAATGGACAACATGGGGTCTAGCCCAATTTTACTTGCTTTATTGGAAATTAAAGCCATGATAACGTTTTCTTTTCTTTTTCCTAATGGATAGTCGGATAGTGCAATAAGCTTGGTAAACATGTAGGGTACAATTAAGTGTGGAAAAAAAAGGATTTTCTTGCTCAATAGAAAGGGTAAGAGAGAGATAAGCTTATTTAGCAATTAGGTTTCTTTGATAGTAAATTTGGGATTCTTAAAGAGGAAATTTCATTGTATTATTCCTTTCTTGATTTTTGTTTAGTTCCCCAAACCTCATACATTCGATGACAGGATGTGTATTTTCAGAAGTGATAGAATTTCGAAAGTCATAGAATTTATAGCTCAATAAATGGCAAAGCAACTAGGAACTTCACCCAAAATAAACATCATAATATATACACTGCAACAAAGTAGCCAAGATCCTCACCTAAAGTAAGCTTTAAAGAAAAAATATACATTGCAGAATTAAACTAAAGAAAAATGGAGAGAGATAACCTTTACATAGTGTCGTGAAGGGAGCAGAGTGATTAAGTTTTCTTGTGACCTCGTCTATCAATTTTCTCGAGTCTAGTCAAAATTAACTCTTGTAGGCAATTTGGAGTAATACCCAGACTCATACCCATGCTCCAAACATCTTGAGCTTCTTATTGAATGACATCCTTCCGATTTGAAATGTCTCTATCAAAAACTCCTCTAGCCATTAGGCTCTCCAGATTAACTGGTAGAAACCTCTTGGTTAAACTACTGATGCCCTTTTTTCTTAATTTTTTAATTTTTTTACTCTTTTTACTGAAGAATTTTCTCAAATTCTCCAACTAAGGTGCATTCCTTTTCTTGAGCAATTATTCCACTCACTTCAGCACCATTATTTGCCTCAACTTTTGGGTTTTCTTCTTCGTTGCTTAAATGACTCGAGAGTGAACAAGGAGGATTCCAAGCTTTCTTGGAAAAAAGATGAATTGTAGCAAAGTGAAAGCGATGGGTGTAAAGGGTTCTTTTAATTAGGGAGTGAGGACATATTGCAATGAGTGAATTAAGATGCACTAAAGGTGGCAGAGAGGAAGACTGGAGCAGTCTTAGAAGCGTAAGTGCTTTGGGTGGCAGGTGGTGAAGGAGGAGAAAAGATGGAGGAAGCGGCGGATAATGATGAATGAGAAAGGCTGAAGATAAAAAATACTTAGAGGAATCTAGAGAGAGAGCTCTTTTAGAGTAATCTTTGCCGGGGTCTCTAACCTATTTCTTACTTCTCAAGTTCTCATATTTATACTGAGCAAAAACGGTTTCTTAGGAGTTGTTAGGAAAACACGTTCAATCATGGGAGAACGTGCTTGTCATAGAAAGACAGTTAAGTAACGGTTTATGAGATCATAAAAGAATGATCATGTAATTGATAGTGGGTGTAGATTGTGGATAAATGGTGCAATGGCATTTAATAGTGCATATTCTTAAGAAGTAAAGAAAGATAAATGGGTAAAGCACATGTACTTCAAGGAAAGGTTAAGATGAAGTCCTCCTAACTATCTCTATATCTGAGCCACCAAGCCAAACTCTCTAAAACATCCCAAACGTGAAGGTAACTCATGAACCCTGCCACTTATTCTAAGTTACTTTCACTTCCCTATACAAACAACTGTTCCATGCTCATTCTTGGGCATTTCTGTGATTGGAACGCTTTTGGGTTCTTCCTTATCACTAAAGCCTTGGAGTACTTCTAGGCTCTTTCACGCTTGGAACACTCTTGGATGCGCTTGGAACACCCTTGGGCGTTTCCTTGCTTGGAACACCCTGGGCGCTTTCGTGCTTAGAACACCTTTAAGCGCTTCCGTACTTGGAACATCTCTGGGTGCTTCCATGCTTGGAACACCCCTGGGTGCTTTTGGTGCTTGGAACACCCCTAGGTGCTTCTATACTTGGAACACCCTTAGGCGTTTTCGTGCTTGGAACACCCTAAGATCTTTCCCGCTTGGAACACCCTTGATGTAATTTTCCTGTAAACAGTAAAATAATAGTTAAGCAGAATTGGGCATCTACAATGGGGTGCTAGAGGTTTGATTTACTGTTGGTTTTGTGAGATGCGGGTTATTTAGTAGAACCATAGGTTAGGAGATGTTTTCAAGCTATTCAAGTGTTAAATGCTCGAGTTGGTAGTGTTTAGGTCTATTGATTCTTGGGTTTTCATTTTGTGGTTGGGCTACTAGAGCATCTTGATTTTCATTGTCTTGGTAGTTTGGATTATTGGAACATAAGGATTGGGCACCAAATAGGACGGACCATGATTATTGGTATGTACTTGAGCGGATTTAAGTACAAGGCTTAAATTGGAGTTAGATGGGCTAGTCTTACCTTCATAAGGTAAGCTTCTCCATTCATTTGGGTCAAGCGAGTCCGAGTTTGCATAGTCAAATATTGGATTAATGTATTCATTAACTTGGGCTATTTGTTTAGCTTTGACCAAAGAAACAATTTTCTTCCCCTTTACAACTATAGGTAACCCAATATGAACGTCATCCCTAGCTATCTTCACATGGCTCCCCGAAAATGGATGAATTAGGATATGATGAGCAATCTTTCTAGCGTGACTAACCTAGTAATTCAAGGAAACTATAGAGCTCAAATTCCTATTCTCTTACTAAACATACACGTTTGCCCACCGCTAGATGAACAACTTCTCTAATCATGTGATTAGCATTGATGGGTATTAGTAAAGAGGCTTTTTTAAATGAATGCCATTTTAATGTCTTCTTTTCTCAAATGAATGCCGTTTTAATGTCTCCTTTCTTATACAGACTGAATCACCTCATAACATTACAATATTGTGGAAGGTATGTCTGTTCCAAGCATGTAACGAGACCCCAAAACATGAGAGCCAATACTTTTGAGAAGGGCTACTGAAGTTAACACTCTAAGGCTCAATATTCTCAAACCAATCAAACAACCATTGTTGAAGGATATTAAATAATGGAGGCCCAATAACCTCTTAATACTAACCTTCTTATACCCTTTTTGTTTTAGCTAACAAACAATTGTTTCTAGTTATAAGGAATTTCGTCTAACACCTATTAAACACTTCTTCAACCAATGAAGATTCTCATTTTCAATGAAACCATGACAAAGTTTATAGCTTTTGATTGTTGGTGGTGGTGGAACAAAAGTATTACCCACCTGGTTATCATTGATAGCATCACCAGTTAGGACTTGAAGGTAGGTTTTCCTATTGCTATCCACTATGGTTGTTTCGCCATGGAAAATAGAGGGTTGTGTGCACCACCGTTGTTTGTTTTCCCTTCGACTAGATTTCTGGTTGTTTGCCCTCGTATTATCTCTTCTATGCTAAAAAGCTTAACAAGGTTAGTGTTTAGCAAGAAAAGGTTCAAGCTTTTGGTTGAAGAACCAAACACCATAGAGCTTTCTGACGACCTGTTAAGCATCAGCCATGGTTTGATAACGAGCAAAGGCAAAAATCTTCCCACCATTTGACCTTTTACGGGGGATAAATACATCTACCACATTGCCGTGTCTCGAGTATATTGTTTATAGCCATTTAGGGGTGATTTTCTATGGTAGATTGATAATGAAAATGCTATCTAGCCCACCTTTGCTCTGTTTCCAACTTAACAATCGTCTTTCCATCTTTTCTTTTTGTGGTAGGTTGTTTAATGCTTTCTTTCCATACATGTTTTGACAAGAAAGAAAATAAATTAAAATTAATTCATTCTAATGTATGTGGTCTCATTGAGGTTGAGTCTCTTGGAGGTGATACTTTGTTACCTTTTTTTTATAATGCTTTGTGAAAAACTTGGGTGTCTTTATTAAAAAACAAAAGTCAAGTATTGTGATATTTTCAAAAATTTCATGTCATGCTGGAAAGGATGAGAAGATTGTCTTTGAAATGTTTGTGTACTAACAATGGTGGTGAGTACACTTCTAATGACTTTGAGGATTATCATTCAAAGTATAAGATATGGCATGAGAAGAGATAACTAAGACACCTCAATACAACAATGTAGTTTTTTTTTTTTTGAAGATTCAATACAACAGTGTTGCTAAAAGGATGAACTATACCATTATGGAGAAAGTTAGATGCATGTTGAGGATGACTAAATTACAAAGTCATTTTGGGGTGAAGTGGTTAGCACAACTTGCTACCTAATCAATAGATCACCATTAGTTCCTTTGGGCTTTGACATTCCAAAAAGGGTGTGGACAGAAAAAGCTTCATTTTCACACTTGAAGGTCTTTGAGTGTAAAACATTTATGTATGTACTTAAAGAGTAATGGTTAAAGCTTAATAGTAAAGTCACTTTGTGTGTGTTTATTGGTTATGATGATGAAGAACTCAGTTATAGGTAATGGGATCTAGAGAAGAAAAAAGAGGTTAGGATTCAAGGTTCAACCACAACAATTTTCACTTTTTCATTTGAATTGTATTAAATTAGAATTTATAGACATTTATTTATTAGGGTTTTTAAACATATAAGTACATAATCTCACATGTTAGTATCATTTAGCTTAGCTCAAGGGATAAATATATATGAGGAAATTATGAGAAATGGTCAATCTCATAAAGCCATTTCAAAAATAATCCCTAATATAAAGTTAACTGTTTTTATCTAATTTTTACCATGATTTGACAAAAATGTCCTTAAAGCTATTTTAGACAAATTAAATGCTCTCAATTTCTCTCACTTGACATTCATCTACCGTGCTCCCTATTTGTCTCTCTTGCCATCCAGCTTTCTCTAATTTTACCACTATCACCATCTCTCTCTATCTATCTTTCGCCATATCGTCATATTGTCGTCGATCTATAGATCAAGGAGAATGACATGGAAGGTAACAACATGTTCTTGGATTTATTGGTGTACATTCACAAAACCCTTTCTCTATCTATCTCTCGTCATCTTGCCATATTATCGTCAATCTACAAACCAAAGAACATGCCATTATGCGTAACAACATGTTTTTGAATTTATTGGTGTTGAGTTTTTTAGTGATTCAAGTATGGTAGAACATGCCTCAACGTGTAACAAAGTAATTCATGCCTCGGTGTGTAACATCAGTAGGAAGAAAGAAGCTTTAACATGTAATATCTTGTGCTGAAGTTTAGGCTTTGACATGTAATATTTGGTGTTGAAGCTTTGGTCTTGGCGTGCATCATCTGGTACTAAAGCTTTGACCTTAGCGTGTAACATCTGCTACTGAAGCTTTGGTGCATAACATCTTTTGTTGAAGTGTGTAGCATCTATTTAAGCTTGTAGTGTTGTTTTGTTTTTCTTTTTTGTTATTTTTAGCTATTTTAGAACATAGTAAATTAAGTTTTTGGTTGTACACTCCACCAACATTTTGAGATTTTTTGTTTTTTGAGGCTACATCTAGGAATTAGTAGTTTTTGATATTTTGTAATTATATATATACCTAAAAAATTCTGAATGAAGGTGAGAGAGAGTTTTTTCCTTTAAATCCTTTACTCTATTTATCTTTTTTTTTTTGAAAATTTTTAGAGTTCTTATTTTTGTACAAAATTTTCTTGAAAAATCAACAACTGGTTTACATTCACAAAACCCAAAAGTTGATGAGTTGAAGTTATAAGTGAAATGAAATTTGTAAATTAGAACATTACCCAGAGCTGTTATACGCCATGTTTGCATGTAACAACTCAATACACTTGGCATGTAATAAATCTATTGAATATGGTATGACGTGTAATAACTTGTTTTGGTACATGTTTACATGTAATAACATTTTTTTTTCAAAATAGTGTGTATTAAAATTTTTTTAAACATATTGTATTTCATTAGAATATAAACTCTTAGAGTTAAAACAAATTTTTTTTTCAACATGACGTATAACAATATTTTTTTGAATATAACGTGTAACAATAACATTTTTAAATATGACGTGTAACTTTGTCTCTATTTTTGTATTTCATTAGAATATAAACTTTTAGAGTTAACACCTTCACGATAGAAATAAAGTTTAAAATCAAAAAAGAATTTGACATTGAAAGTAAGATGTGCTCCAAAAAAAAAAAAAGAAAGTAAGATGTATTAAAAAGTTATTTAACGTCAACGTTACTGTTGGGATGAAATGTATTTGAACAAAAAAATATTATCCAAAATCTCAAAATTTGAATAATTAGTTTTTAGGTTATTTTATTTATTATATTTCTTGTAATCATAAAAAAAAATGATGAATAACAATTTTTTTTTCAATATGATGTGTAACAACGATTTTTTCAATACGTGTGCTTGAATATGAAAGGTTTTATTAAGGATAATTTTATCCAAAAATCTTTTTTATAGGTTAAGAACCGTTAAAATTAAAAAAAATGTTATTTTTGAAAACATCGTATTTTTTAGGGTTAAAAAAAACTGTTCCACTCTCTCTCTCTATATATATAGAGTTGTCTGCGGTGGCTGGGTATATAGCAGCTACTTCAGCAGTAAACAATGCTCTATGGTTGAGGAAGGCGCTAAATGATTTGGGTTTGGCACAAACAGGAGGGACGGTGCTCAAAGGAGACAATGATCAGTCAGCGATAGCAATTTCTAAAAGCCCAATACAACATAGAAGAACAAATAATATCACGGTGAAATTCCAAGCTATCCGTGATGCAGTAAAAAATGATGAGATTGTTTTTCTTAATAGTATGGTGACGACACGTTAATTAGTTGACAATGTAATATTCTTTTGAGGAGACACAATAAAAAAAAAATCAAAAGAGAATTTTTTACACTTGAACTGAACAATTGTGAACTGAATGCAACGAATCAAACAATTTTCTTAAGGTCCATAGAAGAGTTAAGACCTTTTATTCAACAAGAAGTACGAAAGATTACCGATGCTTAATTTAAGAGAAAAAATTGATGAGAAATTGGAGTTGGAGAGCAACAAACCACAAACAGCTTCATCAGTTTACCTTCCTGCAGTTGACCCGAATTTGTCCTTGCTTTCAGGTCAAAGGCTTAATGTTCCCAATCTTAATCATAGACTTAGCGAAATCATCCCAGAATGCATCAGGATTCAAGCTGTAAGTCTTAACAAGTTTATCAGTAGAGCCACCGTTGAAAAGTGCCTGATCTGAGGTGAGTAGTCCCCTCTTCTTCACCAAGTTTTTGATGTATGCAGTGTCAAAGCGTGCAGGCGTTGGGTCCAAAGGAGCGAGGTTAGTGTTGCCTCCGACACGTGGGCCAGTTTCTCTTTGCTCTTTAGCAAAGGCAGGGTCAATATTTGTGGCATTGTAAATTTTGTTCCTAAAGATAGAACATTGTGACAGCCCAATGGTGTGGCCACCAGAGAGAGCTACAAGATCTCTTTGGTTCAGGCCCTGATTCTTGAAGTTGTTGATCAATGCAGGGAGGTCCATGGATGCAGATGGAAGTACAGTGTCTGCTAGGGTCCTGCTAGCTGTGGTTGAATCTCTCCTACCCAAACGAACCTTCCATGATGGGCCTCCTAGCTGCAACCATGACAAATTTTATTAGAAATGCTTGTTATAAATTCAAGAAACAAATTCTGATGATGAAAATGAGTTTGACTTTACCTCAACTACAGAATCTCGAGCTGCAACAGCCAAGATATCTGCACAAGAAACCACCGGGCGTCCACAAACTCTGTCCACTTCAGCCTTAATTTGGTCTACCGCTTCAAATCCTCTCACAGAATTAAAATTTTCTCGTGCATTTTTCTCGCTGTCCATAGTAGATATAGAATCCAAAAGAAGCGAACCATCACAACCCTGCAATAACATAATGCACGAAACTTAGAAAATACAACATAATTAATGAATGACAAAGATAAAAGGTCTGAATCGATTGTAGGAACATTAACGAAGCAGTCGTGGAAATGCAGACGAAGTAAAGAAGCTCCCATGCGCCGCTCCCTGTGGACAGCAGCCTGCACTATTTTCTTGATGGCCGGCAAAGCTTAGGGACAAACCTTGTCATAGAATTTGGGAGATAAGGAAAAAGCCGTTGTTGCAAGGGCCAACCAGACGAAAGCATGAAGAAGGAAGTTAGTGTGTGAAGCCATGAGGAGTAACTAGACTTAAATTTGCTTAATTTCTGTTCGAGGTTTCTGTTGTGACTCTTGGGGGTGGTGGGTGTCGATATTTATAGGTAGAGAGTTAGGAATTGTTTTGAACTGCATGGATTTGTTAGTTTTGGACTTTTGCAAATTATTGGACTGGTTCTTAGGAGCTTTTGTTTACTAGCTCAAATGGCTTGGCCATTCATGCAAGCAACGAGGAACATTCACCTTGTTTGATAAAATATTTAAAATAATTTGGAGCAAAATTTAAACAATAGTAAATAAATCAAACCAAAGCAATGTATATGTAAAGGAGAGAGTATATCTTATACATTTTCATAAAAACAATCCGTTCGTGTTGTCTTTGTGATTAGAAATTGAACTTGTCTGTCTAACAATGTTAAAGCACTAGTTACGCATATAGGGACAGTTCAAATCACTCCTATTTTGTTATTAGATAATGTTTTATTTGTACCCTCTTTCAAGTTCAATTTAATTTCAATGAGTCAATTATCTAAATTTGAAAATCATTGTCTGATCTTCACTAATAAATATTGCATCATTCAAGATATACCTTCATGGACAGTGATTGGTGTTGCTGAATTGAAGGCAGGCTTGTATTTGATGGAATACAAGGTACTTGGTAAATGATCTCAAAGACCAGCATCTGTTTTTGCAATTGTCACATCGCCAGTTTGTAATAGTGTGCCATTAGGCTTTAATCTTTGGCACTAGGTTAGGGCATGTGCAAGTAGGTAGAATGAAACAAATTAATTAAATTTGTCCTGATATCTCTTGTAAGGAAAATTCAGTTTGTTATGTTTGCCCTTTGGCTAGACAAAAATGTTTACCTTTTTCAGTACATGTGAAATCTTCCAAAGCTCCATTTGATTTAATACACACTGATGTTTGGGGGCTTTATTATATTAAATCAATACATGGACATCAATTTTTCCATACCATTGTTGATAATTTAACAAGATTCACTTAGGTTTTTCTTATGAGATTTAAATCTGATGTTGCATCCATTATACCTTTTTTTTAATATGATAAAGAACCAATTCAATAACACTATCAAGGAGCTAAGGACAAACAATGGGACCGAATTTAATTTGTTTGAATTTTATGCTTACAGTGGAATAATACATTGTTTGTCTTGTGTAGAAACTCCTCAACAAAATAGTGTTGTTGAAAGAAAGCATCAACATTTACTAATTGTGGCTAGATCCTTGTTATTTTAATCATCTCTACCAACTAGATTCTAGGGACATGTTGTTTTAGCAGCAACTCATTGAATTAATAGAGTTCTTACAAGTGTTCTTAATGACAAAACACCCTATGAGATGTTATATCGCAAAATTCTTTCTTATCCTCACCTTAAAATCTTTGGGTGCTTATGTTTTGTTTCAACTCTTTCTAGAGATAGAAGAAAGTTTCAACCTAATGCTAAAAAGTGTATTTTTCTAGGTTATCTAGTGGGAGTGAAATGATATTGGCTACATGATCTAGTTAGTCATCAATGTTTCATATCTAGAGATGTAGTATTTCATGAAAGCATCTTCCCATTTAACACCATGCATGATGTCAATGTGTAAAACCCGACCCTATAAATACATGTCATGACATACATGCAATGAATAACGTGTTTGTATGTTAGGAAAGTCTCAAAGAATAGCTAAAACCCGGTATTGTACCAAATGGTACACTTAAGTTGATTTAACCTCGAATTAGTTCAAATAGGAATTTTAAGATGAAATTTAATATTTCACAGTCCAGGAATGACTTAAAATGATGTTTTGGAGTTCGAGGGTTAATTTGGGATGAATTTGAAAATTTTGATGTCTAGGGGCAAAATCGTTATTTTGCCACCCAAGATAATAAATTGACCATGGAGTGAAATTTTTTATCAACATTGACTATTTGGAGTATAATTTGATGATAGGAAGTGAAAAATTTCAATTTTGGCAGTTTTCGGAATATAGGGGTAAAACGGTAATTTTGCTACCCCAGGGGTAAAACCGTAATTTTCACCACTCAAAACTTGTCAAAATCTTAGGATTTATTCATTTTTGGTATGCATGAGTATGGTGTTTGAAGTGGTGAAAATTTAAAATTTTTAGAACGAAATTTTAAAAACGAGTCCCACGAGAAAGTGACATGTGACATTTTTAAATGAAATAATATTATTTTAATCAAATAAGCCCATTTAAGCTTCAGCTGATGAGGGGTTCGGCCATAAGGGGAAAAAGAAAGGAAAAAATGTTGGTGTATTTTCAAAATTAAAGAATAGTTCACATGATGGAGAGCTATCATTAGCTCAATAGTTATGTCACAAAAGTAACACAATATGTCTATTGGAATATAGACAAGTTTTCATGTGAATAATTATGTTTATTGAAAATACATGTTGAAAAGACACCAACGAAAAGTTACATGTGAAAAGTTACCATTGTAAAGTAACATGTGAAAAGCTACATGTGAAAAGTTACAATTGTAAAGTAACATGTAAAAAGGTTATATGTGAATAGATATTGTTTTAAGGTATAAATCAAAGAGTATGATTTATGAAATGAATAGTTATCTATTCATTAGATGTTTATTGAAACAATATCTTTTGCTCAAAAGTTGTGTTGGAAAAAAGTGTAGAGACACTTTTTGGATGAAAGAGATCTTTATGAAAAGGTTGTGACCTTGGAACATAAAGATACTTATTAGACATAAAAGATGTCTTTATGAAAAGGAAGTGTCCTTGAAGAAGAGACACTTTGAAGCCTATATAAAGGGCTTGTTGTCATCCATTTTGACATACCAAAATTTAGACACAACAAGCAAGTGCAAGAGAGCAAGAGAAAGTGTTTGTGTTAGAATAACAAAACACTAAAGTTTCCACCATCTACAAAAGATTCCGAATTCCTTATTATCATCTTGCTGCAGAAAGTTGGTTTTAAGGCCAAACGACTTTGCAAACCCTCGGGTGTATCTAGCGGTCTAGTTTCGTAAAGTGCAATACGAAAGTTAGACGTTGGCTTCATTGTATCCTTGAGACTAGTCGCATAATACCCCTTTGCATACCTAGTGGTGGGGGCGAATTAAGTCTTAGAGAAAGACGCCTATTTAAAGACTCGCCTTGAAGCTAATTTTGCCATTCTTGAATATCTATATAAACCCCTCAACACCAACAAAAAATAGGGAAAAAAGGAAGAAAGGAGAAAAACCAAAGAAAAGCTTGAAATTTGACAAAGGATTTGCGATTTTCGCGTCTAACGGTAAGATTTTTCGATTTTGGCTTGGTTTCTACCTTTCCCACGCTTTTGTTTTCATTTTTCATGCTTCAAGAGAGAGATCACAGAATATATCTGAGGGCTGGACGAAATTCAAGGGGGGAGATTTTGAATTTTTCAAGTTTCGATTCTTAGCTAAATCGGTAGTTTCGGTTAGTTAGAGGTGTTTAGAAATTAAATTGGACTTGAAAGCATGAAATTTTCACAATACCCACTCTAGGCTGAATCTTCAATGCTGTCCAATGGTGATGAATTGATTTTTATTCAAATGAATTGAAGGGAAAATGATGAAAAATGATTAATTGTGCTAGAAAAACAAAATAGAAAATTTACCCGGTGAATGTTCCATTTTAACCGAATTTTTCAAGGAAGAAAGTGACCTGAATTTAGTGATTCCAGAGGGTTATAAGCTGGTATTTGATGGTTAAAAATGTTGGAGAGAGAATGGGACGATTTAGAGTAAAAATGGAGCGCGTTAGCAATTTATCGGGTAAAATACCGAAAATAGGCTAGTACCACGTTTAAGCCGTTTTAGGCCGTTGCATTTCATACCATGCATTAATATAGGATTTAAATCAATTATATAGTGATTTAGCATAAATGTATTGAATTGTGTGATTTTTGTAATTTATTAAGGAAGTGAGACATCTGAAAAAGGCAAAGAGGTCATACCTGAGGAAACGTGATTGAGACGTTTTTTCTTCAAGAGAATTGGATTTATATATCCTGTGAGTAAACCTACTATTATTGTAAACTATCTAGAGTTTATTTTTAAATGTTAATTACAGATTTTATGCAAAGAAAATGGTTACAAAAAGAGAAATTTTGTTGTATGCAAGTAAATAGATTTAAATGAAAATATTGTTGGATTATTGAATAATTGATCTTTGTTAAAAAAATTGAGTAGTTTAGAGGCCGTAAATTGTGTTACAAATGATGTTTTCATTCAATAGGTTTATGAGTATGTGTATATATGTGGCTATGTTTGAAATGTTATTGGGAATAAATGTAAGTTGGATTTTTACTATGTAGGCTGGGTAAATAAATAAAAGCCACGTTATACTGTCGAAATTTTATTAAATTGGTGAGTTTAGTCATTGCAGTGGCGGGTTTCTGTGGACCGCCTATTAGAGGGGTACGGTAAACTCGGTTATATAGTTACTCCAGTTGTAGAGGCGAGGAAGGTAACTCCCGGGGTAGTGTTAGAGTTCACTTCACGTAGGACCCACACGTGAATGTGTATATCGGCCAACGCCAAGGAATGACTTGTTTTAAAAACTAAAACGTGTTTAATGTGTAACTGTTTTGACAACCTTGGCGGACTCAGTTAGATGCCTCGGCCAAGGTATCCCTGAGGACTAGTTTTGGCTTGAGCCATGATTTTAATAATAGTAATAAGCCTTAACCATTGTTTTGATAAATTATAAATAATTCTTGATTTAAGAAATAAAATGAAACTTTATGAAATGATTTGTAATAGCTATTTAAATTTGCCTCCATTTTACTTACCTTTAGATGTTTATGATAATATTTGTTTACTCATTGGGATTGCAAAATCTCACTCACCTCCTGTCCAAACATTTCAGGCCTGTGGTAGCTTGTAGATACCAGATTTTGTCGAGGACTACCGTAGATCGTCTTCCCACGACAGATAGTAGGTTTACTGCCATTGTCGTATTTGTATAGTTATGGGCCCACCGGTCATTGTAATTATTATTGTACATTATGACTTTGTAACTTAATGTATGTATAAATTTATTTTACTTTCACGCTATAAAAATTACTTATACGCGTGTCTATAAAAATTATTTTATAAGAAAATGAAATATTTTTATAAATATTTTTAAATAGTAAAATGTTACTTTAAACCCTTGAAAAAGAAGGTTTTGGACTTCCGATTTCAAATTCGATTTCAGATTATGTATTCTGGATGCATAAACTATATTTTTATCAGATTTTAATATTTTCGTCGAAAAATGACCAAAATACCCCTGTGAGTCAAATTTTATATTTTGATTTAGTTAAGCCAGAAATGAGTTGTAAACCCTCAAAAGGGGATGTTTGGAAAGAATTACTCACAGGGAAGGCTAGAAACTGGTATGTAAGCTTTACGGGGTTCCGATTGGCATTCCGGATAATGAGTGTCAATTGGGACGTCGTGACGGTTGTCAGGGGCCCGAGGGAAGTTCCGGGTCGTGACACAATGATTCCACATTAAACATTACCACAAACTCATCATCAGATCAATGTAGTATTTCTTTTCCAACTCCAAATTTTTCAGCATTGCATGCTAATCATGCAAGTCATAATGATGCATCAAACACTGTTGATTACACCTCATCTACACCTGTTTCTACTTCAAATTCACCTTGTCTTCATGATATAACTAATGATAAGTCTATTTCTGATTTTGTTGACAATAGAATCCTCCCTCAAAATGACCATTATACCTCTAATGCAGAAAATACCATTTCAATCCCTAATTCTTTTCACAAACCAACCTTAACGCAAAGTAGTAGACAAAAAAAAGTTCCCAAGTATCTTGAAGTTTATGATCACCCATTTTCTACTAATCTTGCATTACTTACAAACTCCACTACACATCCTATACAAAACCAGATTTCCACTGTTAAACTCTCCATTGCTCATAAAGCCTTCACTACAGCATTATCACATATTCCCGTACCTACCTGTTATCATTAGGCTATTCAATTCTCTAAGTGGAAGGATGCCATGAACACAAAATTAAAGGCCTTAGAGGAAAATGGGACATGGACAGTCATGCCTCTTCTTTCTAGTTTTCAACCCATTGGCTATAAGTGGGTTTTCAAAGTAAAATTGCATGCTGATAGAACCATTGAAAGGTATAAAGCTAAGTTGGTAGCCAAGGGTTTTACTCAAAGAGAAGGGTGATAATTCTATTTTATAGAATTATTTTATTTCAATTTTGTTATTAAATTTTAGCTAAGTCTTCAGTTTTTAATTATAATTTACTTAATTTTTAGTAGTTTTTATATTTAGTTTATTTTTAAGTAAGTTATTTAATTTTATGTTATTTTTTTAATTTGGTTAATATTTATTAGTTTTTATATTTTTGGTAGGACCTAAAGTAATTGGGCTTAATTTTGAAAAGTAAGGTGCTAAAAGACCTAAAAGTCTGCTTGCATATGTTTCAGTATTTTGGCCATATCTCGAGCTACAGGACTTCAATTGCTACGATTCTTAGACCATTGGAAAGCTAAGAGACAGAGCTACAACTTTCATGAAGATCACTTTGCCCAGTTCTGCATCAAAGATAGAGAAAATCACATCGAAAAGTAACTTGATGTCTTGTGCCGGGAATAGCAATTTATAAAGACTGACAAGTGATTTTTGGGCCTCTTATTAAGTTTTTAAGCCCAATTAAACCCTAGGTCAACTTAAGGGAATTCTAGGTTAAATCTATTAGTATAAATAGGATATTTTAAGGCCATTGAAGAAAAAAAACCTTTGGAGATTCAAGAAGCTAGAAGTTGAGGCTGAAACCCGAAGATCAAGACGACAATTATTGTTTCTTCCTTTGCTTTTATTCTTCTTGTTATTTTCAATGGTTGAATTATATACAATGTTATTTGATTTTGCAATTATGAGTAGCTAATTTCCTTTTTCTAGGATTGCAATTGAACTCACATGTAGTTTAAGTTTTTAATCTCTTTCTTACTTATTTTCAATAGGAATTGAATTGTTTATTCCAATTTGTTCTTAATGCTTTTAATTGTCTAGCCACCAATTAAATTGATTTAGGAACCTAAACAAACTCGGGAGAGGGAGTTTAGAGTAGACTAAAATTGGGATAGCATATGATCATGTTAAATGATTTGCGTATAGGATAAGGATATACCTATAGGTCATATGTAACCAGATTAGAGCCTGAACTTAATGAGTCTGTTTTAATTCAAATCACATAGGGATATAGTGTTTTGATTAAAATAGATATTTTTATAGGACGAGTCGGGAGACCCTTATAAATAATTTAGGACTCTAGGTTAGCAATTCAAACCATTGAATTAAGTTAATGAAGTGTGAGGGATATTGTAATTCTAAGCTTGTTTAATTTAATATTTTCTCCAGTTATTATTATTTTGATTTTTTGTTAGTTTAAATTTTAGTTTATTAGTTTTATTTAATCACTCAATTTGAATTGTTTGGATAAGATTAGATTGTTTTAATTTTTGTACTTAGTAAAATTTTAGATTAATTCCCTGTGAGATCGACACTCTGCTTGTTTATATACCATCTGTTCGATACGTATACTTACATTGTAGAATTTTAACTGACAAAGGGTTTGGTTATAATGAAAAATTCAGCCCCGTTGCTAAACATACCACAGTTCGAATGTTCTTTGCTTTAGCTACTATTCATGGTTGGTATCTCTCACAACTTGATATTAATAATGCTTTTCTATATGGTGATTTGCATGAGGATGTTTTTATGGATTTGCCTCAGGGCTATGTGGTCAATGGGGAATACACATCTAGTGCTAGATTAGTTTGCAAGCTTTATAAGTCATTGTATGGCCTTAAACAAGCATTAAGGTAATGGAATACAAAAGTCACAGAATGCTTGATGAATTATGGATTTGTGCAATCTAAAGCTGACTACTCTCTCCTTGCCAAAATTTCTGGGGACAACTTCATTGTTTTATTGCTCTATGTTGATGACATAGTGATAACTAGCTCAAGTCCGAACCTTGCAACGAGCATTAGAAATTATTTACAGAAAAGTTTTAAACTTAAAGACCTAAGAACACCAAAGTATTTCCTAAGCTTGGAAATAGCAAGATGCAATAAAGGCATTCTTTTGTGTCAAAGGAAATATGTTCTAGATCTACTAAATGAACATGGAATGCTAGTTTGTAAACCTGTTACAACCCCAATTGATTATAATTGCAAGCTGACAAAGACTGATGATGAAGAGCAAATATCAGATCCTAGTAAATACAGATAGTTAGTTGGAAAGTTGATCTATCTAACCTTTACAAGGCTTGATATCACTTTTGCAGTGCAGACTCTTTCACAGTTTATGGACAAATCAAGAAAGACTCACCTACATGCTACATATTGAGTATTAAATACCTAAAGGCTCCACCAAGACAAGGAATCGTATTTCCTGCAAATTCTTCATTGGAACTACAAGTATATGTTGATAGTGACTGGGCAGGATGTTGTGATACTAGAAAATTTGTAACGGGATATGCAATGTTCCTTGGAAATTCTCTAATCAGCTAGAAGTCCAAGAAACAAAGCGTTGTTGCTAGAAGCTTTACTGAGACTGAGTATAGAGCTATGACATCAGCTTGTTATGAATCAATGTGGTTAATTTTCTTGCTGCAGGATTTTGGAATTAAGCATACATCAGCAATAAACTTTTATTGTGACAACCAATCAACAATCCATATATGCAAGAATGAAACCTTCCATGAGAGAACCAAGCGTATTGAGATGGATTGCCCCTTCATTAGAGAAAAGGTACTTGTTGGACTAAAAAATCCAAAGTATGTATCTATTAACCTGCAGCTAGCTGATCTGTTTACCAAAGCTTTGCTGCCAAAACAGTTTAACTCTCTACTTGGCAAGATGAGCACTCAAGACATACATGCTCACCTTGAGGAAGGGTCTCAAAGCTGATTTGTGATTGAGAATACTGTGATGCTCATAAGGATTAAGAGGCTGCAATTAAAAAGATAAATAAGTACCAGCTCTACATCATCAAAGGCTCGAAACTAACAATACCTTAATAATGTGTAGATAAATATGTAAATAGCTAACGTTTTTCTGTTAGATTGTTTTTTTCTTGTTGACAGAATGTGTAACGGTAGGTAATAGTTTTCTTTCCCTTTCTAGATGCTTCAGCTAGCAACCCGTGTATATAAAATGGGGTACTGTACATATGACAAACTGATGAATGAAAAATACAGCTCATTCTCTCAATTGTTCCTTTTGTCTTCTTACCCAGTAACCATCACTTAGCCATTCAGGCAACCAACGAGGAACAACCATCATTCTTTTTGGGGGGTTATGCCCCTTCATTGCTTTGTTTAATTGTTTGAATAATGGATAAAGTTTTAGCAGATAAGATTTTACTCTAAACTCAAATAATATCCTTTCGTCTTGTTTATATATGTAATCAAAAACTGTTTTTCCTTTACCACTCTACTTGACTATAGGAATATTTCTAGCTAGTTACCTAAAGCATGTGGTTGGAGGCTTCACGTTTGGCCGCTCGAGGCTAGCCAAGGTGCGCTTTTCTGACCTTCGTCACTCCGTTTTATTAGCTTGTTCATTAATTTCTGTTACTTATTCGACTTTGCATTGAGTTCTCCTTTGCACCATAAGAATATAATTTAGGATTTGAAAAGATAGTCTTAATTATTAATTTTGTCTTCTGCACGTATCACATTTTTATACATAGCAACGTAAACAGGGCAAAACATGCATCTCAACCCAAATGACCACCAAACCTGTACAGAAAAATATCATTCTGTGTCATATGCAGCACATCAATCAAGTCAAATACCTGCAGCCTCGCTTGTTGTTGCATAGGTTGTAGTTGAATGGTGCTGCGAAAATCTTTTTGAGTGGCAGTGAACTTCTGTAATTGTACAGATTCTCAAAGCCTTTACTATAATTTTTTGCCATGAAAAGTCTTTTGCAGGTCATATTAGAGACTTGATGACGGTATAATAATAAAGAAGGTTAATAAAATCATCACTTTTCAAAGCTTAAAGAAAAAAAAAAAACCCTTTAGCTTCGCTTGAGGCCTTTCAAACCCCTCTGCTAAATGATCAGCCAACCCGCGTTAGCCTCCCTTGGCGTTTGTTGGATGCTCCTCCTGCCGACCTTAGATAAAATATACTCAATAGACAGCATATTAGGTGACAATTTCTATGGTATGGATGTAAACATTACTATTAAACCCATGGAATTAGTTGTGTCACTCTCAATGATCAAGTGTTGCAAAGCAGCTCCTTTGGATGCAACAAAAATTACCCCTGCCTCTGTAATTTCAAGGGGCTCAGTTGTGTTATTCCAACATCTTCACCATCCTTGTCTTATCTTTAAGATGACGTTTGGTACTTTATAAGGCGATGTGATTACAAGTAATGTGTTTGCTAAAAAGCTTAGTTGTGTTACTCCAGCACCTTCACTACCCTTGTCTCATCTCTAAGATGACACTTGGTACTTTACAATATAATGTGATCGCAAGTAACGTGATTGTAAGAAAAATAACATTACAGTGTTTGGTATATAAGCAAAGTAATAATTAAAATACAGAGAACATAACATTGCAATATTTGGTTTATAAATATTTTGTTATGAATGTAATGTCAATTTTAAAAAATATCCTTATTTATTAAAATGCAAGTTTAATCTACTTATTTTTTTTATTATTAATTTTTATAATATCATCTCTTAAATATATTTTTAATGTCATATATTTTATTTCTATTTTTATTATAATTTTATATATTTTATTTTCATTTCTTTAATACAATTTCTTAT
Source organism: Theobroma grandiflorum (assembly GCA_036013995.1). Classification (NCBI taxonomy): domain Eukaryota; kingdom Viridiplantae; phylum Streptophyta; class Magnoliopsida; order Malvales; family Malvaceae; genus Theobroma; species Theobroma grandiflorum. The sequence continues at coordinate 10,621,622 of CP142132.1, read as the reverse complement.
ATTATATATTATATTTTAATTTCTTTTTCCTATATTATATAAAATTTTAATCTCCTATATTTTATTTTATCATTAATTTCTAATTCCTATATTATATATTTTATTTTTTATTTTAATTATAATATTACAAAATGTTTTTAACAAAGTAACAAAGTTGAAGAGTAAAAATGTTTTAAAAAATATTGTAGAGTACAATGCAATGTGATTGCATTAGTTTTGAACTGCAATCACATTTCATCTTTTAGTTGTAATGTGATTGTATTGTAATCTTACATTGTAGTAGTTTGTTGCAAAACAAATACTACAATATAATTTAATTGAACATATTATAGGAAATATGCTCTTACTTCTCTCATAGCAAACACTAAGGGTCTCCCTAATACCTACTTCCAATTTACCCTTAGAAAACTCATCCACATTAAACTTCATTGAACCAATGGGCATGACCACGAGAAATGTTTCCTTTTAGCTTTGCTTCTTTTCAATTCAGTAGCCATGTTAGTAAAGGCGAAGGGATGGGGGGCTAGTAAAGGCCTTTACCCTTCTAAATTTTTAAAATTTAATAATTTTTTTAAAGTTTAAAATTTTGTTTCCTATTTTTTTTAAAAAATTATAATTTCATTTCTATAAATATTGAATTTCTTATTTTCGCCTCTTCAAATATAAAATTTTGACTTCATCGCTGCATGTTATGGTATCGGATGACGTCTGGAATGACATAATTTGCTTTGATTTCATTGATTAGTACTTTTAGAGGAAATTGTGAGGAATGTCCTTTTTGATAAAGACATTTTAAAAATAACTACCAGAATAAGTTTAACTATTTTTAGCCATATTTAGCTATGACTTGACAAAAATACCCTTTAAACTATTTTAAATAAATTAAACCATTTATCATAATTTCTCTTCATTTCTGTTTCGGATTTCTCTCTCTCACCATCCCACTTTCTCAAATTTTATCGATTTCTCTCTTCGACATTCGTCTGTTATTCTTCCGATTTCTCTCTTCGGCATTCGTCTGCTATACTTTTGATTTCTCTCTCTCGCGTTTTCAGATTTCTTTTTCTTGCGCTTTCAAGACACTAAGCAATCGTTTCGAAGTGTTTGGGTGGGTGGATACTTGAAATTTTTGATTTTTAGGTATTTTGGAGAAAATTAAAATAGTAGAAATAATCACAGATGTATGAAATAGCTTTTAATTGAATCAATTCGAGATCTAGACACCAATAAATTCAAAATTTTGAAATTTATAAACCTAAATTTTTAAAAGAATTTTTTTTTTAATTTTTAGTCAAAGTAGGTGTTTTAGATAAAAAAATTATATTTTGATTTATGAAAACATGTTGGAAACACTTTAAGCAGTGGTATGTCACAGATTTTTGTACATGGTGTGTCACAACCAAACCATGGCTTGTCACAGGTTTTTGTACATGGCGTGTCACAGTCTAACCATGGCGTGTCACAACTTAACCATGGCGTGTCACAGGTTTTTGTACATGGCTTGTCACAGCCTAACCATGGCTTGTCACAGGTTTTTGTACATGGCGTGTCACAGCCTAACCATGGCGTGTCACAACTTAACCATGGCGTGTCACAGATTTTTGTACATGGTGTGTCACAGATTTTTGTACATGGCTTGTCACAGCCTAACCATGGCTTGTCATAGGTTTTTATACATGGCGTGTCATAGCCTAACCATGGCGTGTCACAACTTAACCATGACGTGTCACAGATTTTTGTACATGGTGTGTCACAACCATGGCTTGTCACAGGTTTTTATACATGGCGTGTCACAGCCTAACCATGACGTGTCACAACTTAACCATGGCGTGTCACAGATTTTTGTACATGGTGTGTCACAGATTTTTGTACATGGTGTGTCACAACCTAACCATGGCTTATCACAGGTTTTTGTACATGACGTGTCACAGCCTAACCATGGCGTGTTACAACTTAACCATGGCGTGCAGGGGCGGAGCGTCCCTTTGCAATGGCCCCTCCAAAAATTTTAAAAATTTTTATATATTATATATTTTTTAATCATTTTTTATTAAATAATTAATATAATTAAAAAATAATTAAATGACTTTACAAATCCTATTCAATTTTATTCAAATTCTTAAATTTTTTTAATTTTTTAAGTTTCTCCACTCATCTTTCTCTCTTTTTTTTTTCTGTCCTTGTATTATGAAATTATAAAAAGGTAAAGTTTTTATTTAATTTTTTTATTTATATTATTATTATTATTTATTTATTTTTTCAATTATATTCTATTTGCTCATATATTTTAAGTTTCTATAGATTTTCTTTTTTAAATTTCCATGAATCATCAACTATATATTTTTTTGTTATATAAGTCATATCTCTTACTTGTCATGGTTTTTTTTTTGTTATGTGGATTTTATTTTTAATGATTATAATTTTTAAAAATTAAAAATTATTATATATGTAATTCTCAAATATAAGTTCAAGTGTTACATTATTGGTTGTTGTTTAAAATTTTACTAATATATTATTTTTTATTAATCCTAATTGTACAAGCAAAAATTATCTTGAGTATATGTTTTTAATGTGCTTTACATTTTATACTTAGTTGAAAGAAAATTATCTTGAGTATAAAAAGATGTTATTAATTTTGTATATTATATTTAACTATTTATATTATATGCATGTAGTTTAATATTTAATATTATAAACTTAAATATAATAAAATAAGAATATTGGATGTTGACTACATTAATTTTTTAGTCATTTATATCGAGAAAAAAAAAACTTCGAAACAAAATGAATGATAAGGTTCTTACAAATAATTTAATTATTTATATTAAAAAATATATTACCATTATCGAACAAAACTTTTCAAGAATAGTATTATAAGTTTTTTTCTTTTTGTTTCTTTTGATTTACATATTGTATAAAATTATTATCTATTATAAATCTTTTGATTATTAATGATTAAGTTCAATATATTAATTTTAAAAATTTTTATTTTTTTTAACCTTTGGCCCCCCCAATAAATATTTGCTAGCTCCGCCCCTGATGGCTTATCACAAGTTTTTTGTATATGGTGTGTCACAGATTTTTGTACATAACGTGTCACAACCTAACCATAGCTTGTTACAGATTTTTGTACGTAGTGTGTCACAGCCTAACCATGGCGTGTCACAAGTTTTTATACATGGTGTGTCACAATCTAACCATGACGTGTCACATCATAACATGTAATTTCATTAAGGGTATTTTTGTCCAACTTGGTTAAAAATAGTTAAAATTATAAAGATGGCTACTTTTGAAAACGTCTTATTTTTAAAGGCTATTTTTTAAAACGACCCGTACTTTTATGTTTTTATTTTTTAAAAAATTTGCAGACAAAAAAACTATTCATGGTGATTTTACACTTATCAATAATTGTGTATATGGAATGATAAAATCTCTAAAATGAATTTACATATGAACTTATCAATAGTACTGCAGCTATGACTACGGGAGCATTTCAGGTTAAAGCACATCCTATATACTTCAGCACATGGTTCGAGACTTCAGGCTTGGTTGCTAGAGGATTGGCCCTGCCGAGTTCCGCTTTTCAGACCTTTTTTTTTTCCCTCTCTTACTATAGTAACGTAGTAATGTTTTATTTGCTTGCATAGTTATTTAAATAAGATTGGATGGAAGGTTAGATGGGTTGAAACAATGACTCGGTTATGAAATTGATTCATTTTTTTTGATATAATATACAAAAAGTTTTTAAATTATTTTAAAAAATTTAAATAAATTTTTATGCTTTTATTGCTTTCAATCAAGTCATTAATTTTTTATTTTGAATCAAATAAGTTTTTATATTTTTATTTTGAATCAAATAAGCTTTTATATTTTTATTTTGAGTCAAATAAACTCTTATAACTAATTATTAACTTAGTTAAAATGTCATTTATTATTTTATACTGCATGACGCTAACATGACATACGAATATATAATAATTAATGATGATATAGTATGTTGATATATTATAATTGACGATGACGTAACATGTTAATATGTGATAATGACATAACCATATAGTATTTTTTTCACTCTTCATATCAACTTTATGTTATTACCATGTGAATATAAAATACAAGTGGTATTTTGACTAATGGCAATTAGTCAATCATTAGTTATAAGGGCTTATTTGACTTAAAATAAAAATATATGAGCTTAATTGAATAGTTTAAGGACTTATTTGAATATTATGTTATTTTTTTTATGTTAAATTGAGTAAGCAATGATCTGATCAAATTAATTTATTAATTTTTATTATTTTACATTAACCCCACATTGATTTAGACAATTAATTGATCAATTGATCCATGATTAAAAAAAGATATTTAATTTAAGTCACCTAGATGACAATTATTTTATTTGAACCTTGGCCTCAAATAAAACATGAGAATTGTAACTGTCAAGTTAAACATTAAACTTTTAAACATATAACTACGTTCAAATTATATATAAATATATTTAAAAATTAAATATGTGATTTGTCTGTCGATCTAATAATCCGATATCTTCATGGGGTTGTTTTTTTGAGTTGATTTTGATAATATATATTTCTTTATTTATTTCTCTTAGGAGCTTACTTATGATGATGAAATACATTGATATGGTATTGATTCTATACATTTTAAGTTAATTATCTGTGCACTTCATAAACACATAAATTTAAAATTTTATAATCTTTGAAAAATAAATATACATACATTTTGATGTTTTTTGAGACATCAGCCAAACTCTGAACCTACAAAAAGCATACCAAACTGCTTCTATGCATATGTTGGAGACTACTTGAACTTAAATGCCTAAGCTGATTTGTTATTGGATCCTCCATACATATATACCACACAAATTGCACTTTTAATTTACATAAGATATCATATATATATATATATATATGAATTTTAACAAATTTTTTCTTTTATTTATGAGTTGTGGTTAGCTCTTTTGTAGCAAGCAAACTGTTCTATTTTTTTAGCTACTTGTGGACTTATATGTTAGCACTCAAATACAATAGTGTTTGTTTAGTAACTAGACAATAGAGGTGTGTTAAAAAATGAAATTGTAATATTCTCTATATATTTACTTTCCGAAGTTAGTATAAATTAAATTCCACTAAAAGTGGATCACGGATTCTAAGGGTTAGAATTAGGTAGAATTGATTGAGATATATGTGTAATATGTATATATTTTTGTATTTGTTAATGACTCCAAGTCGATTGTTTGTTTTCTTAAGAAGTATACTTTTTATTTTCTTAAGATGGTATCAGAGCATGTGTTCTAGGCCTTGTTTATTTGATTTCTTAAAAAAATAGCAAGTAAAAATCAAACCTCATCAAAAATCCCATTCCAAAAATTCAAACACTAATAACAACAGTTTCGATATAGATCCATCAAACCCGTATTTTATTCATCATTCATATCATTCCAATCATTTGTTTGTTCCAATCAAATTGAATGGCGCCAATTATCCATCTTGGAGTAAATTTAAGATTCATGCTCTTACAGCCAAGAACAAAATTAACTTCATCAATGGATCCATTAAGCAACATTCAGAGACAAATCAACTAACAGAATATGCTCCATGGAATCAATGCAACAACATAATTTTATCATGGCTTACTTACTCGGTGGAACCAAATCTAACGAAAAGGTCATTCATGCAAGTATTACCTAACAAGTGTGGAAAGATTTCAAAGAGCAGTTCTTACAAAAGAATGCACTAGCAATCTATTAGATCCAAAAATTGTTGGTTTCTTTTGCATAAGGTACCATGACAGTTTCAAACTATTTCACAAAACTCAAAGTGCTTTGGGACGAATTAGATACATATCGAGTTTTTTCACTTGCAACCAAATGAAAGCACATAATGAACAAAGAGAAGAAGATCACTTGATGTAATTTCTCATGGGCCTCAACGACACCTACAATGTTGTATGCTCGTACATCCTCATGATGTCACCATTGCTTAATGTACGTCAAGCCTATTCTCTCATTATTTAAGATGAAATACAAAGTTAAATGACATTTGAACCAATTAAAAGTTTTTCCATCATTGTTGCAATTCAAAGTCATCCAAATAACTTTTCAAATTAATCTAAAGACAAGTACTGTGAGCACTGCAGTAAAGAAGGTCATATAATTGAAAATTGTTGAACTCTAAAATTCCATTGTCAATATTGTGATAGAAAAAGTCATATTGAAGATAGGTGCAAATTTAAAAATGGCACATGGGCTCCTAACAACACAAGAGCCTAATGTAATCGACACAACCACCCGCGATAGCAGCAATGAGGGTCCTGAAAAAGTGCATTGAACTCATTTCTTGTTGCTAATGCAACAAAATCTTCTCAATCTACACAAATGGTCTATTCATAAGACATCAATAACTCTCCACATGGGCTTTCCATAGACCAACTTCAACAAATTGCTCGTGCCTTGTCTAAGATGACCCAAAATCATGCTCTAAGTAATAGTGATGCTTATGCAAATGCTACGATTTGCCTCTTTTTCTAAATACTTCAATTAATTCTGTACTTGCTGAACCTTGGATTTTAGATAGCAGAGTTACTGACCACATCACTTTTGATTCCACACTTTTCACTCAAACAAAAACCTCATCAATACCTATTGTAAATTTACCCATTGGGTCTTTTGTCTCCATCACTTCCATTGGCATTATATCATTCAACTCAAATATCACCTTAAATAATGTTCTATGCATTCTTTCTTTTCGTTTAAATTTGATGTTTAGGGGTAAACTTACTACTGCTTTAAATTGTTGTGCCATTTTTTTTTCAACTTTCTATTTTTTGCAAGACTTGGCTACGGGGAAGATGATTGGCTCAAGTAAACAGCATGGTTGTCTTTATTACATGTCTTCACTAAAACAAACACCTATCTCTCACAACGTTTCTCAACCCTTAAATTTGTTACATATGCGTCTCGGACATCTATCACCATTTTGTCTTAAATTAGTCTCTCCATTATTGTCTTTTCCTATTATCTCTTTTGATAATAATTGCACTATTTGTCCAATGGCTAAACAAACTAAACTTCCATTTCCTTCAAGTTCCATATCAACTCATGCTCTATTGGATTTGTTACATTGTGATATTTAGGGTCCACACAAAGTGCCCAAACATTTAGGGGCTTGCTTTTTTCTTACCATTGTAGATGATTTTACAAGGTGCATTTGGGTATTTCTCATGCAATATAGGTATGAAATGCAAAATCTTTGACAATCTTTTATTACTTTTGCTCATATTCAATTTCATGCCTCAGTTAAAGCCATTCAAATAGACAATGGCAAAGAATTCCTATCCATGAGAAATTTCTTTCAATCTCATGGCATCGAATATGAACACACTTGTGTTTTCACTCTACAACAAAATAGAGTAGTTGAACACAAGTATCATCATATTCTAACCGTAGCACGAGCATTACGCTTCCAATCCACTTACTTTTCACCTTTTGGGGAAAATGTATATTGACTGTTGTCTACCTTAGTAACTGATAACCATCACCACTATTATCTTCTAAATCACCTTTTTAATTATTATATAATTATCCACCATCACTTGATCACTTGAAAGTTTTTGGTTGTCTGTGTTATGCAACTGTTGTTCATCCTACTCATAAATTTGATTCGTCGTGCCAAACATTTCATCTTTTTTGGATACTTTATTTGTCAAAAAGATTATAAACTTTATGATTTGGAGACTAATTTTTTTTTTAAAAGTGGTGATGTCAAATTTTTGAAAATCTCCTTTCCTTTTATTTCAACTGCACCAAATCCTAATTTAGTGGTGTCGCATTCTTCTCTTAACAACACGGACGATTGGCACTCTCTACCATCATTTTCCACAAACATTCCATATTCTCAACCTCAACCAACTAAGCCATCTAACATACATAAGCCCACGACCCTTATCCACTTACCTCCAATCGAACCCACTGAACTTGTTTCCACTTCTTTAAATCCTTTAGCCACTTCCGTCCCTTATCTGAGATGATCACTTAGTCCTAAACAACCTGAGGCATGGCATAGAGATTACATATTGTCAACATCTGTCAATCATCCTACCACAACACCAAGTTTTGCAAATACTCAAAGGCTGCAAATAAAGATTACATACTCAAACAACACTTAGAGTTTAGTCCATTTCCTTGATGGTCATAAACTTATTAGCTGCAAATAGGTTTACAAAATCAAATATAGGTCTGATGACACTATTGAGCGTTATAAGGCTCGTCTTGTTGCTAAGGAAAATACTCAAGTTAAGGGCATCAATTATCAAGAAACTTTTTCTCCTACAGCCAAACTCATTACACTATGTTGTCTTCTCACTATTATCACTGCTCGACATTGGTATGCCCACTAGTTAGATGTTCATAATGCATTTCTCCATGGTGACCTGCATGAAAAAGTATACATGGTGCCTCATCCTGGTCTTCATTGATAGAGAGAGAACATTGTATGTTGGCTTAACAAATCCATTTATGGTCTCAAATAGGCATCAAGAAATTGGTTTCTCACTTTTTCAGACACCATTCAAAAAGTTGGTTATCAACAATCAAAGGTTGAATATTCTATTTCACCAAGGCTAAAGGTACTTCATTTACTACAATCCTCATTTATATGGATGACATACTTCTTGCAGGAAATGATCTTTAAGAAATTGAACGTCTCAGAAAATTTCTTCTTAAATGCTTCTGTATCAAAGATCTCAGAGACTTGAAATACTTTTGGGGTATCGAATTTTTCCATTCAAAGTAAGGCATTTTCATGTCTCAAAGGAAATATGTACTAGACATTTTATAAGATTTGAGGCTTCTTGGTGCATGCCCAAACAAGTACCCAATGGAACAAAATTTGAAGCTCACTTCCATAGATGGAACATTACTGAATGATCCAACTAAATACAGAAAACTAGTTGGTAGATTGATTTACCTTACCAACACCAAACCTAACATAGTCTATTCCGTCTGAACACTAAGTCAATTCATGCATGAGCTTCAAAAACCTCATTAGGATGTAGCTATACGAATCCTCAAATATATCAAAGGTATTCTAATTCAAGGTTTACTATTTCCTTCCACAACCAATCTTGCTTTGAAAGCTTTTTGTGATTTAGATTGTGGAGGTTGTCGTGCCACAAGAAGGATAATTACGGGATATTGTGTTTGCCTTGGAAATTCCCTTATCTCATGGAAGTTTAAGAAACAAACTAATGCTTCTAAATCATCAACACAAGCTAAATATCAAGCTATGAAAACACATGTTTGGAGTTGACTTGGCTACATTATATATTATAGGATTTAAAGGTCCCATAGGTAGCTCCTACGCCATTATTCTGTGACAATCAAGCAGCTTTGCACATTGCAACAAATCCCGTCTTTTATAAACGTACAAAGCATATTGAAATAGATTATCACATAGTTCAAGAAAAATTGCAAGTCAGAATGATTAATCTTTCATATGTACCTACGCGCTTCTAGTTAGCAATGTATTTACAAAAGCCTTAGGAAAAATCAATTTGTAACACTGAGTAACAAGTTAGGACTTCATGATATTCACTCTCCAACTTGAGGTGGAGTGTTAAGAAATGAAATTGTAATATTCTCCATATATTTACTTTCCTAAGTTAGTGTAAATCAAATTTCACTAAAAGTGGATCATGGATTCTAAGGCTTAGAATTAATTGAGATGTATATGTATATATTTTTGTATTATGTTAATGACAAAAACATTTAGCCAACTCCCTATTATTCTTTCTCCAAGTTTGCTGTTTATTTTCTTAAGAAGTCTACTTTTTATTTTCTTAAGAAGGTGTTAATCGATTAGGCATGGGCCTAGTCCGCACTGTTCTAGACCTTTGACATATGATTTTTCAATCTCGAGCTCATCGGGTTTGATTCAAAATATTATTTTATTAATAAATGACATATTTAAAATTTAAATTCTATTGTATACTTTTAGAATATTAAGATGTCAAAATACAAAATATTATTTAATATTTTAATAAAAAAGCTAACTAAATTAAATAAGCCGGTTGAGTTTCAATTTGGGATTTCAAGATATCAATTAAGTTTGGCCTAAGTTGACCTAGCTAATGCACACCTTTACTAAAAAAAAATATGATTATTTTTCTATTTTCTATAGAAACTTCACAATTAAAAAACCCTGATATGCTTAAGAAATAAATATTTCTTACTTTAGGTCACTTAATCTTTTCACTTTTTAATGAATTCTCCAAAGTAAAAGAAGGGCTCTTTATTTTTGTGTCCTAAGCACATGAGCTAGAATTTCTAATTATGTTTGCAAGTAAATAAACAAGAATCTTACGTTTACCTTTTCCTTGACCACCGACAATTTATGGGGTAATTTGTAAAATTATGCCATTAATGTTTTTCAATCCTTCTGTTTTTTTCTCTTTTCGTTTTTGATAAACGAAGAAAGCTTTGAGAGTTGAGTCACTAGGTATACAGTCATAAAGAGAGCAATCTTGCTTTGGTTGAACACTTTGAGCCTTGAAATTCCCCCATCATGGTAACCCATATACACCATAATCCCCACTCCAAGCACCACAATTCGGCCTTCAACCACCACAATTCCATATTTTTATAATTAAAACTTATATTATGTTGAAGATGGGAGTTTGCAATGAGAAAATTCTTGACGTTAAAATATTTGAAATTAATGGAGAAGAAGAACACGAAATCACATACATGTGTTTGTTTTCAGCTTTTATCTTTATGTGAGTTTTTATTTTTTATTTTCTCATAATCGAATAGCTAGTGAGCTATTAAATATTAGCTATAAATGACTTTTTTGATTGTAAGCCACTATCCAACTAACCGACAAGATGCAATTTGACACTGTTGTGCTATGCCTTGTCTCTTTTGTCTTTTTCTTTTAAAGGGTGGTTATATAATGTGTCATGTCCTGTTCTTTTTGTCTTTTTCCTTTAAATGGTGATTATATAAATCACATTGTTTCACTAAATGAAAATATCCAACCATTGTCTTTTTTAGTGAGCATTCAATTTACCTACTTTGTTCGAACTTTTGCACTATGATTATATTTTTCTTATAAAATTTGTTACGGTATCAAGGTATTTTTGATATCTTAAGAGACATTGAATGGTAAGAGAGACACTACCACTCATCTGTGAAAAGTTTCAGATTTTTTTTTTATGAAAAATGAATTTTATTGAATTGAAGCTAGATGCCATAGCAAGTCTAGCACTTCGATTGGTGGAAGACTCATTTTAGCATAAGAAGCTAGCTTTTAATATGGGTTAACCCCTGTGCAATTTACAAAAAAAGTTGCTCAATAAAATCTTTGGCAACAAAGACAAATAAAAAAGCTCTTGTCCATATAAAGACAAACGATTAGCATAAGATCTTAACTAGTAACAAAACACCTAAAATTTGACAACTAGAACTCCTAAGTAGTCAGAAAGAAAATCAACACCAAATTAATTTGCAAAATATGGTTGAGGTAGGTGAAGAGGTTGCAGTCACCAGTAAATATGTAGTTAAGAGGTATAAGGCACTGTCGCAATTGGTGATAAGGAAAGTGATTTGGCCAACACTAGAACCTCTGGTATAGGACAATTGTTGCCAATACCTTGGCAAAAAATCTCTCCTTCAACAATGACTTTTGCTAGGAATCGAACCCGTGACCTTGACTTTGATACCATTTGTAGGACTTTAGATGTTATCATTTTGCTTAAAACCAATAGGTGATAGAAAAGACGTATACCTTAGCCTTATAGTACATTCAACATGTAAGTGCCTATGGCATTTGATCGTGACTCGTCGAACACCCTGACTTATGTCATTGGACAATTGCTGCCAATACTTTGAACAATAATATTATGGCATATGACTCACCAAAAGAAGAGTGAAACAAGTTAAAAGAAGAGTTCCATGGGAGTAATCAAACACGTTAAATACAAGTACTAAATCTGTTAAAGGAATTTGAAGTCTTGAAGATGAAGAAGGATAATATGGTAAAATAGTATTCTAATAAGGTCCTAAAAGTGGTCAACTAGTTTAAGCTCCTTGGAAAAGATTTGCTTGAGAAATGTATAGTGAACAAGGTTCTTGTGAGTGTGTCAGAGAAGTTTGAAGCCAAAATATATTTTCTGAAGGACTCTAGAGACTGGCTAAAGTCACTATCACAGAGTTTGTGTATGCTCTTCAAGCTCAAGAGCAAATGACAATTTTAACATGAAAACCATACTAAGAAAGCTTTTATGGCAAAAACAAAAGGCAAGTCTTTTCCAAGGAAAAAGAAAAATAATGGTTATAAGAAAAATAAAAGGAAGAATGTGAATGAAAAAAAAAAACCCGGTGAAGTAGAATAACCAATATTACAAGAAACATAATCAAACTAAAAAGTTTTGTTGGTTTTGACCACACGTTAAATATAGATCTTGCAATTAACTTGGTCATGTGGAGAAGGTTTGTAAAGCTGAAGGAGCTGCAAATGAATAGAAGGTAGTTATGATGTAAGAAGAAGAAGAAGAAGAAAAAGAAAAAGAATAAAAAGAAGAAAAACAAGAAAAGAAGAAAAAGTTCTTTTTGTAGTACAGAAAGATTCTGGGGTTGAAAAGAATGATACTTGGCTGATAGACAATGCATGTTATAGCCATATGATTAGGAATGAATCCTTATTCACTACATCGGATAGAAGCTATAGGTAAAAAGTCAAAATCGACAATAGTAATTATTTTCATGTTAAGGGTACTGGCTTCATTGGAGTTCAAACTTCATTAAGACTTGGGTACATTTCTCAAGTTTTATATGTTTTTGAGGTTAGTCAAAACCTTTTAAGCATTGTTCAGTTGCTTAAATGTAATTATGAACTGGTTTTTAAAGACCTATGTTGTTCTGTGTTTGATTCTTCTAGTAAAAAGCTTTTTACTATGCCTATGAAAGGTAAATGTTTTCCTATTGATTGTATGGAGGTTGAGCAATGTAACTATATGTCTACTGATGATGATAACGAAAAATGGCACAAGAAGCTTGGGCAGATAAATTATAAATCTCTTAAAATGATGTCTACGTCAACTTAGTTGATGGCCTTCCTAGAATCACAAACTGTACTCATTTGTGCGATACATGTATGAATGGTAAGCATGTTAGAGAACCATTTCCTAAACATAGCAAGTCAATAACCATAGATATTCTTTAAGTGGAGCACTCAAATGTTGGAGGACCAGTTAAAACAACATCATTAAGAAGTAACAAGTATTATTTGCTATTCATAGATGATTTTAGTAGATTTGGTTGGATTTATTTTCTCGAAGCTAAATCTAAGGTTTTATGTCGCTTTATTAAGTTTCTTGCTATGGTTGAAAAGGAGTCAAGCCATGCTATTAAAGTTTTGAGAATAGACAATGGCAAAAAGTATACCTTAGGAAAGCTTGAAAATTATCCGAGTAATAAAAGAATTAAGCACTAGTATACCATCACGTACAACCCCCAATAAAATGGGGTTTGTGAGAGGAAAAATCGCACACTTACAGAGATGGTTTGATGCCTTTTATTTGAAAAAAAGTTGCCTAAAAGTTTTTGGGCAAAAGCTGCTTATGTTGCAACTACTCTATAGAATATGTTTCCTACCAGGGCACTCAGCAATATAACTCCATATGAGGTTTGGTACAAGTCAAAACCAAGTGTCACTCACTTGAGAGTGTTTGGTTACATTTGTTATGCACATATACCTCAAGCTAAAAGAACAAAACTTGATGCAAAGTCACAGTTGGTTATTTATATTGGTTTTGGTGAGACTGAAAAAGGATATAGACTCTACAACTTGGAAAAAAAGAAAGTTTTTATGTCCAAGGATGTAAAGTTTGAAGAAAACTTAAGGTGGAATTAGGAGAAAAAGGAGATAGAGAAACCAATCAACATTGATGTCGTAGTTGATTCAGATATCGAAGGTTATGTGTTGGATGATGAGAACATTGATGAATTACTTGTGAAAGGTACCAAAACTCTACAAGATGTTTATGAAAGATGTAATGTGACATTACTTGAACCGGCAACCTTCAATGAAGCCCAAGAAAGTGAGGCATGGAGACAAGCAATGAAGGCTAAAATTGATATGATTAACAGAAACAATACATGGACTCTAGTAGAAGACTAAAGAATCAGAAAATGATTGGTGTGAGATGGATTTTTAGAGCTAAGTATAATGCAGATGGAATTGTAAATAAATAAAAGGCTCGAATGGTAATAAAAGGGTACTCACAAGTGTATAGGGTTGATTACTTAGAGACTTTTGCTCCAATTGCAAAGCAAGATACAATTTGATTGCTTGTGGCTTTGGCTGCTTGGGAAAGCAAGAGGATCTGGCATATGGATGTAAAGTCTACAATTTTGAATGGTTTACTGACAAACAACATGTTCACTTAACAACCCGAGGGATTCATCAAACAAGGAGATGAAACTAGTGTCTACAAGTTAAACAAAGCCTTATATGGGCTTAAGCAAGCACCAAGAACCTAGTACAAGAGAATGATTCCTATCTTAGCAGTAAAGGATTAAAAAGAAGTGATACAGAGTATACTTTTTATGTCAAGAAAATAGGTGAAAAACCTCAGTTGATTGTTGCTATATATGTGGATGATCTACATATTACAAGTCCAAGTGGTGATGAAATAATAAAGTTTAAATCTCAAGTGACCCAAGAATTTGACATGACTGATTTTGGTGAAATGTCATATTTCTTGGGAATGGAGGTGATTCAAGGAGCAAATGGGATGAAAATTCATCAACACAAATATGCCAAGGATCCGTTAAAGCGATTTAAGATGGATGCATGTAAAAAGGTTAGCACACCAGCTGTGTTTGGAAACAAATTGTGGAAGAATGAGGGTAGTCCTGAAGTAGATGAGTACAGGTTTAGAAGCATGATAGGTTGTCTATTATATCTAACAGCAACGAGACCTGATATTATGCAAACCGTAAGTGTGCTTTCCAAGTATATGAACTCTCCTTCAGAAATTCATTATTCTACTGCAAAGAGAGTTTACGGTACCCAAAAGGAACCTTGAATTTTGGAAATGTCGACTGCAAGAAAGATAGTTCAAACTTGCAGGGGTTTAGTGGCAGCGACTGGGCAAGCTGTTTAGATGATTCTCCAAGTACTACTGGATATTGCTTCTCATTCAATAGTGGTATGTTCTCCTAGAATTCCAAGAAGCAGGAGGTGATTGCACAGTTGTCTGCAATGGCTGAGTATATAGCTGCTGCTTCAGCAGTAAACAATGCTTTATGGTTGAGAAAGGTGCTAAATGATTTGGGTTTTGCTCAAACAGGAGGGACAGTGCTCAAAGTAGACAATTAGTCAGCAATAGCAATTTCTAAAAGCCCAATACGACATGGAAGAACAAATCATATCACAGTGAAATTCCATGATACCCATGATGCAGTAAAAAATGATGAGATTGTTTTTCTTAGTAGTATGGTGACAGCAAGTTAATTAGTTGACGATGTAAAATATACAATAAATAAAATCAAAAGAGAATTTTTTACACTTGAACTGAACAATTGTGAACCGAATACAACGAGTCAAACAATTTTCTTAAGGTCCATAGAAGAGTTAAGACCTCTTATTCAACAAGTACGAAAGATTACCGATGCTTAATTTAAGAAAAAAAAAAAAACTGATGAGCAATTGGAGTTGGAGAGCACAAAGCACAAACAGCTTCATCAGTTTACCTTCCTGCAGTTGACCCGAATTTGTCCTTGCTTTCCGGTCAAAGGCTTAATGTTCCCCATCTTAATCATAGACTTAGCGAAATCATCCCAGAATGCATCAGGATTCAAGCTGTAAGTCTTAACAAGTTTATCAGTTGAGCCGCCGTTGAAAAGTGCCTGATCTGAGGTGAGTAGTCCCCTCTTCTTCACCAAGTTCTTGAAGTATGCAGTGTCAAAGCGTGCAGGCGTTGGGTCCAAAGGAGCGAGGTTAGTGTTGCCTCCAACACGTGGGCAAGTTGCTCTTCGCTCTTTAGCAAAGGCAGGGTCAATGTTTGTGGCATTGTAAATTCTGTTCCTAAAGATAGAACATTGTGACAGCCCAATGGTGTGGCCACCAGAGAGCGCTACAAGATCTCTTTGGTTCAGGCCCTGATTCTTGAAGTTGTTGATCAATGCAGGGAGGTCCATGGATGCAGATGGAAGTAAAGTGTCTGCTAGGGTCCTGCTAGCTGTGGTTGAATCTCTCCTACCCAAACGAACCTTCCATGATGGGCCTCCTAGCTGCAACCATTTCAAATTTTATTAGAAATGCTTGTTATAAATTCAACAGACAAATATCTGATAATGAAAATGAGTTTGACTTTACCGCAACTACAGAATCTCGAGCTGCAACAGCCAAGATATCTGCACAGGAAACCACCGGGCGTCCACAAACTCTGTCTACTTCAGCCTTAATTTGGTCTACCACTTCAAATCCTCTCACAGAATTAAAATTTCTACTTGCATTTTTCTCGCTGTCCATAGTAGATGTAGAATCCAAAAGAAGTGAACCGTCACAACCCTGCAATAACATAATGCACGAAACTTAGAAAATACAACATAATTAATGAATGACAAAGATAAAAGGTTTGAATTGATTGTACGAACATTAACGAAGCAGTCGTGGAAATGCAGACGAAGTAAAGAAGCTCCCATGCGCCGCTCCCTTTGGACAGCAGCCTGTACTATTTTCTTGATGGCCGGTAAAGCTTGGGGACAAACCTTGTCATAGAATTTGGGAGATAAGGGAAAAACCGTAGTTGCAAGGGCCAACCAGACGAAAGCATGAAGAAGGAAGTTAGTGTGTGAAGCCATGAGGAGTAACTAGACTTAAATTTGCTTAATTTCTGTTTGAGGTTTCTGTTGTGATTCTTGGGGGTGGTGGGTGTCGATATTTATAGGTAGAGAGTTAGGAATTATTTTGAACTGCGTGGGTATGTGTTAGTTTTGGACTTCTGCAAATTATTGGACTGGTTCTTAGGAGCTTTTGTTTACTAGCTCAAATGGCAGCAAATTATTGGACTGGTTCTTAGGAGCTTTTGTTTACTAGCTCAAATGGCTTGGCCATTCAGGCAAGCAACGAGGAAAATTCACCTCTTTTTACATCATAAATCAGGCTGCCAAAATTATGAATAAATATTGGAATGTGAATATGGACAGAAATTAAAGCTGAAATTTGGAGTTCAAGTCCACACATAAAAGGTACTAAGCAACGTTTAGCCAACGGACAAGCATAGCGCTCACGGTATTTTTTTTTTCTCTTGAAAAGCAGGATACGTAAGAAAGACGAAAATGGGACAAAAGAGTGGAAAGAAGTGGTTAACAAAAAGAATACCAGTTTAGTCCCCGGTATACACTACCAGTCCTGCTCAATAGCTAGCTGGACAGAAGACAAAAACAACCTGTACAAAGAGGAGGCTCATTCAACATACATCCAAGCACATGCCCAGAGAAAAGAGGAAAGAAACTCACGGCCAACATTACAAAAAGCAGCAGAAACATGACTCAAGACAGAAGAACATAACAGAAGTAGGAACCCAAACGCACGCCCAAGAGACAAGCTAATTATTCACATGAATCCAGAGCACAGGCTCTGAGCGCTCACGGTATTTTAAAGAAAGGCTAATGTTCTAGCTACTCTCCATCGAAAATAAAAGGTTTTACAGACAATTTTATACATGTTTTTTAATCTTAATTAAGAAATCAAAATTAATTGTACATTTATAAGTATTTGAAAAATGTATATAATACACAACAAACAAACAAAAATATTACACATGAAGATGCTATTCAAGTCTAGATTGATAGAATATAGTTCTAAGTATTAAAGATTTAGTTGAGCCAGAATTCTTATGTTTAGTGGAATTGAATTAGGACAATACACTTGTAATATTTATGTTGGATATTGTAATTTTAGGAATTACAGTTTACAAATAAGTTTTGCTGTGCTGTAAATAACTTTGTCAAGTTAGTTGTTAGTTGTACAATTAGTTGAGAAATCAGTCTTTCTATTGACTGAGAGGTTTTGTATATAAACCTTTGTAATGACTGAGTTGGTTAATGAAAAATTCAGTTCACAATTCACCGACTTACTTCATTGTCTTCTCAAAGCTTTCCCTATCTCCGGTTTTCCTGGTTTTTATCAAAAAAATAAAAAAAATTATTTAGGGTGATTTTACCCTTTAAATAATAGTGTACATATATTTATGGACTATATAAATACATACGATCGACAAGTAATATAAAAAATTCATATTGAATATTAACTTAATTCCATAAATTAAGTGAGATATAATTCAAACTATTGTCTTTTCATGTTCGATGCTAGTTATTAAAACTCAAATATGTTTCTTTGTGCTGTCATCAATATCTTTTTGAGTGGCAGTTATGTTGTAATTGTACAAGCTTTTTTATCCAAACCGAGTTTTAATTCATGAGAGTTTTTGGCCAATCAAATGAGTTTAATAAAATTATTTTTTTAAAAAAAGTCAAATATGTTTCATACTAGAGAAAATTATATATCTGATGCCTGCATCCATCATATTTTTTTTGGAGATGCACCCTTCATTGCTTTGTTTAATTGTTTGAAATAATGGGTAAAGTTTTAACCAATAAGATTTTACTCTAACATTAAAAACTTAGATCAAGAGTAATTGAAAGGCTCTAAATTCAAATAATTTATCATTTCATCTTGTTTACATATGTAATCTAAAACAGTTTTCCCTTTACCTCTTCCTATACTAAATACTTTTTGAGAACCACTCTATTTGACTATAGGAAGATTTCTGGCTAGTTACCTAAAGCATGCGTTTGGAGGCTTCAGGTTTGGCCACTGGCAGCTAGCCAAGTTGCGCTTGTCTGACGTTCTTCACTACGTTTTATTAGCTTGTTCATTAATTTCTGTTACTTGTTCGACTTTGCTTTGAGTTCTTCCTTGCAACGTAAGAATATAATTTAGGATTTGAAACGATAGTCGTAAGTATCAATTTTATCTTCTGCACATGTTTATACATGGTAACGTACTCAGGGCGAAACATAAACCTCAACCCAAATGACCACCAAACTTGTACAACAAAATGCCAATCTGTGTCATATGCAGCGCATCAATCAAGTCAAATACCTGCAGCCTCGCTTGAGGCCTTTCAACCCCCTCCTTTGCTAACTGATTAGCCAACCCGTTACCCTCCCTTTGCGTGTGTTGGGTGCTCCACCTCTCGATCTTAGATAAAATTTATTCAATAAATACTATATAAGGTTACAAATTCTATGCAGGTGTAGCTCAATAATCTCAACGACCTAAAATTAAATATTTAAGTAATTTTTTATTGAAATTAAGAAAAATTTTAATTAAAATTTTATTTTTTTAACTTTTTGAGATATAAAATTTTTAATTAAAATTTTATATTATAAATTGAAAAAAATTACAATAATTGGTTATATATTTAAAAAAAATAATTGTTGAAGATAATTAATACTTATTACTATTAGTTGATTGAAAATAGAAGAATTAGTTGAGAATTAATAGCATTGTGAGAATTGAAAATTGATAAAGAATTAATAGCATGGTAGGAATTGAAAATTGATAAAAAATTGATATTTATTACTCACGTAATTAGAGAAGTGAAAAAATATAGCATTTTATTAATTACCTTGATTTTACATATTTTTTATGGAAGTAAAAGAAAATAGGTATTTATTAAGCACTTAATTTAAAAAGGGAGAAAAGATGGAGATATTTTATTAATTATCTTAATTTTTATATATTTTTAATATAATTAATTATATTATTATAAAAATATGAGATCTATGAAAAATTGAACCTAAAGCAAAAACTTTGGTAGCTTTATACTATAGTCGGCCTTATTTCCATGGTATGGATGTAAATTTTGCTATCTAACCCATGGCATTGGTTGAGTCGCTCTTAATAATCAAGTGTTGCAATGTAGCCCATTTGTATGCAACAAAAATTACCACGGCCTCTTTAATTTCAAGGAGCTCAGTTGTATTAAAATCCAACGCTTTCACCACCCTTTGAAAACCCATTCAGGTTAAGCTTCATCAAACCCAGTGATGGGGATGACCACGGCTTTGCTCCTTTGCGGTTCATTAGTCATGTTAGGGTGCCAAATGATGTCTGTGATGACATAATTCGCTTTGAGACACTAAGCCTTATGATGCTTAGTCGCAAGCTTATCTATAAAATTAGTTCGTTCCTAGGCGAAGAAATAATATGACAAAATTCTAGTGTTTCTATCACAATCAACTATCCACCTTGATATCAATTTTTGATGCCATTCTTATTCTTCTATCTGATACAAATTCCACAAGACTGTTCTCATCTTTGCGACTATCTCTTAGCCGATCAAGAGTTGAATTTCAGCTTCTAACTTCCTTACGTTGGCGCCTATTTAGCTTGGTTTTTTTTTTTTTTTAATTTATCTACTATTTAAAAACAAAAATCAAATCAAATAAAGATTTTCAAAAATTCATAAAAAATGATTTAAAAAAAACAAAATTTAAACAAAAAAGCTTTTAAAAAAGCTCCAGATGAACTTTTTTTTCTCTTTTTTTAAAATTAAGTTAGTTTTTTAAGAAAATATTTCTTTTTGTTTAAAAAATATCCTCATTTATTAAAAATAATCTTAACATTATCCGTTTCTATTTTTATATGATTTATTATTAATTATAAACTTTATATTATATAAAAATACATTTTATATTTTCAAAATTTTGTTTTAAATAAATTAAAAATAAAGTTACTTTTTTATTGTGAATAAAGAAATTCGTGGTTAATAAGTTATTTATTAAATACCTTTTATGATAATTTTAATCAAAATTAGAATTTATATAAATTATTTACCGAACAACTTATTTATAAAAAAAATTATAAAAGTAAATTTACTATACATATTTAGTTTAATTTTAAAAATTATTATTTATAATAAAAACTTCATAATAATTTTTAAATTAAAAAAATTAAATAAAACACATTAGTAATTTTGACCCTTGTCAAATGACCTTTTTGCCAATTTTTAATTGTTGGCTCCACCTTTTTCAGTCTAATTCCGAATCCCACATTACCTCACTTCCTCGTGTTCACTCCATGCCATTTTTAATATCTCAGTGAAACTCCTGTTTTGAAATCAGTGATTGAATAATCTAAATAATTGAGATCTCCAATCAACTCTCGCCCTCATCCTTAAGAAGAATCTGGTTGTAATTAGAAAGTGATGCCACTAAACACTTCTGAATAACTTCCGGACTCCTCTCTAATAATTTTGAAAGCAATCCTTAATTTGAATGATGGTTCACCTCTGTAACTGCACCAAGCATGTTGATTCCCCACCATCAATAGTTAAGTAATACTATATGCTAAAATATGAATTTTATCCTTTGAACATTTTGAAAGTAAAATATATATTTGTGAACAAGAAAATTGAAATGTATAAATAACACTACTAGTTTTATAAACTCAAATTCTATTTAAATATGCTGAATGAAAAAAAAATATTTATAAATTTTTACGTAATGATAAAAAAAATCACATAATGAATTAGATTGAAATTAATATCTTGGACATTTAATTCCACCAAATTTCGTTCACCAACTATTAATTGGTTTTATGTTGGAAGCTTTATTAAAGTAGGCTTTGTCTCCCTTTGTTGGCCCAGTATGATAGATTTGTTGAGCTAAGTGTGAAATTGATGTTATGCATAAACCCATTATACTATCCTTACAGGTAAAATACATGTATAATTAAGTTTTGATTAGTTTTATTTTGGATGTTTAACAAAAATGAGAAAATGGTTACAGTGTATAAAATCAATGTAATATCAATTTAAAATATACTTGGTCCATGTTAAAGTTATTATTCTAATTTAGTTCTTTAAAAATATTGTTAATTTGCTTTTGTTTTAAATATGAGTTTGACTGCTTACTTTTAAAATGAAAATATGAATAGTAAGGTTTAGTAGAATTATAAACCACACAATAATGAATATGAGATTTTTAAAATTTGGATTTTAAATATATCTATTTAAAGTTTTAGTGGTACTTTTTCACATCTAACAGTAATTTTAAAAATGTAGTTGTTGTTAGTATATGTAATCTCTATAGTTATATTTTATACATAATGCTGTAAAAATTTTGTATACTGCAGTCAAATTTATAAAAAATACAGTAAAAAGTATACAAAAAAGTGTTACTAAAAGATTATTTTTAATAGCAAATTTAAAAAATGTACAGCCTTATGGTAACAAGGAAACACGGAAAGACAGATAGAGACAGAGAGGTGATTTTTGCTATACGCTTGAACTGAACATAAAATGAATTGAAACAATTAATCAACAACTAAGGCTTGTCACATTATTTGTTTCAGGTGCTATGAAAAACTCTTATTTCACGACAGTTGGAGAAAAAATAATCAAAATAATATCTTGAAAATGTGGTGGACCGTAACAGTTGCTCCTGTTTAATAATTCACCTTCCTGCAATTGACACGAATTTGTCCCTGGTTCCCAGTCAAAGGCTTAATGTTCCCCATCTTAATCATAGACTTTGCAAAATCCTTCCAAAATGCATCAGGGTACAAGCTGTAAGTCTTTACAAGATTATCAGTGGAGCCGCCATTGAAAAGTTCTTGATCTGAGATGAGGAGCCCCCTCTGCTTCACCAAGTTGTTGAAGTATGCAGTGTCAAAGAATGCAGGTGTGGGGTCTAGGGGAGCAAGGTTAGTGTTTGCTCCAGTTGGTGGACAGGTTGCTCTTCGCTCATTTGCAAAGGCAGGGTCGATGTTTGTTGCATTATAAATTCTGTTCCTAAAGGTAAAACATTGTGCAAACCCAATGGTGTGGCCGCCGGAGAGGGCTACAAGATCTCTCTGGTTCAGACCCTGCTTCTTGAAATTGTTGATTAATGCAGAGAGGTCCATGAATGGAGATGGGATGTCGAGGTTGGCCTGTGTCCGACTCGCGGTGGTTGAGTCTCTCCTCCCAAGCCGCACCTTCCATGATGGTCCTCCTAGCTGCAAAGCCATATAAACATTAAATTTTGGTTTGCAAAATGCTAGCTAATTATTGATGTAATAACAAAATTTGGATTAATGGGATGGAAATACGCACTGCAACTATGGAATCTCGAGCTGCGACGGCTAAGATATCTGCACAAGAGACCACAGGGTGTCCGCAAACCTTGTCCACCTCTGCCTTAATTTGGTCGATCACTTCAAATCCTCTCGCAGAATTGTTATTGGCAGCAGCATTCTTTTCACTGTCAATGTTGGGTGTGGGATCCAGAAGAATCGAAGCATCACATCCCTGCATTACAAAGACAAATTGTTTAAGCCTATGCCTGTAGCTTTTATTGTTAAGATTAATGAAATATGTTAGAATTAAGTTACATATATAGTACATTAACAAAGCAGTCGTGGAAGTGAAGACGAAGTAAAGAAGCTCCCATCCGCCGCTCTTTATACACTGCAGCCTCCACTAATTTCTTGATGGTTGGCAAAGCTTCGGGACAAATGTTTTCATAGTAATACGGAGATAGTGAGAAAGCTGTGGTTGCAACAGTCAACAACAGAGAGATCTGAAGGAGGATGTAGCCGCGAGAAGCCATGACAAGTATCTTAAAATGAAATTTGCTTTGAGTTCGTCTCAAGTTTTCTGTGACTTTTTGGTGCAGTTGGTAAGGCTATTTATAGCGATAACAAGTAGAATTATTTTACAAAGATTTAGTAATGTTGGACTTAGCCAATTCGACTGGTTCTTAGAAGTTAGCTTCAACCAGGCTTAAATGCATTGTCCATCCTTGCACGAAACAAGGGGAAACTTTCTACATCTTTACTTTTAATTTAAGCTACGTGAAGTCGCCTAATTACTGATTCAACTCTCTTCGGGAGGATTTTTTATTTTTTTTCCTGGCCCTCCAAGTACAGTTGAATTGAAATTTTGACCCCAGAAATTAAATAAGTATAAAGATGTAAGAAACTTTATAAAACCTTTAAATTATGCCTCAATTTACATAAAATATTATTAGATAATATTACTTCCTGTAATATATAATTAAGGTTGTCTTACACCAAACAAAAAAAAAAAACCTAGGCAGAAGCAGAATCAGTTTTGAATCCTTCTTCCCAGTGTATAAAAATAAACCAAGCAAGTTGATCAAAATTATCGGGGCAATGATATCGATCGCTTTTTCGTTTTCCTTTCTTTTTAATCAAGGGTTATTACGGCAATATGCTTGAAACATAAATGGAATTTCACGAACGATTATAGATGTACCTTATCTAGTTTGACACAGTCAATGAATGGCTTATTAAGTGCAGCCCAGCTCATTAATAATACAAAGGAAAAGTTTCTTGTCGGATGGCTAAGCTTAAAAGTCAAACAATATCATTGAATTAAAAACAAAATTTGGCCGAGTAGGCCAGCAACAGTAATTGCTTCATTTCTAAATTGGAAAAACCCAATAACTTAGTCCTTTATTCGTCGATTACGTTCGAGAGGATTTTTTCTTTCGTTGCCTCACTACTTATTCAGAGGCACTCAGTATTGAACTTGTCCACTGTGTAAACGCTCACTTTAATATTTAGAAATTGCGAATAGGCTAGCCTGCGGCTCGTTGTCCTTTCAATGACTTTATAGATCACTGATTCGTCTTTGCCTCAAATTCCTTCTCGCAACATGCTATAAAGCAGAAAGCATGCATGAATGGCCATGCATACTGGGTTATTAAAAATTATTTTAGATTTTTTATAAATATGATCAAGAATAAGATTAAAGATGTAAAGCAATTTTTTTTTTTGTTCTTACCTTGTTTTGCCACCTTCATCTGAACACTTCAGGGGTAATACGTTGTGTTAGCAAACTCTATCAATATCTTTAATTAGTCAAAGCATCCTTGAAGTCTTAATAGTTGAAGAACAAGGTAATTAATGGTGGAGTAATGCCAGGTTGAAGAATTGGAGAGTAGCAATTAGGGTGAGATAATACATATCGATTCATATAGGGAGAGAGGAGAGGCATGTTAAATGAAACTTTATATCTTAAAGGATCTTGAGATGGTTTAGCTCTCTGTTGTCAATCTCATTCCAAACTAAAAATATTGGATTCTTGGGGCAGCATGCACCCATCACTTGTGTGGTTGAAGGGAGCGCGGTTTGTAATTAAGAAAGATCAAAATGTTTTATTTAAGGGATTATTGGTTTGTCTAATATATTGGTGAAGATGTAATGTACTTCACATGTGTATATACACATTCCATTGGTGATATAAATATACCTATTACCGAAGAGTTATAGTTATAAATGTCAAAAATATAATAAAATTCAGCAATTAATTACGTTTTGTATTGACAAAATCAATCTACTGAGTTATTTCAATAGTTGAGGACTTATGATAGCATGCTAGCTTATGAGATCTCAATAAAATATCACTTTAAAAAAAAAAAACCCCACTAAGCATCTATCTGTATATAACAAGATTATCAAACTTTTATAAAATTTTTCTGCAGTAAAACAATGCAGAAGCAATTTAAAAAGAATTTGAAAAAGTTGAGAGAATGATTGCAATTTGTTTTTCTTTTATCTTTTCCACACATGTTCAAGAAATTAGAAAGTCTTATTTATAAGTAAATTAAGATGTTATTTTCTTGATAGATACAACGGTCTATTTTTAATAAACATAATTATCTATTTTCCTATAAATATAATTATTTATTTTTAAACATAATTATTTAAATAAACATAATTCTTGAATAATTATAATTACTCAAAAAACTTTTTTTCTTTCATTCTTTCATTATTATTGTTGAACATATTCCAACACATGCAAAGCGTTGCAAGCAAGGTTGTTTTTCCTCCATCACGTGGGCAAGTTACTCTAAGCGCTTTTGCAAAGGCAGGATTGATATTTGCTGCACTATAAATTCTGTTTCTAAAGTTAAAATAACATTGTGCTAACCCAACGGTTAGGCCACTGGAGAGAGCTACAAGATCCCTTGACAGGGCCTGTTTTAGCATAAAGCTGGCTAAGTCGTTGTTTTAGGCCTCACAATTTTATAAACCCTATAATTTTATATAATATAATTAATAATATTAAATATATATAAATTAAAATAATTAATAAAATATTTTTAAATTAAGTATCCATTAAATATTTTTTTTACCACTTCTCAATTTTAATAATGTTAATAATTTTTAATTTTTTTATTTTTAATAAATATAATATATTTTTAATAATTTTCAAATAATAATAATTTTTTTTAATTTTAATAAAAAAATTTATTTATTTTTGTTAACTCAATAAGAGCCTCATATAAATATTTAATCACTTTAGGCTTTTAAAGATACTCAGCCGCCGTTGTCTCCTAGGGCGCGTTGTTTTTGATATGGAGTCAGCTAATCATTGGACTGGTTCTCAAGGCTTTTCTCTACCAACTGAAAGGGCTTGCCCATCCTAGCAAGCAATCAGGGTGACGTTCACCTCTCTTCCTTTATTGTTCTTGGGTTAGTGTATATCTGAAATTAGCACATGTTGACGAAGCCTTATTTTAACTTTAAGGAGACGATTTCGAAACGAGATTTCAAATTCAATTCTCATCATTTGTGAATTTAGTCTAATTTTATGTTAGATTTTTTAAATTATATGCAAATCTATTTGTTGACTTTTAAATGAAATTTAATTCTTTTTTGTGATTATAATTTTTTATTTTCTTCTTTATAAATATATTTTTCTAAGAAAAAAACCATTAGTTGTAGTGAGAAGAAAGCTTAGACTATGACAGTTCAAATCCAAATATGGAGATGCTAACAAGCCAAGTGTTAGGACATAATTTTACTTTATTTTATTTTATTTCATTTTTTTAAAATGGATATGATTTTATTGTTAAATACGAAATAGAGGTCTGTTCAAGGGTCGGATTGTGTATCCACCCAAGCCATGGGCCTGATCCTAATAGATTTTTAGGCTCGCAAAATGATTTTAACAGTTTTGGCAGAGGATTATTTTTTTAATAAATAATACATTTTATTGAATTTTAATTTTCAAATATAAAACTTTTTTAAAATAAAGATCAATACACAATATTAGAAAAAGAAAAGACGTAAGCTAGGAGAAATTGTAATATTCTAAAATAACCAATATGAACATCTAATTTTGGATGAAATGAGTATAGGAAGATTGACATAATTGTTTTATTTTCTTTTTTATATCTCGTATGATGGTTTTTATTTGCACAGTAATGGTCATTACCAACCGGTTCATGATTTTGCAGTGGAGACATGCTTCGGACACATTCTGATTTTATAAATGGTTAAAGATAGAAAATGTAGTATCTGAAGAAAAGATATTAGGTTGTAGAATAGTTTAAAACAATCCAGCTTTGAAATCATGATAACTAATTATTATGATAAACACGTTTTTGAAACCCCTCTAGGAATCGTTCAAGTTTCAACTAGTTTCCTAGGGGCGGCTTTGTTCTATTGTTTTCTTCATCATCTTTTTGTTTTTCTTTGCCCTTTATTTTCAAGACAAATTTCTCCTATTCCTCTATTTGGTCGATTATTATCCAATACATTGACAGTGAAATTTTTATTCCACAATTCCATTTATGGTGTATTTAAAAAGGAATAAATTATTTAATTATTAAGAGTCAATTACCTTTTAATTCGGTTACTTAATTTTTTAAAATTTTTTATTTTGATCATTTAATTTTAAAAAATAATATTTTGATCATCAATATTTATATTATTATCTTAATCACTTAATTATTAGAAGATAATAGACTTATCATGTGATATTACCTAAATTACCCTTAGATTTTAAATACAAACTTGTACAAATGGTTGTCCGATACAAGGCTAAGAACCTTGACTCCGTGAGCCTGAGGTTGATAGTTCAAGCCTTACAAGTTATCGAACATACACTCCAAAGTGACTAAATGAAAACTTAGCAACCTATAGCTCCATCAAAGGCACAAAAAGTACATTAAAACAATGCAAGAAGCAGCAAGTGTAGATGTCAACCAATAACCCGATGGCAATTTTTATACGTGGTATATATAATTATAATATAAAGATTAAAAATTAAATTGTAAAATTTATCATTATTGGGACTTGAACTTTGTTGTAATATTGGCCTAACCACGTGCAACTGTCACATGAGGGTTCTCTAGAGTTCCCAACCGTGCGGTCTTGGGCTCACCTTCACCTTGGTCTTAAAACCCAAGTCAACCTATGGATGCCTAGCAACTGATTCTTCAAGGCCATTAGGACCAAGAAGCACACAATTATGCAATATGCAATGCAAGCTTACCCCCCTGTATGCAAGGCTTCAGCCCTAGCATGCACTCAGCCCGCGCACACGCAACACAGGCCGCTAGTCAGCACGCAAGCACTCACACATGTAGCACCAGCCTTTCCGGTTAGTACGCAGGCAGAATAGGGCCTCAGGCTAGCAGATACACAAGTAGCAGAAGATTGAAGTAAGAAGAGGAGAAGAAAGAACTAAAGAGAATTTGAGAGTGAAAAGTGTGTATTATATTCATAATCTTCTATACAATTAATTACAAGTGTTATTTATAGCGTGAATTCCATCCAAAATTCCCCCTTAAAGTTAAATTAGCTTGACAAGACACTTTTGGGCAAGAGAGTACAAAATAATGCAGTTTAGGCCATTATAGGCACTACAGTGGCTGGTTAGATTGTCTGAGTTACCCACAGGCAGTCTGCTTGGGCGCTAGGTTCACAAGCTAGTTTAGGCTACACGCAGGCTGTCTATTTTGGTGTTATGCGGGCTAGCTCGCCCAAGGGCTAGTGTTATACGCCTTTACTAGCAGCTTGCATTTGTCTCACACACCTGAGTGGGGGTTCTCTCTTAGCAATACTCTTCTATATGCCGGCACTCTGCCACACCTCCGAGCCTCCTTTAATGCTTTGAATTGTTGCTTGCGACACCTTCCCCCATTTAAGCTGGCAACATCCTCGTTGTTGTGTGAAAGGCATCTATCCGATCTTGGAATTGCCACAAGTCTTCCATAGACTCCCAACTCGCTTCACTCTCGGGTAGTCCTTTCCACTTCACTAGGTACTGATGTTAAGGCCTGTGGTGTTGTCGCCTTAGTACCCTATCAACTAGCACTTCTTTCATCTCTCTGTCGTATGTTGCCTGGTTGCCTAATAAAGCCTTGTGGCTCACCCCTCGGCTAGGATCCCCCTCATCATTATGATAAGGCTTCAGCATACTGACGCGGAACACTGGATGCACTTTCAACTAGAGCAGTAGGTCCAACTTGTAAACTACCTTGCCAATCCTCTTAACCATCTGGTATGACCCCTCATACCTCCGAATAAAGCCCTTATTCAAGCCTTTGTTCTTCAAAACCAAATACAGTTTAACCATCACCATGTCCCCCTCATTGAAGTGAGCCTTGCGTCTAGTCTGATCAGCCCACATTTTTGCCCTCTTGACAATCTTGTGGAGACAAGCTCAGGCCAAGTCACGTTGCTCTTCTCAGCTCTTGGCAGTTTTGTAAGCAACTAGTGCAGAATCGATGTAGCTTATGGCAATCGAGCTGGGCGTGCAAAAATTGAGCAATGTCGAGCCATCATTATCTCAAACGGGCTCTGGCCAATAGACTCACTACGTTGCAAGTTGTGTGAAAATTGAGCTATGTCGAGCCACCTCGGCTAGTTAATCTGCATGTCGCGCACAAAGTGCCACAAGTAGAGCTCCAACAGTGCATTCAATCACTCAGTCTACCCATCGGTCTCATGGTGGTTGCTGGTGGATAAGCATAACTTGGACCCTAGCAATCGAAACAACTTTGTCCAAAACTTTCCTATGAATTGGCCATCCCGATCACTGATTATAGTTTGCGGCACACCCCAATACTTCACTACATGCTTGAAGAACAGCTTGGTTGTTTCCTCTACAGAACATTACTTAGTGGCTGGTATGAAAGTGGCGTACTTAGAAAATCTATCCACTACCACCATAATGATGCCGAACCTATCAACCTTGGGTAGACCCATGATGAAGTCCATGCTCACACTGTCTCACGGTTTGTCCAGAATCGGAAGCAGGTTGAGCACCCCTCTAAGCCTTTACTACTTAACTTTGTTTTGTTGGCATACCAAGCAAGTCCAAAAATTACCCTCAACATCATCTTTCATTTGAGGCTAATAGTAGTCAACATTCAGTAGCGCTAGCGTCCGGTGTACCCCCAGGTTCTAGCCTAGCAACTGTCATGACATTCCCTCAGTAGTAGCTTGTGTAAGCCCCTATGCTACGGCACATAGAGCCTGTTGCCCTTGGCGTAAACTAGTTCGTCACTCACCTAAAATCAGCTAGGTTTTCCTGCCTTGGCATGCTCTATGATGGATTACACAGTAGGGTCATGTGCCATACCTTCCTTGATACACGACAGTAGCTTTGCCTGCACCTCACTGATGGCCACTAGTGTGGCTTTGCAGCTCAATGCATCGACCACTAGATTGGCCTTGCCCTACTTATACTCTAGCACATAGTCAAATTTCGCCAAGAAGTCTTGCCATCTCGCTTGTTTCAGGCTTAGCTTCTTCTGACTTTGGAAGTAAGACATGACCACATTATCGGTCCAAACCACAAATTAAGCCTCTAACAAGTAATGCCTCAATGTGTCCAGGTAATGGACCATAGCTGACATCTCCTTCTCTTGAACCGTATACCACCACTTGGTATCGTTCAGTTTTTAGCTCTCATAAGCAATTGGTGCCCAACTTGCATCAGTACCCCGTTGATGGCAAAATCACTGACGTTTGTATGCACATCGTATGGTAATGTATGGTCCGACAGTGCTAGAATTGGCTACTCGCACATTGCTTGTTTTAGCAGCTCAAAGGCCTGTTGGCTCACTACATCCCACACCCACACTCTGTCTTTCTTCAACATGTCTATGAGTGACACGGCAGTGGTTGAATATCCCTTAATGAATCTGCAGTAATAATTAACTAGCCCTAAGAAAAACCTCAACTTCTTCACCTTGGTGGGTGACTCCCATTCTTGGATGACGTTAACTTTATATGGGTTCATTTGGATCTTTCTATCCTTTATAATGTGCCCTAGAAACAGCACCTCATGGAACTCGAAACAACATTTTTCCTTCTTCACATATAACTCATGTTGCCTAAAAGCCTCAAACACCAACCTTAAATGTTTCACATGCTCATGCAAAGTATGACTATAGACAATAACATCATCAAGGTAAACTACCACAAATTTGCCAAAAAAAGGTTATAGAACTTTGTTCATCAATGTGTAGAACGTTGCCGGGGCATTTGTTAATCCGAACGACATAACTAAAAACTCATACAATATATACCGAGTGACACACGTAGTCTTAACTATATCCTCTATCGCTACCCAAACTTGGTAATATTCGGATCACAAATCTAGCTTAGAGAACCAGCACGAACTGCCCAATTGATCGAATAAGTCAACTATAAGAGGAATGTGATAGTTGTTCTTAACTGTCAGCTTGTTCAAGGCCCGATAGTCAATGCATAGCCATAGTGAACCATTGTGCTTCTTTTGGAACAAAACAAGGCACCAAATGGAAACTTGGATGGCCTGATAAACCATACATCGATAAATTCCCTCAATTGTTTTCTCAACTTTGCCAACTCGAAAGGGGCCATTCGATAAAGTGCTATGGCGGGTGGCGGTGCCTTTGGCATCAACTCTATATGATGATCGACCTCGTTGATGGGTGGCAAGTGGCTCGGTAACTTGAAAGGCATTACGTCGCGGAACTCCTTCAGCACCTTCAGCACCTCTACCAGAGCCTCAATCACATTGTTTGGGGTATCCTCCAAGCTCAACACAGCAGCAAAGGTCTGCTTACCCCTACATATGCCTTTGGCCAACTGCATGGCAAACAATGTTTTAATCGGCTGAGAGCACCCCGTCTGACCGGAATTACGCACTACTCCTTTGGGTCCAGGATACATATGCAGTGGTTGTGTGGCACAAGCTTGGCTTAAATTCTGTCAAAAAATATGAGCCCCATAACTACCTCATAGTCTTTTATCGGAATCACCTTTATATCCTCAACCTCATGCCACTGTCCTAGTTGCACATCTATCTCTTTTGCAATGCCCTTGTTGTGCACCCGTTTCGAGTTTACCGTCTTAACCCAGCCTCCAACACTGTCGACCTTGATGCCTAGCTTAGCGGCACCTTATTCAGACACAAATAGATCTGAGGCACCTATATCCACTAAAGCCTCGACTTGTTGTCCAACCACAATCAAGTCTACACACATGAGCCCCTTGGCTCGGTTTCCAACCTTGTTCAGTGCTCCCAGTAGCATTGAACCCAACTTGATTGCCTTAACCGTTTGCTACTCTTCCGAAGCAATGGCCACCAACTTTGAGCATTTGGGGTAGTCTCTAACCTAACAAAGGCCATCACACAAGAAATAGCTCTTGGGCTTGCCCTTTTTGTTTCCGGAAGGCTTCCCTTTCCAAGTAAACTTACCTTTCCACTTCAACTGTGGCTTGCCATTGCCACTATCCTTATCCCAAGGTTATTTGCCCTTATTTGCCCAGCCTTTGCCTTTGTTTTACGGCTTGGCCAGTGCAGCCTTATCCTTATTTGAGCGAAAGTAATCAACCAAGCTTTCTGCCACTACCATAACCCATGTGAGTTCTTGCACACCCCTACACTCCAATTCTTGCTTGGCCTATGGCTTCACACTGTTCGTGAAGGTAAAGAAGGTGTTTCTTTCCCTTAAGTCACTAATTATAAGGCCAACTCACTAAACTCCTTAACATACTCCCGAACATCCCCATGTTGTACCAACCGATGCTGTTTACCCCTAGCATCATCCATGGCGTACTCTAGGTAAAACTACTTCTGTAACTCACTCTGAAAAGCAGTCTACATGAGTACCAACACTCCCCCAAGCCTATCATCACACCGTCTCTCTCAGCAAAGCAGTGCGGTATCTACCAAATACATGGATGTCGTAGTGATCCATCGGTCATCCATAGCAATCTAGGTGGCCTTGAAAGACTGCTCTAGCCCCTAAAGAAAGTTATTGATTTCCTTGCCTTCCCTCCGATAGTAGAATTCTCTCTGCGTAGGTACTTCATGCCTCACCTTCGATCTTATGGCAACCCCTTGGCCACCCTCGACTCTTACCGTGCGAACTTTCACCCTCAATTCTTCTAGCTCACGCCTCAATATATCCACTACGATCTTAAGCTGAGCGTTCCACTCAGTCACAATCTTAAGGGTCTCCCTCACAATCTCTTAGACCTCCCCTTTGAGCTCCTCATCTCGAGCATTGAGCTCCTCCAAGCGTTCCTTCTGCACATCTAGGCGATCCCTCATCTCGCCTACTATCACTTCCACCTTAGACAGTCCCGTGTCGAGAGCGGATATAAAGTCCCTTGAGGTAGACTTTCGTTTTTGATTGGCACACATTTCCTTTCCCTCAAGCACAGGTTCTGGTAGGCTTGACTCGCTAGTAGTCATTTTCCCGCTAAATCACCTCTTGCAAAGCTTACACACCAAGACTCGCAAACTGATCACAAACTGACCCAACAACCGGTTATGTCTCTCAACTGATCGCAGCTACTCTAATACCACTTATCACGTGGGGCTTTTCCAAACCTCCCAACCGTGCGACCTTGGGCTCACCTTCACCTTGGTCTCAAAACCTAAGTCAGCTTATGGATGCTTAGCAGCTGATTCTTCAAGGCCACTAGGACCAAGAAGCACACAATTATGCAATATGCAGTGCAAGCTTACCCCTCTATATGCAAGGTTTCAGCCCTAGCATGCACTCAGCTCACGCACTCAGCACACGCACACGTAACATAGGCTGCCAGTCGACACACAAGCACTAACACACGTAGCACCAGCCTTTTCGATCAGTACGCAAGCTCACACGCAAGCAAAATAAGGCCTCAGGCCAGTAGATACGCAAGCAACAGAAGATTGAAGTAAGAAAAGGAGAAGAGAGAATTTGAGAGTGAAAAGTGTGTATTATATTCATAATCTGCTGTACAAATAATTACAAGTGTTATTTATAGTGTGAATTCCCTCCAAAATTTTCCTCAAAAGTCAAATTAGCTTGACAAGACATTTTTGGGAGGGAGAGTACAAAATAAGGTAGTTCAGGCCATTCCATGCGCTACAGTGGTGGGTTGGACTGTTTGGGTCGCCCACAGGCTGTCTACTTGGGCATTGGATGAGCAAGCTAGTCTAGGCTGCACGCAAGCTATTTGTCTAGGTGTTGTGCTGGCTAGCTCGCCCAGGGGTCAATGTTGTGTGCCCCTGTTAGTAGCTTGGATTTGTCTCACGCACCCAAGTGGGGGTTCTCTCCCAACAATGCTCTCCCATATGCCAACACTCCGCCACATTTCCGGGCCTCCTTTAATGCTCTGAACTGCTGCCCGTGACTCAAGACCTTGGATATGAGTGCAAGCGTGGCAATTGGACTTTGTTTGCTGACGGCAATGCAATTGCTGCAAGGATTTATGAGAGAGAGAGAGAGAGAGAGCCGATCGATTATTGATGGAAAGCCTTATTAGGCCTCTAAAATCAAAAAGATGACCCATATAATTATCAGGCCTTTCATGGGCTTGGGTGTGAACGATTGCGAGGCGACCCATTTGGTTATTGAACTCTTGTTGGACCACGAAAAATTCATTATTCTAGCGACTTTCTACGAAAGATTCGCTTCGTTAGATTTCGACCTGATTGTTGCTACTGTAATGCACTTTGGCTTCGTGAATGTTTGCAGTTTGACATATTTATACCTATACTTTAATTGCCCGATTTCCTGAATGTTGTCAAGCCCAAGGCTTTAACTCTGTTTTAGGAGTTCATTTCTTATAGAATCACACTCTATTCCCTTTAATTTCTTTGCTTTATTGTCGCAACGTGCGGGTGCAGAAACCCGACCGCTAGACGTGATTAACTTGGGGAGTCGCCACCAATTTTTTTTGTTTAGGTGTGATTGGCCACCTAATAAATTTGTTCTATTCGACGAAGTACTAAATTGACTTTAGGTTCGTCGAAAGAACGATAAACTGGTCTACGTGTTTTTTAGAGTTTGGGTTCGAGAGTACGGTTACGCACGGGGAAGGATTAGCACCCCCGTGACGCCCGTTCCACGAACGGTACCATTTAATCACTTATTATCTTAAACCTTTTATTTTGTTTTTTTGTGCTTCTTTTGCTATTATTTGTTAGATTCATCATTTTATTCTGTTGATCAAATATTTTACGACCTAAGCGTACATGTAATGCAATTATGAAATGCGTGGCATAAAATCGAAATAGTACCAAACGAAAACCTTTTATTGAGTGTATTTTCCGAATCCGCCCATCATACTGGTGGGATCCAGGAGTATCCTCGCACCTAGAGAGATACCTAAGAAACTCGCCTTCGCAAGTTCGCTAGGTAAATCCCATCATCGGGATAATCGCTTGTGAAAGAAAACAATGTTTTCGTGAATGCAAAAAAAAAAATCCTAATACGGGTAAAAACCTTTTATTAAAGATATCTCTCCGAACCCTCCCATCATACTGGTGGAGCTCGGAAGTATCTTTTCACCTAGGGAGTTTACCAATGAAAACTAGCCTTCGCAAGCTTTCTCGGAAAGTCCCATCATCGCGGTTTATATTCGTACACAAAATAGATCTATATGCCATGACATTTAACAATGCAAGCATGATACGCAATATACTCGCAAATTCCATGTTTATTTTTGTTTTTATTTCATTATTATTTTTGGTTATTATTTCCTATTATTGTTGTTGTTATATATGTGTGGGTTTAAATTTATTACTATCATTGATTCTTATTTATTCTATTTATGGATTTTTAATTAAACATATTTAAGGGTTTTTATCTCTTTTTTTTATACTTTTTTTTATTTACTATTATTATTTTTATTTTTATTTTTTAGTGAACCATTGAAATTTTGAATTAGGACCCTCCCATCATACTGGTGGGATCCTAATTGAAATTCCTAACCTAAGGAAATTCACTTAGAATTGCGACTTCTCACGTTCCGGATGAAAATCCTATCATCGGTCCTTAAATTTACAGTTATCTTATCTATATTAAATGAATTCATTTTTATCCCATTTTCATCATCTCTTTATTTTTTATGACATTATCTAGTTTATCATCCACACATGAGATTTCTATTTATTTCATTTCATTTATTTATCTATTTATTATTATTACCAAAATTATCATTTTTTATAATTTTATCTTCATCTCTTAACGACTTAAATGAATACATGTCATCTTTTCTTTTGTATTTATAATATTTGTATTTATATTTGGGGTTAATTTAGTAGATAATAATCCTTTTGTTTATTTAATTAGGAATCTCGGAATCTTATAACTGAGACCCTCCCATCATACTGGTGGAGTCTTAATTTTAGATCCCGAACCTAGGAAAAATTCATCTGAAATTGCGACTCCTCGCATTTCGACCAATCCTCCCATCATAGGTATTAATTCCAAATCAAACCTTATATATATTTTATACTTAATAATTTCATGCTAAATCTTATTTATTATTATTTTTTTATTTTAGTTTATTTATTTGTTGACTTTTAGATCAAATCTTGAAACTTTCATAATTGTAAACATTGATCATAAATACATTTTTATTTTTTTGCTAATTTTCCTAACCTATTTTTCTAGAATGGGCTAAAGTTAAATCAAAATTACATATTAATTTAACAAAATGAGTTGGACCCAAAATAAATCAAAACAAGCCCACAAGTACAAAGGTAAGAATCATACCTTTCTGGGCCACTATTGGCCCCACTTGAAGGCCCACGGAAGGCCCAGGCCTACTGCACCGAGTCTGCCTCTTGAAGCCCACAATGCTGAGCCCAAAACGCACAGCTTTGGATGTTTGCCTGGCAGCTTATAATCCTCCAAAACGACGTCGTTTTTGAAGATCCTAAACCTAACTATTTAAACTCTCTTTTTCCTTTCTCCTCTCATTTTCTGCCCTATTTTCTCTCTCTAGCCGCAATCCTCTCCCTTCTCTCTAAAACAGAGCCCTTTCTCTCCGGTGGCCTTTTCCTTCCCCTGGCCGGCGTTCAGTTGACCTCCGATCTACCCACAGCCCGAACACCGTCCTTCGACTCCGATCTACCCACAGCCCGAACAGCTTCCTTCCTCCAACAAAACCCGATCAGACTACCCCTTTTACCCAAACAGCTCAAACCCGCAACCTTCTCTCCCTTTTTTTTTGATTTGATTTGCTTTGCTTCTTTTTTTATTGTGGTTTATGGCTGCTAGATCTTAGGGTATTTTGGTTGTTTTTTGTTTGTTGATTTGGGCATCCTATTGGCTAGTAGAAGGATTAGGGATTGTTCTTGGGTTTTCTGCTTGTTTGCTTTTGTTTTTTTTTTTTTGAAAATTGCTCTGTTTGTTTTTTTTTTTTTGGTTTCAAAAACTGCCTGCTTTTTTTTTTGTTTTCAAAAACTCCCCTCTTTGATTTCTGAATGTCCCGTTTTTAAACAACGGGATTATCCAAAATTTTGGACAATCCCGTAGGTGAAATCATGCCCAAAGAGCATGATTTTACCTAGGCTTAGTTGGCTGAGGGGTCCGGTCACCGGATTTGGGGCAATCCCCCAAAATCCGGTGATTTGCAGGGGGCTTGGAGGCCCCGGGGAAGGGGACTGAGCAAGCTCAGTCCTTTCCCAATTTTTTATTTTTTATTTATTTATTTTTATTACATTTACTTTTTTTTATATATATATTTTATTATTTTTATTTTAAATGGTGTCTACATTTATTTGTTCAAATTCCGATCACTATTTCATTTTTAGTTTTTACCCTTAATCTTCAGTTTTCTTTTTTGTTATTCCTTAATCTTAAATTTAAAGAATGAAAAGAAACTGCCTATTCAATTGC
This sequence comes from Theobroma grandiflorum, assembly GCA_036013995.1. Classification (NCBI taxonomy): domain Eukaryota; kingdom Viridiplantae; phylum Streptophyta; class Magnoliopsida; order Malvales; family Malvaceae; genus Theobroma; species Theobroma grandiflorum. The sequence continues at coordinate 10,583,605 of CP142132.1, read as the reverse complement.
GGCGAGTAGAAGTAGAAACAAACATATAAAATTCGCCAAAACAAAAGAGTCAGATTACACCTGAAATTACAAATATAACAAGAACAACACTCATTGATGCATTTATTATTCCAAATAATAGTGTGTTCAAAACCACAAAATGGGAATTAACAAAAGACTCAATTGACTTTCCTGCAATTCGTCCTGATTTGACCGCTTGTTCCAGTGAGTGGGCTAAGGTTTCCCATCTTGACCATTGCGTTGGCAAAGTCTGTCCTAAAAGATCCCAAGTTGGAGCTGTAGGCATTAACCTGAGAGTCTGTTGAACCCCCACTAAAGAGTTGCTGGTCAGAGTGTAACAGTCCTTTCTGGCTCTGCAAATTCTTGTAATATGCATTGTCGAATGATGTCGGGCTTGTGGTGTCCAGGGGGGAAAGGTTGTTGTCCCCCCCTGTGCTTGGACAGTTTGCTCTTAGCGAACTTGCAAAGGAGGAGTCAATCGTGGTCTCATTGTAGATTCTTGACCGGAAGGTTGTGCACCTAGCTTGCCCGATTGTATGAGATCCTGAAGAAATTAATCGGCAAAATAACATCATTCATCATGTTAACATGAATTTGATAAGATTGTCAATCGAGTTTGGTGGCTAATAGTTAAGAATTTAAGTTGCTAACAGCCTAACATACCTGAGAGGGCTACCATTTCTTTAGCAGTGAAGCCTTTGTTTGAGAAGGCACTGATAAGGCCACTAAGACTCAAAGTTGGAGCAGGGATGTTGGAATTAGCAGCATTCAAGCTTGCTGTGGTTGAATCTCTTCTACCCAAAAGAACTGACCAGCTAGGTCCTCCAAGCTGGAACAAAGTCAAAAGTAAAAGCGAGTATTTTTGACATTAATTCCAATGCAGAGTTATAAATCATGATTTTCACTTACAGCAACAACAGAGTCACGAGCAGCAACTGCTACAATATCAGCACAAGAAACTACACCAGGGCACAAACTCTCCAATTGAGACTTGATGGTATCAATTACTTCATATCCCCTCACTGAATTGTTGTTTGGACCAGCTGTTTTTTCTCCTGTGATATTTGCCGTGTCATCCAATAGTATGGATGCATCGCATCCCTGCTTCATAATAAATTAACAAACTTGTTACTTTATTTGTTCTAACCTTGCACATGTACAGGCGCCAATATGTATTTCATGCATGATAATCATATGGTGACATAGGATACATATCCTACCGCAAAGCAATTAAATTGGTTAATATTGAAGAACAATTATATGTATTTATTATTCAAATGTTATTTACAAGTGTATGTATGGACACATGTATATAAAATTATATGCAAAATACAGGCGTTGTTGAAAATTGAATCTAAGACATGTTTTTATTTTCTCTGAAGTCATTCCTCTTTCTTTAAGCTTAATACTGGCTAACTATCGATAAATATTAATAACCAAAGATAACAATTCAAAACATAGAGCAGAGACTATCTACCCAATCTGAGCAGTGATCATGGAAAGCTCAGGTTGTTAAGCACCCTCTATATAGCTAACCTGATAGAGTTCTGTATTTCGTGTTGGCATCATTAACATCTGGTTCCTTAACTTTAATTATTAAGATTTGTGGTCCAAATCTATTGCTGAATGCCAGGGCAGAGCAAACATGAGATGATGACCACATGCAAAAAATACGAATAAACAAAACACGTTTCTTAAAATATACTACACATAAATAACAAATGATTAACAAAACAATCAATCAGCATATTTCTTTTTAATGTCTCCTACAAAGTCAAAAATGTTGGCTTCTTCAGTGGCAATTATCGTTTAGTTAGATGTCGGTCGAGCAGTTCCACCCCACCCCCTTTGTTTTTATGTTAAAAAGTTTTGGTTTTCTTTTGAATTAAATTAGTAAAACAAATCTCAAACACAAATTGTTGGGAATCTTTCTGCCTATGTGACATCTTCCTAACCTTTAAAAGAACAAAAGAGAAAATAGATAAAAGACATTCTTAACTTTAATAGTAAGGGAAAAATATTGGAAGATGCAAAGCAAATCAAAATATACGTAAATGATAAAAAGGGACCAAAGCATATGCTTTGGTCCAGCATTTTTTTTTAACTAGCTAGTTTTTCAGGTTTTCTTTTGTAATTATCTAGTAGTAATTAGTAGTGACCGAAATTTCTGACTGGACATACATTACCAGCAGGCAAATTGAACTCGTGCATGCAAGCAAGGATGTTTCAAGGAAAATGAATTAAGTTGGTAGCAAGCTGGAAAGATGAAGCGAGAGAAGACTTGCATTGACAAAGCAATCGTGGAAATGAAGGCGGAGCAAGGAAGCCCCCATGCGACCCTCGTTCGAGACAGCAGAGTTCACTGCTGATTTAATGGTGGCAAGTGCTCTAGGGCATGTCGTTGCATAAAAGTTAGAGGACAATTGGGCAGAGGCGATATTTGTAAGAAGTAAAAACCACCCTAAGAAGAATGTGAACTTATTTAAAGGGGAGGAATATTTGGAAGCCATGGATATAACAAGTTGGCAAGAAATTAGAAAAAACCAAAGAAGTGGAAAGGCTCCAAGTTCAGAGATGGTGATATCGGATCTACAGAATTTCCTGTATTTATAGAGACCAGAGAGCTCTGCCTTGGAGGCTTCTACTCCTTTGCATGCCCGCAATCGCATCTAAGTCAATGGAGAATACGAAAAAGGAGAAAGAAAAATTAGTTGGATATGGAGGTGAAGGGTGAATTGTTTTTTAAGTAAAGTGTGACAAATGGAATTTGGCTGCTAGCTGTAATTCATATGTATAAAAGGTAACAATTGACTCAGTGCAGGTCACTATTATTATCCGGTGAAAACAATCGACAAAAATTAAAAAACAAGATATAAGGAAAGCTTAGTTTCTATTAATTCAGAATTTAACGAAAACGTGTTGTCCCACCAAAAAAGATGACAAAAGAAAGGGGAAGGAAACTCATGCATGTATTTCTTCCTTTAGTTGATAGAGTTGACCTGCTTTTTTTTTGACATAGCACTTCGGAGATTTAGTTCAAAATTTTATATATAAAAATCTTCCCTCATATGCATAATCTTTTGGAAAAGTATGAGCATATGTATAATCAATTTTATGTTCTAATATCTTATAAAACAATAAATTTATGTTCGAATATTATGAAACGTAAGATCAGCCTCTACAATATGCTTTGCTGCCGCCATGGTGATCTTGTTTTGCTCCTCTACCAGCACACTTTAGCATGGATTAGCTCCACGTTATGGGATCTGTTTTATGCCGTTTACACACAATGTTTCTGCTCCTATTCATAGCTGAAAGCTCTCGTTCTTGTTCCGTGTTATATGGACACATTCTCACGCCGTCTGATGCTGAAGATACTGGTTATTTGCTTGATTATTATCAACCTGGTAGGGAGCTGATTGAAGATCAAGAGAAGAAATTGATGAATTCCAAGTTAAAGGGGTTAACAAAGGAGTAAGGAAGAGAGCACATGAGACTCACATGTTATTTATTAGTTATTGTTTTTACTATTTAGTAAACTGTAAATATTAGTTAGTTAAGGTTAACCGATTTGTAACCTTTTTTCTATTCTCTGATTAGCTAGTTCTACTTAGTTAGTTAAGGACTAGAGTATAAATACTCTGTTTCTCAGATTCACTTTGCAATAATAAAGAACAGGAACTTCCAAACTCTCTCATTTTGTCTCCTTCTCTCAAATCTTACATGGTATCAGAGCAGGTTCTTAAGGTTCTAGTATGTGTTCTTGATTTTTTAATTGATTGATGATTAGTAGCTTGTTGATATGCAAAGATTCAGTTCTTGATTGTGGTTGGATCTCGTTGGTTTGTTTAAAAGATTCTTTCTAAGATTCTTGAGTTTTATTTTTTGGGATTCTTGAGCTTTATTTTCTAGAAAAATGAAAAGAATAAATCAGAAGAACTCAACATCAGTCATAGAGGATTTACAATCCCATATTACCTGCATCATACTGATCACTATGGATCAATTGTAATCACTCCAAAACTCAACTCCAGCAATTACGTTGCTTGGAGTAGGTCGTTTATGCTTACCCTATCAATCAGAAACAAAACTGGATTTGTAGATGGAACAATTCCTAAGCTAGCTACAACTGATCCACTTTTTGGACCATGGATTCGTTGCAATAATTTGATCTTGGCATGGCTCTTGGAATCTCTTACACCTCCCATTGCTTCTACTGTTTTCTATATGGATTCTGCTACTGAAGTGTGGAATACTTTGAAATTGAACTTTGATCAATCGGATGACACAAGGGTTTGTAATCTACAATATAGTCTTGGCAATGTATCAGAAGGAAACAGATCAGTTGATTTTTACTTCATTGAACTTAAAGGCATTTGGGAGGAGTTGAGGAATTACAGACCTCTGCCACAATGCAAGTGTGGAAACTGCAATCCAAGATGTTTTAAAAAAATATTCTGATCAATATAAGAAAGACATGGTTTTCAAATGTATTCATGGGCTTAATGATACTTTCTTTGCTTTAAGAACTCAAGTAACTACTATGGAGCCTTTTCCCACCTTAGATAAAGTGTATAACTTGGTTTTGCGAAAAGAAAATCAAAGAAGTCGCTTACTATAGTCCAGTCCAGTAATTGAGTCATCTACAATGGTAGTGACATCTGAAAACAACAAGAAGGGGAGACTAGATATTAGTTGTAGTCACTGTGGTAAAAAGGGTCATCTGAAGGAGAAGTGCTTTAGGATAATAAGGTTTCCTAAAGACTTCAAATTCACCAAGGAGAAGGACAAATGAAGTTTCAAGAAACAAACACCATCCATTAATAACATATATGCTGGTTCAGCATCACTTGCAAAGGCACCAATTCAATCAAGCCAAGAAGATGAGCTTATTGGTTTTAACTCCATGTCCCAAATTTTTCTTATAAAGCAACAACTTCATAAGATAATGGCATTCATCAATGAGAACAATGGTGACACTGACCATGGTGTTGGCACTTCTTCAAAAACTCAGCAAACCAAATCTTCTCTAGTCAACTCTAGCATTGCTGGCATACTTTCCAATCATTTTTGTTCTCACATAATTCATAATGTTTCTTTCAAACAGAATCAAATTCATAGCATCTTGGTTAAACCGAATTCTTGGATAATGGATACTAGAGCAAGTGATCACGTTTCATGTACTTTAAAGAATTTTAGTTTTTCTTACCCTATTAGTAATTACTTTGTTCAATTGCCAATAATCTTGAAGCTGCTGTCACACATATAGGAACTGTCAAACTAACCACTTTACTTGAATTACATAATATGCTATGTGAACCTTTTTTTCCAGTTCAACCTTGTTTCAGTAAGTAAGCTAACCAGTTCTTAGAAAAACTATGTCATTTTTACTGATGATTGCTGTGTTGTTCAGAATCTCACATCCTAGAAAGTGACTGGGGTTGCTAGAATGTCTTCTAGGCTATATTTCATACAAGACAATCAAGATGAGCAATACTTATCAAGATTTAGTATTGATAAGATTTTGAAATTTCCCTCTACTGTTTTTGTTAATGGTTGAAAACTATTCAGGATCAATTTGATATTTGGCATTTTAGGCTTGGTCATATACCTTTGAACAGAATGAGTGTATTACATGAACAGCATCTTGAAATACATTGTCTAGAAAACTTGATTTGTGATATCTGTCCTTTAGCAAAGCAAAAAAGATTACATTTTCCAGTTCATGTTCAAAATACAAGTTTTGCTTTTGAGATGGTTTATGCTGACATCTGGGGACCATATGCAATACCAACTCTTGATGGACATTATTATTTTCTTACCTTAGTAGATGATTTCACGCTTTGGGTCTTTTTGATGAGAAATAAGTTTGAAGTCTCTGACATTATGCCTTATTTTTACAACCTGGTCAAAAATCAGTTTTCAGTCACCATCAAATGCAGTAGATCAGACAATGAAAAGGAATTTAGACTTTTTGATTTCTTTAATTCCACAGGTATCATACATCAATTGTCTTGTATTGAAACGCCTCAGCAAAATGGTGTGGTTGAGCGTAAACATCAGCATCTTCTTAATGTAGCTAGAGCATTTTTGCATTAGTCTAGTCTGCCAATGAAATTTTGGGGTGATGCAGCCCATATTATAAACAGAATACCATCTAAACTTTTTCATGACAAATCTCCATATGAATGTCTTTATCTTAAATTTCCTTGTTATGATTACTTTAAGGTTTTTGGTAGCTTATGCTATGTTTCAACTTTGGTCAGTCATAGAACAAAGTTTGCTAAAAGAGCTAGTAAATGTGTGTTTATAGGCTACCCCAATGGTACAAAAGGATTTAAGGTATATGATATTGATGCCAACAAAGTACTCATATCCAGGAATGTCATTTTCCATGAGCATATTTTTCCTTTTCAGTACTCAAAGTCTGCCACAGATTCATTTGTTTTTCCTCGAACAGTTGGTATGCATGATCCTAATCTTGATTCTTTTGACTTTAATCATGCCAATTCTGATTCTTTTGCTTCATCATCTATTGAGTTACCAGTCTCTCAATCTTTTTCAACTTCTGATATTGTTTCCACATCAGATACTCATATTTATTCATCTAATTCACTTGTTTCAGATTCTGTTTCTTCTGTTTCCCAAGATACTTCAAATTCTGGTCCTAATCTTAGGAAAAGCACTAGAATTAAACATGTTCCTAAATATTTAGAAGCATATCAAGTCAACATTCTCACATGAATCATGTCGCTACCTATCCTATCACTAGATACCTATTTAGTGATCAATTGTCACATAAACACAGGGCCTTCACTACATCTTTATCTTACATCTCTGAACCTACATCTTTTGATCAAGCTGTCACTTGTTCTCATTGGACAGATGCCATGATTGCTGAATTAACAGCTTTGGAAGAAAATGGTACATGGAGAATATGCCTTTACCTCTAAATTCTCATGCTATTAGCTGCAAATAGGTGTATAAGATCAAAATGAATGCTGATGATAGTGTGGATAGATACAAGGCTCGTTTGGTTGCAAAAAAATATAACCAGAGAAAAGGTTTTGACTATTAAGAAACCTTTAGTCCTGTTGCCAAGCAATCCACAATCAGAGTGTTTATGGCTTTAGCTGCATCTCAAGGATGGCAATTGTCTCAGCTGGACATCAATAATGGCTTTCTCAATGGTGATCTTGAAGAAACTGTGTATATGCAATTACCTTAAGGGTTATCTGTTAAGGGGGAGTATTAGTATGCTAAATCTAGTACTAAGCTAGTATGCAAGCTATATAAGTCTTTATATGGATTTAAACAAGCTTCAAGGCAATGGAACTCAAAGTTTACAACTACACTTCTGAAGTATGGATTCAAGCAGTCAATGTCTGATTATTCATTGTTCACTTTGGTCACAAACAAAGGTGAGTTTGTTGCTCTGTTAATTTATGTTGATGACATATTATTAGGCAACAGTTCAATTCAAGCAATATGTGATGTCAAAGCCTACTTGAGCTCTAAATATAAACTTAAGGACCTTGGACTTGTGAAATATTTTTTGGGATTAGAAGTTGCAAGATCAAGTGAGGGCATTTCACTATGTCAAAGAAAGTATACATTGGATCTTTTGGAGGAGTTTGGTTTACTGGGAGTAAAGCCAATAACTACTCCAATCGACTACAATCATAAATTGAAAAAGAAAATAGAAACAAATGAAGCTATTGATTTTACAAAATACAGACAGCTAATTGGAAAGCTGTTGTACTTGACATTTACAAGGCCAGATATCTCATATGCAATTCAAACTTTGTCTTAATTCATGGACAATCCTACGAAAGAACATCAAGCAGTAGCACATAGGGTGTTAAACTACTTAAAGGGGTCTTCAGGACAAAGGATATTAATGAAATCTGCTTCAAATTTAAAGTTTACTGCCTATTGTGATAGTGATTAGGCAAGATGCCCAAATACAAGGAAATTAGTAACTGGTTTCACTATTTTTCTTAGCAATTCTTCAGTTAGCTGGAAATCTAAAAAACAACAGGTAGTAGTAAGGAGTTCAACTGAGGCTGAGTATAGAGTAATGGCTTCTACAATTTGTGAGGTGACGTGGTTAAAAAGCCTTTTGACAAACTTTGGAATCAATCAAGACACTCAAATAAAACTTTACTGTGATAGTCAGTCGGCAATACATATTAGTAAGAATCCAATCTTCCATGAACGCACCAAGCATATCGAGATTGATTGTCATTTTATAAGGGAAAAGGTGCTTGAAATAGTGGTTGAACCAGCTCATGTCCTAACAAATGATCAAGTTGCAGATTTGTTTACTAAGGCTTTACAGCCAAAACAATTTTATAGACTACTTGGCAAGATGCATGTTAATAAGATACACATGCATCTTGAGGGGGAGTATCAACCTGGTAGGGAGCTGATTGAAGATCAAGAGAAAAAATTGATGAATTCCAAGTTAAAGGGGTTAACACAGGAGTAAGGAAGAGAGCACATGAGACTCACATGTTATTTATTAGTTATTGTTTTACTATTACCGTTTAGTAAACTGTAAATATTAATTAGTTAAGGTTAACCGATTTGTAACCTTTACTCTATTCTCTGATTGGCTAGGTCTACTTAGTTAGTTAAGGACTAGAGTATAAATACTTTGTTTCTCAAATTCACTTTGTAGTAATGAAGAATAAGAACTTCCAAACTCTCTCATTTCATCTCCTTCTCTCAAATCTTACAATTATGATTCGACTTATAGTTATTTTATTTTGATTCAGCACACTGTCATTGTGATCTTTGTTTTGGATCACCCTCTAATGATTTTTGTAAAAATTTGATGTACCAGGCATGACACCATTGAAGTGTCAAAAATCCCTATTAATTATATTACTTATATTAAAATTTATTAAGTTAATAATGTTAATAAACTCACTAATTATTAGTATCATTTTAATTATAATACCATTCAAAAAAATTATTGGATCCAACATTGAGTGTCATTTCTCTATTTCTCCTTGTAATTATTATTTTTTAAATTATCAATGAAATATATTAATTGGTTGAGAAAAAAAATTAGAGCCTTACATGATGCTGGTGGTAAACCTAAAAGAAGGTAGTGAAAGCGAAATAAACCAACTAATATTCCTATTTGACAATATTGGCTATATTTCAACACCATTTAACGTGTTTTGTCTTTTAATTAAAGATATATTCAAAAAAAAATTGAATCCAACACTTTTAACTGCTCCGAATCTAAATGTACGTACACTACCATTGAGCAAACATTGCGGTGCATATTTCTTATATATGGAATGGAAAATTAAATAGAAGAATTTTTTTTTGGTAAAATTCATGAAATTCTCTATAAAAACCAATAAACTAATTTAGACATGAAAATGTTTAAATAATTTTTAAAAAAAATTATTATTTTATAATAATTACGACACTTTGAAATTTATTTAAAATGTTATACTTAAGTTTTGTTTATATAGAACACAAAGGCATTCGTAGAGGTCTTTAGATTGACTCTGATGGTGTGAATGACTCAAGCGGAGACTATTGTTTGGTCGATGGGAAAAGGAGAGCTAAGATAATTAATTCTTGCGTGTATAAGTATCGCACGAAACTTTCTTAACGAAATTAAAACCAACGATTACACCTGTACCCACCAAAGTTTAGTTTGTTATTGGAATAAACTCCATATCGATCTTCCACGTAGTTATTCAACTTTATTTAGACAAGAAGATTAACATTAAATTATAGTGATCATATTTAACAAGTAAATGAATGCTTAATAAGAGCTTTGCAGGCAGTGATATTTTTGTAATTATACAGGCTCGTTTCTGTCCAAACCAAGTGTTTTATGTCATAGAAAATCTTTTGTTGACGAGGCTAGAGACTTCTAATGACACGCTGATTAAGGAGGTTAATAAAATCACTTTTAAAAAAAAAATATTTTTTTGTCAAATATTAATTTTTATAAAATACCTGTAAAATTCGGTAACGTTTGACCAAAAAGAATGATATATAAAGTCAAAAGGTAACATCAATTAAACCTCGATCTGCAGTGTGGCCTAAGGGATATACTACTAAGTATCGCATGGTTTGGAAGCAGTTGGCATACCAAACAGTTTTAACATCTGGAAGGTTTCAACAGTTTTATAAATTTTTTTAGTCCCTAGCTATAGCTACCACCTTATTTCTGTAAAAATAATTCGTGCAACATTTGTTCTTAAAAGTCAATAAAGATAACACCTTATGGAATTATTAAACAAATTACTAACGTATTTCAACCTTCTGTTGAAAAAGAAACGATTTTATATACTGTTTTAGATTATTGAAACCGAAAGTAACAGCTAAGCATGTTGAAAATGAAAAGGTAATCAAGTCATACACACATCCAAATAAATCAATAGTAAATTACATTTTTTAGTTAAACAAATTGATGGATGATGTAATCTTTTGCTGAGTAATGCTCTTCTAACACTATTTTTGTCTTAATTTTTTGCACTCACTTACACCGACATGCATATGGTTATTGAATAAATTTAAGAACGAGTGAAGCTGAAAATGTTAATTTATATAAAAATTTATAATTAAGTATATGTTGGACTTAAATTTAAATAAAACATAAGATGCAGCAAATATTTGAGACAAAAATGCACGCGACAGCATATTATATTATCCTATCAAAAATACTTAATTTGTAATTTAAGCTTTTCAGTCCAAATGCTTTGTCTACTAATTACTATCATTGTACGTGAATAAAGTACTAGAAAAGATAAAACAATATATATTGAACAGCAATCTTTTTGGATTATTTTAATTTACCAACAAATACCTTAGAATTTACTTTTCATTTCAATTTTTTTTTTCCTTTTCTTTGCAAGGGATTAGTTGTCAAGGCAATCCCTTGATTTGAAGTCAAATAGTGAATTAGCGCAATGCTCATTTATCAAAATATAAGTGTCATTTTCATGTTGGCTCCATCAAGGTATTTCTTTTCTTCATTTTTAATTAAATTGTCAGTGTGAATTTGACATTCGGAATTGAGAAAAATAAATTAACTAAAAAGGTGTGTGAAACAAAGGTTCGAGGACAAAATTTCCATAGCCGCTATATATTGCTAGTACCCCACACGCTTGATTAAAGGTAAAACGAGGACCTTGCTTCAGCATCGTTGATCTTTCAAAGCCCCCATTTGCTTAGCTAGAAAACTACATCCATCTACTTGGCTTTAATATTCATTAAAATTATGCATTTTCTTAGTTGCATGGATTCAGTTTTAGGGAAAGAATTAGACGTGCCCTGTTCAAACCATAATTATTGACTACGTGACCTGTTCAAACATGAGCTTGAATGGACTGGTAATTACATAGCAGCCAATTAAGCCAAGATCTTTCACGTACTCTTTAAAACAAAAATTGAAAGATAAAAGTAAGCTCCACTTCGTAATTGAGTTTTTTTTTTTTAAAGACTTCGTAATTGAGTTTCGATTGCTTATATTGTGCTGAGTGCTTGATCGTTCTACAGCTTGGTTGATTGGTTTCCTTATTAGATACATTAATATTTACAACAAATCACCTTTTACGTACTGCAATGCATGATGGTATAGGCCTTTCTATAAACCCCCAAAGGGAAAAATGTTACATATATAAAATAGAAATTATTTATTCCAGGTACTCAATAGATTATGTAGAAAAAAAAAAGGGAATAATACTTGAGAAAATAATAATAATAATAAAAAGGGAAAGTCTTTGAAATTAATTGAAAAGGTTCTTGTTTGCAACACTTAACCCCCTTGTCTCTTTGTTAAGGTCCCAGATTGATTCTTTATGGCATTCCAGGTCCAAGATTCGCGATGTCGAAGGAAAAAAAAATAAAGTAGCCAGATTCCTAATTGAATACTGGCGAATTGTAGAAAGTCAGAAAAACACCAATAATTTGTTTGCATAGAAAACTTTTTCTAATATTCGAATGATACATCTTTGCCAGGAAATTTCCTGCAGGCCTCTTCCTTTTTTTGACTTTTTTTTTCGGTGTGAATCAAATTTCTACAATAATAAAGACAACTAATTCATCCATAGCTTCAACATGCCAAATCAGTACGCGTCTAAAAAGTTTCAATGAATTATAAAAGATGTTTTCTGACTTTCCAAATGCCGGAATAATTCTTTCTAACTAATTGTAATTTAAAAAAGAAAAAATCGATTGTAAGACTGATAACTAAGATTTGATTTGTTAGTTCATACTGTGTAAGGCTAGGGATATCAACGGATAAAGTATCCATTAATTATGGGGTACCCGAATCTGAACTTTATAAAAAATAAACTACTTGAACCCTATTAACTATCTCAAATAGTTTTTAAAATTATTATTCTAACCCTAATCCTAATGCTTTCTAATTATCTTATAATTATCCTAACTCGTTTAAAAACTTAATTATGTAAAAAAATTATTAAAATATTATTCATGGGTACCTAATTACTCGAATCCGAATTCGTATACATATATAATAATATTTCTCTTACATATTTTATATAATTTACTAATAATTAAATTAATTAAAATACAAAAAAAATAAAATTTAAATTTAAATAATTAAAAACAAATATCTCAAACATAATTAATAACTTTAGTAGTTATAATTCTTGTAATGTTAATACAAAATAGAAAGCAAATATAGTTATATTTAAAGTGTATATATACTAAAAGTATTTTAATATATATACAATAGTAATTATATTTCTTATAAATGAACTCAATATATATAAAGTATAAATATGAAAAAACATTACAAGTCAATTTATAATAATAATTTTATTAATTAATTTAATTAATTATACAGGTTTATCCTTAATTACAAGAAATTAAAAAAAATAACTAAATTTTCAAACTATTCTAATCTCACAACTTCCCTTTAGATTTATATATTATAAGTTTATATAAATAAATATATATATTGTAATTAATAATTTTATGAGTTATAATTTTTGTAATGTTAACACAAAATAAAAAGTAAATATGTATATATTTAAAGTACGTATATATATATATATACACACACACACACACACACTCACACACACACACTCATATATCTATATATAATAGTAATTATATTCCTTATAAATGAACTTAATATATATAAAGTATATATATATTAAAAGACATTACAAATTAATTAATAATTATAGTTTCATGAATTAATTTAATTAACTATACGAGCTTGTTTCTAACTACATGAAATAAAAAAATAACTACGTTTCAAAACTATTCTAATCTCACAACTTCTCTTTAGGTTAATATATTATAAGTTTATATAAACAAAGTTATATATATTATAATTAATAATTTTATAAGTTATAATTTTGTAATGTTAACACAAAATAAAAAGTAAATATGTTGATATTTAAAGTATATATTTATTAAAAATATTTTAGTATATATATAATAGTAATTATATTTCTTATAAATTAACACAATATATAAACTATATATATTGAAAGACATTATAAGTTAATTAATAATAATAGTTTCATGAATTAATTTAATTAATTATATGAATTTATCCTTAATTTCATGAAATTAAAAAAAATAATTAAGTTCTCAAACTATTCTAATTTCAAAGGCTCTCTTTATGTATATATGTTATAAGTTTATATAAATAATGGTATATATATTATAATTAATAATTTTATAAGTTATAATTTTTATAATGTTAAAACAAAAAATAGAAAGTAAATATATTTATTTTAAAAGTATATATAATAGAAATTATATTCTTTTATAATATGGTATGATATTCATATTATTTAAACATAATTAACAATCTAATAATTTTTTAATTTAAATATATTAATGTTATCGTATTAATAATTAGAGTAATCATACTTTTTATATAATTATTAGTTTTTAACAAAAAAGAATTGCTTGTAAAATTGATAAAAATTATATATTTTTAATTTAATTATTAAAATAATAATAAAATATTTATAAATAATAATTGAGTTTAAGTAACAGGTATCGAAAAGATGGTACCTGAATCCGATTCAAGTAGTGAAATCACTATTTAAATTTGTTCCAAATTCGATCATAAGGTGTCTTAATTCTTTATAACCGGATCGAGTATTTATGAATACTTTATAACAGGGTACTTATTATCATCCTTATATAAGACCCTACATAAATGTATAAATTTATTTAGTAGCAGTTGCAATATTTGGTTTCTTTGAAACGCAAAGCACACTAAATTAAAATGAGAGGAGAACAAAATACTGTGAAAAGTAATCAGTGGCAAATACAAACCCACCCAAAAAAATAAAAGGACCAGGGTCCAGTCAAAACACAAGAATCCACCCCAGATCGGATCTGAACAATAAACAAATCAAAATCACCAACACACAAGAAATCAACATCACAAGCCAAACTGAGAAACACTTGGTCGATCAAAGCAACAGAGGAGAGACAAAATCATTCAAAGGAAGAGCCCCAGAGCGTCAATCAAGGGATCATCACGGCCTCAACAGACGCACAGCAACCATTCCAACCCTCTGAAAACCGCAACAACCACAAGAGAAAAAAAATGACTTGAATGCTTTCAACAACCAGAAGAAGAGACAGCACAAGCCAGCATCAATCAACTCAAGACCACTCCACGACAAACATCAAAGCAAAGAGATTTCCCACCACCTTAAATGCACCAGAGGGGGAAGATTATTGGGAATCCAAAAAGCAATATCGAGAACCATGAATCAAGACTAGTCCCAAGATCAACAAAATTCCAGTCACCATCAAATCTAGTTAATCATAAGCATATCAATTTCTCTCTCCACTCCTGCCTTCGCAAGCGAGTCTGCAACACTCTGTTAGCAGACTTGGGAATATGAAAGATAAGCCATTCCTTCGGTTTACCTGTCAGGTTATTGCTATGCCTGTGCCTCCATGGCGCTGTTTCGGGACATTTAACCCATTTAATGGCATTAACAGGATCACTCTCTAAGACAAGCTGATGAGAATCTGTCCAATTAAAGGCCACATAAATCAGAAGAGCTTCTTTTATAGCTAAGAGTTCCGCTCTGTTTGCATCTCCCACACCCATGGCTTTGGAAAAGGTGATAAGAACTCTGCCACGGTTGTCTCTAAAAACTCCTCCGGTGCCGTCACTGTCTCCCACATAAATGAGCAGTTGCAATATTACTTTATTATACTGTTTACTTTTTCATCATTTTATTATAAAACATTTAAAAATAGTTTTTTTTATCTATTTATAAATATATTATTATATAAAAAAGGGAAAAGGTTGCAGTCTATCATTCAAATCAATTTTGAAATGGTGTGGGGACGAATGGCAGATGTAAGTTTGCCAAAGGTTTCCTAAACCAAATTATATCGGTTCATACTCTTGTTTCTCAATGATTTTAAAAAAATAAAAACCACTTAGTTAAATAATAAACTCATGAAAGCAAAAGACTTAAGTTCATAATACACCATAAAATCAACAAGAATTTTGATATCGTGGAATTTTGGAAAAAGGAGGCATCAAACAAGTAAGAAAATATCAAACAAATTGAGGTTACGATCATTAATTACCCAAATCAGAAAATATTAAACCTTTACTTATTTTTTTGATATAAAATTTGTTTCAAAAATAATAAAAATAAAATTCAAAAAAATCAAGTAAACAGAAAAATATATGAATTTACACTATTCGACTTTTTATTTATGTTTACAAAGTAAAACGATGCCATACTATTGAGAAATTATATTTAATGATTTCCCAACCAAGCTAGATACTTTGTACACATCTTCTCTCAACAGGTACACTTACTTATACTTACTCTAATTGAACCTATAGCAAAAGACAAGGTTATGAAGCGCAACACCCTTAGAAGTTTATTAGATTTCTGCACATATGGAACAAAGATCACACCATTCAAAAAGTACACAACCCCATCAAACATTTTTTATTTTTCACCATTGAAAGACTCATAACTTTAACATTTAACTTATCACTCAAAGCTAATTTCTCAATCACCTCAAAATTAACTTCTTGATCAACCCTTGAAACGAATCAAAATAATTTTTTTGAAAATATTGGTGAGTGGCACAAACAATTCTCGGCCACCTTTATTAATTCTATTACACTTGATCAATTTCTAAGAGAGAGATAAATCTGAATTCTAAAACGTGAGTCGAAAATATTAGCTTAACAAAATAGAAACCTTGAAATCAAATCAACAAAACATAAACTAAAAACAACTACCCGTGTTCTTAAAAATTGATTTCTTGTTTTACTAGAATGATTGAATTAGGCACGCACGCACCTCTTTTACATTTTTCCTTTGGGCTGATCGTTGTGGGGCCTATGATTGATTTACACATAGGAAAATTACAAATGTTTAAGTTAATTTTATCATTTAAACTTTTATCATCTCTTAACCCATTTTCTTTTCCATCACCTTTCTCACTTAAATTCCCGCTCCTCTCTCATTCACTTCTCCAATCTCCACCCAGGCACCTAGGTGTAATTAGGAGGCTTTTTCTTTTTGTTTCCTCTTCCGGATTAACTTTGGGCTCCTGCAGTGAAAAGAAGCCCATTTTAAAAACCAGTCTGACGCGACTCAAGACAGCCACTTGATTATTATTTATGCATTTTTTTCCACAAGACCCAAGGCCTTTCAAACGATAAGTGATTCCGCTTTCTCTTTTGGATAAAGGTATCACAGATTGATGAATTCGAGGATGAGTCGACAATTCAAGGGAACCTATTCAAAGAAGGAAGCAGGAAGACGAAAAATGAAGGGGAAATGGAGAAAACCGGGCCGAATGGAAAGAATGAGAAGAGAGAGAAAATAGGGACCCAATATGAAAGTGATGGCCTGTAAAGTGAAGAGGAAAGCAGGAAACTGAAGGTGGATTAAGGAGCCCAAGAAAATAGAAAACGGGAGGAAAAAGGGCAGGAGAGAGACGGGGGAGAAAAAAGGAAAGAAAGAGAAGAGAGGGAAAGTAAACTGTCAGAGGAGGAGAGTAACAATGGGGAGGAATTAGAGAACGGAGCAAGGAAAGATGATAACTACACGAAGTTTCCCCTGGCTGGAAAGTTGAGGAACAAGCAGCTAGGCCTAATAAATGAGTTGAACTAAGGTTGCTTTTGGGGTTTTACAATACAATCACATTTTAGGGAATATAATTACAAGAAATATAATTACTGGTAAAATAATATTATTGTGTTTAGTTTATAAATGTTTTACGAGAAATGTAATTTTAATTTTTAAAATTATCTTTATTTATTAAAATATAAGTTAATTATCAAAATTACCTAAAAACACATCAAATATATATAATATCCAAATAAATAAAAAATATAAGAATTTGTGTGGATCAACCTTTTACCTACCTACATTCACGCAACCTAACAATTCTTTTCCTATTGAAAGTACAATAAAATATATCTCAATGACTTCTTAAACCAATAGAAAGACTCCTTATACACCAACTCAAAAACTCCTTATACACTCTCTCTCAATACCTTCGCAAGAATACTCACCCACTTTTAGATTTGGCAATTCATAGTTCGTGTCTTAAATATATCAGATACGATTAGACACAAAATAAGTTAAAGTTAAATATGAAAACAATATATCTTAAATTTGAAACACATGTACATATACATTTAATAACCGTATAACATGACTCGACATAATTAACACGTTCATTAAACGTGTCAATATACAACACGATACAATTAATAACACGTTTAACATGATTAAATAAAAATATTTATAATTAAATAAATTTTTATTATTTAAATTTAATATAAAAATCTAAAGTAAAATAGTATTATAACTGAATTTAGAATAAAAAGTTTAAAATTGTATAACTACTCAATTTTATATACAAACTAAAATCTTAATAATAAGATTTTGAATTCTAATTAATCCAAAACTTAAAAAAAATTTATCTCCATACTCTCTCATCTTTAATGAAAATGAGATATTTTCACAAATTTTTATTTGAACTATCAAATAATTTGATCAATTTAATTGAGTGCTTCATTAACAATCGAAATTAGAGATATCTTGAAAGTAAAATGAACCATGACAAACTTGAAGGAGGGACTACAAAGAATTCTGATAGATTTAATAAGAGCTTTCTATGTATAGTTAGTTCAAATGCACCATCAGCTGCCAGAGCCTTTTTTTTCTAAAGTTCATTTGTCTAAGTTAGGTGAAAATATTTGGCCTCTTATATAGTCTTTTTTCTTTCCTTTTTCCCCTATTGTCTTGATTAGCATGAAATCTTGCCTTAAGTGATTTATATATATATATATATATATATATATGTGTGTGTGTGTATGTATGGATGTATTTATATATATATTCTGGTTCCGCTGGATTTCTTTAACAAAACTGGTGGCGAATTGTTTGTTTCCGGGAAAAATCATAAATTTTTAATCACAATACTCTACCAACTTGAAAACTTTCTTCTACTGGAAACATTATTTTTATTTGGGTTTCTTCCATGACGTTTATTCGTCTGCTTCCTTCCATTTGAATGATTAAATTAACAAGCATAAGTCATATTTTTTTTTTTTGAAAAGCAAAAGCATAAGTCATATTGAAATAGTCAGATTAAGTCTAGCTTTAAGCTCTTTAGGTTTGGTTAATTTTATCATTGTTAGCTGACCTCAAACTTCATAATTTCCATTATGTTTACTTGTGATTGAGAATGCTAATATATAATTTCGTTGCTAGTGAAAAATAAAAAAGAAATTAGTAAAGAAAATTATATAAAAAATGTATACTACATTTGATGGAACTAGTTTTAATTTTTAATATGCCTTGTCACGTATGTGCAAACCCTTCATAACTGAGTACTTGCCATACTTCATAATTCCCATGGTGCGTTACGTGTTGTTTTGAAGTTTATCCAGAATGGAAGTAGTGGAGATTCAGATGTATCAAGACTTTTATACCATGAAGAAGAATTTGATACTTGGTATCGTTTTAACACTAAATTAAAGAAAGGTATTTTTTTTTCTCAGCCAACCAAAGTTTCATTAAATTCATAGAATTGTTACAAAAGGGTTAACCTTAAAGACCTTGGGTACAAGCAACAGTGAAAAAAATATCCTGTTGCCTCAAAATAAAACAAGGGTGTACAAAAAGAAAATGCAGCACTTCAAGGATACAAAACAGAAATCTATAACATTGCACTAGGCATAAACGAGTTGATACACAGCATCACCAAGAGTATTACCCCATAATATATGATGAATCCAACAAAAAGTTGAGGCAAGACCACAGAGTCAAAGGATAAAGAGAGCAGCAAGGCATAATGAACCACACAAATGAAAAGCAATGATCACCACCAAGCAGAAAGTGAAGAGAGTATCAACACCATACCTTGCCAAGGAGTTAGCAAGACAATTGCCTTCTCTGAAGACATGGGTAAAAAACATTGTACCAAGTGAGATGCATAATGAGTCCAATTCATTAAAGATGTGCCATTTGTTCTAGGAGCGTTACTCGATGGATTTTACTTATGAAAGGGCGATTTTGGAGTTCAACTCCATGGTTAAGGGGCAGTTTGCATAAGGGGAGGCTGCAAAAAGGCACAAAGCTTTGAGAATAGCCATCAACTCGGGGTGGTTTAAGTCAAGCAGTTTAAATGGGCTGAAAAACATGCCAACGATGAGCCCATCAGAGTTGCAAAGTAGGCCTCCGTAGCCTGCGAGACCTAGCTTGCTTCTAGCTGAACTGTCAACATTGAACTTATACTTCCCCAAAAGGGGTGGCATTCATGAAATACCTAAGCAATGATGAAAGGGAGTTCTCCTCAGGAAAGAATTGCACGGTTCGGAACACCAATCCAAGTCACCAATAGCATCATCACCCTCACAAGCACGTATCCAAAACGTAGATCATAATTTGATAAGGTAGAAAATTTGGAGACCGTCCCATAACTTGGAGTTGAAAATTGAGTCATTATGTGCCAACCATAAAAACCATAGAGCTGCGCCGCAAACAATCAACCATCTCTTGTGAGAAATGCCACTAAACAAGCAGCCAACCCATGCTTGCGAAAAAAATGAGATTGAGTGAGGCACGCACCAAAAAGCATCCCACCATTTGAGAACAAAGCCCTAGACAAGTCAACTGAAATTGCAAGTGAGGAGAATATGTGAGCAATTATCCTTGTCAAGACCACACCAAGTGCAATGTAATTGATTAGGACTGAAATGAACCCCATCGATGGAGAAGAACACCTTTATGGGAATAGAATTAAGAATAGCCAACAATAAAAAGCATTGAACTTTAAGTGCAATGGACATCTTCCAAATAGAGTGGAACCATAATGTGTGATTTTCAGTCGAATAATCCAATAAAGAGCAAAAAGTTTTCAATAAGAAAGACCTATTAGGTTCATGTTTCCACACCAATCTATCTTCTTTATTTGGAATAAGGGCAATGAAAGAAATTGAATTCGAGATACCTTCATAATCAGATTCTTCCCAAAAATATAAGTTACCTCTAAAACGATGGAGCATACCCCATTAATCCAAGCATCAAGCACTCTCATATCCTTAACCAAAGCTGAGGAGAAAAAGACATGAGTACTTGAAGGAGAGAGGAGTGTCTTCAAGCCATTTATTACACAAAAAGTAAATAAATGTGTCGATCCCTAAAATTCAGTGAGAAGCGTAGAAGCCAATAAGGTTATTAACTTTCTCATTGAAGGGGAGATTAACAATGCTCCTCCAAACCGAAGACATTGTTAAAGTGTAAAATGATGAAAGAATCCAGTGTCTTTTGCCCAATCCATTTTTTTTTTTTTTTGCTCAGCCAATCAAGAAGTTTCATTAATGATAGAATAGTTACAAAAGGTTAGCCTAATGTCATAGGTACAGCAAATGCAGCAAAAGATAAAATAAATATTTGTTGCTAGAGGAAGAAAATAAAAGATGGACAACACCTAAAATCATAAACTTAAGGCAGAAAAAATGAAGTGCTGACTAAGAAACATAGAAAAGATTAATACCAAGTGAGACATACTAATGCAGTTTCCACAAAAAAGCAAACTCGAACGGCAAAGTGTGAAGTGGATTAGCATAGGAAAAGAGCTAACCGTCTAACAGGATCACCACCAAGCTGAAAATGAAGTGTCTTTGTCAACTCCATGCCTTACCAGAGAGTTTACAAAACTATTACCTTCTTTAAAGATGTGTTTGAAGGAGACTGTACCAAGTGAGACACATAAAGAATCTATCTTATTGAATATGCTTCATTTATCCCAAGGTCTCTGTTCGATAGAATTAACCCATGTGAGAATGACTCTTGAATCAAATTCTATAATCAATGGTGAGGTAGCATAAGGTGAGGCAGCATAAAGGTGCAAAGCTTTTAAAATAGCCATAAACTCTGCAAAGTTGGAATCGCATAAGCTAAGGGGACTGAAAAAGAATCCCATGACAAAGTTATCTGAATTTCGGAGAATGCCTCCACAACCAGCAAGTCCCAACTTACCTCTAGCTGACTCGTCAACGTTAAATTTGAATTCTCCCATGGGACGCAGAACCCATGAAACACCTACACGTTGGTAAAGTGGTGTCCTCCTTGTCAAAGAAATACGTGGTTCAGACCACCAACCTAAACCATTAATGGCATCAACACCTTCATAGGCTCAGACCCAAAACATTGATTGTAGTTTAATGAGGTAAAAAATTTGAAGGCCATCCCAAACCCTAGCATTAAAGGTTAAGTCATTGCGTGCCAGCCAAAGAGACCAGAGGGTTGCCCCACAAACAATCATTCATCTCTTATGAAAAACTTCCCCTAAGGGATAACCTACCCATGCTTGCAAAAAAGAAGAGATTGTGTAGGGAGAACACCAAGAAATGCCCCACCATTTAAGAATGAAGCCCAGACGCTTCAGCTTGTTGGTCCCAAATGTGAGTGTTAGATTGGGGTGAATAGCACTATTTCGGCTCTTTTGGTAAGATTGAGACTTAATCTCAAAACAAAGAAAGCAAAACAAGAGAGACAATAGATAAAGTATTTATAGTGGTTCGATTCAAGACCTACATCTACTACCTTGATTATCCAACTAAGGATTTTTAAACCAAACACTAAAAACAATGAAATTCACAAGCTTTGACCAAGCTTTTACAATGGCTTTTCAAGGCTTAGCCACAACCTTTACACTAATTTTTTTCGAGCTCAACTAAAACCCCAAAGTGGTTTTTCAAGGCTCAACCACAACTTTTACAATGGTTTTTCAAAGGCTCAACCAAAACCCGACACCTAACTTTTCAAGGCTAAGTTGGAATATTTACACTTTCAAGCAACCTAGCTTGAAAACAACAACTTAGAATGAATCATTCACTCTAAGAACACAAAGATAAGTAGAAGAGAAAGTACCTATGATCACAAATTGATCTAAGTAGTACACGGTTCAGAGCTAAACACAATAATAGAAGATAGGCGTTTAGGTTCAGTGAAATGGAAGAGAAATTCTAAGCTTTCTGTTCTTTCTTGGCTTGAATATGATGGAGTCTTTGTTAATGAAGCCAAAAGTTTCAAAAGTTAATTCCTTGGCATTTGAAAATCCTTTTATAGTTGGAGAAGCTTGTCTGATGGTTGTTGGAAAGTTTTTGGCCGTTAGAAACAATTTGGGGAAGGTTCTAGCCGTTAATCTGTCTCGTAGTGGCCTGGTGTATGTTGCAAACAAAAAGCTCTTAGTCAACTAAAATGTTTCCCTTGGTCAACTAAATTAGTTCTATCTCAGTTGCAGATTTGGCAAAGAGCACTTAGTCGACTAACCCATTTTCTTGGTCGACTAAGTCGGTTTTGTTTCTCACTAAACTTCAGCCTTCCACTTCTCTACTTTGACTTTTGTCCAACCAATGATCCTCCTTGTTCCATCAGGGAGCTTCCTTTATATTAATCATCCTTGTTCCTTATCCAAATCACATCTTTAAGTGCTCATTAAGAAGGTTGAATTATTGTTTCTTTATGGCCTTTTATCCTGCACACTTAAGTATAGATATTAGACACACAAGGATGGAAATGTTTTATAATCATCAAAAACTAATGGAGCCAACACAGCTTAGGTTACATGTGAGTAAAACATGTGAACGACTCTCGTCAACCAGGCCACACCACACACAACGAAGTTGATCAGAACTAAAATGAACTCCATGAAATAGTAAAAAACTTTTAGTAGGGATGGCAGTGTGGATTATAAGCCATAAAAAACATTAGACTTTTGGTAGAATGGCCATTTTCAATATTGATTGGAACCAAACTGAGTTATTATCGGTTGTGGTGTCCAGCAAAGAACAGAAAGTTTTTACTGAAAAAGATTCACGCAAATCATATTTCCAAACCTGTCGATCGTCTCTTGATGGAAAAAGAGAAATAGAAGAAAGTGAATTCAAATCAGATCCACGCCAGCTTTTTCCCAAGCATATAAATATGCCTAAAGTTGATTGACCATTGTCCATTTTGTCGAACGTCGAGAACTTTCATGTTTTTGCTCATAGCCAAAGAAAAAAGTTGAAGGAATTTAACAGAGAATGGTTCATCCTCGAGCCATTTGTCCAACCAAAAAAAACTGCTGTTCTATTTCCCACTATCCAATGACAAGCATGGAGACCAATGAGGTTATGAATCTCCTCCAAGGATGTGAGTTGCATTATGCTCTTCCATACAGAAGACATTTTCGCTATGTGAGATGTTGAGGGTGTCCAATGCCTTGTGCCTATCCCATATTTCTCCACTATCAACCTTCTCCATAATGCTTTCTCATCCGTACCGTATTGCCACCACCATTTGGCGAGTAAGGCTAGATTCTTGTGAGAAAGACTAGAGATTCTTAGTCCTCCATACCACTTTGGCCTACAAATAATGCTCTACTTGACCTTGGAGATTTTGTGTTTGTCTGGAGATCCACCCCACAAGAAAGTTTTTCTGAATTGCTCCAATTTACAAAAAACACTTTTGGGCGCTTCAAAAATAGAAAAATAAAAGAGAGGCGATGAGTTGAGAATTGAATTAATAAGAGTGATCCTGCCTCTAAGAGATAAGTACTTCCTTTACTAATAAGCAAGCTTCTTTTTGAAATTATTGATGACTAGGTCCTGAGTGCAAATTATCCTAAGCATGGTACTAAGAGGAATACCAAGGTAAATAAAAGGAAAGGATCCAAGTTTGCGTTGTAAGAGAAAAGCAAACTCGTTACCCAAAGAATCAAGAATGCTAACTAGAAAAGCAGAAGATTTTTTAAAATTGATACGAAGTTCAAAAAAAAGCTCAAAACATCATAAGATCCATTTTAAGTTTCGTGCTCCTTAAGTTTTTGGGTGCATTAAAAAATGATGGTGTCATTTGCGAATTGAAGATGTGAGAGAGAAAAACCAGATGATGAGAAAGTGATGCTATGAAATAAGCTAATAGATTATGCCTTATCGAGAGAAAGATGAAGAGTTTCCACTATCATGATGAAACGAATGGAGAGAGTGGATAACCTTAACACAGTCTTCGCTTCATGGGAAACTCAAGGGTGGCTAAGTCGTTCATTAACACAGAAAGTTGAGCAGTGGATATACATTCAAAAATCCAACTAGACCATTTTTTACCAAAACCCATAACTTGCATAACAAGTAGTAAAAAGTTCCAATCAGCACAATCAAAAGCTTTTTTGAAGTCCAACTTGAGAATAATACCTCCCCCATTATGAATTTTACGCCTCATGCTCTGGATGACTTCTTTGACCAACATGATGCCATCCATGATTTGGCAGCCTTTTATGAAGCCACTTTGGTAGTCACTGATAACTTTGAAGATTACAATCTTAAGTCTGTTAGTTAGAAGCTTTGTTGGGATTTTGTAGAGAGAGTTGATGAGACTAATAAAGCGATACTTTCCTAGAGTTGTAGGGCTTGGAACTTTGGGAATCAGCACAATGAAGGATGAATTGAGGCTTTTATCAGGTTTGCCATGAGACAAAAGGTCAGAGATGAAATCAAAGAATTCTATTTTAATGAATGACCAGCAATGCTTGAAGAAGTTAAGATTAAAATCGTCAAGCCTAAGGGCCTTTGATCCATCACAACTCCATATGGTGGACTTGAGTTCCTCCATGGTGATAAATGCTTTTAGATTAAGAGCATCATGAAGGCTAATCCTTTTGAATTGAAAATCATCAACACAGAGCAAGGCCAATGACAAGAGTTCAATAGGTCTTTAAAGTGCTTGAAGATGGCATTACGTACCTCGTCAAGGTCGGATATCGATGAACCATTTATTGCAATTCCTGTTATGTAGTTGTGGCGAGAAAGTGCTTTGGCCTTGCTTTGAAAAAATCGAGTATTTTTATCCCCTTCTTTGAGCCACTGAATTCTTGATTTTTGATGGTAAATTGATTCTCGCTGTTGAGAGGATGACCAAAGCTGGTAGATAGTTTATTGTTTTACTGCACATTTGTGAGACCCTGTCTAAGTTGTTAGAAAACCGGTATTGTACCTAATGGTACAATTAAGTTAAATCGAGCTTCAACCTAGTTTAATGGAAATTCTAAGGGGAATTTCAAAATTCTGAGACCCACAGGATAGCTCAGAATAGTGATTCGGAGTTCAAGGTCCAGTCTGGAGTTAATCGGGAAAATTGACCGATTAAGGACAAAACGGTCATTTTCTCATTTGTTGATTTATGGAGATTTTTAACTAAGATTTGATCACATTGGGCCAAATATAATTATGTGACATACAGTTATGATTTTTGGAGTATAAAATGATGTTTAGCAGTGTAAAATGGTGATTCCCGGTGTTTTTAGAGCACAAGGGCAAAATGGTAATTTTACCATCGGAGTGCTAAATGTGAATTTTTTTTAAAGGATTTTACCCCAATTGGGTAATATTGATTTATATTGATGTTATTTGAGGTTGGACAGTGAAAATAATGAAATTCCGGGACATTTCGGAGTATAGGGGCAAAATAGTAATTTTGCCATCCCAGGGGCATTTCGGTAATTTTCCACTACCAGAATAAATTTTTCCAGCCATGGTCAACCTTGGATCAGATGTTGACTTGATGAATCAAGTGGTGGAGATCAAATGGGAGAAAAAGTCAAAAAGTCAAAAAAAATAGACCAATGGCGTGATGACACGTGGCAAGCTTTTATATTTTATTATTTAAGCCATAAAAATCAGCATTTAAGCCTCATTTCTCTCTCAAAGTCGGCACCCACCAGAATTTAAGCAAAAAAAAGAAGAACAAAGGAGAAACACACAAAACCTAGGTGAAAATCTAAGGAAAAGTGTGATTTTCAAAGGAAATCACTTGAAAAAGGTAATAAATCTTTACTTTGGCTTGTGATCTACAATATCTATACTTTTGTTCTTGAATTCTATGGTTAAATGTGGAGATATCATGATGGGATGAATTCTGAAAAATGGGTTTGAGTATGGATTTGATGTTGGATTGGATTGAGTTTAAACTATGTTGGTGTTTAGGAGTAGTTAAGCACGATTATGGAAAAAAATGGAAGAAAAAAATTAAGTGTCATGGTTGTTCTTCATTGACCGAATCTAGGGTGTAGAGAAACCATGAAGAAATTGTTTCATTTCAAATGAAATGATTTCATTTGAAATGAAAGAAAATAGAAAAATGACAATTTAAAGTGAGAAAATGTAGTAGAAAATTTTCAGTGCTAATGCACTGTATTGGTCGAATTTTTCCATAAAGAAATGGAAAAGATGAATTCTGGAAATTGGCATCAATTACATGATATGGGATGAATTAAGGTATTAGAAAAAGAATGGACCAATTCGGAATTAAATTGGACATAATAGCCGATTAATCGGGTAATCGGTCGAAATTAGGCAATACCGCGTTAAAGCGATAATCGGACGCATTTTTACCTTTGCGTATCGTACGTTAGCAATTTAAATTAATTTGTATTAGTTTGGGGGCATTATAGTAATTCCTGAATTTATTCTGTGTTAAGGTGGTGAGAAGTCCAGAAAAGGCAAGGGAATCGTAATTGAGGATTTTTGATCCGAGAGCATCCGGAATCCGGATTTGTGAGACGGTGAGTGAACTTGCATTTCAAACTATTTGGAGAATGCACATTGTATTGAAATGAATGATTAAATGATTTATTCAAAGTTTTAAAAATATATGTGCCGGGAACAAGCCCTTGATAAAAATGATTTTATGTGATGAAATTATGTGTTATGCATGAAGGCATAAAATTATATGTTATGCATGAAGGCATAAAATTATGTGTTATGCATGAAGGCATAAAACCTTGTGTTATGCATAAAGGCATGAAATATTATTTCATTGAGATGAAATTTAATTGTGCTGGATATGTACATTGTTATGATGTTTGTGTACATTGTTGAGAAGTGTTGTGAAGTTGTTACCACCGTGCACGTGTGAAGAGGAAATTGCACAGGCCTGAAATGGTGTGCAAAGTGGGGACGGCGATACGTAACGCCCACTATTTCCTAGAGATTGAAAATTTAGTAAAGTGGGGACGGCGATACGTAACGCCCACTATTACTATAAATTTTGGAAATTGAGCAAAGTGGGGACGGCGATACGTAACGCCCACGATTCCTGGAAACCATTACACGTGAACAGTAGTGAAGTGTGATTGGTTATCCAGGGGCTTGCAGGGACGGCGATACGTAACGCCTGCGAGTGCTCAGATATATGTGGTTGTGTACATTTGTGATTGTTCATTTCTCCGAGTATATTTGTATGAAATTGATTATTCCTTCATTATAAATTAAATTGAAATGAGGGGAAGGGTTGGTAATAAATTGGATAAAAATGAACGTGTTTCAAATGTATGCATCATATTGTAACCCTTCCTGATATTATGGCTTGTTCCTATCTAATGTTTGCTCACTGAGTTTTATACTCACGTTTTCAAAAATTCATGTTTTCAGATCAGGAGATTTTAGATTCCTAGATCGCGGGATCACAGTAGTCCATCTCCTGGTAGGTGTCTGGCATTCACTAGTTGCCGCTTTATTGTACATGTCTCCGCTGGTAGTCATGGGTTTTTGTATGATGGATATGTACATGTAATGTACATTGTCAGAGTTTATATTTGACTGGTATGAATGTAAATATGTGTAAGCAATGTAAATTGCTAAATACATGACTGGCATAGTGCATGTATAATGTGATTAAAAATGCCATTGTGTTTTGGCTGTGTCCACTCCCGGAAAGGGTGTGTGTGTGTATGTGTGACTGGATGTGCCATGGTTAATTGGCATTGTATGCGCACTGGGTGCATTACGTGTGGATGTCCCACACGAGCATGTATGGAATAAAGTCAGTGGGAATAGGCTTGCTTGGGCTTAGTGAGCTATGCTCATTGGGTCCTTGCGCCGGTCATGGCCTGGGAATTGGGTCGTGACAACATTCATCTTCCGTGAGGTCTTTTAGATTACAAATATAATCATATTCCTCCACTTTATCTTTTAGCCTTTTAATAGTGTCATCAATGTTACTGAATGAGGCTTTTTTCCAATGTTTGAGATGAGATTTGAGTCTGTTGAGCTTGACTTTCAAACATAAGCTTGATGAGCCATTCATTGCGGTGGAGGACCATTTTTAAACAACCATGTCTTTGAATCCAGGCGTTGAAAGCCAACAGGCAAGAAATCGAAAAAGTCTAGGACCCCAGTCAATAGTTTCAGAAGATAAAAGAATGGGACAATGATCTGATGATGAGTACTTGAGACCTTTCTGACTCAGTTCACGAAAGTAGAACAACCATTCTGATGAAAGCAAAAAATGGTCAAGGCGACTACATTTTGAATCAGCACCATACCATATAAATTTTTTACCAACATGAGGTAAGTTAATAAGTTCACAAGTATTAATAAAATTGTTAAAATCATTAATACCTATCCCAGAAGTGCTGCATCCCTGTCTTTCTTCAACACATCTTACAGTGTTGAAATCACCAGTAACACACCATGAAAAAGAGAGTTGATTTCTAAGCGAAAGAATTTCCTCCCATAAGATGCATTTGTCATCTTCAATGTAGGGAGCGTAGACATTAATAATAGCACAGTAGACGTTGTGAGAGAGCCATGAGCCAATATGGATAATGAAGTTCCCTCTAATGATCACCGAAGATTGAGAAAAAAATTTAGTGTCCCAAATAGAGAAAATACGCCCTAATCTTCTTGATGCTGGATTGAAGGACCAGTACACATCATCATTTCCCCACACACATTCAATGAATTTGTTTGAGATATCTGAAAGTTTCATCTCCTAGATAAAAAAGAATTCAACATTTTTAGAGTGAACCACCTTTTATATGATGTTTAGTTTATGGGCACGACCAAGTCCACATGTATTCCAAGAAAACATGTGCATGATTAAACAAATGAGCAAACATGAAGAAAGGACTAAAATAGTAGAGAGAGTTTCGGTAGTGAGGAAGCATAAAAGTTCGTAAAGCCCCATAGGTGCCAAAGAGAACGCCTGAGAGAGGAAGCTGCATTGAATAAAGAATATTCACATAGAAAACCAAAACAACAAAGCAGTTGCTTAACCATAGTATTGAGTCTAGTTAATAGGAGTGAGTCTGTGCAAAAAGAACAAAAAAAAGTTGGAGAGGCTGAGCTTAATGAAAACGAAATGAGATGTAAAAAGAGATTCTTGGAAAGAGATTGATCACTGTTCACTGTCTTAGGGTGTTGAGTTCCTTCATTCTCATCAAATTTCCCAATATCACCTAGTCAGAGTATCGTAATGAGTAGCTTAGTTGTTTGCCAATGTCTTAGGTTTTCTCTGGTTCAGTCATGATATTAGTATTCCTGTTCTTGAAGTCACCATCAGATAAAGAAGCATTTGTGAATGGGCTTTCAGAATTGTGAATAACAACATGCCTTTGTTGGGGAGTAGTCAAATTTTTGCTACGCTGACTAGATTTTTTACCCCATTTTCTACCTTTTCTCATGGCACCTTTGATAACTCCATAAATATCTTTTAAAAAAGTGACTTTTTTCTATTTTACGAGATGGAAATGCTACAATTCGATCTTCTTCCTCAAAGTCACCACTAACAAGATTTGGGTTATAATTTTCCCCATCAAATCTATTTGGGCAATGGTTGGAAGGTGAAAATGGAATAGGGATGGAGGAAAAACTCCTTGTTGAAATGTTTGTGGCGTGGGTCAAGAGATTGGGAGATCTAAGTCCATCCATTGAATTTGGTTTAGAACTATTGTTAAAAGAAGTGTGCTAATTAGGGAAAATAACAATTTGGTTTAACGGCTCCTCGTGAATGGTTCTTTGGTCTTCTATTTGATTCATATCCATTGAGGTAGAAGTAGAAGCCCGTTAGGATTGGGGTTGGAGGAGTAAAGTTGTGGGTTTTCAAGCTGGTGTACTGGAGACATTTGTTGGGAAATGTGGTCATTAGGCTTGAAAAATGTGGCCTATTGGTCTAATGAGTGAGATTGAAAACTTGGGTTGGGTTCCATTCTTGGCTCAATTTGCAAGCAAGAGGGGGAGGGCTCAAGCTGTGTTGTTGTTAGTGGAGAAAGTTCAGGAAAGAGATGAGTGACGCCTCCCAAGACTGTGGAAAGGACTGCTTCGACTGAGATGAAGACCGACAATGAGTTGCTTAAGTCATCATCTTGTTGCCAATGTGACCAACTCGGGTAATCCACAATGCAATCGGGTGTAAATTCTCAAACATAAAGATGATAAATCTGGTTCTCCACAACAAGGTTGTAAATCTGGTTCTCAACAATAAGGTTGATATGTTTATCGATTCTTTTAGATAAACCGATGGTTATAAGCATGCTAGCACGTTCGAATGAGTTTAGAGTAAAGGTTTCCTCACCAAGACATATGAAAGAACCCCACAATCTGCCGATGTTATCAAATATGGTCCTGCTCCAAGTATGGATAAGAGCTCTAAAGATCGAAAGCCAACAACGTCGTTCCTTGACGGTGAGACTTTGTGACCATTCCTTAATTTCATCGAACCATTAAGCTAACCAATCCCATTCATTGACCTTTGAAAGCTCAAAAGATTGGGTATCAGGGAAGGTAATAAGTTATTAGTAGCCTAAAAGCCGTTTAACCTTATAACCCATCTTTCCTTTTTCCCCAATCATCTTAAAGATTGCCTCCGACTTTTGATGCATTCTACATTTCCCCACCACACAACAATCAAGCCAATGAAGAACTTCGTTCTCAACATGACCTATACACAATTTGACAGAGTCAATAAGCAATGGAAGAGAAAGTGCATCTTTAGATAGTAGTTGTTGGCCCAAAAAAGCTTGAAGATAAAATCTAGTAGTCTCCTTTCTTCTTAAGGTTTATGCTATGTTTTGATAGTTAATTATTGTCTGTGCTTGAGTATTCTAGTTCATAATAGGTGATTGGGGTCTAGGGATTTGGGTTTGGGGATAACTGTTTTGGTTTCTTGAAGGTTAGATTAGGGGTTTCTTGTTTTGATTTTGGTGATTTTGGTTTCTATTTGGTCTTTGGATCTGGTTTTTTCCAGCTAAGTTAAGGGCTAGTCTAAGGTTGAAGAACCAAGTACCATTTAAGCTTTGAATACTTCTTCTTGCATCCTCTATTGTGAATAATCGAACAAACCCATATTTCCTGTCATAGCTTGGTTGCCTTTAAGGGATTGAAACTTCATCAACCCTCCCATAGTGGTGACAGATGATTTTGAGCCATTGGCTTGTGATGTGGAGAAGGAGATTTCCAATGTGAACCGTGGTGCCCCTGTTTTGCCAACCATCGTGTCTAGAGGTAGAGCCTCTATTTCGCATCATCTTTCTTTATTGTTCACTTGTGATATGGAAAGGGAGAATTACAATCACATTGCTGTTTTGCACGACTCAATCCATATTTCTCAACAATTAATTTCCTCTATAGAGATTTTTCATCTGTTCCATATCTTTACCACCATTTAGCCAACAGAACTAAATTCTTCTGAATAAAACTAAAGATACCCAATCCACATACCTCTTGAGCTTGCATATTGTGCTCCAATTTACCTTAGAAATCTTGTGTTTGTCTAATGAACCCCCAATAGGAAAGAATGCCTTCGTTGATCAAGTTTGCACAACACACCTTTTAGAGCCTAGAAGATAGATAAAAGTAAAGGGGTAAAGAATCAAGAATTGAATTAATGAGTTACTCGACCTTCATTGGATAAGTACTTTCTCTACCAAAAGGCAAGCCTTTTTTTGAAGTTGTTAATGACAAGATCCAAGTTGAAACACGCATGGAATTAGCATCAAGAGGAATTCCAAGATACGAAAATGGCAGAAAGCCAACCTGACATTACATTGCAGAAGAAATCTCGTTACTTAGAAAGTCCAGAATGCCCATTAGAAATATGCATGACTTTTGAAAGTTGATACGAAGGCCTAAAGCTAGCTCAAAGCAACACAAAATACATCATACATTAAGGGCACCCTGGATTTCCGGACACATGAAAATGATTGTGTTGTCTGCAAACTGGAATTGAGAAATAGATAAACCAGATGGAGAAAGAGTAATACCTCTAAAGTGCTCAAGGGATTTTGCCTTGACAATAGTGAAATGTAAAGTTTCCACTACCATAATAAAAAGGAAAGGTGATAATGGGTCACCCTAGCGAAGCCCATACTTCATTAGGAACTTGAGAGCAATAGAACCACTAACCAGAACTAAGACTAGCATTGTAGAAATACACTCGTAAATCCAACTACACCATTTTTGCCTAAAGCCCATTGATTTTGTAACACAAAATAGGTAACCCCAATCAACATAATCAAAAGCTTTTTCGAAGTCCAATTTGAGAATGATACCTCCATCATCATGAAGCTTGTGTCTCATACGGTGAATAATTTCATTGGTCAACATAATATCGTCCATGATTTGACAGTCTTTAATAAAAACACTTTGACACTCGTTGATCACTGTAAATATGACCGCCTTAAGCTTATTAGCAAGGATCTTGGCTATGATCTTGTATAGGGAATTGACAAGACTGATGGGGCAAATCTCTCTTATATGAGGTAAGACATTACACTTTAGGAATCAATGTAATAAATGAAGAGTTAAGTCCTTTGTCTAACTTACCGGTAAACTTGAAGTCAGAAATGAAGGTACATGATCATTTTTTATAAAAGCCCAACTATGCTTGAAAAAGTTGAGATTATACTCGTCAGGTCTAGAGGCTTTTCCCTCATCACAACTCCATATGGTAGACTTGAGTTCCTCCATGGTTATCGATGCCTTAAGATTACTAGTATCATAAGTCCTAAGCTTTTTTAACGACAATCAATCAAATGTTGGGCATGGCCAATGGTTGCAATTAAAAAAGTTCTTAAAGAATTCAAAAGTAACACAACGTACCTCGTCAGGTTGAGAGACCCAAGTGCTGTTAATTAAATTTCCCGCTATAAAGTTTTGACAAGAGCGAACTTTAGCCTTGCACTAGAGAAAGCAAGTGTTTCTATCCCCTTCCTTAAGCCACTAGATATGATATTTCTGGCGCCAAATAGATACCCCTTGTCATGAAGCAGACCATAGTTGCTGACTGGTAATTCTTTTAGCATTGCACTCATCTTTTGCGAGGTCCCTCAAGCCGCAGATAATATCAAACTCCTCAACCTTGCTCTTCAGCACATCAATAGTGCTATCCACATTGCCAAAGAACACTTTGTTCCCGTGTTTAAGATGAGTTTTAAGCCTGTTCAACTTGACTTTTAAACAAAAACTCGAAGAGCCATTGACAGTCGTAGAAGACCATTTAAGCAACCATATCCATGAAACCTGGCATCGAAAGCCAGCAACCAAGAAATCTGAACAGCCTTGTGCCCCAAAGAAAGGTGATATTTAGTAACAAAATTTTTATA
This sequence comes from Theobroma grandiflorum, assembly GCA_036013995.1. Taxonomy (NCBI): domain Eukaryota; kingdom Viridiplantae; phylum Streptophyta; class Magnoliopsida; order Malvales; family Malvaceae; genus Theobroma; species Theobroma grandiflorum. The sequence continues at coordinate 10,549,690 of CP142132.1, read as the reverse complement.
CAATACTAGCTGTAAAAAGTATTTGTAACAATTCCTTCACACAATTGGCTCTAAAATGCAGCTTGCAACACTTTTTTTTTTGGCTCAGCTTGCGACACTTATTATGTCACAAAAAATTGCTTTCGCAACAAGATATAAATTTCTGCAAGATTTGTAAAACGCATTTGAGTACAATTTCTATGTATATTATTGCTGCGAAATATAATTCGCGATTTTCAGTTCCAGCTTCTTAAACTGTAAAAGATAAATGTTGCAATGTTATAAAAGTGACTAAAAATAAAATTTCTTGTAGGGAACTCAAAGAAACTAAAAATTTATCTATTCACTGTGGTAATTGTGATATTGTTTGCATTTTCTTTCTACAATGACAGATTTATATCCTGGACACCATAGATAACGAGTATTCAAACTACAAATAACCCTCAATTCTATCGCCAAAATCATGAATAAGGGTGAGCAAGATCATGACAGGGGATTACAAAGTACAGAGAAAGAGAGTATAAAAATTCAGCCCGTACTTGAAGAAAAATAAATTATCATGTAAGTTTAACTATGCACTTTTCTTTCGCAAGATTCTCTATATCCAATGTGAAATTTGTACTGTACTAATGTCCTTTATCAACAGCTACTAATTTATTATCTCGACTTTTTAGATAGCTTTTGATCAGTAGTTCAGCAACCATTTTAATTATAGCAAACTTGGAAAGATTTTTCTTGAAAATTGTAAGAAGGTTCTAAAGATCCAAGTAAGGTAGCAACTTGACTTCATTATTCCATCAAATATTTATCAAACTAAATCCAAAAATCAATGACAATTATGCAAAAATAAAATGAGAAATTATTTATTTGTCTTTTTTTTTTGTTTTTTACTGTGCATAGAGGTTTTCTTTTTGTTATAGTATCATTGTTACTGCAATACTATTGTTGCTAGAAAATAAATTGATGATGGAAGGTATCTGGGTTATTTAAAGAAGAATTAAAAGTTAAAAACTTCCATTGATAAAGATAAAGTTGTTACAATGCAACTGCAACCCATCAAAGGAATCGGTGAAGAGATTCAATCCAAAAGAAAACAGAGAGAAGTCCTAATCCTGCTCGCTAGTTTTACTCCATTTACCGATAGCCTGTAGCACTGCTTGCTTTACCATCTGAGAATCGATGCCTTCAGCGTTGCCTTGATTCTGAAAATCAATAATTCTTGCTTTAGAAAATGCAGTTAAAAGGAGTCGGAAAGAAGGGTATACAAATCCAAATTAAAAGAATCAAAAATTGCATTCAATGCAAAGTACCATTAGCTTCTTGTAGCATGTCCAAGCAAGATATGAATCCAATGCTAACCACCCATTATTGTGACAGTACATTAATGAAAAAAAAAATTTTTTAATTGTGTGGTTTAAACCCATGTTGTACGATTTACATGTGAGGTTTCTTCTTTTTTCATCGTCGTCTTCTTTTTTTTTATTTTCTTAATATTTAAAGATCGAACCAAATAAATAAAATGCACAAGTATTAAACCAGATAGTGCTTTTAGTCCAAAAAGCAAAAGGGAAAAGAAAGGAAATGGAGAACCCTACATGACAAGACATATCCGAATCGCATTCGAATGTATAATCAATTATGCCAGAAGAAATTCACTTCTCTTGTAATTGAAACCCCACTTTGGGATTAAAGAGAAAACAATTAACGAATTACCATACTTACTTCTCCTCCAATCGCTTCTAGTTGGAAATTGTCTTCGCAAGAAACCCTAGCATCGAGCACGTCGAGGCCAAGCTCTTCGAAGGTTTCCAATATGGAAGCAAGCAAACCGGGGCAGTTTTTTTCCAAAAACACATTAATAAGGAAACCTTTCTCTAGGGTTTCCACCGTAACCTGCTGAAACCAAATAAGAAACTTAAAATCAATAAAGGAAGCGTGTGGGGTTGTTTTGCTTGCTAGTTAGATAGCAAGCAGATACAGAAAAGGAGAACAAGAGGAAATGTTTAAATCAATAAGCGAAACATGTTTATATATATATATGCAATTCTGATTGTTATATATATATATATATATATATATATATATATATATAGATATATTCAGTACCATAGGCAGAGGATTCTGGGAAGTTGAAATTTGTGAAGTTCCAATTTCTTGGTTCAGTTTGTCCACCTTTTCTTTCAACTCCTCTATGTATCTTGATGCATCTACAATGATTGAGGTCTTGTTCACCTGCCCACAACATAAGAATCAATAATTGACCAAATAGAAAACGAAATAAAATATCATGATGATCGTCACCCTCTAGCCATCAACAAGGTCTTCACACCTGCTCTTAATCTTACGGACTTAAATATGTAGGGATTTTTTTGATTCAACATATGCTTTTAGGCGTTCTTGTTCTTGATTTTATCTCATGGTTTCATTGCTAAGATAGAATAGAAAAGAACGATAAGAACCAGGAGAGAAAAACTTCGATTATTATGCTTAAAATTAAGAGTTTTAGGGCAATTTACAGCACTGGAGTTGGTAACAGAGCGAAGCTGCTGCAATTTCTGATAAACAGCTGCTTTCTTTCGATCTCTAGAAGACATGATGCTGCCTCTAATCCTTAGCTCAACTTTATATTGTCAAACTCTTTGGCCTTTGCCCTTTTTCTTTTTCACTGCAGGTCTTTGAGGGGTATTTAAAGGAGCAGCTCATCGCCCATACCTACATGATGTAGTTGTATGGTTGTTTGTTTCCTGCATGAGGGCCTCCGTTTCCCCACTTGAAATAATTATTCATCATACCCAATTTACGGAATTGACCTTATTAATTTACAAAGACTTTGTTGCTTCAAAATTCAACAGAAAAGAATAAATGAATATTCTAGGAGACACAAAAAGAAAAAAGGGGGGGATATAAAAAAAATTACAACCAAATTATTATTTTCACAAATGCCTAATCTCAAACTGGCACTTGCTGGGTCTGGTACATGAATTTAATTTCTTTACTTGTAATCATATTTATGTGGAATTCATGCTTATAAAATATTATTATGGTTTGTCTTTAAAGGAACATTCCAAAGACTAGAATTGAAAATTGTCAATTTCAAAAGTCCTATATATGTAAGAAGAAAAATAAAGAGCTTTTTGATATTCCAATTTTGTAAATGTTAGAGTTTATGGAAATGCAAGTATTTTCCTTTATTTCAAAACCATTACTATTACCCTCCGTTGAATGCTAAGGGAATGCCAATTTAACTATTATCTTAGTCTTTTTTTCCTATATGATGTTGACATTCAAACTAAAATAAAAAATTATATTCATACAAATTAAGAAAAGATAAAATAAAAATATATTTTAAATTTATGTCAACATCAAGTAGGAGAAAATGCTAACATGGCAATTAAAATGACATTCCCTTACTCGTATGTATAGACAAACGTATGTCACATATACCTATGTGTGTAAAGTTATTATTTTTTAACAACTTAAATGTAAGTAGCATTAGGGTCCAATATTTGAATTTTTGCCCCCTCTTGTACATCTCTCATATATACAAAAAAAAAAAAAAAGTTTTGTATTTTAAATCATACAATCCTTTATTCAAGTTTAAGTTCAACAGCATATAAGAATTGACCCATGACATAAGCGGAATTTGAAAAAAAAAATAGATTTAATAACATATATGAATGATGAATTCTTTTGTATAAGATATAAGATGATCACCACTTACTGGATCAGTTAAGGCACATTAATTGTACGAATGTCTTTTTTAATTGGCATTGAATGAACAAACTTAATAAAGACCTACAAGCAAAACGACCTTTACACCATAAACAATACTTGAATTTTACAGGCACAATGCCTCTATATTGTCATACCATTATCATTGTAACTAATAATCATTAAGAGTACATACTTTAGGTAAAGTATATAACCTCTGTATTGATTCGAGGGTTACAAGTTCTAGGAGTTTTACACATAATTGCGTACCTACCTATTTCAAATTTATCCATCAATTTAATTCAGTTGTCAAGACTTCAAGCTACAAAGATTTGAAATTTACTGAATGCCTTATGAAATATTATATGTATAAGATTTTACAATCAAGATTTATAATGTTTGAACTTATTTTGTAATTTTTTAGGATTTTAATGTAGAATTTTTTCCCTTAATTTTGGGTGCTTTTAAAATCTAAATCGCCTTTCAAAAAATAATCTAAATCATCCAATTAGAGTCCTTTGAAATAATTATATTAGGTATATTTACGGTATTTATTGATTTGGAAGAAAAGAATCTCCTTAGGTGGATCCATGGTGGTTTGGGGTGTGTGGATTTTCTCTTGGAGGTTTCACATTATTTTGAAGAGTGAATGGTGTAATATCGATATGAGTCTTGATCTTGAGTACGATTGTAGATTCGGACCAATACTTATGTAATTTTTCATATAAATATGCCTTTTGAAAAAAAAAATTTACATTCTTCATCTTGTTTCTTTTTTTTTTTTGTGAATTTTAAAAACTTAGTTATTTTCTGACCTAATTAAAGAAGTTTTATTATAGATTTAATTATTAATTATATTTAAAGATGCAATGAAGAATAGCGATTTGAATTTCAAAATTCAATAGCTCCCAAGTAGCTTGGATTTGCTTGAAGTGGCAAGCGGTAGAGTTTGAGTTGAGATTTTGGGTTTGAATCTAATACTCTCACTTGTAAAATAAAAAATAAAACCGGTTAACCCTTAGCCACCATATCTCCAATTTTGAATCGTATAATCTAATTGTGACGTATGATTTTTTTTTTTTTATTTGGAAGAAGGGGAGATTCCAACATTGCTTTTTAAATAAGAGATTATGCTCCAACCATTAAATCCAATACTTGAATGCCAATTATATAAAAAATGATATAAAGATTTAGCAGCATAAAAAAGATAAACTCTTATGTATTTAAATTTTCTTGTCAACGCTCGAATATTTGACTTAATAGATTCAAAGAATTAGATTTGAATCTCCACTTCTACCAAATTAAAAAAAAAAATCATTTTCAATCAATTAGAAACCTCAAAGTCAAAATCCTAATAACATTTGGTATTTAAAATGGGGCTATAATTTGATTAGTATAACTTCAACTAATTAGTAAAATGCCTAGTCCAATTTAAGTTAATATAGCTATTTTCAATTACATGTCTCATCTAGCTCATACATAGTAGAATTTGTTTAAAACAAATTAATGAAACAATATCAACATCGTGTGCTTATTCCAACATTTCTATTTCTCTCTCTCTTGACTAGCCAAACCCTAGTCAAAATAGTAGCTAGCTTGGGGATTGCCATGCATTAGAAAAAAAAATTGCATCGGTTTGCCTTACTGTTTTGAGTTTCTTTCTTGTTCTATCTAGGTAACTTTATTCTTTGTTATATCATAGGGTAAAAAAAAACAGAAAGAGAGAGAGTAATTTCATAAAAAAGATTACTTGGATCGATAGTTGTGTAACTCATGATCTAGACATGTAAGAGATCTTAAAGTTCTCACACTATGGATAATCCAAATGAATGCATTCCCTTTGAAGAAAAAACTGAATAAAATAATCACTCAAATGCGTCAATGATGTTAAGTAACAACAAGAAAGAATGATAATCTAATTTTCTTGATTGGAAAGGTGACCAGATTTCTGTACAGCCATAGAAAGAAAACGAGAAGGTGTGGAAGGGGGAGGGGGAGGGGGAGGGGGGCATTTTAGTATATAAGGTGTAGAGGAAGAAATAGGAAGGGGTGACATATATTTGCATGAGAGAGGGACAAAATCATGACGGCGAGTAAGAGAGAGAGGTAGAAATCGCTCCCGTGAGAAGGATTTGGAGGGATTGACAGCTAAACAACCTTTGACGCTTCCTTCGCTGCTTTCGATGCTCTCTCTCTCTTAATTTCATCCTCTTTCCATATGCCTCCTCCGATCACGAGCAGATTCCTTTCTCTCAACGCGTACGTACAAACGATCCCACAAACCCCACCTTCTCTGCACGTGCCTTTCCTTTCTCTCTCCACATGACATTCTTCTCTTCTTCCCATAAATTTGGTGCATGCTTGATGCTTTAGACTTTGCTATCCTTTTGTCAATGGGATCCTGTGCCTACGCGGTATTCTTTTTCTTAATTAATTACAAATAATAAGCTCCATTGCCCCCACTTAGATTTACTTATCAAATTTAACATTTTATATACATATATCATGAGATTGAGTTTATATACAAGTTAAAAATGCCTTCATAATCCACATCAATTTCCAAAATATATAAAGTAACAGTTATATTCAGTATACTTAAAAAATCGATTAGTTAAACTAAATTATAAACTAAGAAATTAAGATTTATACATTTCAGGACCTTTTCTTTGAAAAATATAAGTTGACACAGAATGATGAAAATTTGTGTGTTTTAAGCTTTATTTTTTATAAAAATAATGACTTGAATCAAGTTGGACTTGGGTCCAGAACAAGTCTACTCGGGTCATGAACTCACACTGTGTATGTTATAATCCAACAAAAAAAAAAAACACTAAGCTGACTTAAATCTCAGAAGCTAGCATGCTTTAGTCTATAAGGAGGGTTGCTGTTTAAGAATTAAGTTCAAATCAGCCGATGGTTTGCCTAAAAATCAAACAATGGGCAAGAAACAACCTACTCCTAATAATCAACTCCGACAGTTCAGTGATTTCAAACTATAATAAGTTAATCATACTTCTTTTTCTTGTTTAATTTTTCCTAAGAAATAAATTAATGGTACAAATGGATCCATCTTTTGTCGTGGGATGAATAATGTTTGCCATTCCAAGATAACTTAGTAGGCATGCTCTTCAAGCTCAAAACAACTGCGCATGCAAAATGATATTATAAATACTACCTATGTGGGCGCAAATCTGGTTCATTGAAACACTGTTTGCTCTTTATTCGTTATCAATTTATTATATTCAATTAGGGTCATATCCCTTCCATTGTTCTATAAAAGTTTTTCCGTCAAATTAATGGTACTGTATCCTAGAAGATAACATATTAAAGAGCAAAAACTAGAACACCACTGATCACTTTTTCCCCCCTTGTTTTTTCGAGTAGTCGTATCTCTTCCATAGATCCATAAAAGTTGTGATTAAAGTTTATGGTGCTACATTCTAGACGATAACGTATTAAAGTAATATAGAACATGGCTCGCTATCCAATTTCAGGGCCAATTTTATTGGAGACGATCGATCATTAACTTAGTTAATTCGCATTGTCAGTAGCTCTTGGTGCTTGCGGTTAGATTTTTTTTTTTTTTTTCTGTTGTCTGTTGCAGGCTACGCCTTGTTTCATTTTTTGGATTCTATTGGAATCGGCAGACTAGTTGGCTGCTTTACTGGCAGGCAGCTCTTTAATTAATTATAATTTCCATACAACAGGCATTTCTGCTTTCTGTCGGATGAATCCTTCATATACTGAAGATTATCTATCCTCAAGGAAATACCTGCGTATATACGTGCTTATTTACCTATATACAAAGGTTATTAATCTCGTAATCCAAACAAAAATTCTTACTTAATAAAAGCTGCTATAATACTTGAAACACGAGATAGACGCATGAAATGATTAATCATGCTTTTTTCCAGGTCAGTGATAAGAGAAATAGATCTTTAGAACCATTAATTATCAGTAGCAACTAAACTGGAAGGGTGAGCAATGAAATTATGGGAAAAATCAAGAGGAAAGCATGGAGAAATTGTGTTGTACTATATAATTGAAAAAAACTTAGATAACCGGGGTGATAAAACGTGTCTGCATGCTTTTGCACAGTTTGCAGGAGACAACGCGTAAATGCGATGATCAGATTTTCATATAAGAGATTTCTTATAGCAAGTGCAATGTCTGCATTCAACACAAACAAAAGCAAAACGTACCCACCGATTCACATGTGTGCCAATCATCGCAACAAAACAATCCTTCACATACAATACAGAGCCAGCTCCAACCTTGTCTCTTGCCCTATCTACTTGCAATTATATTCACCCTTCATTAGGATTTAGGTGCCTAGGCGCTAGGAATTATTCAGCATGATTTTTCATAATTTGCATTCTCCTTATTCTATATTACCAGACCAACTTGAGTGGATTATTTATTATTTAATTTACTATCACAATCGTGAGATTAACACTTAATCATTATTCTATTGAACATCCACTTCAGAAATTAATCATAATTACAAAGCTGAGCGATACACGCTCTGGGTAATAATCAAACTTCTCTTCCTACTTTTGCAAGCAAGGAAAAATGGGGCCCCATCAAATTGCATTATGCAATGGAATAATGTGAAATAGCCTATATAAAATTTTAGGAATAATAATCAACAACACGAGTTCTTCGTTCTTGACTGATTGTAATGATTATATGCTTACATGGTTGTACTGAATTTTGATTTAACTTGTCTTCTTCCTTGAACAAATTCCAAATCACTTACTACGACACTAGATGAAGTGGTTGATAATTGGACAGCGCCGGTGTTGGAAATTTTGACAACAGTCTTCAAGCTTTTGTCAGCTGAGGGTGACTTGGTGCTTATCAAGATGATAGAGCTACTATAGTCGAAATCGACAAAAAAACCTATCTAAAATGCTTTATCTTCAGGAAAACCTAACAGCATTGTTTTCAATCCACCTGAAACTGATCAGATTAACATTTAGTAATTAATTCACACATACAAACACCTATAGAAACATTAATTCCGTGAACTGAACGTAAGGTTACAATTCCGGTTTTGTTATCATTCTTCTTAGGATTTGATTGTTCTTCTCCTATATTTTGAGGATGTAACCTTTTTATTATTATTTTCTATGATTTGGCTGACGACATATATTTACAGGAGAAAGCTAAGCGCAACTTCAAGAATACACCTGCATATTCCTGAATGAGAACAGTAATGACAATGAGATTGCTGATCTGTAAACCATTTATTTTTATAATATAACCCTGCAGAACATACATAGTGAAGAGAATGGGAATGTGGTTTAGAGTCCAATCAGACAATTCGGATATTTATGCAAATAGTGCTAAATTTGGAAAAGTATCTCGTGACAAAAACCATTGTTTTTCTAGACATAGTTTTCTGGCAACTGAGATTCCAATCCATAGTAGAAACAGAGAAGAAACAATTCCATGATGGACATGCATTCAATTCAAATTAACTATGGAACTAATTATCATATTATTGTATGGAAATATGGTGTGGGTGAGTGTTCTGGGCTGTGTATAAAAATTTGCTGTGAGTGAGGTGTTCTGGGTTGTCATTTGTATTGGGTGCTTTAAGGTGTTCTGTTTTGGACCGTGTAGGAGTGGATGAAGGCAAGAATGACAATCTTGCTTTCTTCTATTCTGCCCAGGATCAGTATGTATTACTGAATTCATAATAAAATCCCATCGATTGAGAAAAAAAAAAAGTCTAAACTCCTAGTAATTAAGGAAAACAATTTGATCAGATTTTTCAATTCCGTGTATATATTTACTCAAAGTGGAGATGCTTAAACAAGAAATTTACTGATGCAAAGATCAATTAAAAGATGATCACATCCAAAGAGAAATTTGATTGTGAATGAAGACATCATACTACGTACTTAGGATCAGATTTCTTACATTTTACATATGTTTTGTTAATCAAATAATCCATCTGTTTTCTGAGAAGGCTATATAACGACAGAAGTAGGGTTGGGTACGAGTTTAGATTTTATTTTCATTTTCAAATGACACAAGAATATGGAGCCACAGCCAAAAGAAAATCATTATGCGTACAAGAAGAACTCCTTTGTTGCTTTACCGCTACAGTGATCAAAAGGGAAACTTGGCCAAATTCACAAGTCCTAGAGTAGAGAAAACTCGACTTTGCAGAATAGTTGTAGCCGTAGGAGTTAAGAATAAGAAAAGTTATTTCCATTAACCTGTAAAGCTGCCTGCAGTTCCTATTTATCAACCTGCCAAGACAGCACTCAGATTAGGAGCACTTGTATATACAGACAAGGCAGTCCATGCTTGCAAGCAAGCTTCACAATCTCTTGACAGCTATATCTATTTGTCAACATTGAAGTTTACAATGCAAGCATCGGCACTCAAACACCCCAAATAGCCCCTTAGAGCAACATATGTGCACACTTATGTAATGCTGTCATCATTGAAGTAGATTGAATTTTTCATATATATAATTAAGCTATATATGGTCGGCCAATTGATTCTTTTTAACAAGATCAATCAAATAATGAAATCTGAAAATATATATATATCAAAAATAGAAAATGAACCAGTTTAAAAAAAACTAATATGAAAGAAGAAACTTTTCACATAATTTAATTAATTACATAAAGTTCACAGCATTCAGCTATAGGTGCTTTGCTAGCATATCCCAGAGATTTTTTAATCAGTTGAGTTAATAATGCTGCAAAATAAATCAATTCTATTGTTGTCTGTTCACTTTTTACTAGAGGCCAAATATTAAGCTATGATTATCATTCAAGGTAGAGAAAGAGGGCTTTGTCTATAAATGGTTAAGGCTTGTTTGCATGATGGGGTCTCCCCGGAGATTGACAAGTGATGTTTTAAGTCACAGAGGGTCCAGGGGCAGACAAAGCCACGCCTCTCTATTGTGACGTGAGAGAGTTGTGACATTAAGGTTCACGGGCAATGTTCTAGCTTGGAAACACAAAATTTTTTCTTTCAAAAGCATTTTTGTGAGGAGAGAAAGAACATCTGATAGGAAAAAAACAGCATGCAAATATATAAATGATAAATAGTGTACAAATTAGTGTCCATGTCCCATCTCCTCACATGTGGGATCCTCCAGCAAAATCCACAGCCACAGGGTAAAACAAACACAAAGCTAAAGGATAGCAAACGTGGATGAAGAATCCTCCCTTTTTCAAGGATATATCGTCCGTAGGGACACTAGCCCACTAGACAGTAAAGATTATTTCTTTGAACTGGATGTTTAATCCCCCACAAAATAGGAGAAACAAAAGACCTTTCTTCCGGAGCTACAGGATAAAGTTGATAAGTACTCTTCAATTAATGATTCTGCGTTGCAACACCTTTGCAGACTTTATCATCATGCAATATTTCTTGAAACGATAAGTGTACCAAACTCTAACAAATGCATGACCCGCAACAAGCTCTTCCGAGTCTTTCTTTCTCTTTTCATGTTAGGGTTAATTACACATTTGCCTCCAACTATGATCAAATGTTTGATTTGATACCTAAAATTTATAAATTCACAATTAGTTACTTTTACTTCCATTATACAATTTGTACTTGAGACTAATTCCGTTAGTCAAGTAGATGATATGGAAAAAGAATCAATAAGAATATACCACATGCCTATCTCCTGTTAGCTTTTTTTACCACATCACCATCTAACTAACAAAGTTAGCAAGGTTCACAATCTGCTTCATGGAATGAAAGTTAGAGTAATTAATTGTGAATTTATTTTTTTTAAGTATCAAATAAAAAGTTATACTATAATTCTAGTACTAAATTTCTTAACATACAAGTGCAAGGACTCAATCGTTCAATGTGAAATGATGTCGTCATCAATTTTTTTATGTTTAGATGTGATCGGTCACCTATTTGAATATATTTTTTGAATGAAATCTTAAGTTTGTCTTAAACTCATTTAAAAAATTGGTTCCATCCTACAAAACAATTTTAGCATTCAAGAATATGATTACACGCGGAGAATGCATTAGCACCCCATGACGTCCATTCAAATAACGATATCAAATAATTAACAATGTTTTATCCTATTTAACCTTAATTAATAGCCCTTGAGTTATTATATTTTATCATTTTTTATTTCATTTTAATTTTTTTTATCTATCACTTAAATATTGAAAAAATTTCAAAATACTTCCCAACATTTTGGTGGGACTTGAAAAATTTTGTCACCTCAATAGCATTCAAGTAAACATGCTTATTTTCTCATAGAGGCTTTATCATCAGGCTTCTTTGTCATGATACAAGAATTAAACTTTAATAATTTTTTATTATTTTAATTTCTTTTTATTATATATTTTGTTTGTACTAGTTGTCAATTTTAATACATAATTGAAATTATATTAAAAATTTTTCAAAATTCTTTCAACGCTGTGATAGGATTTGGAATTTTTTGTCACCTAGGGAACTCCTCGAGAAACTTATCTCTATAATTTTCAAGAAACTCCCATCATTGGAAAATTTCATTTATGAGCCAGATTAATGTTAATAATGCACATGACACACTCATGGAATGAATAATGAAATTTTTTTATTTTATTAAATAGTTTATAAAAATCTTATATTAAAAAATTCTCCTAAACTCTCCCATGCTTTGGTAGAATCTAGGACCTAGAGAATTTTTCGAAAAATTTGTTTCTAAAATTTTCTCGAGAAGATCTCATCATAGAAGATTTTATCTATCCACAAAAATAATTATCTCGAATGAATGCAATCATGACAAAAAAATGAATGCTAATGATGCAAAACGAATAGAAGTAAGATTTATTTGTTGGTAATGTTATTTCCAAGTATTTTATTTTTTAATTATGTTTCTTATTTTTAAAAAAACAATTCCTTTTTTCACTCCATTATTTTTCACTACAATTATGTTCGTTTGTTATTAATATTTAATTATTCTTTTTTCATATTAATTAAATAAACATTTTAATTTTTAATTTTTAATTAATAATAATTATTGAATAATATTTGAATTAATTGATTATAGAAATGGAATTTTAAGACTCTCTCAACTCTTTGGTGGAATCCTAATTAATTCCTCACCCTATGAAAATTATTTTGCAGTTATGTCTCTACATTTTCCAAATAATTCCATCATAGGGATTAATTTAAATTAATTTTTATTCTTTGATTAGATAATTTACACACCAAACATACAATAAAACATTAAAAAAATATAAAATAAATTTTAAAAAATAAATTGCACAATTTCATTTTTCATAAGTTTCTTTAACAGTTAAATTTATCTCTATATGCATAACCCTTGCGATACCTCTATTGTTGTCAATTAACAAATTAAAATTGTTGCAACATTATCACAATACAATTGTACAGGTCTAATAATAAAGTCAACCGCCAACAACTCTTGAATGAGATTTCTCAATTGGATAGCTTGTGTAGCTGCTTTATAGCATATTACAAATTCTACTTGCATAGCAGATGAGGTCATGGGTTTTGTTTTATACTTTTTTAAGATATTGCATTACTTGCCAACATAAAAAAAAAAAAAAATACATCATAATGTGAACTTGCTATCATTTGAACAGTTGACAAAGCCATAATCCCCATATATATTAGCCACCATCTTAAAGTCTTCAACTGTTTAATAAACGAACATATAATCTTTAATTCTCTTTAACTATCTCAGCATCTTCTTTACAACTTCCTGTAATGATCTCTATCAAGATCAAATAAACATCTTCCCCAAAGACCCATTGCATAAGCAATGTTAAACTTCATACACACTTGAGTATACTTCAAGTTCTGTGTTATACTAGCATATGGCATTGCTTTTATAGATTCCCTTTCAACATCATTTTAAGACATTATACCAAATTCAAATTATCACTTTTAACAACTAACACATCTCCACCTTTACAATAAGCATAGAAATAGTATGAGGCTGCTAATTTTGGGATTTTGTACCTTGTTGCATACTTTTAGGTTATGAAATTTTGAAGAATTTGGGCTGCTGGTGGATAGGGCTAAAATCTTGTGGGGAAAACTGAAGCAGAAAACAGTGCAATAATGTGGGAAAAATGGTGTTGCAATGAAGGAAGAAGGAAAAGTCCAGCTACTGTGGTAGTCCAACTCATGGTAATCCAGCTTCTCTCCTTTTTTATGTTATTTGTATTTCCTCATTGGAGTTCATGGACCGTAAAATATTATGGGACATAGGCCCAAAGAAAAAATGCAAATTAAATTGAGTCCCAAAGCCCAAATCTGAAATTTACCTTCGGTGATGGAGCCCAAATATTAAGGTCCAAAGATGAGGATAGGTGGGCAAAAATGAGTACAAGTGGGCTCAAACAAATTCAAGGATGTGATCCAAAATTAAAAAAATAAAATTAATTAGATTTGAAGACAAATTAGCCAAGTTAAAAAAAAATTAATTAAAAATAAAATATAAATTCAATCGAACAAAATAGAGTCTCTATAACGCTAAAGTAGGATGACAAAGAATTCTTTGATTTCAATACCATACCGCTGAGCATGCAGTCATTACATTGAAGACCATAATAGATAATTAATTGCCCAAATTGTGTGCTCTCTAGAGTTACTAGTACACCAAGGAATATAGACTCGTAATACTCTTCTCGCAGGGAGCAATTTCTTGCTGGCTTTGATTGAAATTGTCATATTTTTCTATACTCTTTCTTTTGTTTCTGCCTAAGTTTTGGCAGCTTTTTTGAATCTGCTCCTCCTGGTTATTCTTATCAACCTCCATCTATTCAGTTTTCACTTCAAGGCTTATCTAAATTTACTTAAACATTGTAAAGATGAGTGGACCAATGCATCTTGTTAGTTTCTTATTAGTTATTATTTGATAAGCTTTTTCACACACATTGTTTAGAATTTAGGATGGTCATGTATTTGAATTGACATATTGTACATTGATGTTTTATATCCATGTGCTTTTATAGGTATTTCATTTGATGGTTTTCTGCACTCCTTGTCCTCCCTTGGGCCTTATCTTATAAAATAGAATTGATTCTCAGCTTAAGGTCCAAGTAACTGGTAATGACTTTATCAAGGCCCTCGACAATCCGAATCTGATAGTAAAATTCAATCACATTGTTAAAACGGCAATCAGTAGTGAAACAGTCAACCTCTATTTGTTTCTGCAATCATGGTGTCCTTCGTTTGTTTCCCACCCCATTACTTTCAGGTGGCTTTTCTTTATCCCTTTTGCACTATTCCTATTTCTTTCAAATATTGCCTTCAATTAGATTTTCTTGATGAGATATGAAAAAGCATGTATGTCAACAGGAAGAACTTTTCACAAGACTCTTTAGTCACTACTGCCCAAATGAATAAACGTGATGGTGATCATAATAATGCTGTAACGAGATGAGTGGAAATCACAGATTATCAACAAAATGTTACCGGACAAGTGATGTATTCATTTGAATGGAGCTTTCCCAGATCAACACCTTTGTTTCTGGCCCCACATTCAGAATTTATGCAGCCATGTGATAAATGCTTGCTTCATGTTGCATTCACCCCCCCCCCCCCCCCCCCCCCTTGAGGTCTTACAATGAGAAATTGAAGTAATTGCAGAAAAAAAGAAATTTACCCACTGAAGAACGTGAGACCAATCTGTATTGATTGTCTTGGTTGAGCGTAACATTTTGTTTCATACCTGCTAAAGAGAATGACAGTAACTTTTGGCTTGATTAGGTCTGTGAGATATCAACCATCAAGGACTCAGGTCAACATTGCAATAAGTATTATTGCTGTCATATTCATAGCTTTAACTTCAAGTAGATGAAGGTAAAAATGTCTCTAAAGATTGTCTCGTAAGCATTTACTTGAACTACAAATATAAGATTACTTGTCTAAAGCAGAGGTGCCTCACTTCACTTGCTTAAAATCCTTGCATTTCTGCAGAAATGAGTAAAGCCGAGGTACATCAACAGTGTTTCCTATCCTTTAACCATTGTTTTTATTGCCTTATTTTCCTGGTGCAACAGTGGATTACTAGCTGCCTAAATTCATGAATGAAGATAACTCTCTTTTTTTATTATTATTATTCATAAAGATATTTATCTCAATTGCTGCAACCTTGATCATCTTAATAATGAATTCATTTTTTTCACTATCCTTTTTTTCTTATATCGTTTATAATATGTGATGCCCTTTATCGCTTGTGCAAAATTTGTTTTGAAGCCCTCTTTCTGCTTGCTTGGAATTTTAAAGGTAGGAAGTTATCATTTTCTTAGAATGAATGCAATGTTGTTCAGCTCGTTCTTGCCATGTGCTAGAGAGTAAAGACATGAAAACTTAACACACCAGTATGGAAACTGATATGATAGAAAATTTGACCCTTTGTGATACATAATAGTGTGTCTAAGTTTGGTGTTTTCTTTTCCACTGGGTAATGTCAGAGTATGGTAGGTTAGTGATGCCTGCTCTCATCTTCTCTGTCTTTGTATTAATAACTGCAGTCAGACAGTGAATAAAAGAGTATCTAATGCTAGGTTTGGGATTTACTCATCTTAAAAGTTGCTTTACTGCAATATAACTCCAGCTGTTACTGATAAGTATTTAAAATATTTTGGGTGTAATTGCATAACTCTTGTCTATAAACAAAATGCCAAATTTGTGTTTTCTTGTCTCTGTTAATAGAAAAGAATTACACTGTGCTGTGGAATTGTCAATGAGAATTTTTGAAAAATCCCATGCTATCAAGTATTATTTTCAGTACCTGATAAGTTCTTTCTTCTTTTTTGAATCAAATAGTAGGCAAGCCCTCCCAGAACCAGTACGATAATTAAACCATCCACCACTCCCACGACAATTAAGACCCATTTTTTCACACTAGGTTTGCTATGACTGTCATGGATTCCTTTTGGAACCTTAACCATATAACTCATCCCCGTCCCTCTTTCAACCTGTTTAATGCCTACAACCAGCCTGTAGAGAAAGCATTCTTGGGAGTTTTCGGCCCCGTCTTCGGAGGAATGTAATGCAGCAACACATTTGCAGTCCTCTAAGCACAAATTTGCACATGCTGTCTTGCTAACATTAACCCTTCTGGGAGCGTCTCTGAGTACACTACTGACACCATTCAATTCAAGCATCTCTACCTGAGCTCCCCCACAGAACTTTCTTGGAGTTCCCTCATTGCAATCAGAGCTCATGCCATTTTGCTTTGTTAGAAGCCGTATGCATGAACAAGCATTGGAGAATGTACATATGCCATAAGGTTTACATGCTAGAGGAAGGTCACAGGTGGAGTTGAGGGCTTGAAATGAGGCTTCAAACTTTTCGGTGTTAGGTGAGTAAAAATAGAGTCCTAAATTCCCTGTCTTATTTCCCAGTGCTAAAAACCTCAGGGGCTGAATTCTCCATGATGCAATCTGCGCGATTTTTTTATGTTCATCATTGAATAACTCTAACCCTTTAGAACCCAATTCAACAAATGTGATATTTCTGTTCTTGGAAGGCTTAAATTCCCAGTAAGAGTACTTCAACTTACCTGAATTCAGGTAGAGAGCAATCTTGTTGCGTAGGATTTCGAAAGTGTAGTATGAAGTTGAGTTTCTGGGAAATGAACTCAATCGAGTAGCTACCTCTAGTCTCTGTCCCCAGAGCATTACATCCGTTGGAAAATTGAAACTCTGCCATTTTATCTGGTTCAAAACATCGACAAGGACTAGATTACCTGTCCTCAGGATTTGTAATCTCTGCATCAGGAGGACAAATACAAATATCACTTAATTTGACTATGCAAAGCAAAGTCATGAGGAGTAGTTGCTTCACAATGATTCTAGCTAGCACTAGTACTTTTACCTCCACACCTTGTCCAGAAGTCCCGGTTCGCCATCCCACTCTCTCTTTCGGACCCTTCAGCTGTAAATCTCCATCTTCAGTAAGCTCAAGCACGCATACATCAGAGGTGTAAAACTGCGAGTAATGGCCAGAATTCCATACCTTCACATCTCCTAGAAAAATTTCCAAGGAGCATGAATATTTCCCCTTGATAGCTTCAGCACTCAATGCCACTCTAAAATTTGGTTCCAGCTGGTTAGCGTCCATCAGGAAAGCTCTCCCAATGAATCCAGCACTGTACTCCGATGGGACTGCAAGGCTTATCCTATGGCCGACGTGAATGGCCGAATCACAGCTTCCATAATTGACCAATAGAATGAGAATACTACACAGATAGAGCTTCATGACTGAAACTGGATTGCAACCCCTCAAAAATCTCACTTGTGGGACTGATGGTTTTTATATCTGCTGCTCAGCTGCTAAATAAATTCTTCTTCTCTTTCCTGGCAGGATCGAAGCAAGGAAAGAAAGAGAAAGAAAAGGTTGGCATGAGCGTGAGAACTATCGCAAGTTCCAACCCACTTCCAAAAAGAGGCAGAGCTTTTCATTTTTGCACTGTTATTTGTGACACAAATGGTTGTGGGGTTATTGTTGGCATTAAGGTAGGAAGGATTGTTAATTACTCAGTTTTGTCTACTCATTGCTAATTAAAGCAATACCAAACGAGAAAAGCAACAGAAGGTTGTTGTGCACAGGCTGTCCCATGTGAAGCAATGAAGGTATTTTATTAGCAGAAAACTAAATGTAATTAAAGCTTTTCAGGTGGCAACCAGCAAATTTTGGTCAATCCATTATCAACTCTCTCTACTCAAATTCTTTGAATTGTTTTTTCCTTTGTTAACAACTAATAAACCTGCTCCTCCACTTGGAAGACAAAATCTTGGCTAGCCAATTAAATTACAGATTTTTCAGCAAAAAATTTATATAAAATGGAAGAATTTTACTAAAATTTGCTTCTGAATTTTGCTAATCAGTATCTTAATATATTAAAAATCATCGAATTTATTATCAATTATTGTGTTTAATACGAAAATATTAACAAATTCTCCCAAAACACATATTAACAAAACTTTTTTTGTTTATTATATCACTTTAGCCAAAATAATAGTTGTGTAAAAACTAAAGCAGTAGAGCAGCGTTTGGGGGTGCAATGAGTGCAAGTCTCAAGTGAAAAACAGGATTTTGGAAGTGGGTCCCGCTTGATCTAATGAGTCTGGGTCAATTGAGTGAGTGCTGCTGCATTTTATACCCTTTTGAGTGGGCAGGCGCTCCCTCGTTTTCCAGTGAGATCATGGAAATCGGGAGGGTGCCCGCCACGTGTAGCACTGCAATGTCGCCACTTGGCAAGGGCTTTATGCTGACCTCTGTTATCACGCTTGGATGACGTGTTCCACTTTTCTTGTCAGCGTTCAGCAAAGCAATTCTGCTACGACGAGGTTTAGAGCTGTAACTGGATTCGGACCGTATTTGGTGCTTGGAGAACCCAAAAATGAAAACAGGCTGAACCGAAAGATAGAAATTCTTTCTGGGCCCAATCATAGTATAAACTTGTAGCCTAATGTTGGTTTCCAGAAACTGGGCTTAAAACGGTCCAACTCCGAAGACTGGAAGATGGAAAATCAAATCTTCTTTGCCCCCAAGTAAACTCTTCGACATCGGCGGAAATTTATATCCTCGCTGTTAAATCGAATCATTGCCCCCATTCACTCCCCCTGGACTCCTCGGTGAGCTCAACCACCATTAACGGCGCATTTAAGTTAAGCGTCGCGGCCTTTCCTTTATAAAAATGCTCTCTGTGCGCCGAATGGTTCAAACTAAACTTTGTCCTTTATCAACCGCCGCCAGTGTTTCCCGCCAAATTGCTCTTCCATTTTGTTCTTTAAAGATGATGAGTCCAGCCAAGAAAACTATTTCCAGCCGTGCTGGGTGTTCCTCAGTAAGTCCTCTAATCTTTAGAGTAGTATTTAAAGTACAGAAATTTTGGGCAAATTTTAGTTGTGTAAGATTCCTAGTATATATTTCGTTACACTCTACTAGCAGTTTTTATCTGTCAATTTTTTCTTTTTTTTTTCTTTTACTGAATTAGGAACCTATTAGAAATTACTTGCAATCAAATAAATATAATTATTACATATACCCTTGCTACCACGATAGCTGCAGGAGAGAAAAATGTTTGAATAATATATAGTTACTTTGATCTTATTTTTGATAATTGTAATTCAAGGGGTTTGCGTTATAATTCTTATCATGACTGCTGAACCCTTGCGGCTCTACGATGTTGATTAATGTGAGTGAAATAATTGCAAATTTTGAATTCGTTTTTACAAACACCAGATAACTGCTGATAAGCCATTTGGCAATGAATCTTCTGGTGGTAAACAAGGGCGTAGCGGTCAATTGTCGCAACAAATGTTAGGTGGAGGAGCAGTGGAATTTTCTGGGGCATTAAGTATACGTGATAAGCAATTTCAATCTGGCGATGAAAATGAATTTCCCCCACTCACTTTGAAAGGTAGGAACTCTAATAATAGGAGAACTAGGAGCGATTCAGGATTTGAGCCAAGGCACAAAGCTGTTGACTCATCTGAACACTAGGGAATTGCGAACTCTGTGAGCCTTCAGGATAAATGTTCTTTGCCTAGTCATTTTGGAAAGAAGGTTGTAAACATTTATGTCCCAAAATCTGTGTCTGGTGAAACCAAATCCAAGGATGTAGTAGGTACCAAGAATACTGATTTTTCTGAGGGTTTGCCTAAGGTTGAAAGATTCGATATCTGCTTGCCTAGAAGAAGAGCTTTTGGCATACAAAAAGTACTGAGGCCTGGAATGGTTTTGTTGAAACGTTATATCTCCCTCTCTGAACAGTAAGTGCTTGATGCAGCTAGCTTTAATGCAAACTATGTTCTCATTTTGCATTCTATTTTTTAGTTTTCACTTATACTTGGAAATGAGTTGGTAATTTAGGAGTATGCGTTTCTGTTTTATAGAAAGTTTTCATTTTATTGTGACATTTGTCAGGACTTTAAATAAACCTTTAATTTTCAGATCAACATTGTCAAGACTTGTCAAACACTTGGTGTAGGGCCCGGGGGATTTTATAGGCCTGGCTACAAAGATGGAGCAAAACTTCGTCTACACATGATGTGTCTTGGTCTGAACTGGGATCTCCAGACATGAAAATATGATAAGCGACATCCAATTGATGATTGTGAACCACCAAATATTCCATGTGAATTTTGTCTGCTGGTTAGAAGAGCAATCCAAGATGCACATTGCCTGATCAAGAAAAATTATATAGTAGGCAATGTAGAAGATGTACTACCTTCAATGTCTCCAGACAAATGCATCATAAACTTCTATACAACAAATGGGCGACTTGGGCTCCATCAGGTCTGATCTTGTATAGAAACATTTATATTTCTGTATGCTTAAGCATTTCTTAATTTCAAGAACAAACTCTTATCTGCTGGATATTTTCTCTGTTGATCTGTTATAGAATTTCTGAAACCTATATGAAAGTTTTTGGATATTTTCTGGATGGATAACCTTTGAAGATCAAAGTTTTAGAAAATTTTGCACTCATTGCTAGCTTTACGGTGCAGGATCGAGATGAAAGCAGGAAAAGTCTCCATAAAGGATTACCTGTTGTCTCTTTCTCTATTGGTAATTCAGCTGAAATCCTGTATGGCGATCAGAGAGATGAGGACAAGGCAGAGAAAGTGGTATTGGATTCAGGAGATGTATTTAATATTTGGTGGCTGCTGCATTAGCTTGGATACAGGTATATAGAAATTTATTATTGTTATTATTATTACTACTCAATAGAACACGGGAAATCTGTATTTTGAGCATCGTTATGATGGCTTTTGGTTATTAATGTGTAATAAGGAAGCAATGTTCATATATAGAAAGGCAAATTGTTTCCAAATTCTCAATTGTTTGCATCTCTAGTTCTGCGCTGTTTCTACTTGCGGCATTCCTGCTTGCTTATGGAAGCGCTTTGCTTCGTAGAGCAGCATGTGCCATGGTTGTAAACTAACAAGACCAGTTCTTTGATTGACGCAACTCCATTGGCCTATTAAATAAACCAACGTGTCATCATTTGCAACATTTATAATGTGAAACATGTCAGAACAAGATAACTTGAAACATGTCAGAACAAGATAACTTATTAAAACCATATAATATTCATGCCACGCATGTCATGCATCGTTGGCTCACATCAAGATAAGATGTCCTGTTATCATAATATCAATATGTGGTGATTGTCTGGCAGGTTGGTTCCCATCCTTTTGTCTATATATATATATATATATATATATATATATATATATATATATAATCGTTATCTTTCAAGAAAATATGGAGTTATTTACATCTGATTAACAATATAATATAAACCTATAAACGTGTTTTTCATGATCATCTCAAGGGTGATCCCATTTTCATGCCCACTTTTTATTTTGCAATGAAAATTAATCACATTTACTGACATATAGATAATAGAGTCACCTCACCTCATCTTAAAATGAAGTGTTGCAAAACCATAAAATGGGGTACTGTAGACACTTAAAATAATAAAATAAAAAATAAAAAAATCAAAAAAGAGGGGGTACAGGACTGAGCTCAATCCTCTTCCTTGGGGCCTTAAATGTCCCTGCAATCACCGGATTTTGGGGGATTGCCCCAAATCCGGTGACCGAACCCTCCAGGCAACTAGCCTAAATGAAATCATGCTCAACAGAACATGATTTCACTTAGAGGATTGTCCAAAATATTGAACAATACCGTTGTTAAAAACAGGCAAAAACCAAATCAGAGAGAGAGTTTTTGAAACCTAAAAAAGTAAGCAAGAAACCGAACACAATCAAGAAAAGTTTTTTGGAAACCAAAAAACAGAGCAATTTTCAAATCGGGAAAACCACAGAAATTTTTTTCGACAACCAAAAACCCATCAAAATCCAAACCAACAACAAAAAAAAAATTCCTAGTTACTCTACCAACTGGTGAAATACCCCAAAACCACAAAAACTCACCCTAAAATCTACCAATCAAAACAAAAAAAAGAGGCAAAACGGGGGGGGGGGGGGGGGGGGGGGGTGTCTGATCGGGGTTTGGTTAAGGAGGAGGGTGTTTGGGCTGTGGGAGGTCGACACCGGTGGAGGAAGGAAGCTGTTTGGGGCCGTGGGAGGTCGGCGACGGAAAGAGAGAGGGAGATCGGACGGGAGAGGTCACCGGTGGGGAGGCTGTTTTTTAGAGAGAAGGGAGAGCATTTGAGGGTTAGAGAGAGGAAGTGAAAGGAAAAAGTGCGAAAAAAAAAAAGAAAGGGTTTTTATACTGGATAGAAAAGGGCAAAACGGCACCGTTTTGGGGGAATAGAGAAGTTGAAGAGCCAAGGCCTAAACGACACCGTTTTGGGGAGACTCTGTGCGGGCCTGCTAGGTGGATTTGGTGCTGCGGGCTTGGGCCTTCTGCGGACTCGTGGGCATGTGAAACTGGGCCAATCTCAACCCAGAAAAGTGTGGGCCTGTTGGAGCGGATTTGGGTGCTGCGAGCTTGGGCCTTTTGCGGACTCGTGGGCTTGTGAGCTTGGGCCGACCTTAGCCCAGCAAGGTAAAATCCAGTCCCTTTTAACTTGGGCTTAGAATGGATCCAGTTTATTTGTTTAATTAAAATGTAATTTTGTGTGTTTTAATTTGAGTATTATAGGTTACATATATGACTATTTAACTAAAAAAATAATATGGATAAAATAAATAAAATAATAATAATGAAATAAAAAATAAAAAAATAACAAAAATAATAATAAATAATAATAAAAATAAAAATATATATAATAAAAAATAAAAAAAATAATAATAATAGTTACGTATATATATAATATGAGACATGACATAAATATATAAATAATTAAAAAAAGGTGAAATGAAATGATTAATTTAAGTATCCGATGATGGAATTCAACCTAAAAAGAGGAAAAGAGTTACCTCTTTCGGGTTGATTTTTTAGGTGAGGAATACAAGACGGATTTTTACTGAAGCATCGCGATAAATCCGAACTTTATATTTCGATATTCATTATTCAAATAGTCAATATTGAAAATAGACATTAAAAAATAAATTTTCACAATAAACTCAAATTAGTATAATTAGTTAATTAATTTAAATAAACATTACCAAATAAAATTAATCTAACCTTAGAAAATTTTAATTGTTTGCTTGATTAACTATATAATTAAATAAAATATTAATCGATAACAATAATTAAAAAATAAAGATTTAAATAGAAAACAAAAAAAAGAAAAGAGAAAAAATAAACAATAAGAAAATAATAAATAAAACTATAAAAAAATAAAGATATAGAAAATAAAAAAATAAAGAATAAAATAATAGAATAAATAAATTCAAAAAGTGACAAATGATAATAAACACAAATAATGTGGTAAATTGTCTTAAGTTATTAACTACATAATCGGGTGAATTACGAACTCCTCCCCTAAATCAATAAACGCGTGCATATAGGCATCATCATCTTATCCTGTCATAGCATGCCACACTTATCTTATATATGAGGTGAGAATTCCGATGATGGGATTTCTCCGAGGAGCTTGTAGAGACGAGTTCCTTCGGAGATATCTCTAGGTGAGGAAAACGTCGAGACTTCACCAAAGCGTTGGGATGATCTTCGAATGATTTTCCAATAAAAGGTTTTCGACCTCATTATTTAAAATAAATAAATCATTACATCATCTTACGCTTGCATCACGTGCATACGTAAAATCAAAAATAAAAAAAAAAAGGGAGAACTCGAAAGACTAATTCAATAAAACTTAATTAATAAGCAAAGATTAAGGAAAGACAACAATAAAATCAAAATCAGGCCGTAAAAGAATGACTTAAGATTAAATGGTACCGTTTGTGAAACGGGCACCACGAAGGTGCTAATCCTTCTCCGTGCGTAACCGCACTCCCAAACCCATCTTTGAACAACGTAGACCAGTTTTTGTTCTTTCGATGGACTTAAAATTGATTTAGGATTTCATCGATAAGAACCGAGTCAATAGGTGACCAATCGCACCTACAAGAAACGATTGGTAGCGACTCCTAATTTCTTTTGTTTTCGCCCGCGTCTGGCGGACGGGTTCCCGGACCCGCACGTTGAGACAACTTGGCGACTCCACTGGGGACGAAGCGAGTCAAGCCATTAAATAATCATAAGTCATTCGAGGCCTTAAATAATTTAATGTTTCCCTTAATTTTGTGTATTTGCTTTTACTGTTTTTGTTGCATTTATTGTTTTAACTCTTATTATCATTTAATTGTGGGGAATTTAGGATAGATGGATGTGAGATTGTTGGCAGAAAGTCAATATTTTCCTTCACACACACGACACGTTTTGCATTCATGCATAAGCCTTCTACTCGGGCTTAGTCCTTAATTAGGAAAGGTTTAAGTAGCTATGCTCTCGTGAGGTGATAACCTCCGCATAGGCTAGTGAAGACCCCCACTCAAATCGAACCTAGTCCGATTGAAACCTATAATGGGCGAGGACCAGGGTGCCTTGCTAGTCCATGTGGACGACTGTGAGGAATGATTTGAGAACCTTTAGCTCCACTTTCAACCCGAACTCAGCATGTAGAATATTGAGAGCACCTCTGCCTAGGTAGAACTTTACCCGTGAGAATATACCTTTGACTAGGTACACATGAAGGAATTTTTCATATCTCCTTACTCTAAATTCTCTTAGCAAAATAAAGAAGGTATCATGCATACCCATGTTATTCATCATTTTCATAAGGATTGTTCTTAAATATTTTCTTGTACTAATTTGAACCTTTTTGTCATTTTTATTTTGCATATGCACGTTTGCATCATAATTTTGCATATAAGAAGAGTATTTGTCACTTGACAACCATCGACGGAGTAGATCCAATTACATTCATGGAGTCATCATGGCCACTCTTAAGCTACGACGGAATATATGAGGTGACCCAACACATGGCGAATGTCCAACAAAGCGAAGGGGATTGTTTGTCGCAAGACCATGTGCCATCATTGCCCGAAAGGGTCCACCTTGATCTGACACAGAATGACCTTACTGACCTGCTTGACATATGGGAAAGGTGGGGACCCTCAACTCGAGCGAGTTTCGATAAGAAGTATAGCCACATAGCTCGACTCCTTAAGGTCCAGATTGATGAACAGTTGTTGAAAGCCATCGTGCAGTTCTGGGATCCATCATATAGGTGTTTTGTGTTCAACAAGGTGGATATGGTTCCCACAATTGAAGAATACACAGCTCTCCTACAAATTGATATCGACAATCCGGACAAAATATATTAGAGGGGACAAAAGACTGGGCATAGACGGAAACTAGCCAAGATGATGCGTATCACCTCAGGTGAAGTTGATCAGAATTTAAAGAAAAAATAGGACAATGAGTGTATCCCGTTGAGTTTTTTACACAATTATATCACGAAGTATCAAGATACCGAGTAAGGACAGCTTGTGATGGCTTTAGGAATTTATGGGCTGATGATCTTTCCTAAAGTTCTGGGGCATGTAGAGGTCGGAATTATAGATTTCTTCGCGCAAGTTGTTAATAAAGCCAATCTTTCACTTTCGATCCTAACCAAAACTCTCAGATCATTGAATTATTGTCGAAGAAAAGGAGAAGGACGTTTTGTGGGATGTGCACAGCTGCTTTCCGTTTGGATAGTAAGCCACTTCGAATGCAATGTCATGAGATTCAAGAAGTCATTTCATCCGCTAAGTGCCGCTATCAGAGAATTTTGTGAGAGTGAATGGTCGGAAGGTAAGACTAAGGAACAGTGGATCTCTAGGCTTCAGAAACTCATAAGTGTGGAAGTAACGTGGAGAGCTCCGTGGATGCCTCGTTGTCCGGTCATGTACAAATGTGGAGATAAATCGTGGGTACCACTGATGGGACCGTGGGGGGCAATCAGTTACGCCCCAATTACGGTGAGAAGGCAATTCGGGTCAGAGCAATTTGTGCCGATGACGCACGGACTCAACACTTTGGAATTTGCTTATGGAGAGTTAGGTTTCTTGAAAAAGATCAAAGAGATTGCACGAGCTTGGAAGAAGACAAGCCGAGTCGACCAAGGGAGGTACGCCGATGAAATCACTGTTGGGTATGAAACATGGCACGACAAACGAGTTAAGGATGTTGTGTACCTGAGGGAGGATGTACTCAAAGGCCCGATTGATCCGGAACCCCATGATGCCTTGCTCGAAAGTGAGTTGGGTCAGAAAAAGTCTGAAGTTGAAAGCGCCAACTGGAAGAAACGATATGAAAAACTCCAAAGAGAATGTGAGAAGGTGAAAAAGGAAGTAACTGAACAAAAAAGAAAGCTCGAAAAATAGAAGATGATTGGGAAAAAAAGTATGAAGCTTTGAACAAAAAGTTTTCTATCGAGACAAGTGAACTCCAAAGAGAAATACAAGCAAGAGAAAGTCGAGGTAACGAGCTTCAAACATACAACGATGGACTGAGAAATCAAGTGCGATTCCAACAAGAGTCCATCAAATTGCTACGACAAGAGTACGAAGAGCTCGAAATGGCTATGGGGACTTACCGACAAGAATATGAACGCCTCAAGCAAGAGAGCCTCCGAGTTCGAGAGTGGGGTGAATCTTACAAACAAGCCTACCCGAAAAAATATGATCAGATGGATTATCTATTGAGACAAATGAGGGAAGTGGCTTACAAGATGAGAAGCATGGCTAGGAAGACGGACATACTAAGGAGCTAGGTCTTTCCAATTGGGAAACAAGAGCAACAACTGATTAGATATTATGACGAAGTGTATAACCATTATAATAAAATTAGTGAATATTTCTGAATGTAAAAGATGGCTCCTGGATTGTAATGAAAGACAATATCTTTTGTAGTGGATTATTTTGTTGATGGGTGTTATGTGGTAAATACTCCTAGTATATCATTCATACATGCATTTCACTCGCAATAAATTTTTCATCTGAAAATAAAAAAAAATGTGTTCATTTTCATTCATGCGCCAAAAATTGCATTTGATTCATGTTTATGATTTAAAAAAAAAGATTCCGAGATAGCTCCACAACCCAAAGTTGGTGACCAACGTGGGCAAGGATCATGGAAGAGGAACAAAGGGAATGAATGGATAGAATGGAAAGAGCTCAAGAGGAAATGAGAGAATAGCTAGCAAAGATGATGGAATTGATAGCAAGTTTAAGTAAAGGAAAAATGATAGTTGAAGAGTCAGCTCCGTCAGAAAACCCTACCTTTACCAAATGCCTATGCCAATCTTTGAGCTTTTACCTCTACTAATTGAGAATCAATACCTCAGTCTTATGCCAATGAAAACAATTCCAAACTCATCGACAAGGAATTATGACCCTAATGCTAAATTTGGCTATCATATGGGGACAATCAGACACTCAATGGAGAACTGTAGGCAATTGAAAGAGAAAATTGAAAATCTCATCAAGGATGGCACTTTGACTCTTGAGCTTATGAGATGTTGGAAATCGACTTTGTCATAGATTGAGCTCTTGTTAGGAAATTGAAAAAAAAAAAAAAGCCTCAAGTCTCAAACAAATTGCTTGCAAGAAAAGTGGTTGACCTGGAATTTTTTCAGGGGCATGGCAGGAGTAGGATTTTGCTAAAGAACGTAAACTTTAGAAGCTATAATTGAAGTTTTAATGTTTTGTTGGATTAAAATTTTTGAAGCTTTGTGTTTAATTTGTAAATTGATTTGGTCAAGGTTTCTATAACATGTTTTCAAAAAAAAAAAGGGTTTAACCAATAAAGTGCACATATGTTCTCGAAAGAATTGATGGTTACTATTTGGAATGAACTTGTCCTTGCAAACATTCTCTAACCATTTCTTCAGACACTTGGGAGCCCAAAATCATTCAAATAAAGGCTATTCAAGAATTCAAAATCCAAAAAGAAGCAAAGTTTTGAAAATGCATCAACTTTATCTTGTGATACCCAAGGACAATGATCTTTGCCTAGACAATGATCAATGTTAATTGATTGTTTTGCAAAATTCTTCCTTTAGAAAGCAAGCAAACCAAACAATCTTATAAAGACTGAATGGGGTAGGTTAATAAATGTCAAGACTATTCTGAAGTCTCAAATACCCAAATACCTCTCAAATTCTTTCAATTTGGATACCAAATGTGAACCTTGAACCTATTGTCTAAAGTTTTTCTTTACCCATATTCTGAGGCATGATGACCAAGAAAAAACAAGATTGCCCAATTCCTCCAAGACACCTTGGCTTCAAAATAGCCCTTTTTCTCTCTCATTTCTTTTTATAAAGAGTTAATCATGATAAGATATTCTGATCCTTGAAGGTTTCTAATCTTGAGTTATGAAGAAAAGAAAAAAAAAGAAAAAAAAAGAAAAAGAGAAGAAATAAGAAAGTGACATTATGCATTTGAGATATTTCAATGATGCCAAAAGTGGAAAAGTAAAGAAAAATCAACTTTTGATTTTAAATTCTTCTAGGGATTGCTCTTTAATAAGTAACCATAGTTGAGAGGATAAATGGCCATGTTTCATTTTCCCTTCACAAATGAGAAATTATCCACTTGTTACCCCTTTGAGCCTATTAAGTTGTCTCTAAAATGCACCTCAATCAAAGATCACCTCCCACAATGGGGGGCAATTATGAAAGAAATTTTTGTCAAAAGCATGGATGATAGAAGATTCATTCTGAGGAAAATGAGCATCTTTTATATTAAGGGGAGCATATGTAAACTTGAGTTCTTGAAAATTTTGGACTCAATCCATCAATATGAAAATTGAAAGAGAAGAAAAGAAGAAAGAAAAGACATAAAAAGAAAACGATGGAAAAAGTATGCTTTGAAAAAAAACAAATGTCTTTAAAGAGTCTTTTAGGCGGTAATAAATGATCCTTGGTTTAATCACTTTTAAATACATGTTTTGGGCCTTTATATCCATTTTTTCAAAACCCTTAACCATAGCCCACATTACGTGCTTAAAGAAGTCCATTTTGATCAAGTATGGATACTTAATCGAAGAGCTATCTTACAGAAAAAGATCACCACATAGAAAATGAGACATTGACTTCTTTTTTTTTGCCAAAATTACCTTTTTGAATCCCTCAATCCATTTTGGATGGAGTTTGAATTTTCTCAAGTACATGGTGGAATGATCAATGAAAAAAGAAAAAAAAAAAAAGAAAAAAGTAAGTGAAAAAGATGAAGCTCTAAAGTGAAAACCCGAAAAGGCAATCTAGAGCAAAAATGAAAACTTATGAAGCTACTCATGATTTTAACTAAGGTGATAACAAGAAGCATCAGCGAGAGAGATCATTTCAAGAAAGTTGAATTCGTTGGACACTTTTTAAGTGTATAAGACTCTCAAGATCTATTGAAAAAAAAAACCATATTGAATCTTGAGCCTATCTCTTTCAAAATAGCCTTCAGTAATGTTAAACCTGTGATAGCTGGTCTTGGCATTTATTATCGTGCCATACATCATGAGGCTTAGAGAATGTCAAATTTGATTGTAACTTGAAAGGAATCTTTTTGCAAAATTTGATTTTAAATCACCATACATTTGTGAGCTTAGACAAAGAAATTTCAACTCTTTCTTTTCTCCATGAAATGGTGAGAAAACTTTATTGTTAACCAAGACCTTGATGTGTTAAACCATCCTATCTCTCTGAAAGGCCAGAGTGTCATCAAAAATCATTTCAAACATTAATCATCAATTTTCAAAAGATTCAAATATCACATGTTTTTTCAACTTGGACATTTTATCACTTTAATAAGAAAGTGTGGAATTGACACATTCTTGTTCCAAGATTCAGCTATCTTTGATCATGAAAATAATTGCGTGGGGCAATTTTGCTGTAATTTTGTCAAAATCAAGATATTGTTGAAAAGGAAAAAAAGAGAGTCCTTACGACTTTTGTGATGAAAATTCTTCAATTATTGTGAGATAAGACAAGCATGTTTGAAAAAGACAAATTCATGTCTCAAAAAAAGTGAGAAAAAGCAATGCAAGAAACAGCTTTCACCGCAGGAGGTGTGGAAGCATTGAAACCCAATTTGAATTGGTGATCTTTTGTTGACAAAGAAATTGGCAGTTGCACAAGAACACTGTCAAAGAATGAGAAGTTGAAGAAAACGATCTTGCAAGCAAACAATATGTGGTGCAAAACAAAAAGAAACAATGCATCAATTGTCCATCATTCAATCATGCATACATGTCCAATCATGCACATGACCATGCATCATCAAAAAGTTTTCAAACAAATGTCAAAACCAATGCAGTCTTCAGACAATCAAGTGAAGAAAGATTTGAGTTTTTCATTGAAAAAAAAACCTTCAAAAAAAAGAGAAAAAAAAAAGAAAAAAAAGAAGGAAAAGATGTTTGAGTCCAATTTAGCTAGCATCCAAGATGTTTAAGCCCAGTTACGTTGGCACAAAAAGATTTAAGCCCAATTTAGCTGGCATCCAAGATGTATAACTCTAGTTACGTTGGCACGAGTGAGTTTAAGCCCAATTTACGCTGGCATCCAAGATGTATAAGCCCAGTTACGTTGGCACAAAAAGATTTAAGCCCAATTTAGCTGGTATCCAAGATGTATAAGTCCAGTTACGTTGGCACGAGTGAGTTTAAGCCTAATTTAGCTGGCATCCAAGATGTTTAAGCCCAGTTACGTGGGCACAAAAAGATTTAAGCCCAATTTAGCTGGCATCCAAGATGTATAAGTCCAATTACGTTGGCACGAGTGAGTTTAAGCCCAATTTACGCTGGCATCCAAGATGTATAAGTCCAGTTACTTTGGCACAAAAAGATTTAAGCCCAATTTAGCTGGCATCCAAGATGTATAAGTCCAGTTACGTTGGCACGAGTGAGTTTAAGCCCAATTTAGCTGGCATCCAAGATGTTTAAGCCCAGTTACGTTGGCACAAAAAGATTTAAGCCCAATTTAGCTGGCATCCAAGATGTATAAGTCCAATTACGTTGGCACGAGTGAGTTTAAGCCCAATTTAGTAGGCATCCAAGATGTTTAAGCCCAGTTACGTTGGCACAAAAAGATTTAAGCCCAATTTAGCTGGCATCCAAGATGTATAAGTCCAGTTACGTTGGCACAAAAAGATTTAAGCCCAATTTAGCTGGCATCCAAGATGTTTAAACCCAGTTAGGTTGGCACCGAGATGTTTAAGCCTAATTTAGCTGGCATCCAAGATGTTTAAGCCCAGTTACATTGGCACAAAAAGATTTAAGCCCAATTTAAGTTGGCATCCAAGATGTTTAAGCCCAGTTACGTTGGCACAAAAGATGAATAAGCCCAATTTAGCTGGCGTCCAAGATATTTAAGCTCGGTTATCTTGGAACGAGAGAAGTTAAGCTACATAACCTAGTTTTGAGATGAGGAATCTTTTTTAAAACCTCCGAGTACATTTTCAAAACCTCTGGGTAGCGTAGCCTCATTTTGAGATGAGGAACGCTCTTTTTCTTTTTAAAAACCTCTAGATACATTTCCAAAACCTCCAGATAGCGTAGCCTCATTTTGAGATGAGGAACGCTCTTTTTCTTTTTAAAACCTCCGAGTACATTTTCAAAACCTCCGGGTAGCGTAGCTTCATTTTGAGATGAGGAACCCTCTTTTTCTTTTAAAACTTTCGGGTTCATCTTTAAAACCTCCTGGTACATTCTAAAAACTTCCGGGTGCATTCTTCAAAAACTCCAAGTAATTAGCTTCAAGATTTTTTAAAATTTTGTAACCTCGTTTTGAGATGAGGAGCTTTTCTAGTTATGTTATTAAAAAAAAAAAGACAAAAGAAAAGATTCAATTTGGATTGAAAACGGTGTCTACGTCTTTGCACTATTCTTGATCCTCAAGAATGTGCAATGAGAGGCAACTGTAGACACCTAAAATAAGAAATAAAAAAAATCAAAAAGGGGGGGCAAGCTCAATCCTCTTTCCCGGGGCCTTCAATGCCCCTGCAATCACCGGATTTTGGGGGATTGCCCCAAATCCGGTAACCGAACCCCCCAGGCAGCTAGCCTAGATGAAATCATGCTCAACAGAGCATGATTTCACCTAGGGGATTGTCCAAAATATTGGACAATCCCGTTGTTAAAAACAAGCAAAAACCAAATCAGAGAGAGAGTTTTTGAAACCTAAAAAAGCAAGCAAGAAACCGAACACAACCAAGAAAAGTTTTTTGGAAACCAAAAAACAGAGCAATTTTCAAATCGGGAAAACCATAGAAATTTTTTTCGACAACCAAAAACCCATCAGAATCCAAACCAACAACAAAAAAAAATTCCTAGTTACTCTACCAACTGGTGAAATACCCCAAAACCACAAAAACTCACCCTACAATCTACCAATCAAAACAAAAAAAAAAAAAAGAGGCAAAGAGGGGGGGGTCTGATCAGGGTTTGGTTAAGAAAGAGGGTGTTTGGGCTGTGGGAGGTCGACACCGGTGGAGGAAGGAGGTTGTTTGGGGCTGTGGGAGGTCGACGACGGAAAGAGAGAGGGAGATCAGACGGGAGAGGTCACCGGTGGGGAGGCTGTTTTTTAGAGAGAAGGGAGAGCATTTGAGGGTTAGAGAGAGGAAGTGAAAGGAGAAAGTGAGAAAAAAAAAAGGGTTTTTATACCGGATAGAAAAGGGCAAAACGACACCGTTTTGGGGGAATAGAGAAGTTGAAGAGCCAAGGCCTAAACGACATCGTTTTGGGGAGATTCTGTGCGGGCCTGCTAGGTGGGTTTGGTGCTGCGAGCTTGGACCTTCTGCGGACTCGTGGGCCTATGAAACTGGGCCAATCTCAGTCCAGAAAAGTGTGGGCCTGTTGGAGCGGATTTGGGTGCTGCGGGTTTGGGCCTTATGCGGACTCGTGGGCTTGTGAGCTTGGGCCGACCTCAGCCCAGCAAGGTAAAATCCAATCCCTTTTAACTTGGGCTTAGAATGGACCCAGTTTATTTGTTTAATTAAAATGTAATTTTGTGTGTTTTAATTTGAGTATTATAGGTTACATATATGACTATTTAACTAAAACAATAATATGGATAAAATAAATAAAATAATAATAATGAAATAAAAAATATAAAAATAATAAAAATAATAATAATAATAATATATAATAAAAAATAAAAAAATAAATAATAATAGTTACGTATATATATAGAATATGAGACATGACATAAATATATAAATAATTAAAAAAAAGGGTGAAATGAAATGATTAATTTGAATATTCGAGATAGAATTCAACCTAAAAAGAGATAGAGAGTTACCTCTTTCAAGTTGATTTTTTAGGTGAGGAATACAAGACGGATTTTCACCGAAGCGTTGGGATAAATCCGAACTCTATATTCCGATATTCATTATTCAAATAGTCAATGTTGAAAATAGACATTAAAAAATAAATTTTCACAATAAACTCAAATTAGTATAATTAGTTAATTAATTTAAATAAACATTACCAAATAAAATTAATCTAACCTTAGAAAATTTTAATTGTTTGCTTGATTAACTATATAATTAAATAAAATATTAATCGATAACAATAATTAAAGAATAAAGATTTAAATAGAAGACAAAAAAAAAGAAAAGAGAAAAAATAAACAATAAGAAAATAATAAATAAAACTATAAAAAAATAAAGATATAGAAAATAAAAAAATAAAGAATAAAATAATAGAATAAATAAATTCAAAAAGTGACAAATGATAATAAACACAAATAATGTGGTAAATTGTCTTAAGTTATTAACTACATAATCGGGTGAATTACGAACCCTTCCCCTAAGTCAATAAACGCGTGTATATAGGCATCATCATCTTATCCTGTCATAGCATGCCACACTTATATTGTAAATGAGGCGGGAATTCCAATGATGGGATTTCTCCAAGGAGCTTGTAGAGACGAGTTCCTTCGGAGATATCTCTAGGTAAGAAAAACGTCGAGACTTCATCAAAGAGTTGGGATGATTTTCGAATGATTTTCCAATAAAAGGTTTTCGACCTCATTATTTAAAATAAATAAATTATTACATCATCTTACGCTTGCATCACGTGCATACGTAAATTCAAAAATAAAACAAAATGGGAGAACTTGAAAGACCAATTCAATAAAACTTAGTTAATAAGCAAAGATTAAGGAAAGACAACAATAAAATCAAAATCAGGCCGTAAAAGAATGACTTAAGATTAAATGGTACTGTTCGTGGAACGGGCGCCACGAAGGTACTAATTCTTCTCCGTGCGTAACCGCACTCCCGAACCCATCTTTGAACAACGTAGACCAGTTTTTGTTTTTTCGATAGACCTAAAATTGATTTAGGATTTCATCGATTAGAACCGAGTCAATAGATGACCAATCGCACCTACAAAAAACGATTGGTAGCGACTCTTAATTTCTTTTGTTTTCGCCCGCGTCTGGTGGACGGGTTCCCGGACCCACACATTGCGACAAGTACAAGTATAGCACATCGATTATCCCAAACAAGACTCTGTGTTTGCTAATTCATTTTGTTAATGGCTGATTAGATCCTCCACCATTGGAATGATATTAGGTGGTTGGTATAATCATTTCAAATCAATCACTGTCCTTGCCTAGGGAGTTTGCTTTTATTATTGAACCATCTTATTCTTATGCCTTTGCCCTCTAAATGGGATGCTAATAAAAGTAGTATTAGAGCAAACTGAACACGAGAAAAGCGAACAAGTGTGGAAATCCTACACTGCAGAACATACAAGGACGGTGTCATCTGATGAACTCTGATGTTGAAAGCCTCTTTCGTCCAAAATAACATTTGAGTTTACACGTCTCCTTTGCCCTCCATTACATAGTCATTGTCTAAAAAATTTAGTAATTACCTTGGTGACTGAAAATCGTGGACGCATGACCACAACTTTTTAAGAAAAAGAATTATTGCATTGCTTTCGAGACGATTTGTTTATACTTCACGATCAATTTATTGGTGAAATCCGATTAAATCGGCATAGGCGGAGTTCACTAAAAGGTATATTCTTCGGAATTGCCTCTGGTTCAACTTGGCAAGGATTAATGCGTTATAATGTGTACAATATTTCAGAAGGGACGTCACTATATAAGATGAATGTGCTTAGTAAAAGAAGGTTAGGTTCATTATCTTTAAACATCTGATTCCCATCTATCCCAAGTTTGAAACCAGATACATTAGGATTAATCCTGGTTCTGAATTTAGAATTGTTTATGGGGTAAAGGACCAAAACGTTCTAATACGGACATGATCAATATTAGCTAAACCAATAAGGTCTTAAGTTAACGGTAAGGCTAAAAGCAAGTTCTGAGATCGCTAGATCTCAAGCTTAAATCCCACTCAATATAGATTTTCTCCAATTATATACATACTGGTTAGTTATTTGTTTAGTTTTAATCAACTCTCTTTTTCTGGGTGTACTAGTTCTATCGTATATGTTTTAAGGGTTGTTTTATTGTATTTCTAATTTATAATTTCTAGTTTTATACGTAATTTCCACTCAAAAAGAAAACAAGCTCCTCTTTAACCTAAAATCGGAACCAGGTACATGGATTGAATGCATGAGTGCATGTGTAATCTGCCCCCGCTAATCTTAGAGACATGCTAAAAATTTACTGTTGGAGGTGTAGTTTGCTCTTCTAATTGAGTTGCATTCTGAGTTTAGACTTCTTTATGGGGTAAAGCCAAAGACCCCAAACCTCGAATCATGGATAAGATTAACATTAGGTCCCTCCCCTTAACCTAAAATCTGAACCGGGTACATTAGCTGATGTCTAAATTTGAACTGAGCATTGTTAATTTGTGGGTTAAAAGAGCATGACCACATGTAATCCCCGTCCTCTAATTTTAGACATATATGCCAAAAATTATCTGGCGGGTGACCATGCAATCTGGTGTAGTTTGATCTTTTAATTAAGCTGGAAAATTTTAATTTTGAAAAATTAACTGAAATTTCGAAATCAATATCATATTTGTAGTTTATACTAATGTTTTGAGAACATACGCAGTACCAAACTCATTATATGACTAAAAACAAAAAGTCATGATAAATGTCTAAACCTTGTGACTTGTGAGATATAAACAACATCGGTAATCAACGAAGAGGTTAGCATAATTGGCAAGTTTGTTTGTTTTAACAGTAAAGGTTGTTAAACTATCTATTTATCTAAAACTTTAGGTCACGAATGCATTAAACTATAACTCTTCTCATGTCTTGCTATAATGGGAAAAACAAAGAGCAATAATTAAGTTACGGGGCACGTGAATTAGTTCGGCTAATTCTGGCTTTTTCTCATGTCCCTTTTAGCATTTTTAAATGAACCTAAAGTAGTAAAATATACCAACAAATATTGTACAGATGGTGCACAACTATAGGTTAGAGAAAACATTGATTAACCAATGAATAAATTACTTTCTTGAAGCAAAAAGATGATTCCCTTACCTAACTTACAATTGTCTGTGCATATAGAATGAGCAATTGGGTAATTTTAGTGGTTTGATCTTTCATATTTAAAATTTAAATAAATAAATATTTTTAAAAAATTGATTAAATATAAAAAAATCAAACATTGAATTGATTCGGTCAATTCGATTTTGAATCAATGGATCAAAATTTCATTATTTTTTTTTTGATAAATTATAATATTAAAATTTATAAATTTCATCTATAATTATAAAATATATAAATAATCTAAACAAAAAAAAAATAACATTTGTCCCTTCACTCACATATTTGTCTTTTTACATAAACTATAAAAAACATAATATTAAATGCATATTATATTTTATATAATTTTAAAAATAATATATATAAAATATTATATATATATATATATAATTAGTTTGGTTTTTTTATCGGTTTGATCTAAAAATTTTAAAATCGAGAATCGACGTAAAAATCAATTAATTTAAACATTTTGAACCAATATACCTAATGAACCAATTAAATTAAACTATTTTATTCAGATCGCATTTGGTTTAAGTGGGTAATTAATCTCATTCAGTTTTGCTCACCTCTGTTTACATCTTGATGGAGTTCAGCATCTATATAGTACTTAAATATATTTATATCGACTCCAAATTAATTAGTTGTCTTTGTTTAATTTTTTTTATATTTTTTCTTCTTCTTTATGTATGTCAATTATCCTTTAATGATTTTTTTTTAAGAAAAAAAGACAAGCTCTTTTTTTATTTAACTCCCAAATAAAAAAATATTTTATTTTGTTAGTGTGGAATTTAAAAAAAATTAATTTATTTTTAAGTTTTTGGTAATGAATGTTTTAAGAATATTTTTAAAGTTAATATATAAAATAATATTTTCATTTAATGCATTGAAAAGTCATAACACTATTTTAAATATAAAAAAATGATTATAAATAGCACATTAAAGAGTACCTCGGTACTCCTAGTAGAACCTTTTGTTATTTATGATGTGGTAAAAATTAATTAATTTAATTTTGAACCTTGTATTATGAATAAGGTTTTTTTTTTTTTAAAAGCAAGCACAATGAATAAATTGACCTTCATAAATTAGTGGATTTCATTTTTGATTTTATCTGATGAATTATTCACGCATAGTAAAAGAAAAAAATATAAAGTTAAATAGCATTCTATTTCATTTAAATAAATGTATCATTTTCCGTTTTTTTTCATTAATAAACAATCATATATTAATACATTTTAATGAATAATTAACACATCATTTCATGATTAATAATATTTAAAAAAATAATATCCAAAAAAATTCTTAAATTAAATTATTTTAAAAAATTTAAATAAATTTTTATATTTTTATTGCATAATATTAAATCTTTATATTTTTCTTTTAAATAGAATAAATTTTTATATTTTTATTTTTAATTAAATAAACTCTAACTAATAATTAACTTAATCAAAATGTTATTTGTTATTTTATATCACTTGACGCTGACATGGTATGCTAACATTTCATAATTGATAATAATATGATATTTAAATATATTATAACTGATAATAATGTGACATTGATAATTTGATATGATAATATGATTATGTGATATTTTTCATCTTTCACGTCGATATTATGTCAGTATCATATAAATATAAAATGACAAGTGATATGATAATTAATAGTAATTAGTTAATCATTAATTTTAAAGACTTATTTGATTCAAAATAATAATACAAGAATTTGATTGAACTTAATAAAATATTTATTTAAATTTTTTTAAATAATTTTAAAATTTATTTAAAAATTAGATAAAATTGTGAGAAATAACCTTCGTAGTAAGGACATTTCAAAAATGATCGTCTTTATAATTTTAACTATTTTTAAACAATTTTTGACAGGACTTGACAAGAATACCCTTTAAACAATTTCAGACAAATTAAAATAGTTTCAGTTTTCTCTATCCCGCCATTTAGACAAAAATTTCAAAATTAAATTTGGCTTTCTCTCTGCTCAAACACCATAAGGCACAGAAAAACAACTCCAAAAATAATCAGCTAAAACTCCCTGAATGATCAAGTAGAGAAGCCAAGCATAAAAGAATCCAAACACCATAAACCAACGCAAAGAAGAAGAAAAACTCAATAATTTGACTCGTTGTCAAGGGAAAGAAAGATTAGCCCAAGAGCATCACATCCCAGATCGGTAAAGGGCAGAAGCAAGATCATCACTGAAGAAAACAACATCAGATACAAATTTCTCCCACCACCAAGGTAGAGGCAGATTGTCACGTGGGAAGAATTTTTGACTCAGAGGTAAGGAAAAACACGTAAATCAGTAACCAAAAACAAAGGAGTAGGGGAAGCCCTCAAAACTCACAACGGGAAAAACAAGATATTAACACAAACAAGAACTCTGAGGGAACAAAACATAACCAGAAAAAAAAAACTCCTAAGACCTAACCAGAAACCAAAGTCACGCAATGTCTATCCACTAGTCACGCAAGCGTGACTGACTTTGAGTTGCGTGACTAGTGTTTAAGCATTATATGACTAATTTTTAGTAAAGCATTGCGTGACTAGTGGATAGGCATTGCGTGACTTTGGTTTCTGGTTGAGTCTTAGGAGTTTTTTTTTTCTGGTTATGTTTTGTTCCCTCAGAGCTCTTGTTTGTGTTAATGTCTCACGCAACCCGCGTGACTGACTTTGGGCATTGCGTGACTAGTGTTTAAGCATTATATGACTAATTTTTAGTAAAGCATTGCGTGACTAGTGGATAGGCTTTGCGTGACTTGTTAATAAGGCATTGCGTGACTTGTTAGTAAGGCATTGCGTGACTTGCTAGTAAGGCATTGTGTGACTTTGATTTCTGATTGGGTCTTAGGAGTCTTCTTTTTTGGCTATGTTTTGTTCTTTCAGAGTTCTTGTTTGTGTTAGCGTCTTGTATTTCTCGTTGTGAGTTTTGAGGGCTTCCCCTACTCTTTTGTCTTCGGTTACTGATTTACGTGTTTTTCCTTACCTCTGAGTCAAAAATTCCTTCCACGTGACGATCTACCTCTGCCTTGATAGCGAGAGAAATCTGTATCTGATGTTGTTTTCTTTGATAATGGTCTTGCTCTTGCCCTTTGTCGATCTGGGATGTGATGCTCTTGGGCTCATCTTTCTTTCCCTTGACAAAATAGTCATGCAATGTCTAAAAACTAGTCACGCAATACTCCAGAAATGAATAATCTGACAAGAAAAGCTCAAAGAATATAAGTTTGTTTGAAACACATAACTAAACATATTTGACCCGTTTATAGGTTTCGGGTTAAGACGCGGAGCTAAATAAATGGGTCGATTTCATTAAGAGTATTTTCATCCAAAGTGACTTTTTGTATCTAAAAACACTTAAAATTATGAAGTGATCTATTCTCAAAAACGCCTTATGTATCTTACCTATAAAAAAAAAATCGTCTAAAAATTATGTCATGTTTAAACTAGTCATCATTGTTTAAGAAAGCAAGGTAATAAATTGCAGAAAAGATAACAGATTATGACAAATCTAAAATATTGGTACACTTGCCATTGATTTTTTATAATAACAACACTCACCGTTGAAAGGAGTATAGCGCGTGACCATATGGCCCTGTTTCTTAGTGGACGGCTAATTTTAAGACTAGGTAAGAAGGCAACAGTGTAATTTTATAGGTAAAAGAGGGGCATTTTAACATTATTCCTACCCACAAACGAACCAACAACTCAATTACTCGTCAGCGGGACTGCCTTGGCTATATAAAGTTTCCCTCTCAATCTATTGCTCCATCAGGCTCCAACACCGTTTCGATCCTCCACAGTTCCTTTCCTTACTTTACAACGTAAAAAAAACCAAACAGAGTCCACATTTTCTGAACTCTGTTTCTTCTTTTTTCCCTTTCTTGCCAAAAGACAGAGGAGAGGCAGCGGTGGAGATAACGATGCAGAGATTTATTACAGAGAGGAGGGTGTTGTCGGAAACCAAATATTCTCTGCGGTGGCAAGGACGACGCTGCTTCTCTCCGGTGGCTCAAAAGGAGTCTGAGAACAACGATGTCGTTGTTCCCAAAATGCCCCCCTTTGATTACTCTCCGCCTCCTTACACCGGTCCTTCCGCTGAGGAGATCCTTTCTAAACGCAAGCAGTATCTCAGCCCCTCCTTGTTTCACTTTTACAACAAACCCGTGAGTTTTCTTTTTTGTTTGTACAGGATCTATTGAGTCTTGAGATACATAACGAAATTTAAATTAATTAGTTTTCTTCTAATGTACTTTTAAGATCCAAAAAGCGATTCTCTTGACGTTGAAAACATTAAGTTTTAATTGCTGGAGTGTCCTTTGGAAACGTCTAATGACGTGTTTTTCTCCATGCAAATCCTGTGTTTCATAGATTTTAATTTTAATCTTTGATTAAATTTAACACTCTAACCATATTGTCAAAAATTATATTATTCTCTCACTTTTTTTATCTTGAAAAAAAGCCGAAGAAGAAGAAATTTCTAGAGTTATTCACTACTGCACTTATTGAGGATCTATATGGCTGCTTCTCAGATTCATGAACGGTATCAAGTTTAATTTGGCAGAAATTTGTCCCTATCTAAATTCTATTTTTGTTGTTGTGGGTCCCGCTGTTGCTTTCTCTCTTTTTTTTTTTTTTTGAGTGTTAAATTTATTATAATTAAAAGATGATTATGAATAATGAATATTCTGTTTTTATTATTATTATTATTATTATTATTTTCCAGCTGAACGTGGTCGATGGGAGGATGCAGTATTTGTTCGATGAGACGGGTCGAAGATACCTAGACGCATTTGGAGGGATTGCTACGGTGTGTTGCGGTCACTGTCATCCCGATGTGGTCGACTCAATTGTCAACCAAACCAAGCGCTTGCAGCACTCCACTGTCCTCTACCTCAACCATGCCATCGCCGATTTCGCTGAGGCCCTTGCCTCCAAGTTTCCCGGCAATCTTAAGGTTATTACTCAAACCGTTTAACCATCACACGGTCGACGGTTTTGATAGCTTTCGTTTATATTAAAATGATCCTAATATATTTGGTTGAAAATTTTCAATTCTGGCCATATCTCCAGGTTCAAATGGTAATGAATTTTTAAAGATATTTTTTTGTCATAGTATTTTATATTGGTTTGTAAATTAATTGTAGTTGATTGGTTGATTGCTAGTTAGATTTTGATTTTTATGTTGATTTTCGTGGCCCTTGGCTCTTTCATCAAGTACCTGTATCATTTCTATGTTCTAACTGAATGGTTATATTGAGTATCTACTAGATATGGATTTTTGTGAATAGATTTAAGTACTATTGGATTTAAATTTAAATATAGTTAGTTTCAGTAGTTTAATTGCTAAATAAACAAGTTTTGATAGCTCAATTAACGGCCTGTATCGTACTTGCTGCATAACTAACTGAGATAAGTTTAGGTCAAATTATTGCTCAACTTCGAGGTGAAGAATGCATGACAGAATTTTCCATTTTTGCATATACTTCACTCTAATAAGATGTACATTTGGATTTAAATTGGTCTCTTCATCTACTTTCTCTTATGCATCTTAAATTTGGGTTTCTATTTTTGTCTGTGTAGGTGGTATTCTTTACAAATTCAGGTACAGAAGCAAATGAGTTGGCAATGATGATAGCAAGATTATATACTGGATGCCATGACATAATATCATTGAGGAACGCATATCACGGGAATGCAGCAGGGACCATGGGAGCCACTGCCCAAAGTAATTGGAAGTTCAACGTTATACAAGTATGTTTTGCTTTTTCGTATCTTATAAATTTGATGCTGTTATATGTCCCTTGGACATCATTTAAGTATTGATCCACATATCAGTGGGCGATTAAAGTAGTTGAGAATGAAATTACAAAGGTAGGTGGGGATTGGGAACTACTGATGTTACATGAATCTTATTTTATTGTTGGATTGTGACCCAACATTGTTTTGCTGTGGTATGAACATTATAATTGAAATTTACATCCATTGTTTGCTTTGCTTAGTTATCAAAAAATATGTCCATTATTCAGTATCATGTTTTCTGGAGAGCATATATATGAAAGCCTAAACTGCTAAAATATGCTTGTATTAATCTTTGGGATAGAATGTATACTTTCCTTTCTTTTTGCCTTTTTGGGGGGCTTTTTTTTTTGGGGGGGGGGTGTGTGTGTGGGTTTGAAGAATATGGTAGGACTTGTCATAGAAGTGATCTAAGGAGATTTTGTTGTTTGGTTTTTATATATATATAATAATCGAAGAGGAGATCTCAATTGTGGAAAACTATCTATTTAAACTTATCAGCAAACCTGTGAATAGCTTTACCCCAAAGTTGTGTGGGTAAAAAAATGCATCACATGATGTTAGGTAGTTCTTTTATCACATGGACCACCTTTTCTTATCTTTAACACCATAAGGTCTATAAATTTTGACAAGGGTAGCTACCAAAATATGCCATGTGATTTTAGTTGCGACAAATTCTGACATAAAGACAAAAGACCACTTCAATATCTCTATCTCGCTTTTTTTTCTTCTTGGGGGTGGCAGTGAGGCAGCTAAAAATTCAATAATTCTTGTATCTGACAGCAGCTATTGGATCAGTTATTGGAATAGAGGTATTATTTATGTAATGCTTGTTATCTTTAGTACAGACACGTGTTCATGTGTATTGATAATATCCATAATACGTGTAATTAATATTTAATAACCTAATTCTTTAACCGTGCCCAAACTGATCATTACATGTGTTCAATGCCTATAAGCAGATGTTATTGCGACCATATGCTCTATGCAATCTGATGGATCAACCATGCATAGAATTAAAATGCTTATGATAAATTATAGCAAATTGATATGTTACGGTTCCTTTTATCCCACAAAAATATACAAAGTTTTGGTACTATGAAAATTAACTTAATCTGTCAGCATAAGCATGCCTAACTCATGAGTATCTTCATCAGAGTGGAGTTCATCATGCCTTGAACCCAGATCCATACCGAGGTGTCTTCGGTTCCGAAGGAGAGAAATATGCTAAAGACGTTCAAGATCTTATTCAGTTTGGAACTTCAGGCAACGTTGCTGGTTTCATTTCTGAAGCTATACAGGTAATCACCAATATTGACCATCTCCTTCAATTTCATTTCCTTTTATCTACTTTCTGTGTTGTCCTAGTGAAGACAACACAACCTAACTTTCCGTTTATGTTCTCATTGACAGGGAGTTGGTGGAATTATAGAATTGGCCCCAGGTTACTTGCCTGCTGTTT
The DNA here is from genome assembly GCA_036013995.1 of Theobroma grandiflorum. Classification (NCBI taxonomy): domain Eukaryota; kingdom Viridiplantae; phylum Streptophyta; class Magnoliopsida; order Malvales; family Malvaceae; genus Theobroma; species Theobroma grandiflorum. Next base: position 10,505,374 of record CP142132.1, on the reverse strand, counting down.
ATAGCACCATAAAGAAAGCTGGAGGTCTTTGCATTGCTGATGAGGTTCAGGCTGGGTTTGCTCGCACAGGGAGCCATTTCTGGGGATTTGAGGGCCATGGCGTTGTTCCTGACATAGTGACAATGGCAAAGGTAAATTTTCTCATTTGTTTTGTTATAAAAATGTCCACGCTACCTCCCTTTGTTAGATTAGCACCACAACAGCTATCTTACAGTGATGGTAGCATTTTTTCAATTTTGATTGCTTATTCTGGATTATGGCTTTAGAATCTCATGCCAACAATTGTATTTGTTTTGAAATTCATAAGCAGTATAGATAAACTAGTAGACTTAACAAGTACATCGTCCTATTCAAAGTCACATGCCTTGCTGTTATTAACATTTTGTATAACAAATTGAATGATGATTGAGATAAAAATTAGAATCCTCACCATCATCAATTTTCACTTAAACATGAAGAATAAAGGTGTCAAATTACTATCGTACAGCTCAGCCATATCTTACAACCTGGCCTACACATAGCTGTAGACTTCATTTGCTCTGGTATTATTAAGTTTGAGTTACACATTTTGCCTTATGCATAAAATGGTGATAGAGATAAAAATTAGAATGTTCACCATTCACCAATTTTCACCCAAAGAGGAAGCATCTCTCTGGAATATGTTTTTATGTGGCTTAGCCATTCCATTTGCAGCTAGGTTTTGGGTTTTGACATGTTTCTTCAATTATGTGGACAGGGAATAGGAAATGGTATTCCTCTTGGTGCTGTTGTAACCACCCCTGAGATTGCAGAAGTCTTGACCCGCCGATGTTACTTCAATACCTTCGGTGGGAATCCTGTATGTACTGCCGCAGGGTTGGCTGTCCTGAACGTAATAGAGAAAGAAAAGCTCCAGGAGAATGCATTTGTTGTTGGATCCTATCTGAAAGAGAGGCTAACTGCACTAAAAGATAAATATGATCGTAAGCTTGATCCTTTCTCCTGTTTACCATGCATTATAAATTCATAAATTCTGTCGCACCTCCTTACTGAGAAAGAAAATTAACAATTACCATCATTGCTGATTGTACTATGGGTGAATCTCTGCAGTTATTGGGGATGTGAGGGGAAGAGGATTGATGCTTGGAGTTGAACTTGTCACTGATCGCAAACTTAAGACACCTGCAAAGCTTGAAACTCTTCATGTTATGGACCGGATAAAAGGTTAGAGTTCTCCCAATCACATTAATCTTGCCATGAATTATACCTGCTTTAAATTACTAATGGACCTATTTCTTATTGTAGAAATTGGAGTGTTGGTTGGGAAAGGTGGATTCTATGGGAATGTATTTAGAATTACCCCTCCCCTCTGCTTTACTAAGGACGATGCAGGTCAGTTGCTCCTCTTTGGATGATTGTCATAGCAAGTAGTGCCCTTCTGTTTTTGAATGCATAATTTTTTGTTGCAGATTTCCTTGTAGATGCAATGGCCTACACATTGGCAAAGATGTAAAGCCTCTAGTTTAAATGTGGATTCTGTGCGATCATTCACAAGTTGGTTTAATTAGTACTGTATCATAACATCCCTACTGTGAGTGAAAAAAATCAATGCACATAGATTTCTGCTTAAATAAGTTCCCAGAGTTGCTATGACTTGATAAGCGATGAGTCAACAACTCGTTGTCTCTGGGTTGATGAGTCGACAACTCGTTGTCTCTTGTTCAAACTCTCCAAGTTTTACTTAAACTAGTTGCAGTTAGAATAAAGTTGTATGGGTCAACTTTCCCCTCTCCCTCCCCATTGGATTCTGGTGTTGTACCATGGCATAAACTATCCTACATTTGGATTTGAGTAAAAGAGTAGAAACGGCTTATGACTCAATGACCAGGAAATTTTAAGTAAACATGATGAAAACAGTAAGAATTGCCGATATTTCCTTCACCAATTTTAATCAAATTAGATAGAAAGAGAAGGAAGTGTGAGTGACGAGGTGAACTCTGCCCCTTCCTTACCTGATAATGGTTTAATTCAGGCAGTAGTCCCTCCCAAGATAAACTTGCATGATGCAATGCCAATGTCCCGTCTCAACCAAAACGCGTGACAGTTTTTCAATGCAACATTTGTTACCGCACGCATAGTATTTCGATTGTAAAACGCTCTGTTAACCTTTTGCATCTGTTAGCCAAAAGAAATAATATCATTTTATTCGGAGTTGACATTTTCTTGGCAGCTGAAATTAAACGTGGAAATGCTAATTAAGGAAAGCGTAATTTGTATCCTAAAACCTTATAAATCTGTTTACGAAGTTTTGTTTGCAAAGAAGGAACGGTCCTCTTCTTTATGTATTATTGTGTGTACAGGAAATTAATGGCGAATTGGTATGTAAACGGAGGACTCTGCACAAATTAAATAAAAGACAATCTAGTTTCTTCTCCGACTTCAGGTTATTGGTTATTGTTTATATATATATATATATAATAAAGAGCAGAGAGTTAAGGAATTGGTGGGTCATAATTGAGGCGGTATATTGTATTTTAAACGGGGAATCAGATAAGACATTTTGACGGGACGAAGCTGTGGATATTGAGTTGTCTTGCCTGACATCCTCTCAAGTGAAACAAAACTTGTTGGTGCAGTATGTTAGTCATATGCGGTGCCTTGTTATATAACGCTACTACAGATAAGTTTAAAACTAAGCTTATGATTAGCGGCGCGGCGAGGTATATTCAAGTGGGGTCAATTAACCCCACTCAACTTTGATAAATTATAAATATATTTACATTTTTAAAAGTTAAATTTCATCTATTTTTCATAAAAAACATAAATATATAAATTGAATCTTAACACTCTCAAATTAACACACACACACACCTATATATATATATATATATATATTGAAAATGCTAGCTACATCAATGATTTTGCCAAAATTTAATTAAATTTTGAATCCTTTGGTGGGATAACATTGGACTTGGGCTATCGGAATTGATCATTATTATTCCATACAACTCACATGATGAGAGCTAATGGATTATTTTAATTTAAACTATTGTGTTATCTATATCTAAACTTAATTGTTATCATGTTATGTCTATTTAAAAAAAGTTTGCTTAGGCAAGCTTTATCTTTATTTATTATTTGACTAGATATTATTTTACTCTTTATTGATGATAATTATCTTAGAAATAAGTTAGGTTTGAAAACGACCAGCTCTTATATATTTTAGGAAAGTTGAGCTCCTAATTTCACTTTCTCCTTCCGTCCTTTTGGGTACACACTAAATCACATATATAGTTGCACTTTCGTTGGAGATCAAGTGCTACTCAGAATCAGAGCAAAGAATTTAACAAATTCCTTTGCCACCATTAGAGCAGCAGCAGTGCTTCGTTTTTTAGTTCAGATATGTCTCTGATCTGGCAAAGTGCATGCATAGATTAAAGCTTCTCTCATTGAGACCTTCGTGAACTAGATCGTATGCAATCAGTGCTCTGGTTAGTAGATGATGCCCTCAAATATCTAAGGGCTGACTCAGAAATTTTTATGAGTAGTGTCAACAACTAATTATTTTACAAATTTCTATTTATTAATCAAAACTAAGTATAAGCACCCGCAAATCATATAAAGTTAAATATAAAAATCAAATAATCAAATAATATATTCACAAAATAAATAAAAAAATAAAGAGACTCATAATTTCAAAATAGTATTTGATATGCAATATTATTGTCTATTAACTAGATTTTGTTTGAGTCCCAAACTATCAAATTAATTGAAAAATATTTAAAAATTTAATTTGGATTAAAAATTACCAGATAAATTGTTTTGAGAAAATGCAAAACATAGTCAAGGATTGAAAAGAAGAAGCCTTACTACAAGTCTCAAGAGTAGGATTTGAATTTTTTTTAAGAAGGAGAGAAAAAGTAGTTTAAATTTTGATTTTTTTTAATAAAATCTTAAATTATAAAAAAATTATCTTTTAACATTTAAATATTAATAAATAAATTACTTTTTAATAAATTTATTTAAATTCTTTGATCTCTTCCTTACAAACTTATACAAAAAAATTAATGAGTTCATTACTATCATTGATTATATAAAACTTCAATTAAAACTCTAATTAAGTAATATAAGTATATAAATTTTTAAGAATTGAGAGGTGTCATGACACCACAGCTACAAGGCTGGGTCCGCCCGTGCAAATATCTAAAACAGTTAGGAGCATTAATTGGTTTGTACATATTAATGAATTTCTTGTGAAATTAAGACTTTTTTTTCTTTTGAAAGGAAAAAAAAAATTACAATATTGATGAATTAGGAATAGTCTTGTATTCTACTTTATTTGCATCAGCATATATCATTCCATGTTAAGCCATATTTCCTGTTTTACAAAATGGAAAATAGAAATTAACTACTTTATAATTAAAATTTACTCTTTTTGGAGTATGCCTTGACAGCATTCTCTAAGCTTTGAATCTCTCTTGAGTTGAGTACTACTACTTCAAGGGATAAGCATTGATAGACCAAAAACCTCGATTTGCTTTGAAATAGATAGAGCATAAATTGCAAGCAGATAATTAGATTGGTAATAGCAAGCAAAAACAGAGATTGTCGACGGATGAAACATTAATTTGGTGGCATTATTATACATATCCGCAGGTCAAAGCAGCAAACCAAGGGAAACTGGGAAACATTGAAAAGGTAATTCATAATACTTACCGGAGAAGAACCATCAACTCAAAATTGATGCTTGCAGCGAAAAAAAAAAAAAGAAGTAGAAACTTCATGTTGGAACTGGCACTGAAGACATGGGATAGTATCTCCTGTGAGTTGCAGAGGGTTGGCGAGCCAGCAAGATTGAGAATCTGATAGCTGACGTGAGAACGGAAGCCAAGTCCATGAGCAAGCACGAAAGCTCCTGGAACATGCTTATGCACTTCCTCAAGATCACACTCATCAGTATCGAGATTGTATGCTCAAATCTAGGCATTTCTTGATCTTGGGATGACAAAATGATCCAAGTAACTAGATAATATTCCATGCTGCATTCTTATTGTAAGTTCTTAACAAAACATGGTTCCGCTTGTACTTACTAAATTGCCCCTCTTGCTTTCATTTTATTCCTTCATTTTCTATTTTTGTTGAAGATCAGATTAACCAATCTTTAGCTCAATTAATGAATGAATTTCTGATTGGGTGCCACCAACAACTTTGTAATATAATATTACAATAAATTATCTTTCAAAACCTTTTTTTAAATGTGAAATTTTAAAAGAAAGAAGAAGAGGAGAAATGGGGTGGGGCAGAAAAGTAATTTTATATGCGGATGTAAGAGAGGCTCGTCCAAAATAGTAGATGACGACATTATGGGGTCATCTTGTAGTTGAGGCTGCTAATTTTAAACAGTTCGTACGCTCTAATTGAAGAATTTTGGTTGAAAAATGTCGACACTCTTTCGAGAGAGTAATTAGAATAACACCTTCTTTTCCCTACCGAAATAAAACCAAAGGTACTTGCCCACTTAAAATAATGCTAATAATTAAGTTTGAGTGCATTGTTGATCTAACGATTAAGGATTAAACTATGAGATTGAGAGAATTTACCACTTTATTTATTATGCTAATGCTATTTTACTTATTTTATGTTTCTCAAACTTCAAATTATTGTTAATAAATTTAGGGTTATTATTTTAATTATATGAAAGTAATTTCTATTATGTATATATATATAACATATATTTTTTGTCCCCTAATTTTTTTTTATGTTTGATTTGACACAAAAATTAAAATAAAATTTTGTTATTTTAATGTACTTTTATGTCCAAAATTTTCAATGTGAAAAATAAAACAAAAATAATGAGAATTTAATATAGAATATATATATATATATATATATATAGAGAGAGAGAGAGAGAGAGAGAGAAGTAAGAGTATTTTGAGATTTAAATTTTACAAATGAGATGGTAAAGATATTAAAATTGGAGAAAAGTGTTAACTCATTTTTCACATAATAATCAATAGTGGTGTTTAGTATTTTACAATGTAATATGATTACAAGTAATGTAATGACAAGTAATGTAATTGTAGAGAAAATAATATTACAGTATTTGATATATAAGCAAAGTATTAATTAAAATGCATGGAATATAATATTGTAACGTTTGATGTATAAATACTTTGTTGAGAATATAATATCAATTTCCAAAATTACTTCTATGTATTAAAATATAAGTTCAATTCACTTGTATATTTTATTATTAATTTTTATATAATATCATCTTTTAAATAAATTTTTAATGTCATATATTTTATTTTTATTTCTTTTTCTTTTAAAAGATAATATAAATTTTATTGACAATCATCTTAACTATTAAAAATAATAAAAAGACATCTCTTGAAATTTATATAAAAAAAACTAAATTATAACATTGCAAAATGCTTTTAATAAAATAACAAAGTTGAAAAGCAAAAATGGTTTTAATAACATTATAAAGTGCAATGCAATCGGATTGCATTGGTTTGCAATCTTATATTGTAATGGTTTGTTACAAAACAAACATTATAATGTAATTTAATTGGACACATTGTAAGGAATGTACTTTCACTTCTCTCATACTAAATATTACATTTGTGTTTAAAGGACGTTATGTTTTAGCGGAAGTGGAAAACATTTCCTGCAATTTAAATGACTACGATGACTTTATAGCATTTGGTTTGCAATAATGAGAGAGAATGTGATTGTAAAGGGAAACTCATCACAATCAGCTAAATGAATGTCATTTTCTTTGTTGGTAGAAGAATTGTTCATTTTCCTCAATCGAAGGAAAGTTGAAAATTTCTTTTTCTCTAAATTATCCCCGACTTCTTCTTTCTTCTTCTTCTATTACCTTTCTTTGAGTCGATGTTTGTTGAAAAAGATAAGTGCAAGAAGGAAGGTAAAAAAAAAATGGAAAAGAGCAAGAAGAAGAAGGGAAAGTGGAGTTGTTCTTCTTCTTTGACCTTTCTTTAAGTTGATGTTTGTGGGAAAAGATGCTTGAAAGGAGAAAGATGAAGAAAAAAAAAAAGAAAAAAAGAGCAAGAAGAAGAAGGGAAAGTGGAGTTCTTCTTCTTCTTTGACCTTTTTTTAAGTTGATGTTTGTGGGAAAAGATGCTTGAAAGGAGAAAGATGAAGAAAAAAAGGGGTTTTTTTTTTAAAAATACAATGATAGATTTCATATCAAAAAACACAGGTTTCCAATACTATGAATGGCTCATCCATGGTGTACTGTTTACAAAAAATTTCTAATACTAATACTGACGCCGGGGCGTTGTGAAAGACACCAATCGTGGCGAGGTTGAAAACCCCACTAAGGTGAAGAGTAGCCAAAATCCCACTTTGGTTGGCTAGGCCAAAGATATTAAAACCTCTTACTCTTAAAAAGAGCCTAGAGAAATAAGCACTCCTGCTTAAGAAAATATTCTTTATTAACTCTCAACTTGAATGTCTAATAACCAAGCTTAAGGGTCCTATTTATACTATTATAGGCCCAAATCCTAATAAAACTCTACTTCTAGTTATCTAATACAATTCAAATAATTAATAAGAAATTTAAATAAAATAGATATTCTATTCCTAAATAGAACATGACTAGCTTAAAATCCTAATACAAATAAAAGAAGAATTTTATTATACCTATAATTCCTAAATCAACTAAAATTAACAAAAACTAAATTAAATAAAACACAATTCTAAACACTCCTGCGTCATTCTCCTCAGGTTAGAAAAACTCAGCTCCGACGAGTAGGCCTTGACAAATTCCTTGTAAATGTTTGGATCCACGTACTGTCATAGTCCATACCAACCATTTGAACAATTCATCTATTATTTTGAATGTTGTTTTTCATTTATCTCCAAGTCGCATTCGATTTTGATGATATCTTTTTTTCAAATCGATTATAGTCTTCTTAACGGCATGGTTGTCTACAAAGCTTCTCCATAAGTTTCCCAAACTTTTGTTGACCAATTCTGTTTGACCATGCTTGGATGAGGGTGAAGATGCTTCATTCTCTTGAGAGACTAATAAGAGGCATAAATGGTTTGATTCACGATAAGCTTTGTTTAAACCAGACACAGTGACGAGTCTTTATCTACCTCTTGTTTCTTTGGGTAGTCTTCTGGTTTTAATGGAGTCAACATAACTTTTACTCCATCCTTGATGAAGGAATAAGTATTCTTGTATCCATCATGGTGAGCTCGACGATCATATTGCCATGGGCGTCCTAACAACAAGTGGCATGCGTCCATTGGAATAATATCACACCAGACTTTATCTTCATACTTATTTCCGATAGAGAATTGAACACAACAGCGCTTTGTTACCTTAACTTCGTTTCCTTTTCTCAACCATTGTAACTTGTAAGGATGAGGATGTACTTCAGTTGGAAGTTTTAACTTTTCCACCATGTAGTTGGCAATAACATTCTCACAACTTTCACTATCAATAATGACATTACAAACCTTCCCTTGAGATGTACACCTTGTATGGAATATATTATGACGAAGCCAACTTTCATCTTCTGTCATCATAGCAGTATTAAGATTACGACGAACAACAAGAGCTTCTCCATGATTAGCATAAACTTCTTCTATCTCTTCGTTGTTGAATATTTCTAGCTCATCATCTACTTCTTCTAAGCTAGGTTCTTCCATAACTTCTTCTTCAACTAAGGAGACAATTCTTCGATTTGGACAATCAGAAGCAATATGCCCAAATCCTTGACATTTGAAACACTTTTTATTGACATTAGAAGCACGAGTAGAAGTAGTCTCTTTATTGGTTGGAGTTTTGGAAGAGTTTAACTTTGGAGGTGGAATGGTTGCCGAACTTTGTCTCCCACGGTTTGAGGTGGAATCTTTCTGTCTAGATGAACTCACTGAACTTTTCCGTAATCGTTGTTTCTCAACCTTTAGTGCTAGTCTGATGACATCATTTAAGTTCCAATATGGTTGTAGTTGAACAACATCTGCAATTTCGACATTGAGACCCCCAAGATAACGAGCTACAGTTTGTTCTTTTGGTTCATGAACATCGCACTTCATGTGAAGTTGTTCGAACTCCATTGTATATTCTTCCACCGACATTGTTTTTTGCCTCAAGTTATGAAATTTGATAAAAATTTCTTGTCGATAATGCTCAGGAAGGAACTTACGCTTGAGTTCTCGACGCATCTTATCCCATGTTCTGATTTTGTTGCGGCCTTCTCTTTCTCTTTGTCTTTTGAGATTTTCCCACCAAATAGAAGCGTGTTTCTTCAATTTAATTGCCACAAGCTTCACACGTTTTTCATCAGGAATATCTTTGAGCTCAAAAACTCTTTCTACTGTGTAGAGCCAATCAAGGAAGTCATCAGGATGAAGTCTCCCTTCAAACTCAGGAATGTCGACTTTGATTCCCAAATCTCTCGTAACAGCAGTTCTTAGGCGACGAATAGGTATTTCTTCATCAGAAGACGAATTTTGATGAAAGGGGTTGGTGTCAATCTCTTCATCACTAGAGTTACTATTATTGATTTGAGCATCACGTCTTGCGAGTTGCTCTTGTAATTTTTGAATTTGCTGACGTAGTTCTGCAATCTCAATCTCGTGATCATCTCTTTGACGATTTTGACATCTTGGCGGTATTTTTTTTTTTTTTGTATGGTGATGACGATGTGGTGATGTAGAGAGAGAGAGAAAACAAAAAGATGATATATTATAAAGCAATAAATAAAATTACCTGAACAAGGAGTATCGAAACTCGACAGTAAACTTGAACTTATGCAGCGAACAATGATCTTCCCGCTCTGATACCAAATTGACGCTGGGGCGTTGTGAAGACACCTGGGCGTTATGAAAGACACCAATCGTGGCGAGGTTGAAAACCCCACTAAGGTGAAGAATAGCCAAAATCCCACTTTGGTTGGCTAGGCCAAAGATATTAAAACCTTTTACTCTTAAAAAGAGCCTAGAGAAATAAGCACTCCTGCTTAAGAAAATATTCTTTATTAAATCTCAACTTGAATGTCTAATAACCAAGCCTAAGGGTCCTATTTATACTATTATAGGCCCAAATCCTAATAAAACTCTACTTCTAGTTATCTAATACAATTCAAATAATTAATAAGAAATTTAAATAAAATAGATATTCTATTCCTAAATAGAACATGACTAGCTTAAAATCCTAATACAAATAAAAGAAGAATTTTATTATACCTATAATTCTTAAATCAACTAAAATTAACAAAAACTAAATTAAATAAAACACAATTCTAAACGCTCCTGCGTCAAATACTCAAGCCCATTGTACAAAGAGCAAACAACTAGGATTAAATATTTATAAATTAAATAAATTCGTTGTTTATAAATTAATTTTATTTATTGAGTAAAAAAAATTAAATATTTATAAAATAATTAAATTAACTAATTTAATTATTTAAAACTTCACTAATTTATTACAAATTGATTTATGCTTTCAGGTTGTTTCATTTTTTGGTTTATCCAAATTGTTGATTTCGATTTGTATATTTCTTGGAATGTTTCATTCTATTCTTTATTAATGAATCTTATCATTCAAAAAAACTAATTTATTAAAAATAAATATTTAGTAATTTTATATATTTTAATATTATTTTGACATGTTATTATTTATTATTTTAAAGAATAAATTGAAAAGTTAAAAATTTATATTAAAAAAATGTAAATTTATTTAATTTTATATTTTAATATATAAGATCATTTTGTAAAATTATATTACATTCTCAGTAAAATGCTTTCAAACTAAATAATACAATGTAATCTTCCCAACAATCAAAATGTCTGCAATTATCACTTTCTCATATTATACCAAACATTTTAAAGTTATCTTTTCAACAATCACATTTTTTACAAAATACCAAATGTCAGAGTCCTTAGAATTTATTTGAATTGGTTAAAACTTCTGTAAGAATTTGAAAGTGTTATAAAGAAAAGTTAAAATAGCATTTGTTGCATTTAATGCTAAAGTGTAAATGCAAAAGTGTTATAGGGTATAAACAACTATTTCTTATTATTTAATTTATTTTTAATAAATAAAAAATCAACTTTGAGAAACAAAATCATTAATTACAGAATGAAAGAAAGAAACAAAATAAAATAATGTTATAAAATAAATTAAATCAAGATAAAAAATTGAACCTAAATAAAAAATGAAGGTGAAAAAATATTTTTTTATAATTTTATGAATTATTGAAAGGTACAGTGGGAATGTAGAACATTCTCATTAAATACTTGTTACTACATATTAATATTTTTTGAAAAAAAAAAATTGATTTGTAATTTCTACCAAAAAATCAAATAAAATTTTCACGATAATTTAAAATATATAAAAATTTTGAGTCAAACACTCAACCCAAACCAAAGCCCCTACCTAGTGCAAAGTCAACCTTTATTAAAAATCCTTGGGCCGGTTGACCATTTCCCCATGAGGGCCTCTTCTTGTTTTGGGTGATGTTGCCCTTGAAGCCCTGAATTACTAGTGCAGTGAAGCTAAATGGCCCTCATGAGGGTGAAAAGAAAATTATACTCATATTTCAATCACCCTATTTGGAGGGAGGATATATATATATATATATATATATACATACATATATATTTACTGTTGAATCAAATAAATAAATACTTTTTTGAAAGGTATATGAAAAAAATATTTGGAATACATTTTTGGTGATAAAAATAAAAAGGAAAGAAGAAAAAGCTGCAGAAGGCCACAAAATCTCATAATTGCTTATTTGCAGTTGAGGGGGGACACCATGGCTGGCTGTCAAAAGCTCAAAAGCTGGGTGTGCCCTTCCTACAGGATCTGGAGGGTGAAGACATATTCATGGGCCCAAATAGATTGAGTTAGAAGCTTGTGATGAGCTGAAAACACCAGCCTGGCAACTCACCCACGAGTGAACATACTCCTTAAGTTTTCTCATATGCAATGGGCCCTGTTGATTCATTATGCTCCCAACTGGACCAAAATTCCAGCTTACCTTCAGAAATTTAATATAAGCAAACACTAGGATTTGCTTCTTACTAATTCCCATGTTTCAACCTCTAATCCAATGTAGAAAACCAACTGAGTTTCAACCTAATAATTGATAATTGATGCAACCCATCTTCAAATATTTATTGTAATGAATACTATTGACATCCAACATCAGTTTGCCGTTTGTACCAAAAAAAAATATATGATCGATTTGCCTTTTACTATGCTCCACACATGTTCAAATATTTTTCTATAACTTTATTATACCAACGTATCGATCTCCAGCATCTTTTTTCTTTATTTATTCCACATTAAAATTTGTATTCCTTTATTATAATTGAAATTTTTTATATATAATATAATACTCTTAGGTCGCACAAATTTTAAACTAATAAATCAATTTTTTGTTGTGTGGTAGCCCAAAATTAGGGAATGCTAAACTGAATCAATATAGTTTAATGTATTTGGCAGCAATCACGGAAGACCTTGGGACTAAACTCTTACATAAGCAACGATCTATTATGGAAAAGTGAGATTGACATCATCCATGACCTATTCAATTTCATTACTATAAACATGGGGGGAAAAAATGAAGAGTCTCTTGACTTTTGGATAACAATCATAGTCACGTTTCATCTAATTCTATTTATTTTATGATTCAAAAATATTAAATTTTTTTTTTTGGGAGAGAGAGAGAGAGAAACATAAGATATGAACGTACACTAGAAAGTTTGGAACGTTCAGACGACAGCCTAAAGTGAAAATTTCTTGTCAAAAAATCAAGTGGGTCATTTGACTCTTCTCCTCTTCCCCTTGTTGCTGTTGGTCACCACACAACCACATTGAAATTTTGAGGTGGCACACTAAATAATTGTCATCTTTAATTTTCCACATCCACAGGATTTTAAAAGTTGTAATATATTAATATATAAACAAAAAGAAAAACCAAAATATAGGGAGGTAATTTAATTAGTACGATTGCCCATTTCAGTATCGTTTTAGCTGATTGTATTGTGGGATTTGAGTGTATTAATATCCTACCTCGATGCTATAATGTGCAGTGTGAGCGATAATTCCTCATTTTTGCTAAGGTTATAACAACTTATAGGTTCTCTAAATCAATATATAAAAATATATAGATAAAGGAGATTAGATGACTCTACACACATTATAAATGATCGCCTCTAAAACTTTAGGTGGCGTTTGTTTGCAGGATTGTAAAGTGACATTACCTGTAATGTGCCTAATTAAATTACATTGCAGCGTTTGTTGTATAACAGACCACTGCAATGTCAGATTGCAGCCCAAAACCAATGCAATGTACATTACATTGCAGGCTGCAATGTTTGCAATGTTATTAAAGACATTTTTACCCTTCAACTTTATTATTTTATTAAAAATATTTTATAATATTATAATTAAAATAAAAAAATATTAAACTAAAATATATAATATAAAAATTAAAAATTAAAAAATAAAATATAAAAAATTAAAATTTATATAATATAGGTAAAAGAAATTAAAATATAATATATAATATAAGAAATAAAAATTAAAAAAATAAAATATAAAAAATTAAAATTTATATGATATAGGTAAAAAATATTAAAATAAAATATATAATATAAGAAATAAAAATTAAAAAATAAAATATAAAAAATTAAAATTTATATAATATAGGTAAAAGAAATTAAAATATAATATATAATATAACAAATAAAAATTAAAAAATAAAATATAAAAAATTAAAATTTATATAATATAGGTAAAAAATATTAAAATAAAATATATAATATAAGAAATAAAAATTAAAAAATAAAATATAAAAAATTAAAATTTATATAATATAGACAAAAGAAATTAAAATAAAATATATAATATAAAAATTATATTAAATAAATGAAATAAAATATACAAAATTATAATAAAAAATGAAAATAAAATATATGACATTAAAAATATATTTAAGAGATAATATTATATAAAAATTAATAGTAAAGAATGCAAGTACATTAAATTTACATTTTAATAAATAAGAGTAATTTTATAAATTAACATTATATTCTCTATAAAGTACTTGTAAAACAAACACTGCAATGTTATTTTCCTTGCATTTTAATCATTACATTATTCATATACCAAACACTGCAATGTTATCTTCCCTGCAATCACATTTCCTGCAATCATATTACTTGTAATCACATTACACTGTAAAGTACCAAATGTCCCCTTAATGTTTTTTGTAAGTAATATTACGTCGGACGACATTCTCACAGCTGTTACCAAACTGTGTAGGGACCTTGAGTTTCATTGCATGAAGACTAGACAATTATGTACGATGTTCCGTATACTCAAAGAATGACTTTAGTAGCCGTTGTAGGCTTGGAGCCCGCTTTGTAGGGACGACTTTGTAACCCAACGGTCGCTGATGTGCTCACCTAGGGCCTTTTCTTCTTCGTTCAATATGCACAAAAAGTAACGAAGAAAGTTGGAGAGGAGAGAAAACTTATCAAATTATAAATAGTTTCTTTATGCAGTTTAACATTTCTAGGTCAACCATTCTCCCCAGGTCACCTTCAAAATTTTTAAGTAAAGATAGTTGCTTCTTTGTAAGAAAAATGTGAGAGATAGGGATGGTTATATAGTGCATACCTTATTGTATGGTATAAGTTATTTAATTAGCACTGCTACAGCTGTTAAAGTAGAATTAAGACATTTTATAAACGGATTTGGATAATAATTTTAAGATATCTATTATTTGAATCAAATTATAGATAACAATTTTTTAATATTTATTTTAATTTTTTTATTTATAAAAAATATAGGATAAATTACAGAAAAGAAAAAAAAAACCGTACCCTATCTTTTGGTTCAAAAAAATTACCATCTTAGGTTTAAAAATTGACAAGCAACCATCTTGATTTTATTTTGTTTGAAATTTATTAGCACCATTAGCATTTTCTAATAAGCCCGTATGGATGTTAACTTAACAGGTTAACCTCAGGATAGTAAAAATAAAAAAATGGGGTGAAGAAGCTAACGCTGTTAGATGTTAACTTAATGCATTTAACCTCGGGATAGTTAAATGTCATTTTTCAAACTTCGAGGGACAAATTATCTTGTCTTAAACCACAAGCTGCCTTTTTATAATTTACCCCAAAATTTATAAGTTGTCCAAATATAACTTTTTTTATTGAACTCGTTAATTTAATTTTGTGTAATATAATAAAAAAATGGGTTTAATTTTATTTTCTGTTGTTCAATACTTCAATTTAAGTCGAGTTGGGGTTTTTATAGTGGTTATTTGCGGTTAAGTGTGAATTAATAAAGAGACGATTATTTTAGTAGAAGTACTGTCATGTGTGCTATTTGGAATGTGGAGTTAGTGATACTTGTCGTGAGATTTGGAAACTATGAGGCTTATGGCTTCAACTATGGGCATCCCAATGGTCCTTTCCAGGGACGCTAGAACTTTTTTTCTTGCTTGGAAAGGAATATTGATTAAAGGGGGAGCTAGGGAATTGTGGGATATGTCTTTCATCGCTATCCTTTGGGCAGAATAATTATTTAGGAATGAAATTGTGTTTAGAGGGACATTTTGGGTTCTAGAGCAAGTATTTGATTTAATTAAAGTTCGTGTTGCTCATTGGACGTACGCAAAATAGCCTGGGATTGCCGGTTCCACACTCAATATTTTACTCTCTCTTGAACACTGCGAAGGTTCCTAGTAAGTGCTCTAAAGTTATTATAGTGGTAACTTTCAAAAAAAAAAGTTGCTATACTGATGGGTTGGGTCGCACCTCCTGATGGATGGTTGAAATTTAATATAAAAAATGGGACTGTTAGGGGAAATCTAGGGAAGGCGGGTATTAGTGGAGTTTTGAGGAACGATGAGAGTGAAATTAAGATTATGTTTTCTAAGTTTAAAGGGGTGCATGATGCAAACTTTGCAGAACTTAGTGCTGTACTTGAGACCTTTAAATAGATTGTATCATCCAAATGGCAATCTTCCCACTCATTGTTAATATAGAGTGATTCCACTTATGCTGTAAAATGAGTTAATAAATTGTCTAGTGCACCTTGGAAATATAGAAGTTGGATTCTTGGAATTGAATCTCTTGAATGGAAGACAAAAAATTAGAAGGTTACTCCTACTTTGAGGAGAGCTAACTGGGTTGCTGATTAGTTGGCGAAAGAGGGAGTGTTAAAGGGAAAGTGATTATATTAATATTTCTCCATAAGACTAATGTATCTATACTTATGTGTAGTTTTGTGTTGTGGTCTGATTGTGCTATGTTATTTTTATAATAATAAATTTTAAATTTTATATAAACAATGATTAAAAAATAATCATATAATATCATTGATCTATATATTTTAAATTATTTATAATAAAAAAATTAAAAAATAATGACAGTCAACATCTTAGCTCTTTTCCTGACTACTATTTAGTAAGTGCGACATAGTGTTCGTGTGGCACCTGGTGATGGAATGATCTTTATGGAGTGCGTGAGGTATTATCTGCGTTCTTCTTTTTCTCTTTCTTTTAGCTTAACCGAGAAGAACTGGGTGCTTAGGTGGGTGGACAACGTCGGCAGAAGAGTTATGACCCAGAATGGGGTGGCAGTAGTGGTTAAGTATGTTGTTAGTTTTGTTATTGGGAGGTCGTGATTTTAGCATTAATGTCTTTGATGTCTAGCTTTACATTAGCAAATTAATCACTGCTTTCTTTTTGTAACAGGGTTATCCCTACTTGTTTTGAATGATTAAATTTTTTTTTAAAAAAAAATTATGTACTTTTAACTAAATAAATGAATTTGAATTTTACATGTCAAAGAGAATTTAAAAATCTTATATCTGAATATTCTATTTACTTTTTATTTAAGAATTTAAAGATCTTACGTTAAGATTTGGCATGTCAAAGAAAGTTATTGAGTTCTGGATTATATAAGGGATTGGAAGTTAAGATTTACAGGATAAAAACTTGCTCCAATCCCATTATATAATCCAAAAATAAATAACTTTCTTTACCAAAAACGTGTAGGACACAATTCTGAGTAGGTATAAATAAAGATATTTTTCTTTTCATTAAAAGAATTCGAAAAGAGAAAAAAAAGAAAAGTACCTTGCTATAGTTCAGAAGTTAATAATTCCTTTATACCCCAAATCAAAATAGAAATCTTTTAACTAGTAAAGTACTTAGAACTTTTTGGATTGTCCTTCTACGTCTCTTTCGTAAATGATCCACAAGAAGTGTGCTTAAAATAGAAAATTCCTGCCATGAGTGAAAAAATATTAGATGAGAAAGATGAGTATTTTACCAGTGGTGTCTGACTGCATGTGAAAACTTAAAAAAGCAATGCCGGCCTGCTATACCAATTTCTTACCCCATTTAGGCAAAACAGGTAAGAGATGGTAAGTAGTGACATGATTCTTCACTATGCTGCCTGTTTTTCCCCGAGAAAAAATGCTAACTCTATGATTCTCTTGCCTCACTAGAAAAATCAAAAATAAGATCACCCTTTGGAAGACGTTTTAAATTTTAATTGTTGAAGTATCTCATTAACGCATTAGAGATTTATATTAATTATGATTCTCATTTTCTATTATTGATCCCCATAACCCTATATTACAGTCAAAAATTAATGAACAAAACATAATAGTGCAGATGACGATCTGTTACCTCTCAATTTTTAATTTTTGATCCGAATCAATCATTAACGTAATTAATAATTTTGTATGATTATACTTTAATTATCTTTCATATAAAATCTTAAATCTATCACTAATTACAATCAAAACAAATTTCACTCGTGTTTTTCTATTTACTGAAAAGAGATTTTCTATATAACTCTAGCAATAATGCAAATCTTTTCATTTTATACATACAAATAACGGAGTTTTTAGCTTTACACAAGATTCCTTCCTAATAAGTTTGAAGTTTAACCCCATTGATCCATTGGTTCCTTATCAAAATACAACATGTAAGATTAAGTAACTGTCAGTTGAATCAAATCAATGCAGAATTTAAAATTGTCTCAAATAAGCTTTATCCTGTTAATATTTTGGCCAGCACACAAAAAGAAGACAATGGATGAGACGGCGAGGAACACGTGGATGGTCTTCTATCTTAGCAAGTGATTAAATTATACTAATCCTTTAGCTTCGAAATTAATCAAGTGAGTAATCATTGAGTTCGAGCTTTGTATCTCATGCTGATTGTGACCTACTTAAGTCACGATGCACGTGTCAATATGTATGTGCTTATTAAATTTATACTAATTAATTCTTATTCAAAGCATATCTTGTTAATGTTGAAATTCTTGAATCCTAGATGATCCATGCAGTTGTTTTTTGTTTTGGACTGTTAGAATTGATTCATTATTGAAAATCTTATCATTACCATTTTCTTTTTCTTCTATTCTTGACATAACATATAGTTACTACTAAACACCATACTTTGTATGATTATAATAAATACAACACTAACAAAAAATAAAATAAAAAGGACTACGTGCGAATGCAAGCATAGATCAATTTTTGGTCGTTCACTTCTTTCATTTACTAATTAGGGTGCTTAATTTGTTACATAGATTGATGAATAGAATTTGCATAAACATCTTATCTCACATTTTAGTGCTATCTTTAAGAGAAAGATATGACTCAATTTTTCAGAAAAAAGGAAATTGTGAGAAATGGACGCCAGAGTAACCGCACTTCAAAAATGACCCTACATATAATTTTAACTGTTTGTAGATAATTTTTGTGTCAACTTGACAAGAATACCCTTTAAACCAATTAATCCAAATGAAGGAGGGGCGTCTCGGTCTCTTTCTCCTCTCCCGCCATTCAGATTAAAATTCCAAAATTAAATCTCGATTTAGCTATCCATCCGTCCAGCTCTCCAAGGCCATTGGGGGTATATATCTCGCCGTCTAGCTGTCGCCATCGAGGTCTATATCGCCAGTGAACTTTTTGAGGTTCCCAAAGTGCGGAGATGGAATCAAGGTATGTATTATGGCTTCTTGGTTTTATTTATGGTTATTCATATAACGCAATAGCTGATGGGTAAATTGTATGAGTTTCGAAACTGAAATCTGGCTAGCAGTAGCGAAAATCAATCAGTTTATAGCTGATGCGTGAATATTTGTTAGGCATCGTGTCACTGGATATTAGGGTGTGTGATTGGATATTAGGAATCTTAACTTGTTTAATGGGTAAATTATATGAGTCTGGAAACCTAAATCTGGCTGCGAGTAGCGAAATCAATCAGTTTATAGCCGATGCGGGAATAGTTGTTATGTATTGCGTCACTGGATATTAGGGTCTATGACTGGATTCTAGATATCAGTAATCGTAATCTGCTTATTTAGCATCAGGTGCCTGAATATAACGTGACTGAATATTTATTGAGCATTTCGTGACTTGTCTGTACGCATTACGTGACTAAATAATGCATGGTTGGATATTACATAATACTCAGTCACGTAATGGCTACAAACAAGTCACGCAATGCTCAACAAATATTCAATCACGTTATATTCAGGCACCTAATGCCATATATCAACATAACCAATCACGTAGTGAAGTCACCCAATACATAACAGGTCACGCTATATGGAATACACCAGCCACGGAAACCATTAAAAATAGTGTCCAAAGGCCTTAAAAGGCAAAATTAGAGATAAATTGCAGAAGGCAGTCACGCAATGGCACTCTCGCAGTACCTAATAATAAGTCACTCGATGCCTAATATGCACCCACGTTATGCCAACATAACCATCAACTGATCTACGTACTGTCCCAACGTCCCGCAATACATAATAACAGGTCACCATATACATACAATCTACTCACGCAATGTCTTGCATGAAGATTTGCGTTACACAATTCACGCAGCGCGTATAACCCAGTCTCACAATGGCTAATAATACTTTACGCAATGCCTAACATCCACTCACGCAGTTATTATGCATAATACTATAACTTAAACGAATATAAGACATAACCATCAGAAAATATATGCTCAAAGAAAATTTCATAAAATTTTATTAATATTAAGATTCTCCGAAATACAAGAGAAAGGAAATGATGCAAAACACTTTATTTTTTTCCATCGTCTCCTTCTCCTTCCTCTCACTGTATTTCCTCTTTCTTCCTCCTGTACTCCCTCCACCCTCTGCTTGTACTCCCTCATTGCTCTTTCTGTACTCTATCTTCATCACCTTAACTACGTGAGGGGAAGAGGGAGTACAAGAAGAGAATGAGGGTATATAGGCGCAGGGCGGAAGGATGTTGCCCCTTCGCCAATATCCTGGGTTAGATCCGCGGAAGCCTTTAGACTTTCTAAACTATCCTAGATTGTTTAAGATAATTGATTAAAATGCTTATTGGTTCCTTATATTTATAGGCATGAATGATGACTCTCCGTCTTCTACACCCATATCCCCATACAAGTGTAATTAATGGGGGCGGCACCTGTTCGGCCTAGCGTTTCATCTCCTCATCTATATCTACCTCTTAAAACCAAAAGCCAGGCCAAACATCATAACAGGCTGAACAGGTACAGCCCTCCATAATTGCACTTATACGGAGATATGTGTGTGGCAAACGAAAAGTCAACATTGATGCCTATAAATAAAGGGAACCAGTAACCATTTGAGTCAAATTCAAATGCGTGATTGGTTTTTTTATATATAGCGTGACTTGTTTTTGTATATAGCGTGACATGTTGTAATGCGTGACTGACTTATGAAATTTATCTCGTTTTGATGCTTTTGGTCACGAGTATTTGGCATTGCATGACTGGTTTTTATATATAGCGTGACTGGTTTTTATATATAGCGTGACCAAAAGTAATGCCTGACTGACTTGTGTAATTTATTTCGTTTTAATGCTTTTGGTCACGAGTATTTGGGCATAGCGTGATTGGTTTTTTATATATAGCGTGACTGGTTTTTATATATAGCGTGACATGCTGTATTGCGTGACTGACTTGTGCAATGCACATCTTGTAACGAGGCTTACGTTAACTGGTTTTTAGGCGTGGCATGAATGTGTATTATACATTGCAATACTTATTCTGTTAAATTTCATCCGCCGACCAAATGTGACTTAGGTATTGCATAAGTTGTTTTTTTTTTTTTTTGCATTCTTGGGAACTTATGTTTAAAAAAAATTGACTGATTGTGACAATTATTTTTTGACAAATTTCAACAGCGTGCCAAATGTGAAGGTTATGATTACATACGGTGGTCAGTGGGTCGATGACATTTACAAGGGTGGTGATACACGAGTCAGGGTTGTTGGGAGTGATTTGTCATTATCAGGCCTAGTGAAGC
Source organism: Theobroma grandiflorum (assembly GCA_036013995.1). NCBI lineage: Eukaryota > Viridiplantae > Streptophyta > Magnoliopsida > Malvales > Malvaceae > Theobroma > Theobroma grandiflorum. Next base: position 10,484,032 of record CP142132.1, on the reverse strand, counting down.
TGGTTGAAGAAGTTGTTGAGGTCGACGCACAAAAGAATGAAATTGATCTACATGCATCGCTGAGACATGCTGCAGGGGTTTCCCGCATAGTTATCAGGGATGATGAAGATGTAGCAAGTATTCTGCGAGATGAGAGGGCAATTGCTGTGTTTGTGACAGTTAAGGCAGGAAAGGGAAACGATATTCGACATGAATATGGTATCCAACATAATCATCGCCTGCAACAGAATGGTAATTATTCTGACATACCACAGCATGTATTTCCTAACATACAACCATGGCAATCACGTTTGACGTATCGTCAAGAGTTTGAACAGGCCGGGACACACCTGAGGTGTTTGCAAATGATGTCTGCACAATTCCGATCAGAATGTGCATCGAATGAATTTCATGGTACACTGCAACAAACAAATCTATCAAATGGAAATTCAGTTGGTCAATCGCCGTTCGTAAAGGACACTGTAATGGTTGTGAGCGATGTCGATGCATCTGATGAGATTGAAGATGATGTTGAAGAGGATGACACGGCGGATACGCATGATGACTTGCACGATGCATGTTCAGATGATGACGGGGGTGAGCACATTGACCTCCCTGTTTTCAATCGTGCAGATGGTAGCACAGGACATGCCACAACTGTTGTGTTAGAAGATGTGCAGTTCGAAGACCATGCCACAACTGTTGCGTTAGAAGGGGTTCAATTCGAAGACCATGCCACAACTGTTGCGTTAGAGGATGTTGAGGGTGCCAAGCCTATTAACGACGACACCATCGCCCAAAGGAACGACATTCGTTCGCCAGTGGACAGTGATGAAGAGAGGGTAAATACAGGGGTATCTCGTCAATGGGTCGTTCCCGTGGTAGATATGATATCCTTCCAAACAGTTGCGACAGAGGAATCTGGAGCACACGTCGACCACTTATATCGCAGACAAGTGTTTCGATCGAAGTCCGATTTGAAACGTGTTTTGAGCATGTTGGCAATAAAAGAGCATTTTAAGGTAAGAGTTAAAAAGTCATGCCACGCTCCTTTTGAGGTGGGTTGTAAGGAGAAGGCATGCAAGTTTGCTTTGCATGCAATGAAGTTGCCTGATGGAGATTACTGGCAATTCAAAGGTTGCATAAGGTACACACGTGTACTGTTGATGTTTTGCATAATGGAACGTATTGCTGCCCCTCGGAGATGTTGACCTCAATGTCGGCCCAGTACGCGGTCAACATCTCTTCTGCAGTTGCCTCCAACGTCCTCAGCGCACACAACTGCACCAAAACATGAATTACCATTAGGTATAACCCTCGATAGCCTATGTCAATCAAAATTAAATTTTATTAAATACAAAAATATGGTTTATTTACTCACATTCCCTTCTTCCTCCAGATTTGCAATGCTGGCGTGGAAGCCTACAGGCCTTTCGTCACATTGCCATTTTAGCTTTCTTGGCCAAACCTGTCCCGACTGGCGCTGCCTTCCAAATAGGCTTCGGATTACAGGAATTGCTTCCAACGCCCAAAACTACACATCAAACGTAAAACATTTTTTATTCACCTCCTAAATTCTTATGTGAAAAGATTTAACCTCATTAAATCTTATGTGACAAGAATAATGATAAACAGTGTATGGCACACTACCTGAAACGCCCAAATAAATCCGTAGATGTGGTAGCGACTTTTCTCCGCTACTCCTGCAGTAGGAGGTTCGAAGCCCCTCATCATGTAATCTACGGTCAGACTCCAAACATAAGTGCCCCATGGGAATGCGTTCCACTCCTCGATGTTCTCCACAAGCGACAGCAACCATGGAACCACTGATCGTCTGTAGTCTTGACCGAATAAAACATTTTGGGCAATCAAGACGAAGGCCATCTTCGTCGTATCTCCCTCCTGCTGAAACTGGCCTCCCTTGAATGTATCTAAAACTTTTTGAATCTTCACCTCGTTCCCCTCTCCCCAGTAACGCAGGTGAATTCCTCTAGGGACGGCCTCGTATCGATTGACAATAAGGCCCGGTATGGCACCAAACTTAAGCCCTGTCACGAGGCAGAACTCCCTTTTTTGAGAACCGGGCCTTTGTTCTCCCTATGGCGAACCATAGCTCGCCCTCGATGGCGACCGGTTCATTTATTCTGCGCAACATTAGGTTGTGCACGAGACTGGCGCAGAATAAATTCTTATCAGCTTCGACGTCTATCATGTGCCCAAAGCATGTTCCCTTTAACCTCTCCAACTCGTTCACTTTGGACATCATCTCCCGTATCATATGTAGCTGCGGCCACTTGCAGTGGATGTTAATGCCCGCGTTGAACCCCCACTGCTGCCTCGGCACACAAAGCATAGATTCTACATTATCATGCTCTGTTCCTGTGCTGGCCATCTGCAACATACAATAGATCACCTTCCATTTAGTCATATTAATACCATCATTGTAGATTAACATAAAAACAATAGGCATTTCTCAGAAATAGCCATCCTCATAAGTTAACTCATAAAATAACCCTCTCCATACTTTTAACTGTTTTTAGACAGCCCTGGACCAGCATAATTAATGCAAGTGCCGTGCATGGATTGTTAAGCAAATCAACATATACAAATTAAAGCATTACAGTTGATCCATAATAATACATAACGGTTCCAATTTCTTTCATGCAGTGCCATACGGATAAATTTCATGCAGTTATGACACTTGTGCCATTCAATATAAAACAAGTCACGCAATGACTTTTAATTAGTCACGCAATTACGAACATTAATCACGCAACCATCTATACACAAGTGACGCACCGATATAAACCCATCGACCATTCGCGCAATGTAAACTTTATTACAATCACGCACACCCTGACCCCATGCCATCTACTCGTGCTGTCACGCACTGACCTATCAGTATGTCACGCAAAGTTAAAGCCTAATGCAATCACGCAAACCCTGACCCCATGCCATCCATTCGTGCTGTCACGCAATGACCTATCAATATGTCACGCAATGTTAAACCCTAATGCAATCACGCACACCCTTAGTGACCCCATGCCAAAATCCAGTCACGCAAAGCGGGTACGTAAGCCATCAGTCACCCTAAATGCCAATTCCTACCAAAGTGTCTGGACGCATACATATGAACCAGTCACGCGACGTCGGTCACCTTTCGACCCCATCAACACCAACAATACCACATTCACCTCGTTATTCAACCATTTCTAACGACAACCAATATCAATATGAACAACCAATATGTATAGGTTTATACTCAAAAACCAAAACCCTCAACATGAAAAATAACCATTTCGTCACACGGTTCAAAATTATTAAAAAAATAAAATACTTTCCTTAACTCAAATAAAATAAATATTATACCTTTCTCCTCGTACTGTCAACTTCCTCTCACTGCTGAGTATGTGAAGCACTTTTATGCTGATAACAACCACTCTAAAATGGTCCCACTGCGAAAATGCTCCGAACTTTGATTGCCGACTAAGTATCGACAAAATTGCTTTGGAGGAGATGTACGATTTGTCTCTGAGAACTGAGTGGTGGACCACATATAAACAGACTTTACCCATTGCAACGTTTCGGGTTGAGGCGCGGACCCAAAAGGATGCGTCGGTTTCATTAAGGACATTTTCGTCCAAAGGTGACTTCTTATGTCTAAAAACACTTAAAATTATGGAGAAGTCCATTCTCAGAAACGCCTTATGGATTTCGCCTATAAAAAAAAAGTCACCTTCAGAAAATATGGAGGATTCTTTTAATTTTTAATTGTGAAATAAGATGGTACGTTGGATACTTGGAAATCTCATATTTATATAAACTATTTTACCTTTTACTTTTTATTTCTAAAATTTTTAGCAAATGAAATTGATATTTAATTCAACTATTACTTTTCATTTTTTTTAAGTGAATTTTGAGTCTCTTTGTTCATTTAAAAATTAAAATCCCGTTCTTTTATAAGGGTTAAATTTAAGATAGATAGCATTATTCGTCTTTCAAAATGAAGCATCTATGTGTTAATAGAAACACAATGATTGGCTAATAGAGAAATAAATGAGTTATTGTTATGTGAATATTCACGAGTATCTAACCTAATAATATAGGATTAGGTATCCTATATTTGGTTATAGGATGGATTAAGGTAAGGTTTTTAAAACCCAACATGAATTCGGATAAGTTTTTAGTATCACTTTTAGGATACCTTAAACTCGAATCCGATTATATATAATGTTACAAAAATGTTAAATTTTGTCGGATTTGAACTTTTTTCCATCTTAACTTAACACAATTTTTACTGTATCAAACAATTTACCATTTCATAAACTAATATGTAATATTAATTTATATTAGTTGAATGTAGGGATTAAACTTATAAGAGGACGAGAAGCACTTCAAGTCTTTGTCAATTTTGCTGACTTTTACGGGTATTTAACATATTCATATAATTAATGGATAGTTTTTTATTATTAGGATTCGATTTTGAATAGTATTTTGTAATTTTATGTGAGTTTTTAATAAAATTTGAATATCTTGATAATTAAATGCTTTCGGATTGAATACCTAAAAAATAATAGATACCTTAATTATTTACATCTCTATTTGTCAATCCTTTCTATTCTATTTTTGTACTATTTTCATCATAAGCTCAAAATCAAATGGTGAATCAGAAACTCAATGCTTACATCTCAATAGATTTGGCTCGTCTCTAGTTTCTAATGTGATTGAAAAAGGGAAATCCCTTTTTTAGGACCTCACTATGTCATAATTAAGGGTCGCAAACAACTGTGTTGAATCAATGGGTTTGGACTGATTTTATAATAATCTCCTGACTTAATGGATGGTTTATAATTCAAATCTTTTATATGACAATTGTCACAGTTTCAAGCTTTACAGCACCGGTCCAAGAAAGCTCTGGTTTGTTTCACAGAGGTTTGATCTGTAGTTCTCAGATATACATAACCATTGGTTGAAGCTACTGTTGGTTCAACCACATTCAACAGCACCTTTGTCAGCCCATCGGCAGGGATATAATCGTTATTCTCATCAAGCAGATTTCAGCAATCATATTATTTCTCATGTAGGGGTCCTCATCCTCAAGAATACAATTTTGGAAACTATCTCTGTTACTTTCTTTCCTTATTTTCCTTCAGTTTGTAGATATGTACCACATGACCAAAAATTTACCCGATTTGGGTTCCATAAATTTCTCTTTTTTTAAAAAAAAATAATAAAAATTCAAATCTTTTAAAATTGACACTTTTAAAGTGGTTTATGGTCCTAGACATTTACCTACCCTTGCTAAACCAAAAAATCAAACCATACAATCGAGTTTTAGACCGATTTAAAATTATGATCATTTAAAAATTATATATAAAAACTAAATTAAATATTTTCAAATTATAAGATTTGAATCCTTTAAAAAAAATATCTTTTTTAAAAGTTTTTAATTGTTAAGTTAAAGAATTACTTACTTAAAACGTATATATATTCAATATAAACAATAAATGAATAAATAAATAAAAAAGTTACTAATTGCACTAAACAAAATGATAAGACTTTAAAAATAATAAAACTTAACAATAAATCAATAAACGAATTATAATTTTTCTTATAACATTTTGTGAATTAATTTGCATTTACAATAATAAAAATATTATTGTTTTTAATTAATTTTTTAAAAAAAATTAATTAATTTAAAGTTGACCTTGAACTGCACCAAATTATAGGATTGGTCCCAGCGTCGATGCTCTGAAGGCAATAGACCAATTCGTTGTCCTAATTTTTGAAGACCAACCCTACATGGGTAAGCTACGGTTCCAATTCCAGGACCACCCACCAAACCATGCTCACCCTAATCGTAATAAACTTTGAAAACCAATTGTAGTTAAATTTCCTTAATAGCCAAAAGGGAAGAATGATAGATTAGAATCCAATCCATCATCCATGAATCTGGAGCCAACTCAAATAGCATTTACTTATTTATTTCTGCGTGAACAAGGCTTACCGTATCATCAAATTTAACTACACCATAAAAACAGACTAGTATCTCCACCCATCATCCTCCATCCTGCTGAAAATTAACTAATGATTATACGATTTCATTAGCAAAATTTAAAGAGGAAATAAGAAATAGTTAAATAAAGAATATAACATATGACCAAATTTTTCTTAACGAAGATGACCAAATATGCTAAGAAGCTTTTAATTATTTTAAATTTTCAGCATTTTTTATTGAAATATATTCCTATTAATGGTTTCTAAAAGTAAGCTATTAAAAGCATTGAAAAAATTAAGCCGTTAAAAAAAATTAATTTTTTAATATTTTAAAATTTTTCAATGATTTATCAAAAGCATAATTTTTTTAAAAAACACAAAAGTTGTTTCAAAATTAAATAACAATGTTTTCTATGTAAATATATATATACATATATATATAAAAGAAAATTGCACTTGTAACATTTCACCGGCTTAAAGCTAATTTGAATTAGAAATAGTTAAAAAGTTTATTAATATGATCTTGATTATTATTGAAAATGACATACTTCCCATTCAAAGAGGCTTAAGTTGAATTTGACAAAAAAAAAAAAAGGAAAGCTAAATTTTAAAAAATTGAATTCAAAACTTAAGTAATTACTTGTAAATTTAAAATGCATAAGGCTAAAGAAACTGAAGATTACCTTTTATGGCAATTTTCTCCTCTTTCTCCTTATGTAAATCATTATTCTCTAACACAAATCGTGATCTTCTTTTCCTTTATTTCTCCCTACAAATATTATTAGAAAAAAAACACAAAAGACACAATAAGCAAAATTTCAAATTTTTTTTGTTCTTATAAAGAATAAAGGAAAAAAAGACTCAAAATTCAAAATTGTATTTAGATACTATTTAAAGGTATTCTTTTTTCTTCATCAAAAGATTTTAATATCAAATACATCGTTTTTTTTCTTTTATTTATTGAGAAATTGAACCATCATGGTTCGATTACTTACTATATTAATAAAAGTATAATACTATTATTATTATATAAGTTTGAGAGTTGTTTCATTTATTTATAGATTTGTTTGATTTTAACATATGAAATTGTATGTAAATGCAAAACAAATTTGTTTCACTTTAATTTATTTAGTGATTGAAGATGTTATGAATATTTTTTATAGTAATTTTAATCAAAATCAAAACTTATATAATTTATTATACCAAACAGCTTACAAAATAATTTTAGTTTAATTTTAAAAATTATAATTTTTTATAAGAGTTTTATAATAATTTTTAAATTAAAAAAATAAACCAAACACGCTCTTAAAGTTAAATGCAAGGAGTGCAATTTCACATATCTTAATTAAGAAAAAAAATAGTTACTACAAATTTTCCTTCTCTAGGAAAATTTGATAGACAATATCGTGAAATAAATTTCCTCAACTGTAAATAGACCTGGTAATTTTGGACACAATACGTTAACACGATACGAGAAGACATAGGTTAAATAGATTATGAGTTTACCCTTAACGTATTTCGTGTCTAATCGTGTCTGACGCGTTTAAAACACGTTTAAACACGTTTACTTAAACGTGTTATCGTGTTTAAACGTGTTATCGTATTTAAATGTGTACACGTGACACGTTTATTAACCCATTAAAATATTGATAGTTAAAGACTATTTTAGTCTTATATAAATAATTTTAAATAATTATTTTAAATAGTTTTTTAAATTTTATAAAAAGTATTAATGTAATTATACATTAATATTCTAATTTTCAATCTTTAGATTTTATTTGAAGATTTTTAATATTATTAGTATTTGAAGATTTGATGTTAATTATGTATTTTATCATATAATATAATAATAAATTTTATGTATATTATTTATATTAATTTTTATTATATTTGATGTTATTATTATTTTTGTTTTGTTATAATTATTTTTTTAATTATAGATTTTAAATTTAAATAATAAAATTATATTTAATTGTAAATATTTTTATTAAAACGTGTTAATCGTGTTAAACGTATTATTAATTGTGTCATGTCATATATTAACACGTTTAATAAACGTGTTAATCGTGTCGTGTCGTATTACATGTTTATTAAACGTGTTCGTGTACGTGTTTTACACTTAAGACACGTTTATTAAACGTGTCGTGTTCGTGTTTACCTTTAACGTGTTTCGTGTCTAATCTTGTCTGATACGTTTACGATACGAAAACACGAATTGTCAGGTCTAACTGTAAGGAGGTCAATAGAAAATTATAGAGAAAGAAAATGTCAATTCGTTTAAAGACTGAGATCCTTTACATGTCTTTTTGGTCTTGACTTCCCCAAAGGGAAAAGAAAGGAATATATTATCTCACTAATAATAAATATAACAAACATTATAAATAATTAATTGACTGTCATTTGGATTTGTTGCCATGAAACGAGTCAAAATCTCGGAATTTCACCTTGTCTTTTCAGGGTGTTTTTCTTTTATATTTTATTTTATTACAAAAGATATAAACAAAAATTAAAATTTTCAAAAATTTAATTTCATTTTAGAAACTACTTATAAAATATTTTTAATAAGGAAAATACTATTCATCCAATTTTATTTAAGGCACTCTCAGAATCTGGCTATACTAATCTTGTACGCTCTCCCTCTTTTTACTATTTTTTTTACATAATATTCAAAAAAGTCTAAGAATTTTTTAAGAATATTTAAATAAAATTTTATTTTTTATCATGTTTGATTAAGATCATGTATTTTTATTTGAATTGGATAAATTCTTATAATTAATGATTGATTAATTATAATTAGTTTAAATGTCACTTATTATTTTACATCCATAGAACATTGACATGACACTGATGTAAAAGGTAAAATACATGTGATCATGTAATTATGTCATATTAATATGTTATATCATTCATTCATTATGATATGTCAATATGTCATATTAGCATAATGTGACATAAAATGATAAATGTCATTTTAACTAAATTAATAATTAATTATAATAATTTATTCAGCTCAAAAATAAAAATATAATGATTTATTTGATTCAAAATAAAAATACATAAATTTAATTAAATGTAATAACATAATAAAAATTTATTTAATTTTTTAAAAAAATTTAAGAACTTATTTAGATATTATATATTTTTTCTATTATTAGAAATTAAAACCTCAATTAGTTCTCTCATTAATTTTTTGATTTTTCATACAAATATTTTAAATAAATTATTCTATATGTGAGGCAATGAAGCTTCCGAACTCCACGAAGAGGTGTTAACCAAGGAAAAAAACATTGTAAACGTGTTTAGAGAGTTATCACATATTCATTAAGTTATAATTAAAAGTATTTATGAATTAATATAATTACTAAATACACACGTGACCATTTCAAAAACGATTAAAGTTTGAATTTGGTATAGTACTTTATCAAATTATAAATTTTTTTCTGTTTTCTTATATTTCAATAAATTAAGTTTTTTGTACTTTTTATTAAATGGTGATTTTAATTATATGTCGATGACACCCTTAAATTGATGACATGCACTTGTAAAACACCTTTTTGTTGACTTAACAAGTTATATGACAATTTTTTAGCAACTAGATACATAACAAATTAATTTTTAGTGATTTTTTATTAAAAATATTTTGTTAGATTGATGTGTCACGTTGTTGGTAAAAAGTCAACATATAATTTCCACATTGTCAATTTAATGATGTTTATTGATAAAAAGATATAAATCAACATTTAATGATAATTCGAAGACTTAATTTGTTGAAATATAAAAAATAGATGGAAGTCCATAATTTTATGAAGTATAGTAACTAAATTTATTTTTTAACTTTTTTATAAATATGTTTATGAAGTTCAAAATTTCTATCGATAATGTGTAAAATATTAATTCAATATTCAATACACAAAGTTAAATTTTAAGAACATTATGTGCCTCGAAAATTATTTTTTTAAATATGAATCATAACATCTTGAAACATTAAAATAACAATTAATTTTTTTTTTGTCTCAAATAAGTGCTTGTTCCTTTGATACATGTATATATATTGAAAAATAAAATAACTTTTTTTTAAATTTAAAATGAGTTTATTTAGGTTAAAAATTAGTACTGGGAATTAGAGTTATAATATGAAATTAGAAAGAGGTATTATACTAATTTTTATAGTAGCAATTATTTTAGTTGCCAAAGGTGAAAATAGATTAGAAGAAAAGACCCAAAAAAATTAATGAAAATTAATAAGATGGAAAAAGAAAAAGAAAAAAATTGCAAACTAAAAAAAAAGGAAAAATTGGAAAGAGAGAGAACACAAATATACAGCAACACACGCACAAACACTGGAACGCATAGACACTCACTTTTGACAAAATCCTAATTTGAGAGTTGAGTCCCCTCCTTTTCTCTCTCCTCTCTCTCTCTCTCTCTCTTTTTTTTTTTTAATTTATATAATTTTTCTTGTGCCGCCACTGTTCTATGCGGCGCCACCACCACCACCGCGCCGCCGTCACCTAGGGTTTGTTCTAGGGGTTGAAATACTCTCTTTTTCCTTCTCGTTTCTTTCCACAACTTTCCGAGCTGGATTCTCTCTCTTTCCTCAGGCGAATCTCCATGCGCCGCTGGTTCAGCGGCTTCGTTGATTAAATCTCGTCTGTATTCTTTCTCTCCTTCTCTCGTCGATCAGTATCAAGAAAAGGCTAGGGTTTTTGTGTGGGGCAAATTGGTTGAGATTATTTTTTGTTACTAATTAAATTTCATCCGAGGGTTTTTTTTTTTTTGTTTTGGTTTTGTTTCTTCGGGGATTTGGATGGCATTGGGCGATCTGATGACGTCACGGTTTTCGCAATTGCCGTTTGCGGTATCCAATCATGTCATCGAGGGCAACGGCAGCAGCAGCGACTACCATGAGGATGATGCTACTGCTGACGTGGCCTTACAAAGGAGAGATTTTGATACTGCAACCACCAGCAGTTACACCAATGCCGCTGCCTCTTCCGCCACAGCGCCTACAAGCATGGCTTACTTGCCTCAAACTATTGTGTTATGCGAGCTTCGACATGCTGCCTTTGAAGCTTCCACGCCTACTGGACCCTCCGATAGTGGCCTTGTCTCCAAATGGCGTCCTAAGGACCGAGTAAGTCCTTTCCTTTCAAACTCATTTTGTTCCTTTCAGATTCTGCCTTTGATCCGACTTTTTATATCTAATCATAGGCCGAAGAAGAAAAAATAAGCATACATTTAGACTGCAGTAGCAAAAGATGGGTGTTGTGCAAATAATTGGAATTCTCTATTGCTATCAGTTGTATGCAAATTTTGAGTTACTGTATAGGTTATTTGAAATGATATATGTATTAGATTACAATTGCTAAAATTAATCCATAACCAAGCCATGTTACTTTTGGTGTAAAAGTAACACTTGAATATGTATTTAGTGCATTGGATAGAAGGGAGGGGAATTCTGAGATGTGCTAGCATTGTGGAATTATTAGAGTCAATTAGTTTTCAGTGAAATTCTTGAATTTGGTGTGAGCAAGGGCAATGAAAGGCATTCCATTTCTGATTTGGTTCTAGGTAAAAACATGAGAGTTATTAGGCAGTTCAATACTTTGTTCAACAAGTAATCTGCTGTTGTTTTTGCCTTTCCAACACATTCTTTGCCTTGTGATGCACGGAGGATAAAGAAGCATATTTCAAGTAGTTGGTTAGGGATGAATTCATCAGATGAGTAGATGCCCTCGAAGTAGATTTTTAGTTTGTTCAATCCTTTTTTTTTTCATCTGTAGTAAAGCAACATTTCCCTACTTTTTTCAGCTTTGGGTTTTAAAAATGCCGTGATGAAATCTATTCTATTTTATCTTTTAATGTGAGCTTAGAAATTTAGATGCAAAATGAGGCGAGAATATTGGTGGAAGATTCTTACGTCTTCTTGAAGAAATTTCTAAAGCCTAAGCATGTGAACAAGGAAGAATAGTAATAATGAGAAATTATGTTCTACTATGTCAAATTTGTCGACATTCTTCTCTCCTATAGCATTCTTTAATAGATTTTCCTTTTTATCTTGAGCAACTTCTGTACTCTGGTTTGCTTCCTACACATTAAGCAATTTTCTTTTCTTGTGACTGAATTTGATTCTTAGCTAATACTAGTATGGACCATGGACTGTTTCTTGTTCTTGATAAATATTTATAAATCATCCATTAAGAGTTATTTTCCCTTCAATTTTGTCATGATATGGGAGGCTTCACCATATTCGCTTGACTCTCAACTTTATATGCAGATGAAGACAGGATGTGTAGCTCTAGTTTTATGTTTAAATATTAGTGTTGATCCACCCGATGTGATAAAGATATCTCCTTGTGCAAGAATGGAGTGTTGGATAGGTATGTTTTTGGAGTTAATTCTCTCCTCTTGTTTTTGCGGGTTTTCTGTTTAATGGTTGTTAACACTTTGATGCTCATGATATTGTTTGGATTCAGGAAATCTTTTATAAGGTTTTTATTTTTATATCATCCAAAGGAACTAAATGCTAGCGGCTTTCATTGAGCGTAATGAATTGTTAATATTGGCTATGATTTTGCTCTTGGATGTTGCTCTCTCTGCTCCATCATAATTGTCCTTATTTTTGAGTTGAGATATCTGAAAAGAATTGTTATAATTTCTATCCAAGACTAATTACCCTCATAAATCCTACTAAGCTCTTCTCTGTTGTAACCTTTTATCAACTGAGGACAAAAGTAGTGCATCCATTTATGTAGGGTGGAAACTGGAATATTGTGAAACTATAAATAGTTTGAACTCTTTTGACATAATTTACAGATCTTTTAGCTTTAAAAATAGGGAAATAAATTTGAAGCAGTGGGAGTACCTTTGTTTAAGCATGTATTTACTGAATTGGGTGTGGTGTTTGAAGTAGCAGTGGCAAACAAGCAACTGAAAATTGGATGGAAAGTTGAAATAAGAACTATTGAGTTTTGGGGTCAAGAAACTGAAATTCTGAATGTTATAAAGGCCAAAGCTACAAATAGTTTTAAGTTATTGCTCTTTGTAGGGTTATTGCTTCATGAAAATGTTATTTAGCTTTCAGTCTCAAGAATGCTTATCTATTTATTATTTCTGTATAACTCCTGCACTACCCATGCTTTATTTGGTTGCCAAGAAGGAAGGAGGAACATGAAATTGGAATCCTAGTATTGCAATTACACAAAATAAGTTTTTTATTATATTTTCTTTTCCTTCATCCATCTCCCCTTGTGACCAAATGATGTATAATGAAAATAAAAATGTTTTTATTGGGAAAGTCTAGTTGTCCCACACTTTTTTTCTTTAATTGTTGGCAGATCCCTTTTCTATGGCACCACAAAAAGCACTTGAAACTATTGGGAAAAACTTGAGAGATCAATATGAGCGGTGGCAGCCCAAGGTGTGATCACGGCCCCAAATTATGTTTCTTCCAGGTTACTCTATCAAGTTTATATTCTAATGCTCTTTGTTGAGATGTGACCAGGCTCGCTGTAAGGTTGAACTTGATCCTATAGTGGATGAAGTGAAGAAACTTTGTAATACTTGTCGAAGATATGCCAAGTCTGAGCGCGTTCTATTTCATTATAATGGACATGGTGTTCCAAAACCAACTTTAAATGGTGAAATCTGGCTGTTCAATAAGGTGTTCTTTTGTTATGAACAATTCTTGTTGCTTTTTGTTTGCGCTATTTGCCTAATTGTGTCCTTTCTCAGCCTAATCATTGTCCTGTGCAGAGTTATACACAGTATATTCCCTTACCTATCAACGACCTTGATTCATGGTTAAGAACACCTTCTATATATGTTTTTGATTGCTCTGCTGCTGGAATGATTGTTAATGCCTTCATTGAGGTATTTGCTTGTGTTCTATCCTCAATTTGTCAGTTGTATATATTTTGGTTTCTACAATATTCAAATTGATTTTTTGTCTAGCTTGAGATGAATTTTGAATTTAATTTGTTTGTTAGCTTCTTGATTGTGGCACTTCTAACTACCCTGGGCCTGCACGAGACTGCATTCTTCTTGCTGCATGTGAAGCACATGAGACTCTTCCTCAAAGTGCTGAATTTCCTGCTGATGTGTTTACTGCTTGTCTTACTACACCTATCAAAATGGCATTGAGATGGTAAAACTTCCTGTTCTATTTTTAGTCTTTATTTTCTTTTGGGATATGTTGGCCTTTTGGGTATTTATGCTGTTGATAAATCATGAAAATGCATCTTTCAGACTCATAAATATTGTTCATCTCTTTGTTTTTTTGGCTTGATTCTTACATTACTTTTGTCTTTTTAATGTTTTATGGAGTAAACTGTGATACTTCATTTCTTTTTCTTTCCTGTTGGAATCTAGAATTCCATGAATTGTTACTGTCACTTTAAGATTTGTATTTATGAAGATTTGAAATTGTATGAGATGCTTTGTGTCAAATGTTAAGATGCACTGTCGTTTTAGTGGCTACTAGCTGTAAATTGTTTTATGTCTTTGATCTGTGAGGTTTCACCCAGAGCTGCTTAATAACTCCTTGTATGATATTGAGGTCAAAGTAGTTTTTTCACCCATGTAGAGAACATGAAAGTACCTATCTTTTTGAGGAGTGATTCTCTCCTTGCACTTTGGTGCCCAGAAACAATTCACATTCAGTTTCCAGGGGTTGCTCTTTTGGTAATTATTAGTTGCTGTGAGCACGACCTAGGATATACTTTAAGATTGATAAGTTGTTTCTGTCAAGTTGATCTGTCTTTGAATAGGTTTTATGTGATATGATTAGCACTAAGTAGTACATTTTATACTCAAATAATATATGCCTATTTGCTAGGCTAAAGATCTTCTTGGTATTTGCATTTTGAATTAGTTTTTACTATGTTTCCCTATTTGCTTTTGGCTGTTTCTGGATATCTTATAACATTGCCTTATTGCGTTACTTTAATTATTTGCAGATTTTTCTAATTTTAATCTATTTGGTTACCATGTGTAAGATGGGCTTACTAATCTTCTGATGGTTATCTTCCAGGTTTTGCACACGCTCATTACTTCATGAGTCTCTTGACTCTTCGCTTATAGATAAAATTCCTGGTCGCCAAAATGACCGTAAAACACTTTTAGGGGAGTTGAATTGGATTTTCACTGCAGTGACAGACACAATTGCCTGGAATGTTCTCCCTCATGGTAGGTCTTTGAGTGTACTGCTCAGCTGTGTTCTTTCTTTTACAAGTGGTTCTTGTCTTCTGATCTATTTAATCAACTCTTATTTCTGTGATGCAGACCTTTTTCAGAGATTGTTTAGACAAGATTTACTAGTTGCCAGTTTGTTCAGAAATTTTTTACTTGCTGAGAGGATTATGCGGTCTGCAAATTGCTCTCCAATTTCTCACCCAATGTTGCCACCAACCCATCAACATCATATGTGGTACTACAGGGGATCTTCACTAACTTTACAACTTGTTTCTCAGTTCTTCTTTAAATTTTTTCTTCTGTGCACTCCAGGGATGCATGGGACATGGCTGCTGAAATTTGCCTTTCTCAGCTTCCATCATTGGTTGAGGATCCTAATGCAGAGTTCCAGGTGTGTTTTTTTTTGAAGTCTTTGCTAGGTGTTAATTTATTACCCTGAATTTTCATAATTTTTACTGGAGCCAGACAAGAATTACTAGATAGGAGGTAAAGGTGCTTACTTTCAGTTCCTTATGTAGCCTTATTCTTTCTGAGTGTGTGTCTATTTTGTTTCAGCCGAGTCCATTTTTTACTGAACAGCTGACAGCTTTTGAGGTATGGCTTGGCCATGGATCTGAGCATAAAAAGCCACCAGAGCAATTGCCTATCGTTCTTCAGGTGCTGAACTATTTCCTGGTCCTTCTTGCTGTGGGGGCCATTGTTTGGTTGCCCTTCCTATATATGGTGATTTTAAATTTAATGAGAAATAGGGTAAATAGTGTTTTTTTCCCTTTTAGTCCTCTGTTTTATAGGTTAATTTTTAATGGTAAGGTGGAGAAATGATGTAGCCGAAGGGTTTAGGGCAATTAAAACTCAACAATTAGGGCTAGAATAGGATTGATTGTGTTGGAACAATAGAAAGATAATTGGGTTTTCAAATAAACCTCTTGAATAAATATTCAAAATAACAAAAGATAATAATAATTCTACATCTAGGGTCACCTATTTATAATAGCTAAGATAAATCCTAATCAAATTATAATTCTAATCCTAATCAAATAAGAATTCAAATAAGAATTCTAATCCTAAATAAAGACTTAAAAGTACTAAATTCTAATAAAGATAGGAAAAAGAATCTCAAACTAAATAAAATAAAGAAAATAAAATCCTAAGCTAAAGAAAATACTAAATAAAATAAAATTCCTAATGCGCCTGCATCAGTCCCCCCGAGTTAGAAAAAAACTCGACTCCGACGAGTAAGCCTTGATATACTCCTCATAGATATTGGAATCCACTCGTTTCAATTCTTCTTCTGCCATCCAAGTGCTTTCACTTTTTCAAAGGCCTTTTGTGCAGAATGTGACCATTCAAACCCATTTTTCTTCAAAGATTCAGTTAGAGGGCTCATAATAGAACTAAAATTTCGAATGAATCTCCTATAAAAAGATGCCAAACCATGAAAACTCCTTACTTCTTTGATAGATGTAGGTGCTGGCCACTCTGAAATTGCACGAATCTTTTCTGGATCAGGTTTCAAACCTTCTGCTGACACAATGAAACCAAGAAATACCACTTCTGATTGCATAAAATTGCACTTTTTTAAGTTAATACAAAGCTGCTCCTTTTGAAGTACTTCCAGAACTTGTCGTAGATGTTTTAAGTGCTCTTCCTTAGTGCGGCTATAGATCAGAATATCATCAAAGTAAACCACCACAAATGAATTCAAGAAGGGTTTGAGTACCTCTGCCATGACTCTCATGAATGTACTTGGTGCATTAGAAAGGCCAAATGGCATCACCAACCATTCAAATAATCCATCCGGAGTTTTGAAGGCTGTTTTCCATTCATCTCCATTTCTCATTCTAATTTGATGATATCCGCTCTTCAAATCGATCTTTGAAAACACTCTTGAACCAGCTAATTGATCAAGCATCTCATCCAATCGAGGAATGGGAAATCGATATTTGATCGTAATTTTATTTATGGCACGACTGTCCACACACATCCTCCATGAACCATCTTTCTTAGGAGTTAACAAAGCTGGGCAAGCACAAGGACTTTTACTTTCACGCACTAGACCATTTTCCAACAACTTCTCAACTTGTCTTTGTACCTCAGCTCGCTGCATAGGTGGCATTCTATATGCTGGCAAATTTGGTAATGATGCTCCCGGTACTAAATCGATTGCATGTTGGATGTTCCGTAGAGGTGGTAGACTTTTTGGCAAATCTTCATTGACCAATTCTCTAAACTCCTTCAATAGCTGCTGAATTTCGGTTGGATATTCAGGAGTTTTACCCATCTGATCGCTCTTCAAATGCTTAGTTACCAAGGCATACATAATGCCCATCTCACTACCTTCAGCTTCAAAATTTTCAGCGGATAAATACCCAGTGATTTTGCTGATTTTGCTATTTGTAGGGCTTGAAGTTGCTAATTTCTTAATCTCTTCTTTAAGAGGATATAAAGTATACCTCTTGTTATCTTTGTAGAAAGAATATGTATTTGGCTTCGTCTTATGATCCATATCGTGATCATACAACCAAGGTCTACCAACAAGAATATGACCAACATCCATAGGCACAACATCACATAAAGCCTCATCATTTAAGTTACCTCCCATAATGAATTTCACCAAACATTGAGTAGTTATCGGTATTTCATGTCCCTTCTTTAGCCACCCAATCTTGTAAGGATGAGGATGTTTGCTTATAGGCAGTTTCAATTTGTCTACTGCCTCTTTTGAAATAATATTTTGCACGCTTCCTCCATCAATAACGAGATCACACACTTTACCTTCACAAACAACATGTGTGCGAAAAATACTTCGCCTCCTCCAATCTTCTTCATCCTCCTTGATTGTTGTAATCATCACTCTTTGTACCACTAATGACTCACCTTGTGCAGGATAAACATCGATTTCCTCTACCTCTTCCTCATACTCATCATAAACAGGCTCTAATTCTTCCCCTAATTCTGCTAAATTCACCCTTCGTTGTGGGCAAGCAAAAGAAGTGTGTCCTTTCTCCCCACAAGCAAAACATCGAATATGGGAATTGCTGCCTCCTTTATTATTAGATGAACCAGAACTATTTTGTCCACCATAAGGCGTTATACTCTTACCTTTATCGTTCCTTTCAACATTGGTTGCACCCCTGTTAGTTTTATTGATTGTGGCAGGCCCTCGATAATTTTGTTGGGATGTTTGATAACCTCTTTTGCTCCAAAATCGTTTTGCCAATCGGTGCCATATAAGGGCTTTCTAGCACCATAACGTGAAACTCGTTTTTCTGCTGATAAAGCATATTGACGAGCATCTTCAATATTGTATAAACGAACTACTCCCATCTCATCTCTAATAGAATGATTCAAACCAGCAAGATAACGAGAAGTAATTTGTTTATTACTCTCAGCTAACCCAACCCGAATTGATAAGTTATTGAATTCCGATGTATACTCCTCAACAGTCATGTTGTTTTGCTTCAAACAATGAAACTTTTCATATAATTCCATGGTATAATCAGCAGGTAAAAATTGCTTTCGTAACTTACTTTTCATGTGCTCCCAAGTGCTGATTTTAAGCTTCCCTTGTCGTGCACGTTGCTCTTCAACTCTCTTCCACCATTGAAGTGCAGTACCTTTCAATTTCAGCTTTACAAATAACACTTTTCGATTTTCAGCCATGGGTTTCCATTCAAAGTAATTTTCCAAACTAGTTTCCCAATCCAAATATTCCTCTGCATGAAATTTTCCATGAAAATCAGTTACTTCAATCTTGATTCCTCCACCATTTAAATCAAGAGCATTTAACAACCGGCCTTCCAATCCAACTCTTGCCGCTTGATTTGCGGGTCCATCTTCATGAAAGGGGTTCTCATTCTCAAGATCATCATCATCCTCAAGATCATGAATCTCAAGGGGGTTGTGGTCACCTTCCGGATTCTCCATTCGGGCTTCCACTGGTTCCTGACGCTGCAAGGCTTGCACAGCCCGGGTCAAGTCATCAATCATTCTCCGCATCTCTGCCAACTCAGCTTGTTGGGGCTGATTGCCTCTAGTTCGTCCTCTGCCTCGGCCAACCATAGTCTCCTAACTCAGATTCTTACCTTTGCTCTGATACCACTTGATGTAGCCGAAGGGTTTAGGGCAATTAAAACTCAACAATTAGGGCTAGAATAGGATTGATTGTGTTGGAACAATAGAAAGATAATTGGGTTTTCAAATAAACCTCTTGAATAAATATTCAAAATAACAAAAGATAATAATAATTCTACATCTAGGGTCACCTATTTATAATAGCTAAGATAAATCCTAATCAAATTATAATTCTAATCCTAATCAAATAAGAATTCAAATAAGAATTCTAATCCTAAATAAAGACTTAAAAGTACTAAATTCTAATAAAGATAGGAAAAAGAATCTCAAACTAAATAAAATAAAGAAAATAAAATCCTAAGCTAAAGAAAATACTAAATAAAATAAAATTCCTAATGCGCCTGCATCAAGAAATGTTCCTTCAGAATCTCCGCCCATTGGCATATTTGCTAATAACTTGATTTTTAGATTGAAATCCCATTTACTAGGAATTTGAGCTGATGTGTCTGTTTAAAGAGTGGTCTATTTTGAAGCATAATTGATAGGGAGTCTGTTATGCAGGGCCACTGACAGTGACATGTGCGAATGGTTTATAGTTACTGTGGCTTTAATTATATAAAATTTTTAATCTAATGACTGACCAGCTTATCATTCATGTTTCAGGTTTTGCTTAGTCAATGCCATCGAGTCCGTGCACTGGTCCTTCTTGGAAGATTCCTTGATATGGGACACTGGGCTGTAGATTTGGTAGTTATAGATGGGTGTATTCTTTGATATGAGCTTTTTATTGTGTTTCATTATATGCTGATATTTACTGACAGAGTGGTTTCAATTTTTTAGGCCCTTTCTGTTGGAATATTTCCATATGTTCTGAAGCTGTTGCAAACAACCACACCAGAACTGCGTCAAATCCTTGTGTTTATATGGACGAAGATTTTAGCACTTGATAAGGTGTGTTCACAAATGCTTCGTTATTTTGGGGATGCATATTTGTTTGCTTACTCTAATATGGCTACTTATGCATACAATCTAACTTATTTACTTGTACTCAGCATGTGCCTGTCTGCTGTTGAACTTAACATTTAAGTAGTCATTAAGTGCTCTATTGTTTCTAGTGGAAGCTTCTATATAGTTTGTCTGTATTCAGAATTGGTGTTGTGGTGGTGGTAATTCTGGGTCTTCACTTCTTTTAGGTGCCGAAATTAGTCTGTTTTGATAGTCTGCTGTTTTTATTTGTCAACACTTAAGAACTGAATCTGCTTCCATTATTCTATTTGATGCCTTTTGCAGCAGTATATGTTAGCATATTCTTTTCACCTTATACTGTTGTAATTTTGAAATTCTATCATTTTGGATTGCAGTCATGTCAGGTTGATCTGGTAAAGGATGGTGGTCATGTTTATTTCATAAGGTTTCTTAATAGTGTGGAAGCATATCCTGAACAGCGTGCAATGGCTGCATTTGTTCTGGCTGTCATTGTGGATGGGCATAGACGGGGCCAGGAAGCCTGTATTGAAGCAGGGTTAATACTTGTGTGCTTAAAGCACCTTCATGGTTCCATGCAAAGTGATGCACAAACTGAACCCTTATTCCTTCAGTGGCTATGCCTGTGTCTTGGAAAGCTATGGGAGGATTCTCCCGAGGCTCAAATAATAGGTCTGCAGGCAGATGCGCCTACAATATGTGCTCGTCTACTTTCTGAGCCTCAGCCAGAGGTATATCTTCTCACTAACTATATATCTCTCTAATAAATTAATAGTTTCTATTTTGCTTTTTACAGTTTTTGTAATCTTAGAGGCTGTTTTGCTTCAGGTTAGGGCTTCTTCAGTTTTTGCGTTGGCTACGTTGCTTGATGTTGGGTTTGACTCATTTAGAGATGCTGTTGGAGGGGATGAAGAATGTGATGATGATGACAAGATTAGAGCTGAGATTATTATTATTAAAAGTCTTTTGAATGTTGTTTCTGATGGAAGCCCTCTTGTCCGGGCAGAAGTTGCTGTAGGTATGTGGTAGTTTTCTCATTCATATTTCATGCGTTAGGATAATTGCATTTGGTGTTCTCTGCAGTTTTTGAACATTATTGTGACATAGTTGAATGAATCTTACAGAATCGTCACAGTTTGAAGCATCTTGAAAATTTGTTTATAGCAGTTGTAAATGCTGGACTATTACCTGTAATTTATTATATTCCAAATGCTGGATCATCGTGAGCTTCTGAGATTTTTGAAGATACTTGCTTCTGTATAACATTTCTGTGCTATGGTATGATGCAAAATGTTAGAGCCACTTGTATTATGATCCTAGGATAGTCTTTGTTATACGAATTCTCTATCAGCCTCTCTATCACTGGAACCTAATATTTGCATGTTTTGTGCAAACATAATTCTGTTTTTGAACTGCTTTCTCTTCTGATCGGGTTGTTGTGAGTGGGTGTTCTGCAGATTTACTATGTTGTGAATAATATTGGTGGATCAATGTTGATGCCTTGTTTTGTCTTGGCAGCTCTAGCACGCTTTGCCTTTGGACATAAGCAGCACCTCAAGTCAATTGCTGCTGCATATTGGAAACCTCAGTCTAATTCCCTGTTGAATTCATTGCCTTCACTGGCTAATATAAATGGAACAGGAAGTGGAAGTATAGTTTCATCCCAAATAGGTCCTTTAATTCGAGTTGGAAATGACAACACAGCTGTAGTTCGGGATGGAAGGGTTTCCACCAGCAGTCCTCTTGCTACTGCTGGAATCATGCATGGATCTCCGTTATCTGATGATTCATCACAACATTCTGATTCTGGAATATTGAATGATGGTGTCAGTAATGGGGTAGTTCATCATTCAAGGCCAAAACCTTTGGATAATGCAATGTATTCACAGTGTGTACTGGCTATGTGTTCTTTAGCTAAAGATCCATCTCCACGCATAGCAAATCTAGGCCGGCGAGTTCTTTCAATTATTGGGATTGAACAAGTAACAAAATCTGTGAAGTCTGCTGGTAGCACTGGCCGGCCTGGTGAACCCACAACTTCCTCACCAACTCCAAATTTTGCTGGACTAGCTCGTTCTTCTTCGTGGTTCGACATGAATGGAGGTAAATATTTTTGTTCTCTGTTAGTTCTTCATAATGATCATCCTGATTATTATGACCTTTTCTTTTCCTTGATATCTCATGCCATGATGTTATCTTTTTTTCTATTTAGACATTAAAGTTATGAGATTTAATTTGGAGATGATATTGACAGGTCATCTGCCCTTAACATTTAGAACTCCTCCTGTTAGCCCTCCTCGCCAAAATTACTTGGCAGGAATGCGTAGAGTTTGCTCTCTAGAGTTCAGGCCTCATCTGATGAATTCTCCAGACTCGGGATTACCTCATGCACTTTTAGGTTCTGGTTCTGGGAGTTCAGAGCGCAGTTTACTTCCGCAATCAACTATCTACAATTTTAGTTGTGGCCACTTTTCAAAGCCCCTTCTTATTGCATCAGATGATAGTGAAGAACTATTGGCCAGAAGAGAAGAGCGAGAGAGATTTGCACTGGAACATATTGCTAAATGCCAGCACTCCTGTATGCCTTTTAATTTATTTGTTTGTTGTTCATTTTATACTATTCTCATGCCAGTTTTTCCTTTGGAACTAATAGGTTTCTCATTTTCTTTGCTAGCTGTTAGCAAACTTAATAATAATAATCAAATTGCTTGCTGGGATACAAGATTTGAGACAGGCACAAGAACAGCCTTGCTGCACCCTTATTCTCCTATTGTGATTGCAGCAGATGAGAATGAACGGATCAGGTATGTGATTTCTGTGTTAGCACCAGTTCCATTTTTGAGATATTTCGGGATGCACTTTTAGTGTAAAATTTTTTTAATTCCCAGTGAATTGTATCTTGTTCTTTAATGAAAAGTATATATTAATAAGATTTATATTTGATGCACTTGTCTATATTTGATGACAAGTTATGTCATCTCATTAAAACTAACATTTATTTGTAGGATTTTAAAAATTTTTTAATTAGATGATGAGGTTAGTCATTGAAAGTGTATAAGTTACGCACCAGAAATGCATCAAGTTGAATCTTATTAATATATGAGGTGGCAAGTTGTGATTCACATTCACACTGTGTGCGTCATATATAATCTCTTTAAGTTAAGAAGACTGATATTTTTGTTTCTTAGAACATCTGATGCTGACTTCCAAATATATTGAAATATTGGAATTCTTTTCTTCATGAAAGGTAAAAAATGTAAATTTCTTCATACAAGTGGCTTTTGTTTTGTTACTGAATAGTGGACACTGCTTCTGAAGTGGGTTAGATGCGTTTTGTCGCTGTTCATTAGGATTTGGTTTTGATGACATTTTCAATTGATTTTTGTAAAGTTTTTGCTGGCATATCAAGTGTTTGGTTTTCCTTTTCAGGATATGGAATTATGAGGGAGCTGCCCTCCTCAATGGTTTTGATAATCATGATTTTCCAGAGAAGGGAATTTCTAAACTGTGTCTTTTGAATGAGCTTGATGAGAGCTTGTTGCTTGTTGCTTCATGTAATTTTTTTTTCCACCTTTTTTTTAATATTTTGTGGTGGTCTTGTTTTGTAAAATTAATTTTAGGGTTTATCTCATGCAGGTGATGGAAATATCCGGGTTTGGAAAGATTATACAGTGAGTGGCAAACAGAAACTTGTTACTGCATTTTCTTCAATCCAAGGTCACAAACCTGGTGTGCGGAGTTTGAGTGCTGTTGTGGACTGGCAGCAGCAGTCCGGATATCTCGTATGTATTTATTCTAGAATGTAATCTCTAAGAGTGTTTTTCTTGCTTACTATTTGATGCCTAATATAGTAGTCACCATTGCTCTGATGACACGATTAGTATGCTTCTGGAGAGATATCATCCATCATGCTTTGGGACCTGGACAAGGAGCAGCTTGTTAATTCGATACCATCATCCTCAGATTGCAGCATCTCAGCACTGGTGAGTTTAGGTCCTGAACCTCCTTTGCATTTAAATTTAATTTATGTTTAAGCGATCGGATTAAGCATGTTTGCGTAAATGCCAGTGGCAACAGGTACCTAATCAAAGTAGTAATCTTTTACAAGCTATATGTTTTGAAAAATTACTGCATATCACTATTGAGTTGGCGAATAAGGAGCATGCTGTAATGGAAAACGTATTGTGCTTTAAAATGTGTTGCTTTGATTAGTTTAGGATGCTTTCCTGAATATTGAGTAAATCGAGTCAAAGGTTAGCAGAGGAATTCTCTTGTTGTTTTTAAAGGAGGTAAACATTTTCATTCAGTTGTATGTTAGATTGCTAGAACCTTGCTTTTGCATCTGATTTAAGTTGTTTCTTGGGTTTGATGGGTAAATGAAGATAGCTGTTGAGTTACTTTTTTATTTGTTTGTTTGATTTTGTTTTTGGTTTGTCTCTGACATGGTTTTTAACTAGCAACGGGAAATTGAATCCCATACTTGGTGAAATGTCCCATCACCTAAAATTTTCCATGAGAATGCAGCAGAGCTGTGAGTTGAGTTAAAGTGGCTTGTGACTTCTCTCTTTCATTTTCATTAAAGATCTAGCTCCTTAATTTTATCTTATCATCTGACTTCTATTGAACATTAATAGTTGTCATTGTTTGTTACTTTGTTTTGGCAGTTTATTTAATGTTGCCTATGATCCTTATTGATTTCCCTCCCCCCCTACATTTACAGGCTTCTTCTCAAGTACATGGTGGTCAATTTGCAGCTGGTTTTGTGGATGGTTCTGTCAGACTCTATGACATCCGGACACCTGACATGTATGCACTCTATAATGAAAAATATCATTTTCTTTGAGAAGATAATGAAATATATTCTTCTGGAGTGAGGAATAATTTTACCTATCATTTTGAGCATTGAATGATGTGACCTTCCCCATAGTTAAAATTTATTCCTGTGCCCTTTACCAGTTAAAAGCCGATATTCTTTCCCTTTCCTTAATGAATTTTGTCAACCATTGGAAGTGAAGTATTGTCCAATTAGTTTATTGAATGGATTATTAATCTTTGTTTACTTATATTTTATTAATTTCCATCAGGCTTTTTATTCTTTTAATGAATTCAGAAAGAAACGCTCTCTCATGTTTTAATCTGCATCTGCATTTTTTGTCTGACCCAAATTTGTTATTTTATTGTTTTAGGCTCGTTTGTGCAACTAGGCCACATACTCAGCAAGTGGAAAGAGTTGTGGGTATTGGCTTTCAACCTGGACTTGATCAAGGAAAGGTAAGCAGCTTATAAGTCTTAAAAGAGATATGTTCAAATGTTGACATCATCATTGTTCCTCATTGGAGATTTCATTCAGCTTTTGATTGTGGAAATAGAGAAAGTTGATGGACTTTTCATGTCCTGTTTTCAGATTGTCAGTGCATCCCAGGCTGGGGATATTCAGTTCCTTGATATTAGAAGTCAGAGAGATACCTACCTTACAATCGATGCTCACAGGGGCTCACTTACAGCTTTAGCTGTTCATAGACATGCCCCAATAATTGCCAGTGGCTCAGCAAAACAGCTGATCAAAGTCTTCAGTCTGCAAGGCGAACAACTAGGCACCATTCGATACCAACATACCTTCATGGCCCAGAAGATTGGTTCTGTAAGCTGCCTAACCTTCCATCCGTACCAAGTACGGCTTGCTGCTGGTGCTGCTGATGCCTGTGTCTCTATCTATGCTGATGACAACTCTCAGTCAAGATGAATGTTTATTCTTTCCCAATTTCAAAAATTTGGGAGGCAGCACACCAAAGGATGAACGGTGTCGGGGATACGGAGATCAAGGTCAATGGGGTGCAAGGTTTGAGTTTGGATGCTGCTGCTACTGCTGCTGCTGCAGCTGCTGCCACATTCACGAAAATTCACTGTGGAGTGTTCCTGAAATTCAGGGGGGGGGGGGGGGGGGGTGACAATCAGCTGATTGTATGCTACATATAGAGATGTATTCATTAGCCTCCAGTGTAGATGGTCTTACATGTTAGAAAGAAATCCTATCCTGCATATATTAATGGGAGAGGGGGGGGCTTTGGCAAATAATTTGTTATAAAGGTAAAAGCATGTAAATAGTTTTCCCATTATTATTTCATCCTTTTTCTGTGTGTTCATTGTTCCATCACCTTACTTGATTTGTAAACGCAACCCACTTGTCATCATCATAATTTCAGATTAGTTATGGGCGAAGGCATCCTAAGCGTTCGGCTTCAACCTGACTCTGTTGCTTCGTTATTTGTAACTTAGTATTACATTTACAATCCCACCGAACAATAATTTTATATATGTCAAGATCTAACATTTATTTAGCTGATAAATTTGTAAATCAACCAACGTGTACAACAGGAATCACCTTATAGATGCAGCTGTATTCATACTTAAACCGGAAGGTTTAAGTCCCCAATGGGTTTTAGTATAGACGTTAATCCTGAAGATGGAAGTGGCAGAGACTATAAACATATCATGCACCACAACGAAAAATTATACTATGACAATAATGAATAACAATCAAATCTAAAAAGACAATTCCACGTTGGATAGGATTTACACCATTTTCACATGGACATACCCTTCGCATAATGCCTTAGTGCCTCACTTCCTCCCACCAACCATACTTTGGCTAGAAGTACCCGACAAGCTAGGGGATGTGCTGCTTGTCATCTTAAGCCTTCCATCTGTATTTCCAAGCACATTCAAATCTTCAAACAACCTGTATGACGGAATAAAGGGCTTCTGTCCTGCTACGGGAGTGGGGTTCCTATGACCTGTACTCGCCCAAGAATCCCCATTCATTGGTGCCCCATTGCTTCCTCTTGCAGGGAATGAATTAACATGCTGCAAGGGCCTATTACCTATCATGGGATTTGATGTGGCAACGTTCATTTGGGGAGTAGAAAACATGTTATTTGCAGAGGAAAGGTGATTTTGGCTGTTGAAATAACCTGGAGTAGCAGCCCATGGTGGAGGGGGGTACCCAGATGAGTATTGAGGGTATTGAGGTTGAAAATGTGGCTGGTGTTGAGGTTGTAAGAATGACTGAGTTTGTGTTTGGGACTGTGCTTGGAGGTGAGGTTGAGTTTGCTGTTGTGCTTGGCGCTGAGGTTGAGATTGTGATTGTGGCTGGAGTTGAATTTGGGATGGTGCCTGCAACTGCAATGGCTGGGACTGTGGCCGGGGTAAAGATTGGGATTGTGTTTGGAACTGAGGTTGGGCCTGAGGCAGTGAATTTGACTGGAATTGAGTTTGGGAATCTGTGCGGAACTGGGTTTGGGATAGGGATTGTCGGTCAATTTGATGTTGAGATTGTGGGTGTACCTGTTGTTGGGAATGATATTGTGGCTGGACTTGAGGCTGGGATGGTTTCTGTGGATGAGGCTGAGGCTGGGCCCAAGGAACAACATAACTATTATATGGCAGCTGCCTCTGACTTCCAGGATAGGTTTGGGAAGCATAAGGATATCCCTGGGTACTAGGAGGAACAGGTACCTGATGCATATTTTGGTAAGATGCAGATGGTGTAGGAGGGGTATGTGGGGAGGAAGCTGATGTTGTTGACAAGGTGATGCTTAGAAGATCAATCAAGTCCTGCTCTTTTGTAGTCCTAACTGGTGCAGGTGGATCTGGCAAAGCTAATGCATTGCATGGAGTCAAGGTTGAGGCAGGTGGCACATATGAAGTTGTCGGAGCAGTATTGTTGATTGGCATAATACCTTCACTTGTTCCAGCAGATGTGCTCTGAGAAGATGTGGATTGTGCTCTAGAATGCCTGCACTCAGAACGAAATGTTGTCAAGAACTGAGCTAAACTTAACATATTTAAACTATGATGTTTGATCAGAGACAAAAGAACAGATCAGCATGCTCTTGGCCTTCCGTAAAGGACGAGAATAGTTATCAAGGCTTGGGATGGGTTCTACTGAAAAGATTTGACTAGTACGTCTATACAATAACTTATAAGCAAGTGCTGCTTCTATTCCTTCTTTTTTTAATCAAAAAAAAAAAAAAGAACAAATAAATAATCATAACAAATTATTAATGCTCTGATTCTGTCTGGGTAGATTTTCCCTGACTGCAAGCAGCATACACCAACAAAAAATTAGTCATTTCAAAGATTGCAACAAGAAATATAGGACAAATTAAAAGTTAGCATAGAAACCTTCTAGCTAGCTGCGCAAAATCATCTTCCTCTTCTTCCTCTTCATCAATCTGGCTTCTTGTCACAGTAGCAATGGGTGCAGATGGACTGATATTACGTGTTAGGCTTGAGTTCTTCACTTCATTTGATTTGTTGGAGGTACTTGCTTCAGCTGACTTGGAGCTTACATTAGTAACTTGAATTGGCAAGGGGGAACCTGAAGCTATGGCATCATGTTTGGCAAGTAAGCTTTGCAGACTGTCATTTAGTTCAAGACCTCGCGCTAAAAGTTCCTCATCCCTGCCACATAGCCAAGAAAGAACTCTTGATATCTGCAAATAAGCCTTGTGCAAAACAAAGAACTTCTGAATTTCTAAAATCAACACACAATTCATGTGCGAACAGAGAAACACAAGCATCAAGGTGGATGCCATAGAAAAGAACAGGACCGTAATGATGATAACAGGATAAAATAAAAAAAGACTTTCCAAATCCTAGATTTTAATTTCCCAGGTCATTCCGCCATTAGTCCTAGACTTCCCAACTATTGGGGCCAACAATCAGGCAGACCAATCTGATACACAATTGAGTTAACAACGATAATAGAGAACACTATGTACAGAAAATCATTAAGGTTTTTAAAATAAGAGACATTTGGAGACAACTAACCCAGTAGTTGTTAGCATCTGCATCAGCTTTTTCTGGTTGGAACGACATCTGTTGACAAGATCAACTATCACTTCATCTTTTACTGCCTGCCAATACAAACAAAAAGTACAGTTGCAGATTTTACAACCAAACTAAAGCAAAAGAAAAGGTTTTATTATTGTTGTTGATACCACACGGTCATCGGGGTTAACAGCTTGCAGCATGTCACTTAAGAGCTCCATAACATCCCTCATAGAGTCCAAGCTAGATAAACTAAGATAATCAAGGAAAATTTCAGCCAAAAGAAAGGAGTGGGAGAAAACAGCAATAGAAGAACAAAGAAACTTTCTAAACAACATATAAACTGAAGTGAATTCACACCTTAAACTTTCAATTTCTGTAGCCATTGTTTCGTCAAGCCTTCTAGAAGAATTGCTTGGCATTCCATAACCAGGATGATTGTGTCTCACGGTTGGATGGGTAGCAGGTGGTGTAAAGATAGGAGCTGCATCCAATGAACGCTTGGGAAATTCTACTCCAGAACGCTGCCATTTGTACGGTCATATCATTTTAGATTCACTAGTGTAGTCAACAACAATGAGAGCAATTGATCTGAGAAGTGAAATCCTGGATCATGTCCATGATGCCAGTCCAATATGACATCTAACTACTTAAGGTGCCATGCTTACCCTTAGCTCATCATATGCCCAGTAGTACTGAGGATGTTTACCACCAGGACCACCAAATGCCTCCTGCCAAGAGTCCAACAAAACCAAGATTTTGTCCCTCACTACCATATCTGCCTGCAGAATTCAGTCAGTCAGGCTCATTAAAACTGACAGATTGAGAAGCATTCAGATTACACAAAGTTCAACAAACAATGATTCTAATAAAAATGGTCAAATACCAGCTAGATCAAAATTAATGGAAGTGAGATGCTACATCCATGCATCAAAAGACTAAACATGGGTAAAAGAAACTGCATTTCTGCAAACCTATGACTCGGTAATATAACTCTCCTCAAAAGCAAAATACCCAGACAACCACTACCATTCAACATTAGTGACCACTTCAATAATTTCCAACACCCATCACTTTTGGATTTAGCACCAGTCATGCCATCCATCCAGAAAAATTCCTGTCCTCCAAGATGACATGAACCAAACTTAAATTTGAAATACAAATATGGCTGTTAGTGTGTGGTACATAGGTTCAAGAACACTACTTTCAGCCATCAGTTAAAAGGAATGGAGAATGCCTTCAATACAAAAACAAAATTGTCTTCTTTCAGAGGACATAGCTACATCATTTACTTTTCCTCCAACATCTTACCATATGCACAAAAATCTTAATCCCACAACTACATTTCAACCCTTCTTGCTTTTATTGTAGACTTTCACTCCATATATGACAATGATCCCTTGAAACCTAATGGCTCTGAGCTAGTTCTATGCATTCTAAAAACCATTGAATTAAGATAACACTACAGGAGAACAAAATCCTTTTAGAAAAGACAAGAGAGTAAGAGTTAACAGTTTTAACCAGAAGAATGTAATCAACAATTCTTAAAACAGTTGAATTGGTAAAATCAAAGAATTACCTTCTTTTTCACAATTTTGACCATCTCACCCAATATATTCCTCTCAGCAATCTGAAAATGGACATAGTCACCACAGTTCTTCACCATTGTCTCCAAAAGCTACAAAGGGGAGATCACACAGGATTAATCCACAAACACATGTGAAAAAAAAAATGGAATTTGAAAAGTGATCTTCAATGAAAGTTACCGTCAAAGCAAGTAATTGCACTTTAGAACTCTTGTGCTGCAACCTTTTCTTCACAGCCTTTACAACATCCTTTGCTTGCCTGAGAAATTGAACCATCCATAGTCCACATATCAGTAAACTAGCAAAGTTTATATTAATTCGCTTCCACGGAAAAAAATCAAAAACCCAAAAAAGTACTAAAACAAATAATAAAATCGCAGAGAGCCATGACTTTAACAGAGACAGTGAAGAGAAACTAAAACCAAATCAAATAGTATTGCTTTTTATTTGTTAAATTTTTTTTGCTCAGAAAGCTTCATATTTTTATGCCTATAATCATTTAGTCTTTTCCCCATAAATACTTTACAGTGATGCTTGAGAAAATTATATCACCTTTCTCTTCAATTAGCATCATCTAATTCAATCCTTTTACAAGAATCATAATTCTTTCCATAAAACCCAAAAAAAAAAGACATAAACAAATGAAGAAAAATCAATTAACTCCATTGAAGAAAAAGAAAACCAACACCCACAATCCTACCGTATCAATACATAATCCAAAGACAAAAAGAAGAGATGAGAAAAATTAAAGAACAACAATCTCTAAAACATAAAAATTAAATATCAACATAAAAGCATGCACGTAGAAATCAAGAAACGAAACTGAAAAAACTCAAAAGTCAACCCCTTCAGAAAAATTAACAGAAAAATTAAGAAAAAAATTAAACTTTTTTTTATACCAATGATTAGAATTAACAGAATCGCAAATATCGATGTTCATAGTCCAATCAGGACCGATTAGAAGATCGCTCGTCGCCTTGTCTACTGCTACTGTTGCTGCTGACGATGAAGCCGAAGACATCATCATCATCTTTCCCCGTCTCTTCTCTTCCCTTTACCAAAACAAAACAGTTTCCGCTTGGTTCCCGAGGAAATTCCACCGAAACAACGACCTCAAATTCC
Source organism: Theobroma grandiflorum (assembly GCA_036013995.1). Lineage (NCBI taxonomy): Eukaryota > Viridiplantae > Streptophyta > Magnoliopsida > Malvales > Malvaceae > Theobroma > Theobroma grandiflorum. The sequence continues at coordinate 10,452,266 of CP142132.1, read as the reverse complement.
CCTGGAAAACAACACCACCTTACCTTCTGTTTGGATGCCTAGAAACATGAAAGGAAAAAAACTGAAAGCCTAAGGGAAAAATTAAAAAAGGGGGAAATTCTTTCTCTGGTTTCTCTGCTTTCCTTTAAAAGGCTTTTAAGCAAGAAATTTCTGAAATCGTAATTTGCAAATTGCAGCGGAAAATTCGTTGCTTTTAATAATATTATTATTCTTTTTCCGGCTTTCTTTCCCTTGTTCTAGACCAGCTTGGGGACGCCTCTGTGCGTGAGTGCGCTGACTCACGCGCTCAAATTAATTGGCGAATGGAACGCGCTACGCTGGCGTAATCTTATCTCGTGAGCCATTTAGCAGACTACGAGGAGCGAGTGTTTTCAGTAATGTTGCGAAGGGAGAGTGAGCTCACTGGGAAGCGGCTTTTCCCCACTTTTCTATCAACTTTTGGCAATAAAGGGGTATATATTATTATATATATAATAACAATACTTTTTTATATTTATTTTAATTAAAAAAAAGTCTTTGTGGAATTTAGTTGTATTAATATTACTATTATAAAAAGAGCGTATAGTATAATAATAAGCATTTTACTTTAATTATTCGAGGAATTGTCAAAATGGGGGCCGGCTTTGTCTGGTTTTATTTATTTATTCATTTATTTAAAGTGATATGGGACAAGGTTTTCCTAGAAATTTACGGATAATGCCAATGATTGTAACAATGGAAACAGCAAGTGACAAGTAGTTATTAGAAGAAAGAAGAGAGATGAAATATGCCTTGGCTTTGATTTTTTGTGCGTCGCTTAGTCAGAAATTCCAATTCCCACATTTATTGCAATCCATATCTTCAACCATTTGTTCTCTGTCATGCAATTATGTCACCCTCACCCTCGTGTCTACTCATCTAACATCGCTTCTATCTTTCAAATAATTCTTCGTGTATATATATATATATACATATTTCTTTATTTTTTAATATCATATTAATTTTTATGAAATTAATATTTTAATTTATACTTATTTTATATATATATATATATATGTTTGTATATATGCATGGACTCGTAAAATTGTGAAAAACTAAAAAAGGAATCAGACATTAATGTTCAATTCGGTAAAAATCAAGATTGTAACTGTAATAACTCAAATCCAATCATTGACCCAATAGTTTTTTGGGCTTAAATCACGTTACTCTCAAAAGTTTAAGCTCAAATTACTAATAGTAATGAACTTAGATTGTTATATAGGTACATTCACAACAGATGTGAGATGTTGAGTATTATAATCACACTCACTCAAATCCTTAATAACCTTATCAAGGCCACATATCACATCCACATGACCACATATTACATTCTCAGGACTACATATCACATTCACAGAACTAAGATCTTACCAGAATAATGTGAAAACTCATATCGGATACCATTTGTAACGACCCAAGTCTAACCACTTGTCCAACAGTTTTTTGAGCTTAAACCACGTAACCCTCAAAAGTTTAAACTCAAGTTTCTAATAGTAATGGACTTAGATTATTATATAAATCTTAACAATCACACTCACAACAGATATAGAATGTTAGGTATCACGGTAACATACTTAATATTGATAATAAGTATATGTATTTGATTTGGGTTTTAGATTATTAAATGAAAAATCAAACTGAACTGAATTGCAATTTTTCATATGTTCAAGCCTCAAGCACTGATGCATTTGGACTGCCTCCTTGTTGGTAACAAATACCGTAATTGTTTATATTAATCCCACTTCCTCAAAATTGTACTACTAGATGAAAAATGGGTAAACGAAAATGAAGAATGCATGATGGCGATGATCACCTCCTTAAACAAGGTGGAGTCGACCAAACTTTTTCTTCTCAATTTTAAATGATAACAACAACAATAATCATAATAAGAAAGATAACACATAATAACACTCTAGATTCGTTAATTTTAATGGAGAATGATTGTGACCTTTGATTTTATAGTGGTTGGAAGCGTAAATCTTTGACTCAAGCAACATTAATTGTCATATATCAAACATTGCTCCAAGAATTAATTAATCTGCAGTGGTCGATCGTCATCCTTACTTATACGTATGCCCACTATCCATTTTTCTTTCCCTCGACTATATATATATAAACACATAATCATCAGCCTCTCTCATTTATTCTGGCGTTGACAGTTTGATTTGCTAAACAATTAGGCACGTACAAAACATTCCAATACAGCATGGCCAGTTAAGGGTAGGGAGATGAGTATACGACATAGCTC